>JASWHV010000010.1:65660698-70660698 GCA_030760725.1 Neostapfia colusana
GTTAGGGTGGAAGGGTGATCCGAGCGAGGCAGCACCCAATTAGGGGTGTGAGTCTTCCTTGGAACCATGGAAGCCACCGTATTAGGGTGTGTGCTAGTTTGAAGCATCCGCAGGCGGATCGCTTCATTTTGCTTAGCGTAGGCTATAGCTTGTGAGTTGTACTCTTATCTTTCGCTGCAATGTACGTCGGTACATTATTTGTAAAATGTGACAATAACATGTATTAAATACATATATTGTTGTGTATGTGTGCTTTTTGGACATATGTTGTTAGGTGTCACATCGCACGACACCACCCAATGCAATTCCTGGACTGTCGGGGTGGTGGTCCCCACAGGTGTGGTATTAGAGCTGCATTGGAAATAGCGCACCTGAAAAGATACACATTTCCAAAAAACTTAGAGTCTACGAGTGACAATTCGGTACAAGGCCCACATAAGGTCTACTATTAGCATAAGTGAAGTAAGGTGGCAAACTGACATTATTTGTTATGCTATTCTGTAACGCCGCACCGCCAGCTAGGTAAGAGGTAATGTACGCCACCGAAAGCGGATCAATTTTGGTTAGCTCCCCTGACAAAGAAAGTGCTTCAGGGCAGAGGTCTCACAGCTTGGTGTGAGACGTCATATGATAACTCTTGAACTCTTCATGTTCCTGAGCTCATATGAAATGCTGATCCCTGGCGTGCATTAGGCAAGAAAGTGGAAACCCCATCATGTGGTCGGTAACGCGATATTGTGTTCTTGTGGAATTAGCCTAGGAGGACATACGCAACGCTCGCCATCAGCGTGCCCTGGTGGGCAGTAGGTGGTATCTGTTGGGTTGATACAATCCCAACCGTGATGACCCGTTCGCGCTCTTCTCGGGTTCCCCGTCATGTGGTGTGAAAATGCGACCATGTACCTTGAGACGTGGCATGACTCAAGGATGGCCCATATGGAAATGATATGGGGCATATGTTTTTAGTATGATATGAACCTGCCTGGAATGACAAACCTATGTGTGCCTCATTATTAAGTGGTTTTATGAAGGTACCCTAAATACGTATCCGTATTACGAGCAGAAACACATTTGTAAGTGAACGATTCTAGTGCCACTAATAGAACGTATACGCCGGATGTAATCCGGGTAGGTTTTTCTATTTTGTGAGGAACGTAGTACCGGCATTATCATGAAAAATTGCATCAACACCTCGCTCATCTCCTAAACTTGAAGATTCTGTAATATTTGAATGAGGGCAGTTCAAATGAATTGGTTAAAACGTGTTTAAAAACCAACTCAAGGATAGGTGAGTATAGAGATACCGAAAAACAGAATCCCCTGTTTTGGCAGTGTTTCTGCTGAAAATTACATAGGGTGTTACTCACTGTACAAAATACCAATGGTAGTGTGGGATACAGTTTTGGAAAGGGGGAGAAGTGCTCTAAAACTTTTCTATAAACCTCCAGGACAGAAACACACTTAAAGTTGGTCAAAAACCGTAGAAACCAAAACTGCTACAATTAGGTAGAACCTAAAACAGAGTCTCTAATTCCACCATAACTCTCGGTGGACAACTCTCTAACGGTAATGAGATAAATTTCTGGAAAGGGCATGAGATATGCTACAACTTTGTAATTCAAGTTTTGCCAAAACTGGAGCAGAATTTATTGGAACTGTGGATTGAAACTAGGTACCTCTGGGGAGGTGCTGTCAAAATCCAGCCAGAAATTCTGTTAACTTTGAACCATCATATAGTTTGATCCAGGAATGCAAAGGGGTCATATATATACATTTTGGAAAGCTTGGGAAGTTATTTACAATGTTTCTGTTCGACCCTAGGACATAATCCTCCTGTAAATAGGTGAAATTCGCAGTACAAATGAAATTGTCCAGAGTAACCAAAGTCCGTGCGTAGTTTCTGTACTGATTGGATTTTTGCTTATAATTTCCTGTATAAGAATTGTAAAATGTGAAATATTACAATTATGGAATGCTTATGAATTGTTCTTCAACTTTGTAATTATGAGTTTGGTCCCTATAAGTTTCTAACTGTATGGAAAAGTTGACCCAAAGCGAGCACTTACAGGGAAGGTGCTGCTGAAATTCCACCAGAGTTTCTGTCAACTTTAGAAGCTCATAACTTTCGATCTAGCACTTAGTTGAAGGCAAATAATAAGTTTATGGAAAGGTACTGAAGTTCTCTACAACTTTGGTATTTAACCCAAGCCATGAAACTGTTGTTTGACAACAGAAATCTTGTTTGTCAAGGACAGGTCAATCGGAGTGAAAGTGCATCTAGGCCTTCCTAGTGGGTTTTGGCTGATAAATGACAAACAATTAAAGAAATAAAGAGTTTTGCAAATAGTGTATGCAGATTCGGGAAAGGAAAATAAAGTTGTATCCCTCCAAAGAGGAAAAGGAAAGGGCGTTGAAGACCTACACATAGAATTAGGGTTTCTTTTTGTTGTGTAGGAAAAGCCGTACTATTAAGAGGAACACGACATCAAATAGGTGTGAAAATGATTGGAGCTCAACCCTTAGAGTTTTATCTAAGAAGAGAGGGTAGACAAATTTAAAAGGACAAATCCAGAAAAGCCCGGACTTGTTCGTACACAAGGTCTGGACTAGTCCGCACCAGGACTTGTCTCGGGTACCCCACAGAAAAGGAGATACTTATGTGTCTGGACATGTCCGGACATTAGGTTCGGACTAGTCCGGACCTGGACTTCTCCGAGGTACCCCACCGAAAAGGAGGTACTGATGTGTCTGTACTTGTCCGGACAATAGGTCCGGACTAGTCCGGACCCAGAATTGTACGGTGTGGCATTCGGAAAAGTAGTTTCTGATGTGTTCGGACTAGGGTCCGGACTCTATACGGACTAGTACGGCCAGCTGGATGTATCTGGCTTTTAATGCGGAGAAGAAGGTTCTGATGTTTCTGGACTTGTGCGGACTTGTCCTTGTCAGAATCCGGTCTTGTCCGGACAAAAAATCTTTTTGAAATTTTAGTGACCGTTGAAGGGCACGTCATTCTGCAGAGTGTGGGCCCCATGTCACGACTTGTCCGGGTCGTGGTCCGGACTAGTCCGGTCATTGATGGTTGCCAACGGTAACATTTCGTGGACTCTAAAAAAGGAGTCCATTGGTCCCCATTTTGGGGGCTGACAATTTAAAAAGTTGTCACAAGCATTCTTGAGCTTTTTCCAGCCCACTCTCTCACCCTCTTGTGCAAAAAATCAATTTTTGGTGAAAGTTGAGAGTTTGTGAGTGATTTGGATTTAGGGCCACCTAGGAGTTGAGCTCTTTGATTCATTTTCATTACTTGCTTGTTGCCTTGTGTTTGTTACTCTTGGAAGTGAATCCTTGACGGCTAGGTGTTGCCCGGTGGCTCCCAAGTTGTGCTGAGACCCGGGAAGTTTCTATTGCACTTGTGTTTGTTAGTGGATAAACAGAGTTTAATCTTTGTGATCACTTAGTGAGGATAAAGGTTGATAGAAAACTAGTCATTCGTGGACTCCTCAACGGAGACGTAGGTTCCTTTGTGGAACCGAACTTCAGTGAAAAATCCCCGTGTCATTGTCCACTTACTTACTTGCTCATCATTAATCTTGCATATTAGGGTTTCATACACTACTTGCTTTACTTTTATCATATAAATTGTTCTGTGCACTCTTAGCCTGACAAAATATTGTGACAAGTATTCAACATCTTTTACTCCTACTAGATCAAAATAATTGTGCTAGGAATCGTCGAGACACGTTAATTTAAACTTTCACTGCACTGATCCGGACTAGTCCGGACCTGTACCCGGACAAGTCCGGACTCTGCCTGTTTTGTTGAATTAACTGTGTTTTGATTTTTATTAGCCTATTCACCGCCCCTCTAGGCAACTTTCATGGAGGAATACTGACCATAACTGTGACTTTTCCAGTTAGGCCTTAAATCCTTGTTGTTCATTGGATCAAGTTTGTGAGTATATCATTTTGCTTCCATGTTAAGACTTCATTATCAGTATGTCACTACTTTATTTATGAAATAAGTCAAGTGAGAATATAAGCTGATAATGAACTCTTGCCTTGCAGAATGGTGCAAACTCATTCCATGGGCGAAGTGGGTGGTTCCAGTGGTCATGGTAGTCATGACTCTCCACATCGGGAGCAGCGAGCTCCGCAACAGCAGCAGCCACCAGGACCTTCACCTACGTTCAAAATGGTGGACATTTTGGCTGCCATGACTGGTGGAAGCGATGAGTGGACCGACTTGCTCTGCACCCTTGTGATGAATACATCCCGTCAAGGGGGACGTCAAGACGAAGACTCTCGTCACCGTCAAATGAGTTCATATGCCGAGTTCTTGGCGACTCAACCACCGGTCTTCATAGAGGCCGAGGATCCTCTGGTGGTGGATAGCTGGATCCATACCATCAAGTCTAAGTTCGGGTTGCTTAAATGCACCGAGCATCATAAAGTATTGTATGCGGTGCAACAACTTCACGGGTCTGCCAGTGCATGGTGGGCAAATCAACTCGCATCCCTACCAGCTGGATATCAGTTCACATGGACGGAATTCCGAAAGACATTTCTTGCTTATCATGTTCCTTCCGGAATAATTCAGCGGAAACTTGAGGAGTTCCTAGTCTTAAAACAAGGAGGGAGGGAAGCCTACTAGCATTCCCAAGTGTTCAATCAATTGGTACAATATGCGCCTGACTACGCGAACACTGAGGCCTGAAAATGCGGATGATTCTTTCGCAGCCTCAATCCCAAAATAAAGGAAAAACTTGTTTTAGAAGATAGAAGTAACTTCAACGAGTTGATGAGTGCTGCCATCATGGTTGAAGATGCTCAGCGAGAAGTTCAGGCTGATAAAAGAAAGAATAGTATACCACCGGACAATAGCAATATTGATCCTCAGTAATACCGGGTGGTAGATAGTACATTGAACTGTCGGCTGATGCAGCCGGCTAGATGACTTCCGCAATATTCAAGTCATTCATCTCCATATTCTGAATTCGGACAGCTGCAACAACGGTATATGCAGCAGCAACATTCTGTTCCTTACACGTTCGTGCCGCAACAGAATGCACCCCGTGTCTGTACTCAGAGTGACACATAACTGGCTGATAAACTATGCTTCATATGCGGTTATTTGGTTTACATCAGCAGGAGGTGTACAGAAAGGAAATGGTACAGCGGAAATACACCAGAGCAGGGTACAAATCAATACCATGCTCAGCTCCAGGAAACAGCACCAAAGTCCGGATGCATCTATCATACAACTCTAGATGATGTGCCGGAAGGTGCATCTGTGCTAGTGGGAATGTTCACACTCAACGAACTACCCATAGTGATTTTATACAACTCTGGAGCCCACATAATTTCATCAGCAGATTATTTGTGTGCAAAGCTGAGCTTTCCACCACTACACCAAAAGATCACTACCTTATCAGCTCACCTGGTGGAAACATAGCTGCTAATGAAGTAGTGGTAAAAGCACCCCTGTGTTTAGGTGGGAAACTGTACCCCACCACCATCATTGTGTTAGAGGGGCAGAAGATCGATGTGATATTAGGAATGGCGTGGATGAACTACCACGAGGCTGTTCTTGACATCGGTCCACGGATTGTTTGATTGGACTCCCGTTCTAGGGTCTTCATATACTAATACTTGAAGACGTGGAATCTGAAATTCCAGCAGCGTGCCACAGTGTGGCCATGAAAGTGGAGGACATTCCAATGGTCCGTAAGCACCAAGATGTGTTTCCCGAGGATCTTCCAGGGATGCCGCCTGAAAGAGACGTGGTATTCAAGATCAAGTTAGCACCGGGAACCACACAAATATCTCGGAGGCCGTACAAAATGTTTCCGAAAGAATTAGCTGAACTGAAAGAGCAGCTAAAAGATTTAATGGACAAAGGATTCATCAGGCCAAGCACATCACCATGGGGCTGTTCAGCCCTCTTTGTGAAGAAAAAGAATGAATCGCTACGGTTATGTGTGGATTATTGGCCGCTGAATGCAGTGACAATCAAAAATAAATATCCACTGCCACGGATTGATATATTATTTGATCGGTTAGTGGGTTCCAAGGTATTCTACAAGATGGACTTAAGGTCTGGTTATCACCAAATAAAGATTAGAGCGGAGGATGTACCGAAAACAGCATTTTCGACTAGATACAGGCTCTATGGGTGTCTAGTCATATATTTCGGGCTAACGAATGCACCCGCACATTTCATGTACCGCATGAACTCTGTATTCATGCCATAGTTGGACATGTTCTTCGTGGTATTCAGCGACGACATTCTCGTATACTCCAAATCAGAAAAAGAGCACGCTAAACATCTCCACATTGTGCTCCAACGATTGCAAGAACATAAGCTGTACGCCAAATTCAGCAAGTGTGAATTTTGGATAAGCAAAGTACCATTCTTAGGCCTTACGCGTAGAGTGTGGCTGTAGATCCAACCAAAGTTGATCAAGTCTTGAAGTGGGAGTCTCCGACATTCGTTCATCAAATCCGCAGTTTTCTAGGACTAGCGGGCTACTATCGAAGATTTATTCCCAGCTTCTCGAAGGTAGCTAAATCAATGACGGAATTATTGAAGAAAATCAGCCAGTATGTCTGGAGTAAAGCCTGTGAAGAGGTGTTTCAATCTCTGAAGAAACATCTCACAACGGCTCCGGTTCTAGCCCAACCGGATACCACAAAGCTGTTCGATGTTTATTGTGATGCCTCAGGCATTGGACATGGCTGTGTATTAATGCAAGATAACATGTAATCACGTATGGATCTCGGCAACTACGCAACCAAGAGCAGCACTACTCTACTCATGACCTAGAACTCGCTGCAGTGGTGCTCGCGTTGAAAATGTGGAAGCACTACTTACTCGGAATTTTATTGCACCTCTACACCGACCATAATAGCCTCAAGTATACATTCAGTCAGAAGGATATTAATATGAGGCAGCGAAGATGGATGGATTTAATCAAATATTATGAACTTTAGATCCATTACCATCCTGGAAAAGCTGACATGGTAGCCGATGCGCTCAGTCGCAAGTCTCACGTAAATACCTTGTCAGTTTTTCCGGATGAGGCAGAAGAACCAAATTTGAGAGTGGTTAATCTTGCTCTCGTGCCTACCATTAGTGAGTAGATTGTAAGAGCTCAAAAGAGAGATAAAGGAATGCGGCATATCCTGGCAAAAATCAAATATGATAAGATGAGATGTTTCTGGGAAGATGATCAAGGTGTTCTATGGTTTAACAACCGTATAGTGGTACCCGGAACATGAAGCTAAAGAAGAAAATATTGGATGAAGCTCATATGTATATGTACTCGATACATCCAGGAAGCAATAAGATGTATGGACCTCAAGACAAAATTTTGGTGGACTCGGATGAAGCAAGAAATTGCCAAGTATGTACCTGAGTGTGATACATGTCGGCGAGTCAAAGCTGATCACATAAAGAAAGCGGGGATGCTGCAACCATTAAGTATTCCAGCGTGGAAGTGGGAGGACACCAGCATGGATTTTATTGTTGGAGTGCCTCTCACGTTCAGAAAGCATTGACTTCATTACGGTGATTGATGGTCGGCTAACAAAATCAGCCCACTTCATCCGAGTGAATATGAGATTTCCTACTAAGCAATATGCAGAGTTGTATCTCTCCAGAATCGTGTTCTTACACGGTGTCTCCAAAACCATCATATCAGACCGGGGGTCTATATTTGTTGCTCGTTTCTGATGCTACTACATGAATGTCCGGGAACAAAGTTACTTAGAAGCTCAGCATATCAACCTCAGACCGATGGTTAGACTGAGAATGTGAATCAAATTCTAGAGGATATGCTGAGAGCATGTGCCATAGATCATGGAAAGAATTGGGATGAGCATTTACCATTAGCGGAATTCCTCTACAATAATGGTTATCAATCTAGTATTAAAATGGCATCATATGAAGCACTGTATGGCAGGAAGTGCCACACACCACTCAATTGGTATGAATCCTGCGAGAGGGTGATTTTTGGCATTGATCTTGTTAAAGAGGCCGAAGAGCTGGTCAAGATTATTCAAGAAAATCTCAAAGCCGCTCAATCTCGCACAAAAGTTATCCGGACAAGCGATGCCGACCCCTGCATTTTGAAATCGGAGATCACGTCTATCTCTGAGTATCCCCTATGAACGGAATTCACGGGGTGAAGGGAAAGGTAGCTCCTCATTTTGTTGGTCCGTTTCTCATCACGGAAAGGTGTGGACTGGTAGCATATCATTTGAGGCTACCAGTATTATTTTCGGGCATACATGACATTTTTCATGTCTCGCAACTGAGGAAATGTTTGAAGGAGCCGACGGAGGTTCTTTGGGAGGCATGGAAACATTACAGCTGGATGTCACCTACATCGAGAAACCTGTACAAATCCTCGACGAAAAGACTCATGAAACAAGGCATTGATCAATGTGGTTTTACAAAGTGTTATGGAATAACCACACTGACGACGAGGCTACATGGGAAAGCAAGGATTTTCTCTGGATGAATTGCCTGGAACTGTTATGGAGCTATAACCGGTAACATTTATTCCATCTCGTTCCTTTACTAATCTCAGGAAGAGATTCTTTGAAGGAGGGAGGATTGTAAAATCCCCAATTTCAGCATGCATTGCTTCTTTGTAGAATTTAAATCTGCAGGGTCAAAATTGAATTTGAATTACATTTTCAAAATCAAAATTTGGCTACATAAAATAAAGGAAAGACTACAAAAGAAATCTAGCCAAAAATGAATTAAACCCGGCGTTTCAAATGTGAGCACAAGCGAGTGTTAACGCCACGGTAATCAAATTCAAACTTTTAGAATTTGCTGCAACTTTTGAATTTGAATCTTTGGAGCCACTGTTGTGTAGGAGGGGAGACTGCTGGTGGGCCATACATGTGAGATTGGAACAAAGCCAGCTAATTTGTTTTCTCCTCTGTGGAAGCTTGACACCGAGGGGGGGAGTGTTCCAGCCAGCTGCCCGTGCGTTTGCTCCCGGAAGGCGGTTAATTCAAGTCTCAGCTGCCTGCTAATTCTCATGGGTGCACAATCAAATTGATGCTTCTTCTATTCTCATGATCCAACTCACAGATACTTGCTCACGCACGCTCGAACTGAAAGCACACGGCGCCCGCCTCCTCTGCTCATCGCTGATCAGTCCCCGGCCGTTTTGACACCCCGGTGATCCACCCCGGAGCTGCGCCGGCGACTCCTCGACGTTTTCCAGCCTGCAACAGCCCGTGCCCGCCTCCGACGGGTGCTGCGCCATTTTCTTCCTGCTCGGTTCCACATGAAGCCACCTCACTGATCAACGTCGCCCAGCCGATTCAAAGCTCCTCCGGCACGATCAAGCCCACTCTGAGGTTCGTCATGAGTCCTAGCTTCCTCTCCGAGCCCCCTTGCTTGTCCCCACCGCCGGCTAGCCGGAATTCATTATTTGGCGCCGGTGTACGTGAAGAACTGCCGAAACTAGAATCGGGAAATAAGTCCAAGTGCTTGATCATCCCTTCTCCGGTTCAAGCCACAGCTACTAGCAGCCCTAGCGATCCCCCAGACCGAATCCATAAGCATCCCGGCCACCCTACAAGCGGGGCGACAAGAAATCGCCACCGCCGACCAAAACAGGTCATCCACCAGTGATGACCATCTTCCGGCCGTTCCCTGCTCGAATGGAGTGTAGGGTCATATTCCCCGAACCCTAGGGATTCTTTCTGGAAACATAGCTCGTCGAGTTAGGATCGGGAAGGCAGTGTTCACCACCGGCGCCATGCTACCGACCGCCTCCACCGAGGGTGACCATTTTCCGGCCGTTTTCATGCGGTGAGACCTTGCCCGGCTGCTAGGCCACGGTGTGAGGAACGTGTAGGATGAAATCTTAGCGAAACTTGTTGAGAAACGGGGGAGAACGGGGTGTGCCACCCCTCTGTTCCGGCGCGCGCGGTGCTCTGTCACGAGGTTGAAGAAGGGACTGACTCGAGGGTCCCACCTGTCAGTGTGTAGAGGAGTTTTCTGTAGTAAAATAAATCCAGAAAAGGTGCAACCTTTGGGAGCCCATAACTTGGTGTAGAAAGCTCCAAAAATAGTGAGACAAAGTTTGCTAGAATCCTTAGAAGGAGTACTTTACAGAGAAACAAAATTCTTGCTATGAAAATGCCCAAGATTTTCTGTAGAATTCTTTTTATTAAATCCTTTAGGGATTAATTCCAGGAATATTCCTTTATGAAATAGTCCCATTTTGGTCAGAAAATTCTTCTCCTAGTTCCTGATCTCCAATTAAAATCTTAGGATTTTTGGAGCTAAGGCTTAATCTGTAGGTTTTTCTCAGGGTTAAATCAATTAGATGAAAATCACAGAATTTAACCTTCAGAAATATAGATTGGGTTTCAACAAGCAATTCTGGCCAGCAGAAGACTTAGAAAAATTTTGAAACAAAATTTCCTAGAACCCTTAGGTCCATATTTTCTCAGAATATCACATTGGACCATAGGAGAAAGTCTGCTTTATTTTCCTATAAATCCTTGTAGGTTAAATTTTCCAATAATTATTGTGGACAACTCCTTCATAAAAACCTCTGAAATTTTATCATAACCTTATCATGAGATTAGAAAGCTTCTGTAAAAATTTCAACCCCAGAAAGTAAATTTATTGAAAGTAGTTATCATCCCTCATCTCCAATATGAGGATTAACCAGGAAGCATCTTTCTCTTCTCCCCAGTTTCTTAATACGTCACGACGCAGAGAACAAGTATACTCAATACCATGAGCGACGGTGATTTGAATTAAAAACACCTAGATGACACGACACATACACCCGTTCGAGACCAGTGATCAACCAGTCCCCTCAATGTTGTATGTGGCAACCTTTCACATGATACCCAAATGTTGAACCGGTCCCATCGACTTGGAGTAAGTCTCACTACGGCAAACCTTCGTAGAGCCGACTTCTATCTCCTTTCAGCATCTGCATAAAATGGTGGAGATTGCCTCGACACCCAGGTTAACATGTCACATCGCTTTCTTGAGTCCCATATTGACAGTATGCATCCAGTACACAACTCAAACTTGTCGAGAAGGGCCTCACACGAGAACGGGCCTTAACTGACTCAGATAGAAACAAGGTTCACAGGACCACATCCTTGAGCCTTCCATACATACTGCCCGGTCTCCATTTCCAAATTAAGAGGATCAATTCCCAACTCTTCTGATTGACCCCCCTTAATCCCGGTTCACGAGTAGGAAACGGCCTACTTGAGTTATGCCTCTTTTAATCCACTTTTCCTAACTTGATCACAACAGTTATAATTAAGTAAAAACCTACTCTAAATCAAACTCCAGGGATTTATTGGGTCATGCATGTGGAGTGTCATACAATCTAGACTTAGTGCAATAATCAAAATGCTAGACATGATAAAGTGAATACAAATAGAAACTTGTAAATTTTGATGCAAACCCGGGGCTTGTCTTATTGTTGATCCCAACTAAAGTATCTATCAACAGGAGCAAGTTAGCGGCCTTCGAAGTCTTCGCGAGAATTCCCTCTACTGAAGTGATCAAATAACAATGTGTCATATTATGAAGTTATGTGCTATATACAAACTACAGAAACAAAACCTAAGAAGACAGAGGATTCTGTGGGGACCACCACGTCGTTCTCCCACTCCGGGATCGCAGAGGGTGGTGCCGTGCGATGCGGCACCCAACAGCACACAAGAAAAGATTAAGAACAACATACAAACTTTTATTTTACATAAAAACAGCGGAAGTCTTTTACAAAACTTAATTATGCAGCGGAAGTACTATTTATAACTATTCTCTCACACTAACTAAGAAAAAGTGCAGCCGTCTAGCCCTAGAACGCTGTACACTAGCAACACTCACACCATGATCATGGCGGCGTGCAGGGCTCCAACTCGGCCGTGCACCCCGAAGCGGGCATCGCCTCGTCCTCGGAGCCTTCGTCATAACTCTCTCCTGCACACAGCTCAAATATTGCAAATGTGAGCACGAGGGCTCAACATGACTTAACCGACACTACCAATCATGAAACTCTATATGCAGGGATTAGTAATAAAGGAAATGACGTTTGCGATAAAGACACGCCTACATGTTAATCCTTACTTTCAGTTTTATAGCAGCAGTTTAATGTGTCTTTGGCAGCCCTCACATCGTAAGTCCACAATAAAAAAAGAAACGCTTTCCTCCGATGTGGTTATGCCCAAAGTGGAAGATAAACTTAGTGAGCTCTACATATACAGCATACATGGTTTCAAGACATTAATAGATCAATGCAGCATAATTATCTAGCTTCTTTCATTTCTTACTAAGTCACAGCGCAGTGAACAAGCAGTACTCAAATAACCACGAGGGACTGTGATTGCAATCAATAGACACCCGGATAACACGTCACATACACCCACTTTCAGAAGTGTGGTGCTTCACACCTTCCTGCTCTATTGTATACAACAACCTTTCAAAGTAAACCCAAATGCCGAACCGGTTCATTTGTAACGGGCAGGAGGCCCCCAGGTGGAGCGTGTCTGTGCCCACCGGCAGATTTACACCTTGCTACCCTCAACCCGCTCCTATAAAACGGTTGGGTAAGCCTCGGCACCCATGTTAACAAATTACATCGGTTTCTTGGTTCCTACACGCCAGTATGCATCCGGTACTGTTCAAACGTGTCCAGCAGGGCCGCACACGGCTCGGTCCTCATCGACACTAACAGGGCTACACACGTGAGACCTCCGCTCGCTGCATCTTATCCCCCCTGCTGTGTCTCAGTTTCACATTCTTAAGCCATTCTCTACCTCTTTCCATTCCGTGTGATAAAATCTTATCTCGTGAGTAGATTCCAACCACTTGACTTCTACCGGGATTCTAAGAACATTAGCATGGCATTCTCTACTCATCGAGTTGTACACTACCCAACCCTCCATAGGATTTAAAAGTCATGCAAGTGGGGTTTCAATCACCTTAACTCTAATGCAAGCATTTCACCGTAGACATAAGTGATACGAATGAAAACTTTGCAAAAGGTAATTAAATGCAAACAGGGGCTTGCCTGGTTGTGAGGCAAAAGGAAAGTTAGCGTCTGGTGGGAGGACGTCCAACGGCTCCGACGTGTCCTCAACTTCAGTCACTATATGAAATATAGCAAAATATATGTATAAGTGCTAGAGAAGTATAATAATTAAACTTCTTTTCATAGCTACTGCTATTTAGGTTCCTTAATTGGCTTTGGGATTTTTCCAATGTATACTAGACTCTCTGAGGATGATTTGAGTAAAATTTGGAGAAATTTCATTGAACCTTACGTGGTCTCCAAAATTCCCACAAATACAAGGCTTCTCTGTTTTGATCCCAAATCTGGAGTTTTGACATGGCTAACAGTGGAAGATCTAATTAGAGCAGGTCTCTATGGTTCTAACAAAAAAATTTTCACCATTTTTGGACCTACCTACAGGGAGAAATGGAATTTACAATTTGGGCCAAATTGCTGGAATGGTTCTGTTTATTTTGAATTTTCAAATGAAGGCTGAACTTGAAAAGACAATTTATCCTAGCAAATGAAGTCCACTGAGGTTTAAATTTTTACAGGAGATCACTAATGTTATGAATAATGTGTTGGCCAAATTTGAGGAAATTCCATAACAGAGATCTTCTGGAATTAATTCCCAAATACTTAAATTTGATGAATTTTGGAGAAAATTCCAGAAACCTTCAGATCAAATTCTTTGCATTTCTGCAAAGTACTGACTGAGAGGAATGCAAAAAATTTGTTTCACAAATTTTGGACATTCCTACTAAATGTTACGGTGTTTTAAAGTTGACCTAAATCTGAAATTTGGGAAAAAGTTCAAACTCTGTTTGTGGGCCCCACTGCTTGAACCGGGCCAGTGACATCGCAGCCACACCGAGGCCCACGGGGTTTTCCCCGTTTAGACTCACCCAATCCCGTGCCACAATCCGATCCCCGCGCCGAATCTAGAGACTGACAGGTGGGACCTGACCTCCTTCGCCTACCTCGCGCTGCCCGCGCTCCCCGCGGCGGCGCACTCAAGCGAGGCTCGCCGGAACTGGGTTCCCGGCCTCCCCCGGAGCTGAAACGCGCCTCCTAGCCCTAACTCCACTTTCTGAACACTTCTAGGATGTCAGTGGCCACCGGCGATGGCCGGAAACTTGCGTGCGACGACGGCAGTGGTGGCTAGGGTTTCGGCGACGGTGTTCTCATGCTATGGTGCACCAAATCGACCGTGGTTTGCTCAGAGAGCACCAGTGTAACATGGGAAACATGAAATGAAGAAGCTTGGAAGATCAGACCACTGGCAAACCCACTCTCGATGGTGAGCCGAGGGGTCTTGTGGTGGCGACGACGAAAACGGTGATAACTCGGCCGATTTTTAATGGTTTTCGTTGCTTCTTCTTCGAGGATGGCTGCTAGGATGTGAGGAAACTACTTGCTTACGATCTAGACCGTTGGTAGCATGTGTGGATAGAATTTCTCTGTAGACCGAGCTCGGTGGAGTAACACTAGGTTTTGGGAAACCATTAAATTCTTGCTACCGAATTGATCGATCAACAAACGGTTGGTTGCTACACGTTCTAGGGATGCAAACGCACCACTTTCGGGTAGGGAAGTGGATACGATTATGGCTGCAGCTCCCTGTCAACGGTGAGCCGATTCGTTCCGCCGCGAGCACTCCGGAGTAGCGGTGAAGCTTTTGGTTTTTCACGCGCCAATGAGCCAGGAACGTCGAAACCAAGCTGGGAGGATGATTGTGCACGGCCTTGCGCTTCTTTGTAGCGTTGAGCGCTCGAGCAACCGGAGTTCGACCAGTGGTGGGCAAGCCGAGCAGAGAGCACGGCACCGATGCGTGTACTTCATGGGAGAGAGCGAAGAGAGCGGCCAGCGAACGAGAGAAGCGAAGAGGAAATTTGGTGCTGTGACTGTGTCGTGTTGAAGTGGACGAACGACTGAGGAAACCAGGAGGTGGCGCCGGGACTCATCGGGCGGGGGTTCTGTCAGGAGCTGGCGCTCGCTCGTGATCGACAGAGGGAAAAACAGAGAGTTTTCTTCTGTGGGTGGCTGACTAGTGTGCCCCCTCCCACCTAATTCTCCACTGATATTTTCCCTTTGGTATCCAAATTAAATCCTTTGATTCCTCCCAAAGTCATGGTTTGAAATGTGGAATTCAACAGAATTCATTTGAATTCTAGTGTGGAATTTGAACTGGGTATGGTTATTTGAATTTGAATTGGAATTTGAATCTTCCCTTTTGCATTGTTCCAAAATCATAGCAAACCAAACTCAAATAATCTGAATTTTTTGTATGGATGCTAACTCAACTGTGGAGAACACATTTGTCGAACCAAATATGCAAGTTGAGGAAATTGAAATTTGAAACTGAAATTTAAATTCAGATTCGAGGGCTTCCTCTTTTAATTCCCAAACAAATAGTAGAACCTCTCCAAATGAGCTTACATTTTGGAGGACTAATATTTGAAGTATGGAGAACTATATTTTCAGTTTAACTCTTCACGTTTGGAAATTTTGAGAGATTTGAATTGGCACTTTGAACTCACACTGTTATAATTCAAAGTTTATAATTCCCCTTATTTTTCCTAAGTATGAATGTGCTGAATTCCTTGCTAGCACTTTTGGGGATTTTACATCCCTCCTCCCTTAAAAAGAATCTCGTTCTGAGATTCCAAAAGAAAAGCAAAGTGGAGAAAACTTTACCGTGTATACGATGATTGCAAGTGCGGATAATTTGCTTGTAGATAGTCCTCGCTTTCCCATATCGCCTCATCAGCAGTATGGTTACTCCACAAGTCCTTGTAAAACCATAAGGTCTGGTTTCTTGTGGCGCGAGTCTTTTCATCGATAATCTGGATCAGATACTCTGAGTATGTGAGGTCCAGTTGGAGAACTTCTATGTCTTCAGTGCGGATTTCAGCCAAGGGTTTGAGGCATTTACTCAGCTGAGAGATGTGGAATATGTTCTGAATTCCTGCGAGTGACGCTGGTAACTCCATGCGATAGGCCGCAGCTCCGCATTTTTCAATGATGGCGAATGGATCAATGAATCACAGCGCAAGTTTACCCTTCACTCCGAAATGACGAACTCCTTTCATCGGAGGCACACGGACATAACACATGGTCCCCAATGTCAAAGTGGAGAGAACGGCGTCTTTGATCCGCATAGCTTTTTTGACGAGATTGAGCAGCCTTGGGGTTGGCTTGTATTACTCGCACTCATTCTTCAGCCTCATTCACAAGTTTAATACCGTATATCACTCGCTCGCCGGACTCACACCAGTTGAGTGGTGTGTGACATTTCCGGCCGTATAGAGCTTCATATGGTGCCATCTTTATGCTAGCTTGATAGCCATTGTTGTATGAAAACTCCGCCAACGGCAAATGATCGTCCCAGTTTTACTGTGGGGATGGCACAAGCGCGTAGCATGTCCTCAAGCACTTGATTCACCTGTTCAGTTTGACCATCCGTCTGCGGGTGATACGTGGAACTTCGGATCAGTTTGGTACCTAATGACGCGTGCAGCTGTTCCCAAGACCGAGCAATGAACAGTGCATCACGATCTGAAATAATGGAGAGGGGAACACCGTGCAAGCACAAGATCCTTGCAATATACATCTCCGCATATTGCTTGACCACGTACTTTGTATGTACGGGGATAAAATGAGCCGACTTGGTTAGTCGATCGACTATCATCCAAATCGAATCATGCTTGTGAGACGTGAGAGGTAAACCAACTATGAAATCCATGCTGATATCCTCCCACTTCCACGCCGGAATGTTCAATGGTTGCAGCTGTCCGGCTTTACGCATATGGTCGGCTTTCACACGCTGACACGTATCACATTTGGATACGTACTTTGTGATTTCTCTTTTCATCCACATCCACCAAAACCTGGTTTTCGGATCTTGGTACATCTTGTTGCTGCCCGGATGAATAGAATACTTGGACAAATGAGCTTCGTCCAAGATTTTCTTCCAAAGCTTCATGTCACGGGGTATCACTATATGGTATTTAAATCATAGAGTACCATGTTCATCCCTTCGGAAGCATTTCATTTTGCATTCTTCATTCTTCTCCAAATGTGCGACATTCCCACGTCTTTATTCTGAGCTTCCATAATCTCCTCTCATATGGTAGGGACAAGAGCAAATTGTATAATGCCCCATATGGATCCAAGTATAAAATCGGCTCCTCCTCTTCAAGTGAAGTGATGGATATATGGTTGACGTGAGATTTGCGGCTTAAGGCATCGGCAACCACATTTGCCTTACCGGGATGGTAGTGAATCTCGATCTCATAGTATTTGATCATCTCTAGCCATCTCCGTTGCCGCATATTCAACTCCTTTTGAGTGAATATATAGTTTAGACTATTGTGGTCGGTGTAGAGGTGCACTAAGTTCCCAAATAAATAGTGCCTCCACATTTTCAATACCAACACCACAGCAGCGAGCTTAAGATCATGAGTCGGATAGTTGTGCTCGTGGTTACGAAGTTGACGGTGAACCATAGGCGACCACTCTTCCTCCTTGCATTAATACACAGCCAAGCCCGATACCGGACGCATCACAATATACATCAAAGGGCTTGGTCGCATCCGTTTGAGATAACACCGGGGCTGTTGTAAGATGCTTCACCAATGCTTGGAACGATCTTTCACAACCTGAGCTCCAAACATATTTGATCCCCTTCTTCAACAATTCAGTCATCGGCTTAGCAATCTCTTAGAAGCTTGGGATGAACCTCCAATAATATCCCGCTAAACCGAGGAAACTTCTGACTTCATGGATGGATGTGGGGGACTTCCATTTCAGCACTTGTTTGATTTTGCTTGGATCAACTGCAATGCCTTCCGCATAAATAAAATAACCAAGAAATGGTACTTGGCTTATCCAAAACTCACATTTTCTGAACTTGGCATAAAGCTTATGGTCTCGCAATCGTTGAAGCACCATATGCAATTGTTCGGCGTGTTCTTCTTCAGACTTAGAATAAACCATGATGTCGTTGATAAACACCACCGCGAACTTGTCCATCTCCGGCATGAACACTGAGTTCATGAGATACATGAAATGTTCCGGGGCGTTGGTGAGACCAAAAGACATGATGGGATATTCATACAACCCATATCTTGTCGAGAAGGCCGTCATTTGGATATCCTCCGCTCGGATCTTGATTTGGTGATATCCGGAGCGAAGATCCATCTTCGAAAATACACTCGCTCCCACAAGTTGATCGAAGAGAATATTGATGCGGGGCAGTGGATATTTATTTTTGATGATGATGGCGTTGAGAGGTCGGTAATCCACACACAACCTCAAGGTTTCATCCTTATTTTTAACAAACAGCGCCGAGCATCCCCATGGCGAGGAACTTGGTCGAATGAAACCCTTACTCATCAGATCATTGAGCTGCTCCTTCAATTCAGCTAGCTCATTCGGAGCCATCTTGTATGGTCTGCGTGATATCGGTATTGTCCCGGGTACAAGTTTAATCTTGAACTTGACATCCCTTTCAAGTGGCATGCCTGGAAGATCATCCGGAAATACGTCTGGATATTCACGGACCACATGAATATCCTCAAGTTTTGTGGTTTCTGTGTTATATGAGGCTGGGACTCCTTGAACCGAACGGTCAAGAATGAGTATATGTGGTTCATGAAGTGGAGAGTTTAAACGAACCACACGTGCAATGATGTCAAGAACAGCACCATGGCGATGTAGCCATGCCATTTCTAAAATGGCATCGAGTTTTTGACTCTCTAACATAATTAGAGAAGTCAGGTATAGATTCCCACATATTCTGGCGCATATTGCGCCAGCCAGTTGAATGCATAATATTTTCAAATCCAACTCACTGTTTTTATAACAACCATTGGGTATCAAAATGTGAAACCAAGTGTTTCGATTGAAAACTTCAAACATGGTTTTCTCTGTCCAGCTTCTGGTCCAGCAGACCAGTTTGAAGAATTTAACTGTTTTGGCCACCTTGGAGGCAAAACCAGGACTGAAATTCAACAACAAAGTTGTAGTAGACTCAAAAAGGAATCCAGATTGTATTTATTTGCCTCCCTATCCTTTCTAGTTTATGAGTTATGATCTATACAAGTTGACAGAATTTTCTCAAGAATTTAGACAGCACCTCCTTTGCATGTGGCTGTTTTGTTCATAAAATTCCAACTATTTCTGCCCCCAATCTAGGAAAACACTGAACTACAAAGTTGTAGCACATTTTCTACACTTTCCAATGGTGTCTTACTTGACCCTTAGAATTTTTTCTACAAGAAACTATGGTCGAAATACAGAACATTCCAGAGAGCATTTTTGGTCTGCCCTGTTTCTGGACAGTGCATACTCATCTGAGATTTTTCCATTTGGATGGAGATTTTATTCTAGAGTTCTACAGAAAAGTTGTAGAAGACTTCAAAACCTTTAAACAATAGTATCACACACCTCCATTGGTTCAACCATCCATAAGTTATAACCTGTTTAAATTCAGCAAAAATGCTGCCAAAAAAGGGGAAGTTGTTCCTAAGTCTTTGGAAATGAATCTACACTCCCAATTGACTCTTTGTTCAATATGGGAGTTCAATAACCCCTATATTGAATACTAAACTTCAAATTATCTCTTTCCTTTGAAAATATCCTTCTTATGCAATTTAGAACTCATCTCGGTACTGCGTTTCCTCCCCAAAGAAAAATCCTAAGCCGGTATTCCGGCATATACGTGTCAAATGGTGGAACTAAGAACGTCGCTCCCAAACGATTTCTATATGTAATGCTATAACATGGATAATGTACCTGCAGAAGACCACACAATAATGGAGCACACAAGGGTTTTAACATTTCAGGCAGGTTCATATCATATTAAAAACATACAGTCCGTATCATTGCCATACGGACCGTCCTTGAGTCAAGCCACGTCTCAAGGTACATGGTCGTGTTTTCACACCACACGACGGTGAACCGGAGTAAAGCGCGAATGGGTCGTCACGGTTGGGAATTTTATCAACCCAACGCATACTACCTACTGTCTCATGACCGTTGAGGCACGCTGATGGCGAGCGCTGCGTATGGCCCTTTGAACATTGAACGTTCAAGAGTTACGTACTATCGTGTTGCTTACTATACGATGGGGTATTCTCACATTTGCCTAAATCACACTGGATATCAGCGCTTTCATATGCTCTCAGAACCATGAGAAAGTTCAGAGACTCATATTCACTACCGTGACAAGCCATGGTAAACCATTCCATACTATTGCTCGTATGGTGAGCTTACCAAAATTGATCCGCCTGCTTGTAGGGCGTACCTTACCTCTTACCTAATGTCGGAGCGTCGTTACAAAATAATAACAAGTATGTTAGCATTTCCACCTTAATAACTATTACTATAATAGAACTTATGTGGGCATAGTGACTAATCCTCACTCGACTACTTCTAGGTTTTCAAAATAGGCTCTTTTCGAGCGTGCTATTCCCAATGCGGCTCTGATACCACATCTGTGGGGACCACCCCATGGTTCTCCCACTCCAGGATCGCAGAGGGTGGTGCCGTGTGATGCGGCACCCAACATCACACAAGAAAAGATTAAGAACAACATACAAACTTTTATTTTATATAAAAACAGCGGAAGTCTTTTACAAAACTTAATTATACAGCGGAAGTATTATTTATAACTATTCTCTCATACTAACTAAGCAAAAGTGCAGCCATCCAGCCCGGGAACGCTGCACACTAGCAACACTCACACCATGATCCCGGCGGCGTTCAGTGCTCCAGCTCGGCCGTGCACCCCGACTGGGGCATCGCCTCGTCCTTGGACCCTTCCTAATAACTCTCACCTGCACACAGCTCAAATATTTCAACCGTGAGCACGAGGGATCAGCAAGACTTAACCGGCACTCCTAATCATGAAACTCTACATGCATTGATTAGTGATAAAGGAAATGACATTTGCAATAAAGACTCACCTAGATGTTAATCCTTACTTTCAGTTTTATAGCAGCAGTTTAATGTGCCTTAGGCAGCCCTCACATCGGAAGTCCACAGTCAAACAAGAAACGCTTTCCTCTGATGTGATTATGCCCAAAGTGGAAGATAAACTTAATGAGTTCTACATCTACAGCATACATGATTTCAATAAATTAATAGATCAGTGCAGCATAATTATATGGCTTCTTTCATTTCTTACTATGTCATAGTGCAGTGAACAAGCGGTACTCAAATAACCACGAGGGATGGTGATTGCAATCAATAGACACCCGGATAATACGTCACATACACCCACTTTCAGAAGTGTGGTGCTTCACACCTTCCTACTCGGTTGTATGCAGCAACCTTTCAAAGGAAATCCAAATGCAGAACCGGTCCATCCATAACAGGCAGAAGGTCCCCGCGTGGAGCGTGTCTGTGCCCACCGGCAGATTTACACCTTGCTACTTTCAACCCACTCCTATATAATGGTTGGGTAAGCCTCGGCACCCAGGTTAACCAATTACATCGGTTTTCTGGTTCCCATATGCCAGTATGCATCCGGTACTGTTCAAACTTGTCCAGCAGGGCCGCACACGGCTCGATCCTCAATCGACACCAACAGGGCTACGCACGCGAGACCTCCGATCACCGCATCATATCCCCTCTGCTGGGTCTCAGTTTCACATTCTTAAGTAATTCTCTACCTCTTTCCATCCCGTGTGATAAAATCTTATCTCGCGAGTAGATTCCAACCACTCGACTTCCACCGGGATCCTAAGAACATTAGCATGGTATTCTCTACTCATCGAGTTTTACACTACCCAACCCTCCATAGGACTTAAAAGTCATGCAAGTGGGGTTTCAATCACCTTAACTCTAATGCAAGCATTTCACCCTAGACATAAGTGATACAAAGGAAAACTTTACAAAAGGTAATTAAATGCAAACCGGGGCTTTCCTGGTTGCGAGTCAAAAGGAAAGTTAGTGTCTGGTGGGAGGACGTCGAACGGCTCCGGCGTGTCCTCAACTTTGGTCACTATATGAAATGTAGCAAAATATATGTATAAGTGCTAGAGATGTATAAGAATTAAACTTCTATTCATAGCTACTGCTATTTAGGTTCATTAATTGTCTTTGGGATTTTCCAATGGATACTAGACTCTCTGAGGATGATTTGAGTAAAATTTGGAGAAATCTCATTGAACCTTGTGGTCTCCAAGGTTCCCGCAAGTACAAGGCTTCTCTGAATTTTGATCCCAAATCTGAAGTTTTGACATGGCTAACAGTGGAATATCTAATTAGAGCAAGTCTCTATAGTTCTAACAAAACTTGTTTCACCATTTTTGGAGCTACCTAGAGGGAGAAATGGAATTTACAAGTTGGGCAAAATTGCTGGAATGGTTCTGTTTATTTTGAAATTTTCAAATGAAGGCTGAACTTGGAAAGACAATTTAGCCTAGCAAATGAAGTCCACTGAGGTTCAAATTTTTACAGGAGATCACTAATGTTATGAAGAATATTCTGGCCAAATTTGTGGAAATTCCATAACAGAGATCTTCTGGAATTAATTCCCAAACATTTAAATTTGATGAATTTTGGAGAAATTCCAGAGATTCTCAGATCAAATTCTTTGCATTTCTGCAAAGTACAGACTGAGAGGAATTCAAAAAAATTTGTTTCACAAATTTTGGACATTCCTACTAAAAGTTATGTGGTTTCAAAGTTGACCTAAATCTGAAATTCGGGAAAAAGTTTAAACTCTGTTTGTGGGCCCCACTTCTTGAATCGAGCCAGTGACATCGCAGCGACACTGAGGCCCACACGGTTTTCCCCGTGCAGCCACACCCGATCCCGTGCCACAATCCGATCCCCGCGCTGAATCCAGAGACTGACAGGTGGGACCCGGCCTCCTTTGTCTACCTCGCTCTGCCCGTGCTCCCCGCGGAGGCGCACTTTGGCGAGGCTCACCGGAACTGGGTTCCCGGCCGCCCCCGGAGCTGAAACGCCCCGCCTAGCCCTAACTCGGCTTGCTGAACCCTTCTAGGAGGTTGGTGGCCGCCGGCGATGGCTGGAAACATGCGTGCGACGACGGCAGCGGCGGCTGTAGCACCGTCAATTTTATATTCAAGCATTGCATATAGAAAAACATTATAAAAGAAATAGAAATGGGAAAGAATCATAAAAATGGGAGAAAGATAGCTGAAAAGAGCCAATTGCAACTCGCTGAGGAGCGCCGTCGACACTTCCCGCGGCCTGCTGGCCACGTGGCGCCTTCGGAGCTCATCCCTGCGGAGGGGGTGAGGTCTGGCACTGCTGGCCACGTGGCAGGCTCGGAGCTCGCCTCAGAAGAAGGGGCGAGGTCCGACCCCGCTGGACACGTGTTGCCTTCGGAGCTAGTCTCTGCGGAGAAGCGAGGCTCAGCCCAGCGGGACACGTGTTGACTACAGAGCTAGTCACTGCGGAAGAAACGAGGCTCAACCCGCGGGATACGTGTCGACTTTGGAACTCACCCCCTGCGGAAGGGATGAGGTCTGCCCCCATGGGACACGTGTCGCTCTCGGAGCTCGCCTCCGAGAGGTCCGACCCTGCAGGACACATGTCGCCCTCCGAGCTCGCCTCTGAGAGGTCCGACCCCGCGGGACATGTGTCACCCTCGGAGCTCGCCTCCGGGAGGACCGACACTGCTGGACACGTGTCACCCTCGGTGCTCGCCTCCGGGAGGTCCAACACTGCTAGACACATGTCTCTCTCGGAGCCCACCTCCGAGGAGAGGGGAGGTCCGGCACTGGCACGTGGTGCCCCTACAGCTTGCCTCTGACGGAGAAGGGAGGTCCCGCCCGCCAGACACGTGGCGCACGCGGATCTCACCTCTAAGAAAAAGGGAGGCCCCGCCCCGCTGGACGCGTGGCAGGTCTGGAGATCGCCTCTGAGGAGAAGCAAGGACCAGCCCCCGCTGGACACATGGTGCCTCCGGAGCTCACCCTGCAGAGGTGACGAGATCCTTAAGCGGTTTTTCTCCTGTGCGCGCGGGAATACTCGGTACTGAGGAAACCGACACGATTTCTTCCATGTTGACACTGCACCCAAATCAATTGGAGATAAGTTTTTAAGATCAAAAACAAATTGAATAGGACTCTTATTTGAAATCTAATCGGAGTAGGACTCTTCTTTATCCCTTTATAAATAGAGCCCGAAAACCCCCTTGGCCGTAACACCTTTTCCCAAGTCAACACCTTAGAGGCCCTAGCCCCCAACTCGCTGAGTTAACCCCCTTTGCCGGAGTTCAGCAACCGGTGAGACCGCCGACGAGCCCCGTCACGCTTGCCGTTGCCGGAAGAGAGCCGACGATCTGATCTGCTGCCATTGCTAGGAGGATGGCCGAGGTAGCTCTTCGTTACCATCTTACGACATCATCGCGGTTTCTTCACATCTGTTTTCTTCGTCCCCTTCGAACAAAAGCTTTTTCGTGTGGAAAGATCACGTGTTGATAGGTTTTTGACGGTGGAATCGATCTAGATCTTGAGTCAAGATCATTACCACGTCCACACTTGATAATTACACCTTTGTTCACCATAAAGCCCATGCAAGCCATTAAAACATGCAAGAACACGTACAGACTGAATTAATGAAACTGCACCATAGGATTAGCATGCACCTGCACCATTGCATCTTAAGTAAAGTTTGTGCATGATGATTGATTAATGTGAATCTTGTATGTGCGTGATCGTGAGTAGAAGGACAATCTCAGGAAGCTATCTACGAAGGACTATAGCACCAAGTCTTCAAGACACGTGAGCAACAAAAGCCACAGGAACAAGCCAAGTGCCCCTTGACCATATTGATCCCATGTTTTGAAACTGTTTTGTTTGCGAAAATGTGTATGCTTGAGTCAACTCGATGGGAAACCCTTTTATAGGAGTTTACTAGTTTTGTTAACCAACCTTGTCGCCGGGGATGTTTATGAGTTGGGTATGGCCGTTTATGCTTTTCGCTTCGCTTAGCTTACGGGTTATGGGAAGCCGAGATAGAACATGTCTAGCTACTGCACTCATATGAATAATGTTAATCAGAACATGATGATGATAATGAACATGAATCGGGGGAGATCTAGGCAAGCTTGGTTCGTGGATGTGGTAGAATTAGACGGTGGTTTACTTGCCGTAGATCTAAGGACCGGTTTATGCCAGCACATGCCAAGAAAACAGTGCCACCACAAGGCCAAATATGGGTGCGGCTTAGCTGACTAATTAGGTAAGTTGCTAGATTGTTATGGACCGTGGAAGGCGCGGGGAATGGGAGTCGAGAGAGGACTGCACTGGGAACCGCATGGCACAAGAGGGGGCCTGTAGGTGGGAGAATGGTGATTCGAGCCTGTTGGTGAAACCTTAGTGAGTCTATACATCTAGTAGCCCCTTTGTAAAGGCTATTTTGTGATCTTTTGGCCATACACCGACGGTTGTGTACATGTATAATGGAGGTTCTGCAGTCGCCGACGGGTGACGAAATCACAAACTTGTGGGTAAAGTGGTGCCACCTCTTAGTAGTGTAAAACTATCATGATAGCCATGCTTATGGTCACTAGCACCTGGACAACTCACATGATTAGATGGGAGAACTTGGGATGGTTATTTGGTTTTGGTTATGGTATGGTCTTTGGAGATGTGTTTCGGGACTATTGAGTCATAATGAGATTTGGTTTCGGTCATGAGACGGATATGAATATGAGATAGTTATTATGAGCATGAGATGATGTTGAGAAAGATTAATGGCTGGATCATACGTGATGAGTTGTAAATTATGATGGAGATATGTTACTGTTTTAATTGGATATATGTTGGGATTAAATTCTCTTAAATATAGTTGCTGTTTTTATCATGTTTGTGAAATAAACTTTGCTTTCTGGAATGAGCCTGTTTATACCCTACCTTGCTGTAAGCTACATGTCATACTTTTCCCGCACTTGCTGAGTATGACATGTACTCACCCTTGCATTATCATACAAACACCAGCAACAGGAGAGGAGTACTTCAAAGATCACGTGGAGTACTAGGCGTGCAGACTACCATCAACTTGCCTGTGGAGTTGGAGATGGACCCACTGCCGTGTTTAGTTTTGCTTCCGCTATCGTTTAGAGACTTCCACTGCTAGAATAAGTTAGGGACTTCCACTGCAAGAATAAGCTATAGATTGATGTAATAAAGTACTTGAACCCTATTATTTGTAGTTATATTCTGAATTCAGTTTGTGGATTACATGTGTATGTGTGATGAACATCCTAGGCACACATATGCATTAGCTGGGTTCCGTGTTTTACGGGACCGGGCGTCACAGATTGGTATCAGAGCCATGTTGAACGTAGGACGCAAGCCTAGGTAGAATGCACAGAGTGGCATCAGAACCACATTGACTGTAGGACGCAAGCCTAGGTAGAATGCACAGATTGGCATCAGAACCACATTGACCGTATGACACAAATCTAGGTAGAATGGACACTCTAAAACACATAGGAACACTCCTCTAAACTGCTATTTTCGAAGAATTTCTTGCTACTGCACTTCCTCATGAATTCAGCCACCGCAAAGTGCTATTTTCAGCCCCTCTTTTCTCTTCTTTTGGACAGCCACACTTTTGCTTCCTTGCTCCATAACTTCTGAAGTTTTGGAGTTGCTTTCTCCTTCTCAAATTTTTTAATGTCCTATTTATAGATGCCGGTGATCCGGAGCACGAGTACTCGTTCACCACCACTTGGGAGTGCACTTAACCCCATCGCGGTGTCCGATGGACCACCCCCATCACGTGGCGGGAACAGCATCAGTTCACATGATTAAGTTTAGGACCCCCACTGAATAAGCTTTCATAGGAGTGGTGTGAACTTTTGTGATGATTGGTGTGTTTGTGTGCTTAGTGTGAGTTGTGGGACGCTTCAGCGTTGTCCATATCCACACATAGTAGAGAGATGTGAGGTGTTTCGGCACTTGTTCACATCCTCATAAAGAAGATATTTAGTCCATCCACCTTGATGCATATAGTTGGGGGGATCCATCTAAACTTCTAACTTCTACTCCATCCAACTCTCTTTCACAGATGGTGAGGGAAAACGCCAGCCGACAAAGGAGGAACGTTCGTGGCAACTAGGAACCACAAGAGGATGGCCACGTTGAAGATCCTGAGAATGTTAACCCCGGGGCTGGTGCAAACAACCTTGAATGGTTGATGGCTACGCAGAACCAGCTCATGCAAACTATTATCCAAACTTTGGGTCAGCTGCAAGCTGTGATGGCCCGTCGTCCCGGTTCACGGGGACGGGGCACCTCGCCCGGGAATCGCATTGGGTGGTGCGGTGCGATCGGCACCCAACAACACACATAATAAAGCATCATATTACATAAATCCAGCAGAAGCTTACAAAGTGTAAATTTTACAAATACTTCTCAAAATATTTTACAGCGGAAGACTATTACAACTCACGTATCATACCTATGCTAAGCAACAGAGAAGGTATCCAGCCCGCGGACCCTTCTCGCTAGCAACACTATAACAATAGCAGCGGCAAGGACTGCCATGAGTTCACCACTCGGAGAGCTCCGAGTCTCATCGGACACCCGTACATATCAGCGTACTGTAATTACCTGCAAAACAACTCATGCAGTTTCTATGAGCACGAAGCTCAGCAAGACTAACCCGTCACCCTAGTCATGAAACTCTACATGATGAAAATAGAGGGCTGATTATAGAAGTTTGCACAAACGATGAAGTTGAGCTAAAGGAAAGTCCTTACTTCAAGTGTTAAGCAACTTTGATAACCCTCGCGCAACTTACATTGAGACTCCACAATCAAACAAGAAACGCTTCATATTGATGTCACTTGCCCGAGGTGAAAGTAACTTTAGTGAGCTATCCTCAACTCATACTAACCTTGCGCTATCAACGTTGAGACTCCACAATCAAACAAGAAACCCTTTGCCTCGACGCTACTAGCCCAAGGTGGAAGTTAAATTTAGTGAAGTGTTGATCCTTCCTCATCTCCATTATGACGATTACTCAAGAAGCATATTAAATGTTTTCCCGGTTTATTACTACGTCACGACGCAGAGAACAAGTATGCTCACTACCGCGAGCGACGGTGATTGCAATCAAAAACACCTGGCTGACACGATACGTACGCCCGTACTCGACATTGCACACAGCAACCATCACTAACGTCGTACGTGGCAACCTTTCACACGACACCCAAATGTCGAACCGGTCCCACCGACTGGGATTAAGTCTCTCTACGGCAAACCCTCGTAGAGCCGACTTCTCTATTCTTTCAGCATCGGCATCAGACGGTGAGGTATGCCTCGACACCTACGTTAACATGTTACATCGGTTTCCTGGGTCCCATATAGCCAGTATGCATCCGGTACACAACTCGAACTTGTCCAATGGGCCGCACACGAGAATGGGCCTTAATCGACTCAGACATAGACTATGTTCACAGGACCTCGTCCTTGAGCCTTCCGTCCACTGCCCGGTCTCCATTCCCAACTATGAGGATCAATTCCCAACTCTTCCGATTGATCCCCCTAAATCCCGGTTCACGAGTAGGAATCTGCCCACTCGAGTTATGCCTATTTTAATCAACTTTTTGTTGAGATCAGGAGTTATAATCAATTTATAACATATCCTACATTATACTCCAGGGTTTTCTGGGTCATGCATTTGGAGTTTCATACCATCTAGACGTAATGCAATAAACAAATGCTAGACAATATAATGTGAATACAAATAAAAACTTGTAAGTGTTATGCAAACCGGGGCTTGCCTTTGTTTTGCAGGGGACTAACATATATATCTCAGTTAGTGAAGACCACTTGGCTTGATCTCTTGCCTCCCTCCTTTGATCTCTACTTCGATGACTTCAAGTTCTTCACGTAGATGCTACACATAATGAATATGCACATATGTTTAATTGTAAAGAATTTGCTATAAGTTCTAATAACAAGTTTTCAAAACTGGAACTCTGTTTAAGAATTTAAAATGACATGGGTACTAGTAGTTTGGGTTTGTGTCTAAGCAACATGATTAAGTGCTAAGTGTTTTCTCCCTCTTCTATATTGATCACCTTAAAAGGTTAAACAGAACAGGGATGATCCAGAGCTCCAATAGAGCTGAGAATTTTCATGTGGGTTCCTTGTCATAAGAAATGCCTCTGGACCAAAAATTAGCACTTTTCATTGAGTGGTCTGTTCAGAACAATTTTCTAAGCAATTCAGCAAAGAAGAATTAATTCTGAGGTAACACCCATGTTCATGCAAAACTTAGTGAACTACAATTTCAATTATAGTTCATAGAGCTTGCATGAATTTCCTAGCATTTTTGGAGCTAAGATTGACCCAGAACTGAATTTCCAAGTTTTGGAAATTCTCTGAAAATGTTTCTGTATTCAATTGAACACAGCAACTTCAAATCTGAATTGCCCTGATCAAATAAACTCCAAATGAAATGAAACTTTTACAGGAGTCCTCTAACACCCTAAAGACTATTCTGGCAAATTTTGAGGATTTTTTAATTAACCAAACTCCCTCTAAAATTCTTTGGCTGAAAAGTTTTAAAGAATTTTACAGAATTAATTAATAAGTTTCATACAAATTGGGTTATATATTTGGACAGAGATGTTCAATGTGAATCCAACCCAGTTTGAATCATTTAATTTGGAGCTTCCTAGCAAGAGGTATGAGGTTCTAAAGTTTGGGGAAAATTTCTGAAATTGAACTCTGTTCTATTTTCCAATTTTCAGGACATAAAGAATTAACACCACATTTGGCCAGGCAAATCAGGTCCAATGCTTCTGAACATTTTACTGGAGTTCAAGTATTTCTGTAGGAATCTCCTGCCCAAATTTGGGAATTTTCCAATACACAGAACTCCTGGAAAAATTCCTACAAGATTTTCCTTATATGAGTTAATGAGCGAAAACCAGGGGTTTTAATAAATATTGGGCTGTACTCCTCGATTGTACTCTCTTAGAGGAATCCAAAAAAATTTATCTCACTATTTTTGGAGCTTCAGAGTTATGCATTTTCCAAGTTTGAACAACTCTCTGTTTGATTTTAAACAGAACAGTCTAACGTGGGGCCCACGGGTCACGTGCTTCTTCAACCTCTCGCCAGAGCCCGCGGGTGCACACCGGCAGAGAGTGTGGCGCGGCTCATTCTCTCTCATTTCTCCAACAAATGAGCTCCGGTTTCTCCCTACATGCTCCTTGGAACATGGTGCAGCTGCCGGGCAAGGTTTCCGCGCATGACAACGGCCGAAAACAGGTTGGCACCGGTGGGGCGGCTCGGGAGCTCGGCCTCAACGCGTTCTGGCGCGTCCGAAGCTTCTCCCGGCGATCTACCTTGCCCTAAAGCATCAACAGAGCTCGTGGAGCATGGAAACACACCTCAGTTCGTGCAGCAATTGGCGGGAATAGGGCGGTCACCGGAGACCCGACCCGTTTTTGCCGCCGTCGGTGAATTCTCGTCGCCCGGGGCGTGTGATAATCGGTTTTCTTTGGTTCTCGGCATGGGAGGGCGCTAGGGCATCTAGTTTCTGTTGTTTGAATTGTAGGAGGGATGATCAAGTGGTTCGAGCTAATTTGGAGAATTGGACAGCGCCGGTTCTTCACGTGCTCCGGCGGTAAAATGCGAAATCCGGCTAGCCGGCGGCAGGGAAGAGCAGAAGGGCGACAGGAGAAGTATCAATACCTCATGGCGCACCTATGTGGCCTCTTGAGCATGCCGGAGAGGCGCTGGACTGGCCGGGAGACGAGGATCAGTGGAGGTGGCGTGGCTCTGGTTTGCCGGAAGAAAAATGGATCGGTCACGCCAGAGGAAGGCCGGACATGAGCTGAGGATCGGTGTAACACGTCGAGGAGAGGACAGTGCAGCTCCTGGGCGGTTCCCCTGGCACCAACGTGGCTGGAGGGTGATCGGCGTCAAGTAGCTGAAAGCAGAACGCCGTGCGACGTTTTCTCGGTTGCGTGCGTGAGGGAGCGATGAAGCTGAACTGGTTCTGGGTGTTGTGATCAAAGAAGCACGGGCTGAGGTAAAGACCCTCCACAAGGAGCTCGCCAGCGCGAGGGAACTCAGCAGGAGGTGGCTTGGAGCTGCTCCCGTGGTGGCACCCGATGAGGCCTCTGTTCTGTCGAGTGGAAAACTTAAGACTGAAGGTTTGAAGATCTTTTGCAAATTTTAACCTCTCCAATGCCAGGTGGGTCCACTCAACTTTCCTGCAAAAAGATCTCCACAGTTTGGCAAATAATCAATCCAAATGTTTGAAAGTTGGAAACTGAGCTGCATTTAGATAGTTGGACAAATTCCCTCCAATTTCAAATGTATATTTGAATTCTTTGCACATTCAAATCCTTTTTGGAAAAATGTGTAGCAAACCTTTTCAAAAATTAATGAAACTTTGCTTACCCACTAATTTGGACCTAAGGAATCCAAATATGCAATTTGATTCTTGTGTTATCTGCTGCAAACAAGAGTTTGCACACAACAGTTTTGAATTACCCTTGTGTCCTCCCCTCATTTGAAAGTTGAGTTGAACACTCAGTTTAACTTCTGATTTTTAAACCCTTTCCATTGCACTTGAGTACTTCAACTCTGTGGTCTTAATCCACCTAGGGTCCAAACATGCAAATGGCTCTAAGTGGGTTTTAGAACAACCTCTCATGTGTTATCATATGTATAAAAGTTTGAACCAATCCCCTTTTTCATACACATGACACCAACATTTGTGCAAACTCATGTTTCTTTGTATTCACATTTTTGGGACCTTTACCTTCCCCCCCCCCTTAAAAGGGAATCTCATCCCGAGACTACAAAAGAAAGATGAGGCGGAAGGTAATTATAAAATTTACGACAAAAGCTCCGGATAGTTCTTGTTGATGTAATCTTCATTCTCCCAAGTCGCTTCTTCTGGTGTGTGATTACTCCACAGGACTTTGTAAAATTTCAAAGTCTGATTTCGCGTGATCCGGCTCTTCTCGTCAATAATCTTGATGGGCTGCTCGGCGTAGGTGAGATCCGGTTGTAATATCTCCATATCTCCCGAAAGAATCTCAGTCGGCTTCTTCAAACACTTTCTCAAGTGTGAGACGTGGAAGATGTCGTGGACGCCTGATAAAGATGGTGGCAGCTTTAGGCGGTAGGCTACCGGTCCACACCGTTCTGTAATAATGAAAGTTCCCACAAAGCGAGGAGCTAGCTTTCTTTGACCCCGAATCGATGAATTCCCTTCATCTGGGACACTCGGAGATAGACGTGATTTCCGAATTCAAAACACAAGGGTTGTGGCGGACCGGAATCCGCTCATCCAGGATCGCAGAGGGTGGTGCCGCGCAATGCGACACCCGACCGCACACGTCATAAGAACATCATATATTACATGGGAAACAACTGAAACTGTACAAACGGGTACAAACTTCAGTTACAACTATTGTTTATGTTACACAGCGGAAGTCTACACTATACAACTCACGCCCGCCTATCTAGCAAAAGTTGGTTGCCCAGCCCTAGGGCAACCCACACTAGCTGCACTCCTCAGCTCAGCACGACGTGTACGGCTCCCACTCAGCCGTGGTCCCCGACGGAGGGTAACCCTCGCCGGTGGACTCGTACTCCGAGTCCGTGGGTGGCTCCTCACCTGAAAAACACTTAAGCAGCATCCGTGAGCACGAAGGCTCAGCAAGGCTTAACCGACTCACCTAAGCATGAAACTCTACATGAGGTGTACCATGACACAGGATAGCAATGTTGCAGCAAATGGACACGCCTACAAGTTCATCGTTAATTCATCTTTTAGCAACAAGTTAACAGTTCATGAAGCTGAAATTTAGTAAGCAATATTTGGTGGCACACATGTAGCAATACAATTACATCATAGCAGCAATATTGAATCATAACATTTCATTCATTAGTCTACGTTACGACGCAGTGAACAAGCGGTACTCGTCACCGCGAGGGACGGCGAATCGACTCGATATACACCTGCAGGGAAACCCAAAGAGCACGTCACGTACGCCCACCCGTGGAGCTGCACAGCACGCTCACTCGATGTCGTACGGGACAACCTTTCACCCAACAGCCCAAACGTCGAACCGGTCGCACCGAAACGAGCAGGAGGTTCCCCACACGGAGCATCTCTCGATGCCCGTTGGCAGATTTCCACCTTGCTGCCCTCAGCCTACACCTATAAATCGGTGCGTTATGCCTCGACGCCCGGAGGTTTAGGCTACATCAGTTTATCGGGGCCCATATATCCGATATGCCTTCGGTACGTTCAATACTTGTTCAGCAGGGCCGCACACGGATCGGTCCTCAATCGACACGGGCAGGGCCACGCACACAAGACTCTCTCTTGCTGCGCCCTAGCCCCTGCCTAGTCTCATTTTCATTACTAAAGTGATCTCACATCACTCAACCGAACCCGTGTGTCCCAAGCCTATCTCGTGAGTAGATTCCAACTACTCGACTTGTACCGAAGTCCTATGATTCATTAAGCATAGCCTGTCTACTCGAGGTCTTAGCCACTACCCTCACTCTTTTAGGAACTTTTGGTTATGCAAGTGGGGTTTCATTCATCCTATACCTAATTCACATACATACTTCATATGACACATGTAAACAAAGTAAAACTTATAAAAGGTTAATGCAACCCGGGGCTTGCCTTGTTGCTGCTGGTCAGGGGTTAGTTCTTCGTCCGGAAGAAGGAAGTCCAGCACTTCCGGAGCCTCTTCTTCAATGGCTACACGTTGAATACCATACTACATGTAAATTTAAATGCAATGTGTAAACTTGAATACTTATTTACTACTAACTCTAGCTAGCCCTCCCCTTTGGTTCTGAAATTTTTATTGTGGCTTGGTAGGGTCCTAACCAGAGTTGTGACCAAGTTTTATTTGAAACAAAGTTCAATTGAACCTTGTACAAATAAAAGCCTCTTTGGTCAATAATTGAGCCTCTAAGTAATCCCAGGGTTTTTCATGGCTCCCACCATTACTTTCTGGAAACTAGAATTTAGGACGGTTCTAATGGAATTGGTTTCATGTCATTTGAAGAATCCTACAGAAAGTTATGTCCTAATTAAGATTGGAGAAAATCTGAAAAATGTTTCTGTACATTTTTCTATTTTCTCTGGGCAGTCCCCTTAATCACCCAATTAGGGTAACTAAATGAACTTGGATGAGTCTGAAAACTTTACTGGGATTCAGGGATTCTCCAATGAACCTTTCAGCCAAATTTCAGAATTTTTCATAAAGTAGTTCTCCAGATAAAATTCCCAACAATTTAAAATTTAGGGATTTAATTCTGGAAAACTATTCACTTTCATGAGCTGAATTTGGTATTGCTGGAAAGTGCTCAGAGAGCTAAATCCAACCAAATTTGGTTCACTCGATTTGGAGCTTTCTAGCCAAAGTTATGAGGATATGAAGTTTGGAAGAATCCTGAAAATCGGGGAAAAAGTTTAAACTCTCGGGGCCTGCGGGGACACGTGTCGAGCGCGGAGGTGTCCGGCACACCGGAGATACCACACGTGTCGAGCGCGGAGGTGTCCGGCACACCGGAGCTCACAGGGTATTCGCGCGCCAGCACAGCCGATCCCTGGCCTCACCCAATCCCGATTTAAATTCTTCAGCCGCTGACACGTGGGCCAGCCGGCTTCGTCTTCCTCCCTCCGCTCTCTCGCGCCCACGCCGCCGACCTCGCCGGAGCAGACTCGGGGCTCACCGGCTCGCCGCTTCCGGACCTCCCATGGTATGAAAATCACCGCCAGGGGGTTGTCGACATCGAGGAACACGTCGGTGGTGACAGGTCAGTCTGGGGGTGACCGGAGTAGCTCGGCGACGTGCCGCGGCCTCGGTTGAGGTTCGACACCGTCGACCGTGGTTTCTAAACCCGCCAACACATCGAACAAACGGCCCTACAGCATCAGTGTACTTCTAGGAAGCTTGACAAGGTGTCAAAAGGGTTCAGGGATGGCGGCAAGTCGGTCGGCACCGTGTGACCGATCGTGCCCGCCATGACCGCCCTCGATCGAGCTTGAAATTCATCACTCCTAGACAGTTTCACGCTACGGATGCAGAAAAGAACTTGATTGCCGGCTAGTCCAGCGTCTATGTGCAAGATTTGATGACCTCCGAAAGACCATAGAGCGAGAATTTAAAGAAACCGTACCGGAAGCTTGGGTCACGGTCGCCGGACCAAAAACTGGAAATTCTCTATGGATTCTTCACGGTTGGCTTCCAAACTTAGAGGAGAGCAGCACGGTGGTCACGCGCTCCTGTTGCCTCTCTCGCTGGACCGTGAAAATGCATGTGGAACGCTGCCCACGGGCGCCTGACTCTCGGCTGAGGCTAGGTCGCCGAGGTGGCGATCGTCTTTGGGCAAAAGGAGGTCGGAGCTCGAGGTTTCTGGCGTTGGAGAGGTGGAGTGCGAGCTCAGGTGGCTGTCTAGCAGCTCAGGGACGAAGGAGGAGATGGTTTTGCTGGTTTTCCCGAATGGGCAGAGAGATGCGGCGAGAAACAATGCCGCTGCTCGGGTTTGCCCGCAAGAAGATAAAGCCGGCCGACTCCCGCTTGGCTGAGGCGGTGCCGGTCGCGTGGGGGCGCGAGCCAGCCGCCCTGGGTGAGGGGGCCTGACCCCGATCACGAGGTCGTGCCGCCTTGCCTGAGGAATCGCATTGGTTGGTGCCGTGTTATGCGGCATCGAACAGCACACATATAAGGAACACAGTATTACATAAACCAAAGCGGAAGCTTACAACTGTTCTTTGTAAATAATTTACATAAAACAGCTACAGCGGAAGTCTATAAACAGCTCACGATGAATATATAAGAAGCACTCGAGAAGAGATCCAGCCCGCGGACTCCTCTCGCTAGCAACACGAAGACATGGCAGCGGCTAGGTTCTCCAAGGGTGACATGACTCGGAAGTTTCCGAGTCTCACCGGACAACCTTTTGTATAGCGTCGATGTTCACCTGCAAAACCACTTATATAGCAAGAGTGAGCACAAAGGCTCAGCAAGACTTAACCGTCTCTCCTAAAGCATGGAACTCTATATGAAAGTAACCTAGGACCTAAGCCTGTCCTTTGCGAAAAGACTCGCCTACGAGTTCATCCTTAACTTTCAAATTTTAGCCATATTAATAATGACCTTGCGATCAGCAACATTGGAACTCCACAATCAAACAAGAAACGCTTCATTCCAATGTTACTTGTCCCAAGGTGAAATAAATTTAGTTTGCTCTATTTCTACTTCAAACATGGTTTTCATGCAACTTAACATAATCACAACAGCAATTATACTTTTTGCAAACTGTTTCCACACAAGTTGATTAACTACGTCACAGCGCAGTGAGCAAGCGGTACTCATAACCGCGAGGGACGGTGATTCGAATCAAACACTACCCGGATAACTCGACACATACGCCCGCCTATGAAGACCCAACTCTGGCGTCCTTCATTACGTCATATATGGCAACCTTTCTCAGGACACTAGACTGTAGAACCGGTCGCGCCGTCTCGGGCTCATAGGTCTAACGAGACGATGTGGTATGCCTCTACAATCCAGTGTACCCGGTACATCGGTTTCCTGATTCCCATATGTCAGTAAGCATCCGGTACACAACTCAATACTTGCTCCCAGGGCCGCATACACTTAGGTCCTTGACCGACACGGGCAGAGCTACTCGACCAAGACCTCGTCTTGTTGCTGTCTAACCCCTCTGCCCGGTCTCATGTTTAGAAACGTAAACTTTAGTTTGCTACCTTTTTCCAACCCCACTTATGTGGTCCTGGAACAAAGCTCGCGAGTAGATTCCAACTACTCGTCTTCTACCGGAGGTCCTAGCCTAATTAGCATTGCCCTATTCTACAGCGATGACCCATTTCTACCCTTGACCTCAGGGTTCATGTTTGGTTATGCAAGTGGAGTATCACACATCCTTGACCTAATTCACATACAAACCTTGACCAAATGTAGTGAACAAAAGGAAAACTTTAAAAACAACTTAAGTGCAAACCGGGGCTTGCCTTGGTTTTGCAGGTGACTAAAGTCAGATGATATGGGGTTAGATGCTGATGCCTTGAATTCAACTTATACACTTCTTGTTCCTTGATCCAAGTTCACCTTCTCCTTCACTCTTCCACGTTTAAACACTACACGTTAGGAACATGCATATCTTTAATTGTAAAACTTTTTGCTAACAAATGCTACAGACAAGTTTGAAACTGGAACTTTGTTTAAGAATTTAAAATGACACTGGGGGTGGTAGTTTGGATGTGTGTCTAAGCACTATACTCAAGTGAGAAATGAGGTTCATCACTTGGGTGGTGATCACCTAATGAGGTTGAACAGGACATAATGATCCAGGGCTCCAATGGAGCTGGGAATTTTCTTGGGGGTTCCTTGTCACAAGAAAATCCGCTGGACCAAAATTCAGAACATTTCACTAAATGGATCACCCAGAACAATTCCCTAAGCATTTAAGCATAAAGGAATTAATTCTGATTAAACTTGCATTTTCATGCAAATCTAAGTGAATAATAATTTCCTACATAGCTCATAGAGTATGCCTAAATTTTTCTAGGATTTTTGGAGCTAAGGAATGGCTAGAACTGAATTTCCAAGTTTTGGAATTTTCCTGAAAATGTTTCTGTACTTATTTGAATACAGAAACTTGAATTTAGAATTACCCTAACTAATTCAACTCCAAATGAGCTGAAACTTTTACAGGGGTCTCCTAATATCCTAAAGAATATCCTGGCAAAATTTGGGGAATTTTGGATGAACCAAACTCCCTCTAAAATTCTTTTGCTGAAAAGCTTTAAAGAATTTTCTATTGGTTTTCATGCAAATTGGGTTGTACCTTTGAATAGAGCATTTCATCCTGAATCCAACCCAATTTGAATCACTAAATTTGGAGCTCTCTAGCAAAAGTTATGCAGATCCAAAGTTTGAACTAAATCTGGAATTCAAATTAATTCGGGAAAAGTTCAAACTCTGCCTGTGGGTCCACCCTACACGCGTCAACCGCCGGAATCACGCCACACGGGGCCACAGACCTTTTCCCGCGCCACCACACGGGATCACACGCCACAGCTGATCGGGAGTTTTAATCTTCAGCTGCTGACACGTGGGCCCGGTGGGGGTCTTCTTCTTCCTCTCGCTCCCGCGCCTCCCCCTCGCCGGCGCTCCACTGGAGCTCGCCGGACCAGGCTTCCCGGCCACCTCTCGGCCGGAGACTCGCCGCCTGGGGGTTTTCAGGGTCGGGGAACAAGTCTACGGGGTTGGCTAGGGCTGCCGGTGGCCGGAAGTAGGCCGGCGACGAGCCGCGGCCTTCGGTGATGATCGGCACCGTCGTCCAAGCACACTAGCCCGCCAAAAGCTCGGCGGATCTGCTCTAAAGCATCAGTGGAGGTCAGGCAATCTCGGCGTGGCCTCAACCTGGCTCGGAAACGATGGCAAACCGGTTGTCACCGTGCGCCCGCGCGTTCCCGCCATGGCCGCCGACCGAAAAGCTCAAAATTAACGGTAACCACGGCGTTTCTAGCTAGGGTTGTGGAGGGGATCGGATCGCTAGCCAGTCTAGTTTATTTGTGCATGATTTGATGAGCTAAGAACGAACAACAAATAAGAATTTTGGGTTTTCATACCGGATCATCGGTCTGGGGCCGTCGGCGATATTTTCCCGAATTCTCGCTCGGTGGTTCACAGATTTGCTTGAGGTTTGGAGGTGAGCAGCACGGGGCCACAGCGCGTCCGGGGACGCCCGCACTTGGTCGTGACAGGCGCTAGACTCAGCTGTCCACGGGATCTCTCTCCTCGGTTTTCTTTCGGCTGCCGCGTGAACACGGCGCCCCTGCGGTCGAGAGGACCAAACTCGGTCGCTTTTGTGGCGGGGAGACGAAGAGTGGGCGCGCGGTGTTGCTCAGTAGCTCGGAGGCAGGCTGTGCACGGTGTTTATATGCCTCCCCGATCAGACCCGAGGCGGCGGCGAGCTCGACGTTATCGAGTGCGAGGTGAAGAAGGGAAACCGCGTTGGCTCGGTTCAGAGAGAAGGATCACGCCGAGGCAGGGGGAAGGCGGTAAGCTGGTCGCCAGCACACGATGGCGGGGGTGAGGCGGTGGCTTCTGTGCTTCGGTGTAACCGCGGTGTCGCCCGGGGAGTGAGCTGCGTTCGTGTGTGACCGAAAGTAAAACTTAGCCAGTAAATTTGCTCTCCCCTCTCAATGACAACTGGGGCCCACAACTCCCCTCAGCACCAAAAGATCTCCAACTTTTAACACCTTGCAAATTCAGCCGTGAGGGGTCCAAATTCAAAAGCCAATGTGCCATTTGACAAATTATGCCACAGTTTCAAATTTAAATTCAAATTTGGATGGAATTCACAAGTTCCTTTGATATTCCTATCAAAGCACCTCCAAATTGCTCCAAATTTGCCCCCTCTACAATTTGAACCTGGGGAGTTTGAATATAAACTCTGATCTATTAGTTAGTCATTGCAAATACAACTTTTTAAACATCAGTTTGCATTTTCCTTTTTGGAGGTGGCCTCTTCTCTTTTTGGAAGTGACCCTCTTAATTCAAACTGAATTCAAAGTTTTATTGCTCATGCCAACACTTTCATGAGTAAACAAAAGTTTTTGTAAGTCCCATTTCTTGCATATAAACTCAACTTTATTCATAGCTCAAGTTTTCTATTCACAAGTTTTGGGACTTTTACATTCCTCCCCCCTTAAAAAGAATCTCGTCCCGAGATTCATGATTAAGGACAAGGTGGAGAGGACAGTTACTCAACATACGCCTCTAACAATCCGGATGATTGCGTTGCAAATATTCCTCGCTTTCCCATGTAGCTTCGTCGGACCTGTGATTTTCCCATAGCACTTTGAAAAATCGCAGCGTCCGATTCCTGGTTTTGCGAGTCTTTTCATCAATTATCCGGGTTGGTCGCTCAACATATGTGAGGTCCGGCTTCAAATTTTCTATGTCTCCCGTGATAATCTCCGTTGGAACTTTTAAACACTTCCGCAACTGAGATATGTGCAAGACGTTATGTACTCCGGCTAAGGTTGCCGGCAACTCCAAACGGTATGCTACGGGTCCACATCTTTCAATGATGACGAAGGGACCGATAAAACGTGGAGTTAATTTTCCTTTCACTCGGAATCGGTGAATGCCCTTCATAGGAGATACGCGGAGGTATACGTGGTCCCCAACATGGAAATCCAGAGGACGACGTCTCTTATCCGCATAGCTCTTTTGTCTGGACTGAGCGGCTTTAAGATTTGCTTGAATAAGCCGTACCCGCTCTTCCGCTTCATTTACGAGATCAATCCCGTAATTAACTCTCTCGCCGGCTTCACACCAGTTCAAGGGTGTGCGGCTCTTCCGGCCGTAGAGAGCTTTATAAGGCGCCATTTTGATACTTGATTGATACCCGTTGTTATAAGAGAACTCCGCCAACGGTAAGTGATCATCCCAGCTCTTACCGTGATGAATGGCACATGCTCTCAGCATATCTTCAAGTATTTGATTCACCCTCTCAGTTTGCCCATCGGTTTGAGGGTGATACGCGGAGCTTCGAATCAATTTAGTTCCCAAGGATGTGTGCAGCTGTTCCCAGAAGCGGGATACGAACAGCGATCCTCTGTCGGACACAATGGTACGGGGAACCCCATACAAGCAAAAGATTCGTGCTATGTACAACTCCGCATACTTTTTAGCGCTGTATTTGGTACGCACCGGAATAAAGCGTGCTGATTTGGTTAACCGATCCACGATTACCCAAATCGAATCATGCTTATTAGCCGTGGGAGGTAGTCCAACGATGAAGTCCATACTAATATCCTCCCACTTCCATGCCGGAACGCTTAACGGTTGTAAGGTTCCCGCTTTCTTCATGTGTTCGGCTTTAACTCGCCGGCACGTATCACATTCTGATACGTATTTAGCAACTTCTCTCTTCATCCGGGTCCACCAGAATTTAGTCCTCAATTCTTGGTACATCTTGTTGCTGCCCGGATGAATAGAAAATTTGGATAAGTGAGCCTCATCCAAAATTTTCTTCCGCAGCCTCATATCGCGGGGTACGACTATCCGGTCCTTGAACCATAGAGTGTCTTCATCATCTAACCGGAAACATTTCATTTCCCCGTTCTTCAATCTCCTTCTGATATGAGCCATGCCCTTGTCTTTCTTTTGAGCTGCCATAACCTCCTCTTTTATTGTGGGTATGAGGGCTAGGTTATGCAGAGCTCCAAATGGAACCAAGTAAAGACTTGGTTCTTCGTCTTCTATCGGCGTGATGGATAGGCTATGAATATGAGACTTCCGGCTGAGTGCATCGGCAACCACATTTGCCTTGCCCGGATGATAATGAATTTCAATCTCATAGTCCTTGATCAACTCCAACCATCGCCGTTGTCGCATATTCAACTCTTTCTGAGTGAATATGTACTTCAAACTCTCGTGGTCAGTGTAGAGATGAACCAGATTTCCCAATAGGTAATGTCTCCACATCTTCAAAGCGAGTACCACGGCAGCAAGCTCGAGATCATGAGTTGGATAATGTTGCTTATGATTCCGTAATTGCCGTGATCCATATGCGACCACACGTCCTCCTTGCATGAGTACACAACCAAGCCCGACGCCGGATGCATCACAATAAACATCAAAAGGCTTGGTTGTATCCGGTTGAGCTAGAACCGGGGCTGTTGTGAGGTGTTTTACCAACGCTTGAAAAGCTTCCTCACATGGCTTGCTCCAATCATACTTGATGCCCTTCTTCAGTAGCTCTGTCATAGGTTTGGAGATTTTTGAGAAGCTCGGGATGAACCTCCGGTAATATCCAGCCAAACCCAAGAAGCTACGAACTTCATGGACTGATGTTGGAGACTTCCACTTCAGCACTTGTTCAATCTTGCTTGGATCAACATCAATGCCTTCTGCTGAAATAATGTGCCCAAGAAATGGCACTTGGTTGATCCAGAATTCACATTTACTAAACTTTGCATAGAGCTTGTGATCTCTCAGTCGTTGGAGCACAATATGCAAATGTTTAGCGTGTTCCTCTTCAGATTTGGAGTAGACCAAGATGTCGTCGATGAATACCACGACGAACTGATCCAGCTCCGGCATGAACACCGAGTTCATAAGGTACATAAAGTGGGCCGGAGCATTGGTCAACCCAAATGACATGACAAGATATTCATAGAGCCCATATCTTGTCGAGAATGCTGTTTTCGGGACATCTTCCGCGCGAATCTTGATTTGATGATATCCCGACCTTAAGTCCATCTTGGAGAAGACTTTAGCACCCACTAGCTGATCAAAAAGAATATCAATTCTTGGTAGTGGATACTTGTTCTTTATGGTCACAGCATTTAAAGGACGATAATCGACACATAGCCTCAGCGTCTCATCCTTCTTCTTCACAAATAAAGCTGAGAAACCCCATGGTGATGAACTTGGACGAATAAACCCCTTGTCCACTAGATCCTTGAGTTGCTCCTTCAGCTCGGCTAATTCGTTCGGAGCCATTTTGTATGGTCTCCGAGAGATTGGCGTAGTTCCCGGCATCAATTCTATTTTGAATTCCACCTCGCGCTCAGGTGGTAAGCCTGGAAGATCTTCGGGAAACACGTCCGGATATTCACGGACTACCAGAATGTCTTCTAACTTGCACACCTCGGCATTACATACTTCCGGTTCTTTAGAAATCGCTTCACCGAGGTACAATGTTTGACGTCCGTGAAGTGGAGAGTCCAAGTGAACACTCCTGTTCTCGATGTCCAGAACAGCCTTATGGAAGGTCAGCCACGATATTCCCAATATGGCATTGATTCCCTGGTCTTCGAGAATGATGAGGGTGGTAGGATAAATTTTTCCACCCAAGCAAAGTGGTGCTCGAGAAACGACTTCATTAGTTGAGATGTCTCCACCTGGCGAATGAGTAAGGTAAGAACCTTTTGTGACAGTTGTGGAGATCTGATCCCGGATCACCGTTGCCCTGCTAATGAAGTTATGTGTCGCACCAGAGTCGAATAAAATGACAACCGGCTTGTCATTTAAGGTGAACCTGCCGGCAAGAACAGGTCCTCCCTTTGGCAGATCATCGACTGACACATAATTGACTGTTCCCACTTTGGACATAGCTTTTCTTGGCTGTCCAAGATCACTCTGTTGAACTGGACCCGCAGACCCATTTTTGCTGCTCGGTTCAGTTGCTTCATTGACCTTAAGATCATTGTCAAGCTGAAGTGGGACAGCACCTTGCTCGGCTGAAAAATCACCTTGTTCATCTTCAACCTCTTGAGGGAAAAAGTATTCTGGTGCACCTTGTTGATACTGAGGTGCATAAGAAATAAGTTGCTGCTGCGGTGGAGGTGAATAAGACCTCTGTGGAGTAGAAGAGTCGTCACACTCCCAGAATGATTGCAACTCTTATGGAATCTCCCGACCGGAAGGTGAACGAATTACCAACCGATACTTCTGAGGTAGACGATTGTCTTCATCTTGTGATGAGTCCCTCTCCCTCTTTTCCTTGAGGTAGAGGTTGGAATAATATTCTTGAGAGATAGCACAGCTCACAAACTCATCAAAATTCTCTTGGCTAACTTGAGCCAATTCACATCGCAGCCTAGCAGTCAGCCCTCGGTAGAAATGATAACCTTTCATGGCTGGTGATTTCACATAGTCAGGGACATATTGAGCTAAGCGATTGAATTCCTTCGCATACTCAATAACACTCATGTCCCCTTGCTTCAGACTCCAGAACTCATCCAGACTGGTTTGCATTATGCCCGCAGGGATGAAACGAGCACGAAATGCAGCCTGGAACTCCGCCCATGTGACACGATGTCCCGCTGGTTGAACAGCAAGGTACTCTGCCCACCATGCTCCAGCAAAGCCGTGAAGCTGTTGAGCGGCATATAGAGTCTTCGAGAATTCGTCACACCGGATCAACCCAAGCTTGGACTCAATGACACGTAACCAGTGATTTGCTTCACAATGGTCAGCCGCCTCGGAGAATACCGGCGGTTGTGTCGCCAAGGAATCCAGATACGTGCTCTGGGTTGGCATGTGATGTTGAGCTTCTCGACCTATGCCTTGTTGAACTAGAGTTTGGAGAGTTTCATTCATTTTGGCCATAATTTCAGCCAATCCGGTTGGTGATGGCTCTTGTGATGAAGTCGAGTCATTCCCACCTCGACTTGAACCTCCAATCTCCATTTGAGAATGTGTACGTACCATACTGCACGAAACAAAATTTTGAGTCAATCAAAATTCTATCTCAGTAGTAAGTAAAGATAAGTAAAACATGAACATGTCATGAACTTTATGAAAGCATAACCACATTCATGTTTAAACAAATCTTATGTACGCTAAGCTAATCAGCGGGACTACCCTGACCAGCTCACACAAACTCCAAATTTTACTCAAGTCATCAACAGATTCTAGACTTGAGTTCAATACCAAAGTTTTAGTAAACTCCAGTAGCTTTCCAACAAGTACTTATGTGCTCCTTAAGGATTTTTCTACAGGAAGTTATGGCTTAAAAACCGAAAGGTCCAGAGAGGTTTTTGCTACTGTCCTGATCCTGAACAGTTTGCCTTCAACTGGACTTTTCACCAACTTAAAGTGTGATTCTGCTCTGGAGGCCTACCAGAAAGTTGTAGAGCACTTGAAAATCTTTCCAGAACTGTATCATACACCTTTATTGGTTAAATATACACAGAGTTATGCTCTGTCAAAGTCCAGCAAGAATTCCTGCCAGAAACAGAGCACTCTGTTTTTGAAAACTTTGAAGCCTAGTAATTCTCTCATTTGAATCTTAGCTCAAAATAAGAGTTCAGTAGCTAATACTTGTTTAAAACTTCCATTTTTAGTTGAAAGTTAGTTCATGAATCATTTCTTCATAGGGAAGAGGTTATTAAATGTAGTACGGTGTCGATGCACCGTAAGAAACATGTCGGTACTACGTAGCCTCACCAAAATAAAAATCCTAACCCGGATTATACCGGCATATCCGTTTTATCAGTGGCACTAAGACGGTCTCTCGCACACGTGTACTACACGGGATACGTACATGGTTAGTACCTGCAGAAGATCACTCAATAGTGGTGCACTCAAGGGTTTGTTTCATTTCAGGCAGTTCCATATTTAAAAGTAAATACAAACGCCCATATCATTGTCATACGGCCGTCCTTGAGTTAAGTCACGCCTCAAGGTACGCGATCGTGTTTCAACACCACACGACGGGGAACCCGAGTATGTCATGAACGGGTCGTCATGGTTGGGAATGTTATCAACCCAACGGATACCACCTACTGCCCTGCAGGGCATGCCGATGGCAAGCGCTGCGTATGTACTCCTGGGCTACTTCCAGACGAACACACTATCGCGTTACTGACCACACGATGGGGTCTCCACTTACTTGCCTAATGCACGCTAGGGATCAGCGTTTCATATGAACTCAGGAACATGGAGAGTCCAAGAGTTTCATATTAACATCTCACACCAAGCTGTGAGATCTAACCCTGAACCACTTTCCTCGTCAGGGGAGCTAACCGAAATTGAACCGCTTTCGGTGGCGTTCCTTACCATGCTTACCAGAACGTAGGTGCGTCGTTACATAATGAAAATTCAGAATTAAAACACATATGTTAGTCTTGCCACTTTAAGTACCTATACTACTATAGTCCTTATGTGGGCCTAAAATCGTTTTCTCACCGTATCCTATGTTTTTGTCGTAATACGCTCCTTATTCCGTGCGCTATTACCAATGCGGCTCTGATACCACGCTGAGGGGGCCTGACCCCGATCACGAGGTCGTGCCGCCTTGCCCGAGGAATCGCATTGGTTGGTGCCGTGTTATGCGGCACCCAACAGCACACATATAAGGAACACAGTATTACATAAACCAAAGCGGAAGCTTACAACTGTTCTTTGTAAATAATTTACATAAAACAGCTACAGCGGAAGTCTATAAACAGCTCACGATGAATATCTAAGAAGCACTCGAGAAGAGATCCAGCCCGCGGACTCCTCTCGCTAGCAACACGAAGACATGGCAGCGGCTAGGTTCTCCAAGGGTGACATGACTCGGAAGTTTCCGAGTCTCACCGGACAACCTTTTGTATAGCGTCGATGTTCACCTGCAAAACCACTTATATAGCAAGAGTGAGCACAAAGGCTCAGCAAGACTTAACCGTCTCTCCTAAAGCATGGAACTCTATATGAAAGTAACCTAGGACCTAAGCCTGTCCTTTGCGAAAAGACTCGCCTACGAGTTCATCCTTAACTTTCAAATTTTAGCCATATTAATAATGACCTTGCGATCAGCAACGTTGGAACTCCACAATCAAACAAGAAACGCTTCATTCCAATGTTACTTGTCCCAAGGTGAAAAATAAATTTAGTTTGCTCTATTTCTACTTCAAACATGGTTTTCATGCAACTTAACATAATCACAACAGCAATTATACTTTTTGCAAACTGTTTCCACACAAGTTGATTAACTACGTCACATCGCAGTGAGCAAGCGGTACTCATAACCGCGAGGGACGGTGATTCGAATCAAACACTACCCGGATAACTCGACACATACGCCCGCCTCTGAAGACCCAACTCTGGCGTCCTTCATTACGTCGTATGCGGCAACCTTTCTCAGGACACTAGACTGTAGAACCGGTCGCGCCGTCTCGGGCTCATAGGTCTTACGAGACGATGTGGTATGCCTCTACAATCCAGTGTACCCGGTACATCGGTTTCCTGATTCCCATATGTCAGTAAGCATCCGGTACACAACTCAATACTTGCTCCCAGGGCCGCATACGCTTCGGTCCTTGACCGACACGGGCAGAGCTACTCGACCAAGACCTCGTCTTGTTGCTGTCTAACCCCTCTGCCCGGTCTCATCTTTAGAAACGTAAACTTTAGTTTGCTACCTTTTTCCAACCCCACTTATGTGGTCCTGGAACAAAGCTCGCGAGTAGATTCCAACTACTCGTCTTCTACCGGAGGTCGTAGCCTAATTAGCATTGCCCTATTCTACAGCGATGACCCATTTCTACCCTTGACCTCAGGGTTCATGTTTGGTTATGCAAGTGGAGTATCACATATCCTTGACCTAATGCACATACAAACCTTGACCAAATGTAGTGAACAAAAGGAAAACTTTAAAAACAACTTAAGTGCAAACCGGGGCTTGCCTTGGTTTTGCAGGTGACTAAAGTCAGATGATATGGGGTTAGTTGCTGATGCCTTGAAGTTCAACTTATACCCTTCTTGTTCCTTGATCCAAGTTCACCTTCTCCTTCACTCTTCCACGTTTAAACACTACACGTTAGGAACATGCATATCTTTAATTGTAAAACTTTTTGCTAACAAATGCTACAGACAAGTTTGAAACTGGAACTTTGTTTAAGAATTTAAAATGACACTGGGGGTGGTAGTTTGGATGTGTGTCTAAGCACTATACTCAAGTGAGAAATGAGGTTCATCACTTGGGTGGTGATCACCTAATGAGGTTGAACAGGACATAATGATCCAGGGCTCCAATGGAGCTGGGAATTTTCTTGGGGGTTCCTTGTCACAAGAGAATCCGCTGGACCAAAATGCAGAACATTTCACTAAATGGATCACCCAGAACAATTCCCTAAGCATTTAAGCATAAAGGAATTAATTCTGATTAAACTTGCATTTTCATGCAAATCTAAGTGAATAATAATTTCATACATAGCTCAGAGAGTATGCCTAAATTTTTCTAGGATTTTTGGAGCTAAGGAATGGCTAGAACTGAATTTCCAAGTTTTGGAAATTTCCTGAAAATGTTTCTGTACTTATTTGAATACAGAAACTTGAATTTAGAATTACCCTAACTAATTCAACTCCAAATGAGCTGAAACTTTTACAGGGGTCTCCTAATATCCTAAAGAATAACCTGGCAAAATTTGGGGAATTTTGGATGAACCAAACTCCCTCTAAAATTCTTTTGCTGAAAAGCTTTAAAGAATTTTCTATTGGTTTTCATGCAAATTGGGCTGTACCTTTGAATAGAGCATTTCATACTGAATCCAACTCAATTTGAATCACTAAATTTGGAGCTCTCTAGCAAAAGTTATGCAGATCCAAAGTTTGAACCAAATCTGGAATTCAAATTAATTCGGGAAAAGTTCAAACTCTGCCTGTGGGTCCACCCTACACGCGTCAACCGCCGGAATCACGCCACACGGGGCCACAGACCTTTTCCCGCGCCACCACACGGGATCACACGCCACAGCTGATCCGGAGTTTTAATCTTCAGCTGCTGACACGTGGGCCCGGTGGGGGTCTTCTTCTTCCTCTCGCTCCCGCGCCTCCCCCTCGCCGGCGCTCCACTGGAGCTCGCCGGACCAGGCTTCCCGGCCACCTCTCGGCCGGAGACTCGCCGCCTGGGGGTTTTCAGGGTCGGGGAACAAGTCTACGGGGTTGGCTAGGGCTGCCGGTGGCCGGAAGTAGGCCGGCGACGAGCCGCGGCCTTCGGTGATGATCGGCACCGTCGTCCAAGCACACTAGCCCGCCAAAAGCTCGGCGGATCTGCTCTAAAGCATCAGTGGAGGTCAGGCAATCTCGGCGTGGCCTCAACCTGGCTCGGAAACGATGGCAAACCGGTTGTCACCGTGCGCCCGCGCGTTCCCGCCATGGCCACCGACCGAAAAGCTCAAAATTAACGGTAACCACGGCGTTTCTAGCTAGGGTTGTGGAGGGGATCGGATCGCTAGCCAGTCTAGTTTATTTGTGCAAGATTTGATGAGCTAAGAACGAACAACAAATAAGAATTTTGGGTCTTCATACCGGATCATCGGTCTGGGGCCGTCGGCGATATTTTCCCGAATTCTCGCTCGGTGGTTCACAGATTTGCTTGAGGTTTGGAGGTGAGCAGCACGGGGCCACAGCGCGTCCGGGGACGCCCACACTTGGTCGTGACAGGCGCTATACTCAGCTGTCCACGGGAGCTCTCTCCTCGGTTTTCTTTCGGCTGCCGCGCGAACACGGCGCCCCTGCGGTCGAGAGGACCAAACTCGGTCGTTTTTGTGGCGGGGAGACGAAGAGTGGGCGCGCGGTGTTGCTCAGTAGCTCGGAGGGAGGCTGTGCACGGTGTTTATATGCCTCCCCGATCAGACCCGAGGCGGCAGCGAGCTCGACGTTATCGAGTGCGAGGTGAAGAAGGGAAACCGCGTTGGCTCGGTTCAGAGAGAAGGATCACGCCGAGGCAGGGGGAAGGCGGTAAGCTGGTCGCCAGCACACGATGGCGGGGGTGAGGCGGTGGCTTCTGTGCTTCGGTGTAACCGTGGTGTCGCCCGGGGAGTGAGCTGCGTTCGTGTGTGACCGAAAGTGAAACTTAGCCAGTAAGTTTGCTCTCTCCTCTCAATGACAACTGGGGCCCACAACTCCCCTCAGCACCAAAAGATCTCCAACTTTTAACACCTTGCAAATTCAGCTGTGAGGGGTCCAAATTCAAAACCCAATGTGCCATTTGACAAATTATACCACAGTTTCAAATTTAAATTCAAATTTGGATGGAATTCACAAGTTCCTTTGATATTACTATCAAAGCACCTCCAAATTGCTCATATAAAGTTTTATTCATGTGATCAGCTTTCAAATTGAATTCAAAGTTTTATTGCTCATGCCAACACTTTCATGAGTAAACAAAAGTTTTTGTAAGTCCCATTTCTTGCATATAAACTCAACTTTATTCATAGCTCAAGTTTTCTATTCACAAGTTTTGGGACTTATACACTGGGCGCCAGCGCACGGAGAGGGAAGCAGCTGGTGGCGCCGGTAGCTGCTCGGTGGCATAGCCGACAGCTGCTCGGCGGAATTTCCCACCGAGACTCTGACTTTGGGTGCAAGTTTCTCCTTCTCCCCTCTATGACACGTGGGTCTCACCCGGGGTTTTAACCTCTGGAATTTACTCCTAATCACTGTTGTAAACAGTGAGCCCCATAATACCCCTGGTGATTCAAATTATTCACCCCTGAGCCATTTGAATTGAATAGAATTCAAATTGGGTTCGGCTTGGGTGAATTTCAGCACAAGTTTAGTTTTGAATTCAAATAAAGTTTGAATTCGTCCCACTTAGCTCATGTCAAGATCAACTCCAAATGGAGTGAAAATTAGTGTGTGAGCTCACAAAAATGTGCTGAAGAAGAATATGAAGCTAACTTTTGAATTTGGGTGATGAAAGTTGCTGCAATTTGAATTTACATTCAAATTGGCCTCTTTTTCAAATAACCCAAAAAGTGCCTCAAAAAGTGTCGGATTTCTATGAAACTTGGACTGAACCTTCCCAAGACTTTTTAAGTTCTAGGGGTGAGCTCACCCTCTCATGTTCCTATGTACAAATCCCACTTTGTGAAAAGGAAGACTTTCCCCTCTAATCACTCTTTTGATGAAGGTTACTTGCTCTTCACAATATTTCCTAAGATATCCACAACGAAAACTGTGGTGTTGTGAGGTGAAGAAAACCATTTGCAAGTCCCTTTTCTTGGACTTTTACATCCCTCCCCCCTTAAAAGAATCTTGTCCCGAGATTATAAAAGAAGAGATAGCGATGTAGTAGGGGCTTACCCGTGTTGAGAAGCCATGAACTCCGGGTAATTTGAGTGAAGGAACTCCTCGCTCTCCCACGTCGCTTCATCAGCGGTGTGGTTACTCCAGAGGATCTTGTAGAACCACAACGTTCTGCTACGCGTGGTTCGGGCTTTCTCATCAAGAATTTCCACCGGATACTCATCATATGTTAAATCCGGTTTCAACTCGCCAATGTCTTCAATAGGAACAGCAGCTGTATGCTTCAAACATTTTCGCAGTTGCGAAACATGGAAGATATCATGGACACCAGCAAGGGATGCCGGTAGCTCCAATCGATACGCTGCTGGTCCACACTTCTCGGTGATAGCATAGGGTCCAATGAAACGAGGAGCGAGCTTCCCCTTCACACCGAACCGGTGCACGCCCTTCATCAGAGACACGCGGAGGTACACGTGTTCCCTAACGTCAAAGTGCAACGGTCTACGCCTCTTATCAGCGTAGCTCTTCTGTCGGGATTGAGCGGCCTTCAAATTGGCTTGAATTGTCCGAACGCGCTCTTCGGCGTCGTTCACCACATCAACCCCGAATGTGACCCTTTCACCGGACTCGCACCAATTTAATGGGGTGCGGCATTTGCGACCATAGAGAGCTTCGTAGGGTGCCATCTTGATACTCGCCTGATAGCCGTTGTTGTACGAGAATTCCACCAATAGTAGGTGATCATCCCAGTTCCTACCATGGTGGATGGCACATGCTCTCAACATGTCTTCCAGAACTTGATTCACCCTCTCTGTTTGGCCATCTGTCTGAGGGTGATAGGCGGAGCTCCTGATCAACTTAGTACCCAATGCAGCGTTTAGCTGCTCCCAAAAGCGAGATACAAATAATGCACCTCAATCTGAGACAATGGTCTTGGGTACCCCGTATAGGCATAGAATCTTCGCTATGTATAGCTCCGCATATTTGCCGGCATTGTAACGTGTATTCACTGGGATGAAATGAGCCGTCTTGGTTAACCGATCAACGATTACCCATATGGAATCATGCTTGTTGGATGTTAGGGGTAATCCCACAATGAAATCCATGCTCACAGCTTCCCATTTCCATGTCGGGATCTTCAGGGGTTGCAGCAGCCCTGATTTCTTCATGTGATCAGCTTTCACTCATCGGCACGTATCGCACTCGGATACGTACTTAGCTACCTCCCGCTTCATCCGTGTCCACCAAAATTTCTTCTTCAAATCTTGGTACATCTTGTTGCTGCCCAGATGAATGGAGTATTTAGACAAGTGAGCTTCATCGAGGATCTTTTTCCTCAACTCCATATCTCGGGGCACGACTATGCGGTCATTGAACCACAGCGTCCCCTCATCATCCTTCCGGAAACATTTGATTTCCCCGTTGTCTATCCGTCTCCGGAGATGTGCCATACCTTTATCATCCTTCTGATCTGCCATGATGTCCTCCCTAATAGTAGGGATGAGGGCAAGGTTGTACAGCGATCCATAAGGAACCAAGTATAAACTTGGCTCTTCCTCCTCCACCGGTGTAATGGTGAGGTGATGCACATGTGATTTCCGACTCAGCACGTCGGCAACCACATTCGCCTTGCCGGGGTGGTAGTGAATCTCAATTTCATAGTCCTTGATTAATTCTAACCACCTCCGTTGCCTCATGTTCAGCTCCTTCTGGGTGAAAATGTATTTCAAGCTCTTGTGGTCGGTGTAGAGATGCACCAGATTCCCCAGGAGATAGTGCCTCCACATTTTCAGTGCCAACACCACGGCAGCAAGCTCAAGATCATGAGTCGGGTAGTGCTGCTCATGGTTCCGAAGTTGGCGTGAGCCATAAGCGACCACACGTCCTCCCTGCATCAACACGCAGCCAAGCCCAATACCGGACGCGTCACAATACACGTCGAAGGGCTTTGTTGTATCCGGCTGAGCTAACACCGGGGCTGTTGTGAGATGCTTCACCAATGCTTGGAACACTCCTTCACACGCCGTGTTCCAAACATACTTCGTTCCTTTCTTCAGCAATTCTGTCATCGGCTTAGCGAGCTTGGAGAAACTTGGAATGAATCTCCGGTAGTATCCCGCTAACCCGAGGAAGCTTCTGACTTCATGAACTGAAGTGGGAGCTTTCCATTTCAGCACTTGCTCTATTTTGCTTGGGTCAACCGCAATGCCTTCCGCTGAGATGATATGTCCCAAGAATGGCACTTGGCTGATCCAAAATTCGCATTTGCTGAACTTGGCGTAGAGCTTGTGGTCTCGCAATCGTTGAAGAACGATCCGCAAGTGTTCGGCATGTTCGGCTTCTGTCTTGGAGTAAACCAAGATATCGTCGATGAACACTACCACGAACTTGTCCAGCTCTGGCATGAACACCGAGTTCATGAGATACATGAAATGGGCTGGAGCATTTGTGAGACCAAAGGACATGACGAGATATTCATATAATCCATATCTCGTCGAGAAGGCCGTCTTCGGGATATCCTCCGCCCGGATCTTTATCTGATGATATCCAGAGCGAAGGTCCATCTTGGAGAACACACTTGCCCCCACAAGTTGATCAAACAATATGTCAATACGGGGCAGTGGGTACTTATTCTTGATGGTGACGGCGTTGAGCGGCCGGTAATCCACACACAGCCGTAGGGTTTCATCCTTCTTCTTTACAAACAGCGCCGAGCATCACCAAGGCGAGGAACTCGGCCTAATGAAACCCTTGCTCAACAGATCATTGAGCTGTTCTTTCAGTTCAGCCAGCTCATTTGGAGCCATTTTGTATGGTCTCCGTGATATAGGCGTAGTCCCGGGTGCGAGCTCAATCTTGAACTCAACATCCCGCTCAGGTGGCATGCCCGGAAGATCATCCGGGAACACGTCGGGGTACTCCCGGACTACTGTCCTCCAACTTGAGAGCTTCAGTATTGTTGATCACTGAAACTTCCCGGACTGGATTATCTAATAGGAGGGACTGTGGACGGTGTAACGGGGAGTTGAGGTGAACCGTCCGTGTTAGAGTTTCCAGGACAGCGCCATGGTAACTTAGCCATGACATCCCCAAGATTGCATCAATCTTCTGCCCCCCTAAGATAATCATAGTGGTGGGATATATCTTCCCACCTAAGCATAATGGTGCTTTTGGAACCATCATAGTTGCTGAAATCTTTCCGCCCGGTGAGCAGATCATATAAGAACACTCTGTTGGAAAGGCTTCCAGCTGATGCTTAGCCACATATGATGCACTTATAAAGTTGTGGGTTGCACCAGAATCAAACAATATTATGATGGCTTGATGGTTGAGAGTGAACGTACCCGCCAGCACGTTGTCTCCTTCTGGGGCGTCCTCATTGTCGAGGTTGCGGACGCCTCGAGTCCGCTGACCAACCTTCTTTACCGGAGGTCGGCCTCGAGCACCGCCCTGGAGCTGGGCTTGCCAGCTGCTCTGCTGCCCCTGGGGACAGTCCTTCGCGAAGTGGCCCACCTGACCACACGTGAAGCAGGTGAAACGGGGTGGTCCCCCGCTGATCGGTGGACGGAATCCCGGGGCGCGTTGTGGCGGTGGAAACGCCCGGGGTACCGTCTGCTGCTGCTGTTGCTGTCTTGGTGGTGGCATCGGCGGACGGAACGAGGGCGACTGGAACGGACGTCCCCCGAATCGTTGAGGTCGCGCCGGTGGATGCCACTGCTGGCCGGATGGTGTCCGATACACCATACGGTACTTCTGGGGCGCGCCACCACCGCTGCTAGGTGGAGCGCTGCGCTTCCTCTGCTCAGCTGCCAACTCCCGCTGAGCATCCTCTTGCATAATCGCGGCATTGACTAGATCGTTGAAAGTGCCGCGATTCCACTGAACGAGGTGCGTCTTCATTTCGGGGTGTAACCCCCGATAGAAATGCTCCCTCTTCTTCTCCTCCGTGGAGATATAGTCTGACGCATACTGCGCCAGATGGTTGAAGGCACGGGAGTAGTCGTGGGCACTCCTCCCGCCCTGCTTCAGTTCCAAGAATTCTTGGAACTTCCTCTTCATGATCCCGGGAGGAATATGATAGGCGCGGAACGCCTCCCAGAACTCTTGCCATTCCACGGCATGGCCAGCCGGACGTGAGGTGACATAATTCGCCCACCACGCACCAGCGGCACCGTGGAGCTGCTGTGCTGCGAACAGGGTCTTCTGCCGCTCCGTACATTGGAGCAGCCCGAACTTGGACTCAATGGTCCGCAGCCAGTTGTCCGCCTCCAGTGGTTCCTCAGCTTCGGTGAACACTGGAGGGTGCGTACTCATGAAATCCGAGTACGACACATCACGGGGCTCCCGAGGCCCTCTATCTTGACGTCCCCCCGCCTGGGACGTATTCTGCACGATCGTGCGCAGCAGGTCGGTTTGCTCCTCACGACCTCCTACCAATGCCGCTATCACATCTACTAGAGTAAGCGGGGGCGGCGGTGGTGGCTGCTGCTGCGGGGTGCTGTCATAGGCCGGTGGCTGGGAGTCATCACCTCCCTGTTGGTTAGAGCCACCAACCTCGTGCGTGGTCCTAGTACGAACCATCTGCAACCACACGACATTAAACATCAGTCCTGCAACATTTTGCATGCAGTCCAATAGAACTGGGCGTAAATACATTATGACAACAAAACATGCGAAATATCTCGTAAGTAGATAATGTAATAACTTTGCACAAGCTACACCATTACCAGACCAAACACAAGTTAGTTTAATCCAACTTGATGAACCCCCTCTCTGGAAGCTCACCATAACTGGGTTTGGTCACTACGAGACATTACTATCGCTTTGTCATCACGTATAGCACCCTTAGGGTACAACACCCTCTCCAATGAGTTCAACTGTCATTCTTCTGTCAGAATGACCAGTTTCTACCTATTCCAAATGTTGATCTGGTTCTGTGCATTGTCATGACTCAAGTTGAATACTAAAGTTAAAGTTAACTTCAGTATCTTTACAACGAGTACTCATTTGCCCTCAGATCAGCTTTGGTTAAAATGTTATGCTAATTCAAAGTCAACAGAATTCCTGGAAGAATTTTAACAGCAGCTCCCCTGGAAGTGGCTGTTTTCAACCCTGATTTCCATTAAATTCTGTGCTGAAATTTCAGAATCTTTGAATTGCAAAGATATCACACATCTTCTACTCTCTCTAAGGAGGTATTATATGACAATTTTTGATTTTTCTACTGGGAGTTATGTTTGAAAAACAGAACAGTTCAGAGAATGTTTTACTCTGTCCTGGTTCTGGACAGTTTACCTTCCTCTGGGATTTCAGCCACTATAAGGTGTGTTTCAGCTCTGGAAGTCTACAACAAAGTTATAGAGTACTTCAATACCTTTCCAGAACTATATAGCACACCTCTCTGGGCTAAAAGACCTGTGAGTTGTGCTCTGTTAAAGTTCGGCAACCTTGCTGTCCAAAACAGAGCACTCTGCTTTTCATACTTTTGGCTATACTGCTCCACTATCCCATTCTTATACCCAACCAGGCTACTAAATGTTGAACCTATAGATTTTAATTCTTTGTTATCATTATTCTCATGCATATGCCTACAATATCTCGGTACTACGTTCCTCACAAAAGAAAATCCTAACCGGATTTTACCGGCATATACGTCTCAAATGTGGCACTAAACGGCCTCTCGCACACGTTTACTACACGGATACTTACGTGGTTAGTACCTGCAGAAGACCACACAATAATGGTGCACTCAATGGTTATTCATTTCAGGCAGTTCCATATTTGAAAGTAAATACAAACGCCCGTATCATTTCCATACGGCCGTCCCTGAGTTAGGTCACGTCTCAAGGTACGTGATCATGTTTCAACACCACACGACGGGGAACCGAGTATGTCATGAACGGGTCGTCACGGTTGGGAATGTTATCAACCCAACAGATACCACCTACTGCCCTGCAGGGCACGCCGATGGCAAGTGCTGCGTATGTCCTCCTGGGCTATTTCCAGACGAACACACTCTCGCGTTACTGACCACGCGATGGGGTCTCCACTTACTTGCCTAATGCACGCTAGGGATCAGCGTTTCATATGAACTCAGGGACATGAAAAGTCCAAGAGCTTCATATTGACATCTCACACCAAGCTGTGAGACCAATCCCTGAACCACGTTCCTCGTCAGGGGGAGCTAACCGAAATTGAACCGCTTTCGGTGGCGTTCTTTACCATACTTACCAGAGCGTAGGTGCGTCGTTACATAATTGAAATTCAGAATTATAACACATAAGTTAGTCTTTGCCACTTTAAGTAACTATGCTAGTATAGTCCTTACTTGGGCAACTACCGAATCCTCACCGTATACCTAAGTTTTCCCATAATATAGTTCTTAAGTACTGTGCTATCCCCAATGCAGCTCTGATACCAGGCTGTGGCGGACCGGAATCCGCTCATCCAGGATCGCAGAGGGTGGTGCCGCGCGATGCGACACCCGACAGCACACGTCATAAGAACATCATATATTACATGGGAAACAACTGAAACTGTACAAACGGGTACAAACTTCAGTTACAACTATTGTTTATGTTACACAGCGGAAGTCTACACTATACAACTCACGCCCGCCTATCTAGCAAAAATTGGTTGCCCAGCCCTAGGGCAACCCACACTAGCTGCACTCCTCAGCTCAGCGCGGCGTGTACGGCTCCCACTCAGCCGTGGTCCCCGGCGGAGGGTAACCCTCGCCGGTGGACTCGTACTCCGAGTCCGTGAGTGGCTCCTCACCTGAAAAACACTTAAGCAGCATCCGTGAGCACGAAGGCTCAGCAAGGCTTAACCGACTCACCTAAGCATGAAACTCTACATGAGGTGTACCATGACACAGGATAGCAATGTTGCAGCAAATGGACACGCCTACAAGTTCATCCTTAATTCATCTTTTAGCAACAAGTTAACAGTTCATGAAGCTGAAATTTAGTAAGCAATATTTGGTGGCACACATGTAGCAATACAATTACATCATAGCAGCAATATTGAATCATAACATTTCATTCATTAGTCTACGTTACGACGCAGTGAACAAGCGGTACTCGTCACCGCGAGGGATGGCGAATCGACTCGATATACACCTGCAGGGAAACCCAAAGAGCACGTCACGTACGCCCACCCGTGGAGCTGCACAGCACGCTCACTCGATGTCGTACGGGACAACCTTTCACCCAACAGCCCAAACGTCGAACCGGTCGCACCGAAACGAGCAGGAGGTTCCCCACACGGAGCATCTCTCTATGCCCGTTGGCAGATTTCCACCTTGCTGCCCTCAGCCTACACCTATAAATCTGTGCGTTATGCCTCGACGCCCGGAGGTTTAGGCTACATCAGTTTATCGGGGCCCATATATCCGATATGCCTTCGGTACGTTCAATACTTGTTCAGCAGGGCCGCACACGGATCGGTCCTCAATCGACACGGGCAGGGCCGCGCACACAAGACTCTCTCTTGCTGCGCCCTAGCCCCTGCCTAGTCTCATTTTCATTACTAAAGTGATCTCACATCACTCAACCGAACCCGTGTGTCCCAAGCCTATCTCGCGAGTAGATTCCAACTACTCGACTTGTACCGAAGTCCTATGATTCATTAAGCATAGCCTGTCTACTCGAGGTCTTAGCCACTACCCTCACCCTTTTAGGAACTTTGTGTTATGCAAGTGGGGTTTCATTCATCCTATACCTAATGCACATACATACTTCATATGACACATGTAAACAAAGTAAAACTTATAAAAGGTTAATGCAACCCAGGGCTTGCCTTGTTGCTGCTGGTCAGGGGTTAGTTCTTCATCCGGAAGAAGGAAGTCCAGCACTTCCGGAGCCTCTTCTTCAATGGCTACACGTTGAATACCATACTACATGTAAATTTAAATGCAATGTGTAAACTTGAATACTTATTTACTACTAACTCTAGCTAGCCCTCCCCTTTGGTTCTGAAATTTTTATTGTGGCTTGGTAGGGTCCTAACCAGAGTTGTGACCAAGTTTTATTTGAAACAAAGTTCAATTGAACCTTGTACAAATAAAAGCCTCTTTGGTCAATAATTGAGCCTCTAAGTAATCCCTGGGTTTTTCATGGCTCCCACCATTACTTTCTGGAAACTAGAATTTAGGACGGTTCTAATGGAATTGGTTTCATGTCATTTGAAGAATCCTACAGAAAGTTATGTCCTAATTAAGATTGGAGAAAATCTGAAAAATGTTTCTGTACATTTTTCTATTTTCTCTGGGCAGTCCCCTTAATCACCCAATTAGGGTAACTAAATGAACTTGGATGAGTCTGAAAATTTTACTGGGATTCAGGGATTCTCCAATGAACCTTTCAGCCAAATTTCAGAATTTTTCATAAAGTAGTTCTCCAGATAAAATTCCCAACAATTTAAACTTTTGGGATTTAATTCTGGAAAACTATTCACTTTCATGAGCTGAATTTGGTATTGCTGGAACGTGCTCAAAGAGCTAAATCCAACCAAATTTGGTTCACTCGATTTGGAGCTTTCTAGCCAAAGTTATGAGGATTTGAAGTTTGGAAGAATCCTGAAAATCGGGGAAAAAGTTTAAACTCTCGGGGCCTGCGGGGACACGTGTCGAGCGCGGAGGTGTCCGGCACACCGGAGATACCACACGTGTCGAGCGCGGAGGTGTCCGGCACACCGGAGCTCACAGGGTATTCGCGCGCCAGCACAGCCGATCCCTGGCCTCACCCGATCCCGATTTAAATTCTTCAGCCGCTGACACGTGGGCCAGCCGGCTTCGTCTTCCTCCCTCCGCTCTCTCGCGCCCGCGCCGCCGACCTCGCGGGAGCAGACTCGGGGCTCGCCGGCTCGCCGCTGCCGGACCTCCATGGTCTGAAAATCACCGCCAGGGGGTTGTCGACATCGAGGAACACGTCGGTGGTGACAGGTCGGTCTGGGGGTGACCTTAGTAGCTCGGCGACGTGCCACGGCCTCGGTTGAGGTTCGACACCGTCGACCGTGTTTTCTAAACCCGCCAACACATCGAACAAACGGCCCTACAGCATCAGTGTACTTCTAGGAAGCTCGACAAGGTGTCAAAAGGGTTCAGGGATGGCGGCAAGTCGGTCGGCACCGTGTGACCGATCGTGCCCGCCATGACCGCCCTCGATCGAGCTTGAAATTCGTCACTCCTAGACAGTTTCACGCTACGGATGCAGAAAAAAACTTGATCGCCGGCTAGTCCAGCGTCTATGTGCAAGATTTGATGACCTCCGAAAGACCATAGAGCGAGAATTTAAAGAAACCGTACCAGAAGCTTGGGTCACGGTCGCCGGAGCAAAAACTGGAAATTCTCTATGGATTCTTCACGGTTGCCTTCCAAAATTAGAGGAGAGCAGCACGGTGGTCACGCACTCCTGTTGCCTCTCTCGCTGGACCGTGAAAACGCCTGTGGAACGCTGCCCACGGGCGCCTGACTCTCGGCTGAGGCTAGGTCGCCGCGGTGGCGATCGTCTTTGGGCAAAAGGAGGTCGGAGCTCGAGGTTTCTGGCGTTGGAGAGGTGGAGTGCGAGCTCAGGTGGCTGTCTAGCAGCTCAGGGACGAAGGAGGAGATGGTTTTGCTGGTTTTCCCGATTGGGCAGAGAGCTGCGGCGAGAAACAATGCCGCTGCTCGGGTTTGCCCGCAAGAAGATAAAGCCGGCCGACTCCCGCTTGGCTGAGGCGGTGCCGGTCGTGTGGGGGCGCGAGCCAGCCGCCCTGGGCGCCAGCGCGCGGAGAGGGAAGCAGCTGGTGGTGCCGGTAGCTGCTCGGTGGCATAGCCGACAGCTGCTCGGCGGAATTTCCCACCGAGACTCTGACTTTGGGTGCAAGTTTCTCCTTCTCCCCTCTATGACACGTGGGTCCCACCCGGGGTTTTAACCTCTGGAATTTACTCCTAATCACTGTTGTAAACAGTGAGCCCCATAATACCCCTGGTGATTCAAATTATTCACCCCTGAGCCATTTGAATTGAATAGAATTCAAATTGGGTTCGGCTTGGGTGAATTTCAGCACAAGTTTAGTTTTGAATTCAAATAAAGTTTGAATTCGTCCCACTTAGCTCATGTCAAGATCAACTCCAAATGGAGTGAAAATTGGTGTGTGAGCTCACAAAAATGTGCTGAAGAAGAATATGAAGCTAACTTTTGAATTTGGGTGATGAAAGTTGCTGCAATTTGAATTTACATTCAAATTGGCCTCTTTTTCAAATAACCCAAAAAGTGCCTCAAAAAGTGTCGGATTTCTATGAAACTTGGACTGAACCTTCCCAAGACTTTTTAAGTTCTAGGGGTGAGCTCAACCTCTCATGTTCCTATGTCCAAATCCCACTTTGTGAAAAGGAAGACTTTCCCCTCTAATCACTCTTTTGATGAAGGTTACTTGCTCTTCACAATATTTCCTAAGATATCCACAACGAAAACTGTGGTTTTGTGAGGTGAAGAAAAGTTTTTGCAAGTCCCTTTTCTTGGGCTTTTACAAGGGTCGGCATCGCTGGTCCGCATAACTCTTCTGGCGAGATTGAGCGGCTCTGAGGTTTTCTTGAATCAGCTGGACTCGCTCTTTGGCATCTTTTACAAGATCAATGCCGAAAATCACCCTCTCGCCAGATTCACACCAATTGAGTGGTGTGCCGCACTTCCTACCATACAGTGCTTCGTATGGTGCCATTTTAATACTATATTGATAACCATTGTTGTAGGAGAACTCTGCTAACGGCAAATGGTTATCCCAGTTCCTTCCATGATCTATGGCACATGCCCTCAGCATATCTTTCAAAATCTGGTTCACCCTCTCCGTTTGACCGTCAGTCTGAATATGGTATGCTGAGCTTCTGATTAATTTTGTTCCCAGAGATTCATGTAGTTGCTCCCAGAAACGAGCAACAAATATTGAACCTCGATCCGATATGATGGTTTTGTGGACTCCGTGTAAGCACACAATCCTTGAAAGGTACAACTCTGCATATTGCTTAGTTGAAAATCTTGTACTCACTGGGATGAAGTGGGCTGATTTTGTTAAGCGATCAACAATCACCCAAATGGAGTCATGCTTTCTGGATGTGAGAGGTAGTCCGACAATAAAGTCCATGCTGATGTCCTCCCACTTCCATGCCGGAATGCTTAATGGTTGCAGCATCCCTGCTTTCTTTATATGGTCAGCTTTGACTCGCCGACATGTATCACATTCAGATACATATTTAGCAATTTCTCGCTTCATCCGAGTCCACCAAATTTTTTTTAAGATCTTCATACATCTTATTGCTTCCTGGATGTATCGAGTACATGGACATATGAGCTTCATCCAAGATCTTCTTTCTTAGCTAGCTTCAGGTTCCGGGGTACCATGATACGGTTGTTAAACCATAACACACCTTGTTCATCTTCCCGGAAACATTACATTTTTTCCTCATTAATTCTTGCCTGGATTTTCTGCATACCTTTGTCTTTCTTCTGGGCTTGTACAATCTCTTCTCTAATGGTAGGCACAAGAGAAAGATTATACAACGCCCCATACGGAATCACCCGCAAGCTTGGTTCTTCATCCTCATCCGGAACAATTGACAAGTTATTCACGTGGGACTTCCAACCAAGTGCATCAGCCACCACGTTAGCTTTGCCCGGATGGTAATGGATCTCAAGCTCATAATCTTTGATTAGTTCCAACCACCTCCGCTGCCTCATATTGATATCCTTCTGAGTGAATATATATTTGAGGCTCTTATGGTCGGTGTAGAGGTGCACTAAGTTTCCGAGTAAGTAGTGCCTCCACACCTTCAACGCAAGCACCACCGCAGCGAGTTCCAGGTCATAAGTGGGGTAGTGCTGCTCGTGATTGCGGAGTTGACGAGACCCATACGCGATCACACGTCTATCTTGCATTAAAATGCAACCAAGTCCAATGCCTGAGGCATCACAATAAACATCAAATGGCTTTGTTGTATCCGGTTGGGCTAACACCGGTGCCGTTGTGAGATGTTTCTTCAAGGTTTGAAATGCCTCTTCACAGGCCTCTGTCCACACATATTTGCTGCACTTCTTCAATAACTCTGTCATTGGTTTAGCCACCTTCGAGAAGCTGGGAATAAATCTCCGATAGTAACCCGCTAGCCCCAGAAAACTGCGGATTTTATGAACAGATGTCGGAGACTCCCACTTCAAAACTTGCTCAATTTTAGTTGGATCCACGGCCACACCCTCCACTGAAATAATGTGGCCCAAGAATGGTACTTTGCTGATCCAAAATTCACACTTGCTGAATTTGGCATACAGCTTATGTTCCCGTAAGCGTTGGAGCACAATATGGAGATGTTTGGTGTGCTCCTCTTCCGATTTGGAGTATACGAGAATGTCGTCAATGAAAACCACGACGAATTGATCCAACTCTGGCATGAATACAGAATTCATGAGATACATGAAGTGTGCGGGTTCATTGGTTAGCCCGAAAGACATGACTAGATACTCATAGAGCCCGTATCTAGTCGAGAAAGCCGTCTTTGGTATATCCTCCGCCCTGATTATTATCTGATGATAACCGGAGCGTAAGTCCATCTTGGAGAATACCTTGGCACCCACCAACTGATCAAACAATATATCGATCCGCGGCAGTGGATATTTATTTTTGATCGTCACTGCATTCAGCGGCCGATAATCCACACATAATCGAAGTGACTCATCCTTTTTCTTCACAAAGAGGGCTGAACAGCCCCATGGTGATGAGCTTGGTCGGATGAACCCTTTGTCCATTAAGTCCTTTAGCTGTTCTTTCAGTTAAGCTAATTCCTTCGGAGATATTTTGTACGGCCTCCGAGATATTGGTGTGGTTCCCGGTGCTAACTCGATCTTGAATACCACATCCCTCTTAGGCGGCATCCCTGGAAGATCGTCGGGAAACACATCTGGGTACTCACGGACCACTGGAATATCCTCCAGCTTCGTGGTCACACTGTGGTACACCACTGGATTTTTAGAATCCGCGGCTTCAAGTATGAGCGTTTGGAGACCGTAGATTGGAGATTCCAAACTAACGATCCGTGGACCAATGTCAAGAACAGCCCCGTGGTAGTTCATCCACGCCATTCCTAAAATCACATCGATCTTCTGCCCCTCTAACACAATGATGGTCGTGGGGTATAATTTTCCACCTAAGCACAAGGGTGCTTTGATCACCACTTCATTAGCGGCTATATTCCCACCAGGGGAGCGGATCAGGTAGTGATCTTTTGGTGTAGAGGTGGAGAGCTCAGCTTTGCACACAAATGACCTGCTGATGAAATTGTGTGTGGCTCCAGAGTAAAATAAAATTAATACGGGCAGTTCATTGAGGGTGAACATTCCCGCTAGCACAGGTGCCCCATCTTGCACATCCTCTAGAGCTGTATGATAAATGCACCCGGATTTTGGTGCTGTTCCTTGAAGCTGAGCACCGGGTTGATTTATACCCTGCTCCGGTGTAGTTTCTCTGTGGTGAATCCTTTCTGGACATTTCCTGCTGATGTGACCCAAATAACTGCATGTGAAACACGGTTTCTCAGCCGATTCAAGGTTGTTCGGAGTACGAACACTAGTTGTATTCTGCTGCGGCAAGAACACTTGAGGAACAGAATAATGTGGCTGCATATACCGTTGTTGCAGCTGTCCGACTTCAGAGTATTGAGCTGAACGACCCGAATGTTGCTGGAGTCGTCGAGCCGGCTGCATCAGCTGACAGTTCAAGGTACTGTCTACCACCCTGAATTTCTGAGGAGCACTACTGCTACTCTCCGGTGGTATATGGTTCTTTCTTTTCTCAGCCTGAACTTCCCGCTGAGCATCTTCAACCATGATGGCAGCACTCATCAATTCGTTGAAGTTCTTTCGATCAGCTAAAATGAGTCTCTCCTTTAGCTTGGGATTGAGGCTGCGGAAGAACCATTCACACTTTTGTGCTTCGGTGTTCACATATTGAGGCGCATACTGTGCCAGCTTGTTGAACACTCGCGAATGCTCGTATGCACCCCTCCCTCCTTGTTTTAAGGCCCGAAACTCCCCGAGTTTCCCCTGAATTATTCCGGAAGGAACATGATACGCGAGAAACGCCTTCCGGAATTCTGCCATGTAAAATCATGTCCAGCTGGTAGGGAGGCGAGTTGATTTGCCCACCATGCACTGGCGGACCCGTGAAGTTGTTGTGCTGCGTATAAAACCTTCTGATGTTCGGTGCATTGGAGCAACCCGAACATAGACTCAATGGTTCGGATCCAGCTATCCGCCACCAGAGGATCCTCAGCTTCAATGAAAACTGGCGGTTGAGTTGCCAGGAACTCAACATAGGAGTTCAGTTGAGGTTGGCGCAAGTCTTCGTCTTGACATTCCCCTTGACGGGATGTATTCATCACCAGGGTGCGGAGCAAGTCGGTTCGCTCATCGCTTGCACCCGTCATGGCAACCAGAATGTCCGCCATTGTGACCGTGGGTGAAGGTCCTGGTGGCGGCTGCGGTTGCGGAGCTCGCTGCTCCTGCCGTGGAGAGTTATCACCACCACCACCACTGGAACCACCTACTTCACCCATGGAGCGAGTTCGCACCATTCTGCAATTGCAAGAGTTCATTATCAGTTCAACACTATCACTTGACTTATTCCATGAACAAAGTAGTGAAACACTGATAATGAAACCTTAACATGTAAGCAAAATGATTTAAACGCAAACTGATGTACTAACAGCAAGGATTTAAAAACAGACTGAGATTGACCGGTCCTTAAACAAACCAGATTTTTGATCCAGTTAAAAGCACTTTCATAACTCAAGTTGAATATCAAAGTTAAAGTTAACTCCAATATCCTTCCAACGAGTATTCAAATGCCTCCACATCACTTCCGGATCAAAAGTTATGATTTCGCAGAGTTGACAGACTTTCTGGATAAAATTTGCCCGCATCTCCTTTGTATGTGGCTGACATTATGACAGTTGTATATGAAAATACAACAAGAATCTGAACATCCTTTGAACTACAACAATGTTGCATATCTCATAACCTTTCCAACGGTGTATCACAGGATCCTTAGGGATTTTTCTACAGGAAGTTATGGCCTAAAAACAGAAAGGTCCAGAGAGGTTTTTCTGCTGTCCTGGTTCTGGACAGTTTTGTCTTCAACTGGACTTTTCACCAACTTATCTTGTGATTTTGCTCTGGAGGTCTACAAGAAAGTTGTGGAGAACTTGAAAATCTTTCCAGAACTGTATCATACACCTTAATTGGTTAAAGCTACAAAGAGTTATGCTCTGTCAAAATCCAGCAAGAATTTCTGCCAGGAACAGAGCACTCTGTTTTTAAAATCTTTGACACCTAGACATTCTCTTATTTGAATCTTAGTTCAAAATAAGTGTTCTGAATCTTAGTTCAAAATAAGTGTTCAGTAACTAAAATTTTTTCAAACCTCCATTTTTAGTTGAAAGTTAGATCATGAGTCATTTCTTCATAGGGAAGAGGTTATTAAGTGTAGTACGGTGTCGATGCACCGTAAGAAACATGTCGGTACTACGTTGCCTCTCCAAAAGAAAATCCTAAACCGGCTTATACCGGCATATCTGTTTAATCAGTGACACTAAGATAGTCACTCGCACACGTGTACTACACGGGATACGTACGTGGTTAGTACCTGCAGAAGAACACTCAAAAGTGGTGCACTCAAAGGTTGTTTACTTTTCAGGCAGTTCCATATCATACTAAAAACATACGCCCCATATCATTTCCATATGGGCCGTCCTTGAATCAAGTCATGTCTCAAGGTACATGGTCGCGTTTCCACACCACACGACGGGGAACCCGAGTATATCATGAACGGGTCGTCACGGTTGGGAATGTTATCAACCCAACAGATACCACCTACTGCCCTGCCGGGCACGCCGATGGCAAGCGCTGCGTATGTCCTCCTGGGCTATTTCCAGACGAACACACTCTCGCGTTACTGACCATACGATAGGGTCTCCACTTACTTGCCTACTGCACGCTAGGGATCAGCGTTTCATATGAACTCAGGAACATGAAGAGTCCAAGAGTTTCATATTGATGTCTCACACCAAGCTGTGAGACCTATCCCTGAACTACTTTCCTCGTCAGGGGAGCTAACCGAAATTGAACCCCTTTCGGTGGCGTTCCTTACCATTCTTACCTGAGCATAGGTGCGTCGTTACATAATCAAAAATTCAGAATTATAACACGTATGTTAGTACTGCCACTTTACGTAACTATACTACTATAGTCCTTATGTGGTCCTAATACCGTTTCCTCACCGTATCCTAAGTTTTTGTCGTAATATGATCCTTATTGCATGTGCTATTACCAATGCGGCTCTGATACCATGCTGTGAGGGCCCGTCGTCCCGGTTCATGGGGACGGGCACCTCGCCCGGGAATCGCATTGGGTGGTGCCGTGCGATGCGGCACCCAACAGCACACATAATAAAGCATCATATTACATAAATCCAGCGGAAGCTTACAAAGTGTAAATTTTACAAATACTTCTCAAAATAGTATACAGCGGAAGACTATTACAACTCACGTCTCATACCTATGCTAAGCAACAGAGAAGGTATCCAACCCGCGGACCCTTCTCGCTAGCAACACTATCACAATAGCAGCGGCAAAGGCTACCATGAGTTCACCACTCGGAGAGCTCCGAGTCTCATCGGACACCCGTACATATCAGTGTACTGTTATTACCTGCAAAACAACTCATGCAGTATCTGTGAGCACGAAGCTCAGCAAGACTAACCCGTCACCCTAGTCATGAAACTCTACATGATGAAAATAGAGGGCTGATTATAGAAGTTTGCACAAACGATGAACTTGAGCTAAAGGAAAGTCCTTACTTCAAGTGTTAAGCAACTTTAGTGAGCTATCCTAGACTCATACTGACCTTGCGCTATCAACGTCGAGACTCCACAATCAAACAAGAAACGCTTTGCCTCGACGCTACTAGCCCAAGGTGGAAGTTAAATTTAGTGAAGTGTTGATCGTTCCTCATCTCCATTATGAGGATTACTCACGAAGCATATTAAATGTTTTCCCGGTTTATTACTATGTCACGACGCAGAGAACAAGTATGCTCACTACCGCGAGCGACGGTGATTGTAATAAAAAACACCCGGCTGAAACGACACGTACGCCCGTACTCGACGTTGCACACAGCAACCATCACTGACGTCGTACGTGGCAACCTTTCACACGACACCCAAATGTCGAACCGGTCCCACCGACTGGGATTAAGTCTCTCTACGGCAAACCCTCGTAGAGCCGACTTCTCTATACTTTCAGCATCGGCATCAGACAGTGAGGTATGCCTCGACACCCAGGTTAACATGTTACATCGGTTTCCTGGGTCCCATATAGCCAGTATGCATCCGGTAGACAACTCGAACTTGTCCAACGGCCGCCCACGAGAACGAGCCTTAATCAACTCAGACATAGACTAGGTTCACAGGACCACGTCCATGAGCCTTCCTTCCACTGCCCAGTCTCCATTCCAAACTATGAGGATCAATTCCCAGCTCTTCCGATTGATCCCCCTAAATCCCGGTTCACGAGTAGGAATCTGCCCACTCGAGTTATGCCTCTTTCAATCCACTTTTTTGTTGAGATCAGCTGTTATAATCAATTGATAACATATCCTACATTAGACTCCAGGGTTTTCTAGGTCATGCATTTGGAGTTTCATACCATCTAGATGTAATGCAATAAACAAATGCTAGACAATATAATGTGAATACAAATAAAAACTTGTAAGTTTTTGATGCAAACCGGGGCTTGCCTTTGTTTTGCAGGGGACTAATATATATATCTCAGTTAGTCAAGACCACTTGGCTTGATCTCTTGCCTCCCTCCTTTGATCTCTACTTCGATGACTTCAAGTTCTTCACGCAGATGCTACACGTAATGAATATGCACATATGTTAAATTGTAAAGAATTTGCTATAAGTTCTAATAACAAGTTTTCAAAACTGGAACTCTGTTTAAGAATTTAAAATGACATGGGTACTAGTAGTTTGGGTTTGTGTCTAAGCAACATGATTAAGTGCTAAGTGTTTTCTCCCTCTTCTATATTGATCACCTTAAAAGGTTAAACAGAACAGGGGTGATCCAGAGCTCCAATGTAGCTGAGAATTTTCATGTGGGTTCCTTGTCACAAGAAATTCCTCTGGACCAAAAATTAGCACTTTTCATTGAGTGGTCTGTTCAGAACAATTTTCTAAGCAATTCAGCAAAGAAGAATTAATTCTGAGGTAACACCGATGTTCATGCCAAACTTAGTGATCTACAATTTCAATTATAGTTCATAGAGCTTTCATGAATTTCCTAGCATTTTTAGAGCTAAGATTGACCCAGAACTGAATTTCCAAGTTTTGGAAATTCTCTGAAAATGTTTCTGTATTCAATTGAACACAGCAACTTCAAATCTGAATTGCCCTGATCAAATAAACTCCAAATAATCTGAAACTTTTACAGGTGTCCACTAACACCATAAAAACTATTCTGGCAAAATTTGTGGAATTTTGGATTAACCAAACTCCTTCTAAAATTCTTTTGCTGAAAAGCTTTAAAGAATTTTCCAGAATTAATTAATAGGTTTCATACAAATTGAGTTGTATATTTGGACAGATATATTCAATATGAATCCAACCCAATTTCAATCACTAATTTTGGAGCTTCCTAGCAAGAGTTATGAGGTTCTAAAGTTTGGGGAAAATTTCTGAAATTGAACTCTGTTCTATTTTCCAATTTTCAGAGATATCAGGAATTAACACCACATTTGGCCAAGCAAATGAGGTCCAATGCTTCTGAAAATTGTACTGGAGTTCAAGTATTTCTGTAGGAATCTTCTGCCCAAATTTGGGAATTTTCCAATACACAGAACTCCTAGAAAAATTCCTACAAGAATTTCCTTATATGAATTAATGAGCCAAAACCAGGGATTTTAATAAATATTGGGCTGTACTCCTGGATAGTACTCTATTAGAGGAATCCAATAAAATTTATCTCACTATTTTTGGAGCTTTCTACACAGAGTTATGCATTTTCCAAGTTTGAACAACTCTCTGTTTGATTTTAAACAGAACAGTCTAACATGGGGCCCACGGGTCAGGTGCTTCTTCAACCTCTCGCCAGAGCCTGCGGGTGCACACCGGCAGAGAGCGTGGCGTGGCTCGTTCTCTCATTTCTCCACCAAATGAGCTCCGGTTTCCCCCTACATGCTCCTTAGAACATGGCGCAGCTGCCGGGCAAGGTTTCCGCGCATGACAATGGCCGAAAACAGGTCGGCACCGGTGGGGCGGCTCGGGAGCTCAGCCTCAACGTGTTCTGGCGCGTGCGAAGCTTCTCCCGGTGATCTACCTTGCCCTAAAGAATCAAAAGAGCTCGTGGAGCATGGAACGCACCTCAGTTCGTGCAGCAATTGGCGGGAATAGGGCGGTCACCGGAGACCCGACCCATTTTTGCCGCCGGCGGCGAATTCTCGTCGCCCGGGGCGTGTGATGATGGGTTTTCTTTGGTTCTCGGCATGGGAGGGCGCTAGGGCATCTAGTTGCTGTGGTTTGAATTTTAGGAGGGATGATCAAGCGGTTCGAGCTAATTTGGAGAATTGGACAGCGCCGGTTCTTCACGTGCTCCGGCGGTAAAATGCGAAATCCGGCTAGCCGGCGGCAGGGAAGAGCAGAAGGACGACAGGAGAAGGATCAATACCTCATGGCGCACCTCTGTGGCCTCTTGAGCATGCTGGAGAGGCGCTGGACTGGCCGGGAGACGAGGATCAGTGGAGGCGGCGTGGCTCTGGTTTGCCGGAAGAAAAATGGATCGGTCACACCGGAGGAAGGCCGGACATGAGCTGAGGATCGGTGTAACACGTCGAGGAGAGGACGGTGCAGCTCCTGGGCGGTTTCCCCTGGCACCAACATGGCTGGAGGGTGATCAGCGTCAAGTAGCTGAGAGCAGAACGCCGTGCGACGTTTTCTCGGTTGCGTGCGTGGGGGAGCGATGAAGCTGAACTGGTTCTGGGTGTTGTGATCAAAGAAGCACGGGCTGAGGTAAAGACCCTCCACGAGGAGCTCGCCAGCGCGAGGGAACTCAGCAGGAGGTGGCTCGTAGCAGCTCCCGTGGTGGCACCCGATGAGGCCTCTGTTCTGTCGACTGGAAAACTTAAGACTGAAGGTTTGAAGATCTTTTGCAAATTTTAACCTCTCCAATGCCAGGTGGGGTCCACTCAACTTTCCTGCAAAAAGATCTCCACAGTTTGGCAAATAATCAATCCAAATGTTTGAAAGTTGGAAACTGAGCTGCATTTAGATAGTTGCACAAATTCCCTCCAATTTCAAATGTATATTTGAATTCTTTGCACATTCAAATCCTTTTTGGAAAAATGTGTAGCAAACCTTTTCAAAAATTAATGAAACTTTGCCTACCCACTAATTTGGACCTAAGGAATCCAAATATGCAATTTGATTCTTGTGTTAGCTGCTGCAAACAAGAGTTTGCACACAACAGTTTTGAATTGCCCTTGTGTCCTCCCCTCATTTGAAAGTTGAGTTGAACACTCAGTTTAACTTCTGATTTTAAACCCTTCCATTGCACTTGAGTACTTCAACTCTGTGGTCTTAATCCACCTAGGGTCCAAACATGCAAATGGCTATAAGTGGGTTTTAGAACATCCTCTCATGTGTTATCATATGTATAAAAAGTTTGAACCAATCCCCTTTTTCATACACATGACACCAACATTTGTGCAAACTCATGTTTCTTTGTATTCACATTTTTGGGACCTTTACACAAGCCAACAACAACAACAATCCTAACCCCGTTCCTGCACCATCACCACCCCCACCACCACACCGCCGGCTCACAACCGACTGGGAGAGTTCGTGAGGACTCGACCGCCTACTTTTGCACAAGATAATGATCCCATGGAGGCCGACGATTGGTTGAAGTCCATGGAGAAGAAGCTTTCTATTGTTCAGTGCAATGATCGGCAGAAAGTTCTCTTCGCATCGCACCAACTTATGGGAGCATCCGCTGACTTGTAGGACGCTCTTTGCAATTCTCATGTTGACCAGGAGACTATCACTTGGGCTGAGTTCAAGGAGAGTTTTCACTCACATTACGTCCCTGTTGGAGTCATGATGCTAAAAAGGCAAGAGTTCAAAGGTCTTCGCCAAGGCAGAAAGAGCGTGAATGAGTACCTCAACAAGTTCACACAGCTATCAAGGTATGCCCCCGAGTATGTCAACTCGGATCAAAGGAAGCAATACTTGTTCATGAGAGGGTTGAACAATGAGATCCAAGTTCAACTGCTCAACAATGACTATGCAAACTTCCAGAAGCTAGTTGACAAAGCTATAGTGGTTGAGAGCAAGATCCGTGAGATCGAGCAAGAAGGCAAAAGGAAGATGCCATAGCAGCCACAAGGGAGCAATCTACGTCCCCGTTTCATGCCCCCAGCTGCACCGCAGTATGGCTCGTCCGCTTCTACTTTTCGCCCTAATCAACCACCACAGCAATGTCCTGTTATGCAAACACCTCGTGTGACTTTGCCTTCTGCGCCCGTCCCAACATGGGCGCCTATGATAAAAACCACCCCCGCCCTAACGTTCCTGCTGTATTGGGAAACAAGGCATGCTTTTCATGCGGAGAGACGGGACACTCTGCAAGTCAGTGCCCGAGGAAAGGCCTTGGACAGCTGACCAACGCGCCCAAGCAGAACCCACGGCTGAACGGAGGAGCTAATCAAGGTAACCGTGGACAGCAGAACTACGCTCGTGGCAACGTGAATCATGTCTCCGCTGAGGATGCACAATAGGCTCAGGACGTCGTGATTGGTATGTTCCTTGCCAACTCCAACCCAACCACTGTTTCATTTGATTCTGGAGCATCACATTCATTCATATCATCCAAGTATGTTGCCATGCATAATCTGCCCATATCACACATAAAATATACTATGTTGGTTAATTCTCCCGGTGGAGAGATGAGGACTAATATAGTATGTCCAAAAGTAAACCTTAAAATAAGGGGTGTAGACTTCCTTGCCAACCTTATTGTCTTTGATTCTCAAGGGCTTGATATAATACTTGGAATGGATTGGTTAAGCAAGCACAACGGAGTGATCCAATGTGCTGAGAGGAGCGTGCAGTTGACAAATGAGCACGGTACTCGTATTGAGTTCGAGCTAACTCAACCGGCAACCGAGAAGGCAACGTTGAACCACGTCAAAGAAGCAACATTGGAAAGCATTCCGGTGGTTCAAGAATTTTCGGACGTGTTCCCGGAAGAACTTCCAGGGATGCCACCTGACCGGGACACTGAGTTTGCCATTGATCTAGTACCTAGAACTGCACCTATAGCGAAGAGGCCATATAGGATGCCCGTTAATGAACTAGTGGAACTTAAGAAGTGCTTGAGAGTACCAAAAGAAGATGTACCAATGGATGAGCTCGAGCTTCAAGAGGATCTGACCTACGTATAGCACCCTGTCCAAATTTTGGACGTGAAGGAAAGGGTCACGAGGAACAAAGTGATCCGTTGGTGCAAGGTACAGTGGAGCCATCACACGAAAACCGAAGTTACATGGGAGCGTGAGAAAGACCTCAACGCAGAATTCCCTCATCTATTCTCTACTCTGACGAATCTCGAGGGCGAGATTCAGTTTAAGGGGGGTAGGTTTGTAACACCCTTAATTTCATATTCATGCATTGCATATGGAAAAACATTATAAAAGAAATAGAAATGGGAAAGAATCATAAAAATGGGAGAAAGATAGCTGAAAAGAGCCAATTCCAACTCGCCGAGGAGCGCCGTCGACACTTCCCGCGGCCTGCTGGCCACGTGGCGCCTTCGGAGCTCATCCCTGCGGAGGGGGTAAGGTCCGGCACTGCTGGCAACGTGGCAGGCTCGGAGCTCGCCTCAGGAGAAGGGGCGAGGTCCGACCCCGCTGAACACGTGTTGCCTTCGGAGCTAGTCAATGCGGAGAAGCGAGGCTCAGCCCCGCGGGACACGTGTTGACTACTGAGCTAGTCCCTTCGGAAGAAGCGATGCTCAACCCGCGGGACACGTGTCGACTTCGGAACTCACCCCCTGTGGAAGGGATGAGGTCCACCCCACGGGACACGTGTCGCTCTTGGAGCTCGCCTCCGAGAGGTGCAACTCCGCGGGACACGTGTCGCTCTCGGAGCTCGCCTACGAGAGGTCTGACCCCGCGGGACACGTTTCACCCTCGGAGCTCGCCTCCGGAAGGACCGACATTGCTAGACACGTGTCACCCTCGGAGCTTGCCTCCGGGAGGTCCAACACTTCTGGACACATGTCGCTCTCAGAGCCCACCTCTGAGAAGAGGGGAGGTCCGGCACTGACACGTGGCACCCTAGAGCTTGCCTCTGAGGGAGAAGGGAGGTCCCGCCCGCCAGACATGTGGCGCACGCGGAGCTCGCCTCTAAGGAAAAGGGAGGTCCCGCCCCGCTGGACGCGTGGTAGGTCCGGAGCTCGCCTCTGAGGAGAAGCAAGGACCGGCCCCCGCTGGACACGTGGCGCCTCCAGAGCTCACCCTACGGAGGTGGTGAGATCCTTAAGCGGTTTCTCTCTTGTACGCACGGGAATACTCGGTACTGAGGAAACCGACATGATTTCTTCCGTGTTGACATCGCAACCAAATCAATTTTAGATAAGTTGTTAAGATCGAAAACAAATTGAATAGGACTCTTATTTGAAATCCAAATTGAGTAGGACTCTTCTTTATCCCTTTATAAATAGAGCCCAAAAACCCCCTTGGCCGTAACACCTTTTCCCATGTCAACATCTTAGAGGCCCTAGCCCCGAACTAACCGAGTTAACCCCCTTCGCCGGAGTTCAGCCACCTGTGAGACCGCCGACGAGCCCCATCATGCTCGCCATCGCCAGAAGAGAGCCGACGATCTGATCTGCTGCCATTGCTAGGAGGAAGGCCGAGGTAGGTCTTTGTTACCATCTTATGACATCATCACGGTTTCTTCACATCTGTTTTCTTCGTCCCCTTCAAACAGAAGCTTTTTCATGTGGACAGATCACGTGTTGATCTGTTTTTGACGATAGAATTGATCTAGATCTCGAGTAAAGATCATTACCACATCCACACTTGATCCTTACACCTTTGTTCACCATAAAGCCCATGCAGGCCATTAAAACATGCAAGAACACGTACAAACTGAATTAATGAAATTGCACCATAGGATTAGCATGCACCTACACCATTGTATCTTATGTAAAGTTTGTGCATGATGATTGATTGATGTGAATCTTGTATGTGCGTGATCGTGAGTAGAAGGACAAGCTCAGGAAGCTATCTACGAAGGACTACAGCACCAAGACTTCGAGACACATGAGCAACAAAAGCCACAGGAACAAGGCAAGTGCCCCTTGACCATATTGATCCCATGTTTTGAAACTGTTTTGTTTGCGAAGATGTGTATGCTTGAGTCAACTTGATGGAAACCCTTTTATAGGAGTTTACTAGTTTTGTTAACCACCATTGTTGCAGGGGATGTTGATGAGCCGGTATGGTCGTTTATGCTTTTTGCTTCGCTTAGCTTACGGGTTATGGGAAGCCGAGATAGAACATGTATAGCTACTGCACTCATATGAATAATGTTAATGAGAACTTGATGATGATAATGAACATGAATCGGGGGAGATCTAGGCAAGCTTGGTTCGTGGATGTGTCAGAATGAGATGGTGGTTTACTTTCCGTAGATCTAAAGACCGGTTCATGCCAGCACATGCCAGGAAAACAGTGCCACCACAAGGCCAAATATGGGTGCGTCTTAGCTGACTAATTAGGTAAGTTGCTAGATTGTTATGGACCGTGGAAGGCGCGGGGAATGGGAGTCGAGAGATGACTGCCCTGGGAACCGCATGGCACAAGAGGGGGCCCGTAGGTGGGAGAATGGTGATTCAAGCCTGCTGGTGAAACCTTAGTGAGTCCATACATCTAGTAGCCCCTTTGTAAAGGCTATTTTGTGATCTCTTGGCCATACACCGACGGTTGTGTACTGGTATAATGGAGGTTCTGCAGTCGCCGACGGGTGACGAAATCACAAACTTCTGGGTGAAGTGGTACCACCTCTTAAGAGTGTAAAACTATCATGATAGCCGTGCTTACAGTCACAAACGCCTGGCCAACTAACATGATTAGATGGGAGAACTTGGGATGGAAACTTGGGATGGTTATTTGGTTTTGGTTATGGTATGGTTTTTGAAGATTGGTTTCGGAACTGTTGAGTCATAATGAGATTAGGTTTTAGTCATGATACGGATATGAATATGAGATGGTTATTATGAGCATGAGATGATGTTGAGAAAGATTAATGGCATGATGAGACGTGATGAGTGGTAAATTATGATGGAGGTATGTTACTGTTTTAATTGGATATATGTTGGGATTAAATTCACTTAAAGATAGTTGCTGTTTTTACCATGTTTGTGAAATAAACTTTGCTTTCTGCAATGAGCCTTTTTATTCCCTACCTTGCTGTAAGCTACATGCCATACTTTTCCCGCACTTTCTGAGTACGACATGTACTCACCCTTGCATTATCATACAAACATCAGCAACAGGAGAGGAGTATTTCAAAGATCACGTGGAGTACTAGGCTTGCAGACTACCATCAACTTGCCTGTGGAGTTGGTGATGGAGCCGCTGCCGTGTTTAGTTTTGCTTCCGCTATCGTTTAGAGACTTCCGCTGCTAGAATGAGTTAGAGACTTCCGCTGCAAAAATAAGCTAGAGATTGATGTAATAAACTACTTAAACCCTATTATTCATGGTTATATTCTGAATTCAGTTTGTGGATTACATGTGTATGTGTGATGAACATCCTGAGCACACATATGCATTAGCTGGGTTCCGTGTTTTACGGGACCGGGCGTCACAGCGGCTAGGGTTTCGGCGACGGTGTTCTCGTGCTATGGTGCACCAAATCGACCGTGGTTTGCTCGGAGAGCACCAGTGGAACATGGGAAACATGAAATGAAGAAGCTTGGAAGCTCAAACTGCCGAACCCACTCTTGACGGTGAGCTGAGGGATCTTGCGGTGGTGGCGAGGAAAACGGTGATAACTTGGCCGATTTTTAATGGTTTTCATTGTGTCTTCTTCGAGGATGGCCTCTGGGTTGTGAGGAAACTACTTTCTTACAAGCTCTACCGGTGGTAGCATGTGTGGATAGAATCTTGCTGTAGACCAAGCTCGGTGGAGTAACACTAGGTTTTGGGAAACCCTAAAATTCTTGCTATTGAATTGATTGATGGACAAACGGTTGTTTGCTACACGTTCTAGGGATGCAAACGCACCTATTTCATGCAGGGAAGTGGAGAGGATGGTGTATGCAGCTTCCTGTTGACGGTGAGCCGATTGCTTCCGCCGCGAGCACTCCGGAGTAGCGGTGAAGCTTTTGGTTATTCACGCGCCAATGAGCCGGGAACGTCGAAACTGAGCTGGGAGGATGATTATGCATGGCATTGCACTTCTTTGTGGTGTTGAACGCTTGAGCAACCGGAGTTCGGCCGGTGGTGGGCAAGCTGAGCAGAGAGCGCGGCGCGGTGCGTGTTCTTCACGGGAGAGAGTGGAGAGAGCGGCGAGCGAACGAGAGAAGCGAAGAGGAAATTCGGTGCCGTGACCGTGTCATGTTGAAGTGGACAAATGACCGAGGAAACCAGGAGGTGGCGCCGGGACTCATCGGGTGGGGGTTCTGCCAGGAGCTGGCGCTCGCTCGTGACAGACCGAGGGAAAAACAGAGTTTGCTTCTGTGGGTGGCTGACTAGTGGGCCCCTCCCACCTGATTCTCCACTGATATTTTCCCTTTGGTTTCCAAATTAAATCCTTTGCTTCCTCCCAAAGTCATAGTTTGAAATGTTGAATTCAACTGAATTCATTTGAATTCTAGTGTGGAAATTGAACTGAGTTTGGTTATTTGAATTTGAATTGGAATTTTAATGTTCCCTTTTGCATTGTTGCAAAAGCATAGCAAACCAAACTCAAATACTCTGAATTTTTGTATGGATGCTAATTCAACTGTGGAGAACACATTTGTGGAACCAAATTTGCAAGTCGAGGAAGTTGAAATTTGAAACTTAAATTTAAATTCAGATTCGAGGGCTTCCTCTTTTAATTCCCAAATAAATAGTAGAACCCCTCCAAATGAGCTGAAATTTTGGAGGCCTAATATTTGAAGTATGGAGAACTATATTTTCAGTTTAACTCTTCATGTTTGGAAATTTTGAGAGATTTGAATTCGCACGTTGAACTCACACCGTTATAATTCAAAGTTTATAATTCCCCTCATTTTTCCTAAGTATGAATGTGCTGAATTCCTTGCTAGAACTTTTAGGGATTTTACAGATTCTAGGGTTGAAATTTTTACAGAAGCTTTCTAAATTCATGATGGAGTTATGGTAAAATTTTCAGGGGTTTTTGATGAAGGAGTTGGCCACAAGAATTCTTGGAAGATCTAACTTAATTTGATTTACAGGAACTAAACCAGACTTTTTCATAGGGAGTAATCTGATATTCTAAGAAGTCTGGTCCTAACGTTTCCAGTAAAAATTGTTCCAAAATTTTCTAAGCCCTTTTGCTGGTCAGAATTTCTTGGTGAAGTTTATTCCATTTTTTGAAATTTGTTTCTGTGATTTTTCAGCCCATTTAATTACACCTAAGAAAACCTACTGATTAAGCCCTTTTAATCATCTCCAATAATCCTAAGATTTTTACTGGAGCTCAGGAACTAGGAGAAAGAGCTTCTAACCAAAAATGGGAATATTTCATCAAGCCCTATTCCTAGAATTTACCTCTAGGGGAATAAATAAAAAGAATTCTACAGAAATTCCTAGGCAGTTTAATAGATAGAAATTTGTTTCTCTGCAATACTCCTTGTAAGGAATGCAATAAAATTGGTATCACTCTTTTTGGAGTTCTCTACACCGAGTTATGAATTTGCAAAGTTTAAACAACTTTCTGTTTTTATTTTACACAGAGAACTCATCTACACGCTGACAGGTGGGGTCCCCTTGTCAGGTATTTCTTCAACCTCGAGCCAGAGACCCCGCGTGCACAGAGCCTGATCGTGGCGCGCGTTGATCTTCGCCATTTCTCGACCGTTTTCGATGAAACTTCGTCCTACACATTCCTCACACCGTGGCTGAGCAGCCGGGCAACATTTCACCGCTTGAAAACAGCCAGAACCCACTCGGCACTGGCGGCGGCGGTCGGTAGCTCGGCGCCGGCAAGGAGCGGCGCGTCCTAAACCTCTCCCGATGAGATAAGTTGCCCTAAAGTATCCCTAGGATGTGTAGAACGTGAAACAAAACTCTAACCGAACGGAAAACGGTGACAACCATAGGCTCAACGGTGGACCGACGTTTTTTTGCCGGCGGCGGCGATTTCCCGTCGCCCGGGACGCAGGAGAGATGGTTTCCCTAGGGCTTTGGTGTGGGAGGGTGCTAGGGCTCAAAGTTGCTGTGGTTTGCATTGCATGAGCGTTGATCAAGCACGTTTGAAGAATTTCCCCGATTGCGCTTCATCGGTGTCTCACACACACTGGCGCTAAAACTCAAATTCTGGCAAGCCGTCAGTGGGGACGAGCAACAGGGTCCGTAAAGAGTAACTACACGTTGTGGCGCACCTTAGGGTCATGTTGGTCATGCCGGAGAGGCTTTGAATCGGCCGAACGACATGGAACCTCGGGGGCGCGATGTGCTCTGTTTTTACGGAGGAAGAATGACTCGGCCGCGTCGGAGGGAGGCCGGGGACGAGCTGAGAACACGTTGAGGACGTCGTGAGTAGTTCAACCGGGCGTCAAACACACTGGGAGGTGATTGGTAATGATCACCCAAGAGGCGGCGCCATTTTGCTTTGGTTGCGCACGAGGAAACGAAGGACTGAGGATGTGGTCGCGTGAGCAGGGAAAAGGCAATTCATTTGTGCACCCGTGAGACTTAGCAGGGAGCTCAGACTTGAAGGAACTGCCATCCGGGAGCAACCACACAGGCAGCTCGCTGGAGCTCACCCTCCCCCTCGGTGTCATGCTCCCACAGAAGAGAAAATCTATCAGCTGGTTTTGTTCCTATGACACGTATGGTCCACCAGCAGTCTCCCCTCCCACACCACAGTGGTTCCAAAAATTTGAATTCAAAAGTTGCAGCGAATTCTGAAAATTTGAATTTGATTACCAGTGGCATTAACCCTCTTTTGTGCTCGCATTTGAACTGTCGAGTTTAATTCCTTTGTGGCTACGTTTCCTTTATTGCATGTAGCCAAATTTCAAACCCTAGTTAAAATTCGATTTTTCCCTGCGTATTAAATTTTAAAATAGCTATGCATGCTGAACTTGGGCTTTTACAGAATTTGAACATACCCGAAAGGACGGGTTCTCCCTCCGGCACATCCTCAATGGCGAGGTGGTGGACGTTGCCGGGCTTAGGATTCGCACGCCGTGCATTGTTGTTGTTTCAGGGCTGGTTTCTCCATGGGAATGGTGATGCCGCTCTGCTGCCTTTCTGCTTCTCGGGGCAATCCTTTGAGAAATGCCCCGGACGACCGCACGTGTAGCACGCGTATGGTGGCTTGCCTCTGTCTTGTGGACGAAAGCCAGGCATGCGTTGCTGGGGTGAGAATGCACGCGGCATCACCCTTTGCTGTTGCTGTGGCTGCTGCGGAGGTGCTGGTATTGCCGGTCGAAACGCCGGCTGTTTATACGGCCGATTGCAAAATTGCATCGGTCGAGACGGTAGTTGCCAGCATTGCCTAGACGGTGTGTGATACACCATCTGATATTTTTGGGGAGAACCACTGTAAAATCCCCAATTTCAGCATGCATAGCTTCTTTGTAGAATTTATGTCCGCAGGGTCAAATTGAATTTGAATTAGGTTTTCAAATTCGAAATTCGGCTACATGAAATAAAGGAAATACTACAAAAGAAATGTAGCAAAAAAGGAAATAAACCCGGCATTTCAAATGTGAGCACAAGCGAGGGTTAACGCCACGGTAATCAAATTCAAACTTTTGGAATTTGCTGCAACTTTTGAATTTGAATCTTTGGAGCCACTGTTATGTGGCAGGGGAGCCTGCTGATTTGCCATACATGTCATTGGAACAAAGCCAGCTAATTGGTTTTCTCCTCTATGGAAGCTTGACACCAAGGGGGGGAGTGCTACAGCGAGCTGCCTGTGCGTTTGCTCCCAGAGGGCGGATCATTCAAGTCTCATCTGCCTGCTAATTCTCACAGGTGCACAATCAAATTGTTGCTTCTTCTCTGCTCATGATCTAACTCACAGAAACTCAATCACGCGCACTCAAACCGAAAGCACACAGCGCCTGCCTCCTCTGCTCATTGCCGATCAGTCCCGGCCGTTTTGACGCCCGGGTGATCCACCCTGGAGCTGCACCGACGACTCCTCGACGTTTTCCACCTCGCACAAGCCCGTGCCCGGCTTCCTCAGACGGCTGCTGCGCCATTTTCTTCCTCCTCGGTTCCACACGAAGCCGCCTCACTGCTCAACGTCGCCCGGCCGACTCAAAGCTCCTCAGGCACGATCAAGCCCACTCTGAGGCTCGTCATGAATCCTAGCATCCTCTCCGACCCCCCTTGCTCGTTCCCACTGCAGGCTAGCCGGAATTTGTGATTTGGCGCCGGTGTACGTGATGAACCGCCGAAACTAGAATCAGGAAATTCGTTCCAAGCACTTGATCATCCTTTCTCCGGTTCAAGCCACAGCCACTAGCAGCCCTAGCGATCCCCCAGACCAAATCCCTAAGCATCCCAGCCACCCAACAAGAGGGGCGACGAGAAATCACTGCTGCCGACCAAAACGGGTCGGTCCACCGGTGACGACCATCTTCTGGCCATTCCCTGCTCGAATGGAGTGTAGGGTCATATTCCCTGAACCCTAGGGATGCTTTCCGGCAACGTAGCTCGTCGAGTTAGGCTCGAGAAGGCAGTGTTCACCGCCGGCGCTGCGCTACCGACCGCCTCCACCGAGGGCGACCCGTTTCCGGCCGTTTTCATGCGGTGAGACCTTGCCCGGCTGCTAAGACACGGTGTGAGGAATGTTTAGGACGAAATCATAGCAAAAATGGTTGAGAAACGAGGGATAACAGGGTGTGCCACCCCTCGGTTCCGGCGCGCGAGGTTCTCTGTCGCTTGGTTGAAGAAGGGACTGACTGACCTGGGAGTCCAACCCGTCAGTGTGTAGAGGAGTTTTCTGTGGTAAAATAAATCCAGAAAAGGTGCAACCTTTTGGAGCCCATAACTTGGTGTAGAAAGCTCCAAAAATAGTGATACAAATTTTGCTAGAATAGGAGTACTTTACAGAGAAAAAATATTTCTATGATAATGCCCAGCTGTAGAATTCTTTTTAGTAAAACCTTTAGGGATAAATTATAGAAATATTCCTTTATGAAGTAGTCCCATTTTTGGTCAGAAATTCTTCTCCTAGTTCCTGATCTCCAGTAAAAATCTTAGGGTTTTTGGAGCTGATTAAGAGGGCTTAATCAGTAGGTTTTTCTCACGGTTAAATCAATTAGATGAAAATCACAGAATTTAATTCCCAGAAATATAGATTGAGTTTCAACAAGCAATTCTGGACAGCATAAGACTTAGAGAAATTTGAAACAAATTTTCCTAGAACCCTTAGGTCCATACTTCTCAGAGTATCACATTACTCCGGAGCACAAAGTCAGCTTCATTTTCCTATAAACCCTTGTAGGTTAAATCTTCCAATAATTATTGTGGACAACTCCTTCATAAAAAACCTCTGAAAATTTTATCATAACCCTATCATGAGATTTGAAAGCTTCTGTAAAAATTTCGACCACAGAATCCTCTGTCTTCATATAGTTTGCTTCTGTAGTTTTATATAGCACATTATTTCATAATGTGACACATTCTATTAATTGAGCATTTTGGTAGAGGAAATTCTCGAGAGGACTTTGGAGACCATTGACTTTGTTCTACTGACAAAAACATTAGTCGGGATCAGCACTAAGGCAAGCCCCAGTTTGCATAAAAGTTTATAAGTTTTTATTTGTATACACTTTATATTGTCTAGAACTGTTTCTTTTGCATTAAGTCTAGGTTGTATGACACTCCACATGCATGACCCAATAAATCCCTGTAGTATTGGTTACATTAGGCTTTCACTTAATTATAACTTCTATGATCAAGTTAAGAAAAGTGGATTGAAGAGGCATAACTTGAGTAGGCCATTTCCTACTCGTGAACAGGGATTAAGGAGGATCAATCGTTAGAGTTGGGAATTGATCCAGTTAATTGGGGAATGGAGACTGAGCAGAATGGATGGAAGGCTCAAGGATGTGGTCCTGTGATCCAAGTCCCTTTCTGAGTCAATTGAGGACAGTTCTCGTGTGCGGCCCTGCTGGACAAGTTTGATCTTGTACCAGACGCATACTGAACATATGGGACCCAGGAAATCAATGTAATATGTTAACCTGGGTGTCGAGGCAATCCCCACCATCCCATGCAGATGCTGAAAGGAGAGAGAAGTCATCACTATGAAGGTTTGATGTATTGAGACTTACTCCGGGTCGGTGGGACCGGTTCGACATGTGGTTGTCTTGTAAAAGGTTGCCACATATGACGTTGAGGGGATTGGTTGATCACCTTTCTTGGACGGGCATATGTGTCATGTCATCCGGGTTTTATTGATTCGAATCACCGTCATTCGCGGTAGTGAGCATACTTGTACTTTGCGCCGTGGCGTAGTAAGAAATTGGGGGAAAAAATGCTTTGTGATTAATCCTCATATTGGAGATGAGGGATGATACTTACCATTCACTAATTTATTTTCTACTTTGGGCTAGTGGCATCGAGACAAAGCGTTTCTTGTTTGATTGTGGAGGCTTGATGTTGATGGCGCAAGTTATGTATGGGCCTAAGTTAGATCTCACTAAATTTACCTTCTCGGGCAAGTGACATCGAGATGAAGTGTTTCTTGTTTGATTGTGGAGTCTCGATTAAATTGTTCGAGGATTATAAAATCTGCTTAAAAACTAGAAGTAAGGACCCTCTGTTAGTTCAAGTTCATGTTTTACGCAAACTTCTTTATTCAGTCCTTTGTTTCCAGCATTTAGAGTTCTATGTGTAGGTTTACGGTTAAGTCTTGCTGAGCATAAGCTCACGGTTTGTTGATCCATTGTTTTGCAGGTAACGTTGCATAAGGCAACGTTAGGTAGGAAGGGTGATCCGAGAAAGGTAGCACCCAATGAGGGGTGTGAGTCTTCCTTGGAACCCTGCACGCCGCCGTGTTTGGGTGTGTGCTAGTTTGAAGAATCCGCCGGCAGGATCGCTTCATTTTTCTTAGCGTAGGCTATAGCTCATGAGTTGTACTCTTATCTTCCGCTGCAATGTACGTCGGTACATTATTTGTAAAATGTGACAATAACATGTATTAAAGACATATATTGATGTGTATGTGTGCTTTTTGGACATGTGTTGTTAGGTGTCACATCGCACGACACCACCTAATGCAATTCTTGGACTATCGGGGCGGTGGTCCCCACAGGTGTGGTATTAGAGCCGCATTAGGAATAGCGCACCTGAAAAGACACATATTTTCAAAAAACTTAGAGTATACGAGTGAGGATTCGGTACTGGCCCATATAAGGTCTACTATTAGCATAAGTGAAGTAAGGTGGCAAACTGACTTATTCGTTATGCTATTCTGTAACGACGCACCGCCGACTAGGTAAGAGGTAATGTACGCCACCGAAAGCGGATCAATTTCGGTTAGCTTCCCTGAAGAAGAAAGTGCTTCAGGGCAGAGTTCTCACAGCTTGGTGTGAGACGTCAATATGATAACTCTTGAACTCTTCATGTTCCTGAGCTCATATAAAACGCTGATCCCTGGCGTGCATTAGGCAAGAAAGTGGAAACCCCATCGTGTGGTCGGTAACACAATATTGTGCTCTTCTGGAATTAGCCTAGGAGGACATACGCAGCGCTCGCCATCAGTGTGCCCTGGTGGGCAGTAGGTGGTATCTGTTGGGTTGATACAGTTCCAACCGTGATGACCCGTTTGAGTACTCGGGTTCCCCGTCGTGTGGTGTGAAAACGCGACCATGTACCTTGAGACGTGGCATGACTCAAGGATGGTCCGTATGGAAATGATACGGGGCATATGTTTTTAGTATAATATGAACCTGCCTGGAATGACAAAGTTATGTGTGCCTCATTATTAGGTGGTTTTATGCAGTTACACTAACTATGTATCCATATTACGAGCATAAACATGTTTGTAAGTGAACGATTCTAGTGCCACTAATAGAATGTATACGCCGGATGTAATCCGGGTAGGTTTTTCTATTTTGTGAAGAACATAGTACCGGCATTATCATGAAAAATTGCATCAACACCTTGCTCATCTCCTAAACTTGAAGATTGTGTAAGATTTGAATGAGTACAGTTCAAATGAATTGGTTAAAACGTGTTCCAAAACCAACTCAAGGATAGGTGAGTATAGAGATACCAAAAAAAAATCCCCTGTTTTGGCAGTGTTTCAGCTGAAATTTACATAGGGTGTTACTCACTGTAGAACATACCAATGGTAGTGTGGGATACAGTTTTGGAAAGGAGGAGAAGTTCTCTAAAACTTTTCTATAAACCTCCAGGATAGAAACACACTTAAAGTTAGTCAAAAACTTTAGAAACCAAAACTGCTACAATTGGGTAGAACCTAAAACAGAGTCTCTAATTCCACCCTAACTCTCGGTGGACAAATCTCTAAGGGTAATGAGATAAATTTCTGGAAAGGGCATGAGATATGCTACAACTTTGTAATTCAAGCTTTGCCAAAACTTGAGCAGAATTAAATGGAATTGTGGATTGAAACTAGGTACCTCTGGGGAGGTGCTGTCAAAATCCAGCCAGAAATTCTGTTAACATTGAACCATCATATAGTTTGATCCAGGAATTCAAAGGGGTCATATATATACATTTTTGGAAAGCTTGGGAAGTTATTTAAATGTTTCTGTTCAACCCTAGGACAAAATCCTTCTGTAAATAGGTGAAATTCGCAGTACAAATGAAACTGTCCAGAGTAACCACAGTGCGTGCGTAGTTTCTGTACTGATTGGATTTTTGCTTATATTTTCCTGTATAAGAATTGTAAAATGTGAAATCTTCCAATTATGGAAAGCATATGAATTGTGCTTCAACTTTGTAATTGTGAGTTTCGTCCCTATACGTTTCTAACTGTATGGAAAAGTTGACCCAAAGCGAGCACTTACAGGGAAGGTGCTGCTGAAATTCCTCCAGAGTTTCTGTCAACTTTAGAAGCTCATAAATTTCGATCGAGAACTTAGTTGAAGGCAAATTATAAGGTTCTGGAAAGGTACTGAAGTTCTGTACAACTTTGGTATTTAACCCAAGCCATGAAACTGCTGTTTGACAACAGAAATCTTGTTTGTTAAGGACAGGTCAATCCGAGTGAAAGTGCATCTAGGCCTCCCTAGTGGGTTTTGGCTGATAAATGACAAACAATTAAATAACTAATGAGTTTTGCAAAGAGTGTATGCAGATTCGGGAAAGGAAAAGAAAGTTGTATCCCTCCAAATAGGAAAAGGAAAGGGCGTTGAAGACCTACACATAGAATTAGGGTTTCTTTTTGTTGTGTAGGAAAAGCCGTACTATTATGAGGGACACAACATCAAATAGGTGTAAAAATGATTGGAGCTCAACCCTTAGAGTTTTATCTAAGAAGAGAGGGTAGACAAATTTAAAAGGACAAATCCAGGCATGCCCGGACTTGTTCGTACACAAGGTCTGGACTAGCCCGCACCAGGACTTGTCTGGGGTACCCCATGGAAAAGGAGATACTGATGTGTCCGGACTAGTCCGGACCTGGACTGCTCCAGGGTACCCCATGGAAAAGGAGGTAATGATGTCCAGACAATAGGTCCGGACTAGTCCATACCCGGACTTGTCTAGTGTGGCATACGGAAAAGTAGTTTCTAATGTGTCTGGACTAGGGTCCAGTCTCTATGCGGACTAGTCCGGACAACCGGACTTATCCGGCTTTAAATGCGGAAAAGAAGGTTCTGATGTTTCCGGACTTGAGCGGACTTGTACGGGTCAGAGTATGGACTTGTCCGGACACAGAATCTTTTTGAAATTTTAGTGTCTGTTGAAGGGGACGTCACTCTGCAGAGTGTGGGCCCCATGTCCGGACTTGTCTGGGTCGTGGTCCGGACTAGTCCGGTCTTTGATGGTTGTCAATGGTAACATTTCATGGACTCTATAAAAGGAGTCCACTGGTACCCATTTTGGGGGCTGACGATTCAAAAAGTTGTCACAAGCATTCTTGAGCTTTTCCAGCCCACTCTCTCACCCTCTTGCGCACAAAATCATTTTTTGTGAAAGTTAAGAGTTTGTGAGTGATTTGGAGTTAGGGCCACCTAGGGGTGAGCTTTTTGATTCATTTTCATTACTTGTTTGTTGCCTTGTGTTTGTTACTTTGGGAAGTGAATCATAGACGGCTAGGTGTTGGCCGGTGGCTCCCAAGTTGTGGTGAGACCCGGGAAGTTTGTATTGCACTTGTGTTTGTTACTGGATAAACCGAGTTTGATCTTTATGATCATTTGGTGAGGATAAAGGTTGAAAGAAACCTAGTCCTTCGTAGACTCCTTAACGGAGACGTAGGTTCCTTTGTGGAACCGAACTTCGGTGAAAAATCCCCGTGTCATTGTCCACTTACTTACTTGCTCATCGTTAATCTTGCATATTAGGGTTTCATACACTACTTGCTTTACTTTTATCATATAAATTGTTCTGTGCACTCTTAGCCTTACAAAATCTTGTGATAAGTATGTAACATCTTTTACTCCTACTAGATCAAAATAATTGTGCTAGAAATCATCAAAACATGTTAATTTAAACTTTCACTGCACTGATCTGGACTAGCCCGGACCTATACCCAGACAAGTCCAGACTCTATCTGTTTTGCTGAATTAACTGTGTTTGAAGTTTTATTAGCCTATTGATACCCTCTAGGCAACTTTCAATTGGTATCAGAGTCTAACTCTCTAATTATGGGCTTAACCACTCGGAGAGGTCATGGGGACACAAATGCGAACAACCAAAGCAAGAAATCAAACACTCAAACCGATGGCGTACGAGTCGACTCACCTCGCTCTTATACACTTGAAAGTGAGGATGAAGTCAATTCCGTCATGCCGTTCGTGAGATGAAGGCGTGAAAGACAAAGAACATACTCCGATGCCTCAAGTGATGAAGATGAAGAGGTGGAGTGCCTCATGGCTTTGATGAAGAAGAAGGAAGAATAGAAGAAGGGGGAGGAGTCAAAGAACTTCTCCCGGTATCCTTTCAACTGTGAGCGTTTAAATACGAATACTAATTTTCTCTCTAATCCCGTTGGCAAGCCCCCCCCCCCACCTTGATGGTACAAATTACACAATGTGGAGGCACAATATGAAATTGCATCTAATCTCTTTTAACCCTGGATATTGGAGTGTTGTATGTACAGGGGTAGAAATTCTGGAGGATGATGATGAGCTCACTCCAGATCAAGAGCAACAAATCCATCGCAATGCTCAAGCCGCAGCGGTCATCATCTCTTCCTTGTCCAAGGAATAATTTCACAAGGTTGACGGGTTGGAAATTGCAAAAGACATTTGAGAGACCCTCAAGGTTGCACATGAGGGTACCAAATCTATCCGTGAGGCCAAGATAGAGATGATTGAGGGGGAGCTTGGGAGGGTTGCAATAGAGTATAATGAAACTCCACAAGAGATGTACAACTGGCTTAAAGTTCTCATCAACAAAAGTCGAGCTTACGGTTGCAAGAGATGGACCGACCATGAAGTGGTCTAAAGAATTATTAGGGCCTTCACGGTGCAAAATCTCACACTTTGCACCTTGATACGTTAGAGTCCCAACTTTGATGCCATGACTCCTGATGAAGTACTTGGAAATTTTGTGAACCATGAGATGATGGAGAAAGAAGCTAAACATGTAAAGGACCTATACAAAGAAACCTCATCCAAGAAGCATGACATGGCTCTCAAGGCAGTTAAGAAATCAGGAGGCAAGGAAGTGAAAGAACAAAGCTCAAGTGAAGAGAGTGAAGATGAGAGCTCAATGGATGATGAAGAAATGACCCTCTTCATTAGAAAATTCAAGAAAATGATGAGAAAGAAGAAGAGCACAAACTATGAGAACAAGTCCAAGGACAAGACAAGGTCAAGGACAAAAAGGGCTTGTTATAATTGTACCAAGTATGGGCATTACATCGCTAATTGTCCATATGAGAAGAGAGATGACGCGACCCCACGGCCTCGTCGAGCCAGGATCAAACTGGGTGCTGCGTTGCACAGCACCGGATAACGGACATCAAAGATAACAAGCGGAAGCAAAGTTATATTACATAAACCAGTTTATGAACATTTTTATAACAAAATAGTTTGGTCTACACTCACGAGCATAGACTATGCATCGAGTTCATGTTCAGCCCATGAATGTGTCCCCGCTAGCACGCACACACACTAACACGGCAGCGTGCACGACCCCCACACGACGGGGTTTCCCTCTTGGGGTTCCGTCTCCTCCTCGGGAGTCCCTTCCTCGTAAACCCCTGCAAAAGCTTCGAACACAAGCAGTGAGCACGATGGCTCAGCAAGTCTGACCCATCTCTCCTATACATGAAACTTCTACATGAAGGGTTTTAGGGTACATGAAGTAAATAAGTTGCAAAGGACTCGCCTAATTATTTGAACCTTACTTTCAAGTTTTAGCAGCAGGATACGGAGAACCTCATGCTAAGGCACATGAGAGAGCCGCAATGAAACAAGAAACGCATTTCTCTCATGTACTTTTCCCAAGGTCAAAAAGAACTTTAATTAGCTCCAAACTACAGCAAGTCATTAACAATCAAAGTATAGCTTTCAATCAGACACTTTTACATGACTCTAGCCTGTTCTTTCTATCTAACGGTACAGTGAACAAGTGGTACTCACTGACCGTGAGGGACGGCGATTATAATCGATTTACACCTGCAGGGTTACCCGAATAACCCATCACGTACGCCCGTACTCGATGTTGCCTACAGCAACCATCACGGACGTCGTACGCAACCACCTTTCACCCGTCAGCCAAATATTGAACCAGTCCTATTGTCCCGAGCAAGAGGTCTCTGCGAGCGCATCCGCAGTGCCGCCAGCCGATTTACACCTTAAGCTCTCAACCTACCCTCTGGACGACAAGCAATGCCTCAATACCCAGCTACCTGAGTTACATCAGTTTCTAGGTTTCCATATATCCGGTAGGTCTTCGGTACTGTTCTAGCTTGTTCAACAGGCCCGCACACGGCTTGGTCCTCAATCGACACAAGCAGAGCTATGGCACCCAGGCCCCAACGTCCTGCTGCCCTTACTCTCCACTCGGTCTCATTTTTCTTGCCATGTGTTTCATTTGCTACTTTTACCCGAGTAGTGTGCCCCTAGCCTATTCTCGCGAGCAGTTCCAACTACTCGACTTGTACCGAATCCTACACTAACTTAGCATTGCAGTAGCTAATCAAGGTTTACAAACCTAAGCCCAATACAGGGTTCTCGTGGCCATGCATTTGGGTTCTCAAACAATACTCTAATGCAAAAATTAAGTGGGTGCTCAAAATAAGTTCTCAAAACAGTAAAATTTATAAAAATGGTTAATGCGAACCGGAGGTTGCTTTGCTGCTCTTGGTCGTAGGCTAGCTGTTCCTCTGGAGTGACGAAGTCTAAGACTTCAGGCTCCTCCTCAACCTTGGCGACTACATGGGATAAGACATAAATGTATCAATTTGAATGCATTTAAATTGAAGTTCAGCTTGTGAGAGCTATAAGTCTTACTAGACAGACCCAATGACATTGAAATTTTTACCGTGGTTTGGATACAACGTAAACATAGACTTGGCCAAGTTTCATTTGCAGCAAAGCTCATTTGAGCTCTCCACAAAAAATTATGTACTTGTCCTTAATTGGAGCTCCTAGGGTGTTCTAAGGATTTTCATGGAGCAAGACACGACTTTCTGAAAACTAGATTTTCAGATGGTTCTAATGGAGTTGGTTTCCCTTAATTTAAATGTTACTAGCCAAAGATATGAGCTAAACAAGTCCAGAGAATTTCTGAAAAATGTTTCTGGACATTTTCCATTTTCTCTGGAACAGTTTTATTAATAACACCATTAGGTGGATCAAATGAGCTCAAATGTATCTGAAATTTTAATGGTAGCTCCGGGAAATTTTGGTGAACAACCTAGCAAAATTTCAGAATTTTCCTCCAAAGGGTTCTCTAGTTAAAATTCTAAACAGTTTAAACTTTGAAGAACTAATTCTGGAGAAATAAAGGTTTTCATAGAGTGAAACTTGATTTTTTGGAAATTGCTCTGAGAGTTGAATCCAACAAAATTTGGTTTACTCGATTTGGAGTTTCCTAGCCAAAGTTATGTGGGTTTGAAGTTGAACTAAATCTGAAAATCGGGGAAATGTTTAAAACACTGCAGGTGGGTCCCATGCACAGTGTCTTCTTCAACCTCCCGCCAGCGTCCGAGCGCGCGACGCACAGCGACGGTGGCGCTGCTCGTTCTCGGCCGTTACTGCTTAATTCTCGACATGGTTTCTTCCTACGTGACCCTTGGAGCACGGCCACACACCGGGCAACTTCTCGTGCCTTGACATCGTCGGGAACGTAGTCGGCGACAGTGGCGGCAGAACTGAGCTCGGGTCTGACGGTGCTAGCTCATTTCGGCAGTGAACCTGATCAACCAACGGGTCGCAATGCACCACTGGGGCACGGGGAAGCTAACCCTGCCCTCCTCTTGGCCGGAGATCGCTGGGAAAGTAGACTACACCGATGACCCAAGCCGTTTTCACCGGCGGTGGCCAAAATAAGGTGCTCTGCTCACTGGGTTGATCATCATCGCTTGGATTTGGCTGAGGTAACCATGAAGTGCTACTCTATCTTCAGCTCGACCAGGATTTCCAGTGATCAATTGATCGAGATGAATTTTGGGTTTTGGTTCTCGGTGTTCTATACGGTGGTCGTTGGGAAAATTGAGATTCCGGCTAACCGCCACTAAGAGGGAGCTAGGGAGCTCGGGGAGAGCTACTAGACTTCGATACTAACCTCAGATACCAGTTTGAGCTTGGAGCTGCTCGGACAATGGTGTCAAGTCGGAGGAGCTTCGGGGTTGACAGAGCGGTGGAAGATCGGCTCGGACAAGCTCAACAGAAGCTGATCACGAGCAGCTGAGGGCTGGAGCACATCGAGCAAAGACCGGCGGTGCCGTTTGTGGACTCAGCTTGCGGTGGGAAGGACTGCTTTGGCCGGTTGACGGCGGGGTGGTGAGTTGGGGTGTGCGTCGGCTTGCTTCGGTTTCTCAGTGCGGGAAAACGTCGAGGCAGTGTGAAAACCGGCTGCTGCCGTCGGTAGCTCGAGGATAAATAGCTGAGGATGTCGGTTTGCAGCTGTGATCGGTGATCAGGAGGTGGCAGCGGCGTGCAGCACCGTGGCGCCCGCGTGAGCGCTCACAAGACCCGAGTCCCGGGTGCTTCAGTCAGTTCACTGGCTTATGTGGCTGACAAGTGGGACCCACTTCCATTTTAACCTCTGAAATTAACTTCCTCCCACTGCTCCAAACAGTAATCCCACTAATACCCTTTAGAATTTGAATTATCTACCAAATGCTCATTTGAACTTGATAGACCTCAAATTGGGAAGTGTTTGAATATATTTTCAGCACATATGCAGTTTGAAATTCAAATTGAATTTGAATTTGCTAAACTTGGATCATGTTAAGATCAACTCCAAACGGAGTGAAAATTGGTGTGTGAGCTCACAAAAATGTGCTGAGTGTGAATATGCATCCCACTTTTGAATTCATGGGATGAAAGGAGTTTGAATTTGAATTTGAGGTCAAACTAGCCTCTTTTAAGTTATACCCAATAATACCTCAAAAAGGTTTTGGATTTGGGTGAAATTGTGCTTGAGCATTCCTAGCAAGGTGTATGAGTTTTTCAAATGCTCAGCCCTTATAAGATGCATGTGGGAAATGCCACTTTTGCATTTTGTGAGTTTATTCTCTAATGACCATGTTGATGGTGTTTACCTGCTCTTCAAAGGTGTTCATAAAGTTTTCCTCAAATGAGGTGTGTGTGGTGTGATGAACACTTTGGATGTGTGCAAAAACTTAGGCCCTTACATTCCTCCCCCCTTAAAAGAATATCGTCCCGAGACTATAAGATGAAAATGAGAGAGAGGATGGTGGAAAATTACCGTATGTGCGACGTGAACAAGTAGGGGTAGTTAGCGTAACAAAACCTTAGCTCTCCCATGTCGCTTCGTCTACAGAGTGATAGAACTTTGTACAACCACAACGTACGGTTGCGTGTGGTTTGGGCCTTTTCATCAATGATCTGAACCGGTTCCTCCTGATACGTGAGATCCGATTTCAGTTCTTCAATATCCCCCAGCTGAATGGTAGTTGATAGCTTAAGACACTTCCTCAGTTGAGAAATGTGAAAGACGTCGTGCACACCGGAAAGTGCTTCTGGTAATTTCAGTCGGTATGCTACTGAATCGGGGTGCCAACTTTCCTCTCACCCCGAATATGTTCACGCCCTTCATTGGAGACACACGTAGATACACGTGATCCCCGACTTCGAATTGTAACGGGCATCTTCTCCGGTTCGCATACTGTTTTTGTCGGGATTGGGTGGCCTTTAGGTTCGCTCGAATCAGCCGAACTTTTTCCTCCACGTTGTTGACAAGATCAATCCCGAAGGTGACCCTTTCGCCAGAGTCACACCAATTCAGTGGTGTGCGACATTTTCTCCCGTATAGTGCCTCGTAAGGCGCCATCTTGATGCTGGCTTGGTAACCATTGTTGTACGAGAACTCGGCCAATGGTACGTGATCATCCCAATTCTTACTGTGGTTGATAGTGCAAGCTCATAGCATATCCTCTAGAATCTGATTTACCCGCTCGGTTTGTACGTCCGTCTGCGGGTGGTACGCTGAACTACGGATCAGCTTTGTCCCCAACGCAGCATGTAGCTGCTCCCAAAAATGGGACACAAATAAAGTGCCCCGATCCGATATGATGGTGTGGGGTACGCCGTACAAGCATAGGATCCGTGAGATGTACAATTCATCATACTTCTTGGCCTTGTAATTTGTGTTGACCGTGATGAAATGGGCAACTTTGGTGAGCCGGTCGATGATCACCCACACAGAATCATGCTTCTAAAAAGTGGTGGGTAAACCAACGATGAAGTCCATGCTCACATCTTCCCACTTCCAGGCATGAACGCCTAGTTGTTGTAGCAGTACCGGTTTTCTCATGTGGTCTGCCTTCACCCTTCGACATGTATCACACTCGGACACGTATTTTGCGATCTCCCTCTTCATTCGCGTCCACCAAAACTTGTTTCTGAGTTCTTGATACATTTTGTTGCTGCCGGAGTGAATAGAAAACTTTGACAAGTGAGCCTCATCAAAGATTTTCTTCCGTAACTCCGGGTTACGGGGTACGACAATCCGGTCCTTGAACCATAGGACGCCGTCTCCGTCTTTCCAGAAACATTTTAGCTCCCCACTGTCTACACGTCTCCGCAAATGCAACATGCCTTTGTCATGTTTCTGAGCTGCTGCTATCTCTTCACGGATGGTGGGGATCAAAGCTAAGTTGTAGAGAGCTATATGTGGAAGCACATGCAATGGTGGCTCACTCTCTTCCAACGGTGTGATGGTCAGATTGTTGACATGTGACTTGCGACTCAGTGCATCCGCCACTACGTTTGCTTTTCCGAGGTTGATAATGGATCTCTATTTCATAATCCTTTATCAATTCTAACCATCTTTGCTGCCTCATATTCAGCTCTTTCTGAGTGAATATGTACTTCAGGCTTTTGTGGTCGGTATATAGATGCACGAGGTTACCGAGTAGGTAGTGCCTCCACATCTTAAGTGCGAGTACCACGGCAGCGAGCTCCAAGTCATGAGTTGGATAATTCTGCTCATGGTTTCTCACCTGCCATGATCCATATGCGACCACCCTTCAGTCTGACATCAGCACACACCCGAGCCCAATGCCGGATGCATCGCTGAACACATCGAACGGTTTTGTTGTGTCTGGCTGCACCAAAACCGGTGCTGATGTTAGGTGCTTCCCTAATGCCTTGAACGCTGCTTCACATGTTGAACTCCAAACATATTTGGTAGCCTTCTTTAGCAGCTCTGTCATAGGCTTGGCAATCTTCGAGAAGTTCGGAATGAACCTCCGATAATATCGTGCGAGTCTGAGGAAACTCCGTACCTCGTGAACAGTCCTTTGGGACTTCCAATTTAGCACTTGTGTGATCATACTTGGGTCTACAGCGATGCCCTCTGCTGAGATAATATGCCCAAGAAAAGGCACTTGCGATATCCAGAATTCGCACTTGCTGAATTTCGCGTATAGCTTGTGATCCCGCAGCCATTGCAAGATTATACGCAGATGCTTCGTGTGTTCTTCATCTGCTTTGGAATATACCAATATGTCGTCGATGAAGACCATGAAAAACTTGTCCATCTCTGGCATGAATACCGAGTTCATCAAGTACATGAAGTGAGCTGGAGCGTTCGTGAGGCCGAAGGACATGACCAGGTACTCATAAAGTCCGTACCTCGTCAAGAAAGCCGTCTTCCGAATATCCTTAGCCCGTATCTTATTCTGGTGGTACCCAGATCTTAAGTCCATCTTGGAAAAGATCTTTGCTTCGACCAACTGATCAAACAACATGTCGATCCGTGGCAACGGGTACTTGTTATTGATGGTTACGGCGTTTAGTGGATGATAGTCCACGAAAAGCCGCAATGTCTCGTCTTTCTTCTTCACAAATAATGCCGAAGAGCCCCATGGCGAGGAGCTCGGCCTAATAAAACCCTTCTCCAGCAAGTCCGTTAACTGCGTCTTCAGTTCAGCCAATTCCTTGGGCGCCATCTTGTACGGCATTCTGGATATTGGCATGGTTCCCGGTGCAAGTTCAATCTTGAATTCCACCTCTCGGTCGGGCAACATCCCCGGTAAATCATCCGGGAACACGTCAGGGATCTCACGGACTACCGGAATGTCTTCCAATCTGATGGTTGTGGATTAATATACACTTGGAAGTTTTATTTCTGGACTGTCCAGAAATAATGAATGTGACTCGTGCATTTCTGGGTGTAGATGCACGACTCGAAGGACGGTGTCTAAAACAGCGCCGTGGTGGGTTAACCACTACATCCCTAAGATGACATCAACCTTTTGTCCCTCTAAAACTATGAGGGACGTGGGCTATACTCTACCCACTAAGCATAATTGTACTTTGGAAACCATCATGCTTGCTGAAATCTTCCCAACCGGTGAATAAATCAAATATGGACTTTCGGTGGGTAGTATTTGCAAGATGTGTTTAGCAATAAAAGCTTGGCTAGTAAAATTATGTGTGGCCCCTGAATCAAATAACACTATGGCGGGATTTTCGTGGAGTTGGAACATACCCGCAAGGATTGGATCTCCCTCCGGCACGTCCTCTATGGCGAGTTGGTGGACGTTGCTGGGCTTAGGATTTTCCAGCCGCGCATTAGTGGGATTCCAGGACTGATTCCTCCTCGGAAACTGGGGTGCCACTCCGCCGCCTTGCCTCTCAGGACAGGTATTGGCGAAGTGTCCTGGGCAACCACATTTGAAGCATGTGGCTGCTGACTGGCCCGTGCTTGGGGGACGAAAGCACGGCATGCGCTGCTGAGGTGCAAACGCACGCGGCATCGCCCGCTGCTTCTGTTGTTGCTGCAGAGGTGGTGCTGGTAGTGCCGGCCTGAATGCCGGTGGAGAATATGGCCGACTGCGGAATGGCATCGGCCTCTTTGGTGGCTGCCAGCGTGGCCCTGATGGTGAGCGATACACCATCCGGTATTTCTGAGAAGGACCACCTCCTTCTCCGCTGCTTTGTAGCGCGCTTTGCTTCTTCTCCGACACCGCTAACTCCTTGCCGGAGTCCTGAACAATCGCAGCATCAATAATATCATTGAGGCTGCCGCTATTGAACATCGCTAGCTTGTCCTTCAGGAGCGTGTTAAACACCTGGTAAAAATGATCCCGCCGCTTCTCGTCGGTATCGGCGTGATAAGAAGCATAGAGCGCAAGATCATTGAACGCCCTGGAGTATTCCAGTGCGTTCCTGCTTCCTTGCTGCAAGCGAAGGAACTCCTGCGTCTTCCTCTTCATAATACCCGGCGGTATGTGATAGGCCCGGAAGGTTATCCGGAACTCTGCCCAGGTCATAACTCGCTCGGTGGGTTGCGAGGTGCAGTAGTTCGCCCACCAAGCGCTTGCGGATCCTTGAAGCTGTTGGACAGCGAACTGAGTCTTGCGCTGCTCACTCACTTGGAGCAGCCCGAACTTCATCTCCATCGTGCGGAGCCAGTTATCCGCATCGATGGGTTCATCCGCCCTTGAGAATACCGGGGGATCAGTAGCCAGAAAGTCGGAGTAGGAGCTTTGTTGGTGCTCCTCGCGATCTAGATGCCTCTCTGGTCGAGACGTATTCGCAATGAGAGTCTGCAGCAACTCCGTGTGCTGCTGATAAGAACCCGCCGTCACCGCAACGATGTCAGCCAATGTAACCGTTGGCGGTGGCGGTTGTTGTTGTTGCTGTTGCTGTCCCGAGGAATCCTCGGGAGGCTGTGGGAGGCCTCTCCCCCCTTACTGGAACTCCCAACGTCTGGGTTGGCACGAGTGTGAGTCATTCTGAAATTCAAAACAGCAGCGATCAGCACATGTCATACTTAAAATTCTATATGAAACAGTAGTTATTGAAGTGACACATGAATAACTTGCACAACATTCACATATATTGATAAAACATAAACTTTATACAAGATACATTATTCTCAGGTCTCCAAGAAGTCATGCTCATGTCGTCACTACCTATACATATACTACTGTCTACACGACATGTCACCGATTACAAAAGTTTTTCTTACGCCACCCTCGCTGCCCTACTTGGCAACGGTAACCTACTACTCGGAGTAGAACTCGACCTCCTATGGGTCGTCCTCCTCCGCTACCTCTGCTGGTGACTCCGGGTCCATGACCTCCTCTTCCGGTTCAGGTTCCCCCATCGCTGGGATACCCAAAACCACGGCACGGCACATACCATCGGTAGGCCCATTACCGGAGGTACAAGGTCCTACAACGCGTGCACCTCGTCCATGGCCTGGTTGCAGTCCTATTCCCAGCCTTGCCCCTCCTCAATCGAGTCATCACACTCTTGAGTGAGGACCTCATTCTGCTGGGTCAGGGCGTGCACTTGTTGTTGTAAAGCCGTTATGTCGACGCGGCTTTTCCTTTTCACTGTCTTCAGACGATGCAACTGATTGTGTTGCTCATTCAGTCGCTTTATCGTCGGAAGGAGAACATTGCAAAGTGCGCTGTGAGCACTCTCGAAATGGTCTTCACGGCTGGTGCTCTCCTTGAGCTTCACAGCGAGACAATCCGTATGAATAGCTTGGCTGTCCATCACTGCTTTTCCTGCCCTCAACTGGAGGCTGAGATTCGCCTCCGCAGGGTTGTACCTTGGGCAACCCGGATCTGTTGCCTCCATGTACCTATCCCCCCACACAATATTAGCTCGTCCCTCCACCGGAACGAGCGCGTATGGAGTGCCCTCCATAGCTCTCACGTGTAGTTGGCAGAAACGCGACATGGTGTCACGGGCTGCCACTTGTCACATTTCCTCCGGCTGTCTGCCCCTCACCATAACGGTGAACAGCGCCCAACCGGGTGACGTGGGTCCTGCAGGAACTTTGACGTGTATTATCCACGTCTTGTTCCCCTCCTCGCATTCTTCCTTGGCGAAGTACTGCGGCATCTCGACGTACCCAAAATATTGAAGCATTTGCCTCAACACTTCCTATAACTGCTGCGGTGAGAACAGTGGGATACCACCCACCCGTTCTCTAGTTGGTTGTCCGCTGTCATCTGTAGAAACATATTTGAAAAAGGTCAAATATTCATTTCAACAGTAAACCATTGAGCTATAACATCAAAACATGTCATTGAACTCATAAAACTTGGAAACACAACTCAAACTTAGATCAATTTGATTGCTGGTCTTGCTGCCCAAACTGACAGCCCTGACCAGTTTCCATTTCAACCTGATTTAGACCATGTTAAATGCAAAACCAATTCTGGAGCTCAACATAAAAGTTAAAGTTAACTTCAATAGATTTCCATAAACTATCTACTTTGCCTAAGATCTGTCCTGTTTCAAAAGTTATGAGATGTCAAAGTTGACAGAATTTCTGGAGAAAATTGGACAGCACCATCCTGCTTGAGGTACTGATTTGATCCAAGAATTCCAGTTAATTCTACACCAAATTTGACAAAACTTTCTGTTACAAAGTTGTAACTCATCTCATTAAATTTTCAGAAATACCTTATTTTCTATTTTTAGATTTTTATGCAGGAAGTTATGCTAAATTTACAGAGAGTTATAGAGAGTATTTGCTCTGCCCTGTTTTCTGGACGTTTCAACTCTACTGCATTTTTTGACTGGTTAAGGTATGAAACACCTATGGATGTCAAAAGAAAAGTTGTAAAGCTCTTCCAAAGATTTCCATAAATGTATCATATGACCCCAACCTCGAAATAACTCAACCTCTAACCTCTGTTCAACTTCAGACTTATTTCAGCTGAAAACAGGGGACTCTTTCCTTAGTATCATATAAGTTGGAAACTTATTAACTTTGAACATCCTGATTAAGGAAAGAAGTTACATCAAAGTTTTAGTGCTCTGGATTAAAAACTTCAAGTTTTTACAATGAAGTTGCTCATTTAGTAGGGTGTGACATCGATGCGTCACCAGATCATGTCGGTACTATGTTCCTCACAAAAGAGAAACCTATACCGGACTTAGCCAGCTTCGTTAGTTCAGTGGCACTAAATGTCTCTCGCGCACGGATGCTACTCGTCTACCGATTCGTGGTTATACTACATGCAAATAACTCACACAATCATCAGACCCGTCTGCACACCGACCCAGGTCCCAATACAGCTCATACACCTGTCCGTCATCACTCGCACGGGTGTTCTCAAGCCAAACACGCCTTGAGCTACGTGTGCATGTTACTGACCACGTGACGGGGTCTCCCAAACTTGCCCGAAGCACGCCAGGGAAAGGCGTTGCTTGAATACCCCAAACGACATGAAGGGTCGTAGAGGATATTAAAGCGGGCCGGGTTACCTGCCACCCATAAGGCTCCACCCTTTAGCTTGTGCGCACTGGTGGACAGCGCTTATGTGCACCCCAAGACATAAAATGTCCCGAGATGCACGATTTTCTGACATAAGCAAATATGTTAGTATTGCCAGTTTCTATACACTAATAACATCTTTATATGGGCTACTAACTCGTTCCTCACCGAGTTTTTGAAAAAGATGACCTTTTTAGTGTGTTAAACCTCAAGCGAGCTCTGATACCACGCTGGCGCGGCCCCACGGCCTCGTCGAGCCAGGATCACGCTGAGGGGTGCTGTGTTGCACAGCACCAGATAAAACACATCAAAGATAACAAGTGGAAGCAAAGTTTTATTACATAAACCAGTTTATGAATATTTTTACAACAAATAGTTCGGTCTACACTCACGGGTGTAGACTACGCATCAAGTTCACGTTCAGCCCGTGAATGTGTCCCCGCTAGCACGCACACACACTAACACGGCGGCGTGCACGACTCCCACTCGACAGGGTTTCCCTCTTGGGGTTCCGTCTCCTACTCGGGAGTCCCTTCCTCATAAACCCCTGCAAAACTTCAAACACAAGCAGTGAGCACGATGGCTCAGCAAGTCTGACCCGTCTCTCCTATACATGAAACTTCTACATGAAGGGTTTTAGGGTACATGAGGTAAATAAGTTGCAAAGGACTTGCCTAATTATTTGAACCTTACTTTCAAGTTTTAGCAGCAGGTTGTGGAGAACCTCACACTAAGGCACATGAGAGAGCTGTAATCAAACAAGAAACGCATTTCTCTCATGTACTTTGCCCATGGTCGAAAAGAACTTTAATTAGGTCTAAACTACAGCAAGTCATTAACAATCAAGGTATAGCTTTCAATCAGCAACTTTTACATGAATCTAGCCTTTTCTTTCTATGTATGGTACAGTGAACAAGTGGTACTCACTGACCATGAGGGACGGCGATTATAATTGATTTACACCTGCAGGGTTACCCGAATAACCCGTCACATACGCCTGTACTCGATGTTGCCTACAGCAACCATCACGGACGTCGTACGTAACCACCTTTCACCCATCAGCCAAATATTTAACCGGTCCTATCATTCCGAGCAAGTGGTCTCTGCGCGCGCATCTGCAGTGCCACCAGCTGATTTACACCTCAAGCTCTCAACCTACCCTCTGGACGACAAGCAATGCCTCAATACCCAGCTAACCGAGTTACATCGGTTTCCCGGTTCCCATATATCCGGTAGGCCTTCGGTACTGTTCTAGCTTGTTCAACAGGCCCGCACATGGCTCGGTCCTCAATCGACACAAGCGGAGCTATGGCACCCAGGCCCTAATGTCCTGCTGCACTTACTCTCTGCTCGGTCTGATTTTTCTTGCCATGTGTTTCATTTGCTACCTTTACCCGAGTAGTGTGCCTCTAGCCTATTCTCGCGAGCAGTTCCAACTACTCGACTTGTACCGAATCCTACACTAACGTAGCATTGCAGTAGCTAATCGAGGTTTACAAACCTAAGCCCAATCCAGGGTTCTCTTGGCTATGCATTTGGGTTCTCAAACAAGACTCTAATGCAAAAATTAAGTGGGTGCTCAAAGTCAGTTCTCAAAACAGTAAAATTTATAAAAATGGTTAATGCGAACCGGAGCTTGCCTTGCTGCTCTTGGTCATAGGCTAGCTGTTCCTCTGGAGTGATGAAGTCTAAGACTTCGGGCTCCTCCTCAACCTTAGCGACTACATGAGATAAGACATACATGTATCAATTTGAATGCATTTAAATTGAAGTTAAACTTGTGAGAGCTATAAGTCGTACTAGACAGACCCAATGACAATGAAATTTTCACTGTGGTTTGGATACAACCTAAACATAGACTTGGTCAAGTTTCATTTGCAGCAAAGCTCATTTGAGCTCTCCACAAATAATTATGTACATGGCCTTAATTGGAGCTCCTAGGGTGTTCTAAGGATTTTCATGGAGCAAGTCATGAATTTATGAAAACTAGATTTTCAGAGGGTTCTAATGAAGTTGGTTTCACTTAATTTAAAGGTTCCTAGCCAAAGATATGAGCTAAACAAGTTCAGAGAATTTCTAAAAAATGTTTCTGGACATTTTCCATTTTCTCTGGTACAGTTTGATTAATCACACCATTAGGTGGATGAAATGAGCCCAAATGGATCTGAAATTTTTACAGTAGCTCAGGGATATTTTGGTTAACATCTTAGAAAAATTTCAGAATTTTCCTCCAAAGGGTTCTCCAGTTAAAATTCGAAACAGTTTAAATTTTGAAGAATTAATTCTGAAGAAATAAAGGTTTTCATAGAGTAAACTTGATTTGTTGCAAAGTACTCTGATAGCTGAATCCAACAAAATTTGGTTTACTCGATTTGGAGTTTCCTAGCCAAAGTTATGTGGGTTTGAAGTTGAACTAAATCTGAAAATCGGGGAAATGTTTAAAACACTGCACGTGGGTCCCATGCACATTGTCTTCTTCAACCTCCCGCCAGCGCCCGAGCGCGCGACGCACAGAGACGGTGGCGTGGCTCGTTATTGGCCGTTACTGCCTAATTCTCGACACGGTTTCTTCCTACGTGACCCTTGGAGCACGGCGCACACGCCGGGCAACTTCTCGCGCCTTGACATCGCCGGGAACGTAGTCGGCGACGGTGGCGGCGGAACTGAGCACGGGTCCGATGGTGCTACCTCATCTCTGTGGTGAACCTGATCAACTAACAGGTCACAAAGCACCACTAGGGCACGGGGAAGCTAACCCTGCCCTCCTCTTGGCCGGAGATCGTCGGGAAAGTAGACTTCACCGGCGACCCGAGCCGTTTTCACCGGTGGTGGCCAAAATTAGGTGCTCTGCTCACTGGGTTAATCATCATCGCTAGGATTTGGCTGAGGTAACCGTGAGGTGCTACTCTATCTTCAGCTTGACCAGTATTTCCAGTGATCAAGTGATCGAGATGAATTTTGGGTTTTGGTTCTCGATGTTCTATACGGTGGTTGTCGGGAAATTTGAAATTCCGGCTAACCGGCGCTAAGAAAGAGCTAGGGAGCTCGGGGAGAGCTACTAGACTTCGATGTTAACATCAGAGACCAGTTTGTTACACTGGAGAAGCTTGGAGCTGCTCGGACGATGGTGTCAAGTCGGAGGAGCTTCTGGGTTGACAGAGTGGTGGAAGATCGGCTCGGACAAGCTCAACAGAAGCTGATGACGAGCAGCTGAGGGCTGGAGCACGTCGAGAAAAGGCCGGCGGTGCCGTTTGTGGACTCAGCTTGCGGTGGGAAGGACTGCGGGGAATTTGTCAAAAGTTCACAAATCACTTGAAGTACAATTTGAGACTATCAAGTCTAGTGCCTCATCTTTTCAAAGCTCACTCAACCCCGCTAGGAACTCCACTAAAACTTGTGATTGTGCAAAATTGATACTTAACTTGAAGGAGCAACTTAAGATGGCCCAAAGCAAAACTCCAACCAAGAAAGAAGTTTTTGATAATGAGAAGCTCAAATATGCAAGAAGTGCATAATGAAAGAAGGCCTTGGCTATGTTAGAGGTGGCAAGGAAAACACTAGAGTAGTAAAGAATAATAAGGAATGTCTTACTTTTGTTAAAGAAGGGTCTTACACCAATGTGAAATTAGACAAGTCTACTAATGCAAATACTCATTTTGTTTCCACTATGCCTTTTCAAGACTTTAATGTGTCCTATGTGCTAATGAGAAATAAGCTTGGAAAAGTCATTGCTAAATATGTTGGGCCACTCCGCAAGAAAACAAAAACTTTTTTATGGGTGCCCAAATCACTGGTGACTAATGTGAAAGGACCAAAACAAGTTTGGGTACCTAAAACCAAGGTCTAAATTGTTTTTGTAGGCATATTCCTCTGGTGGGTCGAAATGAGTGCTAGATAGTGGATGCACAAACCACATAACCGGAGAAAGAAAGATGTTCATCTCATATGAAGAGAATGATGATCCAAGTGAAAGCATCTTCTTTGGTGACAATAGTCAAGGAAGAGTGTTTGGTATTGGTAAAATTGCTATTTCCTCCCAATATTCAATTTCTCATGTCTTGCATGTCGAGTCTCTTGACTACAATTTGTTGTCCGTATCACAACATTGTGAGAAGGGGTACAATTGTATGTTCACAAATGATGGTGTGACCGTTTTTAGAAGAAGTGATGACTCAATTGCATTTAAGGGTGTGTTAAAGGGAAAACTCTATCTTGTGGATTTTACCACGGATGGAGCTCAACTTGACACGTGCTTAATTACAAAAACTAATATGGGTTGGTTATGGCATAGGAGACTAGCCCATGTTGGTATGAGGAATTTACAAAAAATTTTAAAAGGGGATCACATTCTAGGACTAAGAAATGTTATGTTTGAGAAAGATAGGCCTTGTAGTGCATGTCAAGCCGGAAAGCAAATTGGAGCACTACATCCTGCCAAAAACGTGATGACTACAACAAGACCCATGGAATTGCTTCATATAGATCTTTTTGGTCCCATTGCTTACATAAGCATAGGCAGTAACAAATATGGTCTTGTTATAGTTGATGATTTTCTCGTTTCACTTCGGTGTTCTTTTTGTATGAGAAGAGTGAAACGCAAGGGATACTAAAGAAATTTTTAAAGAGAGCTCAAAATGAGTTCTCCTTAAGGATTAAGAAGAATAGAAGAGACAACGGCACCGAGTTCAAGAACACTCAAGTGGAGGAGTATCTTGATGAAGAAGGCATCAAGCATGAGTTTTCAACCCCATGCTCCCCTCAACAAAATGGTTGGAGCTCAATCCTTAGAGTTTTATCTAAGAAGAGAGGGTAGACAAATTTAAAAGGACAAATCCAAACAAGCCCGGACTTGTCCGGACACAAGGTCCGGACTAGTCCGCACCAGGATTGTTCGGGGTACCCCACGGAAAAGGAGATACTGATGTGTCTGGACTTGTCCGGACATTTGGTATGGACTGGACTTGTCCGAGGTACCCCACGAAAAAGGAGATACTTGTAAAAGCCCAAGAATTTTACTTTCTAGTGTGTTCATCACATCACCACATCACAGCTCATGTTGTAGAAGTCTCATGAACATTTGTGAAGAGCAAGTAAACACCATCAAGAGGTTGATTAGAAGGAGAACTCACAAATCCAAAAGTAGGAGCTCACACATATAAACATGAGAGGCTGAGCTCACCATTTGGCCCTAAATATTCATGGGAATGCTCAAACCAAGTTTCATGCAAATCCAAACCCTTTTGAGCCACTTATGAAAACATCTGTAAAAAGGGCTAATTTGAATGCAATTCAAATTTCAGCTACTTTCATCACTTGGATTCAAAAGATGACTTCACATTCAAACTCAGCACATTTTTTTGAGTTAGTCCACCAATTTTGATCCTCATTGGAGTTCATCTTGTCGGGAGCTAGATTTGCATTAATTCAAAACTGATTTTGGATTTCAAATTCATATGTGAATCAAATTTAGCCAAACCAATTTCAATTTGAGGAAATCAAATTCAACTCATGACTTGGTGATGAAGTCTACACTTCAATGTTCAGTAGCTGAGATATTTGCAGCAAAAAAATGGAAAAGGATTAGAGGGGAGGAGTGGGCCCACATGTTAGTTAAACCCACCGAGTGAAGCAACTCACACGCGCTCTGTTTCTTCAGGTTCCTTCACCGAGCGCCACCGAGCTGTTCTCAGCTGCCACCTCCTCAGCCTTCACCGTGTGCTAGCGACCAGAGCCGTGGCCTTCTTGCCCCCGAAGCCTCTACTCGTTGCTCACACCGAGTCTTTGCCCTGCCTTCACACACGCTCTATAGCAAACACAGCCACCACCGGCCGCCCTCTCGGTTCCCTGGTGCGCCGCCGTTCTAAGCACTCTCGTGGCCGACGATCAACAGCAAATAGACGCGCCAGAGGCTGCTCGAACTCATGGTGAAAACCCTACACCCTTTCATGCAGTGTCGAGGGAGAATTTCCCCGTTTACTTTTCGGTGTTCAAAGAAGCGAGCCAGCCAAAAATCCAAAATTCTTGGTGGTCAGTCCATACTAGCTCGTTTTCCGTTGGTCATACGTCCTAGGCCTTCCAACGAACCTCTAGGATCAACAACCGGCGAAAACCATCGACCATGGTTGCTGTTCTTTCAGTTTTCCCGATCGCTGCCGTTTTTAGCTCTAGGTCGACGGTGAGGTCCTAGCTCCGTCCATTTCTGTGGCAAACCGAGTTCAAGTTCGTGATCAGCATGTCACCACGGAGCTGTAGGCGGAAACCGTTCCAAAAATAGGGCCCTATGTAGCTCGGGCGACATCACTGGAGTTGGAGTCGCCGCTGTCACCGTCTCGAGCATGGTTCTGGCCATTGCTGAGCTTCGGTGAGTGCACCAACGTGTTCCTTGAGCGAAGTTAGGAACAGGCGGCGAGTTTCATCAATGGTCGTACGTTAAAACGACCGGCGGTGAGCTCTCTGGCGAGGCGCTGCCACGGGGAGCGCGGGTGTCGCGATGAAGACGAAGGAGGGGCCGGGTCCACCGGTCAGCTTCTGTTTTCCCACAGGGATCCGGTTGCGGCTGGGATTTGGTGCGGCAGAACGGGTAAAATCCCATGGGCTGCGGTGTGGCCGCGAACTCAGTGGGCCGGTTTAACTAGTGGGGCCCACAACCAGAGTTTAAACATTTCCAACAATTTCAGATTTCAGTTCAACTTCAAATGCCCATAACTTTTGCTAGAATGGTCCAAATTGAGTGAACCAAATTTTGTTGGATTCATCTCTTCGAGTACTATACAGCAAAACAAGTTTCAGCTCAGGAAACTTATTCTTTTTCCACAATTAATTCTCTAAAATTTAAAATGTTGGGAATTTTATCTGGAGAATTCCTTTATGGAAAATTCTGAAATTTGGCTAGGATGTTCATTTGAAAATCCTTGAGTTACAGGAAAAATTTCAGATACATCCAAGTTCATTTAGTCCCCATATGTTGTGATTAAGTGAACTGCCCTGAGAAAATAGAAAAATGTACAGAAATATTTTTCAGATTTTCCCAAATTTTGATCAGGGCATAACTTTCTCTAGGTTTCTTAAAATTACATGAAACCAACTCCATTGGAACCATCTCAAACTCTAGTCTACATAAAGTAATGGTTTGAACCATGAAAATCCCTTGAAATCCATAGAAGCTCTTGTAATGACCATTTAGACTTTTATTTGTGCAGAGCTCAAATGAGCTTGGTTTCAAATGAAATTTGGTCAAGTCTCTGAGCAGGTTATCACCAAGCCATAGTAAAAATTTCAGAGCCAAATGGGATGTCTAGCTAGAGTTACCGTTTTTACATACAAACTTCAACACATTGCATTTAAATTGACATGTCGATTAAGTTGCTCACGTATAGTCGCTGAAGGCGCAGAGACCCCAGAGGTTCTGGACATCCTGCTTCCAGTGGAAACACTAGCACCAGACCAGCAGAAACAAGGCAAGCCCTGGTTTGCATTTAACAAGGTTTTGCTTTATATACACTTAGCGTGAAGTATGTGTGTGCCTTAGGTGTAGGATGGATGAAACCCCAAATGCATAACCAGATTATTCCAACAAGAGTAAGGGTAGTGTCTAAGTCCTCGAGTAGTTCATGCTGTGCTTAATGTTTATAGACTTCGGTACAAGACGAGTAGTTGGAATCTACTCGCGAGTATAGGTTTCGGGACACACGGGATTGGTTCGAGTTGTGAGACAACTTTAGTAAGAACAAAATAAGACTAGGCAGGGGCTAGGACGCAGCAAGAGGAAGTCTTGTGGGCGTAGCCCTGTCTGTGTCGATTGAGGACCGATCCGTGTGCGGTCCCGCTGAACAAGTTTTGAATGTACCGAAAGCATATCGGAAATATGGGCTCCGATAAACTGATGTAACCTATACCTCTGGATGTCGAGGCATAACAGACCCATTTATAGGTGTAGGATGAGGGCAGCAAGGTGGAAATCCGCTAACGGGCATAGAGAGATGCTCCGTGTAGGGAACCTCCTGTCCGTTTGGGTGCGACCGGTTCGACGTTTCGGCTGTTTGGTGAAAGGTTGTCCCGTACGACATGGGGTGAGTGTGCTGTGTGCAGCTCCGCGTATGGGCGTACGTGACGTGCTATTCAGGTATCCCTGCAGGTGTAGAACGAGTCGATTGGCTGTCCCTCGCGGTTATGAGTACCGCTTGTTCACTGAGTCGTGACATAGGTTAACATATGGAATGCTATGATTCAATATTTCTGTTATGAATAACTTGTATTTGTTACATCTTTGTATTTCAAAGTTTTTGCAGTTGCAGCACGGAATTCAGTGGAAATTAGTGTTGAAAACAGCAATTTCCAAAGGAGGTGCTGTTGAAATTCTTCCAGAAATTCTCTTGACTTTGAATTATCATAACTTTTTAACAAGAGCTGATCTGGGGGCCAATAAATACTAGTTGGAAAGATACTGAAGTCAAATTTAACATTGGTATTCAACTTGAGTCATGAAAATGCAAGGTACCAGGTCAAAATCTGGGATATGTAGAAACTGGTCATTCTGGGCAGAGGGATGCACAGTTGAACTCATTTGAGAGATTGTTGTACATTGGGGGTTCGATTACTTCCAATGGGGTAGAACATACTCATGAGTGGTTATATTCAACTAGTGAAAGATTTGAGTAAATATCACTCAAGTTCTTTTTGCTAGAGACCATGTTGGTGTCGTATTAAAGATAAAGGATAGTATATGTGATGACAAATTGATATTAACGTCTTGTAGTGACCAAATCTAGTGAGATGAACTTCCAAAGAGGAAGTCCATCAATTCAGAGTTCACTAATTGTATTTGGTCCGGTAATGGTGTAGCTTGTGCAAAGTTATTACATTATCCATGTATGAGATGTATCACATGTTTACCGTCATTACGTTTTACTCCTATTTTATGGACTGCATGAAGTATGCTGTGGGACTGAATTTATTGTCGTATGATTGCTGATGGTTTGTACCCGGACCATGCATGAGGTCGGGGGCTCTAGTCAATGAGAGGGACCATGCCGCCCTTTAAATCACGGGGCTGTGCCACTCGCTCGGGAATCGCATTGGGTGGTGCCGTGTTGTGCAGCACCCAACAACACACATATAAGGAACAATGTATTACATAAAACAATAGTGGAAGCTTACAAGTTTTTCTTTGCTAATAGTTTACATCAAGTAGCTACAGCGGAAGTCTATAAACGGCTCACATTGAATAACTAAAGAGCACTCGAGAAGAGGTCCAGCCCGCTGACTCCTCTCGCTAGCAACACGAATACAACAGCAGCGGCTCGGTTCTCCATGTGTTAAACGACTTGGAAGTCTCCGAGTCTCACCAGACAACCTTCTTCTTAGCATCAATGTTAACCTGAAAAACCACTCATATAGCAAGCGTGAACACATAGGCTCAGAAAGACTGATCCGTCTCTCCTAAACAAGAAACTCTACATGCACGACGGGTTGCAATTATGTTAGCTAGATTTGCATAAAGAACTCGCCTAATGTAGATCCTTAACTTTCAGATTTTAAGCCTCATTGTACATACCTTGAGCCAAACAGCATCACAACTCCACAATCAAACAAGAAACGCTTTGTTGCGATGCTCCTTGCACAAAGTGAAAGTAAAGTTTAATGAGCCTATCTCTAATTCAATCATGGTTGCAATACAAGTTACATCACAGCCTTATCAAGTTCAAAAGAAAACCAGTTCAGTTGTTACTACGTCAAGACACAGTGGGCAAATATGCTCATATGACCACAAGCGACGGTGATTCGAATCAGTACACGCCCGGACTACACAACACGTACACCCGTACTCCGAGTTGCCGTCAGCAACCTCGACTGACATTGTACACGGTAACCATTCCCAAGATCATCCACACAGGACGTGGTCTAACTTCCCCAAGTCCGCAAGCTCCCTCAAGGTACATAACCGTGGTATGTTCTTAAGCGAGTTACCTCATGCTACCCTGACGCCAAAAGCCTAAGACAGTTAGAAAAGTTCCAATGTGGATCTCCCAAGGTACATCGGTTTCCTGTGTCCCATATAGCCAGTATGCACCCGGTACACAACTCAAACTTGTCTAACAGGGCCAAGCACGGACGGGCCTTAACCGACACAGGCAGGGCTATGAACGCACCATCCGCAGCCTGCTGCATCTAAACCTCCCTGCCCGGTCTCCATTTCTTATGTGTGAACTTTCCTCATTGTTTGTATTCTCGACCCGCTCCGAATAAACCAAGCCCTAGACTCGCGAGTAGATTCCAACCACTCGACTTCTACCGGACCTTTCCTACTAATATTTAGCGTAGCAAAGTCCACTCAAGGAGGTGCTATTATACCCTTTCTCTCTTAGGTATTTCTGGTCATGCAGTTGGGTTTTCATCATCAAATAGACTTAATGCAATCAACCATTCAAAGCTATGATCTCTAGAAACGGAAATACTTTATAGAACTGTTCAAATGCAAACCAGGGCTTGCCTGTTTTGCAGGTGACTAATATAAACAGTTAGCGAAGATCACTTGGTGCTTGATCACTTGCTTTCCTCCCTCCTTGATCTTCACTTCAATTCCTTCACATGTTCTCACGTAGATGCTACACGATATGAATATGCATATGTATTTAATTGTAAAGATTTTGCTAATAAGCTCTAGTGACAAGTTTAAAAATTGGAACTCTGTTTAAGAATTTAAAATGACACTTGTGCTAGTGGTTTGTGTTTGGTTTAAGCACTATGATCAAAAGTTAAGTGCTTTTCATTACTTGTGTGTTGATCACCTAAAGATGTTGAACATAATAGTGGTGATCCAGAGCTCTAATGGAGTTGCAAATTTTCATGTGAGTTCCTTGTCATAAGAAAGTCATCTGGACCAAAAATTAGCACTTTTCATTGAGTGGTTTATTCAGAACAACTCTCTAAGCAATTAAGCAAAGAGGAATTAATTCTGAGGTAACACCCATGTTCATGTCAAACTTAGTGAACTCAAATTTTAATTATAGTTCATGGAGCCTGCATGAAATTTCCTAGGATTTTTGGAGCTAAGAATTGTCCAGAACTGAATTTCCGAGTTTTGGAAATTCTCTGAAAATGTTTATGTATTCATTTGAACACAGCAAACTTAAAATCTGAATTATACTAATCAAATCAACTCCAAATGAACTGAAATTTTTACAGGAGTTCAATATTACCACAAAGGTTATTATGGCAAAATTTGAGTATTTTTGAATAAACCAAACTCCCTCTAAAATTCTTTTGCTGAAAATTTTTAAAGAATTTTCCAGAATTAAATAATGACTTTCATGCAAATTGGGTTGCATATTTGGATAGAGTTTGTCAACCTGAATCTAACCCAATTTGAATAACTAAATTTGGAGTTTCCTAGCAAAAGTTATGATCTTCTAAAGTTTGGGAAAAGTCTGGAGTTTGAATTAAATCGTGGAAATGTTTAAACCTGACTATGGGTCCGGGGAAACACGTGTCACTCACTGGAGTCAAGACACACGGGGCCACAAGTTTATTTCCCGCGCTGTCGCAGCTGATCCGAGTACACAGACGATCCCACACCCGGTTTTCTTCTCACTGACAGCGGTCCTGGCCCCGTTCGTTGAATACCTCGCACCTCCCGCACCATAGGGCCGAGCTCGCTGGAGCACCGCCCAACTCGATTGCCCAGCTAACTCCCGAGCTGCCACTTGCCGCCAGTGCCTAATTCGAGGAACCCTCTGGTGTGGTCTACCTGAGCTAACAGAGCCTCTAACTTAGCTCGCGATGGCGCGGCGGCTCGGTGGAAGTCCGGCAACGTCGCCCTGATGCCCTACACCCTCCCACCTATGGTTTCCAAGCCCTAGAGCACTGGTGGATGCTAGAGAAGCTCGGCATGGTGGTGAATAGGCTCAGAAATGGCTCCAAACTAGGGTTCATCGTGCGCCCGAGGCCTCCCGACATTGCCACCATTGGAAAAGCTCGGAGTAGGCCCTCTAAAGTGGGTTTCATGTTAGGGTTTGTAAAGACGAAAGATTGGCCACCTAGTCTATCTCCTGTGTGTAAAGTTTCGTGGACTCTAAGCAAGTATCAATCACGAATTTGAAACTTTCTTACCCGCACCTCGGTTTGAGCCGGCCGGAGGAGAATTCCAAAATTCGTCGGTAATATGCAAAGGCTAGAGCTGAGCTTCGAATGTGAGCAACGTGTGATCCTAGCACTCCTCTGGGCGTCCTCGCTTGGGCGTGAGAAGCTCCCAGTCGAGCTGTCCACGTGAGCGCTTGGCTGTCGTTTGCTTTCGGCCGCCACGGAAGCTTTTGTTTCTCGGTGTAGGGAGCACGAACTCACTCGATGATAGTGGAAGGAGGTCGTGGAGGGTATTGTGGTGCGGTTTTGCTTCTCAGCTGAGGCTTCCACGCGAGGTAAACACGGTCTCCCGATCGAACGAGGTGAGGCGGCGGTGGAAGTGCTCGGTTCAGTCCGTGCGTGAGAGAGAGGGAGGCTGAGCATGTCCTCGGTGTTGAGTGCAAAAGGAACACGGCTGAGGGGATGAGAACGGTGAGAACAGCTCGCCAGCGCACATACACGGCAGAGGAGAGGCGGTTCTCGGCGTGGCTTGGTGTCGAGCAGTGAGGCTACGGCTCTGCCCGAGTGAGAGAGGAGAAACAGAGACTTTGCACTGAAAATGAAGATCTTTTGCAACTTAACTTCCTCAATGACATGTGGGTCCCAGCCCCTTCTTATCCCTCTCCAAAATATCTCCCAATATTTGCAAATGATCAACTTAAATTGTGGGAGTCAAATCTGAGGTGCATTTGGACAATTGGGCAAGTTTCATCCAAAATGGGCATTTGAATTCTTTGCAATTTAAAGTCTATTTTGGAAAATGAGTTGCAAAATATTTCAACAATTCATGATACTTTGCATACCCAGTAATTTGGACCTAAGGAATTCAAATATGAAATCTTATTTTAAATTTGGCTGCTGCAAATGAGATTTTTAGCACAACAGTTTGAAATTCATTGTGTTACTCTCATTTGAATTTTGAGTTGAACAAATTTGTTCCAAAATCTGAATTTAGCTTTCTCACACATATGGGAACTTCCCACCTTGGTTTCAAATCCCTTTTGGGTTCCATGTATTCAATTAAATATTTCAACTTATGTGAAGAGAGCTCTCATGTGTATTATCACATGTGAAAAAGTTTAAACGAGTCCCATTTTTCATACATATGAAACCAACTTTGTGCAAACATGAGTTTCTTTGTATTCATATTTTGGGACCTTTACATTCCTCCGCCCTTAAAAGGAATCTCATCCCGAGATTGCAAAAGAAGAACGAGACGGGGGTAATGACAAAATTTATGACAAAAGTTCTGGATAGTTCTTGTGGATGTAATCTTCACTTTCCCACGTCGCCTCTTCCGAAAGGTATGATTACTCCACAGGACTTTGTAAAATTTCAAAGTCCGGTTTCAGGTGATCCGGGTCTTTTCGTCTATAATCTGAATAGGCTGCTCGACATATGTGAGATCCGGCTTCAACTCGTCGATGTCTTTGGTGCGTACAGTAGCGGTAAAATTGAGACACTCAGCTGGGACACGTGAAATATATCATGAATACCGGTAATTCTTTCCGGTAGTTCCAGCCGGTAGGCTACAGTCCCGCACTTCTCCGTGATAGCAAATGGACTGATGAATCGGGGAGCAAGTTTCCCCTTGACCCCGAACCGATGAACCCCATTCATCGGAGACACACGAAGATACACGTGCTCTCCGACGTCGAAATGCAGCGGTCGACGCCTCTGATTCGCGTAGCTTTTCTAACGAGATTGGGCAGCTTTGAGGTTCTCTTGTATTATCCGAACTCTCTCTTCGGATTCATTGACAAGATCAACCCCAAACGTGACTCGTTCGCCGGACTCGCACCAATTCAATGGTGTACGGCACTTCCGGCCATAGAGAGCTTCATATGGTGCCATTTTGATGCTCGTCTGATAACCGTTGCTGTACGAGAACTCCGCCAACGATAAGTGATCATGCCAGCACTTACCGTGGTGGATGACACACGCTCTTAGCATATCTTCCAGTATTTGATTCGCCCTCTCAGTTTTCCCATCCATTTGAGGGTGATACGCGGAGCTTCGAATCAATTTAGTACCCAAGGATGCATGTAGCTGCTCCCATAAACGGGCAACGAACAGCGATCCTCTGTCAGACACAATGGTACGAGGAACTCCATGTAAGCAAAAGATCCGGGCTATGTACAACTCCACATACTGCTTCGCATTGTATCTTGTATGCACATGGATGAAGTGTGCTGATTTGGTTAACCGGTCAACGATTACCCAAATCGAATCATGGTTGTGGGAGGTCATCGGCAACCCGACGATAAAATCCATACTCAAGTCTTATCACTTCCATGCCGGTACTTGCAATGGTTGCAGCAGGCCTGACTTATTCACATGGTCGGCCTTGACTCTTCGACACGTATCACATTCTGAAACGTATTTTGCAACTTCACGTTTCATACGTCTCCACTAAAATTTCTTCAGGAGATCATGGTACATCTTATTGCTGCCTGGATGAATGGAAAATTTGGACAAATGAGCTTCATCCAAAATTTTCTTCCGTGGTCCCATATCCCGGGGTACTACTATCCGGTCGTTGAACCACAAAGTACCTTCATCGTCTTTCTGGAAGCATTTCATTTCTTTGTTGTCTATTCTCCGCCATATGTGAGACATATCCTTATCTTTGCGTTGAGCTTCCATGATCTCCTCTCTGATAGTAGGAATGAGAGCGAGATTATAGAGAGCTCCATACGGGATGACACGGAGGCTTGGTTCTTCATCATCTATTTCAGCAATAGTCACGTGATGGATATGCGCCTTACGACTGAGCACATCAGCAACCACATTCGCCTTTCCTGGATGATAATGAATCTCAAGTTCATAATCTTTAATGAGCTCTAGCCATCTTCGTTGCCTCATGTTCAATTTTTTGAAGTGAAGATGTACTTCAAGCTCTTGTGGTCGGTGTAGAGGTGTACAATATTTCCGAGCAAGTAATGCCTCCACATCTTCAAAGCAAAGACCACGGCAGCTAACTCAAGATCATGAGTCGGATAATGCTGCTCGTGACTTCTTGCATCAGCACGCAGCCAAGACCGATGCCAGATGCATCGCAATAGACGTCGAACAGCTTTGTCGTATCCGGCTGAGCAAGAACTGGGGCTGTTGTGAGACGCTTCACTAGTCTTGAAGGCTTGTTCACAGGTAGCAACCCACATAAATCTGGTATTCTTCTTCAATAATTCCGTCATCGGTTTAGCGATCTTGGAGAAACCCGGAATGAACCTCCGGTAATAACCCGCTAAACCGAGGAAGCTACGGATTTCATGCACTTACTTTGGTGACTCCCATTTCTGTACATGGATAATCTTACTCGGATCTGCAGCGGTGCCCTCCACTGAAATAATGTGTCCGATAAAAGGTACTTGATTAATCCAGAATTCACACTTGCTGAATTTTGCATAGAGCTGATGATCTCGCAATCTTTGTAGCACAATATGTAGATGCTCAGCATGTTCTTCCTCTGACTTGGAGTACACCAAGATATCGTCAATGGAGACCACGACGAATTTAGCCAACTCCGGCATGAATACTGAATTCATCAGGTACATAAAGTGTGCCGGGGCGTTGGTCAAACCAAAAGACATAACGAGATACTCATATAGTCCATATCTCCTTGAAAACGCCGTCTTCGGAATATCTTCAGCCCGGATTTTAATCTGATGATATCCAGACAAAAGATCCATCTGCAAGAATACTTTAGCACCCACTAATTAATCGAAGAGCATATCAATGCGGGGTAGTGGATACTTGTTCTTGACAGTAACAGCGTTCAAAGGACGATAATCAACACAAAGCCGTAGTGTTTTGTCCTTCTTCTTGACAAACAATGCTGAACAACCCCAAGGTGAGGAACTCGGTCATATAAGTCCCTTGCTCATTAGGTCATTCAGCTGTGTCTTCAATTCTGCCAGTTCATTGGGTGCCATCTTATACGACCTTCGTGATATCGGTGTTGTTCCCGGTATAAGTTCAATCTTGAACTCAACGTCTCGCTCGGGCGGCATGCTCGGTAAATCATCAGGAAACACATACGGATACTCACGTACCACCGGAATGTCCTCTATCTTCACAGCTTCCATGTGGTTCACTGTTGCAATCTGTTGCCGTCTGGCACCCAGAATTAATATATGAAGACCGTGCTGTAAGGAGTTGAGTTCAACGGTCCTAGAGCTGATGTTAAGAACCGCCTTGTGGTAATTCAACCATGACATCTCCAAAATGATGTCGATCTTCAGACCCTCAAGAATAATGAGAGTCGTAGGGTATATTCTACCCCCTAAACAAAGAGGTGCTCGAGAGACAACCTCACTTGCGGTACTGCTGCCCCCGGGCGAAGATATGAGGTATTGCCTCTTTGTATAAGCTGTTTGGAGCTGATGTTGAGCCACGAAAGACTGGCTAATGAAGTTGTGCGTGGCACCGGAATCAAAGAGAATCAAAACCGGTAGCTGATTCAGATAAAACATCCCTGCTAAAGTGGTTTCTCCTTCCGGAACATCATCAATCACGGTATAGTGAATGTTGCCCCTTATCTGCCCTCCTTTCTGCAGATTGAGGCCCTCCGGACAATACCTAGCATAATGGCCCATACGCCAACAAGCGAAACACGGATGTCTCTCCGGTTCTTCGTTGACTTGCGGTTGGATGCTAGGTACACGTGGCTGCAGCGATGGAGCACAAACCACCGTCTGGTGCTGCTGCTTTGGAGGTGGTGCAAATTGTGGAACTTGACCAGCAATAAACCTCTAAGGAGTTGATCGTACAGGTGGCCTCCATATTTCACCGGATGGCATTTGATACACCAAACGGTACTTCTGAGGCACATAACTTGTGCTGGCCTGCTCGATCTCACTCATTTTTCTTTTCTCAGCTTGCCACTCAAGTGTCGGCTTCTCCTGGATGAGAGCCGCATCGACCATGTTGGTGTAACTGCCATTATTGTGTACGGCCAACTTCTCCTGTAATATGGCACTCAGGCCATGGAAGAATAAATCACACCATGCCTCTTCTTTTGCCACATATTCGAGAGCATATTGGGCCAAAAGGTTAAACCTTCTGACATACTCAAGGACACTCATGTCCCCTTGCTTCAAGCCCAAAAATTCCTCCCGCTTTGCCTTGACAATACCTAGTGGTATGTGACGAGCACGAAAGGCTTCACGAAATTCACTCCATGTTACTTGATGGCCTTCCGGAATGGTGGCGAGATGTTCAACCCACCAATTTCCGGCAGCTCCATGGAGTTGTTGAGCGGCAAACCTTGTCTTTTGCACTTCATCACACTCGAATACTCCAAATTTGGACTCCTTGACACGAAGACACTGATCTGCTTCCACAGATTCGGTAGCTTCAGTAAAGATTGGCGGTTGAGTCGCCAAGAAATCCAGATAAGCGTTCCGAGGTGGAACGACTTATTGCGTGTTTTGGAGTATGCCCTGCTGTACAAAGGCTTGGAGTAAGCGTGTGTTTTCTTGCGTTGCTTCTTGGAGTATCCTTGTGTGCTCTTGATTAGACTCGACGACTCGAGTCACAAGATCCATCCATCCAGTGGATGGTGGTTCCGACAGTGAAATAGAAGCATCACCGCCTCGGTGAGAACTCTCGGCCTTACTCCTAGAGCGAGTATGAACCATACTGCAAAAATATATTTGAAATGAGTTAAATATGAACTCAGCAGTATGTGAGACTAATGAAAACATGAATATATCAAAACTTTATGAAAGCAGTAACAAAATCCATGTTAACACAACTCCTTAGAATAGGAATAGCTATCCAGCCTATCTGTACAGAACAGACCTTTATGCACTAACTCCAGATTTTGATCTAGTTAGCTGCATTTTCATAACTCATGTTGAATACCAAAGTTAAAGTTAACTTCCGTATCTTTCCAAAGAGTATTCATATGACTTCATATCACCCATAGATTAAAAGTTATTGTTTTACAAAGTTGACAGAATTTCTGGATAAAATGTGCCAGCATCTCTTTTGTATATGGCTATTTTTATCACAGTTGTATATGCAAATACAATAAGAATATGAACAAACTTTGAACTAAAATTTTTTTGCACAATTAATAACCTTTCCAACGGTGTATCATAGGCTTCTTAAGGAATTTTCTACAGAAAGTTATGGCTTAAAAATAGAAAGGTCCAGAGAGGTTTTGCTGCTGTCCTGGTTCTGGACGGTTTACCTTCAACTGGATTTTCCACCAATTTAACTTGTGATTTTGCTCTGGAGGTCTACAAAGAAGTTGTAGAAATCTTTTCAGAACTGTATTATACACCCTACTTGGTTAAAGCTACTCAGAGTTATGCTCTGTCCAATTCCAGCAAGAATTCCTGCCGAAAACAGAGCACTCTGTTTTTGAAATCTTTGAAGTCTAATTTTCATCTCATTTGAATCTTAGGTCAAAATAAGAGTTCAGTAACTAATATTTGTTTCAAACTTCCATTTTTAGTTGAAAGTTAGTTCTTGAGTCAATTCTTCAGACGGAAGAGGTTATTAAGTTTAGTACGGCGTCGATGCACCATAAGAAACATGTCGGTACTACGTAGCCTCACAAAAAGAAAATGCTAACCGGATTATACCGGCATAAACGTATTATAGGTGGCACTAAAACGATCACTCACAAACTTGTTCTACTCGTACTATGGTTTCGTGGTTAATCCTGCATAAGTCACACTCAATCGTTAGGTCCAGCTGCACACCGAACCCGGTCCCAACACAGTTCGTACACCCGTACGTCATCACTTGCACGGGTGTTCTCAAGGCAAAGACGCCTTGAGCTACGTGTTCACATTACTAACCACGTGACGGGGTCTCCCAGACTTGCCCGTAGCACGCCAGGGAAGGGCGTTGCTCGAATACCCGAAATGACATGAAGAGTCGTAGAGGATACTAAAGCTGGCCTAGTTACCTACCACCCGTGGGGCTCCACCCTTCAGCTTGTGCGCACTGGTGGACAGCGCTTACGTGCACCCCCAAGACATAAAACGTCCTGAGATGCACGATTGTCCGACATAGCAAATAAGTTAGATTGCCGCCTTGATATTAGGCTAATAGTAATCCTTATGTGGGCCTAGTATCGTATCCTCACCGTAACCTAGATTTTTATCGTAATACGATCCTTATTCCATGCGCAATTACCAATGCGGCTCTGATACCCCGCTGACAGGGACCACGCTGCCCGTTCAATCACGGGGCCGTGCCACTCGCCTGGGAATCGCATTGGGTGGTGCCGTGTTGTGCGGCACCCAACAGCACACATATAAAGAACAATGTATTACATAAAACAATAGCAGAAACTTACAAGTCTATAAACAGCTCACGTCAAATAACTAAAGAGCACTCAAGAAGAGGTCCAGCCTGTGGACTCTTCTTGCTAGCAACACGAATACAACAGCAGCGGCTGGGTTCTCCATGTGTTAAACGACTCGGAAGTCTCTGAGTCTCACCGGACAACCTTTTTCATAGCATCGATGTTAACCTGCAAAATCACTCATATAGCAAGCGTGAGCACATAGGCTCAGCAAGACTGATCCGTCTCTCCTAAACAAGAAACTCTACATGCACGACAGTTGCAATTGGGTTAGCTAGATTTGCATAAAGGACTCGCCTAATGTAGATCCTTAACTTTCAGATTTTAAGCCTCATTGTACAGACCTTGAGCCGAACAGAATCGCAACTCCACAATGAAACAATAAACGCTTTGTTGCGATGCTCCTTGCACAAAGTGAAATTAAAGTTTAATGATCATATCTCTAATTCAATCATGGTTGCAATACAAGTTACATCAAATCCTTATCAAGTTCAAAAGAAAACCATTTCAGTTGTTACTACGTCAAGACGCAGTGGGCAAGTGTGCTCATATGACCGTGAGCGACGGTGATTCGAATCAGTACACGCCCAGACTACACGACACGTACACCCGTACTCCGAGTTGCAGGCAGCAACCTCGACTGACATTGTACGCTGCCACCTTTCTCAAGATCTTCCACACAGGACGCGGTCTAACTGCCCCGAATCCACAAGATCCCTCAAGGTACATACCCGCAGCGGTATGTTCTTGAGCGAGTTACCTCCTGCTACCCTGACGTCGAAAGCCAAAGACAGTTAGAAAAGTTCCAATGTGGATCTCCCGAGGTACATCGGTTTCCTGGGTCCCATATAGCCAGTATGCGCCCGGTACACAACTCAAACTTGTCCAACAGAGCCAAGCACGGATGGGCCTTAACCGACACAGGCAGGGCTATGCACGCACGGTCCGCAGCCTGCTGCATCTAAACCTCCCTTCTCGGTCTCCATTTTTTATGTGTGAACTTTCCTCATTGTTTCTATTCTTGACCCGCTCCAAATAAACCAGCCCTAAACTCGCGAGTAGATTCCAACTACTCGACTTCTACCGGGCCTTTCCTACTAACATTTAGCGTAGCGAAATCCACTCGAGGAGGTGCTATTCTACCCTTTCTCTCTTAGGACATTTCTGGTGATGTAGTTGGGTTTTCATTATCAACTAGACTTAATGCAATCAAACAATTCAAAGCTATGATCTCTAGAAATGGAAATACTTTATAAAACTGTTCAAATGCAAACCAGGGCTTGCCTGCTTTGCAGGTGACTAATATAAACAGTTAGTGAAGATCGCTTGGGGCTTGATCACTCGCTTTCCTCCCTCCTTGATCTTCACTTCAATTCCTTCACACGTTCTCATGTAGATGCTACACGATATGAATATGCATATGTATTTAATTGTAAAGCTTTTGCTAATAAGCTCTAGTGACAAGTTTAAAAATGGAACTCTATTTAAGAATTTAAAATGACACTGGTGCTAGTGGTTTGGGTTGGGTTTAAGTACTATGATCAAGTGTTGAGTGCTTTTCATCACTTGTGTGTTGTAAACCTAACGAGGTTACATAGGACAGTGGTGATCCAGAGCTCCAATGGAGCTGAAAATTTTCATGTGAGTTCCTTGTCACAAGAAAGTCATCTGGAACAAAAATTTGCACTTTTCATTGAGTGGTTTATTCAGAACAATTCTCTAAGAAATTAAGCAAAGAGGAATTAATTCTGAGCTAACATCCATGTTCATGTAAAACTTAGTGAACTAAAATATCAATTATATTTCATAGAGGCTGAATGAATTTTCCTACAACTTTTAAAGCTAAGAATTGCCAAGAACTGAATTTCCAAGTGTTGGAAATTCTCTGAAAATGTTTGTGTATTCATTTGAACACAGCAAATTAAAATCTGAATTCTCCTAATCAAATCAACTCCAAATAAGCTGAAATTTCTACAGGAGTTCAATAACACTCTAAAGGATGTTCTGGCAAAATTTGAAATTTTTTTATTAACCAAACTCCCTCTAAAATTCTTTTTCTGAAACTTTTAAAGAACTTTTCCAAAATTAAATAATGAACTTAATAAAAATTGGGTTTCATATTTGGATAGAGTTTGTCAACCTGATTCTAACCCAATTTGAATCACTAAATTTGGAGTTTCCAAGCAAACGTTATGCTCTTCTAAAGTTTGGGGAAATATCTTCGATTTGAATTAATCGTGGAAATGTTTAAACCTGACTGTGGGACCAGGGGACACATTTCTAGTGCCGGAACAACGCCACACGGGGCCACAGGTTTATTTCCCGCGCTGTTACAGCTGATACGAGCCCACATACGATGCAACACCTGGTTTTTCCTCTCACTGACAGCGGGCCCGGCCCCGGTCGTCGTCTACCTCGCGCCTTCTGTGTGATAGCGCCGCCGAGCTCGCAGGTTTTAATATTCCCAGCCCTCTCTGGAGCTGCCACTCGCTGCTAATCCCTAGAACCATGCGAGGAACACGATGGTATGATTTCCCCGGACAGGCGAAGCCCCTAAACTACCTCACAACGGTGCAGCGGCTCGGTGGAAGTCCGGCGACGTCGCCCCGACGCCCTAAGCCCTCCAAGCTTCGGTTTCCAAGCCCTAAAGCACCAGTGGATGCTAGGGAAGGTCGACACGGGGGTGAAATGGCTTGGAAATGGCTCCAAACTAGGGTTTATCGTGTGCCCGAATCTTCCCGCCATAGCCGCCGTCGGGAAGATTGGAAATACGCCGTGAACATTGGGTTTCATGCTAGGGTTTGTGAAGAAGAAAGATTGCTAAGCAAGTCTGGCTCCTGTGTGTGATGTTTTGTGGACTCTAGACAAGTATCGATCACGAATTTGAAGTTCTCTTGCTCGCGGGTCCGTTTACACCGGCCGAAAGAAAATTGCAAAATTCACCGTCGACGATCCACCTTTCGGCTCAAGCTTCGAAGGTGAGCTGCGTGGATGTCGTGCGCTTCTAAAAGTGGTCTTGCTGGGCCGTGAAAAGCTCCAGGTGATGCTGTCGACGAGAGCACCTCACGGCTTTGTGCTTTCGGCCGCCGCGGGAGAAGATGTTTCTCGGTGTGGTGGGGCAGAGCTCACTTGGTGAAGGTTTGAGGAGGTCGTGGAGATTCCCGTGATGCCATTTTGCTGCTCTGCTGGGGTTTGCACTCGAGGAAAAACACTGTCTCACGATTGACCGAGGTGGCGGCAGCCTCTGTCGAGTGCTTGCGTGTGGAGCAATGAAACAGAGCCGGTTCTGAGTGTTGGGAGAAAACGAAGCACGGCTGAGGTGATGAGAACGGGGAACCAGCTCGCCAGCGCAAGAAGATCAAGGAGGAGGTGGCTTCGGTGTTGTCTCGGTGTCGCCCGGTGGAGCTGCGCTCTGCCTCGGTTTGTCTCGGTGAACCGATTGAAGAACAAAAACAGAGACCGTGCACTGCAAAAAGGAAGATCTTTTGCACACTAAACTTCCACAATGACATGTGGATCCCAGCCCCAGCTCCCTCTTATTCTCTAAAATATCTCCCAAAATTTGCAAATGATGGAATTCAATTGTGGCAGTTCAAATCTGAGATGCATTTGGATAATTGGGCAAGTTTCATCCAAATTCAAATGGTTATTTGAATTCTTTGCAATTTAAAGTCCATTTTGGAAAATGAGTTGCAAAACATTTCAACAATTCATAAAACTTCGCATACCAACTAATTTGGACCTAAGTAATTCAAATATGAAATCTGATTTTAAATTTGGCTGCTGCAAAAGAGATTTTTAGCACATCAGTTTGAAATTCATTGTGTTGCTCTCATTTGAATTTTGAGTTGAACAAATTTGTTCCAAAATCTGACTTTAGCTTTCTCACACATATGGGAACTTCCCACCTTGGATTCAACCCCCTTTTGCGTTCCAAGTTTTCAAATAAATACTTGACTTGTGTGAAGAAATATCTCATGTGTATTATCACATGTGGAACAGTTTAAACGAGTCCCATTTTTCATACATATGTAATGAACTTTGTGCAAACAAGAGTTTCTTTGTATTCATATTTTGGGACTTTACACAGAGGCAACAAAAGCCAATCTTGGCATTTCCAAACAGCCTCTGTTCTTAGGAAATCAAGTCCTTAATTCTCCGAATTGCATTATAAAAGTTGTGCATATACATTTCAATAGGATTCACAACGAAGGGGATTCGAAGGAGTGATTCATTGAAGTAGATCAGACTCCGGAGGATCAAGGGGTTGATCAGCAAGGATCACTAACTGTGTTTATACTACTACCCCACAAAACAGGCAAGCTCCGGTTTGTATTTAACAGCTTTTATGTTTTTACTTTGTATTCACTCTTTCAGTTAAGATATGAACTGTGCATTAGGTATAGATGATTTGAAACTCCTCTTGCACGACCAAATGAACCCATGGATTATTGGGTAGATGTCTTTTCATCGTGTAGAACTGCCATGCTTAAGTAAGGTTCGTTAGAAGTCGAGTGGTGAGATGCTACTCGCATGATCAGGATAAACAGGGGCATACGGGACTGGTTCAGAAAATGTGTTAGCAAGTGGAAGTTGAGACCGGGCAGGTTGTAGAAGCAGTAGGACATAGGGGCCTGGGTGCGTTCGACCTGTCCATGTCGGTCAAGGATCGATCCGTATGCGACCCTGTTGAGCAAGTATGAGTTGTGTACCAGACTCATGCTGGCTATATGGGTCCCAGTAAACCGATGTACCTCGGGAAGCTTGCGTTGAGCCTTTCGGGTCGCCTCAGGCGAGAGGGCCGGTGTGCAGTATGTGGGTAACACTCTCATGACATCTCATGTCGGTAGGTGCACCATGAGGGTGGCTACTGTACGGGGCGATTTGATCGATTTAACGTGGGTGAAACGGGGGAAAGGCTGCCACGTACGACGTCAGTGATGGTCGCTGTAGGAAACGTTGAGTACGGGCATACGTGTCGTGTAGTCCGGGTGTTATTGATTCGAATCACCGTCGCCCGTGGAAAAGGACCGAGCATACTTGTTCTCACAGTCGTGACGTAGTAAGAACTTGCATGATAATGGAACTAATCACATTGGTTTGAAGTTGATACTAGCATTGTGATGATACTTTGTATGAATAGGCTAGTGCAAACTCGATTCATTTTCGCCGTGAGCAATTTACATCGGGGAAAGCGTTTCTTGTTTGATTGTGGACTCCCGATGTGGCGTGCCCAAGGTTACTTTTAATCTGCTGCAAATAATATCTGAAAGTAAGGATTCACTTTTAGGTGAGTTCTTTATGCATTATAGCTATCCCACTGTATGTTTATACCCTCATGTAGAGATTCATGACTAGGTTTGACGGTTAAGTCTTGCTGAGCATTATGCTAACGGATGCTACCCGAGTTGTTTTGCAGGTATTGACTTTATGCTTATGAGAAGGGATGCCGATGAGACTCGGGAACCTCCGAGTGGTTTATTATGAGCATCCTCGCGGCTGCGGTTTGTTCTTCGTGTTGCTAGTAAGACACGTCCGCGGGCTGAACTGTTTCTTTGTTGCTAAGTTAGAAATGAGTCGTGAGAGTTGTAGTCTTCCTCTGTAGTAATATTTGAGATAAGTATTTGTAAAGTACTCTTTTTACACTTCCGCAAAAACGCTTTGTGTCATATGATGTTTCCTCGACCCGTACGTTGTTGGGTGCCGCATCGCACGGCACCACCCGACGAGGTCCTTCCGGGCCCTCACAGCTCGGGAAGGCAGTGTTCACCGCTGGTGCCGTGCTACCGACCGCCTCCAACAAGGGCAACCCGTTTTCAGCCGTTTTCATGCGGTGAGACCTTGCCCGGCTGCTAGGCCAAGGTGTGAGGAACGTGTAGGACAAAATCTTAGCAAAAATGGTTAAGAAACGAGAGAGAACAGGGTGCGCCACCCCTCTGTTCCAGCGCGCGCGGTGCTCTGTCACGAGGTTGAAGAAGGGACTGACTCGGGGGTCCTACCTGTCAGTGTGTAGAGGAGTTTTCTGTGGTAAAATAAATCCAGAAAAGGTGCAACCTTTGGGAGCCCATAACTTGGTGTAAAAAGCTCCAAAAATAGTGCGACAAAATTTTCTAGAATCCTTAGAAGGATTACTTTACAGAGAAACAAAATTCTTGCTATGAAAATGCCCAGGATTTTCTGTAGAATTCTTTTTATTAAATCATTTAGGGATTAATTCCCAGAATATTCCTTTATGAAATAGTCCCCTTTTTGGTTAGAAAATTCTTCTCCTAGTTCCTAATCTCCAGTTAAAATCTTAGGATTTTTGGATCTAATTAGGAGGGCTTAATGTGTAGGTTTTTCTCAGGGTTAAATAATTAGATGAAAATCACAGAATTAAACTTCCATAAATATAGATTGAGTTTCAACAAGCAATTCTGGCCAGCAGAAGACTTAGAAAACTTTGAAACAAAATTTCCTAGAAACCTTAGGTCCAGATTTTCTCAGAATATCACATTAGTCCATAGGAGAAAGATTGCTTTATTTTCCTATAAACCCTTGTAGGTTAAATCTTACAATAATTATTGTGGACAACTCCTTCATAAAAAACCTCTGAAAATTTTATCATAACCCTATCATGAGATTAGAAAGCTTCTGTAAAAATTCAAGCCCAGAATCCTCTGTATTCATATAGTTTGCTTCTGTAGTTTTATATAGCACATTATTTCATAATGTGACACATTCGTTTAATTGATCATTTCGGTAGATGGAATTCTCGAGAGAACTTTGGAGGGCACTGACTTGGTTCTACTTACAAAAACATTAGTCGGTATCAAGACTAAGGAAAGCCCAGTTTGCATAAAAATTTACAAGTTTTTATTTGTATACGCTTTATAATGTCTAGAATTGTTACTTTTGCATTAAGTCTAGGTTGTATGACACTCCACATGCATGACCCAATAAATCCCTGGAGTATTGGTTAGATTAGGCTTTCACTTAATTATAAATGCTATAATCAAGTTAAGAAAAGTTGATTAAAGAGGCATAACTCGAGCAGGCCATTTCCTACTCGTGAACAAGGATTAAGGGGGATCAATCGGAAGAGTTGGGAATTGATACACTTAATTGGGGAATGGAGACCGGGCAGCATGGATGGAAGGCTCAAGGACATGGTCCTGTGATATTAGTCCATGTCTGAGTCAATTGAGGACCGTTCTCGTGTGCGGCCCCGCTGGACAAGTTTCATCTTGTACCGGATGCATACTGGACATATGGGACCCAGGAAACGAATGTAACATGTTAATCTGGGTGTCGAGGCAATCCCCACCGTCCCATGCATGTGCTGAAAGGAGAGAGAAGTCATCACTACGAGGGTTTTCCGTACTGAGACTTACTCCGGGTTGGTGGGACCGGTTCGACATGTGGGTGTCTTGTGAAAGGTTGCCTCATACGACGTTGAGGGGATTGATTGACCACCTTTCTTGGACGGGCGTATGTGTCGTGTCATCTGGGTGTTATTGATTCGAATCACCGTCGCTCGCGGTAGTCAGCATACTTGTACTCTGCATCGTGACGTATTCAGAAACTAGGGGAAAAGAAATACGCTTCGTGATTAATCCTCATAATAAAGATAAGGGATGATACTTACCATTCACTAAATTTATTTTCTACTTTGGGCTAGTGGCATCGAGACAAAGCGTTTCTTGTTTGATTGTGGAGGCTCGATGTTGATGGCGCAAGGTATGTATGGGTCTAAGTTAGATATCACTAAATATACCTTCTCCTCGGGCAAGTGGCATCGAGATGAAGAGTTTCTTGTTTGATTATGGAGTCTCGATGTAAATTGTGCGAGGATTATAAAATCTGCTTAAAAACTGGAAGTAAGGACTTCCTGTTAGCTCAAGTTCATCTTTTATGTAAATTTCTTTATTCAGCCTTCTGTTTCCAGCATTTAGAGTTCCATGTGTAGGTTTACGGTTAAGTCTTGCTGAGCATAAGCTCACGGTTTGTTGATCCATTGTTTTGCAGGTAATGTTGCGTAAGGCAACATTAGGGAGGATGGGTGATCCGAGCGAGGCAGCACCCAATGAGGGGGTGTGAGTCTTCCTTGGAACCCTGCACGCCGCCGTGTTTGAGTGTGTGCTAGTTTGATGCATCCGCGGGCAGGATTGCTTCATTTTGCTTAGTGTAGGCTATAGCTCGTGAATTGTACTCTTATCTTCCGTTGCAATGTACGTCGGTACATTATTTGTAAAATATGAAAATAATATGTATTCAAGACATATATTGTTGTGTATGTGTGCTTTTCAGACATGTGATGTTAGGTGTCACATCGCACAACACCACCCAATGCGTTTCCTGGACTGTCTGGGCAGTGGTCCCGAACACCACCTCTCTCTCTCACTGCTCTGCGGCATGCATCTCCTCTTCTCTGCCACAGCTAACTCATTGCCAGAGTCCTCCTGAACAATCGTAGCATCAATTATGTCGTTGAGGCTGCCACGATTGAACAATGTCAGTTTGTCTTTTAGGACTGGATTCAGTCCCTTATAGAAATGGTCCCTCCTCTTCTCGTCCGTATCAGCATGATATGATGTGTATAAGGCAAGGTCGTTGAATATACGGGAATACTCCAGTGCGTTCCTGCTCCCCTGCTGCAGGTGTAAGAACTCTTGCGTCTTCCGCATCATCAAACCAGGCGGAATATGATAGGCCCGGAAGGCCGTCCTGAATTCCGTCTAGGTGAATACCCGCTTGGTGGGTTGGGAGGCACAGAAGTTGGCCCACCAAGCGTTCGCGGACCCCATAAGTTCCTGGGCTACGAATTGTGTCTTCTGCTTCTCACTCAGTCGGAGCAGCCTAAACTTCATCTCCATTGTGCAGAGCTAGTTGTCCGCATCAATGGGTTCATCCGCACGCGATAATACCGGTGGGTGCGTCGCCAAAAAGTCCGAGTAAGAACTTTGCTGACGTTCGTCCTGGTCTTGACGTCTCTCTGGGTGAGACGTATTTTTGATCAGCGTCCTGAGCAGCTCGATGTGCTGCTGGTGCGAGCCCACCATGGCCGCAACTATATCCGCCAGCGTGATCGTTGGTGGTGGTGGTTGCTCCTGCCCTGAGGATGTCTCGGGTGGCTGTTGGGAGGCATCTCCTCCTTGACTTGAACACGCAACTTCCGAGTTGGCACGAGTACGAGTAATTCTGCAATTCATGATGTTTAAAAGTCAGCACATGTGACAACTGAAAATTCCATAAAAACACTACGGTATTGTAGTGATGCATTGAGAAAATCGCACAACATTCACATATATTGATAAAACAAAACTTTATATAAGATACATTATTCTCGGGTCCAAAACTACAGCAACTTTGGAACACCCGATAAGCCGTGCTCATGTCATCACTACGTACGCATACGCTACTGTTTTCTACACGACATGTTGCTGCTACAAAAGTTAGTACCTACAACCACCCTTGCTGCCCTATTTGGCAACGGAAGCTCCCAAGTCGGAGTGAAAGTCAACCTCCTGCGGGTCTTCCTCCTTCGCTGGTTCTTCTGGTGGCTCCGGATCCATGACCTCATCCTCTGGTTCAGCCTCCGGTATCACCGGAATACCGAGAACCACGAATACGGCACCTGCAAATGGCAGGCCCATTACCGAAGGTACTAGGTCCTGCAGAGCATTCACTTCATACATCGCCTTATTGTAGTCCATCTCCCAGTTTTGTCCCACCTCAATCGCTTCATCGTGCTCTTGGGTGAGAATCTCATTTTGCTTGGTCAAGGCATGGACTTGCTTCTGCAAAGCCGTGATGTCGACATGACTTTTCTTTTATTCTTCAAACGACACAACTGATGCTCTTGTCTATTCAGTCTTTGCATCGTTAGCGCGAGTACATCGCGAAGTGCATTATGGGCACTCTCGTAATGGTTGCTGCGGGTGGTGCTCTTCTTTAGCTCCATGGCAAGACGAGCTGTATTAACAGCTTGGCTGTCTATCACGCTCCTTCCCACCATGACATAGAGGCTGAGATTTGCCTCTGCTCGATTGTACCTTGGGCAGTTTGTATCGCTTGCCTCAAAGTACTGCCTCCACCACACGCAATTGGCTTGTCCCTCCACTGGAACAAGTGCATATGGAGTGTCCTCCATAGCTCACACGTGAAGTTGACAGAAGCATGACATGGCATCGTGGGCTGCCCATTGCCATATATTCTACGGGTAACTACCTTTCACCGTGACGGTGAACGGTGCCCATCCCGATGGAGTCGGTCCTGCCAGAACATCGTCATGTATGACACATGTCGTGTTCTCCTCCTCGCCTTCTTCTTTGGCAAGAAAGCGTGGCATCTCCGTATACCTGGAATATTGAAGCATAAGCTTCAACATATCCGGATAACCGCGGAGTTGAACAGTGGGACAGAACCTACCCATTCTCCAACTGTTTATTGCCATCCATCTGTGGAAACATATTTTAAAAGATCAAATATTCATTTCAACAGTAAAACAGAGAGTTATAACATAAACCATTTCATTGAACATATAGAATTTGGAAACATGAATCAAACTTATCAACAAGTTGATTTCTAATACACTGCCAAAATTTACAGTGCTGACCAGTTTCCATTCATCCCAGAATTAGACCACATTAAGGGAAAAACCATGTCTGGAGTTCAATACCAAAGTTAAAGTTAACTTCAATAGATTTCCAGAATGTATTTGTATTCCCTTAGATCTGCTCTGGTTCAGAAGTTATGAGATGTCAAAGTTAACAGAATTTTGGAGAAAATTGGGCAGCACCTCCCTGCTTTGAGGTACTGATTTGATCCAACAACCCCAGCTAATTTCGTACATAATTTGACAAAACTTCCAGTTATAAGTTGTAACATGTCTCCTGAAATTTTCAGAAATGTCTCCTTTATTTTATTGGATTTTATGCAGGACCTTATGGTCAAATTACAGAGAATTCCAGAGAGTTTTTACTCTGCCTTGTTTTCTGGACAGTTTCAACTCTACTAAAGATTGTGACAAGTTAATGGCTGGAACACCTCTGGATGTCAATAGAGAAGTTGTAGAAACCATCAAAAGCTTTCCAGAAATGTATCATACCACCCCAACATTGAAATAACTCAACCTCTACACTCTGTATAACTTCAGGATTATTTCAGCTGAAAACAGAGGACTTTGTTCCTAATGTTACATAAGTTGAAATTTGCTTAATTTTGAAATCAAGATCAAGATAAGGAGTTTGAATCAAAGTTTTAGTTCTCTGGATCAAAATTTTCATATTTTTCAATGAGGTTGATCATTTAGCGGACTGTGATGTTGAAGCATCACCACATCATGCCGGTACTACGTGCCCTGACAAATATAACCCTATACCGGATTCAGCCAGCCTCGTTATTTCAGTGGCACTAATCGACTCTCACACACGTGTTCCACCTAGATACAAAATCATGGTTAGAATACCTGCATAAACCACTCAATCATCAGGTTCAGTTGCACGCTGAACCTAGCTCCATAACAGTTCTAGTACATCCATATGTCGTCAGTGTAAAATCCCACATTTACAGCTTTGGTTCAGTACAAAAAGTTGGGGGAAATTCAAATTTTCAAATGCATTTGCAGCTAGCCATACCCTAGTATCACTAGTGCAAATTCAAAACTGAAATTTTTCCCAAAGTGTGTCAATTTGCATATTATATTCCACCAACGTGATCAGCACAATTGAAATAGCACCCCTGCCAAATTTCATCCAATTTGGACTTTGGATGCTATGAATTTAAATCAATGGAAGAAGAGGGATTTAAATTCCAAATTCAAATTCAAATGCCATATGCAATTCAAACTTCATCCTCCAAAACTGAATTCTTTGGAATTCCCATTTGAACTCGTGACTTTGGGGCTGAGTCTAGAATTCAATTGTGAGTAGATAGAGAAAATATCAGTGGAAAACAAATGAAAAGAAGTAGAGGGGGAGGGACCAACTGCTCAGAGACTGATTTTCACTAAACCGACTGAGTTCAGCTCGGTTGCTCGCGGGTGATCATAGCGGCACCACATGAAGCCAGCAGCGCCCGATGAATCCACCTCATGGTGAATTTTGCGGCTCAAAGACCAGCATGACGAGCTGCTCAGTCCGTTCTCTTCGCCCCCGAGTGAAAACCAGCTCACACACGTGCCATTCTTGCTCCCGTGAACAAGCTCTTCGCTGCTTCCCTTTGTCCACCAGCGACCGTCTGATCCCGGCAGTTTCACACAACACACCTGAAGAAGAAAAGGTGCGCCTTATCACGCTGAATCTGTAGGATAAAGCTGTTTTCCATTTCATGCGGTGTAGAGCGAGTATTGCTCATTTCATTCCACGGTGTGCGCTAGGGTTAGAGCTCGGTCATCGGCGAAATTCGTTGCACACAGGCAACCGCCGCTCAAGCTGCACACCAGAGACATTCTAGGACATATAGCGCACCTCCTCGATCAAGTAGCACCGAGTTTCGTCCCCTAGAACCCTAGTTCCGCAGGTTTTTCGTGCCGGCGGCCGAAAACAGAGCACCTCACAGGTGAGGTCCTAGTTGCGGCCTTTTTCATGAGGATCAGGGTTCATATTCGTGCTCAGCAAGTTTCCACGGTGCTCTCAGGTGAAATCACATCGAAAAAGGTGTAGAGACCACCGAGTTCAACGTCGCCGATGAGCTCCCAGCCGCTGTCACCGCCGTGAGCACTATTCCGGCCATCGCCGAGCTCCGGTGAGTGCACCAGCATATTCCTCGTGCGAAGTTATGCACAGACGGCGAGTTTCGTCGAAGGTCATGCCCTAGAACAGCCGGCGGCGAGCTCTCCGGCGAGGCACCGCTGCGAGTTTTCGTGGTTGGCGCGAGGAAGAAGACAGGGGGAGGGCCGCACTTGGCAATAAGAGAAAACCAGTCCCAGGATATTCTGTGGCACCGGGATTTTGTGCGTCTATGCGGGAAAGTGTGTGGACCACCGTGCGGCTTCGCTGTCGGGCTGACATGTAGCCCTGTAGCCCACCAACCCGGTTTTAAACCTTCTGAATTTTCATTTCAATTTCCAGATTTTTACCAAACTCTGAGGAGCCATAACTTTCGCTAGGTTTGTCCAAATATTGTGAAACAAATTTCATTGGATCCCCCTTCAACCAGTACTTTGCAGGAATGCAAAGAAATGGGTATGAAAATCCCTGGTTTTGTCTTCAAAATTCTTCAAACATAAATATTTGTGAATTAATTCCAGGAGATCCCTGTTATGGAATTTGCTCAATTTTGGTCAGAAGGTCCTTCATAAATCCACTGGTCTCCAGTAAAAATTTGGGCAGCATTGGACTTCATTTACTAGGTCTAATGGTGTTCTAATGTATTCTGTTCCAAGAAAATTGGAAAAACATCAGAATCAAATTTCAAAATTTAGCCCAACTTAGGATTTCAATATATCTCTCTAGAATACTTCAAATTTAGTTAAATCAAACCTCAGGAACTCAGAGAATTCTGAAGTTTCTGAAAGGTCCAAGTTCATTAAAGATCAAGTTCGATATAAGTTAGTTGGATTTTTATAACTATTTTTATACATGCATACCTAATCATGTGCATTATTTACATGTTGATTAGTTACCGAGCTCGAGGAGACGCCAGAGGCCTTGGAAGTAATTCCTCCGTATATTGATCCCACTGACCTGCAGCAACCAGGCAAGCCCCGGTTTGCATTTAACAGTTTTTGTTGAGTTCTTGCTTTATATCCACCTAGAGTGATGTATGTATGTGCATTAGGTCTAGAGTGGTTGAAACTCTAATTGCATAACCAGATTATCCTAAAGAGAGAGAGAGAGAGAGGGAGAGAGAGAGAGAGAGCGTAGTGTCTAAGTCCTCGAGTAGAAAATGTCATGCTTAATGTCTTATAGGCTTCGGTACAAGTCGAGTAGTTGGAATCTACACGCGAGTATAGGATTCGCCACATACGGGATTGGTTCGATATGTGAGATACACCTAGTAAGAAAAATAAGACTAGGCAGGGGCATAGGACGCAGCAAGAGGAAGTCTTGTGTGCGTGGCCCTACCCGTGTTGATTGAGGACCGGTCCGTGTGTGGCCCCACTGAACAAGTTTGAATGTACCAAAGGCATATCGGATATATGGGGTCCGATAAAATGATGTAAAATATACCTCCGGGCATTGAGCCATAACACACCGATTTATAGGTGTAGGTTAAGGGCAGCAAGGTGGAAATCCACTAACGGGCATAGAGAGATGCTCCATGTAGGGAACCTCCTGCTCGTTTGGGTGCGAGTGGTTCGACGTTTGAGCTGTCGGGTGAAAGGTTGTCCCGTATGACATCGGTTGAGGGTGCTGTTGCAGCTCCGAGGATGGGCGTACTTGACGTGCTATTCGGGTATCCCTGCAGGTGTATATTGAGTTATTTCTCCATCCCTCACGGTCATGAGTACCGCTTGTTCACTGTGTCGTGATGTAGTAAATGTGTGGGATGAATGTTATGATGAAAGTGCTGTGATGGTATAATTGTATTGCAACATGTGTGCCACCATATATTTGTAAAAAGCCCAAGAAATGGGACTTGCAAAAACTTTTCTTCACTTCACCACACCTCAGTTCTTGTTGTGGATAGCTGGTAAAAAATGGGAAGAGCAAGTAACCTCTATCAAAGAAGTGGTTAGAGGGGAAACTTACACTTTCACAACATGGGAAAATTCTACACATATGATCACACATGAGAGGGTGTTTCCAAACTGTTGCATTCAAATTCAGGATTGCAGAAGCTAAAACAAGGAGTAAAGGGCATACTTGGATTCCTCAGGTTCAAATTAGTGGGGAGGCAGAGTCTCAATAATTTTTGAAAAGGTTGGCCACCCATTTTTCCAAAACGGATCCGAATATGCAAAGAATTCAAATATACATTTGAATTTGGGGGAAATGAGCTCAACCATACAAATGTAGGTCAGTTTCAAACTCCAAATATTTGAATTCATCTCTGGCTAAGCTTTGGAGATCTTTTGAGGGGTGGGGGAGCACTGACAAGTGGGTCCCACATGTCATTGGAGAGGTTAAAATGGCACAAAAGCCAACAGCCTTAGGGGCTAAGTGTTGCACTCGGAACAGAGCCGAGGCTCCACCGTGACACACCGCGAAAACGCCGGGCGCCACCTCCTGCTCTCCCCTCGCGCGCTGGCGAGCTCCTTGTGGGGGCGCAGTAACTCCCAGCCGTGCCCAGCTCGCCACGACCACGAACCGACCCCCAGTCACCGCCCTCTCGCACGACAGAGCGCCGAGGAGCCGCCGCTGTGATCCACTCGCTCGGGAGCGATCGTCTCTCGTGTACCCACGTCGGCAACTCAGCAAACCAACATCCTCAGACCTCCCACACCCTCCCCGCATCACTTCCAGTCGAGTTGAACCACTACCCACCGAGAAAAAACCACATTTTCGTGGCCGCCGGGGAGAACCGAGCAAAGGTGCTCCCGTGGGCAGCTCGGCAGAAGACTTGTCACGACCAAGGAGGAGCAGTTTTGGACGCGCCTAGACTCCACGCTGCTCGACCCCAAAGCCTAGAACCAGTGACCGATCATCGCCGGCGAATTTCGCAAAACGTCTTCAACCGGTGCATAACTACCCTCGGGTAAGAAACCCACAAATTCCCGACGTATGATTGCTTAGAGTTTATCAAACTGCACACACAGGAGCTAGACTGGATGGCGCCCAAGTTTGCTCCGCAACCCTAGCTTAATTTTGGCTATAGCCGGCGTATTTCCCGGTTTTCCAGCCGCGGTTATGGCGGGAAAGGTCGGGCTCACGGTGACGACTAGGTTAGAGCTCTCCCCGAAGCCTAGCATGGCCTTGTCGACCTTCCATGAGATCCCCCGGTGCTGTAGAGTCTTTCCACCGAGGTTTTGGTGGGCTACGATGACCGGGCGCCATAACTGAAGAGAGTCGGAGCCGCTGCACCGTCGCCAGCTAGGTTAGGGCCACCGCCGACCAGAGCAGGCGGTACCAGCGTGTTCAGCGCGAAAAATAGGCCCAGGCGGCGAGTTTCCGGCCGGGAGGCGGTCGGGAAGCCAAGTCCGGCGAGCAGCCGAGGTGTGCCGGCGAGGGGGCGGCGCGGGAAAAAGGGCGGGCGCGAGGAAGAAGACGAGCCGGCCGGGCCCGCTCGTCAGTCTCTCGCGGCACAGTGTGGGGATTTTCTGTTGCACCGGATCGGCTGTGAACGCGCGGAAAACAATCCTGTGGCCCCGTGTGGCGCAGCCGAGGTGATGACACGTGGGAGCCGGGCCCGCTGTCAGAAATTTGAACTTTCCCGGTTAATTCGAATTCCAGAAATTTCCCAAACTTTAGAGCTCCATAACTTCTGCTAGAAAGCTCCAAATTTAGTGATTCAAATTGGGTTGGATTCATCTTGCCTAGCTCTGTCCAGATATACAACCCAATTTATATGAAACCCATTAATTAATTCTGGAAAATTCTTTAAAGCTTCTCAGCAAAAGAATTTTAGAGGGAGTTTGGTTCATCCAAAAATCCCCAAATTTTTCCAGAATGTTCTTTAGGACATTAGTAAACCCCTGTAAAAGTTTCAGACCATTTGGAGTTGATTTGGTCAGAGCAATTCAAATTGGAAGGTGCTGTGTTCATTTGAATACAGAAACATTTTCAGAGAATTTCCAAAACTTGGAAATTCAGTTCTGGGCAATTCTTAACCCCAAAAATGTTAGGAAAATTCAGGCAAACTCTATGAGCTACAATTGAAATTGTAGTTCATTATGTTGAGCATGAACAGGGGTATTACCTCAGAATAAATTCTTCCTTGCTGATTTGCCAAGAGAATTATTCTGAGCAAACCACTCCATGAAAAGTGCTAATGTTTGGTCCAGAGAGTTTTCTTGTGACAAGGAACTCACACAAAAATTCTCAGCTCCATTGGAGCTCTATATCACCCCTGTCCTGTTTAACCACTTAAGGGATTAATATGGAAAAGGGGGAAAACCACTTAGCATTTAACCATGTGATTAAGTCCAAGCCAAACCACCAACACCAGTTCATCTTTAAATTCTTAAACAAAGTTCCAGGTGTTAGAGGGTGGTTATTAAAACTAATAACAGTAACCTTACAATAACTTGTATGCATATTAATTAACATGTAATATTTCATAAACGTGTAGCCGTTGAAGAAGAGACTCCGGAAGTGTTGGACTTCCTTCTTCCGGACGAGGAACTAACTACTGACCAGCAGCAACAAGGCAAGCCCCGGTTTGCATTAACCCTTTTTTATAAGTCTTACTTTGTTTACATGTGTCATATGAAGTATGTATGTGCATTAGGTATAGGATGAATGAAACCCCACTTGCATAACCAAAGGTTCCTAAAGGAGTGAGGGTAGTGTCAAGGACCTCGAGTAGACAGGCTATGCTTAATGAGTCATCGGACTTCGGTACAAGTCGAGTAGTTGGAATCTACTCGCGAGATAGGCATTGGGGCATACGGTTCGGTTGAGTGATGTGAGATCACTATAATAATGAAAATGAGACTAGGCAGGGGCTAGGGCGCAGCAATAGGAAGTCTTGTGTGCGCAGCCCTGTCCGTGTCGATTGAGGACCGAGCCGTGTGCGGCCCTGCTGAACAAGTATTGAACGTACCGAAGGTATATCGGATATATGGGCCCCGATAAACCGATGTAGCCTAAACCTCCGGGCGTCGGGCATAGCACACCGATTTATAGGTGTAGGTTGAGGGCAGCAAGGTGGAAATCTGCCAACGGGCATAGATAGATGCTCCGGGTGGGGAACCTCCTGCTCGTTTCGGTGCGACCGGTTCGACGTTTGGGCTGTTGGGTGAAAGGTTGTCCCGTACGACATCGAGTGAGCGTGCTGTGCAGCTCCACGGGTGGGCGTACGTGACGTGCTCTTTGGGTTTTCCCTGCAGGTGTATATCGAGTCGATTCGCCGTCCCTCGCGGTGACGAGTACCGCTTGTTCACTGCGTCGTAACGTAGACTAATGGATGAAATATGTTGATTCAATGATGCTGATTGATATAATTGTATTGCTACATGTGTGCCACCAAATACTGCTTACTAAATTTCAGATTTCATGAACTGTTAACTTGTTGCTAAAAGATGAACTAAGGATGAACTTGTAGGCGTGTCGTTTTGCTGAAATGTTACTAACCTATGCCTTGGTATACCTCATGTAGAGTTTCATGCTTAGGTGAGTCGGTTAAGCCTTGCTGAGCCTTCGTGCTCATGGTTGCTGCTTAAGTGTTTTTCAGGTAAGGAGCCACCCACGGACTCGGAGTACGAGTCAACCGGCGAGGGTTACCCTCCGTCGGGGACCACGGCTGAGTGGGAGCCGTACACGCCGCGCTGAGCTGAGGAGTGCAGCTAGTGTGGGTTGCCCTAGGGCTGGGCAACCAACTTTTGCTAGATAGGCGGGTGTGAGTTGTGTAGTGTAGACTTCCGCTGTGTAACATAAACAATAGTTGTAACTGAAGTTTGTACTTGTTTGTACAGTTTCAGTTGTTTCCCATGTAATATATTATATTCTTATGACGTGTGCTGTCGGGTGTCGCATCGCGCGGCACCACCCTCTGCGATCCTGGATGAGCGGATTCCGGTCCGCCACAGCCTGGTATCAGAGCTGCATTGGGGATAGCACAGTACGTAAGGACTGCATTATGGGAAAACTAAGGTTTACGGTGAGGAATCGGTAGTTGCCCAAGTAAGGACTATATTAGTATAGTTACTTAAAGTGGCAATACTAACCTATGTGTTATAATTCTGAATTTTAATTATGAAATGACGCACCTACGCTCTGGTAAGTATGGTATGGAACGCCACCGAAAGCGGTTCAATTTCGGTTAGCTCCCCCTGACGAGGAACGTGGTTCAGGGATTGATCTCACAGCTTGGTGTGAGACGTCAATATGAAACTCTTGGACTCTTCAGGTTCCTGAGTTCATATGAAACGCTGATCCCTAGCGTGCTTTAGGCAAGTAAGTGGAGACCCCATCGCGTGGTCAGTAACGCGAGAGTGTGTTCGTCTGGAAATAGCCCAGGAGGACATACGCAGCGCTTGCCATCGGCGTGCCCTGCAGGGCAGTAGGTGGTATCCGTTGGGTTGATAACATTCCCAACCGTGACGACCCGTTCATGACATACTCGGGTTCCCCGTCGTGTGGTGTTGAAACACGATCACGTACCTTGAGACGTGACCTCGCTCAAGGACGGCCGTATGACAATGATACGGGCATTTGTATTTACTTTAAAATATTGAACTGCCTGAAATGAACAACCTTTGAGTGCACCATCATTGTGTTGTCTTCTGCAGGTACTAACCACATATGTATCCGTGTAGAAAACGTGTGCGAGAGACCGTTTAGTGCCACACTTGAGACGTATATGCCGGTATGATCCGGTTAGGATTTTCTTTGGTGAGGAACGTAGTACCGAGACATTGTAGGCATATGCATGAAAATATTGAAAACAAGGAACTAAAATCATTAGGTTCAACAATTAAGACCCTGGTTGGGTATAAGAATGGGATAGTGGAGCAGTATAGCCAAAAGTTATGAAAAGCAGAGTGCTCTGTTTTGGGCAGCAAGGTTGCCGAACTTTAACAGAGCACAACTCACAGGTCTTTTAGCCCAGAGAGGTGTGCTATATAGTTCTGGAAAGGTATTAAAGTACTCTATAACTTTGTTGTAGACTTCCAGAGCTGAAACTCACCGTAAGATGGCTTAAATCCCAGAGGAATGTAAACTGTCCAGAACCAGGACAGAGTTAAACATTCTCTGGACTGTTCTGTTTTTCAAACATAACTCCCAGTAGAAAAATCTAAAATTGTCATATAATACATCCTTAAAAAGAGTAGAAGATGTGTGATATCTTTGCAATTCAAAGTTCCTGAAATTTCAGCACAGAATTTAGTGGAAATCAGGGTTGAAACAGCCACTTCCAAGGGAGGTGTTGTTAAAATTCTTCCAGAAATTCTGCTGTCTTTGAATTGGCATCACTTTTTAACCAAAGCTGATCTGGGGGCAAATGAGCACTCTTTAGAAAAATACTGAAGTTAACTTTAACTTTGGTGTTCAGCTTGAGTCATGGAAATGCCCAGAACCAGATCAAAACATGGAATAGGTAGAAACTGGTCATTCTGACAGAAGAATGACAGTTGAACTCATTGAAAAGGGTGTTGTACCCTAAGGGTGTTATACGTGATGACAACGCAATAATAATGTCTCGTAGAGACCAAACCCAGTTATGGTGAGCTTCCAAAGAGGGGGTTCATCAAGTTGGATTAAACTAACTTGTGTTTGGTCTGGTAATGGTGTAGCTTGTGCAAAGTTATTACATTATCTACTTACGAGATATTTCGCATGTTTTGTTGTCATAATGTTTTTACGCCCAGTTCTATTGGACTGCATGCAAAATGTTGCAGGACTGATGTTTAATGTCGTATGGTTGCAGATGGTTCATACTAGGACCACGCACGAGGTTGGTGGCTCTAGCCAAGGTGGAGGCGATGACTCCCAGCCACCGGCCTACGACAGCACCCCGCAGCAGCAGCCACCACCGCCGCCTCCGCTTACTCTAGCGGATGTGATAGCGGCACTGGTGGGAGGTCGTGAGGAGCAGACCGACCTGCTCCGCACGATCGTGCAGAATAAGTCCCAGGCGGGGGGGGCGTCAAGACAGAGGGCCTCGTGAGCCCCGTGAAGTGTCGTACTCGGATTTCATGAGTACGCACCCTCCAGTGTTCACCGAAGCTGAAGAACCACTGGAGGCTGACAACTGGCTGCGGACCATCGAGTCCAAGTTCGGGCTGCTCCAGTGTACGGAGCGGCAGAAGACCCTGTTCGCAGCACAGCAGCTCCACGGTGCCTCTGGTGCGTGGTGGGCGAATTATGTCGCCTCACATCCGGCTGGTCATGCCGTGGAATGGCAAGAGTTCCGGGAGGCGTTCCGCGCCTATCACATCCCTCCCGGAATAATGAAGAGGAAGTTCCAAGAATTTTTGGAACTGAAGCAGGGCGGGAGGAGTGCCCACGACTACTCCTGTGCCTTCAACCATCTGGCGCAGTATGCGTCAGACTACATCTCCACGGAGGAGAAGAAGAGGGAGCACTTCTATCGGGGGTTACACCCCGAAATGAAGACCCACCTCGTACAGTGGAACCGCGGCACATTCAACGACTTAGTCAATGCCGCGATCATGCAAGAGGATGCTCAGCGGGAGTTGGCAGCTGAGCAGCGGAAGCGCAGCGCTCCACCCAGCGGTGGGAATGGCGCTCCCCAGAAGTACCGTATGGTGTATCGGACACCATCCGGGCAGCAGTGGCGTCCACCGGCGCGACCTCAACAGTTCGGGGGACGTTCGTTCCAAGCACCCCCGTTCCGTCCGCCGATGCCACCACCAAGACAGCAGCAGCAGCAGACGGTACCCCGGGCGTTTCAACTGCCGCAACGCGCCCCGGGTTTCAGTCCACTGATCTTTTGCGGACCGCCCCGTTTCACCTGCTTCACGTGTGGCCAGGCGGGCCACTTCACGAAGGACTGTCCTCAAGGGCAGCAGAGCAGCGGGCAAGCCCAGCTCCAGGGCGGTGCTCGAGGCCGACCTCCGGTGAAGAAGGTTGGTCAGCGGACTGGAGGCGTCCGCAACCTCGACAATGAGGACGCCCCAGAGGGAGACAACGTGCTGGCGGGTACGTTTACTCTCAACAATCAAGCCATCGTCATATTATTTGATTCTGGTGCAACCCACAGCTTTATAAGTGCATCCTATGTGGCTAAACATCAATTGCAAGTCTTCCCAACTGACTGCACTTATATGATCTGCTCACCGGGAGGGAAGATCTCAGCTAATATGATGATTCCAAAGGCACCTCTGTGCTTAGGTGGGAAACTATATCCCACCACCTTGATAATCCTTATGGGACAAAAGATTGATGCAATCTTAGGGATGTCATGGCTACAATACCATGGCGCTGTCCTAGAGGCTCGGACACGGACGGTTCACTTAAATTCTCCATTCCACCGTCCGCATTCCATGGTGTTAGACACGCCAGTCCGGGAAGTTTTAGCAATTAATAATGCTGAAGCTCTCAAGTTAGAAGACATCCCCGTAGTCTGGGAGTATCCTGATGTGTTCCCGGATGATCTTCCGGGCATGCCACCTGAGCGGGATGTCGAGTTCAAGATTGAACTTGCACCCGGGACTACACCCATAGCACGGAGACCATACAAAATGGCTCCAAATGAGCTGGCGGAACTGAAAGAACAGCTCAATGATCTGTTGAGCAAGGGTTTCATTAGGCCGAGTTCCTCGCCTTGGGGATGCTCGGCGCTATTCGTGAAGAAGAAGGATGAGACCCTGAGGCTGTGTGTGGATTACCGGCCGCTCAATGCCGTCACCATCAAGAATAAGTACCCACTGCCCCGCATCGACATATTGTTTGATCAACTTGTGGGTGCCAGTGTGTTCTCCAAGATGGACCTTCGCTCTGGATATCACCAGATAAAAATCCGGGCGGAGGATATTCCGAAGATGGCATTCTCGACGAGATATGGACTATATGAATATCTCGTCATGTCATTTGGTCTCACAAATGCTCCAGCCCATTTCATGTATCTCATGAACTCGGTGTTCATGCCGGAGCTGGACAAGTTCGTGGTAGTGTTCATCGACGATATCTTGGTTTACTCCAAGACGGAAGCCGAACATGCCGAACACTTGCGGATCGTTCTTCAACGATTGCGAGACCATAAACTCTACGCCAAGTTCAGTAAATGCGAATTTTGGATCAGCCAAGTGCCATTCTTGGGACATATCATCTCAGCTGAAGGCACTGCGGTTGACCCAAGCAAAATAGAGCAAGTGCTGAAATGGAAAGCTCCCACTTCAGTCCATGAAGTCAGAAGCTTCCTCGGGTTAGCCGGATACTACCGGAGGTTCATTCCAAGCTTCTCCAAGCTCGCTAAGCCGATGACAGAGTTGCTGAAGAAAGGGATGAAATATGTTTGGAACACGGCGTGTGAAGGAGCGTTCCGAACATTGGTGAAGCATCTCACAACAGCCCCGGTGTTAGCTCAGCCGGATACAACAAAGCCCTTCGACGTGTATTGTGACGCGTCCGGTATTGGGCTTGGCTGCGTGTTGATGCAGGAAGGACGTGTGGTCGCTTATGGCTCACGCCAACTTCGGAACCATGAGCAGCACTACCCGACTCATGATCTTGAACTTGCTGCCGTGGTGTTGGCACTGAAAATGTGGAGGCACTATCTCCTGGGGAATCTGGTGCATCTCTACACCGACCACAAGAGCTTGAAATATATTTTCACCCAGAAGGAGCTGAACATGAGACAGAGGAGGTGGTTAGAACTGATCAAAGATTATGAGATTGAGATCCATTACCACCCCGGCAAGGCGAATGTGGTTGCCGACGCGCTGAGTCGGAAATCACATGTCCATCACCTCACCATTACACCGGTGGAGGAGGAAGACCCAAGTTTATACTTGGTACCTTATGGATCGCTGTACAACCTTGCCCTCATCCCTACTATTAGGGAGGACATCATTGTAGCTCAGAAAAATGATAAAGGCATGGCACATCTCCGGAGACGGATTGACAATGGGGAGGTCAAATGTTTCCGGAAAGATGTTGAGGGGACGCTATGGTTCAACGACCGCATAGTCGTACCCCGGGACATGGAACTGAGGAAGAAAATCCTCGACGAAGCCCACTTGTCTAAATACTCCATTCATCCAGGCAGCAACAAGATGTACCAAGATTTGAAACGGAAATTTTGGTGGACACGGATGAAGCGGGAGGTAGCGAAGTACGTGTCCGAATGTGATATGTGCCGACGAGTGAAGGCTGATCACATGAAGAAATCAGGGCTGTTGCAACCCCTGAAGGTCCCGGCATGGAAATGGGAAGATGTGAGCATGGATTTCATTGTGGGATTACCCCTAACAGCCAACAAGCATGATTCCATATGGGTAATCGTTGATCGGTTAACCAAGACGGCTCACTTCATTCCGGTAAATACACGTTACAATGCCAGCAAATATGCGGAGCTATACATAGCGAAGATTCTATGCCTATACGGGGTACCCAAGACCATTGTCTCAGATCGAGGTGCATTATTTGTATCTTGCTTTTGGGAGCAGCTACATGCTGCTTTGGGTACTAAACTGATTAGGAGCTCCGCCTACCACCCTCAGACAGATGGCCAGACAGAGAGGGTGAATAAAGTTCTGGAGGACATGTTGAGAGCATGTGCCATCCACCATGGTAGGAACTGGGATAGTCACCTACCATTGGCGGAATTCTCGTACAACAACGGCTATCAGGCGAGTATCAAGATGGCACCCTACGAAGCTCTCTACGGTCGTAAATGCCGCACCCCACTAAATTGGTGCGAGTCCGGTGAAAGGGTCACATTCGTGGTTGATGTGGTGAACGACGCCGAAGAGCGCGTTCGTACCATTCAAGCCAATTTGAAGGCCGCTCAATCCCGACAGAAGAGCTACGCTGATAAGAGGCGTAGGCCGTTGCACTTTGACGTCGGGGAACACGTGTACCTCCGCGTGTCTCCAATGAAGGGCGTGCACCGGTTCGGTGTGAAGGGGAAGCTCGCTCCCCGTTTTATTGGACCCTACGCTATCACCGAGAAGTGTGGACCAGCGGCGTATCGATTGGAGTTACCGGCACCCCTTACTGGTGTCCATGACGTTTTCCATGTTTCGCAACTGAGAAAATGTTTGAAGCATACAGCTGCTGTTCCTACCGAAGATATCGGCGAGCTGAAACCGGATTTAACTTATGATGAGTATCCGGTGGCTATTCTTGATGAAAAAGCCATGACCACACGCAGCAGAACGTTGTGGTTCTACAAAATACTCTGGAGCAACCACACCGCCGAAGAAGCGACGTGGGAGAGCAAGGAGTTCCTTCACTCAAGCTACCTGGAGTTCATGGCTTCTCAACATGGGTAAGTCCCCATTACATCGCCATCTCTTCGTTTGTAATCTCGGGACGAGATTCTTTTAAGGGGGGAGGGATGTAAAAGGCCCAAGAAATGGGACTTGCAAAAACTTTTCTTCACTTCACCACACCTCAGTTCTTGTTGTGGATAGCTGGTAAAAAAATGGGAAGAGCAAGTAACCTCTATCAAAGAAGTGGTTAGAGGGGAAACTTACACTTTCACAACATGGGAAAATTCTACACATATGATCACACATGAGAGGGTGTTTCCAAACTGTTGCATTCAAATTCAGGATTGCAGCAGCTAAAACAAGGAGTAAAGGGCATACTTGGATTCCTCAGGTTCAAATTAGTGGGGAGGCAGAGTCTCAATAATTTTTGAAAAGGTTGGACACCCATTTTTCCAAAAAGGATCCAAATATGCAAAGAATTCAAATATACATTTGAATTTGGGGGAAATGAGCTCAACCATACAAATGTAGGTCAGTTTCAAACTCCAAATATTTGAATTCATCTCTGGCTAAGCTTTGGAGATCTTTTGAGGGGTGGGGGAGCACTGACAAGTGGGTCCCACATGTCATTGGAGAGGTTAAAATGGCACAAAAGCCAACAGCCTTTGGGGCTAAGTGTTGCACTCGGAACAGAGCCGAGGCTCCACCGTGACACACCGCGAAAACGCCGGGCGCCACCTCCTGCTCTCCCCTCGCGCGCTGGCGAGCTCCTTGTGGGGGCGCAGTAACTCCCAGCCGTGCCCAGCTCGCCACGACCACGAACCGACCCCACGTCACCGCCCTCTCGCACGACAGAGCGCCGAGGAGCCGCCGCTGTGATCCACTCGCTCGGGAGCGATCGTCTCTCGTGTACCCACGTCGGCAACTCAGCAAACCAACATCCTCAGACCTCCCACACCCTCCCCGCATCACTTCCAGTCGAGTTGAACCACTACCCACCGAGAAAAACCATGTTTTCGTGGCCGCCGGGGAGAACCGAGCAAAGGTGCTCCCGTGGGCAGCTCGGCAGAAGACTTGTCACGACCAAGGAGGAGCAGTTTTGGACGCGCCTAGACTCCACGCTGCTCGACCCCAAAGCCTAGAACCAGTGACCGATCATCGCCGGCGAATTTCGCAAAACGGCTTCAACCGGTGCATAACTACCCTCGGGTAAGAAACCCACAAATTCCCGACGTATGATTGCTTAGAGTTTATCAAACTGCACACACAGGAGCTAGACTGGATGGCGCCCAAGTTTGCTCCGCAACCCTAGCTTAATTTTGGCTATAGCCGGCGTATTTCCCGGTTTTCCAGCCGCGGTTATGGCGGGAAAGGTCGGGCTCACGGTGACGACTAGGTTAGAGCTCTCCCCGAGCCCTAGCATGGCCTTGTCGACCTTCCATGAGATCCCCCGGTGCTGTAGAGTCTTTCCACCGAGGTTTTGGTGGGCTACGATGACCGGGTGCCATAACTGAAGAGAGTCCGAGCCGCCGCACCGTCGCCAGCTAGGTTAGGGCCACCGCCGACCAGAGCAGGCGGTACCAGCGTGTTCAGCGCGCAAAAATAGGCCCAGACGGCGAGTTTCCGGCCAGGAGGCGGTCGGGAAGCCAAGTCCGGCGAGCAGCCGAGGTGTGCCGGCGAGGGGGCGGCGCGGGAAAAAGGGCGGGCGCGAGGAAGAAGACGAGCCGGCCAGGCCCACTCGTCAGTCTCTCGCGGCACAGTGTGGGGATTTTCTGTTGCACCGGATCGGCTGTGAACGCGCGGAAAACAATCCTGTGGCCCCGTGTGGCGCAGCCGAGGTGATGACACGTGGGAGCCGGGCCCGCTGTCAGAAATTTGAACTTTCCCGGTTAATTCGAATTCCAGAAATTTCCCAAACTTTAGAGCTCCATAACTTCTGCTAGAAAGCTCCAAATTTAGTGATTCAAATTAGGTTGGATTCATCTTGCCTAGCTCTGTCCAGATATACAACCCAATTTGTATGAAACCCATTAATTAATTCTGGAAAATTCTTTAAAGCTTCTCAGCAAAAGGATTTTAGAGGGAGTTTGGTTCATCCAAAAATCCCCAAATTTTGCCAGAATGTTCTTTAGGACATTAGTAAACCCCTGTAAAAGTTTCAGACCATTTGGAGTTGATTTGGTCAGAGCAATTCAAATTGGAAGGTGCTGTGTTCATTTGAATACAGAAACATTTTCAGAGAATTTCCAAAACTTGGAAATTCAGTTCTGGGCAATTCATAACCCCAAAAATGTTAGGAAAATTCAGGCAAACTCTATGAGCTATAATTGAAATTGTAGTTCATTAAGTTGAGCATGAACCTGGGTATTACCTCAGAATAAATTCTTCCTTGCTGATTTGCCAAGAGAATTATTCTGAGCAAACCACTCCATGAAAAGTGCTAATGTTTGGTCCAGAGAGTTTTCTTGTGACAAGGAACTCACACAAAAATTCTCAGCTCCATTGGAGCTCTAGATCACCCCTGTCCTGTTTAACCACTTAAGGGATTAATATGGAAAAGGGGGAAAACCACTTAGCATTTAACCATGTGATTAAGTCCAAGCCAAACCACCAACACCAGTTCATCTTTAAATTCTTAAACAAAGTTCCAGGTGTTAGAGGCTGGTTATTAAAACTAATAACAGTAACCTTACAATAACTTGTATGCATATTAATTAACATGTAATATTGCATAAACGTGTAGCCGTTGAAGAAGAGACTCCGGAAGTGCTGGACTTCCTTCTTCCGGACGAGGAACTAACTACTGACCAGCAGCAACAAGGCAAGCCCCGGTTTGCATTAACCCTTTTTTTATAAGTCTTACTTTGTTTACATGTGTCATATGAAGTATGTATGTGCATTAGGTATAGGATGAATGAAACCCCACTTGCATAACCAAAGGTTCCTAAAGGAGTGAGGGTAGTGTCAAGGACCTCGAGTAGACAGGCTATGCTTAATGAGTCATCGGACTTCGGTACAAGTCGAGTAGTTGGAATCTACTCGCGAGATAGGCATTGGGGCATACGGGTTCGGTTGAGTGATGTGAGATCACTATAATAATGAAAATGAGACTAGGCAGGGGCTAGGGCGCAGCAAGAGGAAGTCTTGTGTGCGCAGCCCTGTCCGTGTCGATTGAGGACCGAGCCGTGTGCGGCCCTGCTGAACAAGTATTGAACGTACCGAAGGTATATCGGATATATGGGCCCCGATAAACCGATGTAGCCTAAACCTCCGGGCGTCGAGGCATAGCACACCGATTTATAGGTGTAGGTTGAGGGCAGCAAGGTGGAAATCTGCCAACGGGCATAGAGAGATGCTCCGGGTGGGGAACCTCCTGCTCGTTTCGGTGTGACCGGTTCGACGTTTGGGCTGTTGGGTGAAAGGTTGTCCCGTACGACATCGAGTGAGCGTGCTGTGCAGCTCCACGGGTGGGCGTACGTGACGTGCTCTTTGGGTTTTCCCTGCAGGTGTATATCGAGTCGATTCGCCGTCCCTCGCGGTGACGAGTACCGCTTGTTCACTGTGTCGTAACGTAGACTAATGGATGAAATATGTTGATTCAATGATGCTGATTGATATAATTGTATTGCTACATGTGTGCCACCAAATACTGCTTACTAAATTTCAGATTTCATGAACTGTTAACTTGTTGCTAAAAGATGAACTAAGGATGAACTTGTAGGCGTGTCGTTTTGCTGAAATGTTACTAACCTATGCCTTGGTATACCTCATGTAGAGTTTCATGCTTAGGTGAGTCGGTTAAGCCTTGCTGAGCCTTCGTGCTCATGGTTGCTGCTTAAGTGTTTTTCAGGTGAGGAGCCACCCACGGACTCGGAGTACGAGTCAACCGGCGAGGGTTACCCTCCGTCGGGGACCACGGCTGAGTGGGAGCCGTACACGCCGCGCTGAGCTGAGGAGTGCAGCTAGTGTGGGTTGCCCTAGGGCTGGGCAACCAACTTTTGCTAGATAGGCGGGCGTGAGTTGTGTAGTGTAGACTTCCGCTGTGTAACATAAACAATAGTTGTAACTGAAGTTTGTACTTGTTTGTACAGTTTCAGTTGTTTCCCATGTAATATATTATGTTCTTATGACGTGTGCTGTCGGGTGTCGCATCGCGCGGCACCACCCTCTGCAATCCTGGATGAGCGGATTCCGGTCCGCCACAATATTGCTAACTGAAATTTCAGATTTATGAACCTTTAACTTATGGCTAAAAGGTGAACTAAGGATAAACTCTTAGGCGTGTCCTTTGCCTCAAATCGACATCCTACTTTTGGTATGATTTGCATGTAGAGTTCCATGTGTAGGTAAGTCGGATTAGTCTTGCTGAGCCATCATGCTCACAGTTGCTGCTATGAGTGTTTGCAGCTGAGGAATACACCACTGAGATGAAGTACGGGTTCACCGAGGAGGGTTACCCTCCTTCAGGAACAATGGCTGAGTGGGAGCCATGCACACCGCCATGACAGAGTGTGGCTAGTGTGGGTTGTCCATAGGGCTGGACAACCAACTTTTGCTAGTAAGGGTTAGGCGTGAGTTGTATAATTAATTTACGCCGCGGTTAACTCTATAAATTAGATGCAAACTGAATGTTTGTACCACTTTTGTACAAATTCAGTAAGTTTGAACGTAATACATGTTTTCCTTATGATGTGTGCTGTCAGGTGTCGTATCGTGCGGCACACGACCCTCTATGATCCTGGATTGTACGGATTTCAGTCTGTCACAGGCTGACACCAGAGCTGCTTAGGGGATAGCACACTAAATAGGGACAGTATTACGGGAAAACTTAGGATTACGGTGAGGCGTCGATAGTATGCCCAAATAAGGACTATATTAGTATAGTTACTTAAAGTGACATGACTAACTTACTTGTAATAATTTTGTATTTAGATTATGTAACAACACACCTACGCTCAGGTAAGAGGTAAGGTACGCCACTGAAAGTGGTCAATTTCGGTTAGCTCCCTCATGCGAGGAACGGAGCATGACAGGTTCCGTTCAGCGACGAACGGAAAGTGAATATGTTTTCTAAGACTCTTCATGTCCTAGATACATGAACGGCACTAGCCTCCAGTGCGCAAACCCAAGGGCAAGAGGAAAAGACCCCATCATGTGGTTTGTAACACAAAGTATGTGCTCTAGGACTGGTGTGCTTAATTGCAAAGTTGTGGAGCCCTTCGCTGGGTGGTGAATAACCCGGCCATGTACCTTGAGACGTGGCTTCACTCGGGGACAGCTGTATGGCAATGATACCGGCGTATGTATTTAATTTCAAATATGGACTTGCCTGAAATGACAAACCATTGGAGTGAGTCATTATTGAGTGTTTTCTGCAGTGCTAACCACGTTGCGTATTTCATGTAGTACACATTTGTGAGATACCATTTTTAGTGCCACAGTTTGAGTCATATATGCCAGTATAATCGGGTTAGGATTTTCCATTTTGTGAGGAACATCGTACCGACATATAAGAATCATGATTGCATTAAAAAAACTTTGTAAAGTAGTTAATATAACTATTTTCAGTTCCCAGTAATCTGGTTTTAGAGTGAAACTCAAAATTGGAGTAGTTCATCCTAGGGGACTTGAAAAACAGAGTGCTCTGTTTTGGGCAGGAACTTTGCTAGACTTGACAGAGCATAACTCACAAGTTATTTATCCAATGGAGGTGTGGGATATAGTAATGAAAAGGGGTTTAAGTGCTCTACAACTTTGTTGTGGACTTCCAGAACAGAATTGTAACATCCTCAAAATTACTACCATGCATTGCATACATTTTTCATACAGAGAAGCATTTAAAAAGAAGAAATAAAGAGAGGAATATAGAAGCAAATAAAACAGTAAAAAGGAATAAAAATAGAAAATAATGAAAATAAATAGAAAAGGAAAATAAATAAAAAGAAAAAAGAAAAATAAATAAATGAATAAAATAACCAAATTGGGCCACCCCAATTTTTGCCCAAAATTCCCCAATTTTCCCCCAAATTCCCCTCTCCCCTAATTTTCCCAATTTTTCCCAATTTTCCTGATTTTCCCAAATTCCCCAAAATTCCCCTAGGGAATTTTCCCGCACATTTGGAGGGAATTTCGCCCAATTTCGGTCGCACCAATTAGGGGGGGAACCCTAATGGGCCCCACCCCTTGGCCGCAGCCCATTAAGGAGTGGGAACCCTAGCCACCCCCCTTTATGGATTTTTGTGGGCTTTTATTTCTCAATTAATCTCAGCCATTGGTGGAAAATAAATAATAAAATCCCAGCCCCTAGCTCCCACCTCTTTTAAAATTAAATATTAGCAATTGGATAATTGGGTAGATACAATCCTAGCCACCCTAGCTCTTTTCCCCTTATAAATAAACCCCCCTAGCCGCCACCTCCACCCCTCTTTTTTGCTGCCGCCCCCTCTCCCCTGCTGCCAAGGCTTGGTCGCCGCCCTCTAGCAGGAGCTTGGCCGCCGTCGGAGCTCCGTCACGCCTCGCCGTCGCTAGAAAAGAAGCCCCCGACGTTCTGCCCTAGCCGCAGCCTCATAATTCTCCATAGAAAATCCGCCACTGCTACCATTGCAAGGGAGGAGGTCCTGCTGCAAGGAATAAGTGAGGTAGGTCTTCGTTACCCCTCTTACAACGTTGCCACTGTTTCTACGCACCCATTTTCTTCACCCCCTGCGAGCAGAAATTTCTGCGTGTGTACAGACCATGTTTTGGTCGATTTTTGACAGTGGAATTGATCTACAAAGTGTGTCAAGATCATAACCACATCCACACTTGATCCCAGCAGCCTTGATCATCATAAAACCCTATGGAAGCCTACTAAAACATGCAAGAACACGAGCAAACTGATTTTTATAAACTGCACCATAGGAATTGCATTCATCCACCTCATTGCATTTTGAGTGAAGTTTGTGCATGATAATTGATTGCTGTAAATTTTGTATGTGCGTGGTCCTGAGTAGAAGGGCACGCTCAAGAGGCCGCCTACAAGGAGCTACAGCACCAAGACTTCGAGACACTTGAGCAACACGAACAGCGGGAGCAAGTCAAGTGCCCCTTGACCATATTGATCCTATATTTTCGAAACTGTTTTGCTTGCGAAAACTCGTATGCTTGTGTCAACTTGATGGGACACCCTTTTATAGTAGTTTACTAGTTTTGTTAACCATCCTTGTCGCCGGGAAAGTTGAACAGTCGGGTATGGTCGTTTTTCCTTTTTGCTTCGCTTAATTTACTGTGACGGACCGAAATCCATACATCCAGGACCTCAGAGGGTGGTGCTGCACGATGAGATACCCGGCAGCACACATCATAAGGCAACCATTGTATTACATTGAAAACAAACTGAATATGTACAAAAAAGTAGTACAAACTTCAGTTTACGGCTAATTACGGAGTTTACTACAGCGGAAGATAATTTATACAACTCACGGCCACCTAACTAGCAAAAGTTGGTTCTCTGTCCCTACGGACAACCCACACTAGCTGAACTCAACCTCAGTGCGGCGTGTATGGCTCCCACTCAGCCATAGTCCCCGACGGAGGGTAGACCTCGCCGGTCGACTAGTACTCCAACTCCGTGGGGTACTCCTCACATGCAAACACTCATAGCAGCAACCGTGAGCATGATGGGTCAGCAAGTCTTAACCGACGCTCCTACGCATGAAACTCTACATGCTGGTCATAACAAACATAGTATGGCACATTGCAGAAATGGACACGCCTACAAGGTCATCCTTAAATCATCTTTTAGCCACAAGTTAACAGTTCATGAATCTGAAATTTAGTAAGCAATATTTGGTGGCACACATGTAACAATACAATTTATTCATAACAGCAATATTGAATCATAGTATTCCATATGTTAACCTATGTCACGACTCAGTGACCAAGTGAAACTCATCACCACGAGTGACGGCAAATCAACTCGATATCCACCTGCAGGGATACCCGAAGAGCACGTCACGTACGCCCGACCGTGGAGCTGCACAGCACGCTCACTCGATGTCGTGCGGGACAACCTTTCACCAAACAGCCCAAACGTCGAACCGGTCGCACCCAAACAGAGAGGAGGTTCCCTACAAGGAGCATCTCTCTATGCCCGTTAGTGGATTTCCACCTTGCTGCCCTCAACCTACACCTATAAATCAGTGTGTTATGCCTCAACACCCGGAGGTATAGGTTACATCAGTTTATCGGGGCCCATATATCCGATATGCCTTCGGTACATTCATACTTGATCAGCATGGGCCGCACACGGATCGGTACTCAATCGACACGGACAGGGCTACACCCATACGACTTCCTATTGCTGCGTCCTAGACCCTGCCTAGTCTCATTTTGTTCTTACTAAAGTTGTCTCACATCTCGAACCAATCATGTGTGTCCCGAACCCTATACTCGCGAGTAGATTCCAACTACTCAACTTGTACCGAAGTCTATAAACATTAAGCACAGCTTGCACTACTTGAGGACTTATACACTACTCTCACTCTTATTGGAAATATCTGGTTATGCATTTGGGGTTTCATCCATCCTACACCTAATGCACATACATACCTCAAGCTAAGTGAATATAAAGCAAAAAATTATAAAACTTGTTAAATGCAAACGGGGGCTTGCCTTGTTGCTGCTGGTCAGGGGTTAAGGTCTCTTCCTGAAGTAGGAAGTCCAACACTTCCGGGTCTCCTCGCCTTCAGCGACTACACCTGAGCAATGTAACGATATGTCAATTTAAATGCAAATGCGTGGAATTTAGTATATAAAGACCATAACTCTAGCTAGACATCACATATGGCTCTTAAATTTTTACTGTGGCTTGGTGAGAACCTAACCCGAGACTTGACCAAATTTCATTTGAATCCAAGCTCATTTGAGCTCTGCACAAATAAAAGTCTAAATGGTCATTACTAGAACTCCTAAGGATTTCCAGGGATTTTTATGTATCAAACCATTACCTTTTGGAGACTAGAGTTTGAGATGGTTCTAATGGAGTTGGTTTCATGTCATTTGAAGGATCCTAGAGAAAATTATGCCCTAATCAAGATTTGAGAACATCTGAAAAATGTTTCTGTACATTTTTCTATTTTCTCAGGGCAGTTCACATAATCACACCATTAGGGGGACTAAATGAACTTGGATGGATCTGAAACTTTTCCTGTGACTCAAGGATTTTCAAATTAACATCCTAGCAAAATTTCAGAATTCTCCATGAAGGGAATCTCCAGATAAAAGTCCCAACAGTTTAACCTTTAATGGAATTATTTCTGGAAAAGAATAAGTTTCATGAGATGAAACTTATTTTGCTTGATAGTACTAGAAATTCTGAATCCAGCAAAATTTGGTTCACTAAATTTTGAGCTTCCTAGCAAAAGTTATAGGCACTTGAAGTTTGAACTAAACTCTGAAATTCGATGAAAAGTTTAAAACTCTGCCTGCAGGCCCAACCACGCGGCTGTTTCTTCTTCTCGCGCCAGAGCGTTCGGCGGCGGCGCACTCCGGCGAGGATCACCGGAAGTGATTTCCCGGCCGCCCCTAGGGCTGAAAATGGCTGCCTAGCCCTATCTCGCAACGTGGAACTCGCCTCGGGGGTGGGAGCTCGCTGGCAGTGACCGGAAACGTCCGTGCGACGGCAACCGCGGCGGCTAGGGTTCCGGTGATGTAGTTCTCACTCTATGAGGCACAAGAAGGGTCGCGGTTTGCTCGTGGAGCACCAGTGATATGCACCGAATTTGGTTCGGCGAAGGGTGGCCTGATCGTCACGACAGGAGGCTCAAGAACAAGATAACTTGCTGTAGAAACAGCGCGGATAACTAGCTTTATACCTGACACAGGTTGGATGCGACCAAGCGACGGGGAGAGAGACACCGAAACCGCGAAGACTTCGACTCGATCTCCGAACGACCTCAGAACCACAACCGGAGCTAATCCACACAAGACGGGGCAGCCGTACTGGAACCCGCAGAGCATGAATTAGTGGATCTCAGAGAGATCTCTCCACAAGTTCAAGAAGAACAAGGAAGAACAAGGGTTAAGTAAGACACTCAAGCAGCTCGGCTGCAAATATCACTGGATTAATCTTAATTCATCAAAAAGTCTTTGTTGGCTTACAAAAAGAGCGGTATTTATGCCAACAACTAGTCTAAAAATAGATGGGAACTGAAAAAGCCACGTGGGAAGGTGGATGGCCAACTGGCTTGATCATTCATGCAGTGGTCATCAATTTCCCGTATGTCTTCTGGCCTTTTGAGTGGTCTTCAATGTTTTAATCATAACTCCACCTAGGGACATCCAAAAGACACGGGACCAGATGCGTTGGAAAGCTAATTCGATAACCTTTCACACCATGTGTAGCATGCTTCACGAAATATTGTAGAGTGATACAGTTTCTCACGGAAACTTGGATATCAGGCTGACTATTGATCTTCTGAACAGTCTGCACCAAAAGCACAACGCTGCCAAGCTTGGAGCTCTAAAGCACTCGGCACTTAGTGGCCTTAGAAAGCTGACTTCAACACCTTTCCAACAAGTACTCATAGACCTTCACAGCTTCTATGAATCAAGAGATATGACTGTTTCTTTATGACAGTTCTGCCAGGCCGAACTGGTTCGACGTAGTTCTCCTCTCTGGTTCAGTCTCGGTGTGTCCTTGTCATCCTCCTTGGTGAACCTGAGTAATAGAAACATGTACGATTTAGGAAGTATATAATTCTCATTAATAAATGGAATTTCACAAAGTAGCGCGTGCACCTCTTGTTGTAGCTGTTTAGCTCGGCTACGAGTAATTGGTCCATCGAAGACATGAGCTGGTGCAGCTTGACTTGATGATTGTTCCATCTTGCTTGATGTAGTCGGTATACTTGATGGTGTGGTCGGCGTGGGCATATCATCCTCCCCCCTTGAAAAAGAGTCGTCCTCGACTCTTCCAATCCAAAGAATGGAGAGAGGCCGGACACATTGAAACTGGTACTCACACCATAAGTACTTGGCAGATCAATTTCATATGCGTTGTCGTTGATCTTGCGTAGAACTTTGAATGGTCCGTCAGCCCGGGGTTGCAACTTGCTCTTGCGCAGCTCTGGAAAACGATCCTTTCGAAGGTGCACCCAAACCAAGTCCTCTGGTTCGAACAACACCTTCCTGCGACCCTTGTTAGCGTGCTTCTCATACTTCTTGGTCATCTTTTCAATATTGGCCCGATCCCTATCATGAATGTTCTTGACAAATTCTGCTCGCTTGCTTGCATCGAAGTTCACATGTTCCTGCATGGGTAAAGACAAAAGATCTATGGGAGCAATGGGCGTGAATCCATATACAATTTCAAATGGACGAAATCTAGTGGTCGAGTGTACTGCCCTATTGTATGCAAACTCAACATGTGGCAAGCTTTCTTCCCATAGTGTCAGGTTCTTCTTAAGGACAGCTCGGAGAAACATTGATAGTGTTCGATTCACAACTTCAGTTCGGCCATCCGTTTGCGGATGACATGTTGTGGAGAACAACAGTCTTGTCCCAAGTTTGCCCCACAATGTCTTCCAAAAGTAGCTCAAGAACTTGGTGTCACGATCCGACACAATGGTACGTGGCATTCCATGTAGTCGCACGATTTCCCTAAAAAATAATTCATCAATACGGGAAGCATCGTCGCTCTTGTCGCAAGGAATAAAATGTGCCATTTTGCTGAAACGATCAACCATGACAAAAATTGAATCCCTTCCCCTTTTGGTCCCCCCTTTTGGTCCGTGGTAACCCAAGAACAAAATCCATTAAAATGTCCTCCCAAGGTGCATTAGGAATAGGAAGAGGAGTATATAAACCATGAGGGTTCAGACGAGACTTAGCTTTGTCGCAGTTTTCGCAGCGAAGAACATGTCTCTCTACATCTCGTCGCATTTTTGGCCAAAAGAAATGGTCGGCCAGCACCTGCTCCGTCTTCTTGGCTCCAAAATGGCCCATAAGTCCACCTGCATGAGCTTCCTGCACGAGTAAAAGTCGAACAGAGCAATCTGGAATACAAAGTTTGTTAGTGCGAAATAAAAATCCATCATGCACTTGATACTTTTCCCATCCTTTGCCATTACGGCACTTGGCATATGGTTCAGCAAAGTACGAATCAGTGGCATATAATTCCTTTATACTTTCCATTCCGAGAATTTTAGCATCAAGTTGTGTGAGCAAAGCATGACGTCGAGATAAAGCATCAGCTACAATATTGTCTTGACCTTTCTTATATTTGACAATATAGGAAAGGACTCAATAAATTCACTCCACTTAGCATGTCGTTTATTCAGTTTTAGTTGTCCCTTAATATGTTTCAATGATTCATGGTCTGAATGTATTACAAATTCTTTAGGATAAAGGTAGTGTTGCCAAGTTTCCAAACTCCGAACGAGAGCATATAATTCTTTATCATAAACTGAATAATTCAAAGTCGGACCACTTAGCTTTTCACTGAAGAATGCAATTGGTCTCTTTTCTTGCATCAGCACGCCTCCAATCCCGACTCCACTTGCATCACATTCAATTTCAAATGTCTTGTTGAAATCATGAAGTGCAAGGACTGGGGATGTTGTGAGCTTCTTCTTTAATTCTTCAAAAGCCTTTTGTTGTGCTTGTCCCCATTTGAAACGTACGTCTTTCTTGGTCAGCTCATTGATTGGAGCAGCGATCGTGCTGAAATCTTTCACGAAGCGCCGGTAGAAACCAACAAGTCCAAGGAAGCTTCTCACTTGGCTCACGTTCTGTGGAGGCGTCCATTCATGTACAGCCTTGACTTTCTCAGCATCCACCTCCACACCTTCTCCTGAAACAACAAAACCAAGGAAAACTACCTTGTCGGTGCAGAAGGTGCACTTCTCAAGGTTAGCGTACAATTTTTGTTTACGCAGGACAGCAAGCACGCTCTGGATATGTGCAACATGTTCTTCAAGAGTCTTGCTGTAGATTAGGATGTCATCAAAATAAACCACAACAAATTTACCAATGAAAGTTCTAAGCACATGATTCATTAATCGCATAAACGTACTAGGTGCATTGGTTAAACCGAAAGGCATCACTAACCATTCATACAATCCAAATTTTGTTTTAAAGGCTGTTTTCCACTCATCTCCTTCTTTCATACGAATCTGATGATAGCCGCTTCTTAAATCAATTTTAGTGAAAAAATTAGCACCACTAAGTTCATCAAGCATATCATCTAAGCGAGGAATGGGATGCCTATATCTTACTGTGATGTTGTTAATTGCGCGGCAATCCACACACAGTCTCCAAGACCCATCTTTCTTAGGCACTAAAAGAATAGGGACAGCACAAGCGGAAAGACTTTCCTGTACATACCCTTTTTTCATCAATTCCTCCACTTGTCGCTGAATTTCTTTTGTCTCCTCTGGGTTGGTGCGGTATGCAGCCCTGTTCGGAAGTGACGCACCAGGAACCAAGTCAATTTGATGCTCGATCCCTCTCTTAGGTGGCAGTCCTGGTGGTACTTCATCCGGAAAGACATCTTCATATTCCTGCAAGACATTCAAAAGAGTACTCGGCAGGGTAGAGGGTAAGGCATTAGTAGAAAGAAAAGTGTCCTTGTACATAAGTACAAAGAACATGGCATCGGGTTCACTCAATGCTTTGATATCCCCCTTCCTAGCCATCATTACTAAACCCTCTTTTCCCGGTTTCTGGGTTCCTTGCAGCTGTGGGGTTCGATTTGGCTGTGGACACTCTTCCTTACTATTTTTGTGGCTCACTCGCAAGTGGTGCTCGCTCTCGCGCTGTTTCTTCCTGATATCATCCTTCAAAATTTCTTCCGGTGTCAAAGGAAGCAAGGAAATTCGCTCTCCTTTGTACACAAAAGACAGCTTGTTGGTCCTTCCAAAAATCTGGACATCACGATCATATAGCCATGGTCGACCGAGCAGAAGCTGGCAGGCTTGCATAGGCACCACGTCACACTCCACATGATCATTGTATTTACCAACAGAGAATGGTACAGTCACAGTATGACTGACACGTAGTGCACCACAATCATTAAGCCACTGCATCTTGTATGGACTAGGATGACGCCGTGGTTTCAGTCCCAATCTGTCAACCAATTCTTGGCTAGCAATATTGTTGCAGCTGCCATTATCAACGATGATACGACACACCTTATCTTTGATTAGTCCACGGGTATGGAACAAATTATGTCGCTGCCCGTTGTCTTCCTTTTCTGCTGTTACACTAAGCACTCGTAGAGAAATAAAGCAATTATGTTCTCCTTCTTCAGGCTGGATCTCATTCCCTTCCTCCTCAATTTCTTCATCACATATCGGTCCAGCATCTTCCGGATCACTCTCGGATTCCCATTCACCTTTCTCATTCAACAACATGACCCTCTTACTTGGGCATTGGGCAGCAACGTGCCCACTGCCGTGGCATTTATGGCATACAATTTCTCTGCTTCGAGAAGAAGATGTAGCTCCCGAGACATTGCTGTGGGCTGCTGAACTTGCAGCGGGTCGCTGCTGAGTTGTTGGTGATGACGCGGTGGAGGCTGCCATCTTCGATGGAACAAATGATTGAGAAGACTTGGCTGCAGCCCCTTGAGATCGTACACCACCATAGGAAGTACTTGACTGCTGTTTGTGCCATGGGGCAGCAATAGAATAACTGCCACAAGATTTTCCACGTGACTCTTGCTGAATCTTCTTCTCTGTTCGCATAGCTTGATCAACAAGATCCTGCAATGTACGATATGGAAACATCTTCACAAAACCCAAAATTTCTTTATTAAGACCTACAAATCTTGCCATTGTTGACTCTGCATCTTCTCTTATTCCAGCCCGCACCAACAGTAGCTCCATCTCCTTGAAATACTCATCAACTGATCTCTTCCCTTGCTTTAACATTTGCAACCGGTTCCTTAAATCACGCTGATAGCTAGATGGCACGAATCGCCTTCTCATCACTTGCTTCATCTCCTCCCATGTATTGATATATCCGCGTCCCAAATCACGTTGATTCTCCTGCACTTGGTTTCACCAAGTGAGAGCGTATCCAGAGAGTTCCACCGAAGCAAGATTCACACGGCGCTGAGCCGAAAGATTATGTACTCGGAATATTTGATCACACTGCTCAGCCCATTGAAGAAATTCATCAGGATTCTCCTTTCTAGTAATCTTTGGAATACTCAACTTGACACGAGCGATGTTATCTGGGTTGTCATGAGGACGTCGACCACGATGGTATTCCCTTTCTTCAAAATCAGCAGGCCGGCGATGATGACGCCGATCAAACCTGCCACCTTGACCGAAAGGATTTTCATCAACAGGAGATCCTTCTTCATGATCTTGATCTTGAAACTCTTTGTCTTCAAAATGCACGCGGTGACCATCAGCATTGCGCCTATGTGCGCGATGCCCACCATGGTAATTATTAAAATCAGCATGGAGACCACCACCAGATCCGTCACGGCCATCTCCGAAGCGATTGAATCCATGGCCGAAACCAGAGTTCTCATCGCCGGTGTGAAATCCCAAAATTCTAGAAAGTGGAGCTGCAGTTCACACCGAGAAAAGGAGAGGGAATTTAAACTTCTGAATTTAAAGGTGTGAGCTCCAAGTCTAAACTTGAACATGCAAAAATTCCCGAACACGGAGATCTAAGGATATCATTTGGTTCTCCACACATCCAATAATAGCCTGGCAAATTTTCAGAGCATTTGAAAAGGATTTCCTATTTGTTGGAATTTAAACGGGAGAAAATTCGAATTTGAATTTAAATCTCAGTTTCAAATTCCGACTTCACCGAAATTCAAATTTTAGTGCACCATTGTGTTCATCATATTTCTTTTGGCCTATCCTCTAAGTTTGATCAAATTTGGAGCTCGTTTGCTATTTTAAATCAAAATGGGGGATAAGAGGGAGAATTGTGGCTGGGTGGACCCCACTGGACAGAGACTCCACACGCTGTGCTGTGTTTGTGCTTCACGGGAGGGCGCCACCTCCAGCCACGGGTGTCCACCGATGTCCTGAGCTCCACCTCATGCTTGTTTACCCCGGAAGCCAAAGGATAAGTGCACAGCAGCCATGGACCGCTTCTCCTTCCTTGCTCTCCACCCGCTATCTCGCACACAGAAGGAAAAACAGCCACCACAGCCGACCTCGCTGTTCTCCCGTGACCGCTGGCTAGAAGCCTCTTCGTGGCTGACGGTTTACACGAAAAAGGAGCGCCCTCAGGTGTGCAAACCAACGGTGCAAACCTCTCCTCCTCTCATGCATCACAGTGGATGAATTTTCCAATTCTTTGCTTCGGTATGCATAGAACCGAGTTGCACAAATCTTCAAAATTCGTCGTGTTTAGTCCATCATCCCTTGTGCCGAGCTGGAAACATGTTCTAGACTCTCCAACGCCCCTCTAGGATCAAAAACCATCAAAAATCATCAAGAATTGGGGCTGTTCTTCGAGAATTTCGAGCTGGAACCGAATTTTGCCCTAGGTCGCCAATGAGTCCCTATTTGCAGCCATTTTTGGGCAGATTTGAGCTCATGCCGGTGATGAGGGATCCCCCACGGTGCTATAGAGCCCAAGAACCGACCTTTTAGTGGAGAAATCACTGCACACGACCTCGCCGGAGCCCTAGGGTTAGCTGTGGCCGGTGCGCACTGCTTTCCGGCGAAGTTTCAGCCGCCGCCGACCTCACCAATAAGTTCAGCATGGTGGAAAATGGGGGGGGGGCGGCCAGCAGGGGGTCTGGAGGTGGCAGGGAAGGTCATTTCCGGCGACCTCGCCGGAGGGAGCCGCCCCTGGTCTGTTTGGCGCGTGGCTGGAGGTTAGGGATGACGAGTGGGACCCACTGTCAGCATTTAAACATTTTCCAGGTTTTCTCATTTCAGTTCAAACTTTGGAGAGCCATAACTTTGTGTAGGAGTGTCCAAAAATTGTGAAACAAATTTTGTTGGATTCCTCTAAAAGATTACTATCCAGGGGTGCAGCCCAATATTTATGAAAATTCCTGGATTTGGCTCATTAATTCATTTATAGAAAATCTTGTAGGAATTTTTACAGGAGTTTTGTTCATTGGAAAATTCCCAAATTTGGGCAGGACATTGTTCCAATAATCCTTAAACTCCAGTAAAATTTTCAGAGGCATTGTACTCCATTTGCTTGGCCAAATGTTGTTTGAATCCTCTATGTCTCTGAAAAATGGGAAAATGAACAGAGACATTTTCAGACTTTTAACCAAGTTTGGAAAATTCATGTCTCGGTGTAGGAAGCTCCAAAAATGGCGAAACCAAGTCCTATGGATTCATGAGTCTCTCAAGTTTCTAAAAAACCAAATTTGGAGCATGAAAAGACACTATAATTACCATAGGATTTCAGAGAATACCAATAGTAAGAAAATTCCCTAGGCCACATCTTCCATTAACTTTGTCTGAAATTTTGCAACCCATACCTCTGTATGATATATGGACCACTGTAAAAATTTCAGAGCAACTTGAGATCATCTTCTCCAGTTTTCTGCTGGTTCTTCCTACTACCTTTCTTATGTCCATTATAAATAGATCTTTGCATTTCTCCAACAAACATCCACTGCCCACCTAAAGATATCCTCTGTTTCTATCCATAACAGAGCTCATCTCTCACTTTAGGGTTGATCTAAGCCATTCTTAGTTCCTAAAACACATTTGTTTTATAATTCAGTTATTTGTATTAAAAACTATGCATATTCATATTGGTAGGAAATACGACGAAGGAGGTCGACGGGCAACTTGACTCGGAGCAGCAAGTTGAAGCTTAACTCAACGCCAAGATACTGACTATAAAGTAGAACTAAACCTGCAGCAACATAAGGAAAGCCCCGGTTTGCATTTAACAACTTTTAGTTATATTTTGCTTTGTATCACTTTTATGGGTCTAGTATGTATCGTGCATTAGGTCCAGGTGATTGATACTCCAAATGCGTAGCCCACAAACCCTTGGAGTACAGGGTAGAATAGGTTACCTTCGTGTAGTTTCTGCTAGGCTAAAGTGGTATAGGATCCGGTACAAGTCGGGTAGTTGGAAGCTACCCGCGAGTTTAGGATGTGGGTACAGCGGGGTATGATTCTAGAAAATGGAAGTTCTGGAGTGGAAAATGAGACCGAGCAGAGAGTAGGAGCAGCAGGACGTTGGGCCTGTGTGGCTGTAGCTCTGTTTGTGTCGGTTAAGGTCCGATGCGTATGCCGCCCTGCTGAGCAAGTTTGAACAGTACCGGATGCATGTCGGATATATGGGACCCGATAAACCGATGTAACTCGGGTACTCTCGTGTCGAAACTTATACGGCCGTCCTTTGGGGGTTGGTGTCAGAGGTGTAAACCTGCTAGCGGAGCAACTTCGACGTGTTCCGTGTAGTGGCCCTTCTGATGGGTCGGTGGAACTGGTTCGGCATTGGAGTGACGGGTGAAAGGTTGCTGCATACAACGTAAGAAAGAGCTCGCGTGAGTCTTTCGAGGCGGGTGTATGTGTCGTGTATTCCGGGTGTGTCCTGATTGCAATCACCGTCCCTCGCGGTTATATGAGTACCACTTGTTCACTGAGTTGTGACCTAGTAATAAATTCCAGATAAAGTGTGATGAATCATTGCTGATGTGAAGTTCTTAAATTCATTATATTGCCAACCATGCATGCTATACTTGTAGAGCTCACTAAGTTTATTTTCCTCTTTGGGCATCACCACATCGGAGGAAAGCTTTTCTTGTTTGATTGTGGACTTCCGATGTGAGGGCTGCCTAAGGCATAATAATCTGCTGCTATAAACCTGAAAGTAAGGATCAACATTTAGGCGTGTCCTTGTTGCATCATATTTTTCCTATGTTAGTAATACCTGCATGTAGAGTTTCATGGTTAGGAGTGTCGGTTAAGTCTTGCTGAGCCATCGTGCTCAAGGTTGCATTATTAGTGTTTTGCATTTTATAAAATTTGCTATGAAGATGGTTGTTCAGTGAGCCATTAGAGACTCACCGGAAACCCTGCCGCTGCACTCAGCCTTGTGGAAGCTAGTAAGAAGCGTCCGCGGGCTGGACGTCTTCTCTTTTGCTTAGTTAGGACCGAGGGTAAGTGTGTATGTATATTCCGCTGCGTGTACCCTCTTGGTACATTATTTTGTAAAAGACACTATGTTGATAAATAAAAGACTTTGTACGTTTATGGTTCTTTTCATGTATGCTGTTGGGTGCCGCATCGCACGGCACCACCCAATGTGTATCCTGGAGTGTGGATCCCGGAAGGGGTTCCCCACAGCCGGACTCCTCTCGATGACGGACCTCTTGATTACGACATGCTCTACGTCCTCCAGCCGCGGGAAGACGCTCATCGAGGAGCCTGCCCATGGCCTCCATGAGTGAATCAGCCATGCGACGCATCTCATCCCGTGAGACAGGGGGTTCCCTATCACCATGGTGTCCACCATGAACACTTGAATCGGAGTCTGCCATGTTAGGAGCAGCAAAAAAAAAAGAATATATATATATATATATATGTGGACACACTCGATCTCACCTCTTACTTACCCAAGTTCTTGCCTGATATCAAGAACTGTGATGGTGCTTGTGTGACAGCTTCAACGGAGGTGGTAAAGAGGCCGTAAGGAGTACAAATCGAAAGTCCCGGTTCAGGTTTTTGATGGAGCTATAGGTGGCTGAACAAGGAGGGCTACGGTACTGCCAATCAAGTGAAAAAGATGTGCTCAAAATATAAAAAAAAATTGCTGCTATCAAGATTACCACCAACATGGATATGAAAACTGAAAATTTCAACACCCAACCATAACACGAAATTCTTCAGAATCTTTTCACTTGTGCTCTCTTTTTTTTACTCTTCTTTTTTTATAACACTAACAGGGGTGCTGATTACAAAAGATATAGGTAAACGGTTGTGACGAGCAAGTGGAAGAACACAAACACAAGATAACAGTACCGTCAAAAGGGCTATAGGTATTTTTTTAGGCTTTGGACTATAGGACAAACAAATATACGTAAAAGATAAACACAGGGGTGAACATGTGGATGGTGAAAACTGTAACAGATTGAAAAAGGGTGGGAGGGTGGGCGATAAAAAAAATGAACCTACCGTGACAAAGATAACTCTGATTACCACATGATATGCACCGAATTTGGTTCGGCGAAGGGTGGCCCGATCTTCACGACAGGAGGCTCAAGAAAAAGATAACTTGCTGTAGAAACAGCGCGGATAACTAGCTTTATACCTGACCAAGGTTGGATGCGACCAAGCGACGGGGAGAGAGATACCGAAACCACGAAGACTTCGACTTGATCTCCGAACGACCGCAGAACCACAACCGGAGCTAATCCACACAAGACGGGGCAGCCGTACTGGAACTCGCAGAGCACGAATTAGTGGATCTCAGAGAGATCTCTCCACAAGTTCAAGAAGAACAAGGAAGAACAAGGGTTGAGTAAGACACTCAAGCAGCTCGGCTGCAAATATCACTGGATTAATCTTAATTCATCAAAAAGTCTTTGTTGGCTTACAAAAAGAGAGGTATTTATGCCAACAACTAGTCTAAAAATAGATGGAATTGAAAAAGCCACGTGGGAAGGTGGAAGGCCAACTGGCTTGATCATTCATGCAGTGGTCATCAATTTCCCGTATGTCTTCTGGCCTTTTGAGTGGTCTTCAATGTTTTAATCATAACTCCACCTAGGGCCATCCAAAAGACACGGGACCAGATGCGTTGGAAAGCTAATTCGATAACCTTTCACACCATGTGTAGCATGCTTCACGAAATATTGTAGAGTGATACAGTTTCTCATGGAAACTTTGATATCAGGCTGACTATTGATCTTCTGAACAGTCTGCACCAAAAGCACTCGGCTGCCAAGCTGGGAGCTCTAAAGCACTCGGCACTTAGTGGCCTTAGAAAGTTGACTTCAACACCTTTTCAAAAAGTACTCATGGACCTTCACAGCTTCTATGAATCAAGAGATATGACTGTTTCTTCATGACAGTTCTGCCAGGCCGAACTGGTTCGACGTAGTTCTCCTCTCTGGTTCAGTCTCGGCGTGTCCTTGTCATCCTCCTTGGTGAACCTGAGTAATAGAAACATGTACGATTTAGGAAGTATATAATTCTCATTAATAAATGGAATTTCACAAAGTAGCGCGTGCACCTCTTGTTGTAGCTGTTTAGCTCGGCTACAAGTAATTGGTCCATCGAAGACATGAGCTGGTGCAGATAGACTTGATGATTGTTCCATCTTGCTTGATGTAGTCGGTATACTTGATGGTGTGGTCGGCGTGGGCATATCAACCAGTGGATCACGAGGAACCCGAAATGAGCAACCTCGGAAGCTAAAAAACGCTTGGAAACCCACTCTCGACGGTGACCCGAGACGTTTTGGCACCGGCGGCCGTGAAAATGGCTAGAACTCAGTCATTTATTGATGGTTATACTCGATTCTTCCTCAAGGAGGGACGCTAGGAGTTGTAGAAGCTACATGCTGTGGGGACCACCCCGTGGTTCACCCACTCTGGGATCGCAGAGGGTGGTGCCGTGCGATGCGGCACCCAACAGCACACAAGAAAAGATTATGAACAACATACAAACTTTTATTTGATATAAAAACAGTGGAAGTCTTTTTAAAAAAACTTAATTATACAGCGGAAGTCTTATACATAGATAGTCTCTCATCCTAACTAAGCAAAAGTGCAGCCATCCAGCCCGGGGACGCTACACACTAGCAACATGGAACCGGAGATCACGGCGGCGTGCAGGGATCCAACTCGGCTGTGTACCCCGACGGGGCATCGCCTCGTCCTCGGAACCTTCCTCATAACTCTCACCTGCACACAGCTCGAATATTGCAAACCGTGAGCACGATGACTTAGCAAGGCTTATCCGACACCCTAGTCATTGCACCTTGTGGTCTCCAAAATTCCCATAAGTACAAGGCTTCTCTGAACTTCGAGCCCAAATCTGGAGTTTTAACATGGCTAACAGTGGAAGATCTAATTAGGGCAGGTCTCCATGGTTCTAACAAAATTTGTTTCACCATTTTGGAGCTACCAACAGAGAGATATGAATTTTTGAAGTTGGACAGGAGTTCTGAAAAGTTTCTGTTTAGAATTTCAATTTCCAAATAAAGGCTGAACTTTGGAAGATAATTTGGCCTAGCAAATGAACTCCAATGGAGCTCAAATTATTACAGAAGATCACTAATCTCATGAGGAATCTTCTGGCCGAATTTGAAGAAATTCCATAACAGGGATCTTCTGGAATTAATTTCCAAAAACTAAATTTGATGAATTTTGGAGAAATTTCTAGAGATCTTCAGATCAATTTCTTTGAATTTCTGCAAAGTACTAATTGAGAGGAATCCAGCAAAATTTGTTTCACAAATTTTGGACTTTCCTACTGAAAGTTATGGTCATTTGAAGTTTGCACTAAATCTGAAAAATGAAGAAATGTTTAAATTCTGGCTCTGGGCCCCACCCATGGTGCTATCCTCTCAGATGACAGCAACACCGAGGCCACAGGGTTATTTCCCGCGCAGCCGCACCCGATCCGGTGCCACAGGCCGATCCCCGCACGGATACAGAGCCTGACCGGTGGGACCCGGCCCTCCTTCGGCTACCTCGTGCTGCCCGCGCCACCCGCGGCGGCGCACGCCGGTGAGGCTCGCCGGGACGGGGTTCCCGTGGTCCAAACTTGACCAAACTTGCCGCCCGTGAGTTTTACACCGTGCTGAACATGATGGCGGGGTCTGGAGCGGATGACAACGGCCAGAACAGTGCTCGCACCAGCGACCATGTCGAACCCCACTTCGGCGACCTTGTTCTCACTCGGCAGGGGGTCTTTCGGGCTAGGGTTTTCTCTAAAAGCACCAGTGGCACATGGACAACTTTGACCCATAGCCTGCTCTCCCTGAAAACCACCGGAGATGGGACCTCACCGGGGACCCGAGCCCGCAAAGTGACGGCGGGGACAAAAACTCGGTGCCCGGTACCTCTACTCGAGCATTTGAGCTGATAGGACTTCGGAACGGTGTGCAAGCGTGTGCAGGAGCTACTCTAAGCTCATCTAACATGGAGCTACTCAGAGCACGATGAATTTCCCCGAAGAGTCCTCGGGTTTCTAAAGAACCGCCGGCGCCAAACTTCAAATTACTCGGCTCCGGAGCTAAGAAAGCAGGAACTCGTTGGAGGGAAGGAAGAAGGGTTCCTAACGCACCTCAGGAACCTTTTGTTCGAGCGGGAGAGGCTGTCAATCCATCGGGCGACGGTGCGGCGCAGGGGTGATCAACGCCGGAGATCCGAAATAGAACCTAGCTCGCGGGAGCCAACCACTTCTGCTAGCGTCTGCTTAGGGCTTCAGAAAGCAGGGGGCGAACTGGCGCAGCTTTCCCGTGGCTCAGATGCTTGAGAATCACGCCGAGCTCGCCGGGCATCAATGAGCCGAAAAGTCTTCCGCCGGGAGGGTGTTTCGAGCGTTCGAGCAGAGAGGCTGAGGAGCTGCGGTGTAACGTTGAGAAGAGAAGAAGAGCACCCGGGCTGCCGCTTTTATCACCCACATGCACGAGCCGACGTCGGGAACAAGCGAGGAAGCAGCTCGATGGAGTGGCCACCGCTCGGTGGCGCGCGGTGAACAGCCGAGGGAAAAACAGAGTCAGTTAAGCACTTCTGTGTGGCTGACTGCTGGGTCCCACCCCTCTCTCTTAATTAAAATTTTCCACTGATATTTTTACCACAGCTACTCAAACTTAAAGTCTTCCACAACAAGTCATGGTTTGAATTTGCTGAATTCAAATGATTTGAATTCTGGTGTGGAGTTTGAATTGAGTTTGATGATTTGAATTTGAAATGGAATTTGAATTATTCCATTGCATTGTTCCAAAAAAAATAGAAAACCAACTCCAATATCTGTGAATTTTGGCATGTCTGCTAATTCAAATGTGGAGAACATATTTTTGGAACCACATTTGCAAATTGAGGAATTTGGGATTTTAAACTGAAATTTAAATTCAGATTAGAGGGCTTCCTCTTTTAATCCTAAACAAATACTAAAACCCCTTCAAATGAGCTGAAATTTGGAAGGTTGAATATTTGAAGTATGAAGACCCATGTTATGAATTTAAATATCCATGTTTGGAAGTTTTTGGGAAGTTTGAATCCTCACTTTGAACTTACACCGTTATAATTCAAAGTCTAATTTCCCTCATTTTTCCTAAGTGTACATGTGTTGATATTATTGCTACCACTTTTTGGGGATTTTACATCCCTCCCCCCTTAAAAACAATCTCGTCCCAAGATTCCAAAAGAAATGCAAAGGTGGGGGAACTTTACCAGGTATATGATGATAGCAAGTCTAGATAATTCGTTCGTAGATAGTCCTCGCTTTCCCATGTCGCCTCATCAGCGGTATGGTTACTCCACAAGACCTTATAAAACCATAAGGTCTGGTTTCTTGTGGCGCGAGTCTTTCCATCGATAATCCGGATTGGATAGTCTGTGTTTGTGAGGTCCGGTTGAAGAACTTCTATGTGTTCAGTGCGGATTTCAGCCGAGGTTTGAGGCACTTCCTCAGCTAAGAGATATGGAATACATTGTGAATTCCTGCGAGCGACGCTGGTAACTTTAGGCGATAGGCCACGGGTCCGCATTTTTCATTGACGGCAAACGGACCAATGAATCGCGGTACAAGTTTGCCATTCACTCTGAAATGATGAACTACTTTCATCGGTGACACACGGACATAAATATGGTCCCCGATGTCGAACTGAAGAGGATGGCGTCTTTTATCCGCACAGCTCTTCTGACGAGACTGAGAATCCTTGAGGTTGGCTTGTATTACTCGCACTCGTTCTTCAGCCTCATTCACAAGTTCAATGCCGTAGATAACTCGCTCGCCGAACTCACACTAGTTGAGTGGTGTGCGATATTTTCCGGCCGTAAAGAGCTTCATACGGCGCCATCTTGATGCTAACTTGATAGCCATTATTGTAAGAAAACTCCGCCAATGGCAAATGATGGTCCCAATTTTTGTCGTGGTGGATGGGACAAGCGCGTAGCATGTCTTCCAGCACTTGGTTCACCCGTTCAGTTTGACCATCCGTCTGCGGGTGATACGCGGAGCTGCGGATCAGTTTGGTCCCCAATGACGCGTGCAGCTGTTCCCAAAACCAAGCGACGAACAGCGCACCACGATTTGAAATAATGGAGTGGGGAACACCGTGCAAGCACAAGATCCTTGCGATATACAACTCTGCATATTGCCTGGCCATGTACTTTGTATGTACGGGGATAAAATGAGCCGACTTGGGTAGTCGATCAACTATTACCAAAATCGAGTCATGCTTGTGAGACGTGAGAGGTAACCCGACTATGAAGTCCATGCTGATATCCTCCCACTTCCACGCCAGAATGTTCAACGGTTGCAGCTGTCCGGCTTTACGCATATGGTCGCCAACACATATCACATTCGGATACGTACTTTGCGATTTCTCTTTCATCCGTGTACACCAAAACCTGGTTTACAGATCTTGGTACATCTTGTTGCTGCCCGGATGAATAGAATACTTGGACAAATGGGCTTCGTTCAAGATTTTCTTCCGAAGCTTCATGTCATGGGGTACCACTATACGGTCTTTAAACCATAGAGTGTTGTATTCATCTCTTTGGAAGCATTTCATTTCGCCATTCTTCATCCTTCTCCAAATGTGCGACATTCCCACGTCTTTCTTCTGAGCTTCCATAATCTCTTCTCGTATGGTAGGGACGAGAGCAAGATTATATAATGCCCCAAATGGAACCAAGTACAAACTCGGCTCCTCCTCTTCAAGTGGGGTGGTGGACAGATTGTTGACATGAGATTTGCAGCTCAAGGCATCAGCAACCACATTTGCCTTACCGGGATGGTAGTCAATCTCGATCTCATAGTCTTTGATCAGCTCTAACCATCTACGTTGCCGCATATTCAACTCCTTTTGAGTAAATATATACTTCGGACTTTTGTGGTCGGGGTAAAGGTGCATTAAGTTCCCAAGCAAATAGTGCCTCCACATTTTCAATGCCAACACCACAGCAGCGAGCTCAAGATCATGAGTCAGATAGTGCTGCTCGTGGTTACGAAGTTGACGTGAGCCATAGGTGACCACTCTTCCTCCTTGCATCAATACACAGCCAAGCCCGATGCCGGGCGGATCACAATATACGTCAAAGGGCTTGGTTGTATCCGGTTGAGCTAACACCCGGGCTGTTGTAAGATGCTTCACCAATGTTTGGAAAGCTCCTTCACAAGTTGAGTTCCAAACATATTTGATCCCCTTCTTCAACAATTCCGTCATCGGCTTAGCAAGCTTGGAGAAGTTTGGTATGAATCTCCGATAGTATCCCGCTAAACCGAGAAAACCCCTGACTTCATGGACTGATGTGGGGGACTTCCATTTCAGAACTTGCTCAATCTTGCTTGGATCAACTGCAATGCCTTCCGCAGAAATAATATGACCAAGAAATGGCACTTGGCTGATCCAAAACTTCGCACTTGCTGAACTTGGCATAAAGCTTATGGTCTCGCAATCGTTGAAGTACAATATGCAAGTGTTTGGCGTGTTCTTCTTCAGACTTGGAGTAAACCAAGATGTCATCTACGAACACCACCACGAACTTGTCCAACTCTGGCATGAACACTGAGTTCATGAGATACATGAAATGTGGCGGGGCGTTGGTGAGACCAAAGGACATGACGAGGTACTCATACAATCTGTATCTCGTTGAGAAGGCCGTCTTCAGAATATCCTCCGCTCTGATCTTGATTTGGTGATATCCGGAGCGAAGATACATCTTTGAAAAAACACTCGCCCCCACAAGTTGATCGAATAAGAAATCGATGCGGGACAGTAGATATTTATTCTTGATGGTGATGGCGTTGAGAGGTTGGTAATCCACACACAACCTCAAGGTTTCATCCTTCTTCTTCACAAACAGCGCCGAGCATCCCCATGGCGAGGAACTCGGTCGAATGAAACCCTTCTTCATTAAGTCATTGAGCCACTCCTTCAATTCAGCTAGCTCATTCAAAGCTATATTGTACGGTCTCCGTGATATCGGTGTCGTCCCGGGTACAAGTTTGATCTTGAACTCGATATCCCTTTCGGGTGGCATGCTCGGAAGATCATCCGGAAAGACATCCGGGTATTCATGGACCACATGAATATCCTCAAGTTTTATGGCTTCCGTGTTATATGTGGATGGAGATTCTTGAACCGAACAGTCAAGAATAAGAACATGTGGTTCATGAAGTAGAGAGTTTAGACAAACAACACGTGGAATGATGTCAAGAACATCACCATGGTGATGTAGCCATGACATTCATAAAATGAGATCAAGTTTTTGACTCTCTAACATGATTAGAGAAGTCGGGTATAGATTCCCACCCAATTGTAATGGTGCTCTATAGACCATCCTATCAGCTTTTATTTTCCCACCCGGAGAGCATATCAAGTATGAACTATTTGTGGGAATGATAGGCAATTGATACTTCATAACATAAGATTAACTTATGAAATTATGGGTGGCACCGGAGTAAAAAAAGTATGACTACGGGATGACCTGAGTAAGAAAACTACCTGCGAGGACGGGTTCGCCTTCTGGCACGTCTTCGATGGCTAAGTGGTGGACGTTGCCGGGTTTTGGTGCTGGTTTCTTCGATTGATTATGGGGCTGATTAGCACCCTGATACGGTGCTGCACCCCTTCCCTGTCGCGGCTCGGGGCAGTCCCTCGAAATATGCCGACACGGCCACACGTGAAGCACGTGTAAGGTGTCGGGGTCCCTCCGACTTGAGGACAGAATCCCGGTGCACGTGGTTGAAACTGAAGCGCACGCGGGACCGTTCTTTGGTGCCGTTGTTGCTGTGGTGGATATGACGGTCGGACGCTTGGCGCATTATATTGTCGACCGTGAAACTGAGGTGGTCGCGCCGGTGGCTGCCATCTGTGACCGGATGGTGAGAGATACACCACGCGGTATCTTTGTGGCGCCCCACCACTGCTGCTCGTCAGCGCGCTGCATTTCCTCTTATCAGAACAAGGTCGTTGAATGTGCCGCGATTGCTTTGGGCAAGGTGGACCTTCATTTTAGAATTCAGGCCCCGGAAGAATGCGTTTCGCTTGTCTTCCTCCGTCTTTTCAAATCCTGGTGCATACTGCGCTAGCCGGTTGAATGACCTGGAGTACTCATGAGCACTCCTCTCGCCTTGTTTCAGCGCCAGGAACTCCTGGAGCTTCCTCTCCATAACACCGGGAGGTATATGATAGGCAAGGAACGGCATGGCCATGTGACGGCATGTGGCCAGCCGGTAAAGAGGCGGTGTAGTTCGCCCACCATGTACCGGCTTCTCCTTGAAGCTGTTGCGCTGATTACAGCGCCTTCTGATGTTCGGTGCACCGTAGTAAACCAAACTTCGCCTCAAGAGTGCGGATGAAACTGTCCGCCTCCAAAGGCTCTTCGGCCTCCGTAAAGACCATTGGATGGGTCGCCAGGACTGAATATGAACTTTGTTGGGGCTGGCATTGCCCATTGTCTTGGCGTCCTCCTGGACGGGACACATTCTGCTGCACCAGCATCCGCAGTAACTCAACGCGAGCCGAGTACTGCAGCGAAAATCTCCGCAAGATTTCTTGAAAGTTCTGGCGGTGGACGAGGTGGTTGCTGATGCATCGTGGTTTGCTCCGGAGGTGGAGACTCATCACCACGAACCTGACTTGGGCCTCCCTCCTCTTGCGTTGAACGTGTACGCACCATTCTGCATTCATACCATTTAAATGATCAGCCCACACTGGTTTATTTCATCTAGTCAATACAATAGTAATGCGAGAATGAAACAAATAATACGCATAACAATTACACGTATGGATAAAGTATAAACTTTATACAACATATACATCCCTGGACCATGTCACATGATCGAGTTCCAAAGTAATGAACTTTATGGATTAGAAGTTCATTTCGACCATCGTGGGTTGCCACGGGATGTTAAGTGTGTTAGTCTGCGTAAATCCTCGCTATTGTACTGGACCCTAACATGTCCTCGCTCGAAATGATTGGAATGCATAAACTTTTCGACTCTAACTTGCTGTTTTACAACAGCTGCTGGATATCGAAATATGAAACTAAATGTTTTGGTTGAAACACTTCAACATGGTGTTCACTGTCCAGGTCCTGGTCCAGCTGACCAGTCTGGACAATTCAACTGTTTTGGCTACTTTGGAGGCAAAACCTGGACTGGAGTTCAACAAATAAGTTGTAGTAGACTCAAAAAGGAATCCAGATTGTATTTATTTGCCTCCATATCCTTCCTAGTTTATGATTTATGATTTCTACAAGTTGACAGATTTTTCTCATGAATTTTAACAGCACCTCCTTTGCAAGTGGCCGTTTTATTCACAAAATTCCAACTATTTCTGCCCTCCAACTAGGAAAACACTGAACTACAAAGTCGTAGCCCATTTCCTATACTTGCAAGATGGGCCATCATCCTTACCAAGTTTGAAATTGTGTATGCGTCCAAGCCTTACTTGACCCTTAGAAATTTTTCTACAGAAAGTTGTAGTCGAAATACAGAAAATTCCAAAGAGCATTTTGGTCTGCCCTGTTTCTGGACAGTGCCTACTCATCTGAGATTTTCATCCCTTTGGAGGGAGATTTTGTTCTGGAGCTCTACAGAAAAGTTGTATAGGACTTCAAAACCTTTCCAGAATGGTATCCCAAACCTCCATTTGTTCAACCAATCATATGTTATACCCTTTTTAATTTCAGCAAAGTTTCTGCCGAAAACAGGGGAGGTGGTTCCTAAGTCTTTAGAAATGAATCTACACTCCTAATTGACTCTTAGTTCAATATGGGAGTTCAATAACCCCTAAATGGAATACTAAACCTCATTTTAACTCATTTTTAAAATATACTTTTATGCAACTAATACTCATCTCGGCACTATGTTTCCTCACCAAAGAAAAATCGTAAGCCGGTATTCCGGCATATATGTGTCAAATGGTGGAACTAAGAACGTCACTCACAAACGGTTTCTAAACGTCATGCACTAAAGTGGTTAATGTACCTGCAGACGAACACACAATAATGGTGCACACAAAGGTTTTTGACATTTCCGGCAGTTCCATATCATAGTTAAGACATACGATTCGTATCATTTCCATACAGATCGTCCTTGAGTCAAGCCACGTCTCAAGGTACATGGTCGTGTTTTTACACCACATGACGGGGAACCCGAGTAGAGCGCGAACGGGTCATCACGGTTGAGAATTTTATCAACGCAACAGATACCACCTACTTCCTCATGACCGTTGAGGGACGCCAATGGCGAGCGCTGCGTATGGCCCTTTGAACATTGAACGTTCAAGAGTTGCATACTATCGTGTTTCTTACCACACGATGGGGTATTCTCACTTTTTCCTAAAGCACACTGGAGATCAGCGTTTTCATATGCTCTCAGAACCATGGAGAGGTTCAGAGACTCATATTAATGACCGTGCCAAGCCACGGTAAACCATTCCCTATTATTGCTCGTATGGCGATCTTACCGCAATTGATCCGCCTGCGGTGGCGTACCATACCTTTTTCCTGACGTCGGAGCGTCATTACAGAATGTATAACAAGTATGTTAGCATTTCCACCTTAGTAACTACTACTATCATAGACCTTATGTGGGCATATTGACTAATCCTCACTCGACTACTTCTAAGTTTTCAAAATAGGCTCTTTTTGAGCATGATATTCCCAATGCGGCTCTGATACCATGACTGTGGGGACCACCCCAAGGTTCACCCACTCCGGGATCGCAGAGGCTGGTGCCGTGCGATGCGGCACCCAACAGCACACAAGAAAAGATTATGAACAACATACAAACTTTTATTTGATATAAAAACAGTGGAAGTCTTTTTACAAAAACTTAATTATACAGCGGAAGTCTTATACATAGATAGTCTCTCATCCTAACTAAGCAAAAGTGCAGCCGTCCAGCCTGGGGACGCTACACACTAGCAACATGGAACTGGAGATCACAGCGGCGTGCAGAGCTCCAGCTCGGCCGTGTACCCCGACGGGGGCATCGCCTCGTCCTCGTAACCTTCCTCATAACTCTCACCTGCACACAGCTCAAATATTGCAACCGTGAGCACGATGGCTCAACAAGGCTTAACCGACACCCTAGTCATGGAACTCAACATGCAGGGATTATTAAGATAGACACGCCTAAATGTTGATCCTTACTTTCAGTTTTATAGCAACAGTTTCATGTGCCTTAGGCAGCCCTCACATTGGAAGTCCACAATCAAATAAGAAACGCTTTCCTCCGATGTTGTGATGCCCAAAGTGGAAAATAAACTTAATTAGCTCTACAATTACAGCATACAAGGTTTCAAGACATTAATAATTTAATTCAGCATATTCAGTTGGCTTATTTCACTTCTTACTATGTCACAACGTAGTGAACAAGCGGTACTCAAATAACCGCGAGGGATGGTGATTACAATCAGCAGACACCCGGATAACACGTCACATACACCCACTTTCAGAAGTGTGGTTGAATGTAACCTATGTAAAAGCCCAAGAAAAGGGACTTGCAAAAACTTTTCATCACCTCACAACACTACAGCTTTTGTGGTGGATAAATTGTGAAGACTTGTGAAGAGCAAGTAACCTCCATCAAAAGGGTGATTAGAGGGGAAAGCCCTAACTTTCACAAAGTAGGATTTATACACATGAACATGAGAGGTTGAGCTTACCCCTACCAATTGAAAAGTCTTGGGAAGGTTCAAGCCAAGTTTCATGCAAATCCAACACTTTTTGAGGCACTTTTGGTGGCATTTGAAAAAGAGGCCAATTTGAATGTAAATTCAAATTGCAGCAACTTTCATTACTTAAGTTGAAAATTTAGCTTCATATTCAAACTCAGCATATTTTTCTGAGTTAGTCCACCAATTTTCATCCCCATTGGACTTCATCTTGTCGGGAGCTAAATTTGCAATAATTCAAAACTGAATTTGAATTTCAGTCAAATGTGAAGCAAACTTAGCCAAACAAATTTCAAATTTGGGAAACCAAATTCAAACTGTGACTTGGTGATTAAGTCATACATTCAATTATGAGTAGCTGGGGATATTTTAGCACAAACAGAGGTGAAAAATTGGAAGAATAATTGGAAGAGGAGGGTCCACTGGTAGGGCACTGTGAGCAGCAGGGAACCGACTCGGTGGTCGTCGGTCAGCCGCCGCGACCAGTGACCGCCTCATGGACGCGCCAGCGCACGCCTGGGTGAAACCGCACCCCCTCCTGATCACCATGTATGCAGCACAAAGCTGAGTTCGCTGTCTCCTTCGCCTGCCGCTCTGATCAGCGTCCTCGCACGCGAAACACTCGCCGCAGCGTCTGCACCTCCGAGCCCCGGCGTGCACCCGTGTTGATCATCAAGCACTCGCGATCCCTAAAGCAAAAAGGAGCGCCAGGGCGTACTCTAGCTGTGCACCGTGCTGCTCCAGCTAGCTGTCCCCGATTGTGAACGGTGTAAGCCGTCAAAGTCGAGGAACCGAGGGGTACCGGCGGAGCAGTGTTTCGGCTCACTGGTGACAGCCTCATCCATCCATCGTCGCCGACCGTGTTCTACACAAGAAAGGTGCGTGGGGATCCCTAGATGGTGTAGTCGCAAACCATTCGGCAAATGATTCATCAAGTAGTAAGAATTTTAGAAAGTCCCGAACCCTAGTGCAACTGACCTAGCTCGGCAAGAATCCAAAATTCGGATTACATGCTGAGTCAATGATCAAGCTAGCTCATAAGTAGCTCCTACACCTCCAAGCACCCCTCCTCGAGGAAGAACCGAGAAAAACCATCCAGAAAGGGCCGAGTTATTTCCATAGCCGCCGGTGCAAACACGGTTCGGGTCAGCGTCAAGAGTGGGTTTGCCGGCGTTTTTAGCTTCCGAGACTGCTCATGTCGGGTTCCTCGTGACCCACTGGTGCTCCTCGAGCAAACCGTAACCCTTTTCATACCCCAGAGAGCGAGAATGACCTCGCCGGAGCCCTAGCCTCTGCGGTGGACGTTGTACGGCTATTTCCGGTCACCGCCGGTGAGCTCCGACCCCCGAGGCAAGTTCCACAGGGTGAGATAAGGCTAGGCGGCCAGTTCAAGCACTGGGGGTGGTCGGGAAGGCGGTTCCGGCAAACCTCGCTGGAGTACACCGCCGCTGGACTCAAGGGCGCGCGCAAGGAGGAAGAAGGCGGGTGGTGGGACCCACTCGCAGAAGTTTAAACATTTTGGAGGAATTTTCCAGTTTAGTTCAACTTCAAATGAATAGAACTTTGGCTAGGAAGCTCCAAATTCAGTGAAAATTTTTTTCTGAACTCAAAATTTTGAGTACTTTCCAGCAACCCCGATTTCAGCTCATGAAACTAAATAGTTTTCCAGAATTAATTCCCTAAAGTTTAAACTGTTAGGAATTTTATCTAGAGAATTACTGTAAAAGTCCTAAAAATGAAAAGGCAACAAACAGAGAGTTAGCTACCGTAATGATTGGAATGCATGAAAATGGGACTTTCAAAAATTGTATACATGTGATGATGCACATGGGTGTCCAACCAAACGAGCTCTCACGTTCATGTGAAATGTGTTAAGCCAAGGTTGATTTAAACACCATGTGTAAAGTTCTCATGTGTAAGAGGGGTTTATATTCAAGATTTGAACTCAATTGTTCCTCTCAAGTTGCTGTTAAAAATTTGGAGCACACATGTATCCTCATATCTTTGAATTCGAAGAAATTCATTGTGGCCACATTCTGATTTCAGAGTGGGCTAAAAAGGAGTTAAACATGATCATTTCCAAATGTGAGCTGAATTCAAATTTGAAAGTGAACTTCACACTGGATTTGGTTTAGTCAAATTTCCGCCCACGTGTAAACCCCCGAAATATCAGATTGAGGGGATTTACATGAAGGAAGTTCTTTTGGAAACATTTGGCGGATAAGAAGAGGAGTAGGGGGTAGACCCCACATGTCATTGGGCCTCTTTAACTTGCTCCCGAAGACTTCCTCTGTTCGGTGTCGAACACCACCCGAGCCTCCTCAGAGCGCCACCGAGGGCAGCCACCTCCAGCTTCTTGCATCGAGCAGGCGACCTGCTCGTGGCCTCAACACCTCACGGCGTGATCCTCTCACTCACCGACCGAGCTGCAAGCGGAGGCCACCTCCTCGCTGTTTTCATCGCACTGGTGACCAGCTCATGGGATTGATTAGCTCCCGACGTGATGTTTTGCTCACAAAACCTCAACCCCAACGCTATTTCTTCCTTGCACAGGAACTGAACCGAGAGCACGGGATTTAAAAATTTGAACACAAGAGAGGGTTAATCCGCTAGATTCAAATTCAAATTTTGAAAAATTGCCGCAACATATGAATTTGAATTTTTGAGCCACTGTGGTGTGGGAGACTTCCTGTGGGCCCTGTATGTCAGTGAACAGAGACAAACCTCAGTTTGCTTTTGTGTGGGAGTGACACCGAGAGAGAGGGCGAGCTCCACCGTGGTGCTTGTAACTTGCTCCCGAAGGCAGTCCATTTCCTGCTCACGTCAAGGCTGCACAACTCAAGTGCATTTTCCCTGCTCACACAATCAACCGAGGAGTTCTTCCTTGCCTCGTTGCTCACACGCTCGCACACAAACGGCGCCACTCTGTGCTGCCTCCGCGCCAGCCACCCTCCGACCACTGTGGCAACCAGCTGAACCACCCAGGAGATGCGCCGGCGAGTCCTCTACATCCACAACACGTTTCCAGCTCTTCTCCGGTCTTCCTCCGGTCACTGCCATGCAGTTTTCCTCCACTACTCGGACTGAAGCCGCCATGTGAACTGCTCCACGTCTTCCAGCCGCTCCAACGCCTCTCCTGCACGACCAACACCTCCCTAAGGTGCGCCAAGGTGTGTAGATCTTGCTACCGCAGTCCCCTGGTACACGTGAAGAACCGCCCCAAACCAAAAGTGGAAATTCGTCCAACGCGCATGATCATTGGTTCTTCGGTTCAAGCCATAGCATCACAACATACTAGCGCCCTCCCACGCCAAATACCGCAGCAAACCATCCACCACAGGCTCCGGGTGACTAGAAATCACCGGCGGCGGCAAAAACGGGTCGGTCCTCCGGTGAACCCTATTTTCTGGCCGTTTGCTGCAAGGTTTAGCATGCGTTCCATGTTCCACGATCATTGGTGATGCTTTAGGGAAAGGAAGCTCGCCAGGAGAAGCTTCGGACGTGCCAGAACGCGTTGATGCCGAGCTCCTGAGCCGCCCCACCAGTGTCGACCTGTTTCCGGCCGTTTTCATGCGCGGAAACCTTGCCCGGCAGCTGCGCCATGTTCCAAGGAGCATGTAGGGCGAAACCGGAGCTAATTTGTTGGAGAAATGAGGGAGAACGAGCCACGCCACGATCTGTTATGGTGTGCACGTGCGTTCTCTTGCGGGAGGTTGAAGAAAGACCTGACGGGTGAGCCCCACGATTGAGTGCTCTGTAAACTTCAAACAGAAAGTTAGTGAAACTTGAAAAATCTATAACTTTGGGTAGAAAGCTCCAAAATTAGTGAGACAAATTTTGTTGGATTCATCATAAGATGTACTTTGCAGAGAAACAAAGTGCTTGCTATGAAAACGCCCAGTATTTTCTGTAGAATTTTTTTAGTAAATCTTTAGGGATTAATTCCTGGAAGGGTTCTCAATGAAAAATTCCCAATTTTGGGCAGACAGTGCTTTTCATAGTGCCTTACCTCCAGTAAAAATTTAAGGATTTTTGGAGCTTATTTAGAGGGCTTAATCAGTAGGTTATCTCAGGGTTAAATAAATTAGCTAAAAATCATAGAATTGATTTCCAGAAAAATGGTTCAAACTTCATACCTCCATAACTTTCTGTAGGGATGTCCAAAATTTGTGAAACAAATTTTGTTGGATTTACCTCAGTCAGTACCTTCCAGAAATGCAAAGAAATTTATCTGATGATCTCTGGAAATTTCTCCAAAATTCATCAAATTTAAATTTTTGGGAACTTATTCCAGAAGATCTCTGTTATGGAATTTCTTCAAATTTGGCCAGGAAGTTCCTATTTATATTACTGATATACAGTAAAAATTTGAGCTTGATTGGAGTTTATTTTCTAGACTGAATTACCTGCCAAAGTTAAGCCTTCATTTGGAAATTCAAAATTTGAACAGAAACTTTTCAGAACTCCTGTCCAATAAAAAATTCATATATCTATGTTGGTAGCTCCAAAAATGGTGAAACAAATTTTGTTAGAACCATGGAGACTTACCCTAATCAGATCATCCACTATTAGCTATGTCAAAGCTCCTGAATTTGGCTCAAAATTCAGAGAAGCATTGTACTTGTAGTAATTTTAAAGACTACATTGTGCAATGACATGTCTCCAAATTTTGCTCAGATCATCCTTAGAGAGTCTAGTATCCACGGTAAAAATCCCAAAGCCAATTAAGGAATCTAAATAGCAGTAGCTATGAATAGAAGTTCAATTCTTATAAATCCTTAATACTTATACATATATTTTGCTACACTTCATTTAGTGACCGAAGTTGATGACGCACCGGAGCCCTTGGACGTCCTTCCACCAGAAGCCGACTTCCCCTTTAACTCACAACCAGGCAAGCCCCGGTTTAAGTACCTTTTATAAAATTCTTTATTTGTATCACTTATGTCTAAGGTGAATGTTTGCATTAGAGTTAGGGTGATTGAAACCCCACTTGCATAACTTTTAAATCCTATGGAGGGTTGGCCAGTTTACAGACTCGACGAGTAGAGAATGCCATGCTAATGTTTAGGATCTCGGTAGAAGTTGAGTGGTTGGAAGCTACTCGCGAGATAGTACTCATCACACGGAATGAGAAGAGGTAGAAAATGGCTTGAGTTATGAAAATGAGACCCAGCAGGGGGAATAGGATGCAGTGAGCAGAGGTCTCACGTGCTTAGCCCTGTTGGTGTCGGTTGAGGACCGTCCATATGGGGCCCTGCTGGACAAGTATCGAACAGTACCAGATGCATACTGGCATATAGGAACCAGGAAACCGATGTAATTGGTTAACCTGGGTGTTGAGGCTTACCCAACCGTAAATATGAGTTGGTTGAGGGTAGCAAGGTGTAAATCTTCCGGTGGGACAGTCACGCTCCACGCGGGGACCTCCTGCCCGTTACGGATGGACCGGTTCGGCATTTGGGTTGCCTTTGAAAGGTTGTTGCATACAACAGAGTAGGAAGGGGTGTGGAATCACGCTTCTGAATGTGGGTGTATGTAACGTGTTATCCGGGTGTGTCTTGATTGCAATCACCGTCCCTCGCGGTTATTTGAGTACCCGCTTGTTCACTGCGCTGTGACGTAGTAAGAAGTAAAATAAGCCAACTGAATATGCTGTATTGAACTATTAATGTCTTGAAACCTTGTATGCTGTAGTTATAGAGCTAATTAAGTTTATATTCCACTTTGGGCATCAACACATCGGAGGAAAGTGTTTCTTGTTTGATTTTGGACTTCTGATGTGAGGGCTGCCTAAGGCTAAATAAACTGTTGCTATAAAACTGAAAGTAAGGATCAACATGTAGGTGTGTCTTTATTGCAAAGTCCTTTTCCTAACTTACACGTCCTTGCATGTAGAGTTCCATGCCTAGGGTTGACGGTTAAGACTTGCTGAGCCTTTGTGCAAACGGTTGCAATATTTGAGCTTTGTGCAGGTGAGAGCTATGAGGAGGGATCCGAGGATGAGGCGATGCCCTCGTCGGGGTACACGGCCGATCTGGAGCCCTGCACGCCGCCGTGATCCCCGGTTCCATGCTGCTAGTGTGTAGCGTCCCGGGCTGGACAGCTACACTTTTGCATAGTAGAATGAGAGAGTGTTAATAAATAATACTTCCGCTGTATAGTTATATTTTGTAAAAGGCTTCCGTTGTTTTATATTAAATAAATGTTTGTATGTTGTTCTTAATTCTTTTCGTGTGTGCTGTTGGGTGCCGCATCGCACAGCACCACCCTATGTGATCCTGGAGTGGGTGAACCATGGGGTGGTCCCCACAGACGTGGTATGAGAGCCGCATTGGGAATAGCACGCTCGAAAAGAGCCTATTTTGAAAATTTAGAAGTCATCGAGTGAGGATTAGTCATTAATCCCACATAAGGTCTATGATAGTAGTAGATATTATGGTGGAAAAGCTAACATACTTGTTATACATTCTGTAACGATGCCCGACATCAGGTAAGAGGTAAGGTACGCCACCGCAGGCGGATCAATTGTGGTAACTCACCATACGAGTAATAGTATGGGATGGTATACCGTGGCTTGGCACGTTAGTTAATATGAGTCTCTGAACCTCTTTATGGTTCTGAGAGCATATGAAAACGCTGATCTCCAGCGTGCTTTAGGCAAAAGTGAGAATACCCCAACGTGTGGTAAGCAACACGATAGTATGCAACTCTTGAACGTTCAATGTTCAAAGTGCCATATGCAGCGCTCGCCGTCGGCGTGCCTCAACGGTCATGAGGAAGTAGGTGGTATCCGTTGGGTTGATAAAATTCCCAACCGTGACGACCCGTTCGCGCTCTACTCGGGTTCCCCGTCGTGTGGTGTGAAAACACGACCATGTACCTTGAGACGTGGCTTGACTCAAGGACGATCTGTATGACAATGATACGGACCGTATGTTTTTACTACGATATGGAACTGCCTGCAATGTTAAAAACCTTTGTGTGCACCATTATTACGTATTCTTCTGCAGGTACATTAACCACGTTAGTGCATGACGTGTAGGAACCGTTTGTGAGTGACGACTTTAGTTCCACCATTTGACACGTATATGCCGAAATACCGGTTTAGGATTTTTCTTTGGTGAGGAAACGTAGTACCGAGATTGCATAAAAGTATATTTTCAAAGAAAAGAGTTAAAAATGAGTTTAGGATCCCATTTAGGGGTTATTGAACTCCCATATTGAACTAAGAGTCAATTGGGAGTATAGATTCAATCTCAAAGACTCAGGGACAACCTCCCCTGTTTTTGGCAGAAACTTTGCTGAACTTAAACAGGGCATAGTGTAGGATTGGTTGAACCAATGAAGGTGTGGGATACAACTTTTCTTCAGAGATCCAGAACAAAATCTCCCTTCAATTGGATGAAAATCTCATAGGAGTATGTACTGTCCAGAAACAGGACAGGCCAAAAATGCTCTCTGGAATTTTCTGTATTTCGACCACAACATTCTGTAGAAATATTCCTAAGGGTCAGGAAATACACCTTTGAAAAGGACATGAGATATGCTACAACTTTGTAATTCAAAGTTTTGCCAAAACTGGAGCAGAATTAATTGGAATTGTGGATTGAAACTAGGTACCTCTGGGGAGGTGCTGTCAAAATGCTGCCAGAAATTCTGTTAACTTTGGACCATCATATCTTTTGATCCAGGAATGCAACTAGATCATATAAATACATTTTTTGAGAGCTTTGGAAGTTCTTTACAATTTTTATGTTTAACCCCAGGACAGAATCCTCCTGTAAAGAGATGAAGTTCACAGTACAAGTGAAACTGTCCAGAGTATCAAAGTCTGTGCATAGTTTCTATACTGAATTGGATTTTGCACATGACTTTCTGTATAAGAATTATAAAAGGTTTAATCTTACAATTCTATAAATCTTGTCAATCATGCTTCAACTTTATAAGTATGAGTTTGGTCCATATACATTTCTAACTATATGGAAAGGTTGACCAAAGTGAGCACTTACATGGGAGGTGCTGCTGAAATTCCTCCAGAATTTCGGTCAACTTTAGAAGCTCATAGCTTTTGATCTAGAACTTAGTTGAAGGAAAATAAATACCCGTTGGAAATATGGAAGTCTTCTCCAACTTTTCTGTTCGCTACCACAACAGTTTAAACATTGAATTAGGATTTAAACCATCGTACGGAAGATGGTTCAGTTTCTGTACCTTGCTGTTGTTGGACCATAGCTTCAGGTATACCTTGTTATCAAAGGCTGTGTGATATAGCTCTGGAAGGCTATGGTTATGCATTACCTTCCCATAAGAAGATTATGGATTAAGTTTTCAATTTCCTATATTGGAACTTAAGGGGGGAGGAGTGCATCCATGTAAACCATAGCATTGATAACCCATGGGCTATAAACCGAAGTATGCCATTACCAAGAGACAAGAGGAAATTACATTTTTATGTAATCAAAGTTCAAGTACAAGATCCGTCATCATCGAGAAAGATGTAGTTTTAGCGTCTTCACCATGTACGCACAAATGCTCGCCAGAATCACAAGGCTTGAGAGAACAAGACTAGGAGCTAGAACTAGTAGCTGGTGTTTCACGCTAAACGGGTATTGTGAAGCCTCAGGAGGAAAGCGAAAGTGAAGTCAATGTAAGAATGGAGATTTCCTAGGTTAAGTTATTGTGGAGTATTTCCCAATGATCTTGTAAAACATTTGACATATTTTCCTTAAAACTTGGTCACCACATAAAAGTGGCATGCCTTGTTTAGCACCTTTCTTGACCAAGTTATCTGTACTTGGCAAAGTTTGAGATGCTTCTTAACCATGTTTGAATTATCGTACTAATTCTTGCTCAGACTATAAAAAGATGATGCACCATTTTGCATCATACATATGCACCATTTGCATCATACCATATGCATATGCATACCATATAACATGTGAAATACCAAAGTACTGAGCAAGATTTTGTACCTCTCTTCAAACCATTATGTGGTGTCTAATAACCTTGTATTATTGATCAAGCTGTTAATTCTACCTCATTGGACAATACCAGGGAAACCAGTTACTCACCATCCCTTGTACCTAAGAAAGTTTTGAACTTTCATCTATGACTTGTTTAGCTCCGAGTACCATAATTGTTGGAACTAAACTAATTTCTCATCGCGGGGCTTACCGATCGATTGCTCAACCTCGTGACAATCCTTGAACACAATCTAAAGTCTTGAGAGATCATATGGTGACTTTGACAACCTTGTGGTCACCATAGGTAGTTGGCCTTTGCTATGTTGGTAACATAAGTGAAATTGCCTTGTGGTTACTCTTATGTGCAATCAAAGCATTCGATTTTGACTAAAGGGTTGAGATGCCGACTTGAGGCGAGATTACCAATTCATTGATAATCTCACCAAACATCTCAATTCATATTTGGGAAGTACTACCCAAAGCTTCTAAGGACTCAGTTAATCTAGATATGTATTTGTTATCCATGTCAAGATTAGGACAGTAAAATACCAAGCCAATTGACCCGGTTAATATGGGTCTACAGAGTTTTACAGACTGATCATACTGTCAAGGGAAGCACTATGGAAAAGCTAGAAGATCGTTATATCCGTTCGGTGTGCTATCGTCATATTACCGATAACATTCCCTACTTTTTTCTTTTCGTTGGAATCTCGGGACGAGATTCTTTTAAGGGGGGAGGAATGTAAAAGTCCCAAAAATGTAAAGGCAACAAACAGAGAGTTAGCTACCGTAATGACTGGAATGCATGAAAATGGGACTTTCAAAAATTTTATACATGTGATGATGCACATGGGTGTCTAACCAAACGAGCTCTCACGTTCATGTGAAATGTGTTAATCCAAGGTTGATTTAAACACCATGTGTAAAGTTCTCATGTGTAAGAGGGGGTTCAAATTCAAGATTTGAACTCAATTGTTCCTCTCAAGTTGCTGTCAAAAATTTGGAGCATGCATGTATCCTCATATCTTTGAATTCGAGGAAATTCATGGTGGCCACATTCTGATTTCAGAGTGGGCTAAAAAGGAGTTAAACATGATCATTTCCAAATGTGAGCTGAATTCAAATTTGAAAGTGAACTTCACACTGGATTTGGTTTAGTCAAATTTCCGCCCACGTGTAAACCCCCGAAATATCAGATTGAGGGGATTTACATGAAGGAAGATCTTTTGGAAACATCTGGCGGATAAGAAGAGGAGTAGGGGGTAGACCTCACATGTCATTGGGCCGCTTTAACTTGCTCCCGAAGACTTCCTCTGTTCGGTGTCAAACACCACCCGAGCCTCCTCAGAGCGCCACCGAGGGCAGCCACCTTCAGCTTCTTGCATCGAGCTGGCGACCTGCTCGTGGCTTCAACATCTCATGGCGTGATCCTCTCACTCACTGACCGAGCTGCAAGCGGAGGCCACCTCCTCGCTGTTTTCATCGCACTGGCGACCAGCTCATGGGATTGATTAGCTCCCGACGTGATCTTTTGCTCACAAAACCTCAACCCCAAGCGCTATTTCTTCCTTGCACAGGAACTGAATCGAGAGCACGGGATTTAAAATTTTGAACACAAGAGAGGGTTAATCCGCTAGATTCAAATTCAAATTTTGAAAATTTGCCGCAACATATGAATTTGAATTTTTGAGCCACTGTGGTGTGGGGAGACTATCCTGTGGGCCCTGTATGTCAGTGAACAGAGACAAACCTCAGTTTGCTTTTGTGTGGGAGTGACACCAAGAGAGAGGGCGAGCTCCACCGAGGTGCTTGTAACTTGCTCCCGAAGGCAGTCCATTTCCTGCTCACGTCAAGGCTGCACAACTCAAGTTCATTTTCCCTGCTCACACAATCAACCGAGGAGTTATTCCTTGCCTCGTTGCTCACACGCTCGCACAGAAACGGCGCCGCTCTGTACTGCCTCCGCGCCAGCCACCCTACGACCACTGTGGCAACCAGCTGAACCGCCCAGGAGATGCGCTGGCCAGTCCTCTACATCATCAACAAGTTTCCAGCTCTTCTCCGGAAACTGCCATGCAGTTTTGCTCCACAACTCGGACTGAAGCCGCCATGTGAACTGCTCCACGTCTTCCAGCCGCTCCAACGCCTCTCCCGCACGACCAACACATCCCTAAGGTGCGCCAAGGTGTGTAGATCATGCTACCGCTGTCCCCTTGCCCTTCCCCATCGCTGGCTCGCCGGAATTTAGGTTTTGGCGCCGGTACACGTGAAGAACCACCCCAAACCAAAACTGGAAATTCGTCCAACACGCATGATCATTGGCTCTTCGGTTCAAGCCATAGCATCACAACATCCTAGCGCCCTCCCACGCCAAATACCGCAGCAAACCGTTCACCACAGGCTCTGGGCGACGAGAAATCACCGGCGGCGGCAAAAACGGGTCGGTCCTCCGGTGAACCCTATTTTCCGGCCGTTTGCTGCAAGGTTTAGCATGCGTTCCATGTTCCACGATTATTGGTGATGCTTTAGAGCAAGGTAGCTCGCCGGGAGAAGCTTCGTACGCGCCAGAACCCGTTGATGCCGAGCTCTCGAGCCGCCCCACCGGTGTCGACCTGTTTTCGGCCGTTTTCATGCGCGGAAACCTTGCCCGGCAGCTGCACCATGTTCCAAGGAGCATGTAGGGCGAAACCAGAGCTAATTTGGTGGAGAAATGAGGGAGAACAAGCCACGCCACGATCTGTTCTGGTGTGCACGCGCGTTCTCTGGCGGGAGGTTGAAGGAAGACCTGACGGGTGGGCCCCACGATTGAGTGCTCTGTAAATTCAAACAGAAAGTTAGTGAAACTTGAAAAATAACTTTGGGTAGAAAGCTCCAAAATTAGTAACACAAATTTTGTTGGATTCCTCATAATATGTTGCAGAGAAACAAAGTGCTTGCTATGAAAATGCCCAGTATTTTCTGTGGAACTCTTTTTAGTAAATCCTTTAGGGATTAATTCCTGGGAGGGTTCTCAATGAAAAATTCCCAATTTTGGGCAGCCAGTGCTTTTCATAGTGCCTTACCTCCACTAAAAATTTTAGGATTTTTGGAGCTGATTTAGAGGGCTTAATCAGTAGGTTATCTCAGGGTTAAATAAATTAGCTAAAAATCATAGAATTGATTTCCAAAAAAATGGTTCAAACTTCATACCTCCATAACTTTCTGTGGGGATGTCCAAAATTTGTGAAACAAATTTTGTTGGATTTACCTCAGTCAGTACCTTGCAGAAATGCAAAGAAATTGATCTGGAGATGTAAAAGTCCCAAAAATGTGTATGAATAAAAACAAAGGTTTGAGTTCATATGTGTGGCAAAGACATGAAAAAATGGGACTTGCTAAAACTTTCCTTCATGCAAAGTAATACATGGATGATCATCCAAAATGAGGCTCACCTTTTTATTTAAAAGTGTTGAACCAATAAGGAGTTAAATACCTCTTTGCATGTTAGTTAAAAAATCATATTTGGGATTCAAAGTTCACACATGTGGTGACCAGGAACTTTGAATGAACATGCAGCCATATAGTTGGATTTAGAGGGAAAAGTTTGATCACCAACTTTGCATGTGTAGGGTGGGCTCAAAAAGGAGTTAAAGAGGAGCATTTGCAAATTCTAACCAAATTCAGATTTTGTCTTGCAAATTCAAACTGAATTTGAAGAATTCAAATTCTAGCCACTTTTTTTAAACTCAGCATCCTAGGAATTGTGAGGATCAGCTTGAACAGATATTTGGGAGGTACGTGTGGAGTGGGACCCACATGTCATAGAGCTAAAGGAGGAGCCTTGCACACTAAGTCTCAGCCCCAGTGGGGAAATTCATCGAACAGCACGTGGGCCACGAGCAGCTCCCACCGTGGAGCCACTGGGAGGCTCGGCAGCACCACCAGCTGCTTCCTTTCCCCACGCATTGCGCTCAGAGGCGGTTCTGCGGCCTGATCATCCCCCCTGGACGACGCAAAGGCCATCCATCTTCTCCTCCTCGCGAGCGCACGACCGACGATTGTTTCCCCCTCCGCCCTCTCGGTCGATCGGGAAACCGAAGAAATTGTCGCGCCTCATCCTCCCCCAAGCTGCTAAACATCGCCACGAGTTCAGCCTCCACCTCCCTGACCTGAAGGCAAGCGAGCTGCAGACCCCAGTGCCCGAGAACAACCGCGCGGCCACGGAGTTCAAGAAGGTGATCGGGCGCTCGTGGACAGCCCTCCACAGGGGGTTTCACGGCCTTGCAATCACAGCTACGGACGCGCACGGGTGCAGTGCTGCTCTCAGCCGAAGCTCAGGCCATACCGTGAAGCATCGCCGACGAATTTCAAAGTTTTGCTCCGGCGGCTTCAACCCGAGCATCCGGTACGGGAACCCAAAATTCTCCACTTCTATTCGTTCTTAGCTGATCAAACTTTGCACGTAGGAGCTGGACTAGCCGGCGATCATGTTCTCTTTAGCATCCGTCGCATGAAAACCCTTTGGGGCGACGTATTTTGAGGTCTACCGAGCACTTCTCCGGCGGACCGAATCGGGCGCACGGTGACGACCGACTTGCGGCTGTTCCCGAGCCATTTAGGGGCCATGACGAGCCTTGTGATCATCCACTGGTGCTGTAGGGCTCGTCGGCACAGATTTTGGCGGGCTGGATACCTTGGGCAACGCCGCCGGACCTTCACAGTAGCTGTCGCACGTCGCCGGCCAGGTTCCGGTCGTTGGCAGTCCTATCAAACCCCACAGCCGTGTTCCTCGGTGTCACAAACTCCCTGGCGGCGAGTTTCAGCTCAGGCGGTGGCCGGAAACGGCGAACCGGCGAGGGGCAGCGCGGGCGCGGGGAGAGAGCCGGAGGAAGAAGACGAAGCGTGGGCCCCGCCTGTCAGCAGCTCAAAATTTAAACCCGGGATCGGGTGTGGCCGGGATCCCGTGTGTTGGCGCGCAGAGATGCTGTGGTCCAGTGTGGCTTCGTTTCTATTGGCTGGAATTTAAAACTGTGGGTGCAGCCGGATTTTCAATAGGAAAATAATTTCAGGGTTGGCCCAAACTTTGGAAATTCATAGCTCTTGCTAGAAACCTCCAATTTGAGTGATTCCACTTGGTTGGATTCATCTCTCTGAGTTCTATTCAAATATGAACTCAGATTTGTATGAAAGTTAATATTATATTCTGGAAAATTCTTGGAAGGTTTTCCGAAAAAAATTATTGAGGGAGTTTGAGTTATCCAAAAATCCCCAAATTTTGCCAGAATATTCTTTAGAATATTATTGACCCTCTAGCAAATTTTCAGCTCATTTAAAGATCATTTGTGTAGGAATTTGCTAAAAACAATCTGCTGTGTTCATAAGAGTCCAGAAACATTTTCAGAAAATGTTTCCCACTTCTAAAATCTGTTCTGAGCAATCCATGGCTCCAAAAATCATAGAAAAATTTAGGCAAGCTCTCTGAGACAAACTTGGAATTGTAGTTCACTTAATTGGGCATGAAAATGCACATTATTACAGAATTAATTCTTTTGAGTACAAATGCTTAAAGAATTGTTCTGGGAGAACTACTCAAGTAAAAGGGCTGAATTTTGGACCAGATTACTTTCATGTGATCAAGAATTCACATGTAAATTATCAGCCCAATAGGAGTCCTTGAACTTCCTGTTCTTATTCTCCACACTTATGTATATTTGATAATACATAAGAGATATTATGAGGATTATGAAGAACACAATATGACTCCACATTTGCTGCAATTTGGCAAGCTAAATCCTTAGGTAGTGTAGAACATGCTGTAAAAGTTTCTAGGCCATTGGAGTTCTTGTTCTTCAGTTGCACTCAAATCTTGCCAGCTTATCTATTATGTTCATTAGGGAAAATGATTAGTGTATAGCTAAGGCCTTAAGGTCAAATTAGTTTATTTCTGTGCTTTTCACAACAGAGGCAAACCAAGCCATGCTTGGCTTCTCCACACAACCTCTGTTCCTAAGAAAATAATTATATAACTTCTTTCCATTACATTCTATAAAACATATGCATATGCATTTCAATAGGAACCACAACGAAGGGGATTCAAAGGAGCGATTCATCGAAGTGGATCAAGCTCCGGAGAGTCAAGGGTGGATCTGCAAGGACACTAACTGTTTATATACGACTACCCTGCAAAACAGGCAAGCTCCGGTTTGCATTTAACAGCTATTAAGTTTTTATTTTGTACTCACTTTCGGTCAAGATATGAACTGTGCATTAGGTCTAGTGATTGATACTCCTCTTGCATAACCAAATGACCCATGGAGTATTGGGTAGGTGTCTTTCACCGTGTAGAACTGCCATGCTTAAGTACGGTTCGGTAGAAGTCGAGTGGTGAGATGCTACTCGCAGTTTTAGGAACAACAGGGGCATACAGGATTGGTTCATAAATGATGTAGCAAGTTAAAGTTGAGACCGGAAGGTTGTAGGGGCAGCAGAACATAGGGGCCTGGGTGCTATAGACCTGTCCGTGTCGGTCAAGGACCGATCTGTATGCGGCCCTGTTAAACAAGTTTGAGTTGTGTACCGTACTCATGCTGGCTATATGGGACCCAGTAAACCGATGAACCTCGGGAAGCTGTCGTTGGGACTTTTCGGGTCGCCTCAGGCGGACGGCCGGTGTGCAGTATGTGGGGAATATTCTCATGACATCTCACGTCGGAAGGTGCACCATGAGAGTAGCTACTGTACGGGGCGACTTAATCGATTCAGCGGGGGTGAAACGGGGGAAAGGCTGCCATGTACGACGTCAGTGATGGTTGTTGTAGGCAACGTCGAGTACGGGCGTACGTGTCATGTAGTCCGGGTGTTATTGATTCGAATCACCGTCGCTCGCGGAATGGACCGAGCATACTTGTTCTCACAGTCGTGACGTAGTAATAACTTGCATGAGAAAGGAACTAATCATTTTGATGTGAAGTATTATCCTACCTTTGTATTGGATCTTTATGAATAGGCTAGTGCAAACTCGATTCATTTATGCCATGAGCAATTTACATCGGGGGAAAGCGTTTCTTGTCTGATTGTGGACTCCCGATGTGGCGTGCCCAGGGCTACTTAAAATGCTGCCAATAATACCTGAAAGTAAGGATTCACTTTTAGGCGAGTTTAATTATGATTATGCCATCCTATGTTAGGTTCATAACCTCACTTAGAATTTCATGTTTAGGGTGACGGTTAAGTCTTGCTGATCGTTATGCTCACGGATGCTATCCGAGTTGTTTTGCAGGTAATTGACCCGAGGCTTATGAGAAGGGGTGCCGACGAGACTTGGGAACCTCCGAGTGCTTACTCAAAGAGCATCCTCGCCGCTGCAGATTGTCTTCGTGTTGCTAGTAAGAAATGTCCGCGGGCTGGACCGTTTCTTTGTTGCTAGTTTAGGTATGAGTCGTGAGAGTGATAGTCTTCCGCTGTAGTTTACACTGATATACTTATTTGTAAAATATTCTTGTACGCTTCCGCTAAACTATTTATGTAATATGATGTGTGTTCATCGACCCGTGTGCTGTTGGGTGCCGCATAACACGGCACCACCCAACGTGGTCCTGGCTGTCTCAGCTGGGATCAGAGCTGTTACACATGGTGTCAGAGCTGCGTTGGGAACAGAGCACGGATTGAGCATCATATTATGTCAAAAACTTAGGATACGGTGAGATAACGGTACTAGGCCCACATAAGGACTATTATTAGCATATAATGAAGGTGGCAAGCTACTCTTATGTGTTATGTCGGAAAATCGTGCATCTCGGGATGTCTATGTCTTGGGGGGTGCACATATGCGCTGTCCACCAGTGCGCACTAGCTGAAGGGTGGAGCCTCACGGGTGGCAGGTAACCCGACCCGCTTTAGTATCCTCTACGACTCTTCATGTCGTTTGGGGTATTCGAGCAACGCCATTCCCTGACGTGCGTGGTGCAATTTGGGAGACCCCGTCACGTGGTCAGTAACGTGAACATGTAGCTCAAGGCGTGTTTGGCTTGAGAACACCTGGGCGAGTGATGACGGCCGGGTGTACAAACTGTGGTGAATACCTGGTTCGGTGTGCAGCCGGGCCTGATGATTGAGTGTGGCTTATGTAGGTACTAACCAGGAAAACCTTAGTGCGTGTAGAACACGTTTGCGAGTGACCGTTTTAGTGCCACCTAAGGATACTTATATGCCGGTGTAATCCGGTTAGGTTTTTCTTTGGTGAGGCAACGTAGTACTGTCATATGTCTTACGGTGCATCGTCACCGTACAACACTGGATAGTATTCTTACCTATGAAGAAATCATTCATGACTAACTTCCAAACTAAAAATGGATGTGATAAAGCACATATTAGTTACTGAACTCTTCATTTGAACTAAGTTTCAAAGAAGAGAATTACTAGGCTGCTTTTGATCTCAAAAATAGAGTGCTCTGTTCTGGCAGAAGTTTTGCTGAACATTAACAGAGCGTAACTCTGATTAGCTTGACCCAATGGAGGTGTTTGATACAGTTCTGGAAAGGTTATTAAGTGCTCTACAACTTTTCTGTAGAACTCCAGAGCCAAATCCGAAACCAACTTGGTTGAATGTCCAGATGAATGCAAACTGTTCAGAAAACAGGACAGCTTCAAACTTCTCTAGATGTTGCGGTAAATTAGCCGTCACAGTCTGTAGAAAAATTTCTAAGGGTCATATGATACACCGTTGGAAATATTATGAAACTTGCAACGATTTTGTAGTTCATAGTTTGTTCAGAATTGTACCCCATTTGTATGTGAAACTGTGATGAAAACAGCCACATACAAAGGAGGTGCTGGCAAAATTTACCCAGAAATTCTGTCAACTTTGAACGATCATAACTTCTGGTTAAGTGATGATCCAGAGGCATGTCAGTACTCGTTGGAAATATACGGAAGTTAACTTTAACTTTGGTATTCAACTTGAGTTATGAAAATGCTGGTAACTGGATCAAAATCTGGGTTAAGTACAGAAAGGTCGATTCTGTACAGAATAGAGGGATTGTTCTATTTTTGGCTTTAGAAGGATGTGTAAACATGAAGTATTGTTATACTTTCATAAAGTTTTAGCATGTTCATGTTTTGCATACTTTCACATACTGCTAGATCAAGTTTTGACTCCCCTCAAAATTAAGCTTTTGCAGTATGGTGCGTACTCATTCTCTGAGTAGGGCTGAAAGTTCTCGCCAAGACGGTGATGACTCGACTCCACCAGGGGCACCGCCATCAACGGTATGGGCGGATATCATGGCTCAGATGGTCGAGTCAAGTCAATAGAACACAAGACTACTCCAAGCCTTGGTACAACAAGGTTTACTCCAACATGCACAACAGGACGTTCCACCTCGGAACGCCTATTTGGACTTCTTGGCGACACAACCGCCAATCTTCAGGGAAGCCAATGAACCAGTGGAAGCTGGTCAGTGGCTTCGGGTTATGGAGTCCAAGTTTGGAGTGTTCGAGTGTGACGAATATCACAAGACACTATTTGCAGCTCAACAGCTCCATGGAGCCGCCGGAAATTGGTGGTTCGCTTACCTTGCCACCGTTCCGGAAGGCCATCAAGTGGAATGGACGGAATTTCGCGAAGCATTCCATGCTCGTCACATTCCTATGGGTTTTATTAAGGCCCAACAGCAAGAATTCAGAAACTTGAAGCAGGGGGACATGAGTGTCCTCGATTATGTCAGACGATTCAACCTTCTGGCACAATATGCTCCTGCTTATGCGACGAGCGAAGCTGCAATGTGTGACTACTTTTTCTATGGCTTGAGTGCCATACTAAAAGATAAACTAGCTTTGTTCAATCAAGGCAGTTAAACCGAGTTGATCAGTGCTGCTCTGCTGCAAGAACAAGCGACACTTGAGTGTCAAGCAGAGAAGAGGGACCGGGAGGATGTGCTAGAAGACACACCAGTTGTTCCTCGCAAATACCAGGTGGTGTATCACACACCATCCGATGAAGGATGGCAAGCACCAGTGAGATCAACTCCATACAGATTTCCTGCTCAAGAATCATGTCTTGAAGCAACACTATTGCCGCAGCAATGAATGACACCTGTGGCATCATTACTGCAGCCAAGTACATCAACTTGTCAACCACAAGTCAACGAAGAACCGGGGAAACCTCCGTGTTCTTATTGCCACCGTTCAGGGCATTTTAGGCAAGAATGCCGGGAGAAGTTGGTGAACACCAGACAGCCATCATCATCAGGTGGTATGCCGCCACCTGCTCCAGTCAACATAACAGCATTGCAATCCGGGAGTGTGCAACATCTGGCTATTGAGGATGTCCCGGAGGGAGCACCGGTGTTAGCGGGCATGTTCACTCTCAAAGACGTGCCCGTGCTCATACTTTTTGATTCCGGTGCAACCCACAATTTTATCAGCAAAACATGCATGGATCAGCACTAACTATCCACCAATACTCCCACAACGAGTTTTCTTATACATTCACCGGGAGGAAATATCTCTGCCAATCAGATTGTGTCCCGAGCAGCTTTGTGTTTGGGCGGAAAAATATACCCAACATCGCTGATTATGTTGGATAGGCAGAAGATAGACATTATATTGGGGATGTCTTGGTTAAATCGTCACAGTGCCGTTCTCAATATCGGTAACCGGACTGTCCAGATTGACTCGCCGATTCACGGACAGCACACGCTGTTTTTGGACAGCGAAGATCCAGATATGGTAGAGGCCTACCACACGGAAGCGCTGAAACTTAAAGATATTTGGGTGGTACGTGATTATTCAGACGTATTTCCCGATGATTTGCCGGGTATGCCACCCGAACGGGACGTCGAGTTCAAGATTGAACTGGCGCCGGGAACGATGCCTATCTCACGAAGGCCTTACAAGATGGCACCTAACGAGCTAGCGGAGTTGAAAGAGCAACTGAATGAACTCATGAGCAAGGGTTTCATACGACCAAGTTCTTCACCTTGGGGTTGCTCAGCGCTGTTCGTTAAGAAGAAGGACGAAACACTACGGCTATGTGTTGATTATCGTCCTCTAAATGCTGTCACGATCAAGAACAAGTATCCTTTGCCCCGCATCGACATCCTGTTCGATCAACTTGTGGGTGCAAAGGTATTTTCGAAGATGGATCTTCGGTCGGGGTATCACCAAATCATGATCCGATCGGAGGACATACCAAAGACAGCTTTCTCGATGAGATACGGACTCTATGAGTACCTCGTCATGTCATTTGATCTAACCAACGCTCCGGCACACTTCATGTACTTGATGAATTCTGTGTTCATGCCAGAGTTAGACAAGTTCGTCGTGGTATTCATCGACGACATATTGGTTTACTCCAAATCTAAAGAAGAGCACGCTGAACATCTGCGTGTTGTGCTACAACGGTTGAGGGAGCATCAATTATATGCCAAGTTCAGCAAGTGCGAATTTTGGATTGACCAAGTGCCTTTCCTAGGCCATATTATTTCAGCAGAGGGCATTTCCGTGGACCCCAGCAAAATTGAATAAGTGCTGAAGTGGGAATCTCCCAAATCTGTCCACGAGGTCCGAAGTTTCCTAGGTTTAGCGGGGTACTATCAGAGGTTTATTCCGAGCTTCTCAAAAATTGCTAAACCAATGACAGAGCTGCTGAAGAAGGGCACAAAATACATGTGGAATGCAGCATGTGAAGCCGCATTCAAAACTTTGGTGAAATATCTCACAACAGCTCCAGTTCTTGCTCAGCCGGACACGACGAAGCCATTTGATGTATACTGCGACGTATCCGGTATCGGTCTCGGCTGCGTTCTGATGCAAGAAGGGCGTGTAGTCGCCTATGGGTCTCGTCAACTGCGAAACCACGAGTAACATTATCCAACTCACGATCTTGAGCTTGCTGCTGTGGTGTTGGCGTTAAAGATGTGGAGGCATTACCCACTGGGTAATCTTGTTCACCTCTACACCGACCATAAAAGCCTGAAGTATATCTTCACGCAGAAGGAGCTGAATATGAGACAACGGAGATTGTTGGAGCTCATCAAAGATTATGAAATTGAGATCCACTATCACCCGGGAAAAGCCAACGTGGTTGCCGACGCGCTTAGTCAGAAAGCCCACGTTCACAACTTAGCGGCTGCTGAGTTGGAAGATGAAGAACCAAGCCTCCGTGTCATTCCGTATGGCGCGCTTTATAATCTCGCGCTCATTCCAACGATCTGTGAAGAGATTGTTGAGGCTCAAAGAAGAGACAGAGGTATGTCTCACATACGGAGAAGACTAGACAACAGAGAGGCGAAATGTTTCCGGAAGGATGAGAACGGTACGATATGGTTTAACGACCGTATAGTGGTACCGCGTAATATGAAACTCCGGAAGAAAATATTGGATGAAACCCACCTGTCGAAGTTTTCCATTCATCCCGGAATTAACAAGATGTACCAAGATTTGAAACAGAAATTTTGGTGGACAAGGATGAAGAGGGAGATCGCCAAATACGTATCCGAATGTGATACGTGTAGACGGGTCAAGGCTGATCATATGCGGAAACCCGGACCGCTACAACCTTTGAAGATACCGGCATGGAAATGGGAGGATGTGAGTATGGACTTCATCGTCGGATTACCGCTCACATCCAGGAAGCATGACTCGATATGGGTGATCGTCGACCGGTTGACAAAGTCAGCTCATTTCATACCGGTGAACACTCATTATCGAGCAAGGCAATATGCGGAGTTATTCATCTCCAGAATTATATCCTCACATGGTGTCCCGAAGACCATCATTTCAGATCGAGGTGCGCTGTTCGTTGCTCGGTTTTGGGAGCAGCTGCATGCCTCATTGGGCACCAAGCTGATTAGAAGCTCCGCATATCACCCTCAAACCGATGGACAAACTGAGAGGGTGAACCAAGTACTTGAGGACATGTTGAGAGCGTGTGCCATACAACACGGTAGGAATTGGGATGATCACCTACCGCTGGCGGAGTTTTCATATAACAACGGTTATCAAGCGAGTATTAAAATGGCACCATATGAAGCTCTCTACGGTCGGAAGAGTCACACACCACTGAATTGGTGTGAGTCCGGCGAAAGAGTTCTGTTTGGGATTGATCTTGTCAATGAAGCCGAAGACCGAGTTCGGTTGATACAAGAGAATTTAAAGGCTGCACATTCCCGACAGAAGAGCTACGCTGATCAAAGGCGTAGGCCATTACATTTTGACGTCGGAGAGCACGTGTATCTTCGTGTATCTCCGATGAAGGGAATTCACCGGTTCGGTGTAAAGGGGAAACTCGCTCCCTGTTTTATTGGTCCTTTTGCTATCACGGAGAAGTGTGGACCCGTAGCCTACCGGCTGGAATTACCGGCAAGTCTAGCGGGTGTTCATGATGTATTTCATGTTTCAGAGCTGCGGAAGTGCCTCAAGTTCACCGCGACTGTGCGCACCGAGGAAATCGACGAATTGAAACCGGACCTGACCTACACCAAGCGACCGGTTCAGATTTTGGATGAAAAGACCCGGGTAACCCGGAACCGGACGATCAAATTTTTCAAGGTGCTGTGGAGTAATAACACCGCAGAAGAGGCGACGTGGGAAAGTGAAGATTACCTCCGCACCAACTATCCGGAATTTTTAGCTTTGTACAGTTTGTAATTACCTCTCCCGTCTCGTTCCTCTTTTGTAATCTCGGGACGAGTTTCTTTTAAGGGGGGAGGAATGTAAAAGTCCCAAAAATGTGTATGAATAAAAACAAATGTTTGAGTTCATATGTGTGGCAAAGACATGAAAAAATGGGACTTGCTAAAACTTTCCTTCATGCAAAGTAATACATGGATGATCATCCAAAATGAGGCTCACCTTTTTATTTAAAAGTGTTGAACCAATAAGGAGTTAAATACCTCTTTGCATGTAAGTTTAAAAATCAGATTTGGGATTCAAAGTTCACACATGTGGTGACTAAGAACTTTGAATGAACATGCAGCCATATAGTTGGATTTAGAGGGAAAAGTTTGATCACCAACTTTGCATGTGTAGGGTGGGCTCAAAAAGGAGTTAAAGAGGAGCATTTGCAAATTCTAACCAAATTCAGATTTTGTCTTTCAAATTCAAACTGAATTTGAAGAATTCAAATTCTAGCCACCCTTTTTAAACTCAGCATCCTAGGAATTGTGAGGATCAGCTTGAACAGATATTTGGGAGGTACATGTGGAGTGGGACCCACATGTCATAGAGCTAAAGGAGGAGCCTTGCACAGTAAGTCTCAGCCCCAGTGGGGAAATTCGTCGAACAGCACGTGGGCCACGAGAAGCTCCCACTGTGGAGCCACTGGGAGGCTCGGCAGCGCCACCAGCTGCTTCCTTTCCCCACGCACGGCGCCCAGAGGCGGTTCGGCGCTCATCCCCCCTGGACGACGCAAAGGCCATCCATCTTCTCCTCCTTGCGAGCGCACGACCGACGATTGTTTCCCCCTCCGCCCTCTCGGTCGATCGGGAAACTGAAGAAATCGTCGCGCCTCATCCTCCCCAAGCTGCTAAACATTTCCGCGAGTTCAGCCTCCACCTCCCTGACCTAAAGGCAAGCGAGCTGCGGACCCAGTGCCCGAGAACAACCGCCGCCGCAGCGACCGAGTTCAAGAAGGTGATCGGGCGCTCGTGGACAGCCCTCCACAGGGGGTTTCACGGCCGAGCAATCACAGCTATGGATGCGCACGGGTGCGGTGCTGCTCTCAGCCAAAGCTCAGGCCATACCGTGAACCATCGCCGGCGAATTTTGAAGTTATGCTCCGGCGGCTTCAACCCGAGCATCCGGTACGGGAATCCAAAATTCTCCACTTCTATTCATTCTTAGCTCATCAAACTTTGCACTTAGGAGCTGGACTAGCCGGCGATCATGTCCTCTTTAGCATCCGTCGCATGAAAACCCTTTGGGGCGACGTATTTTGAGGTCTACCGAGCACTTCTCCGGCGGACCGAATCGGGCGCACGGTGACGACCGACTTGCGGCTGTTCCTGAGCCATTTAGGGGCCATGCCGAGCCTTGCGATCATCCACTGGTGCTGTAGAGCTCGTCGGCACAGGTTTTGGCGGGCTGGATACCTTGGGCAACACCGCTGGACCTTCACAGTAGCTGTCGCACGTCGCTGGACAGGTTCCGGTCGTTGGCAGTCCTAGCAAACCCCACAGCCGTGTTCCTCGGTGTCACAAACTCCCTGGCGGCGAGTTTCAGCTCAGGCGGTGGCCGGAAACGGCGAGCCGGCGAGCTCCGGCGTCGGGCCGGCGAGGGGCAGCGCGGGCGCGAGGAGAGAGCCGGAGGAAGAAGACGAAGCGTGGGCCCCGCCTGTCAGCAGCTCAAATTTTAAACCCAGGATCGGGTGTGGCTGGGATCCTGTGTGTTGGCGCGCAGAGATGCTGTGGCCCGGTGTGGCTTCGTTTCTATTGGCTGGAATTCAAAACTGTGGGTCCAGCCGGATTTTCAATAGGAAAATAATTCCAGGGTTGGCCCAAACTTTGGAAATTCATAGCTCTTGCTAGAAAGCTCCAATTTGAGTGATTCCACTTGGGTTGGATTCATCTCTCTGAGTTCTATCCAAATATGAACTCAGATTTGTATGAAAGTTAATATTATATTCTGGAAAATTCTTGGAAGGTTTTCTGAAAAAGAATTATTGAGGGAGTTTGGGTTATCCAAAAATCCCCAAATTTTGTCAGAATATTCTTTAGCATATTATTGACCTTCTAGCAAATTTTCAGCTCATTTGAAGATCATTTGTGTAGGAATTTGCTAAAAACAATCTGCTGTGTTCATAAGAGTCCAGAAACATTTTCAGAAAATGTTTCCCATTTCTAAAATCTGTTCTGAGCAATCCATGGCTCCAAAAATCATATAAAAATTTAGGCAAGCTCTCTGAGACAAACTTGGAATTGTAGTTCACTTAATGTGGCATGAAAATGCACATTATTACAGAATTAATTCTTTTGAGTACAAATGCTTAAAGAATTGTTCTGGGAGAACTACTCAAGTAAAAGGGCTGAATTTTGGACCAGATTACTTTCATGTGATCAAGAATTCACATGTAAATTATCAGCCTAATAGGAGTCCTTGAAATTCCTGTTCTTATTCTCCACACTTATGTATATGTGATAATACATAAGAGATATTATGAGGATTATGAAGAACACAATATGACTCCACATTAGCTGCAATTTGGCAAGCTAAATCCTTAGGTAGTGTAGAACCTGCTGTAAAAGTTTTGAGGCCATTGGAGTTCTTGTTCTTCAGTTGCACTCAAATCTTGCCAGCTTATCTATTATGTTCATTAGGGAAAATGATTAGTGTATAGCTAAGGCCTTAAGGTCAAGTTAGTTTATTTCTGTGCTTTGCACAACAGAGGCAAACCAAGCCATGATTGGCTTCTCCACACAACCTCTGTTCCTAATAAAATAATTCTATAACTTCTTTCCATTACATTCTATAAAACATATGCATATGCATTTCAATAGGAACCACAACGAAGGGGATTCAAAGGAGCGATTCATCGAAGTGGATCAAGCTCCGGAGAGTCAAGGGTGGATCTGCAAGGACACTAACTGTTTATATACGACTACCCTACAAAACAGGCAAGCTCCGGTTTGCATTTAACAGCTATTAAGTTCTTATTTTGTACTCACTTTCGGTCAAGATATGAACTGTGCATTAGGTCTAGTGATTGATACTCCTCTTGCATAACCAAATGACCCATGGAGTATTGGGTAGGTGTCTTTCACCGTGTAGAACTGCCATGCTTAAGTACGGTTCGGTATAAGTCGAGTGGTGAGATGCTACTCGCAGTTTCAGGAACAACAGGGGCATACGGGATTGGTTCATAAATGATGTAGCAAGTTAAAGTTGAGACCGGAAGGTTGTAGGGGCAGCAGGACATAGGGGCCTGGGTGCTATAGACCTGTCCGTGTCGATCAAGGACCGATCCGTATGCAGCCCTGTTGAACAAGTTTGAGTTGTGTACCGGACTCATGCTGGCTATATGGGACCCAGTAAACCGATGTACCTCGGGAAGCTGTCGTTGGGACTTTTCGGGTCGCCTCAGGCGGACGGCCGGTGTGCAGTATGTGGGGAATATTCTTATGACATCTCACGTCGGAAGGTGCACCATGAGAGTAGCTACTGTACGGGGCGACTTGATCGGATTCAGCGGGGGTGAAACGGGGAAAGGCTGCCACGTACGATGTCAGTGATGGTTGTTGTAGGCAACATCAGTACGGGCGTACGTGTCGTGTAGTCCGGGTGTTATTGATTCGAATCGCCCTCGCTCGCGGAATGGACCGAGCATACTTGTTCTCACAGTCGTGATGTAGTAATAACTTGCATGAGAAAGGAACTAATCATTTTGATGTGAAGTATTATCCTACCTTTGTATTGGATCTTGATGAATAGGCTAGTGCAAACTCGATTCGTTTATGCCATGAGCAATTTACATCGGGGGAAAGCGTTTCTTGTCTGATTGTGGACTCCCGATGTGGCGTGCCCAGGGTTACTTAAAATGCTGCCAATAATACCTGAAAGTAAGGATTCACTTTTAGGCGAGTTTAATTATGCTTATGCCATCCTATGTTAGGTTCATAACCTCACTTAGAGTTTCATGTTTAGGGTGACAGTTAAGTCTTGCCGAGCGTTATGCTCATGGATGCTATCTGAGTTGTTTTGCAGGTAATTGACCCGAGGCTTATGACAAGGGGTGCCGACGAGACTCGGGAACCTCCGAGTGCTTACTCAAAGAGCATCCTCGCCGCTGCAGATTGTCTTCGTGTTGCTAGTAAGAAACGTCCGCGGGATGAACCGTTTCTTTGTTGCTAGTTTAGGTATGAGTCGTGAGAGTGATAGTCTTCCGCTGTAGTTTACTCTGATATACTTATTTGTAAAACATTCTTGTACGCTTCCGCTAAACTATTTATGTAATATGATGTGTGTTCATCGACCCGTTTGCTGTTGGGTGCCGCATAACACGGCACCACCCAACGAGGTCCTGGTTGTCTCAGCTGGGACCAGAGCTGTTACAGAAGATCTCTGGAAATTTCTCCAAAATTCATCAAATTTAAATCTTTGGGAACTTAATCCAGAGGATCTCTGTTATGGAATTTCTTCAAATTTGGCCAGGAAGTTCCTATTTATATTACTGATGTACAGTAAAAGTTTGAGCTTGATTGGAGTTAACTTTCTGGGCTGAATTACCTGCCAAAGTTCAGCCTTCATTTGGAAATTCAAAATTTGAACAGAAACTTTTCAGAACTCCTGTCCAACTTCAAAAATTCATATATCTATGTTGGTAGCTCCAAAAATGGTGAAACAAATTTTGTTAGAACCATGGAGACTTACGCTAATCAGGTCTTCCATTGTTAGCTATGTCAAAGCTCCTGAATTGGGCTCAAAATTCAGAGAAGCATTGTAGTTGTAGGAATTTTAAAGACTACATTGTGCAATGACATGTCTCCAAATTTTGCTCAGATCATCCTTAGAGAGTCTAGTATCCACTGTAAAAATCCCAAAGCCAATTAAGGACTCTAAATAGAAGTAGCTATGAATAGAAGTTCAATTCTTATAAATCCTTAATACTTATACATATATTTTGCTACACTTCATTTAGTGACCGAAGTTGAGGATGCACCGGAGCCCTTGGACGTCCTTCCACCAGAAGCTGACTTCCCCTTTAATTCGCAACCAGGCAAGCCCCGGTTTGCGCTTAAGTACCTTTTATAAAATTCTTTATTTGTATCACTTATGTCTAAGGTGAATGTTTGCATTAGAGTTAGGGTGATTGAAACCCCACTTGCATAACTTTTAAATCCTATGGAGGGTTGGCCAGTTTACAAACTCCATGCTCACTTCTTCCCACTTTCATGCCGGAATTTTCAGGGGTTGCAACAGCCCTGATTTCCTCATGTGATCCGCTTTCACTCGTCTACACGTATCGCACTCGGATACGTATTTAGCTACTTCTCGCTTCATTCGTGTCCACCAAAATTTCTTTTTCAAATCTTGGTACATTTTGTTGCTGCCCGAGTGAATGGAGAATTTAGACAAGTGAGCTTCATCAAGAATCTTCTTTCTCAGCTCCATGTTCCAGGATACGACTATACGGTCATTGAACCACAGCGTCCCCTCATCATCTTTCTAGAAACATTTGATTTCCCCATTGTCTATCCGTCTCCGGAGATGTGCCATGCCCTTGTCCAGCTACACTTTTGCATAGTAGAATGAGAGAGTGTTAATAAATAATACTTCTGCTGTATAGTTATGTTTTGTAAAAGACTGCCGCTGTTTTATATCAAATAAACGTTTGTATGTTGTTCTTAATTCTTTTCGTGTGTGCTGTTGGTTGCCGCATTGCACGGCACCACCCTATGTGATCCTGGAGTGGGTGAACCACGGGCTGGTCCCCACAATTACTTTATGAAAAATTCTGAAATTTGGCTGAGAGGTTCATTGGAAAATCCAAGGGTCACAGTAAAATTTGCAGACTCATCCAAATTAATTTAGGTCCCCAAATGGTGTGATTAAGTGAACTGCCCTGAGAAAATAGAAAAATGTACCGAAACATTTTTCAGATTTTCTCAAATCTTGTTTAGGGCATAACTTCCTCTAGGATTCTTCAAATGACATGAAACCAATTCCATTAGAACCATCTCAAATTCTAGTTTCCAGAAAGTAATGGTTGGAGCCATGAATACCCCTGGAATTACTTAGAGGCTCTAATATTGACCAAATAGGCTTCTATTTGTACAATGCTCAAATGAACTTTGTTTCAAATGAAACTTGTTCAAGACTATGATTAGGACCATACAAAGCCACCATAAAAATTTCAGAGCCAAAGGGGGAGGGCTAGCTAGAGTTCTAGTAATTACTTATTCAAGTTTACACTTTGCATTTAAATTAACATATAGCATATGGTTAACATGTAGTCGCTGAAGGCGAGGAGACTCCGGAAGTGCTCGACTTCCTTCTTCCGGACGAAGACCTAACAACTGACCAGCAGAAACAAGGCAAGCCCCGGTTTGCATTAACCTTTTTATAAAGTTTTGCTTTGTTTACATGTCTAGTGTGAAGTATGAATGTGCATTAGGTGTAGGATGGATGGAACCCCACTTGCATAACCAGAATTTGTAAGAGTGAGGGTAGTGTCTAAGACCTTGAGTAGACAGGCTATGCTTAATGATTCATAGGACTTCGGTACAAGTCGAGTAGTTGGAATCTACTCGCGAGTTTAGGTTTGGGACACATGGGTTTGTTGAGTGATGTGAGATCACTTTAGTAATGAAAATGAGACTAGGCAGGGGCTAGGGCGCAACAAGAGGAAGTCTTGTGTATGCAGCCCTGTCCGTGTAGATCGAGGACCGTTCCGTTTGCAGCCCTGATGAACATGTATTGAATGTACCGAAGGCATATCGGATATATGGGCCCGAGAAACCGATGTAACCTAAACCTCCGGGCGTCGAGGCATAGCACACCGATTTATAGGTGTAGGTTGAGGGCAGCAAGGTGGAAATTGCTAACGGGCATAGCGAGATGCTCCGTGTAGGAAACCTCCTGTCCGTTTCGGTGCGACCTGTTCGACGTTTGGGCTGTTGGGTGAAAGGTTGTCCCGTACAACATCGAGTGACCGTGCTGTGCCGCTCCACGGATGGGTGTACGTGATGTGCTCTTTGGGTATCCCTGCAGGTGTATATTGAGTCGATTCACCGTCCCTCGCGGTGACGAGTACCGCTTGTTCACTGCATCGTAACGTAGATAATTTATGCAATGTTATGATTCAATTCTGCTGTATGATATAATTGTATTGCTACATGTGTGCCACTAAATATTGCTTACTAAATTTCTTATTCACGAACTGTTAACTTGTGGCTAAAAGATGAACTAAGGATGAACTTGTAGGCGTGTCCATTTGCTGAAATTTACTATCCTATGTTCATACCAACTGCATGTAGAGTTTCATGCCTAGGCGAGTGGGTTAAGTCTTGTTGAGCCATTGTGCTCATGGTTGCTGCTTAAGTGTGTTTTTCAGGTGAGGAGCCACCAACGGACTCGGATTACGAGTCCACCGGCGAGGGTTACCCTCCGTCGGGCACCACGGTTGAGTGGGAACCGTACACACCGCGCTGAGCTGAGGAGTGCAGCTAGTGTGGGTTGCCCTATGGCTGAGCAACCGACTTTTGCTGGCGGGCGTGAGTTGTACAAAAGAAACTTCCGCTGTGTAATATTGACATTAGTTGTAACTGAGTATTGTACGTGTTTGTACAGTTTCAGCTGGTTTCCCATGTAACAAAAGGTGTCCTTATGATGCTTGCTGTCAGGTGTCGCATCGTGCGGCACCACCCTCTGCGATACTGGGAGAGTGGATTCCGATCCGCCACAGCCTAGAGGGGGGTGAATAGGCTTTTCGAATTTTTATTAATCCCTGAAACACTTAATAGATTTGTCAAATACAGGGAAGTCGGACTAGTCCGGTAGAGTGCGGACTAGTCCGTTTGCTACTCAGAGAAAAATCAGACTAGTCCGGTACTATGCGGACTAGTCCGGTATACGTGGACTAGAGATATCAAGGTTCATCAATATTTTCACTTCTAGTACCCTATGCAGTGGAAATTAATTGATAGCTTAGATATTTTACAACAGTGAAACAATGAATTACAGAGATCAACTTTGATTTCAATGCTTCAACGTGAATTTCACAAGATTAATTAAACACTAGAATATGATGAACAATAGATGAACACGAGTAAGAGATAAGATTTTATCCCAAGGTTCGATTCCACGAAGGAAATCTACGTCCCCATTGAGGAGTCCACTAAGGATCGGGTCTTCACCAAACCTACCCTCGTTGAATCGCCACGGGGGCCGATTCTCTTCCACTAATCAAGGGGCCTTTTCACAAGTTGAGTGCTCCCCAAGAATTACAATGAATGAACACAACCAAACACACTCAACAGATGACCAATAATTGAACAAGAGTGTGCGAGAGATCAAACCCCAGAGCACAAGATGTGTAGAACAAGTCTCTCCTTTGACCAATTGCTAATCCCCAAAGATTTGATCCATTTTGGGTTAGAATGTGTGGAGAGATGTGAATTTTAGGCTCTTGGGAGGTGTGACGGTGCAGGGGTCGAGCTTTTTTGTTGGTATGGCCGTACACCTCTTTTTATACTGGGGTTTCCAAAGGTTACATTAGGGTTTGCGATGTCCGGACTAGTCCGTGGTGGACTCCGGACTAGTCCGGTGTGTGGAAAACCCTAAGTGTTGTGAGATACCGGACTAGTTCGTAAGAAAGCGGACTAGTCCAATGTCTACTCAGAGATATATCGGACTAGTCCGGTCCATATCGGACTAGTCTTTTTTCTAGTCAGAGAGAAAATCGGACTAGTCCGGTTGATATCGGACTAGTCCGCACATGCTGATTTTTGTGCAGTTAGTGTGATTTCTTTCACTTGAGCTCTTGTGGTGTGTTTCTCCAACATACTCTATACTAAGTAATCTAATCTTTTAAGCTCCTGAGCTCTTATCAATTTGGATCCTCCTTCTCCTTTCTTTTTGCGCTTTCTTCCTAATTTCTTTAAGAACCTACGCTCATCTCAACAATTTCGTTAGGGTCTCATTTGTTTGTGATAAATCAACCAAAACCCACAGGGGATGCCTAGATGCACTTTCAATCTCCCCCTTTTTGGTGACTGATGACAACCAATTGAGATCACACAAATATGATAAAAAATTTCAGATTTTCATAAAGTGTGCACATATGAGCTTTGAGCAAAATAGGCAATGTAGACATAAGACATATGTGCACTCTTTATGGGTGGGTGAAAAACTATGTGTGTGAGCAATAATTTTGATGTGAATATCATAATGAACATAATCATAAAATCATCAAGAGTCTCAATCCTACATAGCAGTTTTAAACATACACCATTAACCATAAGCATAACATAGTTATCATTTCACATCACATGTCCAAAAGTATAATGATAGCATAAATCTTACAAAAGCTCATTTCTTAAACTAGGACATAAAAAAAGAGTCTACAACCTAAGACTCCCCCTCAATCTCCCCCCCTTTGGCATCAAGGCACAAAAAAGAAGAAGAGGAGGGATCTACTTGTCGTCGCCAGCTCACTCCTCGTTGTCGGTCCTTTCTTCGTCTTCATCATCAGGCTGAGGAGGAGGAGGAGGAGAGGAACCACTCGTCGTGCCAAAGTAGGCACGCTCTGATGGAGAGAGAGGAGGAAGCTCTGTGAAGTCAGATGCATAGTCCTCTGAGATGACTGGGGATCCAATGGGCTCAATCTCCAGTTTTTGGCATATTGCTTTAACATTGGCCTTCATGTATCTCATTTCTTCTTTTCTTGCCTTGTTCATCTTATGAAGCTTCACCTCAGTTTTGCGGCAAGAGCAAAAGATAGCATCAAAAAACTTAATAATCCCACTAGTTGACCCTTTGTGAGGAGGGGCCCTAGTCTTGGATGAAGGCCTTGCATCTTCTCGAGCTCTCTCTGGATGTTCTTCAGGTGATCCAGGTGAGGGAGCAGCTGGGAGAGTGGCTTGAGGAGGCTTCCGAGGCCTTAGAGCGGTGTGCTCCACATCCTTCACAAACTCAATTCCTGTGACTTTTTCAATCATGAACATCAAGTATGGTGCATAGCCATAGGAACGTTTTGGTGTGCAGGATATGTTCACCATGTCATTCCAAATGTAATCAAAGATATCAAATCTTCTCCTCCTGCTCATTACTTTCATCAAGGTTCTCAAGTAACCTTGGACACTCCCGGCATCTCCATCCTTATAGCAATGGTCTTCCGGAGCACTCTGTTGAGAACAATGAAGAAGGGCTTCATGTTCTTGGTTGAGGGAGGATTGTATGGGAGTCGAGTATCATAGAGGAATTCCATCTTGTCCTTCTCCACAACACCAAGATTGTGAATCACAATCTCATCACTGCCGGTGTCCTCAAGGTGCAGCAGTCTGGCAAACTCAGTATAGGAAATTGTGTACTTGGATCCATGAGTCATCCAAGTCACTTTGTATTCTCCATCGTGGGCAAAGTGGCAAGTTGCATAGAACTGGGCGATGATCTCATCATTCCAGATGTATCTAAAGGAGGGGTTGTGAGGATGAAGGGGATTGGGTCTGAGCCGGCCCTAGGGTTATGGAGTTGAAATTCGGACTAGTTCGTGGTTGTCCGGACTAGTCCGGACTAGCGGACCAAGTGCGGACTACTCTGCAATTGCGGACTAGTCCGGTGTGACCACGGACTAGTCCTTGGTCCCTTGTACAGAAAAGTACAAAACACTTATATATATATGTATTCAATGGTTCCAAATAAGGAATAGGGGACAAAGACACACAAATATTCTTGATGAATATGATCAGTTAACATACAACAATCAAGCTATGACCATAATTCATCAAGATCAAGTAACTAACATAGTTTTTAGGAGAAAAATAGAGGGAGATGATTTTTCAACACAATTAACATGATTTTGAGGATGGCATACAGGTATGCAAGTTTTCAAGCCATGTTCTGAGCATCAAGGATATTTAGTTCATTTTGGAGCTCACAAAAGCGTTTTTCAACAAGTGGCTTGGTAAATATATCGGCTAGTTGATTTTCAGTGTTGACATGGGAAATGGCTATGTCTCCTTTCATTGAGTGATCTCTAAAAAAATTGTCGGATATCTATGTGTTTGGTTCTAGAGTGCTCAACAGGGTTATGGGCAATTTTAATTGCACTCTCATTGTCACAAAGGAGTGGAATACGGCTCATATTGTAACCGTAATCCCTTAGAGTTTGTCGCATCCAAAGGAGTTGTGCACAACAACTCCCGGCTGCAACATACTCCGCTTTGGCCGTGGATAAGGAAATTGAATTTTGTTTCTTGGAGGACCAAGAAACTAAAGATCTACCTAGGAATTGGCAAGTACCGGAAGTACTTTTTCTATATACCTTGCATCCGACATAATCTGCATCGGAGTATCCAATGAGATTGATTTTGAACCTTTGGGATACTAAAAGCCTAGGTTGGGTGTATGAACTAAATATCTCAAGATCCTTTTAACGGCTATCAAATGACATTCCTTAGGATTGGCTTGAAACCTTGCACACAAACATACACTCAACATGATATCAGGTCTAGATGCACATAAATAAAGTAAGGAGCCAATCATGGAACGATATACCTTTTGATCCACATTTGGTCCGTCTTCATTGAGATCCAAGTGTCCATTAGTCGCCATGGGAGTCTTTATGGGCTTTGCTTTGTCCATTCCAAACTTCTTGAGAATATCTTGAGTGTACTTTGTTTGGCTTATGAACGTCCCGTCCTTTTGTTGCTTCTTGGAATCCCAAAAAGTACCTCAACTCTCCCATCATGGACATCTCGAATCTATCTGTCATAATATTACTAAATTATTGACAAAAGGATTTGTTAGTTGAACCAAATATAATGTCGTCAACATAGAATTGGCAAATGAAGAGATCATCATCAAAGTGTTTAGTGAACAAGGTGTAATCAGCTTTTCCAATCTTGAAGTCATTTTCAATCAAAAAATCTCTAAGGCATCATACCAAGCTCTAGGAGCTTGTTTGGGTCCATAGAGAGCCTTATGCAGTTTGAACACATAGTCGGGGTGCTTTAGATCTTCAAAACCGGGTGGTTGCTCCATGTACACCTCCTCCTTGATCGGTCCGTTGAGAAAGGCGCTTTTCACGTCCATTTGATAAAGCATGAAATCATGATGACTAGCATATGCAAGTAATATACGAATCGATTCAGGCCTAGCTATGGGAGTGAAAGTCTCGTCGAAATCCAAACCTTCGACTTGTGAGTACCCTTTTGCCACAAGGAGTGCCTTGTTCCTTGTCACCACTCCATGTTCGTCTTGCTTGTTGCGGAAGACCCATTTAGTGCCAACGACGTTGGACTTGGGTCTTTCAACAAGCTCCCACACTTCGTTCCTTTTGAAGTTGTTCAATTCTTCTTGCATCGCCATCACCCAGTCCGGATCTTTTAATGCATCCTCAACCCTGTATGGTTCCAAAGAAGATACAAAAGAATAGTGTTCACAAAAATTAGCTATGCGAGATCGAGTTATTACTCCCTTTCGGATGTCACCGATTATGTTGTCGACGGGGTGATCTCTTTGGATGCTTTGGTGTACTCTTGGATGTGGCACTTGTGGTCCTGAATCTTCATTATCATCTTCTTCTCCCCCTGGATAGTTGCCCTCATTGATGTTTTGATCTTCTTGATTTTCTTGAGATTGATCTTGTATGGAAGTTTCCCCTTGATCATTTTCCTCCACCCGTGGTTCATTTTCTTCATTCGCATTTGAAGGTGGCACTTGTGGTCGAACATCGTCCAATGCCATTCTTCTCAATGCTTGACATGGAGCTTCTTCTTGATCTAGCACACATTGATCAACTTGCTCTTCTTGAGAGCCGTTAGTTTCATCGAACACTACGTCACGTGCTACTTCAACAAATCCGGAGGTTTTGTTAAAGACACGATAAGCGTAGGAGTCCAAATCATAGCCAAGTAAGAAACCTTCATTGGACTTCGAAGCCATTGGCTTCTTGTTTAAAATATAACAATTTGAACCAAAAACTCGAAAATATGAAATATTCGGCTTGTTACCCTTGAGTAGTTCATATGAAGTTTTCTTGAGCAACCGATGAAGATATAGTCGGTTTATGGTGTGACAAGCGGTGTTAACCGCTTCAGCCCAAAACCTGTCCGTAGTCTTGTATTCATCGAGCATTGTTCTCGTCATCTCAATGAGAGTTCTGTTCTTCCTTTCGGCTACTCCGTTTTGTTGTGGAGTATATGGTGCTGAAAATTCGTGCTTTATCCCTTCTTCGTCTAGATACTCCACAACTTGGGTGTTCTTGAATTTTGTCCCATTGTCACTTCATATGTTCTTGATCTTCAATGAGAATTCATTTTGGGCACGCTTGATGAACTTCTTGAGGGTTCCTTGAGTTTTTGTCTTATCATGCAAAAAGAAAATCCACGTGAAGCATAAAAAATCATCCACAATGACTAGACCGTATTTATTAACACCGATGCTTATGTAAGCAATTGGACCAAATAGATCCATGTGGAGGAGCTCAAGCGGTCTTGTTGTAGTCATGACATTCTTCGCGGGATGGGGTGTTCCTACTTGCTTCCTTGCTTGGCACGCTCTACACGGTCTGTATTTCTCAAAAACAACATCCTTTAAACCTCGGATGTGATCGCTTTTGAGGAGTTTTTGAACATTCCTCATACCAACAGGTGCTAGCCGTCAATGCCACAGCCAACCCATGTTGGTCTTTGCAATCAAGCATGTGTCAAGTTCGTCTTTATCTTTGTTGAAGTCAACTAGATCAAGTTTCCCCTTCAACCCACACCGTCATTAGTAAATAAGCAATTATAACGCTTGTCACATAATTGAGATATGGACAAAAGGTTATAATCCAAGGAGTCAACTTGTAAAACATGAGAGAGAGTATGTTGTGATGAAATTGCAATTTTACCGCCAAGCACTCTTCCTTGACTATTATCACTAAAGTAAATGCCTTCGTTTGGATCTTCACTTTCTTCATATTCCATGAACATTCTTATTTCTTCGGTCATGTGATTGGTGCATCCACTATCTAGCACCAATTTTGGTCCACCAGATGAATAAGTCTGCAAAAACAATTTATGCCTTTGTCTTAGGTACCCAAGCTTGCTTGGATCCTTTGAGGTTAGTCACAAGTGATTTGGGCACCCACACATGAGACTTGGTGTTCCCATGGCGTGGCCCAACATATTTAGCATAAACTCTTCCAAGATTACTTTTCATAAGTACATATGAAGCATCAAAAGTTCTAAATAGAAGTTGTTGTTCATATGTGTTCACAGTGTTAAATTTATTAACATTATTATGTTTTCTAACTTGAGAAGAGTTTCCCTTGACAAAGGCAATGCAACCCTTGTTATTCTTGTGGCTTCTAGCGTTTTGCTTTTCACCATTAGAATATCAGATGCCATATTTGACATTAGGAGGTCTTGTGACCGAGTATGCACTGCGTGCATACTTGATCTTCTCCTTGTCAAATATGCCACTTTGAGAAGATTGCTTGTCCTTTGTCAAGTTTGGCTTTTTCATCAAGTTAGTGTCACTTTTTGCACAAGCACAAGTAATACTAGTTTCAGATTTTATATGTTGAGAAGGTGAACTTGAAGTGGATGAAGAACCATTTTGCTTGAGTGACTCAACTTGTATCTCAAGGATCTCGTTAACTTTGGTTAAGTTAGCAAGTTCATCCTTGATGATGGTGTTTGAGTCTTTTAACTTCAAGCAAGCTTCCTTGCTTGAAGCTAACTCAAGTTCTAGTGAATTATTTTGTTCCTTTTCAAGTTCAAGAAGCTTTTCAATCTCAAGATATTCCTCCTTTTGGGAGATGATCATATCTTCCTGACGATTGACTAACTTCTCCATATCGACAAACTTATCAAATAGAAATTTCATATTAGCAGCTGTCTTTTTGTCTAAACCCCTAAGCATATATTCATTTTCATCACTGCTATCATCCTCACTATAATTATCACTGTCACTAGTAAAAGAATTCGAGAAGGAAGAGTTAGTTGTTACCTTTTTTTACCTTCCTTTGCCATTAGACAAGTGTTGTTGGTGTCCTTCCATGCGCCCATGGTTGGGAAGAGAGTGGATTTCTTGGTAGTCTTCTTTATGGCTATGGTGGCCATCTCCTCTTCTTCTTCGGATGAGGATTTATCATTGGAGTCCCACTCCTTCCCTAGATGCGCTTGGCCATATTGCTTCTTCTTCTTGAACATTTTCTTTGGTCGAGGCTTGCTGTCTTTAGTCTTCTTCTTGTTTTCTTCATATGGACAATCTACTATGAAGTGATCATATTCTCTGCAGTTATAGCACACCCGTCTCATCTTGGGTCTTTGTTTCTCCCTTTGTCTTACTTCGTTTGTGCTGCTACCCTTTTTTCTTCTCATCATTTTCTTGAACTTCTTCATGAACAAGATCATATCTTCTTCATCGATATCACTACTTTCATCATCACTGTCGTCTTTTCCGTGAGCTTCTCGGGCTTCTTTTGATACGGGTTTACAAATTGACTTCAAAGCAACTCCTTTCTTCTTTGCCGAGGTAAGATCGGCAATTTCCTTGACATGCTTGGCTTGCTTCTCCATCATTTCAAAGTTGATGATCTTGCTAAGAAGTTCATCTGGGGTCATTTTCCGGTACTCGGGGCTTTCTCTAATCATAGAGAAAAGAGTCACGTTGCGAGGCATGAATTCTTTGAGAATCAACTTCACGACCTCATGATCATTCCACTTTTTGTTGCCATAAGCTCAGACTTTGTTGATAAGATTCTTCAGTCGATTGTACATATCTTTGTGGTGATTCATCTTCTTCTATCGCGAATCTTCACAATTCACCTTCAATCATTTCTATCTTGGCTTCGCTACATGACGATCACCTTCATGTGCTGTTTGTAGTGTGTCCCATATCTCCTTGGCAATTTCGAGTCCGTCCACCTTGGTGAACTCGTCTCGGCTCAGTGATGACGTGATCACAGCTGCAGCTTGAGCATTCCGATGAACGGCTTGTTCCTGGCTTGGAGTCAGCTCTTCATCATCATCCGGGATATCTATTCCTGTACACACTATATGCCACAAACTTGGGTTAAGAGATATAAGGTGCATTTTCATGTTTTGTATCCACATTGAATAGTCATTGCCATCAAAGTAAGGTCCTTTCCCTAGAGAAATTGATAAGTAATGACTGTTGTTAGAATTCAAACGATCATAGTCAAAAGGATATCGGGAGTAGTTTGTGTGACTACCCCCTTTCTTCTTCTTTTCATCATCGATCTTCTTCTTCCCTTTTGGGGAGAGTGCCTTCTTCCGTAGAAGATCCTTGAGTTGGAGCACCTCCTCATCATCGTCCTCACTGTCTTGAATTACGTCGAGTAGCTTCTTTAGCTTTTGAGTCCTTTCATCATCACCCTTTTCATCGTCGATCTTCTTGTGTACGTCCTTGATGTCCAACATCGTCTCTTCGATCGGTGAGTCTCTTTTGAAGAGTTTGGCTCTGATACCAATTGAATGTAGCCTAGAGGGGGGTAAATAGGCTTTTCGAATTTTTTTTAATCCTTGAAACACTTAATAGATTTGTCAAATACAGGGAAATCGAACTAGTCCGGTAGAGTGCGAACTAGTCCAATTTCTACTCAGAGAAAATCGGACTAGTCTGGTACTGTGCGAACTAGTCCGGTATGCGTGGACTAGAGAGATCAAGATTGATCAATATTTTCACTTCTAGTACCCTATGCAGCGGAAATTAATTGATAGCTTAGATATATTACAACAGTGAAATAATGAATTACAGAGATCAACTCTGATTTTAATGCTTCAACTTGAATTTCACAAGATTAGTTAAACACTAGAATATGATGAACAATAGATAAACACGAGTAAGAGACACGATTTTATCCCGTGGTCCGATTCTATGAAGGAAATCTACGTCCCTATTGAGGAGTCAACTAAGAACCGGGTCTTTACTAACCCTACCATCGTTGAATCGCCATGGAGGTCGATTCTCTTCCACTAATCATAAAGGGCAAATAAATCATTCAAGGGGCCTTCTCACAAGTTGAGGGCTCCCCAAGAATTACAGTGAATGAACACAACCAAACACACTCAATAGATGAATAATAATTGAACAAGAGTGTGCGAGAGATCAAACCCAAGAGCACAAGATGTGTAGAACAAGTCTCTCCTTTGACCAATTGCTAATCCCCAAAGATTTGATCCTTTTTGGGTTAGAATGTGTGGAAAGATGTGAATTTTGGGCTCTTGGGAGGTGTGACGGCGCAGGCGGTCGAGTTTTTTTGTTGGTATGGCCATACACCTCTTTTTATACTGGGGTTTCTAAAGGTTATGTTAGGGTTTGTGATGTCCGGACTAGTCCGTGATGGACTCCGGACTAGTCCGGTGTGCGGCGTGTGGAAACCCTAAGTGTTGTGAGATACCGGACTAGTCTGTAAGAGTGCGGACTAGTCCGATGTCTACTCAGAGATATATCGGACTAGTCCGGTCCATATCGGACTAGTTCATTTTCTAGTAAGATAGAAAATCGGACTAGTCCGGTTGATATCGGACTAGTCCGCACATGCTGATTTATGTGCAATTAGTTTGATTTCTTTCACTTGAGCTATTGTGGTGTGTTTCTCCAACACACTCTATACTAAGTAATCTATTTTTTTCAGCTCCTGAGCTCTTATCAATTTGGATCCTCCTTCTCCTGTCTTTTTGCGCTTTCTTCCTAATTTCTTAAAGAACCTGCACTCATCTCAACAATTTTGTTAGGGTCTCATTTGTTTGTCATAAATCAACCAAAACCCACAAGGGATGCCTAGATGAACTTTCAGTGGTGCTTCGCACCTTCCTACTCGTTTCTATGCAACAACCTTTCAAAGGCAACCCAAATGTCAAACCGGTCCATCCGTAACGGGTAGCAGGTGCCCGCGTGGAGCGTGTCTGTGTCCACCAACAGATTTACACCTTGCTACCCTCAACCCACTCCTATAAAACGGTTGGGTAAGCCTCGGCACCTAGGTTAACCAATTACATCGGTTTTCCTGGTTCCCATATGCTAGTATGCATCCGGTATTGTTCGATACTTGTCCAGCAGGGCCGCACACGACTCGGTCCTCAATCGTCACCAACAGGGCTACGCACGTGAGACTTCCGCTCACTGCATCCTATCCCCCTTGCTGGGTCTCATTTTTACAACTTTAAGCCATTCTCTACCTCTTTTCATACCGTGTGAATAAATACCTATCTTGCGAGTAGATTCCAACCACTCGACTTCTAGCGAGATCCTAAGAACATTAGCATGGCATTCTCTACTTGTCGAGTTTGTAAACTACCCAACCCTTCATAGGATTTAAAGTCATGCAATTGGTATTTCAAACACCTTAACTCTAATGCACACATTTCAACCTAGACATAAGTGATACAAATGAAAAACTTTGTAAAAGGTACTTAAATGCAAACTGGGGCTTGCATTGTTGCGAGTCACAAGGAAAGTTAGCTCCAGGTGGGAGGACGTCCAACGGCTCCGGTGCGTCCTCAACTTCGGTCACTAAATGAAATGTAGCAAAATATATGTATAAGTTTGAAGGACTTATAAGAATTAAACTTCTATTCATAGCTACTACTATGTAAGATCCTTAATTGGCTTTGGGATTTTTCTAGTGTATATTAGACCCTCTAAGGATGATCTGAGCAAAACATGGAGAAATTTCATTGCACCTTGTGGTCTCCAAAATTCCCATAAGTGCAAGGCTTCGCTGAACTTTGAGCCCAAATCTGGAGTTTTAACATGGCTAACAGTGGAAGATCTAATTAGGGTAGGTCTCCATGTTTCTAAAAAAATTTGTTTCACCATTTTTGGAGCTACCAACGCAGAGATATGAATTTTTGAATTTGGACAGGAGTTCTGAAAAGTTTCTGTTTAGAATTTGAATTTCGAAATAAAGGCCACATTTTGGAAGGCAATTTGTCCTAGCAAATAAACTCCAATGAAGCTCAAATTTTTACAGAAGATCACTAATATCATGAGGAATCTTCTGGCCAAATTTAAGAAATTCCATAACAGGGATCTTCTGGAATTAATTTCCAAAAATTTAAATTTGATGAATTTTGGAGAAATTTCCAGAGATCTTCATATCAATTTCTTTGCATTTCTGCAAAGCAATGATTGAGAGGAATCCATCAAAATTTGTTTCACAGATTTTGGACTTTCCTGCTGAAAGTTATGGTCATTTGAAGTTTGCACTAAATCTGAAAAATAAAGAAATGTTTAAATTCTGGCTGTGGGCCCCACCCGTGGCTCTATCCACTCAGATGCAGCAACACCATCTCACAGGGTTGTTTCCCGTGCAGCCGCACCTGATCCGGTGCCACAAGCGGATCCCCACGTGGATACAGAGGCTGACCAGTGGGACCCGGCCCTCCTTCGTCTACCTCGCGCTGCCCACGCCTCCCGCGGCGGCGCGCGCCGGCGAGGCTCACCGGGACGGGGTTCCCGTGGTCCAAACTTCACCAAACTTGCCGCCTGTGAGTTTTACACCTTGCTGAACACGATGGCGGGGTCAGGAGCGGATGACAACGGACGGAACAGTGCTCGCACCGGCGACCATGTCGAACCCCACTTCGGCGACCTTGTTCTCACTCGGCAGTGGGTCTTTCGGGCTAGGGATTGCTCTAAAAGCACCAGAAACACATGGACAACTTTGACCCATAGCCTGCTGCCCCTACAACCTGCTGGTCTCAACTTTAACTTGCTAACAATTTTTTAAACCAATCCCGTATGCCCCTGTTGTTCCTGATCATGAGAGTAGCATCTCATCACTCGACTTCTACCGAACCTTACTTAAGCATGGCAGTTCTATACGGTGAAATACACCTACCTAATACTCCATGGGTTCAATTGGTCATGCAAGAGGTGTATCAAAGCACTAGACCTAATGCACATTTCATATCTTAACCGAAAGAGGGAATACAAAGTAAAAACTTAAAAGCTGTTAAATGCAAACCGGAGCTTGCCTAATTTGCAGTATAGTAGTATATAAGCAGTTAGTGATCCTTCCGGATCAACCCTTGATTCTATGGAGTTTGATCCACTTCAATGAATCGCTCCTTCGAATCCCCTTCGTCGTGAATCCTAAAGAAATGTATATGCACAATTTTTTATAGAATGCAATGGAAAGAATTTAAGACTTGATTTCTTAAGAACAGAGGCTGTGTGGAAACGCCAAGAATGGCTTGTTTTGTCTCTGTTGTGCAAAGAAATATGACTGAACTAAATTTGTCTTAGTGTTTTAGTTTCTAACTAACTAACTTTCCTAATGAACATAAGAGGTGAGCTGAAAACAATTGAATGCAACTGAAGAACAAGAACTCTAATGGCTTCAAAACTTTTACAGCATGTTCTATACTACCTAGGGATTTAGCTTGCCAAATTGCTGCTAAAATGGGAAGAATATGTGACTACCATAATTCCCACAAAAGTCTTATGTAGAACAAGAACAGGGAGTTATAATGCTCAAATTGAGCTGATAATTTACATGTGTGTTTCTGGTAACATGAAAGTAATTTGGTCCAAAATTTAGACCTTTTACTTGAGTAGTTCCTCCATAACAATTCCTTAAGCATTTCTACTAAAAAGAATTAATTCTGGATTAATGTGCATTTTCATGCCCGATTCAGTGAGCCAAAATTTCAAGTAGGACTCATAGAGTATTTCTGAATTTTCCTTTAATTTTGGAGCTATGATTTTTCTAGAATGGATTTTACAAGTAGGCAACATTTTCTGAAAATGTTTCTGAATCCTTATGAACACAGCAGTCTGTATTTAGCAAATTCTTACTCAAATTTATCTTCAAATGAGCTTAACTTTTGCTAGAAGGTCAACAATATCCTAAAGAATATTCTGGCAAAATTTGAGGATTTCTGGATGAAACAAACTCCCTCAATAATTCTTTTTTCAGAAAGCCTTAAAACAATATTCCAGAATTTAATATTGACTATCATACAAATTGGAGTTCATATTTGGATAGATCTTTGCCAAATAAATCCAACCCAATTTGAATAACTCAAATTTGAGGTTTCTACACAAAGATATGATTTCCCAAAGTTGGGGCAATCTCTGGAATTATTATGCTACGGGAAATCAGTTGGGCCCACGTGTTTAAACCTTAGCCACTGGAAATCAAGAACACAGGGGGCCACACGGTCCAGCGGGTGCAGCCGCAGCAGATCTGGGCCACAACAGATCAAAAGTTTAAAATAAAGTAGCAGACAGCCGGGACCCACGCTTTCTCCTTCCTCCCGCCATCTCTCTCGCGCCAGCGCGCTCCCCCTCGCCGGAGCAATCGGCTGCTCGCCGGACCGGCGTTTCTGGCCGCCGCCCGGCCTGAGGCTCGCCGCTAGGGGGTTTTGTACGTCGAGGAACACAATGGTGGGTTATGCTCGGGCTGCCGGTGGCCGGAACTAGCTCAGCGACGTGCGGCGGCTACGAAATGAGTTCGGCGCCGTCGGCCAACCTTCCTAGACCGCCAACCGCTCGCCGAACTAGCTCTACAGCACCAGTGGGTGTTAGGAAGAACCGACATGGTCTCAAACTAGCTCGGAAACAGCCGCAAGTGGGTTGTCATTGTGCGCCTGATTAGTTCCGCCATGAACACGCTCGAAAGACCTCAAAATCCGTCACTCCGAGGTGGTTTCATGCTAGGGTTGCTAAAGGAGAAATGATCGCCGAATAATACAGCATTTATGTGCAAAGTTTGATGATCTACGGAGGATCAACGAGTGAGAATTTTGGAGTTTATTACCGGAACATCGGTTTGAAACCGCCAGGACAAAATTCCGGAATTCGCCAGCGAGAGCTAACGGCGTGGCTTGAGCTTCGTATGGAAGCTGCATGGAGTCCGTGCGCTCCTTTTGCCGCCCTTGCTCGGCCGTGAAAGTTGCTGTGGCGAGCTGTCCACGAGCGTCCGATCACCGGTTCACTCTAGGTCACCGCGGATGAAGCCGTTCACAAGGAAATTAGGCCAGATCTCGCTAGCTTTTGGGTCGGCGAGGTGAGCAACAGGTTCACCGTGCTGTTTTGCAGCTCGGAGGGAAGTCCCACATGGGTTTTTACCATTTCCCGGTTGCAACCGAGGCAGCGGCGGTGAGAGAGGGGCTCTGTTCGTGTGTTGCTCATGAGGAGGTAGCAAAGAGCGCTTTGCTTCGGTCAGGGAGGAGGAGATCATGTTGAAAAGAAACTCTAAGTGTTGTGAGATACCGGACTAGTCCGTAAGAGTGCGGACTAGTCCGATGTCTACTCAGAGATATATCGGACTAGTCCGGTCCATATCGGACTAGTTCGTTTTCTAGTAAGATAGAAAATCGGACTAGTCCGGTTGATATCGGACTATTCCGCACATGCTGATTTTTGTGCAGTTAGTGTGATTTCTTTCACTTGAGCTATTGTGGTGTGTTTCTCCAACAAACTATATACTAAGTAATCTAATCTTTTCAGCTCCTGAGCTCTTATCAATTTCGATCCTCCATCTCCTGTCTTTTTCCGCTTTCTTCCTAATTTCTTTAAGAACCTGCGCTCATCTCAACAATTTTGTTAGGGTCTCATTTGTTTGTAATAAATCAACCAAAACCCACAAGGGATGCCTAGATGCACTTTCAGTGGTGCTTCACATCTTCCTACTCTGTTCTATGCAACAACCTTTCAAAGGCAACCCAAATGCCGAACCGGTCCATCCGTAACGGGCAGGAGGGGCCCTCGTGGAATGTGTCTGTGCCCACCGGCAGATTTACACCTTGCTACCCTCAACCCACTCCTATAAAACGGTTGGGTAAGCCTCGGCACCCAGGTTAACCAATTACATAGGTTTCCTGGTTCCCATATGCTAGTATGCATCCGGTACTGTTCGATACTTGTCCAGTAGGGCCACGCACAACTCGGTCCTCAATCGTCACCAACAGGTCTACGCACTTGAGACTTCCGCTCACTGCATCCTATCCCCCTTGCTGGGTCTCATTTTCACAACTTTAAGCCATTCTCTACCTCTTTTCATACCGTGTGAATAAATACCTATCTCGCGAGTAGATTCCAACCACTCGACTTCTACCGAGATCCTAAGAACATTAGCATGGCATTCTCTACTTGTCGAGTTTGTAAACTAGCCAACCCTTCATAGGATTTAAAGTCATGCAATTGGTGTTTCAAACACCTTAACTCTAATGCACACATTTCAACCTAGACATAAGTGATACAAATGAAAAACTTTGTAAAAGGTAATTAAATGCAAACCGGGGCTTGCATTGTTGCGAGTCACAAGGAAAGTTAGCTTCAGGTGGGAGGACGTCCAACGGCTCCGGTGCGTCCTCAACTTCGGTCACTAAATGAAATGTAGCAAAATATATGTATAAGTTTGAAGGACATATAAGAATTAAACTTCTATTCATAGCTACTACTATGTAAGATCCTTAATTGGCTTTGGGATTTTTCAAGTGGATATTAGACCCTCTAAGGATGATCTGAGCAAAACTTGGAGAAATTTCATTGCACCTTGTGGTCTCCAAAATTCCCAGAAGTGCAAGGCTTCGCTGAACTTTGAGCCCAAATCTGGAGTTTTAACATGGCTAACAGTGGAAGATCTAATTAGGGTAGGTCTCCATGTTTCTAAAAAAATTTGTTTCACTATTTTTGGAGCTACCAACGCAGAGATATGAATTTTTGAAGTTGGACAGGAGTTCTGAAAAGTTTCTGTTTAGATTTTGAATTTCCAAATAAAGACCAAATTTTGGAAGGCAATTTGTCCTAGCAAATAAACTCCAATGAAGCTCAAATTTTTACAGAAGATCACTAATATCATGAGGAATCTTCCGGCCAAATTTTTAGAAATTCCATATCAGGGATCTTCTGGAATTAATTTCCAAATATTTAAATTTGATGAATTTTGGAGAAATTTCCAGAGATCTTAAGATCAATTTATTTGCATTTCTGCAAAGTACTGATTGAGAGGAATCCAGCAAAATTTGTTTCACAAATTTTGGACTTTCCTGCTGGAAGTTATGGTCATTTGAAGTTTGCACTAAATCTGAAAAATGAAGAAATGTTTAAATTCTGGCTGTGGGCCCCACCCGTGACGCTATCCACTCAGATGACAGCAACACCATCTCACAGGGTTGTTTCCCGTGCAGCCGCACCTGATCCGGTGCCACAAGCCGATCCCCACACGGATACAGAGGCTGGCCGGTGAACCTGGCCCTCCTTCGTCTACCTCGCGTTGCCCGCGCCTCCCGCGGCGGCACACGCCGACGAGGCTCGCCGGGACGGGGTTCCCGTGGTCCAAACTTCACCAAACTTTCCGCCTGTGAGTTTTACACCTTGCTGAACACGATGGCGGGGTCAGGAGCGGATGACAACGGCCGGAACAGTGCTCGCACCGGCGACCATGTCGAACCCCACTTCGGCGACCTCGTTCTCACTCGGCAGTGGATCTTTCGGGCTAGGGTTTGCTCTAAAAGCACCAGAAACACATGGACAACTTTGACCCATAGCCCGCTCTCCCTGAAAACCACCGGAGATGGGACCTCACCGGTGACGCGAGCCCGCAAAGCGACGGCGAGGACAAAAACTCGGTGCCCAGTACCTCTACTTGATCATTTGAAATGATAGGACTTCAGAACGGTGCACAAGCGTGTGCAGGAGCTACGCTAAGCTCATCTAACGTGGATCTACTCGGAGCATGATGAATTTCCCCGAAGAGTCCTCGGGTTTCTAAAGAACCGCCAGCGCCAAACTCCAAATTACTCGGTCCCGGAGCTAAGGAAGCAGGAACTCGTTGGAGAGAAGGAAGAAGGGTTCCTAACGCACCTCAGGAACCTTTTGCTCTAGCGGGAGAGGCTGTCAATCCATCAGGGAACGGTGCGGCGCAGGGGTGATCAATGCCGGAGATCCGAAATAGAACCTAGCTCGCGGGAGCCAACCACTGGTGCTAGCATCTGCTTAGGGCTTCGGAGAGCAGGAGGGAGACCTGGCGCAGCTTTCCCGTGGCTCAGAAGCACGACAATCACGCCGAGCTTGCCGGGCGTCGATGAGCCGAAAGGTCTTCCGCCAGGAGGGTGTTTTCAGCGAGCGTTCGAGCAGAGAGGCTGAGGAGCTGCAGTGTAACGTGGAGAAGAGAAGAAGAGCACCCGGGCTGCTGCTTTGATCACCCACACGCACGAGCCGATGTCGGGAACAGGCAAGGAAGCAGCTCGGTGGAGCAGCCGTCGCTCGGTGGCGCGCGGTGAACAGCCGAGGGTAAAACAGAGTCAGTTAAGCACTTCTGTGTGGCTGACTGCTGGGTCCCACCCCTCTCTCTTAATTAAATTTTTCCACTGATATTTTTACCACACTACTCAAACTTAAAGTCTATACTTCCACACAAAGTCATGGTTTGAATTTCCTGAATTCAGATGATTTGAATTCTGTTGTGGAGTTTGAATTAAGTTTGATGATTTGAATTTGAAATGGAATTTGAATTATTCCATTGCAATGTTCCAAAAACATAGCGAACCAACTCCAATATCTCTGAATTTTGACATGGCTGCTAATTCAAATGTGGAGAACACAATTGTGGAACCAAATTTGTAAATTGAGGAATTTGGGATTTGAAACTGAAATTTAAATTCAGATTAGAGGGCTTCCTCTTTTAATCCAAAACAAATACTAAAACCCCTCCAAATGAGCTGAAATTTGGAAGGTTGAATATTTGAAGTATGAAGACCCAAGTTATGAATTTGTATCTCCATGTTTGGAAGTTTTTGGGAAGATTGAATCCTCACTTTGAACTTGCACCGTTATAATTCAAAGTTTTAATTCCCCTCATTTTTCCTAAGTGTACATGTGTTGAAATTCTTGCTACCACATTTTGGGGATTTTACACATGCGAGCTAGCTTGATCATTGATTCAACGTGTAAACAGAATTTTGGGCTTTGGGCGAGCTCGGTACGTTGCACTAGGGTTCAGAAATTTTAAAAATTCTTGCTACACGGTGGATCGTTGGCCGAACGGTTTGTAGCTACACCATCTCAGGATCCCCACACACCTTTCTTGTGTAGTAAGTTGAAGGAGAGGGTGGCTGTATGGGCTGTCGACTGTGAGCCGAAACAAGCTTTCACCGGTTTCTTCCCGGCCCTCGGTGGCGACGGTTGGATTGCAAGCAACAGAGCGCACGAGCTTCGGTGTAGCATGGGAAGTAGCTAGAGAACGTCTTGGTGCTCCTTTTTGCTGTATAGCACACGAGCAACCGGTGATCGGCGCCGGTGTTTGCTGGAAGAGCAGAGGCGCTGTCATCGGTGGCTCCTTCGCGCACGGGAGCTGAACAGAGCGGCACGAGCTGGGAGAGGAAGAAAACTTCGGTTGTGCAGCGTACATGGGCGATAAGAGGGAGCGCGAGATGATCGGAAGCAAGCGCTGGCGCGCGCGTGAGTTCGATGGGTGAGAGGGCCACACGCTGGCGCGCTCTCGGCAGCAGCCCGAAGAAAACAGAGGCAGTTCCCTCTGTTGATCAGACTGACCTGTGGGCCCTCTCTCCTCATTCTCTATTTTTCATTTGTTTGCTGCAAATATCCCAGCTACTCAAAATTGAAGTGTAGACTTCATCCCCAAGTCCTGAGTGGAATTTGATTTCCTCAAATTGAAGTTAATTTGGCTAAATTTGATTCACATTTGAACTTGAATTTCAAATTCAGTTTTGAATTAATGCAAATTTAGCTCCCGACAAGATGAGCTCCAATGAGGATGAAAATTTGTGGACTAACTCAGAAAAATGGGCTAAGTTTGAATGTGAAGTCATCTTTTGAATCCAAGTGATGAAAGTAGCTGAAATTTGAATTTGAATTCAAATTAGCTCTTTTTGCAATTGTATCCAAAAGTGGCTCAAAAGGTTTGGGATTTGATTGAAACTTGGCAGGAGCACCGCTAAAAATATTTGGGGACTAAGTGTGAGCTCAGCCTCTCATGTTTATTTGCGTGAGCTCCTACTTTTTGGAGTTATGGGATCTTCCTCTAATCCCCCTCTTGATGGTGTTTACTTGCTCTTCACAAATGTTCATAAGACTTCCACAAAATGAGCTGGTGTGGTGATGTGATGAACACTTTACAAGTAAATTCTTGGGCTTTCACATCCCTCACCCCCTTAAAAGAATCTCTTTCCGATATTACAAAAAATAGACGAAGATGTAAGATAAATTACCCGTGATTAGATACCATGAAGTGCAGGTAGTTTGAGCGAAGGAAGTCTTTGCTCTCCCACGTAGCTTCCTCAGCAGTGTGGTTGCTCCACAATATCTTGTAGAACCACAGCGTTCGGTTACGCGTGGTCCGAGACTTCTCATCAATGATCTCCACCAGATATTCAGCATAAGTCAAATCCGGTTGCAACTCGCCAATGTCTTCGGTGGGAACAGAAGCCGTATACTTCAGACATTTCCAGAGTTGAGAGACATTTCCAGTCTATACGCCACTGGTCCACACTTCTCAGTGATTGCATAGGGTCCAAAAAATCAGGGAGTGAGTTTCCCCTTCACGCCGAATAGGTGCACACCTTATCAGCATAACTTTTCTGTCAGGATTGGGCGGCCTTCAAGTTTGCTTGAATCATCCGAACGCGCTCTTCGGCGTCATTCACCAAATCAATCGCGAACGTGACCCTTTCACCAGACTCGCACCAGTTCAATAGGGTGTGGCATTTGCGACCGTAGAGAGCCTCATATGTACGATAATTCCGCCAACGGTAGATGATCATTCCAATTTCTACTGTGGTGGATGGCACACGCTCTCAACATGTCTTCTAACACTTGATTCACCCTCTCAGTTTGCCCATCTGTCTGAGGGTGATAGGCGGAGCTTCTAATCAGCTTAGTACCCAAAGCAACATGCAACTGCTCCCAGAAACGAGCTATGAACAGTGCCCCTTGATCTGAGATTATAGTCTTGGGTGTTCCATGCAAGCATAAGATTCTTGCAATGTACAACTCCGCATATCTGCTGGCATGGAAATGTGTATGCACAGGAATAAAGTGAGCCGACTTGGTTAGCCGATCAATGATTACCCAAATGGAATCATGCTTGTTAAAGGTCAGGGATAATCCCACAATGAAATCCATACTCACATCTTCCCATTTCCATGCTGGAATTTTCAGGGGTTGAAACAGCCCTGATTTCCTCATGTGATCTGACTTCGCTCATCTACACGTATCACATTCGGATACGTACTATGCAACTCCCGCTTCATCCGTGTCCACCAAAATTTACTCTTCAAATTTTAGTACATTTTGTTGCTGCCTTGATGAATGGAGAATTTATACAAGTTAGCTTCATCAAGGATCTTCTTTCTCAGCTCCATATTCCGAGGTACGATTATGCGGTCATTGAACCATAGCGCCCCCTCATCATCCTTCCAGAAACATTTGGTATCCCCGCTGTCTATCTGTCTCGGGAGATGTGCCATGCCCTTGTCAACCTTCTGGGCTGCAGTGATATCCTCCCTAATGGTAGGGATGAGAGCAAGTTGTAGAGTTATCCATATGGATCCAAGTATAAACTCGCTCTTCCTCCTCCATCGGTGTTATGGTGAGGTTATGGACATGTGATTTCTGACTCAGATCGTCGACAACCACATTCGCCTTGCCGGGGTGGTAATGAATCTCAATCTCATAGCTTTTGATTAATTCTAACCACCTCTTTTGCCTCATATTCAGCTCCTTCTGGGTGAAGATATATTTTAAGCTCTTGTGGTCGGTGAAGAGATGCACCAAATTCCCCAGGATATAGTGCCTCCACATTTTCAGCACCAAAACCACAGCAGCGAACTCAAGATCATGAGTTGGATAGTGCTGCTCATGGTTTCGAAGTTGGCGTGAGCCATACGCGACAACATGTCCTTCTTGCATCAACATGCAGCCAAGCCCGATACCGGACACATCACAATATACGTCAAAAGGCTTGGTCTTATCTGGTTGAGCTAAGACCGGGGCTGCTGTGAGATGCTTCACCAATGCTTGGAACGCTCCTTCACAAGATGAGTTCCAAACATATTTTGTCCCCTTCTTCAATAGTTCAATCATCGGCTTAGAAAGCTTGGAGAAGCTTGGGATGAAACTCCGATAATATCCCGCTAAACCGAGGAAGCTTCTGACTTCATGGACAGAAGTGGGGGCTTTCCATTTCAGCACTTGTTCAATTTTGCTTGGTTCAACTAAAATGCCTTCCGCTGAGATGCTATGTCCCAAAAATATCACTTGGTTTATCCAAAACTCATATTTGTTGAAATTTGAATCGAGTTTATGGTCCCGCAATCGTTGAAGGACGATTCGCAAGTGTTCGGCGTGTTCTGCTTCTGACTTGGAGTAGACCAAGATATCATCAATGAACACCACCACGAACTTGTCCAACTCCGGCATGAACACCGAGTTCATGAGGTACATGAAATATGACGGAGCGTTGGTGAGACCAAAAGACATGATGAGATATTCATATAAGCCATATATCATCGAGAAGGCTGTCTTCGGGGTATCCTCCGCCCGGATTTTTATTCGATGATACCCGGAGTGAAGGTCCATCTTGGAGAACACACTTGCATCCACAAGTTGATCAAATAGGATGTCAATGCGGGGCAGTGAATATTTTTTCTTGATGGTGATGGCGTTGAGCGGCCGATAATCCACACACAGACTCTAGGTTTCATCCTTCTTCTTGACGAACAACGCCGAGCATCCCCAAGGAGAGGAACTCGGCCTAATGAAACCCTTGCTCAACAAGTCATTGAACGGTTCTTTCAACTCAGCCAGCTCGTTTGCAGCTGTCTTGTATGGTCTCCGCGATATGGTTGCAGTCCCAGGTGAAAGTTCAATCTTGAATTCCACATCCCATTCAGGTGGCATGCCCGGATGCGGCCCCGGCAGGACCTCGTCGGGTGGTGCTGTGAGATGCGGCACCTAACAGCTCACTGGTCAAGGACAACATCATATTACACAAATCTATTTGCGGAAGCGTACAAGAGTATTTTACAAATACTTATCTCAAAATAAACTAGAGCGCAAGACTACAACTCTGACGACTCATTTCTAGCTTTGCAACAAAGAAACGGTCCAGCCCGCGGACGTTTCTTACTAGAAACACGAAGAACAAACAGCAGCGGCGAGGATGCTCTTGAGTAACCACTCGGAGGTTTCCGAGTCTCATCGGCATCCCTTCTCATAAGCATGAAGTCAATACCTGCAAAACAACTCGGATAGCATCCGTGAGCATAACGCTCAGCAACACTTAACCGTCACCCAAGTCATGAAACTCTACATGAGGGTATAACATAAGGTGGGATGGCATCATGCATAATAAACTTGCCTAAATGTGAATCCTTACTTTCAAGTGTTATTTGCAGCAATTTAAAAGTAACCTTGGGCACGCAACATCGGGAGTCCACAATCAAACAAGAAACGCTTTCCCTTAAAGTAATTTGATCACGGTGGAAATGAATCGAGTTTGCTCTGAATATACATAAAATATCCATCACAAAGCTAGTATGAAACTTCAAACTATAATGATTAGTTTCTTTCTCATGCAAGTTCTTACTACATCACGACTTTGAGAACAAGTATGCCCGGTCCTTTTCTGCGAGCGACGGTGATTCGAATCAATAACACCCAGACTACACGACACGTACGCCCGTACTCAACGTTTCCTACAGCAACCATCACTGACGTCGTACGCGGCAGCCTTTGCCCCGTTTCACCCACGTTGAATCGATCAAATCACCCTGTACAGTAGCCACTCTCATGGTGCACCTACTGACATGAGATGTCATGAGAATGTTACCCACATACTGCACACCGGCCGTCTCGCCGGAGGCGACCCAGAAAGACTCAACACAAGCTTCCCGAGGTATATCGGTTTACAGGGTCCCATATAGCCAGCATGAGTCCGGTTCACAACTCGAACTTTCTCAACAGGGCCGCATACGGATCGGTCCTTGACTGACACGGACAAGTCTATAGCACCCAGGCCCCTATGTCCTGCTGCCCCTACAACCTGCTGGTCTCAACTTTAACTTGCTAACAATTTTTTAAACCAATCCCGTATGCCCCTGTTGTTCCTGATCATGCGAGTAGCATCTCACAATTCGACTTCTACCGAACCTTACTTAAGCATGACAGTTCTATACGGTGAAATACACCTACCTAATACTCCATGGGTTCATTTTGTCATGCAAGAGGAGTATCAAAGCACTAGACCTAATGCACATTTACTATCTTAACCGAAAGAGGGAATACAAAGTAAAAACTTAAAAGCTGTTAAATGCAAACCGGAGCTTGCCTATTTTGCAGTATAGTAGTATATAAGCAGTTAGTGATCCTTCCTGATCAACCCTTGATTCTATAGAGTTTGATCCACTTCAATGAATCGCCCCTTCGAATCCCCTTCGTCGTGAATCCTAATGAAATGTATATGCACATTTTTTTATAGAATGCAATGGAAAGAATTTAAGACTTGATTTCCTAAGAACAGAGGCTTTGTGGAAACACCAAGAATGGATTGTTTTGTCTCTGTTGTGCAAAGAAATATGACTGAACTAAATTTGTCTTAGTGTTTTGGTTTCTAACTAACTAACTTTCCTAATGAACATAAGAGGTGAGCTGAAAAGAATTGAATGCAATTGAAGAACAAGAACTCCAATGGCTTCAAAACTTTTACAGCATGTTCTATACTACCTAGGGATTTAGCTTGCCAAATTGCTGCTAAAATGGGAAGAATATGTGACTACCATAATTCCCACAAAATTCTTATGTAGAACATGAACAGGGAGTTATAATGCTTAAATTGAGCTGATAATTTACATGTGAGTTCCTGGTCACATGAAAGTAATTTGGTCCAAAATTTAGACCTTTTACTTGAGTAGTTCCTCCATAACAATTCCTTAAGCATTTCTACTAAAATAAATTTATTCTGGATTAATGTGCATTTTCATGCCCAATTCAGTGAGCCAAAATTTCAAGTAGGACTCAGAGAGTATTTCTGAATTTTCCTTTAATTTTGGAGCTATGATTTTCCTAGAATGGATTTTACAAGTGGGCAACATTTTCTGAAAATGTTTCTGAATCCTTATGAACAAAGCAGTCTGTATTTAGCAAATTCCTACTCAAATTATCTTCAAATGAGCTTAACTTTTGCTAGAAGGTCAACAATATCCTAAAGAATATTCTGGCAAAATTTGAGGATTTTCGGATGAAACAAACTCCCTCAATAATTCTTTTTCAGAAAGCCTTCAAACAATATTCCAGAATTTAATATTGACTTTCATACAAATTGGAGTTCATATTTGGATAGATCTTTGCCAAATGAATCCAACCCAATTTGAATAACTCAAATTTGAGGTTTCTACACAAAGATATGATTTCCCAAAGTTGGGCAATCTCTGGAATTATTATGCTACGGGAAATCAGTTGGGCCCACGTGTTTAAACCTTAGCCACTGGAAATCGAGAACACAGGGGGCCACACGGTCCAGCGCGTGCAGCCGCAGCAGATCTGGGCCACAACAGATCAAAAGTTTAAAATAAAGTCGCTGACAGCCGGGACCCACGCTTTCTCCTTCCTCCCACCATCTCTCTCGCGCCAGCGCGCTCCCCCTCGCCGGAGCAATCGGCTGCTCGCCGGACCGGCGTTTCTGGCCGCCGCCCGGCCTCAGGCTAGCTGCTAGGGGGTTTTGTACGTCGAGGAACACGATGGTGGGTTATGCTCGGGCTGCCGGTGGCCGGAACTAGCTCGGCGACGTGCGGCGGCTACGAAATGAGTTCGGCGCCGTCGGCCGACCTTCCTAGACCGCCAACCGCTCGCCCAACTAGCTCTACAGCACCAGTGGGTCTTAGGAAGAACCGACATGGTCTCAAACTAGCTCGGAAACAGCCGCAAGTGGGTTGTCATTGTGCGCCCGGTTGGTTCCGCCATGAACATGCTCGGAAGACCTCAAAATCCGTCACTCCGAGGTGGTTTCATGCTAGGGTTGCTAAAGGAGAAATGATCGCCGGCTAATCCAGCATCTATGTGCAAAGTTTGATGATCTACGGAGGATCGACGAGTGAGAATTTTGGAGGTTATTACCGGAACATCGGTTTGAAGCCGCCAGGACAAAATTCCCGAATTCGCCAGAGAGAGCTAACGGCGTGCCTTGAGCTTCGGGTGGAAGCAGCATGGAGTCCGTGCACTCCTTTTGCCGCCCTTGCTCGGCCGTGAATGTTGCTGTGGCGAGCTGTCCACGAGCGCCTGATCACCGGTTCACTTTAGGTCGCCGCGGATGAAGCCGTTCACAAGGAAATCAGGCCAGATCTCGCTAGCTTTTCGGTCACCGAGGTGAGCAACAGGTGCACCGTGCTGTTTTGCAGCTCAGAGGGAAGTCGCACACGGGTTTTTACCATTTCCCGGTTGCTCCCGAGGCAGTGGCGGTGAGAGAGGGGCTCTGTTCGTGTGTTGCTCACGAGGACGTAGCAAAGAGCGCTTTGCTTCGGTCAGGGAGGAGGAGATCACGTTGAAAATAAACCCTAAGTGTTGTGAGATACCGGACTAGTCCGTAAGAGTGCGGACTAGTCCGATGTATACTCAGAGATATATCGGACTAGTCCGGTCCATATCGGTCTAGTTCATTTTCTAGTAAGAGAGAAAATCGGACTAGTCCGGTTGATATCGGACTAGTCCGCACATGCTGATTTTTGTGCAGTTAGTGTGATTTCTTTCACTTGAGCTATTGTGGTGTGTTTCTCCAACACACTCTATACTAAGTAATCTAATCTTTTCAGCTCCTGAGCTCTTATCAATTTGGATCCTCCTTCTCCTGTATTTTTGCGCTTTCTTCCTAATTTCTTTAAGAACCTGCGCTCATCTCAACAATTTTTTTAGGGTCTCATTTGTTTGTAATAAATCAACCAAAACCCACAAGGGATGCCTAGATGCACTTTCAGTGGTTCTTCACACCTTCCTACTCTGTTCTATGCAACAACCTTTCAAAGGCAACCCAAATGCCGAACCGGTCCATCCGTAACGGGCAGGAGGTGCCCGCGTGGAGCGTGTCTGTGCCCACCAGCAGATTTACACCTTGCTACCCTCAACGCACTCCTATAAAACGGTTGGATAAGCCTCGGCACCCAGGTTAACCAATTACATCGGTTTCCTGGTTTCCATATGCTAGTATGCATCCAGTACTGTTCGATACTTGTCCAGTAGGGCCCCACACGACTCGGTCCTCAATCGTCACTAACAGGGCTACGCACGTGAGACTTCCGCTCACTGCATCCTATCCCCCTTGCTGGGTCTCATTTTCACAACTTTAAGCCATTCTCTACCTCTTTTCATACCGTGTGAATAAATACCTATCTCGCGAGTAGATTCCAACCACTCGACTTCTACCGAGATCCTAAGAATATTAGCATGGCATTCTCTACTTGTCGAGTTTGTAAACTACCCAACCCCTCATAGGATTTAAAGTCATCCAATTGGTGTTTCAAACACCTTAACTCTAATGCACACATTTCAACCTAGACATAAGTGATACAAATGAAAAACTTTGTAAAAGGTACTTAAATGCAAACCGGGGCTTGTATTGTTGCGAGTCACAAGGAAAGTTAGCTTCAGGTGGGAGGACGTCCAACAGCTCCGGTGCGTCCTCAACTTCGGTCACTAAATGAAATGTAGCAAAATATATGTATAAGTGTGAAGGACTTATAAGAATTAAACTTCTATTCATAGCTACTAATATGTAAGATCCTTAATTGGCTTTGGGATTTTTCTAGTGGATATTAGACCCTCTAAGGATGATCTGAGCAAAACTTGGAGAAATTTCATTGCACCTTGTGGTCTCCAAAATTCCCATAAGTGCAAGGCTTCGCTGAACTTTGAGCCCAAATCTGGAGTTTTAACATGGCTAACAGTGGAAGATATAATTAGGGTAGGTCTCCATGTTTCTAAAAAAATTGTTTCACCATTTTTGGAGCTACCAACGCAGAGATGTGAATTTTTGAAGTTGGACAGGAGTTCTGAAAAGTTTCTGTTTAGAATTTGAATTTCCAAATAAAGGCCAAATTTTGGAAGGCAATTTGTCCTAGCAAATAAACTCCAATGAAGCTCAAAGTTTTACAGAAGATCACTAATATCATGAGGAATCTTCTGGCCAAATTTTAAGAAATTCCATAACAGGAATCTTCTGGAATTAATTTCCAAAAATTTAAATTTGATGAATTTTCGAGAAATTTCCAGAGATCTTCAGATCAATTTCTTTGCATTTCTACAAAGTACTGATTGAGAGGAATCCAGAAAAAATTGTTTCTCAAATTTTGGAATTTCCTGCTGAAAGTTATGGTCATTTGAAGTTTGCACTAAAACTGAAAAATGAAGAAATGTTTAAATTCTGGCTGTGGGCCCCACCCGTGGCGCTATCCACTCAGATGACAGCAACACCATCTCACAGGGTTGTTTCCCACGCAGCCGCACCTGATCCGGTGCCACAAGCCGATCCCCACGCAGATACAGAGGCTGACCGGTGGGACCCGGCCCTCCTTCGTCTAGCTCGCGCTGCCCGCGCCTCCCGCGGTGGCGCACGCCGACGAGGCTCGCCGGGACGGGGTTCCCGTGGTCCAAACTTCACCAAACTTGCCGCCTGTGAGTTTTACACCTTGCTGAACACGATGGCGGGGTCAGGAGCGGATGACAACGGCCGGAACAGTGCTCGCACCGGCGACCATGTCGAACACCACTTCGGCGACCTCGTTCTCACTCGGCAGTGGGTCTTTCGGGCTAGGGTTTGCTCTAAAAGCACCAGAAACACATGGACAACTTTGACCCATAGTCCACTCTCCCTGAAAACCACCGGAGATGGGACCTCACCGGTGACCCGAGCCCGCAAAGCTACAGCGGGGACAAAAACTCGGTGCCCGGTACCTCTACTTGATCATTTGAGCTGATAGGACTTCGGAACGGTGCGCAAGCGTGTGCAGGAGCTACTCTAAGCTCATCTAACATGGAGCTACTCAGAGCACGATGAATTTCCCTGAAGAATCCTCGGGTTTCTAAAGAACCGCCAGCGCCAAACTCCAAATTACTCGGTCCCAGAGCTAAGGAAGTAGGAACTCGTTGGAGGGAAGGAAGAAGGGTTCCTAACGCACCTCAGGAACCTTTTGCTCGAGCGGGAGAGTCTGTCAATCCATCGGGGAACGGTGCGGCGCAGGGGTGATCAACGCCGGAGATCCGAAATAGAACCTTGCTCGCGAGAGCCAACCACTGGTGCTAGCATCTGCTTAGGGCTTCGGAGAGCAGGAGGGAGACCTGGCGCAGCTTTCCCGTGGCTCAGAAGCGTGACAATCACGCCGAGCTTGCTTGGCGTCGATGAGCCAAAAGGTCTTCCACCAGGAGGGTGTTTTCAGCGAGCGTTCGAGCAGAGAGGCTGAGGAGCTGCAGTGTAACATGGAGAACAGAAGAAGAGCACCCGGGCTGCTGCTTTGATCACCCACACGCACGAGCCGACATCGGGAACAAGCGAGGAAGCAGATCGGTGGAGCAGCCCTCGCTCGGTGGCACGCGGTGAACAGCCGAGGGAAAAACAGAGTCGGTTAAGCACTTCTGTGTGGCTGACTTCTTGGTCCCACCCCTCTCTCTTAATTAAAATTTTCCACTGATATTTTTACCACACTACTCAAACTTATAGTCTATACTTCCACACCAAGTCATGGTTTGGATTTGCTGAATTCAAATGATTTGAATTCTGGTGTGGAGTTTGAACTAAGTTTGATGATTTGAATTTGAAATGCAATTTGAATTATTCCATTGCATTGTTCCAAAAACATAGCAAACCACCCCAATATCTCTGAATTTTGGCATGGCTGCTAATTCAAATGTGGAGAACACAATTGTGGAACCAAATTTGTAAATTGAGGAATTTGGGATTTGATACTGAAATTTAAATTAAGATTAGAGGGCTTCCTATTTTAATCCAAAACAAATACTAAAACCCCTCCAAATGAGCTGAAATTTGGAAGGTTGAATATTTGAAGTATGAAGACCCAAGTTATGACTCTAGATCTTCATGTTTGGAAGTTTTTGGGAAGATTGAATCCTCACTTTGAACTTGCACCGTTATAATTCAAAGTTTTAATTCCCCTCATTTTTCCTAAGTGTACATGTGTTGAAATTCTTGCTACCACATTTTTGGGATTTTACACATGTGAGCTAGCTTGATCATTGATTCAACGTGTAAACAGAATTTTGGGTTTTGGGCGAGCTCGGTACGTTGCACTAGGGTTCGGAAATTTCAAAAATTCTTGCTACACGGTGGATCGTTTGCCGAACGGTTTGTAGCTACACCATCTCAGGATCCCCACACACCTTTCTCGTGTAATAAGTTGAAGGAGAGGGTGGCTGTATGGGCTGTTGACTGTGAGCCGAAACAAGCTTTCACCAGTTTCTTCCCGGTCCTCGGTGGCGACGGTTGGATTGCAAGCAACAGAGCGCACGAGCTTCGGTGTAGCATGGGGAGTAGATAGAGAACGTCTTGCTGCTCCTTTTTGCTGTATAGCACGCGAGCAACCGGTGATCGGCGCCGGTGTTTGCTGGAAGAGCAGAGGCGCTGTCGTCGGTGTCTGCTTCGCGCACGGGAGCTGAACAGAGCGGCACGAGCTGGTAGAGGAAGAAAACTTCGGTTGTGCAGAGTACGTGGGCGATAAGAGGGAGCGCGAGATGATCGGAAGCAAGCGCTGGCGCGCGCGTGAGTTCGATGGGTGAGACGGCCACGTGCTGGTGCGCTCTCGGCAGCAGCCCGAAGAAAATAGAGGCAGTTCCCTCTGTTGATCTGACTGACCTGTGGGCCCTCTCTCCCCCTTCTCTATTTTTCATTTGTTTGCTGCAAATATCCCAGCTACTCAAAATTGAAGTGTAGACTTCATCCCCAAGCCTTAGTGGAATTTGATTTCCTCAAATTGAAGTTAATTTGGCTAAATTTGATTCACATTTGAACTTGAATTTAAAATTCAGTTTTGAATTAATGCAAATTTAGCTCCCGACAAGATGAGCTCCAATGAGGATGAAAATTTGTGGACTAACTCAGAAAAATGGGCTAAGTTTGAATGTGAAGTCATCTTTTGAATCCAAGTGATGAAAGTAGCTGAAATTTGAATTTGCAATCAAATTAGCTCTTTTTGCAATTGTATCCAAAAGTGGCTCAAAAGGTTTGGGATTTGATTGAAACTTGGCATGAGCACCGCTAAAAATATTTGGGGACTAAGTGTGAGCTCAGCCTCTCATGTTTATTTGTGTGAGCTCCTATTTTGGAGTTATGGGTTCTTCCTCTAATCCCCTCTTGATGGTGTTTACTTGCTTTTCACAAATGTTCATAAGACTTCCAAAAAATGAGCTGGTGTGTTGATGTGATGAACACTTTACAAGTAAATTCTTGGGCTTTCACATCCCTCACCCCCTTAAAAGAATCTCGTCCCGAGATTACAAAGAATAGACGAACATGTAAGATAAATTACCCGTGATTAGATGCCATGAAGTGCAGGTAGTTTGAGCGAAGGAAGTCTTTGCTCTCCCACGTAGCTTCCTTAGCAGTGTGGTTGCTCCACAATATCTTGTAGAACCACAACGTTCGGTTACGGGTGGTCCGAGACTTCTCATCAATGATCTCCACCAAATATTCAGCATAAGTCAAATCCGGTTGCAACTCGCCAATGTCTTCGGTGGGAACAACAGCCGTATACTTCAGACATTTCCGGAGTTGAGAGATATTTCCAGTCTATACGCCACTGGTCCACATTTCTCAGTGATTGCATAGGGTCCAAAAAATCGGGGAGTGAGTTTCCCCTTCACGCCGAATCGGTGCACACCTTATCAGCATAACTTTTCTGTCAGCATTGGGCGCCCTTCAAGTTTGCTTGAATCATCCGAACGCGCTCTTCGGCGTCGTTCACCAAATCAATCCCGAACGTGACCCTTTCACCAGACTCGCACCAGTTCAATAGGGTGTGGCATTTGTGACCATAGAGAGCCTCATATGTACGATAATTCCGCCAACGGTAGATGATCATTCCAATTTCTACCGTGGTGGATGGCACACGCTCTCAACATGTCTTCTAACACTTGATTCACCCTCTCAGTTTGCCCATCTGTCTGAGGGTGATAGGCGGAGCTTCTAATCATCTTAGTACCCAAAGCAGCATGCAACTGCTCCCAGAAACGAGCTATGTACAGTGCCACTCGATCTGAGATTATAGTCTTAGGTATTTCATGCAAGCATAAGATTCTTGCAATGTACAACTCCGCAGATCTGCTGGCATGGAAATGTGTATGCACAGGAATAAAGTGAGCCGACTTGGTTAGCCGGTCAACGATTACCCAAATGGAATCATGCTTGTTAAAGATCAGGGATAATCCCACAATGAAATCCATGCTAACATCTTCCCATTTCCATGCTGGAATTTTCAGTGGTTGAAACAGCCCTGATTTCCTCATGTGATCCGCCTTCACTCATCTACACGTATCACATTCGGATACGTACATTGCAACTCCCGCTTCATCCGTGTCCACCAAAATTTACTCTTCAAATTTTGGTACATTTTGTTGCTGCCTTGATGAATGGAGAATTTAGACAAGTTAGCTTCATCAAGGATCTTCTTTCTCAGCTCCATATTCCGGGGTACGATTATGCGGTCATTGAACCATAGTGCCCCCTCATCATCCTTCCGGAAACATTTGATATCCCCGCTGTCTATCCGTCTCGGGAGATGTGTCATGCCCTTGTCAACCTTCTGAGCTGCAATGATATCCTCCCTAATGGTAGGGATGAGAGCAAGGTTGTAGAGTTATCCATATGGATCCAAGTATAAACTCGCTCTTCCTCATCCATCGGTGTAATGGTGAGGTTATGGACATGTGATTTCTGACTCAGCTCGTCGGCAACCACATTCGCCTTGCCGGGGTGGTAATGAATCTCAATCTCATATCTTTTGAGTAATTCTAACCACCTCTTTTGCCTCATATTCAGCTCCTTCTGGGTGAAGATATATTTTAAGATCTTGTGGTCGGTGTAGAGATGCACCAAATTCCCCACGAGATAGTGCCTCCACATTTTCAGCACCAAAACCACAGCAGTGAACTCAAGATCATGAGTTCGACAGTGCTGCTCATGGTTTCGAAGTTGGCGTGAGCCATACGCGACAACATGTCCTTCTTGCATCAACATGCAGCCAAGCCCGATACCGGACACATCACAATATACGTCAAAAGGCTTGGTCTTATCTGGTTGAGCTAAGACCGGGGCTGTTGTGAGATTCTTCACCAATGCTTGGAACGCTCCTTCACAAGCTGAGTTCCAAACATATTTTGTCCCCTTCTTCAATAGTTCAATCATCGGCTTAGCAAGCTTGGAGAAGCTTGGGATGAACCTCCGATAATATCCCGCTAAACCGAGGAAGCTTCTGACTTCATGGACAGAAGTGGCGTCTTTCCATTTCAGCACTTGTTCAATTTTGCTTGGGTCAACCAAAATGCCTTCTGCTGAGATGATATGTCCCAAAAATGGCACTTGGTTAATCCAAAACTCACATTTGTTGAAATTTGCATCGAGTCTATGGTCCCGCAATCGTTGAAGGACGATTCGCAAGTGTTCGGCGTGTTCTGCTTCTGACTTGGAGTAGACCAAGATATCATCAATGAACACCACCACGAACTTGTCCAACTCCGGCATGAACACCGAGTTCATGAGGTACATGAAATATGACAGAGCGTTGGTGAGACCAAAAGACATGATGAGATATTCATATAGGTCATATAACATCGAGAAGGCTGTCTTCCGTATATCCTCCGCCCGGATTTTTATTTGATGATACCCGGAGCGAAGGTCCATCTTGGAGAACACACTTGCATCCACAAGTTGATCAAATAGGATGTCAATGCGGGGCAGTGGATATTTTTTCTTGATGGTGATGGCGTTGAGCAGCCGGTAATCCACACACAGCCTCAAGGTTTCATCCTTCTTCTTGACGAACAACGCCGAGCATCCCCAAGGAGAGGAACTCGGCCTAATGAAACCCTTGCTCAACAAGTCATTGAGCGGTTCTTTCAACTCAGCCAGCTTGTTTGGAGCCGTCTTGTATGGTCTCCGCGATATGGTTGTAGTCCCGGGTGCAAGTTCAATCTTGAACTCCACATCCCATTCAGGTGGCATGCCCGGATGCGGCCCCGGCAGGACCTCGTCGGGTGGTGCTGTGCGATGCGGCACCTAACAGCTCACGGGTCAAGGACAACATCATATTACACAAATCTATTTCCGGAAGTGTACAAGAGTATTTTACAAATACTTATCTCAAAATAAACTACAGCGCAAGACTACAACTCTGACAACTCATTTCTAGCTTTGCAACAAAGAAACGGTCCAGCCCTCGGACGTTTCTTACTAGCAACACGAAGTACAAACCGCAGCGGCGAGGATGCTCTTGAGTAACCACTCGGAGGTTTCCGAGTCTCATCGGCATCCCTTCTCATAAGCATGAAGTCAATACCTGCAAAAAAAATCGGATAGCATCCGTGAGCATAACGCTCAACAACACTTAACCTTCACCCTAGTCATGAAACTCTACATGAGGGTATAACATAAGGTGGGATGGCATCATGCATAATAAATTTGCCTAAATGTTAATCCTTACTTTCAAGTGTTATTTGCAGCAATTTAAAAGTAACCTTGGGCATGCAACATCGGGAGTCCACAATCAAACAAGAAACACTTTCCCTTGACGTAATTTGCTCACGGTGGAAATGAATCGAGTGTGCTCTGAATATACATAAAAGATCCATCACAAAGATAGTATGAAACTTCAAACTATAATGATTAGTTTCTTTCTCATGCAAGTTCTTACTACATCACGACTTTGAGAACAAGTTTGCCCGGTCCTTTTCCTCGAGGGACGGTGATTCGAATCAATAACACACGGACTACATGACACGTATGCCCGTACTCAATGTTGCCTACAGGAACCATCACTGACATCGTACGTGGCAGCCTTTCCCCCGTTTCACCGACGTTGAATTGATCAAATCGCCCCGTACAGTAGCCACTCTCATGGTGCACCTACCGACATGAGATGTCATGAGAATGTTATCCACATAATGCACACCGGCTGTCTCGCCGGAGGCGACCCGAAAAGACTGAACACAAGCTTCCCGAGGTATATCGGTTTACTGGGTCCCATATAGCTAGCATGAGTCCGATACACAACTCAAACTTGCTCAACAGGGCCGCATACGGATCGGTCCATGACCGACACGGACAGGTCTATAGCACCCAGGCCCCTATGTCCTGCTGACCCTACAACCTGCTGGTCTCAACATTAACTTGCTAACAATTTTTTAAACCAATCCCGTATGCCCCTGTTGTTCCTGATCATGCGAGTAGCATCTCACCACTCGACTTCTACCGAACCTTACTTAAGCATGGCAGTTCTATACGGTGAAATAAACCTACCTAATACTCCATTTGTTCATTTGGTCATGCAAGAGGAGTATCAAAGCACTAGACCTAATGCACATTTCATATCTTAACCGAAAGAGGGAATACAAAGTAAAAACTTAAAAGTTATTAAATGCAAACCGGAGCTTGCCTATTTTGCAGTATAGTAGTATATAAGCAGTTAGTGATCCTTCCTGATCAACCCTTGATTCTATGGAGTTTGATCCACTTTAATGAATCACTCCTTCGAATCCCCTTCGTCGTGAATTCTAATGAAATGTATATGCACAATTTTTTATAGAATGCAATGGAAAGAATTTAACACTTGATTTCTTAAGAACAGAGGCTGTGTGGAAACGCCAAGAATGGCTTGTTTTGTCTCTGTTGTGCAAAGAAATATGACTGAACTAAATTTGTCTTAGTGTTTTAGTTTCTAACTAACTAACTTTCCTAATGAACATAAGAGGTGAGCTGAAAAGAATTGAATGTAACTGAAGAACAAGAACTCCAATGGCTTCGAAACTTTTACAGCATATTCTATACTACCTAGGGATTTAGCTTGCCAAATTGCTGCTAAAATGGGAAGAATATGTGACTACCATAATTCCCACAAAAGTCTTATGTAGAACAAGAACAGGGAGTTATAATGCTCAAATTGAGCTGATAATTTACATGTGAGTTCCTGGTCACATGAAAGTAATTTGGTCCAAAATTTAGACCTTTTACTTCAGTAGTTCCTCCATAACAATTCCTTAAGCATTTCTACTAAAAATAATTAATTCTGGATTAATGTGCATTTTCATGCCCAATTCAGTGAGCCAAAATTTCAAGTAGGAATCAGAGAGTATTTCTGAATTTTCCTTTAATTTTGGAGCTATGATTTTCCTAGAATGCATTTTACAAGTGGGCAACATTTTCTGAAAATGTTTCTGAATCCTTATGAACACAGCAGTCTGTATTTAGCAAATTCTTACTCAAATTATCTTCAAATGAGCTTAACTTTTGCTAGAAGGTCAACAATATCCTAAAGAATATTCTGGCGAAATTTGAGGATTTATGGATGAAACAAACTCCCTCAGTAATTCTTTTTCAGAAAGCCTTCAAACAATATTCCAGAATTTAATATTGACTTTCATACAAATTGGAGTTCATATTTGGATAGATCTTTGCCAAATGAAGCCAACCAAATTTGAATAACTCAAATTTGAGGTTTCTACACAAAGATATGATTTCCCAAAGTTGGGGCAATCTCTGGAATTATTATGCTACGGGAAATCAGTTGCGCCCACGTGTTTAAACCTTAGCCACTGGAAATCGAGAACACAGGGGGCCACACGGTCCAGCGCATGAAGCCGCAGCAGATCTGGGCCACAACAGATCAAAAGTTTAAAATAAAGTCGCTGACAGCCGGGACCCACGCTTTCTCCTTCCTCCCGCCATCTCTCTCGCGCCAGCGCGCTCCCCCTCGCCGGAGAAATCGGCTGCTCGCCGGACCGGCGTTTCTGGCCGCCGCCCGGCCTCTGGCTCGCTGCTAGGGGGTTTTGTACGTCGAGGAACACGATAGTGGGTTATGCTCGGGCTGCCGGTGGACGGAACTAGCTCGGCGACGTGCGGCGGCTACGAAATGAGTTCGGCGCCGTCGGCCGACCTTCCTAGACCGCCAACCGCTCACCCAACTAGCTCTACAGCACCAGTGGGTCTTAGGAAGAACCGACATGGTCTCAAACTAGCTCGGAAACAGCCGCAAGTGGGTTGTCATTCTGCGCCCGATTGGTTCCACCATGAACACGCTCGGAAGACCTCAAAATCCGTCACTCTGAGGTGGTTTCATGCTAGGGTTGCTAAAGGAGAAATGATCGCCGGCTAATCCAGCATCTATGTGCAAAGTTTGATGATCTACGGAGGATCGACGAGTGAGAATTTTGGAGGTTATTACCAGAACATCGGTTTGAAGCCGCCAGGGCAAAATTCTCGAATTCGCCAGCGAGAGCTAACGGCGTGGCTTGAGCTTCGGGTGGAAGCAGCATGGAGTCCGTGTGCTCCTTTTGCCGCCCTTGCTCGGCCGTGAAAGTTGCTGTGGCGAGCTGTCCACGAGCGCCCGATCACCGGTTCACTTTAGGTCGCCGCGGATGAAGCCGTTCACAAGGAAATCAGGCCGGATCTCGCTAGCTTTTGGGTCGGCGAGGTGAGCAACAGGTGCACCGTGCTGTTTTGCAGCTCGGAGGGAAGTCGCACACGGGTTTTTACCATTTCCCGGTTGCTCCCGAGGCAGCGGCGGTGAGAGAGGGGCTCTGTTCGTGTGTTGCTCACGAGGAGGTATCAAAGAGCGCTTTGCTTCGGTCAGGGAGGAGGAGATCACGTTGAAAAGAAACCCACACCGGTGCCAGCACGAGAGAGGGGAGCAGGAGGTGGCAGCCACAGCCCTCGGTGACGCTCGGGAGGAAGCTACTCGCTGAGTTGAAAACAGAGCACAGAGACTTCATTTGCAAGTCACAATTAGCTCACTGACTAGTGGGGTCCACCCCAAATTTCCTCCCCAAAATATCTTTTCATGTTAATCTCTCAAATTCCAAATTTTTTAAGTTTAAACGTGGGCTAGCATTTGAATTCCCCCAAATTCAGTTTGAATTTGCATAGATAATTTGAATTCGGTTTGAATTTGAAAATGCATCTATTTAATTCCTTTTGAGCCCACCCTAAAGATAAATCATTGCCATCCAAGACTTACTCAATTCAAAACTATATGGCTGCAAAAGTATTCAAAGGTTCGGCCACAATTTGTGGTGAACTTTGAAGATGTAAATCTGATTTTTAATCTTTCATGCAAAGAGGTATTTAAGTCCTTGTTGGTTCAATACCTTCAAATGAAAATGTGAGCCTCTTTTTGGATGAACATCCATGTAGCACTTTGCATGAAGAAAAGTTTTAGCAAGTCCCATTTTTCATGAATTTGCAAACCCTAGAGTTCAAACTTTGGCTTATTCATATACACTTTTGGGACTTTTACATTCCTCCCCTCTTAAAAGAATCTCGTCCCGAGATTAGAAAAGAAGAACGAGAAGGGAGAGGTAATTACAAACTGTACAACGATAGAAGTTCCGGATAGTTGGTGCGGAGATAATCTTCACTTTCCCACGTTGCCTCTTCTGCAGTATGATTACTCCACAGCACCCTTCGGTATGATTACTCCACAGCACCCTTCGGGTTATCCGGGTATTTTCATCTACAATCTGAACCGGTCGCTCGGTGTAGGTAAGGTCCGGTTTCAACTCGTTGATTTCTTCGGTGCGGACAGCAGCGGTAAATTTGAGGCATTTCCGCAGCTGTGACACATGAAACACGTCATGAACACCCGCAAGACTTGCCTGTAGTTCCAGCCGGTAGGCTATGGGTCCACACTTCTCCGTGATAGCAAAAGGACCTATAAAGCGGGTAGCGAGTTTCCCCTTTACACCGAACCGGTGCATTCCCTTCATCGGAGACACACAAAGATAAACGTGCTCTCCGACGTCAAAATGCAATCACCTACGCCTTTGATCAGTGTAGCTCTTCTGTCGGGATTGTGCATCCTTCAAGTTCTCTTGTATCTACCGAACTCGGTCTTCAGCTTCATTGACAAGATCAACCCCGAACAGAACTCTTTCGCCGGACTCACATCAATTCAGCGGTGTGCGACACTTCCGGCCGTAGAGAGCTTCATATGGTGCCATTTTAATACTCGCCTGATACCCGTTGTTGTATGAAAACTCCGCCAACGGTAAGTGATCATCCCAATTATTACCGTGGCGGATGGCACACGCTCTCAACATGTCTTCTAGTACTTGGTTCACCCTTTCTGTTTGTCCATCGGTCTGAGGGTGATATGCGGAGCTTCTATTCAGCTTGGTGCCCAACGAGGCGTGCAGCTGCTCCCAAAACAAGCAACAAATAATGTACCTCGATCTGAAACGATGGTCTTCGGGACACCATGTGAGCATATAATTCTTGAGATATATAACCCCGCATATTGCTTGGCTCGAAAATGAGTGTTCACTGGTATGAACTGAGCTGATTTCGTCAGCCGGTCCACGAGCACCCATATCGAGTCATGCTTCCGGGATGTGAGCGGTAATCCGACGATGAAATCCATACCCATATCCTCCAATTTCCATCGGTATCTTAAGTGGTTGTAGCAGTCCGGCTTTCCGCATATGATCAGCCTTGACCCGTCTACACGTATCACACTCGGATACGTATTTAGCAATTTCCCGCTTCATCCTTGTCCACCAAAATTTCTGTTTCAAATCTTGGTACATCTTGTTACTGCCGGGATGAATGGAAAACATCGACAGGTGGGATTCATCCAAGATCTTCTTCCGGAGTTTCATATTACGCGGTACCACTATACGGTCGTTAAACCATATCGGACCATCCTTATCCTTTCGGAAACACTTCACCTCTCCGTTGTCTAGTCTTCTCCATATGTGAGACATACCCCTGTCTCTTCTTTGAGCCTCTACAATCTCTTCATGGATCATTGGAATGAGAGCTGTATAGTAAAGTGCTCCATACGGAATGACAAGGAGACTCGGTTCTTCATCTTCCAACTCAGCAATCGCCGAGTTGTGAAGGTGGGCTTTCCGACTAAGCGCGTCGGCAACCACGTTCGCTTTTCCCGGTTGGTAGTGGATCTCGATTTCATAATATTTTATGAGCTCCAACCATCTCCATTGTCTCATATTCACCTCCTTCTGAGTGAAGATATACTTCAACCTTTTATGGTCGGTGTAGAGGTAGACAAGATTACCAACCAAATAATGCCTCCACATCTTTAACGCCAACACCACAGAAGCAAGCTTGAGATCATGAATTGGATAATGCTGCTCGTGGTTTCACAGTTGACGAGACCCATAGGCGAGTACACACCCTTCTTGCATAAGAACGCAGCTGAGACCGATGCCGGATGCATCACAATATACATCAACCGGCTTCGTTGTGTCTGGCTGAGCATGAACTGGAACGGTTGTGAGATGTTTCACTAAAGTTTTGAATGCGGCTTCACATGCTGCATTCCACACGTATTTCGTGCCCTTCTTCAGCAGCTCCATCATTGGTTTAGCAATTTTTGAGAAGCTCGGAATGAACCTCCGATAATACCCCGCTAAACCTAGGAAACTTCGGACCTTGTGGATTGATTTGGGAGATTCCCAATTCAGCACTTGTTCAATTTTGCTAGGGTCCACGTCAATGACCTCTGCTGAAATCATATGGCCTAGAAAAGGCACTTGATCAATCCAGAACTCGCACTTGCTGAACTTGGCATATAATTTGTGCTCCCTCAACTGTTGTAGCATGATACGCAAATGTTCAGCATGCTCTTCATCAGATTTGGAGTAAACCAATATGTCGTCGATGAATACCACGACGAACTTGTCTAACTCTGGCATGAATACCAAATTCATTAAGAACATGAAGTGTGCCGGAGCGTTGATCAACCCAAATGACATGACGAGGTACTCATAGAGTCCGTATCTCGTCGAGTAAGCTGTCTTTGGTATGTCCTCCGGTCGGATTTTGATTTGATGATATCCCGACCAAAGATCCATCTTCAAAAATACCTTTGTACCCACAAGTTGATCGAATAATATGTCGATGCGGGGCAAGGGATACTTTTTCTTTATAGTGACAGCATTTAACGGACAATAGTCAACACACAGCCTCAATGTTTCGTCCTTCTTCTTAACGAACAGCGCAGAGCAACCCCAAGGTGAAGAACTTGGTCGTATGAAACCCTTGCTCATGAGTTTATTCAGCTGCTCTTTCAACTCCGCTAGTTCATTAGTTTCCATCTTGTAAGGCCTTCGTGAGATAGGTGTTGTTCCCGGCGCCAGGTCAATCTTGAACTCGACGTCCCGTTCGGGCGGCATGTCCGGTAAATCATCCGGAAACACGTCAGGATAATCACGTACCACTGGACTATCTTCAAGTTTAAGTGCTTCCGTGTGGTAGGCCTCTGCCATTTATGTAAAGGTCCCAAAAATGTGAATACAAAGAAACTCTTGTTTGCAAAAGATGGTTTCATATGTATGAAATTTGGGACTTGTTTAAACTTTTTCCACATGTGATAACCCACCTGAGAGCTCTCTTCACACAAGTTCAAATGTTTATTTGAAAACTTGGAACTCTAGGGGGGGGGCCTAAAACCAAGATGGGAAGTTCCCATTTGCGTGAGAAAGCTAAAGTCAGATTTGGAACAAACTGTTCAACTCAAAATTCAAATGAGAGTAACACAATGAATTTCAAACTGTTGTGCTAAAGATCTCATTTGCAGCAGCCAAATTAAAAATCAGATTTCATATTTAAATTCCTTAGGTCCAAATTAGTGGGTATGCAAGTTTCAGGATTTATTGAAAGGTTTTGCAACTCATTTTCCAAAATGGACTTTAAATTGCAAAGAATTCAAATTCCCATTAGAATTTGGATGAAACTTGCCCAATTGTCCAAATGCACACCAGATTTGAATTCCCACAGTTGAATTCCATTATATTCAAACTTTGGGAGATATTTTGCAGAGGGATAAGGAGGCACTGCACTGTGGGACCCACATGTCATTGAGGGAGTTGAAATTTGCAAAAGATCTCAGAGTGTAGTCTCTGTTCGAGTTACTCAGTCGGTTCACTCGAGCCACTGAGGCTTCTCACCGTGCGACAACGAGCCACGCATAGAACCGACTTCCCTCTGCCGTATGTGCTCTGGCAAGCTGCTCTTCCCCCTTCTCATCCCCTCTGCCATGTTTCCTTTCGCCATTATCACCGAGACATTGCAGCTCCTTTCCTCCTCGCGCAAGACACCGGACAGAGCTGCTGACGCTCGAGCGATCGCTCGGCCACACCTTAGCTCGCGTGAAAAACTTCATCTGAGCAGCCAAACAACACCACAGACCTTTCCACGACCTCCTCGTGCCATCACTGAGTGAGTTCGTGCTCTCCACACCGATATACCCCAGTTTCCGCGGCGGCTGCCACAAAACCGAGAGAAGGTGCTCTCGTGGACAGCCTCATCTAGAGTGTGTCACGACCGAGCAAGGCCACCGTTGGACGCGCAAGAGCTTCCTGCAGCTTCCATCCGAGGCTCAGCTCTTGCCTTTGCTTCTTGCCGACGAATTTCAGAATTTACCTTCGGCCGGTTCAAACCGAGGTGTGGGTACGAATCTGTTAAATTCTCGCGCTGTAATGGTTTAGAACTCTGCAAATTGCACTCACATGACCTAGACGTGCTTAGCAACAATTTTCCTTTATAATCCTAGCATGAAACACACGGTGCACGGCGTATTTCCAGTCGTTCCAACGACGACTATGGCGGGAAGGTTCGGGCGCACGATGAACCCTAGTTTGGGACCTTTCCCGAGCCTATGTGCAGCCATGCCGAGATTTTCCAGCCCTCACTGGTGCTGTAGGACCTTTCCAGGGAGCTTTTGGCGGCCGTGTGGCTTGGTTTAACGAGTGACACGTGCCCCCTGGTCCCACAGACAGGATTTGAACTTTTCCACGATTTATTCAAATCCTAGATTTTCCCCAAACTTTAGAGGAGAATAACTCTTGCAGGGAACTCCAAATTTAGTGATCCAAATTGAGTTAGATTCATATTGACAAAATCTATCCAAATATACAACCCAATTTCTATGAAAGTGATTATTTAATTCTGGAAAATTCTTTAAAGCTTCTCAGCAAAAGAATTTTTGAGGGAGTTCGGTTCATCCAAAAATCCTCCAATCTCGCCAGAATATTCTTTAGGGTGTTATTAGACTCCTGTAAAATTTTCAGCTCAATTGGAGTTGATTTGATCAGGAGAATTCAAATTGTAAGTTGCTGTGTTCAAATGAATACAGAAAACATTTTTAGAGAATTTTCCAAAATTTGGAAATTCAGTTCTGGGCAATTCTTAGCTCAAACAATACTAGGAAAATTCATTCAGGCTCTATGAACTATAATTAAAATTTTAGTTCACTAAGTTTGACATGAACATGGGTATTACCTCAGAGTTAATTCCTCTTTGCTTAATTGCTTAGAGAACTGTTCTGAATAAACCACTCAATGAAAAGTGCTAATTTTTGGTCCAGATGACTTTCTTGTGACAAGAAACTCATATGAAAATTTTCAGCTCCATTGGAGCTCTGTATCACCACTGTCTTGTGTAACCTCTTTAGGTGATCAACACACAAGTGATGAATAGCACTCAACACTTGATCATAGTGCTTTAACCCAACCCAAACCCCTAGCACCAGTGTCATTTTAAATTCTTAAACAGAGTTCCAGTTTTTAAACTGTCATTAGACCTTATTAGCAAAATCTTTTCAATTAAATACATATGCATGATAATATCTGTAGCATCTACGCGAGAACGTGAGAAGGACTTGAAGTGAAGATCAAGGTGGGAGGAAAGCAAGTGATCAAGCTCCAAGTGATCTTCACTAACTGATTGTAATCTTAGTCACCAGCAAAACAGGCAAGCCCCTGTTTGCATTTGAACCATTTTATAAAGCATTTCCATTTCTAGAGATCATAGTTTGACTTGTTTGATTGCATTAAGTCTAGCTGTTATTGAAAACCCCAGTTGCATGACCAGAAATACCTAATAGAGAAAGGGTAGAATAGCACCTCCTCGATTGAATCTGACTACGCTAATGTTAGTAGGAAACGTCCGGTAGAAGTCGAGTAGTTGGAATCTACTCGCGAGTTTAGGGCTGCTTTACTCGGAACGGGTTAAAAATACAAATGATGAGGAAAGTTCACACATAAGAAATGGAGACCGGGCAGGGAGGTTTAGATGCAGCAGGCTGCGGACCGTGCGTGCATAGCCCTGCCTGTGTCGGTTCAGGCTCGTCCGTGCTTGGCCCTGTTGGACAAGTTTGAGTTGTGTACCGGGCACATAATGGCTATTTGGAATCCCAGGAAACCGATGTACCTTGGGAGATCCACATTGGAACATTTCTAACTGCCATAGGCTTTCGGCGTCAGGGTAGCAGGAAGTAACTCGCTCAAGAACATACCACTGCAGGTATGTACCTTGAGGGAGCTTGCGGACTCGGGGCAGTTAGACTGCGTCCTGTGTGGAAGATCTTGGGTAAGGTGGCCGTGTACAACGTCAGTCAAGGTTGCTGCTGGCAACTCGGAGTACGTGTGTACGTGTCGTGTAGTCCGGGCGTGTACTGATTCGAATCACCGTCGCTCACGGTTATATGAGCATACTTTCCCACTGCGTCTTGACGTAGTAACAACTGAACTATGTTTATTTTGAACTTGATAAGACGGTGATGTAACTTGTATTGCAACCATGATTGAATTAGAGATAGGCTCATTAAACTTTACTTTCACTTTGTGCAAGGAGCATCTCAACAAAGCATTTCTTGTTTGATTGTGGAGTTACGATGCGTTTGGGCTCAAGGTCTGTACAATGAGGCTTAAAATCTGAAAGTTAAGGATCTACATGAGGCGAGTCCTTTATGCAAATCTATCTAACCCAATTACAATCCATCGTGCATGTAGAATTTCTTGTTTAGGAGAGACGGATCAGTCTTGCTGAGCCTATGTGCTCACGCTTGCTATATGAGTGGTTTTGCAGGTTAACATCGATGCTCGGAAGAAGGTTATCCGGTGAGACTCGGAGACTTCCAAGTCATGTAACACATGGAGAACCCAGCCGCTGCTGTTGTCTTAGTGTTGCTAGCGAGAGGAGTCCGCGGGCTTGACTTTATCGCGAGTGCTCTTAGTTATTCGACGTGAGTTGTTTAAAGACTTCCGCTGTAGCTACTTGATGTAAATTATTTACAAAGAAAAACTTGTAAACTTCCGCTATTGTTTTATGTAATACATTGTTCCTTATATGTGTGCTGTTGGGTGCCGGACAACACGGCACCACCCAATGCAATTCCTGGGCGAGTGCCACGTCCCAGTGACTGAACGCGCTGGTCCTATGGGTCCAATAGAAGTAGGTTGATGGAGAGATCAGCTACAAACGATTGACGGTGGCGTGGGCCTTGTCAATTTCTTGTTCATCACTGTCTAAAAACAGTGTGTGATGTCCGTGAATCGGCGAGTCAATCTGGACAGTCCAGTTACCGATATTGAGAACGGCACCGTGATGGTTTAACCTAGACATCCCCAATATTACATCTATCTTCTGCCTATCCAACATAATCAGCGATGTTGGGTAAATTTTTCCTCCCAAACACAAAGCTGCTCGGGACACAATCTGATTAGCAGAGATATTTCCTCCTGGTGAACGTATAAGATAACTCGTTGTGGGAGTATTGGTGGATAATTGGTGCTGATCCACGCATGGTTTGCTGATAAAATTGTGGGTAGCACCAGAATAAAAAAGTATGAGCACGGATACATCATTCAGAGTGAACATGCCCGCTAACGCCGGTGCTCCCTCCGGGACATCCTCAATAGCAAGATGTTGCACACTCCCGGATTGCAATGCTGTTATGTTTACTTGAGCAGGTGGCGGCATACCACCTGGTGATGATGGTTGTCCGCTGTTCAACAACTTCTCCTGGCATTCTTGCATAAAATGCCCAAAACGATGGCAATAAGAACACGGATGTTTCCCCGGTTTTTTGCTGACTTGTGGTTGAGAAGTGGATGTACTTGGCTGCAGCAATGATGCACCAGAAATCATTCGTTGCTGCGGCTGTGGTGGTGCTTCAACACGTGATTCTTGAGAAGGAAATCTAGGATATATTTATCTTACTGGTGGCTGCCATATTTTATCGGATGGTGTGCGATACACCACACGATATTTACGAGGAACAACTTGTGTGTCTTCTTGCACATCATCCCAGTCCCTTTTCTCTGCTAGACACTCAAGTGTCGCCTGTTCTTGCAGCAGGGCAACACTGATCAACTCGGTGTAATTGCCTTGATTGAACAAAGCCAATCTATCTTTTAATATGGCACTGTGGCACCCGGTTCTGAAAAATAGAACCATGTGAATGCATATGTGTGCCCAGGATGTTCATCACACATACACATGTAATCCACAAACTGAACTCAGAATATAACCATGAATAAATAGTGTTTAAATACTTTATTACATCGACTCATTGTCTCACTCATGAATCTCTAACTTATTCTTGCAGCGGAAGTCTCTAAACAACAGCGGAAATAACTAAATAGCAGAAGGCTCCATCTTCAGTTCCACAGGCATGTTGACAGTAGTTCGCACGCCTAGTACTCCACATGGTCCTTGAAGTACTCATCACATGTATCTAATGTTTATGTGGTAATGCAAGGGTGAGTACATGTCGTACTCAGCGAGTGCCGGAAAAGTATGACATGTAGCTTACAACAAGGTAGGGAATAAAAAGGCTCATTGCATCAAGCAAATTTTATTTCACAAACATGATAAAAACAGCAACTATTTCTAGGTGAGTTTAATCCCATCATAACCATGTTATATCAGCAACATTCCTTCATCATAATTCACCATTTATCATGTCTCAACCAGCCATTAATCTTTCCCAAGTTCATCTCATGCTCATAAATATTCATAACCATCTCATATTCATATAACCGAAAGCAAACTCATTGTCAGGACTCAAGACAGTTCCAAAACCAATCCCAATGACCATACCATAACCATACCGAATATCCATCCCATGTTTTCCCTCTAATCATGGAAGTTGGTCAGGTGCTTGTGACCGGAAGCACGGCTATCATGATAGTTTTACACTCTACAGAGGTGGCACCACTTTACCCACAAGTTCATGCTGCAGTCACCCGTCGGTAACTGCAGAACCTCCATTATACCAGTACACAACCGTCAGTGTATGGCTAAGAGATCAAAAAATAGCCTTTACAAAGGGGCTACTAGATGTATGGAGTCACTGAGGTTTCACCGGCAGGCTCGAATCACCATTCTCCCACCCACGGGCCCCCTCTTGTGCCATGCAGTTTACAGGACAGTCCTCTCTCGAATCCCATTCCCTGCGCCATCCACGGTCCATAACAAACTAGCAACACACCTAATTAATCAGATAAGCCGCACCCATACTTGCCCTTATGGTGGCACTGTTTTCCTGGCATATTCTCGCATGAACCGGTCCTTATATCTATGGCAAGTACCACCATCTCATTCAGAAACATCCACGAACGAAGCTTGCCTAGATCTCCCTGATTCCATGCTCATTATAATCATCAAGTTCTCATCATCATTATTCGTATGAGTGCAGTAGCTAACCATGTTTTATTTCAGCTTCCCGTATCCTGTAGATTAAGCGAAGCAAAAAGGAAAACGACCAGACCCGACTCATCAACTTTCCCGGCGACAAGGATGGTTAACAAAACTAGTAAACTCCTATAAAAGGGTGTCCCATCAAGTTGACTCAAGAACACATTTTCACAAATAAAACAGTTTGAAAACATGGGATCAATATGGTCAAGGGGCACTTGCCTTGCTCCCGTGGTTCTTGTTGTTCGAGTGTCTTGAAGCCTTGGTGCTGTAGTTCCTCGTAGATGGCCTCTTGGGCTTGTTCTTATACTCACGATCACGCACATACAGAATTTACAGCAATCAAACATTATGCACAAACTTTACTCAAGATGCAATGGGATGAATGAATGCAAATCCTATGGTGCTGTTTTATTAATCCAGTTTGTACGTGCTTTTGCATGTTTTAACGGGCTTTCATGGAGTTTTATGATGAACAAGGGTGCTGGGATGAAGTGTGGACGTGGTAATGATCTTGACTCAAGACCTAGATCAGTTCCACCGTCAAAAATCGATTAAAACGCGATCTGTCTACACGTAAAAGTTTCTGTTCGAATGGGGTGAAGAAAACGGATGCGTAGAAACAGCAGCGACGTCGTAAGATGGGTAAGGGAGACCTACCTTCCTTCCTCCTTGGTGGCAGGGAATTCCTTCTAGCAATGGCAGCAGCGGAAAGTTTTTCTACGGATGATTAGGGCAGGACAGATCGTCGGTTCTTTTTCCGGCGACGGCGAGGTGTGAAGGGGCTCGTCTGCGAGGCTCGACGACGAGGCTCGACGATGGGGCTCATCGGCGGGGCTTATCGGCGGGGCTCACCGGCGGGGCTCACCGGTGACTGAACTCCGGAGAGGGGGGTCCAACTCGGCGAGTTGGGGGCTAGGGCCTCCAAGTCGCCGACATGGGGGGGGAAGGGGGAGGGGCTGCGGCCAAGGGGGGGTTTGGGTTCTATTTACAAGGGGAGGAGGGGGGAGAATCCTAATCTAATTGGAGCAAAATCCTAACAAACTTTTCCCCAATTAATTGGGTGCGGCAGCAATGTGGGGGAAATTCCCCAAATGTGGGGGAGATTCCCCTTTTTTGGGGAATTGGGGAATTTGGGGAAAAATTTGAGGAAATTGAAAATAGCTCATTTCAGCTATCTTTTTTCCATTCCTCACCATTTCTATGTCACATACTCCATTTCTACATTCCCCTCTCCATTTCTATGTCTCACTCTCCATTTCTACATTCCCCTCTCCATTTCTATGTCCCATTTCTCCATTTATATATGCCCTTCTCCATTTCTATGGTTCCTTCCTCCATTTCTATGGTCTTTTCTCCATTTCTATGGTTCTTTCTACATTTCTATAGTTCTTTTCTCCATTTCTACTTCTTCTATAATGTTTCTCTACATGAAATATGTATGCAATGCATGGAAATTAATTTGAGGGTGTTACAAACCTACCCCCCTTAAACTGAATCTCGCCCTCGAGATTTGATAGAGTAGAGAATAGACGAGAGAATTCTGCCTTGAGGTCTTCCTCATGCTCTCATGTAGTTTCGCCTTCCATGTGATGGCTCCACTGTACCTTGCACCAATGGATCACTTTGTTCCTCGTGACCCTTTCCTTCACGTCTAAAATTTTGACGGGGTGCTCCGCGTAGGTCACATCCTCTTGAAGATCGTCGGTACTTGTTCTTCAGGTACTCTTAAGCACTTCTTTAGTTGGGACACGTGAAACACGTCGTGCACATCGGAGAGGTGCGTTGGCAGCTCTAGTTGATAGGCTACTTCTCCTCGCTTGCCCAAAATCTTGAATGGTCCGATGTAGCGAGGTGCTAATTTGCCCTTGATGTTGAACCGTCGTTGGCCTTGGATAGGCGTTACCTTAAGATACACGAAGTCTCCCACGTCGAAGGTCAATTTTCTTCGCCTACTGTCTGCATAACCTTTTTGTCGTGACTGAGCATCCTTCAAGTTTTCTTGTATCGTTTGGACTTGCTTCTCAGCATCTTGCAGCACTTCGGGTCCAAACACCTGACTCTCTCCGGTCTCATTCCATAACAGCGGCGTTCTACACCGTCTACCATACAATGCTTCAAAAGGTGACATCTTCAAGCTGGCTTGGTAGCTGTTGTTGTATGAGAATTCAGCATACGGCAAGCTCCTATCCCAACTACGCCCATGTTTTAAGGCGCAAGCTCTCAACATCTCTTCTAAAATTTGATTTGTCCTCTCAGTTTGCCCGTGGGTTTGCGGGTGATAAGCGGAGTTGAAATTCAGTCATGTACCCATAGCTTCATGCAGCTTCTTCCAGAACCTAGAGGTAAATTTAGTACCCCGATCTGACACTATCCTCTTCGGAACTCCATGGCGACACACGATTTGCTCCATATACAGCTCGGCTAGTTCTGTGACGCGGTACGTGGTTCTAACAGGAAGGAAATGGGCTGCTTTTGTCAATCGGTCCACGATAACCCAAATGGATCATAACCAGACCGAGTACACGGCAATCTGACAATCAAATCCATGCTGATGTCTTCCCACTTCTACTCGGGTACTTTCAATGGCTGCAACAGTCCAGCGGGTCTTTGATGTTTGGCCTTCACCCGTTGGCACGTTTCGCATAAGGCAACATATTCAGCTATGTCCCTTTTCATACCATACCACCAATAGCAAGTTTTCAGGTCCTTGTACATCTTTGTACAGCTGGGGTGTATGGAATAAGGTGAGTCATCTGTCTCCTTTAATATCGTGTCGCGGATGTGCTTCACGTTAGGCACACAAATCCTTTTCTCTAACCAAAGTGTGCCTTTCTCGTCTTCCTTGAAATCCTTTTCTATGCCTTGTCGGGTTCTTTCCTTGGTTTCCTTGATTTCCTCATCCATCGCTTGGCCATCTCATATCTCTTGTTCCAGCGAGGAGTTCAGTTCTATCACTTCCATCTCGTTCAAGAACCCGACATGTAACCGTCGAACTCCTTGCGCAGCTCAGGCGGCAGCTCCCGAACCTTGAGTTGGTGACATGCTCCCGTTCGGCTCAACGCATCAGCTACTACATTGGCCTTTCCGGGGTGATAGTTGATTCCAACATCATAATCCTTGATTAGTTCCAACCATCAACGTTGCCTCAAATTCAGATCTGTTTGCGTGAATATATATACTTGAGGCTTTTGTGATCCGTATAGATCTCACATCGGCGGCCAAGGATATAATGCCTCCAAATCTTCAAGGCATGTACTACGGCTGCAAGTTCCAAGTCATGTGTGGGATAATTCAGCTCGTGTTTCTTTAGTTGTTTTGATGCATAGGCTACCACTTGTCCTTCTTGCATGAGCACACATCCGAGCCCTTATCTTGATGCGTCACAATATATGTCAAAACTCTTGCTCACGTCCGGCAATACCAAAACCGGCGCTGTGGTTAGTCTTTTCTTGAGCTCCTCAAAGCTTTCTTGGCACACTGGTGTCCACTGAAATGCTTTTCCCTTCATTAGCAATTCAGTCATAGGCTTCTCTATTTTGGAGAAATCCTTGATGAACCGGTGGTAGTATCCAGCCATCCCAAGGAAACTCCAAATATCTCTTACATTCTGCGGTTGATTCCACTTCAGAACATCTCCCACTTTTCCGGGATCAACCGATACTCCTCCCTCGGAGATGATGTGACCTAGGAACGATATCTTCTTTAGCCAAAATTGACACTTGCTGAACTTGGCATACAATTGATGCTCTCGCAGCTTCTGCAATGTCAATCTCAAGTGTTCTTCATGTTCTTCCTCGCTTTTCGAGTACACCATGATATCGTCGATCAAAACCACGACGAACTTGTCCAAGTACTCCATGAAGACCTTATTCACGAGGTACATGAAGTATGCGGGTGCATTCGTTAACCCAAAAGACATAACGGTATATTCATACGACCCATACCGTGTTCAAAATGCAGTTTTGGGTATGTCGGAGGGCTTAATCTTCAGCTGGAAATATCCTGACCAAAGATCAATCTTGGAGAAAATTCGAGCACCTTTCATTTGGTTGAACAGGTCCTCTATACGGGGCAGCGGGTATTTATTCTTTATCGTAATCTCATTTAGAGACCTATAATCCACACACATCCTTTGGGTCCCATCCTTCTTGTCTACGAAGAGCACGGGGGCTCCCCATGGTGACGAGCTTGGGCCTATAAAACCCTTTTCTAGCTGCTCCTGCATTTGCTTCTTAAGTTCCACTAGTTCATTAGCGGGCATCCTATACGGCCTTTTCGCTATAGGTGCAGTTCCAGGTACTAAATCAATGGCAAATTCAATGTCCCGGTCAGGTGGCATACCTGGGAGTTCTTCCGGGAACACATCTGAAAACTCTTCAACCACCGGGATGCTTTCCAATGTTGCTTCTTCGACGTGGTTCAACGCTGTCTTCTCGGTTCCGGTTGGGCTGACTCGAACTCAATACGAGTACCGTGCTCATTTGTCAACTGCACGCTCCTCTCAGCACATTGAATTACTGTCACACCCGGTTTTTCCGAAGAACAACCAAGTGAATATCACATGTATGCCAGGATCATTTTCTCATACATGTGATGACAAATAGTGAAGCATCATTTATTACAGGCCAGGCGTCGAATATAAATAAGTCTTACATCGCAAATGTCTCAATGGACACTAATGCTTCATCACAAGTAAATAAACTAGCAGCGGAATATTATTCTTTTAGGGCTCCATCACAGGCGTTGCCCGGGGGTCTTCATGAACCTAAAATCCTTCCTCGGGTCCAAAATCTTGCTCATTATACACCACCTCATTATCTTGACCTGAGCAGCAATATAAACCAACAAAATATGCAAGGTTGAGTACCAATGGTACTCAGCAAGTGTGGGAAAATTATATCATGCATGGCTAGAACAAGGAGAGGTTGAACTCATGGTTAAAGCACTACGCAATTAATACCTATCACCTTAGCTTATTAAGCACCTACATTACTACACAGGTGAAATGGTCCCAATCTCCCATCCCATCATCATAATCCAATAACCATAACATCATTTCCAGTGTTAAGCTCCCCGCTTAACTTCCAAAACCATCAATCCTCTAATCATGAATAAGTCCAGGCCGCTCTTAACCGTGAGCACGGCTGTCAAGACAGTTTTGACTCAGCAGAGTTTGTACCACTGTACCCACAAGTAGTGATTTCATCCCCCGTTGCCGGGTGGAGTAAAAGAACCTCCATTATGCCAGTGGCTACGATCCACATTCACACTTCCCAGGTGTGCAGCCAGGAGATCACTACGAAGCCTTTACAAAGGGATTCCTGACGAGCGTGGGCCCACTGAGGTTTCACCCCTAACAGCATACAAGAGGCTCCAACCCCGCTGCAGTGGCCCCCTCTTGAGCCTTGTGGTTCATATGGTAGTCCAGCTGACACCTATTCCCCGCACCATCCAACACACCCATACTACGCCGGGGATACACCTAATTAATTGGCCAAGCTGCCCCATCTCAGCATGTGGTTGGCACTGTAAAGCCGGGTTACATGCTCCATGAACCGGTCCTTAGGATCCAGGCAAGTACTAAACACAAACCCAAGTATCGTGCACCCAGCACACAACCAAAACATCCAACTTGCCTTGATCCCTACCTCTACATAACTCACAATGTCTCATTCAAGAGTATGGTAATATAAACTGATGATCTCATGTCCCAAATATCCCATTCTAAGCATGGCTAAGCATATGCATGTAAATAAATGACATGGTAAAATAAATCCCAACCCAAGCTACAAGGAAACAAGGTAATGCAATTCTAGGGAAACTTTCCTAGCATGGGTTTCATATTTCATTTGACAATGCAAATAATTCTATCTACACATCCTAGCATAGGATCAAAGTGGTCAAGGACACTTGCCTCCTTCTTGCTGCTCTTGAAATTGGTAGTCCTGATCTTGGAAAGGGTTAACTTGCTCTTGAACAGGTTCTACTTCATACCATCACACATAGCAAAAGAAAAACAACAATCATAAGACATAGTCCACACTTCTTACTTCATACAAACCACACATTCATATTTATAAAAGTTCTTTACCATTATATGTGTTGTGGTTACTTTATGTGTGTTGAGTTGTGGCTTGCATGCACTTTTAACCATGTGTATATGATTCCTACTTTTGTGTCCACCTTTATACTTTCATACTATTTATATGGGTTTCCAATAAATTTCTTATATTCAACTACTTCACCTTTTTACTACCAAGTGTGTATGAAAAGTATTATTCTTCCCCATATGTGCTTTCATAATTTCTATCAACCCTAAACTGAATTCTTTGTATTTTAGAAACTCCATTTATCATTTACTAGTTGCTATATTTTCAGATTTATATTCCTATGCATAATTGTGTATTTTATTTTTAAATTAGTAATACACATCACCTAAACAGAATAGGTTCTGGTCCTAAATAATTTAAAATCATATTTTGACCTTGGCTTCTGATGTAGACCATTTCATAATTATTTTCCCTATTTTTCTATAACTATTCTTTACTTAAAAATGTGTCCCTATACTAATAAATGTGAATAATAGATGAAACAGATTTATTTCAGCCCAAAAATATATTTTTATCTCACTCCAAAGTTTTCTAAGTACTGAGAAAGTTTTTAATTAATTTTGACAATTATGTTTGTCCCCCTTTTTAATTTTTAAACACTAGTCACATATTCAATTTTCTAAATTAAATACTAAACAGGGCTAAAATAATGAATTCACCCCATTACAGGGTCTATAATATTATTTTCATAATTTCCAGGGATCTAGCTACACTTATCAGAGGTGTTTTTCCTAATTTTTATTAAGTCCAGGGGGCTAAAACTGATTTTTAAATGAATTTACATGATTTTCTGGAGTTCCAGGGGCTAGATCTGAAATTTCCGGGGCTAGCTCTCAATTCCAGAGAACCCCAGGGGGTAGCACGTAAGAATTCCAGTCTTTATAACGCGGGGCTGACGTGGACCGTCCGATTTTAAACCGACGGCTGAGATTATAACATCGAACCGGTACGCGGGGATTTAAGGTCTACCGTGCGATTTAAAATAAACGGCGCACAAGCGGCCACGTCGCTCTGATCGAGCGCGGGCGGCGCTGCCGGCGGCGCACGGCGGCGGGAAGCGGCGATCTCGCCGGAAAGTTTCAGATCCGCGAGAATTCTACCTAGAACTGTGATCTTATGGCATAGATCGGTAGAGGAGAGGTCAGGGATCTCACCTCGGGGGTTTTCTCGAGCTCGGGGGTCCTGGAAAGTGATCGGCGGCGAGGTCCGAGGCAAAACCACGGCGAAGCTCGTCGGCGCTGGATTTACACCGTAAGTCTCCGAGTTTTCTGCACCTGCAAAGCTCCCCGGAGGCGGTGGATCAAGACCAGCGAGTTAGATCAGAGTTTCCGAGCTTAGATCGGCCAGAATTCACCGGCGAAGTCTCGGTGCTCACCGGAGTAAAAGTCGGCGATCGCGTGGGAAAAACCAATCGGGGCTGGGGTTTTTATAGCCGGGGGAGGGCGGTGGGTCTGTTGCGATCGAGTTAGAGTCGTTTGGGACCAGAATTCGGCTGCGGGACGCGGAAATCCGGTCGGTTGCGATCGCGCGCACGGGAGAGAGTCCGGGGTCGCGGGGTTAGGGATGACAGGCGGGTCCCACCCGTCTGTGAGAGACGGCGCGGCGCGCGCGGGGGCGGGCTGGCGCGGGGAAGCTGGGCCGGCTGGCGGGTTTCGGCCCACTGGCCGGTTTTTTCCCGTTTTTCTTTTTCTTTTTCCATTTCTTTTCTGTTTTGAGTATAATTTGAATTCCAGTTTGAATTTGAATTTTTGCAAAACATGCAACACGTCCAAAAATTTTTAAATTCCCCTCTGAACATGGTTTTGGGTTTTGAATCAAAATTTGGGGTGTTACAGCTCTACCCCCCTTAAAAGAAATCTCGTCCTCGAGATTGGTGTTCCTAAGAAAACAATTCCGGAAATTGTGCCTTGAGCTCATCTTCCCGTTCCCAGGTAGCTTCCTCTTCTGAGTGATGCTTCCACTGCACCTTGCACATCCGGATTCTCTTGTTTCTGGTGAGGCGTTCCATCGTCTCCAAAATCTTGTATGGTTGCTCGGCATAAGACAAATCTTCAGCTACATCCACTTCATTCATGGGTAACACCTCTTCAGGCGTCCTCAGACATTTCTTGAGTTGTGACACATGAAATACATCGTGCACGTCCGATAGATGAACCGGTAACTCTAGTTGGTACGCCACTTCGCCTTTTCTTTACAAAACTTGAAAGGGTCCGATGTATCGAGGTGACAACTTCCCTTTCACCTTGAACCGACGAAGTCCTCTGATAGGGGACACCTTGAGATAAACATAGTCTCCCACGTTGAAAACGAGTTCTCTTCTTCGTACATCAGCATAACTCTTCTGACGTGTTTGTGCTATCCTCAAGTTGTTGCGAATCTCCCTCACCTTCGCCTCGGCTTCTTGTAGCACTTCTGGACCAAACACTTTACTTTCTCCTGTTTGGTTCCAAAATAGGGGAGTTCTGCACTTCCTTCCATACAAAGCTTCAAACGGTGACATCTTCATACTAGCTTGATAGCTGTTGTTATAGGAAAACTCCGCATACGGTAAGTTCTTGTCCCAACTCCTATTGTTTTTGAGTGCACATGCCCTTAACATATCTTCAAGGATCTGATTGGTTCTCTCCGTCTACCCGTCAGTTTGGGGATGATAGGCAGAGCTGAAATTCAGATGGGTTCCCATGGTTTCATGCAACTTCTGCCAAAACCTCAAGGTGAACTGTGTCCCTCGGTCCGACACTATCTTCTTTGGCACTCCATGGTAACACACAATCCTTGACATGTACAATTCTGCCAATTTGGATCCGCTGTAGCTTTCTTTCACAGGGATGAAATGAGCTACCTTGGTTAGCCTATCAATAATGACCCATATTGAATCATACCCGGATTGAGTCCTAGGCAATCCCACGACAAAATCCATGCTGATTTCTTCCCATTTCCATTCAGGTACTTTGAGTGGTTGCAATAATCCCGCGGGTCGTTGATGTTCTGCTTTCACCAACTGACATGTGTCACATAGGGCAACATGTTCCGCGACATCTCGCTTCATGCCATACCACCAATACCTGCTCTTGAGGTCCTGGTACATCTTCGTACTCCCAGGATGAATGGAATAGTCGGAATCGTGAGCCTCCTTCAAAATTAATTCACGGATCTCTTTTTCTTCTGGCACACAGATCCTTTTCCCGTGCCACACCATTCCTTGTTCATCCTCTCTAAAACCAGGAGCTTTATTTTCCTTGATAAGCTGTCTGATCTCTTGTATCTTCTCATCATTCTTTTGGCCCTCGCGTATGTCTTGCTCGAGTGTGGAGTCCACTTAAATGGCGATGGCTTCACCACTATTTACTAGACATAGATTGAGTCTTATAACCTCGTCCTTCAATTCTGCAGGCATGTCCTTCAAACTCAACTTATTGACCTGCACTTTCCGACTCAAAGCATCGGCCACGACGTTTGCTTTCCCGGGATGATAGTTGATGCCCACATCAAAGTCATTGATTAGCTCCAACCATCTCCTTTGTCGGAGGTTGAGATCTGGCTGTGTGAATATGTACTTCAAACTCTTATGATCCGTATATATCTCTGTCCTCTTCCCCATCAAATAGTGCCGCCAAATTTTCAACGCGTGTACCACTGCAGCTAGTTCTAGGTCATGTGTAGGATAGTTCTTCTCGTGCTTCCGAAGCTGCCGGGATGCATATGCCACGACATGCCCTTCTTGCATGAGAACACATCCCAACCCATTTCCAGAGGCATCGCAATACACTGTGAAATTCTTCTGCATATCTGGCATAACCAGCACTGGGGCTGTTGTCAATCTCTTCTTTAGCTCCTGAAAGCTCGTCTCGCACTGTGGCATCCAGGTGAATGTGATTCCCTTTTCCAACAGTTTGGTGAGAGGTCTCGAGATCTTGGAGAATCCCTCAATAAACCGTCGATAGTATCTAGCCAATCCCAAAAAGCTTCGAACTTCCCCGACATTTTCAGGGGTTTTCCACTTTTGGATATCCTCGATTTTGGCGGGATCTACGGAGATTCCTCCCTCCGTGATTATATGTCCTAAAAAGGGAACTCTCTTCAGCCAAAACTCACACTTGCTCAACTTGGCATATAGTTGGTGTTCTCTCAGCCTCTGTAACACCAACCTTAGATGTTTCTCATGTTCTTCTTCATTTTTTGAGAAGACGAGAATATCATCTATGAAAACCACCACAAATTTGTCCAGATATTCCATGAATACCTTGTTCATGAGGTACATGAAATATGCCGGGGCATTGGTTAGCCCGAAAGGCATGACAGTGTATTAATACAGTCCGTACCGAGATACGAAAGCTGTCTTGGGAATATCAGATTGCCTTATCTTGAGTTGGTGGTACCCCGACCTGAGATCAATTTTCGAGAACACACAAGCTCCCCTCAACTGATCAAACAAGTCTTCAATGCGGGGTAATGGGTACTTGTTCTTGATGGTTACCTCATTCAAGGCACGGTAATCCACGCATAACCTTTGGGTTCCGTCTTTCTTGGGCACAAATATCACCGGAGCTCCCCATGGTGAGGAACTAGGGCGAATATACCCCTTCTCCGTCAATTCTCTCAAATGGTCCTTGAGCTCTTCTAGCTGCTTGGAGTCCATTCGATAAGGTCTCTTGTATATCGGGGCTGTTCCCGGTACTAGCTCAATTGCGAATTCCACGTCACGGTCGGGAGGCATTCCTGGCAATTCCTCCGGAAAAACATCTGGATATTCCCTGATGGTCCTGATTTCCTCAACTTTCACCTCCACTTGATTTAATTTAATGTCCCTCCTAGGCTCGTGTATTGTTATGAACTTTACTCTTGTGCCACTAGGGTGAGTTAGTTCCACCGTTCTGGTCGAACAATGGATGATTCCTTTATGTTTGGTCAACCAATCCATACCCAAAATAATATCTATCCCTTGTGAATCTATCACTATGAGGTTAGCCGTAAATACTACCCCATTAATGTCTAGGCTCACTTTGGGACACACCTGTCTTGTCCTTATTTCTCCACCTGGAGAGTTTACGGCTAGCATATGGTTCATTTGTGTGGTTGCTTGGTCATACTTCTTAACAAACCCTTGAGCAATGAACGAGTGGGTAGCACCAGAATCAAACAGCAGAGTTGCAAGGTGTAAATTGGCAGGAAACTTACCAACTACCACGTCGGGTGCCTCTTGTGCTTCCTCCATAGTGACGTGGTTTACCCGTCCTCTCATTACATTCTGCTGTTGTGGCGGCGTGGGCTTCTTCTTTAGACACTTATGGGCGTAGTGCCCCACTTCACCACAGCTGAAACATTGCACCCCAATCTTAGATGCTGAGCCCTTGTTGTCTTGGGGTTGGTTTGGGGGTCCTTGCGCTGCTGGTCGAGGTGGATATGCAGGGCGAGGCTGCTGCACAAACTGACGTGGCGGCTGTGCTGGTGCTGCGGGAGGCCTGTAGTTTGGGTTGTACCCTCTTGGTGCTGAATAGGGTACCGCAGCACGGTTTGTCTGCCCCGTAGGTTGCTGCATCATACGTGGGCGGGTGTTACTCCCTGAGGCCTGATGTGACCATCCCGCCTTCCTCTTATTCTCATTTTCCAGGGCCTTTAGCTTCCTTTCCACCACAAACGCTCTGTCCACCATCTTTTGAAAGCTTTCATACTCATTGGAGGACATTGCACACTGCATCTCTGCGGTAAGTCCTTCCACGAAACAATCTTGTTTCTGCTCATCAGTCTCTATGTCTCGTGGAGCATAACGGGATAGTTGAGTAAATTTAGTGAGGTATTCCCTCACCGTCATGTTTCCCTGCTGCAGTCCCAGAAACTCTTTCCTCTTGTTTTTGAGTTCACCTCTTGGGATGTAATGGTTGCGGAAGCTACGCTTGAACTCTTCCCAAGTGATGTTCTCAGGGTCATGATGGGCGGCCACGTAGGTGGTCCACCAATCAGCAGCAGGTCCCTGCAATTGATGAGAGGCAAACAGCACCCTTTCATACCCTTGGCACTGTATGATCCTCATCTTACTTTCAATGGTCTTCAGCCAATCATCTGCCTCCAGAGGTTCAGCAGCACTTGCAAACTTTGGAGGTTGAGTTCCTAGAAACTCACTCAACCTTGGTTGGCGTGGTGCAGCTTGTGGAGGTGGAACTTGATGCAAGTTGGCCACCACTTGAGTCAAGTTCTGGATAAGCTGATTTTGATTCTCCAGCATTTGGTGGAGAGGATCAACTTCTTCACGGCGTCCACCCCTGTCCTGGCCTCCAGAAAGATGAGGGTTGCATGCCTCATCATTGTTGTTGGCGGGGTTGGCAGCACGTCCTTTTCCTCTTCCGGCCATCTGGCAGAATCAACAAATGTTAATTTGATACCATTTAGTATCATCTTACTACTTTCATTTGTTGGTACTTTGAGGTGTTGAGGCTTTGTTAAAATTTTACGAGGGTTTATATCTCACACCGAATAAATGCACTATTATTTCCTGTGGGTTCACACACCAAAGCAAAACAATCTGAAGACGAGGCTGTGGACAATTGCTCATGGCTTCCACAACTCACGTCACACACCAAGCATCATCAAACCATTAACTACGTAACGACTCGACTACTCGACCTCTTGCTAGCTAGGGGAAAGACTCTACACTACTCGTCCTCTTGAGCTGGCTCCTCGGGATCTTCCTCCTCATTTCGGCTACCTTCTGACTCTGCTTTGGGTGGGGAGGCTGCTGGTGGAGAAGTGCGACGACGCCTGATCGCTCGGTGATCCGGGGAGTCAGGAGTCCATGGATCACTCACAGTGACACACAGTTCATTCCCATCTCCTCTTTCTCTCGCCTTTAAGCAAGCTCGCAGCAACGCCTCCGTTTCCTTCAGGGTGTCTCGGACATCCTGAAGCTCTTGTTGACACTCCTGCAGTCGAGTGCTGAGCATAGCAGCATCCTCCAAGCACAAGTCCATGTGCTCATGGGAAGTCCCTTGCTGCACCGGTGGGTACTTGTACTCCGTAGTACCACTCTCACGTTGGAGGACATACATGTACTCAGTTTTGTCCAAGTGGCGACGATAGATGTGACTCTGGCAGGTGATGGCCTCCCAGGTGACATCTTTCTCCGCGTCAACTTGTGTTGCTCGACAAGCTGGAGAGTGGTGAATCTTAAGCAGCTGATTCTCGTGTATAATCCTCATCTCCGAACTCCATTCTTCCCTCTTCTCACGGATGGTCCTGGTGGAGTTATAGTGGATGATCAGCTTGCCCGTATTGCCGGCGGCTTCGAGCATACGTCGAAGACGGCGCAACAAATCTCCTACTGCCAATCCGTAGGAAAGGTACGTCACTGGACGACTCTCCCCTCTTTCGGCAAGGGCAACTACGGGAACTCTCCCTCCTGTGGACTTACGAGCGGTGCGAATCATGCGAACCATCTAAAACAAAAGAATTTAAACTTAGGTTAGATAAATTCTCAAATAAAAATCCTATTTTGAATGAAAGTTGGGGTAAGATGAAGAAAATGACTCCTTTAATAACACTTTTCCATCCACACCTTGGAAAATAGTTTTTAAGAAAATAGGGCCCTTAAATACGTCCATTTCTAACTAGGTCCACGTTCCTACGGGCAACCTTGGCTTTGATACCACCTCTGTCACACCCGGTTTTTCCGAAGAACAACCAAGTGAATATCACATGTATGCCAGGATCATTTTCTCATACATGTGATGACAAATAGTGAAGCATCATTTATTACAAGCCAGGTGTCGAATATAAATAAGTCTTACATCGCAAATGTCTCAATGGACACTAATGCTTCATCACAAGTAAATAAACTAGCAGCGGAATATTATTCTTTTAGGGCTCCATCACAGGCGTTGCTCGGGGGTCTTCATGAATCTAAAATCCTTCCTCGGGTCCAAAATCTTGGTCATTATACACCACCTCATTATCTTGACCTGAGCAGCAATATAAACCAACAAAATATGCAAGGTTGAGTACCAATGGTACTCAGCAAGTGTGGGAAAATTATATCATGCATGGCTAGAACAAGGAGAGGTTGAACTCATGGTTAAAGCACTACGCAATTAATACCTATCACCTTAGCTTATTAAGCACCTACATTACTACACAGGTGAAATGGTCCCAATCTCCCATCCCATCATCATAATCCAATAACCATAACATCATTTCCAGTGTTAAGCTCCCCGCTTAACTTCCAAAACCATCAATCCTCTAATCATGAATAAGTCCAGGCCGCTCTTAACCGTGAGCACGGCTGTCAAGACAGTTTTGACTCTGCAGAGTTTGTACCACTGTACCCACAAGTAGTGATTTCATCCCCCGTTGCCGGGTGGAGTAAAAGAACCTCCATTATGCCAGTGGCTACGATCCACATTCACACTTCCCAGGTGTGCAGCCAGGAGATCACTACGAAGCCTTTACAAAGGGATTCCCGACGAGCGTGGGCCCACTGAGGTTTCACCCCTAACAGCATACAAGAGGCTCCAACCCCGCTGCAGTGGCCCCCTCTTGAGCCTTGCGGTTCATATGGTAGTCCAGCTGACACCTATTCCCCGCACCATCCAACACACCCATACTACGCCGGGGATACACCTAATTAATTGGCCAAGCTGCCCCATCTCAGCATGTGGTTGGCACTGTAAAGCCGGGTTACATGCTCCATGAACCGGTCCTTAGGATCCAGGCAAGTACTAAACACAAACCCAAGTCTCGTGCACCCAGCACACAACCAAAACATCCAACTTGCCTTGATCCCTACCTCTACATAACTCACAATGTCTCATTCAAGAGTATGGTAATATAAACTGATGATCTCATGTCCCAAATATCCCATTCTAAGCATGGCTAAGCATATGCATGTAAATAAATGACATGGTAAAATAAATCCCAACCCAAGCTACAAGGAAACAAGGTAATGCAATTCTAGGGAAACTTTCCTAGCATGGGTTTCATATTTCATTTGACAATGCAAATAATTCTATCTACACATCCTAGCATAGGATCAAAGTGGTCAAGGACACTTGCCTCCTTCTTGCTGCTCTTGAAATTGGTAGTCCTGATCTTGGAAAGGGTTAACTTGCTCTTGAACAGGTTCTACTTCATACCATCACACATAGCAAAAGAAAAACAACAATCATAAGACATAGTCCACACTTCTTACTTCATACAAACCACACATTCATATTTATAAAAGTTCTTTACCATTATATGTGTTGTGGTTACTTTATGTGTGTTGAGTTGTGGCTTGCATGCACTTTTAACCATGTGTATATGATTCCTACTTTTGTGTCCACCTTTATACTTTCATACTATTTATATGGGTTTCCAATAAATTTCTTATATTCAACTACTTCACCTTTTTACTACCAAGTGTGTATGAAAAGTATTATTCTTCCCCATATGTGCTTTCATAATTTCTATCAACCCTAAACTGAATTCTTTGTATTTTAGAAACTCCATTTATCATTTACTAGTTGCTATATTTTCAGATTTATATTCCTATGCATAATTGTGTATTTTATTATTAAATTAGTAATACACATCACCTAAACAGAATAGGTTCTGGTCCTAAATAATTTAAAATCATATTTTGACCTTGGATTCTGATGTAGACCATTTCATAATTATTTTCCCTATTTTTCTATAACTATTCTTTACTTAAAAATGTGTCCCTATACTAATAAATGTGAATAATAGATGAAACAGATTTATTTCAGCCCAAAAATATATTTTTATCTCACTCCAAAGTTTTCTAAGTACTGAGAAAGTTTTTAATTAATTTTGACAATTATGTTTGTCCCCCTTTTTAATTTTTAAACACTAGTCACATATTCAATTTTCTAAATTAAATACTAAACAGGGCTAAAATAATGAATTCACCCCATTACAGGGTCTATAATATTATTTTCATAATTTCCAGGGATCTAGCTACACTTATCAGAGGTGTTTTTCCTAATTTTTATTAAGTCCAGGGGCTAAAACTGATTTTTAAATGAATTTACATGATTTTCTGGAGTTCCAGGGGCTAGATCTGAAATTTCCGGGGCTAGCTCTCAATTCCAGAGAACCCCAGGGGGTAGCACGTAAGAATTCCAGTCTTTATAACGCGGGGCTGACGTGGACCGTCCGATTTTAAACCGACGGCTGAGATTATAACATCGAACCGGTACGCGGGGATTTAAAGTCTACCGTGCGATTTAAAATAAACGGCGCACAAGCGGCCACGTCGCTCTGATCGAGCGCGGGCGGCGCTGCCGGCGGCGCACGGCGGCGGGAAGCGGCGATCTCGCCGGAAAGTTTCGGATCCGCGAGAATTCTACCTAGAACTGTGATCTTATGGCATAGATCGGTAGAGGAGAGGTCAGGGATCTCACCTCGGGGGTTTTCTCGAGCTCGGGGGTCCTGGAAAGTGATCGGCGGCGAGGTCCGAGGCAAAACCACGGCGAAGCTCGTCGGCGCTGGATTTACACCGTAAGTCTCCGAGTTTTCTGCACCTGCAAAGCTCCCCGGAGGCGGTGGATCAAGACCAGCGAGTTAGATCAGAGTTTCCGAGCTTAGATCGGCCAGAATTCACCGGCGAAGTCTCGGTGCTCACCGGAGTAAAAGTCGGCGATCGCGTGGGAAAAACCGATCGGGGCTGGGGTTTTTATAGCCGCGGGAGGGCGGTGGGTCTGTTGCGATCGAGTTAGAGTCGTTTGGGACCAGAATTCGGCTGCGGGACGCGGAAATCCGGTCGGTTGCGATCGCGCGCGCGGGAGAGAGTCCGGGGTCGCGGGGTTAGGGATGACAGGCGGGTCCCACCCGTCTGTGAGAGACGGCGCGGCGCGCGCGGGGGCGGGCTGGCGCGGGGAAGCTGGGCCGGCTGGCGGGTTTCGGCCCACTGGCCGGTTTTTTTCCCGTTTTTCTTTTTCTTTTTCCATTTCTTTTCTGTTTTGAGTATAATTTGAATTCCAGTTTGAATTTGAATTTTTGCAAAACATGCAACACGTCCAAAAATTTTTAAATTCCCCTCTGAACATGGTTTTGGGTTTTGAATCAAAATTTGGGGTGTTACAATTACTCCGTTGTGCTTGCTTAGCCAATCCATTCCAAGTATTATGTCAATCCCTTGGGAATCCAATACGATAAGGTTGGCAAGAAAGTCTACCCCCCTTATTTTATTGCTTACTTCTGGGATAGAATTCCGAACTGAAATAAGTGATTTCCCAACTACATGCATCAAGGTGTATGAACTAAATATCTTCTTTTATTAATTTCAGCCTATATGAGGATGTGAACACATGACGAAGCATCTCACATTTCTCCACTATGTGTGGATGTGGACATTCGCCGAAGCGTTCCACAACTCACACCAGCACACAAACACAAGCAATCATCACAAAAGTTCAACACACGACTCTTATTCAAGCTACTACGATTTAAATGTTCCTATTACAGCTTATTCAATGGGAATCCTAAACTTAATCATGTGAACCGGTGCTGTTCTTGCCGTGTGACCGGGGTGGTCCATACATGGGCGCACGCCATGGTGAGTTGGCAGTCCATGTAGGGTTAGATGACGCTGGTGCTCCATTCGCTCCCGCGTTGGCACGAGTCTCCTCCTGTTTTTTCAGCAAGTACAGCTTCTTGCGGAGGTAACGGATCTCTTCTTGTGCGCTTGCGTAGCGGTTTCCTAACTCCACAAGCAACCTTTGTGACTTTTCAGCAGCCTGTGGGTTGGAAAGGGATGTTACATGGGGTCCAATGATCTCCCTTGTGCCACTCTTCCGACACAGGTGCAGCTCAAAAGTGGTACCCTCAAGCTGCTCATGGAAGGCGTAGCACAGTCCGGTGAGTGCTTCCCATGCAGCATCATCGATAGCTTCTGCCCTTATAGCTCTCCATGTAGGTGTGAAGTGCCGAGTGACAACCCTACCGTTAGATAGGATGGTTACATCGGCCTTCCACTCTTCATATCCAAGACGAGGAACTTTCTTGAGGAGATACTCCGGGTATAAGCTGAAGCAATCCAGAAATTCTTTGAGCTCCCTGGATGTGTGTCCTCCTTCCATTCTATCGAACCGAAATTCTTGAACTGAGTGGTTGGCCCATTCATCACCTTCATTATTGGTCTCAGCAATGGGTGGATCCTCCTCGGGTTCATCTCCTCCCGATATAGCTTCATGAGGCTCCACGGGGTGTAAGCCCGCGTGAAACTCCTCCTGAGGTGCGTACCAATGCTGTTCTTGTGGATAATCTTCCATGTCATCTTCAAATGGTTCCACCTCTTCCGGATCCTCTTCCTAATGCATATAACTATTGACTTCATCTTCATCACGAGGTTCCATCTTCACTTCCTCCCAATATGGTCCATCGGACACCTCAATGGGGTTAAGAGCACTCCCACGTGGTGGTGGACGAGCTCTTATGCGTGCTGTGCTCCTGGTCACTGGCATGTATAAATAAGATATGACAAACTTTAGAGAAGGAAGAAATAACTCCAAAACTTCATAAGTTATGGAGCAAGAACACAAAAGTGTTATTGTCCAAAAGAAGAGAAAAGAGGGGCCGAAAATAGCACTTTGCGGTGGCTGAATTGACAATAAAAGTGCAGCAGCAAGCAATTTTCGAAAATAGCAGTTTAGAGTAGTGTGCCTATGTGTTTTAGAGTGTCCATTCTGTCACGCCTGGTTCCTGTAAAACACACCAGACAAGCTACACATGTATGCCAGGATCTGTTAGTTCATACATGTGCCGATAAAAGTTTAATATCATATATATTAAGCCGATGTCAAATGATAATTATTCAATACATGAACTACTCATGGTCTAAAAAAAGGAAAGATACACAGCAGCAGAAATCTAAGCACGGAGCTCAATCACAGGCGTCGTCCGGGGGCACGCCAGCCTAGTACTGCACACCGGGATCGAATCCGTCGTCTTCATCTTCTCCCGCTCCATCTCCATAGCCTGAGCAGCAGTGATGTACAAAAAGAGGCAACAAGCAAGCATGAGTACATAGCGTACCCAGCAAGTGTGGGAAATAGATGACATGTAGGCTATTCAAAGGAAAAGGCTAAACTCGTTTTAAGCACTACGCAGAACATCCTACCCTTAGTTTTACCTTAGCATCCTATTTACTGTGTGTGACATTCCAAATCCCGAAAAATACGTAAACACTGTCAGGTTAACCCACCTGACCAACAAGACCATCCAGGCTACAACCTGGACCACCCACTCGTCAGGCTACAACCTGACAACCAACTCACGACCCTCCAGGCTACAACCTGAAGACCAACTCATCAGGCTACGACCTGATGACCAACTCACCAGGTCACACCACCTGGCAACCAAGATCCCCAAGCTACACCACCTGGAGAACAAACCCACCAACCCGTCTAATCATGAGTAAGTCCAAGCATTGCTCATGACCGTGAGCACGGCTATCTAGATAGTTTGACACTCTACAGAGTTTGTACCCCTTTACCCAGAAGTCGTGATTCCGTCCCTTGTTGCCAAGTGGACTAGATCCTCCCTGTTGCCCATGATAGCTAGTCACAATTCACACTTCCTATGGTGTGCGGCCAGGAGATCACTATGAAGCCTTTACCTCGCCCTACCAAACCCGTGTACACCCGCTGAGGTTTCGCCGCTAACAGCCTTTATGGAGTACACACTCCGCTGCATAAGCCCCCTCTTGCGCCACAAAGTCATACCAATGGTGCACACAGAATAAGGTAGAAGCAGACTTAATCGGCTAAACTGTTCCATACCAGTCTTGTGGTGGCACGATATCGCCGGGTTACATGAGTCATGAACCGGTCCTTAGAATCTACGACAGGTACTAGCCCCAACCCTGATCTCGTGCGAACTGCACCACACCAAACCAACCATCCTGCCTAGATTCCTATCTCTATACCATCAACCATCATCAATTCACACATTATTGCAAGTTTATGAAATCCCATAATCATATCCCAACTAAGACAGCATGGCTAAGCATCATAACACTACGCAGACATGTACAAAAATACTCCCAACATGGCGACAAGGATAATAGTGGAAAACCAATAAACAACCTAGCATAGGATTCATATTAAAGACATGCATGCATCTACTCTAACTACATATCTTAAAGTAATGGTGCAAAATGTTCAAGGGCACTTGCCTCCGAACTGCTTCTGCTCGCCGACGTCAAAGTCTTGATCTTGCAGGTTAAATGTCAGCTCAGAGTTCGGCTCTACTCCACGTCATCGAATGCACAAATAAAATAGCAAGAATACAATAAGAAACCATACCAAATGACCAACACGTTTAAATACATAAACATAAAAGAAACATAACCTACACATTTACGCCATCGTGTATACCGTTAATAATTAATTCTAGGCCTTAATGAATGATATGGTGCTAGAATAGTTTTATCGTGTAATTTCGGCATGTTTCAGGGGTTTATTCTGCAAAACCAGAACTGTGCAGGGGCTTTCTATAACAACATAGACCACTGCAGGGATAAAATATAAATTCTACTACTGGACATGGGCTTCTGAGCATTCCTAATAAATTACAGGGGCTTGAGTGACTGATATAGTGCAGAAACAGGGATTCAGTAAAGCCCAGGGGCTAGTACGCAATGTACAGGGGTTTCTTTGCTTGAACAGTAGGTGGTGGAGGGATCTAAATGCAAATTTGTTAAGGGGTGTGTGGGGGATCTAGTAGAGGCCATCGGATGAGTTGTGGATGGTTCGGATTTAAAATGACTAAGTGGGTCAGGTGGCTTCCTGTGGCGCCTCCGATTTTATTTGGGCGGCTTTGATCTAAGCAACGAAGGGGTATGCAGCCCTTTTAATCTAGAGCGTCGGCGCAGATCCAACGGCACGGGATCATCCCGACCGGACCTGTCCGTCTGTGGTGACGGACCGTGGCGACGGGCCGTGGCGGTGCGCCATGGCCGGCGCCCAAGTTTGCCAGAAAACATCAACCTAGGGCTACTGGTCCCAATCCTAGACTCTAGATGCCAATAATTGACGGAGGAGAACGTGGTGAACTCACCAAGGGGAATCTCGTGGACTGGAACGGCGCGAGGACGACGTGCAACACAGAGAGACGTCGAGGGTCGTCGGTCATCGTAGTTGTGTCTTCTAGGCGGCCAAGCTTCGCGGCTCACTGGCGCGGCAGCTTCTCTGATGCAGGGAGAAAGCAATGGGATGGTCAGACAAAGGGAGGAGGGGCGTCCAAACCGAGACGACGGGGAATGATGGAGGGGTCTCACCTAGGGCAGACGGCGATGGTGGTTGTGGCAACGTCTCCCGCTGGGGACGGCCGAAGCACGTCAGTGGCGGCCCTGCAGATCGGAGGGGAAAGTCAGAGCGACAATACCGGTGACAGCGAGGGAGAATCGGGCGGCGGCTTACCCGGAAGGAGGTGCGGTGGCGCTGCACGTGCGCCCGGCTTCAGGGGCGCGGGGCGACCCTGATGGAGGCGACGTGCGGGGTTCTGTGCAGAGGGGCGCGGCGAGGGACTGGGTGGTAGACGGGGGCTCACGGTTTATAGGGGAGGGAAGGGACGCCTGGTGCGGGGGAAGAGCGGAGCAGGGGAGGGAAGGGCGCCGGATTCAGCGGGATGGCGCTAGATTCACGCCTTCTGTTCCAGGCACTGGCGGCGGCGGGGGAGGAAGGGATCGGGAGGGAGCCGGGGAAGGAACAAAGAGAGGCAGGGGGTGCTGGCGGGTGGGCCCCACTGGCCATAGAGAGAGAAGAGGATGGGGCTAGCGTTTTGGGCCACTCAGGGCAAAGCCCAATAGTGGGGCGCTACAAATATACTCCCTTAAAAGAAATCTCGCCCCGAGATTAAGAGACTTACGGGAATAGATCGGGAAACTCCGTCTTGAGGTCTTCTTCTCTTTCCCATGTGGCTTCCGCATCAGAATGGTGCTTCCACTGAACCTTACACATAGGAATCCGCTTGTTTCTGGTAATACGCTCTGACCTCTCAAGAATCTTGATGTGGCACTCAACATAAGATAAATCCTCTTGCACATTCAGGTCGGCCATGGGTAACTTCTCCTCTGGTGCTCTCAGGCACTTCTTCAACTGCGATACATGAAACACATCGTGCACGTCCGAGAGATGGGCTGGCAACTCAAGACGGTATGCAACCTCGCCTCTCCTATCGATCACCTTGAACGGCCAAATGTACCGTGGCGACAACTTGCCTCTGACTTTGAATCAACGATGCCCTCTGATAGGTGACACTTTAAGATACACATAATCTCCCACCTCAAAAGTCAACTCACGTCGTCGTGTGTCTGCATAACTCTTCTGTCTGGACTGAGCTGTCTTCAAGTTCTTGCGGATCTCCCGCACCTTGTCGTCAGCATATCTCAACAACTCTGGCCCAAACACCTGACTCTCTCCAGTCTGATCCCAGAACAATGGAGTTCTGCACTTTCTCCCATATAAAGCCTCAAATGGTGACATCTTTAAGCTAGCCTGATAACTGTTGTTGTACGAGAACTCTGCATACGGTAAATTCTTATCCCAACTCCGACTGTTCTTTAAAGCACAAGCTCTCAGCATATCCTCAAGAATCTGATTAGTCCTCTCTGTCTGCCCATCGGTCTGCGGATGATACGCTGAGCTGAAATTAAGACGTGTGTCCATGGACTCATGCAGCTTTTGCCAAAACCGCGAAGTGAACTGTGCTCCACGATCTGAGACGATCTTCTTAGCCACTCCATGGAGACATACAATCCTGGACATATACAACTCTGCCAACTTCGACCCATCATAACGCTCCTTGACCGGTATGAAGTGAGCGACCTTGGTCAATCGATCCACTATCACCCAAATAGAGTCATAACCAGACTGAGTCCTCGGCAATCCCACGATGAAATCCATACTGATTTCTTCCGACTTCCACTCTGGCACCCTAAGCGGCTGTAGCAAGTCTGCTGGTCTCTGATGCTCTGCCTTCACAAGCTGACACGTGTCACACAAAGCCACGTGCTCTGCCACATCTCGCTTCATGCCATGCCACCAATAGCGATCCTTCAAATCATGATACATCTTCGTACTCCTAGGGTGAAGGGAGTAATCTGAATCATGAGCCTCTCTCAATATCAACTGTCGAATAGCCTTATCATCTGGCACACATATCCTCTTCCCAAGCCAATGTGTCCCATGCTCATCCTCTCTAAAATCAGGAGCTTTGCCATCCTTCATCAATCACTTTATCTCTAGGATCTTCTCATCATTCTTCTGAGCCTCTCGAATATCCTGCTCCAGTGTAGAATCCACTTCCATCATCACTGCCTCTGCGTTAGAAACCATGCTGAGATTCAGTCTAGCAAATTCTTCACATAGCTGAGGCTGCAACACCATCGCATTACAATGCGTCTTCCTGCTCAAAGCATCCGCGACTACATTGGCTTTTCCTGGATGGTAGTTAATCCCCACACCAAAGTCATTAATAAGCTCCAACCATCTGCGCTGCCTCAAATTAAGATCCGGCTGTGTGAATATATACTTGAGACTCTTATGATCCGTGTAGATCTCCGTCCTCTTACCCATCAGATAATGTCTCCAAATCTTCAAAGCATGCACTACGGCTGCCAACTCTAAATCATGCGTGGGATAGTTCCTCTCATGCTTCCGAAGCTGTCTGGAGGCATACGCCACGACATGTCCCTCCTGCATAAGAACACAACCCAATCCCTGTCCAGAGGCATCACAATATACCGAGAACTCCTTCTGCATATCGGCCATAACTAACACAGGTGCCGTCGTCAGTCTCATCTTCAACTCCTGAAAGCTGGCTTCACATTCGGGCGTCCATCTGAAAACTGCCCCCTTCTCAAGCATCTTCGTGAGCGGCTTAGCAATCTTGGAAAATCCCTCAATGAATTGTCGATAATAGCCTGCCATACCCAAGAAGCTTCTGATCTCCCCCACATTCCCTGGTGACTGCCACTCAATCACTTTTTCTACTTTGCCTGGATCAACGGATATACCTCCCTCAGATATGATATGTCCAAAGAATCCCACTTCCTTCAACCAGAACTCACACTTGCTAAGCTTGGCATACAACCGATTATCCCGAAGCCTCTGCAACACCGGCCTCAGATGCTCCTCATGCTCTTCTTTACTCTTCGAGAATACCAGAATATCATCAATGAATACCACCACAAATTTATCCAAGTACTCCATGAATATCTTATTCATAAGGTACATGAAGTAAGCCGGAGCATTGGTCAGTCCGAATAACATGACCGTGTACTCGTAGAGGCCATAACGACTAACAAACGCCGTCTTCGGAATATCGGATGCTCGAATCTTCAATTGATGATAACCCGAACGAAGATCAATCTTGGAGAACACACATGCTCCTCTGAGCTGATCAAACAAGTCCTCAATACGGGGCAAATGATACTTGTTCTTGACAGTCATAGCATTAAGAGCCCGATAATCAACACATAACCTCTGAGTCCCATCCTTCTTTGGCACGAATATAACCGGAGCTCCCCAAGGCGAGGAAATGGGACGGATATAGCCCTTATCTAGCAGATCCTGAAGATGCTCCTTGAGCTCTGCTAGCTATTTAGCGTCCATCCTATACGGTCTCTTATATACGGGAGCACCACCAGTTACTAACTCGATGACAAATTCAATGTTTCAATCAGGTGGCATACCTGGCAACTCCTCAGGAAACACATCCGGAAACTCGCTGACTACCCGAATACCCTCCGTAGCTTCAAGCTGATTAAGCTGGATCTTCTCAGCTGGCGCTTGGGCAGATCTGAACTCCACCTTTGTGCCATCTGTGTGAGTCAATCTAACAGTCCTCGACGCACAATGAATAACACCATCATACTTGTCCAACCAATCCATCCCGAGAATAATATCAATCCCGTGAGACTCCAGCACAATGAGATTTGCGGAGAAGACTACCCCCTTATGTCTATACTCACTTTCGGACACACCTTCCTTGTCTTGAATTCTCCTCCAGGAGAGTTGACCACTAGCATGCGGGTCATCAGTGTAGTAGTCATATCGTAAAAACTCCTTAGCAATAAAAGAATGTGTAGCACCTGAATCAAACAAGACTGTAGCGGGGTGAGAATTAGCGGAGAACATACCAATCACCACGTCTGGAGCATCCTGAGCCTCCTCCAAGACTACATGGTCCACCCGACCATGCAAGACGTTCTGTTGCTGCGGTTGCTTCTTCTTTGGGCACTTGCTGGCGAAGTGTCCAACATCCCCACAATTATAGCACTACAAGTTGGGCTTGGGCCCCTGAGTCCCGCTGCTCTGCTGCTGCCTCTGCTGAAACTGGCCCGCCGGACGAGGTGGAACGGCGGGGCGTGGCTGCTGCACCTGCTGATGCTGCTGCTTAGTCTGTGGCGTCGGCTGTCTGAAGGCTGGAGTAGGCTGCCTCGGCGCCTGGTACTGGTGCTGACCCGTCGAACGACTCATCTGTCCGGCTGGCTGTGGTGCAAAGCGAGGACGACTGCCGCTGCCTGAAGACTGACTCTGCCAAGTCATCTTCCGCTTCCTCTGTAGCTCGAGCTCTGGCAACTGCTTCTCCATCACAAAAGCTTTATCCACCATCTTCTGAAAGCTGTCGTAGTAGCTGGAAGACAGTGAATTCTTCAACTCTGGATCGAGCCCCTCAACAAAGCAATCCTGCTTCTTCTCATCAGTGTTGACATCCTCTGGCGCGTAACGAGACAACTGCATGAACCTGGTGAGATACTCACGCACTGTCAAGCTGCCCTGCTTCAGACTCAGAAACTCCTTGCGCTTCATCTTGATCTCACCGGCTGGTACAAAGTGACTGCGGAATCTGCCTCTGAACTCATCCCATGAGGGTCCACGTGAGCAGCTGTGTAAGCTGTCCACCAGTCTGCTGCGGGTCCTGCTAGCTGGTGAGCGGCGAGCAAGACTCTCTCCCGTCCGTGACACTGGATCAACTGCAGCTTGCTATCAATCATCTTCAACCAGTCATCTGCATCCATCGGCTCAACCGGACTCGAGAACACTGGCGGCTGAGTGCTCTGAAAGTCTCTCGACTTGGACCGAGGTCCAGGCGCTAACGGTGGTGGAGGTGGAGGAGCCTGCTGCATGTTACCGATGACCTGAGACAAATTCTGCAACAGCTGGTTCTGCGTGGCCATCATCTGCTGCATTATCGGAGCTACGCCTGCTCCGCGAGCACCTCGACCAGCCCAGCCTGGGAGCTGGAAACCTGGAGGTCTGTTATCAGCCTCGGGTACACCACGACCACGGCCACGACCACGTCCTCTACCTGCCATCTGTTGTACAATCCAAAGTTTATAACAATATACTCAATAATGGCAGTAAGGGGTGATCGATAATTTGGTAAAAATATTAAAACATATACGCATATAAAAATTCTCGTCTAAATGTTCAGAATAAATGCAAATGCAGACAAATCAAGTCAAGCACCAATCAAAACAATCACAAACACTTACGAATTGATCTATGCGTCCAATTTACCCAAGTTTTAAGTCGTATTTAGTTTTCTAAGTGAAAATACACCTAGTTCGTGACTGTTTCTACCTAGGCTCGCGTCCTACGGACAACACGGCTCTGATACCACTTTGTCACGCCTGGTTCCTGTAAAACACACCAGACAAGCTACACATGTATGCCAGGATCTGTTAGTTCATACATGTGCCAACAAAAGTGTAATATTATATATATTAAGCCGATGTCAAATGATAATTATTCAATACATGAATGACTCATGGTCTAAAAAAGGAAAGATACACAGCAGCGGAAATCTAAGCGCGGAGCTCCATCACAGGCGTCGTCCGGGGGCACGCCAGCCTAGTACTGCACACCGGGATCGAATCCGTCGTCTTCATCTTCTCCCGCTCCATCTCCATAGCCTGAGCATCAGTGATGTACAAAAAGAGGCAACAAGCAAGCATGAGTACATAGCGTACTCAGCAAGTGTGGGAAATAGATGACATGTAGGTTATTCAAAGGAAAAGGCTAAACTCGTTTTAAGCACTACACAGAACATCCTACCCCTAGTTTTACCTTAGCATCCTATTTACTATGTGTGACATTCCAAATCCCGAAAAATACGTAAACACTGTCAGGTTCAAAAGCTATCCACCAAATGAACTGTGGTGGGGTAATGTGATGAAATGCACACTTTTGCAAGTCTATTTCTTGGGCTTTTACATCCCTCCCACCTTAAAAGAATCTCGTCCCGAGATTATAAAAGAAGAGACGACGATGTAAGAAGAGGTTACCCGTTATGAGACGCCATGAAGTCCGGGTAGTTTGAGTGAAGGAATTCCTCGATCTCCCACGTTGCTTCTTCGGCGGTGTGGTTACTCCACAGTATCTTGTAGAACCACAGCGTTCAGCTACGTGTGGTCTGAGCCTTCTCATCAATAATTGCCACCTGATATTCAGCATACGTCAAATCCGGTTGCAGCTCGCCAATGTCTTTGGTTTGAACGGCAGCCGTATACTTCAGACATTTTCGTAGTTGCGAAACATGGAAAACATCGTGAAAACCAGCGAGAGATGCTGGTAGCTCCAGTCCATATGCCACTGTTCCACACTTCTCGGTGATAGCATAGGGTCCAATAAATCTGGGGCGAGTTTCCCCTTCACACCAAACCGGTGCACGCCTTTCATCGGGGGATACACGGAGGTATACGTGTTCCCCGACATCGAAGTGCAGCGGCCTACGCCTCTTATCAGCGTAGCTTTTCTGCCGAGATTGAGCGGCCTTCAAATTGGCTTGAATCATCCGAACACGCTCTTCGGCGTTGTTCACCACATCAACCCCGAACGTGACCCTTTCACCAGACTCGCACCAGTTCAATGGGGTGCGGCATTTGCGACCGTAGAGAGCCTCAGAGGGTACCAATGTGCTGTTCCCATGACAGCCCTGACCAGTTTCCATTTAAACCTGATTTAGGCCATGCTAAAGCAAAACCAATTCTGGAGCTCAACATTAAAGTTAGAGCTAACTTCAATAGCTTCCCAGAAAGTATTTTCTTGGCCTAAGATATGTCCTGGTTCCAAAGTTATGAGATGTCAAAGGTAACAGAATTTCTGGAGAAATCTGGACAGCACCTCCCTCCTTTAGGTACTGATTTGATCCAAGAATTCCAGTTAATTCTGTTCCTAATATGACAAATCTTTCTGTTAGAAAGTTGTAACCCATCTCATAAGCTTTCCATAACTACCTCATTTTCTATTTTTGGATTTTTATGCAGGAAGTTATGCTTAATTTACAGAGAGTTTACAGAGAGTCTTTGCTCTGCCCTGTTTTCTGTACAGTTTCAACTCTACTGCATTTTTCGATTGGTTAAGGGATGAAACACCTCTGGACCTCAACAGAAAAGTTGTAAAACTCTTCCAAAGCTTTCCAGAAATGTATCATATAACCCCAACCTCGAAAGAACTCAACCTCTAACCTCTGATTAACTTCAGCCTTGATTCAGCTGAAAACAGAGTGCTCTGTCCTTAACAACCTATAAGTTGAAAACTTGTTAACTTTGAGTATCCTGTTCAAGGGAAGGAGTTACATCAAGTTTTACTACTTTAGATCAAAATATTCATGTTTTACATGAAGTTTTTCATTTAATGGGGTGTGACGTCGATGCGTCACCAGATTATGTCGGTACTACGTCCCCACAAAGAAAAACCTATACCGGACTTAGCCGGCTTCGTTATTTCAGTGGCACTAAACGTCACTCGCACACGGATGCTACACGTCTACCGTTTCGTGGTCAGGCTACCTGCAGGAAACTCAAGCAATCGTCAGACTCGGCTGCACACCGAGCCCGGAAGCCATACAGTTCGTACACCCGGCCGTCATCACTCGCGCGGGTGTTCTCAAGCCAACCACGCCTTGAGATACATGTTCATGTTTCAGACCACGTGACGGGGCCTCCCAAGTTGCACCACGCACGCCAGGGACAGACGTTGCTCGAATACCCCAAACGACATGAAGAGTCATAGAGGATATCAAAGCGGGTCGGGTTACCTGCCACAAGTGGGGCTCCACCCTTCAGCTTGTGCGCACTGGTGGACAGCGCTTACGTGCACCCCCCAAGACATACACGTCCCGAGATGCACGATTTTCCGACATAGACGAATAGGTTAATATGCCACTTTCTATACACTAATATACCGGGTATAGGATGATAGCAAGTCCGGATAATACGTTCGTAGAAAATCCTCGCTTTCCCATGTCGCCTCATCATCGGTATGGTTACTCCACAAGACCTTGTAGAACCCTAAGGTCCGGTTTCTTGTGGCACGAGTCTTTTCATTGATGATCCGGATTGGATACTCCGTGTACGTGAGGTCCGGTTGAAGAACTTCTATGTCTTCAGTGCGGATTTCAGCCGAGGGTTTGAGGCACTTCCTCAGCTGAGAGATGTGGAAGACGTTGTGAATGCCTGCGAGCGACGCTGGTAACTCCAGGCGATAGGCCACGGGTCCGCATCTTTCAATGACGGTGAACGGACCAATGAACTGCCGCGCAAGTTTACCATTCACTCCGAAACGGTGAATTCCCTTCATCGGAGACACACGGACATAGACATGGTCCCCGATGTCGAAGTGGAGAGGGCGGCGTCTCTTATCCGCATAGCTTTTCTGACGAGATTGAGCAGCCTTAAGATTGGCTTGTATTACTTGCACTCGTTCTTCCGCTTCATTCACAAGTTCAATTCCGTAGATAACTCGCTCGCCGGACTCGCACCAGTTGAGAGGTGTACGACATTTCCGGCCGTAGAGAGCTTCATACGGCGCCATCTTGATGCTAGCTTGATAGCCATTGTTGTAAGAAAACTCCGCCAACGGCAAATGATCGTCCCAATTCTTGCCGTGGTGGATGGCACAAGCGCATAGCATGTCTTCAAGCACTTGGTTCACCCGTTCAGTTTGACCATCTGTCTGCGGGTGATACGCGGAGCTTTGGATCAGTTTGGTCCCCAACGATGCGTGCAGCTGTTCCCAAAACCGAGAGACGAACAGCGCACCGTGATCTGAAATGATGGAGCGGGGAACAACGTGCAAACATAAGATCTTGGCAATGTACAGCTCTGCATATTGCTTGGCCACGTACTTTGTATGTACGGGAATGAAATGAGCCGACTTGGTTAGTCGATCGACTATCACCCAAATCGAGTCATGTTTGCGACACGTGAGAGGTAATCTGACTATGAAGTCCATGCTGATATCCTCCCACTTCCACGCCGGAATGTTCAACGGCTGTAGCTCTCCGGCTTTACGCATATGGTCGGCCTTCACACGCCGACACGTATCACATTCGGATATGTATTTTGCGATTTCTCTCTTCATCCTTGTCCACCAAAACCTGGTTTTCAGATCCTGGTACATCTTGTTGCTGCCCGGATGAATAGAATACTTGGACAAATGAGCCTCGTCCAAGATTTTCTTCCGAAGCTTCATGTCACGGGGTACCACTATACGGTCTTTAAACCATAGAGTGTCGTGTTCATCTCTTCGGAAGCACTTCATTTCGCCATTCTCCATCCTTCTCCGAATGTGCGACATTCCCATGTCCTTCTTCTGAGCTTTCATAATCTCCTCTCTTATGGTTGGGATGAGAGCAAGATTATATAACGCCCCATACGGAGTCAAGTACAGACTTGGCTCCTCCTCTTCAAGTGGGGTGATGGACAGATTGTTGACATGGGATTTGCGGCTTAAGGCATCGGCAACCACCCCATATTTGGGGGAAATTTCCCCCAAATTGGCCGCAGCCTTGAGGGTGGGGGGGGAACCCGATCCCCCACCCCTAGGACTCTTTGGTTGAGTCCCATCTTGATTAGAACTCTTCTTTTCCCCCCTTATAAATAGACCCCCCCAGCCCCCCTACACCTTTGGCCACCGCCCTACCCCAAACTCACCGAGTTGCCCCCTGCCCCCCAACTCGATGGGTTGAGCCCCCCCCCCCCTTGGCGGAGTTTGGTCGCCGTCGATCCCCGCCGACGAACCCCGCCGTCAAGCCCCGTCGTTGAGCCCCACCGTCGAGACCCGCCGACGAGCCCCGTCATCAAGCCCCGCCGTCGAGCTCCGCTACGCCGTCGCCGGAGAAGAAGTTGGGAGAATTTGGTGGGGAAATTTGGGATGGCTCAATTCAGCTATCTTATTTCCATTTCTCTCCATTTCTGTTCCTTTCTATATTTTTATATTCCTTTCTCCATTTCTATATTCCCTTCTCCATTTCTATGGTTCTTTCTCCATTTCTATGGTTCTTTCTCCATTTCTACTTCTTTTCAAATGCTTCTCTACATGAAAAATGTATGCAATGCATGGTAGTGAAATTGAGGGTGTTACATATCCCACAACAAACTAGAATTAGATGTAAGCTTATGCTACCCACAAATTCTAAGTTCAAGGCAAAGTTACTCAAAACCAATAAACTCAGTAGTTGAGGAATACTAAGTTGTATACTAAGGACCAAGGAAAAATAAAACAGACCAACTATTCATCATTTCAACTTATGCAAAGATATAACATTCTTACCGCACATCTTTTATTCAAATTAAATCCTATTCTAAATATTTTTTAATTTTTTTGATGCAAATTATGTGGAAAAGGGAAATGATATGCAAGGTGATATGTGATACGAGTTACCTCAAGTGGAGGTACTCCCCCAAGCTTGTTCTTGGTTAAGGTCTACGATAGGGATTGATTCCCTAACAGCGCAGGTAGCTCGAGAGGTCGGCCTATCCTTGTTGCAGCGTGGCTTCGATGGTGGAAGGTTGAGTGTCTATATTATGGTTCCTTCCATGGGTGCCATGAATGTTGTCGAGGAGCATGTTTGTGGATGCCGCTCGTACGCATATCAAGTTCTCCCGTACGTTGGGTGTGATCTATGATTTCTTGCTAAGGTCATGATAACCTTGAGACACAAAGGAAAAACATGTGCCTAGCGATGGAGGAAACTCCCTTAAGCTTGAATGGATGCTAAAATAGTTGGAAGCATATTGACCCCACATATTCATAACAACCCATTGGTCACTTGTGGAGGGTTTCCATGACAAACTTCCAGCCTCTTATCGCTATGATTGTACTTCAGGCTTATTTTCCGATAGGTTCCAACCATGCTCGTTTACTCCTTGGCCAAGAGATGTTGACATAGAACCTCCGGTGCTTCATTCAACAATCGACTTCTTGTATGCCTGCATAGAAATATTACTCCTACAAGCTTCCCCTCTGGCTGGAGAGGAATGGTTAGTTCCTGGTACTTGTACAAATGAATTTTTGGGTTAGGTAACCGAATTTCATTTGTACATCTAGGGGAGAGAAGCAGCAAATATCTATCGGGCCCAATTTCATATGAGTGTGAGTGCATCCATAAACAATGTACCATTCATTGATATAAAAGTGGAGTTTTATGAGTAGATCAATTTGCATATTTTCTAAAGCTCATACTCAAATGTGGGGGACCATCGTCCCGACAATCCAGGAATTGCATTGGGTGGTGCCGTGTTAGGCGACACCGAACAACCCACACAGAAATAAATCCAAGACATACACAGTTGTGTATTAAACAACAGATCGGTTTTACAATTAATAATGTACAATGGCAGAATATACAATCAAAGTTTCAGCGGAAATACAACTGTGATCACTCTCACGAAGCTAGCTAAGCAGCAAAGGAATTATCCTGCCCAAGGATAACACTTTCTAGCAACATGAAATGGAATCGGCGGCGAGCAAGGTTTCTTGTGACCATGCAGCCAAGAATGGCGCTGTCATGCTTAACCCTTCATGATATACGATGAATTTACCTGCAAAACAACTCTGCCAGAGTGAGCACGATGGCTCAGTAAGACTTAACCATCTCTCTTAACGCATGCAACTCTACATGAAGGTAACTTAAGACTTAGGAATTTAAAGTTGCATCAGGACTCGCCTACAAGTTCATCCTTAATTTTCATATTTTAGCCATCATATTAATAACCTTGTTCTGAGCAACATTGGAACTCCACAAGCAAACAAGAAACGTTTCATTCCAATGTTACGTGCCCAAGGGGAAAACTAACTTTAATTTGCTGTATGTCTACTTCATACATGGTTATCATGCAACTCAATTTAACATAGTAGCATATAACTTGCAAATTGTTGTCACTCAACTTTGATTACTACATCACAACACAGTGAACAACTGGTACTCATAACTGTGAGGAACGGTGATTCGAATCAAACACTGCCCGGCTTACTCGACACATACGCCCGCCTCTGAAGACCCAAATCTGGCGTCATTCATTATGTCATATAAGGTAACCTTCCTCAGGACACCCGATTGTAGAAGCGGTCACGCCGTCTCGGGCTCATAGGTCTAACGAGACGGTGTGGTATTCCCCTACAACCCAGTTAACCTGGTACATCAGTTTCCTAGTTCCCATATACTAGTAAGCATTCGGTACACATCAGAATACTTGTTCAGCGGGGCTGCACACGAGAATGGTCCTTAACCGACACAGACAGAGCTACTCGACCAAGACGTCATCTTGTCGCTACCTGCACCCTCCGCCCAGTCTCATGTTTGGAAGCATAAACTTTAGTTTGGTTGATTACACCACACCCGTGTGAACTCGAACTATAGCCCGCGAGTAGATTCCAACTACTCGACTTCTACCAGATGTCATAACCTATTTAGCATGGCAACATTCTACAGCGGGAAACTTATTCTACCCTTGACTCCAGGGTTCATTTGGTCATGCAGTTGGAGTATAAATACATCCTGACCTAATGCACAAACAAACCCTAATCCATAGTAGTGAACAAAGTAAAAAGTTTATAAAACAACATAAATGCAAACCGGAACTTGCCTTTGCACTACAGGAATCGCGATAATAGACGACGGCCAGATACCGTCGTCTGTAAGGCCCAAACCATCGTCTATAGCTTATAGACGACGGTATACGCTTATAGACGACGGTTTAAGGCCGTCGACGATTTTTTTGTCATCTATAACGTTATTGACGACGGTATCCGTCGTCCATAAACTATTTGACGACAGTCGGAATTAGCTGTCGTCGATAAGTGACTTCCTCCACGTGGCATCAGGGGAAGCTTATTGTCGACGGTGACACGGACACCGTCGACGATAAGTTACAGTATCGTCAACGGTAAAAGGGTAATGTCATCGATACTGGACACTTATCATCGACGGTATCCTTGTCACTGTCGACGATAACTTGCCAGTATCGTCGACGGCCGCCAGAGAACCGTCATCGATAATTTTTGCAGTTTTTTTTAAAAAAATAGAAAATGCTGCCCTGGCTTTGAGGCCAGATCACAGAGACAGAAAAACATGACACAAACATGCATATATATCACATGGCACCGCAAAATACATCACACAATATATTATTGCACAATTCTTCATACAAGTCTCACACCGCACATAGTCCACATCACACAACCCAAGTTTGAGAGAGGAGGGAACTCAGCTCACAAGTATGAGGCTCGGCTGACCTGACTAAGAGACACTACCCCGTCCGCTGCCACCGGAGTTCGGAAAGTCGTCCTCCTGCAGTCGTCCAAGCATCTGAGGTGACGGAGTTTGAGCCTCCGTTCCCGACGCCTGTGAAGTGCAAGTGTGGTTAGACATGTTACAAATAATAAAATGCATTGCAAGTGTGATTTACTAAGTTTGTACCTGGGCTACCGTCGTCGGCACCGGCGGCAGCTGTATCGCTGGTGGCGCCCATTGCGGAAAGATAAATGCCTGTCCTGCACTCATAGCCTACAAACACAAAGCAAATCATTATACATGTCATTTATATGTAAAAAATGTTAAGTACAACATCTAGAATGAATTACCTGCATGGCAGCTTGCATCTGTAACATGAACGAGTTTTGATACTCGTCCCTAGCCCTTTGCACCTCGTCCCTAGCCCTGATCTCAGCTGCCCGCGCCTCGTCCCTAGCCCTGAGCGCTTCTTGCGTCCTCTGGAGCTCCTCTCGCAGACTCTAGAGCTCCAGATCTCGACTAGCGCGGCTGCTGCTGGACCCACCCTATAGCGATGAAGAGGCTTTTGAGGAGGCTCGCGCCTGTCTCGAGTCGACCACTCCATCAAAGATTGCTAACCTACACAAATGAAGTAAGATTATTAAATTTTGTATCTTGAAGTTTGTAACAGTAAATTAAAAATTATAAAGCTCACCATCCGTGAGGTTTACCACCACCGCTTGCATACGTGGCTTCGGGGACGATTGGCGCGCTCTGCCAATCGAACTCTTCACCTCGAAGCGTCCGCGCCTCCTCCCCGTACTTTGCCTGCAAAAACCATAAAAATAACATCATTAATACAATTAAAGAGAATTCAATTAAGTTGAAAAAATTAACTCACCAAAGTCTCTGTCGCCGTCTGAGAAGACATCTGGTCAGGTTGCGACGGGTCACTTCCCAAGTGACCCCTCTTACACACCTCGATAGGTGCCGGCTGCTGACCGCTCTCGTGCTCCTATCGATACATGTTAGCACAATGAAGATTATAAAATTACTTAATAGAATGCTTATAGCACTTACCAACTGTTTAGCGAGGCGTATGTAGCCGTCCCCACCCAAACGATGTTTTCCGCCTGTCCCTCTACTCTCTCGATGGGTTTTAGAAACTGACTTGAAGCCCTCACTCGCCCAAAGAGCACACAGGGCACCGTACGCGTCCGGATGGCTGTCAAGCCAAGCTACACCGACCTGCACACATTTATTATTAAATGAAAACATTGATCACGATCAGATAATGAAGCAAAGTAAACTAAAAACTTTACCTCTGCATACTGCGCCTCCGTCAAGTACGTGTCGCCCGATTCCTTCCCCGGCTCACCCTCGTCTGGATGTAACTTGAAGTACGCGTTTGTAGCTTGAATGCGAGCCGTAGATAGTGACTGTGTCACAATCTTCCTAGAGCAGTTATGAAAGATGAGACGAGCGTGATCCGTCTGCTCGGCCTCGTCCTCCAAACGATACCGTGCCTGAAAAAAGGAAATATACAACTAAATGTATGTAATTTGTAATAAATTCGTATTACACAAGTATTGTTCATACTTTCCATGAAGTCGTGCCAAATAGCCTCCTGGTGGTTGCCGTGAAGAACGTCCTGGGCCCTATAGTAGTCATCCCAAGATGTGGCAGCGCGTCCGTTCACTACACCAGGGTAGTGCAAACGGGCAAGACAGCCAAGACACCGTTCACCAGCGCGTGGCGTCCCTGGCCCGTGAACGAAGCATCCTCCCAAGTCCTGATACATGATTCTCAATTAGTATACATATAAGGCTAAAAGTATCTAAATTGAATTGTTAGAGAGGCTGTGTTTTCCACTGCCTGTGCTCGCGCGTCCTCCACCCAGCCGCCTCCCCACTCGGAGCCCATGGCCACACAGTCCCCACCCCCCGTCGCCCTCACCTTCCTCTATGCAATCAGCTTGATTGGCCATCCTTCACTCCAAGAACACGCCCGCAGTCATCAAGGGGTCCGTCTCCAGGAAATATACAGTGGTGGGCCGTCTGCTTCTGCTCGCTGTCCTCCGGTTGAGTCGAGGGTACCTGGTGGTGGGCCGGCCGTCTCACCCGTATCAGATCAGAGATCGCCATGTACGCGTCCGGTGGTGTACCCTCGGACTCGGAGCTTCGCGTTGCCGTTGCACGACGAGGAGGACGCGGTTGCTCGTGGCACATGTCTCTGTCCACACGCCCGCCCATGACTTTCCCTGCAGCATAGCACCGGGCAGGCGCGCGCCAACGACCTGTCGCCGTCTTTCTATGTGTCTCTCCCCTTCCACTGTCCACAGGCACACACATGCACGCCGTCGTTGTCGTCGTGGTTGCCTGCTCCGCTCCCCGTGCCTAGGAAGGATGTGCTTAGCAAGCGTACGTCAGCGCAGATGTGATCAAAACAAATACGTGTCTCGTGAGAATGCGACCACCATCTTTCTTTTGTTCTGTCGGCCGAGCTGGAACTGGAAAGCCACCACCAGCTCAGGCGGATGGCTCTCCAGTAACCTCATCGTACACCAGGAACGCTAATCTAATGCATCGATGACTTAGTTAATTAATTAATCAGTAAGCTGGATTCCTCAGATGCAGCAGCGCCGGATCAGTACGGTTAGGCAGGTTAGGCGTTCTCGTCGAGAGACGACAGACTAAACAAATGCTGCTGTTAGTACTAGTGGAGCGGCCCTGGCGCTGCGCGCGCAGGGTCAGACGGGGGAGGGGGACGCGGCGGGCGAGGGTTCAGGGCGGCGGGGCGGCGGCTGCTGGCGTGGCGGCCCCAGGCGGTGCTGCGTTCAGGGGCATCCGTGGGGACGGGGGCCGTAGCCGGCGAGGGCTCATGGCGGTGAGGCGGCCTACGACCGGCAGGGGCCAGCGGGGGTGGCGGCTGCCGGCAGGGCGGGCCAGGGTGGGAGGCGGGGTGCGGCTGCGAGGGGCAGGCCAGGGGGGGGAGGCGGGGCGCGGCCTGCGAGGGGCAGCCCGGGGGAGGTGGGGCGTGGCCGGCGAGGGGCGGCCCGGGGGAGGCGCGGCGCGGCCGGCGAGGGGCGGGCCAGGGGGAGCGGGGCACGGCCGGCGAGGGGCGGCCCGGAGGATGCCTGGCGCGGCCGGCGAGGGGCGGGCCGGGGGGAGCAGGGCGCTGCTGGCGAGGGGCAGCCCGCGGGGAGGCGGGGCCGGGATGCACGGGCGGAGAAGGGGAGGAGGTAGGGAGGGGCGCGGCGTACCTGGCGGTGGTCGGCCAGCGGCGTGAGAGGGAGGCGACGGCGAGAGTGAAAGACAGAACCGAGGGGCTGGCCTGAGTATTGGGACCTTAAAGACGACGGTGGGTTTACACCGTCGTTAACAAGGCTTAATTGACGACGGTGTAGGTCAACCGTCATCTATAAGTTCCCGGGAAGGCCCAGGTTATGGCCCATATTGACGAGGACCATTATTGTCGACGGTCCACCGTCATCTATAAGGCTCGAGAGCTTATAGACGACGGTGCTAGGTCAACCCTCATCAATAAATGATTTATTTATGACGGTGGAATCCAGCCGTCATCAATATATTTATGGACGACGGGACCGTCGTCAATTAATCTGGCCGTCGTCCATTGTCGTGATTCCTGTAGTGTTGTTTTGCAGATGACTAAAGTCAGATATAATATTTAGTTAGTTGCTAATCACTTGAGGCTTAATCACTTGCTCTTCTTGCTCCTTGATCCAAGCTTCACTTTCTCCACACTTCTCCACGTTAATCACTATACGTTATGAACATGCACGTGTATTAAATTGTAAATATTTTGCCATCAATCCCTAATGACAAGTTAAAAACAAAATTCTGTTTATAGGCTGGAATTGAGATGGTTCGAGTGGATGAAGCTGGATTTAGCAAAGTGGGTTAAACACTATGTGTTCTCACTAATGGTTGTATTTTTCACCTAAGCAAAGTATACTGAAAAGTACTGATCCAGAGCTCAAATTTAGCTGAAATTTTTTATGTGAGTTCCTTATCACAAGAAAGCATTCTGGACCAAAATTCAATACTTTTCATTAAGCAGTTCACTCAGAACAATTCCCTAAGCACTTAGGAAAAAAGGAATTAATTCTGAAGTAATTTGCATTTTCATGCCAAATCAAGTGAACTACATTTCAAGCATAGCTCAGGGAGCAAGCATTAATTTTCCTAGGAATTTTGGAGCTAGGAATTGCCCAGCACTGATTTTTCAAAGTGGGAATTATCTCTGAAAAAGGTTTCTGGACTTAATTTAGTACAGTGATTTGTACTCTGAATTTCCCTAGTCAAATCAACTCCAAATGAGCCGAAATTTTAACAGGCGTTCATTAATATCCTATGGAATATCTGGCAAAAGTTAGCAAATTTTGATGAACCAAACTCCCTCAAAAATTCTTTTACTGAATAGCTGCAAAGAATTTTCCAGAATTTATTATTGACTTTCATACACATTTGGTTGCAAGTTTGGATAGAACTTTTCAATCTGAATCTAGCCCAATTTGAATCACCCAATTCGGAGTTTCCTAGCAAATGTTATGAGCTTCTAAATTTTGAATGAAATCTGCATTTCAAAATAATCGGGAAAAGTTTAAAATTCTGACGCTGGGCCCAGGGGTGATGTGGCGCCACCAGGGAGCAGAACACAAGGGCTTCGGAATTAACAGCACGCAGCCACAAAGTGATCCGGGGCCAAAGAAAATCCTATTCAATATAAACAGAGGCTGACGTGTGGGCCCGACGAGGTCATCTTCTACCTCGCGCCGGTTCCAGTGCACCCGCCCCTCGCCGGAGCACTTCAGAAATCGGTCTCCCGGCCACCTACAGGCCCCAAACTTGCCGTTAGGCCCTAAACCAACGTGAGGAACACGCCGGTGAGGTTTCCCCGGACCGGCGACGACATGAACACATCGCGCAACGTGCGGTGGCTCGGGTCTCACTCCGGCAATGTCGCCCGCTCTACCTAGTCCTCCAAACTTGGGCTTTCTTGGCTCTAGAGCATTAGGGGATCATGGGAGTGCTCGACTTGGATGCCAAGGAGCTCGGGAAAGTTGCTAACTTAGTTGTCACCGTGCGGCCGATGTTTCCCGCCATGGTCGCTGATAGAAAAGTTTGAAATTTGCAAACTCTTTCCGGTTCTAAGCTAGGGTTCCGAAGGAGGAATGTTCCCTACAATGTCTAGCTCACGTGTGCACAAGATGATGAACCATAAACAAACTTTGAGTGTGAATTTCACAGCTTCTGTTTTCCCCGGCCGAGAGAAAAACTCAAAATTTTCAAGTGAGGGTCCACGGCTTGAGCTGAGGTGTGGGGAGGAGCAGCTTGAAGTGTCAGTGCTCCTCTGAGTGTCCTTGCTCGAGTGTGAAAGGCTTCGGGTTGAGCTGTCCACATGCGCCCGAGTTCCTGTTGTGTTCGGTTGCCGCGCGAAGAAGAGGTTCTCGGTGTTGGGGAGGCCGAACACCCTTCAGCTCCCCCTGTCTTCCAAAAAATATCTCAAATTTGACATGTTACATAATTCACTCGGCTCCTCCTCTTCAAGCGGAGTGATGAACAAATTGTTGACAAGAGATTTACGGCTTAAGGCGTCGGCAACCACGTTTGCCTTACCGGGATGGTAGTGAATCGTGATATCATAGTCTTTGATCAGCTCCAGCCATCTCTGTTGCCGCATATTCAACTCCTTTTGAGTGAATATATACTTCAATCTTTTGTGGTCGGTGTAGAGATGCACTAAGTTCCCAAGTAAATAGTGCCTCCACATTTTCAATCCCAACACCACAGCAACGAGCTCAAGATCATGAGTCGGATAGTGTTGTTCATGGTTATGATGTTGACGTGAGCCATAAGAGACGACTCTTCCTCCTTGCATCAATACACAGCAAAGCCCGATACCCACTACAGCAATTCGACTCACTTACGGCGGCTCAAACCGTCGTAAGTGTGGTCTAAACCGTCGTAATTAGCTAAATTATGATGGTTTAAGCCTAATTATGATGGTTTTTAGCCGTCGTCAGGATTTGGTCGTAAGTTAAGTAACTTACGACGGCTACCGTCGTAAGTTAGGCAACTTACGACAGCCTTAGGCAACTTACAACGGTGGCCCGCAGCCGTCGTATGTAAGCGTCAGGGCCATGTTACTTATGACGGCTAGGTCCAGGCCGTCGTAAGTAAAGCCGTCGTAAGTAACATGGGCTAACTTACGACGGCCTGTATACAGGCTGTCGTAAGTTATGTTTTTTTTTAAAAAAAAAACCAAAACTAGCAGCCCTGGCACAGTTTCCAGCCGAGACAAATCAAACAGGCATTCACACAGACAAAACAATACAATATAGATTTGACGGTTCATTCATAAAGTCAAAGAAAATCTAAAAACACATAACGGCTACACACTCCCCTCACGACTACCTCCGGAGCCATGAACGTCGTCTTCGTGCGTCCCTCCCAGTGCCGGTAGATGTAGAGATGCAGTATACGCCTCTGTCTGTGAACCCTGCAAACTAAATAAAAGTTACACATGTCTCATTCTCTCTCCCTCATTCTCTATCTCTATTTCACTCTCAGTACTGCTCTTTCACTCTCTCTCTCTCTCGCTTTTGTCCCTCTCCCCATCCCCCTCTCCCTTCTCTCTCTCTCGCTCTCGTTGTCCCTCTCCCCATCCCCCTCCCCTTCTCTCTCTCTTGCTCTCGTTGTCCCTCTCCCCATCCCCCTCTCACTTCTCTATCTCTCTCTCTCGCTCTCGTTGTCCATCTCCCCATCCCCCTTTCCCTTCTCTCTCTATCTCGCTCTCGTTGTCCCTCTCCCTATCCCCCTCTCCCATCTCTCTCTCGCTCATGTTGTCCCTATCCCTATCCCCCTCTCACTTCTCTCTCTCTCTCCCGCTCTCTCTCTCGCTCTCGTTGTCTATCTCCCCACCCCCCTCTCCCTTCTCTCTCTCTGTTGCTCTCGTTGTCTCTCCCCATCCCCTCTCCCATCTCTCTATTTCACTCTCCCCATTCCTCTATCTCTTCCACTATCTCTCTCCCTCTCTCTCTATCACTTTATCTCCCTCACTATATTAAATAGTATTAAAGATTTATACAGTGTCATTTGTACCTGTGCTGGGTGCGGCTGTGACGAGGGCGCCTGTGGCGGCTGTGGCCACGAAGGAAACGGGAGCTCCTGGCCACTCTATCGAGCTAAAGCCTGTCATTGCAACATATTAGAACACATGTATATTTCTGAAATGTTAAAAAGTTAAAATACAGTAATTTAAATTACTTATCTCCACCACTGCCTGCATCTGGGCCATGAGGGTGGCCTGGTACTCATGGACGACCCTAGTCCTGTCGAGCTCCTCTTGGGTCTGCGCAAGCCTATCCTCCATGGCACGGAACTCCAAGTCCCTCTGCGATAGACGACACTCGATGGCCCAACGGACGATGCCTCCGTCGATGGAGTGCCTCTCACAGGCTGCGTCGCCCTCGAGTCAACAACTCCATCAAAAATGGAAAACCTACAAAAGGTAGAAAAATAATAAGTAGAATAAGGAAGTTTTAAAAAAAACTAAAACAGTTGACCAACTCACCGTCAATGGGTGTAACACCCTCAAAATTCATTCCCATGCATTGCACACATTTTTCATGTAGAGAAGCATTATAAAAGAAGTAGAAATGGAGAAAGAACTATAGAAATGGAGAAAGAACTATAGAAATGGAGAAAGAACCATATAAATGGAGAAAAGAACCATAGAAATGGAGAAAGAACCATAGAAATGGAGGAAGGAACCATAGAAATGGAGGAAAAACCACAGAAATGGAGAAAGACATATAGAAATTGAGAAGGGGAATGTAGAAATGGAGCAAGTGACATAGAAATGGTGAGGAATGAGAAAAAGATAGCTGAAATGACCATTTCCAATTTCCCCAAAATCTCCAAATTCCCCAATTCCCCCCAAAAGGGGGAATTTAATCCCCATTGCTGCTGCACCAAATCAAAAGGGGATAAATTTGTTAAGATTGAGTTCCAATTGGAGTAGGACTCCTCCCTCTCCCCCTCTGATAAATAGAACCCAAACACCACCCTTTTGGCCGCAGCCCCCCCCCCTCTTCTCCCCCCCAAGTCGGTGACTTGCCCCCCACCCCCCCCCAACTTGCCGAGTTGGCACCCCCCCCTTGCCGGAGTTCGGTCGCCGGTGAGCCCTGTGACGCCCCCGTTCTGAGAGGAAACCTCTCTGAACCGAGACTGATGCTTATGTGTGCCCAGGATGTTCTTGACACATACACATATATCCACAAACTGAATTCAGAATATATATAACCACTAATAACATGGTTTATTACAATGTCTCATGAGTCTTGGACTCATTCTAGCAGCGGAAGTCTTATCTTAGCAGCGGAAGTCTTTATTCTAGCAGCGGAAGTATTCTAAACTAATGCGGAAGCAACTAAGCAGCAGCAGCGGCTCCATCTCCTACTCCACAGGCAAGGTTGAGGACAGATTACACGCCTAATACTCCACGTGGTCTTCATAGTACTCCTCTCCTGTTGCTGATGATGAAGTAATAATGCAAGTTTGAGTACATTATGTACTCAGCAAGTGCGGGAAAATATGATATGTAGCTCACAACAAGGAAGGTATAAAAAGGCTAATTGCAGAAAGCAAAGTTTATTTCTCAAAACACGATAAAAACAGCAACTTAGCTTTAAGTGAATGTAATCCCAACATGTATTTAAACATTAACATACCTCCATTATGATTCATCCCTTTTCATGTCTCAACCAAACATTAATCTTTCTCAACTTTTCTCATGAATACCATCTCGTATTCACTACCATCTCATGAATACCATCTCGTATTCACTACCATTTCATCTCATATTCAATTCTGTCTCATTCCGAGACCAAATCTCGTTGCCATGACTCAACAGTCATGCAACCAATCTCATTACTTGGACCCAACAGTCACTAAAACCAAACCAAAACAAAAACCATCCAAAACCATCCCCAAAACCATCCCATATAATCATGGAAGTTGGCCAGGCGCTCGTGACCGTAAGCTCGGCTATCATGATAGTTTAAGACTCTGCAGAGTTTGTACCACTTTACCCACAAGTTTGTGATTTCGTCACCCGTCGGCGACTGCAGAACCTCTATTATACCAGTACACAACCATCGGTGTATGGCCAAGAGATCACAAAATAGTCTTTACAAAGGGGCTACTAGATGTATGGACTCACTAAGGTTTCACCGGCAGGCTAGAATCTCCAATTCTCCTACCCATGGGCCCCCTCTTGTGCCATGCAGTTCCCAGGGCAGTCCTCACTCGACTCCCATTCCCCGCGCCTTCCACGGTCCATAACAATCTAGCAACTTACCTAATTACTCAGCTAAGCCACACCCATACTTGGCCTTGTGGTGGCACTGTTATCTTGGCATGTGCTCGCATGAACCGGTCCTTAGATCTACGGAAAGTAACCACCATCTCATTCTACCTCTTCCACAAAACCAGGCCTGCCTAGATCTCCCTCTGATTCATGTTCATTAACATCAAATTCTAATTATTCATACGAGTGCAGTTAGCTAGACACATCTATCTCGCTTCCCGTATCCCATGGACTCAGCGAAGCATAAAAGCAAAAACCATATCCGACTCATTAACTTTCCCGGTGACAAGGGTGGTTTGACAAAACTAGTAAACTCCTATAAAGGGTTTCCCATCATGTTGACTCAAGCACACACACCTTTTCGCAAACAAAACAGTTTTCCAAAAACATGGGATCAATATGGTCAAGGGGCACTTGCCTTGTTCTTGCAGTTCCCGTTGCTCAAATTCTTGCTGTTGTAGTCCGTCGTAGGTAGCTCCCTGAGCTTGTCCTTCTATACGCGATCAGGCACATAAAAGATTCAAAGCAATCATTCATTATGCACAAACTCTACCTTAACATGCAATGATGCATATGCATGCTAATCCTATGATGCAGTTCCTATTAGATCGGTTTGTACGTGCTTTTTGCATTTTTTTTATAGGCTTGCATGGGGTTTTACGATGAGCAAAGGTGTACGGATCAAATGTGGACGTGGCGATGATCTCGTCATTAGATCTAGATCAAACTGATCAACACATGATCTGTCCACGAAAAAGCTTCTGTTCGAAAGGGATCAAAGAACAGATGCAAAGAAAACGCGATGTTTTCATAAGGTGGTATTGGAAACCTACCTTGCTTCCTTTGGGTGCTCCCTCCTAGCAAAAATAGATCGTCGGCTCTCCTCCGGCGATGGCGATCATGTCTGCGCTCATCGGCAGTCTCTCCGGTGGTCTAACTCCGGCAAAGAGGTTTAGCTCGGCGAGTTTGGGGCTAGGGCTTCTAAGTTGTTGGCTTAGAAAAGATGTTACGACCAAGGGGTTGTTTCGGGTTCAACTTATAATCGGGAAGAGAAGAGTCCTAATCTGATTGGATTTTGAATAAGAATCCTATTCAAATTGTTTTTGAATCTTAACAACTTATCTTCAATTGATTTGGTTGTAGTATCAACGTAGAAGAGTTGGTGTCGGTTTCCTCAGTAACGGGTACTCATGTACAGAGGAAAACCGCTTCAGAATCGTGTCCTTCCGCAGGGATAAGCTCCGGAGGCTCCACGTGTCCTGCGGGAACCTGAGCTCCCTTTTCCACAGAGACAAGCTCCGGTTGTGCCGCGTGTCAAGCGGGAGAGACCTCCCTCTCCCTCACAGGTGAGCTCCGCGTGCGCCACGCGTCCTGGCGGGCGGGACCTCCCTCTTCCTCAGAGGTGAGCTCCGCGTGCGCCACGTGTCTGGTGGGTCGGGACCTCCCCTCTCAACAGAGGCGAGCTCCACGAACGCCACGTGTCAGTTCTGGACCTCCCCTCTCTTCGGAGGTAGCTCCGAATGTGCCACGTGTTAGTGCCGAACTTCCTTTCTGCTCGGAGGTGAGCTCCGAGGTCGACACATGTCCAACAGTGATGGACCTCCCGGAGTTGAGCTCCGAGGTCGACACGTGTCCAGTAGGACCGGACCTCTTGAAGACGAGCTCCGAGAGCAACACGTGTCTGGCGGGGCCGGACCTCTCGGAGGTGAGCTCCAAGAGCGACACGTGTCCCGTGCGACTGGACCTTTTCTTCTCGACAGGGACTAGCTCCGTAGCCGACACGTGTCCTACGGGACTGGCCTCGCTCCTCCGCAGAGGCTAGCTCCGGTTGCAACACGTGTCCCACGGGGTCGGACCTCTCCCCCTTCGCGGGGATGAGCCCCGAGCCTGCCATGTAGCCAGTTAGAGGCGGACCTCTCCCCTTTTGCGGGGATGACCTCCGAAGGCGCCACGTGGCCAGCGGGCCACGGGAATTGTCTTCGGCGCTCTCTGTGGATTGGATTTGGTTCTTTTTTGCTATCTTTTTTAATTTTTCTCTGTTTCAACTTATTTTAAAAATGTTTTTCTACATGAAACATGAATACATGAAGAAATAAAAAATGAGGGTGTCACAAGCCCCGCCAGTGAGCCCCGCCGATGAGCCCCGCCGGTGAGCCCCCCTGTCAAGCCCCGTCGTCGAGCCCCACCGTCGAGCCCCGTCGTCGAGCCCCGCCGTCGAGCCCCGTCGTCGAGCCCCGCCATCAATCCCCGTCGTTGAGCCCCGTCATCGAGACCCGCCGATGAGCCCCGTCACGCCTCGCCGTCGCCAGAAAATAACTGACGATCTGTCCTGCCAGAATCTTCCATAGAAAAATTCCCCGCTGCTGCCATTGCTAGAAGGAAGGCCCTTCCACTAAAAGGAATTGAGGTAGGTCCCCATTACCCATCTTACGACGTCGCCGCTGTTTCTACGCATCCGTTTTCTTCGCCCCCTTCGAGCAGAAACTTTTACGTGTGGACAGATTACATTTTGATCGATTTTTTACGGTGGAATTGATCTAGATCTTGAGTCAAGATCATCACCACGTCCACACTTGATCCCTACACCCTTGTTCATCATAAAACCCCATGAAAGCCCATTAAAACATGCAAGAACACATACAGACTGGTTTAATAAAACTGCACCATAGGATTTGCATTCATCTACCCCATTGCATCTCGAGTAAAGTTTGTGCATGATGATTGATTGCTGTGAATTTTGTATGTGTGTGATCGTGAGTAGAAGAACAAGATCAAGAGGCCATCTATGAGGAACTACAGCACCAAGACTTCGAGACGCTTGAACAGCAAGAACCACGGGAGCAAGGCAAGTGACCCTTGACCATATTGATCCCATGTTTTGAAACTGTTTTGTTTGCGAAAACTCGTATGCTTGAGTCAACTTGATGGGACACCCTTCTATAGGAGTTCACTAGTTTTGTTAACCATCCTTGTCGCCGGGAAAGTTGATGAGTCGGGTATGGTCATTTTTTCCTTTTTGCTTCGCTTAATTTATGGGATATGGGAAGCTGAATTAAAACGTAGTTAGCTACTGCACTCATATGAATAATGATGACGAGAACTTGATGATGTTAATGAGAATGGAATCAGGGAGATCTAGGCAAGCTTAGTTCGTGGATGTTCCTGAATAAGATGGTGGTTTACTTGCCGTAGATCTAAGGACCGGTTCATGCCAGCACATGCCAGGAAAACAGTGCCACCAGAAGGCCAAATATGGGTGCGGCTTAGCTGACTAATTAGGTGTGTTGCTAACTTGTTATGGACCGTGGATGGCGCGGGGAATGGGAGTCGAGGAGGACTGCCCTGGGAACTACATGGCACAAGAGGGGGCCCGTGGGTGGGAGAATGGTGCTTCGAGCCTGCCGGTGAAACCTCAGTGAGTCCATACATCTAGTAGCCCCTTTGTAAAGGCTATTTTGTGATCTCTTGGCCATATACCGACGGTTGTGTACTGGTATAATGGAGGTTCTGCAGTCGCCAACGGGTGACGAAATCATGAACTTGTGGGTAAAGTGGTGCCACCTCTGCAGAGTGTAAAACTATTGTGATAGTCGTGATTCCGGTCACAAGCACCTGGTAAACTCACATGATTTGAGGGAAAACTTTGGATGGATATTCGGTATGGTTATGGTATGGTCATTGGGATTGGTTTTGGGACTGTTTCGAGTCATGAAAATGAGTTTGGTTTTGGTTATATGAATATGAGATGGTTATGAATGTTTATGAGTATGAGATGAATGGCTGGTTCAGACTTGAGAAAAGGTGATTTATGATGAAAGAATGTTGCTGTTTTACTTTGTTATATTGGGATTAAATTCATCTAGACTTAGTTGCTGTTTCTATCATGTTTGTGAAATAAAATTTGCTTGCTGCAATGAGCCTTTATTTCCTACCTTGTTGTAAGCTACATGTCATACTTTTCCCGCACTTGCTGAGTACGACATGTACTCACCCTTGCATTATCACATAAACATCAGAAACAGGAGAAGAGTACTTCGAGGACCATGTGGAGTACTAGGCGTGCGAACTACCGTCAACATGCCTGTGGAGTTGAAGATTGGAGCCTGCCATTTAGTTATTTCCATTGTCGTTTAGAGACTTCCACTGCAAGAATAAGGTAGAGATTCATAAGTGAGACTTTGAGTCATTGTAATAAAGTACTTAAACACTATTTATTTGTGGTTATATTCTTAATTCAGTTTGTGGATTATGTGTGTATGTGTGATGAACATCCTGGGCACACATATGCATTCACTTGGTTCTATTTTCGAAACCAGGCGTCACAGATTGGTATCAGAGCCACGTTGACCGTAGGTCGCAAGCCTAGGTAGAATGGACACTCTAAAACACATAGGCACACCCCTCTACACTGCTATTTTTGAAAATTTCTTGCTGCTGCACTTTACTTGTCAATTCAGCCACCGCAAAGTGCTATTTTCAGCCCCTCTTTTCTCTTTTTTTGGACAGCAACACCTTTTCTTTCTTGCTCCATTACTTCTGAAGTTTTGGAGTTATTTCTTCCTTCTCTAAAGTTTCTAATGTCTTGTTTATAGATGCCAGTGACCAGGAGCACAGCACGCATAAGAACTCGTCCACCACCACGTGGGAGTGCTCTTAACCCCATTGAGGTGTCCGATGGACCATATTGGGAGGAAGTGAAGATGGAACCTCGTGATGAAGATGAAGTCAATAGCTATATGCATGAGGAAGAGGATCCGGAATAGGTGGAACCATTCGAAGAAGATATGGAGGATGATCCACAAGAACAGCATTGGTACGCACCTCAAGAGGAGTTTCACGCGGGATTACACCCCGTGGAGCCTCATGAAACTATGACTGGAGGAGATGAACCCGAGGAGGAGCCACCCCTTGCTGAGACCAATAATGAACGTGATGAATGGGCCAACCATTTAGTTCAAGAATTTTGGTCCGATGGAATGGAAGGAGGACACATATCCAGGGAGCCCAAAGAATTTCTGGATTGCTGCAGCTTATACCCGGAGTATCTCCTCAAGAAAGTTCCTCTTCTCGGACATGAAGAGTGGAAGGCTAACGTAATCATCCTATCTAACGGTAGGGTTTTCACTCGGCACTTCACACCCACATGGAGAGCTACAAGGGCAGAAGCTATCGATGATGCTGTATGGGAAGCACTCACCGGACTGTGCTACGCCTTCCATAAGCAGCTTGAGGGCACGACTTTTGAGCTGCACCCGTGTCGGAAGAGTGGCACAAGGGAGATCATTGGACCCCATGTAACAGCCCTTTCCAACCCACAAGCTGCTGACAAGTCTCAGAGGTTGCTCGTGGAATTTGGAAACCGATATGCAAGCGCACAAGAAGAGATCCGTTACCTCCGCAAGAAGTTGTATTTGCTGGAGAAACAAGAGGAGACTCGTGCCAACGTGGGAGCAAATGGAGCACCAGCGTCATCTAACCCTGCATGGACTGCTGACTCACTTTGGCGTGTGCCCATGTATGGACCACCCTCGTCACACGGCGAGAACAGCACCGGTTCACATGATTAAGTTTAGGATTCCCATTGAATAAGCTGTAATTGGAACGTTTCGATCGGAGTAGCTTGAATAAGAGTGGTTTGTTGAACTTTTGTGATGATTGCTTGGTTTGTGTGCTAGTGTGAGTTGTGGGACGCTTCGCTGAATGTCCACATCCACACATAGTGGAGAGATGTGAGATGCTTCGGCACATGTTCACATCCTCATATAGGATGAAATTAATAAAAGAAGATATTTAGTTCATACACCTTGATGCATATAGTTGGGGGGATCAATCTAAACTTCCATTTGTCTATTCTACTCTACTCTCTCTCACAGATGGTAAGGGAAAATGCCAGCCATCAAAGGAGGAACGCTCGTGCAACAATGAACCACAAGAGGATGGCAACGTTGAAGTTCCTGAAAATGCTAACCCCGGGGCTGATGCAAACAACCTTGAACGGTTGATGGCTATGCAGAACCATCTTATGCAAACTATGATACAAACGTTGGGTCAGCTGCATGCCAACAACAACAATAATCCTAACCCCGTTCCTGCACCCCCACCGCCACCACCGCCACCACCGCCAGCTCACAACATATTGGGAGAGTTCATGAGGACTAGGCCGCCTACTTTTGCACAAGCTAATGATCCCATGGAGGCTGATGATTGCTTGAAGTCCATGAAAAAGAAGCTTGCTATTATTCAGTGCAATGATCGGGAGAAAGTTCTCTTCGCATCGCACCAACTTATGGGAGCAGCCGCTGACTGGTGGGATGCTCTTTGCAATGCTTATGTCAACCAGGAGACTATCACTTGGGCTGAATTCAAGGAGAGTTCCCGCTCTCATTACGTCCCTGCTGGAGTCATGATGCTTAAAAGGCAAGAGTTCGAAGGTCTCCGCCATGGAAGGAAGAGCGTGAATGAGTACCTCAACAAGTTCACGCAGCTCTCAAGGTATGCTCCAGAAGATGTCAACTCGGATCAAAGAAAGCAATACCTGTTCATGAGAGGATTGAACAATGAGATCCAAGTTCAACTGCTCAACAATGATTATGCAAACTTCCAGATGCTTGTTGACAAAGCTATAGTGATTGAGAGCAAGATCCGTGAGATCGAGCAAGAGGGCAAGAGGAAGATGCCATACCAAGGACAAGGGAGCAATGTACGTCCCCGTTTCATGCCACCAGCTGCACCACAGTATGGCTCGTCCGCTTCTACTTTCTGCCCTGCAAATCCACCTCGCCCTAATCAGCCACCGCAGCAACGTCCTGTTATGCAAGCACCTCGTATGCCTTTGCCTCCTGTGCCCTGTCCCAACATGGGCGCCTATGCTCAAAACCAGCCTCGCCCCAACATTCCTGCTGTTATGGGCAGCAAAGCATGTTTTTCATGCGGAGAGGCGGGACACTTTGCAAGTCAGTGCCCCAAGAAAGGCCTTGGACAGCCAAGCAATGTGCCCAAGCAGAACCCACGGCCGAACGGAGGAGCTAATCAAGGTAAGAGTGGACAGCAGAACTACGCTCGTGGCAATGTGAATCATGTCTCCGCTTAGGAAGCACAACAAGCTGAGGACGTCGTGATTGGTATGTTTCTTGCCAACTTCAACCCAGCCACTGTTTTATTTAATTCCGGAGCATCGCATTCATTCATATCATCCAATTATGTTGCCAAGTATAATCTGCCCATATCACACATGAAACAAACTATGTTGGTTAATTCTCCCGGTGGAGAGATGAGGACTAATATAGTGTGTCCAAAAGTAAACCTTAAAATAAGGGGGTAGACTTTCTTGCCAACCTTATTGTCTTGGATTCCCAAGGGATTGATATAATACTTGGAATGGATTGGTTAAGAAAGCACAACGGAGTGATTCAATGTGCTGAGATGAGCGTGCAGTTGACAAATGAGCACGGTACTCGTATTGAGTTTGAGTCAGCCCAACCGGCAACCGAGAAGGCAGCGTTGAACCACGTCGAAGAAGCAACATTGGAAAGCATTCCGGTGGTTCAAGAATTTTCAGACGTGTTGCCGGAAGAACTCCCAGGTATGCCACCTGACCGGGACATTGAATTTGCCATTTATTTAGTACCTGGAACTGCACCTATAGCGAAAAGGCCATATAGGATGCCCGCTAATGAACTAGTGGAGCTTAAGAAGCAAATTCAGGAGCAGCTAGAAAATGGTTTTATACGCCCAAACCCGTCACCATGGGGAGCCCCCGTGCTCTTCGTAGACAAGAAGGATGGGACCCAAAGGATGTGTGTGGATTATAGGTCTCTCAATGAGGTGACTATCAAGAATAAATACCCGCTGCCCCGTATAGAGGACCTGTTCGACCAAATGAAAGGTGCCCGAATTTTCTCCAAGATTGATCTTCGGTCGGGATACTTCCAACTGAAGATTAAGCCCTCCGACATACCCAAGACTGCATTTCGAACACGGTATGGTTTCTATGAATATACGTTATGTCTTTTGGGTTAACGAATGCACCCGCATACTTTATGTACCTCATGAGTAAGGTCTTCATGGAGTAATTGGACAAATTCGTCTTGGTTTTCATCAACGATATCATGGTGTATTCGAAAAACGAGGAAGAACATGAAGAACACTTGAGGTTGACATTGCAGAAACTGCGAGAGCATCAATTGTATGCCAAGTTCAGCAAGTGTCAATTTTGGCTAAAGGAGATATCATTCCTAGGCCACGTCATCTCCGAGGGAGGAGTATCGGTTGATCCCGAAAAAGTGGGAGATGTTTTGAAGTGGAATCAACCGCAGGATGTGAGAGATATTCGGAGTTTCCTTGGGATGGCTGGATACTACCGCCGGTTCATCAAGGGTTTCTCCAAAATAGCGAAGCCCATGACTGAATTGCTAATGAAAGGGAAATCATTTCAGTGGACACCAGCGTGTCAACAAAGCTTTGAGGAGCTAAAGAAGAGATTAACCACAGCGCCGGTTTTGGTATTGCCGGACGTGAGCAAAACCTTCGACATATATTGTGACGCATCAAGACAAGGGCTTGGATGTGTGCTCATGCAAGAAGGACAAGTGGTAGCCTATGCGTCGAGACAACTAAAGAAACATGACCTAATTTACCCCACATATGACTTGGAACTTGCAGCCGTGGTACATGCCTTGAAGATTTGGAGGCATTGTATCCTTGGCCACCGATGTGAGATCTATACGGATCACAAAAGCCTCAAGTATATATTCACGCAAACGGATCTGAATTTGAGGAAACGTCGATGGTTGGAACTCATCAAGGATTATGATGTTGAAATCAACTATCACCCCGGAAAGGCCAATGTAGTAGCTGATGCCTTGAGTCAAAAGGAAGCATGTCACCAACTCACGGTTCGGAAGCTGCCACCCGAACTGTGTAAGGAGTTCGAACGGTTGCATCTCGGGTTCTTGAATGAGATGGAGGTGATAGAACTGAACTCATAGCTGGAACAAGAGAGACGGTATGGCCAAGCAACGGATGAGGAAATAAAGGAAATCAAGGAAAGAATCCGACAAGGCATAGAAAAGGATTTCAAGGAAGACGAGAAAGGCACGCATTGGTTAGGGAAAAGGATTTGTGTGCCTAATGTGAAGCACATCCACGGCACAATATTAAAGGAGGCACAGGACTCACCTTATTCCATATATCCCGGCTGTACAAAGATGTACAAGGACTTGAAAACTTGCTATTGGTGGGATGGTATGAAAAGGGACATAGCTGAATATGTTGCCTTATGCAACACGTGCTAACGAGTGAAGGCCGAACATCAAAGACCCGCTGGACTGTTGCAGCCACTGAAAGTACCCAAGTGGAAGTGGGAAGACATCAGCATGGATTTCATTGTCGGATTGCCACGTACTCGGTCTGGTTACAACTCCATTTAGGTTATTTCGACCGATTGACAAAAACAGCCCATTTCCTTCCTGTTAGAACCACGTACCGCGTCGCAGAACTAGAAGAGCTGTATATGGAGCAAATCGTGTGTCACCATATAGTTCCGAAGAGGATAGTTTCAGATCGAGGTTCTCAATTTACCTCTAGGTTCTGGAAGAAGCTGCATGAAGCCATGGGTACCCGACTGAATTTCAGCTCCGCTTATCACCTGCAAAACGACGTGCAAACTGATAGGACAAATCAAATTTTGGAAGACATGTTGAGAGCTTGCGCCTTGAAACATGGGCGTAGTTGGGATAGGAGCTTGCCATATGCTGAATTCTCATACAACAACAGCTACCAAGCCAGCTTGAAGATGTTACCTTTCGATGCATTGTATGGTAGATGGTGTAGAACGCCGCTGTTCTGGAATGAGACCGGAGAGAGTCAAGTGTTTGAACCCAAAGTGCTGCAAGACGCCGAGAAGCAAGTCCAAACAATACGAGAAAACTTGAAGGCTGCTCAGTCACGACAAAAAGGTTACGCGGACAATAGGCGAAGAAAATTGACCTTCGAAGTGGGAGACTTCGAGTATCTTAAGGTATCGCCTATCCGAGGCCAACGATGATTCAACGTCAAGGGCAAGTTAGCACCTCGCTACATTGGGCCATTCAAGATTTTGGACAAGCGATGAGAAGTAGCCTATCAACTAGAGCTGCCAACGCACCTCTCCGATGTGCACGACGTGTTTCACGTATCCCAACCCAAGAAGTGCTTAAGAGTACCAGAAGAACAAGTACCGATGGATGAGCTTGAGCTTCAAGAGGATCTAACCTACGTGGAGAAACCCGTCAAAATTTTGGACTTGAAGGAGAGGGTCATGAGGAACATAGTGATCCGTTGGTGCAAGGTACAATGGAGCCATCACACGGAAACCGATCCCTCATCTATTCTCTAGTCTATCAAATCTCAAGGGCGAGATTAAGTTTAAGGGGGTAGGTTTGTAACACCCTCAAAATTCATTCCCATGCATTGCACACATTTTTTATGTAGAGAAGCATTATAAAAGAAGTAGAAATGGAGAAAGAACTATAGAAGTGGAGAAAGAACTATAGAAATGGAGAAAGAACCATAGAAATGGAGAAAAGAACCATAGAAATAGAGAAAGAACCATAGAAATGGAGAAAGAACTATAGAAATGGAGGAAGGAACCATAGAAATTGAGGAAAAACCACAGAAATGGAGAAGGGCATATAGAAATGGAGAATGGGGCCTAGAAATGGAGAAGGGCAATGTAGAAATGGAGAATGGGACATAGAAATGGAGAGGGGAATGTAGAAATGGAGAATGGGACATATAAATGGAGAGGGGAATGTAGAAATGGAGAATGGGACATAGAAATGGAGAGTGGAATGTAGAAATGGAGAATGGGACATAGAAATGGAGAGGGGAATGTAGAAATGGAGCAAGTGACATAGAAATGGTGAGGAATGGGAAAAAGATAGCTGAAATGAGCCATTTCCAATTTCCCCAAATTTTTCCCCAAATTCCCCAATTCCCCAAAAAAGGGGAATTTTCTCCACATTTGGGGAATTTAATCCCCATTGCTTGCGCACCAAATCAAAAGGGGATAAGTTTGTTAAGATTGAGTTCCAATTGGATTAGGACTCCTCCCTCTCCCCCCCTTTTGGACGCAGCCCCCCTCCTCTCCCCACCAAGTTGGCGACTTGGCCCCCCCAACTCGCCGAGTTGGCACCCCCCCACACCGGAGTTCGGTCGCCGGTGAGCCCCGCCGACGAGCACCACCGTCGAGCCCCACCGGTGAGCCCCACCGACGAGCCCCGCCGTCGAGCCCCGCCGTCGAGCCTCGTCGTTGAGCCCCGCCACCGAGCCCCCTCGTCGAGCCCCGCCGTCGAGCCCCGTCGTCGAGACCCGCCAACGAGCCCCGTCACGCCTCACCGTCGTCGGAAAAGAACCGACGATATGTCCTGCCCGAATCTTCCATAGAAAAATTATCTGTTGCTGCCATTGCTAGAAGGAAGGCCCTTCCACCAAAAGGAAGTGAGGTAGGTCCCCATTACCCATATTACAACATCGCCGCTGTTTCTACGCATCCGTTTTCTTCGCCCTCTTCGAGCAGAAACTTTTACGTATGTACAGATCACGTTATGATCAATTTTTGACGGTGGAATTGATCCAGATCTTGAGTCAAGATCATCACCACGTCCACACTTGATACCTACACCCTTGTTCATCATAAAACCCCATGAAAGCCCATTAAAACATGCAAGAACACATACAAACTGGTTTAATAAAACTGCACCATAGGATTTGCATTCATCTACCCCATTGCATCTCGAGTAAAGTTTGTGCATGATGATTGTTGCTGTGAATTTTGTATATGCATGATCGTGAGTAGAAGAACAAGCTCAAGAGGCCATCTACGAGGAACTACAGCACCAAGATTTCAAGACGCTTGAACAGCAAGAACCACGGGAGCAAGGCAAGTGCTCCTTGACCATATTGATCCCATGTTTTAAAACTGTTTTGTTTGCGAAAACTCGTATGCTTGAGTCAACTTGATGGGACACCCTTTTATAGAAGTTTACTAGTTTTGTTAACCATCCTTGTCGCCGGGAAAGTTGATGAGTCGGGTATGGTCGTTTTTTCCTTTTTGCTTCGCTTAATTTACGGGATACGGGAAGCTGAATTAAAATGTGGTTAGCCACTGCACTCATATGAATAATGATGATGAGAACTTGATGATGTTAATGAGCATGGAATCGGGGAGATCTAGACAAGCTTGGTTCGTGGATGTTGCTGAATGAGATTATGGTTTACTTGCCACAGATCTATGGACCGGTTCATGCCAGCACATTCCAGGAAAACAGTGTCACCACAAGGCCAATTATGGGTGCGGCTTAGCTGACTAATTAGGTGTGTTGCTAGCTTGCTATGGACCGTGGATGGCGCGGGAATGGGGGTCGAGGAGGACTGCCCTGGGAACTGCATGGCACAAGAGGGGGCCCGTGGGTGGGAGAATGGTGATTCGAGCCTGCCGGTGAAACCTCAGTGAGTCCATACATCTAGTAGTCTCTTTGTAAAGGCTATTTTGTGATCTCTTGGCCATACACCGACGATTGTGTACTGGTATAATGGAGGTTCTGCAGTCGCCGACGGGTTACGAAATCACGAACTTGTGGGTAAAGTGGTGCCACCTCTGCAGAGTGTAAAACTATCATGATAGCCATGCTTCCGGTCACAAGCACCTGGCCAACTCACATGATTAGAGGGAAAACTTGGGATGGATATTCGGTATGGTTATGGCAATGGTCATTGGGATTGGTTTTGGGACTGTTTCGAGTCATGAAAATGAGTTTTGTTTCGGTTATATGAATATGAGATGGTTATGAATGTTTATGAGTATGAGATGAATTTGAGAAGGATTAATGGCTGGTTGAGACTTGAGAAAAGGTGATTTATGATGAAAGAATGTTGCTGTTTTACTTGGTTATATTGGGATTAAATTCATCTAGACATAGTTGCTATTTTTATCATGTTCGTGAAATAGAATTTTCTTGCTGCAATGAGCCTTTTTATTTCCTACCTTGTTGTAAGCTACATGTCATACTTTTTCCCGCACTTGCAGAGTACGACATGTACCCACCCTTGCATTATCACATAAACATCAGCAACAGGAGAAGAGTACTTCGAGGACCATGTGGAGTACTAGGCGTGCGAACTACCGTGAACATGCCTGTGGAGTTGAAGATTGGAGCCTGCTATTTAGTTATTTCCACTATCGTTTAGAGACTTCCACTGCAAGAATAAGTTAGATATTCATAAGTGATACTTTGAGTCATTGTAATAAAGTACTTAAATACTATTTATTCGTGGTTATATTCTGAATTCAGTTTGTGGATTACATATGTATGTGTGATGAACATCCTGGGCACACATATGCATTCACTTGGTTCTATTTTCGGAACCGGGTGTCACAATGGGCCTTCCCGCCGCCGCTTGTGTACACGGCTCTAGGCTCGATTTGCATGTTTTCCCAATCATAGCCTTCGCCGTGTATCTTCTTCACCTCTTGCGCGTACTTTTCCTAAAAAACAAAGAAATGATGCAAGTGTGTCAGTACAAGTATTACTTATAATTAAATTGATGAATTTTGAAAACTTACCAGTCGGTCGGCCGCGACCTGACTACACTGCGCAGGCTGGGAAGGGTCACTTCCCCTGTGACCTCTCTTCCAAACCTCGGTCGGTGTCGGCTCCTGACCGGTTTCTCGCTCCTATAGATACGTGTGAGTTGAAGAAATATTTTATCAACACATGAACGAACATTAAAATATACTTACCATGTGTTTAGCCATACGCATGTAGACATCACCGCCGCAGTTGTGTTGGCCGTCTGTTCCTCTGCAGGCTCGAGCCCTCGTGGACTTACTGATGAAGTCCTGGCTAGCCCAGTACTGACAAAGAGCTCGGTACGCGTCGGGCTGGCTCTCTAACCTGCTAATACTAACGTGCACATATTTAGTATTTCATCAACTACTTTTGACATAAGTAATTATTGGAAATAGTTAACAATAATAACTTACCTTCGCGTACTGATCCTCGGTCAAGTACATGTCGGAGTCCTTCCTAAACGGACCATCTCATGTGTCTGGCAGTTTATTTGGAAAGAAACAAACGCTTCAAGCAAGGTGTCACGGGTAAATATCAAAGCTGCTTACATGCCACTTCTGTCGTAACATTTCCACCATCTTCATTAACGACTTTGACATACCTTGATTTACACATTGTAAATATTTCTTCTCTTTCGCATGTTCTTTCCAGAAAAGCATGCAGTTGTTTGGACACTCATCAATCTTCTCATATTTCATATCGAGACCCGAAAGCAATTTCTTTGCGTGATACATATCTTTACGCACTTTATGGGGCCGTGGAAGGATATCGCTGATCAATTTGATGAGGTCGTTGTAAAAGTTATTAGAAAAGAAATACATAGACTTAATTGCCATAAGTCTAGTCATGAAAGTGAGGAGGGTCACTTCCGTGTGTTTATGCAGCGGCTGTTCTGAAGCTTTGAGAAGCTCGAAGAATGCTTTAACCTCCGTTTTAGGTGGATCCTCCATAAGGTCTGGTTGTATATATTCTAGCATCTCATCCATTCTATCATCCCCGTAATATCATCAATGTCCTCTTCCACTTCTTGTACAACTTTAGAAGCTATCTTGCCATGAAGGGTCCAGACCTCATAACATGGCGTGTAAACATTTTACTGCAGTATAAAGCTGGAGAAATTACGTTCACTTTGCATATATTGGAAGGGATAGGTCCTAAACCCACCCAAGAGTGATCGAGAGGAGCGTGCTTATAATGAGACGCGGGGTCCGGATCCAGACGAAATTTCGGCTGCATAACTGAATGTGGCCTAGAGGGGGGGTGAATAGGCCTTATAGAGTTTCCCGCACACTTAAAGTAGTTGTCAAAAACTTGATTGACCGTACTAGTCCGGTTGTCTGAGCGGACTAGTCCGGTGTGGCTGAAGTGTGTAGATTGTATAAGTGTTGTGCAGGAGAATTAACTTGTTTAGCAGCGGAAATAAGAACAACAATTATTCTATTTTGATTTTATAATGTGAGGTGTGATTATGCCCGTGAATGAGACTTAGCAACTCAAATTATCAAGTTTAGCAACTAGATGTTATAATCAACAAAAAACAAGGAGGCATGCGAGACACAAATTTTACCGAGGTTCGATCTCACCAAGAGATCTACATCCTCGTTGGGGAAGCTCACACAGAGCCGGGTCTCTAACCCTTTCCCTCTTCAAGTCACCACACAAGGCCGACTTGACTCCACTAGCAAGGGTAATCACCGAGTTTGTGGGGCAACCTCACACGTTGAGGGCTCCCACAAGAGTTACAATGGGAAAGCGATCAAATACACTCAAAAAGATTACAATGCAGAATATGAGTGTAGAGAGATCAAACCCCAAGAGCTCACAACAAAGGAACGACGATCTCCCAATCCCAAATCCAAGTGTTTGATTGATTTTCACCTTTTTGCACCTTAGATGTGTGGGGAGATGTGTTTTTTGGGCTCTTGGGACAGGTGGCGGCGCTACGGTTTGAGTTTTTAGCAGTATGAGTCGTGTGTCGCTGTTGGAAGGCCGTGGATCACTCATTTATATGGTTTCCAAAAAGGTTATCGTTGTAAAACCTAATACCGGACTAGTCCGGTATATGATCGGACTTGTCCGGTCTACTTCCAGTGGGTTAACCGGACTAGTCCGGTCTAAAACCGGACTTGTCCGGTGCTATGTGAAGTGGGGTTCCAGAAAGTTTAGCGGACTAGTCCTGTCGCATGGATGGACTAGTCCGCAGTCCTCTAAAGAGGACAACAGAGACATGAGCGGACTAGTCCAGTCTAAAACCGGACTTGTCCGGTTGCATTCCAGTAAGCTGACCGGACTAGTCCGGTCCATTAACGGACTAGTCCGCTGTCTAGTGGATTTTAGTTGATTATTAATCCCTTACCCTTACGAAAAGTCATGAGCTCTTGGGATGTGTCTCTCACACACACCCTATACATTTACATCTAATTTGCTCTTCTAAATTCCACTAAAGTCTTCCTTTTCGGGCAGCACTTTATTTTTCACCTTTTTGTGTGCACCGAGCTAGTTCACATTGTTTGTCCTGCAATCATTTCATTAGGATATCATATGCTTTTCATCAATTCTCCAAAACCCACAAGGGATACCCTAGATGCACTTTCAATCTCCCCCTTTTTGGTGAGTGATGACAACCATTTGAGATATCACAATTAAGAGAAAAAATTGTTTTTTCATAACGTGTGCATATATGAGAATAATGAATAACTTACAAGAAAAACTTCTCTCATACACACACACCTTATGGTGGGGTGTCTAACAAATGTGTGATCAACAAAAATGTGATGAACGAGGATAAAAGATAACAACCATAGATGTAAGCATCACACATAAGGTAAATAGTCAAATTACAATAGTTTTAAAAATAAGTACAAGTCCTCGATCACAAGTCCTTAATAACTTATCCTAGATAATCTCTCCCCCTTTGGCATCAAGGCACCAAAAAGGGAAAAATCGAGTGGAATCACTCATCGCCGTTCCCACTTTCACTCTCAGTCCTATCTTCATCTTCATCTTCCTCTCCACCTTGATCTTCATCATCTTGAACATGTAGAGGGTTAGCAGCTGAACCACCACCAAACCCAAGGGAGCTCAACTCTTGGTCAGTGAAGGTTGGCATTTCAGTGAAGTCTTCAGCTGAGTCCTCAGAAACCTCAAGTGACCCTTGTGGCTCAATTTCCAGTTTGGCACAGATGGCTTGGATGTTGGCTTTTACATATCTTTGATGCTTCTTCCTGGCCAATCTCTCTTCATGTTGCTTAACTTCAATTTTGCGGCAAGAGGCAAAGATAGAAGATAGCATCTTGAAGATGCCACTTGAGGATTCCCGAGTAGAGGAGGTTGCATGAGTGGTAGCTGCAGCCTCAGATCTTGGCTCCTCTTGAGCTCTCTTGGATCTTCTTTCTTCTCCGGGTGAGGCAGGAGCAGAAGGAGCAGAATATATAGTGGGCTTTTGGGGCCTAAGTCTAGTGTGAGCCACATCCTTTACGAACTCCAGTCCTGTCACTTTCTCAATCATGAACATTATGTAGGGTGCATAGCCGCAAGACCGGATGGGATTGATAGAGATATTAACAATGTCATTGTAGATGTACTCAAACACATTGAATTTTCTCTTCTTGCTTATGACCTTCATCAAGGTTCTGAGGGTGCCCTGAACAGTCCCTGCATCTCCCTCTTTGGGAGCTATAGTCTTCCTCAATATCCGATTGAGGACTACAAAGAAGGGCTTCATGTATTTGGTGGTGGGAGGCTTGAATGGCATCCGTGTATCATAGAGAAAGTCCAGCTGATCTTTCTCCAGTGGTTTCAGGTTGTGAATCACAAGTTCATTGTCTAAGGTGTCCTCAAGATGAAGGATCCTTGCAAATCCTTCATATGTGACACTGTACTGAGACCCATGTGTCATCCAAACCATCCTGTCGTTGTCATCACGAGCAAAGTAGAGAGTGGAGTAGAATTGCGTGATGACTTCGTCATTCCAGTCACACTGGAAGGAGAATAGTTCTTTTAGTCCATGAAGCTCGAGGGCTGTCACAACCTCCTGATAAGATTGACATCTCTTGGATTGTAGATAATCAATATCAACCCACTGACTTTCGACAACGGGATGCTTCATCTTCCGATACACATGTTCATAGTAATCAGCATGAAAATTACTCCAAAATCTGGGGTCAGCTGACTCTCTGGGCTGATTATACACTTCTGCTTTTCTGAACTTGTCAGCTAGTTCACCCCCTTTTCCAGTGTAATCATTATCTGAAGGTTGCCTGTTGCGATGAACGGGATTTTTCATTTTCAGAGGCCCAATGAGGCCACTAGCAAGCCCCTTCCCTTTATTGAGAGTCCTCTTAGGTCCTGAGGAGCTCTCGGCCATAGCCTTCCCTTGAGGCTTCTTCACATTTACTTTCCTCTTCTTAGGCAAATTTTCGTCGGAAGGTGAAGAGTGGACATTGACATCATGTCTTTTCTTCATCACTCCCTCTTTAGCTCTCCTCACTTTTTCACGTTGAACTTCTTCGTCAAGGTGAAAAGAGCCGTCATCTGAGCCTGAAGACATGTGTAAGGGCCTCAGTTTTTGACACTTATTTGAAGTGTTCATCACCACACCACACACTTCATTTGAAGTAAGTTGATGAACACAAATGAAGAGCATGTAACCACCATCAACATGCTCATTAGAGAACAAACCCACATATTGCAAAAGTGGTATTTCCCACATGTGATATAGGTGGGCTGGACATATGAAAACTCCTACACATTGCTAAGGATGTCCATGCCAAGTTTCACCCAAATTCAAAACCTTCTTGAGGTCATTTTGGGTATAGCTAGAAAGAGGGCAGTTTGAAACCATATTCAAATTCAAACTGTTTTTACCCAATGAATTTAAAAGTGGGAGGCATATCCTTATTCAGCACATTTTTATGAGCTCACACACCAATTTTCACTCCATTTGGAGTTGATCTTGACATGAGCTAAGTGGGACAAATTCAAACTTTATTTGAATTCAAAACTGAACTAGTACTGAAATTCATTCAAACCAAACCCAATTTGAATTCTACTCAATTCAAATGGCTCATGGGTTAATAATTTGAATCACCATGGGTATTTTGGGGCTCACTGTTTACAACAGTGATTAGGGGTGAATTTCAGAGGTTAAAACCCCGGGTGGGTCCCACATGTCAGCCACAGAGAAGAATCAACCGACTGAGACTTTTCTCACTCGGGTCGCCGAGCCGCCGCTGCGATCGCCATCGAGGGGAGCCGCCGCGCCAGCAGCTGCTTGGCCACGCGCGGGCGTGAGGCGGTTCAGAGCCTTCTTAAGGCGCCTTCCCCCTCCTCGGCCGAAGCCTCGCCCGTTTCTTCCCCCGCAAGAACTCAGCGCCAGCAAACTCCTTCCGCAGCACGAAATCGATCGGAGAGCGCCGATCACAGCCTTCCCGTCCCCTCTCGAGCTACGGCAAGGTACTAGGAACTCTTCTCCTTCCTCCCCGTTGCTAAAACTCAGCTGAAACCGATTGATCTCGGCTATGCCGAAAGATCAATTCGGTGACTTAAAACCGCCGCACCTCGGGCTCCCGTGGACAGCCCAACCAGGGCGTTGTCACGCCCGAGCCAAGTCACCCTTGGACGCGCTGGTGACCGGTGCTGCTCACCCCCGAGCCACAGCCCGAGTGGTTGCTCACCGGCGGCGAATTTCCAGGTTTCCCCTTTCTGTGTGCAGAACGACCTTCGGGTGCGGGTCCGTCGAATTCGTACTCTAGAAAGGATTAGAGGGCCTCAATCCGCTCTCACATAAACTAGAAACGGTAACACCCAAGTTGCCTTCACAACCTTTGGCCGGAGAACCTCTGCAACCGGCGTATTTTGAAGTTTACCAACGGCGGAACAAACGGGAGGCATCGGGCTCACGGTGAGGACCTACTTCGGGCCTCCCCCGAGCTGCCTCAAGCTCATGTCGACCTTCCCTGAGGTCCACTGATGCTTCCCGACCGATCGCTCGAGTAGTTGAGGTGCTAGGGAAGTCAGCCGACACGGCCGAAGTCTTTCCGAGGCGGCGGCTCGTCGCCGACCATGTACCGGTTGTTGTCATGATGAGCTGATCCCAGAATCTTGTTCCCCGAGTGAAAGTAGGCAGGGGCAGCCAAGATCGTGAAGTTTGGAGCTCCACAGAAGCTGCCAGCGAGCTCTCCGGCAAGGTTCCCCGGCGGCAGAGCGCGGGCGTCGGGAGGTTGAAAAAGGGGGTGGACCCCAGCTGTCAGCGACCGATATTTTAAATCGGGATCGGGCTGCGGCCGGGATCGGCTGTGCTGGCGCGCAAATACCCTGTGGGCCTCGATGTGCCGGACACCTCCGCGCTCAACACGTGTCCCTGCGGGCCCCCGCGAGTTTAAACTTTTCCCCCGATTTTCAGAATTCTTCCAAACTTCAAATCCTCATGACTTTGGCTAGAAAGCTCCAAATCGAGTGAACCAAATTTTGCTGGATTTAGCTCTTTGAGCACTTTCCAGCAAATCAAGTTTCACTTCATCAAAACCATTATTTCTCCAAAATTAATTCCTCAAAGTTTAAACTGTTAGGAATTTTAACTGGAGAATCCTTTGGAGGAAAATCCTAAAATTTTGATGGGATGTTCACCAAAATATCCCTAAACTACCATAAGAATTTCAGACCCATTTGATCTCATTTGATCCACCTAATGGTCTGATTAGTGAAACTGTTCTAGAGAAAATAGAAAATGTTCAGAAACATTTTCAGAATTTTCTCTGAAATTGTTTAGCTCATATCTTTAGTTAGGAACCTTCAAATTAAGTGAAACCAACTCCATTAGAACCCTCTGAAAATCTAGTTTTCAGAAAGTCATAGTTTGTTTCATGAATTGTGGAGGGCTCAAATGAGCTTTGCTGCAACTAAAACTTGACCAAGTCTCTGTTTAGGTTGTAACCAAGCCACAGTAAAAGTTTCATAGTCAGTGAGCCTGTCTAGTGGGACTTATAAGCTTCACAAGTTCAAACTTAATACAAATGCATTTAAATTGATACATGTATTTCCTCTATCATGTAGTCGCTAAGGTCGAGGAGGAACCCGAAGTCCTAGACTTCATTACTCCGGAGGAACAACTAGCCTACGACCAAGAGCAGCAAGGCAAGCTCCGGTTTGCATTAACCGTTTTACAAATTTTATTGTTTTGAGCACTTACTTGAGTATTATGATTCTTTGCATTAGAGTCTTGTTTGGAAACCCAATTGCATAGCCAAGAAAACCATGGGTTGGGTTTAGGATTGCAAACCCCGTTAGCTACTGCAATGCTAAGATAGAGTAGGATTCAGTACAAGTCGAGTAGTTGGAACTACTCGCGAGCATAGGCTAGAGGCACTCGACTCGGGTAGTTATAGCACATGAAACACATGGCAAGAAAATGAGACCAAGTGGAGGGTAAGGGCAGCAGGACTTTGGGGCCTGTGTGCTGTAGATCCGCTTGCGTTGATTGAGGACCGAGCCGTGTGCGGGCCTGTGAACAAGCTAGAACAGTACCGAAGATCTACCGGCTCTATGGGAACAGTACCAGGGGTTTAACCTGCTCCTGAAGGACAAGTTGGCGATGTTCAATCGCGGCAGCCTCAACGACATCATTGATGCTGCGATTGTTCAGGAGGACTCCGGCAAGGAGTTGGCGGCGGCGGAGCGAAAGCAAAGCGCGCCGCAGAGCAGCGGAGAAGGAGGTGGTCCGTCTCAAAAGTTTCGGATGGTGAATCGCCCACCATCAGGTTCACGCTGGCAGCCACCCCAGAGGTTGATGCCTTTCCGCAGTCGGCAGTACTCTTCACCGGCATTCAGGCCGGCACTGCCAGTACCACCTCCGCAACAACAGCAGCAGCGGGCGATGCCGCGTGCGTATGCACCTCAGCAACGCATGCCGGGCTTTCGTCCCCCGAGCACTACACCAGCAGCGGCCACATGTTACAAGTGTGGTCGTCCAGGACACTTCGCGAGCAGTTGCCCGGAGAGGCGAGGCGGCGGAGCGGCACCGCAGTTTCCGGGGAGGAATCAACCCCGGAACCCTACTAATGCGAGGCGGGCAAACCCTAGGCCTGGCACCGTCCACCAGCTTGCCATAGAGGACGTGCCGGAGGGCGAGCCAATCCTTGCGGGTATGTTCCAACTCCACCAGCATCCCGCCATCGTATTGTTTGATTCAGGCGCCACGCATAATTTTATTAGCCAAGCTTTCATTGCTAAACACAGCTTGCAAATACTACCCACCGATAGTCCATATTTAATTTGTTCACCGGGTGGGAAGATTTCAGCAAGCGTAATGGTTTCCAAAGCACCATTATGCTTAGCGGGTACAGTGTACCCCACGTCTCTCATTATCTTAGAGGGACAGAAGGTCGATGTCATCCTAGGGATGTCGTGGTTAACCCGCCACGGCGCTGTTTTAGACACCGTCCTTCGAGTCGTGCACTTAAACTCAGAAGTGCACGGGTCTCACTCATTATTTCTGGACAGTCCAGAAATAAAGCTTCCAAGTGTTTATCAAGCCACAACCATCAGATTGGAAGATATTCCAGTGGTCCGAGAGTTCCCTGACGTATTCCCGGATGATTTGCCGGGGATGCCACCTGATAGAGAGGTGGAATTCAAGATTGAACTTGCACCGGGAACCATGCCAATATCCCGAAGGCCGTACAAGATGGCGCCCAAGGAGTTGGCTGAACTGAAGACTCAGCTCACGGACCTTCTGGAGAAGGGTTTTATTAGGCCGAGCTCCTCGCCATGGGGCTGTTCGGCACTATTTGTAAAGAAGAAGGATGAGACGTTGCGGCTTTGCATGGACTATCGTCCATTAAATGCCGTAACCATCAAGAACAAGTACCCGTTGCCACGGATCGACATGTTGTTTGATCAGTTGGTCGAAGCAAAGAACTTTTCCAAGATGGATTTAAGATACGGGTACCATCAGATTAAGATAAGGGCTGAGGACATTCCAAAGACAGCTTTCTCAACAAGGTACGGACTTTATGAGTACCTGGTCATGTCCTTCGGCCTCACCAATGCTCCAGCTCACTTCATGTACTTGATGAACTCGGTATTCATGCCGGAGCTGGACAAGTTTGTCGTGGTCTTCATCGACTACATCCTGGTATATTCCAAGTCGGAGGAAGATCACAAGAAGCATCTGCATATAGTCTTGCAACGGCTGCGGGATCACAAGTTATACGTGAAATTCAGCAAATGCGAGTTTTGGATATCGCAAGTGCCTTTTCTCGGGCATATCATCTCAGCGGAGGGTATCGCTGTGGACCCGAGCAAGATCACTCAAGTGCTGAATTGGAAATCCCCGAGAACTGTTCACGAGGTACGGAGTTTCCTCGGACTCGCGGGATATTATCGGAGGTTCATTCCGAACTTCTCGAAGATTGCCAAGCCTATGACAGAGCTGCTGAAGAAGGCTACCAAATATGTTTGGAGTCCAGCATGTGAATCAGCATTCAAGGCTTTAGTCAAGCACCTGACATCAGCACCGGTTTTGGCGCAGCCAGACACAACAAAACCGTTCGATGTGTACTGCGATGCATCTGGCATTGGGCTCCGATGTGTGCTGATGCAAGACCGAAGAGTGGTCGCGTATGGATCACGGCAGCTTAGAAACCATGAGCAAAATTATCCAACTCACGACTTGGAGCTCGCTGCCGTGGTACTTGCACTAAAAATGTGGAGGCACTACCTACTCGGTAATCTCGTACATTTATATACCGACCACAAAAGCCTCAAGTACATATTCACTCAGAAGGAGCTGAAATGAGGCAACGAAGATGGTTAGAATTGATAAAGGATTACGTAATAGAGATCCATTATCATCCGGGCAAGGCAAACGTAGTGGCAGATGCGCTGTGCCGCAAGTCACACGTCAACAATCTGACCATCACACCGTTGGAAGAGAGCGAACCACCACTACATGTGATTCCACACGGAGCTCTCTACAACCTAGCTTTGATCCCCACCATCCGTGAAGAGATAGCGGCAGCCCAGAAGAATGACAAGGGCATGTCACATTTACGGAGACGTGTAGACAGTGGGGAGCTGAAATGTTTCCGGAAGGACGGAGACGGCATCCTATGGTTCAAGGACCGGATCGTCGTACCCCGTAACCCAGAATTACGGAAGAAAATTTTTGATGAGGCTCACTTATCAAAATTTTCTATTCACCCCGGCAGCAACAAGATGTATCAAGAACTCAGGAGCAAGTTTTGGTGGACACGGATGAAGCGTGAGATTGCAAAATACGTGTCCGAGTGTGATACATGTCGAAGGGTGAAGGCAGACCATATGCGGAAACCGGGACTGCTGCAACCACTGGGCATTCCTGCCTGGAAATGGGAGGATGTGAGCATGGACTTCATCGTCGGTTTACCCACCACTTTGCAGAAACATGATTCTGTATGGGTGATCGTCGATCGGCTCACCAAAGTTGCCCATTTCATCCCGGTCAACACCAACTACAATGCCAAGAAGTACGCTGAACTGTACATCTCACGGATCCTATGCTTGTACGGCGTACCCCGTACCATCATATCGGACCGGGGCACTTTATTTGTGTCCCGTTTTGGGGAGCAGCTGCACGCTGCCTTGGGGACGAAGCTGATCCGTAGTTCAGCGTACCACCCGCAGACGGATGGACAAACCGAGCGGGTAAATCAGATCCTAGAAGACATGCTACGAGCTTGCGCTATCAACCACGGCAAGAATTGGGATGATCACTTGCCGTTAGCCAAGTTCTCGTACAATAATGGGTACCAAGCCAGCATCAAAATGGCGCCTTATGAGGCGCTATATGGGAGAAAATGTCGCACACCATTGAACTGGTGTGAGTCTGGCGAAAGGGTTACTTTCGGGATTGACCTCGTCAACAACGCGGAAGAAAAGGTTCGACTGATTCAGGCGAACCTAAAAGCCGCTCAATCCCATCAGAAACAGTATGCGGACCGGAGAAGGCGCCCATTACGATTCGAAGTTGGAGATCACGTATATATACGGGTATCTCCAATGAAGGGCGTGAACAGATTTGGGGTGAGAGGAAAGTTGGCACCCCGATTCATCGGTCCATTCCAGATTACCGAAAGATGTGGATCAGTGGCATTCCGGCTGAAATTACCAGAAGCACTTTCCGGTGTGCACGAAGTCTTTCACATTTCCCAGCTGAGGAAGTGTCTCAAGCTATCAACTACCGTTCAGCTGGAAGATATTGAAGAACTGCAACCGGATCTCACCTATCGGGAGGAACTGGTGCAGATTATTGATGAAAAGGCCCGAACCACACGCAAACGTACGTTGTGGTTCTACAAGATTCTATGGAGTAATCACTCCATGAACGAAGCGACATGGGAGAGCGAAGGATTCCTTCGCGCTAACTACCCCGACTTTTTCACGTCGCATATCCGGTAATTTTCCACCGTCCTCTCTCTCATTTTCACCTTATAATCTCGGGACGAGATTCTTTTAAGGGGGGAGGAATGTAAGGGCCTCAGTTTTTGACACCTATTTGAAGTGTTCATCACCACACCACACACTTCATTTGAAGTAAGTTGATGAACACAAATGAAGAGCAAGTAACCACCATCAACATGCTCATTAGAGAACAAACTCACATATTGCAAAAGTGGTATTTCGCACATGTGATATAGGTGGGCTGGACATATGAAAACTCCTACACATTGCTAAGGATGTCCATGCCAATTTCACCCAAATTCAAAACCTTTTTGAGGTCATTTTGGGTATAGCTAGAAAGAGGGCAGTTTGAAACCATATTCAAATTCAAACTGTTTTTACCCCATGAATTTAAAAGTGGGAGGCATATCCTTATTCAGCACATTTTTATGAGCTCACACACCAATTTTCACTCCATTTGGAGTTGATCTTGACATGAGCTAAGTGGGACAAATTCAAACTTTATTTGAATTTAAAACTGAACTTGTGCTGAAATTCATTCAAACCAAACCCAATTTGAATTCTACTCAATTCAAATGGCTCATGGGTGAAGAATTTGAATCACCATGGGTATTTTGGGGCTCACTGTTTACAACAGTGTTAGGAGTGAATTTCAGAGGTTAAAACCCCGGGTGGGTCCCACATGTCAGCCACAGAGAAGAATCAACCGACTGAGACTTTTCTCACTCGGGTCGCCGAGCTGCCGCTGCGATCGCCACCGAGGGGAGCCGCCGCGCCAGCAGCTGCTTGGCCACGCGCGGGCGTGAGGCTGTTCAGAGCCTTCTTAAGGCGCCTTCCCCCTCCTCGGCCGAAGCCTCGCCCGTTTCATCCCCCGCAAGAACTCAGCGCCGGCAAACTCCTTCCGCAGCACGGAATCGATCGGAGAGCGCCGATCACAGCCTTCCCGTCCCCTCTCGAGCTACGGCAAGGTACTAGGAACTCTTCTCCTTCCTCCCCGTTGCTAAAACTCAGCTGAAACCGATTGATCTCGGCTATGCCAAAAGATCAATTCGGTGACTTAAAACCGCCGCACCTCGGGCTCCCATGGAAAGCCCAACCAGGGCGTTGTCACACCCGAGCCAAGGCACCCTTGGACGCGATGGTGACCGGTGCTGCTCACCCCCGAGCCACAGCCTGAGTGGTTGCTCACCGGCGGCGAATTTCCAGTTTTCTCCTTTCTGTGTGCAGAACGACCTTCGGGTGTGGGTCTGTCGAATTCGTACTCTAGAAAGGATTAGAGGGCCTCAATCCGCTCTCACATAAACTAGACACGGTAACGCACAAGTTGCCTTCACAACCTTTGGCCGGAGAACCTCTGCAACCGGCGTATTTCGAAGTTTACCAACGGCGGAACAAACGGGAGGCATTGGGCGCACGGTGAGGACCTACTTCGGGCCTCCCCCGAGCTGCCTCAAGCTCATGTCGACCTTCCCTGAGGTCCACTGATGCTTCCCGACCGATCGCTCGAGTAGTTGAGGTGCTAGGGAAGTCAGCCGACACGGCCGAGGTCTTTCCGAGGCGGCGGCTCGTCGCCGACCATGTGCCGGCCGTTGTCTTGACGAGCTGATCCCAGAATCTTGTTCCCCGAGTGAAAGTAGGAAGGGGCGGCCAAGATCGTGAAGTTTGGAGCTCCACAGAAGCTGCCGGCGAGCTCTCCGGCGAGGTTCCCCGGCGGCAGAGCGCGGGTGTCGGGAGGTTGAAGAAGGGGTGGACCCCAGCTGTCAGCGACCGATATTTTAAATCGGGATCGGGCTGCGGCCGGGATCGGCTGTGCTGGCGCGCAAATACCCTGTGGGCCTCGGTGTGCCGGACACCTCCGCGCTCAACACGTGTCCCCGCGGGCCCCCGCGAGTTTAAACTTTTCCCCCGATTTTCAGAATTCTTCCAAACTTCAAATCCTCATAACTTTGGCTAGAAAGCTTCAAATCGAGTGAACCAAATTTTGCTGGATTCAGCTCTTTGAGCACTTTCCAGCATATCAAGTTTCACTTCATGAAAACCCTTATTTCTCAAGAATTAATTCCTCAAATTTAAACTGTTAGGAATTTTAACTGGAGAATCCTTTGGAGGAAAATCCTGAAATTTTTCTGGGATGTTCACCAAAATATCCCTAAACTACCATAAAAATTTCAGACCCATTTGAGCTCATTTGGTCCACCTAATTGTGTGATTAGTGAAACTGTTCCAGAGAAAATAGAAAATGTTCAGAAACATTTTCAGAATTTTCTCTGAAATTGTTTAGCTCATATCTTTAGTTAGGAACCTTCAAATTAAGCAAAACCAACTCCATTAGAACCCTCTGAAAATCTAGTTTTCAGAAAGTCATAGTTTGTTTCATGAAAATCCTTAGAACACCCTAAAAGCCTTAAATTAAGGTCAAGTACATAATTAATTGTGGAGGGCTCAAATGAGCTTTGCTGCAACTAAAACTTGACCAAGTCTCTGTTTAGGTTGTAACCAAGCCACAGTAAAAGTTTCATAGTCAGTGAGCCTGTCTAGTTGGACTTATAAGCTTCACAAGTTCAAACTTAATACAAATGCATTTAAATTGATACATGTATTTCCTCTATCATGTAGTCGCTAAGGTCGAGGAGGAACCCGAAGTTCTAGACTTCATTACTCCGGAGGAACAGCTAGCCTACGACCAAGAGCAGCAAGGCAAGCTCCGGTTTGCATTAACCATTTTACAAATTTTATTGTTTTGGGCACTTACTTGAGTATTATGATTCTTTGCATTAGAGTCTTGTTTGGAAACCCAATTGCATAGCCAAGAAAACCATGGGTTGGGTTTAGGATTGCAAACCCCGTTAGCTACTGCAATGCTAAGATAGAGTAGGATTCAGTACAAGTCGAGTAGTTGGAACTACTCGCGAGCATAGGCTAGAGGCACTCGACTCGGGTAGTGATAGCACATGAAACACATGGCAAGAAAATGAGACCAAGTGGAGGGTAAGGGCAGCAGGACTTTGGGGCCTGTGTGTTGTAGCTCCGCTTGCATCGATTGAGGACTGAGCCGTGTGCGGGCCTGTTGAACAATCTAGAACAGTACCGAAGACCTACCGGCTATATGGGAACCGGGAAACCGATGTAACTCGGGTAGCTGGGTATTGAGGCATTGCCCGTCGTTCATAGGGTAGGTTGAGAGCTTGAGGTGTAAATCGGCTGGCGGCACTGAGATGCGCGTGCAGAGACCTCTTGCTCGGGACGATGGGACCAGTTCAATATTTGGCTGACGGGGGAAAGGTGGTTGCGTACGGCGTCCTTGATGGTTGTTGTAGGCAACATCGAGTACGGGCGTACGTGACGGGTTATTCGGGTAACCCGGCAGGTGTAAATCGATTATAATCGCCGTCCCTCGCGGTCAGTGAGTACCACTTGTTCACTGTACCGTGACGTAGAAAGAACAGGCTAGTTACATGTTAAAATGTTGATGATTGAAAGATGGACTTGATTGCTAATGAATTGCTGTAGTTTAGAGCTAACTAAAGTTCTTTTCAACTTTTGGCAAAGTACATGAGAGAAATGCGTTTCTTGTTTGATTGCGGCTCTCTCATGTGCCTTAGCGTAAGGTTCTCCACAACCTGCTGTTAAAACGTGAAAGTAAGGTTCTACTAATTAGGCGAGTCCTTGCAAATGGTTTTTTTACCTCATGTAACCCATCACCCCTCATGTAGAAGTTCCATGTTTAGGTGAGACGGGTCAGACTTGCTGAGCCCTCATGCTCACTGCTTGTGTTTGAAGCTTTTGCTGGGTTCTATGAGGAAGGGACTCCCGAAGAGGAGACGGAACCCCAGGAGGGGAACCCCGTCGAGTGGGAGTCGTGCACGTCGCAGAGTTAGTGTGTGCGTGTGCTAGCAAGGACACGTTTAAGGGCTGAACGTGGACTTGACGCGTAGTCTATGCCCGCGAGTGTAGACTGGACTTATTTTGTTGTAAATATGTTCATAAACTTGTTTATGTAATAAAATTTCGCTTCCGCTTTGTACCTTTGACGTGTGTTATACGGTGCTGTGCAACGCAGCACCCCTCAGCGTGATCCTGGCTCGACAAGACCGTGGGGTCGTGTCAACATGGTGCCAAGATTTGAAGATTCGCGTTGAAGGATCAAGAGTCTATCTGGATGAGTCCGGAGAGTAGAATCCACTCGTCGAGGAGAGGCTTTTTACAGGAGAAAACTCCGAGTTTGAGTGCTCAACTCGAAAATCACTTTGGGAGCTAGGGTTTAGGAGAGGGGGTGAGACAAAGTGCTCATGAGTGGAGAGGGAGGGGTTCGGTCCGGCCAACTGCTTCTATATGCGACTGACCGGACTAATCCGGTCATGGTAGCGGACTAGTTCGGTGCCCCTGAATTAACCTGATTGTGTCGTCTGTCCGGACTAGTCCGGTCGACAACAGGACAAGTCCGGTTCCAACAGACTTGATGCAGATAGTAGAGTTTAGAGGTGATCCAAGGACACTAATTTTTGCAAATAATCTTGGTAATTACGACCAGTAGGCAAGCAACAATCAAACAATGGTCATATTTCGCAAGATTTCTTCATTAAAATAGTTTTCTTAGAAGGAAAACAGATGAGGAGCGGTTTTTACAATAAAATGTAACATTTGAGGTTGCAATCAGGTATGCAACGTTTCAAGCCACATTTCGAGAGTCAAGAATATTAAGTTCATTTCTTAGCTCAAAAAACCTTTTCTCATCTAATGGTTTGGTAAAAATATCTGCTAGTTGTTTTTCAGTTCTAACATGTGAAATTTCAATGTCATCTTTTAATGAGTGATCTCTAAGAAAGTGATGACGAATATCTATGTGCTTAGTTCTTGAGTGCTCTACTGGGTTGTGTGCAATTTTTATCACGCTTTCATTATCACATAGAAGCGGGATATGATTTAGATTGTAGCCGTAGTCTCTAAGAGTCTGTCGCATCCAATATAGTTGTGCACAACAACTTCCTGCTGCAACATACTCTGCTTCTGCTGTTGAAAGAGCAATAGAGTTTTGCTTTTTAGATGACCAAGAAACTAGGGATCTGCCAAGAAATTGACAGGTCCCTGAAGTGCTCTTTCTATCGACTTTGCATCCTGCATAGTCGGCATCGGAATAACCTATCAAGTTAAACTTGGATCCTTTGGGATACCAAAGGCCCAAGTTTGGTGTGTGCACAAGATACCTTAGGATTCTTTTTACAACAATTAAGTGACACTCTTTAGGTGCGTCTTGAAACTTTGCACACATGCATACGCTAAGCATAATATCTGGCCTAGATGCACATAAGTGAAGTAAGGAGCCGATCATTGACCTATATACCTTTTGGTCCATATTTGGACCTTATTCGTTGAGATCGAGATGTCCGTTGATTGCCATGGGTGTCTTGATTGGCTTTGCTTTATCCATATTGAATTTCTTGAGGATGTCCTATGTGTATTTGGTTTGGCTTATAAATGTGCCTTCTCTCAGTTGCTTCACTTGGAATCCCAAGAAGAACTTCAATTCGCCCATCATCGACATCTCGAACCTATCTGTCATAATTTTGTTAAATTCCTCACAGAAAGACTTGTTAGTGGATCCAAAGATAATATCATCAACGTAAATTTGATGTACAAATAGATGATCATCAAAATGTTTAGTGAAGAGTGTATAGTCAGCTTTACCAATTTTGAATCCATTTTGAGTTAGAAAATCTCTAAGGCACTCGTACCAAGCTCGAGGAGCTTGTTTGAGGCCATAGAGAGCCTTACGCAGTTTATAGACGTGGTTAGGATACTCTTGGTCTTCGAATCCTGGTGGCTGCTCCACATAAACTTCCTCCTTTATCGGACCGTTGATGGAGGCACTTTTGACGTCCATTTGATACAACTTGAAATTATGGTGAATAGCATATGCCAATAAAATACAAATGGACTCAAGTCTAGCTACAGGAGCGAAAGTTTCGTCGAAGTCCAAACCTTCGACCTGAGAATAACCCTTGGCACCAGCCTCGCTTTATTTCTTGTTACTACTTCATGTTCATCTTGCTTGTTCCGAAAGACCCATTTGGTTCCAACGATGTTCGCCCTTGGTCTTTCCACCAGCTCCCACACTTCATTTCTTTTGAAGTTGTTCAATTCTTCTTGCATTGCCATCACCCAGTCTGGATCCCTTAAGGCTTCGTCTACCCTGTATGGTTCCTGAAAAGAGACAAAAGAATAGTATTCACAAAAATTTGCAACGCGAGATCTAGTAGTTACTCCCTTAGCAATATCACCAATGATATTGTTGACAGGATGGTCTCTTTGTACACTCTGATGTACTCTTGGGTGAGGAACTTGTGTAGCTGCTTGTTCTTCATCATCTTCATGTTCATTGTCTCCCCCTAGATAATTGCTTCCATGATTATCTTGATCTTCTTGATCTTCCTCCACTTGATCTTGTGTGAAATCTTCCCCTTGATCATTGCTTCCTCGTTGAGGTTCACCTTGTGCATTTGAGTCTTGCGTTTGCTCTTGTGGTAGAATATCGCCAAGTGCCATTTTCTTCAGCGCTTCACATGGAGATTCCTCTTTATCTAGCATACACTTATCGACTTGCTCCACTTGTGAGCCGTTAGTTTCATCGAACACTACGTCACGTGCTACTTTAACAAGGCCGGACACCTTGTTGAAGACACGATAGGCGTAGGCATTCGATTCATAGCCGAGCAAGAACCCTTCATCGGACTTCAAAGCAAACTTCGAAGCTCTTGGTTTCTTATTCAGAATAAAATATTTACAACCAAAAACTTTGAAATAAGAAACATTAGGATTTTTACTGGTAAGGAGCTCATATGGAGTTTTCTTCAGTAGTCGGTGAAGGTACAGCCGATTTGTGGCATGACAAGCATTGTTCACCGCTTCTGCCCAAAATCGATCTGATATCTTGTATTCGTCCAACATTGTTCTTGCCATTTCAATCAATGTTCTGTTCTTCCTTTCAGCCACCCCGTTTTGTTGAGGAGAGTAGGGTGCCGAGAACTCATGCTTTATCCCTTCTTCATCGAGATACTCTTCAACTTGTGTATTCTTGAATTCTGTCCCGTTGTCACTTCTGATGTTCTTCACGGTTGATGAGAATTTGTTCTGGGCTCTTTTCAGGAACTTCTAGAGGATTCCCTAAGTTTCTGATTTATCATACAAGAAAAATACCCAGGTAAATCTTGAAAAATCATCAACAATTACTAAACCGTATTTATTACCGCCGATACTCATGTAAGCAATTGGACCAAATAGATCCATATGAAGAAGTTCTAGTGGTCTTGTAGTGGTCATTATGTTCTTGGCGGGGTGTGGTGCTCCGACTTGTTTTCCCGCCTGGCAAGCGCTGCACGGCCTGTCTTTCTCAAAAACCACATCCTTTAGACCTCGGATGTGACCACCTTTTAGAAGTTTCTGCAGATTTCTCATCCCAACATGGGCTAGCCGTCTATGCCACAACCATCCCATGTTGGTTTTAGCAACCAAGCAAGTGTTGAGTTCGGCTTTATCTTTGTTAAAATCTACACGATAAAGCTTTCCCTTCAACATTCCCTTGAATGCAATCGAGCCATCGCTTCTTCTAAAAACGGTCACACCCTCATTAGTGAATAAACAGTTATAACCTTTGTCGCATAGTTGAGATATTGACAAAAGGTTATAATCTAGGGAGTCTACATGTAAAACATTAGATAAAGTGTGTTGAGGAGATATTTCAATGTTACCGCTACCAAGGACCTTTCCTTGGCTGTTGTCTCCAAAGTATATGCCTTCACTTGGATCCTCGTTGTACTCGTACTCCACAAACATATCTCTCTCTCCGGTCATGTGATTTGTGCATCCGCTATCTAGCACCCACTTAGATCCACCGGAGGAGTAAGCCTGCAAAACAGAATTATTCCTTGGTTTTAGGTACCCAAGCTTGCTTGGGTCCTCTCAGGTTAGTCACAAGAGTCTTGGGCACCCACACACAAGTTTTCGAGTTCCTGTGGCGTGGCCCTGTGTATTTAGCAATAACTTTTCCATATTTGTTTTTCATAAGAACATAGGAAACATCAAATGTACGAAACAATATTTGTAAATTAGATTCATGTGATTTTTCCTTAACAAAGGTGATTCTTTTCTTTGCATGATTAAGAGTGGATATGTGTTTGTTCCTGTCAAACCCAAGACCATCTTTGACGTTGGGAGGTCTGGTGACCATATATGCGCTACATGCATATTTGATCTTCTCCTTATCAAAGATGCCGATTTGGGAAGGATGCACATCATGAGAAGTTGAAGTATTAGAAATGATATTTTTCTTACTAGAGCATGTGCAGGTTCCAATTGTTGTCGAACTTATATCTTTGGAGGAAGAGCTCTTGGAGGAAGATGAGTCACTTTGCTTTAGCGACTCAACTTGCACCTCTAGGATATTGTTAACTCTTGACAAGTTAGCAAGCTCATCCTTGATTGCAATATGTGAGTCCTCTAGCTTTGAGTAAGTCTCCTTACTCAAGGCTAGCTCAACCTCAAGTGACTTCTTCTTCTCTCTTTCAAGCTCAAGAAGTTTTTCAACCTCTTGATATCTCTTCCTTTCACGGATGAGCATATCCTCTTGTCGGTTGACAAGTTCCTCCTTTTCAAAGATTTCGTTCGACAACATTTCCATTTTCTTTAAAGCAATTTTACGTAATCCTCTAAACATTTCTTCATTATCACTAGAGCTATCAAAGTCATCAATAGAGGTATTTAACGCAGGAGAAATAGGTCGAACCTTTTTCTTGCCTTCTTTAGCCATAAGGCAAGTATGGTTGTTCATATCCAGTCCTCCCATGTTTGGGAAGAGTGTAGCTCTCATGGTGGGTTTCTTAATGGCAATGGTGGCCATCTCCTCTTCTTCATCGGAGGAGGACTCATCGTTTGAGTCCCACTCCTTGCCAATGTGAGCCTGATGAGCTTGTCTCTGTTTTGTGAAATTTTTCTTCGCATGTGCTTTTGTTTCCTTCTTCTTCTTGTTTTCTTCATAAGTACAGTCCACCATGAAGTGACCGTACTCTCCACAATTATAGCAAGTACGTCGAGCCTTGGATTTTCCTTTATCCTTGCTTTTCCCTTCATTTGAGTTGTTGCCATGTCTTCTCCTCATCATGCGCTTGAACTTTTTGATAAAGAGTACCATTTCCTCATCATCTAGGTCGGTACTCACATCGCTTGTATCTCCGTCATCTTGGTCTTCATGGGTTTCTTTGAGTTTGGGTCTGCACGTTGCTTTGAGAGCAACTTCTTTCTTTTTGGAAGAGGTGAGCTCGGCTAAGTCTTTGACGTATTGAGCCTCCTTCTCCATCATTTCATGATTTATGATCTTCCCCAATAACTCATCAGGAGTCATTTTGTGAAACCCGGGGCTTTCTCTAATCATTGAGCAAAGTGTGACGTTTCTTGGCATGAAGGCTCTTATCATCCTTTTGACCACCTCGTGATCAGTCCATTTCTTACTTCCATAGGCACGGATTTTGTTGATGAGTGCCTTCATCCGGTTGTACATGTCTTGAGGTGATTCGCCTTCTTCAATAGTAAATCTCCCCAACTCTCCTTCAAGCATCTCAATTTTGGCTTCACGTACAGACCTATTTCCTTCATGAGCTGTTTTTAGCGTATGTCAGATTTGTTTTGCACTCTCTAGTCCATCGATCTTGGTGAATTCTTCTCTGCTCAGTGACGATGTGATTACTGCAACGGCTTGTGCATTTCTGTGAATCTCTTGTTCTTGTTCCGGAGTGAGTTCTTCATCCGTGTCTGGGATATCTATTCCTGTGCAGACAATATGCCAAAGGCTGGGATTCAAGGATATTAGATGCATTTTCATGTTGTACTTCCACATGGTATAGTCACTTCCGTCAAACTGCGGGGGCCTTTCCATAGGAATGGAGAGATAATGATTATTTGAATTGAGACGGTTGTAGTTGTAAGGATATCGGGAGTAGTCGTGATGACCACTCCCCATCGTCTTTTCTTCCTCTTTTCCCTTTTGTGCTATTAATTTCTTTCTCAGTAGTGCCTTTAGCTGTCTCACTTCTTCATCGTCATGTGGACTTTCTTTCAGCACATCGAAGGCTTTGGCTTCTTGCTCCTCATCGTTGTTGTTCGTCTTCGGGATATCGTTGTTCTTCTCAGAGGCCATTGATCTCTCTGAGATGTGAGTCTCGTTGATGGAGAACTTGGCCCTGATACCAATTGAATGTGGCCTAGAGGGGGGTGAATAGGCCTTATAGAGTTTCCTGCACACTTAAAGTAGTTGTCAAAAACTTGATTGACCGGACTAGTCCGGTCGTCTGAGCGGACTAGTCCGGTGTGGCTGAAGTGTGTAGATTGTATAAGTGTTGTGCAGGAGAATCAACTTGTTTAGCAGCGGAAATAAGAACAACAATTATTCTATTTTGATTTTATAATGTGAGGTGTGATTATGCCCGTGAATGAGACTTAGCAACTCAAATTATGAAGTTTAGCAACTAGATGTTATAATTAACAAAAAACAAGGAGGCATGCGAGACACAAATTTTACGGAGGTTCGATCTCACCAAGAGATCTACGTCCTCGTTGAGGAAGCTCACACAGAGCCGGGTCTCTAACCCTTTCCCTCTTCAAGTTACCACACAAGGCAGACTTGACTCCACTAGCACGGGTAATCACCGAGTTTGTGGGGCAACCTCACACGTTGAGTGCTCCCACAAGAATTACAATGGGAAAGCGATCAAATACACTCAAAAAGATTACAATGCAGAATATGAGTGTAGAGAGATCAAACCCCAAGAGCTCACAAAGAAGGAACGACGATCTCCCAATCCCAAATCCAAGTGTTTGATTGATTTTCACCTTTTTGCACCTTAGATGTGTGGGGAGATGTGTTTTTTGGGCTCTTGGGACAGGTGGCGGCGCTAGGGTTTGAGTTTTTAGCAGTATGAGTCGTGTGTCGCTGTTGGAAGGTCGTGGATCACCCATTTATATGGTTTCCAAAAAGGTTATCGTTGTAAAACCTAATACTGGACTAGTCCGGTACATGATCGGACTTGTCCGGTCTACTTCCAGTGGGTTAACCGGACTAGTCCGGTCTAAAATCGGACTTGTCCGGTGCTATGTGAAGTAGGGTTCCAGAAAGTTTAGCGGACTAGTCCTGTCGCATGGATGGACTAGTCCGCAGTCCTCTAAAGAGGAAAACAGAGACATGAGCGGACTAGTCCAGTCTAAAACCAGACTTGTCCGGTTGCATTCTAGTAAGCTGACCGGACCAGTCCGGTCCATGAACGGACTAGTCCGGTGTCCAGTGGATTTTAGTTGATTATTAACCCCTTACCCTTACGAAAAGTCATGAGATCTTGGGATGTGTCTCTCACACACACCATATACATTTACATCTAATTTGCTCTTCTAAATTCCACTAAAGTCTTCCTTTTCGGGCAGCACTTTATTTTTCACCTTTTTGTGTGCACCGAGCTAGTTCACTTTGTTTGTCCTGCAATCATTTTATTAGGATATCATATGCTTGTCATCAATTCTCCAAAACCCACAAGGGATACCCTAGATGCACTTTCAATAACCCCGCTGTTCTCCAACTGCACACCCGATAATGGTGCAGCGGAGAACATTAGGGTTACGTTGTCGAAATTTTGTCCGAATCCAGACCCCGCGTCTCGTCATAAGCACGCCCCCTCGGTCACTCCTAGGCTATCCAAAAAGGGACAATTCCGAACCTACACGCCTCACATGCGTAACACATGTGAGACAGCCCGGTCCGAAATGGGTGACACATATTGTATAGGTTACGTTAATATTACTTTTTGGAGTGATTTACGAGAGAGAGAGATAAGAACGTGAGACAGGAGGAAAGAAGGAGGGTGGTTAGGGCTAAAAGTGGCTGGAGAGTACTCGGCGATGGCAGCGGGCGGCGTAGGAACTCTGACGACCTTGTTCTCCGACACAGATGGATAAAAAATTTTGGGACATGATCGGTTGGCTTCACAGAAACCTAAGTAGTGCTAAACTAGTTGGATACGGTGGCGGCGGCCATAGCCATGGCACCAACGGTGCTTCTGTCACACCCGGTTTCTCCGAAGAACAACCGAGTGAATATCACATGTATGCCAGGATCATTTTCTCACACATGTGATGACAAATAGTGAAGCATCATTTATTACAAGCTAGGTGTCGAATATAAATAAGTCTTACATAGCATATGTCTCGATTGGACAATAATAAGTTCATAACATGTAAATAAAATAGCAGCGGAATATTATTCTTGTGGGCTCCGTCACAGGCGTTGCCCGGGGGACTCCGTGAACCTAGAACCCTTCCTCAGGACCAAAGTCTTGGTCATTAAACACCACATCATCCCCTTGACCTGAGCAGCAATATAAACCAACAGAAAAGCAAGTTTGAGTACCGTGGGTACTCAGCAAGTGTGGGAAAGTTATGTCATGCATGGTCAGAGCAAGGAGAGGTTGACTCATGGTTAAAGCACTATGCAATTAATACCTATCACCTTAGCTTATTAAGCACCTATATTACTACACAGGTGAAATGGTCCCAATCTCCCATCCCATCATCATAATCAAATAACCATAACATCATTTCCAATGTTAAGACCCCCGCTTAACATCCACAACCTCCAAGGTCATCATACTCTAATCATGAATAAGTCCAAGCCGCTCTTGACCGTGAGCACGGCTGTCATGACAGTTTTGACTCTGCAGAGTTTGCACCACTGTACCCACATGTAGTGATTTCATCCCTCGTTGCCGGGTGGACTAAAAGAACCTCCATTATGCCAGTGGCCACAAACCACATTCACACTTCCCAGGTGTGTAGCCAGGAGATCACTACGAAGCCTTTACAAAGGGATTCCCGACGAGCATGGGCCCACTGAGGTTTCACCCCTAACAGCATACAAGAGGCTCCAACCCCGCTGCAGTGGCCCCCTCTTGAGCCTTGCGGTTCATACGGTAGTCCAGCTGACACCTATTCCCCGCACCATCCAACACACCAATACTACGCCGGGGATACACCTAATTAATTGGCCAAGCTGCCCCATCTCAGCATGTGGTTGGCACGGTAAAGCCAGGTTATATGCTCCATGAACCGGTCCTTAAGATCCAGGCAAGTACTAAACACAAACCCGAGTCTCGTGCACCCAGCACCAACCAAATCATCCAACTTGCCTCGATCCCTACCTCTACATAACTCATAATATCTCATTCAAGAGTAAGGTAAACAAATTGATGATCTCATATCCCAATTATCCCATTCTAAGCATGGCTAAGCATAAGCATATAAATAAGTGACATGATAAAATAAATCCCAACCCAAGCTACAAGGAAACAAGGTAATGCAATTCTAGGGAAACCTCCTATCATGGGTTTCATATTTCAATTGACAATGCAAATAACTCTATCTACTCATCCTAGCATAGGATCAAAGTGGTCAAGGACACTTGCCTTCTTCCTGCTGCTCTGGGAATGGAAAATCTTGTTCTTGGAAGGGAAGAACTTGCTCTGGGGCAGGTTCTACTCATACCATCACACATAGCAAAAGAAAACAACAATCCATAGGACATAGTTCACACTTTCACTTCATACAAACCACACATTCACACCTATGAAAGTCATTCACACTTCTAAGGGTTGTGGTTACTCTATGTGTGTTGATTTTTGGCCTACATGCACTTTTAAACATATGTATATTATTTCTAACTTTTGTATTCAGATTTCTGTTTGCACACTATATATGAATTTCCAATTTAAACAAATTCTTTAATACCCTCTTTAGCTACCAAGTTTGCATGGAAGGTAATCTCCTACTCCAAATGGGTTTTCAGATCTTCTACCAAATCCTAAACTGAAATCTTTGGATTTGGAAACTTCATTTATCATTTTCTAGTTATGCATACCTAGTTGCTATATTTTCAGATTTATTTCCTATGCCTAAATGTGAACTTTATTATGAAAATAGTAAGAAACCTCATCTAAACAGAATAGGTTCTGATATAAAATATTAAATAATATATTTTTGAACTTCTCCTCTGATGTGAACTAATTTAAATCTATTTTACCCATTTTTAAAATTATTTATTAACCTAAAAATGTGTTCCTAGAACTAATAAACATGAACACACCCAAACAGATTTCATTTCAGCCTAAAATTTATTTTTAGTTCATTCTAAAGTTTTCCAAGTGTTAGTAGAGTTTAAACTTGAATTTACAATGTGTTTGTATTTCCTTTTAAATTTAAATACTAGTCACAAATTCAAATTTCTAAATTGAATATCATATAGGGTTAAAAAGGTAAGTTCACCCTACTACAGGGTCTAATTTATTATTTTAAGAATTTCCAGGGGCCTAACTATGCATAACAGAGGGGTTTTGCTAATTTTTATTAAGTCCAGGGGCTAAAACTGATTTTTAATTGAATTTACATGAATTTCTGAAGTTCTAGGGGCTAGATCAGAAGTTTCCGGGGCTAGCTCGTATTTTCCGAGATCCCTAGGGGGTAGCGCGTAAGAATCCCGACTTTTATAATGCGGGGCCGACATGGACCGTCCGATTTAAAACACACGGCTCAGATTAGATCGCCGAACCGGTACGCGCGGGTTTTAATTCCACCGTGCGATTTAAAATAGACGGCGCACAAGCGGCCACGTCGCTCTGACCGAGCGCGGGCAGCGCTGCCCGGCGGCGCACGGCGGCGGGAGGCGGCGATCTCGCCGGAAAACTTCGGATCTTCGTCTATTCTTCCTAAAACTGGGATTTCATGGCATAGATCGGTAGAGGGGAGGTCGGGGATCTCACCTCGGGGTTTTTCTTGAGCTCGGAGGTCCTGGAAGGCGGTCGGCGACGAGGTCCGAGGTGAATTCACGGCGATGCTCGTCGGCGCTGTGTCTGAAGCGCAAACCACCGAGTTTTCTGCACCTGCGTGATTCCCCGGAGGCGGTGGAACACGATCGGCGCGTTAGATCAAAGAACCCGAGCAAAGATCGAGAGAAAACGGTGATCGGAGCTTCGGTTCTCACCGGGAGGAAAAACAGCCGATCGCAGGCGAAAAACGGGACGATGCCTGTGTTTATATAGCCGGGGGAGGGCGGCGTTCAGTTGGGATCGAGCTGGAGTCGTCCAGAACCGAAATTCGGCTGGGATACACGGGTATCCGGGGTGGTTTCGATTCGGGGGAGATAGGAGTCCCGGGTTGGCCGAGCGCGCGCGCGAGGAGGAAGATGATGGCGGGCCCCACATGTCAGTGAGAGGAAAACAGGGCGCGCGGCTGCGGGCTGGCGCGGGGGTGGGTGGGCCGGCTGGTGGGTTTCGGCCCACTGGCCGGGGGGTTTTGTTTTTTCTTTTTCTTTTTCTTTTTCTTTTCAGTTTTGAGTTGAATTTGAATTCCAATTTGAATTTGAATTTCTGCACCACATGCAATACGTCCAAAAAATTTTAAATTCCCCTCTTAACAGGTTTTGCTGTGTTACAACTTCTTGATCGAAACCACACGGTTCTCAACGATTGTCTCGGCGGCGGCTATGGCCATGGCCACTGACCTTTAAATGGCCCGTCTCAAGCCATATTCGAGCTGTGTCGGGCTGAGCCGGCCCGAAGTCCGTATATTTATATATCGATATTATACACTCAAGCAATCAAATTAAACTAAAATTCGTAACTTAATAATCAACTAACTCAAAATTTTAAAAGAAATATAAAACTAACTTAATACTCAACTAAACCAAAATTAAGTAACCTAATTAAGTAATAAATTAAATCATTAACTAAACTAATTAATAAAAAACTAAATTAATTACTAAATGAAATAAATGAACTAAATTAATTACTAAATGAATTAAATAAACTAAATTAATTACTAAACGAACTAAATTAATTACTAAATAAAACGTACCTTGAAGTGGTGGCGAAGCGGGGCGGGCTTGGGGCCTAGAGGCGGCGGGGACGCGCAGAGCGGCGCCACCGGGACGGCGCGGGAGGCGCGCAGCGGCGGCACGGCCGGGAGACCGTGGGGCAGCGCAAGCGGCAGGGCGGCGTGGGGAGGCGCGTAGGGGCGGCGGGGCGGCCGGAACATCTCAGGGCGGCAGCGCTGGGGAGGCGCACGGCGGCGGCGACGCTTGGGTGTTGCGGGGCGGCGGTGCTGGGGGCGGCGCGGCATGGGAAGCGCGGGGAGGCGGGGCGGCACAGCGGCAGCGACGGCGGTTCGTGCTCGGGCAGAATGAGCCTGAGCTCGGGCCGGGGCGGCGGTTAAAACCTGCAACTTAGACAGCCGCTTAACTTACGACGGCTGTAACCTAAGACGTCGTAAGTTACTCTTAGTTTACGACCGTGCTTTAACTTACGACGGCTTACGGTTACGGCCGTCGTAAGTTTGTTTACTTACGACGGCCCACAGCGACTGTCGTAAGTTAGATTACTTATGACGGCTAGCCTTCGTAAATAACCTGGTCGTCGTAATATGTTAGTTTTTCTATAGTGACCGGATGCATCACAATATACGTCGAAGGGCTTGGTCGTATCCGGTTGAGCTAACACCGGGGCTGTTGTAATATGCTTCACCAATGCTTGGAAAGCTCCTTCGCATGCTGATCTCCAAACATATTTGATCCCCTTCTTCAACAATTCAATCATTGGTTTAGCAAGCTTGGAGAAGCTCGGGATGAATCTCTGGTAATATCTCGCTAAACCGAGGAAACTTCTGACTTCATAGACAGATGTGGGGAAATGAAACCCTTATTCATCAGATCATTGAGCTGCTCCTTCCGTTCAGCTAGCTCATTCGGAGCCATCTTGTACGGTCTCCGTGATATCGGTATCGTCTCGGGTACAAGTTTGATCTTGAACTCGACATCCCTTTCGGGTGGCATGCCCGCGAGAACAAATATTCTCAAGTTTTGTTGCTTCCGTGTTATATGTGGCTGGTACTTCTTGAACCGAGCAGTCAAGAATGAGCGTATGTTGTTCATGAAGTGGAGAGTTTAGACGAACCACATGTGGAACGATGTCAATAACAGCACCATGGCGATGTAGCCATGACATTCCTAAAATGACATCGGGTTCTTGACTCTCTAACATAATTAGAGAAGTCAGGTATAGATTCCCACCCAATTGCAATGGTGCTCTATAGACCATCCTATCAGCTGTTATTTTCCCACCCGGAGAGTAAATCAAGTATGAACTATTTGTGGGAATGATAGGCAATTGATATTTAATAACATAAGATTGACTTATGAAATTATGGATGGCACCGGAGTCAAAAAGTATGACTATGGATGATCTAAATAAGAAAACGACCCGCGAGGACGGGTTCGCCTTCCGGCACATCTTCGATGGCTAAGTGGTGGACGTTGCCGGGTTTTGGTGCTGGTTTCTTGGGCCGGTTGCGGGGATGATTTGCACCCTGATACGGTGCTGCACCCCTGTCCCGTCGCTGCTCGGGGCAGTTCTTGGCAATATGCCCGACACAGCTACACGTGAAGCACGTATATGGTGTCAGGGTACCTCCGAATCGAGGACGGAATACCGGAGCACGCGGTTGAAATGAAGTTGCACGTGGGACCATACTTTGCTGCTGCTGTTGCTGTGGTGGATACGACGGTCGGAAGCTTTGCGCATTAAATTGACGACTGCGAAACTGAGGCGGTCGCGCCGGCGGCTGCCATCTTTGACAAGATTGTGAGCGATACACCACGCACTTGTGGTGCCCCACCACTGCTGCTCGCCAGCGTGCTGCGTTTCCTCTTATCAGAACTGCGCTTGCGCTGGGCATTTTCTTGTACAATTGCGGCATTGACAAGGTCGTTGAATGTGCCGCGGTTGCTTTGGGCGAGATGGACCTTCATTTTTGAATTCAGGCCCCGGAAGAATGTGTTTCGCTTCTGTTCTTCCGTCCCCACAAATTCTGGTGCATATTGCGCCAGCCGGTTGAATGCTCTGGAATACTCATGAGCACTCTTCTCGCCTTGTTTCAGCTCCAGAAACTACTGGAGCTTCCTCCGCATAACTCGGGGAGGTATATGATAGGCGCGGAACGCCTCCCGGAACTCCGTCCAAGTGACGGCATGGCCAGATGGTAATGAGGCGATGTAGTTCGCCCACCATGTATTGCTTTCCCCTTGAAGCTGTTGTGCTGCATACAGCGCCTTCTGGTGTTCGGTACATCAAAGTAATCGAACTTCGCCTCGAGAGAGCGGATGAAGCTTTCTTCCTCCAAAGGCTCTTCGGCCTCCATAAAGACTGGTGGATGGGTCACCAGGAAACCCGAATATGAACTCTGTTGGGGCTGGCGTTGCAAATTTTCTTGGCGTCCTCCCTGGCAGGATGCATTCTGCTGCACCAGCATCCGCAGCAACTCGGTTTGCTCGTCGCGCGAGCCGAGTACTGCGGAGAGAACCTCCCGCAAGATTTCTTGGAAGTTCTGGTGGTGGAGGAGGTGGTTGTTGCTGTGTCGTGGTTTGCTCTGGGGGTGGAGACTCATCACCACGAACCTGACTTGGACCTCCCTCCTCTTGCGTAGACCGTGTACGCACCATTCTGCATTCATACCATTTCAACGATCAGCACCTGTTTGTTTACTTCATCCAGTCTATACAATAGTAGTGGCAGAATGAACAATTTATACGCATAACATTCACACATATGGAAAAAGTATAAACTTTATACTACATATACATCCCTGGACCATGTCACCACAATCAAGTTTCAAAGTAATGAACTTTATGGATTAAAAGTTCATTTCGACCATCGTGGGTCGCCACGGGATGTTAAGTGCGTTAGCATGCATAAATCCTCGCTATTATACTGGCCCAAAAGATGTCCTTGCTCGAAGTGATATGTTGAATGCATAATAATTTCGAATCCAACTAACTGTTTTAGAACAGCCGCTGGATATGGAAATTTGAAACCAAGCGTTTTGAATTGAAAACTTCAACATGGTTTTCTCTGTCCAGCTTCTGGTCCAGCTGACCAGTATGGATAATTCAACTGTTTTGACCACTTTGGAGGCAAAACCTGGACATGAGTTCAACAACATAGTTGTAGTAGACTAAAAAATTAATCCATATTGCATTTATTTGCCTCCATATCTTTTCTATTTTATGAGTTATGAATTTTACAAGTTGGCAGATTTTTCTCAGGAATTTTGACAGCACCTCCATTACAAGTGGCTATTTTGTTCACAAAATTCCAATTATTTCTTCCCCCAATCTAGTAAAATACTGAACTACAAAGTTGTCCCCATATCCTACCCTTTCCAACAGTATCTTACTTGACCCTTAAAAATTTTTCTACAAGAATTTATGGTCAAAATACAGAAAATTCCAGAGAGCATTTTTGGTCTGCCCTGTTTCTGGACAGTGCATACTCATCTAAGATTTTCATCCATTTGGAGGGAGATTTTGTTATGGAGTTCTACAGAAAAGTTGAAGAATACTTCAAAAACTTTCCAGAATAGTATCACACACCTCCATTGATTCAGCCAATCAAAAGTTATACACTGTTTCAATTCAGCAAAAATTCTGCCAAAAACGGGGGAGGTTGTTCCTAAGTCTTTGGAAATGAATCTATACTCCCAATTGACTCTTAGTTTAATATGGGAGTTAAATGACCACTAAATTGAATATTAAACTCCAAATTGACTCTTTTCTTTGAAAATATCCTTTTATTCAATTTAGAACTCATGTCAGTACTACGTTTCCTCACCAAAGAAAAATCCTAAGCCGGTATTCCGGCATAAACGTGCCAAATGGTGGAACTAAGAACGTCACTCACAAACGATTTCTAAACGTCATGCTCTAACGTGGTTAATGTACCTGCAGAAGGCCACATAATAATGGTGCACACAAGGGTTTAACATTTCAGGCAGGTCCATATCATAGTAAAAACATACGGTCCATATCATTGCCATACGGATCATCCTTGAGTCAGGCCACGTCTCAAGGTACATGGTCGTGTTTTCACACCACACGACAGGGAACCCGAGTAGAACACGAACGGGTCATCACGGTTGGGAATTTTATCAAACCAACGGATACCACCTACTGCCTCATGACCATTGAGGCACGCCGATGGCGAGCACTGCGTATGGCCCTTTGAACATTGAACGTTCAAGAGTTGCATACTATCGTGTTGCTTACAACACGATGGGGTATTATCGCTTTTGCCTAAAGCATGCTGGAGATCAGTGTTTTCATATGCTCTCAGAACCGTGAGAAGGTTCAGAGACTCATATTCACTACCGTGCCAAGCCACGGTTAACCATTCCATACTATTGCTCGTATGGCGAGGTTACCGCAATTTGACCCGCCATCCGGTCCATCCGTAACGGGCAGGAGGTCCCTGCATGGAGCGTGTCTATGCCCACCAGCAGATTTACACTCTGCTACCCTCAACCCACTCCTATCAAACGGTTGGGTAAGCCTCGGCACCTAGGTTAACCAACTACATCAGTTTCCTAGTTCCCATATGTGAAATCCCAAAATTCTAGCAAGTGGAGCTGCAAATCACACCGAGAAAACAAGAGGGAATTCAAACTTTTGAATATAAAGGTGTGAGCTCAAAGTCTAAATTAAACTTGCCAAAAAATTCCGAACACGAAGATCTAAATTCACAAGTCGTTTCACCATACATCCAATAATAGCCCGGAAAATTTTCAGAGCATTTGGAAAGGATTTCCTATTTGTTGTAATTAAAACGGGAGAAAATTCGAATTTGAATTTAAATCTCAGTTTCAAATTCTGACTTCACTGAAATCAAAATTTGAGTGCACATTGTGTTCCTCACATGTCATTTGGCATATTCTCCAATTTTTAGCAACTTTGGAGCTTATTTGCTAATTCAAATGGAAGTCAGAAAAAAAGAGAAGAGGGGAGAAATGGGGCCCACTTGTCAGTGAAGTGTTAGACTTACCCCCAAAGTCTCATCTGTTCTTCACTCGGACCAGCCGAACGCAGCACGCGCGCGCCACCTCCCGAGCCGTGCGCCCAACCGACTCTCGCAGCGCCACCTCCTGCTCTGTGGCTGAGAACGCCGAGTGAAGGGATCAGCATGTTGCCTTCCCACGTGAACCACCTCCCTCGCTCTCCACAGCCCTCGCACAGCCCTGAAGCAAACTCACACCGCTCAACACTTTCAGCTCCCCGGTGCAAGAGTGCTAGAAGCTCCCTCGTGGCCGACGTTCTGCACAAAAAAGGAACGCCCTCAGGTGCTAAACACGACCGTGCAACCCTCTCATCTTCTCATGCATCGCTGAGGGAGAATTTCCCCGTTATTTGCTTCGGTGTTCATGGAACCGAGCCGCACCAAAACTCAAAATTCATAGTGATCACTCCACCGAAGCTTGTGCCGAGCTACAACCATGTTCTAGACCTTCCCACGCTCCTCTAGGATCAAAAACCATCAAAATCCGTCAAGTATTTTGGCTTGCCGCCGGTTTTTGGTCTAGGTCGCCGATGAACTCCTATTTGCAGCGCGTTTGGAGCCGATTTGGATTCATATCAGTGACCAGTGTTCCACCATGGTGCTGTAGGAAGAAAAATCAAGTTGTTTGAGGCATTTTTGTGCGAGCTAGAGGTCTACGGAGTCATGGTGCCGCTGCTGCCGTGAGGGGCGCCATTCCAATCACCACCGGCCTGATTTGACCCCACCATCGGGTTTCCCATCCCTCAAAACCCCCAGGCGGCCACGAAGTTGGAGGGGGGGGGGAATCACAGGATCGGCGAGGGCACCACCATCAGAGCTGCTGCCCGAGCTTCTGTTCTGAGGTTGAAGAAGACCCTGCAAATGGGGCCCGCTGTCAGCCAGTATAGGTTCCAGAAAATGTTCAAACTTTGAGAGCCCATAACTTTCTGTAGGAAAGTCAAAAAAATCCTCAAACAAATTTCGTTGGATTAAGTGTGTACTATATAGGGGTGCATTCCAAGTTTTATGAAAATCCCTAGATTTGGCTCAATAATTCAATTAAAAAATATTAGAAAATTAATTACAGGAGTCCTGTTCATTGGGAAATTCCCTACTTTGGGCAAGACAACATTCCAAATGTACTTGAACTCAATTAAAAATTTCAGAGGCATTGGACCTCATTTGCTAGGCCAAATGATGATTCAATCTTGTATGTCTCTGAAAATTAGGAAAAATAACAGAAACAATTTTCCAGCTTTTAGCCCAATCTTGTAGATTCCATATCTCTGTGTAGGAAGCTCCACAAATGGTGAAACCAAGTCTTATAGACTCATAAGACTCCCAAGTTTCTGAAAAACCAAATTTGGAGCATGCCAAGACTCTATAATTTCCATAGGAATTCAGGGAAGCCAAATAGCAAAAAAAAATTCTTAGGCCACATCTTACATCAACTTTGTCTGAACTTTTGCAAGGCATACCTCTGTATGATCTATGGACCACTGTAAAAATTTCATGGCAAGTTGAGATCATCTTCTCCAGTTTTCTACTGGTTCTTTCCAATATATGTATTATGTCCATTATATATAACTCTGAACTTTAGTCCAAAAACCTCCACTTATCCAGAAATGATCTTTCCTCTGTTTCAGTACCTAGACAAACCCAAATCTTAGTCTTAGTTGATCTGAACTCTTCCAAGTCATAAAACACTTTTGTTTTATAATTCATTTACTCGCAATATGAACTTGTACATATTCATATCGGTAGGAAACACAACGAAGGAGCTCGACGAGGCATTCAACTCGGAACAGCAAGTTGAGGCATTAATCATCGACAAGCTACTGACTTTAATTTAGAATCAAACCTGCAGTAACATAAGGCAAGCCCCGGTTTCCATTTAACAGCTTTTAGTTGTATTTTACTTTGTATCACCTTCATTGGTCTAGTATGTAATGTGCATTAGGTCAAGGGTGATTGATACTCCAAATGCATGACCCACAAACCCTTGGAGTTGAAGGGTAGAACAGGTTACTTTCTTGTAGTTTCTGCTAGGCTTAAGTTGCATAGGAATCGGTACAAGTCGGGTAGTTGGAAGCTACTCGCGAGGCTAGGATTTTGGTTCAACGGGTCTGGAAAGGAAAATGAGACCGAGCAGAGAGTAGGATCAGCAGGACGTTGAGCCTCGGTTGCCGTAGCTCTGTTTGTGTCAGTTAAGGACCGATGTGTATGTCGCCCTGTTGAGCAAGTTTGAACAGTACCGGATGCATACTGAAATTATGGAGTCCAGGAAACCGATGTAACTCAGGTACTCTCGTGTCGAAACTTATACCACCGTCATTTGGGGGTTGGTGTCAGAGGTGTAAACCAACTAGTGGAGCAACTTCGACGTGTTCCGGGTAGTGGCCCTTCTGATGGGTCGGTAGAACTGGTTCGGCATTGGAGTGACGGGTGAAAGGTTGCTGCATACAACGTAAGAAAGAGCTCTTGTGTGAGTCTTTCGAGGTGGGTGTATGTGTCGTGTGTTCTGAGTGTGTCCTGATTCGAAACACCGTCCCTCGTGGTTATATGAGTACCACTTGTTCAGTGAGTTGTGACGTAGTAATTACTTCCAGATTAAGTGAGATAAATCATTGCTGTTGTGAAGTTCTTAAGTTCATTGTATTGCAAACCATGAATGCTATAGTTGTAGATATCACTAAGTTTATCTTCCACCTTTGGCATATCCATATTAGAGGAAAGTGTTTCTTGTTTGATTGTGGACTTCTAGTGTGAGGGCTGCCTAAGGCATATTAATCTGCTGCTATAAAACTGAAAGTAAGGATTAACATGTAGGTGTGTCTTTATTGCAACATCCTTTTTCTATTATTAATTTCTGCATGTAGAGTTCCATGTTTAGCAGTGTCGATTAAGTCTTGCTGAGCTTTCGAGCTCACGGTTGCATTATTAGTGTTTTGCAGGTTATATAAAATTTTCTATGAAGATGGTTGTTCGGTGAGCCATCGGAGACTCACCGAAAACCTTGCCGCTGCATTCACTTCTGTTGAAGCTAGTAAGAAGCATCCGCGGGCTGGACGTCCCTCTTTTGCATAGCTAGGAGCGAGACTACGTGTTTATGTATATTCCGCTGTATGTACCTTCGTGGTACATTATGTTTTAAATGACATTATTTTGAGAAATAAAAGACTTTGTATGTCTAATGTTTCTTTCCGTGTATGCTGTTGGGTGCCGCATCGCACGGCACCACCCAATATGAATCCTGGAGTGTGGATCCCGGAAGGGGTTGCTGAACCATATGCCAGTATGCATCCGGTAATATTCAAACTTGTCCAGCAGGGCCGCACACGGCTCGGTCCTCAACCGACACCAACAGGGCTACGCACGTGAGACCTCCGCTCACTGCATCCTATCCCCCCTGCTGGGTCTCAGTTTCACATTCTTAAGCCATTCTCTACTTCTTTACATCCCGTGTGATAAAATTCCTATCTCGCGAGTAGATTCCAACCACTCGACTTCTATCGAGATCCTAAGAACATTAGCATGGCATTCTCTACTCATTGATTTGTACTACCCAACCCTCCATAGGATTTATAAGTCATGGAACTGGGGTTTCAATCACCTTAACTATAATGCAAGTAATTCACCCTAGACATAAGTGATACATATTAAAACTTTGCAAAATGTAATTAAATGCAAACCGGGGCTTGCCTGGTTGCGATTTATACGGAAAGTTAGCTTCTGGTGGGAGGACTTCCAACGGCTCTGGAGTGTCCTCAACTTCGGTCACTATATGATATGCAACAAAATATGTGTATAAGTAATACTGAAGTATAAGAATTAAACTTCTATTACTAGCTACAGCTATTAAGGTTTCTTAATTAGGTTTGGGATTTTTCCAGTGGATACTAGACTCTATAAGGATAATCTGAGCAAATTTTGGAGAAATTTCATGGAAACTTGTGGTGTCCAAAATTCCCACAAGTACAAGGCTTCTCTAAATTTTGATCCCAAATCACAAGTTTTGACATGGCTAAAAGTGGAAGATATAATTATAGAAGGCCTCTATGGTTCTAAAAAATTTGTTTCACAATTTCTTGAGCTACCTACAGGGAGAAATAGAATTTTGAAGCTGGGCAAAATTTCTGAAAAGTTTCTGTTTAGAATTAGAAGTTCCAAATGAAGGCTGAACTTTGGATCAGAGTTTAGCATAGCAAATGTACTCCAATGAAGCTCAAATTTTTACAGGAGATCACTAATGTTCTGAAGAACCTTCTGGCCATATTTTAGGAAATTCTATAACAGGGATCTTCTGGAATTAATTCCCAAAAATTTAATTTTGATGAATTTTGGAGAACATTCCAGAGATCCTCAGATCAAATTCTCTGCAATTCTGCAAAGTACTGACTGAGAGGAATCCAACAAAATTTGTTTCACAAATTTTGGACATTCCTACTAAAAGTTATGGGGTTTCAAAATTTGACCTAACTCTGAAATTCAGGAAAAGTTTAAACTCTGTTTGTGGGCCCCGCTATTTAAATCGGCCCACTGAGCTTGCGGCCTCACAGCCGCCCACGGGGTTTCACCCGCGCTGCCGCACCAGATCACAGCCGCAAACTGATCCCTGCTGGAAAACAGAGGCTGACCGGTGGTACCCGGCCCCCTTCGTCTTCCTCGCGACACCCGCGGTTCCCCCGCGGCAACCCTCGCCGGAGAGCTCGCCCGAGGATGTTCCCGTGGTCCAAGCTTCACCAAACTTGCATTCTGTGAGTTTTACACCATGCTGAACACGAAGGTGGGGTCGGGGAAGGGTGACAATGACCGGAACAGTGCTCGCACCGGCAGCCATGTCGAGCTCCACTCCGGCGACCTCGTTCTCACATGGAAATGGCTCATTCGGGTTAGGGTTTGCTCCAAAAGCACCAGTGAGTCATGGACAACCTCGACCTATAGCCACTTCTCCATGAAAACCACTGGAGGTGGGACCTCACCGGCGACCCGAGCCCGCAAAACGACGGCGGCGACAAAAACTTTGTGTCTGGTACCTCTACTTGATCATTTGAACTGCTAGGTCTTCGGAAGGGTTCACAAGTGTGTGAAGAAGCTACCCTATGCTCATCTACCGTGGAGCTACTCGGAGCATGATGAATTTCCCCGAAGAATTCTCGGTTTTCTAAAGAACCGTAGGCGCCAAACTTCAAATTACTTGGCGCCGAAGCTAGGAAAGCAGGAGGTCGTTGAAGGGAAGGAATAAGGGTTCCTAATGCACCTCAGGAACCTTTTATTCAAGCTGGAGAGGCTGTCAATCCATCGGGCGATGGTATGGCACAGCGGTGATCAACACCGGATCTCCGAAAGAAAACCTAGCTTGCGGGAGCCACCCGACGGTGTTAGCGACTTCTTATAGATTCGGTAAGCAGAAGGGAGACTTGGCGCAGCTTCCCCGTGGCTCAGTCATGCGAGAAGCACGCCGAGCTCACCAGGCATTGATGAGCCGAAGAGTTCTTCCGCCGGGTGAGCGTTTCAGCGGGAGTTCGCATGGGAGAGGGGAGAGGCTAGGGAACACGATGAAGAAGTGAGGTGGATTGTCGTGGCGCTCGATTAAGGCTGAGTACTTGGATAAAAACAGCTGAGGTGGAGGGCACGTCGTCGGCCAGCGGATCGTGCAGCTGCTCTCGGTGGCGTGCCGAGGTGAAAACAGAGTCGGCTGAGGAAAATTGTGTGGCTCACTGCTGGGTCCAACCCCCTCAATTCTTATTCAATTTTCCACTGATATTTTACCACAGCTACTCACAATTAAAAGCTATACTTCCACACCAAGTCATGGTTTGAATTTTTGAAATTCAAATATACTTAACTCTGGTGCGGAATTTGAAATGTATTTGGCTCTTTGAATTTGAATCTGCATTTCCCTCCTTCCATTGCTCCAAAAGAGTAGCAAACCAAACCCACATGATCTGAATTTTGGCATGGATGCTAATTCAAATGTGGGGAACACGTTTGTGAATACAATTTGCCACCTTGGAGGATTTGGAATTTGAAACTGAAATTTGGATTCAAGTTCGAGGCTCTCTCTTTTATTTCCAAACAAATAGCAAAGCCCCTCCAAATGAGCTGAAATTTGGGAGGTGTAATGTTTGAATTATGGAGAACTACATTTTCAGTTTAGCTCATCAAGTTTCGAAATTTTGAGAGATTTGAATCAGCACTTTGGACTCACACCGTTATAATTCAAAATTTTAGTTCCCCTCATTTTTCCTAAGTATGAATGTGCTGAATTCCGTGCTAGCACTTTTGGGGATTTTACAACAATCAACAAAAAATACTTGTTACCTCTGGAAGTCACCGGCGTGATGGGGCCGCACAAGTCAGCGTGTGCCAGCTCGAGGCGCTGCCGTGCACGATACTCTGCCTGTGCCGGAAACGAAGTCCGCCTCTGCTTGCCGGCCTTGCATGCCTCTCACAGCTGGCTGACCTGCCCGATCTCCATCAGGCTGCACGCCATCTTCTCCCGAGCCAGCTTCCTTAGTGCCGCCATGTTTACATGGCTGAACCACTCATGCCAGCGCCACGCCACCTTGTCGCCGCGTCCGCGCACTGCACGACACGATTGCTGTGCGAGCTTGATGTGGAGCAAGTACAGGCGATTCACCTCGCGCTTTACCGTCACAAGCAGCCAACCACCAGGTTCGTGAATCCGCATCGCCCCGGTGCTGATGTCGACCTTGTACCCATCCTCGTCGAGCTGACCAACGCTCACGATGTTGGTCGCCAGCCGGGGGATGAAATAGACTCCGTCCAGCAACCGGAGCTCGCCATTCTTGCATGTGAAGACGACCGTCCCGCGTCCCTCGATCCACGCCACCAAGTCGTCGCCGAACCGCATGGTGCCGAGCGCCATCTCGTCGAGCTTCGTGAATGCGCCCCTGGACCCGGACATGTGGTTCGTCGCCCCTGTGTCCAGGACCCAAGTCCTGGCGTCGCGCTCCTTCTCATCATCAAGGTGGGTGAACACCTTCTCCTCCCGGATCTTGATTTGGGCACTGGATCCCTTCTTCTCCACCTTGGATCTGCTGGTTGGCTCTCGTTCCCCACCCCGTGGCACTGGTGCAGCCTGCAGGAGTGGAACGCCCTTTGACAAGGGAGATACCGGCAACGCGGTCAACTCCGCTTGGCCAGCGGCTGAGTAGATAGGCTCGAGGAGATTTCCAGGAACTGAAGTAAGGATTCCTCCTCATCCTCCGCGACATGGGCCTGCTCTTGTTTGGGCTTCGAGTAGCATTCACGGGCCCAGTGGCCCATCTTTCCACAGCACCGGCATTCATCGCCAGTCTTGTTCGACGGACCATCCGATGAACCTGCGCGCCCACGGCCACGCCCACAACGGCCTCCGCCGCGGCCACGCACGCCACCACTGTCCCTTCCGCCACCAGAGCGTTGCTCCTTCTCGCGCTTCTTCCGTTGCGTGTCCCACTCTTCCTCCGTGAGGTACAGCCTCCCATCTTGCTGCAGCGATTCTGGTGGTTCCTCATCCGGCTCCTCCACCGCCCTGAGATGCCCCGTGAGGCCCTCAACGTTGAGCGTAAAGACGTCAGGCAGGGTCGTGATCGCCACCACGATCTGCTTCAGATGCCTCGGCACGCTGCGAATGATCTTATTGACCACTGTCTCTTCCTCCAGCTTTTCGCCCAAGGTAGCCAGAGTTGCGACCATCCCCTTGAGACGCAGCATGAAATCTTCGACATTATCGCCTTTTTTGAACACCGCAGCGTCGAATTGGTGTTGAAGATTCTGTGCCGCCGTCTTCTTCACGCGATCGTCACCGATGCGCATCTCAGCGATGGCGTCCCATGCCTGTTTCGCCGTCTCCTTCTTGGCGACCACGGACACCATCTCCGCTGGCACCGTGCTACAGAGAGCGTCGATCGCCATTATCTCCTCCTGTGGATCGTTGCTACCCTTCTTGACGACCATCTGCAGGGCCCTTGCCTTCAACTTCACCTTCATCAGGAGCGCCCAATCCGAGTAGTTGGTCTTGGTGAGGACGGGGTAGCTACTCCCGCTGCCCACCTCACGAATCACCCATTGGATCGCCACTCCATCTTTGGAGGTGCCGTTGTCGGTCTTCTTCCCGTACATCCTCAACAACCTAGCTCTTGATGCCAATTGTTAGAACCTTGCCGGGAGACAACGCACATGTTGCCGGCAAGATCCGGAGTCAAAACACCACAATAAAACTCACAGAATACTCTGGACAGGTTCTTGTTTTGGTGCTACCAAATTGGCTGCCATTTCCAGGGTCTATTGCCTTGAATAAATAGAAGATTACATGGAAAGTAAATTAGTGCTACGGTCAAGCTGTATGAATCACACAGCGGCTAATTATTACCTACCAAACAAAGAGATACTAAACTTGGCACCCAAGGATTATCTTCAACAGTGGATGCCTGGAAATAGGGCAGCGGCGGTGACCTAGGATTGCAGCACCTACGGCAAGGTTTCCCGGGCAAAACATGGCACGGCAGACTCCCAATTTTTTCGTAGAGCATCACTGGAGTATGAGGAAAAGTGGCATGGTGTTGTTTTTGAGGGAAACACGGCCTAACATAGGGCGCACCGTGCACCCGCGCACTTGTACACATGGCAGTGGGGAAAAACTCGATGTCTAGAGCCAAAGTCCATGATTCACTATGAAAATTGACAGATGGTTGCGCCCATAGGTCCACAACCCGTAGCTAAAACAGATTTGCAACATTTGTATTGAGCTGGGAGAATTTTGAAGATTCGTACCCGAGGTCAGTTCTGACCGGGTTGAGTAAGTCTTGGAAATTCTTGCTTGATGCTGCACCTATAGAGCTGAGCTTTGGAGAGGAGTATTAGGGGGACTCAGGCGCACCTCAGGGTCTGTTTGTTTGAGCTTGAGACGCCCCGGACAGAGTGGTCCACGTGAGAGCAGAGAGTTCTGCCGTGGGGAGAAAAACTTTGGGTGAGGTGGGGAGGAAATGACCGGCTGCTGCACTCGGTGCGTGAGAGATGAGGGCGAGCAAAAGATCGGTAGAGCCTTCGAGTGACAGCCCAGGCAGCTGCTCTGCTCGGTGGCGCATGCTGAGCAAACGGGAGAGGCGGTTCTGTACTGAGAGGCTGCCATGTGGGGTCCACAGCCCCTACAATTTGCCTTCTCTGTGCTTTGATATTCCCACACATTCTTTGTCCAAAATTCACAAAATTTGGAAGGTAGGCTCAGAAAAAATTGTGGAACTCAAATATGAAGTCAGATTTTGAAGTTGATAAAGTTTGGTTCTGTTTCATATTCAAATTTGAATTCAAATGCTCTCTCAATTATTCCTTTGTAATAAAGAGTATATGAGCTCCAAAAATTTCCAAATTTGGAAGAGAAGGTTTTTGATACAATTGAGATTTATTGGTTGATTCAATTGTATGCATATGTACCATTTGAACATGAATCCTTTTCAAATAGATCAATTGAGGTTTAAATTACCCCACTCTCTTCATAGTGGTTGTTTACATAAGTTTAAATCATGTGTTGAAATCCACTCCTCATGTTAACAAGTGTTAAGCATGAGTTAGAGAAAAATTTTAACTCACTCACATGTCCCTTGTGTTTAACATTTCATGTGACACAAATAGTCTTCCTTCTCTTTGCTTCATAAGTTGAAATGTAGTTTACGAAAGCTAGGGCTGTTACATTCCCCCCCCCCCCTAAAAGAATCTCGTCCCGAGATTACAAAAAGAAAGAGGAAGGGAGAAAGACTACTGGACATATGACATTAATAAGTCAGTAAAATTTGAACGGAGAAAATCTTTGCTTCCCATGTTGCTTCATTTGCAGTGTGGTTGCTCCACAAGACTTTGTAAAACCGCAACGTCCGACTTCTTGTGGTGTGAGTCTTATCATAGACAATCTGGGTCGGATACTCAGAATAATTGAGATCCGGTTGGAGATCTTAAATGTTCTCCATGCGAACTTCAGATGTGTACTTAAGACACTTCCACAGCTGAGATACGAGGAGAACATTGTGAATCCCAGAAAGTGATGTCGGTAGCTCAAGACAATAGGCCACGGGTCCGCATATTTCGGTAACGGCGAATGGCCCCATAAATCACGGAGATACTTTCCATTCACTCCGAAGCGGTAAATCCCTTTCATCAGAGAGACATAAAGATAAACATGGTCTCCGATGTCGAAGTGGAGAGGTCGACGTCTTTTACCTGCATAGCTTTTCTGCCGAGATTGAGCAGCCTTTAAGTTGGCTTGAATCACTCGCACTCGTTCCTCGGCTTCATTCACAAGATCAATCCTGTAGACCATTCTCTCACCAGACTCACATCAATTCAGCGGTGTCCGGCACTTCCGGCCATAAAGAGCTTCATACGGGGCCATCTTGATGCTGGATTGATAACAATTATTATATGAGAATTCTACTAACGGTAGGTGATCATCCCAATTATTTCCATGGTTGATGACACATGCCCTTAGCATATCCTCCAGAATCTGATTTACTCTTTCTGTTTGACCATCAGTTTGCGGATGATACGCTGAACTCCGAATTTACTTGGTTCCCAATGAAGCATGTAGTTGCTCCCAAAATCTTGATACGAATAACGCACCTTGGTCAGAGACGATGGTGCAGGGAAACCCGTGTAAACACATGATTCTTGAGATGAACAGATCCGCATATTTCTTTACCACATATTTGGTACGGACTGGTATAAAATGAGCTGTTTTGGTCAAGCGATCGACGACTACCCAAATAGAATCATACTTGTTTCTGGTCATTGGTAATCTGACGATGAAGTCCATACTTATGTCTTCCCACTTCCATGCTGGGGCCTTCAGCGGTTGAAGTGGTCCGGCTTTTCTCATATGGTCGGCTTTAACCCGCCGACACGTATCACACTCAGATACGTATTTTACAATCTCTCTTTTCATCCGTGTCCACTAGAATTTAGAGTTTAAATTCTGGTACATCTTATTGTTTCCCAGATGAATGGAGTACTTGGATAAATGATCTTCATCCAATATTTTCCTACGCAACTTCATATCCAGGAATACAACTATGAAGTTCTTAAACCAGGGAGTACCCTCTTCATCCTTGCGGAACATTTTCAATTCACCGTTGTCCACTCTCCTCCGGATGTGAGACATACCCCTGTCTCTCTTCTAAGCCTCTAAAATATCATCTCGGATTGTAGGAATGAGAGCGAGATTGAACAGCGATCCATAGGGAACTAAGTGCAGGCTTGGTTCTCCTTCTTCCTTTGCACCAAGGGCTAAATGAGGAACGTGGACTTTCCGACTAAGTGCGTAGGCAACCTTATTCGCTTTTCCCAGATGGTAATGAATCTGAAGTTCACAATCCTTGATTAATTCTAGCCATCTTCACTGCCTCATGTTCAAATCTTCTTGTGTGAAGATGTACTTCAACCTTTTTGTTCAGTGTAGAGATGTACTAGATTGTCTAGTAAATAATGTCTCCACATTTTCAAAGCATGGACCACTTCAGCTAGTTCAAGGTCGTGTGTTAGGTGATTCTGCTCATGACCCCTTAATTGTCGGGATCCATATGCGACCACACATCCTTCTTGCATCAGCACACAACCAAGACCAATGCCGGATGCATCACAATAAACATCAAAAGGTTTTTGTTGTGTCCGGCTGGGCCAAAACCGGAGCTGTAGTGAGATGCTTCACTAACGTTTGAAAAGCTTGTCCACATGAATTGCTCCAATCATATTTGGTGCATTTCTTCAACAGCTCCGTCATAGGTTTAGCGACTTTGGAGAAGTTTGGAATGAATCTCTGGTAATAACCCGCTAAACCTAGGAAACTCCTCACTTCATGAACAGATGTTGGAAATTTCCAATTCAGCACTTGCTCGATTTTACTTGGATTGTAAATGCCCAAGATTTTACTTGCTAGAGTGTTCATCATATCACCACAAACCAGCTCATTTTGTGGATAGCCCATGAACATATGTGAAGAGCAAGTAACCACCATCAATAGGTTGATTAGAGGAAGAACTCACAAATCCAAAATTAGGATCTCCCACATATAAACATGAGAGGCTGAGCTCACCATTAGGCCCTAAACATTCTTAGGAGTGCTCATGCCAAGTTTCATGCAAGTTTAAAGTCTTTTGAGGCACGTTTGGATACATTTGTAAAAAGGGCTAATTTGAAGGCAAATTCAGATTTTAGTTACTTTCATCACTTGGATTCAAAAGGTGACTTCACATTTAAACTCAGCACATTTTTCTGAGTTACTCCATCAATTTTCATCCTCATTGGAGTTCATCTTATCTGGAGATATATTTGAATTAATTCAAAACTGAATTTGAAATTCAAATTCATGTGTGAATTGAATTTAGCTAACCCAGCTCAAATTTATGGAATTCAAATTCAACTCAAGACTTGGTGACTAAGTCTACAAATTAATGTGGAGTAGCTGAGAAAATATCAGTGATCAAAAAAATTGAAAAGAATTACTGGGGATGGGACCCACTGGTCAGTGACTGAGTTCACACTGAACCGACTTAAACAAAGACAAGCTCACTCGGGCGACCGCTGATCGATCACGTGCAGCCAGCTCGCTCTGGGAGCTCCACCTTACGGTGAAAACTTTGGCTCAAAGTCCAGCACATGAGCTGCGTCGACCGTTCTTTTCGTTCCCGAGTGAAAAACAGCTCACACCGTACCGTGCTGTGCTCCCGCTCGCGAGTTTCCTTTCAACTCTCTCTGTCCACCGGCGACCGGTCGATCCTGGCTGATTCACGCACCGCCAACAGAGAAGAAAAGGTGTGCTTGCTTGTGCTGAAGCTGTAGGAGAAAGCCATGCTCTGTTTCATGTGGTGTAGAGTGAGAATTTCTAGTTTCTTTCCACGGTGTGTATTAGGGTTAGCGATCAGTCGACGGCAAATTCGTTGCACAGAGGCTACCACCGCTCGAGCTGCAGCCTACACACTTTCTAGAGGTCCTTGCGCTTCTCCTTGATCAAGAACCAGCGAAAAAGACCCACTGAAACCCTAGTTTGACCGAGGAACAGTTTGGCAGAAGAGGGGGTTGCCTGTGAGGTCCGGTTTGCCGGCTGTTTGGGTCCAAAACCAGGTCATGCCAAGCTTCCCGAGGCTGCGCTGAACGTGGTGATGCAATTAGCATGCGAAGGGGGAGGTCAGAATGACGGGAACACGTTGCCAATGAGGCACAGTGGCATAGCGCTCGTCGCCGGCGAGCTACTGCTGTTAGCCGGTGATAGCAAGGTGTCCATCGTGTTCAGCATCCAAAGTTAGGTGGGGGCAGCGAGTTTCACCGTCGCCGGCGAGCTAGGTCGTCGGGAACGCCGACCTCGCCGGAGCTCCGGCGGCTCGGGGTGGCGGCGTCGCGAGGAAGACGAAAGCCTTGGGTCCCACATGTCAGTCACCGATCTAAGCATGTGCGCACGGGTTAGTTTAAATTTAACACGCGGGCCCCACTGTCAGTCTCTATTTAGGCGCTGGAAGGGATTTTCTTTAGGAAAATAAATCAGGAATCAGCCCAAGCTTTAGAAATTCATAACTTTGTGTAGATTGTCCAAATTTAGTAAACCATATTTTGTTGGATTCAGCTCTCTGAGTACTATCCAGAAAAACAAGTTTCAATTCATGAAAGTTATTATTTTTTCCAGAATTAATTCCCTAAAGTTTAAAATGTTGGGAATTTTATCTGGAGATTTCCTATATGGAAAATTCTGTAATTCGGCTGGGATGTTCATATGAAAATCCTTGAGTCACATGAAAAATTTCAGATCCATCAGAGTTCATTTAGTCCCCCTAACGGTATGATTAAGTGAACTGCCCTGAGAAAATAGAAAGATGTACAGAAACATTTTTCAGAATTTTCTCAAATCTTGATTAGGGCATAACTTTCTCTAGGATTCTTCAAATTACATGAAACCAACTCCATTAGAACCATCTCAAACTCTAGTTTCCAGAAAATAATGGTTGGATCCATGAAAATCCCAGGAAATCCCTAGAAGCTCTAGTAATGGCCATTTAGACCTTTATTTGTGCAGGCCTCAACTGAGATTTGTTTCAAATGAAATTTGGTCAAGTCTCTGGTAGGTCCTTACCAAGCCATAGTAAAAAGTTCAAAGCCAAAAGGGATGTCTAGCTAGAGTTATGGTCTTTATATACTAAATTCAACACATTTGCATTTAAATTGACATATCGTTAAATTGATTACGTGTAGTCGCTGAACGCGAGGAAACCCCGGAGATACTGGACTTCATACCTCCGGAGGAGACACTAACCCCTGACCAGAAGAAACAAGGCAAGCCCCGGTTTGAATTTAACAATTTTTATCAAGTTTTTGCTTTATATTCACTTAGAGTGAGGTATGTATGTGCATTAAGTTTAGGATGGATGGAACTCTAATTGCATAACCAGATTATTCCAAAGAGAGTGAGGGTAGTGTCTAAGTCCTCGAGTAGATCATGCTTTGCTTAATGTTTATAGACTTCGGTACAAGTTGAGTAGTGGAATCTACTCGCGAGTATAGGATTCACCATATACGGTATTGGTTCGAGATGTAAGACAACTTTAGTAAGGAAAATGAGACTAGGCAGGGGTTAGGACGCAGCAAGAGGAAGTCTTGTGTGCGTAGCCCTGTTCATGTCGATTGAGGACCGATCCGTGTGCGGCCCCGCTGAACAAGTTTGAATGTGCCGAAGGCATATCGGATATATGGGGTCCGATAAACTGATGTAACCTAAACCTCCGGCCATCAAGGCATAGCACACCGATTTATAGGTGTAAGTTGAGGGCATCAAGGTGGAAATCTGCTAATGGGCATAGAGAGATGCTCCGTGTAGGGAACCTCCTGCTCGTTTCGGTGCGACCGGTTCGACGTTCGGGCTGTTGGGTGAAAGGTTGTTCCCTACGACATCGGTTGAGTGTGCCGTTGCAGCTCCGAGGATGGGCGTACGTGACATGCTGTTCGGGTATCCCTGCAGGTGTATAACGAGTCGATTCACCGTCCCTCGCGGTTATGAGTACCGCTTGTTCACTGTGTCGTGACATACGTAAAAATATGGAATGTTGTGATACAATACTGCTGATATGAATAACTTGTATTGCTACATATATGCCACCAAATATTGCTCACTAAATTTCAGATTCATGAACCGTTAACTTGTGGCTAAAAGATCAATTAAGGATGAACTTGTAGGCGTGTCCTTTGCTGCAAACTGACATCCTACCTTTGTTATGACCTGCATGTAGAGTTTCATGTGTAGGAGAGTCGGTTAAGACTTACTGAGCCATAGTGCTCACGGTTGCTGTTATAAGTGTTTGCAGGTGAGGAGTACCCCACGGACTCGTAGTACGAGTCCACCGGCGAGGGCTATCCTCCGTCGGGGACTACGGCTGTGTTGGAGCCGTACACGCCGCGGTGATGCTGAGTGGAGCTAGTGTGGGTTGTCCGTAGGGCCGGACAACCAACTTTTGCTAGTTAGTTGTTGGCGTGAGTTGTACAAATACTTTCCGCTGCAGTAGACTCTGTACAGGAGCTATAAACTGAAAGTTGTACTACTTTTGTACAAAATCAACATGTTTCAATGTAATACTATGTTTCCTTATCGTGTGTGCTCGGGTGTCGCATCGTGCGGCACCACCCTCTGTGATCCTGGAATGTACGGATTTTGGTCCGTCACAGGCTGGCATCAGAGCTGCTTAGGGGATAGCACACTAAATAAGGAGTATTACGGGAAAACTTAGGATTTCGGTGATGAGTCGCTAGTATGCCCAGATAAGGATTATATTAGTATAGTTACTTAAAGTGGCATGACTAACCTACTTGTTATAATTCTGAATTTTGATTATGTAACGACGCACCTACGCTCAGGTAAGCATGGTAAGGAACGCCACCGAAAGCGGTTCAATTTTGGTTAGCTCACTCATGTGAGAGATGTTTTGTTCGGCAACGGACGAAAAGTGAATATGTTCTCTAAGACTCTTCATGTTTTAGAGACATATGAACGGCACTAGCCTCCAGTGCGCAAACCCAGGGGCAAGAGGACGAGACCCCATCCTGTGGTTTGTAACACGAAGTATGTACTCTAGGACTTTTATGTTCTATGGGTCATACGAAAATGCTGGTCCACCGGTGTGTTTAATTGCAAATGTGTTGAGCCCTCCATCGGGTGGTAAATAACCCGGCCATGTACCTTGAGACGTGGCTTCACTCAAGGACGGCCGTATGGCAATAATATGGGCGTATGTATTTACTTTCAAATATGGACCTGCCTGAAATGACAAAAACCTTTGAGTGAATCATTATTGAGTGTTCTTCTTCAGGTGCTAACCACGTACATATCCCGTGTAGTACACGTTTGCGAGAGACCGTGTTAGTGCCACAGTTGAGTCGTATATGCCGGTATAACCCGGTTAGGATTTTCCATTTTGTGAGGAACGTAGTACCGACATGTAATACGAATGATTGCATTAAAAACAATTTTGAAAATGACCTAACATAACCAAGTGTTAATCATTAGGATTCTGGTTGTGAAGAGAAAGTCTAATAATTTAGTAGTGCAGCTTAAGGAAGTTGAAAAACAGAGTGCTCTGTTTTTGGCAGCAAGTTTGCTGAAATTTTACCGAGCATAACTCACAGGTTACTGAGCCAATGGAGATGTGGGATATAGTTCTGGAAAAAGGTTTAAGTGATCTACGACTTTTTTGTAGACTTCCAGAACAGAATCACACATCAAACTGGTTGAAATTCCAGATGATTGTAAACTGTCCAGAACCAGGACAGATTCAAAACTCTCTCTGGACTGTTCTGTTTTTCAAGCATAACTTCCTGTAGAGAAATCTAAAATAATTATAGGATTCATTTTTGGAAAGGTTAGGATATGTGTTGCATCTTTGTAATTCAAAGTTTTTGCAGTAGCAGAATGGAATTCAGTGGAATTTTGAGTTGAAAACAGCAACTTTCAAAGGAGGTGCTGTTGAAATTTTTCTAGAAATTCTGTTAACTTTGAATCATCATAAATTTTTAACCAGAGCTGATCTGGGGGAAATAAAATACTCGTTGAAAGTATACTGAAGGTAAATTTAACTTTTGTATTCAACTTGAGTTATGAAAATGCCAATTACCAGTTCAAAATCTGGGATGAGTAAAAATTGGTCATTCTGGGCAGGGGAATGAACAGTTGAACTCATTGGAGAGATTGTTGTACCTATTGGGGTTTTATTACACACAATGGGGTAGGACAAACTCATGAGTTGTTATCTTCAACTAGTGAAAGATTTGAGTAAATTACCTACTCAAGTAATTTTTGCTAGAGACCATGTTTGTGTCGTATTGAAGATAAAGGGTAGTATACGTGGTGACAAAGTGATATTAACGTCTCGTAGTGACCAAATCTCGTTGAGATGAACTTTCAAAGAAGAAGTCCATCAATTTGAATTTCACTAATTTGTATTTGATCTGGTAATGGTGTAGCTTGTGCAAAGTTATTACATTATCCATGTACGAGATGTATCGCATGTTTACCGTCATTATGTTTACCACTATTTTATGGACTACATGGAGTATACTATGGGGCTAATGTTATTGTCGTTATGGTTGCAGATGGTTCGTACCAGGGACACTCACGAGGTCAGGGGCTCAAGTCAGCAAGGGATGATGACTCCCAGCCACCTGCCTACGACAACACACCGCAGCAACAACCACCACCGCCGCCTCCGCTTACGTTAGCGGATGAGATCTCGGCGCTGGTTGGCTCTCGTGAGGAGCAGACCGACCTACTCCACACAATTGTGCAGAATACGTCCCAGGCGGGGACACATCAAGAAAGGGGGCCTCGTGAGCATCACCTCACTACGTACTCGAATTTCATGAGTACGCAACCTCCGGTGTTCACCGAAGCGGCGGAACCACTGGAGGCCGACAACTTGCTGCGGACGATCGAGTCCAAGTTCGGGCTACTCCAATGCACGGAGCGGCAGAAGACTCTCTTCGTGGCGCAACAGCTTCACGGTGCCACCGGTGCATGGTGGGCGAACTATCTTGCCTCACTACTGAAAGTGCATCTAGGCTGATTCCCCGTGGGTTTTGATGATAAATGACAACACTTAAGGGACTAATGAGTGCTGCAAGTGTGAGTACAGGTAATTAAGAAATCTATGAAGATGGATACACTCAAAAAGGAAAAGAGGAGAAAAGGCAAATGCACGAGAAGAATAGAACTTAGAGTTTTTAATTCTTTTGTGTTGAGTTTAGCCTTTGAGTATGAATGTGATCATAGAGTAAAGTGATGAGAATCATCTAAGAGCTCATAGTCCGAGTGTAGGTTAAGTGGAGTGATGAATAGGGATAGTCCTGGGAATAGGGCCGGACTTGTCCGGGCTGGAGGGTTGGACTAGTCTGGTACATCAGACTGATCCGATGTAAAACAGTACAAGAGGTTCTGTGTGTGTTCGGACTTGTCCGGGGTGGAAGGCCGGACTAGTCCGAAGAATCGGACTAATCCGATATAGAACGGAACAAGAGTTTCTGTGTGAGTTCGGACTTGTCTGTATGGGGATGGACTAGTCCATAGAGAGAGTGTCTGAGCCCTTCAGGAGCTAAGTCCTGGATGACCGGACTAGTCCGCGCTTTGAGGCTGGGCTAGTCAACAAGTTCAGACTAGTCCGTTTTCAAGCTGAACAGGAGGTTCTGTGTGAGATCGGACTAGTCCTCTGTGAGTCGGACTAGTCCATTTTGAACTTGGAAGTAGCTGCAGGGACTAAGTCTTGGATGGTCGGACTTGTCCGCACATGGAGGCCGGACTAGTCCGGTGGACCAGACTTGTCCGTTCTCAACCGGAACAATGGTTTCCGTGTGAGATCAGACTAGTCCGTTGTGGACCGGACTAGTCCGTAGAATGTGACCGTTTAGTTCGTAGAATCTGACCGTTTAGTAGGTGAAGAGTGATGTCATCGGTCCCCGCAGGCTGGACTAGTCCGGGGTCAAAGAGCAGACTAGTCCGGACTTTTGCAGTAGGCAATGGCTAGTTCCTGGGACCTCTATAAAAAGGGGTTGCACGGGTCTCAAATGAAGAGACAAGCACCCTAACGATGAAATAGCCTTCCTAGAGCTTTCCTAGTCCCCTCTCTTCAAATTCTTGGAGCCCTAAGTGTGATTCTTGAGGGTTTGTGAGTTTTGGGAAGAGGAGAAGAAGGGGAGTGTGCACCATAGAGCTCTTGGTTGATTCTCTAGAACTGAGTGAGAAGTGTGTTGTTGAAGAGCATTGGTTTGTAAGTGCTTTGAGCTGAGTTCTCGTGGGAGTCTCAAGTTGTGAGTTGCCCCATGATATATTGTGAAGCATTTGTGATATAGTGGAAAAACAAGCCGATCTCGGTGATGGCTTGGTGAGGAAAAGGTTGAGAGCAACCTGGTCCTTCGTGGACTCCTCAACGTAGACGTAGGCTTCTTTGTGGAGCTGAACCACGGGATAAATATTGTGTCCTTGTCTTGTTGAGCTAAATTCTCTGTGACCGGACTAGTCCGCCCTCGGGACCGGACTAGTCTGCACTCTGTGAACTAATCATTTTTATTAAGCCGTATTTCATATTTACCGCATATTCACCCCCTCTATGCAACTTTCAATTGGTATCAGAGCCTAACTTTCCTAAAAGCTTAAATGCTTGGAGAGGAGATGGGGGAAAATGGCAAGAAGGACTTACCGCCCGTCGACATCACCGTCACCGGCGAGAACAGCACCCACAGCAGTGAAGGGCTCAAGTTCTCACCTCACAAGGGCGTCAACCCAATCAAGGACATGCCAAGGTTCCCTCCCTTCGACTTGGAGACCAACGACTAAGATGAAGAAGTGAGGCGTCTTGCCGATCTTCTTCAAAAGGCAAAAGATGAAGCTAGAAGAAGGAGGAGGCTTGAGAAAGAAAAGAAACTCAAGAAGCTCGAAGAAGACTACACTCGATATCCTTTTAACTATGAGCGTTTAAATTCGCACACAAATTACTTATCTATTCCCTTAGGCAAACCTCCAAACTTTGATGGCACAAACTACACAATGTGGAAACACAATATGAAACTGCACCTTACTTCTCTCAACCCCACACTTTGGCACATTGTTTGCACAGGTGTATATATCCCCGTAGATGATGAAGAACTTACACCGGAGCAAGAGCAACACATGCACCTCAATGCTCAAGCAGCAGCCGTACTCAACTCTTCTTTGAGCCAAGAAGAATTCAACAAGGTGGATGGGTTGGAACAAGCCAAAGAAATATGGGATGCACTCAAATTTGCGCATGAAGGCAACCGCTCTATCCGAGAAGCAAAGATTGAGATGGTTGAGGGGGAGCTTGGGCAATTTTCCATGGAAGATGACGAGACCCCTCAAGAGATGTACAACGGACTCAAGACTCTCATAAATAAGAGTCGAGCGTACGGTAAGAAATGGACAGACCATGAGGTGGTCAAAAGGATGATAAGAGCTTGAGAGGGAGAAAAACATGGCACTTGAACTTGAACTTGCGGAATGCAAGGAGACCTCCTCAAGTCTCAATAGTTCGAATGTTGTGCTCCAAGATGAGCTTGTGAGTTTGAACAAAGCTCACAAGAATCTCGAAGCACAATTCGCAACTCTCAAGTCAAATATTATTTCTCTCCCCTCAACAAGCTCAAACTTGTCTAGTTTAGAGTTAAACACTAAAAACTGCAAATATGCAAAACCTGAACCTAAGTTAAAGAAGGAACTTAACATAGCAAAGAATGCACCTAAGAGTAGCATCTTTGACAAAGAGAAGATTAAGTATGCACATAGTGCATACACAATTGCAAGATCTCCTTTGATCAAAGATGGTCTTGGCTATTCAAGAAAAGCAAAGCAAAATACAAACATATCTAAGAGTGACAAGATGCATATAGCCTTTGTGAAAGAAGGATCATACGAAACTATGAATGAATGTCATATCTCTACTTCTACTAAAGTGACAAAATTTGATAAAAATACTAAAATGCTAGTAGTAACAACCTAACACTATTCCATGATTTTAATGCATCCTATGTATTAATGAAAAGCAAATTTGGGTATGTCCTTGTAAAATATGTTGGACCACTCCGCAAGAGCCCAAAGCCTTATATATGGGTGCCCAAAACTCTTGTCAATAACCTTAAAGGATCCAACCAAGCTTGGGTACCTAAAACCAAAGCCTAAACTTGTTTTATAGGCATTCTCCTCCGGCGGCACAAAGTGGGTGTTAGATAGTGGCTGCACCAACCACATGACTGGAGTGAGAAAAATGTTTGTAGAGTATGAAGAAACCAATTATCCAAGTCAAGGTATTTATTTCGGTGACAATAGCCAAGGAATGGTACTAGGTATGGGTAAAATCTCCATTTCTCCACAACACACCATTTCAAATGTCATGCATGTGGAGTCACTAGATTATAATCTTTTATCCATATCTCAATTATGTGTCATGGGCTTTAATTGCTTATTCACTAACGAAGGTGTGATTATCACTAGAAGAGTAGATAACTCAATTGCCTTCATAAGTGTTCCCAAAGGAAAGCTTTATCTTGTAGACTTTTCTGCGGATAAAACTCAACTTGACACATGTTTGATGGCAAGGACTAACATGGGTTTGCTGTGGCATCATAGTCTAGCCCATGTTGGTATGACAAATCTCCAAAAACTTCTAAAAGGTAATCACGACCGAGGTCTTATGAATGTCATTTATGAGAAAGATAGACCTTGTAGCGCATGCCAAGCCGGGAAACAAATTGGAGTAGCTCATCCTGCCAAGAATGTGATGACAACAACAAGACCACTAGAGATGCTTCACATGGACCTCTTTGGTCCTATTGCTTACATAAGCATTGGCGGTAATAAATATGGTCTAGTTATTATCGATGATTTTTTCGCTTCACTTGGGTATTTTCTTGCATGATAAGGGTGAAACTCAAGGTGTCCTCAAGAGTTTTTTAAGGAGAGCTCAAAATGAGTTCTCCTTGAGAATCAAGAAGATAAGAAGCGACAATGGCACCGAATTCAAGAACACCCAAGTAGAAGAGTACTTGGATGAAGAGGGCATTAAGCACGAGTTTTCGGCACCATACACACCCGAACAAAATGGAGTGGCTGAAAGGAAGAACCAAACTCTAATAGAGATGTCAAGGGCAATGCTTGATGAGTACAAGACATCTGACCGGTTTTAGGCGGAAGCGGTGAATACCGCTTGCCATGCCACAAACCGTCTCTACCTCCATCGTCTCTTAAAGAAGACTCCCTATGAGCTCCTAACGGGTAACAAACAAAAAATCTCCTACTTTAGAGTTTTTGGTAGCAAGTGCTATATTCTTAACAAGGAAACTTGAGTTTCAAAGTTTACCTCAAAATTCGATGAAGGTTTCTTGCTTGGTTATGATTCAAACACTTATGCCTATCGTGTATTCAACAAAACCTCCGGTTGTGTTGAAATCGCACGTGACGTAATGTTTGATGAAACTAATGGCTCCCAAAGGGAGCAAGTTGATCAATGTGCACTAGATGAAGAAGAGGCACCATGTATGGCATTAAGGAGGATGGCACTCGGTGACATACGACCACAAGAGATACAAGACCCAAGTGACCCATCCTCGTCACAAGAAGTGACCCAAACACATGATCAAGCACTAGATCCCCTAAATAAAGAACAAGATCAAGATCATCACGTTCAAGACATCGAAGGCAACAATGGTGGCAACGATCAAGGGGGAGATAAAGAGCAAGAAGAAGTTGACTCAAGACCATGTGTACCACATCCAAGAGTCCATCAATGTGTACAACGGGATCATCCTGTTGACAATATACTTGGAGACATCTCCAAGAGTATAATGACTCGCTCTCGTATGGCTAACTTTTGTGCTCACTACTCTTTTGTATCTTCTTTGGAGCCTTTCAAGGTTGAAGATGCCCTACGAGATACGGACTGGGTGATGGCGATGCAAGAGGAGCTTAACAATTTCAAAAGAAACAAAGTGTGGGAGCTTGTGGAAAGACCAAATGCAAATATAGTGGGCACCAAGTGGATCTTTCGCAACAAGCAAGATGAGCATGGAGTAGTAACAAGAAACAAAGCTAGACTTGTGGTGAAGGGATACTCACAAGTCGAAGGTTTGGACTTTGACGAAACTTTTTTCTACCGTAGCTAGACTTGAACCAATTCATATAATATTAGCCTATGCTACTCAGAATAATTTCGAGTTGTAGCAAATGGATGTGAAAAGCACCTTTCTCAATGGACCAATCAAGGAGGAAGTGTATGTGGAGCAACCACCCGGCTTTGAAGATGGTAAGTATCCTAACCATGTTTTTAAGCTTCACAAAGCTCTCTACGGCCTCAAACAAGATCCTAGAGCTTGGTATGAATATCTTAGAGATTTCCTCATTGACAATGGTTTTAGGATAGGAAAGGCCGACTACACACTTTTTCACGAAGATCTTAGACAATGACTTATTTGTGTGTCAAATTTATGTTGATGATATAATATTTGGTTCTACTAATAAATCTTTTTGCGAAGAATTTAGCAAGATCATGACGGAGAAGTTTGAGATGTCGATGATGGGAGAATTAAAGTTCTTTCTAGTCTTCCAAGTGAAACAGCTCAAGGAAGGCACTTTCATATGTCAAACCAAGTACACTCAAGACATACTTAAGAAGTTTGGCATGGAGAAGGCCAAGCCCATCAAAACGCCAATGGCGACAAACGGACACCTCGACCTCAACCAAGACCGCCCTAGCGTGGATCAAAATGTATATTGTTCCATGATCGGATCCCTTCTTTATCTTTGTGCATCTAGGCCCGATATTATGTTGTGTGTATGCATGTGTTCAAGGTTTCAAGACGCACCCAAAGAGTGTCATCTAACAGCCGTAAAAATAATCTTGTGCTATCTAGTTCATACACCTCACCTAGGGCTATGGTATCCTAAAGGTTCCAAATTTAATCTCATCGGATACTCCGATGCTGACTATGCCGGATGCAAAGTGGATTGGAAAAGTACCTCGGGCACCTGTCAATTCTCGGGCAGGTCCTTAGTGTCATGGTCATCCAAAAAGCAAAATTCCATTCTCTATCCACAGCCGAAGCAGAGTACGTCGCAGCCGGGAGTTGTTGTGCACAACTTCTTTGGATGAGACAGACTCTAAGAGACTACGGTCTCAATATGAACCATATTCCACTCCTATGCGACAATGAGAGTGCTATTAAGATTGCCCACAACCCTGTTGAACACTCTAGGACCAAACACATTGATATCCGACGTCATTTCCTAAGAGATCACTCAATAAAGGGAGACAGTCATTTCACATGTTAGAACCGAAAAACAGCTAGTCGATATCTTCACCAAGCCACTAGATGAAAAACGCTTTTGCGAACTTAGGAATGAGCTGAATATCCTTGACTCCCGAAATGTGGCTTGAGATGTTGCACATCAGGTTGTAATTGTCTAATTTCTTCAAAACTGAGAATATTTTTTAAAGACTATCTCTCTCAATTTTTCTATCAAATTATTTTCAATTATCATCTCCTTGAATCATGGCCATTGTATGTTTGGTTGTGTGCTCTACTGGTCATGATTCTGTAAAAGCCCAAGATTTCACTTGCTAGAGTGTTCATCACATCCCTACACCACAGCTCATTTTGTGGATAACTTATGACCACATGTGAAGAGCAAGTAAACACCATCAAGAGGTTAATCAGAGGAAAAACACATAACTCCAAAAAGTAGGAGCTCACACATATAAACATGAGAGTATGAGCTCACACTTAGGCCCCAAATATTTTTAGGAGTGCTCATGCCAAGTTTCATGCAAATCCAAACCCTTTTGAGCCACTTTTGGAAACATTTGTAAAAAGGGCTATTTGAATGCAAATTCAAATTTCAGCCATTTTAATCACTTGGATTCAAAATTTGATTTCATATTCTATATCAGCACATTTTTGAGTTAGTCCACCAATTTTCATCCCCATTGGAGTTCATCTTGTCGGGAGCTAAATTTGCATTAATTCAAAACTGAATTTGAATTTCAAATTCAAATGTGAAGCAAATTTAACCAAACCAACTTCAATTTGAGGAAATCAAATTCAACCCATGACTTGGTAGCTAAGTCTCCCCTTCAATTGTGAGTAGCTGAGATCTTTGCAGTGAAAACAAAAAGAAAAGAGAGAAGGGGGAGAGAGGGCCCACAGGTCAGTCACAGAAGCTGAGAGAACCGCCTCTGTTTCCCGGGAGCGCGCCAGCGCGGGCTGCAGCTCGACCGAGCAGTGGTGGGAGCGCCACCTCGTTCTAGAACCGGGGTGATTCCATGTGAAGCGAGCAGCACACCTCTTGCCCACATGAGCCGGTCCTCGTTTGCTCCCGATCATTTCATCGCTCAGCTCTCCCGTTCACCGCCACCCGACACCCTCGGCTTCCCGGCGTCCGGGTGATACAAGCCCTCTCGTGCCTGACGATCAACACAAGAACCGACCGCCCTAAGGTGGTTTTCATGCCAGTACAAACCGTTCGTCATTTCATGCATCATCGTGGGAGAATTTCCCCGGTTATTTTTCGGTGTTCATAGAACCGATCTGCTCCAAACTCCAAAATCTGTGGAGATTAGCTCACCACAGCGTATGCCGAGCTACCCATACGTTCTACACGTTCCCACTGGCCATCTAGAATCAAGAAACACTGAAAATCATCAAGTGTAGGCGCTGTTCTTCAAAAAATCCGAGCCGCCGCCGATATGGGACCTAGGTCGACGGCGAGCTCCCATCTCCGGCCATTTTCACGGTGAACCAGGGCTAGGTCCGCGCTTAGCATGTCACCATGGAGCTGTAGGGCCAAGGGCTGCTAGGAATGTGCCTCTGGAGGAGCCGGGCGATGACGCCGGTGTTGCTCCGTAGCCGCGGCCCGTCGCCGATCACTTTCCGGCCACCTACAGCTTCGGCCGACCCCGGGGATGAGTTCCTCGTGCTCTGTTAGGCAGGGGCGGCGAGCTTTAGCCCTAGAGGAGGCGTGGAAGGCCCTTCCAGCGGACCTCGCCGGAGAACGCCGCCAGCGGAGCTCGGCGCGCGCGAGGAAGAAGAAGGGCACGGGTGGGGCCCGCATGCAGGGTTTAAACATTTCTAAGATTTCAGATTTTGTTCAAACTTCAAATGCCTATAACTTTTGCTAGGAAGATCCAAATTTAGTGAACCAAATTTTGTTGGATTCATTTCTTCGAGTACTATCCAGAAAAATAAGTTTCAGCTCATGAAACTTATTCTTTTTCCAGAATTAATTCCCTAAACTTTAAACTGTTGGGAATTTTATCTGGAAAATTATTTTATGGAAAATTCTGAAATTTGGCGAGGATGTTCATATGAAAATCCTTGAGTCACAGGAAAAATTTGGCGAGGATGTTCATATGAAAATTTGGCGAGGATGTCCATCCAAGTTCATCTAGTCCCCCTAATGGTGTGATTAAGTGAACTGCCCTGAGAAAATAGGAAAATGTACAGAAACATTTTCAGATTTTCTCAAATCTTGATTAGGGCATAACTTCCTCTAGGATTATTTATATTACATGAGACCAACTCCATTATAACCATCTCAAACTCTAGTTTCCAGAAAGTAATGGTTTGATCCATGAAAATCCCTGGAAATCCATAGAAGCTCTAGTAATGATCAATTAGACTGTTATTTGTGCAGAGCTCAAATGAGCTTAGGTTCAAATGAAATTTGGTCAAGTCTCTGATTAGGTCCTTACCAAGCTACCATGAAAATTTCAGAGCCAAAGGCGGGTCTAGCTAGAGTTATGGTCTTTACATACTAAATTTAACACATTGCATTTAAATTGACATATCGTTAAATTTCACATGTGTAGTCGCTGAAGGCGAGGAGACCCCAGAAGTGTTGGACTTCCTACTTCCGTAAGAGACCCTAACCCCTGACCAGCAGCAACAAGGCAAGCCCCGGTTTGCATTTAACAAGTTTTATAAAGTTTTGCTTTATACTCAATTAGTGTGAAGTATGTGTGTGCATTAGGTGTAGGATGAATGAAACCCCAAATGCATAATCAGATCATTCCAACAAGAGTGAGGGTAGTGTCTAAGTCCTCGAGTAGTTTATGCTCTGCTTAATGTGTATAGACTTCGGTACAAGTCGAGTAGTCGGAATCTACTCGCGAGTATAGGATTCGGGACACACGGGATTGGTTCGAGTTGTGAGAAAATTTTACTAAGAATAAATGGAGACTAGACAGGGGCTAGGACGCAGCAAGAGAAAGTCTTGTGTGCGTAGCCCTGTCTGTGTCGATTGAGGACTGATCCGTGTGCGCCTTCGCTGAACATGTTTGAATGTACCAAAGGTATATCGGATATCTGGGCTCCGATAAACTGATGTAACCTATACCTCCGGGCGTCGAGGCATAACGCACCGATTTATAGGTGTAGGTTGAGGGCAGCAAGGTGGAAATCCGCTAACGGGCATAGAGAGATGCTCCGTGTAGGGAACCTCCTGTCCGTTTGGGTGCGACCGGTTCAACGTTTGGGCTGTATGGTGAAAGGTTGTCCCGTACGACATCGAGTTAGTGTGTTGTGCAGCTCCACGGGTGGGTGTACGTGACGTGCTATTCGGGTATCCTTGCAGGTGTATATCGAGTCGATTCGCCTTTCCTCGCGGTTATGAGTACCGCTTGTTCACTGCATCGTGACGTAGGTTAATATATGAAATGTTGTGATTCAATACTACTGATATGAATAAGTTGTATTGCTACATGTGTGCCACCAAATATTGCTCACAAAATTTCAGATCCATGAACCGTTAACTTGTGGCTAAAACATGGACTAAGGATGAACTTGTAGGCGTGTCCTCTGCTGCAATCTACCATCCTATATTGGTTATGACCTGCATGTAGAGTTTCATGTATAGGGATTCGGTTAAGACTTGCTGAGCCATCGTGCTCACGGTTGCTGCTATGAGTGTTTGCAGGTGAGGACTACCCCACGGACTCAGGGTACGAGTCCACCGGCGAGGGATACCCTCCGTTGGGGACTACGGCTGAGTGGGAGCCGTACACACCGTGCTGAAGATGAGTGCAGCTAGTGTGGATTGTCCGTAGAGCTGGACAACCGACTTTTGCTAGTTAGGTGGGCGTTAGTTGTATAAATTATCTTCCGCTATAGTAACTCTGTAATTAGTTGTAAACTGAAGGTTTGTACTACCTTTTGTACATATTCAGTTTGTTTCCAATGTAATACAATGGTTTTCTTATAATGTGTGCTGTCGGGTGTCGCATCGTGCGGCACCACCCTCTGAGATCCTGGGCGTACGGGTTTCGGTCCGTCACAGGCAGGCATCAGAGCTGCTTAGGGGATAGCACACTAATTAAGGACAGTATTACGGGAAAAACTTAGGATTACGGTGAGGACTCGTTAGTATGCCCAAATAAGAACTACTATATTGGTTTAATATGAAGGTGGCAACCTAACTTATGTGTTATGTCGGAAAATCGTGCATCTCGGAACTTCATATGTTTTGGGGGGTTCACGTAAGCGCTGTCCACCAGTGCGCACAAGCTGAAGGGTGGAGCCTCACGAGTGGCAGGTAACCCGGCCAGCTTTAATATCCTCTACGACTCTTCATGTCGTTTGGGGTATTCGAGCAACGCCCTTCCCTGGCGTGCTACGGGCAAGTATGGGAGACCCTGTCACGTGGTTAGTAACGTGAACACGTAGCTCAAGGCGTGTTTGGCTTGAGAACACCTGTGCGAGTGATGACGGACGGGTGTATGAAACTGTATTAGGACCGGGTTTGGTGTGCATACGGACCTGATTATTGTGTGGAATTTATGCAGGTACTATCCACGAAATCGTACTCCGAGTAGAACACGTTTGCGAGTGATCATCTTAGTGCCACCGTTGGATACGTATATGCCGGTGTAAGCCGGTTAGGATTTTCCATTTTGTGAGGAACGTAGTACCGACATGTAATGATCGTTATTGCATTAAAAACAAGATGAAAAGGAACTAAGATAACCAAGTGTTAATCTTTAGGACTCTGGTCTTGTAGAAAAGTTCAAAAGTTGATTAGTTTGGTTCAAAGGGCATTCAAAAACAGAGTGCTCTGTTTTGGCAGCAAGTTGCTGAAATTAACAGAGCATAACATTCAGGTTACTTAGCCAATGGAGGTGGGGATATAGTTCTGGAAAGAGTTTTAAGTTCTCTACAACTTTGTTGCAGACATCCAGAACAGAATCACACATCAAACTGGATAAAATTCCAGATGATGGTAAACTGTCCAGAACCAGGACAGATTTAAAATACTCTCTGGACTGTTCTGGTTTCAAGCCTAACTTCCTGTAGGAAAATCTAAAATTATCATATGATACATTTTTGGAAAGTTTAGGAGATGTGTTACATATTTGTAATTCAAAGTTTCTGCAGTTGCAGCACGGAATTTAGTGGAATTTAGAGTTGAAAACAGCAACTTCCGAAGGAGGTGCTGTTGAAATTCTTCCAGAAATTCTGTTGATTTTGAATTATCATAACTTTTTAACCAGAGCTGATATGGAGGCAAATAAATACTTTTTGGAAATATACTGAAGTTAATTTTAACTTTGGTATTCAACTTGAGTTATGAAAATGCAAGGTACCAGGTCAAAATCTGGGATAAGTAGAAACTGCTCATTCTAGGCAGAAGAATGAACAGTTGAACTCATTTGAGAGATTGTTGTATCTAGTGGGGTTTTATTACTTCCATTGGGGTAAAACATACTTATGAGTTGTTATCTTCAACTAGTGAAAGATTTGAGTATATTTCCTACTCAAGTTTCTTTTGCTAGAGACCATGTTTGTGTCGTATTGAAGATAAAGGGTAGTATACGTGATGACAAAGCGATGTTAACGTCTCGTAGTGACCAAATCTAGTTCAGATGAACTTCCAAAGAGGAAGTCCACCAATTTAGATTTCACTAATTGTATTTGGTCTGTTAATGGTGTAGCTTGTGCAAAGTTATTACATTATCCATGTATGAGATGTATCGCATGTTTACCGTCATTATGTTTTACTCCTATTTTATTGGACTGCATGGAGTATTGCTGTGGGACTGATTTTATTGTCGTATGGTTGCAGATGGTTCGTACTCGGGCCACGCACGAGGTCGGGGGCTCTAGTCAGCAAGGGGGTGATGACTCCAAGCCACCTGCCTATGACAACACCCCGCAGCAACAACCACCACCGCTGCCTCCGCTTACACTAGCGGATGTGATCTCGGCGCTGGTGGGCTCTCGTGAGGAGCAGACCGACCTGCTCCGCACGATCGTGCAGAATACGTCCCGGGCTGGTGGTGTCAAGAGAGGGGGCCTCGTGATCCCCACATCACGACGTACTCGGATTTCATGAGTACGCATCCTCCGATGTTCACCGAAGCGGCAGAACCACTGGAGACCGACAACTGGCTGCGGACGATCGAGTCCAAGTTCGGGCTGCTCCAATGCACGGAGCGGCAGAAGACTCTCTTTGCGGCACAGCAGCTTCACGGTGCCGCCGGTGCATGGTGGGTGAACTATGTCACCTCACTACCTGCTGGCCACACCGTCGAATGGCAAGAATTCTGGGAGACGTTTCGCATCTATCACAGACCTCCCGGGATGATGAAGAGGAAGTTCCAAGAGTTCTTGGAACTAAAGAAAGGCGGTAGGATTGCCCACGGCTACTCCCGTGCGTTCAACCATCTGGCACAGTACGCGTTGGATTATGTCTCCACCGAGGAGAGGAAGCGAGAGCAATTCTATCGAGGGTTAAATCCCGAGATGAAGACGCATCTCGTGCAATGCAATCGCGGCACCTTCAACGACCTCGTCAATGCCACGATTATGCAAGAGGAAGCAGCGGGGGTGGAGCTCCGCAAAAATACTGCATGGTGTATCGGACACCATCCGGTCAGCAGTGGCATCCACCGGTGCGACCTCAACAGTTTGGGGGTCGTTCTTTTCAGTCACCCCCGTTCTGACCGCCGATGCCACCACCGCGACCGCAACAGAAGCAGCAGATGGTACCCGGGGCGTTTCCACCGCCACAACGCACCCCAGGATTCCTTCCGCCGGTCAGCGGAGGACCGCCTTGCTACACATGCTACACGTGTGGCCAGGCGGGTCATTTTTCGAAGGACTGTCCACAGGGGCAGCAAAGCAGCGGGCAAGCCCAATATCAGGGCGGTGCTTGAGGCTGACCACCAGTCAAGAAGGGAGGTAAGCGAACCGGTGGCATTCGTTACATCGACAATGAGGATGCCCGGAAGGAGAGAACGTGCTGGCGGGTACATTCACTCTCAATGATCAAGCCATCATCAATTTATTTGATTCTGGTGCAACCCACAACTTCATAAGTGCATCATATGTGGTTAAGCATCAACTGGAAGTCTTTCCATCCGAGTCTCTTATATGATCTGCTCGCTGGGAGGGAAGATTTCAGCAAATATGATGATTCCAAAAGCACCATTGTGCTTAGATGGGAAAATATATCCCACTACTATGATTATTCTTGAGGGGCAGAAGATTGATGCAATCTTAGGAATGTCATGGCTAAGTTATCATGGCGCTGTCCTAGAAACCTTATCACGGACGGTTCACTCAACTCTCCACTCCACCATCTGCATTCCCTCATATTAGACAACATGTCCCGGAAGTTTCAGCCGCCTATCATACTGAAGCTCCCAAGTTAGAGGACATCCCCGTAGTCCGAGAGTATTCCGACGTGTTCCCGGATGATCTCCCAGGCATGCCACCTGAACGGATGTGGAGTTCAAGATTGAACTTGCACTCGGTACTACACCAATATCACGGAGACCGTACAAAATGGCTCCGAACGAGCTGGCTGAGTTGAAAGAACAGCTCAATAATTTGTTGAGCAAGGGTTTCATTAGACCGAGTTCCTCGCCTTGGGGATGCTCGACGCTGTTCGTCAAGAAGAAGGATGAAACCTTGAGGCTGTGTGTCGATTACCGGACGCTCAACGCCGTCACCATCAAGAACAAATACCCACTGCCCCGCATTGACATCCTATTTGATCAACTTGTGGGTGCAAGTGTGTTTTCAAATGGAGGATATTCCGAAGACGGCATTCTCGATGAGATACGGACTATATGAATATCTCATCATGTCTTTCGGTCTCACCAACGCTACGGCACATTTCATGTACCTCACGAACTCGGTGTTCATGCCGGAGCTGGACAAGTTCGTGGTGGTGTTCATTGATGATATTTTGGTTTACTCCATGTTGGAAGAAGAACACGCCGATCACTTGCAGGTTGTCCTTCAATGATTGCGGGACCATAAACTCTATGCCAAGTTCAGCAAATGCGAGTTTTGGATCAGCCAAGTGCCATTTTTGGGACATATCATTTCAGCAGAAGGCATTGTGGTTGACCCAAGCAAAATTGAACAAGTGCTGAAATGGAAAGCCCCCACTTCTGTCCATGAAGTCAGAAGCTTCCTCGGTTTTAGCGGGATATTACCGGAGATTCATCCTGAGCTTCTCCAAGCTTGCTAAGCCGATGACAGAATTATTGAAGAAGGGGACGAAATACGTTTGGAACTCAGCATGTGAACGAGCGTTCCAAGCATTGGTGAAGCATCTCACAACAGCCCCTGTCTTAGCTCAACCGGATACGACCAAGCCTTTCGACGTGTATTGTGATGCGTCTGGTATCGGGCTTGGCTGTGTCTTGATGCAAGGAGGATGTGTGGTCACGTATGTCTCACGCCAACATCGAAACCATGAGCAGCGCTATCCGACTCATGATCATGAGTTTGCTGCTGTGGTTTTGGCGCTGAAAATATGGAGGCACTATCTCCTGGGGAATTTGGTGCATCTCTACACCGACCACAAGAGCTTAAAGTATATCTTCACCTAGAAGGAGCTGAATATGAGGCCAAGGAGGTGGTTAGAATTAATCAAAGACTATGAGATTGAGATTCATTACCACCCCGGCAAGGAAAATATGGTTGCCGACGCGCTGAGTCAGAAATCACATGTCCATAACCTCACCATTACACCGATGGAAGAGGAAGAGCCGAGTTTATACCTGGTTCCATATGGATCACTCTACAACCTTGCTCTCATCCCTACCATTAGGGAGGATATTATTGCAGCTCAGAAAGTCGACAAGGGAATGGCACATCTCCGGACACGGATAGACAGCAAGGATATTAAATGTTCCGGAAGGATGATGAGGGGACGCTATGGTTCAATGACCGCATAGTCGTACCCTGGAATATGGAGCTGAGAAAGAAGATCCTTGATGGAGCTCACTTGTCTAAGTTCTCCATTCATACGGGCAGCAACAAAATGTACCAAGATTCGAAGAGTAAATTTTGGTGGACACGGATGAAGCGGGAAGTTGCAAAGTACGTATCCGAGTGTGATACGTGTACACGAGTGAAGGCGGACCACATGAGAAAATCAGGGCTGTTGCAACCCCTGAAAATTCCAGCATGGAAGTGGGAAGATGTGAGCATGAATTTCATTGTGGGATTACCCATGACTTCCAACAAGCATGATTCCATTTTGGTAATCGTGGACTGGTGAACCAAGTCGGCTCACTTCCTTCCCGTGCATACACGTTACCGTGCCAGCAAGTATGCGGAGTTGTACATTGCAAGAATCTAATGCTTGCATGGGGTACCCAAGACCATAATCTCAGATCAATAGGCACTGTTCATGGCTTGGTTCTGGGAGCAGTTGCACGCTGCTTTGGGTACTAAGCTGATTACAAGCTCCGCCTATCAACATCAGACAGATGGGCAAACTGAGAGGGAGAATCAAGTGTTAGAAGACATATTGAGAGCGTGTGCCATCCACCACGGTAGAAATTGGGATGATCATCTACCGTTGGCGGAATTCTCGTACAACAATGGCTATGAAGCAAGTATCAAGATGGCACCATATGAGGCTCTCTACAGTCGCAAATGCCGCACCCCATTGAACTGGTGCTAGTCCGGTGAAAGGGTCACATTCAGGATTTACTTAGTGAACGACACCGAAGAGTGCGTTTGGATGATTCAGGCAAACTTGAAGGCTGCCCAATCCCGACAGAAAAGTTACGCTGATAAGAGGCGTGGGCCGGTGCACTTCAATGTCGGGGAACACGTGTACCTCCGTGTATCTCCGATGAAAGGCGTGCACCGATTCGGCGTGAAGGGGAAACTCGCTCCCCGATTTACTAGACCCTATGCTATTACCAAGAAGTGTGGACCAGTGGCGTATCGACTGGAACTACCGTCGTATCTCGCTGGTGTTCACGACGTTTTCCATGTTTCACAACTCCGAAAATGTCTGAAGTATATGGCTACTGTTCCCACCAAAGACTTTGGCGAGCTACAACCGGATTTGACTTATGCTGAATATCCAGTGGAGATTATTGATGAGAAGGCTCGGACCACGCGTAACTGAACGCTGTGGTTCTACAAGATATTGTGTAGCAACCATACCGCTGAGGAAGCGACATGGGAGAGCGAGGAGTTTCTTCGCTCAAACTACCCCGATTTCATGGCATCTCATCACGGGTAATTCCTCTTACATCTTCCTCTCTTCTTTTATAATCTCGGGATGAGATTCTTTTAAGGAGGAAGGGATGTAAAAGCCCAAGATTTCACTTGCTAGAGTGTTCATCACATCCCTACACCACAGCTAATTTTGTGGATAACTTATGAACACATGTGAAGAGCAAGTAAACACCATCAAGAGGTTAATTAGAGGAAAAACATATAACTCCAAAAAGTAGGAGCTCACACATATAAACATGAGAGGCTGAGCTCACACTTAGGCCCAAAATATTTTTAGGACTGCTCATGCCAAGTTTCATGCAAATCCAAACCCTTTTGAGCCACTTTTGGAAACATTTGTAAAAAGGGCTATTTGAATGAAAATTCAAATTTCAGCCATTTTAATCACTTGGATTCAAAAGTTGATTTCATATTAAAACTCAGCACATTTTTATGAGTTAGTCCACCAATTATTATCCCCATTGGAGTTCATCTTGTCGGGAGCTAAATTTGCATTAATTCAAAACTGAATTTGAATTTCAATACAAATGTGAAGCAAATTTAACCAAACCAACTTCAATTTGAGGAAATCAAATTCAACCCATGACTTGGTATCTAAGTCTCCCCTTCAATTGTGAGTAGCTGAGATCTTTGTAGTGAAAATAAAAAGAAATGAGAGAAGGGGGAGATAGGGCCCACAGGTCAGTCTTAGAAGCTGAGAGAACCGCCTCTGTTTCCCGGGGGCGCGCCAGCGCGGGCTGCAGCTCGACTGAGCAGCGGTGGGAGCGCCACCTCATGGTAGAACCAGGGTGGTGCCATGTGAAGCGAGCAGCACACCTCTTGCCCACGTGAGCCAGCCCTCGTTTGCTCCCGATCATTTCATCACTCAGCTCTCCTGTTCACCGCCACCCGACACCCTCGGCTTCCCGGCGTCCGGGTGATACAAGACCTCTCGTGCCCGACGATCAACACAAGAACCGACTGCCCTAAGGTACTTGTCATGCCAGTATAAATGGCTCGTCGTTTCATGCATCATCGTGGGAGAATTTTCCCAGTTATTTTTTGGTGTTCATAGAACCGAGCTGCTCCAAACTCCAAAATTCGCGGGGATTAGCTCACCACAGCATATGCCGAGCGACCCATACGTTCTACACGTTCCCACGGCCATATAGGATCAAGAAACACCAAAAATCATCAAGTGTAGGTGCTGTTCTTCGAAAAATCCAAGCCGCCACCGGTATGGGACCTAGGTCGATGGCGAGCTCCCATCTCCGGCCGTTTTCATGGTGAACCAGCGCCAGGTCCGTGCTTAGCATGTCGCTATGAAGCTGTAGGTCCAAGGATTGCTAGGAATGGGCCTCTGGAGGAGCCGGGCGACGTCGCCAGAGTTGCTTCGTAGCCGCGGCCCGTCGCCGACCACTTTCCGGCCACCTAGAGCTTCGGCCGACCCCGGGGATGAGTTCCTCGTGCTCTGTTAGGCAGGGGCGGCGAGCTTTAGCCCTAGAGGAGGCCGGGAAGGCCCTTCCGGCGGAGTTCCCCGGAGAGCGCTGCCACCCGAGCTTGGAGAGCGCGAGGAACAAGAAGGGCAGGGGTGGGGCCCACGTGCAGGGTTTAAACATTTCTAAGATTTTCAGATTTTGTTCAAACTTCAAATGCCTATAACTTTTGCAAGGAAGCTCCAAATTTAGTGAACCAAATTTTAATGGATTCAGCTCTTCGAGTACCATCCAGAAAAAAAAAGTTTAAGCTCATTAAACTTATTCTTTTTCCAGAATTAATTCCCTAAAATTTAAACTGTTGGGAGTTTTATCTGGAAAATTCTTTTATGGAAAATTCTGAAATTTGGCTTGGATGTTCATTTGAAAATCCTTGAGTCGCAGGAAAAATTTCAGATCCATCCAAGTTCATCTAATCCCCCTAATGGTGTGATAAATTGAACTGCCCTGAGATAATAGAAAAATGTACAGAAACATTTTTCAGATTTTCGCAAATCTTGATTAGGGCATAACTTCCTCTAGGATTCTTCAAATTACATGAGACAAACTCCATTAGAACCATCTCAAACTCTGGTTTCCAGAAAGTAATGGTTTGATCCATGAAAATCCCTGGAAATCCTTAGAAGCTCTAGTAATGAGCAATTAGACTTTTATTTGTGCAGAGCTCAAATGAGCTTAGGTTCAAATGAAATTTGGTCAAGTCTCTGATTAGGTCCTTAACAAGCTACCATAAAAATTTAAGAGCCAAAGGGGGTCTACCTAGAGTTATGGTCTTTACATACTAAATTTAACACATTGCATTTAAATTGACATATCGTTACATTGCTCACGTGTAGTCGCTGAAGGCGAGGAGACCCCGGAAATGTTGGACTTCCTACTTCTGGACGAGACCCTAACCCCTAACTTCTGGACGAGCCCTGGTTTGCATTTAACAAGTTTTATAAAGTTTTGCTTTAACTCAATTAGTGTGAAGTATGTGTGTGCATTAGGTGTAGGATGAATGAAACCCCAAATGCATAACCAGATCATTCCAACAAGAGTGAGGGTAGTGTCTAAGTCCTTGAGTAGTTTATGCTCTGCTTAATGTGTATAGACTTTGATACAAGTTGAGTAGCTGGAATCTACTCGCGAGTATAGGATTCGGGACACACGGGATTGGTTCGAGTTGTGAGAAAATTGTAGTAAGAATAAATGGAGACTAGACACAGGCTAGGACGCAGCAAGAGTATTGTGTGCGTAGCCCTGTCCATGTCGATTGAGGACCGATCCGTGTGCGGCCCTGCTGAACAAGTTTGAATGTACCGAAGGCATATCGGATATATGGGCTCCGATAAACTGATGTAACCTATACCTCCGGGCGTCGAGGCATAATGCATCGACTTATAGGTGTAGGTTGAGGGCAGCAAGGTAGAAATCCTCTAACGGGGATAGAGAGATGTTCTGTGTAGGGAACCTCCTGTCTGTTTGGGTGCGAGCGGTTCGACGTTTGTGCTGCTTGGTGAAAGGTTGTCCCGTACGACATCGAGTGAGTGTGCTGCGCAGCTCCACGGGTGGTAGTATTTGACGTGCTATTCAGGTATCCCTGCAGGTGTATATCGAGTTGATTTGCCGTCCCTCATGGTTATGAGTACCGCTTGTTCACTGTGTCGTGGCGTAGGTTAATATATGAAATGTTGTGATTCAATACTGCTGATATGAATAAGTTGTATTGCTACATGTGTGCCACAAAATATTGCTCACTAAATTTCAGATTCATGAACCGTTAACTTGTCGCTAAAACATGAACTAGGAATGAACTTGTAGGCATGTACTCTGCTGCAATTTACCATCCTATATTGGTTATGACCTGCATGTAGAGTTTCATGTATAGGGAGTTGGTTAAGACTTGCTGAGCCATCGTGCTCACGGTTGCTGCTATGAGTGTTTGCAGGTGAGGACTACCCCACGGACTCGGGGTACAAGTCCACCGGCGAGGGCTACCCTCCGTCGGGGACTACGGCTGAGCGGGAGCCGTACACACCGCTCTGAAGATGAGTGCAGCTAGTGTGGGTTGTCCGTAGGGCTGGACAACCGGCTTTTGCTAGTTAGGTGGGCGTGAGTTGTATAAATTATCTTCCGCTGTAGTAACTCTGTAATTAGTTGAACTGAAGGTTTGTACTACCTTTTGTACATGTTCAGTTTGTTTCCAATGTAATACAATAGTTTCCTTATAATGTGTGCTGTCGGGTGTCGCATTGTGCGGCACCACCCTCTGAGATCCTGGGCGTACGGATTTCAGTCCGTCACAGATTCATTGAGAATACTTGTGAAAAATTAGTCCATGTGGATCAATTCCTACAGATCTCATCATATATGTAAGAGTGTGATATTAAGGACCGGACTAATCCGGCCCACAGGCCGGACAAGTCCGACTGGGTTTAGACAAGTCTACAACAAACTAGTCCACTCCTGACCGGACTAGTCCGCACAGTAAGATAAGTCCGGACCTAGTCCGGCGACCGGACTTGTCCGGTATCTACGACAGGACTAGTCCGGACAATTGGGACTTAACCCAACCATCGGGGGTCGAGACCCACTTCACCCGTCACAATGTTCAAACACGCGCCCATGCTCAAAACTCGCCCCCATTGGTGATTTTTGAAGATTTCCACCAAAAACTCGCCCATGCTCAAAACTCGCGTCCATGCTCAAAACTCGCCCCCAAAGGGGGAGATTGAAAGTGTTACACGGAGCATGGATAAGACCAATGGTGCTAAAAGGGGGAGATTTGCACTAGCCTATTCACAAAAACATAACATTACATTACTAGTATTGACTTCAAACCAATGGTGATTTTTTTCTTATCTCAGTGCAAGTTACCTCTACGTCATGACGCAGTGAAAAAGCGGTACTCATAACCGTGAGGGATGGCGAATCGACACGTTATACAGCTGCAGGGATACCCGAATAGCACGTCACGTACGCCCATACTCGGAGCCGCACATAGCACGCTCCCCTGATGTCGTACGGGACAACCTTTCACCAAACAGCCCAAACTTCAAACCGGTCGCACCGAAACGAGCAGGAGGTTCCCTACACGGAGCATCTCTCTATGCCTGTTAGCAGATTTCCACCTTTCTACCCTCAGCCTACACCTATAAATCGGTGCGTTATGCCTCGACGCCCGGAGGTATAGGTTACATCGGTTTATCGGGTCCCATATATGCATTTTAAAGAAGTAAAGACTCAACTTGTTAATAACAGGGAACTGTGTGGGATTACTAAAAAATGAAGTTCTTGTCCCTGTTGTGCAGAAGAACTGGAGGAAAAACCACATGTCCATAAGAATATCCATTAACATGTCTTATGGTTACTAATGGACATGTGACATGAGTTGAAATGGGTTGAAAGGAACTAAAGGTCCTGATCTCCAATGACTTCAAAATTTTTACCTGAAGTCATACATTACACAGAGACTTAGCTTGCCAAATTGCAGCTAATTTAAGTGGAAATTGTGTCTTCCATAATTCCCACTATAATTTTCTATGTGTTGCTCATATACATAAGCATGGAGAACAAGAACAGGTAGATCAAAAGTTCAATTTGAGCTGAAACTTTACAGGTGAGTTCCTGGTCACCTGAAAGTGTTCTGGACCAAAATTAAGGACTTTTCATTGTGTAGTTCCTCCAGAATAATTCTATAAGCAATTATGCTACAAGGATTTAATTCTGAAGTAAGGTGCATTTTCATGCCCAATAAGGTGAACTACCATTTCAAGTATGGCTCATAGAGCATGTCTGAATTCTCCTATGATTTTTGGAACTAAGGATTTCCCAGAACTGATTTTACAAAGGAAAACCATTTTCTGGAAAAGTTTCTGGATAATTTTGAGTACAGCAGATTGCACTCTGGAAATTCGTACTCAACTCAACATCAATTGAGCTGAAACTTTGCTGAAAGTCCAATGATATCCGAAAGAATATTCTGGCAAAAATTGAGGATTTTTGGATAAACTAAACTCTCTCAAAAATTATTTTACAGAAAAACTTAAAAGAATTATTCAGAATCTAATATTGACTTTCATACAAATTGGGGTTCATATTTGGATATATCCTTGCAAAAGAATCCAACCCCTTTTGAATCACCTAATTTGGAGTTTCCTACACAAAGTTATGAATTTTCCAAGATGGAGCTGAAACTGGAATTGTTTTGCTATTGAAAATGAACTTGGGCCCACGTTTTAAATTGCAGCCAGTGAGATCCCAGCCACACCGGGCCACAACATTTTGACGCGCAGCCACACGGGATCACCGAGCCACAACCGATCAGTTTTTAAACTCTCGGTCGCTGACACGTGGGACCCGCCGGGTCATCTTCTTCCTCGGGTCACTTTCCCGCTCCCGCGCTGTCCCGATGCCAGACCTTCGCCGGAGCTCACCGGGCCGGTGTTTCCGGCCATCTACCGGCCGGAGACTCGCCGCCCGGGGGTTTTCAGGGTCGGGGAGCACGTTGGCGGGGTTGGCGTGGGTGATAGACCACCGGAAATGTGCCGGCAACGTGCGGCCATCTCGGGAGATGTCCGACGCCGTCGACCGGTGATCCTAGCCCGCCAAACTTTCGAGGAATTGGATCTACAGCATCCTTGGATGCTAGGGAAGCTCGGCATAGCCTTGGAATTGCTCGGCAACAGCGGCAAATCGGTCTTCACCGTGCACCCGAGACACCTTCCATGTTTGAGCTCGGAAAACTTAGAATTTGTGCGGTCTACAAGCGTTTCCAAGCTAGGTTTGTGAAGAACAAATGTTCACCGTCTAGTTTCGATCCTTTGTGCAAGATTTGGAGAACTAAGAGCTAAAATTGAGATCGAATTTGAGAGTGCTTTACCGGAAGGTCGGTTTATGGCCGCCGGAGATCTTTTCTCGAATTCGTGCTCTGTCGTTCATGTCCTGGCCTGAGCTTTGGAGGTGAGCATCACCGAGGACTAGCGCATCCAAAAATGCTCTTGCTCGGGCATGAGAAGCTCTCTGTGGAGCTGTCCATGGGAGCCCGCTCATGGTTCGTCCTCGGGTCGCCGCAGGCCGACGTCGTTTTTGGTCAGGGCAGCGGGAAATCTCTCTGGCTTGTGCCTAGCAGGTAGAGGAACGTCCCCTGGTGCCGTTTCACAGCTTGGGAGGACCTGTGGCGCGAGTCTGGTGGTTTTCCTAACGACCGGCCGAGGCGGGTTCGAGCGGAGGCTCTGTTTCGTTCGCACGTGAGGGTTAAGCAACGGCTGGGAGCTCGGTCACTGGGGAAATGGATCACGCCGCGCGCTAAAGCAGCCCACGAGCTGCTCTCCAGCGCTGCTCAAGCAGCTGGGAGGTGGCGGCACACCCTCCTCGGTGGCGCGCTCTCGGCTGCACGGGGTTCGCGTCTGATCCGCGCGTGAAGACTTCGGGTGAAGTCTCCTTTGCTCGCTGCCAGGTGGGCCACCCCCCCCCCCTCATTTGATATTTCTCCACTACACTTTGAGATTCCCACACAACTGTGATCCAAATTTAACCAAATTTGGAGGGTAGGCCGAATATGATGTGAGGAGTTTGAATCTGAACTCAGCTTTCAAAATTGAGCATGTTTGGTTCAGTTCCCAAATTCAAATTCGAATTTAAATGTGATCTCAAATAATGCTTGAACAATTGGTATATGAGCTCAAAATTTCTCCAAATTTGGAACTTAAGCTCTTTAATACCTGAGAAATGCAACGATCACCTCACATATGGGCCCTTGGGCAATCTAGACATGAATTCTTTGCCAAGATTCCAATTTGGGTTTAAATTTCCCTCCCCTCTACTCATATAGGATGTACACATGAGTTAGATCTTTAGGAGTGAAATTCTCTCCCTGGGTCAACATGTTTCAGTATAAGCTAAAGAAAATGTTAGCTTTCCCCACATGTCCATGTTTGTGTTCATCATTTCATGTGACACAAACTCAAGTCATTCCTTTGCCTTAACATGTTTGAATTTAACATAAATTCAAACATGATCATAATTCACTCCTCTCTAGCTCACCCTCAAAACAGAAAGTTGCCACCATAACTCTCCTCACCTTCGAATGTGGGAGGTCCCATGGGGGTTCAAGAATTTGGCGGCACTTTGAGGTGAGCATTTGAGTCTAAAGAGCTGCTTTTAATTCTTCCTCCTACACATGTATGATCACACATGAGTTTAACTCCACCTTGGTCCAACACATCCAAATTAATGCTTGAACCCGTGTTGTTAAACCCACGTATACCATCCTGTGTAAGAAAGTTTTTGTAAGTCCCATTTTCCATGAACCCAAAGCACAATGATGCTCAAACATCCGTCTCTTGGTATTCACGTTTTTGGGGCTTTTATATTCCTCCCCCCTTAAAAAGAATCTCGTCCTGAGATTCCAAGTAGGAGAACGAGACAGGAGAGGTAATGTCAAGTGGTATGACGATCAGAATTTCCGGATTGTTAATGCGGAGGTAATCTTTTCTCTCCACGTTGTTTCTTCCGTGGTATGATTACTCCACAGCACCTTGTAACAGCTTAATGCCCGATTCCAGGTGTTCCGGATCCTTTCATCAATAGTCTCACCTGTTTACTCGGTGTAAGCACGACCCCACCTTCACTTCGTCGATTTCTTCGTTGTGGATCGAAGCAGTAAATTTGAGGCACTTCCGCAGCTGTGGCACATGACTATGTCGTGGACACCCGCGATACATGCCGGTAGTTCCAGCCGGTAGTCTGTGGGTCCGCATTTTTGTGATAGAAATTGGATCAACAGATCAAGAAGCAAAATCTCTCCTTTACCTCGTACCGGTGAATTCCTTTCATTGGAGACACATGAAGATAAATGTGTTCTACGACGTCGAAATGCCACGGTCTACGCCTTTGATCCTTGTAGCTTTTCTGTCGGGATTATTTAGCCTTCAAGTTCGCCTCTTAATGTTCAAACTCGGTCATCGGCTTTGTTGACTAATAAACCCCGAACAGTACCCTTCCGCCGTACTCACACCACTTCAGCGGTGTGTGACATTTCCGGCAATGGAGTGTTTCATCTCATGAGGCATAACTATACGGTCTTTAAACCATAGAGTACCCTCACTGTCCTTTATAGTGATGGCATTGAGTGAACGATAATCAACACTTAATCTTAGTGTCTCATCGTTCTGCTTAACGAACAGCGCAGAGCAATCCTAAGGTGATGAGCTGGGTCAGATAAAACCATTGCTCACGAATTCCCTAAGTTGCTCCTTCTACTTCGCCAGTTCATCGGGTGCCATCATATACGGCTTTTGTGCAATCTGTGTTGTTTCCAGCGCCAGTTCAATCTTGGACTTGACATCCCATTGGCCGGCAGGACCGGTACTCATCGGAAACACATCGGATATCCACATACCACCGGAATATCCTCGGTTTTAGTCACTTCCGTGATCCTATGTTCATTGTCTAACCCTCTTTGCTGTAAAGAACAGACCCGGCTGTCCTAACCCAAATTTTTAATCCGTTTACCAGCATTTTCATAACTCAAGTTGAATACCAAAGTTAAATTTAACTTCAGTATATTTCCAACGAGTACTCCTATGCCTCAGGATCATTTCTGGATCAAAGGTTATGGTTGCTCAAAGTTTGACAGAATTCTTGGATAAAATTTGCCAGCATCCTCTTTGTATGCGGCTATTTCTATCACAGTTGTATATGCAAATACAATAAAAATCTGAACAAACTTTGAACTATAACCATGTTGCAAATTCCATAACCTTCCCAACGGCGTATCATCTGACCCTCCGAGATTTTTCTACAGACTGTTATGTCCAATCTACAGAAACATCCAGAGAGTGTTGCAGCTGTTCTGTTTCCTGAACAGTTTGCATTTACCTGGACATTCAACAAAGTTGGCTTGTGATTCTGCTCTGGAGTTCTACAGAAAAGTTGTAGATCACTTAAAAAACTTTCCAGAACTGTATCACACACGTTCATTGGGTCAAGCTACTCAGAGTTATGCCCTGTCAAGTTCCAGCAAAATTTCTGCCAGAACAGGGCACTCTGTTTTGAAATCATTGGAAACCTAGCAAGCCTCTTCTTTGAATCTTAGTCCAAACGAAGAGCTCAGTAACTAATATGTACTTTTAACCATCCATTTTTAGTTTGAAAGTTAATCATGAATGATTTCTTCATAGGAAAGAAACTATCCAATGTAGTACGGTGTCGATGCACCGTAAGACATATGACGGTACTACGTTGCCTCACCAAAGAAAAACCTAACCGGATTACACCGGCATATACGTATCCTTAGGTGGCACTATAATGGTCACTCACAAACGTGTTCTACCCGTACTAAGGTTTTCGTGGCTAGTACCTACATAAAACACACTCAATCATCAGGTTTGGCTGCACACTGCACCCGGTATCCATACAGTTGGTACACCCGTCCGTCATCACTCGCACAGGTGTTCTCAAGCCAAGCACGCCTTGAGCTACGTGTTCACGTTACTGACCACGTGACGGGCTCTCCCATACCTTCCCAAAGCACGCTAGGGAAAGGCGTTGCTCGAATACCCCCAAACGACATAAAGAGTCGTAGAGGATACTAAAGCGGGTTGGGTTACCTGCCACCCGTGGGGCTCCACCCTTCAGCTTGTGCGCACTGGTGGACAGCGCATACGTGCACCCCCCAAGACATAGACGTCTCCAGATGCACGATTTTCTGACATAACAAATAGGTTAGCTTGCCACCTTCATAATATGCTACTAGCAGTCCTTATGTGGGCTTAGTACCGTTATCTCACTGTATCCTAAGTTTTTAACGTAATATGATCCTTATTCTGTGCGCTATTATCAATGCGGCTCTGATACCACGCTGACGGGCCCGACGCCGCCCGTGCAGTCACGGGGACGGACGGGGCACCTCGCCCGGGAATCGCAGTGGGTGGTGCCGTGCAATGCGGCACCCAACAGCACACACAATAAAACATCATATTACATAAACCAAGCAGAAGCTTACAAAGTGTAAATTTTACAAATACTTCTGAAAATAATCTACAGCGGAAGACTGACACAACTCACGTCTCATATCTATGCTAAGCAATAGAGAAGACATCCCGCCCGTGGACCCTTCTCACTAGCATCACGAGGACAACAGCAGCGGCAAGGGTTTCCATGAGTTTCCCACTCGTAGAGTTCCGAGTCTCATCGGACAACCGTATTCCGTAGCGTAGTGTTATTACCTGCAAAACAACTTGTATAGTATCCGTGAGCATAACGCTCAGCAAGACTTAACCGTCGGCCCTAAGCATGAAACCCTACATGATGGTAAAACTTAACATAGGATAGCACATTGCATATGAACTCGCCTAAAAATGGATCCTTACTTTCAAATGTTATTAGCAGCAAATTAAGCATAACCTTGGGCACCTCACATTGGGAGTCCACAATCAAACAAGAAACGCTTTCTCCCGATGTAACTTGCTCATGGTGAGAATGAATCGAATTTGCACTAACCTATTCACGAAAACATAACATTACATTACTAGTATTGACTTCAAACCAATGGTGATTTTTTCTTATCTCAGTGCAAGTTACCTCTACGTCACGACGCAATGAACAAGCGGTACTCATAACCGCGAGGGACGGCGAATTGACTCGTTATACACCTACAGGAATACCCGAATAGCACGTCACGTACGCCCATACTCGGAGCCGCACACAGCATGCTCCCCTGATGTCGTACGGGACAACCTTTCACCAAACAGCCCAAACATCGAACCGGTCGCACCAAAACGAGCAGGAGGTTCCCTACGCAGAGCATCTCTCTATGCCCGTTAGCAGATTTCCACCTTGCTGCCCTCAGCCTACACCTATAAATCGGTGCGTTATGCCTCGACGTCCGGAGGTATAGGTTACATCGGTTTATCGGGTCCCATATATCCGATATGCCTTCGGTACGTTCAATACTTGTTCAGCAGGGCCGCATACGGATCGGTCCTCAACCGACACGGACAGGTCTAAGCACCCAGGCCCCCATGTCCTGTTGCCCTTACACCCTGCCTGGTCTCATTTCAACTTACTAACAACTTTTTGACTCAATCCCCTGTGCTCCCAAATTCCAATACTCGCGAGTAGCGTCCAGCCACTCGACTTCTACCGAGTCCTACTTAAGCATGGCATATTCTACACGGTGGAAGGACACCTACCCAAATACTCCATAGGTTTTCTGGTCATGCAAGAGTAGTATCAAACATCTAGACTTAATGCACAATTCATCCTAACCAACGTATTGTATACAAAGTAAAAACTTAGGGGTAGTTAAATGCAAACCGGGGCTTGCCTGTTTTGCAGGGTCTGATAGTATATAGTTCAGTTAGATTCTTGTCTCCCTTGAGGCTTGATCAACTGGTCCACTTTAATGGAACCACCCCGTCAAACTCCTTCCTTGGTGCCTCCGTCGTAAGTCCTATTGATATGTATATGCATCTGTTCTTATTATGCAATTTAAAGAAGTAAAGACTCAACTTGTTAATAACAGGGAACTGTGTGGGATTACTAAAAAATGAAGTTCTTGTCCCTGTTGTGCAGAGGAACTGGAGGAAAAACCACATGTCCATAAGAATATCCATTAACAAGTCTTATGGTTACTAATGGACATGTGATATGAGTTGAAATGGGTTGAAAGGAACTAAAGGTCCTGATCTCCAATGACTTCAAAATTTTTACCTGAAGTCATACATTACACATAGACTTAGCTTGCCAAATTGCAGCTAATTTAAGTGGAAATTGTGTCTTCCATAATTCCCACTATAATTTTCTATGTGTTGCTCATATACATAAGCATGGAGAACAAGAACAGGTAGATCAAAAGTTCAATTTGAGCTGAAACTTTACAGGTGAGTTCCTGGTCACCTGAAAATGTTCTGGACCAAAATTAAGGACTTTTCATTGTGTAGTTCCTCCAGAATAATTCTATAAGCAATTATGCTACAAGGATTTAATTCTGAAGTAAGGTGCATTTTCATGCCCAATAAGGTGAACTACCATTTCAAGTATGGCTCATAGAGCATGTCTGAATTCTCCTATGATTTTTGGAACTAAGGATTTCCCAGAACTGATTTTACAAAGGAAAACCATTTTCTGGAAAAGTTTCTGGATAATTTTGAGTACAGCAGATTGCACTCTGGAAATTCGTACTCAACTCAACTTCAATTGAGCTGAAACTTTGCTGAAAGTTCAATGATATCCGAAAGAATATTCTGGCAAAAATTGAGGATTTTTAGATAAACTAAACTCTCTCAAAAATTCTTTTACAGAAAAACTTAAAAGAATTATTCAGAATCTAATATTGACTTTCATACAAATTGGGATTCATATTTGGATAGATCCTTGCAAAAGAATCCAAACCCTTTTGAATCACCTAATTTGGAGTTTCCTACACAAAGTTATGAATTTTCCAAGATGGAGCTGAAACTGGAATTGTTTTGCTATTGAAAATGAACTTGGGCCCACGTTTTAAATTGCAGCCAGTGAGATCCCAGCCACACCGGGCCACAACATTTTGACGCGCAGCCACACGGGATCACCGAGCCACAACCGATCAGTTTTTAAACTCTCGGTCGCTGACACGTGGGACCCGCCGGGTCATCTTCTTCCTCGGGTCACTTTCCCGCTCCCGCGCTGTCCCGACGCCAGACCTTCGCCGGAGCTCACCGGGCCGGTGTTTCCGGCCTTCTACCGGCCGGAGACTCGCCGAACGGGGGTTTTCAGGGTCGGGGAGCACGTTGGCGGGGTTGGCGTGGGTGATAGACCACCGGAAATGTGCCGGCAACGTGTGGCCATCTCGGGAGATGTCCGACGCCGTCGACCGGTGATCCTAGCCCGCCAAACTTTCGAGGAATTGGATCTACAGCATCCTTGGATGCTAGGGAAGCTCGGCATAGCCTTGGAATTGCTCGGCAACAGCGGCAAATCGGTCTTCACCGTGCACCCGAGACACCTTCCATGTTTGAGCTCGGAAAACTTAGAATTTGTGCGGTCTACAAGCGTTTCCAAGCTAGGTTTGTGAAGAACAAATGTTCACCGTCTAGTTTCGATCCTTTGTGCAAGATTTGGAGAACTAAGAGCGAAAATTGAGATCGAATTTGAGAGTGCTTTACCGGAAGGTCGGTTTATGGCCGCCGGAGATCTTTTCTCGAATTCGTGCTCTGTCGTTCATGTCCTGGCCTGAGCTTTGGAGGTGAGCATCACCGAGGACTAGCGCATCCAAAAATGCTCTTGCTCGGGCACGAGAAGCTCTCTGTGGAGCTGTCCACAGGAGCCCGCTCATGGTTCGTCCTCGGGTCGCCGCAGGCCGACGTCGTTTTTGGTCGGGGCAGCGGGAAATCTCTCTGGCTTGTGCCTAGCAGGTAGAGGAACGTCCCCTGGTGCCGTTTCACAGCTTGGGAGGAGCTGTGGCGCGAGTCTGGTGGTTTTCCTATCGACCGGCCGAGGCGGGATCGAGCGGTGGCTCTATTTCGTTCGCGCGTGAGGGTTAAGCAACGGCTGGGAGCTCGGGCCCCCCCTCATTTGATATTTCTCCACTACACTTTGAGATTCCCACACAACTGTGATCCAAATTTAACCAAATTTGGAGGGTGGGCCGAATATGATGTGAGGAGTTTGAATCTGAACTCAGCTTTCAAAATTGAGCATGTTTGGTTCAGTTTCCAAATTCAAATTTGAATTTAAATGTGATCTCAAATAATGCTTGAACAATTGGTATATGAGCTCAAAATTTCTCCAAATTTGGAACTTAAGCTCTTTAATACCTGAGAAATGCAACGATCACCTCACATATGGGCCCTTGGGCAATCTAGACATGAATTCTTTGCCAAGATTCCAATTTGGGTTTAAATTTCCCTCCCCTCTACTCATAGAGGATGTACACATTAGTTAGATCTTTAGGAGTGAAATTCTCTCCCTGGGTCAACATGTTTCAGTATAAGCTAAAGAAAATGTTAGCTTTCCCCACATGTCCATGTTTGTGTTCATCATTTCATGTGACACAAACTCAAGTCATTCCTTTGCCTTAACATGTTTGAATTTAACATAAATTCAAACATGATCATAATTCACTCCTGTCTAGCTCACCCTCAAAACAGAAAGTTGCCACCATAACTCTCCTCACCTTCGAATGTGGGAGGTCCCATGGGGGTTCAAGAATTTGGCGGCACTTTGAGATGAGCATTTGAGTCTAAAGAGCTGCTTTTAATTCTTCCTCCTACACATGTATGATCACACATGAGTTTAACTCCACCTTGGTCCAACACATCCAAATTAATGCTTGAACCCGTGTTGTTAAACCCACGTATACCATCCTGTGTAAGAAAGTTTTTGTAAGTCCCATTTTCCATGAACCCAAAGCACAATGATGCTCAAACATCCGTCTCTTGGTATTCACGTTTTTGGGGGTTTTACAAGGGCCGGACTTGTCTGGGCTGGAGGGCCTGACTAGTTCGGTACATCGAACTGATCCGATGTAAAACGGAACAAGAGGTTCTGTGTGATTTCGGACTTGTCCGGGGTGGAAGGCCGGACTAGTCCGAAGAATCGGATTAATCCGATATAGAACGGAACAAGAGTTTCTGTGTGAGTTCGGACTTGTCCGTCTAGGGATGGACTAGTCCGTGGAGAGTGTGTCTGAGCCCTTCACAAGCTAAGTCCTGAATGACCGGACTAGTCCGTGCTTTGAGGCTGGACTAGTCCGCAGGTTCAGACTAGTCCGTTTCCAACCGAAACAGGAGGTTCTGTGTGATATCGGACTAGTCCTCTGTGAGTTGGACTAGTCCGTTTTGAACTTGGAAGTAGATGAAGGGACTAAGTCTTGGATGGGCGGACTTGTCCGCCCATGGAGGCCGGACTAGTCCGGTGGATCAGACTTGTCCGTTCTCAACCGGAACAATGGTTTCTGTGTGAGATCAGACTAGTCCATTGTGGACCGGACTTGTCCGTAGAATGTGACCGTTTAGTTGGTGGAATCTAACCGTTTAGTTGTTAGAATCTGACCGTTTAGTAGGTGAAGAGTGATATCATCGGTCCTTGCAGGCCGTACTAGTCCGGGGTCAAAGGGCGGACTAGTCCGGACTTTTGAAGTAGACAACGGCTAGTTCCTGGGACCTCTATAAAAAGGGGTTTCCTGGGTCTCAAATGAAGAGACAAGCACCCTAACGACGAAATAGCCTTCCTAGATCTTTCCTAGTCCCCTCTCTTCAAATTCTTGGAGCCCTAAGTGTGATTCTTGAGGGTTTGTGAGTTTTTGGAAGAGGAGAAGAAGGGGAGTGTGCACCATAGAGCTCTTGGTTGATTCTCTAGCACTGAGTAAGAAGTGTTCTGTTGAAGAGCATTGGTTTGTAAGTGCTTTGAGCTGAGTTCTCGTGGGAGCCTCAAGTTGTGAGTTGCCCCATGATATATTGTGAAGCATTTGTGATATAGTGGAAGAACAAGCCGACCTTGGTGGTGGCTTGGTGAGGAAAAGGTTGAGAGCAACCTGGTCCTTGGTGAACTCCTCAACGTGGACGTAGGCTTCGTTGTGGAGCTGAACCACGGGATAAATATTGTGTCCTTGTCTTGTTGAGCTAAATTCTTTGTGACCGGACTAGTCCGCCCTACGGACCGGACTAGTCCGGACTCTGTGAACTAATCGTTTTTATTAAGCCGTATTTCAGATTATCCACCTATTCACCCCCCTCTAGACAACTTTCAACTACCTGCTGGCCACGCCATGGAATGGGTAGAATTCCGGGAGGCGTTCCGTGCCTATCACATACCTCCCGGTATGATGAAGAGGAAGTTCCAAGAATTCTTGGAGCTGAAGCAAAGCAGGAGGAGTGCCCATGACTACTCCCATGTTTTCAACCATCTGGCACAGTAATGCATCGGACTACATCTCCACCGAGGAGAGGAAGTGCGAGCAGTTCTATCGGGGTTTAAATCCTGAGATGAAGACTCACCTCACGCAATGCAATCGCGGCACCTTCAATGATCTCGTCAATTCCGCGATTCTGCAAGAGGATGCTCAGCGGGAATTTGCGGCTGAGCAACAGAAGCGCAGCGCTCCACCGAGCAGCGGGGCTGGAGCTCCTCAAAAATACCAAATGGTGTATCGGACATCATTCGGTCAGGAGTGGCATCCACCGGCACGACCTCAACAGTTTTGGGGTCGTCCTTATCAACCCTCACCGTTCCGACCGCCGATGCCATCACCGCGACCGCAACAGAAGCAATAGCAGCAGATGGTACCCTGGGCGTTTCTACAGCCACAATGCGCCCCGAGATTCCGTCCACCGGTAGGCGGAGGACAACCTCACTACAAATGCTATACGTGTGGCCAGGCCAGTCATTTCTCGAAGGACTGCCCACAGGGGCAGCCAAGCAGCGGTCAAGCCCAATATCAGGGCGGTGCTCATGGCCGACTGTAAAATCCCCAAAAAGTGGTAGCAAGAATTTCTGCACAATTATACTTAGGAAAAATGAGGAGAATTAAAACTTTGAATTATAGTGGTGTGAGTTCAAAGTGATGATTCAAACCTCCCAAAACTTTCAAACATGGAGATCTGAATTCATAACCTGGATCTTCACATGTCAAATATTTAATCTTCCAAATTTCAGCTCATTTGGAGGGGTTCTAGTATTTGTTTTGGGATTAAAAGAGGAAGCCTCGAATCTGAATTTAAATTTCAGTTTCAAATCTCAACTTCCTCAATTTGCAAATTTGGTTCCACAAATGTGTCCTCCACATTTGAATTAGCAGCCATGCCAAAAATTCAGAAATAGTTGAGTTGGTTTGCTATGTTTTTGGAACAATGCAAAGGGAGAATTCAAATTCCAATAACCAAACTCAATTCAAATTCCACACTAGGATTCAAATCATTTGAATTCAACATTTCAAACCATGACTTTGAGTTGAAGCAAAGCATTTAATTGTGAGTAGCTGTGGAAAATGGATTAAGAAATGAGGGGATGGGACCCATTTGTCAGCCACACACTCTTCACAACCGACTCAATTTTCCCTCTCTGTTGCCCACGAGCTCACAGCGCGCCGGCGCCACCCCCGCCCGAGGCCTCAGGCGCCACCTCCTTCTTGCTCAACCTGTGCTCGTTCTGATCACCACGCCACGAGTGCCACAGAGCTATTTCGCCTTCCCCAGCTCGCTCTCGGCCTCGGTGGTCTGCTCCCGCAAAAAACTCACTGCCTCGGCCGCTCTGCTGTTTTTCCGATTGCCAGCCACCAACGTAGCTCGAGCTCTCCATACGAAAAAGCAGTGCACACGGGTGCTCTAGCTGGCTAGCAACTGCACTCCTCTGTTTCGTGCTCATTTGCACGCTGAAATTCGAAGTTCGGCCATGCGCTCGGTTGAACACCGAAGAAACCAAGTTGGGTCGCCGTGGACAGCTCAAACTGGAGAAGCTCAGGCTCAAGCGATCCAACCGATCGGTGCACCTACGACCGGAGCTGCTCACCCCCAAAACTCAGCCCAAGCCATGACTCCTCGGAGTAGAATTTGGAAATTTTTCCCCGGGCAGCGCAACTCGACCCCGAGGTAAAGATTTGCAAAATTCATCTTCAATTCGTGTTGTGAGTGGTTCAAACGTCACACACAGGTTCTAAACTAGATAGCTCCCTTCCTTACTCGATTCTAGGCCGGTAAATTAAGTGTATAGATAGAATTCCACGTTCTTGCCACGGGAAAACCTTCGAACCACTTCGGGCGCACGGTGTCGATGGGTTTGGAGAACTCCCCGGGCGGGTTGGTTGCCATGTCCGTCTTCTACACCTTTCCCTGGTGCTCTAAAGCTCGAGAGGCGATCATTTGGTGAAGAAATGAGCCGCCGCAACCTCGCCGGAACCCTAGTCTTTGCTGTGACCGGTGCGCACCATTTTCCGACGAGTTTCGGCCGACGGCGACACCACCGTCGTGTTCAGTGGCATGGAAAATGGGGGGGGGCGAGATTTGGCTCGGGAGGTGGCCGGGAAGACCGTTCCAGCCACCCTTGCCGGAGGGCGCCGCCGGGTCCTCTGTTTGGCGCGAGGTGGAAGAGAGTGCTGACGTGTGGGGCCTGCCGCAGCGTTTAAACATTTCCAGGGTTTTCTTATTTCAGTTCAAACTTTGAAGAGCCATAACTTTGTGTAGGAACGTCTAAAAATTGTCAACCAAATTTTTTTGGATTCCTCTCAGAGAGTACTATCTAGGGGTGCAGCCCAATGGTTATGAAAATCCCTGGATTTGGCTCATTAATTCATTTATAGAAAATTTTGTAGGAATTTTCACAGGAGTTCTGTTTATTGGAAAATTCCCAAATTGGGGCAGGACATTTTTCCGAAAATCATTGATCTCCAGTAAAAAATTCAGAGGCATTGGACCTCATTTGCTTGGCCAAATGTGGTGTAAATCCTTTATGTCTCTGAAAAATGGGAAAATAAACAAAGACATTTTCAGATTTTATCCAAACTTGAAAAACCCATATCTCTCTGTTGGTAGCTCCAAAAATGGTGAAACAAATTTTGTTAGAACCATGGAGACTTACCCTAATTAGATCCTCTACTGTTAGACATGTTAAAACTCCAGATTTGGGCTCAAAATTCAGAGAAGCCTTGTACTTGTGGGAATTTTGGAGACCACAAGGTGCAATGAAATTTCTCCAAATTTTGTTCAGATCATCCTTAGATAGTCTAGTATCCACTGGAAAAATCCCAAAGCCAATTAAGGAACCTAAATAGCAGTAGCTATGAATAGAAGTTTACTTCTTATAATTCCTTAGCATTTATGCATATATTTTGTTACATTTCATATAGTGACCGAAGTTGAGGATACGCCGGAGCCATTGGATGTCCTCCCACCAGACACTGACTTTCCGTTTAACTCGCAACCAGGCAAGCCCCGGTTTGTATTTAAGTACTTTCACAAAGTTTTCATTTGTATCAATTATGTTTAGGGTGTAATGCTTGCGTTGGAGTTAGGGTGATTGAAACCCCACTTGCATGACTTTAAATACTATGGAGGGTTGGGTAGTTTCAAACTCAATGAGTAGGTAATGCCATGCTAAGGTTTTAGGATCTCGGTAGAAGTCGAGTGGTAATCTACTCGCGACATAGGTATTTATTCACACGGTATGTGAAGAGGTAGATAATAGCATAAGATTGTGAAACTGAGACCCAGCAGGGGGATAGGATGCAGTGAGCGGAGGACTCACGTGCGTAGCCCTGTTGGTGTCGATTGAGGACCGAGCCATGTGCGGCCCTGCTGGACAAGTACCGAGCAGTACCGGATGCATACTGGCATATGGGAACCAGGAAACCAATGTAATTGGTTAACCTGGGTGCCGAGGCTTACCCAACCGTTTTATAGGAGTGGGTTGAGGGTAGCAAGGTGTAAATCTGCCGGTGGGCACAGACACGCTCCACGCGGGGACCTCCTGCCCATTACGGCTGGACCGGTTTGGCATTTGGGTTGCCTTTGAAAGGTTGCTGCATACAACAGAGTAGGAAGGTGTGAAGCACCACACCTCTGAAAGTGGGTGTATGTGACGTGTTATCCGGGTGTCTCCTGATTGCAATCACCGCCCCTCGCGGTTATTTGAGTACCGCTTGTTCACTATGCTGTGACGTAGTAAGAAGTGAAATAAGCCAGATGAAAGTGCTGTATTGAATTAATATTGTCTTGTTACCATGTATGTTGTAGATGTAGAGCTCATTAAGTTTATTTTCAACTTTTGGCATCACCACATCGGAGGAAAGCATTTCTTGTTTGATTGTGGACTTCCAATGTGAGGGCTGCCTAAGGAACATTAAACTGTTGCTCTAAAACTGAAAGTAAGGATTAACATATAGGTGTGTCTTTATTGCAAAGTCTTTTTCCTATATTACACATCCCTGCATGTAGAGTTCCATGACTAGGGTTGTCGGTTAAGCCTTGCTGAGCCATCGTGCTCACGGTTGCAATATTTGAGCTGTGTGCAGGTGAGAGTTATGAGGAAGGTTTCGAGGACGAGGCAATGCCCCCGTCGGGGTACACGGCCGAGCTGGAGCCCTGCACGCCACCATGATCTCCAGTTCTATGCTGCTAGTGTGTAGCGTCCCCGGGCTGGACGGCTGCACTTTTGCGTAGATAGGATTAGAGACTAGCTATGTATTATACTTCCGCTGTATAATTAAGTTTTGTAAAATGACTTCCGCTGTTTTATGTCAAATAAAAGTTTGTATGTTGTTCATATTCTTTTCATGTGTGCTGTTGGGTGCCGCATCGCACGGCACCACCCTCTGTGATCCCGGAGTGGGTGAACGACGGGGTGGTCCCCACACCGACCCACCGGCTAAGAAGGGAGGTCAGCAACCCGGGAGCGTTAGTTACCTCGACAATGTGGACGCCCTGGAAGGAGAGAACGTGCTGGCGGATACGTTCACTCTCATCGATCGCGCAATCATCATATTATTTGATTCGGGTGCAACCCACAGTTTCGTAAGTGCATCATATGTGGCTAAGCATCAACTGCAAGTCTTCCCAACCGATTATTCATATATGATTTGCTCACCGGGAGGGAAGATTTCAACGAATATGATGATTCCAAAAGCACCACTATGCTTAGGTGGGAAGATATATCCCACTACTTTGATTATCCTTACGGGACAAAAGATTGATGCAATCTTAGGAATGTCATGGTTACGCTACCATGGCGCTGTCCTGGAAACTCTATCACGGATGGTTCATTTGAATTCTCCATTCCACTGTTCGCATTCAATCTTATTAGACAGACAGTCCTGTACCAGAAGTTTCAGCAGCCTATAATACTGAAGCTCCCAAGTTGGATGACATCCCCGTAGTCCGAGAATACCCTGATGTGTTCCCGGATGATCTTCCAGGCATGCCACCTGAACGGGATGTTGAATTCAATATTGAACTTGCACCCGGGACTACACCAATATCGCGGAGACCGTATAAGATGGCTCCGGACGATGAGGTTGTGTGTGCATTACCGACCGCTCAACGCTGTTAATATCAAGAACAAATATCCATTGCCCCGCATTGATATCCTGTTCGATCAACTTGTGGGTGCAAGTGTGTTTTCAAAGATGGACCTTTGCTCCGGGTATCATCAAATAAAGATCGGAGCGGAGGATATTCTGAAGACAACATTCTCAACGATATATGGACTATATGAATATCTCGTCATGTCTTTTGGTCTCACCAACGCACCGGTACATTTCATGTACCTCATGAACTATGTGTTCATGCCGGAGTTGGACAGGTTCGTGGTGGTGTTCATTTATGATATCTTGGTTCACTCCAAGTCGGAAGAAGAACACGCCGAACACCTACATATCATCCTTCAACGATTGCAGGACCATAAGCTCTATGCCAAAATCAGCAAATGCGAGTTTTGGATCAGCCAAGTGCCATTTTTGGGACATATCATCTCGGCGGAAGGCATTGCGATTGACCCAAGCAAAATTGAACAGGTGCTGAAATGGAAAGCCCCTACTTCTGTCCATGAAGTCAGAAGCTTCCTCGGTTTAGCGGAATATTACCGGAGGTTCATTCCGAGCTTCTCTAAGCTTGCTAAGCCGGTGACTTAATTATTGAATAAGGGGACAAAATATGTTTGGGACTCAGCATGTGAAGGAGTGTTCCAAGCATTGGTGAAGCATCTCACAACAGCCCCGGTCTTAGCTCAACCGGACACGACCAAGCCTTTCGACGTATATTGTGATGCGTCCGTGTGAGATCTATGTGTGCTGAATACATTGGCTATGACGAAAAAAGTTTTGAATTCTGCTAAAACACTCTTTTTGTCAAGGTCCGACTCTATGTCCGAGCTCCGACAAGATCCAACATAAGGTCCAACTTGCTATGGCTAGGTCCGACATGTGTTTGGTTAGCTCCGGCGGTAGGTCCGACAAGCGTTGGTAAGTTCCGGTGCTAGGTTCTGCTAGCTTTGGGAAGCTCCGGCTCAAGGTCCAGTTAGCTTTGGCAAGATCCGGAGCTAAATCGCAATGGTTCTGTTTTTACCATGCAAATGTTTTAAACTTGCTTTACATCTATGAAAAGTTCTCTTAGTATTCTTTTACGAAGTTTTTGAAGTGTTATGGCTGTTTACGGTGGTTAACATTTTGCTATGGTTTGCAACATGCTTATGTGAGGTATTCACGTAAGGTGTTGTGGTTTTCGGAACTAACGTGAGTCAAGTAGCGGACTTGTGCTCAAAAGTATTGGTTGTTTATTCATGTTCAGGTGTTGCTTGAGTTCAAGATATGGCTGGTCATGGGATCCATTGAACTAGTCTTAGGGAGAAGATGAGGTTCAACAACCAAGTTAGAGAGGAATTGTGGTTGAGTTGATCGGGAGGTCGCGCAGCATGTTTGGATCAAGAACAATGCATATGAAGGTATCATGGACATCGTTGGAAGGTGTTTGCACGTGTGCAAGGAGTGCATGGACGTGGCAACATGGTTCCAAGGCGTGATGAAGATATGTGGACGTAAAGAATTGGTAGGAAAGGTCCAATCGGCTAGATTGTGGACTCAGACTGCGGCTGAGTCGGTTATGGCTCAAATATGGAAAGATTTGAGTTGGTTATGATAGGATTTCATCTGGAACACAAAGTTGAGTTGTTTTAGTAATGTGGGATGCATTCCTAACTTGTTTGGAAGTCTTAATATTGCTTCTATCTGCGTATAGAAGAGTCTTGAGCAGTTATGGAAAGTTTCGATTCAAAAACTGAGTAGGATTAGAGTCCTAGTTTGAATTGGGTTGGCCTCCGGGCTGTTTATATAAGCAAGGGAGGCCAGAGCTCATGGTAAGACGGCCTTGGGCTGTTCCTCTTATGTTTTGATCAATAAAATTCGTAATTTAGAGGAGCTTTTCTGTGCCTTGTTCGTCCGACTTGTTTTTGTCAAGTCTTTCTCGTCGGGTTTTCTGTACAGCATGACAGTGTTTCGGTGTTTTGATCATAACTCGAGTTTTACAGATTAAATTGACGTGATTCTTTTTGGTTTGTCTTCACAACTTGATTATATATCATCTGTGAAAATTTCACGGTCATTGGATTTATAGTTTCTGATCTACACGAGTTCTTTGCAGTGTTGCAGATATGGTTTTTACTCGAGTACAACAGATTGACCCTCGTTTGATCTTTCGATCATAACTTGAGTTTTTCTTGACGGATTTCCGTGATTCTTATTGTCATGTCTTCATGACTTGATTCTCTATAATATATATCACTTTTGTCACAGTTTAACACATTTAGTTCAGTCGCATACACGGTTTCTTTAACAGATCGATTTTCTGCCAAGGGGGTTTTTGTTGCTTCCGCTAAAAAAACTTGTGTGTACCCTCTGGTAGCTTTTCACGTGCTCTTCGATTCTAAAATTGGTATCAGAACCACGGTGCTCTAATATTTGTGATTTTCACGTGTTTTGACTAATCATCATGGAGAAATACTCCGCAAAACCTTGTGTGTTCAGTGGCATGTATTTTCAGGTTTGGAAGGCACGAATGGAGGCTTTCATCCAGGCGCAAGGCTTCGCAATATGGGAAAAGGTGTACAAACCTTATGACGTGCCTCCAAACGATCAAGTCATGGCTACGAACATGAGAGATATCGACAACAACAACAAAGCACAGAACTTGATCATACAATGATTCACTCAAAGTGACTTCGACCGTGTTGCACACATCCGATCTGCATACGATGTGTGGAAAGCACTTTGTGACTACCACAAAGGATCCAACACGATCAAGGAGGTAAGACAAGATATGTTCCAGAAAGAATACATGTGCTTCGAGATACAACCCGGTGAGTCAATCGATGACCTCTTTGCTCGCTTCAATAAAATTCTCAGCAACTTGCGTAGTGTCAACGTTAATTTTTCAGATGCTGAAAATGCTAGGCAATTACTAAGTGCATTAGACATGTCAATTTGGGAGATGAAAGTTACATATATTTGTGAATCTACTGTCATGAGTACACTTACATTAGATATGCTATATTATAAGTTAAAAACTCATGAAATTGACATAATATCACGTAAGAACCCCAACAAGTCTCTTGCATTTATTTCACAACGTGACATGCCTAGCTCTAGTCAATCTTCATCTTGTGGCACACTTTCTTTGTTGTCCTCTCTAACCCTTGAACAGATTGAAGAGTTTTCAGAGGAAGAACTTGCACTCATCTCTACTCGGTTCTCAAAAGCATTGCAAAATTTGAGAACTAGAAGGAGAGGAAGTGCTGGACCTCAACGATGCTTCGAATGTGGTAAGACAAGACATTTTCGTACGGATTGCCCTAACCTTTCAGGTCCTACTTCTGTAACACCCCAAAATCTGCTAAAGAGGGGAATTTAAAATTTTTTGGACGTATTGCATATGGTGCAAAAATTCAAATTTAAATTGGAATTCAAATTCAAATCAAAACATAAAAGAAAAGGAAAAAGAAAAAGAAAAACCCCACCGGCCAGTGGGCCGAAACCCACCAGTCGGCTCACTACTCCCCCGCGCCAGCCCACAACCGCGCGCCCTCTCTTCCTCTCACTGACACGCGAGGCCCGCGTGTCATCCCTCACCTCCCGCGCGCCCCCAACGGCCGGACTCTTCCCCGCGCCCGATCTCAACAAACTCCGGAAACCCGCGCCCCCAGCCCGAATTCTGGTCCCGGACGTCTGAAACTCGATCCCAACAGACCGCCGCCCTCCCTCACCTATATAAACGCCGACAATCGCCCTGTCCCCCCCTATCGGACGTTCTTCTCTCCGGTGAGAACCAAAGATTCAATCCCCGTTTTCCTTCGATCATTGCTCGGATTATCTGATCTAACACGCTGATCGTGCTCCACCGCCCCCAGGGAGCCCTGCACGTGAAGGAAACGACAAGTTTCACGCCCTAGCATCTGTTCCGACATGCATCGAAGATCGTCGCCGTTGAAGCTCGCCGCCGACCGACTTCCAGGACCTTCGAGTGCTGGAAAACCCCTCGGTGAGCCTCCCCTACCCCTCCGCAGCCGATCCATGCAAAAAGATGCAAGTTCTAACGAGTAGCGGCAAAAGCCGAGGCGCGCCGGCGAGATCGCCACCCCCGCCGCCGCGCGCCGACGCGCGCGCGGGCTGGCTCCGGCCAGGGCGACATGGCCACTTGAGGGTCGTCTATTTTAAATCGCACGGTAGAATTAAAATCCGCGCGTACCGGTTCGATGATCTAATCTGAGCCGTCCACTTTAAATCGGACGGCCCACATGAGCCCCGCGTTATAGAGGCCGGGATTCTTACGCGCTACCCCCTGGGGATTTCGGAAAACACGAGCTAGCCCCGGAAACTTCTGATCTAGCCCCTGGAACTTCAGAAATTCATGTAAATTCATTTAAAAATCAGTTTTAGCCCTTGGACTTCATAAAAATTTGCAAAACCCCTCTGTTATGTGTAGTTAGACTCCTGGAAATTTGTAAAAAATAAATTAGACCCTGTAGTAGGGTGGATTTACCTTTTTGACCCTATATGATATTAAATTCAGAGATTTGAATATGTGACTAGGATTTAAATTTAAAAGGAAAGGCAAACACATGTACAAATTCAAATTTAAACTCTCCTAGCACTTGGAAAACTTTAGAATGAGTTAAGATTTTTGGTTGAAATGAATCTGTCTAATTGTTGTTCATATTTATTCTAGAAATACCTTTTTAGGCTAGGAAATAATTCTGAAAACTGATAAAATAAATTTAAATTAGCTCACATCAGAGGAGAAGTTTAAAAATATATTATTTAATATTTTAGATCAGAAACTATTCTGTTTAGATGATATGTCCTACTATTTAATATTAAAAGTCACTTTTAGGCATAGAAGATAAATCTGAAAAATATAGGAAAATAGGTATGCATAATTAGAAAATGATAAATGAAGTCTCCAAATCCAAAAACTTCAGTTTAGGATTTGGTAGAAGATCTGAAAACATATTTGGAATAGGAAAATACCTTTTATACAAACTTTGTGGCTAAGAAGTGTAATAATTGTATATAAAAAATTTGTTCAAATTGGAACTTCATATATAGTGTGCAAATAGAAATCTGAACATAGAAGTTAGAAATAATATACATATGTTTAAAGGTGAATGTAGGCCAAAAATCACCACATGTAGAGTAACCACAACACTTAGAAATGTGAATGACTTTCATAGGTATGTATGTGTGGTTTGTATGAAGTGAAAGTGTGAACTATGTCTTATGGATTGTTGTTTTCTTTTGCTATGTGTATTGGCATGAGTAGAACCTGCCCCAGAGCAAGTTCTCCCCTTCCAGGACCAAGACTTTCCATTCCCAGAGCAGTAGGAAGAAGGCAAATGTCCTTGACCACTTTGATCCTATACTAGGATGTGTAGATAGAATTATTTGCATTGTCAATTGAAATATGAAACCCATGCTAGGAAGTTTCCCTAAAATTGCATTATCTTGTTTCCTTGTAGCTTGGGTTGGGATTTATTTTATTATGTCATTCATTCATATTACTTATGCTTAGCCATGCTTAGAGTGGGATAAGTGGGATATGAGATCATCAACTTATTTACCTTACTCTTGAATGAGACATTATGAGTTATGTAGAGGTAGGGATCGAGGCAAGTTGGATGATTTGGTTGGTGCTGGGTGCACGAGACTCGGGTTTGTGTTTAGTACTTGCCTGGATCCCAAGGACCGGTTCATGGAGCATGTAACCTGGCTTTACCGTGCCAACCACATGCTGAGATGGGGCAGCTTGGCCAATTAATTAGGTGTATCCCCGGCGTAGTATGGGTGTGTTGGATGGTGCGGGGAATAGGTGTCAGCTGGACTACCATATGAACCGCAAGGCTCAAGAGGGGGCCACTGCAGCGGGGTTGGAACCTCTTGTATGCTGTTAGGGGTGAAACCTCAGTGGGCCCATGCTCGTCAGGAATCCCTTTGTAAAGGCTTCGTAGTGATCTCCTGGCTACACACCTGGGAAGTGTGAATGTGGTTCGCGGCCACTAGCATGATGGAGGTTCTTTTAGTCCACCCGGCAACAGGGGATGAAATCACTACATGTGGGTACAGTGGTGCAAACTTAGCAGAGTCAAAACTGTCATGACAGCCGTGCTCACGGTCAAGAGCGGCTTGGACTTATTCATGATTAGAGGATGATGACTTTGGAAGTTGTGGATGTTAAGCGGGGAGCTTAACATTGGAAATGATGTTATGGTTATTTGATTATGATGATGGGTTTGGAGATTGGGACCATTTCACCTATGTAGTAATATAGGTGCTTAATAAGCTAAGGTGATAGGTATTAATTGCGTAGTGCTTTAACCATGAGTTCAACCTCTCCTTGCTCTAGCCATGCATGACATAACTTTCCCACACTTGCTGAGTACCCACGGTACTCAAACTTGTATATTTGTTGGTTTAAATTGCTGCTCAGGTCAAGGGGATGATGTGGTGTTCAATGACCAAGACTTCGGACCTGAAGAAGGATTCTAGGTTCATGGAGTCCCCCGGGCAACGCCTGTGACGGAGCCCACAAGAATAACATTCCGCTGCTAGTTTATTTACATGTTATGAACTTATTATCGTCCATCGAGACGTATGCTTTGTAAGACATATTTATATTCGACACCTGGCTTGTAATAAATGATGCTTCACTATTTGTCATCACATGTATGAGAAAATGATCCTGGCATACATGTGATATTCACTCAGTTGTTCTTCGGAGAAACCGGGTGTCACAGAAGTGGTATCAGAGCCAAGGTTGCTCGTAGGAACGTGGACCTAGGTAGAAATGGACGTATTTAAGGACCCTATTCTCTTAAAAACTATTTTACAAAGGTGTGGGTTGAAGGTGTTATTTAATTGGGTCACTTTATTCATCTTACCCCAACTTTTATTCAGAATACAATTTTTGTTTAACTCTTATCTAACTTAATTTTAAATGCTTTATGTTTTAGATGGTTCGCATGATCCGCACCGCCCGCAAGTCCACCGGAGGGAGAGTTCCTGTAGTTGCCCTTGCCCTGAGAGAGGAGAACCGTCCGGTGACGTACCACTCCTACGGGTTGGCAGTAGGAGGCTTGTTGCGCCGTCTTCGGCGTATGCTCCACGCCGCCGGCAATACGGACAAGCTAATCATACACTACAGCTCCACCCGGACCATCCGTGAGAAGCGGGAAGAATGGAGTTCAGAAATGAGGATTATCCATGAAAATCAGCTGCTCAAAATCCACCGCTCTCTAGCTTGCCGGGCGACTCAGGCCGATGCTGAGAAGGATGTCACCTAGGAGGCCATCACCTGCCAGAGTCACATCAACCGTCGCCACCTGGACAGGACTGAGTACATGTATGTCCTCCAGCGTGAGAGTGGTACAGCGGAGTACAAGTACCCACCAGTGCAGCAGGGGACTTCCCATGAGCACATGGACCTGTGCTTGGAGGATGTTGCTATGCTCAGCACTCGACTGCAGGAGTGCCAACAGGAGCTTCAGGATGTTCGTGACACCCTGAAGGAGACTGAGGCGTTGTTTCGTGCCAGCTTGAGGGCGAGAGAGAAAGGAGATGGGAATGAATTGTGTGTCACCGTGAATGACACGTGGACTCCTGACTCCCCAGACCGCCGGGCGAGCAGGCGTCGCCGCACTTCTCCACCAGCAGCTTACCCACCCAAAGCGGAATCACAGGGCAGCCGCAATAATGAGGAAGACCCCAAAGAGCCAGCTCAGTGATACGAGTCGTTTAGAGTCCTTTCCCTTATTTCAGCAGGTTATCGAGTAGTCGAGTCAATACCTTAGTTATTTGTGTGTTAATGTTTGGTGTGTGACGTGAGTTGTGGAAGCCATGGGCATTTGTCCAGAACCTCGTCTTTAGGTTGCTTTGCTTTGATGTGTGAACTCCTATGAATTAAGAGTGCATTTATTTTCGCGTGAGACATGACTCCCAAAAATCTACGTGAAACCCTCCTAGTGATAGACTCCCAAGGGATAGATATTTTTTGGGTACGGATTGGTTGACCAAACACAAAGGTATCATCCACTGTTTGACTAGAACGGTGGAACTAACTCACACTACTGGCACAAAAGTGAGGTTCATAGCCGTGCAAGAGCCTAGGAGGGACATTAAACTCAATAAAGTTGAGGTGGAAGTGGGAGAGATAAGGATTATCAAGGAATATCCAGATGTTTTTTTCCGGAGGAGTTGCCAGGTATGGCTCCTGATCGTGAAGTGGAATTCGCGATTGAGCTAGTGCCTGGAACAGCTCCAATATGCAAGAGGCCTTATCGGATGGACTCCAAACAGCTAGAAGAACTCAAGGAACATTTAAGAGAATTGACACAGAAGGGGTACATCCGTCCTAGTTCCTCACCATGGGGAGCTCCAGTGATATTTGTGCCCAAGAAGGACGGGACCCAAAGGTTCTGCGTAGACTACCATGCGTTGAATGATGTAACCATCAAGAACAAGTACCCATTACCCCGCATTGAAGACTTATTTGATCAGTTGAAGGGAGCCTGTGTGTTCTCGAAAATTGATCTCAGGTCAGGATACCACCAACTTAAGATAAGGCAAACTGACATTCCAAAGACAGCTTTCGTATCTCGGTACGGGTTGTATGAATACACCGTCATGCCTTTCGGGCTAACTAATGCCCCGGCATACTTCATGTATCTCATGAACAAGGTATTCATGGAACATCTGGACAAATTTGTGGTGGTTTTCATTGATGACATTCTTGTCTTCTCCAAAGATGAAGAAGAACACGAGGGACATCTAAGGTTGGTGTTGCAAAAGCTGAGAGAATGCCAATTATATGCCAAGTTGAGCAAGTGTGAGTTTTGACTGAAGAGAGTTCCCTTCTTAGGACATATAATCTTGGAGGCAGGAATCTTCGTAGATCCCGCCAAGATCGAGGATGTACAGAAGTGGAAGACCCCTGAGAATGTTGGGGAAGTTCGAAGCTTCTTAGGATTGGCTGGGTATTATCGACGGTTTATCAAGGGTTTCTCCAAGATCTCGAGACCCCTCCCCAAATTGTTAGAGAAGGGAATCACATTCACATGGACACCACAGTGCGAGACGAGTTTTCAAGAATTGAAGAAAAGATTGACAACAGCCCCAGTGCTAGTTATGCCGGATATGCAGAAGAATTTTTCGGTGTACTGCGATGCCTCTGGACACGGGTTGGGATGTGTTCTCATGCAAGAGGAGCATGTCGTGGCTTATGCGTCCCGGCAGCTCCGGAAACACAAGAAGACCTATCCTACGCATGACCTAGAGCTAGCCGCAGTGGTACACGCGTTGAAGATTTGGCGGCATTACTTGATGGGAAAGAGGACAGAGATATATATGGATCATAAGAGCTTAAAGTACATTTTCACGCAGCTAGATCTCAACCTTAGACAAAGGAGATGGTTAAAGCTAATCAACGACTTTGATGTGGGCATCAACTATCATCCTGGGAAAGCGAACGTCGTAGCGGATGCTTTAAGCCGGAAAGTGCAGGTCCACATGTTGAGTTTGAAGAACATGCCTACAGAATTGAAGGAAGAGATTGCAAAGATCAATCTATGTCTGGTGAATAGTGGTGAGTCCATCGCCATGGAAGTGGACTCCACATTAGAGCAAGACATACGCAATGGTCAGAAGAATGACGAGAAGATACAAGAGATTAGAGAACTCATCGAAGAAAATAAAGTGCCTGGGTTCAGAGAGGATGAACAAGGTATGGTGTGGCATGGAAAAGAATCTGTGTGCCTGAGGTAAAGGAGATCCGTGAATTGATTTTGAAGGAGGCTCATGATTCTGACTATTCCATTCATCCTGGGAGTACGAAGATGTACCATGACCTCAAGAGCAGGTATTGGTGGTATAGCATGAAGCGGGATGTCGCGGAACATGTTGCCCTATGTGACACATGTCAGTTGGCGAAAGCAGAACATCAACGACCCGCGGGATTATTGCAACCACTCAAAGTGTCTGAATGGAAATGGGAAGAAATAGGTATGGATTTCATAGTGGGACTGCCTAGGACCCAATCGGGTTATGATTCGATATGGGTCATCATCGACAGGCTAACCAAGGTAGCTCATTTCATCCCCGTGAAAGAAAGCTACAGCGGATCCAAATTGGCAGAATTATACATGTCAAGGATCGTGTGTTACCATGGAGTACCAAAGAAGATAGTGTCAGATCGAGGGACATAGTTCACCTCAAGGTTCTGGCAGAAGTTACATGAAACCATGGGAACCCATCTAAATTTCAGTTCTGCCTATCCCCCCAGACTGACGGGCAGACGGAAAGAACCAATCAGATCCTTGAGGATATGCTGAGAGCGTGTGCGCTCAAGAACAATAGGAGTTGGGATAAGAACTTACCGTATGCGGAGTTCTCCTATAACAACAGCTATCAGGCTAGTATGAAGATGTCACCATTTGAGGCTTTGTATGGGAGGAAGTGCAGAACTCCCCTATTTTGGAACCAAACAGGGGAAAGTAAAGTGTTTGGGCCCGAGGTACTACAAGAAGCCGAGGCGAAAGTGAGGGAAATCCGCAACAATTTGAGGATAGCACAAACCCGACAAAAGAGTTATGCCGATGTACGGAGAAGAGAGCTTATTTTCAACGTGGGGGACTATGTCTATCTCAAGGTGTCCCCTATCCGAGGACTTCGTCGGTTCATGGTGAAAGGGAAGTTATCACCTCGATACATCGGACCCTTTCAAGTTCTGGAGAGGAAAGGCAAAGTGGCATATCAACTAGAACTACTGGCTCGCCTATCAGATGTGCATGACGTATTCCATGTGTCACAGCTCAATAAATGTCTGAGGACGCCTGAAGAGATGTTACCCATGAATGAGGTTGACGTAGCAGAGGATCTGTCTTATGCTGAGCAACCGGTCAAGATTTTGGAGACAATGGAACGCCTCACAAGAAATAAAAGAATCCGGATGTGCAAGGTGCAGTGGAAGCATAACTCGGAAGAGGAAGCCGCATGGGAGCGAGAAGACGAGCTTAAGGCACAGTTTCCGGAATTGTTTTCCTAGAACCACCAGTCTCGAGGACAAGATTTCTTTTAAGGGGGGTAGAGCTGTAACACCCCAAAATCTGCTAAAGAGGGGAATTTAAAAATTTTTGGACGTATTGCATGTGGTGCAAAAATTCAAATTTAAATTGGAATTCAAATTCAAATCAAAACAGAAAAGAAAAGGAAAAAGAAAAAGAAAAAGAAAAACCCCACCGGCCAGTGGGCCAAAACCCACCAGTCGGCCCACTACTCCGCCGCGCCAGCCCACAACCGTGCGCCCTCTCTTCCTCTCACTGACACGCAGGGCCCGCGTGTCATCCCTCACCTCCCGCGCGCCCCCAACGGTCGGACTCTTCCCCGCGCCCGATCTCAACGAACTCCGGAAACCCGCGCCCCCAGCCCGAATTCTGGTCCCGGACGTCTCAAACTCGATCCCAACAGACCGCCGCCCTCCCTCGCCTATATAAACGCCGACAATCGCCCTGTTTCCCCCCCCCAATCGGCCGTTCTTCTCTCCGGTGAGAACCGAAGATTCAATCCCCGTTTTCCTTCGATCATTGCTCGGATTATCTGATCTAACGCGCTGGTCGTGCTCCACCGCCCCCAGGGAACCCTGCACGTGAAGGAAACGACAAGTTTCGTGCCCTAGCATCTGTTCCGACGTGCACCGAAGATCGTCGCCGTTGAAGCTCGCCGCCGACCGACTTCCAGGACCTCCGAGTGCTGGAAAACCCCTCGGTGAGCCTCCCTACCCCTCCGCAGCCGATCCATGCAAAAAGATGCAAGTTCTAACGAGTAGCGGCAAAAGCCGATGCTGCGCCGGCGAGATCGCCACCCCCGCCGCCGCGCGCTGCCGCGCGCGCGGGCTGGCTCCGGCCAGGGCGACGTGGCCACTTGAGGGTCGTCTATTTTAAATCGCACGATAGAATTAAAACCCGCGCGTACCGGTTCGATGATCTAATCTGAGCCGTCCACTTTAAATCGGACGAATCCACATCAGCCCCGTGTTATAGAGGCTAGGATTCTTACACGCTACCCCCTGGGGATTTCGGAAAACACGAGCTAGCCCCAGAAACTTCTGATCTAGCCCCTGGAACTTCAGAAATTCGTGTAAATTCATTTAAAAATCAGTTTTAGCCCCTGGACTTAATAAAAATTTGCAAAACCCCTCTGTTATGTGTAGTTAGACCCCTGGAAATTTGTAAAATAATAAATTAGACCCTGTAGTAGGGTGGATTTACCTTTTTGACCCTATATGATATTAAATTCAGAAATTTGAATATGTAACTAGGATTTAAATTTAAAAGGTAAGGCAAACACATGTACAAATTCAAATTTAAACTCTCCTAGCACTTGGAAAACTTTAGAATGGGTTAAAATAGATTTTTGGTTGAAATGAATCTGTCTAATTGTTGTTCATATTTATTCTAGAAATACCTTTTTAGGCTAGGAAATAATTCTGAAAACTGATAAAATAAATTTAAATTAGCTCACATCAGAGGAGAAGTTTAAAAATATATTATTTAATATTTTAGATCAGAACCTATTCTGTTTAGATAATATGTCCTACTATTTAATATTAAAACTCACTTTAGGCATAGAAGATAAATCTGAAAAATATAGGAAAATAGGTATGCATAATTAGAAAATGATAAATGAAGTCTCCAAATCCAAAAACTTCAGTTTAGGATTTGGTAGAAGATCTGAAAACTTATTTGGAATAGGAAAATACCTTTTATACAAACTTTGTGGCTAAGAAGTGTAATAATATAAAGAATTTGTTCAAATTGGAACTTCATATATAGTGTGCAAATAGAAATCTGAACATAGAAGATAGAAATAATATACATATGTTTAAAGGTGAATGTAGGCCAAAAATAACCAGACATGTAGAGTAACCACAACACTTAGAAATGTGAATGACTTTCATAGGTATGTATGTGTGGATTGTATAAAGTGAAAGTGTGAACTATGTCTTATGGATTGTTGTTTTCTTTTGCTATGTGTATTGGCATGAGTAGAACCTGCCCCAGAGCAAGTTCTCCCCTTCCAGGACCAAGACTTTCCATTCCCGGAGCAGCATGAAGAAGGCAAGTGTCCTTGACCACTTTGATCCTATACTAGGATGTGTCGATAGAATTATTTGCATTGTCAATTGAAATATGAAACCCATGCTAGGAAGTTTCCCTAGAATTGCATTATCTTGTTTCCTTGTAGCTTGGGTTGGGATTTATTTTATTATGTCATTCATTCATATTACTTATGCTTAGCCGTGCTTAGAGTGGGATAAGTGGGATATGAGATCATCAACTTGTTTACCTTACTCTTGAATGAGACATTATGAGTTATGTAGAGGTAGGGATCGAGGCAAGTTGGATGATTTGGTTGGTGTTGGGTGCACGAGACTCGGGTTTGTGTTTAGTACTTGCCCGGATCCTAAGGACCGGTTCATGGAGCATGTAACCTGGCTTTACTGTGCCAACCACATGCTGAGATGGGGCAGCTTGGCCAATTAATTAGGTGTATCCCCGGCGTAGTATGGGTGTGTTGGATGGTGCGGGGAATAGGTGTCAGCTGGACTACCATATGAACCGCAAGGCTCAAGAGGGGGCCACTGCAGCGGGGTTGGAGCCTCTTGTATGCTGTTAGGGGTGAAACCTTAGTGGGCCCACGCTCGTCGGGAATCCCTTTGTAAAGGCTTCGTAGTGATCTCCTGGCTACACACCTGGGAAGTGTGAATGTGGTTCGTGGCCACTGGCATGATGGAGGTTCTTTTAGTCCACCCGGCAACGGGGGATGAAATCACTACATGTGGGTACAGTGGTGCAAACTTCGCAGAGTCAAAACTGTCATGACAGCCGTGCTCACGGTCAAGAGCGGCTTGGACTTATTCATGATTAGAGGATGATGACTTTGGAAGTTGTGGATGTTAAGCGGGGAGCTTAACATTGGAAATGATGTTATGGTTATTTGATTATGATGATGGGTTTGGAGATTGGGACCATTTCACCTATGTAGAAATGTAGGTGCTTAATAAGCTAAGGTGATAGGTATTAATTGCGTAGTGCTTTAACCATGAGTTCGACCTCTCCTTGCTCTAGCCATGCATGACATAACTTTCCCACACTTGCTGAGTACCCACGGTACTCAAACTTGCATATTTGTTGGTTTAAATTGCTGCTCAGGTCAAGGGGATGATGTGGTGTTCAATGACCAAGACTTCGGACCCGAAGAAGGAATCTAGGTTCATGGAGTCCCCCGGGCGACGCCTGTGACGGAGCCCACAAGAATAACATTCCGCTGCTAGTTTATTTACATGTTATGAACTTATTATCGTCCATCGAGACGTATGCTTTGTAAGACATATTTATATTTGACACCTGGCTTGTAATAAATGATGCTTCACTATTTGTCATCACATGTATGAGAAAATGATCCTGGCATACATGTGATATTCACTCGGTTGTTCTTCGGAGAAACCGGGTGTCACAACTTCCCTTGATGAAAAGCAAACTAGGATGAAGCACTCCTCTGCAAATGATAAGAAAAAGAAGAAGGGTTTTATAGGACGCAAATTGGTAAATAGTTTTATCTCCGCACTTCAAGAACTTGGCTCGAGTGATGTGGATGATTTGGCAAACTTATGCTTCATGGCGGGCAAGTCAAGTTCAAGTATGGAGGAGGCAGAACACAACAGCGACAATGAAGAGGTTACACGCTTGAGGAAGGAGAACATTTGGATTGTGGATTCAGGATGCTCACGCCACATGACCAGTAACAAAGAATGGTTCTCCTCCCTCTCTTTTGTGTCACATGTAGAAAATGTTACTTTTGCCGATAATTCTTCAACTCCTATAATTGCTAAGGGTTCGGTTAGAGTAAATAATCACTAACTTTAAAAGATGTGGCACTTGTTAAAAATTTGAAATACAACTTGCTTTCTGTTTCACAATTGCTATATGAAAATCTGGAAATTATTTTCACTAAAAATTGTTGCAAGGTTGTAGATTCAAATAGTGAGCTCATTTTTAATATGTCTCAGTTTGGAAGAGTTTCTAAAGCTGATTTTGATATGTCATCCTCTAAGCATAGATGTCTAGTTGCTAATGATTCAAAAGACTTATATTTTTGGCATCGTAGACTTGGTCACGTAGGCATTGATCATCTCACACGTGTTAGTGCTCTTGATCACATATGTGGGCTAACTAAGCTGAAAGGGGACAAGGAAATTGTGTGCTCTTCTTGTAGACATGCTAAGATGGTTGCAGGTTCACATTCTCCTCTCACAATGACCATGACAACTGAACCGGGTCAACTTTTGCACCTTGACACCGTAGGACCTTCACGTGTTCAATCCTTCAGAGCTAAATGGTATGTTCTTGTGATTGTTGATGACTATTCTAGGTACTCTTGGATTTATTTTATGGCATCTAAGAATGAAACTTTTAGTCGCTTTAGAACCTTATTTCTTAGATTATCAATTGATCACCCAGGATCTTTAAAAGCAATTAGAAGTGATAATGGAACCAAATTTAAAAATCAATCATTTGATCACTTTTGTGCTGAAAATGGAATAGATCATCAATTTTCTTCACCATGTGTACCTCAACAAAACGGTGTTGTAGAGAGAAAGAACAGAACCTTAGTTGAGATTGTAACAGCCCTAACTTTTGTAAAGTTTGATGTCAGCTCATAAAACAAAGTTAAGGCAACAAAAGACTATAATTGTGTCACATGAAATGATGAACACATAAATGGACATGTGAGGGAGTTAAAAAATTTCTCTAGCCCATGCTCAACACATGTTAACCTAGGGGAAATAATTACACTCCTAAAACTCTAACTCATGTGCACCTTCTATATGAGGAGAGTGGAGGAAATTTAAACACCATTTTGAGTCTTTTAAAAGGATTCCTATTCAGATTATCCAAAGGCCTATATGTGAGATCATAGATGCATTTCTCATGTATTCAAAAGCCTAAGATTCAAATTTGGAGAACTTTAGGTTTCATATACTATTTATTCCGAGGATTAAATGAGGGCACGTTCAAATTCAAACTTAAATTTGAATTTTGAACCAAACAAACTCAATTTCAAAATCTGATTTCAGATTTGAGTTCCTCATAATTCTTTTGACCTATCCTCCAAGTTTGATCAAATTCGGAGCTCGTTTGCTAATTTAAATCGAAATGGGGGATAAGAGGGAGAATTGTGGCTGTGGACCCCACATGTCATACACCACAATTGAACAGCAGACTCTGTTTCCTCCCGGAGGCACACACGCTCGACAACAGCAGCTTGGGCACGCTCGGTGGCTCAGCTCCAGCTCCTGCTTGGGTGGTGGTTGCCGGTCTGATCAACATGCCCACAAGTGCAGCAAACCAGTTTTGTTTCCTCCCAGCCCGAGCGCTGTCTAGTTTGTTTTCCTCCCGAGCAGAACAGCGCCCCTCCTTCTCTCAATCCTACAAAGCCACCTGAGTGACGGATGATCGAGGTCTCCACAGCAAAGATCATCGCATACACATGCTCTAGCCGGCTAGCCACTTTACCCCACAGTCCTGAGCTCACCGGCGCCTAGAAATGGCAAAGTTTCCACTGTCCCGAACTGAAACTGAAGAAGCTGGAACTGGATGCTGTGGACAGCCCAAACCAGAAGGGATCACGCCCAAGCAAGCCACTCCATCTGTGCAACAACAAGTCAAGTTGCTCACCTCCAAAGCTCAGCCCTAGCCATTGATCACAGAGGGAGAATTTCAAGTTTTCCTCCCGGGCGGCAGAAACAGACCTTGAGGTAAGGAATTGTAAAATTCGTCCTCAAATCGTGTTTGGTGGGTCTCAAACTTCACACACAGGATGTTAACTGCCTAGCACACCTCCTCCATCGATTTTAGACCAAGAAATTGAGTGTAGAGTGAGCAATCCGAGCTCTTTTAGAGGGTATGCCGCTGGACCCTATCGGGCGCACGGTGCCGATAGGTTTAGAGACCTCTCCAGCTGGTTTAGACCTCATGCCGGTCTTCTACATGATCCCCTGGTGCTGTAGAGCCCAAGAACCGACCATTTGGTGGAGAATTCACCGTGCAATACCTCGCCGAAGCCCTAGGGTTTTCTGTGGCCGGTGCGCCCTGTTTTCCGGCGAGTTTCAGCCGCCGGCGACCTCACCAACGTGTTCAGCGTGGGGAAATATGGGGGGCAGCCAGCAGGGGGTCTGGAGGCGTCTGGGAAGTGCCTTTCCGGCGACCTCGCCGGAGGGGGCCATCACTGGTGTGTTTGGCGCGAGTCTGGAGGTTAGGGATGACAGGTGGGACCCACTGTCAGCATTTAAACATTTTCCAGATTTTCCCACTCTAGTTCAAACTTTGGAGAGACATAACTTTGTGTAGAAGTGTCCAAAAATTGTGAAACAAATTTTATTGGATTCCTCTCAAAGCGTACTATCCAGGGGTGCAGCCCAAGTTTTATGAAAATCCCTGAATTTGGCTCATTAATTCATTTAATAAAAATCGTGTCTGAATTTTTACAGGAGTTATGTTTATTGGAAAATTCCCAAATTTGGACAGGACATTGTTCCAAAATTCCCTGAACTTCAGTATAAATTTCAGAGGCATTGGACCTGATTTGCCTGGTCAAATATGTGTTCATTCCTTATGTCTCTGAAAAATGGGAAAATAAACAGAGACATTTTCAGCTTTTCCCCATTCTTTGTAAAATCCATATCTCCATGTAGGAAACTCCAAAAATGGAAAAACCAATTCCTATGGACTCAAGACATTTTGTACTTCACAAAAAGTCTACTTTGCAGCATAGGAAAGCTTAATACCTAGGGGGTAAAGGCAGGTTAGTGAAAATCACATAAGGAATTATTGTGATCACCTTGAGCCATTTCATGAGCTCAATTTTTGCACACTGCCTAAATACCTTCCATAGAGGCTGTGGTTAAATTCTCAGCTTCATTGGACCTCTGGAACTTGAGCTACCATCTTTTAGGTTTAAGTGTTCATATAATGGACTTAATCACATGGTGATTATTAGTATCTCTTTTCACCCTAGCTTTCATCATCTCTAAGGTTGTAGATCCAACAACAGAAACCTTGCTGTTGTTTATCTCTCTTATGTGTGAGTTAACTTGTACAACAGTTTTGAATCATTTTCTAAATTGCTTTTGAATACATGTGCATAAATCATCTTAATAGCACGTGACGCGTTCGATGAGGACTCGACTCTGCAGCGAGGATCTCCATCTCGTGACGAGTTTAGCGGATTCTCCAGAGGAAGACTAACTTCTAGCTTCTAACAAAACCGTTGAGCAAGGCAAGCCCCGGTTTGCATATCGTTACCGTTTTAAATTTTGCTTTACTTCACCTCATGGTTATTAGAGATGATATTGTGCATTATGTCTAGGATGATTGAAACATACTTGCATGACTATTACATCCCTGAGTATAAGGTTTAGTGTAGGATTTGCCTCGTTGTAGATGCTAGGCTAATGTTGTAGCTAGCTCGGTAGAAGTCGAGTAGTAAAAAGCTACTCGCGAGAAAGTTCGAGTAATGGAGTTACTCGCGAGAGGTTAATGATAAGAGCACCCTCATGAAAATGAGATGGGGACGGGGATGTTCCTGTAGGATGGAGCGCTCAAGGTTGTTCTCTACCTGCGATGGGTGTGATAATGCTTGAGACCACATTTGGCCTGGACCGGGATGGTAAGGCAAATGTGGAGGTTGGTTGTAGCCCCGTCCGTGTCGGTTAAGGACCGTATGTATGCGGCCCTGCTGGACAAGATTGAGCTGTACCGGATATATAGTGGGGTATGGGATCCATGAAACCGATGTAACACGATGGACCGTGATATAGAAACTCATCCTTCGCGTGGGAATGGCGTTGAGAAGGCGGGAGGTGTAAATCCTTTAGCGGCCAACTTCGACGTGTCCGTGTAGAGGACCATCCTGCTCGGCGCGAAGCGTTTTTCTATGTCGGGGTGTCGTGTGAAAGGTTGCTGCATACAACGCAAGAAAGAGCTCTTGAGAGAGTCTTTCGAGGCGGGTGTATGTGTCGTGTATTCCGGGTTGTTATTGATTCGAATCACCGTCGCTCGCGGAAGAGGATTGAGCATACTTGCCCACTGCGCCGTGACTTAGTAAGAAGAGGAACTAAGTCTCTTAACTTGCTGTTTGTGGATTAATCACTGTATTGGAACCTTGACTGAAGTAGATATAGAGCCAACTAAATTTCACTTTCACCTTAGGCTAGCAACATCGGGATAAGCGTTTCTTGTTTGATTGTGGACTTCCGATGTTGTGAGGCGTGAGGACCACTAAAATGAAGGCTAAAAGAATCTGAATATAAGGATCAAGTTTAGTCGAGGTGCATTTTGCAAATTCCTATTCCTACTGTCTTGCTACCCCTGCATTTAGAGTTACATGTTTAGGAGTGACGGTTAAGTCTTGCTGAGCCTTAGTGCTCACGGTTGCTTCTGAGTTGTTTTGCAGGTAGCAGGATGCCTGCTATGAAGAGGGTTGTTCGGTGAGACAACGAACCTCACGGTTTGTTCAACTCATCGGAAACCTAGCCGATGCCTTTCTTTGGTGAAGCTAGTAGGAAGCTTTCACGGGCTGAACGACTTCTCTTCGGCGTAGTTAGGGTCGAGAGTGAGTAGTTTGTCTAGCTAGTTTTAATTTCCGCTGCGTGTGTACTTATGTTGTAAAATAAATTATCTTGAGTAACAAAATGGTTCCGTTATGTTCTTACGACTCTTTTCGTGCTTGCTGTTAGGTGCCGCATCGCACGGCACCACCCACTGCGATCTCCGGGCGTCACAGACGTGGTATCAGAGCCGCATTGGGAATAGCACGCATGAAAAGGGTCTATTTTTGAAAACTTAGGAGTATACGAGTGAGGAACGTATAGTATGCCCACATAAGGAGTATTATTTAGCATAGTTACTTAAGGTGGCAAGCTAACAGTGTGTTATCATTCAGTATTTCAATTTTGTAACGACGCACCTACATGGAGGTAAGAATGGTAAGGAACGCCACCGAAAGCGGATCAATTTCGGTTAGCTCACCCATACGAGGAAAGTAGTGCGGGATGTCCCGTTCAGAAATGCACGGGAAGTGAATATGTTTTCTAAGACTCTTCATGTCTTAGAGACATATGAATGGCACTAGCCTCCAGTGCGCAAACCCAGGGGCAAGAGGAGGAGACCCCATCGTGTGGTTTGTAACACGAAGTGTGTTCTCTAGGACTCTTCATGTCCTATGAGGCATACGAAAGCACTGTTTCACCGGTGTGCTTTATTGCAAAGGTGTGGAGCCCCCATCGGGTGGTGAATAACCTGAGCATGTACCTTGAGACGTGGCTTGACTCAAGGACGGCCCGTATGGCAATGATATGGGGCGTATGTTTTTACTACGATATGGACCTGCCTGAAATGATAAACCAATGTGTGCATCATTATTGAGTGATTTTCTGCAGGTATCTTAACCACGAGTAGTACATGCCGTGTAGAAAACGTTTGTGAGTGATCGTTTTAGTGCCACCATTTGATACGTATATGCCGGTATAAATCCGGTAGGATTTTAATTTGGTGAGGAAACGTAGTGCCGTGATATGTTTTGAACTGCATGAAAAAGAAGGTTTGAAAATAAAAACAGTAAATTTGGAGTCTAGGATTCTATTAGGGGTTAATGAACTCCTATATTGAACTAAGAGTCAATTAGGAGTATAGATTTATTCACAAAGACTTAGGAGAAACGTCCCCTGTTTTCGGCAGAATTTTTGCTGAAGTTGAACAGGACATAACTTTTGTTTAGTTGAACCAATGGAGGTGAGTGATACATTTCTGGAAAGCTATTGAAGTATTCTACAACTCTTCATTAGAACTCCAGATCAGAATCACCCTCCAAATGGATGAAATTCTCAGATGAGTGTGAACTGTCCAAAAACAGGGCAGGCACAAATTGCTCTTTGGAAATTTCTGTATTTCGACCATAACTTTCTGTAGAAAATTTTATAAGGGTCAAGTAATACAGCGTTGGAAAGCTTGTGATATATGCTATGACTTTGTAGTTCAAAGTTTCTCCAGATTTGGAGTTTAAAGTGATGAAATCTTGCGGACAAAACAGCTACTTTCAAAGGAGGTGCTGTCAAAATTTTTCCAAATTTCTGTTAACTTTGAAATATCACAATTTTTGATCCAAAAGATATATGAAGGCAAATGAATACTCGTTGGAAAGATATTGAAGTTAACTATAACTTTGATATTCAACTTGAGATATGAAATTGCCATGTTCATATTCAAATTCTGGGGTTAAGACCAATTGGTCATTCTGAACAGAGTAGTGCTTATTGCCTATGTAACTTAAGACTTGTTGTGGACAGGGATGTTTCAGACTTCTCTAAGCTCCATAACATGTTCTTGAGTTATTTCTCAGTTTGTACTACTGTTGGAATTAAGGGTTTGGACAAACTTGCTCACGTTTGATAGATTTCAGAATTGTCGAAACCCTGGTTAGATTATGTGTGCTGCATTATTGATGTGATGTTTTTACGGTTATGTTTTCAATTCAAGTTGAGTTTAAACTTTGAATTTTAACCGTAAATTGCTCACTCTTGCAGCATGGATCATGCTCATTCCAGGAGTGAGGTTGGTGAGTCGAGTCACGGCAAAAGTAATTCGCCACGACAAGAAGTGCCGACATCATCAACCGGATTGGCGGAAATCATTGCAAAGATGGCTGAGTCTTTGGATCTGTTGGTGCGACAAAGCATACGACAGGAGACACTACAGAAAAATCCCCCGCCAAGCACTTATATGGATTTTCTAGCAAGACAACCACCGGTTTTCTCGGAAGCAAAAGAACCGTTGGAGTCGGCTCATTGGCTCCAATGTATTGAAGCCAAGTTCGGGATGCTTGAGTGCGATGAGTACCAGAAGACTTTATTTGCCGCTCAACAACTCCACGGAGCCGCTGGAGCTTGGTGGGCGGAGTACATCGCTACTCTTCCTGAAGGTCATCGAGTGACGTGGGATGAATTCCGGAATGTTTTCCGGGCACGTCACATTTGTTCGGGAATTCAACGAACAAAGTATCAAGACTTTCTGGAGTTAAAGCAAGGCGAAAGGAGTGCGTACGAGTACTTCAAAGAGTTTGAGGACTTGATGCAATACGCAACTCATATGGTTGACTCGGAAGCGTTGAAGTGCGAGTATTTCTTCCGAGGTTTGAATGTCGAACTTAAGGAACAAGTGACCTTGTTCAATAACGGTATTTACAATGAGTTGGTAAATGCCGCTATCATTAAAGAAGACATGCATCTCCGTTGTGAAGCGGAGTTGAAAACGAGTATACTGCTGGACAGTGATATCGAGGCTTCTCCGAACTATCAAGTGCGGTATTACTCACCAGTTAGGCAACAAATTCAGCCAGTGGTGCAACTATCACAACCACGGCTGGAGTTACTCACTTATGAGCCTCCACCTCAACAGCAGCTGTCAGAAATTATTCGTGCAACCCTACCGCAACCAGCTACGCACGAATTATCTCCACCTTGTGTTAGTAGAGAGCTGAGGATTTCTGCAGCATGAAACAGTCGTGGAGCTGAGCAGAGCCACAATTATGTGTCGTCTCATCAATGCTCAGATCAGTACCGTGAACCTTCAAAGAAGAATCTTTCAAAAGCTTGTAGGGTTAATTACACTGCTATTGAGGACATTGCTAAAGGCGAACCAGTTTTAGCGGGCATGTTCACTTTACATGAACAGCCCACCTTCGTGTTGTTTGATTCCGGGGCCACCCACAATTTTATTAGCAGAGACTATGTGCTGAAGAATAATCTTCCATTTAGCACAGTTAAGCATCCGTTTCATATCATCTCACCCGGAGGCAAGATATCAACTGATGAAATGGTCTCTCGGGCACCTTTATGTTTGGGTGGAAACATCTATCCTGCGAGCCTTATCATACTCAAAGGCCAAAGGATTGATATTATATTGGGGATGTCATGGTTGACACATTATGGAGCTATCTTTGACATCATCTCTCGGACTGTCCAACTGAATTCTCCAATACATGGTTGCAACATATTGAATCTTGTGGATCCATCACAACAAGTTGCAGCAGTGCATCAGATTGAAGCTCCTAAACTTGAGAATATTCCAGTGGTATGTGAATATCCAGATGTGTTTCCCGAAGACTTGCCGGGCATGCCGCCCGAACGTGATGTAGAGTTCAAGATTGAACTAGCACCGGGAACAACACCTATTTCTCGGCGACCATACAAAATGGCACCGAAGGAGCTAGCAGAATTGAAGGAGCAGCTTAATGACCTCATGGACAAAGGTTTTATACGCCCAAGTTCATCACCTTGGGGTTGTTCCGCACTCTTCGTGAAGAAGAAAGACGAGACTTTGAGACTATGCGTAGATTATCGTCCACTAAATGCTGTCACTATCAAGAATAAGTATCCACTACCACGCATCGATATTTTGTTTGATCAACTAGTGGGTGCTAAGGTATTTTCCAAGATGGATCTTCGGTCCGGGTATCACCAGATAAAAATTCCGGCAGAAGACGTACCTAAGACGGCGTTCTCGACAAGATATGGTCTTTATGAATATCTTGTCATGTCCTTTGGGTTGACCAATGCTCCGGCTCATTTTATGTATCTCATGAACTCTGTGTTCATGCCGGAGTTAGATAAGTTCGTCGTGGTTTTCATCGACGACATTTTGGTCTATTCAAAGTCAGAAGAAGAACATGCTGAACATTTGTGTATTGTACTCCAACGTTTGAGAGATCACAAGCTTTATGCAAAGTTCAGTAAATGTGAGTTTTGGATCAGCAAAGTGCCGTTTCTTGGGCATATTATTTCAGCGAAGGCATCGCTGTGGACCCAAGTAAAATCGAGCAGGTGCTGAACTGGAAATCTCCAACATCTGTTCATGAAGTGAGGAGTTTCCTAGGTTTAGCGGGTTATTACCGGAGATTCATTCCAAACTTCTCCAAAGTCGCTAAACCTATGACGGAGCTGTTGAAGAAAAGCACCAAGTATGATTGGAGTAATTCATGTGAACAAGCTTTTCAAACTTTAGTGAAGCATCTCACTACAGCTCCAGTTTTGGCCCAGCCAGACACCACGAAGCCGTTTGATGTTTATTGTGATGCATCCGGCATTGGTTTGGGTTGTGTGTTGATGCAAGAAGGACGTGTGGTCGCGTATGGATCCCGACAACTCAGAAGTCATGAGCAGAATTACACGAGGCATGACCTTGAACTAGCTGCAGTGGTCTTAGCGTTGAAAATGTGGAGACATTATCTACTAGGCAATCTAGTACATCTCTACACTGACCACAAAAGCTTGAAGTACATCTTCACACAGAAAGAACTGAATATGAGGCAGCGAAGATGGCTAGAATTGATCATGGACTATGAACTTGAAATTCATTACCATCCGGGCAAAGCGAATGTGGTGGCCGACACACTTAGTCGGAAAGCCCACGTTCACCATTTAGCCATGGCTGCACATGAAGAAGGAGAACCAAGACTGCGCTTAGTTCCCTATGGATCGCTGTTCAACCTCGCTCTTATTCCTACAATCCGAGATGAGATTGTAGAGGCTCAGAAGAGAGACAGTGGTATGTCTCATATCCGGAGGAGAGTGGACAGCGGTAAATTGAAGATGTTCCACAAGGATGAAAAGGGTACACTATGGTTTAACGACCGCATAGTTGTACCCCGGAATATGAAATTGCGGAGGAAGATATTGGATGAAGCACATTTATCCAAGTACTCCATTCATCCGGGAAGCAATAAGATGTATCAGGACTTGAAATCTAAGTTCTGGTGGACACGGATGAAAAGAGAGATTGCGAAGTACGTATCCGAGTGTGATACGTGTCGGCGGGTTAAAGCCGACCATATGAGGAAAGCCGGACCACTTCAACCGCTGAAGGTTCCAGCATGGAAGTGGGAAGACATAAGTATGGACTTCATCGTCGGTTTACCCATGACCAGCAACAAGCATGATTCTATTTGGGTAATCGTCGATCGTTTGACCAAGACCGCTCATTTTATTCCAGTCCATACTAAATATGTGGCAAAGAAGTATGTGGAGCTGTTCATCTCAAGAATCGTGTGTTTATACGGGGTTCCCCGCACCATCGTGTCTGACCGAGGTGCGTTATTCGTATCCAGATTTTCGGAGCAACTGCATGCTTCTCTGGGAACCAAGTTAATTCGGAGTTCAGCGTATCATCCGCAAACTGATGGTCAAACGGAGAGGATAAATCAGATTCTGGAGGATATGCTACGGGCATGTGTCATCAATCATGGGAAGAATTGGGATGACCATCTACCGTTAGCAGAATTCTCATACAATAAAGGTTATCAATCCAGCATCAAGATGGCCCCGTATGAAGCTCTTTATGGCCGGAAGTGCCGCACACCACTGAATTGGTGTGAATCCGGCGAGAGAGTAGTCTACGGGATTGATCTTGTGAATGAAGTTGAGGAACGAGTGCGAGTGATCCAAGCCAATTTAAAGGCTGCTCAATCTCGGCAGAAAAGCTATGCAGACAAAAGACGTCGACCTCTTCACTTTGACATCGGGGACCATGTTTATCTTTGTGTCTCTCCGATGAAAGGAGTTCATCATTTCGGAGTGAAGGGGAAGCTTGCTCCGCGATTCATCGGGCCGTTTGCTGTCACTGAGATATGCGGACCCGTGGCCTATCGTCTGGAGTTACCGACGTCACTTTCGGGTATTCACAATGCTTTCCACGTCTCTCAACTGCGGAAATGTCTTAAGTACCCAACCGCGGTTCATATGGATAACATTGAGGATCTTCAACCGGATTTCACTTATTTTGAGTACCCGATAGAGATTATCGACGAGAAGACTCGCGCCACAAGAAATCGGACATTGCGATTTTACAAAGTCTTGTGGAGCAACCACACCGCTGTTGAAGCCACGTGGGAAAACGAGGAATTTCTCCGTTTAAATTTTCCCGACTTGTTTGTACCATATGTCCAGTAGTCATTCTCCCTTCATCTTTCTTTTTGTAATCTCGGGACGAGATTCTTTTAAGGGGGGAGGAATGTAACAGCCCTAACTTTTGTAAAGTTTGATGTCAGCTCATAAAACAAAGTTAAGGCAACAAAAGACTACAATTGTGTCACATGAAATGATGAACACATAAATGGACATGTGAGGGAGTTAAAAAATTTCTCTAGCCCATGCTCAACACATGTTAACCTAGGGGAAATAATTACACTCCTAAAACTCTAACTCATGTGCACCTTCTATATGAGGAGAGTGGAGGAAATTTAAACACCATTTTGAGTCTTTTGAAAGGATTCCTATTCAGATTATCCAAAGGCCTATATGTGAGATCATAGATGCATTTCTCATGTATTCAAAAGCCTAAGATTCAAATTTGGAGAACTTTAGGTTTCATATACTATTTATTCCGAGGATTAAATGAGGGCACGTTCAAATTCAAACTTAAATTTGAATTTTGAACCAAACAAACTCAATTTTAAAATCTGATTTCAGATTTGAGTTCCTCATAATTCTTTTGACCTATCCTCCAAGTTTGATCAAATTCGGAGCTCGTTTGCTAATTTAAATCGAAATGGGGGATAAGAGGGAGAATTGTGGCTGTGAACCCCACATGTCATACACCACAATTGAACAGCAGACTCTGTTTCCTCCCGGAGGCACACACGCTCGACAGCAGCAGCTTGGGTACGCTCGGTGGCTCAGCTCCAGCTCCTGCTTGGGTGGTGGTTGCCGGTCTGATCAACATGCCCACAAGTGCAGCAAACCAGTTTTGTTTCCTCCCAGCCCGAGCGCTGTCTCGTTTGTTCTCCTCCCGAGCAGAACAGCGCCCCTCCTTCTCTCAATCCTACACAGCCACCTAAGCGATGGATGATCGAGGTCTCCACAGCAAAGATCATCGCATACACATGCTCTAGCCGGCTAGCCACTTTACCCCGCAGTCCTGAGCTCACCGGCGCCTAGAAACGGCAAAGTTTCCACTGTCCCGAACTGAAACTGAAGAAGCTGGAACTGGACGCCGTGGACAGCCCAAACCAGAAGGGATCACGCCCAAGCAAGCCACCCCATCTGTGCACCAACAAGTCAAGTTGCTCACCTCCAATGCTCAGCCCTAGCCATTGATCACAGAGGGAGAATTTCAAGTTTTCCTCCCGGGCGGCAGAAACGGACCTTGAGGTAAGGAATTGTAAAATTCGTCCTCAAATCGTGTTTGTTGGGTCTCAAACTTCACACACAGGATGTTAACTGCCTAGCACACCTCCTCCATCGATTTTAGACCAAGAAATTGAGTGTAGAGTGAGCAATCCGGGCTCTTTTAGAGGGTATGCCGCTGGACCCTATCGGGCGCACGGTGCCGATAGGTTTAGAGACCTCTCCAGCTGGTTTAGACCTCATGCCGGTCTTCTACATGATCCCCTGGTGCTGTAGAGCCCAAGAACCGACCATTTGGTGGAGAATTCACCGTGCAAGACCTCGCCGAATCCCTAGGGTTTGCTGTGGCCGGTGCGCCCTGTTTTCCGGCGAGTTTCAGCCGCCGGCGACCTCACCAACGTGTTCAGCGTGGGGAAATATGGGGGCCGGCCAGCAGGGGGTCTGGAGGCGTCTGGGAAGTGCCTTTCCGGCGACCTCGCCGGAGGGGGCCACCACTGGTGTGTTTGGCGCGAGTCTGGAGGTTAGGGATGACAGGTGGGACCCACTGTCAGCATTTAAACATTTTCCAGATTTTCCCACTCTAGTTCAAACTTTGGAGAGCCATAACTTTGTGTAGGAGTGTCCAAAAATTGTGAAACAAATTTTGTTGGATTCCTATCTAAGAGTAATATCCAGGGGTGCAGCCCAAGTTTTATGAAAATCCCTGAATTTGGCTCATTAATTCATTTAAAAAATTCTTGTCTGAATTTTTACAGGAGTTATGTTTATTGGAAAATTCCTAAATTTGGACAGGACATTGTTCCAAAGTTCCCTGAACTTCAGTAAAATTTTCAGAGGCATTGGACCTCATTTGCCTGGTCAAATGATGTGTTCATTCCTTATGTCTCTGAAAAATGGGAAAATAAACAGAGACATTTTCAGCTTTTCCCCATTGTTTGTAAAATCCATATCTCCATGTAGGAAACTCCAAAAATGGAAAAACCAATTCCTATGGACTCAGGACATTTTGTACTTCACAAAAAGTCTACTTTGCAGCATAGGAAAACTTAATACCTAGGGGGTAAAGGCAGGTTAGTGAAAATCACATAAGGAATTATTGTGATCACCTTGAGCCATTTCATGAGCTCAATTTTTGCACACTGCCTAAATACCTTCCATAGAGGCCGTGGTTAAATTCTCAGCTTCATTGGACTTCTGGAACTTGAGCTACCATCTTTTAGGTTTAAGTGTTCATATAATGGACTTAATCACATGGTGATTATTAGTATCTCTTTTCACCCTAGCTTTCATCATCTCTAAGGTTGTAGATCCAACAACAGAAACCTTGCTGTTGTTTATATCTCTTATGTGTGAGTTAACTTGTACAACAGTTTTGAATCATTTTCTAAATTGCTTTTGAATACATGTGCATAAATCATCTTAATAGCACGTGACGTCGACGTTCGACGAGGACTCGACTCTGCAGCGAGGATCTCCATCTCGTGACGAGTTTGGCGGATTCTCCAGAGGAAGACTAACTTCTAGCTTCTAACAAAACCGTTGAGCAAGGCAAGCCCCGGTTTGCATATCGTTACCGTTTTAAATTTTGCTTTACTTCACCTCATGGTTATTAGAGTTGATATTGTGCATTATGTCTAGGATGATTGAAACCTACTTGCATGACTATTACATCCCTGAGTATAAGGTTTAGTGTAGGCTTTGCCTCGTTGTAGATGCTAGGCTAATGTTGTAGCTAGCTCGGTAGAAGTCGAGTAGTAAAAAGCTACTCGCGAGAAAGTTCGAGTAATGGAGTTACTCGCGAGAGGTTAATGATAAGAGCACCCTCATGAAAATGAGATGGGGACGGGGATGTTCCTGTAGGATGGAGCGCTCAAGGTTGGTCTCGACCTGCGATGGGTGTGATAATGCTTGAGACCACATTTGGCCTGGACCGGGATGGTAAGGCAAATGTGGAGGTTGGTTGTAGCCCCGTCCGTGTCGGTTAAGGACCATATGTATGCGGCCCTGCTGGACAAGATTGAGCTGTACCGGATATATAGTGGGGTATGGGATCTATGAAACCGATGTAACACGATGGACCGTGATATAGAAACTCATCCTTCGCGTGGGAATGGCGTTGAGAAGGCGGGAGGTGTAAATCCTTTAGCGGGCAACTTCGACGTGTCCGCATAGAGGACCATCCTGCTCGGCGCGAAGCGTTTTTCTATGTCGGGGTGTCGTGTGAAAGGTTGCTGCATACAACGTAAGAAAGAGCTCTTGACAGAGTCTTTCGAGGCGGGTGTATGTGTCGTGTATTCCGGGTTGTTATTGATTCGAATCACCGTCGCTCGCGGAAGAGGATTGAGCATACTTGCCCACTGCGCCGTGACTTAGTAAGAAGAGGAACTAAGTCTCTTAACTTGTTGTTTGTGGATTAATCACTGTATTGGAACCTTGACTGAAGTAGATATAGAGCCAACTAAATTTCACTTCCACCTTAGGCTAGCAACATCGGGATAAGCGTTTCTTGTTTGATTGTGAACTTCCGATGTTGTGAGGCGTGAGGACCACTAAAATGAAGGCTAAAAGAATCTGAATATAAGGATCAAGTTTAGTCGAGGTGCATTTTGCAAATTCCTATTCCTACTGTCTTGCTACCCCTGCATTTAGAGTTACATGTTTAGAAGTGACGGTTAAGTCTTGCTGAGCCTTAGTGCTCACGGTTGCTTCTGAGTTGTTTTGCAGGTAGCAGGATGCCTGCTATGAAGAGGGTTGTTCGGTGAGACAACGAACCTCACGGTTTGTTCAACTCATCGGAAACCTAGCCGATGCCTTTCTTTGGTGAAGCTAGTAGGAAGCGTTCATGGGCTGAATGACTTCTCTTCGGCGTAGTTAGGGTCGAGAGTGAGTAGTTTGTCTAGCTAGTTTTAATTTCCGCTGCGTGTGTACTTATGTTGTAAAAGAAATTATCTTGAGTAACAAAATGGTTCCGTTATGTTCTTATGCCTCTTTTCGTGCTTGCTGTTAGGTGCCGCATCGCACGGCACCACCCACTGCGATCTCCGGGCGTCACAGAGATGGCTAGGACTATGCTTGATGAATATCAAACTCCTAGAAAATTTTAGGCTGATGCAATTGCAACTGCTTGTTATGTCTCAAATCGTGTTTTCTTGCGTGCTAAGCTAGGTAAAACACCATATGAAGTTCGGTTTGGCATAGGCCTAGTGTCACACACTTTTGGGTCTTTGGTTGCAAATGTTTTGTTAAGAAGCATGGTAATCTTGATAAATCTGAACCTAGATCCATTGATGGCATGTTTCTTAGTTACCCATCTCATACTAGAGGCTACCGTGTGCTTTTACATGACACTAACAAAATTGTGGAGACTTGTGGAAGAAGATAGCCCAGGTACTAGCTCTAATATTGCAGGACCAGACCCATATCCGCAAGGGGAGAGTATTTTCATCGAAGAAGATGAAGAAGTGATGCTGCTGCCCGAAAATTCAGGAGCTAATGACATTGTTCCAGCTCCTGATTTTGATTCACAACCAGCACCGACGACCACCATTGCTGGTCCAGATCGTCCTCAAGTCACAAGTTCTTCAATTTGTGATGAACATGAAGAAGAAGGAGCTTTTGAATTGCCTACTCCCCTCCGGATCCTCAAAAGTCATCCTCCACAACAAATGATTGGAAGCTTGCACGAACGAGTCACACGTTCTAGGTTTCATATCCAAACTCTCACGCTCATTCTGCGTTTGTTGCTTCTTTTGAACCCAAAGATATATCACACGCACTCACTAATGAATCTTGGATTATTGCCATGCAAGAAGAGTTAGAAAATTTTGAAAGAAATAATGTTTGGAAACTTGTACCTCCACCTCAAGGTCACACTCTAATCGGAACTAAATGGATGTTTAAAAATAAACAAAGTGAGGATGGGGTTGTGGTTAGGAATAAGTCTAGGTTGGTTGCTCAAGGTTTCACACAAGTTGACGGACTAGATTTTGATGAAACTTTTGCTCCTGTTGCTAGATTAGAAGCGATAAGAATTTTGTTAGCATTTGCTGCATCTAAAGTTTTCAAGTTATATCAAATGGATGTTAAAAGTGCTTTTCTTAATGGCTACATAGATGAGGAGGTTTATGTCAAGCAACCACCGGGTTTTGAAAATCCAAATTTTCCTAATCATGTTTACAAACTGTCCAAAGCATTGTATGGTCTTAAACAAGCCCCTAGAGCATGGTATGATAGGTTAAAAACATTCTTACTTGAAAAGGGGTTTACCATGGGCAAGGTTGATAAAACTCTTTTTGTGCTTAAGCATGGCAATGACTCATTATTCGTTCAAGTGTATGTGGATGATATTATCTTTGATTGTGCTTCTCATGATCTTGTGTCCAAGTTTTCAGCTATGATGAGTTCAGAATTTGAAATGAGTATGATGGGAGAACTCACATACTTTTTGGGGCTGCAAATCAAGCAGACCAAGGAGGGTACTTTTGTGCAAATCAAGCAAACCAAGGAGGATACCTTCTTAAGTGCTTCAACATGGCCAAAAGCAAGTCTCTTCGGACACCAATGGGTACAGCAACGACACTTGAACTTGATGAAGATGGTGAACCCGTGGATCAAAAATAATATAGAAGTATGATTGGATCACTTTTGTATCTCACGGCATCAAGACCGGACATACAATTCAGCGTATGTCTTTGTGCATGATTTAAAGCTTCCCACGTGCTTCACATCGTCAAGTACTTACATGGAACTCAAGAATTTGGGATTTTTCTTCCTTCTTCCTCAACCGTTACTTTGAAAGCTTTTTCGGATTCTGATTTTGGGGGTTCTAGAATTAGGAAAAGTACTTCGGGTGCTTGTCATTTTCTTGGTAATTCACTTGTTGCTTGGTCCTCTAGAAAAAAAATCAGTTGCACAATCCACAGACGAATCTGAATGTGTAGCTGCTGCTAGCGCTTGCTCACAAATTCTTTGGATTGTCCAAACACTTCAGGACTATGGGGTTGATCTAGATAGTGTTCCACTATTTTGTGATAACACTAGTGCCATTTGCATTGCTAAAAACCCCGTGCAACATTCGAGAACAAAGCACATTGACATTAGGTATCATTTTCTCCATGATAATGTTAAAAAAGGAAACATTGTGCTTCACCATGTAGATATCGAACAACAATTGGCTGACATTTTTACAAAACCTTTGGATTTCACTCGTTTTTGTTTCATTCGTAGTGAAATAGGGGTTATGCATCTGTAAAAGTCCAAGAAATGGACTTGCAAAAGTGTTCATTTCATCACATCACCCCACCACAGTTCATTTGGTGGATAGCTCTTGAACTTTTGATAAGAGCAAGTAAACACCATCAAGAGGGTGATTAGAGGGGAAAGCCCTAAACTTCAAAAAAAAGTAGGGGTCATACACATTAACATGAAAGGTTGAGCTCACCCTAGACCTTAAATAATCTTGTGAAGGCTCAGGCCAAATTTCATACAAATCCAAGCCTTTTTGAGGAATTTCTAAAGACATTTGAAAAAGGGCCAATTTAAATGCAAATTCAAATTGCAGCCACTTTCATCACTTGAATTCAAAAGTTGACTTCATATTCAAACTCAGCACATTTTTCTGAGTTAGTCCATCAATTTTCATCCTCATTGGAGTTCATCTTGTCGGGAGCTAAATTTGCATTAACTCAAACTGAATTTGAAGGCAGCAAATTTAGCCAAACCAGTTTCAAATGGAGGAAATCAAATTCAAACCATGACTTGGTGGCTAAGTCTCTCATTCAATTGTGAGTAGCTGAGATCTTTTCAGTGAAAACAGAAATGAAAAACAAAAAAAAAGGAATTAGAGGGGAGGGGCCCACTGGTCAGAGACTGAAGAAGAAGAGAACCGCCTCTGCTGCCTTCGGTCGGCTGCCGGGAATGTTGCCGCCTCACCCCCTCGCGACCATGCGCGCGCCAGCGCTGCTGAGGATCAGATCGCGCTCATTTCTAGCTCCCACGTACGCTGCACAGGCGGACTTTGCTTCCTTCATCAGCTAGCGCTGCTGCATCCGCTCCCGCGCGCGAAGAAACCATCGCCGGCCGACCCCCTCTGCTCCCCGTCGTCTGAGAGCTAGAAGCCTTTTCGTGCTCGACGAGCTACACGAAAAAGGTCTGCTACAATATGCTTAACACGCTCGTGCCAACCGCTCCTCCTCTCATGCCTCGCCGGGGTAGAATTCGTCCGGTTATCCATTCGGTGTTCAAAGAACCGAGTAGTTCAAAACTCTGAAATTTGTAATGGTTAGTTCACCACAGAGGATTCTGAGCTACACATATGTTCTGCACCTGTCCATGGCCACCTAGGATCAAAAACCGGCGAAAACTATAGACTAGGGTTGCTGTTCTTCAAAATTTTCCGATCACCGCCGTTTTAGCCCTAGGTCGACGGTGAGGTCCTAGTTGCGGCCGTTTTCACGAGGACCAGTGCTCATATCCATGATCAGCAAGTCTAAGCGGAGCACCCCGAGCAAACCGCGTCGAAAAAGGTATAGAGAACACAGGGTTCGACATCGCCGATGAGCTCCCGGCCGCTGTCACCGTCGCAAGCACTGTTTCGGCCATCGCCGAGCTCCGGTGAGTGCACCAACATGTTCCTCGGGCGGAAACGTGCACAGGCAGCGAGTTCCGTCAAAGGTCGGGCAGCAGAATGCCCGGCGGCGAGCTCTCTGGCGAAGGTGGCGGCGGTGAGCCGCGGGAGCGCGAGGTAGATGAAGCTCCGCGGGCCCCACATGTCGGCCTCTGTTAAAACAGCGCTGGATCTATTTTGGCGCCGGGATTTCGTGTGACTACGCGGGAGACTCTGCGGACCACCGTGTGGTTCGGCTGTGGTGCTGACACGTAGCCCTGGGACCCCACCAGCTGGTTTAAACTTTTATTTGAATTTCAGAATTTGGTTCAAACTTCAACTAGCTATAACTTTTGCTAGGAAGCTCTAAATTGAGTGAACCAAATTTTGTTGGATTCATATCTTCAAGCACTATCCAGCAAAACAAGTTTCAGCTTATGAAACTTATTCTTTTTCCAGAATTAGTTCCCTCAAGTTTAAAATGTTGGGAATTTTATCTGGAGAATTCCTTTGTGAAAAATTCTGAAATTTGGCTGGGATGTTCATTTGAAAATCCTTGAGTCACAGAAAATTTCAGACCCATCCAAGTTCATTTAGTCCCCCTTTTTGTGTGATTAAGTGAACTGCCCTAAGAAAATAGAAAAATGTACAGAAACATTTTTCAGATTTTCTCAAATCTTGTTTAGGGCATAACTTCATCTAGAATGCTTCAAATGACATGAAACCAATTCCATTAGAACCATCTCAAACTCTAGTTTCCAGAAAGTAATGGTTAGAGCCATGAAAATCCCTGGAAATCCTTAGAGACTCTAATAATGACCAAATAGGTTTTCATTTGTACAGAGCTCAAATGAACTTTGTTTCAAATGAAACTTGGTCAAGACTCTGGTTAGTACCCTACCAAGCCACCATAAACATTTCAGAGCCAAAGGGGAGGCTAGCTAGAGTTATGGTCTTTACATGTTCAATTTAACACATTGCATTTCAATTGACATATAGTATATTGCTTACGTGTAGTCGCTGAAGGCGAAGAAACTCCGGAAGTGCTGGATTTTCTTCTTTCGGATGAAGCCCTAACATCTAACCAGCAGTAACAAGGCAAGCCCCAGTTTGCATTAACAAATTTTACAAAGTTTTGCTTTATGAATACTTAGCATGATGTATGTGTGTGCATTAGGTGTAGGATGGATGAAACCCCAAGTGCATAACCAGATTTTTCCTACAAGAGTGAGGGTAGTGTCTAAGTCCTCGAGTAGACAGGCTGTGCTTAATGTTCATAGAACTTCGGTACAAGTCGAGTAGTTGGAATCTACTCGCGAGTATAGGAGTCGGGACACACGGGATTGGTTCGAGTGATGTGAGATCACTTTAGTAAGAAAATGAGACTAGGCAGGGGCTAGGGCGCAGCAAGAGGAAGTCTTGTGGGTGCAGCCCTGTCTGTGTCGATTGAGGACTGATCCATGTGCGGCCCTGCTGAATAAGTATTGAACGTACCGAAGACATATCGGATATATGGGCCCCGATAAACCGATGTAACCTATACCTCCGAACGTCGAGGCATAACGCACCGATTTAAAGGTGTGGGTTGAGGGCAGCAAGGTGGAAATCCGCTAACGGGCATAGAGAGATGCTCCGTGTAGGGAACCTCCTGTCCATTTGGGTGCGACTGGTTCGATGTTTGGGCTGTTTGGTGAAAGGTTGTCCCATATGACATCGAGTGAGCATGCTGTGTGCAGCTCCAAGTATGGGCGTATGTGACATGCTCTTCGGGTATCCCTGCAGGTGTATATCGAGTCGACTCACCGTCCCTCGCGGTGATGAGTACCGCTTGTTCACTGTGTCGTAATGTAGATAAATTATGGAACGTTATGATTCAATTCTGCTGATATGTATAAATTGTATTGCTACATGTGTGCCACCGAATATTGCCTACCAAATTTCAGATTTACAAACTGTTAACTTGTGGCTAAAAGATGAAATAAGGATGAACTTGTAGGCGTGTCGGTTACTGCAATGTGCCATCCCATGTTCGTATAACCTACACGTAGCGTTTCATGTGTAGGTGAGTCGGTTAAGTCTTGTTGAGCCATCGTGCTCATGGTTGCTGCTATAAGTGTTTTTCAGGTGAGGAATATCCCACGGACTCAGGGTACGAGTCCACCGGTGAGGGCTACACTCCATCGGGGACCACGGCTGAGTGGGAGCCGTAAATGCCGCGCTGAGCTGGGGAGTGCAGCTAGTGTTGGTTGCCCATAGGGCTTGGCAACCGACTTTCGCTAGATCGGTGTGCGTGAGTTGTATAAACATAGCTTCCGCTGTTGTAATTTCCATACTTAGTTTGTACCTGAAGTCCTGTAGTACTTTGTACAATTCAGTTGGTTTTCTATGTAATACAATGTTGTTCTTATGATGTGTGCTGTCGGGTGTCGCGCTGTGCGGCACCACCCTCTGAGATCCTGGATGAGCGGATTCCGGTCCGCCGTAGCATCCTCATGGCTTAAACTGAGTGGAGCATTGAAACTTGGGAAGTCTATGTGTGAATCTGAATTTAAAATAATATGAGCATAGTATTTCATACATATATGACTTTGTGATTCCTTTTATATGCTGAAAGTTCTTACTACATTACTCATTTTATACATTTTGTAGTTTTTGCCATGACTAGTAATTGGAATAATTATTTACACTAAATCTGGTCATGATCAAACTTTCTTGCTGTTTTAAACTTGTTGCATGCTCACAAGTGCTTTTAATAATGAAAAAATAATCAATCAACTATTCACATGTTGATCTTTTATGTTCAAATGAAAAATTGAGAAAAAGGTCAAGAGAATATGCATGCATCGCACTTCTTCTTTTGAGATGGCTTATCATTGCACTTAGATATGAACTTGGAATAAGTTGTGTATGACTAAAACTATGTCCTTAAGCTCCTGATTGTCAAATGACATAGGCTTGACTTGGTTGGTTAGAATAAAGCTGATGCGGCATATAATCTCTTGCAAATATCATATGATCTGAATTTGTGCTTTGAAAAATAATTAAAATGCAGCAACAAGTGTCATGCTTTCAGGTCTTGACATAGTTAAGTTTGTGAGATCATGACTTGCTTAAATTGAAAATTACACTTGATCTCTAGCATGGCTTACACTACTTTATGTATCTCATTGATGTGATAGTGTAAGTTACTTGATAGTATGGCTTGGATGAGCTTTGTTTTATATGTATATGTTATAAATATGCTCATAACAATTAAAATTTCTCTTTTGAACCTTGCTGAATACATTGTCAAAGGGGGATAAATTGATCACACATTGTACGATTCACAAGTGTTTTGGGACGATTCTTCTCAGGGGGAGAATTTTGTTTTTCTTCTAATTTTATTTTTGAATTACAAAGGGGGAGAAATATGTATAGGGGGAGAAATTTTTGTTTCAAAATTTCTTTCTCATTTGATTGTTTTCAAAACTTTTCATGTGAATAAGCCAATGTTTGGATTTTAAGTGGTGTTGCCAATGCATTCATCAAGTGGGAGATTGTGAGACCTATGTGTTCTGAATACATTGGCTACGATGATAAAAGTTTTGAATTCTGCCAAAACACTCTTTTTGTCAAGGTACGACTCTAGGTCTGAGCTCCGACAAGATCTGACGTAAAGTCTGACTTGCTATGGCTAGATCTTACATGTGTTTGGTTAGCTCCGGCGGTAGGTCTGACTAGCTTTGGTAAGTTCCGGTGCTAGGTTCTGCTAGCTTTGGTAAGCTCCGGCTCAAGGTCCGGTTAGCTTTGGCATGGTCCGGAGCTAAATCACAATGGTTCTGTTTTTGCCATGCAAATATTTCGAACTTGCTTTACATCTATGTAAAGTTTGCTTAGTATTATTTTACTAAGTTTTGAAGTGTTATGCCTGTTTACGGTGGTTAACATTTTGCTATGGTTTGCAACATGCTTATGTGAGGTGTTCATGTAAGGTGTTTTAGTTTTTGGAACTAACGTGAGTCAAGTCACGGACTTATGCTCAAAAGTATTGGTTGTTTATTCATGACTGGTGACGGGATCCATTGAACTAGTCTTAGGGAGAAGATGAGGTTCAACAACCATGTTCGAGAGAAATTGTGGTTGAGTTGATCGGAAGGTCCGCAGCATGTTTGGATCAAGAACAATGCATATGAAGGTATCGTGGGCGTCGTTGGAAGGTGTTTGCACGTGTGCAAGGAGTGCATGGACGTGGCAACATGGTTCCAAGGCGTGATGAAGAGATGTGGACGTAAAGAATTGGTAGGAAAGGTCCAATCGGCTGGATTATAGACTCAGACTGCGGCTGAGTCGGTTATGGCTCAAATATGGAAAGATTTGAGTTGGTTATGATAGGATTTCGTGTGGGACATGAAGTTGAGTTGTTTTAGGAATGTGGGATACGTTCCTAAGGTGTTTGGAAGTCTTAAGATTGCTTCTATCTGCGTATAGAAGAGTCTTGAGCAGTTATGGAAAGTTTCGATTCAGAAATAGAGTAGGATTAGAGTCCTAGTTTGAATTGGGTTGGCCTCCGGGCTGGTTATATAAGCAAGGGAGGCCAGAGCTCATGGTAAGACGACCTTGGGCTGTTCCTCTTATGTTTTGATCAATAAAATTCGTAATTTAGATGAGCTTTTGTGCCTTGTTTGTCCGACTTGTTTTTGTCAAGTCTTTCTCGTCGAGTTTGTGGACAGCACGACAGTGCTTCGGTGTTTCGATCATAACTCGAGTTTTACAGATCCAATTGACACTTTTTGGATTTTCTTCACAACTTGATTATATATCATATGTGAAAATTTCACCGTCATTGGATTTGTAGTTTCGGATATACACAAGTTTCTTTGCAGTGTTGCAGATCTGGTTTTTACTCGAGTAGAACAGATTGACCCTCGTTTGATATTTCGATCATAACTTGAGTTTTTCTTGACGGATTTCTGTGATTCTTGTTGTCGTGTCTTTGTGACTTGATTCTCTATAATATATACCAGTTTTGTCATGGTTGAACACATTTAGGTCAGTCGCATAAAAGGTTCTTTTAACAAATCGATTTTCTGCCGAGTGGGTTTTTGTTGCTTCCGCTAAAAAGTTTAAATCTACCATTCACCCCCGTCTGGTAGCTTTTCACGTGCTCTTCGATTCTACAGTTCGGTATCGGGCTTGGCTTCATATTGATGCAAGAAGGACGGGTGGTCGCGTATGACTCATGCCAACTTTGAAACCATGAGTAGCACTATCCGACTCATGATCTCGAGCTCGCTGCGGTGGTCTTGGCGCTGAAAATGTGGAGACACTATCTTCTTGGAAACTTGGTGCATCTCCACACCGACTACAAGAACTTAAAGTATATCTTCACCCAAAACGAGCTGAATATGAGACAAAGGAGGTGGTTAGAATTAATCAAAGACTATGAGATTGAGATTCATTACCACCCCGGCAAGGCAAATATGGTTGCCGACGCGCTGAGTCGGAAATCACATGTCCATAACCTTACCATTACACCGATGGAAGAGGAAGAACCGAGTTTATACTTGGTTCCATATAGATCACTTTACAACCTTGCTCTGATCCCTACTATTAGGGAGGATATTATTGCAGCTCAGAAGATTGACAAAGGCATGGCACATCTCCGGAAATGGATAGAAAGCGGTGATATCAAATGTTTCCGGAAGGATGATGCGGGGACGCTATGGTTCAATAACCGCGTAGTCGTACCCCGGAATATGGAGCTGAGAAAGAAGATCCTAGATGAAGCTCACTTGTCTAAATTTTCTATTCATCCAGGCAGCAACAAAATGTACCAAGATTTGAAGAGTAAATTTTGATGGACACGAATGAAGCGGGAAACTGCAAAATGCGTATCTGAGTGTGATACATATAGACGAGTGAAGGCGGATCACATGAGGAAATCAGGGCTGCTGCAAACCCTAAAAATTTCAGCATGAAAATGGGAAGATGTGAGCATGGATTTCATTGTGGGATTACCCATGACTTTTAGCAAGCATGATTCCATTTGGGTAATCTTTGATCGGTTAACTAAGTCGGCTCACTTCATTCTGGTGCATACAAATTACCATGCTAGCAAGTATGCGGAGTTGTACATTGCAAAAATCTTGTGCTTGCATGGGGTACCCAAGAAATCTCAAACCCATTTGGAGAATTGACAATGTTTACTTCAGATTCAGATTTGAATTTGAATTCCAATGAAATTCAAAGTCCTCCTTCACATGAATAGTAAAGTAACTCCAAACTTTATCAAACTTTGCCATCCCACTAAATTGGACCTGAAGAATTCAAATATGGATTCAAACTTTTAATTTGGCTGCTGCAAATGGGATGTTTGCAACCACAGTTTGCATCCTTATTCCGTGATGACCACATTAAAATTTGAGTGAACAAAGTGAGTTCAAAATCTGAATTTAAAACTCCTATTGCACATGGGAACTTTACACATGGTGTTTAATTCAACCGTGGCTTAAAACATTTCAAATGAACGTGGGAGCTCGTTTGGTTGTACACTCATGTGCATTATCACGTGTAGAAAGTTTTTGTAAGTCCCATTTTCTTGAATTTGAAACCTAACTTTATTCATAATTCAAGTTTTGCATTTACATTTTTTGGACTTTTACTTTTCTCCCCCTTAAAAAGAATCTCTTCCCGAGATTCACAATTAAGAACAATGTGGGGAGGACGACTATCGGACATAAGCCTCCAATAGTTCTGGATGATTGCACTGTAAATACTCCTTGCTCCCCCATGTAGCTTCGTCGGACGTGTGATTTTCCCATAGCACATCAAAAAAGTGCAATGTTCAATTTCTTGTTTCGCGAGTCTTCTCATCAATTATCCAGGTTGGATACTCAACATAAGTGAGGTCCGGCTTCAAATCTGCTATGCCTTCCATGAGAATTCCCATTGGAACTTTCAAACAATTCCACTACTGAGATATGTGAAAGACGTTATGAACTCCCGCTATGGCTGCCGGTAACTCTAAGTGGTATGCCACGGGTCCACATCTTTCGAGGATGGCAAATGGACCGATAAAACGTGGAGCTAATTTTCCTTTCATTCCAAATAGGTGAATTCCTTTCATATGAGATACACGGAGATATATGTGGTCCCCAACTTGAAAGTTCAGAGGACAACGTCTCTTATCCGCATAGCTCTTTTGTCTAGGCTGAGCGGCTTTAAGATTTGCTTGAATAAGACTTACTCGCTCTGCAGCTTCATTTACGAGATCAATCCCGTAAATAACTCTCTCGCCAGATTCACACCAGTTCAATGGTGTGCGGCACTTCCGACCGTATAGAGCCTCATAAGGTGTCATCTTGATACTCGCTTGATAACCATTGTTATAAGTGAATTCCGCCAACAGTAGATGATCATCCCATCCTTTACTGTGGTGTATGGTATATGCTCGCAGCATATCTTCAAGAACTTGGTTCACCCTCTCCGTTTGCCCATCGGTTTGAAGGTGATATGCGGAGCTTCTAATAAATTTGGTTCCCAGTGAGGCATGTAGCTGCTCCCAAAAACGAGCAACAAACAAGGCGCCTCGATCAGAGATGATCATACGGGGAACTCCGTGTAAACACAATATTCTTGCAATATATAGCTCTGCATATTTCTTGGCATGGAATCCCGTATGTACCGCGATGAAATGTGCTGATTTGGTTAATTTCGCGATCAATGATCACCCAAATCGAGTCATGCTTATGAGCCGTGAGAGGTAATCCGACAATGAAGTCCGTACTAATATGCTCCCACTTACATGTCAGAATGCTTAGCGATTGCAATGTTCCTGCTTTCTTCATGTGGTCGGCTTTAACTCGCCGACATGTATCACATTCTGATACATATTTAGCAATCTCACACTTCATCCGAGTCCACCAAAATTTAGTTTTTAATTCTTGGTACATCTTGTTGCTGCTCAGATGAATAGAAAATTTGGACAAGTGAGCCTGATCCAAAATTTTCTTCCACAGTCTCATATCACGGGGTAGAATTATCCGGTCTTTGAACCATAATGTTCCTTAACCATATAACCAGAAACATTCCATTTCCCCGTTATTCAACCTTCTCCTAATATGAGACATACCTTTGTCTTGTTTTGAGCTTTCACAATCTCCTATTTTAATGTGGGTATAAGAGCTAGATTATGCAGAGCTCCACATGGAACCAAGTAGAGACTTGGTTCTTCCTCTTCTATCAACGTAATGGTCATATTGTGAATATGAGATTTCTGGCTGAGTGCATCGACAACCACATTCGCATTGCCCGGATGACAATGAATCTAAATCTCATAGTATTTGATCAGCTCTAACCATCTCCGTTCTGGTCGGTGTAGAGATGAATATGTACATCAAGCTTTTGTGGTCGGTGTAGAGATGAACTAAATTTCCCAGTAGGTAGTGTCTCCACATCTTCAAAGCTAGTACCACGGCAGCAAGCCCTAGATCATGAGTTGGATAATGTTGTTCATGATTCCGTAATTGTCATGATCCATATGCAACCACACGTCCTCCCTGCATAAGTATGCAACCAAGTCCGATGTCGAACGCATCACAATAAACATCAAAGGGCTTGGTTGTATCCGGTTGAGCTAAAATCGGGGCTGTTGTGAGATGTTTCACCAATGCCTGAAAATCTTCCTCACATGGCTTGCTCCAATCATATTTGATGCCCTTTTTCAGTAGCTCCGTCATAGGCTTAGAAATTTTTGGAGAAACTAGAGATGAATCTCCGATAATATCCCGCCGAACCTAAAAAGCTACGAACTTCATGGACTGATGTTGGAGACTTCCATTTCAGCATTTGTTCAATCTTGCTTGGATCAACAGCAATGCCTTCCACTGAAATAATATGTCCAAGAAATTATACTTGGTTGATCCAAAACTCACATTTACTAAACTTTGCATAAAGTTTGTGATATCTTAATCGTTGGAGCACAATATGCAAATGTTTAGCGTGTTCCTCCTCTAATTTGGAATAGACCAGGATATCATCGATAAATACCACAACAAATTGATCCAACTCTGGCATGAACCCAGAGTTCATAAGATACATAAATAGGCCGGAGCATTGGTCAATCCAAATGACATGACAAGATACTCATAGAGTCCATATCTTATCGAGAAAGCTGTTTTTGGAATATCCTCTGCTTGAATCTTGATTTGATGATATCCCGATCTTAAGTACATCTTGGAGAAAACCTTAGCACCCACTAATTGATTGAAGAGAATATCAATTCTTGGTAGTGGATACTTGTTCTTTATCATCACAGTATTTAACAGGCGATAATTGATGCATAGCCTTAGCGTCTCATCTATATTCTTCACAAATAAAGCCGAGCAACCCCATGGTGAAGAACTAAATCCCTTGTCCATTAGTTCTTTGAGTTGCTCCTTCAATTCAACTAAATCATTCGAAGCCATTTTGTATGGTTTCCGAGATATTGGTGTGGTTCCCGGTATCAATTCTATTTTGAATTCTACTTCGCGCTCAGGTGGTAAGCCTGGAAGATCTTCGGGAAACACGTCCGGGTATTCACGAACTACCGAAATGTCTTCTAATTTGCAAGCTTCGACATTACATACTTCCGGAATTTTGGAAACAGCTTTGCCGAGAAATAAAGTGTGATGCCCGTGAAGTGGGGAGTCCAAATGAACACTCCGTTCTCAATGTCCAGAACAGCCCTATGGAAATTTAACCATGACATTCCCAATATGGCATCGATTCCTTGACCTTCGAGAATGATGAGGGTGGTAGGATAAAATTTTCTACCCAAACACAGTGGTGCTTTAGAAACGATTTCATTAGTCGATATGTCTCCTCCTGGCGAATGAATAAGGTAGGAACCCTTTGTGGTAGTTGTGGGAATCTGATATAGGATCACAATCGAGTTGCTAACGAAATTATGTGTTGCACTAGAGTCGAATAAAATGACAACCGGCTTGTCATTTAAGGTGAACCTGCCAGTGAGAACCGGTCCTCCTTCGGGCAGATCTTCGACTGACACATAGTTAACAATTCCCACTTTAAACATGGTTTTTCTTTGCTGTCCAAGATCATTATTTAGAACTGGACCTGCAGATGGCATGTCACTGCTAGGTTCAGTGGCTTCGTTAACATTGTCAATTCGATGTGGAATCCACTCGGTTCCGCTGAGTAATCACCTCGATCTTCTTCGATATCTTGAGGTGAATAATATTCTGGTGCACATTGTTGGTACTGGGGTGCATGATAAATAATTTGTTGCTGCGATCGAGGTAAATAAAACCTCCGTAGAGTATAAGAGTTGTCAAACTCCATGAATGACTGCTCCTTTCAGGGAACCTCTCGCCCGGAAGGTGAACGAATTACCAACCGATATTTCTGAGGAACCTCATTGCAATCATTTAGTGATGAGTCCCTCTCACTCTTTTCTTCTCTAAGGAGGAGGTTGGAATAATATTCCTGAGTGATAGCGCTGCTAACAAACTAAACAAAATTCTTTTGGCTAACTTGAGCCAATTCATTTTGCAGCCTAACATTCAGCCCTCAGTAAAAATGATAACTTTTCATGGCTTGTGATCGCACATGTTCAGGTGCATATTGAGCTATGCGATTAAATTACTTCGCATACTCAATGACACTCATTTCACCTTGTTGTAGATTCAAGAATTCGTCAAGACTTGTTTGTATTATGCCAGCAGGAACGAAGCGAGCATGAAATGCATCCCGAAACTCCGTCCATGTGACACGATGCTCTTCCGGATGGATAGCAAGGTATTCCGCCCACCAGGCTCCAGCAAAGCCGTAAAGCTGCTGTGCAGCAAATAGAGTCTTCTGGAAATCATCACATTGAATCAACCCAAACTTGGATTCAATGATACGTAACCAATGATTTGCCTCACAATGGCCAGCCGCTTCAGAAAATACCCACGGTTGTGTCGCCAAGAAATCCAATAAGTACTTTGGGTTGGAATGTGAGGTTGAGCACTCTATTTATCTCTTGCCGAACTAGAATTTGGAGTGTCTCATTCATCTTCGCCATAATTTCTGCCAATCCGGTTGGTGGTGGCTATTCTGATGAACTCGAGTCATTCCCACCTCGACTCGAACCTTCAATCTCCATTTGAGAATGTGCACGTACCATACTGCACGAAATATATTTTGAGTCAAATCAAAATTCTATCCCAGCAGTAAGTAAAGATAAGTAAAACATGAACATGTCATGAACTTTATAAAAGTATAACCACATTCATGTTTATTCAAATCTTAGGTACGCTAAACTAATCAGCTTGACTACCCTGAGCAGTTCACACAAACTTCACACTTTACTCAAGTTAACTACCGATTCTTGACTTGAGTCCAATACCAAAGTTTTAATAAACTTCTGTATATTTCAGATGCTTATTTGTGGTCCCTCATATCTGTTCTTTTTTGACAGATATGATGTTTTCAAATCAACAGAAATCCTGAAAATTTTCTGCAGCACCTCTTTTTAAAAGTGTCTGATTTGAACCCGCAATGTGATTTATATCCCGGCTGAATATGGCAAAACACTTAACAACAAAGTTGTAGGATATTTCCCATTATTCCAATGGTATATGGCATGAACCTAGGAAAATTATATGTCAGAACTTATTGCCAAATTACAGGAAAGTATAGAGAGCATTTTGCCCTGTCCTGGTTCTGACTAGTTTCTGGAAATATGAAAATTTCACTAACTTACAATCTGATTCTGCCTTGGGTTTGTAAATAAAATATATAGAGGACTCTCTAGTCTTTCCATCCATGTTAATAACACCTTATTTGGTTATCAGAACTAAAGTTATGTCCTGGCAAAGTCCAGCGGCACTGCTGCCCGAAAACAGAGGATACGCTGTTTTGGTAGCTCTGTTCCGGTTAACGATTTTTCACTTCGACATGGTCATGGGTGCTAACATTTGAAATTTGATTCAACCTAAGTTCAAAATCTTTTATTTCAACTCAATGTTGTGCCTTTTATTCGGTCCTACATCATCAGCCTTATCATATATGCAATTATCATCCAATGTGGGTACTATGTATCCTCACCAAAGAAAAACCTATACCGGTGCAACCGGCATTCGTTTTAGCAATGGCACTACTCGACCACTCACAATTGTGTGCTACACGTGATACATAAACGTGGTTAGTACCTGCATAAGAACACTCAATAGTGATGCACACACGGGTTTGTCATTTCAGGCAGGTCCATATTGAAAGTAAACACATACGCCCCGTATCATTGCCATATGGGTCATCCATGAGTTAAGCCACGTCTCAGGGTACATGATCGGGTTATTCACCAACCGAAGGGGGGCTCCAAACCTTTTCAATTAAGCACACCGGTGGACCAGCATTTTTGTATGCCCCATAGAACATAAAGAGTCTTAGAGCATATACTTCGTGTTACAAACCACACAATGGGGTCTCCTCTTGCCCCTGGGTTTGCGCACTGAAGGCTAGTGCAATTCATATGTCTCTAAGACATGAGGAGTCTTAGAAAACATATTTAATTTTCCGTTCATTGCTGAACGGAACATCTCATGCTACTTTCCTTGCATGAGAGAACTAACTGAAATTGAACCGCTTTCGGTGGCGTTACTTACCGTTCTTACCTCCCCATAGGTGTGTTGTTACATAATTGAAATGCAAAATAGTAACACATAAGTTAGTATTGCCACATTATTTAGCTATGCTAATAATACTCCTTATGTGGGCATTAACCGATTCCTCACTCGTAAACTCTAGTTTTTGAAAACATGTTCATTTTCGGGCATGCTATTCCCAATGCATCTCTGAGCCTGTGGGGACCATCACCCCGACAATCCAGGAATCGTATTGGGTGGTGCCGTGTTAGGCCCTGTTAGGCGACACCAAACAGCACACACAGAAATGAATCCAGGACATACACATTTGTGAATTAAACAACAGATCGGTTTTACAATTAATAATGTACACTCTAATGTACAGCAGCGGAATATACAATCAAAGTTGCAGCGGAAATGCAACTGTGATCACTCTCATGAACCTAGCTAAGCAGCAAAAGAATTATCCTGCCCGAGGATAACACTTTCTAGCAGCATGAAATGGAATCGGCGGCGAGCAGGGTTTCTTGTGACCATGCAGCCAAGAATGGCGCTGTCATGCTTAATCCTTCACGATATACGATGAAGTTACCTGCAAAACAACAACTCTGCAAGAGTGAGCATGATGGCTCAGCAAGACTTAACCGTCTCTCTTAACTCATGCAACTCTACATGAAGGTAAATTAAGACATAGGAATTTAAAGTTGCATAAGGACTCGCCTACAAGTTCATCCTTAATTTTCAGATTTTAGTCATCATATTAATAACCTTGTGCCGAGCAAAATTGGCAATCCACAATCAAACAAGAAACGCTTCATTCCAATGTTACGTACCCAAGGGGGGAAACTAACTTTAATTTGCTCTATCTCTACTTCATACATGGTTATCATGCAACTCAATTTAACATAGCTGCATATAATTTGCAAACTGTTGCACTCAACTTTTTTTACTATGTCACAACACAGTGAACAAGTGGTACTCATAACCGTGAGGGACGGTGATTCGAATCAAGCACTGCCCGGCTTACTCGACACATATGCCCGCCTCTGAAGACCCAAATCTGGCGTCCTTCATTACGTCGTATATGGCAACCTTTCGCAGGACACCCGACTGTAGAACCAGTCACGCCGTCTCGGGCTCATAGGTCTAACGATACGGTGTAGTATGCCTCTACAACTCGGTTAACCTGGTACATCGGTTTCCCGGGTCCCATATACCAGTAAGCATCCGGTACACATCATAATACATGTACAGTGGGGCCGCATACGAGAACGGTCCATAACTGACACAGACAGAGATACTCAACCAAGACCTCATCTTGTCGCTACCTACACCCTCCGCCCAGTCTCATGTTTCGAAACATAAACTTTAGTTTGCTTGATTACACCACACCTGTGTGAACCTGAACTATAGCTCGCGAGTAGATTCCAACTACTCGACTTCTACCGGGTGTCATAACCTATTTAGCATGGCAATATTCTACAGCGGGAAACCTATTCTACCCTTGACTCCAGGGTTCATTTGGTCATGCAGTTGGAGTATAAATCATTCTTGACCTAATGCACAAACAAACTCTAATCCATAGTAGTGAACAAAGTAAAAACTTTATGAAACAACATAAATGCAAACCAGAGCTTGCCTTTGTTTTGCACGTGACTAAAGTCAGATATAATATCCAGTTAGTTTCTGATCACTTGAGGCTTAATCACTAGCTCTACTTGCTCCTTGATCCAAGCTTCACTTTCTCCACACTTCTCCACGTTAATCACTACACTTTATGAACACGCACATGTATTCAATTGTAAATATTTTGCCATCAAGGCCTAATGACAACTTAAAAACAGAATTCTGTTTATAGGCTGGAATTGAGATGGTTGTAGTGGATGAAGCTGGATTTAGCAAAGTGGGTTAAACACTATGTGTTCTCACTAATGGTTGTATTTTTCACCTAAGCAAAGTATACTGAAAAGTACTAATCCAGAGCTCAAATTTAGCTGAAAATTTTCATGTTAGTTCCTTGTCACAAGAAAGCATTCTGGACCAAAATTCAAGACTCTTCATTAAGCAGTTCACTAAGAACAATTCCCTAAGCACATAGGTAAAAAAATAATTCTGGAGTAATTTGCATGTTCATGCCAAATCAAGTGAATTACAATTTAAAGCATAGCTTAGGGAGCATGCATGGATTTTTCTAGGAATTTTGGAGCTAGGAATTTCCCAGCACTGATTTTTCAAAGTGGGAATTATCTCTGAAAAAGGTTTCTGGACTTAATTTAGTACAGTGATTTGTACTCTGGATTTACCTACTCAAATCAACTCCAAATGAGCTGAAATTTTAACAGGAGTTCAATAATATCCTATGGAATAATCTGGCAAATTTTGAATGAACCAAACTCCGAGAAAAATTCTTTTACTGAATAGCTTCAAAGAATTTTCTAGAATGTATTATTGACTTTCATACACATTGGGTTGCAAATTTGGATAGAACTTTCCAAGCTGAATCTAACCCAATTTGGAGTTTCCTAGCAAATGTCATGAGCTTCTAAATTTTGAATGAAATCTGCATTTCAAACTTACCGGGAAAAGTTTAAAAGTCTGACGCTGGGCACAGGGGTGACGTGGTGCCACCAGGGAGCAGAACACACGGGCTTCGGACATAACAGCACGCAGCCACAAAGTGATCCGGAGCCACAGAAAATATTCAATATAAACAGAGGCTGACGCATGGGCCTGGCGAGGTCATCTTCTACCTCGCGCCTGTTCCCCCGCGCCCGCGCCCTCCCCTTGCCGGAGCACTTCGGAAATCGGTCTCCCGGCCACCTCCAGGCCCCAAACTCGCCGTTAGGCCCTGAACCAACCTGAGGAACACGCCGGTGAGGTTTCCCCGGACCGGTGACGACCCGAACACATCGTGCAATGTGCAGAGGCTCGGGTCTCAATCCAGTGACGTCGCCCGCTCTGCCTAGTCCTCCAAACTCAGGCTTTCTTGGCTCTAGAGCATCAGGGGATCATGGGGGTGCTCGACTTGGACGCCAAGGAGCTCTAGAAAGTCGCTAACTTAGTTGTCACCGTGCGGCCGACGTTTCCCGCGATGGTCACCGATAGAAAAGTTTGAAATTTGCTAACTCTATCCGGTTCTAAGCTAGGGTTCTGAAGGAGGGATGTTCCCTACCAAGTCTAGCTCACGTGTGCACAAGATGATGAACCATAAACAAACTTTGAGCGTGAATTTCACAGCTTCTTACCCGAAGGTAGGTTTTTCCTGGCCGAGAGAAAAACTCGAAATTCTCGAGTGAGGGTCCACGGCTTGAGCTGAGGTGTGGGGAGGAGCAGTGTGAAGTGTCAGCTCTCCTCTGAGTGTATTTGCTCGAGCGTGAAAGGCTTCAGGTTGAGCTGTCCACGTGCGCTCGAGTTCCGGTTGTGTTTGGTTGCCGCGTGAAGAAGAGGTTCTCGGTGTTGGGGAGGCCAAACACCCTTCAACTTTGCGCCGAGGAGGTCGAGGGAGAAACCACGGTTCCATTTTGCTACTCAGAGGGCTCTGTTCACATGCAAGCGACCGTCTCACGGTCAAGACTGAGGCGGCGGCGATGGCGCTGCTCAGTTTGTGCGTGAGGGCGAGGCAAAGCTTCGGGCTTTCGGTTTGTGGGCAAAACGGACACGCTGAGAGATGATAAAAACGCCGAGCAGGTCGCCAGCACGAAGAGAGCAGCGAGGAGGTGTCCTCTGTGTTGAGTCTCGGTGGTGGCCGGTGAAGCCTTGGCTGTTCGAGTGAAAACACTGGAAACAGAGACTTCGGTTTTAAGTTTAGTTGTTCCAATGACAAGTGGGATCCACTTCTTTTCTCCCCCTATCCTTCCAAAAAATCTCAAATTTGGCAGGTTACATCATTCAGTCATGTGGAGTTCAAATCTCAAATCCATTTGGAGAATTCACAATGTTTACTCCAGATTCAAATTTGAATTTGAATTCCAATGAAATTCAAAGTCCCCTTTGACATGAATAGTAAAGTAACTCCAAACTTCATCAAACATTGCCATCCTACTAAATTGGACCTGAAGAACTCAAATATGGATTCAAACATTTAATTTGGCTGCTGCAAATGGGATGTTTGCAACCACAGTTTGCGCCCTCTTTTTGTGATGACCACATTTGAAGTTGAGTGAACAAAGTGAGTTCAAAATCTGATTTTAAAACTCCTCTTGCACATGGGAACTTTACACATGGTGTTTAATTCAACCGTGGCTTTAAACATTTCAATTGAACGTGGGAGCTCGTTTGGTTGTACACTCATGTGCATTATCACGTGTAGAAAGTTTTTGTAAGTCCCATTTTCTTGAATTTGAAACCTAATTTATTCATAATTCAAGTTTTGCATTTACATTTTGGGACTTCTACATCAAAGCAATGCAAGTGATGGATGTACACCCTATGGGTCCCTCATCTTGAAATTTTTCTAACCATCATAGCTTTTATAAGAGCAAATTTTATCTTTTAGATCATGGTAAAACAAGATTCTCAATGTTACCCTTCACGAACATAGCTAATGCCCTTCCTAGAAATTTGGGATTTAGTGATTCCATATGTGCATGAGATTCAAATTAGAATCATGGATATCACTTATTCCTAGGTTGCTACATACCAGTTTACCCATTAAGTTATGCAAAAAGATTTGTTTCTAAACCTAGACAAAACAAATTGACTAAGCAATGCTTATGGGAGTCTTGGTACTTGTTTTATTTTCTTCGAAGTAAGGTGGTATTCCTTATAAAATCCAAAAGGTTACATCATCACTTACTTTCGTGAAGGTGCATTGGAATTGAATGAGTATAAGGTGGAATCCTTCCTCATCAATGCAAGCAAGTCATTCAATCTTAATGTAAACCAAACAATGGAAAATTCTAAATTCGTACCTTTTATGAAGTGCAGTTCAGGGTCGAAGGCCCTTGTGTGAGAAACACACAGCCTTGGAGCGTAGACTTTATGTTGGATGTCACTTGCCAAGTCGAGGTTGGAGTCGGTGATGAATGCGGGTGAAGCTTTATCTTGCTGCTCCATCGGTTCGCTAGCTTGAGCATTCCTCCACCTCAGACATGAGATGAGCTTGGTGGAGGGATATGCTCTTGAATCCTCCCGATGGTGGCTTCGTCTTGACTAGGCTCCCCTTCTTTTTTCCGAACAACCTCTTCATACTTTTCATCCTGGCTGCAACTCAATCAAGACTAAATAAGACAACTCGAAAACAGGTTACATTAGCAAAAGCAAATTGAACCCCCTGCCAAATTGTCTTGCCCAACTTGAAACATCTTGTAAATACGGTGATGAATAAGGGAAATCTTTGTGAGTTGAGTTAGGAAAAAAATTCAAGTGGTTATGCCCAAATTTCATATCCAAATTAATTTCCTTCCTAATCCAAAACTTTCTTTTTATGTTGGTTGGAAAATTTTAGTTTCCAACATGCAAATGTGGAAATTTAAACATGCTAAATGCAATTGCAAAATTTAGTGGAGAATTTAAGTATGCAATTGGAAAATAAAATGAGATAACTACCAATTAAACTATTGGCAAGGACTCACCAAAGTTTTCAAGTTTGATGAGTGGGACTTACCTCCATCATGTTTAGCATGATGATGTGTCGTCCATACCCGGAGATGAAGGTGTAGACAACATCTATTCCTTCAGCTGGACAGTGGGGCACGTGTGTCCGAAGCCTCTCCGTCGCCTTGATGCAGACTTGATGGTGTTGCGACGGTATTGATGATACTTTTTATGAGCTTGGTGAGGCTTGACCTTCTCTGGGGTGTCACTTTGACCTTCTTGATGTTCTTTTGAGTCAGCCTATACTTGATCTTAGATCAAATACTTCCTTGGGCACGACGATATGTGAAATCCACAATCAAACAAGACATGCTTCATCCACAATGTTGCTTGCCTAAGGTTGCACGGGATTGGTCAAAGTCTAGGGTCTCGACAGGTGATTGTGAGACACCTTGGATCTTGAATGCTTTCACGTGTATTTCCATTGGCCAATAGCTTCTTGGGTGTGTTGTCATTGATCTTTTCTTGGATTTGGACAAGATACTTCAAGGTAGGCTGGCTCAAGTGAAATCCTTTGGAATTTCTTTGAAATTCCCATAGCCTCCTTGGTGTAAGGGTGATGTTGATTTCACCCTTGACCTCCTTGTGGACTGTAGTCATTGGAGTTGTTGTTTAGGAACAAAGGATCCTCACGGGTCTTAAGTAAATGATCCCTAAGTGTCCCGTGTTGACATGGACTTTCACACATTTGAATATCCATGACTTGGATCCTCCCAACACTTCTCCATTGGTTTGATCCTCCTGATACTTCATAAGGAGGTCCAGTTTCGTAGTTAGCATGTCCACCTTGTTAATGGTGTGCATGCAAAACTGACGGAACTGGAGTCATTCATGGATCCACCCCATGATTGGTGATCATCTTCTCACACCAAATTTTTTAACTTGCTCATGGTCTATGAGAAGAGAGTTCCTCCAGCTTCAGCATGAATGTGATCACGGGTTGATGGAGTCGACCTGTTGTAGGAGTATTGGACGATGAGCTACTATCCACCCCATGGTTAAGGAAAACAAAGATACAATATGGGAGCATTTCCATGCTTTGGGGATAGATGTCTTTGGCTCCTGCAGGAAGCTGGAATTTTTCCGTAAAAAGGCAATGGTGTTTCCCAGCGAAAAGGATTTGTCAAGGTATGCCTTGACTCACTTTTGAAGTTGAGCCATTGCGTCCTTGTTGGCTTTCCCACATAAGGGATTAGCCTGCACCACGGTGATAAGGCTTGTCTTGATTTCAAAGTTTGCATCTCCCGTGTCAGAGCACATTGTCAGCAGAAGGAGCTGAAAACTTACGAAGGGTCCCCTGAGCCATTGGCGTGGAACTTAATGGTGCCAAGATGATTGGTTGTCTTGCCAAAAGGATCACTTGAGGGAGAACGACACAAGGTCAAACTCTTCTCAGAAGTGATTTGGGATTTTCAATGTAGTTTGTCGGCAAGGGGAAACTAGTCATACACTACCCTGTTTTCGCATCAAAGGAATGTGGAAACACGTGGGATTATCCTACTAAGTCTCTACTAGAATCCTAACTATTGTACGCAACCCTACAGTAATTTTGTGCCTTCTCCAGCAACGACTCTAGAAATGCATGTTGGTATTTCTTAACGTCTACAGTTCATCCTAGCATTGGATGCCAGCAAAGCTTATGACAACTAGGCTAGCCTAGGGCTAAAGCAAGATGAGTTCTGCAAGCGCACGGAAGAAACCGCTATAGCATTTCACCCAAGAGTATTCCCTAGGGTATCGTATAATCCCAAAGGAAGGTGAACTGTGGCAAGATGATAGATAGGATAGAGTGTTCTAGTAGGAAGTCAAGTAGGATGGATAAAAAGGATATCAAGGGTAGTGTGACACACACTTAATCAACCTACTCCTAAAGGTAAGATAGTCCTAGTGAGATTTAGGGTAAGGTAAGGGGTTGTTCCTAATGTGCCTCTATTATACATATGCATAGCCTATTAATATATATATGGTTATGCTAGTAGTGAATACTAGGGCTTAGTGGTCCAACATATCGGGCACAGGCTTACCCCAAGTAACACCAAGGCAACTCTCGCCAAGAGCCTGCGGCATAGCCAAACGTGGGGAATTACAATGGAAGGTCAGGGAGGTCACCACCTATCGCCTACCCCTACAATCCATGGGTCTAGGAGACATTCAACGCTTGCATGATAAGTAAATACCTTAAGAGTCACGATACAAGTACCATCCTAAGGCAATGACTAACCTAAGGATCATTGAACTAATGTTCGGACCAAGCACTATATTATTCATACTAACATATTCATATCATAACTAATTAGAATATAGTGAGGCCTATGATGTTTATGATAACATAATAAAAAGTTACTATACTATCATAATAACAACTAAACCTAACACATGCATGGATTTCACAATCAAACAAGAAACCCTTCATCCAAGCATATGAATAAAAGAAGACTAATATAATTAATAAGAGTAAAGTCATAAACAAAAGAAAAGATACATGAGCCATACCTTTCCCAAAGTATACTTTGAAACTAGACGCTCCTTCCTACAGCCTATACTCAACTAAGGACATGGATAGAGTGTGTATACAAGAGAGTATTACTAAAGTGGTGTGTGGAGAAGTTTGGGGTATGGGGTGTTGGTGATATGCCCAAGAGGCAATCATAACAATTCGGATAAAGGCCTGATGGATATTTGATCCATAAGAAATTAGGGTACTAATGGGCCTGTGACCTAAAAGCCCATTAGCGCGCCTATAAATATGAGGGGTAGGGTTACGGACAGATGTCTCCACCAGATAGCAGTCCCAGCCGCCGCCCCTCACAGGTCAGCCGCCGAAACCCCTGCCGCGCGCACGGTGCTAGCACACCGACGCACGGCGTTCCTCCCTGTACGTGTGGACTCCGTGGAGGCGCTGCTGTTACTGCTGCGCTGATCGGCTACGGCGCGCATCTACGATCCGCTGCGCTGCGCGTCTAGTGGTAACGATCCATGACCTTCTCACTCGCATGTTTCCTGGGTGATACGGTCAAATTGCTAGAGTAGTGCATCGCCTATTTCCCAACAGTGGTACCAGAGCCGACTTGCGTAGTTTTTGGTCTGGATCTTAGATGCGATCTACTGCAGACAAGTTCATATGATGAATTTTTATAGTTCGGCTTCTGGGGTTTGGAATTGGTTAGAGTAGATTGCCATCATATGACTAAAGGATTAGTTCGTGCTCCTTCTCTGCTGTGTGCGCAACCTGTCCCTACCGGCTGGAATCACCATCGGGACTAATAGTGTACATAGCTAGCAGATTGAGCCAACAGATCACGGTCATGTGTCGCGATCTTCTCGTGGATAACCAGTCACAATGAAAATTGAGGCATTCTGAATGGCTCAGATTCGGGTTGATCTGATCAATTCGATGAGATTTTCATAGTGATTTCATAGATGCGATCTATGTAATTCCGTTTGGTGTTCAGGGTGCTGCCCTGAAACCCGCGGGGGGCGGCTCCCCCCTCGACCCCCCGCCCGCTAACCGGCTAGCGGGACCGCCGTTGCTGTCTGCTATAGTGACATCATTAAGTTGTTTCGCGATAGACATCGTTCTACGCTTAACTTGTTTTTGCAGGGAATGATGTGAATGGTATGGCCTAAATATGATGTGATAATCTGTGTGTAAAATTCGTGCAGCCTGCGTGTTGCAAATTTAACACAACCGGGTTGAGGTTGTCACATATTTGTATAACGACCTGCGTGTCGCCCTGTGATGCCTGATCTCTCATGTAATTTATTTGATAGCTATTAGATGTATTAGCTTCTTTTATATTCATTGAGAAACCTCAAGCATGATGGCGATGGTGATCACCATAAGAAGGGAGACATGGCGGTATAGATCATGATGGAACCATGGTGATGAAGATCACTATGATCCTAAAGGCCATACTATTCACATATATGATATGATCGTATGCCTGTGATGTTTTACTATTCTTTTCATGCTTTTCATATGGTGGATGTTTTGTCATGATAGAATAGCTTCTCTCGGAAAAGTTGAGTATTTGATGCCATTTACCTATAGCTGCACCTATGTTGTTTTGATCGTTGTATGGTAGGTTTGCCAAAGCAAAATACCGTCATCTATCATAATGAATAGGGTGAATGTTGGACATTCACATGCATAGTATTGGTTTACTCAACAAAGCTATCAAAACGGTTTTGGGCTTTATGGCATAGTGTTGGGAGCCGGGGCATTGGATGTCACCCAACAAACAAGAATCATATAGAGATATGATTAACAATGGTTGTTTACCTATGTTACTAATTTTCTAGCAGTGAAGCCAAAGCTCACTAGGAATTAGTGAATATGGATCTTGGACCACTATATGTCGTTAGAGGGAGGACGATGCTCATATAGTGGTGGTGTCTTTTATTAAACTGTTAATAAAAGATTGGTACATAACATAGTGCTAAAACCTTGCATATTTATTTTCTATTGTAGATCATGCCTGCTAGTAACAATTCCGGTTTCAATTTGCGATCTGTGCTTGAGAAAGAAAAGCTCAATGGAGCTAACTTTATTGATTGGTACCGCAACCTGAGAATTGTTCTCAGGCAAGAGAAAATTGAGTATGTTCTTGAGCAACCATACCCCAATGACCTCCCCAATGATGCAAATGCCGCAACTCGCAGGACTTATGAGAAGCACTGTGATGATGCGCTTAATGCAAGCTGCCTCATGCTTGCCACAATGTCCCCTGATCTACAGAAACAATATGAGCATGCAGATGCTTATTCTATGATTCAGGGACTACGTGGAATGTTTGAGAACCAAGCAAGGGCTGAGAGGTACAACATCTCAAAGTCCTTGTTCTCATGCAAGCTGGCAGAAGGTAGCCCGGTCAGTCCTCATGTAATCAAGATGATTGGTTACATTGAGACTTTGGACAAACTTGGTTCTGAACTCAAGGATGACCTGGCTATTGACGTTATTCTCCAGTCACTCCCACCGAGCTATGAGCCATTTATATTGAATTATCAAATGAATGGCATGGAGAAAACGTTGGCTGAATTGCATGGGATGCTTAAAACAGCCGAGGAAAGCATTAAGAAAAACACCACTCATGTGATGATGGTTCAAAAGGAGAATAAAAAGAGGAAGCGTGTGATGCATCCTAAAGGCAAGGGAAAGGTTCCCAATGAGTCTTCAAGCTCAAAGCCAAAGGGAAAATCAGGCCCATCTCCTAATGATGAATGCTTCCACTGTCATGCTAAGGGGCATTGGTCTAGGAATTGCAAGAAGTACTTGGAGGATAAGAAGAAGAAAGGGAGTGAGACTTCCACTTCAGGTATAAATGTTATAGAAATCAATATTGCTACATCTTCTAGTGAATCATGGGTATTTGATACCGGATCAATGATTCACACTTGCAAATCGTTGCAGGGTCTAAGTGAGACTAGAAGATTTGCAAGAGGCGAGTTGGATGTTCGGGTCGGCAATGGAGCAAAGGTTGCTGTCATAGCTGTCGGAACTTATCACTTGTCATTACCCTCAGGATTAGTTTTGGAATTAAATAATTGTTATTGCATTCCTTCTTTGAGCAAGAACATTATATCTTCTTCATGTTTGGAAGAAGTTAATGGTTATGAGATTATAATAAAGAACAAATGTTGTTCTATTTATTATAATAATATTTTCTATGCTCAATGTCCATTAGTGAATGGATTATATGTTCTTGATCTTGAGGATAAAACAGTCTATAACATTAGTACAAAAAGGGCTCGACGAAATGATCTAAATCCCACTTTTATTTGGCATTGTCGCTTAGGTCATATAAATGAGAAACGCATTGAGAAACTCCATAAAGATGGTTTGTTAAGTTCATTTGATTTTGAATCACTTGACACATGCGAGTCTTGTTTGCTTGGGAAGATGACCAAAGCACCCTTCACTGGTCAAAGTGAGAGGGCAACTGACTTGTTGGGACTTATACATACTGATGTATGTGGACCAATGAGTTCGGTAGCTAGAGGTGGTTTTCAGTATTTCATTACTTTTACCGATGACTTTAGTAGATATGGATATGTCTATCTAATGAGGCACAAGTCTGAATCTTTTGAAAAGTTCAAAGAATTTCAGAATGAAGTACAAAATCAGTTGGGCAAGACAATTAAACTTCTACGATCTGATCGTGGGGGTGAATATTTGAGCCATGAATTTTATGATCATTTAAAACAATGTGGAATTGTTCCACAGTTGACTCCACCAGGAACGCCCCAATGGAATGGGGTGTCCGAGCGGAGGAACCGAACCTTGTTAGACATGGTTAGGTCGATGATGAGTCAGACTGATCTTCCACTATCCTTTTGGGGTTATGCTCTTGAAACTGCTGCGTTTACACTAAACAGAGTCCCAACTAAGTCTGTTGAGAAGACACCATATGAGATGTGGACCGGGAAACGTCCCGGATTGTCTTTCCTCAAAGTTTGGGGATGTGATGCTTATGTCAAACGTTTGACGTCAGACAAACTTACTCCCAAATCAGACAAATGCTTCTTTGTGGGATATCCTAGGGAAACCAAAGGATATTATTTTTATAATAAAACGGAGGGTAAAGTGTTTACTGCTCGCAATGGTGTCTTCTTGGAGAAAGAGTTTCTCTCAAAAGGAGTTAGTGGGAGCAAGGTGCATCTTGAAGAAATCCAAGAAATATCTGAAAATGTTCCGGCACCCTCTAATCCTATACAGGATGTACAAGATGTTGTACAACCACTTGATGAAACACCAGCTCCACGAAGGTCTACAAGAGTACGTCGTGCAACTGAAAAGTTGACACTCCTAACCACGGAACCACAGGACATGGTATTGTTGGACAATAATGAGCCTGTGACCTACACTGAAGCAACAATGGGACCCGACTTTGAGAAATGGCTTGGAGCCATGGAATCCGAAATAGAATCCATGCATGAGAATCAAGTTTGGAACTTGGTTGATCCAATCGATGGTGTGAGACCGATCGATTGCAAATGGATTTTCAAGAAAAAGACTGATATGGATGGAAAAGTTCACATCTATAAAGCACGATTGGTGGCGAAAGGTTTCAGACAAATTCAAGGTGTTGATTATGATGAAACATTTTCGCCCATCGCTATGCTAAAGTCTGTTCGGATTCTCCTAGCAATTGCTGCATATTTTGATTATGAAATATGGCAGATGGATGTCAAAACAGCCTTTCTTAATGGGAGTCTGACTGAGGATGTGTACATGACACAACCTGAGGGTTTTGTCGATCCTAAAAATGCTAGAAAAATATGCAAACTTCAAAAGTCCATCTATGGATTGAAGCAAGCATCTCGGAGTTGGAATCTACGTTTTGATGAAGTGGTCAAAGGGTTTGGTTTCATCAAGAACGTAGAAGAACCTTGTATTTACAAGAAGGTTAGTGGGGGCGCACTTATATTTCTGGTCCTATATGTAGATGACATATTGTTGATCGGAAATGACATTCCAGTACTAGATGCTGTTAAATCCTCATTAAGGAAAAGTTTCTCAATGAAGGATTTAGGAGAGGCAGCATACATTTTGGGCATAAAGATCTATAGAGATAGATCTAAAAGGTTAATTGGATTAAGCCAAGACACATATATTGACAAGATATTGAATCGATTCAATATGCAAGATTCTAAGAAAGGTTTCTTGCCAATGTCACATGGCATCACTCTAAGCAAAAGTTAGTGTCCTTCGACATCTGATGAGCAAAAGAGGATGAGAGCGATTCCTTATGCTTCGGCTATTGGATCTATCATGTATGCCATGTTGTGTACACGCCCAGATGTATCCTATGCTCTAAGTGTTACGAGCAGGTATCAATCAGATTATGGTGAGGCTCATTGGACAGTTGTCAAAAACATTCTTAAGTACTTGAGAAGAACTAAGGATGTATTCCTAGTGTTTGGAGGTGAAGAAGAGCTCGTTGTAAGAGGTTACACCGATGCTAGCTTCCAAACAGACAAGGATGACTCTAGATCGCAATCCGGTTTTGTGTTCTGCCTCAATGGAGGGGCAGTGAGCTGGAAAAGTTCCAAGCAAGACACAGTAGCAGATTCAACGACGGAGGCGGAGTATATTGCAGCTTCTGAAGCTGCAAAGGAAGTTGTTTGGATCAGAAAATTTGTTTCTGAGTTGGGTGTTGTTCCTAGTGCGTCCGGACTTGTGGATCTCTATTGCGACAATAATGGAGCCATTGCACAGGCAAAGGAGCCTAGATCACACAAAAGATCCAAACATATACTACGACGCTATCATCTGATTCGAGAGATTATCGACCGAGGTGATGTGAATATATGCAAGGTGCATACGGATTTGAATATGGCAGATCCGTTGACAAAGCCTCTTCCACAATCAAAGCATGAGACGCACACGAGATCTATGGGTATTAGATACTTACATCAATGATCCTAGTGTGTAGTGGGAGACTTTTGTCATAGCTATGTTTATGTACTATTTGAGTAACTATTATTCACACTGATCATCAAGTATGTGACTTGTTCGTGAGACTCTTTGTTAATTATAATGTTACTCAAAATGATCCCTAGTCTACATCGTTATATGAGACAATGATAGTACGCAGACTAGCACATGTATTAATTGATGATCACGTTTCACGGATCATAGATATGGAGATATCAAATTAATAATGTGAACACATGTTAGTGAACATGGTGTTGGATAGACCCATTCCGAGACACTGTTGGGATTGTTATTTACATATGTGCCATCAGTTGGTCTTGAGTGATACACCTGCTAGATTCTTTGACCTGAGATCGCCATTGTTTCTCACTATGTGTAGTTGTGCACTTTGAAACTATCAAACGCTACTCCGTAACTGGGTGGTCATAAAAATAGTCTTCAGGTGCATGATGAAGCATGGAATGAGATGTGTGCGGATCAAGATGGGATTTGCCCCTCCTAAATAACAGGAGAGATATCTCTGGGCCCCTCGAGATAGTTGGATTGAAAGTGCATGGCCATGCCAAAATGATTAAAGAGTTAATCATTATGACTAAAAGTTAGTCATCGATTGAATCCACTATTTGATCGAGTTAATGGTCGAGCTATCACAAGGATGGCACGTATCTCGCCTTGAGCTTGACTGGTATCGTGTGGCAAAGGAATTAGCATGTGAATGTATCTAGGTTCAGCCGATATGATCTTTATGTACATTCGGGAGTCAGTATGTCCTGCTAGGTACCTCTACTGACTTGTGTTTGAAAACGGTTTTCATTCATAACCGACTCTACATGAACCTAACGGGTCACACACTTAAGGGGATGGAATATTGAAAAACTTGGCTATATGATTGTCTCTAGTGCAAGTGGGAGATTGTTGGTGATATGCCCAAGAGGCAATCATAACAATTCGGATAAAGGCCTGATGGATATTTGATCCATAAGAAATTAGGGTACTAATGGGCCTGTGACCTAAAAGCCCATTAGCGCGCCTATAAATATGAGGGGTAGGGTTACGGACAGATGTCTCCACCAGATAGCAGTCCCAGCCGCCGCCCCTCACAGGTCAGCCGCCGAAACCCCTGCCGCACGCACGGTGCTAGCACACCGACGCACGGCGTTCCTCCCTGTACGTGTGGACTCCGTGGAGGCGCTGCTGTTACTGCTGCGCTGATCGGCTACGGCGCGCATCTACGATCCGCTGCGCTGCCCGTCTAGGGGTAACGATCCATGACCTTCTCACTCGCATGTTTCCTGGGTGATACGGTCAAATTGCTAGAGTAGTGCATCGCCTATTTCCCAACATGGGGTCCTATTTATACATGAGTTGAGGTCGGTTCCCACCAGAATATGCGCGCGAATCAACCAGAACTGACTTTAGGGAGCCACAGGGAGTCCACACATGGAGGATGACCAGGATTGAGGGCAGGACCAGGTTGGCCGAACCATTGGTTTGGCCAACCCTTGGGTGGCCCCAATGGCGGTGTGTTTCCTCTAGGTGGGCCGTCAGGTGTTTAATCCCTCGGATACTCCTATAAGTGGGTCATTGGATCCATGGACTGCCACGTGTCATCCTCAGATTGGCTGGAAGTGTATATTTTAGGATTGCTCCCATAAATCCTCCTCAATTCTGCATATTTTCCCTGCGTGAACAATTCTTTCCAGGTACAAGTGGAACTACGTTATTTGCAAGGGTAATGCGTATAAGAAATGTTTATTCCTTCATATAATTGAGTAATATTGACAGTCGATGGTACTTAATGACCTCAACAGTCGCTTCGAACGTGGCTCTATCCGCGTCTAGCTGCGCCTTCTCTGCCTCAAGCACGATGTGGCGCGCCTCGAGCTGTTCGGCCAGCTCTTGCGCGGCCATCGGCTTCTTGCCACTGCTTCGGCGCAACGCTTTCCTCTACATGAGTGCTGGCAAAGGCGGGGTGTTAACAGGGGAGCGATTAAGGAATCATTACTGGTTTCTGTGACGTAGCACTCGTGGGAGGGTTGGCGACCCTTTTCAGATCCGGTGTTGGTGCTGTAGTCGCAGTCCGTTGTGCCCTCCAAGAGGGGGAGAATAGATAGCGACGCCTGGTCGATCATGCCCACGAAGTGTTCTTCACGGGCATCGTCAACGACGTCGATGATCATGTCGTCTATTAGGTGGAGGATGCCACCATCGTTGGTGACGAACTTCAGGCTTCTAAAATGAAAAGCTTGGCGCGGCGTGAAGGTAACGTCAGCCTTGAGCTCGTTGTTGGGGGCAATAACAAACTCGAGGCTGCCAAAATGGAGCTTCTCGCCGACGCGGAAGCTCGAGCTCAAGAAAGCCATCACAGAAAAAGCGAAAATGCGAAGCAGCCCCCCTACCTGGCACGCCAAGTGTTGGTTTTTTTCACCATCTAGTAATCGAATGCTTCGTGTTTCATGTCTGGATGGCTAGATAACAAATACAAGGATTTATACTGGTTCGGACAAAATTTCCTACGTCCATTTCGAGTGTTCGTCGATCTTGTATTAGCTCGGCGGTTCGTCGAATCAGGACTACAAGCGAGGCTACCTCATGCGCGAGAGGTGCAAGAGATCCTAAGTGTCAAGTGTGAACTGTGGTCGTTAAGTCGACGTCCGAGGGAGGTTCTGGTCCTTCCCTTTTATAGCTTGGACGCTTCCACATACCCGCCGTCTCCTCATAAATTGGGTGGGAGTTTACATGGCATGTCAGCACCTAAAGCAGCCAAATAAGCTACAGGAGCGATGAGTACATATGATCCCGTCTCGTCTATGGTCTATGTGTACTTTTGGTGCCTGTACACCCACGCCGTGTTTGTGGAACAGAGAGTTTCAGTAGGTGGAGTCTCCAGCAGATGGTCTAAGCCACCTACACTTCGAGAAATCTCGGCGTTAGCTCACCGAAATCAAGATAAGATGAGGTTCTTGTTGAACAAGAATGTGGTACATATCACTTACATGGAGAGGATCGGATGCTTTCCTCGACAAAGCAACAAAGAAACTACGACCTAAGCTATGATCCACAAAAACAAAAGAAGAACAAAAAGATGAACGAAAAGTTGATTGTATTGATCTGAGCTTGGCTATATGTTTTGGCAGATGGCTGCCTTTATATAGAACCTGGTTACATTCAAAAAATTTTGATTCTCTATGTTTCAACTAAACTCATCTAATCTCTAGGACTGAATCCTATCAAAATGCACGGACGAATGTTGTGCTAGACCTTCTAGAACTCTTGACACGATAACATCTATTTTGTACAAAGTTTTTATCTCTACCGAGATCACCTAAGTCCCTTCGGCCTTTTATCTTGCGTTTTAGCCAGTTTATCTTGAAGTCGCAAGGTAATTGAGTCTTCTCGGGTCGAGTTCCCACCCAGACACTTGTATCTTGAGTTTTCGAGGTAAAACAGGCTCCCCGCATGTATTTTATTCAGTCTCGGGTAGTTTCCTTGCCGAATCATTATGCACCTTGAATTCTCGATATAAAAAGGCCCTTTCCACCTTGTTTTTTGGCTCCATCAACCTGCAAAACTCACAATCATTTTTCACCTCCAACACGCCCAACAGGACAGGACATATGGTGATGATCATTGGCGTCGTGCTTGCCTTATCGCGTATGGTCTCCCACTCCGTCTTTAACTCCTTATGTCGTTCCTTCACGTCAGTATTGAAGTCTTCTACCTGCATCCGGCCCGGGCCCTAGCCCGAGTTGCTCCTTCTTCCGTCCTTGATGGCTGGGGTTGAAGGCTGGAGATTGCTTCCTGCCCTTAGTGATCGGATTTGGCTTTCTGACCTCAGGGGTCGGCCGCTACGACTCGGCCCTGGTAGTCAGGGTCGGTCGTCTAAGTCCCGACCTCGGGGCCGGTACTCGCCGTGGTGCCATTCCGAGCGTGGATCCCGAGTTGGGATTCTGCGTTGATGCCTTCCGTTTGGCCTGGTTGGGACCTGCGGAGCCACGTGGCTCCGTTTGATGGGCTGACATCCATCCTTTGGGTACCCGGGGTATGTTACCCCGTTATTGTGAATCATTACATTGAATTGTTCTTGAGGTGTTAAGTCCAAACGACTCTAAGAAATGGTCAAGATGACTTCCATTCGCAGACTTATGGTATAACACATCTTACAATTCCTCATTTCAATGCTCACCCTTTAAAGACTTATACGGGGTAGAACCCACAACTGGCTAAATTCCTCCACTCACTACAGGAATCGCGACAATAGACGACGGCCAGAATTATTGACGACGGCACCGTCGACAATAAACATATTGACGACGGCTAGAAAACACCGTTGTCAATTAATCATTAATTGACGACGGTTAACCTAGTACCATCGTCTATAAGTTCTCGGAACTTATAGACGATGCTACACCATCGACAATAAAGGCCCGGGCCTGCCCGAGGCTTTATAGACGAGGGTTGGCCTACACCGTCGTCAATAATCCTTGTAGACGACGGTGTAAGTGCACCGTAATCTTTAAGGCCCAATATACTCGGGACGGCGGCAGCCACTCGGTTCTCTCTCTCACACTCAGTGCCGCCGCTCTCTCTCTCTCTCTCTCACTCGCGCCACTGTCGCTGACCACCGCCGCAGCCAACCGCCATCACCGTCGACCGCCGACTGTGGGGATCACCCCGTGGTTCACCCACTCCAGGATCGCATAGGGTGGTGCCGTGCGATGCGGCACCCAACAGCACACACGAATAGAATTAAGAACAACATTCAATTTTTTATTTGATATAAAACAGTGGAAGTCTTTTACAAAACTTAATTAACAGCGGAAGTATTATACATAGATAGCCTCTCATCCTAACTAAGCAAAAGTGCAGCCGTCTAGCCCGGGGACGCTACACACTAGCAGCATTCAAACGGAGATTACGGCGGCGTGCAGGGCTTCAGCTCGGCCGTGTACCCTGACGGGGGCATCGCCTCGTCCTCGGACCCCTCCTCATAGCTCTCACCTGCACACAGCTCAAATATTGCAACCGTGAGCACGATGGCTCAGCAAGTCTTAACTGACAACCCTAGGCATGGAACTCTACATGCAAGGATGTGTAAGATAGGAAAAAAGACTTTACAATAAAGACACGCCTACATGTTGATCCTTACTTTCAGTTTTATAGCAGCAGTTTAATAAGCCTTAGGCAGCCCTCAAATCGGAAGTCCACAATCAAACAAGAAACACTTTCCTCCGATTTGGTGATGCCCAAAGTGGAATATAAACTTAATTAGCTCTATCACTACAGCATACAAGGTTTCAAGACATTAATAGTTCAATACAGCATATTCGGTTGGCTTATTTCACTTCTTACTACGTCACAGCGCAGTGAACAAGAGGGTACTCAAATAACCATGAGGGACGGTGATTGCAATCAGGACACACCCGGATAACACATCACATACACCCACTTTCAGAAGCGTGATTTCACACCCCTTCCTACTCTGTTGTATGCAACAACCTTTCAAAGGCAACCCAAATGCCGAACCGGTCCATCCGTAACGGGCAGGAGGTCCTCGCGTGGAGCATGACTTGTGTCCACCGGCAGATTTACACCTTGCTACCCTCAACCCACTCCTATAGAACGGTTGGGTAAGCCTCGGCACCCAGGTTAACCAATTACATCGGTTTCCTGGTTCCCATATGACAGTATGCATCTGGTACTGTTCGATACTTGTCCAGCAGGGCTGCACACGGCTCGGTCCTTAATCGACACCAACAGGGCTACGCACGTGAGACCTCCGCTCACTGCATCCTACCCCCCCCGCTGGGTCTCAGTTTCACAACTTAAGCCATTTTCTACCTCTTCTCATCCCGTGTGATAAATACTATCTCGCGAGTAGATTCCAACCACTCGACTTCTACCGCGATCCTAAGAACATTAGCATGGCATTCTCTACTCGTCGAGTTTGTAAACTACCCAACCCTCCATAGGATTTAAAAGGCTAGGCAAGTTGGGTTTCAATCACCCTAACTCTAATGCAAGCATTCACCCTAGACATAAGTGATACAAATAAAGAATTTGCAAAAAGTACTTAAATGCAAATCGGGGCTTGCCTGGTTGCGAGTTAGAGGAGAAGTTATCTTCTGGTGGGAGGACGTCCAAGGGCTCCGGTGTGTTCTCAACTTCGGTCACTAAATGAAATGTAGCAAAATATATGTATAAGTATTTAGGGGATTATGAGAAGTAACTTCTATTCATAGCTACTGCTATTTAGGATCCTTAATTGGCTTTGGGATTTTTACAGTGGAGACTAGACTCTCTAAGGATGATCTGAGCAAAATTTGGAGAAATGTTATTGCACATTGTGGTCTCCAAAATTCCCACAAGCACAAGGCTTCTCTGAATTTTGAGCCCAAATCAGGAGCTCTGACATGGCTAACAGTGGAAGATCTGATTTGGTAAGTCTCCATGATTCTAACGAAATTTGTTTCACCATTTTTGAAGCTACCAACGGAGAGATATGAATTTTTGAAGTTGGATAGGAGTTCTGAAAAGTTTCTATTTAAATTTGAATCTTCAAATAAAGGCTGAACTTTGGAAGGCAATTTGGCCTAGCAAATGAACTCCAATGAAGCTCAAGTATTTACTGGAGATCAGTAACTATGAAAAGGATTAGCTGCCAAATTTGGGAATGTTTCATAAAGAATTGCTTCTGGAATAAATCTTTAAAGGATTTATTAAAAACAATTCTACAGAAAATACTGGGCATTTTCATAGCAAGCAATTTGTTCCTCTGTGAAGTACTCTTTATAAGGATTCCAACAAAATTGGTTTCACAATTTTTTGAGGTTCCTACACAAAGTTATGGCTCTCCAAGTTTGCACTAGAATAGGAAAAATCTGGAAAAGTGTAAACCCGGCTGCGGGCCCCACATGTCAGCACCGTAGTCTACCTCGCGCCAAACAGAGGCAGCGGCGGCGTGCTCCGGTGAGGGCCGCCGGAATCAACTTCCCGGCCACCCCCCGGCTTCAAACTTGCCGCCCCCCACTAAGTTGGCACGCTGAACTCGCTGGCACGGTCTCCGGCGGCCGGCGATGCCCGGAGGGTGGTGCGCCATGGTGACAGTGTGACCCTAGGGTTCCGACGAGGTCAACCGAGCTCCATACCTCACCAAATACTCAGATTTTTGTCTCTCGGGCACCAGTGGACGGTGCAGAATCTAGTACTGGCCTCTAACGCCGGTGAAACAACCGGCAACCGGGGGCTCCACGGTGACCCGAGGTACTTTTGCACCGGCGACTAAGAAAACAGCTCGAACTGCCTCATTTCTTGATGTTTTTGCTCGGTTCTTCGTCGAGGAGGGGCGCTAGGAAGTATGGAAGTTAAGTGCAAGCTTTCTCGAGCTCTAATGGATCATGCAACACGAATTTTCGGTTAGACCGAGCCCTACCCGCCTGCACACAGTTTTGGGAAACGGCGAAATTCTTGCCACCAGTTCTAGCAACCGTTAAAAGGCCTCCGGCTACACGACCAGGACATGCAAACGCACCTTTCATGTACAGCAAGTTGGGGAAGAGGGTGGCCGTGGCACTCTGTCCACGGTGGCCCGACTTCGGTTTCCGCCGGTGGCTTCGGTTCTTGGCGCCGATCCTTGAATTAGGGCCAACAGCAGCCCCAAGCGTCAAAGCTGAGCGGGGGACTACATTGTACCCACGTCGGCGCTCCCCTTTTTTGTCGGAAACTCGAGCAAGGAGTGATCAACGCTGGCTTGCAATCGAAAACGGCAGATACAGCGTTGGCGGCTCGCGTTCGCGCGTGGGAGCAGAACAGAGACCGAAGCACGAGCTGTAAGTAGTGAAATAGACCTGCGGCACTTGGGGTGAGGTGATCAATATGAGCGGCTGCGAGGAAAAAAGGAGGTGGCATGGTGGAGGGCCTCGGGAGTGGGTCGCCCGGGAGCTGGCGGCGTCTCGGCGATCGGCCGAAGCAAAACAGAGGCGGTAGCCCTGTTGTGAGGCTGACCACTGGGTCCCACTTCCTCCTCTTTTAATCAATTTTTTTCCACTGATATTTTCCCTCATAGCTACTCAAAATTTAAGGCTATGCTTTGCCTCAAAGTTAAGGTTTGGAAAGGCAGATCTCAAATGATTTGAACCTGTTGTGGAGTTTGAATTGAATATGGTCATTTGAATTTGAAATGGAATTTGAATTTCTTCCTTTTGCATTGTTTTAAAACATAGCAAACCAACTCCAAAGTTTCTGATTTTTGGCATGGCTGCTAATTCAAATGTGGGGAACACATTTGTGGACCCAAATTTGCAAATTGAGGAAATTGGAATTTGAAACCGAATTTGAAATTCAGATTAGAGGGCTTCCTCTTTTAATCCCAAACAAATATTGAAACTCCTCCAAATGAGCTGAAATTTGGAAGGGTGAATATTTGGAGTATGAATATCCAAGTTATGCATTTAGATCTCCATGTTTGGAAGTTTTTGGGAAGTCTAAATCCTCACTTTGAACTTACACCGTTATAATTCAAAGTTTTAATTCCCCTCATTTTTCCTAAGTGTACATGAGCTGAATTTTTCTTGCTACCACTTTTTGGGGATTTTACATCGACCTCAGGTACGCCGCCTCCCTCCCGCCTCCCCTCCTCCACCCTTGCGCGCGCAGCGCCGGCTGCCGCCGGCGGCCGCCGCCCCTGCGACCCCGCCGGCCCTTCGCCCCCCCCCTCCACGGCCGTCCCTGCGCCCCACCATGGCCCATGCACCCTCGCCGGCTGCCGTCGGCCCTTGCCCCACCCCTGGCAGCCCCTGCGCCCCTGCCGCCGCCCCTGCTGCCCCCAAAGCTGCCCCTGCGTCCTCACCAGCCGCCGCCGGCCCTTGCACCGCCGCCGCCCCTGCCGGCGCCCTTGTGTGCCCTGCCGGCGGCCGCCCCTGCGTGCCCTGCCGCCGGCCGCCGTCCAATATTTTCAAGTCGTCGCATGCTTGGACGCCGTCGTCGCTGCTGCGCTTGGATGCCATCACCATTGTCGCGCCTAGCCACCGCCACCACTGCCTCGCGCCTGGCCGCTGCCACTGCCTAACGCCTGGCCACCGCCGCCGTAATAGAGGCTTTAGGGTTAGGGTAAAGTCAGGGTGTGATTTTATATAGCTGATCTATAATGTGGGTTGTCGGATCTCATCCGACGGTTCATGTAAATGAGGCTTCAAGCGGCCCAGGCCCAACCCAATGGTGGTTCGCTTGACTCAGCTCAAGATGCCTGCGAGGACATCGACGGAGGAGGAAACTTGATTGCCGAAGCTCGGCGGCAGACGTCGTTTCGATCTCATGTCGGCGTGGTAGCACGCGCACGTCCATGGGGCGTCACAACACCGTGGCTGCCCCCCCAACCATGTCCGCCCCCACCCCACCGTGGCTGCCCCCCCCCCCCACACCGTGGCTGCCCCACCCCCACCCCACCGCGCATGTCCACCTCCCACCCCACCGTGGCTGCCCCCCTGCACCGTGGCAGCTCCATCCCCGCGGTGGCCTAACACTTTGATTAGCAATGTTTATTAGAGATTAATGTTTGATTAGAAGTGTTTATTAGAGTTTATTAGCACTTTGAATAGCACCATTTTTGCTTTATTCATGTTCTATAGTTGATTTATTCATGTTCTGTAGCACCATTTTTTCTTTATTCATGTTCTATAGTTGATGAGGACCATTTTTGCTTTATTAGCACTTTGATTATCAATTTTTGCTCTGTAGTTGATTTTTGCATGTATGAGGAACAATGGGCTTAATTAGGAATTATGATATATATGAGATTTACATTTTTGCTTTATTGTAATTGTTTAATATTTATAATTGTTTATTAGTTAGTTATTTTATTAATATGTAAAAAACGGGTATTGAGTCGGCCCGACCCGACCCTACACGACACGCAATAAATGTGTTCGTGTTGTATAGACAGTTGTAGTCGTAACGTATGCGTCGAGACGACACGGAAGCGAACGGCGATGGTGAGGACGTCAATCACCCGCGATTGCATGGACGGTGGATTCAGACGTGGAATTGTTATCTAAGACCAACTTTCCTTCTTCTCTTTCTCTCGTTGTTTCCCCTCTCGTAAATGACTTAAAAATGAAAATGGGTAATGGTGGATCGGCATGTCTCACATGCTATTAGCATGTGAGACGTGAAGGTTCAGAATTATCCCTTTTTGGACAGCCTGAGAGTGACCGAGGGGACGTGAGGCGTGACGAGACGCGGGTCTGGATCTGGACGAAATTTCGACGGCATAACCCTGTTGTTCTCTGCTGCACGATTTTCGGGCGTGCAGTGGAGAACAGCGGGGTTATGCTGCCGAAATTTCGTCCGGATCCAGACCGCGCATATTGTCATGAGCACGCTCCGCTCGGTCACTCTTGGGTAGGTTTAGGACCTATCTGCCTAGTTGTAGGGCCGTGACATGACATAACAATGAAACTAATAATGATTTGTCTGCTTTGAAGGTATACCCTCAAACATGGTTGAAGACTGCACTTGGATGTATACTGGTTGGAAAAAGGACCGGAGGCACTTGGAGGAGTGGTTCACAAAGACGAATGCTTTCATAGAACGAGATTTCTCTTTGTCAAACAACAGCAAGGTGTGGTGCCCATGTATCAAATGTCAGAATGCGAAGTGTTTCGATAAAGTGATGTTGACGTATCACTTGTGTGGAAACGGTTTCATGCAACGTTATGAGTTGTGGACATTTCACGGCGAGACGCCTTCTCAAGTCATAGAAGATCGAGATGAGGATGACAGCACTAGGGTCGATAGGATGGACAAGATGCTTGAAGCCATAAATCCTCAATTGACGGAGGATCCTTCTACAACGGAGGTCAAAATGTTCTTCAAGCTTGTCGAAGCTTCTGAACAGCTGTTGCATGAACACACCAAAGTGTCGATCCTCAATTTCATGACTAGATTTATGGCAATTAAGTCTAAGTATTCCTTCTCTAATAACTGCTATAACGATCTCGTCAAATTGATCAGTGATGTCCTTCCACGGCCTCATAAATTGCTTAAAGATATGTATCAGTCTAAGAAAATGATTTATGGGCTTGGTATGGACTATGAGAAGATTGATATGTGCCCAGACAACTGCATGCTTTTCTGGAAAGAACATGCCAACGAGAACAAGTGTTTAAAATGTGATAAAGCAAGATTTGTCGAAATTGTTAATGACGACAGTACAAAAGTAATGACTGAAGTCGCACAGAAGCAGCTCCGCTACTTGCCTGTTACACCTAGGTTGAAGCGCTTATTTCTCTCAAAATAAGCAGCCAGACACATGAGTGGCACAAAGAAGGTCTACGTGAGAACGACAGAATGATGGTGCACCCGTTCGACGGTGAGGCATGGAAAGCGCTTGACTGCTTTGATCCAGATTTCACCAATGACGCAAGAAATATTCGCATCGGATTGGCGACAAATGGCTTCTCACCGTTCAATACAAACGCAACACCGTACTCTTGTTGGCCCGTGTTCGCTATTCCGTACAACTTACAACCATCTCTTTGTATAAAGTACGAGTTCATGTTCCTTTGCCTTATTGTACCTGGACCAGATCATCTGGTCCACGATTGAACGTGATGTTGAAGTCGTTGATTGAAGAGTTGAAAATGTTATGGATAGGAATTGAAGCGTACGAATGTTACAAAAAAACATAAATTCAACCTTCGAGCTGCATACTTGTGGTTTGTCCATTATTTCCCAGCTTACGTCATGGTTTCTGGCTGGAGCACTCATGGTCGTTTGACATGTCCGATATGTGCTGCAGACACGGAATGTTTTTGTTTAAATCATGGTGGCAAGATTTGCTACTTCGATTGCCATAGACGTTGGTTACCGCCTAATCACGTATTTAGGCAACAGAAAAGAGCCTTCAGAAAGGACATCGTTGTTAAAAAAGGACCACCGCAACGTCTCAACGGGTCGGAGATTGCTGAACAGTTAAACAACTTAGTGGCAGATGAAGGTCGTCCTAGATATTTTGTTGGTTACGGAGAGGACCACTTATGGAGTCATATATGTGCACTATGGGAGCTACCGTATGTGAAGTCCTTAATCCTAATGCATAACATTGTTGTCATGTACCAGGAACGTAACATGGGTGAATACATCATAAGCACATGTTTCGATCTGACAGACAGAACAAAAGACAATATAAAGACTCGTAAGAATTTAGCAGAGGTTTGTAAACGTCCAACTCTTGAGCTAACCGAAGCTGGTGGCAAACCGCGTGCTTCTTTCTGTGTTCGACCAAAAGAAAAGAAAGAAGTCTTCAAATGGTTGAAAACATTGAAATTCCAAAACGGTTATGCTACTATCCTGAGAAGAGTCGTAAATGTTAAGACTGGAAATCTCACAGGGTTGAAAAGTCATGATTATCACATAATCATAGAAAGACTTCTGCCGGTTATGTTCCGGGCCTACCTTGACGATGCGGTGTGGAAGGTGTTAGCCGATCTTAACTACTTTTATGGACAGCTTTGTGCTAACGAAATCACACCCGAGATGATGGAGAAGTTGGAAAGGGAGATACCAGTGCTTTTATGTAAGATGGAAAAGTTTTCCCTCCAGGGTTCTTCAATCCAATGCAACATCTCCTAATCCATCTTCCATATGAAGCTAAAGTGGGCCGGACCTGTGCAATATAGGTGGATGTATCACGTTGAAAGAGCACTCACGTGTCTTAAACTAATGATTTCCAATCGGGCAAGGGTTGAAAGATGCATCGTCGAACCATACGCCATTCAGGAGATACGATACTTTTCAAGCGTCTATTTTCCAGAAGAACACAATGTTAATATTTCTACGTTGAGGTACAATATGGATGAAGCACCCCTTGTAGCAGCCTCTCCATTTTTTAAACGAGAGGCACCACTGTTGGTAGTGGCACGAGCTACGAGGTTGAAACAGATAAAAAGACGGCCGCTTTGATGTACATGTACGCTAATATAGAGGGGACGCATGAATATTTTCAGTAAGTGTTTGTTCAACATCTATAATAATTAGTGTGTTGTGTTATACATCTATGCTAATCATTCTGTTTTTCCTTATTTAGTGAGTTCGATTAACAAAATTGGAAAACTAAGCAGCAACCTACAAGCAAACAAATACAATCGATGTGATATTACGGAGTAAATAGAGGACCTAACTTCCTATCCTGGTTTCATGCACATGTAACATGTTCATGTTTTATTTCTCCTAGTAATTACATGTATAGCATAAAATAGTCTTCTAACATCATATGTCAAACAGTGCAAAAATCAAGCCGGCATCCATGAAGAATTGCGACAACTGTCCTACGGATCCATTAAAATTTAAAGCTACGGTCGATACGGTGTCAATGGGTTTCGATTTTGTTCAACTGAATTTGAAGCTCAATGTCCTTTCAGAGCAACATGTAACACCGGAGTTGTGAATAGGGTAGTTGACGCCCAAGGACGTGAAAGTAATTATTATGGGATCATTAAAAAAATCCTTGAATTCAGTTTTGTGGGGAATAAGGTCCTTAATGTAGTCTTCTTTGACTGCGATTGGTTTGATCCTAATAATGGAACTCGACAAAACCAATTTGGCATGGTAGAAGTCAAACACAAGGACCGGCTACGAGGCTGTGACACCTTCGTCCTTGCACACGAAGTCGAGCAAGTCTATTATCTACATTATCCATGCGAAAAGCTTAAAGCTTGGTGGGTTGTACACAAGGTGAATCCTCGTTAGCGGTTATATACACCAGACAATGATGGATATCTTGATGATGAGGTTGATATTATTTACCAAGAACAAGAGTTGTCGGACTCTTTTGTCGTCGAGCCTGATTTAGGACTCGATAACTTAGTTGCAGATGCATAAGACATAGAGACTAGTGAGGTGCGAAAACAAAAATAAAAACGGCCAACTACTACGACAGAAGATTGATGGTCCAGTTTACGTAGTAGAGTACATCGTGATGCTGATGGATTTTAAAATTGATTACAAGTAATGTTTCTTTCATCTCTTATTTTCTTTTCTATACTTTCCATTTAATTCATTAGCAAATTTTCCTTTAAACAGCGGTCACGATAGGTAAAGAACATTTGGTTACATAAATGATATAAGTAATTCTTTATTCTATAATATGATTTAAAATTGTGAGGATGACTCTACGTCCGAGGACACAGAGGCTAGGATGCCTCCTTCTTCGGTGCCTTCTTCTTCGATGCCTTCTTCGAAGCCTGCTTCAGAGCCTCTTTCTTTGGAGCCGGTTCCACAGCGGTGGACTAGGAACCTCCTCTTGCTCCTGCAAACGCAAATGATCGTATCATAATTCTTTCGTTTGGTGATAGGTAAGTAAATCTCTAACAATTCAATTTAGACACTTTTAGACTTATATATATACTAATTGAGAATCATGTATTGAGAATCATGTATCAGGACTTGGGAGGATGCTTCGTTCACGGGCCAGGGACGCCACTCGCTGGTGAACAGTATCCTGGACCGTCTAGTCCATTTGCACTACCCCGCTGTAGTGAACGAACGTGCTACCATGTCTTGGGACGACTACTATAGGGTCCAGGACGTTCTTCACGGCAACCACAGGAGGTTGTTTGGCACGACTTAATGGTAAGTATGAACAATACTTGTGCAATACAAATTTATTATAAGTTACATACATTTAGTTGTATATTTCTTTTTTTAGGCACGATATCGTTTGGAGAACGAGGCCGAGCAGACGGATCACGCTCGTCTTGTATTCCATAACCGCGCCAGAAAGATTGTGATGCGGTCTCTATCGACGGCTCACGTACGAACGCATACTTCAAGTTACATCTAGACGAGGGTGAGCTGGGGAAGGAATTGGGTGATACGTACTTGATGGAGGCGCAGTAGGCAGAGATAAAGTTTGTAGTTTACTTTGCTTCATTATCTGATCGTGATCAATGTTTCCATTCAATAATAAATGTGTGCAGGTCGGCGTAGCGTGGCTTGACAGCCGTCCGAATGCGTACTGTGCCCTGTGTGCTCTTTGGGCGAGCGAGGGCATCCACGCAGTTTCTAAAACCCGTCGAGAGAATAGAGGGACGGGCGGAAAACATCGTTTAGGTGGGGATGGATACATACGCCTCGCTAAATGGATGGTAAGTGCTACTCGCATTCTATTAAGTAATTTTATAATCTTCATTATACTAACATGTATCGATAGGAGCACGAGAGCGGTCAGCAGCCGGCACCTATCACGGTGTGGAAGAGGGGTCACTTTGATGTGACCCGTCGCAGCCTGACCAGCTGTCTTCTCAGACGGCGACAGAGACTTTGGTGAGTTATTTTTTCAACTTAATTGAATTCCTTTTAATAGTTCTAATGACGTTATTTTTCTGTATTTTCAGCAAAGTACGGGGAGGAGGCGCGGAGGATTCGAGGCGAAGAGTTCGATTGGTAGAGCGCGCCAATCGTCCCTGAAGCCACGTATGCAAGCGGTGGTGGGAAACCTTACGGACGGTGAGCTTTGTTATTTTTAATTTACTATTACAAACTTCGAGATACAAAAATTTAGTAATCTTACTTCGTTGTGCAGGTTAGCCATCTTCGATGGAGTGGTCGACTCGAGCCAGGTGCGGGCTTCCTCGAGAGCCTCTTCATCGCATCAGGGTGGGTCCAGCAGCAGCTGTGCGAGCCGAGATCTGGAGCTCCAGAGTCTTCGAGAGGAGCTCTAGAGGACGCAAGAAGCACTCAGGGCTAGGAACAAAATAGGGGCAGCGGAGATCAGGGATAGGGACGAGGCGCAGAGGGCTAGCGACAAGGCGCAGAGGGCCAGGGACGAGTATCAGAACTCATTCATGCTACAGATGAAAGTGCATCTAGGCACCCCTTGTGGGTTTTGGTTGATTTACGACAAACAAATGAGACCCTAACAAAATTGTTGAGAATAAGTGCGGGTACTCAAAGAAATTAAGACGAAAGCGCAAAAAGGAAGGAGAAGGAGGATCCAAATGGATAAGAGCTCAAGAACTGAAAAGAATAGATCACTTAGTATAGAGTGTGTTGGAGAAACACACCCCAAGAGCTCAAGAGAAAGAAATCAAACTCACTCCACAATTTCAACACGGCCGGACTAGTCCGATATCAGCCGGACTAGTCCGATTTTGTTTCTGACCAGAAAATGGACTAGTCCGATATCATCCGGACAAGTCCGATTTTGTCTCTGTAGAGAAAACGGACTAGTCCGCAAAATCACGGACTAGTCCGATATCTCACAACACTTAGGGTTTTCTAAACACCGCACACTGGACTAGTCCGGAGTCAACCACGGACTAGTCCGGACATCGCAAACCCTAATGTACCCATTGGAAACCCAACTATAAAAAGAGGTGTACGGCCATACCAACACAACTTTCGACCCCCCCCCCTGCGCCGTCACACCTCCCAAGAGCCCAAAATTCACCTCTCTTCATACATTCTAACCCAAGAAGGATCAATTCTTGTGGATTGGCAATTGATCAAAGGAGATACTAGTTCTACATCATCTTGAACTCTTGGGTTTGATCTCTCGCACACTTTTCATTGTTAATTGTTCATCTGTTGAGTGTGTTGAGACGTGTTGATTTATTTGTTATAATTCTTGGGGAGCCCTCAACTTGTGAGAAGGCCCGTTGAACAAGTTTATTGCCCTTTGTGATTAGTGGAACAGAATCGGCCTTTGTGGTGATTCGACGAGGGTAGGGTTAGAGAAAACCCGGTCCCTAGTGGACTCCTCAACGGGGACGTAGATTGCCTTCGTGGAATCGAACCTCGGGATAAACACTTGTGTCCCACTCTTGTTTATTAATTGTTCATCATTTTAGAGTGTTTAATCAATCCTTTGAAACTCACGTTCAAACGTTAACATCAAGTTGATTCCTGTCATTCATTGTATTATTGTTGCAATACATCTGAGTTATCGTTCAATTTCCGCTGCATAAAGTATTAGAAGTGAAACATTGATCAACCTTGATCTCCCTGGTCCATGTATACCAGACTAGTCCGCCCAGTACCAGACTAGTCTGATCTTTCTCTGTTTAGAAAACGGACTAGTCCGCACTCTACCGGACTAGTCCGATTTCTCTGTATTCGATAGACTACTAAGTGTTTCAGGTTTCAACAAAGCATCGAAAAGCCTATTCACCCCCCTCTAGGCTACATTCAATTGGTATCAGAGCCAGACTCTTCAAAAGAGACTCACCGCTCGAAGAAACGATATAGATGTCAAGGATGCAAACAAGAAGATCGACTACGAAATGAGAAATGATGAAAGGACTCAAAAGCTAAAGAAGCTACTTGATGCCATTCAAGACAGTGAGGATGATGATGAGGAGGTGCTCCAACACAAGGCTCTTCTACGGAAGAAGGCAATCTCCCCAAAAGGGAAGAGGAACACCAATGATGAAAAGAAGAAGAAAGGGGGTAGTCACACAGACTACTCCTGATATCCTTTTGATTATGAGCGTTTGAATTCTCATAATAATCATTACTTATAAATTCCCCTAAGAAAAGCACCTTACTTTGATGGAAACGATTATTCAATGTGGAGACAAAACATGAAAATGCATCTCATATCTCTTAACCCGAGTTTGTGGCATATAGTGTGTACAGAGATAGATATTTCGGATAATGATGAAGAGCTGACCCCAATCCAAGAACAAGCCATTCATCGAAATGCTCAAGCTGCAGCTGTGATCATGTCATCACTAAGCCGAGAGGAGTTCACCAAGGTGGATGGGCTTGAAATTGCCAAGGAGATATGGGACACACTACAAACTGCACATGAAGGTGATCGTCACGTACGCGAAGCCAAGATAGAAATGATTGAAGGTCAATTGGGAAGATTCGCGGTAGAAGAAGACGAATCACCACAAGCTATGTACAACGGGCTAAAGAATCTCATCAACAAAGTCCCAGCTTATGACAGCAAGAAGTGGAATGACCATGAGGTTGTGAAGCTGATTCTTAGAGAATTCATGCCTCGCAACGTAACCCTTTGCTCTATGATCACAGAAAGCCCCGGGTACCGGAAAATGACCCCAGACGAACTTCTTGGCAAGATCATAAACTTTGAGATGATAGAGAAGCAAGCCAAGCATGTTAAGGAAATTGCCGATCTCACCTCGGCAAAGAAGAAAGGAGTCATATTGAAGTCAACTTGTAAACCCGTATCAAAGGAAGCTCGAGAAGCTTATGGAGAGGATGACAGCGACGATGAAAGCAGTGATATCGATGAAGAATACATGATCTTGTTCATGAAGAAGTTCAAGAAAATGATGAGAAGAAGAAAGGGCAACAGCTCAAATGAAGGAAGACAAAGAGACAAACAAAGACCCAAGATGAGACGGGCGTGCTATAACTGCGGAGGATACAATCACTTCATAGTAGATTGTCCACTTGATGAAAACAAGAAGAAGACAAAGGATAACAGGTCTCAACCAAAGAAATTGTTCAAGAAGAAGAAGCAATATGGCCAAGCACATCTAGGGAAGGAGTGGGACTCCAATGATGAATATTCATCCGAAGAAGAAGAAGAGATGGCCACCATAGCCACAAAGAAGACTACCAAGAGATCCACTCTCTTCCCAACCATGGGCGCAAGGAATGACACCGACAACACCTGTCTAATGGCAAAGGAAGGTTAACAAAAGGTACCGACTAAATCTTCTTTCCTGCATTCTTTTACTAATGATAGTGATAACTCTAGTAAAGATGATAGCAGTGATGAAGATGAGTATATGCTTAGAGGTTTAGACAAAAAGACAGCTGCTAAAATGAAATTTCTACTTAATAAGCTTGTTGATATGGATAAGCTAGTCAATCATCAGGAAGATATGATCATCTCCCAAAAGGAGGAATATCTTGATATTGAAAAGCTTCTTGATTTTGAAAAAGAACAAAATAAATCACTAGAGCTTGAATTAGCTTCAAGCAAGGAGGCTTGCTTGAAGCTAAAAGACTCAAACACCGCCATCATGGATGAACTTGCTAACTTAACCAAAGTTAACAAGATCCTTGAGGGACAAGTTGAGTCACTCAAGCAAAATGGTTCTTCATCAACAACTAGCTCACATTCTCAACACACAAAGTCTGAAACCAGCATCACTTGTACATGTGCCAAAAATGACACTAACATGAAGAAAAAGCCAAACTTGACAAAGGACAAGAAATCTTCTCAAAATGGCATATTTGACAAGGAGAAGATCAATTATGCACACAGTGCATACTCGGTCACAAGACCTCCACATGTCAAATATGGCATTGGATATTCTAATGGTGAAAAGCACAATGCTAGAAACCACAAGAATAACAAGGACTACATTGCCTTTGTCATGGGAAACTCCTCTCAAACTACAAAGCTTAGTAGTGTTGATAAATTTAACATTGTGAACACATATGAACATAAACTTCTTTTTAGAACCTTTGATGCTTCATACGTACTTATGAAAAGTAATCTTGGAAGAGTTTATGCTAAACATGTTGGGCCACGCAATGGGAATACCAAGTCTCATGTGTGGGTGCCCAAATCACTTGTGACTAACCTCAAAGGACCCAAGCAAGCTTGGGTAACTAAGACCAAGGCATAAGTTATTTTTTGTAGACTTATTCATCCGGCGGTGCAAAATGGGTGCTAGATAGCGGATGCACCAATCACATGACCGGAGAAAGAAGAATGTTCATGGAATATGAAGAAAAAGAAAATCCAAGCGAAGGCATTTACTTTGGTGATAATAGTCAAGGAAAAATACTTGGTACCGGTAAAATTGCCATTTTATCACAACATACTCTCTGTCTCTCTCATGTTTTACATGTTGACTCCCTAGATTATAATCTATTGTCCATATCTCAATTATGTGACAAGGGTTATAATTGCTTGTTCACTAATGAGGGTGTGATTGTCTTTAGAAGAAGTGATAACTCAATTGCATTCAAAGGTGTGTTGAAGGGAAAACTTTATCTAGTTGACTTCAACAAAGATAAAGCTGAACTTGACACATGCTTGATTGCAAAGACCAACATGGGTTGGCTATGGCATAGACGGCTAGCACATGTTGGTATGAGGAATCTTCAAAAACTCCTCAAAGGCGATCACATCCGAGGTTTAAAGGATGTTGTTTTTGATAAAGACAGGCCATGTAGAGCATGTCAAGAAGGAAAACAAGTAGGAGCACCCCATCCCGCGAAGAATGTCATGACTACAACAAGACCACTTGAGCTTCTTCACATGGATCTATTTGGTCCAATTGCCTACATAAGCATCGGCGGTAATAAATACGGTCTAGTCATTGTTGATGATTTTTCACGCTTCACGTGGGTTTTCTTTTTGCATGATAAGACAGAAATTCAAGGAACTCTCAAGAAGTTCATCAAGCGTGCCCAAAATGAATTCTCATTGAAGATCAAGAATATACGAAGTGACAATGGAACAGAATTCAAGAACACCCAAGTTGAGGAGTATCTAGACGAAGAAGGGATAAAGCATGAATTTTCAGCACCATACACTCCTCAACAAAACGGAGTAGCCGAAAGGAAGAACAGAACTCTCATTGAGATGTCGAGGACAATGCTCGATGAATACAAGACTTCGGACAGGTTTTAGGCCGAAGTGGTTAACACCGCTTGTCACGCCATAAACCGGCTATATCTTCATCGGCTGCTCAAGAAAACCTCTTATGAACTACTCACGGGTAACAAGCCAAATATTTCATACTTTCGAGTCTTTGGTTCAAAATGCTACATTTTAAATAAGACGCCAAGGGCCTCGAAGTTTGCTTCGAAGTCCGATGAAGGTTTCTTACTTGGCAATGATTCGAACTCCTACGCTTATCGTGTCTTCAACAAAACCTCCAGACTTGTTGAAGTAGCATGTGACGTAGTGTTCGATGAAACTAACGGCTCTCAAGAAGAGCAAGTTGATCAGTGTGTGCTAGATCAAGAAGAAGCTCCATGTCAAGCATTGAGAAGAATGGCTTTGGGCGATGTTCGACCACAAGTGCCACCTTTAAATGTGAATGAAGAAAATGAACCACAGATGGAGGAAAATGATCAAGGGGGAGCTTCCATACAAGATCAACCTCAAGAAAACCAAGAAGGCCAAAACATCAATGAGGGCAACTATCCAGGGGGAGAAGAAGATGATAATGAAGATTCAAGACCACAAGTGCCACATCCACACCAAAGCATCCAAAGAGATCACCCCATTGACAACATAATCGGTGACATCTGAAAGGGAGTAGTAACTCAATCTCGTATAGCTAATTTTTGTGAACATTATTCCTTTGTATCTTGTTTGGAACCATACAGGGTCGAGAATGCATTAAAAGATCTGGACTGGGTGATGGCGATGCAAGAAGAACTAGACAACTTCAAAAGGAACGAAGTGTGGGAGCTTGTTGAGAGACCCAAGTCCAACGTCGTCAGCACTAAATGGGTCTTCCGCAACAAGCAAGATGAACATGGAGTGGTAACAAGGAACAAGGCACGACTTGTGGCAAAAGTGTACTCACAAGTCAAAAGTTTGGATTTCGATGAGACTTTTGCTCCCGTGGCTAGGCTTGAATCAATTTGTATATTACTTGCATATGCTACTCACCATGATTTCAAGCTTTATCAAATGGACGTGAAAAGCGCCTTTCTCAACGGACCAATCAAGGAGGAGGTGTACATGGAGGAACCACCCGGTTTTGAAGATCAAGAGCACCCCGACTACGTATTCAAACTACGTAAGGCTCTCTATGGCCTCAAACAAGCTCCTAGAGCTTGGTATGAGTGCCTTAGAGACTTTTGATTGAAAATGACTTCAAAATTAGAAAAGCTGATTACAACTTGTTCACTAAACACTTTGATGATGATCTCTTCATTTGCCAAATCTATGTTGACGATATTATAATTGGTTCAACTAAGAAATCTTTTTGTCAAGAATTTAGCAAGATTATGGCAGATAGATTTGAGATGTCCATGATGGGAGAGCTGAGATACTTCTTAGGATTCCAAGTGAAACAAAAAATGGACGGGACGTTCATAAGCCAAACAAGGTACACTCAAGACATTCTCAAGAAGTTTGGAATGGACAAAGCAAAACCCATAAAGACTCCCATGGCGACAAATGGACACTTGGATCTAAATGAAGACGGACCTAATGTGGATCAAAAGGTATATCGTTCCATGATTGGCTCCTTACTCTATCTATGTGCATCTAGGACTGACATCATGTTGAGTGTATGTGTGCAATGTTTCAAGCAAATCCTAAGGAATGTCACTTGACAACCGTTAAAAGAATCTTAAGATATTTAGTTCATATACCCAACCTAGGCATTTGGTATCCCAAAGGTTCAAAGTTCAATCTCATTGGATACTCCGATGCAGATTATGCCGGATGTAAGGTAGATCAAAAAAGTACGTCTGGTACTTGCCAATCCCTAGGTAGATCCCTAGTTTCTTGGTCCTCCAAGAAACAAAACTCAATTGCTCTATCCACAGCCGAAGCGGAGTATGTTGCGGCCGGGAGTTGTTGTGCACAACTCCTTTGGATGCGACAAACTCTAAGGGATTACGGTTACAATATGAGTCGTATTCCACTTCTTTGTGACAATGAGAGTGCTATCAAAACTGCCCATAACCGTGTTGAGCACTCTAGAACCAAACATATAGATATCCGACATCATTTCTTGAGAGACCACTCAATGAAAGGAGGCATAGCCATTTCCCATGTCAACACTGAAAAACAACTAGCCGATATCTTTACCAAGCCACTTGATGAAAAACACTTTTGTGAGCTCCAAAATGAACTAAATATCCTTGATGCTCGAAACGTGGCTTGAAAACTTGCATATCTGTATGTCATCCTCAAAATCATGTTAATGATAATGAAAAATCATCTCTCTCTATTTTTCTTTAAAAAACTATGTTAATTACTTGATCTTGATGAATTATGGTCATAGCTTGATTGTTGTATGTTTACTGATCATATTCATCAAGAATACCTATGTGCCTTTATACCTTATTTCCCAATAGAAACCCTTGAATATATATATATGTGTGTGTGTGTGTGTGTGTGTGTGTGTGTGTGTGTGTGTGTGTGTGTGTGTGTGTGTGTGTGTGTGTGTGTGCGTGTGTGTGTGTGTGTGTGTGTGTGTGTGTGTGTGTGTGTGTGTGTGTGTGTGTGTGTGTGTGTGTGTGTGTGTGTGTGTGTGTGTGTGTGTGTGTGTGTGTGTGTGTGTGTGTGTGTGTGTGTGTGTGTGTGTGTGTGTGTGTGTGTGTGTGTGTGTGTGTGTGTGTGTGTGTGTGTGTGTGTGTGTGTGTGTGTGTGTGTGTGTGTGTGTGTGTGTGTGTGTGTGTGTGTGTGTGTGTTTTATACACCTCTGTACAAGGGACCACGGACTATTTCGTGGTCACCACGGACTAATCCGCACTGGCAGACTATTCCGCACTTAGTTCGTTAGTCCGGACTAGTCCGATCTTCTCTTTGGACAGAAAACGGACTAGTCCGATATGGTCCGGACTAGTCTGATATTTCGACTCCATAACCCTAAGGACGGTTCAAACCTAATCTCCTTCATGCTCACAACCATCCCAACTCTCTCTCTCCTCACTCAAGTGCTCCCAAGGTGAATTTGCAAGTTCTCCACCAAAACCTCTCAAATTTCCGTGGAAATCATTCTCCACCACCAAGGGATCAAAGACCCCGGACTAGTCCGGATCAAAAACTCCCTCAACGCCTCGAATCGAAGGATTTGGTAAATTTCTCTCCAAACCCTAGAACCATCTATCTTCCTTGTTTTTGCTCAAATAGCTTAGATCCTCTCGTCAATACATGCTTCATTGATGTATTACATGTACCCTAGATCACATTTGCAATGAATATCTCAAATTTCAACGAATTAGGGCTTGATCAGGCACATAACGGACTAGTACGTTATTAGGGCGGACAAGTCCGACACTCCGGACTAGTCCGACCCTGAACTCCGGACTAGTCCGATATGCCCTGATTCAGAAATCTTGTTAGGCAATCCTAGCTTATGCAATCCTTTGTCATTCGTGATTATTCATACCCACTTTATCTTCCTTGTCAGAAAACTTGTCGGGATCAAATGAAAGTCTCTCTGACTTTGAGGCAGAAATGGATCAAGATGCCATATCTCATCATCCAGAGTCTCGCTCCAAAAAGAGACAAGATCACGTTGATGAGCCCTCGCTCACCCCACCTAGAGTTCGTCGAAAGGTCACAATCAAGAGACCAGCCTCAAGAGCAAATGTGGCTGGGTCTAGCTCGGCGGCTCAACGCCAAGTCAAGGGCAAGGGAAAGGGGCTTGCTTCTGGCCCAATCGGTCCCCTCAAGATGACAGCTCCAAGGCAGGTACATAGGGATCCTTCGGAGCAGAAATTCAATGGCAAAGGGAGCGAAGTGGCATGGAACCTGAGGAAGGTTGATGCCTACAGCTCGGGCAAAAAGGCAGTCGGCAAGAGATTTTGGAGTAACTTTCACTCGGACTACTACTCCAAATGAAGACTCCAATGGTCCGAAGTCAATGGATCGACTGGACGTACTTTGAAAGGAAAAGTTGTGAAGCTTTTAAGAAGGTCATAGAGGTTGTAGAGAGACATGGACTCAAGGACCTGCTCGCCTTCAGGTACAACTAGAATGATGAGATCATCGCCCAGTTTTACTCGAGCCATTTTGCTCATGATGGAGAGGACAGAGTGACTTGGATGACACATGGATCCAAGTACACAATCTCCTACACTGAATTTGCCAGACTGCTGCATCTTGAGGACACCAATGATGATGAGATTGTGATTCACAATCTGGGAGTGGTGGAGAAGGAAAAGATGGAATTCCTCTATGATACTCGACTTCCTTTCAACCCTCCCTCAACCAAGAACATGAAGTATTTCTTCATTGTTCTCAACAAAGCGCTCCGGAAGACAATCGCTCCAAAGGATGGAGATGCCGGGAGCGTCCAAGGTTATCTTAGAACCTTGATGAAAGTGATCAGCAGGAGGAGAAGATTTAACATCTTCGACTACATTTGGAATGACATGGTAAACATATCCTGCACACCAAACCGCTCCTGTGGCCATGCTCCTTTTTTGATGTTCATGATTGAGAAAGTCACAGGAATTGAGTTTGTGAAGGATGTAGAGCACACCGCTCTAAGGCCTCAGAAGCCTCCTCAGACCTCCCTCCCAGATGCTCCCTCACTTGGACCACCTAAAGAACATCCAGAGAGAGCGCATGAAGAGGCAAGGCCTACATCCAAGACTAGGGCCTCTCCATAGAATAGGTTCCTCCAGTGGGATCATGAAGATTTTGGCTGCTATCTTCAGCTCTTGCCGCAAAACTGAAGTGAAGCTACATAAGATGAACAAGGCAAGAAAAACAGAGATGAGATACATGAAGGCCAATGTTAAGGAAATATGCCAAAAACTGGCGATTGAGCCTGTTGGATCCCCGATCATCTCAGAGGACTCTACATCCGAGTTCACAGAGCTTCCTCCTCTCTCTCTCCTTCAGAGCGTGCCTACTTTGGCACGACGAGTGGTACTCCTCCTCTTCCTCAGGCTGATGATGAAGATGAATAAAGGACGGACAGCGAGGAGTGAGCCGGCCACGACAAGCAGATCTCTTCTCTCCTTTTTTTGGTGTCTTGATGCCAAAGGGGGAGAGATTGAGGGGGAGTCCTAGGTCGTGTAGGTCTCCTTTTGTATCCTAGCTTATGAGACAAGCTTGTGTAAGACTTATGCGACCATTACTTATGCGACCATTATGCGTTTGTAAAACTTATGTTATCATTATGCTTTTGTGAGTTATCATTATGCTTTTGTGAGTTGACTATGTTATCCTTTTGATGAATGATGTATGCTATACCTCTTAATAATTATGCTCATAATGATATTTACATCAAAATTACTGCTCAACATGTAGTTTTGCACCCCACCATAAAGAGTGCACATATGTTTCATGTCTTAATTGCCCATTTTGTTCAAAACTCATATGTGCACACTTTATGAAAATCTGAATTCTTATTATCATATTTGTGAGATTTCAATTGGTTGTCATCAATCACCAAAAAGGGGGACATTGAAAGTGCATCTAGGCACCCCTTGTGGGTTTTAGTTGATCTATGACAAACAAATGAGACCCTAACAAAATTGTTGAGAATTAGCGCAAGTACTCAAAAAAATCAAGACAAAAGTGCAAAAAGAAAGGAGAAGGAGGATCCAAATGGATAAGAGCTCAAGAACTGAAAAGAATAGATCACTTAGTATAGAGTGCGTTGGAGAAACACACCCCAAGAGCTCAAGAGAAATAAATCAAACTTACTCCACAATTTCAACACGGTCGTACTAGTCTGATATCAGCCGGAGTAGTCCGATTTTGTTTCTGACCAGAAAATGGACTAGTCCGATATCATCCGGACAAGTCCAATTTTGTCTCTGGACAGAAAACGGACTAGTCCGTAAAATCACGGACTAGTCCGATATCTCAAAACACTTAGGGTTTTCTAAACACCGCACACTGGACTAGTCCGGAGTCAACCACGGACTAGTCCGGACATCGCAAACCCTAACGTACCCATTGGAAACCCAACTATAAAAGAGGTGTACGGCCATACCAACACAACTTTCGACCCCCCCCCCTGCGACGGCACACCTCCCAAGAGCCCAAAATTCACCTCTCTTCATACATTCTAACCCAAGAAGGATCAATTCTTGTGGATTGGCAATTGATCAAAGTAGATACTAGTTCTACATCATCTTGAACTCTTGGGTTTGATCTCTCGCACACTTTTCATTGTTAATTATTCATCTGTTGAGTGTGTTGAGACGTGTTGATTTATTTGTTGTAATTCTTGGGGAGCCCTCAACTTGTGAGAAGGCCCCTTGAACAAGTTTATTGCCCTTTGTGATTAGTGGAACAGAATCGGCCTTTGTGGCGATTCGAGAGGGTAGGGTTGGAGAAAACCCGGTCCTTAGTGGACTCCTCAACGGGGACGTAGATTGCCTTCGTGGAATCGAACCTCGGGATAAACACTTGTGTCCCACTCTTGTTTATTAATTATTCATCATTTTAGAGTGTTTAATCAATCCTTTGAAACTCACGTTCAAACATGAACATCAAGTTGATTCATGTCATTCATTGTGTTATTGTTGCAATACATCTGAGTTATCGTTCAATTTCCGCTGCATAAAGTATTAGTAGTGAACATTGATCAACCTAGATTTCCGTGGTCCACGTATAACGGACTAGTCCGCCCAGTACTAGACTAGTCCGATCTTTCTCTGTTTAGAAAATGGACTAGTCCGCACTCTATCGGACTAGTCTGATTTCTCTGTATTTGATAGATTACTAAGTGTTTCAAGTTTCAACAAAGCATCGAAAAGCCTATTCACCCCCCTCTAGGCTACATTCACTATTTTTATATGCCTGTGTGATCTGGCCATCGAGCCAGCGCTGGCCTCGAAGCCAGGGCAGCATTTTTAGTTTTTTAAAAAAACTGCAAACCTTATCGACGACGGTTCTCTGGCGGCCCTGGTCGATACTGGACAGTTATCGTCGACGGTGTCCGAAAGCCCGTCGATGATAACTGTCCAGTATCGACGATAGTACCCTATAAACTGCCGTCTATAAGATATATTATAGACAACGGTCCGGCCTACCGTCGTCGATAAGTTTCCCTGCTGCCACGTGGAAAGAGTCACTTATTGACGACAGCTAAATCTGGCCGTCGTCAATTAATTATAGACGACGGTAACAATCGTCAATAAGCTTATAGATGACAAAAAACATAGACGGTCGGAAACCGTCGTCTATAAGCTATAGACGACGGTTTGATCCTTATAGACGACGGTTTCTGTAGTGACTAACTCAATACAATAATGTTAAAGTTTCTGTTATGCTGAAAGAAAGACAAACATTCCCTGCATTGCTGAAAGAACAGTTGTGTCGAGCTTAGAACAAGAGGAAAATGTTTGCTGATCAACATAGAATTGATCGACAGTTTCCAGTTGGTGAACGGATTCTTTTAAAGTTCAAATCTTATGTTCAAAAATTCAGTGGTCAGTCCGGACATTTCCAAATTGGCTTTTAAATATTATGGTCAATTTTCAGTCCTAGTGAGAATTAGAGCAGTGCAATATAAACTCAATCTACTAGAAAGTAGTTTGGTACACCGTATTTTTCATGTTTCACAATTTAACGCTTTCACTCTAGATTATACTTTGGTATCCTCAAAATTGTCTGATATTCCAACATTTGATATTACTGATGTCTCTCCTTTTAAAATCCTGGATCACTGGCTTGTGAAGAAGGAAATATTGTTGTTACCCAGATTTTGGTTCAATGGGCTGGACTACCTGCGTCATCTGCTAAGTGGGAGGATTACTATGTGTCAGATGAAGAGATTTCCGCCTGCTGCAGCATGGGGACACACTGCATCTTCAGACGGGGCCAGTGTCACCTGTGCGAGACGGCCAGTGTCACCTGTGCGAGACGAGGTATAGTTTTTGGGAAGCATGCGGGGACTAAGGACCATCAAGGAAACCAGAACGGGAAAGTGTAGCGACCCAAAGACGATCGCATGATTGGGCCCACAAGCCCACGAAAGGTAGTTTAAAAAGGGGGTTTGGCTTGTACGGATTCTAACAGAATTTTGTTGCCTTCTCCTACCTCGGCTTCTCTTCTCCAACCCCGTGCTGCTCCAACTTGTGCTCCAAGTTGTACCTGAACTAGAGTTGTGTGTGTGAGATGAAATCCCATGAACACCACTCCAAATTCTTATCGGTTCCTAGTTAGAATTCCAGCTCGAATCACGTATAAGTTTCAGAAATTAAAGAAAAGAACAGGTGACCCAAACCCCTCAGTTATGATGTTAGAATTTTTTTTAAAATTTTAGCATTGTATAATATTGATTTAATATTAATAGCATCCCAACAATTTTTTTGCCGAAATAGCCACTCTGTCGTCCACGGGGTGGATGATTTGTCCACGTGGACAGCGGTGTCGTCCACAGCGCGTACAAACTAGCCCACGTGGCAGCCACGTCGGCCCAACGGTCATGGAGCCGTTGGACCGACGTGTCCTATCGTCCACGTAGGACCGTGTCATATTATATATAAAGCCGCCCAGGCTCCTCCCCCCACACCACCCCATTCAGTCACACAATCACAATAGAGGAAGAGGGGAGGGGAGGAGAGGAGAGGAGAGGAGAGGAGAGGAAGAGGAAGAGAAGAAAAGAGAAGAAAATAAAAAAAGAAAAAAAATAAGAAAAGAAATAGTAGAAGGTATAATTTATGAAATATAATTAGGATTTTTAAATCTAGTTACTTTAAATTGACTTATATTAATTGTGCATTGTATAATTACATTTAGATTAGTTTGAACGTAGTTTAGGTTTTATTTTAGTGAGTGTTTACTTTGCTTTGTACTTAGTGTTAGGATTTAGTTTAATTAAAATTTAGGGTTTAGATTAGTTTAAATATAGTTTTATGTTAGTTTTTAATTTGTTTTTAGGATTTAGTTTCGGACTTTTATTTTTAGATTTAGTTTCGGCCCTTTAGGTTTAGTTTAGTTTGAATTTTGGAATTTAGGTTAGTTTGAAATTATGTTTAGGTTAGTTTAAATATAGTTTAAAGTTACTTTTAAGTTTTTTTTAGTTTAGCTTATTTTGAATATAGTTACGGACTTTTATGGTTAGGTTTAGTTTCGGACCTTTAAGTTTAGTTTAGTTAGAATTTTGGATTTTAAATTAGTTTGAATTTATGTTTAGCTTAGTTTAAATATCGTTTTACTTTAGTTTTAAGTTTTTTTAATTTTATCTTATTGTGAATTTAGTTTCGTACTTTTGTGTTTAGATTTTGTTTCGAACCGTTAGGTTTAGTTTAGTTTAAATTTTGGAATTTAGCTTAGTTTGAATTTCTGTTTAGGTTAGTTTAAATATAGTTTTTTGTTACTTTAAGTTTTTTTAAAAAATTTAGCTTATTTAAAATTTAGTTTTAGACTTTTATGTTTAGATTTAGTTTCGGACCTTTAGGTTTAGTTTAGTTTGAATTTAAGAATCTAGATTAGTTTGAATTTATGTTTAGTTTGGTTTAAATATAGTTGTATGTTACTTTTTAGTTTTTTAACATTATTACACATAACCCTCTTATAGCTCAGTTTTTATATTTCTTACATTACATATCAGTTTTTAATTTTTGTACTTATATTTCTATAATAGTACTATTGTATTATAATTTTAAATACATAGTAGTTTACATTTCCGTATTTATATTATATTTTGCATATTTCTATTTTTGTTTTTATTCTTTTATACTTTATGTATTTGCACTTCGATGTTTGTAATTATTAAATTGCGTATATACATATGCTAGGTATGTCCAATAAAGTAGAATTTCAGATATTTTATGGAGATGGACAAATTAATTATAATTCAAGTGGAGTAGATTTATAAGGACGCCCTTTTATAAATCCGGGCATATCTAGTCCAATGCAACGGACATTTATGGGTGTCTATAGATGGTTGTTGAAAGTTTTTAAATTGAGTGAGGATGAATATGAGTTGAAGATAAACAAAGTTATCAGCCGTTCAAGAGAGGAACATTTTTTGGAACTACTGCCGTAGGGAACACCTGTGTGGCGTACTTATGTTGCAAAGGCTCTATAATATGTGTGGCCTTTAATACTTCTGGTTCGGGTTGAAGCCAAGGAAGTAGTCTCCGAGACGCAGGATGATGAGGAAGATAATGATGGTGGTGATGCCGAAGAAGAAAATGATAATGAAGTGACACATATTGTTGTCAGTGAGGCAACTGGTCAAGAAGATGAAGGGGAGCATATAGAACATATAGTTCAACACATGGTTGTTGAGGATACGGATTATAGTAACGTTCCTGAATATGATTCATCCGACGATAAAGATCAACCTCCAGTCTCTGTCGATTGGAGTAATCCAAATTTTGAAAACTTAAGAGTTACTGAATGGTACTATTTGCCGTTGGATTACCACGGCAATACAATAACAGCGGGTCTCTTTTTAAAAGTAAAGAAGCATTGCAAGATGTTGTTAAATACTGGTCCCTTTCAGTGAAGAGATCATTTAAGGTTTCTCGATCCACTAAGAAACTTTATGATGTCGGATGCTTTGCCCCTTTTGTGTTCGCGGATATGCAGAGAAATGGAGTGCCCTTTGGAAGTGTTCTATTGTGATTGATCATGCATGCGAGTTGCAACATCTTAAGAAATGCAATACTGCCCTTACATCGCATTTTGTTGCGAAACCAAAGTATGCTCGTGTGGTTGATAATATTTCTTTTGAGCCAAAATCTATTATCAACATAATTGATCAAGATTTTATGTATAATAAGCTACTTCAAAGCTCGGAAGGCAAAATAGAAGGTTATTAAGGCAATATTTGGTTCTTATAAAACATCTTATGATAATCTTTCAAAGTTACTACATACCGTCAGAAGTCAGAATGTTGGCACAGCTATTGATATCGTGGATGTTCCAAACCCCCGGCTTCTTGGGAAACTTGTTCTTCACCGTGCATTCTTTTTACTAGGTTAATGCATAAACGCATTTCGATATCGTAGGCCCATTCTGTGTATCGATGGTACGATCCTAACCAGAAAGTACAAAGGTCAAATTCTTACAGCTATTGGAGTTGATGGCAATAATCAAATTTTACCCGTGTCCTTTGCTTTTGTGGAGAGTGAAAATGCTGACAGTTAGTACTGATTTCTAAAACGGATTAGAGTTGATGTAGTGCAAGGCCGAGAAAATATATGTATCATACATGATCGTCACGCTAGTTTGTTGAAGGCAATAACGGATATCAAATATGGCTGCGCAGAGAGTTGTCTCCCACTAGTTTGGCCAGATATAGAATCAAGGTGGTATATGAGGCACTTGGGTGCAAATTTTTACAGTCACTTCAAGAACAAACAACTGTGAACATGTTTAAGCGTCTCTGTAGTCAGAATCAAGAGAAGAAGTTCAATTCTTTGTGGTGTCGTATTGATGAGCTCACAAAGAAACAAATCGAGGAGTTACTTGAATGAGATAGTAATGAAGACGCCGCTGAACCACTCTCTACCGTTCCATCAACCGAATATACTATTTCTCGTAGGGCTAAATCATCTATCAGATGTTTCTCGCATTGGATTCATAATGAGCCAAAACAGAAATGGTCGTTGTTATATGACACACAGTGTTAGGTATGAAATTATGACAACTAATTTAGCCGAGGTATGTAACTATTTGTGTTCTTTTTAATTATCCATAAATTTAGTAGTACTACAAATTAATGCAAGTTTCCTATGGATCTATAACTTCGTTCTATGTTGGCCAAGAGTTTTACCACTGCTTGGTATTGTTGAAGGAATCTTGAATGAAACGATGAAGTACTTTCGTGAGCGTTTTGCAAAAGCTTCTCTATTGATGGTTGATCCTAACTTAGTCTTCTCAAAAAAATTTCGTGACTACATGGACGAGGAGATTAAGAAAGCTCACTTACATAGTGTCAAATAAACTGGAACTTTGCAGAACAGGTTTGAGATCATATGGAGAGATAGAGGCAGACGTTGTGCCACGAATGAACAGACTATGCACGAGTGTGTTCTTCGTGAGAACTCGTCCATATGTATATGTATGAAGCCAAATCTCCTCCATAGGCCTTGTTCTCATGTCATTACTGCCTGCAGTCGGAGTCAATTATCTCCAACCATATATGTCTCACAGTACTTTTTGAAAGAGACTTTGCACACAACCTGGCACATAGAGATATTTGGTTACCGGATTTTCGGTGCATTCACCAACGATCCTGGACCAGAATTTTAAAGAGGCCCTGATTACCTGAGGTTGAAGCAGACTCGTTGTCGGCATCAAACGAGACGTATAAGAAATGATATGAACGAGTGCTCATCATCCCAACAAGTGAGATGTAGCAACTGTAATGAAGTTGGCCATAGTTACAAGAATTATGTTCGGCGTAATGTTACGAGAGCAGCAGAAGCGGGACCTTCAAGAAATCCGCATGAAGGAAGACGTCCTCGTGGTCGTCACTCACAGCGGGATGAACAATGATTTGTTTTTTAGTCAAATTCCTTTATAGTAATCTTCCAATGTACCATCATCATGTATTATGGATGTTGTAACGAACAGTATCGTTAGTTAAGAAGTTACATAAGTTTATAATTTTTTTCGTAGCTAGAAATTTCGTTGTTTTATTCACCAGCAATCGATGAACCCTACGTATCAATGACTAACAAGTTAATATATTGTAAACCGGCAGTCATGGTTGCAGGTGGTAGTGGCACTTACGGGCTGTTGGAGGCTCAGTTCGACGCTCGACACCGCTCGTACTTGAGCAATGTTCAAGGAGTCAAACTTAGCACGTTGCGACCGAGGCTGCCGAAGACGCTGTTACACCTGGACAATAGGTGGATTGAAAGGTACGAATGTTTATAATTATATAGTTAAAATAGTGTTAGATTGTTTCGTATTAATTTAATATTATGTAATTCAGGTTGGGTGCGGCGCGGCTCCAACCACTGTGTAGGATGTTGGAGCCCTAGACAATGGAACGGTCTAAAGAAAAGTCCATGCGACTAACCTATGATCGTTCCTGCCTACTGCGTTGGTGGACTGATGGAGACCGGAGACACACTTTCCACATGCCTTGTAGGGAGATGACTGTTACACTCCAGGATGTGTCGTACTTGTTGGGTCTTCCGCTAGTAGGGCAGGCAGTTTGTTGGGTGGACTTCACAGACGGATGGGGTGAGGATCTACAGGCTCGTTTCTCTAGCGTCGTACATCACCCGAGGTACACTCACATGAACGGTCCGATCAGACCAATTCTAGACAGACAAGAGCACGGTCCGCTGAAGACTTGGTTGCAGCAGTGAGAGGTAAGTTTAGTTTTGATTTTACGTATATTATGCCTTCATGAGTCATAATTGTAATAATACATATATTGTTTTTTTGTTGTTCGTTTCAGCCTGATAACATCCACGTGGACGCGGATGAGTACACTATATCCAGACACTTGGAGGCATATCTTCTATGGCTTTTCGGATGGATCATGTTCACAGAGTCACACGGGGACACGGTCCACAAGCGACTTATCTACTTCGCTAGAGAGATAGCGGACAATCCCCCTCACGCAATTTCGCAGTATAGTTGGGGTTCAGCTGTGCTAGCGGCTGCGTATCGAGGTCTTTATACGGCATGTACAAAGGTAAGTTACTAACAATAAATTGTTTAAATATTTCATAAATTGGCATGTCCTAATCAAATGACTTTTAATATTTCTATTATTCATAGGTCGGGGCGGATGGGATACTAACTGGATGTCCGTTGTTGCTAATCCTCTAGGTGTACGAGCGGTTTGCGATAGGTTGGCCTAGAGTGGACGTCACCCTCTATGGCGACGCCTTGTACAGTAACATCGAGGAGGACAGGCCAACGATGGGCACATTTTGGACTCGGCGTGGGGTAATTGAAGTTCTACTACATATATGTTCATTTTTAAGATAGATATTTGCTTCATTACAATTATTTTTGTTTTGCAGCGTACTTGGGCTGACGACACAGTGCACTGGGGTTAACCGGAGTATACGATGTCGTTTGACCGCCTACAAGCGACAGCGACGTCGTATGGACTCCGTATTTGTACAAGGCTGCGGAGCGTCGCGCACACGCTGGGTTGTCGTAGTTGTGCACGAGATATGCGGACGTGTGGTGGACACGGAAGGCTCTCGTGTACGACATCTGCGTGGAGTAATACTCCCCTCACCGAGTTATGCAACAATTCAGGCGGCAGCAGATCTTCCCAGCTCCTAGGGGCCTCCCAGTTTCGCCTACTGCACAAATGTAAGTAATTTCCTATATTTCTATATGTAACGTACATAACATTTAATCGCTGAGTAACGTTATATTTTGCTCACAGAGACACCCGGAAGGGTTTCTCTATGCCCGTTTTCTAGCCTCATATATAGACTTGGGTACAGCAGTGCGCAGAGGCACCCTAGGACATAATCGCGGATGCGTTTCCGTTCACCGTGAAGTACCTAGGATGGTACGTATCTCCTACACGTACGAGAGTAACGTACTTCCCAGCAGAGCCACAGGCACACGTCGCCTCAACTACGGACACGTACCCTAGACACCAGGTCGTAACACTTTAGTTGCGGTAAGTTTGGTATTACTCTTTTTCGAGTTGCGTAAGTTTTCTTATAACACATATTATTTAAATTTTTTTGTTTGCAGTTTGAGCTGCTTAGGAGTGCGGAGATCGGTGTGAGGGCAATGGCCCAAAGAGCGGAGCTGGGCTTGCACATCCCTAGACATGAGAATGTGTCGTCTTGGAGGAAAATGGAGAAGTACATCGCCGACGCCTTGAAGCAAACATCTCTGTCGTGCACGGAGTCTTGTCGTCAAGACTCCTCCGTACAACAGCCGTTCTTCGCTCCGGCGACGACTGTTCTACCGCCAGCGTCCATTCAGACACCAGGTATGATATACGAAGACTTTAAACTTTTACTAAAATGTTTAACGTACTAATGTAGACTATTTTCTATACAGTGTCATCAACGTCTTACGTTCATACTACGCGTCCAGATGACATTGTTGGGACATCCAACTGATGTAGTGGTACGTGTCAGTTTAATTCATATTATTAACATTAATGGTTATTGATAAATCTAACAAATAATAATTTTTGTGGGTTTCGAGGACCCGTCTTACAGTTCCGATACGACGCAACAGGATTTGAGAGTCTCCTTCGACTGGGAAGCGTATGTCGCCGATGCTATGGTGGACACAGTTCCTCAGACGCAAGCAGGTCTGGAGCCGACGTAGCCGATGCAGCCAGTGCAGGACGTGACCCGGATAGGAGCACCTCGGCCTAGGAACCCGCCTCATCCACTAACGTACGATGCAGACCACATACGAGCGGCATGTAGGGCTGCTAGGGGGCGACGTGGCAAGCATGCTAGGCGTTGATGTACTTGTCATGTAAATTTTGTTTCACTCTATGTATGATATTTTTTAAGATAATTATTTTTTTATGTCTACTTGTTGCACGATACTTTTGTGTCCTTAATATTAACTCTTTCAAAACCAAAAGACCAAGCAATAAATAAGAAAAGTGTTTCTAATGACGGATTCAAAATCGTCCATGAGTTGGACGAGTCGTCCACGGGGTGGACGACAGTCGCCCTATAAAAGTCGCAGCGCCGCGAGAGTCACCATTACTAACTAAGAGTGAGCGAAGAGAGTATTGAAATAATGACGACTAGAGGTCGTGGTAGGATAGGAGTAGAAAATATTAGATCGGTGCGTCCGGACTATTTGGTGGGTGGTCGTGAGTGGTATGAAACACCAGTAGACAGGTTCCCGGTTCTAAGCAAGACTAATTTTAGTTTGTTCAACCCCCTTCGTCCATATGATGGCATTAAAGAAGAGTGGCCTAAATGCCGCTATGACCTTGATTGTGTTGTGCAAATAAAGAATGGAAGGGAGGGAAGCGATTGTCGATTCTTTTGTTGTCCTAACGACGGAGTAAGTTCAAATTACATATTATTTTTGAGCTGTAATATTATCATTTTTTGACCTTCATTGTTGTTTGACTAGTGCTACTTCGATGATGATAACTGTGGATACACACTCTGGATTCACCCACTGCCAATCAAGCCAACTGAAGATTACATTAAATATTTACAAGATCAAAACCGAGAAATGGTTGTTGAACTTGTGGAAATGGAGTCACAACTATTCGAGTACAGAGGTGCTAGCTCGTGTGCGACAATAAGGATTGCGAATGTCCTCACCACAAGCTAAACCCCACTTGTTAAAACTAGTTTTAACTATTTTGCAACAACATGTATGTTCGCAATGTATCCTTTCAATGTATGATCTTCTAGTTTGAATTTTAAACGTGAACGAAAGGAACTACTAGTGTCTTAAAGTTTTCGATGAAGGGCGGTGTTCTGTGACATTCACACTAAAGGAAAATCAACTGCTATTGGTGGTTTGAAATACAAATTATCCATTTTGCAACTATCACCAGCGACTTTTGAGTTCAGTGTTCAAAGGTTGTAGAAGTTCTACTTGACGAATCGTCCACCTACTAAACGAGTCGTACAACAATCGTCCATCTACTGGACGACTCATACAACTGATGGACGAGTCGTCCACCTACTGGACTAGTCGTCCACCTACTGGACGACTCATTCACTGGTGGACGACAACATATTTTGATCGTCTATTTAAGATCACTCCGCACATTTGCCACAACCGCACTTCACAACTTCAACTCTCACGGGCATGGACTCACCTTACTCACCACCAAACCAAACAACTGCTAATGTGTCTATGTGGCACTAATTATCGGTTCGTAAAAGATCTTAGATTGGGGGTCACCTATGGTTTGAGGTTTGGGATGTGCAATAACTATGAATTGACCCCCTCATAGGACCACGCCATTTTATTCTGAATGGTATACGTCAGGTAACATATCTACTTCAGTGATATATGAATTTGCATTTGCATTTTATCTCAAATATTCATAACAACACATCATTAATCTTACAGTCCCTACCGCCCCTTTGTGAGTTCACACAGTACATCAACAATGAACAAACAGTGAAGATGTCGAGTATGTACACGTGATGCATATAGCTGCTTGGGATAAGTTCCACTACGAGATGAAGTACGAAAAGCGGGTTGAGCAGGAGAGGAAGGAGAGAGTTGAACGGGAGGAGATTCGGCGCAAGCGTTGGGAAGAACTTCAAAGAATCGAGAAAAAGTACCATCGTCAGGCTCAGGAGGAAGAATGTATTGTTTGTCAGGCTAGAGAGGATAAACGGGAGCGCTTACGCGAGAGAGCACGTCGCGTAATGGATGCCGGGTCGGATGCATTGCGCGAGCAAAAAATATCCCCGTTGCACTCAGTAGAATCTACATTTGTGATTTAATAAACTTCGTAGTGTATCCAATGCCGAGTGTTTTTAATCAAGTGATGGTGCTATTGTGCTATATTTACTTCCATAACAAAATCTTTTGAATATGTCTTTAAGTATTCTAGAAAAAGAATAAAAAACGAACTCAAATGAACAAAATTAATTATTCAAACTTGTGATTGTATTGCATATTTCAAAATTACAGAACAAATCATCTCTTAAGCGAAAGTCGTTTTTTCTCATTACATAAAATCATAACAAACTATACTACATTTACTTCTATAAAAATACTTTGTAAATATGTCTCTAAGTATTTTTAAATCAGAGCCAAAGTGTTAATCCGGTCACTAATGATTTCTAAAAGTGGATTTGCTGTCGTAGACGTCAGGAATCCTGTCGTCCACGTGGCGGACGACTAGCTTACGTGGCCCTGTCGTCCACCGTGTGGACGATAGGGTTGTCCACGTGGCTCTGTCGTCCACGGGATGGACGATAGGTTATCCACGTGGATAAATCATCCACGCGTAGACGACAGGGTGCCTATTTTAGAAAAAAAAATTGTTGAGATGTTATTAGTATTAAATAAATATTGTACAGTGCTAAAATTAAAAAAAATCTATGATGTTACCCCCTCCTCTCCAACTGACCTGGCCAGAAATCAATCATCCGCCCGGCCAGAGTGACCTTCCCAAGGCTGGCCTTCCTATTTTTCCCCTTCCTCTCCCACGGACCTAGCCAGAATCAATCACCCAGTGACCTTCCCAAGGCACGCCTTCCTCTTTTTTCCCATTGTTGTTCAACCCCCCGGATCAGAATCATCTTCCCCCTTCACCATTTCTCCTTGAGCTCGTCCCACCACCATTGCCGACAAGCTCAAGCTCGAACGTCGTCATTGGTTCACTTCTGGCAGAGCAGGAGCTGCGCACGAGTGTCACAAATCTCGTGCTGCCCTACATTTTTCCTTTCTGCCTGTGAGCTATGAGATCAACAACCATCTCATTCCACCGTGAGCCTGTGACCACGGACCGCCTTGTGTGCCGCCATTGGTTTGTCTTTCCATGGTGAGTCTCCATTTGATGTTTGGGTTATTGTGTTTATAAAGTTTAATTGTGATTTTACCCTCTAAAATTAGAATTTGTGATTTTACCTATAGTTTTTTAAATGAAACTAAAGTATACCCATATTCCGTTATATGTTGTTAACGGTGTTAAATTATGATTAACTTTTTTTATCATATTTAACACTGTTAAAAGTATATAACAGAGAAGGGGTATACTTTGGCTTCGTTTTAAAAAAGCAGAGGTAAAATCACAAACTTTAATTTTAAAGGATAAAATAATAATTGGACTTTCAACCAAAGATATAAACACAATAAACCCTTGGTGTTTCACTCATGCAACATCCCCACCGTGTTGCGCGACTTTTGGACAAGGTGTTGACCACAATTTCTGCCCCAGCTCATCAGATTTCAAAGTCTTCTAACCAGGATTTTCGCCTTCGTCGTACCCCACCGTCGAGCACTAACTTCAGATCAACTCCAATCTCCAAATCATCGTTGTCGAGATCAAGCTAATCTAGGTGATGCCTTCGGGATGCTTGACTTTGTCTCTCCCTATGTGTCAAGTGCACAACATCATCGACATTGGGCCTAGACCGTCGGTCGTCGTTGACAAGCTTCAGACCATTTTACCACGCCATGTTTGTGTTTTCCTTTGTTTTTCATAAAACTTCCTGGGTGAGAGCGTCGCCGCTACAGATGTCATGAGTAAAATATCTACAGATATTGCTCTCATACAGTGGCGGAACTAGGATTTTATCAATGAGTATGTCATAAATTTTTTTACATGCAATCTAATAAACTTATTTACTAATTTGTTAAAAATAATGTTTATGTAAGCATGACAACTCATATGCGCACAACATAATATAAAAAAATTCATGTGTGACAATAAAAAACTTAATATACTATAAATATATAATATTTATGTTTATATTAGAAGAACCAATCTCTAATCTAGTGATCCTATTGATGTCCCTCTTCTTGATACAAAAATAAATTACTAACAATAATACACATAACAAGAAGAACACGAACAGGGACAAATCTAAAAAGAAACAAATTTCTTGTTTTATTCAACAAATTCAAACAGTTCTTGTCCATATGTAACGACATTTATGATTATCTCAAAGCTATGAAAACGGGAACAGAGATGGTGAGTATGTTGTCTACACCTTCGCGTGAGAGTTGTGGTAGCACGAAGATGCGCACTGTGTGCACTTGAGGATAATCCGTATGTTTGTTATCACCGCCTGCATCACCTTGGCAGTCACCGAATATCACCGCCTCATTGGACGCTAGAAAATCACGAGTGAATCATGCTTATCTAAAAGAACACGGTCACTGCCAGTCGCGAAGCACAAGAAAAAAAATCACAATAGAGTCAATGATTGTCGTAAAAATGGGATAAAATCCAAAACTACCATAAAAAATTGTGAGCTATCAATTATCGATAGAATCAATTGTACAATGACTGATAGCATGCACAGTCCTATTTATGTTGAAATTAATTGTACCGTGGTATGCCTAATCCTTGTCTATGTTTGTTGGCCCCAGGGTATGCCGAGGCCCACCTGGCATACCCTTTGGGTCCGCCACTGCTCTCGTATCCATACCCTCATGATAATATTCGTATCTCAACCCGTTACCCACAACGGGTAAAAAATGTGGCCCTTACCTAGTACCCATGAATATTTTTTATCCACAGGCATATCCGTTACTCATCGGGGTGGTGGCGAGATGCGTTAGTTGGCGGGGATGCAGGCGGTGTGGTGACGACGAGGACGTGAGTGGGGGCGGGGTTGCAGGGTTGCGGCAGGGACGCGACGAGGTTTGTCAATGTGACACCCGGTTCCGAATATGAACCAAGTGAATGCATATGTGTGTCCAGAATGTTCATCACACATACACATGTATTCCACAATCTGAATTCAGAATATAACCACGTACGAATAATGTTTAGGTACTTTATTACATCGACTCATTGTCTCACTCATGATTGTATATCTTATTCTTGTAGCGGAAGACTCTAAACGACAGCGGAAAGTGAATAAAACAGCAGGCTCCAATCTTCAACTCCACATGCATGTTGACGATAGTGCGCACGCCTAGTACTCCACTTGTTCCTCGAAATATTCTTCTCCTGTAGCTGATGTATGTGTGGAAATGCAAGGGTGAGTACATGTCGTACTCAACAAGTGCGGTAAAAGTATGACATGTAGCTTACAACAAGGTACGGAATAAAAAGGTTCATTGCAGCAAGCAAATTTTATTTCACAAACACGTTAAAACAACAACTATCTCTAGGTGAGTTTAATCCCGTTATAACCAAGTATTTCATCAACATTCCTTCATCATAATTCAACATTTATCAAGTCTCAACCAGTCATTAATCTTTCTCAAGTTCATCTCATACTCATAAATATTCATAATCATCTCATATTCATATAACCGAAACTAAATCCATTGTCATGATCTAAAGCAGTCCAAAAACCAATCCCAAAAACCATACCATAATCATACCGAATAAACATACCAAATAACCATACCAAGTTTGCCTCTAATCATGGAAGTTGGCCAGGTGCTTGTGACCGGAAGCACGGCTATCATGATAGTTTTACACTCTGCAGAGGTGACACCACTTTACCCACAAGTTTGTGATTTCGTCACCCGTTGGCGACTAAAGGAAACCTCCATTATACCAGTACACAATCGTCGGTGTATGGCCAAAAGATCACAAAATAGCCTTTACAAAGGGGCTACTAGGATGTACAGGTCCACCGAGGTTTCACCGGCAGGCTCAAATCTCCATTCTCCCACCCACGGACCCCCTCTTGTGTCATGCAGTTCCCAGGGCAGTCCTCCTCGACTCCCATTCCCCGCACCATCCAACGGTCCATAACAAACTAGCAACACACCTAATTAGTCAGCTAAGCCGCACCCATATTTGGCCTTGTGGTGGCATTGTTTTTACTGGCATGTGCTCGCATGAACTGGTCCTTAGATCTACGGCAAGCAAACCACCATCTCATTCAGCAACATCCATGAACCAAGATCGCCTAGATCTCCCCGATTCCATGCTCATTAACATCATCAAGTTATCATCATCATTATTCATATGAGTGCAGTAGCTAAATAAGTTTTATTTTAGCTTCTCATGTCCCGTAAGTTAAGCGAAGCAAAAAGGAAAACCGATCATACCCGACTCTTCAACTTTCCCGGCAATAATGATGGTTAACAAAACTAGTAAACTCCTATAAAAGGGTGTCCTATCAACTTGACACAAGCATACGAGTTTTCACAAGCAAAACAATTTCAAAATATGGGATCAATATGGTCAAGGGGCACTTGCCTTGCTCCCGTGCCTCGTGTTGCTCAAGCGTCTTGAAGCCTTGGTGTTGTAGTTCCTCGTAGACGGCCTCTTGAGCGTGTCCTTCTACTCATGACCACACACATACAAAATTTACAGCAATCAATTATCATGCACAACTTTACTCAAGATGCAATGAGGTGGATGAATGCAATTCCTATGGTGCAGTTTTATAAAATCAATTTGCACGTGTTCTTGCATATTTTAGTAGGCTTTCATGGGGGTTTATGATGATCAAGGATGCCGGGGTCAAGTGTGAACGTGGTGATGATCTTGACCCACTTTGTAGATCAATCCCACCGTCAAAAATGCACCAAAACATGGTCTGTCCACACGCAGAATTTTTCTGCTCGTAGAGGGTGAAGAAAACGGTGCGTAGAAACAGCGGCAACGTTGTAAGAGGGGTAATGAAGACCTACCTCACTTCTTCCTTGCGGCAGGGCCTCCCTCCTAGAAATGGCAGCAGCGGGAGATTTTCTAGGGAGAATTATGGGGCTGCAGCTAGGTCAGAACGTCAGGGCGTCTTCTCCGGCGACGGCGAGGCATGGCGGGGCTCGACGGTGGCCAAATTCCGGCAGGGGGGGCTTGGTGACTTGGCAGCAAGGGGGCGCAGCTTGGCAGCGGGGGGGGGGGGGGGGGCGGCGGCAAAAAGAGGCAAGGGGTGGGCGGCTACAGGGGAGAGTTATATTTATAAGGGGATACAAAAGAGTCCTAGAGGTGGGGGAACAAAAGAGTTCTAGAGGTGGGGGAACAAAAGAGTCCTAGAGGTGGGGGACTAGGGTTCCCCCCTAATTTGGTGCAGCCAATTTGGGGGGGGGGGGGGGGTCCTCCCAAATGTGGGGGAAATTTCCCCTAGGAGAATTTTGAGGAATTTGGGAAAAACCAGAAAAATTGGGAATTTTTTGGAAAATTTGAGTAAGGGAGAAATTTGGGGAAAATTAGGGTGGCCCAATTTTTTGTTTTATTTATTTATTCTTATTTTTATTTCTTTTTCTTTTCTATTTATTTTCATTATTTTCTATTTCTATTCCCTTTTACTATTTTATTTGCTTCTATATTCCTTTTTTCATTTCTTCTTTTTAAATGCTACTCTATATGAATAATGTATGCAATGCATGGTAGAAATTTTAAGGGTGTTACAGACAGATGGTGGCCTGATTCGCGTAGTGCAAGGTGGGCGGGTAGCACCAAGAATGCGGAGGGAACACGCGCGGGGTGGGTGGTGGCGAGATCTTGTGGAGTGCGGGCTAGGCAGGTGGTAGCATGGGGAGGGTGCGAGGACTCACCGCTAGACTGAGGTAACATAGAGAAAATAATGAAACACTAGAATGAGTATATTTATATGATGTTACATGAGACTCAAATGTTAGTGTTCCGATACGATATGTGGATATGAGTATGGTTTTTTTACTCGATAAGAATAACCCGTTGGGTTTTATCCATTGTCCAAACTCGTACCCGTAGATATAAATTTGTATCCAAATCCGTATCTATCAAGTTGGATATCCATGGACGTGCGGCTAATAGGTATCAATTGCCATCTCTAGTTGCTTCTCTCGAGCAGCCCAGGCTGCCATAGCTGAGTTCGATTAGTCGGATGTTGTGTTTTTCCAGTTATTAATGAATTTATCTAATAGGTAGAAAATTCATACTACTTGAAAAAGTATGTAGTAATTAAAAAACAACTTTATAAAGTGACAAAAATATCTGCATCCTAGTTATTCGATATACCGAGTAGAAATATTGAACACACCAAACTAATCTTTTTGTTGCATTTAAAAACCCATGCATGTTTATCCTAATTAGTGCTTCTGTGCATGTTAAAATAATGAACTTTTACATACATGCAAATAGCATGTGAACACAGCACAAAAAGCTTCACAAAACATGCACCTTAGTTTACCAGCTCCCCCCTCCCATCCTGCTCAGATTCAATTTCCCTCCTCCAAATCTAACGCAAGACATGGACTCTAAGGCTGCTTGCACCGGCATGCAGTATATGGTGCAGGACTGGAAGCATCCAGTTGCCGCCCCAAAAACATGCCACACCGGTGTGCGGGACAAGTGACGCTAAAAGAACGTATGCTACATGCCTACGCCCGCACAAAAACGGTGCAGACTGAGCGTCAGTCATTGCCCTTCCGTGCGTGAAGAAGCAAGGTGGTGGCTGGGGCAGAGGCAGAAATGAACCTCGGCAAGTTGCAGGTGGTCGAAGCAACGGCGGGGCAGCACAAACTGAGGAGAAGCGGGGCTAGGGAGGATGCCAGATTGTCCAACTCTACTGTGTCGTTGTTGTCGGTGTCCATGGCGGCGATGAGGGTGTGGATCTCGTCCCTGGCAGTTGGAGCAGGGCCAATCCCAGCTTCATGAGGCGATCTTCATGTGAGAAACGGGAGAATCTCCAGCTTGCGTGTAAGTGCATCTAGACATCCCCGTGTGGGTTTTAGATGATTGATGACAAAGAAGTGAAGAGCTAATCAAATTTGCTAAGTGAGAGTAGGTTCTGGAGAAAAAGGAGAATAAAACAAAAAGGTAAAAAGGTGGCTTTGATGGGAAAAAGAAGGATCATGATTGAAAAGACCCAATTCAAGGAGAAAGCTTAGCCTCATAGTTCAAGTCTAGAGTGTGTGTGAGATACACCTCTAAGTGCTCAATAGATATACAGGGAGGATGAGTGAAAACACACAGTCAAAAATAATATACTAGTCGGGACAGGAACGAACTAGTCTGATATCCATAGACATGTCCGATATGCCATGGAGAAAACCTCTCTGTGACATTGTACTAGTACGGGTCATAACGAACTAGCCTGTTGCAGCTAGATTTGTCCGATTTCCAACAACCTATCCTCCTTTGTGTGACATCGGACAAGTCTGATGTCACACCGGACTAGTCCATGCTTCACAGACTAGTCCGCATTCAAACAGACAAGCCCACTCCGTGTGACATCGGACATACGGACTAATCCGTATAATTAGGGTTTAACTCATCACTAGCGGCGAGACACAATTTAGAAGAGAACAGCGTACTAGTCCAGTGTTGACAACGGACTAGTCCAGACTCCTTAGATCCCAACGAAAACATATCGGGGCCTCTATAAAAAGGAGACCCCGACTCATTTTTGCAGACACACGAACCCCAACGCCGCCACTGCATCCAAAAGCGCAAAAAAACACTCCTCTCCACACATTGTATGGTCGAAGAGTCAAATCTATGGGAGTTAGGCATTGGGAAAGGGAGAGCGATGATCTCATTGCAATTGAGATCTTGGTTTGATTTCTCTCACACACTCCTGTTGATTAATGTATAATTTTCGAGTGTCTTGATCTCCTATTTGCTATAAACTTGTGGGAGCCCTCAACTTGTGAGGAAGCCACATAAACTTGGTGATTACCCTGTTTGATAGTGAAGATCAAGTCGACCTTTGTGGTGACTTGACGAGGGAAGGGTTGGTTAAGACCCGACTCCGTGTGAGCTCCTCAACAAGGACGTATATCCCTTGTGTGGGATTGAACCTCGGTAAAAATCACTTGTCTCGTGTGCTCCTGATTCGTACTTTTCGACACCATCACTAGCTAGGGTTTAAGTTGATCATACTTTTGATTTTCATTAATCTTGTAATCCACGTGTTATTTAGTTTTCATAAATACTTGTTAAAGTTATTATAGTAGTTTCATACTTGTCGGTACCCTGCAAACCGGGTACCCCCGCTTGGAGGGTTAAAGACAGCCCAGGTCCCGCCTCCCTGCTGAGGCGGGCACTAGCGAGGTCACATGTCCTTGGCCCCGGGGTCAGCCCCAGGGCTGCCACGTGCGTCTAGGTTCTGGAGCCAACACGTGCCCTTGGGCCCGGACCAAGCCTCCCCGCTAAGGTGAGGTCCGGAGCGGCCACGTGTATGTGGGCTCTAAACCTCCTCCCCACCGAGGAGGGCTTCGGAATCGACACGTGCCCTTGGCCCCGGACCAAGCATCCCCCTGAGGTGAGATCCAGAGCTACCATGTGTACCTGGGCTCTGAACCTCCTGCCCGCTTAGGAGGGCCCCGGAGACGACACGTGCCCTTGGCCCTGGACTAAGCCTCCTCGCTGAGGTGAGGTCCGGAGCTGCCATGTGTACCCGGGCTCCGGAGCAGACACGTGCGCTTGGCCCCGAACCAAGCCTCCGCGCTTAGGTGAGGTCCAGGGCTGCCACGTGTACTCAGGCTCCGAACCTCCTCCCTGCTAAGGAGGGCTACGGAGCCGACACGTGCCCTTGGCCCCGGACCAAGCCTCCCCTCTTAGGTGAGGTCCGGAGCTACCACGTGTACCCGGGCTCCGAACCTCCTCCCCGCTGAGGAGGGCTCTAGAGCCGCCACGTGTCCCACGATCCGTCGTGGGCCGTGGGAGCGTTGTCAGGTCTTGCATTCAAGGCTCACGCCTTCCTCAGAAGCATGGCGCACATCACACGCCTCCGTCCTCCGCCCGTTCGCTATTACGGTGACAAGACAGGGAGGCGAGGCGTGACAATGGCACAGTGCTGCTCAACAACATAGTGCCGTCCTGCAGAGTGAGGTGACACAGCGACAAGACAACGTCATCATCACCTGCGGCGTGGTCAGAGGCGTTTAGCGCGCCAGGCGGTGGGTCTTAACTCCCCCGCCAACCACTCTACTCAGGATGTAAAACCCTAGATCATGTATAGGGTTCAGACAACTTCGGGGCCACCTGTCGGGCCCCAAGCCTCATTGTAACCACCGCGGTCTTGGGCTATAAAAGAGCCGAGATATCCACCTGACAAGGGGTTGGTTCCCACACATTAGCAACCCTAGCAATATACGTGCAAGCAATACAATAAACACTCCCTTGGACGTAGGGTATTACGCTCCGACGGCCCGAACCACGTAAATCCTAGTGTTCACCCGCTCTCTCAAGATTGATCGCTCTAGGGACGTCAAGCCTCTCCAATCAAAGAACCTCCGTGGGCTGCTCCAGTAGCGAACGGGGGGAGTGTCGAAGCAAACACTCCAACAATACTTTTTGCTGTGATAAATTCGAAGAAAACACAAAAATATTCAACTTTGATCACTGTGCTGTTGAACCACAGACTAGTCCGCAGTGACACCGGACTAGTCTGGACTCTAGAATTTAATACCTCTGAATTAAGTATTTCAGGAGTTCAAAAAACCTATTCACCCCCACTATAGGCACATTCATTGAGGGTGAAGGGCGGCGATGAGGGTTGGGGCAAAGGGCGGTGGCGATGGCGGGGGTTGGGGCAGAGGCCGGTGGTGGGGGACGCAAGGTATGCGAGGCGGTGGGGCCCGACGGGTCATGCGAGGGCAGCAGGGGCGACGAGGGATGCGAGTGAAAAATAAACGAAGAACAAGAATGTTCGGAAAAAAAGGAAAAGTGAGGGAGGAAATAAAAAGGAAAGGAAAGAAAAGAAAGGAAAGAAAATAGAAGAAAGGAATAATGAAAGAAATAGAAGGAAAGACGAAAGGAAAAGAGGAAATAAAGTAAAGGAAAGAAGAGAGGAAAAAGGGAAAGAAAGTAGAAGAAAAATAGAGAAAAGGAAAGAATATAAAAAATAGAAGAAAAATAAGAGGGGAATGAAACCGAATACAAGGTAAAGAATATATAGGAAAAGGAAAGAAAATAAAAGGAAAAGAGTAGAGGGAAGAAAGAAAAGGGTCGGAAAGAAATACTAAAGAATGAGTGGTAGATGATATAGAGTATATTTAGGAGTAGGATAAGTGCGGAACCACGTGCTGAAAAGCAGAGAATATTTTAAAATGTGTTGCAAAGAGTCGAGACGTTTAGAGTATATTTTAACACCACATGATTGCGGATAGTCTAAATCCACTCTGCTCCACCTCACTCCCCTGTAGGGATGACAATGAGTTGGTTTAGGTTCAGGTGGAGCAAAAACCCGTTCGAGATAAAAGAGGTTGCGAGTGAAATTTGAAACCCGCACCTGCACCTATCAGGTTTCGGACGGGTTTTAGGTGCCCGTCGGGTTTAATTTTTTTATAAACATACTATAATGTTTAATAAAATAAGTCTAAAAAATCATCCATTTTAAATGGCAATACAACAAAAAAAGATTAACTTGCTTATAAAGATTATAAATATAGGTTGCAATAAGTAAGATGAAATAATTAAATTATATAAAATAATTAAATTTTACTTTAAAATTAGAAATATAAATTATTTCAGGTGCCCAACAACCAGAGGATGCAAAATAAAACCGGTACCCACAGACCGGCGGCTGAAAAGTCGCACACCATCTGATCCAACCGGGACCGGACTCGCCAAGCAGGAAGCAATCCGCCATGGACCTCCGCGAGCTAGGTGGCACGGGCCTTCGCGTCAGCGCCGTAGGCTTCGGTGCCTCCCCGCTGGGTCACGTCTTCGGCGACGTCCCGCGCGACACCGCCCGCGCCGCCGTCCGCCGCGCGCTCGACCTCGGCATCAATTTCTTCGACACCTCCCCGTAAAGAAAGCTGCGCCTTTTTTCGTCCTTCCTTCCATTCCGCCGCCCGCGCTGATCCGAGGTTGAGTTCTCCCTTCCTCCGCGCAGGTTCTACGGCGGCACCGTCTCGGAGTCGGTGCTCGGCGACTGCCTCCGTCACGCCGCCGTCCCGCGGGACCGCGTCGTCGTTGCGACCAAGTGCGGCCGCTACAAGGAAGGCTTCGACTTCTCTGCAGGCCGCGTGACGCGCAGCATCGATGAGAGCCTCTCCCGCCTCGGCCTGGACTACGTCGACATCCTCCACTGCCACGACATCGAGTTTACAAACCTCGACCAGGTCCGCCTTGCCACGGCCACCACCTGTTCGACGAATTGCCGTGTTTCTTCATTTAGCATGAGTCGCCCATGATCAAGTTACACTGACACACTTTTCTGCTGGGGAATATGTAGATTGTTAATGAGACGATCCCCGCTCTCCAGAAAATCAAAGAGAGTGGGAAGGCACGGTTCGTCGGGATCACTGGGCTGCCCTTAAGCATCTACACGAATGTTCTGGATCGGGTGCCACCAGGCTCAGTGGATGTGATTCTGTCTTACTGCCACTTTGGGATCAGTGATACGTCCCTGGTGGATCTCCTTCCCTACTTGAATAGCAAGGGCGTTGGGGTGATCAGCGCCTCGCCACTTGCGATGGGCCTGCTCACTGATAATGGTCCTCCAGAATGGCACCCTGCACCAGAAGAACTTAAGGTATCCCTTATCTGACTCCTTTTTTGTTTCTGTTGGTTCCCGAATACATCATTTCACTTGTACATTTCTATTGAACTACAGTGAGTTGTAAATAATTATTTTCCATGTCGCAAGAATGTGCCAAGGATGTATTTTAATACCATATGCATCTGTGCAGACCGGACATTATGGTTAGTTCTTTCAGTTCTTGAGATATAAATTGGAAGGTAATAAGGAACATATGAAGATCTGCTTGAAATGTGAGTAAAACACCATGGACTGAAACAGCAGCTGTTGCAAGTTTGGCAGCTGATTCCTGTTATTGAGTAACATAACAGTCCTGTGTCCAAACTAGATACCGAACAATTCAGTTTCAATCATAGTTATTAAGGCGGTAAGGCGACATAAGGCGACATACCCCCTTTTTATCTTTTAAGCTATAAGGAGTAAGGTGAGGCGACGCCTTACTAATATATAAATATAGAAAAATATATGAATACAGTCCCAAATTCCAAATAGATAAGGATAACAGTAGCAATTAGCAAAATAGAGGTAGTTCAACCTAAACCAACATAATTGACTAAAAGTCCAACATAACTAATATATAGTAGTACTAGTGTACTAGATAACACTCCCATCTCTCAAGTTTGACTCAATATCCATCTCTCAAGTTTGTACTAGTCCTCTCTGACCTAACCGATACCTGACTCTCTTCTCTATTATTTGGGCTGGGCTGAGATAAACTGTGTTGCAATTCCGGTGCTGATCACACTAAAACTGCCCTGTCCCGATAGCAGTTCAGCACCCCGCCTGGGTGCTGTTCTTGCTGAACCAGGAAAACTGTGAGGGAGTAGAGAGAAATCTGATCTGTTCTTTGGGAGAACAGAACATCCACTGCTTGAAGGTGCTTCTGATCTGGGCGCTGGACAGAGCAGAAGAGAGGGAGAGGGAAGAACAGGGAGCTGCCGACCCGTTCCTGAGTTGTGGAGGCGCAGAACAGGGGGTTCAGCAGGGGCGGCAGCTAGTATTTGACCCCTGGTGGCAGCGGCTGCTCCAGGGAGAGAGAGATGGCGGCGGCTAGGCTTAGAGAGGTGGAGGAATTATTTCTCTATTGATCTAAAACTGGAGTGTTTGGCTTCTTTATATAGCCCCCCTTACAAGAGTCCTAATCTATTACTACTCAATATTTTAGTCTATCTCTAATTCTATCTCTACAACAACAACAACCAAGCCTTTATCCCAAGCATGTTGGGGTCGGCTAGACATGAAACCCAATATCAATGAAGTAAAAGAGAGGAAGAGATATAAGAACAAGAAAAAAGAAAAAAATGAAAAAAGGAAAAAAAGGAAAAGAAGGGGAAAAGAAAAAAAGAAAATAAAAGAAAAAAAGACAAAAAAGAGAAAAAAATAAAAAAGAGAAAAAAAAGAAAAAGAAAAAAGGAAAAAAAAACAAGACTAAGGTTCTGGCACATGAATTGCTACTTTCCATGCGGTCCTATCATGAGCTAAGTCTCTGGATACATTCCAATCTCTCAAATCTCGTTTTACCGCCTCCTCCCAGGTCAACCTTGGTCGTCCTCTACCCCTCCTAATATTTTCTCTACCTTTTAAAATCTCACTGTTAACCGGTGCTTCTGGAGGCCTTAGCTGGATATGTCCAAACCACCTAAGTCGATGTTGGACTAACTTCTCTTCAATCGGCGCCACCCCTAACTTATCACGAATCGCCTCGTTCCTTATTCGGTCTCTTCTCGTGTGCCCGCACATCCACCGTAGCATGCACATCTCTGCGACACTCATTTGTTGGACATGTTGCCGTTTAGTTGGCCAACATTCCGCCCCATAAAGCATCGCTGGTCCGATCACTGTCCTACAGAACTTCCCTTTTAGCTTTTGTGGGACCTTCCTATCACATAGGATTCCAGAGGCTTGTCGCCATTTCATCCACGCTACCTTGATCCTATGGCAAACATCCTCATCAATATCGCCATTGCTTTGTAACATTGATCCTAAGTATCGGAAAGAGTCCCTTCTAGGTACTACTTGTCCTTGTAGACTAACATTTCCCTCTTCACGAGCAACACCACTAAAGTCACACCTCATATACTCGGTCTTGGTCCTACTAAGTCTAAACCCCTGTTTGTCTCCATAACTCTAATTTCTTATCAACAACATCCCTAGTTTCATCTACCAGCACTACATCATCGGCAAAGAGCATGCACCAAGGGATATCCACTTGTATATCTTTTGACACCTCATCCATCACCAAGAAAAAGATGTATGGGCTCAAAGCTGATCCTTGATGTAGTCCTACCGTGATAGGAAATGCATCAGTCTCACTATCACTTACGCGCACACTTGTTCTAACATTATTGTATATATCCTTGATAAGGGTAATGTACTTTGTTGGAACTTTATGTTTCTCTAGTGCCCACCACATGACTGACCTTGGTATCTTGTTGTACGCCTTCTCCAAGTCAATGAACACCATATGCAAGTCCTTCTTCTGCTCCCTATATCTCTCCATAAGGTGACGAAGCAAGAAAATCGCCTCCATTGTAGACCTCACAGGCATAAAACCAAACTGGTTTTTAGTGACATTGGTCACTTTCCTCAGGCGGTGTTCAATCACTCTCTACCAAAGCTTCATAGTATGACTCATAAGCTTAATCCCTCGATAATTAGTATAACTTTAAATATCACCTTTATTTTTGAAGATAGGTACTAATATACTTTTCCTCCATTCTTCAGGCATCTTGTTTGACTGAAAAATGTGGTTGAATAGTTTTGTGAGCCATACTATTGCCACGTCCCCAAGGCATCTCCACACCTCAATAGGGACATCATCAGGGCCGAGAGCCTTTCCTCCTTTCATCCTTTTTAAGGCCTACTTAACCTCAAACTCTTGTATCCTCCGCACGAACCGCCTGTTGGAGTCATCAAAGGAGTCATCCAACTCAACCATAGTGCTCCCATTCCCATCATTGAATAGCCCATTAAAGTAATCCTGTCATCTATTCTTAATCTCTCCATCCTTCACTAGAATGTGGTCAGTCTCATCTTTGATGAATTTAACTTGATTGAAATCCCTCATCTTTCTCTCACGGATTTTTGCTATCTTGTATATGTCCTTTTCACCTTCTTTTGTCTCTAGTCTCTCATATAACTCATCATAGGCCTGTCCTCTTGCCTTACTCACAGTCCGCCTTGCATTTTTCTTGGCCTCTTTGTACTTAAGCATGTTGCTTGCGCTTCTATCATTATGCCAACTCTTGAAACACTCCTTCTCCTTAATGGCTTTTTGTACATCCTCATTCCACCACCAAGTGTCTTTATCTACAAGTTTCCTTCCTTTTTTCACACCGAACACCTCACTAGCTACCTTCCTAATGCAAGTTGCCATCTTCACCCACATACTATCTGCATCTCCATTTTCTGCCCAGGGTCCTTCTGTGATCATCCTATTTTTGAAGGATTCTTGTGGTTCTCCTTTCAACTTCCACCACTTTGTTCTTGTGATTTTGACACCTTTGTCCCGCAAAGAACATGTATGGAAGCGAAAGTCAACTATCACAAGCTTATGTTGTGTCACAACACACTCCCCGGGGATCACCTTACAATCTAGACACTCCCGTCTATCCCTTCTCCTAGTGAGGACAAAGTCAATCTGGCTAGAGTATTGGGCACTACTAAAGGTCACTAGGTTGCCTCTTCCTAAAGAGGGTGTTAGCTACCAACAGATCATAGGCTACGGCAAAGTCTAGTATGTCCTTACCCTCTTGATTTCTATCGCCGCATACAAAGCCTCCATGTACTCCCTCAAATACTAGGTTAGTTGCACCCACATGACCATTGAGATCTCCTCCTATGAGGAGTTTCTCGGTTATCGGTACACTACTAACCATATCCTCTAAGTCCTCCCAAAATTGCCTCTTAGCACTCATGTTGAGCCCAACTTATGGGGCATAAGCACTAATGACGTTCAAGACAATGTCCCCAATTACTATCTTGATTAAGATGATCCTATCCCCTCGTCTTCGAACATCCACTACTCCATCCTTAAGATTCTTATCTATTAGAACAACTACGCCATTTCTAGTCCCAGCCGATCCAGAATACCAGAGCTTAAAACCGGTATTCTCGACTTCTCTCGCCTTCCGACCCGCCCATCTAGTCTCTTGTACATAAAGGATATTTACTCGTCTTCTAATGGCAACATCTACTAACTCACGTAGCTTCCCCGTCAAGGATCCTACATTCCAACTACCCACCCGAAATCTATGTTCCTCGGCTAGCTTCCTTACGCTTTCCACCCGTCGAGTAAGATGCAAAGACCCTTGCTCACTTATCACTACATCCGGGCGATGATGTAGCGTGCCACTAAGGTGGTGGCGATCTGGCCCTTGCTCATTTAACACCATATCCGGGTTCCGATATGGCGCGCCACTAAGGCGGTGGCGACCCGACCCTTGCCCACTTAACACCATACCCGAATTCCAATATGGCGCGTCGCTAAGAGGGTTACGCCCCAACGAATATCTATTGGATTTCATTTCCATGAGAATGGCTAAGTGTAGTTGTTGGCTCGCCAAGCCTATCACAACCCCCTCCTCCTTTACCCGGGCTTGGGACCGGCTATCTCTAATTCTATCTCTAAGAAGACTAAACTCTAATCTCTTCTAGAAGGTGGATCCGGCCTGGGCCAGGGGCAGATCAGCCCACACGGCCCAATCTGGCCGCCCTGGGCCAGGGGCAGATCAGCCCACATTCTTCTCCTGATCCTGACGCTGGCCCACGTCTAGGATCCCGATCCTTCTTCTCATCTCCACAAACTTCCGTCTTCGAAGGGCCTTGGTCAAGATGTCCGTCATCTGGTCTTGCGTGGAGATTTGCTCAAACACAATAGTACCGCTGTCCACACACACTCGTATGTAGTGGTAGTTGACATCGATGTGCTTGCTTCTGTCATGGTGTACCGGATTCATGCTCAAGTCTATAACTTACTTGTTATCAACCCGCAGCGCCGGCGCCTTCGATTTTTCAGCTAAGTCCTCCATCAGCCGTGCCATCCATACACCTTGACATGCCCCTTGAGCTGCTGCAATATATTCTGCTTCACATGAGGACAAGGCCACCACCTTCTGCTTGCAGGACTGACTTGAAACGTGGCTGTTTCCAAGACAGAACAACACCCCGCTTGTGCTCTTGCGGTCCTCTACGTCTTCCGCATAGTCACTATCCGAGTACCCAATAAGCTCCATGTCTCCTCCTCTTGCATAGAAGACTCCATAGTTGATTGTACCCGCTATGTAGCATGCAATGCGCTTGACTGCAGCAAAGTGCTCCTCCTTGGGCTCCTCTAGAAACCGACTCACGTACCCGACCGAGTAAATGAGATCGGTACGTGTGTTCACCAAATATCGCAGCCCTCCCACCAAGCTCCTACAGTCCGTTGCATGCACCAACGGACTATCACTTGTCTTGTAAAGCTTGAGGCCTTGCTCCATGGGGAATGCACAAGGGTTGCATCCCTCCAGGCCAGCTTTAGAGACAAGTTTGGAACCGTAGGCCGCGTGCCCAACGCATATCACTGCATCAGCTTGCCGCACCTCTATGCCAAGATAATATGACAAGAGAACCAGGTCGCTCATCTTGAACCTCTTCATCATCTCCCCCTTGAACTTCTTGAGGTCGCCTCCTCCTGTGATCACAAGATCATTGACGTACACGCCGACGATGAGCTTCTCATCTTCAGCTCCACGGAAATAGATTCCGTGCTCGCTCGTACTCTTCTGGAAACCAAGCGATAGCAAGCTATCGTTGAGCTTGGCATTCCAGGCCTTGGGCGCCTGACGAAGTCCATATAAAGCCTTCTTGAGCCGATGCACCTTGTGTTCGGCTCCGTCAATGATGAAGCCAGCGGGTTGGGAGATGTACACCTCATCCATCAAGTCGCCGTTCAGGGAAGGCACTCTGCACGTCCATGTTGTGTACCTCCCACCCCTTGTGCGCAGCAACTGCAAGGACAAGCAAACAGATTCGAGACGAGCTACAGGAGCAAATACCTCGTCAAAATCTATTCCTTGCCGCTGGACATAGCCTTTTGCCACCAACCGAGCCTTGTGCTTCACCACCTCCCCATGCTCGTCCCTTTTCAACTTAAACACCCATTTGAGGCTAATGGGCCTGTGTCCTGCAGAAAGATCAACAAGTTGCCAAGTCTTGTTTTCTTCTATGGACTCCATCTCCTCGAGCATGGCCCTTCTCCAGCACGGGTGTTCCTCTGCATCGGCGAAGGACGTGGGCTCCTCCGCGGTGGTTAACATGAGCTCCCCCTCCTCCAAGCTTGGTGGGCGCTCACCACGACCAGGAGGGGTGAGGGTTTCAAGCACGTTGCGCATTGTGCGGAACCGTAGTTTCGCGCCGTCGTCATAGTCGGCGTCGACGACGTTGCTGCCAGGGTCCGACAGCGGTGTGGCGAAGCAGATGGGCCGTGGAGGATTCCGGGGGGTGACGAAGGTGCTGGAATCTTCAAGTCCGGAACCCCCGCTGCTGCTGACTCCCGTGCATGACTGTCCCAGCCCTGATCTGCGCTGGACAGTCCCTGCAGGAGCCTTTGGGGCGATGCCGTGGGTTCTGGATCCCCTCCAGCAGGTCTAGAGGTTGGCGCAGGAACTCCTGGGGTCTGGACAGACCCTTCAGTGCCCCTCCTGGGCACTACAGGGGTGCTGTTCGGCCCCTCTGGACCCTGCAGCACCTCTCCGGGTGCTGGAACAGCAGGTCCAGCAGGTGCTGGACCTAAGGAGTCGACGTGGAAGGCAGTGTAGTCCTCTTCTCCTGCTCCTTCTCCCCAGTCCCACTTAGCCGCCTCGTCAAATATCACGTCATGTGATATGTGTGTGCGCCCATCAGCCGGATTATACATCCGATAACCCTTCGTCCCTGCAGCATAGCCAAGAAGAATCATCGGAGTACTCCGATCTTTCAACTTTTTAAGGTGGAGGCACATGTTCCTGACATGCCCCACGCACCCAAAAGTTCGGAAGTAGTTGACGGTTGGTCGCTCTCCATGCCAAGCTTCATATGGTGTCTTCTCGTCAAGGCCACAGGTGGGGTATCAATTTAAGATGTAGATAGCCGTGATAACTGCCTCACCCCAAAAAATCCTGGGCATACCCTTCGCCTTCAACATACTCCTCGCCATGTCGACCACCGTCTGGTTGCGCCGCTTCACAACCCCGTTTTGCTGCGGCGTATACGGGGCTGTGAGCTGACGTTGTACTCCGTGCTGAGCGCAGTACTCGCCGAACTCCTGTGAGGTGAAATCCATGCCGACCGCCGTCTGGTTGCGCTGCTCCACAACCCCGTTTTGCTGCGGCGTATACGGGGCTGTGAGCTGACGTTGTACTCCGTGCTGAGCGCAGTACTCACCGAACTCCTGTGAGGTGAACTCCCGTCCGCGATCAGTACGGAGTAGCTTCAACCTCTTTAGGGACTCTAATTCAGCCGTCGTCTAGAATTGCTGAATTAAGTCGGGCGCCTGGTCCTTGGTTGCTAGAAATAGAGCCACATATAGCGGCTCATGTCATCCACTAGCAACAAGAACATCTTGCCGCCTGGAGTCGTCGGCGTGATAGGCCCACAGATGTCGCCGTGGACGAGGTCGAGTGCGCCCTCCACGCGCCGCCGAGCTTGCTTGGGTAAATTGGAGCGCCTCTGCTTCCTGACCAAGCAAGCTTCGCACAATTGATCGACGAGATCAATTTGCGGAAGCCTGAGCACCATCTCCTCTCGTGCCAACTTCCGAAGCGCCTGGAAGCCGACGTGTCCGTAGCGTTCGTGCCAACGCCACGCAACATCATCACGCCTCGCGGTTAGGCAAACCAGACGTGTGATGTTGAGCCTGATGGAGTACACCTTGCTGTCGTCGCGCTGAACTTGTGTGAGGAGACGCTGCTGCTCATCCCGTATGTGCATCACTCCTTGCACCGTGATGCTGTAGCCATCCTCATCCAGCTGGCCGACGCTGATGAGGTTGGTGGTGAGGCGCGGGATGAGGTAGACGCCGGTGAGCCTCCTGTGCCCACCCGTCTTGGCGGCGAATAGGACCGTACCCTTCCCCTGGATACGCACGACGGAGTTGTCGCCGAACTTGATGGTTCCGACGACGTTTTCGTCGAGCTCGAAGAAAACGGCGCGCGAACACGTTTCGTGGTTGGTTGCGTCCCTGTCGAGGTACCAACGAGTGTCGTCAAAGTCGTCATTGCCGTGGTGAGCGAAGACATGTCCCTCCACTATCTCCAGTGGGCGCGTAGGACGTTCCTGTACAACCTCCTCCTGTACTGAGGCCACCCTTGTCATAAACAAGGCGCCCTCCTCCTTCGCCTTCGCCACGAAAGCCCGCTGCTGCGGATCCTCCTCTTTGACTGACACTTCCTGGTCTAGTGGCCCTTTTTCCCGCACTGGTCCCGTGGAATATCCTTCCCGGAACCTCCCTTCTTGCCTCCGTTCTTCTTGGGCGGACCCTTTCGGCCGCCCCTCTTAGAAGAACCCGCGGACTGGGTAGACCGCTCCTCCTTCCACTATGCCTCCCACTCCTCCCGAGTGTGGTACAACTGACCGTCATGTACTTCTCCCTTCCGCTGCGTTGAGTCGAAGGCGTTCTCTGCCACCCTGAGACGCCCCGTCACCTCCGACAAGGTGAGGGTCGACACGTCCAGCAGTGTCGTGATCGCCACCACGATCTGTTGGAAGCGTTCTGGAACGCTTCGCAGGAGCTTCTCCATGGCCCTCTCTTCTGCTGTCTCCTCCCCTAGCGACGCAAGCCGTGATAGCATTGCCGCTCAGGCGGAAGGAGAAGTCCTCCACGCTCTCGCCATCCTTGAAGGCAGCGGCTTCGAACTCCTTCTGGAGTTGTTGTGCCGTCGTCTTCTTCACGCGGTCGGCCCCGACCCGCATGATGGCGATCGTGTCCCATGCTTCCTTTGCCGTCTTCTTCTCTTTGATCGTCGTGATCATCTCCGGCGGGACAACGCTGACCAAGATGTCAAGCGCCATCATATCTTCTTGCTCACTCACGTTGCCCTCCTCCACAACCTTTCAAAGCAGCCGTGCCTTCAGCTTGATCTTCATCATGACAGCCCACTCCTCGTAGTTGGTCTTGGTGATTACGGGGAACCTCGTGCCGGTGTTCACCTCACGAGCTGCCGGAGAGGGTGTCGCATGGCCGGTGGCCCTGCCGTTGCTTGGAGGTGTAGACGACATCTTGCTAAATTCAACCTAGGATCGAACCGGCTCTGATGCCACGACTGTTGCAATTCTGGTGCTGATCACACCAAAACTGCCATGTCCCGATTGCAGTTCAACACCCCGCCTGGGTGCTGTTCTTGCTGAACCAGGAAAACTGTGAGGGAGTAGAGAGAGATCTGATCTGTTCTTTGGGAGAACAGAACAGCCGCTGCTTGGAGGTGCTTCTGATCTAGGCGCTGGATAGAGCAGAAGAGAGGGAGAGGGAAGAACAGGGAGCTGCCAGCCTGTTCCTGAGTTGTGGAGGCGCAGAACAGGGGGATCAGCAGGGGCGGCAGCTAGGGTTTGGCCCCTGGTGGCGGCGGCTGCTCCAGGGAGAGAGAGATGGCGGCGGCTAGGGCTAGAGAGGTGGAGGAATTATTTCTCTATTGATCTAAAACTGGGGTGTTTGGCTTCTTTATATAGCCCCCTTACAAGAGTCCTGATCTATTACAACTCAATGTTTTAGTCTATCTCTAATTCTATCTCTAAGAAGACTAAACTCTAATCTCTTCTAGAAAGAGGATCTGGCCTGGGCCAGGGACAGATCAGCCCATACGGCCCAGTTCTGGCCGCTCTGGGCCAGAGGCAGATCAGCCCACAAACTGAAAATGGAGTAAGGCATCGCCTTACTGGCCTCTTAAGAACGCCTTAGGACGCCTTAAGGACGCCCCATCGCCTTATGCACGCCTTACTCAGACATCTAAGACGACAGGGACGCCTTAGGCTCCCAGGTCGCCTTAGCGCTTAAGCGACGCTTAAGCGATGCCTTAATAACTATGATTTCAATCTTAGCAAGAGTTAGTTAGAAAGTGGGAAATCTGTACAATATGATGATTGTACCAAAAAATGAGCTATACATTGATTACGGGGGCTGAATATTTTAGTAAGCAAGGTGTTTAGATCGTCATTGTTACCATCCATGGGGGTGTAACACCTATGCTGTTAATTCAATCAGGAACGTCTAATGTTAAACTGATCTATATCTTCAAGCGATTCTGTTCTCTCTGGAGTATTGCTTAATAAATCACTGTTAAATGTTGCAATTTCGGGCACGGGAAAAAAGGAGTAGCTGGAGAGCTTGTTTATTCCAAAGGGAGTACTGCCATTTTATAGCCGGGTTACATCCAATATGACTCAAACTGGAACTCTATTCTAACTCCTAACTGTAACAATCTTTCTATTCTCAGATCTCTAGGATTCAAACTCTATCTTCTAGAGTCACAAATTGACTCAACCAAGACTCCCCAGGCGCGCCCCTATGGGCTGCTGCTTGCAGCCCGAACCAAACATGTAACATGCTTGACCTTAGTCGCTAAGACCAGGATCATCCAACAATCTCCTCTTGATCCTGTCGCTTGCACTTGTCTCATCCTTGACGTTTCCTACCGTGTCTGCCTCTTGCGCCTCATCTCTGGACACTGTGTCCTCGTCCTGACTACTTCTCGTCACGTCCTCACGGGACGTGTTCTCCATGCGTACCGCTGAATCCTTGCTGGCTAAAGTCATCACGACCTCGTCGTCGTTCTCCTGTATGTCGAGCCTCTGTTGCATCGAGCCTTCTACATGCGTCCGAGTCACCCTATCAGGTCTTATCGGTCTCTCTAGATTCTCCCAATATGAGTCATCGCTCCGCCATGTAGGGTCCATTGACTGTGCTCGCCGCCGCGCATCCTCGCATGCCTCCTGTTGCGCTTGTGTCACCTCCTTGTGCGCTTGTGCCTCTCTAGCCTATGCACCACTGCTTGCTGCTCCGTGGACTGCTCGCTGGCCTATGTCACCACATCCACACGTCGTACCGGGCGTGTGATGTTGAGCCGGATTGAGTACAGTCCGCTAAAGGTATGTCGTACCCGAGCAAGAAATCGTCCATTCTCCTCGCGTATGTTCATTATTCCGTCATAGATGTTGACATTGTATTCCTACTCATCCAATTGTCCATTGTTGATTATATTTCTGTCGAGCCGAGGAACAAGGTGCACGCCAGTGAGCTTCCAAAGCTACCTTGTCTTGCAAGCGTACGTCACCGCGTCTCACCCTTCGATCCTGATGACCGAGTTGTCATCAAGCTTCACCGTGTCGACAACCTTTTCATCGAACACAGAGAAGATGCCACGCAACCCAATCATGTGATTGGTCACGCCATAGTGCGTCGTTGAGGCTGTAGTTGTTGCCAAGATACACGAAGATGCCCGCTTCCACCAGCTTCACTAGAAGTGGCCGCACCTGGTATTCCACCGTCTAAACGGACACACCATGGTCGTCAGCATGGTGCCTTCCTCCTCACCAGCATCGTCGTGTGTGCCTCCGCCTTATTGAGCTTGAAGCTACACTCCCTAACCCAATGGCCATACTTCTACATCTTCGAACCATTGTTCTGAGTGAGCTTCTCGTCACTGTCACCTAGCGAGCTGCGTCGTGGGTGCCTCTAGCGGCCCCTCAGCTGTCCCGCACCTCTACGAGCGTGAGCGATGGCACATCTGACAGTGTCGAAATAGCCATCACGATTTGCTCGAAGCGCATCGGCATGCTTCACACAATCTTCTCCATAGCCTTCTATTCTTCTATCACCTCACAGAGCTTTGGGCTGATCTGCCCTTGGCCCAAGGCGGCCAGAACACGTGGGCCGAACCAGGACCCCCCCTTCCGTCAGGCGTGCGTCCAAAAACAGGGCCGGATCTCTTTCTAGAAGAGATTAGAGTTTAGTCTTCTTAGAGATAAAATTAGAGATAGACTAAAAGATTGAGTTGTAATAGATCAGGACTCTTGTAAGGGGGACTATATAAAGAAGCCAAACACCCCAATTTTTAATGAGATCAATACAGAAATTATTCCTCCACCTCTCTAGCCCTAGCCGCCGCCTCTCCCTAGAGCAGTCGCCGCCACCAGGCTAACCTTAGAATTAGAGGGGAAAAAATAATTCCATTAATCAGCCAAGAGGTACAAATATATGGGTACAAAACTTAAGGGCCAAGGAACCCTAACTTGGGAGCCAAGGAGCCTAATACAAAAGGACTAAACTGCCCCTATAGTACCCTAATACAAGTGCAGTCTAACACCCCCCGCAGTCCCATCTAGCCACGACAGATGTTGAGACTAGACCGAAGCTCGGTGAACACCGTCGAAGGGAGTCCCTTCGTGAAGATGTCGGCGAACTGCGACGACGTCGGAACGTGCAGGACTCACACCTCCCCGAGAGCCACCCGCTCACGAACGAAGTGAAGATCGATCTCCACGCGCTTCGTGCGCTGATGCTGCACCGGGTTGGTGGAGAGGTAGACGGCGCTGACGTTGTCGCAGTAGACCAACGTACTCCGGGCGAGGGGGGAGTGGAGCTCCTGAAGCAGCTGCTGAAGCCAGGAGGACTCGGCTCTGATACCATGTTAAGCTACTATGCACCGACCGATTGACCCCAACAACTTAAGCTGATAGGGAAGGGTGGACAATTCACTTATATTTCAACACCCCCTCACGTGTAGGCTCTCTTGGGCCGTAAACGTGGAATAGGAGTCGGCTGCAATTTATTTTAATAAATCGCGCCTGCTAGGATTCGAACTTGAGACCTCTGGCTCTGATACCAAATTAGAGGGGAAAAGATAATTCCATTAATCAGCCAAGAGGTACATATATATGGGTACAAAACTTAAGGGCCAAAGAACCCTAACTTGGGGGCCAAGGAGCCTAATACAAAAGGACTAAACTACCCCTACAGTATCCTAATACAAGTGCAGTCTAACACTTAGCCGCCGCCCCTGCCTCTCCTCTGTTTCTGCGCCTCCCTCGACAGCAGAACAAATCTGTGGCTCTCTGTCTTTCCCTGTTCTCATCTGTTCAGCGCATCAGATCAGGGCTGGCTGCTCTCCTGCTCTTCCTCACATCTGTTCTGTTCCCCTGAACAGAATTGCTGAATATTCGATCCCCCTATTGTTCTCTGCTAAATCAGGTTTCTGTCTTGTGCTGTAAACCAGTTTCTGGTCCGTTTTCTTTGGAAGGCAGACTGATCTGCTAGTGCAGATCAGGTTATACAGCAGGTTCAGACACAGTTTCAGCAAGAACACGATCGGAATTGCAACATTTGTGGCATCAGAGCCGGTTCAACCCTAGGTTGAATTCAGCACGATGTAGTCCACACCTCCAAGCAGCGGCAGCGCCACCAGCCATGCGATACCCTCTCCGACATCTCGTGAGGTGAACACCGCAATGGGGTTCTCCGTGCTCACCAAGACCAACTACGCGGAGTGGGCTGTTATGATGACGATCAAGCTGAAGGTACGGCTGCTTTGGAAGGCCGTGGATGAGGGCAACGTGAGTGAGCAAGAAGATATGATGGCGCTTGACATCTTGGTCAGCGCTGTCCCGCCGGAGATGATCACCACGATCAGAGAGAAGAAGACGGAGAAGGAGGCATGGGACACGATCGCCATCATGCGGGTCAGGGCTGATCGCGTGAAGAAGACGACGGCACAACAACTCTGGAAGGAGTTCGAAACCGCTGCCTTCAAGGATGGCGAGAGCGTGGAGGACTTCTCCCTCCGCCTGAGCGGCATGCTATCACGGCTTGCGTCGCTAGGGGAGGAGATAGGAGAAGAGAGGGCCGTGGAGAAGCTCCCGCGAAGCGTTCTTGAATGCTTCCAACAGATCATGGTGGCAATCACGACACTGCTGGACATGTCGACCCTCACCTTGTCGGAGGTGACGGGTCGTCTCAGGGCGTCGGAGAACGCCTTCGACTCGACGCAGCAGAAGGGAGGAGTACACGACGGCCAGCTATACCTCACTCGGGAGGAGTGGGAGGCATAGTGGAAGGAGGAGCGGTCTACTCAGTCCGCGGGTTCTTCTAAGAGGGGCGCCCAAAAGGGCCCGCTCAAGAAGAATGGAGGCAAGAAGGGAGGTTCCGGGAAGGGTATTCCACGGGACTAGTGCAGAAAGTGCGGGAAGAAGGGCCACTGGGCCAGCGAGTGTCGGTCGAAGCCTAAGTTGGAGGAGCCGCAGCAGTAGGCTTTCGTGGCGAAGTCGGAGAAGGGTGCCTTGTTTATGACAAGGGTGGCCTCTGTACAGGAGGAGCGTGTACAGGAACGTCCTACGTGCCCATTGGAGATAGTGGAGGGACGTGTCTTCGCTCAACGCGGCAACGACGACGACTTTGATGACACTCGTTGGTAGCTCGACACGGGCGCGACCAACCACATGACGGGTTCGCGCGCCGTCTTCTCCGAGCTCGATGAAAACGTCGTCGAAACCATCAAGTTCGGCGACAACTTCGTCGTGCGTATCAAGGGGAAGGGTACGGTCTTATTCGCCGCCAAGACGGGTGAGCACAGGTGGCTCATCGGCGTCTACCTCATCCCGCGCCTCACCACCGACCTCATCAGCGTCGGCCAGCTGGATGAGGATGGCTACAACATCACGGTGCATGGAGCAGTGATGCACTTACGGGATGAGCAGCAGCGTTTCCTCACACGAGTTCAACATGATGACAACAAGCTGTACTCCATCAGGCTCAACATCACACGTCCGGTTTGCCTAACCGCGAGGCGTGATGATGTTGCGTGGCGTTGGCACGAACGCTACGGACACGTCGGCTTCCAGGCGCTTTGAAAGTTGGCACGAGAGGAGATGGTGCTCGGGCTTCCGCAAATTGATCATGTTGATCAATTGTGCGAAGCTTGCTTGGTCGGGAAGCAGAGGCACTCCAGCTTCCCCAAGCAAGCTCGGCGGCGTGCGGAGGGCGCGCTCGACCTCGTCCACGGCGACATCTGTGGGCTAATCACGCCGACGACTCCAGGCGGCAAGAAGATATTGTTGTTGCTAGTGGATGACATGAGCCGCTTATATGTAGCTCTATCTTCTAGCAACTAAGGACCAGGCGCCCGACTTAATTCAGCAATTCCAGGCGACGACTGGATTAGAGTCTGGGAGGAGGCTGAAGCTACTCCGTACTGATCGCGGAGGGAGTTCACCTCACAGGAGTTCGGCGGGTACTGCGCTCAGCACGGAGTACAACGTCAGCTCACAGCCCCGTATACGCCGCAGCAAAACGGGGTTGTGGAGCGGCGCAACCAGACGGTGGTCGATATGGCAAGGAGTATGTTGAAGGCGAAGGGTATGCCCGGGATTTTTTGGGGTGAGGCAGTTATCACGGTTGTCTATATCTTGAATCGATCCCCCACCCGCAGCCTCGACGGGAAGACGCCATATGAAGAGCTTGGCATGGAGAGCGACCAACCGTCAACTACTTTCGAATTTTTGGGTGCGTGGGGCATTTCAAGAACACGCGCCCCCACCTGAAAAATTTGGAAGATCGGAGTACTCCGATGATTTTTCTTGGTCATGCTGCAGGGACGAAGGGCTATCGGATGTATAATCCGGCTGATGGACGCACACACATATCACGTGACGTGATATTCGACGAGGCGGTTAAGTGGGACTGGGGAGAAGGAGCAGGAGAAGAGGACTATACCGCCTTCCATGTCGACTCCTTAGGTCCAGCACCTGCTGGAGCTGCTGTTCCAGCACCCGAAGAGGTGCTGCAGGGTCCAGAGGGGCCGAACAGCACCCCTGCAGTGCCCAGGAGGGGCACAGAAGGGTCTGTCCAGACCCTAGGAGTTCCTGCGCCAGCCTCCAGACATGCTGGAGGGAGTCGAGCACCCACGGGGTCACCCCAAAGGCTCCTGCAGGGACTGTCAAGCGCATATCAGGGCTGGTACAGTCCTGCACGGGGTCAGCAGCAGTGTGTGTGTGTGTGTGTGGGGGGGGGTTCCGGACTTGAAAATTACAGCAACTTCGTGATGCCTCGGAATTCTCCACGGCCCATCTGCTTCGCTACACCGCTGTCGAACACCGGTAGCAACGTTGTCGACGCCTACTACGACGACGGCACGAAACTACGGTTCCGCACGATGCGCAACGTGCTTGGAACCCTCACCCCTCCTGGTCGGGCTGAGCGCCCACCAAGCTTGGAGGAGGGGGAGCTCATGTTCACCACCGCGGAGGAGCCCACGTCCTTCGCCGATGTTGAGGAACACCCATGCTGGAGACGGGCCATGCTCGAGGAGATGGAGTCCATAGAAGAAAACAAGACTTGACAACTTGTTGATCTTCTTGCAGGACACAAGCCCATTGGCCTCAAATGGGTGTTCAAGGTGAAGAGGGACGAGCATGGGGAGGTGGTGAAGCACAAGGCTCGATTGATGGCTAAAGGCTATGTCTAGCGACAAGGAATAGATTTTTACGAGGTATTTGCTCCTGTAGCTCGCCTCGGATCTGTTCGCTTGCACCTTGCAGTTGCTACGCACAAGAGGTGGGAGGTACACCACATGGACGTGAAGAGCGCCTTCCTGAACGACGACTTGATGGAGGAGGTGTACGTCTCCCAACTCGCTGGCTTCATCATCGACGGAGTCGAACACAAGGTGTATCGGCTCAAGAAGGCTTTATATGGAGTTCGTCAGGCGCCCAGAGCCTTGAATGCCAAGCTCAACGATAGCTTGCTATCGCTTGGTTTCTAGAAGAGAACGAGCGAGCACGAGATCTATTTCCGTGGAGCTGAAGATGAGAAGCTCATCGTTGGCGTGTACGTCGACGATCTCGTGATCACAGGAGGGGGCAATCTCAAGAAGTTCAAAGGGGAGATGATGAAGAGGTTCAAGATGAGCGAGTTGGGTCTCTTGTCATATTATCTTGGCCTGGAGGTGCGGCAAGCTGATGCAGGGATAAGTGTTGGGCAGGCAACCTACGCTTCCAAACTTGTCTCTAAAGCTGGCCTGGAGGGGTGCAACCCCTGTGCGTTCCCCATGGAGCAAGGCCTCAAGCTTTACAAGACAAGTAATAGTTCATTGGTGCATGCAACGGACTATAGGAGCTTGGTAGGAGGGCTGCGATACTTGGTGAACATACGTCCCGATCTCGCCTACTGGGTCGGGTACGTGTGTCGGTTTCTGGAGGAGTCTAAGGAGGAGCACTTTGCTGCAGTCAAGCGCATTGTATGCTACATAGCGGGTACAATCAACTATGGAGTCTTCTATGCAAGAGGAGGAGACATGGAGCTTATTGGGTACTCGGATAGTGACTATGCGAGAGACGTGGAGGATCGCAAGAGCACAAGCGGGGTGCTGTTTTGTCTTGGAAACAACCCCGTTTCATGGCAGTCCTGCAAGCAGAAGGTGGTGACCTTGTCCTCATGTGAAGCAGAATATATCGCAACAGCTCAAGGGGCATGTCAAGGTGTATGAATGGCACGGCTGATGGAGCACTTAGCTGAAAAATCAAAGGCGTCGGTGCTGCGGGTTGACAACAAGTCAGCTATAGACTTGAGCAAGAACTCGGTACACCATGACATAAACAAGCACATCGATGTCAAGTACCACTACATACGGGAGTGTGTGGACAACGGTCCTATTGTGCTTGAGTAAATCTCCACTCAAGACTAGATGGCGAACATCTTGACCAAGGACCTTGGAAGACAGAAGTTCGTGGAGATGAGAAAAAGGATCGGGATCCTAGACGTGGGCTAACGTCAGAATCAAGAGGAAAATATGGGCTGATCTGCCCCTAGCCCAGGGTGGCCAGAACAGGGGGGCTGAACCAGGATCCCCCTGTCAGGCGCGCGCCCAAAAACAGGATCTCCTTCTAGAAGAGATTAGAGTTTAGTCTTCTTAGAGATAGAATTAGAGATAGACTAAAAAATTGAGTTGTAATAGATCAGGACTCTTGTAAGGGGGGCTATATAAAGAAGCCAAACATCCCAGTTTTTATTGAGATCAATACAGAAATTATTCCTCCACCTCTCTAGCCCTAGCCGCCGCCTCTCCTTGGAGCAGCAGCCGCCACCAGGCCAACCCTAGCCGCCGACCCTGCCTCTCCTCTGTTTCTGCGCCTCACTCAACAGCAGAACAGATCTGCAGCTCTCTATCTTTCTCTGTTCTCATCTGTTCAGCGCATCAGATCAGATCAGGGCTGGCTGCTATCCTGTTCTTCATCACATCTGTTCTGTTCCCCTGAACAGAACTGCTGAATATTCGATCCCCCTACTGTTCTCTGCTGAATCAGGTTTCTGTCTTCTGCTGTAAACCAGTTTCTGGTCTGTTTTCTTTGGAAGGCAGACTGATCTGCTAGTGCAGATCAGGTTATACAGCAGGTTCAGACACAGTTTCAGCAACAACAGGACCGGAATTGCAACAAGAGCGTCACAAGACATGACACCATACCGCTTAGGCGGAGGGTGAAGTCCTCCACACTCTCGCCATCCTCGACGGTGGCGCCGTCAAACTCTTGACGCAACTGTTGCTTCATCAGTGTTCTTCACGCGGTTTGACCCGACCTGCATGAACTTGATGCACTCCCAAGCCTCCATTTAGAAGTTTCTCGCCGATCGTAGATATCGTCTTTGTCGGTAAGAGACTGACCTTCACCTTCGTCATGATAGCCCACCCCGTGTTGTTGGTCTTGAACAGTATTTAAAAAAGCGGTAGAAAAAAGCGAGCGGAGGAGCTTCACCTAGCGCCTTGGCTGCCTAGGCGGCGCCTAGGCGTTTCGCAAAAGCGGAGTTAAATCCATATAATATTATATATATATGTGTGTGTATATATTTTTAAATTTAAAAATATTCAACCAATCAATAAAATGAGATGAGATAGAGTGTGACACTATCTTGTGTAGGCAGCCAGACACTAAGACAGGGCACTACCACCTTGCTAACAACAACCGCCACCGATAGGGATGAAAAAAAATTAGAGTTAGTTGTTCTTTTTATATCGACACACAAAGCGGTGGAAAGCGGAATTAAGCAGAAGCAGAACAAAGCGGACCGAAGCGAAAAAAAGTGGAAAAAAGCGATCCGACCACTTAGTGCCGCCGCCTAGGGAAAAACGAAGCGGTCCGGTGCCGCTCAGCGTCTAGGCGGTGCTTAAGCGGCCTAGGCGACCTCTTTTTTAAACAGAGGTCTTGAATAGTGAAACTAGTCATTATCTCATGGTACCCACGGGCACCTTCAACGGTGTTGTTCTTGCCGCCCCCTATGTTGTTCATAGGGATGTTCATGAACGTCCATCACTCTCCATGTCGCTATAGTGCGCTGATCCGGACCATCAACTCACTTGGTTAATCTTCTTGGCACGTACAACAGTCTTGCCCTTAGCAAAAATCCTCTCCTGGACTGTCGTCATCAGGCCCAGCCCAAGCTTGCCCACAACCATTCCCCTTGGCTCTGATAGGTCCCCGCAGTCGCCTGTTGACGGTGGGATCGACGAAGCCTTGCCAACGCCGACCGCCTTGCTCAGAGATCTCTAGACGCGTGCGCGAGGCAACGGAGTGGCCTTCCCATGTGAGAAAATCTCCGCTTGCTTCTAGGGTTTAAAAGGCGTCGACTAGGCAACGCATTGCCTAGGCGTCCAGGCGCTCCGACCTAGACACCATGGCCGGCCGCCTCGCCTGGCCGGCGGTCGCTGCCGGCCATCACCGCCACCCCCTCGCAGCGCCGTCACCGCCTCTGCCCGCCGCCGGTGGAGGGAGAGAGAGTGAGAGAGAAAAGGATTTAGGGTTAGGGGTGAGGGGGTGAGTAAAATTTATATGGCTCGATCTGAAATCAGGATTGTTGGATGAGATCCGACGGTCCACATCAATTGGGCCCAGTCCAGCCTAGCCCGACGTCTCCGCTTGCCCTTCGCTCGCTCGCCCGCCCACCTGTTGTTCGCTTGCTCGCCTGCCCATCTATGCCCACCCGCCCTACTTTGCCCTCCCACCACCGCCGGCGCAGGGCGCCTAGGCGAGCGCCTGGGCGTCCAGGCGTGGATTTCAAACCTTGCTTGCTTCCCTGGATCACTGTTCTATACCGGTCCATAGAGGAGCCCTCCCTAGATCTTGCTACAGGGCGCGACGAGGCTTTGGTCCGGTTATTCCCCTGTAGCGAACGCTTTCGAGGAGAAGCTGCACTCAGTCTGATTCGGTCCGCCTCTAGATCCTTTAGCACGCTCGACACGCAAGCCTCCTCTCCTCGTGACATGCTGGGATTAGCTTCAATTTGCGTCGGCCGAACCTCATTCTCAGCCGAATCCACACAACCCGCCTTTAATCTGCACCGGACTCGCCTGATCCATGCTGGATTTTTTCGGGTCTTGCACGAGATCCTATCCTGGGAGCTCAATCAGCGTCGCCCTGTGAAGCTTCTCTTGCTCTTCTCTGTTTCATGCAGAAACACTGAGCGGTGATGCCATGTAGGATCCCACCGGCTCCGATACTAGAATGTTGCGATTCCGGTTGCATGGGAGCAACAAAACAGAAACAACAAGCCTCAGATTATTCCTGTTTCGTTGCTCCCGTGCCTCCGGAATTGAACTTTACATGATTGCTGAAAGTATTTGTTTCGATGTACATGACGTGATTGCTAAAAATATTGAGCACCCTGACATTACTGATACAGTAGATGTTGCACTGATAAATCAGTTATGTTCTTCACTAAAATTTGCTATGGGTTGAAGCCACTGAACTATTTGAACTGCGTGGTGCATGTAATGACCATTCTATTAGGACGATAAGCTCCCAGACTGCCACAAAATATATATTTGTTTAACCAAGAAGAATTCCGCTATCTATTTTTCTGCTGAGAAGCAGAAGATTTGGAACTAGCAAAATGATGACCGCTGGACACACAAGATGAAGTAAAAAACTGAACTAATACAAGATGTGCCTAAATATCTTGTTGGAAAGAGCTCATTACAAACCATCAAGGATGTGTTTAGTTCACAGTATTGTATTAGATTGAGCTGGAGTGGATGATCCAGTCCCGTGTTTGTTTCACGGTCAGCTGGACAGAGTCATCCAGCTTCGAGGAATATTCCCTACAGGTGCTGGATAGAGTGGTCCAAAAATATTTGTTGGATGAGCTCATCTACCTTATCTAAGTATACTTGTTAGTAGCGTAATTAGTGATAATTAGTCTATCTTGTCATTGATTAGTAATTATTATGATATTAATATGTACTAGTAATATGATAATTAGTATATAATAATTAGTATCATGTGAAAACATCAATTTGGATGGTCCAATCCAGTCATCTTTTATCCGACCTACCAAACAAAAAACTATATCATCCAATCCATCCAACCAAACATCAACTTGGATGATCCAGTACAGAAAAATATTGATGGTCCTACCCAATCCAACTTTGACTTCAAACCAAACACATCCCAACTAAACGATAGTTTATCTATGGAATAATAGACTTATCAATATGGTTAGAAGTTCAGGTTGCCAATATTTTCATTGGTAACAGTAATTAAAACTGCTTTTGGGGTTCCTCCACTAGGTGGTAAGGGGAAAGTGGGGTTCTATACAGGTATGGACGGGCTGTGGTTTGGGAGAAATGGATCTTGGAGGGAGAAGAGATTTTGGACCCAAGATGTGTCCTAAGGACAGGAAGATGAGTTTTGTCCTATTTTATTTTCAAATAATCTAGGGCATGGAATTGATTCACGGAAAATACATAGAGCACAAAAATGCATGGTAAAATTTTAAAATTATGTGACGTAACTTTTTCAGTGAAATATTCTGAAACATCAAATATATTTTCATATTGGAAAATTATTGCCTTGGTCCTGGAGAATTGGATTTTTAAATTAGAGAAAAAGATCCCCTGACAACTTCCAATCATTCTTGATAAGCCACAAAAGTATATGATATTCTTTGAGCTTTTTCTTGACCTTTGTTTTATACTGCTTTTTTCCTTCAATCAGAATTCAAGGAATTATTATTTCTATTATCTGGTGTAGCGCGTTGACAGTCTTTTGCAACTATCATTTTCATATTCTGCTGCAAGTTCTTTTGTATAGCTTACCTATCCGCTTACAATGTTGCTTCTTGGAATGTTGATCGCCAAGTAGATTGTGTTCATGTTTGCTTGTTACCTCAGAAATTTCTGAACACAGGTCTTTCTTTTCACCATATAATGCTTGCCATCTCCTCGCGATAGATATCATGAATGATAACTATGAATTGTCGGATGTGGCAGGCAATTTTTTAGCTGGATTCATCATTCATTCCACCAGGCCTATGGCTGGTGAACTTGGTGAGACTTTTAACACAGCTGTATATTGAGAGAGGAAATGGGATGAGAGAATAGATTGCTTTTGTGTTGCTTGATTTTTTGACAATGACATAGTGCGGGCTTAGTAGTCAGCCAGGACCTGAAACTAACTAGTGCTATCTTATTCAGGTTCTGTTTGGTTGATAGCTAAACAATGTTACACATCTTTGTCAGACATCGCCAAAAGTGTGGTGGACAAATTGCTCACCTCATTTTTGGCAGTGTTTGGTAAAGATTTGAGTCTTATGGCATGGGTTATCAGTGTGGTAAGCCGCAATTGTGGCAGGCAATCAAACACTAGCCAAAGAAACCGAGGCATGACTAATGTTTAGTGTGGTAATGTTTGGCAATCAACCAAACACACCCTATCTCTTAAGAATCCAGTCTGATTGCTAGATCTTTAAACAGCTACACTCTTTTGACAAAAGATATGATAGAGATTTATGATAAGCTTGATACTGGGGTTTGGAGTGCTGGTTTCTTCGTGGCCCATCTAGCTGTACTGATGCTGCTGGGCAGATCCTGTGCTACTTAAGTCCTACCTGAATTTGAACTTATAAAAGTCAACTCATCAATTCAATACAGAATACGGGTGTAATGCATACTGCATTATTGATTGTTATGCGAATGATGCTACCACAATAACTTACTCTAAAACTACATATATTGAATTATCTTACCAGAACTATACTTTTATCACTTTGAAGTCACAAAAACTTACAAAGAGGGGCTAAACAACTACCATAGAGACTACCGTTAGCATATTCAGTGATTAGGTTTAAGCCTGTGGCACATAAGAATTATTCCTACACAATTTCACCACTGAACTCACAACTATAATATTCCATTAGCAATTTGAGAACCTTGGTGGTGTGGCATCAGATGTTTCTCCTTGATCCTCATTTAATGTCTGAAGTACCAGATTAGTTGCTAAATCTTTTATTCTATTTTTGTTTTTGTTTATTCTGTGTAACTACTGTTCTGATCCATATTAGAAATCCTGTTGACATGTATAATATAGCCTGTTATCAGTCGGCTTGCAGGGCAGCTGCAGATCACTGTAGAAATAAGGGGAAAAGCATTACGAAGTTGGCTATGCAGTACAGCTTGATGAATAGTGAAATATCCACCGTTCTTGTTGGAATGAACTCTGCAGAACAGGTATACAATTCTTTATTGTGACTTTTTCCTTTGATGCTGCTTTTTATTGGAGAGTAGATGTCACCATTATTTTGCGAAGTTTTATGAGTCAGCCAGTTTTTGTTAAGGTAAGATATGAACATGTCCGTATTATCTAAACATCTACATATAGAGCACTATTTTTCCAATGCTCCAATAGTGTAAACCTCATGTGTGAATGATGATTTATAACGCTAACAATATTTTTGTGAATGATGTAATGATTAATATATTGTAATGATTTACAATATTGTTAATGTTATTGATTCTTTCTATGGGCGCACTTACAGTAGGCGCAAGAATAAATTAGAGAAGGATTAGAGTTTGGTTCTTTTAAAAGAAGTCTAGATAAATAAAGAGTCCGAGTCTGTTTTAGAGATAAGAGTCTTAGGATAAGAGAATAAAGAGTTTGAGTCAGAGTCTGATTAGAAATAGAGTCTGATTGTGTTAGTGGCTAAATACTGCTGAGCCTTGATCTATAAAAGGCTACAGCAGAGATGTAAAAGGCATCGAATTAATAAGAAAAAAGAAGCAAGAACTTCGGGAGATCAGCCGCCCTAGCCAAGTCGCCGAGTTCAGGCGACAGGGCGACCTCGCTGCCCAGTTTTTTTCGCTACCCACTGAGATCAAACCTCCAGTCTCACCTTCTCTTGACCTTGCCCTTGAGAACACCGAGAAGGAGAAATCATAACAGCTTGGTATCAGATTCAGCCCAACGCATCACCAATATGGCCGGCGCTGAAGAAGATCCTGGCGCACTTACAGATTCTCATAAGCTTGATCGGGTATTAGCTCAGCTGTCCACGCTGAATCTTAGGATGGATTCGCATGATGCAAGAATAGCAAGAACAGAAGCACAGCTGCGATCATCAGGAAGTTCTTCTAGATCACCAAAGCGCCCTGAAGAGGATTTTGCAAACAGAACAGTACAAGGAGAAGAAAGGAGGCCGACTTCATTACTGTCTAAAATTAATTTCCCAGTTTGATGGAGCATTTGATCCCCTGACTTGGCTGACAAAATGTGAATTATATTTTTGTGGTATGAGGACAATGCATGAAGATAAGGTATGGCTAGCTTCTTTACACTTGGAGGGCATTGCATCGCAGTGGTATTATGCATTAGAAAGGGATCATGGTCTTTTATCATAGCCAAGGTTTGCAGAATTTGTAAACCTTAGATTTGACCCTCCTATTCGTTTGAATGCCCTAGCAGAAATAAAAGACTTGTATCGCACAGGGACAGTAGAGGAATATCAAAGACAGTTTCTTGCCCTTCAGATGTGAGGATCTTTCAATGAACCAACAAGTTAATTTATTTATAGCAGGATTGGGACAACCACTGAGAACTGATGTGGAATTGCATAATCCAGCAAACTTACAGTCTGCAATGAGTCTTGCAAGAGCATATGAAAAAAGGCTATCATAGAGGCAAGATGAGAAAATTGCTTCGGTTAAAATACATCAAAGAAGCAGTTTCAGAACAGCATCTATAGCTGCACCAACATCTAGCAGAGGCTCTACCTCCCAGGGATCTGTAACAGTATCTAGACCGAGATTCAGAAAATTAACTCCAGAAGAAATGGCTGTTAAGAGAGCTAATGGAGAGTGTTATAACTGTACTGAAAAGCACACTCTGGAACATAAGTGCAACAATAAAAATTTATTTTTATTGGAACTAGATGAGGGGGATGATGTACAGGAAATTGCTGAAGATCTAGGAATTTCATTACACGCTCTCACAGGAATTGGAGTAGCAAAGACCATGCAGTTAACTATTATGATAGAAAATCAGATCCTACACGCACTAGTGGACTCAGGCTCCACACATACTTTTATTGATGAAGCAGCAGCAGCTAAGTTACATCTACCAATAACTAAAAGATCAAGTCTATCGGTGACAGTGGCTAATGAAGAAAAAGTGATTAGCAGAGGAATCTGTGCTAACATAGATTTAAAAATTGGGGAAGAATCATTCAAGGTAGACTGTTTTGTGTTACCACTGCAAGGGTTTGATGTAGTTTTGGGAGTCAAATGGCTACAGACTTTGGGGCCAATCTTATGGAACTTTGATGACTTAACTATGACTTTTTGGAGAGATGGAAAGACAAAAAGATGGACTGGTTTGGGAAGACAGTGATGTGAAATTCTACAATCTGCAGTAGGGACTGATTTAATGAACATATTGTTGACTGAATTTGAGGACTTGTTCAGAGAACCACAAGGTCTGCCCCCCAAAAGGCTTTATGACCATAGAATTCATTTGCGCCCAGGAACAACACCCATTGCAGTCAGACCTTATAGATATCCTCAGTTGTTAAAAGATGAAATTGAAAAACAATGTGAAGAGATGATTAAGCAAGGTATTATAAGACCCAGTACTTCAGCATTTTCTTCTCTAGTTCTGCTAGTAATAAAAGCTGATAAAATATGGAGATTTTGTGTGGATTATAGAGCCTTAAATGAACAAATAATCAAAGACAATTAAATGAACAAACAATCAAAGACAAGTTTTCAATACCGGTAGTAGATGAATTACTTGATGAATTAAAGAAGGCAATTTTTTTTACAAAGCTAGATTTAAGGAGTGGATACCATCAAGTATGTATGCATGAACAAGATATAGAAAAGACTGCCTTTCGGACTCATCATGGACACTTCAAATTTTTAGTGATGCCTTTTAGGCTTACAAATGCTCCATCAACGTTTCTGAAAGAGGGCTAATGATGATTGTATTGAGATGATTGAAAAGCTGAGGTACAGATGTGATTATATAGAGGGATTAGGAGGGGAGAAAAGACTAAACTACCCCTAACCCTAATCCCTCTCTAATGACTAATATACCCCTGTGTCACACCCCTAATTACAGTGTCTAACACCCCCCCCCCCCCCCCCCCCGCAGTCACAACATCTAGCCGCTGCAGATGTTGAGACTGGACCGAAACTCGGAGAACAACGACGACGGGAGGCCCTTCGTAAAGATGTCGGCGAACTGCGTCGTCGTCGGGACATGGTGTACCCGAACCTCGCCCCGTGCTACCCGCTCACGAACAAAATGAAGGTCAATCTCCACATGCTTCGTGCGCTGATGCTGGACCGGGTTGGTGGAGAGGTACATGGCGCTGACGTTGTCGCAGTAGATGAGGGTGCTTTTGATGACGGGAGTGTGGAGCTCCTGAAGTAGCTGCTGAAGCCAGGAGGCCTCAGCTACGCCGTTAGCCACGGTGCGATACTCCGCCTCTGCACTCGAGCGCGACACTACGGGCTGTCGCTTCGAGGACCAGGAGACAAGGTTGTCGCCCAGGAAGACGGCGTACCCAGAAGTAGAGCGTCGTGTGTCCGGGCAGCCTGCCCAGTCAGCGTCTGTGTACACGACCAGCTCGGAGGCCGTGTCACGCCGAAGAAGGAGGCCGTAGTCGAGGTGCCTCGTAGGTACCGAAGAATCCGCTTGACAGCGGTGAGATGCGGTTCCCTCGGGTCATGCATGTGGAGGCACACCTGCTGAACCGCATATGAGATATCCGACCTGGTGAAGGTTAGGTACTGGAGAGCACCTGCAAGACTCCTGTAAGAAGTGGGGTCAGAGACGGGTGTCCCGTCGGTGGCGGAGAGCTTCGCCTGAGTATCCACTGGAGTGGAGCACGACTTGCAATCAGCCATGCTTGCCCGCTGAAGGATATCCAGACAGTACTGTCGCTGGTGAAGGAATAGGCCGCCTGGTCGGTCCTCGACCGTAATACCCAGGAAGTGGTGGAGACGGCCCAGGTCCTTCATAGCGAACTCCTGCTGTAAGGCAGAGATGGTTCGCTGAAGCAGAGTCGGACTGGATGCTGTTAGTACAATGTCATCGACGTACAGTAAGAGGTAAGCTGTGTCACTGCCCCGTCGATAGACAAACAGCGAAGTGTCCGACTTAGCTTCAACAAACCCCAGTGAGACCAAGAAAGAGGCGAACCGGCTGTACCAGGCTCGCGGTGTCTGCTTCAGTCCGTACAGGGATTTGTTCAGCTTACAGACCATGTCTGAGTGAGCTGAATCTACAAATCCTGCCGGCTGACTGCAGTACACCGTCTCGGTCAGTGTACCGTGGAGGAAGGCGTTCTTGACGTCCAACTGGTGGACAGGCCAAGAACGTGAGAGAGCTAGCGACAGTACGGTACGAACTGTCGCCGGCTTCACCATCGGGCTGAAAGTCTCGTCGTAGTCAACTCCAGGGCGCTGAGTGAAGCCCCGGAGTACCCAACGAGCTTTGTATCTCTCCAAGGTGCCATCCGCCTTCTTCTTATGCGTGAATATCCACTTGCCTGTGACAACATTGCCACGACCCGGACGGGGAACCAGGACCCAGGTCCGGTTGGCAAGCAAGGCCTCATACTCTTCCTCCATAGCGCGACGTCAATTAGGGTCGGCGAGGGCGCTACGCACGAAAGTAGGTATGGGCGAGATCGAAGAAGGCTCGGTCGGTGGAGTTGTCGTCGACAAGAAAGCGGTACTATCGAACCGCTCCACTGGTCGAAGACTCCCGGACGCACGTCGAGTCACCATCGGGTGGACGTGACCAGGATCCCTGTGAAGTAGAGGGGGGTTGTACACCGGCCGGTCGGGTACAACCATCTTCTCTCGTCGTGGATAGACGAGAGTGGGTCTCGATGCCACGCGTGGTGTCGTCGGAGCAGGAGCCTCTCCCCGCGCTCGTCGCTGGTAGACAAGTGCGGGGTCAGCAAAACGAGAAGACGTCGTTGGTGCCGCGCGTGGCGCGGCTGGTGGCGTCGTACTCGCTGTAGGTGACGTCGGGGAGGTAGCTGGTGGTGCCGCTGGTGCCGTACGTGGTACAGCTGGAGACGCCGAGGGCTCCTGGGGTACAGTAGATGGTGTCGGGGAAGCCGAGGCCGCGTGTGGCGCAGCAGGTGACGTCGGAGGCGTCGATGCCACACGGGGTGCAGCGGGTGACGCCTGAGACATCGATGCCACACGAGGTGCAGCAATCGGTGTCGAGGGCGTCTGGGACGTAGCTCGTGTCGATCCTGCAGAAGAAATAGGCCAAGGCAACTGGGAGGCAGCCTCGGGGTCAGTAGGAAAAAGGGAGTCCAGCTCTGTGGTGGAATCAGAAGAGGTGGTGGAAAAAGGAAAAGATGACTCGTCGAAGACGACGTGCCGAGAGATCAAAAGACGGTGGGTAGTGAGATCTAAGCATCGGTAACCCTTATGATCAAGGGAATACCCGAGAAAAACACATCGTGTCGAGCGGGGCGCAAGCTTATGTGGGGCGGTGGCGGAAAGATTAGGGTAGCAAGCGCATCCGAAAACTCGAAGGTGATCATAAAGAGGATTGGTGCCATATAGAGCAAAGTAGGGGGTGGAGGCACGAATCGCTTTGGTGGGAAGGCGATTGATCAGAAGTGTGGCGGTATGAAGAGCCTCCACCCAGTATCGGGCTGGAATAGATGCCTGGAACATCAGGGAGCGTATGACATCATTAATGGTGCGAATCATGCGCTCTGCCTTGCCGTTTTGAGGAGAGGTATACGGACAAGACATGCGTAGTTGTACCCCATGTGCGGAGAGAAAATTACGAAACGCTGAGTTATCAATCTCTCGTCCGTTATCGCACTGGACAGCTCGAATGGTACGCCCGAATTGAGTAGAAATCCAAACGAAGAAGTGAGAAAGAGTGACGAAAGTTTCAGACTTCAATCGTAATGGAAAAGTCCAGGAGAAGTGAGAAAAATCATCAATTATCACCAAATAGTAATTAAAGCCCGATATACTGGAGATGGGAGAAGTCCACAAATCGCAATGTATAAGATCGAATGAGTGCTCAACGTGAGTCACAGATGTGGGAAAAGGAAGACGAATATGGCGACCAAGTTGACAGGCATGACATAGAGAGTCATGTGTACCCCTAGAACACGAGATAACTGAGCTACTGGACAGCTTCGACATAGCATCTGCACTAGGGTGGCCAAGCCGGCGATGCCAGATGGTAGATGAAGCTGTCGTAGTCAAAGCAAATGGCGGTGATGCAGCGGAAGTAGGAAGCCGAAGTGTGTATAGGGGCCCCGAGCTATCACATCGGAAAAGAGGTCGCCGGGTGGAAAGATCCTTCACAGACAAATCAAAAGGATCAAATTCAATGGAAACATTGTTGTCAGTGGTAAAACGGCGAACAGAAAGTAAGTTCTGAATGATATCCTGAGCAACAAGAATGTTTTTAAGCTGGAAAGTACCCGGAAGACCGGAATCACCTACTGAGGTGACCGGAAGAACGGACCCATTTCCAACAACGATAGATGAAGGAAAAGAGGGATTGGGAGGATGGGTGGAAGAGAGTATACCGGAATTAGGAGTGGTATGGTATGATGCTCCGGAATCAACTACCCAGTCGGCACCAGGTGGTGTAAGGTGCATGGTGCTGAAGGAGGAAGCAAGCGACTGTCGATCCCACGTCGACGGTGGCTCCTGAAGGGGTGCCGATGGCTCCGAGTTCCCAACAGGGTAGTCAGTGCCTCCGTAGGTCGCGGCTGACTGCCCGCCTGAAGAGTATCCAGGCCCACTATAGGCCTGAGTTGTCGGCCTACCAGCACTGTGGGCTGGTCCACTGTAGACGGGGGTAGCCGTGAACGCCGGCTGAGGACGCGGTGGTCGTGGAGGCTGAGAACCTGGGGACGGTCCAGGCCACATGTAGATCTGGCCAGTCCACGGGTTGTAGGGTGTGGGCCAGGGTGCACCTCCCTGGCCGGTACCACCACTACTTCCAGTAGTCGAAGCCGTGGGGGTGCTGCCTGCACTGCTGCCACCACGGCCGCCGTTCTTTCCTCGGCGACGACGGTTTCCACCTCCTGTACTGGTAGGAGTAGAAGGTGGACGTGACGGCGGTCCACCAGCTGCTGGTAAGGGTGGACGCGGGGACTGTCCGGAGCCATAGAAAGCTGTGGCAGATCCAGAGCCAGTAGAGCCTCCTGCAGTGATCTCTTCAAGTTCAAGATCAGACCATACCTTCTCGAAGGTAGGTAGTGGCTCCAGTCGAAGTAGCCATGTCCGTAGGTGACATAGCGCTCGTTCAGGCCCTGAAGGACCCGAAGGACAAGAGCGCTGTCAGTGACCGGCTCACCAAGGTCACGTAGGGCATCCGCCATGCCCTTCATCTCCCGACAATAGGTGGAGATGGAACGATCCCCCTGGACGGTGTTCTGGAACCGAGTGCTTATGTGGAGGGCTCGAGTCGCACGGTTCCCTAGAAACCGTTGCTCGAGTACTAGCTAGGCCTGTCGAGCAGTACCGCCACCGCGCTGCCTGACGATGTCCTGTAGCTCCTCTGTCAAGGAGCCAAGGATCCAGGATAGTACCAGGCTGTCCATGCTGATCCAGGACACCTGTACTGAAGACTCATCCTGGAGGACGTGGTCATCGAGGCAGTAGCGCCTCAGCGTGAGGAGCACCATATCACGCCACCGGGCATATGAGGTGGACTCGGAACTGAGAATAACCGGCACGAGCGTCCGGATGTTCTGAATCCCTGCGGTCTGTGCATGAAGAGCGGCCACAAGCGAAGTCGAGTACGTACCAGCGTCCGAGGGAGGCTCATGGATAGCACTCGTTGATCGGCGAGCACTCTCCTCAAGTTGGTGGGATAGTGATGCCACGGAGGCACGCTCCTGCTCTAGGGCAAGGGCGAGTGCCCGCTCGCGCTCGCGAGAGGCGGCCAGTGCTGCGGTGATGTCAGATGTCTCCGCAGTGTCGGTGCCGTAGGAAGAAGCTGTGTTCTCCACAGTAGTACCGGCGGCTGGGAACGGAATCGGCGGGATCGCCGTGGTGCTCCCGTCGATGTCGAGGCCGGTGGCGTCCCGTAGCGCGGAGGTACCTGCCATGAAGGTAACAGCAGTGGCGGGGTTTCTGGAGATACCGACAAGGGGTTCACCGGCGGCTGGACCGGTTCTCGAGAAGGAGGGGGCGGCTGCAGAACCAGCAGCGAGGGGCCTGGGGGCTGTGGCTCCTCCTAGGAAGGCGGCGCCCCCTCCAGAGGCTGCTGTTCCTCCAGTTTCAGCAGTCCAGAGGGTGGCGCCCCCTCCAGTGGGGCTGGGGGACCCCCCAGGGGCGGTGGCAGCCCAGGCAAGCCAGGGGGCGGCGCTCCCTCCAGGGGGGCTGGCGGACCCCCCAGGGGCGGAGCACCCAGGGGCGGCGGCGGCCCAGACAGGGGCGGTGACGCCCCCCCATGCGCGCACGACCCCAATCCGGGTGGGGGCGGCCCGAATCCGGGCGGCGCCGCCCCGATCCAGGGCGCGGCGGCCCCGGATCCGGAGGTGGCGGCGGCGGCGGCCCCTCCCCGCGCCCAGGGTGGGGTGGCGGCGGCTCCGGCCTCCGCGCGCTGTCCTCCTGAGGAGGCGGCGCCCCCCCCCCCCCCCCTGCGTGCGCATCCCAGATCCGGCGGCTGGCGGCGCCCTGGCGGCGGCGGGCGGCTGCTCAGGGGCAGCGGCGTGCGGCTGCTCAGGGGCGGCGGTGGTTCTGGCCCAGGGTGGGGTGGCGGCGGCGTGCGCCCAGGGCTGCGGCGGCGGCTGGCCCATTAGGATTAGGGTTAGCCCTAATCCTGATTATTCCTAGCTAATGATACCATGAAAGAGGGCTAATGATGATTGTATTGAGATGATTGAAAAGCTGAGGTACAGATGTGATTATATAGAGGGATTAGGAGGGGAGAAAAGACTAAACTACCCCTAACCCTAATCCCTCTCTAATGACTAATATACCCCTGTGTCACACCCCTAATTACAGTGTCTAACAGTTTCAAGCAATAATGAATGACATCTTAAAAATGTTTCTAAGAAGGTCAGTGTTGGTTTTTTGATGACATTAATTTTTAGTTCTTGGGCAGAACATTTGCAGAATGTAAAAGCAGTATTCCAAGTCCTAAGAGATAATCATTTAGTCTTAAAGAAATCTAACTGTTTCTTTGGACATACTTCAATAACATATTTAGGTCATATTATTTCCAATGGGAAAGTATCCATGGATCCATCTAAGGTTACTGCAGTGGAAGCATGGCCAACTCTAAAAACAACAAAAAGTGTAAGAGGATTTTTAGGACTGGCTGGTTATTATCGAAAGTTTATTGCAGGATTTGGAACAATAGCAAAGCCATTAACTGCTTTACTAAAAAAAGAATCTTTTTCATGGCCCACTGAGGCAGAAGAAGCTTTCAAAAATCTCAAGAAAGCATTAACAACAGCTCCAATTTTGCATCTTCGTGTTGTGGATGCGTTTGTGGGCCGCCAATATGGTCGGCGTGGGGCTCACAAAGCCTACAACTAGGCCGGCCAGGCCCTGCAGCCGCACCAGGAGGATATTTAGAAGAATTAATTAGATAAGGTTTAAGAATAAAAGGGAGTTATAGATTGAGTCAGTTTAGATAGAAAGAAATAGATTAAAAAAAGGGAAGAAAAGAATCCTAGTCAGTTTGGGGGGATTGTCCCCAAACCGACTAGGAGAAGGGTGCGGCCAAGGGGGGGGGGGTCCTGTCCCCCCTTTATAAGCAGCCCCCCTCCCTCATGTTTTGAGCATCCAGGAAAAATAAGAATCCCCGTTGAGGGCTGTTCTTCTCCTTGGATCACGGTGACTTCGAACCCTAACCCTAGCCGCCGTGACCATCTACTTTGTCCCCCACGTTACGTACTGCGCAGCTTCCCCCACGCCTCCTCGCTGCTGGTTTCTCCCCTGCGCAGCCCTAAGCGCAGCCAAGGGGTCTCCCCCCTCCTTGATTATCAGCATTTGGTATCAAGAGACTCCGGGGCAACGACCATATCCGGCCCCGTGGACGATTCTGGGACTTTCACCCTCCAAGATCTCGGCAACATGATGAGCAAGATGATGGGGCAGATAGACACCATCAACAAGCGCTTAGACCGCCACGATATGCGCCTTGCACGCGTTGAGAAGGCACCGGAGCGGGAGCTCTCCGGTGACGAGGACCTGCAACAAAACTCACCGCAGGGCAGCAACCTTCCCCGAAGCTGCGGCAGCGGCAAGGGCGGCGGCGGTGGCAGCGGCGGCCATGGCGGCAACGACGACCACTACAGTACCAGGCGCCCACCGGGACGCCTGACCTTCGACGACGGCGGGCTGCGTCGTCACAAGGTCAATTTTCCCAAGTTCGACGGGGAAACAGATCCTCTGCCCTGGCTCACCAAGTGTGAGACATACTTCCGAGGGACACGTACGATGCTATAAGAAAAGGTGTGGCTCGCGTCTCTCCACCTGGAGGGTGTCGCGGTCGAGTGGTACACTGCTCTAGAACGTGACTGTGGCATCGTGTCCTGGGAGCGGTTCGCAGACTTCGTCAACATGCGCTTCGGGCCTCCGCTCCGCTCCAACAGCCTGGCGGAAATTAAAGATCTCTGTCGTACTGGTACGGTTGAGGGATATCAACGTCAATTCCTGGTCCTTCTTTGTCGTTGCGAGGACCTCAGCCAGCGCCAGCAGATCAACCTCTTCACAGCTGGCCTCGGCGAGCCACTTAGAACGGATGTGGAGCTGCAGTTTCCCACTAATCTACAAACCGCCATGAGTCTAGCCAGAGCCTTTGAACGTCGACTTGCGGCAACAACAGATAGCGGAATACAGAAGGGCGCCGCCTCTCAATGCTCCACGCGCTCTTCTGTTGTGTCCCACGCCTCTACTACGGCCTCAAGTGGCAGTTCTACAGCACCCGCCCCGACATCATCGACAACGGCATCTTCTCGCCCGCGCTTCAAACGCCTTACACCCGATGAGATGGCTGCTAGGTGGGCAAGCGGCGAGTGCTATCATTGCCCTGAGCGGTACACACCGGACCATAAGTGTGCCGGCAAAGGAATCTTCCTTCTGGAGCTTGACGACGATGATGACGTTGACGCGGCCGTAGCTGATATGGGCATCTCCTTACACGCCCTGACCGGCATCGACTTCGCCAACACAATGAAGCTCCAGGTCTACGTCCACGACAACCTACTGACAGCATTGGTCGACACAGGGTCCACTCACACCTTCATCAGGGAACCACTCATCAAGGAGCTCGACCTGATGATGTTGCCGCGGCCAGGCGTCGGTGTCCGAGTCGCCAACGGCGACTCTATCTCCTGTACAGGCATCTGTCCACGTGTACCCTTGATGATTGCAGGGGATCGCTTCGACGTCACATGCTACGCGCTTCCAATGGACGGCTTCGACTTTGTTCTAGGAGTCCAGTGGCTGCGATCTTTGGGACCCATTCTCTGGAATCTTGAGGACCTCACGATGAAACTGTGGCGCGGGGACCGTGAGGTGATATGGACGGGGCTGCGAAGTTCAGCCCCGGTATGTGCCTCTCTAGCACCACCTACTGATATGATGGGCGCCCTCCTGGATGGCTTCCAAGACCTCTTCGATGAGCCACGTGGGCTTCCTCCTGCACGGCGCCACGACCACCAAATCAGGCTCCTGCCGGGCACAACTCCAGTAGCTGTCCGGCCGTACCGCTACCCCCAGCTTCTTAAAGACGAGATTGAGAAGCAGTGCGCCGAGATGCTTCGCCAAGGCATCATCCGAGAATGCACATCTGCATTTTCCTTGCCAGTACTGTTGGTCCGAAAAGCCGACGACATGTGGCGCTTCTGCATCGACTACCGCGAGCCCAACGCCAGAACTTTGAAAGACAAGTTTACGATCCCGGTGGTTGACGAGCTACTGGACGAGCTTCGCGGCGCAAGGTTCTTCACCAAGCTTGACCTTCGCAGCGGCTACTTTTAAGTGCGCATGCACTCGGACGACATTGAAAAGACAGCATTCCGAACTCATCGAGGCCACTATGAGTTCTTGGTGATGCCATTCGGCCTCACCAATGCGCCGTCCATGTTCCAGTCGTTGATGAACGATGTCCTCAACCCCTACATTAGAAAATTTGTGCTTGCCTTCTTTGATGACATATTGGTATATAGCAGGTCCTGGGTCGAACACCTTCAGCACGTCAAGCAGGTGTTCCAGACACTACGGGCAAACAAGTTGTTCCTGAAGAAATCTAAATGCTTCTTCGATCAGGAGACTGTGTCGTACTTAGGACACATCATATCCGCTCACGGCGTGGCAATGGATCCGACCAAGGTGGAGGCCGTGGAACATTGGCCTACACCTCAGTCCTTACGAGCCTTGCGAGGTTTCCTCGGGCTCAGCGGCTACTACCGCAAGTTCATTGCGGGGGATGGTGCGGTGGCCGCACCCCTCACCGCCCTCCTAAAGCGGGAAGCATTCCGCTGGACTGATAATGCGCAGGACGCTTTCTCCCAACTCAAGCAGGCACTGATGGCAGCGCCTCTACTTCAAATGCCAGACTTCGACAAGCGCTTCATCGTCGACTGCGACGCGTACGGCGCCGGCTTTGGGGCGGTTCTACACCAGGGCGACGGCGCCATAGCATTCTTCAGCCACGCTGTAGCGACTCACCATCATAAGCTACCGTCATACGAGCGTGAGCTAATCGGTCTTGTGAAAGCCGTACGCCATTGGCGGCCTTACTTGTGGGGTCGTCCCTTCACTGTTCGGACTGATCACTTCAGCCTAAAATATATCCTGGATCAGCGACTCACGACGATTCCCCAACATGCTTGGGTGAGCAAACTTTTTGGTTATGATCTGCAGGTTGAGTACCGACCGGGGCGCTTGAATGGGGCAGCTGACGCCCTGTCCCGCCGCGACGAGGAAGACATAGTTATTCACGCCATATCCGCGCCAGTCTTTCCACTCTTCGACTCGCTCCGCGCGGAGATCGCTACAGACCAGCAGGCGCAGCAGCTATGTGCCCAACTCCGGGAGGGAGTCGCACCTGCTGACTGGGCCGAACGCGACGACCTTCTACTTCACAAGGGGAAGCTCTTCGTTCCTGACAAGTCCTCCTTGTGGCCCTCTCTCCTAGCTGAGGCGCATGATGGGGGTCACGAAGGCATCCAGAAGACAGTGCATCGGCTACGCCTCTCCTTCTACAACCCGTCGTTGCTACGGCGGGTGCGTGAGTATGTCCGCGGGTGTGCTACGTGCCAGCGCAACAAGACTGATCATCTTCATCCAGCCGGCCTGCTACAACCGCTGCCTATACCGTCGGAAGTCTGGAGTGGTATCTCCATGGACTTCATTGATGGTTTTCCAAAAGTTGGTGGGAAATCAGTGATCTTGACAGTGGTAGATCGCTTCTCCAAGTATGCCCACTTCATTCCCCTAAGCCACCCTTACAGTGTTGCATCAGTGGCACGGGCATTCTTCGACGACATTGTACGACTACACGGCTTTCCCTGCTCCATCGTCAGTGATCGTGATACCGTCTTCACCAGCCTCTTCTGGTCAGATTTGTTCCGGCTAGCCGGTGTCCGACTTCAGTTCAGCTCGGCCTTCCACCCGCAGTCTGACGGCCAATCTAGGGTCGTCAACAAGATCATCACTGTGTACCTCCGCTGCTTGGCTGGTGACCGACCAAAGACTTGGTTGTAGTGGCTTCCTTGGGCTGAGTATTGCTACAACACTTCCTACCAGACGACCCTCAAATGCTCGCCCTTCAGAGTGGTCTATGGCAGGGACCCTCCGGCTCTTGTTGGTTACCAACCGGGCGTATCTAGAGTAGCAGCAGTGGATAAACAGCTAAAGGATAGAAATGAATTCTTAGCTGAAATCAAGAACAGGCTGGTACAAGCACAAGTCACCATGAAAAGCTATGAAGATAAGTTCCGCCGAGAGGTGGAATTTCAGATCGGTGATTGGGTTTGGCTGCGGCTTCATCAGAGGACAGCTGTGGGAGTAATGGCGACGCCTTCTTCAAAGATTGAACCAAAATATTTTGGACAATATCAGATCATTCAACGCATTGGGACTGTATCATATAAATTTCAGCTGCCTCCTCAAGCAAGGATACATGATGTCTTCCATGTGTCCCCGTTAAAGAAATTTGAAGGTCCTGCTCGCATACAGGTGGTGCCTTTACCACCACTTCTCCATGGACGTGTTGTACCTACGCCTGAAAAAGTACAAAGGGCGCGTTTGAACGGAGGTATCTGGGAGCTACTCGTCAAATGGGCAGGACATTCTGAAGCTGATTCATCATGGGAGCAACTAGAAGATTTCAGGATGAAGCACCCCTCCTTTAAGCTCGAGGACGAGCTCTTTGTCGGGAAGGGGGGAAATGTTGTGGATGCGTTTGTGGGCCGCTAATATGGTCGGCGTGGGGCCCACAAAGCCAACAACTAGGCCGGCCAAGGCCCTGCAGCCGCACCAGGAGGATATTTAGAAGAATTAATTAGATAAGGTTTAAGAATAAAAGGGAGTTATAGATTGAGTCAGTTTAGATAGAAAGAAATAGATTAAAAAAAGGGAAGAAAAGAATCCTAGTCAGTTTGGGGGGATTGTCCCCAAACCGACTAGGAGAAGGGTGCGGCCAAGGGGGGGTCCTGTTCCCCCTTTATAAGCAGCCCCCCTCCCTCATGTTTTGAGCATCTAGGAAAACTAAGAATCCCCGTTGAGGGCTGTTCTTCTCCTTGGATCACGGTGGCTTCGAACTCTAACCCTAGCCGCCGTGACCATCTACTTTGTCCCCCACGTTACGTACTGCGCAGCTTTCCCCACGCCTCCTCGCTGCTAGTTTCTCCCCTGCGCAGCCCTAAGCGCAGCCAAGGGGTCTCCCCCCTCTTTGTTTCTCAGCACTTCGAGATTATGAGAAAAGATTTTTTGTTGATTGTGATGCTTCAGGGTCAGAATTTGAGGCAGTTCTCCATCAAGAAGATGGAGCAGTGGCATTCTTTAGTAGGCTAGTGGTACCTCATCACACTAAGTTACCAGCTTATGAAAGATAATTAATTGGATTAGTAAAGACAGTAAAGCATTGGAGACCTTACTTATGAGAAAGGGAATTTACAGTAAGAACTGATCATTACAGCCTCAAATTTTTATTGGATCAGCGCTTAACTACAATTCCACAACATAAGTGGGTGAATAAATTGTTTGGTTTTGATCTGGTTGTGAAGTATAGACCAGGAAAGCAAAATGGAGCGACAGATGCTCTATCTAGAAGAGAATCAGAACAAGGAATGTTAATGGCTATATCTGGACCACCATTTGATATTTTTAACACCCTACGTAATGAGCTGGAAACAGATCAAACAGCAGTATTATTATGGCAACAGATAGAAAATAATACTGCTCCAGAAGGATGGGAAATTTATGACAGACTATTGGTTTTCAAAGGAAAAGTATTTCTGCCAGATGATTCAGTTTTGTGACCTCAATTGTTGGAACAAGCACATATGGGTCATGAGGGGACCCAAAAGACTCTTCATAGATTCAGAGCCTCATTTTTTAGTCCTTCAGCCAATAAACGTGTAAAGGATTATGTTAAAGGTTATCTAGTTTTTCAAAGAAATGAGACAGAACACCTGCATCCAGGTGGAGTTTTGCAACCATTGGAGGTATCAGATAATATTTGGAAAGATATCTCTATGGACTTTATTGAAGGATTTCCAAAAGTGGGAGGTAAATCAATTATTTTGACAGTGGTTGATAGATTTTCAAAATATGCACATTTTATTCCATTAGCTCATCCTTATTCAGCAGCTTCTGTGGCAAAAGCTTTCTTTGATAATATTGTTAGATTGCATGGTTTTCCCTGTTCAATTGTGAGTGATAGGGATGTGATCTTTACTAGTAATTTCTGGAAAGAGTTGTTTAAACAGGCAGGAATCAAACTCAATATGAGTTCAGCCTTCCATCCACAAACTGATGGTCAATCAGAGGTGACTAATAGGGTCATTACTATGTACTTAAGATGTTTGGCAGGTGATAGGCCACACACATGGTTACAATGGCTACCTTGGGCAGAACATTGTTATAATTCTTCATACCAGTCAGCCTTGAAAACTACACCTTTTAGAGTGGTATATGGAAGAGACCCTCCCACATTATTATTTTATGAACCAGGGCTGGCAAAAGTAGCTGCTGTGGATCAACAATTATACTACAGAGATGAATTTTTGCTGGAAATAAGAGAGAGATTAAGACATGCTCAAGATACTATGAGAAATTATTGTAACAAGAAAACAAGACAACTGAATTTTCAGGTGGGAGATTGGGTCTGGTTAAGGTTACAACACAGAAGTGCTGCTGGTATAATAGTTTCACCATCAGGGAAATTAAGGCAGAGGTTTTATGAACCTTTCAAAAAACTCGATTGCATTGGTCAAGTATCATATAGATTGGAATTACCAGAAAAATAAAAAATACATAATGTTTTTCATGTGTCTGCTAAAAAAATATGAAGGTGAACCTCCTACACAAGTGGAAAAATTACCAGATTTTCTGTATGGAAGAGTCATTCCCTCCCCAGAAAAAGTGATAAGAGCAAGACTTAATCGAGGAGTTTGGCAGGTTCTTGTTCAATGGATGGGCCATACAAATGAAAATGCAACTTGGGAGATATTATTTGAATTCAAGGAGAGATCCAAGTTTTCAGCTTGAGGATAAGCTGTTCCTCCGGGAGGGAGGAAATGTTATTGATTCTTTCTATGGGCGCACTTACAGTAGGCGCAAGAATAAATTAGAGAAGGATTAGAGTTTGATTGTTTTAAAAGAAGTCTAGATAAATAAAGAGTCCGAGTCTGTTTTAGAGATAAGAGTCTTAGGATAAGAGAATAAAGAGTTTGAGTCAGTCTGATTAGAGATAGAGTCTGATTCTGTTAGGGGCTAAATACCGCTGAGCCTTGATCTATAAAAGGCTACAGCAGAGATGTAAAAGGCATCGAATTAATAAGAAAAAAGAAGCAGGAACTTCTTACGGGAGTTCAGCCGCCCTGGCCAAATTGCCGAGTTCCGGTGATAGGGCGACCTCGCTGCCCAGTTTCTTCCGCTACCCGCTGAGATCAAACCTCCAGTCTCACCTTCTCTTGATCTCGCCCCTGAGAACACCGAGAAGGAGAAATCATAACAGTTAAGCACTGCAAACCGAACCATAAACTTTCATCATGTGATAGCCCCAGTCATAGTTGTTGATAATGTCGGATGAATTCTAATCATTGAACTGCACGTCTGTTCTGCAATAAGGGTTTTATTTTTTATCCAACTACCCTTTTATTTTGGTGCTGGTCTATTTGTGTTGAGGAAATTTGACAACTGTAAGTTCTCATTGGACTGATCTCCCATATGACATGTCTCAATTTTCTTGATTAAAGGTGGAGGAGAATGTGGCCGCTGTTATGGAATTGTCAAGTTCAGGCATTGATGAAGAACTTCTGCGTGAAGTTGAAGCAATCCTTGCGCCCGTGAAGAACTTGACGTGGCCTAGTGGCATCCAGCAAGCCTGATGTCCTATCGCAACTTGGTCCACTGAAGATCTTGCTACGGTTGTATCTATGATTGTTGATAGTGTAAACAGTGCGCAGCTGCACCATTTGCTGGTGATTGATGTTTATTAACCAAGGCAAACAAAAAATAAAAGATCAATGCATGTGCTCCAGTAGTTTGGATACATCCGGGATCATGGACTTCATCATGAATAATAAAAGATCAATGCTGATCGTCTGATAAAGCATGCTAATCATAATGAGTGTGGCGTGGTCCTGAAGAGGCATTTACTGATGCAATTGTCACTGACAGTTCAAGATCGGCAAATGGCATTCTAATAATTTTCCGTGCAAAATATTATTTGATTCCGTGGGATGCCTACACTTTTACCTTGAGCTATGATGTACTCCCTTTGTTTTTTAATTGTTGTCGTTAGTACAATAATTTTATAATTGAAAGCAGATGTAGTAGTAGGCTCACCGTTGATGCTATCATTTTTACTAATCTGCTGAACAGCTTAAGCAGAAATAAATCTGCGTAGCCAAAACTTGTCAGGTAACGGATTCTCCATCTCTGATCAAATTTGTATGTCTACAAAAACTTCAATAAAAGAGAACTGTAATAATATTGGAATCCATAAATCAGGCGCCCGTATATTATATTGTCAATTGTCACTGGGGATGATAAATAGCGTAAGGGGTCTTTACTGCACGGCTATGGCCGCCGACGAGCCTCTCCACTGCCAATATAGTCTTGGTCACCGACATGCCGCTAGAGGGAACAACTTCTGCAACGAAAATCCCAATGAAGAGAGTGAAATCAGATGACATTGCCAGGACAAGTGAGGGAGGATATTGTTACCTATGGCCTCCCGTACGGAGAGGTTCGCACGATCACGTCGGCGTGGCTCATGAGGAAGATATTGATGTGGACATCCTAGCAACAGACACACATAAACGATCTTATGATAAACTAATTACACACACTCGTACTAAGAAACTTGAACAACAGGTGAATGCTTTCCTCTCTATATTACATTTTAGTATTGGTGAGAATAATATACTACCTAAGTCGTGTAATCTACTATTACTCAGGTTTACACAAGAGGCGACACCATTGGCTGGCACAAAAAACAATAAGTCACCTCGCACTGTCTGAACTTTGTGGTGCGATAGTTCGCATTGTCCGAACATTGTGGCGTGATAGTTTGGGCTGTCCGAACTGAGAAGGGTACACACAGGAGGAACATCAAACCTCACATACAATCCTGCACCAACCTGTCACGTTTCATAGTCCATAACACACATGTTGTGAAAACATATCAAGTCTACTTTCCAAAGCAACAAACGGTGCATCATTTGGAGTTCCCAAACAAGAGTTATGATCATTCTACTACTGGCTGCACGATAGACAAAGAGACGCGCGAGGACTAAAGACCAACTTGAGAATTCCACACTAGTTTTCATTCAAACTCAAAACGTGGTGACTTCAGTACACACCTAGCTAGGAGGGTTGTTCCTAGTATAAATATCACCTTTGTGCTCCTGGAAAAACAACCATTGATGATTTGATAAACAAGATTGTTTCTGCAGCTGAGTGCTGAGTGCCTTGCGCACCTTTGTTCTTCCTTGTTCTTCATGGACATGTGAAGTGATCCCTTAGAGATCCCCTAATTCGTGCTCTAGGTTTTTGAATCTTTTGTGTGGGTTAGTCCCGGCTTGTGGTTCTGCGGTCGTTCGGAGATCGAGTCGAAGTCTTTCAGGTTTCAGTGTCTCTCTCCCCGTCGCTTGGTCACAACCAACCTTTGCAGGTATGAAGCTAGTTATCAAGGATTGTGGTTCTGTGGTCGATCGGAGATCGAGTCAAAGTTCTCAAGACTTCGGTGCCTCTCTCCCCGTCACTTGGTCGCATCCAGCCTTTGCAGGTATAAAGCTAGTTATCCCAGCTGATTTTTCAGCTAGTTATCCCTTGTCGTACCTACTGTCGTGAAGATTAGGCCACCCCCGGGTTTCACCCTATCATTTGGTATCAGATTTCAGATTTCCACGGTAGGTGCGATCCTCATATCATCCATTAGTTATCACTGTTTACTATTATTCATCACGTGTTTTCGTGCCATACATATAGTCCATTAAACCTCCACAAAAAGTAACCAAATCTTTGTGTAGTACTGCTGGTCTTGTGTCGTTTACACCATTTGTTGTTCATCATATCTGTCCATCTACATTTTCTTCAATCAGTCCACATCATAGTGTTTGTTCATCAAAAAAAAGAAGGAAAAAATAATAGAGAGAGAAGTGCTGCAAAAAAGAAATAACAAGGACTGCAACCATTGTTGAAATAATTTCAGATTGGGCAAAAAAGTTCACTCATCTTTTGATTTGGTTTAGGACACTTGATTTTCGGTGCTAAAAGCCTTTCTTGTTCAGCCATCCTAACTCCCCAAAATGCCATAATCTGATCTCTCGAATCGTAATCCTTTCAATCGCTTAATCACAACAGGAATACTACCATATTTTGCACAATCACAGTCCTTGAGAACAGGTAAGAACTTTGGTAAGCAAGACGTGAGATTTTGTGATTCCACAAAAAATTTTCTATACCATTTTCCCTCCACTGTTCTAACATGGCAGCATCTGATTCAAGTGTTTGTGGTGGTAATACTGGAAGGGAAGAACCACCAGTTGCACGAGATGAACTAAGCCAGCAGGTAGAAGGGATTCACGACATCATAATGAATAACTTGGTGATGAAAATTCTGGTTTTTTGAATGGTTTTCGCAACCGTTTCATAAATCACCACGGTGGACATGATGGTGGTAGGAGTGTTGGTCACAATAATTAGCGACGAGGAATCGCTCAAAGACGTGGTCGTGGTAACCATGTGCACTATGATGACGAGTAGGAGTTACATGACACTTATTATGATGGTTATGATGTAGATGACAACCCTTTTGCAGATCATGGACACTTTGAACATTACCACGATCAATGTCGAGGTGGTGGTCATGATGGAGAAAACCGTTGTTGTCACAATATGGATGATCCAGACAATATTGCTCGTGTCAAGCTAAGTGTTCTAAAATTTTCAGGAAAGGAAGATGCAGATGCATATTTCGAGTGGGAGGAGCAACGCGATCAAATTTTTAGAGTGCATAATCTATCTGACCGGAGGTGTGTAAATCTTGCTTCTATTCAATTTTCTGATTATGCTCTCACTTGGTGGAATCAGATACAAGAAAATCAAATTGTGTTGGTACGTGATCATATCGACACATGGAATGAGATGAAGCAGGTGATGAGAAGATGCTTTTTACCATCATGTTATCAACGCGACCTTTGAAATAGGTTGCAGCAATTGAGACAAGTTTCTAAATCAGTTGATGAATATTACAAGGAAATGGACCTGTTGTTGATTTGATCAGGAATTAGAGAAGATGAAGAGTCAAAAATTGCAAGGTTTTTGCATGGTCTTAATGCTGATTTTCTAATTTTGTTGAGATGTTTCCATATCATATTCTGCAGAGTCTTGTGGATCAAGCTATGTGCACCGAGAGAAAAATTCAGCAAGTAAGACACAGTCGATCCTATGGTGGTCGATCTATTTCGCTTCCATGAAATCGGCAGCATCCTGGTACATCTTTTGTTGAGGGGAAATTTCAAGCCGGTGCAGCTAAGTCTTCTCCATACATTGGTGCTGTCAAGACACCAGTTTCAGCTACTTCTTCACCTACAGTTCAGCAAGAGCGATGACGTCGCACTGCAGGTACAACAGCCCCTTCAGTTGCATCAGTGGCTGCATCCTCTTCAAATAGCCGAAGCATTGTATGTCACAGGTGCCAAGGGCGTGGATATGTTGCTGCTGAATGTCTTAGTAGAAAGACTATGATGATAAATGAACAAGGAGAATGGGAATCTGAAATCGAACCGGAAGATGCACCATGCTATGATGAAGAAATTAAAAATGATGAAAATGAGATCAAACTTGATGAAGGTGATAACAATTGCTTCATTTCTCATTGAGTGCTTAGTGTTAGTGCTGTAAAAGAAGATAATGGACATCATTACAATCCTTTCCACATCAGAGGTATGATAAAAAATAAAGTACGTTGAATTATTGTTGATAATGGAAGCTGCAATAATATTGCAAGTCAAGAATTGGTGGAGAAAATAGGGTTCAAACAGCAGCGTCATCCTAACTCGTACAGGATGCAATGGCTTAATGATTGTGGGGCATACGCGTCACTAACACTGTGACTGTTCCTTTCTCTATTGGGAAATATAAATATCAAGTGGAATGTGATATCGTTCCTATGCACACATTTCAGCTATTTTAGGAAGACCATGGCTATATGATCATGATGTGCAGGTTTGTGATCGTGCTAACAAGCTTATCTTTATGTATAATGGAGAGCGTCTCACTTTACATCCATTGACACTGAAGGGAATTGTGAAGAATGATCTGAAAATAAAACAGCGAGAGAGTGAGAACCACTTGCAAGTGACCCACAAAAATAGTGAGATAGTGTCTCCACAACCAAATAAAACCCCACAACCGCAAAGAACCGAGCCAAAGGGAAAATAGGGTTTAGTGAAGATAGCTACAAAAAGGGAATTTAAAAGAATTAAGTGAACCAATGCCATGTTCTTTGTAATACTGTACAAGGACAATTTTCTTACCACTAACGACTTATCATCTACGTTACCGAGTGTTGTTTTTGATGTATTATAGGAATATGAAGATGTGTTTCCTGAAGAAGTACCACCAGAGCTGCCACCAAAGAGGGGAATTGAGCATCCAATTAACCTTGTTCCTGGTGTTTCGCTTCCTAACAGTGCACCATACCGCACCAACCCAGAGGAAACAAAAGAAATTCAGCGCTAAGTATAGGAGTTCATCGACAAAGGGTATATAAGGGAAAGTCTCTCACCTTGTGCAATTTCTGTTCTTTTAGTTCCAAAGAAGGGTGGTTCATGGAGAATGTGTGTTGATTGTCGAGCCATAAATAACATCATAATAAGGTATAGACATCCCAGCCCTAGGCTTGATGAACTTAGTGGTGCTGTCATATTTACAGAAATTGATTTAAGAAGTGGCTATCACCAAATCGAATGAAAGAATGTGATGAGTGGAAAACAGCTTTCATAACAAAGTTTGGTTTATATGAATGGTTGGTGATGCCTTTTGGATTGACAAATGCTCGTAGTACTTTTATGAGACTGATGAATCATGTTCTTACAATATTTATTAGAAAGTTTGTTGTGGTTTACTTTAATGATATATTGATTTACAACAAGACTCTTGATGAACATGTTGAACATATAGAATGTGTGCTTGCTGTATTGAGAAAGGAATACTTGTATGCTAGCCTTGTCAAGTGCACCTTTTGCACCAACAAGATAGTCTTTCTTGGTTTTGTTGCTTCAGCTCAGGGCATGTAGGTCGATGAAGAAAAGATTAAAGTTGTTCGTGAGTGTATGCCTCCACAAAATGTCAGCCAAGTGTGAAGGTTTCTTGGATTTGCAGGCTTCTATTGACGTCTTGTGCAAGATTTCAGTATCATTGCTGCCCTAATCAACGAGTTCACAAAGAATAATGAACATGAGAACTTTGATGCAAGCAAACGTGCTGAAGTTGTCAAGAAACTTCATCGACAAGTATGGACAAACATAAATAAAATGACAAAGATCTATGAGAAACATACCAACAAGGGTCGCAACAAAGTGGAATTTGCAATAGGAGATTTGGTTTGGGTTCATTTTCGCAAGGAACGATTTCCCGCGCATGGCAAGTCAAATTGCAACCACAAGCTGATGGACCTTTCAAATTACTTCGAAAAATTAATGACAATGTTTATGAGATTGATCTCCCAAGTACATATGGAGTAAGCATAACATTCAATGTCGCCGACCTGTCTTACTACTTTGGAGAAGAAGAGTCGAGTACGACTCCTTTTCAAGATGGGGAGTATGATGTGGACATCCCAGCAATAGACACACATAAACAATCTTATGATGGACTTATTACACACACTCGTGCTAAGAGACTTGAACAACAGGTGAATGCTTTCCTCTCTACATTATATTTTACTATTGGTGAGAATAATATACTAACTAAGTCGTGTAATATACTATTACTCAGGTTTACAGAAGAGGCAACACTATTGGCTGGCATAAAAAGAACTAGGTCAGTTTGCACTGTCCGAACTTTGTGGCATGATAGTTCGGACTGTTTGAACTTTGTGGTGTGATAGTTCAGACTGTCCGAACCAAGAAGGGTACACACAGGAGGAACATTAAACTTCAGATACAATCCTGCACCAATCTATCACATTTCATGGTCCACAATACACATGGTGTTGACATATCAAGTCTACTTTTCAATGCAACAAACGGTGCATCATTTGGAGTTCCCAACCAAGAGTTATGATCATTTTACTACTGACTGCACGGTAGATAAAGAGACACGCGAGGACTAAAGACCCACTCGGGAATTCTGCACCAGTTTTCATTCAAACTCAAAACATGGTGACTTCAGTTTATACCTAGCTAGGAGGGTTGTTCCTAGTATAAATATCACCTTTGTGCTCCTGGAGAAACAACCATTGATGATTTGATAAACAAGATTGTTTCTGCAGCTGAGTGCTGAGTGTCTTGCACACCTTTGTTCTTGCTTGTTCTTCATGGACTTGTGAAGTGATCCCTCAAGGATCCCCTAATTCGATCTCTTGGTTTTCGGACCTTTTGTGTGGGTTAGTCCCGGCTTTTGGTTTTACGATCGTTCATAGATCGAGTCAAAGTCTTTCAGGTTTCAGTGCCTCTCTCCCTATCGCTTGGTCACAACCAACATTTATAGGTACAAATCTAATTATCAAGGATTGTGATTCAGAGATTGAGTCGAAGTTCTCAAGACTTCGGTGCCTCTCTCCCCGTCACTTGGTCGCATCTAAGGTATAAAGCTAGTTGCCCTGGCTGATTTTTCAGCTAGTTATCCTTGTTGCCATGACGATCGGGCCACCCGGATTTCACCCTATCGGATGTCTCCGAGGTAGAGGTTGTTGGTCGGCACGTAGACGCAGGCGAGCTCCTGGTCGCCACGGCTGTGGGTGCCATGCAGCGTCATGGTCGACGTAATGAAGCCGAGCGCGTGCTCGCCGATCCTGGGGTGCCATATGATCACCCACCTCCTTGAAGGCCCGTGAGCTCTAGTCAGAGCGCAAGAAAGCGTGTATTTTAAGTGAAGTTATTTTCAGGGGAATTTTAAGTGAAGATGTTAATCAGTCAATGACAATACGGTCGAATTGTTGATCATAGCGTAGAAGTTTGTTCTGGTTGAGCGTACACCTGATGATATCGCTGCACCTGATGTGCTTTGACGCTGAGTAGATGTGGCGCACCAACGGCATCTTGTTGATGAAGAACTCGCTGAGCCCTAGAAGTGAGGCGCCCAGCTACGATGACATGAACACGCCGACGAGGAAGATGAGGCTGATGGAGGTGGCAAACCCGAGACCTGCGCGAGATGAAACTGGCCTGGTCATCAAATGTAAGAGAAACAGAAAATACCACAACCGACATTCCAAAACAATCTCTCCAGACTGAACAAACAGCGTGTTGAGATGAATTACCAAAGCAGTTTATCCCGACACGAATGTAGATCAGCGAGAAAAAGCCATCGACGAAGCGGATGAACCACCAAGTTGTGTAGAAGGTGATGGCGATCGGAAGCAGGATGACACTGCAACAGAGTGCTGTACTATATGAGGAACAGAGAAGGAATGCAAACTAGCTACGATATGTTTTAGAGAGTGGTTACCATCCAGAAATAAACTTCTTCCATGCCCAGCTACGTATCACCATCGAAAATGCCTGCACAAATGAGAAATGAAGCCAACGTTTGTGCTGTGCAACTGAATGACTTAAAATGTATAGTGGTAGACATCAATTAGATGACATGATACCCAATGTCCTATCTGGAGTGTACGAATTTTAAAAGATTCTTGCTCGGATTAGACAGATCACTACAAAAATCCTTTGTCGTATGTTGCCCAATCTCTGAAATTTTGCAATCAATGAATGGAAAGAAAATAACCGATCAATCGCCTTGATGCCGGTGGGGGGATGTTGGAGATGGTGACCACGTGCCGACGTTGGCCGCGGTGGCGAGTCGACGATCACCGGGCTGGTCGGCTCAGAGTTCTCGTCGTTGACAGCGGCGTGCTCTACAGCGACCACCGGGAGGAGCAGCTCCCGGTCCCTGTCACTCTCTTGTGGTAGTCCGTGGACTCTGGCGCGCCACCGCGGAGTCGTGAGCCGCCACGGGGTCGCCGCTGAGCGTGCGACGAGGCGGATGAAGCAGCACCGACACGGTGCAACGATGAATTTGGTATTCTGTTACGTGATACCTCCGTCTCTCCACTCTGTTTGTTTACATACCACTCGCCTGGACCCACCAGTCAGGCCACCTGAGAACACGATCCCACTCGCCATTACAACTCCACGCACTCACTCTTACATCGCGAACTCAGATCACTTTCCCCTGCCGAAGACCTCCGAATCCTAGCTCGCAGCAGGCGCCATACATCCCCCCGCCGCCGAGAGCGCTTGCCCCCAAGCACCGATCTCCGGGAAGGATTCCACTAGCGGGTACCAATCGTCCCAAGTAGCCAGCTCCTCCGCTAGCTTCTCCCACTTCGCACGCACTTGCGGCACTGCACGATTTCATATCTTCACCAAACGCCTTTCCAGGATCGCCTCCGGCTTCAAAGGTGCTCCATTTAGATCGGCTTTAGTTGGTGGTGAAGAGAAGACTGGAGCATAGTTCGGCGCGAATGGCTTCAATTGCGAGACGTGGAAGACCGGATGGATCTTGGCTTCCTGGTAAAAGCAGCTCATATGCTACGTTCCCAATTTTCTTGATAATCTTGTAAGGGCCATAGGACCTGAAGGCCAGTTTAGGGCACTGTCGATTCACCACCGTAGATTGAGCATAGGGTTGAAGTTTCAGTAATACCAGCTCCCCCACTTGAAAATCTCGTTCTGAACGCCGTTTATCCGCTTGCTGCTTCGTATGATTCTAGGCCTTAGCAAGATTTTGTTTCAGCACTTCCAAATGTTCTGCTCTGTCTGCCAATATCTCTGAGACATCTTTATCAGTATTTTCAGAGAGCACAGCGGCTGCTACAACCACAGGGTCATATCCATAAAGCACCTTGAAAGGAGTACAACCAAGAGAAGTGTGAAATGATGTATTGTACCAGTATTCGGTCAAAGGTAACCAATTTTTCCATTTGTGAGGAGCAGCATGGACTGCACATCTCAAGTACATCTCTAAGCATTGATTTACTCTCTCAGATTGGCCAAATGTTTGTGAATGATAGGCTGTACTCAGGAGCAGCTTAGTATCTAATAGAGAGAATAGTTGTTTCCACACCTGGCTAGTGAAAATCTTATCTCTATTTGAGAGCATATCTTTAGGCATCCCATGCAGCTTCACCATATTTTCTAGTAACACCTTAGCCACCTGAGTTGCACTGAAGGGGTGCTTTAAAGACAAGAAATGTGCATATTTAGAGAATCTAGCCACCACCACTAGAACTGTATCAAATCCTTCAGACTTTGGCAGTCCTTCAATAAAATCCATAGAGATATTTTGCCAGGCTCCCTCAGGTACAGGTAGTGGCTGCAATAAGCCTGCTGGATGTACCCTTTCTGACTTGGCTTTTTGTCAAGTGGCACACTGTTGCACAAATTCCAGGACATCTTGTTTCAAGCCTCTCCAATAGAACAACTTCTTGATATGTTGATAAGATGCCTGACCCCTAGAATGCCCTCCCAAAGCACTATCATGAAATATAGAAATCAACTTGGTTCTCAATGCTGAATTTTCTCCAATATATATCTGATTTCCCTTCTTAATGACTCCTTGAGATAAAGAAAATCCCTCTTCATAAGGACTGCTCACAGCAAGTTTAGCCAACAATTGTTGAGCAGCCATGTCAGTAACATACGAATTTAGCACCTCCTGAACCCAGGCTGGTCTTACTTCAGTTACTGGTCGGATACTCATCAAATTATGAATTCTAGAAAAGGCATCCGCCGCCACATTCTCTTTCCCCTACCTGTAGACAATCCTAAAATTCAGCCCCATGAGTTTGGACATAGCTTTCTTTGCAGATCAGATTGCAACGGCTGATTCTCCAGGAAACTTAGACTTTTGTGATCAGTTTTTATACTGAACTCATTGCGTTGCAAATAAGGCCTCCACCTATCCACCACCACCAGCAATGCTAGAAACTACTCATTTATACATAACTGTCTATTATTATCAGTGAGAGCCTTACTCAGAAAAGCCAAGGGTCTGCCTCGTTGCATAAGCATAGCACCCAACCCCACGTCAGAGGCATCAGTTTCAATAGTAAAATCATCATTAAAATTCGGAAGAGCCAAAACAGGGTTAGAGGCCATGGCCACCTTTAAAGCATTACACTACTACAAAAACCATTATCACAGGCGCCTTGTTTTTTAGACCCAGGCGGTCCATAAAAAAATGCGTCTGTGATGTCGAATGAATTAGTAGCCGCCTGTGATGAATAAACATCACAGACGGCTCGCAACGGCAAACCGTCTGTGTAAACATATCAATTTTCACAGGCGGACCGTGGAGTAGGAGCCGCCTGCAATATTAACCATTAATATAGGCGGCTGAAGCAACCGGGAGTAGGAGCCGCCAGCAATATTGACCATTAATACCGAGGGGAACGCGATTTTGAATTCAATTCGAAGCAGCATTAATATAGTCGACTGAAGCGACCGAAAGTAGGAGCCGCCTACAATATTGGCCATTTTACCGAGGGGAACGCACCTTTGACACCAATTCGAAGCCATCAAACGTGGTGGCCCGGTATACATCAACCACATTTAGCATCAAACAAAAAGACAACAAACATTTCGATAATCGATAAAAACATTCATTATCAAACACACATTCATTAAAAATTAAAATTTACAAACAACAAAAGAAAACAACAGACGATCGCCTAGTCCTCCGGTGGCGGAGGAACCCCACACTTATCGGCGATCGCCTCCACCAACTTCCTGCTGCCTTCTGTAACAGCCCTAACTTTTGTAAAGTTTAATTTCAATTTTTGAGACAAAGTTAAGGTGAAGAAAGGCTATATTTGTGTCACATAAAATGACAAACATACAAATGGACATGTGAGGGAGTAAAACTTTTCTCTAGCCCATGCTCAACATATGTTAACCTAGGGGAAAAAATTACACTTCTAAAAACTCTAACTCACGTGCACCTTCTCTATGAGTAGAGTGGAGTGAATTTAAACATAATTTGAATTCTTTTGAAAGAATTCATGCCCAGATTGCCATAATGCACGCAAATGAATTTCCCGATGCATTCCCCATGTAGGAATGAGCTCATGATCCAAACTTGGATATTTTTGGAGCCGTATGCCAATTAATCTGAGGAATATTCGAGGGAGAGTTGAAGTTCAAATTTGAATTTGAAAACTGAACCAAACGTGCTAAATTTTGAAATCAGATTTCAGATTCAAATTCTTCGTAAATTGTTTAGTTGGCCGTACAATTTTGGTAGAATTCGGACAAAGGCGGTGCGGGAAAATTAAAGCACAGAGGGAGGAGAATAGTATGGGGCTGTGGACCCCATCTGTCAGCCAGTGCCTCTGTTGTTTTTTTTTCTCTCGGGTGCACCCACGATCGACAGCACCGCAGAAGACTTCCCAGCAAAGCTTTTAGCGCCAGCTCCTGCTTGTGTGGTTTTGTGCTCAGCCTCATCACCACATACGAGTGCAGCAACGCCGATTTGCTTTCTCCCAGCCGAGCGCCAGCCCCCATGTGTTTCTCTCCCGAGCAGAACAGAACCCACCATTCTCTATTCTTCTCTGATCGCCCAAGCCAACCAAGCTTCCTTTGCCCGAGCTCCCCACAGAAAATAGCAGCCCACCGGCGTGCTCTAGCCGGCTAGCAACTTCACCCTGCCGTCCCGAGCTCACTGGCGCCTAGAAACAGTAAAGTTTCCATTGCTCCCGTGTTGAAACTGAAGTGAACCGAACTGGTCACCGTGGGCAGCCCAAACCAGGAGTGATCACACCCAAGCAAGCCATCCCATCAGTGCACCTACAAGTCTAGTTGTTCACTCCGAAGCTCAGCCCTAGCCATTGATCACAGAGGGAGAATTTCAAGATTTTCTCCCGGGCGGCAGAAACTGACCTTGAGGTAAGGAATTGCAAAATTCGTCCTCAAATTGTGTTTGTTGTGTTTCAAACTTCACACACAGGATCTTAACTGCCTAGCACACCTCTTCCATCGATTTTAGACCAAGAAATTGAGTGTAGAGCGAGGAATCCGAGTTCTTTTCGAGGGTATACCGCTGGACCATATCAGGCGCATGGTGCCGATAGGTTTAGAGCGCTCCCCGGCTTGTTTAGACCTCATATTAGTCTTCTACACGATCCCCTGGTGCTTTAGAGCCCAAGAACCGACCATTTGGTGGAGAACTCACCGTGCACGACCTCGCCGGAGCCCTAGGGCTTGCTGTTGCCGGTGCGCCCTGTTTTCCGGCGAGTTTAAGCCGCCGGCGACCTCACCAACAGGTTCAGCGTGGGGGAAAATGGGGGGAGCGGCCAGCAGGGGGACTGGAGGTGCCCGGGAAGGTCCTTTACGGCGACTCCCGCCGGAGGGAGCTGCCACTGCCCTGTTTGGTGCGAGGCTGAAGGTTAGGGATGACGACTGGGACCCATTGTCGGCATTTAAGCATTTTCCAGATTTTCCCAATTCAGTTCAAACTTTGGAAAGCCATAACTTTGTGTAGGAGTGTCCAAAAATTGTGAAACAAATTTTGTTGGATTCCTCTCAGAGATTATTATCCAGGGGTGCAGCCCAATGTTTATGAAAATCACTGGATTTGGCTCATTAATTCAATTAAGTAAATTTTGTATGAATTTTTACAGGAGTTCTGTTTATTGGAAAATTCCGAAATTTGGACATCTCATTTGTCAAAAATTCCTTGAACTCCAGTAAAAATTTCATAGTCATTGGACCTCATTTGCTTGGTCAAATGATGTGTTCATTCCTTATGTCTCTGAAAAATGGGAAAAATGGACAGAGACAATTTCAGCTTTTCCCCATTCTTTGTGAAATCCATATCTCCATGTAGGAAACTACAAAAATGGTAAACCAATTCCTATGGACTCAGTACATTTTGTACTTCACAAAAAGTCTACTTTGCAACATAGGAAAGCTTAATATCTAGGGGGTAAAGGCAGATTAGTTAAAACCACATAAGGATTTGTTGTGCTCACATGAAGCCATTTCATGAGCTAAATTTTTGCACACTGCCTAAATACCTTCCATAGAGGCTGTGGTTAAATTCTCAGCTTCATTGGACATCTGGAACCTGAGCTACCATCTTTTAGGTTTAAGTGTTCATATAATGGACTTAATCACATGGTGATTACTAGTATCCCTTTTCACCCTAGTTTTCATCTTCTCTAAGGTTTAGATCCAACAACAGAAACCTTGCTGTTGTTTATCTCTCTTATGTGTGATTTAACTTGTACAACAGCTATGAATCATTTTCTAAATTGCTTTTGAATACATGTGCATAAATCATCTTAATAGAACATGACGTCGACGTTCGAAGAGGACTCAACTCCGCAGCGAGGATCTCCATCTCATGACGATTTTGGAGGATTCTCCGGAGGAATACTAACTTCTAGCTTCTAACAAAACCGTTGAGCAATGCAATCCCCGGTTTGCATATCGTTACCGTTTTAAATTTTGCTTTACTTCACATCATGTTTATTAGACTTGATCTTGTGCATTATGTCTAGGATGTTTGAAACCCACTTGCATAGCCATTACATCCCTGAGTAGAAGGTTTAGTGTAGGCTTTGCCTCATCGTAGATGCTAGGCTAATGTTGTAGCTAGCTCGGTAGAAGTCGAGTAGTAAAAAGCTACTCGCGAGAAAGTTCGAGTAATGAAGTTACTCGCGAGAGGTTAATGATAAGAGCACCCTCATGAAAATGAGATTGGGACGGGGATGTTCCTGTAGGATGGAGCGCTCAAGGTTGGTCTCGACCTGCGATGGTTGACAATGCTTGAGACCATATTTGGCCTGGACCAGGATGGTAAGGCAAATGTGGAGGTTGGTTGTAGCCCCATCCGTGTCGGTTAAGGACCATATGTATGCGGCCCTGCTGGACAAGATTGAGCTGTACCAGATATATAGTGGGGAATGGGACCCATGAAACCGATGTAACTTGATGGACCGTGATATAGAAACTCATCCTTCGCGTGGGAATGGCGTTGATAAGGCGGGAGGTGTAAATCCTTTAGCAGGCAACTTCGACGTGTCCGCGTAGAGGACCATCCTGCTCGGCGCAAAATGTTTTTCTATGTCGGGGTGTCGTGTGAAAGGTTGCTGCATACAACGTAAGAAAGAGCTCTTGAGAGAGTCTTTCGAGGCGGGTGTATGTGTCATGTATTCTGGGTTGTTATTGATTCGAATCACCGTCGCCCGCAGAAGAGGATTGAGCATGCTTGCCCACTATGCCGTGACGTAGTAAGAATAGGAACTAAGTCTCTTAACTTGCTGTTTGTGGATTAATCACTGTATTGGAACCTTGACTGAATTAGAGATAGTGCCAACTAAAGTTCATTTCCACCTTAGGCTAGCAACATCGGGATAAACGTTTCTTGTTTGATTGTGGACTTCCGGTGTTGTGAGGCATGAGGACCACTAAAATGAAGGCTATAAGAATCTGAATATAAGGATCAAGTTTAGTCAAGCTGTATTTTGCAAATTCCTGTCTCTACTGTCTTACTACCCCTGCATGTAGAGTTACATGTCTAGGATTTAAGGTTAAGACTTGCTGAGCCTTAGTGCTCATGGTTGCTTCTGAGTTGTTTCTGCAGGTAGCAGGATGCCTGCTATGAAGAGGGTTGTTCGGTGAGACGACGAACCTCACGGTTCGTTCAACTCATTGGAAACCTAGCCGCTACTTTTCTTTGGTGAAGCTAGTAGGAAGCGTTCACGGGCTGAACGACTTCTCTTCGGCGTAGTTAGGGTCGAGAGTGATTAGTAGTTGTCCAGTTTAGATTTTAATTCCGCTGCGTGTGTACATTATATTTCAAAAGATCTTATGTTGAGTAACGAAATGGTTTCATATGTTCTTACCGTCTTTTTGTGCATGCTGTTGGGTGCCGCATCGCACGGCACCACCCAGTGCAATCACCGGGCCGGGCCTCAAACCTTCCACCCCAAGCACCTCACCGACCATCTCCAGCATCGCATCAAGACAACCGGCCACTGCGCTTAACCCGAAGAGGTAGTGGGCTATGGTGCCCATTCCAGTACATTCTGGAAGGTGACCAAGACCCAGAAGCTCCATGGCATCATATGTACTGTTAAATACATCCTTCACCATCTACCGGCGCAACGGTGATAGGTCATCGTCCGCCTGTGCCCTGAGTGTAGAAGCCCAAGATTTCACTTGCTAGAGTGTTCATCACATCACCACAACTCAGCTCATTTGTGGAGATCTCATGAGCACATGTTAAGAGCAAGTAACCACCATCAATAGGTTGATTAGAGGAAGAACTCACAAATCAAGTAGGATTTCACACATATAAACATAAGAGACTGACCTCACCATTAGGCCCTAAACATTCTTAGGAGTGCTCATGCCAAGTTTCATGCCAATCCAAACCTTTTTGAGGCATTTTTGGATCCAATGGTAAAAAGGGTTAATTTGAATGCAAATTCAAATTTAAGCTACTTTCATCGCCTGAATTCAAAAGGTGGATTCATATTCACACTCATAACATTTTTATGAGCTCACACACCAATTTTCACTCCATTTGGAGTTGATCTTGACATGAGCTATTTTGAGCAAATTTAAACCCAATTTGAATTTCAACCTCCCATGTGCTGTAAATTCATTCAAATCAAATCACAATTTGAATCATTCAAATTCAGAGGCCCGAAAATGTGATTTGGTCAAATTACCGAGGACAAGGTGGTCACATTATTTAAGAGCAGTAGGAACTCAATTTTTGGGGACAATTTGGAGCTATGGGGCCCTCCTGTCAGCCACACAGGGCTCTAAACTGACTGAACCCTGTTTCCTCTGTTTCTCGAGCTGAAGCTTCGGTCACCACCGAGACAAACGCCGGCGTCACCTCCTGCTCCGATTGTTGTCACGCTGGAGACCAGCTCAGGGGCCTGCTTAGCCTTCAGCTCGATCTTTTGCTTGGACACAAATTCAATTTGGCCTTCGCTTTCTCTTCGCGAGCAAGAACCGAGAACAGCCACCGCCACTTAAGTGATCGTCCGGAGACGGCTAAACCTCACACACACCCCCTCCAAGCCGCAAAACGACACCGGTTGATCACTCCACTCCTCCTCGGCATGAAAACCGGCAAGGTTCGGCCTTCCTCACCCAAGCGCACCGTATTCACACGTCGGCCAAAACAATCGAGGAGAGGTGCTTCCGTGGACAGCTCAACCTAGATCTTGTCACGGCCAAGCAACGGCACCCTTGGGCACGCCAAGACCCTGTGCTGCTCTCCTCCAAGTCTTAACCCGAACCGTGGCTCACCGACGACGAATTTTGGATTCTTTCTTCGGCGGGTGCAAACCGAGTAACCGGTATGAAATCTCCAAATTCTCGTTCAACTTTCATTCTTAGGTCACCAAATCTTGCACACAGGAGCTAGGGTTGTTGGCGACCAAATTCTCTGTTCAAACCTAGCTTGAAACCAACTGTGCGCGATCTATTTCGAGGTTTCCGGGCTAGTTTGGGTACATGACGATCTTCCTCGAGGTTCACTGGTGCTGTAGCACCGCTTAACCGAGCTTTTGGACAGCTAGAACAACGGGTCGATGCTGCAGGAGGCTTCCCGAGGCCGCCGCACGCCGCCAACCTAGTTCCGGCCAACATAGCTAGCGCTGACCTCATAAACGGATTCCCTGACCCTCAAAACCCCTGGGCGACGAGTCTCCGGCCGGGAGACAGCCGGGAACGCCGTTCCGGCAGACCTCCCAGGAGCGCGACGCCACCCGAGTGTTATGGCGTGAGGTGGAAGATGACTGAGGGGTGGGGCCCACGGTCAGAGTTTTAAACATTTCCAATATATTCAGATTTTCGTTTAAACTTCAAATGCCCATAACTTTTGCTAGGATGGTCCAAATTGAGTGAACCAAAATTTGTTGGATTCAGCTTTCCGAGTAATTTCCAGAAAAATGAGTTTCATTCCATGAAATCCATCCTTTTTCCAGAATTAAATCTACAAAATTTAAACTGTTCAGAATTTTATCTGGAGATTTCCTTTATGGAAAATTCTGAAATTTGGCCAGGAGGTTCATTTGAAAATCCTAGAGTCACATCAAAATTTCAGGTCCATCCAAGTTCATTTAGTCCGCCTAATGGTGTGATTAAGTGAACTGCCCTGAGAAAATAGAGAAATGTACAGAAACATTTTTCAGATTTTTTCTCAAATCTTGATCAGGGCATAACTTTCTCTAGGATTCTTCAAATTACATGAAACCAACTCCATTAGAGCCATATCAAATTCTAGTTTCCAGAAAGTAATGGTTTGATCCATGAAAATCCCTGGAAATCCTTATAAGCTCTAGTAATGGCCATTTAGACCGTTATTTGAGCAGGGCTCAAATGAGCTTTCTTTTAAATGAAATTTGGCCAAGTCTCTGGTTAGGTTCTTATCAAGCCACAGTAAAATTTTAGAGCCAAAAGGGATATCTAGCTAGAGTTACGGTCTCGATAAGCTAGATTAACCACATTTGCATTTAATTTGACATATCGTTAAATTGATTACGTGTAGTCACTGAACGCGAGGAAACCCCGGAGATCCTGTACTTCATACCTCCGGAGGAGACTTTAACTTCTGACCAGCAGCAACAAGTCAAGCCCCTGTTTGCATTTAACAAGTTTTATCAAGTTTTGCTTTATATCCACGTAGCTTGAGGCATGTATGTGCATTAAGTTTAGGATGGATGAAACTCCAATTGCATAACCAGATTATTCCAAAGAGAGTGAGGGTAGTGTCTAAGTCCTCGAGTAGAACATGCTTTGCTTCGGAACAAGTCGAGTAGTTGGAATCTACTCGCGACTATAGGATTCGCCACATATGGGATTGGTTCGAGATGTGAGACAACCTTAGTAAGAAAAATGAGACTAGGCAGGGGCTAGAACGCAGAAAGAGGAAGTCTTGTGTGCGTAGCCCTGCCCGTGTCGATTGAGGACCGATCCGTGTGCGGCCCACGCTGATCAAGTTTGAATGTACCGAAGACATATCAGATATATGGGGTCCGATAAACTGATGTAACCTATACCTCCGGGCGTCAAGACATAACGCACCGATTTATAGGTGTAGGTTGAGGGCAGCAAGGTGGAAATCCATGTAGGGAACCTCCTGTCCGTTTCAGTGCGACCGGTTTGATGTTTGGGCTGTTTGGTGAAAGGTTGTTTCGTACGACATCGAGTGAGCGTGCTGTGCAGATATGAGGATGGGCGTACGTGATGTGCTATTCGGGTATCCCTGCAGGTGTATATCGAGTCGATTCGCCTTCCCTCGCGGTAATGAGTACCACTTGGTCACTGAGTTGTGACGTAGGTAACTATATGGAATGCTTGATATGTATTACTGCTGATATGAATAACTTGTATTGCTACCCGTGTGCCACCAAATATTGCTCACTAAATTTCAGATTTGTGAACCCGTTAACGTGTGGCTAAAAGATGAACTAAATTTCAGATTTGTGAGCCGTCATCACTTGATTCGATGTCTTGTGATGAGGATGTTGCTTTGAAAGCAACATCTTTCTTCTTTGAGGAGGCGAGCCTTTGGAGGTCGCTGTAGAACATGGCTTCCTTCTCCATCACCTCGTTGTTGATGATTCTTCCAAGCACTTTCTCCGGGGTCATTTGAGCATATCCCGGACTCTCACGGATCAAGGAGCAAAGAGCAATGTTTCGAGGCATGAATGCCCGAAGCACCCTCTTCACCACCTCATGATCCGTCCACCGGGTGCATCCATAAGATCGGATCTTGTTGACGAGGATCATGAGACGGTTGTACATGTCTTGAGGGGACTCACCATCCATGATGGTGAACCTCCCAAGCTCTCCTTAAATCATCTCGATCTTGGCTTCCCTAATGACTCAGTTTCCTTCTTGCGCTGTCTTGAGTGTGTCCCATATGTTTTTGGCCACCTCTAATCCATCGACTCGGTTGAACTCTTCTCGAGTCCAGGATGAGGTGATCACCCCAACTGCTTGAGCATTGCGATGAAGTAGAATGGCTTGCTCCGGGGTAACGTCTTCTTCATTTCTTGGAAGATGGACACCTGTTAAGACAATTTGCCACAAGCTAGGGTTTAAGGATATTAGATGCATCTTCATATTATGCTTCCACATTGAGTAATCATTTCCATCGAATTGAGGAGGTTTGCCTAGAGGAATAGATAAGAAGTGATTGTTGGAAGTTAATCGTTCATAGTTGAAAGGATATTGGGAGTAGTCCGGTTGACCACTCCTTTCTTGATCCTCCAGCTTCTTCTTCTCTTTACTTGAGTGACCTAGCTTCTCGTGAAGTCGTGCCTTGAGCTGGCGAACTTCTTCATCGTCACTCGAGTGGTCTTGCAACACACCCGTGTCCTTTTTCTTGTCATTTGTGTTGTCACCTTGTGACGTCGACGGAATCTCGTATTCCTCCACTCTGGCCATCTTCTCTCCGAGTGGTTAGACTCTTGATGGAGAGACCTGCTCTGATACCAATTAAAATTGCCTAGAGGGGGGGTGAATAGGCTAAAATACCTGAAATGACTTAATTAAACAAGATTAGAACTCAGGAGCCGGACTAGTCTAGCTCATGGGTGGACTAGTCTGATCAACCTGCTAGAAAGGCCTAAAAGGCCGGACTAGTCTGCCATGGAGGCGGACTAGTCTGGTCAAACTGCCGGAAAGATCTAAAACATGATTTTTAAGGGATTTTCTCCAAATTTTAGTTTAACAAAATGTGGATGAGACAACTAGCACTTCTATACGACAAGTGTGACAGAATATTGAAATGAATTGCAAGAGTCTGATGATGTATAGTGAAATAATTAAAACAAAACCAAAGCAATCTTGATCTTCATAGAAATGTACATGCAAGAGAGACACTGAGGATTTTTTCCCGAGGTTCGATTCCACTCAGGAATCTACGTCCCCGTTGAGGAGTCCACAAAGGACCGGGTCTAACAACCCTTTCCTCACCAAGTCGTCACTAAGGCCAACCCTGTTCTTCACTATCTCAAGGGTGAACTTACAAAGTTTTGGGGCTGCTCACAATCCGAGGCTCCCACTTGATCACTTCCACAAACTTCACAGATCTCACAAGCCACAGATCACACCAAGTGCACGAGATCACTCCAAGAGCTTAAACGCGAAGTTCTTCCTTCTCCTCTTCTCACACACCCAAATTCACTTAAGAATTGGCTCTAGAGGGTGAGTAGGCAAGAGAGAAGGATTAGGGGGGCTCTTGGATCGCTGTGGCGGCGCTAGGGTTCCAGGTTTTTTTAAATGACGTCGGGGCATCTCCTTTTATAGAACTCCCGAAGCCAACCATTGCCACCTACCGAAAGTCCGCACTAGCCAGCCTCACACCGGACTAGTCCAATCTCACACAGGAACTATTTGTCTGGGTGAGAACGGACAAGTCTGGAGGACCCGGACTAGTCCGACCACTAAGGCGGACAAGTCCGGTCCACCAAGACTTAGCCGTGGGAGCTCTCTTCTCACACCCATACGGACTTGTCCGCCTTAGAACGGACTAGCCCGAACTCACACATGAACTCTTAGTCCGTGTGAAAACGGACAAGTCTGGCTAGCCCGGACTAGTCCGGCCACTCAGGCGGATAAGTCCGGTCTGCCAGGACTTAGCCCCAAAAACACTCTCACCTAGAGAGAAACGGACTAGTCCGTCCAAAACGGACAGGTCCGATCTCAGTCAAGAACTCTTAGTCCGCCCTAAGACGGACTAAGCTGTAGGACTTCCGGACTAGTCTGGCCTCTTCCCCCAGACAAGTCCGGACTGCTCAACTTCACCTCTCTACCTCTCTCCACTAAGGATTTGACACTTCTAACGCTTTGAGCTCTCTATTATGATCTCAATGCACTTGACACACACTCTTTCTTTTACACGTCTAGCCTAATAAAGACTCAAGTGAAACCCTAATTTCTACTCTTCGAGTCTTCGACACCGTTCTTCATCTTTTTCTTTTTTTGAGAGTTTAGGTGCCCGCCTTGGAAATGTCCTGTGCTTATGATCATCTCAGCTCATTATTCTCTTAATTTGTTGTCATCAATCATCCAAGACCCACGGGGATGTCTAGATGCACTTACAATCTTCCCCTTTTTGGTGATTGATGACAACACATTAAGTTTCAACATAAGAGGTAATTTTTTTTATAACAAGTGTACGTATGCAAAACTCCCACTGAATGTATGTAAGAGTAAAAGAGGGGAGTTGGCATACATTCACATGTTATGGTGGGGTGCCTACGTGTTGTGCTAAAAATTAAAAATGTGATAAGACAATAAGCATAAAACAGCCATAAAATTCAACACGTAGTGTTACACAAATGATAGGCATGCACAAAACATAAAACAAAGATAGCCATGTCCAAAAGAGTCATATCCAAAAGATCTATTACGAGACTAGAAGATGATAAAAAATAGGACATCCTTTTCACATTTCTCCCCCTTTGGCATCAAGGCACTAAAAAGGAAAGGAGGGAGGAAGATATGCCTAAGTCTACTCGTCATCTTCTTCGTCTTCTTCTTCATCGCCATTTTCATCGCTCTCCGTAGCCTACATATCCTCTTCTTCTTCGTCGGCGGTGGTGGATGGAGGCACGACCTTGGAAGAGCTTCCATCTTCCCTGAACTGGGCGAGCTCATCAGCGGTGAACTCTGGATATGGAGTGAGTTCCCCATCACTCTCCTCACGGGGAGACAAGGGTACCTCAAGATTGTCACACATAGCCTTGAGGTACTTCTCCTGATGCCTCTCCGTGCGTCGAGTCTGGACCTCCACACGCCGACAGGAGGTGAAAAGTGCGTTGAAGCACTTGAAGAACTTGCTCATGGACTATGGAGGAGGAGATAATGGGGGGAGCCGCTGAGCTAGAAGGGACCGCTGAGCTAGACGGAGGTTGAGCATTTTTTCTCCTTGAGGGTTCTGGCAGAATGGGGGGGAGATGAGGACGGAGAGGTCGATGAGTGACATCCTTGACAAAGATTATCCCCAACACCTTCTCAATTAGGCACATGATGTACGGTGCATAACCACATGAGCGGTTGGAAGTGTGAGAGATGTTAAAGATGTCATCATAAATATGCTCAACAAGGTTGAACTTCTCTTCACCATCTATCAAGAGGAGGAGATGCCTTAAGCTTTCTTGAATTACCCCTGCATCTCCATACTTGGGGGCAATGGTCCTCCTCAGAATCCGGTTGAGGATGCTATAGAATGGCTTGATGTTCCTAGCAAGCCCGGCCTCATAGGGAACATGACTAGGATACATATAGTCAAGCTAATCCCTGTCCACTGCCTTGAGATTGGAAATGATAATCTCATGATCCAAGTGCTCCTCGAAGCCAAGTATCTGTGCAAACCTCTCATAGGTGACTTAGTACTGCTCTCCATGAGTCATCCAGGTGATTTTCTGGTCACCGTAGGTGGAGAAGTACATAGTGGTGCAAAACTTCACAATTACGTCAATGTTCCAGTCATACTTGAAGCTCATGATTTCCTTGATTCCATGGCGCTCTGCGGCTTCAATCACTGCATCAAAAGCTTTGTGCTCCCTTTTGGCCATATAGTCCCAATCTACCCATTGAGCTTGAGTGACTATGGTCTTCATTTTTAGGTACACCAAGCGGTATTAATCGCAGTGAAAGTCACACCAAAACCTAGGGTCGGCTGTGTGCTTCTCATAGTCATAGACTTCATCTATCCTCAGCCTTCTCGCCTTTTCAGCCCCCTTTCCTTTGAATACAAATGCCGGATTGTTGGGCTGCCGGTTTGGGTCTCTAGCAGGGGCAGCCATCTTTAAGGGGCCGATGGGCTTCGGTTGCCCTTTCTCTCTGATTTTTATCCCTCCTACACTGTTTGTCGGTGCTTTGGCAGTTGCCTTTTTGTTCTTTGGCTGCTCAGGAAGTGGAGCCTTACCCTTCTTTGGATCACAAGGAACCCTACCCTCGGATTCCTTTTCCTTCTCTTTATCTCCCAAGGTGACCAACCTCTTTCTCTTGGGCTCTGAGGCACTAGCAGCTTGGGAGCTCTGGGCTTCACGTTCGACCCTTTTCTTTCTCAGTTGATCTTTCAAGAATTCTTTAACGGCTTGGGCAATTTGTGCCTCCTCGTCGAGATCATGCTTCTTCTTTGTTCTTGCCTCTCGACGGACGGCTTCTTTAGCCGCTTGGGCCTCCTTTGCTGCCCTTTATTCGGCAATGTGCTGATGAAGGGCTTGTCGAGCCTCCTTGGCCGTGGGACTTGGAAGGGGAGAGGTTTGGTCGGAGTTTGACATATTTCCTGAGAGACAGGATATTAGAGGTCAAGGAAGTGTAATATTGCAAGAGAATTCATGAAAAATGGCTAAAGTTGGAGTTTGTTCTATGTAAACCGGACTTGTCCGTTAAAGGACCGGAATAGTCTGCTCGAGAACGGATTTGTCCGCCCAAAACCAGACTAGTCCAGGTTATACAGAAAGAACCCTAACCCTAACAATTTTTCACAAGAACTTCGAATTAAGTTGCAATACTCCTAGGCTATGATCACATCGACACTAGGAACAACATTTGTGAAGAGGTTTTTATCAAAAGACCTAAGAGTGAAGAAAAGGAAGGATTTTTTGTTAGGTCAAGAATACCTCTTGAAATCTTCAAATGTGATGAATTTTGGAGTTGAAACTTGAGTAACGAAGCCCGGGGAAGGGTTTCCGCACTCCTTAGGTCTCCAATCCGTGGATTGGACAAGGTTTTTGGTGGAGGAAAGCAAAAATCACCAATTTGTGGGCGCTTCTAGTTTGAGCGAGGATGTGAGCGGACTAGTCTGTGAAGAGAGAAGTTTGGCTGCCCCTGGGAGGTTAAGTCCCCAGGGGCCGGACTAGTCCGGGTTAAGTGTCCGGACAAGTCCGGTTGGCGGACCAGAGCCGAACTTCTCTGGGGCTAGACTTGTCCGGCCTACCCAGTCATAATAGTCCGGTTTGGACTTGTCCGCTGCGAAGTCCGACCTTGCCACGTGGCCACTGCTAGGGTGAGCTCCGAAGGCACCACGTGTCTAGCGGGGCCGGGCCTCCCCTCTCCACAGAGGCGAGCTCCGAGGGCGCCACGTGTCCGGCAGGGCCGGCCTCCCCTCTCCACAGAGGCGAGCTCCGAGGGCGCCATGTGTCCGGCAGAGCCGGACCTCCCCTCTCCTTAGAGGCGAGCTCCGAGGGTGCCACGTGTCCGGCGGGGCCGGACCTCCCCTCTCCTCAGAGGCGAGCTCCGAGGATGCCACGTGTCCGGCAGGGCCGGACCTCCCCTCTCCTCAGAGGCGAGCTCCCGTGGCGACACATGTCCAGCGGGCCGGGGCCTATCCTCCCCTCGGAGGCGAGCTCCCGTGGTGACACGTGTCCAGCGGGCCGGGGCCTTTCCTCTCCTCGGAGGCGAGCTCTCGTGGTGACACGTGTCTAGTGGGCCGGGGCCTTTCCTCTCCTCAGACGCGAGCTCCGATGGTGACACGTGTCCCGCGGGACCGGACCTCATCCCTTCCACAGAGGTGAGCTCCGGTGGCGACACGTGTCCCACGGGGCCGGACCTCATCCCTTCCACAGGGGTGAGATCCGGTGGAGACACGTGTCTGGCGGGGCCGGACCTCATCCCTTCCACAGGGGTGAGTTCCGGTGGCTACACGTGTCTGGCGGGGCCGGACTAGTCCGGATTCGGTGTCCGGACAAGTCCGTTTGATGGACCAGAGCCGGACTTCTCTAGGGCCGGACTTGTCCGGCCTCATAGGCGGACTAGTCCGGCTACAAGCTGAAATTCATATAATTTGAGTTTAGTTCAAGAATATGATCCTTTTGGACAAGTTTTTGCAAATATCTTTGGCAAACATGGTCAGTAAGCATACATCAAATAAACAATGACCATATTTGACAAAGGGTCCTTTTGAACATAGTCTTCATAGAGTAAGAGAGATTAGGGTAGTATATTGAAAACATTCGGTTTTTGAAGTTTATAAACAAGCAACAAACAGATGTGCACACTTCAAGCAACATTTCTAGAATCTAGGATATTCAGTTCACTCCTTAGGTCACAAAAGTGTTTCTCATCAAGGTGTTTTGTGAAGATGTCCGCCAATTGCTTTTCACTCCTAACATGAGAGATAACGATATCTCCCTTGATAGAGTGATCTCTCAAGAAATGGTGACGGCTATCAATATGTTTGGTTCTAGAATGCTCCACGGGATTGTGAGCAATCTTGATGGCACTCTCATTGTCACATAGGAGTGGAATATGGCTCAAAGCGTAACCATAGTCCCTAAGAGTATGTCGCATCCATCGGAGTTGTGCACAACAACTCCCGGCTGCGACGTACTCCGCTTCGGCTGTGGATAGGGCAATGGAGTTTTGTTTCTTTGAAGACCATGAAACCAAGGACCTACCAAGAAATTGACAAGTACTGACGTGCTCTTCCTATCTACCTTACAACCGACATAATCGGCATCGGAGTATCCAATGAGTTTAACCTTGGATCCCTTGGGATACCAAAGTCCTAGGTAAGGAGTGTGAACCAAATATCTAAGAATTCGCTTAACGGCCATCAAGTGGCACTCCTTAGGAGCTGCTTGGAACCGTGCACACATACACACACTAAGAATTATGTTGGGCCTAAATGCACAAAGGTAAAGTAAAGAGCCTATCATGGAACGAAATACCTTTTGGTCCACACTTGGACCATCTTCATTAAGGTCAAGATGTCCGTTGGTTCCCATGGTAGTCTTGATGGGTTTGGCTTTGTCCATGTCGAACCTCTTAAGTATGTCTTGAGTATACTTGGTTTGACTTATGAATGTTCCTTAGTTGAGTTGTTTGACTTAGAATCCTAGGAAGAACTTCAATTACCCCATCATTGACATCTCGAACCTTTCAGTCATTATCTTTGAAAACCCATCACAAAAAGCTTTGTTAGTAGAACCAAATATAATGTCATTGACATGTATTTGGCACACAAATAAATCATCGTTAAAATGCTTAGTGAAGAGTGTATAGTCTGCTTTTCCTATCCTAAAACTATTTTTAATAAGAAAATCTCTAAGACACTCATACCAAGCTCTAGGAGCTTGTTTGAGGCCATAGAGGGCTTTCCGAAGTTTAAAGACATGGTTAGGATACTTATTGTCCTCAAATCCGGGTGGTTGCTCCACATACACTTCCTCCTTGATTGGACCGTTGAGGAAAGCGCTTTTTACATCCATCTAGTATAGCTTGAAATCCCTGTGAGCTGCAAAAGCAAGCAATATACGAATTGATTCAAGCCTAGCTACGGGAGCAAAAGTTTTATCATAATCCAAAACCTTCTACTTGTGCATATCCCTTTGCAACAAGTCTTGCCTTGTTTCTTGTTACAACTCCATACTCGTCTTGCTTGTTGCGGAATACCCACTTGGTTCCCACAACATTTGCGTTGGGTCGCTTTACAATTTCCCACACCGGATTTCTTTCAAAATTATTGAGTTCCTCTTGCATGGCCACCACCCAATCTGGATCTTGTAGTGCTTCTTCTACCTTGCGGGGCCCCAAAGAGGAAACAAAAGACTAATGTTTACAAAAATCAGCCATTCGAGAGCGAGTGGTCACGTCTTTAGAGATATCTCCTAGTATGTTGTAGACGGGATGATCCTGTTGAACACTTTGGTGCACTCTTGGATGAGGTGGTTGAACTCTTTGATCTTCATCTTCATTGTCACTCTTTTCTTCATCTCCCCCTTGATCCAATCCTCTATCTTGACTTTGATCGTTTTGATCTTGTTGAGGTTGGCCTTGCTCATCTTGAGCTTGATCATTGGAGGGAGACATATTTTTGTTTGTTGGATGATCATTTGAGTCTTGAGGATGTTCTTGAGGAAAAATTTCTCCAAGTGCCATTCTTTTAAGTGCTTCTTGTGGAGCCTCTTCTTTATCTAGCACACTTTGATCAACTTGCTCCACTTGGGAGCCATTAGTCTTATCAAACACTACGTCTCTCGCTATTTCAACAATTCCGGAAGTTTTGTTGAAAACACGATAGGCGTAGGTGTTTGAGTCATAACCAAGCAAGAAACCTTCATCGGACTTTGAAGCAAACTTCGAAGTCCTAGGCTTCTTGTTGAGAATATAACACTTGCTCCCAAAGACACGAAAATATGAGATGTTTGGTTTGTTACCGGTTAGAAGTTCGTAAGACGTCTTCTTCAAAAGTCGATGAAGATACAACCGGTTTATGGCATGGCAAGCGGTGTTAACCGCTTCCGCCCAAAACCGGTCCGACATCTTGTACTCATCAAGCATGGTTCTTGTCATTTCAATGGGAGTTCTATTCTTCCTCTCAGCAACCCCATTTTGTTGAGGGGAGTAAGGGGCTGAAAACTCATGCTTGATGCCTTCTTCATCCAAGTATTCTTCCACTTGTGTTCTTAAACTCGGTGCCGTTATCGCTCCTTATGTTCTTAATTCTTAAGGAGAACTCGTTTTGAGCTCTTCTCAAGAATTTCTTGAGCACACCTTGAGTTTCTCCTTTGTCATGCAAAAAGAACATCCAAGTGAAACGAGAATAATCATCTACAACAACGAGACCATATTTGTTACCGCCAATGCTTATGTAGACGATTGGGCCGAAAAGGTCCATGTGAAGTAGCTCCAAGGGTCTTGTGATCGTCATGACATTTTTAGATGGATGTTGAGCTCCAACTTGCTTTCCGGCTTGGCAAGCACTACATGGCCTATACTTATCAAAAACAACATTTTTCAATCCTCAAATGTGTTCTCCCTTGAGAAGTTTTTGCAAGTTCCTCATCCCAACATGGGTTAGCCTTCTATGCCAAAGCCATCCCATGTTAGTCTTTGCCATTAAGCACGTGTCAAGTTGAGCTTTATCCGTGGTAAAATCCACAAGGTAAAGCTTTCCCTTGAGCACACCCTTAAAGGCGATTGAGTCATTGCTTCTTATCAAGACGGTCACACCCTCTTTAGTGAAAATACAATTATAACCTTTATCACATAGTTGGGATATGGATAGAAGGTTATAATCAAGGGATTCAACATGCAAAACATTTGAGAGTATGATGGGGAGAGATAGTAATTTTACCGGTGCTAGGGATTTTACCTTGGCTATTGTTCCCAAAATATATTCCTTCACTTGGATCTTCGTTTTCCTAATATTCAACAAATCCTTCTCTCTCCGGTCATATTGTTTGTGCATCCACTGTCAAGCACCCATTTTTATCCACCGGAGGAGTATGCCTACAAAATAGAGTTATGCCTTACCTTTTGGTACCCAAGCGGGGTTGGTCCTTTCATGTTAGTCAAGAGGCACTTGGGCACCCACACACAAGGTTTTGGACTCTTGCGGTGTGGCCCAACATATCTAGCATAGATCTTTCCAAATTTGTTTCTCAATAAAACATATGATGCATCAAAATCATGAAACAAAGGATGAGGTTTATTTTTAGGCATGTTAGATGAGTTTGCAATGTTCTTTACATTTTCTTTGTTGGATGAACCTTCCTTGATAAAAAATCAAGTCTTTTCTCTTCTTGGGAGTTTATCATGTTGCCTCCACTCCCGAGAATAGCCAAGACCATCTTTGACATGTGGAGGTCTTACATTGATATATGTACTTCGTGCATATGCTACTTTTTCCTTGTCAAAGATACCACCTTTCGGTGACAGCTTGTTTTGTGCCAACTTCAGTTCATCTTTGAGTTTTAGGATTAAGTTTGAGCACTTGCAAGTTTGAGTTGCTTCGGGAGATTTCTTTGAGGAGGGTGAAATCATAGAGGAAGAAGGTGCATTGATCTTGAGAGACTCAACTTGTGTTTCAAGGATCTTGTTGACTTTTGTCAAGTTAACAATTTCATCCTTGAGCACAACAGTTGTGTCTTCAAGATTTGAGCAAGTTTCCTTGCTCAAAGCGAGTTCACGCTCAAGTTTCTTGCTTCTTTCCATTTCAACCTCAAGGAGCTCTTGAAGCTCATGACATCTCTCCTTTTCAAGGATGAGCATGTCTTCTTGACGGTTGATGAGTTCATCCTTCTCAAATATTTCTTCCGACAGCAATCTCATCTTTTTCAAGGTGCTCCAACTTAGATCCTTGAGCATCTATCAAAGCTATCAAGTGAAGAGGTAGAGGAGGATGCTTTAGATTTAACCTTTCTTCTTCCCTCCTTATCCATGAGAAATGTAGACTTGAAGTCTTCACTTGTTGAGAAGAGCTTGCTCCTTCCAATGGCAAGTGTTGCCACTTTCTCTTTATCCTCGGAGGATGAGTCTTCGTTTGAGTCCCATTCCTTCCCAAGGTGAGCATGTCCTGATGGCTTCTTCTTCTTGAAGAATTTCTTCTCTTGAGACTTGCCATCTTTCTTCTTCTTACTCTCTTCATATGGACAATCCACAATGAAGTGCCATATTCACCACAGTTGTAGCATGCTCTTTTCGTCTTGGGCTTGGACCTTTCCTTGTTCTTGTTCTCATAATGGTTGCTCCCCTTCCTTCTTCTCATCATCCTGTTGAATTTATTGATGAAGAGCGCCTCTTCTTCATCGGTGTCAAGACCCTTGTCATCACTTGCTTCGAAGTCTTGTGATGAGGATGTTGCTTTGAAAGCAACATCTTTCTTCTTTGAGGAGGCGAGCCTTTGGAGGTCGCTGTAGAACATGGCGTCCTTCTCCATCATCTCGTTGTTGATGATTCTTCCAAGCACTTCCTCCGGGGTCATTTGAGCATATCCCGGGCTCTCACAGATCAAGGAGCAAAGAGTAATGTTTCGAGGCATGAATGCCCGAAGCATCCTCTTCACCACCTCATGATCCGTCCACCGGGTTCATCCATAAGATCGGATCTTGTTGACGAGGATCTTGAGATGATTGTACATGTCTTGAGGGGACTCACCATCCATTATGTTGAACCTCCCAAGCTCTCCTTCAATCATCTCGATCCTAGCTTCCCTAATGACTCGGTTTCCTTCATGCGCTGTCTTGAGTGCGTCCACTATGTCTTTGGCCACCTCTAATCCATCGACTCGGTTGAACTCTTCTCGAGTCCAGGATGAGGTGATCACCCCAACTGCTTGAGCATTGCAATGAAGTAGAATGGCTTGCTCCAGGGTAACGTCTTCTTCATTTCTTGGAAGATGGACACCTGTTAAGACAATTTGCCACAAGCTAGGGTTTAAGGATATTAGATGCATCTTCATATTATGCTTCCACATTGAGTAATCATTTCCATCGAATTGAGGAGGTTTGCCTAGAGGAATAGATAAGAAGTGATTGTTGGAAGTTAATCGTTCATAGTTGAAAGGATATTGGGAGTAGTCCGGTTGACCACTCCTTTCTTGATCCTCCAGCTTCTTCTTCTCTTTACTTGAGTGACCTAGCTTCTCGTGAAGTCGTGCCTTGAGCTGGCGAACTTCTTCATCGTCACTCGAGTGGTCTTGCAGCACACCCGTGTCCTTTTTCTTGTCATTTGTGTTGTCACCTTGTGACGTCGACGGAATCTCGTATTCCTCCACTCTGGCCATCTTCTCTCCGAGTGGTTAGACTCTTGATGGAGAGACCTGCTCTGATACCAATTAAAATTGCCTAGAGGGGGGTGAATAGGCTAAAATACCTGAAATGACTTAATTAAACAAGATTAGAACTCAGGAGCCGGACTAGTCTAGCTCATGGGCGGACTAGTCTGATCAACCTGCTGGAAAGGCCTAAAAGGCCGGACTAGTCTGCCATGGAGGCGGACTAGTCTGGTCAAACTGCCGGAAAGATCTAAAACATGATTTTTAAGGGATTTTCTCCAAATTTTAGTTTAACAAAATGAGGATGAGACAACTAGCACTTCTATATGACAAGAATTGCAAGAGTGTCACGATGTATAGCAAAATAATTAAAACAAACCCTAAGCAATCTTGATCTTCAGAGAAATATTCATGCAAGAGAGGCACTGAGGATTTACTCCGAGGTTCAATTCCACTCAGGAATCTACGTCCCTGTTGAGGAGTCCACAAAGGACCGGGTCTAACAACCCTTTCCTCACCAAGTGGCCACTAAGGCCAATCCAGTTCTTCACTATCTCAAGGGTGAACTTACAAAGTTTTGGGGCTGCTCACAATCTGAGGCTCCCACTTGATCACTTCCACAAACTTCACAGACAAGCCACAGATCACACCAAGTGCACGAGATCACTCCAAGAGCCTAAACGCGAAGTTCTTCCTTCTCCTCTTCTCACACACCCAAATTCACTTAAGAATTGGCTCTAGAGGGTGAGTAGGCATGAGAGAAGGATTAGGGGGGCTCTTGGATCGCTGTGGTGGCGCTAGGGTTCCAGGTGTTTTTAAATGACGGGGGGCGTCAACTTTTATAGAAGTCCCGAAGCCAACTGTTGCCACCTACCGAAAGTCCAGACTAGTCCGCCTCACACCGTACTAGTCTGATCTCACACAGGAACTATTTGTCCCGGTGAGAACGGACAAGTCCGGAGGACCCGAACTAGTCTAACCACTAAGGCGGACAAGTCCGGTCCACTAATACTTAGCCGTGGGAGCTCTCATCTCATACCCATACGTACTAGTCTGCCTTAGAACGGACTAGCCCGAACCCACACAGGAACTCTTAGTCCGTGTGAAAACGGACAAGTCTGGCTAGCCCGGACTAGTCTGACCACTCAGGCAGATAAGTCCTGTCTGTCAGGACTTAGCCCCAAAAACACTCTCACCTAGAGAGAAACGGACTAGTCCATCCAAAACAAACAGGTCCGATCTCAGCCAGGAACTCTTAGTCCGCCCTAAAACGGACTAAGCCATAGGACTTCCGGACTAGTCCGGCCTCTTCCCCCGGACAAGTCCGGCCTGCCCAACTTTAACTCCCTACCTCTCTCCACTGAGGATTTAACACTTCTAACGCTTTAGCTCTCTTCTATGATCTCAATGCACTTGACACACACACTCTTTCTTTTACACGGCTAGCCTACTAAAGACTCAAGTGAAACCCTAATTTCTACTCTTCGAGTCTTCGACGCCGTTCTTCATCTTTTTCCTTTTTTTTTGAGAGTTTAGGTGCCCGCCTTGGAAATGTCCTGTGCTTATGATCATCTCAGCTCATTAGTCTCTTAATTTGTCGTCATCAATCATACATAACCCACAGGGATGCCTAGATGCACTTACTGGAACGCCACCGAAAGCGGTTCAATTCCAGTTAGCCCCCTCATGCGAGGAACGTAGCATGAGATGTTCCATTCGGCAACGGACGGAAAGTGAATATGTTCTCTAAAACTCTTCATGTTTTTGCACTGGGTTGCATCACCAGGGTGTCAAATATGTTTTTCATTCCTCTTTCGCTGCTCGGAACGCCAACGCATAAGTTCAGCCTCCCTAGGGTTTGAGAACAAACGCTTCAAGTGATCAATTACTGGAACGTACCACATCACCAAGGCAGGAATTTTTCTCTTATGCTTCCCGCCTGCATCGTCAGAAGTATCGTCATCGTCACATTAAGGGCCAATAATATTCTTCTTATTCTTCAGGGTATTATTCGTGTTGGTAACATACTGGTGATTGTAGTCCTTTTTGTATCTACTGACACTGCAGATGGGGCATCTAGTTGTGAGCTCATGCTCTTTGCAATACAGAATACAATGGTTCACACAAGCGTGTATTTTTGTCACACCTAGTGACATCGAGCAAAGAAGTTTCTTCGCTTTACAAGTGATTCTGGGCAGTTTATTGGTATTTGGAAGAATTTATGCCAAAAGATTTAAAAGATCAGAGAAACTACAATCGGACCATTCGTGTGTGGCTTTCAACTTTAGTGGTTCTAGGAGTGCACGCAATGTAGTAAACTCTTTATCATTTGATCCATCATATAAGAGCTCCGTCACCGCATTCTGCAATGTCTCTATTTTACTTAAACCTTTACTTATTCCCATAGAAATCAATAGATGTGGTCCGATGTGACGCAACATCTCCTCACAATCAAACTCATCATCATCATCACCATCACCATCACCATCACCATCATGATTGTCTCTACCATAATCAATATGAGCATTATCGTCATCAGAACCTCTCTCATCATCTTTATCCACCTCACGTGTATCTAACTCACCATGCTCTGTCCATATTGTGTAGTTTTTTTGAAACCCCTTTTCACCAAATGATATTGGATTATATAGTATCTATCAAAGCAATCTTATTTTCACAGTTGATACATGGCCATAATATGTCATCTATCTTTTGCATCTTCGCATGTCTCTTGGACGCTTCAATAAAGATTGCAACATTTTGAATGTACATAGGATCAGGTCTTGGCATGTTGTACATCCACACTCGGTGGTCCATCTTCTATGTCAAACTTTAAAAATAAAAATATGATAGTAACCATTTCTTGAATGCAAGTGAAGGCTGAAATTTGAACACAAGGTTCATAAAGCTAGCGTACAGTGATGGCACTTGGAGGCGAGGATGACGACGTGCGCGTGCTTGGAGGCGAGGGCGAGAACGGCGATGTGGGCTCGGAAGCGAGGGAGAGGACGGCGGTGGCGGCGAGGGGCAAATATATTTTTTCGCATCAATGTGAAATCTCCCGAGTTAGGTTTTTGCGGTGCCCGAGCAGTACTTTTTATAGTCGTCCATTATCACAGGCGGGTTTTAAGGTGGTCCATTAAAAATGGTATGCGATAATTGCCTCTTCTATTACAAGTGAATTTAATGGGCACCTGTAATACTAAATCTGTGAGACCTATGTGTGCTGAATACATTGGCTATAAGGATAAAAGTTTTGAATTCTGTCAAAACACTCTTTCTGTCCAGGTCTAACTCTAGGTCCGAGCTCCGACAAGATCCGACGTAAGGTCCGACTTGCTATGGCTAGGTCCGACATGTGTTTGGTTAGCTCCGACGGTAGGTCCGACTAGCTTTGGTAAGTTCCGGTGCTAGGTTCTGCTAGCTTTGGTAGGCTCCGGCGCAAGGTCCGGAGCTAAATCGCAATGGTTCTATTTTTACCATGCAAATATTTTGAACTTACTTTACATCTATGGAAATTTTGCTTAGTATTCTTTTACTAAGTTTTTTAAGTGTTATGGCTATTTACAGTGGTTAACATTTTGCTATGGTTTATAACATGCTTATGTGAGGTGTTCACGTAAGGTGTTGTGGTTTTCAGAACTAACGTGAGTCAAGTCGTAGACATGTGCTCCAAAGTATTGGTTGTTTATTCATGTGCAGGTGTTGCTTGAGTTCAAGATATGGCTGGTGACGAGATCCATTGAACTAGTCTTAGGGAGAAGATGAGGTTCAATAACCAAGTTCGGGAGGAATTGTGGTTGAGTTGATCGGGAGGTCGCGCGACATGTTTGGATCAAGAACAATGCATATGAAGGTATCATGGACGTCGTTGGAAGGTGTTTGCACGTGTGCAAGGAGTGTATGGACGTGGCAACATGGTTCCAAGGCGTGATGAAGAGATGTGGACGTAAAGAATTGGTAGGAAAGGTCCAACCGGCTGGATTATGGACTCAGGCTGCGGTTGAGTCGGTTATGGCTCAAATATGGAAAGATTTGAGTTGGTTATGATAGGATTTCATGTGGGACACGAAGTTGAGTTGTTTTAGGAAAGTGGGATACGTTTCTAAGGTGTTTGGAAGTCTTAAGATTGCTTCTATCTGCGTATAGAAGAGTCTTGAGCAGTTATGGAAAGTTTCGATTCAGAAACTGAGTAGGATTAGAGTCCCAGTTTGAATTGGGTTGGCCTCCGGGCTGGTTATATAAGCAAGGGAGGCCAGAGCTCGTGGTAATATGACCTTGGGCTGTTTCTCTTATGTTTTGATCAATAAAATTTGTAATTTAGAAGAGCTTTTGTGCCTTGTTCGTCCAACTTGTTTTTGTCAAGTCTTTCTCGTCGAGTTTCTGGACAGCACGACAGTGCTTCGGTGTTTTGATCATAACTCGAGTTTTACAGATCCCATTGACGTGATTCTTTTTGGGTTGTCTTCACAACTTGATTATCTATCATCGGTGAAATTTCACGGTCATTGGATTTGTAGTTTCTGATCTACACGAGTTTCTTTGCAGTGTTGCAGATCTGGTTTTTACTTGAGTAGAACAGATTGACTGTCGTTTGATCTTTCGATCATAACTTGAATTTTTCTTGATGGATTTCCGTGATTCTTGTTGTCGTGTCTTCGTGACTTGACTCTCTACAATATATACCACTTTTGTCATGGTTGAACACATTTAGATCAGTCACATACATGGTTTCTTTAACAGATCAATTTTCTGCCGCCGGTTTTGTTGCTTCCGATAAAAAGTTTAAATCTGCCATTCACCCCCCTCTGGTAGCTTTTCACGTGCTCTTCGATCCTAAAAAATCATATTACAAGAACTTGGAATTTGGGCTCTTAGAAGCCCCCTTATTTTGATCAAGAATATTAATTAATCCTAAACTTAGTAAACTTTTTTCACAGGTGGTTCTATATTAAAAATCGCCTGCGATAATTGCCTCTTCATAGGTCTGCTCTTCCGTTTCTTCTTCCTTTGCTTCATTTTTTATTTAGATTCCAATGTAAATACTCAAACATGTATAAATTCTACAAATTAAGTCCAACTCGATGATTCTTTTTTATATATTCTTCAAAATTTCATATATACCAGATGGAACAAATATTTTAAAACTTATATTGGTAACATTGTTATATTTTCGTAAATATAGCATTAATCTTTATGCACATATTATTCAGATTTTCATATCTCCGAAAAAATGGATCTTCCACTGAAAGTTGGTTTGTATAAACATATTGTCTTGTTTATACATGTATGAATTTTGTTAATTTTTTTAAAGCAATCCAACATGTCAAAATTTAAATTATCCATCATTCAGTTATGACGCCTCGTCGACGGTGCTGCAACCGCTAGAATCTGAAATGCCTTTATAATAAGCAGTTGCCGTGCCCTTCCTCATCTTCCTCGCAGCGCCCTTCCTCATATTCCTCATGGTGCCCTTCAATCTTCCTCGCTCTTCACAACCATGGCATCTGCAGGATCCTCATCTCGCCTCCCCGCTGGTGATCATCAAGGCGGAAAACGCAAGCAGCCGTTGCTGGCACTCCCGGAGTCAAGCACTAGAGCCAAGCGGCAAGCTTCTGGTGGCCCGCCGGCGAACAACCAGGGAGCAAGCTGCAACATTCTGGTGCACCGCCGGTGAACTGCTCCCGATGGTCGTCTATGGTCCCGGCGGCTCTGCCAACACAGTTGGCGACTCAAAGTGATGTAACCTATACCACCGAGGTCATGTTGAATGGCACCGTGATTGAGACCACCGTCACGTGCTCTGGCGCCGATGTCGAGCGCTTCCTTTTGTAGGTTCGTGGGAACAACCCGGGGCCCCTCATCGTTGGCCTGGACACAGAGTGGTACGACGTCAAGAACCTGGATGGGCGCAAGTCGTACAAGACAGCCGTCCTGCAGCTCTGCATGGGCCGCCACTGCCTCGTCTTCCAGATCATTCACGCGGACTATGTCTCGAAGGGTGCCCTGAAAAACTTCTTCACCTATCCACACAACTAATTTTCCGGCGTCAGTATCAGTAGCGACGTAAAGCGGCTGCGCGATGACTACGGCTTTGAGGTAGCAAATGTGGTTGAGCTCTGGCACCTCGCTGTGAAGGTGTTGCACCGGTCGGAACTCATGTTGGTGTCGCTCAAGATCCTGGCGCTCGAGGTGATGAATGTGCACATCGACAAGATGAAGGACATTAAGTGTGATAAGTGAGATAAGGTGATCCTGTCGCCACAGCAGGTGGAGTATGCCTGCGTCGATGCGTTTACCTCTTACGAGATTTGCATGCTGCTGCTCTCCCATCAGGCTTCCTTACCATCTCCGGGCCGGGAGCAGTACCCCTTGCCAGGGTACGTCAGCACGGACTCTGATGATGACAGGTATCATGGCTACAAATTGCCAGTCCCAAGCGGTGACAATCTGTGTGCCATCGAGCACCCCAGCGGTTACCTGATATGACCGGTCAGTACCAACTTGAAGCGCAAATGGAAACGGGAAGACATCAACTCCATCCAACGTCATGTTGTGGAAGTTGGGCTCTCCAATTCCAAAATACATAGTGATAAGAAGAAGAGCTGACACCGTCAAATGGCGAGGAACCATGGCTGGATGTGATAACTCCTCGACGTGCTTTCATATTAGCTATTCTGTTCTAAACTCAAAGTTATATTTCAATTTTTGTGGACAATGTATGTGGACTAGATGTTTGTGCAGTACCCTTAATAGCCTCTTCTGAAATACTTTCTCGGATGGATGTGCCCATGGTAATCCTACTTTGTTTTCCTCTTACTTAACTATGATCCTGATGCAACATTTCCCTGTTGTTTTTTTGCTGGTATAATTATTGGTATGTTCTCTCCAAGATTAATGTAAGTGCATCTAGGTATCCTCGTGGGTTTTGTATGATTGATGACAACGATTAAGAGACCAATGAGCTGAGATGATCATAAGCACATGATATTTCCAAGGTGGACACCTAAACTCTCAAAAAGGAAAAGGATGAAGAACGGCGTAAAAGACTCGAAGAGTAGAATTTAGGGTTTCATTTGAGTCTTTAGTAGGCTAGCCCTGTTAAAGTGAGAGTGTGTGTGTCAAGTGCATTGAGATCATTCAAGTGACAACACACATGACAAGAAAAAGAACGCGGATGTGCTGCAAGACCATTCAAGTGACGATGAAGAAGTTCGCCAGCTCAAGGCGTGACTTCGCGAGAAGCTAGATTACTCAAGTAAAGAGGAGAAGAAGAAGACGAAGGATCAAGAAAGGAGTGGTCAACCGGACTACTCCCAATATCCTTTCAATTATGAGCGACTAACTTCTAACAATCATTACTTGTCTATTCCTCTTGGCAAACCTCCTCAATTCGATGGAAATGATTACTCCATGTATAAGCATAATATGAAGATGCATCTAATCTCCTTAAACCCTAGCTTGTGGCAAATTGTTCTAACAGGTGTCCATCTTCCAAGAAATGAAGAAGACGTTACCCCGGAGCAAGCCATCATACTTCATCGCAATGCTCAAGCAGTTGGGGTCATCACCTCATCCTTGACTCAAGATGAGTTCAACCGAGTCGATGGATTGGAGGTGGCCAAAGACATATGGGACACACTCAAGACGGCACATGAAGGCAACCGAGTCATTAGGGAGGCCAAGATCGAGATGATCGAAGGAGAGCTTGGGAGGTTCACCATCATGGATGGTGAGTCCCCTCAAGACATGTACAACCGTCTCAAGGTCCTCGTCAACAAGATCTGATCTTATGGATGCACCCGGTGGACGGATCATGAGGTTGTGAAGAGGATGATTCGGGTATTCATGCCTCGAAACATTGCTCTTTGCTCCTTGATCCGTGAGAGCCCGGGATATGCTCAAATGACCCTGGAGGAAGTGCTTGGAAGAATCATCAACAATGAGATGATGGAGAAGGAAGCCATGTTCTACAACGACCTCCAAAGGCTCGCCTCCTCCAAGAAGAAAGATGTTGCTTTCAAGGCAACATCCTCACCACAAGACTTGGAAGCAAGTGATGATGAGAGTCTCGACACCGATGAAGAAGAGGCGATCTTCATCAACAAATTCAAGAGGATGATGAGAAGGAGGAAAGGGAGCAACCACTATGAGAACAAGAACAAGGAAAGGTCCAAGCCCAAGACGAAAAGAGCATGCTACAACTATGGTGAATATGGACACTTCATTGTGGATTGTCCATATGAAGAGAGCAGGAAGAAGAGAGATGGAAAGTCCCAAGAGAAGGAGTTCTTCAAGAAGAAGAAGCCATTGGGACATGCTCACCTTAGGAAGGAATGGGACTCAAACGAATACTCATCCTCCGAGGATGAAGAGAAAGTGACAACACTTGCCATTGGAAGGAGCAAGCTCTTCCCCAATCTTGAAGACTTCAAGTCTACATGTCTCATGGCTAAGGAGGGAAGAAGAAAGGTTAAATCTAAACCATCCTCCTCTACTTCTTCACTTGATAGCTTTGATAGCAGTAGTGAAAATGAATCCGTGCTTAAGGATCTAAGTAGGAGCACCTTGAAAAAGATGAGCTTGTTGTCGGAAGAAATCTTTGAGAAGGAGGAACTCATCAACCGTCAAGAAGACACGCTCATCCTTGAAAAGGAGAGATGTCATGAGCTTGAAGAGCTCCTTGAGGTTGAAAGGGAAAGAATCAAGGCACTTGAGCGTGAACTCGCTTTGAGCAAGGAAACTTGCTCAAATCTTGAGGACACAACTATTTTGCTCAAGGATGAAATTGTTAACTTGACAAAAGTTAAAAATATCCTTGAAACACAAGTTGGGTCTCTCAAGATCAATGCACCTTCTTCCTCTATGATCCCACCCTCCTCAAAGAAAACTTCTGAAGCAACTCAAACTTGCAAGTGCTAAAACTTAATCCTAAAACTTAAGGATGAACTCAAGTAGGTACAAAACAAGCAATCACCAAAAGGTGGGATCTTTGACAAGGAAAAATTGGCATATGCACGAAGTGCATATACCAATGTAAGACCTCCACATGTCAAAGATGGTCTTGGCTATTCTCGGGAGTGGAAGAAACACGCTAAAACTCCCGAGAATGGGAAAGACTTGATTGTTTTTGTCACGGAGGGTTCATCCAACAAAGAAAATGGAAAGAAACATTGCAAACTCATCTAACATGCCTAAAAATGAACCTCATTCTTTGTTCCATGACTTTGATGCTTCATATGTTTTATTGAGGAACAAATTTGGAAAGACCTATGCTAGGTATGTTGGGCCACTCCGCAAGAATCCAAAACCTTGCGTGTGGGTGCCCAAGTGCCTCTTGACTAACATGAAAGGACCCAACTTTGTTTGTGTAACTAAAGGAAAAACATAACTCTCTCTTGTAGTCCAGTGGATCAAAATGGGTGCTCGATAGTGGATGCACAAACCATATGACTAGAGAGAGAAGGATGTTTGTGGAGTATGAGGAAAATGAAGATCCAAGTGAAGGAATATACTTTGGGGACAATAGCCAAGGGAAAATCCTTGGCACCGGTAAAATTGCTATTTCTCCCCATCATACTCTTTCCAAGTTTTGCATGTTCACTCTATTGATTATAACCTTCTATCCATATCCCAACTATGTGATAAAGGCTATAACTGTGTTTTCACTAACGAGGGTGTGACTGTCTTAAGAAGAAGCAATGACTCAATCGCCTTTAGGGGCGTGCTCAAGAAGATTTACCTTGTGGATTTCACCACGGATAGAGCCCAACTTGACACGTGCATAATGGTGAAGACCAACATGGGATGACTTTGGCATAGACGGCTAGCCCATGTTGGGATGAGAAATTTGCAAAAACTTCTTAAGTGAGAACACATTCGAGGCTTGAAAAATGTTGTTTTTTATAAGGACAGGCCATGTAGTGCTTGTCAAGCCGGAAAGCAAGTTGGAGCCCAACATCCATCCAAAAATGTCATGATGACTACAAGACCTTTGGAGCTACTTCACATGGACCTCTTCGGTCCAATCTCCTACATAAGCATCGGTGGTAACAAATATGGTCTTGTAGTTGTAGATGATTATTCTCGCTTCACTTGGGTGTTCTTTTTGCATGACAAAGGCGAAACTCAAGGTGTCCTCAAGAAATTCTTGAAGAGAGCTCAAAATGAGTTCTCCTTAAGAATCAAGAACATAAGGAGCGATAATGGCACCGAGTTCAACAACACTCAAGTGGAAGAATACTTGGATGAAGAAGGCATCAAGCTTGAGTTTTCAGCCCCCTACTCCCCTCAAAAAAACGGGGTGGCTGAAAGGAAGAATAGGACTCTTATTGAGATGGCAAGAACCATGCTTGATGAGTACAAGACGTCGGATCGGTTTTGGGCGGAAGCGGTTAACACCGCTTGCCATGCCATAAACCGGTTGTACCTTCATCGACTTTTGAAGAAGACGTCTTACAAACTTCTAACCGGTAACAAACCCAACATTTCTTATTCTCGTGTCTTTGGGAGCAAGTGTTATAGTCTCAACAAGAAGCCTAAGACTTCAAAGTTTGCTTCAAAGTCCGATGAAGGTTTCTTGCTTGGTTATGACTCAAACACCTACGCCTATTGTGTTTTCAACAAATCTTCTGGAATTGTTGAAATAGCGAGAGACGTAGTGTTTGATGAGACTAATGGCTCCCAAGTGGAGCAAGTTGATCAAAGTGTGCTAGATAGATAAGAGGCTCCACAAGAAGAACTTAAAAGGATGGCAATTGGAGACATTTTCCCTCAAGAACATCCTCAAGACTCAAATGATCATCCAACAAACGAAGATACATCTCCTTACCATGATCAAGCTCAAGATGAGCAAGGCCAACCTTGACAAGATCAAAACAATCAAAGTCAAGAAGGAGGATTGGATCAAGGGGGAGATGAAGAAAAGAACAACGATGAATATGAAGATCAAAGAGTCCAACCACCTCATCCAAGAGTGCACCAAAGTGTTCAACGGGATCATCCCGTCGACAACATACTAGGAGATATTTCCAAAGGGGTAACCACTCGTTCTTGAATGGCTAACTTTTGTGAACATTACTCTTTTGTTTCCTCTTTGGAGCCCCGCAAGGTAGAAGAAACACTTCAAGATCCGGATTGGGTGGTGGCCATGCAAGAGGAACTCAACAATTTTGAACGAAATCAAGTATGGGAACTTGTGAAGCGACCCAACACAAATGTTGTGGGAACCAAGTGGGTATTCCGCAACAAGCAAGACGAGTATGAGGTTTTAACAAGAAACAAGACAAGACATGTTCCAAAGGGATATGCACAAGTTGAAGGTTTGGATTTCGATGAAACTTTTGCTCCCGTAGCTAGGCTTGAATCAATTCATATCTTGCTTGCCTTTGCTACTCACCATGATTTCAAGCTATATAAAATGGATGTGAAAAGCGCTTTCCTCAATGGTCCGATCAAGGAGGAAGTGTACGTGGAGCAACCACCCGAATTTGAGGACGATAAGTATCCTAACCATGTCTTTAAACTTTGGAAAGCCCTCTATGGTCTCAAACAAGCTCCTAGAGCTTGGTATGAGTGTCTTAGAGACTTTCTCATTAAAAATGGTTTTAGGATAGGGAAGGCCGACTATACACTCTTCACTAAGCATTTTAACGATGATTTATTTGTGTGCCAAATATATGTCGATGACATTATATTTGGTTCTACTAACAAAGCTTTTTGTGATGAGTTTTCAAAGATAATGACCGAAAGGTTCGAGATGTCAACGATGGGGGAATTGAAGTTCTTCCTAGGATTTCAAGTCAAACAACTCAAGGAAGGAACGTTCATAAGTCAAACCAAGTGTACTCAAGACATACTTAAGAGGTTCGACATGGACAAAGCCAAACCCATCAAGACTCCAATGGGAACCAACGGACACCTTGACCTCAATGAAGATGGTCCAAGTGTGGACCAAAAGGTATTTCGTTCCATGATAGGTTCCTTTCTTTACCTTTGTGCATCTAGTACCGACATAATGCTTAGTGTGTGTATGTGTGCACGGTTCCAAGCCGCTCCTAAGGAGTGTCACTTGACATCCATTAAGAGGATTCTTAGATATTTGGTTCACACTCCTAACCTAGGACTTTGGTATCCCAAGGGATCCATGTTCAATCTCATCGGATAATCCGATGCTGATTATGCCAGTTGTAAGGTAGATAGGAAGAGCATGTCCGGGACTTGCCAATTCCTTGGTAGGTCCTTGGTTTCGTGGTCTTCAAAGAAACAAAACTCCATTGCCTTATCCACAGCCAAAGCGGAGTACGTTGTAGCCAGGAGTTGTTGTGCACAACTCCTATGGATGCGACAAACTCTTAGGGACTATGGTTACACTTTGAGCCATATTCCACTCCTATGTGACAATGAGAGTGCCATCAAGATTGCTCACAATCTTGTGGAGCATTCTAGAACCAAACACATTGATATCCGTCACCATTTCCTGCGAGATCACTCTATCAAGGGAGATATCGTTATCTCTCATGTTAGGAGTGAGAAGCAATTGGCAGACATCTTCACCAAACCCCTTGATGAGAAACGTTTTTATGACCTAAGGAGTGAACTAAATATCCTAGATTTTCGAAACGTTGCTTGAGTCGTGCATATCTATTTGTTACATGTATATAAACTTCAAAAATCGCATGCCTTCAAAATACTACCCTAATCTCTCTTACTCTATGAAATTTATGTTCAAAAGGATTCTTTGTCAAATATGGTCATTGTTTGTTTGATGTATGCTTAATGACCATGTTTGTCAAAGATATTTGCAAAAACTTGTCCAAAAGGATCATATTCTTGAGCTAAAATTCAAATCATATGAAATTTCAGATTATAGCCGGACTAGTCCACCCATCGGCCGGACAAGTCCGGGCTGTCTAGGTCGGACTTCTCAGCGGACAAGTCCAAACCGGACTAGTCCGCCTCGGAAGCCGGACAAGTCCGGCACCGAAGAAGTCCGACTCTGGTCCGCCTACCGGACTTGTCCGTGCATCAGGCCGGACTAGTCCGGCCCCTGGGGACTTAACCTCCCAGGGGTGGCTAGACCACCTCTCTCTCTCTCTCTCTCTCTCTCTCTCTCTTCACACTCAACTCTCAACTCTTTCTTAAACGGGAAACGCCCCCATTGGCAATTTTTGCTTTTCTCCACCACAAATCTCGTCCAATCCATGGATTGGAGCCCTAAGGAGTGTGGAAATCCTTCCCCGTGCTTCTTTGCTCAAGTTTCGCCTCCAATTTCATCACATTTGAATATTTGAAGAGGTATTCCTGATCTACCCAAAAACCTCTCCTTTTCTTCATTCTTAGGTCTTTTGTTAGAAACCTCTTCACAAATGTTGTTCGTAATGTCACTGCAATCGTAGCCTAGGAGTATTGCGACTTGGTTCGAAGTCTTTGCGAAAAATTGTTAGGGTTAGGGTTCTTCCTGTGTAACCCGGACTAGTCCGGTTTCTGGGCGGACAAGTCCATTCTCGGGCGGACTAGTCCGGCCCTTTAATGGACAAGTCCGGTCTACACTGGAGAAACCCCAACTTTAGCCATTTTTAGTGAATTCTTTCGCAATATTCCACTTCCTTGACCTCTTATCTCTTGTTTCTCAGGCAATATGTCAGACTCCGACTAAAGCTCCCCTCTTGTAAGTCCCACCGTAGAGGAGGCTCAACAAGCCCTCCATCGGCGCATTGCCGAAGAGAGGGCGGCAAAGGAGGCCCAAGCGGCTAAGGATGCCGTCATTCGAGAGGCAAGAACAAAGAAGAGACATGATCTCGACAAGCAGGCACAGATTGCCAAAGCCATTGAAGAATCCTTGGCGGATCAACGGAAGAAGAAAAGGGCCAAACGTGAAGCCCATAGCTCCCAGGCTGCTAGTGCCATAGAGCCCAAGAGGAAGAAGGTAGTCACCTTGGGAGAGAAAGAGCGGGAAAAAGAGAAGGAGAAAGAACCCGAGGGTAGGGTTCTCCATGACCTGAAGAAAGGCAAGGCTCCACTTCCTGAGAAGCCCAAGAACAAAAAGGCACCTGCCAAGGCACCTACAAAGAGGGCAGGAGGCATTGTAATCAGGGAGAAGGGGCAACTAAAGCCCATCGATCCCCTAAAGATGGCTGCCCCTGCTAGAGATCCAAACCAGCAGCCCAACAATCTAGCATATGTGTTCAAAGGAAAGGGTGCTGAGAAGGCAAGAAGGTTGAGAATGGATAAAGTCTATGATTATGAGAAGCACACAACCGACCCTAGGTTTTGGTGTGACTTCCATTGTGATTACTATCGCCTGGTATACATGAAAATGAATACTCCAGTCACTCAAGCTCAACGGGTGGATTGGGACTACATGGCCAAAAGGAAGCATAAAGCTTTTGATGCTGTGATTGAAGCCGCAGAGCGCCATGGAATCAAGAAAATCATGAGTTTCAAGTATGATTGGAACATCGAAGTGATTGTGCAGTTTTACACCACCGTATACTTCTCCACCTACGGTGACAGGAAAATCACTTGGATGGCTCATGGAGAGTAGTACTCAGCCACATATGAGGAGTTCGCTCAGATACTTGGCCTTGAGGAGCACCTGGACCATGAGATTATCATTTCCAACCTCAAGGCAGTGGATAGGGATCAGCTTGACTACATGTATCCAAGTCATGTTCCCTATGAGGCTGGGCTTGCTAGGAACATCAAGCCATTGTATAGCATCCTCAACCGGATTCTGAGGAGAACCATTGCCCCTAAGGATGGAGATGCAGGGGTGATTCAAGGAAACTTAAGGAATCTCCTCCTATTGATTGATGGTGAAGAGAAGTTTAACCTCGTTGAGCACATCTATGACGACATCTTCAACATCTCTCACACTCCCAACCGCTCATGTGGGTATGCACCATATATCATGTGCTTAATTGAGAAGGTGTCATGGCTTGTCTTTGTAAAGGATGTCACTCATCGATCTCTTCGTCCTCAGCTGCCCCCGATTGTGCCAGAACCTTCCAGAAGGAAAAATGCTCAACCTCCTTCCAGCTCATCACCTCCTCCTAGCTCAGTGGCTCCTTCATCACCTCCTCCTCCGCAGTCGATGAGCGGATTCTTCAAGTGCTTCAACGCGCTCTTCGCCTCCTGTTGGCGTGTGGAGGTCTGGACTCAATGCATGGAGAGGCGTCAGGAGAAGTACCTCAAGGCTATGTGCGACAAGCTTGAGGTGCCTATGTCTCCTCCCGAGGAGAGTGATGGAGAGCTCACCCCTTATCCAGAGTTCACTGTTGACGAGCTCACCCAGTTCATGGAGGATGGAAGCTCTTCCAAGGCCGTGCCTCCATCCACCACCGTCAACGAGGAGGAAGATGATATGGAGGCCACGGAGAGCGACGAAGATGTCCATGAAGAAGAAGACGATGAAGATGACGAGTAGACTTAGGCGTATCTTCTTCCTTTTTTTCCTTTTTGGTGCCTTGATGCCAAAGGGGAAGAGATGGAAGAGGATGTCTCTTTTATCATCTTTGAGTCTTGTAATAGATCCTTGGACATGACTATCTCTATGTTTTATGCATTGTGTCTCTTTTGTGTAAGACTATATTTGAATCTTATGCTTATATTTGATCATTGTTGCCCTCTGCTATGTTTTATTGTCTTATCACATTTTTTTGCACAACACGTGGGCACCCCACCATAACATGTGAATGTATGTCAACTCCCCTCCTTTTACTGTTGCATACATCCAGGAGGAGTTATGCATACACACACTTGTAATGAAAATCAAATTTCTACCTCTTATGTTGAAACTTAATGTGTTTGTCATCAATCACCAAAAAGGGGGAGATTGTAAGTGCATCTAGGTATCCCCGTGGGTTTTATATGATTGATTACGACGATTAAGAGACTAATGAGCTGAGATGATCATAAGCACAGGATATTTCCAAGGTGGACACCTAAACTCTCAAAAAGGAAAAGGATGAAGAACGGCTTCGAAGACTCAAAGAGTAGAATTTAGGGTTTCATTTGAGTCTTTAGTAGGCTAGCCGTGTTAAAGTGAGAGTGTGTGTGTCAAGTGCATTGAGATCATAGAAGAGAGCTCAAAGCGTTAGAAGTGTCAAATCGTTAGTGGAGAGTGCTAGTGAGGTAAACTCAAGTAGGCCGGACTTGTCTGGGCCATAGGCCGAACTAGTCCGGAGTCCTACGGCTTAGTCCGTTTTGGGGCGGACTAAGAGTTTCTGACTGAGTTCGGACTTGTCCGTTTTGGGACGGACTAGTCCGATTCTCTCTTGGTGAGAGTGTTTCAGGACTAAGTCTTGGAAGACCGGACTTATCCGCCTCAGTGGCCGGACTAGTCCGGGCTAGCCAGACTTATCCGTTTTCACCCGGACAAAGAGTTCCTGTGTGAGTTCGGGCTAGTCCGTTCTGAGGCGGACTAGTCCGTGTGGTTGTGAGATGAGAGCTCCCACGGTTAAGTCTTGGTGGACCGGACTTGTCCGCCTTAGTGCCGAACTAGTCCGGGTCCTCCAGACTTGTCCATTCTCACCCGGACAAAGAGTTCCTATGTGAGATCGGACTAGTCCGTTGTGAGGCGGACTAGTCTGGAGATGTGTGAACGTTTGAAATTTGAACGTTGGGTAGTAGGTGGCTTTGTGACGTCAGTGGTCCCCATGGATCGGACTAGTCCGGGTCCTGACCGGACTAGTCTGGACTTTAGAAGGTGGCAACAGTTGGCTGTCGGGACTTCTATAAAAGGAGATGCCCCGACTTCATTTAGACCCCCTTGGAACCCTAGCGCCGCCACAGCTATCCTAGAGCCCCTCTAAGCCTTCTCTCTTGCCTACTCACCCTCTAGAACCAATTCTTGAGTGGATTTGGGTGTGTGAGGAGAGGAGAAGAAAGAACTTTGTGTTTTGGCTCTTGGAGTGATCTCGTGCACTTGGTGTGAGTCTTTGTGATCCGTGGCTTGTGAGATTCGTGAAGTTTTGTGGACGCGTTTAAGTGGGAGCCTCAGATTGTGAGCAGCCCCAAAATCTTGTAAGTTCACCCTTGAGATAGTGGAAGAACCGAGTTGGCCTTAGTGGCGACTTGGTGAGGAAATGGTTGTTAAACCCGGTCCTTTGTGGACTCCTCAATAGGGACGTAGATTCCTGAGTGGAATCAAACCCCGGCCAAAAATCTTCGTGTCACTTTAGCATTTACATTTCATTAATCATTAAATTGCTTGGGGTTCGCTCTTATAGTATTCCTCATTACAATTTGCAATTCACTGCTATATCTTGTCAAACTTGTTACATTAGATTGGTAGATAGTTTACCTGCATTTTTCAAACTAAAATCTGAAGAAAAACCAATAAAAATCAAGTTTTTAGGCTTTTCCAGTAGGCTGACCGGACTAGTCCGCCCCTGATCTATACTAGTCCGGCCCCTGTGTTCTAATCTCATTTAATTAAGTCATTTCAGGTAGTTTAGCCTATTCACCCCCCTCTAGGCAACTTTCAGTTAAAGAAAAAGTAAAAACACTTGTACGTATGTTATCCTTGATGTGTCCCGTGTTACTTTGGTCACGATGTTACCGTATGTTTGTTCCCTATTACTCTTCTAACCCGATGTTACCGTGTGTTTGTCCCATGTTACCGTTCTCATTAATCCTAAACTTAGTAAACTTTTTTCACAAGCGGTCTGATATTAAAAACCGCCTGCGATAATACATCTTCGCAGACGGTGTTTAATTCATCTTCGAGGAGGGAGGAGGGTCGCACGCCGGTCGCACTTCTCTGCACCACCGTACAGGCTGCAATTAAGTTCTCCGCATCTCTTCCTCCTCGGGCCACTCGTCTCCCTTTGTCAACAATGAAAGACACACTTTTATCTCGCCCGTCTCTTCACCACCAACCGCGATTAAGTTCTTCGCACCTCCTCCTCCTCGGGCCGCGCGTTTCACTTCCGTCCAACTCTAGCCGCTCTCTCTTTTTTCATAGGCAGTTCTATATTAAAAACCACCTGACATAATACATCTTTGCAGGCGGTGTTTAATTCATCTTCGAGGAGGAAGGAGGGTCACACACCGGTTGCACTTCTTCGCACCACTGTACCGGCCGCAATTAAGTTCTCCGCAGCTCTTCCTCCTCGGGCCGCTCGTCTCCCTTTGTCGACAATGGAAGATGTGCTTTTATCTCGTCCATCTCTTCACCACTAGCCGTAATTAAGTTCTCCGCACCTCCTCCTTCTCGGGCCGCGCATTTCCCTTCTGTCCAACTCCAGCCGCTCTCTCTTCGAACCCTTAGCGATCGACCAACTCCAGTGCAACCGCCGCCTGCCGTCCATTGTTCGCCATCGCCGTCGTTGTTGCTGTCACTACTCCCTCCTATTCTACGTCGTCGTCGTCGTTCATGGCTGGGAACTTTGCTAACGACTTGGCGCGAGGCCGACTCAAGGAGGAGCGCTTGGCGTGGTGGAAGAACCACCCCCATGTATGTACATATGGCACACCGGTCGCTCTGTAGTTGTGCTTTTCCGTATAGTTTATTTTTGGTATTTTCAATTTCATGGCTCGCCATTTGTGTCACTTGTTGTCAAATTTCTCTGCGTAGGGTTTATCTGCAAAGTCTGAGTCGGGAGACTTAATGAAGTGGCAGTGCATCGTCCCAGGTAAAGAAGGGGTAAGTCATGAAGAATAAGCACAATCTAGTATAACCATCGTCCTCTTATTAATAAATTTATTTGTAGACTGACTGGGAAGATGGTTACTACCCACTGACAATCTCCTTCTCAGAGGACTATCCCTTGGTACCTCCGAGATGCGCCTTTCCACCTGGTTTCTTCCACTCGAATGTCCATCGCTCAGGATTTCTCTGCCTTGGGGTTTTTGATCAAGAGATTGTAAGATAGACTTATTTTACTCAAGTAATTAGTAATTGTTGCCGAACTTATTTAAAGTGGTTTCTTCTGTTTCTTAAATTGATATTTCGTAGGGGTGGTGTCCTAGTATTAATGTTAGAATTTTATTACTTGAAGTCCAGCGTTTGCTTCATCAGCCAAATGCGCCCGATGTTGAAAATGATTCCTATAATTTACTTATCAAGGTTAATAACTTTGTGTTAGTGAGCAACCTAGTTTATATATCATTCCTCATTCAACATTTGTCAATTTAAAGAATATCAATGTTATTTTCAGGACCCAGAGGAATATAAGAGACGTGTTTGGGAGCAAGCTCGACGGAACAATTTAGATCGATCGATGGGAGCTTCATAGGAATATAAGTTTGAAATGTATAGTTTAGAGGGCACAAAATGTGTATAAACTATGAAATGTTCATTGAGTTGCAAATGTTTATCTCTAAATTGCAATGTGATTGCGGTTCTATATATTCATTGTGGCAACGATGCACATTTATTATCTCTGCGCGCGAAGTGGCAACAGACAAATATACTAGAAAGGACATTAATCATTTTTCATAGGCGGTGTTTAACTAAGAGCCGCCTGTGAAATATGCGCCTATATAAGGCCGCCTAGAAATAACATAATTTAAATATTTTTCACAGACGGCTCTTTAACTAAGATCCGCTTGTGAAATCGCGCCTATATTAGGCCGCTCAGGTGGTTCTAAATTACAATTTACAAACCGCTTGAACTAATACATCTTCAGAGGCGATGTTTAACAAACAGCCGCCTGTGAAAATTTACGCCTATACAAGGCCGCTCGCTCTCCTAAAAAAATCCCAACCTAGAGATTTCACTTAGACGCCGTCAGGCTGGCAAAATTTTTCTTTGCCACCAAAACCCTCGCCGTCGAGCTTCGTCCTCGCCGTCCTCACCACCGAGCTTCGTCGACGTCGCTGTTGCCATCTATGTACGTCCGCCTCTTTCCTCCCTTCTCTCCCTCCTCCCTTCTCTATCTCCCGTGCCGCCTCCTTCCCTCCCCCTCCCCTTGCCGCCTTCCTCCTTGCCCTTGCCGCCGGCCGAGTGTCGTCCTCGCCCTCGCCACCGCCTCCCTCCTCCCAATTCTGTCCCCCTTCGGCACCATCGCCGCTGCACCGCGCGCCTTAATCCTCCCCGCACCACCTCCTCGTTCCTGGCATCTACCACCACCGTGCGCTGCCCCCTCCCCACCGCCCCCACCGCCGGCGCTCTCCCACTGCGCCAAGCCTTCGCGCTTTTAAATTGTTTAGATTACTTGTTTGGAGACCTTGACAAATGCTTAGATTAATTGTTTAGATTTCGTTTGAAGATGGACCAGAGAGAAATTAATTGTTTACATCAGAAAGCAAAGCAAATTTAGCTCAATTGTTTCTTCTACATTTTCTGTGTGTGTTCATACCGGCACCAATTAGTTGTTTAGAATAGTGTGTTAAATGATATAGTCTTGTTGTGCTAACAGGTAGTCCATGTTGTCTTTGTAATCACTGAGTACTATAACAGGGATATATGTTGTCTTTGTAAATCAACCATGTTCACTCTATTTTATATATTAGGATGTGATTTTACATATTAGGATGTCTTTGTAATCACTGAGTACTATAACAACCCTTCTGTTGCTTTTCAAGTTCTAACATGGAAAGTCCTAAGAAGATTGGTGCTGGTAGTAACAATGAAGCCTACGATGTTGAGTTTAGTGACTCCAGCAGTTCAGGCTTGTATCACAGTCCATCGGATCCTTTTCCAAATATAAAAATTAAAAATACTTCAGAGGATCTCGACCCGGAATATGATCCTGCCGGCGAGGTACGGATCATGAATCTTAACTCCAGCAGTTTAAGTTAATGTTGGTTGTCAAGTATATGAAGCCTTATAATTCTTTCTACCTAGCTTAATTGCCAAGACAACGAGGTGATTTCGGCTCCTAAAACCGTAGAAGGTTCTCCAATGGTTGAATTCTCAAATTCAGTCAAGCAAAAACGAGGGCAACAAGGTTCCAATAAGGGTTCATTGAACCGCATCATATACATAACAAGTGTCGGTCCGGGTGGGCTTCCCCAAGAACCACTGGATTCAGTTACAAAGTACCAAAATGCATGCGGTTGTCTTGTTAGAGAGCTCGTGCCGATCACAACCGAGAATTGGAGAAAATTCCCTAAGGTGGACAAGAATGAGTTGTGGGAGAAGTTAAAGAAACAATTCAAGTTCCCAAAAGGCACGAAAGAAGCTGTAAAGAAAGCAACATTGGTCTCTTGCGGCAAGAAGTTTCATGGATGGAAGAGTGAAATGAATGCTTATGTTAAGGACAATAAGGTCCCTAGCCCGAAGAAGATGGGAAAAATCACACAAGCTCAGTGGCAAGAATCTGTTCGTCAAAAGACCACACCTAAGGCTAGAGCCGTAAGTGAATCTAGGTCAGAGATTGCCAAAAGGAACAAATACCATCATCGCTTTGGGTTTGCCGTATATGCCCCCAAAGTTGAGAAATAGAATAAAATATTAGAGGAAACTGTCAGTAAGGGCAATCCTGACCCGCTACAAGGCTTCATTGAGAGAACTAAGTGGTGGGTCTTAGCTCGGTCAGGTTTGACCAGCGAGGGCAAACTTGAAAAGTCCGACTCTGTGAACCAAGTAGAGCAAAAAATGAAAGAAGTAATTGAAAAGCAACAGAAGGGTCTCTTCAAGCCGAAGAGGGAGAATGACCAACTTACCGCTATCCTAGGCAACCCTGAACACGGTGGACGGGTTCGAGCAAGCTCATCTCAGATGTCCTGGAGAAATGGTTTCCCAAACGATAAAGAGTTATATAGAAGACTGGAATGGCCCAAGTTTTTCATTTGCTAAAAAGTGTTCATCAAACCACACTCACCTCATCTGAGGAAATCATATGAACACCTTTGAAGAGCATGTAACCACCATCAAGAAACTCATTAGGAGATAAACTCTCAAAATGCAAAAGTGGGATTTCCCACATGCATCATATAGGGGCTGAGCATATGAAAAATTCCTGAACCTTGTTAGGAATGCTCATGCAAAATTTCACCCAAATCTAAAACCTTTTGAGGTCTTTTTGGGTACAATTAGAAAAAGGCTAGTTTGAACTTAAATTCAAACTCAAACTCCTTTCATCCCATGAATCCAAAAGTGGGATTCATATTCACACTCAGCACATTTTTGTGAGCTCACACACCAATTTTCAATCCATTTGGAGTTGATCTTGACATGAGCTATTTTTGCTAAATTCAAATCAAATTTGAATTTCAGTTAACCTTTGCTGCAAATTTGATCAAATCAAATTACACTTTGATTCATTCAAATTCACTTGGCCATTTTGAGGTTTGATCAAACCACAAGGGGTATTAGGGTCCCCCAAATTAAGAGCAGTAGAGAAATTCAAGTTTTTAGGACAAAAATGGAAAAAGTGGGACCCACTGTCAGTGTCACAGCTGAAGAGAACCGACTGAGGCGCCATGCTCTGTTTCCCGGGCTGTGCTCGCGAGCGCCACGGCGCCGAAGTCGCGCCAACAGCTGCTCGCCGAGTCCAGCAGCCGATCGACGTCCAGAGGCCCTTATCCTCGAGCCCGAGCCGGCAAAACATCCATTCACTCGTTCCTCTGCTCCCTCTCGCAAGAAAACTGCACCGCACCGCGCTACCTCGGTTTCGATCAGGAAACAGGCAACCCTGCACACACCCTCCCTCCGAGCTGCAAAACAGCATCACAACAAACCCTCTGATCTCCTAGCCACAAGAACAAGCTGAAATCAGCGCTCCTCAAGCAACCCTGAACCTTTGCGTGGCGACCCAAAACTCACTGCTGTTCGATGCTCTCGTGGACAGCCCAACTCAGAGGCTTTCACCCTCGATCAGGGCCACCCATAGGAGCGTCGGACCTCCACGCTGCTCCTCCCCAACTCACTGCTCAAGCCATGAACCATCGCCGGTGAATTCAGCAATTTTCTTCCGGACCCGGCAAAGAAACCTTTCGGTACGAGTTTATCGAATTCAAGCTCAATTCTTGTTCTTAGCTGACCAAATCACGCACAGAGGAGCTAGACTGGCTAGCGGTCAATTCTTCTTCACTACTATAGCTTGAAACTGCACGTAGGAAAGCCATTTCCAAGTTTTTCGAACATAAACACGAAGAACACCCTTGGGCGCATGGTGACAACCTAGTTGGAGCCATTCCCGAGCGAGTTTGAGACCATGTAGATGATCCTAGAGGTCCACTGGTGCTTTAGAACCATTTACTCGAGCTGTTGGAGGGCTAGGATGACGGGCCAACATTGCCGAGGTTGTCCCGAGGCCGCCGCACGTCGCCAACCTAGTTCCGGCTATCGGCGGCTTGCCCTGATCTCACCCACGAGTTCAGCGGCCTCCTAAGGTCACTGGTGGCGAGAGCCAGGACAGGAGACGGCCGGAAACTCGACCCCGGTGAGCTCCGGCGAGGGGACGGCGTGGGACCCACGGGCAGTCTTTTAACTTTTTCCCCGATTTTCAGATTTAATTCAACTTCAAACCCACATAACTTTGGCTAGGAAACTCCAAATCGAGTGAAACAAATTTTGTTGGATTCATCTATCTGAGTACTTTCAAACAAGTCAAGTTTCACCTCATCAAAACTTTTATTTCTCTGTAATTAATTCTTCAAAATTTAAAATGTTTAGAATTTTAACTGGAGAACCCTTTAGTGGAAAATTCTAAAATTTGGTAAGGATGTTCTATGTAATATCCCTGAGCTACCATAAAATTTTCAGATCCATCTGAGCTAATTTGATCCAACTAATGGTGTGATTAATGAAACTGTTCCAGAAAAAATGAAAAATGTCCAGAAACATTTTTCAGAATTTTTCTGAACTTGTTTAGCTCATATCTTTTGCTAGGAATCTTCAAATTAGGTACAACCAATTCCATTAGAACCCTTTAAAATTCTAGTTTCCATAAAGTCATGTCTTGCTCCATGAAAATCTTTAGAACACCCTAAGAGCTTGAAGTAAGGCCAAATACACATTTATTTGTGCAGGCCTCAACTGATCTTTGGTTCAGATGAAATTTGGCCAAGTCTCCTTTGAGGTTGTATACAATCCACAGTAAAAAATTCAGAGTCATTGGGCCTGTCTAGCTGTACTTATAGTCTTAACAATATTAACTCCAAACTCATATGCATTTAAATTAATACATATATATGGTTATCTCATGTAGTCGCTAAGGTTGAAGAGGAGCCGGAGGTGTTGGATTTCACCACCCCGGAGGAACAGCTAGTTTACGAACAGCAGCAAGGCAAGCTCCGGTTTGCATTAGCCGTTTTTACAAACTTTATTGTTTTGAGAACTTACATTGAGTATCCACTTCAATTGTGCATTAGAGTCTTGTTTGAAAACCCAACTGCATAGCCAAGAGAACCAGAGTTTTGGGCTCAGGTTTTTAAACCTCGAGTAGCCACTGCAATTCTAACTTAGTGTAGGATTCGGTACAAGTCGAGTAGTTGGAACTGCTCGCAAGAATAGGCTAGAGGTACACCACTCAGTTAGAGATAGCAAATGAAACACATGGCACGAAAAATGAGACTGAGCGGAGAGTAAGGGCAGAAGGACTTTGGGGCCTGGGTGCCATAGCTCCGCTTGTATCGATTGGGGACCGAGCCATGTGCGAGCCTGCTGAACAAGCTAGAACAGTACCGAAGACCTACCAGATATATGGGAACCGGGAAACTGATGTAATTCGGGTAGCGATCTGTTGAGGCATAGCTTGTCATCCAGAGGGTAGGTTGAGAGCATGAGGTGTAAATCAGCTGGCGGCACTGCGGATGCGCGCGCATAGACCTCTTGCTCGGGACGATAGGACATGTTCAACACTTGGCTGATGGATGAAAGGTGGTTGCGTACCACGACCGTGATGGTTGCTGTAGGCAACATCGAGTATGGGCGTACGTGACGGGTTATTCGGGTAACCCTGCAGGTGTAAAATGATTATAATTGCCGTCCCTCGAGGTCAGTGAGTACCACTTGTTCACTGTACCATGACGTAGAAAGAACAGGTTAGTTCCATGTTAAAACATTGCTGATTGAAGGCTGTACTTTTGTTGCTAATGATTTGTGGTAGTTTTAGAGCTAATTAAAGTTCTTTTCAACCTTGGGAAAAGCACATGAGAGAAATGCGTTTTTTGTTTGATTCCGGCTCTCTTATGTGTATTAGCATGAGGTTCTCCACCACTTGTGCTAAAAACCTGAAAGTAAGGTTCCACTATTTAGGCGTGTCCTTTGCAACATACATTCCCATTTACATGGCAAACCAAGCATGTAGAGTCCCATGTGTAGGTAAGACAGGTTAGTCTTGCTGAGCCATTGTACTCACTGCTTGTGTTTGAAGCGTTTGCAGGGTGCTATGAGGAGGAGGCTCCCGAGAAGGAGACGGGCCTCCAAGAGGGCAACACCGTCAAGTGGGAGCTGTGCACGCTGCCGTGTTAGTGTGCGTGTGTGCTAGTGGGAACATGTTCATGGGCTGAACGTGAACTCTTTTGCTTAGTCTACGCCCGTGAGTGTAGACTTGACATATTTTGTTGTAAACAAGTTCATAAACGCTTTTATGTAATAAAACTTTTGCTTCCGCTTTGTACCTTTTTGTGTGTTATACGGTGCTGTGCAACGCAGCACCCCTCAGCGTGATCCGGACTAGTCGAGACCGTCGGGTCCTCGCAGCATGGTATCATAGCTCGCTTAAGGTTTAACGCACTAAAAAGGTCATATTTTTCAACAAACTCGGTGAGGAACGAGTTAGTAGCCCATATAAGGATGTTATTAGTTTATAGCAAGTGGCGATACTAACCTATTTGCTTATGTCGGAAAATCATGCATCTCGAGACTTCATATGTCTTGGGGGGTGCATGTAAGCGCTGTCCACCAGTGCACACAAGCTTAAGGGTGGAGCCTCACGGGTGGCAGGTAACCCGGCCAGCTTTAGTATCCTCTACGACTCTTCATGTTGTTTGGGGTATTCGAGCAACGCCTTTCCCTGGCGTGCTACGGGCAAGTTTGGGAGACCCCGTCACGTGGTTAGTAACGTGAACACGTAGCTCAAGGCGTGATTGGCTTGAGAACAACCGTGCAAGTGATGATGGACGGTTGTATGAACTCTATTGGGACCAGGTTCGGTGTGCAGCCGAGCCTGACGATTGTGTGGTTTAATTGCAGGTAGTCTAACCACGGATCGGTAGACGAGTAGCACACGTGTGTGAGAGACGTTTAGTGCCACTGAACTAACGAAGCCGGCTAAGTCCGGTATAGGTTTTCTTTGTGAGGAACGTAGTACCGGCATGAACTGCGTGACGCTTTGACGTCACACCCCACTAAATGATCAACGTCATTTTAAAACTTGATGGTTTTGATGCAGAGCACTAAAACTTTGATTTAAATACTTCCCTTAATCAGGATGTTCAAAGTAAAACACAAGTTTTCAACTTATAGGATACTAAGGACAGAGTCCCCTGTTTTCAGCTGAAATAATGCTGAAGTTACAGAGAGGTTAGAGGTCGCGTATGTCCAGAGGTATTTCATCCCTTAACTAGTCGAAAAATGCAGTAGAGTTGAAACTGTCCAGAAAACAGGGCAGAGCAAATACTCTCTGTAACTCTCTGTAAAATGACCATAACTTCCTGTATAACAATACAAAAAGAGAAAATGAGGTAGTTATGAAAAGTTCAGGAGATAAGTTACAACTTTTTAACAGAAAGTTTTGTCAAATTCGAGATAGAATCAACTAGAATTCTTGGATCAAATCAGTACCTCAAGCAGGGAGGTGCTGTCCAATTTCTCCAGAAATTCTGTCAACTTTAACATCTCATAACTTTTAAACCAGGACATATCTGAGGGCAAAAAAATACATTCTGGAAATATATTGAAGTTAACTTTAACTTCGATGTTGATCTCCAGAACTGGTTTTTCCTTTGGCATGGTTAAAATGGAAACTGGTCAGGGCTGTCTGTTTGGGGCAGCAGACCAGCAATCAAATTTGTTTTAATTTTGATTTGTGTTTCCAAGTTTTATGTGTTCAATGAAATATTTTATGTTATAACTCAATGATTTACTGTTGAAATGAATATTTTATCTTTTTCAAATATGCTTCTACAGATGGCAGAAGATAAACAACTGGAGAATGGGTGGGTGGTATCGCACTGTTCTCAATGTAGCGGCTATCCGGAATTGTTGAAGCTAACGCTTCAATACTTCGGGTATATGGAGACGCCGCGGTACCTCGCCAAGGAAGAAGGCGAGGAAGGGAACAATACATGGACCATCCATGTCGAAGTTCCAGAAGGACCTACGCCACCCAGTTGGGCACCGTTCACCGTCAAGGTGAAAGGTCGACAACCGGAAGAGCTGTGGCAGGTGGCAGCCCGCGACACTATGTTGCGTTTCCGTCAGCTTCACATGAGAGTGATGGAGGGTACTCCATACGTGCTTGTACCGGTGGATGGGCGAGCTAATCACATGTGGCGGGAGAGGTACTTGGAGGCAACGGATCCAAGTTGCCCGAGGTACAACCCCGCGGAGGCGAACCTTAGCCTCCAGCTGATGGCAGGGAGGCAAGTAATGGACAGCCAAGCTGTCCATACGGCTCAACTTGCCGTGGAGCTCAAGGAGAGAACCAGCCGCTGAGACCATTTCGAGAGTGCTCACAGCGCACTCCGTAATGTGCTCCTTCCAACGATAAAGCGACTGAATGAACAACACAATCAGTTGCGTCGTCTGAAGAAGGCGAAGAAGAAGAGCCATGTAGACATCACAGTTTTGCAGCAGCAGATACAGGTCTTGACCCAGCAGAACGAGGTCCTTACTCAAGAGCGTGATGGCGCTATTGAGGAGGGGCGGGGCTTGGAAGAAGACTACAATCAGGCCATGGACGAGGTGCATGCTTTGCAAGACCTCATTCTTCCGGTAGTGAGCCTACTGATGCTAGGTGCAGTACCAGTGGTTTTAGGTATCCCGGCGATGCTGGAACCTGAACCTGAAGAGGAGGTCATGGATCCTGAGCCACCAGCAGAGATAGCGGAGGAGGACAACCCACAGGAGGTCGAGTTCTACTCCGAGTAGTGAGTTTGCCGTTGCCAAGTAGGGCAACGAGAGTGGTGTGTAGAAACTTTGGTAATAGGTGACGTGTCGTGTAGACAGTAGTTTATGTATAGGTAGTGACGACATGAGAACGACTTCTCAGGGATCCGGGAGTAATGTATCTTGTATAAAGTTTATGCTTTATCAATATATGTGAATGTTGTGCAAGTTTATGCATGTGTCACTGCCATATCTACTGTTTTCCATGGAATTTTAAGAATGACATGTGCTGATCGTTGCTGTTTTGAATTTCAGAATGACTCGTACACGCGCCAACACTGAGATTGGTAGGTCCAGTCAGGGGGAGAGGCCTCCCAACAGCCTCCCGAGGCTTCCTCAGGACAGCAACAGCAGCAACAGCAACAACTGCCACTGCCAACAGTTACGTTGGCAGACATCGTTGCGGCCATGGCGGGCTCACATCAGCAGCATACGGAGCTGCTGCAAACTTTAATTGCAAATACGTCTCGACCAGAGAGGCGTCAAGACCGAGAGGAGCGTCAACAAAACTCTTACTCAGATTTTCTGGGTACTCACCCCCCGGTATTATCAAGGGCGGATGAACCCCTCGATGCGGACAACTGGTTCCGCACGATGGAGATGAAGTTTGGGCTGCTCCAAGTTAGTGAGCAGCGGAAGACGCAGTTCGCGGCCCAACAACTACAGGGGTCCACGAGCGCTTGGTGGGCCAACTTTTGTGCCTCGCAACCCACCGAGCAAGTTCTGACCTGGGCGGAGTTCCAGACGGCCTTCAGGGCCTAACACATACCGCCAGGTCATATGAAGAGGAAGATGCAGGAGTTCCTTCGCCTGCAGCAAGGCAACAGGAACGCACTGGAGTACTCCAGGGCGTTCAATGGTCTGTACGCTTCCTATCACGCAGATATGGATGAGAAGCGGTGAGACCACTTTTACCAGTAGTAGTGAATGTATGACCCTCACACCACCACTCTTGGTCTGAAACTATTGTATCACTTCTCATCTCGTCTCCTGAAGCTACCTTCACCAGCACAGGTTCGCATTTTTGAACCTCCAAATGCATCCTCACCACAAAGGCAGACTTCAGAAAGGTAGATGAACTATAAGAATCCACTAAAATCAGTAGAACTTGATTGTGCACTAGTGCTCGGAGTCTCATACACTATGTACCCGCTGTGCCTGCCAATGCATGTGTAGAAAGTTGACAACACTCTTCTTGTTGCATATCTTCCTTATCCAGCTGCAGCAACACCTCTTCAGATAACACCATGCCCAAATCCTCCACGGATAAAGTGTTCAGCTGTAGCTGTGCTCTTTTGGAACAGTGCAGCATATGTCCCGGCTCAAATTTTTCTCCACACACATAACATAATCTTGTGCCCTTCTGTGGTCCCTTAACTGCTTCTCTTTTGCCAACTCAGGAGATGGCAAGAATTGTTTTCCTTCTGGTTTAGAAGACACATATTGTTTTCCCTCCACTGACTGCCTAGGAAATTTAGCTTTGTTTCGCTCCTGAATATCACATAGCCAACATCATGGCTCTGTCACTGTAGTAGGGACTTGAGATAACACAGGACCTGTAATTCTCCTTTGAGTCCTTTGATAAAATGTGTCACAAAAAATATCTCATCTAAGTCTGGATTATGCATGGCAGTAGCATAGCTGAGATTCTCAAAATCTGTAATATACTCATGTAACTCTCCCTTCTGTCTAAGATGCAACTATTCATACATGACCTTTGGATATTCATAAGCCACAAATTTCTCCTGTACAACTACTGCAAAACTGGTCCTGTCTTTTAAGCCTTCTGTAACTTTGTATACCTGCAACCATTTTGCTGGATTGCCCTCCATATGCATAGAAGCAGCTCAAATCTAGAATGATTCACTGACATTGAATATAGAGAAAAAGTCCACACATTTATCGAGCCAGATAGATGGATTTTCCCTATTAAACCTAGGAAAATTCAGCTTCAGCATTGACTTCTCCCCTCCACTTGGTTCTCGGTTTAGTTGCCTCTCAGGAACCGACCCATTACCCCTTTGTGATCGACTGGGTTGTGGCATATCATTAGAACTCCTCCTCCTTCCTACATCTCTCCCTCCATCACTTCCCTCAGGGATCACTGATCTTCTCTCGGAGAACCAATCCATGTCCTTATCCATGCACTCAAGGGTCAGCGATGCTACTCTTTTGCCAGTCTCAGCAACTTGCTGAAACAACATATCCCTCTCCTTCCCTGCTCTCTCAGCCACCGAAGCTGCTAAAGCCTGCTGGCCTAGCAGTTGCTTCTACACCATCTTCGTCTCCTCCAACCTCCGTGAGATATCCTTCAACACTGAGAAAACCTTGTTCCATCGGGTCTCCCTCCTTCTTCGCCCTATCCGCCATAGCATCCAACACAAAATGGCTCTGAATCGAGGGTTTCACCGTGGGAGCCGTTGCGACACTCTTCGATTCACAATCTCCCAACACCGATCACCACCCTGAACCTCCGGTTACCCCTCGAATCCTCCAGCAACTCCAGATTCAAACAAATTCACCCGCCCCCGAAAAATTGCACTCAAGAAAGAGATGGCTCTGGTACCAACTGTGGCAGCCTGTGGACTCCGGCGCGCCACCGCGTAGTCGTGAGCTGGCACACGGTCGCTGCCGAGCGTGCGACGAGGCGGATGAAGCAGCACCAACACAGCGCAACGATGAATTTGGTATTCTGTTATGCGATACCTCCGTCTCTCCACTCTGTTTGTTTACATACCACTCGCCTGACCCACCAGTCAGGCCACCTGAGCACACGGTCCCACTCATCAGTACAACTCCACACACTCACTCTTATATCGTGAACTCAGCTCACTTTCCTGTGACGGACCGAAATCCGTACGCCCAGGATCTCAGAGGGTGGTGCCGCTCGATGCGACACCCGACAGCACACACCATAAGACAACCATTGTATTACATCTAAAACAAACTAAATGTGCACAAGTGTAGTACAAACCTTCAGTTTACCTTTATCTACAGAGTCTAACAGCGGAATCTAAATATTACAACTCACGCCCACCTAACTAGCAAAAGTCGGTTGTCCAGCCCTATGGACAACTCACACTAGCTCCACTCTTCTGCTTAGCGCGGCGTGTATGGCTCCCACTCAGCCGTGGTCCCCGACGGAGGGTAGCCCTCCCCGGTGGACTCGTACCCCGAGTCCGTGGGGTAGTCCTCACCTGCAAAACACTCATAGCAGCAACCGTGAGCATGATGGCTCAGCGAGTCTTAGCCGACTCCCTATACATGAAACTCTACATGCAGGTTATAACCAATATAGGATAGTAAATTGCAGCAAGGGACACGCCTACAAGTTCATCCTTATTTCATCTTTTAACCACAAATTAACCGTTCATGAATCTGAAATTTATAAGCAATATTTGGTGGCACACATGTAGCAATACAATTTATACATATCAGCAGAATTGAATCACAATATTTCATAATTTATCTATGTCACGACGCAGTGAACAAGCGGTACCCATAACTGTGAGGGACGGCGAATCGACTCGATATACACCTGCAGGGATACCTGAATAGCACGTCATGTATGCCCACACGCGGAGCTGCACACAGCACACTCACCCCGTGCGGTACGGGACAACCTTTCACCAAACAGCCCAAACGTCGAACTGGTCACACCGAAACGGACAGGAGGTTCCCTACACGGAGCATATCTCTATGCCTGTCAGCAGATTTCCACCTTGCTGCCCTCAACCTACACCTATAAATCAGTGCGTTGTGCCTCGACGCCCGGAGGTATAGGTTACATCAGTTTATCGGAGCCCACATATCCGATATGCCTTCGGTACATTCAAAACTTGTTCAACGGGGCCGCACACGGATCAGTCCTCAATCGACACGGACAGGTCTGCACCCACAAGACTTCCTCTTGCTGCATGCACCCTAGCCGCTGCCTAGTCTCATTTTCTTACTAAAGTGATCTCACATCACTCAAACCAATCCCGTGTGTCCCGAAACCTATACTGGCAAGTAGATTCCAACTGCTCGACTTGTACCGAAGTCTATACACATTAAGCAGATCATAAACTACTCGATGACTTAGACATTACCCTCACTCTTGTTGGAATGATCTGGTTATGCATTTGGGGTTTCATCTATCCTACACCTAATGCACATATATACTTCACACTAAGTGTATCTAAAGCAAAACTTTATAAAACTTGTTAAATGCAAATCGGGGCTTGCCTTGTTGCTGCTCGTCGGATGTTAGTGTCTCATCCGTAAGTAGGAAGTCCAACTCTTCCGGGGTCTCTTCGCCTTCAGCGACTACATGAAAGCATATTAACGATATGTCAATTTAAATGCAATGTGTGAAATTTAGTATGTAAAGACCATAACTCTAGCTAGACCTTCCCTTTGGTTTTGAAATTTTTATGTTGGCTTGATAAGGACCTAATGCGAGACTTGACCAAGTTTCATTTGAAACAAAGTTCACTTGAGCTCTGTACAAATAAAAGTCTAATTGGTCATTACTAGAGCTTCTAAGGATTTTTAGGGATTTTCATGGCTCAACCTATTACTTTCTGGAAACCAGAGTTTTAGATGGTTCTAATGGAGTTATTCTTATGTAACTTGAAGAATCCTAGAGGAAGTTATGCCCTAATCAAGATTTGAGAAAATCTGAAAAATGTTTCTGTACATTTTTCTATTTTCTCAGGGCAGTTCACTTAATAACACCATTAGGGGACTAAATGAACTTGGATGGATCTGAAATTTTTCCTGTGACTCCAGGATTTTCAAATGAACATCCTAGCCAAATTTCATAATTTTCCTACAATAATTCTCCAGATAAAATTCCTAACAGTTTAAACTTGAGGGAATTAATTCTGGAAAAAGAATAAGTTTCATGAACTGAAACTTGTTTTGCTGGATATTACTCACAGAGATAAATCCAAAAAAATTTGGTTCACTCAATTTGGAGCTTCCTAGTCATAGATATGGATTTATGAAGTTTGGGTGAAAGTCTGAAATTGGCTCTGCTTATTTTTCCTATTTTTCAGAGACCTAAAAGATTGACACCACATTTGGCCAATCAAATGAGGTCCAATGCCTCTGAAATTTTACTGGAGTTCAAGGATCCTTGGAAGAATGTCCTTCCCAAATTTGGGAATTTTCCAATAAATAGAACTCCTGTAATAATTCCTACAAGTTTTTTTAAATGAATTAATGAGCCAAATCTAGGGATTTTCATAAAAATTGCGACGCACCCCTAGATTGTACTCACTGAGAGGAATCCACTGGAATTTATTTCACAATTTTTGGAGGTTCCTATCAAAAGTTATGAGCAAATGAATTTGGAGGAAAATCATAACCGAAATTGGAAAAATTCAAACTGCTGCCGGTGGGGCCCACCCCTTTTCTTCAACCTCGCGCCAGCAGAGGCTGAGGTGGCGGCGCGCGGCGGTGAGCACCGATGAGGCTCGCCGGAAGTGCTCTCCCGGTCTCCCCTCGGCCCAAAACTCACCGCCCCACCCTTTAGGAGCACGGGGGACTCATCCCCGGGGTCGGCCGAGGCCCCCGACCACCAGAAAAAAGGTCGGCGATGAGTGGCGGCGGCGACTCGAGTTTGGCGGCGTCGCACTTGTGCTAGGAGGGCTTAAATTCTTTTTGTTTTTCTGCCTAGATACTGTGGTGGATCCCTCATCACCGGCATGAGCTCACATCAGCTCAAAAGTGGCTGCAAACGTGAGTTCATCGGCGACCTAGGGCCAAAATCGGTGCTGGCTCAAAATTGTCGAAGAACAGCGCCAAAACTCAATGAAATTCGATGGTTCTTGATCCTAGAGGAGAGTGGGAGTCTCTAGATCATGTTTGTAGCTCGGCCTAAGTGATGGTGGAAGGATTACGATGAATTTTGAAGATTGGTGCGGCTCGGTCTTGTGAACATTGAAGCACTCAATGGCAAAATTCCCCACCAATCATGCAAGAGAGAAAGTGAGGTCGGCATGGTTGTGTTCAGCACCTTAGAGCGGACGTTTTTCGTGTAGATCATCAGCCACGAAAACACTTGTGTCGCCCGGGCGCCGGTGAGCAGAGAGGGTTGGGCGGCGGCTGTGTTTGCGTCGGGTGTGAGCGAGGAGAGCCAGGGAGCGCCAGGGAAATGGCTCGCGTAGGATGGCAGCGTGTTGATCACTCATACTCGGTGATCTGATCCGCGAGCAGGAGCTGGCGCTCGGCCGACGTCGGTTGAGCGCACAGCTCGGGAGGTGGCGCGCGCGCACATGCTGTCCGAGTGAAAAACAGAGGAGACTGACTTCGGGGTTAAGTCTACTGACCAGTGGCCCCACTTCCCCCTTTTTTTCTTTCCAATTCCATTTGAACTAGCAAACAAACCCCAACTTTGATCAAACTTGGAGGATAGGCCAAAAGGAATATGAGGAACACAATGGTGCTCTCAAATTTGAATTTCAGTGAAGTCAGAATTTGAAACTGAAGTTTGAATTCAAATTCAATTTGTCTCCCATTTTAATTCCAACAAATAGGAAATCCTTTCCAAATAAGCTGAAAATTTCCCGGGCTACCCTTGGATGTGTGAAGAATCAAATGGTAGATTTAGGTCTCCATGTTTGTTCATTGTTGCACGTTTACTTTAGCATTTGGAGCTCACACCATTGTATTCAAAAATTTAAATCCCCTCACATTTTCTCGGTGTGACTTGCAGCTCCACTTGCTAGAACTTTGGGATTTCACATCCCTCCCCCCTTAAAAAGAATCTCGTCCCAAGATTACAAAAGAAGATACAAAGATGTGAGAGGAATTACCCGTGATAAGAAGCCCAGAAGTCCGGGTAGTTTGAGCGATGGAACTCATCGCTCTCCCACGTCGCTTCCTCAGCGGTGTGGTTGCTCCACAATATCTTGTATAACCACAGCGTTCGATTACGCGTGGTCCGGGCCTTCTCATCCATAATCGCCACCGGATATTCAGCATAAGTCAAATCTGGTTGTAGCTCGTCAATCTCTTCGGTTGGAACAGTAACCAAATACTTCAGACGTTTCCGGAGTTGTGAAACATGGAAAATGTCGTGAACACCAGCGAGAGACGCCGGTAGTTCTAGTTGATACACCATTGGTCTACACTTATCGGTGATAGCATAGGGTCCAATAAATCGGGGAGCGAGTTTCCCCTTCACACCGAATCGGTGTACGCTTTTCATCGGAGATACACGGAGGTACACGTGTTCCCTGACGTCGAAGTGCAGCGGCCTATGCCTCTTATCAGCGTAACTTTTCTGTCGGGATTGAGCGGCCTTCAAGTTTGCTTGAATCATCCGAACGCGCTCTTCGGCGTCGTTCATCAAATAATTCCTGAATGTGACCCTTTCACCAGACTCACACCAGTTCAATGGGGTGCGGCACTTGCGACCATAGGGAGCCTCGTATGGTGCCATCTTGATACTCACTTGATAGCCATTGTTGTACGAGAATTCCCCCAAATATAGATGATCATCCCAATTTCTACCGTGGTGGATGGCACACACTCTCAACATGTCTTCTAATACATGGTACACCCTCTCAGTTTGCCCATCTGTCTGAGGGTGATAGGTGGAGCTTCTAATCAGCTTAGTACCCAAAGCAGCGTGCAACTGCTCCCAGAAACGAGAAACCAACAGTGCCCCTCGATCTGAGATTATCGTCTTGGGTATTCCATGCAAGCATAAAATTCTTGCAATGTACAACTCCGCATACCTGCTGGCTTGGTGACGTGTATGCACGGGAATGAAGTGAGCTGACTTGGTTAATCGGTCAATGATTACCCAAATGGAATCATGATTGTTGGAAGTCAGGGGTAATCTGTGACACCCGGTTCCAAAAATAGAACCAAGTGAATGCATATGTGTGCCCAGGATGTTCATTACACATACACATGTAATCCACAAACTGAATTCAGAAATAACCATGAATAAATAGGGTTTAAGTACTTTATTACATTGACTCAATGTCTCACTCATGAATGTCTATCTTATTCTAGCAGCGGAAGACTCTAAAAGATAGCGGAAAGTGACTAAAGACAGCAGGCTCCATCTTCAACTCCACATGCATGTTGACGGTAGTTCGCACGCCTAGTACTCCACATGGTCCTCGAAGTAATGTTCTCCTGTTGCTGATGTTTATGTGATAATGCAAGGGTGAGTACATGTCGTACTCAGCAAGTGCGGGAAAAGTATGACATGTAGCTTACAACAAGGTAGGGAATAAAAAGGCTCATTGCAGCAAGCAAATTTTATTTCACAAACATGATAAAAACAGCAACTATTTCTAGGTGAAATTTATCCCATCATAATCAAGTAGTTCAGCAACATTCTCTCATCATAATTCACCATTTATCAAGTCTCACCCAGCCATTAATCTTTCTCAAGTTCATCTCATACTCATAAATATTCATAATCATCTCATATTTATAGAACCGAAACCAACTTCATTGTCATGACTCAAAACAGTCCAAAAACCGATCCCAATGACCATACCATAACCATACCGGATAACCATCCCAAGATTTCCCTCTAATCATGGAAGTTGGCCAGGTGCTTGTGACCGGAAGCACGGCTATCATGATAGTTTTACACTCTGCAGAGGTGGCACCACTTACCCACAAGTTTGTGATTTCATCACCTGTCGGCGACTGCAGAACCTCCATTATACCAGTACACAACCGTCGGTGTATGGCCAAGAGATCACAAAATAGCTACTAGATGTATGGACTCACTGAGGTTTCACCAGCAGGCTCGAATTACCATTCTCCCACCCACGGGCCCCCTCTTGTGTCATGCAGTTCCCAGAGCAGTCCTCCTAGACTCCCATTCCCCGCGCCATCCACGGTCCATAACAAGCTAGTAACACACCTAATTAATCAGCTAAGCCGCACCCATACTTGGCCTCGTGGTGGCACTGTTTTCCTGGCATACTCTCGTATGAACCGGTCCTTAGATCTATGGCAAGTACCACCATCTCAACCAGCAACATTCAAGAACCAAGCTTGCCTAGATCTCCCCGATTCCATGCTCATTAATATCATCAAGTTCTCATCATCATTATTCATATGAGTGCAGTAGCTAGACATGTTTTATTTTGGCTTCCCGTATCCCATGAATTAAGCGAAGCAAAAAGGAAAAACGACCATACCCGACTCATCAACTTTCCCGGCGACAATGATGGTTAACAAAACTAGTAAACTCCTATAAAAGGGTGTCCCATCAAGTTGACTCAAGCATACGTGTTTTCACAAATAAAACAGTTTCAAAATATGGGATCAATATGGTCAAGGGGCACTTGCCTTGCTCCCGTGGTTCTTGTTTTTGGAGCGTCTCGAAGCCTTGGTGCTGTAGATCCTCGTAGATGGCCTCTTGAGCTTGTTCTTCTACTCACGATCACGCACATACAAAATTTACAGAAATCAATAATCATGCACAAACTTTACTCAAGATGTAATGGGGTAGATGAATGCAAATCCTATGGTGCAGTTTTATTAATCCAGTTTGTATGTGTTCTTGCATGTTTTAATGGGCTTTCATGGGGTTTTATGATGAAGAAGGGTGCTGGTATGAAGTGTGGACGTGGTGATGATATTGACTCAAGATCTAGATCAATCCCACCGTCAAAAATCGATCAAAACACGATCTGTCCACACATAAAAGTTTCTGTTCGAAGGGGGCGAAGAAAACGGATGCGTAGAAACAGCGGCGACGTCGTAAGATGGGTAATGGATACCTACCTCACTTCCTCCTTGGTGGCAGAGCCTTCCTTCTATCAATGACAGCAGCGGGAAGTTTTTCTATGGATGATTAGGGCAGGACAGATCGTCGGCTCTTTTCCAGCGACGGTGAGGCGTGATGGGGCTCATCGGCGGGGCTCGACGGCGGGGCTCGCCGGCGGGGCTCGATGGCGGGGCTCGTCAGCGGGGCTCACCGGCGACTAAACTCCGGCGAGGGGGGAGAGGTCCAACTCGGCGAGTTGGGGGCTAGGGCCTCCAAGTCGCCGACTTGGGGGGGGGAGGGGAGGAGGGGGGCTGCGGCCAAGGGGGGGGGGGTTTGGGTTCTATTTATAAGGGGGGGGGAGGGGGAGAATCCTACTCTAATTGGAGCTAAATCCTAACAAACTTTTCCCCAATTGATTTGGCGCGGCAGCAATGGGGGAGAAATTCGGCAAATGTGGGGAAAATTCCCCTTTTTTGGGGAATTGCGGAATTTGGAGATTTGGGAAAATTTTGGGGAAATTGGAATTGGCTCATTTCAGCTATCTTTTTTCCTATTCCCCACCATTTATATGTCACTTACTCCATTTCTACATTCCCCTCTCCATTTCTATGTCCCACTCTCCATTTCTACATTCCCCTCTCTATTTCTATGTCCCACTCTCCATTTCTACATTGCCTTTCTCCATTTCTATGCCCCATTCTCCATTTTTATATGCCCTTCTCCATTTCTATGGTTCCTTCCTCCATTTCTATGGTTCTTTCTCCCTTTCTATGGTTCTTTCTCCATTTCTATAGTTCTTTCTCCATTTCTATGGTACCTTTCTTCATTTCTATGGTTCTTTCTCCATTTCTATAGTCCTTTCTCCATTTCTATAGTTATTTCCCTATTTCTACTTCTTTTATAATGCTTTTGTCGGTACCCTCAATACCGGGTACCCCCGCGCACAGGCCAAAATCGTCTAAGGACTTTGCCCCCTCCGCAGGGGCGAACTCCGAGGGCACCTGAGCCGGACCTCCCCTCTCCGCGGGGAGAGCTCCGAAGGCTCCACGTGTCCAGCGGGGCCGGACCTCCCTCTCCTCAGAGGAGTGCTCCGGGCCTGCCACGTGGCCAGCAGAGCCGGACCTCCCCCCTCCACGGGGAGAGCTCCGAAGGCTCCAAGTGTCCAGCGGGGCCGGACCTCCCTCTCCTCAGGGGAGAGCTCCGGGCCGGCCACGTGGCCAGCAGAGTCAGACCTCCCCCCTCCGCGGGGAGAGCTCCGAAGGCTCCACGTGTCCAGCGGGGCCAGACCTCCCTCTCCTCAGAGGAAAGCTCCGGGCCTGCCACGTGGCAGCGAAGCAGTGCAGCCTACCCAGCGCCGTAGGCAGCAGGAGTAAAGCCGCACCATGCCCCGTCCGTACAAGGTATTCAAGACCCGCACCTTTCCAAGGCGCGGTATTGAAGACCCGCGCCTTCCCAAGATGCAGAGACGCAGAGCACGCCCGTGCCAGGAGGCGTTGTGCCCAGTCGCATCACAGGGAAGACAGGCACGCAATGTCGGAAGTTGTACACCAATAAACACAGCGACAAGACATCCCCTGCTGCCCCTGCCATCATCAACCACTACGCCTAGCTTGCGTCGTGGGCAGGGCGGCAGGCTGGAGACTCAGAAGCCCTCGCCAGAGACAACTACCGGTGTTAATGCAGATACGATAGATGGCAGAGATCTCCCCGGGACCACCTGTCGGGTCTCGGGTCCCCCTTTGTAAGCCGCCTGAGTCTTGGACTATAAAAGGCTCGGGTAGGCAACGTTGCAAAGGGTTCGGCATTCTCGCCGCGCAACACTCAGACATTCATCCTCATACCCAGGCTTAGAACCCCGGTTCTGAGCTGGAAGCAATACAACGAGCACCTCTGCTCACCGTGGACGTAGGGTTTTACGCTCCGGCGGCCCGAACCACGTAAAAAACACTTGTGTTCATATTCTTCCTTCGTCCAGTACAGCAAGACCCACACAAGGGGACTAGCCCCTCCGAAAATGAACCTCCGCGGGCTGCCCACAGCAGGCCCGGGGGAAGTGTCGACCGCAGACGCTTCGACATTTGGCACGCCAGGTAGGGGGCTTTTTCCCTCTTGCGTCGAGTCTTCGCTCACGAAGATGACCAAGCTTCCGTCCGCGGCAAGCTCTCCTCGCCCTCGTTCCCGGTGAACGATGACTAGCGAGGCTTATGTCTCAACGCACTTGGGGAGGAGTGTGTCGGGACAAGCTGGGAGTCCGCAGCGAAATCCAACAACGCGGACTCCAGCAAGCCCAAGATCTGCTGCAGCGCCGAGTGTCACCCATGGGAGTACACTAGCTGCAGCACGAGCACTTCTACGCAATCCACCTGCTGGGGACGAGCCTCAGGCGGCGACCCAGCAGTGGGTTCGCGACGTCGACCGTCTCGTCGTCGTCGCCGTCAACCCTCAGCTTCGGCGGGGACGACGCCCCAGTCAACTGGATGTATCGCTGTCACGCACGCCAACAGTTGACGGGCAGACGGAAGACTCCCGCTCCACCAGGCTCCCATCGGCGGACCTGAGGTCAGAGCTGAAAGATGCCCGCGTGACCATCGAGCGACGACGAGAAAGGCGTCGCAACCATGAGGTCGGCGACAGCATGTCGACCACCTCGACCCAGCCTGGGCCACAGACGTTCGCCACGCGATCTCTGCCCCAGACGTACGTCACGCAGCATATGCCCCAGCCATATGCCCTGCAAATGGCGCGCCGGTTTTTAGCGCATCTTTGCCCATGCCGGGGTATACCGTGCCAACAGCGGACCAAGCGTTCACGGCACCAACACCTGCAGCAACAGGAGCAGGGTGTACAGCCTTGGCACCACATCTTCACTTCGTGAAGTGGCCGCGCAAGTTCCGGCCACACCTGCCAGAGAAGTACGACGGCAGCGTCAACCCGGCGGAGTTCCTCCAGATCTACTCCACCGCCATCCTTACTGCAGGAGGGGATGAGGCCGTCATTGCCAACTACTTCCCCGTCACCTTGACCGGCCCGGCACGGTCTTGGCTCATGAACCTCCCCCAAGGTTCCATAACCTCCTGGGGAGAGCTCTGCCGACAGTTCACCGCCAACTTCGGCAGCTCCTACACCCGTCCCGGCACGGAGCTTGACCTCCACGCCATCCGACAACAACCTGGGGAGTCGCTGCGCTCCTTCATCCAGCGGTTCTTCCAGGTACGGAACACCATCCCTCATATCCAAAATGCTTCTGTGGTGGTGGCGTTCCGACAGGGTGTAAGAGACAAAAAGATGCTCGAGAAGCTCGCCACCAGAGAGGTGCACGACGTCTCGGAGCTCTTCAGCCTGGCAGACAAGTGCACCAGAGCGGTGGAAGGGCGTAACTGGCACTCACAGCCAGCCTCCGAAGCCGGAGGACAGCCCGGACCTAGCGCTGCTCTCCATGGGAGCAGAAAGAAGACCAAGAAGGGCGGTGGCAAGATCAAGCCACCGGCCGGAGCTCCCCGTTGCTGCAGCTGCAGCACCCAACGGAGCTCGGGAGCCACGCCCCGACACGAGGCTGCGACAGTCACCAGCCCCTGGCGGTGACTACAGCGAGCCGTGCCCCGTGCACAACACCAGCAGCCATACTGCTGCTGAGTGCCGGGAGATACAGAAGCTCGCATAACTCTTCCGCAAGGGGAAGCAACTGCACGCGGATGCCCCTCCCTTTTGTCAGAGGGAGGGCAAGCAGAGGGTCGACCCCTGGGACAACGTCGACCAGCAGATGGAGTTCCAGGAGCCCCAGCGCACCCTGAAGGCGGTCCACCACCACGAGGGCTCCAGCTCCAGTGACGACGAGCGTCGGAAGACGCTCCACGTCATCTATGGAGGGTCCTCGGACCCCTCGTCCTGGAGCGCAGTCTAGACCCTGCGCCAAGCTGTGGCGTCAGTGGCCCCTACCCCGTGCGCAACACCGCACCTCAAGTGGGTAGGGACCCCCATCACCTTTGACGCCACCGATTACCCCAAAAACATGGCTGGGGTCGGTCAGCTACTGCTCTTGGTAGCCCCCACCATCGCCAACGTGAAGATGTACCACGTCCTGGTGGATGGCGGGGCCGGCCTCAACCTCATCAGTCGTGCAGCCTTCCAGAAGCTGCAGATTCCGATGGCCAAGTTCGCCCCATCAAGCCCGTTCTCAGTGGTAGGGCCAGGACAAGTCGTCCCCTACGGCAACATCAGCCTACCGGTGACCTTCGGGGCACCGGACAACTACCAGACAGAATACATTCTGTTCAACGTGGCGGAGGTCGACCTCCCCTTCAACGCCATCATTGGCAAGCCAGCCCTGTACCGGTTCATGGCGGTAGCCCACTACGGCTACCTCGTCTTGAAGATGCCTACACCAACAGGCGTCCTCAAGATCCGTGGAGACCGCACTGCTGCAGTGTCAGCCTTGGAGAAGCTCCAAGCACTTGCAGCAGCCCGAGCACCAGCCCCTGGCGGTGCAGAACCGGGCCAGTTCCACCCGAGTGCACGCCACCGTGCCTCAACCTCTGCACCCTGAGTTCAACCCCATGACGAGGACGACGTCCCCCTGAAGGTCGTCCAAGTCGGCGCCGAAGCTGCCCAGACCACCCGGATTGCCGAGGGCCCGGACAGCAAATAGGAAGGAGCGCTCATCACCTTCCTCCGGCACAATGTCGACGTGTTTGCATGGCAACCGTAACATATGCCAGGGATCCCTAGGGAGGTGATCGAGCACCATCTGAAGATCTTCCCCGATGCCCGGCCAATCCAGCAGAAGCCTCGGAAGCAGTCCATCGAGCGGCATAACTTCATCCGTGAAGAAATCAAGAAGCTGCTGGATGCTGGCTTCATACGGTAAGTCCACCAACCCGGTGGTTGGCCAACCCTGTCGTCGTCCCGAAGGCCGGCGGGAAGCTCCGGATGTGCATCGACTACACCAGTCTCAATAAGACATGTCCCAAAGATCCATTCCCTCTCCCTAGAATAGATCAAATAGTAGACTCTACATTAGGCTGTGATATGTTATGCTTCCTAGACGCCTACTCAAGCTTCCACCAAATTCCCATGTCTAGAGAAGATGAAGAACATACCACATTTATCACTGTAGACGGCCTATATTGTTATGTCTCCATGCCTTATGGTTTAAAAAATGCTCTCCCTACCTTTGCACGTGCCATGCAAAAAACCTTTGGAGAGTTAATAAGAGACTTAGTTGAGGTGTATGTCGATGACATCGTTGTCAAAGTAAGACAGAGCACATCCTTGTTAGACAACCTAGCTCTAGTCTTTGACAAGCTGCGCTCCACGCGCACCAAGCTGAACCCAGACAAGTGTGTGTTCGGCGTATCCTCTGGGAAGCTACTAGGATTCCTGGTCTCACACCGAGGGATCGAAGCCAACCCAGAGAAGATCAAGGCCATCGAGCTAATGCGGACCCCGGCCCGCATCAAAGATGTCCATAAGCTCACGGGATGCCTAGATGCACTGAGTTGGTTCATTCCGAGGCTAGCGGAGCGGGCTCTTCCCTTCTTCAAGCTCCTGCACGAATCCGGTCCATTTGCTTGGACCGACGAAGCAGAAGAAGCATTCCAGGAGTTGAAGCAGCTCCTGACGACCCTACCCATCATGGTAGCCCCAAAGCCCGGAGAGCACCTGCTGCTCTATATCACGGCAACAACAGAGGTGGTGAGCATGGTCCTCGTCGCAGAGTGGCTGGACCCCTCATCACCGCAACCATCTCCAGCAGCTGAGGTCAAGCACCAAGGCTGCCCAGGCCCCATGGGGGCCCCAACAGCCAGGAGGTCTCAGAAGCCCAAGACGACCTCCCGACGCTCCAAGACAACCTCCCGGAGGTCCAAGGGGATCTCCCGGAGGTTCAAGGCAGCTTCCTGGAGGTCCAAGGGGACCTCCTGGAAGTTCAAGACAACCTCCCGGAGGTCCAGCGGGACCTACCGGTGGTTCAAGACGACCTCCCGGAGGTCCAAGGGGACCTCTCGGAGGTCCAAGACGACCAAGAAGCCTCTGGGTCCCAGCCCCCGGAGGATGCCCAGGGCCTGTGTGGCGGACCGGAATCCGCTCATCCAGGATCACAGAGGGTGATGCCGCACGATGCGACACCCGACAGCACACATCATAAGGACACCTTTTTATTACATGGGAAACCAACTGAGCTGTACAAACCGGTACAAACTTCAGTTACAAACTATTGTTTATATTACACAGCAGAAGTTTCTTTTATACAACTCACGCCCGCCTATCTAGCAAAAGTCGGTTGCCCAGCCCTAGGGCAACCCACACTAGCTGCACTCCTCAGCTCAGCGCGGCGTGTACAGCTCCCACTCAGCCGTGGTCCCCGACGGAGGGTAACCCTCGCCGGTGGACTCGTAACCCAAGTACGTGGGTGGCTCCTCACCTGAAAAACACTTAAGCAGCAACCGTGAGCACGAGGGCTCAACAAGACTTAACCGACTCACCTAGGCATGAAACTCTACATGAGGTGTACAATGAACACAGGATAGTAACATTGCAGCAAATGGAGTCGCCGACAAGTTCATGCTTAATTCATCTTTTAACAACAAGTTAACAGTTCAGGAATCTGAAATTTAGTAAGCAATATTTGGTGGCACACATGTAGCAATACATTTGTAGCATAACAGCAATATTGAACCATCACATTTCATACATTAGCCTACATCACGACTCAGTGAGCAAGTGGTACTCTTCACCGTGAGGGATGGCGAATCGACTCGATATACACCTGCAGGGACACCCAAAGAGCACGTCACGTACGCCCACCCGTGGAGCTGCACAGCCTGCTCACTCGATGTCGTACGGGACAACCTTTCAACCAACAGCCCAAATGTCGAACCGGTCGCACCGAAATGAGCAGGAGGTTCCCTACACGGAGCATCTCTCTATGCCCGTTAGCAGATTTCCACCTTTCTGCCCTCAGCCTACACCTATAAATCGGTGTTTATGCCTCGACGCCCGGAGGTTTAGGTTACATCGGTTTATCGGGGCCCATATATCCGATATGCCTTCGGTACGTTCAAACTTGATCAGCATGGGCCGCACACGGATCGGTCCTCAATCGACATGGACAGGGCTGCGCACACAAGACTCCCTCTTGCTGCGCCCTAGCCCCTGCCAAGTCTCATTTTCATTACTAAGGTGATCTCACATCACTCGAACAAATCCCGTGTGTCCCAAGCCTAACTCGCGAGTAGATTCCAACTACTCAACTTGTACCGAAGTTCTATGAATCATTAAGCATAGCCTGTCTATTCGAGGCCCTATACACTACTGTAAGGGCCTCAGTTTTTGACATAAAATTGAAGTGTTCATCACCACACCACACACCTCATTTGAGGAAAGATGATGAACACAAATGAAGAGCATGTAACCACCATCAACATGCTCATTAGAGAATAAACTCATACATTGCAAAAGTGGTATTTCCCACATGTGATATAGGTGGGCTGGACATATGAAAACTCCTAAACTTTGCTAAGGATGTCCATGCTAAGTTTTACCCAAATTCAAAACCTTTTTGAGGTCATTTTGTGTATAGTTAGAAAGAGGGCAGTTTGAAACCATATTCAAATTCAAACTGTTTTTATCCCATGAATTTAAAAGTGGGAGGCATATTCTTACTCAGCACATTTTCGTGAGCTCATACACCAATTTTCACTCCATTTGGAGTTGATCTTGACATGAGCTAAGTGGGATAAATTCAAACTTTATTTGAATTCAAAACTAAACTTGTGCTGAAATTCACTCAAACCAAACCCAATTTGAATTCTATTCAATTCAAATGGCTCATGGGTGAATAATTTGAATTACCAGGGGTAGTATGGGGTTCACTGTTTACAACAGTGATTAGGAGTAAATTTCAGAGGTTAAAACTGGAAGTGGGACCCACATGTCAGCCTCTACTTCAAATCAAACCGACTGAGACTTTCTCACTCGGTTAACCGCGCCGCCGCTGCGATCACCACCGAGGGAAGCCGCCGCGCCAGCAGCTGCTTGCCTACGCGCGGGCATGAGGCGGTGCAGAGCCTTCTTAAGGCGCCTTCCCCCCTCCTCGGCCGAAGCATCGTCCGTTTCTTCCCCCGCAAGAACTCAGCGCCGGCCGAAACTTTCCGCAGCTCGGAATCGATCGGAGAGCGCCGATCACAGCTTCCTCCGTCCCCTCCAGAGCCCCGACAAGGTACTAGAGACCTTCCTCCGTCTTCCCCGCTGCTAGAATTCAGTTGAAACCGATTGATATCGGCTGTGCCGAAAGATCAATTCGGTGACTTAGAACCGCCGCACCTCGGGCTCCCGTGGACAGCCCAACCAGGGCGTTGTCACGCCCGAGCCAAGGCACCCTTGGACGCGCTAGTGTCCGGTTCTGCTCACCCCCGAGCCACAGCTCGAGTGATTGCTCACCGGCGGCGAATTTCCAGTTTTCCCCTTTCTGTGCACAGAACGACCTTCGGGTGCGATTCCGTCAAATTCATGCTCTAGAAAGGATTAGAGGGCCTCAATCCGCTCTCACACAAACTAGACACGGTAACACACAAGTTGCCTTCACAACCATTGGCCGGAGAACCTCTGTACCCGGCATAATTCGAGGTTTACCGACGGCGGAACAAAAGGGAGGCATCGGGCGCACGGTGAGGACCTACTTCGGGCCTTCCCCGAGCTGCCTCAAGCTCATGTCGACCTTCCCTGAGGTCCACTGATGCTTCCCGATCGGTTCCTCGAGTAGTTGAGGTGCTAGGGAAGTCAGCCGACATGACCGAAGTCTTTCCGAGGTGGCGGCTCGTCGCCGACCATGCACCGGCCATTGTCATGAGTAGCTGACCCCAGAATCCTGTTCCCCGAGTGAAAGTAGGCAGGGGCGGCCAAAATTGTGAAGTTTGGAGCTGTACAGAAGCCGGTGGCGAGCTCCCCGGCGAGGTCCCTCGACGGCGGAGCGCGGGCGTCGCGAGGTTGAAGAAGGGGGTGGACCCCAGCTGTCAGCGGCCGATATTTTGAATCGGGATCGGGCTGCGGCCGGGATCGGGTGTGCTGGCGCGTAAAATCCTTGTGGACCGCGGTGTGCTGTCGCCTCGGCGTGCGACGCGTGTTCCCGGGGCCCACGCGCGAGTTTAAACTTTTCCCCGATTTTCAGATTTCCTTCAAATTTCAAATCCTCATAACTTTGGCTTGAAAGCTCCAAATTGAGTGAACCAAATTTTGTTGGATTCAGCTCTCTGAGGACTTTCCAGCAAATCAAGTTTCAACTCATGAAAACCCTTAATTCTCCAGAATTAAATCCTCAAAATTTAAACTGTTAGGAATTTTAACTGGAGAATCCTTTGGAGGAAAATCCTGAAATTTTGCTGGGATGTTTAGCAAAATATCCCTGAACTACCATAAAAATTTCAGACCCATTTGAGCTCATTTGATCCACCTAATGGTGTGATTAGTGAAACTGTTCCAGGGAAAATAGAAAATGTTCAGAAACATTTTCAGAATTTTCTCTGAAATTGTTTACCTCATATCTTTAGCTAGAAACATTCAAATTAAGTGAGACCAACTCCATTAGAACCCTATGAAAATCTAGTTTTCAGAAAGTCATAGTTTGTTTCATATAAATACTTAGAACACCCTAAAAGCCTTCAATTAGGGTCAGGTACATGATTAATTGTGGAGGGCTCAAATGAGCTTTGCTGTAACTAAAACTTGACCAAGTCTCTGTTTAGGTTGTAACCAAGCCACAGTAAAAATTTCACAGTCATTGGGCTTGTCTAGTAAGAGTTATAGACTCCACAAGTTAAAAGTTAATACAACTGCATTTAAATTAATACATGTATTGCTTGTATCATGTAGTCGCTAAGGTCGAGGAGGAACCCGAAGTCCTAGACTTTGTTACTCCGGAGTAACAGCTAGCCTATGACCAAGAGCAGCAAGGCAAGCTCCGGTTTGCATTAACCTTTTACAAGTTTTATTGTTTTGAGCACATAATTGATTACGTTATTCTTTGCATTAGAGTCTTGTTTGGAAACCCAACTGCATAGCCAAGAAAATCATGAGTTGGGTTTAGTATGGCAGACCCCGTTAGCTACTGCAATGCTAAGATAGAGTAGGACTCGGTACAAGTCGAGTAGTTGGAACTACTCGCGAGCATAGGCTACAGGCACTCGACTCGGGTAGTGATAGCACATGAAACTCATGGCGAGAAAATGAGACCAAGCGAAGGGTAAGGGCAGCAGGACTTTGGGGCCTGTGTGCTGTAGCTCCGCTTGTGTCGATTGAGGACCGAGCCGTGTGCGGGCCTGTTGAACAAGCTAGAACAGTAACGAAGACCTACTGGCTATATGGGAACCGGGAAACTGATGTAACTCGGGTAGCTGGGTATTGAGGCATTGCCCGTCGTTCAGAGGGTAGGTTGAGAGCTTGAGGTGTAAATCGGCTGGCGGCACTGAGATGCACGTGCAGAGACCTCTTGCTCGGGACGATGGGACCGGTTCAATATTTGGCTGACGGGTGAAAGGTGGTTGCGTACGGCGTCCGTGATGGTTGTTGTAGGCAACATCGAGTACGAGCGTACGTGATGGGTTGTTCGGGTAACCCTGCAGGTGTAAATCGATTATAATCGCCGTACCTCGCGGTCAGTGAGTACCACTTGTTCACTGTACCGTGACGTAGAAAGAACTGGCTAGTTGCATATTAAAATGTTGCTGATTGAAAGATGGACTTGATTGCTAATGATTTGCTGTAGTCTAGAGCTAACTAAAGTTCTTTTCAACTTTGGGCAAAGTACATGAGAGAAATGCGTTTCTTGTTTGATTGCGGCTCTCTCATGTGCCTTAGCGTAAGGTTCTCCACAACCTGCTGCTAAAACTTGAAAGTATGGTTCTACTAATTAGGCGAGTCCTTTGCAAATGATTTTACCTCATGTACCCATCACCCCTCATGTAGAAGTTCCATGTTTAGGTGAGACGGGTCAGACTTGCTGAGCCTTCGTGCTCACTGCTTGTGTTTGAAGCTTTTGCAGGGTTCTATGAGGAAGGGACTCCCGAGGAAGAGACGAAACCCCAGGAGGGGAACCCCGTCGAGTGGGAGTCGTGCACGCCGCAGAGTTAGTGTGTGTGTGTGTGCTAGCAAGGACACGTTCAAGGGCTGAACGTGGACTTGATGCGTAGTCTACGCCCGCGAGTGTAGACTGGACTTATTTTGTTGTAAACATGTTCATAAACTTGTTTGTGTAATAAAATTTCGCTTCGGCTTTGTACCTTTGACGTGTGTTATACGGTGCTGTGCAACACAGCACCCCTCAGCGTGATCCTGGCTCGACAAGACCGTGGGGTCGTGTCAGCGTTGGTATCAGAGCTCGCTTGAGGTTTAACGCACTACAAAGGTCATCTTTTTCAAAATCCAGTGAGGAACGAGTTAGTAGCCCGTATAAGGATGTTATTAGCATATAGAAAGTGGCATATTAACCTATTTGTTATGTCAGAAAATCGTGTATCTCGGGACGTTTATGTCTTGGGGGGTACACGTAAGCGCTGTCCACCAGTGCGCACAAGCTGAAGGGTGGAGCCCAACGGGTGGCAGGTAACCTGACCCGCTTTGATATCCTCTACGACTCTTCATGTTGTTTGGGGTATTCGAGCAACGTCTGTCCCTGGCATGCGTGGTGCAACTTGGGAGACCCCGTCACGTGGTCTGAAACGTGAACACGTAACTCAAGGCGTGTTTGGCTTGAGAACATCCGGGCGAGTGATGACGGCTGGTTGTACGAACTGTACGGATTCCGGGCTCGGTGTGCAGCCGAGTCTGAGGATTGTTTGACTTTCTGCAGGTAGCCTGACCACGAAACGGTAGACGTGTAACATCCGTGTGCGAGTGACGTTTAGTGCCACTGAGTTAACGAAGCCGGCTAAGTCCGGTATAGGTTTTTCCTTGTGAGGACGTAGTACCGACATAATCTGGTGACGCATCGACGTCACACCCAACTAAATGAACAACTTCATTTAAAACTTGAAGGTTTTGATCTAAAGTAGTAAAACTTGATGTAACTCCTTCCCTTGAACAAGATATTCAAAGTTAACAAGTTTTCAACTTATAGGTTGTTAAGGACAGAGTACTCTGGTTTCAGCTGAATTAGGGCTGAAGTTGATCAGAGGTTAGAAGTTGAGTTCTTTCGAGGTTAGGGTCATATGATACATTTCTGGAAAGCTTTGGAAGAGCTTTACAACTCTTCTGTTGAGGTCCAGAGGTGTTTTGTAAAATCCCAAGAAAAGGGACTTGCAAAAATTTTCTTCACCTCACAACACCACAGTTTTTATTGTGGATATCTTAGGAAATATTGTGAAGAGCAAGTAACCTCCATCAAAAGAGTGATTTGAGGGGAAAGTCCTCCTTTTCACAAAGTGGGATTTGGACACAGGAACATGAGAGGTTGAGCCCACCCCTAGAACTTAAAAAGTCTTGGGAAGGTTCAGTCCAAGTTTCATAGAAATCAAACACTTTTTGAGGCACTTTTGGAGGTATTTGAAAAAGAGGCCAATTTGAATGTAAATTCAAATTGCAGCAACTTTCATCACCCAAATTCAAAAGCTAGCTTCATATTCGAACTCAGCACATTTTTCTGAGTAAGCCCACCAATTTTCATCCTCATTGGAGTTCATCTGGTCAAGAGCTAAATTTGCAAGAATTCAAAACTGAATTTGAATTTCAGTTTAAACATGCAACAAATTTAGCCAAACATAGTTCAAATTTGAGAATTCAAATTTAAACCAAGACTTGGTGACTAAGTCTCACATTAAATTGTGAGTAGCTGGTGGGATAATTAGCAAAAACAGAAAAGAATTATTAGGGAAAAAGGGGTAAAAGGGAGGCCCACAGGTCAGTTGCACACACGAGGGTGCAGTCGGTTGCTGCAGCCGACCTCGGCTTCGCGCGCAAGGCAAGGGAACGGCGGCGAGCCACCGAGGCAGCAATCGGCCACCTCACGGTGCCAAACCGCGGCTCAAAGGCCAGCGCACAGCCCACGCCGCCCTTCCTCCTGCTTTCCAAACGAGAACCACTCCCGACCGAGTTTCTTTCTCGGTTCCGCGCGAGCACAGAAACGCCGCCTCTCTGATCGCCGGCGTCCAGCCAGCACAGACGCTCTCATGCCCGATGAGCAACACAAGAAAGGGCCGCCTTGAGGTGCTGATTCTTCTAGTCCCAACTGTTCTCCATATCATGGGTTGTCGGGGAAGTATTTCACCGGGAAAGTTTCGGGGGTCCTAAGACCGAGCTCCCCCCAAATCTCAAAATTCGTGGGGGTTAGCTCATCACCGGGCATACCAAGTCACGCACACGCTCTATACACTGCCACGGCCACCTAGGATCGAAAACCAGTAAGAACCGTGGGCTAGGTTTACGGTTCTTCGAAGTTTTCTGAAGAACAGCCGATATCCGGCCTAGGTCGCCGATGAGGTCGTAGTTGCCGCCGTTTTCACGGGGATCGGTGTCCATGTCCGTGACCAGCAGGTGTCAGCGGAGCTCCCCGAGCAAACCGCATCGAAAAAGGTGCATGGGATGCCGAGTTGGACGTCGCCGGTGAGCTCCCAACCGCTGTTGCCCGCGGGAGCACTGTTCCGGTGGTTGTCAAGCTCTGGGGAGAGCACCACCGTGTTCCTCAGGCCGAGATAGGCACTGGCGGTGAGATTCAGCAAGCTCTGAGGACCGGAACCCCTCTCCGGCGAGAGCTCCGGCGAGCTCGGCGGCGGGGTCGCGCGGGTGGCCGGAGGAAGACGAAGGGGTAGGCCCCACGCGTCAGCGGCTGGAGATAAATGGGTGGGATTTTCTGTGGTCCGGGATCCAGTGCGGCCGCGCGGGAAGGAGTCTGTGGCCCCGTGTGGCTCGGCTCCAGCGGTCGACACGTGGGCGGTGGACCCACCCGCAGGATTTAAACATTTTTAGAATTCCCAGTTTTAGTTCAAACTTCAAATGCATAGAAATTTGGCTAGGAAGATCCAAATTCGATGAACCAAATTTTGCTGAACTCAGAATTCTGAGTACTTTCCAGCAATACCAAATTCAGCTCATGAAAGTGAATAGTTTTCCAGAATTAAATCCCTAAAATTTAAACTGTTGGGAATTTTATCTGGAGAACTACTTTATGAAAAATTCTGAAATTTGGCTGAGAGGTTCATTAGAAAATCCCTGAATCCCAGTAAAATTTGCAGACTCATCCAAGTTCATTTAGTTACCCTAGTGAGGTAATTAAGAGAACTTCCTGAGAAAATAGAAAAATGTACAGAAACATTTTCAGATTTCCTCAAATCTTAATTAGGGCATAACTTTCTTTAGAATTCTTCAAATGACATGAAACCAACTCCATTAGAACCATCCAAAATTCTAGTTTCTAGAAAGTAATGGTTGGAGCCATGAAAACCCCTGGAATTAGTTGGAGGCTCAATTATTGACCAAGTGGGCTTCTATTTGTACAAGGTTCAAATGAACTTTGTTTCAAATGAAACTTGGTCAAGACTCTGATTAGGACCCTACCAATCCACCATAAAAATTTCAAAACCAAAGGGGAGGGCTGGCTAGAGTTATGTGTAGTTAAGTATTCAAGTTTACACTTTGCATTTAAATTTACATGTAGTCTTTCAATAACGTGTAGTCGCTGAAGGCGAGGAAGCTCCAGAGGTCCTCGACTTCCCGCTTCCAGAGGAAGAACTGACTCCTGACCATCAGCAACAAGGCAAGCCCCGGTTTGCATTAACCTTTTTATAAGTTTTACTTTGTTTACATATGTCATATGAAGTATGATTGTGCATTAGGTATAGGATGGATGGAACCCCACTTGCATAATCAGAACTTTTCCCTAAGAGTGAAGGTAGTGTCTAAGACCTCAAGTAGACAGGCTAGGCTTAATGATTCATAGGACTTCGGTACAAGTCGAGTAGTTGGAATCTACTCGCGAGTTTAGGTTTGGGACACACGGGTTCGGTTGAGTGATGTGAGATCACTTTAGTAATGAAAATGAGACTAGGCAGGGGCTAGTGCGTAGCAAGAGGAAGTCTTGTGTGCACAGTCTTGCCCGTGTCGATTGAGGACCGATCCGTGTGCGGCCCTGCTGAACAAGTATTGAACGTACCGAAGGCATATCGGATATATGGGCCCCGATAAACCGATGTAGCCTAAACCTCCGGGCGTCGAGGCATAGCACACTGATTTATAGGTGTAGGTTGAGGGCAGCAAGGTGGAAATCTGCCAACGGGCATAGAGAGATGCTCCGTGTGGGGAACCTCCTGCTCGTTTCGGTGCGACCGGTTCGATGTTTGGGCTGTTGGGTGAAAGGTTGTCCCGTACGACATCGAGTGAGTGTGCTGTGCAGCTCCACGGGTGGGCGTACGTGACGTGCTCTTTGGGTTTCCCTGCAGGTGTATATCGAGTCGATTCGCCGTCCCTCGCGGTGATGAGTACCGCTTGTTCACTGCGTCGTAACGTAGACTAATGAATGAAATGTTATGATTCCATATTGCTGTTATGATATAATTGCATTGCTACATGTGTGCCACCAAATAATGCTCACTAAATTTCAGCTTCATGAACTGTTAACTTGTTGCTAAAAGATGAACTAAGGATGAACTTGTAGGCGTGTCCATTTGCTGCAACATTGCTATCCTATGTCATGGTACACCTCATGTAGAGTTTCATGCTTAGGTGAGTCGGTTAAGCCTTGCTGAGCCTTCGTGCTCACGGTTGCTGCTTAAGTGTTTTTCAGGTGAGGAGCCACCCACGGACTCGGAGTACGAGTCCACCGGCGAGGGTTACCCTCCATCGGGGACCACAGCTGAGTGGCAGCCGTACACGCCGCGCTGAGCTGAGACGTGCAGCTAGTGTGGGTTGCCCTACGGCTGGGCAACTGACTTTTGCTAGATAGGCGGGCGTGAGTTGTACAAAGGAAACTTCCGCTGTGTAATAAAGACCCTAGTTTGTAACTGATAAGTGTACTACTTTGTACATTCAGTTTGTTTTCCCATGTAATATAATGTGTTCTTATGACGTGTGCTGTCGGGTGTCGCATCGCGCGGCACCACCCTCTGCGATGCTGGATGAGCGGATTCCGGTCTGCCACAGCCTGGTATCAGAGCTGCATTGGGGATAGCACAGTACTTAAGGACTATATTGTGGGAAAACTTAGGATTACGGTGAGGATTTGGTAGTTGCCCAAGTAAGGACTATAATAGCATAGTTACTTAAAGTGGCAAAGACTAACCTATGTGTTATAATTCTGAATTTCAATTATTGTAACGACGCACCTACGCTCTGGTAAGTATGGTAAGGAACGCCACCGAAAGCGGTTCAATTTCGGTTAGCTCCCCCTGACGAGGAAAGTGGTTCAGGGATTGGTCTCACAGCTTGGTGTGAGACGTCAATATGAAACTCTTGGACTCTTCATGTCCCTGAGTTCATATGAAACGCTGATCCCTAGCGTGCATTAGGCAAGTAAGTGGAGACCCCATCGCGTAGTCAGTAACGCGAGAGTGTGTTCGTCTGGAAATAGCCCAGAAGGACATACGCAGCGCTTGCCATCGGCGTGCCCTGCAGGGCAGTAGGTGGTATCTGTTGGGTTGATAAAATTCCCAACCGTGATGACCCGTTCATGATATACTCGGGTTCCCCGTCGTGTGGTGTTGAAACACGATCACGTACCTTGAGACGTGACCTAACTCAAGGACGGCCGTATGGAAATGATACGGGCGTTTTTTATTTACTTTCAAATATGGTACTGCCTGAAATGGAAACCAAACCTTTGAGTGCATCACTATAGTGTGGTCTTCTGCAGGTACTAACCGCGTATGTATCCGTGTAGTAAACGTGTGCAAGAGACCGTTTAGTGCCACACTTGAGACGTATATGCCGGTATAATCCGGTTAGGATTTTCTGTTGTGAGGAACGTAATACTGAGATATTGTAGGCATATGCATGAAAATAATGATAACAAGGAATTAAAATCATTAGGTTCAACAATTAGGACCCTGGTTGGGTAGAAAAATTGGATAGTGATGAGTGTAGTTCCAAAAGACTGAAAAACAGAGTGCTCTGTTTTGGACAGCAAGTTGCTGATCTTCGACAGGGCATAACTCACAGGTATTTTAGACCAGGGAGGTGTGGTATATAGTTATGGAAAGGTATTTAAGTACTCTACAACTTTGTTGTAGACTTCCAGAGCTGAAACACACCTTAAGATGGCTGAAATCCCAGAGGAATGTAAACTGTCCAGAACCAGGACAGAGTAAAACATTCTCTGAACTGTTCTGTTTTTCAAACATAACTCCCAGTAGAAAAATATAAAATTTTCATATGATACATCTTAGAAAGAGTATAAGATGTGTGACATCTTTGCAATTCAAAGTTACTGAAATTTCAGCACAGATTTCAGTGGAAACCAGGGTTGAAAACAGCCACTTCCAGGGGAGGTGCTGTTAAAACTCTTCCAGAAATTCTGCTGACTTTGAATTAGCATAACTTTTTAACCAAAGCTGATCTGGGGGTAAATGAATACTCGTTGGAAATATACTGAAGTTAACTTTAACTTTGGTATTCAACTTGAGTCATGAAAATGCCCAGAACCAGATCAAAACTTGGAATACGTAGAAACTGGTCATTCTGACAGAAGAATGACAGTTGAACTCATTGGAGAGGGTGTTGTACCCTAAGGGTGGTATACGTGATGACAAAGCGATAGTAATATCTCGTAGTGACCAAACCTAGTTATGGTGAGCTTCCAAAGTGGAGGTTCATCAAGTTGGATTAAACTAGCTTGTGTTTGGTCTGGTAATAGTGTAGCTTGTGCAAAGTTATTACATTATCTACATACGAGATGTATCGCATGTTTTATTGTCATTATGTTTTTACGCCTATTGTTCTTGGACTGCATGCAAAATGTTGCGGGACTGATGATTATTGTCGTGTGGTTGCAGATGGTTCGTACTAGGACCACGCACGAGGTGGGTGGCTCTAGCCAACAGGGAGGTGATCACTCCCAGCCACCGGCCTACGACAGCACCCCGCAGCAGCAGCCACCACCGCCGCCTCCGCTTACTCTAGCGGATGTAATTGAGGCACTGGTGGGCGGTCATGAGGAGCAGACCAATCTGCTCCGCACGATCGTGCAGAATATGTCCCAGGCGGGGGGACGTCAAGATAGAGGGCCTCGTGAGCCCCGGGAAGTGTCGTACTCGGATTTCATGAGTACGCACCCTCCAGTGTTCACCGAAGCCAAAGAACCACTGGAGGCGGACAACTGGCTGCGGACCATCGAGTCCAAGTTCGGGCTGCTCCAATGTACGGAGCGGCAGAAGACTCTGTTCGCAGCACAGCAGCTCCACGGTGCCGCTGGTGCGTGGAGGGTGAATTATGTCGCCTCACGTCCGGCTGGCCATGCCGTGGAATGGCAAGAGTTCCGGGAGGCGTTCCACGCCTATCATATCCCTCCCGGAATTATGAAGAGGAAGTTCCAAGAATTCTTGGAGATGAAGCAGGGCGGGAGGAGTGCCCATGACTACTCCCGTGCCTTCAACCATCTGGCGCAATATGCGTCAGACTACATCTCCACCGAGGAGAAGAAGCGGGAGCACTTCTATCGGGGGTTACACCCCGAGATGAAGACGCATATCGTGCAGTGGAATCGTGGCACATTCAACGACTTAGTCAATGCCACGATTATGCAAGAGGACGCTCAGCGGGAGTTGGCAGCTGAGCAGCGGAAGCTCAGCGCTCCACCCAGCGGTGGGAGTGGCGCTCCCCAGAAGTACCGTATAGTGTATAGGACACCATCCGGGCAGCAGTGGCGACCACCGGCGCGGCCTCAACAGTTCGGGGGACGTTCGTTCCAAGCATCCCCGTTCCGCCCGCCGATGCCACCACCAAGACAGCAGCAGCAGCAGCAGACGGTACCCCGGGCGTTTCCACCGCCACAACGCGCCCCGGGATTCTGTCCACCGATCAGCGGGGGACCACCCCGTTTCACCTGCTTCACGTGTGGCCAGGCGGGCCACTTCGCGAAGGACTGTCCCCAGGGGAAGCAAAGTAGCGGGCAAGCCCAGTTTCAGGGCGGTGCTCGAGGCCGACCTCCGATGAAGAAGGTTGGTCAGCGGACTGGAGGCGTCCGCAACCTCGACAATGAGGACGCCCCAGAGGGAGACAACGTGCTGGCGGGTACGTTTACTCTCAACCATCAAGCCATCGTCATATTGTTTGATTCTGGTGCAACCCACAGCTTTATAAGCGCATCCTATGTGGATAAGCATCAAATGCAAGTCTTCCCAACCGACTGCACTTATATGATCTGCTCACCGGGAGGGAAGATTTCAGCTAATATGATGATTCCAAAGGCACCTCTGTGCTTAGGTGGGGAACTATATCCCACCACCTTGATAATCCTTACGGGGCAAAAGATTGATGCAATCTTAGGGATATCATGGCTACAATACCATGGCGCTGTCCTAGAGACTCGGACACGGACGGTTCACTTAAATTCTCCATTCCACCGTCCGCATTCCATGGTGTTAGACACGCCAGTCCAGGAAGTTTTAGCAATTAATAATGCTGAAGCTCTCAAGTTAGAAGACATCCCCGTAGTCCGGGAGTACCCCGACGTGTTCCCGGATGATCTTCCGGGCATGCCACCTGAGCGGGATGTCGAGTTCAAGATCAAGCTCGCACCCGGGACTACGCCCATATCACGGAGACCATACAAGATGGCTCCAAATGAGCTGGCTGAACTGAAAGAACAGCTCAATGATCTGTTGAGCAAGGGTTTCATTAGGCCGAGTTCCTCGCCTTGGGGACGCTCGGCGCTGTTTGTAAATAAGAAGGATGAAACCCTGAGGCTGTGTGTGGATTACCGGCCACTCGACGCTGTTACCATCAAGAATAAGTACCCACTGCCCCGCATCGACATATTGTTTGATCAACTTGTGGGTGCAAGTGTGTTCTCCAAGATGGACCTTCGCTCTGGATATCATCAGATCAAGATCCGGGCGGAGGATATCCCGAAGACGGCCTTCTCGACGAGATATGGATTATATGAATATCTCGTCATGTCATTTGGTCTCACCAACGCTCCAGTCCATTTCATGTATCTCATGAACTCGGTGTTCATGCCGGAGCTGGACAAGTTCGTGGTAGTGTTCATCGACGATATCTTGGTTTACTCCAAGACAGAAGCCGAACATGCCGAACACTTGAGAATCGTTCTTCAATGATTGCGAGACCATAAACTCTACGCCAAGTTCAGTAAATGCGAGTTTTGGATCAGCCAAGTGCCATTCTTGGGACATATCATCTCAGCTGAAGGCATTGCGGTTGACCCAAGCAAAATAGAGCAAGTGCTGAAATGGAAAGCTCCCACTTCAGTTCATGAAGTCAGAAGTTTCCTCGGGTTAGCGGGATACTATAGGAGATTCATTCCAAGCTTCTCCGAGCTCGCTAAGCCGATGACAGAATTGCTGAAGAAAGGGACGAAGTATGTTTGGAACACGGCGTGTGAAGGAGCATTCCAAGCATTGGTGAAGCATCTCACGACAGCCCCGGTCTTAGCTCAGCCGGATACAACAAAGCCCTTCGACGTGTACTGTGACGCGTCCGGTATTGGGCTCGGCTGCGTGTTGATGCAGGAAGGACGTGTGGTCGCATATGGCTCACGCCAACTTCAGAACCATGAGCAGCATTATCCCACTCATGATCTTGAGCTTGCTGCAGTGGTTTTAGCGCTGAAAATGTGGAGGCACTATCTCCTGGGGAACTTGGTGCATCTCTACACCGACCACAAGAGCTTAAAATACATTTTCACCCAGAAGGAGCTGAACATGAGGCAACGGAGGTGGCTAGAATTAATCAAAGACTATTAAATTGAGATCCACTACCACCCCGGCAAGGCGAATGTGGTTGCCGACGCGTTGAGTCGGAAATCACATGTCCATCACCTCACCATTACACCGGTGGAGGAGGAAGAGCCAAGTTTATACTTGGTTCCTTATGGATCGCTGTAGAACCTTGCCCTCATCCCTACCATTAGGGAAGACATCATTGCAGCTCAGAAGACGGATAAAGGCATGGCACATCTCCGGAGACGGATAGACAACGGAGAGATCAAATGTTTCCGGAAAGATGAGGAGGGGACGCTATGGTTTAATGACCGCATAGTCGTACCCCGAGATATGGAGTTGAGGAAAAAGATCCTCGATGAAGCTCACTTGTCTAAATACTCCATTCATCCGGGCAGCAACAAGATGTACCAAGATTTAAAAAAGAAATTTTGGTGGACACGGATGAAGCGGGAGGTAGCTAAGTACGTATCCGAGTGTGATACGTGTAGACGAGTGAAAGCTGATCACATGAAGAAATCAGGGCTGTTGCAACCCTTGAAGATCCCGACATGGAAATGGGAAGATGTGAGCATGGATTTCATTGTGGGATTACCCCTAACATCCAACAAGCATGATTCCATATGGGTAATCGTTGATCAGTTAACCAAGACGGCTCACTTCATTCCGGTGAATACACGTTACAATGCCGGCAAATATGCGGAGCTGTACATAGCGAAGATTCTATGCCTATACGGGGTACCCAAGACCATCGTCTCAGATCGAGGTGCATTATTTGTATCTCGCTTTTGGGAGCAGCTACACGCTGCATTGGGTACTAAGTTGATCAGGAGCTCCGCCTATCACCCTCAAACAGATGGGCAAACAGAGAGGGTGAACCAAGTATTAGAAGACATGTTGAGAGCATGTGCCATCCACCACGGTAGGAACTGGGATGATCACCTACCGTTGGCGGAATTCTCGTACAACAACGGCTATCAGGCGAGTATCAAGATGGCACCCTACGAAGCTATCTACGGTCGCAAATGCCGCACCCCATTAAATTGGTGCGAGTCCGGTGAAAGGTACACATTCGGGGTTGATGTGGTGAACGACGCCGAAGAGCGCGTTCGGACAATTCAAGCCAATTTGAAGGCCGCTCAATCCCGGCAGAAGAGCTACGCTGATAAGAGGCGTAGGCCGTTGCACTTTGACGTTGGGGAACACGTGTATCTCCGCGTGTCTCCGATGAAGGGCGTGCACCGGTTCGGTGTGAAGGGGAAGCTCGCTCCCCGTTTCATTGGACCCTATGCTATCACCGAGAAGTGCGGACCAGCGGCGTATCGATTGGAGTTACCGGCATCTCTTACTGGTGTCCATGATGTTTTTCATGTTTCGCAACTGCAAAAATGTTTAAAGCATACGACTGCTGTTCCTACCGAAGACATCGGCGAGCTGAAACCGGATTTAACATATGAGGAGTATCCGGTGGAAATTCTTGATGAGAAAGCCCGAACCAAGCGTAGCAGAATGTGGTGGTTCTACAAAATACTCTGGAGTAACCACACCGCGGAAGAAGCGATGTGGGAGAGCGAGGAATTCCTTTGCTCAAATTACCCGGAGTTCATGGCTTCTCAACACGGGTAAGTCCCTACTACATCACCATCTCTTCTTTTGTAATCTCGGGACGAGATTCTTTTAAGGGGGGAGGGATGTAAAAGCCCAAGAAAAGGGAGCAAAATTTTTTCTTCACCTCACAACACCACAGTTTTTATTGTGGATATCTTAGGAAATATTGTGAAGAGCAAGTAACCTCCATCAAAAGAGTGATTTGAGGGGAAAGTCTTCCTTTTCACAAAGTGGGATTTGGACACAGGAACATGAGAGGTTGAGCTCACCCCTAGAACTTAAAAAGTCTTGGGAAGGTTCAGTCCAAGTTTCATAGAAACCAAACACTTTTTGAGGCACTTTTGGAGGTATTTGAAAAAGAGGCCAATTTGAATGTAAATTCAAATTGCAGCAACTTTCATCACCCAAATTCAAAAGGTAGCTTCATATTCAAACTCAGCACATTTTTCTGAGTAAGCCCACCAATTTTTATCCTCATTGGAGTTCATCTTGTCAAGAGCTAAATTTGCAAGAATTCAAAACTGAATTTGAATTTCAGTTTAAACATGCAACAAATTTAGCCAAACATAGTTCAAATTTGAGAATTCAAATTTAAACCAAGACTTGGTGACTAAGTCTCAAATAAAATTGTGAGTAGCTGGTGGGATAATTAACAAAAACAGAAAAGAATTATTAGGGAAAAAAGGGGTAAAAGGGAGGCCCACAGGTCAGTTGCACACACGAGGGTGCAGTCGGTTACTGCAGCCGACCTCGGCTTCGCGCGCAAGGCAAGGGAATGGCGGCGAGCCACCGAGGCAGCAATCGGCCACCTCACGGTGCCAAACCGCGGCTCAAAGGCCAGCGCACAGCCCACGCCGCCCTTCCTCCTGCTTTCCAAACAAGAACCACTCCCGACCGAGTTTCTTTCTCGGTTCCGCGCGAGCACAGAAACGCCGTCCTCTCTGATCGCCGGCGTCCGGCCAGCACAGACGCTCTCGTGCCCGATGAGCAACACAAGAAAGGGCCGCCTTGAGGTGCTGATTCTTCTAGTCCCAACCGTTCTCCATTTCATGGGTTGTCGGGGAAGTATTTCGCCAGGAAAGTTTCGGGGGTCCTAAGACCGAGCTCCCCCCCAAATCTCAAAATTCGTGGGGGTTAGCTCATCACCGGGCATACCAAGTCACGCACACGCTCTATACACTGCCACGGCCACCTAGGATCGAAAACCAGTAAGAACCGTAGGCTAGGTTTACGGTTCTTCGAAGTTTTCTGAAGCACAGCCGATATCCGGCCTAGGTCGCCGATGAGGTCGTAGTTGCCGCCATTTTCACGGGGATCGGTGTCCATGTACGTGACCAGCAGGTGTCAGCGGAGCTCCCCGAGCAAACCGCATCGAAAAAGGTGCATGGGATGCCGAGTTGGACGTCGCCGGTGAGCTCCCGGCCGCTGTTGCCGGCGGGAGCACTGTTCCGGTGGTTGTCAAGCTCTGGGGAGGGCACCACCGTGTTCCTCAGGCCGAGATAGGCACTGGTGGCGAGATTCAGCAAGCTCCGAGGACCGGAACCCCTCTCCGGCGAGAGCTCCGGTGAGCTCGGCGGCGGGGTCGCGCGGGTGGCCGGAGGAAGACGAAGGGGTAGGCCCCACGCGTCAGCGGCTGGAGATAAATGGGTGGGATTCTCTGTGGTCCTGGGTCCAGTGCGGCCGCGCAGGAAGGAGTCTGTGGTCCCGTGTGGCTCGGCTCCAGCGGTCGACACGTGGGCGGTGGACCCACCCGCAGGATTTAAACATTTTTGGAATTTCCAGTTTTAGTTCAAACTTCAAATGCATAGAACTTTGGCTAGGAAGCTCCAAATTTGATGAACCAAATTTTGCTGAACTCAGAATTCTGAGTACTTTCTAGAAATACCAAATTCAGCTCATGAAAGTGAATAGTTTTCGAGAATTAAATCCCTAAATTTAAACTGTTGGGAATTTCATCTGGAGAACTACTTTATGAAAAATTCTGAAATTTGGCTGAGAGGTTCATTAGAAAATCCCTGAATCCCAGTAAAATTTTCAGACTCATCCAAGTTAATTTAGTTACCCTAATGAGGTATTTAAGAGAACTGCCCTGAGAAAATAGAAAAATGTACAGAAACATTTTTCAGATTTTCTCAAATCTTAATTAGGGCATAACTTTCTTTAGAATTCTTCAAATGACATGAAACCAACTCCATTAGAACCATCCAAAATTCTAGTTTCCAGAAAGTAATGGTTGGAGCCATGAAAACCCGTGGAATTAGTTGGAGGCTCAATTATTGACCAAATGGGCTTCTATTTGTACAAGGTTCAAATGAACTTTGTTTCAAATGAAACTTGGTGAAGACTCTGATTAGGACCCTACCAATCCACCATAAAAATTTCAGAACCAAAGGGGAGGGCTGGCTAGAGTTATGAGTAGTTGAGTATTCAAGTTTACACTTTGCATTTAAATTTACTTGTAGTCTTTCAATAACGTGTAGTCGCTGAAGGCGAGGAAGCTCCGGAGGTCCTCGACTTCCTGCTTCCAGAGGAAGAACTGACTCCTGACCAGCAGCAACAAGGCAAGCCCCGGTTTGCATTAACCTTTTTATAAGTTTTACTTTGTTTACATATGTCATATGGAGTATGATTGTGCATTAGGTATAGGATGGATGGAACCCCACTTGCATAACCAGAACTTTTCCCTAAGAGTGAAGGTAGTGTCTAAGACCTCGTGTAGACAGGCTAGGCTTAATGATTCATAGGACTTCGGTACAAGTCGAGTAGTTGGAATCTACTCGCGAGTTTAGGTTTGGGACACACGGGTTCGGTTGAGTGATGTGAGATCACTTTAGTAATGAAAATGAGACTAGGCAGGGGCTAGGGCGTAGCAAGAGGAAGTCTTGTGTGCGCAGTCTTGCCCGTGTCTATTGAGGACCGATCCATGTGCGGCCCTGCTGAACAAGTATTGAACGTACCGAAGGCATATCGGATATATGGGCCCCGATAAACCGATGTAGCCTAAACCTCCGGGCGTCAAGGCATAGCACACCGATTTATAGGTGTAGGTTGAGGGCAGCAAGGTGGAAATATGCCAACGGGCATAGAGAGATGCTCCGTGTGGGGAACCTCCTGCTCGTTTCGGTGTGACCGGTTCGATGTTTGGGCTGTTGGGTGAAAGGTTGTCCCGTACGACATCGAGTGAGCGTGCCGTGCAGCTCCACGGGTGGGCGTACATGACGTGCTCTTTGGGTTTCCCTGCAGGTGTATATCGAGTCGATTCTCCGTCCCTCGCGGTGATGAGTACCGCTTGTTCACTGCATCGTAACATAGACTAATGAATGAAATGTTATGATTCCATATTGCTGTTATGATATAATTGCATTGCTACATGTGTGCCACCAAATAATGCTCACTAAATTTTAGCTTCATGAACCGTTAACTTGTTGCTAAAAGATGAACTAAGGATGAACTTGTAGGCGTGTCCATTTGCTGCAACATTGCTATCCTATGTCATGGTACACCTCATGTAGAGTTTCATGCTTAGGTGAGTCGGTTAAGCCTTGCTGAGCCTTCGTGCTCACGGTTGCTGCTTAAGTGTTTTTCAGGTGAGGAGCCACCCACGGACTCGGAGTACGAGTCCACCGGCGAGGGTTACCCTCCGTCGGGGACCACAGCTGAGTGGTAGCCGTACACGCCGCGCTGAGCTGAGACGTGCAGCTAGTGTGGGTTGCCCTAGGGCTGGGCAACCGACTTTTGCTAGATAGGTGGGCATGAGTTGTACAAAGGAAACTTCCGCTGTGTAATAAAGACCCTAGTTTGTAACTGAGAAGTGTACTACTTTGTACATTCAGTTTGTTTTCGCATGTAATATAATGTGTTCTTATGACGTGTGCTGTAGGGTGTCGCATCGCGCGGCACCACCCTCTGCGATCCTGGATGAGCGGATTCCGGTCCGCCACATGTTTCATCACTTAACCAATCGAAAAATGCAGTAGAATTGAAACTGTCCAGAAAACAGGACAGAGTAAAGACTCTCTGTAGACTCTCTGTAAATTAAGCATAACTTTCTGCTTAAAAATCCAAAAATAGAAAATGAGGTAATTCTGGAAAGCTTATGAGATAGGTTACAACTTTGTAACAGAAAGTTTGTCAGATTAGGAACAGAATTAACTGGGATTCTTGGATTAAATCAGTACCTAAAGCAGGGAGGTGCTGTCCAATTTTCTCCAGAAATTCTGTTAACTTTGACATCTCATAACTTTTGAACCAGGACACATCTTAGGCCAAGCAAATACTTTCTGGAAAGCTATTGAAGTTAACTTTAACTTTTATGTTGAGCTCCAGAACTGGTTTTGCCTTTAGCATGGCTTAAATCAGGTTGATATAGAAACTGGTCAGGGCTGTCATGGGAACAGCAGATCAGCAGTCAAATTTGTTTAAAATTCGAACTATGTTTCCAAATTTTATGGGTTCAATGACATGTTTTATGTTATAACTCAGAGGTTTACTGTTTAAATAAATATTTGACATTTCTCAAATATATTTTTACAGATGACAGCAGATAAGCAATTGGAGAACGGGTGGGTGGTGTCCCACTGTTCTCACCGTAGCGGCTAACCGGAAGCATTGTGGCAAATGCTCCAATATTTCGGGTACAACCAGATGCCGCAATACTTCACCAAAGAAGAAGGCGAAGAGGGGAACAAGACGTGGACGATCCATGTCGAAGTCCTTGCAGGACCTACACCACCCGGTTGGGTGCCGTTCACCGTCACGGTGAGAGGAAGACAACCGGAAGGGATGTGGCAAGTGGCAGCCCGTGACACCATGTTACGTTTCTGCCAACTACACGTGCAGGCTATGGAGGGCACTCCATACGCGCTCATTCCCGTGGAGGGACGGGCTCAACATGTGTGGGAAGAAAGGTACCTGGAGGCAATGGACCCGAGTTGCCCAAGGTACAACCCCGCGGAGGCAAACCTTAGCCTCCAGACGAGAGCGGGAAACGCCGTGATGGACAGCCAAGCTGTTCATACAGAGCATCTCGCCACAAAACTCAAGGAGAGCACAAGCCGTGGAGACCATTTAGAGAGTGCTCATAGTGCACTCCGCAATGTGCTCCTTCCGACGATCAAGCGACTGAATGAACAACATAATCAGTTGCATCGTCTGAAGAAGGCGAAGAGAAAAAGCCGTGTCGATATCGCGGCATTACAAGAACTGGTACAGAATCTGACCCAGCAGAACGAGGAACTTACTCAAGAGCGGGACGACGCTATTGAGGAAGGGCAAGGCTGGGAAGAGCACTACAACCAGGCTATGGACGAGGTGCACGCTTTGCAGGACCTCGTGCCTCCGGTATTGGGCATACCGGTAGTCTTGGGCCTTCCAGCAATGGGGGAACCCGGGATGGGAGAAGAGGTGGTAGATCCAGAGCCACCAGCAGAGGTACTGGAGGAGGACGACCCACAGGAGGTCGAGTTCTACTCCGAGTAGGGGGTTACAGTTGCCATGTAGGGCAGCCAGGGTAGTGTAACCCAACTTTTGTAATCGGTGACATGTCGTGTAGACAGTAGCGTATGTATAGGTAGTGACGACATGAGCACGAGTTGTCGGGGACCCGAGAATAATGTATCTTGTATAAAGTTTATGCTTTATCAATATATGTGAATGTTGTGCAAATTAATCATGTGTCACTTCAATACCTACTGTTGCTTATGGAATTTTAAGTAAGACATGTGCTAATTGCTGCTGTTTTGAATTTCAGAATGACGCGTACTCGTGCCAACCCTGATGTTGGGGGTACTAGGCAAGGGGGAGAGACCTCCCAACCACCTCTCAAGGACTCCTCGGGACAGCAGCAGCAACAGCAACAGCAAACACCGCCACCGCCACTGCCAACGGTTACATTGGCCGACATCGTCACGGCAATGGCGGGTTCACATCAGCAGCACACGGAGTTGCTGCAAACTCTTATCGCCAATACGTCTCGCCCAGGGAGACGTCAAGATTGTGAGGAGCACCAACAGAGCTCCTACTCTGACTTCCTGGCTACTCATCCCCGGTATTCTCAAGGGCGGATGAACCACTTGACGCGGAAAACTGGCTCCGCACCATAGAGATGAAGTTCGGGCTGCTCCAGATAAGCGAGCAGCGCAAGACTCAGTTCGCGGTCCAGCAGCTCCAAGGATCCGCGAGCGCGTGGTGGGCCAACTTCTGTGCTTCACAGTCCACCGACCGAGTGATGACCTGGACGGAGTTTCGGACGGCCTTCAGGGCCTATCATATACCGCCAGGTTTAATGAAGAGGAAGATGCAGGAGTTCCTGCACCTGCAGCAAGGGAGCCGGAACGCGCTGGAATATTCAGGGCGTTCAATGATCTCGCGCTTTACGCGTCATATCACGCTGATACTGACGAGAAGCGGCGGGACCACTTCTACCAGGGGCTTAACCCACTCCTGAAGGACAAGTTGGCGATGTTCAATCGCGGCAGCCTCAACGACATCATTGATGCTGCGATTGTTCAGGAGGACTCCGGCAAGGAGTTAGCGGCGGTGGAGCGAAAGCGAAGCGCGCCACAAAGCAGCGGAGAAGGAGGCGGTCCTTCTCAGAAGTTTCGGATGGTGAATCGCCCACCATCAGATCCACGCTGGCAACCACCACAGCGGTCGATGCTGTTCCGCAGTCGGCCGTACTCTTCACCGGCATTCAGGCCGGCACTGCCAGTACCACCGCAACAACAACAGCAGCAGCGGGCGATGTCGCGTGCATTTGCACCTCAGCAACACATGCCGGGCTTTCGTCCCCCGAGCACTACACCAGCAACGGCCACATGTTACAAGTGTGGTCGTCCAGGACACTTCGCGAGCAGTTGCCCGGAGAGGCAAGGTGGCGGAGTGGCACCGCAGTTTCCGGGGAGGAATCAACCCCGGAACCCTACTAATGTGCGGCGGGCAAACCCTAGGCCCGGCACCGTCCACCAGCTTGCCATTGAGGACGTGCCGGAGGGAGAGCCAATCCTTGCGGGTATGTTCCAACTCCACCAGCATCCCGCTATAGTACTGTTTGATTCAGGCGCCACGCATAATTTTATTAGCCAAGCTTTCGTTGCTAAACACAGCTTGCCAATACTACCCACCGATAGTCCATATTTAATTTGTTCACCGGGTGGGAAGATTTCAGCAAGCGTAATGGTTTCCAAAGCACCATTATGCTTAGCGGGTAGAGTGTACCCCACGTCTCTCATTATCTTAGAGAGACAGAAGGTCGATGTCATCCTAGGGATGTCGTGGTTAACCCGCCACGGCGCTGTTCTAGACACCGTCCTTCGAGTTGTGCACTTAAACTCAGAGGTACACGGTTCTCACTCATTATTTCTGGACAGTCCAGAAATAAAACTTCCAAGTGTCTATCAAGCCACAACCATCAGATTGGAAGATATTCCAGTGGTCCGAGAGTTCCCTGACGTATTCCCAGATGATTTGCCAGGGATGCCACCCGATAGAGAGGTGGAGTTCAAGATTGAACTTGCACCGGGAACCATGCCGATATCCCGAAGGCCGTACAAGATGGCACCCAAGGAATTGGCTGAACTGAAGACTCAGCTCACGGACCTTCTGGAGAAGGGTTTTATTAGGCCGAGCTCCTCACCATGGGGCTGTTCGGCATTATTTGTCAAGAAGAAGGATGAGACGTTACGGCTTTGCGTGGACTATCGTCCATTAAATGCCGTAACCATCAAGAACAAGTACCCGTTGCCACAGATCGACATGTTGTTTGATCAGTTGGTTGAAGCAAAGATCTTTTCCAAGATGGACTTAAGATCCGGGTACCATCAGATTAAGATAAGGGCTGAGGACATTCCGAAGACGGCTTTCTCGACGAGGTACGGACTTTATGAGTACCTGGTCATGTCCTTCGGCCTCACCAATGCTCCAGCTCACTTCATGTACTTGATGAACTCGGTATTCATGCCGGAGCTGGACAAGTTTGTCGTGGTCTTCATCGACGACATCCTAGTATATTCCAAGTCGGAGGAAGATCACAAGAAACATCTGCGTATAGTCTTGCAACGGCTGCGGGACCACAAGTTATACGCGAAATTCAGCAAATGGGAGTTTTGGATATTGCAAGTGCCTTTTCTCGGGCATATCATCTCAGCGGAGGGTATCGCTGTGGACCCGAGCAAGATCACTCAAGTGCTGAATTGGAAATCCCCGAGAACTGTTCACGAGGTAGGAGTTTCCTCAAACTCGCGGGATATTATCGGAGGTTCATTCCGAACTTCTCGAAGATTGCCAAGCCAATGACAGAGCTGCTGAAGAAGGCTACCAAATATGTTTGGAGTCCAACATGTGAAGCAGCATTCAAGGCTTTAGTCAAGCACCTGACATCAGCACCTGTTTTGGCGCAGCCAGACACAACAAAACCGTTCGATGTGTACTGCGATGCATCCGGCATTGGGCTCGGATGTGTGCTGATGCAAGACCGAAGAGTGGTCGCGTATGGATCACGGCAGCTTAGAAACCATGAGCAGAACTATCCAACCCACGACTTGGAGGTCGCTGCCGTGGTACCTGCACTAAAAATGTGGAGGCACTACCTACTCGATAACCTCGTACATCTATATACCGACCACAAAAGCCTCAAGTACATATTCACTCAGAAGGAGCTGAACATGAGGCAATGAAGATGGTTAGAACTGATAAAGGAATACGAAATAGAAATCCATTATCATCCGGGCAAGGCAAATGTAGTGGCAGATGCGCTGAGCCGCAAGTCACACGTCAACAATCTGACCATCACACCGTTGGAAGAGAGCGAACCACCACTGCATGTGATTCCACATGGAGCTCTCTACAACCTAGCTTTGATCCCCACCATCGGTGAAGAAATAGCGGCAGCCCAGAAGAATGACAAGGGCATGTCACATTTGCGGAGACGTGTAGACAGTGGGGAGCTGAAATGTTTCCGGAAGGACGGAGACGGCGTCCTATGGTTCAAGGACCGGATCGTCGTACCCCGTAACCCGGAATTACAGAAGAAAATCTTTGATGAGGCTCACTTGTCAAAGTTTTCTATTCACCCCGGCAGCAACAAGATGTATCAAGAACTCAGAAGCAAGTTTTGGTGGACACGGATGAAGCGAGAAACTGCAAAATACGTGTCTGAGTGTGATACATGTCGAAGGGTGAAGGCAGACCATATGCGGAAACCGGGACTGCTGCAACCACTGGGCATTCCTGCCTGGAAATGGGAGGATGTGAGCATGGACTTCATCGTCGGTTTACCCACCACCTTGCAGAAACATGATTCTGTGTGGGTGATCGTCGATCGGCTCACCAAAGTTGCCCATTTCATCCCAGTCAACACCAACTACAACGCCAAGAAGTACGCTGAACTGTACATCTCACGGATCCTATGCTTGTACGGCGTACTCCGTACCATCATATCAGACCGGGGCACTTTATTTGTGTCCTATTTTTGGGAGCAGCTGCACGCTGCCTTGGGGACGAAGTTGATCCGTAGTTCAGCATACCACCCGCAGACGGATGGGCAAACGGAGCGGGTAAATCAGATCCTAGAAGACATGCTACGAGCTTGTGCTATCAACCACGGCAAGAATTGGGATGATCACTTGCCGTTAGCCGAATTCTCGTACAATAATGGGTACCAAGCCAGCATCAAGATGGCACCTTACGAGGCGCTATACGGTAGGAAGTGTCGCACAACATTGAACTGGTGTGAGTCTGGCGAAAGGGTTACCTTCGGGATTGACCTTGTCAACAACGCGGAAGAAAAGGTTCGACTAATTCAAGCGAACCTAAAAGCCGCTCAATCCCGTCAGAAACAGTATGCGGACCGGAGAAGGCGCCCATTACAATTCGAAGTTGGAGATCACGTATACCTACGGGTGTCTCCAATGAAGGGCGTAAACAGATTTGGGGTGAGAGGAAAGTTGGCACCCCGATTCATCGGTCCATTCCAGATTACCGGAAGATGTGGATCAGTGGCATACCGGCTGAAATTACCAGAAGAATTTTCCGGTGTGCACGACGTCTTTCACATTGCCCAGCTGAGGAAGTGTCTTAAGCTATCAACTACCGTTCAGCTGGAGGATATTGAAGAACTGCAACCGGATCTCACCTATCGGGAGGAACCGGTGCAGATTATCGATGAAAAGGCCCGAACCACACACAACCATACGTTGTGGTTCTACAAGGTTCTATGGAGTAATCACTCCATGGACGAAGCGACATGGGAGACCGAAGAATTTCTTCGCGCTAACTACCCCACCTTTTTCACGTCGCATATCCGGTAATTTTCCACCGTCCTCTCTCTCATTTTCACCTTATAATCTCGGGACGAGATTCTTTTAAGGGGGGAGGAATGTAAGGGCCTCAGTTTTTGATACAAAATTGAAGTGTTCATCACCACACCACACACCTCATTTGAGGAAAGATGATGAACACAAATGAAGAGCAAGTAACCACCATCAACATGCTCATTAGAGAACAAACTCACACATTGCAAAAGTGGTATCCCACATGTGATATAGGTGGGCTGGACATATGAAAACTCCTACACTTTGCTAAGGATGTCCATGCCAAGTTTTACCCAAATTCAAAACCTTTTTGAGGTCATTTTGGGTATAGTTAGAAAGAGGGCAGTTTGAAACCATATTCAAATTCAAACTGTTTTATCCCATGAATTTAAAAGTGGGAGGCATATTCTTACTCAGCACATTTTTGTGAGCTCACACACCAATTTTCACTCCATTTGGAGTTGATCTTGACATGAGCTAAGTGGGACAAATTCAAACTTTATTTGAATTCAAAACTAAACTTGTGCTGAAATTCACTCAAACCAAACCGAATTTGAATTCTATTCCATTCAAATGGCTCATGGATGAATAATTTGAATTACCAGGGGTAGTATGGGGTTCACTGTTTACAACAGTGATTAGGAGTAAATTTCAGAGGTTTAAACTGGAAGTGGGACCCACATGTCAGCCTCTACTTCAAATCAAACCGACTGAGACTTTCTCACTCGGTTAACCGCGCCGCCGCTGCGATCGCCACCGAGGGAAGCCGCCGCGCCAGCATCTGCTTGCCCACGCGCGGGCTTGAGGCGGTGCAGAGCCTTCTTAAGGCGCCTTCCCCCCTCCTCGGCCGAAGCATCGTCCGTTTCTTCCCCCGCAAGAACTCAGCGCCGGCCGAAACTTTCCGCAGCTCGGAATCGATCGGAGAGCGCCGATCACAGCTTCCTCCGTCCCCTCCAGAGCCCCGACAAGGTACTAGAGACCTTCCTCCGTCTTCCCCACTGCTAGAATTCAGTTGAAACCGATTGATATCGGCTGTGCCGAAAGATCAATTCGGTGACTTAGAACCGCCGCACCTCGGGCTCCCGTGGACAGCCCAACCAGGGCGTTGTCACGCCCGAGCCAAGGCACCCTTGGACGCGCTGGTGTCCGGTGCTGCTCACCCCCGAGCCACAGCCCGAGTGATTGCTCACCGGCGGCGTGTAAAAGCCCAAGAAAAGGGACTTGCAAAAACTTTTATGCACCTCACAACACAACAGTTTTGTTGTGTGTAGATTGTGACATATTGTGAAGAGCAAGTGGCCTCTATCAAAGGAGTGATTAGAAGGGAAAGCCTTCACTTTCACAATGTATGGTTTCTACACTTAAACATGAGAGGTTGAGCTCACCCCTAGAATTTAAAAAGTCTTGGGAAGGTTCAGTCCAAAGCTCATGCAAATTCAACACTTTTTGAGGCACTTTTGAGTTATTTCAAAAAGAGGCCAATTTGAGTGTAAATTCAAATTGCAGCAACTTTCATCATCCAAATTCAAAAGTTAGCTCCATATCTACACTCAGCACATTTTTCTGAGTAAACCCACCAATTTCCAGCCCCATTGGAGCTCATCTTGTCAAGAGTTAAATTTGCTAGAATTCAAAACTGAATTTGAATTTCAGTTTGAATATGAAGCAAACTTGACCAAACAAAGTTTGAATTTGAGAATTCAAATTCAAACAAAGACTTGGGAGCTAAGTCTCACATTAAATTGTGAGTAGCTGGTGGGATAATTAACAAAAACAGAAAAGAAATATTAGGGGAAAAGGAGAAAGGGGGAGGCCCACAGGTCAGTGGCACACTGGAGGGGCAGTCGGTTGCTGCAGCCGACCCCGACTTCGCGCGCAAGACAGTGAACGGCGGCGAGCCACCGAGGCAGCGATCGGCCACCTCACAGTGCCAAACCGCGGCTTAAAGGCCAGCGCACAGCCCACGCCGCCTTCCTCCTGCTTTCCAAACGAGAACCCCCCCTACCGAGTTCCTTCCTCGTTTCCGCGCGAGCACAGAAACGCCGCCCTTTCTGATCGCCGGCGTCCGGCCAGCACAGGCGCGCTCGTGCCCGACGAGCCATACAAGAAAGGACCGCCTTAAGGTGCTGACTCTTCTAGTCCCTACCGTTCTTCATTTCATGGGCTGTCGAGGGAGTATTTCGCCGGGAAAGCTTCGGGTGTCTTGAGACCGAGCTCCCACAAAATCCCAAAATTCGTGGGGGTTAGCTCATCACTGGGCAAACCGAGTCATGCACACGCTCTATACACGGCCACGACCACCTAGGATCAAAAACCAGTAAAAACCGTGGGCTAGGTTGACGGTTCTTTGAAGTTTTCTGAAGCACAGCCGATATCCGGCCTAGGTCGCCGGTGAGGTCATAGTTACCGCCGTTTTCACGAGGATCGGTGTCCATGTCCGTGACCAGCAGGTGTCAGCGGAGCTCCCCGAGCAAACCGCATCGAAAAAGGTGCGTGGGATGCCGAGTTAGACGTCGCCGGTGAGCTCCCGGCCGCTGTTGCCGTTGGGAGCACTGTTCCGGTGGTTGTCAAGTTCTGGGGAGGGCACCACCGTGTTCCTCAGGCCGAGATAGGCACTGGCGGCGAGATTCAGCAAGCTCCGAGGACCGGAACCCGTCTCCGGCGAGAGCTCCGGCGAGCTTGGCGGCGGGGTCGCGCGGGTGGCCGGAGGAGGACGAAGGGGTAGGCCCCACGCGTCAGCGGCTGGAAATAAAGGGGTGGGATTCTCTGTGGTCCGGGATCCAGTGCGGCCGCGCGGGAAGGAGTCTGTGGCCCCGTGTGGCTCGGATCCAGCGGTCGACACGTGTACGTGGACCCACCCGCAGGATTTAAACATTTCTGGAATTTCCAGTTTTAGTGCAAACTTTAGAACCCCATAACTTTTGCTAGGAAGCTCCAAATTTAGTGATTCAAATTGGGTTGGATTCATCTTGCCTAGCTCTGTCCAGAGATACAACCCAATTTGTATGAAACCCATTAATTAATTCTGGAAAATTCTTTAAAGCTTTTCAGCAAAAGAATTTTAGAGGGAGTTTGGTTCATCCAAAAATTCCCAAATTTTGGCAGAATGTTCTTTAGGACATTAGTAAACCCCTGTAAAAGTTTCAGACCATTTGGAGTTGATTTGGTCAGAGCAATTCAAATTTGAAGGTGCTGTGTTCATTTGAATGCAGAAACATTTTCAGAGAATTTCCAAAACTTGGAAATTCAATTCTGGGCAAACCCTGACTCCAAAAATGCTAGGAAAATTCATGCAAACTCTATGAGCTATAATATAAATTGTAGTTCATTAAGTTGAGCATGAACAGGGGTATTACCTCAGAATTAATTCTTCCTTGCTGATTTGCCAAGAGAATTATTCTGAGCAAACCATTCCATGAAAAGTGCTAAGGTTTGGTCCAGAGAGTTTGCTTGTGACAAGGAACTCACACAAAAATTCTCAGCTCCATTGGAGCTCTAGATCACCCCTGTCCTGTTTACCCACTTGAGGGATTAAAATGGAAAAGGGGAAAAACCACTTAGCATTTAACCATGTGATTAAGTCCAAGCCAAACCACCAACACCAGTTCATATTTAAATTCTTAAACAAAGTTCCAGGTATTAGAGGCTGGTTATTAGAACCAATAGTATAAGTCTTACTCTAAACTCACTTTTGCATATAAATTAACATGTAGTATTTCATTAACGTGTAGCCGTTGAAGAAGAGACTCCGGAAGTGCTGGACTTCCTCCTTCCGGACGAAGAACTAACTCCTGACCAGCAGCAACAAGGCAAGCCCCGGTTTGCATTAACCCTTTTATAAATCTTACTTTGTTTACATGTGTCATATGAAGTATGTATGTGCATTAGGTCTAGGGTGAATGAAACCCCACTTGCATAACCAAAGGTTCCTAAAAGAGTGAGGGTAGTGTCAAGGACCTCGAGTAGACAGGCTATGCTTAATGAGTCATAGGACTTCGGTACAAGTCGAGTAGTTGGAATCTACTCGCGAGATAGGATGGGGACACACGGGTTCGGTTGAGTGATGTGAGATCACTTTAGTAATGAAAATGAGACTAGGCAGGGGCTAGGGCGCAGCAAGAGAGAGTCTTGTGTGCGCAGCCCTGTCCGTGTCGATTGAGGACCGATCCGTGTGCGGCCCTGCTGAACAAGTATTGAACGTACCGAAGGCATATCGGATATATGGGCCCCGATAAACCGATGTAGCCTAAACCTCCGGGCGTCGAGGCATAGCACACCGATTTATAGGTGTAGGTTGAGGGCAGCAAGGTGGAAATCTGCCAACGGGCATAGAGAGATGCTCCGTGTGGGGAACCTCCTGCTCGTTTCGGTGCGACCGGTTCGACGTTTGGGCTGTTGGGTGAAAGGTTGTCCCGTACGACATCGAGTGAGCGTGCTGTGCAGCTCCACGGGTGGGCGTACGTGACGTGCTCTTTGGGTTTTCCCTGCAGGTGTATATCGAGTCGATTCGCCGTCCCTCGCGGTGACGAGTACTGCTTGTTCACTGCGTCGTAACGTAGACTAATGGATGAAATATGTTGATTCAATGATGCTGATTGATATAATTGTATTGCTACATGTGTGCCACCAAATACTGCTTACTAAATTTCAGATTTCATGAACTGTTAACTTGTTGCTAAAAGATGAACTAAGGATGAACTTGTAGGCGTGTCGTTTTGCTGAAAAGTTACTATCCTATGTCCCTTGTACCCCTCATGTAGAGTTTCATGCTTAGGTGAGTCGGTTAAGCCTTGCTGAGCCTTCGTGCTCACGGTTGCTGCTTAAGTGTTTTTCAGGTGAGGAGCCACCCACGGACTCGGAGTACGAGTCCACCGGCGAGGGTTACCCTCCGTCGGGGACCACGGCTGAGTGGGAGCCGTACACGCCGCGCTGAGCTGAGACGTGCAGCTAGTGTGGGTTGCCCTAGGGCTGGGCAACCGACTTTTGCTAAATAGGCGGGCGTGAGTTGTATAGTGTAGTCTTCCGCTGTGTAATAGAACAATAATTGTAACTGAAGTTTGTACTTGTTTGTACAGTTTCAGCTGTTTTTCCCATGTAATATATTGTGTTCTTATGACGTGTGCTGTCGGGTGTCGCATCGCGCGGCACCACCCTCTGCGATCCTGGATGAGCGGATTCCGGTCCGCCACAGCCTGGTATCAGAGCTGCAGTGGGGATAGCACAGTACTAAAGGACTGCATTATGGGAAAAACTTAGGTATACGGTGAGGATTCGGTAGTTGCCCAAGTAAGGACTATATTAGCATAGTTACTTAAAGTGGCAAAGACTAACTTATGTGTTATAATTCTGAATTTCAATTATGTAACGACGCACCTACGCTCTGGTAAGTATGGTAAGGAACGCCACCGAAAGCGGTTCAATTTCGGTTAGCTCTCCCTGACGAGGAACGTGGTTCAGGGATTGATCTCACAGCTCGGTGTGAGATGTCAATATGAAGCTCTTGGACTCTTCATGTCCCTGAGTTCATATGAAACGCTGATCCCTAGCGTGCATTAGGCAAGTAAGTGGAGACCCCATCGCGTGGTCAGTAACGCGAGAGTGTGTTCGTCTGGAAATAGCCCAGGAGGACATACGCAGCGCTTGCCATCGGCGTGCCCTGCAGGGCAGTAGGTGGTATCTGTTGGGTTGATAACATTCCCAACCGTGACGACCCGTTCATGACATACTCGGGTTCCCCGTCGTGTGGTGTTGAAACACGATCACGTGCCTTGAGACGTGACTTAGCTCAAGGACGGCCGTATGGAAATGATACGGGCGTTTGTAATTACTTTTAGATATGGAACTGCCTGAAATGAACAAACTTTGAGTGCACCATCATTGTGTGGTCTTCTGCAGGTACTAACCACGTATGTATCCGTGTAGAAAACGTGTGCGAGAGACCGTTTAGTGCCACACTCGAGACGTATATGCCGGTATGATCCGGTTAGGATTTTCTTTTGTGAGGAACGTAGTACCGAGACATTGTAGGCATATGCATGAGTATAATGATGACAAAGAATTAAAATCTATAGGTTCAACAGTTAGGACCCTGTTTGGGTATAAGAATGGGATGGTGATGAGTGTAGTTCCAAAAGAGACTGAAAAACAGAGTGCTCTGTTTTGGGCAGCATGTTTGCTGATCTTCAACAGGGCATAACTCACAGGTATTTTAGCCCAGGGAGGTGTGCTATATAGCTCTGGAAAGGTATTCAAGTACTCTACAACTTTGTTGTAGACTTCCAGAGCTGAAACTCGCCTTAAGATGGCTGAAATCCCAGAGGAATGTAAACTGTCCAGAACCAGGGCAGAGTAAAACATCCTCTGAACTGATATGTTTTTCAAATATAACTCCCAGTAGAAAAATATAAAATTGTCATATAATACACGCTTAGAAAGAGTAGAAGATGTGTGACATCTTTGCAATTCAAAGTTTCTGAAGTTTCAGCACAGAAATTAGGGAGAATTAGGGTTGAAGACAGCCACTTCCAAGGGAGGTGCTGTTAAAATTCTTCCAGAAATTCTGCTGACTTTGAATTAGCATAACTTTTTAGCCAAATCTGATCTGGGGGCAAATGCATACTCGTTGGAAAGATACTAAAGTTAACTTAAACTTTGTTATTCAACTTGAGTCATGAAAATGCACAGAACCAGATCAAAACATGGGATAGGTAGAAACTGGTCATTCTGACAGAAGAATGACAGTTGAGCTCATTGGAGAGGGTGTCGTACCCTAAGGGTGTTATACGTGATGACAACGCAATAATAATGTCTCGTAGAGACCAAACCCAGTTATGTTGAGCTTCCAAACAGGGGGTTCATCAAGTTGGATTAAACTAACTTGTGTTTGGTCTGGTAATGGTGTAGCTTGTGCAAAGTTATTACATTATCTACTTACGAGATATTTCGCATATTTGGTTGTCATAATGTTTTTACGCCCAATTCTATTGGACTGCATGCCAAATGTTGCGGGACTGATGTTTAATGTCGTATGGTTGCAGATGGTTCGTACTAGGACCACGCACGAGGTTGGTGGCACTAGCCAAGGTGGAGGCGATGACTCCCAGCCACCGGCCTACGACAGCACCCCGCAGCAGCAGCCACCACCGCCGCCTCCGCTTAGTCTAGCGGATGTGATAGCGGCATTGGTGGGAGGTCGTGAGGAGCAGACCGACCTGCTCCGCACGATCGTGCAGAATACGTCCCAGGCGGGAGGACGTCAAGAGCGAGGGCCTCGCGAGCCCCGCGAAGTGTCGTACTCGGATTTCATGAGTACGCACCCTCCAGTGTTCACCGAAGCCGAAGAACCACTGGAGGCGGACAACTGGCTGCGGACTATCGAGTCCAAGTTCGGGCTGCTCCAGTGTACGGAGCGGCAGAAGACGCTGTTCGCAGCACAGCAGCTCCACGGTGCCGCTGGTGCGTGGTGGGCGAATTATGTCGCCTCACGTCCGGCTGGCCATGCCGTGGAATGGCAAGAGTTCCGGGAGGCGTTCCGCGCCTATCACATTCCTCCCGGAATAATGAAGAGAAAGTTCCAAGAATTTTTGGAACTGAAGCAGGGCGGGAGGAGTGCCCACGACTACTCCCGTGCCTTCAACCATCTGGCGCAGTATGCGTCAGACTACATCTCCACGGAGGAGAAGAAGAGGGAGCACTTCTATCGGGGGTTACACCCCGAAATGAAGACCCACCTCGTACAATGGAACCGCGGCACATTCAACGATCTAGTCAATGCCGCCATCATGCAAGAGGACGCTCAGCGGGAGTTAGCAGCTGAGCAGAGGAAGCGTAGCGCTCCACCTAGCAGTGGTGGGAGTGGCGCTCCCCAGAAGTACCGTATGGTGTATCGGACACCATCCGGGCAGCAGTGGCAACCACCGGCGCGACCGCAACGGTTCGGGGGACGTCCCTTTCAGGCACCTCCGTTCCGTCCGCCGATGCCACCACCAAGACAGCAGCAGCAGCAGACGGTACCCCGGGCGTTTCCACCGCCACAACGCGCCCCAGGTTTCCGTCCACCGATCAGCGGGGGACCGCCCCGTTTCACCTGCTTCACATGTGGCCAGGCGGGCCACTTTGCGAAGGACTGTCCCCAGGGGCAGCAGAGCAGCGGGCAAGCCCAGTTTCAGGGCGGTGCTCGAGGCCGACCTCCGGCGAAGAAGGTTGGTCAGCGGACTGGAGGCGTCCGCAACCTCGACAGTGAGGACGCCCCAGAGGGAGACAACGTGCTGGCGGGTACGTTTACTCTCAACCATCAAGCCATAGTCATATTATTTGATTCGGGTGCAACCCACAGCTTTATAAGTGCATCCTATGTGGCTAAACATCAATTGCAAGTCTTCCCAACCGACTGCACTTATATGATATGCTCACCGGGAGGGAAGATTTCAGCTAATATGATGATTCCAAAGGCACCTCTGTGCTTAGGTGGGAAACTATATCCCACCACCTTGATAATCCTTATGGGACAAAAGATTGATGCAATCTTAGGGATGTCATGGCTGCAATACCATGGCGCTGTCCTAGAGACTCGGACCCGGACGGTCCACTTAAATTCTCCATTCCACCGTCCGCATTCCATGATGTTAGACATGCCAGTCCGGGAAGTTTTAGCAATTAATAATGCTGAAGTTCTCAAGTTAGAAGACATCCCTGTAGTCCGGGAGTATCCTGATGTGTTCCCGGATGATCTTCCGGGCATGCCACCTGAGCGGGATGTCGAGTTCAAGATTGAGCTCGCACCCGGGACTACGCCCATATCACGGAGGCCATACAAGATGGCTCCAAATGAGCTGGCGGAACTGAAAGAACAGCTCAATGATCTGTTGAGCAAGGGTTTCATTAGGCCGAGTTCCTCGCCTTGGGGATGCTCTGCGCTATTCGTGAAGAAGAAGGATGAGACCCTGAGGCTGTGTGTGGATTACCGGCCGCTCAACGCCGTCACCATCAAGAATAAGTACCCACTGCCCCGTATTGACATCTTGTTTGATCAACTTGTGGGGGCAAGTGTATTCTCAAAGATGGACCTTCGCTCTGGATATCATCAGATCAAGATCCGTGCGGAGGATATTCCGAAGACGGCGTTCTCGACGAGATACGGCTTATACGAATATCTCGTCATGTCCTTTGGTCTCACAAATGCTCCAGCCCATTTCATGTATCTCATGAACTCGGTGTTCATGCCGGAGCTGGACAAGTTCGTGGTAGTGTTCATCGACGATATCTTGGTTTACTCCAAGACAGAAGCCGAGCATGCCGAACACTTGCGGATCGTTCTTCAACGATTGCGAGACCACAAACTCTACGCCAAATTCAGCAAATGCGAATTTTGGATCAGCCAAGTGCCATTCTTGGGACATATCATCTCAGCTGAAGGCATCGCGGTTGACCCAAGTAAAATCGAGCAAGTGTTGAAATGGAAAGCTCCCACTTCAGTTCATGAAGTCAGAAGCTTCCTCGGGTTAGCGGGGTACTATCGGAGATTCATTCCAAGTTTCTCCAAGCTCGCTAAGCCGATGACAGGGTTGCTGAAGAAAGGGACCAAATATGTTTGGAACACGGCGTGTGAAGGAGCGTTCCGAACATTGGTGAAGCATCTCACAACAGCCCCGGTCTTAGCTCAACCGGATACAACAAAGCCCTTCGACGTGTATTGTGACGCGTCCGGTATTGGGCTTGGCTGCGTGTTGATGCAGGAAGGACGCGTGGTCGCTTATGGCTCACGCCAACTTCGGAACCATGAGCAGCACTACCCGACTCACGATCTTGAACTTGCTGCCGTGGTGTTGGCGCTGAAAATGTGGAGGCACTATCTCCTGGGGAACTTGGTGCATCTCTACACCGACCACAAGAGCTTGAAATACATTTTCACCCAGAAGGAGCTGAACATGAGGCAGAGGAGGTGGTTAGAACTGATCAAAGATTATGAGATTGAGATCCATTACCACCCCGGCAAGGCGAATGTGGTTGCCGACGCGCTGAGTCGGAAATCACATGTCCATCACCTCACCATTACACCGGTGGAGGAGGAAGAGCCAAGTTTATACTTGGTTCCTTATGGATCGCTGTACAACCTTGCCCTCATCCCTACTATTAGGGAGGACATCATTGCAGCTCAGAAAACGGATAAAGGCATGGCACATCTCCGGAGACGGATAGACATTGGAGAAATTAAATGTTTCCGGAAAGATGGGGAGGGGACGCTGTGGTTCAATGACCGCATAGTCGTACCCCGAGATGTGAAGTTGAGGAAAAAGATCCTCGATGAAGCTCACTTGTCCAAATACTCCATTCATCCGGGCAGCAACAAAATGTACCAAGATTTGAAAAAGAAATTTTGGTGGACACGGATGAAGCGGGAGGTAGCTAAGTACGTATCCGAGTGCGATACGTGTAGACGAGTGAAAGCTGATCACATGAAGAAATCAGGGCTGCTGCAACCCCTGAAGATTCCGGCATGGAAATGGGAAGATGTGAGCATGGATTTTATTGTGGGATTACCCCTAACCGCCAACAAGCATGATTCCATATGGGTAATCGTTGATCGGTTAACCAAGACGGCTCACTTCATTCCGGTGAATACACGTTACAATGCCGGCAAATATGCGGAGCTATACATAGCAAAGATTCTATGCCTATACGGGGTACCCCAGACCATTGTCTCAGATCGAGGTGCATTATTTGTATCTCGCTTTTGGGAGCAGCTACACGCTGCATTGGGTACTAAGTTGATCAGGAGCTCCGCCTATCACCCTCAGACCGATGGTCAGACAGAAAGGGTGAATCAAGTCCTGGAAGACATGTTGAGAGCATGTGCCATCCACCATGGTAGGAATTGGGATGATCACCTACCATTGGCGGAATTCTCGTACAACAACGGTTATCAGGCGAGTATCAAAATGGCACCCTATGAAGCTCTCTACGGTCGTAAATGCCGCACCCCATTAAATTGGTGCGAGTCCGGTGAAAGGGTCACATTCGGAGTTGATGTGGTGAACGACGCCGAAGAGCGCGTTCGGACAATTCAAGCCAATTTGAAGGCCGCTCAATCCCGACAAAAGAGCTACGCTGATAAGAGGCGTAGACCGTTGCACTTTGACGTTGGGGAACACGTGTACCTCCGCGTGTCTCCAATGAAGGGCGTGCACCGATTCGGTGTGAAGGGGAAGCTCGCTCCCCGTTTCATTGGACCCTACGCTATCACCGAGAAGTGTGGACCAGCAGCGTACCGATTGGAGCTACCGGCATCTCTGACTAGTGTCCATGATATTTTCCATGTTTCGCAACTGCGGAAATGCTTGAAGCATACAACTGCTGTTCCTACCGAAGACATCGGCGAGCTGAAGCCGGATCTAACATATAATGAATATCCGGTGGGAATTCTTGATGAGAAAGCCAGAACCACACGCAGCAAAACGTTGTGGTTCTACAAAATACTCTGGAGCAACCACACCGCCGAAGAAGCGACGTGGGAGAGCGAGGAGTTCCTTCGCTCAAATTACCCGGAGTTCATGACTTCTCAACACGGGTAAGTCCCTATTACATTGCTATCTCTTCTTTTATAATCTCGGGACGAGATTCTTTTAAGGGGGGAGGGATGTAAAAGCCCAAGAAAAGGGACTTGCAAAAACTTTTATGCACCTCACAACACAACAGTTTTGTTGTGTGTAGATTGTGACATATTGTGAAGAGCAAGTGTCCTCTATCAAAGGAGTGATTAGAAGGGAAAGCCTTCACTTTCACAATGTATGGTTTCTACACTTAAACATGAGAGGTTGAGCTCACCCCTAGAATTTAAAAAGTCTTGGGAAGGTTCAGTCCAAAGCTCATGCAAATTCAACACTTTTTGAGGCACTTTTGAGTTATTTCAAAAAGAGGCCAATTTGAGTGTAAATTCAAATTGCAGCAACTTTCATCATCCAAATTCAAAAGTTAGCTCCATATCTACACTCAGCACATTTTTCTGAGTAAACCCACCAATTTCCAGCCCCATTGGAGCTCATCTTGTCAAGAGTTAAATTTGCTAGAATTCAAAACTGAATTTGAATTTCAGTTTGAATATGAAGCAAACTTGACCAAACAAAGTTTGAATTTGAGAATTCAAATTCAAACAAAGACTTGGGAGCTAAGTCTCACATTAAATTGTGAGTAGCTGGTGGGATAATTAACAAAAACAGAAAAGAAATATTAGGGGAAAAGGAGAAAGGGGGAGGCCCACAGGTCAGTGGCACACTGGAGGGGCAGTCGGTTGCTGCAGCCGACCCCGACTTCGCGCGCAAGACAGTGAACGGCGGCGAGCCACCGAGGCAGCGATCGGCCACCTCACAGTGCCAAACCGCGGCTTAAAGGCCAGCGCACAGCCCACGCCGCCTTCCTCCTGCTTTCCAAACGAGAACCCCCCCCTACCGAGTTCCTTCCTCGTTTCCGCGCGAGCACAGAAACGCCGCCCTTTCTGATCGCCGGCGTCCGGCCAGCACAGGCGCGCTCGTGCCCGACGAGCCATACAAGAAAGGACCGCCTTAAGGTGCTGACTCTTCTAGTCCCTACCGTTCTTCATTTCATGGGCTGTCGAGGGAGTATTTCGCCGGGAAAGCTTCGGGTGTCTTGAGACCGAGCTCCCACAAAATCCCAAAATTCGTGGGGGTTAGCTCATCACTGGGCAAACCGAGTCATGCACACGCTCTATACACGGCCACGACCACCTAGGATCAAAAACCAGTAAAAACCGTGGGCTAGGTTGACGGTTCTTTGAAGTTTTCTGAAGCACAGCCGATATCCGGCCTAGGTCGCCGGTGAGGTCATAGTTACCGCCGTTTTCACGAGGATCGGTGTCCATGTCCGTGACCAGCAGGTGTCAGCGGAGCTCCCCGAGCAAACCGCATCGAAAAAGGTGCGTGGGATGCCGAGTTAGACGTCGCCGGTGAGCTCCCGGCCGCTGTTGCCGTTGGGAGCACTGTTCCGGTGGTTGTCAAGTTCTGGGGAGGGCACCACCGTGTTCCTCAGGCCGAGATAGGCACTGGCGGCGAGATTCAGCAAGCTCCGAGGACCGGAACCCGTCTCCGGCGAGAGCTCCGGCGAGCTTGGCGGCGGGGTCGCGCGGGTGGCCGGAGGAGGACGAAGGGGTAGGCCCCACGCGTCAGCGGCTGGAAATAAAGGGGTGGGATTCTCTGTGGTCCGGGATCCAGTGCGGCCGCGCGGGAAGGAGTCTGTGGCCCCGTGTGGCTCGGATCCAGCGGTCGACACGTGTACGTGGACCCACCCGCAGGATTTAAACATTTCTGGAATTTCCAGTTTTAGTGCAAACTTTAGAACCCCATAACTTTTGCTAGGAAGCTCCAAATTTAGTGATTCAAATTGGGTTGGATTCATCTTGCCTAGCTCTGTCCAGAGATACAACCCAATTTGTATGAAACCCATTAATTAATTCTGGAAAATTCTTTAAAGCTTTTCAGCAAAAGAATTTTAGAGGGAGTTTGGTTCATCCAAAAATTCCCAAATTTTGGCAGAATGTTCTTTAGGACATTAGTAAACCCCTGTAAAAGTTTCAGACCATTTGGAGTTGATTTGGTCAGAGCAATTCAAATTTGAAGGTGCTGTGTTCATTTGAATGCAGAAACATTTTCAGAGAATTTCCAAAACTTGGAAATTCAATTCTGGGCAAACCCTGACTCCAAAAATGCTAGGAAAATTCATGCAAACTCTATGAGCTATAATATAAATTGTAGTTCATTAAGTTGAGCATGAACAGGGGTATTACCTCAGAATTAATTCTTCCTTGCTGATTTGCCAAGAGAATTATTCTGAGCAAACCATTCCATGAAAAGTGCTAAGGTTTGGTCCAGAGAGTTTGCTTGTGACAAGGAACTCACACAAAAATTCTCAGCTCCATTGGAGCTCTAGATCACCCCTGTCCTGTTTACCCACTTGAGGGATTAAAATGGAAAAGGGGAAAAACCACTTAGCATTTAACCATGTGATTAAGTCCAAGCCAAACCACCAACACCAGTTCATATTTAAATTCTTAAACAAAGTTCCAGGTATTAGAGGCTGGTTATTAGAACCAATAGTATAAGTCTTACTCTAAACTCACTTTTGCATATAAATTAACATGTAGTATTTCATTAACGTGTAGCCGTTGAAGAAGAGACTCCGGAAGTGCTGGACTTCCTCCTTCCGGACGAAGAACTAACTCCTGACCAGCAGCAACAAGGCAAGCCCCGGTTTGCATTAACCCTTTTATAAATCTTACTTTGTTTACATGTGTCATATGAAGTATGTATGTGCATTAGGTCTAGGGTGAATGAAACCCCACTTGCATAACCAAAGGTTCCTAAAAGAGTGAGGGTAGTGTCAAGGACCTCGAGTAGACAGGCTATGCTTAATGAGTCATAGGACTTCGGTACAAGTCGAGTAGTTGGAATCTACTCGCGAGATAGGATGGGGACACACGGGTTCGGTTGAGTGATGTGAGATCACTTTAGTAATGAAAATGAGACTAGGCAGGGGCTAGGGCGCAGCAAGAGAGAGTCTTGTGTGCGCAGCCCTGTCCGTGTCGATTGAGGACCGATCCGTGTGCGGCCCTGCTGAACAAGTATTGAACGTACCGAAGGCATATCGGATATATGGGCCCCGATAAACCGATGTAGCCTAAACCTCCGGGCGTCGAGGCATAGCACACCGATTTATAGGTGTAGGTTGAGGGCAGCAAGGTGGAAATCTGCCAACGGGCATAGAGAGATGCTCCGTGTGGGGAACCTCCTGCTCGTTTCGGTGCGACCGGTTCGACGTTTGGGCTGTTGGGTGAAAGGTTGTCCCGTACGACATCGAGTGAGCGTGCTGTGCAGCTCCACGGGTGGGCGTACGTGACGTGCTCTTTGGGTTTTCCCTGCAGGTGTATATCGAGTCGATTCGCCGTCCCTCGCGGTGACGAGTACTGCTTGTTCACTGCGTCGTAACGTAGACTAATGGATGAAATATGTTGATTCAATGATGCTGATTGATATAATTGTATTGCTACATGTGTGCCACCAAATACTGCTTACTAAATTTCAGATTTCATGAACTGTTAACTTGTTGCTAAAAGATGAACTAAGGATGAACTTGTAGGCGTGTCGTTTTGCTGAAAAGTTACTATCCTATGTCCCTTGTACCCCTCATGTAGAGTTTCATGCTTAGGTGAGTCGGTTAAGCCTTGCTGAGCCTTCGTGCTCACGGTTGCTGCTTAAGTGTTTTTCAGGTGAGGAGCCACCCACGGACTCGGAGTACGAGTCCACCGGCGAGGGTTACCCTCCGTCGGGGACCACGGCTGAGTGGGAGCCGTACACGCCGCGCTGAGCTGAGACGTGCAGCTAGTGTGGGTTGCCCTAGGGCTGGGCAACCGACTTTTGCTAAATAGGCGGGCGTGAGTTGTATAGTGTAGTCTTCCGCTGTGTAATAGAACAATAATTGTAACTGAAGTTTGTACTTGTTTGTACAGTTTCAGCTGTTTTTCCCATGTAATATATTGTGTTCTTATGACGTGTGCTGTCGGGTGTCGCATCGCGCGGCACCACCCTCTGCGATCCTGGATGAGCGGATTCCGGTCCGCCACACGGCGAATTTCCAGTTTTCCCCTTTCTGTGCACAGAACGACCTTCGGGTGCGATTCCGTCGAATTCGTGCTCTAGAAAGGATTAGAGGGCCTCAATCCGCTCTCACACAAACTAGACATGGTAACGCACAAGTTGCCTTCACAACCCTTGGCCGGAGAACCTCTGTACCCGACGTAATTCGAGGTTTACCGACGGCGGAACAAAAGGGAGGCATCGGGCGCACAGTGAGGACCAACTTCGGGCCTTCCCCGAGATGCCTCAAGCTCATGTCTACCTTCCCTGAGGTCCACTGATGCTTCCCGACCGGTTCCTCGAGTAGTTGAGGTGCTAGGGAAGTCAGCCGACATGGCCGAAGTCTTTCCGAGGTGGCGGCTCGTCGCCGACCATGCACCAGCCATTGTCATGAGTAGCTGACCCCAGAATCCTGTTCCCCGAGTGAAAGTAGGCAGGGGCGGCCAAAATCGTGAAGTCTGGAGCTGTACAGAAGCCGGCGGCGAGCTCTCCGGCGAGGTCACTCGACGGCAGAGCGCGGGCGTCACGAGGTTGAAGAAGGGGGTGGACCCCAGCTGTCAGCGGCCGATATTTTGAATCGGGATCGGGCTGCGGCCGTGATCGGGTGTGCTGGCGCGTAAAATCCTTGTGGACCGCAGTGTGCTGTCGCCTCGGCGTGCGACGCGTGTCCCCGGGGCCCACGCGCGAGTTTAAACTTTTCCCCGATTTTCAGATTTCCTTCAAACTTCAAATCCTCATAACTTTTGCTAGAAAGCTCCAAATTGAGTGAACCAAATTTTGTTGGATTCAGATCTCTGAGCACTTTCCAGCAAATCAAGTTTCAACTCATGAAAACCCTTAATTGTCCAGAATTAAATCCTCAAAGTTTAAAATGTTAGGAATTTTAACTGGAGAATCCTTTGGAGGAAAATCCTGATATTTTGCTGGGATGTTCACCAAAATATCCCTGAACTACCATAAAAATTTCAGACCCATTTGAGCTCATTTGATCCACCTAATGGTGTGATTAGTGAAACTGTTCCAGGGAAAATAGAAAATGTTCAGAAACATTTTCAGAATTTTCTCTGAAATTGTTTAGCTCATATCTTTAGCTAGAAACATTCAAATTAAGTGAGACAAACTCCATTAGAACCCTCTGAAAATCTAGTTTTCAGAAAGTCATAGTTTGTTTCATGAAAATCCTTAGAACACCCTAAAAGACTTCAATTAGGGTCAAGTACATGATTAATTGTGGAGGGCTCAAATGAGCTTTTCTGCAACTAAAACTTGACCAAGTCTCTGTTTAGGTTGTAAGCAAGCCACAGTAAAAATTTTGCAGTCATTGGGCTTGTCTAGTAAGAGTTATAGACTCCACAAGTTAAAAGTTAATACAACTGCATTTAAATTAATACATGTATTGCTTCTATCATGTAGTCGCTAAGGTCGAGGAGGAACCCGAAGTCCTAGACTTCGTTACTCCGGAGGAACAGCTAGCCTACGACCAAGAGCAGCAAGGCAAGCTCCGGTTTGCATTAACCTTTTACAAGTTTGTTGTTTTGAGCACATACTTGATTACGTTATTCTTTGCATTAGAGTCTTGTTTGGAAACCCAACTGCATAGCCAAGAAAACCATGGGTTGGGTTTAGGATGGCAGACCCCGTTAGCTACTGCAATGCTAAGATAGAGTAGGATTCGGTACAAGTTGAGTAGTTGGAACTACTCGCGAGCATAGGCTAGAGGCACTCGACTCGGGTAGTGACAGCACATGAAACACATGGCAAGAAAATGAGACCAAGCGGAGGGTAAGGGCAGCAGGACTTTGGGGCCTGTGTGCTGTAGCTCCGCTTGTGTCGATTGAGGACCGAGCCGTTTGCGGGCCTGTTGAACAAGCTAGAACAGTACCGAAGACCTACCGGCTATATGGAAACCGGTAAACTGATGTAACTCGGGTAGCTGGGTATTGAGGCATTGCCCGTCGTTCAGAGGGTAGGTTGAGAACTTGAGGTGTAAATCGGCTGGCGGCACTGAGATGCGCGTGCAGAGACCTCTTGCTCGGGATGATGGGACCGGTTCAATATTTGGCTGACGGGCAAAAGGTGGTTGCGTACGGCGTCCGTGATGGTTGTTGTAGGCAACATCGAGTACGGGCGTACGTGACAGGTTGTTCGGGTAACCCTGCAGGTGTAAATCGATTATAATCGCCGTCCCTCACGGTCAGTGAGTACCACTTGTTCACTGTACCGTGACGTAGAAAGAACAGGCTAGTTGCATATTAAAATGTTGCTGGTTGAAAGATGGACTTGATTGCTAATGATTTGCTGTAGTCTAGAGCTAACAAAAGTTCTTTTCAACTTTGGGCAAAGTACATGAGAGAAATGCATTTCTTGTTTGATTGCGGCTCTCTCATGTGCCTTAGTGTAAGGTTCTCCACAACCTGCTGCTAAAACTTGAAAGTAAGGTTCTACTAATTAGGTGAGTCCTTTGCAAATGATTTTACCTCATGTACCCATCACCCCTCATGTAGAAGTTCCATGTTTAGGTGAGACGGGTCAGACTTGCTGAGCCTTCGTGCTCACTGCTTGTGTTTGAAGCTTTTGCAGGGTTCTATGAGGAAGGGACTCCCGAGGAAGAGAAGGAACCCCAGGAGGGGAACCCCGTCGAGTGGGAGTCGTGCACGCCGCAGAGTTAGTGTGTGTGTGTGCTAGCAAGCACACGTTCAAGGGCTGAACGTGGACTTGATGCGTAGTCTACGCCCGCGAGTGTAGACTGGACTTATTTTGTTGTAAACATGTTCATAAACGTGTTTATGTAATAAAATTTCGCTTCCGCTTTGTACCTTTGACGTGTGTTATACAGTGCTGTGCAACGCAGCACCCCTCAGCGTGATCCTGGCTCGACAAGACCGTGGGGTCGTGTCAACTACCCTCACTCTTGGGGAAAAATTCTGGTTATGCAGTTGGGTATTCATCCATCCTACACCTAATGCACATACATACTTCACACTATGTATGTAAACAAAGTAAAACTTTATAAAAAGCTTAATGCAAACCGGGGCTTGCCTTGTTGCTGCTAGTCAGTAGTTAGGTCTTCATCCGAAAGGAGGAAGTCGAGCACCTCCGGAGTCTCCTCGCCTTCAGCGACTACATGTTAATGAATATGCACATAAGTTTAATTGTAAAGATTCTGCTACAAGTTCTACTAACAGTTTTCAAAAACTGGAACCTTGTTTAAGAATTTAAAATGAAACTGGGGCTAGTGGTTTGGGGCTTGGACCTAAGCACATGATCAAGTGCTAAGTGGTTTTCCCCCTCTTCCATATTGATCACCTCAAGTGGTTAAACAGAACAGGGGTGATCCAGAGCTCCAATGGAGCTGAGAATTTTCATGTGAGTTCCTTGTCACAAGAAAACCCTCTGGACCAAAGATTAACACTTTTCATTGAGTGGTTTGTTCAGAATAATTTTCTAAGCAATTAAGCAAAGAAGAATTAATTCTGAGATAACACCGATGTTCATGACAACTTAGTGAACTACAATTTCAATTTTAGCTCATAGAGTTTGCATGAATTTTCCTAGCATTTTTGGAGCTAAGATCTGCCCAGAACTGAATTTCCAAGTTTTGGAAATTCTCTGAAAATGTTTCTGTATTCAATTGAACACAGCACCTTCAAATCTGAATTGCCCTGATTAAATCAACTCCAAATGATCTGAAATCTTTACAGGGGTTCACTAACATCCTATAGAATATTCTGGCAAAATGTGAGGATTTTTGGGTGAACCAAACGCGCTCTAAAATTCTTTTGCTGAAAAGCTTTAAAGAATTTTCCAGAACTAAATAATGGGTTTCCTACAAATTGGGTTGCATATTTGGATAGATCTGTTTAAGATGAATTCAACCCAATTTGAATCACTAAATGTGAAGCTTCCTAGCAAAAGTTATGAGGTTCTAAAGTTTGAACTAAATCTGAAAATCCAAATAAACCGGGGAAAAGTTTAAATTCTGACCGTGGGCCCATCACACACGTGTCACTGCTGGAGCTGAGCCACACGGGGCCACAGACCCCTTCCTGCACAACCACACTGGATCCCGGGGCCGCAATCTATCAGCAATTTAAACCTCCCGTCGCTGACACTCGGGGCCCGCCGGTCGTCTTCCTCCTCGGGCCGGTTTCTTTTCCCGCGCCGCCCCCTCGCCAGCACCTCACTGGAGCTCGACGGACCCAGCTTCCCGGCCGCCTCTCGGCCGGAAACTTGCCGCCTGTGAGTTTGGGAGGTCGGGGAATACGTCTACGGGGTTGGCTCGGGCTGCCGGTGGCCGGAACTCGGTCGGCGACGTGCGCACCCCTCGGTGAAGCTTCGGCGCCGTGGCCCGAGTACCCTAGCCCGCCAAAAGCTCGGAGGTTTTGCCCTAAAGCATCAGTGGAGGTCAGGCTAGCTTGGCAAGGCATCAACATGGCTCAGAAACAGCGGCAGGTGGGGGTTCACCGTGAGCCCGATTCTCCCCGCCATAGCCGCAGTTGGAAAAACGGAAAACACGTCGGCTACAGCCATGATCAAGCTAGGGATGTGAAGGGAAATCGGTCGATGACTACTCTAGCACCATTGTACATGATCTGATGAACTCTAAGCGTGGTTTGGGTGCGAATTTTTGGATTCCCTCCCGAGAGGTCCGTGGAACCGCTCTGGAAGAAAAACGACGAATTCAGTCGCTAGGGTCCACGGGTTGCTCCGATTTTTGGGTGGAAGCAGGACCAGGACATGGCGCTCCCGGGGACGTGCTGGCTTGGCCGTGAAACCCTCTGTGACAAGCTGCCCACGGATGACCAGTAGCTGGTGCGCCAAGGTTGCCACGGCGGCTCTGTGTTCTCGGTGTATGGACCACCTAGCTATCCTAGTGAGGTGTGGAGAAGATAGCGGGGGGTCCTCCATTACCATTTGTGCAGCTCAGGAAGCTCGGGGACATGAGCTTGATCGTATCCCGATTGAATTCCTCGGAGGGGCGGCAAGCGAGTGTGCCGGTGGCCGAGCACGGAATAGCGGAGGGTCCGGGTTCTGTCGGGGTCGGGCGTATTTGTGAGCGATCCCCACGCGATGCGCCAGCCGAGCGTGCGCTGGGGGGGGGGGGGCGAGGTGGCCGCGCGGATGGCTCGGTGTCGAGCGCTGCCGAGGCCTGGTAAACCGAGCTCGCCCGTTGTTTACTTCGATCAGAAGTCTAGCTGACTAGTGGGCCCTTCCCCCCCCCCCCCCCCCTTAATTCCTCCTTCCCCCTTCTGCTGCCATTCTCTCACCCACTAAACATTGAATGGTATACTTTGCCCCTAAGTCATGGTTTGAATTTGAGTTCTCAAATTTGAACATTGTTTGGCTAAATTTGCTTCATGTTTGAACTGAAATTCAAATTCAGTTTTTGAATTCTTGCAAATTTATCTACCGACAAGATGAAGTCCAATGGGGATGAAAATTGGTGGGCTAACTCAGAAAAATGTGCTGAGTTTGAATATGAAGCTAACTTTTGAATTTGAGGGATGAAAGTTGCTGCAATTTGAATTTGCATTTAAATTGGCCTCTTTTTCAAATGCCTCCAAAATTGCGTCAAAAAGTGTTGGGTTTGCATCAAACTTGGCTTGAACCTTCCCAAGACTTTTTAAGTCCTAGGGGTGAGCTCAACCTCTCATGTTCATGTGTAGAAATCCTACTTTGTGAAGGTTAGGGCTTTCCCCTCTAATCACTCTTTTGATGGAGGTTACTTGCTCTTTATAATTTTTCACAAGATATCACCACAAAAACTGTGGTGTTGTGAGGTGATGAAAAGTTTTTGCAAGTCCCTTTTTCTTGGGCTTTTACATCCCTCCCCCTTAAAAGAATCTCGTCCCGAGATTACAAAAGAATAGACAGCGATGTAATAGGGACTCACCTGTGTTGAGACGCCATGAACTCCGGGTAATTGGAGCGAAGAAATTCCTCGCTCTCCCACGTTGCTTCTTCGGTGGTGTGGTTGCTCCAGAGTATTTTGTAGAACCACAACGTTCGACTACGCATGGTTCGGACTTTCTCATCAATAATCGCCACCGGATATTCATCATACGTTAAATCTGGTTGCAGCTCGCCGATGTCTTCGGTAGGAACAGCAGCGGTATGCTTCAGACATTTTCTCAGTTGTGAGACATGGAAAACGTCATGGACATCAGCAAGAGATGCCGGTAGATCCAGTCTATACGCCGCTGGTCCACACTTCTCAGTGATAGCATAGGGTCCAATGAAACGGGGAGCGAGTTTCTCCTTGACACCGAACCGGTGCACGCCCTTCATCGGAGACACGTGGAGGTACACGTGTTCCCCGACATCAAAGTGCAGTGGTCTACGCCTCTTATCAGCGTAGCTCTTTTGCCGGGATTGAGCAGCCTTCAAGTTGGCTTGAATTGTCCGAACGCGCTCTTCGGCGTCGTTCACCACATCAACCCCGAATGTGACCATTTCACCGTACTCGCACCCGTTTAATGGGGTGCGGCATTTGCGACCGTAGAGAGATTCGTAGGGTTCCATCTTGATACTCGCCTGATAGACGTTGTTGTACGAGAACGGTAGGTGATCATCCCAGTTCCTACCATGGTGGATGGCACATGCTCTCAACATGTCTTCCAGAACTTGATTCACCCTCTCTGTTTGGCCATCTGTCTGAGGGTGGTAGGCAGAGCTTCTAATCAGTTTAGTACCCAAAGCAGCGTGCAACTGCTCCCAAAAGCGAGATACAAACAATGCACCTCGGTCTGAGACTATGGTCTTGGGTACTCCATGCAAGCATAGGATCCTGGCGATATATAACTCCGCATATCTGTTGGCATGGAAATGTGTAAGCACGGGAATGAAGTGAGCCGACTTGGTTAGTCGGTCAACGATCACCCAAATGGAATCATGCTTGTTGGAAGTTAGGGGCAATCCTACAATGAAGTCCATGCTCACATCCTCCCATTTCCATGCTGGAATTCTCAGGGGTTGCAACAGCCCTGATTTTCTCATATGATCAGCCTTCACTCGTCTACATGTATCACACTCGGATACATACTGCGCTACCTCCCGCTTCATCCGCGTCCACCAAAATTTCTTTTTCAAATCTTGGTACATTTTGTTGCTGCCCGGATGAATGGATTATTTAGACAAGTGAGCTTCATCGAGGATTTTTATCCTCAGCTCTATATCTCGGTGTACGACTATGCGGCCATTGAACCATAGCGTCCCCTCATCGTCTTTCCGGAAACACTTGATCTCCCCATTGTCTATCCGTCTCCGGAGATGTGCCATGCCCTTATCAATCTTCTGAGCTGCAATGATGTCCTCCCTGATAGTAGGGATGAGGGCCAGGTTGTAGAGCGATCCATAAGGAACCAAGTATAAACTTGGCTCTTCCTCCCCCACCGGTGTAATGGTGAGGTTATGGACATGTGATTTCCGACTCAGCGCGTCGGCGACCACATTCGCCTTGGGGGGTGGTAGTGAATATCAATCTCATAATCATTGATCAGTTCTAACCACCTCCTTTGCCTCATGTTCAGCTCCTTCTGGGTGAAAATGTATTATAAGCTCTTGTGGTAGGTGTAGAGATGCACCAAATTTCCCAGGAGATAGTGCCTCCACATTTTCAGCGCCAAAACCACTGCAGCGACCTCAAGATCATGAGTCGGATAGTGCTGCTTATGGTTTCGAGGTTGGCATGAGCCATATGCGACCACACATCCTTCCTGCATCAACACGCAGCCGAGCCCAATACCGGACGTGTCACAACACACGTCGAAGGGCTTAGTTGTGTCTGGTTGAGCAAAGACCGGGGCTGTTGTGAGATCCTTCACCAATGCTTGGAACGCTCCTTCACACGCCGTGTTCCAAACATATTTCGTTCCTTTCTTCAGCAATTCTGTCATTGGCTTAGTGAGCTTGGAGAAGCTTGGAATGAATCTCCGATAGTAGCCTGCTAACCCGAGGAAGCTTCTGACCTCATGAACTGAAGTGGGAGCTTTCCATTTCAGCACTTGCTCTATTTTGCTTGGGTCAACCGCAATGCCTTCCGCGGAGATGATATGTCCCAAGAATGGCACTTGGCTGATCCAAAACTCGCATTTGCTGAACTTGGCGTAGAGCTTGTGGTCTTGCAATCGTTGAAGAATGATCCTCAAGTGTTCGGCATGTTTGGCTTCTGTCTTGGAGTAAACCAAGATATCATCGATGAACACCACAACGAACTTGTCCAGCTCCGGCAAGAACACCGGGTTCATGAGATACATGAAATGGGCTGGAGCATTCGTGAGACCAAAAGACATGACGAGATATTCATATAATCCATATCTCGTCGAGAAAGCCGTCTTCGGGATATCCTCCGCCCGGATCTTTATCTGATGATATCCAGAGCGAAGGTCCATCTTGGAGAACACACTTGCACCCACGAGTTGATCAAACAATATGTCGATGCGGGGCAGTGGATACTTATTCTTGACGGTGACGGTGTTGAGCGGCCGGTAGTCCACACACAGCCTCAAGGTTTCATCCTTCTTCTTCACGAACAGCGCCGAGCATCCCCAAGGCGAGAAACTCGGCCTAATGAAACCCTTGCTCAACAGATCATTGAGCTGTTCCTTCAGTTAAGCCAGCTTGTTCGGAGCCATTTTGTATAGTCTCCGTGATATGAGCATAGTCCCGGGTGCAAGTTCAATCTTGAACTCGACATCCCGCTCAGGTGGCATGCCCGGAAGATCATCCAGGAACACGTCGGGGTACTCCCGGACTACGGGGATGTCCCCTAACTTGAGAGCTTCAGTATTATTGATTGCTGAAACCTCCCGGACTGGATTATCTAATATGAGGGACTGCAGACAGTGTAGTGGGAAGTGGAGGTGAACCGTCCGTGATAAAGTTTCCAGGACAGCGCCATGGTAGCTTAGCCATGACATTCCTAAGATTGCATCAATCTTCTGCCCCTCAAGAATAATCATAGTGGTGGGCTATACCTTCCCACCTAAGCACAGGGGTGCTTTTGGAATCACCATAGTTGCTGAAATCTTTCCTCCCAGTGAGCAGATCATATAAGAACACTCGGTTGGAAAGGATTCCAGCTTATGCTTAACCACATATGATGCACTTATGAAATTGTGGGTTACACCAGAATCAAATAATAGGATGATGGCTTGGTCGTTGAGAGTAAACGTACCCGCCAGCATGTTGTCTCCTTCTGGGGCGTCCTCATAGTCGAGGTGGCGAATGCCCCCATTCCGCTGACCAACCTTCTTGACCAGAGGTCGGCCTCGAGCACCGCCCTGGAACTGGGCTCGCCCGGCGCTCTGCTGCCCCTGGGGACAGTCCTTGACGAAATGGCCCGTCTGGCCTGAAGCAAGTGAAGCGGGGCGGTCCTCTGCTGATCGGCGGACGGAAAACCGAGGCGCGTTGTGGTGGTGGAAACGCCCGGGGTGCCATCTGCTGCTGCTGCTGTTGTTGCGGTCGCGGTGGTGGCATCGACGGATGCCACTACTGTCCGGATGGTATCCGATACACCATGCGGTACTTTTGGGGAGCGCCACCCCCACTGCTGGGTGGAGCGCTGCGCTTCCGCTGCTCAGCTGCCAACTCCCGCTGAGCGTCCTCTTGCATAATCGCGGCATTGACGAGGTCGTTGAAGGTGCCGCGATTCCACTGAACGAGATACCTCTTCATCTCGGGGTGTAACCCCCGATAGAAATGCTCCCGCTTCTTCTCCTCGGTGGAAACGTAGTCTGATGCATATTGCGCCAGATGGTTGAAGGCACAGGAGTAGTCATGTGCACTCCTCCTGCCCTGCTTCAGTTCCAAAAATTCTTGGAACTTCCTCTTCATTATCCCGGGAGGTATATGATAGGCGCGGAACGCCTCCCGGAATTCTTCCCACTCCACGGCATGGCCAGCCGGACGTGAGGCGACATAGTTCGCCCACCACGCACCAGCGGCACCGTGAATCTGCTGCGCCGCGAATAGAGTCTTTTGCCGCTCCGTGCATTGGAGCAGCCCGAACTTGGACTCGATTGTCCGCAGCCAGTTGTCGGCCTCCAGTGGTTCTTCTGCTTTAGTGAACAATGGAGGGTGCGTACTCATGAAGTCCGAGTACGACACCTCATGGGGCTCACGGGGCCCCCTCTCTTGACCCCCCCCCCCCCCCCCCCGCCTGAAACGTATTCTGCACAATTGTGCGGAGCAGGTCGGTCTGCTCCTCACGACCACCCACCAGTGCCGCTATCACATCCGCTAGGGTAAGCGGAGGCGGCGGTGGTGGTTGCTGCTGCGGGGTGCTGTCATAGGCAGGTGGCTGGGAGTCATTGCCTCCCTATTGGCTAGAGCCACCAACCTCGTGCGTGGTCCTAGTGCGAACCATCTGCAACCATACGACAATAAACATCAATCCCGCAACATATTTCATGCAGTCCAATAAAATAGGCGTAAAACATAATGACAAGAAAATCATGCGATACATCTCGTATACAGATAATGTAATAACTTTGCACAAGCTCGACCATTACCAGACCAAATATAAGCTAGTTAAATCCTACTTGATAAACCTCCCCTTTGGAAGCTCACCACAACTAGGTTTGGTCATTGCGAGACGTTACTATCGCTTTGTCATCACGTAAACCACCCTTTTATCTTCAATACGACACAAACATGGTCTCTAGTAAAAGAAACTTGAGTGAGACCGATACTCAAATCTTTCACTAGTTGAAAATAACCTCTCATGAGTATGTTCTACCCTATTGGAAGTACTTAAACCCCCTTAGGGTACATCAATCTCTCTAATGAGTTCAACTGTCATCCCTCTGTTAGAATGACCAACTTCTACACATTCCAGATTTTGACCTGGTTCTGGACATGTTTATGACTGAAGTTGAATACCAAAGTTAAAGTTAACCTCAGTATATTTCCAAAGAGTACTTAGTTGCCCTCAGAACAGATCTGGTTAAAAAGTTGTGGTAAGTCAAAGTCAACAGAATTGCTGGAAGAATTTCAACAGCACCCCCTTTGGGAAGTTGCCGTTTTCAACTCATATTTCCACTGCATTCCGTGCTGCAAATACAGAAACTTTGAATTACAAAGATGTAACACATCTCCTACCCTTTCCAAAGAAGTGTCATATGGAAATTTTTTATTTTTCTACAGGAAGTTATGCTTGAACAACAGAACAGTCCAGAGGGTGTTTCTAAATCTGTCCTGGTTCTGGACAGTTTACATTCCTCTGGGATTTAAGCCATCTTAAGTTGTGATTCAGCTCGGGAAGTATACAACAAAGTTGTAGAGTACTTAAACACCTTTCCAGAACTATATCCCACACCTCCATTGGCTAATTAATTTGTGAGTTATGCCCTGTCAAATTTCAGCAACCTTGCTGCCGAAAACAGAGCACTCTGTTTTTCAATCCCTTTGACTACCCTGCTTAACTATCAAATTCTCCTACCCAACCAGGGTCCTAAATGTTGAAACTTAGTTATTTTAATTCATGGTTAACATTATTTTCCATGCACATGCCACACTATGTCGGTACTACGTTCCTCACAAAAAGAAAATCCTAACCGGATTATACCGGCATATACGTCTCAAGTGTGGCAGTAAACGGTCTCTCGCACACGTTTACTACACGGATACATACGTGGTTAGTACCTGCAGAAGACCACACAATAGTGATTCACTCAAAGGTTGTGTTTCCATTTCAGGCAGGACCATATTTGAAATTAAATACAAACGCCCATATCATTGCCATACGGCCGTCCTCGAGCTAGGCCACGTCTCAAGGTACATGATCGTGTTTCAACACCACACGACGGGGAACCCGAGTAGATCATGAACGGGTCGTCACGGTTGGGAATGTCATCAACCCAACAGATACCACCTACTTCCCTGCAGGTCACGCTGATGGCAAGCGCTGCGTATGTCCTCCTGGGCTATTTCCAAACGAACACACTCTCGCGTCACTGACCATGCGATGGGGTCTCCACTTACTTTCCTAATGCACGCTAGGGATCAGCGTTTCATATGAACTCAGGAACATGAGGAGTCCAAGAGTTTCATATTGACGTCTCACACCAAGCTGTGAGACTCATCCCTGAACCACGTTCCTCGTCAGGGGAGCTAACCGAAATTGAACCACTTTCGGTGGCGTTCCTTACCATTCTTACCAGAGCGTAGGTGCGTTGTTACATAATTGAAATTCAGAATTGTAACACATTGGTTAGTCTTTGCCACTTTAAGTAACTATTCTAATATAGTCCTTACTTGGGCAAACTACCGGATCCTCACCGTAAGCCTAAGTTTTCCCATAATACAGTCCTTAAGTACTGTGCTATCCCCAATGCAGCTCTGATACCAGGCTATGGCGGACCAGAATCCGCTCATCCAAGATCACAGAGGGTGATGCCGTACGATACGACACCCGACAGCACACATCATAAGGACACCTTTTTATTACATGGGAAACCAACTGAGCTGTACAAACCGGTACAAACTTCAGTTACTAACTATTGTTTATATTACACAGCGGAAGTTTCTTTTATACAACTCACGCCCGCCTATCTAGCAAAAGTCGGTTGCCCAGCCCTAGGGCAACCCACACTAGCTGCAGTCCTCAGCTCAGCGCGGCGTGTACGGCTCCCACTCAGCCGTGGTCCCCGACGGAGGGTAACCCTCGCCGGTGGACTCGTAACCCGAGTCCGTGGGTGGCTCCTCACCTGAAAAACACTTAAGCAGCAACCATGAGCACGAGGGCTCAACAAGACTTAACCGACTCACTTAGGCATGAAACTCTACATGAGGTGTACAATGAACACAGGGTATTAACATTGCAGCAAATGGACTCGCCTACAAGTTCATCCTTAATTCATCTTTTAGCAACAAGTTAACAGTTCAGGAATCTGAAATTTAGTAAGCAATATTTGGTGGCACACATGTACCAATACATTCATATCATAACAGCAATATCGAATCATCACATTTCATACATTAGCCTACGTCACGACTCAGTGACCAAATGGTACTCTTCACCGCGAGGGACGGCGAATCGACTCGATATACACCTGTAGGGACACCCACAGAGCACGTCACATACGCCCACCTGTGGAGCTGCACAACATGCTCACTCGATGTCGTACGGGACAACCTTTCACCCAACAGCCCAAACGTCGAACCGGTCGCACCGAAACGAGCAGGAGGTTCCCTACACAAAGCATCTCTCTATGCCCGTTAGCAGATTTCCACCTTGCTGCCCTCAGCCTACACCTATAAATCAGTGCGTTATGCCTCGACGCCCGGAGGTTTAGGTTACATCGGTTTATCGGGGCCCATATATCTGATATGCCTTCGGTACATTCAAACTTGATCAGCATGGTCCGCACACGGATCGGTCCTCAATCGACATGGACAGGGCTGCGCACACAAGACTCCCTCTTGCTGCGCCCTAGCCCCTGCCAAGTCTCATTTTCATTACTAAGGTGATCTCACATCACTCGAACCAATCCCGTGTGTCCCAAGCCTAACTCGCGAGTAGATTCCAACTACTCGACTTGTACCAAAGTCCTATGAATCATTAAGCATAGCCAGTCTATTTGAGGCCCTAGACACTACCCTCACTCTTGAGGAAAAATTCTGGTTATGCAGTTGGGTATTCATCCATCCTAGACCTAATGCACATACACACTTCACACTACTTATGTAAACAAAATAAAACTTTATAAAAAGCTTAATGCAAACCGGGGCTTGCCTTGTTGCTGCTGGTCAGTAGTTAGGTCTTCGTCCGGAAGGAGGAAGTCGAGCACCTCCGGAGTCTTCTCTCCTCCAGCGACTACACGTTAATGAATATGCACATAAGTTTAATTGTAAAGATTCTTCTACAAGTTCTACTAACAGTTTTCAAAAACTGGAACCTTGTTCAAGAATTTAAAATGAAACTGGGGCTAGTAGTTTGGGGCTTGGACCTAAGCACATGATCAAGTGCTAAGTGGTTTTCCCCCTCTTCCATATTGATCACCTCAAGTGGTTAAACAGAATAGGGGTGATCCAGAGCTCCAATGGAGCTGAGAATTTTCATGTGAGTTCCTTGTCACAAGAAAACCCTCTGGACCAATGATTAGCACTTTTCATTGAGTGGTTTGTTCAGAATAATTTTCTAAGCAATTAAGCAAAGAAGAATTAATTCTGAGATAACACCCATGTTCATGCCAACTTAGTGAACTACAATTTCAATTATAGCTCATATAGTTTGCATGAATTTTACTAGCATTTTTGGAGCTAAGATCTGCCCAGAACTGAATTTCCAAGTTTTGGAAATTCTCTGAAAATGTTTCTGTATTCAATTGAACACAGCACCTTCAAATCTGAATTGTCCTGACCAAATCAACTCCAAATGGTCTGAAATTGTTACAGGGGTTCACTAACATCCTAAAGAATATTCTGGCAAAATTTGATGATTTTTGGGTGAACCAAACTCCCTCTAAAATTCTTTTTCTTGAAAGCTTTAAAGAATTTTCCAGAATTAAATAATGGGTTTCATACAAATTGGGTTGCCTATTTGGATAGAGCTATTCAATGTGAATTCAACCCAATTTGAATCGCTAAATTTGGAGCTTCCTAGCAAACATTATGAGGTTCTAAAGTTTGAACTAAATCTGAAAATCCAAATAAACTGGGGAAAAGTTTAAATTCTGACCGTGGGCCCATCACGCACGTGTCACTGCTGGAGCTGAGCCACACTGGGCCACGGACCCCTTCCCGTGCAGCCACACTGGATCCCGGGGCCGCAATCGATCAGCAATTTAATCCTCTCGTCGCTGACACGTGGGGCCCGCCGATCATCTTCCTCCTCGGGCCGGTTTCTTTTCCCGCGCCGCCCCCTCGCCGGCACCTCACTGGAAACTCGCTGCCTGTGAGTTTAGGAGGTCGGGGAATACGTCTACGGGGTTGGCTCGGGCTGCCGGTGGCCGGAACTCGGTCGGCGACGTGTGCACCCCTCGGTGAAGCTTCGGCGCCGTGGCCCGAGTACCCTAGCCCGCCAAAAGCTCGGAGGATTCGCCCTAAAGCATCAGTGGGGGTCAGTCTAGCTTGGCAAGGCCTCAACATGGCTCGGAAACGGCGGCAAGTGGGGGTTAACCGTGAGCCCGGTCCTCCCCGCCATAGCCGCGGTTGGAAAAACGGAAAACACGTCGGCTCCAGCCATGATCAAGCTAGGGATGTGAAGGGAAATCGGTCGACGACTACTCTAGCACCCTTGTACATGATCTGATGACCTCTAAGCGCGGTTTGGGTGCGAATTTTTGGATTCCCTCCCGAGAGGTCCGTGGAAACGCTCTGGAAGAAAAACGACGAATTCGGTCGCTAGGGTCCACGGGTTGCTCCGATTTTTGGGTGGAAGCAGCACCAGGACAGGGCGCTCCCGGGGACTTGCTGGCTTGGCCGTGAAACCCTCGGTGACAAGCTGCCCACGGACGACCAGTTGCCGGTGCACCAAGGTTGCCATGGCGGCTCTGTGTTCTCGGCGTATGGACCACCTAGCTAGCCTAGTGAGGTGTGGAGAAGATAGCGGGGGGGGGGGGGGGGGGGGGGGTCCTCCAGTACCGTTTGTGCAGCTCGGGAAGCTCGGGGACGTGCGCTTGATCGTCTCCCGATTAAATACCTCAGAGGGGCGTCGAGCGACTGTGTCGGTGGCCGAGCACGGAATAGCGGAGGGTCCGGGTTCTGTCGGGGTCGGGCGTATTTGTGAGCGATCCCCACGCGATGCGCCAGCCGATCTTGCGCTGGGGGGGGGGTGAGGTGGCCGCGCGGATGGCACAGTGTCGAGCGCTGCTGAGGCCCGGTAAACCGAGCTCGCCTGGTGTTTACTTCGATCAGAAGTCCAGCTGACTAGTGGGCCCTTTCCCCCCCCCTTAATTCCTCCTTCCCCCTTCTGCTGCAATTCTCTCACCCACTGAACATTGAATGGTAAACTTTGCCCCTAAGTCATGGTTTGAATTTGATTTCTCAAATTTGAACATTGTTTTGCTAAATTTGCTTCATGTTTGAACTGAAATTCAAATTCAGTTTTTGAATTCTTGCAAATTCATCTCCCGACAAGATGAAGTCCAATGGGGATGAAAATTGGTGGGCTAACTCATAAAAATGTGCTGAGTTTGAATATGAAGCTAACTTTTGAATTTGAGGGATGAAAGTTGCTGCAATTTGAATTTATATTCAAATTGGCCTCTTTTTCAAATGCCTACAAAATTGCCTCAAAAAGTGTTGGGTTTGCATGAAACTTGGCTTGAACCTTCCCAAGACTTTTTAAGTCCTAGGGGTGAGCTCAACCTCTCATGTTCATGTATAGAAATCCTACTTTGTGAAGGTTAGGGCTTTCCCCTCTAATCACTCTTTTGATGGAGGTTACATGCTCTTTATAATTTTTCACAAGATATCATCACAAAAACTGTGGTGTTGTGAGGTGATGAAAAGTTTTTGTAAGTCCCTTTTTCTTGGGCTTTTACAGCCTGTCTTCCTCCTGTCGGCCTGAGCCAATGGAGGAAGACACCACGGATCCCCCAGGGAGGACCGGGACCATCCAGAGGCCCGTTTACTACATCAGCGAAGTCCTCCACGATGCCAAGACAAGGTAGCTGGAGGTCCATAAGCTGTTGTATGCAGTGCTCGTGGCGTCCAGGAAGCTCCGGCGCTACTTCCAAGCCCACCGGATCTCGGTGGTCACCTCCTTCCCGTTGAAGACCATCCTTCACAGCCCCAACACGACTGGCAACGTCGCTAAAGCGGAGTTGGCGGAGTTCGAGCTGGACTTCCTCCCTCGTCACACAGTCTAGAGTCAAGCACTGGCTGACTTCGTGGCCGAGTGGACGCCATCGACAACCAACCGAGGGGGGCCCGAAGACGGTGAACCAGAGCCCCGAGCTCCGGTCTTCACCGAGCCCCGTCGGATGCTCTTCTTCGACGGATCCTCACGAAAGCAGGGGGCCAGTGCCGGCGTACTGCTTCTCACGCCATCGGGGGAGCAGTTCGGGTACATGGTGCGTCTCAATTTCAAGGCAACCAACAACATGGCGGAGTATGAAGCCCTCATCTTCGGCCATAAGACGGTGCTGTCTCTCAGCGCTCGCCAGTTGTTGGCAAAGGGCGACTCCCAGCTAGTCATCAAGCATGTCAAGGGTGAATGTTCCTGCAACGACCCGCAACTAGCTGCCTATCTTCTCTACGTGCAGATGCTGGAGAAAGACTTCCTCGCCTTGGACCTGTGCCATGTACCACGCGCCGACAACGCCGCGGCGGACGAACTCTCAACGAAGGCTTCCACCGGAGCCCCGGCGCCTGAAGGAATCTTCGAGAGGACGTTGCCGCGGCCCACAGCCCGGCCTGCCGAGCCGGGCGAAGGGGGCGGGACCAGCACCTCGAAGCTGGCGGTATCGGCGGCCCTGCAACCATGGACGCTGCCAAGGATCATAAGCGTCACTGGGGACTCCGTGCTACCCAGCGCTCAAGATCCAGAAGCTCAAGTCAGACCCGATGCCTGGATCACGGAGATCCGGGACTACTTGAAAGACAACATCCTTCCTGATGAACGTGTATCCGCTGAACGGATTGTGCACATGGCTAAAAGATACGCGCTGGTAGAAGGGGATCTCTACCGGCGTGGCGCCAACCACGTCCTATTGCGGTGCATAACCCAGGAAGAAGGTTGCGACTTGCTCACTGAGATCCATGGAGGCGAATGTGGGAGTCACGCTTCCTCACGCATGCTTGTTGGTAAAGCCTTCCGGCATGGCTTCTACTGGCCAACAGTACTCCAGGATGCCGTCAAGCTGGTCAAGAGATGCAAGGCGTGCCAGTTTCATGCCAAGCAGATCCACACACTGGCTCAGACACTGTAGATGATCCCGCCCTCGTGGCCGTTCGCGATATGGGGGTTGGACATCCTGGGGCCATTCCCCAAAGCCGTCGGGGATTCCTGTACCTCTACGTCGCCATCGACAAGTTCACCAAGTGGTCGGAAGCTACACCCGTCATCACCATCAACAAACAATCCGCAGTCAAATTCATCAAGTCGATTGTCTGCAGGTTTGGTGTCCCGAACAGAATCATCACCGACAACGGGACCTAGTTCACCAGCGCAGTGTTCAAAGACTACTATGAAGACCGTGGCATCCAGGTGTGCTATGCCTCTGTTGCTCATCCAAAGAGCAACGGGCAAGTCGAGAGGGCCAACGCCGAAATCCTTCGGGGCCTCAAGACTCGCACCTATGCCAGCTTGAAGAAGCATGGCACAAAGTGGGTGGACGAGCTTCCGAGCACACTGTGGGCTAGCTGGACATCCCAGAGCCGGGCCACTGGGGAGACACCCTTCTTCATGGTGTACGTGGACGAAGCCGTGCTTCCCCCAGAGATCACCATGGGGTCTCCCCGCGTCTGAGCTTACGACGAAGCCGCGCAGTACCAGCTCCGGCGTGAAGACATCGACCTTGTCGACGAGGCTCGACTACAAGCAACGCTCCGCAACGCATGGTACAGGCAGGCGCTCCGGCGCAACCACCAAAGGACCGTGCGTGTCCGGGAGCTCAAGGAAGGCGACCTGGTGTTGCGGCGCATACTATCTCGTGAAGGGACTAACAAACTCTCCCCCAGCTGGGAAGGTCCCTTCCGAGTCACGAAAGTTTGCCGCCCCGGGTGCGTACGCCTTTCCACCAAGGATGGGGACCCGCTCCTGAACCCTTGGAACATAGAACATCTCCGTAAGTTCTATCCCTAGAGCAGTAGTAGGACAGGTCTTGTTCTTTCTGTAATAGATCCCATGGAGTCCAGGAACAGCGCTCGGAGCAACTAAGCCCCAGGGGGGCGGTCCAGGACTACGTCCAGCTTGGCCTGGTTCCGACCCTAAGCGCGTAGGATCTTGCTCCCCTTCATAATGGGGCGGGTCGTTGCCTCCATGTATAGCCTGCCTTCCTCCTATGGTTATTTATATGGAAAGAACCATGTCCTACCACGCTCTTCCTTATGTGCTCATTTAAATTATGCATTATTTTTTATGATCACGCCTCCATATCAAACACAGTGTATGCTCATCGTACACTTAGCTCTCCCTTCCCACTCTCATCCCTAGTCGGCATTTGCTATCCTACCGAAGACGGTCGCGCTTGAGGTACCTACTGATGGCCAGGGGGCCTCTCGGACCTCCCCCAGTCGGGTGCTGCGATGCCAGTTGGTCACCTCTAGGAAAAATCTGCGCTGTGCATGGGGGGTGCAGGGTGCGTAGCCTGCTTTGACTGGTTCCGTACCCAAAGCGTGTGCACTCTGCCCTTCAGAGGTCCAGGGGACTACAGCCTGCTTTGCCTGGTTTCATACCCAAAGCGTGTGCACTCTGCCTCCCCAGCGTTACAGTCTAGTACTAAGGGCCGGACGGTCATACCCTGACCTCAGAGGGAGCCGGACCTCCGGTGCCGGGTGCACTGAATTGCCCAAGCCCCGTATATCGGTCAAAGAACCGTAAGCCAAATAAGACTAAGAGACAGGGAAGGGAGAGCCCCCAAGGAGAATTACGGTTCCCCTACTTGTGTGCAGGACCTCCTGAGAGGCCTCCCGGACCTCAGAAGCCAGGGTCTCAGCACCGCTGCGCTCCGGGCGGACAGGGGGGCCCTGGCCTTAACTCCCCCGCAGGAATATGGTAGGTGTGCCCAAACAATTGGCCACACCTACCAGGGGGTCACTACGGGGACCGCACAAGGAAGGACGGGAGCTCCTGACTACTCCAACATAAGACCGGACGAGCCGGACCACGCCCCCTCTGTAGGGGTGGGTTCCGAAGGCCCCACGTGTCCGGCGGGGCCGGAGCTCCCCTCCCCTCAGAGGATAGCTCCGGGCCTGCCACGTGGCCGGCAGAGCCGGACCTCGCACCCTCTGCAGGGGCGAGCTCCGAAGGTTCCACGTGTCCAGCGGGACCGGGCCCCCCCCCTTCTCAGAGGAGAGCTCCGGGCCCACCACGTGGCCAGCAGAGCCGGACCTCGCCCCGTCCTCACGGGGCGAGCTCCGAAGACTCCACGTGTCCAGCGGGGCCGGACCTCCCTCTCCTCAGAGGAAAGCTCCGGGCCCGCCACGTGGCAGCGAAGCAGCGCAGCCTACCCAACGCGGTAGGCAGAAGGAGTAAAGCCGCACCATGCCCGTCCGTACAAGGTATTGAAGACCCACGCCTTCCCAAGACGCGGAGACGCGGAGCACGCCCCTGCCAGGAGGCGTTGTGCCCAGTCGCATCCCAGGGAAGATAGGCACGCAATGTCAGAAGCTGTACACCAATAAACACAGCGACAAGACATCCCCTGCTGCCCCTTCCATCATCAACCACTACACCTAGCATGCGGCGTGGGCAGGGCGGCAGGAAGGAGACTCAGAAGCCCTCGCCAGAGACAACTACCGGCGCTAATGCAGATATGGTAGATGGCAGAGATCTCCCCGGGACCACCTGTCGGGTCCCACGGTCCCCCTTTGTAAGCCGCCAGAGCCTTGGACTATAAAAGGCTCGGGTAGGCAACGTTGCAAAGGGTTCGGCTCTTTGCACACTCACACTCTACAAGGGTTTGCACCCCAGCTGGTTCGAACTCCAGTAGACATTCTAGTACCCAGTTCATCCTCAAGCTTAGAACTCTGGATCTAAGCACCAAGCAATACAGCGAGCACCTCTGCTCACCGTGGACGTAGGGTATTATGCTCCGGCGGTCCGAACCACGTAAAAAACCCTTGTGTTCATCTTCTTCTTTTGTCCAGTACAGCAAGACCCATGCAGGGGGACTAGCCCCTCCGAAAAAGAACCTCCGTGGGCTGCCCAGAGCAGGCCCAGGGGAAGTGTCGACCGCAGACGCTTTGACACTTGGCGTGCCAGATAGGGTCGCGTCGAGATCCTCCTCGACCTTCCGAGTCCGCAGCTTCAAGAGTCGCCCCTAGCTGAGGAGGCAGTCTCTCTCATCCGTCAAGGCCTCCTGCTCGCGCTCGAGCACAGCCTGGACCTGCCGGACGCTAGACTGGGCCTGCTCCATGGCGTCCGACAGGGGCAGCGGGGAGGCAGAGGCCGGAGCCGCGCCACAGACCTCCTCCATGACATCGTCTGAAGGAGGAGATGCTGGCATCTCGGCAACCAGGACGATGTGCCGGTCAGGAGAAGACGGCGCTGAGGTGGGGTCGGTCCCGACGCGCCCCTGCTTGCCGCCCGCCGGAAGGCCTGCATCAGCTCCTCCCGCTTCAGCACTTAGAGGCTGGATGCCGCCAGCCGGCTCCTCCAAGTCTTCGACAGCCATCGGCTCCCGAGCTGGCGAAGAAGGAGGAGATCGGCGGAACGAACCCCGCCAAGGCTTAGGCGGCGAAAAAGATGGTTTCCCCCCTCTCCAGACGTAGAGGGAGAGAACCCCACCGAAGGCAACACCACTCCTCCTTAGAATGCCATCCCAGCAGCTTGCGCATCGCCTCCAGGTCTCTCGTCCGGGCGATGCGCGGCGGAGGTAGGCAGGAAGCCATCAGAGGCAAAGGTGCGAGAGCTTGGAGGACGAAGAAGGCTTGGGCGCTCAGAGGATTCTGGGGGGCTCAAGCGCAGGGAAGTGTGCAAAGGGAAGCTTGCGATGCAGATGAGATCCCTTTTAAACTTCCCAGAAGCAATTCGAAACGCTTCGTATGCGCCGCTCGGGGCAGACGCCCCGGGTCCAAGCCCCAGAGTCCATGACAAGCGTCCCAAGCCATCCTGCAGAAGCGGTGGACCGGACAGTCAGCCCCCCCCAGGCGGAGAACCCGGCGGTTCCTGACAAGGCGCTGCGACGTGCGCTGCGACGTGCAGTAGTGGCAGCCTTGGGAACCCCCACAGTAAAAGCAGCCATCAAGCAGGGTTCACGCCCCCATGATCCCACGACCGTTTGTGCTCCGGCAACGGTCAAAAGGAGACTCCGAGAAGGTGCGCGGGGTAGAAAAGGTGAAGGCCCCACCTCGCGCTCCTTACCTCCCCCGAGATGGGCCCGGGGGCCACTGCCGGTACCCTCAATACCGGGTACCCCCGCACACAGGCCAAAATCGTCTAAGGACTTCGCCGCCTCTGCAGGGGCGAACTCCGAGGGCACCTGAGCCGGACCTCCCCTCTCCGCGGGGAGAGCTCCGAAGGCTCCACGTGTCCAGCACGGCCGGACCTCCCTCTACTCAGAGGCGAGCTCCGGGCCCGCCATGTGGCCAGCAGAGCCGGACCTCCCCCCTCCGCGGGGAGAGCTCCGAAGGATCCACGTGTCCAGTGGGGCCGGACCTCCCTCTCCTCAGAGGAGAGCTCCATGCCCGCCATGTGTCCAGCAGAGCCGGACCTCCCCCCTCCGTGGGGAGAGCTCCGAAGGCTCCATGTGTCCAGCGGGGCCGGATCTCCCTCTCCTCAGAGGAAAGCTCTGGGCCCACCACGTGGCAGTGAAGCAGCACTGTCTACCCAGCGCGGTAGGCAGCAGGAGTAAAGCCGCACCATGCACCGTACGTACAAGGTATTGAAGACCCGCGCCTTCCCAAGGCACGGTATTGAAGACCCGTGCCTTCCCAAGATGCGGAGCACGCCCCTGCCCGGAGGCGTTGTGCCCAGTCGCATCACAGGGAAGACAGGCACGCAATGTCAGAAGTTGTACACCAATAAACACAGCGACAAGATATCCCTGCCGCCCCTGCCATCATCAACCACTACGCCTAGCTTGCGGCGTGGGCAGGGCGGCAGGCCGGAGACTCCGAAGCCCTCACCAAAGACAACTACCGGTGTTAATGCAGATACGGTAGATGACAGAGATCTCCCCGGGACCACCTGTCGGGTCCTGAGGCCCCCCGTTTGTAAGACGCCCGAGCCTTGGACTATAAAAGGCTCGGGTAGGCAACGTTGAAAAGGGTTCGGCATTCTCGCCACCCAACACTCAGACATTCATCCTCATACCCAGGCTTAGACCTCCAGTTCTGAGCTGGAAGCAATACAACGAGCACCTCTGCTCACCGTGGACGTAGGGTTTTACGCTCCGGCGGCCCGAACCACATAAAAAACCCTTGTGTTCATCTTATTCCTTCATCCAGTACAGCAAGACCCACGCAGGGGGACTAGCCCCTCCAAAAAAGAACCTCCGCAGGCTGCCCAGAGCTGGCCCGGGGGAAGTGTCAACCGCAGACGCTTCGATAGCTTCTCTACATGAAAAATGTGTACAATGCATGGGAATGAATTTTGAGGGTGTTACATAATCCCACAATGAAATCCATGCTCACATATTCCCACTTCCAGGCTGGAATTTTCAGGTGTTGCAACAGCCCTGATTTCCTCATGTGATCCGCCTTCACTCGTCTACATGTATCACACTCAGATAAGTACTTTGCAACTTCCCGCTTTATCCGTGTCCACCAAAATTTTCTTTTCAAATCTTGATACATTTTGCTGCTTCCCGGATGAATGGAGAATTTAGACAAGTGAGCTTCATCAAGGATCTTCTTTCTCAGCTCCATATTCCGGGGTACGACTATGCGGTCATTGAACCACAGCATCCCCTCATCATCTTTCCGGAAACATTTGATATCCCCACTGTCTATCCATCTCCAGAGATGTGCCATGTCCTTGTCAACCTTCTGTGCTGCAATGATATCCTCCCAAATAGTAGGGATGAGGGCAAGGTTGTATAGTGATCCATAAGGAACCAAGTATAAACTCGGCTCTTCTTCTTCCATTGGTTTAATGGTGAGGTTATGGACATGTGATTTCCGACTCAGCGCATCGGCAACCACATTCGCCTTGCCGGGGTGGTAATGAATCTCAATCTCATAGTCTTTGATTAGTTCTAACCACCTCCTTTTCCTCATATTCAGCTCTGGGTGAAGATATATTTTAAGCTCTTGTGGTCGATGTAGAGATGCACCAAATTCCCTAGGAGATAGTGCCTCCACATTTTCAGCGCCAAAACGACAGCAGCAAGCTCAAGATCATGCGTTGGATAGTGCTGCTCGTGGTTTCGGAGTTGGCGTGAGCCATATGCGACCACATGTCCTTCTTGCATCAACACACAGCCGAGCCCAATACCAGACGCATCACAACAAGTAGAAAGGCTTGGTCGTATCCGGTTGAGCTAAGACTGGGGCTGTTGTGAGATGCTTCATCAATGCTTGGAACACTCCTTCACATGCTGAGTTCCAAACATATTTTGTTCCCTTCTTCAATAATTCTGTCATCAGCTTAGCAAGCTTGGAGAAGTCTGGGATGAATCTCCGGTAATATCCCGCTAAACCGAGGAAGCTTCTGACTTCATGGACAGAAGTAGAGGCTTTCCATTTAAGCACTTGTTCAATTTTGCTTGGGTCAACCGCAATGCCTTCCGTTGAGATGATATGCCCCAAAAATGGCACTTGGCTGATCCAAAACTTGCATTTTCTGAACTTGGCATAGAGCTTATGGTCCCGCATCATTGAAGGACGATTCACAAGTGTTCGGCGTGTTCTGCTTCTGACTTGGAGTAAACCAAGATATCATCAATGAACACCACAACGAACATGTCCAGCTCCGGCATGAACATCGAGTTCATGAGATACATGAAATGTGCCGTAGCGTTGGTGAGACCAAAAGACATGACGAGATATTCATATAGGCCATATCTCCTCAAGAATGCCGTCTTCAGGATATCCTCCGCCCGGATCTTTATTTGATGATACCCGGAGCGAAGGTCCATCTTGGAGAACACACATGCACCCACAAGCTGATCAAACAGGATGTCCATGCGGGGCAGTGGATATTTGTTCTTGATGGTGACGGTGTTGAGTGGCCGGTAATCCACACACATCCTCAAAGTTTCATCCTTCTTCTTAATGAACAGCGCCGAGCATCCCCAAGGCGAGGAACTCAGCCTAATGAACCCCTTGCTCAACAAATCATTGAGCTGTTCTTTCAATTCAGCCAGCTCATTCAGAGCCATCTCGTACGGTCTCCGTGATATTGGTGTAGTCCCGGGCGCAAGTTCAATCTTGAACTCCACATCCCGTTCAGGTGGCATGCTCGGGAGATCATCCGGAAATACGCCGGGGTATTCCGGGACCACGGAGATGTCCTCTAACTTGGGAGCTTCAGTATGATAGGCGGCTGAAACTTCCGGGACTGGATTGTCTAGTATGAGGGACTGCGGACGGTGGAGTGAGGAGTTGAGATGAACCGTCCATGATAATGTTTCTAGGACAGCGCCATGGTAACTTAGCCATGACATACCTAAGATTGCATCAATCTTCTGCCCCTCAAGAATAATCATAGTAGTGGGATATATCTTCCCACCTAAGCACAGTGGTGCTTTCGGAATCATCATATTTGCTGAAATCTCCCCTCCCGGCGAGCAGATCACATAAGAGCACTCGGTTGGAAAGACTTCCAGTTGATGCTTAACCACGTATGATGCACTTATGAAGTTGTGGGTTGCACCAGAATCAAATAAAATGATGATTGCTTGATCGTTGAGAGTGAACGTACCCGCCAGCACGTTTTCTCCTTCCTGGGCGTCCTCATTGTCGAGGTTGCGAACGCCCCTGGTTCGCTGACTTCCCTTCTTGACCGGAGGTCGGCCTCGAGCACCGCCCTGATATTGGGCTTGCCCGCTACTTTGCTGCCCCTGAGGACAGTCCTTCGAGAAATGGCCCGCCTGGCCACACGTGTAGCATGTGTAGCGAGGCGGTCCTCCACTGACCGGCGGACGGAATACCGGGGCGCTATGTGGTGGTGGAAACACCCAGGGTACCATCTGCTGCTGCTGCTGCTGCTGCTGCTTCTGCTGTTGCGGTCGCGGTGGTGGCATCTGCGGTCGGAATAGGGGTGGCTGGAAAGAACGATCCCCAAACTGTTGAGGTCGCGCCGCTGGATGCCACTGCTGACCGGATGGTGTCCGATACACCATACGGTATTTTTGAGGAGCTCCACCCCTGCTGCTAGGTGGAGCGCTTCTCTTTCGCTGCTCAGCCGCCAGTTGCCGCTGAGCATCCTCTTGCATAATCGCGGCGTTGACGAGGTCGTTGAAAGTGCCGCGATTACATTGCACGAGATGCATCTTCATCTTGGGATTTAACCCCAAACAGAATCGCTCTCGCTTCGTCTCCTCAGTGGAGACATAATCTGACGCATACTGCACCAGATGGTTGAACACACGGGAGTAGACGTGGGCACTCCTCCCGCCTTGCTTCAGCTCCAAGAATTCTTGGAACTTCCTCTTCATTATCCCGGGAGGTATATGGTAGGCGTGGAATGCCTCCCGGAATTCTTCCCATTCCACGGCGTGGCCAGAAGGCAGTGAGGCAACATAGTTCGCCCACCATGCACCGGAGGCACCGTGAAGCTGCTGTGCTGCGAAGAGAGTCTTCTGCCGCTCCGTGCATTGGAGCAGCCCGAACTTGGACTCTATAGTCCGCAGCCAGTTGTCAGCCTCCAGTGGTTCTACCGCTTCGGTGAACACCGGAGGATGCGTACTCATGAAATCTGAGTACGTCGTAGTGTGGGGCTCATGAGGCCCCCTCTCGTGACGCCCCCCCCCCCCCCCCCCGCCTGGGACGTATTCTGCACGATCGTGCGGAGCAGATCGGTCTGCTCCTCACGATTGCCCACCAGCGCCGCGATCACATCCGCTAGTGTAAGCGGAGGCGGCGGTGGTGGTTGTTGCTGCGGGGTGTTGTCGTAGGCAGGTGGCTGGGAGTCATCACCCCCTTGCTGACTAGATCCCCAGACCTCATGCGTGGCCTGAGTGCGAACCATCTGCAACCATACGGCAATAAAAATCAGTCCCACAGCATACTCCATGCAGTCCAATAAAATAGTCGTAAACATAATGACAGTAAACATGCGATACATCTCGTAAATAGACAATGTAATAACTTTGCACAAGCTACACCATTACCCAATCAAATACAAACTAGTTAAATCCAACTTGATGGACTTCCTCTTTGGAAGTTCACCTCAACTAGATTTGGTCACTATGAGACGTTAATATCGCTTTGTCATCACGTATACTACCCTTTATCTTCAATACGACACAAACATGGTCTCCCGCAAAAGAAACTTGAGTAGCAAATATACTCAAATCTTTCACTAATTGAAGATAACAACTTACGAATATGTTTTACCCCATTGGAAGTAATCAAACCCCCAAGGGTACAACAATCGCTCAAATAAGTTCCACTGTCCATCCTTCTGCCCATAATGACCAGTTTCTACATATCCCAGATTTTAACGTGGTACTTGACATTTTCATGACTCAAGTTGAATACCAAAGTTAAAGTTAACTTCAGTACATTTCCAACGAGTATTTGTTTGCCCCCAGATCGGCTCTTGTTAAAAAGTTATGATAATTCAAATTCAACAGAATTTCTGGAAGAATTTCAACAGCACCTCCTTTGGAAGTTGGTATTTTCCACTCTAAATTTCACTGAATTCCGTGCTGCAACTGCAAAAACTTTGAATTACAAAGATGTAAAACATCTCCTAACCTTTACAAAAATGTATCATATGATAGTTTTAGATTTTTCTACAGGAAGTTATTCTTGAAAAACAGAACAGTCCAGGGAGTGTTTTTAAATCTGTCCTGGTTCTGGACAGTTTCCAATCATCTGGAATTTCAACCAGTTTAATATGTGATTATGCTATGGAAGTCTACAACAAATTTGTAGAGCACCTAAACCTCTTTCCATAACTATATCCCACACCTCCATTGGCTAAATAATCTGTGAGTTATGCTCGGTTAAAGTTCAACAAACTTGCTGCCAAAACAGAGCGCTCTGTTTTTCAATCCCTTTGAGCTAAACTAATCAACTGTTGAATTTTTCTACCCAACTAGGGTGTAACACCCTCAAATTCATTTCCATGCATTGCATACATTTTTCATGTATAGAAGCATTATAAAAGAAGTAGAAATGGAGAAAGAACTATAGAAATGGAGAAAGAACCATAGAAATAGAGAAAAGAACCATAGAAATGGAGAAAGAACCGTAGAAATGGAGGAAGGAACCATAGAAATGGAGGCAAACCCACAGAAATGGAGAAGGAAATACAGAAATGGAGAATGGGGCATAGAAATGGAGAAGGGAAATGTATAAATGGAGAATAACACATAGAAATGGAGAGGGGAATGTAGAAATGGAGAATGGGACATAGAAATGGAGAGGGAAATGTAGAAATGGAGAATCGGACATAGAAATGGAGAAGGGAATGTATAAATGGAGCAAGTGACATAGAAATGGTGAGTAATGGGAAAAAGATAGCTGAAATGAGCCATTCCCAAATTTCCCCAAAATTCCCCCAAATTTTTGTAAATTCCCCAATTCCCAAAAAGGCTTCCGCACCACAAGAGATAAGTTTGTTAAGATCCAAAAAAATTGAATAGGACTCTTATTTGAGCTCCAATTGGAGTAGGACTCTCCTTTTCCCCCTTATAAATATAACCCTCACCCCCTTGGCTGACCCCTCTCTCTTTTTGTCGCCCCCCCTGCTGCCAGGCCCCCTTCCTTGCTGCCAAGTCGCCAAGTTCCCCCCCCTTCCCGGAATTTGGCCGCCGTCGAGCCCCGTAGAGCCCCGCTGTCACCGGAGAAGAAGCCCGACGATCTGTCCTACCAAAATTTTCCATAGAAAAATTCCCCACTGCTGCCATTGCTAGGAGGAAGTCCGCATCCGTTTTCTTCGCCCCCTTCGAGCAGAAACTTTTACGTGTGGACAGATCGTGTTTTGATCGATTTTTGACGGTGGAATTGATCTAGATCTTTAGTCAAGATCATCACCACGTCCACACTTGATTCCTATACCCTTGTTAATCATAAAACCCCCATGAAAGCCCATTAAAACATGCAAGAACACGTACAAACTGGATTAATAAAACTGCACCATAGGATTTGCATTTATCTACCCCATTGCATTTTGAGTAAAGTTTGTGCATGATGATTCATTGCTTTAAATTTTGTATGTGTGTGGTCGTGAGTAGAAGGAAAAGCTCAAGAGGCCATCTACGAGGATCTACAACACCAAGACTTCGAGACGCTCGAACAGCAAGAACCACGGAAGCAAGGCAAGTGCCCCTTGACCATATTGATCCCATATTTTGAAACTGTTTTGTTTGAGAAAACGTGTGTGCTTGAGACAACTTGATGGGACACCCTTTTATAGGAGTTTACTAGTTTTGTTAACCATCCTTGTCGCCGGGAAAGTTGATGAGTCAAGTATGGTCATTTTTCCTTTTTGCTTCGCTTAATTAACAGGATACGGGAAGCTGAAATAAAACATGGTTAGCTACTGCACTCATATGAATAATGATGATGATAACTTGATGATGTTAATGAGTCTGGAATCGGGGAGATCTAGGCAAGCTTGGTTCATGGATGTTGCTGAATGAGATGGTGGTTTACTTGTCGTAGATCTAAGGACTGGTTCATGCCAGCACATGCCAGGAAAACAGTGCCACCACAAGGCCAAATATGGGTGCGGCTTAGCTGACTAATTAGGTGTATTGCTAGCTTGTTATGGACCATGGATGACGCGGGGAATGGGAGTCGAGGAGGACTGCCCTGGGAACTGCATGACACAAGAGGGGGCCCATGGGTGGGAGAATGGTGATTCGAGCCTGCCGGTGAAACCTTAGTGAGTCCATACATCTAGTAGCCCCTTTCTAAAGGCTATTTTGTGATCTCTTGTCCATACACCGATGGTTGTGTAATGGTATAATGGAGGTTCTGCAGTCACCGACAGGTGACAAAATTACGAACTTGTGGGTAAAGTGGTGCCACCTATGCAGAGTGTAAAACTATAATGATAGCCGTGCTTCCGGTCACAAGCACCTGGCCAACTCACATGATTAGAGGCAAACTTGGGATGTTTATTCGGTTATGGGTATGGTATGGTCATTGGGATTGGTGTCGGGACTGTTTTGGGTCATGAAAATGAATTTGGTATCGGTTATATGAAAATGAGATGGATATGAATATTTATGAGTATGAGATGAACTTGAGGAAGATTTTTGGCTGGTTGAGACTTGATAAATGATGAAATATGATGCAAGAATGTTGCTGTTTTACTTGGTTATATTGGGATTAAATTCATCTAGACTTAGTTGGTGTTTTTATCATGTTTGTAAAATAAAATTTGCTTGCTGCAATGAGCCTTTTTATTCCCTACCTTGTTGTAAGCTACATGTCATACTTTCCACGCACTTGCTGAGTACGACATGTACTCACCTTGCATTACCACATAAACATGAGCTACAAGAGATGAGTACTTCGAGGACCATGTGGAGTACTAGGCGTGCGAACTACCATCAACATGCCTGTGGAGTTGAAGATGGAGCCTGCTGTCTTTAGTCACTTTCCGCTGTCGTTTAGATTCTTCCGCTGCAAGAATAAGACAGACATTCATGAGTGAGACATTGAGTCATTGTAGTACAGTACTTAAACCCTATTTATTCATGGTTATATTCTGAATTCAGTTTGTGGATTACATGTGTATGTGTGATGAACATCCTGGGCACACATATGCATTCACCTGGTTCTATTTTTGGAACCGGGTGTCACAGATTGGTATCAGAGCCACGTTGACCGTAGGACGTAAGCCTAGGTAGAATGGACACTCTAAAACACATAGGAACACCCCTCTAAACTGCTATTTTCGAAAATTACTTGCTGCTGAACTTTACTTGTCAATTCAGCCACCGCAAAGTGCTATTTTGAGCCCCTCTTTTCTCTTCTTTTGGACAGCAACACCTTTGCTTTCTTGCTCCATAGCCTCTGAAGTTTTGGAGTTATTTCTTCCTTCTCTAAAGTTTCTCATGTCTTATTTAAAGATGCCGGTGATTAGGAGCACGGCACGCATAAGTACTCGTCCACCACCACGTGGGAGTGCACTTAACCCCATTGAGGTGTCTGATGGACCATATTGGGAGGAGGTGAAGACGGAACCTCATGATGAAGAGGAAGTCAATAGCTCTATGCATGAGGAAGAGGACCCGGAAGAGGTGGAACCATTCGAAGACGATATGGAGGATGATCCACAAGAATGGCATTGGTACACACCTAAGGAGGAGTTTCACGCGGGCTTACACCACGTGGAGCCTCATGAAGCTATGACAGGAGGAGATGAACCCGAGGTGGAGCCACCCCTTGCTGAGACCAATAATGAAGGTGATGAATGGGCCAACCATTCAGTTCAAGAATTTCGGTCCGACGGAATGGAAGGAGGACACATATCTAGGGAGCTCAAAGAATTTCTGGATTGCTGCAGCTTATACCCGGAATATCTTCTCAAGAAAGTCCCTTGTCTCGAACATTGTAAAAACCAAATAAAGTGACTTGCTAAAGTGTTCATTTTACCACCTCACAACAGCACAGCTCATTTAGTGGATAGCTCATGAACACTTGTGAAGAGCAAGTAAACACCATCAAAAGGGTGATTAGAGAGGAAAAACCCATAACTCCAAAAAGTAGGAGTCCTACAAATAAACATGAAAGGTTGAGCTCACCCCTAGACCTTATATATTCTTGGGAAGGCTCAGGCCAAATTTCATGCAAATCCAATACTTTTTGAGGCACTTTTGGAGACAATTCAAAAAGGGGTCAATTTGAATGCAAATTCAAATTGCAGACACTTTCATCACTTGAATTCAAAAGTTGACTTCATATTCAAAATCAGCAAATTTTTCTTAGTTAGTCCACCAATTTTCATCCCCATTGGACTTCATCTTGTCGGAAGCTAAAATTGCATGAATTCAAAACTGAATTTGAATTTCAAATTCAAATGGCCAGCAAATTTAGCCAAACCAGTTCCAAATTGAGGAAATCAAATTCAAACCATGACTTTGGGGCCAAGTCTTTCATTCAATTGTGAGTAGCTGGGATCTTTTCAGTGAAAACAGAAATGAAAATCAGAAAAAGAATTAGAGGGGAGAGTCCCACTTGTCAGTAGCCTTAACACAGAAGCATTCTTCGGCTTGATCTTTTTTCGCTCGGCCGAAGCTGCACGCGCCAGCCCGCTACCGACGTCGGCGCCCGACCGCCTCAGCCAGGCCAGCTCCTGCTTGGGGAGGGGGAAAGATCAGTGACCGAAGAGAGAAAACGTGTAGCCCTGCCGTGTTCCGTCTTTCCCCTCACGCAGTTCGCCCCCACAACCGAAGCAAATCACTCCGAGCTCGCCTCTCTCTGATCACCGGCGTTCGGGCGACACAGGCACCTTCGTGGCCGACGAGCTACACAAGAAAGGTCCGCTCCAAGGTTCTTAACACGCTCGTACCAACCGCTCCGCCTCTCGTGCTTCGCCGGGGTAGAATTTGTCCGGTTAGTCCTCGGTGTTCAAATAACTGAGCTTGCAAAGAATCCGAAATTCGTGGTGATCGGTCCAACAACGCGTAAACTGAGCTAAGCACATGTTCTACACATCCCTACGGCCACCTAGGATAAAAAACCATCAAAAACCTTCGAGTTTTGGCGCTGCTATTCGAGTTTTTCAAGCATCCACCGTTTTAGCCATAGGTCGATGGTGAAGTCCTAGCTCTGGCCGTTTCCATGGCAACCCGAGTTCATTTTCGTGCTCAGCATGCCACAGCGGAGCTGTAGGAGCAAACCGTTCCGAAAATAAGGCCCTGAGTAGCTCGGGCGACATCGCCGGAGTGGGGATCGCCGCTGTCACCGTCGCGGGCGTGGTTCCGGCCATCGCCGAGCTTCGGTGAGGGCACCAGCGTGTTCCCTGAGCAAAGTTAGGCACAGGCGGTGAAATCCGTCGGAGGTCGGGCAGCAAAATGGCCGGCGGCGAGTTCTCCGGCGAAGCGCCGCCGCGGAAGTCGCAGGAGGTCGCAAGGTAGACGAAGGGGGGCCAGGTCCACCTGTCAGTCCCTGTTCTCTCGCGGGGATCCACCTTGCAGCAGGGATCCGGTGCGGCAGCGCGGGTAAAACTCCGTGGGCTGCGGTGTGGCCGCGATCTCAGTGAGCCGGTTTAAAGAGTGGGTCCCACCCGCAGAGTTTAAACATTTTGGGATTTTCCAGTTTAGTGCAAACTTCAAATGCATATAACTTCTGCTAGGAAGCTCCAAATTCAGTGAACCAAATTTTTATGAACTCAGCTTTTTGAGTACTTTCCAGCAACACAAATTTCAGCTCATGAAACTTAATAGTTTTCCAGAATTAATTCCCTAAAATTTAAACTGTTAGGAATTTTATCTGGAGAATTACTGTATGCAAAATTCTGAAATTTGGCTCGGAGGTTCACTGGAAAATCCTTGAGTCACAGGAAAATTTTCAGACTCATCCAAGTTCATTTAGTCACCCTAATGGTGTGATTAAGTGAACTGCCCTGAGAAAATGGAAAAATGTCCAGAAACATTTTTCAGATTTTCTCAAATCTTGTTTAGGGCATAACTTCATCTAGAATTCTTAAAATGACATGAAACCAATTCCAGTAGAACCATCTCAAATTCTAGTTTCCAGAAAATAATGGTTGAAGCCATGAAAACCCCTGGAATTCTTTAGAGGCTCTAATGTTGACCAAATAGGATTTTATTTGTACAAAGCTCAAATGAACTTTGTTTCAAATGAAACTTGGTCAAGACTCTGGTTAGGACCCTATCAAGCCATCATAAAAATTTCAGAGCCAAAAGGGAGGGCTATCTAGAGTTATGGTAATTACTTTTTCAGTTCTAAACATTGCATGTAATGTGACATATAGTATATCATTTACGTGTAGTCGCTGAAGGCGAGGAGACCCCGGAAGTGCTCAACTTTCTTCTTCCGGACGAAGCCTTAACATCTGACCAGCAGCAACAAGGCAAGCCCCGGTTTACATTAAACCATTTTACAAAGTTTTGCTTTGTTATATACTTAGTATGAGGTATATGAATGTGCATTAGGTGTAGGGTGAATGAAACCCAAGTTCATAAACAGATTTTCCTATAAGAGTGAGGGTAGTGTCTAAGTCCTCGAGTAGACAGGCTATGCTTAATGATTCATAGAACTTCAGTACAAGTCGAGTAGTTGGAATCTGCTCGCGAGTTAGGCTTTGGGACACACGGGATTGGTTCGAGTGATGTGAGATCATTTTAGTAAGAAAATGAGACTAGCCAGGGGCTAGGGAGCAGAAAGAGGAAGTCTTGTGTGCGCAGACCTGTTCATGTCGATTGAGGACCGATCCGTGTGCGGCCCTGCTGAACAAGTATTGAACGTACGGAAGGAATATCGGATATATGAGCCCCGATAAACCGATGTAACCTATACCTTTGGGCGTCGAGGCATAACACACCGATTTATAGGTGTAGGCTGAGGGCAGCAAGGTGGAAATCTTCTAACGGGTATAGACAGATGCTCCATGCAGGGAACCTCCTGCTCGTTTCGGTGTGACCAGTTCGACGTTTGGGCTGTTGGGTGAAAGGTTGTCCCGTACGGCATCGAGTGAGCATGCTGTGCAGCTCCACGGGTGGGCGTACGTGACGTGCTCTTTGGGTATCCCTGCAGATGTATATCGAGTCGATTCGCCGTCCCTCGTGGTGACGAGTACCGCTTGTTCACTGTGTCGTAACGTAGACATATTATGGAATGTTATGATTCAATTCTGCTGATATGTATAATGGTATTGCTACATGTGTGCCACCAAATATTGCTCACTAAATTTCATATTCATGAACTGTTAACTTGTGGCTAAAAGATGAACTAAGGATGAACTTGTAGGCGTGTCTGTTTGCTGAAATTTACCATCCCATGTTCGTGTAAACTGCATGTAGAGTCTCATGCCTAGGTGAGTCAGTTAAGTCTTGTTGAGCCATCATGCTCATGGTTGCTGCTTAAGTGTTTTCATGTGAGGAGTATCCCACGGACTCGGGTTACGAGTCCACCGGCGAGGGCTACCCTCCGTTGGGGACCACGGCTGAGTGGGAGCCGTACACGCCGTGCTGAGCTGAGGAGTGCAGCTAGTGTGGGTTGCCCTAGGGCTGGGCAACCAACTTTTGCTAGATAGATGGCGTGAGTTGTATAAACTTAGCTTCCGCTTTTGTAATCCAAATACTAGTTTGTAACTGAAGTCTTGTACTAGTTTGTACATATTCAGTTGGTTTTCTATGTAATACAATATCGTTCTTATGATGTGTGCTGTCGGGTGTCGCATCGTGCGGCACCACCCTCTTCGATCCTGGATGAGCGGATTCTAGTCTGTCACAGGCTGGTATCAGAGCGGCATTGGGGATAGCACACTAATAAAGGACTGTATTACGGGAAAACTTAGGTTTACGGTGAGGATTCGCTAGTTTGCCCAAGTAAGGACTTTATTAGCATAGTTACTTAAAGTGGCAAGACTAACATATGTGTTATAATTCTGAATTTTGATTATGTAATGACACACCTACGCTCAGGTAAAAATGGTAAGGAACGCCACCGAAAGCGGTTCAATTTCGGTAAGCTCCCTTGACGAGGAACGTGGTTCAGGGATAGGTCTCACAGCTTGGTGTGAGACATCAATATGAAACTCTTGGAATCTTCATGTTCGTGATATTATATGAAACGCTGATCCCTAGCGTGCATTAGGCAAGCAAGTGGAGACCCCATCGTGTGGTCAGTAACGCGATAGTGTGTTCATCTGGAAATAGCCCAGGATGACATACACAGCGCTTGCCATCGGCGTGCCCTGCAGGACAGTAGGTGGTATCTATTGGGGTGATAAAATTCCCAACCGTGACGACCCGTTCGCGCTCTACTCGGGTTCCCTGTCGTGTGGTGTTAAAACACGATCACGTACCTTGAGACGTGGCTTAACTCAAGGAAGGCCGTATGACAATGATACGGGCGTTTGTATTTACTTTCAAATATCGACCTGCCTGAAATGAAAATAACCTTTGAGTGCATCATTATTGGGTGTTCTTCTGCAAGTACTAACCACGTATGTATCCCGTGTAGTATATGTGTGCGAGAGCCCGTTTAGTGCCACAATTGAGACGTATATGCCGGTATAATCCGGTTAGGATTTTCTTTTTGTGAGGAATGTAGTACCGACATATCATAGGCATGTGCATGAAAGATAATGATAACAAGGAACTAAAATCACCAAGTTTCAACAATTAGGACCCTGGTTGGGTAGAGAAGTTCAATAGTTGATCAGTGTAGTCAAAGGGATTGAAAAACAGAGTGCTCTGTTTTGGGCAGCAAGTCTGCTGAATTTGACAGAGCACAACTCACAGATCATTTAGCCTATGGAGGTGTGGGATATAGTTCTGGAGAGGTGTTCAAGTACTCTACAACTTTATTGCGGACTCCCATAGCTCAATCACACCTTAAGATATCTGAAATTCCAGAGGAGTGTAAACTGTCCAGAACCAGGACAGATTCAAGCCCTCTCTGGCCTGTTCTGTTTTTCAAGCATAACTTCCTGTAGAAAAATCTAAAATTATCATATGATGCATATTTGGAAAGGGTAGGAGATGGGTTACATCTTTGTAGTTTAAAGTTTCTGCAATTGCAGCACGGAATTCAGTGAAAATGTGAGTTGGAAACAGCAACTTCCAAAGAAGGTGCTGTTGAAATTCTTCCAGAAATCCGGTTGACTTTGAATTACACTAACTTTTTAACCAGAGCTGATCTGAGGGAAAATAAATACTCGTTGGAAAGATACTGAAGTTAACTTTAACTTTGGTATTCAGGTGAGTCATGAAAATGAACAGAACCAGATCAAAATCTGGGATATGTAGAAACTGGTCATTCGGACAGAGGGATGACAGTTGAACTCATGTGAGAGATTGTTGTACCCCAGGGGGTTTGAGTAATTCCAATGCGGTAGAACATACTCATGAGTGGTTATCTTCAACTAGTGAAACCTTTGAGTATATGTCTTGCTCAAGTTTCTTTCGCTAGAGACCATGTTTGTGTCGTATTGAAGATAAAAGGGTAGTATACGTGATGACAAAGCGATATTAACGTCTCGTAGTGACCAAACCTAGTTGAGATGAACTTCCAAAGAGGAAGTCCGTCAAGTTGGATTTAACTAGCGTGTATTTGGTCTGGTAATGGTGTAGCTTGTGCAAAGTTATTACATTATCTGTATACGAGATGTATCGCAAGTTTTTACTGTCATTATGTTTTATGCCTATTGGACTGCATGAAGTATGCTGCGGGACTGATGTTTATTGTCGTATGGTTGCAGATGGTTCACACTCAGACCACACATGAGATTGGTGGCTCTAGCCAGCAGGGGGGGTGATGACTCCGAGCCACCTGCCTACGACAGCACCCCGCAGCAAAAACCACCACCGCCGCCTCCGCTTACGCTAGCGGATGGGATTGCGGCCCTTGTGGGTAATCGTGAGGAGCAGACCGACCTGCTCCGCACGATCTTGCAGAATACGTCCCAGGCACGGGGGGGGGTGTCAAGAGAGGGGGCCTCGTGAGCCCCATGTTGTGACGTACTCGGACTTCATGAGTACGCACCCTCCGGTGTTTACTGAAGCAGCAGAACCCCTGGAGGCCGACAACTGGCTGCGGACAATTGAGTCCAAATTCGAGCTGCTCCAATGTACGGAGTGGCAGAAGACTTTGTTCACGGCGTAGCAGCTTTATGGTGCCGCTGGTGCGTGGTCGGCGAATTATGTCGCCTCACTGCCGGCTGGCCATGCCGTGGAGTGGGAAGATTTCCGGGAATCGTTCTGCGCCTACCATATCCCTCCCGGGATAATGAAGCAGAAGTTCCAAGAGTTCTTGGAGCTCAAGCAGGGCGGGAGGAGTGCCCACGATTACTCCCGTGCCTTCAACCATCTGGCGCAATATGCGTCAGATTATGTCTCCACCGAGGAGAAGAAGCGAGAACACTTCTATCGGGGATTACATCCCGAGATGAAGACGCATCTCGTTCAATGAAATCGCGGCACGTTCAATGATCTAGTCAAGCCGCGATCATGCAAGAGGATGCTCAGTGGGACTTGGTGGCTGAGCAGCGGAAGTGCAGCACTCCACGCAGCAGTGGGGGTGGAGCTCCTCAGAAATACCGCATGGTGTATTGGACACCATCCGGTCAGCAGTCGCATCCACCGGCGCGAGCTCAGCAGTTCGAGGGTCGTTCCTTCCAGTCACCCCCATTCCGACCACCGATGCCACCACCACGACCTCAACAGCAGAAGCAGATGGTACCCCGGGCGTTTCCACCGCCACAACGCGCCCCGTGTTTCCGTCCGCCGATCAGCGGAGGGCCGCCTCGCTACACTTGCTTTACGTGTGGCCAAGCGGGCCATTTCTCTAAGGACTGTCCCTAGGGGCAGCAGAGCAGCAGGCAAGCCCAGTATCAGGGTGGTGCTCGAGGCCGACCTCCGGTCAAGAAGGTTGGTCAGTGAACTGGGGGCGTTGGCAACCTCGACAATGAGGACGCCCCAGAGGGAGACAACGTGCTGGCGGGTACATTCACTCTCAACGATCAAGCAATCATCATATTATTTGATTCAGGTGCAACCCACAACTTCATAAGTGCATCATATGTGGTTAAGAATCAACTGGAAGCCTTTCCAACCGAGTGCTCTTATATGATCTGCTCACCGGGGGGAAAGATTTCAGCAACTATGATGATTCTGAAAGCACCACTGTGCTTAGGTGGGAAGATACATCCCACCACTATGATTATTCTTGAGGGGCAGAAGATTGATGCAATCTTAGGGATCACTACAGGAAAAGACGAATAGGGTGTCGGTTTATCTATATGCGTCGGCCCCGACGCATTTAACACATCTAGGGGTATCGGTTTAAGCGAACTGACACCCATAAGTTAGAGGCGTCGGTTTTTCTGTATCCAACCGACGCACATATTAAATGCGTCGGCCAAACCGACGTTTATGTGAAATGTGTCGGCTAAACCGACGCTCATACGGTGGGCCCGGCTGGCTCAGGTTCTAAGAGCGTCGGCCCTGGCAAAACCGATGCTCTTAAGCAGGCTCCACTCAAAACCTAATCCCTTCACCTCTTCTCTTCTCCTCATTCTCCCTGTCGCCCGCGCCCCCGCGTGCCGCCGCCGCCACCCCGCCGCCTCGCCGGCGCTCCTGCCCGTCGGCGTCCCCTCCGCCTCCCCGTCCGGCCCCTGTCCGGCGCCCCCGTCATCCCGGCCGCTTTCATCCGGTTCAACTCTAAGTGAAGGTAAAATATTTGGTGTATTGCAAATACGTGATTAGAGATGAATGTGATTAGAGTTGAATGTTATATTATATAGTTGCTAACTCGTGAAAGTAATGCTTTATCATATCATGTGATTAGAGTAAACTCGTGTATGTGATTCATATTATATAGTTGCTAACTCGTGAATGTGATTCATATCCATTATGCTATATGAATTGAATGTGATTCATATCATGTCATATTGTGTGAAGTTGAATGTTCAAGCTTATATTATGTGATTACTTCTTTTAGATATGAATTAAAAAGGCTTATAGTTTTTTCATCTAAATGGATTAAAAGTTCGTATCATGCATGTGATTGCTTCTTTTTGGCATTTGCGATATGATGACTAATTATATGTTTGTAATATAGTAAATATCTTTATAATTTTGGTAGCTTTAGAGGACTGTAGTGAAAGATGATTGTAGTTGTGAAGTATGCGTTAAGACGAGCACAGATGCGTACGGCGACAATGAGGACAACCAATTAACCGCGCCTACACGGTGGATCCGGACTTAGAACTTTCAACTCTGACCAACTTTCCTCCTCTGTCTTGTTCTTTCCTCTCTCGTAAATGATTGAAAAATGAAAATGAGCAACGTAACCTATAGAATTAGAGTACCCGTTTCGAATCGGCACGTATCACATGCTATTGGCATGTGAGACGTGAAGGTTCGGAATTGTCCCTTTTTGGACAGCCTGGGAGTGGATAGGGGGGGCCATGGCTTGTGACGAGACGCGAGTCTAGATCTGGACGAGATTTTGACGGTATAACCCTGATGTTCTCTGCTGCACCATTTTTGGGCGTGCAGTGGAGAACAACGGGGTTATGCTGCCGAAATTTTGTCTGGATCCGGACCACGCGTGTCGTCATAAGCACGCCCCATTCGACCACTCTTTGGTGGGTTTAGGACCTATCTGCCTAATTGTAGTGACCGTCACATAATATGAAAATAAACTAATTATAATGAATTTTCTGCTTTGAAAGTATAAGCTGAAAAATGGGTGACGGCCGTAAGGTGATGTATGATGGATGGAGTTCAGATGGTGTGTACACTTTGGAATGGGCACAAATCGCAAATGTGTTCATGAACCAAGCATTTCCTAGTGGTGCTCGTTTTGTGAAGTGTCCGTGTAGCAGGTGCCAGAATCGTCGACGTTTGGAGAGGTCTGAAATGACGCTCACCTTTGTAAGCACGGATTTATGCCAGACTATCTAGTGTGGAGTGAGCATGGAGAGATGGATCATGCTAGTGAGTTGGACGGAAACGAGAATGAAGATCGGATGGATGAGATGATAGCGTATTTTGGTCAAGAGTACGAAGAGCAGTCACTGCTAGAGGAGGTGAAGAAGTTTTACAAGCTTCTTGCCGCCGCGGATGAAAAAGTATATGAGGGCACCAATGTGACTGTTCTGCAGGCGGTCACACGACTTATGGGGTTGAAGTCTACGTTCAATTTTGCAAACAATTGCTACAATGGTATCCTGAAGTTGATCAATGATATCCTTCCATCAAAACATAAGATGCCGGAAGACATATATCACTCAAAGAAGATTTTGGAAGACATATATCAGCTAAATAGTCCAGGTAAACTGTAATTTTTGCATTTGACCACTTTATTCGATTCCAAAATAATTCTAATTATAATCTAACAACTTGAAGCAGTTTTTCCACCGATGCCTTTCCCTCCGGTGCAGACTCACCCATCACAAGTTGGAGACGCATCGATATGTATGACTTGTATACTTTTTACAATATTTTCATTATAACATCATATACTAATTAGCACAATATTAAGAAGAAAAGGGAAATACTAGCAGAGATATGAAGTGAAAGAGGGAACAAGTGAGAGAGCGAGAGAGGCAGAGATAGATAGAAAGGGAGAGGAAGACATAGAGAGAGAGAGGGGTACATAGAGAGAGAGGGGTACATAGAGAGAGAACAGAAGTGATACATAGAGAGGAAGATAAATATATAGAGGGAGAGAGAGGAAGATAAATATATAGATGGAGAGAGAGGAAGAGATAGAGAGAAAAGAAGAAATAGATAGAGAGGGAGCTAGAGAGAAAGAGATAGAAGAAGAGGAGAAGAGATAGAGAGAGTGGGAGAGCGAGTGAGGGCGAGGGAGTTAGGGAGAGTGAGAGGAAATACGAGAGCGTTGATAAGTTTTAGTTCAAACCAACATGCTTCTCTTTTTTAAAGTTATGTTATTAAGTTAGTCGAAGTTAACATGTTACATTATTAAGTTTCTATTTTATTTGTTTATCGCAGGGATCTCGTCATGGAACTCCCGAAGGTGTCGATGCTTTCTTTAACATCAACGACGGAGGTGCGAGTGGAGGAGATGGGAGCGCAGGACGTGCGAGTGGAGGTTCCCACGACGACATTTGAATTTTGTTTACTCATTTTCGTACTGTTGTGCTTGTGTTTGAAACGTTTGAAAACTTGTGTACGATGCTATGTTTGAAATGTTGTTGAATTATATCTGTTCTGCTGTATATATTGCTGTTTTGTGTGTAAAATGGAGGCCCCCCATCCGGGGAGGGAGAGAAATTAAGCATTTTTTTAAAAAAAACAAGTTATGTGCGTCGGTCTTCTCAAAACTGACCCACTTAAGTGGATTATATGCATCGGTTCCTACAGGACCGACGCACACAAACGCGCTCGGTGCGTTCGCCACATGTCGCTTTATGTGCGTCGGTCCTTTAGAAACTGACCCATATACGTGACTTAAGTGGGTCGGTTCTCTGGGCCGACGATTTTAATCCTAAGTGCGTCGGCTGAGAGAAACCGACGCACATACTCCCTAAATGTGTCGGCCCCGACACACTTAGATTGTAAAGGTGTCCAATATATTTCGTCGGCTAAGTGCGTCGGTTGACCGACACCTTTATCTTATGTGTGTCGGTTTCTGTAGCCAACCAACGCTCATATGGCCGACGCCCTATTGACGAATTCCTGTAGTGGATGTCATGGCTAAGTTACCATGGCGCTGTCCTAGAAACATTATCATGGACGGTTCACCTCAACTCCCCATTACACCGTCCACAGTCCCTCATACTAGACAATCCAGTTCGGGAAGTTTCAGCCGCCTATACTTCTGAAGCTTCCAAGTTAGAGGATATCCCCGTAGACCGGGAGTACCCCGACATGTTTCCGGATGATCTTCCGGGCATGCCACCCGAGCGGGATGTCGAGTTCAAGATTGAGCTTGCACCCGGGATGACTCCCATCTCAAGGAGACCCTACGAAATGGCTCCGAACGAGCTGGCTGAATTGAAAGAGCAGCTCAATGATCTGTTGAGCAAAGGTTTCATTAGGCCGAGTTCCTTGCCTTGGGGATGCTCGGTGCTGTTCGTAAAGAAGAAGGATGAAACCTTGAGACTGTGTGTGGATTACCGGCCGCTCAACGCCGTCACCATCAAGAACAAATACCAACTGCCCCGCATTGACATCCTGTTTGATCAGTTTGTTGGTGCAAGTGTGTTCTCCAAGATGGACCTTCGCTCTGTATATCATCAAATAAAAATCCGGGCGGAGGATATCCCGAAGACGGCCTTCTCGAAGAGATATGGCTTATATGAATATCTCGTCATGTATTTTGGTCCCACTAATGCTCCGGCACATTTCATGTATCTCATGAACTCGGTGTTCATGCCGGAGCTGAAAAAGTTCGTTGTGGTGTTCATCGATGATATCTTGGTTTACTCCAAGACAGAAGCAGAACACGCCGAACACTTGAGAATCGTTCTTCGACGATTGCGGGACCACAAGCTCTACGCTGTAAAAGTCCCAAAAACGTGAATGCAAAGAAACGGGTGATTGAACGTCATCGTGTTTCTGGTTCAAGAAAAATGGGACTTACAAAAACTTTCTTACATAAGATAGTCTACGTGAGGTTCAACAACACGGGTTCAAGCATTCATTTTAATGTGTTGGACCAAGGTGGAGTTAAACTCATGAGTAGTCATACATGTGTATGAGAAAGAACAAAAATAAGACCTTTTAGACTCCAAATGCTCACCTCAAAGTGCTGCCAAATTTTTGAACACACATGGAACCTCACACAGTTGAAGGTGAGGAGAATTATGGTGGCAACTTTCTGATTTGAGGGTAAGCTAAAAAGGAATGGATTATGCTCATGTTGAGTTCATGCTGAATTCAAACATGTTAAGGCAAGGGAATGACTTGAGTTATGTCACAAGAAATGATAAACTCAAACATGGACATGTGGGGAGAGCTAAAATGTTCTTTAGCTCATACTGAACACATGTTAACCTAGGGAAGAATTTCACTCCCAAAAACCTAACTCATAGGCACATTCTCTATGAGCAGAGGGGAGGAAAGTTTAAACCCCATTTTTGAACCCTTGCAAAGCATTCATGTTCAGATGGTCCAAAGGCCTATATGTGAGATGACCTTTGTAGTCCTCAGGTATAAAAGAGCTTAAGATCTAAATTTGGAGAAATTTTGAGCTCATATACCATGTGTTCAAGGCATTATTTGAGACCACCTTCAAACTCAAAGTTGAGGGGCTTAGTCAAACTGAACTTGTGAAGTTCAGATTAAGACTAAGGTTGATCAAGCATGGGCTAGAAGCAAACCAAAGTTTTCCACCCAAATTCAAATGGGTCTTCACAAAAGAAGACTTAAATATTCAGTTTGAATCAAATGATTCACTTCAAGGCAAAGAAGGCCCTTTCCAAAAGGAAATTCAAACTGTTGTTTGAAAAGTTATATTTGCAATGCGCAACTCAAGGATCAGATGACATATTTGAATTCATCAGGTCCACATTATGAGGAAGGCAAATTTTGAGGTGCTTTGATAGGTATATCAAAGGGACTTGTAAATTTCCTTGAAATTCGAATTCAAATTTGAAACTGAGGCACAACTTGTCAAATTGCCAATTGGCCTTTGAATTTGAGCTCTTCATATCTGAATTTGCAATGTGTTAAGATTGGAGATATTTTTGAGAATTTTGGGGGATAAGAAGAGGAGCAGTGGGACCTAACTGTCATTGGGAGGGGTAGAATTACTGCCTAAGTTTTTGGCTCTGTCCAGACACGAGCTCGATCAGGTCGATCACAGGGCGCCACCGAGAAGCGGCTACCGCCACCTCCTGCTCGAGCATGCCCCCGCCCCCCACGCGCGGGCGCCAGAGGCGGTTCACCCGGCGATTTTCTTTCTCTTTCGAGGCAAACACGAAGCCTCTCACTCGTGCTCGTGGTTTCCTCCTGCTCCCGCGCCCGAAAAGCAGCCGCTGGCGAAGCCTCTGTTTCCTTCGGTTGTCCACCAGCTCGCGCCCCCATTTGCTCGAGCCGTCCACACAAAAAGGGAGCGTTAATGAGTGTACAAGATCCTCCACAACTCGGCTCCGACATTCCTGGCTCAGGGGGCGCCCAAATCAACGCTTAACGCGAGATACTGAAGCTCACCAGCGAAGAAGCAACTCGGGTCACCGTGGCCAGCTCATACCGAGGCTTTTCACGGCCGAGCAAGCACCCTCTGAGACGCGCCGGTACTTCACGCTTCTCTCCCCCAAGTTTCAACTCGAGCCGTGCAACGTAGCTCGGGAATTTCAAGTTTTCCTCTCGGATGAGGAAAACCTAACCGCGGGTAAGATTTTCAGAAATTGACGCTTAATTCTCGGTTAGAGTTGTTCATGTTGCGCACACGGAAGCTAGAAAGGTTCAGGAACAATTTTTCCTTCACATCTTTAGCCTAAAACCGAGTAAGAGCACCGAATTTCGGGCTTTCCGATCAGCGGCCATGGCGGGAACGCGTGGGCGCATGGTGACAGCCGGGTTGCTGCCATTTCCGAGCCATGTTGAGGCCTTGCTGAGCTAGCCTGACCTCCACTTATGCTTTAGCGCGGATCCTCCAAACTTTTGGTGGGCTAGGGTGCTCGGGCCACGGCGCCGAAGCTTCACCGAGGGGTGCGCGCGTTGCCGACCAATTTCCGGTCACCGGCAGCCCGAGATCACCGCACCAGTGAATTCCTCGTAGCTAGAAACCCCTAGGCAGCGAGTATCGGGCTGAAAAGCGGCCGGGAAGTCAACTCCGGCGAGCTCCGACGAGGCTCCGGTGAGGAGGCGGCACGGGAAAGAAAATGGCCCGAGGAGGAAGAAGGTCGGGCGGGTCCCACGTGTCAGCGATGGAAAAGTTAAATTACTGATCGACTGCGGCCCTGGGATCCAGTGTGGCAGCGCGGGAAGAGTTCTGTGGCCCCGTGTGGCTCAGTTCCAGCAGCTGACACGTGTGCGATGGGTCCACGGTCAGAATTTAAACTTTTTCCCGATTTATTTAGATTTCTAGATTCAGTTCAAACTTTAGAATCTCATAACTTTTGCTAGGAGGCTCCGAATCTAGTGATTCAAATTGGGTTGGATTCAGGATGAGAAGTTCTATCCAAATGTGCAGCCCACATTGCATGAAAAACCAATAGAAAATTCTGGAAAATTCTTTAAATCTTTTCAGCAAAAGAATTCTAGAGGGAGTTTGGTTCATCTAAAAATCCTCAAATTTTGCCAGAATATTCTTTTAAATGTTATGAGGCTCCTGTAAAAGTTTCAGCTCATTTGGAGTTGATTTAGTTAGGGTAATTCTGATTTCAAGTTTCTGTATTCAAATGAATACAGAAACATTTTCAGAGAATTTCCAAAACTTGGAAATTCAGTTCTGGGAAATTCTTAGCTCCAAATATCCTAGGAAAATTCATGCATGCTCCCGGAGCTATGTATGAAATTGCAGTTCACTTTAATTTGCATGAAAGTGCAAATTTGTTCAGAATTAATTCCTTTTTCCTAAATGCTTAAGGAATTGTTCTGGGTGATCTACTTAGTGGAATATTCTGAATTTTTCTCCAGCGGACTTTCTTGTCACAAGGAATTCACATGAAAATTTTCAGCTCCATTGGAGCTCTGGATCACCACTATCCTGTTCAACCTATTTAGATGAGTAGCACACAAGTGATGAAATGTAATTATCACTTGATCATGTTGCTTCACCCAAACCAAACCACTAGCCCTAGTGTCATTTTAAATTCTTAAACAGAGTTCCAGTTTTAAACTTGTCTTTAGAACTTGTTAGAAAAGGTTTTATAATTAAACATGTATACATATTCATAACGTGTAGTGATTAAACGTGGAAAGTGAAGAAGGAGAAGTTGAGCTTGGATCAAGGAGCAAGAAGGCAGGGATTGAGCTTCAAGTCATCAGCAACTAACATCACATTATCTAACTTTAGTCACCTGCAAAACCAAGGCAAGCCTTGGTTTGCATTTAAGTTGTTTTCTAAAGTCTTTACTTTGTTCACTACTTTGGGTCAAAGTTTGTATGTGCATTAGGTCAAGAATGTTTTATACTCCACTTGCATGACCAAAAAGAACCCTGGGATCAAGGGTAGAATGGTTTCATCGCTGTAGAATAAGGCCGTGCTAAATAGGCTAGGGCATCCGGTAGAAGACGAGTAGTTGGAGTCTACTCGCGAGTTATAGTTCAGGGTTATAAGTGTGGTTGGAAGGGAGAGGCAAACTAAAGTTTACATTTCTAAAGATGAGACCGGGCAGAGGGGTTAGGCAGCGACAAGACGAGGTCTTGGTCGAGTAGCTCTGCCTGTGTCGGTTAAGGACCGATGCGTGTTGTAAGGGCCTCATTTTTTGACACAAAATTGAAGTGTTCATCACCACACCACACACCTCATTTGAGGAAAGATGATGAACACAAATGAAGAGCAGGTAACCACCATCAACATGCTCATTAGAGAACAAACTCACACATTGCAAAAGTGGTATTTCCCACATGTGATATAGGTGGGCTGGACATATGAAAACTCCTACACTTTGCTAATGATGTCCATGCCAAGTTTTACCCAAATTCAAAACCTTTTTGAGGTCACTTTGGGTATAGTTAGAAAGAGGGCAGTTTGAAACCATATTCAAATTCAAACTGTTTTTATCCCATGAATTTAAAAGTGGGAGGCATATTCTTACTCAGCACATTTTTGTGAGCTCACACACCAATTTTTACTCCATTTGGAGTTGATCTTGACATGAGCTAAGTGGGACAAATTCAAACTTTATTTGAATTAAAAACTAAACTTGTGCTGAAATTCACTCAAACCAAACCCAATTTGAATTCTATTCAATTCAAATGGCTCATGGGTGAATAATTTGAATTACCAGGGGTAGTATGGGGTTCACTGTTTACAACAGTGATTAGGAGTAAATTTCAGAGGTTAAAAATGGAAGTGGGACCCACATGTCAACCTCTACTTCAAATCAAACCGACTGAGACTTTCTCACTCGGTTAACCGAGCCGCCGCTGCGATCGCCACCGAGGGAAGCCACTGCGCCAGCAGCTGCTTGCCCACGCGCGGGCATGAGGCGGTGCAGAGCCTTCTTAAGGCGCCTTCCCCCCTCCTCGGCCGAAGCATCGTCCGTTTCTTCCCCCGCAAGAACTCAGCGCCGGCCGAAACTTTCTGCAGCTCGGAATCGATCGGAGAGCACCAATCACAGCTTCCTCCGTCCCCTCCAGAGCCCCGGCAAGGTAATGGAGACCTTCCTCCGTCTTCCCCGCTGCTAGAATTCAGTTGAAACCGATTGATATCGGCTGTGTCGAAAGATCAATTCGGTGACTTAGAACCGCCGCACCTCGGGCTCCCGTGGACAGCCCAACCAGGGCGTTGTCACGCCCGAGCCAAGGCACCCTTGGACGCGCTGGTGTCCGGTGCTGCTCACCCCCGAGCCACAGCCCGAGTGATTGCTCACCGGCGGCGAATTTCCAGTTTTCCCATTTCTGTGCACAGAACGACCTTCGGGTGCGATTCCGTCGAATCCATGCTCTAGAAAGGATTAGAGGGCCTCAATCCGCTCTCACACAAACTAGACACGGTAACACACAAGTTGCCTTCACAACCCTTGGCCGGAGAACCTCTGTACCCGGCGTAATTCGAGGTTTACCGACGGCGGAACAAAAGGGAGGCATCGGGCGCACGGTGAGGACCTACTTCGGGCCTTCCCCGAGCTGCCTCAAGCTCATGTCGACCTTACCTGAGGTCCACTGATGCTTCCCGACCGGTTCCTCTAGTAGTTGAGGTGCTAGGGAAGTCAGCCGACATGGCCGAAGTCTTTCCGAGGTGGCGGTTCGTCGCCGACCATGCACCGGCCATTGTCCTGAGTAGCTGACCCCAGAATCCTGTTCCCCGAGTGAAAGTAGGCAGGGGCGGCCAAAATCGTGAAGTTTGGAGCTGTACAGAAGCCGGCGGTGAGCTCTCCGGCGAGGTCCCTCGACGGCGGAGCGCGGGCGTCGCGAGGTTGAAGAAGGGGGTGGACCCCAGCTGTCAGCGGCCGATATTTTGAATCGGGATCGGGCTGCGGCCGGGATCGGGTGTGCTGGCGCGTAAAATCCTTGTGGACCGCGGTGTGCTGTCGCCTCGGCGTGCGACGCGTGTCCCCGGGGCCCACGCGAGAGTTTAAACTTTTCCCCGATTTTCAGATTTCCTTCAAACTTCAAATCCTCATAACTTTGGCTAGAAAGCTCCAAATTGAGTGAACCAAATTTTGTTGGATTCAGCTCTCTGAGCACGTTCCAGCAAATCAAGTTTCAACTCATGAAAACCCTTAATTCTCCAGAATTAAATCCTCAAAATTAAAATTGTTAGGAATTTTAACTGGAGAATCCTTTGGAGGAAAATCCTGAAATTTTGCTGGGATGTTCACAAAAATATCCCTGAACTACCATAAAAATTTCAGACCCATTTGAGCTCATTTGATCCACCTAATGGTGTGATTAGTGAAACTGTTCCGGGGAAAATAGAAAATGTTCAGAAACATTTTCAGAATTTTCTCTGAAATTGTTTAGCTCATATCTTTAGCTAGAAACATTCAAATTAAGTGAGACCAACTCCATTAGAACCCTCTGGAAATCTAGTTTTCAGAAAGTCATAGTTTGTTTCATGAAAATCCTTAGAACACCCTAAAAGCCTTCAATTAGGGTCAAGTACATGATTAATTGTGGAGGGCTCAAATGAGCTTTGCTGCAACTAAAACTTGACCAAGTCTCTGTTTAGGTTGTAACCAAGCCACAGTAAAAATTTCACAGTCATTGGGCTTGTCTAGTAAGAGTTATAGACTCCACAAGTTAAAAGTTAATACAACTGCAGTTAAATTAATACATGTATTGCTTCTATCATGTAGTCGCTAAGGTCGAGGAGGAACCCGAAGTCCTAGACTTTGTTACTCCGGAGGAACAGCTAGGCTACGACGAAGAGAAGCAAGGAAAGCTCCGGTTTGCATTAACCTTTTACAAGTTTTATTGTTTTGAGCACATACTTGATTACGTTATTCTTTGCATTAGAGTCTTGTTTGGAAACCCAACTGCATAGCCAAGAAAACCATGGGTTGGGTTTAGGATGGCAGACCCTGTTAGCTACTGCAATGCTAAGATAGAGTAGGATTCGGTACAAGTCGAGTAGTTGGAACTACTCGCGAGCATAGGCTAGAGGCACTCGACTCGGGTAGTGATAGCACATGAAACACATGGCAAGAAAATGAGACCAAGCGGAGGGTAAGGGCAGCAGGACTTTGGGGCCTGTGTGCTGTAGCTCCGCTTGTGTTGATTGAGGACCGAGCCGTGTGCGGGCCTGTTGAACAAGCTAGAACAGTACCGAAGACCTACCGGCTATATGGGAACCGGGAAACTGATGTAACTCGGGTAGCTGTGTATTGAGGCATTGCCCGTCATTCAGAGGGTAGGTTGAGAGCTTGAGGTGTAAATCGGCTGGCGGCACTGAGATGCGCGTGCAGAGACCTCTTGCTCGGGACGATGGGACCGGTTCAGTATTTGGCTGACGGGCGAAAGGTGGTTGCGTACGGCGTCCGTGATGGTTGTTGTAGGCAACATCGAGTACGGGCGTACGTGACGGGTTGTTCGGGTAACCCTGCAGGTGTAAATCGATTATAATCGCCGTCCCTCGCGGTCAGTGAGTACCACTTGTTCACTGTACCGTGACGTAGAAAGAACAGGCTAGTTGCATATTAAAATGTTGCTGATTGAAAGATGGACTTGATTGCTAATGATTTGCTGTAGTCTAGAGCTAACTAAAGTTCTTTTCAACTTTGGGCAAAGTACATGAGAGAAATACGTTTCTTGTTTGATTGCGGCTCTCTCATGTGCCTTAGCGTAAGGTTCTTCACAACCTGCTGCTAAAACTTGAAAGTAAGGTTCTACTAATTAGGCGAGTCCTTTGCAAATGATTTTACCTCATGTACCCATCACCCCTCATGTAGAAGTTCCATGTTTAGGTGAGACGGGTCAGACTTGCTGAGCCTTCGTGCTCACTGCTTGTGTTTGAAGCTTTTGCAGGGTTCTATGAGGAAGGGACTCCCGAGGAAGAGACGGAACCCCAGGAGGGGAACCCCGTCGAGTGGGAGTCGTGCACGCCGCAGAGTTAGTGTGTGTGCTAGCAAGGACACGTTCAAGGGCTGAACGTAGACTTGATGCGTAGTCTACGCCCGCGAGTGTAGACTGGACTTATTTTGTTGTAAACATGTTCATAAACTTGTTTATGTAATAAAATTTCGCTTCCGCTTTGTACCTTTGACGTGTGTTATACGGTGCTGTGCAACGCAGCACCCCTCAGCGTGATCCTGGCTCGACAAGACCATGGGGTCGTGTCAACGTTGGTATCAGAGCTCGCTTGAGGTTTAACGCACTACAAAGGTCATCTTTTTCAAAATCCAGTGAGGAACGAGTTAGTAGCCCGTATAAGGATGTTATTAGCATATAGAAAGTGGCATATTAACCTATTTGTTATGTCGGAAAATCATGTATCTCGGGACGTTTATGTCTTGGGGGGTACACGTAAGCGCTGTCCACCAGTGCGCACAAGCTGAAGGGTGAAGCCCCACGGGTGGCAGGTAACCCGACCCGCTTTGATATCCTCTACGACTCTTCATGTCGTTTGGGGTATTCGAGCAACGCCTGTCCCTGGCGTGCGTGGTGCAACTTGGGAGACCCCGTCACGTGGTCTGAAACGTGAACACCTAACTCAAGGCGTGTTTGGCTTGAGAACATCCGGGCGAAAGATGACGGCCGGTTGTACGAACTGTACGGATTCCGGGCTCGGTGTGCAGCCGAGTCTGAGGATTGTTTGAGTTTCTGCAGGTAGCCTGACCACGAAACGGTAGACGTGTAGCATCCGTGTGCGAGTGATGTTTAGTGCCACTGAGTTAACGAAGCCGGCTAAGTCCGGTATAGGTTTTTCCTTATGAGGATGTAGTACCGACATAATCTGGTGACGCATCGACGTCACACCCAACTAAATGAACAACTTCATTTAAAAATTGAAGGTTTTGATCTAAAGTAGTAAAACTTGATGTAACTCCTTCCCTTGAACAAGATATTCAAAGTTAACAAGTTTTCAACTTATAGGTTGTTAAGGACAGAGTACTCTGGTTTCAGCTGAATTAGGGCTGAAGTTGATCAGAGGTTAGAGGTTGAGTTCTTTCGAGGTTAGGGTCATATGATACATTTCTGGAAAGCTTTGGAAGATCATTACAACTCTTCTGTTGAGGTCCAGAGGTGTTTCATCACTTAACCAATCGAAAAATGCAGTAGAGTTGAAACTGTCCAGAAAACAGGATAGAGTAAAGACTCTCTGTAGACTCTCTGTAAATTAAGCATAACTTCCTGCTTAAAAATCCAAAAATAGAAAATGAGGTAATTCTGGAAAGCTTATGAGATAGGTTACAACTTTGTAACATAAAGTTTTGTCATATTAGGAACAGAATTAACTGGGATTCTTGAATTAAATCAGTACCTAAAGCAGGGAGGTGCTGTCCAATTTTCTCCAGAAATTCTGTTAACTTTGACATCTCATAACTTTTGAACCAGGACAGATCTTAGGCCAAGCAAATACTTTATGGAAAGCTATTGAAATTAACTTTAACTTTTATGTTGAGCTTCATAACTGGTTTTGCTTTAGCATGGCTTAAATCAGGTTGATATGGAAACTGGTCAGGGCTGTCATGGGAACAGCAGATCAGCAGTCAAATTTGTTTAAAATTTGAACTATGTTTCCAAATTTTATGGGTTCAATGACATGTCTTATGTTATAACTCAGAGGTTTACTGTTTAAATAAATATTTTACATTTCTCAAATATATTTTTACAGATGACAGCATATAAGCAATTGGAGAACGGGTGGGTGGTGTCCCACTGTTCTCACCGTAGCGGCTACCCGGAAGCATTGTGGCAAATGCTCCAATATTTCGGGTACAACCAGATGCCACAATACTTCGCCAAGGAACAAGGCGAAGAGGGGAACAAGATGTGGACGATCCATGTCGAAGTCCCTGCAGGACCTACACCACCCAGTTGGGTGCCGTTCACCGTCACGGTGAGAGGAAGACAACCGGAAGGGATGTGGCAAGTGGCAGCCCGTGACACCATGTCACGTTTCTGCCAACTACACGTGCAGGCTATGGAGGGCACTCCATACGTGCTCATTCCGGTGGAGGGACGGGCTCAACATGTGTGGGAAGAAAGGTACCTGGAGGCAACGAACCCGAGTTGCCCAAGGTACAACCCCGCGGAGGCAAACCTTAGCCTCCAGACGAGAGCGGGAAACGCCATGATGGACAGCCAAGCTGTTCATATGGAGCATCTCGCCACAAAGCTCAAGGAGAGCACAAGCCGTGGAGACCATTTCGAGAGTGCTCACAGCGCACTCCGCATTGTGCTCCTTCCGACGATCAAGCGACTGAATGAACAACATAATCAGTTGCATCGTCTGAAGAAGGCGAAGAGAAAAAGCCGTGTCGACATCGCGGCATTACAAGAACTGGTACAGAATCTGACCCAGCAGAACGAGGAACTTACTCAAGAGCAGGACAACGCTATTGAGGAAGGGCAAGGCTGGGAAGAGGACTACAACCAGGCTATGGACGAGGTGCATGCTTTGCAGGACCTCGTGCCTCCGGTATTGGGCATACCGGTAGTCTTGGGCCTTCCAGCAATGGGGGAACCCGGGATGGGAGAAGAGGTGGTAGATCCGGAGCCACCAGCAGAGGTACCGGAGGAGGACGACCCACAGGAGGTCGAGTTCTACTCCGAGTAGGGCGTTACAGTTGCCATGTAGGGCAGCCAGGGTAGTGTAACCCAACTTTTGTAATCGGTGACATGTCGTGTAGACAGTAGCGTATGTATAGGTAGTGACGACATGAGCACGACTTCTCAGAGACCCGAGAATAATGTATCTTGTATAAAGTTTATGCTTTATCAATATATGTGAATGTTGTGCAAATTAATCATGTGTCACTTCAATACCTACTGTTGCTTATGGAATTTTAAGTAAGACATGTGCTAATTGCTGCTGTTTTGAATTTCAGAATGACGCGTACTCGTGCCAACCCTGATGTTGGGGGTACTAGCCAAGGGGGAGAGACCTCCCAACCACCTCTCGAGGACTCCTCGGGACAGAAGCAGCAACAGCAACAGCAAACACCGCCACCGCCACTGCCAACGGTTACATTGGCCGACATCGTCGCGGCAATGGCGGGTTCACATCAGCAGCACACGGAGTTGCTGCAAACGCTTATCGCCAATACGTCTCGCCCAGAGAGACGTCAAGATCGTGAGGAGCGCCAACAGAGCTCCTACTCCGACTTCCAGGCTACTCATCCCCCGGTATTCTCAAGGGCGGATGAACCACTTGACACGGACAACTGGCTCCGCGCCATAGAGATGAAGTTCGGGCTGCTCTAGATAAGCGAGCAGCGCAAGACTCAGTTCGCGGTCCAGCAGCTCCAAGGATCCGCGAGCGCGTGGTGGGCCAACTTCTGTGCTTCACAGCCCACTGACCGAGTGATGACCTGGACGGAGTTTCGGACGGCCTTCAGGGCCTATCATATACCGCCAGGTTTAATGAAGAGGAAGACGCAGGAGTTCCTGCACCTGCAGCAAGGGAGCCGGAACGCGCTGGAATATTCCAGGGCGTTCAACGATCTCGCGCTTTACGCGTCATATCACGCAGATACTGACGAGAAGCGGCGGGACCACTTCTACCAGGGGCTTAACCCGCTCCTGAAGGACAAGTTGGCGATGTTCAATCGCGGCAGCCTCAACGACATCATTGATGCTGCGATTGTTCAGGAGGACTCCGGCAAGGAGTTAGCGGCGGCGGAGTGAAAGCGAAGCGCGCCGCAAAGCAGCAGAGAAGGAGGCTGTCCTTCTCAGAAGTTTCGGATGGTGAATCGCCCACCATCAGGTCCACGCTAGCAACCACCACAGCGGTCGATGCCGTTCCGCAGTCGGCCGTACTCTTCACCGGCATTCAGGCCGGCACTGCCAGTACCACCGCAACAACAACAGCAGCAGCGGGCGATGCCGCGTGCGTTTGCACCTCAGCAACGCATGCCGGGCTTTCGTTCCCCAAGCACTACACCAGCAACGGCCACATGTTACAAGTGTGGTCGTCCAGGACACTTCGCGAGCAGTTGCCCGGAGAGGCAAGGCGGCGGAGTGGCACCGCAGTTTCCGGGGAGGAATCAACCCCGGAACCCTACTAATGCGTGGCGGGCAAACCCTAGACCCGGCACCGTCCACCAGCTTGCCATTGAGGACGTGCCGGAGGGCGAGCCAATCCTTGCGGGTATGTTCCAACTCCACCAGCATCCCGCTATAGTACTGTTTGATTCAGGCGCCACGCATAATTTTATTAGCCAAGCTTTCGTTGCTAAACACAGCTTGCCAATGCTACCCACCGATAGTCCATATTTAATTTGTTCACCGGGTGGGAAGATTTCAGCAAGCGTAATGGTTTCCAAAGCACCATTATGCTTAGTGGGTAGAGTGTACCCCACGTCTCTCATTATCTTAGAGGGACAGAAGGTCGATGTCATCCTAGGGATGTCGTGGTTAACCCGCCATGGCGCTGTTCTAGACACCGTCCTTCGAGTCGTGCACTTAAACTCAGAGGTGCACGGTTCTCACTCATTATTTCTGGACAGTCCAGAAATAAAACTTCCAAGTGTCTATCAAGCCACAACCATCAGATTGGAAGATATTCCAGTGGTCCAAGAGTTCCCTGACGTATTCCCGGATGATTTGCCGGGGATGCCACCCGATAGAGAGGTGGAGTTCAAGATTGAACTTGCACCGGGAACCATGCCGATATCCCGAAGGCCGTACAAGATGGCGCCCAAGGAATTGGCTGAACAGAAGACTCAGCTCACGGACCTTCTGGAGAAGGGTTTTATTAGGCCGAGCTCCTCACCATGGGGCTGTTCGGCATTATTTGTCAAGAAGAAGGATGAGACGTTACGGCTTTGCATGGACTATCGTCCATTAAATGCCGTAACCATCAAGAACAAGTACCCGTTGCCACGGATCGACATGTTGTTTGATCAGTTGGTCGAAGCAAAGATCTTTTCCAAGATGGACTTAAGATCCGGGTACCATCAGATTAAGATAAGGGCTGAGGACATTCCGAAGACGGCTTTCTCGATGAGGTACGGACTTTATGAGTACCTGGTCATGTCCTTCGGCCTCACCAATGCTCCAGCTCACTTCATGTACTTGATGAACTCGGTATTCATGCCGGAGCTGGACAAGTTTGTCGTGGTCTTCATCGACGACATCCTGGTATATTCCAAGTCGGAGGAAGATCACAAGAAACATCTGCGTATAGTCTTGCAATGGCTGCGGGACCACAAGTTATATGCGAAATTCAGCAAATGCGAGTTTTGGATATCGCAAGTGCCTTTTCTCGGGCATATCATCTCAGCGGGGGGTATCGCTGTGGACCCGAGCAAGATCACTCAAGTGCTGAATTGGAAATCCCTGAGAACTGTTCATGAGGTACGGAGTTTCCTCGGACTCGCGGGATATTATCGGAGGTTCATTCCGAACTTCTCAAAGATTGCCAAGCCAATGACAGAGCTGCTGAAGAAGGCTACCAAATATGTTTGGAGTCCAACATGTGAAGCATCATTCAAGGCTTTAGTCAAGCATCTGACATTAGCATCGGTTTTGGCGCAGCCAGACATAACAAAACCGTTCGATGTGTACTGCGATGCATCCGGCATTGGGCTCGGATGTGTGCTGATGCAAGACCGAAGAGTGGTCGCGTATGGATCACGGCAGCTTAGAAACCATGAGCAGAATTATCCAACCCACGACTTGGAGCTCGCTGCCGTGGTACTTGCACTAAAAATGTGGAGGCACTACCTACTCGGTAACCTCGTACATCTATATACCGACCACAAAAGCCTCAAGTACATATCCACTCAGAAGGAGCTGAACATGAGGCAACGAAGATGGTTAGAACTGATAAAGGATTACGAAATAGAAATCCATTATCATCCGGGCAAGGCAAACATAGTGGCAGATGCGCTGAGCCGCAAGTCACACATCAACAATCTGATCATCACACCGTTGGAAGAGAGCGAACCACCACTGCATGTGATTCCACATGGAGCTCTCTACAACCTAGCTTTGATCCCCACCATCCGTGAAGAAATAGCGGCAGCCCAGAAGAATGACAAAGGCATGTCACATTTGCGGAGACGTGTAGACAGTGGGGAGCTGAAATGTTTCCGGAAGGACGGAGACGGCATCCTATGGTTCAAGGACCGGATCGTCGTACCCCGTAACCCGGAATTACGGAAGAAAATCTTTGATGAGGCTCACTTGTCAAAGTTTTCTATTCACCCCGGCAGCAACAAGATGTATCAAGAACTCAGAAGCAAGTTTTGGTGGACACGGATGAAGCGAGAAACTGCAAAATACGTATCCGAGTGTGATACATGTCGAAGGGTGAAGGCAGACCATATGCGGAAACCGGGACTGCTGCAACCACTGGGCATTCCTGCCTGGAAATAGGAGGATGTGAGCATGGACTTCATCGTCGGTTTACCCACCACCTTGCAGAAACATGATTCTGTGTGGGTGATCGTCGATCGGCTCACCAAAGTTGCCCATTTCATCCCGGTCAACACCAACTACAACGCCAAGAAGTACGCTGAACTGTACATCTCACGGATCCTATGCTTGTACGGCGTACCCCGTACCATCATATCAGACCGGGGCACTTTATTTGTGTCCCATTTTTGGGAGCAGCTGCACGCTGCCTTGGGGATGAAGTTGATCCGTAGTTCAGCATACCACCCGCAGACGGATGGGCAAACGGAGCGGGTAAATCAGATCCTAGAAGACATGCTACGAGCTTGTGCTATCAACCACGGCAAGAATTGGGATGATCACTTGCCGTTAGCCGAATTCTTGTACAATAATGGGTACCAAGCCAGCATCAAGATGGCACCTTATGAGGCGCTATATGGTAGGAAGTGTCGCACACCATTGAACTGGTGTGAGTCTGGCGAAAGGGTTACCTTCGGGGTTGACCTTGTCAACAACACGGAAGAAAAGGTTCGACTAATTCAAGCGAACCTAAAAGCCACTCAATCCCGTCAGAAACAGTATGTGGACCGGAGAAGGCGCCCATTACAATTCAAAGTTGGAGATCACGTATACCTACGGGTGTCTCCAATGAAGGGCGTAAACAGATTTGGGGTGAGAGGAAAGTTGGCACCCCAATTCATCGGTCCATTCCAGATTACCGAAAGATGTGGATCAGTGGCATTCTGGCTGAAATTACCAGAGGCATTTTCCGGTGTGCACGACGTCTTTCACATTGCCCAGCTGAGGAAGTGTCTTAAGCTATCAACTACCGTTCAGCTGGAGGATATTGAAGAACTGCAACCGGATCTCACCTATCGGGAGGAACCGGTGCAGATTATCGATGAAAAGGCCCAAACCACACGCAACCGTACGTTGTGGTTCTACAAGGTTCTATGGAGTAATCACTCCATGGATGAAACGACATGGGAGAGCGAAGAATTTCTTCGCGCTAACTACCCCAACTTTTTCACGTCGCATATCCGGTAATTTTCCACCGTCCTCTCTCTCATTTTCACCTTATAATCTCGGGACGGGATTCTTTTAAGGGGGGAGGAATGTAAGGGCCTCAGTTTTTGACACAAAATTGAAGTGTTCATCACCACACCACACACCTCATTTGAGGAAAGATGATGAACACAAATGAAGAGCAAGTAACCACCACCAACATGCTCATTAGAGAACAAACTCACACATTGCAAAAGTGGTATTTCCCACATGTGATATAGGTGGGCTGGACATATGAAAACTCCTACACTTTGCTAAGGATGTCCATGCCAAGTTTTACCCAAATTCAAAACCTTTTTGAGGTCATTTTGGGTATAGTTAGAAAGAGGGCAGTTTGAAACCATATTCAAATTCAAACTGCTTTTATCCCATGAATTTAAAAGTGGGAGGCATATTCTTACTCAGCACATTTTTGTGAGCTCACACACCAATTTTCACTCCATTTGGAGTTGATCTTGACATGAGCTAAGTGGGACAAATTCAAACTTTATTTGAATTCAAAACTAAACTTGTGCTGAAATTCACTCAAACCAAACCCAATTTGAATTCTATTCAATTCAAATGGCTGATGAGTGAATAATTTGAATTACCAGGGGTAGTATGGGGTTCACTGTTTACAACAGTGATTAGGAGTAAATTTCAGAGGTTAAAACTGGAAGTGGGACCCACATGTCAGCCTCTACGTCAAATCAAACCGACTGAGACTTTCCCATTCGGTTAACTGCGCCGCCGCTGCGATCGCCACCGAGGGAAGCCGCCGCGCCAGCAGCTGCTTGCCCACGCGCGGGCATGAGGCGGTGCAGAGCCTTCTTAAGGCGCCTTCCCGCCTCCTCGGCCGAAGCATCGTCCGTTTCTTCCCCCACAAGAACTCAGCGCCGGCCGAAACTTTCCGCAGCTCGGAATCGATCGGAGAGCACCGATCACAGCTTCCACCGTCCCCTCCAGAGCCCCGTCAAGGTACTAGAGACCTTCCTCCGTCTTCCCCGCTGCTAGAATTCAGTTGAAACCGATTGATATCGGCTGTGCCGAAAGATCAATTCGGTGACTTAGAACCGCTGCACCTCGGGCTCCCGTGGACAGCCCAACCAGGGCGTTGTCACGCCCGAGACAAGACACCCTTGGACGCGCTGGTGTCCGGTGCTGCTCACCCCCGAGCCACAGCCCGAGTGATTGCTCACCGGCGGCGAATTTCCAGTTTTCCCCTTTCTGTGCACAGAACGACCTTCGGGTGCGATTCCGTCGAATTCGTGCTCTAGAAAGGATTAGAGGGCCTCAATCCGCTCTCACAAAAACTAGACACGGTAATGCACAAGTTGCCTTCACAACCCTTGGCCGGAGAACCTCTGTACCCGGCGTAATTCGAGGTTTACCGACGGCGGAACAAAAGGGAGGCATCGGGCGCACGGTGAGGACCTACTTCGGGCCTTCCCCGAGCTGCCTCAAGCTCATGTCGACCTTCCTTGAGGTCCACTGATGCTTCCCAACCGGTTCCTCGAGTAGTTGAGGTGCTAGGGAAGTCAGCCGACATGGCCGAAGTCTTTCCGAGGTGGCGGCTCGTCGCCGACCATGCACCAGCCATTGTCATGAGTAGCTGACCCCAGAATCCTGTTCCCCGAGTGAAAGTAGGCAGGGGCGGCCAAAATCGTGAAGTTTGGAGCTGTACAGAAGCCGGCGGCGAGCTCTCCGGCGAGGTCCCTTGACGGCGGAGCGCGGGCGTCGCGAGGTTGAAGAAGGGGGTGGACCTCAGCTGTCAGCGGCCGATATTTTGAATCGGGATCGGGCTGCGGCCGGGATCAGGTGTGCTGGCGCGTAAAATACTTGTGGACCGCGGTGTGCTGTCGCCTCGGCGTGCGACGCGTGTCCCCGAGGCCCACGCGCGAGTTTAAACTTTTCCCCGATTTTCAGATTTCCTTCAAACTTCAAATCCTCATAACTTTGGATAGAAAGCTCCAAATTGAGTGAACCAAATTTTTTTGGATTCAACTCTCTGAGCACTTTCCAGCAAATCAAGTTTCAACTCATGAAAACCCTTAATTCTCCAGAATTAAATCCTCAAAATTTAAACTGTTAGGAATTTTAACTGGAGAATCCTTTGGAGGAAAATCCTGAAATTTTGCTGGGATGTTCACCAAAATATCCCTGAACTATCATAAAAATTTCATACCCATTTGAGCTCATTTGATCCACCTAATGGTGTGATTAGTGAAACTGTTCCAGGGAAAATAGAAAATGTTCAGAAACATTTTCAGAATTTTCTCTGAAATTGTTTAGCTCATATCTTTAGCTAGAAACATTCAAATTAAGTGAGACCAACTCCATTAGAACCTTCTGAAAATCTAGTTTTCAGAAAGTCATAGTTTGTTTCATGAAAATCCTTAGAACACCCTAAAAGCCTTCAATTAGGGTCAAGTACATGATTAATTGTGGAGGGCACAAATGAGCTTTGCTGCAACTAAAACTTGACCATGTCTCTGTTTAGGTTGTAACCAAGCCACAGTAAAAATTTCAGTCATTGGGCTTGTCTAGTAAGAGTTATAGACTCCACAAGTTAAAAGTTAATACAACTGCATTTAAATTAATACATGTATTGATTCTATCATGTAGTCGCTAAGATCGAGGAGGAACCCGAAGTCCTAGACTTCGTTAGTCCGGAGGAACAGCTAGCCTATGACCAAGAGCAGCAAGGCAAGCTCCGGTTTGCATTAACCTTTTACAAGTTTTATTGTTTTGAGCACATACTTGATTACGTTATTCTTTGCATTAGAGTCTTGTTTGGAAACCCAACTGCATAGCCAAGAAAACCATGGGTTGGATTTAGGATGGCAGACCCCGTTAGCTACTGCAATGCTAAGATAGAGTAGGATTCGGTACAAGTCGAGTAGTTGGAACTACTCGCGAGCATAGGCTAGAGGCACTCGACTCGGGTAGTGATAGCACATGAAACACATAACAAGAAAATGAGACCAAGCGGAGGGTAAGGGCAGCAGGACTTTGGGGCCTGTGTGCTGTAGCTCCGCTTGTGTCGATTGAGGACCGAGCCGTGTGCGGGCCTGTTGAACAAGCTAGAACAGTACCGAAGACCTACCGGTTATATGGGAACCAGGAAACTGATGTAACTCGGGTAGCTTGGTATTGAGGCATTGCCCGCCGTTCAGAGGGTAGGTTGAGAGCTTGGGGTTTATATCGGCTGGCGGCACTGAGATGCGCGTGCAGAGACCTCTTGCTCGGGACGATGGGACCGGTTCAATATTTGGCTGACGGGCGAAAGGTGGTTGCGTACGGCGTCCGTGATGGTTGTTGTAGGCAACATCGAGTACGGGCGTACGTGACGGGTTGTTCGGATAACCCTGCAGGTGTAAATCGATTATAATCGCCGTCCCTCGCGGTCAGTGAGTACCACTTGTTCACTGTACCGTGACGTAGAAAGAACAAGCTAGTTGCATATTAAAATGTTGCTGATTGAAAGATGGACTTGATTGCTAATGATTTGCTGTAGTCTAGAGCTAAATAAAGTTCTTTTCAACTTTCGGCAAAGTACATGAGAGAAATGCGTTTCTTGTTTGATTGCGGCTCTCTCATGTGCCTTAGCGTAAGGTTCTCCACAACCTGCTGCTAAAACTTAAAAGTAAGGTTCTACCTCATGTACCTCATTGCAAATGATTTTACCTCATGTACCCATCACCCCTCATGTAGAAGTTCCATGTTTAGGTGAGACGGGTCAGACTTGCTGAGACTTCGTGCTCACTGCTTGTGTCTGAAGCTTTTGCAGGGTTCTATGAGGAAGTGACTCCCGAGGAAGAGACGGAACCCCAGGAGGGGAACCCCGTCGTGTGGGAGTCGTGCACGCCGCAGAGTTAGTGTGTGTGTGTGCTAGCAAGGACACGTTCAAGGGCTGAACGTGGACTTGATGCGTAGTCTACGCCCGTGAGTGTAGACTGGACTTATTTTGTTGTAAACATGTTCATAAACTTGTTTATGTAATAAAATTTTGCTTCCGCTTTGTACCTTTGACGTGTGTTATACAGTGTTGTGCAACGCAGCACCCCTCAGCGTGATCCTGGCTCGACAAGACCGTGGGGTCGTGTCACGTGTGCCGCGTCCAGGAGCAAGTATTGAGTTGTGTACCGGATGCTTACTGATATATGGGAACCAGAAAACCGATGTACCAGGTTCACTGGGTTGTAGAGGCATACCACATCGTCTTGTTAGACCTATGAGCCCGAGACGGCGCGACCGGTTCTACAATCTAGTGTCCTGAGAAAGGTTGCCACATACGACGTAATGAAGGACGCCAGATTTGGGTCTTCAGAGGCGGGCGTATGTGTCGAGTTATCCGGGTAGTGTTTGATTCGAATCACCGTCCCTCGCGGTTATTGAGTACCGCTTGCTCCCATGTTGTGACGTAGTAATCAACTTGTGTGAAAACAGTTTGCAAAGTTTAATTGCTGCTATGATTACTGTAAATTGCATGAAAACCATGTTTGAAGTAGAGATAGAGCAAACTAAAGTTATTTTCTACCTTGGGACAAGTAACATTGGAATGAAGCATTTCTTGTTTGATTGTGGAGTTCCAATGTTGCTGGGCGCAAGGTCACTACTATTATGACTAAAATCTGAAAGTTAAGGATGAACTCGTAGGCGAGTCTTTTCGCAAATTACAGGATTAGGTCTTAAGTTATCCTCATGTAGAGTTGCATGCTATAGAAGAGACGGTTAAGCCTTGCTGAGCCTTTGTGCTCACTCTTGCTATATAAGTGGTTTTGCAGGTAAACCTCGACGCTATAAAGAAGGTTGTCCGGTGAGACTCGGGAACTTCCGAGTCATGTCACACTTGGAGAACCTAGCCGCTGCCATGTCTTCGTGCTGCTAGCGAGAGGAGTCCGTGGGCTGGAACCCTTCTCGAGTGCTTCTTAGATATTCGACGTGAGCTGTTTATAGACTTCCGCTGTAGCTATTTTTTGTAAAATATTTGCAAAGAACAATTGTAAGCTTCCGCTTTTGATTTATGTAATACAGGGTTCCTTATATGTGTGCTGTTAGGTGCCGCATAACACGGCACCACCCAATGCGATTCCCGGGCAAGGTGCCCCGTCCCCGTGGTACGGGACTGGTGGGATCCCGTCAGCATGGTATCAGAGCCACATTGGTAATAGCGCTCGGAATAAGGATCGTATTACGACAAAAACTTAGGATACGGTGAGGAAACGGTATTAGGCCCACATAAGGACTATAGTAGTATAGTACTTAAAGTGGCAAGACTAACATATGTGTTATAATTCTGAATTTTGATTATGTAATGACGCACCTACGTTCAGGTAAGAATGGTAAGGAATGCCACCGAAAGCGGTTCAATTTCAGTTAGCTCCCCTGACGAGGAAAGTGGTTCAGGGAAAGGTCTCATAGCTTGGTGTGAGACGTTAATATGATACTCTTGGACTCTTCATGTTCCTGAGTTCATATGAAACGCTGATCCCTAGCGTGCATTAGGCAAATAAGTGGAGACCTCGTCCTGTGGTCAGTAACACGATAGTGTGTTCTTCTGGAAATAGCCTAGGAGGACATACGCAGCGCTTTCCATCGGCGTGCCCTGCAGGGCAGTAGGTGGTATCCGTTGGGTTGATAACATTCCCAACCGTGACGACCCGTTCATGATATACTCGGGTTCCCCGTCATGTGGTGTAGAAACACGATCACTTACCTAGAGACGTGGCTTAACTCAAGGACGGCCGTATGGCAATGATACGGGCGTTTGTATTTATTTTCAAATATGGAACTGACTGAAATGAAACAACCTTTGAGTGCACCACTATTGAGTGTTCTTCTGCAGGTACTAACCACGTACGTATCCCGTGTAGTACACGTGTGCGAGAGACCGTCTTAGTGCCACTGATAAAATGGATATGCCGGTGTAATCCGGTTAGGATCTTTCTTTTGGTGAGGCCACGTAGTACCAACATGTTTCTTACGGTGCATCGACACCGTACTACACTTAATAATCCCTTCCCTATGAAGAAATGATTCATGAGCTAACTTTAAACTAAAAATGGAAGTTTGAAACAAGTATTAGTTACTGAACTCTTATTTTGAGCTAAGATTCAAATGAGAGAAGGTCTAGTTTTCAAAGATTTCAAAACACAGAGTGCTCTGTTTCTGGCAGGAATTCTTGCTGGAATTTAACGGAGCATAACTCTGAGTAGCTTGACCCAATTAAGGTGTATGATACAGTTCTGGAAAGATTTGCAAGTGCTCTGCAACTTCCTTGTAGACCTCCAGAGCAAAATCACAAGTTATCTGGGTGAAAAGTCCAGTTGAAGGCAAACTGTTCAGAACCAGGACAGTAGCAAAAACCTCTCTGGACCTTTCTGTTTTTAAGCCATAACTTCCTGTAGAAAAATCCTTAAGGAGCATATGATACTCCGTTGGAAAGGTTATGAAATTTGCAACATTTTTGTAGTTCAAAGTTTGCACAGATTCTTATTGTATTTTCATATACAACTGTGATAAAAGTAGCCACATACAAAGGTGATGCTGGCAAATTTTATCCAGGAATTCTGTCAACTTTGAGAAATCATAACTTTTGATCCAGAGACGATCTGGAAGCATTTGAGTACTCGTTGGAAGGATACTGAAGTTAACTTTAACTTTGATATTCAACTTGAGTTATGAAAATGCTGTTACACGGATCAAAAGCTGGGTGAGTACAGAAGAGTCCGTTCTGTACAGCAAAGAGAACGGGTTAGGCCTATCCCACGGAAGTGATTAAACTCGAGGAGTTTCCGGTGGGACGTTAAGAACTGATGCATTTCCGATGAGTTACCAGGCATGCCGGGTAACGATACGTCAAGTTCAGAATTGAACTGACGCTGGAAACAACACCGATTTCACGAAGGCTGTATACGATGGCACCCAATGAACTAGCGGAGTTGAAGGAGCAACTAAGCGAACTTATGAGCAAAAGTTTTATACGACCAAGCTCATCACCTTGGGGTTTCTCTGTGCTGTTCGTTAAGAAGAGTGACCAGACACTAAGATTAAGTGTTGATTATCGTTCGCTCAATGCTGTCATTATAAAGAATAAGGACTCTGCCCCGCATCGATGGTTTAACTTATCAACTAGTTGATGCCAGGGTGTTCTCGAAGATGGTTGGGGCTCATAAGACAGTATGACATCAAGATCCACTATCATCCGGGAAAAAGTGAATGTGGTTACCGACACGTTTAGTCGGAAAGGCCACGTTCACAACTTGGCGAATGCTGAGTTAGAAGAAGAAAAACCCAGTCTCCGTGTCATTCCGTATGGAGTACCTTATAACACTGCTCCCATTCCAGCAATCTGATAAGAGATTTCTGAAGTGCAAAGGAGAGAGAAGGGTATGTCTCACCTACAGATGGGAATAGACAATGGAGAGATGAGGTGGTTCAAGAAGGACAATGAGGGTACTCTATGGTTTAAGGACCGTACAGTTATACCTCGTAAGATGAAGCTCTACAGCCGGAAATGTCGCACACCGTGGAAGTGGTGTGAGTACGGTGAAAGAGTACTGTTAGGGGTTGATTTGTCAACGAAGCTGATGGCCGAGTTCGGACAATAGAAGCAAACTTGAAGGCTATACAATCCCGACAGAAAAGTCACGATGGTCAAAGGCATAGACTGTTGCATTTTGATGGTGGAGAACACGTTGTCTTTGCATGTCTCTGATGAAAGAAATTCACCGGTCCGATGTAAAGGGGGGGTTTTGCTCCCCGAGCCTTAGATCCAGTTGCTATCACGGAGATGTGTGGAACCGTAGCTTACCAGCTGGAACTACCGGCAAGCCTTACTGATGTTCACGACATATTTCATATGTCACAGCTACGGAAGTACTTTAAAGCTACCATCGCTGTCCACACCGAAGAAATTGACTAGTTGAAGCCGGATCGTACCTACACCGAGCGACCGGTTCAGACTATCGATGAAGCATCCGGAACACCGGGAATCAGAGATTATGCTTTTACAAGGTGCTGTGGAGTAATCATACCACGGAAGAAATCAAGTGGAAAACAAAGGTTACCTCCGCAGGAACCATCCGGAGCTTTTAACATCGAACAACTTGAAATTACCTCTCCCATCTTGTTCTTCTTTTGGAATCTCGGAATGAGATTCTTTTTAAAGGGGGAGGACTGTAAAATCCCCAAAAACGTGAATGAAAAGAAACGGGTGATTGAACGTCATCGTGTTTCTGGTTCATGAGAAATGGGACTTACAAAACTTTCATACATGAGATGGTCTACGTGAGGTTCAACAACACGGGTTCAAGCATTCATTTGAATGTGTTGGACCAAGGTGGAGTTAAACTCATGAGTAGTCATACATGTGTATGAGAAAGAACAAAAATAAGACCTTTTAGACACCAAATGCTCACCTCAAAGTGCTGCCAAATTTTTGAACACACATGGAACCTCACACAGTTGAAGGTGAGGAGAATTATGGTGGCAACTTTCTGATTTGAGGATAAGCTAAAAAGGAATGGATTATGCTCATGTTGAGTTCATGCTGAATTCAAACATGTTAAGGCAAGGGAATGACTTGAGTTATGTCACATGAAATGTGACGCCCTCAACTCTGTGGGAAACCACGGAACTGAGAACTAATGCATATGTGTGCCCAGGATGTTCATCACACATACACATACGTTCCACAAACTGAATTCAGATTACATATTACCATGATTAACAGAGTTTATTACAAAACCTCGTGAGTCTTGGACTCATGCTCACCACGGAAGTCTTTATTTCTATGCAGCGGAGGTCTTTATTCTAATGCGGAAGCAATTTAACTAGTGCGGAAGCAAATCTAAACAGAAGTGGCTCCATCTCTACACCCTCCACAGGCAAGGTTGAGAATAGATCACACGTCCTAATGCTCCACTTGGTCTTCATAGTAGTCTTCTCCTGCTGCTGATGAGGAGATAATAATGCAAGTTTGAGTACAATGATGTACTCAGCAAGTGCGGGAAAATCATGATATGTAGCTCATAACAAGGTAGGTATAAAAAGGCTCATTTGCAGAAAAGCAGCTTTATAAAACCATGATAAACAGCAACTTAACTTCAAATTATTGTAATCCCAGCATGTATTAAATTATCAACATACCTCCATCACTTTCCATGTTCTACCCAAACATTAACCAACTTCATTCTTACTCACGAATACCTCCTCGTATTCACTACCATCTCATGAATACATTCCCGTGTTCGCTACCATCGTATCTCATAAACAACTTCGTCTCACACCGAGACCAATCTTGTTGCCATGACTCAACAGTCATGCAACCATCTTATCACCCGGACTCAACAGTCCCAAAACCAAACCATAACCATCATCAATAACCATAACCAAGAACCGTCCTAATAACCCTCCCAATAACCATCCCAATAACCATCCCAACTAATCATGGCAGTTTAGCCAGGCGCTCGTGACCGTAAGCTCGGCTATCATGATAGTTTTAGACCCTGCAGAGTTTGCACCTCTTTACCCACAAGTTTGTGATTTCGTCACCCGTCGGTGACTGCAGAACCTCCATTATACCAGTACACAACCGTCGGTGTATGGTCAAGAGATCACAAAATAGCCTTTACAAAGGGGTACTAGATGTATGGACTCACTAAGGTTTCACCGGCAGGCTAGAATCTCCAATTCTCCCACCCATGGGCCCCCTCTTGTGCCATGCAGTTCCCAGGGCAGTCCTCACTCGACTCCCATTCCCCGCGCCTTCCACAGTCCATAACACTCTAGCAACTTACCTAATTACTCAGCTAAGCCGCACCCATACTTGGCCTTGTGGTGGCACTGTTATTCTGGCATGTGCATGCATGAACCGGTCCTTAGATCTACGGCAAGTAAACCACCATCTCATGCTACCTCATTCACAAACCCGGTCTTGCCTATATCTCCCTCCGATCCATGTTTATTAACAACATCAGCTTATCATTATCATTACGAGTGCAGTTAGCTAGACACATCTATATCGCTTCCCAATCCCATAGACTCAGCGAAGCATAAAGCAAAAACCATAGCCGACTCATAAACTTCCCTGGCGACAAGGGTGGTTTAACCAAAGCTAGTAAACTCCTATAAAAGGGTTTCCCATCATGTTTGACTCAGTACGCACACCTTTTCGCAAACAAAACAGTTTCACCCAAAACATAGGATCAATATGGTCAAGGAGCACTTGCCTTGTTCTTGCGGCTCCGGTTGTTCTTGAATCTCAAAACCTTGTTGCTGCAGTTCGTCGTAGACAGCTCCCTGAGCTTGTCCTGCTAGGTAGGATCACGTGCATACAATATGCACCAACTTTAAACTAGATGCGAGGATGCATATGCATGTTATCCTATGATTACTTTTATTAGATTGGTCCGTACGTGTTCTTGCATGGCTTGCATGGACAGAGGTGTTCGGATCAAAGGTGGACGTGGCGATGATCTTGTCTTTAGATCAACCTGATCATCAAGTTATCTGTCCACGAGAAGGCTTCTGTTTGAAAGGAATCAAAGAACAGGTGCAAAAAGAACACAACGATGTCATAAGGTGGTATTGGAGACCTACCTTACGTTCTTCTCTGTCTCGAGGTCCTCCTCAGATCGTTGGGCTTTCCTCCGGCGTTCTTCCTTGCTGCACGGTTGGGACTAGGGCTCTAAGTCGTCGGCTAAGGAGTTGGAAAAGAAGTTTGTGGTTTCGGCCAGAGGTTCTGGGTTCTATTTATAATCGGGAAGAGAAGAGTCCTAATCTGATTGTATCCCAAATAAGAGTCCTGTTCAAATTTGTCGTTGAATCTTATAACTTATCTTTGGTTGATTTGGTACGGTATCATTGTGGAATTCAGGTCGGCTTCTATTCCGGTATTTCTATGCGTACAGAATCCAAAAACCGTCCCTAGAACTCGTTACCTCCTCGGTGATGAGCTCCGGAGGCTCCACGTGTCCACCGGGTCCTGGTCTCTCCCTTTCCGCAGAGACGGGCTCCGGTTGTGCCGCGTGTCAAACGAGCAAGACTTCCCTCTTCTTCGGAGGTGAGCTCCGCGTGCGCCACGTATCCTGGTGGCCGGGACCTCCTCTCTTACTCGGAGGTGGCTCCGCGCACGCCACGTGTCAGTGCCGGACCTTTCCTCTCTTCTTTCCTCAGAGACGAGCTCCGAGGTTGACACGTGGCCAGCAGCGACAGACCCCCCGGAGATAAGCTCCGAGATCGACACGTATCCCGCACGACCAGTCCTCTGATTTCCATGATGTCTAGCTCAGGGGGCAACACGTGTCCCATAGGGTCGGACCTCTCCCCTTTTGCGGAGAGAAGCCCTGAGCCTGCCACATAGCCTACTTTAGCGGCGGACCTCTCCCCACCTCGCAGGGATGAGCTCCGAACACGCCACGTGGCCAGCGGGTCACGTAAGTTGTCTTCGGCGCTCTCTGAGAGATGGATTCGGCTCTTATTGGCTATCTATTTGATAATTCATCTGTTCCCACTTCCTTTAAAATGTTTTCTCCTTCATAAAACTTGAATATATGCTGACACCAGAAATGAGGGTGTCACAAATCTACCCCCTTAAATTGAATCTTGCCCTCGAGATTCGTTAGTAGAGAATAGATGGGGAAATTCTGCCTTGATATCCTCCTCACGCTCCCATGTGGCTTCAGCTTCGGTGTGATGGCTCCATTGTACCTTGCACCATCGAATCACCTTGTTCCGGGTGACCCTTTCTTTTACATCCAAGATTTGGACAGGGTGTTCCGCATAAGTCAGGTCCTCTTGAAGTTCAAGCTCTCCCATTGATACTCGTTCCTCTGGTACTCTCAAGCATTTCTTGAGCTAGGATACATGAAACACGTCATGTACGTCGGAGAGGTGGGTTGGGAGCTCTAGTTGATAGGCTACTTCTCCTCGCTTGTCCAAAATCTTAAATGGTCCGATGTAGCGAGGTGCTAGCTTGCCTTTGACGTTGAAACGTCGTTGGCCTCGGATAGGCGATACCTTAAGGTATACGAAGTCTCCCATTTCGAAGGTCAACTTCCTTCGCCTATTGTCCGCATAGCCTTCCTATCGTGACTGAGCAGCCTTTAAGTTCTCCCGTACCGTTTGGACTTGCTTTTCAGCTTCTTGTAGTACTTCGGGTCCAAACACCTGGTTCTCTCCGGTTTCGTTACAGAACAGTGGCGTTCTACACCGTCTACCATATAATGCTTTGAAAGGCGACATCTTCAAGCTAGCTTGATAGCTGTTGTTATAGGAGAATTCGGCGTACGGTAAACTCTTATCCCAACTACGCCCTCGTTTCAAGGCGCAAGCTCTCAACATGTCCTTCAAAATTTGGTTTGTCCTTTCGGTTTGTCCATCAGTTTGTGGGTCATAGGCGGAGCTAAAATCCAGTCGTGTACCCATGGCTTTCTGCAGTTTCCTCCAGAATCTAGAGGTAAACTGAGAACCTTGATCTGAGACTATCCTCCTCAGAACTCCGTGACGGCACACGATCTGCTCCATGTACAACTCTGCTAATTGTGCAACGTTGTAACTGGTCTTTACAGGAAGAAAATGGGCGGTTTTCGTCAATCGGTCCACAATGACCCAGATGGAGTCGTAACCCTACTGAGTACGTGGCAATCTGACGATGAAATCCATACTGATGTCTTCTCACTTCCACTCTGGTACCTTCAAAGGTTGCAACAATCCAGCGGGTCTTTGATGTTCGGCCTTTACCCGTTGGCATGTGTCGCATAGGGCAACATATTCGGCTACATCCCTCTTCATACCATCCCACCAATAACAAGTTTTCAAATCCTTGTACATTTTGGTGCTTCCGGGATGTATAGAATAGGGTGAATCATGTGCCTCCTTTAATATCAATCATGTCACGGAGGTGTTTTATGTTAGGCACACAAATCCTTTTTGCTAGCCAAAGCGTACCCTTCTCATCTTCTTTGAAATCCTTCCCTATTCCTTGTCGGATTCTTTCCTTGATCTCCTTGATCTCCTCATCCGTTGCTTGGCCATTTCTTATCTCTTGCTCCAATGAGGAGTGGATCTCCATTATTTCCATGTTGTTCAAGAATCCGAGGTGTAACCGTTCGAACTCCTTACGTTGTTCGGGTGGTAGCTCCCGAACCGTGAGTTGGTGACATGCTCCCTTTCGGCTCAACGCATCGGCTACTACATTGGCCTTTCCAGGGTGGTAGTCGATTCCAACATCATAATCCTTGATGAGTTCCAACCATCGACGTTGCCTCAAATTCAAATCCGTTTGTGTGGATATGTACTTGAGGCTTTTATGATCCGTATAGATCTCACATCGATGACCAAGGATATAATGTCTCCAAGTCTTCAATGCATGCACCACTGTTGCTAGCTCCAAGTCATGTGTAGGATAATTAAGCTCGTGCTTCTTTAATTTTCTTGAGGCATAAGCTACCACTTGTCCTCCTTGCATGAGCACACATCCGAGCCCCTGTCTGGATGCGTCACAATATATGTCAAAGCTCTTGCTTACGTCTAGCAATACCAGAACCGGTGCTGTGGTTAGCCTGTTCTTGAGTTCCTCAAAACTTCCTTGGCAGGCTGGTGTCCATTGGAAGACCTTCCCCTTCATTAGCAACTCCGTCATAGGCTTTGCTATTTTAGAGAAGTCTTTAATGAAGCATCGATAGTATCCAGCCATCCCAAGAAAACTCCGAATATCCCTCACGCTCTGCGGATGGTCCCACTTCAGAACATCTCTCACCTTTCCGGGATCAACTGATACCCCTTCCTTGGAGATGATGTGGCCTAGGAATGATATTTCCTTTAGCCAGAATTGACACTTGTTAAGCTTGGCATATAATTGATGCTCACGCAATTTCTGCAAGGTCAATTTCAAATGTTCTTCATGCTCTTCCTCACTTTTTGAATACACCATGATGTCTTCGATGAAAACCACGATGAACTTGTCCAAGTACTCCATGAAAACCTTGTTCATAAGGTACATGAAGTAGGCGGGTGCATTTGTCAACCCAAAAGACATGACGGTATATTCATACGAACCATACCGTGTTCGAAAGGCTGTCTTGGGTATATCGGAGGGCTTAATCTTCAGCTGGAAATATCCCGACCGAAGATCAATCTTGGAGAATACTCGAGCTCCTTTCATTTGGTCGAATAGGTCCTCTATACGGGGCAGAGGGTATTTGTTTTGATTGTTACCTCGTTGAGAGACCTATATTCCACGCACATCCTTTGGGTTCCATCCTTCTTGTCTACGAAGAGCAGGGAGCTCCCCATGGTGACGAGCTTGGACGTATGAAACCCTTTTCCAACTGTTCTTGAATTTGCTTCTTGAGTTCTACCAGTTCATTGACGGGCATCCTGTAGGGTCTCTTGGCTATGGGTGCAGTTCCGGGTACCAAATCAATGGCAAACTCAATGTCCCGGTCAGGTGGCATACCTGGGAGCTCTTCCGGGAACACGTCCGAAAATTCCTGAACCACTGGAATGCTGTCCAATGTTGTTCCTTCGACGTGGTTCAAAATTGCCTTTTCAGTGGTTTGTTGGGCTGACTCAAACTCGACACGGATGCCGTGCTCATTTGTCAACTGCATGCTTCTTTCAGCACATTGGATTACCCCGTTGTTCTTACTTAACCAATCCATCCCGAGTATAATGTCAACCCCTTGGGAATTCAAGACAATAAGGTTGGCAAGGAAGTCTACCCCCCTTATTTTAAGGCTTACTCTCGGACATACTATATTAGTCCTCATTTCTCCTCCGGGAGAATTTACTAACATAGCACATTCTAAGTGGGATACGGGTAGATGATGTTTATCAACATATTTGGATGATATGAAGGAATGTGATGCTCCAGAATCAAATAAGATAGTGGCTGGGTTGGAGTTGGCAAGGAACATACCAATTACAACGTCCTCAGCCTGTTGTGCTTCCTCAGCAGAGACATGGTTCACGTTGCCGCGAGCATAGTTCTGCTGTCCCCGATTTCCTTGATTGCCCCCTCCGTTCGGTCACAGGTTCTGCTTGGGCACGTTACCTTGCTGTCCAGGGCCTCTCCTCGGGCACTGGTTCGCGAAGTGTCCTATCTCCCCGCATGCAAAGCATGCCCTGTGGCCTACGGCAGCAGGTACGTTGGGGCGGGGGTTTTGAACAGGAGCGTCATTGTTAGGTCGGGGCGCAGGAGGCATGGGCACACGAGGTTCTGGTGCAACGAATTGTTACTGTGGTGGCTGACCAGGGCGGTATGCAGGAGTGGTCAATCCTTACTGCGGTGCAGGGGGCATGTACCGAGGTCGTACGTTGCTCCCTTGAGGCTGGTATGGCATCTTCCTCTTGCACTCTCGCTCGATCTCTCGGATCTTGTTTTCAACCACTATGGCCTTGTCAACCAGCTTCTGGAAGCTCACATAGTCATTGTTGAGGAGTTGAACCTGAATCTCATTGTTCAATCCTCTCATGAACAGGTACTGCTTCCTCTGATCTGAGTTGACATCCTCAGGGCCATACCGGGACAGTTGCGTGAACTTGTTGAGGTACTCATTCACACTTTTCTGTCCTTGGCAGAGACCTTCGAACTCCTGCCTCTTGAGCATCATTACACCAGCAGGGATGTAATGAGAGCAGAAACTTTCCTTGAACTCAGTCCAAGTGATTGTCTCCGGGTTGATATGGGCGTTGCATAGGGCATCCTATCAGTCAGCAGCGGTTCCCGTAAGTTGGTGCAACACGAAGAGAACCTTCTCTCAGTCACTGCACTGTACTATGGCAAGCTTCTTCTCCATGGATTTCAACCAGTCATCGGCTTCCATGGGATCACTAGCTTGAGCAAAGGTGGGTGGTCGAGTCCTCATGAACTCTCCCAGTCTGTTGTGAGCCGGTGGTGGTGCCGGAACAGGGTTGTTGTTGGCCTGCAACAGACCCAAAGTTTGGATCATAGTTTGCATAAGCTGGTTTTGCATGGCCATCAACCTTTCTAGGTTGTTCTCGCCAGCTCTGGAGTTAACAGGAACTTCCTCGTGATCATCCTCTTGGTTGTCACGGACGTTCCTTCGGCTGGCGTTTCCTCTCACCATCTGTGAGAGAGGTCAAAATAGAATAGAATGTTAGAAGGTTTAAGTAGGTCCCATCAACTATATGCATCAAGGTGAGTTGGACTATATATATATTAGCCCGTATGAGGATGTGAACAAGTGCCGAAGCGTCTCACACTCCTTTCTACTTACGTGCGGATATGGACAACGTTTGTGGGACGTCCAACAACTCACACTAAGCACACAATCACAACAATCATTGCAAGGGCTCATACAACTCCTATTCAAGGATGGTGCCCTATGTCAAGGTGGGTTTAAAGCCAATCTAAGCGTCCTAGGGTGCTTCCTTTGGTCAGCGTGGCTTAACTACCAATCTGTGTTTTAATACCGATCTATGATTCCTAGTTAGGGGTGTAACCTACGGCTAACCCGTGACTCTAATGTCAATCTATGGTTTCTATCTAGGCGTGTAACACTGTCAACCCGTGGCTCTGATACCAATCTGTGACGCCCTCAATTCTGTGGGAAACCACGAAACCGAGAACTAATGCATATGTGTGCCCAGGATGTTCATCACACATACACATACGTTCCACAAACTGAATTCAGATTACATATTACCATGATTAACAGAGTTTATTACAAAACCTCATGAGTCTTGGACTCATGCTCACAGCGGAAGTCTTTATTTCTATGCAGTGGGGGTTTTTATTCTAATGCGGAAGCAATTTAACTAGTGCGGAAGCAAATCTAAGCAGAAGTGGCTCCATCTCTACACCCTCCACAGGCAAGGTTGAGAATAGATCACACGTCCTAATGCTCCACTTGGTCTTCATAGTAGTCTTCTCCTGCTGCTGATGAGGAGATAATAATGCAAGTTTGAGTACAATGATGTACTCAGCAAGTGCGGGAAAATCATGATGTGTAGCTCATAACAAGGTAGGTATAAAAAGGCTCATTTGCAAAAAAGCAGCTTTATAAAACAATGATAAACAGCAACTTAACTTTAAATGATTGTAATCCCAGCATGTATTAAATTATCAACATACCTCCATCACTTTCCATGTTCCACCCGAACATTAACCAACTTCATTCTTACTCACGAATACCTCCTTGTATTCGCTACCATCTCACGAATACCTTCCCGTATTCGCTACCATCTTATCTCATAAACAACTTCGTCTCACACCGAGACCAATCTCGTCGCCATGACTCAACAGTCATGAAACCATCTTATCACCCGGATTCAACAGTCCCAAAACCAAACCATAACCATCATCAATAACCATAACCAAGAACCATCCCGATAACCCTCCCAATAACCATCCCATCTAATCATGGCAGTTTAGCCAGGCGCTCGTGACCGTAAGCTCGGCTATCACGATAGTTTTAGACCCTGCAGAGTTTGTACCTCTTTACCCACAATTCTGTGATTTCGTCACCCATCGGCGACTGCAGAACCTCCATTATACCAGTACACAACCGTCGGTGTATGGTCAAGAGATCACAAAATAGCCTTTACAAAGGGGTTACTAGATGTATGGACTCACTAAGGTTTCACCGGCAGGCTAGAATCTCCAATTCTCCCACCCACGGGCGCCCACTTGTGCCATGCAGTTCCCAGGACAGTCCTCACTCGACTCCCATTCCCCGCGCTTTCCACAGTCCATAACACTCTAGCAACTTACCTAATTACTCAGCTAACCCGCACCCATACTTGACCTTGTGGTGGCACTATTATCCTGGCATGTGCATGCATGAACTGGTTCTTAGATCTACGGCAAGTAAACCTCCATCTCATGCTACCTCATTCACAAACCCAGGCTTGCCTAGATCTCCCTCTGATCCATGTTCATTAACATCATCAGTTTCTCATTATCATTACGAGTGCAGTTAGCTAGAAACATCTATCTCGCTTCCCAATCTTATGGACTCAGCGAAGCATAAAGCAAAAACCATACTCGACTCATAAACTTCCCTGGCGACAAGGGTGGTTTGTCCAAAACTAGTAAACTCCTATAAAAGGGTTTCCCATCATGTTTGACTCAGCACACACACCTTTTCACAAAACAAAACAGTTTTACCCAAAACATAGGATCAATATGGTCAAGGAGCACTTGCCTTGTTCTTGCGATTCCGGTTGTTCTTGGATCTCAAAACCTTGTTGCTGCAGTTCATCGTAGACAGCTCCCTGAGCTTGTCCTGCTATGTAGGATCACGTGCATACAAGATTCACAACAATCAATATCATGCACAAACCTTAAACTAGATGCGATGATGTATATGCATGCTATCCTATGATTAGTTTTATTAGATTGGTTTGTACGTGTTCTTGCATGTCTTGCATGGATTTTATGATGAACAGAGGTGTTCGGATCAAAGGTGGACGTGGTGATGATCTTGTCTTTAGATCAACCTGATCATCAAGTGATATGTCCACGAGAAGGCTTCTGTTCGAAAGGAATCGAAGAACAGATGCAAAGAAAACGTAACGATGTCGTAAGGTGGTATTGGAGACCTACCTTACGTTCTTCTCGGTCTCGAGGTCCTCCCCGGATTGTTGGGCTTTCCCCCGGCGATCTTCCTTGCTGCACTCCGGCGATGGTTTACTCAGCGGGTTGGGACTAAGGCTCTAAGTCGTCGGCTCAGGAGTTGAAAAAGAAGTTTGTGGTTTCGGCCAGAGGTTATGGGTTCTATTTATAATCGGGAAGTGAAGAGTCCTAATCTGATTGTATCCCGAATCAGAGTCCTATTCAAATTTGTCGTTGAATCATACAACTTATCTTTAGTTGATTTGGTGCGGTATCATTGTGGAAGTTAGGTCGGTTTCTGTTCCAGTATTTCTACGCGTACAGATTCCAAAAACCGTCCCTAGAACTTGTTACCTCCTCGGTGATGAGCTCCGGAGGCTCCACGTGTCCACCGGGTCCTGGTCTCTCCCTCTCCGCAGGGACGAGCTCCGGTTGTGCCGTGTGTCAAGTGAGCAAGACTCCCCTCTCCTTCGGAGGTGAGCTCCGCGTGCGCCACGTATCCTAGCGGTCGGGACCTCCTCTCTTATTCGGAGGTGGCTCCACACACGCCACGTGTCAGTGTTGGACCTTTCCTCTCTTCTTTCCTCAGAGACGAGCTCCGAGGTAGACACATGTCCAATAGTGACGGAACTCCCGGAGATAAGCTCCGGTAGTGACATGTGTTCAATAGAACCGGACCTCTCGGTGGTGAGCTCCGAGATCGACACGTATCCCGTGCGACTGGTCCTTTGATTTCCGTGGTGACTAGCTCCGAAGGTGACATGTGTCCTGCAGAAAATGCCTTTGCTTCTTCCGCAGAGGCTAGCTCAGGGCAACACGTGTCCCACAGGGTCGTACCTCTCCCCTTTTGCGTAGATGAGCCCCCAGCCTGCCACGTAGCCATTTTAGCGGCGGACCTCTCCCCACTTCGGAGGGATGAGCTCCGAACACGCCACTCTTCGACGCTCTCTGTGGACTGGATTCGGCTCTTACTGGCTATCTTTTTGATATTTTCTCTGTTTCTACTTTTCTAAAAATGTTTTCTCTTCATAAAACATGAATATATGCTGACACCAGAAATGAGGGTGTCACAGTGGATTATAGGTCTCTCAATGAGGTGACGATCAAAAATAAATACCCGCTGCCCCGTATAGAGGACCTGTTCGAGCAAATGAAAGGTGCCCGAATTTTCTCCAAGATTGATCTTCGGTCGGGATACTTCCAGCTGAAGATTAAGCCCTCTGACATACCCAAGACTGCATTTCGAACACGGTATGGCTCATATGAATATACCGTCATGTCTCTTGGGTTAACGAATGCACCCGCATACTATATGTACCTCTTGAATAAAGTCTTCATGGAGTACTTGGACAAGTTTGTTGTGGTTTTCATCGATGATATCATGGTGTATTCGAAAAGTGAGGAAGAACATGAAGAACACTTGAGATTGACATTGCAGAAACTACGAGAGCATCAATTGTATGCCAAGTTCAGCAAGTGTCAATTTTGGCTAAAGGAGATATCATTTCTAGGCCACATCATATCCGAAGGAGGAGTATCGGTTGATCCCAGAAAAGTGGGAGATGTTCTGAAGTGGAACCAACCACAGAATGTGTGAGATATTCGGAGTTTCCTTGGAATGGCTGGATACTACTGCCGGTTCATCAAGGATTTCTCCAAAATAGCGAAGCCTATGACTGAATTGCTAATGAAGGGAAAAGCATTTCAGTGGACACCAGTGTGCCAAGAAAGCTTTGAGGAGCTCAAGAAGAGACTAACCACAGCGCCGGTTTCGGTATTGCCGGACGTGAGCAAAAGCTTCGACATATATTGTGACGCATCAAGACAAGGGCTTGGATGTGTGCTCATGCAAGAAGGACAAGTGGTAGCCTATGCATCGAGATAACTAAAGAAACATGAGCTGAATTACCCCACACATAACTTGGAACTTGCACCCGTGGTACATGCCTTGAAGATTTGGAGGCATTATATCCTTGGCCACCAATGTGAGATCTATACGGATCACAAAAGCCTCAAGTATATATTCACGCAAACGAATCTGAATTTGAGGCAACGTCGATGGTTGGAACTCATCAAGGATTATGATGTTGGAATCAACTATCACCCCGGAAAGGCCAATGTAGTAGCTGATGCGTTGAGCCGAATGGGAGCATGTCACCAACTCACGGTTCGGGAGCTGCCACCCGAGCTGCGCAAGGAGTTCTAACGGTTACATCTCGGGTTCTTGAACGAGATGGAGGTGATAGAACTGAACTCCTCGCTGGAACAAGAGATACGAGATGGCCAAACAACGGATGAGGAAATCAAGGAAAGAATCCGGCAAGGCATAGAAAAGGATTTCAAGGAAGACGAGAAAGGCACGCTTTGGTTAGGGAAAAGGATTTGTGTGCCTTACGTGAAGCACATCGGCGACACGATATTAAAGGAGGCACATGACTCACCTTATTCCATAAACCCCGGCTGTACAAAAATGTACAAGGACCTAAAAACTTGCTATTGGTGGGATGGTATGAAAAGGGACATAGCTGAATATGTTGCCTTATGCAATACGTGCCAACGGATGAAGGCCGAACATCAAAAACCCGCTGGACTGTTGCAGCCATTGAAAGTACCCGACTGGAAGTGGGAAGATATCAGAATGGATTTCATTGTCGGATTGCCACGTACTCGGTCTGGTTACGACTCCATTTGGGTTATCGTGGACTGATTGACGAAACAGCCATTTCCTTCCTGTTAGAACCACGTACCGTGTCGCAGAACTAACCGAGCTGTATATGGAGCAAATCGTGTGTCGCCATGGAGTTCCAATGAGGATAGTTTCAGATCGAGGTTCTCAATTTACCTCTAGGTTCTGGAAGAAGCTGCATGAAGCCATGGGTACACGACTGAATTTCAGCTCCACTTATCACCTGCAAACCGACGGGCAAACTGAGAGGACAAATTAAATTTTGGAAGACATGTTGAGAGCTTGCGCCTTGAAACATGGGCGTAGTTGGGATAGGAGCTTGCCGTACGCTGAATTCTCGTACAATAACAGCTACCAAGCCAGCTTGAAGATGTCACCTTTTGAAGCATTGTATGGTAGAAGGTGTAGAATGCCGCTGTTTTGGAATGAGACCGGAGAGAGCCAAGTGTTTGGACCCGAAGTGCTGCAAAACCCCGAGAAGCAAGTCCAAACGATACGAGAAAATTTGAAGGCTGCTTAGTCACGACAAAAAGGTTATGCGAACAATAGGTGAAGAAGGTTGACCTTTGAAGTTTGAGATTTCGTATATCTTAAGGTATCGCCTATCCGAGGCCAACGACAGTTCAACATCAAGGGCAAGTTAGCACCTCGCTACATCGGGCCATTCAAGATTTTGGGCAAGCGAGGAGAAGTAGCTTATCAACTAGAGCTGCCAACGCACCTCTCCGACGTGCATGACGTGTTTCACGTATCCCAACTCAAGAAGTGCTTAAGAGTACCGGAAGAACAAGTACCGATGGATGAGCTCGAGCTTCAAGTGGATCTGACCTACGCGGAGCACCCCGTCAAAATTTTGGACGTGAAGGAAAGATTCACGAGGAACAAAGTGATCCGTTGGTGCAAGGTACAATGGAGCCATCATACGGAAGCCGAAACTACATGGGAGCGTGAGGAAGACCTCAATGCAGAATTCCCTCATCTATTCTCCACTCTATTGAATCTCGAGGGCGAGATTCAGTTTAAGGGGGGTAGGTTTGTAACACCCTCAAATTCATTTCCATGCATTGCATACAATTTTCATGTAGAGAAGCATTATAAAAGAAGTAGAAATGGAGAAAGAATTAATGAAATGGAGAAAGAACTATAGAAATGGAGAAAGAACCATAGAACTAGAGAAAGAACCATAGAAATGGAGAAAGGACCATAGAAATGGAGGAAGGAACCATAGAAATGGAGAAAGAACCATAGAAATGGAGGAAGGAACCATAGAAATGGAGGAAAAACCATAGAAATGGAGAAGGGAATATAGAAATGGAGAATGGGGCATAGAAATGGAGAAGGGCAATGTAGAAATGGAGAATGGGACACAGAAATGGAGAGGGGAAGTTAGAAATGGAGAAAGGGACATAGAAATGGAGAGGGGAATGTATAAATGGAGAATGGGACATAGAAATGGAGAGGCGGATGTATAAATGGAGCAAGTGACATAGAAATGGTGAGGAATGGGAAAAAGATAGCTGAAATGAGCCATTCCCAAATTTCCCCAAAATTCCCCCAAAATTTCTAAATTCCCCAATTCCCAAAAAGGGGAATTTTCCCCACATTTTGGGGATAAAATCCCCAAGGCTGCCACACCACAAGAGATAAGTTTGTTAAGATCCAAAAAAATTGAATAGGACTCTTATTTGAGCTCCAATTGGAGTAGGACTCTCCTTTTCCCCCTTATAAATATAACCCCCACCTCTTGGCCGACCCCTCTCTCTTTTGGTCGCCCCCCTGCTGCCAAGCCCCCTTCCTTGCTGCCAAGTCGCCATGTCCCCCCCTTGCCGGAATTTGGCCACCGTCGAGCCCCGTCGAGCCCCGCCGTCGCCGGAGAAGAAGCTCGACGATCTGTCCTACCAAAATTTTCCATAGAAAAATTCCCCACTGCTGCCATTGCTAGGAGGAAGGCCCTGCCACCAAAAGGAAGTGATGTAGGTCCCCATTACCCATCTTATGACGTCGCCGCTGTTTCTACGCATCCGTTTTCTTTGCCCCCTTCGAGCAAAAACTTTTACGTGTGGACAGATCATGTTTTGATCGATTTTTGACGGTGGAATTGATCTAGATCTAGAGTCAAGATCATCACCACTTGATCCCTACACCCTTGTTCGTCAAAAAAACCCTATGAAAGCCCATTAAAACATGCAAGAACACGTACAAACTGGATTAAGAAAACTGCACCATAGGATTTGCATTCATTTACCCCATTGCATCTTGAGTAAAGTTTGTGCATGATGATTCCTTGCTGTATATTTTGTATGTGTTGTCGTGAGTAGAAGTAAAAGCTCAAGAGGCCATCTATGAGGATCTACAGCACCAAGGCTTCGAGACGCTCGAACAGCAAGAACCACAGAAGCAAGGCAAGTGCCCCTTGACCATATTGATCCCATGTTTTGAAACTGTTTTGTTTGCGAAAACGTGTATGCTTGAGTCAACTTAACGGGACACCCTTTTATAGGAGTTTACTAGTTTTATTAACCATCCTTGTCACCGGGAAAGTTGATGAGTCGGGTATGGTCGCTTTTCCTTTTTGCTTCGCATAATTAACGGGATACGGGAAGCTGAAATAAAACATGGTTAGCTACTGCACTCATTTGAATAATGATGATGATAACTTGATGATGTTAATGAGCATGGAATTGGGGAGATCTAGGCAAGCTTGGTTCGTGGATGTTGCTGAATGAGATGGTGGTTTACTTGCCGTAGATCTAAGGACCGGTTCATGCCAGCACATGCCAGGAAAACAGTGCCACCACAAGGCCAAATATGGGTGCGGCTTAGCTGACTAATTAGGTGTGTTGCTAGCTTGTTATGGACCATGGATGGTGCGGGGAATTGGAGTCGAGGAGGACTGCCCTGGTGTCACACCCGGTTTCTCCGAAGAACAACCGAGTGAATATCACAGGTATGCCAGGATCATTTTCTCATACATGTGATGACAAATAGTGAAGCATCATCATATTACAATCCAGGTGTTCGAATTTAAATAAGTCTTACACAGCATACATCTCGATGGACGATAATAAGTTCATAACATGTAAATAAAACAGCAGCGGAATATAAATCTTGTGGGCTCCGTCACAGACGTTGCCCGGGGGACTCCGTGAACCTAGAATCCTTCTTCGGGACCAAAGTCTTGGTTATTGAACACCACATCATCCCCTTGACCTGAGCAGAAATTTAAACCAACAGAAAAGCAAGTTTGAGTACAGTTGGTACTCAGCAAGTGTGGGAAAGTTATGTCATGCATGGCTAGAGCAAGGAGGGGTTGAACTCATGGTTAAAGCACTACGCAAATAATACCTATCACCTTAGCTTATTAAGCACCTACATTACTACAAAGGTGAAATGGTCCCAATCTCCCAACCCATCATAAAAATCAAGTAACCATATCATCGTTTCCAATGTTAAGCTCCCCGCTTAACATTCTCAACTTCCAAATTCATCATCCTCTAATCATGAATAAGTCCAAGCCGCTCTTGACCATGAGCATGGCTGTCATGACAGTTTTGACTCTACAGAGTTTGCACCACTGTACCCACATATAGTGATTTCATCCCCCATTGCCGGGTGGACTAAAAGAACCTCCATTATGCCAGTTGTCGCGAACCACATTCACACTTCCCAGGTGTGTAGCCAGGAGATCACTACGAAGCCTTTACAAAGGGATTCCCGACGAGCGTGGGCCCACTGAGGTTTCACCCCTAACAGCATACAAGAGGCTCCAACCCCGCGGAAGTGGCACCCTCTTGAGCCTTGCGGTTCATATGGTAGTCCAGCTGACACCTATTCCCCGCACCATCCAAAACATCCATACTACGTCGGGGATGCACCTAATTAATTGGCCAAGCTGCCCCATCTCAGCATGTGGTTGGCACGGTAAAGCCAGGTTACATGCTCCATGAACCGGTCCTTAGGATTCAGGCAAGTACTAACACAAACCCGAGTCTCGTGCACACAACACCAACCAAATCATCCAACTTGCCTCGATCCCTACCTCTACATAACTCATAATATCTCATTCAAGAGTAAGGTAAACAAGTTGATGATTTCATATCCCACTTATTCTATTCTAAGCATGGCTAAGCATAAGTAATATGAAGGAATGACATAATAAAATAAATCCCAACCCAAGCTACAAGGAAACAAGATAATGCAATTCTAGGGAAACTTCCTAGCATGGGTATCATATTCCAAATTGACCATGCAATTAAATTCTAACTACACATCCTAGCATAGGATCAAAGTGGTCAAGGACACTTGCCTTCTTCCTGCTGCTCTGGGAATGGAAAGTCTTGGTCTTGAAAGGGGAGAACTTGCTCTGGGGCAGGTTCTCCTCATGGCAATAGACATAGCAAAAGAAAACAACAATCCATAAGCCATAGTTCACACTTTCACTCATGCAAACCACACACACATACATATGGGAGTCATTCACATTTCTAAGTCTTGTGGTTACCTTAGATGTGTTGATTTTTGGCCTACATGCACTTTTAAACATATGTATATTATTTCTAACTTTTGTATTCAGATTTCTATTTGCACACTATATATGAATTTCCAATTTGAACAAATTCTTTATATTTAATTAATACACCTCTTAGCCACAAAGTTTGCATGAAAGGTAATTTTCTACTCCAAATAGGTTTTCAGATCTTCTACAAAATCCTAAATTGAATTTTTTGGATTTGGAGACCTCATTTATCATTTTCTAATTATGCATACCTATTTTCCTATATTTTCAGATTTATTTTCTATGCCTAAAAGTGAACTTCACTATTAAAATAGTTAGACATATTACTTAAACAGAATAGGTTCTGATCTAAAATGTTCAATAAAATATTTTTTGAAATTCGTATCTGATGTGAAGCAATTTAAATTTATTTTACTAGTTTTTAGAATTATTACCTAGCCTAAAATGTGTCTCTAGAGATAATAAAATGACTAACACTTAGACAGATTTCATTTCAGCCTAAAATCTATTTTTGACTCATTATAAAGTTTTCCAAGTGCTAGGAGAGTTTAAATTTGCATTTGCACATGTGTTTGCCTCACCATTTAAATTTAAATCTTAGTCACATGTTCAAATTGTTAAATTTAATATCCTATAGGGTCTAAAAGGCAAATCCACCCTACTGCAGGGTTTAATTTACTATTTCCTGAATTTTCAGGGGCCAAATTACACATAACAGAGGGGTTTTTCCTAATTTTTATTAAGTCCAGGGGCTAAAACTGAGTTTTAAATGAATTTACATAAATTTTTGAAGGTCCAGGGGCTAGATCAGAAGTTTCCGGGGTTAGCTCGTGTTTTCTGAGATTCCCAGGGGGTAGCACGTAAGAATCCCGGCCTTTATAATGCGGGGCTGACACGGGCCGTTGGATTTAAAACAGACGGCTCAGATTAGATTGCCGAAGCGGTACGCGTCGATTTAATTTCTACCGTGCGATTTAAAATAGACGGCCCTCAAGGGGCCACGTCGCCCTGGCCGGAGCCAGCCCGCGCGCGCGGCGGCGCGCGGCGGCGGGGGTGGCGATCTCGCCGGCGCAGCCTCGTCTTTTGCCGCTACACGCTAGAACTCGCATCTTTTTGCACGGATCGGCTGCGGAGGGTTAGGGGATGCTCACCGAGGGGTTTTCCAGCACTCGGAGGCCCTGGAAGTCGGTCGGCGGCGAGCTTCAACGGCGATGGTCTTCGGTGCACATCGGATTGGCAGTTGGGGCGCAAGACACGTCGTTTCCTTCACCTGTAGGGCTCCCCAGCGGTGGTGGAATGTGATCAGCACGTTAGATCAGGCAATTTGAGCGACGATCGAAGGAAATCGGCGGTAGAAGCTTCAGTTCTCACCGGAGAGAAAAATGGCCGATCAGGGAGAAAAAGGGGCGGATGTCGGTGTTTAAATGGACGAGGGAGGGCGGCGGTCTGTTGAGATCACGCTGGGGCGTCCGGGACCGGAAATCGGGGCTGGGAGCGTGGGTTCCGGGGGTTGGTTTTGATTGGGCGCGAGAGAGGGAGTCCGGGTTCGGTTGGGCGCGCGGGGGAAGAAGATGACGGCGGGCCCCGCATGTCAGAGAGAGGGAGAGAGGGGGGCGCGGGTTGGGCTGGCTGGCGCGGGGTCTTGGGCCGGATGGCGGGTTTCGGCCCACTGGCCGGTTTCGGTTTTCTTTTTCTTTTTTTCCTTTTCCTTTTTCTAGTTTGATTGAAATCTAAATTCCAGTTTGAATTTGAATTTCTGCACCACATGCAATACGTCCAAAAATTTTTTAAATTCCCCACTTTTGCAGGTTTTGGGGTGTTACAGCTCCACCCCCCTTAAAAGAAATCTCGTCCTCGAGATTGGTGATTCTAGGAAAACAATTCCGGAAACTGTGCCTTAAACTCGTCTTCTCGCTCCCATGTGGCTTCCGCTTCCGAGTGATGCTTCCACTGCACCTTGCACATCCGGATTCTTTTATTTCTTGTGAGGCGTTCCATTGTCTCCAAAATCTTGACTGGTTGCTCGGCATAAGAAAGATCCTCTCGTACGTCCACCTCATTCATGGGTAACATCTCTTCGGGCGTCCTTAGACATTTCTGAGCTGTGACACATGGAATACATCGTGCACATCCGATAGGCGAGCCGGTAGTTCTAGTTGACATGCCACCTCGCTTTCCTCTCCAGAATCTTAAAGGGTCCGATGATCGAGGTGATAATTTCCCTTTCACCTTGAACCGACGAAGTCCTCGGATAGGGGACACCTTGAGATAGACATAGTCCCCCACGTTGAAAACGAGCTCTCTTCTCCGTACATCGGCATAGCTCTTTTGTCGGGTCTGTGCTATCCTTAAATTGTTGCGGATTTCCCTCACATTCGCCTCGGCTTCTTGTAGTACCTCGGGCCCAAACACTTTACTTTCCCCTGTTTGGTTCCAAAATAGTGGAGTTCTGCACTTCTTCCCATACAAAGTCTCAAATGGTGACATCTTCATACTAGCGTGATAGTTGTTGTTATAGGAGAACTCCGCATACGGTAAGTTCTTATCCCAACTCCTATTGTTCTTGAGCGCACGCTCTCAGCATATCCTCAAGGATCTGATTGGTTCTTTCCGTCTGTCCGTCAGTCTGGGGGTGATAGGCAGAACTAAAATTTAGATGAGTTCCCATGGTTTCATGTAACTTCTGCCAGAACCTTGAGGTGAACTGTGTCCCTCGATCTGACACTATCTTCTTTGGCACTTCATGGAAACATACGATCCTTGACATGTACAATTCCGCCAATTTGGATCCGCTGTAGCTTTCTTTCACTGGGATAAAATGAGCTTCCTTGGTTAGCATGTCAACAATGACCCATATTGAATCATATCCCGATTGGGTCCTGGGTAGTCCCACTATGAAGTCCATACCTATTTCTTCCCATTTCCATTCAGGCACCTTGAGTGGTTGCAAAAGTCCCACGGGTCGTTGATGTTCTGCTTTCACCAACTGACATGTGTCACATAGGGCAACATGTTCCGCGACATCTCGCTTCATGCCATACCACCAATATCGCTTGTTGAGGTCATGATACATCTTCGTACTCCCAGGATGAATGGAATAGTCGGAATCATGAACCTCCTTCAAAATCAATTCCCGGATATCCTTCACTTCAGGCGCACAGATTCTTTTCCCATGCCACACCGTACCTTGTTCATCCTCTCTGAACCCAGGAGCTTTATTTTCTTTGATGAGTTCTCTAATCTCTTGTATCTTCTCGTCATTCTTCCGACCGTTGCGTATGTCTTGCTCTAATATGGAGTCCACTTCCATGGCGATGGCTTCACCACTATTCACCAGACATAGATTGAGTTTTGCAATCTCTTCCTTCAATTCTGTAGGCATGTCCTTTGAACTCATCATGTTGACCTGCACTTTCCGGCTTAACGCATCCACTATGACGTTCGCTTTCCCAGGATGATAGTTGATGCCCACATCAAAGTTGTTGATTAGCTCTAACCATCTCCTTTGTCTGAGGTTGAGATCTGGCTGTGTGAAAATGTACTTTAAGCTCTTATGATCCGTATATATCTCTGTCCTTTTCCCCATCAAGTAATACCGCCAAATCGTCAATGTGTGTACCACTGCGGCTAGCTCTAGGTCATGCGTAGGATAGTTCTTCTCGTGTTTCCGGAGCTGCCGGGACGCATAAGCCACGACATGCCCCTCTTGCATGAGAACACATCCCAACCCGTGTCCAGAGGCATCGCAGTACACCGAAAAAGTTCTTCTGCATATCTGGCATAACTAGCATTAGGGTTGTTGTCAATCTTTTCTTCAGTTCTTGAAAACTCGTCTCACACTGTGGTGTCCATGTGAATGTGATCCCCTTCTCTAACAATTTGGTGAGGGGTCTCGAGATCTTGGAGAAACCCTCAATAAACCGTCGATAATACCCAGCCAATCCTAAGAAGCTTCGAACTTCCCCGACATTTTCAGGGCTCTTCCACTTCTGCACATCCTCGATCTTGGTGGGATCTATGGAGATTCCTCCTTCCGAGATTATGTGTCCTAAGAAGGGAACTCTCTTCAGCCAAAACTCACACTTGCTCAACTTGGCTTATAGTTGGTGTTCTCTAAGCTTTTTGCAGCACCAATCTTAAATGTCCCTCATGTTCTTCTTCATCTTTGGAGAAGACGAGAATGTCATCCATGGAAACCACCACAAATTTTTCCAGATATTCCATGAATACCTTGTTCATGAGATACATGAAATATGCCGGGGCATTAGTTAGCCCGAATGGCATGACGGTGTATTCATACAGCCCGTACCGAGATACGAAAGCTGTCTTTGGAATGTCGGTTTGCCTTATCTTCAGATGGTGGTATCCCGACCTGAGATCAATTTTTGAGAACACACAAGCTCCCCTCAACTGATCAAATAAGTCTTCAATGTGGGGTAACGGAAACTTGTTCTTGATGGTTACTTCGTTCAACGCACGGTAGTCTACGCATAGCCTTTGGGTTCCATCCTTCTTAGACACAAATATCACTGGATCTCCCCATGGTGAGGAACTAGGACGAATATTCCCCTTCTCTGTCAACTCTCTTATATGCTCCTTGAGCTCTTCCAGCTGTTTGGAGTCCATCCGATAAGGCCTCTTGTATATCGGGCTGTTCCAGGTACTAGTTCAATCGCGAATTCTACTTCACATCGGGGGGCATACCTGGCAACTCCTCCGGAAAAATGTCTAGATATTCCCTTATAATCCTGATCTCTTCCAATTCCACCTCGACTTGATTGAGTTTAAGGTCCCTCCTAGGTTCTTGTACGGTTATGAACTTCACTCTTGTGCCACTAGGGTGAGTTAGTTCCACTGTTCTTGTCGAACAATGGATGATTCCTTTATGTTTGGTCAACCAATCCATACCAAAAATAATATCTATCCCTTGTGAGTCTATCACTATGAGGTTTGCAGTAAATACTACCCCATTAATGTCTAGATTCACCTTGGGACACACTTGTCTTGTCCTTATTTCTCCCCCTGGAGAGTTCACTGCTAACATATGGTCCATTTGTGTTGTTGCTAGACCGTGCTTCTTAACAAACCCTTGAGCAATGAACGAGTGGGTAGCACCAGAATCGAACAATAGGGTTGCAATGTGTAAATTGGCAGGAAACTTACCAATTACCACGTCAGGTGCCTCTTGCGCTTCCTCCATGGTCAACGTGGTTCACCCGTCCTCGCATCATGTTCTGCTGTTGTGGCTGCATGGGCTTCTTCTTTGGGCACTTATGGGCGTAGTGCCCCACTTCACCACAATTGAAGCATTGTACCCCAACTTTAGGTGCCTGGCCTTTGTTGTCTTGGGGTTGGTTCAGTGGTCCTTGTCCTGCTGGTCGAGGTTGATATGTAGGGCGAGGCTGCTGTACAAACTGACGCTGCGGCTGTGCTGGTGCTGATGGAGTCCTGAAATTCGGGTTGTACCCTCTTGGTGCTGAGTAGGGTACCACAGCACGGCTCGTCTGCCCTGCGGGTTGCTGCATCAGACGTGGAAGTGTGTTGCTACCAGAGGCTTGGTGTGACCATCCCGCCTTCCTCTTGTTTTCATATTCCAAGGCCTTCAGCTTCCTCTCCACTACAAATGCTTTGTCTACCATCTTATAGAAGCTTTCATACTCGTTGGAGGACATTGCACATTGCATTTCCATAGTAAGTCCTTCCACAAAACAGTCCTGTTTTTGCTCATCAGTTTCGATGTCCCGTAGTGCATAACGGGATAGTTGGGTGAACTTGGTGAGGTATTCCCTCACAGTCATGTTGCGTTGCTGCAGTCCCAAAAACTCCTTTCTCTTGTTCTTGAGTTCACCCCTGGGTATGTAGTGGTTGCGGAAACTGCGCTTGAACTCTTCCCAAGTGATGTTCTCGGGGTCGTGATGGGCTGCCACGTAAGCGGTCCACCAATCAGCAGCGGGTCCATACAATTGGTGAGAGGCAAACAGCACCCTCTCATACCCTTGGCATTGTATGATCCTCATCTTGCTCTCTATGGTCTTTAGCCAGTCATCTGCCTCCAGAGGTTCAGCAGCACTTGCAAACTTTGGGGGTTGAGTCCCCAAAAACTCACTCAACCTTGGTTGGCATGGTGCATCTTGTGGAGGTGGAGCTTGGTGCAAGTTGGCCACCACTTGAGTTAGACTCTGGATGAGCTGATTCTGATTTTCAAGCATTTGGTGGATAGGATCAGCTCTTTCACGGCGACCACCCCTGTCTTGTCCTCCAGAAAGATGAGGATTGCCAGCCTCATCGTTGTTGGTGGTGGGGTTGGCACCACGACCTTTTCCTCTTCCATCCATATATCACGATCAACCAAATGTTAACTTAAAGCATTATGTATTAACTTACCAAATTGCTTGTTTAAACTTAAACTCTTGAGGCCTTAATATATTAAACATTTTATGAAAATTTCACGTAGATCTTTGGGCGTCACATCTCACGCAAAAATAAAGTCCATTATTGATTCATAAGGGTTCACACATCAAGGCAAAGCAACCTAAGGGCGAGGTTGTGGACAAATGCCCATGGCCTCCACAACTCACGTCACACACCAAACATTACCACACAAATAACTAATGTATTGACTCGGCTACTCGATAACATGCTGAAATAAGGGAAATGACTCTAAACAACTCGTATCACTAAGCTGGCTCGTCGGGGTCTTCCTCATTATTGCGGCTGCCCTCTGATTCCGCTTTAGGTGGGGAAGCTGCTGGTGGAGAAGTGCGGCGACGCTTGCTCGCCCGGCGGTCTGGGGAGTCAGAAGTCCACGTGTCATTCACGGTGACACACAGTTCATTCCCATCTCCTCTTTCTCTCACCCTCAAGCTGGCGCGAAGCAACGCCTCAGTCTCCTTCAGGGTGTCACGAACATCCTGAAGCTCCTGCTGGCACTCATGCAGTCGCGTGCTGAGCATAGCAGCATCCTCCAAGCACAGGTCCATGTGCTCATGGGAAGTCCCCTGCTGCACTGGCGGGTACTTGTATTCCACGGTGCCACTCTCATGCTGGAGGACATACATGTACTCAGTCCTGTCCAGGTGGCGACGGTTGATGTAACTCTAGTAGGTGATGGCCTCCCAGGTGACATCCTTCTCAGCATCGACCTGAGTCGCCCGACAAGCTGGAGAGCGGTGGATCTTGAGCAGCTGATTTTCATGGATAATCCTCATCTCTGAGCTCCATTCTTTCCGCTTCTCATGGATTGCCCTGGTGGAGCTGTAGTGTATTATCAACTTGCCCACATTGCTGGCGGCGGGGAGCATACGCCGAAGACGGCACAACAAGCCTCCTACTGCCAACCCGTAGGAGTGGTACGTCACTAGACGGTTCTCCTCTCTCAAGGCAAGGGCAACTACAGGAACTCTCCCTCCGGTGGACTTGCGAGCGGTGCGGATCATGCGAACCATCTAAAACATAAGGCATTTAAAATTAAGTTAGGTAAGAATTAAATAAAGATTGTATTTTGAATAAAAGTTGGGACAAGGTGAATAAAGTGACCCCATCAAATAATACTTTCAACCCACACCTTTGTAAAATAGTTTTTAAGAAAATAAGGTTCTTAAATACGTCCATTTCTACCTAGGTCCACGTTCCTACGGGCAACCTTGGCTCTGATACCACTTTTGCCACACCCGGTTTCTCCGAGGAACAACCGAGTGAATATCACATGTATGTCAGGATCATTTTCTCATACATGTGATGACAAATAGTAAAGCATCATCATAGTACAAGCCAGGTGTTCGAATTTAAATAATTCTTACATAGCATACGTCTTGATGGATGATAATAAGTTCATAACATGTAAATAAAACAGCAGCGGAATATAAATCTTGTGGGCTCCGTCACAGGCGTTGCCCGGGGGACTCCGTGAACCTAGAATCCTTCTTTGGGACCAAAGTCTTGGTTATTGAACACCACATCATCCCCTTGACCTAAGCAGCAATTTAAACCAACATAAAAGCAAGTTTGAGTACCGTTGGTACTCAGCAAGTGTGGGAAAGTTATGTCATGCATGGCTAGAGCAAGGAGAGGTTGCACTCATGGTTAAACCACTACGCAAATAATACCTATCACCTTAGCTTATTAAGCACCTATATTACTACATAGGTAAAATGGTCCCAATCTCCCAACCCATCATCAAAATCAAGTAACCATATCATCGTTTCCAATGTTAAGCTCCCCGTTTAACATTCTCAACTTCCAAATTCATCATCCTCTAATCATGAATAAGTCCAAGCCGCTATTGACCGTGAGCACGGCTGTCATGACAGTTTTGACTCTGCAGAGTTTGCACCACTGTACCCACATGTAGTGATTTCATCCCCCGTTACCGGGTGGACTAAAAGAACCTCCATTATGCCAGTGGCCGTGAACCACATTCACACTTCCTAGGTGTGTAGCCAGGAGATCACTACAAAGCCTTTACAAAGGGATTCTCGACGAGCATGGGCCCACTGAGGTTTCACCCCTAACAGCATACAAGAGGCTCCAACCCCGCTGCAGTGGCCCCCTCTTGAGCCTTGCGGTTCAAATGGTAGTCCAGCTGACACCTATTCCACGCACCATCCAAAACACCCATACTACGCCGGGGATGCACCTAATTAATTGGCCAAGCTGCCCCATCTAAGCATGTGGTTGGCACGGTAAAGCCAGGTTACATGCTCCATGAACCGGTCCTTAGAATCCAGGCAAGTACTAAACACAAACCCGAGTCTCGTGCACACAGCACCAACCAAATCATCCAACTTGCCTCGATCCCTACCTCTACATAACTCATAATATATCATTCAAGAGTAAGGTAAACAAGTTGATGATTTCATATCCCACTTATTCTATTCTAAACATGGCTAAGCATAAGTAATATGAAGGAATGACATAATAAAATAAATCCCAACCCAAGCTACAAGGAGACAAGATAAAGCAATTCTAGGGAAACTTCCTAGCATGGGTATCATATTCAAAATTGACCATGCAATTAAATTCTAACTACACATCCTAGCATAGGATCAAAGTGGTCAAGGACACTTGCCTTCTTCCTGCTGCTCTGGGAATGGAAAGTCTTGGTCTTGGAAGGGGAGAACTTGCTCTGGGGCAGGTTCTACTCATGCCAATACACATAGCAAAAGAAAACAACAATCCATAAGCCATAGTTCACAGTTTCACTCATGCAAACCACACACACATACATATGGGAGTCATTCACATTTCTAAGTGCTAGGAGAGTTTAAATTTGCATTTGCACATGTGTTTGCCTCACCATTTAAATTTAAATCTTAGTCACATGTTCAAATTGCTAAATTTAATATCCTATAGGATCTAAAAGGCAAATCCACCCTACTACAGGGTTTAATTTACTATTTCCTGAATTTTTAGGGGCCTAATTACACATAACAGAGGGGTTTTCCCTAATTTTTATTAAGTCCAGGGGCTAAAATTGAGTTTTAAATGAATTTACATAAATTTCTGAAGGTCCAGGGGCTAGATCAGAAGTTTTCGGGGTTAGCTCGTGTTTTTCGAGATCCCCAAGGGGTAGCGCGTAAGAATCCCGGCCTCTATAATGCGGGGCTGACACGGGCCGTTGGATTTAAAACAGACGGCTCAGATTAGATTGCCGAAGCGGTACGCGTCGATTTAATTTCTACCGTGCGATTTAAAATAGACGGCCCTTAAGGGACCACGTCACCCTGGCCGGAGCCAGCCCGCGCGCGCAGCGGCGGGGGTGGCGATCTCGCCGGCGCAGCCTCGCCTTTTGCCGCTACACGCAAGAACTCGCATCTTTTTGCACGGATCAGCTGCGGAGGGTTAGGGGATGCTCACTGAGGGGTTTTCCAGCACTCGGAGGCCCTGGAAGTTGGTCGGCGGCGAGCTTCAATGGCGATGGTCTTCTGTGCACGTCGGAGTGGCAGCTGGGGCGCAAGACACGTCGTTTCCTTCACCTGCAGGGCTCCGCGGCGGCGGTGGAACGTGATCAGCACGTTAGATCAGGCAATCTGAGCGAGGATCGAAGGAAATCGGCGGTAGAAGCTTCGGTTCTCACCGGAGAGAAAAATGGCCGATCAGGGAGGAAAAAGGGGCGGATTTCGGCGTTTAAATGGACGAGGGAGGGCGGCGGTCTGTTGAGATCATGCTGGGGTGTCCGGGACCGGAAATCGGGGCTGGGAGCGCGGGTTCCGGGGGTTGGTTTCGATCGGGCGCGAGAGAGGGAGTCCGGGGTCGGTTGGGCGCGCGGGTGAAGAAGATGACGGCGGGCCCCGCACATCAGAGAGAGGGAAAGAGGGGGGCGCGGGTTGGGCTGGCTGGCGCGCGGTCTTGGGCCGGCTGGCGGGTTTCGGCCCACTGGCCGGTTTCGGTTTTCTTTTTCTTTTTTTTCTTTTTTTTTCCTTTTCATTTTTCTGGTTTGATTCAAATCTAAATTCCAGTTTGAATTTGAGTTTCTGCACCACATGAAATACGTCCAAAAAATTTTAAATTCCCCTGTTTAGCAGGTTTTGGGGTGTTACAGCTCTACCCCCCTTAAAAAAAATCTCGTCCTCGAGATTGGTGATTCTAGGAAAACAATTCCGGAAACTGTGCCTTAAACTCGTCTTCTCGCTCCCATGTGGCTTCCGCTTCCGAGTGATGCTTCCACTGCACCTTGCACATCCGGATTCTTTTATTTCTTGTGAGGCGTTCAATTGTCTCTAAAACCTTGACCGGTTGCTCAGCATTAGAAAGATCCTCTCGTACGTCCACCTCATTCATGGGTAACATCTCTTCGGACGTCCTTAGACATTTCTTGAGCTGTGACGCATGGAATACATCGTGCACATCCGATAGGCGAGCCGGTAGTTCTAGTTGATATGCCACCTCGCCTTTCCTCTCCAGAATCTGGAAGGGTCCGATGTATCGAGGTGATAATTTCCCTTTCACCTTGAACCGATGAAGTCCTCGGATAGGGGACACCTTGAGATAGACAAAGTCCCCCACGTTGAAAACAAGCTCTCTTCTCCGTACATCGGCATAGCTCTTTTGTCGGGTCTGTGCTATCCTCAAATTGTTGTGGATTTCCCTCACTTTTGCCTCTTCTTCTTGTAGTACCTCGGGCCTAAACACTTTACTTTCCCCTATTTGGTTCCAAAATAGTGGAGTCCTGCACTTCCTCCCATACAAAGCCTCAAATAGTGACATCTTCATACTAGCCTGATAGCTGTTGTTATAGGAGAACTCCGCCTACAGTAAGTTCTTATCCCAACTCCTATTTTCTTGAGCGCACACGCTCTCAGCATATCCCCAAGGATTTGATTGGTTCTTTCTGTCTGCCCGTCAGTCTGGGGGTGATAGGCAGAACTAAAATTTAGATGAGTTCCCATGGTTTCATGTAACTTCTGCCAGAACCTTGAGGTGAAATGTGTCCCTCGATCTGACACTATCTTCTTTGGCACTCCATGGAAACATACGATCCTTGACATGTACAATTCCGCCAATTTGGATCCGTTGTAGCTTTCTTTCACGGGGATAAAATGAGCTACCTTGGTTAACCTGTTGATGATGACCCATATTGAATCATATCCCAATTGGGTCCTGGGTAGTCCCACTATGAAGTCCATACCTATTTCTTCCCATTTCCATTCAGGCACCTTGAGTGGTTGCAATAGTCCCGCGAGTCGTTGATGTTCTGCTTTCACCAACTGACATGTGTCACATAGGGCAACATGTTCCGTGACATCTCGGTTCATGCCATACCACCAATATCTGCTCTTGAGGTCATGATACATCTTCGTACTCCCAGGATGAATGGAATAGTCAGAATCATGAGCCTCCTTCAAAATCAATTCCCAGATCTCCTTCACTTCAGGCACACAGATTCTTTTCCCATGCCACACTGTACCTTGTTCATCCTCTCTGAACCCAGGGGTTTTATTTTCTTTGATGAGTTCTCTAATCTCTTGTATCTTCTCGTCATTCTTCTGACCGTTGTGTATGTCTTGCTCTAATGTGGAGTCCACTTCCATGGCGATGGCTTGACCACTATTCACCAGACATAGATTGAGTTTTGCAATCTCTTCCTTCAATTCTGTAGGCATGTCCTTTGAACTCATCATGTTGACCTGCACTTTCCGGCTTAATGCATCTGCTACGACGTTCGCTTTCCCAGGATGATAGTTGATGCCCACATCAAAGCCGTTGATTAGCTCTAACCATCTCCTTTGTCTGAGGTTGAGATCTGGCTGTGTGAAAATGTACTTTAAGCTCTTATGATCCGTATATATCTCTGTCCTTTTCCCCATCAAGTAATGCCGCCAAATCTTCAATGTGTGTACCACTGCGGCTAGCTCTAGGTCATGCGTAGGATAGTTCTTCTCGTGTTTCCGGAGCTGCCGGGACGCATAAGCCACGACATGCCCCTCTTGCATGAGAACACATCCCAACCCGTGTCCAGAGGCATCGCAGTACACCGAAAAGTTCTTCTGCATATCTGGCATAACTAGCACTTGGGTTGTTGTCAATCTTTTCTTCAGTTCTTGAGAACTCGTCTCACACTATGGTGTCCATGTGAATGTGATCCCCTTCTCTAACAATTTGGTGAGGGGTCTCGAGATCTTGGAGAAACCCTCAATAAACCGTCGATAATACCCAGCCAATCCTAAGAAGTTTCGAACTTTCGTGACATTTTCAGGGGTCTTCCACTTCTGCACATCCTCGATCTTGGCGGGGTAATGGGTACTTGTTCTTGATGGTTACTTCGTTCAACGCACGGTAGTCTACGCATAGCCTTTGGGTTTCGTCCTTCTTGGGCACAAATATCACTGGATCTCCCCATGGTGAGGAACTAGGACGAATATACCCCTTCTCTGTCAACTCTCTTATATGCTCCTTGAGCTCTTCCAGCTGTTTGGAGTCCATCCGATAAGGCCTCTTGTATATCGGGGCTGTTCCAGGTACTAGTTCAATCGCGAATTCTACTTCACATCGGGGGGCATACCTGGCAACTCCGGAAAAACGTCTAGATATTCCCTAATAATTCTGATCTCTTCCACTTCCACCTCAACTTGATTGAGTTTAAGGTCCCTCCTAGGTTCTTGTACGGTTATGAACTTCACTCTTGTGCCACTAGGGTGAGTTAGTTCCACCGTTCTTGCCGAACAATGGATGATTCCTTTATGTTTGGTCAACCAATCCATACCCAAAATAATATCTATCCCTTGTGAGTCTATCACTATGAGGTTTGCAGTAAATACTACCCCATTAATTTCTAGATTCACCTTGGGACACACTTGTCTTGTCCTTATTTCTCCCCCTGGAGAGTTTACTGCTAACATATGGTCCATTTGTGTTGTTGCTAGACTGTGCTTCTTAACAAACCCTTGAGCAATGAACGAGTGGGTAGCACCAGAATCGAACAATAGGGTTGCAATGTGTAAATTGGCAGGAAACTTACAAATTACCACGTCAGGTGCCTCTTGCGTATCCATGGTCACGTGGTTCACCCATCCTCGCATCACGTTCTTCTGTTGTGGCTGCATGGGCTTCTTCTTTGGGCACTTATGGGCGTAGTGCCCCACTTCACCACAGTTGAGGCATTGTACCCCAACTTTAGGTGCCTGGCCTTTGTTGTCTTGGGGTTGGTTCGGTGGTCCTTGTCCTGCTGGTCGAGGTTGATATGTAGGGCGAGGCTGCTGTACAAACTGACGCTGCGGCTGTGCTGGTGCTGATGGAGGCCTGAAATTCGGGTTGTACCCTCTTGGTGCTGAGTAGGGTACCACAGCACGGCTCGTCTGCCCTGCGGGTTGCTGCATCAGACGTGGACGTGTGTTGCTACCTGAGGCTTGGTGTGACCATCCCGCCTTCCTCTTGTTTTCATTTTCCAAGGCCTTCAGCTTCCTCTCCACGACAAATGCTCTGTCTACCATCTTTTGGAAGCTTTCATACTCGTTGGAGGACATTGCACATTGCATTTCCATAGTAAGTCCTTCCACAAAACAGTCATATTTTTGCTCATCAGTTTCGATGTCCCGTGGTGCATAACGGGATAGTTGGGTGAACTTGGTGAGGTATTCCTTCACAGTCATGTAGCCTTGCTGCAGTCCCAAGAACTCATTTCTCTTGTTCTTGAGTTCACCCCTGGGTATGTAGTGGTTGCGGAAACTGCGCTTGAACTCTTCCCAAGTGATATTCTCGGGGTCGTGATGGGCTGCCACGTAAGTGGTCCACCAATCAGCAGAGGGTCCATGCAATTGGTGAGAGGCAAACAGCACCCTCTCATACCCTTGGCATTGTATGATCCTCATCTTGCTCTCTATGGTCTTTAGCCAGTCATCTGCCTCCAGAGGTTCAGCAGCACTTGCAAACTTTTGGGGTTGAGTCCCCAGAAACTCACTCAAACTTGGTTGGCGTGGTGCAGCTTGTGGGGGTGGAGCTTGGTGCAAGTTGGCCACCACTTGAGTTAGACTCTGGATGAGCTGATTCTGATTTTCAATCATTTGGTGGATAGGATCAGCTCCTTCACGGCGACCACCCCCGTCTTGTCCTCCAGAAAGATGAGGATTGCCAGCCTCATCGTTGTTGTTGGTGGGGTTGGCACCACAACCTTTTCCTCTTCTATCCATCTATCACGATCAACCAAATGTTAACTTGAAGCATTATGTATTAACTTCCCAAATTGCTTGTTTAAACTTAAATTCTTGAGGACTTAATATATTAAACATTTTCTGAAAAATTCACGTAGATCTTTGGGCGTCACGTCTCACGCGTAAATAAAGTGCATTATTGATTCATAAGGGTTCACACATCAAGGCAAAGCAGCCTAAGGGCGAGGTTGTGGACAAATGCCCATGGCCTCCACAACTCACATCACACACCAAACATTACCACATAAATAACTAAGGTATTGACTCGGCTACTCGATAACATGCTGAAATAAGGGAAATGACTCTAAACAACTCGTATCACTGAGCTGGCTCGTCGGGGTCTTCCTCATTATTGCGGCTGCCCTCTGATTCCGCTTTAGGTGGGGAAGCTGCTGGTGGAGAAGTGCGGCGACGCTTGCTCGTCCGGCGGTCTGGGGAGTCAGGAGTCCACGTGTCATTCACGGTGACACACAGTTCATTCCCATCTCCTCTTTCTCTCGCCCTCAAGCTGGCGCGAAGCAACGCCTCAGTCTCCTTCAGGGTGTCACGAACATCCTGAAGCTCCTGCTGGCACTCCTGCAGTCGCGTGCTGAGCATAGCAGCATCCTCCAAGCACAGGTCCATGTGCTCATGGGAAGTCCCCTGCTGCACTGTCACACCCGGTTTCTCCGAAGAACAACCGAGTGAATATCACATGTATGCCAGGATAATTTTCTCATACATATGATGACAAATAGTGAAGCATCATTTATTACAAGCCAGGTGTCAAATATAAATATGTCTTACAAAGCATACGTCTCGATGGACGATAATAAGTTCATAACATGTAAATAAAATAGCAGCGGAATATTATTCTTGTGGGGGCGTTGCCCGAGGGACTCCATGAACCTAGAATCCTTCTTCGGGTCCGAAGTCTTGATCATTGAATACCACATCATCCCCTTGACCTGAGCAGCAATTTAAACCAACAAATATGCAAGTTTGAGTACCGTTGGTACTCAGCAAGTGTGGGAAAGTTATGTCATGCATGGCCAGAGCAAGGAGAGGTTGAACTCATGGTTAAAACACTACGCAATTAATACCTATCACCTTAGCTTATTAAGCACCTACATTACTACATAGGTGAAATGGTCCCAATCTCCCAACCCATCATCAAAATCAAATAACCATAATCTCATTTCCAATGTTAAGCTCCCCGCTTAACATCCACAACTTCCAAAGTCATCATCCTCTAGTCATGAATAAGTCCAAGCCGCTCTTGACCGTGAGCACGGCTGTCATGACAGTTTTGACTCTGCACAGTTTGCACCACTGTACCGACATGTAGTGATTTCATCCCCCGTTGCCGGGTGGACTAAAAGAACCTCCATTATGCCAGTTGTCGCGAACCACATTCACACTTCCCAGGTGTGTAGCCAGGAGATCACTACGAAGCCTTTACAAAGGGATTCCCGACGAGCATGGGCCCACTGAGGTTTCACCCCTAACAGCATACAAGAGGCTCCAACCCCGCTGCAGTGGCCCCCTCTTGAGCCTTGTGGTTCATATGATAGTCCAGATGACACCTATTCCCCGCACCATCCAACACACCCATACTACACCGGGGATACACCTAATTAATTGGCCAAGCTGCCCCATCTCAGCATGTGGTTGGCACGGTAAAGCCAGGTTACATGCTCCATGAACCGGTCCTTAGGATCCAGGCAAGTACTAGACACAAACCTGAGTCTCGTGCACCCAGCACCAACCAAATCATCCAACTTGCCTCGATCCCTACCTCTACATAACTCATAATATCTCATTCAAGAGTAAGGTAAATAAATTGATGATCTCATATCCCACTTATCCCATTCTAAGCATGGCTAAGCATAGCATATAAATAAATGACATGATAAAATAAATCCCAACCCAAGCTACAAGGAAACAAGGTAATGCAATTCTAGGGAAACTTCCTAGGATGGGTTTCATATTTCAATTGACAATGCAAATAATTCTATCTACACATCCTAGTATAGGATCAAAGTGGTCAAGGACACTTGCCTTCTTCCTGCTGCTCTGGGAATGGAAAGTCTTGGTCTTGGAAGGGGAGAACTTGCTCTGGGGCAGGTTCCATTCATGCCAATACACATAGCAAAAGAAAACAAAAATCCATAAGACATAGTTCACACTTTCACTTCATACAAACCACACATACATACCTATGAATGATATTCACATTTCTAAGTGTTGTGGTTACTCTACATGTGTTGATTTTTGGCCTACATTCACCTATAAACATATGTATATTATTTCTAACTTCTATGTTCAGATTTCTATTGGCACACTACATATGAAGTTCCAATTTGAACAAATTCTTTATATTTAATTATTACACTTCTTAACCACAAAGTTTGTATAAAAGGTATTCTCCTACTCCAAATAGGTTTTCAGATCTTCTACCAAATCCTAAACTGAAGTTTTTGGATTTGGAGACTTCATTTATCATTTTCTAATTATGCATACCTACTTTACTATATTTTTCAGATTTATTTTCTATGCCTAAAAGTGAGTTTTAATATTAAATAGTAGAACATGTCATCTAAACAGAATAGGTTCTGATCTAAAATATTAAATAATATATTTTTGAACTTCTCCTCTGATGTGAACTAATTTAAATTTATTTTATCAGTTTTCAGAATTATTTCCTAGCCTAAAAATGTGTTTCTATAACTAATAAATATGAACAACAAAGACAGATTCATTTCAGCCTAAAAATCTATTTTTAACTCATTCTAAAGTTTTCCAAGTGCTAGGAGAGTTTAAATTTTGAATTTGTACATGTGTTTGCCTTACCTTTTAAATTTAAATCCTAGTCACATATTCAAATTTCTGAATTCAATATCATATAGGGTCAAAAAGGTACATCCACACTACTGCAGGGTCTAATTTATTATTTCATAAATTTCCAGGGGTCTAACTACACATAACAGAGGGATTTTCCTAATTTTTATTAAGTCCAGGGGCTAAAACTGATTTTTAAATGAATTTACATGAATTTCTGAAGTTCTAGGGGCTAGATCAGAAGTTTCTAGGGCTAGCTCGTGTTTTCCGAGATCCCCAGGGGGTAGCGCGTAAGAATCCCGTCCGATCTAAAATAGACGGCTGACATTATAACGCGAAGCGGTACGGGTTAGATCTAATAAGAACCGCACGATTTAAAATGGACGGGCCTCAGGGGGCCACGTCGCCCTGGCCGTGCGCGGGCGGCGCTGCCCGGCGGCGCGCGGCGGCGGGAGGCGGCGATCTCGCCGGATATCTTCGGGTTTTCGTCTATACCTCCTAAAACTTGGATTTCATGGCTTAGAACGGTAGAGGGGAGGTCGGGGATCTCACCTTGGGGTTTTTCTTGAACTCGGAGGCCCTGGAAGGCGGTCGGCGGCGTGGTCCGAGATGAAATAGCGGCGGTGCTCGCCGGAGCTGCATCTAGGGTGCAAAACACCGGGTTTTCTTCACCTGCGTGACTCCCCGGAGGCGGTGGAACATGATCGGCGCGTTAGACCAGAAAACTCGAGCAAGGATCGAAAGAAAACGGTGATCGAAGCTTCGGTTCTCACCGGAGAGAAAAGTGGAGCGCGCTGGGGAATTCGGCGAGTTTATTTGCGGGAATTTCACGGGGGAAGGCGGCGAAGGATAGACTCGGTTAAATAGCAGCGTCCGGGGCCGAAGATCGGGTTGTTGGCGCGGTTTTTCGGAGGTGGTTTGGATTCGGGTGCGAGAAGAGTCCCGGGGTCGGCCGGGCGCGCAGGAGGTGAGGGATGACACGCGGGCCCCACGTGTCAGTGACAGGAAGAGAGGGGCGCGGGTTCGGGGCTGGCGCGGGGAGATTGGGCCGGCTGGTGGATTTCGGCCCACTGGCCGGTGGGGTTTTTTCTTTTTCTTTTTCTTTTTCTTTTCTGTTTTGATTTGAATTTGAATTCCAATTTAAATTTGAATTTCTGCACCCCATGCAATACGTCCAAAAATTTTTAAATTCCCCTCTTTAAAGGTTTTGGGGTGTTACAGCTCTACTGATAGGAGGATGAGTCCCGATCTTCCGAGAGGTAGGGTAAACTTGATTGGGTGGAGATCTCGACGTTGATGATACAAGGCTCCGAACGAACGAAACCCCGCAATCACTACATCACTGCTCCGTTGGTTATCACCCGTGTCACACGAATGACCTCGCCACGAAGGCTTATCCCTACAAGCGCAATCAAGAACACAAGCAAGAACAGAGAAGTTGCAATCAAAACTGAATTGATCACGAATTTGGGGTCTCACAACAGATGATCGGCGACACTGTTCAATGACAGATTGTAACTAAGCAAAACCCACCTGTTTGTGACGGTGTCTAGGGGGTATAAAGGAGGTGGAGGAAGACCAGGGGGGTGCTGGGGTCGTGACCTAACCCTAAGACACGTACATAATGGACTTGGACTCGATACAAGGCCCGATGGCCCAACTAGGTGATGCAACACCCTGACAGACTCTAAACTTTATATTGTTTCGAAGTTTCCCGTCGACTCCGAGGGAATTTTGATGTGAGGCCAGTTCCATTGGAAAGTTTATCCTCTAAGCTTTCCGTGCATATATAGAACGTCAAAAACGGAGTCTGTATGCCTCCTGTGCATCCATTTTAAGGTGGACTGCTCCTGGGCCCGAGTTGGACTTGAGTTTGAGTTGGGCTCGGTCTCTAACTTCTTGTTGGCATATTTTCTGGTCCTCCACGCCTCCAAACCCCTCTCCATGTATCCCCATGTCCTCTCCATGGTTCCTAATCATAATTAATCCATTAGGTAGTAACATACTCTCAAAATTCACATATAAAGAATTGTTTAGGAACGAGCTCACCTCTAAATTCAATTGTCGTGCTCGAGCTCTAGTAATTGGACCTTGCATATCTACCATGTGAGTGTTGTGTATATCTGCAGGAGTGATGTCCACATCATCTTCTCCCTCTTGCATTGGAGTCGTCCTCGACTCAAGCTCATCTTCTTCTCCCATGTATGGCTTCAAATCTGAAATGTTAAATGTGGGACTAACCCCAAACTCGGGAGGCAATTCAAGTTTATATGCATTGTCATTTATCTTCTCAAGAACCTTAAAAGGTCCAGCAGAACGTGGCATGAGTTTGGACTTTCTCAAATCCGGGAACCTATCTTTTCTCAAATGAACCCACACCAAATCACCGGGTTCCAATTTTACCTCCTTCCTACCTTTACTAGCAGCAATGCGATACTTTTCATTCATTTTTTCAATTTGTAACTTAGTAGTTTCATGCAACTTAAGAATAAATTCAGAACGTTGTTTAGCATCTAAGTTCACAATTTCAGTATGTGGTAAAGGTAGCAAATCAATTGGAGCACGAGGATTGAAACCATAGACTACCATAAACGGACTTAACTTGGTTGTGGAGTGAATAGACCTGTTATAAGCAAACTCAATATGTGGCAAACACTCCTCCCACAACCTTAAATTGTCTTTCAAAACAGCCCACAACATAGTAGATAAGGTACGATTAACTACCTCCGTTTGCCCATCAGTTTGTGGATGACAAGTAGTAGAAAACAGCAACTTTGTTCCCAATTTATACCATAAAGTTCTCCAAAAATGACTCAAAAACTTAGCATACCTATCAGAAACAATAGTATTGGGAACACCATGCAAACGCACAACCTCATTAAAGAACAAATCAGCAACATGTGAAGCATTATCGGTCTTGTGGCAGGGTATAAAATGAGCCATTTTAGAGAAACGATCAACAACCACAAAGACACTATCCCTCCCCCTCTTTGTTCTAGGCAATCCTAAAACAAAGTCAATAGAAATATCCTTCCAAGGTGCACTAGGAACCGGAAAAGGCATATAAAGACCATGGGGGTTAAGTCGAGACTTAGCTTTGTTGCATGTCGTGCAACGTGAAACGTAGTGCTCCACATCACGCCTCATTCGTGGCCAAAAGAAGTGAGCGGCCAGCACATCCTCTGTCTTTTTAACACCAAAATGTCCCATCAAACCACCTCCATGCGCTTCCTACAACAACAAAAGACGAACGGAGCTTGCTGGAACACACAGCTTGTTAGCATGGTAGAGAAGGCCTTCACGCAGCAGGAATTTTTGCCACGTTCTTCCCTCTCTACAATTTTCAAAGGCATCTTTGAAGTACAAACCAGTAGCATATAACCTCTTTATGGTTTCCAAACCAAAGATTTTATGAGAAAGTTGGGATAGTATGGTATAACGTCTAGATAAAGCATCGGCAATCACATTGTCTTTCCCTATCTTATGTTTAATGATGTAAGGAAATGATTCTATGAACTCAATCCATTTAGCATAGCGTTTGTTCAGATTAGCTTGTCCTTTAAGATACTTCAAAGACTCATGATCTGAATGTATGACAAATTCTTTAGACCATAGGTAATGTTGCCAAGTTTGCAAGACACGCACTAAAGCATAAAGTTCTTTGTCATATGTAGAATAATTCAGCAAAGGCCCATGCAATTTTTCACTAAAGAAGGCAACAGGTTTACCTCCTTGAATTAGCACTCCTCCAATGCCAATGCCGCTCGCGTCACATTCAAGCTCGAAGGTCTTCTCAAAATCAGGAGGCTGCAGCAATGGTGCTTGTGTGAGCTTCGACTTGAGAACATCAAAAGCTTGTTGTTGTGCTGGTCCCCATCAAAACGGCACTCCATGCTTTGTCAACTCGTGGAGAGGTGCCGCAATGGTGCTGAAATCCCACACAAAACGCCGGTAGAAACCTGCGAGACCAAGAAAACTCCGAACCTGTGTGACCGTAGTCGGAAGTGGCCAGCTCGTGATGGCAACAATCTTTGCCTCGTCCACCTCAATGCCCTGCGAAGTAACAACATACCAAAGAAAAGACACGATCGGTGCAAAAGGTGCACTTCTCAAGGTTACCATATAAACGTGCATCGCGCAAGACATTAAAAACATCACGCAAATGTTCAAGATGCTCATCATATGACTTGCTGTAAATAAGGATATCATCAAAGTAAACCACCACAAATTTACCAATGAAAGCACGTAAAACCTCATTCATCAACCTCATGAAAGTGCTGGGCGCATTAGTTAAACCAAATAGCATGACTAACCATTCATAAAGTCTGAATTTAGTTTTAAAAGCAGTTTTCCATTCATCACCTAAAGCCATACGAATCTGATGATACCCACTACGCAAATCAATCTTGGAGAAAATAACAGAACCACTCAACTCATCAAGCATGTCATCCAATCTAGGAATAGGATAGCGATAACGAATGGTAACGTTATTGATGGCTCTACAATCAACACACATGCGCCAAGTGCCATCTTTTTTTGGAACCAAAAGAACAGGAACAGAACAAGGACTAAGACTCTCACGAATGTACCCCCGGTCCAGAATATCTTGGACTTGTCGCTGAATTTCCTTAGTCTAGTCGGGGTTGGTCCTGTAGGCAGCACGATTTGGCAAGCTCGCCCCTGGAACCAAATCAATCTTGTGCTCAATGCCTCGCACAGGTGGTAATCCGGGGGGTATCTCTGATGGAAAAACATCCATATATTCCTGCAAAAGGTTAGCAACAGCAGGTGGCAAGACAATGGGCGTATCCTCAATGGAATATAAAGCATGTTTGCACACTAAAGCATAGCAAGTTCCATTAGAGGCATATAAATCATCAAGATCAGATTTAGTTGCAAGGAAAATAGTATTTTTCAACTTAATAGGTTGCTGAATTTCAGAATTGAAAACACCCTTTTGCTTAGCATTATTCTTTTTCTCTTGCTCAAAATTGTACAATTTCAGTGGGACTCATAGGAAGCAACACAATTTTCTTGCCCTTATGCATGAGAGTATACTTATTAGATCGACCATGGTGAATAGCATCAGTATCGAACTCCCAAGGACGTCCCAACAAAAGAGAACAAGCATCCATAGGTACCACATGAAAATCAGCAAAATCATGATAAGAACCAATGGAAAAATGTATCCTTGCTGTTTGTGTTACCTTAACCTTACCATTGTTGTTAAACCATTGAATGTGATAAGGGTGGGGATGCTCCCGTGTGGTCAAGCCAAGCTTCTTGACCACCTCAACATTCACCAAATTGTTGCAGCTACCATCATCAATGATGGTATGTACACGGCAGTCCTTGACGACGAGAAACATGTTGAAAAGGTTGTGACGTTGGCGGTTGTCGTCCTCTCGAACCGTGGCACTCAAAGCACGCTGCACAATCAAAGTCCTATAGTTGTTTGTCGCAGATGTACCAAGAACCTCCTCAGCACCATCATCCGAACCTGAAATGTTAGTTGCAATAATATTTCCATCTTCAATATCAGAAGCACTAACATACCCACCATCAGCAGTGGCAATGATCGCCCGTTTGCTGGGGCAATCTCGTTGCATATGGCCAAGTCCCTGGCAGCGGTGGCACTTGATGTCGGAGCTGCGACTTATCGAAGTGTTGGGTGCAGCCGCCTTTGCTGCAACACCTGGAGGCATCTGGGACTTGCTGATATCTTGTCCCCGTGATGTAGAAGTTGTGATGCTGCTGCGTACAACACCCGCAAAGGGTGGTGTAGAAGCACGTACGCTCGAGGAGGGCGCTGCTTTGGATGGCACCGGAAATTGTCGTGGCGTGAAGGTGTTGTTCCGCCGCTGCTGTTGGCGACCCTGCACTTCTTTTTCTGCTAACATAGCAAGTTGAAATAAACGTTGAATAGAATGATATTCCTTGTAGTCAACTATGTCCTGGATCTCACCCGCAAGCCCCCATAAAACCTAACAATTTGGTCTTCCTGATCCTCAACTACCCCACAATGAAGCATACCTTTCTGCAACTCTTGGTAGTACTCTTGGACAGTCATGTCACCCTGATCAAAGCGTTGCAATTTCTTAAGAAGATCACGTCTATATGAAGGAGGAACAAACCTAGCGCGCATATCTTCTTTTAACGCAGCCCATGTCTGTGGTGCATTACGTGTATTGACAAGTTCATTCCACCAAATTATAGCAAAATCTTTAAACTCACTAGTGGCTTGTCTAACTCTATGTCGCTCAGGAACAAGATGAGAGCTAAATTTTTGTTCGACCGTCATCTCCCAATCCAAGTAAGTCTCAGCATCATAAGATCCATAAAATGTTGGAATAGAAAACTTAATCTTAGCATAAGGATCATTATCTTGTTCAGGAGCATGAGGACGAGGTCTACCTCCCATACCTTGACGATTTCGTCGAGGGCGACAGCGCTGCTGTGCATCAACCTCATCGTTATTGAAGTCATCCTCTGTGTCATAGTGAGCATGTGCATCACCATCAAGGATGATAGAGGGTGTAGCTTGTTGGGGAAGACGAGTCTCCATCTCATCCAACCGTGTGGTCAGACCAGCAACACTTGTATGTAGCCTCTGAAAGGTGGCTGTTGTAGTGGTCTGGTAAATGTTGAAAGCTTCGGTCATTGCCCGCATCATGTCCTTTAGTTCCATATGGGACACGCACTCATCATCATCCAGAGGTGTAGAACCAGAGGTCTTATCCATAGGCTTCTTTCCTGTCATTGTTAGTACAAAACAGAAACGAAGACAAAAAGATCGTGAAGAACCCTATTACTACGCTCTCCGAAGTGGGTGGAAAATCGATCAGTAAGATGCGTCTTACCCCGCTCTTACAAGTTTCTTACAGCACTGCAGGTGGCCAACGGTGACCGGTGTGAAGCAAGCAGAGAGTGGGTGTGATTGCAAAGGTTACCTGTTCTGCTCGAGAGAAGGTGGGGCTTGGAAGGTTCAAATGCAGTATATGTATGTGGCATATAAGTTAGTAACAGATAGCAATGCTGAATAAGTGTCCAAAGAATTTCACCTAGTTGCTGGCCTAAGAATGTATTAGAACAGTTGTGGGAACAAGCAAGGGCAAGGATGAATGATGATAAACAACAAGGATAATATCAGCAAGTATCCAGCACTCACACAGAAATAGCACAACTAGAAAACCCCTTAGCCTCCTGTTTTTGTCTTGAAGCACTAGTAGAAATCGAAATCTTTTTTTCTCTTTATTTTTTTTGATATTTTTTTTCTCAACCAGGGGCACAAGAATAGAAACAGCACCAAGTATTAGCTCAAACCGATGAAAGATGAGATCGGCACAAATTCAGGAGCGATTGGAAAAACTGGTGCTGGAACTTCGGAGTTCGAAACGAGGGCCTTTTAATTTTTTTGTAATTTTTTTGAAAACACCGTATGTGAACTTTTTCGAGACCTTTCTGGGAAAAAATGCGCCTCAATCGGAGTTACGAGCGAAAAGTTATGCCCGTTTTAAGGAGGATACCCCGAATCAGGTTTTGGTGGTGGTGGAAACTGAACAGAAACGAATCGGTGGATGGAATTTTTTTGTAGATTGGTTTTTTGTAGATGGCAGCGGATGGAAGAAACAAAACTGAACCAAAACAAATCTAAACCAGCAACCAGACTCAAACTAGGACACGAACTCAGAACAACGGACTCCGAAACTAAATTGTGCAAAAGGTTAAGCGGGGGTTGTAGGTCAGGGAAACTAAATTTTTTTTGTGGCTTTTTGTGGACGATAGGACTGAAACAAAATAAATCTAAAGGGCACACAAGTATACCTCACGGTGAACCTGGAAATCTGATACCAATTGATAGGAGGATGAGTCCCGATCTTCCGAGAGGTAGGGTAAACTTGATTGGGTGGAGATCTCGACGTTGATGATCCAAGGCTCCGAACAAACGAAACCCCGCAATCACTACACCACTGCTCTGTTGGTTATCACCCGTGTCACACGAATGACCTCGCCACGAAGGCTTATCCCTGCAAGCGCAATCAAGAACACAAGCAAGAACAAAGAAGATGCAATCAAAACTGAATTGATCCCGAATTTGGGGTCTCACAACCGTTGATCGGCGACACTGTTCAATGACAGATTGTAACTAAGCAAAACCCACCTGTTTGTGACGGCGGCTAGGGGGTATAAAGGAGGTGGAGGACGACCAGTAGGGTGCTGGGGTCGTGACCTAACCCTAAGACACGTACATAATGGGCTTGGACTCGATACAAGGCCCAATGGCCCAACTAGGTGATGCAACACCCTGATAGACTCTAAACTTTATATTTTTTTGAAGTTTCCCTTCGACTCCGAGAGAATTCTAACGTGGGGCCAGTTTCATTGGAAATCTTATCCTCTCAGCTTTCCGTGCATATGTAGAATGTCAAAAACGGAGTCCGTATGCCTCCTGTGCATCCATTTTAAGGTGGACTGCTCCTGGGCCCGAGTTGGACTCGAGTTTGAGTTGGGCTCGGTCTCTAACTTCTTGTTGGCGTATTTTCTGGTCCTCCACGCCTCCAAACCCCTCTCCATGTATCTCCATGTCCTCTCCATGGTTCCTAATCATAATTAATCCATTAGGTAGCAGCATACTCTCAAAATTCACATATAAAGAATTGTTCAGGAACGAGCTCACCTCTAAATTCAATTGTCGTGCTCGGGCTCTAGTAATTGGACCTTGCATATGTACCATATGAGTGTTGTGTATATCTGCAGGAGTGGTGTCCACATCATCTACCGCCCTTAAAAGAAATCTCGTCCTCGAGATTGGTGGTTCTAGGAAAACAATTCCGGAAACTGTGCCTTAAGCTCGTCTTCTCGCTCCCATGTGGCTTCCTCTTCCGAGTGATGCTTCCACTGCACCTTGCACATCCGGATTCTTTTATTTCTTGTGAAGCGTTCCATTGTCTCCAAAACCTTGACCGGTTGCTCGGCATAAGACATATCCTCTCCTACGTCAATCTCATTCATGGGTAACATATCTTCAGGCGTCCTCAGACATTTCTTGAGCTGTGACACATGGAATACATCGTGCACATCCGATAGGCGAGCCGGTAGTTCTAGTTGATATGCCAGTTCGCCTTTCCTCTCCAGAACCTGAAAGGGTCCGATGTATCGAGGTGATAACTTCCCTTTTACCTTGAACCGACGAAGTCCTCGGATAGGGGACACCTTGAGGTAGACATAGTCCCCCACGTTGAAAACGAGCTCTCTTCTCCGTACATCGACATAGCTCTTTTGTCGTGTCTGTGCTATCCTCAAGTTGTTGCGGATTTCCCTCACTTTCGCCTCGGCTTCTTGTAGTACTTCGGGCCCAAACACTTTACTTTCCCCCGTTTGGTTCCAAAATAGGGGAGTTCTGCACTTCCTCCCATACAAAGCCTCAAATGGTGACATCTTCATACTAGCCTGATAGCTGTTGTTATAGGAGAACTACCCATATGGTAAGTTCTTATCCCAACTCCTATTGTTCTTTAGCGCACACGCTCTCAGCATATCCTCAAGGATCTGATTGGTTCTTTCTGTTTGCCCGTCAGTCTGGGGGTGATAGGCAGAACTGAAATTTAGATGGGTTCCCATGGTTTCATGTAACTTCTGCCAGAACCTTGAGGTGAACTGTGTCCCTCGATCTGACACTATCTTCTTTGGCACTCCATGGAAACACACGATCCTTGACATGTACAATTCTGCCAATTTGGACCCGCTGTAGCTTTCTTTCACGGGGATGAAATGAGCTACCTTGGTTAGCCTGTCGATGATGACCCATATCGAATCATATCCCAATTGGGTTCTGGGTAGTCCCACTATGAAGTCCATACCTATTTCTTCCCATTTCCATTCAGGCACTTTGAGTGGTTGCAATAATCCCGCGGGTCGTTGATGTTCTGCTTTCACCAACTGACATGTGTCACATAGGGCAACATGTTCCACGACATCTTGCTTCATGCCATACCACCAATACCTTCTCTTGAGGTCATGATACATCTTCGTACTCCCAGGATGAATGGAATAGTCGAAATCATGAGCCTCCTTCAAAATAAATTCACGGACCTCCTTCACTTCAGGCACACAGATTCTTCTGAGGAAGTGAGGTAGGTCTTCATTACCCATCTTACGATGTCGCCGCTGTTTCTATGCATCCGTTTTGATGGCCCCCTTCGAGCAGAAACTTTTGCGTGTGGACAGATCGTGTTTTGATTAACTTTTTACAGTGGAATTGATCTAGATCTTGTGTAAAGATCATCACCACGTCCACACTTGATGCCTACACCCTTGTTCATCATAAAACCCCATGAAAGCCCATTAAAACATGCAAGAACACGTACAAACTGGTTTTATAAAACTGCACTATAGGATTTGCATTCATCTACCCCATTGCATCTTGAGTAAAGTTTGTGCATGATGATTGATTGCTGTAAATTTTGTATGTGCATGGTCATGAGTAGAAGGAAAAGCTCAAGTGGCCGTCTACGAGGAACTACAGCACCAAGACTTTGAGACACTTGAGCAACACAAACAACGGGAGCAAGGCAAATGCCCCTTGACCATATTGATCCTATGTGTTTCGAAACTGTTTTGTTTGTCAAAACTTGTATGCTTGTGTCAACTTGATGGGACACCCTTATATAGGAGTTTACTAGTTTTGTTAACCATCCTTGTCGCCGGGAAAGTTGATGAGTCAGGTATGGTCGTTTTTCCTTTTTGCTTCGCTTAACTTACGGTAAACATGGTTAGCTACTGCACCCATATGAATAATGATGATGAGAACTTGATGGTGTTAATGAGCATGTTATCGGGAGATCTAGGCAAGCTTGGTTCGTGGATGTTGCTGAATGAGATGGTGGTTTACTTGCCGTAGATCTAAGGACCGGTTCATGCGAGCACATGCCGGAAAAACGTGCCACCACAAGGCCAAGTATGAGTGCGGCTTAGCTGACTAATTAGGTGTGTTGCTAGCTTGTTATGAACCGTTGGATGGCGCGGGGAATGGGAGTCGAGAAGGACTGCCCTGGGAACTGCATGGCACAAGAAGGTGCCCGTGGGTGGAGAATGGAGATTCGAGCCTGCCGGTGAAACCTCAGTGGGTCCGTACATCCTAGTAGCCCCTTTGTAAAGGCTATTTGTGATCTCTTGGCCATACACCGACGGTTGTGTACTGGTATAATGGATGTTCTTTCTAGTCGCCGATGGGTGACGAAAGCACAAACTTGTGGGTAAAGTGGTGCCACCTCTGCAGAGCGTAAAACTATCATGACAGCCATGCTTCCGGTCACAAGCACCTGGCCAACTTCCATGATTAGAGGCAAAACATGGGATGTTTACTCGGTATGGTTGTGGTATGATCATTGGGATTGGTTTTGGGACTGTTTTGAGTCATGAAAATGAGTTTGTTTTGGTTATATGAATATGAGATGGTTATGAATATTTATGAGTATGAGATGAACTTGAGAAAGATTAATGGCTGATTGAGACTTGATAAATGGTGAATTATGATGAAAGAATGTTGCTGATTTACTTGGTTATGATGGGATTAAATTCACCTAGAAATAGTTGCTGTTTTACCATGTTTATGAAATAAAACTTGCTTGCTGCAATGAGCCTTTTTACTGCCTACCTTGTTGTAAGCTACATGTCATACTTTTCCCGCACTTGCTGAGTACGACATATACTCACCCTTGCATTCTCACATATACGTCAGCTACAAGAGAAGAGTATTTCAAGGAACATGTGGAGTACTGGGCGTGCGCACTACATCAACATGCCTGTGGAGTTGAAGATTGGAGCCTGCTGTTTTAGTTACTTTCCGCTGTCGTTTAGAGTCTTCCGCTGCAAGAATAAGTTAGATATTCATGAGTGAGACATTGAGTCTGTAAAAGCCCAAGAATTGACTTGCAAAAATGTTCATCACAGCGCCACACCACAGCTCATTTAGTGGATAGCTCATGAACATTTGTGAAGAGCAAGTAAACACAATCAAGGGGGGTGATTAGAGGAAAAACCCATAACTCCAAAAAGTAGGGGCTCACACACATAAACATGAGAGGCTGGGTTTCCCATTAGGCCTTAAACACTCTTGGGGATGCTCATGCCAAGTTTCATGGAAACCCAAGCCTTTTTGAGGCACTTTTGGAGACATGTGTAAAAAGGGCTATTTGAATGCAAATTCAAATTTAGCCTAGTTTTCATCACTTGAATTTAAAAGTTGACTTCATATTCAAACTCAGCACATTTTTCTGAGTTAGTCCACCAATTTTCATCCTCATTGGAGTTCATCTTGTCGGGAGCTAAATTTGCATTAATTCAAAACTGAATTTGAATTTCAAATTCAAATGTACAGCAAATTTAGCCAAACCAATTTCAAATTGAGGAAATCAAATTCAACCCATGACTTTGTGGCTAAGTCTCTCATTCAATGGTGAGTAGCTGAGATCTTTTCAGTGAAAACAAGAATGAAAAAGGAGAAAAGGAATTAGAGGGGAGGGGGACCCTATGGTCAGAGACTGGAAGAGGAGGGAACCGCCTCTGTTGCCTTCGGTCAGCTGCTAGGAACGTTGCCGCCTCCCCCCTCACAACCACGCGCGTGCAAGCACTGCTACGGATCAGCTCGCGCTCAGTACGATCCCCCACGTACGCTGCACAAACGGACTTTGCTTCGTTCCCCAGCTAGCGCCGCTGTGTCCGCTCCCGCGAGCGAAGAAACCATCGCCGGCTGATCCTCTCTGCTCCGCGGCATCCGAGAGCTAGAAGCCATTTCGTGCCCGACGAGCTACATGAAAAAAGGTCCGCTCCAAGGTGCTTAACACGCCTGTGCCGACCGCTCCTCCTCTCATGCCTCGCCGAGGGAGAATTTGTCCGGTTATCCGTTCGGTGTTCAAAGAACCGAGCCGGCTGAAACTCAAAAATTCATAGGGATTACCCCACCACCGTGTATGCCAAGCTACCCACATGATGTACACATCCCCACGGCCACTTAGGATCAAGAATCACGAGAAACCGTCGAGAAACCATCGAGTTCCGTGTGTTTTTTGTTCTTCATCGGGTTTAGGCCTAGGTCGCACGGTGAAGTCCTGTTTGCCGCCATCTTGAGCAAGATCAAGGGCTGAGTCATTGCTCTGTAGGTCATGGCGATGCTGTAGGAGCCAACAGAGGAGGTTTTGAGGCACTACAGCGCCATACCGACCTCGCTGAACTCGCCAGGTCGCCTGTTGCCGTTGCACGACCGTTTCCTGTGATCGCCGGCCGGCGACGAGGTCAGAAACAGGTTCCCCATGCAATTTTAGGCGGGGGCGGCAAGTTTGGTCGAGTTCCGGCCATGGGAACCCTCTCTCTGCGAGTACTCCGGCGAGGGGGGGCGGCGGGAAGCCGCGGGAGCGCGAGGAAGACGAAGCCCCGCGGGCCCCGTGTGTCGGTCTCTAATTTTTACCGCACCAGATCTGCTGTAGCACCAGGATCTCGTGTGGCTACGCGGGAGATTAAGTGGACCCCCGTGTGGTTTGGCTGTAGAGCTGACGCGTAGCCCTGGGACCCACCAGCCGGTTTAAACATTTCTTTGAATTTTAGAATTTGGTTCAAACTTCAACTAGCTATAACTTTTGCTAGGAAGATCCATATTTAGTGAACCAAATTATGCTGGATTCATATCTTCGAGTATAATCCAGAAAAACAAGTTTCAGCTTATGAAACTTATTCTTTTTCCATAATTAATTCCCTAAAATTTAAAATATTGGGAATTTTATCTGGAGAATTCTTTTATGGAAAATTCTGAAATTTGGCAGGGACGTTCATTTGAAAATCCTTGAGTCACAGGAAAAATTTCAGATCCATCCAAGTTTATTTAGTCCCCCTAATGGTGTGATTAAGTGAACTGCCCTGAGAAAATGGAAAAATGTACAGAAACATTTTTCAGATTTTCTCAAGTCTTGTTTAGGGCATAACTGCATCTAGGATTCTTCAAATGTCATGAAACCAATTCCATTAAAACCATATCAAACTCTAGTTTCCAGAAAGTAATGGTTTGAACCATGAAAACCCCTAGAAATCCTTAGAAGCTCTAGTAATTACCAAATATACTTTTTTTGTACAGAGCTCAAATGAATTTTGTTTCCAATGAAACTTGGTCAAGTCTCTGGTTAGGACCCTACCAAGCCACCATAAAGATTTCAGGGCCAAAGGGGAGGGCTAGAAAGAGTTATGGAATTTACATAGTCAGTTCCAAACTTTGCATCTAATTGACATGTCGTTAATTGCTTACGTGTAGTCGCTGAAGGCGAGGAGACCCCGGAAGTGTTCGACTTCCTACTTCCAGACGAGACCCTAACCACTGACCAGCAGTAACAAGGCAAGCCCTGGTTTGCATTAACAAGTTTTACAAAAGTTTTGCTTTATGTATACTTAGCATAAGGTATGTATGTGCATTAGGTGTAGGATAAATGAAACCCCAAGTGCATAACCAGATTATTCCTACAAGAGTGAGGGTAGTGTCTAAGTCCTCGAGTAGTCTGGCTGTGCTTAATGTTCATAGGACTTCGGTACAAGTCGAGTAGTTAGAATCTACTCGCGAGTATAGGCTTCGGGACACACGGGATTGGTTCGAGTGATGTGAGATCACTTTAGTAAGAAAATGAGACTAGGCAGGGGGCTAGGGCACAGCAAGATGAAGTATTATAGGCGCAGCCCTGTCCGTGTCGACTGAGGTCCGATCCGTATGCGGCCCCGCTGAACAAATTTTGAACGTGCCGAAGGCATATCGGATATATGGGCCCCGATAAACCGATGTAACCTATACCTCTCGGGTGTCAAGGCATAACACACCGATTTATAGGTGTAGGTTGAGGGCAGCAAGGTGTAAATCCGCTAACGGGCATAGAGAGATGCTCCGTGTAGGGAACCTCCTGTCCGTTTGGGTGCGACCGGTTTGATGTTTGGTCTGTTTGGTGAAAGGTTGTCCCGTACGACATCGAGTGAGCGTGCTGTGCAGCTCCATGGGTGGGCGTACGTGACGTGCTCTTCGGGTATCCCTGCAGGTGTATATTGAGTCAATTTGCCGTCCCTCGCGGTAATGAGTATCATTTGTTCACTGAGTCGTGACGTAGGTTAATATATGAAATGATATGATTCAATATGGCTGTTATCATTAAATTGTATTGCTACGTGTGTGCCACCAAATATTGCTCACTAAATTTCAGATTCATGAACTGTTAACTTGTGGCTAAAAGATGAAGTAAGGATGAACTTGTAGGCGTGTCTTTTGCTGCAATGTGCCATCCTATGTTTATTATGACCTGCATATAGAGTTTCATGTCTAAGTGAGTCGGTTAAGCCTTGCTGGGCCATCGTGCTCACCGTTGCTGCTATGAGTGTTTGCAGGTCAGGATTACCTCACGGACTCGGGGTACGAGTCCACCGGCGAGGGCTACCCTCCGTCAGGGACCACGGCTGAGTGGGAGCCGTACACGCCGCGCTGAGCTGAGGAGTGAAGCTAGTGTGGGTTGTCCATAGGGCTGGACAACTGACTTTTGCTAGTTAGGTGGGCGTGAGTTGTAAAAATTTAGCTTCCACAGTTGTATACTCTGTATTTAGACGTAAACTGAAGGCTTGTACTACTTTGTACATATTCAGTTTGTTTTTCTATGTAATACAATGTTATCCTATGCTGTGTGCTGTCGGGTGTCGCATTGTGCGGCACCACCCTCTGAGATCCTGGGCGTGCGGATTTCGGTCCGTCACAGGCTGCTATCAAAGCTGCTTAGGGGATAGCACACTAATTAAGTACTGTATTGCAGGAAAATTTAGGATTACGGTGAGGATTCGCTAGCATGCCCAAGTAAGGACTATATTAGCATAGTTACTTAAATGGGCATGACTAACGTATGTGTTATAATTCTGAATTTTGATTATGTAACGACGCAGCTACGCTCAGGTAAAAATGGTAAGGAACGCCACCGAAAGCGGTTCAATTTGGGTTAGCTCCCCTGACGAGGAATGTGGTTCAGGGATAGGTCTCACAGCTTGGTGTGAGACGTTAATATGAAACTCTTGGACTCTTCATGTTCCTGACTTCATATGAAACGCTGGTCCCTAGCGTGCATTAGGCAAGCAAGTGGAGACCCCATCTTATGGTCAGTAACGCGATAGTGTGTGCTTCTAGAAATAGCCTAGGAGGACATACGCAGCGCTTGCCATCGGCGTGCCCTGCAGGGAAGTAGATGGTATCTGTTGGGGTGATAAAATTCCCAACCGTGACGACCCATTCGCGCTCTACTCGGGTTCCCTATTGTGTAGTGTGAAAACACGATCACGTACCTTGAGACGTGGCTTAACTCAAGGACGGCCGTATGGTAATGATACGGGCGTATGTATTTACTTTCAAATATGGACCTGCCTGAAATGACAACAACATTTGAGTGCATCACTATTGAGTGTTCTTCTGCAGGTACTAACCACGTATGTATTCCGTGTAGTACACGTGTGCGAGACATCGTTTAGTGCCACAATTGAGACGTATATGCCCGTATAATCCGGTTAGGATTTTTCTTTTTGTGAGGAACGTAGTACCGACATGTAGTAGGCATTTGCATTAAAGATAATGGTAAAAAGGAACTAAAATAACCAAGTTTCAATATTTAGGACCCTGGTTGGGTAGAAAAATTCAACAGTTGATTGGTCTAGTTCAAAAGGGATTGAAAAACAGAGTGCTCTGTTTTGGCAGCAAGGTTGCTGAACTTTAACAGAGCACAACTCACAGGTTATTTAGCCAATGGAGATGTGGGATATAGTTCTGGAAAGTAGTTTAAGTGTTCTACAACTTTGTTGTCGACTTCCAGAGCAGAATCACATCTTAAACTGGTTGAAACTCCAGATGATTGTAAACTGTCCAGAATCAGGACAGATTCAAAAACTCTCTGGACTGTTCTGTTTTTCAAGCATAACTTCCTGTAGAAAATCTAAAATTATCATATGATACATTTTTGGAAAGGTCAGTAGATGTTTTACATCTTAGTAATTCAAAATTTCTGCAGTTGCAGCACGGAATTCAGTGGAATTTAGAATTGAAACCAGCAACTTGCAAAGGGGTTGCTGTTCAAATTCTTCCAGAAATTCTGTTGACTTTGAATTATCATAACTTTTTAACCATAGCTGATATGGGTGCAAATAAATACTCGTTGGAAAGATGCTGAAGTTAACTTTGACTTTGGTATTCTATTTGAGTTATGAAAATGGAATTTACCTGGTCAAAATCTGGTATATGTAGCAACTGGTCATTCTGGCAGAGGGATGGACAGTTGAACTCATTTGAGAGATTGTGTACCCTAGGGTGGTTTGATTACTTCCAATGGGGTAGACCATCCTCATGAATTGTTATATTCAATTATTGAAAGGTTTGAGTAGGTTTCTTACTCAAGTTTATTTTGCTAGAGACCATGTTTGTGTCGTATTGAAGATAAAGGGTAGTATACGTGATGACAAAGCGATGTTAACGTCTCGTAGTGACCAAATCTAGTTGAGATGAACTTCCAAAGAGGAAGTCCATCAAGTTGGAGTTAACTAGTTTGTATTTGGTCTGGTAATGGTGCAGCTTGTGCAAAGTTATTACATTATCTATTACGAGATGTATAGCATGTTTATTGCCATTATGTTTTTGCGCCTATTTTATTGGACTGCATGAAGTATGTTGTGGGACTGATTTTATTTGTCGTATGGTTGCATATGGTTCGCACTTGGGCCACGCATGAGGTCGGTGGCTCTAGTCAGCAGGGGAGTGATGACTCCCAGACACCTGCCTACGACAGTACCCCGCAGCAACAACCACCACCGCCACCTCCGCCTACACTAGCGGATGTGATCGCGGCGCCGGTGGGAAATCATGAGGGGCAGACCGATCTGCTCCGCACGATCGTGCAGAATACGTCCCAGGCGGGGGGCGTCAAGAGAGGGGGCCTCGTGAGCCCCACACTACGACATACTCAGATTTTATGAGTACGCATCCTCCGGTGTTCACCAAAGTGGTAGAACCACTGGAGGTCGACAACTGGCTGCGGACGATCGAGTCCAAGTTCGGGCTGCTCCAATGCACGGAGCGGCAGAAGACTCTCTTCACGGCTCAGAAGCTTCACGGTGCCGCTGGTGCGTGGTGGGCGAATTATGTCGCCTCACTGCCTGCTGGCCACACCGTGGAATGGGAAGAATTCCGGGAGGCATTCCGCGCCTATCATATCCCTCCCGGGATAATGAAGCGGAAGTTCCAAGAGTTCTTGGAGCTGAAGCAGGGCGGGAGGAGTGCCCACGACTACTCCCGTGCCTTCAACAATCTGGCACAGTATGCGTCAGATTATGTCTCCACCGAGGAGAAGAAGCGAGAGCAATTCTATCAGGGGTTAAATCTCGAGATGAAGACGCATCTCATACAATGCAATCCCGGCACTTTCAATGACCTCGTCAACGCTGCGATAATGCAAGAGGATGCTCAGCGGGAATATGGCGGCTGAGCAGCGAAAGCGAAGCGCTCCACCAAGCAGCGGGGGTGGAGCTCCTCAAAAATACAGCATGGTGTATCGGACACCATCCGGTCAGTAGTGACATCCACCGGCGCAACCTCAGCAGTTTGGGGATCGTTCTTTCCAGCCACCCCCGTTCCGACCGCCGATGCCACCACCGCGACCGCAGCAGCAGAAGCATATGGTACCCCGGGCGTTTCCACCACCACAAAGCGCCCCTAGTTTCCGTCCGCCGATCAGCTGAGGACCGCCTCACTACAATTGCTACTTGTGTGGCCAGGCGAGCCATTTCTCGAAGGACTGTCTCCAGGGGCAGAAGAGCAGCGGGCAAGCCCAATATCAGGGCGGTGCTCGAGGCCGACCTCCGGTCAAGAAGGGAGGTCAGGGAACCGGGGGCGTTCGCAACCTCGACAATGAGGACGCCCCAGAGGGAGAAAACATGCTGGCGGATACGTTCACTCTCAATGATCAAGCAATCATCATATTATTTGATTCTGGTGTAACCCACAACTTTATAAGTGCATCATATGTGGTTAAGCATCAACTGGAAGCCTTTCCAACCGAGTGCTCTTATATGATTTGCTCACCGAGAGGGAAGATTTCAGCAACTATGATGATTCCGAAAGCACTACTGTGCTTAGGTGGGAAGATATATTCCACTACTATGATTATTCTTGAGGGGCAGAAGCTTGATGCAATCTTAGTGATGTCATGGCTAAGTTACCATGGCACTATCCTAGAAACATTATCACGGACGATTCACCTCAACTCCCCACTACAACGTCTGCAGTCCCTCATGCTAGACAATCCAGTCCCGAAAGTTTCAGCCGCCTATATTACTGACCCTTCCAAGTTAGAGGACATCCCTGTAGTACGAGAGTATCCCGACGTGTTCCCGGATGATCATCCGGGCATGCCACCTGAACGGGATGTGGAGTTCAAGATAGAACTTGCACCCGGGACTACTCCCATATCACGGAGACCATACAAAATTGCTCCGAACGAGCTAGCGGAGTTGAAAGAACAGATCAATGATTTGTTGAGCAAAGGTTTTATTAGACCGAGTTCCTCGCCTTGGGGATGCTTGGCGCTGTTCGTCAAGAAGAAGGATGAAACCTTGAGGCTGTGTATGGATTACCAGCCGCTCAACGCCTTCACCATCAAGAACAAATATCCACAGCCCCACATTGACATCATATTTGATCAGCTTGTGGGTGTAAGTGTGTTCTCCAAGATGGACCTTCGCTCCGGGTATCATCAAATAAAAATCCGGGCGGAGGATATCCCAAAGACGGCCTTCTCGACGAGATATGGCTTATACGAATATCTCGTCATGCCTTTTGGTCTCACCAACGCTCCGGCACATTTCATGTACCTCATGAACTCGGTGTTCATGCCGGAGCTGGACAAGTTCGTTGTGGTGTTCATTGATGATATCTTGGTTTACTCCAAGTCAGAAGCAGAACACGTCGAACACTTGAGAATCGTCATTCAACGACAGCGAGACCATCAGCTTTATGCTAAGTTCAGCAAATGCGAGTTTTGGATCAGCCAAGTGCCATTTTTGGGACATATTATCTCAGCAGAAGGCATTGCGGTTGACCCAAGCAAAATTGAGCAAGTGCTGAAATGGAAAGCCCCCACTTCTGTCCATGAAGTCAGAAGCTTCCTCGGTTTAGCGGGATATTACCGGAGATTCATTCCAAGCTTCTCCAAGCTTGCTAAGCCGATGACAGAATTATTGAAAAAGGGAACAAAGTATGTTTGGAACTCAGCATGTGAAGGAGCGTTCCAAGCATTGGTGAAGCATCTCACAACAGCCCCGGTTTTAGCTCAACCGGATACGACCAAGCCCTTCGACGTTTCTTGTGATGCGTCCGGTATCGGGCTCGGCTGCGTGTTGATGCAAGAAGGACGTGTGGTCGCGTATGGCTCATGCCGGCTTCGAAACCATGAGCAGCACTATCCGACTCATGATCTTGAGCTCGCTGCTGTGGTTTTGGCGCTGAAAATGTGGAGGCACTATCTCCTGGGGAATTTGGTGCATCTCTACACCGACCACAAGAGCTTAAAATGTATCTTCACCCAGAAGGAGCTGAATATGAGGCAAAGGAGGTGGTTAGAACTAATCAAATATTATGGGATTGAGATTCATTACCACCCTGGCAAGGAGAATGTGGTTGCCGACGCACTGAGTCAGAAATCACATCCATAACCTTACCATTACACCGATGGATGAGGAAGCGCCAAGTTTATACTTGGTTCCTTATGGATCACTCTACAACCTTGCTCTCATCCCTACCATTAGGGAGGATATCATTGCAGCTCAGAAAGTTGACAAGGGCATGGCACATCTCCGGAGACGGATAGACAGCGGGGATATCAAATGTTTCTGGAAAGGTGATGAGGGGACGCTGTGGTTCAATGACTGCATAGTCGTACCCTGGACGAGATTCCCTTTTAAAGGGGGGGGGGGAGAATGTAAAGGTCCCAAAAATATGAATACAGAGAAACTTGAGTTTGCACAAACATTGGTTTCATGTGTATGAAAAATGGGATTGGTTTAAATTTTTTTCCACATGTGATAACACATGAGAGTTCTTTCTAAACAAGCTTATGGTTACTCACATGCTTAGGTGGATTAAAACCACAGATGTGAAGTCTCATGTGCAATGGAAGGTTTAAAAATTTAGATTTTGTGAACTCAATGTTCAACTCAAATTTCAAATGAGGGAAACACAATGGGAATGCAAACTGTTGTGTTCCAACTCTTGTTTGCAGCAGCTAACACAAAAATCAATTTCATATTTGAATTACTTAGGTCCAAATTAGTGGGTATGCAAAGTTTCATAAGTTGTTGAAATATTTTGCTATCCATTTTCCAAATGGACTTAAATTTGCAATGAATTCAAATATATATTTGAATTTGGATGAAACTTGTCCAATTATCCAAACACAATTCAGATTTGAACTCCCACAATTTGATTTCCAGTTTTGCCAAATTTTGGAGATCTTTTGAGGGATAAGGAGGGACTGACTTGTGGGACCCACATGTCATGGAGGTAGTAAAATTTGCGATTGAAGTTCAGTGCAAAGTCTCTGTTTTTTCACCCGAGCAGAGCTGCAGCACCGTGTGACACCGACTGGCACCGAGAGCCACCTCCTTACCATTTTCCCTCGTGCTGGCACTCTCCTCACGATCTTTTCACCTCTAGCCGTGCTCAGCTTCGCTACCAACCGAGGCGGTTCCTTGTTTTTTCCTTCCCCCATCGCGCCCGAGAACAGAACCTCACCGCCGCTTTGACCTTGATCGGGAAAACCTTGTTCTCATGCGTACCAAGCCTCGAGCAGTAGCAAAACAGCACCACGGTCTTCTCCACAACCTCCTTGGACCACAACCGAGTGAGCTCGGCCCTCCTACACCGAGAGCCAATCGTTTCCAACACGGCCGAAAGAAAGAGCGGCGAGAGGATCACATGGACAGCCTCACCCAGAGCTTTTCATGGCCGAGCAAGACCGCCTTTGGACGTGCACGACCTCCACGCTGCTCACCTCCGAAGCTCCAGTCAAGTGGTTGATCGTCGCTGGAGTATTTCCCAATTTTCTTCCGGGCGGTGCAAAACCACCCTAGGGTATGAAATCATCAAGTTCTCGATCTCTATTTGCTTAGAGCCCACGAAATTGCACTCATAGGAGCTATACTCGATGGCGCACATATTTGCTTCGCAACCCTAGCTTGAAAACGGCTGTAGCCGGCGTATTTAAAGGTTTTCCAACGACGACTGTAGGGGAAGCCGTCGGGTGCACGGTGCGACCATGGTTAGAGCCATTCCCGAGCCTTTGTACGACCATGTCGACCTTCTCTAGCATCCACTGGTGCTGTAGAGCCACTACACCGAAGTTTTGGCGGGCTAGAAGGGCCGGGCAATGTCGCCGAACATGCACCGAGCCGCCACACCGTCGCGGGCTGTGTTGGAGCCATCGTCGGCCGAGGAAAGATCCCCCAACGTGTTCATCACACAATTTTATGCTCTAGCAGCGAGGGAGAGCTCGAGAGATGGCCGTACGACAGAGTTCAGTGGAGCTCCGGCGAGCCCGGCGGCGCGGGCGCGAGGGAGCCGGGGGTAGACGACGAAGGGACCGGGCCCACGTGTCAGTCGCTCGGTAAACAGGGGCGGGATTCTCCGTTGCATGGGATCAGGCTGTGGCAACGCGGGAAAAACCCTATGACCCCGTGTGGGTTGCCCGCGAATGCGACACGTGGCCACTGGACCCACCGTCAGTATTTGAACTTTTCTCCCGATTTATTTCAAATTCAGATTTCCTACAAACTTTAGAAGGCCATAACTTTTGCTAGGAAAATCCAATTTTAGTGATTCAAATTGAGTTGGATTCAGGTTGAAAAACTCTGTCCAAATATGCAACTCAATTTGTATGAAAGTCAATATTTAATTCTGAGAAATTCTTTAAAGCTTTTCAGCAAAAGATTTTAGAGGGAGTTTGGTTCATCCAAAAATTCTCAAATTTTGCCGGAATAATCTTTAGGATGTAAAAATTTCAGATCATTTGGATTTGATCATGTTAGGATAATTCAGATTTCAAATTGCTGTGTTCAAATGAATACAGAAACAATTTCAGAGAATTTTCAAAACTTGGAAATTCAGTTCTGGGCAATTCTTAGCTCCAAAAGTCCTAGGAAAATTCATGCACTATCTATAAACTATAATTGAAATTGTGGTTCACTAAGTTTGACATGAACATGTGAGTCACTTCAGATTTAATTTCTTTTTTGCTTAATTGCTTAGAGAATTGTTCTGAATAAACCACTCAATGAAAAGTTCTAATTTTTGGTCCAGAAAATTTTCTTGTGACAAGGAACTCACATGAAAATTTTCAGCTCCATTGGAGCTTTGGATCACCACTGTTCTGTTTAACCTTTTTAGGTGCTCAAAACACAAGTGGGGAAAACACTTAGCACTTGATCATGTGGATTAACCCAAGCCAAAACCCAGACCTTAGCACCAGTGTTATTTTAATTCTTAAACAGAGTTCCAGTTTTTAAACTTGTCATTAGAACTTGTTAGCAAAATCTTTATAATTAAATACATATGCATATTCATCACGTGTAGCATCTACTGAAGATTGTGAAACAATCAGAGTGGAGATCAAAGAGGGAGGAAGGCGAGTGATCAAGCCGCAAGTGGACTTCACTAACTGAACCTTATATATTAGTCCCCTGCAAAACAAAGGCAAGCCCCGGTTTGCATCCAAATTTACAAGTTTTTATTTGTATACACTTTATATTGTCTAGAATATTAGTTTTGCATTATGGCTAGGTTTGTATGACACTCCACATGCATGACCTAGAAAAACCCTGGAGTTTGATTTAGAGTAGGTTATCACTTAATCATAACTGCTGATCGCAAGTTAACAAAAGTGGATTAAAATAGGCATAACACGAGTAGACCGTTTCCTACTCGTGAACCGGGATTAAGTCGGATCAATCGGAAGAGTTGGGAATTGATCCTCATAGTTGAGAATGGAGACTGGGCAGTACGGATGGAAGGCTCAAGGACATGGTCCTGTGAATCTAGTCTCTGTCTGAGTCGATTAAGGCCCGTTCTCATGTGCGGCCCTGTGGGACAAGTTTTTGTTGTGTACCGGATGCATACTGGTTATATGGGACCCAGGAAATCGATGTAACATGTTAAACTGGGTGTCGAGGCAATCCCCACCGTCTTATGCAGATGCTGAAAGGATAGAGAAGTCGGCTCTACGAGGGTTTGCCGTAGTGCGACTTAATCCAAGTCGGTGGGACCGGTTCGATATTTGGTTGTCGTGTGAAAGGTTGCCACATACGACGTTGAGGGGATCGGTTGATCACCGGTCTCAGACGGGCGTATGTGTCATGTCAGCCGGGTGTTTTTGATTCGAATCACCATCGCTCGTGGTAGTGAGCATACTTGTTCTCTGCGTCGTGACGTAGTAAGAAACTGGGAAAAGTTAATATGCTTCGTGAATAATCCTCATATTGGAGATGAGGGATGATCAACACCTTCACTAAATTTACTTTCCACCTTGGGCTAGTAGCGTAGACAAAGCGTTTCTTGTTTGATTGTGAAGTCTCGGCGTTGATGGCGCAAGGTACGTATGGGTCTAGGGTAGCTTACTAAATTTATTTTCTCGTCGGGCAAGTGGCATCGAGATGAAGCGTTTCTTGTTTGATTGCGGAATCTCGATGTAAATTGTGCGAGGGATATCAAAGTGGCTTAAAACTTGAAATAAGGACTCTCCTTTGGCTCAAGTTCATCGTTTGTACAAATTTCTCTATTCAGCCCTCTATTTTCAGCATGTAGAGTTTCATGACTAGGGTTGATGGTTAAGTCTTGCTGAGCTTTATGCTCACGGATACTGCATGAGTTGTTTTGCAGGTAATAACACTACGCTGATAAGTACGGTTGTCAGATGAGACTCGGAACTCTCCGAGTGGTGAACTCATGGAAACCCTTGCCGCTGCTATTGTGATCGTGTTGCTAGTGAGAAGGGTCCGCGGGCTGGACGTCTTCTCTGTTGCTTAGCATAGATATGAGACGTGAGTTGTATCAGTCTTTTGCTGTAGATTATTTTGAGAAGTATTTGTAAAATTCATACTTTGTAAGCTTTCGCTTGATTTATGTAATATGGTGCTTTATATTGTGTGCTGTTGGGTGCTACATCGCACGGCACCACCCAATGTGATTCCCGGGCGAGCGGCACGACCCCGTGATCGGGTCCGGGCCCTCACACACTGTATGGTTTGTAAGAGTATAGCGTTATGTCTTTTGGGTTAACTAATGCACCCGCATACTTTATGTACCTCATGAATAAGGTCTTCATGGAGTACTTGGACAAGTTTGTCGTGGTTTTCATCGACGATATCATGGTGTATTCAAAAAGTGAGGAAGAACATGAAAAACACTTGAGGTTAACGTTGCAGAAATTGCGAGAGCATCAATTATATGCTAAGTTCGGCAAGTGTCAATTTTGGCTAAAGGAGATATCATTCTTTGGCCACATTATCTCTGAAGGAGGAGTATCGGTTGATCCCGGAAAAGTGAGAGATGTTTTGAAGTGGAACCAACCACAGAATGCGAGGGATATTCGGAGTTTCCTTGGGATGGCTGGATACTACTGCCGGTTCATCAAGGATTTGTCCAAAATAGCGAAGCCTATGACTGAATTACTCATGAAAGGGAAAGCATTTTAGTGGACAGAAGCATGTAAAGACAACTTTGAGGAGCTAAAGAAGAGATTAACAACAGCACCGGTTTTGGTATTGCCGGACGTGAGCAAGAGTTTCGATATATATTGTGACGCATCAAGACAAGGGCTTGGATGTGTGTTTATGCAAGGAGGACAAGTGGTTGCCTATGTATCGAGGCAATTAAAGAAACATGAGCTGAATTACCCCAAACATGACCGGGAATTTGCAGCCGTGGTACATGCCTTAAAGATTTGGAGGCATTATATCCTCGGTTACCGATGTGAGATTTATACGTATCACAAGTGCCTCAAGTATATATTCACGCAAACGGATCTGCATTTAAGGTAACGTCGATGGTTGGAACTCATCAAGGATTATGATGTTGGAATCAACTATCACCCCGGAAAGGCCAATGTAGTAGCTGATGCTTTGAGCCGAAAAGGAGCATGTCATCAACTCACGGTTCGGGAGCTGCCACCTGAGCTGCGTAGGGAGTTTGAACGATTGCATCTCGGATTCTTGAACGAGATGGAGGTGATCAAACTGAACTCAATGCTCGAACAAGAGATATGGGATGGCCAAGCAACGGATGAGGAAATCAAGGAAATCAAGGAAAGAATCCGACAAGGCATAGAAAAGGATTTCAAGGAAGACGAGAGTGGTACGCTTTGGTTAGGGAAAAGGATTTGTGCGCCTAACATGAAGCACATCCGCGACACGATACTAAAGGAGGCACATGACTCACCTTATTCCATACATCCCGGCTGTACAAAGATGTATAAGGACCTGAAAACTTGCTATTGATGGGATGGTATGAAAAGGGATATTGCTGAATACGTTGCCCTATGCGACACGTGCCAACGAGGGAAGGCTGAACATCAAAGACACGCTGGATTGTTGCAGACATTAAAAGTACCCGAGTGGAAGTGGAAAGACATCAGCATGGATTTTATAGTCGGATTGCCGCGTACTCAGTCCGGCTACGACTCCATTTGGGTTATCGTAGACCGATTGACGAAAACAGCCCACTTCCTTCCTATTAGAACCAAGTACACCATCGCACAACTAGACGAACTGTATATGGAGCAAATTGTGTGTCGTCCTGGAGTTCCGAAGAGGTTAGTTTCAGATCGAGGTTCTCAATTTACCTATAGGTTCTGGAAGAAGCTGCATGTATCCATGGGTACACGGTTGAATTTCAGCTCTGCATATCACCCGCAAACCGACGGACAAACCGAGAGGACAAATCAGATTTTGGAAGACATGTTGAGAGCTTGCGCCTTGAAACATGGGTGTAGTTGGGATAGGAGCTTGACGTATGCTGAATTCTCATACAACAACATCTACCAAGCCAGCTTGAAGATGTCACCTTTTAAAGCATTTTATGGTAGATGGTGTAGAACACCGTTGTTCTGGAATGAGACTAGAGAAAGGCAAGTATTTGGACCCGAAGTGCTACAAGACGCTGAAAAGCAAGTTCAAACGATACGTGAAAACTTGAACGCCGCTCAGTCACGACAAAAGGGTTATGCGGACAATAGGCGAAGAAGATTGACCTACGAAGTGGGAGACTTCGTGTATCTTAAGGTATCACCTATCCGAAGCCAACGACGGTTCAATGTCAAAGGCAAGTTAGCACCTCGCTACATCGGGCCATTCAAGATTTTGGGCAAGCGAGGAGAGGTACCCTATCAACTAGAGCTGCCAACGCACCTCTCCGACGTGCACGACGTGTTTCACATATCCCAACTCAAGAAGTCCTTAAGAGTACCGGAAGAACAAGTACCGATGGATGAGCTAGATCTTCAAGAGGATCTTACCTACGCGTAACACCCCATCAAAATCTTGGACGTGAAGGAAAGGGTCACGAGGAACAAAGTAATCCATTTTTGCAAAGTACAATAGAACCATCACATGGAAGCCGAAACTACATGGGAACGTGAGGAAGATCTCAAGGCGGAATTCCCTCATCTTTTCTCCACTCTATCGAATCTGGAGGACGAGATTCATTTTAAGGGGGTAGGTTTGTAACACCCTCAATTTCACTACCATAAATTGCATACATTTTTCATGTAGAGAAGCATTTGAAAAGAAGTAGAAATGGAGAAAGAACCATAGAAATGGAGAAGGGAATATAGAAATGGTAAAGGGAATATATAAATGGAGAAAGGAACATAGAATTGAGCCATCTCAAATTTCCCCACCAAATTTCCCCAAAATTCCCCTATAGGGAATTTCCCCCATATTTGGGGGAAATTTCCCCCAAATTGGCCGTAGCCTTGAGGGGGGAGGAACCCTATCCCCCACCCCTAGGACTCTTTGGTTGAGTCCCATTTTGTTTAGGACTCTTCTTTTCCCCCCTTATAAATAGAAACCCCCAGCCCCCCCTACACATTTGGCCACCGCCCCCTCAAACTCGTCGAGTTGCCCCCTGTCCCCCCCCCCCCAACTCGCTGAGTTGACCCCCCCCCCCCGTTGCCGGAGTTTGGTTGCCTTCGAGCCCCGCCGATGATCCTCGCCTTCGAGCCCCGCCATCAAGCCCCGTCGTTGAGCCCCGCCATCGAGACCCGCCGACGAGCCCCGTCGTCGAGCCCCGTCACGCCTTGCCGTCACCGGAGAAAAAGCCCGACGATCTGCCCTACCATAATTATCCGCAGAAAAATCCCCCGCTGCTGCTGTTGCTAGGAGGAAGGCCCTACCACAAGGAGGGAGTGAGGTAGGTCTTCATTACCTATCTTACGACATCACCGCTGTTTCTACGCATCCGTCTACGGGCGCTATCTTGTTCGCTTTTGTCAACTGAAGTCGTTTTCGTCCACCCCTTCGAGAAGAAAATTTGTGTATTGACAGATCATATTTTGATCAATTTTTGATGGTGGAATTGATCTAGATCTTGTGTCAAGATTATCACCACGTCCACACTTGATCCCTACACCCTTGTTCATCATAAAACCCCATGAAAGCCCATTAAAACATGCAAAAACACGTACAAACTGATTTTATAAAACTGCAGTATATGATTTGCATTCATCTACCCCCGTTGTATCTTGAGTAAAGTTTGTGCATGATGATTGATTGCTGTAAATTTTGTTTGTGCATGGTCGTGAGTAGAAGTACAAGCTCAAGAGGCCGTCTATGAGTAACTACAGCACCAAGACTTTGAGACGCTTGAGCAACACGAACCATGGGAGCAAGGCAAATGCCCCTTGACCATATTGATCCTGTTTTGTTTGCGAAAATTCGTATGCTTGTGTCAACTTGATGGGACACCCTTTTATAGGAGTTTACTAGTTAGCCATCCTTGTCGGCGGGAAAGTTGATGAGCCGGGTATGGTCGTTTTTCATTTTTGCTTTGCTTAACTTACGGGATATGGGAAGATGAATTAAAACATGGTTAGCTACTGCACTCATTTGAATAATGATGATGAGAACTTGATGATGTTAATGAGCATGGAATCAGGGAGATCCAGGCAAGCTTGGTTCGTGGATGTTGCTGAATGAGATGGTGGTTTACTTGCAGTAGATCTAAGGGTCGGTTCATGCGAGCACATGCCAGGAAAATAGTGTCACCACAAGGCCAAATATGGGTGCGGCTTAGCTGACTAATTGGGTGTGTTGCTAGATTGTTATGGACCGTTGGATGGCGCGGGGAATGGGAGTCGAGATGAACTGCCCTGGGAACTGCATGGCACAAGAGGGGGCCCGTGGGTGGGAGAATGGAGATTCGAGCCTGCTAGTGAAACCTCAGTGGGTCCGTACATCCTAGTAGCCCCTTTGTAAAGGCTATTTTGTGATCTCTTGGTCATACACCGAAGGTTGTGTACTGGTATAATGGAGGTTCTTTCTAGTTGCCAACGGGTGACGAAATTACAAACTTGTGGGTAAAGTGGTGTATCCTTTGCAGAGCGTAAAACTATCATGATAGCCGTGCTTCCGGTCACAAGCACCTGGTCAACTTTCATGATTAGAGGCAAAACTTGGGATGTTTATTCGGTATGGTTGTGGTATGAACATTGGGACTGGTTTTTGGTACTGTTTTGAGTCATGAAAATAAGTTTGGTTTTGGTTACATGAATATGAGATGGTTATGAATATTTATGAGTATGAGATGAACTTGAGAAAGATTAATGGCTGGTTGAGACTTGATAAATGGTGAATTATGATGAAAGAATTTTGCTAATTTACTTGGTTATGATGGGATTAAACTCACCTAGAAATAATTGTTGTTTTTACCATGTTTATGAAATAAAATTTGCTTGCTGCAATGAGCCTTTTTATTGCCTACCTTGTTGTAAGCTACATGTCATACTTTTCCCGCACTTGCTGAGTACGACATGTACTCACCCTTGCATTCCCACATATACAGCTACAGGAGAAGAGAATTTCGAGGAACATGTGGAGTACTAGGCGTGCGCACTACCGTCAACATGCCTGTGGAGTTGAAGATTGGAGCTTGCTGTTTTAGTCACTTTCCGCTATCGTTTAGAGTCTTCCGCTGCAAGAATAAGTTAGATATTCATGAGTGAGACATTGAGTCATTGTAATAAAGTACTTAAACACTATTTATTCATAGATATATTCTGAATTCAGTTTATGGATTACATGTGTATATGTGATGAACATCCTGGGCATACATATGCATTCACTTGGTTCTATTTTCGGAACCAGGTGTCACAGATATTGTAACACCCCAAATTTTGATTCAAAACTCTAAACCATGTTCAGAGGGGAATTTAAAATTTTTTGGACGTGTTGCATGTTTTGCAAAAATTCAAATTCAAACTGGAATTCAAATTATACCCAAAACAGAAAAGAAATGGAAAAAGAAAAAGGAAAACGGGAAAAAACTAGCCAGTGGGCCGAAACCGCCAGCCGGCCCAGCAACTCCCGCGCCAGCCCGCCCCCGCGCGCGCCGCGCTGCCTCTCACCGACGGGTGGGACCCACATGTCATCCCTAACCCCGCGACCCCGGACTCTCTCCCGCGCGCGTGATCGCAACCGACCGGATTTCCGCGTCCCACAGCCCGAATTCTGGTCCTAAACGACTCAAACTCGATCGCAACAGACCCACCGCCCTCCCCCGGCTATAAAAACCCCAGCCCCGATCGGTTTTTCCCACGCGATCGCCGATTTTCACTCCGGTGAGCACCGAGACTTCGCCGGTGAATTTTGGCCGATCTAAGCTCGGAAACTCTGATCTAACTCGCTGGTTTTGATCCACCGCCTCCGGGGAACTTTGTAGGTGCAGAAAACCCGAAGACTTACGGTGTAAACTCAGCGCCGACGAGCTTCGCCGTGGTTTTGCCTCGGACCTCGCCGCCGAGCACTTTCCAGGACCCCCGAGCTCGAGAAAACCCCCGAGGTGAGATCCCTGACCTCCCCTCTACCGATCTAGGCCATAAGATCACAGTTCTAGGCAGAATTCTCGAGGATCCGAAACTTTCCGGCGAGATCGCCGCTTCCCGCCGCCGTGCGCCGCCGGCAGCGCCGCCCGCGCTCGATCAGAGCGACGTGGCCGCTTGTGCGCCGTTTATTTTAAATCGCACGGTAGGGTTTAAAACCCCGCGTACCGGTTCGATGTTATAATCTCAGCCGTCGGTTTAAAATCGGACGGTCCACGTCGACCCCGCATTATAAAGACTGGAGTTCTTACGTGCTACCCCCTGGGGTTCTCTGGAATTGAGAGCTAGCCCCGGAAACTTCAGATCTAGCCCCTGGAACTTCAGAAAATCATGTAAATTCATTTAAAAATCAGTTTTAGCCCCTGGACTTAATAGAAATTAAGAAAAACACCTCTGATAAGTGTAGCTAGACCCCTGGAAATTATGAAAATAATATTATAGACCCTGTAATGGGGTGAATTCATTATTTTAGCCCTGTTTAGTATTTAATTTAGAAAATTGAATATGTAACTAGTGTTTAAAAATTAAAAAGGGGGACAAACATAATTGTCAAAATTAATTAAAAACTTTCTCAGTACTTAGGAAACTTTGGAGTGAGATAAAAATATATTTTTGGGCTGAAATAAATCTGTTTCATTTGTTAATCACATTATTTAGTATAGGGACACATTTTAAGTAAAGAATAGTTATAGAAAAATAGGGAAAGTAATTATGAAATGGTCTACATCATAAGCCAAGGTCAAAATATAATTTTAAATTATTTAGGACCAGAACATAATCTGTTTAGGTGATGTGTATTACTAATTTAATAATAAAATACACAATTATGCATAGGAATATAAATCTGAAAATATAGCAACTAGTAAATGATAAATGGAGTTTCTAAAATACAAAGAATTCAGTTTAGGGTTGATAGAAATTGTGAAGGCACATTGTATGCAAGTATAAATGTGGACACAAAAGTAGGAATCATATACATATAAATAAAAGTGTGTGCAAGCCACAGATCAACACACAAAGTAACCACAACACATATAATGGTGAATGAATTTCCTAAATATGAAATGTGTGGTTTGTATGAAGTAGAAGTGTGAACTATGTCTTATGATTGTTGTTTTTCTTTTGCTATGTGTGATGGTATGAAGTAGAACCTGTTCAAGAGCAAGTTAACCCTTTCCAAGATCAGGACTACCAATTTCAAGAGCAGCAAGAAGGAGGCAAGTGTCCTTGACCACTTTGATCCTATGCTAGGATGTGTAGCTAGAATTATTTGCATTGTCAATTGAAAATATGAAACCCATGTTAGAATGTTTCCCTAGAATTGCATTACCTTGTTTCCTTGTAGCTTGGGTTGGGATTTATTTTGTCATGTCATTTATTTACATGCGTATGCTTAGCCATGCTTAGAATGGGAAATTTGGGAAATGAGATCATCAGTTTATATTACCATACTCTTGAATAAGACATTGTGAATTATGTAGAGGTAGGGATCAAGGCAAGTTGGATGTTTTGGTTGTGTGCTGGGTGCACGAGACTTGGGTTTGTGTTTAGAAATTGCCTGGATCCTAAGGACCGGTTCATGGAGCATGTAACCCGGCTTTACAGTGCCAACCACATGCTGAGATGGGGCAGCTTGGCCAATTAATTAGGTGTATCCCCGGCGTAGTATGGGTGTGTTGGATGGTGCGGGGAGTAGGTGTCAGCTGGACTACCATATGAACCGCAAGGCTCAAGAGGGGGCCACTGCAGCGGGGTTGGAGCCTCTTGTATGCTGTTAGGGGTGAAACCTCAGTGGGCCCACGCTCGTCGGGAATCCCTTTGTAAAGGCTTCGTAGTGATCTCTTGGCCACACACCTGGGAAGTGTGAATGTGGATCGTAGCCACTGGCATAATGGAGGTTCTTTTAGTCCACCCGGCAACGGGGGATGAAATCACTACTTGTGGGTACAGTGGTACAAACTCTGCAGAGTTAAAACTGTCTTGACAGCCGTGCTCACGGTTAAGAGCGGCCTGGACTTATTCATGATTAGAGGATTGATGGTTTTGGAAGTTAAGCGGGGAGCTTAACATAGGAAATGATGTTATGGTTATTGAATTATGATAATGGGTTGGGAGATTTGGACCATTTTACCTCTGTAGTAATGTAGGTGCTTAATAAGCTAAGGTGATAGGTGTTAATTGCGTAGTGCTTTAACCATGAGTTCAACCTCTCCTTGTTCTAGCCATGCATGATATGATTTTCCCACACTTGCTGAGTACCATTGGTACTCAACCTTGCATATTTGTTGGTTTATATTGCTGCTCAGGTCAAGATAATGAGGTGGTGTATAATGACCAAGATTTTGGACCCGAGGAAGGCTTTTAGGTTCATGAAGACCCCCGGGCAACGCCTGTGATGGAGCCCTAAAGAATAATATTCCGCTGCTATTTTATTTACTTGTGATGAACTTATTATTGTCCATCGAGACATTTACTATGTAAGACTTACTTATATTCGACACCTGGCTTGTAATAAATGATGCTTCACTATTTGTCATCACATGTATGAGAAAATGATCCTGGCATACATGTGATATTCACTTGGTTGTTTCTTCGGAAAAACCGGGTGTGACAGAGGTGGTATCAGAGCCAAGGTTGCTCGTAGGAACGTGGACCTAGGTAGAAATGGACGTATTTAAGGGCCCTATTTTCTTAAAAACTATTTTCCAAGGTGTGGGTGGAAAAGTGTTATTAAAGGAGTCATTTTCTTCATCTTACCCCAACTTTCATTCAAAATAGGATTTTTGTTTGAGAATTTATCTAACCTAATTTTAAATTCTTTTGTTTTTAGATGGTTCGCATGATTCGCACCGCTCGTAAGTCCACAGGAGGGAGAGTTCCCGTAGTTGCCCTTGCCGAAAGAGAGGAGAGTCGCCCAGTGACGTACCTTTCCTACAGATTGGCAGTAGGAGATTTGTTGCGCCGTCTTCGACGTATGCTCGAAGCCGCCGGCAATACGGGCAAGCTCATCATCCACTATAACTCCACCAGGACCATCCGTGAGAAGAGGGAAGAATGGAGTTCGGAGATGAGGATTATACACGAGAATCAGCTGCTTAAGATTCACCACTCTCCAGCTTGTCGAGCAACACAAGTTGACGCGGAGAAAGATGTCACCTGGGAGGCCATCACCTGCCAGAGTCACATCTATCGTCGCCACTTGGACAAAACTGAGTACATGTATGTCCTCTAACGTGAGAGTGGTACCACGGAGTACAAGTACCCACCGGTGCAGCAAGGGACTTCCCATGAGCACATGGACTTGTGCTTGGAGGATGCTGCTATGCTCAGCACTCGACTGCAGGAGTGTCAACAAGAGCTTCAGGATGTCCGAGACACCCTGAAGGAAACGGAGGCGTTGCTGCGAGCTTGCTTAAAGGCGAGAGAAAGAGGAGATGGGAATGAACTGTGTGTCACTGTGAGTGATCCATGGACTCCTGACTCCCCGGATCGCCGAGCGATCAGGCGTCGTCGCACTTCTCCACCAGCAGCCTCCCCACCCAAAGCAGAGTCAGAAGGTAGCCGAAATGAGGAGGAAGATCCCGAGGAGCCAGCCCAAGAGGACGAGTAGTGTAGAGTCCTTCCCCTAGCTAGTAAGAGGTCGAGTAGTCGAGTCGTTACGTAGTTAATGGTGTGATAATGCTTGGTGTGTGACGTGAGTTGTGGAAGCCATGAGCAATTGTCCACAGCCTCGTCTTCAGATTGTTTTGCTTTGGTGTGTGAACCCACAGGAAATAATAGTACATTTATTTGGTGTGAGATATAAACCCTCGTAAAATTTTAACAAAGCCTCAACACTTCAAAGTACAAACAAATGAAAGTAGTAAGATGATGCTAAATGATTTCAAATTGACATTGGTTGATTCTGCCAGATGGCCGGAAGAGGAAAAGGACGTGCTGCCAACCCCGCCAACAACAACGATGAGGCATGCAACCCTCATCTTTCTGGAGGCCAAGACAGGGGTGGTCGCCGTGAAGAAGTTGATCCTCTCCACCAAATGCTGGAGAATCAAAATCAGCTCATCCAGAACTTGACTCAAGTGGTGGCCAACTTGCATCAAGTTCCACCTCCACAAGCTGCACCACGCCAACCAAGGTTGAGTGAGTTTCTAGGAACTCAACCTCCCAAGTTTGCAAGTGCTGCTGAACCTCTGGAGGCAGATGATTGGCTGAAGACCATTGAAAGTAAGATGAGGGTAATACAATGCCAGGGGTATGAGAGGGTGCTGTTTGCCTCTCATCAATTGAATGGACCTGCTGCTGATTGGTGGACCGCCTACGCGGCCGCCCACCATGACCCTGAGAACATCACTTGGGAAGAGTTCAAGCGTAGCTTCCGCAACCACTATATCCCAAGAGGTGAACTCAAAAACAAGAGGAAGGAGTTTCTGGGACTGCAGCAGGGAAACATGACGGTGAGGGAATACCTCACTAAATTTACTCAACTATCCCGTTATGCTCCACGAGACATAGAGACTGATGAGCAGAAACAAGATTATTTCATGGAAGGACTTACCGCAGAGATGCAGTGTGCAATGTCCTCCAATGAGTATGAAAGCTTTCAAAAGATGGTGGACAGAGCGTTTGTGGTGGAAAGGAAGCTAAAGGCCCTGGAAAATGAGAATAAGAGGAAGGCTGGGTGGTCACATCAAGCCTCAGGGAGCAACACCCGCCCACGTATGATGCAGCAACCTACGGGGCAGACGAACCGTGCTGCGGTACCCTATTCAGCACCAAGAGGGTACAACCCAAACTACAGGCCTCCCGCCGCACCAGCACAGCCGCCACGTCAGTTTGTGCAGCAGCCTCGCGCCGCATATCCACCTCGACCAGCAGTGCAAGGACCCCCAAACCAACCCCAAGACAACAAGGGTCAAGCATCTAAGGTTGGGGTGCAATGTTTCAACTGTGGTGAAGTGGGGCACTACGCCCATAAATGCCCAAAGAAGAAGCCTGCGCCGCCACAACAGCAGAATGTAGTGAGAGGACGGGTGAACCACGTCACTATGGAGGAAGCACAAGAGGCACCCGACGTGGTAGTTGGTAAGCTTCCTGCCAATTTACACCTTGCAACTCTGCTGTTTGATTCTGGTGCTACCCACTCGTTCATTGCTCAAGGGTTTGTTAAGAAGCATGACCTAGCAACCACACAAATGAACCATATGCTAGCCGTAAACTCTCCAGGTGGAGAAATAAGGACAAGACAAGTGTGTCCCAAAGTGAGCCTAGACATTAATGGGGTAGTATTTACTGCTAACCTCATAGTGATAGATTCACAAGGGATAGATATTATTTTGGGTATGGATTGGTTGACCAAACATAAAGGAGTTATCCATTGTTCGACCAGAACGGTGGAACTAACTCACCCCAATGGCACAAGAGTAAAGTTCATAACGATACACGAGCCTAGGAGGGACATTAAATTAAACCAAGTGGAGGTGAAAGTTGAGGAAATCAGGACTATCAGGGAATATCCAGATGTTTTTTTCCGGAGGAATTGCCAGGTATGCCTCCCGACCGTGAAGTGGAATTTGCAATTGAGCTAGTGCCTGGAACAGCCCCGATATACAAGAGACCTTATCGGATGGACTCCAAGCAGCTAGAAGAGCTCAAGGATCATTTGAGAGAATTGACGGAGAAGGGGTATATTCGCCCTAGTTCCTCACCATGGGGAGCTCCGGTGATATTTGTGCCCAAGAAAGATGGAACCCAAAGGTTATGCGTGGATTACCGTGCCTTGCATGAGGTAACCATCAAAAACAAGTACCCATTGCCTCGCATTGAAGACTTGTTTGATCAGTTGAGGGGAGCTTGTGTGTTCTCGAAAATTGATCTCAGGTCGGGGTACCACCAACTCAAGATAAGGCAATCAGATATTCCCAAGACAGCTTTCGTATCTCGGTACGGACTGTATGAATACACTGTCATGCCTTTTGGGCTAACCAATGGCCCGGCATATTTCATGTACCTCATGAACAAGGTATTCATGGAATATCTGGACAAATTTGTGGTGGTTTTCATAGATGATATTCTCGTCTTCTCCAAAGATGAAGAAGAACATGAGAAACATCTAAGGTTGGTGTTACAGAGGTTGAGAGAACACCAACTATATGCCAAGTTGAGCAAGTGTGAGTTTTGGCTGAAGAGAGTTCCCTTTTTAGGACATATAATCTCGGAGGGAGGAATCTCCGTAGATTCCGCCAAAATCGAGGATATCCAGAAGTGGAAAACCCCTGAAAATGTCGGGGAAGTTCGAAGCTTTTTGGGATTGGCTGGATACTATCGACGGTTTATTGAGGGATTCTCCAAGATCTCGAGACCTCTCACTAAACTGTTGGAAAAGGGAATCACATTCACCTGGACGCCACAGTGCGAGACGAGCTTTCAGGAGCTAAAGAAGAGATTGACAACAGCCCCAGTGCTGGTTATGCCAGATATGCAGAAGAATTTCACAGTGTACTGCGATGCCTCTGGAAATGGGTTGGGATGTGTTCTCATGCAAGAAGGACATGTCGTGGCTTATGCATCCCGGCAGCTTCGGAAGCACGAGAAGAACTATCCTACACATGACCTAGAACTAGCTGCAGTGGTACACGCGTTGAAAATTTGGCGGCACTATTTGATGGGGAAGAGGACAGAGATATATACGGATCATAAGAGTTTGAAGTATATATTCACACAACCAGATCTCAACCTCAGACAAAGGAGATGGTTAGAGCTAATCAATGACTTTGATATAGGCATCAACTATCATCCTGGGAAAGCAAACGTCGTGGCCGATGCTTTGAGTCGGAAAGTGCAGGTCAATAAGTTGAGCTTGAAGGACATGCCTGCAGAATTGAAGAACGAGGTTATAAGACTCAATCTATGTCTAGTAAATAGTGGTGAAGCCATCGCCATGGAAGTGGACTCCACACTTGAGCAAGACATACGCGAGAGCCAAAAGAATGATGAGAAGATACAAGAGATCAGACAGCTTATCAAGGAAAATAAAGCTCCTGGTTTTAGAGAGGATGAACAGGGAACGGTGTGGCACGGGAAAAGGATCTGTGTGCCAGAAGTAAAGGAGATCCGTGAATTAATTTTGAAGGAGGCTCACGATTCTGACTATTCCATTCATCCTGGGAGTACGAAGATGTACTAGGACCTCAAAGGCAGGTATTGGTGGTATGGCATGAAGCGAGATGTCGCGGAACATGTTGCCCTATGTGACACATGTCAGTTGGTGAAAGCTGAACATCAACGACCCGCGGGATTATTGCAACCACTTAAAGTACCTGAATGGAAATGGGAAGAAATCAGCATGGATTTTTTCGTGGGATTGCCTAGGACCCAATCCGGGTATGATTCAATATGGGTCGTTATTGATAGGCTAACCAAGGTAGCTCATTTCATCCCTGTGAAAGAAAGCTACAGCGGATCCAAATTGGCAGAATTGTGCATGTCAAGGATTGTGTGTTACCATGGAGTGCCAAAGAAGATAGTGTCGGACCGAGGGACACAGTTCACCTCTAGGTTTTGGCAAAAGTTGCATGAAACCATGGGAACCCATCTGAATTTCAGCTCTGCCTATCATCCCCAAACTGACGGACAGACGGAGAGAACCAATCAGATCCTTGAAGATATGTTAAGGGCATGTGCACTCAAAAACAATAGGAGTTGGGACAAGAACTTACCGTATGCGGAGTTTTCCTATAACAACAGCTATCAAGCTAGTATGAAGATGTCACCGTTTGAAGCTTTGTATGGAAGGAAGTGCAGAACTCCCCTATTTTGGAACCAAACAGGAGAAAGTAAAGTGTTTGGTCCAGAAGTGCTACAAGAAGCCGAGGCGAAGGTGAGGGAGATTCGCAACAACTTGAGGATAGCACAAACACGCCAGAAGAGTTATGCTGATGTACGAAGAAGAGAACTCGTTTTCAACGTGGGAGACTATGTTTATCTCAAGGTGTCCCCTATCAGAGGACTTCGTCTGTTCAAGGTGAAAGGGAAGTTGTCACCTCGATACATCGGACCCTTTCAAGTTTTGGAAAGAAAAGGCGAAGTGGCGTACCAACTAGAGTTACCGGTTCATCTATCGGACGTGCACGATGTATTCCATGTGTCACAACTCAAGAAATGCCTGAGGACGCCTGAGGAGGTGTTACCCATGAATGAAGTGGATGTAGCTGAAGATTTGTCTTATGCCGAGCAACCATACAAGATTTTGGAGACGATGGAACGCCTCACCAGAAACAAGAGAATCCGGATGTGCAAGGTGCAGTGGAAGCATCACTCAGAAGAGGAAGCTACCTGGGAAAGGGAAGATGAGCTCAAGGCACAATTTTCGGAATTGTTTTCTTAGAAACACCAATCTCGAGGACGAGATTTCTTTTAAGGGGGGTAGAGCTGTAACACCCCAAATTTTGATTCAAAACTCTAAACCATGTTCAGAGGGGAATTTAAAAATTTTTGGACGTGTTGCATGTTTTGCAAAAATTCAAATTCAAACTGGAATTCAAATTATACCCAAAACAGAAAAGAAATGGAAAAAGAAAAAGGAAAACAGGAAAAAACTGGCCAGTGGGCCGAAACTGCCAGCCGGCCCAGCAACTCCCGCGCCAGCCCGCCCCCGCGCGCGCCGCGCTGCCTCTCACCGACGGGTGGGACCCACATGTCATCCCTAACCCCGCGACCCCGGACTCTCTCCCGCGCGCGCGATCGCAACCGACCGGATTTCCGCGTCCCACAGCCCGAATTCTGGTCCTAAACGACTCAAACTCGATCGCAACAGACCCACCGCCCTCCCCCGGCTATAAAAACCCCAGCCCCGATCGGTTTTTCCCACGCGATCGCCGATTTTCACTCCGGTGAGCACCGAGACTTCGCCGGTGAATTCTGGCCGATCTAAGCTCGGAAACTCTGATCTAACTCGCTGGTTTTGATCCACCGCCTCCGGGGAACTTTGCAGGTGCAGAAAACCCGAAGACTTACGGTGTAAACTCAGCGCCGACGAGCTTCGCCGTGGTTTTGCCTCGGACCTCGCCGCCGAGCACTTTCCAGGACCCCCGAGCTCGAGAAAACCCCCGAGGTGAGATCCCTGACCTCCCCTCTACCGATCTAGGCCATAAGATCACAGTTCTAGGCAGAATTCTCGAGGATCCGAAACTTTCCGGCGAGATCGCCGCTTCCCGCCGCCGTGCGCCGCCGGCAGCGCCGCCCGCGCTCGATCAGAGCGACGTGGCCGCTTGTGCGCCGTTTATTTTAAATCGCACGGTAGGGTTTAAAACCCCGCGTACCGGTTCGATGTTATAATCTCAGCCGTCGGTTTAAAATCGGACGGTCCACGTCGACCCCGCATTATAAAGACTGGAGTTCTTACGTGCTACCCCCTAGGGTTCTCTGGAATTGAGAGCTAGCCCCAGAAACTTCAGATCTAGCCCCTGGAACTTCAGAAAATCATGTAAATTCATTTAAAAATCAGTTTTAGCCCCTGGACTTAATAGAAATTAAGAAAAACACCTCTGATAAGTGTAGCTAGACCCCTGGAAATTATGAAAATAATATTATAGACCCTGTAATGGGGTGAATTCATTATTTTAGCCCTGTTTAGTATTTAATTTAGAAAATTGAATATGTAACTAGTGTTTAAAAATTAAAAAGGAGGACAAACATAATTGTCAAAATTAATTAAAAACTTTCTCAGTACTTAGGAAATTTTGGAGTGAGATAAAAATATATTTTTGGGCTGAAATAAATCTGTTTCATTTGTTAATCACATTATTTAGTATAGGGACACATTTTTAAGTAAAGAATAGTTATAGAAAAATAGGGAAAGTAATTATGAAATGGTCTACATCGTAAGCCAAGGTCAAAATATGATTTTAAATTATTTAGGACCAGAACCTAATCTGTTTAGGTGATGTGTATTACTAATTTAATAATAAAATACACAATTATGCATAGGAATATAAATCTGAAAATATAGCAACTAGTAAATGATAAATGGAGTTTCTAAAATACAAAGAATTCAGTTTAGGGTTGATAGAAATTGTGAAGGCACATTGTATGCAAGTATAAATGTGGACACAAAAGTAGGAATCATATACATATAAATAAAAGTGTGTGCAAGCCACAGATGAACACACAAAGTAACCACAACACATATAATGGTGAATGAATTTCCTAAATATGAAATGTGTGGTTTGTATGAAGTAGAAGTGTGAACTATGTCTTATGATTGTTGTTTTTCTTTTGCTATGTGTGATGGTATGAAGTAGAACCTGTTCAAGAGCAAGTTAACCCTTTCCAAGATCAGGACTACCAATTTCAAGAGCAGCAAGAAGGAGGCAAGTGTCCTTGACCACTTTGATCCTATGCTAGGATGTGTAGCTAGAATTATTTGCATTGTCAATTGAAAATATGAAACCCATGTTAGAATGTTTCCCTAGAATTGCATTACCTTGTTTCCTTGTAGCTTGGGTTGGGATTTATTTTGTCATGTCATTTATTTACATGCGTATGCTTAGCCATGCTTAGAATGGGAAATTTGGGAAATGAGATCATCAGTTTATATTACCATACTCTTGAATAAGACATTGTGAATTATGTAGAGGTAGGGATCAAGGCAAGTTGGATGTTTTGGTTGTGTGCTGGGTGCACGAGACTTGGGTTTGTGTTTAGTACTTGCCTGGATCCTAAGGACCGGTTCATGGAGCATGTAACCCGGCTTTACAGTGCCAACCACATGCTGAGATGGGGCAGCTTGGCCAATTAATTAGGTGTATCCCCGGCGTAGTATGGGTGTGTTGGATGGTGCGGGGAGTAGGTGTCAGCTGGACTACCATATGAACCGCAAGGCTCAAGAGGGGGCCACTGCAGCGGGGTTGGAGCCTCTTGTATGCTGTTAGGGGTGAAACCTCAGTGGGCCCATGCTCGTCGGGAATCCCTTTGTAAAGGCTTTGTAGTGATCTCTTGGCCACACACCTGGGAAGTGTGAATGTGGATCGTAGCCACTGGCATAATGGAGGTTCTTTTAGTCCACCCGGCAACGGGGGATGAAATCACTACTTGTGGGTACAGTGGTACAAACTCTGCAGAGTTAAAACTGTCTTGACAGCCGTGCTCACGGTTAAGAGCGGCCTGGACTTATTCATGATTAGAGGATTGATGGTTTTGGAAGTTAAGCGGGGAGCTTAACATTGGAAATGATGTTATGGTTATTGGATTATGATAATGGGTTGGGAGATTTGGACCATTTTACCTCTGTAGTAATGTAGGTGCTTAATAAGCTAAGGTGATAGGTGTTAATTGCGTAGTGCTTTAACCATGAGTTCAACCTCTCCTTGTTCTAGCCATGCATGATATGATTTTCCCACACTTGCTGAGTACCATTGGTACTCAACCTTGCATATTTGTTGGTTTATATTGCTGCTCAGGTCAAGATAATGAGGTGGTGTATAATGACCAAGATTTTGGACCCGAGGAAGGCTTTTAGGTTCATGAAGACCCCCGGGCAACGCCTGTGATGGAGCCCTAAAGAATAATATTCCGCTGCTAGTTTATTTACTTGTGATGAACTTATTATCGTCCATCGAGACATTTACTATGTAAGACTTACTTATATTCGACACCTGGCTTGTAAGAAATGATGCTTCACTATTTGTCATCACATGTATGAGAAAATGATCCTGGCATACATGTGATATTCACTTGGTTGTTTCTTCGGAAATACCGGGTGTGACAGATATGATATAGAAATTAGAGCTGCTAAATCCTAATCAAGGTGAAACTTAATATTTGGAGAAATATAAATTGTTTCAATTTTGAAAGTAACCTCACTTGATTAGAACTTCCTACCAAATCCATATGATGTTATCACTAGATAAAACCGTATGCATATGCTATTTGCTTTCACGTTGAGCCTAGTCAAACTAGTATAGACCTATGTGAGATTATTTCATACTTCTAAGATCAAGATATCACGTGCACATGCTAAACTTCTACACTAGAAGTTAGCAAATTTATCCATCATACAACTCCACAACAAAAGATATTCCATACTTTCCATGTCAAATGCTCTCTTAAAATTTATTGAAAAAAGGAGTAGAAGACATGGCTACCAAAAAAAGAAAGAAAAATGCATGCTCACAATTAATAAGCATGAGAAAAAAATAAAATTAAAATAAAGTAGCCATGTTTCATCCTTACAATAAAGTGAGTTCACAAAAAGAAATTATCTTCCACCTCCACATATCATCCACCGCACATGCACATCTTGATCAATAGTATGATTCGTTTTCTCTTAAGGCTTACTCTTTTGACTTAGCAAAATATGTGATGCAAATATGCCTACTCTTGTTCCCTACCAAGCTCCACAAAGGCCATACTTAGAGGTAGGATCAAAAGAGGCATTGCCTTGGTGAGAAATGTTCCACACACAAATACGAGTGATTGAGCATATCAATTGAGGAACTTGAAAATTGAAAACCATCTGAAACTATGTGGAATTTAAGTGAAACTTAGCATTTAGGTGATGAATGCTTGATTTGTTGTTCTATCTTTCAGCCACCAAGAAGAGGAGAAGGCATACATGTATATTGGCCTTGACGCCAACCACGCTGAGGCAGGCGCTACAACGATGACGAGGACCGGAGCCTGAGCCCCAACGCTCCCAGGTCCTGAGTTTTGGGGGGAGGATATGACGGGGAGTCAATACCTAGCGTTGGCTAGAGGACTACCACTTGGCATGTAGAGCCGGCGGTGCGACGGAAGATCATTTCATCATCGAGTACCTCCCCATCTACTTGGCGGATTATGTCCGGGCTTGGCTTGAAGACCTCCTGGCAGACAACATCTAGAGCAGGGCCGAGTTGAAGGATACCTTCATCGGGAATTTCCAGGGCACCTACACGCTCCCTCGAAATTCGTGGGACCTCAAGGCGTGCCGGTAGAAGTCCAGCAAGCCCTTGGGGCAATATATCACGCGCTTCTCCAAGAAGTGCAATGAGCTCCCTAACATCATTGATGCAGACGTCGTCGGGGCATTCCTCTCCGGAACGACTTGCATGTCCATGGTGCACAAGCTCGGCTGCATCAAGCCGAGGACCACCAAGGAACTGCTCGACATCGCTACCAACCACGCCTCGGGAGAAGAGGTGGTCCAGGCGATCTTCAACCAAGTGATGCCAAAGGTCCCCAACACGAGGAAGGGCGCAATGCCTTGTCGAAAGGACGAGAGGAAGAAGAGGGTCGGCATCGACAAGCGACGACATCAAGCCAAGGCGGACTTGGACTTGGTCGCGATGAGTGAACTCCGCGAAGGCAAGAGGTCAGCCCGGACTCAGACCAACCACTTTGAGATGTTGCTAGAAGAGTTGTGCACCAATCACGCCTTCAAGGATTGCGCCCTCCTCGTCTTTGGCGGCCCCACGCCTAACGACTGAAGAATGCCAACGGGAACATCTTCCCCAACACTTTGAAGATCGAACACCTCAGACAATCTACCCATAAAGAACCCGACCTCCGACCGAAGGGAAGTGGATCGGGAAGCGCAACCCCAACAAAAAACAAAAGATAAGTGCTTTCCCCCACGCCAATCTTTAATTTCCGTATAGAGGTCTCCCCTCCCGGTCTCAAGCCTCGGCACGCCATCCCGTCATAGAGATCGGGACCCCTCGACCTCGAATGGTTAGAGCCTGAGCGAATCCACGCAGCTCAAGTAACACCTAGCGCGCCAACCGGCTCGGCTGCCATGTGACACTCGGGGGATACTACCCACCCGCCGAGAGCGGGATGACAAAACCCTTAAGGCACCCATGAAAATTTTTAAGTACTCCCTTCGTGCTTTGCAACCTACGGCTAAGAACTACGAAAAGTTCTCGAAGCTACGGGTCAGGCAAAGCACAGGAACAAAAGCGACATATTCGTTTCTCCCTTAAGTACCTCCTTTGCGCTTTGCAACCTACGGCTAAGAACTATGAAAAGTTCTCAAAGCTACGTGTCAAGCAAAGCGCAGGAACGAAAGCACCACATTTTTTCTCAACGTAGTGTTTACAACCTACGTCTAAGAACTACGAAAAGTTCTCAAAGGTACGAACCGAAACACGACCCAAGGGAAAAATGATGTGTGCATAGTAGAACCTTGTTTTCTTTCATTAGAAGGGCCAGGAAGGGCTAGTACATTTACATTACAATTTTAAAAAAATAAGATACATTGAGCCTACTGTCTATCGGCATACTCCAGGACGGAGTTTGGCGTGACCACCTCATCCAAGGAGAGGGCGGCAGGCTCAATCCGGACGTCGGTGGCTTGAAGGTCTTCCTTTGAGCGGCCAAAAGTAAACCCCGATGTCTTCAAGGTCGATCCCATCACAGTGGGAGACGACCACCGCTAGGACCACCCGTGCTCCGAGCTGGGCCTAGGCAGCTGCCATTGGGTCCAAACATGCTTTTAACTACGTTGGAAGATGTGTCAATTGCACATCTAACGGAGAAACCGAGCTCCCGGGCACCATGTCATTGACAGCCTGTCCTGCGGCACGAAGGTCTTCGAACTCCGGAAATCCCTAGAACCTGCACCGCGTCACCAAGCCAGGAAGTCACCGCCTTGGGACTCAATAAGGCCGCAAACTCTGGGGGCCTCAACACGGCTTCGCAGACCTCCACGCCTGTCCTCGAGAGAAGCCTTCACTCTTCCTTCTTGATGAAGACGTAGGCCGCAGTCTCCCCGAGCCGAGAGACCAGACCCCATGACTTCCCCCAAGGCCCGATCACGGCAGCGCAGTGCTCATTCCCGGCTTTTTCAAGCCTTGCAAGCTCTGCCTCTTGAGCTTGGACCTGGTCTCTCGCCACGATGAGGGAACTCTGCGTCACTACAAGTGAGGAGCAAAATAAAAGGCTTAGCAATAAAAGAAAAACAAGCATGACAGGAGCCAACGAGAAGAAGACTTATGCTCAAGGTCCCGAGATGTCTGGTTGAAGGCGGCCTTGGCAGCCCGTACGGACTCTTCAGACTGAGCCGTGGCCTTCTTGGCCTCGTCCTGGGAGGACCTCGCCACGACACCCGCCTTGGTGATTTCCTCGGTAGACTTCACCTTGATGGCTTCCACGGCTTCCACCTTCGCTCGAATCGCCTGGAAGGCCTCCTCCTGGGCGATGGCGGCCGCAGCACGGAGACGGCCCACTTCCTCTCAGGCATTGATGGCATTAGCTCGAGCCTTCTCGGCCACCTCCCTCCGCTTCGCCGCCTCAGCATCTGCGAGTTCTTGGCGGCCAAGGGCTTCTTTTAGGAGCCGCTCCTGCTCGACCGCCCGCTCGGCAAGTCTCTGACCAGAAGAAAACTGAAGGTATGATTACGTACGAGCCCCGAAGCAACCCGCAAAGGAAAGGATCAAAAGAACAAGACTTCCCCTATTACAGAGCTCACCGCGACTAAGCCTCTTGAGCACATCCACGAGGTGGTCCCGTCTAGAGTCGAGCACCTCCACGGCCTTGGCGAGCCGGGAACAGGAGAAGGAAAAGTCTTCCTCCTGATCCGCCACGCCGCTGAAGCCGAAGGGCCCCTGGTCCGCCGAAGGAGGTTCCGACCTCCCTGAAACCTGGCGCGAAGCCGCGACCATGGCCGCCTCCTCCGAAGGCCCGGGCTCCGAAGCCCGGGAGTCGACAACGGCCAGGGTCGGATCAACCACCTCCGCAGATGCCTCTCGTGTCATCAGGCCCCGTGACCTCTCCCAGGCCAGAGACGCCTTTAGAGATGACCCCGTGAGGTTGACCTCCACCTCGGCCGCAGACAGCTCCGCTTCAGGGAGGGGAGCCTCGCCACCTTCAGACGGAACCACCACGGCCGGAGCCGGCTCCGAGCTGGCCGGGATCGATGGAGATAGCCAAGATGCCCCCGCGGTGGCTAGAAGAGAAGGATCGCCTCCAGCGCCGGCTCTGCATCCCCACGGGCAACGGAGGCCGGAAGTGGCGAAGCCCCCAACTGGTACGCCTGTGTCAAAGAAAGGGGTCAGAACTGAAAAAGGAAAGTTTGAACGATGAGAGAAAGATATAGGGGCAAACCTCTTCGACCGACGCTGAATTAAAGGCACTACCACCCGGGACCCCGCGCTCGGAGGAACGACCAGGATCACGGGCCGGGCAGCGGATGCCCGGCTCTCCGTCCTAGCCTCCGAGCCTTCCACGGTTGAAGGCTCTGCCTTAGCCCTGAGCTGCGGAATCCCGGGCGTCGGGCGCCTACAGGGTCCCCATAGAAGCACGGCCTCCAGAAGATCAAGCAGCGGGCTTCTGGCCCTCCACCCGAGATTTCAGGTCTGCAGCTGTAGAAGATCCGCCTAGGCCTGGCCTCCGGAAGCCTTGGCATACGGCAAGGAAGGAACGCTTCCTTCACCAGTCTTAGCCCTCTTTATGACCGGAGCAGCGTCGTCATCCCTCCTCTTCTACCGCTCTTCAAGAGTCGAGGAGTTCATATACTTGATAAACTCGGTATTCATGTCAGAGTTGGACAAATTTGTCGTAGTCTTTACCGATGACATTCTTGTTTATTCCAAATCAGAAGAAGAACACGTCAACCACTTGTATATAGTATTGCAACGGCTGCGAGATCAGAAGTTATACGCAAAATTCAGCAAGTATGAATTCAGGATATCTCAAGTACCCTTTCTCAGGCATATTATCTCAGTAGAGGGAATCGCTATAGACTGGAAATCCGCGAGGTCTATTCACGAGGTTCGGAGTTTCCTCGGTCCCGTGGGATATTATAGGAGGCTCATCCGAACTTCTCATGAATTGCAAAGCCGATGACCAAACTGCTAAAAAAAGCATCCAAATAATCTGGAGTCCAGCAAGTGATGTGGCTTTCAAAGCTTTGGTGAAACATCTCACATCAGCACCGGTTTTTAATAAAACCGTTCGATGTGTATTGCGATACATCCAGCATCAGACTCGGATGTGTACTGATGCAAGATAGAAGAGTGGTCACGTATGGATCACGGCAGCTCCTGAACCATGAGCAAATCTATCCAACTCATGACTTAGAGCTAGCTGCTGTGGTACTCGCTCTCAAGATGTGGAGGCATTACTTGCTTGGCAACCTCGTACATCTATATACCAACCACAAAAGCCTCAAATACATATTCACTCAGAAGGAGTTGAACATTAGGCAGCGTGTAAGGGCCCAAGTTTTGCACTTGCTAAAAGTGTTCTTCATCACACACACCACAGCTCAATTGTGGTAAACACTTGAACATGTTTGAAGAACAAGTAACCACCGTCAATAGATGATTAGAAGATGAACTCACAAAAATCCAAAAGAGAGATTTCTCACATGTAGGCATGAGGGGCTGAGCTCACAATTACTCCTAAACTTTCTTAGGAATGCTCATGCCAATTTTTATGCAAATCCAAACCTTTTTGAGGTACTTTTGGATACAATCATTAAAAGGACTAGTTTGAACTTAAATTCAAATTCAAACTACTTCCATCACATGAATTTAAAAGAGGGATTCATATTCACACTTAGCACATTTTTATAAGCTCACCCACCAATTTTCATCCCATTTGGGATTGGTCTTGACATGAGCTAGTGGAGCAAATTGAAACTGAATTTGAAATTCAGTATGCACATTTGATGCAAATTGATTCAAACCACTTCTACCATGTGATTCATTCCAAAAACCAAATACCAATTTTGTGATTGATCAAATTCCAGAGGGCAGGAGGGTCTCACAAATTTACAACAGTGTAGAATTCAATTTGTGAGGACATATTCGAATTGGTGGAACCCACTGTCAGCCTCACAACCAAATCAACTGGCTCCAACTGGGTCACTCGGTTTCTTGCGCGCTCACAAGGGAGCACCATGGCGAGAACACTTGGCTAGAAGCTGCCTGCGTCCTCTGGCCACCGAGCAGCTTCCCAGCATCCTTACCCTCACCCTCGGACAAGCCCAAAACCATTTCACTGAGTCTTTCATCCCCTGCTCGCGCGCTCGACTGAGAACAGACCGCACGGCCGCCACCTCTGCTCCACCGGCGATCACCCCGCTCCGGTGGTTTTCACGTCTGGCTGAGCAACTCAGAAGCTGCACCGGCCTTCACTCGACGCTCTCCATCCCTCAGCAGCTCGTGACTGGTGCTCCTCGAGCTACACCGAGCCGTTTCTCCCTCTCCTGTTCACCGCCGCCGCACCTCTACTGATCACAGTCGTCCGGCCAGCTCCGAGCTCCTCCGGCATGACCAACTGCACACAAAGGTTAGCACCAAGGTCTAGTAGCTCCTCCTGGACCCCCTAGATCCCTCCTAGCGCCGACTAGCCAGAATTTCAAGTTTTCCGCTGATCACCGTGTAGAACCGAAGTGTAAGGGCCTAAGTTTTTGGCACATATTCAAAGTGTTCATCACCACACACACACTTCATCTGAAGAAACTTGATGAATACATTTGAAGAGCAAGTAAACACCATCAACATACTCATTAGAGAATAAATTCACAAAATGCAAAAGTGTCATTTCCCACATGCATCATTTAGGGCCTGAGCTTGTGAAAAACTCCAACACCTTGGTAGGAATGCTCATGCCAAATTTCACCCAAAGTCAAACCTTTTTGAAGTCTTTTTGGGTATAACTAGAAAAAGGGTGGTTTGAACTCAAATTCAAATTCAAACTATTTCCAACCCATGAATTTAAAAGTGGGAGGCATATTCTTACTGAGCACATTTTTGTGAGCTCACACACAAATTTTCACTCCATTTGGAGTTGATCTTGACATGAGCTAAGTTTAGCAAATTCAAACTTTATTTGAATTTCAAACTGCATATGTGCTGAAAATATATTCAAACAAACCCCAATTTGAATTCTATCCAATTCAAATGGCCAGAAGGTAGATAATTCAAATGACCAGGGTTAATTGGGTCTGTACTGTCTATAGCAGTGGTAAAAATTCAATTTCCGAGGTTAAAACCGGAGTGGGACCCACATGTCGGCTTACTAGTGTTTCAACTGACTGAAGTCACCGCAGCTCGGTTCCTGCACGCGACCACGCGGGCGCCACGGCGATTGCCGACCGCTGCCACCTCCTGGTCGCCGATCACCGCCCCAAACCGACGTCCCCAGCTATTTAGCTGCGAGCTGCCGCCGGCAGCAGCTCACTTTCACACTGCCTCGACGTTTCCAGCACTGAAAACACCGAGCTGATTGCCGCATAGCCCCGCCGCATCACCTCGCCATCGACCGGCCAAAGCAGTGCCTTCCACCGCGAGTTGAGGCCACAAACGGCACCGCCGGTCCTTGCTCGACATGTTACAGCCCTCAGTTGCTCGTGATAAGCTTCGGTGTAGCTTGTCCGCGCCGATCTTTCGGTGCTCTGTCAACCTGAGAGCTCCTCTGACTCGACGCCGTCGCCCGAGCAGCGCAAAGCTTCTCCAGCGTGACCAATGTGTCTCTGAGGTTAGCATCCAAGTCTAGTAGCTCTCCCCAAACTCCCTAGCTCCCTCTTAGCGCTGGTTAGCTGGAATTTCAACTTTCCCGATGATCGCCGGAAAGAACACCGAGAACCAAAACTCAAAATTCACCTCGATCACTTGATCACAGGAAATCCTGGTTAAGCTGAAGCTAGAGTAGCACCTCACGGTCACCTCAGCCAAATCCTAGCGGTGATGATCAACCCAGTGAGCAGAGCACCGGAATTTGGCCATCGCCGGTGAAAAGAGCTCGGGTCGCCGGTGAAGTCTACTTTCCCGGCAATGTCCGGCCAAGAGGAGGGCAGGGTTAGCTTCACCGTGCCCCTGTGGTACTTTGCGACCCATCGGTCGATCATGTTCACCGTCGAGACGAGCTAGCACCGTCGGACCCGAGCTCATCTTCCGCCTCCACCGTTGCCGACTAGGTTTCCGGCGATGTCGAGGTCCCAGAAGTTGCCTGGCGTGTGCGCCGTGCTCCAAGGATCACGTAGGAAGAAACCACGTCGAAAATTAGGCAGTAGCGGCCGAGAACGAACCGCGCCACCGTCGGTGTGCTTCGCGCGCTCGGGCGCTGGCGGGAGGTAGACGACGACACTGTGCGTGGGACCCACGTGCAGTGTTTTAACATTTCCCGATTTTCAGTTTTAGTTCAAACTTCAAACCCACACAACTTTGGCTAGGAAGCTCCAAATCGAGTGAACCAAATTTTGTTGGATTCAGCTCTCTGAGTACTTTCCAGCAAATCAAGTTTCACTTCATGAAAATCCTTAGTTCTACAGAATTAATTCTTCAAAATTTAAACTATTTCGAATTTTCAGTTTTAGTTCAAACTTTAAACTGAGATGTTTACCAAAATGTCTCTGAGCTACCATAAAAATTTCAGATCCATTTGAGCTCATTTGATCTATCTAATGGTGTGAGTAATAAAACTGTTACAGAGAAAATAGAAAATATCCAGAAACATTTTCAAAATTTCTCTGAAATTGCTTAGCTCATATCTTTAGATAGGAACCTTCAAATTAAGTGAGACTAACTCTATTAGAACCCTCTAAAAACCTAGTTTTCAGAAAGTCATGGCTTGCTCCATGAAAATCTCTAGAACACCCTAAGAGTTCCAATTAAGGTCAAGTACATAATTATTTGTGGAGAGCTCAAATGAGCTTTGCTGCAAATAAAACTCAGCCAAGTCTCTATTTAGGTTGTGTCCAAACCACAGTAAAAGTTTCAGAGTCATTGGGTCTGTCTAGTAAGACTTATAGTCTTCACAAGTTAAACTCAATTCAAATGCATTTAAATTGATACATATACATGTTATCTCATGTAGTCGCTAAGGTTGAGGAGGAACCCGAAGTCTTAGACTTCGTCACTCTGGAAGAGCAGCTAGCCTACAACCAAGGGTAGCAAGGCAAGCTCCGGTTTGCATTAACCCTTTTTATAAATTTTTATTGTTTTCAAGAACTTATTTTGAGCACCACTTACTTCTTGCATTAGAGTCTTGTTTGAAACCTAATTGCATAGCCAAGAAAACCATGGGTTGGGATTAGGATTGAAAACCCCGTTTAGCTACTGCAATGCTAAGATAGAGTAGGATTCGGTACAAGTCGAGTAGTTGGAACTACTCGCGAGGATAGGCTAGAGGCACTCGACTCGGCTAAAGATAGCAAATGAAACACATGGCAAGAAAAATTAGACCGAGCGGAGAGTAAGGGCAGCAGGACTTTGGGGCCTGGGTGCTATAGCTCGCCTTGTATCGATTGAGGACTGAGCCATGTGCGCACCTGTTGAACAAGCTAGAACAGCACCGAAGACCTACCGGCTATATGGGAACCGGGAAACTGATGTAACTCAGGTAGCTGGGTGTTGAAGCATAGCTGGTCGTTCAGAGAGTAGGTTGAGAGCTCGAGGTGTAAATCGGCTGGCGGCACTGTAGATGCATGCGCAGAGACCTCTTGCTCGGGACGATTGGACCAGTTCAACATTTGGCTGACGGGTGAATGGTGGTTGCGTACGACGTCCGTGATGGTTGCTGTAGGCAACATCGAGTACGGGCGTACGTGACGGGTTATTCGGGTAACCCTGCAGGTGTAAATCGATTATAATCGCCGTCCCTCGTGGTCAGTGAGTACCACTTGTTCACTGTATGGTGACATAGAAAGAACAGGCTAGATTCATGTTAAAAGTTTTCTGATTTTGAAAGTTATACTCTGCTTGTTAATGTCTTGTTGTAGCTTAGAGCTAATTAAAGTTCTTTTCAACTTTGGGCAAAGTACATGAGAGAAATGCGTTTCTTGTTTGATTGCGGCTCTCTCATGTGCCTTAGCATAAGGTTCTCCACAACCTGCTGCTAAAACATTGAAAGTAAGGTTCAAATAATTAGACGAGTCCTTTGCAAATTATTTACCTCATGTACCCTATACCCACCATGTAGAAGTTTCATGTATAGGAGAGACGGGTCAGTCTTGCTGAGCCATCATGCTCGCTGCTTGTGTTTGAAGCTTTTGCAGGGGCCTATAAAGAAGGGACTCCCGAGGAGGAGACAGAACCCCCGGAGGGAACCCCCGTCGAGTGGGAGTCGTGCACGCCGCCGTGTTAGTGTGTGCGTGCTAGCGGGGACACGTTCACGGGCTGAACGTGAACTCGGTGCGTAGTCTACGCCCGTGAGTGTATACTGAACATATTTTGTTGTACAAATGTTCATAAACCTGTTTATGTAATAAAACTTTGCTTCCGCTTTGTATCTTTGATGTGCGTTATCCGGTGTTGTGCAACGCAGCACCCCTCAGCGTGATCCTGGCTCGACAAGGCCGATGGAGCCGTGTCACGAAGCAAACCGAAACGGAAAATTTGTTCCACGTGTTTGATCAACTCCGATTCTGGTCTAGCCATAGCATCTAGGACTCCTCACGATCACCCTAGCATAAAACCGCGAACAACCCTCCATTCTACGAGCTGTGAGCCAGAACTTCACCGCCGCCGGCCAAAAAGGCTCAGATCACCGTCGAGCTCATAGCTCCGGCCGTTTTCCGCGAGTTTGGAGTGTACGATCAGCTTCCTCGAGCTCTAGTGATGCTTTACGGCCACTTAGGGAATTGGGAGAGGTTTCGGACACGGTGTTCACCGTCGCTGCCGCCGCCGATGCTAACCGGGTTCCCGTCGTTTTCATGCTGCACAACATTATCCGGCTGCTAGGCCGTGTAATGAGGAGCATGTAGGGCGAAAGATCGTCGGAAATGATCCATCGTAGCCGGAGAACGAGCCTCGCAATCCCTCTGTCTGTTGCGCGGAGGCCCCCGGTGCGAGGTTGAAGACGACTGACCGAGGGGGCCCACTGGCAGTGGGTGCGGGCTTTTTCTTTTTCCAGAAAATTTCCCAAACTTTTGAAGCCCATAAGTTTGGCTAGGATTGTCCAAATCGAGTGAACCAAATTTTTTTGGCTTCACCTCTCTGAGTACTTTCCAGGAAAACAAGTTTCACTGCATGAAACTTATTCTGTTTCCAGAATTAATTCCCCAAAGATTAAAGTGTTGGGAATTTTAACTGGAGATTCCCTTTGTGGAAAATTATGAAATTTGACCAGGATGTTCATTTTAATATCCTTGAGTCACACGAAAAATTTCAGATCCATCCGAGTTAATTAAGTCCCTCTAATGGTGTGATTAAGTGAACTGACCCAGAGAAAATGAAAAATGTACAGAAACATTTTTCAGAGTTTTCTCTGAACTCCATTAGCTCATACTTCCTCTAGGATTATTCAAATTACATGAAACCAATTCCATTAGAACCATCTTAAACTCTAGTTTCCAAAAAGTAATGGCTTGCTTCATGAAAATCTCTAGAAATCTTTAGAAGCTCTAATAATGGTCATTTATACATTTATTTATGCAGGGCTCAAATGAGCTTTATTTCAAATAAAATTTGGTGAAGTCTCTCTTTAGAATGTCACCAAACCACTGTAAAAATTTCAGAGTCAGAAGTGCTGTATAGCTAGAGTTATTCTCTTTACCTCTTCACTTTAACATATTGCATTTGAATTTGACATGCAATTGTTATTTTCATGTCGTGTAGTCGCTAAGGTCGAGGAAAACCCGGAGATTCTGGACTTTATCTCTCCAGAAGAACCGTTAATCAATGGCCAGTAGCAAGACAAGCTCCGGTTCGCATTAACCGTTATTTCAAATTCCTAATTTTATCACTTACTTTACTAGCTCAATGTACTGTGCATTAGAGTCTTGTTTGAACCCCACTTGCATAGCCAAGATAACCAGGGAGGTTGGGTCTAAGTTTTGAATCTCGAGTAGCCACTGTAATGCTTAAATGGTATAGAATTCAGTACAAGTAGAGTAGTTGGAACTACTTGCGAGAATAGGATTAGAAGCACATACTCGGGTTGAAATAGCTCATGAATCATATGACATGAAAATGAGACCGAGCATAGAATAGGAGTGGGACGACGTTGGGGCCTGTGTTGCCGTAGATCTGCTTGTGTCGGTTGAGGACCGAGCCATGTGCGGGCCTGTTGAACAAGCTAGAACTGTACCAAAGACATACCAGCTATGTGGGAACCGGGAAATCAATGTAATTCGGGTAGCAATATGTTGAGGCATTGCTTGTCGTTCAAAGGGGTTGGTTGAGAGCAGCAAGGTGTAAAGCCGCTAGCGGGCGTGTAGGTTGCTCCGCATAAGGACCTCCTGTACGGGACGATAGGACTGATTCAACACTTGGCTAACGAGTGAAAGGTTGTTGCGTATGACGTCCGGGATGGTTGCTGTAGGAAACATCGAGCACGGACGTACGTGACGTGTTATTCGGGTAACCCTGCAGGTGTAAATCGATTATAATCGCCGTCCCTCATGGCCATTGAGTACCACTTGTTCACTGTACTGTGACATAGAGAAATAGATTAGTTGTCATGGATTTAAACTTGCCGTTTTGGAGTAATATTTACAATGCTAATGATGTGCTTTACATTAGAGCAAATAAAAGTTCTTTTCAACCTTAGACAGGAAACATATGGAGGAAGCGTTTCTTGTTTGATTGTGGACTTCCTATGTTGCTTAGCACAAGGTTACCACTTTACATGAGGCTAAAACCTGAGAATAAGATTCAAGTAATTAGGCGAGTCGTTATGCAAAGTTTCTTTCCCTTGTACACCTACATTCCAGCATATAGAGTTTCATGATTTAGCGGCGTCGGGTTAGTCTTGTTGAGCCTTCGTGCTCACTGCTTGTTGTTGAAGCATTGTGCAGGTGTGTACGAAGAGGAGGGGGCTCTCGATGATGAGACGGGTCCCCCAGAGGGTACCACTGTAACACCCTCATATTCACTACCATGCATGACATACATTTTTCATGTACATAAGCATTTAAAAAGAAGAAGAAAACAAAGGAAGGAATATATAAACAAATAAATAAGTAAAAGGAAATAAAAGTAGGAAATAATAAAAATAAAAAGAAAATAAAAAGAAATAAAAATAAAAAGGAAAAAGAAAAATAAATATAAATAGCCAAAACTGGCCGGCCCCAATTTCCCCCTAATTTCCCCCAAATTACCCTAATTTCCTTCACCCTAATTTTCCCCCAAATCCCCCCTAAATTTCCCCAAAATTTTCCCTACGGGATTTTCCCTCACATTTGGGGGAAAATTTTTCCCCCAAATTGGCCGCACCACCTGGGGGAGGAACCCTAGCCGGCCCCCCTCCCCTTGGCCGCACCACCTAAGGGGGGAAACCCTAGCCGCCCCCTTTTATTTTTTTGGATTTTCTTTTTCCCCCAAATAATCTCAGCCCTAGGTGGAAAATAAATAATTAAATCACAGCCCCTAGCTCCCACCTCTTCTCAAATTAAATCTCAGCCCTTGGATAAATGACTTGCTAAAATCCTAGCCCCTAGCTCCCACCTCTTCTCAAATTAAATCTCAGCCCTTGGATAAATGACTTGCTAAAATCCTAGCCCCCTAGCTATTTTCTGCCCCTTATAAATAAAACCCTCCCCCTAGCCGCCACCCCCAGCCCAAAAATCCTGGTTGCCGCCCCCTCTCTCTGCTGCCAAGCCTTGGTCGCCGCCCCTGCTGAGGTTTCGCCGCCGTCGAAGCTCCGCCACGCCTCGCCGTCGCCGGAGAAGAAGCCCCCGACATTTTGCCCTAGCTCCAGCTGCACCATTGTCCAAAGGAAAGCCCCAGCTGCTGCCATTGCAAGGAAAAGTGTCTTTCCTCAAGGAGGAGAGGAGGAAGAAGTGAGGTACCACTCCGTTACCCCTCTTACCACGTCGCCGCTGTTTCTACGCACCCGTTTTCTCCACCCCCTGCGAGTAGAAATTTCTGCATGTGGACAGACCACGTTTCGGTGAAGTTTTGACGGTGGAATTGATCTACAAATTGAGTCAAGATCATAACCACGTCCACACTTGATTACAGCAGCCTTGTTCATCATAAAACCCCGTAGAAGCCTACTAAAACTTGCAAGAACACGTGCAAACTGATTCCTATAAACTGCACCATAGGAATTGCATTCATCTACCTCAATGCATCTTGAGTAAAGTTTGTGCATGATAATTGATTGCTGTAATCTTTGTATGTGTGTGGTTATGAGTATAAGGACACGCTCAAGTGGCCGTCTACGAGGAACTACAGCACCAAGACTTTGAGACGCTTGAGCAACACGAACCGCGGGAGCAAGGCAAGTGCCCCTTGACCATATTGAACCTGAGTTTTTGAACTGTTTTGATTGTAAAACTTGCATGCTCGTGTCAACTTGATGGGAAACCCTTTTGTAGGAGTTTACTAGATTTGTTAGTCATCCTTGTTGCCGGGAAAATTGATGAGTCGGGTATGGTCGTTTTCCCTTTTGCTTTGCTCAATTTACGAGATACGGGAAGCCGAAATAAAACATGTTTAGCTACTGCACTCATGAGATTAAAGATGACAAGAACTTGATGATATTAATGAGCATGGAATCGGAGAGATCTAGGCGAGCTTGGTTCGTGGATGTTACTGAATGAGATGGTTGTTTGCTTGCCGTAGATCTAAGGACCGGTTCATGCTAGCACATGCTAGAAAAACAGTGCCACCACAAGGCAAAATATGGGTGCGGCTTAGCTGACTAATTAGGTGTGTTGCTTGGTTGTTATGGACCATTGGATGGCATGGGGAATGTGAGTCGAGGAGGACTGCCCTGGAACTGCATGGTACACGAGGGGGCCGTGGGTGGGAGAATAGAGATTTGAGCCTGTCGGCGAAACCTAAGTGGGTCCGTACATTCTAGTAGCCCCTTTGTAAAGGCTATTGTGTGATCTCTTGGCCATACACCGACGGATGTGTAGTGGCAGAATGGAGGTTTTCTCTAGTAGCCGACGGGTGACGAAATCACTAACTTGCGGGTAAAGTGGTGCCACCTCTGCAGAGTGCAAAACTATCATGATAGCCGTGCTTCTGGTTACAAGAACCTGGCTAACTTCCATGATTAGAGGCAAAACATGGGATGGTTATTCGGTACGGTTATGGAATAGTCATTGGGACTGGTTTCGGGACTGTTTTAGGTCATGACACTAAGTTTGGTTTCAGTTCTATGAAAATGAGATGGTTATGAGTATTTATGAGTATGAGATGAAACTGAGAAAGAGTATTGGCTGGTTGAGGCTTGATAAATGATGAATTATGATGATGATTTACTTGATTATGATGGGATTTAACTCACCTAGAGATAGTTGTTTTTTTATCATGTTTGTGAAATAAAATTTGCTTGCTGCAATGCAACCATTTATTTCCTACCTTGTTGTAAGCTACACTTCATACTTTTCCCACACTTGCTGAGTACGACATGTACTCACCCTTGCATTCCCACATATAAATCAGCTACCGGGAGAAGAATACTTCGAGGAACAGGTGGAGTACTAGGCGTGCGCACTACCGTCAACATGCCTGTGGAGTTGAAGTTGGAGTCCATCGTCTTTAGTTATTTTCCGCTGTCGTTACAGTCTTCCGATGCAAGAATAAGTTAGATATTCATGAGTGAGACATTGAGTCAATGTAATAAAGTACTTAAACATTATTTATACGTGGTTATATTCTGAATTCAGTTTGTGATAAAGCTGTGTATGTGTGATGAACATCCTGGGCACACATATGCAATCACTTGGTTCATTCTCGGGACCGGGTGTCACAACCACCATCGAGTGGAGCCGTGCACGCCGCCATGTTAAGGGTTATGTGTGTGTGTGTGTGCTAGTGGGAACATGTTCACGGGATGAACGTGAACTCTTTTGCTTAGTCTACGCCTATGAGTGTAGGCTATAACCGTACATTTGATGTAAATTATGTTTCAAAACACGTTATGAAATAAAAGTAGCTTCTGTTGTTCTGTTTATGAATGTCTTCATAGTGTGTTATCCAGTGCTGCATATTACAAAACCCCTCAGCGAGATCCTGAAATGTCGGGACCTCCGGGTCCTCACAGTTGCACCCTCCGGAGCTGGATGCAGGCAGCACCGACCATGGGGTCGGAGAGTCCGCGGAAGACGGCCACACCCAAAAGAAGCGCCTCCACAGCTTGAAGCGGGGCTTGATACCTAGGAACGCCACGCACAGCGTGCAAAAGACCGCATTGTGGAGGATCCCGTTCGCTGTCAGGTGATGCAGCTCCAGGCCATAGTGCAAGAGGGCGGCCCGGAGGAACCCGTGCACCGGGATACCCAGCCCACGACAATGGAAGTCAACGAGCTAACGACGTCGGGATCCAGATCTGCTGGAACTACGACGCCGAGATGATCCCCCGTTCGACCAAAGGAGAGAGGCGGTCGGCGGTGACACGGGACTTCGTCCAGCCCAACATGGTTGACGGCGATGAGGAAGAAGATGGGGGAACTACTAGTACCTTCCCTTCGTTCCTCTTTTTCTAACTTGCACTGCTAAAGTTTGTAGGGAGGCAGGAGCGCGAGAATGCTCGAGTAAAGAAGGAAAGCGCGAGGGTAAAGGTAAAGACCAGTGTCCCGAAGACTGCATATATAGCCTGTGTAGGACGGTAGTGAGGAAAGGCGTCGGGGCCATAGACGCGTGCGCCCCATAGTAACGCTTCCCGTTGGTGAAGTGGACGCACATCCTCTAAGACCTTGGGGATACGGCGCCTGCCATAATTTCGGCCAGGCAAAGCCGCCTCCTTGAAATCCATGACGATTCAAAGAATCTGGTGCCGCTTCCCCTTCTCCTAACCGCCTCTCCATGGCGCCTTCTCGCCTACCCCAGACGTGATGCCAACGGGTCATCTGAATCAAAGGCCAAGGTAAGTATTTATAGCCCACTTTCGAGGCTTGATCAATGTTCATAATTTGATGGTCTACCTAACATGTAGGTCGAAAGGACCGCTCAAAGCTAACCCGAGCGAGGGACAGACGACGCGAGATGGCCAGCGAATGGCGAACTCGTGAGCCTTGAACGCGGGCACCGTGCCCCGATCAGGTCAACCAGATTCACCAGCCCTTACGAAAAGGCGGTAGGGTTTCCACTCGGATTAACCCATTAGGCAGCTCACCGAGCCTGAGAATTCAGCCAGCAAGGTAAATTCCCGGTTGGGTCAACCCCCCCTCAAACCTCGAACAGTTTGTGGATGGGGAGCAAAGAGGATTCGCAAAATGAACCGAGCCCGACCTGCGAAGGGAGGGTGCGGGGGCTACCGAGCGACCCAAAGCTACAATATGCTCGACACTTAAAGATTTGAGTATAGAGTAGCCTAGGAGAATCAAAACAAAATGATGTTCTAACTCCTTTTTGTGTTTTGCCTTCTTAGGGCCTCCGTCAAGCGCAAGGTGTGCCCCCGGCCGGTTCTAGAGAAACTTGGCCGAGGGCCCGGGGCTACTGACGGGGTAACGTACCCCGGGTTCTTGAAGGACGGCTGGTCAGCCCATCAAACGTAGCCACGTGGCTCCGCGGGTCCCAACCAGGCCAAATGAAAGGCGCCGACGCAGTATCCCAACTCGGGATCCGAGCTCGGAATGGCACCACGGTGAGTCCTGGCCTTGAGGTCAGGACTTAGACGACCGACCCCTGACCACCAGGGTCATGTCGTAGCGGCTGACCCCTGAGGTCGGAAACCGACATCTGACCTCTAGGGGCAGGAAGCGATCTCCGGCCTTCAACGGCGGCCATCAAGGACGGAAGGAGGGGCGACCCGAGCTAGGACCTGAGCTGGAGGCAGGTAGAAGACTTCAATATTGACGTCAAGTAACGACAGAGGGACTTCAAGATGGAGTGGGAGGCCATACGCTACAAGACAAGCACGATGTCGACCATCGTCACCATCCGTCCCGTCTCATTCGGCGTGGGTGTACACGCACCAAAAGTAGACATAGACTATAGACAATACGGGAGCATGTGTACTCATCACTCCTGTAGCTTATCGGGCCGCCTTATACGCTTAGACACCATGTAAACCCCCGCCCCATTTATGAGGAGTCAGCGGATAGGTGGAAGCATCCGGTCTATAGAAGGGGGGGGGGCGGAACCTCCCTCGAACAACAACTTCACGCCCACACTTCACACTTGACACTTAGGATCTCTCGCACCTCTCGTGTACGAGGAAGCCTCGCTTGTAACCTCAGTTCCACGAACCACGGAGCTAATACAAGACCGACGAACACCCGAACTGGACGTAGGACATTCGGTCTGAACTAGTATAAATCCTTGTGTTTGTTAGCTAGCCATTTTAGACATAAACCGAGAAACATTCGATTACTAGCCAATGGAAAAAACACCGACACACGCATTTTGTTTGGTCGTACGTTTGTGAATGATAGGCCAAGCTTAACTGCAACCTAGTGTCCAATGGTTTGAACAATTCTCTCCAAAGAAGCCTGTGAAGATCAAATCATGATTTGAAACAATACTTTTTAGAATGCCATGCAATTTAAGAGTACTATCCAAAAAAATTGAGCAATGGTATAGGCAATAAAAGGGTGTGTCACTAGAAAGATATAGACATACTTTGTGAATCTATTAACCATTACCAAGATTACTGTAAATCGATTTGAAATAGGAAGGTATGAAATCCATTAAAATATTAGACCAAAGAACGGTTAGGCACAGGGAGAGGTTCCAGAAGACTAGGGTATTAGCATAACACATGTTTAGCCTGTTGTGAACGAAAGGATATCGCGGCGCTGAGCGGACTAGCAAGAGAGAGTGGAGGGCCGCTCCACCGGAGGCCCCTCTGGGCCCGGTGTCCATTGCCCAGCCTTCCCCCTACCCGGAGGGCACCCCGCCACTGGCGCCCACTTCCCTGCGCTCGCTATCACCGAAGGCCATTCCGGCCCCAGCGCCGATCATCCCGAGCACTCCGCTTCACCCCGACCTCGGTGTCCATCTTCCCTTCGGTAACTGCCCTACCGACTTCATTGTCGAGTGGAGCTGCGGCCCTGCTGCCCTCCCTCCACTATCAGAGCCCAGTGCCGGAGGACTGTGAACTGCCTGCTGGTCCGGACACAGTGCCAGTGGCCACCGCCCGACCAACAGACACAGGTTCAGTATTGAAGAGTGAATACCCATTCCGGTGCAGACTTCCCTGAGGTCAACAAGGGAGTGAAGGAACCAACCCTGTTGCAGGGCTTCTCGCCGTGGCGTTCGCGTGAGCGCACGCAAGAACCTGAGCAGCTCGGTGTGAGGCGGTTCAGTTGGTTTGTGTGACTGATAGGAGGGCCCCACAGCTCAAATTTTGTCCCAAAAAATTGAATTCTCCCACTGGTCCAAATATTGTGACCACACTGTCCCTTGCAATTTATCAATCCACAATTTGGCCATTTGATGTTTGAATGATTCAATGTGGAAAGTTGGTTTGACTAAATTGCTTCAAATGGCAAACTGAATTTCAAATTCAGTTTGAATTTGCTACATATAGCTCACATCAAGATCAACTCCAAATGGAGTGAAAATTGGTGTGTGAGCTCATAAAAATGTGCTGAGTGTGAATATGAATCCCACTTTTCAATTCATGGGATGAAAGGACTTTGAATTTGAATTTAAGTTCAAACTAGCCTTTTAATGATTGTACCCAAAAGCACCTCAAATAGGTTTGGATTTGGGTAAAATTTGGCATGAGAATTCCTAACAAAGTTTAGGAGTTAATCAGGTTCTCATCCCCAGTATGATGCATGCGAGAAATACCACTTTTGCATTTTGTGAGTCCATCTCCTAATAAATCTATTTACGGTGGTTACATGCTCTTCAAATATGTTCATATTTTTACCACAATTGAACTGAGGTGTATGGGTGATAAACACTTTTAGAACGTGAAAAACTAGGGCCCTTACATTCCTCCCACCTTAAAATAATCTCGTACCGAGATTATAATGTAAAAATGAGAGAGGGGATGGTGGAACAATTACCGGATGTGCGACGTTAAAAAGTCCAGGTAATTAGCGCGAAAAAAATCCTTTGCTCTCCAATGTCGCTTCATCCTCGGAGACATTACTCCATAAAACTTTATAGAACCACAACATACTGTTGCGTGTGGTTCGGGCTTTCTCATCAATGATCTGAACCGGTTCTCCCGATATGTGAGATCCGGTTTCAGTTCCTCGATACCCCTTAGCTGAACGGTGGTTGAAAACTTAAGGCACTTCCTCAGCTGAGAAATTTGGAAGATGTATTGCACACCGGATAGTGTCGCTGGTAATTCCAGCCGGTATGCAACGGATCCACATCTTTTCAGAACCTGGAATGGACCGATGAATTAGGGTGCCAACTTTCCTCTGACCCAGAAGCTGTTTACGCCCTTCATCAGAGACACACGTAGATACACGTGATCCATGATCTTAAATTGCAGAGGGCGCCTTCTCCGGTCCACATATTGCTTTTGTCGGGATTGGGCGGCTTTTAAGTTCGCTTGAATAAGCCGAACTTTCTCTTCCGCATTGTTGACAAGATCAATCCCGAAGGTGACCCTTTCGACGGATTCACACCAACTCAACAGTGTGCGGCACTTTCTCCCGTATAGCGCCTCATAGGGAGCCGTTTTGACGCTGGCCTGATATCCATTGTTGTACGAGAACTCGGCTAACGGTAAGTGATCATCCCAGTTTTTACGGTGGTTGATAGCACAAGCTCATAACATGTTTCTAGGATTTGATTTACCCGCTCGGTTTGCCCATCCGTCTGCGGGTGATACGCTGAACTACAGATCAACTTCGTACCCAAGGCAGCATGTAACTGCTCCCAAAAATGAGACACAAATAAAGCGCCCAAATCCGAGATGATAGTGCGGGGTACGCCATATAAGCAAAGAATCCGTGAGATGTACAGTTCAGCATACTTCTTGGTATTGTAGTTGGTATTAACCGGGATAAAATGGGCAACTTTCGTGAGCCGGTCGACGATCACCCATACTGAATCATGTTTCTGAAATGTAGTGAGTAAACCGATGATAAAATCCAAGCTCACGTCCTTCCACTTACAGGCAGGAAAGCCTAGCGGTTGAAACAGTCCCGGTTTCTTTATGTGATCAGCTTTTACCCTCCGGCATGTATCGTATTCGAACACGTATTTAGCGATCTCCCGCTTCATCCGTGTCCACCAAAATTATCCCGAGTTCCTGACACATCTTGTTGCTGCTGGGGTGAATAGAAAACTTTGACAAGTGAGCCTCGTCGAAAATTTTCTTCCTTAACTCCGGTTTACAGGTACGAATATCCTGTTTTTGAACCACAGGACTCCGTCTTCGTCATTCAGGAAATATTTCAGCTCCCCACTGTCTACTCGTCTCCGCAAATACGACATACCCTTGTCATTTTTCTGGGCTGCCGCTACCTCTTCACGGATGGTGGGGATAAGAGCTATGTTGTAGAGAGCTCCATGTGGAACCACATACAAGGGTGGTTCATGTGAAAGCCCAGTTTTACATGTTTGGGTTGGCATCAAAAAGGTGGAGGAAATTCAAATTTTCAAATTTTTGGAAACCAGTCAGACACATAAGATATTAGTGCAAATTCCAGTCTGAGCTTACCACTGGGTTCCAAATAATCCCAATAGCCATCTTGCAAATTCCATAATTTTGAAAACATGTTTGCTATTTAATTCTAGGGTGACATAAAAAACCAATGGAATTTAAATTTGAATTTGGAATTCGAAACAAACTTGATCAAATGTAGAATTGAAGTCCACAATTGAATTCTACATATTCGATTTTGCTTCCCTGCAAATATCTAGAATTTTTGGACAAAGTTTGGTGGCTGAATTAAAAGGTCAGAAGCAGTAGGAGGGGAAGTGAGAGGGTGACATGTGGGACCCTTTTGTCAGCCACTCGCTGAGCACGTCGGTTCCCGGTTTGCTCCTACGGCCGCCACCATGATGAAGTCTGCGCGCCACCACGACGTCTCTGGCTTGGTGCCAAAGTCACCGTTTGCCCGAGCGTTTCCACTGAAGCCGACACCCCAACGCTATCGCTGTTTCCACTCGCTCGGTGAAGCAAACGCGCACTTCCTCTTTTCTTGCTGCCAGACCGAAAAACCGACGCTCCTCTGCTCTCCATGTGCTAGACCGGGCGTTCTCTGGCTGAGCAGGATCACCAACAGTACAGGGTGCGACTGTCAAGCCTAGGGGGCAGCCGTGTTCCTTCTCCGGCCTCGATCACCTTTCTTTTCTCCAGAGCTGCCGCAAGAACTAAAGGAAGTCTACGCTGAAATTCGGTTCCAAGATGAAGTCATAGTCTAATACCTTTAGTTCGATGCTTCTACACACCCTAGCGCAGCTCCTCGACGAAAAACCATCGGAAACCATCGAGAAATGAAGTCGTAATCCGAGTTTCCCCGGCCGCCGACGCGCAACCCTAGCCGCACCGTCGAGCTACCCTTTGCATGGGTTTCTACCCATTTTAGGATGCAAAAACGTGGTCCGCATACCTCCCTGGTGCTCGTGGTGCTCTCCCTAACTGGAATACCCTTCTCCCATGCGAGAACGACGGTGCCGTGGTGGAGTTTGCCGCTGCCGCCGTCGGGGAGGTGTTTCTGGACACATAGAGTCACCACCGACCTCCCCATATTGTTCCTCGTTGAGTTTTGGGCACAGGCGGCGAGATATGAGCCGTTTGGGGCACTGAGCAGCCTTTCCGGCGAGTCACCGCCGCTGCTCCGGCGAGAGAACCGCCCGGGCGCGAGGACGATGACGGAGGAGCGTGGCCCACCTGTCGTTGTCTCGGCTCAGGCGAGGGATCCGGGTGTGGCACGGGATCGGGTGTGACTGCACTGGTTAACTCCGTAGCCCCGGTGTTGCCGAAATTTCACTGGCCCGATTTAAAACAGTTGGCCGGTTGCAATTATTTGAAGTTTTCTATTAGCAAACAATTCCAGAAATTTTCTCATCTTCTAAATTCAATTATGCCTACTAGAATTCCTCCAAAACTTACAAATAAATTATGGTAGAATCCTCATGAGCTAAACATTGCAGTGATGCAATTTCCTAAACATGAAAGTCCCAATATTTCTGTAATTAATTCCTTTGAGCTAATTGCTTTGGAAATTAATTACCACTATTCCTCTAATGATAAAATTCCCAATATTGGTCAGGACACTTCTTCAAATAATCTTGACCATCAGTAAAACTTTCAAGTCCATTAGGCTTAATTTACCAGGTCAAACAGTCTTCTAATATTCAGCCTTCATTGAAAATTCCCCAAAACAAACAGAAACCTTTTCAGCATTTCATATCGACTTCACAAATTCATTTCTCCCTGTAGGTAGCTCAAAAAATTATGAAACCATTTTTTTAGAACCAGGGAGACCTCCTCTATTTAGATATTCCACTGTTAGCCATGTCAAAACTTCAGATTTGGGATCAAAATTTAGAGAAGCCTTGTACTTGTGGGAATTTTGGAGGCCACAAGCTTCCATGAGAATTTCTCCAATTTTGCTCAAATCATCCTCAGTGTTTAGTATCCATTGGAAAAATCCCAAAGCCAATTAAGGAACCTTAATAGAAGTAGCTTGTAATAGAAGTTTATTTCTTATAAATCATTTTCACTTATACATATATGTTGTTGCATATCATATACTGACCGAAGATGAGGACACTCCGGAGCCGTTGGAGGTCCTTCCACCATAAGCTAACTTCCCGCTTAACACGCAACCAGACCAGTCCCGATTTGCATTTAATTACCTTTTGCAAAGTTTTCATTTGTATCACTTATGTCTAGGGTGAAATGCTTGCATTAGAGTCTAGGTGATTGAAACCCCACTTGCATGACTTCTAAAGCCTATGGAGGGTTGGGTATTTTACAACTCGATGAGTAGAGAATTTCATGCTAATGTTCTTAGGATCTCGGTAGAAGTTGAGCGGTTGGAATCTACTCGCGAGATAGGAATTTTATCGCAGGGGAAAGAAAGAAAGAAAGAACGGCTTAAGAATGTGAAATTGAGACCCAGCAGGGGCGATAGAATGTAGTGAGCGGAGGTCTCACGTGCGTAGCCCTGTTGGTGTCGGTTGAGGACCGAGCCATGTGCGGCCCTGCTGGACATGTTTGAACAGTACCGGATGCATACTGGCATATGGGAACCAGGAAACCAATGTAATTGGTTAACCTAAGTGGCAAGACTTACCCGACCATTTTATAGGAGTGGGTTGATGGTAGCAAGGTGTAAACGCTCCACGCAGGGACCTCCTGCCCGCTACGGATGGACCGGTTCGACATTACGGGGTGCGACTGTCAAGCCTAGAAGCAGCCGTGTTCCCTCTCCAGCCTCAATCACCTTTCTTTTCTCCTGAGCTGCCGCAAGAACCGAAGGAAGTGTACGCTGAAATTCGGTTCCATGGTGAAGTCATAGTCTAATAGCTTTAGTTCGATGCTTCTACACACCCTAGCGCAGCTCCTCGATGAAAAACCATCAGAAACCGTCGAGAAATGAAGTCGTAATCCGAGTTTTCTCGGCCGCCGACGCGCAACCCTAGCCGCACCGTCGAGCTACCTTTGCATGGGTTCTACCCATCTTAGGATGCAAAAACGTGGTCCTCATATCACCCTGGTGCTTGTGGTGCTCTCCCAAACAGGAATACCCTTCTCCCTTGCGAGAACGATGGAGCCGTGGTGGAGTTTGCCGCTGCTGCCGTCGGGGAGGTGTTTCCGGCCACCTAGAGTCACCACCGACCTCCCCAGATTGTTCCTCGTTGAGTTTTGGGCACAGGCGGCGAGATGTGAGACGTTTGGCGCATTGGGCAGCCTTTCCGGCGAGTCGCCACCGCTGCTCCGGTGAGGGAACCGCCCGGGCGCGAGGAATACGGCGGAGGGGCGTGGCCCACCTGTCGGTGTCTCGGCTCAGGCGCGGGATCCAGGTGTGGCATGGGATTGTGGCGGACTGGAATCCGCTCATCCAGGACCTCAGAGGGTGGTGCCGCACGATGCAACACCCGACAGCACACATCATAAGATTGATATTGTGTTACATAGAAAACCAACTGAATATGTACAAACTAGTACAAGACTTCAGTTACAAACTAGTATTTGGATTACAAAAGCGGAAGCTATGTCTATACAACTCACACCCATCTATCTAGCAAAAGTCGATTGCCCCGCCCTAGGGACAACCCACACTAGCTGCACTCAGCTCAGCGTGGCGTGTACGGCTCCCACTCAGCCATGGTCCCTGACGTTGGGTAGCCCTCGCCGATGGACTCGTACCCCGAGTCCGTGGGATACTCTTCACCTGAAAAACACTTATAGCAGCAACCGTGAGCACGATGGCTCAACAAGACTTAACCGACTCACCTACACATGAAACTCTATATGCAGGTTATAACAAATTTAGGATGGCATGTTGCAGTGAAATACCCGCCTACACGTTCATCCTTAATTCATATTTTAGCCACAAGTTAACAGTTCATGAAATCAGAAATTTAGTGAGCAATATTTGGTGGCACACATGTAGCAATACAATTTAATCATATCAGCAATATTGAATCATACCATTTCATATATTAACCTACGTCACGACTCAGTGACCAAATGGTACTCATCACCGCGAGGGACGGCTAATCGACTCGAAATACACCTGCAGGGATACCTGAATAGCACGTCGCGTACGCCCACACTCGGAGCTGCACAGCACGCTCCACTGGTGTCGTACAGGACAACCTTTCACCAAACAGCCCAAACGTCGAACGGGTCGCACCCAAACGGGCAGGAGGTTCCCTACACGGAGCATCTCTCTATGCCCGTTAGCGGATTTCCACCTTGCTGCCGTCAACCTACACCTATAAATCGGTGCGTTATGCCTCGACGCCCGGAGGTATAGGTTACATTGGTTTATCGGGGCCCATATATCCGATATGCCTTCGGTACGTTCAAACTTGATCAGCGTGGGCCGCACACGGACCGGTCGTCAATCGATACGGACAGGGCTGCCCCCACAAGACTTCCTGTTGCTGTGCCCTAGCCCCTGTCTAGTCTCATTTTCTTACTAAAGGGATCTCACAACACTCGAACCAATCCTGTGTGTCCCAACTCCTATACTCACGAGTAGATCCAACTACTCGACTTGTACCAATGTTCTATGAATATTAAGCACAGCGTATACTACTCGAGGACTTAAACGCTACCCTCACTCTTGTGGGAATAATCTGGCCATGCATTTGGGTTTCATCCATCCTACACCTAATGCACATATATACCACATACTAAGTATACATAAAGCAAAACATTGTAAAATTGTTTAATGCAAACCGGGGCTTGCCTTGTTGCTGCTGGTCAGTGGTTAGGGCTTCGTCCAGAAGAAGAAAGTCGAGCACTTCCGGGGTCTCCTCGCCTTCAGCGACTATACGTAAATGATATACTATATGTCAGTTTAAATGCAATGTTTAGAACTGAATATGTAATTACCATAACTCTAGCTAGCCCTCCCATTTGGTTCTGAAATTTTTATGGTGGCTTGGTAGGGTCCTAACCAGAGTCTTGACCAAGTTTCATTTGAAACAAAGTTCCTTTGAGCTCTGTACAAATAAAAGTCTATTTGGTCATTAGTAGGGTCTATAAGGATTTCCAGGGATTTTCATGGCTCCATCCATTACTTTCTGGAAACTAGAGTTTGAGATGGATCTAATGGAATTGTTTCATGTCATTTGAAGCATTCTAGATAAAGTTATGCCCTAAACAAGATTTGAGAAAATCTGAAAAATGTTTCTGTACATTTTTCTATTTTCTCTGAGCAGTTCATTTAATCACACCATTAGGGGGACTAAATGAACCTGGATGGTTCTGAAATTTTTCCTGTGACTCAAGGATTTTCAAATGAACATCCTAGCCAAATTTTAGAATTTTCCATAAAAGGATTCTCCAGATAAAATTCCTAACAGTTTAAAGTTTAGGGAATTAATTCTGCAAAATTATTAAGTTTCGTAAAATGGAACTTGTTTTGCTTGATAGTACTCAAAGAGATGAATCCAACAAAATTTGGTTCACTGAATTTGGAGCTTCCTAGCAGAAGTTATATGCATTTGAAGTTTGAACCGAATCTGAAAAATTCAAATAAAGTTTAAACCGGCTGGTGGGGTCCCCGGGCTACGTGTCAGCACCGCAGCCAAACCACACCGGGTCCGCAGAGTCTCCCACGTAGCCACACGAAATCCCGGCGCCACAAACGATCCAGCGCTGCTTTAACAGAGGCCGACACGTGGGGCCCGTGGAGCTTCGTCTACCTCGCGCTCCCGCGGCTCCCCGCCGCCACCTTCGCCGGAGAGCTCGCCGCTGGGCATTCTGCTGCACGACCTTCGACGAAACTCACTGCCTGTGCATATTTCCACCTGAGGAACACGTCGGTGCACTCAACGGAGCTCGGCGATGGTCGGAACAGTGCTCGTGAGGGTGACAGCGGACGGAAGCTCATCGGAGACGTCGAACTCAGTGTTCTCTACACCTTTTTCGACGCGGTTTGCTTGGAGAGCTCCACTCAGACTTGCTGAACACGGATATGAGCACCGATCCTCGTGAAAACAGCCACAACTAAGACCTCACCATCGACCTAGGGCTAAAACGGCAGTGATCGGGAAAATTTCGAAGAACAGCAACCCTAGTCCATGGTTTTCGCCGGTTTTTGATCCTAGGTGGCCGTGGACAAGTGCAGAACATATGTGTAGCTCATAATCCTCTGTGGTGGACTAACCATTATGAATTTTGGAGTTTTGAACTATTCGGTCCTTTGAACACCAAATGAATAACTGGACAAATTCTACCCCGGCGAAGCACGAGAGGAGGAGCGGTCGGCACGAGCGTGTTAAGCACCTTGGAGCGGACCTTTTCGTGTAGCTCGTCGGACATGAAACATCTTCTAGCTCTTCGATGACGGGGAGCAGAGGGGGTCGGCGCTGGTGCGAGTTCGTGCTTCGGTGCGCGAGGGAGACAATGGAGAAGGGAGTGAACATTCACGTGGCCCAGCATGCTGATCACGTGCTGCACTCGGTGTTTTCCTCGAGCAGGAGGTGGCGACGGCAAGGTGGTCAGGCGCCGGTGGTAGAGAGCTGGCACGCGCAGCATCGGTCGAGCGAAAGATCAAGCCGAAAAAACTTATGTGTAAAGGCTACTGACAAGTGGGTCCCTCCCCTCTAATTCTTTTCTGTTTTCCATTTCTGTTTTCACTGAAAATATCTCAGCTACTCACAATTGAATGAGAGACTTAGCCTCCAATTCATTGTTTGAATTTGATTTCCTCAATTTGAATTTGGTTTGGCTAAATTTGCTGCCCATTTGAATTTGAAATTCAAATTCAGTTTGAATCAATGCAAATTTAGCTCCCGACAAGATGAACTCCAATGAGGATGAAAATTGGTGGACTAAATCAGAAAAATGTGCTGAGTTTGAATATGAAGTCAACTTTTGAATTCAAGTTATGAAAGTGTATGCAATTTGAATTTGCATTCAAATTGGCCCCTTTTTGAAATGTCTCCAAAAGTGCCTCAAGAAGTATTGGATTTGCATGAAATTTGGCCTGGGCCTTCCCAAGAATATATAAGGTCTAGGGGTGAGCTCAACCTTTCATGTGTAGGTGTATGACTCCTACTTTATGAAATTAGGGCTTTCCCCTCTAATCACCCTCTTAATGGTGTTTACTTGCTCTTCACAAGTGTTCATGAGCTATCCACAAGATGAGCTGTGGTGTTGTGAGGTGATGAAATGAATACTTTTGCAAGTCACTTTCTTGGGATTTTACAGGGATCAGGTGTGACTGCACTGGTTATGTCCGTAGCCGCCGGTGTTGCTGCAATTTCACTGGCCCGATTTAAAACAGTGAGCCCGGTTGCAATTATTTGAAGTTTTCTATTAGCAAACAATTCCAGAAATTAGCTCATATTCTAAATTCAATTATGCCTACTAGAATTGCTGCAAAAATTCCAAATAAACTCTGGTAGAATCCTCATGTGCTAAACTTTGCAGTGATGCAATTTCCTAAACATGACAGTCCCAATATTTCTGTAATTAATTCATTTGATGTAATTGCTTTGGAAATTAATTACCACTGTTCCTGTAATGGAAAATTCCTAATTTTGGTCAGGACACTTATTCAAATAACGTTGACCATCAGTAAAAATTTCAAGTCCATAAGGATTTGTTTACTGGGTCAAACAGTCTTCTAATCTTCAGCCTTCATTGAAAATTCCCCCAAAATAAACAGAAACCTTTTCAGCATTTCATATCAACTTCACAAATTCATTTCTCCCTGTAGGTAGCTCGAAAAATTATGAAACCAATTTTGCTAGAACTAGGGAGACCTCTATTTAGGTCATCCACTGTTAGCCATGTCAAAACTTCAGATTTGGGATCAAAATTCTGAGAAGCCTTGTACTTGTGTGAATTTTGGAGACCACAAGCTTCCATGAGAATTTCTTAAATTTTGCTCAAATCATCCTCAGAGAGTCTAGTATCCATTGAAAAAATCGCAAAGCCAATTAAGAAACCTTAATAGAAGTGGCTAGTAATAGAAGTTTATTTCTTATAAATCATTTTCACTTATACATATATGTTATTGCATATCATATAGTGACCGAAGTTGAGGACACTCCGAAGCCGTTGGAGGTCCTTCCACCAGAAGCTAACTTCCCGTTTAAATCGCAACCAGGCAAGCCCCGGTTTGCATTTAATTACCTTTTGCAAAGTTTTCATTTTTATCACTTATGTCTAGGGTGAAATGCTTGCTTTAGAGTTAAGGTGATTCAAACCCCACTTGCATGACTTCTAAAGCCTATGGAGGGTTGGGTAGTTTACAACTCAATGAGTAGAGAATGTCATGATAATGTTCTTAGGATCTTGGTAAAAGTCGAGTGGTTGGAATCTACTCGCGAGATAGAAATTTTATCACACGGAATAGAAAGAAAGAATGGCTTAAGAGTGTGAAATTGAGACCCTGCAGGGGGGATAGGATGCAGTGAGCGGAGGTCTCACGTGCATAGCACTGTTGGTGTCAGTTGAGGACCAAGTCGTGTGTGGCCCTGCTGGACAAGTTCGAACAGTACCGGATGCATACTGGCATATGGGAACCAGGAAACCGAAGTAATTGGTTGACCTAGGTGTCGAGGCTTACCCAACCGTTTTATAGGAGTGGGTTGAGGGTAGCATAGTGTAAATCTGCCGGTGGGCACAGACACGATCCACACGGTGACCTCTTGCCCGTTACGGATGGATCGGTTTGACATTACGGGGTGCGACTGTCAAGCCTAGGAGGAGTCGTGTTCCCTTGCCGGCCTCAACCACCTTTCTTTTCTCTTGAGCTGCCGCAAGAACCGAAGGAAGTCTACGCTGAAATTAAGTTCCAAGGTGAAGTCATAGTCTAATAGATTTAGTTCGATGCTTCTACACACCCTAGCGCAGCTCCTCGATGAAAAACCATCGGAAACCGTCGAGAAATGAAGTCGCAATCCGAGTTTTCCCGGCCGCCGATGCGCAAACCTAGCCGCACCGTCGAGCTACCCTTTGCACGGGTTTCTATCCATTTTAGGATGCAAAACGTCATCCTCATATCACCCTGGTGCTCTTGGTGCTCTCCACAACCGGAATACCCTTCTCCCATGCGAGAAGGACGGCGCCGTGGTGGAGTTTGCCGCTGCCGCCGTCGGGGAGGTGTTTCCGGCCACCTAGAGTCACCACCGACCTCCCCAGATTGTTCCTCGTCGTGGTTTGGGCACAAGTGGCGAGATGTGAGCCGTTTGGGGGCACTGGGCATCTTTTCCGGTGAGTCACCGCCGCTGCTTCGTTGAGGGAACCGCCCGGGCGTGAGGAAGACGACGGAGGGGCGTGGCCCACCTGTCGGTGTCTCGGCTCAGGCGCGGGATCCGGATGTGGCATGGGATCGGGTGTGATTGTCTGGTTAACTCCGCAGCCACCGGTGTTGCCGCAATTTCACTGGCCCGATTTAAAACAGTGGGCCCGGTTGCAATTATTTGAAGTTTTCTATTAGCAAACAATTCCAGAAATTAGCTCATCTTCTAAATTCAATTATACCTACTAGAATTGCTCCAAAAATTCCAAATAAATTCTGGTAGAATCCTCATGTGCTAAAGTTTGCAGTGATGCAATTTCCTAAACATGAAAGTCCCAATATTTCTGTAATTAATTCCTTTGAGCTAATTGCTTTGGAAATAAATTACCACGGTTCCTCTAATGGGAAAATTCCCAATTTTGGTCAGGACACTTCTTCAAATAACCTTGACCATCAGTAAAAATTTCAAGTCCATTAGGCTTTGTTTACTGAGTCAAACAGTCTTCTAATCTTCAGCCTTCATTGAAAATTCCAAAAAATAACAGAAACCTTTTCAGCATTTCATATCAATTTCACAAATTTATTTCTCCCTGTAGGTAGCTCAAAAAATTATGAAACCAATTTTTCTATATCCAGGGAGATCTCCTCTATTTAGATCTTCCACTGTTAGCCATTTGAAACTTCAGATTTGGGATCAAAATTTAGAGAAGCATTGTACTTGTGGGAATTTTGGAGACCACAAGCTTCCATGAGAATTTCTCAAATTTTGCTCAAATCATCCCTAGAGAGTCTAGTATCCATTGGAAAAATCCCAAAGCCAATTAAGAAACCTTAATTGCAGTAGCTAATAATAGAAATTTATTTCTTATAAATCATTTTCACTTATACATATATGTTGTTGCATATCATATAGTGACCGAAGTTGAGGACACTCTGGAGCTGTTGGAGGTCCTTCCACCAGAAGCTAACTTCTCGTTTAACTCGCAACCAGGCAAGCCTAGGTTTGCATTTAATTACCTTTTGCAAAGTTTCTATTTGTATCACTTATGTCTAGGGTGAAATGATTGCATTAAAGTTAAGGTGATTGAAAACCCACTCGCATGACATCTAAAGCCTATGGAGGGTTGGGTAGTTTATAACTTGATGAGTATAGATTGTCATGCTAATGTTCTTAGTATCTCAGTAGAAGTTGAGTGGTTGGAATCTACTCGCGAGAAAGAAATTTTATCACACTGGATAGAAAGAAAGAAAGGCTTAAGAATGTGAAATTGAGACCCATCAGGGGGGATAGGATGCCGTGAGTGGAGGTATCACGTGCATACCCCTGTTGGTGTCGGTTGAGGACCGAGATGTGTGCGGCCCTGCTGGACAAGTTTGAATAGTACCGGATGCGTACTGGCTTATGGGTACCAGAAAACTGATGTAATTGGTTAACCTAGGTGCCTAGGCTTACCCATCCGTTTTATAGGAGTGGGTTGAGGGTAGCAAGGTGTAAATCTGCCGGTGGGCACATATACGCTCCACGCGGGGACCTCCTGCCCGTTACAGATGGACCGGTTCGGCATTTGGGTTTCCATTGAAAGGTTGCTGCATACAGCAGAGTAGGAAGGTGTGAAGCACCACACTTCTGAAATGGGTGTATGTGACGTGTTATCCGGGTGTCTATTGATTGCAATCACCATCCCTCGAGGTTATTTGAGTACCGCTTGTTCACTGCGCTGTGACGTACCGCTTGTTCACTGCGCTGTACCGATTGTGAACCTCCGATGTGAGGGCTGCCTAAGGCATATTAAACTGCTACTGTAAAATTGAAAGTAAGGATTAACATCTAGGTGTGTCTTTATTGCAATATCATTTTCCTATATTAAGAATCCTTGCATGTAGAGTCTCATGTTTAGGAGTGACGGTTAAGCCTTGCTGAGCCATCGTGCTCACGGTTGCTATATTTGAGCTGCTGCAGGTGAGAATTAAGAGGAAGGGTACGAGGACGAGGCGATGCCCCGGTCAGGGTACACGGCCGAGCTGGAGCCCTGCATGCTGCCGTGATCTCCGGTTGTATGTCGCTAGTGTGTATCGTCCCCGGGCTGGACAGCTGCACTTTTGCATAGCTACGCTGAGAGTTTAGCTATGAGTAAGACTTCCGCTTTATATTAGGTTTTGTCAAATACTTCCACTGTTTTATGTAAAATAAAAGTTTGTATGTTGTTCTTAATCTTTTCCTGTGTGTTGTTGGGTGCCGCATCACACGGCACCACCCTCTGCGATCCTGGGGTGGGAGGACCACGGGATGGCCCCCATAGACGTGGTATCAGAGCCGCATTGGGAATAGCACGCTCGAAAGGAGCCTATTTTGAAAATTTAGAAGTAGTCAAGTGAGGATTAGTCATTATGCCCACATAAGGTCTATTATAGTAGTAGCTACTAAGGTGGAAATGCTAACCTAGTTGTTATTAATTTGTAACAACGCTCCAACGTCAGGTAAGAGATAAGGTACACCACCACAAGCGGAACAATGGCGGTAAGCTCGCCATACGAGCAATATTATGGAATGGTTTACCGTGGGTTGGCACGGTAGTGAATATGAGTCTTTGAACCTTCTCATGGTTCTGAGAGCATATGAAAACGCTGATCCCCAACATGCTTCAAGCAAAAGCAAGGATACCCCATTGTGTGGTAAGAAACACGATAGTGTGTAACTCTTGAACGTTCAATGTTCAAAGGGCCACACGCAGCTCTCGCCATCAGCGTGCCTCAACGGTCATGAGGCAGTAGGTGGTATCCGTTGGGTTGATAAAATTCCCAACCGTGACGACCCATTCGTGCTCCACTCGGGTTCCCCGTCGTGTGGTGTGAAAACACGACCATGTACCTTGAGACGTGGCATGATTCAAGGACGATCCGTATGGAAATGATACGGACCGTATGTTTTTACTATGATATGGACCTGCCTGAAATGAGCAACCTTTGTGTGCACCATTATTGTGAGGTTTTCTGCAGGTACATTAACCATGTTAGAGCATGACGTTTAGAAATCGTTTGTGACATTCTTAGTTCCACCATTTGACACGTATATGCAGGAATACCGGCTTAGGATTTTTCTTTGGTGAGGATACGTAGTACCGAGATGAGATATTAATTGCATAAAAAGAAAGTTTTCAAAGAAAAGAGTCAATTTGAAGTTTAGGATTCAAATGAGGGGTCATTGAACTCCCATATTGAACTGAGGGTCAATTGGGAGTGTAGATTCATTTCCAAAGACTTAGGAACAACTTCCCCTGTTTTCGGCAGAATGTTTGCTGAATTTAAACAGGATATAACTTTTGATTGGTTGAACCAATGGAGGTGTGTGATACTATTACGGAAAGGTTTTGGAGTCTTCTACAACTTTTCTGTAGAACTCCAGAACAAAATCTTCCTCCAAATGGATGAAAATCTTAGATGAGTATGCACTGTCCAGAAACTGGGCAGACCAAAAATGCTCTCTGGAATTTTATGTATTTCGACCATAGCTTCTTGTAGAAAAATTTCTAAGGGTCAGGTAAGTCACCGTTGGAAAGTGTAGGATATGTGCTACAACTTTGTATTTCAATGTTTTCCCAGATTGGGGGCAGAAATAGTTGTAATTTTGTAAACAAAACAACCACTTGCAAAGGAGGTGCTGTTAGAAATTTTCCAGAAAACTGTCAACTTGTAAAAACCATAACTCCTAAAGTAAAAAATGCTATGGAGAAAAATAAATACAATATGGATTCCTTTTTGAGTTTACTACACCTTTGTTGTTGAACTCCAGTCCAAATTTTGCCTCCAAAGTGGTCAAACCAGTTAAATTCTCCAGACTGGTCAGCTGGACCAGAATCTGGACAGGGAAACCATGTTTGAAGTTTTCAATTCAAAACACTTGCTTTCACCTTTCGATATCCAGCGGCTGTTGTAAAATAGTGGGTTGGATTCGAATATAGTTGGCATTCCACATATCATATCGAGCGAGGACATGTTTGGGTCGTGTACAATAGCGAGGAGATGCGCATGCTAACGCACTTAACATCTCCTGGCGACCCATGATGATCGAAATGAACTTTCAATCCACGAAGTTCATTGCTTTGGAACTCGATTATGGTGACATGGTCCAGGGATGTATATGTTGTATAAAGTGTATACTTTATCCATATGTATGCATTTCATTTGTTTATTCTCGCACTACTATTGTATAGACTGGATGAAGTAAACAAACATGTGCTGATCATTTGAATGGTATGAATGTGTAACACCCTCAATTTCATATTCATGCATTGCATATAGAAAAACATTATAAAAGAAATAGAAATGGGAAAGAACCATAAAAATAGGAGAAAGATAGCTGAAAAGAGCCAATTCCAATTTGCCGAGGAGCGCTGTCGACACTTCCCGCGGCCCGCTGGCCACGTGGTGCCTTCGGAGCTAGTCTCTGTGGCGAAGCGAGGCTCAGCCCCGCGGGACACGTGTTGACATCGAAGCTAGTCTCTGCAGAGAAGTGAGGCCCGGCTCCGCGGGACACGTGTCGCTCTCGGAGCTCGCCTCCGAGAGGTCCGGCCCGCTGGACACGTGTCACCCTCGGAGCTCGCTTCCGAGAGGTCCGGCCCGCTGGACACATGTCACTCTCGGAGCTCGCCTCCGAGAGGTCCGACGCTGCTGGACACATGTCGTTCTCGGAGCTCGTCTCTGAGGAAAAAGGAGGTTCGGCGCTGCTGGACACGTGGCACTCTCGGAGCCCACCTCCGAGGAGAGGGGAGGTCCGGTACTGACACGTGGCGCCCCCAGAGCTCGCCTCTGAGGGAGAGGGAGGGCTGGCCCCCGCTGGACACATGGCGTCTCCGGAGCTCACCACTGAGGAGATGTGAGATCCTTAAGCGATTTTTCTCCTGTGTGCGCGGGAATACCCAGTACTGAGGAAACCAACACGATTTCCACATTGCTACCGCACCAAATCAATTGAAGATAAGTTGTTAAGATCCAAAATAAATTGAATAGGAATCTTATTTGAAAATCCAATCGGAGTAGAACTCTTCTTTCACCCCTTATAAATAAAACCCAAAACCCCCTGGCCGCAACCACGTACCTATTTTCCACCTCCCGAGTCGATGACTTGGAGGCCCTAGCTCCCAACTCGCCGAGTTGAACCCCCTGCAGAGTTCAGTCGCCGGTGAGCCCCACCGGTGAGCCCGCAGACGAGCACCATCACACCTCGCCGTCGCTGCTGCCATTGCTAGGAGGAAGGCCCCGCCACCAAAGAGAAGTGAGGTAGGTCTTCGTACTGATCTTACGACCTTGTCTCGGTTTCTTCGCATCTGTTTTCTTCGTTCCCTTCGAACATAAGCTTTTTTCGTGTGGACAGATCACGTCTTGATCGGTTTTTGACGGTGGAATTGATCTAGATCTTGAGTCAAGATCATCACCACGTCCACACTTGATCCTTACACCCTTGTTCACAATAAAACCCCATGCAAGCCCAGTAAAACATGCAAGAACACGTACAAACTGGTCTAACAAAACAGCATCATAGGGTTTGCACCATTGCATCTTGAGTAAAGTTTGTGCATGATATTTGATTGCTATAGTTTTGCATGTGCGTGGTCGTGAGTAGAAGGACAAGCTCAGGAAGCCATCTACAAAGAACTACAGCACCGAGACTTCGAGACACGTGAACAACAAGAGCCATAGGAGCAAGGCAAGTGCCCCTTGACCATATTGATCCCATGTTTTGGAAACTGTTTTGTTTGCGAAAACCTGTATGCTTGAGTCAACTTGATGGAAACCCTTTTATGGGAGTTTACTAGTTTTGTTAACCATCCTTGGTGCCGGGAAAGTTGATGAGTCGGGTATGGTCGTTTTTGCTTTTCGCTTTGCTTAGCTTACGGGTTACGGGAAGCCGAGATAGAACATGTCTAGCTACTGCACTCATATGAATAATGATAATGAGAACTTGATGATGATAATGAGCATAGAATCGGGGGAGATCTAGGCAAGATTGGTTCGAGGATGTGGTAGAATGAGATGGTGATTTACTTGCCGTAGATCTAAGGACCGGTTCATGCCAGCACATGCCAGGAAAACAGTGCCACCACAAGGCCAAATATGGGTGCGGCTTAGCTGACTAATTAGGTAAGTTGCTAGATTGTTATGGACCGTGGAAGGTGTGGGGAATGGGAGTCGAGAGAGGACTGCCCTGGGAACTGCATGGCACAAGAGGGGGCCCGTAGGTGGAAGAATGGTGATTCGAGCCTGCTGGTGAAACCTTAGTGAGTCCATACATCTAGTAGCCCCTTTGTAAAGGCTATTTTGTGATCTCTTGGCCATACTCCGACGGTTGTGTACTGGTATAATGGAGGTTCTGCAGTCGCCGACGGGTGACGAAATCACAAACTTGTGGGTAAAGTGGTGCCACCTCTTAAGAGTGTAAAACTATCATGATAGCCGTGCTTACGGTCACAAGCGCCTGGCCAACTCACATGATTAGATGGGAAACTTGGGATGGTTATTCGGTATGGTTATGGTATGATTATTGGGATTGGTTTCGGGATTGTTGAGTCATGACAATGAGTTTGGTTCTCGGTTATATGATTATGAGATGGATATGAACATGAGATGGTTATTATGAGCATGAGATAAAGTTCAAAAAGATTAATGGTTGGTTGAGACATCAAAAGTGGTGAATCATGAAGGAGGTATATTGCTGTTTTACTTAAATATATGTTGGGATTAAATTCACTTAGAGATAGTTGCTGTTTTTATCATGTTTGTGAAATAAACTTTGCTTTCTGCATTGAGCCTTTTTATTCCCTACCTTGCTGTAAGCTACATGTCATACTTTTCCTGCACTTGCTGAGTACGACATGTACTCACCCTTGCATTATCATACAAACATCAGCAACAGGAGAAGAGTACTTCGAAGATCATGTGGAGTACTAGGCGTGTGAACTACCGTCAACTTGCCTGTGGAGTTGAAGATGGAGCCCCTGCTGTTTAGTTGATTCCGCTATCGTTTAGAGACTTCCGCTGCTAGAATAAGTTAGAGACTTCCGCTGCAAGAATAAGTTAGAGATTCTTGTAATAAAGTACTTAAACCCTATTATTCGTTGTTATATCCTGGATTCAGTTTGTGGATTACATGTGTATGTGTGATGAACATCCTGGGCACACATATGCATTAGCTGGGTTCCGTGTTCTACGGGACCGGGCGTCACAGATTGGTATTAGAGCCACGTTGACCGTAGGACGAAAGCCTAGCTAGAATGCACAGATTGGCATCAGAACCACGTTGATCATAGGACGCAAGACTAGGTAGAATGGACACTCTAAAACACATAGGAACACCTCTCTAAACTGCTATTTTCTAAAATTGCTTGCTGCTGCACTTTCCATGTCAATTCAGCCACCGCAATGTGCTATTTTCAGCCCCTATTTTCTCTTCTTTGGACAGCAACACCTTTGCTTCTTACTCCATAGCTTTTAAAGTTTTGGAGTTGTTTTCTCCTTCTCTAAAATTTCTCATGTCCTATTTATAGATGCCGGTGATACGGAGCACGAGTACTCGTTCACCACCACGTGGGAGTGCACTTAACCCTATTGAGGTGTCCGATGGACCACCCCCTTCACACGGCGGGAACAGCACCAGTTCACATGATTAAGTTTAGTATTCCCATTGAATAAGCCATAATAGGAACGTTAAATCATAGTAGCTTGAATAGGAGTGGCGTGTTGAACTTTTGTGATGATTGCTTGTGTTTGTGTGCTTGAGTGTGAGTTGTGGGACACCTCTACGAATATCCACTTCCACACATAGTAGAGAGATGTGAGATGTTTTGGCATGTGTTCACAACCTCATATAGATTGAAAATAATAAGAGAAGATATTTAGTTCATACCCCTTGATGCATATAGTTGGGGGGGGGGTCAATCTAAACTTCTCTTTTCTATTCCACCCAACTCTCTCTCACGGATGGTGAGGGAAAACGCTAGCCATCAAAGGAGGAACGTTCGTGGCAACCATGAACCACAAGAGGATAGCCACGATGAAATTCCTGAGAATGCTAATCCCGGGGCTGGTGCAAACAACCTTGAACGGTTGATGGCTATGTAGAACCATCTCATGCAAACTATGATCCAAACTTTGGGTCAGGTGCAAGCCAACAACAACAACAATCCTAACCCCGTTCCTGCACCACCACCGCCACCACCGCCGGCTCACAACAGATTGGGAGAGTTCATGAGGACTCGACCGCCTACTTTTGCACAAGCTAATGATCCCATGGAGGCCGATGATTGGTTGAAGTCCATGGAGAAGAAGCTTTCTATTGTTCAGTGCAATGATCGAGAGAAAGTTCTCTTCGTATCGCACCAACTTATGGGAGCAGCCACTGACTGGTGGGACGCTCTTTGCAATGCTCATGACAACAAGGAGACTATCACTTGGGCTGATTTCAAAGAGAGTTTCTGCTCTCATTACGTCCCTGCTGGAGTCATGATGCTTAAAAGGCAAGAGTTCGAAGGTCTCCGCCAAGAAAAGAAGAGCATGAATGAGTACCTCAACAAGTTCATGCAGCTTTCAAGGTATGCTCCAAAAGACGTCAACTCGGATCAATGGAAGCAATACATGTTCATGAGAGGGTTGAACAATGAGATCCAGGTTCAGCTGCTCAACAACGACTATGCAAACTTCCAGAAGCTTGTTGACAAAGCTATAGTGGTTGAGAGCAAGATCCTTGAGATCGAGCAAGAGGGCAAGAGGAAGATGCCATACCAGCCACAAGGGAGCAATGTACGTCCCCGTTTCATGCCCCCAGCTGCACCACAGTATGGCTCGTCCGCTTCTACTTTCCGCCCTGCAAACCCACCTCGCCCTAATCCACCACCGCAACAATATCCTTTTGTGCAAGCACCTCGTGTGCCTTTTCCTTATGCGCCCCATCCCAACATGGGCGCATATGCTCAAAACCACCCTCGCCCCAAAGTTCCTGCTGTCTTGGGCAACAACGCATGCTTTTCATGCGGAGAGATGGGACACTTTGCAAGTCAGTGCCCAAGGAAAGGTCTTGGAAAGCCAAGCAACGTGCCCAAGCAGAACCCACGGCCGAACGGAGGAGCTAATCAAGGCAATCATGGACAGAAGAACTACACTCGTGGCAACGTGAATCATGTCTCCGCTTAGGAAGCGCAACAGGCTGAGGACGTCGTGATTGGTATGTTCCTTGGCAACTCCAACCCTGCCATTGTTTTATTTGATTCCGGAGCATCGCATTTATTCATATCATCCAAGTATGTTGCCATGTGTAATCTGCCCATATCACACACGAAACAGACTATGTTAGTTAATTCTCCCGGTGGAGAAATGAGGACTAATATAGTATGCCGAAAGTAAACCTTAAAATAAGGGGGTAGACTTTCTTGCCAACCTTATTGTATTGGATTCTAAAGGGCTTGATGTAATACATGGAATGAATTGGTTAAGCAAGCACAAGGGAGTGATCCGTTGGTGCAAGGTACAACGGAGCCGTCACATGGAAGCCGAAGCTACATGGGAGCGTGAGGAAGACCTCAAGGCAGAATTCCCTCACCTATTCTCTATTCTATCGAATCTCGAGGGCGAGATTCAGTTTAAGGGGGGTAGGTTTGTAACACCCTCAATTTCATATTCATGCATTGCATATAGAAAAACATTATAAAAGAAATAGAAATGGGAAAAAAATCATAAAAATGGGAGAAAGATAGATGAAAAGAGCCAATTCCAATTCACCGAGGAGCGCTGCCGACACTTCCCGCGGCCCGCTGGCCATGTGGCGCCTTCGGAGCTAGTCTCTACGGAGAAGCGAGGCTCAGCCCCGCGGATCACGTGTTGACTTCAGAGCTAGTCTCTACAGAGAAGCGAGGCCCGGCTCCGCGGGACACATGTCGCTCTCGGAGCTCGCCTCCTAGAGGTCCGGCCCGCTGGACATGTGTCAGTCTCGGAGCTCGCCTACGAGAGGTCCGACGCTGCTGGACACGTGTCGTTCTCGGAGCTCATCTTTGAGGAAAAAGGAGGTCCGGTGCTGCTGGACACGTGGCACTCTCGGAGCCCACCTCCGAGGAGAGGGGAGGTCCGGCACTGACACGTGGCGCCCCCAGAGCTCGTCTCTGAGGGAGAGGGTGGTCCGACCCCGCCAGACACGTGGCGCACGCGGAGCTCGCCTCTGAGGAAAAGGGAGGCCCTGCCTCGCCAGACACGTGGAGCTCGCCTCTGAGGAAACGGGAGGGCCGGCCCCCGCTGGACACATGGCGTCTCCTGAGCTCACCACTGCGGAGATGTGAGATCCTTAAGCGATTTTTCTCCTGTGTGCGCGGGAATACCCGGTATTGAGGAAACTAACATGATTTCCATGTTGCTACCGCACCAAATCAATTGAAGATAAGTTGTTAAGATCCAAAACAAGTTGAATAGGAATCTTATTTGAAAATCCAATCGGAGTAGGACTCTTCTTTCACCCCTTATAAATAGAACCCAAAACCCCCTAGCCGCAACCACGTACATGTTTTCCACCTCCCGAGTCGACGACTTGGAGGCCCTAGCTCCCAACTCGTCGAGTTGAACCCCCTGTCGGAGTTCAGTCGCCGGTGAGCCCCACCGATGAGCCCGCCGACGAGCGCCGTCGCACCTCGCCGTCGCTGCTGCCATTGTAGGAGGAAGGCCCCGCCACCAAAGAGAAGTGAGGTAGGTCTTCGTACCCATCTTACGACCTCGTCGCGGTTTCTTCACATCTGTTTTCTTCGTTCCCTTCGAACAGAAGCTTTTTTCGTGTGGACAGATCACGTCTTGATCGGTTTTTGACTGTGGAATTGATCTAGATCTTGAGTCAAGATCATCACCACGTCCACACTTGATCCTTACACCCTTGTTCACCATAAAACCCCATGCAAGCCCAGTAAAACATGCAAGAACACGTACAAACTGGTCTAATAAAACAGCATCATAGGGTTTGCACCATTGCATCTTGAGTAAAGTTTGTGCATGATGGTTGATTGCTATACTTTTGTATGTGCGTGGTCGTGGATGTGGTAGAATGAGATGGTGGTTTACTTGCCGTAGATCTAAGGACTGATTCATGCCAGCACATGTCAGGAAAACAGTGCCAGCACAAGGCCAAATATGGGTGCGGCTTAGCTGACTAATTAGGTAAGTTGCTAGATTGTTATGGACCATGGAAGGCGCGGGGAATGGGAGTCGAGAGAGGACTGCCCTGGGAACTGCATGGCACAAGAAGGGGCCCGTAGGTGGGAGAATGGTGATTCGAGCCTGCCGGTGAAACCTTAGTGAGTCCATACATCTAGTAGCCCCTTTGTAAAGGCTATTTTGTGATCTCTTGGCCATACTCCGAGGGTTGTCTACTGGTATAATGGAGGTTCTGCAGTCGCTGACGGGTGACGAAATCACAAACTTGTGGGTAAAATGGTGCCAGCTCTTAAGAGTGTAAAACTATCATGATAGCCGTGCTTATGGTCACAAGCGCCTGGCCAGCTCACATGATTAGATGGGAAACTTGGGATGGTTATTCGGTATGGTTATTGGGATTGGTTTCGGGACTGTTGAGTCATGACAATGAGTTTGGTTTTTGGTTATATGATTATGAGATGGATATGAGCATGAGATGGTTATTATGAGCATGAGATAAAGTTGAGAAAGATTAATGGTTGATTGAGACATGAAAAGTGGTGTATCATGAAGGAGGTATATTGCTGTTTTACTTAAATATATGTTGTGATTAAATTCACTTAAAGATAGTTGCTGTTTTTATCATGTTTGTGAAATAAACTTTGCTTTCTGCAATGAGCCTTTTTATTCCCTACCTTGCTGTAAGCTACATGTCATACTTTTCCTGCACTTGCTGAGTACGACATGTACTCACCCTTGCATTATCATACAAACATCAGCAACAGGAGAGGAGTACTTCGAAGATCATGTGGAGTACTAGGCGTGCGAACTACCGTGAACTTGTCTGTGGAGTTGAAGATGGAGCCACTGCTGTTTAGTTGCTTCCGCTATCGTTTAGAGACTTCCGCTGCTAGAATAAGTTAGAGACTTCCGCTGCAAGAATAAGTTAGAGATTGATGTAATAAAGTACTTAAACCCTATTATTCGTGGTTATATTCTGAATTCAGTTTGTGGATTACATGTGTATATGTGATGAACATCCTGGGCACACATGCATTAGCTGGGTTCCGTGTTCTACGGGACCGGGCGTCACAGAATGCAGAATGGTGCGTTCACGCTCGACGCACGAGGAGGGAGGCCCTAGCCAGAGTCATCGTGATGAGTCTCCACCCCCGGAGCAAACCACGACGCAGCAACCACCACCTCCTCCACCACCAGAACTTCCAAGAAATCTCGTGGAGGTTCTCGCCACAGTACTCGGCTCGCGCGACGAGCAAACCGAGTTGCTGCATATTCTGGTGCAGAAAATGTGTCCCATAAGGGAGGACGCCAAGACAATGGGCAACACCAGCCCCAACAGAGTTCATACTCGGACTTCTTGGCGACCCATCCACCTGTCTTTACGGAGGCCGAAGAGCCTTTGGAGGCGGAAAGCTTTATCCGCACTCTCGAGGCGAAGTTTGGTCTACTTCGGTGCACTGAACACCAGAAGGCGCTGTTTGCAGTGCAACGGCTTCAGGGGGAAGCCGGTACATGGTGGGCGAACTACATCGCCTCATTACTGGCTGGTCATGCCGTCACTTAGGCGGAGTTCTGGGAGGCATTCTGTGCCTACCATATACCTCCCGGGGTTATGCATAGGAAGCTCCAGGAGTTTCTAGAGCTGAAACAAGGTGAGAGGAGTGCTCATGAGTACTCCAGAGCATTCAACCGACTGGCGCAATATGCGCCAGAATATGAGGGGACGAAAGACCAGAAGCGAAACACTTTATTCCGGGGCCTGAATCCAAAAATGAAGGTCCATCTTACCCAAAGCAACCGTGACACATTCAATGACCTTGTCAATGCCGCGATTGTGCAAGAAGACGCTCAGCGCGAGCGCGGTTCTGATAAGAGGAAACGCAGCATGCTGGTGAGCAGAAGTAGTGGGGCACCACAGAAATACCGAGTGGTGTACCGCTCACCATCCGGTCAGAGGTGGCAGCCACTGGAGCGACCACCGCAGTTCCGTGGTCGTCAAGTCAATGCGCCCGGTTTCCAACTGTCGTATCCAGCACCGCAACAACAGCAGCAAAGGATAGTCCCGCGTGCGCCTCCATTTCACCTGCGTGCACCGAGATTCCATCCTCAATTCGGAGGGACCCCAACACAATACACGTGCTTCACGTGTGGCCGTGTCAGGCATATTGCTAGGGACTGCCCTGAGCAGCGACAGGGCAGGGGTCGAGCACCGTACCAGGGTGCAAATCAGCCCCGCAACCAGCCCAAGAAACCAACACCAAAACCTAGCAACGTCCACCACTTAGCCATCGAAGACGTGCAGGAAGGCGAACCCGTCCTGGCGGGTACGTTTTCTTATTTAGATCATCCCATAGTCATACTTTTTGACTCCGGTGCCACCCATAATTTCATAAGTAAATCTTATGTTATTAAATATCAATTTCCTAATATTCCCACAAAAAGTTCATACTTGATTTTCTCTCCGGGTGGGAAAATAACAGCTGATAGGATTGTCAATAGAGCACCACTGCAATTGGGTGGGAATCTATATCTGACTTCTTCAATTATGTTAGACAGTGAGAAACTCGATGTCATTTCAGGAATGTCATGCTACATCGCCATGATGATATTCTTGACATCGTTCCACGAGTGGTTCGTTTAAACTCTCCACTTCATGAACCACATATTCTCATTCTTGACCGTTGGGTCCAAGAAATCCCAGCCACATATAACACCGATGCCATAAAACTTGAGGATATTCCTGTGGTCTGTGAATACCCGGACATATTTCCGGATGATCTCACAGGCATGCCACCCGAAAGGGATGTTAAGTTCAAGATCAAACTCGTACCCGGGACGACACCAATATCACGGAGACCTTATAAGATGGCTCCAAATGAGCTAGCTGAATTGAAGGAGCAGCTCAATGATCTGATAAGTAAGGGTTTCATTTGACCGAGTTCCTCGCCATGGGGATGCTCAGCGCTGTTTAAGAAAAAGAAGGATGAAACCATGAGGTTGTGTGTGGATTACCGACCTCTCAACACCGCCACCATCAAACATAAATATCCACTGCCCCGCATCGATATCTTATTCGATCAACTTGTGGGTGCGAGTGTATTTTCAAAGATGGATCTTCGCTCCGGATATCATCAAATAAAGATCCGAGCGGAGGATATTCCAAAGACGGCCTTCTCGACGAGATATGTGCTGTATGAATATCTCGTCATGTCCTTTGTTCTCACCAACGCCCTGGCACATTTCATGAACCTCATGAACTCAGTGTTCATGCCGGAGTCGGACAAGTTTGTGGTGGTGTTCATAGACGACATATTGGTTTATTCCAAGTATGAAGAACACGCCGAACACTTGCATATCATGCTTCAATGATTGCGAGACCATAAGCTTTATGCCAAGTTCAGCAAGTGCGAGTTTTAGATCAGCCAAGTGCCATTTCTTGGTCATATTATTTCTGCGGTGGGCATTGCAGTTGATCCAAGCAAAATTAAACAAGTGCTGAAATGGAAATCTCCCACATCCGTCCATGAAGTCAGAAGTTTTGTCGGTTTAGTGGGATATTATCGGAGATTCATCCCGAGCTTCTCCAAGCTTGCTAAACCGATGACTGGATTGTTGAAGAAGGGGATTAAATATGTTTGGAGCTCAGAATATGAAGGAGCTTTCCAAGCATTGGTAAAGCATCTCACAACAGCCCCGGTGTTAGCTCAACCGGATACGACCAAGCCCTTCGACGTATATTGTGACGCGTCCAGTATCGGGCTTGGCTGTGTATTGGTGCAAGGAGGAAGAGTGGTCGCCTATGGCTCACGTCAACTTTGTAACCACGAGCAGCACTATCTGACTCATGATCTTGAGCTCGCTGCTGTGGTATTGGCGTTAAAAATGTGGAGGCACTATCTACTTGGGAATTTAGTGCATCTCTACTCCGACCACAAAAGCTTGAAGTATATATTCACTCAAAAGGAGTTGAATATGTGGCAACGGAGATGGCTGGAACTGATCAAAGATTATGAGATCGAGATTCACTACCATCCTGGCAAGGCAAACGTGGTTGCCGATGCCTTAAGCCGAAAATCTCACGTCAACAATTTGTCCATCACTCCGCTTAAAGAGGAGGAGCCAAGTTTATACTTGGTTCCATATGGGGCATTATATAATCTTGCTCTCGTCCCTACCATACGAGAGAGATTATGGAAGCTCAGAAGAAAGACGTGGGAATATCGCATATTCGGAGAAGAATGAAGAATGGCAAAATGAAATTCTTCCGAAAGGATGAACACGGTACTCTATGTTTTAAGGACCGTATAGTGGTACCCCGTGACATGAAGCTTCGAAAGAAAATCTTGGACGAAGCTCACTTGTCCAAGTATTCTATTCATCCGGGCAGCAACAAGATGCACCAAGATCTGAAAACCAGGTTTTGGTGGACACGGACGAAAAGAGAAATCGCAAAGTACGTATCCGAATGTGATACGTGTCGGCGGGTAAAAGCTGACTATATGCGTAAATACGGACAGCTGCAACTATTGAACATTCTGGCGTGGAAGTGGGAGGATACCAGCATGGACTTCATAGTTGGCTTACCTCTCATGTCCCACAAGCATGATTCGATTTGTGTAATAGTCGATCGGCTAACCAAATCGGCTCATTTTATTCCCGTACATACAAAGTACATTGCCAAGCAATATGTGGAGTTGTATATTGCAAGGATCTTGTGCTTGCACGGCGTTCCCCGCATAATTATTTCAGATCGCGGTGCGCTGTTCGTTGCTTGATTTTGGGAACAGCTGCACGCGTCATTGGGGACCAAACTGATCCGAAGATCCGCATATCACCCGCAGACGGATTGTCAATCTGAACGGGTGAATCAAGTGCTTGAAGACATGCTACGCGCTTGTGCCATCCACTATGGTAAAAACTGGGACGATCATTTGCCGTTGACGGAGTTTTCATATAATCATTGCTATCAAGCTAGCATCAAGATGGCGCCATATGAAGCTCTCTATGGCCAGAAATGTCGCACACCACTCAACTGGTGTGAGTCTGGCGAGCGACTTATCTACGACATTGAGCTTGTGAATGAGGCCGAAGAACGAGTACGAGTAATACAAGCCAATCTTACGGCTGCTCAATCTCGTCAAAAGAGCTATGCGGATAAAAAACGCCATCCGCTCCACTTCAACATCGGAGACCATGTTTATGTCCGGGTGTCTCCGATGAAAGGAGTTCATCGTTACGGAGTAAAGGGAAAACTAGCTCTGAGATTCATCGATCCGTTCGCCGTCATTGAAAAATGCGGACCTGTGGCCTATCGCTTGGAGTTACCGGCGTCACTCGCGGGAATTCACAACGTATTCCACATTTCTCAGCTGTGGAATTGCCTCAAGCCCTCAGCTGAAATCTGCACTGAAGACATAGAACACTACAGGAATCGCGATAATAGACGATGGCCAGAACCCGTCGTCTATACGGACCAAAGCGTCGTCTATAGCTTATAGACGACGGTATACGCTTATAGACAATGGTTTCCGGCCGTCTATGTTTTTTTGTCATCTATAAGCTTATTGACGAAGGTAACCGTCGTCTATAAATTAATTGACGATGGCCTGATTTAGCTGTCGTCAATAAGTGACTCCTTCCACGTGGCAGCGGGGGAAACTTAGCTACGACGGTTTATAGGGTACCGTCGTCAATGCTGGACTGTTATCTCGACGGTGTCCGAAAGCCGTCGACGATAACAGTCTAGTATCGATGACGGACGCCAGAGAACCGTCATCGATAAGGTTTTGCAGTTTTTGAAAAAACTGAAAATGCTGCCCTAGCTTCGAGGCCAGCCCTGGTTCGATGGCCAGATCACACAGGAATATAAAAACAGACATCACACAGCCATATATATTACGATAAACATTTCAAAACACTATACACACACCGCTACACACTTTGTGAGTTCGTGACTATGAGATGCTACCATGTCTGCTGCCACCGGAGTTCAGAAAGTTGTCTTCCCGCAGTCGTCCAAGCGCCGGAATCTGAGGCGACAGAGATTGAGCCTCCGTCCTCGATCCCTGTGATGTGCAAGTGCGGTTAGACATGTTACAAGTAAGAAATGCATATTTTACTAAATTTGAACAAGTTTAATTAGTTTAAGCTATTTGAATAATTTTGTACCTGGGCTGCTGTCGTCAGCACCGGTGGTAGCTCTATCGCTGGCGGCGCCCATTGCAGAAAGACAGCCGGCTGTCCTGCACTTATAGCCTGCAAACACAAAGCAAATCATTATGCATGTCATTTATATATTAAAAATGTTAAGTACATCATCTAGAATTTACCTGCATGGCATCTTGCGTCTGTAGCATAAACGAGTTTTGATACTCGTCCCTGGCCCTCTATGCCTCGTCCCTAGCCCTCTGTGCCTTGTCCGTAGCCCTGATCTCCGCTGCCCGCATCTCGTCCCTAGCCCTAAGTGCTTCTTGCGTCCTCTGGAGCTCATCTCGAAGACTCTAGAGCTCCAGATCTCGGCTTGCACGGCTGCTGCTGGACCCACCCTAATGCGTTGAAGAGGCTCTCGAGGAAGCCCGCACCTGCCTTGAGTCGACCACTCCATCGAAGATGGCTAACCTGCACAACGAAGTAAGATTATTAAATTTTTGTATCTCGAAGTTCGTAACAGTGAATTAAAAATAACAAAGCTCACCGTCCGTAAGGTTTCCCACCACAGCTTGCATATGCGGCTTCTGGGACGATCGGAGCGCTATGTCAATCGAACTCTTCGCCTTGAATCCTCCGCGCCTCCTCCCGTACTTTTCCTGAAAATACAGAAAAATAACGTCATTAGAACTATTAAAGAGAATTCAATTAAGTTGAAAAAATAACTCACCAAAGTCTCTGTCGCCGTCTGAGAAGAAGCTGGTCAAGCTGCGACGGGTCACTTCCCATGTGACCCCTCTTCCACACCTCGATAGGCGCCAGCTGCTGACCGCTCTCGTGCTCCTATTGATACATGTTAGCACAATGAAGATTATAAAATTACTTAATAGAATGCACGTAGCACTTACCATTCGTTTATCGAGGCGTATGTAGTCGTCCCCACCCAAACGATGTTTTCTGCCCGTCCCTCTACTCTCTCGACGGGTTTTAGAAACTGCCTGGAAGCCCTTGCTCGCACAAAGAGCACACATGGCACGGTACGCGTCCGGACGGCTGTCAAGCAACGCTACGCCGACCTTCACACATTTATTATTGAATGAAAACATTAATCACGATCAGATAATGAAGCAAAGTAAAGTAAAAAACTTTACCTCTGCGTACTGTGCCTCCGTCAAGTACGTGTCGCCCGATTCCTTTCCCGGCTACCCTCGTCTGAATGTAACTTGAAGTACGTATTCGTAGCTTAAATGCGAGCCGTCGATAGTGACTGCGTCACGATCTTCCTGGCGCAGTTATGGAAGAGGAGACCAACGTGTTCCGTCTGCTCGGCCTCGTTCTCCAAACGATACCATGCCTGAAAAAAAGAAATATACAACTAAATGTATGTAAGTTATAATAAATTTGTATTACATAAGTATTTTTCATACTTACCATGAAGTCGTGCCAAACAATCTCCAGGTGGTTGCCGTGAAGAACGTCCTGGACCGTATAGTAGTCGTCCCAAGACGTGGCAGCGCATCCGTCTACACCGGGGTAGTGCAAACGGACTAGACGGCCCAAGACACCATTCACCAGCGAATGCATTTACTGCATGCCATGTCAGGTCGGGCCGGGCTGACCTAAAACCCATTTTTTTACATATTAATAAAATAACTAACTAATAAACAACTATAAATATTAAACAATCATAATAAAGCAAAAATGTAAATCTCATATATATCATAATGCCTAATTAATCCCATTGTTCCTCATACATGCAAAAATCAACTATAGAGCAAAAATGGCTAATCAAAGTGCTAATAAAGAAAAAATGGTCCTCATCAACTATAGAACATGAATAAAGAAAAAATGGTGCTAATCGAAGTGCTAATAAACTCTAATAAACATTTCTAATCAAACATTAATCTCTAATAAACATTGCTAATCAAAGTGTAAGGCCACGGCGAGGATGGAGCGGCCACGGTGGGGGGAAGGGGGGCAGCCACGGTGGGGTGGGGGGCGGACACGAGTGGTGGGGGGGGGGCAGCCACGGTGGGGTGGGGGCGGAGACGGTTGGGGGGGGGCAGCCACGGTGTTGTGACGAGTTGAAAACATTGGGCGGCCGCCAGCGGCAGGGCACGCAGGGGCGGCATCGGCTGGCGGGGGCGCAAGGACGCGACCGGCGGGGGTGGCCGCCGGCAAGGCACAGAGGGGCGGCGGGGGCCGGCGGGGGCGGCGGCGGACGGCGGGGCACAGGGGCTTGCCGACGGGGGAGCAGGGGCGGCCGGGGGGGGCGCAAGGGCCGGCGAGGGTGAAGGGGCGGCAGCGGGGGTCTCAGGGGCGGCCGGGGGGTGGCACAAGGGCCGGCAGCAGCCGGCAAGGGTGCAGCGGAGGCGGCGGGGGTGTAGGGGCGGCCAGGGGGACGAAGGGCCGGCGTGTAAAAGTTCCAAAAATGTAAAGTCAATAAAGTGAATGTTGATTTCCATTTGTGTTGGAATGCATAAAAATTGGGACTTTCAAAAATTTTATACATGTGATGATGCACATGGGTGTCCAACCAAACGAGCTCTCACATTTTTTGAAATGTGTTAAGCCAAGGTTGAATTAAACACCATGTGTAAAGTTCTCACATGTAAAGGGAGTTTAAATTCAGATTTGAACTCAATTGTTCCTCTCAAGTTGCTGTCAAAAATTTGGAGCGCACATGTATCCTCATATCTTTGAATTCGAGGAAATTCATGGTGGCCATATTCTGATTTCAGAGTGGGCTAAAAAGGAGTTAAACATGATCATTTCCAAATGTGAGCTGAATTCAAATTTGAAAGTGAACTTCACACTGGATTTGGTCTAGTCAAATTTCCGCCCATGTGTAAACCCCCGAAATATAAGATTGAGGGGATTTACATGAAGGAAGATCTTTTGGAAACATTTGGCGGATAAGAAGAGGAGTAGGGGGTAGATCCCACATGTCATTGGGCCGCTTTAACTTGCTCCCAAAGACTTCCTCTGTTCGGTGTGGAACACCAACCGAGCCTCCTCAGAGCGCCACCGAGGGCAGCCACCTCCAGCTTCCTGCATCGAGCTGGTGACCTGCTCGTGGCTTCAACACCCCACGGTGTGATCCTCTCACTCACCAACCGAGCTGCAAGCAGAGGCCACCTCCTTGCTGCTTCCGTCACGCTGGCAACCAGCTCGTGGGATTGAGTAGCTCCCGACATGATCTTTTGCTCACAAAAACAGCAACCCCGGGCATTATTTCCCCCGTACAGGAAATGAACCGACACCACGGGATTTAAAATTTGAACTGAACACAACGAAGGTTAACTTCACGGTAATCAAATTCAGTTCGTGGAATTTGCTGTAAACTTGAAATTTAAATTTTGGAGCCACTGAGGTGGGGAGACTGCTTGTGGGTCCCACCTGTCATTGGCACGGAGTCAACAAACGAGCTCCTGTTCTGTGTGTCCTTGACACGATAAGCATGCAGCTCCACCGAGCTGCCTCTGTGCTGGCTCACCGAGGCGGTTTCCTAAGTCTTCGGCTGCAAGACAGAGCCCCGAGGCTGTACAAACCAAACGTTGTTTGCCTGCTCGATAGCTATCGCCAGCCTCGCTCACGCACGCTCGAAGGAAAATGGCGCCGCCTCCTCTCTGCTTCCATTCCTGATCACCATCTGAGGACTGTGGCGCCCAGCTGAGTCGACTACGAGCTGCGCCGACTTCCACTGAACATCATCCACCACTCCTCAGCTCGTCCCCGGCCTCCCCTCGCTGTGCCCGAGCTGTTCTTCACCGGCAAAACAGACCCAACGTTGCACCTCGCTCCTCCTCACCTTCCGGCCGCTCCAACGCCTCTCCCGCACGTCCATCACCTCCCTAAGGTGCGCCAAGGTGTGTAGATCATGCTACCGCAGTCCCCTTGCCCTTCCCCGTCGCTGTCTCGCCGGAATTTGAGTTTTGGCGCCGGTACACGTGAAGAATCGCCCCAAACCAAAACTGTAAATTCATCCAACGTGGTTGATCATCGGTTCTACAATTCAAGCCACAGAAACTAGTGATCCTAGCCCCCTCTCATGCCAAAGCACGGGTTAAACCAGCCATCCCACGCCCCGGGCGACGAGAAATCGCCGGCGGCGGCAAAAACGGGTCGGTCCTCCGGTGAACCCCATGTTCCGGCCGTTTGCTGCAAGGTTTAGCATGCGTTCCATGTTCCCCGATCATTGGTGATTCTTTAGGGCAAGGTAGCTTGCCGGGAGAAGCTTCGGACGCGCCAGAACGCGTTGATGCCGAGCTCCCAAGCCGCCCCACCGGTGCCGACCTGTTTTCGGCCGTTTTCATGCGAGGACACCCTGCCCGGCAGCTGCGCCATGTTCCCAGGAGCATGTAGGGTGAAACCGGAGCTAATTTGGTGGAGAAATGAGGGAGAACGAGCCATGCCATGATCTGAGCTGGTGTGCACGCGCGTTCTCTGGCGGGAGGTTGAATAAAGACCTGACGGGTGGGCCCCACGTTGAGTGCTCTGTACAATTCAAACAGAGAGTTAGTGATACTTGAAAAATACATAACTTTGGGTAGGAAGCTCAAAAATTAGTGAGACAAATTTTGTTGGAATCCTCATGAGGAGTACGTAACAGAGGAACAAATTGCTTGCTACGAAAATGACCAGGAATTTCTGTAGAATTGTTTTTATTAAATCCTTTGGAGATTTATTTCAGGAGCAATTCTTTATGAAACATTCCCAAATTTGGGAGAAAATCCTTTTCATAGTAACTGATCTCCAGTAAACATTTGAGCCTCATTGGAGTTCATTTGCTAGGTCAAATTGCCTTCCAAAGTGCAGCCTTTATTTGGAAATTCAAATTTAAACAGAAACTTTTCAGAACTCCTGTCCAACTTCAAAAATTCATATCTCTCTGATGGTAGCTCCAAAAATGGTGAAACAAAATTTGTTAGAACCATGGAGACTTACTCTAATCAGATATTCCATTACTAGCTATGTCAAAGCTCCTGATTTGGGCTCAAAATTCTGAGAAACATTGTACTTGTAGGAATTTTAAAGACTACATTATGCAATGACATGTCTCCAGATTTGGCTCAAATCATCCTTAGAGAGTCTAGTATCCTCTGTCAAAATTCCAAAGCCAATAAAGGATCCTAAATAGCAGTGGCTATGAATAGAAGTTCAATTCTTATAAATCCTTAATACTTATACATTTATTTTGCTACATTTGATTTATTGACCGAAGTTGAGGACGCACCGGAGTCCTTGGACGTCCTCATTACCAGAAGCTGACTTTCCCTTTAACTCGCAACCAGACAAGCCCCGGTTTGCACTTAAGTACCTTTTATAAAGTTTTTCATTTGTATCACTTATGTCTAGGTTGAAATGTATGCATTAGAGTTAGGGTGATTGAAACCCCACTTGCATAGCCTTTTAAATCCTATAAAGGGTTGGGTAGTTTACAAACTCGATGAGTAGAGAATGCCATGCTAATGTTTAGGATTCCGGTAGAAGTCGAGTGGTTGGAAGCTACTCGCGAGATAGTACTTATCACACAGGATGAGAAGAGATAGAAAATGGCTTAAGTTGTGAAAATGAGACCCAGCAGGGGGGATAGGATGCAGTGAGCAGAGGTCTCACGTGCGTAGCCCTGTTGCCGTCGGTTGAGGACCGTCCGTGTGCGGCCCTGCTGGACAAGTATCGAACAGTACCGGATGCATACTGGCATATGGGAACCAGGAAACCGATGTAATTGGTTAACCTGGTTGTCGAGGCTTACCCAACCATAAATAGGAGTGGGTTGAGGTTAGCAAGGTGTAAATCCGCCGGTGGGCACAGTCACGCTCCACGCGGGGACCTCCTACCCGTTACGGATGGACCGGTTCGGCATTTGGGTTGCCTTTGAAAGGTTATCGCATACAACAGAGTAGGAAGGGGTGTGGAATCACGCTTCTGAAAGTGGGTGTATGTGACGTGTTATCCGAGTGTGTCTTGATTGCAATCACCGTCCCTCGCGGTTATTTGAGTACCCGCTTGTTCACTGCGCTGTGACGTAGTAAGAAGTGAAATAAGCCAACTGAAAATGCTGTATTGAACTATTAAATGTCTCAAAACCTTGTAAGCTGTAGTTATAGAGCAAATTAAGTTTATATTCCACTTTGGGCATCACCACATTGGAGGAAAGCTTTTCTTGTTTGATTGTGGACTTCCGATGTGAGGGCTGCCTAAGGCTCATTAAACTGTTGCTATAAAACTGAAACTAAGGATCAAAATGTAGGCGTGTCTTTATTGCAAAGTCCTTTTTCCTATCTTACACATCCTTGCATGTAGAGTTTCATGCCTAGGGTTGACAGTTAAGACTTGCTGAGCCATCGTGCTCACGGTTGCAATATTTTGAGCTGTATGCAGGTGAGAGTTATGAGGAAGGTTCCGAGGACGACGCGATGCCCCCGTCGGGGTACACGGCCGAGCTGGACCCCTGCACGCCGCCGTGATTTTCCGGTTCCATGCTGCTAGTGTGTAGCGTCCCCGGGCTGGACGGCTGCACTTTTGCCTAGTTAGGATGAGAGACTACTTATGTATATTACTTCCGCTGTATAAATAAGTTTTGTAAAAAGACTTCCGCTGTTTTATATCAAATAAAAGTCTGTATGTTGTTCTTTATTCTTTTCGTGTGTGCTGTTGGGTGCCGCATCGCACGGCACCACCCTATGCGATCTTGGAGTGGGTGAACCATGGGGTGGTCCCCACACGGCGGCAGCCGGCCAAGGCGCAGGGGCAGTGGGGCCGGTGGGGCAGGCGGGGGCGTAGGAGCGGCGACGGCCGGCGCTGCACACGCAGGGGCGGAGGAGGGGAGGAGGGAGGGAGGTGGCATACCTGAGGTCGGCGGTCGGCAGCGACGGTGGTCGGCTGTGGCGGTCAGCGGTGACGGCACGAGTGAGAGAGAGAGAGCGGCGGCGTGAGTGAGAGAGAGAGTGGCGGCGCTGAGTATATCGGTCCTTAAAGACGACTGTGCGCTTACACTGTCGTCTATAAAAGCCCGGGCCTTTATTGTGGACGGTGTATCGTCGTCTATAAGTCCCGAGAACTTATAGACGACAATACTAGGTTAATTGACGATGATGTTTTCCAGTGGTTGTCAATATGTTTATTGACGACGGCTCCGTCGTCAATAATTCTGGCCGTCGTCTATTGTCTCGATTCCTGTAGTGGAAGTTCTCCAACCGGACCTCACCTATTCGGAGTATCCGATCCGGATTATCAATGAAAAGACTCGCGCCACAAGAAACCGGACTTTATGGTTTTATAAAGTCTTGTGGAGTAACCATACCGCTGATGAGGCAATATGGGAAAGCGAGGACTATCTACAAGCAAATTATCAGGACTTGCTATCATCGTATACCGGGTAAATTTTTCCCACTTTATTTTTTTCTTTTAGAATCTTGGGACGAGATTCTTTTTAAGGGGGGAATGATGTGAAAGCCCAGTTTTACACGTTTGGATTGGCATAAAAAAGGTGGAGGAAATTCAAATTTTCAAACTTTTTGGAAACCAGTCAGACACATAAGATATTAGTGCAAATTCCAGTCTGAGCTTACCACTGGGTTCCAAATAATCCCAATAGACATCATGCAAAATTCCATAATTTTGTGTGACACCCTCAATTTCGATTTCTGCATGCATTCATATTTTATATAGAGAAAAGCATTTTAAAAGAAGTGGAAACAGAAAAAGAATCAAAAGGATAGCCGAAAATAACTAATTCCAGTTTACCGAGAAGCGCCGAAAATAACTCCCGCAGTCCGCAGGCCACGTGGCAACTTCTAAGCTCATCCCCGCAAAAGGGGGAGAGGTTCGCCGCTAACTGGCTACGTGGCAGGCTCGGGCTCATCTCTGCGGAAGGGGCGAGGTCCGACCCCATGGGACACGTGTTGCCCCCGGAGCTAGCCTCTGCGAAGGAGCGAGGACAGCCCCACAGGACACGTGTCACCTTCGGAGCTAGTCATTGCGGAAGAGATAGGACCGACACCGCGGAACACATGTCGCTCTCGGAACACACCTCCGAGAGGTCCGGCCCCGCTGGACACGTGTCGCTCTCGGAGCTCACCTCCGGGAGGTCCAGTCCTATTGGGCACGTGTCACCTCCGGGAGGTCCATCACTATTGGACACGTGTCGACCTCGGAGCTCACCTCCGAGAAGAAAGAAAGTCTGGCGCTGTTAGGACACGTGGCACTATCGGAGCTCACCTTCGAAGAGAGGGGAGGCCCAACACTGACATGTGGCACTCTCGGAGCTCACCTCCGAAGAGAGGGGAGGTTCGGAACTAACACGTGGCGTACGCGGAGCTCGCCTCGGTTGAAAGGGGAGGTCCCGACCCACCAGACACGTGGCGCACGCGAAGCACGCCTCTGGAGAGAGGGAGGTCCTGCCCGCAAGGACGCTTGTGTCTGCGGAAAAGGGAGCCCAGGCCCCCGCAGGACACGTGGAGCCTCCGGAGCTCATCACTGCGGAGGTGACGAGATCTGAAGCAATTTTTGCTTCTGTACGCGCGGGAATACCGATACGGAAGGAAACCGACACGAATTCCATGTTGCTACCGCACCAAATCAATTGAAGATAAGTTGTTAAGATTGAAAAACAATTTGAATAGGACTATTATTCGAATTCTGATCAGAGTAGGACTCTTCGTTTTCCTCTTATAAATAGAACCTAAAATGCCCCTTGGTCGTAACATATTTTCCAAGCCGACAACTTAGAAGCCTTAGCCTCAAACTCGCCGAGCTAAACCCCTTCGCCGGAGTTTGACCACCGGAGAGACCGCCGACGAGCCCAGACACGATTGCCGCCGCCGGAAGAGAACCCCGACGGTCTGTTTTTGCTAGGAGGGAGGACCCGGCGATCATCGCGGTTTTCTTTGCATCTGTTCTTCGATCCCTTTGAACAGAAGCTTTTTTGTGGATAGATCACGTGTTGATCAGTTAGATCTTGAGTCAAGATCATCGCCACATCCACATTTGATCTTTACACCTCTGTTCATCATAAAAACCCCATGCAAAGCTATTAAAACATGCAAGAAAACGTACAAACTAAACTGCAACATAGGATTAGCATGCATATGCATCATTGCATCTTGGGTAAAGTTTGTGCATGATAATTGATTGCTGTGAACCTTGTATGTGCATAATCGTAATTAGAAGGACAAGCTCAAGGAGCTATCTACGAAGGATTTCAGCACCAGGAATTTGAGATCCCAGAGCAACAGAAGTCGCAAGAACAAGGCAAGTGCCCCTTGACCATATTGATCCCATGTTTTTGAAACTGATTTGTTTGCGAAAAGGTGTGTGTGCTTGATTCAATTTGATGGGAAACCGTTTCATAGGAGTTTACTAGTTTTGTTAACCACCCTTGTCGCCGGGACAGTTGATGAGTCTGGTATGGTCGGTTTTTACTTTTTGCTTCGCTGAGTCCACGGGATTATGGGAAGCGAGATAGAAGTGCCTAGCTACTGCACCCATAATGATAATGAAAACTTGATGAACATGAATCGGAGGGAGATCTAGGAAAGCTTGGTTTTGTGGAAGTGGTAGAATGAGATGGTGGTTTACTTGCCATAGATCTAAGGACCGGTTCATGCGAGCCATGACAGGATAACAGTGCCACCAGAAGGCCAAATATGGGTGCGGCTTAGCTGACTAATTAGGTAAGTTGCTAAATTGTAATGGACCGTGGAAGGCGCAGGAAATGGGAGTCGAGTGAGGACTGCCCTGGGAACTGCATGGCACAAGAGGGGGCCCGTGGGTGGGAGAATTGGAGATTCTAGCCCGCTGGTGAAACCTTAGTGAGTCCATACATCTAGTATCCCCTTTGTAAAGGCTATTTTGTGATCTCTTAGCCGTACACCGACGGTTGTGTACTGGTATAATGGAGGTTCTGCAGTCGCCGACGGGTGACGAAATCACAAACTTGTGGGTAAAGTGGTGCCACCTCTGTAGAGTGTAAAACTATCATGATAGCCGAGCTTACGGTCACGAGCGCTTGGACAACTCACATGATTAGATGGGATGGTTATTGGGATGGTATTTGGTATGGTTATTGGTTTGGTCTTTGGATTTTGTTTTCGGGACTGTTGAGTCCGGGTAATGAGATTGGTTGCATGACTGTTGAGTCATGGCAATTAGCATTGGTCTCGATATGAGACGGAATTAAATATGAAATGAGATGGTAGTGAATACGAGATGGTATTCATGAGCATGAGGAAAGTTGAGAAAGATAAATGTTTGGATGGAATTGAAAAGTGGTGAATCATGGTGGAGGTATGTTGATGTTTAAATACATGTTGGGATTACATTCACTTAAAGCTAGTTGCTGTTTTTATCATGATTTGTGAAGTAAACATTGCTTTTATGCAATGAGCCTTTTTATACCTACCTTGCTATGAGCTACATATCATATTTTCCCGCACTTGCTGAGTACATCATGTACTCAAATCTGCATTATTACTTCCTCATCAGCAACAGGAGAGGAGTTCTATGAAGACCAAGTGGAGTATTAGGCGTATGATCTATCCTCAAACTTGCTTGTGGAGTAGAGATGGAGCCGCTGCTGCTTCTTAGTTTGCTTCCGCAATAGTTTAGAAGACTTCCGCTGCTAGAATAAAGACTTCCGCTGCTAAGATAAGACTTCCGCTGCTAGAACGAGTTTGAGACTCATGAGACATTGTAATAAAACCTTATTCATTCGTGGTTATATATATTCTGAGTTCAGTTTGTGGATTATATGAGTATGTGTGATGAACATCCTGGGCACACATACGCATCAGTCTCAGTTCAGAGAGGTTCTCTCTCGGAACAGGGGCGTCATAGATTGGTATCAGAGCCACAGGTTGATCGTAGGTCACAAGCCTAGATAGAAATCACAGATTGATATTAGAGCTGCCATGCCTAGTCACAGATTGGTATAGATACCACGATTGACTGTAGGTCACATACCTAGATAAGATCACAGATTGGTACAATTCACAGATTGGTAGCTGAACCACGGTTGACCGTAGGACGTAAGCCTAGTCGCAGATTGGTATTAGGAGCCACGCTGAACATAGGATGCAAGCCTAGGCAGAATGTATAGATTGGCATTAAAACGCCATTGACCATATGACAAAGTCACAGATTGGTAGTTACAGATTGGTCACAGATTGATATCACACCAAACCACATAGGACCCCCATTGAGTAAGTCTTGAATAGGAGTTGTGTGCTGAAGTTTTGTGATGATTGTTATGCTTGAGTGCTTAGTTTGAGTTGTGGGACGTTTCAGCGTTGTCCATATCCACACATAGTAGAGAGATGTGAGATGCTTCGACACTTGTTCACATCCCCATATAGGCTAATATATATAGCCCATCCACCTTGATGCATATAGTTAGGGGGATCCATCTAACCTTCTAACCTCTATTCCACTCAACTCTCACTCACAGATGGTGAGAGGAAACGCCGGCCGTCAAGGGAGGAACGTTCGTGACAACCAAGAGGATGACCACGTTGAGGTTTCTGAGAATAACAACCCCGGAGCTGGTGAAAACAACCTGGAACGGTTGATGGCCTTGCAGAACCAGCTTATGCAAACTATGATCCAAACTTTGGGTCAGCTGCAAGCCAACAACAACAACCCTGTTCCTGCACCACCGCTACCACCACCGCCGACTCACAACCGACTGGGAGAGTTCATGAGGACTCGATCACCCACTTTTGCTCAAGCTAATGATCCCATGGAGGCCGACGATTGGTTGAAATCCACGGAGAATAAGCTTGCCATAGTTCAGTGCAATGACCGAGAGAAGGTTCTCTTCGCATCGCACCAACTTATGGGAGCAGCCGCTGACTGGTGGGACGCTCTCTGCAACACTCATGTTGACCCGGAGACTATTACTTGGACTAAGTTCAAGGAGAGGTTCCGCTCTCATTACATCCCTGCTAGAGTAATGATGCTCAAGAGACAAGAGCTTGAAGGTCTCCGCCAAGGACAGAAAAGCGCAACAAGTTCACGCAACTGTCAAGGTATGCCCCCGAAGATGTCAACTCGGACCAACAGAAGCAGTACTTGTTCATGAGAGGGTTGAACAATGAGATCCAAGTTCAACTTCTCAACAATGATTATGCCAGCTTCCAGAAACTTGTTGACAAAGCTATAGTGGATGAAAGTAAGATCCGAGAGATCGAGCAAGAGGGCAAAAGAAAGATGCCATACCATCCACAAGGGAGCAACGTACGTCCCCGGTACATGCCCCCAGATGCACCGCAGTATGGATCGTATGCTCCTACTTTTCGCCCTAACCAGCCACCACAACAACGTCCTACCATGCAAGGACCTCGTGTGCCTTTTCCTCCTGCACCCCGACCCAACATGGGCGCTCCTGTTCAAAACCCCCACCCCAACGTACCTGCTTCCTTTGCATACGGGGAGACAGGACACTTTGCGAGCCAGTGCCCGAAGAGAGGTCCTGGACAACCAAGCAACGTGCCCAAGCATAACCCACGGCCAAACGGAGGAGCCAATCAAGCAAACCGTGGACAGCAGAGCTACGCTCGCGGCCACGTGAACCATGTCTCTGCTGAGGAAGCGCAACAGGCTGAGGACGTCGTGATTAGTATGTTCCTTGCCAACTCCAACCCAGCCACCATTTTATTTTATTCTGGAGCATCACATTCATTCATATCATCCAAGTATGTTGCCAAGTATAATATACCCATATCACACTTGAAATATACTTGGTTAATTGTCCCGGTGGAGAGATGAGGACTAATATAGTATGTCCGAAAGTAAACCTTAAAATAAGGGGGGTAGACTTCCTTGCCAACCTCATTGTCTTGGATTCCCAAGGGCTTGACATAATACTCGGAATGGATTGGTTAAGCAAGCACAACGGAGTAATCCAATGTGCTAAGAGGAGCGTGCAGTTGACAAACGAGCACGGTACTCATATCGAGTTTGAGTCATCCCAGCCAACAACCGAGAAGGCAACGTTGAACCACATCGAAGGAGCAACCTTGGATAGCATTCCGGTAGTTCAAGAATTTTCGGACGTGTTTCCGGAAGAACTCCCAGGTGTGCCACCTGACCGGGACATCGAGTTTTCCATTGACTTGGTACCCAGAACTGTACCTATAGCAAAGAGACCATATAGGATGCCCGTTAACGAACTAGTGGAGCTCAAGAAGCAAATTCAGGAGCAGCTAGAGAAGGGTTTTATACGTCCAAGCTCATCACCATGGGGAACCCCCGTGCTCTTCGTAGACAAGAAGGATGGAACCCAAAGGATGTGCGTGGACTATAGGTCTCTCAATGAGGTGACGATCAAGAACAAATACCCTCTGACCCGTATAGAGGACCTATTCGACCAAATGAAGGGAGCCCGAGTCTTTTCCAAGATTGATCTTCGGTCGGGATACTTCCAGCTGAAGATTAAGCCCTCCGATATACCCAAGACTGCCTTTCGGACACGGTATGGTTCGTATGAATATACCGTTATGTATTTTGGGTTAACGAATGCACCCGCATACTTCATGTATCTCATGAACAAGGTTTCCATGGAGTACTTGGACAAGTTTGTCGTGGTTTTCATTGACGACATCATGGTATATTCGAAAAGTGAGGAGGAACATGAAGAACACTTGAGATTGACATTACAGAAGCTGCGAGAGAATCAATTGTATGCCAAGCTCAGTAAGTGTCAATTTTGGCTAAAGGAGATATCGTTCCTAGCCCACGTCATCTCCGAGGAAGGAGTATCAGTTGATCCCGGAAAAGTGGGAGATGTACTGAAGTGGAACCAACCGCAAAATGTGAGGGATATTCAGAGTTTTCTTGGGATGGCTGGATACTACCGAAGGTTCATCAAGGACTTCTCCAAGATAGCAAAACCTTTGACAGAATTGCTAATGAAAGGAAAAACCTTCCAATGGACACCAGCGTGCCAAGAAAGCTTTGAGGAGCTCAAGAAAAGGCTAACCACATCACCGGTTCTAGTATTACCGGACATAAGCAAGAGCTTTGACATATATTGTGACGCATCCAGACAAGGGCTTGGATGTGTGCTCATTCAAGAAGGACAAGTGGTAGCCTATGCATCAAGACAGCTCAAGAAACACGAGCTGAATTACCCCACACATGATTTGGAGCTTGCAGCCATAGTGCATGCATTAAAGATTTGGAGACATTATACCCTTGGCCACCGAGGTGAGATCTATACGGATCATAAAAGCCTCAAGTACATATTCACCCAAACGGATTTGAATTTGTGGCAACGTCGATGGTTGGAACTCATCAAGGATTATGATGTTGGAATCAACTATCACCCCGGAAAGGCCAATGTAGTAGCCGATGCATTGATCCGGAAGGGAGCATGTCACCAACTCATGGTTTGGGAGCTACCACCCGAGCTAGGTAAGGAGTTCAACGGTTACATCTCGGGCTCTTGAATGAGATGGAAGTGATGGAACTCCATTCTTCATTGGAACAAGAGATCAGAGATGGCCAAGCAACAGATGAGGAGATCAAGGAGATCAAGGAAAGGATCCGACAAGGTATAGAAAAGGACTTCAAGGAATACGAGAAGGGTACGCTTTGGCTAGGAAAAAGGATTTGTGTGCCTAACGTGAAGCACATCCGCGACACGATATTAAAAGAGGCGCATGACTCACCTTATTCCATACATCCCCGAAGTACCAAGATGTACAAGGACTTGAAAACTTGTTATTGGTGGGATGGTATGAAGAGGGACATAGCTGAATATGTCGCCTTATGCGACACATGCCAACGGGTGAAGGATGAACATCAAAGACCCGCTGGACTGTTGCAACCGTTAAAGGTACCCGAGTGGAAGTGGGAAGACATCAGTATGGATTTCATCGTCGGATTGCCACGTAGTCAGTCGGGTTATGACTCCATCTGGGTTATTGTGGACCGATTGACGAAAACCGCTCATTTCCTTCCTGTTAAAACCACGTACCGCATGGCAGATCTAGCTGAGCTGTACATGGAGCAAATCGTGTGCCGCCATGGAGTCTCGAAGAGGATAGTTTCAGACCGGGGTACCCAATTTACCTCTAGGTTTTGGAAAAAGCTGCATGAAGCTATGGGTACATGACTGGATTTTAGCTCCGCCTACCACCCGCAGACTGATGGACAAACAGAAAGGACAAACCAAATTTTGGAGGACATGTTGAGAGATTGCGCCTTGAAACATGGGCGTAGTTGGGATAGGAGCTTGCCTTATGCCGAATTCTCCTATAACAACAGCTATCAAGCTAGCTTGAAGATGTCACCTTTCGAAGCATTGTATGGTAGACGGTGTAGAACGCCGTTGTTTTGGAACGAGACCGAAGAAAACTAAGTATTTGGACACGAAGTGCTACAAGAGGCTGAGAAGCAAGTCCCAACAATACGGGAGAACTTGAAGGCCGCTCAGTCATGACAGAAAGGCTATGCGGACAATAGGCGAAGGAAGTTGACTTTCGAAGTAGGAGACTTCGTATATCTTAAGGTATTGCCTGTCCGAGGCCAACAATGTTTCAACGTCAAAGGCAAGTTAGCACCTCGCTACATCGGGCCATTCAAGATTTCGGGCAAGCGAGGAGAAGTAGCCTATCAACTAGAGATCCCAACGCACCTCTCTGACGTGCATGACGTGTTTCATGTATCCCAGCTCAAGAAGTGCTTGAGAGTACCAGAAGAGCAAGTACCGATGGATAAGCTTGAACTTCAGGAGGATCTGACCTATGTAGAGCACCCTGTCCGAATTTTGGACATGAAGGAAAGGGTCACGAGGAACAAAGTGATCCGTTGGTGCAAGGTACAATGGAGCCATCACACCGAAGCTGAAGCCACATGGGAGCGTGAAGAAGACATCAAGGCAGAATTCCCTCATCTATTCTCCACTAGCGGATCTCGAGGGCGAGATTCAATTTAAGGGGGGTAGATTTGTGACACCCTCAATTTTGATTTCTGCATGCATTCATATTTTATATAGAGAAAAGCATTTTAAAATATGTGGAAATAGAAAAAGAATCAAAAGGATAGCCGAAAAGAACTAATTCCAGTTTACCGAGAAGCGCCGAAGACAACTCCCGCGGTCCGCAGGCCACGTGGTGACTTCAGAGCTCATCCCCGCAAAAGGGGGAGAGGTCCGCCGCTAACTGGCTACGTGGCAGGCTCGGGGCTCGTCTCTACGGAAGGGGCGAGGTCCGACCCCGTGGGACACGTGTTGCCCCCGGAGCTAGCCTCTGCGGAGGAGCGAGGCCAGCCCCGTAGGACACATGTCGCCTTCGGAGCTAGTCATCGCGCAAGAGAGAGGACCGACACTGCGGGGCACATGTCGCTCTCGGAGCACACCTCCGAGAGGCCCGGCCCCGCTGGACACTTGTCGCTCTCGGAGCTCACCTCCGGGAGGTCCGGTCCTATTGGACATGTGTCACCTCCGGGAGGTCCATCACTATTGGACATGTGTCGACCTCGGAGCTCACCTCTTAGAAGAAAGAAAGTCGGGCGCTGTTAGGACACGTGGCACTATTGGAACTCACCTCCGAAGAGAGGGGAGGTCTGGCACTAACACGTGGCACTCTCAGAGCTCACCTCTGAAGAGAGGGGAGGTCCAGAACTAACATGTGGCGTACACGGAGCTCGCCTCGGTTGAGAGGGGAGGTCCCGACCCACCAGACACGTGGCTCACGCGAAGCTCGCCTCTGGAGAGAGGGAGGTCCCGCCCGCCAGGACACGTTGCGCAACCAGAGCTTATCTCTGCAGAAAAGGGAGCCCAGGCCTCCGCAGGACACGTGGAGCCTCCGGAGCTCATCACCGCGGAGGTGACGAGATCTGAAGCGATTTTTGCTTCTGTACGCGCAGGAATACCGATATGGAAGGAAACCGACACGAATCCACGTTGCTACCGCACCAAATCAATTGAAGATAAGTTGTTAAGATTCAAAAACAATTTGAATATGACTCTTTTTCGAATTCCGATCAGAGTAGGACTCTTCGTTTTCCTCTTATAAATAGAACCCGAAACGCCCCTTGGTCATAACATCTTTTCTAAGCCGACAACTTAGAAGCACTAGCCCCGAACCCACCGAGCTAAACCCCTTCGCCGGAGTTTGACCACCGGAGAGACCGCCGACGAGCCCAGACACGATCGCCGCCACCGAAAGAGAACCCCGATGATCTGTTTTTGCTAGGAGGGAGGACCCGAAGGAAGCAACGTAGGTTTGCAATACCACCCTACTACATCATTGTGGTTTTCTTTGCATATGTTCTTCGATCCCTTTGAACAGAAGCTTTTTCGTGGACAGATCACGTGTTGATTGGCTAGATCTTGAGTCAAGATCATCGCCACGTCCATATTTGATCTTTACACCTCTGTTCATCATAAAAACCCCATGCAAAGCTATTAAAACATGCAAGAAAACGTACAAACTAAACTGCACCATAGGATTAGCATTCATATGCATCATTGCATCTTGAGTAAAGTTTGTGCATGATAATTGATTGCTGTGAACCTTGTGTGTGCGTAATCGTAATTAGAAGTACAAGCTCAGGGAGCTATCTACGAAGGATTTCAGCACCAGGAATTCGAGATCCCAGAGCAACAGAAGCCGCAAGAACAAGGCAAGTGCCCCTTGACCATATTGATCCCATGTTTTTGAAACTGTTTTGTTTGTGAAAAGGTGTGTGTGCTTGAGTCAATTTGATGGGAAACCCTTTAATAGGAGTTTACTAGTTTTGGTTAACCACCCTTGTCGCCGGGACAGTTGATGAGTCGGATATGGTCGGTTCTTACTTTTTGCTTCGCTGAGTCCACGGGATTATGGGAAGGGAGATAGAAGTGTCTAGCTACTGCACTCATAATGATAATGAAAACTTGATGAACATGAATCGGAGGGAGATCAAGGCAAGCTTGGTTTTGTGGAAGTGGTATAATGAGATGGTGCTTTACTTGCCATAGATCTAAGGACCAGTTCATGCGAGCCATGCCACGATAACAGTGCCACCACAAGGCCAAATATGGGTGCGGCTTAGCTGACTAATTAGGTAAGTTGCTAGATTGTTATGGACCGTGGAAGGCGTGGGGAATGGGAGTCGAGTGAGGACAGCCCTGGGAACTGCATGGCACAAGAGGGGGCCCGTGGGTGGGAGAATTGGAGATTCTAGCCTGCTGGTGAAACCTTAGTGAGTCCATACATCTAGTAGCCCCTTTGTAAAGGCTATTTTGTGATCTCTTGGCCATACACCGACGGTTGTGTACTGGTATAATGTAGGTTCTGCAGTTGCTGATGGGTGACAAAATCATAAACTTGTGGTTAAAGTGGTTCCACCTCTGCAGAGTGTAAAACTATCATGATAGCCGAACTTACAGTCACGAGCACCTGGACAGCTCACATGATTAGATGGGATGGTTATTGGGATGGGTTATTGGGATGGTATTTGGTATGGTTATTGGTTTGGTGATGGTTTGGTCTTTGGATTTGGTTTTCGGGACTGTTGAGTCCGGGTAATGAGATTGGTTGCATGACTGTCAAGTCATGGCAATGAGCATTGGTCTCGGTATGAGACGGAATTGAATATGAAATGAGATGGTAGTGAATACAAGATGGTATTCATCAGCATGAGGAAAGTTGAGAAAGATAAATGTTCGGATGGAATATGAAAAGTGGTGAATCATGATGGAGGTATGTTGATGTTTAAATACATGTTTGGATTACATTCACTTAAAGCTAGTTGCTGTTTTTATCATGATTTGTGAAATAAACTTTGCTTTTATGCAATGAGCCTTTTTATACCTACCTTGCTGTGAGCTACATATCATATTTTCCCGCACATGCTGAGTACATCATGTACTCAAACTTGCATTATTACTTCATCCTCAGCAACAGGAGAGGAGTACTATGAAGACCAAGTGGAGTATTAGGCGTATGATCTATCCTCAACCTTGCCTGTGGAGTAGAGATGGAGCCGCCGCTGCTGCTTAGTTTGCTTCCGCAATAGTTTAGAAGACTTCCGCTGCTACAATAAGACTTCCGCTGCTAAGATAAGACTTCCGCTGCTAGAACGAGTTTGAGACTCATGAGACATTGTAATAAAACCTTATTCATTCGTGATTATATATATTCTGAGTTCAGTTTGTGGATTATATGAGTATGTGTGATGAACATCCTGGGCTCACATACGCATCAGTCTCAGTTCAGAGAGGTTCTCTCTCAGAACAGGGGTGTCACATTTTGGAAACATGTTTGCTATTTAATTCTAGAGTGACATCAATAACCAATGGAATTTAAATTTGAATTCCGAATTCGAACCAAACTTGATGAAATGTAGAATTGAAGTCCATAATTGAATTCTACAGATTTGATTTTGCTTCCCTGCAAATATCTAGACTTTTTTGACATAGTTTGGTGGCTGAATTAAAAGGTCAGAAGCAGTAAGAGGGGAAGTGAGACGGTGACATGTGGGACCCTTTTGTCAGCCACTCGCCGAGCATGTCGGTTCCCCTTTTGCTCCTACGGCCGCCACCGCGATGAAGTCTGCGTGCCACCGCGACGTCTCTGGCTTGGCGCCGAAGTCACCGTTTGCCCAAGTGTTTCCACTGAAGCCGACACCCCAACGCTATCGCTGTTTCCACTCGCTCGGTGAAGCAAACGCACACTTTCTCTGTTCTTGCTGCCGGACCGAAAAACCACCGCCCCTCTGCTCTGCACGTTCTAGACCGGGCGTTCTCTGGCTGAGCAGGATCACCGATGGTACGAGGTGCGACTGTAAAGCCTAGGAGCAGCCGTGTTCCCTCTCCAGCCTCGATCACCTTTCTTTTCTCCCGAGCTGCCGCAAGAACCTAAGGAAGTCTATGCTGAAATTCGGTTCCAAGGTGAAGTCATAGTCTAATAGCTTTAGTTCGATGCTTCTACACACCCTAGCGCAGCTCCTTGATGAAAAACCATCGGAAAACGTCGAGAAATGAAGTCGTAATCCGAGTTTTCCTGGCCGCAAACACGCAACCCTAGCTGCACCATCGAGCTACCCTTTGCACGGGTTTCTACCCATTTTAGGATGCAAAATCGTGGTCCTCATATCACCCTGGTGCTCGTGGTGCTCTCCCCAACCGGAATACCCTTCTCCTATGCGAGAATGACGGTGCCGTGGTGGAGCTTGCCGCTGCCACCATCGGGGAGGTGTTTCCGGCAACCTAGAGTCACCACCGACCTCCCAGATTGTTCCTCGTCGAGTTTTGGGCACAGCGGCGAGATGTGAGCCATTTGGGGCACTTGGCAGCCTTTCCGGCGAGTCACTGCTGCTGCTCCGGCGAGAGAACCGCCCGGGCGCGAGGAAGACGATGTAGGGGCGCGGCGCAGGATCTGGGTGTGGCACAGGATCTGGGTGTGGCACATGATAAGAATTTTATCACACGGGATAGAAAGAAAGAACAGCTTAAGAATGTGAAATTGAGACCCAACAGGGGGGATAGGATGCAGTGAGCGGAGGGTCTCACGTGCGTAGCACTGTTGGTGTCGGTTGAGGACCGAGCCGTGTGCGTCCCTGCTGGACAAGTTTGAATCGTACCGGATGCATACTGGCATATGGGAACCAGGAAACTGATGTAATTGGTTAATCTGGGTGCCGAGGCTTACCCAACCGTTTTATAGGAGTGTACGGATGGTAGCAAGGTGTAAATCTGCCGGTGGGCACATACACGCTCCACGCGGGGACCTTCTGCCCGTTACGGATGGACCGGTTTGACATTTGGATTTCCTTTGAAAGGTAGCTGCATACAGCAGAGTAGGAAGGTGTGAAGCACCACACTTCTGAAATGGGTGTATGTGACGTGTTATCCGGGTGTCTATCGGTTGCAATCACCATCCCTCACGGTATTTGAGTACCGCTTGTTCACTGCCCTGTGATGTAGTGATAATTGAAAGAAGCCAGAAGAATATGATGCACTTGATCTATTATTGTATTGAAACCATGTATGCTGTAGATGTAGAGCTCATTAAGTTTATATTCCACTTTGGGCATAACCACATCAGAGGAAAGCTTTTCTTGTTTGATTGTGCACTTCCGATGTGAGGTCTGCCTAAGGCATACTAAACTGCTGCTGTAAAATTGGAAGTAAGGATTAACATGTAGGCATGTCTTTATCGCAATATAATTTTCCTATATTAAGAATCCTTGCATGTAGAGTCTCATGTTTAGGAGTGACGGTTAAATCTTGCTGAGCCATCGTGCTCACGGTTGCTATATTTGAGCTGCTGCAGGTGAGAATTATGAGGAAGGGTCCGAGGAGGAGTCGATGCCCCCATCGGGGTACATGGCCGAGCTGGAGCCCTGCACGCCGCTGTGATCTCCGGTTGTATGTCGCTAGTGTGTAGCGTCCCCGGGCTGGACAGCTGCACTTTTGCATAGCTAGGCTGAGAGTTTAGCTATGAGTAAGACTTCCGCTGTATATTAGGTTTTGTAAAATACTTCCGCTGTTTTATGTAAAATAAAAGTTTGTATGTTGTTCTTAATCTTTTCTTGTGTGCCATTGGGTGCCGCATCGCACGGCACCACCCTCTGCGATCCAAGAGTCGGAGGACCACGGGGTGGCCCCTCACAGTTCAGTCTCCTCAACCGGGGTGATGGTCAGATTATGAACGTGTGACTTGCGACTCAGCGCATCGCCACCATATTTCCCTTGCCCGGGTGATAATGGATTTCTATTTCATAATCTTTTATCAGTTCTAACCATCTTCTTCGCCTCATGTTCAACTCATTCTGAGTGAATATGTACTTGAGGCTCTTGTGGTTGGTATATAAATGTACGAGGTTACCGAGTAGGTAGTGCCTCCACATCTTGAGAGCTAGTTCCACAGAAGCGAGTTCTAAGTCATGAGTTGGATAATTTTGCTCATGATTCCGGAGCTGCCGTGATCCATACGCGGCCACCCTTCGGTCTCGCATCAGCACGCATCCTAGCCCAATGCCGGATGCATCGCAGTACATATCGAACGGTTTTGTTGTGTCTGGCTGCACGAAAACCGGTGCTGATGTTAGGTGCTTGACTAAAGTCTTGAATGCTGCTTCACATGCTGGACTCCAAACATATTTGATAGCCTTCTTCAGAAACTCAGTCATAGGCTTGGCAATCTTCGAGAAATTCGGAATGAACCTCCGATAATATCCTGCGAGTCCGAGGAAACTCCATACCTCGTGGACAGACCTCGGGGACTTTCAATTCAGTACTTGTGTAATTTTGCTCGGGTGTACAGCGATGCCCTCCGCTGAGATGATATGCCCGAGGAAAGGTACTTGCGATATCCCAAAATTGCACTTGCTGAATTTCGCGTATAGCTTGTGATCCCGCAGCCGTTGCAAGACTATACGCAGGTGCTGCGCGTGTTCTTCCTCCAACTTGTAATAAACTAGAATGCCGTCGATGAAGACCACGACAAACTTGTACAGCTCCGGCATAAATACCGAGTTCATCAAATACACATGAAATGAGCTGGATCATTGGTGAGGCCGAAGGACATGACCAGGTACTTATAAAGTCCGTACCTCGTCGAGAAAGGTCCTCAGCCCGTATCTTAATCTGATGGTACCCTGATCTTAAATTCATCTTACAAAAGATCTTTGCTTCGACCAACTGATCAAACAACATGTCGAATTGTGGCAACGGGTACTTGTTCTTGATTGTCACAGCGTTTAGTGGACGATAGTCCACACAAAGCCAACATTGCCGAACAGCCCCATGGTGAGGAGATCGGCCTAATAAACCCATTTTCCAGCAGGTCCTTCAACTTTGTTTTAAATTGCGCCAACTCCTTTGGTGCCATTTTGTATGGCCTTCGGGATATTGGCATAGTTCTCGGTGCAAGTTCAATCTTGAACTCCACCTCCTGGTCAGGCGGCATACCCGGTAAATCATCCGGGAATACGTCGGGAAACTCACGGACTACTGGAATATCTTCCAATCTGATAGTGGTGGATTGGTATACAGCTGGAAGTTTTATTTCTAGACTGTCCAGAAATAATGAATGAGACTCGTTCATTTCTAGGTGCAAATGCACGACTCGTCGGGTGTCTAAAACAGTGTCGTGGTGGGTTAACCATGACATCCCTAAGATGAGATCGACCTTTTATCCCTCTAAAGCTATGAGAGATGTAGGGTCTACTCTACCCCCTAAGCACAATGGATCTTTTTGAACCATCATGCTTGCAGAATTTTTACCACCCGGTGAACAAATCAAATATGGACCCTCAGTGGGTAGTATTTGCAAACTGTGTTTAGCAATATAAGCTTCGCTAATGAAATTATGTGTGGCAACCAAACCAAATAAATCTATGGCGGGATGTTTGTGGAGATGGAACATACCCGCAAGGATGGGTTCTCCCTCCGGCACGTCCTCTATGGCGAGGTTGTGGACGGTGCCAGGCTTAGGGTTCGCCCGCCACGCATTAATGGGATTCTGGGGCTGATTCCTCCCTGGAAACTGTGGTGCCACTATGCTGCCTTGCTTCTCGGGGCAGTTATTGGTGAAGTACCCCTGATGACCGCACTTGTAACGAAAGCCCGGCATGCGCTGCTGAGGTGCAAATGCACGCGGCATCGCCCGCTTCTTCTGTTGTTTCTGCGGAGGTGCTGGTAAGGACGGTCGGAATGCCGGCTGTGGATATGGCCGATTGCAATACTGCATCGGTCGTTGCGGTGGCTGCCATAGTTTCCCCGATGGTGAGCGATACACCATCCAATATTTTTGGGGAGGACCACCTCCCTCTCCGCTGCTCTGCAGTGCGCTGCGCTTCTTCTCCGCCGCAGCCAACTTCTTGCCGGAGTCCTCTTGTACAATCACAGCATCAATCATTTCATTGAGGCTGCCGCGATTGAACATCGCCAGCTTGTCCTTCAGGAGCGGATTCAGCCCCTGGTAGAAGTAGTCCCGCCTATTCCCCTCAGTATCAGCATGATACGACGCATAGAGGGTGAGATCGTTGAACACACGGGCATACTCCAGTGCGTTCCTGTTTCCTTGCTGCAGGTGGAGAAATTCTTGCGTCTTTCTCTTCATAAGACCCGGCGGTATATGATAGGCCCTGAAGACCGTCCAGAATTCCGCCCAAGTCAATACTCGCTCGGTGGGTTGAGAGGCGCATAAGTTTGCCCACCAAGTGCTCGTGGACCCCATAAGTTGCTAGGCCGTGAACTGTGTCTTCCGCTGCTCACTAACTTGGAGCAGCCCAAATTTTATTTCCATTGTGCGGAGCTAGTTGTCCGCATCGATAGGCTCATCTGTTCGCGAGAATACGGGGGATGCGTGGCCAGGAAATCCGAGTAGGAACTCTGCTGTCGTTCCTCTCGGTCTTGACGCCTCTCAAGAAGAGACATATTAGCGATCAATGTTTGGCAGCAACTCGGTGTGCTGCTGGTGCGAGCCTGCCATGGCCGCAACTATATCTGCCAATGTGACTGTTGGCGGTGGTGGTGGCTGTGGTTGCTGCTGCTGCTGTCCCGAGGAAGTCTCGGGAGGCTTCTCCCCCCTGACTGGAACCCCCAACCTCAGTGTTGGTACGAGTGCGAGTCATTCTGAAATTCAAAACAGCGTTGATCAGCACATGTCATACTTAAAATTCCTTGGAAAACGGCATGTATTGCAGTGATGAATGAGAACTTTACACAACATTAACATATATTGATAAAGAAAAAACTTCATACAAGATACATGATTCTCGGGTCAAAATCACAGCCACTTTTGACCACCCGAGGTGTTGTGCTCATGTTGTCACTCCATAGTCACACACTTCTGTCTTTCTAATGACATGTCGCTGTTACAAAAGCTACCATCCGTATAAACATATTTGAAAAGGTCAAATATGCATTTCTACAGAAAAAACAGTGAGTTATAACATGGAACATGTTATTGAACTCATAAACCTGGAAACACAAATCAAACTTCGAACAAATTTGATTTCTGGTCTGCTGCCAAAACTGACAGCACTGACCAGTTTCCCTTTTAATCTGATTTAGACCATGGCAGAATAAGTTCTGGAGTTCAACATCAAAGTTAAAGTTAACTTCAATAGCTTTCCAGAACGTATTTGTATGCCTTCAGATCTGTCCTGGTTCGAAAGTTATGAGATGTCAAAGTTGACAGAATTTCTGGAGAAAATTGAACAGCACCTACCTGCTTGAGGTACTGATTTGATCAAAAATTCCAGTTAATTCTATATCAAATTTGACAAAACTTTATGTTACAAAGTAGTATCCTATCTCATGAAATTTTCATAACTACTTTATTTTCTATTTTTGGATTTTTATGCAGGAAGTTATGCTCATTTTACAGAGAGTTACAGATATTATTTGCTCTGCCCTGTTTTCTGGACAGTTTCAACTCTACTGCTTTTTTCGACTAGTTAAGGGATGAAACACCTCTGGAAATCAATAGAAAATTGTAAAGCTCTTCCAAAGATTTCCATAAATGTATCATACGACCCCAAAGTCGAAAGAACTCGACCTCTAACCCCTGTACAACTTCAGCATTATTTCAGCTGAAAGCAGAGGACTCTGTTCATAGTATCATATAAGTTGAATACTTGCTTACTTTGGAAATCCTTATTAAGGGAAGGAGTTCAATCAAGGTTTTAGTGCTCTGGATCAAACTTTTCAACTTTTACAATGAAGTTATTCATTTAATGGAGTGTGACGTCAAAGCGTCACCCAGTTCATGCCGATACTATGTTCCTCACAAAGAAACCTATTCCGGACTTAGCCGGCTTCGTTAATTCAGTGGCACTAAGCGTCTCTTGCACACGTGTTATACTCGTCTACTGATCCGTTGTTATACTACCTGTAATAAACCACACAATCATCAGGTTCAGCTGCACACTGAACCCGGGCCCAATACAGTTCGATACACCCGTCCATCATCACCCGCACGGGTGTTCTCAAGCTGCGAGTACCTGACGGTCCCGACAAAGCAGGATCTCGCTGAGGGGTGCTGTGTTGGACAGCACCGAACAACACACATAAAAGGCGATAAGCGGAAGCAAAATTTTATTACATAAACTTTTTATCAACATAGTTACATCAAAATAATTTTGTAGTCTACACTCACGGGTGTAGACTTAACGTTGTAGCCTACTAGCACACACGCACACTAACACGGCGGCGTGCACGGCTCCCACTCGACGGTGTTTCCCTCTTGGGGGTCCGTCTCCTCCTCGGCAGCCTCCTCCTCATAAAACCCTGCAAACGCTTCAAACACAAGCAGTGAGCACGATGGCTCAGCAAGACTGACCCGTCTCACCTAAACATGAAACTCTACATGCTGGGTTTGCAGTGTATAGTAGGAAAGTATGCTGCAAAAGACAAGCCTAATTAGTTGACTCTTACTTTCAAGTATCAGCCGCAAGTTAGTGGGGAACCTTGTGCCAAAACACATAAGAAATCCGCAATCAAACAAGAAACACAATTCTCTTATGTGCTTTGCCTACAGGTGAAAAGAACTTTGATTTGCTCTAAAATAAAGCATTTCATAAATAAACAACGTAAAGCTTCCAACCAGCAACTTTTATCATGACAACTAGCTTGTTGTTTCTACATCACGGTACAGTGAACAAATGGTACACACTGACCGCGTGGGACGGCGTTTATAATAGATTTACATCTGCAGGGTTACCCAAATAATCCATCACGTATGCCCGTACTCGATGTTGCCTACAGCAACCACCACGGACGTCGTACGCAACCACCTTTCATCAGTTAGCCAAGTGTTGAACCGGTCCTATCGTCTCGAGCAGGAGGTCTCTACGCGGACCATCCTTGGTGCCCGCTATCTGATTTACACCTCGCTGCTCTCAACCTACCCTCTAGACGACAAGCAATGCCTCAACAGATCACTACCCTAATTACATCGGTTTCCCGGTTCACATATATCTGGTAGGTCTTCGGTACTTTTCTAGCTTGTTCAACAGGCCCACACACGGATCGGTCCTCACTCGACACAAGCAGAGCTATAGCACCTAGGCCCCAAAGTCCTGCTGCCCTTACTCTCCATTCGGTCTCATTTTCTTGCCATGTGTTTCATTGTCTATCTTTCTAACCGAGTGGTGTGCCTCTAGCCTATTCTCACGAGTAGTTGCAACTACTCGACTTGTACTGAATCCTATACCATTTATGCATTGCAGTGGCTACTCGAGGTTTAAATCCTAAGCCCAAAACCCCTGGTTCTCTTGGCTATGCAATTGGGTTTCCAATCAAGACTCTAATGCACATTTGTAGGAAATACATAAAGTAAGTGATCAAAACATAAGACATTAAAAGAGGTTAATGCAAACCGGAGCTTGCCTTGCTGCTGGTCATGGGCTAATTTTTCTTCCGGAGTAATAAAGTCCAGAACCTTCGGGTCTGCTTCAAGTTTAGCGACCACATGAAATAAAATACGATGTGTGTCAAATTTGAATGCATTTTTATTGAATTGAGACGGTGAAGACTATAAGTCTAGCGACACGGCCCCTTTTAGTCTGATATTTTTACTGTGGTTTGGTGACAACTGAAACAGGGACTTGGCCAAATTTCATTTGAAGCAAATCTCATTTGAGCCCTGCACAAATAAATGTGTATTTGATCATATTTAAAGCTCTTATGGCTTTCTAGGGATTTTCATGGAGCAAGCCATGACTTTTTGGAAACTAGAATTTAATGTGGTTCTAACGGAATTGTTTTCATCTAATTTGGAGAATCATAGAAAATGATATGAGTCAAACAAGTTCAGAGAAATTCTAAAAAGTGTTTCTGGACATTTTCTTTTTCTCTGGACCAGTTTACTAAATCACACTATTAGGTAGACTAAATGAGCATGTATGGATCTGAAATTTTTATGGTGACTCAAGGATATTACAAAGAACATCCTGGCTTCATTAATTATGGAGTCCCCAGTTCAAATTCTCAACAATTTAAATTTTGGAGAATTAATAATGGATAAATAAAGGGTTTCATGGAGCGAAACTTATTTTGTCGGAAAATACTCAAAGAGCTGAATCAAACAAAATTTGGTTCACTCAATTTGGACAATCCTAGCCAAAGTTATGGGCTTCTAAAGTTTTGGAGGGAAAACTGAAAAAGAACACTCGAAATGTTTAAATGGCTGACACCCGGGGCCCACAGAATAGTGTCGCCTTCAACCTCCCGCCGGCACCCAAATGCGCGCCGAGCAGAGGCGGTGGCGCGGCCCATTCTCGGCCAATCCTGCCTAATTTTTGACGCAGTTTCTTCCTACATGATCCTTGAAGCACGGCGCACACGCTGGACAACTCCTCGCACCTCGGCATCGCCGGAAAAATGATCGGCAACGGCGACGGCGGAGTTGAGCTCAGGTCCGACGGCGCTAACTCAGCTCGGCCGCGAAAACAAAGGGTTGAAAAGCACCACTGGGGCACGGGGAAGCTAACCCTGCCCTTCTCTTGGCCGGAGATCGCCGGGAAGGTGGACTTCACCGGTGACCCGAGCTGTTTTCACCGGCGGCGGCAAAAACTCGGTGCTACGCACACCTGCTGGACAATCCGTGCTAAGATTTGGCCTAGGTGATCGCTAGATCCTACTCTAGCTCTAACCAGACCAGCTGATCGGATGATCAATCATGCGAGAGGAATTTCACGTTTTGGTCGGCCTCGGTTCTATACGGTGATCGCCGGAAATCTTGAAATTCCGACTAGCCGGTGCTACAAAGGAGCTAGGGGGCTTGGGATGAGCTACTAGACCTCGATGCTAACCTCTGGGTCCAGTTGGTGGCACCGGAGCAGCTCTGAGATGGCCAGACGACGATGATCCGTGGAGATGTGGCGGTGGTGACCCAATGAAGAAGGAAACGGCTCGGAGAAACCAGAGGAACGTCGGTTACAGGCTGGAACCGGTGCGAGAACGTCGAGGAAAGGTCCGCGATTTCGTTTGCGGCCTCAGTTCAGCGTGACAGTCCTGGGTTTGACTGGTCGACGGTGGAGCAGAGAGCTTCGGGGATGCGGCGATGTGTGGCGCGTTTTCTATGACAGCGGGAACCGTCGTTAATAAAGGGTAAACCATCGTGATTAGGTTATTCACGACGGGGAAGCTTATTCATGATGGTTTTTGGCTGTCACCGATAATTAGTTGTAAATAAGATCATTAACGACGGCAGCCGTCATGAATAACTTTATTCGCGACGGCTAAACTGTCCCGTCACGAATAAGTTACCCCGACTGCCACATGGCTCGGGGGATTTATTCACATGGGCCGTCGTGAATAGTACCCAATATTTACGACGGCCAACACTAGCCATCGTAAATACTATTGCATTATTTACGACGGCCAACACCAACCGTCATAAATACTATTGGCTTATTTACGACGGCCAACACTAGGAAACCGTTATAAATAAGTTTGATTTTTTTAAAAAAAATAGAAAATTCTGCCCTGGCTTCGAGGCCAGCCTTGGCTCGATGGCCAACTCACACAGGTAGTCAACAAAAACAACAACAATAGGCAGTCAAAATATTATAAACATCAACACTAGGCACACACATCACACTACACACTACCATGTGCGCTACCTCCAGAACCCGGGAACTCGTCCTCCAGCCTTTGTCCTCCCGGTAGCTGCGGCGATGGCGTGTGAGCCTCGGCCACGGAGCCCTGTTATGTATAAGTGTAGTTAGACAAGTTATAAGTTTAAAAATGCATGTTTGCCTAAGTGAGCTTATTATAACCTAGAATTGATCAAGTTAAACTAGTTTTGGCTATGTTTGTCTAAGTTTAGTGATATTCTAATAAATTTGGCTAAATTTTATCAGTTATGGCTATGTTATGGAAGTTTGAGTAAATTTGTACCTCTGCTCCTATAAAAAGGGCCTATGGCTCCTGTGGGGGCTGCCACTGTGGAAAGACGACCGGCTGCCCTGCCGCCATAGCCTGTGAACAAAAACATTATCATATAACCATCATTGATATGTTAGAAATATTAAGTAAAATGACCGGTACATACCTGCATTGCCGTTTGCATCTGTAGCATGAGCGAGGCTTGATACTCGTCCTGAGCCCTGCTTGTCGAAGTTTGACGCTCCCTTTCTAGTCGTAGCTGCTCCCTTTCTAGCTGGAGCTCCTCCTGTGTCTTGCAGAGCTCGTCCCGAACACTCTGGAGCTCGAGGGAGCTAGGCTGTCTCGATCCCGCCTGCTGCGATGAAGAGCCACTCGAGAAGGTCGTGCCTCCCTCGAGTCGACAACTCGATCGAAGATGGCGAACCTACACAAAAAAAGATTATTAAATGTTTTCAAATTCATTGACATTAAATAAAAAAAGAACTTACCGTCCGTGAGGTTTCCCGCTTCTGGTTGCATACGCGGCTTCTGGGATGATTGGCACAATCTGCCAATCGAAGCCTTCACTGTGAAGCCGCTCCACCTCCTGCCCATACCTTGCCTAAAAAGATGGAAAGATAATATCATCAAAACTATTTAAGAAAACTCAATACAAATACAAAACAACTCACCAGTGCATCCGACGCCGCTTGAGAACACAACTGGTCAGGCTGTGATGGGTCACTTCCCCTGTGTCCCCTCGTCTAGACCTGAATTGGAGTCGGCTCCTGACCGCTCTCGTGATCCTATATATATGTGTTAGTACAATGAATAATTTAAACATATTTAAAAACAATAGTAATGACACTTACGCATGCTTTTAGCCAGACGTAAGTAGCCGTCCGCACCAAACGTATGCTTCCTATCCATCCCTCTGCTCTGTCGACAGGTCCTAGAAACTTTCTAGAATCCCAGACTCGCCCATAGAGCACACAGGACACGGTAGTCCTCCGGGTGGCCATCTAACCACGCTACACCGACCTGCATACATTTATTATTAGGTTATAGACTATTTACCTATTGTGCCTCTTCCAAATTTTATAATAAATATTTTACAATTTACCTCTGTGTACTGCTCTGCCATCAAGTATCTGGGAGCCACGTTCCTGAATGCCCCCAGCTTGCCCTCTTCCAGATGCAGCTTCATGTACCCTATCGTCGCTTGAATTCTTGCGTTTGATAGCAACTGCGTAACGAGCTTCCGGGCGTTCTTCTGGAACATGGCTCCAGCGTAGTCCACCTCGGTCTCGTCCTCCAAACGGTACCGTGCCTAAAAAACATATTTATACATCATTGGTATTAACAATATTATAGACTTATATTACAGAAATATATAATTCATGCTTACCATGAAGTCGGACCACACAACCTCCTGATGGTTGCCGTGAGCAACGTGCTGGGTGCTGGCGTAATTATCCCACGACGTGGCAGGGACACCGTTCGCTACACAGGGGTAGTGCAAACGGATAAGCCGCTCGAGGACATTGTTCACCTGCTTGTGGCATCCTTGACCTGTGAACAAGTCTTCGTACCAAGACCTGATAGAGAATGATAAATCAATACATCTATAACACTAAAATAATCTAAATTGAAGAGTTAGAGATTTACTTACATATCGCCAACCGAACGAATAACTATTCGGTTATCTAGGTTTGCAGGAGCCGGAGGAGGAGCCACATAGTGACTCCTCCTAGTCCGACGCCTCTGAGGTGGCTCGACGTCAGGTGACCCGGAGGAGTGGTCACCGGAAGAGTCCACAGGCGGGTCCACAGGCTGGCTACCCAACCCTGAAGGGTGGTCAGCCTGTACTTGCTGCAGAGGACCTCTCGTCTCTGAGTCCTCGGACCTAGAGTCCTCCTGATAATTTAAAAGAATCATAATGTAGATGAATGAAGTAATTATTGACATTATAAGATTCACGAAATGTTATTTACCTCGTCTGACAACTGTAAGGCGACTCTTGTGCCTCTCAGCTCCGCTAGCTGACTCATCAAAGCAGCCCGTCTAGCAGAAAGTCTGCTAGACGTACTACCCTGAAAGACGTCAGCTGCCCTGCGCAAGGAACCTCTAGCTACACTCCTTGCCTTTCCCTTTTCTCTACCACTGCTCGACGACATCATATTAAAAAGAAAAATTGTTAATGAATGTAAAGGAAAATATATAAGACGAAAGAAGATATATAAGATGTTACTTGAAAATGTATAAGACGTTACTTGAAATCTGCTTCAAAATTCATCAGTATCACGACCATGAAATCTACTCCTTAATCCGGACCGCCGATCTTCTGTCGTGATTGTTTTTCATTTTTGTTTTTTATTTCACAAGTCTCTAAATCTTGAGCATTTCCAACTAACTCATCGAGACCTAGACCATGTTCAACGACAAAAGAGTCCGACAACTCTTGTTCTTGGTAAAACTCATCAATCTCAACGTTCAATAAACTATCTTGGCACCCAGCATCATTTGGTGTATATAACTGTTCACGAGGATTCACCTTGTGTACAACCCACCAAGCATGTAGACTTTTGCATGGATAATATAAATAATACACCTGTTGGACTTGATATGCAAGGACGAAGGCGTCGTGGCCTCGTAGCCGTTCGTTGTGTTTGACTTCTATCATGCCAAATTGGTTATGTCGAGTTCCGTTATTGTTGTCAAACCATTCGCAGCCAAATAAGACTACTTTAAGCTTCTTATTCCGGGCAAAACTGAATTCAAGGATATTTCTAAAAGATTCCATAATAATTAGTTTCCCGTCCTTCGGCGTCAACAGCCGTAGTTACAACACCGGTATTACAAGTTGTCGCGAGAGGACGAAGAGCTTCAAATTCAGTTGAACGGAATCGGAAAGTATTGACGCCGTATCGACCATAGCTTTTAACTTTAATGGATCCGTAGGACAGCTGACCAAGTCCTCATGGACACCGGCATCTTTTTTGCACTGTCCAAAATATAGACGTTAGAAGACTATATCGTGAAATACTCGTAAGTCATATGCGAATAAAGACAAGAAAACGTTACATGATCTCTAAACCAAGATTGAAAGTTAGGCTCTCCATTTAGTCCATAATGTCACATCGTTTCTACTTGCTTGCTCGTAGGTTGATGCTTAGATTTCTAATTTTGGCGATCAAACTCACTACATATATAATAAAAAATGATGATTAGAATATATGTATGGCAAATCTGTACCAATTAGTATATCTGGTGAACAAACACTTGAAATATTTGTCCATCCCGTATATATTAGCGTGCATATAGAGCAAAGAAGCTGTCTTTTCTTCTGTTGTGACGTCGTATCTCATGCTACTACCAACGGTAGTGCCTCTCGTTTGAAAAATGGAGAGGTCGCTATAATGCGGTGCTTCATTGAAATTGTATTGCAACGTAGGAGCATTAACATTGTGTTCTATTGCAAAGTAAACACTTGAGAAGTAGCCTATCTCCTGAAATATAAATGCTTCGGCGATGCATCCTTCAACCCTTGCTCTATTGCAAACCATTGGTTTAAGATACCTGAGTGCTCTTTCAATGTGGTACATCCACCTATATTGAACAGGGCCGCCCACTTTAGCTTCATATGGAAGATGGATTAGGAGGTGTTGCATTTGTTTCAAGAACCCTGGAGGGAAAACCTTTTCCATCTTACATACCAAAACTGGTATCTCATTTTCCAACTTCTCCATCATCTCCTTTGTGATTTCTTTAGCACAAAGCTGCATCATCAAGGTAGATCCGAAACATAACCGGCAAAAGTCTTTCCATGATTATGTGATAATCATGACTTTTCAACCCAGTGAGCTTTCCCGTATTCACATTCACAGCTCGTCTCAGGCTAGCAGCATAACCATCTGGGAATTTCAACTTTTTCAACCACCGCAAGACTTCTTTCTTTTCTTTAGGTCTAAGACAGAAGCAGCGTGTGGTTTGCCACGAGTTCCAGAGAGCTCAAGACTTGGACGGTTACATATCTCTGTCAAATCTTTTCGAGCCTTAATATTGTCTTTTGTTTTGCCCATCACATCGAAGCATGTGCTTATGATGCATTCACTCATATTACGCTCCAGGTGCATGATATCAATGTTATGCATTAGAATTAAGGACTTCACATACGGTAGTTCCCATAATACACATACATGAGTCCAATTGTAGTCCTCTCCGTAACCAACAAAATATCCAGGACGATTTTCATCAGACACTAGCTTGTCCAAATTGGATAATATCTCTGACCCATTCAAACGTTGCGGTGGTCCTTTTATGGCAACGGTGTTCTTTCTGAAGGAATTTACTGTTGTCTGAACATGTGTTTCGGAGGTAGCCAATGTTGATGACAATCGAAGTAACATATCTTGCCACCATGACTAAGACAAAAACATTCCGTGTCCGCAACACATATCACACATGTCAAACGACCATGAGTACTCCAGCCGAAAAACATGTCGTATGCTAGAAAATCATGAACAGACCACAAGTATGCAGCTCGAAGATTGAAATTCTGCTTTTTGTGACAATCGTACGCTTCGATTCCTGTCCATAATAATTTCAACTCTTCAATCAACGGCTTCAACATCACGTTGAGTCGTGAACCAGGATGATCCGGTCTAAGAACAATGAGGCAAAGGAACATGAATTCATACTTCATACAGAGAGATGGTGGTAAGTTGTACGGAATAGCGAACACGGGCCAACATGAGTATGATGTGGCATTTGTACTGAACGGTAAGAAGCCATCTGTCGCTAACCCAGTGCGAACATTTCTTGCATCGTTGGTGAAATCTTGATCGAAGCGGTCAAACGCCTTCCATGCCTCATCGTCGAACGGGTGCAGCATGACTCTGAGGTTCTCACGTACACCTTCTTCGTGCCATCTCATATGTCTGGCAGTTCTTTTTGAGAGAAACAAACGCTTCACCGAGTTGTGATAGGCAAGTAACGAAGCTGCTTATGTGCGACTTCAGTCTGTACACGCTCTCCTTCATCATTATCAACCTGGACAAACCTCGATTTGCCACATTGTAAGCACTTCTTCTTGTTGGCGTGCTCTTTCCAGAAAAGCATATAGTTGTCTGGGCAGACATCAATCTTCTCATATTTCATACCAAGACCAGAAATCAATTTTTTGGACTGGTACATATCTTTCGGCACTTTATGCGGTTGAAGAAGGATATCGCTGATCAATTTGATGAGATTGTTGTAACAGTTGTTGAAGAAATACTTAGACTTAATTTCCATAAGTCTGGTCATTAAATTAAGAAGAGTCACTTTTATGTGTTCATTCAGCAGCTCTTCTGAAGCTTTGAGAAGCTTAAAGAATGTTTCAACCTCCGTTGTAGAAGCATCCTCCGTCAACTCAGGATGTATGGCTTCAAGCATCTCGTCCATCCTATCGACTCCCATGCTATCATCCACCACTTCATTATCTACAGCTTTAGAACGTGTCTCATCGTGAAAGTACCATACCTCATACTTTTGCAAGAAACCGTTTCGACACAAGTGAAATGTCAATATCACCTTGTAAAAAATTTACGCATTCTGGCATTTGGTACATGGGCACCGCACCTTGTTGCTGTTGCACAACGAAAAAGTTCGTTGTATAAAAGTGCTGTCTTGGTGAACCACTCCTCTCAGTGATGCCCATTCTTTTTCTGACCAGAATACATCCAAGTCCGGTCTTCAGCCATGTCTGAGGTTATACCTTCAAAGCGGACAAATCATTATTAGTACATTTTTATGTCTTGTCACGGCCCCTACAACTAGGCAGATAGGTCCTAAACCCACCCAAGAGTGACCGAGGTAGCGTGCTTATGACGAGACACGGTGTCCGAATTCGGATAAAATTTCAGCAGCATAACCCCGCTGTTCTCCAACTGCACACCCAAAAATGGTGCAACAGAGAACATTAGGGTTATGCTGTCGAAATCACGTCCAGATCCAGAGCCCGTACCTAACTCGTCAAATGCACATCCTCGGTCACTCTCAGGCTGTCCAAAAAGGGACAATTCTGAACCTGCACGCCTCACATGCCTATTGCATGTGAGACGTACAGATTCGAAATGGGTAATAAATTTCTATAGGTTATGTTCCTCACATTCATTTCCAGTCATTTACAAGATAGGAAAGAACGAGAAAGAGGGGGTAAGTTGGTCAGAGTTGAAAGTTCAAAGGGCCGAAGCATCACCATTGAAAGTTCCAAGTCATTGTCGCCGTTCGCCTTTGGGCCCGTCTCGACACATAAGTTGCGACTAAAACCATCTGGGCCGTGCCGGGTTGGGCCGTGCCAGGTCGGGCCAGATTGGGCCGTGCCGGGTCGGGCCGGATTTGGCCGTGCCGGGTTGGGCCGTGCCGTGTTGGGCCGTGCCAGGTCAGACCGGCTCGAAACCCGTTAATATACGTATAAATATTACACACTCATAATCAATTAATTAACTAATGATAATCTAATTGAACAATTCAAAACAAAATAAACAACTAAATAATAAAACAATAGTAAGCTGGCGGGCGGGGCGGGCACGGAGCCGGCGGGTGGGGTGGGTACGAAGCCGGCGGTGGCGAGCGGAGCCGGGGCCAGAAGCCGGCAGGGCCGGGCAGGAGCCGGCGGCGGTGGGCAGGGAGCTGGCTGCTGCGGGCGGGGCCGGGGCGGGACCCGGCGATGGTGGGCGAGGCCGGGCGGCGTGGGAGCGAAGGCGGCGCAAGCAAGCGACTGCGTGGGAGCAGCAGAGAGCAGCGGCAGCGCGAGAGTCGAATGAGCGAGTGGGGCGGCCGCGCGTGGTAGTAAGTTAGAACTTATTCATGACGGTGCCGATGCGCCATCGTGAATAAGCTAAACTAAACTAAACTAATTTAAAGTAATTAAACTAAACTAATTAAAATATAATTACAAACTAAGGTAAACTAATTATAAATTAAACTAATTAAACTAACCTAATTACAACTATTTAAACTAAAATAAGCTAATTAACTAAAACTAATTAAAAAACCTCAACGGGCCGGGGCGGCAGCGGGTCGGGGCGGCGCCGGGTCAGGGCGGGCCGGGTCAGCGACGGGGTGGTCGGGGCCGGTCGGGGCAGCGGCGGGAGGCCGGACGGGGCGGCGCCAGATGGCAGCCATGGCGGCTGTGGGCGGTCGAGGTGGGGCTCTGGGGCGGCCGGCGGGCGGGGCGGCATCGGCGGCGGCCGGGCTGGGGCGGCGCTGTGAGGGGCAGGGCGGCGTCGGTGGCAGCCGGGCCGGGACAGGGTGGCGCGGCAAGGGGTGGGGCGGCCTCGAGGTGGCGGGGCATGCAGTGGAGGCGGTGAGTAAGTCGGGCGCGTGAGTGGGGCGGGTGGGCGGGCGGCCGTGCGATGGATAAGTAGGGCATGTTTACGACGTTGCGGTGCAACCGTCATGAATAATGCCCTTATTCACGACGGGGAAAGGCACCGTCGTGAATAAAGTACTTATTCGCGACGGTCACGTCCTACCGTCGTTAATAAAATTGGTCGTCGTGAATTTGTGTTTTTCCTGTAGTGGGGAGAAGGACGAAGCAGTGGCGAAATGGGTTTTGGACCGTCCGGGGGCGAAGATAAGGAGGCTAGGCGCGAGTGCTCGATGTCCAGGACCCGAGAACAGGAGATTGAAGCGCTTCTCGCCGTGGCATCCGTGTCAGCGCGCGCAAGAACCCGAGCAGCTCGGTGTGAGGCGGTTCAGTTGGTTTGTGTGGCTGAAAGGAGGGCCCCACAGCTCAAAATTTTGTCCCAAAAAATTGAATTCTACCACTGCTCCAAATATTCTGACCACACAGTCCCTTGAAATTTATCAAACCACAATCTGGCCATTTGAAGTTTGAATGATTCAAAGTGGAAAGTTGGTTTGACTAAATTTGCTTCAAATGGCAAACTGAATTTCAAATTCATTTTAATTTTGTGACATATAGCTCACGTCAAGATCAACTCCAAATGGAGTGAAAATGGGTGTGTGAGCTCATAAAAATGTGTTGAGTGTGAATATGATTACCACTTTTGAATTCATAGGATGAAAGGAGTTTGAATTAGAATTTAAGTTGAAACTAGCTTTTAAATGATTGTACCCAAAAGTATCTCAAATAGGTTTGGATTTGGGTGAAATTTGGCATGAGCATTCCTAACAAAGTTTAGGAGTTAATCAGGTAGTCGGCCCATATATTATGCATGCCGGAAATACCAGTTTTGCATTTTGTGAATCCATCTCCTAATAAATCTATTTATGGTGGTTACTTGCTCTTGAAATCTGTTCATATTTTTACCACAATTGAACTGAGGTGTGTGGGTGATGAACACTTTTAGCACGTGAAAAACTTGGGCCCTTACACAGGGGTGTGTCACTTCCTCGATCAAGTTCCACGTACATTAACTAGCCAGAAACAGATGCAGGTGGGAGCAGTGGCTCGGAGTCGATTCATTAAACCGACTGATGGATACCACTAAAGGAAACCAAATTATTTTCATGGGCCAGAAACCCATGAAAATACTTGTTAAGCTCACGACAATATTTATTTTCGTGGGTTTTTTAATTATTTTTGTGTGCCTCTGGCTCACAAAATTAAACTATCAAAAGTATACTTTTTTCGTGGGCCGCCCACGAAAATATGTTTATTTTCGTGGGCTAGACCCGGCCCATGAAAATAAAGTTATTTTCATTGGCCAGACATGGCCCATGAAAATATTAGTTTCATGGGCCGGTCCTGGCCCACAAAAATAATATTTTCATGGGCCGGGTCTGGCCCACAAAAATAATATTTTCATAGGTCTGGTCAGGCCCACAAAAATAATATTTTCATGGGCCTGGTTGGGCCCACGAAAATAATTTTCTCATATTTTCATGGGCCAGGTTTCGCCCACAAAAATAATTTGGTCATATTATCATGGGCTCTTTTGAGGCCCACGAAAATACTGTGGCCATATTGCCTAAACCATTTATTTATCGACACATTTCACACTTTGACAAACAGACATATATACACACATTTAATATAGAAAACATTTAACACACATTGAATATAGAAAACATTCAACACACATTTAATATAAAATATCAAACATCACAATTGTTACAAACAGTTTATTACAAACGTTTGGTACATTCATGTTTGACCATCAACACACATTAAAAACAAAGTAAATTGATCGGCCGTCAACCTCTCGCCTTCAGCGACATGTAGTATTATCTATAGCCAGACTGCAAGAGTGAAAATATAAGATATTATATGAAAATCCTATCCCAATTACTCTCACAGAATAGTAAGCAATTAGCCAAGATGTTTATCTCATTCAAACAACTAACCTAGTTGCTACCGCTAGGAGCAAAGTATTGATCGATAGAGTTGTCTTCTCCACATTGCCCCGCTGGAGACGGAGTTTGCAAATTTCTATCTGGCATTGACGATGATCCCTTAAAATTAAAAATGAGACATGTTACAATATTACTATTATTTTATAATAAAAAGAGAATCTAACGAGTATGAGGCTGCTGAAGTGTTGAACGGTGTGAAATCATTAGTAGCCAAACCAATACGAACATTTCTAGCATCTTTTGCAAAATCTTTATCAAAAGAGTCCAGTGCCTTCCAATCCTGAGCATCAGATGGGTATGTCCTTACTCCCTCCATTTCACGCAAACCATCCTTATGCCACCGCATGTGTTTTGCAGTTAATTTAGATAGAAACAACAGTTTTAGTCTAGGTGCAAGAGGCATGTAACGAAGTTGTTTCGCTGCCACTCTTGTCTGTACTAATTCACCGTCCTCATCTGTGACCTCAATGTATCGTGATTGTTTGCAAACTGAGCAATGTGTCACATTTGCATTCTCCTTCCAAAAAAGCATACAATTGTTACAATAACAATCAATCTTTTCATATTCCATACCAAGCCCTGCCAATAATTTCTTCGACTGGTATATGTCTCTCGGCAACTTATGATTTTTTGGAAGAATGTCCGATATCAAATCGCTTATCTCATCATAACAGTTGTTCGACAAATTATACTTTGATTTTATAGACATGAGCTGAGTCACGGTCGCAAGTACATACACTTTAGTGTGCTCATGCAACTCTTCATGCGATGCTGAGAGAATTCTATAAAACTCTTCAACTCCGGGTCCAGAAATTTCCACAGATTCATCAGCACCACATTCACGATCTAGTGCTTCGACCATGTCACCTATTCTGTCCATATTTTCATCTTCCCTCACATCAACAGCAGCATTGCTATGGTACAACTCACCATGCTCATACCATGTTTCATAACCTGGCATAAAACCGAATCTACAAAGGTCTCATTCCATCTCCAACTTTTCCTTGATAAAGAGTTACGACACTTGTTGCACGGATATTTCACAAAACGGTTGGCCGATAACGAGAAAGTACTACTGATAAAAGCCTTAGTATTAATGGCCCATTCATTAGAAGGTGCAATATTCTTCCGCCAACCCTCATACATCCATCGTCTATGATTACTCATGGTCTACACAATAAAATACAAGAACAAAGAACTAAGAAATCGAAATGCTTATACTATAATAAAAGGTTATGTAAGCTCACTAGGTTTTAATGAAACAAAAATATAATTTGATGTAACTATGATTTTCGTACAGCATGCTTAATACCAAGTGCTAAGGGCAATACATATTCTAACATAACAGCTCAAAGCTAATACTCGCAACTTACATACTAAAAGAAACCTTGAAAAGGGCAACGTGTGGTTACCTTCACGGTGCAGAGGCGGCAAGACAGAAGTCTGAGTGTACACAGAGGTGGTGGCAGAGGCGAGCGACACCGGGCCTGAGGTGGGGCAGTCGGCGAGGAAACTCAGAACAAGCTGCAGAGAACAATTTCAGAGAGAATTGTACCATACCATAATAAAACTAATATAATAGAAAAGATGAGAGCTTGCAAAGTTGAATCTATAACAGCAGACTTCCTAAGTCACTTAATATGTCTCTGTTAGAGTATTCGGAAATGCATGCAACTATCAAGTTACTTGCTACACACTTTGCTTTTTTAATATCATGCGTGCAACACCGAGTCCTGAGCTGCCTAGCATGCGGCTGCACGTTGAGCTGTGTGATGTCCCTATCCCGAGAAGAAAAACCTCTCGGAACCGAGACTGATGCATATGTGTGCCCAGGATGTTCATTACACATACACATATAATCCACAAACTGATTTTAGAATCCATATAACCACGAGTGAATAGATTCAAGTACTTTATTACATCAATCTTTATTGCAGCGGCAGTCTTATCTTAGCAGCAGAAGTTTTATTCTAGCAGAGGAAGTCTTCTAAATGATAGCGGAAGCAAACTAAGCAGCAGAAGCGGCTCCATCTCTACTCCACAGGCAAGGTTGAGGGTTGATTACACGCCTAATACTCCACGTGGTCTTCATAGTACTCCTCTCCTGTTGCTGATGATGTATGATAATGCAAGGGTGAGTACATGATGTACTCAGCAAGTGCGGAAAGTATGACATGTAGCTTACAACAAGGTAGGTATAAAAAGGTTCATTGCATAAAAGCAAAGTTTATTTCACAAATCATGATAAAAATAGAAACTAGCTTTAAGTGAATGTAATCCCAACATGTATTTAAAACATCAACATACCTCCATCATGATTCACCACTTTTCATATCTCATTCGAACATTTATCTTTCTCAACTTTTCACATGCTCATGAATACCATCTCGTATTCACTACCATCTTATCTCATATTCAATTCCATCTCATAACCGAGATCAAATCTCATTGCCATGACTCAACAGTTATGCAACCAATCTCATTACCCGGACTCAACAGTCCCGAAAACCAAATCCAAAGACCAAACCATCACCAAACCAATAACGAAACCAAATACCATCCCAATAACCATCCCATCTAATCATGTGAGTTGTCCAGGCGCTTGTGACCGTAAGCTCGGCTATCATGATAGTTTTACACTCTGCAGAGGTGGCACTACTTTACCCACAAGTTTGTGATTTCGTCACCCGTCGGCGACTGCAGAACCTCCATTATACCAGTACACAACCATCGGTGTATGGCCAAGAGATCACAAAATAGCCTTTACAAAGGGGCTACTAGATGTATGGACTCACTAAGGTTTCACTAGCAGGCTAGAATCTCCAATTCTCCCACCTACCGGCCCCCTCTTGTGCCATGCAGTTCCCAGGACAGTCCTCTCTCGACTCCCATTGCCCACGCCTTCCACGGTCCATAACAATCTAACAACTTACCTAGTTAGTCAGCTAAGCCGCACCCATATTTGGCCTTGTGGTGGCACTATTATCCTGGCATTGCTTGCATGAACCGGTCCTTAGATCTACGGCAAGTAAACCACCATCTCATTCTACCACTTCCACGAACCAAGCTTGCCTAGATCTCCCCCCTGATTCATGTTCATCAAGTTCTCATTATCATTACTCATACGAGTACAGTTAGCTAGACACATTCTATCGCTTCTCATATCCCGTAGATTAGCGAAGCAAAAAGCAAAAACCGACCAGACCCGACTCATAAACTTCCATGGCGACATGGGTGGTTAACAAAACTAGGAAACTCCTATGAAAGGGTTTCCAATCAAGTTGACTCAAGCACACACACCTTTTCACAAACAAAACAGCTTTAAAAAACATGGGATCAATATGGTCAAGGGGCACTTGCCTTATTCCTGTAGCTCTTGTGTCTCGATGTTCTGGAGCTGTAGTCCTTCGTAGGTAGCTCCCTGAGCTTGTCCTTCGAATTACGATCACGCACATACAAGGTTCACAGCAATCAATCATCATGCACAAACTTTATTCAAGATGCAATGGTGCATATGCATGCTAATCCTATGATGCAGTTTAGTTTGTACGTGCTCTTGCATGTTCTTGCATGTTTTAAGGGGTTTGCATGGGGTTTTACAATGAACAAAGGTGTAGGGATTAAATGTGGACTGTGCGATGACCTTGACTCTAGATCAAACCGATCAACACGTGATCTGTCCACGAAAAAGATTCTGTTCGAAAGGGTCAAAGAAACAGATGCAAAGAAAACCGCGATCTCGTCGTAAGGTGGTAAGAGATACCTACCTCGGCTTTCCTCTTAGCAATGGCAGCAAAACAGATCGTCGGCTCTCCTCCGGCGATGGCCATCGTGTCTGGGCTCATCGGCGGTCTCTCCAGTGGTCAAACTCCAGCGAAGGGGTTTAGCTCAGTGAGTTTGGGGGCTAGGGTATCTAAGTTGTCGGCTTAGAAAAGATGTTACGACCAAGGGGGTTGTTTTGGGTTCTATTTATAACCGGAAAAAGAAGAGTCCTTCTCCGATTGGATTTCTAATAAGAGTCCTATTTGATTTGTGTTTGGATATTAACAAACTATCTTTCAATCAATTTGGTTGCAGTATTCAACATAGAAGAGTTCGTGTCGGTTTCCTTAATAATGGGTACTCACGTACAGAGGAAAACCGCTTCAAAATCATGTGCTTCCGCAGGGATAAGCTCCGGAGGCTCCACGTGTCCAGCGGGGGCCTTGGCTTCCCTTTTCCTCAGGGGCGAGCTCTGGTTGTGCCGTGTGTCAGGCGGGCGAGACCTCCCTCTCCCTCTAAGGCGAGTTCCTCGTACGCCATGTGTCAGTGCCGGACCTCCCCTCTCTTCGGAGGTGGGCTCCGATAGTGCCACGTGTCCTAACAGCACCGTACTTCCTTTCTGCTCAGGAATGAGCTCCGAGGTTGACACGTGTACAACAGTGACGGACCAAATCAATGGCAAACTCAATGTCCCGATCAGGGGGCATACCTGGAAGCTCCTCTGGAAATACCTCCGAGAATTCTTGAACCACTGGAATGCTGTCCAATGTTGCTCCTTCGACTTGGTTCAAGATTGCCTTTTTGGTTGTTTGTTGGGCTGACTCAAACTCGACATGGATACCGTGCTCGTTTGTCAACTGCACGCTTCTTTCAGCACATTGGATTACTCCGTTGTGCTTGCTTAACCAATCCATCCCAAGTATTATGTCAATCCCTTGGGAATCCAAGACAATGAGGTTGGCAAGGAAGTCTACCCCCTTATTTTAAGGCTTACTTTCGGACATACTATATTAGTCCTCATCTCTCCACCGGGAGAATTAACTAACATAGAACATTTTAAGTGTGATATGGGTAGATTATGCTTGGCAACAAACTTGGATGATATGAAGGAATGTGATGCTCCAGAATCAAATAAGATGGTGGCCGGGTTGGAGTTGGCAAGAAACATACCAATTACGACGTCCTCAGCCTGTTGTGCTTCCTCAGCAGAGACATGGTTCACGTTGCCGCTAGCATAGTTCTGCTGTCCACGGTTTCCCTGATTGTCCCCTCCATTCGGTCGCGGGTTCTGCTTGGGCACGTTGCCTTGCTATCCAGGGCCTCTCCTCGGGCACTGGTTCGCAAAGTGTCATGTTTCCCCGCATGCAAAGCATGCCCTGTTGCCTACGGCAGCAGGTACGTTGGGGCGGGGGTTTTGAACAGGAGTGCCCATGTTGGGTTGGGGCACAGGAGGCATGGGCACACGAGGTGCTGGTGCAATGGGTCGTTGCTGTGGTGGCTGACTAGGGCGGTATGCAGGAGTGGTCGATCCATACTGCGGTGTAGCTGGGGGCATGTACCGAGGTCGTACGTTGCTCCCTTGAGGCTGGTATGTCATCTTCCTCTTGCACTCTCGCTCGATCTCTCGGATCCTGCTTTCAACTACTATAGCCTTGTCAACCAGCTTCTGAAAGCTTGCGTAGTCATTGTTGAGGAGCTGAACCTGAATCTCATTGTTCAACCCTCTCATGAACAGATATTGCTTCCTATGGTCTGAGTTGACATCTTCGGGGGCATACCGGGACAGTTGTGTGAACTTGTTGAGATACTCATTCACGCTTCTTTGTCCCTGGCGGAGACCTTCAAACTCCTGTCTCTTGAGCATCATTACACCAGCAGGGATGTAATGAGAGCGGAAACTCTCCTTGAACTCCAAGTGATCGTCCCCAGGTCGACATGAGCGTTGCTTAGGGCATCCCACCAGTCAGCGGCAGCTCCCATAAGTTGGTGCGACGCAAAGAGAACCTTCTCTCGGTCATTGCATTGCACTATGGCAAGCTTCTTCTCCACGGATTTCAACCAGTCGTCGGCCTCCATGGGGTCGTTAGCTTGAGCAAAGGTGGGTGGTCGAGTCCTCATGAACTCTCCCAGCCTATTATGAGCCGGCGGTGGTGGTGGCAGTGGTGCCGGAACGGGGTTGTTGTTGTTGGCCTGCAACTGACCCAAAGTTTGGATCATGGTTTGCATAAGTTGATTCTGCATGGCCATCAACCGTTCCAGGTGGTTCTCGCTAGCTCCGGAGTTAACAGGAACTTCATCGTGACCATCCTCTTGGTTGTCACGGACGTTCCTTCGGCCGGCGTTTCCTCTCACCATCTGTGAGAGAGATCGAAATAGAATAGAAAGTTAAAAGGTTAGGTAGATCCCCTCAACTATATGCATCAAGGTGGGTTGGACTAAAAGGTTAGGTAGATCCCCTCAACTATATTTCACACCTCTTTCTACTTATGTGTGGACATGGACAACGTTTTGAGACGTCCCACGACTCACACTAAGCACACAATTCACAAACAATCATCACAAGGGCTCACACAACTCCTATTCAAGGCTTGTTCAATGGAGGTCCTATATGACTTAGGGTGTTGCAAATTTTGTGATCCAACTATGGCTTCTCCTAGGCTTGTCTCTTATGTCAAGGTAGTTTCAAGGCTAATCTTAGCACCCTAAGCTTGCACACTATGGTCAGCGTGGCTTAGCTACCAATTTGTGTCGGATACAAATCTGTGATTGTATCTAGGTGTGTAATCTACCCTAATCCGTGGCTTTTGATACCAATCTGTGTTTCCTATTTAGGCGTGTAACCCACTGTCAACCGTGGCTCTGATACCAATCTGTGACGCTCTCAATTCTGTGGAAAACCACGGAACCGAGAACTGATGCATATGTGTGCCCAGGATGTTCATCACACATACACATATGTTCCACAAACTGAATTCAGAATATATATAACCACGAATAACAGAGTTTATTACAATGTCTCATGAGTCTTGGACTCATGCTCACAACGGAAGTCTTTATTTCTATGCAGCGGAAGTCTTCTAACTAGTGCGGAAGCAATTTAACTAATGCAGAATCAATTCTAGGCAGCAGTGGCTCCATCTCTACTCCACAGGCAAGGTTGAGAACAGATCACACGCCTAATGCTCCACTTGGTCTTCATAGTAATCTTCTCCTGTTGCTGATGATGAAATAATAATGCAAGTTTGAGTAAATGATGTACTCAGCAAATGCGGGAAAATATGATATGTAGCTCATAACAAGGTAGGTATAAAAAGGCTCATTGCAGAAAAGCAAAGTTATTTATCAAAACCATGATAAAGCAGCAACTCATCTTTAAGTGAATGTAATCCCAACATGTATTAAAATACGGATCATACCTCCATTATGTTCATTACCTTCCATGTCACAACCAGACATCATTCAACCTCATTCTTGCTCACGAATACCTCCTCGTATTCGCTACCATCTCACGAATACCATCTCGTATTCGCTACCATTTCATCTCATAAACAACTTCGTCTCCCACCGAGACCAACCTTGTTGCCATGACTCAACAGTCATGCAACCCATGTCATCACCCGGACTCAACAGTCCCGTAAACCAAAAACCAAACCATCCAAAACCATAACCAATAACCATATCCAATAACCATCCCAACTAATCATGGAAGTTGGCCAGGCGCTCGTGACCGTAAGCTCGGCTATCATGATAGTTTTAGACTCTACAGAGTTTGCACCTCTTTACCCACAAGTTTGTGATTTCGTCACCCGTTGACGACTGCAGAACCTCCATTATACCAGTATACAACCGTCGGTGTATGGCCAAGAGATCACAAAATAGCCTTTACAAAGGGGCTACTAGATGTATGGACTCACTAAGGTTTCACCGGCAGGCTAGAATCCCCAATTCTCCCACCCACAGGCCCCCTCTTGTGCCATGCAGTTCCCAGGGCAGTCCTCACTCGACTCCCATTCCCCGCGCCTTCCACAGTCCAAAACAATCTAGCAACTTACCTAATTACTCAGCTAAGCCGCACCCATACTTGGCCTTGTGGTGGCACTGTTATCCTGGCATGTGCTCGCATGAACCGGTCCTTAGATCTATGGCAAGTAATGACCATCTCATGCTACCTCATTCACAAACCCGGTCTTTCCTAGATCTCCCTCCGATCCATGTTCATTAAAAACATTAATTTCTCATTATCATTACGAGTGCAGTTAGCTAGACACATCTATCTCGCTTCCCAATCCCATGGACTCAAGGAAGCATAAATGTAAAAACCATACCCGACTCATAAACTTCCCTAGCGACAAGGATGGTTTAACCAAAGCTAGTAAACTCCTATAAAAAGGGTTTCCCATCATGTTTGACTCAGCACACACACCTTTTCGCAAAACAAAACAGTTTTTCCCAAAAACATAGGATCAATATGGTCAAGGGGCACTTGCCTTGTTCTTGCGGTTCCGGTTGCTCTTGGATCTCGAAACCTTGTTGTTGCAGCTCGTCGTAGACAGCTCCCTGAGCTTGTCCTTCTATGCAGGATCACGCACATACAAAATCCAGAGCAATCAATATCATGCACAAACTTTAACTAGATGCGATGATGCATATGCATGCTATCATATAATTAGTTTTATTAGATCGGTTTGTACGTGTTCTTGCATGGCTTGCATGTATTTTATGATGAACAGAGGTGTTCGGATCAAATGTGGACGTGGCGATGACCTTGTCTTTAGATCAACCCGATCAACAAGTCATCTGTCCATGAGAAAGCTTCTGTTTGAAAGGAATCGAAGAACAGATACAAAGAAAACACGACGATGTCGTAAGGTGGTATTGGAGGCCTACCTTACATTCTTCTTGGTCTCAGGGTCCTTCTCTGATCAGACAGATCGTTGGGCTCCTTTCGGGCGATCTTTCTCGACTGAACTCCGGCGATGGGCTTACTTGGCGAGTTGGGGCTAGGGCTCTAAGTCGTCGGCTCAGGTGCTGGAAAAGAAGTTCGTGGTTTTCGGCCAAAGGTTCTGGGTTCTATTTATAATCGGGAGAAGAAGAGTCCTAATCTGATTGTATCTCGAATAAGAGTCCTATTCAGATTATCGTTGAATCTTAACAACTTATCTTGAGTTGATTTGGTGTGGTAACATTGTGGAATTCAGGTCGGTTTCTCCTCCGTACCGATATTTCTACGCGTACAGTATCCAAAAACCGCTCCAGAACTCGTTACCTCCTCGGTGATGAGCTCCGAAAGCCCCACGTGTTCACTGGGCCTGGTCTCCCCCTTTTCCGCAGAGACGAGCTCCGGTTGTGCCGTGTGTCAAGCGAGCAAGACCCCCCTCTCCTTCGGAGGTGAGCTCCCCGTGCACCACGTATCCTGGCGGTCGGGACCTCCTCTCTTATTCGGAGGTGGCTCCGCGCACGCCACGTGTCAGTGCCGGACCTTCCCTCTCTTCGGAGGTGGCTCCGGGTGTGCCACGTATCCATTCCAGACCTCCCTCTCTTTGGAGGCGAGCTCCGTGAATGCCACGCGTCAAGTAGCGCCGGACTTTCCTTTTTCCTCAGAGACGAGCTCCAAGGTAGACACGTGTCCAACAGTGTCGGACCTCCCGGAGATGAGCTCCGGTGGCGACACGTTTCCAATAGAACCGGACCTCTCGGTGGTGAGCTTCGAGATCGACACGTATCCCGCGCGACTGGTCCTCTGATTTTCCGCGGTGACTAACTGCGAAAGTGACATGTGTCCTGCGGAACTGCCTTCGCTTCTCCGCAGAGGCTAGCTCCGGGGGCAACACGTGTCCCACAGGGTCTGACCGCTCCCCCCCCCTTAGCGGAGATGAGCCCCGAGCCTGCCACGTAGCCAGTTTATCGACGGACCTCTCCCCACTTTGCAAGGATGAGCTCCGATCATGCCACGTGGCCAGCGGGCCGCGGAAGTTGTCTTCGGCGCTCTCTGTGAGCTGGATCCTTGTTTTTTTACTATCCTTTTAATTCTTTTTCTGTTCCCACTTCCTTTAAAATGTTTTCTCTTCATGAAACATGAATACATGCAGAAACCAAAAATGAGGATGTCACACACGGGGTGCTTGCATGGCATGACGTTGCTGTGGTGGTTGATTAGGGCGAAAAGTAGGAGCGGATGGTCCATACTGTGGTGCAGCTAGGGGCATGTACCAGGGCGTACATTGCTCCCTTGTAACTGGTATGGCATCTTTCTTTTGCCCTCTTGATCGATCTCTCGGATCCTACTTTCAACCATTATGGCTTTGTCAACTAGCTTCTGGAAGTTTGCATAGTCATTGTTGAGAAGCTGAACTTGGATCTCATTGTTCAACCCTCTCATGAACAAGTACTGCTTCCGTTGGTCCGAGTTGACATCTTCGGGGGCATACCTTGACAGCTGCGTGAACTTGTTAAGGTACTCATTCACGCTCTTCTGTCCTTGGAGGAGACCTTCAAACTCTTGCCTTTTGAGCATCATGACTCCAATAGGGACGTAGTGAGAACGGAAGCTCTCCTTAAACTCAGTCCAAGTGATAGTCTCCTGGTTGACATGAGCGTTGCATAGAGCATCCCACCAGTCAGCGGCTGCTCCCATAAGTTGGTGCGATGCGAAGAGAACTTTCTCTCGGTCATTGCACTGAACTATGGCAAGATTCTTCTCCATGGACTTCAACCAATCATCGACCTCCATGTGATCATTAGCTTGTGCAAAGGAAGGTGGTCGAGTCCTAATGAACTCTCCCAGTCGGTTGTGAGCCGGCAGTGGTGGTGGCGGTGGTGCAGGAACGGGGTTGTTGTTGTTGTTGGCTTGCAGCTGACCCAAAGTTTGGATCATAGTTTTCATAAGCTGGTTCTGCATGGCCATCAACCGTTCCAGGTTGTTTGCACTAGCTCCAGGGTTGTCATTCTAAGGAACCTCAACGTGGTCATCCTCTTGGTTGCCACGGACGTTCCTCCCTTGACGGCTGGCGTTTCCTCTCACAATCTATGAGGGAGAGTTGAGTAGAATAGAGGTTAGAAGTTTAGAGTGATCCCTCCAACTAAATGCATCAAGATGAATGGACTATATATCATCACAAGAGTTGAGTGAGCAAGTGCCGAAGCATCTCACATCTCTCTACTATGTGTGGATATGGACAACGCTGAAATGTCCCACAACTCACACTAAGCACTCAAGCACAACAATCATCACAAGAGTTCAGCACACAACTCCTATTCAAGACTTACTCAATGGGGGTCCTATGTGGTTTGGGGTGATACCAATCTGTGACTACCAATCTGTGACATTGTCCTATGGTCAATGGGGTTCTAATGCCAATCTATGCATTCTACCTAGGCCTGCATCCTATGTTCAGCGTGGCTCCTAATACCAATCTGCGACTAGGCTTGCATTCTACGGTTGAAACCGTGGTTCTGCTACCAATCTATGATCAATCTAGGCTTGTGACCTACAGTCAACCGTGGTAGCTTGATACCAATCTGTGACCTATCTAGGCGTGTGACCTACGATCAACCGTGGCTCTGATACCAATCTGTGACGCCCCTATCCCGAGAAGAAAAACCTCTCGGAACCGAGAATGATGCATATGTGTGCCTAGGATGTTCATCACACATACACATATAATCCACAAACTAAATTCAGAATCTATATAACCACGAATGAATAGATTGAAGTACTTTATTACATCAATCTTTATTGCAGCGGAAGTCTTATCTTAGCAGCAAAAGTCTTATTCTAGCAGCGGAAGTCTTCTAAACTATAGCGGAAGCAAACTAAGCAGCAGCAGTGGCTCCATCCCTACTCCACAAGCAAGGTTGAGGGTAGATTACACGCCTAATACTCCACGTGGTCTTCATAGTACTCCTCTCCTGTTGCTGATGATGTATGATAATGCAACGGTGAGTACATGACGTACTCAGCAAGTGCGGAAAGTATGACATGTAGATTACAACAAGGTAGGTATAAAAAGGTTCATTGCATGAAAGCAAAGTTTATTTCACAAATCATGATAAAAAACAGCAACTAGCTTTAAGTATGTAATCCCAACATGTATTTAAAACATCAACATACCTCCATCAGGATTCACCACTTTTCATATCTCATCCGAACATTTATCTTTCTCAACTTTTCACATGCTCATGAATATCATCTCGTATTCACTACCATCTCATTTAATATTCAATTCCATCTCATAGCCGAGATCAAATCTCATTGCCATGATTCAACAGTCATGCAACCAATCTCATTACCCGGACTCAACAGTCCCGAAAACCATATCCAAAGACCAAACCATCACCAAACCAATAACCAAACCAAATACCATCCCAATAACCATCGTGGTTTGCTCCGGGGGTGGAGACTCATCACGATGACTCTGGCTAGGGCCTCCCTCCTCGTGCGTCGAGCGTGTACCCACCATTCTGCATTCTGTGACGCCCGGTCCCGTAGAACACGGAACCCAGCTAATGCATGTGTGCCCAGGATGTTCATCACACATACACATGTAATCCACAAACTGAATCCAGAATATAACCACGAATAATAGGGTTTAAGTACTTTATTACATTAATCTCTAACTTATTCTTGCAGCGGAAGTCTCTAACTTATTCTAGCAGCGGAAGTCTCTAAACGATAGCGGAAGCAACTAAACAGCAGTGGCTCCATCTTCAACTCCACAGACAAGTTCACGGTAGTTCGCACGCCTAGTACTCCACATGATCTTCGAAGTACTCTTCTCCTGTTGCTGATGTTTGTATGATAATGCAAGGGTGAGTACATGTCGTACTCAGCAAGTGCAGGAAAAGTATGACATGTAGCTTACAGCAAGGTAGGTAATAAAAGGGCCCATTGCAGAAAGCAAAGTTTATTTCACAAACATGATAAAAACAGCAACTATCTTTAAGTGAATTTAATCACAACATATATTTAAGTAAAACAGCAATATACCTCCTTCATGATACACCACTTTTCATGTCTCAATCAACCATTAATCTTTCTCAACTTTATCTCATGCTCATAATAACCATCTCATGTTCATATCCATCTCATAATCATATAACAAAAAACCAAACTCATTGTCATGACTCAACAGTCCCGAAACCAATCCCAATAACCATACCATAACCATACTGAATAACCATCCCAAGTTTCCCATCTAATCATGTGAGCTGGCCAGGCGCTTGTGACCGTAAGCACGGCTATCATGATAGTTTTACACTCTTAAGAGCTGGCACCATTTTAGCCACAAGTTTGTAATTTGGTCACCCGTCAGCGACTGCAGAACCTCCATTATACCAGTACACAACCGTCGGAGTATGGCCAAGAGATCACAAAACAGCCTTTACAAAGGGGCTACTAGATGTATGGACTCACTAAGGTTTCACCGGCAGGCTCGAATCACCATTCTCCCACCTACGGCCCCCTTCTTGTGCCATGCAGTTCCCAGGGCAGTCCTCTCTTGACTCCCATTCCCCGCACCTTCCACGGTCCATAACAATCTGGCAACTTAGCCGCACCCATATTTGGCCTTGTGGTGGCACTGTTATCCTGGCATGACTGGCATGAACCGGTCCTTAGATCTACGGCAAGTAAACCACCATCTCATTCTACCACTTCCATGAACCAAGCTTGCCTAGATCTCCCTCCGATTCATGTTCATCAAGTTCTCATTATCATTACTCATACGAGTGTAGTTAGCTAGACACATTCTATCACTTCCCATATCCCGTAGATTAGCGAAGTGAAAAGCAAAAATCGACCAGACCCGACTCATAAACTTCCCTGGCGACAAGGGTGGTTAACAAAACTAGTAAACTCCTATGAAAGGGTTTCTCGTCAAGTTGGCTAAAGCACACACACCTTTTCGCAAACAAAACAGCTTTCAAAAACATGGGATCAATATGGTCAAGGGGAACCTTCCTTGTTCCTGTGGCTCTTGATGCTCTTGTGTCTCGATGTGCTCTTGTGTCCCTGAGCTTGTCCTTCTAATTACGATCACACACATACAAGGTTCACAGCAATCAATCATCATGCACAAACTTTATTCAAGATGCAATGGTGCATATGCATGCTAATCCTGTACATGCTCTTGCATGTTCTTGCATGTTTTAAGGGGTTTGCATGGGGTTTTACGATGAACAAACGTGTAGGGATCAAATGTGGATGTGGAGATGATCTTGACTCTAGATAAAACCGATCAACACGTGATCTGTCCACGAAAAAGCTTATGTTCAAAAGGATCAAAGAAACATATGCAAAGAAAACCGCGATCTCGTTGTAAGGTGGTAACAGAGACCTACCTCGGCTTTCCTCTTAGCAATGGCAGCAAAACAGATCGTCGGCTCTCCTCCGGCGATGGCGATCGTGTCTGGGCTCGTCGGCGGTCTCTCCGGTGGTCAAACTCCAGCGAAGGGGTATAGCTCGGCAAGTTTGGGGGCTAGGGCTTCTAAGTTGCCGGCTTAGAAAAGATGTTACGACCAAGGGGGTTGTTTCGGGTTCTATTTATAGCCGGAAAAAGAAGAGTCCTTCTCCGATTGGATTTCTAATAAGAGTCCTATTTGATTTGTGTTTGGATCTTAACAAACTATCTTTCAATCGATTTGGTTGCAGTATTCAACGTAGAAGAGTTCGTGTCAGTTTCCTTAATAACGGGTACTCACGTACAGAGGAAAACCGCTTCAGAATCGCGTCCTTTCGCAGGGATAAGATCTGGAGGCTCCACGTGTCCAGTGGAGGCCTGGGATTCCCTTTTCCTCAGGGGCGAGCTCTGGTTGTGCCACGTGTCAGGCGGGCGAGACCTCCCTCTCCCTCTAAGGCGAGTTCCGCGTATGCCATGTGTCAGTGCCGGACCTCCCCTCTCTTCGGAGGTGGGCTCCGATAGTGCCACGTGTCCTAACAGCGCCGTACTTCCTTTCTGCTCAGGAATGAGCTCCGAGGTTGACACGTGTCCAACAGTGACGGACCTCCCGGAGGTGAGCTCCGAGGTCGACACATGTCCATCAGCGTCGGACCTCCTGGAGGTGAGCTCCGGAGGTGACACGTGTCCAGTAGGACCGGACTTCTCGGAAGTGAGTTCCGAGAGTGACACGTTCCCGCGCGGCTGGTCCTCTCTTTTCCGCAGTGACTAGCTCTGAAAGCGACACGTGTCCTGCAGGGCTGGCCTCGCTTCTCCACAGAGGCTAGCTTCGGGAGCAACACGTGTCCCACAGGGTCGGACCTCGCCCGTTCCGCAGAGACGAGCCCCGAGCCTGCCACGTAGCCAGTTTAGCGGTGGACCTCTCCCCCTTCACGGGGATGAGCTCCGAAGGCGCCACGTGGCCAGCAGGGCACGGGAAATGTCTTCGGCGCTTCTTCGGCGAACTGGAACTGGCTCTTTTTAGCAATCTTTTTTATTCTTTCTCTGTTTCTGATTCGTTTAAAATTTTTTCTCTATATAAAATATGAATGCATGCAGAAAACGAAATTGAGGGTGTTACAAGCTGAGAGGGAGAGCGAGCTGCTGGCAGGGGACCGAGCTATGAGCGCGCGAGTATACTAGTGTCTTCATGAAGCAGCACACAAGTATCACATGACCAGTAAACATAATCAACAAGCAATGAAGATTCCGCTAAGCTCAAACTCACATTACTCATGTATCTAAAACCACCTAGTCCGAAATTGTTGTGATTCATATATTATACCTAAATTCCAATAAAGGCACAATCTGCATAAAAAAATATACATACCATGCAGGTCGACCGGCGAGGCAGAGGCGCAGGGCGTGGCCGGGGCTTAGCAGCTCCGCAGCGGAGGGGCCAGAGCTGAGCATGGCGCCGGAGTGGGACAGGGGCTGAGCAGCTGCGCCAGGGCATGGCCGGGGCTGAGCAGCTCCGCAGCAGAGGGGCCGGAGTTGAGCACAGCACCGGAGCGGGACAGAGACTGAGCAGGTGTGCCAAGCCACGGCCGGAGCGGGACAGAGGCTGAGCCGATGCGCCGGGGCACGGCTGGAGCTGAGCACGGCGCCGGAGCGGACTGGGGCTGAGCAGCTGCGCCGGGGGGCGGGGCCGCAGCTGAGCAGCTGCAGCCGGGCTCCGGAGGAACGGCGGCCGCTGCGGTGTGCGCTGGGCTGGGGACGGGCGGCGGCAGGCTGGGGATGGGCTCTGGGCAGGGGACAGGCGGCAGCCGGGCTCCAGAGGAATGGCGGCGGCTGCGTCGTGCGACGGGCTGGGGACGGGTGGCGGCAGGCTGAGGACGGGCGGCGGGCTGGGGACGGGCAGCAGCAGACTGGGGACGGACGCCGGGCTGGGGACGGCCGGCGGCCTGCGAGCACTCCGATCGGCGGCGCGGGGTGCGGAGGTCGGGAGCAGGCAATTGATTATCGAGATGTGATTGTTGCGGCGTCCGTACAGTAAACTTTTTGTAATGTCATGATCGAATAGCAGGACGACGATAATAAACGCGATGTCTTGAGCCACGCACATGCCGACGACAAAGAGCCTAGTTTTGTGTGAAGTATCCTCGTGTTTTCATGTGCCTCTGCAAGCCCACAAAAATACATGCATATATTGTCCTCTGCCTCCCTAAGCCGACGGCAACATGCCTAGGTTTGAGTGTCAGATTCCCTTTATTTTCGTGTTCCACCTCAGACCCACGAAATTATAAGCCTTTATTGTCGTGTGCCGCCTCGAAACCACGACAACAGGCCTAGATTTGTGTGTCGTGCCCCTTTTATTGTCGTGGGCCACCCAGACCCACGAAATTACATGCTATATTGTCGTGTGCCGTCGAGGCCGATGAAAATACGTTCTTCATTGTCATGTGTCGGGTTCTAGCTGATGAAAATCGACAACTTTTATGGTGTGCCGGTTTCTGGCCGACGATATTATGTGCAGATAAACAGAGTCTTCCCGAGCCCTAACCTTACTTTCATGTGTCGTGTTCTGGCTGACGAAAATACATGCAACTATTGTCGTGAGTCTTCTTCTGGCCGACGGAAATTCCAACTTATTTTCGTGTGTCTAGTGCTAACCCACGAAATTTTACGTGATTTTCGTGTGCTTGCGCTCTGGCTCACGAACTTGTACCTTATTTTCATGTGCTTACACTTTGGCCCATGAAATTGTCTATTATTTTCGTGATCTAGGTTCTGACTCACGAAAATAATTTTATTTTTGTGAGGGCCCATGAAAATACATTTAGCCGACGAAAATAATACGTTTTCCTGTAGTGTACTAGAGCTTTTGGAGAGAAGGCAAGTTGTGCAGGAGATGCTGCATTTGCGCAACTTGACATTTTGGGGCCTTGTGATGCATGCTACTATGTGAGACATATTTTGTTGCTAGAACTTTTGTGGAATGGTGCATGCTACAATTTACGCAGGCGGTTCTATAACTACGACTAGCCGCCTGTGAAGAATCTTTATCACAGGCTGTTTGTAACGTAAAGAGTATCCGCCTTTGATAACTCCACTATCGCAGGTGGTTCTTTACCTATGACTGTATGCCTGTGAAGATTGTTTATCACAGGCGGTTTGTAACGTAAGGTTATCCGCCCGTGTAAATCTAAGGACGCATTTACTGTGCGCGTTCCCCTTGCGCGGTAACCGAAAAGGTAAGGCGCGCATGCCCGGTCGCTTCAGTCGCCTGTATTAATGGCCAATATTACAAGTGGCTCCTACTCCTCAGTCCGCCTGTATCGTGCGGTCATTGCCATTCGCACGCAGAATTCGAAGCGATCCGACCTCTCCTTCTCCGCACCATTATAACTTGCATCTTCCCCTTCTCTGCACCACCATCATAGTCTTTCTGTTCCCTCTAGTCTTTGTCTTCCTTGCCGCACGGTAGCCCTAGTCTCAATGGCACCACCTACAAAGCGCTCCTGGCTCTCCACTCGCCATGCCTCTATCCCCGGCTCCAACCACACCTCCGTCCCTAACTCCAACGGCGCCTCCGCCCCTGGCCCCAACCGCACCTCCATCCCTGGCTCCAACCGTGCCTCTGTCCCCGGCTCCAACTGCACCTCTGCCGCCTTCCTAGGTGGAAGAGAGAGTGCATTTGCTTAGGAAAGTCGCTTTCCTAGAGCAGAGTTTTGTTGCCCTCAGGGCACAGGCAGACGACGACCTATCACCGTTGCGCTGGTAGATGGTGAAGGATGTATTTAACAGTACATATGATGCCATGGAGCTTCTGGGTCTTGGTCGCCTTCTAGTACATACTGGAATGGACACCATAGCCCACTACCTCTTCGGGTTAAGTGCAGTGTCCGGTCGTCTTGACGCGATGCGGGAGACAGTCGGTGAGGTGCTTGGGGTGGAAGGCAGCAGGAAGTTGATGGAGGCGATCACCGACAAGTGTTGGGTTCTTCCACCACCGGAGGACTAGACGATCGTCTGTTGTTTTCTTTTGTTGTTTGTAAAAATTTAATTTTTAATGAATGTTTGTTTGATGATGAATGTTTGTTATCTATTATCGAATTCTTTGTTGTCTTTTTGTTTGATGCTAAATGTGGTTCAAGTATATCGGGCCACGACGTTTGGTGGCTTCAAATTGAATTCAAAGGCGCGTTCCCCTCGGTATTAATGGCCAATATTGCAGGCGGCTCCTACTCCCTGTCGCTTCAGCCGCCTGTATTAATGGCCAATATTGCAGGCGGCTCCTACTCCATGGTCCGCATGTGAAAATTGATATGTTTACACATGCGGTTTGCCGTTGCGAGCCATCTGTGATGTTTATTCATCACAGGCGGCTATAATTCATTCGACTTCACAAGCGTTTTTTTTTACGGACCGCCTGGGTCTGAAAAACGAAACACATGTGATAATGGTTTTTGTAGTAGTGACAGTAAAAGGGTGGTTACAACATCCAGACTCCACAATATCAGTCACCCGATTTATGAGGGCGTAACAGTGAGGGGAAGGCCCTAGCACGGCCACGCCCTTCGCCGTCGCCTCAGGCTTTTGTCGTTGTCACTGTGTCAACTCATCGCTACACCGAGTTCTCTCGTACCTCGTAGTCCTTACAGGTACTCTTCATCTCTACCTCTAATCCTATATTATACTATGATTTAATTGACTAGACCCTTAGTCTACCCATGGATTTAAGGCCACTAGGGTCCAATCAGTCTAACAACATCGTCTCTAGGAACCGGAGGAGGAGCCACGTAATGGATCCTCCTAGTCTGTAGCCTTCTTTGCGCCTCCGTATCCTCGGATGACCTATAAGGGTGGTTTGCCAACCCAGAAGGGTGATCAACTGATCCTAAAGAGTCGCCAACTGACTATGGCTCAGAAGGCACCTCGACCTCTGACTGTGACTCTGAGTCATCCTGCAACATTATAGAAAATTTAAGATTGATAAAAAATACTTATAAAATCCAATAAAATATGGTAAGTTAAATTTACCTCAGCCCGCTGAAAGGAAACAGGTCTGCCTACCAGCTCTAAGGGCACGTTTCTCAATAACTGACACTGCCTGCTCTCTCGTGAGAAACTACCCTGAAAAAAGGTTGTCTGCCATGTCCCGTGGGTGAGCCATCCTGCTTGCACTGCTAAAACCTCTTGACGGTCTTCTTGAGACCGTTACCCATGTCCGACAACATCCTATTTCACCAATTTATTACTAAGTACATATATTAAAAATTATACAACATGAAATAATAAATGATGAAAACATTACTTGCATTTAGTTTTTAAATTCATCGGAATCTCGCTCATGTACTCTATCTTAAACCAGACCATCGAACTTTTTTAATGACTGGTCTCAAGAGGTTCAAATTGGGTTGAATGGAACCGGAACCCATTGACGTCGTACCAACCATAGATTCTTAACTTCAAAAATCCGTAAGATTGTTGTCGCAAGTCTTGATGGATGTTAGGATCTTTTACTCAATGTCGAAAATATCAACTTATAAGAATACTTTCTACAAACTACTGTATAAGTCAACATAGATAAAAGACAAGAAAATGTTACATGAGCTCGAAAAAATGATAGGAAATTAGGCCCTCTATTTCGTAGGTTGATGTCTAAGTGTCAAGATTTGCTTGTGGAACTTACTATCCGAAAAAACAAGATTATTAGCATAGATGTATAGGAAATAATGATAGTTAGCATAGATGTAGAACAAACACATGCTCGGAATATTTGTCCATCCCATCTATATTAGATACATGTGTATCAAAGCAGCCTTCCTTTCCTCCGGGATATAATTGTAGCTCGTGCTACTACCAATAGTGCTGCCCCTCGTCGCAAATATAGAGAGGGTGCTACATAGAGGTTCTTAATTCACATTGTAGCACATCGTAGAAGCATTGACATTGAGTTCCTCAGCAAAGTAAACACTTGAAAAATATCCTACCTCATTAAGCGTAAATTCTTCGGCGGTGTACCCTTCAACTTTAGCCCTATTGCCAACTTTTGGTTTAAGATATCTAAGGGCTCTTTCAATATGATACATCCACCTATATTGCACAGGGCCGCCCACTTTAGCATCATATGGAAGATGGATAAGGAGATGTTGCATTTGATTGAAAACACCGAGGAAATATTTTTTCCATATTACATAAAAGCACTGGTATATCCTTCTCCAACTTCTCCATCATCTCTATCGTGATTTCTTTGGCACAGAGGTGTCTCTAAACATAGCTCAACTCGGCTAACACTTTCCAAACCGCACCATCAAGATAGCCTTGAAACATAACGGGCAACAGTCTTTCCATGATTATGTGGTAATCATGACTCTTCAACCCACTTAGTATCCCCGTCCTCACATTAACGGCACGTCTCAAGCTAGCAGTGTAACTGTTGGTATTTCTTACGAAACAAATTAGATATCCGCAAGAGCACGGAATACCGTCGTAGCACTTCCCTCAAGAGTATTCCCAAGGGCATCGAATCCAAGGAACATGTGGGTTAATCTTCTCACTATCTCACCCAAAGACACAATTTGTTTGATAGGCAAGGGATAGAGAGGAATTCCTAAGGATTATCTTTAATTCAAAATAATCTACGGTGGTTGTTTGATACGGGCACGGGGTTACCCCTGGTTTACTAGAGCGACTCCCACCAAGAGCCTATGCCATAGTCGAATATGGAGGATTACAAAGGACGGATAGGGCTGTCACCACCTGCCGCATACCTCTTCAATCCGTGGATTTACGAGATATCCACCGGTGATTTCTAACATAAGCACCTCGCTTACGTTATTAATCACTACTATAATCTTTTTGAATACAAATCTAAGACTAGAGCTCCTAATTGAATAAAGCAATGAACACACAAACAACTACAGAAATAAACCACTTTGAATCTAGGAACAAAACTTAAATGAAATTCACAAAAGCTTACTCATTTGAAGAGAACTTCCGTGGAGGTACAAGTGTTAGAGAGGAACCTAACAACCAAGCCTCCTCTTCCTCCTAGCTTCTCCTCACTCTCCTCCTATCTTGGCAGCCTCTAAGGCAGCACAAAGCATATGGAGTGGAGTATGAGAGGGACCCGACCACCCGTTCATTCACGGGGCCGTGCCACTCGCCCGGAAATCACATTGGGTGGTGCCGTGTTGTGCGGCACCCAACAGCACACATATAAGGAATAATGTATTACATAAAACAATAGCGGAAGCTTACAAGTTTTTCTTTGTAAATAGTTTACATCAAGTAGCTACAGCAAAAGACTACAAAAGCTCACGTCGAATAACTAATGAGCACTCAAGAAGAGGTCCAGCCCGTGGACTCCTCTCGCTAGCAACATGAAGACATTGCAGCGGCTGGGTTCTCCATGTGTTAAATGACTCGGAAGTCTCCGAGTCTCACCGGACAACCTCCTTCTTAGAATCGATGTTAACCTGCAAAACCACTCATATAGAAAGCGTGAGCACATAGGCTCAGCAAGACTGATCCGTCTCTCCTAAACAAGAAACTCTACATGCACGACGGAATGAAATAGTGTATCTGAATTTGCATAAAGGACTCGCTTAGTGTTGATCCTTAACATTCAGATTTTAAGCCTCATTGTAAAGACCTTAAGCCGAACAGCATCGCAACTCCAAAATCAAACAAAAAACGCTTCATTGTGATGCTTTTTGCAAAAAGTGAAGTAAAGTTTAATAAGCACTATCTCTAACTCAAGCATTATTGCAATACAATTTACATCACAGCCTTATCATGTTCAAAAGAAACCAGTTCAGTTCTTACTACGTCAAGACGCAGTGGGCAAGTATGCTCATGTGACCACGAGCGATGGTGATTCGAATCAGTAAACGCCTGGACTACACGACACGTACACCCGTACACAGAGTTGCCGGCAGCAACCTCGACTGATGTTGTACGCGGTCACCTTTCCCAAGATCTTCCACACAAGACGCGGTCTAACTTCCCCGAGTATGCAGGCTCCCTCAAGGTACATACCCGCAGTGATATGTTCTTGAGCGAGTTACCTCCTGCTACCCTGACGCCGAAAGCCTAAGACAGTTAGAAAAGTTCCAATGTGGATCTCCCGAGGTACATCAGTTTTCTGGGTCCCATATAGCCAGTATGCGTCTGGTACACAACTCAAACTTGTCCAACAGGGCCAAGCACGGACGGGCCTTAAACGACACAGGCAGGGCTATGTACGCATGGTACTCAGCCTTCTGCATCTAAACCTCCCTGTCCGGTCTCCATATCTTATGTGTGAACTTTTCTCATTGTTTCTATTCTTGACCCGCTGTGAATAAACCAAGCTCTAAACTCGCGAGTAGATTCCAACTACTCGACTTCTACCAGACCTTTCCTACTAACATTTAGCGTAGCCAAATCCACTCAAGGAGGTGCTATTCTACCCTTTCTATCTTAGGACATTTCTGGTCATGCAGTTGGGTTTTCATTATCAACTAGACTTAATGCAATCAAACAATTCAAAGTTATGATCTCTAGAAATGGAAATGCTTTATAAAACTGTTCAAATGCAGACCGGGGCTTGCCTGTTTTGCAGGTGACTAATATAAACAGTTAGTGAAGATCCCTTGAGGTTTGATCACCTGCTTTCCTCCCTCCTTGACCTTCACTTCAATTCCTTCACACGTTCTCCCGTAGATGCTACACGATATGAATATGCATATGTATTTAATTGTAAAGCTTTTTCTAATAAGCTCTAGTGAAAAGTTTTAAAACTGGAACTTTGTTTAAGAATTTAAAATGACACTGGTGCTAGTGGTTTGGGTTGGGTTTAAGCAATATGATCAAGTGCTAAGTGTTTTCTCCACTTGTGTGTTGATCACCTTAAGAGGTTGAACAGAACAGTGGTGATCCATAGATCCAATAGAGCTGAAAATTTTCATGTGAGTTCCTTGTCACAAGAGAGTTATCTGGACCAAAATTTAGTACTTTTCATTGGGTAGTTTATTCATAACAATTCCCTAAGCATGTAAGCACAAAGGATTTAATTCTGAAGTAAATCACATGTTCATGTCAAACTTAGTGAACTAAAATTTAAATTATAGTTCATAGAGCCTGTATGAATTTTCCTAGGATTTTTGGAGCTAAGAATTGCCCAGAACTGAATTTCCAAGTTTTGGAAATTCTCTGAAAATGTTTCTGTATTCATTTGAACACAGAAACTTGAAACCTGAATTGTCCTAATCAAATCAACTCCAAATGAGCTGAAATTTTTACAGGAGTTCAATAACATCCTAAGAATATTCTGGCAAAATTTTCCAAACTCCCTCTAAACCAAACTCTGTCTAAATTTGTTTTCTGAAACAATATAAAAATTTTTCCAGCATTAAATATTGAATTTCATAATAATTGGGTTGCATATTTGGATAGATTTTGTCAATCTGAATCTAACCCAATTTGAATCACTAAATGTGGAGTTTCCTAGCAAAAGTTATGGCCTTCTAAAGTTTGAGGAAAATCTGGGATTTAAATAAACCGAGAGAAAAGTTTAAATCCTGTCTGTGGGACCGGGGACACGTGTCTCGTGCTGAAACAAAGCCACACAGGGCTGCAGAACTATTGCCGCGTTGCCACAGTTTGATCCGGCGCCACAGAAGATCTTCCACCCGATTTGTTTCTCAATAACAGCGGGCCTGGGTCCTCTTTGTCTACCTCCGGATTCCCGCGGTCCCGCGCCGCCGAGCTCGCCGGAGCGCCTCGGAACCCGGATGTCCAGCCACCTCCCTAGCTGCCAGTTGCCGCTAGTGCCTAATTCGACTTGGCAAACCCCTTGGTGTGGTCTACCCGAGCTGGCAGAGCCTCCAACTTAGCTCGCGGTGTGGAGCAGCAATCAATCGATTCCGGCGACGTTGCCCCGCCGTGTCAGCCCGCCAAACTCGATGACAATCGGCCCTACAGCACCAGTGGATGCTAAAGAAGCTCGACATGATCGCACAAGGGCTCGGGAAAGGCTCTAAAAATAGCTTTCATAGTGCGCCCGATTGTTAAATTGTGTGCAGCCGTCGGAAAACCTCCAAATAGAGCTTCTACCGGCGATCTTAGGCTACGGCATGGAGAGTAAAGGTACGCTAGCAAGTCTAGATCATGTGTGTGCAATTTGCAGAGCTCTAAACAAATGAGGCACGAGAATTTGAAGTATCCATACCCGAACCTCGGTTTGAGCCGGCCGGAGGAAAATTCCGAAATTCACCGGCAATAAGCAAAGGCTACAGCTGAGTTTCGGATGTGAGCAACATGTGATCCTAGCACTTCTCTGGGCTTCCTTGCTTGGGTGTTAGAAGCTCCCAGTCGAGCTGTCCACATGAGCACTTTGCCGCCGTTTGCTTTTGGCCGCCGCGGGAACTTTTGTTTCTCGGTGTAGTGGGGCGGAGCTCACTCGGTGAGGGTGTGAGGAGGTCGTGGAGGGTATAGTGGTGCGGTTTTGCTGCTCAGCCGAGGTTTGCACGCGAGTTTGGTGGGTGGCCGAGTGATCGACGGTGTGCGGCATCGGCTCTTTGTTTTCTTGCGTGAGGAAGCGAGGAAACAGAGGGGGTCTTGATGATATTGGTGAAAGGAATACGGCAGTGAGGGATGAGGTCACCGAGGGAGTGCCAGCGCAAGGAAAACCCAATAAGGAGGTGGCTCGGCTGCCCTCGGTGTCGTTCGTGTAAAGCTGCCGCTCGGCCTCGGTGAACCGACTGAAGAAAGCAAATAGAGACTGTGCACTCTGAAGATCTTTTGCAATTTAACTACCTCAATGACATGTGGGTCCCACACATAGCTCCCTCTTATCTTCTAAATTATCTCCCAAGATTTGCAAATGATGAAATTAAATTATGGGAGTTCAAATCTGAGGTGCATTTGGATAAGTGGGAAGGTTTCATCTAAATTCAAATGGGTATTTGAATTCTTTGCAATTTAAAGTCCTTTTTGAAAAATGAGCTGCAAAACATTTCAAAAATTCATGAAACTTTGCATACCCACTAATTTGGACCTAAGGAATTCAAATATGAAATCTGATTTTAACTTTGGCTGCTGCAAATGAGATTTTTAGCACAACAGTTTGGAATTCATTGTGTTGCCCTCATTTGAATTTTGAGTTGAACAAATTTGTTCCAAAATCTGAATTTAGCTTTCTCACACATATGGGAACTTCCCACCTTGATTTCGAATCCCCTTTTGGTTTCAAGTTTTCAAATAAATAATTGACTTGTGTGAAGAGAGCTCTCATGTGTATTATCACATGTGAAAAAGTTTAAACGAGTCCCATTTTTCATACATATGAAACCAACTTGTGCAAACATGAGTTTCTTTGTATTCATATTTTTGGGACCTTTACATTCCTCCCCCCTTAAAAGGAATCTCATCCCGGGATTACAAAAGAAGGACGAGACGGGAGGGTAATTACAAAGTCTATGACAAAAGTTCCGGATAATTCTTGTGGATGCAATCTTCTCTGTTCCACGTCGCCTCTTCCGGGGTATGATTACTCCAAAGGACTTTGTAGAATTTCAAAGTCCGGTTTCGGGTGATCTGGGTCTTTTCGTCGATAATCTGAATGGGCTGCTCTACGTATGTGAGATCCGGCTTCAATTCGTTGATGTCTTCGGTGCGGACAGCAGCGGTAAACTTGAGACACTTCCGCAGCTGGGACACGTGAAATATGTCGTGAATACCGGCAAGGCTTGCCGGTAGTTCCAGCCGGTAGGCTACAGTCCCACACTTCTCCGTGATGGCAAACGGACCGATGAATCGGGGAGCAAGTTTCCCTTTGACACCGAACCGATGAATTCCTTTCATCGGAGATACACGAAGATACACGTGCTCTCCGACGTCGAAATGCAGCGGTCGACGCCTCTGATCCGCGTAGCTTTTCTGATGAGGTTGGGCAGCTTTGAGGTTCTCTTGTATTATCCGAACTCTCTTTCCGGCTTCATTGACAAGATCAACCCCGAATGTTACTCGTTCACCGGACTCACACCAATTCAATGGTGTACGCCACTTCCGGACGCAAAGAGCTTCATATGGTGCCTTTTTGATGCTCGTCTGATAACCGTTGTTGTATGAGAACTCCGCCAACGGTAAGTGATCATCCCATCTCTTACCGTGGTGGATGGCACATGCTCTTAGCATATCTTCCAGTATTTCATTCACCCTCTCAGTTTGCCCATAGGTTTGAGGGTGATATGCAGAGCTTCAAATCAGTTTGGTTCCCAAGGATGCGTGTAGCTGCTCCCAGAAGCGGGCTACGAACAGCGATCCTCTGTCGGACACAATGATACGGGGAACTTCATGTGAGCACAAGATCCGTGCTATGTACAACTCCTTATACTGCTTTGCATTGTACCTGGTATGCACAGGGATGAAGTGTGCTGATTTGGTTAACCGGTCAACAATTACCCAAATTGAATCATGGTTGTGGGAGGTCATCGACAACCGGACGATGAAGTCCATACTCAAGTCTTCCCACTTCCATGCCGGTACTTGCAGTGGTTGCAGCAGGCCCGACTTCTTCACATGGTCGGCCTTGACTCTTCGACACGTATCACATTTTGAAACGTACTTTGTAACTTCACGTTTCATACGTGTCCACCAAAACTTCTTCCGGAGATCTTGGTACATTTTATTTCTGCCCGGATGAATGGAAAATTTGGATAAATGAGCTTCATCCAAAATTTTCTTTCGTAGTCCCATATCCCGGGGTACTGCTATCCGGTCGTTGAACCACAAAGTACCTTCATCGTCCTTCCAGAAGCATTTCATTTCTCCATTGTCTATTCTCCGCCGTATGTGAGACATACCCTTGTCTTTTCATTGAGCTACAATGATCTCCTCTCGGATGGTAGGAATGAGAGCGAGATTATAGAGTACTCCATACGGGATGACACGGAGCCTTGGTTCTTCATCATCTATATCAGCAATGGTCAAGTGGTGGATATGCGCCTTACGACTGAGCACATCGGCGACCACATTCACCTTTCCTGGATGATAATGATTCTCAAGTTCATAATCTTTAATAAGCTCTAGCCATTTTTGTTGCCTCATGTTCAACTCTTTCTGAGTGAAGATGTACTTCAAGCTCTTGTGGTCGGTGTAGAGGTGTACAAGATTTCCGAGCAAGTAATGCCTCCACAGTTTCAAAGCAAGGACCATGGCAGCTAACTCAAGATCATGAGTTGGATAATGCTGCTCGTGATTTCTGAGTTGGCGAGATCCATAAGCAATCACTCATCCTTCTTGCATCAGCACGCAGCCAAGACCGATGTCAGATGCATTGCAATAAACGTTGAATGGCTTCATCATATCCGCCTGAGCAAGAACTGGGGCTGTTGTGAGATGCTTCACTAAAGTCTTGAAAGCTTGTTCACACGCAGCACCCGACACAAATCTGGTATTCTTCTTTAATAATTCCATCATCGGTTTAGCAATCTTGGAGAAGCCCGGAATGAACCTCCGGTAATAACCCACTAAACCGAGGAAGCTACGGATTTCATGCACTGACTTTGGTGACTCCCATTTCTGTACTTGCATAATCTTACTCAGATTAACAGCGATGCCCTCCGCTGAAATAATGTGTCCGAGAAAAGGTACTTCATTAATCTAGAATTCACACTTGCTAAATTTTGCATAGAGCTGATGATCTCGCAATCTTTGTAGCACAATTTGCAGATGCTCAGCATGTTCTTCCTCTGACTTAGAGTACACCAAGATATCATCGATGAAGACCACGACGAATTTATCCAACTCCGGCATGAACACTGAATTCATCAGGTACATAAAGTGTGCCGGGGCATTGGTCAAACCAAAAGACATAATGAGATACTCATATATCCCGTATCTCGTTGAGAATGCCGTCTTTGGGATATCTTCAGCCCGGATTTTAATCTGCTGATATCCGGACCGAAGATCCATCTTCGAGAAAACTTTCGCACCCACTAATTGATCGAAGAGCATATCAATGCGAGGTAGTGGATACTTGTTCTTGATGGTCACGGCATTCAGAGGACGATAATCAACACAAAACCGTAGTGTTTCATCCTTCTTCTTGACAAACAATGTTGAAAAACCCCAAGGTGACAAACTCAGTCGTATAAAGCCCTTGCACATTAGGTCATTCAGCTGTGTCTTCAATTCTTCCAGTTCATTGGGTGCCATATTGTACGGCCTTTGTAATATCGGTGTTGTTCCCGGTATAAGTTCAATCTTGAACTCTACGTCTCGCTCGGGCGGCATGCCCGGTAAATCATCGGGAAACACATCCGGATACTCACGTACCACCGGAATGTCCTCTATATTCACAGCTTCCGTGTGGTTAACTGTTGCAATATGTTGCCGTCTGGCGCCCAGAATTAATATATGAAGACCGTGTTGTGGGGAGTAGAGCTCAACGGTCCTAGAGCTGATGTTAAGATCCTCCTTGTGGTAATTCAAACACGACATCCCCAAAATGACGTCGATCTTCAGACCCTCAAGAATAATGAGAGTCATGGGGTATATTCTACCCCTCAAACAAAGAGGTGCTCGGGAGACAACCTCACTTGTGGTACTGCTGCCCCCTGGCGAAGATATGAGGTATTGCCTCTTTGTATAAGCTCTTTGGAGCTGATGTTGAGTCACAAAAGATTGGCTAATGAAATTGTGTGTGGCACCGGATCAAAGAGAATCAAAACCGGTAGCTGATTCAGAGAAAACATCCCTGCTAATGCGGCTTCTCCTTCCGGAACATCATCTATCACTGTATAGTGAATGCTGCCCCTTGTCTGCCCTCCTTTCTGCAGATTTAGATACGGGTCAGAACACTGTAAATATGATGGCCCGCAGCCTTGAATTCCCTCCAGACAATGCCTAGCATAATGGCCCATACGCCAACAAGTGAAACACGTATGTCTCTCCGGTTCTTCGTTGACTTGCGGTTGGATGCTAGGTACACGTGGCTGCAGCGATGGAGCACAAACCACCGTCTGATGCTGCTGCTGTAGAGGTGGTGCAAGTTGTGTTACTTGACCAGCAATCAACCTCTGAGGAGTTGATCGTACAGGTGGCCTCCCTCTTTCACCGGATGGCGTTCGATACACCAAACGGTACTTCTGAGGCACATAACTTGTGCTGGCCTGCTCGATCTCACTCAATTTTCTTTTCACAGCTTGCCACTCAAATGTCGGCTTCTCTTGGATGAGAGCCGCATCAACCATGTCAGTTTAACTGCCATTATTGTGCACGGCCAACTTCTCCTATAATATGGCACTCAGACAATGGAAGAATAAATCACACCGTGCCTCTTCTTTGGCCACATATTCGGGAGCATATTGGGCCAAAAGATTAAACCTTCTGACATATTCAAGGACACTCATGTCCCCTTGCTTCAAGCCCAAAAATTACTCCCGCTTCGCCTTGATAATTCCTATTGGCATGTGACGAGTACGAAAGGTTTCACAAAAGTCACTCCATGTCATTTGATGGCCCTCCGGAATGGTGGCAAGATGTTCAACCCACCAATTTCTGGCGGCTCCATGGAGTTGCTGAGCGGCAAACATTGTCTTCTGAACTTCGTCACACTCGAATACTACAAATTTGGACTCCATGACATGAAGCCATTGATCTGCTTCCACAGGTTTGATGGTTTCAGTAAAGATTGGCGGTTGAGTGGCCAAGAAATCCAGATAAGCGTTCCGAGGTGGAACGACTTGTTGCATGTTCTGGAGTACGCCTTGCTGTACCAAGGTTTGGAGTAAGCGTGTGTTTTCTTGCGTTGCTTCTTGGAGTAGCCTAGTGTTCTCCTGGTTAGAATCGACAATCTGAGTCATAAGATCCATCCATCCCGTGGATGGTGGTTCCGACGGTGGAATAGAAGCATCACCGCCTCGGCGAGAACTCCCGGCCTTACTCCTAGAGCAAGTACGAACCATACTGCAAAAATATATTTGAGATGAGTTAAACATGAACTCAGCAGTATGTGAGACTAATGAAAATATGAATATGTCAAAACTTTATGAAAGCAGTGACAAAATCCATATTTACACAACTCCTTAGAGTAGGCATAGCTAACCAGGCTATCTGTACAGAACAGACCTTTATGCACTAACTCCAGATTTTGATCCAGTTAACAGCATTTTAATAACTCAAGTTGAATACCAAAGTTAAATTTAACTTCAATATCTTTCCAACTAGTATTCATATGTCTTCATATCATCTCTGGATCAAAAGTTATGATTTTCCAAAATTGACAGAATTCCTGGATGAAAGTTGCCAGCATCTCCTTTGTATGTTGCTGCTTTTATCGTAGTTGTATATGCAAACACAATAAGATTTTCAACAAGCTTTGAACTACAACAATGTTGAACATTTCAAAACCTTTCCAACGGTATATCATAGGATTCTTAAGGATTTTTCTTCAGAATTTTATGGCTTAAAAACAGAAAGGTCCAGAGAGGTTTTTCTTCCGTCCTGGTTCTGAACAGTTTGCCTTCAACTGGACATTTCCCTAATTTAGCGTGTCATTTTGCTCTGGAGGTCTACAAATAAGTTGTAGAGCGCTTAAAAATATTTCCAGAACTGTATCATACACCGTACTTGGTTAAAGGTACTCAGAGTTATGCTCTGTCCAATTCCAGCAAGAATTCCTGCCGAAAACAGAGCACTCTGTTTTTGAAATCTTTGAAGCCTAGTCATCCTATCATTTGAATCTTAGCTCAAAATAAGATTTCAGTAACTAATATTTGTTTCAAACTTCCATTTTTAGTTGAAAGTTAGATCATGAGTCATTTCTTTATAGGAAAGAGGTTATTAAGTTTAGTACGATGTCGATGCACCGTAAGAAACATGTCGATACTACGTAGCCTCACCAAAAGAAAAACCTAACCGGATTATACCGGCATATCCATATCATTGGTGGCACTAAAACGGTGACTCGCACATGTGTGCTACTCATACTATGGTTTCGTGGTTAAACCTGCATTAGTCACACACAATCGTCAAGTCCTGCTGCACACCGAACCCGGTCCCAATACAGTTCGTACACCCGTCCGTCATTACTCGCACGGGTGTTCTCAAAGCCAAACACGCCTTGAGCCACGTGTTCACTTTAGTAACCACGTGATGGGGTCTCCCATACTTGCCCGTAGCACGCAAGGGAAGGGCATTGCTCGAGTACCCCAAACGACATGAAGAGTCGTAGAGGATACTAAAGCGGGACGAGTTACCTGCCACCCGTGGGGCTCCACTCTTAAGCTTGTGCGCACTGGTGGACAGCGCTTACGTGCACCCCCAAGACATAGAACGTCCCGAGATGCACGATTTTCTGACATAACAAATAAGTTGGGTTGCCACCTTCATATCAAACTAATAGTAGTCCTTATGTGGGCCTAGTACCATATCCTCACCGTAACCTAAGTTATTGTCGTAATATGATCCTTATTCCGTGCGCTATTACCAATGCGGCTCTGATACCATGCTGACAGGGACCCGGCCATCCATTCATTCACGGGGCCGTGTCACTCGCCAGGGAACCGCATTGGGTGGTGCCGTGTTGTGCGGCACCTAGCAGCACAAATATAAGGAACAATGTATTACATAAAACAATAGCAGAAGCTTACAAGTTTTTCTTTGCAAATAGTTTACATCAAGTAGCTACAGAAGAAGACTATAAAATCTCACGTCAAATAACTAATGAGCACTCGAGAAGAGGTCCAGCCTGCGGACTCCTCTCGCTAGCAACATGAAGACATTGCAGCGGCTGGGTTCTCCATGTGTTAAATGACCCGGAAGTCTCCGAGTCTCACTGGACAACCTCCTTCTTAGCATCGATGTTAACTGCAAAACCACTCATATAGCAAGCGTGAGCACATATGCTCAGCAAGACTGATCTGTCTCTCCTAAACAAGAAACTCTACATGCACGACAGAATGAAATAGGGTAGCTGAATTTGCATAAAGGACTTGCCTAATGTTGATCCTTAACTTTCAGATTTAAGCCTCATTGTAAAGACCTTGAGCCAAACAGCATCGCAACTCCACAATCAAACAAGAAACGCTTCATTGCGATGCTTCTTGCACAAAGTGAAGTAAAGTTTAATTAGCACCATCTCTAATTCAAGCATGATTGCAATACAATTTACATCACATCGTTATCAAGTTCGAAAGAAACCAGTTCAGTTCTTACTACGTCAAGACGCAGTGGGCAAGTATGCTCATATGACCGTGAGCGACAGTGATTCGAATCAGTACACGCCCGGACTACACGACATGTACACCCGTACTCTGAGTTGCCGGCAGCAACCTCAACTGACGTTGTACGCGGCCACCTTTCCCAAGATCTTCCACACAGGGCGCGGTGATATGTTCTTGAGCGAGTTACCTCCTGCTACCCTGGCGCCGAAAGCCTAAGACAGTTACAAAAGTTCCAATGTGGATCTCCCGAGGTACATCGGTTTCCTGGGTTCCATATAGCCAGTATGCACCCGGTACACAACTAAAACTTGTCCAACAGGGCCAAGCACGGACGGGCCTTAACCGACCCAGGCAGGGCTATGCACGCACGGTCCGCAGCCTGCTGCATCTAAACCTCCCTGCCCGGTCTCCATTTCTTATGTGTGAACTTTTCTCATTGTTTCTATTCTTGACCCGCTCCGAATAAACCAAGCCCTAAACTCGCGAGTAGATTCCAACTACTCGACTTCTACCAGACCTTTCCTACAAACATTTAGCGTAGCCAAATCCACTCAAGGAGGTGCTATTCTACCCTTTCTTTCTTAGGACATTTCTGGTCATGCAGTTGGGTTTTCATTATCAACTAGACTTAATGCAATCAAACAATTCAAAGCTATGGTTTCTAGAAATGGAAATGCTTTATAAAACTGTTCAAATGCAAACCGGGGCTTGCCTGTTTTGCAGGTGACTAATATAAACAGTTAGTGAAGATCACTTGAGGCTTGATCACTCACTTTCCTCCCTCCTTTACCTTCATTTCAATTCCTTCACACGTTCTCACGTAGATGCTATACGATATGAATATGCATATGTATTTAATTGTAAATATTTTGCTAATAAGCTCTAGTGAAAAGTTTAAAAACTGGAACTCTGTTTAAGAATTTAAAATGACACTGGTGCTAGTGGTTTTGGTTGGGTTTAAGCAATATGATCAAGCGCTAAGTGTTTTCTCCACTTGTGTGTTGATCACCTTAAGAGGTTAAACAGAACAGTGGTGATCCAGAGCTTCAATGGACTTGAAAATTTTCATGTGAGTTCCTTATCACAAGAGAGTTATCTGGACCAAAAGTTAGCACTTTTCATTGGGTGGTTTATTCAGAACAATTCCCTAAGCAATTAAGCACAAAGGATTTAATTCTGAAGTAAATCACATGTTCATGTCAAACTTAATGAACTACAATTTAAATTATAGTTCACAGAGCCTGTATGAATTTTTCTAGAATTTTTGGAGCTAAGAATTGCCCAGAACTGAATTTCCATGTTTTGGAAATTCTCTGAAAATATTTCTGTATTCATTGGAACACAGGAAATTGAAAAGTGAATTCTCCTAACTAAATCAACTCCAAATGAGCTGACATTTTTATAGGAGTTCAATAACATCCTAAAGAATTTTCTGGAAAAAGTTGAGAATTTTTGGATAAACCAAACTCCCTCTAAAATTCTTTTTCTGAAAAGCTTTAAATAGTTTTCTAGCACTAAATAATAACTTTCGTACAATTTGGGTTACATATTTGGATAGAGTTTGTCAATCTGAATCTAACCCAATTTTTATCACTAAATTTGGAGTTTCCTAGCAAAAGTTATGGCCTTCTAAAGTTTGACAAAAATCTGGGATTCAAATAAATCGAAAGTTTAAATCTTGTCTGTGGGACTGGGGACACATGTCTCATGCTGAAACAAAGCCACACAGGGCCACAGAACTATTCCCGCGTTGCCATAGTTTGATCCGGCGCCAAATAAGATCTCCCACCCGATTTGTTTCTCACTGATAGCGGGCCCGGGCGTCCTCTTCGTCTACCTCCGGATTCCCGCGCTCCCGCGCCGCCGAGCTCGACGGAGCACCTCGGAACCCGGTTGTCTAGCCACCTCCCGAGCTGCCAGTTGCCACTAGTGCCTAGTTCAACTTGAGGAACCCCTTGGTGTGGTCTCCCCAAGCCGGCAGAGCCTCCAACTTAGCTCGCGGCGTGCAGCGGCAATCAACCGATTCCGGCGACGTCACCCCGCCGTGTTATCCCGCCAAACTCGACGATAATCGGCCCTACAGCACCAGTGGATGCTAAAGAAGCTCGACATGATCGCACAAGGGCTCGGGAAAAGCTCTAACATAGCATTCATCACGCGCCTCTTATCTTCTAAATTATCTCCCAAGATTTGCAAATGATGAAATTAAATTGTGGGAGTTCAAATCTGAGGTGCATTTGGATAATTGGGCAGGTTTCATCCAAATTCAAATGGCTATCTGAATTCTTTGCAATTTAAAGTCCTTTTTGGAAAATGAGCTGCAAAACATTTCAAAAATTCATGAAACTTCGCATACCCACTAATTTGGACCTAAGGAATTCAAATATGAAATCTGATTTTAACTTTGACTGCTGCAAATGAGATTTTTAGCACAACAATTTGAAATTCATTGTGTTGCCATCATTTGAATTTTGAGTTGAACAAGTTTGTTCCAAAATCTGAATTTAGCTTTCTCACACATATGGGAACTTCCTACCTTGGTTTCAAATCCTTTCTGGGTTCCAAGTTTTCAAATAAATAATTGACTTGTGTGAAGAGGGCTCTCATGTGTATTATCACATGTGAAAAAGTTTAAACGAGTCCCATTTTTCATACATATGAAACCAACTTGTGCAAACATGAGTTTCTTTGTATTCATATTTTTGGGACCTGTACAGAGTACTGATCTCAATCTTGTGGTCTGTGTGAGTTAGGGAGTGAGGGGCTATTTATACACGAGTTTAGATTGGTTCCCGCCCGAATATTAGCTCGATTCAGTCACCATCGCCATTAGATAGCCACAGGGAATTGACACATAGAGGGAGACCGAGTTTGGGGGCAAAAATGAGACGGCCTGTGACGCCCCTGTTCTGAGAGAGAACCTCTCGGAACTGAGACTGATGCGTATGTGTGCCCAGGATGTTCATCACACATACACATATAATCCACAAACTGAATTTAAGAATAATACCACGAATGAATAAGGTTTTATTACAATGTTTCATGAGCCTCAAACTCATTCTAGCAGCGGAAGTCTTATCTTAGCAGCGGAAGTCTTATTCTAGCAGCGGAAATCTTTATTCTAGCAGCTGAAGTCTTCTAAAACTATTGCGGAAGCAACTAAGCAACAGCAGCGGCTCTATCTCTATTCCACAGGCAAGGTTGAGGGCAGATTACACGCCTAATACTCCACGTGGTCTTCATAGTACTCCTCTCCTGTTGCTGATGATGAAGTAATAATGCAAGTTTGAGTACATGATGTACTCAGCAAGTGCGGGAAAATATGATATGTAGCTCACAGCAAGGTAGTTATAAAAAAGCTCATTGCAGAAAGCAAAGTTTATTTCACAAAACAGGGTAAAAAAGCAACTATCTTTAAGTGAATGTAATCCTAACATGTATTTAAACATCAACATACCTCCGTCATGATTCACCACTTTTCATGTCTCAGCCAGAGATTTATCTTGCTCAACTTTTCACATGCTCATGAATACCATCTTATATTCACTACCATCTCATCTCATATTCAATTCCGTCTCATACCAAGACCAATGCTCATTGACATGACTCAATAGTCATGCAACCAATCTCATTACCCGGACTCAACAGTCCCGAAACCATTTTCATTACTAGGACTCAACAGTCCCGAAACCAATTCCAAAGACCAAACCAAAACCAAACCAATTACCAACAAATTACCATCTCAATAACCATCCCATCTAATCATGTGGGTTGTCTAGGCGCTCGTGACGTAAGCTCGGCTATCATGATAGTTTTAGACTCTGCAGAGTTTGTACCACTTTACCCACAAGTTTGTGATTTTGTCACCTGTCGGCGACTGCAGAACCTCCATTATACCAGTACACAACCGTTAGTGTATGGCCAAGAGATCACAAAATAGCCTTTACAAAGGGGCTACTAGATGTATGGACTCACTAAGGTTTCACCATCAGGCTAGAATCTCAAATTCTCCCACCCACATGCCCCCTCTTGTGCCATGCAGTTCACAGGGCAGTCCTCACTTGACTCCCATTCCCCGCGCCTTCCACGGTCCATAACAATCTAGCAACTTACCTAATTAGTCAGCTAAGCCGCACCCATATTTGGCCTTGTGGTGGCACTGTTATCGTGGCATGGCTCGCATGAACTGGTCCTTAGATCTACGGCAAGTAAAGCACCATCTCATTATACCACTTCCACAAAACCAAGCTTGCCTTGATCTCCCTCCGATTCATGTTCATCAAGTTTTCATTATCATTATGAGTGCAGTAGCTAGACACTTCTATCTCGCTTCCCATAATCCCGTGGACTCAGCGAAGCAAAAAGTAAGAACCGACCATACCCGACTCATCAACTGTCCCGGCGACAAGGGTGGTTAACCAAAACTAGTAAACTCCTATTAAAGGGTTTCCCATCAAATTGACTCAAGCACACACACCTTTTCGCAAACAAAACAGTTTCAAAAACATGGGATGAATATGGTCAAGGGGCACTTGCCTTGTTCTTGCGGCTTCTGTTGCTCTGGGATCTCGAATTCCTGGTGCTGAAATCCTTCGTAGATAGCTCCCTGAGCTTGTACTTCTAATTACAATTACGCACAGACAAGGTTCACAGCAATCAATTATCATGCACAAACTTTACTCAAGATGCAATGATGCATATGCATGCTAATCCTATGGTGCAGTTTAGTTTGTACCTTTTCTTGCATGTTTTAATAGCTTTGCATGGGGTTTTTATGATGAATAGAGGTGTAAAGATCAAATGTGGATGTGGCGATGATCTTGACTCAAGATCTAACTAATCAACACGTGATCTGTCCACGAAAAAGCTTCTGTTCGAAGGGATCAAAGAATAGATGCAAAGAAAATGCGATGACGTCGTAAGATGGTAATGCAGACCTACCTTACTTCCTTCGAGTCCTCCCTCCTTGCAAAAACAGATAGTCGGCTCTCCTCCGATGATGGCGATCGTGTCTAGGCTTGTCGGCGGTCTCTTCAGTGGTCAAACTCTGGCGAAGGGGTTTAGCTCGGCGAGTTTGGGGCTAGGGTGTGGCGGACCGGAATCCGCTCATCCAGGATCGCAGAGGGTGGTGCCGAACGATGCGACACCCTACAGCACACATCATAAGGATACATTGTATTACATAGGAAAAAACAGCTGAAACTGTACAACAACAACAACAACAACCAAGCCTTTATCCCAAGCATGTTGGGGTCGGCTAGACATGAAACAATATCAATGAAATAAAAGAGAGGAAGAGATATAAGAACAAGCAAAAAAGAAAAAAGAAAAAAGAAAAAACAAAAAGAAAATAAAAAGAAAAAACTGTACAAACTGGTACAATACTCAGCTACAAACTAGTGTCTTTATTACATAGCGGAAGTCTAATTTGTACAACTCACGCCCGCCTATCTAGCAAAAGTCGGTTGCCCAGCCCTATGGCAACCCAAACTAGCTGCACTCCTCAGCTTAGCGCGGCGTGTACGGCTCCCACTCAGCCGTGGTCCCCGACAGAGGGTAACCCTCGCCGGTGGACTCGTAACCCGAGTTCGTGGGTGGCTCCTCACCTGAAAAACACTTAAGCAGCAACCGTGAGCATGATGGCTCAACAAGATTTAACCGACTCACCTAGGCAAGAAACTCTACATGTAGGGTACAATGAACATGGGATGGTAAAATTTCAGCAAATGGACACGCCTATAGTTGATCCTTAGTTCATCTTTTAGCCACAGTTAACAGTTCATGAATCTGAAATTTAATAAGCAATCTTTGGTGGCACACATGTAACAATACAATTATATCATACAGCAGAATTGAATCATAACATTCCATAAATTATCTATGTTATGATGCAGTGAACAAGCGGTACTCGTCACTGCGAGGGACGGCGAATCGACTCGATATACACCTGCAGGGAAACCCAAAGAGCACGTCACGTACACCCACCCGTGGAGCTGCACAGCACGCTCACTCGATGTCGTACGGAACAACCTTTCACCCAACAGCCCAAACGTCGAACAGGTCGCACCGAAACGAGCAGGAGGTTCCCTACACGGAGCATCTCTCTATGCCCGTTAGCAGATTTCCACCTTGCTGCCCTCAGCCTACACCTATAAATCGGTGTGTTATGCCTCGACGCCCGGAGGTTTAGGTTACATCGGTTTATCGGGGCCCATATATCCGATATGCCTTCGGTACGTTCAATACTTGTTCAGCAGGGCCGCACACGGATCGGTCCTCAATCGACACGGATAGGGCTGCGCACACAAGACTTCCTCTTGCTGCGCCCTAGCCCCTGCCTAGTCTCATTTTCACTACTAAAGTGATCTCACGTCACTCGAACCAATCCCGTGTGTCCCAAGCCTAAACTTGCGAGTAGATTCCAACTACTTGACTTGTACCGAAGTCCTATGAATCATTAAGCATAGCCTGTCTATGCGAGGTCTTAGACGCTCCCCTCACTCTTATAGGCAAATTCTGGTTATGCAAGTGGGGTTCCATCCATCCTACACCTAATGCACAGTCATACTTCACACTAGACATGTGAACAAAGCAAAACTTCATAAAAGGGTTATTGCAAACCGGGACTTGCCTTGTTGCTGCTGGTCAGTGGTTAGGTCTTCGTCTGGGAGATGGAAGTCAAGTACTTCCGGAGTCTCCTCGCCTTCAGCGACTACACGTTAATGAGATACTACATGTCAATTCAAATGCAAAGTGTAAACTTAAATAAGTAATTATTAGAACTCTAGCTGGCCTCCCCCCTTTGGCTCTAAAATTTTTATGGTGGCTTGGTATGGTCCTAACCAGCGTCTTGACCAAGTTTCATTTGCAACAAAGTTCATTTGAGCTATGTACAAATAAAAGCCTACTTGGTCAATAATTGAGCCTCTAAGTAATTCCAGGGGTTTTCATGGCTCCAACCATTACTTTCTGCAAACTAGAATTTAAGATGGTGCTAATGAATTTGGTTTCATGTAATTTGAAGAATTCTAGAGAAAGTTGTGCCCTAAAAAAGATTTGAGAAAATCTGAAAAATGTTTCTGTACATATTTTTTTATTTTCTCAGGGCAGTTCACTAAATCACACCATTAGAGGGACTAAATAAACTTGGATGAGTCTGAAATTTTTACTGTGACTCAAGGATTTTCCATTGAACCCCTCAGCCAAATTTCAGCATTTTCCATAAGGAAATTCTCCAGATAAAATTCCTAACAGTTTAAATTTAGAGATTTAATTCTGGAAAGCTATTAACTTTCATGAGCTGAAATTTGAATTTCTGGAAAGTACTCAAAATTCTGAGTTCAGCAAAATTTGGTTCGCTGAATTTGGAGCTTCCTAGCAAAAGTTATGTGCATTTGAAGTTTGCACTAAAACTGGAAATTCCCAAAATGTTTAAACTCTGCAGGTGGGGCCCACTCTTTAAACTGGCCCAATGAGAATGCGGCCACACCTTGGCCCACGGGGTTTTACCCGCGCTGCCGCACCGAATCCTGGCCGCAAATGGATCCTCGTGCGAGAACAGATGCTGACCGGTGGACCAGGCCCCCCTTCGTCTACCTCGCGCCACCCCGCGACTCCCGCGGCGGTGCCTCGTTGGAGTTCTCGCCGCCGGCTGTTTCGCTGCACGACCTTCGACGGTTCTCGCCGCCTGGGCCCAACTTGGCTCGAGGAACACACTGGTGCCCTCACCGAAGCTCGGCAATGGCCGGAACCATGCCCGGGACGGTGACCGCGGCTCTCTCTACTCCGGCGATGTAGCGCGGGCTACTCAGGGCCTTATTCTTCACACGGTTTGCTCCTACAGCTCCGCTGAGGCATGCTGAGCACGAATATGAGCTCGGTTGGCCATGGAAACGGCCGGAGCTACGTGCTCACCGTCGACCTAGGCCCGATATCGGCTGTGAGCTGAAAAACTCGATAACCAGAGTCTATACTCAATGGTTCTTCATACTTTTTGATCCTAAATGGTCGTGGCAGGGTGCAGATCATGTGTGTAGCTCAGTATACCCGGTGATAAACTAATACCCGCGAATTTCTGGATTTGGTATGGCTCGGCCCTAAGAACACAGAAACATCCCCTGGGAAAATTCTCCCGCGACAGTGCATGAGATGATGAACGGTATGGACGAGCAGGACCAGCACCTTAGGGCAATTGTTTCTTATGTTGGTCGTCAGGCATGAGGGGCCTGTGTTGTCTGGGCGCCGGCGATCAGAGGGCGGCAAACACCGAGCGCGTCGCTGCGGTTGTGTGCGGTGGAACAGAGGGTACGAGGGGAAGTTCACGCAGACCAGCGGTGCAAGCGCGTGTTTTGTAGCCGGCGCCCTCATCCCTCGATCAGGAGGTAGCGTGGTGACCATGTTGGGGCGGGGTTCCGCCCGTGCGCTGGCGATCGCAGAGATGTTCGACCGAGGGCCTGAGTCGGTTCGGTCTCTGTGAGGCTGACCAGTGGGTCCCTTCTCCCTAATTCATTTTCTGATTTTTCCTTTCTGTTTTTGCTGAAAATATCCCCAGCTACTTACAATTGAATGTGAGACTTAATCACCAAGTCACAGTTTGAATTTGGTTTTCCCAAATTTGAAATTTGTTTGGCTAAATTTACTTCACATTTGAACTGAACTTTAAATTCAGGTTTGAATTATTGTAAATTTAGCTCCCAACGATGAACTCCGATGGGGATGAAAATTGGTGGACTAACTCAGAAAAATGTGCTGAGTTTTAATATGAAGCCAACTTTTGAATTTAAGTCATGAAAATTGCTACAATTTGAATTTACATTCAAATTGGCCTTTTTCTCAAATGCCTCCAAAAGTGCCTCAAAAAAGTGTTGGATTTGCCTGAAATTTGGCTTGATCCTTCCCAAGACTTTTTAAGTGCTAGGGGTGAGCTCAACCTCTGATGTTCATGTGTACAAATCCTTCTTTGTGAAAGTTAGTGCTTTCCCTCCTAATCACCCTTTTGATGGAGGTTACTTGCTCTTCACAAATCTTCACAAAATATTCACAACAAAACTGTGGTGTTGTGAGGAGATGAAAAGTTTTTGTAAGTCCCTTTTCTTGGGCTTTTACATCGCCCCCCTTAAAAGAATCTCGTCCCGAGATTATGAAAGAAGAGACAGCAATGTTATAGGGACTCACCCGTGCTGAGACGTCATGAACTCCGGGTAATTTGAGCGAAGGAATTCCTCGCTCTCCCGCGTCGCTTCTTCAGCGGTATGGTTGCTCCAGTTATCTTGTAGAACCACAACGTTTGGCTACGCGTGGTCCGGGATTTCTCATCAATAATTGCCACCGGATATTCATCATACGTCAAATCCGGTTGCAACTCACCGATGTCTTCGGTAGGAACCGCAGCGGTATGCTTCAGACATTTACGCAGTTGTGAAATATGGAAAACGTCGTGAAGACCAGCAAGAGATGCCGGTAGCTCCAGCCTATACGCCGCTGGTCCACACTTCTCGGTGATAGCATAGGGTCCAATGAAACGGGGAGCGAGTTTCCCATTCACACCGAACCGGTGCACGCCTTTCATTGGAGACACACGGAGGTACACGTGTTCCCCGACGTCAAAGTGCAGCGGTCTACGCCTCTTATCAGCGTAGCTTTACTGCCGGGATTGAGCGGCCTTCAAGTTGGCTTGGATCATCCGAACGCGCTCTTCGGCGTCGTTCACCACATCAACCCCGAATGTGACCCTTTCACCATACTCGCACCAGTTTAATGGGGTGCGGCATTTGCGCCCGTAGAGAGCTTCATAGGGTGCTATCTTGATACTCGCTTGATAGCCGTTATTGTACGAGAATTCCGCCAACGGTAGGTGATTATCCCAGTTCCTACCGTGGTGGATGGCACATGCTCTCAACATGTCCTCCAGTACATGGTTCACCCTCTCTGTTTGCCCGTCTGTCTAAGGGTGATAGGCGGAGCTTCTAATCAGCTTAGTACCCAGAGCAGCGTGCAACTGCTCCCAAAAGCGATATACAAATAATGCACCTCGGTCGGAGATTATGGTCTTGGGTACTCCATATAAACATAGAATCTTAGCTATGTACAGCTCTGCATATTTGTGGGCATTGTAACGTGTATGCACTGGGATGAAGTGAGCCGTCTTGGTTAACCGGTCAACGATTACCCAAATGGACTCATGTTTGCTGGACATCAGGGGTAACCCCACAATGAAATCCATGCTCACATCTTCCCATTTCCATTCCAGAATCTTCAGGGGTTGCAGCAGTCCTGATTTTCTCATATGATCAGCCTTCACTGTCTACACGTATCACACTCGGATACGTACTGCGCTACCTCCCGCTTCATCCGCGTCCACCAAAATTTCTTTTTCAGATCTCGGTACATTTTGTTGCTGCCCGGATGAATGGAGTATTTAGACAAGTGAGCTTCATCAAGGATCTTTTTCCTCAGCTCCATATCCCGGGGTACGACAATGCGGTTATTGAACCACAGCGTCCCCTCATCATCCTTCCGGAAACATTTGATCTTCCCATTGTCTATTCGTCTCCGAAGATGTGCCATGCCTTTATCAACCTTCTGCGCTGCAATGATGTCTTCCCTAATAGTAGGGATGAGGGCAAGGTTATAGAGTGATCCATAAGGAACCAAGTATAAACTCGGCTCTTCCTCCTCCACCGGTGTAATGGTGAGGTTATGGACATGTGATTTCTGACTAAGCGCGTCGGCAACCACATTCGCCTTGACAGGATGGTAATGAATCTCAATCTCATAGTCTTTGATTAGTTCTAACCACCTCCTTTGCCTCATGTTCAGCTCCTTCTGGGTGAAGATGTACTTCAAGCTCTTGTGGTCGGTGTAGAGATGCACCAAGTTCCCCAGGAGATAGTGCCTCCACATTTTCAGCTCCAAGACCACTGCAGCAAGCTCAAGATCATGAGTTGGATAATGCTGCTCATGGTTCCGAAGTTGGCGTGAGCCATATGCGATCACACGTCCTTCCTGCATCAACACGCAGGCGAGCCCAATGCCGGACGCGTCACAATACACGTCGAAGGGCTTGGTTATATCCGGTTGAGCTAAGACCGGGGCTGTTGTGAGATGCTTCACTAATGCTTGGAATGCTCCTTCACACGCCGTGTTCCAAACATATTTTGTTCCCTTCTTCAGCAATTCTGTCATCGGCTTAGCAAGCTTGGAGAAGCTTGGAATGAATCTCCGATAGTATCCCGCTAAACCAAGGAAACTTCTGACTTCATGGACTGAAGTGGGAGCTTTCCATTTCAGCACTTGCTCTATTTTGCTTGGGTCAACCGCAGTACCTTCCGCTGAGATGATATGTCCCAGAAATGGCACTTGGTTGATCCAAAACTCACATTTGCTGAACTTGGCGTATAGCTTATGGTCCCGTAGGTGTTGAAGAACAATCCTCAAGTGTTCGGCGTGTTCTGCTTCTGTCTTGGAATAAACCAAGATATCATCAATGAACACCACCACGAACTTGTCCAGCCCCGGCATGAACACCGAGTTCATGAGATACATGAAATGGGCTGGAGCATTAGTGAGACCAAAAGACATGACGAGATATTCATATAAGCCATATCTCGTCGAAAAGGTCGTCTTCGGGATATCCTCCGCTCGGATCTTTATCTGATGATACCCAGAGCGAAGGTCCATCTTGGAGAACACACTTGCACCCACAAGTTGATCAAACAAAATGTCAATGCGGGGTAGTGGGTACTTATTCTTGATGGTGACGGTGTTGAGTGGCCGGTAGTCCACGCACAGCCTCAAGGTTTCATCCTTCTTCTTCACGAACAGTGCCGAGCGTCCCCAAGGCGAGGAACTCGGCCTAATGAAACCCTTGCTCAACAGATCATTGAGCTGCTCTTTCAGTTCAGCCAGCTCGTTCGGAGCCATTTTGTATGGTCTCCGTGATATGGGCGTAGTCCCGGGTGCAAGTTCAATCTTGAACTCGACATCCCGCTCAGGTGGCATGCCCGGAAGATCATCCGGAAACACGTCGGGGTATTCCCGTACTACGGGGATGTCCTCTAACTTGAGAGTTTCAGTATTATTGATTGCTGAAACTTCCCGGACTGGATTATCTAATATGAGGGACTGCGGACGGTGTAGTGGGGAGTTGAGGTGAACCGTCCGTGATAAAGTTTCCAGGACAGCGGCATGGTAGCTTAGCCATGACATTCCTAAGATTGCATCAATATTTTGTCCCTCAAGTATAATCATAGTGGTGGGATATATTTCCCCACCTAAGCACAGTGGTGCTTTCAGAATCATCATAGTTGCTGAAATCTTTCCTCCCGGTGAGCAGATCGTATAAGAACACTCGGTTGGAAAGGCTTCCAGTTGATGCTTAACCACATATGATGCACTTATGAAGTTGTGGGTTGCACCAGAATCAAATAATATGATGATGGTTTGATCGTTGAGAGTGAACGTACCCGCCAGCACGTTGTCTCCCTCTGGGGCGTCCTCATTGTCGAGGTTCCGAACGCCCCCAGTCCGCTGACCAACCTTCTTGACTGGAGGTCGGCCTCGAGCACCGCCCTGGAACTGGGCTTGCCCGCTGCTCTGCTGCCCCTGGGGACAGTCATTCGCAAAATGGCCCGCCTGGCCACATGTGAAACAAGTGTAGCGGGGCGGTCCTCCGCTGATCGGCGGACGGAAACCTGGGGCGCGTTGTGGCAGCGGGAACGCCCGGGGTGCCGGCTGCTGCTGTTGTTGCGGTCGTAGTGGTGGCGTCGGCGGTCGGAACGGGGGTGCCTGGAAAGAACGACCCCCGATTTGTTGAGGTCGCGCCGGTGGATGCCACTGCTGTCCGGATGGTGTCCGATACACCATGCGGTACTTCTGGGGAGCGCCACCCCCACTGCTGGGTGGAGTGCTGCACTTCCGCTGCTCAGCTGCCAACTCCCGTTGAGCGTCCTCTTGCATTATCACGTCATTAACGAGGTCGTTGAAGGTGCCGCGATTCCATTGAACGAGATGTGTCTTCATCTCGGGGTGTAACCCCCGATAGAAGTTCTCCCGTTTCTTCTCCTCGGTGGAGAAGTAGTCCGACGCATATTGCGCCAGATGGTTGAAGGCACGGGAGTAGTCATGGGCACTCCTCCCGCCCTGCTGCAGCACCAAGAATTCTTGGAACTTCCTCTTCATTATCCCGGGAGGGATATGATAGGCGCGGAACGCCTCCCGGAACTCTTCCCACTCCACAGCATGGCCAGCTGGACGTGAGGCGACATAGTTTGCCCACCACGCACCAGCGGCACCGTGAAGCTGCTGCACCGTGAACAGAGTCTTTTGATGCTCCGTACATTGGAACAGCCCGAATTTGGACTCGATTGTCCGCAGCCAGTTGTCGGCCTCCAGTGGTTCTGCGGCTTCTGTGAACACCGGAGGGTGCGTACTCATGAAGTCTAAATACGTCACCTCACGGGGCTCACGAGGCCCCCTCTCTTGATGCCCCCTCCGCCTGGGATGTATTCTGCACGATCGTGCGGAGCAGGTCGGTCTTCTCCTCACGACCACCCACCAGTGCTGCTATCACATCCACTAGGGTAAGCGGAGGCGGTGGTGGTGGTTGCTGCTGCGGGGTGCTGTCGTAGGCAGGTGGCTGGGAGTCATCGCCTCCCTGCTGGCTAGAGCCACCAGTCTCATGCGTGGTCCGAGTGTGAACCATCTGCAACCATACAACATTAAACATCAATACATATTGCATGCAGTCCAATAAAATAGGCGTAAAACATAATGCCACTAAAACATGCGATACGCCTCGTATACGGATAATGTAATACCTTTGCACAAGCTACACCATTACCAGACAAAATACAAGCTAGTTAAATCTAACTTGATGAACCTCCTCTTTGGAAGCTCACCACAACTAGGTTTGGTCACTACGAGACGTTACTATCGCTTTGTCATCACGTATACCACCCTTTTATCTTCAATACGACACAAACATGGCCTCTAGCAAAAGAAACTTGAGTAAGGCATATACTCACTCTTTTACTAGTTGACGATAACCACTAATGAGTATGTTCTACCCCATTGTAAGTACTTAAACCCCCTAGGGTACAACAATCTCCCAAATGAGTTCAACTGTCATTCCTCTGTAAGAATGACCAGTTTCTACATATCCAAGATTTTGATCTGGATCTGGGCATTTTCATGACTCAAGTTGAATACCAAGATTAAAGTTAACTTCAGTATCTTTCCAACGAGTATTTATTTGTCCTCAGACCAGCTCTGGTTAAAACGTTATGGTAATTCAAAGTCAACAGAATTTCTGGAAGAATTTTAACAGCACCTCCTTTAGGAAGTTGCTGTTTTCAACTCATATTTCCACTGAATTCCGTGCTGCAAATACAGACACTTTGAATTACAAAGATGTAACACATCTCCTACCCTTTCTAAAGATGTATGATATGACAATTTTAGATTTTCTATAGTAAGTTATGCTTGAAAAAAAACAGACCAGTCCAGAGAGTGTTTTGAATCTGTCCTGGTTCTGGAAAGTTTACATCCCTCTGGAATTTAAGCCCTCTTAAGGTGTAATTCAGCTCTGGAAGTCTACAACAAAGTTGTGGAGTGCTTAAACACCTTTCTAGAACTATATCCCACACCTCCATTGGATAAATAATCTGTGAGTTATGCCCTGTCAAAGTTCAGCAAACTTGCTGCCCAAAACAGAGCACTCTGTTGTTCAATCCTTTCGACCTACACTGACCAACAATCATATTTTTCTACCCGACCAGGATCCTAAATGTTGAAACTTAGTGATTTTAATTCCTTGTTATCATTATCTTTCATGCACATGCCTATGATATGTCGGTACTACGTTCCTCACACAAAAAGAAAATCCTAACCATATTATACCGGTATATACGTCTCAGTTGTGGCACTAAACGGTCTCTCACACACGTGTACTACACGGAATACATACGTGGTTAGTACCTGCAGAAGACCACACAATAATGATGTACTAAATGGTTGTTTCCAATTCACCGCAGGACCATATTTAAAAGTAAATACAAACGCCCGTATCATTGTCATACGGCCGTCCTTGAGTTAAGTCATGTCTCAAGGTACGTGATCGTGTTTCAACACCACACGACGGGGAACCCGAGTAGATCATGAATGGGTCGTCATGGTTGGGAATGTTATCAGCCCAACAGATACCACCTACTGCCCTGCAGGGCACGCTGATGGCAAGCGCTTGGTATGTCCTACTGGGCTATTTCCAGACGACACACTCTCGCGTTACTGACCACGCGATGGGGTCTCCACTTACTTTCCTAATGCACGCTAGGGATCAGCGTTTCATATGAACTCAGGAACATGAAGAGTCCAAGAGTTTCATATTAACGTCTCACACCAAGCTGTGAGACCTATCCCTGAACCACGTTCCTCGTCAGGGGAGCTAACCGAAATTGAACCGCTTTCGGTGGCATTCCTTACCATTCTTACCAGAGCGTAGGTGCGTCGTTACATAATTAAAATTCAGAATTATAACAAATATGTTAGTCTTGCCACTTTAAGTAACTATGCTAATATAGTCCTTACTTGGGCAAACTACCGAATCCTCACCGTAACCCTAAGTTTTCCCGTAATACAGTCCTCAAGTATTGTGCTATCCCTATTGCGGCTCTGATACCAGGCTGTGGCGGACCGGAATCCGCTCATCCAGGATCGCAGAGGGTGGTGCCGCACGATGTGACACCCGACAGCACACATCATAAGGATACATTGTATTACATAGGAAAAACCAGCTGAAACTGTACAGACTGGTACAATACTCAGCTACAAACTAGTGTCTTTATTACACAGCGGAAGTCTAATTTGTACAACTCACGCCCGCCTATCTAGCAAAAGTCGGTTGCCCAACCCTAGGGCAACCCACACTAGCTGCACTCCTCAGCTCAGCACAGCGTGTACGGCTCCCACTCAGCCGTGGTCCCCGACGGAGGATAACCCTCGCCAGTGGACTCGTAACCCGAGTCCGTGGGTGGCTCCTCACCTGAAAAACACTTAAGCAGCAACCGTGAGCACGATGGCTCAACAAGACTTAACCGACTCACCTAGGCATGAAACTCTACATGTAGGGTACAATGAACATGGGATGGTAAAATTTCAGCAAATGGACACGCCTATAGTTGATCCTTAGTTCATCTTTTAGCCACAATTAATAGTTCATGAATCTGAAATTTAATAAGCAATATTTGGTGGCACACATGTAACAATACAATTATATCATACAGCAGAATTGAATCATAACATTCCATAATTTATCTATGTTACGATGCAGTAAACAAGTGGTACTCGTCACCACGAGGGACGGCGAACCGACTCGATATACACCTGCAGGGAAACCCAAAGAGCACGTCACGTATGCCCACCTGTGGAGCTGCACAGCACGCTCACTCGATGTCGTACGGAACAACCTTTCACCCAACAGCCCAAACGTCGAACCGGTCGCACCGAAACGAGCAGGAGGTTCCCTACACGAGAATCTCTCTATGCCCGTTAGCAGATTTCCACCTTGCTGCCCTCAGCCTACACCTATAAATCGGTGCGTTATGCCTCGACGCCCGGAGGTTTAGGTTACATTGGTTTATCGGGGCCCATATATCCGATATGCCTTCGGTACGTTCAATACTTGTTCAGCAGGGCCGCACACGGATCGGTCCTCAATCGACACGGACAGGGCCGCGCACACAAGACTTCTTCTTGCAGCGCCCTAGCCCCTGCCTAGTCTCATATTCATTACTAAAGTGATCTCACATCACTCGAACCTATCCCGTGTGTCCCAAGCCTAAACTCGCGAGTAGATTCCAACTACTCGACTTGTACCGAAGTCCTATGAATCATTAAGCATAGCCTGTCTACGCGAGGTCTTAGACACTACCCTCACTCTTATAGGCAAATTATGGTTATGCAAGTGGGGTTCCATCCATCCTACACCTAATGCACAGTCATACTTCACACTAGACATGTGAACAAAGCAAAACTTCATAAAAGGGTTATTGCAAACTGGGGCTTGCCTTGTTGCTGCTGGTCAGTGGTTAGGTCTTCGTCCGGGAGAAGGAAGTCAAGTACTTCTGGAGTCTCCTCGCCTTCAGCGACTACACGTTAATGAGATACTACATGTCAATTCAAATGCAAAGTGTAAACTTAAATAAGTAATTACTAGAACTCTAGTTGGCCCTCCCCCTTTGGCTCTAAAAATTTTATGGTGGCTTGGTATGGTCCTAACCAGAGTCTTGACCAAGTTTCATTTGCAACAAAGTTCATTTGAGCTTTGTACAAATAAAAGACTATTTGGTCAATAATTGAGCCTCTAAGTAATTCCAGGGGTTTTCATGGCTCCAACTGTTACTTTATGGAAACTAGAATTTAAGATGGTGCTAATGGAATTGGTTTCATGTAATTTGAAGAATCTAGAGAAAATTGTGCCCTAAACAAGATTTGAGAAAATCTGAAAAATGTTTCTCTACATTTTTCTATTTTCTCAGGGCAGTTCACTTAATAACACCATTAGAGGGAATAAATGAACTTGGATGAGTCCGAAATTTTTACTGTGACTCAAGGAGTTTCCATTGAACCTCTCAGCCAAATTTCAGCATTTTCCATAAGGTAATTCTCCTGATAAAATTCCTAACAGTTTGAAATTTAGGGATTTAATTCTGGAAAACTATTAACTTTCATGAGCTGAACTTTTTATTGCTGGAAAGTACTCAACATTCTGAGCTCAGAAAAATTTGGTTCACTGAATTTGGAGCTTCCTACCAAAAGTTATGTGCATTTGAAGTTTGCACTAAAACTGGAAATTCCCAAAATGTTTAAACTCTGCGGGTGGAGCCCACTCTTTAAACCGGCCCACTGAGAATGCGGCCGCACCGTGGCCCATGGGGTTTTACCCGCACTGCCGCACCGAATCTTGCCCACAAATGGATCCCTGCGCGAGAACAGAGGCTGACCGGTGGACCCGGCCCCCCTTCGTCTACCTCATGCCACCCCGTGACTCCCGCGGCGGTGCCTCACCGGAGTTCTCGCCGCCGGCCGTTTCGCTGCACGACCTTCGATGGTTCTCGCCGCCTGGGCCCAACTTGGCTCGAGGAACACGCTGGTGCCCTCACCAAAGCTCGGCAATGGCCGGAACCATCCCTGCGACGGTGACAGCGGCTCTCTCTACTCCGGCGATGTTGCCCGGGCTACTCAGGGCCTTATTCTTCATATGGTTTGCTCCTACAGCTCCGCTGAGGCATGCTGAGCACGAATATGCGCTCGTTTGGCCATGGAAACGGCCGGAGCTACGTGCTCACCGTCGACCTAGGCCCGATATCGGCTGTGAGCTGAAAAACTCGATAACCAGAGTCTATACTCAACGGTTCTTCATACTTTTTGATCCTAAATGGTCGTGGCAGGGTGCAGATCATGTGTGTAGCTCGGTATACCTGGTGATGAACTAATACCCTCGAATTTCTGGATTTTGTACGGCTCGGCCCTAAGAACACAGAAACAACCCCTGGGAAAATTCTCCCATGACAGTGCATGAGATGATGAACGGTATGGACGAGCAGGACCAGCACCTTAGGGCGGTTTTTTCTTGTGTTGATCGTCGGGCACAAGGGGCCTGTGTTGTCCGGGCGCCGGCGATCAGAGGGCGGCAAACACCGAGCGCGTCGCTGCGGTTGTGTGCGGTGGAACAGAGAGTACGAGGGGAAGTTCACGCAGACCAGCGGTGCAAGCGCGTGTTTTGTAGCCGGCGCCCTCATCCCTCGAGCAGGAGGTGGCGCGGCGACCACGTTGGGGCGGGGTTCCGCCCGTGCGCTGGCGATCGCAGAGATGTTCGACCGAGGGCCTGAGTCGGTTCGGTCTCTGTGAGGCTGACCAGTGGGTCCCTTCCCCCTAATTCATTTTCTGATTTTTCCTTTCTGTTTTTGCTGAAAATATCCCCAGCTACTCACAATTGAATGTGAGACTTAATCACCAAGTCACAGTTTGAATTTGGTTTTCCCAAATTTGAAATTTGTTTTGCTAAATTTACTTCACATTTGAACTGAACTTTAAATTCAGGTTTGAATTATTGTAAATTTAGCTCCCGACAAGATGAACTCCGATGGGGATGAAAATTTGTGGACTAACTGAGAAAAATGTGCTGAGTTTTAATATGAAGCCAACTTTTGAATTTAAGTGATGAAAATTGCTAATTTAAATTTACATTCAAATTGGCCTTTTTCTCAAATGCCTCCAAAAGTGCCTCAAAAAGTGTTGGATTTGCCTGAAATTTGGCTTGAACCTTCCTAAGACTTTTTAAGTGCTAGGGGTGAGCTCAACCTCTCATGTTCATGTGTAGAAATCCTTATTTGTGAAAGTTAGTGCTTTCCCTCCTAATCACCCTTTTGATGGAGGTTACTTGCCCTTCACAAATATTCACAAAATATTCACAACAAAAACTGTGGTGTTGTGAGGTGATGAAAAATTTTTGTAAGTCCCTTTTTCTTGGGCTTTTACATAGGGTTTCTAAGTTGTCGGCTTAGAAAAGGTGTTACGGTCAAGGGGTGTTTCGGGTTCTATTTATAAGAGGGAAACGAAAAGTCCTATTCTGATCGGAATTCGGATAAGAGTCCTATTCAAATTGTTTTTGAATCTTAAAAACTCATATTCAATTGATTTGGTGCGGTAGCAACATGGAATTCGTGTCGGTTTCCTTCCGTATCGGTATTCCCGCGCGTACAAAAGAGAAAACCGTTTCAGATCTCGTTACCTCCGCGGTGATGAGCTACGGAGGCTCCACGTGTCCTGCGGGGACCTGGGCTCCCTTTTCTGCAGAGACAAGCTCCTTTTGTGCCGCTTGTCAGTCGGGCGAGACCTCCCTCTTCCTCAGAGGCGAGCTCCGCGTGCGCCACGTGTCTGATGGGCAGGATCTCCCTCTATCCAGAGGCGAGCTCCGCGTGCGCCACATGTCAGTGTCGGACCTCCACCTCTTCGGAGGTGGCTCCGAGATTGCCACATGTCCAATAGCACCAGACTCCCTTTCTTCTCGGAGGTGAGCTCCAAGGTCGACACGTGTCCAATAGCGTCGGACCTCCCGGAGGTGACACGTGTCCAATAGGACCAGACCTCTCGGAGGTGAGCTCCGAGAGCGACACGTGTCTAGCGGGGCCGGACCTCTCGGAGGTGAGCTCCGAGAGCGACACGTGTCCTACGCGGCTGGTGCTCTCTTTTCCGCAGTGGTTAGCTCCGAAGGTGACACGTGTCCTGTGGGCTGACCTCGCTCCTTCGCACAGGCTAGCTCCGGGGGAAACACGTGCCCCACGGGGTCGGACCTCGCCCCATCCGCATTGACAAGCCCCGAGCCTGCCACGTAGCCATTTAGCGGCGGACCTCTCCCCCTTTTGCAGGGATGTGCTCTGAGGTCACCACGTGGCCTGCGGACCGCGGGAGTTGTCTTCGGCGCTTCTCAGTAAACTGGAATTAGTTCTTTTCAGCTATCCTTTTGATTCTTTTTCTGTTTCCACTTCTTTTAAAATGCTTTTCTCTATATAAAATATGAATGCATGCAGAAATCGAAATTGAGGGTGTCACAAATCTACCCCCCTTAAATTTAATCTCGTCCTCAAGATTTGCTAGTGGAGAATAGATGAGGGAATTCTGCTTTCTCGGTTGTTGGTTGGGCAGACTCGAACTCAATACGAGTACCGTGCTCATTTGTCAAATTCACGCTCCTCTCAGCACATTGGATTACTCCGTTGTGCTTGCTTAACCAATCCATTTTGTGTATTATGTCAAGCCCTTGGGAATCCAAGACAATGAGGTTGGCAAGGAAGTCTACCCCCCTTATTTTAAGGTTTACTTTCGGACATAACTATATTAGTCCTCATCTCTCCACCGGGAGAATTAACCAACATAGTATATTTCAAGTGTGATATGGGTAGATTATACTTAGCAACATACTTGGATGGTATGAATGAATGTGATGCTCCAGAATCAAATAAATGGTGGCTGGGTTGGAGTTGGCAAGGAACATACCAATCACGGCGTCCTCAGCTTGTTGCGCTTCCTCAACAGAGACATGGTTCACGTTGCCGCGAGCGTAGTTCTGTTGTCCACGGTTTCCTTGATTGGCTCCTCCATTCGGCCGTGGGTTCTGCTTGGGCACGTTGCTTGGATGTCTAGGACCTCTCTTCGGGCACTGGCTCGCAAAGTGTCCCGTCTCCCCGCATGCAAAGCATGCCTTGTTGCCCACGACAGCAGGTACGTTGGGGCGGGGGTTTTGAACAGGAGCGCCCATGTTGGGTCGGGGTGCAGGAGGCAAAGGCACACGAGGTGCTTGCATGGTAGGACGTTGTTGTGGTGGCTGGTTAGGGCGAAAAGTAGGAGCAGACGATCCATACTGCGGTGCAGCTGGGGGCATGTACCGGGGACATACGTTGCTCCCTTGTGGCTGGTATGACATCTTTCTTTTGCCCTCTTGCTCGATCTCTCGGATCTTAATTTCAACCACTATAGCTTTGTGAACAAGTTTCTAGAAGCTGGCATAATCGTTGTTGAGAAGTTGAATTTCGTTCCAGATTGTTCAACCCTCTCATGAACAAGTACTGCTTTCATTGGTCCGAGTTGACATCTTCGGGGGCATACCTTGACAGTTGCGTGGACTTGTTGAGGTACTCATTCACGCTTTTCTGTCCTTGGCGGAGACCTTCAAACTCTTGTCTCTTGAGCATCATTACTCCAGCAGGGATGTAATGAGAGCGGAAACTCTCCTTGAACTCAGTGCAAGTAATAGTCTCCGGGTCAACATGAGCGTTGCAGAGAGCGTCCCACCAGTCAGCGGCTGCTCCCATAAGTTGGTGCTATGCGAAGAGAACCTTTTCTCGGTCATTGCACTGAACTATCGCAAGCTTCATCTCCATGGATTTCAACCAATCGTCGGCCTCCATGGGATCATTAGCTTGAGGAAAAGTGGGTGGTCGAGTCCTCATGAACTCTCCCAGTCGATTGTGAGCCAACGGTGGTGGCGGTGGTGGTGGCGGTGGTGCAGGAACGGGGTTGTTGTTGTTGGCTTGCAGCTGACCCAAAGTTCGGATCATAGTTTCCATAAGCTGGTTCTGCATGGCCATCAACCATTCCAGATTGTTTGCACCAGCTCCGGGGTTGTCATTCTCAGGAACCTCAACGTGGTCATCCTCTTGGTTGCCACGGACATTCCTCCCTTGACGGCCGGCGTTTCCTCTCACCATCTGTGAGTGAGAGTTGAGTGGAATAGAGGTTAGAAGGTTAGATGGATCCCCTTACTATATGCATCAAGGTGGATGGGCTATATATATTAGCCTATATGGGGATGTGAACAAGTGCTGAAGCATCTCACATCTCTCTACTATGTGTGGATATGGACAATGCTGAAACGTCCCACAACTCACACTAAGCACTCAAGCACAACAATCATCACAAAAGTTCAGCACACAACTCCAATTCAAGGGTTACTCAATGTGGGTCCTATGTGGTTTGGGGTGATATCAATCTATGACCAATCTGTGACTATCAATCCGTGACCTTGTCCTATGGTCAATGGGGTTATAATGCCAATCTATGCATTCTACCTAGGCTTGCATCCTATGTTCAGCGTGGCTCCTAATACCAATCTGCGACTAGGCTTGCGTCCTATGGTCAACCGTGGTTCAGCTACCAATATATGAATTGTACCAATCTATGATTTCTATCTAAGCGTATGACCTACGATCAACCCGTGGCTCTGATACCAATCTGTGACTACGCATGACAGCTCTAATATCAATCTGTGATTTCTATCTAGGTGTGTGACCTACGATCAACCCGTGGCTCTGATACCAATCTGTGACGCCCCTGTTCTAAGAGAGAACCTCTCGAAACTGAGACTGATGCGTATGTGTGCCCAAGATGTTCATCACACAAACACATATAATCCACAAACTGAATTTCAGAATAATACCACGAATGAATAAGGTTTTATTACAATGTTTCATGAGCCCCAAACTCATTCTAGCAGCGGAAGTCTTATCTTAGCAGCGGAAGTCTTATTCTAGCAGAGGAAATTTTTATTCTAGCAGTGGAAGACTTCTAAAATTATTGCGGAAGCAACTAAGCAGCAGCAGCGGCTCTATCTCTATTCCACAGGCAAGGTTGAGGGCAGATTACATGCCTAATACTCCACGTAGTCTTCATAGTACTCCTCTCATGTTGCTGATGATGAAGTAATAATACAAGTTTGAGTACATGATGTACTCGGCAAGTGCAGGAAAATATGATATGTAGCTCACAGCAAGATAGTTATAAAAAGGCTCACAGCAGAAAGCAAAGTTTATTTCACAAAACAGGGTAAAACAACAACTATCTTTAAGTGAATGTAATCCCAACATGTATTTAAACATCAACATACCTCCATCATGATTCACATCTTTTCATGTCTCAGCCAGACATTTATCTTGCTCAACTTTTCACATGCTCATGAATACCATCTTGTATTCACTACCATCTCATCTCATATTCAACTCCGTCTCGTACTGAGACCAATGCTCATTGCCATGACTCAACAGTCATGCAACCAATCTCATTACCCGGACTCAACAGTCCCGAAACCATTTTCATTACCAGGACTCAACAGTCCCGAAACCAATTCCAAAGACCAAACCAATTACCAACTAATTACCATCTCAATAACCATCCCATCTAATCATGTGGGTTGTCGAGGAGCTCGTGACTGTAAGCTCGGCTATCATGATAGTTTTAGACTCTGCAGAGTTTGTACCACTTTACCCACAAGTTTGTGATTTCGTCACCCGTCGGCGACTGCAGAACCTCCATTATACCAGTACACAACAGTCGGTGTATGGCCAAGAGATCACAAAATAGCCTTTACAAAGAGGCTACTAGATGTATGGACTCGCTAAGGTTTCACTAGCAGGCCAAAATCTCCAATTCTCCCACCCACAGGCCCCCTCTTGTGCCATGCAGTTCCCAGGGCAGTCCTCACTCGACTCCCATTCCCCGCGCCTTCCACGGTCCATAACAATCTAGCAACTTACCTAATTAGTCAGCTAAGCCGCACCCATATTTGGCCTTGTGGTGGCACTGTTATCTTGGCATGGCTCGCATGAACCGGTACTTAGATCTACGACAAGTAAACCACCATCTCATTCTACCACTTCCACAAAACCAAACTTGCCTAGATCTCCCTCCGATTCATGTTCATCAAGTTTTCATTATCATTATGAGTGCAGTAGCTAGACATTTCTATCTTGCTTCCCATAATCTCGTGGACTCAGCAAAGCAAAAAGTAAAAACCGACCATACCCGACTCATCAACTGTCCCGGCGACAAGGGTGGTTAACCAAAACTAGTAAACTCCTATGAAAGGGTTTCCCATCAAATTGACTCAAGCACACACACCTTTTCGCAAACAAAACAGTTTCAAAAACTTGGGATCAATATGGTCAAGGGGCACTTGCCTTGTTCTTGCGGCTTATGTTGCTCTGGGATCTCGAATTCCTGGTGCTGAAATCCTTCGTAGATAGCTCCCTGAGCTTGTCCTTCTAATTACGATTACGCACATACAAGGTTCATAGCAATCAATTATCATGCACAAACTTTACTCAAGATGCAATGATGCATATACATGCTAATCCTATGGTGCAGTTTAGTTTGTACGTTTTCTTGCATGTTTTAATAGCTTTGCATGGGGTTTTTATGATGAACAGAGGTGTAAAGATCAAATGTTGACGTGGCGATGATCTTGACTCAAGATCTAACCGATCAACACGTGATCTGTCAACAAAAAAGCTTTTGTTCGAAGGGATCGAAGAACAGATGCAAGGAAAACGCGATGACGTTGTAAAGTGGTAATGGAGACCTACCTTACTTCCTTCGAGTCCTTCCTCCTTGCAAAAACGGATCGTCGGCTCTCCTCCGACAATGGTGATCGTGTCTGGGCTTGTCAGCGGTCTCTTCGGTGGTCAAACTCTGGCGAAGGGGTTTAGCTCGGCGAGTTTGGGGCTAGAGCTTCTATATTGTCGGCTTAGAAAAGATGTTACGGTCAAGGGGTGTTTCGGGTTCTATTTATAAGAGGGAAACGAAGAGTTCTATTCTGATCGAATTCGAATAAGAGTCCTATTCAAATTGTTTTTGAATCTTAACAACTTATCTTCAATTGATTTGGTTCGGTAGCAACGTGGAATTCGTGTCGGTTTCCTTCCGTGTCGGTATTCCCACGCGTACAGAAGCAAAAACCGCTTCAGATCTTGTTACCTCCGCGGTGATGAGCTCCAGAGGCTCCACGTGTCCTGCGGGGACCTGGGCTCCCTTTTTCACAGAGACAAGCTCCGGTTGTGCCGCGTGTTAGGCGGGCGAGACCTCCCTATTCCTTAGAGGCGAGCTCCGCGTGCGCCAGATGTCTGGTGGGCGGGACCTCCATCTCTCCAGAGGCGAGCTCCACGTGCGCCACGTGTCAGTGCTGGACCTCCCCCTCTTCGGAGGTGGCTCCGAGATTGCCACGTGTCCAGTAGCGCCAGACTCCCTTTCTTCTCGGAGGTGAGCTCCAAGGTTGACACGTGTCCAATAGCGTCGGACCTCTCGGAGGTGAGCTCCGGAGGTGACACGTGTCCAATAGGACCGGACCTCTCGGAGGTGAGCTCGGAGAGCGACACATGTCTAGCGGGGCCGGACCTCTCGCAGGTGAGCTCCGAGAGCGACACGTGTCCCGCGCGGCTGGTCCTCTCTTTTCCGTAGTGATTAGCTCCGAAGGCGACACGTGTCCTGCGGCCTGACCTCGCTCCTTCGCAGAGGCTAGCTCCGGGAGCAACACGTGTCCCACGGGGTCGGACCTCGCCCCTTTCGCAGAGACAAGCCCCGAGCCTGCCACATAGCCAGTTAGCGGCGGATCTCTCCCCCTTTTGCAGGGATGAGCTCCGAAGTCGCCACGTGGCCAGCGGACCGCGGGAGTTGTCTTCGGCGCTTCTCGGTAAACTGGAATTAGTTATTTTCGGCTATCCTTTTGATTCTTTTTCTGTTTCCACTTCTTTTAAAATGCTTTTCTCTATATAAAATATGAATGCATGCAGAAATCGATATTGAGGGTGTCACACGGCCGACGCCCCGTGTGTTCCTTTCGACGTGTGCTTTCTCCTAGAGGCTGTCAGGTGGGCCTTAGTTCCTTCCCCACGTGAATTGCCTTTGGATTCCCTCGGATAAGATTTGGAATGGGTCTATGAATCTATGTGTTGCCACGTGGTGACTCTTGATTTGTTGGAAACATGTTTTAAGAATTGGTCCCTGTAATTTTCAGTATTTTTTGGGTATAATTCACCTGCATACAAATAGACACTAACACCCACGTAAATGTTATTGACCGCCTACCACTAGGTTGTGTTCTCATTTTATACATTTATGAGGTGAATTGATTGTCAAATATGACACTTAAAGACCGTCAACAGTAAGCATCTGAGGATTTCAACCCTTTCAACAAATTTAGGACTTCTTTCTTCTGTTTAGGTTTAAGACAGAAAGAAGCATGTGGCTTTCACCACTTTCAGAGAGCTCAAGAGTTGGACGATTACAAGACTGACAAATCCTTTCGAGCCTTTATATTGTATTTTGTTTTGTCAGGCATATCCATGCATGTCCTTATGATGCATTCGCCCATGTTACGCTCCTGGTGCATGACACCAATGTTGTACATTAGAATCAACGACTTTACGTCAGGTAGGTAACATAGTCCACATCCATGAGTCTAATTGTGCACCTCTCCGTAACCTATAAAAAATCTAGGACGATCTTTATCTACCACAAGTTTCTCCAACATATCAGCAATTTCTGACCCACTTCAACGCTTCAGAGGTCTCTTTGTCACAATATTGTTGTTTCAGAAAGAATTTTTCTATTGCCTAAACACGTGATTCTGGGGCAACCAACGTCTGTGACAATCAAAGTAACAGATCTTGCCAACATGAGTAAGACGAAAACAATCCATGTCTCAAGCACATATCAGACATGTCAAATGTTCGTGAACGCTCTAGCTAGCAAAAATGTCGTATGACGGGAAATCATGGACCGACTACAAGTATCCAGCTCGAAGGTTTGATTTTCTGCTTCTTGTAATAGTAGTACGCTTCGACTCCTGTCCACAACCATTTGAACTCTTCGATTAACGGTTGCAACATCAAATTTGGACTAGGATGATCCGGTCCAAGTAGAATGAGGCAAAAGAATATGAACTCATATTTCATACAAAGAGTAGGTGGTAGGTTGTACGGAATAGCAAAAACAAGCCAAAAAAGAGTATGGTGTGGCATTCATATTGAAAGGTGAGAAGCCATATGTCACTAACCTGATGCAAACATCTCTTGCATCACTGATGAAGTCTGCATCAAAGCTGTCCAGCGTCTTCTATGGCTCACCATCGGACGTGTGCACCATGACTGGATCATTGTCTCATACACCTTCTTTGTGCCACCTCATGTGACTGACAGTTCTTTTTTATAGGAACAACCGCTTCAACAAAGGTGTGACAGACAAGTAACAATGCTGCTTATGTGCGACTTCTGTCGTCACCTTCACCGTTGTCGTTAACAACTTAATCTCTATTTACCACACTTTAAACACTTGTTCTTTTTACCATGCTCTTTAAAAAAAGCATGCAATTGTATGGGCACACATCAATCTTCTCATATTTTATACCGAGACCAGAAAGCATTATCTTTGTCTGGTACATGTCTGTAGGCACTTGATGGGGCTTCGGAAGACTCGCTGATCAATTTGACAAGGTCATTGTAGCAGTTATTAGATTAAAAATACTTAGACTTATTTGCCATTAGGTGACTCATGAAAGAAAGGAGGGTCTTTTTTGTGTGTTCATGTAGCGGCTCTTCTGAAGCTTTCAGAAGCTTGAACAACGCTTCAACCTCCATTGTAGGAGGATCTTCATTAAACTCTAGTTCTATAGCTTCAAGCATCTCATCCATCCTATCAATCCCCATGTTATAAACACCCTCTTGCTCGCTGATTCGCTGAAGACCCACACCTCATAACGTGACACCAAACCGTATCGGCACAATTCTATTGAAAGCGTTTTCTTGTCCAAACAACTCATATTCTGGTATTTGCTACATGGGCACCGCACCTTATTGATCATTGATAACAAAAAAGTACGATCCATAAATGTCGTAGTCTTGGTCACCCACTCATTTGAGTGAGTTCCATTCTTGTTCCAACCAGTATACATCTAACTACAATCTTCACCCATATTTAGCCTACAAATCATCATCAGCTATCACACGTCTACATCTATTAGGAAGGATTTGTCCTAAACCCACCTAGGAGTAACCGAGAAAGCTTGCTTATAATGAGACGCAAGTTCCGGATCCTGATGAAATTTTGGCAGCATAACCCAACAGTTCTACAACTGCATGCCTCAAAATGGTGCATCAGAGAACATTAGGGTTATACCACTGAAATTTCAATCTGATCTAGACCTCGTGTCTCGTCATAAGCAAGCTCTCTCAGACACTCCGAGGTTGTCAAAAAAAGGGATAATTTTGAACCTACATGCCTCACATTCTTAGCGCAAGTCACACATGCCGGTTCGAAACGGATGACGCATAGGTTACGTTACTTATTTTTGATTCATTCAATAATGTCGTAAAACAACTTATTGTTGACGGTTTTTCAGTGTTCAAATGAGAGAGAGGGGAAAGAGTACAGGATGGCCGTGTTTGCACGCTAGTGAACGTATGGTGTACATGTTCCGGCCATGTTCACAAAGTGGTCGTGTTCTGGCAGTCCATGCGCGAGCACTTGGCGTCCTCACCGGCGCCATTCGCCTTCATGCTCGGCTAAACCTCCTCGTGCCATAGGGGCTAAGGGGATTAGTGTCGTCGTAAATACGACAGTCGTCCTACTTACGACAGTCATACTACTTGTAACGGCGCAGTGCGGACACGTGATAAATATCTTATTACATAAGCTCATACGACTGTGTATATAACTAACCGTCGTGAAGCAAATAATCAACAATCAATCAAATAACTAAACTTATTAAAGTAATTAAGTTAATTAATAAATTAAACTAAATAATTATTAGATTGATTATACTAATTAACCATATTAATTAATTAAACTAGCTAGAATAACTCATCAAATAACTAAAGTAATTAAGTAAACAAACAAAGTAATAAAGAAATCTTAATAATCATTCAAATAATTAAACTAATTAATCAACTAATAAACCAAATAGTTTAACTAACTAATTAATCAACTACCTAATCAAATAAATAAAACTAACTAATAATTTAACTATCTAATTAATCAACTAACTTTAACAATAAATTAAATAAGTAACATTTACCTACCTAATTACTCAATTAAATGATCAAATAAATTAAATACGTAATAAAAAAATACCTCGCTGTGGTGGCGGCAGCGCAAGCGGCCTGGCTGTGGTGGCGGCGCGGGCGAGCAGCGGGTGTGAGCAGGCCGCGAGGCGCCCTGGACGTGAATAGGTATATGACGCTCATTTACAACGCCCGGATCCTGACCGTTGTAAATAAGCCTTTTTACGTTGGCCGATACCTGGCCGTCGTAATTAAGTCTTAACTTACTATGGCCAGAACATGACCGCCGTAAATAAGTAGCTATTTACGATGGTCGAGGTCGGCCGTCGTAAGTTAATTTATTTATGACAGCGAACACTAAAACCGTCATAGATAACTTCAACCGTCGTAAAGTTTGCGTTTTACTGTAGTGTCGGCTGACTACTTGGTTCTATTAAGTGACTGTGTTCATGGAAAATCTCCCCCTCCATGCATTGTCGGCTGAGGGCGTTCATCAGATCCTTGGCGACGTTTGCGTATTCGACCACATAGACACGCTGTCGTTCTCACAAGAGTCAACAAAGATCTTTAGTTTCGTGTGCTGGATGTTCAACCCCAATCTTCTTCGACGCACCAAGTTGGTAACGTTCTTTTGTCGGAGTGCTAGCCGATCCGGTACTAGTGATGGCCTTCCATCGGCTCATGATCTAGCTCTCCCACCTGAAGGGTGACAGGTCAAGTTGCTGATCCATTTGGATCACTTCTATGACCACTCGCCACTTTACACGGAGTCATCATCCTCGGCGGCAAGTGGCATCCTTTCTTCTGCCTCCTCAAACTCCAATGGTGCCACGTTCCCGTGCTTCAATCGGTTTTCGTGGTCGTGAGGCATCGCAGATGGGTGTGGCACTAACCACCAATCACGAAGCGTCTACCGTCAGCCTTTGTGCGAGGGACCACGTAATCACAAACCCAACGATGAAAATCCTTTGCGCGATGATAGTGGTCGCCTCGCCGGACGACTGTAATGAAATGGCAAAACAGAGAGCCAGCGGTACTCCACTGAAAGCAGGAAGAACGACACAAACACCAAACTCAGCGAAAACACAACAGGAAAACCCGAGGCAAATGATCACCAAACGATGTTGATCCTTTCCTTCTCTCCAGAGTTCGAGCAACTTGATCGCCAAGAAAAGAGAGAGAGATTAGAGAGAAGAGATGGGGAGAGAGAAGGGGTAAAAAAATTCAGTTACATCCTTGTTGGCTAGCTTAGTACAAGGTTTCATTAATAGGACCGTGGGCTGCTAATGACGCTAGAAGTATAGTCTTCAACCAGGCCGTTGCTGTCTTACTGATTCCCGCCAATTCCTCAGCGCCAAAGAAGTCACCTCTGTTGTCGCCGTTGTACTGTGGCTCATCTGACAGCTGGACTTGAGGAGTGGTGACACTGCTCCCCTCTGAAGATTCAACTTGACCCCAAGCGTTGGCAAATGGAAACCTGTGACATGCTGGCTCAAGACATAACAGAATTGATAGAATACTCATACCATTAAGTTATACGTTCTTTTTTGGAAGCCCACCTGCAAAGAACTCAGGGGTTAAACGTGTTTGGCCCGTAGAAATTTGGGTATGGGTGACCGACCGGGAAGTCTTCCCGGGTGCGCACCAGTGAGGACAAAGTGCGCAGAAAAGACTAGTGTTGATATGTGGGGCTAATCTATGATCCTAGAGAACTGCCACAAATGGTATCAGAGCTGACCCTCGTAGTTTCACGGGTGCGTACGGGTCATTGAGAAGGATACAGTAGCATACGGGTCAAGGACGTAGGTACGTGCACATGACGCGTGGGTCCTCTATGTGGGACACGGTATGGTACATATGCTACTAACAGGACGTACGTATGCGTATGTAGTAGTGAACGTACGGACGTGGCTAAGAGGGGAATTCCTGTCTTGGCATTGACCGACGAGGACGTTGATCTTCTAAGGAGGGTGGATTGTGACATTCTAGATCAAGGCTTAATAGGATTGATAGAATACCCATACCATCAATGTATACCTTCTTTTCCAGAAGCATACCTGCAAAGGACTCAGGGATTAAGCGTGCTTGGCCCGGAGAAATTTGGGATTGGTGACGACCGGAAAGTCTTCGCAGGTGCGTACGATTGAGGACAAAGTGCGCAGAAGAGACTAGTGTTGGTATGTGGGGCTAGTCTATAATCCTATAGAGCTGCAACAAAACCTCTCTTTCAGAACGTAATAAAAGTGTGGTAAATTGAGTTTTGTCAAAGTTGTTAATGACGAGGTGACAAGATGACGTCCGAAACCACACATAAGCAGCTTCGTTACTTGTCTGTCACACCTCGATTGAAGCGGTTGTTCCTCTCCAAAAGAACTACCAGAAAGATGAGGTGGCACAAATAAGGTGTACGTGAGAACGATTGAGTCATGGTGCATCTGTCTGGTGGTGAGGCATGGAAGGCGATGGACAACTTTGATGTAAATTTGACCAGTGATACAAAAAATGTTCGCATCGGGTTAGCGACAGATGACTTCTCACCTTTTAGTACAAACGCCAAACCATACTCTTTGTTGGACTATCTTTGGTATTCCATACAACCTATCACCTTCTCTTTGTATGAAAGATGAGTTTATATTCTTTTGCCTCATCCTACTTGGACCGGATCATCCGCGTCAACACCTCAAAGTGATGTTGAAACAAAGTATGCGACTGTTATAAGAAGCAAAAATTCAACCTTCGAGTTGTGTACTTGTGGCCGGTCCATAATTTCCCAGCATACGACATTTTTGTTGGCGAGAGCATTCAGAGACGTTCGACATGTCCGATATGCATTTCGGACACGGATTTTTTACTTAGTCATAGTGACAAGAGTTCCTACTTTGATTGTCATAGATGTTGGTTGCCTTAGAATCACATGTTTAGGCAACAGAAGAATGCTTTTAAAAAGGAAAACATTGTCACAAAGAGACCATCGAAGCGTTTAAGTGGGAAAGAAATTACTGATATGTTGGAGAAACTAGTGGTAAATAAAGATCGTTCTGGATTTTTTGTAGATTATAGAGAGGTGTACAATTAGACCCATAGAGTTGGACTCTGGGACCTATGTTACGTCAATTCGTTGATTCTGATGCACAACATTGATGTCATGTACCGGTAGCGTAAAAAGGGCGAATGCATCATAATAACATGAATGGATGTGCCAAGAAAAACAAAAGATAATATAAAGACCCATAGTATTTGATAGAGCTTCGTAATTGTCCAACACTTGAGCTCTCCGAAAGTTGTGGTAAGCCACACACTTATTTCTGTCTTAAACCTAAAAAAATAAAGAAGTCTTGAATTGGTTAAAGTGGTTGAAATTCCCCTATGGTCACGCTGCTTACTTGAGACGAGCCATGAATGTGGAGACGGGGAAGCTAAGTGGGTTGAAGAGTCATGATTACCCCTTAATTATGGAAAAACTATCGTCCGTTATGTTTCAGGGCTATCTTGATGATGCGGTATGAAATGTGTTAGCCGAGCTTAGCTATTTTTATAGACACCTCTATGTTAAAGAAATGACGATAGAGATGGTGTAGAAGGTTGAGAAGGAGATACCACCGTTGACTTATTTTCAGTGGCAAGCTTTATGTAAGACCCGATGTCTTGCATTTGTAGTAGTGTTTTTTTGGCCTATGTGCTCTATACCTGCAAGTACACTTGATTTCTAGATTTGTCAATAAAAATCCTTTTTGTAGTAGTGATTCATTCAATAGATGGTCTGATGCTCTAGGGAAGAAGCATCAGATGACTCTAGACGGAGAAGGAAAAATGGTTGTTAGAGGATCGTGTGTTCACTAGACGGTCCGGTGGTTTGGCAAGTGGTCCAATGGGAGGAGAAGGAAAGTGCCAACAGGGAATTCTATTTTCACTGGATGAATGGTGATATGAGTAGTGGATGGTCGGATAGTATACTTTAGGTAGAAAGTAAGTGATGACTATATCCATCATGGGGGCTATTTATATAAGGAGCATTCCCTGCATCTCTGGTAACTCTTGACCAGTGAAACCATTAGAGATATCCAAAGAAAGTCTAAGGAAGAAGAGGATAGTAATAGGGTGACCATGTGTTGATTTTTAGATTGTCTGATTGTGCTTTAGGACCTTGTCCATTGGTAAGCTTGAAGCTTCAATCAATGGAGGGGCAAGATCCGTTACTGTTGACTATTGGTGTGGCCTAACAAGCTATGTATCACTGAAGAGGTTCTAGTGAAGATTGTGATAGTCTTCATTAAGTTTATGGACAATATGAGCCCTACGCTTAAAGGAGAATCAATGAGAGAGCATCTCATATCTTCACTCCAAGAGTAAAGCGTTTCCAAGGAGCGAGCATTGCTTTGTGCAGCGTGAGAGTGTGGTCTAATGAGCGTTAGGTGGAGGTGCTGACCTATTCGATACATCAGGTTAAAAATTATTTACTTTTCCTTCTTATCTACCTTGATAATATATTATCTAATAATTGCTAGGAGTTGCTCTCTTCCATGTGTTTATTTTTCTTTGCATGTATACTTGCTAGATTTCTTATTTACAGCCTTGGACTCATCCTCACCTAGTTGACTTGCAAGTAGACTGCTATTGGGCTACCAATTCAACCCCCATCCCCTCATCTTGGTATCCCCACATTTGGCAGAGAGGGAATGGATCACATTTGATACCAGAACAAGGTGTCCTCTAACATCGGTGGGCACCTTGTTTTATAACATGTTCATCTCGGCAGGCCACCTTTAAGTAATTGTCTAAGTGTTTTCCTACGACCCTTCCCCGGTCTGCTCAGAAGCAGCCCGCAGAGGTTCTTTTTTCGGTGGGGCTAGTGGATCTCGAAGGTCAGAACAATGGCGAAGAGGAACATAAGGATTTACGTGGTTCAAGCCACCGGAGCGTAAAACCCTACGTCAACAGGAGTGCTTGTTGTATTGCTTGCACGTGTGAGTGTGTGAGAATTGGCTGGGTCGCAAACCCAGGGTGCTAGAGGGATCTGAGACCAAACCCTTTCTACGGTGTCTGTCCCGGTCCTTTTATAGTCTAAGTTCGGGGCAGTTACAAGGTGGCCTGGGGCCCGACAGGTGGCCCCCTGGCTATCTGCACCCTATGCATGAGCTATAGGCATTTACAACTATATGCATTGTCACTGTCGGTGGAGTTACGGAGTGCTGCTTGACACGCCAGGCACCTCTGACCGGGTGGCCATTGATGATGAAGTCCCCGTCTTGTCGCCACATCTCCTCGCTCCACTAGGCGGCTCTGCGCCGTTGGGGTGACACTGCTGTGACGCGGCCCCAAACGGCCTCGTCGAGCCAAGATCACGCTGAGGGGTGCTGCGTTGCACATCACCAGATAATGCACGTCAAAGATACAAAGCAGAAGCAAATTTTTTTTACATAAACCAGTTTATGAACATTTTTACAACAAAATAGTTCAGTCTACACTCACGGGCGTAGACTACGCATCGAGTTCACGTTCAGCCCGTGAAAGTGTCCTCGCTAGCATGCACACACACTAACACAGTGGCGTGCATGACTCCCACTCGACGGGGTTCCCCCTGCAAAAGCTTCAAACACAAGCAGTGAGCACGATGGCTCAGCAAGACTGACCCGTGTCTCCTATACATGAAACTTCTACATGGTGGGTATAGGGTACATGAGGTAAATAATTTGCAAAGGACTCGCCTAATTATTTGAACCTTACTTTCAATGTTTTAGCAGCAGGTTGTGGAGAACCTTACGCTAAGGCACATGAGAGAGCCGCAATCAAACAAGAAACACATTTCTCTCATGTACTTTGCCCAAAGTTGAAAAGAACTTTAATTAGCTCTAAACTACAACAAGACATTAACAAGCAAGGTATATCTTTTAAATCAGCAAACTTTTAACATGAATCTAGCCTGTTCTTTCTACATCACGGTACAGTGAACAAGTGTTACTCACTGAACGCGAGGGACGGCGGTTATAATCGATTTACACCTGCAGGGTTACCCGAATAACCTGTCACGTACGCCTGTACTCGATGTTGCCTACAGCAACCATCACGGACGTCGTACGCAACCACCTTTAACCCGTCAACCAAATGTTGAACCGGTCCAATCGTCCCGAGCAAGAGGTCTCTGCGCACGCATCCACAGTGTCGCCAGCCGATTTACACCTCAAGCTCTCAACCTACCCTCTGAACGACCAGCTATGCCTCAACACCCAGCTACCCGAGTTACATCGGTTTCCCGGTTCCCATATAGCCGATAGGTCTTAGGTACTGTTCTAGCTTGTTCAACAGGCCCTCACACGGCTCAGTCCTCAATCGACACAAGCGGAGCTATAGCACCCAGGCCCCAAAGTCCTGCTGCCCTTACTCTCCGATCGGTCTCATTTGTCTTGCCATGTGTTTCATTTGCTATCTTTACCCGAGCGATGTGCCACTAGCCTATCCTCGCGAGTAGTTCCAACTACTCGACTTGTACCGAGTCCTACACTATCTTAGCGTTGCAGTAGCTAACGAGGTTTTCAAATCTAATGCCAACCCATGGTTTTCTTGGCTATGCATTTGGGTTCCAAACAAGACTCTAATGCAAGAATTTATTGAGTGCTCAAAGTAAGTTCTCAAAACAGTAAAACTTTGTAAAAAAGTTAATGCAAACCAGAGCTTGCCTTGCTGCTCTTGGTCACAGGCTAGCTGCTCTTCCGGAGTGACGAAGTCTAAGACTTCGGGTTCCTCCTCAACCTTAGCGACTACATGAGATAACATGTATATGTATCAATTTAAATGCATTTGAATTGAATTTAAACTTGTGAAGACTATAAGTCTTACTAGACAGACCCACTCACTCTGAAATTTTTAGTGTGGTTTGGTTACAACCTAAATAAAGACTTGGCCAAGTTTCATTTGCCGCAAAGCTCATTTGAGCTCTCCACAAATAATTATGTACTTGAATTTAAACTTGTGAAGACTATAAGTCTTACTAGATAGACCCACTGACTCTGAAAGTTTTACTGTGGTTTGGCTACAACCTAAACAAAGACTTGGCCAAGTTTCATTTGCAGCAAAGCTCATTTGAGCTCTCCACAAATAATTATGTACTTGACCTTAATTGGAGATCCTAGGGTGTTCTAGGGATTTTCATGGAGCAAGCCATGAATTTCTGAAAACTAGGTTTTCAGAGGGTTCTAATAGAGTTGGTCTCACTTAATTTGAAGGTCCCTAGATAAAGATATGAGCTAAACAATTTCAGATAAATTTTGAAAATGTTTCTGGACATTTTCTATTTTCTTTGGAACAGTTTTATTAATCACACCATTAGGTGGATCAAATGAGCTCAAATGTATTTGAAATTTTTGTGGTAGGTCAGGAACATTTTGTTGAACATCCTAGCAAAATGTCAGAATTTTCCTCCAAAGGATTCTCCATTTAAAACTCTAAACAGTTTAAAATTTGCAGAATTAATTCTGGATAAATAAAGATTTTCATAGAGTGAAACTTGATTTGCTGGAAAGTACTCAGAGAGCTGAATCCAACAAAATTTCGTTCACTCGATTTGGAGTTTTCTAGCCAAAGTTATGCGGGTTTGAAGTTTGAACTAAATCTGAAAATCGGGGAAATGTTTAAATTGCTGCGCGTGGGACCGGGGCTACGTGTCAACTTCTCAGCTGTCGACACACGGGGCTATGGAATCTTTTTCACGCAGCCACACCCGATCCGGTGCCACAGCTAATCCCGTATTTGAAATATCGGCTGCTGACACATGGGACAGGGGGCTTCGTCTACCTCCGGCCTCCCGCGCTCAGCCGCTGCCCCCCTCACTGGAGTGCTCGCCGGAGGGCTTCTGCCGTGCGCCAAACTCCATGATTTTGGCCGCCTCTGCCTAATTCCATCCAGGGAACACGATGCTGGGCTCAGCTCGTCATGAAAATCACCGGCACACGGCCGGCGACGAGCGGTGGCTTCGGAAGAACTTCGGTCGTGTCGGCCGAACTTCCTAGCACCCCAACCGATCGAGAAAACGGCTGGAGAGCATCAGTGGACCCTAGGAAAGCTCGGCATGGGCTCGAAGGAGCCTGGAATAGGCTCTAGGTAAGCTCTCACCGTGCGCCCGACGCGTCCCGAATAAGCCGCCGTTGGCAAGCTTGGAAATACGCCGTGTACAGGGGTTCTTATGCTAGGTGTTGTGAAGACAACTTGTGCGCCACTAAGTCTAGTTCGTGTAGTAACAGTTTGAGACTCTCCAAACCATTATGGAGTGAGAATTTGGTGGGTCCGCACCCTAAGGTCGGTCTACGCCGAGTGAAAGGGAAAACTGAAATTCGTCGCCGATGATCAAATACTCGGGCTGTGGTTCGGGGGTGAGCAGAAGCAGTCTCTAACGCATCTGAGGACCCCTTAGCTTGGGCGTGACACTCTTCCGTGCGGGCTGTCCACGGAAGCCCGAGGTGCGGCGGACTTAGGTCACCGGGAAAAACTTTCGGTACGCGCAAGATCATCCGAGTTCCGCTAATTTCCTACGACGGGGAAGGAAAGGGAGAGCCTCTAGTACCGTTTTGCAGCTTGGAGGGGGTGGAGAGGCTGTGATCGTGGGCTTTTCTGATCAATCCCGAGAGAGCGGTGGTGAGGCAACGCTTTTCTTGCGCGAGAGGCGACGACTGCTCGGTGCTGCCTCGGGTCGGCTCGGCTTCGGAGATAAGAAGCGCAGCGAGGCGGTTCAGCAGCTCGGTGCGGCAAGCAGCTGCTGGCCTCGACAGCCTGGCGTGGTGGCGACCACGGCGGGAGCCCAAGACCCAAGTACTCGGTGCTTCAGTCTGTTCTTTGATCTGTGAGGCTGACATGTGGGCCCCAGCCCAGTTTTGACCTCCAAAATTAACTTCCTCCCACTGCTACAAACAGTAATCCCCCTAATACCCTTTTGGATTTGAATTATCTACCAAATGCCCATTTGGATTGGAGAGAATTCAAATTGTGGAGTGTTTGAATATAATTTCAGCACATATGCAGTTTGAAATTCAAATTGAGTTTGAATTTGCTAAACTTAGATCATGTCAAGATCAACTCCAAATGGAGTGAAAATTGGTGTGTGAGGTCACAAAATTGTGCTGACTAAGAATATGCCTACAACTTTTGAATTCATGGGATGGAAGTAGTTTGAATTTGAATTTGAATTCAAACTACCCTCTTTCTAGTTATTCCCAAAAAGACCTCAAAAGGCTTTGGATTTGGGTGAAATTTGGCATGGACATTCCTAGCAAGGTGTAGGAGTTTTTCATATGTCCAGCCCCTATATGATGCTTGTGGGAAATGCCACTTTTGCATTTTATGTGTTTATTCTCTAATGAGCATGTTGATGGTGTTTACTTGCTTTTCAAATGTATTCATAAGGTTTCTTCGAATGCAGTGTGTGTGTGTGGTGATGAACACATTGAAATTGTACCAAAAACTTAGGCCCTTACATTACTCCCCCCTTAAAAGAATCTCTTCCCGAGATTATAAGTTGAAAAAGGAGAGAGAGGACGGTGGAAGATTACCGTTTATGCGACGTGAAAAATTCAGGGTAGTTAGCGCGAAGAAATCCTTCGCTCTCCCATGTCGCTTCGTCTACGGAGTGATTACGCCATAGAACTTTGTAGAACCACAACGTACGGTTGCGTGTGGTTCGGGCCTTTTCATCAATAATCTGAACCGGTTCATCCCGATACGTGAGATCCGGTTTCAGTTCTTCTATATCCTCCAGCTGAATGGTAGTTGATAGCTTAAGACACTTCCTCAGCTGGGAAATGTGAAAAACGTCATGCACACCGGAGAGTGCTTCTGGTAAATTCAGCCGGTATGCTACCGATCCACATCTTTCGGTAATCTGAAATGGACCGATGAATCGGGATGCCAACTTTCCTCTCACCCCGACTCTGTTCACCCCATTCATTGGAGACACACGTAGATATACGTGATCCCCAACTTTGAACTGCAATGGGCGTCGTCTCCGGTCCGCATATTGTTTCTGTTGGGATTGGGCGGCTTTTAGATTCGCTTGAATCAGACGAACCTTTTCCTCCGCATTGTTGACAATATCAATCCCGAAGGTGACCCTTTCGCCCGACTCACACCAATTCAGTGATGTGCGGCATTTTCTCCCGTATAGCGCCTCAAAAGGCGCCATCTTAATGCTGGCTTGGTACCCATTGTTGTACTAGAACTCGGCCAATGGCAAGTGATCATCCCAATTCTTACCGTGGTTGATGGCGCAAGCTCGTAGCATGTCTTCTAAAATCTGATTTACCAGGTCGGTTTGTCCATCCGTCTGCGGGTGGTAAGCTGAACTACAGATCAGCTTTGTTCCCAACGCAGCGTGTAGCTGCTCCCAAAAACGGGACACAAATAAAGTGCCCCGATCCGATATGACGGTACGGGGTACGCCGTACAAGCATAGGATCCGTGAGATGTACAATTCAGTGTACTTCTTGGCATTGTAGTTTGTGTTGACCGGGATGAAATGGGCAACTTTGGTGAGCCGGTCGATGATCACCCACACAGAATCATGCTTCTGAAAAGTGGTGGGTAAACCGACGATGAAGTACATGCTCACATCTGTGACGCCCTCAATTCTGTGGAAAAACCACGGAACCGAGAACTAATGCATATGTGTGCCCAGGATGTTCTTCACACATACACATACGTTCCACAAACTGAATTCAGATTATATATTACCATGAATAACAGAGTTTATTACAATACCTCATGAGTCTTGGACTCATGCTTACAACGGAAGTCTTATTTCTATGCAGCGGAAGTCCTTATTTAAATGCGGAAGCAAAAACTAATGTGGAAGCAAAACTAAGCAGAAGCGGCTCCATCTCTACTCCCTCCACAGGCAAGGTTGAGAACAGATCACACGCCATAATGTTCCACTTGATCTTCATAGTAGGCTTCTCCTGCTGCTGAGGATGAAGTAATAATGCAAGGTTGAGTACAATGATGTACTAAGCAAGTGCGGGAAAACACATGATATGCAGCTCATAAACAAGGTAGGCATAAAAAGGCTTATTTGCAGAAAAGCAGATTTGTAAAACCATGATAAAACAGCAACTTAACCTTAAATGAATGTAATCCCAGCATGAATCAAATTACCAGCATACCTTCATCACTTCCCGTGTTCCATCCGAATATTAACCAATCCTTTATTCATACTCACGAATACCTCCTCGTATTCGCTACCATCTCATCTCACAAATCAACCTCGTCTCACACCGAGACCAATCTCATGTCATGACCCAACAGTCATGCAAACATCTCATCATCCAGACTCAACAGTTCCAAACCAATAACTATAACCAAGAACCTTCCCAATAACCATCCCAAAAACCATTCCAATAACCATCCCAAAAACCATTCCCAACTAATCATGGCAGTTTAGCCAGGTGCTCGTGACCGTAAGCTCGGCTATCATGATAGTTTTAATAACTCTGCAGAGTTTGCACCTCATTACCCACAAGTTTGTGATTTCGTCACCCATCGGCGACTGCAGAACCTCCATTATACCAGTACACATCGGTCGGTGTATGGTCAAGAGATCACAAAATAGCCTTTACAAAGGGGTTACTAGATGTATGGACTCACTAAGGTTTCACCGGCAGGCTAGAATCTCCAATTCTCCCACCCACGGGCCCCCTCTTGTGCCATGCAGTTCCCAGGGCAGTCCTCACTCGACTCCCATTCCCCGCGCCTTCCTCAGTCCATAACACTCTAGCAACTTACCTAATTACTCAGCTAAGCCGCACCCATATTTGGCCTTGTGGTGGCACTGTTATCCTGGCATGTGCATGCATGAACCGGTCCTTAGATCTAAGGCAAGTAAAACCACCATCTCATGCTACCTCATTCACAAACCCAGGCTTGCCTAGATCTCCCTCCGATCCATGTTCATAGTCCTCATCAGTTACTTATATTCATTACGAGTGCAGTTAGCTAGACACATCTATCTCGCTTCCCAATCCTATGGACTCAGCGAAGCATAAAGCAAAAACCATACCCGACTCATAAACTTCCCTGGCGACAAGAGTGGTTTAACCAAAACTAGTAAACTCCTATAAAAAGGGTTTCCCGTCATGTTTGACTCAGCACACACACCTTTTCGCAAAACAAAATAGTTTTCCAAAACATAGGATCAATATGGTCAAGGAGCACTTGCCTTGTACTTGCGGTTCCGGTTGTTCTTGATTCTCAAAACCTTGTTGCTGCAGCTCGTCGTAGATAGCTCCCTGAGCTTGTCCTGCTAGATAGGATCACGTGCATACAGGATTCACAACAATCAATATTTATGCACAAACCTTAAACTAGGTGCGATGTTGCACATGCATGCTATCCTATAATTGTTATTAGATTGTTGTGCTCTTGCATGGCTTGCATGGACAGAGGTGTTCGGATCAAAGGTGGACGTGGCGATGATCTTGTCTTTAGATCAAACTGATCATCGAGTGATCTGCCCATGAGAAGGCTTCTGTTCGAAAGGAATTGAAGAACAGATGCAAGAGATGAACACAATGATGTCGTAAGGTGGTATTGAAGTCCTACCTCACGCTCTTCTTGTCTTCGAGGTCCTCCTATGAACGCTTGGTTCTCCTCCGATGATCTCCCTTGTTACGCTTCGGCGATGTTTTGCTCGGTGAGTTAGGGCTAGGGCTCTAAGTCGTCGGCTCAGGAGTTGAAAGAGAAGTTTGTGGTTTCGGCCAGAGGTTTTGGGTTCTATTTATAATCGGGAAGAGAAGAGTCCTAAACTGATTGGATACCGAATAAGAGTCTTATTCAGATTCTTGTTGAATCCTAATCGTCTTTTTGGTAACATCGTGGAAATTTAGATCGGTCTCTGTTGCGTACTGGTATCTTTACACGTAAAACCGTTCCAGAACTCGTTACCTTCGTGGCGATGAGCTCCGGAGGCTCCACGTGTCCTTCCGGGGACTGGTATATACTTCTCCGCAGAGACGAGCTCTAGTTGTGCCACGTGTCAATCGACCAAGACCTCCCCCTCTTTTGGAGGTGAGCTCCGCGCACGCCACGTGTTGGCGCCGGTCTTCCCCCTCTTCTTTCCTCAGGAACATGCCCCGATGTTGACACGTGTCTAGCAACGAAAGACCTCCCGGAGATAAGCTCCGGTGGCGACACGTGTTCGATAGATCCGGGCTTCTCTGAGATAAGCTTCGAGATCAACACGTATCTCGCGTGACGGGTCCTCTGATTTCCGTGAGGACTAGCTCCAAGGATGACATGTGTCCTACGAAAAATGCCTTTGCTTCTTCCGTAGAGGCTAGCTCCGTGGGTAACACGTGTCCCGCAGGGTCGAACCTTTTTCCAATTGTGGAGGTGTCCCCCGAGCCTTCCACGTAGCCAGTTTAGAGGTGAACCTCTCTTCACCTTGCAGGGGCGAGCTCCGAGCACGCCACGTGGCCTGCTGGCCGCGGAAGTTGCCTTCGGTGCTCTCTGAAAGCTTTGTTGGCTATCCTTTTGATATTTGTCATTGTTCCTTCTTTTCTTAAAATGTTTTCTTCTTCATAACACATGAACATATGCTGACACCCGAGATGAGGGTGTCACAAATCTACCCCCCCTTAAATTGAATCTCGCCCTCGAGATTCGTTAGTAGAAATTAGATGGGGGAATTCTGCCTTAATATCCTCTTCACGCTCCCATGTGGCTTCAGCTTCAGTGTGATGGCTCCATTGTACCTTGCACCATCGAATCACCTTGTTTCGGGTGACCCTTTCCTTTTCGTCCAATATTCGGACAAGGTGTTCAGCGTAAGTCAGGTCCTCTTGAAGTTCAAGTTCTCCCATTGACACTTGTTCCTCTGGTACTCTCAAGCACTTCTTGAGCTGGGATACATGAAACACGTCATGTACGTCGGAGAGGTGGTTTGGGAGCTCTAGTTGGTAGGCTACTTCTCTTCGCTTGTCCAAAATTTTAAAGGGCCCGATGTAGCGGGGTGCTAGTTTGCCTTTGACGTTGAAACATCGTTGGCCTCGGATAGGCGATACCTTAAGGTATACGAAGTCTCCTACTTCAAAGGTCAACTTCCTACGCCTATTGTCCGCATAGCCTTTCTGTCGTGACTGAGCAGCCTTTAAGTTCTCCCGTATCATTTGGACCTGCTTTTCAGCTTCTTGTAGTACTTCGGGTCCAAACACCTGGTTCTCTCCAGTCTCGTTCCAAAACAGCGGCGTTTTACACCGTCTACCATATAAGGCTTCGAAAGGCGACATCTTCAAGCTAGCTTGATAGCTGTTGTTATAGGAGAACTCGGCATACGGTAAACTCCTATCCCAACTACGCCCACGTTTCAAGGCGCAAGCTCTCAACATGTCCTCCAAGATTTGGTTCGTCCTTTCGGTTTGCCCATCTGTTTGTGGGTGATAGGCGGAGCTAAAATCTAGTCGTGTCCCCATGGCTTTCTGCAGCTTCCTCCAGAATCTAGAGGTAAACTGAGAACCTCGATCTGAGACTATCCTCTTTGTAACTCCGTGACGGCACACGATCTGCTCCATGTACAACTCTGCCAATTGTGCAACGTTGTAACTGTTCTTTACTGGAAGATAATGGGCGGTTTTCGTCAACCGGTCCACAATGACCCAGATGGAATCGTATCCTGACTGAGTACGTGGTAATCTGACGATGAAGTCCATACTGATGTCCTCCCATTTCCATTCGGGTATTCTCAAAGGTTGCAGTAATCCAGCGGGTTTTTGATGTTCGGCTTTTACCCGTTGGCATGTGTCGCATAGGGCAACGTATTCGGCTATATCCCTCTTCATACCATCCCACCAATAGCAAGTTTTCATATCCTTGTACATTTTGGTGCTCCCTAGATGTATGGAATAGGGTGAATCATGTGCCTCCTTCAATATCATGTCGCGAAGGTGTCTTATGTTTGGCACACAGATCCTTTTTTCTAACCAAAGCGTATCCTTTTTATCCTCCCTGAAATCCTTCTCTATCCCTCGTCGGATTCTTTCCTTGATATCCTTGATCCCCTCGTCCATTGCTTGGCCCTTTCTTATTTCTTGCTCCAATGAGGAGTGGATCTCCATTATTTCCATGTTATTCAAGAATCCGAGGTGTAACCGTTCGAACTCCTTACGTAGTTCTGGTGGTAGCTCCTGAACCGTGAGTTGGTGGCATGCTCCCTTTCTGCTCAATGCGTCAGCTACTACATTGGCCTTCCTGGGGTGGTAGTTGACTCCTACATCATAATCCTTGATGAGTTCTAACCATCGATGTTGCCTCAAATTCAAGTCCGTTTGTGTAAATATGTACTTGAGGCTTTTATGATCCGTATATATCTCACATCGATGACCAAGGATATAATGTCTCCAAATCTTCAATGCATGCACCACTGCTGCTAACTCCAAACCATGCGTAGGATAGTTAAGCTCATGCTTCTTTAATTGTTGTGAGGCATAGGCTACCACTTGTCCTTCCTGCATGAGCACACATCCGAGCCCTTGTCTGGATGCGTCACAATATATGTCAAAGCTCTTGCTTACGTCTGGCAATACCAGAACTGGTGCTCTGGTTAGCCTTTTCTTGAGTTCCTCAAAACTTTCTTGGCAGGCTTGTGTCCATTGAAAGACTTTACCCTTCATTAGCAACTCCGTCATAGGTTTTGCTATCTTAGAGAAGTCTTTAATGAAGCGACGATAGTATCCTGCCATCCCAAGGAAACTTCGAATATCCCTCACGCTCTTTGGTTGGTCCCACTTTAGAACATCTCTCACCTTTCTAGGATCAACCGATACCCCTTCCTTGGAGATGATGTGGCCTAGGAAAGATATTTCTTTTAGCCAAAATTGACACTTGTTGAGCTTGGGATACAACTAATGCTCGCGCAACTTCTGCAAGGTCAATCTCAGATGTTCTTCATGCTCCTCCTTACTTTTTGAATACACCATAATGTCATCGATGAAAACCACGACAAACTTGTCCAAATACTCCATGAAAACTTTGTTCATAAGGTACATGAAGTATGCGGGTGCATTCGTCAATCCAAAAGACATAACGGTATATTCATATGAACCATACCGTGTTCAAAAGGCTGTCTTAGGTATATCGGAGGGTTTAATCTTTAGCTGGAAATATCCCGACCGAAGATCAATCTTGGAGAATACTTGGGCTCCTTTCATTTGATCGAACAGGTCCTCTATACGGGGCAGAGGGTATTTATTCTTGATTGTCACCTCGTTGAGAGACGTGTAGTCCACGCACATTCTTTGGGTTCCGTCCTTCTTGTCCACGAGGAGTACCGGAGCTCCCCATGGTGATGAGCTTGGACGGATAGAACCCTTCTCCAACTGTTCTTGAATTTGCTTCTTGAGTTCAACTAACCCGTTGACGGGCATCCTATATGGTCTCTTAGCTATAGGTGCAGTTCCGGGTACCAAATCTATGGCAAACTCGATGTCCCGGTCAGGTGGCATTCCCGGGAGCTCTTCCGGGAACACGTCCAAAAATTCCTGAGCCACTGGAATGCTGTCTAATGTTGTTCCTTCGACATGGTTCAAATCTGCCCGTTCGGTTGCTTGCTGGGCTGACTCAAACTCGACACGGATACCGTGTTCGTTTGTCAACTGCATGCTTCTCTCAGCACATTGGATTACGCCATTGTGCTTGCTTAACCAATCCATTCCGAGTATGATGTCAATCCCGTGGGAGTCCAAGACAATAAGGTTGGCAAGGAAGTCTACCCCCCTTATTTTAAGGCTTACTTTAGAACATACTATATTAGTCCTCATTTCTCCTCCGGGAGAATTAACTAACATAGCACATTCTAAGTGGGATACGGGTAGATGATGTTTGGCAATGTATTTGGATGATATCAAGGAATGTGATGCTCCAGAATCAAATAAAATGGTGGCTGGGTTGGAGTTGGCAAGGAACATACTAATTGCGACGTCCTCAGCCTGTTGTACTTCCTCAGCAGTGACATGGTTAACGTGGCCACGAGCATAGTTCTGTGGTCCACGGTTCCCTTGGTTGTCCCCTCCGTTTGGTCGCTGGTTCTGCTTGGGCACGTTACTTTGCTGTCCAGGGCCTCTCTTCGGGCACTGGTTAGCGAAGTGGCCTACTTCCCCGCATGCAAAGCATGCCCTGTTGCCTACAGCAGCAGGTACATTGGGGCGGGGGTTTTTAACAGGAGCACCATTGTTAGGCCGGGGCGCAGGAGGCATGGGCACTCGAGGTGCCGGTGCAACGAACCGTTGCTGTGGTGGCTGACCAGGGCAGTTCGTAGGAGTGGTCAATCCATACTGCGGTGCAGGGGGCATGTATCTAGGTCGTACGTTGCTCCCTTGGGGCTGGTATGGCATCTTCCTCTTGCATTCTCGCTCGATCTCCCGGATCTTGTTTTCAACCACAATAGCCTTATCAACCAGCTTCTGGAAGCTTACGTAGTCATTGTTGAGGAGTTGAACTTGGATCTCATTGTTCAACCCTCTCATGAACAGGTACTGCTTCCTCTGATCTGAGTTGACATCTTCGGGGGCATACCGGGACAGTTGTATAAACTTGTTGAGATATTCATTCACACTTTTCTGTCCTTGGCGGAGACCTTCAAACTCCTTCCTCTTGAGCATCATTACACCAACAGGGATGTAGTGAGAGCGGAAACTTTCCTTGAACTCAGTCCAAGTGATTGTCTCCGGGTTGGCATGGGCGTTGCTCAAGGCATCCCACCAGTCGGCGGTAGCTCCCATAAGTTGGTGCGACGCAAAGAGAACCTTCTCTCGGTCGTTGCACTGAACAATGGCGAGCTTCTTCTCCATGGATTTCAACCAATCATCGGCCTCCATGGGGTCACTAGTTTGAGCAAAGGTGGGTGGTCGAGTCCTCATGAACTCTCCCAACCTGTTATGAGCCGGCGGTGGTGGTGGCGGTGGTGCCGGAACGGGATTTTGGTTGGCCTGCAATAGACCCAAAGTTTGGATCATGGTTTGCATAAGCTGGTTTTGCATGGCCATCAATCTTTCCAGATGGTTTTCACCAGCTCCGGAGTTAGCAGGAACTTCCTCGTGGTCATCTTCCTGGACGTTCCTTCGGCTGGCGTTTCCTCTCACCATCTGTGAGAGAGATCAAAATAGAATAGAAGGTTAGGTAGGTCCCTTCAACTATATGCATCAAGGTGAGTTGGACTATATATATTAGTCCTTATGAGGATGTGATCAAGTGCCGAAGCATTTCACACCTTTTTCTTCTTACGTATAGATATGGACAATGTTTTTGAGATGTCCCACAACTCATACTTAAACACATATTCACAAATAATCATCACAAGGGCCCACACAACTCCTATTCAAGGAGGGTTTCCTATGTCAAGGTGGTTTTTAAAGGCCAATCTAACTATTCACCCTAGGGCGCCTGTAACTCCTTCTTGGGGTTAACCCGTAGCTCTATTATCTATCTAAGGCTTTCTACCTAGACGTGTAACCTACTGTCAACCCGTGGCTCTGATACCAATCTGTGACGCCCTCAATTCTGTGAAAAAACCACGGAACCGAGAACTAATGCATATGTGTGCCCAGGATGTTCTTCACACATACACATACGTTCCACAAACTGAATTCAGATTATATATTACCACGAATAACAGAGTTTATTACAATACCTCATGAGTCTTGGACTCATGCTTACAGCGGAAGTCTTATTTCTATGCAGCGGAAGTCCTTATTTAAATGCGAAAGCAAGAACTAATGCGGAAGCAAAACTAAGCAGAAGCGGCTCCATCTCTACTCTCTCCACAGGCAAGGTTGAGAACAGATCACACGCCATAATGTTCCACTTGATCTTCATAGTAGGCTTCTCCTGCTGCTGAGCATGAAGTAATAATGCAAGGTTGAGTACAATGATGTACTCAGCAAGTGCGGGAAAACACATGATATGCAGCTCATAAACAAGGTAGGCATAAAAAGGCTTATTTGCAGAAAAGCAGATTTGTAAAACCATGATAAAACAGCAACTTAACCTTAAATGAATGTAATCCCAGCATGAATCAAATTACCAACATACCTTCATCACTTCCCGTGTTCCATCCGAACATTAACCAATCCTTTATTCATACTCACGAATATCTCCTCGTATTCGCTACCATCTCATCTCACAAATCAACCTCGTCTCACACCGAGACCAATCTCATGTCATGACCCAACAGTCATGCAAACATCTCATCATCCAAACTCAACAGTTCCAAACCAGTAACCATAACCAAGAACCTTCCCAATAACCATCCCAAAAACCATTCCAATAACCATCCCAAAAACCATTCCCAACTAATCATGGCAGTTTAGCCAGGTGCTCGTGACCGTAAGCTCGGCTATCATGATAGTTTTAATAACTCTGCAGAGTTTGCACCTCTTTACCCACAAGTTTGTGATTTCGTCACCCGTCGGCGACTGCAGAACCTCCATTATACCAGTACACATCCGTTGGTGTATGGTCAAGAGATCACAAAATAGCCTTTACAAAGGGGTTACTAGATGTATGGACTCACTAAGGTTTCACCGGCAGGCTAGAATCTCCAATTCTCCCACCCACGGGCCCCCTCTTGTGCCATGCAGTTCCCAGGGCAGTCCTCACTCGACTCCCATTCCCCGCGCCTTCCTCAGTCCATAACACTCTAGCAACTTACCTAATTACTCAGCTAAGCCGCACCCATATTTGGCCTTGTAGTGGCACTGTTATCCTGGCATGTGCATGCATGAACCGGTCCTTAGATCTAAGGCAAGTAAAACCACCATCTCATGCTACCTCATTCACAAACCCAGGCTTGCCTAGATCTCCCTCCGATCCATGTTCATAGTCCTCATCAGTTACTTATATTCATTACGAGTGCAGTTAGCTAGACACATCTATCTCGCTTCCCAATCCCATGGACTCAGCGAAGCATAAAGCAAAAACCATACCAGACTCATAAACTTCCCTGACGACAAGGGTGGTTTAACCAAAACTAGTAAACTCCTATAAAAAGGGTTTCCCATCATGTTTGACTCAGCACACACTCCTTTTCGCAAAACAAAATAGTTTTCCAAAACATAGGATCAATATGGTCAAGGAGCACTTGCCTTGTACTTGCAGTTCTGGTTATTCTTGATTCTCAAAACCTTGTTGCTGCAGCTCGTCGTAGACAGCTCCCTGAGCTTGTCCTGCTAGGTAGGATCACGTGCATATAGGATTCACAGCAATCAATATTTATGCACAAACCTTAAACTAGGTGCGATGATGCACATGCACGCTATCCTATAATTGTTATTAGATTGTTGTGCTCTTGCATGGCTTGCATGGACAGAGGTGTTCGGATCAAAGGTGGACGTGGCAACGATCTTGTCTTTAGATCAAACTGATCATCGAGTGATCTGCCCATGAGAAGGCTTCTGTTCGAAAGGAATTGAAGAACAGATGCAAGAGATGAACACAATGATGTCGTAAGGTGGTATTGAAGTCCTACCTCACGCTCTTCTTGTCTTCGAGGTCCTCCTCAGACCGCTTGGTTCTCCTCCGATGATCTCCCTTGTTGCGCTTCGGCGATGTTTTGCTCGGCGAGTTAGGGCTAGGGCTCTAAGTCGTCGGCTCAGGAGTTGAAAGAGAAGTTTGTGGTTTCGGCCAGAGGTTTTGGGTTCTATTTATAATCGGGAAGAGAAGAGTCCTAATCTGATTGGATCCCGAATAAGAGTCTTATTCAGATTCTTGTTGAATCCTAATCGTCTTATCTTTGGTAACATCGTGGAAATTTAGATTGGTTTCTGTTGCGTACCGGTATCTTTACGCGTAAAAACCGTTCCAGAACTCGTTACCTTCGTGGCGATGAGCTCCGGAGGCTCCACGTGTCCTTCTGGGGCCTGGTATCTACTTCTCCGCAGAGACGAGCTCCGGTTGTGCCACGTGTCAATCGACTGAGACCTCCCCCTCTTTTGGAGGTGAGCTCCGCGCACGCCACGTGTTGGCGCCGGTCTTCCCCCTCTTCTTTCCTCAGGAACATGCCCCGAGGTCGACACGTGTCTAGCAACGAAAGACCTCCCGGAGATAAGCTCCGGTGGCGACACGTGTTTGATAGATCCGGGCTTCTCTGAGATAAGATCCGAGATCAACACGTATCCCGCGTGACGGGTCCTCTGATTTCCGCGAGGACTAGCTCCGAGGATGACATGTGTCCTACGAAAAATGCCTTTGCTTCTTCCGCAGAGGCTAGCTCCGTGGGCAACACGTGTCCCGCAGGGTCGAACGTTTTTCCAATTGTGAAGGTGTCCCCCGAGCCTTCCACGTAGCCAGTTTAGAGGCAAACCTCTCTTCACCTCGCAGGGGCGAGCTCCGAACACGCCACGTGGCCTGCTGGCCGCGGAAGTTGCCTTCGGTGCTCTCTGAAAGCTTTGTTGGCTATCCTTTTTATATTTGTCATTGTTCCTTCTTTTCTTAAAATGTTTTCTTCTTCATAACACATGAACATATGCTGACACCCGAGATGAGGGTGTCACAACATCCTCCCATTTCCAGGCAGGAACGCCCAGTGGTTGTAACAGTCCCGGTTTCCTCATGTGGTTTGCCTTCACCCTTCGACATGTATCACATTCAGACACGTACTTTGCGATCTCCCGCTTCATCCGTGTCCACTGAAATTTGCTTCTGAGTTCTTGATATATTTTGTTGCTGCCGGGGTGAATAGAAAACTTTGACAAGTGAGCCTCATCAAAGATTTTCTTCCGTAACTCCAGGTTACGGGGTACGACGATCCAGCCCTTGAACCATAGGACGCCGTCTCCGTCTTTCCGGAAACATTTCAGCTCCCCACTGTCTACACGTCTCCGCAAATGCGACATGCCTTTGTCATGTTTCTGAGCTGCCGCTATCTCTTCACGGATGGTGGGGATTAAAGCTAAATTGTAGAGAGCTCTATGTGGGATCAAATGCAATGGTGGCTCGCTCCCTTCCAACGGTGTGATGGTCAGATTGTTGATGTGTGACTTGCAGCTCAGCGCATCCGCCACTACATTTGCCTTGCCGGGGTGATAATGGATCTCTATTTCATAATCCTTTATCAACTCTAACCATCTTCGTTGCCTCATGTTCAGCTCTTTCTGAGTGAATATGTACTTGAGGCTTTTGTGGTCGGTATATAGATGTACGAGGTTACCGAGTAGGTAGTGCCTCCACGTTTTAAGTGCGAGCACCACGGCAGCAAGCTCCAAGTCATGAGTTGGATAATTCTGCTCATGGTTTCTGAGCTGCCGTGATCCATACGTGATCACTCTTTGGTCTTGCATCAGCACACATCCGAGCCCAATACCGGATCCATCGCAGTACACATCGAACGGTTTTGTTATGTCTTGCTGCGCCAAAACCAGTGCTGATGTTAGGTGATTCACTAATGCCTTGAACGCTGCTTCACATGCCGGACTCCAGACATATTTGGTAGCCTTCCTCAGCAGCTCTGTCATAGGATTGGCAATCTTTGAGAAGTCCGGAATGAACCTTCGATAATATCCTGTGAGTCCGAGGAAACTCCGTACCTCATGAACAGTTCTCGGGGACTTCCAATTCAGCACTTGTGCGATTTTACTCGGGTCTACAGCGATTCCCTCCGCTGAGATAATATGCCCGAGAAAAGGCACTTGCGATATACAGAATTTGCACTTGCTGAATTTTGCGTTTAGCTTGTGATCCCGCAGCCGTTGCAAGACTATACGCAGATGCTTCTTGTGTTCTTCCTCTGACTCGACGATATACCAATATATCGTCGATGAGGACCACGACAAACTTGTCCAGCTCCGTCATGAATACCGAGTTCATCAAATACATGAAGTGAGCTGGAGCGTTGGTGAGGCCGAAGGACATGACCAGGTACTCGTAGAGTCCGTACCTCGTCGAGAAAGCTGTCTTCGGAATATCCTCAGCCCGTATCTTAATCTGATGGTACCCAGATCTTAAATCCATCTTGGAAAATATCTTTGCTTCGACCAACTGATCAAACATGTCGATCCGTGGCAACGGGTACTTGTTCTTGATGGTTACGGCATTTAGCGGACGATAGTCCACGCAAAGCCACAACGTCTCGTCTTTATTCTTCACAAATAATGCCGAACAGCCCCATGGCGAGGAGCTCAGCCTAATAAAACCCTTTTCCAGCAGGTCCATTAACTGCGTCTTTAGTTCAGCCAATTCCTTGGGCACCATCTTGTACGGCCTTCAGGATATTGGCATGGTTCCCGGTGCAAGTTCAATCTTGAACTCCACCTCTCTGTCGGGCAGCATCCCCGGTAAATCATCCGGGAATATGTCAGGAACTCACGGACTACTAGAATATCTTCCAATCTGATGGTTGTGGACTGATAAACACTTGAAAGTTTTATTTCTGGACTGTCTAGAAATAAGGAATGAGATTCGTGCACTTCTGAGTTCAAGTGCACAACTCGGAGGATGGTGTCTAAAACAGCGACGTGACGGGTTAACCACGACATCCTTAAGATGACATCGACCTTTTGTCCCTCTAAGTCTATGAGAGACGTAGGATATACTCTACCCTCTAAGCATAATGGCGCTTTCGGAACCATCATGCTTGCTGAAATTTTCCCACCCGGTGAACAAATCAAGTATGGACTATCGGTGGGTAGTATTTACAAGCTGTATTTAGCAATAAAAGCTTGGCTAATGAAGCTATGCGTGGCACCTGAATCAAATAACACTATAGCAGGATGCTGGTGGAGTTGGAACATGCCCGCAAGGATTGGTTCACCCTCCGGCACGTCCTCTATGGCAAGTTGGTGGACGGTGCCGGGCCTAGGGTTTGCCCGCCACGCATTAGTGGGGTTCCGGGGATGATTCCTCCCCGGAAGCTGTGGTGCAACTCCGCCGCGTTGCCTCTCAGGACAATTGTTGGCGAAGTGTCCTGGGCGACTACACTTGTAGCATGTAGCTGCTGCTTGACCGCCGCTTGGGGGACGAAAGCCCGGCATGCGCTGCTGAGGTGCATATGCACGCGGCATCGCCCGCTGCTGCTGTTGTTGCTGCGGAGGTGGAACTGGCAGTGCCAGCCTGAATGCCGGTGGAGAATATTGCCGACTGAGGAATGGCATCGACCTCTGTGGTGGCTGCCAGCGTGGACCCTATGGTGAACGACTACCATCTGGTATTTTTGAGAAGGACCACCTCCTTCTCCACTTCTTTGCAGTGTGCTTTGCTTCCTCTCCGCCGCCGCTAACTCCTTGCCGCAGTCCTCCTGAACAATCGCAGCATCAATAATATCATTGAGGCTGCCGCGATTGAACATCGCCAGCTTGTCCTTCAGGAGCGGGTTAAGCCCCTGGTAGAAATGATCCCGCCGCTTCTCGTCGTTATCAGCGTGATACGAAGCGTATAGCGCAAGATCATTGAACGCCCTGGAGTATTCCATCGCGTTCCGGCTTCCTTGCTGCAGGCGTAGGAACTCATGCGTCTTCCTCTTCATGATACCAGGCGGTATGTGATAGGCCCTGAAGGCCGTCCGGAATTCCACCCAGGTCATAACTCGCTCGGTGGGTTGTGAAACACAGTAGTTCGCCCACCAAGCGCTCGCGGATCCTTGAATCTGTTGGACCGCGAACTGAGTCTTATGCTGCTCACTCACTTGGAGCAGCCCGAACTTCATCTCCATCGTGCGGAGCCAGTTGTCCGCATCGAGGGGTCCATCCGCCCTTGAGAATACCGGGGGATGAGTAGCCGAAAAATCGGAGTAGGAGCTTTGTTGGCGCTCCTCGCGATCTTGACGCCTTTCCGGTCGAAATGTACTTGCAATGAGAGTTTGCAGCAACTCCGTGTGCTGCTGATGAGATCCCGCCATCGCCGCCACGATGTCAGCCAAAGTAACCGTTGGTTGGTGGCTGTGGCGGTTGTTGCTGTTGCTGTTGCTGCTGTTGCTGTCCTGATGAATCCTCGGGAGGCTGTTGGGAGGTCTCCCCCCCTGACTGGAACCCCCAACGTCTGGGTTGGCACGAGTGTGAGTCATTCTGAAATTCAAACAGCAGCGATCAGCACATGTCATACTTAAAATTCCATATGAAACAGTAGGTATTGAAGTGACACATGAATAATTTGCACAACATTCACATATATTGATAAAGCATAAACTTTATACAAGATACATTATTCTCGGGTCTCCGAGAAAGTCGTGCTCATGTCATCACTATCTATACATACGCTACTCTGTCTACACGACATGTCACCGATTACAGAAGTTTTGGTTACATCACCCTTGCTGCCCAACTCGGCAACGGTAACCTCCTACTCGGGGTAGAACTCGACCTCCTGTGGGTCGTCCTCCTCCGCTACCTCTGCTGGTGGCTCCGGGTCCATGACTTCCTCTTCCGGTTCGGGTTCCCCCATTGCCGGACGACCCAAGACCACGGGTACAACACCTACCACCGGTATGCCCATCACCGGAGGTACGAGGTCCTGCAACGCGTGCACCTCGTCCATGGCCTGGTTGTAGTTCTGTTCCCAGCCTTGCCCCTCCTTAATAGCCTTGTCCCGCTCTTGAGTGAGGACCTCATTCTGCTGGGTCAGAGCCTGTATTTGTTGTTGTAAAGCCGTGATGTCGACACGGCTTTTCTTCTTCGCTTTCTTCAGACAATGCAACTGATTGTATTGTTTGTTCAGTCACTTGATCGTCGGAAGGAGAACATTGCGGAGTGCGCTGTGAGCACTCTCAAAATGATCTCCACGGCTTGTGCTTTCTTTGAGCTTTGCAGCAATACAATCCGTATGAACAGCTTGGCTGTCCATCACGGCCTCTCCTGCGCTCAACTGGAGGCTTAGATTCGCCTCCGCGGGATTGTACCTTGGGCAACCTGGATCGGTTGCCTCTATGTACCTTCCCTCCCACACATGATTAGCTCGTCCTTCCACCGGAACGAGCGCGTATGGAGTGCCCTCCATAGCTCTCATGTGTAGTTGGCAGAAACGCGACATGGTGTCGCGGGCTGCCACTTGCCACATTTCCTCCGGCTATCTATCTCTCACCGTGACGGTGAACGGTGCCCAACCGGGTGGCGGAGGTCCTGCAGGAACTTCGACATGGATCGTCCATGTTCTCTTCCCCTCCTCGCCTTCTTCCTTGGTGAAGAACTGAGGCATCTCGCTATACCCGAAATATTGAAGCATTTGCCTCAGCGTTTCCGGATAACCGCTGCGGTGAGAACAGTGGGATTCCACCCACCCATTCTCCAATTGTCTATCCGCTGTCATCTGTAGAAATATATTTGAGAAATGTCAAATATTTATTTGAACAGTAAACCATTGAGTTATAACATAAAACATGTCATTGAACTCATAAAACTTGGAAACATAGTTCAAACTTAAACAAATTGGACTGCTGATCTGCTGTCCAATATGACAGCCCTGACCAGTTTCCATTTCAACCTGATTTAGACCATGCTCAAGGCAAAACCAATTCTGAAGCTCAACATAAAAGTTAAAGTTAACTTCAAAAGATTTCCAGAAAGTATTTGCTTGGCCTAAGATCTGTCCTGATTCAAAAGTTATGAGATTTCAAAATTGACAGAATTTCTGGAGAAAATTGGACATCACTTCCCTGCTTGAGGTACTGATTTGATCCAAGAATTCCAGTTAATTATACCCCAAATTTGACAAAACTTTCTGTTACAAGGTTGTAACCCATCTCATGAACCTTTCAGAACTACCTCATTTTCTATTTTTAGATTTTTATGCAGTAAGTTATGCTCAATTTACAGAGAGTTACAGAGAGTATTTGCTCTGCCCTGTTTTCTGTACAGTTTAAACTCTACTGCATTTTTCAATTGGTTAAGGGATGAAACATGACACGACCCCATCAGTCTTGTCGAGCCAGGATCACACTGAGGGGTACTGCGTTGCACAGCACCGGATAACACACATCAAAGGTACAAAGCGGAAGCAAAGTTTTATTACATAAAAGGGTTTATGAACATTTGTACAACAAAATATGTTCAGTCTACACTGACGGGCGTAGACTACGCATCGAGTTCACGTTCAGCCCGTGAACGTGTCCCCGCTAGCACGCACAAACGCTAACATGGCGGCGTGCACGACTCCTACTCGACGGGGTTTCCCTCCGGGGGTTCCGTCTCCTCCACGGGAGTCCCTTCCTCATAGAACCCTGCAAAAGCTTCCAACACAAGCAGTGAGCATGATGGCTCAGCAAGACTGACCCGTCTCTCCTATACATGGAACTGCTACATGATGGGTACAGGGTACATGAGGTAAATAATTTGCAAAGGACTCGCCTAATTATTTGAACCTTACTTTCAATGTTTTAGCAGCAGGTTGTGGAGAACCTTATGCTTAGGCACATGAGAGAGCCGCAATCAAACAAGAAACACATTTCTCTCATGTACATTGCCCAAAGTTGAAAGGAACTTTAATTAGCTCTAACTACAACAAGTCATTAAGAAGCAATGTATAACTTTTGAATCAGCAAACTTTTCACATGTATCTAGCCTATTCCTTCTACGTCATGGTACAGTGAACAAGTGGTACTGACTGACCGTGAGGGACGGCGATTATAATCGATTTACACCTGCAGGGTCACCCGAATAACCCGTCATGTACGTCCGTACTCGATGTTGCCTACAGCAACCATCACGGACGTCGTATGCAACCACCTTACACCCGTCAGCCAAATATTGAACCGGTCAGGTCGTCCCTAGCAAGAGGTCTCCGCACGCGCATCCCAGTGCCGCCAACCGATTTACACCTCAAGCTCTCAACCTACCCTCTGAACGACAGGCAATGCCTCAATACCCAGCTACCCGAGTTACATCGGTTTCCCGGTTCCCATATAGCCGGTAGGTCTTCGGTACTGTTCTAGATTATTCAACAGGCCCGCACACGGCTTGGTCCTCAATCGACACAAGCAGAGCTATAGCACCCAGGCCCCAAAGTCCTGCTGCCCTTACTCTCCGCTCGGTCTCACTTTTCTTGCCATGTGTTTCATTTGCTATTATTACCCGAGTCGAGTGCCTCTAGCCTATCCTCGCGAGTAGTTCCAACTACTCGACTTGTACCGAATCCTACACTATATTAGCATGGCAGTAGCTAAACGAGGTTTTCCATCCTAATCCCAACCCATGGTTTTATTGGCTATGCATTTGGGTTTCAAAAAAGACTCTAATGCAAGAGATAAGTGGTACTCAAAGAAAGTGCCCAAAACAATAAAAATTTGTAAAGAGGTTAATGCAAACCAGAGCTTGCCTTGCTGCTCTTGGTCGTAAGCTAGCTGCTCTTTCAGAGTGACGAGGTCTAAGACTTCAGGCTGCTCCTCAACCTTAGCGACTACATGAGGTAACAAGTATATGTATCAATTTAAATGCATTTAAACTGAATTTAAACTTGTGAAGACTATAAGTCCCACTAGACAGACCCAATGACTCTGAAATGTTTACTGTAGTTTGATTACAACCTAAACAGAGACTTGGCCAAGTTTTAGTTGCAGCAAAGCTCATTTGAGCCCTCCACAAATAATTATGTACTTGATCTTAATTGGAGCTCTTAGGGTTTTCTAGGAATTTTAATGGAGCAAGCCATGACTTTCTGAAAACTAGATTTTGAGAGGGTTCTAATGGAGTTGGTATCAGTTAATTTGAAGGTTCCTAGCTAAATATATGAGCTAAACAATTTCAGAGAAATTCTGAAAATGTTTCTGGAACTTTCTATTTTCTCTGGAACAGTTTTATTAATCACACCATTAGGTGGATAAAATGAGCTCAAATGTATCTGAAATTTTTATGGCAGGTCAGGTATATTTTTTTGAACATCCCAGAAAAATTTCAGAATTTTCCTTCAAAGGATTCTCCAGTTAAAATTCTAAACAGTTTAAACTTTGAAGAATTAATTCTGGAGCATGAAGGATTTTCATGAAGTGAAACTTGATTTGCTGGAAATTACTCAGAGAGCTGAGTCCAACAAAATTTGGTTCACTTGATTTGGAGTTTCCTAGCCAAAGTTATGTGGATTTGAAGTTTGAACAAAATCTGAAAATCGGGAAAAGTTCAAACTGCTGCGCGTGGGACCCGGGGCTACGTGTCAACTTCTCAGCGGTCGACACACGGGCCACAGAATGTTTTGTGCAGCCGCACCCGATCCGTGCCACGGCAAATCCCGGTTTTAAAATATCTGCCGCTGACGCGTGGGACCGGGGGCTTCGTCTACCTCCGGCCTCCCGCGCTCGGCCGCTGCGACCCCTCCCCGGAGAGCTCGCCGGTGGCCTCTGTGGTGCGCCAAACTCCATGATTCTGGCCGCCTCTGCCTGAATCCACCCGGGGAACAAGATGTTGGGCTCAGCTCGTCATGAAAATCACCGGCACATGGTCGGCGACGAGCGGTAGCTTCGGAGGAACTTCGGCCGTGTCGGCCGATCTTCCTAGCACCCCAACCGACCGAGCAAAAGGCAGGAAAGCATCAGTGGTCCCTAAGGAAGCTCGGCATGGGCTCGGAACAGCTCGGGAGAGGTCCAAAGTAGGCTACCACCGTGCGCCTGATGCTTCCCGCATGATCCGCCATCGGTAAGCTTTGAAATATGCCGTGTACAGAGGTCCTCATGCTAGAGGTTGTGAAAGCAACATGTGCGCCACTAAGTCTAGTGGGTGTAGGAACGGATTGAGACTCTCTAAACCTTTCTTGAGTGTGAATTCGGCGTAGCCTCACCCGAAGGTCTGTCTGCACCGAGTGAAAGGAAAAACTGAAATTCGTCGCCAGCGATCAAGCACTTGGGCTGTGGCTCGGGGGTGAGCAGCACCAGTCCCTAACGCGTCCAGGGACGTCTCAGCTTGGCCGTAATACCCTCCCGTTTGGACTGTCCACGGGAGCCCGAGGTGCGGCGGACATAGGTCCCCGAAAGGAACTCTCGGCATGGCCGAGATCGTCCGAGTTCAACCAATTTCCAGCGATGGGGAAGGAGAAAGAGAGCCCCTCTTACCGTTTTACAGCTCAGAGGGAGTGAAGAGGCGGTGATCACTGATCCTATGATCAACTCCGAGCGAGCGGCGGCGAGGCAATGTTTTTCTTGCGCGAGAGCGAAGAAACAATGGATAACGCCTCGGTTTGGCTCAGCTGCGGGGATAAGAGGCATGGTGAGGCGGTTCAGTGGTCGGGAGCGGCAACCAGCTGCTGTCCCGACTGCTCCTCGCCGTGGCGGTAGCCCAAGCCGGCACAAGAAACCGGGCTGAGTCCCTCAGTCGGTTGCTTTTGCTTCAGTGGCTGTCATGTGGGTCCCACCCGGGGTTTTAACCTCTGAAATTAACTTTTCTCAACTGCTCTAAACAGTAGAGCCCAAATTAACCTCAGGCATCTGAATTATGTACCCCTGGACCATTTGAATGGGATAGTATTCAAATTGGTTTGTGTTTGACTAAATTTCAGCACATATGCAGTTTGAAATTAAAATAAAGTTTGAATTTGCTAAACTTAGCTCATGTCAAGATCAACTCCAAATGGAGTGAAAATTGGTGTGTGAGCTCACAAAAATGTGCTGAGTAAGAATATGTCTCCCACTTTTGAATTCATGGGATGGAAGTAGTTTGAATTTGAATTTGAGTTCAAACCACCCTCTTTCTAGTTATACCCAAAAAGACCTCAAAAGGTTTTTGATTTGGGTGAATTTTGGCATGAGCCTTCCTAGCAAGGTGTTGGAGTTTTTCATATGCTCAGCCCCTAGATGATGCATGTAGGAAATGCCACTTTTACATTTTGTGAGTTTATTCTCTAATGAGCATGTTGATTGTAGTTACTTGCTCTTCAAATGTGTTCATCAAGTTTCTTCAAATGAAGGTTGTGTGTGGTGATGAACACTTTGAATATGTGCCAAAACTTAGGCCCTTACATTCCTCCCCCCTTAAAAGAATCTCGTCTCGAGATTATAAGGTGAAAATGAGAGAGAGGACGGTGGAAAATTACCGTATATGCGACGTGAAAAAGACGGGGTAGTTAGCGCGAAGAAATCCTTCGCTCTCCCATGTCGCTTCATCCATGGAGTGATTATTCCATAGAACCTTGTAGAACCACAACATACGTTTGCGTGTGGTTCGGGCCTTTTCGTCAATAATCTGAACCGGTTCCTCCCGATACGTGAGATCCGGTTTCAGTTCTTCTATGTCCTCCAGCTGAATGGTAGTTGATAGCTTAAGACACTTCCTAAGCTGGAAAATGTGAAAGACGTCGTGCACACCGGAAAGTGCTTTTGGTAATATCAGCCGGTATGCTACCGATCCACATCTTTCGGTAATCTGAAATGGACCGATGAATCAGGGTGCCAACTTTCCCCTCACCCCGAATCTGTTCATGCCCTTCATTGGAGACACACGTAGGTATACTTGATCCCCGACTTCGAACTGTAATGGGTGTTTTCTCCGGTCCGTGTATTGTTTCTGTCGGGATTGTGCGGCTTTTAGGTTCGCTTGAATCAGTCGAACCTTTTCCTCTGCATTGTTGACAAGATCAACCCCGAAGGTAACCCTTTCGCCAGACTCACACCAATTTAGTTGTGTGCGGCATTTTCTCCCGTATAGTGCCTCGTAAGGCGCCATCGTGATGCTAGCTTGGTACTCATTGTTGTACGAGAACTCAGCCAACGGCAAGTGATCATCCCAGTTCGTGCTGTGGTTGATAGCGCAAGCTCGTAGCATATCCTCTAAGATTTGGTTTACCCGCTCAGTTTGCCCATCAGTCTGCGGGTGGTATGCTGAACTACGGATCAACTTCGTCCCCAATGCAGCGTGTAGCTGCTCCCAAAAATGGGACACAAATAAAGTGCCCCGATCCGATATGATGGTACAGGGTACGCCGTATAAGCATAGGATCCGTGAGATGTACAGTTCAGCATACTTCTTGGCGTTGTAGTTTGTGTTGGCCGGGATGAAATGGGCAACTTTGTTGAGCCGGTCGACGATCACCCACACAGAATCATGTTTCTGAAAGGTGGTGGGTAAACCGACGATGAAGTCCATGCTCACATCTTCCCACTTCCAGGCAGGAACGCCCAGTGGTTGTAGCAGTCCCAGTTTCCGCATATGATCTGCCTTCACCCTTCGACATGTATCACACTCGGACACGTACTTTGCGATCTCCCGCTTCATTCGTGTCCACCAAAACTTGCTTCTGAGTTCTTGATACATTTTGTTGCTGCCGGGGTGAATAGAAAACTTTGACAAGTGAGCCTCATCAAAGATTTTCTTCTGTAATTACGGGTTACGGGGTACGACAATCCGGTCCTTGAACCATAGGATGCCGTCTCCGTCTTTCCGGAAACATTTCAGTTCCCCACTGTCTATACGTCTCCGCAAAAGTGACATGCCCTTGTCATTTTTCTGGGCTGCCTCTATCTCTTCACGGATGGTGGGCATCAAAGCTAAGTTGTAGAGAGCACCATGTGGAATCACATGCAATGGTGGCTCGCTCTCTTCCAACGGTGTGATGGTCAGGTTATTGACGTGTGACTTGCGGCTCAGCACATCCGCCACTACGTTTGCCTTGCCGGGGTGATAACGGATTTCTATTTCATAATCCTTTATCAACTCTAACCATCTTCGCTGCCTCATGTTCAGCTCCTTCTGAGTGAATATGTACTTGAGTCTTTTGTGATCGGTATATAAATGTACGAGGTTACCGAGTAGGTAGTGCCTCCACATTTTAAGTGCAAGTACCACGGCAGCGAGCTCCAAGTCGTGAGTTGATAATTCTGCTCATGGTTTCTTACCTGCCGTGACCCATACGCGACCACCCTTCGGTCTTGCATCAGCACACATCCGAGCCCAATGCCGGATGCATCGCAGTACACATCGAACATTTTTGTTGTGTCTGGCTGCGCCAAAACTGGTGCTGATGTTAGGTGCTTCACTAAAGCCTTAAACGCTGCTTCACATGCTGGACTCCAAACATATTTGGTATCCTTCTTCAGCAGCTCCGTCATAGGCTTGGCAATCTTCGAGAATTTCGGAATGAACCTCCGATAATATCCCGCGAGTCCGAGGAAACTCCGTACCTCGTGAACAGTTCTCGGGGACTTCCAATTCAGCACTTGCGTGGTCTTACTCGGGTCTACAGTGATGCCCTCCTCTGAGATAATATGCCTGAGAAACGGCACTTGTGATATCCATAATTTGCACTTGCTGAATTTCGCGTATAGCTTGTGATCCCGCAGCCGTTGCAAGACTATACGCAGATGCTTCTTGTGTTCTTCCTCCGACTTGGAATATACAAATATGTCGTTGATGAAGACCACAACAAACTTATCCATATCCGACATGAATACCGAGTTCATCAAATACATGAAGTGAGCTGGAGCATTGATGAGACCGAAGGACATGACCAGGTACTCATAAAGTCCGTACCTCATCAAGAAAGCCGTCTTCGGAATATCCTCAGCCCGTATTTTAATCTGATGGTACCCGGATCTTAAGTCCATCTTGGAGAAGATCTTCGCTTCGACCAACTGATCAAACAACATGTCGATCCGTGGCAACGGGTACTTGTTCTTGATGGTTACGGCATTTAGTGGACGATAGTCCACACAGAGCCACAATGTCTCGTCTTTCTTTTTCACAAATAATGCCGAACAGCCCCATGGCGAGGAGCTCGGCCTAATAAAACCCTTCTCCAGCAGGTCCATTAGCTGGGTCTTCAGTTCAGCCAACTCCTTGGGCGCCATCTTGTACGGCCTTCGGGATATTGGCATGGTTCCCGGTGCAAGTTCAATCTTGAACTCCACCTCTCTGTCGGGTGGCATCCCCGGTAAATCATCCAGGAACATGTCAGGGAACTCTCGTACCACTGGAATATCTTCCAATCTGATGGTTGTGGATTGATAGACACTTGGAAGATTTATTTCTGGACTGTTCAGAAATAAGGAGTGAGATCCGTGCACTTCTGAGTTCAAGTGCACGATTCGAAGGACGGTGTCTAAAATAGCGCCGTGGCGGGTTAACCACGACATCCCTAAGATGACATCGACCTTCTGTCCCTCTAGAACTATGAGAGACGTAGGGTACACTCTACCCGCTAAGCATAATGGTGCTTTGGAAACCATTATGCTTGCTGAAATCTTCCCACCTGGTGAACAAATCAAATATGGACTATCGGTGGGTAGTATTTGCAAGCTGTGTTTGGCAATGAGAGCTTGGCTAATAAAATTGTGCGTGGCACCTGAATCAAACAATACTATGGTGGGATGCTGGTGGAGTTGGAACATACCCGCAAGGATTGGCTCACACTCCGGCACGTCCTCTATGGCAAGTTGGTGGACGGTGCCGGGCCTAGGGTTTGCCCGCCGCGCATTAGTGGGGTTCCGGGGCTGATTCCTCCCCTGAAATTGCGGTGCAACTCCGCCGCCTTGCCTCTCCGGACAACTGCTGGTGAAGTGTCCTGGACGACCACATTTGTAGCATGTGGCTGCTGCTTGTCCGGTGCTTGGGGGACGAAAGCCCGGCATGCACTGCTGAGGTGCATACGCACGCGGCATCGCCCGCTGCTGCTGTTGTTGCTGCAGAGGTGGGACTGGCAGTGCCGGCCTGAATGCCGGTGGGGAATATGGCCGACTGCGGAATGGCATCAGCCTCTGTGGTGGCTGCCAGCATGGATCCGATGGTGGGCGATTCACCATCTAATATTTCTGAGAAGGACTACCTCCCTCTCCGCTGCTTTGTGGCACGCTTCATTTCCTTTCCGCCGCCGCTAACTCCTTGCCGGAGTCTTCCTGAACAATCGCAGCATCAATTATGTCATTGAGGCTGCCGTGATTCAACATCGCCAGCTTGTCTTTCAGGAGCGGGTTAAGCCCCTGGTAGAAGTGATCCCGCCGCTTCTCGTCGGTATCGGCGTGATACCACGCATAGAGCGCAAGATCATTGAACGCCCTGGAGTATTCCTGCGCGTTCCGGCTCCCTTGTTGCTGGCGTAAAAACTCCTGTGTCTTCCTCTTCATGAGACCCGGCGGTATGTGATAGGCCCTGAAGGCCGTCCGGAATTCCGCCCAGGTCATAACTTGCTCGGTGGGCTGCGAAGCACAGTAATTCGCCAACCATGCGCTCGCGGATCCTTGGAGTTGTTGGACCGCGAACTGAGTCTTGCGCTGCTCACTCATTTGGAGCAGCGCGAACTTCATCTCCATCGTGCGGAGCCAGTTGTCCGCATCGAGGGGTTCATCCGCCCTTGAGAATACCGGGGGATGAGTAGCTAGAAAGTCGGAGTAGCAGCTCTGTTGACGCTCCTCACGATCTTGACGCCTCTATGGTCGAGACGTATTCGCAATGAGGGTTTGCAGCAACTCCGTGTGCTGCTGATGAGAGCCCGCCATCGCTGCCACAATGTCAGCCAAAGTAACCGTTGGCGGTGGCGGTTGTTGCTGTTGCTGTCCCGAGGAGTCCTCGGGAGGTTGTTGGGAGGTCTCTCCCCCCTGACTGGAACCCCCAACGTCCGGGTTGGCACGAGTACGAGTCATTCTGAAATTCAAAACAGCAGCGATCAGCACATGTCATACTTAAAATTCCATATGAAACAGTAGGTATTGAAGTGACGTATGAATCATTTGCACAACATTCACATATATTGATAAAGCATAACTATATACAAGATACATCATTCTCGGTCTCTGAGAAATCGTGCTCATGTCGTCACTACCTATACATATGCTACTGTTTACACGACATGTAACCGATTACAAAAGTTTGGGTTACATTACCCTAGCTGCCCTACTTGGCAACAGTAACCCCCTACTCGGAGTAGAACTTGACCTCCTGCGGGTCGTCTTCCTCCGGTACCTCTGCTGGTGGCTCTGGGTCTACAACCTCCTCTTCCGGCTCGGGTTCTCCCATTGCCGGGAGACCTAAGACCACGGGTACGGCGCCTACCACCGGTATGCCCATTACCGGAGGTACAAGGTCCTGCAATGCGCGCACCTCGTCCATGGCCTGGTTGTAGTCCTCTTCCCTGCCTTGCCCCTCCTCAATAGCGTCGTCCCGCTCTTGAGTAAGGACATCGTTCTGCTGGGTCAGAACCTGCACCTGTTGTTGCAAAGCCGTGATGTCAACATGGCCTTTCCTCTTCGTCTTCTTCAGACGATGCAACTGATTATGTTGTTCGTTCAGTCGCTTAATCGTCAGAAGGAGCATATTGTGGAGTGCATTTTGAGCACTCTCGAAATGGTCTCCACGGCTGTTGCTCTCCTTGAGCTTAATAACGAGACACTCCGTATGAACAGCTTGGCTGTCCATCACGGCCTTTCCCGCCCTTATCTAGAGACTGAGGTTTGCCTCCACGGGATTGTACCTTGGACAACCCGGATCGGTTGCCTCCATATACCTCCCTTCCCACACAGGATTAGCCCGTCCCTCCACCGGAACATGCGCGTATGGAGTGCCCTCCATAGCTCTCACGTGTAGTTAGCAGAAACGCGACATGGTGTCGCGAGCTGCCACTTGCCACATTCCCTCCGGTTGTCTACCTCTCACCGTGACGGTGAACGGTGCCCAACCGGGTGGCGTAGGCCCTGCAAGAACTTCGACATGGATTGTCCACGTCTTGTTCCCCTCCTCACCCTCTTCTTTGGCGAAGTACTGCAGCATCTTTCTGTACCCGAAATATTGAAGCATTTGCCACAATGCTTCCGGATAGCCGCTGCGGTGAGAACAGTGGGACACCACCCACCCGTTCTCTAACTGTTTATCCGTTGTCATCTGTAAAAACATATTTGAGAAATGTCAAATATTTATTTGAACAGTAAACCATTGAGTTATAACATAAAACATGTCATTGAACTCATAAGACTTGGAAACATAGTTCAAATTTAAACAAATTTGACTGCTGATCTGCTGTCACTATGATAGCCCTTACCAGTTTCCATTTCAACCTGATTTAGACCATGCTAAAGCAAAACCAGTTCTGGAGCTCAACATAAAAGTTAAAGCTAACTTCAATATATTTCCAGAAAGTATTTTCTTGGCCTAAGATATGTCCTGGTTCAAAAGTTATGAGATGTCAAAGTTGATAGAATTTCTGGAGAAAATTGGACAGCACCTCCCTGCTTTAGGTACTGATTTGATCCCAGAATTCCAGTTAATTCTACTCCCAATATGACAAAAATTTCTGTTACAAAGTTGTAACCCATCTCATTAACGTTTCAGAACTACCTCAGTTTCTATTTTTGGATTTTTATGCAGGAAGTGTGCTCAATTTACAGAGAGTTACAGAGAGTGTTTGCTCTGCCCTGTTTTCTGGATAGTTTAAACTCTACTGCATTTTTCGGTTGGTTAGATGATGAAACATCCCTGGACCTCAACAGACAAGTTATAAATCTCTTCCAAAGATTTCCAGAAATGTATCATATGACCCCAGCCTTGAAAGAATTCAACCATTAACTTCTGATTAACTTCAGCATTAATTCGGCTGAAAACAGGGGACTCTGTCCTTAGTATCTTATAAGTCACAAACTTGTTAACTTTGAATATCCTGTTCAAGGGAAGGAGTCACACCAAGTTTTGGTGCTCTGGATTAAAACTTTCAGGTTTTATAATGAAGTTGTTCATTTAGTGGGGTGTGACGTCGATGCGTCACCAGATCATGTCGGTACTACATCCTCACAAAGAAAAACCTATACCGGACTTAGCCGGCTTCGTTAACTCAGTGGCACTAAGCGTCACTCGCACACGGATGATACACATCTACCATTTCGTGGTTAGACTACCTGCAGATAACTCACACAATCGTCAGACTCGGCTGCACACCGAGCCCGGTATCCATACAGTTCGTACACCCGGCCGTCATCACTCGCCCGGATGTTCTCAAGCCAAACACGCCTTGAGCTACGTGTTCACTTTACTGACCACGTGACCGGGTCTCCCAAATTTCCTGAAGCACGCCAGGGACAGACGTTGCTCGAATACCCCAAACGACATGAAGAGTCGTAGATGATACTAAAGCGGGTCGAGTTACCTGCCACCCGGGGGCTCCACCCTTCAGCTTGTGCGCACTGGTGGACAGCGCTTACGTGCACCCCCCAAGACATAAAGCGTCCCGAGATGCACGATTTTCTGACATAAGCAAATAGGTTAGTGTGCCACTTTCTATACACTAATAACATCCTTATATGGGCTACTAACTCATTCCTCACTGGATTTTTGAAAAAGATGACCTTTGTAGTGCATTAAACCTCAAGCGAACTCTGATACCACGCTGACACGACCCTATCGGTCTTGTCGAGCCAGGATCACGCTGAGGGGTACTGCGTTGCGCAGCACCGGATAACACACGTCAAAGGTACAAAGCGGAAGCAAAGTTTTATTACATAAAAAGGTTTATGAACATTTGTACAACAAAATATGTTCAGTCTACACTCATGGGCGTCTTCTACGCATCGAGTTCAAGATTCAGCCCGTGAACGTGTCCCTGCTAGCACGCACACACACTAACACGGCGGCGTGCACGACTCCCACTCGATGGGGTTTCCCTCCGGGGGTTCCGTCTCCTCCTCGGGAGTCCCTTCCTCATAGATCCCTGCAAAAGCTTCCAACACAAGCAGTGAGCATGATGGCTCAGCAAGACAGAACCGTCTCTCCTGTACATGGAAGTACATGATGGGTACAGGGTACATGAGGTAAATAATTTGCAAAGGACTCGTCTAATTATTTTAACCTTACTTTCAATATTTTAGCAGAAGGTTGTGGAGAACCTTACGCTAAGGCACATGAGAGAGCCGCAATCAAACAAGAAACGTATTTTTCTCATGTACTTTGCCCAAATTCGAAAGGAACTTTAATTAGCTCTAACTACAACAAGTCATTAACAAGCAATGTATAACTTTCGAATCAGCAAACTTTTAACATGTATCTAGCCTGTTCTTTCTACATCACGGTACAGTGAACAAGTGGTACTGACTGACCGCGAGGGACGGCGATTATAATCGATTTACACCTGCAGGGTTACCCGAATAATCCATCACGTACGCCTGTACTCGATGTTGCCTACAGCAACCATCACGGACGTCGTACGCAACCACCTTTCACGCGTCAGCCAAATACTGAACCGGTCCTATCGTCCCGAGCAAGAGGTCTCTGCACGTGCATCTCAGTGCCGCTAGCCGATTTACACCTCGATCTCTCAACCTACCGTCTGAATGACAGGCAATGCCTCAATACCCAGCTACCCGAGTTACATCGGTTTCCCGGTTCCCATATAGCCGGTAGGTCTTCGGTACTGTTCTAGCTTGTTCAACAGGCCCGCACACGGCTCGGTCCTCAATCGACACAAGCGGAGCTATAGCACCCAGGCCCCAAAGTCCTGCTGCCCTTACTCTCCGCTCGGTCTCACTTTTCTTGCCATGTGTTTCATTTGCTATTATTACCCGAGTCGAGTGCCTCTAGCCTATCCTCGCGAGTAGTTCCAACTACTCGACTTGTACCGAATCCTACACTATATTAGCATGGCAGTAGCTAAACGAGGTTTTCCATCCTAATCCCAACCCATGGTTTTATTGGCTATGCATTTGGGTTTCAAAAAAGACTCTAATGCAAGAGATAAGTGGTACTCAAAGAAAGTGCCCAAAACAATAAAAATTTGTAAAGAGGTTAATGCAAACCAGAGCTTGCCTTGCTGCTCTTGGTCGTAAGCTAGCTCCTCTTTCAGAGTGACGAAGTCTAAGACTTCAGGCTCCTCCTCAACCTTAGCGACTACATGAGGTAACAAGTATATGTATCAATTTAATGCATTTGAACTGAATTTAAACTTGTGAAGACTATAAGTCCCACTAGACAGACCCAATGACTCTGAAATGTTTACTGTAGTTTGATTACAACCTAAACAGAGACTTGGCCAAGTTTTAGTTGCAGCAAAGCTCATTTGAGCCCTCCACAAATAATTATGTACTTGATCTTAATTGGAGCTCTTAGGGTTTTCTAGGAATTTTAATGGAGCAAGCCATGACTTTCTGAAAACTAGATTTTGAGAGGGTTCTAATGGAGTTAGTATCACTTAATTTGAAGGTTCCTAGCTAAATATATGAGCTAAACAATTTCAGAGAAATTCTGAAAATGTTTCTGGACATTATTTTATTTTCTCTGGAACAGTTTTATTAATCACACCATTAGGTGGATCAAATGAGCTCAAATGGATCTGAAATTTTTATAGCAGCTCAGGGATATTTTGTTTAACATCCCGGCAAAATTTCAGAATTTTCGTCCAAAGGATTCTCCAGTTAAAATTCTAAACAGTTTAAATTTTGGAGAATTAATTCTGCAGAATTAAGGATTTTCATGAAGTGAAACTTGATTTTCTGGAAAGTACTCAGCGAGCTGAATCGAACAAAATTTAGTTCACTTGATTTGGAGTTTCCTAGCCAAAGTTATGTGGATTTGAAGTTTGAACAAAATCTGAAAATCGGGAAAAGTTCAAACTGCTGCGCGTGGGACCCGGGGCTACGTGTCAACTTCTCTGCGGTCGACAGACGGGCCACAGAATATTTCACGCAGCCGCACCCGATCCGTGCCACAGTGAATCCCGGTTTTAAAATATCTGCCGCTGACGCGTGGGACCGGGGGCTTCTTCTACCTCCGGCCTCCCGCGCTCGGCCGCTGCGACCCCTAACGCGTCCAGGGGGTGAGGAGCACCGGTCCCTAACGCGTCCAGGGACGCCTCAGCTTGGGCGTAATACCCTCCCGTTTGGGCTGTCCACGGGAGCCCGAGGTGCGGCGGACATAGGTCCCCGAAAGGAACTCTCGGCATGGCCAAGAGCGTCCAAGTTCAACCAATTTCCAGCGATGGGGAAGGAGAAAGAGAGCCCCTCTTACCATTTTACAGCTCGGAGGGAGTGAAGAGGCGGTGATCACTGATCCTCGGATCAACTCTGAGTGAGCGGCGGCGAGGCGATGTTTTTCTTGCGCGAGAGCGAAGAAACAATGGATAACGCCTCGGTTTGGCTCAGCTGCGGGGATAAGAGGGATGGTGATGTGGTTCAGTGGTCGGGAGCGGCAACCAGCTGCTGTCCCGACTGCTCCTCGCCGTGGCGGTAGCCCAAGCCGGCACAAGAAACCGGGCTGAGTCCCTCAGTCGGTTGCTTTTGCTTCAGTGGCTGACATGTGGGTCCCACCCAGGATTTTAACATCTGAAATTAACTTTTCTCCACTGCTCTAAACAGTAGAGCCCAAATTAACCTCAGGCATTTGAATTATCTACCCCTGGACCATTTGAATGGGATAGAATTCATATTGGTTTGTGTTTGACTAAATTTCAGCACATATGCAGTTTGAAATTCAAATAAAGTTTGAATTTGCTAAACTTAGCTCATGTCAAGATCAACTCCAAATGGAGTGAAAATTGGTGTGTGTGCTCACAAAAATGTGCTGAGTAAGAATATGCCTCCCACTTTTGAATTCATTGGATGGAAGTAGTTTGAATTTGAATTTGAGTTCAAACCACCCTCTTTCTAGTTATACCCAAAAAGACCTCAAAAGGTTTTGGATTTGGGTGAATTTTGGCATGAGCCTTCCTAGCAAGGTGTTGGAGTTTTTCATATGCTCAGCCCCTAGATGATGCATGTGGGAAACGCCACTTTTGCATTTTGTGAGTTTATTCTCTAATGAGCATGTTGATGGTAGTTACTTGCTCTTCAAATGTGTTCATCAAGTTTCTTCAAATGAAGGTTGTGTGTGGTGATGAACACTTTGAATATGTGCCAAAGACTTAGGCCCTTACAAAACATCTCTGGACATCAACAGAAAAGTTGTAAAGTTCTTCCATAGCTTTCTAGAAATGTATCATATGATCCAAACCTCGAAAGAACTCAACCTCTAACCTCTGATTAACTTCAGCCTTAATTCAGCTGAAAACAAGGGATTCTGTCCTTAGTACCCTATAAGTTGAAAACTTGTTAACTTTGAATGTCCCAGTTAAGGGAAGAGGTTACATCAAAGTTCTAATGCTCTAGATTAAAACTTTCAAATTTTACAATGAATTTGTTCATTTAGTGAAGTGTGACATCGATGCGTCACCAGATCATGTCGTACTACGTTCCTCATAAAGAAAAACCTATACCAGACTTAGCCGGTTTCGTTAGCTCAGTGGCACTAAGCGTCTCTCGCACACGGATGCTACACGTCTACCATTTCATGGTTAGACTACCTGCAAATAACTTATACAATCAGCCGACTCGGATGCACACCGAGCCCGGTATCCATACAGTTCACACACCCGGCCGTCATCACTCGCCCAGATGTTCTCAAGCCAAACACGACTTGAGCTATGTGTTCACGTTACAGACCACGTGACAGGGTCTCCCAAATTTGCCCAAAGCACGCCAGGGAAAGACGTTGCTCGAATACCCCAAACGACATCAAGAGTCATAGAGGATATTAAAGCGGGTTGGGTTACCTGCCACCCGTGGGGCTACACCCTTCAGCTTGTGCGCACTAGTGGAAAGCACTTACGTGCACCCCCAAGACATAAAGCGTCCCGAGATGCACGATTTTCTGACATAAGCAAATAGGTTAGTATATCACTTTCTATACACTAATAACATCCTTATATGGACTACTAACTCGTTCCTCACCGAATTTTTGAAAAAGATGACCTTTGTAGTGCGTTAAACCTCAAGCGAGCTCTGATACCACGCTGACGCGGCCCCAAACGGCCTCGTCGAGCCAGGATCACGCTGAGGGGTGCTGCGTTGCACAACACCGGATAACGCACATCAAAGATACAAAGCAGAAGCAAAGTTTTATTACATAAACCAGTTTATGAAAATTTTTACAACAATATAGTTCAGTCTACACTCACGGGCGTAGACTACGCATCGAGTTCACGTTCAGCCCGTGAACGTGCCCTCGCTAGCACGCACACACACTAACACGGCGGCGTGCACGACTCCTACTCAATGGGGTTCCCCTTTCAACAAGGCCGCATACGGATCAGTCCTTGACCGACACGGACAGGTCTATAGCACCCAGGCCCCTATGTCCTGCTGCCTCTAAAACCTTCCGGTCTAAACTTTAACTTACTACACATTTTCTGAACCAATCCTCTATGCCCCTGTTGTCCTGATCATGCGAGTAGCGTCTCACCACTCGACTTCTACCGAACCTTACTTAAGCATAGCAGTTGTACACGATGAATAGACAACTACCCAATACTCCATGGGTTCATTTGGTCATGCAAGAGGAGTATCGAACATCTAGACCTAATGCACATTTCATATCTTAACCGAAAGTGAATACAAAGAAAAAACTTAAAAGCTGTTAAATGCAAAATGGAGCTTGCCTGTTTTGCAGGGTAGTCGTATATAATCAGTTAGTGATCCTTGCTGATCAACCCTTGATTCTCCGGAGCTTGATCCACTTTAATGAATCGCTCCTTCGAATCCCCTTCGTCGTGATTCCTATTGAAATGCATATGCACAATCTTATAATGCAATTCCAAGAGTTAAAGACTTGATTTCTTAAGAACAGAGGCTGTGTGGAAATGCCAAGAATGGCTTGGTTTGCCTCTGTTGTGCAAAGCATTATGAAAGAACTAAATTGGTCTTAGTGTTTTAGCTATACACTAACTAACTTTCCTAATGACCATAAGAGATGAGCTGAAAAGATTTGAATGCAACTGAAGAACAAAAACTCCAATGGCCTCAAAACTTTTACAGCGGGTTCTATACTACCTAGGGATTTAGCGTGCCAAATTGCAGCTAATGTGGAGTCAAATTGTGTTATCCATAATTCCTACAATGTCTCTTATGTATTTCCCCATATACATAAGTATGGAGAACAAGAACAGGGAGTTCTAAGGCTTAACTTGAGCTGATAATGTACATGTGAGTTCCTGGTCACATGAAAGTCATTTGGTCCAAAATTCAGCCCTTTAACTTGAGTAGTTCTCCCAGATTAATTCCTTAAGCATTTCTAGGGGTTTTGTCTCCTCCTCAGGAGTCCCTTCTTCATAAACCCCTGCAAAAGCTTCAAACACAAGCAGTGAGCACGATGGCTCAGCAAGACTGACCCGTCTCTCCTATACATGAAACTTCTACATGGTGGGTATAGGGTACATGAGGTAAATAATTTGCAAAGAACTCGCATTTGAACCTTACTTTCAACGTTTTAGCAGCAGGTTGTGGAGAACCTTACGCTAAGACACATGAGAGAGCCGCAATCAAACAAGAAACGCATTTCTCTCATGTACTTTGCCCAAAGTTGAAAGGAACTTTAATTAGCTCTAAACTACAACAAGACATTAACAAGCAAGGTATATCTTTTAAATCAGCAAACTTTTAACATGAATCTAGCCTGTTCTTTCTATGTCATGGTACAGTGAACAAGTGGTACTCACTGACCGCGAGGGACGGCGATTATAATAGATTTACACCTGCAGGGTTACCCGAATAACCTGTCACGTACGCCCGTACTCGATGTTGCCTACAGCAACCATTACGGACATCATATGCAACCACCTTTCATCCGTCAGCCAAATGTTGAACCGGTCCAATCGTCCCGAGCAAGAGGTCTCTGCGTGCGCATCCACAGTGCCGCCAGCCGATTTACACCTCGACCTCTCAACCTACCCTCTAAACGACCAGCTATGCCTCAACACCCAGCTACCCGAGTTACATCGGTTTCCCTGTTCCCATATAGCCGGTAGGTCTTCGGTACTGTTGTAGCTTGATCAACAGGCCTGCACACGGCTCGGTCCTCAATCAACACAAGTGGAGCTATAGCACCCAGGCCCCAAAGTCCTGCTGCCCTTACTCTACGCTCGGTCTCATTTGTCTTGCCATGTGTTTCATTTGCTATCTTTACCCGAGCAATGTGCCACTAGCCTATCCTCGCGAGTAGTTCCAACTACTCGACTTGTACCAAATCCTACACTATCTTAGCATTGCAGTAGCTAACGAGGTTTTCAAATCTAATCCCAACCCATGGTTTTCTTGGCTATGCATTTGGGTTTCAAACAAGACTTCAATGCAAGAATTTATTGAGTGCTCAAAGTAAGTTCTCAAAACAGTAAAACTTTGTAAAAAGGTTAATGCAAACCGGAGCTTGCCTTGCTGCTCTTGTTCGTAGGCTAGCTGCTCTTCCAGAGTGACGAAGTCTAAGACTTCGGGTTCCTCCTCAACCTTAGCGACTACATGAGATAACATGTATATGTATCAATTTAAATGCATTTGAATTGAATTTAAACTTGTGAAGACTATAAGTCTTACTAGATAGACCCACTGACTCTGAAAGTTTTACTGTGGTTTGGCTACAACCTAAACAAAGACTTGGCCAAGTTTCATTTGCAGCAAAGCTCATTTGAGCTCTCCACAAATAATTATGTACTTGACCTTAATTGGAGATCCTAGGGTGTTCTAGGGATTTTCATGGAGCAAGCCATGACTTTCTGAAAACTAGGTTTTCAGAGGGTTCTAATAGAGTTGGTCTCACTTAATTTGAAGGTTCCTAGCTAAAGATATGAGGTAAACAATTTCAGAGAAATTCTGAAAATGTTTCTGGACATTTTCTATTTTCTCTGGAACAGTTTTATTAATCACACCATTAGGTCGATCAAATGAGCTCAAATGGATCTGAAATTTTTATGGTAGCTTAGGGATATTTTAATGAACACCCTAGCAAAATTTCAGAATTTTCCTCCAAAGGATTCCCAGTTAAAATTCTAAACAGTTTAAATTTTGCAGAATTAATTCTGGAGAAATAAAGATTTTCATAGAGTGAAATTTGATTTGCTGGAAATTACTCATAGAGCTGAATCCAATAAAATTTGGTTTACTCAATTTGGAGTTCTCTAGCCAAAGTTATGTGGGTTTGAAGTTTGAACTAAATTTGAAAATCGGGTTAATGTTTAAATTGCTGCGAGTGGGACCGGGGCTACGTGTCAACTTCTCAGCGGTCGACACACGGGGCTACGGAATCTTCCACGCGCAGCCGCACCCGATCCGGTGCGACAGCTAATCCCGGTTTTAAAATATCGGCCGCTGACACGTGGGACCGGGGGCTTCGTCTACCTCTGGCCTTCCGTGCTCGGCCGCCGCCCCCCTCGCCAGAGTGCTCGCCGGAGGGCTTCTGCCATGCGCCAAACTCCATGATTTTGGCCGCCTCTGCCTAAATCCATCCGGGGAACACGATGCTGGGCTCAGCGCGTCATGAAAATCACCGGCACACGGTCGGCGACGAGCGGCGGCTTCGGAAGAACTTCGGCCGTGTCAGCCGAACTTCCTAGCACCCCAACCGATCGAGCAAAAGACCGGAGAGCATCACTGGACCATAGGAAAGCTTGGCATGGACTCGAAGAAGCCCGGAATAGGCTCTAGGTAAGCTATCACCGTGCGCCCGATGCGTCCTGAATAAGCCGCCGTTGGCAAGCTCTGAAATACGCCATGTACAGGGGTTCTCATGCTAGGTGTTGTAAAGCCAACTTGTGCGCCACTAAGACTAGTTCTTGTAGGAACAGTTTGAGACTATCCAAACCATTATGGAGTGAGAATTTGGCGGGTACGCACCCGAAGGTCGGTCTGCGCCGAGTGAAAGGGAAAACTGAAATTCGTTGCCGGTGATCAAACACTCGGGCTGTGGTTCGGGGGTGAGCAGCACCAGTCTCTAACGCGTCCGAGAACGCCTTAGCTTGGGTGTGACACTCTCCCGTGTGGGCTATCCACGGAAGCCCGAGGTGCGGCGGACTTAGGTCCCCGGGAAAAACTTTCGGTATGCGCAAGATCATCCGAGTTCCGCTAATTTCCTACGACGGGGAAGGAAAGGGAGAGCCTCTAGTACCGTTTTGCAGCTTGGAGGGGGTGGAGAGGCTGTGATCGTGGGCTTTTCCGATCAATCCCGAGAGAGCGGTGGTGAGGCAACGCTTTTCTTGTGCGAGAGGCGACGACTGCTCGGTGCTGCCTCGGGTCGGCTCAGCTGCGGAGATAAGAAGGGCAGCGAGGCGGTTCAGCGGCTCGGGGCAGAAAGCAGCTGCTGGCCTCGATGGCCTGGCGCGGTGGCGACCACGGCGGGAGCCCGATATCCAAGTACTCGGTGCTTCAGTCGGCTCTTTGATCTGTGAGGCTGACATGTGGGCCCCAGCCCGTTTTAACCTCCAAAATTAACTTCCCCCCACTGCTACAAACAGTAATACCCCTAATACCCTTTTGGATTTGAATTATCTACCAAATGCCCATTTGGATTGGAGAGAATTCAAATTGTGGAGTGTTTGAATATAATTTCAGCACATATGCAGTTTGAAATTCAAATTGAGTTTGAATTTGCTAAACTTAGCTCATGTCAAGATCAACTCCAAATGGAGTGAAAATTGGTGTGTGAGCTCACAAAATTGTGCTGAGTAAGAATATTCCTCCCACTTTTAAATTCATGGGATGGAAGTAGTTTGAATTTGAATTTGAGTTCAAACTACCCTCTTTCTGGTTATTCCCAAGAATACCTCAAAAGGCTTTGGATTTGGGTGAAATTTTGCATGGACATTCCTAGCAAGGTGTAGGAGTTTTTCATATGTCCAGCCCCTATATGATGCATGTGGGAAATGTCACTTTTGCATTTTGTGAGTTTATTCTATAATTAGCATGTTGATGGTGTTTACTTGCTCTTCAAATGTATTCATAAGGTTTCTCAAATGAAGTGTGTGTGTGTGGTGATGAACACTTTGAATGTGTACCAAAAACTTAGGCCCTTACATGCTGTGCCGTCATACCTCGCTGCCCTGTCTTTCACCGTAATGGTGCGCAGACGGGGAACGGAGGCATGTGCCGTGCACCATGCTTTTGGGGAAGGCGCGAGCCATGAATGCTTGGCCTGACAAGTACCTTCTTCTTTACTCCTTGGCCATCTGCCCGTTGCTCGTCGGTGTGACGTTCGGGCGGCTGGCCCCCGGGACACGCGTCTCCACCGGAGCTTCCTTATGGAGTAGTGGGTGGTCCAGAGTTGTTGGACACATGGCAACACCGGGCCCTCCCATGCTGGAGGTCAGACCCGGGGCCGCATGACACGTGGCACATCCGGAACCTTCCTTGGGGGAGAAGAAAACAATGAAGTTGGTTCTCGGTTGGTTGGCAAGCAAAGGGGGAAAGCTGATTAAACAAAACTAGGGATAGCTAGCAGATTGGGAGGAATTCAATTGATAGAGAAACAAAGCAAACCTCCTCTTAGTATTTGCCATTGGTATTTCCCTTCGGTAAAATTTCAATTAATATTTCCTACTGGACTCCTTTCAGGTGAGAGGCAGGCGCGAGGCTAGGAGTGACAGCTCTATTCAATAAGCTGGCTCTTTAAGGGAAGATAGGGCATCTCCTAAAATGTGACTTGGGCGACGGAATGTGTTTTCCAATAGTTCCAACAGCCCTCGATTCATTCCTTTTATGCGAGTGGGAAAGCTAGCTAGAAATCAATGACAAGGAGTAGAGCCTAGAGCAAAAGGGGTTGGTACCGCTTCTTAGTGAAAGGTCTCTTCTAAGGGATCTCCTTAGGTTGCCGAGAAACAAGTTTTTTCTGATGACATCGCTCCGGCGAAGGGCGTAGCCCACATGGCAGCACCGGAGCCCTCCCATGCTGGAGGTCGGATCCAGAGCCGCAGGACACGTGGTACCTCCGATGCTCTCTCTAGCGGAGGGTCTGCTCAGAGGTTCCGGGCACGTGGCAGCGCGGGAGCCCTCCCTGGCGGAAGGCTGGGACCGGCACCACTGGACACGTGGTGGCTCCCGAGCCACCTTCGGTCGGTAATCAAGCCCAGGGCCTGAAGACACGCGGCAACCCGGGACCACCCATGGGGCCCAGGGCACGTGACTTACGCTGGGCCCACCTAAGCTATAAAGGCGGGCCCCGGGCTGTTTTTTATCCACTACGCGGGGGTACCCAGTCTGCAGGGTACCGACAGTGGCCCCTGGGCCCATCTCGGGAGAGGTATTGAGCCTGCAGGTGCGGCATCTATCCCTCCCGTGTGGTGGTTTTGAACTTGCGGTTTTAGGAACCGAAGTGGTGGCGAGATTTTTTGCGATGTGAATGAGTGGCCATACCTGGAAAGCGAAGAGGTTGTTTGGCTTTGGTGTAGTGGGAGCACCTAGTCAAAGAGGCAGCGCATCGTCATGTTCACTATGATTTGATCGGTCACGGCGTGGAAGCCGAGTGGTTTCCTCGGGGCAATTATTGTGACTGCCCATGAACCGATGGGGTACTGCACTGCTTCCCTCGGGAACCGCCGGACGTTCCTGAGTTTAACTCGCCTGTCCCTCCAGTACCTGACCGGTGGGCCTGGGTCTCACTTGTCATTGGCGAGCGCTAGAGCGACGCGCTCGAGGGGTCGCCCCGGGTTATTCACTGCGGCAACCGATTGGTCGGTCGCACCGCTCTCCTCAGGAACCAACGGGTGTTTTTGAGGGGTTATCCTTCCAGCCCCAAGTGGCTAACTGGTGGACCTGAGTCCAGCCCATCACTCAGAGAAACGAATGGCCCACGGCATGCAGCAATGGCGACTCAACAGCCGCGCCTGTTGCGCTGCCTGAGGCCATAGACGGGTATAAATGGAGGCCTTGCAGTGTAGGACGTCACCTCTCCTCGCCATGTGGCCTTTGTTCTCCTCTTGTGCACCGGAAGTCGCTGCTTCTAGACGCTCTCACCCACCAGATGCTTCCACACTGGTAGCCGTCTTCGTCCACTTCTGCGAGATGTTCGTGCGGCCTCTGGTGAGGGTCTCTGACAGGGGCCCGACGTCCCGATCACGGGGATGGGGCACCTTGCCCGGGAATCGCATTGGGTGGTGCCGTGTTATGCGGCACCCAACAGCACACATATAAGGGACAATGTATTACATAAATCAAAGCGGAATCTTACAAATGTTCTTTGTAAATAATTTACATAAAATAGCTACAGCGGAAGTCTATAAACAGCTCACGTCGAATAACTACGAAGCACCCGAGAAGAGGTCCAGCCCGCGGACTCCTCTCGCTAGCAACACGAAGACTTGGCAGCGGCTAGGTTCTCCATGTGATACATGACTCGGAAGTTCTCGAGTCTAACCGGACAACCTTCTTTATAGCGTCGGTTTTAACCTGCAAAACCACTTATATAGCAAGAATGAGCACAACGGCTGAGCAAGACTTAACCGTCTCTCCTAAAGCATGCAACTCTACATGAGGGTAACTTAAGACCTACTCCTGTAATTTGCAAAAAGACTCGCCTACGAGTTCATCCTTAACTTTCAGATTTTAGCCATAATAGTAGTGACCTTGCGCCCAGCAACATTGGAACTCCGCAATCAAATAAGAAACGCTTCATTCCAATGTTACTTGTCCCAAGGTGGAAAATAACTTTAGTTTGCTCTATCTCTACTTCAAACAGGGTTTTCATGCAACTTAAACATAATCATAACAGCAATTATACTTTTGCAAACTGTTTCCACATAAGTTGATTACTACGTCACAACATGGGAGCAAGCGGTACTAAATAACCGCGAGGGACGTTGATTCGAATCAAACATTGCCCGGATAGCTCGACACATACGCCTGCCTGTGAAGACCCAAATCTGGTGTCCGTCATTACGCCGTATGTGGTAACCTTTCGCAGGACACTTGACTGTAGAACTGGTCGCGCCGTCTCAGGCTCATAGGTCTAACGAGAGGATGTGGCATGCCTCTACAATCCAGTTAACCTGGTTCATCGGTTTCCTGGGTCCCATATAGCAGTAAGCATCCGGTACACAACTCAATACTTGCTCCTGGATGCGGCACACGCATCGGTCCTTAACCGACACAGGCAGAGCTACTCGACCAAGACCTCGTCTTGTCGCTGCCTAACCCTCCTGCCCAGTCTCATCTTTAGAAATGTAAACTTTAGTTTGCCTCTTTTCTAACCACACTTATGTCATCCTAAACCATAGCTCGTGAGTAGATTCCCAACTACTCGTCTTCTACCGGATGTCCTAACCTATTTAGCACAGCCTTATTCTACAGCGATGAAATCATTCTACCCTTGACCCCCAAGGTTCTTTTGGGTCATGCAAGTGGAGTACAAAACAACCTTGACCTAATACACATACATACTAGAACCATAGTAGTGAACAAAGTGAAAACTTTATAAAACAACTTAAATGCAAACCGGAGCTTGGCTTGGTTTTTCAGGTGACTAAACTCAGATAAATGTGAGGTTAGTTGCTGATGACTTGAAGCTTCACCACTGCCCTTCTTGCTTCTTGATGCAAACTTCACTTCTTCACTTTTCCACGTTTAACCACTACACGTTATGAATATGCATATCTATTTAATTGTAAAACTTTTGCTAACAAGTGCTAAAGAAAAGTTTAAAACTGGAACTCTGTTTAATAATTTAAAATGATACTGGTGCTAGTGGTTTGGGATTTCGGGCTAAGCACTATGATCAAGTGATAAGTATTTTTCATCACTTGTGTGTGTTGATCATCTATAGTTTAAACAGGACAGTATTGATCCAGGACTCCAATGGATCTGAAATTTTTCATGTGAGTTCCTTGTCAAAATAAAGTCATCTGGACCAAAATTTAGAATTTTTCACTGAGTAGATCACTCAGAAAAATTCCCTAAGCATTTAGGCAAAAAGGAATTAATTCTGAATAAATTTGTACTTTAATGCAAATTCAAATGGACTAAAATTTCAAACATAGCTCAGAGAGTATGCTTGAATTTTCCTAGAATTTTTGGAGCTAAGAATTTCCTAGAACTGAATTTCCATGTTTTGGAAATTCTCTGAAATTGTTTCTGTATTCATTTGAACACAGAAATTTGATTTCAGAATTCTCCTAAATAAATCAACTCCAGTTGAGCTGAAACTTTTATCCCTAGCATCCTAAAGAATATTCTAGCAAAATTTGGGGAGTTTTGGATGAACCAAACTCCCTCAAAAATTCTTTTGATGAAAAGCTTTAAAGAATTTTCCAGAATTTTCTATTGGTTTTCATACAAATTGAGTTGCATATTTGGATAGCGTTTTGCATCCTGAATCCAACCCAATTTGAATCACTAAATTTAGAGCTTCCTAGCAAAAGTTATGAGGTTCTAAAGTTTGAACAACTTTCTGTTTGAATTCTACACAGAACAATTCAAAAGTGGGGCCCACGGGTCAGGTGTTTCTTCAACCTCTCGCCAGAGCCCGCAGGTGCACGCTGGACAGAAGGGTGGCGCGCCCCATTCTCCCTCGTTTCTCCCTTGTTTTTGCTCCGGTTTTGCCCTACACGCTCCTCACACCGTTGCCTAGCAGCCGAGCAAGGTTTCCCCGCATGAAAACGGCCGTAGGTGGGTCGGCATCGGCGGGGCGGCTCGGGAGCTCGGTATTGACGCGTTCCAGCGTGTCCAAAGCTCCTCCCGGCGAGCTACGATGCCCTAAAGCATCCCTAGTGATTGAGGAACGTGGAACAGAGATGAACTCTCGCAGAAAATGGCTGCAAACTACTCGTCACCGTGGACCGCGGCAGTTTTAGCTGCCGGCGGCGATTTCTCGTCACCCGGGGCGGAGGAGGGTCGGTTTGCTTCGTGCTTCGGCATGGAAGGGTGCTAGGAACCCTAGTAGCTGTGGATGGAATTGTAGAACGAATGATCAAGCGATTGGAACTAATTTCAGAAACTTGCTGAGGTCGGTCCTTCACGTGCGCCGGTGAAAAAAGGCAAATTTCGGCAAGCCGGCAGTGGGGACGAGCAAGGAGGGTTCGGGAGGAGTAGCTACATGTCATGGCGCACCTTAGGGCGCAGTTTGTTGTGCTGGAGAGGCACCGGAGTGACCGGAAGATGAAGAACAGTGAGGAAACTTTGTATGGACTGAGAAGGAAAATCCTTCATGCGCCAACCCTAGGACGCCGGAAGCTGCTGTTTATCGTGCTGAGGAGGTGAGGGAGGAGTTCATGGTGTGGTTTTGCAGCTCAGCCGGCCTCTGCACGCAGGAGTTGGGGGTTCTCCGGTGGCAGCCGAGGCAGCAGCGCGAGCTGCTTTGTCTCTGCGCGAGAGAGATAGCAGGCCCTCGTGTGGCGGTTTGTGATCGAGCAGAACACTTCCTCACCGGATGAGGGCGCGATGAGACGTCGAGCAGGTCTCCAGAGCGATCTGAAACCAGGAGGTAGCCTCCCCGTGTGTCTCTGTGTCGGCCTGCGGTCGATTGCCCCGAGCTCGGTCTGAACAGAAGCACCGGTTTCCTTTGGGTGTAAGTCTCCTCCCAATGACATGTGGGGTCCACCCCTCTTCTTATCCCCCAAAACTCTCACAAATATCTCCAAATTTTGGAACATTGCAAATTCAGCTATGAAGAGCTCAAATTCAAAGGCCAATTGGCAATTGGTCAATTTTTACTTCAGTTTCAAATTTGAATTCAAATTTCATGGAAATTCATAAGCCCCTTTGATACTCATATCAAAGAAACTCCAAACTTACTCAAAATTTGCATCCTCACTAATTCAAACCTGAAAAATTTGAATATGCCCTTTGCTCTTTGAGTTGGCCATTGCAATTACAAATTTTTAAAAAACAGTTTGAATTTCCTTTTTGGAAATGGCCTTCTTTTCCTTGAAGTAAACCATTTGATTCAAACTGAATATTTAAGCCCTCTTTGGTGATGACCCATTTGAATTTGGGTGAAACACTTTGGTTTGCTCCTAGCCCATGCTTGATCAATCTTGGCCCCAAACTGAACCTCACAAGTTCAGTTTGACTATGCCCCTCAACATTGAATTCGAAGGTGATCTCGAACAAGGCTTTGAACAAATGGTATATGAGCTCAGCATCTCTCCAATTTTTGGGACTTGAGCTCTTTAATACCTGAGGACTGCAATGTTCATCTCACACATATGCTCTTGGACAAGCTAAACATGAATCCTTTGCAAGGGTTTAAGAATGGGGTTTAAACTTCCTTCCCCTCTACTCATAGAGAATGTGCATATGAGTTAGGTTTTTGGGAGTGAAATCCTTTCCCGGCTTAACATGTGTTCAGCAGGAGCTAAAGAAGATTTTAGCTTTTCCTCACAGGTCCATGTTTGAGTTTATCATTTCATGTGACATAACTCAAGTCATTCCCTTGACTTAACATGTTTGAATTCAGCATGAACTCAACATGATCATAATCCATTCCTTTTTGGCTTGCCCTCAAATCACAAAGTCGCCACCATAATTCTCCTCACCTTCAAATGTGTGAGGTTCCATGTGTGTTAAAAGATTTGGCGGCACTTTGAGGTGAGCATTTGAGTCTAAAGATCTTCTTTTTGTTCTTTCTTATACACATGCATGATTACACCTGAGTTTAACTCCACCTTGGTCCACCACATTCAAATAAATGCTTGAACCCGTGTTGTCAAACCTCACGCATACCATCCCATGTAAGAAAGTTTTTGTAAGTCCCATTTTTCATGAAACGAAAACACAATGACGTTCAATTACCCGTTTCTTTGCATTCACGTTTTTGGGACTTTTACATTCCTCCCCCCTTAAAAAGAATCTCGTCCCGAGATTCCAAAAGAAGAACGAGACGGGAGAGGTAATTTTAAGTTGTTCGACGGGAAAAGATCCGGACTGTTCCTGCGGAGGTAACCTTTGCTTTCCACGTGATTTCTTCCGTGGTATGATTACTCCACAGCACCTTGTAAAAGCTTAATCTCCAATTCCAGGTGTTCCGGATCTTTCCGTTGATAGTCTGAACCGGTCACTCGGTGTAGGTACGATCCGGCTCCAACTCGTCGATCTCTTTGGTGCGGACAGCAATGGTAGCTTTAAAGCACTTCCGTAGATGCGACACATGAAATATGTCGTGAATACCAGCAAAGTTTGCTGGTAGTTCCAGCCGGTAAGCTACGGGTCCACACTTTTCCGTGACAGCAAATGGATCTCATGCTCGGGAAGCAAAATCTCCCCTTTACATTGGACCGGTGAATTCCTTTCATCGGAGACACGCGAAGACAAACGTGTTCTCCACCATCGAGATGCAACGGTCTATGCCTTTGACTATCTTAACTTTTCTGTCGGGATTGCACAGCCTCCAAGTTTGCTTCTACCGCCCGAACTCGGTCATCGGCTTCGTTGACAAATCAACCCCGAACAGTACTCTTTCACCGTACTCACACCACTTCCGTGGTGTGCGACATTTCCGGCTGTAGAGCTTCCTCATACAAGGTATAACTGTACGGTCCTTAAACCATAGAGTACCCTCATTGTCCTTCCTGAACCACCTCATCTCTCCATTGTCTATTCCCATCTGTAGGTGAGACATACCTTTGTCTCTCCTTCGCACTTCAGCAATCTTTCCTCAGATTGTTGGACTGAGCAAGGCTATGGAGTGCTCCATACGGAACGACACGGAGACTTGGTTCCTCTTCTTCCAACTCAGCAATCGCCAAGTTGTGAATGTGGTTTCTTCCGACTAACGCGTCGGCAACTGCTATCACTTTTTTCCAGATGGTAATGGATCCTGATGTCATAATATTTTATGAGCTCCAACCATCTTCGAGAATACCCTTGCACCAACTAGTTGATTGAGTAAACTATCGATGAGGAGCAGGGTATTGTTCTTCATAGTGATAGCATTGAGTGAACGGTAATCAACACTTAATCTTAGTGTCTCGCCGTTCATATTAACAAACAGCGCAGAGCAACCCCAGGGTGATGAGCTTGGTCGTATAAAACCTTTGCTCATAAGTTCACTTAGTTGCTCCTTCAACTCCGCTAGTTCATTGGGTGCCATCTTATACGGCCTTTGTGAAATCGGTGTTGTTTCCGGCGTCAGTTCAATTTTGAACTTGACGTCCCATTAACCGGCATTGCCCGGTAACTCATCGGAAACACATTGGATATTCACGTCTCACCGCACTATCCTCGAGTTTAATCACTTCCGTCGGATAGGCCTAACCCGTTCTCTTTGCTGTACAGAACGGACTCTTCTGTCCTCATCCAGATTTTTGATCCGTTTAATCTGCATTTTCATAACTCAAGTTGAATACAAAAGTTAGGGTTAACTTCAGTATCTTTTCAACGAGTATTTATATGCCCCTAGATCATCTATGGATCAAAAGTTATGATTGGTCAAATTTGACAGAATTCCTGGATAAAATTTGCCAGCATCACCTTTGTATGTGGCTACTTTATTACAGTTGTATATGCAAATACAATAGGAATCTTAGCAAACTCTGAACTACAACAATGTTGCAAATCTCATAACCTTTCCAACGGTATATCATAGGCTCCTTAAGGATTTTTCTACAGGAAGTTATGGATCAAAAACAGAAAGGTCCAGAGAGGTTTTTGCTACTGTCCTGGTTTTGAACAGTTTGCCTTCAACTGGACTTTTCACCAACTTAACGTGTGATTTTGCTGTGGAGGTATACAAATAAGTTGTAGAGCACTTGAGAATCTTTCCAGAACTGTATAATACACCTTAATTGGATAAATATACTCAGAGTTATGCTCCATTGAAGTCCCGCAAGAATTTCCTGCCAGAAACAGAGCACTCTGTTTTTGAAAACTTTAACGCCTAGTGATGCTCTCATTTGAATCTTAGCTCAAAATAAGAGTTCAGTAACTAATATTTGTTTCAAACTTCCATTTTTAGTTGAAAGTTAGTTCATGAATAATTTCCTCATAGGGAAGAGGTTATTAAGTGTAGTACGGTGTCGATGCACCGTAAGAAACATGTCGGTACTATGTGGCCTCACCAAAAGAAAAATCCTAACCGGATTACACCGGCATATACGTATTATCAGTGGAACTAAGATGGTCTCTCGCACACGTGTACTACACGGGATACGTACGTGGTTAGTACCTGCAGAACAACACTCAATAATGGTGCACTCAAAGGTTGTTTCATTTCAGGCAGTTCCATATTTGAAAGTAAATACAAACACCTGTATCATTGTCATACGGCCGTCCTTGAGTTAAGCCACGTCTCAAGGTACGTGATCGTGTTTTTGCACCACACGACGGGGAACCCAAGTATATCATGAACGGGTTGTCACAGTTGGGAATGTTATCAACTCGACAGATACCACCTACTGCCCTGCAGGGCACGCCGATGGTAAGCGCTGCGTATGTCCCCCTGGGCTATTTCCAGACGAACACACTATCGCGTTACTGACCACATGATGGGGTCTCCACTTACTTGCCTAATGCACGCTAGGGATCAGTGTTTCATATGAACTCAGGAACATGAAGAGTTCAAGAGTTTCATATTGACGTCTCACACCAAGCTGTGAGACCTATCCCTGAACCACTTTCCTCGTCAGGGGAGCTAACCGAAATTGAACCGCTTTCGGTGGCGTTCCTTACCATTCTTACCATAACGTAGGTGCGTCATTACATAATCAAAATTCAGAATCATAACAAGTAAGGTAGCAATGCCACTTTAAGTAACTATACTACTATAGTCCTTATGTGGGCCTAATACCGTTTCCTCACCGTATCCTAAGTTTTTGTCATAATACGATCCTTATTCCTTGCGCTATTACCAATGCAGCTCTGATACCATGCTGACGGGGGCCCGACGTCCCGATCACGGGGACGGGGCACCTTGCCGGGGAATCACATTGGGTGGTGTCGTGTTATGCGGCACCCAACAGCACACATATAAGGGACAATGTATTACATAAATTAAAGCAGAAGCTTACAAATGTTCTTTGTAAATAATTTACAAAAAATAGCTACAGCGGAAGTCTATAAACAGCTCACGTCGAATAACTACGAAGTACCCGAGAAGAGGTCCAGCCCGCGGACTCCTCTCGCTAGTAACATGAAGACTTGGCAGCGGCTAGGTTCTCCATGTGATACATGACTCCGAAGTTCTCGAGTCTCACGGACAACCTTCTTTATAGCATCGATTTTAACCTGCAAAACCACTTATATAGCAAGAGTGAGCACAACGGCTTAGCAAGACTTAACCGTCTCTCCTAAAGCATGCAACTCTACATGAGGGTAACTTAAGACCTAATCCTGTAATTTGCGAAAAGACTCGCCTACGAGTTCATCCTTAACTTTCAGATTTTAGCCATAATAGTAGTGACCATGCGCCCAGCAACATTGGAACTCCGCAATCAAACAAGAAACGCTTCATTCCAATGTTACTTGTCCCAAGGTGGAAAATAACTTTAGTTTGCTCTATCTCTACTTCAAACAGGGTTTTCATGCAACTTAACATAATCATAGCAGCAATTATACTTTTGCAAACTGTTTCCACACAAGTTGATTACTACGTCACAACATGGGAGCAAGCGGTACTCAATAACTGCGAGGGACGCTGATTCGAATCAAACACTACCCGGATAGCTCGACACATACACCCGCCTATGAAGACCCAAATCTGGCGTCCTTCATTACGTCGTATGTGGCAACCTTTGCAGAATACTCGACTGTAGAACCGGTCGCGCCGTCTCGGGCTCATAGGTCTAACGAGAAGATGTGGTATGCCTCTACAATCCAGTTAACCTGGTACATCGGTTTCCTGGGTTCCATATAGCAGTAAGCATCTGGTACACAACTCAATACTTGCTCCTGGATGCTGCACACGCATCGGTCCTTAACCGACACAGGCAGAGCTACTCGACCAAGACATCGTCTTGTCGCTGCCTAACTCTCCTACCCGGTCTCATCTTTAGAAATGTAAACTTTAGTTTGCCTCTTTTCTAACCACACTTATGTCATCCTAAACCATAGCTCGCGAGTAGATTCCCAAGTACTCGTCTTCTACCGGATGGCCTAGCCTATTTAGCACGGCCTTCTTCTACAGTGATGAGGCCATTCAACCCTTGACCCCAAGGTTCTTTTTGGTCATGCAAGTGGAGTACAAAACATCCTTGACCTAATGCACATACATACTAGAACCATAGTAGTGAACAAAGTGAAAACTTTATAAAACAACTTAAATGCAAACCGGAGCTTGGCTTGGTTTTGCAGGTGACTAAAGTCAGATAAATGTGAGGTTAATTGCTGATGACTTGAAGCTTCACCACTGCCCTTCTTGCTTCTTGATCCAAACATCACTTCTTCACTTTTCCACGTTTAACCACTACACGTTACGAATATGCATATCTGTTTAATTGTAAAACTTTTGCTAACAAGTGCTAAAGAAAAGTTTAAAACTGGAACTCTGTTTAATAATTTAAAATGATACTGGTGCTAGTGGTTTGGGATTTGGGGCTAAGCACTATGATAAAGTGATAAGTATTTTTCATCACTTGTGTGTATTGATCATCTATAGGTTAAACAGGACAGTATTGATCCAGGACTCCAATGGAGCTGAAATTTGTCATGTGAGTTCCTTGTCACAATAAAGTCATATAGACCAAGATTTAGAATTTTCACTGAGTAGATCACTCAGAACAATTCCCTAAGCATTAGGCAAAAAGGATTTAATTCTGAATAAATTTGTACTTTGATGCAAATTCAAGTGGACTACAATTTCAAACATAGCTCAGAGAGTATGCTTGAATTTTCCTAGGATTTTTGGAGCTAAGAATTTCCTAGAACTGAATTTCCAAGTTTTGGAAATTCTCTGAAATTGTTTCTGTATTCATTTGAACACAGAAATTTGATTTAAGAATTATCTTAACTAAATAAACTCCAAATGAGCTGAAACTTTTACAGGGGTTCCCAATCATCCTAATGAATATTCTGGCAAAATTTGGGGAGTTTTGGATGAACCGAACTCGCTCAAAAATTCTTTTGCTGAAAAGCTTTAAAGAATTTCCCAGAATTTTATATTGGTTTTAATACAAATTGAATTGTGCATTTGGATAGAGTTTTTCATCCTGGATCCAACCCAATTTGAATCACTAAATTTGGAGCTTCCTAGCAAAAGTTATGAGGTCCTAAAGTTTGAACAACTTTCTGTTTGAATTCTATACAGAACAATTCAAAAGTGGGGCCCACAGATCCAGTGTTTCTTCAACCTCTCGCCAGAGCCCGCCGGTGCACGCTGGACAGAAGGGTGGCGCGCCCCATTCTCCCTCGTTTCTCCACCGTTTTTACTCCGGTTTTACCCTACACGCTCCTCACACCGTTGCCTAGCAGCCGAGCAAGGTTTCCCCGCATGAAAATGGCCGTAGGTGGGTCGGCATCGGCGGGGCAGCTCGGGAGCTCGGCATTGACGAGCTCCAGCGTGTCCAAAGCTCCTCCCGGCGAGCTACGACGCCCTAAACCATCCCTAGTGATTGTGGAACGTGGAACGGAGATGAACTCTCGCAGAAAATGGCTGCAAACTACTCGTCACCATGGACCGCGATGGTTTTAGCTGCCGGAGGCGATTTCTCAACGCCCGGGGGGGAGGAGGGTCGGTTTACTTCGTGCTTCGGTGTGGAAGGGCGCTAGGAACCCTAGTAGCTGTGGTTTGAATTGTAGAACGAATGATCAAGCGATTGGAACTAATTTCAGAAACTTGCTGAGGTTGGTCCTTCACGTGCGCCGGTGCAAAAAGGAAAATTCCGGCAAGCCAGCAGTGGGGACGAGCAAGGAGGGTTCGGGAGGAGTAGCTATATGTCATTTGCGCACCTTAGGGTGAAGTTTGTTGTGCCGGAGAGGCACCGGAGTGACCGGAAGACGAAGAACAGTGAGGCAACGTTGTATGGACTGTGGAGAAGGAAAAACCTTCATGCGCCAACCCTAGGACGCCGGAAGCTGCTGTTTGTCGTGCTGAGGAGGTGAGGGAGGAGTTCATGGTGTGGTTTTGCAGCTCAGCCGGCCTCTGCACGCCGGAGTTGGCGATTCTCCGGTGGCAGCCGAGGCAGCAGCGCGAGCTGCTTTGTTTCTGCGCGAGAGAGATAGCAGGCCCTCGTGTGGCGGTTTGTGATCGAGCAGAACACTTCCTGACCGGATGAGGGCGCGATGAGACGTCGAGCAGGTCTCCAGCGCGAGCTGAAACCAGGAGGTGGCCTCCCCGTGTGTCTCGGTGTCGGCCTGCGGTCGATTGCCCCGAGCTCGGTCTGAACAGAAGCACCGGTTTCCTTTGGGTGTAAGTCTCCTCCCAATGACATGTGGGGTCCACCCCTCTTCTTATCCCCCAAAACTCTCACAAATATCTCCAAATTTTGTAACATTGCAAATTCAGCTATGAAGAGCTCAAATTCAAAGGCCAATTGGCAATTGGTCAATTTTTACTTCAGTTTCAAATTTGAATTCAAATTTCATGGAAATTCATAAGCCCCTTTGTTACTCATATCAAAGCAACTCCAAACTTTCTCAAAATTTGCATCCTCACTAATTCAAACCTGAAAAATATGAATATGCCCTTTGCTCTTTGAGTTAGCCATTGCAATTACAAATTTTTAAACAACAGTTTGAATTTCCTTTTTGGAAATGGCCTTCTTTTCCTTGAAGTAAACCATTTGATTCAAACTGAATATTTAAGCCCCCTTTGGTGATGACCCATTTGAATTTGGGAGAAACACTTTGGTTTGCTCCTAGCCCATGCTTTATCAATCTTGGCCCCAAACTGAACCTCACAAGTTCAGTTTGACTATGCCCCTCAACTTTGAATTCGAAGGTGATCTCGAACAAGGCTTTGAACAAATGGTATATGAGCTCAGCATCTCTCCAATTTTTGGGACTTGAGCTCTTTAATACCTGAGGACTGCAATGTTCATCTCACATATATGCTCTTGGACAAGATAAACATGAATCCTTTGCAAGGGTTTAAGAATGGGGTTTAAACTTCCTTCCCCTCTACTCATAGAGAATGTGCATATGAGTTAGATTTTTGGGAGTAAAATCCTTTCCCGGGTTAACATGTGTTCAGCAGGAGCTAAAGAAGATTTTAGCTTTTCCTCACATGTCCATGTTTGAGTTTATCATTTCATGTGACATAACTCAAGTCATTCCCTTGCCTTAACATGTTTGAATTCAGCGTGAACTCAACATGATCATAATCCATTCCTTTTTGGCTTATCCTCAAATTCAGAAAGTCGCCACCATAATTCTCCTCACCTTCAAATGTGTGAGGTTCCATGTGTGTTCAAAGATTTGGCGGCAGTTTGAGGTGAGCATTTGAGTCTAAAGATCTTCTTTTTGTTCTTTCTTATACACAGACATGATTACACCTGAGTTTAACTCCACCTTGGTCCACCACATTCAAATGAATGCTTGAACCCATGTTGTCAAACCTCACGCATACCATCCCATGTAACAAAGTTTTTGTAAGTCCCATTTTTCATGAAACAGAAATACAATGACGTTCAATTACCCTTTTCTTTACATTCACGTTTTTGGGACTTTTATAGTCTCTGACGTTTCCCTCTCCTTGACGGTCTTGGATAGAGGCACAAGCCATGCTGATGGAATGCCGGCATTAGGGGAGGCTGTCGGGGACAGGGTCCTCGACTCACTGTGAACCCTTACACCAGCTTTGAGAGGGGCTGCCTGCCGGTACTGGAAGAAGGTTCGGTCCAGAATGATCAAGCATTCCTCCAGGTACTGTGGTAGATAGCAAAATCTGCCCTAGATGGTGATTTTACACACTCGACAATGGATGTCACCGTTGCCTTTGTCCAGCATGCATTGCTGATGACCTGGTGGCGTTTTTCCCATGCGACACTAGATGTCATCATTGCCTTGGTCCAGCGTGCATTGCTGCCGACCTCGGTCTAATAGCAGGTGATCGTCTTACTGCAAAGAGACCAGCTTCGAAGGACAACCAAGCAGGCCATGGAGCAGAAGACTACTCAACTTGTAGCTGCTGAGCTCCTTAGTTGTCTTGTACCCCCTTTTGTACGTGAGGCTCTATTATCAATGAAAGTAACTCTGTTTCAAGCCTTCCATTGTCTTGTCTTGTATTTCTCTGTTGATGAATGAGAAAATCCTCTTGTTGGTCTTCCATCTATCAATCACTTGATGCATGGTATGGTAGGAAGGGCCACTTTTAGCTTCCACGAGACCCCGTGGTCCTTGAAGTAGCAAGGACCAGAGGCTCTCTAAGTTGCCAAAGTGGCTGATGTTTCCTTGTTGCTTGCTGTAGATGTGCACCCGCATCCTTTTGCGCGCTGCAGGGGTCCGGCCGTCTTGCTCGGTTTGACCAGTCATGGTAGTCCCTCAGCATGCGAGCGACAGTGCCAGACTTGAGCTCCGGAGCACTCAGGAGGCGTTAGCTATGGAGGTCCGAGAGTGGCCCCCTGGGAAAGCTGGTGCCCCAGGATCAACCCTTCAGACCGAAGCCCTGTGACCTGCACAGACACTAGGAGAAAGGGGAAACCATGCCATGTAGTTGCAATTTCCCTGCTCGATGGCTCCATTATGCCTTATGGTCCTTTGCTAAGCTGTGGGGCCTGGGCAATTCAGTGTAGTAGAGTCCGGACCCTGGTTACCGTCCTTCCTACGGTGGTGTACCAACCGGGCCCCCCGCACTTGGGTGCTGCGCTGGCAGAGGCAGGATGCGCACGCCTAGGGCGTAGGACCAGTCTAAGCAGGCTACACACCCTGGACCTCCCGCTGGCTAGACACTCCGAAGAGGGGAGGCGTCCGCCTGGCACCACCGGACCCAAGCAGGTAGGTAACCAGATGGTCCGGAGACAATACAGGTGCCTCAGACATTTCCGCCTAGTAGCTAGACAGCATAACTTTTGCCAAGAGCGAGACAGAGAAACCCAACTATGTACATGTCCAGGGGTGCGCAAAAGTATACGCAAGCTTGAAAAGAAAGTTGTAAAAATGTAGATGCGCATAAGGTAAGCAAGGGAGCACAAAGGTCCAGAACGACTTAGCTGACGTGGGTAGCACTTTGCCAACATCCAAGCCTGTTCCTCCGGACCCTTAGCAGCGTACGGACCCAGGGTGCCCTGGCAGTATGGCTATCACTCCTTCCTGGTCCCTGGCGGTGCAAGGACCCGAGAGGAGCTCAGCCCTTATCTTCAGCTTGCCGTAGTTGGCGCTTCGAGCCTTCCGTTTGCTGCTGGAGTGGTCCGACATCCTGCCCGCTTGGTTCACCATGACGACCCCCTAGTAGGTGTGGCCACTTAGTGGGGGAAAACCTACCATGTAGACTGGATGAGGCAGGGCGTTAGCATCGGACCTTCCAAGGGGTCCGGGACGCCACAGACCTATTCGAACCTGCAATCATGGTAGAAAAAAGGAGTAGTCGCGGCCTATAGTCACTTTACCTCGTTTGGTAGCATTACTATGACTTATGGTCCTCAGCCGAGCTACAGGGCTTGGGTAATTCGATGTGGTCCTCCAGGATGTGGTTGAAACCTTGCCCAGGGGTATGAGCCATCCGGTTCCCCGGTGTTGAGCCATACCGCTGAGGAGGCAGGATACGTACGCTATGGGTGTGGTACCAGTCATAGCAGGCTACACACCCTGGACCCCCCCGCTGGCATAAGCCTTTCAGGGGAGGGCCATTCGGCACCATAAGGCCCACAAGCACTGAGACAACCACCTAATCTCGGTACGTCACAAGTACCTCAGGCAGACCCGCCTGCGAGAGGATAGCACAGCTCCTGCTACGGTGAAACGCAGGAAAAAGTGACCAGCCACACGGCCGGAGCGGTATGGAAAGAAAACACGAGAAGGGTATTGGGGCAATGTCCAGGTCCGGTTACTCCTCTTATCCATAGTCGTACTCTCTCTGGCCCCCAAGTACTCAGTCGTCACGCTGAGGAGGTAGGATGTGTATGCTATGGGTGTGGTACCGGTCATAGCAGGGTACACACTGGACCTCCCGCTGGCGTTAACCTTTTGGCGAGAAAACCTTGTAGCGGCACGGGTTCTAGGACAAGTGTGTAGAGCGGTTCCGGACATGCCGTCTATAGTTATGTGCATGAACTAGCATAAACTATAAATAGAGTGCACAGGGCGGGATACATTTTTTCGGCTTCCTTCGGCGATAGGAGGCAATAGGCCGTGTAAGAAGGCAGCGACCCGCCCCGGATAACAAGGGTAGCTGGACCCCTTCCAGGACATTAGCTGTTCTAAGCACTGTTCCTAGTCTCTATGACACCCTTATAAGAAAGAGAAAAAGAAAAAACATCCTACTACTGCACTAAGGGTAGAACTTACTGGGGTGTCCTATGTCTTGTGGTCTGGGTAGAGATACCCAGCCCCTGCAGCCAGGCGATGTACCTGGAGCGGCATGCTTGTACCGGTCGGGAGGGACCCTCCCAGCTGGGGGGAGGCTTATCACCCCTCCTCGAGAGAGCATTGACTGAGGCACCAGGTAGCCTTACCTTAAGTTACGTACCCTTTTGCCGTATGTCTGGGCGTCGAGTGAGCCCTTGTCGCACGAAGAAGTGGGGAACGCCTAGTTAGGCGTGGAGTGTCTTGCGTCGCTCGCTGTGGTCAGAGTCGGAGCTCTTTCCTTTGTCATAGATGACCTTCAATGCCCGTTTAGCATCTTGGAACTCCATCTCCTAGTCGGTGCTGACCTCTGGGTCAGTCTTTTGCTTACCCTCCCACTGCCGGAAGAGTGCACCATCTTAGCGCTGCTGCCAGAGCTGTCTGAAGCGCACCGCCAGCCTCTGGGTCTCCCGGCACTTGCTGGCACTATGCCAGTTGGTGTCGTGGACCGGGCACCTCTGGGCACCATTGTCGCTGCCGGACGGCTGACGCGGGTGCTTGTCGGTGCGCGGCCTCCGGCCCCCTGCAGCTGCTACTGCTGCTGCAGTGTGGGCCCCAGCCAGCGGCCTATCTTTGCCACCAGTCTTCTTCTTCTTCTTGCTGCCAAGGCTCTCCCTGGTGGACTCACCCCCTTGCTGGGTGGTGTGTGCCAGTTGCGGCCCTCCGCGGCCCTGGCACACTTCTCCGTCAAACTGAAGAGCTCGGAGACGTCCTGCACGTCATGCTTGGCCAACTTCTCGAGCATCTTCTTGTCGCGGACGCCCTGTCAGAAGGTGATGACAACGGAGGCATTGGAGATGCGGGGATGGTGTTCCTAACCTGGGAGAAACGCTGGATGAAGGAAAGCAGCGACTCTCCCTATAGTTATTGCAAGGCGTGGAGGTCGGCCTCCGAGCCTGGTCGGATGTAAGAACTCCCGAAGTTGGCTGTAAACTGTTGGCACAACTCTTCCTAGGAGGTTATGGACTCCTAAGGTAAGTTCATGAGCCATGATCAGGCTGACCCGATCAAGGCCACGGAGAAGTAGTTGGCCATGATGGCCTCATCCCCTCCTGCAGCTAGGATGGCGGTGGAGTAGATCTGCGGGAACTCGATGGGGTTGACTGCCCGTCGAACTTCTCCAGCAATTGTGGCCGGAACTTGTGCGGCCATACCGCCATACGAAGGTGTGGGGCCAGAGCCATGCAGCCTCCCACTGAGCCTGGGGAGACTGGGCTCTGGCCCGCGTAGATGGGGCGCATGGTACCCGGGGTACCATACTCCTCCCCGAGGCTTCGACGCCACTCGCGCTGTCGCTCGATGGTGACGCGACCATCTTCTTTCTGACGACGGCGGTGGTCCAGCTCGTCCCTGAGGTCTGTGGTGGGGAGTCTGGACATCGCCGTTGAGTGGGTTGTCGCCGTCCTGTAATCCCTTGTTAGGGCACGGGGCGGCAGCTGCACCGTTTCTGGCCGCCGTCTCCAGTGGCACGATGAGTTAAGCGCGGTGATAACAAGGTGGTCGATGTCGTTGCGCCATTGCTCAGTAGCGGACATGGAAGCTCCCACGCACGGGGGGTTGTGAAGGAGTGCGCGGGCTGCTAGCAGCATGCTCTCCGGGCTGGCCTCGGTCGGCGCTTGCGATGCCGTCACAACCGAATGCTGCCAGGAGGGAACTGGTACCGTTGCCGTAGGGACTCGCGCCAGCGTAGACGGTCCCGCTCAGGGACCAGAGGACGCTTCCTGCTCCCTCTACTGCTGCCAGCGCGAGGGGCAGGAAGATCCTCCAACAGATTGGATGTTCACCACTGTGAGCTTCACGAACAGCTTCAAGAACCACAAAGCCCTCTACCTAGCGCGCCAAATGTCGAAGTGTTTTCCTGCAACACTTCCCCCGGTCTGCTCGGAAGCAGGCCACGGAGGTTCTTTTTTTCGTGGGGATAGTGGATCTTGAAGGTCGGAACACAATGGCAAAGTGGGACACGAGGATTTACGTGGTTTAGGCCGCCGGAGCGTAAAACCTACGTCCACGGGACTGCTTGTTGTATTGCTTGCGCGTGTGAGTGTGTGAGTTGGCTGGGTCGCGAACCCTAGGTGCTAGAGGGATCTGAGACTGAACCCTTTCTATGGTGGCTGCCCCGGTCCTTTTATAGTCCAAGCCCGGGGCAGTTACAAGGCGGCCCGGGGCCAACAGGTGGCCCCGTGGTTATCTTCACCCTATACATGAGCTATAGGCATTTACAACTATATGCACTGTCACTGTAGGTGGAGTTACGGCGCGTTGCATGACACGCCGGGCATCTCTGACCAGGTGACTGGTGATGATGAAGTCCCCGTCTTGTGGCCGCGTCTCCTCGCTCCACTAGGCGGCTTTGCGCCATTGGGCGACACTACTGTGCCGCCACACCTTGCCGCCTTGTCTTTCAACGTAATGGTGTGCAGATGGGGAACCGAGGCGTGTGCCGTGTGCCATGCTTCTGGGGAAGGCCCGAGCCTTGAATGCTTGGCCTGACAGCATACCTTCCTCTTTACTCCTTGGCCATCTGTCCATTGCTCGTCGGTGTGACGTTCGGGCGGCTGGCCCCCGGGACACGCGTCTCCACCGGAGCTGCCTTACGGAGTATTGGGTGGTCCGGAGTTGTTGGACATGTGGCAGCATCGGAGCCTTCCCATGCTAGAAGTCAGGCCCGGGGCCACAGGACATATGGCACATTCGGAGCCTTCCTTGGGGGGAAGGTACACCTAGAGTCGTAGCCCATGTGGCAGCACCGGAGCCCTCCGATGCTGGAGGTCGGATCCGGAGCCGCAGGACACGTGGCGGAGGGTGTGCTCGGAGGTTCAGGGCACGTGGCAGCGCCGGAGCCCTCCCTGGCGGAAGGCGGGTCCGGCACCACTGGACACGTTGCGGCTCCCGAGCTACCTTCAGTTGGTAATCATGCCCAGGGCCTGAAGACACGCGGCAACCCCAGGACCACCCGTGGGGCCTAGGGCACGTGACTTATGCTGGGGCCCACCTAAGTTGGAAAGGCGGTCCTGGGCTGTTTTTTATCCACTACACGAGGGTACCCTTTCTGCAGGGTACCGACAGTATTGATTTGTAACATTGACTGGTTCAGAAAATTCAACATATCAAATTCGGTTTGTTACAAGAACCGGTTCGAATAGGTTGACTTATCTGTTCCGGTTTGGAACTTGAACCACATCTGATAATCAACTTACCAGTACTGGTATGTAACATAGACCGGTGTGAAAAAGTCCTCCTGTCAGTACCCGTTTGTAACATCAAACGGTTTGGAAAAGTCAACTTATCAGAACGGATTTGCAAAACTAATTGGTTTGGAAAGGTCAACGTATCAATATAGGTTTGTAACAAGAACTGGCTCAAAAAGTTCTATTTACCTATTCTAGTTTGGAACTTGAACCGTATCTAATAATCAACTTATCAGTACCGGTTTGTAACAGTACCGGGTCTTGACATCAATCGGCTTGAAAAGACGTCTTATCAGTACCGATTAGTAATTGGAACTGGTTCTAGTAATAAAATTATCAGTACCGGTCTTTTGTTGAACCATTCTTATTATTCGATTATCAGTACCGGTTAGTATCTGGATCAGCTCTGATAATGGATATATCAGTATTAGTTCATAACTAGAATTGGTTCTGATAATGCATATCTGTACCGACTCCTAAACTGGTATTGATAACAAGGATTATCAGTACCGACGTTTTATTACTGGTTCTAGAACCAGAATAGATGACAGTTATGAACCAGAACAGATGAACTGTTTCTATTGTAATGTTTGTTTCATTCATTTGGTCAAAGACAACAAAAAATTCTTACATGCTAATTTTATTCGTGTGAGATAGTAGAGATTGTATCCCATGGTTTCTCATATGAATTGTGGGATATCCAACTTTAAGACATATCTTAAAAATATTTGAAATATTATGAGAAAACAATAAAAGAAAACCACCAATTTCTTTTTTGGGGGTTTTGTTTGTGTGTGTCTGGAGGATAAGTTTGATTTGGAGTTGAATTGAACATTGGCTGTCCTGGTACAACGACCAACTGGGGAGCCAAGGCACAACAGTAGGTAAACTGGCCACGATTGTTGCTGCCATACCATGAATAATCTTGCGCCTGCTAGCAATTGAAGAACAAGAAAGAACAAGGCGAACAAGTACATAGCTCGTATATCCGAGCCAAAGGCTGAACCAGAATCACAATATGAGGTTCTGAATCAAACGAATCAGGTGGGTCTAGCCAACATAGGAAAGTATCAGTAGGTGTGTACATGCATCTAAAAAAACCCAAATTGGTCTTAGCGTCTGCTGCTGGTGTCATTAGTGAGCAGATAGCCAGGAGACGTGGGGAAGGAAAACCCTAGCTTACAATGGGTCCTTTGAGATCTACCTGATATAAGGCTCAGGAACCCAAGTCTATAGGTCCAAATGTTTTACAGTTGATTCTGATAAGTTCCAGAGTTTGTTGGCTCAATACTGGGAGCTGTTGCCCCAACTGGGAGAAAATTTCGCTGCACCATAAAAGCTAGCTCATGAGGTAAGAGACTCTCTTTACTTTTAAGTTGTAACAACTCTCCCATAACCAGTGTGGAACCATTTCCAAAAATCTCTCCCGTTACACATCGATGGCTCATACAGCACACAACAAACGTCACACCACGTAAAGTTCATCAGGCACAATTGTGTTTTTGGCTCTGATACCACTGTCGGCTCAAAACTGAGAGCCGTTGACCCAACTGGGAGAGATCTTTGCTGCACTTCAAAAGCTAGCCATGAAATGAGGTACTCTCCTTACTTTTAAGTTGGTACAACTCTCTTACACAACCAATGTGGAACCATTCCCAACAGAGTTTGCATGTAAGGCAAAAGTCACCTAAAAGTAGATGAAGAGATCTTTCCAATTAGTAGTCCTTGTGATCATTAACCAACATTCAGGATCAAAAGTTATTAGTGTTCGGAGATGACATTGTCTGGATGTGTGGACGTCCTAGCCGGAGAACATTCTCTTAACTGCACTCACGCCAATGTGGTCGTCTCTTTTTTTAGATAATGGGAAAATACCCGGCCTTCCCCTCATGCAAGGTTATAGCCACATTATTACAACTCGACACCATCAATTCAGTTTACAGGGGACATTGGAAACAGCAAAACCCCACATGTTTAGGGATAATATTAAATAGTAATTCTGTAACTAAATCTCCATCCAAAATGGCGAACACACGCATCACCATAGACTCCATCAAACTGCATGCCATCTGGATTGTGTTGGATTTCTCCTCATCCTTTTGTAGCTGCGCCCATACACGACACCAATGGGTTCCTCTGTATAAAACCTGCATATATGTTTTCATATAACATTTATCAAAGACAATATCATTTTGACTTATCCAGATAGCCCAACATACTGCTGAAACACCTACAGTCAACATTCCTCTGCTCTTAATATCAAATTGAGGCAACCATCCATTAATGAAATCATTTATACTTGTAGGATTATGTAAACCAAAAGTTACTTGGATAGCTCTCCAAAATAAACATAGCATAGTGACAATCAAAAAAGATATATTGAATAGTTTCATTTTGAGAACAGAATACACATTTCTTATCCCCTTTTCAATTACGTCTAGCTAAGCTATCTTTAGTTAACACTACTCCTTTACCTAAATACCACATAAAAATCTTAGTTTTCAATGGTATTTTTGTTTTCCATATCCACTTGTTACCTCTGACATTATTATTAAATATTGTGTGTACATACAGAGAATTAACCGAATAGACGCCATTATGATGTAACCGCCATCTAAATGTATCTTTTCTACTATTTAACTGAATATGTACAATGGAAGCCACCAATTCATCCCTCCGTACTGAATTATAATCTACTAACCCTCGGCGAAAAGATATATTCAGTGGAACATAATTGAAAACACTCGCAACAGTGGTCTGTTTCCGTCTAACAAAATTATATAATGTCGGGTATTTGTCTTTTAGCACCAAATTTCCCAACCACTTATCCTCCCAAAATCTTGTTGAATGTCCATTATTCACCTGAAACGTGCCTAGCCTAGACTAAGGAAATCATCTTTCACTTTCATCAAACTAGACCAGAAATGTGAATCACCTGGCCTTTTCTTTACCTCCCCAATAGATTTTGTTGATAAATATTTCCTTTTCAGTATGTCCTGCCAAACCCTATCCTCATTGATTAGTTTAAATAACCATTTGCTAAGTAGACATTTATTTTGTACCTCAATATTTAGAATCCCCAATCCTCCTTATTCTTTAGGCTGACATACTATGCTCAATTTTGTAAGTCTGTATTTTTTCTTATGACTGTCGGCTTGCCAAAAAAAATCTAGATCTATAGTAGTCCAATTTTTTGAGAACATCTTTTGTATGTCAAAAAAAGAGAGCATAAACATAACTAGACTTGTCGGAACTGAGTTAATCAACACTAATCTCCCTCATGTCAAAAGATGTTTCCCCTTCCAGCTACTTTGCTTTTTCTCAAACCTCTGTTCTATCATCCTACAATCTGAGTTCCTTAGTTTCCTATAATGCATAGGAATGCCCAAATACTTGTATGGATATGCTCCCAACTGACATCCAAATAACTGTTAATATTGTGATTCAATCAATTGGGCTTCCTCAAACCAGGAAATTTCACTCTTGTTGAAATTAATCTTTAAAACAGATAGAAGTTCAAAAGCACATAATATAAGCTTCAGGTTTTTTGCATTCTCTATATTATGATCCATAAGAATTATAGTGTCATCCGCATATTGTAAGATAGATAATCCATCATCCACTAAATGTGGAACTATCCCCAAGATAAGTCAACTCTCCTTTGCCCTGTTTAATAGTATAGCTAGCATATCAGCCACTACGTTAAACAAGATAGAAGATATGGGATCACCTTGTCTTAGGCCTTTTTAAGTCTAGAAGTTAGCACTCATGAAGTTATTTACTTTAATCCCAACATGTCCCCCTTGTATAATAGCATCTATCCAATTACACCATCTCACTGAAAAACCTATTATTTGTAGCACTTGTTTCACAAATTTCCAGTTCACGTTGTCATATGCATTCTCAGAATCTATTTTAAGTATAACCCTGTTCTGCTTTTTCCTATGTAACTCATGAATGGTTTCATGCAAAATGATTACTACTTTCATAATATTCCTTCCCGGCAAAAAAGCAGTTTGAGATGGGCCAATCACTTTTTGCGCCACTGATAATAGTCTATTAGTTATAACTCTTGTCAAAATCTTGAAACTCACATTTAGTAAACATAGTGATATGTACTGTTATATTTTAGATGCATCCACACATTTTGGTAATAAAATTATTGTACCAAAATTTAATCTGTAAACAGGTAACTCGCCCTTATGAAATTCATTAAACATAGTCATTAGATCATCTTTGATAAGTTCCCAGAAAACCTGGTAGAATTCTATAGGGAATCTATCAGGTTCAGCGGATTTATTGTGATCCATTTGAAATATCACCTTCCTCACTTCCTCTAATGTAAATTCTTTAGACAAAATCTGATTTTCTATGCTCGACACCTGTGGAATGTCACCCCTTCACCTGCCATCGACAAGAACAGAATTGTTAACTGGTGGGCCAAAGAGTTTTTTGTATACTCTGTAATATAATCAATCAGCTCTTTATCTTCACTTATCTCTTTGTTTCCCTAACAGAGAAAATTAATTCTTGATTTTCAATGTTTTCCATTTGCTACCAGGTGAAAATATTTGGTATTACAATCTCCCTCTAATAGATCTTTTGCTTCCGCTCGCTAATACCATTTCATTTCTTCCTCCCTCAATAATCGTGCTAATTTGTCTTCCAGTCTTTGTTTTTTTTTGAATTTCCTCCATTGTGAGAGCCTCTGATTCTGCTTTCTTATCTAAGATATCCACTTCATCTAATATCTCCTTCTTTTCTTTCTTATACTTTCCGCTAGTGTTTTTTACCTATATCCTAAGATATTGTCTTAATCTTTTAATTCTAGCCTGCCATCTATCCATCGGTGTATACCCTGCAGTTTCCTATAACCATACTTCCTTTACCATGTCCGCGAAATCATCCCATAGTAACCATCCCAATTCAAATTTGAACATTGGGATATAGTTACTTGAAGATGAGTTACCCGTATTTAGATGTAATGGCGTATGGTCTGAAATATGTCTAGATAAAGCTACTACCTTAGACAGAGGATATTTTTATTCCCATTCAGTTGATGCTAGGATTCTATCAAGTTTTTCATATGTAGGCTTTTGTAATGAATTTGCCCAAGTATATCTACGACCAGTCAGTTCTAATTCTCTCAAGTTTAGACCGTCTATGACTGCATTGAATAAAAATGGCCATCTATTGTTAAAAAATCTTTATTTTTCTCCTCAGGTCTTCTCATAATATTAAAATCACCTCCAATAGGAATTGGAAGGTTCTCATGACTACATAAGTTCACAATTTCAGTTGGGAATTCTTCTTTATACTGATTCTGTGCAGGCCCATAGACTACTATGAGAGTCCATTTGAAGCAATCGATTTTATTGCACAAATATATCTTAACATAGTAACGGCCTTCATCAATCAAACCAATATGAAAAATATTAGAATCAACACCCAGCAATATCCCTCCAGATCTGCCTCTCAGCTCTTTACTATACCAAATAAAGTCTCTACCTGCACACAAATTCTTTAAAAATCTAGAACTAAAATCTCCTACTCCTGTTTCTGAAATTCCAATGAAACTCAGGTCTTGTTCTCTTGTGAGATCAGATATAAACCTATGTTTTTTGTGTATTTAAACTCATTGCTATTCCAAATGACTCATCTCATAATTCACTATTTTTAATTATTTTCCCTTCCCCATGATTTTTCCTAACAGACCTAGATACACTCTGCTTTCTGTATGCGGCAATATGATAAACATAATCCTTGCCAACATCCATTACCTCATCCATAATATCCAAGCATATATGGTTGAGAATAATCTTATCTAGTTCTTCCTCCTCTGCCATTTCTTTCTCTTCTTTGCCGAACACTTCTGTTTCCTATCAATTTGATCTTTGTTTCCAGACCTAGTTGATTCAATTCTCTTTAATTCCTTAACTATGGACCATACTATTAGAGGGCTAATGGTGGCTGTATTAGATGATAATAATACTGAGGTACAGGTCTGATTATATAGAGGGATTAGGAGGGGAAAAGGACTAAACTACCCCTAACCCTAATCTCTCACTAATGACTAATATGCCCCTGTGACACACACATAATCACAGTGTCTAACAGAGGGATTAGGAGGGGAAAAAGGACTAAACTACCCCTAACCCTAATCCCTCACTAATGACTAATATGCCCCTGTGACACACACATAATCACAGTGTCTAACACCCCCCCCCCCGCAGTCACAACATCTAGCCACTGCAGATGTTGAGACTGGACCGAAACTCGGAGAACAGTGACGACGGGAGGCCCTTCGTGAAGATGTCGGCGAACTGCGTCATTGTCGGGACATGGTGTACCCGAATCTCGCCGCGTGCAACTCGCTCACGAACAAAGTGGAGGTCGATCTCCACATGTTTCGTGCGCTGATGCTGGACCGGGTTGGTGGAGAGGTACACAGCGCTGACGTTGCCGCAGTAGATGAGGGTGCTCCTGGCGACGGAAGTGTGGAGCTCCTGAAGCAACTGCTGGAGCCAGGAGGCCTCAGCTACGCCGTTAGCCACGGCGCGATACTCCGCCTCAGCACTCGAACGCGACACCACGGGCTGTCGCTTCGAGGACCAGGAGACGAGGTTGCCGCCCAGGAAGACGGCGTACCCAGAAGTAGAACGTCGTGTGTCCGGGCAGCCTGCCCAGTCAGCATTGGTGTACACGACCAGCTCGGAGGCCGTGTCACGTCGAAGGAGGAGGCCGTAGTCGAGAGTACCTCGTAGGTACCGAAGAATTCGCTTCACAGCGGTGAGGTGCGGCTCCCTCGGGTCATGCATGTGGAGGCACACCTGCTGAACTGCATACGAGATATCCGGCCTGGTGATGGTGAGGTACTGAAGAGCACCTGCAAGACTCCTGTAAGTAGTGGCATCAGAGACGGGTGTCCCGTCGGTAGCGGAGAGCTTCGCCTGAGTATCCACTAGAGTGGAGCAACGCTTGCACTCAGTCATGCCCGCTCGCTGGAGGATATCCAGGCAGTAATGTCACTGGTGAAGGAATAAGCCGCCTGGTCGGTCCTCGACCGCAATGCCCAGAAAGTGGTGAAGACGGCCCAGGTCCTTCATAGCGAACTCCTGCTGTAAAGCAGAAATGGTGCGCCGAAGCAGAGCCGGACTAGACGCTGTTAGTACAATGTCATCGACGTACAGTAGGAGGTAAGCAGTGTCACTGCCACGTCGATAGACAAACAGCGAAGTGTCCGACTTAGCTTCAACGAACCCCTGTGAGACCAAGAAGGAGGCGAACCGGCTATACCAGGCTCGCGGTGCCTGCTTCAGTCCGTATAGGGATTTTTTCAGCTTACATACCATGTCTGGGTGAGCTGAATCAACAAACCCTGCCGGCTGACTGCAGTACACCGTCTCGGTCAGTGTACCGTGGAGGAAGGCATTCTTGACGTCCAACTGGTGGACAGGCCAAAAACGTGAGAGAGCCAGCGACAGAACGGTACGAACCGTCGCCGACTTTACCACCGGGCTGAAGGTCTCGTCGTAGTCGACTCCAGGGCGCTGAGTGAAATCCCGAAGTACCCACCGAGCCTTGTACCTCTCCAAGGTACCGTCCGCCTTCTTCTTGTGCGTGAACACCCACTTGCCCGTGACAACATTGCCACGACCAGGACGGGGAACCAGGTCCCAGGTCCCGTTGGCAAGCAGAGCCTCATACTCTTCCTCCATAGCGCGGCGCCAGTGAGGGTCGGCGAGGGTTCTACGCACGGAAGTAGGTATGGGTGATATCGAAGAAAAGTCGGTCGGTGGAGAAGTCATCGACGGGAAGGCAGCTCCGGGGAAGCGTTCAACTGGACGAAGACACCCGGATGCACGTCGAGTCACCATCGGGTGGACGTGACCAGGATCCCTGTGGAGAAGAGGAGGGTTGTATACCGGGCGCTCGGGTACAACGACCTTCTCTCGTCTCGGGGCCACACGTGGTGCAGCTGGAGTAGGCCCCCCCTCCCCCGTGCTCGTCGCTGGCAGGCAAGTACGGGGTCGGCGAAGTGAGAAGTCATCGTCGGTGCTGCTCCTGGTGCGCCTGGTGACGTCGGGCTTGCTGCAGGTGGTGTCGGGGAAGCTGAGGCCGTGCGTGGCGCAGTAGTCGACGTCGGGGACGCAGAGGCCGCGCTTGGCGCAGCAGGCGTCGTCGGGGACACCGGGGCCGCGCGTGCTGCAGTGGGTGACGTCGGGGGCGCCGAGGCCTCGCGTGGCGCAGCCGGTGTCATCAGGGACGTCGGTGCCGCGAGTGACGCAGCCGGTGGCGTCATGGACGCCAGTGCCGCGCGTGGCGCAGCAAGTGGCGTCAGGGATGCCGGGGCCACGTAAGGCACAGCAGGTGGCGTGGAAGACGCCGAAGTCGTGCGTGACGTAGCGGGTGGGTAACTTGCAAGAGGTAACCGACAAGGTCGCTGTACAGGAGAGGCCTCGGGGTCAGTAGAGAAGAGGGAATCTAACTCAGCGACGGAATCAAAGGACGGGGTGGAAAAGGGAAAGGAAGACTCGTCGAAGACGACGTGTCGGGAGATCAAGATACGACGGGTGGTGGGGTCAAGGCACCTGTACCCCTTATGGTCAGGGGAGTACCCAAGAAAAACACACTGAGTCGAGCGAGGCGCAAGCTTATGGGGAGCTGTGGCAGAGAGGTTCGGGTAGCAAGCGCACCCGAAGACCCGAAGATGGTCGTCAAGAGGGTGGGTGCCGAACAAAGCGAAGTGAGGGGTGGGAGCACTAATCGCCTTAGTAGGAAGGCAATTAATGAGGTAGGTGGCAGTGTGAAGCGCCGCCGCCCAGTAGCGAGCAGGGGTAGAAGCCTGAAACATCAGGGAGCGCATGACATCGTTGGTGGTCCGAATCAGGCGCTCAGCCTTGCCGTTCTGGGGGGAAGTGTACGGACATGACATGCGTAACTGAACACCGTGAGAAAGCAAAAAGTCACGGAACGTAGAGTTGTCAAACTCGCGCCCGTTGTCGCACTGGACCGCACGAATCGTGCGCTCAAACTGGGTGGACACCCAAGCGACGAAGTGAGAAAGAGTACCGAATGTATCAGACTTCAGTCGCAAGGAAAAAGTCCACGAAGAGTGCGAAAAATCATCCATGACCACCAAGTAATACTTGCATCGAGAGACACTAAGAACAGGTGAAGTCCAAAGATCACAATGAATCAAATCAAATGTGTGCTCGACACGAGTGACAGAGTGCAGAAAAGGAAGTCGAACATGGCGACCCAACTGACAAGCATGGCAAAGAGACTCATGAGTACCCCAAGTACACGAAATTGCTGAACTACCAGACAACTTCGACATAGCATCAACACCAGGGTGGCCAAGCCGACGATGCCAAATGGTCGAAGATGTTGTCGTAGTCAGGGCAAGAGGCGGAGCGGAAGCAGGAAGATGCATCGTGTACAGGGGACCCGTACTATCACAGCGAAAAAGAAAGCGTTGAGTAGTAAGATCCTTCAAAGTTACACCATAAGGATCAAACTCAAGGGAAACATGGTTGTCAGTAGTAAAACGACGAACGGAAAGAAGATGTTGAATGATGTCAGGGGCAACAAGAACATCACGTAGCTGAAACGAATCCGGCGAACCCGAGTCACCTACTGAGGTGACTGGGAGAGTCGACCCATTCCCAACAACGATAGATGAAGGATCAGAGGGACGAGAAGGGCGGGTAGAGGAGAGGATACCGACGTCAGGGGTGGTGTGGTACGAGGCACCGGAGTCCACCACCCAGTCAGGGCCAGACGGCGTGAGACCCCGCAGGTAGACCGACCGTGTTGAACGGGTCACGACATGCCCCGGCGGTGGCGGCATCGGGAAGGAAGACAACACGCGTGGACATCGACAGTCGTGCCAAGCGAGTAGGCAACAGCCGATCTAGATACACCAGCGGCTGTGGGCCAGGGGCCCGCGGCGACTCCGGGCCAGGCGGCGCCGTTGTGGGGGGCTGCAGGGCCGGCGGCCCAAGGGGCGGCTGCAGCGCTGGGGGCTGGATGGGCGGTGGGGGCTGCAAGAGCGCCGGCGGCGGCCAGAAGCGGCTGCGCGGTGGCCCAGGGTGGTGACGCGGCGGCATCTGGCCAGGGGTGGTGGCGGCCACGCCAGCCCTCCCCGAGGCGGTGGCGGCGCCCTTGGGCGCCTGCCATTCAAGCCCAGATCCGGGCGGCCCGGGCGCAGATCTGGCGGCAGCCCAGGGCGCGGCTGCGCGGGCTGGAGACGCGCCGGCGGCGGTGGCGGCCCTGCCGGGCGGCGCGAATGCGTGGGCTAGAGGCGCTGCAGCGGCGGTGGCGACTGAGGCACCTCGTGTGGCAGACCAGCAGGGCTCGGGGCGGCGAGGCGGCGAGCTGGGGTGGTGTGGGGGTCGCTCGGGTGCAGGCGGCGCGGCAGCGGCCGCTCCGGCGGCCGGCACGCCGGCGAAGCCAGCAGCAGCACAGGCATGCGGGGCGCCGGTGGCGGCAGCGGCGCAGGGCCACTACAGCGGCGGCGGCTGGGCCTGGGTCATTAGGCTTAGGGTTAGGCCCTAATCCTAATTAGTTCCTAGCTGATACCATATTAGAGGGCTAATGGTGGCTGTATTAGATGATAATAATACTGAGGTACATGTCTGATTATATAGAGGGATTAGGAGTGGAAAAGGACTAAACTATCCCTAACCCTAATCCCTCACTAATGACTAATATGCCCCTGTGACACACACATAATCACAGTGTCTAACAGAGGGGTTAGGAGGGGAAAAAGGACTAAACTAACCCTAACCCTAATCCCTCACTAATGACTAATATGCCCCTGTGGCACACACATAATCACAGTGTCTAACACATACACTGGATTTATCCTCTCCTAATATTATCCCTATGCTATTCAGTTTGTCCTTAACCACATCATCAGGAAAACTTAAAAAGAAAATGGAATCCTGACATGCTTCCCTGCTTGCCTTCAATTTCTCAGCTCGTTCAAGTGATGAGTCATCAATAGAATTGACTCTCCTCTTGCTACGGCGAGAAAAAGTTACTTTTGGTGAAGCTTTAGGAATGGCTGCTAATAGCTCTGTGATCTCCAGCATACTCTCCTCTGATTCAATCAAGGAATTAATATGCATATTCAGGTCCTCGCTGTTCATAGTCTCACTGAATTGAGATTCTATATCATTATCTTTGTCTTTAATACCCATCTCCTCTGTTCTCTTAGTAGCCCAAGATACAGGGTGGCTACCATATTCATCCCTCCTCATTGTTTCTGACTCCTTATTTTTTTGTATGTATTCACTATCCTGGATCTCCTCTAGATTTGTCACCTGTTTATTCTCCCCAGTATTCATTTTCAGAACAATATCTTGTTCGGGCATTGAACTAACTCCTTTCACCTTATTTTTCTGAACACCTCGCTGTTGTGAATTACCAGCTTACCCATCCAGAGGTGTAGAATCAGTATCCTTTGCCATTTTGTCATTCATATTTGAATTTCCCTGCCCAGCTCCTCTACACTTCTTTGGATCTGTTTCGTCCCCCTCATACTTTTCATCATCTTCATCAATATCAAAGTCCATATCCATAGGTTCTGGGTTTTCATCCTCCATATTTTCCTCAACCTTAAATTTCAGTTCATATAAATAGTCTCCTATTCAATGTACTTAGGTATTAAATTCGGGTCTGACACTAGTATCTGCAATCTTCCTATGTCATGCTTCCTTGTAAAGGACATATCCACATCCTTTGTTACCCCCAATAATGAACCAACAGTCCAGATTATATGAAATTCTCTTAATTCCAGAGCCAACCCTGTAAATTGCACCCATACCTTAGGCAAAGCAGCTTTAGCTTCTGACCCCCCTCCAATTTTTCAATTCTAAATTTAGCATTTTTAACTTTCGATTGTACCACCCCCCATTCCACCATACGCTGAAATTCCATCCTTGAAGGAAAAATTGTCTTAAAAGTGTTCTTCCCCATATTCTCCACATTCCATGTCCACTTCCCAAGGATCAATCTTTCTATCTCTGCTATCACATTAGGTATGGTAAGATTGCCTTCTATAACACGGATCAGACCGGTTCTTTGTTAATATCAAATGAGCTCGGTACCCAATTGGGTATACAAGGTCTTGTATTTATAACATGTTGATGTACAGGAGATTGAGTCTAATACAAATAAGACATAGAGTCTAATACAAATAAATCTACGTGTACGCAGTAGATACGGACTCAAGCAGATTACTTTCCTAACACACTCCCTCAATCAAAACGTAGCCAGTACATAGGTTTAGATTGATCTGAAATTTCTAAAACGCTCTTCCAGCTCGAGGTTTAGTAAAACCATCTTCCACTTGATCATACGAGACAATATGTCAAATGTCAAGAAGTCTACGATGTACTCTTTCTCGTACAAAATGATAATCAACCTCTATATGTTTTGTTCGAGCGTGAAAAACCGGATTTGCCGATAAGTAAGTAGCTCCAATGTTATCACACCATAGAACTGCCGCTTGCGGTTGTGGTAGAGATAATTCATGAAGCAATGTTTGAATCCAGATAATTTCAGCAGTTGTATTTGCCAAGGCTTTATACTCAGCCTCCATACTAGATCTGGACATGGTTGCTTGCTTCCTTGAACTCCATGTTATCAAGTTTGGACCAACAAATACTGCAAATCCCTCTGTTGAACGTCTATCATCTGAGCAACCAGCCCAATCTGCATCCGAGAATCCACTCACAAGTAATGACTTTGATGGTGTGATAGCTACTCCAAGCCGTACATTAGCACTTAAGTATCTTAAAATTATCTTCACTGCCGACCAGAGCAACGTGGTAGGAGCTTGAAGAAATTGACAGACCTTATTCACTGAAAAAGCAATGTCTGGTCGTGTTATAGTTATATATTGAAGGGTTCCTACTATACTTCTGTATTTAGTAACATCTTCTGAATCAAGCAAATCTCCTTCATGCTTCGATAATTTTTCTGAGATGGACAAAGGTGCTGAGACAGGTTTACAATCCTTCATCCCTGCCCTTGTAATCAAATCCGGAGCATATTTACCTTGAGAGAGAACTAGCCCTTTCTTATTTCTTGTAACTTCAATGCCCAAAAAATAGTGCAAATCTCCAAGGTCTTTAAGTTCAAACTCAGTTTGAAGATCAGATAATATATATCTCCTGATTTTAGATCTGAGCTGACTAAGATGATATCATCTACATTAATGAGAAGATACATGGCTACCTTTCCTTTTGTATTGAAGAAAAGAGAGGTGTCAGCCTTAGATGTAGCAAACCCCAATTTTAACAACTTGTTGCTTAACCGAGCATACCAAGCACGAGGTGCTTGTTTTAATCCATAGATGGCCTTGTCAAGTTTGCAAAGATAATTTGGATGCTTTTTGTCAACATAAACAGGGGTTTGACGCATATAAACATCTTCTTCTAGAATTCCATGAAGGAAAGCATTTTTTCACATCTAATTGTTTGATAATCCAATTTCTTGAAACTGCCAAAGATAAGATAAGTCTTATGGTTGCAACCTTGACCACCGGACTAAAAGTGTCCTTATAATCAATACCATATCTTTGCTTAAAGCCCTTGGCCACTAACCTGGCTTTGTAGCTGTCAATCGATCCATCAGCTTTCCTTTTAATCTTATAGATCCATTTTGAGTCTATCACATTTCTCCCTGACTGTGGGGGAACCAAATTCCATGTTTTATTCTGCATTAAGGCCTTGTATTCATCATCCATTGCTGCACACCAATTTTCATTTGATATTGCATCATGCCAACACGTCGGCTCAGACATTGTAGTGAGCATTCCATATTGTATCTTCCCTTTCTTGACTTCATAAAGAACCGTGCCATCTATGCAAATATTTGGCTGTCTAATCCCCTGAGATAACCTGGTCCAAGGTATTAAAGAATCTACCGAGCTGATTTGATTTTGTTCTGAGGGAAGTTCAGTTTGATGATTCACAGCCAAATCCGCACGGAAGCTACACCCCCATCAGCCACAGCTGATCCTGGTGCATCGCACGCGGGTGTGCCAGTCCCGAGGTTGATGCCACGGGTCTGGAGCACGTCAGAGTCGACTGTCTCCTGGCAGAATCGTCCTCGGGTTCAACAACGGCGACAGTGGACAAATCTGGACCCAAATCCATTTCATTTTCAGCGCCTAGGTTGTCATTTTCTGGATTTGAGTTATGTTATTTCCTTGTGCATTTGACTCCAGATTTTCAGCCGATTCATTTGAAACCTGTTCAATATCATCTCCAGGGAACTCGTTAGCAAGGTTAGCATCAAAATCACTCACATTGGTATGCTCTCTCACATCCCTTTGTAATTCGTTAGGATTTAGCAAAAAGGTAGGAATAAGAAGAGTTTCTTGTTTCAAGAGTTGTCCGGCATTGGGATGAAATTTAGCGAAAGGGAAAAGGTTTTCATCAAACGTGACATCTCTAGAAATATAGACACGTCCTGTGGGAATATCTAAACATTTGTATCCTTTGTGAAGGCTCCTCGATATCCAAGAAAAACACATTGCTTGGACCTATATTGGACTGTGTGTTGATTGTATGGTCTGAGATTAGGCCAGCAAGCACAACCAAAGATTTTGAGGGCAAGATTGTTGGGCTTCTCATTATATAGACGTTCAAGAGGAGTCTTATATCCTAGAACATGAGATGGTGTTCTGTTTATTAAGTAGGTGGCAGTCAACAAGGTCTCATCCCAAAACTTAAGTGGCATGGACACTTGGGCTAGGATAGCAAGACCTAATTCTACTATATGTCGTTGTTTTCTCTCAATAAGACCAATTTTGTGATGAGCATATGGGCAAGATACATGACGTATGATTCCTATTTTCTGCAAAAAGGAATGAGGTTTCTGATATTCTCCCCCCAGTTGGTCTGCATTGTTTTTATTTTCCGGTTGAAGTATCGCTCAACAAGCTGTTGGAAGATTAGGAATACTTGGAAAATATATGACTTATTTTTCAATAAATATATCCAAGTGTATCTACTATAACTATCAACAAAGCTTACATAGTATTTGTGTCTCCCTACCGTTGTCGGGGCAGGACCTCACACATCTGGACACACAAGATCTAAAGGAGAACTAACAGTACTATGAGATTGTTGATATGGAAGCTGATGACTTTTAGCCCTTTGACATGGGTCACAAACTACAATAGACTCAGATGTTTTATTGACAGGAATATTATATCTAGACAAGACTTTTTGAACTATAGCCGAAGAGGGATGCCCTAGACGTCCATGCCATAAGTCTGATGAGTGCTTGATTGTATGAAAATTTTGTCTTGGAGGCAATGGTATTGGATAAAGTCCATCAATGCATCTGCCAGAAAGGAGAGTTCTCTTTGTGGTTCGATCCTTAAGACAGAAGAAGTCGGGATGGAATTCAGAAAATGCATTATTATCGGTGGTGAAACAATGAATGGATACTAGGCTTTTCTTATAATTAGGTACTCGAAGAATATTCTTGAGTTGCAAATTACTAAAGGGTGTATGAAAAGATGCATGACCAATGTGGGTAATTTTCATACCTGACCCACTAGCGGTTTGAACTTGATCATGTTCATCATATCTTTTTCTGGCAATTCTCCTGTTATGTGGTCCGTGGCTCCGGTATCTGCATACCAATTGGTGTCTACACCACATGCCGGTGCTGTAGTTGACCCTGCAAAGCTTCTTTGAAAACTTTCTTCCCTAGAAATGTTTCTAGTAAAATTCATCAAACCTTCTACGGCAGGTTTGTACAACATGACCTTTGCAGCCGCAAAGTTGACACATTACTTTTTGTGCTTCTCCACCACGCCCTCCTCGTCCTCCTCTACCATCAAAACGACCAAGACTTGATCTACCTCTGCCACGGCATCAGCCTCGACCACGGGAAGCCGAGTTTGCGGACGAGGAGAATCGCATGCCATTATTTTGTGATTCGAGTCTTGCCTCAAAGGACAAAAGCTGTGCATATAGCTCAGTAATTTGAGATCTGTTTATTGAGTCATCGAGGAAACAAACGGGTTATAATCAGCATCTAAACCCGTAAGAATATAAGAGATAATCTCTTCGTCCTCAAGAGATTTTCCAGCTAACGCAAGTTCATTGGCATAGCCTATCATCTTTGAAAAATATGTTGCTGCTGTCTGATCTCCTTTTTGCTCTCTGGTGAGTTGTGCTCTAATCTGAATTATACGAGACTTCGAGACAGATGAGTACATACTAGATAGGCAGCTCCATACCTCATGTGCAGTCTCAAATCGGACCACTTGGGAGATCACCTCTTTTGATAGAGTTGAGTTCAAATATCCAAGAACAATTTGATCTTGAGTATTAGAGGGGGAAAATGTGATGTATTAGTCTGGGGTCAAAGGGTACATTATATAGAGGGATTAGGTGGGGAAAAGACTAAACTATCCCTAACCCTAATCCCTCACTAATGACTAAACAGCCCCTGTGTTATCCACACAATTACAGAGTCTAACACCCCCCCCCCCCCCCGCAGTCACAACATCTAGCCACTGCAGATGTTGAGACTGGACCGAAACTCGGAGAACAGCGACGACGGGAGGCCCTTCATGAAGATATCGGTGAACTGCGTCCTCGTCGAGACATGGTGTACCCGAACCTCGTAGCATGCAACCCGCTCATGAACAAAATGGAGGTTGATCTCCACATGCTTCGTGTGCTGATGCTGGACTGGGTTGGTGGAGAGGTACACGGTGCTGACATTGTCGCAGTAGATCAGGGTGCTCCTGGCGACGGGAGTGTGGAGCTTCTGAAGCAGCTTCTGAAGTCAGGAAGCCTCAGCCATGCCGTTAGCCACGTTGCGATACTACGCCTCAGCACTCAAACGCGACACCACGGGCTATCGCTTCGAGGACCAGGAGACGAGGTTACCGCCCAGGAAGACGGCGTACCCAGAGGTAGACCGGCGAGTGTCCGGGCAGCCTGCCCAATCAGCGTCGGTGTACACGACCAGCTCGGAGGCCACTTCACGTCGAAGGAGGAGGCCGGAGTCAAGGGTGCCACGTAGGTACCGAAGAATCCGCTTCACAGCGGGGAGGTGCGGCTACCTCAGGTCATGCATGTGGAGGCACACCTGCTGAACCGCATAGGAGATGTCCGGCCTAGTGAAGGTGAGGTACTAAAGAGCACCTGCAAGACTCCTATAAGCAGTGGGGTCAGTGATGGGTGTCCCGTCGGTAGCGGAGAGCTTCGCCTGAGTATCCACTGGAGTGGAGCACGACTTGCACTCAACCATGCCTGCTCGATATAGGATATCCAGGCAGTACTGTCGCTGGTGAAGGAACAACCTGCCTGGTCGGTCCTTGACCACAATACCCAGGAAGTGGTGGAGGTGGCCCAGGTCCTTCATAGAAAATTCTTGTTGTAAAGCAGAAATAGTGCGTCGAAGAAGAGCCGGACTGGACGCTGTTAGGACAATGTCATCGACGTACAGTAGAAGGCAAGCAATGTCACTGCCACGTCGATAGACAAACAGCAAAGTGTCCAACTTAGCTTCGATGAACCCCTGTGAGACCAAGAAGGAGGTGAACCGGCTATACCAGGCTCTGCCTACTTCAGACCGTACAGGGATTTGTTCAGCTTACAGACCATATCTGGATGAGCTGAGTTAACAAATCGTGTTGGCTAACTGCAGCACCATCTCGGTCAGTGTACCGTGGAGGATGGCATTCTTGATGTCCAACTGGTGGACAGGCCAAGAACGCGAGAGAGCCAGTGACAGAACGGTATGAATCGTCGCCGGCTTCACCCGGATGAAAGTCTTGTCATAGTCGACTCCAGGGCGCTGAGTGAAGCCCCGAAGTACCCACCGAGTCTTGTACCTCTCCAAGGTACTGTCCGCCTTCTTGTTATGTGTGAATATCCACTTGCCTGTGACAACATTGCCACGACCGGGGCGGGGAACCAGGTCCCAGTTCCGGTTGGCAAGCAGGGCCTCATACTCTTCCTCCATAGCGCGCGCTAGTGAGGGTCGGCGAGTGCGCTATGCATGGAAGCCAGTATGGGTGAGATCGAAGAAGAGTTGATCGGTGGAGATGTCGTCGATGAGAAGGCAGCTCCGGCGAAGCGCTCAACCGGCTGGAGACTCCCGGACGTACGTCAAGTCACCATTGGATGGACGTGACCAAGATCCCTGTGGAGAAGAGGAGGGTTGTACACCGGGCGCTCGGGTACAACAACATTCTCTCGTCGTGGGTAGACGAGAGTGAGTCTCGAGGCCACGCGAAGCGTGACGACTGGTGTAGAGGGCTCCGGTGCCGTGCGTGGCGCAGCTGGGGCTGGGGCCCCATCCCGTGCTCATCGCTGGTAGACAAGCGTGGGGTCGGCGAAGCGAGAAGTCATTGTCGGAGCTGTCCCAGGTGCGACTAGTGGCGTCGGGGACGTCGGGCTCGCTGTAGGTGACGTCGGGGAAGTCGAGGCCGCGAGTGGCGCAGCTGGTGATGTCGATGCCACGCGTGGTGCAGCTGGTGACGTAGGTGTCACCTGAGGCGCAGCATGGAAGCCGGAGATGTCTTTGCCACGCGTGGCGCAGCAGGCAACGCTGGAGACGTCGATGCCACACATGGCGCAGCAGGTGACACCGGGGGCACCTGAGGCGTAGCGTGTGTCGAACCTGCAGAAGAAAGAGGCCAAGGCAGCTGGGGAGCAGCCTCGGGGTCAGTGGGAAAAAGGGAATCCAGTTCTGTGGTGGAAACAGAGGAGGTGGTGGAGAAAGGAAAGGAGGACTCGTCGAAGACGACGTGCCGAGAGATCAAAAGGCGGTGAGTAGTGAGATCTAAGTACCGGTACCCCTTATGATCAAGGGAATACCAGAGAAAAACACACCGTTTCGAGCGGGGTACAAGCTTATGCGGGGCAGTGGCGGAAAGGTTAGGGTAGCAAGCGTACCCGAAAACTCGAAGGTGATCGTAAAGAGGATCGGTGCCATATAGAGCAAAGTAGGGGGTGGAGGCATGAATCGCCTTGGTAGGAAGGCGATTAATCAGAAGTGTGGCAGTATGGAGAGCCTACACCCAGTATCGGGCAGGAACAGATGCCTGGAACATCAGAGAATGCATGACATCATTGGTGGTGCGAATCATGCGCTCTGCCTTGCCATTTTGAGGAGAGGTATACGGACAAGACATGCGTAGCTGTACCCCATGTGCGGTGTGACGCCCTCGTTTCTATGGAAAACCACAGAACCGAGAACTGATGTATATGTGTGCCCAGGATGTTCATCACACACATATATATGTTCTACAAACTGAATTCAGAATATATATTACCACGAATAACAGGGTTTATTACAAAGCCTCATGAGTCTTGGACTCATGCTAACAGCGGAAGTCTAAATCTAAGCAGCGGAAATCTAAATCTATTCTGGCAGCGGAAATATTTATTCTAGTGCGGAAGCAATCTAAGCAGCAGCAGCAGCTCCATCTCTACTCCATCCCCACAGGCAAGGTTGAGGACAGATTACACGCCTAATGCTCCACTTGGTATTCATAGTATTCTTCCCCTGTTGCTGATGATGAAGTACTAATGCAAGTTTGAGTACAATGATTTACTCAGCAAGTGCGGGAAAATATGATATGTAGCTCACAACAAGGAAGGTATAAAAAGGCTCATTGCAAAAAGAAAAGTTATTTCTCAAAACCACGATGAAACAGCAAGTTAACTTTAAGTGAATGTATTCCCAACATGTATTAAAATACCAACATACCTCCATTATGTATCATCACTTTCCATGTCTCAACTAGACATTAATCTTTCTCAATTTTGCTCACGAATACCTTCTCGTATTCGCTACCATCTCACGAATACCATCTTGTATTCGCTACCATCTCATCTCATAAACAATTTCTGTCTCACACCGAGACCGATCTCGTTACCATGACTCAACAGTCATGCAACCAAATCTTATTACCCGGACTCAACAGTCCCGAAAACCAAACCATAACCAAAACTATAACCATCCCAAAATCCATCCCAACTAATCATGGACGTTGGTCAGGCGCTCGTGACCGTAAGCTCGGCTATCATGATAGTTTTAAGACTCTGCAGAGTTTGCACCTCTTTACCCACAAGTTTGTGATTTCGTCACCCGTCGGCGACTGTAGAACCTCCATTATACCAGTACACAACCGTTGGTGTATGGTCAAGAGATCACAGAATAGCCTTTACAAAGGGGTTACTAGATGTATGGACTCACTGAGGTTTCACCGGCAGGCTAGAATCTCCAATTCTCCCACCCACGGGCCCTCTCTTGTGCCATGCAGTTCCCAGGGCAGTCCTCACTCGACTCCCATTCCCCGCGCCTTCCACGGTCCATAACAATCTAGCAAATTACCTAATTACTCGGCTAAGCCGCGCCCATACTTGGCCTTGTGGTGGCACTGTTATCTTGGCATGTGCTCGCATGAACCGGTCCTTAGATCTATGGCAAGTAACCACCATCTCATGCTACCCCATTCACAAACCCAGGCTTACCTAGATCTCCCTCCAATCCATGTTCATTAACAAAATCAAGTTCTCATCATTCTTACAAGTGCAGTTAGCTAGACACATCTATCTCGCTTCCTAAAATACCATGGACTCAGCGAAGCAAAAAGTAAAAACCATACCCGACTCATAAACTTCCCTAGCGACAAGGGTGGTTTGACAAAACTAGTAAACTCCTATAAAAGGCTTCTCATCATATTGACTCAGCACACACACCTTTTCGTAAACAAAACAGTTTTCCAAAACATAGGATCAATATGGTCAAGGGGCACTTGCCTTGTTCTTGCGGTACCGGTTGCTCTTGGATCTCGAAACCTTGTTGTTGCAGCTCGTCGTAGACAGCTCCCTGAGCTTGTCCTTCTATACGCGATCACACACATACAAGATTCATAGCAATCAATATCATGCACAAACTCTAATCTAGATGCGATGATGCATATGCATGCTAATTCCTATGATGCAAATTTTTATTAGATCTGTTCATACGTGTTCTTGCATGGCTTGCATGGCTTCTATGATGAACAAAAGTGTTCTGATCAAATGTGGACATGGCAATGATCTTGACTTTAGATCAAACCGATCAACACGTGATCTGTCCACGAAAAAGCTTCTGTTCGAAAGGAATCGAAGAACAGATGCAAAGAAAACACGATGATGTCGTAAGGTGGTATTGGAGACCTACCTTACGTTCTTCTGGGTCTCGGGATCCTTCTCCTAGCAAGACAGATCGGCGGGCCGCCTCCGGCAATGGCAATAGTCTCTGGCTTGGCGGCGATCTCTCTGGTGGTCAAGCTCTGGCAGAAGGGTTTGCTCAGCGAGCTGGGACTAGGGCTCTAAGTCGTCGGCTCAGGAGTTGAAAAGAAGTTTGTGGTTTTGGCCAAAGGTTTTCGGTTCTATTTATAATCGGGAAGAGAAGAGTCCTAATCTGTTTGGATTTCGAAAAAGAGTCCTATTCAAATGGTTTTTGAATCTTAACAACTTATATGTAGTTGATTTGGTGCGGTAGCAATGTGGAATTCGTGTCGGTTTCCTCCCGTACCGGTATTCTCATGCGTACAGAAGCAAAACTGCTTTAGAATCGCGTTACCTTCGCGGCGGTGAGCTCCAGAAGCTCCACGTGTCCTGCGGGAACCTAGGCTCTATTTTCCGCAGAGGCGAGCTCCGATTAAGCCGCGTGTCAGGCAGGCGAGACCTCCCTCTTCCTTAGAGATGAGCTCCTCTTGCGCCACGTGTCCTGGCGAGTGGGACCTCCCCTCTCAACGGAGGAAGCTCCGCGTGCGCCACGTGTGTGGTGGGTCAGGACCTCCTCTCTTAACAGAGGCAAGCTCCGCGAACGCCACGTGTCAGTTCCGGATCTCCCCCTCTCTTCGGAGGTGGCTCCGGGGGTGCCACGTGTCCTAACAGCGCCAGACTTCCTTTTTGCTTGGAGGCGAGCTCCGAGGTCGACACGTGTCCATCAGCGTCGGACCTCCCGGAGGCGAGCTCCGGAGGTGATACGTGTCCGATAGTGTCGGACCTCCCGGAGGTAAGCTCCGGAGGTGACACGTGTCCAATAGGACCGCCCTATCGGAAGTGAGCTCCGAGAGCGACATGTGTCTGATGGGGCCGGACCTCTCGGGGATGAGCTCTGAGAGAAACACGTGTCCCGCGCGGCTGGTCCCCTCTTTTCCGCAGCGAATAGCTCCACAGCCGACACGTGTCCAACGGGACTGGTCTCGCTCCTCTGCAGAGGCTAGCTCCGGGGGCAACACGTGTCCCATGAGGTCGGACCTCTCTCTCTTTGCGGGGATGAGCCCCGAGCCTGCCACGTAGCCAGTTTAGCGGCGGACCTCTCCCCCTTTGCGGAGATGAGCTCCGAACACGCCACGTGGCCAGCGGCCGCGGAAGTTGTCTTCGGCGCTCTCTGTAAACTGGAATTTGCTCTGTTTGGCTAACTTTTTGATTCTTTCTCGGTTTCAACTTATTTTAAAAAACATTTTTTCTACATGAAACATGAGTACATGCAGAAACCGAAAATGAAGGTGTCACATGCGGAGAGAAAGTTACGAAACACAGAGTTATCGAGCTCGCGTTCGTTATCACACTGGACAGCTCGAATAGTGCGCCCAAACTGAATGGAAATCCAAATGAAGAAGTGAGAAAGAGTAACGAAAGTCTCAGACTTCAATTGTAGTGGAAAAGTCTAGGAAAAGTGAGAAACATCATCAATGATCATCAAGTAATAATTAAAGACCGATACACTGGTAATGGGTGATGTCCACAAATCACAATGTATAAGATCAAAAACGTGCTCAACATGAGTCACGGAAGTGGAAAAAGGAAGCCGAACATGGCGACCAAGCTGACAAGCATGACATAGGGAGTCATGTGTGCCCCTAGAACATGAGATAACATAACTACTGGACAACTTCGACATAGCATCTGCACCAGGGTGGCCAAGCCGGCGATGCCAAATGGTGGATGAAGTTGTCGTAGTCAAAGCAAAAGGTGGTGATGCAGAAGAAGCAGGAAGTCGAAGTGTGTATAGGGGCCCCGAGCTTTCACATTGAAAAAGAGGACGCCGGGTAGAAAGATCATTCACAGACGAACCAAAAGGATCAAACTCAATGGAAACATTATTATCAGTGATAAAACAACGGAAAAAAAGCAAGTTTTGAATGATATCTAGAAAGACAAGAATGTTTTTAAGCTGGAAAGAACCCAGGAGACCGGAATCACCTACTGAGGTGACCGGAAGAACAGACCCATTCCCAACAATGATAGATGAAGGAAAAGAGGGATTGGGAGGGTGGGTGGAAGAGAGTATACCAGCATTTGGAGTGGTATGGTATGACGCTCCGGAGTCAACTACCCAGTCAGCACCTGGTGGAGTAAGGTGCATGGTGCTGAAGGAAGAGGTCAGCGACTGCCGATCCGACATTGAGGGTGGCTCCTGGAGAAGTGCCAACGGCTCCGAGTGCCCAACAGGATAGTCGGTGCTTCCGTAGGTCGAGGCTGACTGTCCGTCAGAAGGGTAGCCATGCCCACCGTATGCCTGAGTCAGCTGCCCACCAGCACTGTAGGCTGGTCCACTGTAGCCCGGGTGGCTACGAACGCCGGCTGGGGGCGTGGTGGTCGTGGTGGCTGAGAAAACGGAGACTGCCCAAGCCACATGTAGATCTAGACAGTCCACGGGTTGTAGGGTGTGGGCCAGGGTGCACCTCCCCGGCCGGTACCACCACTATCACCAGTAGTCGGAGTAGTTTGTGAAGGAGTGTCGTCTGCACTGCTACCTCCACCACGGCCGCTGTGTTTTCATCGGCAGCGACGATTTCCACCTCCAGTACTGGCAGGAGTGCCTGCGGTGGAAGGTGGTCGTGACGGTGGTCCATCAGCAGCTGGTGAGGGTGGATGAGGGGACTGCCCAGAGCCATAAAAGGCTGTGGCAGACCCAGAGCCAGTAGAGCCTCCTGCGATGATCTCCTCAAGCTCAAGGTCATACCATACCTTCTCGAAGGTAGGGAGTGGCTCCAGACGAAGTAGCCACGTTCGTAGGTGGCAGTAGCGCTCATTCAAGCCCTGAAGGACTCGAAGAACAAGAGCGCTATCGGTGATCGGCTCGCCAAGGTCACGTAGAGCATCCGTCATGCCCTTCATCTCATGGCAGTAGGTGGAGACAGAGCGGTCACCCTGGACGGTGTTCTGGAACCGAGAGCTGATGTGGAGGGCTCGAGTCGCGTGGTTCCGTAGAAACCGCTGCTCAAGGACCAGCCAGGCCCGTCGAGCAGTGCCGCTACCGTGCTGCCTGACGATGTCCTATAGCTCCTTCGACAGGGAGCCAAGGATCCAGGATAGGACCAGACTGTCCATGCTGATCTAGGAGACCTCCACTGAAGAATCGTCCTGGAGGACGTGGTCGTCGAGGAAGTAACGCCTCAGCGTGAGGAGCACCAGGTCACGCCACCGGGCATATGAAGTGGACTTGGAGCTGAGAACAACCGGCATGCGTGTCTGTATGTTCTGAATCCCGGCGGCCTACGCATGAAGAGCAGCCACAAGTGAAGCCGAGTACGTACCAGCGTACGAGGGAGGCTCATGGGCAGCACTCATCAGTCGGTGAGCACTCTCCTCGAGCTGGTGATATAGAGCGGCCACGGAGGCACGCTCCTGCTCCACGGCGAGAGCGAGTGCCCGCTCGCGCTCGCGAGAGGCAGCCAGAGCAGCGGCGATGTCGGAGGTGTCCGTCGTGTCGGTGCAGTAGAAGGAGGCAGCAACCGCGCTGTCAGCAGTAGCGCTTGTGACTCGAGGCGGGATCACCGGTAGGACGGTGGTCGTGATGCTTCAGTCGATGTCGATGTCAGTGGCGGTGGAATTGTGATGCCCGGACGTAGTCCCTGCCATGAAAACAACGGCGGCAGCAGGTTTGCCGGTAGTACCTACAAGAGGTTCGCCGGCAGCCGGTCCAGTCCTCGGAGACACGGCGGCTGTGGCCACCGTGTGCTGGTCGACCAAGATCCAGTGGTGCCCCAAATCCAGGCGGCTGTGGCGGCCTCACATCAGATGCGATGGCTGCGGCAGGGAGGGGCGCCATGGTCCAGGGAGGCGGCGCAGTGGCAGCAGCCCTGGATGACAGTGCAGCAGGGGAGAAGGTGCTGTTTCCTGCGACGGCTGGATGGACAGCGGGGGCTGGAGTGCCTGCTGCGGCCACAGAAGTGCCGACGGCGGCCAAAGGCGGCTGCGGGGTGGTGCCGCCAGCATCCCAGGGCGGCGGTGCAGTGGCGCCGACGGCGGGATGGAGCTTGCGGCGGAATTGGGTGGCGGTTACGGCTGCAGAGGTGGCGGCGGGTTGGGGCTGGCGGCAGATTTGGGTGGTTGAGGCACCGGCGGCGGCACTGGCGGCGGCCCAGGGCGGCGGCGCCCCAGCGATGTCTTAGGGCGGCAGCACATTGGCGCTGGCGGCGGCCCGATGCGGCGGCTGGGGCATTAGGGTTAGGGTTAATCCCTAATCCTTAATCTAACCTAGCTAATGATACCATATTAGAGGAGGGGAAATGTGATGTATTAGTCTGGGGTCAAAGGGTGCATTATATAGAGGGATTAGGTGGGGAAAAGACTAAACTACATGTGATGTACAATAGCCGGCATGTGAAAGAATCCCAATCCATCAACTGCATATCCACAAATGGCGGCCTGCTGCTTTGGACCCCGGTAAATAGGACATCTAGCCTTAACATGGTCCTTGCAATCACAAACCTTGCAATACATATCTTTGAAACATTCCTGAATAGTATGTCCCTTTGTGTAGCATCTATAACAATATGGTTTATTACCATTGTTTTCTTTTGCTACCTTCAAGGATGATTCAGCTGCCTCTATATCATTTGCTTTGGAGAAGGACTTGATAGGCTCTGTCTTTGAAGATGTATTTATTTCAATGTTCTTGCCCTCCTGTTGTACCCTGTCTTGACTGGACGCCTTTGAAGCTTCGGCCACAGAACTCTATAGCCTGTTGCAATAGTGCAGCTGCCTATGCCGGAATATTTAATGGCAGGTTACTTGTTGTGCCTCCATTCTTCCTTTCTGATCCCGCGGATCATTCTTTGTTGGTTGATCTACTGTCATCTCCTGAACTTCCTCCTGTTCCAAACCGATTAGAGAATCCACCTCTGTAATTCCCTCCTCTGCTTCCAGGCATGAACCTTCCTCCAAATCGGCAGTAGTTGTACATCGTGTCATACCCTCTACCCCTGTAATCTCCACCACCATACCCCGGATGTAATTGTGGGTGAGAAATTCCCCTGCCAACCATACTACCCAATCCGGTAACTCGACGCGAACCTTGATTGGTAGCCCCACTTCTTGATGCACCTCTGCCTGCGCCGCCACCCTCCATTGCACCCCAAACAACTTCGGTGTATGAGTCAGCCTGGGTGAAACATGATGATGTGTGTGGCGCCCTAGGTTTGCCGAGGGAGACTGAACCCGTCTGCTGAAATAGCGCCACCAACCCCTGAACGGGCCGGTATGGCATTGTTGGATCGAGCCATAACCTCCTTGGGCTGATTTTCAGGATATCTGATTTACAATTTGTTACGTCCTTATTTGCTTTTTGTTTCTCTTTGAAATTCAAAACCTTTTTGGAATTCATAATTCCCTGGAAAACCACATCAGTCGCACTTAATTTGTTGGACCTACCCCCACCAACAGTCATCTTCTCCGACGCCGGCGAGCATCGAGTTCTAAATGTAGTCATAGATAACCTTTTACCGGATTCATCATGACTACCAACATATTTCTTTTTTTTCAGCTTCTCCATTGATGTGTTTTGGTGTACCTCCTGATGCTATGGCTACTTCTGTCGCTCTTGCCAATTCCACAAAACCAAGAATCTTTTTCGATTCAATATCACCAACTGGACTAGACGGTAATGGTGCTAATGGTACCGGAGCTAATGTGAGCCTGCGAATTCTTAATCGGTCCTTCATCACTACTGCACTAAAGAAGCATTGTTAAGGAAATGCATAACTTAGCCAGGAACAAATCCTATTGTGCTGTAGTCTTCAGAGTCGCCGATCCGGATCCTCACTCGACTGGTTGCGATCTGGGCTCCGCTCGATCACCAACCCCGACCCAACAGGCGAGTCTGCCGGGATTTGGTCGCCGAAGAATAGGGATCCGAATGCGAGGCTTGACAGAGATTGAGTTATCCGTAGATGAGAGCCTCCGGCGACCAGGGGAGGATGGTCGTCGGGGGACGAGAGACTAGAGTCTTCGGCAACCGGGTGGATGGTTGCCAGGGCAGGGTGGTCGCCGGGGGACGAGATCCGCTCGAGAGTCGCTAGAGGCGGCGCGCTAGGTAAACTCTCTCTCTCTCTCTCCAACTACGACCAAGAAACTCATCACAAGTATTAAGTAGCATTTAACTACCAGAGGGACTTTCATGGACAGCTGGGAGCGTCTGAGCGACGTTACCTGATAATTAGTTGAGGAGCTTGAGCCCCAGTTATTGGTCCTTGCTGTCCTAGCTTGTCCTATTGTAGATATGGGTGTAACAATGAAAAGGATGTCCCCATCACTTAATAACACTGGTTATCACCGATCGGGAAATCTCGGCAGTTGTTCTCCTTAACATTTGGAAAAGACCACAAATTTCGATGTTAGCACCTGAGTCCTGGAGCAGGAGACTTCATACAGTTCTTAGTCTGGTGCAGTCCGGTTCAAAATTCGTTAGCATGCACTTCAGATTTGATTTGCTAATAAAAAAACCATAGAAGATTGTTCCATAGTCGTTGATGGGATGTGGCAGAAGGAGTAGAGTAAACGTTCATGTATTACTGCACATTGGTCTTTACTGGGTTCATTCAGCAGTATGTTTCACTCGTTTTGAGAACCCAAAATGAAAAGCTTCATTATTGTGATTAATATGGGTACCCAATATTATGTTAAGCTAGAAAACCAGAATCAGTGTATTGGACTATAATGCATTATCCATGTCTTGTGCTGAAGGCTGTCCCCATGTTTGCGATGTGCGGTAATTGGCCATAGTATGCAGAAGTAGTCAGGCGGAGTAGCCATATTGGATGACCTAGGATGGATGGCTGCGCAGGTGAATGTATGCGAAGATGTAGAGAAGAGGATAATCAGTGGATGGCTGTAGTAGTTACTGTGTAATATGAAAGAAAAAGGAACAGGTTGAACTTTAAGTTCTGATGCCTCCTAGGCCTACCATGACTCTGAGCCACACTCGCTCTGGCCCTCGTTCATCGTCGCTTCCCCGATGGTATTGTAGCCCCTACCATATACATCTGTTCATCTTATATATATGGTAATCTGCAGGCTCCAGTGTTCATTATTACGCGTGTTACTGTGCTAGTTTTTTAAGTGTATTTTGCTTGAGTTGGGACAACGTTCAAATGGGAGTACTTTGCCCTTTCTTACTCATAAGGAAAAAGCAAATTGACTTCTGAGGACAGTAACGCAGCTGTGGCATGCTACGGAGTACGGATATCCCTATACGCTGCCGTATCTCTGAAAATGCTGTTTATAATTTACTCATCATATCATCACACCCCATGTCTATCGCGGTGACACTAGGTCTTTCATTTTCTAGTTTCTGCGTCATTAATTAGTGTGCTATGCCAAATACCTTTGGTCCATTTTAAAGGCAACTCATACGTACTCCTACATATGTGTCCGCACATACCACTTTGTACGTCATTAAATCTGGAAATGATTTCAGATCTATCGTGTGACCAGATTGCTACAAAAACGCAAATAGGAGACAATATATCAGAGAAACGATGTTACTGCCTGTCTCTAACCCTGCTAAAAAAATATTTTCACACGCGCCTCCCATTTTTTTTACATGCGGTCCATTTAAAAAAAGCCTGTGATGTCCAGTGAATAAAAATCCACCTGTGTTACTTTAGTATCACATGTGGTCTTTAAAGAAGAACCACCTACAAAAATATCGAGATTGTGATGATCTGTAGGTCCTGACACTCCATGATCCCGCTGAGGTGTTGTAATATGCAACACTATAACACATGAATGAAGACATTCATAAACAAAACGGTGGAAGCTAAATTTTATTACACAACATGTTTTGACACATAATTTACAAAAATATACGGTTATAACCTACACTCACGAGCGTAGACTAAGCAAAAGAGTTCACGTTCAACCGATGAACGTGTTCTCACTAGCACACCACACAATACTTTAACATGGAGGCGTGCACGGCTCCCACTCGACGGTGGTACCCTCTGGGGGACCTGTCACTTCACCGGGAGCCTCCTCCTCTTCATACCCACCTGCACAACGCTTCAACAAAACAAGCAGTGAGCACGAAGACTCAGCAAGACTAACCCGACGCTGCTAGAACATGAAACTCTACATGCTAGATTTTAGGTGTACAATGGAAAGAAGCTTTGTATAACGACTCGCCAAATTAATTGAATCCTATCCTCAGGTTTTAGCCTCAAGTAAAGTGGTAACCTATGCTAAGCAACATAGAAAGTCCACAATCAAACAAGAAACGCTTCTTCCCTTTGTTTCCTGCCTAAGATTGAAAAAACTTTAATTTGCTCTAATCTAAAGCACATAATTAGCATTGGAAATATTACTTCAAAACAGCAAGTTTAATCAATAACATCTATCCTTTATCTCTACGTCACGGTATAGTGAACAAGTGGTACTCACTGACCCCGAGGGACAGCGATTATAATCGATTTACATCTGTAGTGTTCACCCGAAAAATACATCACGTACGCATGTAATCGATGTTGCCTACGGCAACCATCCTGGACGTCGTACGAGATAACCTTTCACCCGTTAGCCAAGTGTTGAACCGGTCCTATCGTCCCGAGCAGGAGGTCCCTACACGGAGCAACCACGTGCCCGCTAGCGTATTTACACCTTTTTGCTCTCAACCAACCCCTTTGGACGACAAGCAATGCCTCAACATCTAGCTACCTGAATTACATCGGTTTTCCGGTTCCCATAATGCCGATATGTCTTCGGTACAATTCTAGCTTGTTTAATAGGGCCGCACACGGCTCGGTCCTCAACCGACACAAGCAGAGCTATGGCTCACAGACCCCCAAAGTCCTGCTGCTCCTAACCTCTACTTGGTCTCCAATTCAAATCAGGTGGATCTGATCTATCTCCATAACCGATTTATGTACCCCTAAGTCTATCCTCACGAGTAGTTCCGACTACTTGACTTGTACTGAATCCTATACCATTTGGAGCATAGCAGTAGCTACTCGAGGTTCATATACTAGACTCAACTCCCTGGTTTTTATGGTTATGCAATTGGGTTTTCAATCAACGACCTAATCCACATTCATTTACTAGACAATCTAGATTAAGTGTGAAAGGAAAACTTTATAAAACAGTGGTAATCCAAACCAGAGCTTGCCTTGCCGCGAGTCATCGACTAAATTCTCCTCTGAAGTGATACAATCCAGAATCTCCGAGGCTTCTTGGACCTCAGCGACTACACTTTATAAAACGAAGAATGCATGTGAAATTCAAATGCAATTGTGTTCATTGAGAATGTAAAGACCCTAACTCTAGCTATATATCAGTTCTGATTCTGAAATTTTTACTGTGGTTTAGTGACGAACTAAACCGAAGAATGACAAAGTTTCATTTGAATCAAAGCTCAATTGAGATCTGTACAAACAAATATATAAAAGGCCATTATTAGTGCTTCTAAGCATTTCTATGGATTTTCATGAAGCAAATTTGCACTTTATGAAAACTAGAATTTATAATGGTTCTATTGGAATTGGTTTCATGTTAGTTGAAGAATTCTTCAGAAAGTTATGGGCAAAATAATATTTGAGAAAATTCTGAAAGTGTTTCTAGACATTTTCTATTTTCTCAGGGGCAGTTCACTTAATCACACATTTAAATAGACTTAATGAAGTCAGATTGATCTGAATTTTGGCATGTGACTCCAGGAGAAAATGAACATCCTGGCCGAATTTGAGAATTTTCCACAAAATGGATCTCCAGTTAAAATTTCTAACAGTTTAAAATTTGGGGATTATGATAAAAAAACGGAAGCACTGTCGTGCTGTCCAGAAACTCGACGAGAAAGACTTGACAAAAACAAGTCGGACGAACAAGGCACAAAAGCTTCTCTAAATTATGAATTTTATTGATCAAAACATAAGAGGAACAACAACCCAAAGTCATCTTACCACAAGGTCTGACCTCCCTTGCTTATATAACCAGCCCAGAGGCCAACCCAGTTCTAACTAAGACTCAAATCCTACTCAGTTTCTAAATCGAAACTTTTCATAACTGCTCAAGACTCTTCTATACGTAGATAGAAGCAATCTTAAGACTTCCAAACACCATAGGAACATATCCCACATTACTAAAACAACTCAACTTCGTGTCCCACACAAAATCCTATCATAACCAACCCAAATCTTTCCATATTTGAGCCATAACCGACTCAGCCGCAGCCTGAGTCCATAATCCAGCCGGTTGGACCTTTCCTACCAATTCTTTAAGTCCACATCTCTTCATCACGCCTTGGAACCATGTTTCTACGTCCATGCACTCCTTGAACACGTGCAAACACCTTCCAACGGCGTCCACGGTACCTTCATATGCATTGTTCTTGATCCAAACATGCTGCGTGACCTCCCGATCAACTCAACCACAATTCCTCATGAACTTGGTTGTTGAGTTCATCTTCTCCCTAAGTCTAGTTCAATGGATCCCGTCACCAGCCATATCTTGAACTTAAGCAACACCTGCACATGAATAAACAACCAATACTTTCGAGCACAAGTCCGCGACTTGACTCTCGTTAGTTCCGAAAATCACAACACCTTACATGAACACCTCACATAAGCATGTTGCAAACCATGGCAAAATGTTAACCACCGTAAACAGCCATAACACTTCAAAAACTTAGTAAAAGAATACTAAGCAAATTTTCCATAGATGTAAAGCAACTTCGAAATATTTGCATTGTAAAAACAGAACCATTGCAATTTAGCTCCGGACCTTGCCAAAGCTAACCGGACCTTGAGCCAGAGCTTAACAAAGCTAGCAGAACCTAGCACCAGAACTTACAAAAGCTAGTCGGACCTACTGTCGGAGCTAACCAAATATATGTCGGACCTAGCCATAGCAAGTCGGACCTTACGTCGGATCTTGTTGGAGCTCGGACCTAGAGTCGGACCTTGACAAAAAGAGTATTTTGGCAGAATTCAAAACTTTTATCGTCATAGCCAATATATTCAGCACACATAGGTCTCACAGTCTCCCCCTTGATGAATATATTGGAAACACCACTTAAAATCCAAACATTGGCTTATTCACATGAAAAGTTTTGAAAACAATCAAATGAGAAAGAAATTTCAAAACAAAAATTTCTCCCCCTATACATATTTCTCCCCCTTTGTAAATCAGAAACAAAATGAGAATAAAAAACAAAAATTCTCCCCCTGAGAAGAATCGTGCCAAAACACTTATGAATCGTGCAATGTGTGATCAGTTTTCCCCCTTTGACAATGTATTCAACAAGGTTCAAAAGAGAAATTTTAATTGTTATGAGCATATTTATAACATATACATATAAAACAAATCTCATCCAAGCCATACTATCAAGTAACTTACACTATGACATCAATGAGATACATAAAGTAGTGTAAGCCATGCTAGAGATCAAGTATAATTTTCAATTTAAGTAAGTCATGATCTCACAAACTTAACTATGTCAAGACCTGAAAGCATGGCACTTGTTGCTGCATTTTAATTATTTTTCAAAGCACAACTTCAGATCATATGACATTTGCAAGAGATTATATGCCGCATCAGCCTTATTCTAACCAACCAAGCCAAGCCTATGTCATTTGACAATCAGAAGCTTAAGGACATGGTTTTAGTCATACACAACTTCTTTCAAGTTCATATCTAAGTGCAACGATAAGCCATCTCAAAAGAAGCAGTGCGATGCATGCATATTCTCTTGATCTTTTTCTCAATTTTTCATTTGAACATAAAAGGTCAACATGTGAATAGTTGATTGATTATTTTTTCATTATTAAAAGTACTTGTGAGCATGCAACAAGTTTAAAAGAACAAGAAAGTTCGATCATGACCAGATTTAGTGTAAATAATTATTCCAATTACTAGTCATGGCAAAAACTACAAAATGTATAAGTAATGTAGTAAGAACTTTCAGCATACAAAAGGAATCACAAAGTCATATATGTATGAAATACTTGCTCATATTATTTTAAATTCAAATTCACACATAGACTTCCCAAGTTCCAAAACTCCCCCTCAATTTAAGCCATGAGGATGCATAACCCCTATTTCACTATGAATGAAACAAAAATGAGTGAAAACCAGCCAATTGTTGTTCGGTATATACATGGTGAAGCACAATGTTTCCTTTTTCAACATTATCATGGAGAAAGTGATACCTAATGTCAATTTATTTTGTTCTCGAATGTTGCACGGGGTTTTTAGCAATGCAAATGGCACTAGTGTTATCACAAAATAGTGGAACACTATCTAGATCAACCCCATAGTCCTTAAGTGTTTGAACAATCCAAAGAATTTGTGAGCAAACGCTAGCAGCAGCTACATATTCGGATTCGGCTGTGGATTGTGCAACTGAATTTTGTTTTCTAGAGGACCAAGGAACAAGTGAATTACCAAGAAAATGATAAGCATCCGAAGTATTTTTCCTATCAACTCTACAACCCCCAAAATCAGCATCCGAAAAAGCTTTCAAAGTAACGGTTGAGGAAGAATTAAGAAAAATCCCAAATTCTTGAGTTCCATGTAAGTACCTGAGAATTCTTTTGATGGCTTGATGATGTGAAGCACGTGGGGAAGCTTGAAATCGTGCACAAAGACATACGCTGAATTGTATGTCCGGTCTTGATGCCGTGAGGTACAAACGTGATCCAATCATACTTCTATATTTTTTTTGATCCATGGGTTCACCATCTTCATCAAGTTCAAGTGTCGTTGCTGTACCCATTGGTGTCCGAAGAGACTTGCTTTTGTCCATGTTGAAGCGCTTAAGAAGGTCTCTTGTATACTTTGTTTGATGCACAAAAGTACCCTCCTTGGTTTGCTTGATTTGCAGCCCCAAAAAATATTTGAGTTCTCCCATCATACTCATCTCAAATTATGAATTCATCATAGCTGAAAACTCGGACACAAGATGATGAGAAGCACAATCAAAGGTAATATCATCCACATACACTTGAACGAATAATGAGTCATTGCCATACTTAAGGACAAAAAGAGTTTTATCAACCTTGCCCATGGTAAACCCCTTTTCAAGTAAGAATGTTTTTAACCTATCATACCATGCTCTAGGGGCTTGTTTAAGACCATACAAGGCTTTGGACAGTTTGTAAACATGATTAGGAAATTTTTGATTTTCAAAACCCGGTAGTTGCTCGACATAAACCTCCTCATCTATATAGACATTAAGAAAAGCACTTTTAACATCCTTTTGATATAACTTGAAACCTTTAGATGCAGCAAATGCTAACAAAATTCCTATGGCTTCTAATATAGCAACGGGAGCAAAAGTTTCATCAAAATCTAGTCCTTCAACTTGTGTGAAACCTTGAGCAACCAACCTAGCCTTATTCCTAACCACAACCCCATCCTCACTTTGTTTATTTTTAAACACCCATTTAGTTCCGATTAGAGTGTGACCTTGAGGTGGAGGTACAAGTTTCCAAACATTATTTCTTTCAAAATTTTCTCACTCTTCTTGCATGGCAATAAACCAAGATTCATTAGTGAGTGTGTGTGATATATCTTTAGGTTCAAAAGAAGCAACAAATGCAGAATGAGCGTGAGAGTTTGGATCACAAAATCTGGACCGTGTGACTCGTTCGTGCAAGCTTCCAATCATTTGTTGTGGAGGATGACTTTTGAGGACCCGGAGGGGAGTAGACAATTCACAAGCTCCTTCTACTTAATGTTCATCACAAATTGAAGAACTTGTGACTTTAGGACGATCTGGACCAGCAACGGTGGTCGTCGGTGCTGGTTGTGAATCAAAATCAGGAGCTAGAACAATGTCATTAGCTCCTGAATTTTCGGGCAGCAGCATCACTTCTTCATCTTCTTCGATGATAATACTCCCCCCCTGCGGATATGGGTCTGGTCCTGCAATATTAGAGCTGGTACCTTGGCTAGCTTTATCAAAAGAAACCTCACAAGTCTCCACAATTTTGTTAGTGTCGTGTAAAAGCACACGGTAGCCTCTAGTATGAGATGGGTAACCAAGAAACATGCCATCAACGGATCTAGGTTCAAATTTATCAAGATTACCATATTTCTTAACTAAGCATTTGCAACCAAAGACCCGAAAGTGTGTGACACTAGGCCTATGTCCAAACCAAAGTTCATATGGTGTTTTACCTAGCTTAGCACGCAAGAAAACATGATTTGAGACATAACAAGCAGTTGCAATTGCATCAGCCCAAAATTTTCTAGGAGTTTGATATTCATCAAGCATAGTCCTAGCCATCTCAACTAAGGGTCTGTTCTTTCTCTCTACAATACCGTTTTGTTGAGGTACATATGGTGAAGAAAATTGATGATCTATTCCATTTTCAGCACAAAAGTGATCAAACGATTGATTTTTAAATTCGGTTCCGTTATCACTTCTAATTGCTTTTAAATATCCTGGGTGATCAATTGATAATCTAAGAAATAAGGTTCTAAAGTGACTGAAATTTCCATTCTTAGATGCCATAAAATAAACCCAAGAGTATCTAGAATAGTAATCAACAATCACAAGAACATACCATTTAGCTCCGAAGAATTGAAAACGTGAAGGTCCTACGGTGTCAAGGTGCAAAAGTTGACCCGGTTCAGTTGTCATGGTCATTGTGAGAGGAGCATGTGAACCTGCAACCATCTTAGCATGTCTACAAGAAGAGCACACAATTTCTTTGTCCCCTTTAAGCTTAGGCAGCCCATGTATGCGATCAAGAGCACTAACACGTGTGAGATGATCAAAGCCTACGTGACCAATTCTACGATGCCAAAAATATAAGTCTTTCGAATCATTAGCAACTAGACTCTATGCTTAGAGCATGACATATCAAAATCAGATTTAAAAACTCTTCCAAAGCGAGACATATTAAAAATGAGCTCACTATTTGAATCTACAACCTTGCAACAATTTTTAGTGAAAATAATTTCCATATTTTCTTCTAGCAAATGTGAAACGGAACACAAGTTGTATTTCAAATTTTCAACAAGTGCCACATCTTTTAAAGTGTAGTGATTATTTACTCTAATCGAACCCTTAGCAATTATAGGAGTTGAAGAATTATCGGCAAAAGTAACATTTTCTACATGTGACACAAAAGAGAGGGAGGAGAACCATTCTGTTACCGGTCATGTGGCGTTAGCATCCTGAATCCACAATCCAAATGTTCTCCTTCCTCAAGCGTGTAACCTACATAGAAGTACAATACGTCGATGACTCATTACTGGGGTTAGTCAAAAGACATTTAAGAATCCAGTACCGAGTCACACGACGTCCAGCAGAAGTAACACGCAAAGGCTGAGATAAAACAGCAGGTTTATGAGCTAAAGTTTGAGGATTTTTGTACCCAACTACTGACCTACGAGGTGTTACATGAGTAGCACTAAAAACAGTAGGTCCGGTAGAAAACTTTGCATGTTTTTTACTCATTACATCAGGTTGCATATTCCTAACATTCGGTTCAGCGCACGCAACAGGTTTTGCACAGTTGTTATGTGATCTAGCAATCATTCTTTCTTATTTCTGTTGCTTAGCTAGTCTATAACAAAAATCTATGACATGACCATCTCTACCATAGTAGGTACAATGAAATTTAACTTTATGTTCATGTCTAGATGAGCAGACAACATGTTTATCTAAAACTGAATGAGACAACACTGCTGCAGATTTAAAAACCACTTCTTTTTGTTTAGGAACTGTTTTAATCAAACCACTTCCTAATGACTTTACAATTTTAGGTGGATGTGCTTTAGCATGAGCACGGGAATCAAAACTAAACCAGTTTTATCATTGCAAGATTTAGAAGAATTCAACAGCAAGTTCAGATTCTTATTCCCATTATAAAACCGCTCTAGTGTCCTATTCATGTCATCAAGTTTCTTAGACAAGACTAGGCAGTTTTGACATGAAGTTTTTCCTTTTAGTTTGCAATTGGAACAATATTTAAATTCATGAGAACGTAAAGCATTGTTCAATATAGAAATTTCATTCATAGCATCTTGTAGTTTCTTATTAAGATCATCACAAGTAGAACAATGCAAATCAATTGTAGAACAACAAGCATTTTTCAAGTTTTTATCATTAAGTGCAGCAAGCTCTCTGTTCTTTTTAATCTTTAACTCAAGTTTATCAAGTGTGGAGGTATGTGCACTTCTTAGAGAGGAAAATTGTTTATATATTAAATCACATGAGAAACAAGAATCATCACTAGGACTAAAAGATTTCAAACGATTAATTTCAGATTCTAGTGACTTAATTTTAACAGCATTGTCTCTAAGATTTGTGTCCTTTTTCTTAACTATAACAGTGGCACGAGAAATAGCATCACACATTTCTTCGCAAGTAGGACATACCTCTTCATTGTCACTATTGTGTTTTCCCTCCTCCATACTTGAACTTGACTTGCCCGCCGTGAAGCATAAGTCTGCCAAATCATCTTCATCTTCGTCACTTCCGATGTCCACATCGCTCGAGCCAAGTTCTTGAAGTGCGGAGATAAAACTATTTACCAATTGGCGTCCTACAAAACCCTTCTTATTTTCTTATCGTTTCCCAGAGGAGTGCTTCGTCCTAGTTTGTTTTTCATCATTGGAAGTAAAACCTGAAAGGTTAGGGCAATCCGTACGAAAATATCCTGTCTTACCACATTCGAAGCATCGTTGAGGTCCGGCACTTCCTCTCCTTCTACTTCTCACATTTTGCAATTCTTTTGAGAACCGAGTAGAGATGAGTGCAAGTTCTTCCTTTAGAAACTCTTCAATCTGTTCAAGGGTTAGAGAGGACAACAAAGAAAGTGTACAACAAGATGAAGATTGACTAGAGCTACGCATGTCACGTTGCGAAACAAATGCAAGAGACTTGTTGGGGTTGTTACGTGATATTATGTCAATTTCATGAGTTTTTAACTTAGAATATAGCACATCTAATATAAGTGTACTCATGACAGTAACTTTCATCTCCCAAATTGACATGTCTAATGCACTTAGTAATTGCCTAGCATTCTCAGCATCTGAAAAAATTAATGTTGACACTACGCAAGTTGCTGAGAATTTTATTGAAGCGAGCAAAGAGGTCATCAATTGACTCACGGGGTTGCATCTCGAAGCGCATGTTCATTGGAGGTGTTGGATCCTTCGTGGTAGTTACAAAGTGCTTTCCACACATCGTATGCAGATCGGAGGTGTGCAACACGGTCGAAGTCACTTTGAGCGAATCCTTGTATGATCAAGTTCTGTGCTTTGTTGTTATTGTTGACATCTCTCATGTTTGTAGATGTGATATGATCGCTTGGTGGCACATCATAAAGCTTGTACACCTTTTTTAAGTGCATCTAGGTATCCCCATGGGTTTTGGATGATTGATGACGACAATTAAGAGACTAATGAGCTGAGATGATCATAAGCATAGGATATTTCCAAGGCGGACACCTAAACCCTCAGAAAGGAAAAAGATGAAGAATGGCGTCGAAGACTCGAAGAATAGAAATTAGGGTTTCACTTGAGTCTTTAGTAGGCTAGCCGTGTAAAAGAAAGAGTGTGTGTGTCAAGTGCATTGAGATCATAGAAGAGAGCTCAAAGCGTTAGAAGTGTCAAATCCTTAGTGGAGAGAGGTAAAGTTGGGCAGGCTGGACTTGTCCGGGGAAGAGGTCGGACCACTCCGGAAGTCCTACGGCTTAGTCCATTTTGGGGCGGACTAAGAGTTCCTCACTGAGTTCGGACTTGTCCGTTTGGGGACGGACTAGTCAGTTTCTCTCTTGGTGAGAGTGTTTCGGGACTAAGTCCTGGTAGACCAGACTTGTCCACCTCAGTGGCCGGACTAGTCCGGGCTAGCCAGACTAGTCCGTTTTCACCCGGACAACCAGTCTCTGTGTGAGTTTGGGCTACTCCGCTCTGAGGCGGACTAGTTCGTATGGTTGTGAGATGAGAGCTCCCACGGATAAGTCTTGGTGGACCGGACTTGTCTGCCTTAGTGGTCGGACTAGTCTGGGTCCTCCAGACTTGTCCGTTCTCACCCGGACAAATAGTTCCTGTGTGAGATCGGACTAGTCCGGACTTTTGGTAGGTGGCAACGGTTGGCTTCGGGACTTCTAAAAGAAGATGCCCTGACTTCATTTAAAAAAACCTAGAACCCTAGCGCCGCCACAGCGATCCTAGAGCCCCCCTAAGCCTTCTCTCTTGCCTACTCACCCTCTAGAACCAATTCTTGAGTGGATTTGGGTGTGTGAGGAGAGGAGTAGGAAGAACTTCGTGTTTTGGCTCTCGGAGTGATCTCGTGCACTTGGTGTGAGTCTTCGTGACCTGTGGCCTGTGAGATCCGTGGAGTTTTTGTGGACGTGATCAAGTGGGAGCCTCAGATTGTGAGCAGCCCCAACACTTTGTAAGTTCACCCTTGAGATAGTGAAGAACCGGGTTGGCCTTAGTGGCAACTTGGTGAGGGAAGGGTTGTTAAACCCGGTCCTTTGTGGACTCCTCAATGGGGACGTAGATTCTTGAGTGGAATCAAACCTCAGACAAAAATATTCGTGTCATTTTGCACTTACATTTCATTGATCATTAGAATTGCTTAGGGATCGTTCGATCATTTCGCTCTTATAATATTTCAGGTTACAATCTTGCAATCCACCTCAATACTTTTTCATATTTGTTATACTAGATTGCTAGATAGTTTATATGCATTTCGTTAAACTAAAATCTGAAGAAAAACCCATAAAATTAAGTTTAGACTTTTCAGCAGTCTGACCGGACTAATCCGCCCCTGAGCCAGACTAGTCCGGCCCCTGTGTTCTAATCTCGTTTAATTAAGTCATTTCAGGAATTTGAGCCTATTCACCCCCTCTAGGCAATTTCACTTTTCCCATATTGCGAAGCCTTGCGCCTGGATGAAAGCCTCCATACGTGCCTTCCAAACCTGAAAATCAATGCCACTGAACACACAAGGTTTTGCGGAGTATTTCTCCATGATGATTAGTGAAAACACGTGCAAGTCACAAAGATTAGAGCACCGTGGTTCTGATACCAATTGTAGGATCGAAGAGCATGTGAAAAGCTACCAGAGGGGGGTGAATGGTAGATTTAAACTTTTTAGCGGAAGCAACAAAAACCCCCTCGGCAGAAAATTGACTTGTTAAAGAAACCGTGTATGCCACTGATCTAAACATGTTCAACCATGATAAAAGTGGTATATATTATAGAGAATCAAGTCAAAAAGACACAACAATAAGAATCACAAAAATCCGTAAAAAAACTCAAGTTATGATCGAAAGATCAAACGAGGGCCAATCTATTCTACTTGAGTAAAAAACAGATCTGCAACACTGCAAAGAAACTCATGTAGATCAGGAACTACAAATTCAATGACCGTGAAATTTTCATAGATGATAGATAATCAAGTTGTGAAGATAACGCAAAAAGAATCATGTCAATTAGATCTGTAAAACTCGAATTATGATCAAAACACCGAAGCACTGTCGTGCTGTCCAGAAACTCGACGAGAAAGACTTGACAAAAACAAGTCGGACGAACAAGGCACAAAAGCTCCTCTAAATTACGAATTTTATTGATCAAAACATAAGAGGAACAGCCCAAAGTCATTTTACCTCGAGCTCTGGCCTCCCTTGCTTATATAACTAGCCCGGAGGCCAACCCAATCCTAACTAGAACTCAAATCCTACTCAGTTTCTAAATCGAAACTTTTCATAACTGCTCAAGACTCTTCTATACGCAGATAGAAGCAATATTAAGACTTACAAACACCTTAGGAACGTATTCCACATTACTAAAACAACTCAACTTCGTGTCCCACACGAAATCCTATCATAACCAACTCAAATCTTTCCATATTTGAGCCATAACCGGCTCAGCCGCAGCCTGAGTCCATAATCCAGCCGGTTGGACCTTTCCTACCAATTCTTTACGTAAACATCTCTTCATCACGCCTTGGAACCATGTTGCCACGTCCATGTACTCCTTGCGCACGTGCAAACACCTTCCAACGACATCCACGATACCTTCATATGCATTGTTCTTGATCCAAACATGCTGCGTGACCTCCCGATCAACTCAACCACAATTTCTCCCAAACTTGTTGTTGAACCTCATCTTCTCCCTAAGACAAGTTCAATGGATCCCGTCACCAGCCATATCTTGAACTCAAGCAACACCTGCAGATGAATAAACAACCAATACTTTTGAGCACACGTCTGCGACTTGACTCTCGATAGTTCCGAAAACCACAGCAACTTACGTGAACACCTGACATAAGCATGTTGCAAACCATAGAAAAATATTAACCACCGTAAACAGCCATAACACTTTAAAAACTTAGTAAAAGAATACTAAGCAAACTTTCCATTGATGTAAAGCAAGTCCGAAACATTTGCATGATAAAAACAGAACCATTGCGATTTAGCTCCGGACCTTGCCAAAGCTAACCATACCTTGAGCCAGAGCTTACCAAAGCTAGCAGAACCTAGCACCGGAACTGACCAAAGCTAGTCGGACCTACCGCCGGAGCTAACCAAACACATGTCGGACCTAGCCATAGCAAGTCGGACCTTACGTTGGATCTTGTCGGAGCTCGTACCTAGAGTCGGACCTTGACAAAAAGAATGTTTTGGCAGAATTCAAAACTTTTATTGTCATAGACAATGTATTCAGCACACATAGTTCTCACAGATTGATGCTGCGATTGTACAGGAAGACTCCGGCAAGGAGTTGGCTGCGGTGGAAAAGAAGCGCAGCGCACAGAGCAGCGGAGAGGGAGGTGGTCCTCCCCAAAAATATCGGATGGTGTATCTCACACCATCGGTTCAGCGCTGGCAGCCACCACAGCGACGATGCAGTATCGCAATCGGCCGTATCCACAACCGGCATTCCGACCGGTAGTACCAGCACCTCTGCAGCAACAACAGCAGCAGCGGGCAATGCCGCGTGCGTTTGCACCTCAGCAGTGCATGCCAGGCTTTCGTCCCCCAAGCACCGGCCAGCCACCATGCTCATGCTTCATGTGCGGTCGCCAGGGGCACTTCGCCAACAACTGCCCCGAGAAGCAAGGTAGCGGAGTGGCACCACAGTTTCCACGGAGGAATAAGCCCCGGAATCCCATTAATGCGCAGCGGAAAAACCCTAAGACCGGCACCGTCCACCAACTCGCCATAGAGGACATGTCGGATGGAGAACCCATAGTTGCAGGTATGTTCCAACTCCACAAACATCCCGCCATAGTTTTATTTGATTCGGGCGCCACACATAATTTCATTAGCCATGCTTATATTGCTAAGCACATATTGCAAATACTGCCCACTGAGGGTATTATTTGATTTGTTCCCCGGGTGGTAAAATTTCAGCAAGCATGATGGTTCAAAAAGCACCATTGTGCCTAGGGGGTAGAGTATACCCTACGTGTCTCATAGCTTTAGAGGGACAAAAGGTCGATGTCATCTTAGGGATGTCGTGGTTAACCCACCACGGCGCTGTTTTAGACACCGTCCTTCGAGTCATGCATTTGCATCCAGAAATGCACGAGTCTCATTCATTATTTCTGGACAGTCCAGAAATAAAACTTCCAGTTGTATACCAATCCACCACTATCATATTGGAAGATATTCCAGTAGTCTGTGAGTTCCCTGACGTGTTCCCGGATGATTTACCGGGTATGTCGCCTGACCGGGAGGTGGAATTCAAGATTGAGCTTGCACAGGAAACCATGCTAATATCCAGAAGGCCGTACAAGATGGCGCCAAAAGAATTGGCGGAGTTGAAAACACAGTTGACGGACTAGCTGGACAAGGGATTTATTATGTCGAGCTCCTTGCCATGTGGCTGTTCGGCATTATTTGTGAAGAAGAAAGATGAAATGTTGTGGCTGTGCGTGGACTATCGTCCACTAAACGCCATGACTATTAAGAACAAGGACCCATTGCCACAGATCAACATGTTGTTTGATCAGTTGGTGGAAGCAAAGATCTTTTCCAAGATGGATCTAAGATCAGGGTACCATCAGATCATGATACGGGTCGAAGATATTCCAAAGACGGCTTTCTCGACAAGGTACGGGCTCTGTGAGTACCTTGTCATGTCCTTCGGCCTCACCAACGCTCCAGCTTATTTCATGTACTTGATGAACTCGGTATTCATGCCGGAGCTGGACAAGTTTGTCATTGTCTTCATCGATGACATATTGGTATATTCTAAATCAGAGCAAAAACACGTGCAGCACCTGCGTATAGTCTTGCAACAGCTGCGAGATCACAAGCTATACGCGAAATTCAGCAAATGCGAATTCTGGATATTGCAAGAACATTTCGGGCATATCATCTCAGCAGAGGGCATCTCTGTAGACCCAAGCAAGATTGCACAAGTGCTGAATTGGAAGTCCCCGAGGTCTGTCCACGAGGTATAAAGTTTCCTCGGACTCGCGGGATATTATCGAAGGTTCATTTCAAACTTCTCGAAGATTGCCAAGCCTATGACCGAGCTCATGAAGAAGACTACCAAATATGTTTGGAGTCCAGCATGTGAAGCGGCATTCAAGGCTTTAGTGAAGCACCTAACATCAGCACCAGTTTTGGCGCAGCCAGACACAACAAAACCGTTCGATGCGTACTGTGATGCATACGGCATTGGGCTCAGATGTATGCTGATGCAAGACAGAAGGGTGGTCGTGTATGGATTACGGCAGCTCTGGAATCATGAGCAAAATTATCCAACTCATGACTTAGAACTTGCTGCCGTGGTACTAGCTCTGAAGATGTGGAGGCACTACCTACTCGGTGACCTCGTACATTTATATACCGACCACAAGAGCCTCAAGTACATATTCACTCAAAAGGAATTGAACATGAGGCAAAGAAGATGGTTAGAGCTGATAAAATATTATGAAATAGAAATCCATTATCACCCCAGCAAGGCAAATGTGGTGGCGGATGCGCTGAGTCGCAAGTCACACGTACATAATCTGACCATCACCCTGTTGGGAGAGAGCGAGCCACCATTGCATGTGGTTCCCCATGGAGCTCTCTACAACTTAGCTCTTATCCCCACCATCCGTGAAGAGATAGCGGCAGCCCAAAAAAATGACAAGGGTATGTCAGATTTGCGGAGACGTGTAGATAGTAGGGACTTGAAGTGTTTCCGGAAGGACAGAGACGGTGTCCTGTTGTTCAAGAACAGGATAGTCGTACCCCGTAACCTGGGGTTACGGAAGAAAATCTTTGAATAGGCCCACATGTTAAAGTTTTCTATTCACCCCGGCAGCAACAAGGTGTATCAGGAACTCAGGAGCAAATTTTTCTGGACACGGATGAAGCGGGAGATCGCTAAATACGTGTCCGAGTGTGATACATGCCGGAGGGTTAAGGCTGGCCATATGAAGAAACTGGGATTGTTACAACCGCTAGGCCTTCCTGCCTCGAAGTGGGAGGATGTAAGCATGGATTTTGTCGTTGGTTTACCCACTCCATTTCAGAAACATGATTCAGTGTGGGGGATCGTCGACCGGCTCACGAAGGTTGCCCATTTTTTATCCCGATCAATACTAACTACAATGCCAAGAAGTATGCTGAATTGTACGTCTCACGGATTCTTTGCTTATATGGCGTACCCCACACTATCATCTCGGATCGGGACACTTTATTTGTGTCTCATTTTTGGGAGCAGTTACATGCTGCCTTGGGTACGAAGCTGATCCTTAGTTCAGCATAGCACCCGCAGACAGGTGGAAAACCAAGCGGGTAAATCAAATCCTAGAAGACATGTTACGAGCTTGTGCTATCAACCACGGCAAGAATTGGGATGATCACATACTGTTAGCCAAGTTCTCGTACAATAATGGGTACCAGGCCAGAATCAAAATGGCGCCCTACGAGGTGCTATACGGGAGAAAATGCCGCACACCGCTGAATTGGTGTGAGTCCGGTGAGAGGGTCACCTTCGGGATTGATCTCGTCAACAACACGGAAGAGAAAGTTCGGCTTATTTGTGACACCCGGTTCCGAAAATAGAACCAAGTGAATGCATATGTGTGCCCAGGATGTTCATCACACATACACATGTAATCCACAAACTGAATTCAGAATATAACCATGAATAAATAGTGTTTAAGTACTTTATTACAATGACTCAATGTCTCACTCATGAATATCTAACTTATTCTTGCAGCGTAAGATTCTAAACGACAGTGGAAATAACTAAACAGCAGGCTCCAACTTCAACTCCACAGGCATGTTGAAGGTAGTTCGCACGCCTAGTACTCCACATGGTCCTCGAAGTACTCTTCTCCTGTTGTTGTTGTATATGTGGGAATGCAAGGGTGAGTACATGTCATACTCAGCAAGTGCGGGAAAAGTATGATATGTAGCTTTCAACAAGGTATGGAATAAAAAGGCTCATTGCAGCAAGCAAATTCTATTTCATAAACATGGTAAAACAGCAATAGATGAATTAAATACCAATATAACCAAGTAAATCAGCAACATTCTTTAATCATAATTCATCATTTATCAAGTCTCAACCAGCTAATAATCTTTCTCAAGTTCATCTTATACTCATAAATATTCATAACCATCTCATATTCATATAACCGAAACCAAACTCATTGTTACAACTCAAAACAGTCCCCAAAAAAATCCCAATGACCATACCAAAATATCCATCCCAAGTTCTGCCTCTAATCATGGAAGTTGGCCAGGTGCTTGTGACCGGAAGCACAGCTATCATGATAGTTTTACGCTCCGCAGAGGTGTCACCACTTTACCCACAAGTTTGTGATTTCGTCACCCGTCGGCGACTAGAGAAACCTCCATTATACCAGTACACAACCGTCGATACTAGGATGTACGGACCCGCTGAGGTTTCACCGGCAGGCTCGAATCTCGATTCTCCCACCCACGGGCCCCCTCTTGTGCCATGCAGTTCCCAGGGCAGTCCCTCTTGACTCCATTCCCTGCGCCATCCAACGGTCCATAACAAGCTAGCAACACACCTAATTAGTCAGCTAAGACGCACCCATATTTGGCCTTGTCGTGGCACTGTTTTACTGGCATGTGCTCGCATAAACCGGTCCTTAGATCTACGGCAAGTAAACCACCATCTCATTCAGCAACATCCACCAACCAATCTTGCCTAGATCTCCCCGATTCCATGCTCATTAACATCATCAAGTTCTCATCATCTTTATTCATATGAGTGCAGTAGCTAACCATGTTTTAATTCAGCTTCCTGTATCCAGTAAATTAAGCGAAGCAAAAAGGAAAAATGACCATACCCGACTCATCAACTTTACCGGCGACAAGGATGGTTAACAAAACTAGTAAACTCCTATAAAAGGGTGTCCCATAAAGTTGACTCAAGCATACGAGTTTTGACAAACAAAACAGTTTCAAAACATGGGATCAATATGCTCAAGTGGCACTTGCCTTGCTCCCGTAGCTCTTGTTGCTCAAGCGTCTCAAAGTCTTGGTGTTGTAGTTCCTCATAGACGGCCTCTTGAGCTTGTCCTTCTACTCATGACCATGCACATACAAGATTTACAGCAATCAATCATCATGCACAAACTCTACTCAAGATGCAATGGGGTAGATGAATGCAAATCCTATAGTGCAGTTTTATTAAACCAATTTGTACGTGTTCTTGCATGTTTTAATGGGCTTCATAGGTGTAACACCCTCAATTTCATAATTCATGCATGCATTCAAATTTCATGTAGATAAATATTTTAAAATAAGTAGAAACAGAGAAGGAATCAGAAAGATAGCTAAAAAAAGCCAGTTCCAGTTCGCCGAGGAGCGCTGTAGACACTTCCTGCGGCCTGCTGGCCACGTGGCGCGTTCATTGCTCATCCCTGCGAAATGGGGAGAGGTCCGGCACCGCCAGACACATGGCAGGCTCGGAGCTAGCCTCTGTGGAAGGGGCGAGGTCAGCCCCGCAGGACACGTGTCGTCACCGGAGTTAGTCGCTGCGGGGAAGTAAGGCCCAACCCGCTGGACACCTGTCGCTCTCGGAACTCAATTCCGAAAGTCCGACACCGTGGAACACGTGTCACTCTCGGAGCTAACCTCCGAGAGGTCCTGTCCTACTGGACACGTGTCACCTTCGGAGCTAATATCCGAGAGGTCTGGTCATACTGGACACATGTCACCTTTAGAGCTAACCTTCGGGAGGTCCGACGCTGATGGACACGTGTCGACCTCAGAGCTCGTTTCTGAGGAGAAAGAAAAATTCGGCACTGCTTGACACGTGGCACTCTCGGAGCTCACCTCCGAAGAGAGGGGAGGTCTGGCACTGACATGTGGCGTACGCGGAACTCGCCTCTGTAGAGAAGGGAGGTCCCGACCAACCGCACACGTGCCGCACGCGGAGCTCGACTATGGAGAGAGGGAGGTCCCGCCTGCCAGGACACGTGGCGCACGCGGAGCTCACCTCTGAGGAAGAGGGAGGTCTCGCCCGTCTGACACGCGGCACAACAGGAGCCCACCTCTGCGGAAAAGGGAGGCCCGGCCCCTGCTGGACACGTGGAGCCTCCTGAGCTCATCACCGCGGAGGTGACGAGATCTTAAGCGATTTTTCTTCTGTACGTGTGGGCATACCCAATACGGGAGGAAACCGACACGATTTCTATGATTTATACCGCACCAAATCTACTGAAGATAAGTTGTTAAGATTCAAAAACAAATTGAATAGGACTTTTATTTGAAATCCAATCAGATTAGGACTCTTCTTTTTCTGGTTATAAATAGAACCCGAAACACCCCTTGGCCGTAACATCTATTCCCAAGTCGACGACTTAGAGGCCCTAGCCCCCAACTCATCGAGTTAATTCCCTTCTCCGGAGTACAGTCGCCGGAGACTGCCGACGAGCTTGCCGTCGCCGGAAGAGAGCCCGACGACCTGTCTTGCTAGGAGGAAGACCCTGAGACCAAGGTGAAGTGAGGTAGGTCTTCATTACCACCTTACGACCTCATCGTGGTTTTCTTCGCATCTGTTTCTTCGATCCCTTCGAACAGAAGTTTTTTTTTCATGGACAGATCACGTGTTGATCGGTTTGATCTAGATCTTGAGTCCAGATCATCACCACATCCGCACTTGATCTTTACACCTCTGTTCATCGTAAAAACCCATGCAAGAATACGTACAAACTGATCTAATAAAACAGCACCATAAGATTAGCATGCATATGTACCATTGCATCTTGAGTAAAGTTTGTGCATGATGATTGATCTCTGTAGATCTTGTATATGCATGATCGTGAGTAGAAGGATAAGCTCAGGGAGCTATCGACGACGAGCTACAACAAGACTTCGAGATCCGTGAGCAACAGAAGCCACAGGAACAAGGCAAGTGCCCTTGACCATATTGATCCCATGTTTTGGAAACTGTTTTGTTTGCGAAAAAGTGTGTATGCTTGAGTCAACTTGATGGTAAACCCTTTCATGGGAGTTTACTAGTTTTGTTAACGACCCTTGTCGCCGGGAAAGTTGATGAGACTGGTATGGTCATTTTTGTTTTTGCTTCGCTAATCTACGGGATATGGGAAGCGATAGATTGTGTCTAGCTACTGCACTCATATGAACAATGATAATGAGAACTTGATAATGAACATGAATCGGAGGGAGATCTAGGCAAGCTTGGTCCGTGGAAGTGGTAGAATGATATGGCGGTTACTTGTCGTAGATCTAAGGACAGGTTCATGCGAGCACATGCCAGGAATACAGTGCAACCACAAGGCCAAGTATGGGTGCGGCTTAGCTGACTAATTAGGTAAGTTGCTAGATTTTTATGGACCGTGGAAGGCGTGGGGAATGGGAGTCGCGAGAGGACTGCCCTGGGAACTGCATGGCACAAGAGGGGGCCCGTAGGTGGGAGAATGGTGATTCGAGACTGCTGGTGAAACCTTAGTGAGTCCATACATCTAGTAGCCCCTTTGTAAAGGCTATTTTGTGATCTCCTGGCCATACACCGACGGTTGTGTACTGGTATAATGGAGGTTCTGCAGTCGCCGATGGGTGACGAAATCACAAACTTGTGGGTAAAGTGGTGCAAACTCTGCAGGGTGTAAAACTATCATGATAGATGTGCTTCCGGTCACAAGCACATGGCCAACTTCCATGATTAGATGGGATAGTTATTGGGATGGTATTTGGTCTGGTTATTGGTTTGGGCTTTGGATTTGGTTTCGGGACTGTTGAGTCTTGGTGATGAGATTGGTTTCATGACTGTTGAGTCATGATAATGAGCTTTGGTCTCGGTTATGAGATGGCATTGAATATGAGATGAGATGATCATGAATATGAGATGGTATTCATGAAGAAAGGTTGAGAAAGATAAATGTTCGGATGAGATATGAAAAGTGGTGAATCATGAATAGGAGTTGTGTGAAACTTTTGTGATGATTGCTTGTGATTGTGTGTTTAGTGTGAGTTGTGGGACGTTTCAGCATTGTCCATATCCACACATAGTAGAGAGATGTGAGATGCTTCGGCATGTGTTCACATCCTCATATAGGCTGATATATAGTTCATACCCTTGATGCATATAATTGGGGGGAATCCATCAAAACTTCTAACTTCTATTCTACCCAACTCTCACTCACAGATGGTGAGAGAAAACGCCGACCGTCGAAGGAGGAACATCCGTGGCAACTAGGAACCAAAAGAGGAAGACCACGTTGAAGTACCTCAAAATGACAACCCCGGGGCTGGTGCAGAATCAGCTTATGCAAATTATGATCCAAACTTTGGGTCAGCTGCAAGCCAACAACAACAACCCCGTTCCTGCACCACCGCCACCACCACCGCTACCACCGCCGGCTCACAACCGATTGGGAGAGTTCATGAGGACTCGACCACCCACTTTTGCGCAAGCTAATGATCCCATGGAGGCCGATGATTTGTTAAAGTCCATGGAGAAGAAGCTTGCCATAGTTCAGTGCAATGATCGAGAGAAAGTTCTCTTCGCATCGCACCAACTAATGGGAACAGCCGCTGACTGGTGAGACACTCGATGCAACGCTCATGTCAACCAGGAGACTATCACTTGGACTGAGTTCAAGTAGAGTTTCTGCTCTCATTACGTCCCTGTGGGAGTCATGATGCTCAAAAGACAAGAGTTTGAAGGTCTCCGCCAAGGCAGGAAGAGCGTGAATGAGTACCTCAACAAGTTCACTCAACTGTCACGGTATGCCCCTGAAGATGTCAACTCCGACCAAAGAAGCAGTACTTGTTCATGAGAGGGTTGAACAATGAGATCCAAGTTCAACTTATCAACAATGACTATGCAAACTTCCAGAAGCTAGTTGACAAAGCTATAGTGGTGTAGAGCAAGATTAAAGAGATCGAGCAAGAGGGCAAAAGAAAGATGCCATACCAGCCACAAGGGAGCAATGTACGTCCCCGGTACATGCCCCCAGAAGCACCACAGTATGGATCAACCACTTCTACTTTTCGCCCAAATCAGCCACCACAGCAACGTCCTACCATGCAAGCACCTCGTGCGTTCTTGCCTCCGGCACCTCGTCCTAACATGGGCGCCTACTCTCAAAACCCTCTCCCAACGTACCTGCTGTCGTGGGAACAAGGCATGCTTTGCATGCGGAGAAACAAGACACTTTGTGAGTCAGTGCCCGAGGAAAGGTCCTGGACAGCCAAGCAACGTGCCCAAGCAGAATCCACGGCTGAACGGAGGAGCTACGCAAGGCAACCATGGACAGCAGAGCTATGCTCGTGGCAACGTGAATCATGTCTCTACTGAGGAAGCGCAACAAGCTGAGGACGTCGTGATTGGTATGTTCCTTGCCAACTCCAACCCAGCCACCATTTTATTTGATTCCGGAGCATCGCATTGATTCATATCATCCAAGTATGTTGCCAAGTATAATCTACCCATATCACACTTGAAATATACTATGTTGGTTAATTCTTCCGGTGGAGAAATGAGGACTAATATAGTATGTTCGAAAGTAAACCTTAAAATAAGGGGGGTAGACTTCTTTGCCAACCTCATTGTCTTGGGTTCCCAAGGGCTTGACATAATACTCAGAATGGATTGGTTAAGCAAGAACAACGGAGTGATCCAATGTGCTAAGATGAGCATGCAATTGACAAACGAGAATGGTACTCATATTGAGTTCGAGTCAGCCCAACCAACAACCGAGAAGGCAACGTTGAACCACGTCGAAGGAGCAACATTGGAAAGCATTCCAGTGGTTCAAGAATTTTCGGACGTGTTCCCGGAAGAACTTCCAGGTATGCCACCTGACCGGGACATTGAGTTTTCCATTGACTTAGTACCCGGAACTGCACCTATAGCAAAGAGACCATATAGGATGCCCGTTAACGAGCTAGTGGAACTTAATAAGCAAATTAAGGAGCAGCTAGAGAAGGGTTTCATACGCCCAAACTCGTCACCATGGGGAGCCCCCGTGCTCTTCGTAGACAAGAAGGATGGGACCCAAAGGATGTGCGAGGACTATAGGTCTCTCAATGAGGTGACGATCAAGAACAAGTACCCTTTGCCCCATATGGAGGACCTGTTCGACCAGATGAAAGGTGCCCGAGTTTTCTCTAAGATTGATCTTCGGTCGGGATACTTCAAGCTGAAGATTAAGCCCTCCAACATACCCAAGACTGTATTTCGAACGTATGGTTCGTATGAATATACTGTTATGTCTTTTGGGTTAACGAATGCACCTGCATATTTCATGTACCTCATGAATAAGGTCTTCATGGAGTACTTAGACAAGTTCGTCGTGGTTTTCATCAGCGATATCATGGTGTATTCGAAAAGCGAGGAAGAACATGAAGAACATTTAAGATTGACATTGCAGAAGCTGCAAGAGCATCAATTGTATGCCAAGCTCAGCAAATGTCAATTTTGGCTAAAGGAGATATCGTTCCTAGGCCACATCATCTCCGAGGAGGGAGTATCGGTTTATCCCGGAAAAGTGGGAGATGTTCTGAAGTGGAACCAACCGCAGAACGTGAGGGATATTCGGAGTTTCCTTGGAATGGCTGGATACTACCGCCGGTTCATCAAGGATTTCTCCAAAATAGCGAAGCCTATGACTGAATCGCTAATGAAAGGAAAATTATTTCAGTGGACAAAAGCGTGTCAAGAAAGCTTCGAGGAGCTCAAGAAAAGGCTAACCACAGCGCCGGTTTTGGTATTGCCGGATGTGAGCAAGAGATTTGACATATATTGTGACGCATCAAGACAAGGGCTTGGATGTGTGCTCATGCAAGAAGGACAAGTGGTAGCCTATGCGTCGAGACAACTAAAGAAACACGAGCTGAATTACCCCAAACATGATTTGGAACTCGCAGCCATGGTGCATGCATTAAAGATTTGGAGACATTATATCCTTGGCCACCGATGTGAGATCTATACGGATCATAAAAGCCTCAAGTACATATTCACTCAAACGGATTTGAATTTGAGGCAACGTCGATGGTTGGAACTCATCAAGGATTATGATGTTGGAATCAACTATCACCCCGGAAAGGCCAATGTAGTAGCTGATGCATTGAGCCGAAAGGGAGCATGTCACCAACTCACGGTTCAGGAGCTATCACCCGAGCTATGCAAGGAGTTCGAACGGTTACATCTCGGGTTCTTGAACGAGATGGAAGTGATGGAACTCCACTCTTTGTTGGAACCAGAGATAAGAGATGGCCAAGCAACGGATGAGGAAATCAAGGAGATCAAGGAAATAATCCGATAAGGCATACAAAAGGACTTCAAGGAAGACGAGAAGGGTACGCTTTGGTTAGGAAAAAGGATTAGTGTGCCTAACGTGAAGCACATCCGCGACACGATATTAAAGGAGGCACATGACTCACCTTATTCCATACATCCCGGCAGTACAAAGATGTACAAGGACTTGAAGACTTGTTATTGGTGGGATGGTATGAAGAGGGACATAGCTGAATATGTTGCCCTATGCGACACAAGCCAACGGGTGAAGGCCAAACATCAAAGATCCGATGGACTTTTGCAACCATTAAAAGTACCCTAGTGGAAGTGGGAAGACATCAGTATGGATTTCATCGTCGGGTTGCCACGTACTCAGTCGGGTTACGACTCCATCTTGGTTATCGTGGACCAATTGACGAAAACAGCCCATTTTCTTCCTGTTAAGACCAAGTACAACGTTGCACAACTAGCCGAGCTGTACATGGAGCAAATCGTGCGCCACCATGGAGTCCCGAAGAGGATCGTTTCAGATCGGGGTTCTCAGTTTACCTCTAGGTTCTGGAGGAAGCTGCATGAAGCCATGGGTACATAGCTAAATTTTAGCTCCGCTTGTCACCCGCAAACCGATGGGCAAACCGAGAGGACCAACCAAATTTTGGAAGACATGTTGAGAGCCCGTGCATTGAAATATGGACGTAGTTGGGATAGGAGCTTGCCATATGCCAAGTTCTCATACAATAACAGCTACCAAGCCAGTTTGAAGATGTCACCTTTCGAAGCATTGTATGGTAGACGGTGTAGAATGCCGTTGTTTTGGAACGAGACCGGAAAAAACCAAGTGTTTTGACCTGAAGTTCTGCAAGAAGCCGAGAAGCAAGTCCAAACGATACGGGATAGGCGAAGAAAGTTGACCTTCGAAGTAGGAGACTTCGTGTACCTTAAGGTATCGCCTATCCGAGGCCAACGACGTTTCAACGTCAAAGGAAAGTTAGCACCTCGCTACATCGGACCATTTAAGATTTTGGGCAACCGAGGAGAGGTAGCCTATCAACTAGAGCTCCCGATGCACCTCTCCGACGTGCATAACGTGTTTCACGTATCCTAGCTCAAGAAGTGCTTGAGAGTACCGGAAGAGCAAATACCAATGGATGAACTTGAACTTCAAGAGGATCTGACCTATGTAGAGCACCCTGTCCAAATTTTGGACTTGATGGAAATGGTCACGAGGAACAAAGTGATCCGTTGGTGCAAGGTACAATGGATCCATCACACGGAAGCCGAAGCTACATAGGAGCGTGAGGAAGACCTCATGGCAGAGTTCCCTCATCTATTCTCCACTCTATCAAATCTCAAGGGCGAGATTCAATTTAAGGGGGATAGGTTAGTAACACCCTCAATTTCATTTTTCATGCACGCATTCATATTTCATGTAGAGAAATATTTTAAAATAAGTAGAAACAGAGAAGGTCAGAAAGATAGCTAAAAAGAGCCAGTTCTAGTTCGCCGAAGAGCGCTGTAGACACTTCCTGTGGCCTGCTGGCCACGTGGCGCGTTCGGAGCTCATCCCTGCGAAGTGGGGAGAGGTCCGGCACCGCCAGACACGTGGCAGGCTCGGAGCTAGCCTCTATGGAAGGGGTGAGGTCAGCCCCGCAGAACACGTGTCGCCACCGGAGCTAGTCGCTGCGGGGAAGTAAGGCCCAAACCGCTGGACACCTGTTGCTCTCGGAACTCACTTCCGAGAGGTCCGACACCGCGGGACACGTGTCGCTCTCGGAGCTAACCTCCGAGAGGTCCGGTCCTACTGGACACATGTCACCGTCGGAGCTAACCTCCGAGAGGTCAGGTCCTATTGGACACGTGTCACCTTCGGAGCTAACCTCCGGGTGGTCCGACGCTGATGGACACGTGTCAACCTCGGAGCTCGTTTCTGAGGAGAAAGGAAAATTTGGCGCTGCTTGACACGTGGCACTTTCGGAGCTCACCTCCGAAGAGAGGGGAGGTCCGGCACTGACACGTGGCGTACGCGGAACTCACCTCTGTAGAGAGGGGAGGTCCCGACCCACCAGACACGTGGCGCACGCGGAGCTCGCCTATGGAGAGAGGGAGGTCCCACCCGCCAGGATGCGTGGCGCACGCGGAGCTCGCCTCTGAGGAAGAGGGAGGTCTCGCCCGCCTGACACGTGGCACAACAGGAGCCTGCCTCTGCGGAAAAGGGAGGCCCGGCCCCTGCTGGACACGTGGAGCCTCCGGAGCTCATCACCGCGGAGGTGACGAGATCTTAAGCGGTTTTCTTCTGTACGCGTGGGCATACCCGACACGGGAGGAAACTGACACGATTTCTATGATTGATACCGCACCAAATCTATTGAAGATAAGTTGTTAAGATTCAAAAACGAATTGAATAGGACTCTTATTTGAAATCCAATCAGATTAGGACTCTTCTTTTTCCGGTTATAAATAGTACCCGAAACACCCCTTGGCCGTAACATCTATTCCCAAGTCGACGACTTACAGGCCCTAGCCCCCAACTCGTCGAGTTAATTCCCTTCGCCGGAGTTCAGTCGCCGGAGACCGCCGACGAGCTCGCCGTCGCCGGAAGAGAGCCCCGATGATCTGTCTTGCTAGGAGGAAGACCCTGAGACCAAGGAGAAGTGAGGTACGTCTTCGTTACCACCTACGACCTCATCGTGGTTTTCTTCACATCTGTTTCTTCGATCCCTTCGAACAGAAGTTTTTTTACATGGACAGATCACGTGTTGATCGGTTTGATCTAGATCTTGAGTCCAGATCATCACCACGTCCGCACCTGATCTTTACACCTCTGTTCATCGTAAAAACCCATGCAAGCCATGCAAGAACACGTACAAACTGATCTAATAAAACAGCACCATAAGATTAGCATGCATATGCACCATTGCATCTTGAGTAATGTTTGTGCATGATGACTGATCTCTGTAAATCTTGTATATGCGTGATCGTGAGTAGAAGGACAAGCTCAGGGAGCTATCGACGACGAGCTACAACAACAAGCCTTCGAGATCCATGAGCAACAAAAGATACAGGAACAAGGCAAGTGCCCTTGACCATATTGATCCCATGTTTTGGAAACTGTTTTGTTAGCGAAAAATTGTGTATGCTTGAGTCAACTTGATGGGAAACCCTTTCATATGAGTTTACTAGTTTTGTTAACCACCCTTGTCGCCGGGAAAGTTGATGAGACGGGTATGGTCATTTTTGTTTTCGCTTCGTAATCTACGGGATATGGGAAGTGATAGATTGTGTCTAGCTACTGCACTCATATGAACAATGATAATGAGAACTTGATAATGAACATGAATCGGAGGGAGATCTAGGCAAGCTTGGACCGTGGAAGTGGTAGAATGATATGTTGGTTACTTGCCGTAGATCTAAGGACCGGTTCATGTGAGCACATGCCAGGAATACAGTGCCACCACAAGGCCAAATATGGGTGCGGCTTAGCTGACTAATTAGGTAAGTTGCTATATTGTTATGGACCGTGGAAGGCGCGGGGCATGGGAGTCGAGAGAGGACTGCAGTTGGAACTGCATGGCACAAGAGGGGGCCTGTAGGTGGGAGAATGGTGATTCGAGCCTGCTGGTGAAACCTTAGTGAGTCCATACATCTAGTAGCCCCTTTGTAAATGCTATTTTGTGATCTCTTGGTCTTACACCGACGGTTGTGTACTGGTATAATGGAGGTTCTGCAGTCACCGATGGGTGACGAAATCACAAACTTGTGGGTGAAGTCGTGCAAACTCTGCAGGGTGTAAAACTATCATTATTGCCGTGCTTCCGGTCACAAGCACCTGGCCAACTCCCATGATCAGATTGGATGGTTATTGGGATGGTATTTGGTCTGGTTATTGGTTTGGTTTGGTTTGGGCTTTGGATTTGGTTTCGGGACTGTTGATTCTTGGTGATGAGATTGGTTTCATGACTGTTGAGTCATGATAATGAGCTTTGGTCTCGGTTATGAGATGACATTGAATATGAGATGAGATGATCATGAATATGAGATGGTATTCATGAAGAAAGGTTGAGAAAGATAAATGTTCGGATGAGATATGAAAAGTGGTGAATCATGAAAGAGGTATGTTGATGTTATAATTGAATATATGTTGGGATTATATTCACTTAAAGTTAGCTGCTGTTTTTATCATGTTTTGTGAAATAAACTTTGCTTTTCTGCAATAAGCCTTTTTGTTCCATACCTTGTTGAAAGCTACATATCATATTTTCCCGCACTTGCTCAGTACGTCATGTACTCAAACTTGCATTATTTCTTCATCATCAGCAACAGGAGAGGAGTACTTCAAAGACCATGTGGAGTATTAGGAGTGTGATCTACCATCAACTTGCCTGTGGGGACGGAGTTGAAGATGGAGCCACTGCTGCCGTGCTTAGTTTGCTTTAGCAACAGTTTTGAAGACTTCCAATGCTAAGAATAAAGGTTTCCGCTGCTAGAATAAGACTTCCGCTGGTAGGATGAGTTAGACACTCATGATACAATGTAATAAAACCCTATAATTCATGGTTATATTCTGAATTCAGTTTGTGGATTACATGTATATGTGTGATGAACATCCTGGGCACACATATGCATCAGCTCGGTTCCGAGGTTTTCTCGGAACAGGGGCGTCACAATAGGGTTTTTTTATGAACAAGGGTGTAGGATCAAGTGTGGATGTGGTGATGATCTTGACACAAGATCTAGATCAATTCCACCGTCAAAAACTGATCAAAACATGATCTGTCCACATGCAAAAGTTTCTGTTCGAAGGGGGCAAAGAAAATGGATGCGTAGAAACAGCGGCGATGTTGTAAGATGGGTAATGAAGACCTACCTCACTTCCTCCTTGTAGCAGGGCCTTTCTCCTAGCAACAGCAGCAGTGGGGGATTTTTCTATGGAAAATTAGGGTAGGACAGATCGTCGGTCTTCTTTTCCGGCGACGGCGAGCCGAGACGGGGCTCGTCAGCGGGGCTCGACGACGGGGCTCGACGTCGGGGCTCGACGATGGGGCTCGATGGCGGGGCTCGACGACGGGGCTCGATGACGGGGCTCGACAGCGGGGCTCAACGGCGAGGCTCACGGCGGCCAAACTCCGGCAGGGGGGTGGCCACCTTGGCGACTTGGAGGGGGGAGGGAGCTGCGGCCAAGGGGGGGGGGGTTGTATTTATAAGGGGGAGAAAAGAAGAGTCCTAGTCCAATTGGAACTCAACCAAAGAGTCCTAGTCAAATTGGGACTCAAGCAAAGAGTCCTAGGGATCCCCCCCTTTAGGCTGCGGCTACATTGGGGATAAATTTCCTCCAAATGTGAGGAAAATTCCCCTTTGGGGATTTGAGGAATTTAGAATTTTTGGGGAAAATTTGTGAAAATTTGGGAATGGCTCATTTCATCTTTCATATTTCTATTTCTCTCCATTTCTATGTCCCTTTTTCCATTTCTATATTCCCCTCTCCATTTCTATGTCCCTTTCTTCATTTCTATATTCCCTTCTCCATTTGCATGGTTCCTTCTCCATTTCTATGGTTCTTTCTCCATTTCTATGGTTCTTTGTCCATTTCTATGGTTCTTTCTCCATTTCTACTTCTTTTCAAATGCTTCTCTACATGAAAAATGCATGCAATGCATGGTAATGAATTTGAGGGTGTTACAAACCTATCCCCCTTAAACTGAATCTCGCCCTCGAACTTCGATAGAGTGCAGAATAGATGAGGGAACTCTGCCTAGATATCTTCCTCAGGCTCCCATGTAGTTTTGGCTTCCGTGTGATGGCTCCATTGTACCTTGCACCAATGGATCACTTTGTTCCTCGTGACCCTTTCCTTCATGTCCATAATTTTGATGGGGTGTTCCGCGAGGTCAGGTCCTCTTGAGGTTTGAGCTCATCCATCGATACTTGTTCTTACGGTACTCTTAAGCACTTCTTGAGTTGGGATACGCGAAACACGTCATGCACGTCAGAGAGGTGCGTTGGCAGATCTAGTTGATAGGCTACTTCTCCTCGCTTGCCCAAAATCTTGAATGGCCCGATGTAGCGAGGTGCTAATTTTCCTTTGATGTTGAACCGTCATTGGCCTCGGATAGGCGACACCTTAAGATACATGAAGCCTCCCACTTCGAAGGTCAATCTTCTTCGCCTATTGTCCGCATAACCCTTTTGTCATGACTGAGCGGCCTTAAAGTTTTCACGTATCGTTTGGACTTGCTTTTCAGCGTCTTGCAGCACTTAGGGTCCAAACACTTGTCTTTCTCCAGTCTCATTCCAGAACAGCAGCGTTCTACACCGTCTACCATACAATGCTTCGAAAGGTGACATCTTCAGGCTGGATTGGTAGCTGTTGTTGTATGAGAATTCAGCATACAGCAAGCTCCTATCCGAATTACGCCTATGTTTCAAGGCGCAAGCTCTCAACATGTCTTCCAAAATCAGATTTGTCCTCTCAGTTTGCCCGTCGGTTTGCGGGTGATAAGCAGAGCGGAAATTCAGCCGTGTAGCCATGGCTTCATGCAGCTTCTTCCAGAATCTAGAGGTAAATTGAGAACCTCGATCTGAAACTATCCTCTTCGGAACTCCATGGCGACACACGATTTGCTCCATATACAGCTCAGCAAGTTGTGCGACGGTGTACTTGGTTCTAACAGGAAGGAAATAGGCTGTTTTCGTCAATCGGTCCACAATAACCCAAATAGAGTCGTAACCCGACTGAGTACGTGGCAATCCGTCTATGAAATCCATGCTGATGTCTTCCCACTTCCACTCGGGTACTTTCAATGGTTGCAACAGTCCAGCGGGTCTTTGATGTTCGGCCTTCACTCGCTGGCACGTGTCGCATAAGGCAACATATTCAACTATGTCCCTTTTCATACCATCCCACCAATAGCAAGTTTTCAGGTCCTTGTACATCTTTGTACAGCCGGGATGTATGAAATAAGGTGAGTCATGTGCCTCCTTTAATATCGTGTCGCGGATGTGCTTCACGTTAGGCACAAAAATCCTTTTCCCTAACCAAAGCGTGTCTTTCTCGTCTTCCTTGAAATACTTTTCTATGCCTTGTCAGATTCTTTTCTTGATTTCCTTGATTTTCTCATCTGTTTCTTGGACATCTCGTATCTCTTGTTCCAGCGAGGAGTTCAGTTCTATCACCTCCATCTCGTTCAAGAACCCGATATGTAACTGTTGGAACTCCTTGCGCAGCTCGGGTGGCAGCTCCCGAACCGTGAGTTGGTAACATGCTCCTTTTCGGCTCAACGCATCAGCTACAACATTGGCCTTTACGGGGTGATAGTTGATTCCAACATCATAATACTTGATAAGTTCCAACCATCGACGTTGCCTCAAATTCAGATCCGTTTGCGTGAATATATACTTGAGGCTTTTGTGATCCGTATAGATATCACATCGGTGGCCAAGGATATAATGCCTCCAAATCTTCAAGGAATGTACCACGGCTGCAAGTTCCAAGTCATGTGTGGGGTACATAAGCTCATGTTTCTTTAGTTATCTCGATGCATAGGCTACCACTTGTCCTCCTTGCATGAGCACACATCCAAGCCCTTGTCTTTATGCGTCATAATTTATGTCGAAGCTCTTGCTCATGTCTGGCAATACCAAAACCGGCGGCGCTGTGGTTAATCTCTTCTTTAGCTCCTCAAAGCTTTCTTGACACACTGGTATCCACTGAAATGTTTTCCCCTTCATTAGCAATTCAGTCATAGGCTTCGCTATTTTGGAGAAATCATTGATGAACCGGCGGTAGTATCCAGCCATCCCAAGCAAACTCCGAATATCTCTCACATTCTGCAGTTGGCTCCACTTCAGAACACCTCCCACTTTTCCGGGATCAACCGATACTCCTCCCTCGGAGATGATGTGGCCTAGGAACGATATCTCCTTTAGCCAAAACTGACACTTGCTGAACTTAGCATACAATTGATGCTCTCGCAGTTTCTGCAATTTTAACCTCAAGTGTTCTTCGTGTTCTTCCTTGCTCTTTGAATACACCATGATATCGTCGATGAAAACCACGACAAACTTGTCCAAGTACTCCATGAAGACCTTATTCATGAGGTACATAAAGTATGTGGGTGCATTCGTTAACCCAAAAGACATAACGGTATTACTCATACGAACCATACCGTGTTTGAAATGCAGTCTTGGGTATATCGAAGGGCTTAATCTTCAGCTGGAAGTATCCCGATCGAAGATCAATCTTGGAGAAATTCAGGCACCTTTCATTTGGTCGAACAGGTCCTCTATAAGGGGCAGCGGGTATTTATTCTTGATCGTCACCTCATTGAGAGACCTATAATCCACACACATTTTTTGGGTCCCATCCTTCTTGTCTACGAATATCACGGGGGCTCCCCATGGTGACGAGCTTGGACGTATAAAATCCTTTTCTAGCTGCTCCTGAATTTGCTTCTTGAGCTCCACTAGTTCATTAGTGGGCATCCTATACGACCTCTTCATTATAGGTGCAGTTCCGGGTACGAAATCAATGGCAAATTCAATGTTCCGGTCAGGTGGCATACCTGGAAGTTCTTCCGGGAAAACATCTGAATATTCTTGAACCACCATAATGCTTTCCAATGTCGCTTCTTCGACGTGGTTCAGCGCTGCCTTCTCGGTTGCCGGTTGGGCTGCCTCGAACTCAATACGAGTACCGTGCTCACTTGTCAACTGCACGACCCTCTCAGCACATTGAATCACTCTGTTGTGCTTGCTTAGCCAATCCATTCCAAGTATTATGTCAATCACTTGGGAATCCAAGACAATAAGGTTGGCAAGAAAGTCTACAAACCGTTATTTTAAGGCTTACTTTCGGATATACTATATTAGTCCTCATGTCTCCACCGGGAGAATTAACCAACATAATTTGTTTCATGTGTGATATGGGAAGATTATACTTGGTAACATACTTGGATGATATGAATGAATACAATGCTCCGGAATCAAATAAAACAGTGGCTGGGTTGGAGTTGGCAAGAAACATACCAATCACGACGTCCTCAGCTTGTTGTGCTTCCTCAGCGGAGACATGATTCACATTGCCACGAGCATAGTTCTGCTGTCCACGGTTACCTTGTGTAGCTCCTCCATTCGGCCGTGGGTTCTGCTTAGGTGCGTTGCTCGGCTGTCCAAGGCCTTTCTTTGGGCACTGACTTGCAAAGTGTCCCGCCTCTCTGCATGAAAAACATGCTTTGTTGCCCATAACAGTAGAAATGTTGGGGCGAGGCAGGTTTTGAGCATAGGCGCCCATGTTGGGATGGGGCACAGGAGGCAAAGGCATACAAGGTGCTTGCATAACAGGACGTTGCTGCGGTGGCTGATTAGGGCAAGGTGGATTTCCAGGGCAAAAAGTAGAAGCGGATGATCCATAATGTGGTGCAGCTGGTGGCATGAAACGGGGACGTACATTGCTCCCTAGTGGCTGTCCTTGATATGGCATCTTCCTCTTGCCCTCTTGCTCGATCTCACGGATCTTGGTCTCAACCAGTATAGCTTTGTCAACGAGCTTCTGGAAGTTTGCATAATCATTGTTGAGCAGCTGAACTTGGATCTCATTGTTCAATCCTCTCATGAACATGTATTGCTTTCTTTGATCCGAGTTGACATCTTCTGGAGCATACCTTGACAGCTGCGTGAACTTGTTGAGGTATTCATTCACGCTCTTCCTTCCTTGGCGGAGACCTTCAAACTCTTTCCTTTTAAGCATCATGACTCCAGCAGGGACGTAATGAGAGTGGAAACTCTCCTTGAATTCAGCCCAAGTGATAGTCTCCTGGTTGACATGAGCGTTGCAAATTGCGTCCCACCAGTCAGCGGCTGCTCCCATAAGTTGGTGCGATGCAAAGAGAACTTTCTCCCGATCATTGCACTGAACAATAGCAAGCTTCTTTTCCATGGACTTCAGCCAATCATCAGCCTCATGGGGTCATTGGCTTGTGCAAAAGTAGGCGGCCTAGTCCTCTTGAACTCTCCCAATCTGTTGTGAGCCGGCGGTGGTGGTGGTGGCGGCGGTGGGGGTGCTGGAACGGGGTTAGGATTGTTGTTGTTGTTAGCCTGCAGCTGACCCAATGTTTGTATCATAGTTTGCATGAGCTGGTTTTGCATAGCCATCAACCGTTCAAGGTTGCTTGTATCAGCCCCGGGGCTAGCATTTTCAGGAACTTCAAAATTGCCATCCTCCTGTGGTTCATTGTTGCCACGAGCGTTCCTCCTTTGACGGTTGGAGTTTTCCCTCACCATCTGTGAGAGAGAGTAGAGTAGAATAGAAAATAGAAGTTTAGATTGACCTCCCCAACTATATGCATCAAGGTGTATGAACTAAGTATCTTCTTTTATTAATTTTAGCCTATATGAGGATGTGAACACGTGCCGAAGCATCTCACATCTCTTCACTATGTGTGGATGTGGACATTCGCCGTGCCACAACTCACATCAGCACACAAACCAAGCAATCATCAAAAAATTTTCAGCACACTATTCTTATTCAAACTACTATGATCTAAGCATTCTTATTACAATCTTTATGCAATGGGGAACCTAGACTTAATTGTGAGAACCGGTGCTGTTCTCTCCGTGTGACAGGGGTGGTGCATACATGGGCGCACGCCATGCTGAGTCGGCTGTCCATGTAGGGATGGATGACGCTGGTGCTCCATTTGTTCCCGCGTTGGCACGAGTCTCCTCTTGTTTCTCCAGCAAATACAGCTTCTTGCATAGGTAACGGATCTCTTCTTGTGCGCTTGCGTGACAGTTTCCTGACTCCACGAGCAACCTCTGAGACTTGTCAGCAGCTTGTGGGTTGGAAAGAGCTGTTACATAGGGTCCAATGATCTCCCTTGTGCCACTCTTCCGATACGGATGCAGCTCAAAAGTTGTGTCCTCAAGCTGCCCACGGAAGGCGTAGCACAGTCCGGTGAGTGCATCCCATGCAGCATCATCAATAGCTTCTGCCCTTGTAGTTCTCCATGTGGGTGTGAAGTGCCGGGTGACAACCCTACCTTTAGATAGGATGGTTACATCAGCCTTCCACTCTTCATGGCCGAGACAAGGGACTTTCTTGAGAAGATATTCCAGGTATAAGGTGCAGCAATCTAGAAATTCTTTAAGCTCCCTAGATATGTGTCCTCCTTCCATTCCGTCGGACCGGAATTCTTGAACTGAACGGTTGGCCCGTTCATCACCTTCATTATTGGTCTCAGCAAGGGGTGGCTCCTCTTCGGATTCATCTCCTCCCGACATAGCTTCATGAGGCTCCACGGGGTGTAAGCCCACGTGAAACTACTCCTGAGGTGCGTACCAATGCTGTTGTTGTGGATCATCCTCCATATCAGCTTCGAATGGTTCCACCTCTTCTGGATCTTATTCCTCATGCATAGATCTATTGACTTCCTCTTCATCATGAGGTTCCATCTTCACCTCCTCCCAATATGGTCCATCGGACACTTCAATGGGGTTAAGTGCACTCCCACGTGGCGGTGGACGAGTCCTTATGCGTGATGTGCTCCTGATCACCGGCATCTATAAATAAGACATGAGAAACTTTAGAGAAGGAAGAAATAACTCCAAAACTTCAGAAGCTATGGAGCAAGAAAGAAAAAGTGTTGCTGTCCAAAGAAGAGAAAAGAGGGGCTGAAAATAGCACTTTGCGGTGGCTGAATTGACAAGTAAAGTGCAGCAGCAAGCAATTTTTGAAAATAGCAGTTTAGAGGGGTGTTCCTATGTGTTTTAGAGTGTCCATTCTACCTAGTCTTGCATCCTACAGTCAACGTGGCTCTGGTACCAATTTGTGACACCCGGTTCCGAAAATAGAACCAAGTGAATGCATATGTGTGCCCAGGATGTTCATCACACATACACATATAATCCACAAACTGAATTCAGAATATAACCACGAATAAATAGTGTTTAAGTACTTTATTACAACGACTCAATGTCTCACTCATGAATATCTAACTTATTCTTGCAGTGGAAGACTCTAAACGATAGTGGAAATAACTAAACAGCAGCTCCAACTTCAACTCCACAGGCATATTGACGGTAGTTTGCACGCCTAGTGCTTCACATGATCCTCAAAGTACTCTTCTCCTGTTGTTGTTGTGTATGTGGGAATGCAAGGGTGAGTACATGTTATACTCATCAAGTGCGGGAAAAGTATGACATGTAGCTTTCAACAAGGTATGGAATAAAAAGGCTCATTGAAGCAAGCAAATTTTATTTCATAAACATGGTAAAACAGCAACTAGATCTAGATGAATTAAATACCAATATAACGAAGTAAATCAGCAATATTCTTTCATCATAATTAACCATTTATCAAGTCTCAACCAGCCAATAATCTTTCTCAATTTCATCTCATACTCATAAATATTCATAACCATCTCATATTCATATAACCGAAACCAAACTCATTGTTACAACTCAAAACAGTCCCAAAACCATTCCCAATGACCATACCCAAATATCCATCCCATGTTTTGCCTCTAATCATGGAAGTTGGCTAGGTGCTTGTGACCGGAAGCACGGCTATCATGATAATTTTACGCTCTGCAGAGGTGGCACCACTTTATCCACAAGTTCCTGATTTCGTCACCCGTCGGCGACTAGAGAAACCTCCATTATACCAGTACACAACCGTCGGTGTATGGCTAAGAGATCACAAAATAGCCATTACAAAGGGGCTACTAGGATGTACGGACCCACTGAGGTTTCACCGGCAGGCTCGAATCTCCATTCTCCCACCCACGGGCCCCCTCTTGTGCCATGCAGTTCCCAGAGCAGTCCCTCTCGACTCCCATTACCCGCGCCATCCAACGGTCCATAACAAGCTAGCAACACATCTAATTAGTCAGCTAAGACGCACCCACATTTGGCCTTGTGGTGGCACTGTTTTCCTGACATGTGCTCCCATGAACCAATCCTTAGATCTACGGCAAGTAAACCACCATCTCATTCAGCAACATCTTGCCTAGATCTCCCCGATTCCATGCTCATTAACATAATCAAGTTCTCATCATATTTATTCATATGAATGCAGTAGCTAACCATGTTTTAATCAGCTTACCGTATCCCGTAAATTAAGCGAAGCAAAAAGGAAAAGTGACCATACCCGATGCATCAACTTTACAGGCGACAAGGATGGTTAACAAAACTAGTAAACTCCTATAAAGGGTGTCCCATCAAGTTGACTCAAGCATACGAGTTTTTGCAAACAAAACAGTTTCAAAACATGGGATCAATATGGTCAAGGGGCACTTGCCTTGCTCCCGTGGCTCTTGTTGCTCAAGCGTCTCAAAGTTTTGGTGCTGTAGTTCCTCGTAGACGGCCTCTTGAGCTTGTCCTTCTACTCACGACCACACACATACAAGATTTACAACAATCAATCATCATGCACAAACTTTACTCAAGATGCAATGGGGTAGATGAATGCAAATCCTATAGTGCAGTTTTATTAGACCAGTTTGTACGTGTTCTTGCATGTTTTAATGGGCTTTCATAGGGTTTTTTGATGAACAAGGGTGTAGGGATCAAGTGTGGATGTGGTGATGATCTTGACACAAGATCTAGATCAATTCCACTGTCAAAAACCGATCAAAACATGATCTGTCCACACGCAAAAGTTTCTGTTCGAAGGGGGTGAAGAAAACGGATGCGAAGAAACAGAGGCAACGTTGTAAGATGGGTAATGAAGATCTACCTCACTTCCTCCTTGTGGCATGGCCTTTCTCCTAGCAACGGAAGCAGCGCGGGATTTTTCTATGGAAAAATAGGGTAGAACAGATCGTCGGGCTTCTTTTCCAGTGACGGTGAGGCTTGACGGGGCTCGTCGGCGGGTCTCTACGGCGTGGCTCAACGACGGGGCTCGACGGTGGTCCTCGATGATGGGGCTCGACAGTGGGGCTCGACGGCAGGGCTTGACGGCGGGGCTCGTTGGCGGAGCTCACCGCCGGGGCTCACCGGTGACCAAACACCGGCAGGGGTGGTGGCCAACTCAGCGACTTGGAGGGGCGAGGGGGCTGCAGCCAAGGGGGGGGGGCTGGGGGTTGTATTTATAAGGGGGAGAAAAGAAGAGTCGTAGTCCAATTGGAACTCAACCAAAGAGTCCTAGTCAAATTGGGACCCAACCAAAGAGTCCTAGGGATTTTCCCCCCTTTAGGCTGCTGCTACAGTTGGGGATAAATTTCCCCCAAATGTGGGGAAAATTCCCCTATTGGGGAATTTGGGAATTTTGGGAATGGCTCATTTCAGCTATCTAATTTTTATTTCTCTCCATTTCTATGTCCCTTTTTCCATTTCTATATTCTCCTCTCCATTTCTATGTCCCTTTCTCCATGTCTATATTCCCTTCTCCATTTCTATGGTTCCTTCTCCATTTCTATGGTTCTTTCTCCATTTCTATGGTTCATTCTTCATTTCTATGGTTCTTTCTCCATTTCTACTTCTTTTCAAATGCTTCTCTACATGAAAATGTATGCAATGCATGGTAATGAATTTGAGGGTGCTACAAACATACCCCCCTTAAACTGAATATCTCCCTCGAGATTTGATAGAGTGGAGAATAGATGAGGGAATTCTGCCTTGATATCTTCCTCACGCTCCAATGTAGTTTCGGCTTCCGTGTGATGGCTCCATTGTACCTTGCACCAACAGATCACTTTGTTCCTCGTGACCCTTTCCTTCACGTCCATAATTTTGACGGGGTGTTCCGCGTAGGTCAGATCCTCTTGAAGTTCGAGTTCATCCATTGGTACTTGTTCTTCCGGTACTCTTAAGCACTTCTTGAGTTGGGATACGTGAAAAACGTTGTGCACGTCGGAGAGGTGCGTTGGCAGCTATAGTTGATAGGTTACTTCTCCTTGCTTGCCCAAAATATTGAATGGCCCGACGTAGCGAGGTGCTAATTTGCTTTTGACGTTGAACCGTTGTAGGCCTCGGATAGGCAACACCTTAAGATACACGAAGTCTCCCACTTCGAAGGTCAATCTTCTTTGCCTATTGTCCGCATAACCCTTTTGTCATGACTGAGCGGTCTTCAAGTTTTCACGTATCATTTGGACTTGCTTTTCGGCATCTTGCAGCACTTCGGGTCCAGACACTTGTCTTTCTCCGGTCTCATTCCAGAATAGAGGTGTTCTACACCGTCTACAATACAATGCTTCGAAAGGTGACATCTTCAGGCTGGCTTGGTAGCTGTTGTTGTATGAGAATTCAGCATACGGCAAGCTCCTATCCCAACTACGCCCATGTTTCAAGGCGCAAGCTCTTGACATGTCTTCCAAAATCAGATTTGTCCTCTCAGTTTGCCCATCGGTTTGCGGGTGATAAGCGGAGCTGAAATTCAGCCATGTACCCATGGCTTCATGCAGCTTCTTCTAGAACCTAGAGGTAAATTGAGAACCTCGATCTGAAACTATCCTCTTCGGAACTCCATGGCGACACACGATTAGCTCCATATACAGCTCGACTAGTTGTGCGATGGTGTACTTGGTTCTAACAAGAAGGAAATGGGCTGTTTTCGTCAATCGGTCCATAATAACCTAAATAGAGTCATAACCCGACTGAGTACGTGGCAACCCCGCCGTTGAGCCCCGTCGTCGAGCCCTGTCAGGCCTCACCGTCGCCGGAAAAGAAGCCTGACGATCTGTCCTACCCTAATTTTCCATAGAAAAATCCCCCGCTGCTGCCGTTGCTAGGATAAAGGCCCTGCCGCAAGGAGGAAATGAGGTAGGTCTTCATTACCCATCTTACAACGTCGCCGCTGTTTCTACGCATCCGTTTCTTCACCCACTTCGAACAAAAACTTTTGCGTGTGGACAGATCATGTTTTGATCGGTTTTTGACGGTGAAATTGATCTAGATCTTGTGTCAAGATCATCACCACGTCCACACTTGATCCCTACACCCTTGTTCATCATAAAACCCTATGAAAGCCCATTAAAACATGCAAGAATACGTACAAACTGGTTTAATAAAACTGCACTATAGGATTTGCATTCATCTACCCCATTGCATCTTGAGTAAAGTTTGTGCATGATGATTGATTGCTGTAAATCTTGTATGTGCATGGTCATGAGTAGAAGGACAATCTCAAGAGGCCGTCTACGAGGAACTACAGCACCAAGACTTCGAGACGCTTGAGCAACAAGAGCCACGGGAGGAAGGCAAGTGCCACTTGACCATATTGATCCCATGTTTTGAAACTGTTTTGTTTACGAAAACTTGTATGCTTGAGTCAACTTGATGGGACACCCTTTTATTGGAGTTTACTAGTTTTGTTAACCATCCTTGTCGCCAGGAAAGTTGATGAGTCGGGTATGGTCGTTTTTCCTTTTTGCTTCGCTTAATTTACAGGATACGGGAAGCTGAATTAAAACATGGTTAGCTACTGCACTCATATGAATAAAGATGATGAGAACTTGATGATGTTAATGATCATGGAATCGGGGATTTCTAGGCAAGATTGGTTGGTGGATGTTGCTGAATGAGATGGCGGTTTACTTGCCGTAGATCTAAGCACCGGTTCATGCGAGCACATCCCAGGAAAACAGTGCCACCACAAGGCCAAATATGGGTGCGGCTTAGCTGACTAATTAGGTGTGTTGCTAGCTTGTTATGGACCGTTGGATGTCGCGGGGAATGGGAGTCGAGAGGGACTGCCCTGGGAACTGCATTGCACAAGAGGGGGCCCGTGGGTGGGAGAATGGAGATTCGAGCCAGCCGTGAAACCTCAGTGGGCCCGTACATCCTAGTAGCCCCTTTGTAAATGCTATTTTGTGATCTCTTGGCCATACACTGACGGTTGTGTACTGGTATAATAGAGGTTTCTCTAGTCACCGACGGGTAACAAAATCACAAACTTGTGGGTAAAGTGGTGCCACCTCTGCAGAGCGTAAAACTATCATGATAGCCGTGCTTCCGGTCACAAGCACCTGGCCAACTTCCATGATTAGAGGCAAAACTTGGGATGGATATTTGGGTATGGTCATTGGGATTGGTTTTGGGACTGTTGTGAGTCGTAACAATGAGTTTGGTTTCGGTTATATGAATATGAGATGGTTATGAATATTTATGAGTATGAGATGAACTTGAGAAAGATTATTGGCTGGTTGACACTTGATAAATGGTGAATTATGATGAAAGAATGTTGCTGATTTACTTGGTAATATTGGTATTTAATTCATCTAGACTTAGTTGCTGTTTTACCATGTTTATGAAGTAAAATTTGCTTGCTGCAATGAGCCTTTTTATTCCATACCTTGTTGAAAGCTACATGTCATACTTTTGCCGCACTTGCTGAGTACGACATGTACTCACCCTTGCAATCTCACATATACTACAACAACAGGACAAGAGTACTTCGAGGACCATGTGGAGTACTAGGCGTGCGAACTACCGTCAACATGCCTGTGGAGTTGAAGTTGGAGCCTGCTGTTTAGTTATTTCCACTGTCGTTTAGAGTCTTCCACTGCAAGAATAAGTTAGATATTCATGAGTGAGACATTGAGTCATTGTAATAAAGTACTTAAACACTATTTATTCGTGGTTATATTCTGAATTCAGTTTGTGGATTACATGTGTATGTGTGATGAACATCCTGTGCACACATATGCATTCACTTGGTTCTATTTTCGGAACCGGGTGTCACATTATTCAAGCGAACTTAAAAGCCACCCAATCCTGACAAAAGCAATGTGCGGACCGGAGAAGACGCCCTCTGCAATTTGAGGTCGGGGATCACATGTATCTATGTGTGTCTCCGATGAAGGGCGTACACAGATTCAGGGACAGGGGAAAGTTGGCACCCCGATTCATCGGTCCATTCCAGGTTTTGGAAAGATGTGGATCCGTTGCATACCGGCTGGAGTTTCCAGCGACACTCTCCTGTGTGCACGACATCTTCCACATTTCTCAGCTGAGTAAGTGCCTCAAGTTTTCATCCACCGTTCAGCTGGGAGATATCGAGAAACTGAACCGGATCTCACGTATAGGGAGGAGCCGGTTCAGATCATTGATGAGAAGGCCCAAACAACACGCAACCGAACGTTTTGGTTCTATAAAGTTTTATGGAATAATCACTCCGTGGATGAAGCGACATGGGAGAGCGAAGGATTTCTTCGCGCCAACTATCCAAAATTTTTGACGTTGCACATCCGGTAATTCCCCACCATCTTCTATCTCATTTTTACCTTATAATCTCGGGACGAAATTCTTTTAACGGGGAGGAATGTAAGGCCCAAGTTTTCCATTTGCTAAAAGTGTTCATCACCCACACATCTCACCTCATTTATGGTAAATTCATGAACACATTTGAAGAGCAAGTAACCACCATCAATATATAATTAGAAGATGAGCTCACAAAATGCAAAAGTGGTATTTCCCACATGCATCATATATGGGCTGAGCATATGATTAACTCCTAAACTTTGTTAGGAAGGCTCATGCCAAATTTCACCCTAATCCAAACCTCTTTGAGGTGATTTTGTGTGCTAGTTTGAAATTAAATTCAAATTCAAACTCCTTTAATCCCATAAGTTCAAAAGTGGGATTCATATTCACACTCAGCACATTTTTATGAGCTCACACACCAAATTTCACTCCATTTGGAGTTTATCTTTACATGAGCTAGTTTGAAAAAAATTCAAACTAAATTTGAATTTCAACTCCACCTGTGCTGCAAATTAATTCCAACCATTTCCCACTTTGATTCATTCAAATTCAAATGGGCATTTGGTGATTTGATCAAATTGCCAAGGGTATTAGGGTCCCTAATATTCAGAACAGTAGGAGTTCAATTTTTTAGGACAATTTGGGGAGGTGGGGCCCTCCTGTCAGCCACACAAAACAACTAAACTGCCTCAGCCGAGTACTCTGTTCTCCAGGCCGACGCAGTGATCGCCACCGAGGGCAAAACGCTCGGCCACCTCCTGCTTCAGCCGATTGTGCTGGAGGCCAGTTGCTCGACAGCCTTATCACCCTCTGGCGTTTTCTGTTTGCTCCCCAACCAAAGCACCAAACCTTCTTTCCTCCCTCGCGCCGAGCTCAGCCGAAACTTCACCGCAGCCTCGGTCTCGACCGTGAGACGGTTTCCCACTTGTGAAAAGAGTTTCCAAAGTAGCAAAACAGAACGGGGGCTCATGCACAATCTCCTCGACACAAAACCCAGCTGTGATCGGTGCCCACAACCCTAGAACCCGGAGTCTTTGCGGCGACCGGAAAACGACCGTACCTCAGGCTCACGTGGACAGCTCTAATGGGAGCTTGTCACGCCCGAGCAGAGGCACTCACAGACGCGCCGGATCATCGTGCTACATCCATCGAAATCTCAGCCCAAGCCATTGATCATCACCACAGTATTTCCAGTTTTACTGCTGGTCAGTGCAAACAAAGTTCCCAGTAAGAGTTTGGCAAATTCTCGGTCAATCATTGTTTTTAGTGCCTAAGATCGCACACACTCACTCTAGACTCGTTAGCGCACATGCACACGCAAAATCATAGCTTAAGATGGGTTGTTGAAACACTATTTTACCGTTTTCCGACGGTGCACCGTTGGTACAACCTCGGGCGCACGGTGAGAGCGACCCTAGAGCTTCTTCCGAGCTAGTTGATGTTCATGTCGGGCATCTACAAGTCCCACTAGTGCTCTAGAGCCTGGAAACCAAAGGTATGAAGGGCTAGGGTATCGGGCCGATGTCACCGGAGTCGGCTTTTTGCCGCCGCACGTCGCGAGCTCAGTTCGAGGCATTGCCGGCCCGAGGAAACCAGTTCAGCGTGTTTAGCACATGTACTTAGGCCGTCACGGCGGAGTTAGGCACGGGGGAAGGCCGGGAGGCCGGAGTCCGGCGTACTCCGGCGAGCATGGGCGCAGGCGCGAGGTAGACGAAGACCTAGCCGGACCCACGTGTCGGCCTCTAATTCGGGCGAGCCAGATCTTCTGCGGCACCGGATAGTTTTGTGGCTGTGTGATTTAAAACTGTAACCCCGTGTGTCCTCGCCTCTGGAAGCACCACGTCGCCTATGGTCCCAACGTCAGGATTTAAACATTTCTCAGGATTTTCCAATTTCCAGATTTTCCCCAAACTTCAAACACACATAACTTTTGCTAGGAATGTCCAAATCGAGTGAACCAAATTTTGTCAGATTAATTTCTCTGAGTACTTTCCAGCAAAACAACTTTAAATCCATGAAACACTTTATTTCTACAGAATTAATTCTCCAAATTTAAACTGTTGGGAATTTTAACTGGAGTTTCCTTTGGTGGAAAATTCTGAAATTTGGCCAGGTTGTTCCTTGTACTATCCTTGAGTCACTGTAAAAATTTCAGATCCATCTGAGGTCATTTAGTCAACCTAATGGTGTGATTAAGGCAACTGGTCCAGAGAAAAAGAAAAATGTCCAGAAATGTTTTTCAAATTTTCTCTGAACTTGTTTAGCTCATAGCTTTTGCTAGGATGCTCCAAATTAAATGAAACCAATGCCATTAGAACCCTCTGAAAATCTAGTTTCCAGTAAGTCATGCCTTGTTTCATGAAAATCCCTACAAAACCATAAGAACTCTAGTTATGCCAAATACACCTTTATTTGTGCAGGGCTAAAATGAGCTTTGCCTCAAATGAGATTTGGCCAAGGCTCTGTATAGGTTGTCACCAAACCACAGTAAAATTTCGTAGTCAAAAGGACTGTCTAGCTATACTTATAGTCTTCACCGTCTCATTTCAATACAAATGCATTCAAATTTGACACGCATCGCATGTTTATTTCGTGCAGCCGCTAAACTCGAAGAAAACCCGGAGGTTCTGGACTTTATTACTCTGGAAGAACAGTTAGCTAACGACCAGCAGCAAGGAAAGCTCCGGTTTGCATTAACTGTTTATAAAGTCTTATGTTTTGCTCACTTAGTTTTTGCCTTTCCTACAAATGTTCATTAGAGTCTTGATTGGAAACCCAAATGCTAGTAGCCATTGCAATGCTAAAATGGTATAGGATTCGGTACAAGTCGAGTGGTTGGAACTACTCGCGAAAATAGGCTAGAGGCACACCACTCGGTTAGAAAGACATACAATGAATCACATGGCAACAAAATGAGACCGAGCAGAGAGTAAGGGCAGCAGGAGTTTGGGGCCTGGGTTCCATAGCTCTCCTTTGTCGATCGAGGACCGAGCCGTGTGCGAGCCTGTTGAACAAGCTAGAACAGTACCGATAACCTACCGTATATATGGGAACCGGGAAACCGATGTAATTCGGGTAGCGATCTGTTGAGGCATTGCTTGTCGTCTAGAGGGTGGGTTGAGAGCAGCGAGGTGTCAATCGGCTAGCGGGCACCGAGGATGCACAATTTGAAAATAATGTTTAGTATGTGAGAATATAAGACAATAAAGAATAAATGGTAAAAACTAAAAGTTGTTTAAAATGAGAATCAGAATCTCAAACAATGCGTACAATAAAATAATAAAAAATCATCAGCAGCAGAATCTGCTTCTTCGACATGTGCATGAAGATGTTCACGTCTCTCTTGTTCTTCCATTTGTTCTTCAAACTCTTGTCCTTCACTCTCTTCCCCAAATCTCTCCTGATCTTCAATAATTATTTTCTGCTTTTCGAAAATCCTTTGTAACTGCCAAAGACAATTTCTTGAAGGGCCTGCTTGTTCTTCAGATATTAACTCTAGGGTCCCACTAGCTATTTCTGCGAGTCCTGCCCCACAAGGTATCCTAAAATCTTCTACTTCCTCGACTTCATCTTGATAGACAACACCATCATTATCTTCCTTAATCTCTATGTACTCATCATAACAATGAGTTTGTATGTCATGGTTAACTTTATATACAACCCACCAATTTTTCAAACTTGGGTGAGGATAACTTAAGTAGTACACTTGTTCCACTTTATGCGCAAGTACAACATTGTTGTTATGGGCTGTATACCGTGAGTTGTGGTTGACCTCCACCTTTCCAAAATCATCCACTCACGTGCCCGATGTTATATCAAACCATTGACGGTCAGAAAATACAAGTTTCAGTTCTTTTAGACCACCAAATATGTACTTAATTATTTTATGAAGAACACCGTAGTATTCTGTGAGACCTGTCTGTTCTGAATACATTGGAAATTAGAATAAAAGTGAGGATTTAAATTCAAAGTTTTGAATATTACCAAAATACCTGCTTCGGATTGTCCGAACTTTCTCATTGCATTTCAGGAGTAACTGTCACTACAGAGCAGATGTTTTCATAGTTTTTAATTTTCAGCCACTCTGTTTTTAACTTGCAATGTTTCGAACTTTCTTCTTGGCTTATGGAACGTTTGCTTAGTATTCTATTACTAAGTTTTTGATGTGTTATCGCTGAATATGGTGGTTAATAAATTGCTACGGTTTGCACCATGCTTATGTGAGGCGGTCATGTAAGGTGTTGTGGTTTTTGGACTAACGTAAGTCAAGTCGCGGACTTGTTCTCAGGAAAAAGTGGATGTTTGTACATCTGCAGGTGTTACTTGAGGTCAAGACATGGCTGGTGATAGAGATCCTTGAACTAGTCTTAGGGAAAAGATGAGGTTCAACAACCAAGTTCCGGAGGAATTGTGGTTGAGTTGATCGGAAGGTCACGCAGCATGTTTGGGTCAAGAACAATGCATATGAAGGTGTTGTGAACGTTTTGGAAAGTGTTTGCACGTATGAAAGGGGTGCATGTACATGGCTACTTTGTTCCAAGGCGTGGTGAAGAGATATGGAAGTGAAGATATGGTTGAAAAGGTTCAACCGGCTGGATTTTGCGCTCAGGCTGCGGCTGAGGCGGTTATGGTTCGTTTATGGAAAGTTTATAGTTGGTTATAATAGGATTTAATGTTAGACACGAAGTAGAGTTGTTTTAGGAATGTTTGGGATGTTTCTAAGATGTTTGGAAGTCTTAAGATTGCTTCTATCTGCGTATAGAAGAGTCTTGAGCAGTTTTGGAAAGTTAGAGTTTGAATCCAAATAGGATTAGGAGTCCTAGTTATTGGGTTGGCCTTAGGGCTTGTTATATAATCAAGGGAGGCCAAGGTTCATGGAGAGCATGACTTTTGGCTGCTTTTGAGTTTTGATCAATAAAATTCGTAGTTCAGAGGACCTTTGGTGCCTTGTTTATCCGACTTGTTTCAGACAAGTTTTTCCTCGGTGAGTTTCTGGACAGACCGATGTTGCTTCGGTATTTCATTCATAACTTGCGTTTTTTAATGAACCAATTGACATCATTCTTTTTGGGTTGGTCTTCACAACTTGATTATATATCATATGTGAAACTTTCACGGTCATTGGATTTGTCGTTTTTTATCTACATGAGTTTCTTTGCAGCATTGCAGATCTGTTTTTAAAATCGGTAGAACAGATTGACCTTCGTCTAGTATTTTGATCATAACTCAGGTTGTACTTAGTGTTTTCACGTTATTCTTGTTGCATTGGCTTCGTGACTTGATTCTATATAATATCCACTCATTTAGCCATGGTTGAACACGTTGAAAACAGTCGCATACATGGTTTCTTTATCAGATCAATTTTCTGCCAAGGGGTTTTTGTAGCTTCCGCATAAAAGTTTTAATCTACCATTCACCCCCTATGGTAGCTTTTGATGTGCTCTACGATCCTACAATTGGTATCGGAGCCACGGCGTTCTAATCTCATTGATTTGTACATGTTTTTGCTAATCAACATGGAGAAATACTCCGCAAAACCTTGTGTGTTTGATGGTGTTGATTTTCAGGTTTGGAAGGCTCGTATGGAGGCTTACATACAATCGAAAGGATTCACCATATTGGAAAAGGTCTACAAGTCCTTTGGCGTGCCATCAAACGATCAAGTTACGGCTGCAATCATGAGGGATGTCGACAACAATAACATGGCTCACAACTTGATCATCCAAGGATTGACTCAAGCAACTTCGATCCTGTTGCACACTTCCGATCTGCATACGATGTGTGGAAAGCACTTTGCAACTACCACGAAGGACCCAACACGATCCAGGAGGTAAGGCAAGTCCATCAACGATTTATTTGCTCGCTTTAATAAAATTCTCAGCAACTTGCGTACTGTCAATGTTAATTTTTTCGATGCTGAAAATGCAAGCCAATTGTTAAGTGAATTAGACATGTTAATTTGGGAGATGAAAGTTACATCTATTCGTGAATCTACTGTCATGAGTACACTTACTTTAGATGTGCTATATTCTAAATTAAAAACTCATGAAATTGACATAATCTCACCTAAGAAACCTAATAAGTCTCTTGCTTTTGTTTCACAATGTGACATGCCTAGTTCTAGCAATTCTTCATCTTGTGGTAATTTTTCTTTGTTTCCTCTCTAACCCTTGAACAGATTGGACAGTTTCCGGAGGAGGAGCTAGCACTTCTATCTACTCGGTTCTCAAAAGCATTGCAAACTGCGAGAACCAGAAGGAGAGGAAGTGACGGCTCTCAACGATGCTTCGAATGGCAAGACAGGACATTTTCGTATAGACTGCCCTAACTGTTCAGATCCTACATTCCATGATGAAAAAGTAACAAGGACGAAGCACTCCTCTGCCAACTACAACAAGAAAAACAAGGATTTGGACAAAATTTTCCCCGCAATTCAATAGTATTGCTCGAGCGACGTTGATATTGGAAGTGATGAAGATGAAGATGCCTTGGAAAATACGTGTTTCATGGCGAGCAAATCAAGTTCAAGCTTGGAGGAAGACAAACAAATCAGTGACAATGAGGAGATAAATCTCTCTTACGATGAATTATTTGATGCTCTTTATCGTGCCACTACAGTACTTATGAAAAAGGACAAAAAACCTTAAGCAAAGTGACGTTAAAATTGAATCACTATAATCTGAAATTAAACGTTCAAAAACTTTGATTCCTAGTGATGATTCTTGCTCATCTTGCGATCTGATTTATGAACAATTGTCCTCTTTATGAAGGGCACGCACCTCCACACTTGATAGACTTGAACTTGAAATTGAAATGAACAAAAAGCTTGCTGCACTTAATGATAAAAACATGAAAGATTCCAGTTGTTCTACAATTGATTTGCATTGTTTTAGCTGTGATGATCTTAATAAGAAACTACATGATTCTACGGATGAAATTTTTGCTTTGAACAATGCTTTACGTGTTCGTGAAGATAATTCTTGTTCTAATTGCAATCTAATAGGAAAAACTTCATGTGAAAACTGTCTAGACTTGTCCAAGAAACTTGATGACATGCATAGGATACTAGAACGGTTTTGTAGTGCAAATAAGAACCTAAATTTGCTGCTGAATTCATCTAAGCCTTGCAATGATAAAACTGGTTTAGGTTTTGATTCTCATGTTCATGCTAAAGCACATCCACCTAAAATTGAAAAGTCATTAGGAAATGTTTAATTCAAACAGTTCCTAAACAAAAAGAAGTGGTTTTCAAATCTGCAGGAATGTTGTCTCTTTCGGTTTCTAATAAACATGTTGCTTGCTTATCTAGACATGAACATAAGATTACTTTTCATTGTACATACTGTGGTAGAGACGGTCATGTCATAGAATTTTTGTTATAGACTATCTAAACAACATAAAAAAGGAAAGATTGATTGCTAGATCACATAACAACCGATCAAAACGTGTTGTACATGCTGAATCGAATGTTAGTAACATGCAACCTGCTGTAATGAGTCATAAAAATGCAAAGATTGCTCCTAAACCTACTGTTTTTCATGCTACACATAACACACTTCATAAATTAGTAGTTGGAAATAAGAATTCTCAGCTCATAAACCTGCTGTATTTTCTCATCTTTCGTGTGCTACTCCTGCTGGACGTCGTGTGACTCAGTACTGGATTCCTAAATGCCTTTTGACTAACCTCAGTATTGAGTCATCGACGTATTGTGCTGTTATGTAGGTTACACACTTGAGTAAGAAGAACATTTGGATTGTGGATTCAGGTTGCTCACGCAACATTACCGGTAACAAAGAATGGTTCTCCTCCCTCTCTTTGTGTCACGTATAGAAAATGTTACTTATGCCGATAATTCTTCAACTCCTACAATTGCTAAGGGTTCGGTTAGAGTAAATAAACACTACAATTTGAAGGATGTGGTACTTGTTAAAAATTTGAAATACAACTTGCTTTCCATTTCACAATTCCTAGATGAAAATCTAGAAGATAACTTCACTAAAAATTGCTGCAAGGTTGTAGATTCAAAAGGTGAGCTTTTGTTTAACATGTCTTGGGTTGGAAGAGTATGTAAAGCTGATTTTGATATGTCAATTTCTAAGCATAGGTGTCTAGTTGCTAATGATTCAAAGGACTTATATTTTTGGCATCGTAGACTTGGTCACGTAGGTATGATCACCTCACACGTGTTAGTGGTCTTGATCGCATACGTGGGCTACCTAAGATTAAAGGGGACAACGATAGTGTGTCATCCTCCTCTCACAATGACCATGACAACTGAACCGGGACAGCTTTTACATCTTGACACCGTGGGTCCTTCACGTGTTCAATCTTTTGGAGGTAAATGGTATGTCCTTGGGTTTACTTTATGGCATCTAAGAATAAAGTTTTTAGTCACTTTAGAACTTTATTTTTAGGTCATCAAATAATCACCCAGGATCTTTAAAAGCAATTAGAAGTGATAATGGAACCGAATTTAAAAATCAATTTTTTGATCACTTTTGTGCTGAAAAAGGAATAGATCATTAATTTTCTTCACCATATGTACCTCAACAAAATGGTTTTGTAGAGAGAAAGAACATAACCTTAGTTGAGATCCCTAGGACTATGGTTGATGCATACCAAACTCCTAGAAAATTTTGGGCAGATGCAATTGCAACAACTTGTTATGTTTCAAACCATGTTTTCTTGAGAGCTAAGCCAGGAAAAATACCATATGAGCTTTGGTTTGGACATAGGCCTAGTGTCACATATCATAGGGTCTTTGGTTGCAAATGCTTTGTTAAGAAACATGGTAATCTTGATAAATTTTAAGCGAGATCTGTTGATGGCATGTTTCTTGGTTATCCATCTCATACTAGAGGCTATCGTGTGCTTTTAATTCACACTAACAAAATTGTGGAGACTTGTGAAGTTTCTTTTGATGAAGCTAGCCCAGGTACTAGCTCTACTGCTGCAGGTCAAGATGCATATCCGCAGGGGGAGAGTATTTTCATTGAAGATGAAGGAGTGGAGCTGCTGCCTGAAATTTCAGAAATAAACAATGACGTTCCAGCTCTTGATTTCGCTCCACAATCAGCACCAAAAACCACTACTGCTGGTCTAGATCTTCCTCAAGCAACAAGTTTTTCGACTTGTGCTGAACATGAAGAAGCTTGCACGAACGGGTCATACGGTCCAGATTTTGCGATCCAAACTCTCATGCTCATTCTACTTTTGTTGCTTCTTTTGAACCCAAAGATATATTACACACACTCACTAATGAATCTTGAATTATTGCCATGCAAGAAGAGTTAGAAAATTTTGAAAGAAATAATGTTTGGAAACTTGTACCTCCAGGTCAAGGTCACACTTTAATTGGAACTAAATGGGCGTTTAAAAATAAACAAAGTGAGGATGTGGTTGTGATTAGTAATAAGGCTAGGTTGGTTGCTTAAGGTTTCACACAAGTTGAATATTTAGATTTTGATGAAACCTTTGCTCCCGTTGCTAGATTAGAATCCATAAGAATTTTGATAGCATTTGCTGCATATAAAGGTTTCAAGTTATTATATCAAATGAATGTTAAAAGTGCTTCTCTTAATGGCTACATACATGAAGAAGTTTTGTTAAGCAACCACCAGGTTTTGAAAATCCAAATTTTCCTAATCATTTTTACAAACTGTCCAAAGCTTTGTATGGTCTTAAACAAGCCCCTAGAGCATAGTATGATAGGTTAAAACATTTTTACTTGAAAAGGGGTTTACCATGGTAATGGTTGATAAAACTCTTTTTGTTCTTAAGCATGGCAATGACTCACTATTCATTCAAGTGTATGATATTATCTTTGGTTTTGCTTCTCATGATCTTATATCCAAGTTCTCAGCTATGATGAGTTCGGAAGTTGAAATGGGTATGATGGGAGAACTCACATACTTTTTGGGGCTGCAAATCAAGCAAACCAAGGAAGGAACTTTTTTGCATCAAACGAAGTACATGAAAGACCTCCTTAAGCGCTTCAACATGGACAAAAGCAAGCCTATTCGGACACGAATTGGAACAATAACAACACTTGACGAAGATGATGAACCCGTGGATCAAAAATAACATAGAAGCATGATCAGGTCACTTTTGTACCTCACGGCATCAAGATCGGACATACAATTCAGCGTATGTCTTTGTGCACGATTTCAATCTTCCCCATGCGCTTCACATCTTCAAGCCATCAAAAAGATTCTCAGGTACTTACATGGAACTCAAGAATTTGTCATTTTTCTTCCTTCTTCCTCAACCGTTACTTTGAAAGCTTTTTCGGATGCTGATTTTGGGGTTGTAGGACTGATAGGAAAAGTACTTCCGGTGCTTGTCATTTTCTTGGTAATTCACTTGTCGCTTGGTATCTTGCTCCGAAATGGTAACACTTCCTATATGTTGATGTACATGTAAAGTATGCCATAGTTTCTCTCTTGCTCTGAAACATAATGAGAAGTGGCAGCCCCAACACCTTTCACTTCCAATGAAGAATCCTAAGCTCAGTCGTATGTAGCTTTTCTACATTGTGATAGCGTGTCATAGATGCATTCAAATTGTTCACACATGAGAAATATTTTGTAGAGAAGTCTGTAATCTCTTTAGCTGCAAATGCCTCTGCAATACATACCTCAACTCTTGCCTTGTTGCGCACTGTAGCTCTAAGTTTTTTCAATTCTCTTTCTTGACTATACATCCATCTAAACTGTGCAGGTCGTGCCACCAACGCTTCATAAGGTAAATGCACCAGCAAATGTTGCATAACATCCATAAATCCAGGCGGAAAGACTTTTTCCGTCTTACATACAAGCATAACGATTTCTTTCTCCCACTGCCGCATCATCTTCAACAAAAGTAGTTAAGTTCAGCAATATCTTCAACAAATGGGGTTTGAAGTAGCCACGGAACATTACAGGTACGAATTCTGGGATCTCTTGCAAACTCCAGATCAAAACGGTCTAGAGCTTGCCAAGCCGCACCTTCCGAAGGATGCGCCATAACATCTTTGTCATCTCTCATGTATCCCTTCAGAATGCCACCTAATCCCCTTCGCTATTTCTTGGGACGGAAACAACCATTTAAGCCTTGACGTGATAGGCATGTACCGAAGCTATTTGATTGGTACTTTTGTAGTTATTTCATCTCCATCATCACTCAGAACCTACACATATCTGGATGTATTGCAATGCATACAGTGAGTGTCGTTCTTGTGTTCCTTCCAAAACAGCATGCAATTATTCTCGCACGCATCAATCTTCTCATAATTCATGCCCAGACCGGCCAAAAGCTTCTTAGATTGGTATAAGTCTTTCAGCATCTTATGATTTCACTGCAGGAGATCACTGATCAGCTTCAATATACCATTGTAGCAATTGTTCAGAAAATTGTACTTGGACTTCATCGCTAAAGGTCATTTGACCGCCTGCAGAACTGTCATATTGGTGCCCTCATGCACTTTTTCATCTGAGGCGTCTAGAAGCCTGTAAAACTTTTGCACCTCCTCCGGCAGTGACTGCTCTTCGTACTATCTACCAACATCCGCTATCATCTTATCAATCCAATCTTCATCCTTGTTTCCGACCGATTCACTAGCATCGTTCATATCCCCATGCTCGTGCCACACCAGATAGTCAGGCATAAATCCGTGCTCAAAAAGGTGCGGCTCCATTTCAGACCTATACAGACATCGATGATTCAGGCACTTGTCACACGGACACTTCGCAATACGAGCACCACTAGCAAAGGCTTGGTTCACAAAAAACATTTACGATATGAATCCATTTACAGTCATCACCCATTTTCAAAACTATACAACAAATTGCAGGAATGAAGCTGATTGTGATACGAGATTGGAAACTAATGTAACAACAATCTAAACAACATTATCATTGAAAAATGGTAAACATGATCTAAACATAATTATCAACTCATGGTTTTTACGAAATAGCTGGCAAATACATTTCATTTGCCCGGCTAGACGACTAGCACTTAATATGACCCTAATTTATCTAAATATTCTGAATTTGATTCAATACATGAAAGATATGTACTTTAATTGTGAATTTAAACACGCGAACTTTGAGCGTACCTTGAATCGAGGCAGCGGGCGCTCGGGCGGGCGGGCATCAGGGCAAGCGGGCGCCGATGCGGTCGACGCAGGGTGATAGGCATGCGTCGGGGCGGGCGGGCGCCAGTGCGGTCGAAGCGGGGCGGCGGGCACATGTCGGGGCGGGCGGGCACGGCTGCGGGGCTGCGGCAGCGGGGCGGCGCTGCAGCAGCGGGGGCACGACGGCGGCAGGGCAGCGGGGTGGCGGTGACCTAAGGCGAGGGCGCGTGGCCAGGGGCGGGCGGGCGTGCACGAGGGCGCCGGCGAAGAGGCTCGGGCGGCGGCCGCCAGCGTCGGGAGGCGCCGGGCGGCCGGCAGCGTTGGGAGGCGCGGTGTTGGGAGCCAGGGGCGGGGCAGCCGGCAGCGGCGGGCGCCGGGCGACGGCGGGCTGGGGCGAGCGGCGGCCGGCAGGCGCAGCGGTGGGCGGCGGCGAGCGGCAGGGACGCGGCATGGAGACGAGATGTCAAGTGGGTGCTGCCGTGAGTCGAGGTGGGGAGGTGGCGCGCACGGCCAGGCCATGTGTTAGGGCACATAAAACCATCTTGTATGTTAGGGACCGACGGCTATAACTAGAGCCGTTGTTTGTGGGCAGCTAGGCCGACAACTTTAGTTATCGCTATCGGCCTAAACTTCATGGCCGACGGCTATAAATTATAGCCATCGGCCTGGGTGGAAAGACCAACGGCTAAAATATTATGGCCGTCGGGTCCGCAAACCGACAGCTTTAAGCCTTCTATGTTCGACGGCCCCGACACCTATAAATAAACCGACGGCCTATTACCCTTTTCCTGTAGTGATAGACCTCACACTACAGTGATACCAACAAAAAACTCGCTGAGGATCTTAAATGTAAACCGGGGCTTGCCTTGCTGTTGTGGGTCCGTGAAGTCAGTTTCCGGGGGAATCACTTCGATGGCCTTCGGCGTCTCCTAGAGCTCGGCAACTAATTGAAATGATAAAGAATGCAAATGACTAGGTTATGACATATATAAGAGCAGTGGTAAAGACTTGAGTGAAATATGTATACATTAAACTCTACTGGACCTTGGATTTTTACGACAATTCACACATGACATAAAGATATTGCTAGCCAAAATTCAGAGAAAGTAAATAAAGTGTGTGTTCTCAAGAATTCCCTAAGCCATTTTCATTCTCTGAATTATTAAGCAAAACCTGGAAGTTTGTCATGCTGCAAACTAGATTTTTCAGAAACTTCAGAACTTTCTGAGTCTCTGAGAATTGGTTTCACTAATTTTGGATATTCCTACAGTGAGATATGGAATTCTAAGTTTGGATAAAAGTTGAAATTGAATTCTAATGTTTTTCCTATTTTTCTGAAACATAAGAAATTGGAACACCATTAGACCCAGTAAATTAAGTCCAATGCTGCTCAAATTTTTATTTAAGAGCTCTAGATTTATGGAGAAATTTCTGGCCAAAATCGGGCAATTTCCATAACAGGGATCACCTGCAATTGAATCCCAAAAATTTAAGTTTGAAGAATTATGGAGGAAATTCCAGGAATTTTTATACAATTAATTTGCAATACTGCAAAGTACTGGTTGAAGGGAATCAAACAAAATTTATTTCATAATTTTTGGAAAATCCTACAGGAAGTTATGGCTCTTTGAAGTTTGGCCAAAATCTTAAAATTCAAACCGCAATTAGAAAAGTTTAAACTGGGCTGGTGGGCCAAGGGATACGTGTCACCACTGCAGCGAATTGAAGCCGCACATTGGCCCACATGATTTAACGCGTAGCTACACGTGATCCCCGGGACACAGAAGATCCGGCCCGGGTTCACTCTTTCTCACGCGCTCGCGGTACACGCAGCAGCGCTTCGCCGGAGACCTCGCCGCTGACTATTCCTGTGTGTTTCCTATGGCCAAACTCGCCACCTGTGCTCAACCCAACGCGGGGAATATGCAGGCGCACATCTCGGAGCTTCGCGATGGCCAGAACAGTGCGCACGACGGTGAAGCAGACGGCAGCTTGTCAGCGATGTCAAACTCAGTGGATTCTACACCTTTTTTGATGAGGTTTTGCCCTAGAGCACCGTGGTGAGGTGCTGAACACGAAACTGAACCCCAATGGTCGTGAAAACGTCTGCAAGTAGGACCTCGACGGTGAGGTGCCCTGTTTTTGGCCGATGGCAAGAAAAACTCGGAGAACTTGGGCTCCAATGGATGAAACTTGACGCCTATTGATCGAGGGGGTGCGCTAGGTTGTATAGAGCGTGTTCGGTGCACAGTTTGAGCAAAGGATGCACGTGAACAAAACATTTCACTGAGGATCGAGCTCGGCTCCTAATGTGCACCGCGGAGAAGAACAAGGAATACTCACTGGATAGGGCATGAAACAGGATGAGGTTTTCAGGGACAGGACCAGCATCCATAGGCATACCTTTTATCCTTCAAGAGCAGCATGTGAAACTGGCTACAATATCCGGTTGCCGGTGATCAATGGAGGGCGGAAGCTGCTTGCGCGCGAAAACGAAGAACCGAGAGCGTGAGGGATGAGCTCGACTCAGAAGCATCAGGAGAAGATCGAGAAGTGTGGTGCGCTGGCCTTTGAGGCGAAATTTTCCAACGTGAGGTGGATTTCTTGGGAGCCGGGCTGCTTCAGATGGCCCGTCGGTGAGCACCGAGGAGAATGGAGCTCGGGAGGTGGAGTCGGTTGCTGTATAACAGCCACTACCATGTGGGTCCCATTCCCATCTATTTTTTCCAAACTTCCTGCTGATATTTTCCTCCCCCACTCAAAATTAATGTATGGACTTGTGCCCAAAGTCATAGACTCAAATTGGATTCAAACCGAATTCAGTTTCTGAGAATTGAATTGAATTGTATTTGGACACTTGAATTTGAATTTGGAGTTGAATCCCTTCTTTTAAATTGATCCAAATACATAGCAAACAAAGTGCAAAATGGATAAATTTTGGCAGAGATGCTAATTAAGATGTGGTGAACACATTGGTGAAATTAAATATTCAATTTGACAAGAATTGAAGAAAAATTCAAATTTGAATTTGCACTATTGACATAGATGCATGGCATGCTGCAAATTCAATTGAGAATTTGAATTTACTCCAATTTTTTGTACTGATCCATATGTGCAAAAGTGGGCTTGCACATTTGTGTCCATAAACTCTTGTGGCTGCACCCAAAGAGTTTTAGTTGGTTAGGACTCTGATCTGTGTGCCAATAGATAGAGTCCAAGTAGTTTAGGAGGTGTTGTAGTTGAATAGGACTCCTTTGGAGTTGTCCTAGTTGGTTTTGGTAGACTGAGGGCTGTGGATATAAATAGAAGTTACTTGGCTACGAGGGAGGCATTCCTTGCAGCTAGTTTTCATGTGTATTGAGGTAAAAGTGAACGTTTGTTCCAGGCTTTTGCATCGTGATCCGAAAACTTTGTTTTTCGCCATTCGGACGCTGTTTTTCTTCATACGTATTCTGTTTGTCGCATCCGTTTATTTTGATCCGACCTTTGATCACGTTTTGAGCCACAACTTTAGTTCTAGCCATCCAATCGACGTGATTCTTTTTGTATTATCTTCAAAACTCAATTGTCTATCATATGCGAAGATTTCAATATCATTGGAGTCACGGTTCACATGTTACACACGAGTTTTTGCAGCATTACAAATTGGATCTTTGCTCGGGTAGATCAGACTGACCTTTGCTCACGTTTTTTATCATAACATGCGTTTCACTAAACTTATTAATGTTATTCTTGTTGTGTTGGCTTCCTAACTCGTTTCTCTACAATTTGTACAGTTTCCATCACGTTTTAGGTCAGATAACCTACTCAGACACACGTGTTTTTCAGACAGATCAGTTTTTGGCTGAGGGGTTGAGTCTTCCGCTGAATTTTTTTGTATCATATACCATTCACCCCCTCTGGTAGCTGATCTCATGTCCTTCGATCCTACAAGTAGTATTAGAGCCAAGTTGCATTAATATAACAATCTTTCTGGTTTTTATATTATATTCAATGGAGGGATATTCTGCAAAACCGTGTGTTCGATGGCATTGATTTTCAGTTTTGAAAGGCTCGGATGGAGGCTTACATTCAGGTGCAAGGCTTTGATATCTGAGATAAAGTCTTCAAGCCCTATATTGTTGTGAAATCCAAAATTCTAGCAAGTATAAATAAGCTCAACATTACATAGGAAAAAAATTGGAGGGAATTGAAACTTCTGAATGCAAAGGTGTGAGATCAAAGTTCAAATTCAAAACATGAGTATAGCAATTAAAAATTACCATCTTATCTCACATTCCTATTCAATAGGATCAAACTGGGCAGGCTACTAAATTTCATAAAATTTGGAGCTAATTTACTTTAATAAAAGATGAAGTATTGCACAAATAGAGTTCCATATTTAAATTCTGAATTTTACTTTCAAACTTTCCAAACCTGGAGATATGGATTCACAATTAGGTTCTCCATATATCAAATAGCATTCCTCCCAAATTTCATTATGGTTGGACAAAGATTTACTATTTATTTGGATTAAGTAAAGAGGGAATCCAAATTTAGATTCATACATCAGATTCAAAATTCATCTTCATGCAAATCAAAATTTAATTGCACCAATGTATTCCTTATATTTAGTCTGGTCTAGTTGCCAACTTTTACCATTTTTGTAATTGGTTTACTATTTTGAACTGAATTTTCAGTGGGATAAGAGTGGAGGTGGGACCCACCTGTCAGTTTGAGAGTGAACTGTTTTTCCTTCTGTCTCACACATGCGCGCCACCGAGCTGATCGCTGCCGGATTTTTCCACCGTGACCAGCTGCTAGCAAGCAGCAGTAAAGTCGTCGTGATCTTCACTTTGTCGGCTATTTAATCCCTCCATGAGCACGGTGAAAACCACTCCCAATTCGCTTGCCCACGATCGGCCGCCGAGTTCACCTCTCTTCTGTTGCCTTGGATCACTGTCGCCCCGGCGATCTAGCATTCGTCTCATCTCGGTCAAACAAGATAAAAGGTGCGCCAGAGTTCAATCTTGCTTATGGTGAAAGCTGTTCTTCATTTCATTCATCGTCCGCAAAGTATTTCAAGTTTTACTCTTGGTTAGTTCATTTGAGCCGAAGGGATTTCAGGGTGAAATTCACCTTACATGATGCACGAACGATCGTGTGCGTTTAAGGACATGTTCTAGATACCCTTGCTGTAGAAAGAAATAGAACAAGAAAATACCAAGGAACCATGGAGTTCACCGAGTTTTTGCCCTCAGTATGGAAAAACTGTCAGGTTCACCGGTGACCTCTATGTTCCGGCCGTTTTCATCGGCTTCTTTGTTCATTTTCATGCTCCATGTAATCCAGCGATGCTGTAGGAGCAAAACCCGATCGAAATAAGGCTTTCCCAAGCTAGGACACTGTCGCCACGAGCTTTTAGCCGCTGTCGCCGTCGCAAGGACTGTTCTGGCCAACGCTGGCGTGGGCTGAGGTCACCGGCGTGTTTAGCTGTAAAATCCCCAAAAGTGCTAGCAAAGAATTCAGCACATTCACACATAGGAAAAATGTGGGGAATTAAAACTTTGAATTATAATGGTGTGAGTCAAAGTGATCATTCAAGCTGTCAAAAAATTTCCAAACATGGAGATCTAAATTCATAACTTGGGTCTCCATAAATCAAATATTAGGCCTCCCAAATTTCAGCTCATTTGTAGGTGTCCTACTATTTGTTTGGGATTAAGAGAGGAAGCTCTGAAACTTGAATTCTAATTTCAGTTTCAAATTCGAACCATTCCCAAACTGAGAAATTGGTTGCACCAATGTGTTCCCCACATTTGAATTAGCATCCATGCCAAAATTCAGATTAATTGAGCTTAGTTTGCTAGTGTTTTGAATCAATGGAAGAGGGAAGATTCAAAACCAAATTCAAATAACCAAAATCAGTTAAAATTCCACACTAGAATTCAGTTCATTTGAATTCAAATATTTAGACCATGACTTTGAGGTGAAGCAAAGCTTTTAATTTGGAGGAGGAAAGGAAAATATCAGTTGAATTTGGGTGAGGTGGGGTCCACATGTCAGCCACCTTAGACTAAACCGCCTCTGTTTTCCTTCGGTCGATCACCGAGCGAGCGCCAGCTCCCGGCGCTGAACCCTGCCCGATGAGTCCCGGCGCCACCTCCTGTTTTCCTCGGTCATTCGTTCACTTTAACATGCCACAGTCACAGCACCGAAGTTCCTCTTCGCTTCTCTCGCTCGCCGCTCTCTCTGTTCTCTCCCGTGAAGAACACGGACCGGCGCCACGCTCTCTGTTTGGCTTGCCCACAACCGGTTAATCTCCGGTTACTTGTTCAACACCACAAAGAAGCGCAATGCCGTGCATAATCATGCTCCCAGCTCGGTTCTGACGTTCCTGGCTCACTGGTGCGTGAAAAACAAAAGTTTCACCGCTACTCGGAAGTGCTCGCGGTGGAACCAATCATCTCACCATCGAAAGGGAGCTGCATCCATCATCATCTCCATTTCCATACACGAACGAGGTGCGTTTGCATCCCTAGAACGTGTAGCAGCAAACCGTTTGTCGATTGATCAATTCAGTAGCAAGAATTTTAGGGTTTCCCGAAACCTATTGTTACTCCACCAAGCTCGGTCTACAACAAAATTCTATCTACACATCCTACCACCGGTTGAGCTCGTTAGCAAGTAGTTTCCTCACATCCTAGTGGCCGTCCTCAAAGAAGAAGCAACAAAAACCATTGAAAATCATCCGAGTTATCGCCGTTTTTCTCACTGCCACCGCAAGACCCCTCGGCTCACCGTCAAGAGTAGGTTTGCAGGCGGTTTGATCTTTCAAGCTTCTTCGTTTCATGTTTCCCATGTTCCATTGGTGCTCTTCGAGCAAACCCTGGTCGAGTTGGTGCACCATAGCACGAGAGCAACATCGCCGGAACCCTTAGCGCCGCTGTCACCGTCGCGGGATAATTTCCGGCCATCTCCAACCCTAGCCGACCCCCTCAGAGTGTTTCCCGTGCGAACTTAGGCCAAAGCGGCAAAAGTTTGAGCAAGCTCCGAGCAGTAGAGCGACGGGCGGCGAGTGTAAAAGTCCCAAAACTTGTAAATGGAAAACTTGATAGGTGAATAAAGTTGAGTTCAAATTTAAGAAATGGGACTTGCAAAAACTTTTCTAAACATGGGAATGTTGTCATGAGCAAGCACATAATTTAAAGTCCACTTTGAATTCAAATGTTCATCTAAATGCAAAGGTGGTCATTTTAAATGAAGGATGCAAACTGTGGTTGTAAACCTCCTCTTTGCAGCCACCAAATTAAAAGTTTGAATCCATATTTGAATTCTTCAGGTCCAAATTACGAGGAAGGCAAATTTTGAGAAGATTTGGATGTACATTGATATTCATGTCAAAGAGGCTTGTGAATTTCATCGGAATTTGAATTCAAATTTGAAAATGATGTAAACACTGTGGATTCTCCAAATGGACGTTGAATTTGGGCTCCATATAGTTGAATTATGAACCCTGCCAAAATTGAAGATATTTTGGAGAGCGAAAAGAGGTGGGGCCCAGTGTTCATTGAGGGGCTAGACTTGCAACAGAAGTAAACCGAGTTCCTCTCTGTTTCACTCGAAGCAGCTGAACAGCCCACGCCACCGAGACAGACCCGAGAGCTCCCAGCTCGGCACCGAGACATTCCATGAGCCACATCCTGGCTTCTTCCTCGCGCTGGAGAGCTGCTCGTGCGTCTCCTTCACCCACAGCGTGATCTGTTAGCTCACAAGACGTAACACACGGTTTCGTTTCTCCCTCGTGCAAGAGAACGAGAACTCACCGCCTCCTCTGTGCTCCAATCAAAAATTGGCAAAGCCACCTCGCACAGCAATACCTTGAGTAGCAAAACGGTCCTGGTGGTTCATCTCCGACCTCCTCAACCCACAGCTGCTAAAGCCCGTGCAGTTTCGACCCTAGAACGGCTTTTCTGTGCGGCGACCTAAAACAACCGGTACCGGCTCATCGTGGACAGCTCGTATCGAAGACTCTCACGGCTGAGCTAGGGCACCCAGAGGAGCGCCGGATCGTCACATTGCTCCTCCCCAAACCTCAGCTCATGCCGTGAATCATCATGCACGAATTCGACGTTTTTCTCTCGGTGCACCTCCACTGACCTTTCGGTATGAAATTCCAAAATTCACCCTCAATTCTCGTCCTCAGTTCACTAAATTGTGCACCAATGAGCTAGACCTGTTGGCGACCCAATTTCCTTCGCAAACCTAGCTTAGAACCAAGTAGTTGCAGCTAATTTCAAGCTTTCCGATCAGCAGCCATGGCGGGAACGACTGGGTGCATGGTGAAACCGTAGTAGCCACCGTTCCCGAACTAGTTTGTGCCCAAGTCGATCTTCCTTAGGTCCTGCTGCTTCTGTAGAGCTGTGGAACCTGGTGTTTGGTGGTCGGGAGAAGTGGGCCGAGGTCGCCGAGCTTCACTGAATGTCGCCGCACGTCGCTGGCATAGTTCCGGTCCTCTAGCGCCCGTACTGGCCCCACCAACGAGTTCCCTGACCTTAAAAACTCCTGGGTGGCGAGTATCGGGCCAAGAGGCGGCCGGGAAGCAGAGTCTGGTGAGGGCGCCGCCGCTGCCGGCGAGGGGGGTGGGCGCGGGCATGGGAAACGATCGGGAGGAAGAAGAAACTTCTGATCCCACTGGTCAGTGACAGTTTGAATTGAACTGGGATCCGCTGTGGCTACCCGATCGTCTGTGGCTACAGCCGGAATGGGTGTGTACCACTGTGTGTCTGTGCTGAGAGATCTCCACGTCACCCCTATCAGAGTTTAAACTTTTCCCGGTTTATTTGAATCCCCAAATTCAGTTCAAACTTTAGAATCTCATAACTTTTGCTAGGAAACTCCAAAATTAGTGATTCAAATTGGGTTGGATTCATATTGAAAAACTCTATCGAAATATGCAACCAAATTTGTACGAAAGTCAATATTTAATTCTGTAAAATTCTTTAAATCTTTTCAGCAAAAGAATTTCGAGGGAGTTTGGTTCATCCAAAAAGACAAATTTTTCCAGAATATTCCACAAGATGATATTGATCTCCGGTTAAAATTTCAGATCATTTGGAGTTGATTTGTTTAGGAGAATTCAGAGTTCAAGTTGCTGTGTTCAAATGAATACAGAAACTTTTTCAGAGAATTCCCAAAACTTGGAAATTCAGTTCTGGGCAATTCTTAGCTCCAAAACACCTATGAAAATTAATGCAGGCTCTATGAACTACAATTGAAATTTTAGTTCACTAAGTCTGACATGAATATGTGAGTTACTTCAGAATTAATTCCTTTTTGCTTAATTGCTTAGAGCATTGTTCTGAATAAACCACTCAGTGAAAAGTGCTAAATTTTGGTCCAGATGACTTTCTTGTGACAAGGAACTCGCATGAAAATTTTCAGCTCCATTGGAGCTTTGGATCATCACTGTCCTGTTCAACCTCTTTAGACGAGTAACACACAAGTGATGAAATGCACTTATCACTTGATCATGTTGCTTAACCCAAATCCAAATCTTAGCACCAGTGCCATTTTAAATTCTGAACAGAGTCCCATTTTCTAACTTGTCATTAGAACGTGATAGAAAAAGCTTTACAATTAAATACACATGCATATTCATATCGTGTAGTCGTCTGCGTGAGGACTTGTGAACAAAGTGAACGGGATTTCAAAGACAAGGTGATTGAGTGATCAAGCCTCAAGTGATCTTCACTAACTGAATATATACTTAGTCACCTGCAAAGCAAAGGCAATCTCCGGTTTGCATTTAAGTTGTTTATAAAGTTTTTACTTTGTTCACTACTATGGGTTAAAGTTTGTATGTGCATGAGGTCAGGTATGATTGATACTCCAAATGCATGACCAAAATGAACCCTGGGTCAAGTGTAGAATAGTGTTTCACAACTGTAGAATATTTCCATGTTAAATAGGTTGTAAGATCCGGTAGAAGTCGAGTAGTTGGAATCTACTCGCGAGCTATAGTTCGGGATCACACGGGTATGGTTTAAAGAGGCAAACTAAAGTTTATGTTTCCAAAGATGAGACCGGGCAGGAGGGTTAGGAAGCGACAAGACGAGGTCTTGGTCAAGTAGCTCTGCCTGTGTCGGTTAAGGACCGATGCGTGTGCGGCCCGGCTGAGCAAGTATTGAGTTGTGTACCGGATGCTTACTGCTATATGGGACCCAGGAAACCGATGTACCAGGTTAACTGGATTGTAGAGGCATACCACATTGTTTTGTTAGACCTATGAGCCCGAGACGGCGTGATCGGTTCTACTGTTGGGTTTCTTGTGAAAGGTTGCCACATACGACGTAATGAAGGACGCCACATTTGGGTCTTCAGAGGCGGGCGTATGTGTCGAGTATTCCAGGCAGTGTTTGATTCGAATCACCATCCCTCGTGGATATGAGTACCGCTTGCACACTGTGTTATGACGCAGTAATCAAGTTGTGTGACAACAGTTTGCATGTTTTATATGCTGCTATAATAAATGGAATTCCACGAAAACCTTGTATGAAGTAGAGATAGAGCAAATTAAAGTTAATTTTCACCTTGGGACAAGTAACATTGGAATGAAGCGTTTCTTGTTTTATTGTTGATTTCCAATGTTGCTCGGCACAATGGCACTACTGTGATGGCTAAAATCTGAAAGTAAAGGATGAACGTGTAAGCGAGTCTTTATGCAACTTGTTTATTGTCTTAAGTTACCATCATGTAGAGTTGCATGCCTTAGAAGAGACGGTTAAGTCTTGCTGAGCCTATGTGCTCATGCTTGCTATATGAGTGGTTTTGCAGGTTAACCTCGACGCTTATGAAGAAGTTTGTCCAGTGAGACTCGGATACTTCCGAGCCATGTAACACATGGAGAACAAAGCCGCTGCAATGTCTTCGTGTTGCTAGCGAGAGGAGTCCACGGGCTGGACCTCTTCTCGAGTGCTCATTAGTTATTCGACGTGAGCTGATTATAGTCTTCCGCTGTAGCTACTTGATGTAAATTATTTACAAAGAACCCCTGTAAGCTTCCGTTTTTGATTTATGAATACATGTTTCCTGAAATGTGTGCTGTTGGGTGCCGCATAACACGGCACCACCCAATGCGATTTCCGGGCGAGCGGCATGGCCCGGTGACACAGGCCGGGTCCCTCTCAGTGTGGTATCAGAGCCACATTGGTAATAGCGCACAGAATAAGGATCGTATTACGACAAAAACTTAGGATACGGTGAGGAAACAATATTAGGCCCATATAAGGACTACTATATTAGCCTAATATGAAGGTGGCAAGCTAACTTATATGCTATGTCGGAAAGTCATGCATCTCGGGACGTTCTATGTCTTGGAAGGTGCATGTAAGCACTGTCCACTAGTGCGCACAAGCTGAAGGGTGGAGTCTCACGGGTTGCAGGTAACCCGACCAGGTTTGGTATCCTCTACGACTCTTCATGTCGTTTGGAGTATTCGAGTAACGCCCTTCCCTGGCATGCTATGGGCAAGTATGGGAGACCCCGTCACGTGGTTAGTAACATGAACACATAGCTCAAGGTATGTTTGGCTAGAGAACACCTGTGCGAGTGATGACGGACGGGTGTACGAACTGTATTGGGACCGAGTTCGGTGTGCAGCCGAACCTGACGATTGTGTGTGACTTATGCAGGTTTAACCATGAAACCGTAGTATGAGTAGCACACGTTTGCGAGTGACCGTCTTAGTGCCACTGATAATACGGATATGCCGGTATAATCCAGTTAGGATTTTTTTTGGTGAGGCTACGTAGTACCGACATGATTCTTACGGTGCATCGACACCGTATTACACTTAATAATCTCTTCCCTAGAAGAAATGATTCATGATCTAACTTTCAACTGAAAATGGAAGTTTGAAACAAATAGTAGTACTGAACTCTTATTTTGAGCTACGATTCAAATGAGAGAATGACTAGGCTTCAAAGATTTCAAAAACAAAGTGCTCTGCTTCTGGCAGGAATTCTTGCTGGACTTTGACAGAGAATAACTCCGAGTTGATTTACCCAATTAAGGTGTATGATACAGTTCTGGAAAGATTTTTAAGTGCTCTACAACTTATCTGCAGATCTCCAGAGCAAAATCACACGTTGAGTTGGTAAAAAGTCCAGTTGAAGGCAAACTGTCCAGAACCAGGACAGCAGAAAAAACCTCTCTGGACCTTTCCGTTTTTAAGCCATAACTTTCTGTAGAATAATCTCTAAGGAGCATATGATACACCGTTGGAAAGGTTATGAAATGTGCAACTATGTTGTAGTTCAAAGCTTGCTAAGATTCTTAGTGTATTTGTATATACAACTGTGATAGATAGCCACATACAAAGGAGATGCTGGCAAATTTTATCCAGGAATTCTGTCAACTTTGGAAAATCATAACTTTTGATCCAGAGATGATCTGAAGGATTATGAATAAGCATTGGAAATATACTGAAGTTTAATAAAAGTTCGGTATTGAACTCAAGTCAAGAATCTGTAGTTAACTTGAGTAAATTTTGGAGTTTGGGTGAACTGGTTAGGGTAGTCAAGCTGATTAGTTTAGCGTACATAAGATTTGTCTAAACATGAATGTGGTTGTGCTTTCATAAAGTTCATGACATGTTCATATTTTAATTATCTTTACTTACTGCTGGGATAGAATTTTGTTTGACTCAAAATTTGTTTCGTGCAGTATGGTTCGCGCACATTCTCAAATGGAGCTTGGAGGTTCGAGTCGAGGTGGGAATGACTCGACTTCATCACAAGAGCCATCGCCAACCGGATTCGCGAAAATTATGGCGAAGATGAATGAAACTCTCCAAACTCTAGTTCAACAAGGAATAAATAGAGAAGCTCAACATCACATGCCAACCCAGAGCACTTATCTGGATTTCTTGGCGACACAACCGCCGGTATTTTCCAAAGCGGCCGACCATTGTGAAGCAAATCATTGGTTACGTGTCATTGAGTCCAAGTTTGGGTTGATCCAGTGTGACGATTTCCAGAAGACTCTATTTGCCGCTCAGCATCTTCACGTCTTTGCTGGAGCCTGGTGGGCAGAATACCTTGCTATCTAACCAGAAGGACATTGTGTCACGTGGACGGAGTTCCAGGATGCATTTCGTGCTCGCTTCGTTCCTGCGGACATAATGGAAACAAGTCCTGATGAATTCTGGAATCCAAAACAAGGGGAAATGAGTGTTATTGAGTATGCGAAGGAATTTTAATCGCTTAGCTCAATATGTTCCTGATTATGTGAAATCACCAGCTATGAAGAGTTATCATTTTTACTGAGGGTTGACTGCTAGGCTGCGATGTGAGTTGGCTCAAGTTAGCCAACAGAATTTTGATGAGTTTGTTAGCTGTGCTATCACTCAGGAGTATTATTCCAATCTCTTCCTTAAAAAAAAGAGGGAGTGGGACTCATCACAGGATGAATGCAATCATCTGCCTCAAAAGTATCGGTGGGTAATCCGTTCACCTTCCGGACGAGAGGTTCCACAAAAGAAGCAGTCATTCTTGGAGTACGATGACTCTTATACTCCACAGAGGTTTTATTTACCTCCAGCGCAGCAACAACTTATTTCTCGTGCACCTCAGTAACAACAATGTGCACCAGAATATTATTCCCCTCATGATATTGAAGATGATCAAGGTGATTTCTCAACTGAACCGAGCAGCAACATGATGTCTGCAGGTTCAATTCTAAATAATGATCTTGGGTAGCAAAGAAAAGCCATGTCCAAAGTGGGAACTGTTAGCTATGTGTGAGTCGACGATCTGCCTGGAGGAGGACCGGTTCTCGCGGGCAGGCTCACCTTAAATGACAAGCCGGTTGTCATTCTATTCGACTCTGGTGCAACACATAACTTCATTAGCAAGGCGACGGTAATCCGGGATCAGATTTCCGCAATGATCACAAAGGGTTCTTACCTTATTCATTCGCCAGGGGGAGACATATCGGCTAATGAAGTCGTTCCTAAAGCACAACTTGTTTGCGTGAAAAATTTTACCCTATCACCCTCATTATTCTCGAAGATCAACGAATCGGTGCCATATTGGAAATATCATGGTTAAATTTCCATAGGGCTGTTCTAGACATCGAGAACCAGAGTGTTCATTTAGACTCTCCACTTCACGGGCGTCAGATGTTGTATCTCGGCAACGCTGTTTCCGATGTCCCGGAAGTATGTAATGCCGAAGCTTGCAAGTTAGAAGACATTCCGGTAGTCCGTGAATATCCGGACGTGTTTCCCGAAGATCTTCCAGGCTTACCCCCTGAGCTTGAGGTGGAGTTCAAAATAGAATTGATACCGGGAACTACGCCGATCTCAGAGACCATACGAAATGGCTCCAAATGAATTAGCTGAACTGAAGTAGCAACTAAAAGATCTGATGGACAAGGGGTTTATTCGTCCAAGTTCATCACCATGGGGTTGCTCGGATTTATTTGTTAAGAAGAAGGATGTGACACTGAGGCTATGCGTCGACTATCGTCCGTTAAATGCTGTGACGATAAAGAACAAGTATCCACTACCCAGAATTGATATTCTCTTCGATCAACTAGTGGGTGCTAAAGTCTTTTCCCATATGGACTTAAGATCGGGACATCATCAAATCAAGATTCGAGTGGAGGATATCCCGAAAACAGCATTGTCGACATATATGGACTCTATGAGTATCTTGTCATGTGATTTGGATTGACCAATGCTACGGCTCACTTTATGTATCTTATGAACTCGGTGTTCATGCTGGAGTTGGATCAGTTCGTCGTGGTTTTCATCGATGATATCTTTGTCTATTCCAAATCAGAGGAGGAACACGCTAAACATTTGCATATTGTGCTCCAACAATTGAGAGATCACAAGCTCTATGCAAAATTTAATAAATGTGAATTCTAGATCAACCAAGTGCCATTTCTTGGACATATTATTTCAGCGGAAGGCATCGCTGTTGATCCAAGCAAAAAGATTGAACTAGTGCTAAAATGGAAGTCTCCAACATCAGTCCATGAAGTCCGTAGCTTCTTAGGTTTGGCGGGATATTATCGGAGGTTCATCCTGGGCTTCTCAAAAATCTCTAAACCTATGACGGAGCTACTGAAAAAGGGCATCAAATATGATTGGAGCAATCCATGTGAGAAAGCTTTTCAAACATTGGTGAAACACCTCACAACAGCCCCGGTTTTAGCTCAACCGGATACAACCAAGCCCTTTGATGTTTATTGTGATGCGTCCGGCATCGGACTTGGTTGCGTACTTATGCAAGGAGAATGTGTGGTCGCATATGGATCACGGCAATTACGGAATCATGAACAACATTATCCCACTCATGATCTCGAGCTTGCTGCTGTGGTATTGGCTTTGAAGATGTGGAGACACTACCTATGGGGAAATCTAGTTCATGTCTACACCGCAACCACAAAAGTTTGAAGTACATATTAACTCACAAAGAGTTGAATATGAGACAACGGCGATGGTTAAAGCTGATCAAGGACTATGAAATTTAAATTCATTATCATCCGGGCAAGGCAAATGTGGTTGCCAATGCACTCAGCCGGAAATTTCATATTCATAATCTGACCATTACGCCGAAAGAAGGGGAAGAACCGAGTCTCTACTTGGTTCCATATGGAGCTCTACATAATCTATCTTTCATACCCACATTAAAAGAGGAGGTTATGAATTCTCAAAAGCGAGACAAGGGCATGCCTCATATTAAAAGAAGGTTGAAGAACGAGGAAATGAAATGTTTCTGGTTAGATGATGAAGATACCTTATGGTTCAAGGACCGGATAGTTGTACCCCGTGATATGAGGCTGTGGAAGAAAATTTTGGATGAGGTTCATTTATACAAATTTTCTATTCATCAGAGCAGCAGCAAGATGTACCAAAAATTGAGGACTAAATTTTGGTGGACCCGGATGAAGCGAGAGATTGCTAAATACGTAGCAGAATGTGATACGTGTCGGCGATTAAAGTCGACCACATGAAGAAAGAGGGAACATTGCTACCGCTAGGCGTTCCGTCATGGAAGTAGGGGGATATTAGTATGGACTTCATTGTCGGACTACCTCTCACGGCTAATAAGCATAACTCGGTTTGGGTGGTCGTTGATCAGTTAACCAAATTAGCGCATTTTCATCCCGGTACATACGGGATTCCATTCCAAGAAGTATGTGGAGCTGTATATTGCAAGAATACTGTGCCTACATAGAGTTTGCTGGACGATCATCTCCGATCGAGGCACGTTGTTCGTTGCTCGTTTCTGGGAGCAGCTACATGTCTCACTAGGAACCTAATTAATCAGAAGCTTTGCATATCATCCTCAATCCGATGGGTAAACGGAGAGGGTGAACCAAGTTCTTGAAGATATGCTTCGAGCATGTGCCATTCACCACAGTAAGGGATGGGACAATCATCTGCCATTGGCGGAATTCACTTATAACTATGGTTATCAAGCGAGGAACCATATGGCACCTTATGAGGCTCTCTACAGCTGGAAGTGTCGCACACCCTTGAACTGGTGTGAATATAGCGAGATAGTTATTTACGGGATTGATCTCGTAAATGAAGCTGAAGAGCGGGTAAGGCTTATTCAAGAAAATATTAAAGCCGCTAAGTACAGACAAAAGAGCTATGCGGATAAGAGACGTCGTCCTCTGGATTTCCATGTTGGGGACCACATATATCTCCGTGTATCTCCTATGAAGGGAATTCACCAATTCGGAGTGAAAGGGAAGTTAGCTCCGTTTTTTATCAGTCCCTTTGCCATAATCGAAAGATGTGGACCCGTGGCATACTGTTTGGAGTTACCGGCAGCCTTAGCCGGAGTTCATAACGTCTTCCACATATCAGTTGCGGAAGTGTTTGAAAGTTCCAACTGGAATTCTCATGGAAGGAGTAGCAGATTTAAAGCCGGACCTTACTTATGTTGAGCATCCAACCCGGATAATTGATGAAAAGACTCGCGAGACAAGAAACCGGACATTACGATTTTTCAAGGTGCTTTGGGAAAATCACACGTCCGAGGAAGCTACGTGGGAAAGTGAGGAGTATTTACAACTCAATCATCCGGAGCTAGTAGAGGCATATGTACGATAGTCGTCCTCCCCACATTGTTCTTAATTGTGAATCTCGGGACGAGATTCTTTTTAAGGGGGGAATGTAAAAGTCCCAAAACTTTTAAATGGAAAACTTGAGTGGTGAATAAAGTTGTCATGAGCAAGAACATATTTAATGTCCACTTTGAATTCAAATGTTCATCTAAATGCAAAGGTGGTCATTTTAAACGAAGAATGCAAACTGTGGTTGTAAACCTCCCCTTTGCAGCCGCCAAATTAAAAGTTTGAATCTTCAGGTCCAAATTATGAGGAAGGCAAATTTTGAAAAAAAGATTTGGAAGTACTTTGATATTCATGTCAAAGAGGCTTGTGAATTTCATTGGAATTTGAATTCAAATTTGAAACTGATGTAAACACTGTGGATTCTCCAAATGGATGTTAAAATTGGGCTCCATATAGTTGAATTATGAACCCTACCAAAATTGGAGATATTCTGGAGAGGGAAAAGAGGTGGGGCCCAGTGTTCAGTGAGGCGCTAGACTTGCCGCTGAAGTAAACCGAGACAGACCGGAGAGCTCCCAGCTCGACAACGAGACATGCCGTGAGCCACATCCCGGCTTCTCCCTTGCGCTGGAGAGCTGCTCGTGCGTCTCCTTCACCCTCAGCATAATCCGTTAGCTCACAAGATGTAACACACGGTTTCGTTTCTCCCTCGCGCAAGAGAACGAGAACTCACCGCCGCCTCTGTGCTCCGATCAAAAATCGGCAAATCCACCTCGCACAGCTTCCTCCTCGATGGGCCTGGTGGTTCGTCCCCTACCTTCTCGGCGCAGAGCTGCTCGAGCCCGATCCGTTTTCACGTAGAACGGCTTTTCTGTGCGGCGACCTAAAAGAACCGGTACCGGCTCATCGTGGACAGCTCGTACCGAAGACCTTCACGGCCGAGCTAGGGCACCCAGAGGAGCACTGGATCGTCACATTGCTCCTCCCCAAACCTCAGCTCAAGCTGTGAATCATCGTGTACGAATTTGACGTTTTTCTCCCAGTGCACCTCCACGGACCTTTCGGTATGAAATTCAAAAATTCACCCTCAATTCTCATCCTTGGTTCACTAAATCGTGCACAAATGAGCTAGACCTGTTGGCGAACTAATTTCCTTCACAAACATAGCTTAGAACCGAGTAGTTGCAGCTAATTTCAAGCTTTCCGATCGGTGGCCATGGCAGGAACGACCGGGCGCACGGTGAAACCCTAGTAGCCGCCGTTCCCGAGATAGTTTGTACCCAAGTCGATCTGCCTTAGGTGCCGCTGCTGCTGTATAGCCGAGGAACCGGGTGTTTGGCGGTCGGGAGAAGTGGGCCGAGCTTCACCCAATGTCGCCGCACGTCGCCGGCATAGTTCCGGTCTGATCGAGCAAAATCTCGAGGTCTACTTCCATGACATCATCGTAAAGTCAAAGAAAGCATCCAGCCTCATCCCTTACCTCGAAGAGACCTTCACTAATGTCCGCCGCAACAACATTAATCTCAACCCGGAGAAATGTGTATTCGGCATCCCTTGAGGGAAGCTGCTCGGATACATTATCTGAGAGAGCGGCATCGAAGCCAACCCCGAGAACATCACAGAAATCGCCAACATGGGTCCCATCAGCAACTTTAAAGGCATGCAAAGATTGATGGGCTGCCTTGCAGCCCCGAGCCATTTTGTCGCATGGCTCGGGGAACGGGGCCTACCCCTCTATCGGCTCCTGAAGAGGTCCCAGCCATTCAGATGGATGGAGGAGGCTCAGAAGGCCCTCAACGATCTTAAAGGCTTCCTCACCAACCCCCTGATACTGGCCTTGCCGGAGCCGGACCAGCAGCTCCTCTACATCACGGCCACCAATCAGGTGGTCAGCACCGCCCTCGTCGTAGAGCGGAAGGAGCCTGAGCATGGCCACAGGGTCCAAAGGCCGGTCTACTTCATGAGCAAGGCGCTATCCGACTGTGAGACGCGCAATCCTCACGTACAGAAGCTCCTATACACCATCCTCATAACGAAACGGAAGCTCCTGCACTACTTCCAGAGCCATCGGGTGCGGGTGGTGACAGCGCACGGGCTTAGGGCGATCATCAATAGTCAGGACTCATCCGGGAGTATCATGAAATAGGCACTAGAGCTCATGGGATACGATATATACTACGTCGCCTGAACAGCAATCAAGTCCCAAGCCCTGGCCGATTTCATCGCCGAATGGATGGAGGCACAAACGCCTCCAGTCACGACCGATTGTAAGTACTGGGTAGTGTATTTTGATAGATCGCTAACCCTTAACGGCACAGGAAGCGGCATTGTCCTTATTTCTCCAGAAGGAGATCGGCTCCTATACGCATGGCGGTTGCACTTCAAGGCAACTAACAACATCACAGAATACGAAGCCCTCCTCAACGGACTCTGCATTGTAGCCGAGCTCGGCGTACGATGACTCTACATACACGGTGATTCCGAGCTCAAGATCAACCAGATGATGAAGGAGTCGAGTGTGAAATCCTAAGAATTAAACACATGTAGTTAAGCTCATGAACGCTTAGTAAAAATGGGAGGAATTAAAAAGAAATGAATACAATGATGTGAGATTAAAGGTGGGACTAAAAACCGCAACATAGCACCTAAAAATCTTTATATGATCTCACATTTCAAATCCTTCGGTTCAAACTAGGCTGGCTGCCAAATGTACCTAGATTTGGAGCTAAGTGATTTATTTCAAAATGGATTATAGTTAAGTAGAGTTCCTCACTAAACTTCTGAACTCTACTCACAACATTACCAAACATGGAGATCTGATTTCACAATTAGGTTCTCCATAGTCTAAATAGTATCCCTGCCAAATTTCATTGAATTTGGACTAGGTTTGCTATTTGTTTAGGTGAAGTGAAGTGGAAATCCAAATCTAAATTCGAAACATCAGATTTCAAATTCAACTTCATCCAAATTCGAATTGAATTTCACCATTGGATTCTTCATATTCAGTTTAGCCGACATGCAAATTTTTACCATTTTTGGAGTCGGTTTACTATTTTAAGTGAATTTACAAAGTGGATAAGAGGGAGGTGGGACCCACATGTCAGTTGTGAGACTCCCTCTCTCACGCGCGCGCCCGAATGGTCACGGTGCTCCAGCGCGCTGCTCGCGCTGGCGGGCTGCTGTAAGTTCCCCTAAGACCGCCCTCCGTGCGGTACAAATCTCCTCACTGCCGTGGGTGTAAAAATCTACCGAGTTCTCTGCTCTCCATCCTCGCTGCACCCAAGCTCATCTCGCTGCCGCTTCGGACCTCCGTAGCCCTGGCGATCCAGCCACTTTAGCACCTCACACCCGAAAGCAAAAAGATGTCCCATCATGTGCTGAAGCTCACGGTGAAAGTCGTTCTTCGTTCATGCATCAGGTGCAATGTATTTTCCAGTTGTTCCTTGGTGTGTTCATTTCAGTCAAATTGATTCTGAGGTGAAATTCACCTCACACGATTCTTTAGCGATTGTGTATGTCTAAGGACATGATCTAGACATCCATAGGAAGCTGTAGGAAGAAATAGAGCAAGTTTTGCCCAAGAAACCGAAGAGTTCACCGAGTTTTATCCTCAGGCGGTGAAAACCTTTCGGTTCACAGGTGAACTCTAGGTTCCGGCCGTTTTCATCAGCTTCTTGGTTCATTTTCGTGCTCCACGTGATTCAGTGATGCCGTAGGAGCAAAACCCGGTCGAAAAGAGGCCTTTTGAGCTAGAACACCGTCGCCGGTGAGCTTTGAGCCGCTGTCGCCGTGGTCAGCCATGTTCCGGCCATCGCCGGCGTGGGCTGAGGTCAGCAGCGTGCTCAGGGTGAAAAGTTAGGCCCTAGTGGTAAGTTTGGAAGAACCGTATGCCCAGGAAAACCTCAGTGGTGAGCTCGCCGTGGTGTGCCGCCGCGAGAAGGTCGGGCGTCGGGAGGTAGAAGACGACTCGACGGGTCCTACACGTCAGCGGCTGTTTCTCATCAGTTGCGGCTGGAATCCGGTGTGGCAGTGTGGGTATTACTCTGTAGCCCCGTGTTGCTTTGCTCTGAGTGGTCCAGTTTAATTGGGTGGGCCCGGGAGACTGTTTTAAGGATTTTCAGTAGGAAAATAATTCCAGTTTGAGGGCAAACTTTGGGAATACATATATTTCAGTAGGATTGTCCAAAATTCCTCAAAAAAATTTTAGAGTCCTTGTGACCAATACTTTCTGGAAATACCATTTAATTGGTATGAAAATCTCTAGATTTTGCTTATTAATTCCTTTAATTTAAATATTTAGGAACTAATTGTAGAAGATCCCATAATAGAAAAACTCCCAAATTTGGCCAGAACCTCCTTTATAATATTTTTGATCATCAGGCCAAATTTCAGCTTCAGTGGACATAGCTAAGTAGGGTAAATAATGGCATTTTGCCCTATGTCCCTAAAAATCCTGAAAAACAATTCCAGATCATCCCAATTCTTACCGTAGTGTATGGCACATGCTCTCAGCATATCCTCAATTATTTGATTCACCCTCTCGGTTTGCCCATCAATTTGAGGGTGATACATGGAGCTGAAAGTGCATCTAGGTAATCCCCGTGGGTTTTGGATGATTGATGACGACAATTAAGATACTAATGAGTTTTGCTGAGTATGAGCACAGGTCCTTATCAAAAAGAATAGATGTGAAGTCTCTCAAGAAGCAAAAAGGAAAAGAAGAAGACTCTCAAGAGTAGAAAATATAATTTTTCTATTGAATTTCAAATTTTCTAGTTGTGTACAGGGTCTCCTCTTTTAGAGTGCTTGAGAATCATTAGAGAGCTCAAACTAAAGTTAGAATCGTGAGAGGAAGTAGTCATAGGTATGGCTCAAAAAAGAAGACCGGACTTGTCCGGACTGGGGGCCGGACTAGTCCGTTCCAAACCGGACTACTCCGTTTGAGACCGGACAAGTAGTCTCTGAGTGAGTTCGGACTTGTCCGTTTTAGGCCGGACTAGTCCGTTGTCGAGTGAGTCTGATCCTTTATGAGACTAAATCTCAGAAGGCCGGACTAGTCCGCTAGGTGGACTAAGCCGTTTAGGTCCGGAGAAGGAGTCTCTGAGTGACCTCGGACTAGTCCGCTCCACATGCCGGACTAGTCTGGTCCCTTTAGACTAGTCCAGTTTAGGACGGAACAAAGGTTCCTGTATGAGCTCGGACTAGTCCGGAGTTGGCCAGACTAGTCCGCAGTCCTAGATTAGAGAGTTTTCGAGACTAAGTCTGGTAAGACCGGACTAGTCCACCCCCTACTAGACTAGTCCGTTCTCATCCGAAACAAAGGTTCCTGACTGAGATCAGACTAGTTCGCTCTTCACCGGACTAGTCTGGGATTTTATGACCGTTTTAATCCAACAGTCACGAGACATTAGTTGGTAGCCTTGTGACGTGAGTGGGCCCCCAAGAACGGACTAGTCCGGGGTTCTGACCGGACTAGTCCGGACTTTAGTAGGTAACGGCTAGATGTCGAGATCTCTATAAAAGGAGACCTCCCGGCTGAGAATTGGAAGAATAGAAACCCTAGCGCTGAAAACTCATTACTAGAGCTCTTCTAAGCCTCTTTCCTCACCTTCTTGACCCCTAAGATTGGATCTTAAGGGGTTTGTGGATTTGTGAGACGAGAAACATGGTGATCGATGTTTGAGCTCTCGGTTTGACTCTCTTGCACTCTAATTGTTAATTTGAGTTCTTGGCTGTTGTATTTTTATTCCTAGAACTGCTAAGTTGTTGTAGGGAGCCTCAAGTTGTGAGTAGCCCCTAAGAGCATTGTAGTCACATTCGATTGATAGTGAAAGAGTCCGGGCTTGATCTTGGTGATCGCTCGGTGAGGGAAGGGTTGGAAAAGACCCGGTCCTTTGTGGACTCCTCAACGAGGACGTAGATTCCTTTGTGGAATCGAACCTCAGGATAAATCATGTCTCTTGTTTCCTTTACCTTCTCGCTCGTTCACTAAAATTACTTATTAAGCTTTCGTATTGTTTAACACTTGTGAATTGTTCTGCTTTCTTGCAATCTAATCATTCACAACTAATTAGTTAGATTGTTAGACTACTACATATCTTCCGCTTAAGCAAACTTGAAAAAGAAAACCTAAAACGCAATTTTATATCTAGACCGGACTAGTTCGTCCTCAGACTGGACAAGTCCGGCCTCTTTCAAGTTTAATCCGCTTTTTGCAATAGTTTCAGGTTTTATTAGCCTATTCACCCCCCTCTAGGCAACTTTCAATTGGTATCAGAGCCTAACTCTCCACAAAAGCTTAACCACTTGGAGAGGAGATGGTGGACAAGACCGGTAGCCAAATTGATCTTATCAAGAGAAAAGGAGCAAGTATGAGCAACTTTGAAGAACAAGGTTCTAACCTGCCTCCAGCAATTACTCCTCCACAAGACGTCTAGAGCTTAGAAGAAGATGAAGAAGTTTTTTGTCTCATGGCTCTCCTCAAGAAGAGGAAAGGGGAAGCTAAGAAGAAAAAGAAGGAGAAATTGGAGAAGAAGCTCAAGAGTAGTCAACAAGACTACTCGCGATATCCTTTTAATTATGAACGTTTAAATTCTCACTCTAGTTATTTAACAATTCCCCTAGGCAAACCACCTCACTTTGATGGAACTAACTACACAATGTGGAAGCACAACATGAAGTTGCATCTAATTTCCTTGAACCCATGTCTTTGGCATGTTGTGTGTACAGGTATAGATATCCCCAAAAACGAGGATGAACTCACCCAAGAGCAAGAACAACAAATCCACCGCAATGCACAAGTGTCACACCCGGTTTCTCCGAAGAACAACCGAGTGAATATCACATGTATGCCAGGATCATTTTCTCATACATGTGATGACAAATAGTGAAGCATCATTTATTACAAGCCAGGTGTCGAATATAAATAAGTCTTACAAAGCATATGTCTCGATGGACGATAAATAGTTCATCACAAATAAATAAACTAGCAGCGGAATATTATTCTTGTGGGCTCCATTGCAGGCGTTGCCCGGGGGTCTCCATGAACCTAGAAACCTTCTTCGGGTCCAAAGTCTTGGTCATTATACACCACCTCATTATCTTGACCTGAGCAGCAATATAAACCAACAAAATATGCAAGGTTGAGTACCGATGGTACTCAGCAAGTGTGGGAAAGTTATGTCATGCATGGCTATAACAAGGGGAGGTTGAACTCAAGGTTATAGCACTACGCAATTAATACCTATCACCTTAGCCTATTAAGCACCTACATTACTACACAGGTGAAATGGTCCCAATCTCCCATCCCATCATCATAATCAAATAACCATAACATCATTTCCAATGTTAAGCTCCCCGCTTAACATCCACAACTTCCAAAACCATCAATCCTCTAATCATGAATAAGTCCAAGCCGCTCTTGACCGTGAGCACGGCTGTCATGACAGTTTTGACTCTGCAGAGTTTGTAACACTGTACCCACATGTAGTGATTTCATCCCCCGTTGCCGGGTGGACTAAAAGAACCTCCATTAAGCCAGTGGCTACGAACCACATTCACACTTCCCAGGTGTGTAGCCAGGAGATCACTACGAAGCCTTTACAAAGGGATTCCCGACGAGCATGGGCCCACTGAGGTTTCACCCCTAACAGCATACAAGAGGCTCCAACCCCGCTGCAGTCGCCCCCTCTTGAGCCTTGCGGTTCATATGGTAGTCCAGCTGGCACCTATTCCCCGCACCATCCAACACACCCATACTATGTCGGGGATACACCTAATTAATTGGCCAAGCTGCCCCATCTCAGCATGTGGTTGGCACGATAAAGCCAGGTTACATGCTCCATGAACCGGTCCTTAGGATCCAGGCAAGTACTAAACACAAACCCAAGTCTCGTGCACCCAGCACACAACCAAAACATCCAACTTGCCTTGATCCCTACCTCCACATAACTCACAATATCTCATTCAAGAGTATGGTAAAATAAACTGATGATCTCATATCCCAAATATCGCATTCTAAGCATGGCTAAGCATATGCATAATAATAAATGACATGATAAAATAAATCCCAACCCAAGCTACAAGGAAACAAGGAAATGCAATTCTAGGGAAACTTCTTAGCATGGGTTTCATATTTAACTTGACAATGCAATTAATTCTAACTACACATCCTAGTATAGGATCAAAGTGGTCAAGGACACTTGCCTCCTTCCTGCTGCTCTTGAAATGGGTAGTCCTGATCTTGGAAAGGAATAACTTGCTCTTGAGCAGGTTCTACATCATACCATCACACATAGCAAAAGAAAAACAACAATCCATAAGACATAGTTCACACTTCCACTTCATACAAACCACACATTCACATTTATGAAAGTCATTCACAATTATATGTGTTGTGGTTACTCTATGTGTGTTGATTTGTGGCTTGCATGCACTTTTGATCATATGTATATGATTCCTACTTTTGTGTTCACATTTATACTTACATACTATATATATGAGTTTCCAATTTAAATAAATTCCTTATATTCAATTACTACACCTTTTAGCTACCTAGTATGCATGAAAGGTATTTTCCTTCTCCATATGTGCCTTCATAATTTCTACCAACCCTAAACTGAATTCTTTGGATTTTAGAAACTCCATTTATCATTTATTAGTTGCTATATTTTCAGATTCATTTCCTATGCCTAAGTGTGAACTTTATTATAAAAATAACAAGACACATCATCTAAACAGAATAGGTTCTGATCTAAAATATTTGCTAATATATTTTTGACCTTTTCCTCTGATGTAAACTATTTTACAATTATTTTCCCTATTTTCTAGAACTATTCTTTACTTAAAAATGTGTCCCTAAATGTGAATAATAAATTAAACAGATTCACTTCAACCCAAAATATGTTTTTATCTCACTCCAAAGTTTTCTAAATACTGAGAAAGTTTTTAATTTAATTTTGACAATATGTTTGTCCCACTTTTTAAATTTTAATCACTAGCCACATATTCAATTTCCCAAATTAAATATTAAACAGGGCTAAAAAGGTAAACTCACCCCACTACAGGGTCTATAATATTATTTTCAGAATTTCTAGGGGTCTAGCTACACTTATGAGAGGAGTTTTTCCCAATTTTTATTAAGTCCAGGGGTAAAACTGATTTTTAAATGAATTTACATGATTTTTTGAAGTTCCAGGGGCTAGATCAGAAATTTCCGGGGCTAGCTCTTATTTCCCGAGAACCCCAGGGGGTAGCACGTAAGATTTTCAGTCTTTATAACGCGGGGCTGACGTGGACCGTCCGATTTAAAACAGACGGCTGAGATTATAACGTCGAACCGGTACGCGGAGATTTAAACCCTACCGTGCGATTTAAAATAAACGGCGCACAAGCGGCCACGTCGCTCTGATCGAGCACGGGCGGTGCTGCCGGCGGCGGACGGCGGCGATCTCGCCGGAGACTTTCGGATCTTCGAGAATTCTTCCTAGAACTGTGATCTTATGGCATAGATCGGTGGAGGAGAGGTCGGGGATCTCACCTCGGGGGTTTTCTTGAGCTCGGAGGTCCTGGAAGGTGATCGGCGACGAGGTCCGAGGTGAATTCACGGCGAGGCTCGTCGGCGCTGTGTTTACACTGCAAGTCACCGAGTTTTCTGTACCTGCAAGGTTCCCCGGAGGCGGTGGATCAAGACCAGCGAGTTAGATCGGAATTTCCGAGCGTAGATCGACCAGAATTCGCCGGAGAAGGCTCGGGTTCTCACCGGAGGAAAAATAGCAGATCGCGTGGAAACAGAACGAGGCCGGGGTTTTTATAGACGGGGGATGGCGGCGGGGTGGTTTAGATCGAGCCCGCGTCGCCCCCGAGCAAAATTCGGCTGGGATTCGCAGAAATCCGGATCGGTTTGGATTCGGGGTGAGAGAGTCCGGCGCGGGCTCGAGGTAGACGAAGAACTGGCGGGCCCCGCCTGTCAGTGGGAGGAAAGGGGCGCGCGCGGCTGCGGGCTGGCGCGGGTTCTAGTTGGGCCGGCTGGTGGGTTCCGGCCCACTGGCCGTTTTTTTTCTGTTTTCTTTTTTTTCTTTTTCTATTTCTTTTCTGATTTGAGTTTAATTTGAATTCCAGTTTGAATTTGAATTTTTGCAAAGCATGCAACACGTCCAAAAATTTTTAAATTCCCCTCTTAACATGATTTAGGTTCTTAACAAGATTTTTTGGGGTGTTACAGCTCTACCCCCCTTAAAAGAAATCTCGTCCTCGAGATTGGTGGTTCTAAGAAAACAATTCCGGAAATTGTGCCTTGAGCTCATCTTCCCGTTCCCAGGTGGCTTCCTCTTCTGAGTGATGATTCCATTGCACCTTGCACATCCAGATTCTTTTATTTCTGGTGAGACGTTCCATTGTCTCCAAAATCTTGTATGGTTGCTCGGCATAAGACAAATCTTCAGCTACGTCCACTTCATTCATGGGTAACGCCTCTTCAGGTGTCCTCAGGCATTTCTTGAGTTGTGACACATGGAACACATCGTGCACATCCGATAGACGAGCCGATAACTCTAGTTGATACGCCACTTCGCCTTTCCTCTCCAGAACTTGAAAGGGTCCGATGTATCGAGGTGACAACTTCCCTTTCACCTTGAACCGACGAAGTCCTCTGATAGGGGACACCTTGAGATAGACATAGTCTCCCACGTTGAAAATGAGCTCTCTTCTTCGTACATCGGCATAGCTCTTTTGGCGTGTCTGTGCTATCCTCAAGTTGTTGCGAATTTCCCTCACCTTCGCCTCGGTTTCTTGTAGTACTTCTGGACCAAACACTTTACTTTCCCCCGTTTGGTTCCAAAATAGGGGAGTCCTGCACTTCCTCCCGTACAAGGCTTCAAACGGTGACATCTTCATACTAGCTTGATAGCTGTTGTTATAGGAAAACTCCGCATACGGTAAGTTTTTATCCCAACTGCGATTGTTTTTGAGTGCACATGCCCTCAGCATATCTTCAAGAATCTGATTGGTTCTTTCCGTCTGCCCATCAGTTTGGGGATGATAGGCAGAACTAAAGTTCAGATGGGTTCCCATGGTTTCGTGCAACTTCTGCCAGAACCTTGAGGTGAACTGTGTCCCTCGATCCGACACAATCTTCTTTGGCACTCCATGGTAACACACGATCCTTGACATGTACAACTCTGCCAATTTGGATCCGCTGTAGCTTTCCTTCACGGGGATGAAGTGAGCTACCTTGGTTAGCCTATCAATGATGACCCATATCGAATCATATCCTGATTGGGTCCTAGGCAATCCCACGATGAAATCCATGCTGATTTCTTCCCATTTCCATTCAGGCACTTTGATTGGTTGCAATAATCCCGCGGGTCGTTGATGTTCTGCTTTCACCAACTGACATGTGTCATCTAGGGCAACATGTTCCGCGACATATCGCTTCATGCCATACCTCCAATACCTGCTCTTGAGGTCCTGGTACATTTTCGTACTCTCAGGATGAATGGAATAGTCAAAATCATGAGCCTCCTTCAAAATCAATTCACGGATCTCCTTTACTTCTGGCACAAAGATTTTTTTCCCGTGCCACACCGTTCCTTGTTCATTCTCTCTAAAACCCGGAGCTTTATTTTCCTTGATGAGTTGTCTGATCTCTTGTATCTTCTCATCATTCTTTTGACCCTCGCGTATGTCTCGCTCTAGTGTGGAGTCCACTTCCATGGCGATGGCTTCACCACTTTTCAAGGCTTACTTTAGGACATACTATATTAGTCCTCATTTCTCCTCCAGGAGAATTAACCAACATAGCAATTCTAAGTGGGATACGGGTAGATGATGTTTGGCAACATATTTGGATGATATGAAGGAATGTGATGCTCCAGAATCAAATAAGATGGTGGCTGGGTTGGAGTTGGTAAGGAACATACCAATTACGATGTCCTCAGCCTGTTGTGCTTCCTCGGCAGTGACATGGTTCACGTGGCCGCGAGCATAGTTCTGCTGTCCACGGTTCCCTTGATTGTCTCCTCCGTTCGGTTGCGGGTTCTGCTTGGGCACGTTACCTTGTTGTCCTCTCCTCGGGCATTGGTTCGCGATGTGTCCTACTTCCCCGCATGCAAAGCATGCCCTGTTGCCTACGGCAGTAGGTACGTTGGGGCGGGGGTTTTGAACAGGGGTGCCATTGTTAGTTCGGGGCGCAGGAGGCATGGGCACGCGAGGTGCTGGAGCAACGAGTTGTTACTGTGGTGGCTGACCAGGGTGGTATGCAGGAGTGGTCGATCCATACTGCGGTGCAGGGGGCATGTACCTAGGTCGTACGTTGCTCCCTTGGGGCTGGTATGGCATCTTCCTCTTGCACTCTTTCTCGATCTCTCGTATCTTGTTTTCAACCACTATGGCCTTGTGAACTAGCTTCTGGAAGCTGACGTAGTCATTGTTGAGGAGCTGAACCTGGATCTCATTGTTCAACCCTCTCATGAACAGGTACTGCTTCCTTTGATCTGAGTTGACATCTTCGGGGGCATACCGGGACAGTTGTATGAACTTGTTGAGATACTCATTCACACTTTTCTGTCCTTGGCGGAGACCTTCGAACTCCTGCCTTTTGAGCATCATTACACCAGCAGGGATGTAGTGAGAGCGGAAACTTTCCTTGAACTCAGTCCAAGTGATTGTCTCCGGGGTGGCATGAGCGTTGCTCAGGGCATCCCACCAGTCAGCAGCGGCTCTCGTAAGTTGGTGCGATGGAAGAGAACCTTCTCTCGGTCATTGCACTGAACAATGGCAAGCTTTTTCTCCATGGATTTTAACCAATCATCGGCCTCCATGGGATCACTAGCTTGAGCAAAGGTGGGTGGTCGAGTCCTCATGAACTCTCCCAACCTGTTATGAGCCGGCGGTGGTGGTGGCGGCGGTGCCGGAACGGGGTTTCGGTTGGCCTGCAACTGACCCAAAGTTTGGATCATGGTTTGCATAAGCTGGTTTTGCATGGACATCAACCTTTCCAGATGATTTTCGCCAGCTCCTGGGTTAGCAGGAACTTCATCATGGTCATCCTCCTGGACGTTCCTTCGGCCGGCGTTTCCTCTCACCATCTGTGAGAGAGATCGAAATAGAATAGAATGTTTAGAAGGTTAGGTATATTCCCTCTAACTATATGCATCAAGGTGAGTTGGACTATGTATATATTAGCCCATATGAGGATGTGAGCAAGTGCTGAGACATCTCACACCTCTTTCTTCTTATGTGTAGATATGGACAACGTTTTGAGACGTCCCACAACTCACACTAAGCACACAATCACAAATAATCATCACAAGGGCCCACACAACTCCTATTCAAGGATGGTTCCCTATGCCAAGGTAGTTTCAAGGCCAATCTAAGCTATTCACCCTAGGACTCTTCCTTTGGTCAGCGTGGCTTAGCTACCAGTCTGGGTCTAATACCAATCCATGACTCCTATTTAGGGGTGTAACTTGCTTGTTAACCCATGGCTCTATTATCAATCTAAGGTTTCTATCTAGGCGTGTAACCTACTGTCAACCCGTGGCTCTGATACCAATCTGTGACGCCCTCAATTATGTGGGAAAACCACGGAACCGAGAACTAATGCATATGTGTGCCCTGGATGTTCATCACACATATACATATATTCCACAAACTGAATTCAAATTATATATAACCACGAATAACAGAGTTTATTACAATACCTCATGAGTCTTGTACTCATGCTCACAACGGAAGTCTTTATTCTAAAGCGAAAGCAATTTAGCTAATGCGGAAGCAAATCTAAGCAGAAGTGGCTCCATCTCTACTCCCTCCACAAGCAAGGTTGAGAACAGATCACACGCCATAATGCTCCACTTGGTCTTCATAGTAGGCTTCTCCTGCTGCTGATGATGAAGTAATAATGCAAGTTGAGTACAATGATGTACTCAGCAAGTGCGGGAAAACACATGATATGCAGCTCATAAACAAGGTAGGTATAAAAAGGCTTATTTGCAGAAAAAGCAGATTTATAAACCATGATAAAACAGCAACTTAACTTTAGATGAATGTAATCCCAGCATGTATTGAATTACCAACATATCTCCATCGCTTTCCATGTCCCACCCGAACATTAACCAACTTCATTCTTACTTACGAATACTTCCTCGTATTCGCTACCATCTCACGAATACCTCCCCGTATTCGCTACCATCTCAAAACATATTCGTCTCACACCGAGACCAAACTCGTTGCCATGACTCAATAATCATGCAACCACCTTATTACCCGGACTCAACAGTCCCAACAACCAAACCATAACAAACTCATTAACCATAACCAAGAACCTTCTCAATAACCATCCCAACTAATCATGGCAGTTTAGCCAGATGCTCGTGACCGTAAGCTCGGCTATCATGATAGTTTTAGACTCTTCAGAGTTTGCACCTCTTTACCCACAAGTTTGTGATTTTGTCACCCGTCGGCGACTGCAGAACCTCCATTATACCAGTACACAACCGTCGGTGTATGGCCAAGAGATCACAAAATAGCCTTTACAAAGGGGTTACTAGATGTATGGACTCACTAAGGTTTCACCGACAGGCTAGAATCTCCAATTCTCCCACCCACAGGCCCCCTCTTGTGCCATGCACTTCCCATGGCAGTCCTCACTCGACTCCCATTCCCCGAGCCTTCCACAGTCCATAACACTTTAATAACTCACCTAATTACTCAGCTAAGCCGCACCCATACTTGGCCTTGTGGTGGCACTGTTATCCTGGCATGTACATGCATGAACCGGTCCTTAGATCTATGGCATGTAAACCACCGTCCCATGCTACCTCATTCACAAACCCAGTCTTGCCTAGATCTTCCTCCAATCCATGTCCATTATTAACATCAGTTTCTTATTATCAATACGAGTGCAGTTAGCTAGACACATCTATCTTGCTTCCCAATCCCATAGACTAAGCGAAGCATAAAGCAAAAACCATACCCGACTCATAAACTTCCCAGGCGACAAGGGTGGTTTAACCAAAACTAGTAAACTTCTATAAAAGGGTTTCCCATCAAGTTTGACTCAGCACACACACCTTTTCGCAAAACAAAATAGTTTTTCCCAAAACATAGGATCAACATGGTCAAGGAGCACTTGCCTTGTTCTTGCGGTTCTGGTTGTTCTTGGATCTCAAAACCTGGTTGCTGCAGTTCGTCGTAGACAGCTCCCTGAGCTTGTCCTGCTAGGTAGGATCACGTGCATATAAGATTCACAGCAATCAATATCATGCACAAACCTTAAACTAGATGCGATGATGCATATGCATGCTATCCTATGATTTTTTTATTAGATTGGTGTGTTCTTGCATGGCTCGCATGGACAAAGGTGTTCGGATCAAAGGTGGATTTGGTGATGATCTTGTCTTTAGAACAATCTGATCATCAAGTGATCTATCCACGAGAAGGCTTCTGTTCGAAAGGAACCAAAGAACAGATGCGAAGAAAACACAACGATATCGTAAGGTGGTATTGGGGCCTACCTTACATTCCTCTCGGCCTTCGAGGTCCTCCTCAGACCGCTGGGCTTTCCTCCGGGGATCTTCCTTGCCGTGCTCCGGCGATGGCTTTTTCGGCGAGTTGGGGCTAGGGCTCTAAGTCATCGTCTTAGGAGTTGGAAAAAGAAGTTTGTGGTTTCGGCCAGAGGTTCTGCGTTCTATTTATAATCGGGAAGAGAAGAGTCCTAATCTGATTGTATCCCGAATAAGAGTCTTATTCAGATCGTCGTTGAATCCTATCATCTTATCTTTAGTTGATTTGGTACGGTAACGTTGTGGAATTCAGGTCGGTTTCCTTTACGTACTGGCATTCTTACGCGTAACAGCTGCTCCAGAACTCGTTACCTTCGTGGCGGTGAGCTCCGGAGGCTCCACGTGTCCTTCCGGGGCCTGGTATCTCCTTTTCCGCAGAGACGAGCTCCGATTGTGCCGCGTGTCAATCGACCGAGACCTCCCCCTCCTTTGGAGGTGAGCTCCGCGCACGCCGCGTGTTGGCGCCGGTCTTTCCTCTCTTCTTTCTTCAGGGACATGCCCCGAGGTCGACACGTGTCCAGCAGCGACATACCTCCTGGAGATAAGCTCCGGTGACGATGCGTGTCCAATAGAACAGGACCTCTCGGAGATGGGCTCCAAGATCGACACATATCCCGCGCGACTGGTCCTCTGATTTCGGCGAGGACTAGCTCCGAGGATGACACGTGTCCTGCGGAAATGCCTTTGCTTCTTCCGCAGAGGCTAGCTCCATGGGCAACACGTGTCCCACAGGATCGGACCTCTCCCCTTTTGCGGAGACGTGCCCCGAGCCTGCCACATAGCCATCTTGGCGGAGGCCTCTCCCCACTTTGCAGGGATGAGCTCCGAATACGCCACATGGCCAGCGGCCGCGGTGAGTTGTCTTTGGCGCTTTCTGAGAGCTGGATTCGGCTCTTATTGGCTATCCCTTTGATATTTTTCTCTGTTCCTTCTTTTCTTAAAATTTTTCCTCTTTATAAAACATGAACATATGCTGACACCCGAGACGAGGGTGTCACATCAAGAGAATGATAAGAGCTTTTATGCCTCGCAATGTGACCCTATGCACTTTAATCCGGAAAGTCCAAAATTTCACATGATGACTCCGGATGAAGTGCTAGGGAAGATCATTAATGATGAGATGATGGAGAAGGAAGCCCAACACGTCAAAGACCTAGCAAAGATCACTTCATCCAAGAAGAAGGGCATTGCTCTCAAGGCCACATCCAAGTCCAAGGGAAAAGAAACACAACTCACAAGTGAAGATGAAGAAAGTGATGATGAGAGCACGGACATGGATGATGAAGAAATGGCCTTCTTCACCAAAAGATTCAAAAGGTTGATGAGGAGAAGGAGAAGCCATCACTATGAGGACAAGAGCAAAGACAAGGGCAAGTCAAGAACAAAGAAGACTTGCTACAACTGTGGCGAATATGGGCATTTCATTGTGAACTGCCACCATAGCAAGGAAGATGACAAGAGGAAGAAGGATGGGAAGCCTCAAGACAAGAAAATCTTCACAAAGAAGAAGGCTTATGGACATGCTCACATTGGAGAAGAGTGGGATTCAAATGAAGAATCCTCTTCCGAAGATGAAGAAAAGGTGGCAACCGTCACCATCAAGAGGCCAACCATGAAGAAATCACTCTTGCCAAACAAGGGTGATTGGAAGAGCCCAAGCCACACATGCCTCATGGCAAAGGAAGGAAAGCGCAAGGTAATGTCTAAACCTTCCAAGTTACATACTGTAGATGATAGTGACTTTGATAGTAGTAGTGAAAATGAATTCATGTTTAAAGGATTAAACAAAAAGGCTATAGCTAAAATGAAAATGCTGTAGGACGAAAAATTTGAACAAGAAGAGCTTCTTAATCAACAAGAAGAATTGCTTATCCTTGAAAAGGAAAGAAACCTTGAGATTGAGAAGCTCCTTGAACTTGAGAGAGAGAAGAGTAGAGCACTCGAAAGCGAACTTGCCATGAGCAAGGAAACTTGGGTTGAGCTTAAGAGTAAGAATGTAGTACTTGAAGATGAACTTGTGAGTTTAACTAAAATAACAAGAATCTTGAAGCACAACTTAACTCACATAAGTCAAGTGTATCAACTAATTCATCCTCCAAGAACTCCCTCTCAACAAATATGGAATCCAACACTAAAAATTGCAAATGTGCTAACATTGTTTTAAACTTAAAAAAAGAGCTCAAAGAGGCACAAAGCAAGAATACACACAAGAGTGGGATCTTTGATAAGGAAAGATCAAATATGCACATAGTGCATACTCAATCACAAGATCTCCTCTCATCAAAGATGGACTTGGTTATACTAGGGGAGGAAAGCAAAACGCTAGAATCCTTAAAAACAATAGCAAATGCGTAGCTTTTGTCTAAGAAAACTCAAGTCAAGTCAAGAGTGACAACCTTGCATCTACCTCACATTAAATTGCCAAAAATGTAAAATCTATCGTATTTCATAATTTTGATGCATCTTATGTTCTTATGAAAAGAAAGTATGGTAGAGTTTATGCAAAATATGTTGGGCCACTCCACAAGAGTCCAAAAACTTGTATGTGGGTGCCCAAATGCCTTGTGACTAACCTCAAAGGACCCAACCGAGTTTGGGTACCTAAGACCAAAGCTTAAATTGTTTTGGAGCCCTATTCCTCCAGTGGCACTAAATGGATGCTAGATAGTGGGTGCACTAACCATATGACTGGAGAGAGAAAGATGTTCGTTGAGTATGAAGAAAATGATGATCCAAGTGAAGTCATCTACTTCGGCGACAACAGCCAAGGAAGGGTGCTCGGTATTGGTAAAATTGCAATCTCTTCTCAACACTCTCTTTCTTATGTTCTACATGTTGAATCACTAGATTATAACCTATTGTCCATATCTCAACTATGTGAGAAAGGTTATAATTGCTTGTTTACTAACGAGGGTGTGATTGTCTCTAGAAGAAGTGACAACTCGATTGCCTTTAAAGGTGTGTTAAAGGGAAAGCTTTACTTAGTGGACTTTTCCACGGATAAAGCTCAACTTGACACATGCTTAATAGCAAAAACCAACATGGGATGGTTGTGGCATAGGAGACTAGCCCATGTTGGCATGAGGAACTTACGAAAACTTCTAAAGGGGGATCACATCCATGGACTAAAAGATGTTGTTTTTGAAAAAGATAGGCCATGTAGCGCGTGTCAAGAAGGAAAACAAATTGGAGCAGCTCATCCTGCCAAGAATGTGATGACGACAACAAGACCATTGGAGATGCTCCACATAGACCTTTTCGGCCCTATCACCTACATAAGCATTGGCGGTAACAAATATGGTTTTAAAATTGTTGATGACTATTCTCATTTCACTTGGGTGTTTTTCTTGCATGATAAGGGAGAAACTCAAAGTGTCCTCAAAAAGTTCTTTAGGAGAGCTCAAAACGAGTTCTCCTCAAGGATCAAGAAGATAAGGAGTGACAACGGCTCCGAATTCAAGAACACTCAAGTAGAAGAATATTTGGATGAAGAGGGCATCAAGCATGAGTTTTCGGCCCCCTACTCTCGCGAACAAAATGGGGTGGCCGAAAGGAAGAACCGAACGCTCATAGAGATGGCAAGAACCATGGTTGATGAGTACAAGACTTCAGATCGGTTTTGGGAGAAAGCGGTCAACACCGCTTGCCACGCCACAAACCGCCTCTATCTTCATCGACTTTTGAAGAACACCCCATACGAGCTCCTAACTGGTAACAAACCCAACATCTCTTACTTTCATATTTTTGGAAGTAAATGCTACATTCTCAACAAGAAGCCTAGGACTTCGAAGTTCGCTTCGAAATCCGATGAAAGTTTCTTACTTGGTTATGACTCAAACACCTAGCCTATCGTGTTTTCAACAAGACCTCCAGTTGTGTTGAAATTACACATGACGTGGTGTTTGATGAAACTAATGGCTCCCAAATGGAGCTAGTTGATCAATGTGTGCTAGATGAATAAGAAGCACCATGTGTAGCACTAAGAAGAATGGGGCTTGGAGAAGTCCAGCCCCAAGAAGATGTAGGACAAGATGCTACAAGTTCATCACAATCAGCGCCTCTCATTCTAGATCAAACTCAAGAACCCCAAGATCAAGACGGTCAATTTCAAGAAGGAGAAAATCGGAACCATGATGATGATCAAGGGGGAGAAGAAGAAGAAGACCACTCAAGAAATGAAGTGGCTCACCCAAGGGTTCATCAAAGCATTCAACGGGATCACCCCGTTGACAACATCCTTGGACATATCACAAAAGGGGTAACAACGCATTCTCGAATGGCTAACTTTTGTGCACATTACTCTTTTGTGTCTTCCTTGGAACCATTTAGGGTAGAAGATTCACTCAAGGATCCAGATTGGGTTGTGGCCATGCAAGAAGAGTTGAACAACTTCACAAGAAACCAAGTAGGGGAGCTGGTGAAAAGACCAAATGCAAATGTGGTAGGCACCAAGTGGGTGTTCCGAAACAAGCAAGATGAACACGGAGTGGTGACAAGAAACAAGGCCCGACTTGTGGCAAAGGGATCTGCTCAAGTCGAAGGTTTGGATTTCGATGAAACCTTTGCTCCCGTAGCTAGGCTTGAGTCTATTCGTATTCTATTGGCCTGTGCTACTCACCATGATTTCAAACTCTATCAAATGGATGTGAAAAGCTCCTTCCTAAACGGTCCAATCAAGGACGAGGTGTACATGGAGCAACCACCTGGTTTTGAAGATCAAGAATATCCTAACTATGTGTTTAAATTGCATAAAGCTCTCTATGGCCTCAAACAAGCTCCTAGAGCTTGGTATGAGTGTCTTAGAGACTTTCTTATTGATAATGGCTTTAAGATAGGCAAGGCAGATTATACTCTTTTCACAAAGAATGTAGACGATGATCTCTTCGTGTGCCAAATATATGTCAGTGACATTATATTTGGTTCTACTAACAAATCTTTTTGTAATGAGTTTTGTAAGATAATGAAGTATAGATTTGAGATGTCCATGATGGGAGAGTTGAAGTTCTTCCTAGGATTTAAAGTCAAGCAACTCAAGGAAGGCACGTTCATTAGTCAAACGAAGTACACACAAGACATACTCAAGAAGTTTGACATAGACAAGGCCAAACCCATCAAGACACCAATGGCAACAAACGGGCACCTTGACCTCAATGAATATGGACCAAGCATGGATCAAAAGGTATATCGCTCTATGATTGGTTCATGTAAAATCCCAAGAAAAGGGACTTGCAAAATTTTTTTTCCATCACCTCACAACGTTACAGCTTTTGTTATGGATATCTTGTGAATACTTGTGAAGAGCAAGTAACGACCATCAAAAGGGTGATTAGAGGGGAAAGTCCTAACTTTCACAAGGTAGGATTTTTATACATGAACATGAGAGGTTGATCTCACCCCTAGAACTTAATTAGTTTTGGGAAGGTTCAGGCCAAAATTCATGCGAATCCTATACCTTTTGAGGCACTTTTGGAGGCATTTGAGAAAGAGGCCAATTTGAATGTAAATTCAAATTGCAGCAACTTTCATAACTTGAATTCAAAAGTTGACATCATATTCAAACTCAGCATATTTTTCTGAGTTAGTGCACCAATTTTCATCCCCATTGGAATTCATCTTGTCGGGAGCTAAATTTGCAATAATTAAAGAAACTGAATTTGAATTTCAGTTTGAATGTGAAGCAAATTTAGTGAAACCAAATTCAAATGTGGGAAACCAAATTTAGACTGTGACTTGGTGCTTAAGTCTCTCATTCAATGGAGAGTAGCTGGGATATTTGCAGCAGAAAGGGGGAGAAAGAATTAGAGGGGAGAAGAGGGCCCACTGGTCAGAAGGCTTAGGACTGAAGGCAATTCGGGCGAGTCACTCGGCAGCCGATGATCATCGCGTGACAGCTCCTGCTCCAGCGCCCGAGTGGAAGAGGACACCGCATGGTGAAAACCGCAAGTCACAGCACCAGCACGACGCCCATGCAGTCATTTTCACGGTGCCCCAGCTGAACCGACGCTCACCCACCCCGCAGTTGCTTCCGCTCGCGAGTGTTTCACCGCCGCTCTGTGATCACCGGTGAGCGGCCGATCCCGGCTACATCACGCGCCACCACCTGAGAAGAAAAGGTGTGCCCGCGTGTGAGGAAGCTGTGGGAGGAAACCTTTCCCTGTTTCATGCAGGGTAGAGCGAGAATTCCGAGTTTTCCCCCACGGTGCACCTTAGGGTTAGCAATTGGTCGTCGGCGAAATTCGTTGCACAGAAGCAACCGCCGGTCGAGCTGCAGCTCACACACGTTCTAGGCACCTGTGCGCGTCTCTCCGAGCAAGAACCCGCAGGAACAACCATTCCAAACCCTAGTTTCACTGGTAACAGTCCAGCGGAAGGGAGGGTCGCCGGTGAGGTCTGGGCTGCCTGCCGTTTAGGTTCCAACCAAGGTCATGCCGAGTTGCCCGAGGCTTCCCTGGACGTGGTGACGCGAAGGGGGTGGTCAGGAGGACGGAAACACATTGCCGATGTTGCACAGAGACATAGCGCTCGTCGCCGGCGAGCTATGATGGTTAGCCGACAGCGGCATGATGTCCAACATGTTCAGCGTCCAAAATTATGTGGCGGCGGCAAGTCTGACTGTCGCCGGCGAGCTAGGTCGCCGGGAACGCCGACCTCGCCGGAGCCCCGGCGGCTCGGGGTGGCGGCGTCGGGAGGTAGACGAAGGTGCGGGTCCCATGTGTCAGCTGCTGGGTTAAGCGCGCGCGAGCGTGTGGTTAGTTTAAATTAAACGGGCGGGCCCTACTGTCAGCCTCCGGGTTAGCGCGGGAGATGATTTCTGTAGGAAAATAATTCAGAGATCAGCCAAAACTTTAGAAATTCATAACTTTGGCTAGGAGTGTCCAAATTCAGTGAACTAAATTTTTCTGAACTCAGATTTTTGAGTACTTTCTAGCCATACCAATTTCAGCTCATGAAACTTAATAGTTTTCCAGAATTAAATACCTAAAATTTAAATTGTTAGGAATCTTATCTGGAGAACTACTTTATGAAAAATTCTGAAATTTGGCTGGGAGGTTCCTTGGAAAATACTGGGATCACAGTAAATTTTCAGACCTATCCAAGTCCATTTAGCCCCCCTAAGGGGGTTATTAAGTGAACTGCCCTGAGAAAATAGAAAAATGTACAGAAACATTTTTCAGATTTTCTCAAATCTTGTTTAGGGCATAACTTCCTCTAGAATTCTTCAAATGACATGAAACCCATTTCCATTAGAACCATCTTAAAGTCTAGTTTCCAGAAAGTAGGGGTTGGAGCCATGAAACCCCTGGAATTCTATAGAGGCTCTAATGTTGACCAAATAGTCTTTTATTCGTAAAGGCTCAAATGAACTTTGTTTCAAATGAAACTTGGTCAGTACTCTGGTTAGGACCCTACCAAGTTAACAAAAAAAGTTCAGAAACAAAGCGGAGGTCTAGCTAGACTTATAGTAATTGCTTATTCAATTCTACACATTGCATTTAAATTGACATATAGCTTATCATTAACGTGTAGTCGCTGAAGGCGAGGAGACTCCGGAAGTGCTCGACTTCCTTCTTCCGGACGAAGCCCTAACAACTGATCAGCAACAACAAGGCAAGCCCCGGTTTTTATTAAACCCTCTTATAAAGTTTTGCTTTGTATACATGGATAGTGTGAGGTATGTATGTGTATTAGGTGTAGGGTGGATGAAACCCCAAATGCATAACCAAATGTTTCCCATAAGAGTGAGGGTAGTGTCTAAGTCCTTGAGTAGACAGGCTAGGCTTAATAATTCGTAGGACTTTGGTACAAGTCGAGTAGTTGGAATCTACTCGCGAGTTAGGCTTGGGACACACGGGTTTGGTTCGAGTGATGTTAGATCACTTTAGTAATGAAAATGAGACTAGGCAGGGGCTAGGGTGCAGCAAGAGGAAGTCTTGTGTGCGCAGCCCTGTCCGTGTCGATTGAGGACCGATCCGTGTGCGGCCCTACTGAACAAGTATTGAACGTACCGAAGGCATATCGGATATATGGCCCCGATAAACCGATGTAACCTAAACTTCCAGGCGTCGAGGCATAGCACACCGATTTATAGGTGTAGGTTGAGGGCAGCAAGGTGGAAATCTGCTAACGGGCATAGAGAGATGCTTCGTGTAGGGAACCTCCTGCTCGTTTTGGTGCGACCTGTTCGACGTTTGGGCTGTTGGGTGAAAGTTTGTCCCGTACGACATCGAGTGAGCATGCTGTGCAGCTCCACGGTTGGGCGTACGTGACGTGCTCTTTGGGTATCCCTGGAGGTGTATATCGAGTCGATTCGCCATCCCTCGCGGTGACGAGTACCGCTTGTTCACTGTGTCGTAACGTAGATAAGTCATGGAATGTTATGATTCAATTCTGCTGATATGTATAATTGTATTGCTACATGTGTGCCGCCAAATATTGCTTACTGAATTTCTTATTCATGAACTGTTAACTTGTGGCTAAAATATGAACTAAGGATGAACTTGTATGCGTGTCCATTTGCTGAAATTACTATCCCATGTTCGTGTAAACTGCATGTAGAGTTTCATGCCTAGGTGAGTCGGTTAAGTCTTGTTGAGCCACCATGCTCATGGTTGCTGCTTAAGTATTTTTCAGGTTAGGAGCCACCCACGGACTTGGGTTACGAGTCCACCGGCGAGGGTTACCCTCCGTCGGGGACCACGGCTGAGTGGGAGCCGTACACGCTGCGCTGAACTGAGGAGTGCAGCTAGTGTGGGTTGCCCTAGGGCTGGGCAACCGACTTTTGCTAGATAGGCGGGCGTGAGTTGTACAAATTTAACTTCCGCTGTGTAATATAAACCCTAGTTTGTAACTGAGTATTGTACGACTTTGTACATTTCTGTTGGCTTTCTATGTAATACACTGTTTTCCTTATGATGTGTGCTGTCGGGTGTCGCATCGTGCGGCACCACCCTCTGAAATCCTGGATGAGCGGATTCAGGTCCGCCACAGGCTGGTATCAGAGCGGCTTTGGGGATAGCACATTAATTAAGAACTGTATTACGGGAAAACTTAGGTTTACGGTGAGGATTCGGTAGATTGCCTAAGTAAGGACTATATTAGCATAGTTACTTAAAGTGGCAAGACTAACATATGTGTTATAACTCTGAATTTTAATTATGTAACAACGCACCTACGCTCTTGTAAGAATGGTAAGGAACGGCACCAAAAGCAGTTCAATTTCGGTTAGCTCCCCTAACGAGGAATGTGGTTCAGGGATGGGTCTCACAACTTGGTGTGAGACGTCAATATGAAACTCTTGGACTCTTCATGTTCCTGAGTTCATATGAAATGCTGATCCCTAGCATGCATTAGGCAAGTAAGTGGAGACCCCATCGCGTGGTCAGTAATGCGAAAGTGTGTTCGTCTGGAAATAGCCCAAGGGGACATACGCAGCCCTTGTCATCGGCATGCCCTGCAGGGCAGTAGGTGGTATCTGTTGGGGTGATAAAATTCCCAACCGTGATGATCCGTTCACGCTCTACTTGGGTTCCCCGTCGTGTGGTATTGAAACACGATCACGTATCTTGAGACGTGGCTTAACTCAAGGACGGCTGTATGGCAATGATACGGGCGTTTGTATTTACTTTCAACTATGGACCTGCCTGAAATGGAAATAACCTTTGAGTGCATCATTATTGTGTGGTCTTCTGCAGGTACTAACCACATATGTATCCCGTGTAGTAAACATGTGTGAGAGCCCGTTTAGTGCCACAATTGTGACGTATATGCCGGTATAATCCGGTTAGGATTTTCTTCTCTAAGGAACGTAGTACCGGCATATTAATGTGCATTAAAAATAATGATAACAAGGAATTAAAATCACTAAGTTTCAACATTTAGGACCCTGGTTGGGTAGGAAAATTCAATAGTGGATCAGTGTAGCTCCAAGGGATTGAAAAACAGAGTGCTCTGTTTTGGGCAGCAAGTTGGCTGAACTTTGGCAGAGCATAACTCACAGATTATTTAGCCAATGGAGGTATAGGATATAGTTCTGGAAAGTTATTTAAGCACTCTACAACTGTGTTGTAGACTTCCAGAGCTGAATAACATCTTAAGATGGCCTAAATTCCAGAGGGATGTAAACGGTCCAGAACCAGAACAGATTCAAAACACTCTCTGGACTGTTCTGTTTTTCAAGCATAACTTCCTGTAGAAAAATCTAAAATTATCATATGACACATCTTTGGTAAGGTTAGGAAAGGTGTTGCGTCTTTGTAATTCAAAGTTTCTGAAATTTCAGCACAGAACTCAGTGGAAACCAGAGTTGAAAACAGCAACTTCCAAGGGAGGTGCTGTTGAAATTCTTCCAGAAATTCTGTTGAATTTGAATTACCATAACTTTTAAACCAGAGCTGATCTGAGGGCAAATAAATACTCGTTAGAAAGATAGTGAAGTTGAATTTAACTTTGGTATTCAGCTTGAGACATGAAAATGCCCATAACCAGATCAAAATCTGGGATATGTAGAAACTGGTCATTCTGACAGAGGGATGACAGTTGAACTCATTTGAGAGGTTGTGGTACCCTAGGGGGTTGAAGTACTTCCAATAGGGTAGAACATACTCATGAGTGGTTATCTTCAACTAGTGAAAGATTTGAGTACATGTCTTGCTCAAGTTTCTTTTGCTAGAGACCATGTTTGTGTCGTATTGCAGATAAAAGGGTAGTATATGTGATGACAACGCGATATTAACGTCTTGTAGTACCAAACCTAGTTGAGATGAACTTCCAAAGAGGAAGGATTTAACTAGCTTGTATTTTGTAAAGGTCCCAAAATTATGAATACAAAGAAACTCTTGTTTGCAAAAGTTGTTTCATAGGAGTGAAATTTGGGACTTGTTAAAACTTTTCCACATGTGATAACCCACATGAAGGCTTTCTTCACACAAGTTCAAATGTTTGTTTGAAAACTTGGAACCCAAGAGGGGTCTAAAACCAAGAGGGGAAGTTTCCATATGTGTGGGAAGGCTAAATTCAGATTTGGAACAAATTTGTTCAACTCAAAATTCAAATGAGAGCAACACTATGAATTTCAAAACTGTTGTGCTACAAATCCCATTTGCAGGAGCCAAATTAAGAATCAGATTTCATATTTGAATTCCTTGGGTCCAAATTAGTGGGTGTGCAAAGTTTCATGATTTGTTGAAAGGTTTTGCAACTCATTTTCCAAAATGGACTTTAAATAACAAAGAATTCAAATGCATGTTTGAATTTGGATAAAACTTGCCCAATTGTCCAAATGCCTCTCAGATTTGAACTCCCACAATTGAATTCCATCATAATCAAACTTTGGGAGATATTTTGGAGAGGGATTAGGAGGGACTGAGCTGTGGGACCCACATGTCATTGAGCGAGATGAAAAATTTGCAAAAGATCTTCAGTGAAGAACACAGTCTCTGTTTGTTTACCTCCTACGCGAAGTAACTCAGGCAGAGCTGACTCCCCCCCGTACGACACCGCGCGGGACCGACGCCTCCACCTCCTTCTGAATTTCCTTCTCGCTGGAGAGCTGCTGGACGTCGTTAACTACTGCCGTGCTCCCTCTCGCCCTCTTCACCAAAGCCTCGACGCTGTCCTTCCCTCCCCGCGCGAGAAACCAACCGAGACAGCTGCCGCTGCCCTCTGATCGATCAGACGCCACCAAAAGCTCGTGTGCGAGCCTCAGCTGAGTGATCAAACGGCACAACAAACCCTCCCACAAACCCCTCGCACCATCCCTGTGTGAATTTAGCCATCACAACCCGAGAGAACCGAGTTTCAGCGGCGGCCGTAAGGAACCGCCACCAACGGCTCTCGTGGGCAGATTCACAGAGCGGTTTTTATGACCAAGCAAGAGGGCCCTCGGATGCACAAGAGCTCCCTGCAGCTTCCATCCGAAGCCTAGCTCTTGCCCTTGCGTCTTGCCAACGAATTTCAGGATTCCCCTCTGGCCAGTTCAAACCTAGGTGCGGGTAAGAATCTGTTAAATTCTTGCGCTATGATTGTTTAGAGCACTGCAAATTTCACTCACATGAAGTAGCCTTACTTAGCAACAACTTTCCTTTTGAAACCTAGCAAGAAACACGCTCTGCGCGGCGTAATTTCAATCTTTCCAATGGCGGTTTTAGCGGGACACGTCGGGCGCACGGTGAACCCTAGCTTGGAGCCATTCCCGAGCCCATGTGCGGCCATGCCTAGCTTCGCCAACCATCACTGGTGCTGTAGGGCCTTTCCAGGGAGCTTTTGGCGGGCTAAATCATTGGGGCGATGTCGCCGGACCTCCTCCGAGCCGCTGCACCGGTGCGGGATAGTTTAGGGGCTTCGCCGGTCCATGGAACTCGTCCCATCATGTTCCTCGAGTTAAATTGGGGCCTGGCAGCGAGTAGCAGCTCGGGATTTGGCCAGAGCGACGAAAACTGGCGAGCTCCGGCGAGCCCGGCGGCGCGGGAGCGCGGGGGCGGGAGGTAGACCAAGGTGCTACCGGCCCCACGCGTCAGTCGCACAGCAACAGTGGCCGGATCCTCTGTGGCGCCGGATTAATTGTGGCAAATGCGGGAGACACCTCTGTAGCCCCGTGTGGCTTAATTCAGGGCGTGACACGTGTGTTCCCTGGTCCCACCGTCGGTTTAAACTTTTTCCCGGATTTATTCAATTTCCAGAATTTTCCCCAAACTTTAGAATATCATAACTTTTGTTAGGAACCTCCAAATTTAGTGATTCAAATTGGGCTAGATTCAGATTGACAAACTCTATTTTAATATGCAACCCAATTTGTATGAAAGTCTTTATTTAACTCTGGAAAATTCTTTAATGCTTTTCAGCAAAAGGATTTTAGAGGGAGTCTGGTTTATCCAAAATCCTCAATTTGCTAGAATATTCTTTAGGGTGTTATTAGACTCCTTTAAAAATATCAGCTCATTTGGAGTTGATTTAATCAGGGTAATTCAGATTGTATGTTGCTGTGTTCAATTGAATACAGAGACATTTTCAGAGAATTTCCAAAACTTGTAAATTCAGTTCTGGGCAATTCTTAGCTCCACAAATCCTAGGAAAATTCATGCAAGCTCTATGAACTATAATTGAAATTGTGGTTCACTGAGTTTGACATGAACATAGGTGTTACCTCAGAATTAATTCTTCTTTGCTTAATTGCTTAGAAAATTGTTCTGAATAAACCACTCAATAAAAAAGTGCTAATTTTTGGTCCAGATAACATTCTTATGGTAAGGAACTCACATGAAAATTTTCAGCTCCATTGGAGCTCTGGAGCACCACTGTTATGTGTAACCTCTTAAGGGGATCAACACTTAAGTGGGAGAAGCACTCAACATTTGATCATAGTGTTTAAACCCAACCCAAACCACTAGCACCAGTGTCATTTTAAATTCTTAAACAGAGTTCCAGTTTTGAAACTGTCATTAGATCTTATTAGCAAAATATTTTTAATTAAATATACATGCATGATCATATCGTGTAGCATCTACGTGAAGAACGTGAGAAGGACTTAAAGTGAAGATCAAGGAGGAAGGAAAGCAAGTGATCAAGCTCCAAGTGATCGTCACTAACTGATTGTATTTTTAGTCACCTGCAAAACAGGCAAGCCCTTGAACAGTTTACAAAGCATTTTCATTTTTAGAGATCATAGCTTTGCATTGCTGATTGCATTAAGTCTAGTTGATATTGAAAACCCCACTTGCATGATCAGAAATACCTAAAAGAGAAAGGGTAGAATAGCACCTCCTCGAGTGGATTTGGCTATGCTAATGTTAGTAGGAAAGGTCTGGTAGAAGTCGAGTAGTTGGAATCTACTCGCGAGTTTAGGGCTGGTTTATTCGGGGCAGGTCAAGAATAAAAATGATGAGGAAAGTTCACCCGAAAGAAAGAGACCGGGCAGGGAGGTTTAGATGCAGCAGGCTGCGGACCGTGCGTGCATAGCTCTGCCTGTGTTGGTTAAGGCCCATCCGTGCTTGGCCCTGTTGGACAAGTTTGAGTTATGTACCGGGCACATACTGGCTATATGGGACCCAGGAAACTGATGTACCTTGGGAGATCCATAGTGGAACTTTTCCAGATGCCATAGGCTTTCGGCGTCAGGGTAGCAGGAGGTAACTCGCTTAAGAACATACCACTGCGGGTATGTACCTTGAGGGAGCTTGCGTACTCGGGGCAGTTGGACTGCGTCCAATGTGAAAGATCTTGGGAAAGGTGGCCGTGTACAACGTTAGTCAAGGTTGCTGCCGGCAACTCGGAGTACGGGTGTACGTGTCATGTAGTCCGGGCGTGTACTGATTCGAATTACCGTTGCTCGCGGTTATATGAGCATACTTGCCCACTGCGTCTTGACGTAGTAACAACTGGAACTGGTTATCTTTGAACTTGATAAGAATGTGAGGTAACTTGTATTGCAACCATGATTGAATTAGATATAGGCTCATTAAACTTTACTTTCGCCTTGTGCAAGGAGCATCGCAACAAAGCGTTTCTTGTTTGATTGTGGAGTTGCGATGCTATTCAGTTCAAGGTCTGTACAATGAGGCTTAAAATCTGAAAGTTAAGGATCGACTTTAGGCGAGTCCTTTACGCAAATCTAGCTATCCTAATTGTGAACCGTCGTGCATGTAAAGTTTCTTGTTTAGGAGAGACGGATCAGTCTTGCTGAGCCTATGTGCTCACGCTTGCTATATAAGTGGTTTTGCAGGTTAACATCGATGCTAAGAAGAAGGTTGTCCGGTGAGACTCGGAGACTTCCGAGTCATGTAACACATGGAGAACCCAGCCGCTGCCGTTGTCTTCGTGTTGCTAGCGAGAGGAGTCTGCGGGCTGGACATCATCTCAAGTGCTCTTAGTTATTCGATGTGAGTTGTTACAGACTTCCGCTGTAGCTATTTGATGTGAATTATTTACAAAGAAAAATATGTAAGCTTCCGCTATTGTTTTGTGTAATACGTTGTTCCTTGTATGTGTGCTGTTGGGTGCCGCACAACACGGCACAGCCCAATGCGATTCCCGGGCAAGTGCCCCGTCCCCGTGACTAAACGGGCGGCGTCGGGCCGTCTCAGCGTAGTATCAGAGCTGTAACAAGTGGTATCATGAGCTGAGCCCTGTCTCAGTTGGTATCAGGCCCGTGAAATATTTGGTCTGGTAAAGGTGTAGCTTGTGCAAAGTTATTACATTATCTACATACAAGATGTATCGCATGTTTTACTGTCGTTATGTTTATGCCATTTTATTGGACTGCATGAAATATATTGCGGGACCGAAGTTTATTGTCGTATGGTTGCAGATGGTTCGCACTCGGACCACGCATGAGATTGGTGGCTCTAGCCAGCAGAGGGGTGATGACTCCCAGCCACCTGCCTACGACAGCACCCCGCAGCAACAACCACCACCGCCGCCTCTGCTTACCCTAGAGGATGTTATAGCGGCACTGGTGGGGAATCGTGAGGAGCAGACCGACCTGCTCCGCATGATCGTGCAGAATACGTCCCAGGCGGGGGGGGGGGGGGGGGGGGGGCGTCAAGAGAGGGGGCCTCGTGAGCCCCGTGAGGTGATGTACTCGGACTTCATGAGTACGCACCCTCCGGTGTTCACAGAAGCAGCAAAACCACTGGAGGCCGACAACTGGCTTCGGACAATCGAGTCCAAGTTCGGACTGCTCCAATGTACGGAGCGGCAGAAGACTCTGTTCGCGGCTCAGCAGCTTCACGGTGCCGCTGGTGCGTGGTGGGCGAACTCTGTCGCCTCACGTACGGCTGGCCATGCCGTGGAGTGGGGAGAATTCTGGGAGGCGTTCCGCGCCTACCATATCCCTCCCGGGATAATGAAGACGATGTTCCAAGAGTTCTTGGAGCTGAAGCAGGGCGGGAGGAGTGCCCATGACTACTCCCGTGCCTTCAACCATCTGGCGCAATATGCGTCGGACTACATCTCCACCGAGGAGAAGAAGCGGGAGCACTTCTATCAGGGGTTACACCCCGAGATCATCTTGTCCAATGGAATCGCGGCACCTTCAACGACCTCGTTAATGCCGTGATCATGCAAGAAGACGCTCAGCGAGAATTGGCGGCTGAGCAGCGGAAGTGCAGCACTCCACCCAGCATTGGGGGTGGCGCTCCCCAGAAGTACCGCATGGTGTATCGGACACCATCCGGTCAGCAGTGGCATCCACCGGCGCGACCTCAACAGTTCGGGGGTCGTTCTTTCCAATCACCCCCGTTCCGACTGCCGATGCCACCACCGCGACCGCAACAGCAGCAGCAGACGACACCCCGGGCGTTCCCACCGCTACAACATGCCCCGGGTTTCCGTCCGCCGATCAGCGAGGACCGCCTCGCTACACTTGCTTTACGTGTGGCCAGGCGGGCCATTTCTCGAAGGACTGTCCACAGGGGCAGCAGAGCAGCGGGCAAGCCCAGTTCCAGGGCGGTGCTCGAGGCCGACCACCGGTCAAGAAGGTTGGTCAGCGGACTGGGGGCGTTCGCAACCTCGACAATGAGAACGCCCCAGAGGGAGACAACGTGCTGGCGGGTACGTTCGCTCTCAACGATCAAGCAATTGTCATATTATTCGATTCTGGTGCAACCCATAGTTTTATAAGTGCATCCTATGTGGCTAAGCATCAAATGCAAGTCTTCCCAACCGACTGCACATATATGATCTGCTCAATGGGAGGGAAGATTTCAGCAAATATGATGATTCCAAAAGCACCTCTGTGCTTAGGTGGGAAGCTATATCCCACCACCTTGATAATCCTTACGGGGCAAAAGATTGATGCAATCTTAGGGATGTCATGGTAACACTACCATGGCACTATCCTGGACACTCGGATACGGACGGTTCATTTGAATTCTCCATTCCACCGTCCGCATTCCATGGTGTTAGACAATCCAGTCCGGGAAGTTTCAGCAATTAATAATGTTGAAGCTCTCAAGTTAGAGGACATACCCGTAGTTCGGGAATACCCCGACGTGTTTCCGGATGATCTTCCGGGCATGCCACCTGAGCGGGATGTCGAGTTCAAGATTGAGCTTGCACCCGGGACTACGCCCGTATCACGGAGACCATACAAAATGGCTTCAAACGAGCTGGCTGAACTAAAAGAACAGCTCAATGATCTGTTGAGCAAAGGTTTCATTAGGCCGAGTTCCTCGCCCTGGGGATGCTCGGCGCTGTTTGTAAAGAAGAAGGATGAAACCTTAAGGCTGTGTGTGGATTACCGGCCGCTCAACGCCATCACCATCAAGAACAAATACCCACTGCCCCGCATCGACATCCTGTTTGATCAGCTCGTGGGTGCAAGTGTGTTCTCCAAGATGGACCTTCGCTCTGGATATCATCAAATAAAGATCTGGGCGGAGGATATCCCGAAGACGGCCTTCTCGATGAGATATGGGTTATATGAATATCTCGTCTGTTGGGTGTTTTCCTCACTGAACTATAGCTGATTTGTGATGCAAATCGTGTTGGAAGTCTAGAGGTGTGGTGTAGATCCAAACACAAGTGGAGAACCGAATGAAAAATGGCTCGGATGAGTTGTGGCAGCGCTCAACAAACACCAGCGCATTCCCCTCCTTTTATTAGCCGGAAGCCACAAGATTTCAACAACCTCAGCCCGGGATTTTTGTGAAATCCCAAAACTCTAGCAAGTGGAGCTACAAGTCACACCGAGAACATGAGAGGAAATTTAAACTTTTGAATTTAAAGGTATGAGCTCCAAGTCTAAACTTGAACTTGCAAAAATTCCCGAACACGGAGATCTAAAGCTATCATTTGGTTCTCCACACATCCAATAATAGCCCGGCAAATTTTTGGAGCATTTGAAAAGGATTTCCTATTTGTTGGAATTTAAACGGGAGAAAATTCGAATATGAATTTAAATCTCAGTTTCAAATTTTGACTTTACTGAAATTCAAATTTGAGTTCACCATTGTGTTCCTGATATTTGTTTTGGCCTATCCTCCAAATTTTATCAAATTTGGAGCTCATTTGCTATTTTAAACGGAATTGGGGGATAAGAGGGGAGGAATGGGCCCACATGTCAGTAGACTTAACCCCAAGTTTTCTGTTTGTGGCTCAGCTGCACGTGTGCTCGCCACCTCCGACGTCGGGCGTCCCAAACCGACCTGGTAGCGCCAGCTCCTGCTCGCTAGATGAGGATGCCAAGGGAAGCAACCCCGTGCCTCTGCCGTGACCCGTTTCTCTCCCCCGCCCTCCACAGCCTCGCACAGCACCGAAGAAAAACAACCGGCGCTGCCTCTGTTCGTCTCAATCACACACCAGCGCTTCTCCTTTGCCCGAGCTCTCTACACGAAAAAGGAGTGCCCTCAGGTGTGCAAACCAACGGTGCAAACCTCTCCTCCTCTCATGCATCACAGTGGATGAATTTTGCAATTCTTTGCTTCGGTATGCATAGAACCAAGCCCCACAATTCTTCAAAATTCGTCGTGTTCAGTCCATCATCCCTTGTGCCGATCTGGAAACATGTTCTAGACTCTACAACGCCCCTCTAGGATCAAAAACCATCAAAAATCACCAAGAATTGGGGCTGTTCTTCGAGAATTTCGGGCTGGCACCAAATTTTGCCCTAGGTCACCGATGAGCCCCTATTTGCAGCCATTTTTGGGCAGATTTGAGCTCATGCCGGTGATGAGGGATCCCCCACGGTGCTATAGAGCCCAAGAACCCACCTTTTCATGGAGAAATCACTGCACACGACCTCGCCGGAGCCCTAGGGTTAGCTGTGGCCGGTGCGCACTGCTTTCCGGCGAGTTTTAGCCGCCGGCGACCTCACCAATGAGTTCAGCAGGGTGGAAAATGGGGGGGGCGGCCAGCAGGGGATCCGGAGGTGGCCGAGAAGGTCATTTCCGGCGACCTCACCGGAGGCAGCCGCCACAGCTCTGTTTTGGCGCATGGCTGGAGGTTAGGGATGACGTGTGGGACCCACTGTCAGCATTTAAACATTTTCCCGATTTTCCCATTTCAGTTCAAACTTTGGAGAGCCATAAATTTGTGTAGGAGTGTCCAAAAATTGTGAAACAAATTTTTTTGGATTCCTCTCAAAGAGTACTATCCAGGGTGCATTCCAATATGTATGAAAATTCCTGGATTTGGCTCATTAATTCATTTAATAAAATCTCTTATGAATTTTTACAGGAGTTCTGTTAATTGGAAAATTCCCAAATTTGGGCAGGACATTCTTGCAATAATCCTTGAACTCCAGTAAAATTTTCAGAGGCATTGGACTCCATTTGCTTGGCCAAATGTTGTTTGAATCCTCTATGTCTCTGAAAAATGGGGAAATAAACAGAGACATTTTCAGACTTTTAACCAAGTTTGGAAAATTCATATCTCTGTGTAGGAAGCTCCAAAAATGGTGAAACCAAGTCATATTGACTCATTAGACTCTAAAGTTTCTGAAAAACCAAATTTGGAGCATGAAAAGACACTATAATTACCATAGGATTTCAGAGAAGCCAAATAGTAAGAAAATTCCCTAGGCCACATCTTCCCTCAACTTTGTCTGAAATTTTGCAATCCATACCTCTGTAAGGTATATGGTCCACTGTAAAAATTCCAGAGCAAATTGAGATCATCTTCTCCAGTTTTCTGCCAATTATGTCCAGCTTCATATTTATGTCCAATAGCTATTTCCTTGAACTTTATTCCAAAAACCTCCAATACTCAAAATGTTCCTTTCTCTGTTCCAGCACATAGCCTCAAATCTTAAATAGTCTGAACTCTTCTTAAGTCTTACAACACTTTTGTTTTATAATGTTTTAACTTGTATTAAAAACTGTGCATATTCATATCGGTAGGAAATACGACGAAGGAGGTCGACGGGCAACTTGACTCGGAGCAGCAAGTTGAAGCTTAACCCATCGCCAAGATACTGACTATAAAGTAGAACTAAACCTGCAGCAACATAAGGCAAGCCCCGGTTTGCATTTAACAGCTTTTAGTTATATTTTACTTTGTATCACTTCTATTGGTCTAGCATGTATTGTGCATTAGGTCAAGGTAATTGATACTCCAAATGCATGACCCACAAACCCTTGGAGTACAGGGTAGAACAGGTTACCTTCGTGTAGATTCTGCTAGGCTTAAGTTGTATAGGATCCGGTACAAGTCGGGTAGTTGGAAGCTACCCGCGAGTTTAGGATGTTGGGTACAGCGGGGTATGATTCTAGAAAATGAAAGTTCTGGAATGGAAAATGAGACCGGGCAGAGAGTAGGAGCAGCAGGACGTTGGGCCTGTGTGGCTGTAGCTCTGTTTGTGTCGGCTAAGGACCGATGCGTATGCCGCCCAGCTGAGCAAGTTTGAACAGTACCGGATGCATGTCGGATATATGGGACCCGATAAACCGATGTAACTCGGGTACTCTCGTGTCGAAACTTATGCGGCCGTCCTTTGGGGGTTGGTGTCAGAGGTGTAAACCCGCTAGCAGAGCAACTTCGACGTGTTCCGTGTAGTGGCCTTTGGGTCGGCGGAACTGGTTCGGCATTGGAGTGACGGGTGAAAGGTTGCTGCATACAACGTAAGAAAGAGCTCGCGTGAGTCTTTCGAGGCGGGTGTATGTGTCGTGTATTCCGGGTGTGTCCTGATTGCAATCACCGTCCCTCGCGGTTATATGAGTACCACTTGTTCACTGAGTTGTGACGTAGTAATAAATTCCAGATAAAGTGTGATGAATCATTGCTGATGTGAAGTTCTTAAATTCATTGTATTGCCAACCATGTATGCTGTAGTTGTAGAGCTCATTAAGTTTATTTTCCTCTTTGGGCATCACCACATTGGAGGAAAGCGTTTCTTGTTTGATTGTGGACTTCCGATGTGAGGGCTGCCTAAGGCATAATAATCCGCTGCTATAAACCTGAAAGTAAGGATCAACATTTAGGCGTGTCGTTATTGCATCATACTTTTTCCTATGTTAGTAATCCCTGCACGTAGAGTTCCATGTTTAGGAGTGTCGGTTAAGTCTTGCTGAGCCATCGTGCTCACGGTTGCATTATTAGGGTTTTGCAGGTTATAAAAATTTGCTATGAAGATGGTTGTTCGGTGAGCCATCAGAGACTCACCGGAAACCCTGCCGCTGCACTCATCTTTGTGGAAGCTAGTAAGAAGCGTCCGCGGGCTGGACGTCTTCTCTTTTGCTTAGTTAGGACCGAGAGTAAGTGTACCCTCGTGGTACATTATTTTGTAAAAGTCACTATGTTGATAAATAAAAGACTTTGTACGTTTATGGTTCTTTTCGTGTATGCTGTTGGGTGCCGCATCGCACGACACCACCCAATGTGTATCCTGGAGTGTGGATCCCGGAAGGGGTTCCCCACAGGCATGGTATCAGAGCCGCATTGGGAATAGCACGCATGAAAAGAGCTTATTTTTGAAAACTTCGAAGTATACGAGTGAGAAACGTGTAGTATGCCCACATAAGGACTATTAGTAGCATAGTTACTTAAGGTGGCAAGCTAACAGTGTGTTACCTTCAGTATTTCAATTCAGTAACGACGCACCTACGTGGAGGTAAGAGGTAAGGTACGCCACCGCAGGCAGATCAATTGCGGTAACTCGCCATACGAGTAATAGTATGGAATGGTATACCGTGGCTTGGCACGGTAGTTAATATGAGTCTCTGAACCTCTCTATGGTTCTGAGAGCATATGAAAACGCTGATCTCCAGCGTGCTTTAGGCAAAAGTGAGAATACCCCATCGTGTGGTAAGCAACACGATAGTATGCAACTCTTGAACGTTCAATGTTCAAAGGGCCATACGCAGCGCTCGCCATCGGCATGCCTCAACGGTCATGAGGCAGTAGGTGGTATCCGTTGGGTTGATAACATTCCCAACCGTGACGGCCCGTTCATGCTCTACTCGGGTTCCCTGTCGTGTGGTGTTAAAACGCGATCATGTACCTTGAGACGTGACTTGACTCAAGGACGGCCCGTATGGCAATGATACGGGGCGTATGTTTTTACTATGATATGGACCTGCCTGAAATGGAAAACCGATGTGTGCATCACTATTGATTGTTTTACTGCAGGTACCTTAACCACGTTAGAACATTGCGTTTAGAAAACGATTGTGAGTGATCGTTTTAGTGCCACCACTTGAGACGTATATGCCGGTATAACGCCGGTTAGGATTTTGATTTGGTGAGGAAACGTAGTACCGTGAAATGTTCCTAACTGCATGGAAAAGAAAGTTTTCAAAGAAAAGAGTAAATTTGGAGTCTAGGATTTCATTAGGGGCTAATGAACTCTTATATTGAACTACGAGTCAATTGGGAGTATAGTTTCCATTTCAAACCATTAGAAACAACCGCCCCTGTTTTCAGCAGAATTTTTACTGGAATTGAACAGGGCATAACTTTTAATTGGTTGAACCAATGGAGGTGAAGGATACATTTCTGGAAAGATTTTCAAGTCTTCTACAAATTTTTTTTTGTAGAACTCCAGAACAGAATCTCCCACCAATTGTATGAGAATCTCAGATGAGTGTTAACTGTCCAAAAGCAGGGCAGACCAAAAATACTCTCTGGAATTTTCTGTATTTCAACCATAATTTCTTGTAGATAAATCCGTAAGTGTCATGTAAGACACCATTGGAAATCTTGTGATATGTGCTACGACTTTGTAGTTCTAAGTTTCTACAGATTTGGTGTAGAACTTTATGAAATCTTCCGGACAAAGCAGACACTTTCAGAGGAGGTGCTGTCAAAATTGTTCCAGATTTCTGTCAACTTTGAAATGTCACAACTCCTGATCCATAATTGCTGTGAAGGCAAATAAATACTCATTGGAAAGATATTGAAGTTACATATAACTTTGATATTCAACTTGAGACATGAAACTGCCATTTTCATAATCAAATTCTGGGATTAAGGCCAAATGGTCAATCTGAACAGAGCATTGCTCATTGCCATGTAACTTGAGACTTGTTGTGGACATGAAGGTTTTATACTTCTAAGTTCCATGACATAGTCATTAGTTATCTTTCATCATTCCTTGCTGTTGATTTAAGTGTTTGACAAACTTGAACAATCATTGGTCACATTTCAGAATTGTCAAAAACATTGTTTCCTTTATATATGCTGCAACGTTGATGTGATGCTTTTGCGGTTAATAATTTCAAGTTAAAGCTGAGTACACTCTTGGATATTAACCGTAAATTGCTCACTCTTGCAGTATGGATCATACTCATTCTGGGTATGAGGTTGGTGGTTCCAGTCGGGATGGAAATGATTCGTCGCAGCGACGATCACCGCCATCATCAACCGGACTGGCGGAAGTGTTGGGAAGAATGGCTGAGTCTCTTGAGTTGTTGGTGCAGCAAGGCATCCGACAGGAGACCTCCCAGCAAAACCCCACACTGAATACGTATCTGGATTTTCTAGCAAGACAACCACCGGTATTCTCTGAAGCTAAAGAAGCCTTGGAGGCAGATCATTGGCTCCGGGTGATTGAATCTAAACTGGGAATGCTCCAGTGTGATGATTATGAGAAGGCTTTATTTGCCGCTCAGCAACTTCATGGATCCGCTGGGGCTTGGTGGTCTGAATATCTTGCTAAGATCGCTGAAGGCCATCGTGTGACGTGGATGGAGTTTTGTGAGGCTTTCCGTGCACGTCATATTTGTGAGGGCATTGTCAAAACAAGAATTGAAGAGTTCTATGAACTCAAACAAGAAGGCATGAGTGTCATGAAGTACTTTACGGAATTTAACCGTTTAGTACAATATGCATCCTCTTATGTGCATAATGAGACAATGAAGTGTCATTACTTCTTCCGAGGCCTCGATGTGAAACTTCGGACAAAAGTGGCACAATGCAATAAAGGAAATTATAGCGAGTTAGTCAATGCCGCTATGATTCAAGAAATAGCTGAACTCGAGCACAAGGAAAGTAAGAGGAAGAGAAAATTATCACTGGCAAGTATGGATGATTATCATCAAGAACAACCGGTGATATATTGCTTACCATCCAGGGTGGAAATTCAGTCCTTTGACTGACCACCTCAGATCCAATACTGTCCATATTCACCCATGGAGGTTCAGCCACTGCTGCAACAGCAGCAAATGAGTATTTGTGCACCCCCACCTCAGCAAAGTGCACAAGAATATCAACCACTTCCGTATGGTGAAGATCCTGAGCTCGCATCGGATAACACTTGTAGCGATGTAGAGCATATTCCTCAGGAGGGTCAAGTGACCAAGCAGAGCAGCAGTCATATGTCATCTCAAGCTGCAAGGAAATTCCATGGTCGGTCAAGGGGAACAGCACTGAAAGTGGGAAATATAAACTATATGGCAGTTGAAGACGTTCCCGTAGGAGAACCCGTATTAGCGGGCATGTTCAGCCTACGTGATCAGCCCACGCTCGTGTTGTTCGACTCGGGTGCTACACATGATTTTATCAGCAAAGATTATGTGGTTAAGCACCAAATACCTTCAACCACCTTGGCCGCATCTTATCAGATTAATTCACCGGGAGGTAGTAGGACAGCGGGCAGAATTGTTGCTCGAGCGCCTATATGTTTGGATGGGCGGATATATCCTACTACTCTTATCATACTGGAAGGCTTGTGGATTGATATCATCTTGGGAATGTCTTGGTTGACACATCACCAAGCTATCTTCGATATTAGTTCACGAACAGTGCAGCTGAATTCAAAGAAGCACGGGCAACATACGTTGATTCTGAGAAACGTTGCACCGGAAGTCACTGCTGTCCACACCGTTGAAGTTAAGAAACTGGAGGACATTCCAGTGGTCCGGGAATATCCAGACGTGTTTCCCGATGATCTACCGGGCATGCCGCCCGATCGTGAAGTGGAGTTCAAAATTGAACTAGCACCGGGAACCACACCCATATCTCTCGGAGGCCGTATAAAATGGCACCGAAGTAACTCGCGGAGCTGAAGGAGCAGCTGAAGGATTTGTTAAGCAAAGGCTTCATTTGACCCAGTTCGTCACCATGGGGATGCTCCGAGCTGTTCGTCAAGAAAAAGGACGAGACTCTGAGGTTATGTGTGGACTATCGTCCGCTAAATGCCGTAACTATCAAGAACAAGTATCCACTACCACGTATCGATATGCTTTTCGATCAACTAGTGGGTGCTAAGGTTTTCTCGAAGATGGATCTTTGGTCCGGATATCACCAGATAAAAATCCGGGCGGAAGACATACCCAAGACGGCATTCTCAATGAGATACGGATTATATGAGTATCTCGTCATGTCATTCGGGCTCACTAATGCTCCGGCCCATTTATGTACTTGATGAATTAAGTCTTCATGCCGGAGCTGGACAAGTTCGTCGTGGTCTTCATCGATGATATCTTGGTATATTCTAAGTCGGAGGAAGAACACGCCGAACATCTGCATATTGTGCTCCAACGCCTACGGGGTCACAAACTATATGCAAAATTCAGCAAGTGCGAGTTCTGGATCAACCAAGTGCCATTTCTTGGGCACATTATTTCTGCGGAGGGCATCGCAGTTGATCCGAGCAAGATCGTCCAAGTGCTGAATTGGAGTTCACCGAAATCAGTTCACGAAGTCCGTAGCTTTCTCGGTTTAGCGGGTTACTACCGGAGATTCATTCCAAATTTCTCCAAAGTTTCTAAACCAATGACGGAACTTCTGAAGAAGGGCAACAAATATGTGTGGAGTGAAGCATGTGAGGAGGCATTCAAAGCATTGGTAAAGCACCTCACAACAGCCCCAGTCTTGGCGCAGCCTGATACAACTAAGGCTTTTGAGGTGTATTGCGATGCATCTGGCATCGGCCTTGGCTGCGTACTTATGCAAGAAGGGCGAGTGGTCGCATATGGATCCAGGCAGCTTAGGAATCATGAGCAGAATTATCCAACACATGATCTCGAGCTAGCTGCTGTGGTTCTTGCTCTAAAGATGTGGAGGCACTATTTACTTGGAAACTTAGTTCACCTCTACACCGACCACAAGAGTTTAAAGTACATCTTCACACAAAAGGAATTAAATATGAGGCAGCGAAGATGGTTAGAGTTAATCAAGGATTATGAACTAGATATTCATTACCATCCTGGAAAAGCGAATGTGGTTGCTGACGCCCTTAGTCGGAAATCACATGTGCATAACTTAACCATGGCTGCAAGGGAAGAAGAAGAACCGAGCCTGCGCTTCGTTCCCTATGGGTCATTGTTTAACCTTGCCCTCATTCCTACAATTCGTGATGAAATTGTAGAAGCTCAAAAGAAAGATAAGGGCATGGCCCATCTCCGGAAGAGAATAGACAAGGAAGAAGCTAAGTGCTTCAGGAAAGATGAGAGTGGTACGCTATGGTTCAAGGACCGTATAGTCGTACCGAGGAACATGAAGCTTCGTAAGAAGATATTAGACGAAGCTCATCTATCAAAATTTTCCATTCATCCAGGAAGCAACAAGATGTACCAAGATTTGAGAAACAAGTTTTGGTGGACACGGATGAAGCGGGAAATAGCTAAATACGTATCCAAGTGTGATACGTGTCGAAGGGTGAAAGCAGATCACATGAAGAAACCTGGTTTGCTGCAACCCCTTCATATTCCGGCATGGAAGTGGGAAGATGTGAGTATGGATTTTATTGTCGGACTGCCGCTCACATCTCGAAAGCATGATTCGGTTTGGATAATCGTTGACCGATTAACCAAGTCAGCACACTTCATGCCGGTGAATGTGGGATTCAATGCCAAGAAATATGCGGAGTTATACATTGAACGAATATTATGCCAGCATGGAGTTCCAAGAACAATAGTTTCAGATCGTGGTGCACTATTTGTTTCTCGTTTTTGGGAACAGCTGCACGCATCTTTGGGAACCAAATTGCTTAGAAGCTCCGCATATCACCCTCAATCCGATGGACAAACCGAGAGGGTGAATCAAGTCTTGGAAGATATGTTGAGAGCGTGTGCCATCCACCACGGTAAGAACTGGGATGCTTATCTACCGTCGGCGGAATTCTCGTACAACAACAGCTATCAAACGAGTATCAAGATGGCACCGTATGAGGCTCTCTACGGCCGGAGATGTCGCACACTGCTGAATTGGTGCGAATCCGGTGAAAGAGTGACATTCGGATTGACCTTATCAATGATGCCGAAGAACGAGTTCGGGTCATACAAGCAAATTTAAAAGCTGCTCAATCTCGACAGAAGAGTTATCCAGACCAGCGACATCGACCGCTGAACTTCAACGTCGGAGAGTACGTATATCTCCGCGTATCTCCAATGAAGGGAGTTCACCGATTCAGTGTAAAAGGAAAGCTCGCTCCCCGGTTTATCGGTCCATTCGCTATCACGGAGAAATGTGGACCCGTAGCCTACCGGCTTGAGCTACCGACAAATCTTGCTGGTGTGCATGATATATTTCACGTCTCTCAACTTCGGAAATGTCTCAAGAATACCACTGCTGTCCGCAATGAAGATCTCGAGACATTGCAACTGGATCTCTCTTATACCGAGCATCCAATCCGAATTATTGATGAAAAGTCTCGGTCGACAAGGAATCGGACGCTCCAATTCTATAAGGTATTATGGAGCAATCATATCGCGGAGGAAGCAACATGGGAGAGTGAAGAATACCTCCGTTCGAACTACCCGGACTTGCTGTCCGCTTATATCCGGTAATTCCTTCTCTACCGCTTGTCTCTTCTTTATGAATCTCGGAACGAGATTCTTTTTAAGGGGGGAGGGATGTGAAATCCCAAAACTATAGCAAGTGGAGCTACAAGTCACACCGAGAACATGAGAGGAAATTTAAACTTTTGAATTTAAAGGTATGAGCTCCAAGTCTAAACTTGAACTTGCAAAAATTCCCGAACACGGAGATCTAAAGCTATCATTTGGTTCTCCACACATCCAATAATAGCCCGGCAAATTTTCAGAGCATTTGAAAAGGATTTCCTATTTGTTGGAATTTAAACGGGAGAAAATTTGAATATGAATTTAAATCTCAGTTTCAAATTTTGACTTTACCGAAATTCAAATTTGAGTTCACTATTGTGTTCCTCATATTTGTTTTGGCCTATCCTCCAAATTTTATCAAATTTGGAGCTCATTTGCTATTTTAAACGGAATTGGGGGATAAGAGGGGAGGAATGGGGCCCACATGTCAGTAGACTTAACCCCCAAGTTTTCTGTTTGTGGCTCAGCTGCACGTGTGCTCGCCACCTCCGACGTCCGGCGTCCCAAACCGACCTGGTAGCGCCAGCTCCTGCTCGCTAGATGAGGACGCCGAGGGAAGCAACCCCGTGCCTCTGCCGTGACCCGTTTCTCTCCCTCGCCCTCCACAGCCTCGCACAGCACCGAAGAAAAACAACCGGCGCTGCCTCTGTTCGTCTCAATCACACACCAGAGCTTCTCCTTTGCCCGAGCTCTCTACACGAAAAAGGAGCGCCCTCAGGTGTGCAAACCAACGGTGCAAACCTCTCCTCCTCTCATGGATCACAGTGGATGAATTTTGCAATTCTTTGCTTCGGTATGCATAGAACCGAGCCCCACAATTCTTCAAAATTCGTCGTGTTCAGTCCATCATCCCTTGTGCCGAGCTGAAAACATGTTCTAGACTCTACAACGCCCCTCTAGGATCAAAAATCATCAAGAATTTGGGGCTGTTCTTCGAGAATTTCGGGCTGGCACCAAATTTTGCCCTAGGTCGCCGATGAGCCCCTATTTGCAGCCATTTTTGGGCAGATTTGAGCTCATGCCGGTGATGAGGGATCCCCCACGGTGCTATAGAGCCCAAGAACCCACCTTTTCATGGAGAAATCACTGCACACGACCTCGCCGGAGCCCTAGGGTTAGCTGTGGCCGGTGCGCACTTGTTTCCGGCGAGTTTTAGCCGCTGGCGACCTCACCAATGAGTTCAGCAGGGTGGAAAATGGGGGGGGGGGCGGCCAGCAGGGGATCCGGAGGTGGCCGGGAAGGTCATTTCCGGCGACCTCACCGGAGGCAGCCGCCACAGCTCTGTTTTGGCGCATGGCTGGAGGTTAGGGATGACGAGTGGGACCCACTGTCAGCATTTAAACATTTTCCCGATTTTCCCATTTCAGTTCAAACTTTGGAGAGCCATAACTTTGTGTAGGAGTGTCCAAAAATTGTGAAACAAATTTTTTTGGATTCCTCTCAAAGAGTACTATCCAGGGTGCATTCCAATATGTATGAAAATTCCTGGATTTGGCTCATTAATTCATTTAATAAAATCTCTTATGAATTTTTACAGGAGTTCTGTTAATTGGAAAATTCCCAAATTTGGGCAGGACATTCTTGCAATAATCCTTGAACTCCAGTAAAATTTTCAGAGGCATTGGACTCCATTTGCTTGGCCAAATGTTGTTTGAATCCTCTATGTCTCTGAAAAATGGGGAAATAAACAGAGACATTTTCAGACTTTTAACCAAGTTTGGAAAATTCATATCTCTGTGTAGGAAGCTCCAAAAATGGTGAAACCAAGTCCTATGGACTCATGAGACTCTAAAGTTTCTGAAAAACCAAATTTGGAGCATGAAAAGACATTATAATTACCATAGGATTTCAGAGAAGCCAAATAGTAAGAAAATTCCCTAGGCCACATCTTCCCTCAACTTTGTCTGAAATTTTGCAAGCCATACCTCTGTAAGGTATATGGTCCACTGTAAAAATTCCAGAGCAAATTGAGATCATCTTCTCCAGTTTTCTGCCAATTATGTCCAGCTTCATATTTATGTCCAATAGCTATTTCCTTGAACTTTATTCCAAAAACCTCCAATACTCAAAATGTTCCTTTCTCTGTTCCAGCACATAGCCTCAAATCATAAATAGTCTGAACTCTTCTTAAGTCTTACAACACTTTTGTTTTATAATGTTTTTACTTATATTAAAAACTGTGCATATTCATATCTGTATGAAATACGACGAAGGAGGTCGACGGGTAACTTGACTTGGAGCAGCAAGTTGAAGCTTAACCCATCGCCAAGATACTGACTATAAAGTAGAACTAAACCTGCAGCAACATAAGGCAAGCCCCGGTTTGTATTTAACAGCTTTTAGTTATATTTTACTTTGTATCACTTCTATTGGTCTAGCATGTATTGTGCATTAGGTCAAGGTAATTGATACTCCAAATGCATGACCCACAAACCCTTGGAGTACAGGGTAGAACAGGTTACCTTCGTGTAGATTCTGCTAGGCTTAAGTTGTATAGGATCCGGTACAAGTCGGGTAGTTGGAAGCTACCCGCGAGTTTAGGATGTTGGGTACAGCGGGGTATGATTCTAGAAAATGAAAGTTCTGGAATGGAAAATGAGACCGGGCAGAGAGTAGGAGCAGCAGGACGTTGGGCCTGTGTGGCTGTAGATCTGTTTGTGTCGGCTAAGGACCGATGCGTATGCCGCCCTGCTGAGCAAGTTTGAACAGTACCAGATGCATGTCGGATATATGGGACCCGATAAACCGATGTAACTCGGGTACTCTCGTGTCGAAACTTATACGGCCGTCCTTTGGGGGTTGGTGTCAGAGGTGTAAACCCGCTAGCGGAGCAACTTCGACGTGTTCCGTGTAGTGGCCCTTCTGATGGGTCGGCGGAACTGGTTCGGCATTGGAGTGACGGGTGAAAGGTTGCTGCATACAACGTAAGAAAGAGCTCGCGTGAGTCTTTCGAGGCGGGTGTATGTGTCGTGTATTCCGGGTGTGTCCTGATTGCAATCACCGTCCCTCGCGGTTATATGAGTACCACTTGTTCACTGAGTTGTGACATAGTAATAAATTCCAGATAAAGTGTGATGAATCATTGCTGATGTGAAGTTCTTAAATTCATTGTATTGCCAACCATGTATGCTGTAGTTGTAGAGCTCATTAAGTTTATTTTCCTCTTTGGGCATCACCACATCGGAGGAAAGCGTTTCTTGTTTGATTGTGGACTTCCGATGTGAGGGCTGCCTAAGGCATAATAATCCGCTGCTATAAACCTGAAAGTAAGGATCAACATTTAGGCATGTCGTTATTGCATCATACTTTTTCCTATGTTAGTAATCCCTGCACGTAGAATTCCATGTTTAGGAGTGTCGGTTAAGTCTTGCTGAGCCATCGTGCTCACGGTTGCATTATTAGGGTTTTGCAGGTTATAAAAATTTGCTATGAAGATGGTTGTTCGGTGAGCCATCAGAGACTCACCGGAAACCCTGCTGCTGCACTCATCTTTGTGGAAGCTAGTAAGAAGCGTCCACGGGCTGGACGTCTTCTCTTTTGCTTAGTTAGGACCGAGAGTAAGTGTGTATGTATATTCCGCTGCGTGTACCCTCGTGGTACATTATTTTGTAAAAGTCACTATGTTGATAAATAAAAGACTTTGTACGTTTATGGTTCTTTTCGTGTATGCTGTTGGGTGCCGCATCGCACGGCACCACCAATGTGTATCCTGGAGTGTGGATCCCGGAAGGGGTTCCCCACATTTTGCACCATACAATTTGAAAAACATGCAGCACATGCATGTGCCATGCATGTATAGCCCCAAAACACCCCCGGGTTGTGTTTGAAACAAATCAAAAACACCCTCACACACACTAGGACTTGGTGCAACACATGTGACTCAGGACATACACCCCTGGTTCTTGTCATGTGTGCTTTATTTCCTTGAAACATAAGGAATCTAAACTCAGATAAACCTTCAGAAGTACTCAACAATCTCCCCCTACTTCTGAGGTTTTATCTCCTGAACTCCAATCTTCTCACGAAGTTCCTGAAAATGTGTATGTCCCAGTGGCTTTGTGAGGATATCAGCAAGCTCATCTTTTTTCCCAACATGCTCCAAGATGACTTCTCCTCTATCAACACATTCTCTGACAAAATGAAACTTGATGTCAATGTGTTTACTTCTATCATGCAAAACTGGATTCTTTGCCAAAGCAATTGCTGCTGTGTTATCCATCTTAATCACTGGTGAAGGTACTTGAATTCTTGTCACTTCTTCTAGCACATGCCTGAGCCAAACAGCCTGACTTGCTGCAGCTGCTCCAGCCACATACTCAGCTTCACATGTGGACTTTTCCACAGCCTTTTGCTTATGGGATAACCAGCTGATAGGATTTTCAATCAGGAAGAATATGACTCATGTTGTGTTTCTCCTGTCATCCACATCTCCCCCAAAATCACTATCACTATAGCCTCTTAACTCAATACTTCCTTCACCTCGGTTGTAAGACAGGCCATACCTCATTGTAGCTGCCACATACCGAAGTAAATGTTTCAAAGCCACCATGTGTTCTTCTTGAGGTTCTGACATGAACCTACTTAAGTACCCAACACCAAAACTGAGATCAGGCCGAGTATGTAAAAGATACCTGAGTCCACCAATTATGCTGCGATAAGTGGTTGGATCAGTGAGTGGAGCTGTACTTCTCTTGGTAAGCTTCAACCGGGATTCCATGGGAGTGGCACACCCATTACAATTTATCATCCCACTTCTTACCAGCAACTTTGCAGCATAGGCTCCTTGACACAAGTCAATACCATGTCTTCCTTGCTTTACTTCAATACCAAGATAGTAAGACAAGCTTCCTAAGTCACTCATGCAAAACTTCTCCTTCATTTTCTCCTTGAACCGACTGATTTCCTCCTTGTTTTCTCCCACAATCAGTAAGTCATCGACATACACACCCATAATGAGCCTTGCCTCACCTCCAAACTTAGTATAAAAGCCATGTTCTGATTTGCACCGTGTGAAACCGAGTTGCTTGAGACTTTCATCAAGTTTGAAGTTCCATGCTCGAGGAGCTTGTCTCAAGCCATACAATGCCTTGTGAAGTCTTAAAACCCACTTCTCCTTGCCTTCAGCTATGAAACCCGGAGGTTGAGTGACATAGATCTCCTCTTCTAGACTCCCATTCAAGAAGGCTGACTTCACATCCATGTGATGAACATGCCACCCAAAATGAGCTGCAACAGCTAACACAATCCTCACAGACTCCATCCTGGCAACTGGTGCAAAAACTTCTTCAAAATCGACTCCTAGCTTCTGCACTACCCCTTTGCAACTAGCCTTGTTTGTGACGTATGACATTCCCATGTTCATGTTTCTTCAACTTGAAAACCCATTTCAAGCCAATGGCACGATAACCCTCCGGAAGTTGTACCAATTACCATGTTTTGTTCTCTTCAATGGGTGTGAGCTCCTCAATCATGGCAATGCGCCACTCCTTGACCCTCAAGGCCTCTGTAAAAGCCCAAAAAAGGGACTTGCAAAAACTTTTCCTCACCTCACAACACCACATTTTTGTTGTGGATATCTTGTGAAGAATTGTGAAGAGCAAGTAACCTCTATCAAAAGGGTATTAGTTCAAACTTTCTACACATATGATAACACATGAGAGGGTGATTCAAAACTGTTGCATTCAAACTCAAGGTTGCAGCAGCCAACACAAGGATCAAAGTGCATATTTGGATTCCTTAGGTCCAAATTAGTGGGGAGGCAAAGTTTCAATAATTTTTGAAAAGGTTTGCTACCCATTTTTCCAAAAAGGATCCAAATGTGCAAAGAATTCAAATATACATTTGAATTTGAGGGAAATTTGCCCAACCATACAAATGTAGCTCAGCTGCAAACTCCAAACATTTGAATTCATCACTTGCCAAATTTTTAGAGATCTTTTGAGAGGTGGGGGAGCACTGACTAGTGGGACCCACTTGTCATTGGGGGAAACTAAACAATTGCAAAGTCCTCAGTGAAGCACATGGTCGTTGTTTGATTACCTCCCACCGAAGTAAACCGAGCAGCCGACGCCTCTGCGGGTGACACCGAGGAGCAGCCGGCAGCCACCTCCTCTGGAATTCCCGTGCGCTGGAGAGCTGCCTGGCGTCTTTGCCCCACTGCCGCGCCTCTGTTATCCCACGGTACCGAAGAACGTCGCCTGTTCCTCTCCCTTCACGCAAGAAACAGCCCGAGCTGCCGACGCCGTCCGCTCGATCGATCGCTACCCTAGCTCGCGTGCAAAGCTTCGGTCGAGCAACCAAACAGCACCACAGGCTCTCCTCCAACATCCCCACACCGTTCCTACGTGAGTTTCGCCTCCACACACCGAGGCAAACCAATTTCCCGGCCGACCGCCATAGAACCGAGAGCAAGTGCTCTCGTGGACAGCTCCAACCGCGGCATGTCACGGCCAAGTTAGGCCATTTCTGGAAGCGCACGACGTCCAGGCAACTCACCCCGAAGCTCAGGATCAACCGTAGATCATCGGCAGAGAAATTTGAGATTTCCCTCCGAACGGTGCAGAGCCACCTTCTGGTAAGAAACCCGTAAATTCCCGATGTATACTTGCTTAGAGCACGTCATACTGCACTCACAGGAGCTAGACTTGACGGCGCCCAAGTTTGCTTCGCAACCCTAGCCTAATTTTGGCTGTAGCCAGCGTATTTCCCGGTTTTCCAACCGCGGTTATGGCGGGAAGGGTCGGGCTCACGGTGATGGCTAGGTTAGAGCTCTCCCCGAGCCCGTGTATGACCTTGTTGACCTTCCCTGAGATGCCCTGGTGCTATAGCACCGGTTCAACGGTGTTTTGGCGGGATAAGCTGGCCGGGCGACGTGACCGAAGGGTTGCCGAGCCGCTGCACCGTCGCCGGCTAGGTTAGAGCCACCGCCGGTCGGGGGAGAGGGTGCCAGCATGTTCAGCAGGTGGAACTAGGCCCTGGCAGCGAGGGAGAGCGTGAGAGTCAGCCGGGCGGCAAGTACCAGCGTGTCTCCGGCAAGCCCGGCGGCGCGCGGGCACGGGAACACGAGGAAGAAGACGACCCGCGGGCCCCATGTGTCAGCGCCGGGGAGTTTCAAATACAGATCTACTGCAGCCCCGGGATCAAGTGTGGCTGCGCGGGAAGGGTTCTGTAGCCCCGTGTGGCTCAGCTCCAGCAGTGACACGTGTGTAACGGGCCCACGGTCAGAGTTTAAATTTTTCCCGGTTTATTTAGAATTTCAAATTTAGGTCAAACTTTAGAACCCCATAACTTTTGCTAGGAAGCTCCCAATTTAGTGATTCAAATTGTGTTAGATTCATCTTGCCTAGCTCTATCCAAATATACAACCCAATTTGTATGAAACCTATTATTTAATTCTGGAAAAATTCTTTAAAGCTTTTCAGCAAAAGAATTTTAGAGGGAGTTTGGTTCATCCAAAAATCCCCAAATTTTGCCAGAATGTTCTTTAGGATGTTAGAGAACCCCTGTAAACGTTTCAGACCATTTGGAGTTGATTTGATCAGAGCAATTAAAATTTGAAGGTGCTGTGTTCATTTGAATACAGAAATATTTTCAGAGAATTTCTAAAACTTGGAAATTCAGTTCTGGGAAAATCTTAGCTCCGAAAATGCTAGGAAAATTCATGCAAACTCTAGGAGCTATAATTCAAATTGTAGTTCATTAAGTTGGGCATGAACAGGGGTGTTACCTCAGAATTAATTCTTCTTTGCTTATTTGCTAAAAGAATTATTCTGAACAAACTACTCAATGACAAGTGCTAAATTTTGATCCAGAGAGTTATCTTGTGACAAGGAACTCACAGAGAAATTCTCAGCTTCATTGGAGCTCTGGATCATCCCTGTTCTGTGGAACCGCTTGAGGGATTAATATAGAAGAGGGGGAAAAACCACTTAGCACTTAATCATGTGCATAGGTCCAAACCCAAACCACTAAACCCCAGTTCCATTTTAAATTCTTGAACAGAGTTCCAGTTGTTAGAAGCTGGTTATTAGAACTAATAGCAGAAGCATTACCCTAAACTCATGTGCATATTCATTAACATGTAGTATTTTATTAACGTGTAGTCGCTGAAGGCGAGGAGGCTCCGGAAGTACTCGATTTCCTCCTTCCGGAAGAAGAACTAACCCCTGACCAGAAGCAACAAGGCAAGCCCCGGTTTGCATTAACTCTTTTATCAAGTTTTGCTTTGTTCACATATTTAGGGTGATGTATGAATGTGCATTAGGTGTAGGATGAATGGAACCCCACTTGCATGACCAGAACGTTTCCATAAGAGTGAGGGTAGTGTCTAAGATTTCAAGTAGCCAGGCTATGCTTAATAATTCATAGGACTTCGGTACAAGTCGAGTAGTTGGAATCTACTCGCGAGATAGGATTGGGACCCACGGGTTCGGTTGAGTGATGGGAGATCACCTTAGTAATGAAAATGAGACTAGGCAGGGGCTAGGGCGCAGCAAGAGGAAGTCTTGTGTGCGCAGCCCTGCCCGTGTCGATTGAGGACCGATCCGTGTGCGGCCCTGCTGAACAAGTATTGAACGTACCGAAGGCATATCGGATATATGGGCCCCAATAAACCGATGTAACCTAAACCTCCGGGCGTCGAGGCATAGCACACCGATTTATAGGTGTAGGTTGAGGGCAGCAAGGTGGAAATCTGCCAACGGGCATAGAGAGATGCTCCGTGTGGGGAACCTCCTGCTCGTTTCGGTGTGACCGGTTCGACGTTTGGGCTGTTGGGTGAAAGGTTGTCCCGTACGACATCGAGTGAGCGTGCTGTGCAGCTCCACGGGTGGGCGTATGTGACGTGCTCTTTGGGTTTCCCTGCAGGTGTATATCGAGTCGATTCTCCGTCCCTCGCGGTGACGAGTACCGCTTGTTCACTGCGTCATAACGTAGATAAATTATGGAATGTTATGATTCAATACTGCTGTTATGATATAAATGTATTGCTACATGTGTGCCAACAAATATTGCTTACTAAATTTCAGATTTCTGAACTGTTAACTTGTGGCTAAAAGATGAACTAAGTATGAACTTGCAGGTGTGTCCATTGATGCATTGTTACTCTCCTATGTTCATTGTATTCCTCATGTAGAGTTCCATGCTTAGGTGAGTCGGTTAAGTCTTATTGAGCCATCGTGCTCACGGTTGCTGCTTAAGTGTTTTTCATGTGAGGAGCCACCCACGGACTCGGAGTACGAGTCCACCGGCGAGGGTTACCCTCCGTCGGGGACCACGGCTGAGTGGGAGCCATACACGCCGTGCTGAGCTGAGACGTGCAGCTAGTGTGGGTTGCCCTAGGGATGGGCAACCAACTTTTGCTAGATAGGCTGGCGTGAGTGTAGAAAAGTAGACTTCCTCTGTGTAATAAAGACAATAGTTTGTAACTGAGTATTGTACCGTTTGTACAGTTCAGTTGTTTTTCCCATGCAATATATTGTGTTCTTATGACATGTGCTGTCGGGTGTCGCATCACGCGGCACCACCCTCTGCGATCCTGGATGAGCTGATCCCGGTCCGCCACAGCCTGGTATCAGAGCTGCAGTGGGGATAGCACAATACTTAAGGACTGTATTAGGGGATAACTTAGGTTTACGGTGAGGTTCGGTAGTTGCCCAAGTAAGGACTATATTAGCATAGTTACTTAAAGTGGCAAAGACTAACCTATGTGTTATAATTCTGAATTTTACTTATGTAACAATGCACCTACGCCCTGGTAAGATTGGTAAGGAACGCTACCGAAAGCGGTTCAATTTCAGTTAGCTCCCCTGACGAGGAACGTGGTTCAGGGATAGGTCTCACAGCTTGGTGTGAGACGTCAATATGAAACTCTTGGACTCTTCATGTCCCTGAGTTCATATGAAACGCTGATCCCTAGCGTGCATTAGGCAAGTAAGTGGAGACCCCATCGCGTGGTCAGTAACGCGAGAGTGTGTTCGTCTGGAAGTAGCCCAGGGGGAATATGCATTGCTTGCCATCGGCGTGCCCTGCAGGGCAGTAGGTGGTATCTGTTGGGTTGATAACATTCCCAACCGTGACGACCCGTTCATGACATACTCGGGTTCCCTGTCGTGTGGTGTTGAAACACGATCACGTACCTTGAGACGTGACCAAACTCAAGGACGGCCGTATGGCAATGATACGGGCGTTTGTATTTACTTTTAAAAATATGATCCTGCCTGAAATGAAAACAACCATTGAGTGCACCATTATTGTGTGGTCTTCTGCAGGTACTAACCACGCATGTATCCGTGTAGTAAACGTGTGCGAGAGACCGTTTAGTGCCACACTTGAGACGTATATGCCGGTATAATCCGGTTAGGATTTTCTTTTGTGAGGAACGTAGTACCGAGATATCATAGGCATATGCATGAAAAATAATGATAACAAGGAATTAAAAATCATTAGGTTCAACATTTAGGACCATGGTTGGGTAGACAAATTGGATAGTGAGGATGGAGTTTCAAAAGGACTGAAAAACAGAGTGCTCTGTTTTGGGCAGCAAGTTGCTGATCTTCAACAGGGCCTAACTCACAGGTATTTTAGCCCAGGGAGGTGTGGTATATAGTTCTGGAAAGGTATTTGAGTATCCTACAACTTTGTTGTAGACTTCCAGGACTAAAACGCACCTTAAGATGGCCTAAAACCCAGAGGGATGTAAACTGACCAGAACCAGGACAGAGTGAAACACTCTCTGGACTGCTCTGTTTTTCAAACATAACTTCCAGTAGAAAAATCTAAAATTTTCATATGATACATCCTTAGAAAGGGTAGAAGATGTGTTACATCTTTGCAATTCAAAGTTTATGAAATTTCAGCACAGAATTCAGTGTAAATCAGTTGAAAACAGCAACTTCCCAAAGGAGGTGCTGTTAAAATTGTTCCAGAAATTCTGCTGATTTGAATGGCCATAACTTTTTAACCATAGCTGATCTGAGGGCAAATAAGTACTCGTTGGAAAGATACTGAAGTTAACTTTAACTTTGGTATTCAGCTTTAGTCATGAAAATGCCTAGAACCAGATCATAATCTGGTATATGTAGAAACTGGTCTTTTTGAGAGAGGGATGACAGTTGAACTCAGTTGAGAGGTTGTTGTACCCTAGAGGGGGTTTGAATACTTCCAATGGGGTAGAACATACTCCTGAGAGGTTATCTTCAACTAGTGAAAGATCTGAGTATGGGTCTCACTCAAGTTTCTTTTACTAGAGACCATGTTTGTGTCGTATTGAAGATAAAAGGGTAGTATACGTGATTACAACGCGATAGTAATGTCTCGTAGTGACCAAACCTAGTTGTGGTGAGCTTCCAAAGAGGAGGTTCATAAAGTTGGATTAAACTAGCTTGTATTTGGTCTGGTAATGGTGTAGCTTGTGCAAAGTTATTACATTATCTACATACGAGATGTATCACATGTTCTATTGTCATTATGTTTTTATGCCTATTTCATTTGGACTGCATGCAATATATTGCGGGACTGATGTTTATTGTCGTATGGTTGCAGATGGTTCGCACTAGGACCACACACGAGGTTGGTGGCTCTAGCCAACAGGGAGGTGATGACTCCCAGCCACCGGCCCACGACAGTACCCCGCAGCAGCAGCCACCACCGCCGCCTCCGCTTACTCTAGCGGATGTGATTGCGGCACTGATGGGTGGTCGTGAGGAGCAGACCGACCTGCTCCGCACGATCGTGCAGAATACGTCCCAGGCGGGGGGCGTCAAGACAGAAGGCCTCGTGAGCCCCGTGAGGTGTCATACTCAGATTTCATGAGTATGCACCCTCCAGTGTTCACAGAAGCCGAAGAACCACTGGAGACTGATAACTGGCTGCGGACCATCGAGTCCAAGTTCGGGCTGCTCCAATGTACGGAGCGGCGGAAGACTATGTTCGCAGCGCAGCAACTCCACGGTGCCACTGGTGCGTGGTGGGCAAACTATGTCGCCTCACGTCCGGCTGGCCATGCCGTGGAATGGGGAGAGTTCCGGGAGGCGTTCCACGCCTATCACATTCCTCCCAGAATAATGAAGAGGAAGTTCCAAGAGTTCTTGGAGCTGAGAGGTGCCCATGACTACTCCCGTGCCTTCAACCATCTGGCGCAATATGCGTCAGACTATATATCCACTGAAGAGAAGAAGCGGGAACATTTCTATCGGGGGTTACACCCCGAAATTAAGACACACCTCGTTCAGTGGAATCGCGGCACCTTCAACGACCTAGTCAATGCCGCGATTATGCAAGAGGATGCTCAGCGGGAGTTGGCAGCTGAGCAGAGGAAGCACAGCGCTCCACCTACCAGTGGGGGTGGCGCTCCCCAGAAGTACCATATGGTATATCGGACGCCATCCGGGCAGCAGTGGCACCCACCGGCGCGACCTCAACGGTTCGGGGGACGTCCTTTTCAGTCACCTCCGTTCCGTCCACCGATGCCACCACCAAGACAGAAGCAGCAGCAGACGGCACCCCGGGCATTTCCACCACCACAACGCGCCCCGGGTTTCCGTCCACCGATCAGCGGGGGACCGCCCCGTTTCGCTTGCTTCACGTATGGCCAGGCAGGCCACTTCGCAAAGGACTGTCCCCAGGGGAAGCAGAGAAGCGGGCAAGCCCAGATCCAGGGCGGTGCTCGAGGCCGACCTCCGGTCAAGAAGGTTGGTCAGCGGACTGGTGGCGTCGGCAACCTCGACAATGAAGACGCCCCAGAGGGAGACAACGTGCTGGTGGGTACGTTTACTCTCAACAATCAAGCCATCATCATACTGTTTGATTCTGGTGGAACCCAAAGCTTTATAAGTGCTTCCTATGTGGCTAAGCATCAAATGCATGTCTTCCCAACCGACTGCACCTATATGATCTGCTCACCGGGAGGGAAGATTTCAGCAAATATGATGATCCCAAAGGCACCTCTGTGCCTAGGTGGGAAAATATATCCCACCACTTTGATAATCCTTACGGGACAAAAGATTGATGCAATCTTTGGGATGTCATGGCTACAATACCATGGCGCTGTCCTGGAGACTTGGACATGGACGGTTCATTTAAACTCTCCATTTCACCGTCCACATTCCATGGTGTTCGACACGCCAGTCCGGGAAATTTCAGCAATTAATAATGCTGAAGCTCTCAAGTTAGAGGACATCCCCGTAGTCCGGGAGTACCCCGACGTGTTCCCCGATGATCTTCCGGGCATGCCACCTGAGCGGGACGTCGAGTTCAAGATTGAACTTGCACCCGGGACTACGCCCATATCGCGGAGACCATATAAAATGGCTCCAAACGAGCTGGCTGAATTAAAAGAACAGCTCAATGATCTGTTGAGCAAGGGTTTCATTAGGCCGAGTTCCTCGCCTTGGGGATGCTCGGCGCTGTTTGTTAAAAAGAAGGATGAAACCTTGATGCTATGTGTGGATTACCGGCCGCTCAACGCCTTCACCATCAAGAATAAGTGCCCACTGCCCCGCATCGACATATTGTTTGATCAACTTGTGGGTGCAAGTGTGTTCTCCAAGATGGACCTTCGCTCTGGATATCACCAGATAAAGATCCGGGCGGAGGATATCCCGAAGACGGCCTTCTCGACGAGATATGGACTATATGAATATCTCGTCATGTCTTTTGGTCTCACAAACGCTACAGCCCATTTAATGTATCTCATGAACTCGGTGTTCATGCCGGAGCTGGACAAGTTCGTGGTAGTGTTCATCGACGATATCTTGGTTTACTCCAAGACAGAAGCCGAACATGCCGAACACTTGAGAATCGTTATTCAACGATTGCGAGATCACAAGCTCTACACCAAGTTTAGCAAATGCGAGTTTTGGATCAGCCAAGTGCCATTCTTGGGACATATCGTCTCAGCAGAAGGCATTGCGGTTGACCCAAGCAAGATAGAGCAAGTGCTGAAATGGAAAGCTCCCACTTCAGTTCATGAAGTCAGAAGCTTCCTCGGGTTAGCGGAATACTATCGGAGATTCATTCCAAGCTTCTTCAAGCTCGCTAAACCGATGACAGAATTGCTGAAGAAGGGGACGAAATATGTTTGGAACACGGCGTGTGAAGGAGCATTCCAAACATTGGTGAAACATCTCACCACAGCCCCGGTCTTAGCTCAGCCGGATACAACAAAGCCCATCGACGTGTATTGTGACGCGTCCGGTATTGGGCTCGGCTGCGTGTTGATGCAGGAAGGACGTGTGGTCACATATGGCTCACGCCAACTTCGGAACCATGAGCAGCATTATCCCACTCATGATCTTGAGCTTGCTGCAGTGGTTTTGGCGCTGAAAATGTGGAGGCACTATCTCCTGGGGAATCTGGTGCATCTCTACACCAACCACAAGAGCTTGAAATACATTTTTACCCAGAAGGAGCTGAACATGAGACAACGGAGGTGGTTAGAACTGATCAAAGATTATGAAATTGATATTCATTACCACCCCGGCAAGGCAAATGTGGTTGCCAACGCGCTGAGTCGGAAATCACATGTCCATCACCTCACCATTACACCGGTGGAGGAGGAAGAAACGAGTTTATACTTGGTTCCTTATGGATCGCTGTACAACCTTGCCCTCATCCCTACTATTAGGGAGGACATCATTGCAGCTCAGAAGACTGATAAAGGCATGGCACATCTCCGGAGACGGATAGACAACGGGGAGATCAAGTGTTTCCGAAGGATGATGAGGGGACGCTATGGTTCAATGACCACATAGTCATACCCCGGGATATGGAGTTGAGGAAAAATATCCTCGATGAAGCTCACTTGTCTAAGTACTCCATTCATCCGGGCAGCAACAAAATGTACCAAGATTTGAAAATGAAATTTTGGTGGACACGGATGAAACGGGAGGTAGCAAAGTACGTATCCGAGTGCGATACATGCCGACGAGTGAAAGCTGATCACATGAAGAAATCAGGGCTGTTGCAACCCCTGAAGATCCCGGCATGGAAATGGGAAGATGTGAGCATGGATTTCATTGTGGGATTGCCCCTAACTGCCAACAAACATGATGCCATTTGGGTAATCGTCGATCAGTTAACCAAGACGGCTCACTTCATTCCGGTGAATACACGTTACAATGCCGTCAAATATGCGGAGCTGTACATAGCAAAGATCCTATGCTTATATGGGGTACCCAAGACCATCGTCTCGGATCAAGGTGCATTATTTGTATCTCGCTTTTGGTAGCAGCTACACGCTCCATTGGGTACCAAGCTGATTAGGAGCTCCGCCTATCACCCTCAAACAGATGGGCAAATGGAGAGGGTGAACCAAGTATTAGAAGACATGTTGAGAGCATGTGCCATCCACCACGGCGGGAACTGGGATAATCACCTGCCACTGGCGGAATTCTCGTACAACAATGGCTATCAGGCGAGTATCAAGATGGCACCCTACGAAGCTCTCTACGGTCGAAAATGCCGCACCCCATTAAACTGGTGCGAGTCCGGTGAGAGGGTCACATTCGGGGTTGATGTGGTGAACGACGCCGAAGAGCGCGTTCGGACGATTCAAACTAATTTGAAGGCCGCTCAATCCCGGCAAAAGTGCTACGCTGATAAGAGGCGTAGGCCATTGCACTTTGACGTCGGTGAACACGTGTACCTCCGCGTGTCTCCAATGAAGGGCGTGCACCGGTTCGGCGTCAAGGGGAAGCTCGCTCTCCGTTTCATTGGACCCTATGTTATCACCGAGAAGCGTGGACCAGCGGCATATAGATTGGAGCTACCGGCATCTCTTGCTGGTGTCCATGAAATTTTCCATGTCTCTCAGCTGAGAAAATGTCTAAAACATACCGCGGCTGTTACTACCGAAGACATCGGCGAGCTGAAACCGGATTTGACATATGATGAGTATCCGGTGGAAATCCTTGATGAGAAAGCCCGAACCATGCGTAGCAGAACGTTGTGGTTCTACAAGATACTCTGGAGCAACCACACCGCCGAAGAAGCGACGTGGGAGAGCGAGGAATTCCTTCGCTCAAATTACCCGGAGTTCATGGCTTCTCAACTTGGGTAAGTCCCTACTACATCGCTATCTTTCCTTTTATTATCTCGGGACGAGATTATTTTAAGGGGGGAGGGATGTAAAATCCCAAGAAAAGGGACTTGCAAAAACTTTTGCTCACCTCACAACACCACACTTTTGTTGTGGATATCTTGTGAAGAATTGTGAAGAGCAAGTAACCTCCATCAAAAGGGTATTAGTTCAAACTTTCTATACATATGATAACACATGAGAGGGTGATAAAAACTGTTGCATTCAAACTCATTGTTGCAGCAGACAACACAAGGATCAAAGAGCATATTTGGATTCCTTAGGTCCAAATTAGTGGGGAGGCAAAGTTTCAATAATTTTTGAAAAGGTTTGCTACCCATTTTTCCAAAAAGGATCCAAATGTGCAAAGAATTCAAATATACATTTGAATTTGAGGGAAATTTGCCCAACCATACAAATGTAGCTCAGATGGAAACTCCAAACATTTGAATTCATCACTTGCCAAATTTTTGGAGATCTTTTGAGAGGTGGGGGAGCACTGACTAGTGGGACCCACTTGTCATTGGGGGAAACTAAACAATTGCAAAAGTCCTCAGTGAAGCACACGGTCGTTGTTTGATTACCTCCCACGCGAAGTAAACCGAGCAGCCGACGCCTCTGCGGGTGACACCGAGGAGCAGCCGGCAGCCACCTCCTCTGGAATTCCCGTGCGCTGTAGAGCTGCCTGGCGTCTTTGCCCCACTGCCGCGCCTCTGTTATCCCACGGTACCGAAGAACGTCGCCTGTTCCTCTCCCTTCGCGCAAGAAACAGCCCGAGCTGCCGACGCCGTCCTCTCAATCGATCGCCACCCTAGATCGCGTGCAAAGCTTCGGTTGAGCAACCAAACAGCACCACGGGCTCTCCTCCAACATCCCCACACCATTCCTACGTGAGTTTCGCCTCCACACACCGAGGCAAACCAATTTCCCGGCCGGCCGCCATAGAACCGAGAGCAAGTGCTCTCGTGGACAGCTCCAACCGTGGCGTGTCACGGCCAAGTTAGGCCATTTCTGGAAGCGCACGATGTCCAGGCAACTCACCCCCGAAGCTCAGGATCAACCGTAGATCATCGGCAGAGAAATTTGAGATTTCCCTCCGAACGGTGCAGAGCCACCTTCTGGTAAGAAACCCGTAAATTCCCAATGTATACATGCTTAGAGCACGTCATACTGCACTCACAGGAGCTATACTTGATGGCGCCTAAGTTTGCTTCGCAATCCTAGCCTAATTTTGGCTGTAGCCGGCGTATTTCCCGGTTTTCCAACCGCGGTTATGGCGGGAAGGGTCGGGCTCACGGTGACGGCTAGGTTAGAGCTCTCCCCGAGCCCTTGCATGACCTTGTAGACCTTCCCTTAGATGCCCTGGTGCTATAGCACGGTTCAACGGTGTTTTGGCGGGCTAAGCTGGCCGGGCGACATGACCGAAGGGTTGCCGAGCCGCTGCACCGTCGCCGCTAGGTTAGAGCCACCGCCGGTCGGGGAGATGGTGCCAGCATGTTCAGCAGGTGGAACTAGGCCCTGACGGCGAGGGAGAGTGCGAGAGTCGGCCGGGCGGCAAGTATCAGCGTGTCTCTGGCGAGCCCGGCGGCGCGCGGGCGCGGGAACACGAGGAAGAAGACGACCCGCGGGCCCCATGTGTCAGCGACGGGGAGTTTAAAATACAGATCTACTGCGGCCCTGGGATCAAGTGTGGCTGCGCGGGAAGGGGTCTGTAGCCCCGTGTGGCTCAGCTCCAGCAGTGACACATGTTTAATGGGCCCACGGTCAGAGTTTAAATTTTTCCCGGTTTATTTAGAATTTCAGATTAAGTTCAAACTTTAGAACCCCATAACTTTTGCTAGGAAGCTCCGAATTTAGTGATTCAAATTGTGTTGGATTCATCTTGCCTAGCTCTATCCAAATATACAACCCAATTTGTATAAAACCTATTATTTAATTCTGGAAAAAAATTTAAAACTTTTCAGAAAAAGAATTTTAGAGGGGGTTTGGTTCATCCACAAATCACCAAATTTTGCCAGAATGTTCTTTAGGATGTTAATGAACCCCTGTAAAAGTTTCAGACCATTTGGAGTTGATTTGATCAGAGCAATTCAAATTTGAAGGTGCTGTGTTCATTTGAATACAGAAACATTTTCAGAGAATTTCCAAAACTTGGAAATTCAGTTCTGGGCAAATCTTAGCTCCAAAAATGCTAGGACAATTCATGCAAACTCTAGGAGCTATAATTCAAATTGTAGTTCATTAAGTTGGGCATGAACAGGGGTGTTACCTCAGAATTAATTCTTCTTTGCTTATTTGCTAAAAGAATTATTCTGAACAAACCACTCAATGACAAGTGCTAAATTTTGATCCAGAGAGTTGCCTTGTGACAAGGAACTCACACAAAAATTCTCAGCTTCATTGGAGCTCTGGATCACCCCTGTTCTGTGGAACCACTTGAGGGATTAATATAGAAGAGGGGAAAAAACCACTTAGCACTTAATCATGTGCATAGGTCCAAACCCAAACCACTAAACCCCAGTTCCATTTTAAATTCTTGAACAGAGTTCCAGTTGTTAGAAACTGGTTATTAGAACTAATAGCAGAAGCATTACCATAAACTCATGTGCATATTCATTAACATGTAGTATTTTATTAACGTGTAGTCGCTGAAGGCGAGGAGGCTCCGGAAATACTCGATTTCCTCCTTCCGGAAGAAGAACTAACCCCTGACCATCAGCAACAAGGCAAGCCCCGGTTTCCATTAACTCTTTTATCAAGTTTTGCTTTGTTCACATATTTAGGGTGATGTATGAATGTGCATTAGGTGTAGGATGAACGGAACCCCACTTGCATGACCAGAACGTTTCCATAAGAGTGAGGGTAGTGTCTAAGATCTCGAGTAGACAGGCTATGCTTAATAATTCATAGGACTTCTGTACAAGTCGAGTAGTTGGAATCTACTCGCGAGATAGGCTTGGGACCCACGGGTTCGGTTGAGTGATGGGAGATCACCTTAGTAATGAAAATGAGACTAGACAGGGGCTAGGGCGCAGCAAGAGGAAGTCTTGTGTGCGCAGCCCTGCCCGTGTCGATTAAGGACCGATCCGTGTGCGGCCCTGCTGAACAAGTATTGAACGTACCGAAGGCATATCGGATATATGGGCCCCGATAAACCGATGTAACCTAAACCTCCGGGCGTCGAGGCATAGCACACCGATTTATAGGTGTAGGTTGAGGGCAGCAAGGTGGAAATCTGCCAACGGGCATAGAGAGATGCTCCGTGTGGGGAACCTCCTGCTCGTTTCGGTGTGACCGGTTCGACGTTTGGGCTGTTGGGTGAAAGGTTGTCCCGTACGACATTGAGTGAGCGTGCTGTGCAGCTCCACGGGTGGGCGTACATGACGTGGTCTTTGGGTTTCCCTGCAGGTGTATATCGAGTCGATTCGCCGTCCCTCGTGGTGACGAGTACCGCTTGTTCACTGCGTCGTAACGTAGATAAATTATGGAATGTTATGATTCGATACTGCTGTTATGATATAAATGTATTGCTACATGTGTGCCAACAAATATTTCTTACTAAATTTCAGATTTCCGAACTGTTAACTTGTGGCTAAAAGATGAACTAAGGATGAACTTGTAGGCGTGTCCATTGATGCATTGTTACTCTCCTATGTTCATTGTATTCCTCATGTAGAGTTCCATGCTTAGGTGAGTCGGTTAAGTCTTGTTGAGCCATCGTGCTCACGGTTGCTGCTTAAGTGTTTTTCAGGTGAGGAGCCACCCACGGACTCGGAGTACGAGTCCACCAGCGAGGGTTACCCTCCGTCGGGGACCACGGCTGAGTGGGAGCCGTAAACGCCACGCTGAGCTGAGACGTGCAGCTAGTGTGGGTTGCCCTAGGGCTGGGCAACCGACTTTTGCTAGATAGGCGGGCGTGAGTGTAGAAAAGTAGACTTCCGCTGTGTAATAAAGACAATAGTTTGTAACTGAGTATTGTACCGTTTGTACAGTTCAATTGTTTTTCCCATGTAATATATTGTGTTCTTATGACATGTGCTGTCGGGTGTCGCATCGCGCGGCACCACCCTCTGCGATCCTGGATGAGCGGATCCCGGTCCATCACAGCCTCTTCTGCTGTGCATGGCTCTTCACCTATGATAACAAGAAGTTCATCTACTGCTCCTTCTTATGGTTCACAATTTGGCACCTCCTCAAGAATATTTCTCATGGAACGATAACGAAGTGGTGCTTCTTTTACCTCACTATCCATTTCTGGTGACATGGAAGGAGGTGACACAAACTCCACATCCTTGGATGCTTGTTGCTTCAGTTGTGTCATAGAAGACACTCCCTCAGCTGGGGTTTTGTCACCTTGACCTGTGTCACAAGAGGAAGAACTCACTCCACCACGGTTCTCATCACGAAAGATGTATTCTACCCGAAAGATGTCTTCATCATTCACCATTTCACTCGACTCAGCTGCATCCCACTGCCATGGGCGGTTTTCATCAAACACAGCATCACGTGACACGTGAACACTCGCCGTGTTTGGATTGTAAACCCTCCATGCCTTGCTTCCTTGCTCATATCCAATGAAGACCATTGGTATACTTCGATCTTCAAGTTTGCTAAGGCGTTTGCTTCCCTGTTTCACTTGTGCCACACAACCGAAAGTGCGCAAATGATGTACACTAGGTTTCTTGTCATGCCATACCTCATATGGAGTCTTTCTCTCAACACTCCGAGTAGGAGATCGGTTCAACACATACACTGCTGTGGTTACTGCCTCCCCCCAGAACCAACCGGGCATATTCATTGCTTTCAACATGCTTCTTGCCATTCCCATAACAGTTTGGTTCCTTCTCTCAACCACACCATTCTGCTCAGGAGAATATGGAGCTGTCAAGTGACGTTGAACACCCTCCTTGGTGCAATACTCAACAAAAGCCCGAGCTGTGAACTCTCCACCACGATCTGTGCGAAAAGTTCCAATCTTCCTCCCTGCCTCAGCTTCAACACTTGATTGAAAACCCATGAAAATACGCATAGCTTGATCCTTTGTGCTGATCAAAAACACCCACATGTATCTACTGAGGTCATCCACAAGAAGAAAGAAAAACCTGCTGCCTTTTGGAGTTGCTGGCTTCACTGGTCCACGGAGGTCTCCATGCACAAGTTCAAGTTTCTTCTCAGCTCGGTACTTTTCCATGCATGGGAACGGTTGAAATCTTTGTTTCCCAGCCAAACAGCTATCACACTTCTCCTCAGTTTGAGTGATGGTTGGCAATCCATACACAAGTTGTTCTTCGGCAAGTCTTCTGAGACTCCGAAAGTTTAAGTGCCCCATCCTTGCATGCCACATCCATGTTGCATTGCACCCTTGTGCCATGAGACACCCTGGTTGCACTACCTTAAGATCAATGGTTTACAACCGGTTCACTCCCCGTTTCACCATTGCCACAGGGGTTCCATCTTTATCTCAAATCTTGACATAACCATTCACCATCAAGATTCGGTGTCCCTCCTCCTCAAGCTGTCCAAGACTGATGATGTTTGCCTTGAGCTGAGGAATAAGGTAGACCCCAGCCAACTCCTTTCGACCACCTCTCTTACCTTGGAACACCACAGTTCCTTGGCCATCAATCTCTGTCAATGAGCCATCTCCCAAACACACAGTACCATGCACTGTGTTATCAAGTTTTGTGATCACATCCCGTTTCCCGGTCATGTGATTTGTTGCACCGGAGTCCAGGATCCACCGGGTACTGCCTCCTCCCTCGAAGTCTCCTACTTGAACGTGTAACATATAATTGTTGAGGCATACCTCCTCCAGGGACATGTCTTGATCAGCCTTGGTGTTGGCACACGCCACCAAGAGGCTGGATTCAAACTCATGATCAACTTGAGCTGTGTTCACCTCTTCATCCTTCTTTTTCTTCCTGCATTCTCTAGCCCAATGACCATTCTTACCACAGTAGCACACTCATCTTTGGCCACTCCACGGCCTGAGTTTCCACCACCACGGTTACCTCGACCACGGCCACTTCCTCGACCATGATCTTTCCTCGGTGCAAATGAGTCTTTGTGCCGTTCCTGTCAAGTTCCCCCGGACATCTTGAGACGTGTCGACAACCTTTCAAGCAACTCTTCTTCACTCAGATGCAACTTCTCATGTGTGTTGCCCTCCCATGTGCTTGCACCAAGCCTTTCTTCTGCAGCCTTGAGTCTACCAATCAACTCATCAACGGACATATCACTTATGTCAAGCAATGTCTCGATGGAGGCCGCAATCTGCTCAAACTTTTTGTGGTACCGCCTGAAGGAACTTCCGGACAATCTCCTCCTCCGAACGTTCACTCCCAAGTGCCGCAAGTTGAGATGTGATCCGGCTCATACGCACACCAAACTCATCAACCATTTTACCATCGTGGAATCTGAGTGCATCAAACTCCCGACCCAATGTGCTTGCCCTGGCCTTGTGCACACGTTCGGCTCCAACGTTGCGCAACTTGATCGCATCCCATGCAATCTTGGCCGACTCCTTCCCGGCAATGATCCCTAACATTTCTGGTGGCACAGCCTTGGTGAGAGCCTCCAAACCCATCCGATCTTCAGTGTAATCATCGGTGCCAAGGCTCACCGCAGTCCACAAGCCTCTCGCTTGCAACATCACCCGCATAAGTGCCGACCAATCATTATAGTTTGTCTTTGTGAGCATCGGATACGTACCACCACTGCTGACTTCCTTCGTGATGCGATGAATCACCAATGCCCCTGATCCTCCTCCTGCCCTGCTGGTGCCTCCCGGCGGTGTGACGTCTCTCCATGAACGTCGGGCTGGCGATGAAGATCTCCTCCACGACATCAGCGCCCACTCAATGGCCGTGTCACGGTTCCAGGCAACGTAATCGGCTCTGATGCCAATTGTTGGGTGTTTTCCTCACTGAACTCTCACTGATTTGTGATGCAAATCATGTTGGAAGTCTAGAGGTGTGGTGTAGATCCAAACACAAGTGGAGAATCGAATGAAAAATGGCTCGGATGAGTTGTGGCGACGCTCAACAAACACCAGCGCATTCCCCTCCTTTTATTAGCCGGAAGCCACAAGTTTTCAACAACCTCAGCCCGGGTTTTGCACCATACAAATTTGAAAAACATGCAGCACATGCATGTTCCATGCACGTATGGCCCCCAAAACCCCCCGGGTTGTGTTTGAAACAAATCAAAAAACACCCTCACACACACTAGGACTTGGTGCAACACATGTGACTCAGGACATACGCCCCTGGTTCTTGTCATGTGTGCTTTATTTCCTTGAAACATAAGGAAACTAAACTCAGATAAACCTTCAGAAGTACTCAACATCGTCATGTCTTTTGGTCTCACTAATGCTCCAGCACATTTCATGTACCTCATGAACTCGGTGTTCATGCCAGAGCTGGACAAGTTCGTTGTGGTGTTCATTGATGATATCTTGGTTTACTCCAAGACAGAAGCAGAACACGCCGAACACTTTAGGATCGTTCTTCAACGATTGCGAGACCACAAACTCTACGCCAAGTTCAGCAAATGTGAGTTTTGGATCAGCCAAGTGCCATTTTGGGACATATTATCTCAGCGGAAGGCATTACGGTTGACCCAAGCAAAATCGAGCAAGTGCTGAAATGGAAAGCTCCCACTTCAGTCCATGAAGTCAGAAGTTTCCTTGGCTTAGCAGGATACTGTAAAAGCCCAAGAAAAGGGACTTGCAAAAACTTTTCTTCACCTCACAACACCACAGTTTTTATTGTGGACACCTTAGGAAATGTTGTGAAGAGCATGTAACCTCCATCAAAAGAATGATTAGAGGGGAAAGCCTTCACTTTCACAAAGTAGGGTTTCTACACATGAACATGAGAGGTTGATCTCACACCTAGAATTTAAAAAGTCTTGGGAAGGTTCAGTCCAAAGCTCATGCAAATTCAACACTTTTCGAGGCACTTTTGGGTTATTTCAAAAAGAGGCCAATTTGAATGTAAATTCAAATTGCAGCAACTTTCATCACCCAAATTCAAAAGTTAGCTCCATATCTATACTCAGCACATTTTTCTGAGTAAACCCACCAATTTTCATCTCCATTGGAGCTCATCGTGTCAAGAGCTAAATTTGCAAGAATTCAAAACTGAATTTGAATTTCAGTTTAAATATGAAGCAAATTTAACCAAACAAAGTTTGAATTTGAGAATTCAAATTCAAACAAAGACTTGGTGACTAAGTCTCACATTAAATTGTGAGTAGCTGAGGATATTTTGGCACAACAGAATTCAGAAAATTGGAAAAACAAAAGAGTTAGAGGGGAGGCCCACTGGTCAGTAGACTTAGCACAGAAGTCTCCTCAGCCGACTTCCTCGACCGAGCGCGCTCGCCAGCTGCAGCCAGCGTCGGCGCCCGACCACCTCGGCCGGCCAGCTCCTGCTTCGGCAGAGGAGGTGGCACAGCAGGTGTCGCGCTCTCCACTGGCCTCAGGGGCCTATAAAAGGCCCGAGACCGCCGGCGAGTTACTGATTTTCGCGAGTTCCGTAACCAGCAGCCTAGTCGCCCGAGCTCCGATCGTATGCCACCCCAGCTGTGATCATCTTCCGGCTTTGACCTCCATAGGAAAGTGAAGCGCTAGCTCGTCCTCAAGACCACCGCGCAAACCGTTCCAAGGTTCGACCTTTGTGCGCGGAGAATTTTCCAGTTTAGGACGAGTAGCTCCTTTCGGGACCCGATTAGGTTTGGGAGAAATTCGGGAAGCTTAGTGGGTGGGAGGTCGAACGGAGCTGTGAGAGAGCATCTAGAGGTTCTGGCGACCCTTCTCGATCGAAAACCGGAAGGAAATCACCGCCGGAACCCTAAGTTCATCCTAGGACAGTATGGCGGAGGAGGGGGTCGCCGGTGAGGTCTGGGTTGCCGGCCGTTTAGGGCCCAACAGAGCTCATGCCGAGTTTCCCGAGGTTTCCCTGAGTGTGGCGACGCGATTAGCGCACGAAGAAGATGGTCAGAAGGGCGGGAACACGTTGCCGAGGTAGCACAGAGGCATAGGGCTCGTCGCCGGCGAGCTATGGCGGTTAGCCGGCGGCGACATGGTGTCCAGCGGGTTCAGCACCCGAGATTACGTGGGGGCGGCGAGTCTCGTCGGCTCCGGTGAGCTAGATCGCCGGGAACGCTGACCTCGCCGGAGCTCCGGCGGCTCGGGGCGGCGACGTCGGGAGGTAGACGAAGGGCGCGGCCCCACCTGTCAGCCCCTGTGTTAATCGCGCGCGAGCGCGCGGTTAGTTCAATTTAAACGGGCGGGCCCCGCTGTCAGCCTCTGGTTTAGCGCAGGAGGGGAATTTTTGTAGGAAAATAATTCAGGGATTAGCTCAAACTTTAGAAATCCATAACCTTGGCTAGGAAGCTCCAAATTTAGTGATTCAAATTGGGTTGGATTCATCTTGCCTAACTCTGTCCAGATATACAACCCAATTTGTATGAAACTCATTAATTAATTCTGGAAAATTCTTTAAAGCTTTTCAGCAAAAGAATTTTAGAGGGAGTTTGGTTCATCCAAAAATCCCCAAATTTTGCCAGAATGTTCTTTAGGACATTAGTAAACCCCTGTAAAAGTTTCAGACCATTTGGAGTTGATTGGGTCAGAGCAATTCAAATTGGAAGGTGCTGTGTTCATTTGAATACAGAAGCATTTTCAGAGAATTTCCAAAACTTGGAAATTCAGTTCTGGGCAATTCTTAACCCCAAAAATGTTAGGAAAATTCAAGAAAACTCTATGAGCTATAATTGAAATTGTAGTTCATTAAGTTGAGCATGAACAGGGGTATTACCTCAGAATAAATTCTTCCTTGCTGATTTGCCAAGAGAATTATTCTGAGCAAACCACTCCATGAAAAGTGCTAATGTTTGGTCCAGAGAGTTTTCTTGTGACAAGGAACTCACACAAAAATTCTCAGCTCCATTGGAGCTCTAGATCACCCCTGTCCTGTTTAACAACTTAAGGGATTAATATGGAAAAGGGGGAAAACCACTTAGCATTTAACCATGGGACTAAGTCCAAGCCAAACCACCAACACCAGTTCATCTTTAAATTCTTAAACAAAGTTCCAGGTGTTAGAGGCTGGTTATTAGAACTAATAGTAGAAGTCTTACTCTAAGACTCACATTTGCATCGAAATTAACATGTAGTATTTCATTGACGTGTAGCCGTTGAAGAAGAGACTCCGGAAGTGCTGGACTTCCTTCTTCCGGACGAGGAACTAACTACTGACCAGCAGCAACAAGGCAAGCCCCGGTTTGCATTAACCTTTTTATAAGTTTTCTTTTGTTTACATGAGTCATGTGACGTATGATTGTGCATTAGGTGTAGGATGAATGGAACCCCACTTGCATAACCAAAGGTTCCTAAAAGAGTGAGTGTAGTGTCTAAGACCTCGAGTCTACCGGCTACGCTTAATGAGTCATAGGACTTCGGTACAAGTCGAGTAGTTGGAATCTACTCGCGAGATAGGCTTGGGACACACGGGTTCGGTTGAGTGATGTGAGATCATTTTAGTAATGAAAAAGAGACTAGGCAGGGGCTAGGGCGCAGCAAGAGGGAGTCTTGTGTGCGCAGCCCTGTCCGTGTCGATTGAGGACCGATCCGTGTGCGGCCCTGCTGAACAAGTATTGAACGTACCGAAGGCATATCGGATATATGGGCCCCGATAAACCGATGTAGCCTAAACCTCCGTGCGTCGAGGCATAGCACACCGATTTATAGGTGTAGGTTTAGGCAGCAAGGTGGAAATCTGCCAACGGGCATAGAGAGATGCTCCGTGTGGGGAACCTCCTGCTCGTTTCGGTGCGACCGGTTCGACGTTTGGGCTGTTGGGTGAAAGGTTGTCCCGTACAACATCGAGTGAGCGTGCTGTGCAGCTCCACGGGTGGGCGTACGTGACGTGCTCTTTGGGTTTTACCTGCAGGTGTATATCGAGTCGATTCGCCGTCCCTCGCGGTGACGAGTACCGCTTGTTCACTGCGTCGTAACGTAGACTAATGGATGAAATATGTTGATTCAATGATGCTGATTGATATAATTGTATTGCTACATGTGTGCCACCAAATACTGCTTACTAAATTTCAGATTTCATGAACTGTTAACTTGTTGCTAAAAGATGAACTAAGGATGAACATGTAGGCGTGTCGTTTTGGCTGAAATGTTACTAACCTATGTCTTGGTATACCTCATGTAGAGTTTCATGCGTAGGTGAGTCGGTTAAGCCTTGCTGAGCCTTCGTGCTCATGGTTGCTGCTTAAGTGTTTTTCAGGTGAGGAGCCACCCACGGACTCGGAGTACGAGTCCACCGGCGAGGGTTACCCTCCGTCGGGGACCACGGCTGAGTGGGAGCCGTACACGCCGCGCTGAGCTGAGGAGTGCAGCTAGTGTGGGTTGCCCTAGGGCTGGGCAACCAACTTTTGCTAAATAGGCGGGCGTGAGTTGTATAGTGTAGACTTCCGCTGTGTAATATAAACAATAGTTGTACTGAAGTTTGTACCTGTTTGTACAGTTTCAGTTGTTTTTCCCATGTAATATATTATGTTCTTATGACGTGTGCTGTCGGGTGTCGCATCGCGTGGCACCACCCTCTGCGATCCTGGATGAGCGGAATCCGGTCCGCCACAGCCTGGTATCAGAGCTGCAGTGGGGATAGCACAGTACTTAAGGACTGCATTATGGGAAAACATAGGTTACGGTGAGGAATCGGTAGTTGCCCAAGTAAGGACTATATTAGCATAGTTACTTAAAGTGGCAAATACTAACCTATGTGTTATAATTCTGAATTTCAATTATGTAACGACGCACCTACACTCTGGTAAGTATGGTAAGGAACGCCACCGAAAGCGGTTCAATTTCGGTTAGCTCCACCTGACGAGGAACGTGGTTCAGGGATTGATCTCACAGCTTGGTGTGAGACGTTAATATGAACCTCTTGGACTCTTCATGTCCCTGGGTTCATATGAAACGCTGATCCCTAGCGTGCATTAGGCAAGTAAGTGGAGACCCCATCGCGTGGTCAGTAACGCGAGAGTGTGTTCGTCTAGAAATAGCTCAGGAGGACATACGCAGCGCTTGCCATCGGCGTGCCCTGCAGGGAGTAGGTGGTATCTGTTGGGTTGATAACATTCCCAACCGTGACGACCCGTTCATGACATACTCGGGTTCCCCGTCGTGTGGTGTTAAAACACGATCACGTGCCTTGAGACGTGACTTAGCTCAAGGACGGCCATATGGAAATGATACGGGCGTTTGTATTTACTTTCAAATATGGAACTGCCTGAAATGAATAACCATTGAGTGAACCATTATTGTGTGGTATTCTGCAGGTACTAACCACGTATGTATCCGTGTAGAAAACGTGTGCGAGAGACCGTTTAGTGCCACACTTGAGACGTATATGCCGGTATGATCCGGTTAGGATTTTCTTTTGTGAGGAACGTAGTACCGACATATTGTAGGCATATGCATGAAAATAATGATAACAAGGAATTAAAAATCTATAGGTTCCACATTTAGGACCCTGGTTGGGTATAAGAATGGGATAGTGATGAGTGTAGTTCCAAAAAGACTGAAAAACAGAGTGCTCGGTTTTGGGACAGCAAGTTTGCTGATCCTCAACAGGGCATAACTCACAGGTATTTTAGCCGAGAGAGGTGTGCTATATAGTTCTGGAAAGGTATTGAAGTACCCTACAACTTTGTTGTAGACTTCCAGAGCTGAAACTCACCGTGAGATGGCTTAAATCCCAGAGGAATGTAAACTGTCCAGAAACCGGACAGAGTTAAACATTCTCTGGACTGTTCTGTTTTTCAAACATAACTCCCAGTAGAAAAATCTAAAATTGTCATATAATACATCCTTAGAAAGAGTAGAAGATGTGTGACATCTTTGCAATTCAAAGTTTCTGAAATTTCAGCACGGATTCAGTGGAAACCAGGGTTGGAAACAGCCACTTCCAAGGGAGGTGCTGTTAAAATTCTTCCAGAAATTCTGCTGACTTTGAATTAGCATAACTTTTTAACCAAAGCTGATCTGGGGGCAAATACATACTCGTTGGAAAGATACTAAAGTTAACTTTAACTTTGGTATTCAACTTGAGTCGTGAAAATGCCCATAACCGGATCAAAACTTGGAATAGGTAGAAACTGGTCATTCTGACGGAAGAATGACAGTTGAACTCATTGGAGAGGGTGTTGTACCCTAAGGGTGGTATATGTGATGACAACGCGATAATAATGTCTCGTAGAGACCAAACCCAGTTATGGTGAGCTTCCAGAGAAGGGGTTCATCAAGTTGGATTAAACTAACTTGTGTTTGGTCTGGTAATGGTGTAGCTTGTGCAAAGTTATTACATTATCTGCTTACGAGATATATCGCATGTTTTTGTTGTCATAATATTTTTACGCCCATTGTAATGGAACTGCATGCAAGTGTTGCGGGACTGATGTTATTGTCATATGGTTGCAGATGGTTCGCACTAGGACCACGCACGAGGTAGGTGGCTCTAGCCAAGGGGGAGGCGATGACTCCCAGCCACCGGCCTACGACAGCACCCCGCAGCAGCAGCCACCACCGCCGCCTCCGCTTACTCTAGCGGATGTGATAGCGGCATTGGTGGGAGGTCGTGAGGAGCAGACCGACCTGCTCCGCACGATCGTGCAGAATACGTCCCAAGCAGGAGGACGTCAAGAGCGAGGGCCTCGTGAGCCCCGCGAAGTGTCGTACTCGGATTTCATGAGTACGCACCCTCCAGTGTTCACCGAAGCTGAAGAACCACTGGAGGCGGACAACTGGCTGTGGACTATCGAGTCCAAGTTCGGGCTGCTCCAGTGTACGGAGCGGCAGAAGACACTGTTCACAGCACAGCAGCTCCACGGTGCCGCTGGTGCGTGGTGGGCGAATTATGTCGCCTCACGTCCGGCTGGCCATGCCGTGGAATGGCAAGAGTTCCGGGAGGCGTTCCGCGCCTATCACATCCCTCCCGGAATAATGAAGAGGAAGTTCCAAGAATTTTTGGAACTGAAGCAGGGCGGGAGGAGTGCCCACGACTACTCCCGTGCCTTCAACCATCTGGCGCAGTATGCGTCAGACTACATCTCCACGGAGGAGAAGAAGAGGGAGCACTTCTATCGGGGGTTACACCCCGAAATGAAGACCCACCTCGTACAGTGGAACCGCGGCACATTCAACGACTTAGTCAATGCCGCGATCATGCAAGAGGATGCTCAGCGGGAGTTGGCAGCTGAGCAGCGGAAGCGCAACGCTCCACCCAGCGGTGGGAGTGGCGCTCCCCAGATGTACCGTATGGTGTATCGGACACCATCCGGGCAGCAGTGGCGTCCACCGGCGCGACCTCATCAGTTCGGGGGACGTTCGTTCCAAGCACCCCCGTTCCGTCCGCCGATGCCACCACCAAGACAGCAGCAGCAGCAGCAGACGGTACCCCGGGCATTTCAACCGCCACAACGCGCCCCGGGTTTCCGTCCACCGATTAGCGGGGGACCGCCCCGTTTCACCTGCTTCACGTGTGACCAGGCGGGCCACTTCGCGAAGGACTGTCCCCAGGGGCAGCAGAGCAGCGGGCAAGCCCAGTTCCAGGGCGGTGCTCGAGGCCGACCTCTGGTGAAGAAGGTTGGTCAGCGGACTGGGGGCGTCCGCAACCTCGACAATGAGGACGCCCCAGAGGGAGACAACGTGCTGGCGGGTACGTTTACTCTCAACCATCAAGCCATCGTCATATTATTTGATTCTGGTGCAACCCACAGCTTTATAAGTGCATCCTATGTGGCTAAACATCAATTGCAAGTCTTCCCAACCGACTGCACTTATATGATCTGCTCACCGGGAGGGAAGATTTCAGCTAATATGATGATTCCAAAGGCACCTCTGTGCTTAGGTGGGAAACTATATCCCACCACCTTTATAATCCTGATGGGACAAAAGATTGATGCAATCTTAGGGATGTCCTGGCTGCAATACCATGGCGCTGTCCTAGAGACTCGGACACGGACGGTTCACTTAAATTCTCCATTCCACCGTCCGCATTCCATGGTGTTAGACATGCTAGTCCGGGAAGTTTTAGCAATTAATAATGCTGAAGTTCTCAAGTTAGAAGACATCCCCGTAGTCCGGGAGTATCCCGACGTGTTCCCGGACGATCTTCCAGGCATGCCACCTGAGCGGGATGTCGAGTTCAAGATCGAGCTCGCACCCGGGACTACGCCCATATCACGGAGACCATACAAGATGGCTCCAAATGAGCTGGCGGAACTGAAAGAACAGCTCAATGATCTGTTGAGCAAGGGTTTCATTAGGCCGAGTTCCTCGCCTTGGGGATGTTCGGCGCTATTTGTAAAGAAGAAGGATGAAACCCTGAGGCTGTGTGTGGATTACCGGCCGCTCAACGCCGTCACCATCAAGAATAAGTACCCACTGCCCCGTATTGACATCTTGTTTGACCAACTTGTGGGGGCAAGTGTATTCTCAAAGATGGACCTTCGCTCTGGATATCACCAGATCAAGATCCAGGCGGAGGATATCCCGAAGACGACGTTCTCGACGAGATACGGCTTATACGAATATCTCGTCATGTCCTTTGGTCTCACAAATGCTCCAGCCCATTTCATGTATCTCATGAACTCGGTGTTCATGCCGGAGCTGGACAAGTTCGTGGTAGTGTTCATCGACGATATCTTGGTTTACTCCAAGACGGAAGCCGAACATGCCGAACACTTGCGGATCGTTCTTCAACGATTGCGAGACCATAAACTCTACGCCAAGTTCAGTAAATGCGAATTTTGGATCAGCCAAGTGCCATTCTTGGGACATATCATCTCAGCTGAAGGCATTGCGGTTCACCCAATCAAAATAGAGCAAGTGCATAAATGGAAAGCTCCCACTTCAGTTCATGAAGTCAGAAGTTTCCTCGGGTTAGCGGGATACTACCGGAGATTCATTCCAAGCTTCTCCAAGCTTGCTAAGCCAATGACAGAGTTGCTGAAGAAAGGGACGAAATATGTTTGGAACACGGCGTGTGAAGGAGCGTTCCGAACACTGGTGAAGCATCTCACAACAACCCCGGTGTTAGCTCAGCCGGATACAACAAAGCCCTTCGACGTGTATTGTGATGCGTCCGGTATTGGGCTTGGCTGCGTGTTGATGCAGGAAGGACGTGTGGTCGCATATGGCCCACGCCAACTTCGGAACCATGAGCAGCATTATCCTACTCATGACCTTGAGCTTGCTGCAGTGGTTTTGGCGTTGAAAATGTGGAGGCACTATCTCCTGGGGAACTTGGTGCATCTCTACACCGACCACAAGAGCTTGAAATACATTTTCACCCAGAAGGAGCTGAACATGAGGCAGAGGAGGTGGTTAGAACTGATCAAAGATTATGAGATTGAGATCCATTACCACCCCGGCAAGGCGAATGTGGTTGCCGACGCGCTGAGTCGGAAATCACATGTCCATCACCTCACCATTACACCGGTGGAGGAGGAAGAGCCAAGTTTATACTTGGTTCCTTATGGATCGCTGTACAACCTTGCCCTCGTCCCTACTATTAGGGAGGACATCATTGCAGCTCAGAAAAATGATAAAGGCATGGCACATCTCCGGAGACGGATTGACAATGGGGAGATCAAATGTTTCCAGAAAGATGATGAGGGGACGCTATGGTTCAACGACCGCATAGTCGTACCGCGGGACATGGAACTGAGGAAGAAAATCCTCGACGAAGCCCACTTGTCTAAATACTCCATTCATCCAGGCAGCAACAAAATGTACCAAGATTTGAAAAAGAAATTTTGGTGGACACGGATGAAGCGGGAGGTAGCTAAGTACGTATCCGAGTGCGATACGTGTAGACGAGTGAAAGCTGATCACATGAAGAAATCAGGGCTGTTGCAACCCCTGAAGATTCCGGCATGGAAATGGGAAGATGTGAGCATGGATTTCATTGTGGGATTACCCCTAACAGCCAACAAGCATGATTCCATATGGGTAATCGTTGATCGGTTAACCAAGACGGCTCACTTCATTCCGGTGAATACACGTTACAATGCCGGCAAATATGCGGAGCTATACATAGCGAAGATTCTATGCCTATACGGGGTACCCAAGACCATTGTCTCAGATCGAGGTGCATTATTTGCATCTCGCTTTTGGGAGCAGCTACACGCTGCATTGGGTACTAAGTTGATCAGGAGCTCCGCCTATCACCCTCAGACAGATGGCCAGACAGAGAGGGTGAATCAAGTCCTGGAAGACATGTTGAGAGCATGTGCCATCCACCATGGTAGGAACTGGGATGATCACCTACCATTGGCGGAATTCTCGTACAACAACGGCTATCAGGCGAGTATCAAAATGGCACCTTACGAAGCTCTCTATGGTCGTAAATGCCGCACCCCATTAAATTGGTGCGAGTCCGGTGAAAGGGTCACATTCGGGGTTGATGTGGTGAACGACGCCGAGGAGCGCGTTCGGACAATTCAAGCCAATTTGAAGGCCGCTCAATCCCGACAAAAGAGCTACGCTGATAAGAGGCGTAGACCGTTGCACTTTGACGTTGGGGAACACGTGTACCTCCGCGTGTCTCCAATGAAGGGTGTGCACCGGTTCGGTGTGAAGGGGAAGCTCGCTCCCCGTTTTATTGGACCCTACGCTATCACCGAGAAGTGTGGACCAGCGGCGTATCGATTGGAACTACCGGCATCTCTGGCTGGTGTCCACGATGTTTTCCATGTTTCGCAACTGTGAAAATGCTTGAAGCATACAGCTGATGTTCCTATCGAAGACATTGGCGAGTTGAAACCGGATTTAACATATGATGAGTATCCGGTGGCCATTCTTGAGGAGAAAGGCCGAACCACGCGTAGCAGAACGTTGTGGTTCTACAAAATACTCTGGAGTAACCACACCGCCGAAGAAGCGACGTGGGAGAGCGAGGAGTTCCTTCGCTCAAATTACCTGGAGTTCGTAGCTTCTCAACACGGGTAAGTCCCTATTACATCGCTATCTCTTCTTTTATAATCTCGGGACGAGATTCTTTTAAGGGGGGAGGGATGTAAAAGCCCAAGAAAAGGGACTTGCAAAAACTTTTCTTCACCTCACAACACCACAGTTTTTATTGTGGACACCTTAGGAAATGCTGTGAAGAGCATGTAACCTCCATCAAAAGAATGATTAGAGGGGAAAGCCTTCACTTTCACAAAGTAGGGTTTCTACACATGAACATGAGAGGTTGATCTCACCCCTAGAATTTAAAAAGTCTTGGGAAGATTCAGTCCAAAGCTCATGCAAATTCAACACTTTTCGAGGCACTTTTGGGTTATTTCAAAAAGAGGCCAATTTGAATGTAAATTCAAATTGCAGCAACTTTCATCACCCAAATTCAAAAGTTAGCTCCATATCTATACTCAGCACATTTTTCTGAGTAAACCCACCAATTTTCATCTCCATTGGAGCTCATCGTGTCAAGAGCTAAATTTGCAAGAATTCAAAACTGAATTTGAATTTCAGTTTAAATATGAAGCAAATTTAACCAAACAAAGTTTGAATTTGAGAATTCAAATTCAAACAAAGACTTGGTGACTAAGTCTCACATTAAATTGTGAGTAGCTGAGGATATTTTGGCACAACAGAATTCAGAAAATTGGAAAAACAAAAGAGTTAGAGGGGAGGCCAACTGGTCAGTAGACTTAGCACAGAAGTCTCCTCAGCCGACTTCCTCGACCGAGCGCGCTCGCCAGCTGCAGCCAGCGTCGGCGCCCGACCACCTCGGCCGGCCAGCTCCTGCTTCGGCAGAGGAGGTGGCACAGCAGGTGTCGCGTTCTCCACTGGCCTCAGGGGCCTATAAAAGGCCCGAGACCGCCGGCGAGTTACTGATTTTCACGAGTTCCGTAACCAGCAGCCTAGTCGCCCGAGCTCCGATCGTATGCCACCCCAGCTGTGATCATCTTCCGGCCTTGACCTCCATAGGAAAGTGAAGCGCTAGCTCGTCCTCAAGACCACCGCGCAAACCGTTCCAAGGTTCGACCTTTGTGCGCGGAGAATTTTCCAGTTTAGGACGAGTAGCTCCTTTCGGGACCCGATTAGGTTTGGGAGAAATTCGGGAATCTTAGTGGGTGGGAGGTCGAACGGAGCTGTGAGAGAGCATCTAGAGGTTCTGGCGACCCTTCTCGATCGAAAACCGGAAGGAAATCACCACCGGAACCCTTCACCCTAGGACAGTATGGCGGAGGAGGGGGTCGCCGGTGAGGTCTGGGTTGCCGGCCGTTTAGGGCCCAACAGAGCTCATGCCAAGTTTCCCGAGGTTTCCCTGAGTGTGGCGACGCGATTAGCGCACGAAGAAGATGGTCAGAAGGGCGGGAACACGTTGCCGAGGTAGCACAGAGGCATAGGGCTCGTCGCCGGCGAGCTATGGCGGTTAGCCGGCGGCGACATGGTGTCCAGCGGGTTCAGCATCCAAGATTACGTGGGGGCGGCGAGTCTCGTCGGCTCCGGTGAGCTAGATCGCCGGGAACGCTGACCTCGCCGGAGCTCCGGCGGCTCGGGGCGGCGACGTCGGGAGGTAGACGAAGGGCGCGGCCCCACCTGTCAGCCCCTGTGTTAATCGCGCGCGAGCGCGCGGTTAGTTCAATTTAAACGGGCGGGCCCCGCTGTCAGCCTCTGGTTTAGCGCGGGAGGGGAATTTTTGTAGGAAAATAATTCAGGGATTAGCTCAAACTTTAGAAATCCATAACCTTGGCTAGGAAGCTCCAAATTTAGTGATTCAAATTGGGTTGGATTCATCTTGCCTAACTCTGTCCAGATATACAACCCAATTTGTATGAAACCAATTAATTAATTCTGGAAAATTCTTTAAACTTTTCAGCAAAAGAATTTTAGAGGGAGTTTGGTTCATCCAAAAATCCCCAAATTTTGCCAGAATGTTCTTTAGGACATTAGTAAACCCCTGTAAAAGTTTCAGACCATTTGGAGTTGATTGGTCAGAGCAATTCAAATTGGAAGGTGCTGTGTTCATTTGAATACAGAAGCATTTTCAGAGAATTTTCAAAACTTGGAAATTCAGTTCTGGGCAATTCTTAACCCCAAAAATGTTAGGAAAATTCAGGCAAACTCTATGAGCTATAATTGAAATTGTAGTTCATTAAGTTGAGCATGAACAGGGGTATTACCTCAGAATAAATTCTTCCTTGCTGATTTGCCAAGAGAATTATTCTGAGCAAACCACTCCATGAAAAGTGCTAATGTTTGGTCCAGAGAGTTTTATTGTGACTAGGAACTCACACAAAAATTCTCAGCTCCATTGGAGCTCTAGATCACCCCTGTCCTGTTTAACCACTTAAGGGATTAATATGGAAAAGGGGGAAAACCACTTAGCATTTAACCATGGGACTAAGTCCAAGCCAAACCACCAACACCAGTTCATCTTTAAATTCTTAAACAAAGTTCCAGGTGTTAGAGGCTTGTTATTAGAACTAATAGTAGAAGTCTTACTCTAAGACTCACATTTGCATCGAAATTAACATGAAGTATTTCATTGACGTGTAGCCGTTGAAGAAGAGACTCCGGAAGTGCTGGACTTCCTTCTTCCGGACGAGGAACTAACTACTGACCAGCAGCAACAAGGCAAGCCCCGGTTTGCATTAACCTTTTTATAAGTTTTCTTTTGTTTACATGAGTCATGTGAAGTATGATTGTGCATTAGGTGTAGGATGAATGGAACCCCACTTGCATAACCAAAGGTTCCTAAAAGAGTGAGGGTAGTGTCTAAGACCTCGAGTCTACCGGCTATGCTTAATGAGTCATAGGACTTCGGTACAAGTCGAGTAGTTGGAATCTACTCGCGAGATAGGCTTGGGACACACGGGTTCGGTTGAGTGATGTGAGATCATTTTAGTAATGAAAATGAGACTAGGCAGGGGCTAGGGCGCAGCAAGAGGGAGTCTTGTGTGCGCAGCCCTGTCCGTGTCGATTGAGGACCGATCCGTGTGCGGCCCTGCTGAACAAGTATTGAACGTACCGAAGGCATATCGGATATATGGGCCCCGATAAACCGATGTAGCCTAAACCTCCGGGCGTCGAGGCATAGCACACCGATTTATAGGTGTAGGTTGAGGGCAGCAAGGTGGAAATCTGCCAACGGGCATAGAGAGATGCTCCGTGTGGGGAACCTCCTGCTCGTTTTGGTGCGACCGGTTCGACGTTTGGGCTGTTGGGTGAAAGGTTGTCCCGTACGACATCGAGTGAGCGTGCTGTGCAGCTCCACGGGTGGGCGTACGTGACGTGCTCTTTGGGTTTTACCTGCAGGTGTATATCGAGTCGATTCGCCGTCCCTCGCGGTGACGAGTACCGCTTGTTCACTGCGTCGTAACGTAGACTAATGGATGAAATATGTTGATTCAATGATGCTGATTGATATAATTGTATTGCTACATGTGTGCCACCAAATACTGCTTACTAAATTTCAGATTTCATGAACTGTTAACTTGTTGCTAAAAGATGAACTAAGGATGAACTTGTAGGCGTGTCGTTTTGGCTGAAATGTTACTAACCTATGTCTTGGTATACCTCATGTAGAGTTTCATGCGTAGGTGAGTCGGTTAAGCCTTGCTGAGCCTTCGTGCTCATGGTTGCTGCTTAAGTGTTTTTCAGGTGAGGAGCCACCCACGGACTCGGAGTACGAGTCCACCGGCGAGGGTTACCCTCCGTCGGGGACCACGGCTGAGTGGGAGCCGTACACGCCGCGCTGAGCTGAGGAGTGCAGCTAGTGTGGGTTGCCCTAGGGCTGGGCAACCAACTTTTGCTAAATAGGCGGGCGTGAGTTGTATAGTGTAGACTTCCGCTGTGTAATATAAACAATAGTTGTACTGAAGTTTGTACCTGTTTGTACAGTTTCAGTTGTTTTCCCATGTAATATATTATGTTCTTATGACGTGTGCTGCCGGGTGTCGCATCGCGTGGCACCACCCTCTGCGATCCTGGATGAGCGGATTCCGGTCCGCCACAGATACTATCGGAGATTCATTCCAAGCTTCTCCAAGCTTGCTAAGCCGATGACGGAATTGCTGAAGAAGGAAACAAAATATGTTTGGAACACGGCGTGTGAAGGAGCGTTCCAAGCATTAGTGAAGCATCTCACAACAGCCCCGGTCTTAGCTCAACCGGACACAACTAAGCCCTTCTACGTGTATTGTGATGCGTCCGGTATCGGGCTCGGCTGCGTGTTGATGCAAGAAGGACGTGTGGTCGCTATGGCTCACGCCAACATCGAAACCATGAGCAGCACTACCCAACTCATGATCTTGAGCTTGCTGCTGTGGTACTGGCGTTGAAGATGTGGAGGCACTATCTCCTGGGGAATTTGGTGCATCTCTACACCGACAACAAGAGCCTGAAGTATATTTTCACACAGAAGGAGCTGAACATGAGGCAAAGGAGGTGGTTAGAACTAATCAAGTATTATGAGATTGAGATTCATTACCACCTCGGCAAGGCGAATATGGTTGCCGACGCGCTGAGTAGGAAATCACATGTCCATAACCTCACCATTACACTGGTGGAGGAGGAAGAGCCGAGTTTATACTTGGTTCCTTATGGATCGCTCTACAACCTTGCCCTCATCCCTACCATTAGGGAGGACATCATTGCAGCTCAAAAGGTTGATAAGGGAATGGAACATCTCCGGAGACGGATAGACAACAGGGAAATCAAATTTTTCTGGAAGGATGATGAGGGGACGTTGTGGTTTAATGACCGCATAGTTGTACCCCGGAACCTGGAGCTGAGGAAGAAAATTCTTGATGAAGCTCACTTGTCTAAATACTCCATTCATCCAGGAAGCAACAAAATGTACCAAGATCTGAAAAATAAATTTTGGTGGACACGGATGAAGCGGGAAGTAGCGAAGTACGTATCTGAGTGTGATACGTGTAGACGAGTGAAAGCTGATCATGTGAAGAAATCAGGGCTGCTGCAACCCCTGAAAATCCCGGCATGGAAATGGGAAGATGTGATCATGGATTTCATTGTGGGATTACCCCTGACGTCCAACAAGCATGATTCCATTTGGGTAATCGTTGATCGGTTAACCAAGACGGCTCACTTCATCCCTGTGCATACACGTTACAATGCCGGCAAATATGCGGAGCTGTACATAGCGAAAATTCTATGCTTATATGGGGTACCCAAGACCATAGTCTCAGATCGAGGTGCGTTATTTGTGTCTCGATTTTGGGAGCAGCTGCACGCTGCATTGGGTACTAAGCTGATTAGGAGCTCCGCCTATCACCCTCAGACCGATGGCCAAACAGAGAGGGTGAATCAAGTAATGGAGGACATGTTGAGGGCGTGTGCCATCCACCACGGTAGGAAATGGGATGATCACCTACCTTTGGTGAATTCACGTACAATAACTGCTATCAGGCGAGTATCAAGATGGCACCATATGAAGCTCTCTACGGTCATAAATGCCGCACCCCATTAAACTGGTGCGAGTCCGGTGAAAGGGTCACATTCGGGGTTGATGTGGTGAACGACGCTGAAGAGCGCATTCGGATGATCCAAGCCAACTTGAAGGCCGCTCAATCCAGGCAGAAAGGCTACGCTGATAAGAGGCGTAGACCGCTGCACTTTGACGTCGGAGAGCACGTGTACCTCCGTGTATCTCCGATGAAGGGCGTGCACCGGTTCGGTGTGAAGGGGAAAGTCACTCCCCGATTCATTGGACCCTATGCTATCACCGAGAAGTGTGGACCAGTGGCGTATAGACTGGAGCTACCAGCATCTCTTGCTGGTGTTCATGACGTTTTCCATGTTTCACAACTGCGAAAATGTCTGAAGCATACGGCTGCTGTTCCCACGGAAGACATCGGCGAGCTGCAACCGGATTTGACGTATGATGAATATCCGGTGGCAATTATTGATGAGAAAGCTCGAACCACACGTAGCCGAACATTGTGGTTCTACAATATACTCTGGAGTAACCACACCGCTGAAGAAGCAACGTGGGAGAGCGAGGAATTCCTTCGCTCAAATTACCCGGAGTTCAGGGCGTCTCAGCACGGGTGAGTTCTTATTACATCGCTGTCTCTTCTTTTGTAATCTCGGGACGAGATTCTTTTAAGGGGGGAGGGATGTAAAAGCCCAAGAAAAGGGACTTGCAAAAAAAATTTCCATCACCTCATAACACCACAGCTTTTGTTGTGGATATCTTGTGAATACTTGTGAAGAACAAATAACCACCATCAAAAGGGTGATTAGAGGGGAAAGCCCTAACTTTCACAAGGTAGGATTTTTACACCTGAACATGAGGTTGAGCTCACCCCAAGAATTTGCAATAATGAAAGAAACTCAATTTGAATTTCAGTTTGAATGTGAAGCAAATTTAGTCAAACCAAATTCAAATGTGGGAAATCAAATTCAGACTGTGACTTGGTGCTTAAGTCTCTCATTCAATGGAGAGTAGCTGGGATATTTGCAGCAGAAGGGTGGAGAAAGAATTAGATGGGAGAAGAGGGCCCACTGGTCAGAAGGCTTAGGACCGAAGGCAATTCGGGCGAGTCACTCGGCAGCCGACGATCGTCGCGTGACGGCTCCTGCTCCAGCGCCTGAGTGGAAGAGGACACCGCACGGTGAAAACCGCGAGTCACAGCGCCAGCAAGACGCCCACGCGGTCATTTTCACGGTGCCCTGGCTGAACCGATGCTCACCCACCCCGCAGTTGCTTCCGCTTGCGAGTGTTTCACCGCCACTCTCTGATCACCGATGACCGGCCGATCCCGGCTGCATCACGCGCCACCACCAGAGAAGAAAAGGTGCGCCCGCGTGTGAGGAACATGTGGGATGAAACCTTTCCCCGTTTCATGCAGGGTAGAGCGAGAATTCTGAGTTTTCCCCCACGGTGCACCTTAGGGTTAGCAATCGGTCGTTGGCGAAATTCGTTGCACAGAAGCAACCGCCGGTCGAGCTGCAGCTCACACACGTTCTAGGCACCTGTGCGCGTCTCTCCGAGCAAGAACCCGCAGGAACAACCATTCCAAACCCTAGTTTCACCGGTAACAGTCCAGTGGAAGGGAGAGGTCACCGGTGAGGTTCGGGTTGCCGGCCGTTTAGGTCCCAACCAAGGTCATGCCGAGTTGCCCGAGGCTTCCCTGGACGTGGTGACGCGATTAGTGCGCGAAGGGGGTGGTCAGGAGGACGGGAACACGTTGCCGATGTTGCACAGAGACATAGCGCTAGTCGCCGGCGAGCTACGATGGTTAGCCGACGGCGGCATGATGTTCAACGTGTTCAGCATCCAAAATTTGGGGACGGCAAGTCTCACCGTCGCCGGCGAGCTAGGTCGCCGAGAACGCCGACCTCGCCGGAGCTCTGGCGGCTTGGGGCGGCGGCGGCGGGAGGTAGATGAAGGCGCGGGTCCCACGTGTCAGCTGCTGGGTTAAGCGCTCGCGAGCGCGCGGTTAGTTTAAATTAAACGGGCGGGCCCCGCTGTCAGCCTCCGGGTTAGCGCGGGAGATGATTTCTGTAGGAAAATAATTCAGAGATCAGCCCAAACTTTAGAAATTCATAACTTTGGCTAGGAGTGTCCAAATTCAGTGAACCAAATTTTTCTGAACTCAGCTTTTTGAGTAATTTCCAGCCGTACCAATTTCAGCTCATGAAACTTAATAGTTTTCCAGAATTAAATCCCTAAAGTTTAAACTGTTAGGAATCTTATCTGGTGAACTACTTTATGAAAAATTCTGAAATTTGGCTGGGAGGTTCCTTGGAAAATCCTGGGATCACAGTAAAATTTTCAGACCTATCCAAGTTCATTGAGCCCCCTAAGGGGATGATTAAGTGAACTGCCCTGAGAAAATAGGAAAATGTACAGAAACATTTTTCAGATTTTCTTAATTCTTGTTTAGGGCATAACTTCCTCTAGAATTATTCAAATGACATGAAACCCATTTCCATTAGAACCATCTTAAAGTCTAGTTTCCAGAAAGTAGGGGGTTGGAGCCATGAAAACCCCTGGAATTCCTTAGAGGCTCTAATGTTGACTAAATAGGCTTTTATTTGTACAAGGCTCAAATGAACTTTGTTTCAAATGAAACTTGATCAGTACTCTGGTTAGGACCCTACCAAGTTAACAAAAAAAGTTCAGAACCAAAGGGGAGGTCTAGCTAGAGTTATAGTAATTGCTTATTCAATTCTACACATAGCATTTAAATTGACATATAGCTTATCGTTAACGTGTAGTCACTGAAGGCGAGGAGACTCCGGAAGTGCTCAACTTCCTTCTTCCAGATGAAGCCCTAACAACTGACCAGAAGCAACAAGGCAAGCCCTGGTTTGCATTAAACCCTCTTATAAAGTTTTGCTTTGTATACATGGTTAGTGTGAGGTATGTATATGCATTAGGTGTAGGGTGGATGAAACCCCAAATGCATAACCAGATGTTTCCCATAAGAGTGAGGGTAGTGTCTAAGTCCTCGAGTAGACAGGCTAGGCTTAATAATTCATAGGACTTCGGTACAAGTCGAGTAGTTGGAATCTACTCGCGAGTTAGGCTTGGGACACACGGGTTTGGTTCGAGTGATGTGAGATCACTTTAGTAATGAAAATGAGACTAGGCAGGGGCTAGGGTGCAGCAAGAGGAAGTCTTGTGTGCGCAGCCCTGTCCGTGTCGATTGAGGACCGATCCGTGTGCGGCCCTGCTGAACAAGTATTGAACGTACCAAAGGCATATCAGATATATGGGCCCCGATAAACCGATATAACCTAAACCTCCGGGCGTCGAGGCATAGCACACCGATTTATAGGTGTAGGTTGAGGGCAGCAAGGTGGAAATCTGCTAACGGGCATAGAGAGATGCTCCGTGTAGGGAACCTCCTGCTCGTTTCGGTGCGACCGGTTCGACGTTTGTGCTGTTGGGTGAAAGGTTGTCCCATACGACATTGAGTGAGCGTGCTGTGCAGCTCCACGGTTGGCATACGTGACGTGCTCTTTGGGTATCCCTGCAGGTGTATATCGAGTCGATTCGCCGTCCCTCGCGGTGACGAGTACCGCTCGTTCACTGCGTCGTAACGTATATAAATCATGGAATGTTATGATTCAATTCTGCTGATATGTATAATTGTATTGCTACATGTGTGCCACCAAATATTGCTTACTAAATTTCTTATTCATGAACTGTTAACTTGTGGCGAAAAGATGAACTAAGGATGAACTTGTATGCGTGTCCATTTGCTGAAATTACTATCCCATGTTCGTGTAAACTGCATGTAGAGTTTCATGCCTAGGTGAGTCGGTTAAGTCTTGTTGAGCCATCGTGCTCATGGTTGCTGCTTAAGTATTTTTCAGGTGAGGGGCCACCCACGGACTCGGGTTACGAGTCCACCGGCGAGGGTTACCCTCAGTCGGGGACCACGGCTGAGTGGGAGCCGTACACGCCGCGCTGAGCTGAGGAGTGCAGCTAGTGTGGGTTGCCCTAGGGCTGGGCAACTGACTTTTGCTAGATAGGCGGACGTGAGTTGTTCAAATTTAACTTCCGCTGTGTAATATAAACCCTAGTTTGTAACTGAGTATTGTACGACTTTGTACATTTCAGTTGGCTTTCTATGTAATACACTGTTTTCCTTATGATGTGTGCTGTTGGGTGTCGCATCGTGCGGCACCGCCCTCTGCGATCCTAGATGAGCGGATTCTGGTCCGCCGCAGTTCATTGCTTTATCTTTGTACATCTAGGCCCGATATCATGCTCAGTGTATGTTTGTGTGCAAGATTTCAAGCATCACCTAAAGAATGTCATTTAACAGCCGTTAAAAAAATCCTAAGATATCTAGTTCACACACCTAACCTGGGATTATGGTATCCAAAGGGATCTACGTTTAATCTCATCGGATACTCCGATGCGGATTACGCCGGATGTAAAGTAGATAGAAAAAGCACCTCGGGGACTTGTGAATTTTTGGGTAGGTCCCTAGTATCATGGTCATCCAAGAAACAAAACTCCATTGCCCTCTCCACAGCCGAGGTGGAGTAGGTTGCAGCCGGAAGTTGTTGTGCTCAACTTATTTAGATGCGACAAACTCTAAGGGATTATGGTTACAATATGAACCACATTCCACTCCTATGTGACAATGAGAGTGTCATTAAGATACCCATAATCCCGTTGAGCACTCTAGGACCAGACACATAGACATCTGGCATCACTTTTTGAGAGATCATTCTATAAAGGGGGACGTAGCTATCTCACATGTAAGAACCAAAAAACAACTAGACGATATTTTCACAAAGCCACTAGATGAAAAACGATTTTGTGAACTTCGAAATGAGCTAAATATCCTAGACTCTAGGAATGTGAGTTGAAATGTTGTGCATCTGAATGCTAACAATTAGAAGTCTCCCAAAAAATTTCACAAATTTAAAAAATATGCATGATTGTGAAAAACTTGTTCCCTCTCTAATTCCTCTCTCATATTATTTTTGGCTATATTATGATCATCATATAATTGTGTGTTTTGATATATATATATATATATATATATATATATATATATATATATATATATATATATATATACACCATAGATACCTAATAGAAGGTGCAAGTAAATTCACCGCAATCATGGGCAAAATTCTAATATATAAGAATTTCTCAGCCTCTAAGAGCTGGACTAGTCCGCCCTGGAGGCCGGACAAGTCCAGGTATCTTGAGTAGTCCGGGATGCAGCAGACAAGTCCACAACGGACTAGTCCGGACAAGTCCGGACAGTAGACTCGTCCGAACCTAGTCCGACAGACTGGACAAGTCCGGACTGAGCACCGGACTAGTCCGGCCCATGCAGACTTAACCTCCAAGGGTCGCGCTGAACCCCCTCTCTCTCATTCACCTCTACTCCACTCCTCTCCTCCAAAACTCGCCCCCATTGGCGATTTTGGAGCTCTCCCACAAATCCCTCGAAGGAATCCTCGATTCAAGGCTTGTGGAGTGCGGGGAATCCTTCTTCGATCATCTCCGCTCCTTCGATCCGCGAATTTCATCAAATTTCTTCACTCTAAGGTACCTTTTGACCTAACCTTGATTTTTCATGAATCTCTTGTTTCTAGGTCATACATTTCGTGCCTTAGGCCTTCCATGATGTTCCTACCCCATATTGTTGCAATCCCTCATAGTATTGCGTCTAGTTTGCTGAATTAGGGATCAAATCACTTAAATTAGGGTTTAAAACTGTAGAGTCCGGACTAGTCCGCATTCCAACCGGACGTCCGGCCAGGGCGGACTAGTCCGCCCCTGTCCCAGACAAGTCCGGCCGATGCAATTTTAGCCCCTAACTTTAGGAATATAAACTATTTCAAACGCAATGCTCTCGCATCTAAGCCTTTCCTTTCATCTATCACCAGATCATGTCAAGATCCAGCGACAGTCCTCTTCCAAACCCCGAGGCTGAAGCGGCTCGCCAAGCCTCTTATCGTGCGGCAGCCGAGGCAGAGGTAGGAGAGGCTGCAGCAAGAGAGGCTCGGACAAAGAAACGGGCTGATAGAGAAGCACAAGCCTCTCAGTCTGTTGATCCTCCAAGGAGGAAGAGGCTAGTGACATTGAAGGAGAAACAACATGTTGAGTCCCAAAGAACAACCCAAGACAAAGGAAAAGGAAAAGCAGCTGATCCTCCTGGAAAAAAAGGCTTTGGCCAACAGGGGACTTGTCATTCGTCATAACCCTAGACGGGGAAGGGAGAATCCCCCACAAGGACCTATTGGGCCACTTGAGAGGGCACCTCCTCTGCACAATCCAAACCGCCAACCCAATTTGGCGAGTGCAACCTTCAAAAGGAAAGGAGCTGACAAAGCAAGAAGGTTCAGAGAAGAGGAGGTTTACAAATATGAGAAGTCCACACCAGACCCTCGTTTCTTGTGTGACTTCCATTGTGACTACTACCGGCTCGTCTATCTCCCAATGAAGACACCGGTAGTCGATGCTCAGTTGGTGGATTGGCCCTACATGGCAAACAAGAAGTATCAAGATTTTGATGCAGTAATTGAAGCAGAAAAACGCCATGGGATCAAGGATTTAATGGCTTTCCAGTATGATTGGAACATCGAGGTGATAGTCCAATTCTACACCACCTGCTACTTCCACACCTATGGAAACAGAAAAATCACTTGGATGACAAATGGTGTGGTATACTCGGTGTTGTATGATGAGTTTGCTAGGATGCTTGTACTTGAGGAGCACTTGAACTATGAGATCATAGTTCACAATGAGAGGACCTTGGGAAAGGATGACTTGGACTTCATGTATCCCTCATATCTCACCTATGAGCCATCCTCAACCCACAACATCAAACCCTTCTTTGGAGTGCTAAACAGAATCCTGAGGAAGACTCTAGCTCCAAAAGATGGGGATGCGGGGATGATACAAGGGTATCTCAGAAACTTGTTGAAGCTACTCAATGAAGAAGAACGATTCAACGTCTTCGACTACATATACAATGATATCTTCAACATCTCCTACACCCCGAACAGGTCCTCTAGATATGCGCCGTACATCATGTGCATGATAGAGAAAGTCAAAGGCCTGGAATTTGCAAAGGATGTGAAGCACAGGAAGCTACGTCCACAGATGCCGATTCCCCTTCCTCGCCCTCCTGCGTCTTTGGGCAGGAGCTCCTCTGCAGCTCCATCCTCCTCAGCTGGGCCATCTGCTCCTCCATCATCGAGTGGCTCCTCTAGTGGGCTGCTCAAAATAGTCAAGGCCATTTTCTCCTCGTGCAGGAAAGTGGAAGTTCGCACGCAGAAAATGAAGCAACGCCAAGAGAAGTCTCTCAAGGCAATGTGCGACAAAATGGAGATACCTATGTCTCCACTGTCATCGGAGGATGACGAAGTAACAGAGTTTCCCACTCTCACCGAGGACGAGCTTGCCTACTTTGGTTCCTCCTCTGCTGCCCCTCCTACCTCCCACGCTCATCAAGAGGATGACGATGAAGACGAAGATCAAAATGGAGATGATAGCGATTAGGTCTTTCTCTCTTTTCTTCCCTTTTTGGTGCTTTGATGCCAAAGGGGGAGAGATTAAGGGGGAGTAGTCTAGTCTAGCTCTTTAGTCTCGCTAATACTCACTTTATGTTGGTTTGTAATAACTATGCCACGTTATGTTATTTTGTAATGACTATGCTATTTTATGTCTTCATATTATGCCATATTGAGATGATCTTGTTCGTAAATGTTATATCTTCCTTAATGCGTTTAATACTCACTTTATCACATCACACTTAGCCACCCCACCATAACACGTGTATGTATGAAAACCCCAAAGAACTCATTCTTGTGCATATTTTTCCTTGACAATCTTTTGTGCACACATTTAGGGGGAGTGAAGCATACACACACGTGTTATGAAAACAATCTATTATATCTATTTATCAAGAATCTTAATTTGTTGTCATCAATCAAAAAAGGGGGAGATTGAAAGTGCATCTAGGTAATCCCCGTGGGTTTTGGATGATTGATGACGACAATTAAGATACTAATGAGTTTTACTGAGTATGCGCACAGGTCCTTATCAAAAGGAATGGATGTGGAGTCTCTCAAGAAGCAAAAAGGAAAAGAAGAAGACTCGCAAGAGTAGAAAATAGAATTTTTCTATTGAGTATCACATTTTCTAGTTGTGTACAGGGTCTCCTCTTTTAGAGTGCTTGAGAATCATTAGAGAGCTCAAACTAAAGTTAGAATCGTGAGAGGAAGTAGGCATAGGTATGGCTGAAAAAGGAAGACCGAACTTGTCCAGACTGGGGGCCGGACTAGTCCGTTCCAAACTGGACTACTCCATTTTAGACCGGACAAGTAGTCTCTGAGTGAGTTCGGACTTGTCCGTTTTAGGCCGGACTAGTCTGTTGTCGAGTGAGTCTAAGCCTTTATGAGACTAAGTCTCAGAAGGCCGGACTAGTCCGCTAAGCGGACTAAGACGTTTAGGTCTGGAGAAGGAGTCTCTGAGTGACCTCGGACTAGTCTGCTCCACATGCCGGACTAGTCCGGTCCCTTCAGACTAGTCTAGTTTAGGACGGAACAAAGGTTCCTGTATGAGCTCGGACTAGTCCGGAGTTGGCCAGGCTAGTCCGCAGTCCTAGATTAGAGAGTTTCTGAGACTAAGTCTGATAAGACCAGACTAGTCTGCCTTTGAGGCCGGACTAGTCCACCCCCTACCAGACTAGTCTGTTCTGATCCGGAACAAAGGTTCCTGACTGAGATCGGACTAGTCTGCTCTTCACTGGACTAGTCTGGGATTTTACGACCGTTTGAATCCAACGGTCACGAGACTTTAGTTGGTAGAATTGTGACGTGAGTGGTACCCCAAGAACGCACGGGGTTCTGACCGGACTAGTCTAGACCTTAGTAGGTAATGGCTAGATGTCGGGATCTCTATAAAAGGAGACTCCACAGGCTGAGAATTGGAAGAATAGAAACCCTAGCGCTGAAAACTCATTCCTAGAGCTCTTCTAAACCTCTTTCCTCACCTTCTTGACCCCTAAGATTGGATCTTAAGGGGTTTGTGGATTTGTGAGAGGAGAGACGTGGTGATTGACGTTTGAGCTCTCGGTTTGACTCTCTTGCACTCTAATTGTTAATTTTAATTCTTGGCTGTTGTATTTTGATTCCTAGAACTGCTAGGTTATTGTAGAGAGTCTCAAGTTGTGAGTAACCCCTAAGAGTATTGTATTCACATTTGATTTATAGTGAAAAAGCCCGGGCTTGATCTTGGTGATCGCTCGGTGAGGGAAGGTTTGGAAAAGACCCGGGCCTTTGTGGACTCCTCAACGAGGACGTAGATTCCTGTGTGGAATCGAACCTCGGGATAAATCGTGTCTCTTGTTTCCTTTACCTTCTCGCTCGTTCACTAAAATTACTTATTAAGCTTTCGTCTTGTTTAACACTTGTGAATTGTTCTGCTGTTTTGCAATCTAATCATTCACAACTAATTAGTGAGATTGTTAGACTACTACATATCTTCTGCTTAAACAAACTTGAAAAGAAAACCTAAAATGCAAATTTATACTTAGACCGGACTAGTCCGGCTCCTTCAAGTTTAATCCGCTTTTTGCAATAGTTTCAGGTTTTATTAGCCTATTCACCCCCCTCTAGGCAACTTTCAGGAGCTCCAAATTACTTTGGTCCCAAACGCTGCGTGTAGCTCTTCCCAAAAACAAGCTATAAACACCGATCCCCTGTCGGATACAATAGTACGGGAAACTCCATGTAAGCACATAATTTGTGCTATGTACAACTCTGCATACTTCTTGGCATTGTAACCAGTATGCACAGGAATAAAGCCTGCTGATTTGGTTAATCGATCAACGATTATCCAAATCAAATTGTGCTTGTGGGAGGTGAGAGGTAATCTAACGATAAAATCCATACTCATTTCCTCCCATTTCCATGCCGGTATTTTCAATGGCTGTAGCAGCCCTGATATCCTCATGTGATCTGATTTTACTCTCGGACATGTATTACATTCCGAGATGTACTTTGCTATCTCCCTCTTCATAAGTGTCCACCAAAATTTAGTCTTGAGATCTTGGTACATTTTGTTACTTCTCGGATGAATAGAAAATTTGGACAAATGAGCTTCATCCAAAATCATCCTCCGTAGTCCTAATTCTGGGGTACTACTATCTGGTCTTTGAACCATAGCGTTCCTTGTTCATCCTTCCGGAAACATTTCGTTTTGGCTTTGGCGATTCCTCTCCGTATGTGAGACATACCCTTGTCTTTCTTTTGATCCTCTATAATGTCCTCCTGGATTGTAGGAATGAGAGAAAGATTATATAATGCTCCATATGAAATGACACGTACACTTGGTTCTTCATCTGCCATCGGAGTTATGGTTAGGTGGTGGCTATGTGCTTTCTGACTAAGCGCATCCGCAACCACATTTGCTTTACCCGGATGATAATGAATTTCTAGTCCATAATCTTTGATCATCTGTAACTATCTCCGCTGCTGCATATTTAGCTCCTTCTGCGTGAATATGTATTTCAGGCTTTTGTGGATGGTGTAGAGGTATACTAGATTTCCTAGTAGATAATGCCTCCACATTTTCAATACCAGCACCACGACAGTGAGCTCAACATCGTGAGTTGGATAGTGCTGCTTGTGGTTCCGTAATTGTCGTGATCCATACGCAATCACACGTCCTTCTTGCATTAATACACAGCCCAGGCCGATGCTGGATGAATCATAATAAACATTGAAGGGCTTTGTCGGTACTCTGCAGACTGGTCACCCCCGCGTAGTGAGTAAAAGACAGCCTGGGCCCTGCCTCCCTGCTGAGGCGGGCCCAACAAAGGCCATGTGTCATGGGCCCCATGGTCAACCCTGGGGCTACCGCATGTGCCTGAGCTCCGGAGCTGACACGTGCCCTAGGCTCTGACCTGAGCCTCCCCACTGAGGTGAGGGCCAGAGCTCACACGTGTCCCCGGCTCTGAGCCACCTCCCCACAAGAGGACAGCACCGGGGCTGGCACGTGTCCCAGGCTCCGGTCCAGGACTCGCTGCTGAGGTGAGGTCCGGAGCCGCCACGTGTCCCCAGACACCAAGATGTACCCCGCGATCCGTCATGGGCCGTGGGCCAATGAAGTCAAGAAGGAAGTGTGTTGTCAGGCTTCACATTCAAGGCTCGTGCCTTCCTCAGAAGCATGGCGCGCAGCACACGCCTCCGTCCCTTTCCTGTTCGCTATAATAGTGACAAGACATGACGACGAGGCGTGATAGTGGAACAGTGCCGCACAATGGCACGCAGCCGCCCAAGCTGGGCGAGGAGACGCGGCGATAATATGGCGTCTTCATCATCACCTGACACACAGTCAAGGGCGCTCAATGCGCCGGACGGAGGGACTTAACTCCCCCGTCGGCCACTCTACTCAGAGGACGAAGCCCTAGATCGTGTATAGGATAGTCAAAGCTTTGGTTCCACTTGTCAGGCCCCAAGACTCATTGTAAACACCCGGTCCTTGAACTATAAAAGGACTGGAGTGACAACCCTACAAATGGTTCGGTTTCCCCACACTCAAGATCACACCACGCACAAGCGCTCACACTCAAGAAATAGAACAAGCACGCTAGTGGACGTAGGGTATTACACTCCGGCGGCCCGAACCACATAAATCCTCATGTTCATCCACTCCCTCGAGCCCAGGTCACGAAGGCGCCAAGCCCCCTCCAGAAAAAAAGAACCTCGTGGGCTGCTTCCGAGCAGGCCGAGAGGAGTGTCGCAGCTCACACTCCGACATTTGGCACGCCGGGTGGGGGGGGGTTTCTGCGTTCTCCTCGTGACCATGGTGAACATCACCTCCCATGGTGAGCTACACCCCTCTCCAAAGCGGGAGGGTCTGGCCAAGCCGGCGGCCAAGTGGCCGGCGCACTCTGTGTGATGTACGGGGGTTCTTCCGATGTCTCGTCCAGGCGAGCCGTCAATACCCTCAGTCGAGCAGTGGCTGCGGCCTCCCCAGTCCCGGGGCCGGCGCCACATCGCAAATGGATGGAGACGCCGATCAGCTTCGACGCCTATGACTGCCCCAAGAACATGGCAGGCGCCGGGCAGCTGCCTCTCCTCGTTGCCCCAACCATCTCCAATGTGAAGCTCTACCATGTGTTGATCAATGACGGGGCAGCCATCAGCATCATCAGTCTTGCAGCTTTCAAGAATCTACAGGTCCCTATGTACCAGCTTACCCCCTCGAGACCATTCTCGGGAGTAGGTCGGGACCCCATCTTCCCATGCGGTAGTATCTCCCTCCCGGTGACATTTGGGACGCCTGATAACTACCGAACGGAGAGCGTCATCTTTGACGTTGCGGAGGTCAGCCTCCCCTTCAACGCCATAATCGGAAGACCAGATTTGTACCGATTCATGAAGGTAGCCCACTACAGCTATTTGGTCTTAAAGATGCCAACCTCGAGTGGCATCCTCAAGATTCGTGGTGACCGCACCGCGGCTGTCTCAGCACAGGAAAAGCTCCAAGCGCTGGCAGCAGCACAGGAGGCCGCCTCCGGTCACGCTGAAGCTAGCCGGCTGCCTCCAAGCATGCGTCACCGAGGAACGACATCTGCACCCCGTGTGCAACCCTCGGACAGCAAAGACGTACTGGTCAAGGTTATCCAAGTCGGTCCTGACGTTGCCCAGACCACCCGGATTGCCGGGGGCCTAGGATGCAAATAGGAAGACACACTCATCACCTTCCTCCGAGCCAATGTTGACGTGTTTTCCAAGCAACTGTCAGAAGTGCCCGGGATCCCCAGGGAGGTGATTGAGCATTAACTGTCCACCCCGATGCCAGGCCGGTCCAACAGAAGCCTCAGAAGTAATCCATCGAGTGGCAAGACTTCATCCATGAAGAAATCAGGAAGCTGCTCGATGCCAGCTTCAACCGAGAGGTCCACCATCCAAGATGGTTGGCCAAACCTGTTGTCGTCCCCAAGGCTAGCAGAAAGCTACATATGTGCATCGACTACACCACCCTCAAAAAGGCATGTCCAAAAAATCCATTCCCTCTCCCCCGTATAGACCAAATAGTCGATTCTACGTCTGGCTATGATCTACTATGTTTCCTAGACGCATATTCAGGTTTCCACCAAATACCTATCTCTAGGAAATATGAAGAGCACACTGCCTTCATCACAGTAGACGGTCTATACTGCTATGTGTCCATGCCTTATGGTCTTAAGAATGCGCTCCCCACTTTTGTGCGTGCAATGCACTGTAATGGTCCCAAAATATGAATACAAAGAAACTCAAGTTGAATGCAAGTTGGTTTCATGTGTATGAAAAATGGGATGTGTTTAAACTTTTTCACATGTGACAATACATATGAGAGCTCTCTTCACACAAGTCAATTATTTAATTGAACCTTGGAACCCAAAAGGGATTTGAAATCCAAGGTGGAAATGTCTCGTGTGTGTGAGAAAGTTAAATTAAGATTTTGGAACAAACTTTGTTCAACTCAAATTTCAAATGAGGGCAACACAATGGATTGCAAACTGTTGTGTTAAAAAACTCATTTGCAGCAGCCAAATTTTAAATCAGAATTCATATTTGAATTTAAAATCAGCATGTTCTTCCTCTAACTTTGAGTACACCAAGATATCGTCGATGAACACCACGACGAATTTATCCAACTCCGGCATGAACACTGAATTCATAAGGTACATAAAGTGTGCCGGGGCGTTGGTCAGACCATAAGACATAACGAGATACTCATATAGCCCATATCTCGTTGAGAATGCCATCTTCGGAATATCTTCTGCCCGGATTTTAATCTGGTGATATCCGGACCGAAGATCCATCTTCAAAAATACCTTCGCACCCACTAATTGATCGAAGAGCATATCAATGCGAGGTAGTGGATACTTGTTCTTGATGGTAACAGCGTTCAAAGGACGATAATCAACACAAAGCCATAGTGTTTCGTCCTTCTTCTTGACAAACAATGCTGAACAACCCCAAGGTGACGAACTCGGTCGTATAAAGCCCTTGCTCATTAGGTCATTCAGCTGTGTCTTCAATTCTGCCAGTTCATTGGATGCCATCTTGTACGGCCTGCGTGATATCGGTGTTGTTCTTGGTATAAGTTCAATCTTGAACTCAATGTCTCGCTCGGGCGGCATGCCCGGTAAATCATTGGGAAACACATCCGGATACTCACGTACCACCGGAATGTCCTCTATCTTCACAGATTCCGTGTGGTTCACTATTGCAATCTGTTGCCGCCTGGCGCCCAGAATTAATATATGAAGACCATGTTGTGGGGAGTTGAGTTCAACGGTCCTGGAGCTGATGTTAAGAACCACCTTGTGGTAATTCAACCACGACATCCCTAAAATGATGTTGATCTTCAGACCCTCAAGAATAATGAGAGTCGTGGGGTATATTCTACTCCCCAAACAAAGAGGTGCTCGGGAGACAACCTCGCTTGCGGTACTGCTGCCCCCAGGCGAAGATATGAGGTATTGCCTCTTTGTACAAACTATTTGGAGCTGATGTTGCGCCACAAAAGATTGGGTGATGAAGTTGTGTGTTGCACCGGAATCAAAGAGAATCAAAGCCGGTAGCTGATTCAGAGAACACATCCCTGCTATATCGGCTTCTCCTTTCGGAACATCATCAATCACAGTATAGTGAGTGTTGTCCCTTATCTGCCCTCCTTTCTACAGATTAAGGTACGGGTCATATTGTTGCAAATATGATGACCCGCAGCCTTGAGTTCCCTCCGGACAATACCTAGCATAATGGCCCATACGCCGACATGTGAAACACGGATATTTCTCTGGTTCTTCATTGACTTGCGGTTGGATGCTAGGTACACATGGCGATGGAGCACAAACTACCGTCTGATGCTGTTGCTGCAGATGTGGTGCAAGTTGTGGAACTTGACCAGCAATCAACCTCTTAGGAGTGGATCGTACAGGTGGCCTCCATCTTTCACTGGATAGCGTTTGGTACATCAAACGGTACTTCTGAGGTACATAACTTGTACTAGCCTGCTCGATCTCATTCATTTTTCTTTTCTCAGCTTGCCACTCAAGTGTCGGCTTCTCTTGTATGAGAGCCGCATCGACCATATCAGTGTAACTGCTGTTATTGTGTACGGCCAACTTCTCCTGTAATATGGCACTTAGGCCATGGAAGAATAAGTCACACCGGTCCTTTTCTTTCGCCACATAATTGGGAGCATATTGGGCCAAAAGGTTAAAACTTCTGACATACTCGAGGACACTCATGTCCCCTTGCTTCAAACCTAAAAATTCCTCCACTTTGCCCTGATAATACCTAGTGCTATGTGACGAGTACGAAAGGCTTCACAAAACCCACTCCATGTCACTTGATGGTCCTCCGGAATGGTGGCAAGATGTTCAACCCACCAGTTTCCGGCAGCTCCATGAAGTTGCTGAGCGGAAAACCTTGTCTTTTGCACTTCATCACACTCGAATACTCCAAATTTTGACTCCATGACACGAAGCCATTGATCTGCTTCTACAGGTTCGGTGGCTTCAGTAAAGATTGGCGGTTGAGTCGCCAAGAAGTCCAGATAAGCGTTCCTAGGTGGAACGACCTGTTGCGTGTTCTGGAGTACGCCTTGCTGTACCAAGGCTTAGAGTAAGCGTGTGTTTTCTTGAGTTGCTTCTTGGAGTATCCTAGTGTTCTCTTGGTTAGACTTGACGACTCAAGTCATAAGATCCATCCATCCCGTGGATGGTGGTTCCGACGGTGGAATAGAAGTATCACTGCCTCCGCGAGAACTCCCGGCCCTACTCCTAGAGCGAGTACGAACCATACTGCAAAAATGTATTTGAGATGAGTTAAACATGAACTCAGCAGTATGTAAGACTAATGAAAACATAAATATGTCAAAACATTACGAAAGCAGTAACAAAATCCATGTTTGCACAACTCCTTAGTAGGCATAGCTATCCAGCCTATCTGTACAGAACAGACCTTTATGCACTATCTCCAGATTTTGATCTAGTCAACAGCATTTTCATAACTCAAGTTGAATACCAAAGTTAAAGTTAACTTCAATATCTTTCCAACGAGTATTCATATGCCTTCAGATCATCTCTGTATTAAATGTTATGATTATTCCAAAGTTGACCGAATTCCTGGATAAAATTTTCCAGCATCTCCTTTGTATGTGGCTGATTTATCACAGTTGTAGATGCAAATACAATAAGAATCTGAACAAACTTTGAACTACAACAGTGTTGCAAATTTCATAACCTTTCCAACGGTGTATCATAGGCTCCTTAGGGATTTTTCTGCAGAAGCTAATGGCTTAAAAACAGAAAGGTCCAGAGAGGTTTTGCTGCTGTCCTGGTTCTGGACAGTTTACCTTCAACTGGACTTTCTACCCAGTTAACGTGTGATTTTGCTCTGGAGGTCTAAAAGAATTTGTAGATCACTTGAAAATCTTTCCAGAACTGTATCATACACCTTAATTGGTTAAATCTACTCAGAGTTATGCTCTGTAAAAGTTCAGCAAGACTTCCTGCCAGAAACAGAGGACTCTGTTTTTTGAAATCTTTGAAACCTAGACCTTCTCTCATTTGAATCTTAGCTCAAAATAAGAGTTCAGTAACTAATATTTGTTTCAAACTTCTATTTTTATTTGAAAGTTAGTTCATGAATCATTTCTTCATAGGGAAGAGGTTATTAAGTGTACTACGGTGTCGATGCACCGTAAGAAAAATGTCGGTACTATGTTCCTCACAAAAAGGAAAATCCTAACCGGTTTATACATGTATATATGTCTCAATTGTGGCACTAAACGGTCTCTCGCACACGTGTACTACACGGAATACCTACATGGTTAATACCTGCAGAAGAACACTCAATAGTGATGCACTCAAGGGTTGTTTTCATTTCAGGCAGGTCCATATTTGAAAGTAATTACATACACCCGTATCATTGCCATAAGGCCGTCCTTGAGTTAAGTCATGTCTCAAGGTACATGATCGTGTTTTCACACCACACGACGGGGAACCCGAGTAGAATGCAAACGGGTCGTCACGGTTGGGAATTTTATCAACCCAACAGGTACCACCTACTGCTCTGCAGGGCACGCCGAGGGCAAGCGTTGCGTATGTCCTTCTAGGCTATTTCCAGAAGAACACACTATCGCGTTACTGACCACACGATGGGGTCTCCACTTTCTTGCCTAATGCACGCTAGGGATCAGCGTTTCATATGAACTCAGGAACATGAAGAGTTCAAGAGTTTCATATTAACGTCTCACACCAAGCTGTGAGACCTATCCCTAAACCACATTCCTCGTCAGGGGAGCTAACCAAAATTGAACCGCTTTTGGTGGCGTCCCTTACCATGCTTACCTGAGCGTAGGTGCGCCGTTACATAATCAAAATTCAGAATTTATAACAAGTATGTTAGTCATACCACTTTAAGTAACTATACTACTATAGTCCTTATGTGGGCCTAATACCGTTTCCTCACTGTATCTTAAGTTTTTGTCGTAATACTATCCTTATTCCGTGTGCTATTACCAATGTGGCTCTGATACCACGCTGAGAGGGTCCCCAACGCCGCCCGTTCAGTCACGGGGACGTGGCACTCGCTCGGGAATCACATTGGGTGGTGCCGTGTTGTGCGGCACCCAACAGCACACACATAAGGAACAATGTATTACATAAAACAATAGTGGAAGCTTACAAGTTTTTCTTTGTAAATAATTTAATCAAGTAGCTACAGCGGAAGTCTATAAACAACTCACGTCGAATAACTAAAGAGCACTCGAGATGAAGTCCAGCCCACGGACTCATCTCGCTAGCAACACGAAGACAACAGCAGCGGCTGGGTTCTCCATGTGTTACATGACTCGGAAGTCTCCGAGTCTCACTGAACAACCTTCTTCTTAGCATCAATGTTAACCTGCAAAACCACTCATATATCAAGCGTGAGCACATAGGCTCAGCAAGACTGATCCGTCTCTCCTAAACAAGAAACTCTACAAGCACGACGGTTGCAATTGGGTTAGCTAGATTTGCATAAAGGACTCGCTTAATGTAGATCCTTAACTTTTAGATTTTAAGCCTCAATGTACAGACTTTGAGCCGAACAGCATCGCAACTTCACAATCAAACAACAAACGCTTTGTTGCGATGCTTCTTGCACAAAGTGAAAGTAAAGTTTAATGAGCCTATCTCTAATTCAATCATGGTTGCAATACAAGTTACATCACAGCCTTATCAAGTTCAAAAGAAAACCAGTTCAGTTGTTACTACGTCAAGACGCAGTGGGCAAGTATGCTCATATAACCGCAAGTGATGGTTATTCGAATCAGTACACGCCCGGACTACACGACACGTACACCCGTACTCCGAGTTACCGGCAGCAACCTCGACTGACATTGTACGTGGCCACCTTTCCCAAGATCTTCCACACAGGACGCGGTCTAACTGCCCCGAGTATGCAAGCTCCCTCAAGGTACATACCCGCAGTGGTATGTTCTTGAGTGAGTTACCTCCTGCTACCCTGCGCTGAAAGCCTAAGGCAGTTACAAAAGTTCCAATGTGGATCTCCCAATGTACATCGGTTTCCTGGGTCCTATATAGCCAGTATGCGCCCGGTACACAACTCAAACTTGTCCGACAGGGCCAAGCACGGACGGGGCTTAACCGACAGAGGCAGGGCTATGCACGCACGGTCCGCAGCCTGCTGCATCTAAACCTCCCTGCCCGGTCTCCATTTATTATGTGTGAACTTTCCTTATCGTTTCTATTCTTGACCCGCTCCGAATAAACCAGCCCTAATCTCTCGAGTAGATTCCAACTACCCGACTTCTACCGGACCTTTCCTACTAACATTTAGCGAAGCCAAATTCACTCTAGGAGGTGCTATTCTACCCTTTCTCTCTTAGGTATTTGTGGTCATGCAACTGGGGTTTTCAATATCAACTAGACTTAATGCAATCAAATAATTCAAAGCTATGATATCTAAAAATGGAAATGCTTTATAAACTGTTCAAATGCAAATCGGGGCTTGCCTGTTTTGCAGGTGACTAAGATTACAATCAGTTAGTGAAGATCACTTGGGGCATGATCAATTGCTTTCCTCCCTCCTTGATCTTCACTTCAACTCCTTCACACGTTCTCACGTAGATGCTACACGATATCAATATGCATATGTATTTAATTGTAAAGCTTTTTATAATAAGCTCTAATGACAAGTTTAAAAACTGGAACTCTGTTTAAGAATTTAAAATGACACTGGTGCTAGTGGTTTGGGTTGGGTTAAATCACTATGATCAAGTGTTGATCACCTAAAGAGGTTACACAGGACAGTGGTGATCCAGAGTTCCAATGGAGCTGAACATTTTCATATGAGTTCCTTGTCACAAGAAAGTCATCTGGACCAAAAATTAGCACTTTTCATTGAGTGGTTTATTCAGAACAATTCTCTAAGTAATTAAGCAAAGATGAATTAATTCTGAGGTAACACCCATGTTCATGTCAAACTTAATGAACTACAATTTCAATTATAGTTCATAGAGCCTCCATGAATTTTCCTAGGATTGCCCAGAAATGAATTTCAAAGTTTTAGAAAACTCTCTGAAATGTTTCTGTATTCATTTGAACACAGAAACTTACAATCTGAATTCTCCTAATCAAATCAACTCCAAATGAGCTGAAACTTTTACAGGAGTCTAATAACACCATAAATAAAATTCTGGCAAAATTTGATGATTTTTGGATAAAACAAACTCCCTCTAAAATTCTTTTGCTGAAAATACTTAAAGAATTTTCCAGAATTAAATAATCACTTTAATACAAATTGGGTTGTATATTTGGATAGAGTTTGTCAATCTGAATCTAACCCAATTTGAATCACTAAATTTTGAGTTTCCAAGCAAAAGTTATGCTCCTCTAAAGTTTGGGGAAAGATCTGGGATTTGATTTAATCGTGGAAAAGTTTAAATCCTGTCTGTGGGACCTGGGGGCACGTGTCACTCGCTGGAACTCAGCTACACGGGGCCACAGGACTATTTCCCGCGTTGCCACAGTGGATCTGACTCCACAGACGATCCGGCCTTCTCTTCAGCGCCACTGACACACGGGCCTGGTGAGGCTTCTTCAACCTCCAGCCGCCCGCGCATCCTCGCTGCCGGAGCTTGCCGAATTCTGTCGTCCAGCCAACTCCAGAGCTGCCCTTCGCCGCTAGGCCTTAAATTCGTGCGAGGGACACGATGGGATGATTTCCCCGTACCGGCGAAGCCCCTAAACTACCTCGCACCGGTGCAGAGGCTCGGAGGAAGTCCGGCGACGTCGCCCCGACGCCCTAAGCCCTCCATGCTTTGGTTTCCAAGCTCTAAAGCACCGGCGGATGCTCGGGAAGGTCAACATGGGAGTGAAACGGCTCGGAAATGGGTCTAAACTAGGGTTCATCATGCGCCCGAATCTTCCTGCCATAGCCGCCGTCGGGAAGATTGGAAATATGTCGTGCTCCGTGTGTTTCATACTAGGTTTCCAAAGGGAAATTGTTGCTAAGCAAGGCTAGGGCATATGATGCAATTTGCAGTGCTTTAAACAATTTTAGCGCGAGAATTTGAAGGATTCTTACCCGCACCTCGGTTTGAGCCGGCCGAAGGGGAATTCTGAAATTTGTCAGCAAGAAGCAAAGGCAAGAGCTGAGCCTCAGATGGAAGCTGCAGGAGGAGCTTGCACGTCCAACGGTGGCCTTGTTCAGCCATGACACACTGTGGGTGAGGCTGTCCACGAGAGCCGTCCGTGGCAGTTTCTGTCGGCCGCCGCGGAAACTCGGTGCTCTCGGGTTGTGAATGCTGAACTCACGTAGGGATGATGCAAGGAGGTTGTGGGAGGGTTCGTGATGCTGTTTTGCTGCTCTGCTTGGGCTTGTACACGAGCTTTCGGTGTGGCCGAACGAGCGTCGGCAGCTTCGGTTTGTTTCTCGCGCGAGGAGGAACGGAGCTGCGGTGATAAGGGCAAAAGAAAGCACGGCAGAGGGTAAAGACGCCGAGGCAGCTCTCCAGCGCGATGAAATTCAATGGGAGGTGGCCTCGGTGTTGTCTCAGTGTCGCCCGTAGAGGACGTCGGTGTACCCGGTTGCTTCACGTGGGAGATGAAAAATAGAGACCAATCACTGCACAATTGAAGATCTTTTGCAAATTTTAAATCCTCAATGACATGTGGGTCCCAGCCACTTCTTATCCCCCTGCAAAATATCTCCCAAAGTTTGAATATAATGGAATTCAACTGTTGGAATTCAAATCTGATGTGCATTTGTACAATTGGGCAAGTTTCATCCAAATTCAAATGGGTATTTGAATTCTTTGATATTTAAAGTCCATTTTGGAAAATGAGTTACAAAACCCTTCAACAAATCATGAAACTTTGCATACCCACTAATTTGGACCTAAATAATTCAAATATGAAATCTAATTTTTAATTTGGCTGCTGCAAATGAGAATTTTAGCACAACAGTTTGAATTTCATTGTGTTGCTCTCATTTGAATTTCGTGTTGAACAAATTTGTTCCAAATCTGACTTTATCTTTCTCACACATATGGGAACTTCCCATCTTGGTTATAGACCCCTCTTGGGTTCTAAATTTTCAAATAAACATTTGAACATGTGTGAAGAGAGCTCTCATGTGGGTTATCACATGTGGAAAAATATTTAACAAGTCCCCAATTTCATACATATGAAACCATCTTTTGCAAACACGAGTTTCTTTGTATTCACATTTTTGGGACCTTTACAGCCGGACCTGACGATTGTTTGTGACTTATGCAGGTTTAACCACGAAACCATAGTACGAGTAGCATACTTTTGCGAGTGACCATATTAGTGCCACCTATGATACAGATATGCTGGTATAATCCGGTTAGGATTTTCTTTTGGTGAGGCAACGTAGTACCGACATGTTTCTTACTGTGCATCGACGCCGTACTAAACTTAATAAACTCTTCCCTATAAAGAAATGACACATGAACTAACTTTCAACTAAAAATGGAAGTTTGAAATAAATATTAGTTACTGAACTCTTATTTTGAGCTAAGATTCAAATTAGAGAATGATTAGGCTTCAAAGATTTCAAAAACAGAGTGCTCTGTTTCTGGCAGAAATTTTTGCTGGACTTTGAAAGAGAATAACTCTGAGTCTCTTTACCCAACTAAGGTGTATGATACAGTTCTGAAAATATTTTCAAGTGCTCTACAACTTCTTTGTATACCTCCAGAGCAAAATCAAACGTTAAGTTGGTGAAAAGTCCAGTTGAAGGTAAACTGTCCAGAACCAGGACAGGAGCGAAACCTCTCTGGACCTTTCTGTTTTTAAGCCATAAATCTCCGTAGAAAATTCCCTAAGGAGCCTGTGATATACCGTTGGAAAGGTTATGAAATGTGAAGCATTGTTGTAGTTCAAAGCTTATACAGATTCTTATTATATTTGCATATACAACAGTGATGAAATTAGCCACATACAAAGGAGATGCTGGCAAATTTTATTCAGGAATTCTGTCAACTTTGGAAAATCATAACTTTTGATCAAAAGATGATATCAAGGAATATGAATACTAGTTGAAAAAATACTGAAGTTAAATTTAACTTTTGTATTCAACTTGAGTTATGAAAATTATATTATCTAGACCAAAATATGGAGTTAGTGCATAAAGGTATGTTCTGTACAGATAAGCTGTTTAGCTATGCCTACTCTAAGGTGTTGTGTAAACATGGATTTTGTTACTGCTTTCATAAAGTTTTGACATATTCATGTTTTCACTAGCCTCACATACTGCTGAGTTCATGTTTAACTCATCTCGAAATATATTTTTGCAGTATGGTTCGTACTCGCTCTAGGAGTAAGGCCGGGAGTTCTCGCCGAGGCGGTGATGAATATATCCCACCGTCGGAACCACAATCTACGGGATGGATGGATCTTATGACTCGAGTTGTCGAGTCTAACACAGAGAACACTAGGATACTCAAAGAAGCAACTCAAGAGAACACACGCTTACTCCAAGCCTTGGTACAGCAGGGCATACTCCAGAACACGCAACAAGTCGTTCCACCTCGGAACACTTATCTAGATTTCTTGGCGACTCAACCGCCGATCTTTACTGAAGCTACCGAACCTGTGGAAGCAAATCAGTGGCTTCGTGTCATGGAGTCTAAATTTGGAGTATTGGAGTTTGATGAATATCAGAAGACAATGTTTGCCGCTCAACAACTTCATGGAGCCGCCAGAAACTGGTGAGTGGAACATCTCGCCACCATTCCGGAGGGGCATCAAGTAACATGGAGTGAGTTCTGTGAAGCCTTTCATACTCGTCACATACCAATAGAATTATCAAGGCAAAGCGGGAGGAAGTTTTGAACTTGATGCAAGGGGACATGAGTGTCCTTGAATATGTCAGAAGGTTTAACCTTTTGGCTCAATATGCTCCCGAATATGTGGCGATATAAGAGGCACGGTGAGATTTGTTCTTCCATGGCCTGAGTGCCATATTACAAGAGAAGTTGGCCATGCACAACAAAGGCAGTTACACCAACATGGTCGATGCGGCTCTCATCCAAGAGAAGCCGACACTTGAGTGGCAAGCAGAGAAAAGAAAAATGAGTGAGATCGAGCAGGCCAGCACAAGTTATGTGCCTCAAAAGTACCGTTTGGTGTACTGAACGCCATCTGGTGAAAGATGGAGACCACATGTACGGTCAACTCCTCAGAGGTTGATTGCTGGTCAAGTACCACAACTTGCACCACCTCCACAGCAGCAGCATCAGACGGTGGTTTGTGCTCCATCGCTGCAGCCATGTGTACCTAGCATCCAACCGCAAGTCAGCGAAGAACCGGAGAGGCATCCGTGTTTCACTTGTTGGCGTATGGGTCATATTTCTAGGTATTTTCCGGAGGGAATTTAAGTCTGCGGGTCATCATATTTGCAATATTCAGACCCGGACTTAAATCTGCAGAAAAGAGGGCAGACAAGGGGCAGTATTCACTACACAGTGATGGATGATGTTCCAGAAGGAGAAGCTACATTGGCAGGGATTTTTTGTTTGAATCAGCTACAAGATTTAGTTCTCTTTGATTCCTGTGCCACACACAACTTCATTAGTCAATCTTTCGTGGCTCAACATCAGCTCCAACCAGTTTATACAAAGAGGCAATACCTCATATGTTCGCCCGGGGGTAGCAGTACCACAAGCGAGGTTGTCTCCCGAGCACCTCTTTGTTTGGAGGGTAGAATATACCCCACAACTCTCATTATTCTTTAGGGTTTGAAGATCGACATCATTTTGGGGATGTCATGGTTGAATTACCATAAGGCGGTTCTTAACATCAGCTCTAGGACCGTTGAGCTCAACTCCCCACAGCACGATTTTCATATATTATTTCTGGGCGCCAGTCGGCAGCAGATTACAACATTGAACCACACAGAAATTGTGAAGATAGAGGACACTCCGGTGGTACGTGAATATCTGGATGTGTTTCCGGATGATTTACCGGGCATGCCGCCCGAACGGGACGTAGAGTTCAAGATTGAACTTGTACCGGGAACAACGCTGTCACACCCGGTTTTTCCGAAGAACAACCAAGTGAATATCACATGTATGCCAGGATCATTTTCTCATACATGTGATGACAAATAGTGAAGCATCATTTATTACAAGCCAGGTGTCGAATATAAATAAGTCTTACATCGCAAATGTCTCAATGGACACTAATGCTTCATCACAAGTAAATAAACTAGCAGCGGAATATTATTCTTTTAGGGCTCCATCACAGGCGTTGCCCGGGGGTCTTCATGAACCTAAAATCCTTCCTCGGGTCCAAAATCTTGGTCATTATACACCACCTCATTATCTTGACCTGAGCAGCAATATAAACCAACAAAATATGCAAGGTTGAGTACCAATGGTACTCAGCAAGTGTGGGAAAATTATATCATGCATGGCTAGAACAAGGAGAGGTTGAACTCATGGTTAAAGCACTACACAATTAATACCTATCACCTTAGCTTATTAAGCACCTACATTACTACACAGGTGAAATGGTCCCAATCTCCCATCCCATCATCATAATCCAATAACCATAACATCATTTCCAGTGTTAAGCTCCCCGCTTAACTTCCAAAACCATCAATCCTCTAATCATGAATAAGTCCAGGCCGCTCTTAACCGTGAGCACGGCTGTCAAGACAGTTTTGACTCTGCAGAGTTTGTACCACTGTACCCACAAGTAGTGATTTCATCCCCCGTTGCCGGGTGGACTAAAAGAACCTCCATTATGCCAGTGGCTACAATCCACATTCACACTTCCCAGGTGTGCAGCCAGGAGATCACTACGAAGCCTTTACAAAGGGATTCCCGACGAGCGTGGGCCCACTGAGGTTTCACCCCTAACAGCATACAAGAGGCTCCAACCCCACTGCAGTGGCCCCCTCTTGAGCCTTGCGGTTCATATGGTAGTCCAGCTGACACCTACTCCCCGCACCATCCAACACACCCATACTACGCCGGGGATACACCTAATTAATTGGCCAAGCTGCCCCATCTCAGCATGTGGTTGGCACTGTAAAGCCGGGTTACATGCTCCATGAATCGGTCCTTAGGATCCAGGCAAGTACTAAACACAAACCCAAGTCTCGTGCACCCAGCACACAACCAAAACATCCAACTTGCCTTGATCCCTACCTCTACATAACTCCCAATAGCTCATTCAAGAGTATGGTATAATAAACTGATGATCTCATGTCCCAAATATCCCATTCTAAGCATGGCTAAGCATATGCATGTAAATAAATGACATGACAAAATGAATCCCAACCCAAGCTACAAGGAAACAAGGTAATGCAATTCTAGGGAAACTTTCCTAGCATGGGTTTCATATTTCATTTGACAATGCAAATAATTCTATCTACACATCCTAGCATAGGATCAAAGTGGTCAAGGACACTTGCCTCCTTCTTGCTGCTCTTGAAATTGGTAGTCCTGATCTTGGAAAGGGTTAACTTGCTCTTGAACAGGTTCTACTTCATACCATCACACATAGCAAAAGAAAAACAACAATCATAAGACATAGTCCACACTTCTTACTTCATACAAACCACACATTCATATTTATAAAAGTTCTTTACCATTATATGTGTTGTGGTTACTTTATGTGTGTTGAGTTGTGGCTTGCATGCACTTTTAACCATGTGTATATGATTCCTACTTTTGTGTCCACCTTTATACTTTCATACTATTTATATGGGTTTCCAATAAATTTCTTATATTCAACTACTTCACCTTTTTACTACCAAGTGTGTATGAAAAGTATTATTCTTCCCCATATGTGCTTTCATAATTTCTATCAACCCTAAACTGAATTCTTTGTATTTTAGAAACTCCATTTATCATTTACTAGTTGCTATATTTTCAGATTTATATTCCTATGCATAATTGTGTATTTTATTATTAAATTAGTAATACACATCACCTAAACAGAATAGGTTCTGGTCCTAAATAATTTAAAATCATATTTTGACCTTGGCTTCTGATGTAGACCATTTCATAATTATTTTCCCTATTTTTCTAAAACTATTCTTTACTTAAAAATGTGTCCCTATACTAATAAATGTGAATAATAGATGAAACAGATTTATTTCAGCCCAAAAATATATTTTTATCTCACTCCAAAGTTTTCTAAGTACTGAGAAAGTTTTTAATTAATTTTGACAATTATGTTTGTCCCCCTTTTTAATTTTTAAACACTAGTCACATATTCAATTTTCTAAATTAAATACTAAACAGGGCTAAAATAATGAATTCACCCCATTACAGGGTCTATAATATTATTTTCATAATTTCCAGGGATCTAGCTACACTTATCAGAGGTGTTTTTCCTAATTTTTATTAAGTCCAGGGGCTAAAACTGATTTTTAAATAAATTTACATGATTTTCTAGAGTTCCAGGGGCTAGATCTGAAGTTTCCGGGGCTAGCTCTCAATTCCAGAGAACCCCAGGGGGTAGCACGTAAGAATTCCAGTCTTTATAACGCGGGGCTGACGTGGACCGTCCGATTTTAAACCGACGGCTGAGATTATAACATCGAACCGGTACGCGGGGATTTAAAGTCTACCGTGCGATTTAAAATAAACGGCGCACAAGCGGCCACGTCGCTCTGATCAAGCGCGGGCGGCGCTGCCGGCGGCGCACGGCGGCGGGAAGCGGCGATCTCGCCGGAAAGTTTCGGATCCACGAGAATTCTACCTAGAACTGTGATCTTATGGCATAGATCGGTAGAGGAGAGGTCAGGGATCTCACCTCGGGGGTTTTCTCGAGCTCGGGGGTCCTGGAAAGTGATCGGCGGCGAGGTCCGAGGCAAAACCACGGCGAAGCTCGTCGGCGCTGGATTTACACCGTAAGTCTCCGAGTTTTCTGCACCTGCAAAGCTCCCCGGAGGCGGTGGATCAAGACCAGCGAGTTAGATCAGAGTTTCCGAGCTTAGATCGGCCAGAATTCACCGGCGAAGTCTCGGTGCTCACCGGAGTAAAAGTCGGCGATCGCGTGGGAAAAACCGATCGGGGCTGGGGTTTTTATAGCCGGGGGAGGGCGGTGGGTCTGTTGCGATCGAGTTTGAGTCGTTTGGCACCAGAATTCGGCTGCGGGACACGGAAATCCTGTCGGTTGCGATCGCGCGCGCGGGAGAGAGTCCGGGGTCGCGGGGTTAGGGATGACAGGCGGGTCCCACCCGTCTGTGAGAGACGGCGCGGCGCGCGCGGGGGCCGGCTGGCGCGGGGAAGCTGGGCCGGCTGGCGGGTTTCGGCCCACTGGCCGGTTTTTTTTCCCGTTTTTCTTTTTCTTTTTCCATTTGTTTTCTGTTTTGAGTATAATTTGAATTCCAGTTTGAATTTGAATTTTTGCAAAACATGCAACACGTCCAAAAATTTTTAAATTCCCCTCTGAACATGGTTTTGGGTTTTGAATCAAAATTTGGGGTGTTACAACTCTACCCCCCTTAAAAGAAATCTCGTCCTCGAGATTGGTGTTCCTAAGAAAACAATTCCGGAAATTGTGCCTTGAGCTCATCTTCCCGTTCCCAGGTAGCTTCCTCTTCTGAGTGATGCTTCCACTGCACCTTGCACATCTGGATTCTCTTGTTTCTGGTGAGGCGTTCCATCGTCTCCAAAATCTTGTATGGTTGCTCGGCATAAGACAAATCTTCAGCTACATCCACTTCATTCATGGGTAACACCTCTTCAGGCGTCCTCAGACATTTCTTGAGTTGTGACACATGAAATACATCGTGCACGTCCGATAGATGAACCGGTAACTCTAGTTGGTACGCCACTTCGCCTTTTCTTTCCAAAACTTGAAAGGGTCCGATGTATCGAGGTGACAACTTCCCTTTCACCTTGAACCGACGAAGTCCTCTGATAGGGGACACCTTGAGATAAACATAGTCTCCCACGTTGAAAACGAGTTCTCTTCTTCGCACATCAGCATAACTCTTCTGACGTGTTTGTGCTATCCTCAAGTTGTTGCGAATCTCCCTCACCTTCGCCTCGGCTTCTTGTAGCACTTCTGGACCAAACACTTTACTTTCTCCTGTTTGGTTCCAAAATAGGGGAGTTCTGCACTTCCTTCCATACAAAGCTTCAAACGGTGACATCTTCATACTAGCTTGATAGCTGTTGTTATAGGAAACTCCGCATACGGTAAGTTCTTGTCCCAACTCCTATTGTTTTTGAGTGCACATGCCCTTAACATATCTTCAAGGATCTGATTGGTTCTCTCCGTCTGCACGTCAGTTTGGGGATGATAGGCAGAGCTGAAATTCAGATGGGTTCCCATGGTTTCATGCAACTTCTGCCAAAACCTCGAGGTGAACTGTGTCCCTCGGTCCGACACTATCTTCTTTGGCACTCCATGGTAACACACAATCCTTGACATGTACAATTCTGCCAATTTGGATCCGCTGTAGCTTTCTTTCACAGGGATGAAATGAGCTACCTTGGTTAGCCTATCAATAATGACCCATATTGAATCATACCCGGATTGAGTCCTAGGCAATCCCACGACAAAATCCATGCTGATTTCTTCCCATTTCCATTCAGGTACTTTGAGTGGTTGCAATAATCCCGCGGGTCGTTGATGTTCTGCTTTCACCAACTGACATGTGTCACATAGGGCAACATGTTCCGCGACATCTCGCTTCATGCCATACCACCAATACCTGCTCTTGAGGTCCTGGTACATCTTCGTACTCCCAGGATGAATGGAATAGTCGGAATCGTGAGCCTCCTTCAAAATTAATTCACGGATCTCTTTTTCTTCTGGCACACAGATCCTTTTCCCGTGCCACATCGTTCCTTGTTCATCCTCTCTAAAACCAGGAGCTTTATTTTCCTTGATAAGCTGTCTGATCTCTTGTATCTTCTCATCATTCTTTGAAATCAACCAATGTCAATTTGAAATCATTTTGCATCATCTTACTACCTTAATTTGTTTGTACTTTGAAGTGTTGAGGCTTTGTTATGCTTTTACGAGGGTTCATATCTCACACCAAATAAATGCACTATTATTTCCTGTGGGTTCACACACCAAAGCAAAACAATCTGAAGACGAGGCTGTGGACAATTGCTCACGGCTTCCACAACTCACGTCACACACCAAGCATCATCACACCATTAACTACGTAACGACTCGACTACTCGACCTCTTGCTAGCTAGGGGAAAGACTCTACACTACTCGTCCTCTTGAGCTGGCTCCTCGGGATCTTCCTCCTCATTTCGGCTACCTTCTGACTCTGCTTTGGGTGGGGAGGCTGCTGGTGGAGAAGTGCGACGACGCCTGATCGCTCGGCGATCCGGGGAGTCAGGAGTCCATGGATCACTCACAGTGACACACAGTTCATTCCCATCTCCTCTTTCTCTCGCCTTTAAGCAAGCTCGCAGCAACGCCTCCGTTTCCTTCAGGGTGTCTCGGACATCCTGAAGCTCTTGTTGACACTCCTGCAGTCGAGTGCTGAGCATAGCAGCATCCTCCAAGCACAAGTCCATGTGCTCATGGGAAGTCCCTTGCTGCACCGGTGGGTACTTGTACTCCGTAGTACCACTCTCACGTTGGAGGACATACATGTACTCAGTTTTGTCCAAGTGGCGACGATAGATGTGACTCTGGCAGGTGATGGCCTCCCAGGTGACATCTTTCTCCGCGTCAACTTGTGTTGCTCGACAAGCTGGAGAGTGGTGAATCTTAAGCAGCTGATTCTCGTGTATAATCCTCATCTCCGAACTCCATTCTTCCCTCTTCTCACGGATGGTCCTGGTGGAGTTATAGTGGATGATCATCTTGCCCGTATTGCCGGCGGCTTCGAGCATACGTCGAAGACGGCGCAACAAATCTCCTACTGCCAATTCGTAGGAAAGTTACGTCACTGGACGACTCTCCCCTCTTTCGGCAAGGGCAACAACGGGAACTCTCCCTCCTGTGGACTTACGAGCGGTGCGAATCATGCGAACCATCTAAAACAAAAGAATTTAAACTTAGGTTAGATAAATTCTCAAATAAAAATCCTATTTTGAATGAAAGTTGGGGTAAGATGAAGAAAATGACTCCTTTAATAACACTTTTCCATCCACACCTTGGAAAATAGTTTTTAAGAAAATAGGGCCCTTAAATACGTCCATTTCTACCTAGGTCCACGTTCCTACGGGCAACCTTGGCTCTGATACCACCTCTGTCACACCCGGTTTTTCCGAAGAACAACCAAGTGAATATCACATGTATGCCAGGATCATTTTCTCATACATGTGATGACAAATAGTGAAGCATCATTTATTACAAGCCAGGTGTCGAATATAAATAAGTCTTACATCGCAAATGTCTCAATGGACACTAATGCTTCATCACAAGTAAATAAACTAGCAGCGGAATATTATTCTTTTAGGGCTCCATCACAGTCGTTGCCCGGGGGTCTTCATGAACCTAAAATCCTTCCTCGGGTCCAAAATCTTGGTCATTATACACCACCTCATTATCTTGACCTGAGCAGCAATATAAACCAACAAAATATGCAAGGTTGAGTACCAATGGTACTCAGCAAGTGTGGGAAAATTATATCATGCATGGCTAGAACAAGGAGAGGTTGAACTCATGGTTAAAGCACTACGCAATTAATACCTATCACCTTAGCTTATTAAGCACCTACATTACTACACAGGTGAAATGGTCCCAATCTCCCATCCCATCATCATAATCCAATAACCATAACATCATTTCCAGTGTTAAGCTCCCCGCTTAACTTCCAAAACCATCAATCCTCTAATCATGAATAAGTCCAGGCCGCTCTTAACCGTGAGCACGGCTGTCAAGACAGTTTTGACTCTGCAGAGTTTGTACCACTGTACCCACAAGTAGTGATTTCATCCCCCGTTGCCGGGTGGACTAAAAGAACCTCCATTATGCCAGTGGCTACGATCCACATTCACACTTCCCAGGTGTGCAGCCAGGAGATCACTACGAAGCCTTTACAAAGGGATTCCCGACGAGCGTGGGCCCACTGAGGTTTCACCCCTAACAGCATACAAGAGGCTCCAACCCCGCTGCAGTGGCCCCCTCTTGAGCCTTGCGGTTCATATGGTAGTCCAGCTGACACCTACTCCCCGCACCATCCAACACACCCATACTACGCCGGGGATACACCTAATTAATTGGCCAAGCTGCCCCATCTCAGCATGTGGTTGGCACTGTAAAGCCGGGTTACATGCTCCATGAACCAGTCCTTAGGATCCAGGCAAGTACTAAACACAAACCCAAGTCTCGTGCACCCAGCACACAACCAAAACATCCAACTTGCCTTGATCCCTACCTCTACATAACTCCCAATAGCTCATTCAAGAGTATGGTATAATAAACTGATGATCTCATGTCCCAAATATCCCATTCTAAGCATGGCTAAGCATATGCATGTAAATAAATGACATGACAAAATGAATCCCAACCCAAGCTACAAGGAAACAAGGTAATGCAATTCTAGGGAAACTTTCCTAGCATGGGTTTCATATTTCATTTGACAATGCAAATAATTCTATCTACACATCCTAGCATAGGATCAAAGTGGTCAAGGACACTTGCCTCCTTCTTGCTGCTCTTGAAATTGGTAGTCCTGATCTTGGAAAGGGTTAACTTGCTCTTGAACAGGTTCTACTTCATACCATCACACATAGCAAAAGAAAAACAACAATCATAAGACATAGTCCACACTTCTTACTTCATACAAACCACACATTCATATTTATAAAAGTTCTTTACCATTATATGTGTTGTGGTTACTTTATGTGTGTTGAGTTGTGGCTTGCATGCACTTTTAACCATGTGTATATGATTCCTACTTTTGTGTCCACCTTTATACTTTCATACTATTTATATGGGTTTCCAATAAATTTCTTATATTCAACTACTTCACCTTTTTACTACCAAGTGTGTATGAAAAGTATTATTCTTCCCCATATGTGCTTTCATAATTTCTATCAACCCTAAACTGAATTCTTTGTATTTTAGAAACTCCATTTATCATTTACTAGTTGCTATATTTTCAGATTTATATTCCTATGCATAATTGTGTATTTTATTATTAAATTAGTAATACACATCACCTAAACAGAATAGGTTCTGGTCCTAAATAATTTAAAATCATATTTTGACCTTGGCTTCTGATGTAGACCATTTCATAATTATTTTCCCTATTTTTCTATAACTATTCTTTACTTAAAAATGTGTCCCTATACTAATAAATGTGAATAATAGATGAAAAAGATTTATTTCAGCCCAAAAATATATTTTTATCTCACTCCAAAGTTTTCTAAGTACTGAGAAAGTTTTTAATTAATTTTGACAATTATGTTTGTCCCCCTTTTTAATTTTTAAACACTAGTCACATATTCAATTTTCTAAATTAGATACTAAACAGGGCTAAAATAATGAATTCACCCCATTACAGGGTCTATAATATTATTTTCATAATTTCCAGGGATCTAGCTACACTTATTAGAGGTGTTTTTCCTAATTTTTATTAAGTCCAGGGGCTAAAACTGATTTTTAAATGAATTTACATGATTTTTTGGAGTTCCAGGGGCTAGATCTGAAGTTTCCGGGGCTAGCTCTCAATTCCAGAGAACCCCAGGGGGTAGCACGTAAGAATTCCAGTCTTTATAACGCGGGGCTGACGTGGACCGTCCGATTTTAAACCGACGGCTGAGATTATAACATCGAACCGGTACGCGGGGATTTAAAGTCTACCGTGCGATTTAAAATAAACGGCGCACAAGCGGCCACGTCGCTCTGATCGAGCGCGGGCGGCGCTGCCGGCGGCGCACGGCGGCGGGAAGCGGCGATCTCGCCGGAAAGTTTCGGATCCGCGAGAATTCTACCTAGAACTGTGATCTTATGGCATAGATCGGTAGAGGAGAGGTCAGGGATCTCACCTCGGGGGTTTTCTCAAGCTCGGGGTTCCTGGAAAGTGATCGGCGACGAGGTCCGAGGCAAAACCCCGGCGAAGCTCGTCGGCGCTGGATTTACACCGTAAGTCTCCGAGTTTTCTGCACCTGCAAAGCTCCCCGGAGGCGGTGGATCAAGACCAGCGAGTTAGATCAGAGTTTCCGAGCTTAGATCGGCCAGAATTCACCGGCGAAGTCTCGGTGCTCACCCGAGTAAAAGTCGGCGATGGCGTGGGAAAAACCGATCGGGGCTGGGGTTTTTATAGCCGGGGGAGGGCGGTGGGTCTGTTGCGATCGAGTTTGAGTCGTTTGGGACCAGAATTCGGCTGCGGGACACGGAAATCCGGTCGGTTGCGATCGCGCGCGCGGGAGAGAGTCCGGGGTCGCGGGGTTAGGGATGACAGGCGGGTCCCACCCGTCTGTGAGAGACGGCGCGGCGCGCGCGGGGGCGGGCTGGCGCGGGGAAGCTGGGCCGGCTGGCGGGTTTCGACCCACTGGCCGGTTTTTTTCCCGTTTTTCTTTTTCTTTTTCCATTTCTTTTCTGTTTTGAGTATAATTTGAATTCCAGTTTGAATTTGAATTTTTGCAAAACATGCAACACGTCCAAAAATTTTTAAATTCCCCTCTGAACATGGTTTTGGGTTTTGAATCAAAATTTGGGGTGTTACAAACGCCGATATCACGAAGACTGTACAAGATGGCACCTAATGAACTGGCAGAATTGAAGACACAGCTAAATGACCTAATGAGCAAGGGCTTTATACGACCGAGTTCGTCACCTTGGGGTTGTTCAGCATTGTTTTTCAAGAAGAAGGACGAAACACTATGGCTTTGTGTTGACTATCATCCTCGGAACGCCGTTACCATCAAGAACAAGTATCCACTACCTCGCATTGATATGCTCTTCGATCAATTAGTGGGTGCGAAAGTATTCTCAAAGATGGATCTATAATCCGGATATCATCAGATTAAAATCCGGGCAGAAGATATTCCAAAGACGGCATTATCAACGAGATAAGGGCTATATGAGTATCTCATTATGTCTTTTGGTTTGACCAACGCCTCGGCACACTTTATGTACCTTATGAATTCAGTGTTCATGCCGGAGTTGGAAAAATTCGTCGTTGTCTTCATCGACGACATCTTGGTGTACTCCAAGTAAGAGGAAGAACATGTTGAGCATCTGCATATTGTGCTACAAAGTTTGGGAGATCATCAGCTCTATGCAAAATTCAGCAAGTGTGAATTCTGGATTAATCAAGTACCTTTTCTCAGACACATTATTTCAGCGAAGGGCATCGCTGTAGATCCGAATAAGATTATCCAGGTGCACAAATGGGAGTCACCAAAGTCTGTGCATGAAATCCGAAGCTTCCTCGGTTTAGCGGGTTATTACCGGAGGTTCGTTCAAGGTTTCTCCAAGATCGCTAAACCGATAACAAAATTATTGAAGAAGAATACCAGGTTTGTGTGGGGTGCTGCGTGTGAACAAGCTTTCAAGACTTTAGTGAAGCATCTCACAACAGCCCCAGTTCTTGCTCAGCCGGATATGATGAAGCCATTCGACGTCTATTACGATGCATCTGGCATTGGTCTTGGATGCGTGCTGATGCAAGAAGGACGAGTGGTCTCTTATGGATCTTGTCAACTCATAAATCCTGAGCAGCATTATCCAACTCATGATCTTGAGTTAGCTGCCGTGGTCCTTTATTTGAAGATGTGGAGGCATTACTTACTCGGAAATCTTGTACATCTCTACACCGACCACAAGAGCTTGAAATACATCTTCACTCAGAAAGAACTGAACAAAGACAACGAAGATGGCTAGAGCTCATTAAAGATTATGAACTTAAGATTCATTATCATCCGGGAAAGGCGAATGTGGTCACCAATGTGCTCAGTCGTAAGGCGCATGTCCACCACTTGACTATTGCTAAAATGGATGATGAAGAACCAAGTCTCTGTGTCATTCCATATGGAGCACTCCATAATCTCGCTCTCATTCCTACCATCCGAGAGGAGATCATTGCAGCTCAACGAAAAGACAAGGGTATGTCTCACATACATCGAAGAATAAACAACGGAGAAATGAAATGCTTCCAGAAGGATGATGAGGGTACATTGTGGTTCAACGACCGGATAGTAGTACCCCTAGATATGGGACTATGGAAGAAAATTTTGGATGAAGCCCATTTGTCCAAATTTTCCATTCATCCGGGCAGCAATAAAATGTACCAAGATCTCCGGAAGAAGTTTTGGTGGACACGTACGAAACGTGAAGTTCCAAAGTATGTTTCAGAATGTGATACGTGTCGAAGAGTCAAGGCCGACCATGTGAAGAAGTCTGGCCTGTTGCAACCACTGCATGTGCCGTCATGGAAATGGGAGGACTTAAGTATGAACTTCATCGTCGGGTTGCTGATGACCTCCCACAACCATGATTTGATTTGGATAATTGTTGACCGGTTAACCAAATCAGCACACTTCATCCCTATGCATACAAGATACAACGCCAGACAGTATGCGGAGTTGTACATAGCACGGATCTTGTGCTTACATGAAGTTCCCCGTTCCATTGTGTCCGATAGAGGATCGCTTTTTATAGCCCGTTTCTGGGAGCAGCTACACGCATCCTTGGGAACCAAATTGATTAGAAGCTCCGCGTATCACCCTCAAACCGATGGGCAAACTGAGAGGGTGAATCAAATACTGGAAGATATGCTAAGAGCGTGTGCCATCCACCACGGTAAGAGCTGGGATGATCACTTACCGTTGGCGGAGTTCTCGTACAACAATGGATATCAAACGAGCATCAAAATGGCACCATATGAAGCTCTCTACGGCCGGAAGTGCCGTACACCATTGAATTGGTGCGAGTCCGGTGAACGTGTAATGTTTGGGGTTGATCTTGTCAATGAAGCCGAAGAGAGAGTTCGGATAATACAAAAGAACCTCAAAGCTGCCCAATCTTGTCAAAAGAGCTACGCGGATCAGAGGCGTCGACCGCTGCATTTCAACATCGGAGAGCACGTGTATCTTTGTGTGTCTCTGATGAAAGGGATTCATCGGTTTGGTGTCAAGGGGAAACTTGCTTCCCGATTCATCAGTCTGTTTGCCATCACGGAGAAGTGCGGGACCGTAGCTTACCGGCTGGAACTACCAACAAGCCTTGCCAGTATTCACGACATATTTCACGTGTCCCAGCTGCGGAAGTGTCTCAAGTTTACCGCTGCTATTCGCACCTAAGACATCAACGAGTTGAAGCCGGATCTCACATACACTGAGTGACCCATTCAGATTATCAACGAAAAGACCCGGATCACCCAAAACCGGACTTTAAAAATTTTACAAAGTCCAGTGGAGTAATCATACCCCGGAAGAGGCGACGTGGGAAAGTGACGATTACATCCACAAGAACTATCCGGAACTTTTGTCATAAACTTTGTAATTACCCTCCTGTCTCCCTCTTCTTTTGTAATCTCGGGAAGAGATTCCTTTTAGGGGGGGAATGTAAAAGTCCCAAAATATGAATACAAAGAAACTAAAGTTGAATGCAATTTGGTTTCATGTGTATGAAAAATGGGATGTGTTTAAACTTTTTCACATGTGATAATACATATGAGAGCTCTCTTCACACAAGTCAATTATTTAATTGAAACTTGGAACCCAAAAGGAATTTGAAATCCAAGGTGGAATTGTCTCGTGTGTGTGAGAAAGTTAATTTCAGATTTTGGAACAAACTTTGTTCAACTCAAATTTCAAATGAGGGCAACACAACGGATTGCAAACTGTTGTGTTAAAAAGCTCATTTGCAGCAGCCAAATTTAAAATCGGATTTCATATTTTAATTCCTTAGGTCCAAGTTAGTGGGTATGTAAAGTTTCATGAATTTTCGAAATGATTTGCTATCCATTTTTCAAATAGACTTAAATTTGCAATGAACTCGAATATACCTTTGAATTTGGATGAAATTTGCCAAATTATCCAAATGCAGCTCAGTTTTCAACTCCACACAATTGAATGGTCATTTGCCAAATTTTGGAGATATTTTGGAGAGAGAGAAGGGGGAGAGTGGGACCCACTTGTCATATGCACCATAAAAGATCTTCACAGCAGCACCAAGTCTCTGTTTTGCTTCTTCAGAAGGCTTCACTCGAGACAGAGGTGAGCAGCACCCGGGCGACACCGAGCGGTGCCGAGGACACCTCCTCTCTGCTGTGCCTCGCGCTTGTGAGCTCTCTGTGTGATTCTCCACTCCAAGCTGTGCTCAGATTCCCTACTAACTGAGGCGGTTCTCTGTTTGCCTTCTCCCTCGCACACGAGAACAGAAACACAGCCGCTGCTCCTTTGATCGCTCGGCCACCCACAAGCTCACGTGCCAGCCTCAGAAAAGTAGCAAAATGGCGCAAGGCCATCACCTTCATCCTCCTCAATGCGGCACCAAGGGTGCTAGGCCTCCCCACACCGAGAAACCAATTTCCCACGGCAGCCGAACCATCACTGCTCCCGCGGACAGCTCAACACAGAGCCTGTCACAGTCAAGCGAGGACGCCCAAAGGAGCACTAGGATCACGTGTTGCTCACATCCGAAGCTCAGCTCGAACCTTTGCTCATCGCCGGAGAATTTCCTGTTTTTCCTCCGGCTGGCTCAAACCGAGGTGCGGGTAAGAAAGCTTAAAATTCTTGATCAATACTTGCTTAGAGTCCCCGAAATTGCACTCACACGAGCTAGACTTGATGGCAAACAAGTTTGCTTCACAACCCTAGCTTGAAAACGTCTGTAGCCGGCGTATTTGAAGTTTTTCGGACGGCGACCATAGGGGAAGCCGTCGGGTGCATGGTGCAACCCTAGATAGAGCCACTCCCGAGCTGTTTTGATGGCATGTCAAGCTTCTCTAGCATCCACGGATGCTGTAGGGCCGTTTAAACAGGCACTTGGAGTTGAGCTGAGCCGCGGTGCCGTCGCGGGCTATATTGGAGCCGTCGCCGGCTCGGGGAACCCTTACCAACATGTTCAGCGCGATGGGTTAGGCCCTGGCGGCGAGCAGTAGTTCGGGAGAAGGCCGGGGAGCTGAAATCCGGCGAGCTCTAGGGAGCTCGGCGGCGCGGGCGTGGGAGGAAGAATATGATCTGTCGGCCCCACACGTCAGCGTCTGAGTTAAAAAGGGGAAGGATCTTCTATGGCCTCATTGTAACACCCTCAATTTTATATTCATGCATGCATACATATTTCATATAGAGAAAATATTTTAAAAGAAGTATAACAGGTGAAAGATAGCTAAAAAGAACCAATTCCAATCCACCGAGAGCGCCTTCGACACTTCCCGCGGCCCGCCGGCCACGTGGCGCCTTCGGAGCTCATCCCTGCAAAAGGGGTCAGGTCCGGCACTACTGGCTATGTGGCAGGCTCGGAGCTTGCCTCTGCGGAAGGGGCGAGGTCCGGCCCCGTGGGACACGTGTTGCCCCCGCAGCTAGCCTCTGCGGAGAAGCAAGGCCCAGCCCCACAGGACACGTGGCGCCTTCGGAGCTAGTCACTGCAGAGAAGCAAGGTCCAACCCCGCGGGATATGTGTCGCTCTCGAAGCTCACCCCTGCGGAGGGAGTGAGGTTCGGTCCTACCGGACACATGTCGTGACCGGAGCTCACCTCCTTGTAGAAGACACTGCGGGACACGTGTCACCCTCAGAGCTCGCCTCCGAGAGGTCCGACACTACTGGACACGTGTCACCCTCGGAGCTCGTCTCCGGGAGGTCCGACACTGCTGGACATGTGTCACCCTCGGAGCTCACCTCCGAGGAGAAGGGAGGTTCGACGCTGTTGGACACGTGTCACTCTCGGAGCTTGCCTCCGAGAGGTCCGCCCCGCTGGACACATGTCGACCTCGGAGCTCATCTCCGAGGAGAAAGGAGGTCCTACGCTACTGGACACGTGGCATTCTCGGAGCCCACCTCCGAGGAGAGGGGAGGTCCGGCACTGACACATGGCGCACGCGGAGCTCGCCTCTGAGGGAGAGGGGAGGTCCCGCCCGCCAGACACGTGGCGCACGCGGAGCTCGCCTCTGAGGAGAGGGAGGTCCCGCCAGCCTGACATGCGGCACAACCGGAGCTTGTCTCTGCGGGAAAGGGAGACCAAGACACCTGCTGGACACGTGGAGCCTCCGGAGCTTATCCCTGCGGAAGGACCAGAGTCTTAAGCGGTTTTCCCCTGCACGTGAGTTCCCGCTACTGAGGAAACCGACACGAATTCTTCCACATTGAATACTGCAACCAAATCGATTTGGGATAAGTTGTTAAGATCCAAAAACAAATCAAATAGGACTCTTATTCGAACTCCAATCAGAGTAAGACTCTTTTTGACCCCTTATAAATAGAACCGAAAACCCCTAACCGCAGCCACATACCTATTTTCCACCTCCCGAGTCGATGACTTGAAGATCATAGCTCCCAACTCGCCGAGTTGAACCCCTTCGCCGGAGTTTAGCCGCCGGAAGAGAGCCGACGATCTGTCGCTGCTGCCATCGCTAGGAGGAAGGCCCCGACACCAAGGAGAGGTGAGGTAGGTCTTTGTTACCACCTTACGACATCATCACGGTTTTCTTCGCATCTGTTTCTTCGATCCCTTCGAACAGAAGCTTTTTCATGTGGACAGATCACGTTGTTGATCGGTTTGATCTAGATCTTGAGACAAGATCATCACCACGTCCACATTTGATCCTTACACTCTTGTTCATTGTAAAACCCCATGCAAAGCCATTAAAACATGCAAGAACACGTACAAACTGAATTAATGAAACTGCACCATAGGATCAGCATGCATATGCACCATTGCATCATAAGTAAAGTTTGTGCATGATGATTGATTGCTGTGAATATTGTATGTGCGTGATCGTGAGTAGAAGGACAAGCTCAGGGAGCTACCTACGAAGGACTACAGCACCAAGACTTCGAAGCGCCTGAGCAACAAAAGCCACAGGAACAAGGCAAGTGCCCCTTGTGACACCCTCATTTTCAGGTTCTGCATATATTCATATTTTATATGTAGAAAAAATATTAAAATAAGGAGAAATAGAGAAAGTACTAAAAAGTTGGCCAAAAAGAGCAAATTCCAGTGTGCAGAGAGCGCTGAAGACAACTCCCGCGACCTGCTGGCCACGTGGCGCCTTCGGAGCTCATCTCCGCAAATGGGAAGAGGTCCGCCGCTAAACTGGCTACGTGGCAGGCTCGGGGCTCATCTCCACAAAGGGAGAGAGGTCCGACCATGTGGGACACGTGTTTCCCCCGGAGCTAGCCTCTGCGGAGAAGCGAGGCCAGTCCCGCAGGACATGTGACACCTTAAGAGCTATTCACCACGGAAAAGAGAGGACCAGCCACGCCGGACACGTGTCACCTCCGGAGCTCACCTCCGGGAGGTCCGACACTAATGGTGAGGGAAAACGCCACTCTCTCTCACAGATGGTGAGGGAAAACGCCAACCGTCAAAGGAGGGACGCTCGTGGCAACAATGAACCACAAAAGGATGGCAACGTTGAAGTTACTGAAAATGCTAACCCTGGGGCTGATGCGAGCGACCTTGAATTGTTGATGGCTATGCAGAACCAGCTCATGCAAACTATGATACAAACGTTGGGTCAGCTGCAGGCCAACAACAACAACAATCCTAACCCCATTCCTGCACCCCCACCGCCGCCACCGCCACCCCCGCCGGCTCAAAACAGATTGGGAGAGTTCATGAGGACTCGACCGCCTACTTTTGCACAAGCTAATGACCCCATGGAAGCTGATGATTGGTTGAAGTCCATGGAAGAGAAGCTTGCTATTGTTCAGTGCAATGATTGGGAGAAAGTTATATTTGCATCGCACCAACTTATGGGAGCAGCCGCTGACAAGTGGGACGCTCTTTGCAATGCTCATGTCAACCAGGAGACTATCACTTGGGCTGAATTCAAGGAGAGTTTCCGCTCTCATTACGTCCCTGCTGGAGTCATGATGCTAAAAAGGAAAGAGTTTGAAGGTCTCCGCCAAGGAAGAAAGAGCGTGAATGAGTACCTCAACAAGTTCACGCAGCTGTCAAGGTATGCTCCAAAAGATGTCAACTCAGATCAAAGAAAGCAATACTTGTTCATGAGAGGGATGAACAATGAGATCCATGTTCAGCTGCTCAACAATGATTATGCAAATTTCTAGAAGCTCGTTGACAAAGCTATAGTGGTTGAGAGCAAGATCTGTGAGATCGAGCAAGAGGGCAAGAGGAAGATGCCATACCATGGACAGCCACAAGGGAGCAATGTACGTCAACGTTTCATGCTACCAGCTGCACCACATTATGGCTCGTCCGCTTCTACTTTCCGCCCTGCAAATCCACCTCGCCCTAACCAGCCACCGCAGCAACGCCCTATTATGCAAGCACCCCTTATGCCTTTGCCTCCTGCGCCCCGTCCCAACATGGACGCCTATGCTCAAAACCAGCCTCGCCCCAACGTTCCTGCTGTTATGGGCAACAAAGCATGTTTTTCATGCGGAGAGGCGGGACACTTTGCAAGTCAGTGCCCGAAGAAAGGCCTTGGACAGCCGAGCAATGCACCCAAACAGAACCCACGGCCGAATAGAGGAGCTACAAAAGGAAATCGTGGGTACCAGAACTACGCTCGTGGCAATGTGAATCATATCTCCGCTGAGGAAGCACAACAAGCTGAGGACGTCGTGATTGGTATGTTTCTTGCCAACTCCAACCCAGCCACTGTTTTATTTGATTCCGGAGCATTGTATTCATTCATATCATCCAAGTATGTTACCAAGTATAATCTTCCCATATCACACATGAAACAAATTATGTTGGTTAATTCTCCCGGTGGAGACATGAGGACTAATATAGTATATCCGAAAGTAAGCCTTAAAATAACGGGTGTAGACTTTCTTGCCAACCTTATTGTCTTGGATTTCCAAGGGATTGACATAATACTTGGAATGGATTTATTAAGCAAGCACAACGGAGTGATTCAATGTGCTGAGAGGAGCGTGCAGTTGACAAATGAGCACGGTACTCGTATTGAGTTTGAGTCATCCCAACTGGCAACCGAGAAGGCGGCGCTGAACCACATCGTAGAAGCAACGTTGGAAAGCATTCCGGCGGTTCAAGAATATTCAGATGTGTTCCCGGAAGAAATTCCAGGTATGCCACCTGACCGGGACACTGAATTTGCTATTGATTTAGTACCTGGAACTGCACCTATAGCAAAGAGGCCGTATAGGATGCATTCTAATGAACTAGTGGATCTCAAAAAGCAAATTCAGGAGCAGCTAGAAAAGGGTTTTATAAGCCCAAGCTCGTCACCATGGGGAGCCCCCGTGCTCTTCGTAGACAAGAAGGATGGGACCCAAAGAATGTGTGTGGATTATAGGTCTCTCAATGAGGTGACGATCAAGAATAAATACCCGCTGCCCCGTATAGAGGACCTGTTCGACCAAATGAAGGTGCCTGAATATTCTCAAAGATTGATCTTCGGTCGGGATACTTCCAGCTGAAGATTAAGCCCTCCGACATACCCAAGACTGCATTTCGAACACGGTATGGTTCGTATGAATATACCGTTATGTCTTTTGGGTTAACGAATGCACCCGCATACTTTATGTACCTCATGAATAAGGTCTTCATGGAGTACTTGGACAAGTTCATCGTGGTTTTCATCGATGATATCATGGTGTATTTGAAAAGTGAGGAAGAACACGAAGAACACTTGAGGTTGACGTTGCAGAAACTGCGAGAGCATCAATTGTATGCCAAGTTCAGCAAGTGACAATTTCTGCTAAAGGAGATATCGTTCCTACGCCATATCATCTCCGAGGGAGGAGTATCGGTTGATCCCAGAAAAGTGGGAGACGTTTTAAAGTGGAACCAACCGCAGAATGTGAGAGATATTCGGAGTTTCCTTGGGATGGCTGGATACTACCGCCGGCTCATCAAGGATTTCTCCAAAATAGCGAAGCCTATGATGGAATTGCTAATGAAGGGAAAAGCATTTCAGTGGACACCAGTGTGTCAAGAAAGCTTTGAGGAGCTAAAGAAGAGATTAACCACAGAGCCGGTTTTGGTATTGCCAGACGTGAGCAAAATCTTCGACATATATTGTGACGCATCAAGACAAGGGCTTGGATTTTTGCTCATGCAAGAAGGACAAGTGGTAGCCTATGCGTCGAGACAACTAAAGAAACACGAGCTGAATTACCCCACACATGACTTGGAACTTGCAGCCGTGGTACATGCCATGAAGATTTGGAGGCATTATACCCTTGGCCACCGATGTGAGATCTGTACGGATCACAAAAGCCTCAAGTATATATTCATGCAAACGGATCTGAATTTGAGGCAATGTCGATGGTTGGAACTCATCAAGGATTATGATGTTGGAATCAGCTATCACCTCAGAAAGGCCAATGTAGTAGCTGATGCGTTGAGCCGAAAGGGAGCATGTCACCAACTCACGGTTTGGGAGCTGCCACCCGAGCTGCGCAAGGAGTTTGAACGGTTACATCTTTGGTTCTTGAACGAGATGGAAGTGATAGAACTGAACTCCTCGCTGGAACAAGAGATACGAGATGGCCAAGAAACGGATGAGGAAATCAAGGAAAAAATTCGACAAGGCATAGAAAAGGATTTCAAGGAAGATGAGAAAGGCACACTTTGGTTAGGGAAAAGGATTTGTGTGCCTAACGTGAAGCACATCCACGACACGATATTAAAGGAGGCACATGACTCACCTTATTCCATACACCCCGGCTGTACAAAGATGTACAAGGACCTGAAAACTTTATATTGGTGGGAAGGTATGAAAAGGGGCATAGCTGAATATGTTGCCTCATGCGATACGTGCCAACGGGTGAAGGCCGAACATCAAAGTCCCGCTGGACTGTTGCAGCCATTGAAAGTACCTGAGTGGAAGTGGGAAGACATCAGCATGGATTTCATCGTCGGAATTCCACGTACTCAATTGGGTTACGACTCTATTTGGGTTATCGTGGACCGATTGACAAAAACAGCCCATTTCCTTCCTGTTAGAACCAAGTACGGCGTTGCACAACTAGCCGAGCTGTATATGGAGAAAATCGTGTGTCGCCAAGGAGTTCCGAAGAGGATAGTTTCAGATTGGGGTTCTCAAATTACCTCTAGGTTCTGGAAGAAGCTGCATGAAGCCATTGGTACACGACTGAATTTCAGCTCCACTTATCACCCCAAACCGACGGGCAAACTGAGAGGACAAACCAAATTTTGGAAGACATGTTGAGAGCTTGCGCCTTGAAACATGGGCGTAGTTGGGATAGGAGCTTGCCATATGCTGAATTCTTATACAACAACAGCTATCAAGCCAGCTTGAAGATGTCACCTTTCGAAGCATTGTATGGTAGATGGTGTAGAACGCTGTTGTTCTGGAATGAGACCAGAGTAAGCCAAGTGTTTGAACCCGAAGTGCTGCAAGACACCGAGAAGCAAGTCCAAATGATACGAGAAAACTTGAAGGCTGCTCAGTCACGACAAAAAGGTTATGCAGACAATAGGTGAAGAAGATTGACCTTCGAAGTGAGAGACTTTGTGTATCTTAAGGTATCGCCTATCCGTGGCGAATGACGGTTCAATGTCAAAGGCAAGTTAGCACCTCACTATATCGGGCCATTCAAGATTTCGGGCAAGCAAGGAGAAGTAGCCTATCAACTAGAGCTGCCAATGCACCTCTCTGACGTGCCCGACGTATTTCACGTATCCCAACTTAAGAAGTGCTTAAGAGTACCGGAAGAACAAGTACTGATGGATGAGCTCGAGCTTCAAGAGGATCTGACCTACGCGGAACACCCTGTCAAAATCTTGGATGTGAAGGAAAGGGTCACGAGAAACAAGGTAATTCGTTGGTGCAAGGTACAATGGAGCCATCACACGGAAGCCGAAACTACATGGCAGCGTGAGGAAGACCTCAAGGCAGAATTCCCTCATCTATTCTCCACTCTATCGAATCTCGAGGGCGAGATTCAGTTTAAGGGGGGTAGGTTTGTAACACCCTCAAATTCATTTACATGCATTGCATACATTTTTCGTGTAGAGAAGCATTATAAAAGAAGTAGAAATGGAGAAAGAACTATAGAAATGGAGAAAGAACCATAGAAATGGAGAAATAACCATAGAAATGGAGAAAGAACCATAGAAATGGAGGAAGGAACCATAGAAATGGAGGAAAAAATACAGAAATGGAGAAGGGAATGAAGAAATGGAGAATGGGGCATAGAAATGGAGATGGGAAATATAGAAATGGAGAATGGGGCATATAAATGGAGAGGGGAATGTAGAAATGGAGAATGGGACATAGAAATGGAGACGGGAATATAGAAATGGATAATGGGACATATAAATGGAGAGGGGAATGTAGAAATGGAACAAGTGACATAGAAATGGTGAGGAATGGGAAAAAAGATAGCTGAAATAAGCCATTCCCAAATTTCCCCCAAAATTTCCAAATTCCTCAATTTCACAAAAGGGGGATTTTCCCCACATTTAGGGGATCAAATCCGCAAGGCTGACGCACTGAACAAGAGGGATAAGTTTGTTAAGATCCAAATTGACTAGGATTCTTATTTGAGTTCCAATTGGAGTAGGACTCCTACTTCCCCCCCCCCTTATAAATACAACCCAGCCCCCCCCCCCTTTTGGCCACAGCCTCCCCCTTCCCCCTCCCTCTCCAAGTCAGCGACTTGGAGCCCCTGACCCCCCCCCCCCAACTCGCTGAGTTGGCACCCCCTCGCCGGAGTTTGGTCGGCTGTGAGCCCCGCCGTCGAGCCCTGCCGACAAGCCCCGCCGTCGAGCCCCGCCATCGAGCCCCGCCGACAAGCCCCGTCACGCCTCGCTGTTGCCGGAAAAGAAGCCGACAATCTGTCCTACCCTAATCTTCCATAGAAAAATTCCCCCGCTGCTGCCGTTGCTAGGAAGAAGGCCCTGCCACCAAAAGGAAGTGAGATAGGTCTCCATTACCCATCTTACGATGTCACCGCTGTTTCTACGCATCTGTTTTCTTCACCCCTTTGAGAAGAAACTTTTACATGTGGACAAATCGTGTTTTGATCAATTTTTGATGGTGGAATTGATCTAGATCTTGAGTCAAGATCATCACCTTGTCCAAACTTGATCCCTACACATTTTGTGACACCCTCATTTTTTTTATTTCTGCATATATTCATGTTTCATGTATAACAACACATTTAAAATAAGCTGAAACAGAGAAAGAATAAAAAAGATAGCTAAAAAGAGCCAAATCCAGTTGACAGAGAGCGCCGAAGACAACTCCCGTGGCCCGCTGGCCACGTGGCGTATTCGGAGCTCATCCCTGCGAAGTAGGGAGAGGTCCGCCGCTAAACTGGCTACGTGGCAGGCTCGGGGCTCATCCCCGCAAAGGAGGAGAGGTCCAACCCCGTGGGACACGTGTTGCCCCCGGAGCTAGCCTCTGCGGAGAAGCGAGGCCAGTCCGCAGGACACGTGTCACCTTAGGAGCTATTCACCACGGAAAACAGAGGACCAGTCGTGCGGGATACGTGTCGATCTCGGAGCTCACCTCCGAGGGGTCCGGTTCTATTGGACACGTGTCACCACCGGAGCTTATCTCTGGGAGGGCCGTCACTGTTGGACACGTGTCATCCTTGGAGCTCGTCTCTGAGAAGAAAGGAAGTCTGGCGCTGTTAGGACACGTGGCACACCCGGAGCCACCTCCGAAGAGAGGGGAGGTCCGGCACTGACACGTGGCATGCGCGGAGCCACCTCCGAATAGAGAGGAGGTCCTGACCGCCAGGATACGTGGCGCACACGGAGCTCACCTCCGAAGAAGAGGGAGGTCTAGCTCGCTAGACACGCGGCACAACCGGAGCTCGTCTCTGCAGAAAGGGGGAGACCAGGCCCCGATGGACACGTGGAGCTTCCGGAGCTCATCACCGCAGAGGTAACGAGTTCTGGAGCGGTTTTTGCTTCTGTACGCGTGTGAATACCGGTACGGGAGGAAACCGACATGAATTCCACAATGTTACCGCACCAAATCAACTAAAGATAAGTTAAGATTCAACGACAATTTGAATAGGACTCTTATTCGAAGTCCAATCCGATTAGAAATTTTTCTTCCCGATTATAAATAGAACCCAAAACCTTTGGCCGAAACCACGAACTTCTTTTCCAACTCCTGAGCCGACGACTTAGAGCCCTTGCCCCAGCTCGCCGAGTAAAACCTTCGCCGGAGTTTGGTCGAGAGAGATCGCCGGAAGAGAGCCCCTACGATCTGTCTGATAGGAAAAGGACCTCGAGACTAAGAACAACATAAGGTAGGTCTCCAATACCACCTTACAACATCGTCGCGTTTTCTTTGCATCTGTTCTTTGATCCCTTTCAAACAGAAGCTTTTCATGGACAGATCACGTGTTGATCGGTCTATCTAGAGTAAAGATCATCACCACGTCCACATTTGATCCAAACACCTCTGTTATCATAAAACCCATGCAAACCATGCAAGAACACATACAAATTGATCTAATAAAAACTGATCATAGGATAGCATGCATATGCATCATCGCATCTAGTTAAAGTTTGTGCATGATATTGATTGTTGTGAATCTTGTATGTGTGTGATCGCGTATAGAAGGACAAGCTCAGGGAGCCGTTTACGACGAGCTGCCACAACAAGGTTTCGAGATCCAAGAGCAACCGGAACCGTAAGAACAAGGCAAGTGCCACTTGACCATATTGATCCTATGTTTTGGAAAAACTATTTTGTTTGCGAAAAGGTGTGTGTGCTGAGTCAAACATGATGGAAAACCCTTTTTATAGGAGTTTACTAGTTTTGGTTAAACCACCCTTGTCGCTAGGGAAGTTTATGAGTCGGATATGGTTTTTGCTTTTATGCTTCGCTGAGTCCATGGGATTGGGAAGCGAGATAGATGTGTCTAGCTAACTGCACTCGTAATGATAATGAGAAACTGATGTTGTTAATGAACATGGATCGGAGGGAGATCTAGGCAAGCCTGGGTTTGTGAATGAGGTAGAATGAGATGGTGGTTTACTTGCCGTAGATCTAAGAACCAGTTCATGCGAGCACATGTCAGGATAACAGTGCCACCACAAGGACAAGTATGGGTGTGGCTTAGCTGAGTAATTAGGTAAGTTGCTAGATTGTTATGGACCGTGGAAGGCGCGGGGAATGGGAGTCGAGTGAGGACTGCCCTGGTAACTGCATGGCACAAGAGGGGGCCCGTGGGTGGCAGAATTGGAGATTCTAGCCTGCCAGTGAAACCTTAGTGAGTCCATACATCTAGTAACCCCTTTGTAAAGGCTATTTTGTGATCTCTTGGCCATACACCAACGGTTGTGTACTGGTATAATGGAGGTTCTGCAGTCGCCGACGGGTGACGAAATCACAAACTTGTGGGTAAAGAGGTGCAAATTCTGCAGAGTCTTAAAACTATCATGATAGCCGAGCTTACGGTCACGAGCGCCTGGCCAACTTCCATGATTAGTTGGATGGTTATTTTGGGATGGTTTTGGTTATGGTTTGGTTTTGGTTTTCAGGACTGTTGAGTCCGGGTGATAAGATTTGGTTGCATGACTGTTGAGTCATGGCAACGAGATTGGTCTCGGTGTGAGACGGAATTGTTTATGAGATGAAATGGTAGCGAAGACGAGAGGGTATTCGTGAGATGGTAGCGAATACGAGAAGATATTCATGAGCGAGAATGAGGTTAATTAATGTCTGCTTGGGACATGGAAGGTAATGAACATAATGGAGGTACGATTGGTATTTTAATACATGTTTGGATTACGTTCACTCAAAGTTAAGTTCCTGTTTTATCATGGTTCTGATCAATAACTTTGCTTTCTGCAAATGAGCCTTTTTATACCTACCTTGTTGTGAGCTACATATCATATTTTCCCGCACTTGCTGAGTACATCATTGTACTCTAACTTGCATTATTATTTCATCATCAGCAACAGGAGAAGATTACTATGAAGACCAGGTGGAGCATTAGGCGTGTAATCTGTCCTCAACCTTGCCTGTGGGAAATGGAGTTGAGATGGACCCGCTGCTACTGCTTAGACTGCTTCCGCACTAGTTAGAAGAATTCCGCTGCATAGAAATAAAGACTTCCTCTGTTAGATTAAGACTTCCGTTGTGAGCATGAATCCAAGACTCATGAGATATTGTAATAAACTCTGTTATTCGTAGTTATATATATTCTGAAATTCAGTTTGTGGATGATGTGTATATGTGTGATGAACATCCTGGGCACACATATGCATCAATTCTCGGTTCCGTGGTTTTCCACAGAATTGAGGGCGTCACACCCTTGTCCATCATAAAACCCCATGAAAGCCCATTAAAACATGCAAGAACACGTAGAATTTGGTTTAATAAAACAGCATCATAGGATTTGCATTCATCTACCCTATTGCATCTTGAGTAAATTTGTGCATGATGATTGATTGCTGTAAATTTTGTATGTGCATGGTCTTGAGTAGAAGGACAAGCTCAAGAGGCCATCTACGAGGATCTACAGCATCAAGACTTTGAGACGCTCGAACAGCAAGAACCATGGGAGCAATCCAAGTGCCACTTGACCATATTGATCCCAGGTTTTGAAACTGTTTTGTTTGCAAAAACTCGTACACTTGAGTCAACTTGATGGGACACCCTTTTATAGGAGTTTACTAGTTTTGTTAACCATCCTTGTTGCCGAAAAAGTTGATGAGTCGGATATGGTCGTTTTTACTTTTTGCTTCACTAAATTCACGGGATACGGGAAGCTGAATTAAAACAAGTCTAGCTACTGCACTCATATGAATAAATATGATGAGATCTTGACAATGTTAATTGGCATGGAATCGGGGAGATCTAGGCAAGCTTGGTTCATGGATTTTGCTGGATGAGATGGTGCTACTTGCCGTAGATCTAAGGGCCGGTTCATGCGAGAATATGCTAGGAAAACAGTGCCACCACAAGAACAAGTATGGGTGTGGCTTAGCTGATTAATTAGGTGTGTTGCTAGCTTGTTATGGACCGTGGATGGCGCGGGAATGGGAGTCGAGGAGGACTGCCCTGGGAACTGCATGGCACAAGAAGGGGCCATGGATGGGAGAATGGTGATTCGAGCCTGCCGGTGAAACCTCAGTGAGTCCATACATCTAGTAGCCCCTTTGTAAAGGCTATTTTGTGATCTCTTGACCATACACCGAGGTTGTGTACTGTTATAATGGAGGTTCTGCAGTCGCCGACGGGTGACGAAATCACAAACTTGTGGGTAAAGTGGTGCCACCTCTGAGTGTAAAACTATCATGATAGTCGTGCTTCCGGCCACAAGCACCTGGCCAACTTCCATGATTAGAGGGAAAACTTGGGATGGTTATTTGGTATGGTCAATGGGATTGGTTTTGGGACAGTTTTGAGTCATGACAATGAGTTTGTCTTGGGCTATATGAATATGAGATGGTTATGAATATTTATGAGCATGAGATGAACTTGAGAAAGATTAATGGCTGGATGGGACTTGATAAATGGTGAATTATGATGAAAGAATGTTGCTGTTTTACTTGGTTATATTGGGATTAAATTCATCTAGAGATAGTTTCTGTTTTTACCATGTTTTGTGAAATAAAATTTGCTTGCTGCAATGAGCCTTTTTATACCATACCTTGTTGTATGCTACATGTCATACTTTTCCCGCACTTGCTGAGTACGACATGTACTCACCCTTGCATTATCACATAAACATCAGCTACAGGAGATGAGTACTTCGAGGACAATGTGGAGTACTAGGCGTGCGAACTACCGTCAACATGCCTGTGGAGTCGAAGATGGAGCCTGCTGTCTTAGCCATTTTCCGCTGTCGTTTAGAGTCTTCCGCTGCAAGAATAAGTTAGATATTCATGAGTGAGACAATGAGTCGATGTAATAAAGTACTTAAACATTATTTGTACGTGGTTATATTCTGAATTCAGTTTGTGGAATACATGTGTATGTGTGATGAACATCCTGGACACACATATGCGTTCACTTGGTTCTATTTTCGGAACCGGGTGTGACAGCCGCATAACACGGCACCAACCAATGCGATTCTTGGGCGAGCGGCACGGCCCCGTGAACAAATGGGTGGCCGGGTCCCTCTCATGCACAATACGTTCGGGAACCTCATTCGGGACCTGGTCGAGGATTATGTCGATGACATTGTAGTTAAGGTCAAGTCGCAAGCATCTCTGCTCGACAATCTGGCCCTAGTCTTTGACAGACTGCGTTCCACACGCACGAAGTTGAACCCCGACAAATGTGTCTTCGGGGTCTCTGCTAGGAAGCTGCTTGGTTTCTTGGTCTCACACCGAGGGGTCGAAGCTATCCCAGAGAATATTAAGGCGATAGAACTGATGCGGCCCCCTGCCCGCATCAAGGACGTGCAAAAGCTTACCGAATGCTTGCCCATGCTCAGTCGATTTATCTCTAGATTGGCCGAGCGGGCTCTTCTGTTCTTAAAGCTCCAGCGCAAAACTGGTCCATTCGTATGGACCGAAGAGGCGGATGAGGCGTTTTAGGAGATAAAGAAGTTCCTCACAACGCTGCCCATCATGGTGGCCCCTGAACAAGGCGAGCCACTACTCCTCTACATCGCTGCCACCACCGAGGTCGTGAGCATGGTTTTGGTCGGAGAGCGACCGGAACTCCATCAATCTTAAGTCCTAGAAAAGACTCCTGATGCCGTCAGTCTGAAGCCCGCGGGCCCAGACTCCACAGGAAGTCCCTAGGAAGCGGATGTAATCAGGCCCCAAACAGGCGGACCTGATGATCAATGCATATTCGGGTCCAAGCTCCTGGAGTGCAGTCCTGGACCGAGGGCCTGGGGGCCTCGGGTCCCGGATCTCCCCAAGGAGAACTAGTCAGGTCTCAGCCATCTAGACCCGGCAGCCGCCATGCGTCTGGGTCCGAGCTCCCGGAATGCAGTCTCGGACCAGGGGGCCAGGGCCCCCCGAGTCCCAAACCACTCCAAGATGAACCAGACGGGTCCGTGCCACCTGGACCCGGCAATAGGCGTGCACCTGGGTCTGAGCTCCTAGAGTGCAGTCCCGGGCCTAGGGGGCCAGAGGCACCCGAGTCCCAGACCTCTACTAGACGACGCTTCGGATCCCTTCGGGAGGGTCCAAACCATCCAGAGTCCGATCTACTTCATCAGCGAGGTCCTCCACGATGCCAAGACAAGATATCTAGAGGTTCACAAACTGCTCTATGCAGTCCTTGTTGCGTCAAGGAAGCTGCGCCAATACAAGATCTTGGTGGTTACCTCGTACCCACTAAGAACCGTCCTCCATAGCCCCAACGCCACTGGGAACATAGCTAAATGGGCTGCAGAGTTGGCGGAATTCGACCTGGACTTCTTACCGCGCCATGCGGTGAAAAGTCAGGCGTTAGCTGACTTTGTGGCAGAGTGGACTCCATCACCATGCCAGCCAGGGAGCCAGGACATCGGTGAACCAGAGCCCAGAGCTCCGGTATTCACTAGACCCTACTGCACTCTTTACTTCGACGGCTCCTCGTGGAAGCAGGGTGCCGGAGCGGGGGTTCTGCTCATTACACCAACTGGAGAGCAGTTCAAGTACATGGTGCGACTTGACTTCAAGGAGACCAACAACACGGCAGAGTATGAGGCTCTCATCTTTGGGTTGAAAAACTGCGCTATCCCTCGGCGTCCAGCAGTTGTTGGTCAAGGGTGATTTTCAGCTGATCATCAATCAAGTAAAGGAAGAGTGTAGTTGCAACGACCCATAGCTTGCAGCATGTTGTGGCAGCTCTCTAGGATCATAGACTAGCCCCACAGACTAACACTAGTCTTTTCTGCACACTTTGTTGTCACTCGTGCGCACCTGGGAAAACTTTCCTGTCGGTCACCCATTCCCAAATTTCTCCGAGCCAAGCAAGCTTAACCCCGGAGTCCTTTGCAGGTGGGCTTCCGGAAAAGATGATATGCCTTGATGGTATGAGTATTCTATCAATCCTATTAATCCAGGAGCCAGGATATCACACAAGCCACCCCCTTAGAAGACCGATGTCCTCGTCGGTCAACGCCAAGAAAGGAACGTCCCCTCTTAGCCACGTTCGTATGTTCAGTACTAGCATACGCATACCGTACGTCCTGTTAGCAGCAGACGTACCCATACCGTGTCCCTCACAGAGGACCCACGTGTCATGCGTATGTACCCACGTCCCTCATCCGTACACTACCGTATCCTTCTCACTGACCCATACGCACCCGTGAAACTGCGAGGGTCGGCTTTGATACCATTTGTGGCAGCTCTCTAGGATCATGGACTAGCCCCACAGACCAACACTCATCTTTTCTGCGCACTTTGTCCTCACTCGTGCGCACCCGGGAACACTTCCCGGTCAGTCACCCATCCCCAAATTTCTCTGGGCTAAGCACGATTAACCCCGGAGTCCTTTACAGGTGGGCTTTCGGAAAAGAAGGTATACCTTGATGGTATGAGTACTCTACCAATCCTATTAAGCCGAGAGCCAGGATATCGCACATATGTCCTCCAAGTACAGAAGTTGGAGAAGGACTTCTTATCCTTGGACTTGTGCCATGTTCCCCTTGCCAATAACACAATATCCAACGACCTGTCAACGAAGGCTTCCACTTGGGCTCTGGTGCCTGAGAGGGTCTTTAAAAGGAAGTTGCTGCAACCTACCGCCTGATCGGCCGAACAAGGTGAAGGGGGCGGGACCAGCACCTCGAAGCCGGCAGTCCCTGGCGGTCATGTTACCATGGCACCCACCAAGGACCGTAAGCATCACCGGGGGCTTCATGCGACCCGGCGCTCAAGATCCAAGTGCTCAAGTAGGTCCCGATGCTTGGATCATGGAGATCGGGACTACATGAAAGACAATTTCCTTTCCGATGAATGAGTATCCGCTGAATGGATCGCTCAGTTGGCTATGAGATACACGCTGATAGAAGGGGATCTCTACCGGCGTGGTGCTAATGGTGTCCTATTGCGGTGCATAACCCAGGAGGAGGGCTGCGACCTGCTCGCAAAGATCCATGGAGGCGAGTGTGGGAACCATGCAAGTTCCTGCACGCTGGTCGGTAAAGCCTTCCAGCATGGCTTTTACTGGCCGACAGCTCTCCAAGATGCCGTCAACCTGGTCAGGAGATGCAAGGCATGCCAGTTCCACGTTAAGCAGATCCACACACCAGCGCAGACGCTGCAAAACATTCTGCCCTCATGGCCCTTTGCAGTATGGGGGCTGGACATCCTGGGACCATTCCCCAAATGTGTCGGAGGGTACCAGTACCTCTACGTCACCGTAGACAAGTTCACAAAGTGGATATAAGCTACCCTTGTAGTAACCATTAACAAGTAGTCAGCAGTCAAGTTCATCATGTAAATCGTTTGCCGGTTCAGGGTCCCGCACAGAATCATCACCGACAACGGGACCAAGTTCGCTAGTGCAGTGTTCCAATACTGCTCTCAAGACCTCGGCATCCAAGTTTGTTATGCTTCCATTGCTCACCCGGAGAGTAATGGTCAAGCCAAAAGAGCCAACGCCGGGATTCTCAGGGGACTCAAGACGCGCACCTACAACGGCTTGAAAAATCATGGTGCAAATTGGGTAGAAGAGCTTCCGTGCACACTGTGGGCTAGACGGACGTCTGTCAATCGCTTGACAAGGGAAACAACCTTCTTCCTGGTGTATGTGGTAGAGGCCGTCCCCCCCCCCCCCCCCCAGAAATCACAATGGGCTCATCCCTTGTCCGAGCGTACGACGAAGCCATGCAGGAAAAGCTCCGGCGTGAAGATATCGACCTTGTCGATGAGCGAAGGTGGCAAGCAGCTGTCCGAAACGACCGATACCGTCAAGCGCTCTGGCGATATCAGCAGCGGTTCATGCGGAGTAGAAAGCTCAAGGTGGGTGACCTGGTGCTGCGGCTGATAATTAATCGAGAAGGGGGGAATAAACTCTCCTCCAGCTGGGAAGGCCCCTTCCGAGTAACACAAGTATGCCGTCCCGGGTGCGTGCGCCTAGCCATAGAGAATGGGGTACCTCTACCCAATCCTTGGAACATAGAACACCTTCATAATTTCTATGTTTAGCACTGTGGTAGGGTCCTGCTTTCTCCAAAAAGGGTGTCATAGTGTCCAGGAACAGCGCTTAGAACAGCTAAGTCCCAAAGGAGTCCTGTCACACGCAACATCTGGGACGGGTCGCTTCCTTCTAATACGGCATGTTTCCTCCTGTGAAGAAGAGACTCAAGTGAGAAAATTTTGCCTTGTCCTGTGCATTCTCCTTTTACAGTTTGTGCTTCCTCAAAGCACATCTACTGTAAACGGCCAAATCCACGTACCCTTGGCCCTAAGGTCAACCCGGCAGCCATGTGTGCTTGAGCTCTGGAGCCGACACGTGCCCTGGGCAATGCTCCAAGCTTCCTTCCCTCTGAAGAGAACTCCGGTGCTGACACGTGCTCCGGGCTCCGGTCCGAACCTCCCCACTGAGGTGAGGTCGGGAGCTGCCACGTGTCCCACGGCACCGAGCCACCTCCCCGATTGAGGACAGCTCCGGAGTGGACACGTGCCCTGGGTTCTGGACCGGAACCTCCCTGCTGAGGTGGAACTTGGAGCTGCTACATGTCGCCTGGCTCGGAGTCACCACCCCGCTGAGGGAAGCCCTGGAGCACGCACACAGGCATATCCCCTTTACAGTTTGTCCTTCCTTAGGCATATCAACTGTAAACGGGCAAGTCACATGGACAAGGCCCTCAGGTCAACCCTGGGGCTGTCACGTGCGCTTGAGCTCCGGAACCGACGCATGCCCTAAGGCTCCAGTCCCAAGCCTTCCTGCTGGGCGAAGTCCGGATCTATCACGTGTCCTCAAGCTCTGAGCTGCCTTCCCACTAAGAAAAGCCCCAGAGCTGACACATACCCCGGACTCCGGGTGGAGTCTTTCCTCAGGGGAAGAAGTCTAGAGCTGCCATGTGTTTCCCTGGAAAGAGCTTGGAACAAGGGTCAAACCTCCTTCAAATCCTTGCACCACCGAGGATCTGGAAGGGGTGGTAGCTACACTGCCGGAGCACCCTAGGTCCTTACACCGCTAAGGACCCAGAAGAACAAGATCAAGATACCGTCAAAGGAGCTACCCACGTTGGCTAAGTCATCCCGGACCCTTGCGCTGCTAAGGGTCTGAAATCTACATCCACGACATAGAACAATGAAAGACTTGAAACAAAGATGCTTTCATTGATAACAGGGTTCTGGCATACAAAAGGGGATACAAGACAACTAAGGAACTCAGCAGCTACAAGTCGAGTAATCTGTAAAAGCCCAAAAAAAGGGACTTACAAAAACATTTCATCACCTCACAACAACACAGCTTTTGGTGTGGATAATTGGTGAAGACTTGTGAAGAGCAAGTAACCTCCATCAAAAGGGTGATTAGAGGGGAAAGCCTAACTTTCACAAAGTAGGATTTATACAATTTAACATGAGAGGTTGAGCTCACCCCTAGCACTTAAAAAGTCTTGGGAAGGTTCAAGCAAAGTTTCATGCAAACCCAACACTTTTTGAGGCACTTTTGGAGGCATTTGAAAAAGAGGCCAATTTGAATGTAAATTCAAATTGCAGCAACTTTCATCACTTAAATTCAAAAGTTGGCTTCATATTCAAACTCAGCACATTTTTCTGAGTTAGTCCACCAATTTTCATCCCCATTGGAGTTCAGCTTGTCAGGAGCTAAATTTGCAATAATTCAAAACTGAATTTGAATTTCAGTTTAAATATGAAGCAAATTTAGCCAAACAAAGTTCAAATTTGAGAACTCAAATTCAAGCCAAGATTTGGGGGCTAAGTCTATCATTGAATGTTTAGTAGCTGGGATATTTACATCAGAAGGGGGAGAAAGAATTAGAGGGGAGAAGAGGGCCCACTGGTCAGACACATAGGGATCAAACCGACTCAGTCACTCGGTCGAACACCTGCGGTCGCCAGCACACGGGTGAAACCCCGCCCCAACGCGGCCACCGCGACGAGCTGGTGTCGTGCTGGAGGCCTGCGCCGCGCTATTACCTGCCCACGAAGTCATTCCTCGCAGTTCACACACCGACCGACTTGCTTCCACGCGCGCTCGACCGAAAACGTTCACCTCTCGGCCGCTCACCTCGGCTCCTTGTCGCGCCGCTGATCCAGGCGTTCTCGCGACCGGAGCTCAACAGCAAAGAGACGCGCCGGAGACCGCTCGAACTCACGGTGAAGATCTTACCCCCTTTCATGCTCTGTAGAGAGAGTATTTCCACGTTTAGTCCTCGGTGTTCAAAAGACCGAGCTAGCAAAGAATCTAAAATTCGTGGTGATCAGTCCTTCACCGTGTGAACCCAGCCAAACACATGTTCTACATGTTCCCACGGCCACCTAGGATCAAAAACCATCAAAAACCGTCGAGTCTTGGCGCTGCTATCCGAGTTTTTCGAGCAACCGCCGTTTTAGCCCTAGGTCGACGGTGAGGTCCTAGCTCCGGCTGTTTCCATGGCCAACCGAGCTCATATTTGTGCTCAGCATGCCACAGCGGAGCTGTAGGAGCAAACCGTTTGAAGAATAAGACCCTGAGTAGCCCGGGCGACATCGCCGGAGTAGGGAGAGCCGCTGTCACCGTCGCGGGCATGGTTCCGGCCATCGACGAGCTTCGGTGAGGGCACCAGCGTGTTCCTCGAGCCAAGTTGGGCCCAGGCGGCGAGAACCGTCGAAGTTCGTGCAGCGAAATGGCCGGCGGTGAGAACTCCGGCGAGGCACCGCCGTGGGAGTCGCGGGGTGGCGCAAGGTAGACGAAGGGGGGCCGGGTCCACCGGTCAGCCGCTGTTCTCGCGCGGGGATCCATTTGCGGCAAGGATTCGGTGCGGCAGCGCAGGTAAAACCCCATGGGCCGTGGTGTGGCCGCATTCTCAGTGGTCCGGTTTAAGGAGTGGACCCCACCCGACAGTTTAAACTTTATTTGAATTTTCAGATTTGGTTCAAACTTTAAATGCATAGAACTTTTGCTAGGAAGCTCCATATTTAGTGAACCAAATTTTGCCGAACTCAGAATTTTGAGTACTTTCCAGCAATACCAATTTCATCTCAGGAAACTTAATAATTTTCCAGAATTAAATCACTAAAATTTGAACTATTAGGAATTTTATCTGGAGAATTACTTTATGAAAAATGCTGAAATTTGGCTGAGAGGTTCACTGGAAAATCCTAGACTCACAGTAAAATTTTCAGACTCACCGAAGTTCATTTAGTCCCCCTAATGGGGTGATTAAGAGGACTGCCCTGAGAAAATAGAAAAAATGTACAGAAACATTTTTCAGATTTTCTCAAATCTTGTTTAGGGCACAACTTCCTCTAGGATTCTTCAAATGACATGAAACCAATTCCATTAGAACCATCTTAAATTCTAGTTTCCAGAAAGTAATGGATGGAGCCATGAAAAACCCTGGAATTACTTAGAGACTCTAATATTGACCAAATAGGCTTTTATTTGTACAAAGCTCAAATGAACTTTGTTTCAAATGAAACTTGGTCAAGGCTCTGGTTAGGACCCTGCCAAGACACCATAAAAATTTCAGAACCAAAGGGGGAGGGTTAGCTAGGGTTTTAGTAATTACTTATTCAAGCTTACACATTGCATTTAAATTGACATATAGCATATGGTTAACGTGTAGTCGCTGAAGGTGAGGAGACTCCGGAAGTGCTCGACTTCCTTCTTCCAGACGAAGACCTAACCAGTGACCAGCAGCAACAAGGCAAGCCCCGGTTTGCATTAACCTTTTTATAAAGTTTTGCTTTGTTTACATGTCTCGTGTGAGGTATGAATGTGCATTAGGTGTAGGATGGATGGAACCCCACATGCATAACCAGAATTTTCCTATAAGAGTGAGGGTAGTGTCTAGGACCTCGAGTAGACAGGCTATGCTTAATGATTCATAGGACTTCAGTACAAGTCGAGTAGTTGGAATCTACTCGCGAGTTTAGGCTTGGGACACACGGGTTTGGTTCGAGTGATGTGAGATCACTTAAGTAACAAAAATGAGACTAGGCAGGGGCTAGGGCGCAGCAAGAGGAAGTCTTTGTGCACAGCCCTGTCCGTGTCGATTGAGGACTGGTCTGTGTGCGGCCCTGCTGAACAAGTATTGAACGTACCGAAGGCATATCGGATTTATTGTGGGGACCACCCCGTGGTTCACCCACTCCAGGATCGCATAGGGTGGTGCCGTGCGATGCGGCATCCAACAGCACACACGAAAAGAATAAAGAACAACATGCAAACTTTTATTTGATATAAAACAGCGGAAGTTTTTTTACAAAACCTAATCATACAATGGAAGTAATATACATATATGGCCTCTCATCCTAGCTATGCAAAAGTGCAGCCGTCCAGCCCGGGGACGCTACGCGCTAGCAGCAAAGGAACCGGAGAATCACGGCGGCGTGCAGGGCTCCAGCTCGGTCGTGTACCCCGACGGTGGCATCGCCTCGTCCTCGGAACCTTCCTCATAACTCTCACCTGCACACATCTCAAAGTATTGCAACCGTAGGCACCATGGCTCAGCAAGTCTTAACTGTCGACCCTAGGCATGGAACTCTACGTGCAAGGATGTGTAAGGTAGGAAGGGATTTTGCAATAAAGACATACCTATAAGTTGATCCTTACTTTCAGTTTTATAGCAGCAGATTCATGTGCCTTAGGCAGCCCTCACATCGGAAGTCCACAATCAAACAAGAAACGCTTTCCTACGATGTGGAGATGCCCAAAGTGGAATATAAACTTAATGAGCTCTATAACTACAACATACAAGGTTTCAAGACATTAATAGATCAATACAGCATATTCAGTTGGCTTATTTCACTTCTTACTACGTCACAGCGCAGTGAACAAGTGGGTACTCAAATAACCGTGAGGGACGGTGATTGCAATCAATACACACCCGGATAACACGTTGCATACACCCACTTTCAGAAGCGTGATTCCACACCCCTTCCTACTCTGTTGTATGCAACAACCTTTCAAAGGCAACCCAAATGCCGAACCGGTCCATCCATAACGGGCAGGAGGTCCCCGCATGGAGCGTGACTGTGCCCACCGGCAGATTTACACCTTGCTACCCTCAACCCGCTCCTAGTTACGGTTGGGTAAGCCTCGGTACCCAGGTTAACCAATTACATCGGTTTCCTGGTTCCCATATGCCAGTATGCATCCGGTACTGTTCAATACTTGTCCAGCAGGGCCGCACACGGACGGTCCTCAACCGTCACCAACAGGGCTACGCACGTGAGACCTCTGCTCACTGCATCCTATCCCCCCTGCTGGGTCTCATTTTTTTACAACTCAAGCCATTATGTACCTCTTTTCTTTCCGGGTGATAAGTACTATCTTGCGAGTAGCTTCCATCTACTCGACTTCTATCGAGATCCTAAGCATTAGCATGACATTCTCTACTCGTCGAGTTTGTAAACTACCCAACCCTTTATAGGATTTAAAAAGGATATGCAAGTGGGGTTTCAATCACCCTAACTCTAATGCATACATTTCAACCTAGACATACGTGATACAAATGAAAAACTTAATAAAAGATACTTAAGTGCAAACCGGGGCTTGCCTGGTTGCGAGTTAAAGGGGAAGTCAACTTCAGGTGGCAGGACGTCCAAAGGCTCCAGTGCGTCCTCAACTGCGGTCACTGAATAAATGTAGCAAAATAGATGTATAAGTATTAAGGATTTATAAGAATTGAACTACTATTCATATCTATTGCTATTTAGGATCCTTAATTGGCTTTGGGATCTTTACAGTAGTTACTAGACTCTCTAAGGACGATTTGAGCCAAATTTGGAGACACGTCATTGCACCATGTAGTCTTTAAGATTCCTACAAGTACAATGCTTCTCTGAATTTTGAGCCCAATTCAGGAGCTTTGACATAGCTAATGGTGGAATATATGATTAGGGTAAGTCTCCATGGTTCTAACAAAATTTGTTTCACCATTTTTGGAGCTACCATCAGAGAGAGATGAATTTTTGAAGTTTGGACAGGAGTGCTGAAATAGTTTCTGTTTAAATTGGAATTTCCAAATAAAGGATGAACTTGGGATGGCAGTTTAGCCCAGCAAATGAACTCCAATGAAGCCCAAATTTTTACTGAAGATCAGTAACTATGGAAAGGATTTTATGCCCAAATTTGAGACTATTTAATAAAGAATTGCTCCTGTAATAAATCCCTAAATGATTTACTAAAAAACAATACTACAGAAATTCCTGGGCATTTTCATAGACTAAAATTGGTTTATCTCTACTCCTCATGAGGAATCCAAAAAAATTGGTTTCACCCTTTTTGGAGTTTTCTACACAAAGTTATGGGCTTGTAAAGATCAGCTAATTCCTGGAATTATTTCTCTAATAAAAACTTCAAATAATTGGGCTGGGCCCACGGTTTTAAATCGGACCAGTGAGATTTCGGCAACACTGGGGGCTACGGAGTTAACCCGCACAGCCACAGCCGATCCCGAGCCGCATCCCGATCCCCGCGCGTATACGGAGGTTGACCGGTGGGACCCGGCCCTCCTTCGTCTTCCTCGCGCTACCCGCGCCTCCCGCGGCGGCGCACGCCGGCGAGGCTTGCCGGGACGGGGTTCCCGTGGTCCAAACTTCATCAAACTCGCCGCCTGTGAGTTCTACACCGTGCTGAACACGATGGTGGCGTCGGGAGTCGATGACAACGACCGGAAAAGGTGCTTGCACCGGCGACCATGTCGGCCCCTACTTCGGTGATCTCGTTCTCCCTCGACAGTGGGTCTTTCGGGCTAGGGTTTGCTCCAAAAGCACCAGTGTCACATGGACAACATCGACCCATAGCTCGCTCTCCATGAAAATCTCTGGAGAGGGGACCTCACCGGCGACCCGAGCCCGCAAAACACCGGCGGCGACAAAAACTCGAAGAACTCCTTCAGTTCTTGATGGTTTCCGGCGCCGTTTGAGCAAGAAGGATCGCAGAGATCTAACAAAGCTTCTCCTAGACCAGAATAAGCTCTAGCTATCACAGCACGAAGAATTTGATTGTAGACCAAAAGGTGTTGCTATGAACTAGGGTTTGGTAAAACCTGAAATTCTTACTACCCGGTAGATCAATCGTCCTGAGGCTTTCGGTAACACGATCTACGGGCAACAACGCACCTTTATTTTGCAGGGAAGGGGCGGTAAAACTGGCCGTAACGCGCTGTCCACGGTGAACCGAACGTGGTTCCGCCGAGCACCTCCGATCGCCGGCGCCAATCTCTGGTTTGCGCGTAGCACGAGCTAGGAAGCTTAGGAAAAAGAACAGTGGAGGCTGGAGCACTCTCTTGCGCTTCTTTTTTCTGTTTGGGGCTCGATCATCCGAGCTCGGGCGAGCATGGGCAAGGGAGGAACAGCAATGGCGCCGGGCGGTTCCCTTGCGGAAGAAACCGAGCAGCGGTGAGCGCGCGAGGGGGCAAATGAATATTTCGGTGCTTCAGCTGGGGAGAGCGCGGAGGTGATCACGCGGCCGAGAAGCAGGAGCTGGCGCGGTGCCGTCCTCGGGAGAGGGTCGCACCGGGAGCTGGCGGCCTCTCGGCGATCAGCCGATGAAAACAGAGGCGGTAGCTCTGTTGGGAGGCTGACTGTTGGGCCCCACCTCCCTCTCTTTTAATCAAAATTTTCTCTGATATTTTTACCCCAGCAACTCAACATTTAAGGCTAGACTTCATCCCAAAGTTAAGTTTGAATTTGCAGAATTCAAATGGTTTGAACTCTGGTGTAGAATTTGAATGGGGTTTGATCATTTGAATTTAAAAAGGAGTTTGAATTCTCCACTTTGTATTGCCTCAAAAATATAGCAAACCAGCTCCAAAGTTTCCAATTTTTGGCATGGCTGCTTATTAAAGTGTGGAGAACCCATTTGTGAAACCCAATTTTGAAATTGAGGGAATTGGAATTTGAAACTGAATTTGAAATTCAGATTAGAGGGCTTTTCTTTTTAATCCCAAACAAATATGAAAACTCCTCCAAATGAGCTGAATTTTGGAAGGTTGAATATTTGGAATATGAAGATCCAAGCTGTGCATTCAGATCTCCATGTTTGGAAGTTTTGGGAAGTCTGCGGGTGATACGCGGAGCTTCGGATCAGTTTGGTCCCCAATGATGCGTGCAGCTGTTCCCAGAACCGAGAGACAAACAGCACACCGCGATCTGAAATAATGGAGCGGGGAACACCGTGCGAGCACAAGATCTTTGCAATATACAGCTCCGCATATTGCTTGGCCACGTACTTTGTATGTACGGGGATAAAATGAGCCGACTTGGTTAGTCGATCGACTATCACCCAAATCGAGTCATGCTTGTGAGACGTGAGAGGTAACCCGAGTATGAAGTCCATTCTAATATCCTCCCACTTCCACGCCGGAATGCTCAATGGTTGCAGCTGTCCTGCTTTACGCATATGGTCGGCCTTCACACGCCGACACGTTTCACATTCGGATACGTATTTTGTGATCTCTCTCTTCATCCGTGTCCACCAAAACCTGGTTTTCAGATCTTGGTACATCTTGTTGCTGCCCGGATGAATAGAATACTTGGACAAATGAGCCTCGTCCAAGATTTTCTTCCGAAGCTTCGTGTCACGGGGTACCACTATACGGTCCTTAAACCATAGAGTGTCGTGTTCATCTCTTCGGAAGCACTTCATTTTGCCATTCTCCATCCTTCTCCGAATGTGCGACATTCCCATGTCTTTCTTCTGAGCTTCCATAATCTCCTCTCTTATGGTCGGGACGAGAGCAAGATTATATAACGCCCCATATGGAATCAAGTACAGACTTGGCTCCGCCTCTTCAAGTGGAGCGATGGACAGATTGTTGACATGAGATTTGCGGCTCAAGGCGTCGGCAACCATGTTTGCCTTACAGGGATGGTAGTGAATCTCGATCTCATAGTCTTTGATCAGTTCTAGCCATCTCCGTTGCCGCATATTCAACTCCTTTTGAGTGAAGATATACTTCAAACTCTTGTGGTCAGTGTAGAGGTGCACTAAATTCCCAAGAAAATAGTGCCTCCACATCTTCAAGGCCAATACCACAGCAGCAAGCTCGAGATCATGAGTCGGATAGTGCTGCTCGTGGTTATGGAGTTGACGTGAGCCATAGGCGACCACTCTTCCTCCTTGCATCAATACACAGCCAAGCCCGATACCGGACGCATCACAATATACGTCGAAGGGCTTGGTTGTATCCGGTTGAGCTAACACCGGGGCTGTTGTAAGATGCTTCACTAATGCCTGGAAAGCTTCTTCACAAGCTGAGCTCCAAACATATTTGATCCCCTTCTTCAACAGTTCAGTCATCGGCTTAGCAAGCTTGGAGAAGTTGGGTATGAATCTCCGATAATACCCTGCTAACCCGAGGAAGCTTCTGACTTCGTGGACTGATGTGGGGGACTTCCATTTCAGCACTTGTTCGATTTTGCTTGGATCAACTGCAATGCCTTCTGCAGAAATGATATGACCAAGGAATGGCACTTGGCTGATCCAAAATTCGCACTTTCTGAACTTGGCATAAAGCTTATGGTCTCTTAATCGTTGAAGCACGATATGCAAGTGCTTGGCGTGTTCCTCTTCAGACTTGGAGTAGACCAAGATGTCGTCTATGAGCACCACCACAAACTTGTCCAACTCCGGCATGAACACTGAGTTCATGAGATACATGAAGTGTGCCGGGGCGTTGGTGATACCAAAGGACATGACGAGGTACTCATATAACCCATATCTCGTCGAGAAGGTCGTCTTTGGGATATCCTCCACTTGGATCTTGATTTGATGATATCCAGAGCGAAGATCCATCTTGGAAAATACACTCGCACCCACAAGTTGATCAAAGAGAATATCGATGCGGGGCAGTGGATATTTATTCTTGATGGTGACAGCATTGAGAGGTCGGTAGTCCACACACAACCTCAAGGTTTCATCCTTCTTCTTCACAAACAGCGCCGAGCATCCCGATGGCGAGGAACTCGGTCGAATGAATCCCTTCTTCATTAAATCATTGAGCTGGTCCTTCAATTCAGCCAGCTCATTCGGAGCCATCTTGTACGGTCTCCGTGAGATCGGTGTCGTCCCCGGTACAAGTTCAATCTTGAACTCGACATTTCTTTCGGGTGGCATGCCCGGAAGATCATCCGGAAAGATATACGGGCATTTACGGACCACACGAATATCCTCAAGTTTCGTGGCTTCCGTGTTATATATGGCTGGAGCTTCTTCAACCGAACGGTCAAGAATAAGAAGATGTGGTTCATGAAGTGGAGAGTTTAAACGAACCACACGTGGAATGATGTCAAGAACAGCACCATGGCGATGTAGCCATGACATTCCTAAAATGACATCAAGTTTTTGACTCTCTAACATGATAAGAGAAGTCGGGTATAGATTCCCACCCAACTGTAATGGTGCTCTATAGACCATTCTATCAGCTGTTATTTTCCCACCCGGAGAACATATCAAATATGAATTATTTGTGGGAATGATAGGAAGTTGATATTTAATTACATAAGACTGACTTATGAAATTATGGGTGGCACCGGAGTCAAAAAGTATGACTACGGGATGATCTAAGTAAGAAAACGTACCCGCGAGGACGGGTTCGCCTTCCAGCACGTCTTTGATGGCTAAGTGGTGGACGTTGCCAGGTTTTGGTGCTGGTTTCTTGGGCTGGTTACGGGGCTGGTTAGCACCCTGATATGGTGCTGCACCCCTGCCCTGTCACGGCTCGGGGCAGTCTCTTGAAATGTGCCCGACACGGCCACACGTGTAGCACATGTAAGGTGTCAGGGTCCCGCCGACTTGAGGACGGAATCCCGGTGCACGCTGTTGAAACTGAGGCGCAAGCGGGACCATCCTTTGCTGCTGCTGTTGCTGTGATGGATACATCGGTCGATAGCCCGACACACTATATTGTCGACCGCGGAACTGGGGCGGTCGCGACGGTGGCTGCCATCTCTGACCGGATGGTGAGCGATACACCACGCAGTATTTTTGTGGCGTTCCACCACTGCTTTTCGTGAGCGCGCTGCATTTCCTCTTGTCAGAACCGCGCTCACACTGAGCATTCTCCTGTAAAATCGTGGCATTAACTAGGTCGTTGAATGTGCCGCGATTGCTCTGGGCGAGATGGACCTTCATCTTGGAATTCAGGCCCCGGAAGAACGCATTGCGCTTGTTGTCTTCCGTCCCCACAAATCCTAGCGCATACTGCACCAGCCGGTTGAATAACCTGGAGTACTCATGAGCACTCCTCTCGCCTTGTCGTAACGCCAGGAACTCCTGGAGCTTCATTTCCATCACACCGGGAGGTATGTGATAGGCGCGGAACGCCTCCCAGAACTCCATCCATGTGACGGCATGGACAGCTGGTAAGGAGGTGGTGTAATTCGCCCACCAGGTACCGGCTTCTCCTTGAAGCTGTTGCGCTGCATACAGCGCCTTCTGGTGTTCGGTGCATCGCAGCAGCCCGAACTTTGCCTCTAGAGTGCGGATAAAGCTGTCCGCCTCCAAATGTTCTTCGGCATCCGTGAAGACCGGTGGATGGGTCGCCATGAATTCTGAATACGAACTTTGTTGGGACTGGCGCTGCCCATTGTCTTGGCGTCCTCCCTGATGGGACACATTCTGCTGCACCAACATCCGCAGTAACTCGGTTTGCTCGTCGCGTGAGCCGAGCACTGCGGCAAGAACCTCCGCAAAATTCCTTGGAAGTTCTGGCGGTGGAGGAGGTGGTTGCTTCTGCGTCGTGGTCTGCTCCGGAGGTGGAGACTCATCACCACGAACTTGACTCGGGCCCCCTCCTCTTGCGTTGAATGTGTCCGCACCATTCTGCATTCAGATCATTCAAACGATCAGCACATGTGGGTTTAGCTCATCCAGTCTATACAATAGTAATGCGAGAATGAGATAAACAATGCGCATAACAATCACACATATGGATAAAGTATAAACTTTATGCAACATATACATCCCTGGACCGTGTCACACGATCGAGTTCCAAAGTATTGAACTTTATGGGTTAAAAGTTCATTTCGACCATCGGGGTCACCACGGGATGTTAAGTGTGTTAGCATGCGTGATTCCTCGCTATTGTACTGGACCCAAACATGTACTTGCTCGAAATGATACGTGGAATGCAAAAACTTTTCGACTCCAACTCGCTGTTTTACAACAGCCACTGGACGTCGAACGGTGAAACTAAGTGTTTTGGTGGAAACACTTCAACATAGTGCTCACTGTCCAGCTTCTGGTCCAGCTGACCAGTCTGGATAATTCACCATTTTTGACCTCTATAGAGGCAAAATTTGGACTAGGGTTAAACAACAAAGTTGTAGCACATTTCCTTTAATTTCCAACGGTGTCTTACTTGACCCTTGGAAATTTTTCTACAGGAAGTTGTGGTTGAAATACAGAAAATTTCCAGAGAGCATTTTAGTCTGCCCTGTTTCTGGACAGTGCCTACTCATCTGAGATTTTCATCCCATTGGAGGGAGACTTTTTTCTGGAGCTCTACAGAAACGTTATAGAGGACTTCAACACCTTTCCAGAATGGTATCCCATACCTCCATTGGTTCAACCAATCTTAAGTTATGCCCTGTCCAATTCAGCAAAATTGCTGCCGAAAACAGGGGAGATTATTCCTAAGTTTTTGAGACTGAATCTATACTCCCAATTGACTCTTATTTAAATATAGGAGTTCACTAACCCCTAAATGGATTTCTAAACTTCATTTTGACTCTATTCTTTGAAAATAAACTTTTATGCAGTCGGTACTACGTTTCCTCACCAAAGAAAAATTCTAAACCGGTATTCCGGCATATACGTGTCAAATGGTGGAACTAAAGTCGTCACTCACAAACGGTTTCTATATGTCATGCACTAACGTGGTTAATGTACCTGCAGAAAAACACACAATAATTGTGCACACAAGGGTTTTAACATTGCAGGCAGTTCCATATCATAGTAAAAACATACGGTCCGTATCATTGCCATACGGATCGTCCTTGAGTCAAGCCACGTCTCAAGGTACATGGTAGTGTTTTCACACCACACGACGGGGAACCTGAGTAGAGCACGAACGGGTCATCACGGTTGGGAATTTTATCAACCCTACGGATACCACCTACTGCCTCATGACCGTTGAGGCACGCCGATGGCGAGCGCTGCGTATGGCCCTTTGAACATTGAACTTTCAAGAGTTGCATACTATCGTGTTGCTTACCACACGATTGGGTATTCTCGCTTTTGCCTAAAGCACGCTGGAGATCAGCGTTTTCATATGCTCTTAGAACCATGAAGAGGTTCAGAGACTCATATTAACCACCGTGCCAAGCCACGGTATATCATTCCATACTATTACTCGTATGGTGAGTTACCGCAATTGACCCGCCTGCGATGGCGTACCTTACCTCTTACCTGACGTCGGAGCGTCCTTACAGAATGTATAACAAATATGTTAGCTTTTCCACCATAATATCTACTACTATCATAGACCTTATGTGGGCTTAATGACTAATCCTCACTTGACTACTTCTAAATTTTCAAAATAGGCTCTTTTCGAGCGTGCTATTCCTAATGCGGCTCTGGTACCACGTCTGTGGGGACCACCCCGTGGTTCACCCACTCCAAGATCACATAGGGTGGTGCCATGCGATGCGGTACCTAACAGCACACACGAAAAGAATAAAGAACATCATGCAAACTTTTATTTGATATAAAACAGCGGAGGTTTTTTTACAAAACCTAATAATACAGCGGAAGTAATATACATATATGGCCTCTCATCCTAGTATGCAAAAGTGCAGCCGTCCAGCCCGGGGACGCTACACGCTAGCAGCAAGGAACTGGAGAATCACGGCGGCGTGCAGGGCTCCAGCTCGGCCGTGTACCCCGACGGGGGCATCGCCTCGTCCTCGGAACCTTCCTCATAACTCTCACCTGCACACAGCTCAAAATATTGCAACCGTGAGCACCATGGCTCAGCAAGTCTTAAGCGTCAACCCTAGGCATGGAACTCTACGTGCAAGGATGTGTAAGGTAGGAAGGGACTTTGCAATAAAGACACAGCTATAAGTTGATCCTTACTTTCAGTTTTATAGCAGCAGATTCATGTGCCTTATGCAGCCCTCACATTGGAAGTCCACAATCAAACAAGAAACACTTTCCTCCGATGTGGAGATGCCCAAAGTGGAATATAAACTTAATGAGCTCTATAACTACAACATACAAGGTTTCAAGACATTAATAGATCAATACAGCATATTCAGTTGGCTTATTTCACTTCTTACTATGTCACAGCGCAGTGAACAAGCGGGTACTCAAATAACCGCGAGGGACGGTGATTGCAATCAAGACACACCCGGATAACACGTTGCATACACCCACTTTCAGAAGCGTGATTCCACACCCCTTCCTACTCTGTTGTATGCAACAACCTTTCAAAGGAAACCCAAATGCTGAACCGGTCCATCCGTAATGGGCAGGAGGTCCCCGTGTGGAGCGTGACTGTGCCACCGGCAGATTTACACCTTGCTACCCTCAACATGCTCCTATTTACGGTTGGTTAAGCCTCGGGACCCAGGTTAATCAATTACATCGGTTTCCTGGTTCCCATATGCCAGTATGCATCCGGTACTGTTCGATACTTGTCCAGCAGGGCCACACACGGACGGTCCTCAACCGACACCAACAGGGCTACGCACGTGAGACCTCTGCTCACTGCATCCTATCCCCCCTGCTGGGTCTCATTTTTTTTACAACTCAAGCCATGATCTACCTCTTTTCTTTCCGGGTGATAAGTACTATCTCGCGAGTAGCTTCCAACTACTCGACTTCTACCGAGATCCTAAGCATTAGCATGGCATTCTCTACTCGTCGAGTTTGTAAACTACCCAACCCTTTATAGGATTTAAAAAGGGTATGCAACTGGGGTTTCAATCACCCTAACTCTAATGCATACATTTCAACCTAGACATATGTGATACAAATGAAAAACTTAATAAAAGGTACTTAAGTGCAAACCGGGGCTTGCCTGGTTGCGAGTTAAAGGGGAAGTCAACTTCAGGTGGCAGGACGTCCAAAGGCTCCGGTGCGTCCTCAACTGCGGTCACTGAATGAAATGTAGCAAAATAGATGTATACGTATTAAGGATTTATAAGAATTGAACTACTATTTATATCTATTGCTATTTAGGATCCTTAATTGGCTTTGGGATCTTTACAGTAGTTACTAGACTCTCTAAGGATGATTTGAGCCAAATTTGGAGACATGTCATTGCACCATGTAGTCTTTAAGATTCCTACAAGTACAATGCTTCTCTGAATTTTGAGCCCAATTCAGGAGCTTTTACATAGCTAATGGTGGAAGATCTGATTAGGGTAAGTCTCCATGGTTCTAACAAAATTTGTTTCACCATTTTTGGAGCTACCATCAGAGAGATATGAATTTTTGAAGTTTGGACAGGAGTGCTGAAATAGTTTCTGTTTAAATTGGAATTTCCATATAAAGGCTGAACTTGGGAAGGCAGTTTAGCCTAGCAAATGAACTCAAATGAAGCCCAAATTTTTACTGAAGATCAGTAACTATGGAAAGGATTTTCTGCCCAAATTTGAGACTATTTCATAAAGAATTGCTACTGTAATAAATCCCTAAAGGATTTACTATAAACAATTCTACAGAATTTCCTGGGCATTTTCGTAGCCTAAAATTGGTTTCTATGTGAAGTACTCCTCATGAGGAATCTAACAAAATTGGTTTCACCCTTTTTGGAGTTTTCTACACAAAGTTATGGGCTTGTAAATTCAGCTAATTCCTAATTGGGCTGGGCCCACGGCAACACTAGGGGCTACGGAGTTAACCCGCGCAGCCACAGCCGATCCCGAGCCGCATCCTGATCCCTGCGCGTATACGGAGGCTGACCGGTGGGACCCGGCCCTCCTTCGTCTTCCTCGCGCTACCCGCGCCTCCCGCGGCGGCACACGCCGGCGAGGCTTGCCGGGACGGGGTTCCCGTGGTCCAAACTTCATCAAACTCGCTGCCTGTGAGTTCTACACCGTGCTGAACACGATGGTGGCGTCGGTAGTCGATGACAACGACCGGAAAGGTGCTTGCACCGGCGACCATTGTAAAAGCCCAAGAAAAGGGACTTGTAAAAAATTTTATGCACCTCACAACACAACAGTTTTGTTGTGGGTAGATTGTGAAATATTGTGAAGAGCAAGTGACCTCCCTCAAAGGAGTGAGTAGAAGGGAAAGCCTTCACTTTCACAAAGTAGGGTTTCTGCACATGAACATGAGAGGTTGAGCTCACCCTAGGATTTGAAAAGTCTTGGGAAGGTTCAGTCCAAAGCTCATGCAAATTCAACAATTTTTGAGGCACTTTTGGGTTATTTCAAAAAGAGGCCAATTTGAATGTAAATTCAAATTGCAGCAACTTTCATCACCCAAATTCAAAAGTTAGCTCCATATCTATACTCAGCACATTTTTCTGAGTAAACCCACCAAATTTCATCTCCATTGGAGCTCATCTTGTCAAGAGCTAAATTTGCAAGGATTCAAAACTGAATTTGAATTTCAGTTTAAATATGAAGCAAATTTAACCAAACAAAGTTTGAATTTGAGAATTCAAATTCAAGCAAAGACTTGGTGACTAAGTCTCACATTAAATTGTGAGTAGCTGAGGATATTTTGGCACAACAGAATTCAGAAAATTGGAAAAAAACAAAAGAGTTAGAGGGGAGGCCCACTGGTCAGTAGACTTAGCACCGAAGTCTCTTCAGCCGACTCCTCGACCGAGCGCGCTCGCCAGCTGCAGCCAGCGGCGGCGACCGACCACCTCGGCCGGCCAGCTCCTGCTTCGGCAGAGGAGGTGGCACAGCAGGTGTCGCGCTCTCCCCTGGCCTCAGGAGCCTATAAAAGGCCCGAGACCGCCGGCGAGTTACTGATTCTCGCGAAGTTCTGTAACCAGCAGCCTAGTCGCCCGAGCTCCGATCGTGTGCCACCCCAGCTGTGATCATCTTCCGGCTTCGACCTCCATAGGAAAGTGGAGCGCTAGATCGTCCTCAAGACCACCGCGCAAACCGTTCCAAGGTTCGACCTCTGTGCGCGGAGAATTTCTCAGTTTAGGGCGAGTAGCTCCTTTCGGGACCCGATTAGGTTTAGCAGAAATTTGGGAAGCATAGTGGGTGGGAGGCCGAACGGAGCTGTGAGAGAGCATCTAGAGGTTCTGGCGACCCTTCTCGTTCGAAAACCGGAAGGAAATCACCGCCGGAACCCTAAGTTCACCCTAGGACAGTATGGCGGAGGAGGGGGTCGCCGGTGAGGTCTGGGTTGCCGGCCGTTTAGGGCCCAACAGAGCTCATGCCAAGTTTCCCGAGGTTTCCTTGAGTGTGGCGACGCGATTAGCGCACGAAGAAAACGGTCAGAAGGGCGGGAACACATTGCCGAGGTAGCACAGAGGCATAGGGCTCGTCGCCGGCGAGCTATGGCGGTTAGCCGGTGGCGACATGGTGTCCAGCGGGTTCAGCACCCGAGATTACGTGGGGGCGGCGAGTTTCGTCGGCTCCGGTGAGCTAGATCGCCGGGAACGCTGACCTCGCCGGAGCTCCGGCGGCTCGGGGCGGCGACGTCGGGAGGTAGACGAAGGGCGCGGCCCCACCTGTCAGCCCCTGTGTTAATCGCGCGCGAGCGCGCGGTTAGTTCAATTTAAATGGGCGGGCCCCGCTGTCAGCCTCTGGTTTAGCGCGGGAGGGGATTTTCGGTAGGAAAATAATTCAGGGATTAGCTCAAACTTTAGAAATCCATAACCTTGGCTAGGAAGCTCCAAATTTAGTGATTCAAATTGGGTTGGATTCATCTTGCCTAGCTCTGTCCAGAGATACAACCCAATTTGTATGAAACCCATTAATTAATTCTGGAAAATTCTTTAAAGCTTTTCAGCAAAAGAATTTTAGAGGGAGTTTGGTTCATCCAAAAATCCCCAAATTTTACCAGAATGTTCTTTAGGACATTAGTAAACCCCTGTAAAAGTTTCAGACCATTTGGAGTTGATTTGGTCAGAGCAATTCAAATTGGAAGGTACTGTGTTCATTTGAATACAGAAACATTTCCAGAGAAATTCCAAAACTTGGAAATTCAATTCTGGGCAAACCTTGAATCCAAAAATGCTAGGAAAATTCATGCAAACTCTATGAGCTATAGTTGAAATTCTAGATCATCAAGTTGAGCATGAACAGGGGTATTACATCAGAATAAATTCTTCCTTGCTTATCTGCTAAGAAAATTATTCTGAGCAAACCACTCCATGAAAAGTGCTAATGTTTGGTCCAGAGGGTTTTCTTGTGACAAGGAACTCACATAAAAATTCTCAGCTCCATTGGAGCTCTAGATCACCCCTGTCCTGTTTACCCACTTAAGGGATTAAGATGGAAAAGGGGGAAAACCACTTAGCACTTAACCATGTGACTAAGTCCAAGCCAAACCACCAACACCAGTTCATATTTAAATTCTTAAACAAAGTTCCAGGTGTTAGAGGCTGGTTATTAAAACTAATAGTAGAAGTCTTACTCTAAAACTCACATTTGCATCTAAATTAACATGTAGTATTTCATTAACGTGTAGCCGTTGAAGAAGAGACTCCGGAAGTGCTGGACTTCCTCCTTCCGGACGAAGAACTAACTTCTGACCAGCAGCAACAAGGCAAGCCCCGGTTTGCATTAACCCTTTTTAAAAGTTTTACTTTGTATACATGTGTCATATGAAGTATGTATGTGCATTAGGTATCGGATGAATGAAACCCCACTTGCATAACCAAAGTTTCCTAAAAGAGTGAGGGTAGTGTCAAGGACCTCGAGTAGACAGGCTATGCTTAATGAGTCATAGGACTTCGGTACAAGTCGAGTAGTTGGAATCTACTCGCGAGATAGGCTGGGGACACACGGGTTCGGTTGAGTGATGTGAGATCACTTTAGTAATGAAAATGAGACTAGGCAGGGGCTAGGGCGCAGCAAGAGAGAGTCTTGTGTGCGCAGCCCTGTCCGTGTCGATTGAGGACCGATCCGTGTGCGGCCCTGCTGAACAAGTATTGAACGTACCGAAGGCATATCGGATATATGGGCCCCGATAAACCGATGTAGCCTAAACCTCCGGGCGTCGAGGCATAGCACACCGATTTATAGGTGTAGGTTGAGGGCAGCAAGGTGGAAATCTGCCAACGGGCATAGAGAGATGCTCCGTGTGGAGAACCTCCTGCTCGTTTCGGTGCGACCGGTTCGACGTTTGGGCTGTTGGGTGAAAGGTTGTCCCGTACGACATCGAGTGAGCGTGCTGTGCAGCTCCACGGGTGGGCGTACGTGACGTGCTCTTTGGGTTTTCCCTGCAGGTGTATATCGAGTCGATTCGCCGTCCCTCGCGGTGACGAGTACTGCTTGTTCACTGCGTCGTAACGTAGACTAATGGATGAAATATGTTGATTCAATGATGCTGATTGATATAATTGTATTGCTACATGTGTGCCACCAAATACTGCTTACTAAATTTCAGATTTCATGAACTGTTAACTTGTTGCTAAAAGATGAACTAAGGATGAACTTGTAGGCGTGTCCTTTTGCTGAAATGTTACTATCCTATGTCCATTGTACACCTCACGTAGAGTTTCATGCTTAGGTGAGTCGGTTAAGCCTTGTTGAGCCTTTGTGCTCACGGTTGCTGCTTAAGTGTTTTTCAGGTGAGGAGCCACCCACGGACTCGGGGTACGAGTCCACCGGCGAGGGTTACCCTCCGTCGGGGACCACGGCTGAGTGGGAGCCGTACACGCCGCGCTGAGCTGAGACGTGCAGCTAGTGTGGGTTGCCCTAGGGCGGGGCAACCGACTTTTGCTAGATAGGCGGGCGTGAGTTGTTTAGTGTAGTCTTCCGCTGTGTAATAGAACAATAGTTGTAACTGAAGTTTGTACTTATTTGTACAGTTCAGCTGTTTTTCCCATGTAATATATGGTGTTCTTATGACGTGTGCTGTCGGGTGTCGCATCGCGCGGCACCACCCACTGCGATCCTGGATGAGCGGATTTCGGTCCGCCACAGCCTGGTATCAGAGCTGCAGTGGGGATAGCACAGTACTAAAGGACTGCATTATGGGAAAAACTTAGGTATACGGTGAGGATTCGGTAGTTGCCCAAGTAAGGACTATATTAGCATAGTTACTTAAAGTGGCAAAGACTAACTTATGTGTTATAATTCTGAATTTCAATTATGTAACGACGCACCTACGCTCTGGTAAGTATGGTAAGGAACGCCACCGAAAGCGGTTCAATTTCGGTTAGCTCTCTCTGACGAGGAACGTGGTTCAGGGATTGATCTCACAGCTTGGTGTGAGATGTCAATATGAAGCTCTTGGACTCTTCATGTCCCTGAGTTCATATGCAACGCTGATCCCTAGCGTGCATTAGGCAAGTGAGTGGAGACCCCATGGCGTGGTCAGTAACGCGAGAGTATGTTCGTCTGGAAATAGTCCAGGAGGACATACGCAGCGCTTGCCATCGGCGCGCCCTGCAGGGCAGTAGGTGGTATCTGTTGGGTTGATAACATTCCCAACCGTGACGACCCGTTCATGACATACTCGGGTTCCCCGTCGTGTGGTGTTGAAACACGATCACGTACCTTGAGACGTGACTTAGCTCAAGGACGGCCGTATGACAATGATACGGGCGTTTGTATTTACTTTTAGATATGGAACTGCCTGAAATGAACAAACTTTGAGTGCACCATCATTGTGTGGTCTTCTGCAGGTACTAACCACGTATGTATCCGTGTAGAAAACGTGTGCGAGAGACCGTTTAGTGCCACACTTGAGACGTATATACCGGTATGATCCGGTTAGGATTTTCTTTTGTAAGGAACGTAGTACCGAGATATTATAGGCATATGCATGAGTATAATGATAACGAAAAATTAAAAAAATCTATAGGTTCAACAGTTAGGACCCTGGTTGGGTATAAGAATGAGATAGGGATGAGTGTAGTTCCAAAAAGACTGAAAAACAGAGTGCTCGGTTTTGGGGACAGCAAGTTTGCTGATCTTCAACAGGGCATAACTCACAGGTCTTTTAACCCAGGGAGGTGTGCTATATAGCTCTGGGAAGGTATTCAAGTACTCTACAACTTTGTTGTAGACGTCCAGAGCTGAAACTCGCCTTAAGATGGCTAAAATCCCAGAGGAATGTAAACTATTCAGAATCAGGGCAGAGTAAAACATCCTCTGAACTGATCTGTTTTTCAAATATAACTCCCAGTAGAAAAATCTAAAATTGTCATATAATCCATCCTTAGAAAGAGTAGAAGATGTGTGACATCTTTGCAATTCAAAGTTTCTGAAGTTTCAGCACAGAAATTAGGGAGAATTAGGGTTGAAGACAGCCACTTCCAAGGGAGGTGCTGTTAAAATTCTTCCAGAAATTCTGCTAACTTTGAATTAACATAACTTTTTAATCAAAGCTGATCTGGGGGCAAATGAGTACTCGTTGGAAAGATACTGAAATTAACTTTAACTTTGGTATTCAACTTGAGTCATGAAAATGCCCATAACCGGATCAAAACTTGGAATAGGTAGAAACTGGTCATTCTGACAGAAGAATGACAGTTGAACTTATTGAAGGGTGTTGTACCCTAAGGGTGTTATACGTGATGACAACGCAATAATAATGTCTCGTAGAGACCAAACCCAGTTATGGTGAGCTTCCAAAGAGGGGGTTCATCAAGTTGGATTAAACTAACTTGTGTTTGGTCTGGTAATGGGGTAGCTTGTGCAAAGTTATTACATTATCTACTTACGAGATATTTTGCATGTTTGGTTGTCATGATGTTTTTACGCCCAGTTCTATTGGACTGCATGCAAAATGTTGCGGGACTGATGTTTAATGTCGTATGGTTGCAGATGGTTCGTACTAGGACCACGCACGAGGTTGGTGGCTCTAGCCAAGGTGGAGGCGATGACTCCCAGCCACCGGCCTACGACAGCACCCCGCAGCAGCAGCCACCACCGCCGCCTCCGCTTACTCTAGCGGATGTGATAGCGGCATTGGTGGGAGGTCGTGAGGAGCAGACCGACCTGCTCCGCACGATCGTGCAGAATACGTCCCAAGCGGGAGGACGTCAAGAGCGAGGGCCTCGTGAGCCCCGCGAAGTGTCGTACTCGGATTTCATGAGTACGCACCCTCCAGTGTTCACCGAAGCTGAAGAACCACTGGAGGCGGACAACTGGCTGCGGACTATCGAGTCCAAGTTCGGGCTGCTCCAGTGTACGGAGCGGCAGAAGACGCTGTTCGCAGCACAGCAGCTCCACGGTGCCGCTGGTGCGTGGTGGGCGAATTATGTCGCCTCACGTCCGGCTGGCCATGCCGTGGAATGGCAAGAGTTCCGGGAGGCGTTCCGCGCCTATCACATTCCTCCCGGAATAATGAAGAGAAAGTTCCAAGAATTTTTGGAACTGAAGCAGGGCGGGAGGAGTGCCCACGACTACTCCCGTGCCTTCAACCATCTGGCGCAGTATGCGTCAGACTACATCTCCACGGAGGAGAAGAAGAGGGAGCACTTCTATCGGGGGTTACATCCCGAAATGAAGACCCACCTCGTACAATGGAACCGCGGCACATTCAACGATCTAGTCAATGCCGCCATCATGCAAGAGGACGCTCAGCGGGAGTTAGCAGCTGAGCAGAGGAAGCGTAGCGCTCCACCTAGCAGCGGTGGGAGTGGCGCTACACAGAAGTACCGTATGGTGTATCGGACACCATCCGGGCAGCAGTGGCAACCACCGGCGCGACCGCAACGGTTCGGGGGACGTCCCTTCCAGGCACCTCCGTTCCGTCCGCCGATGCCACCACCAAAACAGCAGCAGCAGCAGACGGTACCCCGGGCGTTTCCACCGCCACAACGCGCCCCAGGTTTCCGTCCACCGATCAGCGGGGGACCGCCCCGTTTCACCTGCTTCACGTGTGGCCAGGCGGGCCACTTTGCGAAGGACTGTCCCCAGGGGCAGCAGAGCAGCGGACAAGCCCAGTTTCAGGGCGGTGCTCGAGGCCGACCTCCGGTGAAGAAGGTTGGTCAGCGGACTGGAGGCGTCCGCAACCTCGACAATGAGGACGCCCCAGAGGGAGACAACGTGCTGGCGGGTACGTTTACTCTCAACCATCAAGCCATAGTCATATTATTTGATTCGGGTGCAACCCACAGCTTTATAAGTGCATCCTATGTGGCTAAACATCAACTGCAAGTCTTCCCAACCGACTGCACTTATATGATATGCTCACCGGGAGGGAAGATTTCAGCTAATATGATGATTCCAAAGGCACCTCTGTGCTTAGGTGGGAAGCTATATCCCACCACCTTGATAATCCTTATGGGACAGAAGATTGATGTAATCTTAGGGATGTCATGGCTGCAATACCATGGCGCTGTCCTAGAGACTCGGACACGGACGATTCACTTAAATTCTCCATTCCACCGTCCGCATTCCATGGTGTTAGACATGCCAGTCCGGGAAGTTTTAGCAATTAATAGTGCTGAAGTTCTCAAGTTAGAAGACATCCCCGTAGTCCGGGAGTATCCCGACGTGTTCCCGGATGATCTTCCGGGCATGCCACCTGAGCGGGATGTCGAGTTCAAGATTGAACTTGCACCCGGGACTACGCCCATATCACGGAGACCATACAAGATGGCTCCAAATGAGCTGGCTGAATTAAAAGAACAGCTCAATGATTTGTTGAGCAAGGGTTTCATTAGGCCGAGTTCCTCGCCTTGGGGATGCTCAGCGCTGTTCGTGAAGAAGAAGGATGAGACCCTGAGGCTGTGTGTGGATTACCGGCCGCTCAACGCTGTCACCATCAAGAATAAGTACCCACTGCCCCGTATTGACATCTTGTTTGATCAACTTGTGGGGGCAAGTGTATTCTCAAAGATGGACCTTCGCTCTGGATATCACCAGATCAAGATCCGGGCGGAGGATATCCCGAAGACGGCATTCTCGACGAGATACGGCTTATACGAATATCTCGTCATGTCCTTTGGTCTCACAAATGCTCCAGCCCATTTCATGTATCTCATGAACTCGGTGTTCATGCCGGAGCTGGACAAGTTCGTGGTAGTGTTCATCGACGACATCTTGGTTTACTCCAAGACCGAAGCTGAACATGCCGAACACTTGCGGATCGTTCTTCAACGATTGCGAGACCACAAGCTCTACGCCAAGTTCAGCAAATGCGAATTTTGGATCAGCCAAGTGCCATTTTTGGGACATATCATCTCAGCTGAAGGCATTGCGGTTGACCCAAGTAAAATCGAGCAAGTGTTGAAATGGAAAGCTCCCACTTCAGTCCATGAAGTCAGAAGCTTCCTCGGGTTAGCGGGATACTACCGGAGATTCATTCCAAGCTTCTCCAAGCTCGCTAAGCCGATGACAGAGTTGCTGAAAAAAGGGACAAAATATGTTTGGAACACCGCGTGTGAAGGAGCGTTCCGAACATTGGTGAAGCATCTCACCACAGCCCCGGTGTTAGCTCAGCCGGATACAACAAAGCCCTTCGACGTGTATTGTGACGCGTCCGGTATTGGGCTTGGCTGCGTGTTGATGCAGGAAGGACGTGTGGTCGCTTATGGCTCACGCCAACTCCGGAACCATGAGCAGCACTACCCGACTCACGATCTTGAACTTGCTGCCGTGGTGTTGGCGCTGAAAATGTGGAGGCACTATCTCCTGGGGAACTTGGTGCATCTCTACACCGACCACAAGAGCTTGAAATACATTTTCACCCAGAAGGAGCTGAACATGAGGCAGAGGAGGTGGTTAGAACTGATCAAAGATTATGAGATTGAGATCCATTACCACCCCGGCAAGGCGAATGTGGTTGCCGACGCGCTGAGTCGGAAATCACATGTCCATCACCTCACCATTACACCGGTGGAGGAGGAAGAGCCAAGTTTATACTTGGTTCCTTATGGATCGCTGTACAACCTTGCCCTCATCCCTACTATTAGGGAGGACATCATTGCAGCTCAGAAAACGGATAAAGGCATGGCACATCTCCGGAGACGGATAGACAATGGAGAAATTAAATGTTTCCGGAAAGATGAGGAGGGGACGCTGTGGTTCAATGACCGCATAGTCGTACCCCGGGATATGAAGTTGAGGAAAAACATCCTCGATGAAGCTCACTTGTCTAAATACTCCATTCATCCGGGCAGCAACAAAATGTACCAAGATTTGAAAAAGAAATTTTGGTGGACACGGATGAAGCGAGAGGTAGCTAAGTACGTATCCGAGTGCGATACGTGTAGACGAGTGAAAGCTGATCACATGAAGAAATCAGGGCTGTTGCAACCCCTGAAGATCCCGGCATGGAAGTGGGAAGATGTGAGCATGGATTTCATTGTAGGATTACCCCTAACAGCCAACAAGCATGATTCCATATGGGTAATCGTTGATCGGTTAACCAAGACGGCTCACTTCATTCCGGTGAATACACGTTACAATGCCGGCAAATATGCGGAGCTATACATAGCAAAGATTCTATGCCTATACGGGGTACCCAAGACCATTGTCTCCGATCGAGGTGCATTATTTGTATCTCGCTTTTGGGAGCAGCTACACGCTGCATTGGGTACTAAGTTGATCAGGAGCTCCGCCTATCACCCTCAGACCGATGGTCAGACAGAAAGGGTGAATCAAGTCCTGGAAGACATGTTGAGAGCATGTGCCATCCACCATGGTAGGAACTGGGATGATCACCTGCCATTGGCGGAATTCTCGTACAACAACGGTTATCAGGCGAGTATCAAAATGGCACCCTATGAAGCTCTCTACGGTCGTAAATGCCGCACCCCATTAAATTGGTGCGAGTCCGGTGAAAGGGTCACATTCGGGGTTGATGTGGTGAACGACGCCGAGGAGCGCGTTCGGACAATTCAAGCCAATTTGAAGGCCGCTCAATCCCGACAGAAGAGCTACGCTGATAAGAGGCGTAGGCCGTTGCACTTTGACGTTGGGGAACACGTGTACCTCCGCGTGTCTCCAATGAAGGGCGTGCACCGATTCGGTGTGAAGGGGAAGCTCGCTCCCCGTTTCATTGGACCCTACGCTATCACCGAGAAGTGTGGACCAGCAGCGTATCGATTGGAGCTACCGGCATCTCTGGCTGGTGTCCATGATATTTTCCATGTTTCGCAACTGCGAAAATGCTTGAAGCATACAACTGCTGTTCCTACCGAAGACATCGGCGAGCTGAAGCCGGATTTAACATATGATGAATATCCGGTGGGAATTCTTGATGAGAAAGCCAGGACCACGCGTAGCAGAACGTTATGGTTCTACAAAATACTCTGGAGTAACCACACCGCCGAGGAAGCAACGTGGGAGAGCGAGGAGTTCCTTCGCTCAAACTACCCGGAGTTCATGGCTTCTCAACACGGGTAAGTCCCTATTACATCGCTATCTCTTCTTCTGTAATCTCGGGACGAGATTCTTTTAAGGGGGGAGGGATGTAAAAGCCCAAGAAAAGGGACTTGTAAAAAATTTTATGCACCTCACAACACAACAGTTTTGTTGTGGGTAGATTGTGAAATATTGTGAAGAGCAAGTGACCTCCCTCAAAGGAGTGAGTAGAAGGGAAAGCCTTCACTTTCACAAAGTAGGGTTTCTGCACATGAACATGAGAGGTTGAGCTCACCCTAGGATTTGAAAAGTCTTGGGAAGGTTCAGTCCAAAGCTCATGCAAATTCAACAATTTTTGAGGCACTTTTGGGTTATTTCAAAAAGAGGCCAATTTGAATGTAAATTCAAATTGCAGCAACTTTCATCACCCAAATTCAAAAGTTAGCTCCATATCTATACTCAGCACATTTTTCTGAGTAAACCCACCAAATTTCATCTCCATTGGAGCTCATCTTGTCAAGAGCTAAATTTGCAAGGATTCAAAACTGAATTTGAATTTCAGTTTAAATATGAAGCAAATTTAACCAAACAAAGTTTGAATTTGAGAATTCAAATTCAAGCAAAGACTTGGTGACTAAGTCTCACATTAAATTGTGAGTAGCTGAGGATATTTTGGCACAACAGAATTCAGAAAATTGGAAAAAAACAAAAGAGTTAGAGGGGAGGCCCACTGGTCAGTAGACTTAGCACCGAAGTCTCTTCAGCCGACTCCTCGACCGAGCGCGCTCGCCAGCTGCAGACAGCGGCGGCGACCGACCACCTCGGCCGGCCAGCTCCTGCTTCGGCAGAGGAGGTGGCACAGCAGGTGTCACGCTCTCCCCTGGCCTCAGGAGCCTATAAAAGGCCCGAGACCGCCGGCGAGTTACTGATTCTCGCGAAGTTCTGTAACCAGCAGCCTAGTCGCCCGAGCTCCGATCGTGTGCCACCCCAGCTGTGATCATCTTCCGGCTTCGACCTCCATAGGAAAGTGGAGCGCTAGATCGTCCTCAAGACCACCGCGCAAACCGTTCCAAGGTTCGACCTCTGTGCGCGGAGAATTTCTCAGTTTAGGGCGAGTAGCTCCTTTCGGGACCCGATTAGGTTTAGCAGAAATTTGGGAAGCATAGTGGGTGGGAGGCCGAACGGAGCTGTGAGAGAGCATCTAGAGGTTCTGGCGACCCTTCTCGTTCGAAAACCGGAAGGAAATCACCGCCGGAACCCTAAGTTCACCCTAGGACAGTATGGCGGAGGAGGGGGTCGCCGGTGAGGTCTGGGTTGCCGGCCGTTTAGGGCCCAACAGAGCTCATGCCGAGTTTCCCGAGATTTCCTTGAGTGTGGCGACGCGATTAGCGCACGAAGAAAACGGTCAGAAGGGCGGGAACACATTGCCGAGGTAGCACAGAGGCATAGGGCTCGTCGCCGGCGAGCTATGGCGGTTAGCCGGTGGCGACATGGTGTCCAGCGGGTTCAGCACCCGAGATTACGTGGGGGCGGCGAGTTTCGTCGGCTCCGGTGAGCTAGATCGCCGGGAACGCTGACCTCGCCGGAGCTCCGGCGGCTCGGGGCGGCGACGTCGGGAGGTAGACGAAGGGCGCGGCCCCACCTGTCAGCCCCTGTGTTAATCGCGCGCGAGCGCGCGGTTAGTTCAATTTAAATGGGCGGGCCCCGCTGTCAGCCTCTGGTTTAGCGCGGGAGGGGATTTTCGGTAGGAAAATAATTCAGGGATTAGCTCAAACTTTAGAAATCCATAACCTTGGCTAGGAAGCTCCAAATTTAGTGATTCAAATTGGGTTGGATTCATCTTGCCTAGCTCTGTCCAGAGATACAACCCAATTTGTATGAAACCCATTAATTAATTCTGGAAAATTCTTTAAAGCTTTTCAGCAAAAGAATTTTAGAGGGAGTTTGGTTCATCCAAAAATCCCCAAATTTTACCAGAATGTTCTTTAGGACATTAGTAAACCCCTGTAAAAGTTTCAGACCATTTGGAGTTGATTTGGTCAGAGCAATTCAAATTGGAAGGTACTGTGTTCATTTGAATACAGAAACATTTCCAGAGAAATTCCAAAACTTGGAAATTCAATTCTGGGCAAACCTTGAATCCAAAAATGCTAGGAAAATTCATGCAAACTCTATGAGCTATAGTTGAAATTCTAGATCATCAAGTTGAGCATGAACAGGGGTATTACATCAGAATAAATTCTTCCTTGCTTATCTGCTAAGAAAATTATTCTGAGCAAACCACTCCATGAAAAGTGCTAATGTTTGGTCCAGAGGGTTTTCTTGTGACAAGGAACTCACATAAAAATTCTCAGCTCCATTGGAGCTCTAGATCACCCCTGTCCTGTTTACCCACTTAAGGGATTAAGATGGAAAAGGGGGAAAACCACTTAGCACTTAACCATGTGACTAAGTCCAAGCCAAACCACCAACACCAGTTCATATTTAAATTCTTAAACAAAGTTCCAGGTGTTAGAGGCTGGTTATTAAAACTAATAGTAGAAGTCTTACTCTAAAACTCACATTTGCATCTAAATTAACATGTAGTATTTCATTAACGTGTAGCCGTTGAAGAAGAGACTCCGGAAGTGCTGGACTTCCTCCTTCCGGACGAAGAACTAACTTCTGACCAGCAGCAACAAGGCAAGCCCCGGTTTGCATTAACCCTTTTTAAAAGTTTTACTTTGTATACATGTGTCATATGAAGTATGTATGTGCATTAGGTATCGGATGAATGAAACCCCACTTGCATAACCAAAGTTTCCTAAAAGAGTGAGGGTAGTGTCAAGGACCTCGAGTAGACAGGCTATGCTTAATGAGTCATAGGACTTCGGTACAAGTCGAGTAGTTGGAATCTACTCGCGAGATAGGCTGGGGACACACGGGTTCGGTTGAGTGATGTGAGATCACTTTAGTAATGAAAATGAGACTAGGCAGGGGCTAGGGCGCAGCAAGAGAGAGTCTTGTGTGCGCAGCCCTGTCCGTGTCGATTGAGGACCGATCCGTGTGCGGCCCTGCTGAACAAGTATTGAACGTACCGAAGGCATATCGGATATATGGGCCCCGATAAACCGATGTAGCCTAAACCTCCGGGCGTCGAGGCATAGCACACCGATTTATAGGTGTAGGTTGAGGGCAGCAAGGTGGAAATCTGCCAACGGGCATAGAGAGATGCTCCGTGTGGAGAACCTCCTGCTCGTTTCGGTGCGACCGGTTCGACGTTTGGGCTGTTGGGTGAAAGGTTGTCCCGTACGACATCGAGTGAGCGTGCTGTGCAGCTCCACGGGTGGGCGTACGTGACGTGCTCTTTGGGTTTTCCCTGCAGGTGTATATCGAGTCGATTCGCCGTCCCTCGCGGTGACGAGTACTGCTTGTTCACTGCGTCGTAACGTAGACTAATGGATGAAATATGTTGATTCAATGATGCTGATTGATATAATTGTATTGCTACATGTGTGCCACCAAATACTGCTTACTAAATTTCAGATTTCATGAACTGTTAACTTGTTGCTAAAAGATGAACTAAGGATGAACTTGTAGGCGTGTCCTTTTGCTGAAATGTTACTATCCTATGTCCATTGTACACCTCACGTAGAGTTTCATGCTTAGGTGAGTCGGTTAAGCCTTGTTGAGCCTTTGTGCTCACGGTTGCTGCTTAAGTGTTTTTCAGGTGAGGAGCCACCCACGGACTCGGGGTACGAGTCCACCGGCGAGGGTTACCCTCCGTCGGGGACCACGGCTGAGTGGGAGCCGTACACGCCGCGCTGAGCTGAGACGTGCAGCTAGTGTGGGTTGCCCTAGGGCGGGGCAACCGACTTTTGCTAGATAGGCGGGCGTGAGTTGTTTAGTGTAGTCTTCCGCTGTGTAATAGAACAATAGTTGTAACTGAAGTTTGTACTTATTTGTACAGTTCAGCTGTTTTTCCCATGTAATATATGGTGTTCTTATGACGTGTGCTGTCGGGTGTCGCATCGCGCGGCACCACCCACTGCGATCCTGGATGAGCGGATTTCGGTCCGCCACAACCATGTCGGCCCCTACTTCGGTGATCTCGTTTTCCCTCGATAGTGGGTCTTTCGGGCTAGGGTTTGCTCCAGAAGCACCAGTGTCACATGGACAACATCGACCCATAGCTTGCTCTCCATGAAAATCACCGGAGAGGGGACCTCACCGACGACCTGAGCCCGCAAAACGCCGGCGGCGACAAAAACTCGAAGAACTCCTTCAGTTCTTGATGGTTTCCGGCGCCGTTTGAGCGAGAAGGATTGCAGGGATCTAACAAAGCTTCCCCTAGACCAGAATAAGCTCTAGCTATCACAGCACGAAGAATTTGATTGTAGACCAAAAGGTGTTGCTATGAACTAGGGTTTGGTAAAACCCGAAATTCTCACTACCCGGTTGATCAATCGTCCTGAGGCTTTTGGTAACACGATCTACGGACAACAACGCACCTTTCTTGTGCAGAAAACTGGCCGTAACACGCTGTCCACGGTGAACCGAACGTGGTTCCACCGAGCACCTCCGATCACCGGCGCCAATCTCTGGTTTGCGTGTAGCACGAGCTAGGAAGCTTAGGAAAAAGAATGGTGGAGGCTGGAGCACTCTCTTGCGCTTCTTTTTGCTGTTTGGGGCTCGATCATCCGAGCTCGGGCGAGCGTGGGCGAGGGAGGAACAGCAATGGCGCCGGGCGGTTCCCTTGCGGAAGAAACCGAGCAGCGGTGAGCGCGCGAGGGGGCAAAAGAACGTTTCGGTGCTTCAGCTGGGGAGAGCGCGGAGGTGATCACGTGGCCGAGAAGCATGAGCTGGCGCGGTGCCGTCCTCGGGAGAGGGTCGCACCGGGAGCTGGCGGCCTCTCGGCGATCAGCCGATGAAAACAGAGGCGGTAGCTCTGTTGGGAGGCTGACTGTTGGGCCCCACCTCCCTCTCTTTTAATCAAATTTTTCTCTGATATTTTTACCCCAGCAACTCAACATTTGAGGCTAGACTTCATCCCAAATTTAAGTTTGAATTTGCAGAATTCAAATGGTTTGAATTCTGGTGTAGAATTTGAATGGGGTTTGATCATTTGAAATTGAAAAGGAGTTTGAGTTCTCCACTTTGTATTGCCTCAAAAATATAGCAAACCAGCTCCAAAGTTTCCAATTTTTGGCATGGCTGCTTATTAAAAGGTGGAGAACACATTTGTGAAACCCAATTTTCAAATTGGGGGAATTGGAATTTGAAACTTAATTTGAAATTCAGATTAGAGGGCTTTTCTGTTTAATCCCAAACAAATATGAGAACTCCTCCAAATGAGCTGAATTTTGGAAGGTTGAATATTTGGAATATGAAGATCCAAGCTGTGCATTTAGATCTCCATGTTTGGAAGTTTTGTGAAGTCTAAACCCTCACTTTGAACTTACACTATTATAATTCAAAGTTTTAATTCCCCTCATTTTTCATAAGTGTATATGAGCTGAATTTTCTTGCTACCACTTTTGGGGATTTTACATATATGGGCCCCGATAAACCGATGTAACCTAAACCTCCGGGCGTCGAGGCATAATGCACCAGTTTATAGAAGTAGGCTGAGGGCAGAAAGGTGGAAATCTGCTAATTGGCATAGAGAGATGCTCCGTGTTGGGAACCTCCTGCTCATTTCGGTGCAACCGGTTCGACGTTTGGGCTGTTGGGTGAAAGGCTGTCCCGTACGACATCGAGTGAGCATGCTGTGCAGCTCCACGGTTGGGCGTACGTGACTTGCCCTTTGGGTATCCCTGCCGGTGTATATCGAGTCAATTAGCACTCCCTCGCGGTGACGAGTACCGTTTGTTCACTGAGTCGTGACGTAGGATAATATATGAATTGTGACGGTTAAATACTGCTGTTATGATATAAATGTATTGTTACATGTGTGCCACCAAATATTGCTCACTAAATTTCCGATTCTTGAACTGTTAACTTATGGCTAAAAGGTGAACTAAGGACAAACTTGTAGGCGTGTCCGTTTGCTGCAACTGTACCATCCCATGTTCGTTATACATTACATGTAGAGTTTCATGCCTAGGTGAGTCGGTTAAGTCTTGTTGATCCATCGTGCTCACGGTTGCTGCTTAAGTGTTTTTCAGGTGAGGAGCCACCCACGGACTCGGGTTACGAGTCCACCGGTGAAGGTTACCCTCCGTCGGGGACCACGGCTGAGTGGGAGCCGTACACGCCGCTGAGCTGAGGAGTGCAGCTTGTGGGTTTCCCTAGGGCTGGGCAACCGACTTTTGCTTGATAGGCGGGCGTGAGTTGTATAAAAGAAACTTCCGCTGTGTAAAATAGACATTAGTTATAACTGAGTAGTGTACTACTTTGTACATTTCAGTTGGTTTAATGTATCGTTATGATGTGTGCTGTCGGGTGTCGCATCGTGTGGCACCACCCTCTGCGATCCTGGATGAGCGGATCCCGGTCCGCCACAGCCTGGTATCAGAGCTGCATTGGGGATAGCACAGTACTTAAGGATGGTATTACGGGAAAACTTAGGTTTACGGTGAGGATTCGGTAGTTTGCCCAAGTGAGGACTATATTAGCATAGTTCCTTAAAGTGGCAAGACTAAGATATGTGTTACAATTCTGAATTTTCATTATGTAACGACGCACCATCGTTCTGGTAAGAATGGTAAGGAATGCTACCGAAAGCGGTTCAATTTCGGTTAGCTCCCCTAACGAGGAACGTGGTTCAGGGATAGGTCTCACAGCTTGGTGTGAGACGTCAATATGAAACTCTTGGACTCTTCATGTTCCTAAGTTCATATGAAACGCTGATCCCTAGCGTGCATTAGGCAAGTAAGTGAAGACCCCATCGCGTGGTCAGTAACGCGAGAGTGTGTCCGTCTGGAAATAGCTCAGGAGGACATACGCAGCGCTTGCCATCGGCGTGCCCTGCATGCCAGTAGGTGGTATCCTTTGGGTTGATAACATTCCCAACCGTGACACCCCTTCATGATATAGTCGGGTTCCCCGTCGTGTGGTGTTGAAACACGATCACGTACCTTGAGACGTGACTTAACTCAAGGACGGCCGTATGGCAATGATACGGGCTTTGTATTTACTTTTAAATATGGTCCTGCCTGAAATGTAAACAACCATTTAGTGCATCATTATTGTGTGGTCTTCTGCAGGTACTAACCACGTATGTATCCGTGTAGTAAACGTGTGCGAGACCGTTTAGTGCCACACTTGAGACGTATATGCCGGTATAATCCGGTTAGGATTTTCTTTTGTGAGGAACGTAGTACCGACATATCATAGGCATGTGCATGAAATATAATGATAACAAGGAATTAAAAATCACTAAGTTTCAACATTTAGGATCCTGGTTGGGTAGAAGAATTTGATAGTTGAGCAGGGTAGTCACAGGGATTGAAAAACAGAGTGCTCTGTTTGGGCAGCAAGTTTGCTGGACGTTAACAGAGCATAACTCACAGATCATTTAGCCAATGGAGGTGTGGGAAATCATTGTGGGGAGGTGTTTAAGCACTCTACAACTTTGTTGTAGACTTCCAGAACTAAATCACACCCTAAGATGGCCTAATTCCCGAGGGATGTAAACTGTCCAGAACCAGGACAGATTGGACTGTTCTGTTTTTCAAGCATAACTTCCTGTAGAAAAATCTAAAAAAATATCATATGACACATCTTTGGAAAGGTTAGGAAAGGTGTTGCATCTTTCTAATTCAAAGTTTCTAAAATTTCAGCACGGAACTCAGTGGAAACCAGAGTTGAAAACAGCAACTTCCAAGGGAGGTGCTGTTGAAATTCTTCCAGAAGTTCTGTTGACTTTGAATTACCATAACTTTTAAACCAGAGCTTATCTGAGGGCAAATAAATACTCGTTGGAAAGATACTGAAGTTAACTTTAACTTTGGTATTCCACTTGAGTCATGAAAATGCCCATAACCAGATCAAAATCTTGGATATGTTGAAACTGGTCATTCTGACAGAGGAATGACAGTTGAACTCATTTGAGAGCTTGTTGTACCCTAGGGGGGTTTAAGTACTTCCAATGGGGTAGAACATACTCATGAGTGGTTATCTTCAACTAGTGAAATATTGAGTATATGCCTTACTCAAGCTTCTTTTACTAGAGACTATGTTTGTGTCGTATTGAAGATAAAAGGGTAGTGTACGTAATGAAAAAGCGATGTTAACGTTTCGTGGTGACCAAACCTAGTTGGGGTGAGCTTCCAAAGAGGAGGTTCATAAAGTTGGATTTAAATAGCTGGTATTTGGTCTGGTAATGGTGTAGCTTGTACAAAAGTTATTACATTATCCGTATACGAGATGTATCGCATGCTTTAATGTCATTATGTTTTACGCCTATTTTATTGGACTGCATACAATATGTTGCAGGACTGATGTTTATTTCCGTATGGTTGCAGATGGTTCGCACTCGGACCATGCACGAGATTTGTGGCTCTAGCCAGCAGGGAGGCGATGACCCCCAGCCACCTGCCTACGACAGCACCCCGCAGCAGCAACCACCACCGCCACCTCCGCTTATCCTCGCGGATGTGATAGCGGCACTGGTGGGTGGTCGTGAGGAGCAGACCGACCTGCTCCGCACGATCGTGCAGAATATGTCCCAGGCGGGGGAACGTCAAGAGAGGGGGCCTCATGAGTACTCGGACTTCATGAGTACGCACCCTCCGGTGTTGACAGAAGCCGCAGAACCACTGGAGGCCGACAACTGGCTGCAGACAATTGAGTCCAAGTTCGGGCTGCTCCAATGCATGGAGCGGCAAAAGACTCTGTTCGTGGCGCAGCAGCTTTACGGTGCCGCTGGTGCGTGGTGGGCAAACTATGTTGCCTCACGTCCGGCTGGCCATGCTGTGGAGTGGGAAGAGTTCCGGGAGGCGTTCCACGCCTATCATATTCCTCCTGGGATATTGAAGAGGAAGTTCCAAGAATTCTTGGAGCTGAAGCAGGGTGGGAGGAGTGCCCATGACTACTCCCGTGCTTTCAACCATCTGGTGCAATATGCATCAGACTACATCTCCACCGAGGAGAAGAAGTGGGAGCACTTCTATCGGGGGTTACACCCCGAGATGAAGACGCATCTCGTTCAATGGAATCGCGGCACCTTCAACGACCTCGTCAATGCCGCGATTATGCAAGAGGACGCTCAGAGGGAGTTGGCAGCTGAGCAGCGGAAACGCAACACTCAACCCAGCAGTGGGGGTGGAGCTCCCCAGAACTACCGCATGGTGTATCGGACACCATCAGGACAGCAGTGGCATCCACGAGCGCGACCTCAGCAGTTCGGGGGACGTTCTTTCCAGGCACCCCCGTTCCGACCGCTGATGCCACGACCGCGACCATAGCAGCAGCAGATGACACCCCGGGCGTTTCCACCGCCACAACGCGCCCCGGGTTTCCGTCCACCAATCAGCGGAGGACCGCCCCGCTACACTTGTTTCACGTTTGTCCAGGCGGGCCATTTCGCGAAGGACTGTCCCCAGGGGCAGCTTAGCAGAGGGCAAGCCCAGTTCCAGGGCAGTGCTCGAGGCCGACCTCCAGTCAAGAAGGTTGGTCAGCAGACTGGGGGCGTTCGCAACCTCGACAATGAGGACGCCCCAGAGGGAGACAACGTGCTGGCGGGTACGTTCACTCTCAACGATCAAGCCATCATCATATTATTTGATTCTGGTGCAACACACAACTTTATAAGTGCATCATATGTTGTTAAGCATCAAATGGAAGCATTTCCAACCAAGTGTTCTTATATGATCTGCTCACCGGGAGGAAAGATTTCAACAACTATGATGGTTCCGAAAGCACCATTGTGCTTAGGTGGGAAGATATATCCCACCACTATGATTATTCTTGAGGGGCAGAAGATTGATGCAATCTTAGGAATGTCATGGCTAAGCTACCATGGCGCTGTCCTGGAAACTTTATCACGGACGGTTCACCTCAACTCCCCACTACACCGTCCGCAGTCCCTCATATTAGATAATCCAGTCTGAGAGGTTTCAGCAATCAATAATACTGAAGCTCTCAAGTTAGAGGACATCCCCGTAGTCTGGGAGTACCCCAACGTGTTTCCGGATGATCTTCGGGCATGCCACTTGAGCGGGATGTCGAGTTCAAGATCGAGCTTGCACCCGGGACTACCCCTATCTCCCGGAGACCATACAAAATGGCTCCGAACGAGCTAGCTGAACTGAAGGAACAGCTCAATGATCTGTTGGGCAAGGGCTTCATTAGGCCGAGTTCCTCGCCTTGGGGATGCTCGGCGCTGTTCGTGAAGAAGAAGGATGAAATCTTGAGGCTGTGTGTGGACTACCGGCCGCTCAACGCCGTCATCATCAAGAATAAGTATCCACTGCCCCGCATTGACATTTTGTTTGATCAACTTGTGGGTGCAAGTGTGTTCTCCAAGATGGACCTTCGCTCTGGATATCATCAGATAAAGATCCATGCGGAGGATATCCCGAAGACGGATTTCCAGACGAGATATGGTTTATATGAATATATCGTCATGTGTTTTGGTCTCACTAATGCTCCAGACCATTTCATGTATCTCATGAACTCGGTGTTCATGCCAGAGCTGGATAAGTTCGTGGTGGTGTTCATTGATGATATCTTGGTTTATTCCAAGACAGAAGCAGAACACGCCGAACACTTGAGGATTGTTCTTCAACGCATAAGAGACCACAAGCTCTACGCCAAGTTCAGAAAATGTGAGTTTTGGATCAACCAAGTGCCATTTCTGGGGCATATCATCTCAGCGGAAGGTATTGCGGTTGACCCAAGCAAAATAGAGCAAGTGCTGAAATGGAAAGCTCCCACTTCAGTCCATGAAGTCAGAAGCTTCCTCGGCTTAACGGGATACTATCGGAGATTCATTCCGAGTTTCTCCAAGCTTGATAAGCCGATGACAGAGTTGCTGAAGATTGGGACGAAATATGTTTGGAACATGGCGTGTGAAGGAGCGTTCCAAGCATTACTGAAGCATCTCACAACAGCCCCGGTCTTAGCTCAACCGGATACAACCAAGCCCTTCGACGTGTATTGTTACGCGTCCGGTATTGGGCTCAGCTGCGTGTTGATGCAGGAAGGAAGTGTGGTCGCATATGGCTCACGCCAACTTCGGAACCATGAGCAGCACTATCCGACTCATGATCTTGAGCTTGCTTCTGTGGCGTTGGCGCTGAAAATGTGGAGGCACTATCTCCTGGGGAATTTGGTGCATCTGTACACACCGACCACAAGAGCTTGAAGTACATTTTGACCCAAAAGGAGCTGAATATGAGGCAAAGGAGGTGGTTAGAACTAATCAAAGACTATGAGATTGAGATTCACTACCACCCCGGCAAGGAGAATGTGGCTGCCGACGAGCTGAGTCGGAAATCACATGTCCATAACCTCACCATTACAGCGGTGGAGGAGGAAGAGCCGAGTTTATACTTGGTTCCTTATGGATAGCTTTACAACCTTGCCCTCATCCCTACTATTAGGGAGGACATCATTGCAGCTCAGAAGATTGATAAGGGCATGGCACATCTCCGGAGACGGATAGACAATGGGGAGATCAAATGTTTCGGGAAGGATGATGAGGGGACGCTGTGGTTCAATGACCGCATAGTCGTACCCCGGGATATGGAGCTGAGGAAAAAGATCCTTAATGAAGCTCACTTGTCTAAATACTCCATTCATCCAGGCAGCAACAAAATGTACCAATATTTGAAAAAGAAATTTTGGTGGACATGGATGAAGTGGGAAGTAGCTAAGTACGTATCCGAGTGTGATACGTGTAGACGAGTGAAAGCTGATCATATGAGAAAATCAGGGCTGCTGCAACCCCTGAAGATTCCGGCATGGAAATGGGAAGATGTGGGCATGGATTTCATTGTGGGATTGCCCCTGACTTCCAACAAGCATTATTCCATTTGGGTAATCGTTGACCGGTTGACCAAGACGGCTCACTTCATCCCGGTGCATAAACATTACAATGCCGGCAAATACGCGGAGCTGTACATAGCGAAGATTATATGCTTATATGGTGTACCCAAGACCATCGTCTCAGATTGAGGTGCATTATTTGTATCTCGCTTTTGGGAGCAGTTACACGCTGCATTGGGTACCAAGCTGATTAGGAGCTCTGCCTATCACCCTCAGACAGATGGGCAAACATAGAGGGTGAATCAAGTACTAGAAGACATGTTGAGGGCGTGTGCCATCCACCACGGTAGGAACTGGGAGGCTCACCTACTGTTGGCGGAATTCTCATACAACAATGGCTATCAGGCGAGTATCAAGATGGCACCCTACGAAGCTCTCTACGGTCGCAAATGCCGCACCCCATTAAACTGGTGCGAGTCTGGTGAAAGGGTCACATTCGGGGTTGATGTGGTAAACGACACCGAAGAGCGTGTTCGGACGATTCAAACCAACTTGAAGGCCGCTCAATCCCGGCAGAAGAGCTACGCTGATAAGAGGCGTAGGCCGCTGCACTTTGCCATCGGAGAACACGTGTATCTCCGTGTGTCTCCGATGAAGGGCGTGCACCGATTTGGCGTGAGGGGGAAACTCGCTCCCCGTTTCATTGGACCCTATGCTATCACCGAGAAGTGCGGACCAGCGGCGTATAGACTGGAGCTATCGGCATCTCTTGCTGGTGTTCATGACGTCTTCCATGTTTCCCAACTACGAAAATGTCTGAAGCATACAGCCGCTGTTCCTACCGAAGACATCGGTGAGCTGCAATGGGATTTGACATATGATGAATATCCGGTGGCAATTATTGATGAGAAAGCCCGGACCACGCATAGCCGAACGTTGTGGTTCTACAAGATCCTCTGGAGCAACCACACCGCCGAAGAAGCGACGTGGGAGAGCGAGGAATTCCTTCGCTCAAATTACCCGGAGTTCATGGCATCTCAACACGGGTGAGTTCCTTATACATCGCTGTCTCTTCTTTTGTAATCTCGGGACGAGATTCTTTTAAGGGGGGAGGGATGTAAAAGCCCAAGAAAAGGGAGTTACAAAAACTTTTCATCACCTCACAACACCACAGCTTTTGGTGTGGATAATTGGTGAAGACTTGTGAAGAGCAAGTAACCTCCATCAAAAGGGTGATTAGAGGAGAGAGCCCTAACTTTCACAAAGTAGGATTTATACACTTGACCATGAGAGGTTGAGCTCACCCCTAGCACTTAAAAAGTCTTGGTAAGGTTCAAGCCAAGTTTCATGCAAACCCAACACTTTTTGAGGCACTTTTGGAGGCATTTGAAAATGAGGCCAATTTGAATGTAAATTCAAATTGCAGCAACTTTCATCAATTAAATTCAAAAGTTGGCTTCATATTCAAAATCAGCACATTTTTCTGAGTTAGTCAACCAATTTTCATCCACATTGGAGTTCAGCTTGTCGGGAGCTAAATTTGCAATAATTCAAAACTGAATTTGAATTTCAGTTTAAATATGAAGCAAATTTAGCCAAACAAAGTTCAAATTTGAGAACTCAAATTCAAACCAAGACTTGGGGGCTAAGTCTATCATTCAATGTTTAGTAGCTGGGATATTTACAGCAGAAGGGGGAGAAAGAATTAGAGGGGAGAAGAGGGCCCACTGGTCAGCCCCACAGGGATCAAACCAACTGTCACTCGGTCGAACACCTGCGGTCGCTAGCACACGGGTGAAACCCCGCCCCAACGCGGCCACCGCGACGAGCTGGTGTCATGCTGGAGGCCTGCGCCGCGCTATTACCTGCCCACGAAGTCATTCCTCGCAGCTCACACGCCGACCGACTTGCTTCCACGCGCGCTCGACCGAAAATGTTCACCTCTCGGCCGCTCACCTAGGCTCCTCGTCGCGCTGCTGATCCAGGCGTTCTCGCGACCGGAGCTCAACAGCAAAGAGACGCGCCGGAGACCGCTCGAACTCACGGTGAAGATCTTACCCCCTTTCATGCTCTGTAGGGAGAGTATTTCCACGTTTAGTCCTCGGTGTTCAAAAGACCGAGCTAGCAAAGAATCTGAAATTCGTGGTGATTGGTCCTTCACCGCATGAACCCAGCCAAACACATATTCTACACGTTCCCACGGCCACCTAGGATAAAAAACCATCGAAAACCGTCGAGTCTTGGCGCTGCTATCCAAGTTTTTCAAGAAACCGCCGTTTTAGCCCTAGGTCGATGGTGAGGTCCTAGCTCCAGCCGTTTCCATGGCCAACCGAGCTCATTTTCATGCTCAGCATGCCACAGCGGAGCTGTAGGAGCAAACCGTTTGAAGAATACGACCCTGAGTAGCCCGGGCGACATCGCCGGAGTAGGGAGGGCCGTTGTCACCGTCGTGGACATGGTTCCGGCAATCGCCGAGCTTCGGTGAGGGCACCAGCATGTTCCTCGAGCCAAGTTGGTCCCAGGCGGCGAGAACCGTCGAAGGTCGTGCAGCGAAACGGCCGGCAGCGAGAACTCCGGCGAGGAACTGCCGCGGGAGTCGCGGGGTGGCGCGAGGTAGACGAAGGGGGGCCGGGTCCACCAGTCAGCCGCTGTTCTCGCGCGGGGATCCATTTGCGGCAAGGATTTGGTGTGGCAGCACGGGTAAAACCCCGTGTGCCGCGGTGTGGCCGCATTCTCAGTGGGCCGGTTTAAGGAGTGGACCCCACCCGACAGTTTAAACTTTATTTGAATTCTCAGATTTGGTTCAAACTTCAAATGCATAGAACTTTTGCTAGGAAGCTCCAAATTTAGTGAACCAAATTTTTCTGAACTCAGAATTTTGAGTACTTTCCAGCATTACCAATTTCAGCTCAGGAAACTTAATAATTTTCAAGAATTAAATCCCTAAAATTTAAACTATTAGGAATTTTATCTGGAGAATTACTTTATGAAAAATGCTGAAATTTGGCTGAGAGGTTCACTGGAAAATCCTTGAGTCACAGTAAAATTTTCAGACTCACCCAAGTTCATTTAGTCCCCCTAATGGGGTGATTAAGAGGACTGCCCTGAGAAAATAGAAAAAAATGTACATAAACATTTTTCAGATTTTCTTAAATCTTGTTTAGGGCACAACTTCCTCTAGGATTCTTCAAATGACATGAAAACAAATCCATTAGAACCATCTTAAATTCTAGTTTCCAGAAAGTAATGGTTGGATCCATGAAAAACCCTGGAATTACTTAGAGACTCTAATATTGACCAAATAGGCTTTTATTTGTACAAAGCTCAAATGAACTTTGTTTCAGATGAAACTTGGTCAAGGCTCTCGTTAGGACCCTACCAAGCCGCCATAAAAATTTAAGAACCAAAGGGGGAGGGTTAGCCAGGGTTATAGTAATTACTTATTCAAGCTTACACATTGCATTTAAATTGACATATAGCATATGGTTAACGTGTAGTCGCTGAAGGTGAGGAGACTCCTGAAGTGCTCGACTTCCTTCTTCCGGACGAAGACATAACCACTGACCAGCAGAAATAAGGCAAGCCCCGGTTTGCATTAACCTTTTTATAAAGTTTTGCTTTGTTTACAGGTCTCGTGTGAGGTATGAATGTGCATTAGGTGTAGGATGGATGGAACCCCACTTGCATAACCAGAATTTTCCTATGAGAGTGAGGGTAGTGTCTAGGACCTCGAGTAGACAGGCTATGCTTAATGATTCATAGGACTTCGGTACAAGTCGAGTAGTTGGAATCTGCTCGCGAGTTTAGGCTTGGGACACACGGGTTTGGTTCGAGTGATGTGAGATCACTTTTGTAACAAAAATGAGACTAGGCAGGGGCTAGGGCGCAGCAATAGGAAGTCTTGTGTGCACAGCCCTGTCCGTGTCGATTGAGGACCAATCCGTGTGTGGCCCTGCTGAACAAGTACTGAATGTACCGAAGGCATATCGGATATATGGGCTCTGATAAACAGATGTAACCTAAACCTCCGGGCGTCAAGGCATAACGCACCGGTTTATAGGTGTAGGCTGAGGGCAGCAAGGTGGAAATCTGCTAACGGGCATAGAGAGATGCTCTGTGTAGGGAACCTCCTGCTCGTTTCGGTGCGACCGGTTCGACGTTTGGGCTGTTAGGTGAAAGGTTGTCCCGTACGACATCGAGTGAGCGTGCTGTGCAGCTCCACGGGTGGGCGTACGTGACGTGCTCTTTGGGTATCCCTGCAGGTGTATATCGAGTCGATTCGCCGTCCCTCGCGGTGACGAGTACAGCTTGTTCACTGAGTCGTGACGTAGGCTAATATATGAATTGTGACGGTTAAATACTGCTGTTATGATATAAATGTATTGTTACATGTGTGCCACCAAATATTGCTCACTAAATTTCCGATTCTTGAACTGTTAACTTGTGGCTAAATGGTGAACTAAGGACGAACTTGTAGGCGTGTCCGTTTGCTGCAACTGTACCATCACATGTTCGTTATACATTACATGTAGAGTTTCATGCCTAGGTGAGTCACACGAGTCTTGTTGATCCATCGTGCTCACGGTTGCTGCTTAAGTGTTTTTCAGGTGAGGAGCCACCCACGGACTCGGGTTACGAGTCCACCGGCGAAGGTTACCCTCCGTCGGGGACCACGGCTGAGTGGGAGCCGTACACGCCACGCTGAGCTGAGGAGTGCAGCTAGTGTGGGTTGCCCTAGGGCTGGGCAACCGACTTTTGCTTGATAGGTGGGCATGAGTTGTATAAAAGAAACTTCCGCTGTGTAAAATAGACATTAGTTGTAACTGAGTAGTGTACTACTTTGTACATTTCAGTTGGTTTTTAACATAATACAATGTATCCTTATGATGTGTGCTGTCGGGTGTCGCATCATGCGGTACCACCCTCTGCGATCCTGGATGAGTGGATCCCGGTCCGCCAATAATCTCCTACTATGTGGCCTGCCCGGTTGTCCCCCGAGCCAATCTCTACACAGTGAGATGGTGACCTGCTACAAGACCGAGGACGGCAGCAACGCATGCTGGACCGAGGCAATGAAGACATCCAGTGTCATGTTGGCCAAAACGCCGCCATCTATGGCAGATTTTGTTGTCCACAACAGTACCTGGAGGAAGGTCTGATCACTCTGAACTTAGCCTTCCTTCGGTACTGGCAGGAATTCCTCCTTCGGCGAGGCGCCTAGAGGACATGTCCCACACGATACTAGCACATGGACTCACTGCGAGTCGAGGACCATGTCCCTGACGGCATCCCCTGCCACCGGCGCACCGTCAGGATGGCATGTGCCTCTATCTGAGGCCGTCAAGGGGAGGGATGTACCAGAGAGCCTCACCGAAGGCCGCACACACACGAACATCTTGCAAAAGTAGACAATGATGGCGACCAGTGTGAGAGCATCTGGTGGGCGAGGGTGCCAGGAAGCAGAGACTTCTAGCGCTTAAAAGGAGAGCAAAGGCCACATGGTGAGGGCGGGTGCCATCCAGCATCAGAAGGCCTCCTTTTATACTCAGCCATGACCTCTGGCAGAGCAATAGGCGTGGCGATTGGGCTTCACCTCTGCACGCCGTGGGTTATTCGCCTCCCCCAATGATGGGTAGGACCCAGGTCCACCCGTCAGACATTGGGGGCTGGGGGGATAACCTTTCGGGAACGTCTGGCGGTTCCCGAGGAAAGCGGTGTGACCAAGTCATCGGTTGCGACAGTAAGTGACCCAAGGCAGCCCCTCGGGCACAACTCCTCAACACTCACCTCCCCCTTTGATGGGTAGGACCCAGGTCCACCCATCACACATAGGGGGCCAGGTGAGTAACATCTTGGGGACGTCCGGCGGTCCCCGAGAAAAGAGGCGTGCTCAAGAAGCAGCGACCAACCAATTTGGTTGCCGCAGTAAGTGCTCCAGGGCAACCCCTCGAGCACGTCGCCTTGGCATTCGCCCCCACCAATGACAGGTAGGACCCAGGTCCACTAGTCAGGCACTGGTGGGACACGCAAGTAAAAGAGTCGGGAACGTCCGGCGGTTCCCGAGGGAAGCGGCGCAGTATTCCTGCGACCCATGGGCTGTTGTAGTAATTACCCTGAGGCAAACCCTCGAGTGCATCATCGTGACCTGTCAAATCAGGTGTAAACGCGACGATGCGCTGCTGCTTTGACTGAATGCGCCCACTATGCCAAGGTCATGCCGACTTTTCATTTCCCAGGTACAACCCCTCGTCCACTACGAGAATCTCGCCGCCGCTTCGGTTTCCAAAGCATAGGTTCAAAACCATCATGTGGGAGAGATGCGGGCCCCACCTGCATGCTCAATGCCTCCCCCGAAATGAGCCCGGGGGCCACTGTAGGTACTCTGCAGACCGGGGTACCCCGCGTAGTGGGTAAAAGACAGTCTGGGCCCCGCCTCCCAACTGAGGCGGGCCCCAACAAAGGCCACGTGCCTTGGGCCCCATGGTTGACCCTTGGGCTACCGCGTGCGCCTGAGCTTCTGAGCTGACACGTGCCCTGGGCACCGACCTGAGCCTCCCCGCTGAGGTGAGGGCTGGAGCTGACATGTGTCCCTGGCTACGAGCCACCTCCCCCAAGAGGACAGCACCGGGGCTGGCACATGTCATGGGCTTTGGTCCGGGCCTCCCTGCTGAGGTGAGGTCCGGAGCCGCCACGTGTCCCTAGACACCAAGCCTGTCGATAAGGGCTCCAGAGCCGCAATGTACCCTGCAATCCTTCATGGGTTGTGGGTCGACGAAGTCAAGAAGGAAGTGCGCTGTCAGGCTTGGCATTCAAGGCTCGCGCCTTCCCCGGAAGCATGGTACACATGACATGCCTCTGTCCCTTGCCTGTTCACCATAACAGTGACAAGACAGGACGACGAGGCATGACAGCAGAACAGTGCCGCCCAACAGCACGCATCCGCCCAAGCAGGGCAAGGAGACGCGGTGGCAAGATGACGTCTTCATCATCACCTGACACACATTCAGGGGCGCTTAGCGCGCTGGACGGGGGGGCTTAACTCCCCCGTCAGCGACTCTACTCAGAGGACGAAGCCCTAGATCATGTATAGGACACTCAAAGCTTTGGGGCCACCTGTCGGGCCCCAAGCTTCATTGTAAACACCCGGGCCTTGAACTATAAAAGGATCAGGGTGACCACCCTGCAAAGGGTTCGGTTTCCCCACACTCAAGATCACACCACACACAAGCGCTCACGCTCAAGCAATAGAACAAGCACGCCCATGGACGTAGTGTATTACGCTCCAGCGGCCCGAACCACGTAAATCCTTGTGTTCATCTGCTCCCTCAAGCCTAGGTCACGAAGGGCGCCAAGTCCCCTCCAGAAAAAAAAAAGAACCTCGCTGGCTGCTTCCGAGCAGGCTGGGAGGAGTGTCGCAGCTCACACTCCGACAGGCTTAATTAGCCTATCCTTCTGAGCAAGAACCGGGGCTGTGGTGAGGTATTTCACTAACGCTTGAAGGCTACTTTACATGCCTTGCTCCAAATATACTTGGTACCCTTTTTTCAGCAGTTCCGTCATCGGTTTAGAAATTCTCGAGAAGTTTGGAATGAACATCCAATAATATCCCGCTAAACTGAGGAAACTTTGAACTTTGTGGACGGATTTGGGAGATTCCCATTGCAGCACTTGAACAATTTTACTTGGCTCCACAGTGATGTCCTCTGCTGAAATAATGTGCCCTAAGAATGGCACTTGGTTGATCCAGAATTCACATTTGCTGAACACTGCATAAAGTTTATGATTTTGCAGCCGTTGCAGCACGATATGCAAATGTTCAGCATGCTCTTCCTCTGACTTGGAATAAACCAATATGTCGTCGATGAAAACTGCGACGAATTTGTCCAACTCAGACATGAACACTGAATTCATTAAATACATAAAGTGAGACAGAGCATTGGTTAATCCAAATGACATGACGAGATACTCATACAGTCCATATCTCATCGAGAATGCCGTCCTCGGTATATCCTCAGCCCGGATTTTGATTTGATTGTATCCGGACCGAAGATCCATTTTTTGAGAATACCATCGCACCAACAAGTTGATCAAATAAAATATCGATGCAAGGCAATGGATACTTATTCTTGATTGTGACGGCATTAAGTGGCTGGTAATCAACACACAGCCTTAAGGTTTCATCCTTCTTCATCACAAACAACACGGAGAAGCCCCACGGTGATGAACTTGGATGAATGAAACCTTTACTCAAAAGATCATTCAGATGTTGTTTTAATTCAGCTAGCTCCTTGGGTGCCATCTTGTATGGCCTCTGAGAAATCGGTGTCATTCCCGGTGCAAGTTCAATCTTGAACTCGACTTCCCGTTCGAGCGGCATGCCTGGTAGATCATCCAAGAACACATCGGGATACTAACATACCACCGGAATGTCCTCCAACTTGAGTGTTTCAGAGTGGTAAGCTGCAGCAATCTCTGGAACAGGGCTGTCCAAGAACAGCGTATGTGAAAAGTGTAGCGTAGTCTTTAGGTGGATTATTATGGGGACCACCCTGTGGTTCACCCACTCCGGGATCGCAGAGGGTGGTGCCGTGTGATGCAGCACCCAACAGCACACATGAAAATAATATGAACAACATACAAACTTTTATTTGACATAAAACAGCGGAAGTCTATTTACAAAACTTAATTATACAGCGGAAGTATTATACATAGCTAGTCTCTAGTCCTATCTACGCAAAAGTGCAGCTATCCAGCCCAGGGACGCTACACACTAGCAGCATAGAACCGGAGATTACAGCGGCGTGCAGGGCTCCAGCTCGGCCGTGTACCCTGACAGGGGCATCGCCTCGTCCTCGGAACCTTCCTCATAACTCTCACCTGCACACAACTCAAATATTGCAACCGTGAGCACGATGGCTCAGCAAGGTTTAACCGACAACCCTAGTCATGGAACTCTACATGCAGGGATGTGTAATATAGGAAAAAGACATTGCAATAAAGACACGCCTACATGTTAATCCTTACTTTCAGTTTTATAGCAACAGTTTAATGTGCCTTAGGCATTCATCACATCAGAAGTCCACATTCAAACAAGAAACGCTTTCCTCCGATGTGGTGATGCCCAAAGTTGAAAATAAACTTAATGAGCTCTACATTTACAACATACATGGTAATAAGACAATATTAATTCAATACAGAACATTCATCTGGCTTATTTCACTTCTTACTACGTCACAGCACAGTGGATAAGCGGTACTCAAATAACCGTCATTTACAACATACATGGTAACAAGACAATATTAATTCAATACAGAACATTCATCTGGCTTATTTCACTTCTTACTACGTCACAGCACAGTGGATAAGCGGTACTCAAATAACCGTGAGGGACGGTGATTGCAATCAGGAGACACCCGGATAACATGTCACATACACCCACTTTCAGAAGTGTGGTGCTTCACACCTTCCTACTCTGTTGCTGCAGCAACCTTTCAAAGGCAACCCAAATGCCGAACCGTTCCATCCGTAACGGGCAGGAGGTCCCCGTGTGGAGCGTGTCTGTGTCCACCAGAAGATTTACACTTTGCTACCCTCAACCCGCTCCTATAAAATGGTTGGGTAAGCCTCGGCACCCAGGTTAACCAATTACATCGGTTTCCTGGTTCCCATATGCTAGTATGCATCCGGTACTGTTCGATACTTGTCCAGCAGGGCCGCACACGGCTCGGTCCTCAATCAAAACCAACAGGGCTACGCATGTGAGTCCTCCGCTCACTGCATCCTATCCCCCCTGCTGGGTCTCAGTTTCACAATCTTAAGCCATTATCTACCTCTTTCCATACAGTGTGAATAAATACCTATCTCACGAGTAGATTCCAACCACTCGACTTCTACCGAAATCCTAAGGACATTAGCATGGCATTCTCTACTCGTCGAGTTTGTAAACTACCCAACCCTCCATAGGATTTAAAGTCATGCAAGTGGGGTTTCAATCACCCTAACTCTAATGCACACATTACACCGTAACATAAGTGATACAAATGAAAACTTTGCAAAAGTATTTAAATACAAACCAGAGCTTGTGTGGTTGGGAGTTACACGGAAAGTCAGCGTCTGGTGGGAGGACGTCCAACGGCTCTGGCGCATCCTCAACTTCGGTCACTATATGAAATGTTAAAAAATATATGCATAAGTGCTAAGGAATTATAAGAAGTAAACTTCTATTCATATCTACTGCTATTTAGGTTCCTTGATTGGCTTTGGGATTTTCCAGTGGATACTAGACTCTCTAAGGATGATCTGAGAAAAATTTGGAGAAATTTCATTGCACCTTGTGGTCTCCAAAATTCCCATAAGTACAAGGCTTCTCTGAATTTTGAGCCCAAATATGGAGTTTTAACATGTCTAACAGTGGATGAACTAATTAGGGTAAGTCTCCAGGGTTCTAACAAAATTTATTTCGCCATTTTTGGAGCTACTAACAGAGAGATATGGGTTTTTCAAGTTTGGGTAAAATCTGAAAATGTCTTTGTGTATTTTCCCATTTTTCAGAGACATAAAGGATTGACACCACATTTGGCCAAGCAAATGAGGTCCAATGCCTCTGAAATTTTTACTGGAGTTCAATGATTTTTGGAATAATGTCCTTCCCAAATTTAGGAACTTTCCAATAAACAAAACTCCTGTCAAAATTCCTACAAGATTTTCTTAAATGAATTAATGAGCCAAATCCAGAGATTTTCGTAACCATTGGGATGCACCCTGGATATTACTCTCTGATGGAATCCAACAAAATTTGTTTGACAATTTTTAGACATTCCTACACAAAGTTATGGCTCTTCAAAGTTTGAAATGAAATAGGAAAACCCTGGAAATGTTTAAACGCTGCGGCGGGCCCCACACGTCAGCACTCTCTTCCACCTCACGCCAAACAGAGGACCCGGCGGCGCCCTCCGGCGAGGGTGGCCGGAACGGCCTTCCAGGTGGCCTTCCGAGCCAAATCTCGCCGCCCCCCCCCCCCATTTTCCATGCCACTGAACACGACGGTGGTGTCGCCGGCGGCAAAAACTCGTCAGAAAATGGTGCGCACCGGTCACAGCAAAGACTAGGGTTCCAGCAAGGTTGCAGCGGCACATTTCTTCACCAAATGATCACCTCTTGAGCTCTACAGCACCAGGGAAAGGTGTAGAAGACGGACATGGCAACCAACCCGGCCGGGGAGCTCTCCAAACCCATCGGAAACGTGCGCCCGAAGTGGTCCGAAGGTTTTCCCATGGCAGGAACGTGGACTTCTAGCTCTACACTTAATTTCACGGCCTACAATCGAGGAATGAAGGGCGCTAGCTAGTATAGAACCTGTGTGCGAAGTTTAAACCACTCACAACACGAATTGAGGATGAATTTTGCAAATCTTTACCTCGAGGTCGAGTTGCGCTGCCCGGAGAAAAATTTCCAAATTCTAGTCTGAGGAGTCACGGCTTGGGCTGAGTTTTGGGTGTGATCAGCTCCGGTCGTAGGTGCACCGATGGGTTGGATTGTTTGAGCGTAAGCTTCTCCGGTTTGAGCTGTCCACGGCGACCCAACTCGGTTTCTTCGGTGTTCAACCGAGCGCACGGCCGAACTTCGAATTTCGGCATGCAAACGAGCACGGAACAGAGGAGTGCAGTTTATAGCCAGCTAGAGCACCCATGTGTGCTGTTTTTTTTGTATGGAGAGCTCGAGCATCCGAGCTACGTTGGTGGCTGGCGATCGGAAAAACAGCAGAGCGGCCGAGGCAGTGAGTTTTTCGCAGGAGCAGACCATTGAGGCTGAGAGCAAGCTGAGGAAGGCGAAATGGCTCTGTGGCACTCGTGGCGTGGTGATCAGAACGAGCACAGGGTTGAGCAAGCAGGAGGTGGCGCCTGAGGCCTCGGGCGGGGGTGGCGCCGGCGCGCTGTGAGCTCGTGGTCAACAGAGAGGGAAAATTGAGTCGGTTGTGAAGAGTGTGTGGCTGACAAATGGGTCCCACCCCCTCATTTCTTAATCCATTTTTCCACAGCTACTCACAATTAAATGCTTTGCTTCAACTCAAAGTCATGGTTTGAAATGTTTAATTCAAATGATTTGAATTCTAGTGTGGAATTTGAATTGAGTTTGGTTATTGGAATTTGAATTCTCCCTTTGCATTGTTCCAAAAACATAGCAAACCAACTCAATTATTTTTGAATTTTTGGCATGGCTGCTAATTCAAATGTGGAGGACACATTTATGGAACCAAATTTGCAAATTGTGGAAGTCGAGATTTGAAACTGAAATTAATTCAGATTCGAGGCTTCCTCTTTTAATCCTAAAACAAATACTAGAACCCCTCCAAATGAGCTGAAATTTGGAAGATTAAATATTTGACATGTGAAGATCCAGGATATGAATTCAGATCTCCATGTTTGAAAGTTTTGGGAGGATTGAATCATCACTTTGAACTCACACCGTTATAATTCAAAGTTTTAATTCTCCTCATTTTTCCTAAGTATAAATGTGCAGAAATTCTTGCTACCAATTTTTGGGGATTTTACATCCCTCCCTCCTTAAAAAGAATCTCGTCCCAAGATTCGAAAAAAAAAAAGCAAAGTGGGGAAACTTTACCGGGTATACGATGATAGCAATTTCGGATGATTTGCTTGAAGATAGTCCTCGCTTTCCCATGTCGCCTCATCAGCGGTATGGTTACTCCACAAGACCTTGTAAAACCGTAAGGTCAGGTTTCTTGTGGCGCGAGTCTTTTCATCGACAATCCGGATCGGATACTCAGAGTACATGAGGTCCGGTTGAAGAACTTCTATGTCTTCAGTGCGGATTTCAGCCGAGGGTTTGAGACACTTCCTCAGCTGATAGATGTGGAAGACGTTGTGAATCCCTGCGAGTGATGCCGGTAACTCTAGGCGATAGGCCACGGGTCCGCGTTTTTCAATGATGGCAAATGGACAAATGAATCACGGCGCAAGTTTGCCATTCACACCGAAATGAAGAACTCCCTTGGAGACACATGGACATAAATATGGTCCCCGATGTCGAAGTGGAGAGGACGGTGTCTTTTATCCGAATAGATCTTCTGACGAGATTGAGCAGCCTTGAAATTGACTTGTATTACTCGCACTCGTTCTTCAGCCTCATTCACCAGTTCAATGCCATAGATAACTCGCTCACCGGACTCACACCAGTTGAGTGGTGTGCGGCATTTCTGGCCGTAGAGAGCTTCATACAGTGCCATCTTGATGCTAGCTTGATAGCCATTGTTATATGAAAACTCCACCAACGGCAAACGATCGTCCCAGTTTTTACTGTGGCGGATGGCACAAGCACGTAGCATGTCTTCAAGCACTTGATTCACCCGTTCAGTTTGACCATCTGTCTGCAGGTGATACGCGGAGCTGCAGATCCGTTTGGTCCCCAATGCCGCATGCAGCTGTTCCCAAAACCGAGCGACGAACAGCGCACCACGATTTAAAATAATGGAGCGGGAAACACCGTGCAAGCACAAGATCCTTGTGATATACAACTCCGCATATTGCTTGGCCACGTATTTTTTATGTACGGGGATAAAATGAGCCGACTTGGTTAGTCGATCGACTATTACCCAAATCGAGTCATGCTTGTGAGACGTGAGAGGTAAACCAACTATGAAGTCCATGCTTATATCCTCCCACTTCCATGCCGGAATGTTCAATGGTTGCAGCTGTCCGGCTTTACGCATATGGTCGGCTTTCACCTACCGACACGTATCACATTTGGATACGTACTTTGCGATTTCTATTTTCATCCGCATCCACCAAAACCTGGTTTTCAGATCTTGGTACATCTTGTTGCTGCCCGGATGAATAGAATACTTCGACAAATGAGCTTCGTCCAATATTTTCTTCCGAAGCTTCATGTCACGGGGTACCACTATACGGTCTTTAAACCATAGTGTTTTGTTCATCCCTTTGGAAGCATTACATTTTGCCATTCTTCATCCTTCTCCGAATATGCAACATTCCCACGTCTTTCTTCTGAGCTTCCATAATCTCCTCTCGTATGGTACGGACGAGAGCAAGATTATATAATGCCCCATATGGAACCAAGTACAAACTCGGCTCCTCTTCAAGTGGGGTGATGGACAGATGTTTGACGTGAGATTTGCGGCTTAAGGCATCGGCAACCACGTTTTCCTTTCCGGGATGGTAGTGAATCTCGATCTCATAGTCTTTGATCAGCTCTAGCCATCTCCGTTGCCGCATATTCAACTCCTTTTGAGTGAATATATATTTCAAACTCTTGTAGTCAGTGTAGAGAAGCACCAAGTTCCCAAGTAAATAGTGTCTCCATTTTTTCAATGCCAACACCACAGCAGCGAGCTCAAAATCATGAGTCAGATAGTGCTGCTTGTGGTTACGAAGTTGGCGTGAGCCATAGGCGACCACTCTTGCTCCTTGCATCAATACACAGCCAAGCCCGATACTGGACACATCACAATATGCGTCGAACGGGCTTGGTTGTATCCGGTTGAGCTAACACCCGGGCTGTTTTAAGATGCTTCACCAATGCTTGGAAAGCTCCTTCACATGCTGAGCTCCAAACATATTTGATCCCCTTCTTCAACAGTTCAGTTATCGGCTTAGCAAGCTTCGAGAATTCAGTATGAATCTCCAATAATATCCTGCTAAACCGAGAAAGCTCCTGACTTCATGGACAGATGTGGGGGACTTCCATTTCAGCACTTGTTCGATTTTGCTTGGATCAACTGCAATGCCTTCCGCAGAAATAATATGACCAAGAAATGGCACTTGGCTGATCCAGAACTTGCACTTGCTGAACTTAGCATAAATCTTATGGTCTCGCAATCGTTGAAGCACGATATGCAAGTGTTTGGCGTGTTCTTTTTCAGACTTGGAATATACCAAGATGTCGTTGATAAACACCACCATGAACTTGTCCAACTCCAGCATGAACACTTAGTTCATGAGATACATGAAATGTGCCGGGGCGTCGGTGAGACGAAAAGACATGACGAGGTATTCGTACAGCCCATATCTCGTCGAGAACGTCTTCCGAATGTCCTCCGCTCAGATCTTGATTTGGTGATATCCGGAGTGAAGATCCATCTTTGAAAATACACTTGCACCCACAAGTTGATCGAAGAGAATATCGATGTGGGCAGTGGATATTTATTTTTGATGGTGACGGCATTGAGAGGTTGGTAATCCACACACAACCTCAAGGTTTCATCCTTCTTCTTCACAAACAGCGCCGAGCATCCCCATGGCGAGGAACTCGGTCGAATGAAATTCTTCTTCATTAAATCATTGAGATGCTCCTTCAGTTCAGCTAGCTCATTCGGAGCCATCTTATACGGTCTCCGTGATATCGGTGTCGTCCCGGGTATGAGTTTGATCTTGAACTCGGCATCCCTTTCAGGTGGCATGCCCGGGAGATCGTCCGGAAATACGTCCAGATATTCACGGACTACACGAATATCCTCAAGTTTTTTGGCTTCCGTGTTATATGTAGCCGGAGCTTCTTGAACCGAACGGTCAAGAATAAGAACATGTGGTTCTTGAAGTGGAGAGTTTAAACGAACCACACGTGGAATGATGTCAAGAACAGCACCATGGCGATGTAGCCATGATATTCCTAAAATGATATCAAGTTTTTGACTCTCTAACATGTTTAGAGAAGTCGGGTATAGATTCCCACCCAATTGTAATGGTGCTCTGTAGACCATCCTATCAGCTTTTATTTTCCCACCCGGAGAGCAAATCAAATATGAACTATTTGTGGGAATGATAGGAAATTGATATTTAATAACATAAGATTGACTTATGAAATTATGGGTGGCACCGGAGTCAAAAAGTATGACTACGGGATGATCTAAATAAGAAAACGTACCTGCAAGGACGGGTTCGCCTTCCGGCACATCTTCGATGGCTAAGTGGTGGACGTTGCTGGGTTTTTGTCCCGGTTTCTTTGGCTTATTACTGGGCTGATTTGCACCTTGATACGGTTCTCCACCTCTGCCCTGTCGCTGCTCGGGGCAGTCCTTCGCAATATGCCTGACACGGCCACACGTGAAGCACGTATAAGGTGTTGGGGTCCCTCCGAGTTGAGGACGGAATCCCGGTGCACGCGGTTGCAGTTGAGGCGCACGCGGAACCATCCTTTGCTGGTGTTGTTGCTGTGCTGGATACAATGGTCGGAAGCTTGGTGCATTATATTGTCGGCCACAAAACTGAGGCGTTCGCGCCAGTGCCTGCCATCTTTGACCGGATGGTGAGCGATACAACATGCGGTATTTTTGTGGCGCCCCACTGTAAAATCCCCAAAAAGTAGTAGCAAGAAAAATTCAGCTCATGTACACATAGGAAAAATGAGGGGAATTAAAACTTTGAATTATAACGGTGTAAGTTCAAAGTAGTGATTCAAACTTCCCAAAACTTCCAAACATGGAGATCTAAATTCATAACTTGGGTCTTCATATTTCAAATATTCAACCTTCCAAATTTCAGCTCATTTGGAGGGGTTTTATTATTTGTTTGGGATTAAAAGAGGAAGCTGTGGGACGCCCGCGGCCCGGGAATCGCAGTGGGTGGTGCCGTGCGATGCGGCACCCAACAGCATGCATGAAAAGAGGCGTAAGAAACATAACGACACCATTTTGTTACTCAAAGTAATTTCTTTTACAACATAATGTACACACGCAGCGGAAATTAAAATGTGCTGGACAAACTACTCACTCTCGACCCTAACTACGCCGAAGAGAAGTCGTTCAGCCCGTGAACGCTTCCTACTAGCTTCACCAAAGAAAGGCAGCGGCTAGGTTTCCGATGAGTTGAACAAACCGTGAGGTTCATCGTCTCACCGAACAACCCTCTTCATAGCAGGCATCCTGCTACCTGCAAAAACAACTCAGAAGCAACCGTGAGCACTAAGGCTCAACAAGACTTACCCGTCACTCCTAAACATGCAACTCTACATGCAGAGGTAGTGAGAAAGTAGGCATAGGAATTTGCAAAATGCATCATGACTAAACTTGATCCTTATATTCAGATTCTTATAGCCTTCATTTTAGTGGTCCTCACGCCTCACAACATCGGAAGTCCACAATCAAACAAGAAACGCTTATCCCGATGTTGCTAGCCTATGGTGGAAATGAAATTTAGTTGGCTCTATATCTACTTCAGTCAAGGTTCCAATACAGTGATTAATCCACAAACAGCAAGTTAAGAGACTTAGTTCATCTTTTTACTAAGTCACGGCGCAGTGGGCAAGTATGCTCAATCCTCTTCCGCGAGCGACGGTGATTCGAATCAATAACAACCCGGAATACACGACACATACACCCGCCTCGAAAGACTCTCTCAAGAGCTCTTTCTTACGTTGTATGCAGCAACCTTTCACACGACACCCCGACATAGAAAAACGCTTCGCGCCGAGCAGGATGGTCCTCTACGCGGACACGTCGAAGTTGCCCGCTAAAGGATTTACACCTCCCGCCTTCTCAACGCCATTCCCACGCGAAGGATGAGTTTCTTTATCACGGTCCATCGTGTTACATCGGTTTCATGGGTCCCATACCCCACTATATATCCGGTACAGCTCAATCTTGTCCAGCAGGTCCGCATACATACGGTCCTTAACCGACACGGACGGGGCTACAACCAACCTCCACATTTGCCTTACCATCCCGGTCCAGGCCAAATGTGGTCTCAAGCATTGTCACACCCATCGCAGGTCGAGACCAACCTTGAGCGCTCCATCCTACAGGAACATCCCCGTCCCCATCTCATATTCATGAGGGTGCTCTTATCATTTATCTCTCGCGAGTAACTCCCTTACTCGAACTTTCTCGCGAGTAGCTTTTTACTACTCGACTTCTACTGAGCTAGCTACAACATTAGCCTAGCATCTACAACGTGGCAAAGCCTACACTAAACCTTCTAATTAGGGATGTAATAGTCATGCAAGTGGGTTTCAATCATCCTAGACATAATGCACTCAAGTCTAACAAACATGATGTGAAGTAAAGCAAAATTTAAAATGGTAACGATATGCAAACCGGGGCTTGCCTTGCTCAACGGTTTTTGTTAGAAGCTAGAAGTTAGTCTTCCTCCGGAGAATCCGCCAAACTCGTCACGAGATGGAGATCCTCGCTGTAGAGTCGGATCCTCGTCGAACGTCGACGTCACGTGAGCTATTATATTGCAATGCACATATATTTCAAAAGCAATTTAGAACTGTTTCAAAACTGTTGTACAGTTAACTCACACATAATAGAGGTAAACAACAGCAAGGTTTCTGTTGTTGGATCTAAACCTTAGAGAAGATGAAAGCTAGGGTGAAAAGAAGATACTAATAATCACCATGTGATTAAGTCCATTATATGAACACTTAAACCTAAAAGATGGTAGCTCAAGTCCCAGAGGTCCAATGAAGCTGAGAATTTAACCACAGCCTCTATGGAAGGTATTCAGGCAGTGTGCAAAAATTGAGCTCATGAAATGGCTTCATGTGAGCACAACAAATCCTTATGTGGTTTTCACTAATCTGCCTTTACCCCCTAGATATTAAGCTTTCCTATGCTGCAAAGTAGACTTTATGTGAAGTACAAAATGTCCTGAGTCCATAGGAATTGGTTTTACTATTTTTGGAGTTTTCTACATGGAGATATGGATTTTACAAGGATTGGGGAAAAGCTGAAATTGTCTCTGTTTATTTTCCTATTTTTCAGAGACATAAGGAATGAACACATTATTTGACCCAGCAAATTAGGTCCAATGCCTCTGAAATTTTTACTGGAGTTCAAGGAATTTTGTAAGAATGTCCTGTCAAAATTTGGGAATTTTCCAATAAACAGAACTCCTGTAAAAATTCAGACAAGATTTTTCTTAATTGAATTAATGAGCCAAATTCAGGGATTTTCATAAACATTGGTCTGCACCCCTGGATAGTACTCTTTGAGAGGAATCCAACAAAATTTGTTTCACAATTTTTGGACATTCCTACACAAAGTTATGGCTCTCCAAAGTTTGAACTAGAGTGAGAAAATCTGGAAAATGTTTAAATGCTGACAGTGGGTCCCACCTGTCATCCCTAACCTCCAGACTCGCGCCCAACAGGGCAGTGGCGGCCCACTCCGGCGAGGTCGCCGGAAAACAAGTTCCCAGCCACCTCCAGACCCCCTGCTGGCCGCCCCCCCATATTTCCCCACGCTGAACACGTTGGTGAGGTCGCCGGCGGCTGAAACTCGCCGGAAAATAGGGCGTACCGGTCACAGCAAACCCTAGAGCTCCGGCGAGGTCTTGCACGGTGAATTCTCCATCAAATGGTTGGTTCTTGGGCTCTACAGAACAAGGGGATCATCTAGAAGACCGGCATGAGGTCTAAACCAGCTGGAGATGGCTCTAAACCTATCGGCACCGTGCACCCGATAGGGTCCAGCGGCATACCCACTAAAAGAGCTCGGATTGCTCAATGTACACTCAATTTCTTGGTCTAAAATCGATGGAGGAGGTGTGCTAGGCAGTTAACAACCTGTATGTGAAGTTTGAGACCCAACAAACACGAATTGAGGACGAATTTTACAATTCCTTACCTCAAGGTCCGTTTCTGCCGCCCGGGAGAAAAACTTGAAATTCTCCCTCTGTGATCAATGGCTGGGGCTGAGCTTTGGAGGTGAGAAACTAGACTTGTTGGTGCACAGATGGGGTGTCTTGCTTGGGCGTGATACCTCCTTTGTGCTAGCCACGGTGATCAGTTTCGGTCCTCCGACGTGCAACACGGGAGCAGCAGAAACTTTTCTGTTTCTGGGCGCTTGTGAGCTCTGGATGGTGGAGGGAAGTTGACAGCCGGCTAGAGCACTCAAGGGTGAATCTTTTTGCTGTTGGAAGCTCGAGCAAATGGAGCTGGGTTCAGTTGCTGGCGATCAGAGAACAGAGGGGAGCTGCTGTTCTTCTTCTCGGGAGCAAACACACGGGAGCAGATGGGCTCGAGCTGGTAGAGGCAAAAGAGGGTTGTGGCACTTGCTGTGGTGATCACGATGAGCAAAAATCAACCCAGCAGGAGGTGGCGTGGGAGGTGTCCAGCACGAGCTGCTGCTGTCGAGCTCTCCATCGATGAAGAACAGGGCTGAGTCGGTTTCTGCTCTCGTGAGACTGACCGGTGGGGTCCACAGCCACAAGTCTCCCTCTTTTCCCCCATTTCGATTTAAAATAGCAAACGAGCTCTGAATTTGATCAAATTTGGAGGATAGGTCAAAAGAATTATGAGGAACTCAAATCTGAAATCAGATTTTGAAATTGAGTATGTTTGGTTCAAAATTCAAATTTAAGTTTGAATTTGAGCGTGCCCTCATTTAATCCTCAGAATAAATAGTATATGAAACCTAAAATTCTCCAAATTTGAAACTTAGGCTCTTGAATACATGAGAAATGCATCTATGCTCTCACATATGGGCCTTTGTACAATCTGAATAGGAATCCTTTTAAAAGGCTTCAAATTGCATTTAAATTTCCTCCCCTCTACTCATAGAGAAGGTGCACATGAGTTAGAGTTTTTGGGAGTCTAATTCTTTCCCCTATGTTAACATGTGTTGAGCACGGGCTAGAGAAAATTTTTAACTCCCTCACATGTCCATATTTGTGTTCATCATTTCATGTGACACAATTATAGTCTTTTATCGCCTTAACTTTGTTTCATATGTTGAAATAAAACTTTAACAAAGTTAGGGCTGTTACAGAAGCCCTATAATCTGAATTTGAATTTCAGTTTAAAATCCCAACTCCCTCAATTTGCAAATTTGGTTCCACAAATGTGTTTTCCACATTTGAATTAGCAGCCTTGCCAAAAACGAGAAACTTTGGAGTTGGTTTGCTATGCTTTTGGAACAATGCAAAAAGGATAATTCAAATTTCATTTCAAATTCAAATGACCAAACATAATTCAAACTCCACACCAGAATTCAAACCGTTTGAATTCAACAAATTTAAACCATGACTTGGTGTGGAAGTATAAACTTTAATTTTGAGTAGCTGGGGTAAAAATATCTGTGGAAAGTAATTGAGAAATTACAGTGGTGGGACCCAGCAGTCAGCCTCACAAAAATCAGCTTTCCCTCTCCCTGTTTTTCCCGGTTGATCACAGCGCGCCAGCTCCCGGCAAAGTCCTACCCCATACGCTTCCACCGAGCTGCTTCACGCGCTGCTCTTGACGTCGGTTCGCGCGCCTGGGCGATCAAAGTGGCAGCCCGAGTGCCTCTGCTCTCTTCTTCATGCTACCCCGCAGACTCCACAGCCTCTGTTCGAGCGCTCACGAGAGAAACACCGTGCGCCGCCTCTGTCATCGTTGCTGCTCGGCCTCCGGCCACTTTAGCGCCTAGCTGAGCTTACCATAGAGTGCACCGACCTCCACTGGACGTCATCCGCACCTGCACAGCTCGTGCCCGGCCTTCTCCTGTCAGTGCCAACCAGTTTTCCTCTGGCAAAACAGAGCCGACGTTGCACCTCGCTGCTCCACGTCTTCCAGCCGGTCCAACGCCTCTCCCGCACGACCAACACCTCCCTAAGGTGCGCCAACGTGTCTAGATCATGCTTCCGTAGTCCCTTTACTCTTCCCCGTCGCTGGCTAGCCGGAATTCGGGTTTTACCGCCGGAGTACGTGTTGAACCGACGCGAGCCAAATCTGGAAATTCATCCAACATGGTTGATCATTGGTTCAACAATTAAAGCCACAGAAACTAATAACCCTAGCGCTCTCCCACACCAAAGCACGCATCAAACCATCCACCACACGCCCCGGGCAACGTGAAATCGCCGGCAGCGGCAAAAAACGGGCCAGTCCTCCGGTGAACGCCCTATTCCCGCCAATTGCTGCACTAATTAAGGTGCGTTCCATGCTCCACGAGCTCTGGGGATACTTTTGGGCAACGTAGCTCACCGTGAGAAGCTTCGGACACACCAGAACGCGTCGATGCTGAACTCCCGAGCCGCCCCGCCGATGCCGACCCATCTCCGGCCGTTTTCATGATGGGAAACCTTGCCCGGCAGCTGCGGCACGTTCCAAGGATCGTGTAGGGCGAAACCGGAGCAAAAACGGTGGAGAATTGTGGGAGAGTAAGCCGCGCCACGATCTGTGCCGGTGTGCACGCACGTTCTCTGGCGGGAGGTTGAAGAAGCATCTGACCCGTGGGCCCCCCTTTGAGTCTCTGTGTAAATTTCAAACAGAAAGTTATTCAAGTTTGAAAAATCCATAACTTTGTGTAGAAAACTCCAAAAAGGGTGAGACCAGTTTTGTTGGAATCCTCATAAGGAGTACTTCACAGGGGAGCAAACTGCTTGCTATGAGAATGCCCAGGAATTTCTGTAGAATTGTTTTACATAAATCCTTTGGAGATTTATTTCAGGAGCAATTCTTTATAAAACATTCTCAAATTTGGGCAGCTATTCATTTTCATAGTAACTGATCTCCATTAAAAATTTGAGCTTCATTGGAGTTGATTTACTAGGATAAATTGCCTTCCAAAGTTCATCCTTTATTTGAAAAATTCAAATTTAAACAGAAACTTTTTCAGAACTCCTGTCCAACTTCAAAAATTCATATCTCTCTGTCGGTATTCCAAAAATGGTGAAACAAATTTTGTTAGAACCATGGAGGCCTACCCTAATCAGATCATCAACTGTTAGTCATGTCAAAGCTCCTGATTTGGGCTCAAAATTCAGAGAAATCTTGTACTTGTAGGAATTTTGGAGACTACATTGTGCAATGACATTTCTCCAAATTTTTCTCAGAACATCCTTAGAGAGTCTAGTATCCACCATAAAAATTCCAAAGCCAATTAAGGGACCTAAATAACAGTAGCTCTAAATAAAAGTGTACTTCTTATATAAAACTTACACTTATGCATGTATTTTTCTATTTCATAATAGTGACCGAAGTTCAGGGCGCACCGGAGCCGTTGGACGTCCTCCCACCAGAAGCTGACTTCCAATTTAACTCGCAGCCAGATAAGCCCCGGTTTGCATTTAAATACTTTTGCAAATTCTTTATTTGTATCACTTATGTCTAGGGTGAATTCTTGCATTAGAGTTAGGGTGATTGAAACCTTACTTGCATAACCTTTTAAATCCTATGGAGGGTTGGGTAGTTTACAGACTCGATGAGTAGTGAATGCCGTGCTAATATGCTTAGGATCTCGGTAGAAGTTGAGTAGTTGGAATCTACTCGCAAGGTAAGGTTTTATCACACGGTTTGGTCAGAGTAGAAAATGGCTTAAGAGTGGTGAAAATGAGACCCAGCAGGGGGATAGGAAGCAGTGAGCGGAGGTCTCACGTGCGTAGCCCTGTTGGTGTCGATTGAGGACCGAGTCGTGTGCGGGCCTGCTGAACAAGTATCGAACAGTACCGGATGGCATACTGACATAAGCAGGAAACCGATGTAATTGGTTAACCTGGGTGCCGAGGCTTACCCAACCGTAAATAGGAGTGGGTTGAGGGTAGCAAGGTGTAAATCTGCCAGTGGGCACAGTCACGCTCCACGCGGGGACCTCCTGCCCGTTACGGATGGACCAGTTCGGCATTTGGGTTTCCTTTGAAAGGTTGGTGCATACAACAGAGTAGGAAGGGGTGTGGAATCACGCTTCTGAAAGTGGGTGTATGCAACGTGTTGTCCGGGTGTCTCCTGATTGCAATCACCGTCCCTCGCGGTTATTGAGTACCGCTTGTTCACTGTTCTGTGACGTAGTAAGAAGAGGAATAAGCCAGATGAATGATAATATATTGTGATGAACTATTACTGTTTGGAAACCATGTATGCTGTAGACATAGAGCTAATTAAGTTTATCTTCCACTTTGGGCATCACCACATCGGGGGAAAGCGTTTCTTGTTTGATTGTGGACTTCCGATGTGGGGGCTGCCTAAGGCTTATTAAACTGCTGCTATAAAACTGAAAATAAGGATCAACTTGTAGGCGCGTCTTTATTGCAAAGTCCTTTTTTCTATCTTACACATCCTTGCATGTAGAGTTCCATGCCTAGGATTGTCGGTTAAGATTTCTTTGCCATCGTGCTCACGGTTGCAATATTTGAGCTGTGTGCAGGTGAGAGTTATGAGGAAGGGTCCGAGGATGAGGCGATGCCCCCATTGGGGTACACGGCCAAGCTGGAGCCCTGCACGTCGCCATGATCTCTGGTTACATGTTGCTAGTGTGTAGCATCCCCGGGTTGGACGACTGCACTTTTGCTTAGTTAGGCTAAGAGAGTAGTTATGTATATTACTTCCGCTGCATAATTAAGTTTTGTAAAAAGACTTCCGCTGTTTTATATCAAATAAAAGTTTGTATATTGTTCTTAATTCTTTTCGTGTGTGCTATTGGGTGCCGCATCGCACGGCACCACCCTATGTGATCCTGGAGTGGGTGAACCATGGGGTGGTCCCTACAGTCGTGGTATCAGAGCCGCATTGGGAATAGCACACTTGAAAAGAGCCTATTTTGAAAACTTAGAAGTAGTCGAGTGAGGATTAGTCTATAAGCCCACATAAGGTCTATGATAGTAGTAGATATTATGGTGGAAATGCTAACCTACTTGTTATTAATTTTGTAACAACGCTCTGATGTCAGGTAAGAGGTAAGGTATGCCACCGCAGGCGGATGAATTGCGGTAACTCACCATATGAGTAATCGTATGGAAGGGTATACCATGGCTTGGCACGGTAGTTAATATGAGTCTCTGAACCTCTCTATGGTTCTGAGAGCATATGAAAATGCTGATCTCCAGCGTGCTTTAGACAAAAGTGAGAATACCCCATCATGTGGTAAGCAACACGATAGTATGCAACTCTTGAACGTTCAATGTTCAAAGGGCCATACGCAGCGCTCGCCATTGGCGTGCCTCAACGGTCATGAGGCAGTAGGTGGTGTCCGTTGGGTTGATAAAATTCCCAATCGTGACGACCTGTTCGTGCTCTACTCGGGTTCCCCGTTGTGTGGTGTAAAAACACGACCATGTACCTTGAGACGTGGCTTGACTCAAGGACGATCCATATGGCAATGATACGGACCGTATGTTTTTATTCTGATATGGAACTGCCTGAAATGTCATAAACCTTTGTGTGCACCATTATTGTGTGGTTTTCTGCAGGTACATTAACCACGTTAGTGCATGACGTTTAGCAACTGTTTGTGAGTGGCGTTCTTAGTTCCACCATTTGACACAGATATGCCGGAATACCGGCTTAGGATTTTTCTCTGGTGAGGAAACGTAGTACTGAGATTGCATAAAAGGATATTTTTAAATAAAAGCGTTAAAATGAAGTTTAGGATTCCATATAGGGGTTATTGAACTCCTATATTGAACTAATAGTCAATTGGGAGTGTAGATTCATTTCTAAGGATTTAGGAACAACCTCCCCTTTTTTCGGCAGAAACTTTTCTGAATTTAAACAGGGCATAACTTAGGAATAGTTGAACCAATGGAAGTGTGGGATACCATTCTGGAAAGGTTTTGAAGTCCTCTACAACTTTTCTGTAGAGCTCCAGAACAGAATCTCCTTCCAAATGGATGAAAATGTCAGATGAGTAGGCACTGTCCAGAAACAAGGCTGTCCAAAATTGCTCTCTGGAATTTTCTGTATTTCGACCACAACTTTCTGTAGAAAAAATTCTAAGAGTCAAGTAAGACATCATTGGAAAGCATAGGAAATGTGCTACAACTTTGTAGTTCAGTGTTTTCCAAGATTGAGGACAGAATTAGTTGGAATTTTGTGAACAAAACAGCCACTTTCAAAGGAGGTGCTGTCAAAATTCCTGAGAAAATTCTGTCAACTTGTAGAGATCATAATTCATAAACTAGGAGAGCTATTGTGGAGACCACCCCGTGGTTCACCCACTCCAGGATCGCATAGGGTGGTGCCGTACGATGCGGCACCCAACAGCACACACGAAAAGAATAATAAAGAACAACATACAAACTTTTATTTGTTATAAAACAGCGGAAGTCTTTTACAAAACCTATTCAAACAGCGGAAGTAATATACATATACAGCCTATCATCCTAGCTATGCAAAAGTGCAGCCGTCCAGCCCGGGGACGCTACACACTAGCAGCATGGAACCGGAGATCACGGCGGCGTGCAGGGCTCCAGCTCGGCCGTGTACCCCGACGGGGGCATCGCCTCGTCCTCGGAACCTTCCTCATAACTCTCACCTGCACACAGCTCAAATATTGCAACCGTGAGCACGAAGGCTCAGCAAGTCTTAACCGTCAACCCTAGGCATGGAACTCTACGTGCAAGGGTATGTAAGATGGGAAAAGGAATTTGCGACAAAGACACGCCTATAAGTTGGTCCTTACTTTCAGTTTTATAGCAGCAGATTCATGTGCCTTAGGCAGCCCTCACATCGGAAGTCCACAATCAAACAAGAAACGCTTTCCTCCGATGTGGTGATGCCCAAAGTGGAATATAAACTTAATTAGCTCTATATCTACAGCAATCAAGGTATTCAAGACATTAAGAGCAATACAGCATTTTTAGTTGGCTTATTTCACTTCTTACTACGTCACAGCGCAGTGAACAAGCGGGTACTTAAATAACCGCGAGGGACGGTGATTGCAATCAAGGCACACCCGGATAACACGTTGCATACACCCACTTTCAGAAGCGTGATTCCACACCCCTTCCTACTCTGTTGTATGCAACAACCTTTCAAAGGTAACCCAAATGCCAAACCGGTCCATCCGTAACGGGCAGGAGGTCCCCGCGTGGAGCGTGACTGTGCCCACCGGCAGATTTACACCTTGCTACCCTCAACCCACACCTATTTACGGTTGGGTAAGCCTCGGCACCCAGGTTAACCAATTACATCGTTTCCTGGTTCCCATATGCCAGTATGCATCCGGTACTGTTCGATACTTGTGCAGCAGGGCCGCACACGGACGGTCCTCAACCGACACCAACAGGGCTACGCACGTGAGACCTCTGCTCACTGCTTCCTATCCCCCCTGCTGGGTCTCATTTTTATAACTCAAGCCATTTTCTACCTCTTTTTATCCCATGTGATAAGTACTATCTCGCGAGTAGCTTCCAACAACTCGACTTCTACCAAAAACCTAAACATTAGCATGGCATTTCTCTACTCGTCGAGTCTGTAAACTACCCAACCCACCATAGGAGTCAAGAGGCTATGCAATTGGGGTTTCAATCACCCTAACTCTAATGCATACATTTCAACCTAGACATAAGTGATACAAATGAAAAACTTTATAAAAGATACTTAAGTGCAAACCGGGGCTTGCCTGGTTGCGAGTCAAATGGGAAGTTAGCTTCAGGTGGGAGGACGTCCAAGGGCTCCGGTGCGTCCTCAACTTCGGTCACTATTATGAAATGTAATAAAATACATGTATAAGTATTAAGGATTTATAAGAATTGGACTTCTACTCATAGCTACTGCTATTTAAAATCCTTAATTGGCTTTGGGAATTTTACAGTGGATACTAGACCCTCTAAGGATGATTTGAGCCCACTTTGGAGACATGTCATTGCATAATGTAGTCTTTAAAATTCCTACAAGTACAATGCTTATCTGAATTTTGAGCCCAATTCAGGAGCTTTGCCATAGCTAATGGTGGAAGATCTGACTAGAGTAAGTCTCCATGGTTCTAACAAAATTTGTTTCACCATTTTTGGAGCTACCATCAGAGAGATATGAATTTTTGAAGTTGGATAGGAGTTCTGAAAAGTTTTCTGTTTAAATTGAATTTTTCCAAATAAAAGCTGAACATGGGAAGGTAATTTGACCTAGAAAATGAACTCCAATGAAGCCCAAATTTTTACTGGAGATCAGTATCTATGAAGAGGATTTGCTGCCCAAATGTGGGAATATTTCATAAAGAATTGCTCCTGTAATAAATCCCTAAAGATTTACTAAAAACAATTCTACAAAAATTCCTGGGCATTTTGATAGCCAAAATTTGGTTTCTCTGTGAAGTACTCCTCATGAGGAATCCAACAAAATTGGTATCACTCTTTTTGGAGTTTTCTACACAAAGTTATGGCCTTGTAAAGATCAGCTAATTTCTGGAATTATTTCTCTAATGGAAACTTCAAATAATTGGGCTGGGCCCACTGTTTTAATCCGGACCAGTCAGATTTTAGCAACACCGGGGGCTACGGGGTTATTCCCGCGCAGCCGCACCAGATCCGGCGGCGCCACAAACCGATCCTCGCGCACACCCGGAGGCTGACCGGTGGAACCGGCCCTCCTTCGTCTTCCTCACGCTGCCCGCGCCTCCCGCGGCGATGCACGCTGGCGAGGCTTGCCGGGACGGGTTTCCCATGGTTCAAACTTCGTCAAACTCTCCGCTCCCCCATTTTTAACCGCGCTGAACACTGTGGGAGGGTCACCGGCGGCCGTGGCTCACCGTAAACCATCGCGCACCGGTGACAGCAAAGTTTTGAACTCCGGCGAGGTTGGGAACCCTTATTCCTCTATCATTCGATTGATTCTTGGGCTCTAGAGCATCAGTGAGTGATGTAGGAGCCCGTAAGGGTCCTGGCCGCCGGTGAAACTGCCGGCAACCGAGGGCTCCACGGCGACCCGAGGTGCTTTTGCACCGGCGACTACGAAAACAGCTAGGGCTCCCTCGTTTCTTGATGTTTTTGCTTGGTTCTTCGTCGAGGAGAGGCGCTAGGAAGTAGAGAAGCTCTGTGCAGGCTTACTCGAGGTCTAAAGGATCGAGCACCACAAATTTTTGGCTAGACCGCGCACTACCCGTCGGTGTACCGTTTGGGGAAACGGTGAAATTCTCGCCATCGGTCCTAGCAAACGCTAAACGGCCTCCGGCTACACGACCAGGACATGTCCACGCACCTTTCTTGTATAGGAAGTCGGGGGAGAGGGTGGCCGGTTGCTGCTGTTGACGGGGAGCCGAAATGGCGAGGTCCGGGCACCTTGAAGCTTTGGCGCCAATCCGCGTTTCTCGAGCAGTTCGGACCGGAAAACCTTGAAGGGGCTTTGGCAAGGGCTAGAGCACGTCCAGGCGATGCTCTTTGCTGTGGAGCGCTCGAGCAATCAAGCTTGGAGGGCTGTGGTCGATCGGAGAGAGCTGAGCGGCGGTGCTCAGCGGAAATGAGACTGTCGCGGCGCTGCACGAGCTGAGGGGGAAGGGAAATAGAGTTGGGGTGCTGGGGCGGTCGCTCTGATCACCCACGCGCGCGCCGACGTCAGAGGCAGCGAGAACAGCTCGGTGGAGCATCGGGCGCGGGGAAAACGTCGAGCGCTGGCGCGCTGGGATCACCCGGGGAGAAAACAGTCGGTCGAGTTGCTTTTGTGTGACTGACAATTGGGCCCCACCTCCCCTTTTATTTAGTCAAACTTTTCTGATATTTTCCCACCAGCAACTCAACATTAAAGCCTTGACTTCACCCCCAAGTCATAGTTTGAATTTGCTGAATTCAAATAGTTTGAATTCTAGTGTGAAATTTGGATGTGGTTTGATCATTTGAATTTGAAAAGGAGTTTGAATTCCCCACTTTGTATTGCCTCAAAAATATAGCAAACCAGCTCCAAAATTTCCAACTTTTGGCATGGCTGCTCATTCAAAGGTGGAGAACACATTTGGGAAACCCAATTTTCAAATTGAGGGAATTGGAATTTGAAACTGAATTTGAAATTCAGATTAGAGGGCTTCTCCATTTAATCCCAAACAAATATTAAAACTCCTCCAAATGAGCTGAAATTTGGAAGGTTCAATATTTGGACTATAAAGATCCAAGTTGTGCATTTAGATCTCCATGTTTGGAAGTTTTGGGAAGTCTAAGCCCTCACTTTGAACTCACACTTATTATAATTCAAAGTTTTAATTCCCCTCATTTTTCATAAGTGTACATGAGCTGAATTTTCTTGCTACCACTTTTGGGGATTTTACATCCCTCCCCCCTTAAAAAGAATCTCGTCCCGAGATTCCAAAGGAAAAGTAAAGTAGGGAAAAACTTTACCGGGTATAGGATGATAGCAAGTCCGGATAATACGTTCGTAGATAATCCTCGCTTTCCCATGTCGCCTCATCAGCGGTATGGTTACTCCACAAGACCTTGTAGAACCATAAGGTCCGGTTTCTTGTGGCACGAGTCTTTTCATCGACAATCCGGATTGGATACTCCGTGTACGTGAGGTCCGGTTGAAGAACTTCTACGTCTTCCGTGCGGATTTCAGCGGAGGGTTTGAGGCACTTCCTCAGCTGAGAAATGTGGAAGACGTTGTGAATGCCTGCGAGCGACGCTGGTAACTCTAGGCGATAGGCCACGGGTCCGCATCTTTCAATGACGGCGAACGGGCCAATGAATCACGGCGCAAGTTTACCCTTCACTCCGAAACGGTGAATTCCCTTCATCGGAGACACACGGACATAAACATGGTCCCCGATGTCGAAGTGGAGAGGGCGGCGTCTCTTATCCGCATAGCTTTTCTGACGAGATTGAGAAGCCTTAAGATTGGCTTGTATTACTCGCACTCGTTCTTCAGCTTCATTCACAAGTTCAATGCCGTAGATAACTCGCTCGCCGGACTCACACCAGTTGAGAGGTGTGCGGCATTTCCGGCCGTAGAGAGCTTCATACAGCGCCATCTTGATGCTAGCTTGATAGCCATTGTTGTAAGAAAACTCCGCCAACGACAAATGATCGTCCCAATTCTTGCCGTGGTGGATGGCACAAGCGCGTAGCATGTCTTCAAGCACTTGATTCACCCGTTCAGTTTGACCATCTGTCTGCGGGTGATACGCGGAGCTTCGGATCAGTTTGGTCCCCAATGATGCGTGCAGTTGTTCCCAAAACTGAGAGATGAACAGCACACCACGATCTGAAATGATGGAGCGGGGAATATTGCTTGGCCACGTACTTTGTATGTACGGGAATGAAATGAGCCGACTTGGTTAGTCGATCGACTATCACCCAAATCGAGTCATGTTTGTGAGACGTGAGAGGTAATCCGACTATGAAGTCCATGCTGATATCCTCCCACTTCCACGCCGGAATGTTTAACGGTTGCAGCTGTCCGGCTTTACGCATATGGTCGGCTTTCACCCGCCGACACGTATCACATTCGGATATGTATTTCACGATTTCTCTTTTCATCCGTGTCCACCAAAATCTGGTTTTCAGATCCTGGTACATCTTGTTGCTGCCCGGATGAATAGAATACTTGGACAAATGAGCCTCGTCCAAGATTTTCTTCCGAAGCTTCATGTCACGGGGTACCACTATACGGTCTTTAAACCATAGCGTGTCGTGTTCATCTCTTCGGAAGCATTTCATTTCGCCATTCTCCATCCTTCTCCGAATGTGCGACATTCCCATGTCCTTCTTCTGAGCTTTCATAATCTCCTCTCTTATGGTTGGGATGAGAGCAAGATTATATAACGCCCCATATGGAGTCAAGTACAGACTTGGCTCCTCCTCTTCAAGTGGGGTGATGGACAGATTGTTGACATGGGATTTGCGGCTTAAGGCATCGGCAACCACGTTTGCCTTCCCGGGATGGTAGTGAATCTCGATCTCATAGTCTTTGATCAGTTCTAGCCATCTCCGTTGCCGCATATTCAACTCCTTTTGAGTGAATATATATTTCAGACTTTTGTGGTCGGTGTAGAGGTGCACTAAGTTTCCAAGTAAGTAGTGCCTCCACATCTTCAAGGCCAACACCACAGCAGCGAGCTCAAGATCATGAGTCGGATAGTGCTGCTCGTGGTTACGAAGTTGACGTGAGCCATAGGCGACCACTCTGCCTCCTTGCATCAATACACAGCCAAGCCCGATGCCAGACACATCACAATATACGTCGAAGGGCTTGGTCGTATCCGGTTGAGCTAACACTGGGGCTGTTGTAAGATGCTTCACTAATGCTTGGAAAGCTTCTTCACAAGCTGAGCTCCAAACATATTTGATCCCCTTCTTCAACAGTTCAGTCATCGGCTTGGCAAGCTTAGAGAAATTTGGTATGAATCTCCGATAATATCCTGCTAACCCGAGGAAACTCCTGAATTCATGGACTGATGTGGGGGACTTCCATTTCAGCACTTGTTCGATCTTGCTTGGATCAACTGCAATGCCTTCTGCAGAAACGATATGACCAAGGAATGGCACTTGGCAGATCCAAAACTCGCACTTGCTGAACTTGGCATAAAGCTTATGGTCTCTTAATCGTTGAAGCACGATATGCAAGTGTTTGGCGTGTTCTTCTTCAGTCTTGGAGTAAACCAAGTTGTCGTCTATGAACACCACCACAAACTTGTCCAACTCCGGCATGAACACTGAGTTCATGAGATACATGAAGTGTGCCGGGGCGTTGGTGAGACCAAAGGACATGACGGGGTATTCATACAACCCATATCTCGTCGAGAAGGCCGTCTTCGGAATATCTTCCGCTCGGATCTTGATTTGATGATATCCGGAGCGAAGATCCATCTTGGAAAATACACTCGCACCCAAAAGTTGATCGAAAAGAATATCGATGCGGGGCAGTGGATATTTATTCTTGATGGTGGCGGCGTTGAGAGGTCGGTAGTCCACACACAACCTCAAGGTTTCATCCTTCTTCTTCACAAACAGCGCCGAGCATCCCCATGGCGAGGAACTCGTTCGAATGAAACCCTTCTTCATCAAATCGTTGAGCTGCTCCTTCAGTTCAGCCAGCTCGTTGGGAGCCATCTTGTATGGTCTCCATGATATCGGCGTCGTCCCAGGTACGAGTTCAATCTTGAACTTGACATCTCTTTCGGGTGGCATGCCCAGAAGATCATCCGGAAAGACATCAGGGTATTCACGGACCACACGAATATCCTCAAGTTTCGTGGCTTCCATGTTATATGTGGCTGGGGTTTCTTGAACCAAACGGTCAAGAATAAGAACATGTGGTTCATGAAGTGGAGAGTTTAAACGAACCACACATGGAATGGTGTCAAGAACAGCACCATGGCGATGTAGCCATGACATTCCTAAAATGACATCGAGTTTTTGGCTCTCTAACATGATCAGGGACGTCGGGTATAGATTTCCACCCAACTGTAATGGTGCTCTATAGACCATTCTATCAGCTGTTATTTTCCCACCCGGAGAACATATCAAATATGAATTATTTGTGGGAATGATAGGCAGTTGATATTTAATAACATAAGACTGACTTATGAAATTATGGGTGACACCGGAGTCAAAAAGTATGACTACGGGATGATCTAGGTAATAGAACGTACCCGCAAGGACGGGTTCGCCTTCCGGCACGTCTTCGATAGCTAAGTGGTGGACGTTGCCGGGTTTTGGTGCTGGTTTCTTGGGCTGGTTGCGGGGCTGATTAGCACCCTGATATGGTGCTGCACCCCTGTCCTGTCGTGGCTCGGGGCAGTCCCTCGAAATGTGCCCGGCACGGCCACACGTGTAGCACGTGTAAGGTGTCGGGGTCCCGCTGACTTGAGGATGAAATCCCGGTGCACGCTGTTGAAACTGAGGTGCACGCAGAACCATCCTTTGCTGCTGCTGTTTCTGTGGTGGATACGCCGGTCGGAAGCCCGGCGCATTATATTGTCGACCGCGGAACTGAGGCGGTCGCGCCGGTGGCTGCCATCTCTGACCGGATGGTGAGTGATACACCACGCGGTATTTTTGGGGCGTCCCACCACTGCTGCTTGTCAGCGCGCTGCGTTGGTATTTTTGGGGCGTCCCACCACTGCTGCTTGTCAGCGCGCTGCGTTTCCTCTTGTCAGAACCGCGCTAGCGCTGAGCATTCTCCTGTAGAATCGCGGCATTAACTAGGTCGTTGAATGTGCCGCGATTACTCTGGGCGAGATGGACCTTCATCTTGGAGTCCAGGCCCCGGAAGAACGCATTGTGCTTGTTGTCTTCCGTGCCCACAAATTCTGGTGCATACTGCGCCAGCCGGTTGAATAACCTGGAGTACTCATGAGCACTCCTCTCGCCCTGTCGTAGCGCCAGGAACTCCTGGAGCTTCATTTCCATCACACCGGGAGGTATGTGATAGGCGCGGAACGCCTCCCGGAACTCCGTCCATGTGACGGCATGGCCAGCCGGTAAGGAGGCGATGTAGTTCGCCCACCAGGTGCCGGCTTCTCCTTGAAGCTGTTGCGCTGCATACAGTGCCTTCTGGTGTTCGGTGCATCGTAGTAGCCCGAACTTTGCCTCTAGAGTGCGGATAAAGCTGTCCGCCTCCAAAGGTTCTTCAGCCTCCGTGAAGACCGGTGGATGGGTCGCCATGAATTCCGAATACGAGCTTTGCTGGGGCTGGCGTTGCCCATTGTCTTGGCGTCCTCCCTGATGGGACGCATTCTGCTGCACCAACATCCGCAGTAACTCGGTTTGCTCGTCACGCGAGCCGAGCACTGCGGCGAGAACCTCCGCAAGATTCCTTGGAAGTTCTGGCAGTGGAGGAGGTGGTTGCTGCTGCGTCGTGGTCTGCTCCGGAGGTGGAGACTCATCACCACGAACTTGACTCGAACCTCCCTCCTCTTGTGTTGAACGTGTCCGCACCATTCTGCATTCATACCACTCAAATGATCAGCACATGTGGGTTTAGCTCATCCGGTCTATACAATAGTAATGTGAGAATGGGATAAACAATGCGCATAACAATCACACATATGGATAAAGTATAAACTTTATACAACATATACATCCCTGGACCATGTCACACGATCGAGTTCCACAGTATTGAAATTTATAGGTTAAAAGTTCATTTCGACCATCGGGGTCACCACGGGATGTTAAGTGTGTTAGCATGCGTAATTCCTCGCTATTGTATTGGACCCAAACATGTAATAACTCCAAGTGATATGTCAAATGCATAAACCCTTCGACTCCAACTCGCTGTTTTACAACAGCCACAGGACATCGAATGGTGAAACTAAGTGTTTTGGTCGAAATACGGAAAATTCCAGGGAGCATTTGGTCTGCCCTGTTTCTGGACAGTACCTACTCATCTGAGATTTTCACCCCTTTGGAGGGAGATTTTGTTCTGGAGCTCTACAGAAACGTTGTAGAGGACTTCAAAACCTTTCCAGAATGGTATCCCACACCTCCATTGGTTCAACCAATCTTAAATTATGCCCTGTTCAAGTTCAGCAAAAATTGCTGCCGAAAACAGGGGAGATTATTCCTAAGTTTTTGAGACTGAATCTATACTCCCAATTGACTCTCAGTTGGGAGTAGGAGTTTACTAACCCCTAAATGGATTACTAAACTTCATTTTGACTCTTTTCTTTGAAAATAAACTTTTATGCAGTCGGTACTACGTTTCCTCACCAAAGAAAAATCCTAAACCGGTATTCCGGCATATACGTGTCATATGGTGGAACTAAAGACGTCACTCACAAACGGTTTCTACACGCCATGCGCTAATGTGGTTAATGTACCTGCAGAAAAACACACAATAATGGTGCACACAAAGGTTTTAGCATTTCAGGCAGTTCCATATCATAATAAAAACATACAATCCGTATCATTGCCATACGGATCGTCCTTGAGTCAAGCCACGTCTCAAGGTACATGGTCGTGTTTTCACACCACACGACGGGGAACCCGAGTAGAGCGCGAACAGGTCGTCACGGTTTGGAATTTTATCAACCCAACGGATACCACCTACTGCCTCATGACCGTTGAGGCACGCCGATGGCGAGCGCTGCGTATGGCCCTTTGAACATTGAACGTTCAAGAGTTGCATACTATCGTGTTGCTTACCACACGATGGGGTATTCTAACTTTTGCCTAAAGCACGCTGGAGATCAGCGTTTTCATATGCTCTCAGAACCATGGAAAGGTTCAGAGACTCATATTCACTACCGTGCCAAGCCACGGTATATCCTTCCATACTATTTCTCGTATGGTGAGTTACCGCAATTGATCCGCCTGTGGTGGCGTACCTTACCTCTTACCTGACGTCGGAGCGTCGTTACAAAATGTATAACACATAAGTTAGCCTTTCCACCTTAGTAACCACTACTATCATAGACCTTATATGGGCTTAATGACTAATCCTCACTCGACTACTTCTAAGTTTTCAAAATAGGCTCTTTTCGAGCGTGCCATTCCCAATGCGGCTCTGATACCACGCCTGTGGGGACCACCCCGTGGTTCACCCACTCCAGGATCGCATAGGGTGGTGCCGTACGATGCGGCACCCAACAGCACACACGAAAAGAATAATAAAGAACAACATACAAACTTTTATTTGTTATAAAACAGCGGAAGTCTTTTACAAAACCTATTCAAACAGCGGAAGTAATATACATATATAGCCTCTCATCCTAGCTATGCAAAAGTGCAGCCGTCCAGCCCGGGGATGCTACACACTAGCAGCATGGAACCGGAGATCACGGCGGCGTGCAGGGCTCCAGCTCGGCCGTGTACCCCAATGGGGGCATCGCCTCGTCCTCGGAACCTTCCTCATAACTCTCACCTGCACACAGCTCAAATATTGCAACCGTGAGCACGAAGGCTCAGCAAGTCTTAACCGTCAACCCTAGGCATGGAACTCTACGTGCAAGGGTATGTAAGATGGGAAAAGGAATTTGCGACAAAGACACGCCTATAAGGTGGTCCTTACTTTCAGTTTTATAGCAGCAGATTCATGTGCCTTAGGCAGCCCTCACATCGGAAGTCCACAATCAAACAAGAAACGCTTTCCTCCGATGTGGTGATGCCCAAAGTGGAATATAAACTTAATTTGCTCTATATCTACAGCAATCAAGGTATTCAAGACATTAAGAGCAATACAGCATTTTTAGTTGGCTTATTTCACTTCTTACTACGTCACAGCGCAGTGAACAAGCGGGTACTCAAATAACCGTGAGGGACGGTGATTGCAATCAAGACACACCCGGATAACACGTTGCATACACCCACTTTCAGAAGCGTGATTCCACACCCCTTCCTACTCTGTTGTATGCAACAACCTTTCAAAGGTAACCCAAATGCCGAACCGGTCCATCCGTAACGGGCAGGAGGTCCCCGCGTGGAGCGTGACTGTGCCCACCGGCAGATTTACACCTTGCTACCCTCAACCCACTCCTATTTACGGTTGGGTAAGCCTCGGCACCCAGGTTAACCAATTACATCGGTTTGCTGGTTCCCATATGTCAGTATGCATCCGGTACTGTTCGATACTTGTCCAGCAGGGCCGCACACGGACGGTCCTCAACCGACACCAACAGGGCTACGCACGTGATACCTCTGCTCACTGCTTCCTATCCCCCCTGCTGGGTCTCATTTTTATAACTCAAGCCATTTTCTACCTCTTTTTATCCCATGTGATAAGTACTATCTCGCGAGTAGCTTCCAACCACTCGACTTCTACCGAAAACCTAAACAATAGCATGGCATTTCTCTACTCGTCGAGTCTGTAAACTACCCAACCCACCATAGGAGTCAAGAGGCTATGCAATTGGGGTTTCAATCACCCTAACTCTAATGCATACATTTCAACCTAGACATAAGTGATACAAATGAAAAACTTTATAAAAGGTACTTAAGTGCAAGCCGGGGCTTGCCTGGTTGCGAGTCAAACGGGAAGTTAGCTTCAGGTGGGAGGACGTCCAAGGGCTCCGGTGCGTCCTCAACTTCGGTCACTATTATGAAATGTAATAAAATACATGTATAAGTATTAATGATTTATAAGAATTGGACTTCTACTCATAGCTACTGCTATTTAAAATCCTTAATTGGCTTTGGGAATTTTACAGTGGATACTAGACCCTCTAAGGATGATTTGAGCCAACTTTGGAGACATGTCATTGCATAATGTAGTCTTTAAAATTCCTACAAGTACAATGCTTATCTGAATTTTGAGCCCAATTCAGGAGCTTTGCCATAGCTAATGGTGGAAGATCTGATTAGAGTAAGTCTCCATGGTTCTAACAAAATTTGTTTCACCATTTTTGGAGCTACCATCAGAGAGATATGAATTTTTGAAGTTGGATAGGAGTTCTGAAAAGTTTTCTGTTTAAATTGAATTTTTCCAAATAAAAGCTGAACATGGGAAGGTAATTTGACCTAGAAATCAACTCCAATGAAGCCCAAATTTTTACTGGAGATCAGTATCTATGAAGAGGATTCGCTGCCCAAATTTGGGAATATTTAATAAAGAATTTCTCCTGTAATAAATCCCTAAAGGATTTACTAAAACAATTCTACAGAAATTCCTGGGCATTTTCATAGCCAAAATTTGGTTTCTCTGTGAATTACTCCTCATGAGGAATCCAACAAAATTGGTCTCACTCTTTTTGGAGTTTTCTACACAAAGTTATGGCCTTGTAAAGATCAGCTAATTTCTGGAATTATTTCTCTAATGGAAACTTCAAATAATTGGGCTGGGCCCACTGTTTTAATCCGGACCAGTCAGATTTTAGCAACACCGGGGGCTACGGGGTTATTCCCGCGCAGCCGCACCAGATCCGGCGCCACAAACCGATCCTCGCGCGCACCCGGAGGCTGACCGGTGGGACCGGCCCTCCTTCGTCTTCCTCGCGCTGCCCGCGCCTCCCGCGGCGGCGCACGCCAGCGAGGCTCGCCGGGACGGGGTTCCCAGTGTCCAAACTTCGTCAAACTCGCCGCTCCCCCATTTTTAACCGCGCTGAACACTGTGCGAGGGTCGCCGGCGGCCGTGGCTCACCGGAAACCATCGCGCACCGGTGACAGCAAAGTTTTGAACTCCGGCGAGGTCGGGAACCCATATTCCTCTATCATTCAATCGATTCTTGGGCTCTAGAGCATCAGTGAGTGATGTAGGAGCCCGTAAGGGTCCTGGCCGCCGGTGAAACTGCCGGCAACCGAGGGCTCCACGGCAACCCACGGTGCTTTTGCACCGGCGACTACGAAAACAGCTAGGGCTCCGTCGTTTCTTGATGTTTTTGCTTGGTTCTTCATCACGTTGAGGCACTAGGAAGTAGAGAAGCTCTGTGCAGGATTACTCGAGGTCTAAAGGATCGAGCACCACGAATTTTTGGCTAGACCGCGCACTACCCGTCGGTGTACCATTTGGGGAAACGGTGAAACTCTCGCCATCGGTCCTAGCAAATGCTAAACGGCCTCCGGCTACACGACCAGAACATGTCCACGCACCTTTCTTGTATAGGAAGTCGGGGGAGAGGGTGTCCGGTTGCTGCTGTCGACGGAGAGCCGAAACGGCGAGGTCCGGGCACCTTGAAGCTTTGGCGCCAATTCGCGTTTCTCGAGCAGTTCGGACCGGCAAACCTCGAAGGGGCTTTGGCAAGGGCTAGAGCACGTCCAGGCGATGCTCTTTGCTGTGGAGTGCTCGAGCAATCGAGCTTGGAGGGCTGTGGTCGATCGGAGAGAGCTGAGCGGCGGTGCTCAGCGGAAATGGGACTGTCGCGGCGCTGCACGAGCTGAGGGGGAAGGGAAATAGAGTTGGGGCGCTGGGGCGGTCGCTCTGATCACCCACGCGCGCGCCGACGTCGGAGGCAGCGAGAACAGCTCGGTGGAGCATCGGGCGTGGGGAAAACGTCGAGCGCTGGCGCGCTGGGATCACCCGGGGAGAAAACAGTCGGTTGAGTTGCTTTTATGTGACTGACAATTGGGCCCCACCTCCCCTTTTATTTAGTCAAACTTTTCTGATATTTCCCACCAGCAACTCAACATTAAAGCCTTGACTTCATCCCCAAGTCATAGTTTGAATTTGCTGAATTCAAATAGTTTGAATTCTGGTGTGAAATTTGGATGTGGTTTCATCATTTGAATTTGAAAAGGAGTTTGAATTCTTCACTTTGTATTGCCTCAAAAATATAGCAAACCAGCTCCAAAATTTCCAACTTTTGGCATGGCTGCTCATTCAAAGGTGGAGAACACATTTGGGAAACCCAATTTTCAAATTGAGGGAATTGGAATTTGAAACTGAATTTGAAATTCAGATTAGAGGGCTTCTCCTTTTAATCCCAAACAAATATTAAAACTCCTCCAAATGAGCTGAAATTTGGAAGGTTGAATATTTGGACTATAAAGATCCAAGTTGTGCATTTAGATCTCCATGTTTGGAAGTTTTGGGAAGTCTAAACCCTCACTTTGAACTCACACTTATTATAATTCAAAGTTTTAATTCCCCTCATTTTTCATAAGTGTACATGAGCTGAATTTTCTTGCTACCACTTTTGGGGATTTTACAGCTATGGAGGCAAATAAATACAATCTGGATTCCTTTTTGAGTCTACTACAATTTTGTTGTGGAACTCGAGTCCAGATTTTGCCTTCCAATGTGGCAAAAGCAGTTAAATTTTTCCAACTGGTCAGCAGGGCCAGAGGCTGGACAGTGAACACCATGTTAAAGTTTTTTTCAACTAAAACAATTAGTTTCACATTTCGACAGCCAGCGGCTATTGTAAAACAGCGAGTGGAGTCGAAAAGTTTATGCATTTGACATATCACTTCGAGCTAGGACATGTTTGGGTCCAGTACAATAGCGAGGAATTACGCACGCTAACACACTTAACATCCCGTGACGACCCGCGATGGTCGAAATGAACATTTAACCCATAACGTTCAATACTTTGGAACTCGATCGTGTGACACGGTCCAGGGATGTATATGGTGTATAAAGTTTATACTTTATTCATATGCGTGATTGTTATGCATATTATTATTCCAGTCTCGCACTACTAATGTATAAACTGGATGAAATAAACCAACATGTGCTGACCTTTTGAATGTTATGAATGCAGAATGGTGCGTACACGGTCCACGCAAGAGGAGGTAGGTCCGAGTCAGGTTCATGGTGACGAGTCTCCACCTCCGGAGCAAACCACGACGCAACAGCAACCACCTCCTCCACCGCCAGAACTTCCAAGAGATCTTGCGGAGGTTTTCGCCGCAGTGCTCAGCTCGCGCGACGAGCAAACCGAGTTGCTGCGGATGCTGGTACAGCAGAATGCGTCTCGTCCAGGAGGACGCCAAGACAATGGGCAACACCAGCCCCAACAAAGTTCATATTCTGACTTCCTGGCGACCCATCCACCGGTCTTTACGGAGGCCGAAGATCCGTTGGACGCCGACAGCTTCATCCGCACTCTGGAAGCAAAGGTCGGTTTACTTCAGTGCACCGAACACCAAAAGGCGCTGTATGCAGCACAACAGCTTCAAGGGGAAGCCGGTACATGGTGGGCGAACTACATCGCCTCATTACCGGCTGGCCATGCCGTCACATGGACGGAGTTCCGGGAGGTGTTCCGCGCCTATCATATACCTCACGGTGTTATGGAGAGGAAGCTCCAGGAGTTCCTGGCGCTGAAACAAGGCGAGAGGAGTGCTCATGAGTACTCCAGGTCATTCAACTGGCTGGCGCAGTATGCGCCAGGATTTGTGATAACAGAGGAAGATAAGCGGAACGCATTCTTCCGGGGCCTGAATTCCAAAATGAAGGTCCATCTCGCCCAAAGCAATCACGGCACATTCAACGACCTTGTCAATGCCGCGATTTTACAAGAGAATGCTCAGCGCAAGCGCGGTTCTGATAAGAGAAAACGCAGCGCGCTGACGAGCAGCACTGGTGGAGCGCCACAAAAATACCGCATGGTGTATCGCTCACCATCCGGTCAGAGATGGCAGCCACTGGCACGACCGCCTCAGTTTTGCGGTCGGCAATATAATGCGCCAGGCTTCCGACTGTCGTATCCACCACAGAACAGCAGCAGCAAAGGATGGACCCGCATGCGCCTCAGTTTCAACCGAGTGCACCGGGATTCCGTCCTCAAATCGGAGGGACCCTGACACCTTACACGTGTTTCACGTGTGGCCGTGTCGGGCATATTTCGAGGGACTGCCCCGAGCCGTGACAGGGCAGGGGTGAAGCACCGTATCAGGGTGCTAATCAGCCCTCAATCAGCCCAAGAAACCAGTACAAAAACCCGGCAACGTCCACCACTTAGCCATCAAATACGTGCCGGAAGGCGAACCCGTCCTCACGGGTACGCTTTCTTACTTAGATCATCCCGTAGTCATACTTTTTGACTCCGGTGCCACCCATAATTTTATAAGTCAGTCTTATGTTATTAAATATCAACTGCCTATCATTCCCACAAATAGTTATGCTCTCTGGGTTGGAAAATAACAGCTGATAGGATGGTCTATAGAGCACCATTACAGTTGGGTGGAAATCTATATCCGACTTCTCTAATCATGTTAGAGAGTCAAAAACTTGATGTCATTTTAGGAATGTCATGGCTACATCGCCATGGTGCTGTTCTTGACATCATTCCACGTGTGGTTCAATTAAACTCTCCACTTCATGAACCACATGTTCTTATTCTGACCGTTCGGTTCAAGAAGCTCCCGCCACATATAACACGGAAGCCACAGAACTTGAGGATATTCGTGTGGTCCGTGAATACCCGGATGTCTTTCCGGATGATCTCCCGGGCATGCCACCCAAAGGAGATGTTGAGTTCAAGATTGAACTCGTACCCAGGACGACACCAATATCATGGAGACCGTACAAGATGGCTCCGAAAGAGCTGGCTGAACTGAAGGAGCAGCTCAACGATTTAATGAAGAAGGGTTTCATTTGACCGAGTTCCTCGCCATGGGGATGCTCGGCGCTGTTTGTGAAGAAGAAGGATGAAACCTTGAGGTTGTGTGTGGACTACCGACCTCTCAACGCCGTCACCATCAAGAATAAATATCCACTGCCCCGCGTCGATATTCTCTTCGATCAACTTGTGGGTGCAAGAGTGTTGTCAAAGATGGATCTTCGCTCTGGATATCACCAAATCAAGATCCAAGCGGAGGATATTCCGAAGACGGCCTTCTCGACGAGATATGGGTTGTATGAATACCTCGTCATGTCCTTTGGTATCACCAACGCCCCGACACACTTCATGTATCTCATGAACTCAGTGTTCATGCCGGAGTTGGACAAGTTTGTGGTGGTGTTCATAGACGACATCTTGGTTTACTCCAAGTCTGAAGAGGAACCCGCCAAACACCTGCATATCATGCTTCAACGATTGCGAGACCATAAATTTTATGCCAAGTTCAGCAAGTGTGAGTTTTGGATCAGCCAAGTGCCATTTCTTGGTCATATTATTTCTGCAGAAGGCATTGCAGTTGATCCAAGCAAAATCGAACAAGTGCTGAAATGGAAGTCCCCCACATCAGTCCACGAAGTCAGGAGTTTCCTTGGGTTAGCAGGATATTATCGGAGATTCATACCGAATTTCTCCAAGCTTGCTAAGCCGATGACTGAACTGTTGAACAAGGGGATCAAATATGTTTGGAGCTCAGCTCGTGAAGAAGCTTTCCAAGCATCAGTGAAGCATCTTACAGCAGCCCTGGTGTTAGCTCAACCGGATACAACCAAGCCCTTCGACCTTTATTGTGATGCGTCCGGTATTGGGCTTGGCTGTGTATTGATGTAAGGAGGAAGAGTGGTTGCCTATGGCTCACGTCAATTTCGTAACCACGAGCAGCACTATCCGACTCATGATCTTGAGCTCGCTGCTGTGGTGTTGGCCTTAAAAATGTGGAGGCACTATATACTCGGGAACTTAGTGCACCTCTACACCAACCACAAGAGTCTGAAATATATATTCACTCAAAAGGAGTTGAATATGCAGCAACAGAGATGGCTAGAACTGATCAAAGACTATGAGATCAAGATTCACTACCATCCCGAAAAGGCAAACGTGGTTGTCGATGCCTTAAGCCGCAAATCTCATGTCAACAATCTGGCCATCACCCCACCTGAAGAGGAGGAGCCGAGTCTGTACTTGGTTCCACATGGGGGATTATATAATCTTGCTCTCGTCCCTACCATACGAGAGGAGATTATGGAAGCTCAGAAGAAAGACATGGGAATGTTGCACATTCGGAGAAGAATGAAGAATGGCGAAATGAAATGCTTCTGAAGAGATGAACACGGTACTCTATGGTTCAAAGACCGTATAGTGGTACCCCGTGACATGAAGCTTCCGAAGAAAATCTTGGACGAGGCTCATTTGTCCAAGTATTCTATTCATCCGGGCAGCAACAAGATGTACCAGAATCTAAAAACCAGGTTTTGGTGGATACGGATGAAAAGAGAAATCGCAAAGTACGTATCTGAATGCGATATGTGTCGGCGTGTGAAAGCCAACCATATCCGTAAAGCCGGACAGCTGCAACCATTGGACATTCCGGCGTGGAAGTGGGAGGATATCAGCATGGACTTCATAGTCGGGTTACCTCTCATGTCTCACAAGCATGATTCGATTTGGGTGATAGTCGATCGACTAAGCAAGTCGGCTCATTTTATCCTAGTACATACAAATTACGTGGACAAGCAATATGTGGAGCTGTATATTGCAAGGATCTTGTGCTTGCACGGTGTTCCCCACTCCATTATTTCAGATCGCGGTGCGCTGTTCATCGCTCGGTTTTGGGAACAGCTGCACACATCATTGGGGACCAAACTGATCCAAAGCTCCGCGTATTACCCGCAGACGGATGGTCAAACTGAACGGGTGAATCAAGTGCTTGAAGACATTCGTCGCGCTTGTGCCATCCACCACGGCAAGAATTGGGACGATCATTTGCCGTTGGCGGAGTTTTCTTACAAAAATGGCTATCAAGCTAGCATCAATATGGCGCCGTATGAAGCTCTCGACGGCCGGAAATGCCGCACACCTCTCAACTGGTGCGAATCCGGCGAGCGAGTTATCTACAGCATTGAACTTGTGAATGAGGCTGAAGAACGAGTGCGAGTAATACAAGCCAATCTCAAGGCTGCTTAATCTCGTCAGAAGAGCTATGCGGATAAAAACGCCGCCCTCTCCACTTCGACATCCAGGACCATGTTTATGTCCGTGTGTCTCCGATGGAGGGAGTTATCGTTTCGGAGTGAAGGGTAAACTTGTGCAGTGGTTCATCGGTCTGCTCGCCGTCATTGAAAAATGCGGACCCGTGGCCTATCGCCTGGATTTACCTGCGTCGCTCGCAGGGATTCAAAATGTCTTCCACATCTCTCAGCTGAGGAAGTGCCTCAAACCCTCGTATGAAATCCGCATGGAAGACATAGAAGTTCTTCGACCGGACCTCACGTACACGGAGTATCCAATCCGGATTATCGATGAAAAGACTCGCGCCACAAGAAACCGGACCTTATGGTTCTACAAGGTCTTGTGGAGTAACCATACTACTGATGAGGCGACATGGGAAAGCGAGGAATATTTACGAACTAATTATCCGGACTTGCTATCATCATATACCCGGTAAAGTTTCCCCAACTTTGCATTTCTTTTGAAATCTCGGGACGAGATTCTTTTTAAGGGAGGAGGGATGTAAAATCCCCAAAAAGTGGTAGCAATAAAAATTCAGCTCATGTACACTTAGGAAAAATGAGGGGAATTAAAACTTTGAATTATAACGGTGTAAGTTCAAAGTGGTGATTCAAACTTCCCAAAACTTCCAAACATGGAGATCTAAATTCATAACTTGGGTCTTCATATTTCAAATATTTAACCTTCCAAATTTCAGCTCATTTGGAGGGGTTTTACTATTTGTTTGGAATTAAAAGAGGAAGCCATATAATCTGAATTTGAATTTCAGTTTCAAATCCCAACTCCCTCAATTTGCAAATTTGGTTCCACAAATGTGATCTCCACATTTGAATTAGCAGCCATGCCAAAAATGAGAAACTTTGGAGTTGGTTTGCTATGCTTTTGGAACAATGCAAAAGGGATAAATCAAATTTCATTTCAAATTCAAATGACCAAACTTAATTCAAACTCCACACCAGAATTCAAACCATTTGAATTCAACAAATTTAAACCATGACTTGGTGTGGAAGTATAGACTTTAATTTTGAGTAGCTGGGGTAAAAATATCTGTGAAAAGTAATTGAGAAATTACAGTGGTGGGACCCAGCAGTCAGCCTCACAAAAATCCGTTTTCCCTCTCCCTGTTTTTCCCGGTTGATCACAGCACGCCAGCTCCCGGCAAAGTCCTACGCCCGACGCTTCCACCGAGCTGCTTCACGCGCTGCTCCTGACGTCGGTTCGCGCGCGTGGGCGATCAAAGCGGCAGCCCGAGTGCCTCTGCTCTCTTCTTCACGCTACCCCACGGACTCCACAGCCTCTATTCCAGCGCTCACGAGAGAAACACCGTGCGCCGCCTCTGTCATCGTTGTTGCTCAGCCTCCGGCCACTTTAGCGCCCAGATGAGCTGACCAGAGAGTGCGCCGACCTCCACTTGACGTCATCCACACCTCCACAGCTCGTGCCCGGCCTTCTCCGGTCGGTGCCAACCAGTTTTCCTCCGGCAAAACAGAGCCAACGTCGCACCTCACTGCTCCATGTCGTCCAGCCAGTCCAACGCCTCTCCCGCACAACCAACACCTCCCTAAGGTGCGCCAAGGTGTGTAGATCATGCTTCTGTAGGCCCTTTACTCTTCCCCGTTGCCAGCTAGCCGGAATTCGGGTTTTACCGCCGGAGTACGTGTTGAACCGACGCGAGCTAAATCTGGAAATTCATCCAACGTGGTTGATCATCGGTTCTACAATTCAAGCCACAGAAACTAGTAACCCTAGCGCCCTCCCATGCCAAAGCAAGCATCAAACCGTCCACCACATGCCCCGGGCGACGAGAAATCGCCAGCAGCGGCAAAAAATGAGTCGGTCCTCCGGTGACCGCCCTATTCCCACCAATTGATCCACTAATTAAGGTGTGTTTCATGCTCCAGGAGCTCTGGGGATGGTTTAGGGCAATGTAGCTCGCCGGGAGAAGCTTTGGACATGCCAGAACACGTCGATGCCGAGCTCCCGAGCCGCCCCGCCGATGCCGACGCATCTCCGGCCGTTTTCATGAGGGAAAACCTTGTCCGACAGCTGCGCCACGTTCCAAGGATCGTGTAGGGCGAAACCGGAGCAAAAACAGTGGAGAATTGTGGGAGAACGAGCCGCGCCACGATCTGTGCCGGTGTGCACGCGCGTTCTCTGGCGGGAGGTTGAAGAAGCATCTGACCCGTGGGCCTCCCTTTGAGTCTCTGTGTAAATTTCAAACAGAAAGTTATTCAAGTTTGAAAAATCCATAACTTTGTGTTGAAAATTCCAAAAAGGGTGAGACAAATTTTGTTGGAGTCCTCATAAGGAGTACTTCGCAGGGGAACAAATTGCTTTCTATGAAAATGCCCAGTAATTTCTGTAGAATTGTTTTTAGTAAATCCTTTGGAGATTTATTTCAGGAGCAATTCTTTATGAAACATTCCCAAATTTGGGCAGCTAATCCTTTTCATAGTAACTGATCTCCAGTAAACGATTGAGCTTCATTGGAGTTCATTTGCTAGGCTAAATTGCCTTCCAAAGTTCAGCCTTTATTTGAAAATTCAAATTTTTAAACAGAAACTTTTTCAGAACTCCTGTCCAACTTCAAAAATTCATATCTCTCTTTGGGTAGATCCAAAAATGGTGAAACAAATTTTGTTAGAACCATAGAGACCTACACTAATCAGATCTTCAACTGTTAGTCATGTCAAAGCTCCTGATTTGGGCTCAAAATTCAGAGAAGCCTTGTACTTGTAGGAATTTTGGAGACTACATTGTGCAATGACATTTCTCCAAATTTTGCTCAGATCATCCTTTGAGAGTCTAGTATCCACTGTAAAAATCCCAAAGCCAATTAAGGGACCTAAATAACAGTAGCTCTAAATAAAAGTGTACTTCTTATATAAAACTTGCACTTATGCATGTATTTTGCTACATTTCATAATAGTGACCGAAGTTGAGGACACACCGGAGTCGTTGGACGTCCTCCCACCAGAAGCTGACTTCCCATTTAACTCGCAACCAGGCAAGCCCCGGTTTGCATTTAAATATTTTTGCAAATTCTTTATTTGTATCACTTATGTCTAGGGTGAATGCTTGCATTAGAGTTAGGGTGATTGAAACCCCACTTGCATAACCTTTTAAATCCTATGGAGGGTTGGGTAGTTTACAGACTAGACGAGTAGTGAATGTTGTGCTAATATGCTTAGGATCTCGGTAGAAGTCGAGTAGTTGGAATCTACTCGCGAGGTAAGGTTTTATCACACGGTTTGGTCAGAGTAGAAAATGGCTTAAGAGTGGTGAAAATGAGACCCAGCAGGGGGGATAGGAAGCAGTGAGAGGAGGTCTCAAGTGCGTAGCGCTGTTGGTGTCAATTGAGGACCGAGTCGTTTGCGGGCCTGCTGAACAAGTATCGAACAGTACCGGATGGCATACTGACATAAGCAGGAAACCGATGTAATTGGTTAACCTGGGCGTCGAGGCTTACCCAACCGTAAATAGGAGTGGGTTGATGGTAGAAAGGTGCAAATCTGCTGGTTGGCATAGTCACGCTCCACGCGCTCCTGCCCGTTACGGATGGACCAGTTCGGCATTTGGGTTTCCTTTAAAAGGTTGTTGCATACAACAGAGTAGGAAGGGGTCTGGAATCACGCTTCTGAAAGTGGGTGTATGCAACGTGTTGTCCGGGTGTCTCCTTATTGCAATCACCGTCCCTCGCGGTTATTTGAGTACCGCTTGTTCACTGTTCTGTGACGTAGTAAGAAGAGGAATAAGCCAGATGAATGATAATATGCTGTGATGAACTATTACTGTTTGGAAACCATGTCTGCTGTAGACATAGAGCTAATTAAGTTTATCTTCCACTTTGGGCATCACCACATCGGGGGAAAGCGTTTCTTGTTTCATTGTGGACTTCCGATGTGGGGGCTGCCTAAGGCTTATTAAACTGCTGCTATAAAACTAAAAATAAGGAACAACTTGTAGGCGCGTCTTTATTGCAAAGTCCTTTTTCCTATCTTACACATCATTGCATGTAGAGTTCCATGCCTAGGATTGTCGGTTAAGACTTGCTGAGCCATCGTGATCACGGTTGCAATATTTGAGCTGTGTGCAGGTGAGAGTTATGAGGAAGGGTCCGAGGATGAGGCGATGCCCCTGCACGCTTCTGTGATCTCCGGTTACATGTTGCTAGTGTGTAGCGTCCCCGGGCTGGACGGCTGCACTTTTGCTTAGTTAGGCTAAGAGAGTAGTTATGTATATTACTTCCGCTGTATAATTATGTTTTGTAAATAGACTTCCGCTGTTTTATATCAAATAAAAGTTTGTATATTATTCTTAATTCTTTTCATGTGTTCTGTTGGTTGCCGCATCGCACGGCACCACCCTATGCGATCCTAGAGTGGGTGAACCACGGGGTGGTCCCCACACCCACCACTGCTGCGGGTCAGCGTGCTGCGTTTCCTCTTATCAGAACCGCGCTCACGCTGAGCATTTTCTTGTAAAATCGCGGCATTAACAAGGTCGTTGAATGTGCCGCGATTGCTTTGGGCGAGATGGACCTTCATTTTAGAATTCAGGCCCCAGAAGAACGTGTTTCTCTTATCTTCCTCCGTTCCTACAAATCCTGGCGCATACTGCACCAGCTGGTTGATTGACCTGGAGTACTCATGAGCACTCCTCTCGCCTTGTTTCAGCGCTAGAAACTCCTGGAGCTTCCTCTCCATAACACCGGGAGGTATATGATAGGCGAGGAACGCCTCCCGGAACTCCGTCCATGTGACGGCATGGCCAGCCAGTAAGGAGGTGGTGTAGTTCGCCCACCATGTACCGGCTTCCCCTTGAAGCTGTTGCGCTGCATACAGCGCCTTCTGATGTTCGGTGCACCGTAGTAAACCGAACTTCACCTCAAGAGTGCGGATGAAGCTGTCCGCCTCCAAAGTCTCTTCGGCCTCCGTAAAGACCGGTGGATGGGTCGCCAGGAAATCTGAATATGAATTTTGTTGGGGCTGGCGTTGCCCATTGTCTTGGTGTCCTCCCTGACGGGACACATTCTGTTGCACTAGCATCCGCAGCAACTCGGTTTGCTCATCGCGCGAGCCGAGCACTGCAGCGAGAATGTAACACCCTAAAATTCATTTCCATGCATTACATGCATTTTTTATGTAGAGAAATATTATAAAAGAAGTAGAAATGGAGAAAGAACTATAGAAATGGAGAAAGAACTATAGAAATGGAGAAAAGAACCATATAAATGGAGAAAGAACCATAGAAATGGAGGAAAAACCACAGAAATGGAGAAGGGAATATAGAAATAGAGAATGGGGCATAGAAATGGAGAAGGGGGATGTAGAAATGGAGAATGGGACATAGAAATGGAGAGGGGAATGGAGAAATGGAACAAGTGACATAGAAATGGTGAGAAATGGGAAAAAGATAGCTGAAATGAGCCATTCCCAAAAGGGGAATTTTCCCCAAATTTTGGGGGTAAAATCCCCAAGGCTGCCACAGCACAAGAGATAAGTTTATTAAGATCCAAAAAATTGAATAGGGCTCTTATTTGAGCTCCAATCGGAGTAAGACTCCTCTTTTTTACCCTTATAAATATAACCCCCACCCTGGCCGAAATCCTCTCTCTTTTGGTCGCCCCCCCTGATGCCAAGCCCCCTTCCTTGCTGCCCAGTCGCCAAGTTCCCCCCCCCCCTTGCCGGAATTTGGCTGCCGTCGAGCTCCGATGAGCCCCGCTGTCGCCGTAGAAGAAGCCCGATGATCTGTCCTGCCCTAATCTTCCATAAAAAATCCCCCGCTGCTGCCATTGCTAGGAGAAAGGCCCTGCCACAAAGAGGAAGTGAGGTAGGTCTTCATTACCCATCTTACGACACCGCCACTGTTTCTACGCATCCGTTTTCTTCGCCCCATTCAAGCAGAAACTATTGTGTGTGGACAGAACGTGTTTTGATCGATTTTGACGGTGGAATTGATCTAGATCTTGGGTCAAGATTATCACCACATCCACACTTGATCCCTACACCCTTGTTCATCATAAAACCCTATGAAAGCCCATTAAAACATGCAAGAACACGTACAAACTGGTTTAATAAAACAGCACCATAGGATTTGCATTCATCTACCCAATTGCATCTTGAGTAAAGTTTGTGCATGATGATTGATTGCTGTAAATCTTTTATGTGCGTGGTCGTGAGTAGAAGGACAAGCTCAAGAGGCCATCTATGAGAATCTACAGCACCAAGACATCGAGACGCTCGAACAGCAAGAACGACGGGAGCAAGGCAAGTGCCCCTTGACCATATTGATCCCATGTTTTGAAACTGTTTTGTTTGCGAAAACTCGTACGCTTGAGTCAATTTGATGGGACACCCTTTTATAGGAGTTTACTAGTTTTGTTAACCATCCTTGTCGCTGGGAGAGTTGATGAGTCGGGTATGGTCGTTTCTCCTTTTTGCTTCGCTTAATTCACGGGATATGGGAAGCTGAAATAAAACGTGTCTAGCTACTGCACTCATATGAATAATGATGATGAGATCTTGATGATGTTAATGGGCATGGAATCGGGGAGATCTAGGCAAGGTTGGTTCATGAATGTTGCTGGATGAGATGGTGGTACTTGCCATAGATCTAAGGACCGGTTCATGCAAGAATATGCCAGGAAAATAGTGCCACCATAAGGCCAAGTATGGGTGCGGCTTAGCTGATTAATTAGGCGTGTTGCTAGCTTGTTATAGACCGTGGATGGCGCGGGGAATGGGAGTCGAGGAGGACTGCCCTGGGAACTGCATGGCACAAGAGGTGGCCTGTGGGTGGGAGAATGGTGATTCGAGCCTGCCGGTGAAACCTCAGTGAGTCCGTACATCCAGTATCCCTGTTGTAAAGGCTATTTTGTGATCTCTTGGCCATACACCGACGGTTGTGTACTGGTATAATGGAGGTTCTGCAGTCGCCGACAGGTGACAAAATCACGAACTTGTGGGTAAAGTGGTGCCACCTCTGCAGAGTGTTAAACTGTCATGATAGCCATGCTTTTGGTCACAAGCACCTGGCCAACTTCCATGATTAGAGGGAAAACTTGGGATGGTTATTCGGTATGGTTATGGTATGGTCATTGGGATTGGTTTTGGGACTGTTTTGAGTCATGACAATGAGTTTGGTTTTGGTTATATGAAAATGAGATGGATATGAATATCTATGAGTATGAGATGACCTTGAGAAAGATTATTGGCTGGATGAGACTTTATAAATGATGAATTATGATGAAAGAATGTTGCTGTTTTACTTGGATATATTGGGATTAAATTCATCTAGACTTAGTTTCTGTTTTTATCATGTTTGTGAAATAAATTTTTCTTGCAGCAATGAGCCTTTTTATTCCCTACCTTGTTGTAAGCTACATGTCATACTTTTTCCCGCACTTGCTGAGTACGACATGTACTCACCCTTGCATTACCACATATACATCAGCTACAAGAGAAGAGTACTTCGAGGACCATGTGGAGTACTAGGCGTGTGATCTACCGTCAACATGCCTGTGGAGTTGAAGTTGGAGCCTGCTGTTTAGTTATTTCCGCTGTCGTTTATAGACTTCCGCTGCAGGAATAAGTTAGAGATTCATGAATGAGACTTTGAGTCATTGTAATGAAGTACTTAAACACTATTTATTCATGGTTATATTCTGAATTCAGTTTGTGGATTACATGTGTATGTGTGATGAACATCCTGGGCACACATATGCATTCACTTGGTTCTATTTTCGGAACCAGGTGTCACAGATTGGTATCAGAGCCACGTTGACCATAGGACGCAAGCCTAGGTGGAATGGACACTCTAAAACACATAGGAACACCCCTCTAAACTATTATTTTCGAAAATTGCTTGCTGCTGCACTTTATTTTTCAATTCAGCCACAGCAAAGTGCTATTTTCAGCCCCTCCTTTTCTCTTCTTTTGGACAGCAACACCTTTGCTTTGTTGCTCCATAACTTCTGAAGTTTTGGAGTTATTTATTCCTTCTCTAAGGTTTCTCATGTCCTATTTATAGATGCCGGTGATCAGGAGCACAGCACGCATAACCTCATGATGAAGAGGAAGTCAATAGCTCTATGCACGAGGAAGAGGATCCGGAAGAGGCGGAACCAATCGAAGAAGACATGGAACATGATCCACAAGAGCGGCATTGGTACGCCCCTCAAGAGGAGTTTCACGTGGGCTTACACCCAGTGGAGCCTCATGAAGCTATGACGGGAGGAGATGAACCCGAGGAGGAGCCACCCCGTGCTGGGGCTGAGAATGAAGGTGATGAATGGGCCAACCATTTAGTTCAAGAATTTCGTTCCGATGGAACGGAAGGAGGACAAGTATCTAGGGAGCTCAAAGAATTTCTGGATTGCTGCAGCTTATACCCGGAGTATCTCCTCAAGAAAGTCCCTCGTCTCGGACATGAAGAGTGGAAGGTGTAAAAGTCCCAAAAATGTATATGAATAAACTAAGCTTTGAATTCATATGTGTGGCAAAGGCATGAAAAATGGGACTAGCTAAAAATTTTCTTCATGCAAAGTGATACATGGATGGTCATCCAAAATAAGGCTCACATCTTTAATTGAAGTTGTTGAACCAATAAGGATTTAAATACTTCTTTGCATGTAAGTTTAAAAATCAGATTTTAAATTCAAAGTTCACACAAATGGTGGCCAAAACTTTGAATCACCATGCAGCCATATACTTTGGAAATTGTGGAAAAAGTCTAATGACAAACTTTTCATTTTTAGGGTGGGCTCCAAAAAGGAATTATGGAAGCATTTTCAAAACTCCAACCAAATTCAAATTGCTATGCAAATTCAAACTTAATTTAACAAATTCAAATTCTAGCCCACCTTTCAAACTCAGAGTTTTGGAATTTTGGAGGATTAACTTGAGAAGATATTTTGGGAGGAAAATGTGGGGTGGGACCCACATGTCACTGAGCAAATTTGACTTGCAAAGGAAGCAAATACTCTCTGTTCTCACCTCACCGAGACTTCTCACCCGGGCGCCACCGAGAAGGTTGCCGCGCCACCACCTGCTTCCCTTTCCCACGCGCTCGGCGTGATCACCTCCCCCAGACCGAGCTATTTGATATTTGCCTCCTCCTCCTCACGAGAACACTGAACAGAGCCCCGTTCTCCCCTCCGCTCTTCGGCGTGATCGGGAAACCGAAGAAACTCGAGCCCCTCTCCTCCCCGAGCTGCTACACAGCACCACGAGCTCAGCTTCCACTTCCCCGACACCCAGATAGCTGAGCTCCGGCCTTCCTTGCCTAGAACAGCTTCCACAGCGGCGACCCACAGAAGAGCGGCGATGGGCTTCACGTGGACAGCCCTCCACAGGGGTTTTCATGGCCGAGCGGTCACGGCTACGGGAGCGCGCTACTGTGGTGCTGCTCTCCTCCAATCTTGGAGCAAACTGTGGATCATCGCCGGACAATTTGAAGATTTTGTTCCGGCGGCTTCATACCAAACATCCGGTACGAGTTCTTCAAATTCCCCCTCTCTGATCCTCCATAGGTCATAAAATCTTGCACCTAGAAGATGGACTAGCCGGCGATCATGTTCCCTTTAGCATACGCTGCATGAAACCATCTAGGAACGACGGAATTTGAGCTCTACCAAGGGTAGTCAGGGAAGACCTGATCGGTCGCACAGTGACGACCAACTTGCGGCCGTTCCAGATCCATTTTGAGGCCTTGTCGAGCTTCCTAGTCGTGCCCGGGTGCTGTAGAGCTAATTGTTCAAGCTTTTGGCGGGCTAGAGACCTCGGCAGACGGCGCCGAACTTCAACCGAGGCCGCCGCACGTCGCCGAGGTATCTCCGGTCACCGGCAGCCCTAGCAGACCCCATAGTCGTGTTCCCCGGCATCAATAGCGCTATGGCGGCGAGTTCCAGCTCCGGTGATGGCCGGGAAAGGCGGGCCAGCGAGCACCAGTTTGCTCCGGCGAGGGGAACATGCGCGCGCGCGAAGGGCCGGCCGGAGGAAGAAGAAAGCCATGGCCCCGGCTGTCAGCGGCTGTGAAATTTTATACTTCGATCGTCTGTGGCCCGGATCCAGTGTGCTGGCGCGCTAAGAACCCTGTGAACCCGGTGCGGCTTCAATTCTATTGGCTGAGGTTTAAACACGTGGACCCAGCTGATTTCTAGTAGCAAAATAATTCCAGAGATTGCTCAAAGTTTGGAAATTCATATCTCTGTGTAGAAACCTCCAAATTGAGTGATTCTAATTGGGTTGGATTCATTTTTCAGAGGTTTATCCAAATATAAACTCAGATTTGTATGAAAGCCAATATATAATTCTGGAATTTTTTTGAAGGTTTTCTGAAAAAGAATTATTGAGGGAGTTTGGGTTATCCAAAAATCCTCAAATTTCGCCAGAATATTCTTTAGCACATTGTTGATCTTCTAGAAATTTTTCAGCTCGTTTTACGACCATTTGGGTAGGAATTTGCTAAATAGAATATGCTGTGTTCATAAGAGTTCAGAAACATTTTCAGAAAATGTTTCCCACTTGTAAAATCTATTCTGGGCAATCCATAGCTCCAAAAATCATAGGAAAATTTAGGCAATCCCTGTGTGACATACTTGAAATTATAGTTCACTAAATTGGGCATGAAAATGCACAGTACTCCAGAATTAATTCCTTTGAGTAGAAATGCTTAAAGAATTGTTCCGGGAGAACTACTCAAGAAAAAGGCCTGAAATTTGGACCAAATGACTTTCATGTGACCAGGAACTCACATGCGAATCATCATCTCAAATTGAGCCCTTGAACTCCCTGTTCTTGTTCTTCATACTTATGTATAGGGGAAAAGTACATAAGACATTGTTGGAATTATGGAGGACACCATTTGACTCCACATTAGCTGCAATTTGGCAAGCAAAATCCCTAGGTAGTATAGAACCTGCTGTAAAGGTTTTGAGTCCATTGGAGTCCTTGTTCTTCAGATGCATTCAATTCTTTTCAGCTCATCTTTTATAGCCATTAGGAAAGTTAGTTAGTGTATAGCTAAAACACTAAGACCAATTTAGTTCATTCACTTTTCTTTGCACAACAGAGGCAAACCAAGCCATTCTTGGCATTTTCCACACAACCTATGTTCCTAAGAAATCCATTCTATAATTCTTTCCATTGCATTCCATAAAAATTGTGCATATACATTTCATTAGGATTCACGACGAAGGGGATTCAAAGGAGCGATTCATTGAAGTGGATCATACTCCGGAGAATCAAGGGTTGATAAGCAAGGATCACTAACTGATTATATATGACTACCCTGCAAAATAGGCAACCTCCAGTTTGTATTTAACAGACTTTAAGTTTTTACTTTGTATTCACTTCCGGTTAAGATATGATATGTGCATTAGGTCTAAATGTTTGTTACTCCTCTTGCATAACCAAATGAACCCATGGAGTATTGGATAGGTGTCTTTCACCGTGTAGAACTGCCATGCTTAAGTAAGGTTCGGCAGAAGTCTAGTGGTGAGATGCTACTCACATGATCAGGACAACAGGGGCATACGCGATTGGTTCATAAATGAATTAGCAAGTTAAAGTTGAGACCGGAAGGTTGTAGGGGCAGCAGGACAAAGGGGCCTGGGTGCTATAGACCTGTCCGTGTCGGTCAAGGACCGATCCGTATGCGGCCCTGTTGAACAAGTTTGAGTTGTGTACCGGACTCATGCTGGATATATGGGACCCAGTAAACCGATGTACCTCGAGAAGCTTGCGTTGAGCCTTTTCGGATCGCCTCAGGCGAGACGGCCGGTGTGCAGTATGTTGGTAACATTCTCATGACATCTCATGTCCGTAGGTGCACCATGAGAGTGGCTACTGTACGGGGCGACTTGATCAATTCAACGGGAGTGAAACTGGAGAAAGGCTGCCGCGTACGACATCAGTGATGGTTACTGTAGGCAACGTCGAGTACGGGCGTACGTGTCGTGTAGGCCGGGTGTTATTGGTTTGAATCACCGTCGCTCGCGGGATGGACCCAGCATACTTGTTCTCACAGTCGTGACGTAGTAAGAACTTGCATGAGAAAGAAACTAATCACATTGGTTTGAAGTTTCATACTAGCTTTGTATTGGATCTCGATGAATAGGCTAGTGCAAACTCGATTCTTTTATGCCGTGAGCAAATTACATCGGAGGAAAGCGTTTCTTGTTTGATTGTGGACTCCTGATGTGGCGTGCCCAAGGTTACTTTAAATTACGGTAATTAATACCTGAAAGTAAGGATTCACTTTTAGGTGAGTATATTATGCATCATGCCATCCTACTTTAGGTTCATAACCTCACATAGAGTTTCATGTTTAGGGTGACAGTTAAGTCTTGCTGAGCTTTATGCTCACGGATGCTATCCGAGTTGTTTTGCAGGATTGACTTCATGCTTATGAGAAGGGATGCCAATGAGACTCGGGAACCTCCGAGCGGTTACTCAAGAGCATCCTCGCCGCTGCGGTTTATTCTTCGTGTTGCTAGTAAGAAACGTCCGCGGGCTGGACTGTTTCTTTGTTGCTAAGTTAGAAATGAGTCGTGAGAATTATAGTCTTCCGCTGTAGCTTATTTTGATATAAGTATTTATAAAACACTTTTGTACGCTTCCGCAAATGATTTATGTAATGTGATGTGTTTTCTCGACTCGTGAGCTGTTGGGTGCCGCATATCATGGCACCACCCAACGAGGTCCTGTCCGGCCCTCACAGCATGCTATCAGAGCTGTGTTGGGAATAGCACACGGATTGAGCATCATATTACGGTAAAAACTTAGGATACGGTGAGATAACGGTACTAGGCCCACATAAGGACTACTATATTAGCATATTACAAAGGTGGCAATCTAACCTATTTGTTATGTCGGAAAATCGTGCATCTCAGGAAGTTTTATGTCTTGGGGGGTGCACGTAAGCGCTGTCCACCAGAGCGCACAAGCTGAAGGGTGGAGCCCCACGGGTGGCAGGTAACCCGACTCGCTTTACTATCCTCTACGACTCTTCATGTCGTTTGGGGTATTCGAGCAACGCCATTCCCTAGCGTGCTTTGGGCAAGTATGGGAGACCCCGTCACGTGGTCAGTAACGTGAACACGTAGCTCAAAGCGTGTTTGGCTTGAGAACACCTGGGCGAGTGATGACGGACGGGTGTACAAACTGTATTGGGACCGGGTTCTGTGTGCAGCCGAACCTGATGATTGAGTGTGTTTTATGTAGGTACTAACCACGAAAACCTTAGTACGTGTAGAAAATGTTTTCGAGTGACCGTTTTAGTGCCACCTAAGGATACATATATGCCGGTGTAATCCGGATAGGTTTTTCCTTTGTGAGGCAAAGTAGTACCGTCATATGTCTTACGGTGCATCGCCACCGTACTACACTTGATAGTTTTCTTTCCTATGAAGAAATCATTCATGACTAACTTTCAAACTAAAAATGGATGTTGAAAAGCACATATTAGTTACTTAGCTCTTCATTTGAACTAAGTTTCAAAGAAGAGACTTGCTAGGCTTCATTTGATCCAAAAACAGAGTGCTCTGTTCTGGCAGAAAGTTTTGCTGGACTTTGACAGAGCATAACTCTTTGCAGATTGACCCAATGGAGGTGTATGATACAGTTCTGGAAAGGTTTTTAAGTGCTCTACAACTTTTCTGTAGAACTCCAGGGCAAAATCAGAGCCAAATTGGTTGAATGTTCAAGTGAATGTAAACTGTTCAGAAAACAGGACAGCTACAAACCTCTCTGGATGTTTCTGTAAATTAGCCATAACTTTCTGTAGAAATTTTCTTAGGGTCATATGATACACCGTTGGAAAATTTATGAAATTTTCAATGATTTTGTAGTTCATAGTTTGTTCAGAATTGTACTCCATTTTGATGTACAACTGTGATGAAAACAGCCACATACAAAGGAGATGCTGGCAAATTTTATCCAGAAATTATGTCAACTTTGAACAATCATAACTTTTGATTCAGAAAGGGTATAGGGGAATATGAGTACTCGTTGAAAATATAATGAAGTTAACTTTAACTTTGATATTCAACTTGAGTTATGAAAATGCTGGTAACCGGATCAAAATCTGGGTTAAGTACAGAAAGGTCTGTTCTGGACAGAATAGGGGACTGATTATGTTGGCTTTAGGAAGATGTGTAAACATGAAATTTTGTTATGCTTTGATAAAGTTTTAGCATGTTAATGTTTTACACACTATCACATGCTGCTGAGTTCAAGTTTTGACTCCCCTCAAAATTATTCTTTTGCAGTATGGTGCGTAATCATTCTCCGAGTAGGGCTGAAGGTTCTCGCCGCGACGGTGATGAATCGACTCTACCACGGGCACCGCCATCAACGGTATGGGCGGATTTCATGGCTCAGATGGTCGAGTCAAGTCAAGAGAACACAAGACTACTCCAAGCCTTGGTACAACAGGGCTTACTCCAACGTACACAACAGGTCGTTCCACCTCAGAACGCCTATTTGGACTTCTTGGCGACACAACCGCCAATTTTCACGGAAGCCAACGAACCCGTGGAAGCTGATCAATTGCTTCGGGTTATTGAGTCCAAGTTTGGAGTGTTTGAGTGTGATGAATATCAGAAGACGTTATTTGCAACTCAACAGCTCCATGGAGCCGCCGGATAATAGTGGTTCGCTTATCTCGCCACCGTTCCGGAAGGCCATCAAGTGGAATGGACGGAATTTCGTAAAGCATTCCGTGCTCATCAAATTCCTATGGGTTTTATCAAGGCCCAGCAGCAAGAATTTAAGAACTTGAAGCAGGGGGACATGAGTGTCCTCGATTATGTCAAACGGTTCAACCTTTTGGCACAATATGCTCCTGCCTATGCGACGAGCGAAGCTGCAAGGTGTGACTACTTCTTCCATGGCCTGAGCGCCATATTAAAAGATAGGCTTGCTTTGTTCAATCAAGGCAGTTACACCGAGTTGTTCAGTGCTGCCCTGCTGCAATAACAAGCGACACGAGTGTCAAGCAGAGAAGAGGGACCGGGATGATGTGCAAGAAGACACACCAGTTGTTCCTCGAAAATACCGGGTGTATATCACACACCATCCGATGAACTATGGCAAGCGCTGGTAAGATCAACTCAGTACAGATTTCCATCTCAAGAATCATGTCTTGAAGCAACACCATTGCCGCAGCAACGAATGATACCTGGTGCATCATTGCTGCAGCCAAGTACATCAACTTCTCAACCACAAGTCAACGAAGAACCGGGGAAACATCCGTGTTCTTATTGCCACCGTTATGGGCATTTTAGGCAAGAATGCCGGGAGAAGTTGTTGAACACCCGACAGCCATCATCATCAGGTGGTATGCCACCACCTGTTCAAGTCAATATAACAGCATTGCAATCCGGGAGCGTGCAACATCTTGCTTTGAGGATGTCCTGGAGGGAGCACTGGTGCTAGCGGGCATGTTCACTCTCAAAAACGTGCCCGTGCTCATACTTTTTAATTGCGGTGCAACCCACAATTTTATCAGAAAATCATGCGTTTATCAGCACCAATTATCCACCAATACTCCCACAACGAGTTATCTTATACGTTCACCGGCAGGAAATATCTCCGAGCAGCTTTGTGTTTGGGTGGAAAAATATACCCAACATCGCTGATTATGTTGGATAGGCAGAAGATAGATATAATATTGGGGATGTCTTGGTTAAATCGTCAATGTGCTGTTCTCAATATCGGTAACTGGACTGTTCAGATTGACTCAACGATTCACGGACAGCACACGCTGTTTTTAGACAGCGAAGACCCAGATATGGTAGAGGCCTACCACACGGAAGCGCTTAAACTTGAAGATATTCCGGTGGTACGTGATTATACCGATGTGTTTCCTGATGATTTACCGGGCATGCCGCCCGAACGGGACGTCGAGTTCAAGATTGAACTGGCGCCGGGAACAATGCCTATCTCACGAAGGCCTTACAAGATTACACCTAACGAGCTAGCAGAGTTGAAGGAGCAACTGAATGAACTCATGAGCAAGGGTTTCATACGACCAAGTTCTTCACCTTGGGGTTGCTCTGCGCTGTTCATTAAGAAGAAGGACAAAACACTACGACTATGTGTTGATTATTGTCCTCTAAATGCTGTCACGATAAAGAACAAGTATCCTTTGCCCCGCATCGACATCTTGTTTGATCAACTTGTGGGTGCAAAGGTATTTTCAAAGATGGATCTTTGGCCGGGCTATCATCAAACTAAGATCCGACCCGAAGACATACCGAAAAGACAGCTTTCTCGATGAGATACGGACTCTATGAGTACCTCGTCATGTCATTTGGGTTAACCAACGCTCTGGCACACTTCATGTACTTGATGAATTCTGTATTCATGCCGGAGTTAGACAAGTTCGTCGTGGTATTTATCGATGACGTATTGGTTTACTCCAAATCTGAAGATGAGCACGCTGAACATCTGCGCATCGTGCTACAACGGTTGAGGGAGCACAAGTTATATGCCATGTTCAGCAAGTGCGAGTTCTGGATTGATCAAGTGCCTTTCCTAGGCCATATTATCTACTTGGTAATCTTGTTCACCTCTACACGGACCATAAAAGCTTGAAGTATATCTTCACGCAGAAGGAGCTAAATATGAGACAACGGAGATGGTTGGAGCTCATCAAATATTACGAAATTGAGATCCACTACCATCCGGGAAAAGCAAATGTGGTTGCCGACGCGCTTAGTCGGAAAGCCCACGTTCACAACTTGACGGCTGCTGAATTGGGAGATGAAGAGCCAAGCCTCCGTGTCATTTCGTATGGTGCGCTTTATAATCTCGCGCTCATTCCAACAATCCGTGAAGAGATTGTTGAGTCTCAAAGAAGAGACAGAGGTATGTCTCACATAAGGAGAAGATTAGACGACGGAGAAGTGAAATGTTTCCGGAAGGATGAGAACGGTACAATGGTTCAACGACCGTATAGTGGTACCGTGCAATATGAAACTCCGGAAGAAGATCTTGGATGAAGCCCACCTGTCTAAGTTTTCCATTCATCCCGGAAGTAACAAGATGTACCAAGATTTCAAACAGAAATTTTGGTGGACGAGGATGAAGAGGGAAATCGCTAAATACGTATCCGAATCTGATACGTGTAGACGGGTCAAGGCTGATCATATACGGAAAGCCGGACCGCTACAACCTCTGAAGATACCGGCATGGAAATGGGAGGATGTATGGATTTCATCGCCGGATTACCGCTCACATCCCGGAAGCATGACTCGATATGGGTGATCGTCGACCGGTTGATGAAATCAGCTCATTTCATACCGGTGAACACTCACTTTCGAGCCAAGAAATATGCGGAGTTATACATCTCCAGGATTATATGCTCACATGGTGTCCCGAAGACCGTCGTTTCAGATCGAGGTGCGCTGTTTGTTGCTCGTTTTTGGGAGCAGCTGCACGCCTCATTGGGCACCAAGCTGATTAGAAGCTCCACATATCACCCTCAAACCGATGGACAAACTGAGAGGGTGAACCAGGTGTTGGAAGATATGTTGATAGCGTGTGCCATCCACCACGGTAAGAATTGGGATGATCACTTACCGTTGGCGGAGTTTTCATACAACAACGGGTATGAAGCGAGTATTAAAATGGCACCGTATGAAGCTATCTACGGCCGGAAGTGTCGCACACCGCTGAATTGGTGTGAGTCCGGCGAACGAGTTCTGTTTGGGGTTGATCTTGTGAACGAAGCCGAAGACCGAGTTCGTTTGATACAAGAGAATTTGAAGGCTTTACAATCCCGACAGAAGTGCTACGCTGATCAAAGGCGTAGGCCATTGCATTTTGACGTCGGAGAGCACGTTTATCTTCGTGTATCTCCGATGAAGGGTATGACACCCTCAATTTCGATTTCTGCATGCATTCATATTTCATATAAAGAAAACATTTTAAAAGAAGTGGAAACAGAAAAAAGAATCAAAAGGATAGCCAAAAAAAGCAAATTCCAGTTCCCTGAGGAGCGCCGTAGACACTTCCCGCGGCCCGCAGGCCACGTGGCGCCTTTGGAGCTCATCCCCGCAAAAGGGGGAGATGTCCACCGCTAAACTGGCTACGTGGCAGGCTCGGGGCTCATCTCTGTGGAAGGGGCGAGGTCAGACCCCGTGGGACACGTGTTGCCCCCGGAGCTAGCCTCTGCGGAGGAGCGAACCCAGCCCCGTAGGAAACGTGTCGTCTTCGGAGCTAGTCACTGCGGAAAAGAGAAGACCAGCCGTGCGGGGCACGTGTCGCTCTCGGAGCTCGTCTCCAAGAGGTCTGGTCCTACTGGACACGTGTCACCTCCGGAGCTCACCTCCGGGAGGTCCGACACTGTTAGACACGTGTCGACCTCGGAGCTCACCTCCGGGAGGTCCGATGCTGATGGACACGTGTCAACCTCGGAGCTCATTCCTGAGCAGAAAGGAAGTCCGATGCTGCTAGGACACATGGCACTATCGGAGCTCACCTCCGAAGAGAGGGGAGGTCCGGCACTGACACGTGGCCTACACGGAGCTCGTCTCTGGAGAGAGGGGATGTCCTGACTCACTAGACACGTGGTGCACACGGAGCTTACCTCTGAGGGAGAGGGAGGTCCCGCCCGCCAGACACGTGGCGCACGCAGAGCTCGCCTCCGAGGAAGAGGGAGGTCTCGGCCGCCTGACACGAGGCACAACTAGAGGTCACCCCTGAGGAAAAGGGAAGCCCAGGCCCCCGCTGGACATGTGGATCCTCTGGAGCTTATCCCTGCAGAAGGACGAGATTCTGAAGCGGTTTTCCTCTGTACGTGAGTACCCGTTACTGAGGAAACCGACACGAACTCTTCTACGTTGATACTGCAACCAAATCGATTGGAGATAAGTTGATAAGATCCAAACAAAAATCAAATAGGACTCTTATTTGAAATCTAATCGGAGAAGGTCTCTTCTTTTTCCGGTTATAAATAGAACCCGAAACAACTCCTTGGTCGTAACATTTTTTCTAAGCTGACAACTTTGAAGCCCTAGCTCCCAAACTCGCCGAGCTAAACCCCTTCGCCGGAGTTTGACCACCGGAGAGACCGCCGACGAGCTCGCCGTCGCCGGAAGAGAGCCCCGACGATCTGTCTTGCTAGGAGGAAGGACCCGAAGGAAGTAAGGTAGGTCTTCATTACCACCTTACGACGTCATTGCGGTTTTCTTTGCATCTGTTCTCTTCGATCCTTTCGAACAGAAGCTTTTTCGTGGACAGATCACGTGTTGATCGGTTTGATCTAGATCTTGAGTCCAGATCATCACCATGTCCACATTTGATCCCTACACCTCTGTTCGTCGTAAAACCCCATGCAAACCCCTTAAAACATGCAAGAACACGTACAAACTAAACAGCACCATAGGATTAGCATGCATATGCATCATTGCATCTTAAGTAAAGTTTGTGCATGATAATTGATTGTTGTGAACCTTCTATATGCGTGATTGTGAGTAGAAGGACAAGCTCAGGGAGCTATCTACGATGAGCTGCAACAACAAGGCTTCGAGATCCAAGAGCAACAGAAACCACAGGAACAAGGCAAGTGTCCCTTGACTATATTGATCCCATGTTTTGAAAGCTGTTTTGTTTGCGAAAAGGTGTGTGTGCTTGAGTCAACTTGATGGGAAACCCTTTTATAGGAGTTTACTAGTTTTGTTAACCACCCTTGTCTCTAGGGAAAGTTTATGAGTCGGGTATGGTCGGTTTTTGCTTTTTGCTTCGCTAATCTATGGGTTATGGGAAGCGATAGAATGTGTCTAGCTACTGCACTCATGAGAATAATAATAATGAGAACCTGATGCTAATTAACATGAATCGGGGGAGATCTAGGCAAGCTTGGTTTTGTGGAAGTGGTAGAATGAGATGGTGGTTTACTTTCCGTAGATCTAAGGACCGGTTCGTGCCAGCACATGCCAGGATTACAGTGCCACCACAAGGCCAAATATGGGTGCGGCTTAGCTGACTAATTAGGTAAGTTGCTAGATCGTTATGGACCGTGGAAGGCGCGGGGAATGGGAGTCCAGTGAGGACTGCCCTAGGAACTGCATGGCACAAGAGGGGGCCCGTAGGTGGGAGAATTGGAGATTCTAGCCTGCTGGTGAAACCTTAGTGGGTCCATACATCTAGTAGCCCCTTTGTAAAGGCTATTTTGTGATCTCTTGACCATACACCGACGGTTGTGTACTGGTATAATGGAGGTTCTGCAGTCGCCGACGGGTGATGAAATCACAAACTTGTGGGTAAAGTGGTGCCACCTCTGCAGAGTGTAAAACTATCATGATAGCCGTGCTTACGGTCACAAGCGCCTGGACAACCCACATGATTAGATGGGATGGTATTTGGTTTGGTTATTGGTTTGGTGATGGTTTGGTCTTTGGATTTGGTTTTCAGGACTGTTGAGTCTGGGTAATAAGATTGGTTGCATGACTGTTGAGTCATGGCAATGATATTTGATCTCTGTTATGAGATGGAGTTGAATATGAGATGTGATGGTAGTGAATATGAGATGGTATTCATGAGCATGTGAAAAGTTGAGAAAGATAAATGTTCGGATGAGATATGAAAAGTGGTGAATCATGATGGAGGTACGTTGATGTTTAAATACATGTTAGGATTACATTGACTTAAAGCTATTTGCTGTTTTATCATGTTTTGTGAAATAACTTTGCTTTCTACAAATGAGCCTTTTTATACCTACCTTGCTGTGAGCTACATATCATATTTTCCCGCACTTGCTGAGTACATTATGTACTCAAACTTGCAGTATTACTTCATCATCAGCAACAGGAGAAGAGTATTTCAAAGACCATGTGGAGTATTAGGCGTGTAATCTACCCTCAACCTTGCCAGTGGAGTAGAGATGGAGCCGCTGCTGCTGCTTAGTTTGCTTCCGCTATAGTTTAGAAGACTTCCGCTGCTATAATAAGACTTCCGCTGCTAAGATAAGACTTCCGCTGTAATAAAGATTGACGTAATAACGTACTTGAATCTATTAATTCGTGGTTATATATATTCTGAATTCAGTTTGTAGATTATATGTGTATGTGTGATGACCATCCTGGGCACACATATGCATCAGTCTCGGTTCCGAGAGGTTTTTCTTCTCGGGATACGGGCGTCACAGATTGGTATCAAGCTACCATGGTTGACTGTAGGTCACAAGCCTATATTGATCACAGATTGGTAGCAGAACCACGGTTGACCGTAGGATGCAAGCCAAGTCGCAGATTGGTATTAGGAGCCACGCTAAACATAGGATGCAAGCCTAGGTAGAATGCATAGATTGGCACTAGAACCCCATTGACCATAGGAAAAAGTCACAGATTGGTAGTCACAGATTGGTCACAGATTGGTATCACCCCAAACCACATAGGACCCCCATTGAGTAAGCCTTGAATAGGAGTTGTGTGCTGAACTTTTGTGATGATTGTTGTGCTTGAGTGCTTAGTGTGAGTTGTGGGACGTTTCAGCATTGTCCATATCCACACATAGTAGAGAGATGTGAGATACGTCGGCACTTGTTCACATCCTCGTATAGGATGATATATAGTCCATCCACATTGATGCATATAGTTGGGGGAATCCATCTAAACTTCTAACCTCTATTCTATCCAACTCTCTCTCAAGATGGTGAGAGCAAACATCGGCCGACAAAGGAGGAACGTCCGTGGCAACCAAGAGGATGACCACGTCAAAGTTCCTGAGAATGTCAACCCCGAGGCTGGTGGAAACAACCTTAAAAGGTTGATGGCTATGCAGAACCAGCTTATGCAAACTATGATCCAAACTTTGGGTCAGATGCAAGCCAACAACAACAATAACCCCGTTCCTGCACCCCCGCCACCACCACCACCACCACCGCCGGCTCACAACCGACTGGGAGAGTTCATGAGGACTCGACCACCTACCTTTGCACAAGCTAATGACCCCATGGAGGCCGATGACTGGTTGAAGTCCATTGAGAAGAAGCTTACCATAGTTCAGTGCAATGACCGAGAGAAGGTTCTCTTTGCATCGCACCAACTTATGGGATCTGCCTCTGATTGGTGGGACACTCTATGCAACGCTCATGTCGACCCGGAGACTATTACTTGGACTGAGTTCAAGGAGAGTTTCCGCTCCCATTACATCCCTGCTGGAGTAATGATGCTCAAAAGACAAGAGTTTGAAGGTCTTCGCCAGGACATGAAGAGCGTGAATGAGTACCTCAACAAGTTAACGCAGCTTTCAAGGTACGCCCCCGAAGATGTCAACTCAGACCAATGGAAGCAGTACTTTTTCATGAGAGGGTTGAACAATGAGATCCAGGTTCAGCTCCTCAACAATGACTATGTGAGCTTCCAGAAGGTAGTTGACAAAGCTATAGTGGTTGAGAGCAAGAACTGGGAGATCGAGCAAGAGGGCAAAAGAAAGATGTCATACCAGCCACAAGGGAGCAACGGACGCCCCCGGTACATGCCCCCAGCTGCACCACAGTATGGATCGTCCGCTCCTACTTTTCGCCCTAATCAGCCACCACAGCAACGTCCTATCATGCAAGCACCTCGTGTGCCTTTGCCTCCTGCACCCCGTCCAAACATGGGTGCCTATGCTCAAAACCCCTGCCTTAACGTACCCGCTATCTTGGATAACAAGGCATGCTTTGCACGCGGAGAAACAGGACACTTCGCGAGTCAGTGCCCGAGGAAAGGTCCTGGACAGCCAAGCAATGTGCACAAGCAGAACCCACGGCCGAACGGAGGAGCTACGCAAGCTAACCGTGGACAGCAGAACTACGCTCGCGGAAACGTGTATCATGTCTCTGCTGAGGAAGCGCAACAGGCTGAGGACGTCGCGATTGGTATGTTCCTTGCCAACTCCAAAGCAGCCACCATTTTATTTGATTCCGGAGCATCACATTCATTCATATCATCCAAGTATGTTGCCAAGTATAATCTACCCATATCACACTTGAAATATACTATGTTGGTTAATTCTCCCGGTGGAGAGATGAGGACTAATATAGTATGTCCGAAAGTAAACCTTAAAATAAGGGGGGTAGACTTCCTTGCCAACCTCATTGTCTTGGATTCCCAAGGGCTTGACATAATACTCGGAATACATTGGTTAAGCAAGCACAACGGAGTAATCCAATGTGCTAAGAGAAGCGTGCAGTTGACAAACGAGCACGGAACCCGTATCGAGTTTGAGCCAGCCCAGCCAACAACCGAGAAGGCAACGTTGAACCACGTCAAAGGAGCAACATTGGAAAGCATTCCAGTGGTTCAAGAATTCTCGGACGTGTTCCCGGAAGAACTTCCAGGTATGCCACCTGACCGAGACATTGAGTTTTCCATTGACTTGGTACCCGGAACTGCACCTATAGCAAAAGAGACCATATAGGATGCCCATCAACGAGCTAGTGGAACTGAAGAAGCAAATTCAGGAGCAGCTAGAGAAGGGTTTTATACGCCCAAGCTCGTCACCGTGGGGAGTCCCCGTGCTCTTCGTAGACAAGAAGGATGGGACCCAAAGGATGTGCGTGGACTATAGGTCTCTCAGTGAGGTGACGATCAAGAACAAGTACCCTCTGCCCCGTATAGAAGACCTGTTTGACTAAATGAAGGGAGCCCGAGTCTTCTCCAAGATTGATCTTCGGTCGGGATACTTCCAGCTGAAGATTAAGCCCTCCGATATACCCAAGACTGCCTTTCGAACATACGGTTCGTATGAATATACCGTGATGTCTTTTGGGTTAACGAATGCACCCGCATACTTCATGTACCTCATGAATAAGGTCTTCATGGAATACTTGGACAAGTTCGTCGTGGTTTTCATCAACGATATCATGGTGTATTCGAAAAGTGAGGAGGAACATGAAGAACACTTGAGATTGACATTACAAAAGCCGCGAGAGCATCAATTGTATGCCAAGCTCAGCAAGTGTCAATTTTGGCTAAAGGAGATATCGTTCGTAGGCCACATCATCTCCGAAGAAGGAGTATCGGTTCATCCCAGAAAAGTGGGAGATGTTCTGAAGTGGAACCAACCGCAGAACGTAAGGGATATTCGGAGTTTCCTTGGGATGGCTGGATATTATCGCCGGTTCATCAAGGATTTCTCCAAAATACCAAAGCCTATGACGGAGTTACTAATGAAAGGAAAAGCCTTCCAATGGACACCAGCGTGCCAAGAAAGTTTTGAGGAGCTCAAGAAAAGGCTAACCACAGCACCGGTTCTAGTATTACCAGACGTAAGCGAGGGCTTTGACATATATTGTGACGCATCCAGACAAGGGCTTGGATGTGTGCTCATGCAAAAAAGACAAGTGGTATCCTATGCGTCAAGACAGCTCAAGAAACACGAGCTGAATTACCCCACACATGACTTGGAACTTGCAGCCGTGGTGCATGCATTGAAGATATGGAGACATTATATCCTTGGCCACCGATGTGACATCTATACGGATCATAAAAGCCTCAAGTACATATTCACCCAAACGGATTTGAATTTGAGGCAACGTCGATGGTTGGAACTCATCAAGGATTATGATGTTGGAATCAACTATCACCCCGGAAAAGCCAATGTAGTAGCTGATGCATTGAGCCGAAAGGGAGCATGCCACCATCTCACGGTTCGGGAGCTACCACCCGAGCTACGCAAGGAGTTCGAACGGTTACATCTCGGGTTCTTGAACGAGATGGAAGTGATGGAACTCCACTCTTTGTTGGAATAAGAAATAAGAGATGGCCAAGCAACGGATGAAGAAGTCAAGGAAATCAAGGAAAGATTCAGACAAGGCATAAAAAGGGACTTCAAGGAAGATGAGAAGGGTACACTTTGGTTAGAAAAAAGGATTTGTATGCCTAACGTGAAGCGCATCCGCGACACGATATTAAAAGAGGCACATGATTCAACTTATTCCATACATCCCGGCAGTACAAAGATGTACAAGGACCTAAAGACTTATTATTGGTGGGATGGTATGAAAAGGGACATAGCAGAGTATGTTGCCTTATGCGACAGATGCCAACGGGTGAAGGCCTAACATCAAAGACCCGCTGGACTGTTGCAACCATTGAAAGTACCCGAGTGGAAGTGGGAAGACATCAGTATGGATTTCATTGTCGGATTGCCACGTACGTGGTCGGGTTACGACTCCATCTGGGTTATCGTGGACCGATTGACAAAAACAGCCCATTTTTCTTCCTGTTAAGACCGCGTACAACGTTGCACAACTAGCCGAGCTGTACATCGAGCAAATCGTGTGCCGCCATGGAGTCCCGAAGAGCATAGTCTCAGATCGGGGTTCTCAGTTTACCTCTAGGTTCTGGAGGAAACTGCATGAGGCTATGGGTAGACGACTGGATTTTAATTCCGCTTACCACCCGCAGACCGATGGACAAACTGAGAGGACAAACCAAATTTTGGAAGACATGTTGAGAGCTTGCACCTTGAAACATGGGCGTAGTTGGGATAGGAGCTTGCGTATGCCGAATTCTCCTATAACAACAGCTATCAAGCTAGCTTGAAGATGTCACCTTTCAAAGCATTATATGGTAGACGGTGTAGAACGCCATTGTTTTGGAACGAGACCGGAGAGAACCAAGTGTTTGGACCCGAATTGCTGCAAGAAGCTGAGAAGCAAGTCCAAACGATACGGGAGAACTTGAAGGCCGCTAACTCACCCCAGAAATGCTATGCGGATAATAGGCGAAGGAAGTTAACTTTTGAAGTAGGAGACTTCGTATACCTTAACGTATTGCCTATCTGAGGCCAACGATGTTTCAACGTCAAAGGCAAGCTAGCACCTCGCTACATCAGGCCATTTAAGATTTTGGGCAAGCGAGGAGAGGTAGCCTATCAATTAGAACTCCCGATGCACCTCTCCAACGTGCATGACATGTTTCACGTATCCCAGCTCAAGAAGTGCTTGAGAGTACCGGAGGAGCAAGTACCAATGGAAGAGCTAGAACTTCAAGAGGACCTAACCTATGTAGAGCACCCTGTCTGAATTTTGGACGTGAAGGAAAGGGTCACGAGGAACAAAGTGATCCGATGGTGCAAGTTACAATGGAGCCATCACACCGAAGCTGAAGCCACATGGGAGCGTGAAGAAGACATCAAGGCAGAATTCCCTCATCTATTCTCCACTATCGAATCTCGAGGGCGAGATTCAATTTAAGGGGGGTAGATTTGTGACACCCTCAATTTCGATTTCTGCATGCATTCATATTTTATATAAAGAAAGCATTTTAAAAGAAGTGGAAACAGAAAAAAGAATCAAAAGGATAGCCAAAAAGAGCGAATTCCAGTTCCCTGAGGAGCGCCTAGACACTTCACGCGACCGGCAGGCCACGTGGCGCCTTCAGAGCTCATCCTTGCAAAAGGGGGAGAGGTCTGCCACTAAACGGGCTACGTGGCAGGCTCGGGGCTCATCTCTGCGGAAGGGGCGAGGTCCGACCCCGTGGGACACGTGTTGCCCCCAGAGCTAGCCTCTGCGGAGGAGCGAGGCCAGCCCCGCAGGACACATGTCACATTCGGAGCTAGTCACTGCGGAAAAGAGAAGACCAGCCGCGTGGGACACATGTCCCTCTCGGAGCTCGTCTCCGAGAGGTCCGGTCCAACTGGACACGTGTCACCTCCGGAGCTCACCTCCGGGAGGTCCGACACTGTTGGACACGTGTAGACCTCGGAGCTCACCTCCGGGAGGTCCGACGCTGATGGACACATGTCAACCTTGGAGCTTATTACTGAGCAGAAAGGAAGTCCGGCGCCGCTAGGACACGTGGCACTATCGGAGCTCACCTCCGAAGAGAGGGGAGGTCCGGCACTGACACGTGGCGTACGCGGAGCTCGTATCTGGAGAGAGGGGAGGTCCCGACCCACCAAACACGTGGTGCACATGGAGCTTACCTCTGAGGGAGAGGGAGGTCCCGCCCACCAGACACGTGGCGCACTCGGAGCTCGCCTCCGAGGAAGAGGGAGGTCTCGCCCGCCTGACACGCGGCACAACCAGAGCTCGCCCCTGAGGAAAAGGAAAGCCCAGGCCCCCACTAGAAACATGGAGCCTCCGGAGCTTATCCCTGCGGAAGGACGCGATTCTGAAGCGGTTTTCCTCTGTACGTGAGTACCCGTTACTGAGGAAACCGACACGAACTCTTCTACGTTGATACTGCAACCAAATCGATTGGAGATAAGTTGATAAGATCCAAACATAGATCAAATAGGACTCTTATTTGAAATCCAATCGGAGAAGGACTCTTCTTTCTCTGGTTATAAATAGAACCCAAAACAACCCCTTGGTCGTAACATTTTTTCTAAGCCGACAACTTAGAAGCCCTAGCCCCCCAAAGTCGCCGAGCTAAACCCCTTCACCGGAGTTTGACCACCGGAGAGACCGCCGACGAGCTCGCCGTTGCCGGAAGAGAGCCCCAACGATCTGTCTTGCTAGGAGGAAGGACCCGAAGGAAGTAAGGTAGGTCTCCATAACCACCTTACGACGTCATCGCGGTTTTCTTTGCATCTGTTCTCTTCAATCCTTTCGAACAGAAGCTTTTTCATGGACAGATCACATGTTGATCGGTTTGATCTAGATCTTGAGTCCAGATAATCACCACGTCCACATTTGATCCCTACACCTCTGAAATCCCATGCAAACCCCTTAAAACATGCAAGAACACGTACAAACTAAACAGCACCATAGGATTAGCATGCATATGCATCATTGCATCTTAAGTTAATTTTGTGCATGATAATTGATTGATGTGAACCTTGTATATGTGTGATCATGAGTAGAAGGACAAGCTCAGGGAGCTATCTACGATGAGCTGCAACAACAAGGCTTCGAGATCCAAGAGCAACAGAAACCACAGGAACAAGGCAAGTGCCCCTTGACCATATTGATCCCATGTTTTGAAAGCTGTTTTGTTTGTGAAAAGGTGTGTGTGCTTGAGTCAACTTGATGGGAAACCCTTTTATAGGAGTTTACTAGTTTTGTTAACCACCCTTGTCGCCAGGGAAAATTTATGAGTCGGGTATGGTCGGTTTTTGCTTTTTGCTTCGCTAATCTATGGGTTATGGGAAGCGATAGAATGTGTCTATCTACAGCACTCATGAGAATAATGATAATGAGAACTTGATGTTAATGAACATGAATCGGGGGATATCTAGGCAAGCTTGGTTTTGTAGAAGTGGTAGAATGAGATGGTGGTTTATTTGCCGTAGATCTAAGGACCGGTTCATGCCAACACATGCCAGGATTACAGTGCCACCACAAGGCCAAATATAGGTGCGGCTTAGCTGACTAATTATGTAAGTTGCTAGATTGTTATGGACCGTGGCAGGCGCGAGGAACTGGAGTCGAGTGAGGACTGCCCTTGGAACTGCATGGCACAAGAGGGGGCCCGTAGGTGGGAGAATTGGAGATTCTAGCCTGCTGGTGAAACCTTAGTGAGTCCATACATCTAGTAGCCCCTTTGTAAAGGCTATTTTGTGATCTCTTGACCATACACCGACGGTTGTTTACTGGTATAATGGAGGTTCTGCAGTCGCCGACGGATGACGAAATCACAAACTTGTGGCTAAAGTGGTGCCACCTCTGCAGAGTGTAAAACTATTATGATAGTCGTGCTTACGGTCACAAGCACTTGGACAACCCACATGATTAGATTGGATGATTAGATGTGATGGTTATTGGGATAGTATTTGGTTTGGTGATGGTTTGGTCTTTGGATTTGGTTTTCAGGACTGTTGAGTCCGGGTAATGAGATTGGTTGCATGACTGTTAAGTCATGGCAATGAGATTTGATCTCGGTTATGAGATGGAATTGAATATGAGATGAGATGGTAGTGAATATGAGATGGTATTCATGAGCATGTGAAAAGTTGAAAAAGATAAATGTTCGGATGAGATATGAAAAGTGGTGAATCATGATGGAGGTATGTTGATGTTTAAATACATTTTGGGATTACATTCACTTAAAGCTAGTTGCTGTTTTATCATGTTTTGTGAAATAAATTTGCTTTCTGCAAATGAGCCTTTTTATACCTACCTTGCTGTGAGCTACATATCATATTTTCCCGCACTTGATGAGTACATTATGTACTCAAACTTGTATTATTACTTCATCATCAGCAACAGGAAGAAGAGTATTTTGAAGACCATGTGGAGTATTAGGAGTGTAATCTGCCCTCAACCTTGCCTGTGGAGTAGAGATGGAGCCGCTGCTGCTGCTTAGTTTGCTTCCGCTATAGTTTAGAAAACTTCCGCTGCTAGAATAATACTTCCGCTGCTAAGATAAGACTTCCGCTGCAATAAAGATTGATGTAATAAAGTACTTGAATCTATTCATTCGTGGTCATATATATTCTGAATTCAGTTTGTGGATTATATGTGTATGTGTGATGAACATCCTGCGCACACATATGCATCAGTCTCGGTTCCGAGAGGTTTTTCTTCTCGGGATAGGGGCGTCACATAGGGAATTCACCGATTCGGTGTAAAGGGGAAACTCGCTCCCTGCTTTATTGGTCCTTTTGCTATCACGGAGAACTTCGGACCCGTAGCCTACCGGCTGGAATTACCGGCAAGTCTTGCGGGTGTTCATGATGTATTTCATCTGTCACAGCTGCGGAAGTGTCTCAAATTCACCGCTGCTGTCTGCACCGAGGAAATCGACGAATTGAAACCGGACCTTACCTACACCGAGCGACCGGTTCAGATTTTGGATGAAAAGACCCGGGTAACCCGGAACCGGACGATCAAATTTTTCAAGGTGCTGTGTAGTAATCATACCGTGGAAGAGGCGACGTGGGAAAGTGAATGTAATGGTCCCAAAAATATGAATACAAAGAAACTCTTGCTTGTGCAAAGTTGGTTTCCGATGTATGAAAAATGGGACTTGTTTAAACTTTTTCACATGTGATAATACACATGAGAGCTTTCTTCACACAAGTTCAAATATTTGCTTGAAGACTTGGAACCCAAGTGGGATTTAAAACAATATTGGGAAGTTCCCATAATTGTGAGGAAGCCAAAGTCAGATTTTGAGAACAAATTGTTCCACTCAAAAATTCAAATGAGAGTAACACAATGGTTGCCAAACTGTTGTATTAAAAACCACATTTGTAGCAGCCAAATAAAATATCAGAGTTCATATTTGAATTCCTTAGGTCCAAATTAGGGGGTAGGCAAAGTCTCATGAATTTTTGAAGATATTTGCTATCCATTTTCCAAATGGACTTAAAGTTGCAAGGAATTCTAATATACATTTGAATTTGGATAAAACTTGTCCAAATAACCACACACAATTTAGATTTGAATTCCCACCATGTAATTTCCTGCATTTGCCAAAAGGAGGAGATATTTGTGAGAAAATGAGAGTGGATAAGGGGGAAGGTGGGATCCGCACAGCATTGGAACCGAGAACCCTGAGTTTTCCTTCGCTGCGAGCTCGACACCGAGGCAGCCACCGAGCTGCTGCTCGTGCCTTGCTCCCGAAGGCAGGTAATTCCACGGTGTTGATGATCGTTAGCCACAGCAGCTGCACAACTCAATTGCCGCTTCTCTGCTCACACAAACAACTGGAGACTTTCCTCCGTGCGACGTTGTTTCCACGTTTCGAATCATCCGCAGATTTGAATTTACACATGCATTTGAAATCAGGGCCGCTATTGTTTGGAGGATAGTTCGGTGGGACCCACCTGTAAGTGGGAAGGACACTAACTTCAGTTTTTCCTTCACTGTGGGCGTGACACCGAGAGGGAGGGCTACCTCCAGCGAGCTGCTGCACACTTGCTACCCGAGGCGGTTTGATCTTTTCCTCCGCTGCCTGCTAAATATCACACGCTGCACAACGAAGTGCTCCTTCGCTGCCTCAGACGAGCAACCAACCGTTTCTCGCACACGGACCCGAGAGCACACCGCGCACTTGCTGCCTCGGCGCTGATCATCCTCCACCCAAGTTAGCGCCTGGCTGCACCGCCCAGGAGCTGCGCCGACGAGACCCGACGTCCTCAACGTGTCTCAGCTCGTCCCCGGCCGTTCCCCGTTGCTGCTGAGCCATGTTTCTCCCGGCAAACAGAGCCACGGCGCCTCCATGTCGCCTGGCCGTCTCCAAGCCTCCCTGACGTGCTCCAAAGCTCACAGAGGTGCGCCAAGCAGTCTAGATACTCCTCCCGTCGTCCCCCTGCTCTTCCCTGACGCCGGTTAGCCGGATTTCGCATTTTACCGCTGGAACACGTGAAGAACCGGTGCTGTCCAATTCTCCAAATTAACTCGAACCGCTGGATCATTTCTCCTACAATTCAAACCACAGAAACTAGATGCCCTAGCGCCCTCCCACGCCGAGAACCATAGAAAACCGATCATCACATGCCCTGGGTGACGAGAATTCGCCGCCGGCGGCAAAAACGGGTCGGGTCTCCGGTGACCGCCCTATTCCCGCCAATTGCTGCACGAACTGAGGTGCGTTCCATGCTCCACGAGCTCTGGTGATGCTTTAGGGCAAGGTAGCTCGCCGGGAGAAGCTTCGGACGCGCCAGAACGCGTTGATGCTGAGCTCCCGAGCCGCCCCACCGGTGCCGATCTGTTTTTGGCCGTTTTCATGCGCGGAAACCTTGCCCGGTAGCTGCGCCATGTTCCAAGGAGCATGTAGGGTGAAACCGGAGCTCATTTGGTGGATAAATGAGAGAGAACAAGCCGTGCCACGCTTTCTGCCGGTGTGCACCTGCGGGCTCTGGCGGGAGGTTGAAGAAGCACCTGACCGTGGGCCCCATGTTAGACTGTTCTCTTTAAAATCAAACAGAGAGTTGTTCAAACTTGGAAAATGCATAACTCTGTGTAGAAAGCTCAAAAAATAGTGAGATAAATTTTGTTGGATTCCTCTAAGAGATTACTATCCAGGGGTACAGCCCAATATTTATGAAAATCCCTGGTTTTGGCTCATTAATTCATATAAGAAACATATTGTAGGAATTTTTCCAGGAGTTCTGTGTAGTGGAAAATTCCCAAATTTGGGCAGGAGATTTCTCCAAAAATACTTGAACTCCATTAAAATTTTCAGAAGCATTGGACCTCATTTTCTTGGCCAAATGTGGTGTTAATTCCTTATGTCTCTTCAAATTGGAAAATAGAACAGAGTTCAATTTCAGAATTTTTCCCCAAACTTTAGAACCTCATAACTCTTGCTAGGAAGCCCCAAATTTAGTGATTCAAATTGGGTTGGATTCATATTGAATATCTCTGTCGAAATCTACAACCCAATTTGTATGAAACTCATTATTTAATTCTGGAAAATTCTTTAAAACTTTTCAGCAAAAGAATTCTTGAGGGAGTTTGGTTCATGCAAAAACCCTCAAATTTTTCCAGATAATTATCTACGAAGTTAGTGAACACCTGTTAAATTTTCAGATAATTTGGAGTTGATTTGCTCAGGGCAATTCAGATTTAAAGTTGCTGTTTTCAATTGAATACAGAAACATTTTCAAAGAAGTTCCTGAACTTGGAAATTCAGTTCTGGGTAAATCTTAGCTCCAAAAATACTAGGAAAATTCATGCAATCTCTATGAACTATATTGGAAATTGTAGTTCACTAAGTTTGGCATGAACCTGGGTGTTATCTCAGAATTAATTCTTCTTTGCTTAATTGCTTAGAAAATTGTTCTGAACACACCACTCAATGAAAAATGCTAAATTTTGGTCCAGAGGATTTTCTTGTGACAAGGAACTCACATAAAAATTCTCGGCTCCATTGGAGCTCTGTATCACCCCTGTTCTATTTAACCTCTTAAGGTAATCAATATAGAAGAGGGGAAAAACACTTAGCACTTAATCATGTTACTTAGACCCAAACCCAAACCACTAGCACCAGTGTCACTTTAAATTCTTAAACACAGTTCCAGTTTCTAAAAACTTGTTATTAGAACTGGTAGCAAAGTCTTTACAGTTAAACAATTGTGCATATTCATTACGTGTAGCATCTACGTGAAGAACATGAAGTCATTGGAATAGAGATCAAAGGAGGGAGGCAAGAGATCAAGCCAAGTGGTTTTCACTAACTGGGATATATATATTAGTTCCCTGCAAAACAAAGGCAAGCCCCGGTTTGCATCAAAACTTACAAGTTTTTATTTGTATTCACTTTATATGTCTAGCATTCTGTTTATTGTATTAAGTCTAGGTGGTATGACACTCCAAATGCATGACCCAGAAAACCATGGAGTATAATGTAGAGTAGGTTAACACTTGATTTTAACTGCTGATCTCAAGTTAACGAAAGTGGATTAAAAGAGGCATAACTCGGGTGGGCAGTTTCCTACTCGTGAACCGGGATTAAGGAGGATCAATCGGAAGAGTTGGGAATTGATCCTCATAGTTGGGAATGGAGACCGGGCAGTGGATGGAAGGATCAAGGACGTGGTCCTGTGAACCTAGTCTATGTCTGTCGAATAAGGCTCGTTCTCGTGTGCAGCCCGTTGGACAAGTTTGAGTTGTGTACCGGATGCATACTGGCTATATGGGACCCAGGAAACCGATGTAACATGTTAACCTGTGTGTCGAGGCATACCTCATCGTCTGATGCAGATGCTGATAGGATAGAGAAGTCGGCTCTACGAGGGTTTGCCGTAGAGAGACTTAATCCCAGTCAGTGGGACCGGTTTGATATTTGGGTGTCGTGTGAAAGGTTGCCACGTACGACGTCAGTGATGGTTGCTGTGTGCAACGTCGAGTACGGGCATACGTGTCGTGTCAGCCGGGTGTTTTTGATTGCAATCACCGTGGCTCACGGAATGGACCGAGCATACTTGTTCTCTGCGTCGTGACGTAGTAATTACCTGGGAAACGTTTAATATGCTACGTGAGAAATCCTCAAAATGGAGATGAGGAACGATCAACACTTCACTAAATTTAATTTCCACCTTGGGCTAGTAGCATCGAGGCAAAGCGTTTCTTGTTTGATTGTGGAGCCTCGACGTTGATGGCGCAAGGTCCGTATGAGTCTAGGGTAGCTCACTAAAGTTACTTTCACCTCGGGCAAGTGACATCGAGATAAAGCGTTTCTTGTTTGATTGTGGAGTCTCGATGTAAATTGCGCAAGGGCTATAAAAGTTGCTTAAAACTTGAAGTAAGGACCCTCCTTTAGCTCAAGTTCATTGTTTGTGCAAACTTCTATAATCAGCCCTCTATTTTCATCATGTAGAGTTTCATGACTAGGGTGACGGGTCAGTCTTGCTGAGCTTCGTGCTCACAGATACTGCATAAGTTGTTTTGCAGGTAATAACTGTATGCTGCTAAGTACGGGTGTCTGATGGGACTCGGGGCTCTCCGAGTGGTGAAGTCATTACAACCCCTGCCGCTGCTACTGTGATAGTGTTGCTAGCGAGAAGGGTCCGCGGGCTGGACACCTTTTCTGTTGCTTAGCATAGGTATGAGACGTGAGTTGTAATAGTCTTCCGCTGTAGAATATTTTGAGAAGTATTTGTAAAATTTATACTTTGTAAGCTTCCTCTTGATTTATGTAATATGATGCTTTATTATGTGTGCTTTTGGGTGCCGCATCGCACGGCACCACCCAATGCGATTCCCGGGCGAGGTGCCCCGTCCCCGTGAACCGGGACGACAGGCCCTCACAGCAAAGATTACCGCCGCACCAACTATCCGGAACTTTTAGCTTTGTACATTTTGTAAACTACCTCTCCTGTCTCAATCTTCTTTTGTAATCTCGGGATGAGATTCTTTTAAGGGGGGAGAAATGTAAAAGTCCCAAACATGTATATCAATAAACTAAGGTTTGAATTCATATGTGTGGCAAAGGCATGAAAAATGGGACTTGCTAAAATTTTTCTTCATGCAAAGTGATACATGGATGGTCATCCAAAATAAGGCTCACATCTTTAATTGAAGGTGTTGAACCAATAAGGATTTAAATACCTCTTTGCATGTAAGTTTAAAATCAGATTTTAAATTCAAAGTTCACAGAAATGGTGGCCAAAACTTTGAATCACCATGCAGCCATATACTTTGGAAATTGTGGAAAAAGTCTAATGACAAACTTTTCATTTTTAGGGTGGGCTCCAAAAAGGAATTATGGAAGCATTTTCAAAACTCCAACCAAATTCAAATTGCTATGCAAATTCAAACTGAATTTGACGAATTCAAATTCTAGCCCACCTTTCAAACTCAGAGTTTTGGAATTTTGGAGGATTAACTTGAGAAGATATTTTGGGAGGAAAATGCAGGGTGGGACCCACATGTCAGTGAGCAAATTTGACTTGTAAAGGAAGCAAATACTCTCTGTTCTCACCTCACCGAGAATTCTCACACGGGCGCCACCGAGAAGGTTGCCGCGCCACCACCTGCTTCCTTTTCCCACGCGCTGGCGCCCAGAGGCGGTTGGCCCTCGTGCGCTCGGCGTGATCACCTCCTCCAGACCGAGCTATTTGATCTTTGCCTCCTCCTCCTTGCAAGAACACCGAACAGAGCCCTGTTCTCCCCTCCGCTCTTCGGCGTGATCGGGAAACCGAAGAAACTCGAGCCACTCTCCTCCCCGAGCTGCTAGACAGCACCACGAGCTCAGCTTCCACTTCCCCGACACTCAGATAGCTGAGCTCCGGCCTTCCTTGCCTAGAACAGCCTCCACAGCGGCGACCCACAGAAGAGCGGCGATCGGCTTCACGTGGACAGCCCTCCACAGGGGTTTTCACGGCCGAGTGGTCACGGTTACGGGAGCGCGCTACTGTGGTGCTGCTCTCCTCCAAATATTGGAGCAAACTGTGGATCATCGCCGGCCAATTTGAAGATTTTGTTCCGGCGGCTTCATACCGAACATCCGGTACGAGTTCTTCAAATTCCCCCTCTCTGATCCTCCATAGGTCATCAAATCTTGCACCTAGAAGCTGGACTAGCAAGCGATCATATTCCCTTTAGCATCCGCTGCATGAAACCATCTAGGAACGACGGAATTTGAGCTCTACCAAGGGTGGTCAGGGCAGACCTGATCGGTCGCATGGTGACGACCAACTTGCGGCCGTTCCAGAGCCGTTTTGAGGCCTTGTCGAGCTTCCTAGTCGTGCCCTGGTGCTGTAGAGCTAATTGTTCAAGCTTTTGGCAGGCTAGAAACCTCGGCCGACGGTGCCAAACTTCAACCGAGGCCGCCGCACGTCGCCGAGGTATCTCCGGTCACCGGCAGCCCTAGCAGACCCCATAGTCATGTTCCCCAGCATCAATAACGCTGTGGCTGCGAGTTCCAGCTCCGGTGATGGCCGGGAAAGGCGGGCCGGCGAGCACCAGTTTGCTCCGGCGAGAGGAACACGCGCGCGCATGAAGGGCCAGCCGGAGGAAGAAGAAAACTGTGGGCCCCAGCTGTCAGCGGCTGTGAAATTTAAATCCAGTGTGCTGGCGCGCTGAGAACCTTGTGAACCCGGTGCGGCTTCAATTCTATTGGCTGAGGTTTAAACACGTGGACCCATCTGATTTCTAGTAGCAAAATAATTCCAGAGATTGCTCAAAGTTTGGAAATTCATATCTCTGTGTAGAAACCTCCAAATTGAGTGATTCCAATTGGGTTGGATTCATTTTTCAGAGGTCTATCCAAATATGAACTCAGATTTATATAAAAGTCAATATATAATTCTGGAAAATTCTTTGAAAGTTTTAAAAAGAATTATTGACGGAGTTTGGGTTATCCAAAAATCCTAAAATTTTGCCAGAATATTCTTTAGCATATTGTTGACCTTCTAGCAAAGTTTCAGCTCATTTGAGGAGGAATTTGCTAAATACAATATGCTGTGTTCATAATAGTCCAGAAACATTTTCAGAAAATGTTTCCCACTTGTAAAATCTATTCTGGGCAATCCATAGCTCCAAAAATAATAGGAAAATCTAGGCAAGCCCTCTGAGACATACTTGAAATTATAGTTCACTAAATTGGGTATGAAGATGCACAGTACTCCAGAATTAATTCCTTTGAGTAGAAATGCTTAAAGAATTGTTCTGGGAGAACTACTCAAGAAAAAGGCCTGAATTTTGGACCAAATGACTTTCATGTGACCAGGAACTCACATGTAAATCATCATCTCAAGCTGATCCCTTGAACTCCCTGTTCTTTTTCTTCATACTTATGTATAGGGGAAAAGTACATAAGACATTGTAGGAATTATGGAGGATACCATTTGACTCCACATTAGCTGCAATTTGGCAAGCAAAATCCTTAGGTAGTATAGAACCTGCTGTAAAAGTTTTGAGGCCATTGGAGTCCTTGTTCTTCAGATGCATTCAATTCTTTTCAGCTCATCTTTTATAGTCATTAGGAAAGTTAGTTAGTGTATAGCTAAAACACTAAGACCAATTTAGTTCATTCACTTCTCTTTGCACAACAGAGGCAAACCATGCCATTCATGGCATTTTCCACACAACCTCTGTTCCTAGGAAATCCATTCTATAATTCTTTCCATTGCATTCCATAAAAATTGTGCAAATACATTTCATTAGGATTCACGACGAAGGGGATTCAAAGGAGCGATTCATTGAAGTGGATCATACTCCGGAGAATCAAGGGTTGATCAGCAAGGATCACTAACTGATTATATACGACTACCCTACAAAACAGGCAAGCTCCAGTTTGCATTTAACAGCCTTTAAGTTTTTACTTTGTATTCACTTTCGATTAAGATATGATATGTCCATTAGGTCTAGTAGTTTGATACATCTCTTGCATAAATAATGAACCCATGGAGTATTGGGTAGGTGTATTTCACTGTGTAGAACTGCCATGCTTAAGTAAGGTTCGGTAGAAGTCGAGTGGTGAGATGCTACTCGCATGATCAGGCAACAGGGACATACGGGATTGGTTCATAAATGAATTAACAAGTTAAAGTTGAGACCAGAAGGTTGTAGGGGCAGAAGGACATAGGGGCCTGGGTGCTATAGACCTGTCTGTGTCGGTCAAGGACCGATCTGTATGCGGCCCTGTTGAGCAAGTTTGAGTTGTGTACTGGACTCATGCTGGATATATGGGACCTAGTAAATCGATGTACCTCGGGAAGCTTGCGTTGAGCTTTTTTGGGTTGCCTCAGGCAAGACGGCCGGTGTGAAGTATGTTGGTAACATTCTCATGACATCTCATGTCGGTAGGTGTACCATGAGAGTGGCTACTGTATGGGGCGACTTGATCGATTCAACGGGAGTGAAACGGGAGAAAGGCTGCCACGTACGACATCAGTGATGGTTTCTGTAGGCAACGTCGAGTACAGGCGTACGTGTCGTGTAGTCCGGGTGTTATTGATTCAAATCCCCATCGCTCGCGGGATGGACCGAGCATACTTGTTCTCACAGTCGTGACGTAGTAAGAACTTGCATGAGAAAGGAACTAATCACATTGGTTTGAAGTTTCATACTAGCTTTGTATTGGATCTCGATGAATAGGCTAGTGCAAATTTGATTCTTTTATGCTGTGAGCAAATTACATCGGGGAAAAGCGTTTCTTGTTTGATTGTGGACTCCCAATGTGGCGTGCCCAAGGATACTTTAAATTGCGGCAATTAATACCTGAAAGTAAGGATTCACTTTTAGGAGAGTTTATTATGCATTATGCCATTCTACTTTTGGTTCATAACCTCGCATAGAGTTTCATGTTTAGGGTGACGGTTAAGTCTTGCTAAGCGTTGTGCTCACAGATGCTATCCGAGTTGTTTTGCAGGATTGATTTCATGCTTTTTAGAAGGGATGCCAATGAGACTCGGGAACCTCCGAGCGGTTACTCAAGAGCATCCTCACCGCTGCGGTTTGTTCTTCATGTTGCTAGTAAGAAACGTCCGCAGGCTGGACTGTTTCATTGTTGCTAAGTTAGAAATGAGTCGTGAAAGTTATAGTCTTCGGCTGTAGCTTATTTTGATATAAGTATTTGTAAAACACTTTTATACGCTTCTGCAAATGATTTATGTAATGTGATGTGTTTTCTTGACCCGTGAGCTGTTGGGTGCCGCATATCACGGCACCACCCAACATGGTCCTGTCCGGCCCTCACAGAAGGCTGACGTAACCATTCTAACTAACGGTAGGGTTGTCACTTGGCACTTCACACCCACATGGAGAGCTACAAGGGCAGAATCTATCGATGATGCTGCATGGGAAGCACTCACCGGATTGTGCTACGCCTTCCATGAGCAGCTTGAGGGCACCACTTTTGAGCTGCACCCGTATCGGAAGAGTGGCACAAGGGAGATCAATGGACCCCATGTAACAGCTCTTTCCAACCCACAAGCAGCTGACAAGTCTCAGAGGTTACTCGTGGAGTTAGGAAACCGCTACGCAAATGCACAAGAAGAGATCCGTTACCTCCGCAAGAAGCTGTATTCGCTAGAGAAACAAGAGGAGACTCGTGCCAACGCGGGAGCGAATGGAGCACCAGCATCATCTAACCCTACATGGACTGCCGACTCACCATGGCATGCGCTCGTGTATGGACCACCCACGTCACATGGTGAGAACAGCACTGGTTCTCACGATTAAGTTTAGGTTCCCCATTGAATAAAGCTGTAATAGGAATGTTTAGATCACTATGAGTCAAATAAGAGTAGTGTGCTGAATTTTTGTGATGATTGCTTGGTTTGTGTGCTGATGTGAGTTGTGGGACGCTTCGGCGAATGTCCACATCCACACATAGTGGAGAGGTGTGAGATGCTTCGGCACGTGTTCACATCCTCATATAGATTGAAATTAATAAAAGAAGATACTTGGTTCATACACCTTGATGCATATAGTTGGGAAATCTCTTCTTTCAAATCTGAATTCTTTTCCGAGAGTAAGCATTAAAATAAGGGGGGTAGACTTTCTTGACAACCTTATTGTCTTGGATTCCCAAGGGATTGACATAATACTTGGAATGGACTGGTTAAGCAAGCACAATAGAGTGATTAAATGTGTTAAGAGGATCGTGCAGTTGAAAAGTGAGCATGGTACTCGTATTGAGTTCGAGGCAGCCCAACCGGCAACCGAGAAGGCAGCGCTAAACCACGTCGAAGAAGCGAAATTGGAAAGTATTCCGGTGGTTCAAGAATATTCGGATGTGTTCCAGGATAAACTTCCAGGTATGCCACCTGAACGGGACATTGAATTTTCCATTGATTTAGTACCCAGAACTGCACCTATAGCGAAGAGGCCGTATAGGATGCCCGCTAATGAACTAGTGGAGCTCAAGAAGCAAATTCAGGAACAGCTAGAAAAGGGTTTTATACGCCCAAGCTCGTCACCGTGGGGAGCCCCCGTGCTCTTCCTAGACAAGAAGATGGGACCCAAAGGATGTGTGTGGATTATAGGTCTCTCAATAAGGTGACGATCAAGAATAAATACCCGCTGCCCCGTATAGAGGACCTGTTCGACCAAATGAAAGGTGCCCAAATTTTCTCCAAGACTGATCTTCGGTTGGGATACTTCCAGCTGAAGATTAAGCCCTCCGATATACCTAGGACTGCATTTCGAACACGGTATGGTTCGTATGAGTATACCGTTATGTATTTTGGGTTAATGAATGCACCGGCATACTTTATGTACCTCATTAATAAGGTCTTCATGGAGTACATGGACAAGTTTGTCGTGGTTTTCATCGACGATATCATGGTGTATCCAAAGAGCGAGGAAGAACATGAAGAACACTTGAGATTGACATTGCAGAAACTGCGAGAGCATCAATTACATGCCAAGTTCAGCAAGTGTCAATTTTGGCTAAAGGAGATATCATTCCTAGGCCACATCATCTCTGAGGCAGGAGTATCGGTTGATCCAAGAAAAGTGTGAGATGTTTTGAAGTGGAATCAACCGCAGAATGTGAGAGATATTCGGAGCTTCTTTGGGATGGTTGGATACTACCGCCGGTTCATCAAGTATTTCTCCAAAATAGCGAAGCCTATGACTGAATTGCTAATGAAAGGGAAAGCATTTCAATGGACACAAGCATGTCAAGATAGCTTTGAGGAGCCAAAGAAGAGATTAACCACAGCGCCGTTTTTGGTATTACCGGACATGAGTAAGAGCTTCAAAATATATTGTGACGCATCAATACAAGGGCTTGGATGTGTGCTCATGCAAGAATGACAAATGGTAGCCCATGCGTCGAGACAACTAATGAAACATGAGCTGAATTACCCCACACATGACTTGGAACTTGCAGCCGTGGTACATGCCTTGAAGAATTAGAGGCATTATGTCCTTGGCCACTGATGTGAGATCTATACGGATCACAAAACCCTCAAGTATATATTCATGCAAACAGATCTGAATTTGAGGCAACGTCAATGGTTGGAACTCATCAAAGATTATGACGTCGGAGTCAACTATCACCTCGGAAAGGCCAATGTAGTAGCTGATGCGTTGATCCGAAAGGGAGCATGTCACCAACTCACAGTTCAGGAGGTGCCACTCGAGCTGCGCAAGGAGTTCAAACGGTTACATCTCGGATTCTTGAACGAGATTGAGGTGATAGAACTGAACTCCTCGCTGGAACAAGAGATACGAGATGGCCAAGCAACGGATGAGGAAATCAAGGAAAGAATCCGACAAGGCATAGAAAAGGATTTCAAGGAAGACGAGAAAGACACTTTGGTTAGGAAAAGGATTTGTGTGCCTAACGTGAAGCACATCCGCGAAACGATATTAAAGGAGGCACATGACTCACCTTATTCCATACATCCCAGCTGTACAAAGATGTACAAGGACCTGAAAAATTTCTATTGGTGGGATGGTATGAAAAGGGACATAGCTAAATATGTTGCCTTATGCGACACGTGCCAATGAGTGAAGGGCGAACATCAAAGACCCACTGGATTGTTGCAGCCATTGAAAGTACCCGAGTGGTAGTGGGAAGACATCAGCATGGATTTCATTGTCCGATTGCCACGTACTCGGTCTGGCTACGACTCCATTTGGGTTATTGTGGACCGTTTGACGAAAACAGCCCATTTCCTTCCTGTTAGAACCACGTACCGCGTTGCACAACTAGCCGAGCTGTATATGGAGCAAATCGTGTGTCGCCATGGAGTTCCGAAAAGGATAGTTTCAGATCAGAGTTCTCAATTTACCTCTAGGTTCTGGAAGAAGCTGCATGAAGCCATGGGTACATGGCTGAATTTCAGCTCCGCTTATCACCCACAAACCGACTGGCAAACTGAGAGGACAAATCAGATTTTGGAAGACATGTTGAGAGCTTGCGCCTTGAAACATGGGCGTAGTTGGAATAGGAGCTTGCCGTATGCTAAATTCTCATACAACAACAGCTACCAAGCTAGCTTGAAGATGTCACCTTTCGAAGTATTGTATGGTAGACGTTGTAGGACACCGCTGTTCTCGAATGAGACCGGAGAAAGCCAACTATTTGGACCGGAAGTGCTGCAAGACGCAGAGAAGCAAGTCCAAACGATACGAGAAAACTTGAAGGCTGCTCAGTCACGACAAAAAGTTTATGCTGACAATAGGCAAAGAAAATTGACCTTCAAAGTAGGAGACTTCGTGTATCTTAAGGTATCGCCTATCCGAGGCTAATGACGGTTCAACATCAAGGGCAAAGTAGCACCTCGCTACATCGGGCCATTTATGATTTTGGGCAAGCAAGGAGAAGTAGCCTATCAACTAGAGCTGCCAATGCACCTCTCCGACGTACACGACGTATTTCACGTATCCCAACTCAAGAAGTGCTTAAGAGTACCAGAAGAACAAGTACCAATGGATGAGCTCGAGCTTCAAGAGGATCTGACCTACGCGGAGCACCCCGTCAAAATTTTGGACATGAAGGAAAGGGTCACGAGGAACAAAGTGATCCGTTGGTGCAAGGTACAGTGGAGCCATCACACGGAAGCCGAAACTACATGGGAGCGTGAGGAAGATCTCAAGGCAGAATTCCCTCATCTACTCTCCACTCTATCGAATCTCTAGGGCGAGATTCAGTTTAAGGGGGGTAGATCTGTAACACCCTCAAATTCATTTCCATGCATTACATACATTTTTCATGTAGAGAAACATTATAAAAGAAGTAGAAATGGAGAAAGAAATATAGAAATGGAGAAAGAACTATAGAAATAGAGAAAGAACCATAGAAATGGAGAAAAGAACCATAGAAATGGAGAAAGAACTATAGAAATAGAGGAATGAACCATAGAAATGGAGAAAGAACCATATAAATGGAGGAAGGAACCATAGAAATGGAGGAAAACCATAGAAATGGAGAAGGGAATATAGAAATGGAGAATGGGGCATAGAAATGGAGAAGGGCAATGTAGAAACGGAGAATGGGACATAGAAATGGAGAGGGGAATGTAGAAATTGAGAATGAGACATTGAAATGGAGAGGGGAATGTAGCAATGGAGAATGGGACATAGAAATGGAGAGGGGAATGGAGAAATGGAACAAGTGACATAGAAATGGTGAGGAATGGGAAAAAGATAATTGAAATGAGCCATTCCCAAATTCCCCCAAAAATTTCTAAATTCCTCAATTCCCAAAAAGGGGAATTCCCCCCACATTTTGGGGATAAATCCCCAAGGCTGCCGCAGCACAAGAGATAAGATTGTTAAGATCCAAAAAAATTTGAATAGAACTCTTACTTGAGCTCCAATTGGAGTAGGACTCCTCTTTTTCCCCCTTATAAATATAACCCCCACCCCCTGGCTGAAATCCTATCTCTTTTGGTCGTCCCCCCTGATGCCAAGCCCCCTTCCTTGCTGCCAAGTCACCAAGTCCCCCCCCTGCCAGAATTTGGCCGCCGTCGAGCTCCGACGAGCCCCGCCGTCGCCGGAGAAGAAGCCCGACGATCTGTCCTGCCCTAATCTTCCATAGAAAGATCCCCCGCTGCTGCCATTGCTAGGAGAAAGGCCCTGCCACAAAGAGGAAGTGAGGTAGGTCTTCATTACCCATCTTACGACGTCGCCGCTGTTTCTACGCATCCGTTTTCTTCGCCCCCTTCAAGCAGAAACTTTTGCGTGTGGACAGATCGTGTTTTCATCCAATTTGACGGTGGAAGTGATCAAGATCTTGGGTCAACATCATCACCACGTCCACACTTGATCCCTACACCCTTGTTCATCATAAAACCCTATGAAAGCCCATTAAAACATGCAAGAACATGTACAAACTGGTTTAATAAAACAGCACCATAGGATTTGCATTCATCTACCCATTGCATCTTGAGTAAAGTTTGTGCATGATGATTCATTGCTGTAAATTTTGTATGTGTGTGGTCCTGAGTAGAAGGATAAGCTCAAGAGGCCATCTACGAGAATCTACAGCACCAAGACTTTGAGACGCTCGAACAGCAAGAACCATGGGAGCAAGGCAAGTGCCCCTTGACCATATTGATCCCATGTTTCGAAAGTCAAGGAGGACTGCCCTGGGAACTGCATGGCACAAGAGGGGGCCTTTGGGTGAGAGAATGGTGATTCGAGCCTGCCGGTGAAACCTCAGTGAGTCCATACATCTAGTAGCCCCTTTGTAAAGGCTATTTTTTGATCTCTTGGCCATACACCGACGGTTGTGTACTGGTATAATGGAGGTTCTGCAGTCGCCGATGGGTGACGAAATCACAAACTTGTGGGTCAAGTGGTGCCACCTCTGCAGAGTGTAAAACTATCATGATAGCCGTGCTTCCGGTCACAAGCACCTGGCCAACTTCCATGATTAGAGGGAAAACTTGGGATGATTATTCGGTATGGTTATGGTATGGTCATTGGGATTGGTTTTGGGACTGTTTTGAGTCATGACAATGAGTTTGGTTTTGGTTACATGAAAATGAGATGGATATGAATATTTATGAGTATGAGATGAACTTGAAAAGATTACTGGCTGGATGAGACTTGATAAATGGTGAATTATGATGAAAGAATGTCGCTGTTTTACTTGGATATATGGGGATTAAATTCATCTAGACTTAGTTGCTGTTTTTATCATATTTGTGGAATAAAATTTGCTTGCTGCAATGAGCCTTTTTATTCCCTACCTTGTTGTAAGCTACATGTCATACTTTTTCCCGCACTTGCTGAGTACGACATGTACTCACACCTGCATTACCACATATGCATCAGCTACAGGAGAAGAGTACTTCGAGGACCATGTGGAGTACTAGGCGTGCGATCGACCGTCAACATGCCTGTGGAGTTGAGGTTGGAGACTGCTGTTTAGTTATTTCCGCTGTTGTTTAGAGACTTCCGCTGCAAGAATAAGTTAGAGATTCATGAATGAGACTGAGTCATTGTAATAAAGTACTTAAACACTATTTATTCGTGGTTATATTCTGAATTCAGTTTATGGATTACATGTGTATGTGTGATGAACATTCTGGGCACACATATGCATTCACTTGGTTCTATTTTCAGAACCGGGTGTTACAGAGAACCTTCGCAAGATTTCTTGGAAGTTCTGGCGGTAGAGGAGATGGTTGCTGCTGCATCGTGGTTTGCTCTGGAGGTAGAGACTCATCACCACGAACCTGACTTGGACCTCCCTCCTCTTGCGTGGACCATGTATGCATCATTGTGCATTCATACCATTCAAACGATCAGCACATGTTTGATGACTTCATCCAGTCTATACAATAGTAGTGCGAGAATGGAATAAATAATACGTATAACATGCACACGTATGGATAAAGTATAAACTTTATACAACATATACATGAGGGGGCCCGGTCCCGATCACAGGGCCGTGCCGCCTCGCCCGGGGATCGCATTGGGTGGTGCCGTGTTATGCGACACCGAACAGCACACATATAAGGAACAATGTATTACATAAATCAAAGCGGAAGCTTAAACTTTTTTCTTTGTAAATAACTTACGTAAAATAGCTGCAGCGGAAGTCTATACACAGCTCACGGTGAATATCTAAGAAGCACTCGAGAAGAGATCCAGCCTGCGGTCTCCTCTCGCTAGCAACACGAAGACACGGCAGCGGCTAGGTTCTCCAAGGGTGACATGTCTCGGAAGTTCCTGAGTCTCACCGGACAACCTTCTTTATAGCGTCGATGTTTACCTGCAAAACCACTTATATAGCAAGAGTGAGCACAAAGGCTCAGCAAGACTTAACCGTCTCTCCTAAGACATGAAACTCTACATGAAAGTAACCAAAGACTTAAGCCTGTCATTTGCGAAAAGACTCGCCTACGAGTTCATCCTTAACTTTCAGATTTTAGCCATAATAGTAGTGACCTTGCGCCCAGCAACATTGGAACTCCACAATCAAACAAGAAACACTTCATTCCAATGTTACTTGTCCCAAGGTGAAAAATAACTTGAGTTTTCTCTATCTCTACTTCAATCATGGTTTTCATGCAATTTATAATTAGCATAACAGCATTTAAAACTTTTGCAAACTATTCCCACACAACTTGATTACTACATCACAGCGCAGTGAGCAAGCGGTACTCATAACCGCGAGGGACGGTGATTCGAATCAAACACTACCCGGATAACTCGACACATATGCCCGCCTCTGAAGACCCAACTCTGGCGTCCTTCATTACGTCGTATGTGGCAACCTTTCTCAGGCCACTAAACTGTAGAACCGGTCGCGCCGTCTCGGGCTCATAGGTCTAACGAGACGATGTGGTATGCCTCTACAATCCAGTGAACCCGGTACATCGGTTTCCTGGTTCCCATATATCAGTAAGCATCCGGTACACAACTCAATACTTGCTCCCAGGGCCGCATACGCTTCGGTCCTTGACCGACACGGGCAGAGCTACTCGACCAAGACCTCGTCTTGTCGCTGTCTAACCCCTCTGCCCGGTCTCATCTTTAGAAACGTAACCTTAGTTTGCTCCCCTTTCCACCCCCACTTATGTGGTCCTGGAACAAAGCTCGCGAGTAGATTCCAACTACTCGTCTTCTACCGGCTGTCCTAGCCTATTTAGCACGGCCTTATTCTACAGCGATGACACAATTCTACCCTTGACCTCAGGGTTCATGTTTGGTTATGCAAGTGGAGTACCACACATCGTTGACCTAATGCACATACAAACCTTGACCAATAGTAGTGAACAAAGGGAAAACTTTAAAAACAACTTAAGTGCAAACCGGGGCTTGCCTTGGTTTTGCAGGTGACTAAAGTCAGTTGAGAGAAAGTCAGTTTCTGATGTATTGAAGTTCACTCTTGCCCTTCTTGTTCCTTGATCCAAGTTCACCTCCTCCTTCTTCACTTTCCACGTTTAATCACTACACGTTATGAATATGCATACATGTTCAATTATAAAACTTTTTGCTAACAAATGCTAAAGCCAAGTTTAAAACTGGAACTCTGTTCAAGAATTTAAAATGACACTGGGGTGGTGGTTTAGGTGTGTGTTTGAGCACTATCATCAAGTGAGAAGTGAGGTTCATCACTTGGGTGGGGGATCAACTAATGGTTGAACAGAACACTAATGATCCAGGGCTCCAATGGAGCTGGAAATTTTCTTGGGGGTTCCTTGTCACAAGAAAGTCTCCTGGACCAAAATTCAGAACATTTCACTAAGTGAATCACCAAGAACAATTCCCTAAGCATTTAGGCAAAGAGGAATTAATTCTGAATAAATTTGCACTTTCATGCAAATTCAAGTGAACTATAATTTCATACATGGATCAGGGAGTATGCATGAAGTTTCCTAGGATTTTTGGAGCTAAGGAATGGCCAGAACTGAATTTCCAAGTTTTGGAAATTTCCTGAAATTATTTCTGTACTTATTTGAATGCAGAAACTTGGAATTAGATTCATCCTAACTAAATCAACTCCAACTGAGCTGAAACTTTTAGAGGAGTCTCCTAACACCCTAAAGAATATTCTGGCGAAATTTGGGAAATTTTGGATGAACCAAGCTCCCTCTAAAATTCTTTTTCTGAAAATTTTAAAGAATTTTCCAGAATTTTCTATTGGTTTTCATGCAAATTGGGTTGTATATTTGGATAGTTCTTTTCACCCTGAATCCAACCGAATTTGAATCACTAAATTTGGAGCTTCCTAGCAAAAGTTATGAGGTTCTAAAGTTTGAACCGAATTTGGAATTCAAATTAAACCGAGAATTGTATAAACCCTGACTGCGGGCCACAGGCCCACGTGTCGACCGCTGAAACACGAGCCACACGGGCCACAGAGTATTTCCCGCATTGTCACAGGCGGATCCGCGGCCACAGAAGATCTATTCCCTCGCACCAGAGACTGACGCGTGGGCCAGCCCCGTCTTCGTCTTCCTCCGGCTGCCCGCGCTCCCGCGCCGCCAAGCTCACCGGGAGTGGGTTCCGGTGCTCGGAATTTGCTGGATCTCGCCGCCCCCACGTATTCTCGTACGAGGAACATGTTTCCGGGCTTATCTCAGCTCGACGATGGCCGGAAACCTAGGTGCGACGGCGACAGCGGCGGTGGCCACTCCGGCGATGTCGCTAGGGCGTTATACTACACCAAACACGTAGCCATTTGCGCGTACAGCACCACCGCACCGAGGAGAATACGGACCCAACCGCTGATCTCGCTGGAACTCGCCGGAAATATGATCTCACCGTCGGGCTAGGTCAAAATCCGCCGAAAATCAAAAAACTCGATGAACAACGGCTCAGCTCGATGGTTCTTGGTGGTTCTTGATCCTATGAACGCGGGAGGAGGTCTGGAAGATGTATGCTACGTTGTGTGATGAGTAGTTTGACGTGTGCAATGAATTTGCCAAGTTTCTACCCTCGGTTATTATCGTATGTCGTCGAAAGAATTGAAATTCCGGCGAGCACCGTCCAAGACAGGCCGCCGGAGTTGCGGTGAAGTGAGCAGAGGCATAGGCGAACCTTTTTGCTTTTGCAACTCGAGAGGAGAGGCTCTGTTGTGGCTGGGCGACGGATTCTTGCAGCGGCGACTTCGCCCGGTGCCGTGGAGAAGGATTGAGCTCGACGCTGGGGTTCCCGTGGGTTTAGCACCGGTTCCTTGCGTCGGCCACGTTCAGGGAGGGCTGGCGATGCTGTGGAGATGTTCAGCGCGGTGTGTCACGGCGTGGAGCAGCCGGCTGATGTTGAACCACTCGGGTGCACGCCGCCGGAGGAAAAATCGCCCGGGGAGGCAGTACTCGCGTGAGCGAGGGCGCTGTCACTGCGAGAGCCGAATAACAGATGCTGTGATCGGTAGGGACGATTGAATCAATCTCGAACCGAGGCGGTTCCTTCGTGGAGACAACGGGCAGCCACCGGTGCGTGCGCGCTGTCGCCGCTGTGCAGCTGTCGCACGCTCGGTAGAGGAAAAACAGAGACCGTGCTCCCTCTCACAGACAATTGGGCCCCACTGAACAGAAGACTTAAGGAGCAAGTCTATATGGCTCAATGACAAGTGGGTCCACCCCTGCTCCTCCCTAAAAGATCTTCTAAACTTTGGCACATTGCAAATTCATCTATGAGGGATCCAAATTCAAAAGTCATTTTGCCATTTGACAATTTATGCCACAGTTTCAAATTTAAATTCAAATTTGGATGGAATTCACAAGTTCCTTTGATATTCATATCAAAGCACCTCCAAATTTGCTCAAAATTTGCCTCCTTCATAATTTAGACCTGAGGAATTCAAATATGTCCCCTGATCTTTGAGTTGGCCATTGCAAAGCCCACTTCTCAAACAATAGTTTGAATTTCCTCTTTTGAAACTGCCCTTTTTCTTTTTGAAGTGCACCTCTGAATTCAAACTGAATTCCAGGTCTTTATTGCACATGCCAACACTTTCATGAGTAACACAAAAGTTTTTGTAAGTCCCATTTCTTGTATATAAACTCAACTTTATTCATAGCTCAAGTTTTCTATTTACAAGTTTTGGGACTTTTACAATACACCCCTAGACCATGTCACACGATCGAGTTCCAAAGTAATGAACTTTATGGATTAAAAGTTCATTTTGACCATCGTGGGTCTCCACGGGATGTTAAGTGCGTTAGCATGCGTAATTACTCGCTATTGTACTGGATCCAAACATGTCCTAGCTCGAAGTGATATGTCGAATGCATAAACTTTTCGACTCCAACTCGCTGTTTTACAACAGCCGCTGGATATCGAAATGTGAAACTAAGTGTTTTGATTGAAAAAACTTCAACATGGTGTTCACTGTCCAGCTTCTGGTCCAGCTGACCAGTCTGGATAATTCAACTGTTTTGACCACTTTGGAGGCAAAACCTGGACTGGAGTTCAACAACAAAGTTGTATAAGACTCAAAAAGGAATCCAGATTGTAGTTATTTGCCTCCATAGCCTTCCTAGTTTATGAGTTATGGTTTTTACACCTTGACAGAGTTTTCTCAGGAATTTTGACAGCACCTCCTTTGCAAGTGGCTGTTTTATTCACAAAATTCCAACTATTTCTGCCCTCCAACTAGGAAAACACTGAAATACAAAGTTTTGGCACATTTCCTATACTTCCCAACGATATCTTACTTGACTCCTAGAAATTTTTCTACAGAAAGTTGTGGTCGAAATACAGAAAACTCCAGAGAGCATTTTTGGTCTGTCCTGTTTCTGGACAGTACATACTCCTCTGAGATTTTCATCCAATTGGAAGGAGATTCTGTCCTGGAGCTCTACAGAAAAGTTGTAGAGGACTTAAAAACCTTTCCAGAATGGTATCCCACACCTCCATTGGTTCAACCAATCCTATGTTATACCCTGTTTAAGTTCAACAAAATTTCTGCCGAAAACAGGGGAGGTTGTTCCTAAGTCTTTGAAATTGAATCTCTACACCCGATTGACTCTCAGTTCAATATGGGAGTTCAATAACCCCTAAATGGAATACTAAACTTCATTTTGACTCTTTTCATTGAAAATATCCTTTTTATGCAACTAATACTGATCTCGGTACTACGTTTTCTCACCAAAGAAAAACCCTAAGCCGGTATTCCGGCATATACGTGTCAAATGGTGGAACTAAGAACGTCACTCACAGACGGTTTCTAAATGTCATGCACTAACGTGGTTAATGTACCTGCAGAATAACACACAATAATGGTGCACCCAATGGTTTTTGACATTTCAGGCAGTTCCATATCATATTAAAAACATACGGTCCGTATCATTGCCATACGGATTTACCTTGAGTCAAGCCACGTCTCAAGGTACATGGTCGTGTTTTCACACCACACGACGGGGAACCCGAGTAGAGCGCGAACGGGTTGTCATGGTTGGGAATTTTATCAACCCAACGGATACCACCTACTTCCTCATGACCACTGAGGCACGCCGATGGCGAGCGCTGTGTATGGCCCTTTGAACATTGAACGTTCAAGAGTTGCATACTATCGTGTTGCTTACCACATGATGGGGTATTCTCACTTTTGCCTAAGGCACGCTGGAGATCAGCGTTTTCATATGCTTTCAGAACCATGGAGAGGTTCAGAGACTCATATTAACTACCGTGCCAAGCCACGGTAAACCATTCCATACCATTGCTCTAATGGCGAGCTTACCGCAATTGATCCGCCTGTGGTGGCTTACCTTACCTCTTACCTGACGTCAGAGCATCATTACAGAATGTATAACAAGTATGTTAGCATTTCTACCTTAGTAACTACTACTATCCTAGACCTTATGTGGGCATAGTGACTACTCCTGACTCCACTACTTCTAAGTTTTCAAAATAGACTCTTTTCGGGCGTGCTATTCCCAAAGCGGCTCTGATACCATGCCTGTGGGGACCACTCTGTGGTTCACCCACTCCAGGATCATAGAGGGTGGTGCCGTGTGATGCGGCACCCAACAGCACACAGGAAAAGAATATGAACAACATACAAACTTTTATTTGACATAAAACAGCGGAGATCTTTTTACAAAACTTAATTACACAGCAGAAGTATTATACACAGCTAGTCTCTAATCCTATCTACGCAAAAGTGCAGCCGTCCAGCCTGGGGACGCTACACACTAGTAGCATAGAACCAGAGATCATGGCGGCGTGCAGGGCTCCAGCTCGGATGTGTACCCGGACGGGGGCATCGCCTCGTCCGCAGAATCTTCCTCATAACTCTCACCTGTACACAGCTCAAATATTGCAACCGTGAGCATGATGGCTCAGCAAGGCTTAACCGACAACCCTAGTCATGGAACTCTACATGCAGGGATGTGTAATATAGGAAAAATACTTTGCAATAAAGACACGCCTACATGTTAATCCTTACTTTCAGTTTTATAGCAACAGTTTAATGTGTCTTAGGCAGCCCTCACATCGGAAGTCCACAATCAAACAAGAAATGCTTTCCTCCGATGTGGTGATGCCCAAAGTTGAAAATAAACTTAATGAGCTCTACATCTACAACATACATGGTAACAAGACAATATTAATTCAATACAGCACATTCATCTGGCTTATTTCACTTCTTACTACGTCACAGCGCAGTGAACAAGCGGTACTCAAATAACCACGAGGGACGGTGATTGCAATCAAGAGACACCTGGATAACACGTCACATACACCCACTTTCAGAAGTGTGGTGCTTCACACCTTCCTACTCTGTTGTATGCAGCAACCTTTCAAAGGCAACCCAAATGCCGAACCGGTCCATCCGTAACGGGCAAGAGGTCCCCGCGTGGAGCGTGTCTGTGCCCACCGGCAGATATACACCTTGCTACACTCAACCCACTCCTATAAAACGGTTGGGTAAGCCTCGGCTCCCAGGTTAACCAATTACATCGGTTTCCTGGTTCCCATATGCCAGTATGCATCCGTTATTGTTCGATACTTGTCCAGCAAGGCTGCACACAGCTCGGTCCTCAATCGACACCAACAGGGCTACGCACATGAGTCCTCCGCTCACTGCATCCTATCCCCCCTGTTGGGTCTCAGTTTCACAATTTTAAGCCATTATCTACCTCTTCCCATACCGTGTGCATAAATACCTATCTTGCGAGTAGATTCCAACCACTCGACTTCTACCGAGATTCTAAGAACATTAGGATGGCATTAAAGTCATGCAAGTGGGGTTTCAATCACCCTAACTCTAATGCAAGCATTACACGCTAAACATAAGTGATACAAATGAAAACTTTGCAAAAGTACTTAAATGCAAACCGGGGCTTGCCTGGTTGTGAGTTAAACGGAAAGTCAACGTCTGGTGGGAGGACGTCCAACGGCTCCGGCGTATTCTCAACTTCGGTCACTATATGAAATGTAACAAAATATATGCATAAGTGCTAAGGAATTATAAGAAGTAAACTTCTATTCATAGCTACTGCTATTTAGGTTCCTTAATTGGCTTTGCAATTTTTCCAGTGGATACTAGACTCTCTAAGAATGATCTGAGCAAAATTTGGAGAAATTTCATTGCACCTTGTGGTCTCCAAAATTCCCACAAGTACAAGGGTTCTCTGAATTTTGAGCCCAAATCTGGAGTTTAACATGTCTAACAGTGGAAATCTAATTAGGGTAAGTCTCCATGGTTCTAACAAAATTTGTTTCACCATTTTTGGAGCTACCAACAGAGAGATATGGGGTTTTCAAGTTTGGGTAAAATCTGAAAATGTCTTTGATTGTTTTCCCATTTTTCAGATACATAAAGAATTGACACCACATTTGGCCAAGCAAATTGGGTCTAATGCCTCTGACATTTTTACTGGAGTTCAATGATTTTTGGAAGAATGTCCTGACCAAATTTGGGAATTTTCCAATAAACAGAACTCCTGTGAAAATTCCTACAAAATATTCCTGAAATGAATTAATAAGCCAAATCCAGAGATTTTCATAACCATTGGGCTGCACCCCTGGATATTACTCTCTGAGGGAAATCCAAAAAAAATTTGTTTGACAATTTTTGGACATTTCTACACAAAGTTATGGTTCTTCAAAGTTTGAACTGAAATAGGAAAACCCTGGAAATGTTTAAACGCTGCGGCGGGCCCCACACTTCAGCACTCTCTTCCACCTCACGCCAAACAGAGGACCCGGCGGCGCCCTCCGGCAAGGGTGGCCGGAACGGGCTTCTCGGCCGCCTTTCGAGCCAAATCTCGCCGCCCCCCCCCCATTTTCCATGCCACTGTACATGACAGTGGTGTCGCCGGCGGCCGAAAGTCGTCGGAAAATGGTGCGCACCGGTCACAGCAAAGACTAGGGTTCCAGCGAGGTTGTGGCGGCTCATTTCTTCACCAAATTATCACCTCTCGAGCTCTAGAGCACCAGGAAAAGGTGTAGAAGACGGACATGGCAACCAACCCGGCCGGGGAGGTCTCCAAACTCATCGGCACCGTGCGCCTGAAGTGGTCTGAAGGTTTTCCCGCAGCAAGAACGTGGAATTCTAGCTCTACACTTAATTTCCCGGCCTAGAATCGAGGAAGGAAGGGCTTTAGCTAGTTTAGAACCTCTGTGTGAAGTTTGAACCACTCATAACACGAATTGAAGAAGAATTTTGCAAATCTTTACCTCGGGGTCGAGTTGCGCTGCCCAGGGAAAAATTTCCAAATTCTACTCCGAGGAGTCACGGCATGGGCTGAGTTTTGGGGGTGAGCAGCTCCGGTCGTAGGTGCACAGATGGGTTGGATCGCTTGAGCGTGAGCTTCTCCGGTTTGAGCTGTCCACAGCGACCCGACTCGGTTTCTTCGGTGTTCAACCAAGCGTACGGCCGAACTTCAAATTTCAGCACGCAAACGAGCACGGAACAGAGGAGTGCAATTGCTAGCCAGCTAGAGAACCCGTGTGCGCTGATTTTTTGTATGGAGAGCTTGAGCAACCGAGCTACGTTGGTGGCTGGCGATCGGAAAAATAGCAGAGCGGCCGAGGCAGTGAGTTTTTCGCGGGAGCAGACCACCGAGGCCGAGAGCGAGCTGGGGAAGGCGAAATGGCTCTGTGGCACTCGTGGCGTGGTGATCAGAATGAGAACAGGGTTGAGCAAGCAGGAGGTGGCGCCTGGGGCCTCGGGCAGGGGTGGCGTCGGCGCGCTGTGAGCTCGTGGGCAACAGAGAGGGAAAATTGAGTCGGTTGTGAAGAGTGTGTGGCTGACAAATGGGTCCCACCCCCTCATTTCTTAATCCATTTTTCCACAGATACTCACAGTTAAATGCTTTGCTTCAACTCAAAGTCATGGTTTGAAATGTTGAATACAAATGATTTAAATTCTTGTTTGGAATTTGAATTGAGTTTGGTTATTGGAATTTGAATTCTCCCTTTGCATTGTTCCAAAAACATTGCAAACCAACTTAATTATTTCTGAATTTTTGGCATGGCTTCTAATTCAAATGTGGAGGATACATTTGTGGAACCAAATTTGCAAATTGAGGAAGTTGAGATTTGAAACTGAAATTTAAATTCAGATTTGAGGCTTCCTCTTTTAATCCCAAAACAAATACTTGAACCCCTTCAAATGAGCTGAAATTCAGAAGATTAAATATTTGACATGTGAAGATCCAAGTTATGAATTCAGATCTCCATGTTTGAAGGTTTTGGGAGGTTTGAATCATCACTTTGAACTCACACCGTTATAATTCAAAGGTTTAATTCTCCTCATTTTTCCTAAGTATAAATGTGCAGAAATTCTTGCTACCACTTTTTGGGGATTTTACAATTATGCGAGATGGAACTTCTAGGATAGCACAATGGTGATGTAACCATGACATTCCCAAGATCACATCCATCTTCTGCCCCTCTAAGATAATGAGAGTGGTGGGGTATATTTTACCCGCCTAAGCACAGTGGTGCTTTCAGGATCATACTACTAGCTAAAATTTTCCCTCCCGGTGAACATATCATATAAGAACAGTCGGTAGGGAATATTTGTAGGTGGTGCTGGTCTACATATGAAGAGCTTATAAAACAGTGGGTGGCACCGGAATCAAATAATATGACGACGGGATGATTGAGGAGAGTGAACGTACCCGCGAGTACAGGTTCGCCCTCCGGTACGTCCTTGATGGCTATGTGGTGGATGTTGCTGGGTTTTTGGCCGGTCCTCTTGGGTTGTGGGCAGTTCTGACTCGCACTCAGGTGCGCTTCTTGCCCGCCACCTGCTGATTCTGCGGGTAATCCCTCAAGAAATGCCCGACATGACCACACATGTAGCACGTGTAGGATGGCGGTCCTCTGGTGACTTGCAGACAGAAACCCGGTGCATGATGTTGCTGCTGGAATGTATGGGGGCACCATTCTCTGCTGCTGTGGTGGTGGTAATAGCGGTGGTTGGAAGCCCGGGGAGTTGAATGATTGACCCCGGAACATTGGCGGTCTTCTTGGTGGCTTCCTCCGCTGTCCGGACGGCGTTCAATGCACCATCCGATACTTCTGCGGGGGTCCTCCTCTGCTGTTCTGCGGAGAACTCCACTTCTTCTCCTCCGTGACCACCTCATGGGTTGTGTCCTCTTTCATAATCGCGGCATTGACCAGCTCGTTGAACGAGCCGCGATTAAACAGGACAAGCTTTTCTTTCAGCTTGGGGTTCCAATCCTTGAAGAAGCTGTTCCGTTTCTTGTCCTCCGTGTTGACTTGTTCTGTCACATATTGCGACAGATGGTTGAACATTCTGGAGTACTTGTAAGCACTCTTTCCTCCTTGCTTCTGCTCCAATAACCTTTGAAGCTTCCTCATCATTACTCTGGGAGGAATATGGTAGGCGCGGAACGCCTCCTGGAATTCGGTCCATGTCACCGCACGACCAGCAGGCAGTGAGGCGAGGTGGTTAGCCCACCAGGTGCCGTCTGATCCATAAAGCTTCTGTGCTGCAAAGAGAGTATTCTGCTTGTCGGTGCATTGGAGTAGCCCGAACTTTGATTCGATAGTCTGCAGCCAATTATCGGCCTCCATAGGTTCATCAGCGTTGGTGAACACTAGAGGGTGAGTCGCCAAGAAGTCTGTGTAGTTGCTGTTTTGGGACTGGCGATGGCCCATTTCTTGACATCCTCCCGCTCGATACGTATTCAGGACGATGGAGGCGGTGGTGGCGCCTGCATCGGCGGGGCATCATTGTGACCGCGCTGCTGCTGGGAGTCATCAACCCCCTGCTGGACCAAACCTCCCACTTTGGGTGTACTGCATGTATGAACCATTCTGCAGTCACAATGACAGGAAAAATCAGTCACATTGCCTCCACTTCAACCAGCCCATAAGACAGTAGTAAGGCATAATGACAATAGCAATGCGATACATCTCGTACATGGATAATGCAATAGCTTTGTATAAGCTACAGCAGTACTAAACCAAATACATGTTAGTGAATTCCAAATCGATGGACTTCCTCTTTGAAAGTTCATCTCAACTATGTTTGGTCACTATGAGCCATTAATATCGCTTTGTCATCACGTATACCACACTTTTATCTTTAATGTGACACAAACATGGTCATTGGTAAAAAGAGTTTGAGTACTTAAAATACTCAAATCCACCACTAATTGAAGATAATAAACTCATGAGTGCCTCATACAACATATGGAGGTAAACAAACACCCATAGGTACAACAATTTCTCAAATGAGTTCAACTGCTCACTTCTCTGCTCATAACTGACCAATTTGTACTTATTTCGGATCTTGATCCAGTAATTGGCATTTTTATAACTCAAGTGGAGTACCAAAGTTTAAGTCAACTTCAATATATTTCCAACAAGTATTAACTTGCCCCCAGGTCAGTTTTGGATATAAAGTTATAGCTTAAAAACAAGAAATTCCAGAGAGGTTTTATGCTCTGTCCTGGTTATGGACATATTGCATCTATCTTGGATTTCAGTTTGGCGCCTGATTCTTTTCTGGAACTCTACAGCAAAGCTGTAGAGCACTTCAACACATTTCCAGAACTGTATCAAACACCTTCATTGGTTAAATCTAATAAGAGTTATGCTCTGTAAAAGTTCAGCAAGGTTTCTGCCAGAAAACAAAGCACCCTGTTTTTCACAGTAATGGAGATGAACCACAACAATTTTTAATATTAGTCCAAAAATCAGAGTACTAAGAACTAATATACATACCCTAAGTCATTTTTTTGTCCAATTTACAGAGAATTGTTTAATGCAACAATGATAACATGTCGGTACTATGTTCTTCACAAAAAGGAAAATCTTAACTGGATTACACCGGAATATACGTGTTGTATGGTGGCACTAAGTCGTCACTCGCAAATGTGTTCTAAACGGGATACGTTAACGCGGTCAGCACCTGCAGAAGATCATGAAATAATGATGCACCCAAAAGTTTTTATCATTTCAGGCAGGTCCATATAGAAAGTAAATACATACGCTCCGTATCATTGCCATACGGTTCGTACTTGAGTGAAGCCATGTCTCAAGGTACATTGCCAGGTTATTCACCACCCGATGGAGGGCTCCACACCTTTGCAATTAAGCACACTGGTGGATCATTGTTTTCGTATGCTCCATAGAACAGGAAGAGTCCTAGAGAACATACTTCGTGTTACAAACCACACGATGGGGTCTTCTCCTCTTGCCCCTGGGTTTTCGCACTGGAGGCTAGTGCAATTCATATGTCTCTAAGACATGTAGAGTCTTAGAAAACATTTTCAATTTCCGTTCATTAATGAACGGAATATCTCGTGCTACTGTCCTCGCATGAGAGAGCTAACCGAAATTGAACCGTTTCCGATGGCGTACCTTACCTCTTACCTGAGCATAGGTGCGTCGTTACTGAATACAATAAAAAGTATGTTAGTATCACCACATTAATAAATTAGGCTAATATAGTTCTTATGTGGGCCTAGTACCATATCCTCACCGTATCCTAAGTTTTTCTCGTAACACAATCCTTATTTAATGTGCTATCGCCAATGCGGCTCTAATACCAGGCTATGACGGACCGGGGTCTGTACATTCCAGGAATCGCAGAGGGTGCTCTCGTGCGATGAGAAACCCAACAGCACACATAGTAAAGAACATGTATTAGATAAAAGTCTGCTGAAATTTTACAAAAGTGATGCAAACTGGTTTAGTTAGACAAATAGTTTATATAATCATCAGTACAGCGGAAGATAAGAAATGCTCCGGCCTTATGCCTAAGTTAAGCAAAAGTCGACTGTCCAGCCCTATGGACAGCCCATACTAGCAGCACGAACAGGCAAAAAACGCGGTGAACTCCTCGGTTTCTTGGGCAAAACTTGATCTACTTCTTCCTACAGCTCCGTATGGATGTCTAGATCACGTCCTTAGATGCGCACGATTGCTAAAGGATCCCGTGAGGTGAATTTCATCTCGAAAATAATTTGGCTCAAATAAACACACCGAGGGAAAAATTACTCGGTGCACAATGAAACAAACGATAAATGGCTTTCACCTTGAGCACGAGTGATCTCTGGCGCACCTTTTCTCTTTTGGGAGTGAGGCGCGAGATCTGCTGGATCGCTGGGGCATCGGAGGTCCGAGGAGGCAGCGGTGAGAGCTCGGTTGCGGTGGGCGTGGAGAGCAGAGAGAGAAAGAGTCTTTCACCAGCTTGAGGGGGGTTAAATAGCGCGGTGTGGGGTGGATCACGCCGCAATTACTGCTGCTCACCACCTCCAGCATCGCGGTGGAAATCGCTGATGACTCGGCCCTCGGTTCCATGGGGAGGGTATGTGTAGCCGTGGAGATGAGGTCACATTAAACTTGTTTTTTCACCGAGATGCCTGAGTGTGCTTCAACGCTCGGGTAAGAGAGCCGGCGAGCTGCGGTGTCACGCGCGTGGGAGGAGGGAAGAAAACTTAGCAAACATACACTGACATGTTGTTCCCACCTCCCTCTTATCCACTGATGTTTCCACTTTAATCCCTCCAAAATATCTTTAGCCATGGTGATCCATTTGATTTGAACTCTCAACAGTTCAAAAGTGTAAAACCCCCACTTTAAGCATATATAGCTTCTCTATAGGATTTAAATCCGGTGGGTCAAGTTAAGTTTGAATTTGGTTTTCAATGTTTGAAATTTGGCTACATGGGATAAAGAAAAGGCTACAAAAGAAATTTAGCCAAAAAAGAATTAAATTTGAGTGCAAGAGATGAACAACTTCATTGTAATCAAATTCATGTGTTGAAAATTACTGCAAACTTGGAATTTGAATTTGGAGCCATTGTTGTTTGGAGGGGGGCCCACATGTCAGTGGAATAGAGGCCACATCGAAGTTTCTTTTCTATGTGAGCTCGACACCGAGGCCATGCAATCTTCCACCGAGCTGTGCCCCTGCTTTTCCCCGATGGTGGTTCCCTCCTCTTGGTGCTGCTCGCTAAATATCACCTGCACAACCTAATTGCTGTTTCTTCGCTGCTTCGCATGATCAAAACCACAGCAACTCGCTCACGCATGCTCACACCGAAAGCACACGGCGACGCCCTTCGGCTGACCATCGCCGATCCCTTCCTGGTAGTTTTGGTGCCCAGCTGAACTGTCCAACAGCTGCGCCATGACTCCTTGACGTCCTCCACATCGCAGCAGCTCGTTTCCGGTGTCCGACGATCGGTGCCCGACACTTCCTCCTCTTTGGTTCAAAGCAACGATGCGCCTCACTGTTCCTCATCGTCCGGCCGACTCAAAGCCCCTCCAGATCGATCAAGGCCACTCTAAGGTGCGTCATGACGCCTAGTTACTCCTCCTGAGCCCCCCTTGCTCGTCCCTACTGCCGGCTAGCCGGAATTCGAGATTTGGTGCCGGTGTACGTGAAGAACCGAGTGCACTTCAATCGGGAAATTCTCCCAACCTAGTTGATAAGCCATATTGTGGGTCAAGCCATAGAAACTGCAGTCAGCGACCTCCCATACCAAAATGCAGCAACCCATCCATCCTATGCCCCGGGCGATGAGAAATCACCGCCCCGGACAAAACGGCTAGGTCCACCATCGAGCCCATACTTGCCGCCGTTTTCCGCTCGGTTAGGGTATAAATTCATGTTCCACGACCTTTGGTGGTGCTGTATGGCAGCTTGGCTCGTTGAATTCAGCTCAGGACACGCTGCTCCTCTTTGGTGCCGCGCCACCGATGCCGACCCGTTTCCGTGTGACGGACTGAAATACGTATATCCCAGGATATCAGAGGGTGGCGCCACACGATGCGACACCCGACAGCACACACGATAAGGAAACATAGTACTACATTGAAACTTACTGAATTTGTACAAAGTAGTACCCCTCTTCAGTTACAATTCCTCTACAGAGTCTACTACAGCAGAAGGTTTTTACACAACTCACGCCAACACCTAACTAGCAAAAGTTGGTTGTCCGGCCCTACGGACAACCCACACTAGCTCCACCCAGCCTCAGCGCGGCATGTACAGCTCCCACTCAGCCGTAGTCCCTGGCGGAGAGTATCACTCACCGGTGGACTCGTACTCAGAGTCCGTGGGGTACTCCTCACCTGCAAATACTCATAGCAGCAACCGTGAGCACGATGGCTCAGCAAGTCTTAACCGACTCTCCTACACATGAAACTCTACATGCAGGTCATACTCGAATATAGGATGATATTTTGCAGCAAACAGACACGACTACAAGTTCATCTTTTAGCCACAAGTTAACGGTTCATGAATCTGAAATTTAGTAATCAATATTTGGTGGCACACATGTAACAATACAAGTTATTCATATCAGCAATATTGAATCATAACATTCCATAGGTTACCGACGTCATGACTCAGTGACCAAGTGGTACTCATTAACGCGAGGGACAGCGAATCGACTCGATATACACCTGCAGGGATACCCGAAGAGCACGTCATGTACCCCCACCCGTGGAGCTGCACAGCACGCTCACTCGATGTCGTACGGAACAACCTTTCACCAAACAGCCCAAACATCTTACAGGTCGCACCCAAACGGACAGGAGGTTCCCTACACGGAGCATCTCTCTATGTCCTTTAGCGGATTTCCATCTTGCTTCCCTCAACCTACACCTATAAATCGGTGCGTTATGCCTTGATGCCCGGAGGTATAAGTTAAATAAGTTTATCGGACCCCATATATCCGATATGCCTTCGGTACATTCAAACTTGATCAGCATGGGCCGCATACGGATTGGTCCTCAAACGACATGGACAGGGCTACGTACACAAGACTTCCTCTTGCTGCATCCTAGCCCCCGCCTAGTCTCATTTTGTTCTTACTAAAGTTGTCTCACATATCTAACCAATCCCGTGTGACAAACCCTATACTCGCGAGTAGATTCCAACTACTCGACTAGTACCAAAGTCTATAAACATTAAGAAAAGCACTCTCTACTTTTAGGACTTAGACACTACCCTCACTCTCTTTGAAATAATCTAGTTATGCATTTGAGGTTTCATCCATCCTACACCTAATGCACACACATACCTCAAGCTAAGTGAGTATAAATCAAAACTTTATAAAACTTGTTAAATGCAAACCAGGGCTTGCCTTGTTGCTGCTGGTCAGGGGTTAGTGTCTCCTCCAGAAGTATGAAGTCTAAAACCTCCAGGGTGTCCTCACGTTCAGCGACTACATGTAAACAATTTAACGATATGTCAATTTAAATGCAAATGTGTTAAATTAGTATATAAAGGCCATAACTCTAGCTAAACATCCCCTTTGTCTATGAAATTTTTACTGTGTCTTGGTAAGAACATAACCAGAGACTTGACAAAGTTTCATTTGAATCAAAGCCTATTTGAGCTCTGCCCAAATAAAAGTCTAAATGGTCATTATTAGAACTTCTAAAGATTTGCATGGATATTCATGGATCAAACAATTACTTTCTGGAAACTAGAGTTTGATATGGTTCTAATGGATTTGGTTTCATGTAATTTGAAGAATCCTAGAGAAAGTTATGCCCTAATGAAGATTTGAGAAAATTCTGAAAAATGTTTCTATATTTTTCTATTTTCTGAGGGCAGTTCACTTAAACACACAATTAGGGGGACTAAATGAACTTGGATGGATCTGAAACTTTTCCAGTGACTCAAGGATTTTCAAATGAACGTCCTGGCCAAATTTCAGAATTTCCATAAAGGAATTCTCCAGATAAAATTCCGCACAATTTAAAATTTAGGGAAGTCATTCTGGAAAAATAATAAGTTTCATGAACTTAAACTTGTTGTAATGGATAGTACTCAAATAGCTGAATCCAACAAAATTTGTTTCACTAAATTTGGAGCTTCCTAGCAAAAGTTATGGCTAGTTGAAGTTTAAACAAAAGTCTGAAATTCAAAGAAAAGTTTAAACCCTGCGTGCAGGCCCCACCACGCACTTTCTTCTTTGTCGCGTGCGTCCAAGCTCGGGTGGCGGCGCTCTCCGGAGAGATCCGCCTGAAGTGTCTTCCGGCCTCCTCTAGTGCTAAAGCTAGCCGCCCCTGCATTTTAGACATGGGGAATTCATCCCCGGGGTTGGCCGAGGCTCCCGGTACCCGGAACCCTAACCACGACGTGCCGCGGCTACGGAGCAACTCCAGCGACTTCGCCCGGCTCCTACAGAGGCTTATTCCAATCAACCCTTGGCCCTACAGCTCCGTGGTGACATGCTAAGCACGGATATGGAGCCGGTCCGCCGTGAAAACGGACCGAGACGGGAGCTCACCGTCGACCTAGGTCAAACATCAGCGGCAACTCGAAAAACTCAAAGAGCAGAGCCTATACTCGACGGTTTTTGATGATTTTTTATCCTAGATGGCCGTGGGAAGGTGTAGAACGTGTGTGTAGCCCGGCATACGCTGTGGTGGACTAATCACCACGAATTTTGGAGTTTTGAGCGGCTCAGTTCTATGAACACCGAAACGATAAATGGAGAAATTCTCGGACGGTGATGCATGAAACGATGAGCGGTTTGAACCGGCATGTCAAGCACCTTAGGGCGGTCAGTTTTTGTGTTGATCGTTGGAAACGAGATGGCTTGTATCACTCAGGCGCCGGAGAGCCGAAACAACCGAGCGGTGGCGAGTTTTTCCTTTGGGGCAGTGCGAGGATGGATGTGAACGGTCGGGGTAAAGGATGTTCACGTGGTAGAGCGCATTGCTTATAGCCTTTGGCCACCGGAACAACTTAGCAGGAGGTGGCTGTGGGGACCACCCCGTGGTTCACCCACTCCAAGATCGAATAGGGTGGTGCCGTGCGATGCGGCACCCAACAGCACACACGAAAAGAATAATGAACAACATACAAACTTATTTGATATAAAACAGCGGAAGTCTTTTACAAAACCTATTCATACAGCGGAAGTAATATACATATATGGCCTCTCATCCTAGCTATGCAAAAGTGCAGCCATCCAGCCCGGGGACGCTACACGCTAGCAGCAAGGAACCGGAGAATCACGGCGACGTGCAAGGCTCCAGCTCGGCCGTGTACCCTGACGGGGGCATCGCCTCGTCCTCGGAACCATCCTCATAACTCTCACCTGCACACAGCTCAAATATTGCAACCGTGAGCACGAAGGCTCAGCAAGTCTTAACCGTCAACCCTAGGCATGGAACTCTACATGCACGGATGTGTAAGGTAGGAAAGGACTTTGCAATAAAGACACGCCTATAAGTTGATCCTTACTTTCTGTTTTATAGCAGCAGATTCATATGCCTTAGGCAGCCCTCACAGCGGAAGTCCACAATCAAACAAGAAACGCTTTCCTCCGATGTGGTGTTGCCCAAAGTGGAATATAAACTTAATTAGCTCTATAACTACAGCATACACGGTTTCAAGACATTAATAGTTCAATACAGCATATTCAGTTGGCCTATTTCACTTCTTACTACGTCACAGCGCAGTGAACAAGCGGGTACTCAAATAACCGCGAGGGACGGTGATTGCTATCAAGACACACCCGGATAACACGTTACATACACCCACTTTCAGAAGCATGATTCCACACCCCTTCCTACTCTGTTGTATGCAACAACCTTTCAAAGGCAACCCAAATGCCGAACCGGTCCATCCGTAACGGGCAGGAGTCCCCGCGTGGAGCGTGACTGTGCCCACCGGCAGATTTACACCTTGCTACCCTCAACCCACTCCTATTTATGGTTGGGTAAGCCTCGGCACCCAGGTTAACCAATTACATCGGTTTCCTGGTTCCCATATGCCAATATGCATCCGGTACTGTTCAATACTTGTCCAGCAGGGCCACACACGGACGGTCCTCAACCGACGCCAACAGGGCTACGCACGTGAGACCTCTGCTCACTGCTTCCTATCCCCCCTGCTGGGTCTCATTTTCATATTCTAAGCCATTTGCTACCTCTTTTCATCCCGTGTAATAAGTACTATCTCGTGAGTAGCTTCCAACCACTCGACTTCTACCGAGATCCTAAACATTAGCATGGCATTCTCTACTCGTCGAGTCTGTAAACTACCCAACCCACCATAGGAGTCAAGAGGCTATGCAATTGGGGTTTCAATCACCCTAACTCTAATGCATACATTTCAACCTAGACATAAGTGATACAAATGAAAAACTTTATAAAAGGTACTTAAGTGCAAACCGTGGCTTGCCTGTTTGCGAGTTAAACGGGAAGTTAGCTTCTGGTGGCAGGACGTCCAAAGGCTCCGGCGTATCCTCAACTTCGGTCACTAAATGAAATGTAGCAAAATAGATGTATAAGTATTAAGGATTTATAAGAATTGAACTACTATTCATAGCTACTGCTATTTAGGATCTTTAATTGGCTTCGGGATTTTTACAGAGGATACTAGACTCTCTAAGGACGATTTGAGCCTAATTTGGAGATATGTCATTGCATAATGTAGTCTTTAAAATCCCTACAATTACAATGCTTCTCTGAATTTTGAGCCCAAATCAGAAGCTTTGACATAGCTAGAAATGGAAGATCTGATTAGGGTAAGTCTCCATGGTTCTAACAAAATTTGTTTCACCATTTTTGGAGCTACCATCAGAGAGATATGAATTTTTGAAGTTGGACAGGAGTTCTGAAAAGTTTCTGTTTAAATTTGAATTTCCAAATAAAGGCTGAACTTTGGAAGGTAATTTCACCTAGCAAATGAACTCCAATGAAGCTCAAATTTTTACTGGAGATCAGTAATGTCATGAGGAACATCCTGGCCAAATTTGAAGAAATTCCATAATAGAGATATTCTGGACTAAATTCCCAAAGATTTAACTTTGATGAATCTTGTAGAAATATCCAGAGATCTTCTGGTCAATTTCTTTTCATTTCTGCAAAGTAATGACTGAGAGAAATCCAACAAAATTTGTTTCACAAATTTTGGACATCCCTACAGAAAGTTATGGAGGCATGAAGGTTGAACCATTTTTCTGGAAATCAATTCTATGATTTTTGGCTAATTTATTTAATCCTGAGATAACCTACTGATTAAGCCCTCTAAATAAGCTCCAAAAATCCTAAAAATTTTACTGGAGGTGAGGCACTATGAAAAGGACTAGCTTCCCAAATTTGGGAATATTTCATAAAGAATTGCTCCTGTAATAAATCCCTAAATGATTTACTAAAAACAATTCTACAGAAATTCCTGGGCATTTTCATAGCATGCAATTTGTTTCTGTGTGATGTACTCCTCCTAAGGATTCAAACAAAATTGGTCTCACCCTTTTTGGAGTTGTCTACACAAAGTTATAATTTTTTCAAACTGTGATAACTCTCTGTTTAAAACCTACATTGAGACTTAACAGGGGGCCCACTCGTCAGGTCCTTCTTTAACCTCCCGCCAGAGACGCGCGTGCACACAAGTTCAAATCGTGGCATGGCTCGTTCTCCCTCATTTCTCCACCAAATTAGCTCCGGTTTCGCCCTACATGCTCCTGGGAACATGGCGCAGCTGCCGGGCAAGTTTTCCACGCATAAAAACGGCCGAAAACAGGCCGGCACCGGTGGGGCGGCTCGGGAGCTCGGCATCAACGCGTTCTGGCGCGTCCGAAGCTTCTCCCGGCGAGCTACCTTTTCCTAAAGCATCACCAATGATCGGGGAACATGGAACGCAGGCTAAACCTTGCAGAAAATGGCCGGAACATGGGGTTCACCGGAGGACCAACCCATTTTTGCCGCCGCCGGTGATTTCTCGTCACCCGGGGCGTGTGGTGGACGGTTTGATGCATGCTTTGGCGTGGAAGGGCGCTAGGATCACTAGTTTCTGTGGCTTGAATTGTAGAACCGATGATCAACCACGTTGGACGAATTTACAGTTTTGGTTTGGGGCTGTTCTTCACGTGTACCGGCGCAAAATCTCAAATTCCGGCGAGCCGGCGATGTGGAAGGGCAAGGGGACTGCGGTAGCATGATCTACACACCTTGGCGCACCTTAGGGAGGTGCTGGACGTGCAGTAGAGGCGTTGGAGTGGCTGGAACTCGAGGAGCAGTGAGGGGCGACGTGCTCTGTTTCCTCCCGGTGAAAAACAGGTTGGGCACTGCGAGGGGAGCTCGGGGATGAGCTGAGGAGCGGTGGAACACGTTGAGGGGTCGCTGGCGCAGCTCCAGGGGAGATAAACCACTGCTGGGAGGGGCTGGAGGCTGCTGAACCAGGAGCACAGGGGTGGGCGTCTGTTTCTCCGCTGGACGCTCGAGATCTGAGGAAAAAGCTTCGGTGGAGGTAGAGAGACAAAGTTTGATCGTGCTGCTGCTTTAACCAGCCTCAGTGCTTGCCGTGGAGAGGAAGTTGCAAGCAGCTCGGTGGAGGGAAGAATACATCACGGTGGCAGCTCGATAAGGAGAACAGAAGCAAATTGCCTCTGTTATTTCATGTGTCACTGCCATGTGGGTCCCACCTCACCTAATAGCTCTGATATTTTTCTCCAAATTAAATCCTTTGCTTCCTCCCAAAGTCATGGTTTGAATTTGCTGAATTCAAATAGTTTCGCTTCTGGTGTAGAATTTGAATTGGGGTTGATCATTTGAATTTGAAATGGAGTTTGAATTCTTCACTTTGTATTGCCTCAAAAATATAGCAAACCAGTTCTAAAGTTCCCAATTTTTGGCATGGCTGCTCATTCAAAGGTGGAGAACACATTTGTGAAGCCAAATTTTCAAATTGAGGACATTGGAATTTGAAACTGAATTTAAAATTCAGATTAGAGGGCTTTCCTCTTTTAATCCCAAACAAATATCAAAACTCCTCCAAATGAGCTGAAATTTGGAAGGGTGAATATTTGGAATATGAAGATCCAAGCTGTCCATTTAGATCTCCATGTTTGGAAGTTTTGGGAAGTCTAAACCCTCACTTTGAACTTAAACCATTATAATTCAAAGTTTTAATTCCCCTCATTTTTCATAAGTATACATGAGCTGAATTTTCTTGCTACCACTTTTGGGGATTTTACATCCCCCCCTTAAAAAGAATCTCGTCCCGAGATTCCCAAAGAAATTGCAAAGTGGGAAAACTTTACCGGGTATACGATGATAGCAAGTCTGGATAATACGTTCGTAGATAGTCCTCGCTTTCCCATGTCGCCTCATCATCGGTATGGTTACTCCACAAGACCTTGTAGAACCATAAGGTTCGGTTTCTTGTGGCACGAGTCTTTTCATCGATAATCCGGATCGGATACTCCATGTACGTGAGGTACGGTTGAAGGACTTCTATGTCTTCAGTGCGGATTTCAGCAGAGGGCTTGAGACACTTCCTCAGCTGAGAGATATGGAAGACATTGTGAATCCCTGCGAGCGACGCTGGTAACTCCAGGCGATAGGCCACGGGTCCGCATCTTTCAATGACGGCGAATGGACCAATGAACCACGGCGCAAGTTTACCCTTCACTCCGAAACGGTGAACTCCCTTCATCGGAGACACACGAACATAAACATGGTCGCCGATGTCGAAGTTGAGAGGGCGGCGTCTTTTATCCGCATAGCTCTTCTGACGAGATTGAGCAGCCTTGAGATTGGCTTGTATTACTCGCACTCGTTCTTCATCCTCATTCACAACTTCAATGCCGTAGATAACCCGCTCGCCGGACTCGCACCAGTTGAGAGGTGTGCGACATTTCCGGCCGTAGAGAGCTTCATACGGCGCCATCTTAATGCTAGCTTGATAGCCATTGTTGTAAGAAAACTCCGCCAACGGCAAATGATCGTCCCAATTCTTGCCGTGGTGGATGGCACAAGCGCGTAGCATGTCTTCAAGCACTTGATTCACCCGTTCAGTTTGACCATCTGTCTGCGGGTGATACGCGGAGCTTCGGATCAGTTTGGTCCCCAACGATGCGTGCAGCTCTTCCCAAAACCGAGAGACGAACAGCGCACCGCGATCTGAAATGATGGAGCGGGGAACACCGTGCAAACATAAGATCTTTGCAATGTACAGCTCCGCATATTGCTTGGCCACGTACTTTGTATGTATGGGGATGAAATGATCCGACTTGGTTAGTCGATCGACTATTACCCAAATCGAGTCATGCTTGTGAGATGTGAGAGGTAATCCAACTATGAAGTCCATGTTGATATCCTCCCACTTCCACGCCGGAATGTTTAAGGGTTGCAGCTGTCCGGCTTTTCGCATATGGTCGGCCTTCACACGCCGACACGTATCACATTCGGATACGTATTTTGTGATTTATCTTTTCATCCGTGTCCACCAAAATCTGGTTTTCAGATCCTGGTACATCTTGTTGCTTCCCAGATGAATAGAATACTTGGACAGATGAGCTTCGTCCAAGATTTTCCTCCGAAGCTTCATGTCACGGGGTACCACTATACGGTCTTTAAACCATAGTGTGCCGTTATCATCTCTTCGGAAGCATTTCATTTTGCCATTCTTCATCCTTCTCCGAATGTGCGACATTCCCACGTCTTTCTTCTGCGCTTCCATAATCTCCTCTCGTATTGTAGGGACGAGAGCAAGATTATACAATGCCCCATATGGAACCAAGTACAGACTCGGCTCCTCCTCTTCAAGTGGGGTGATGGACAGATTGTTGACATGGGACTTGCGGCTTAAGGCATCAGCAACCACGTTTGCCTTTCTGGGACGGTAGTGAATCTCTATCTCATAGTCTTTGATCAGTTCTAGCCATCTCCGTTGCCGCATATTCAACTCTTTTTGGGTGAATATATATTTCAGACTTTTGTGGTCGGTGTAGAGGTGCACCAAGTTTCCGAGTAAGTAGTGCCTCCACATTTTTAATGCCAACACCACAGCAGCAAGCTCAAGATCATGAGTTGGATAATGCTGCTCGTGGTATGAAGTTGACGTGAGCCATAGGCGACCACTCTTCCTCCTTGCATCAATACACAGCCAAGCCCGATGCCAGACGCATCACAACATACGTCGAAGGGCTTGGTTGTATCCGGTTGAGCTAACACCGGGGCTGTTGTAAGATGCTTCACCAATGCTTGGAAAGCTTCTTCACAAGCTGAGCTCCAAACATATTTGATCCCCTTCTTCAACAGTTCAGTCATCGGCTTAGCAAGCTTGAAGAAATTTGGTATGAATCTCCGGTAATATCCTGCTAACTCGAGGAAACTTCTGACTTCATGGACTGATGTGGGGGATTTCCATTTCAGCACTTGTTCGATTTTGCTTGGATCAACTGCAATACCTTCTGCAGAAATAATGTGACCAAGGAACGGCACTTGGCTGATCCAAAACTCACACTTGCTGAACTTGGCATAAAGCTTATGGTCTCGCAATCGTTGAAGTACGATATGCAAGTGTTTGGCATGTTCTTCTTCAGACTTGGAGTAAACCAAGATGTCGTCTATGAACACCACCACAAACTTGTCCAACTCCGGCATGAACACTGAGTTCATGAGATACATGAAGTGTGCCGGGGCGTTGGTGAGACCAAAGGACATGACGACGTATTCATACAACCCATATCTCATCGAGAAGGCCGTCTTCGGAATATCTTCAGCTCGGATCTTGATTTGATGATACCCTGAGCGAAGATCCATCTTTGAAAATACACTCGCACCCACAAGTTGATCGAAGAGAATATCGATGCGGGGCAGTGGATATTTATTCTTGATGGTGACGGCGTTGAGAGGTCGGTAGTCCACACACAACCTCAAGGTTTCATCCTTTTTCTTCCCAAACAGCGCCGAGCATCCCCATGGTGAGGAACTCGGTCGAATGAAACCCTTCTTCATTAGATCGTTGAGCTGCTCCTTCATTTCAGCCAGCTCATTCGGAGCCATCTTGTATGGTCTCCGTGATATCGGCGTCGTTCCAGGTACAAGTTCAATCTTGAACTCGACATTTCTTTCGGGTGGCATGCCCGGAAGATCATCCGGAAAGACATCCGGGTATTTACGGACCACACGAATATCCTCAAGTTTTGTGGCTTCCGTGTTATATGTGGCTGGGGTTTCTTGAACCGAATGGTCAAGAATAAGAACATGTGGTTCATGAAGTGGAGAGTTTAGACGAACCACGTGTGGAATGATGTCAAGAACAGCACCATGGCGATGTAGCCATGACATTCCTAAAATTACATCAAGGTTTTGACTCTCTAACATGATTAGAGACGTCGGGTATAGATTTCCACCCAACTGTAATGGTGCTCTATAGACCATTCTATCAGCTGTTATTTTCCCACCCGGAGAACATATCAAATATGAATTATTTGTGGGAATGATAGGCAGTTGATATTTAAAAACATAAGACTGACTTATGAAATTATGGGTGGCACCGGAGTCAAAAAGTATGACTACGGAATGATCTAGGTAAGAGAACGTACCCGCGAGGACGGGTTCGCCTTCCGGCACGTCTTCGATAGCTAAGTGATGGACGTTGCTGGGTTTTGGTGCTGGTTTCTTGGGCTGGTTGCGGGGGTGATTAGCACCCTGATATGGTGCTGCACCCCTGCCCTGTCGTGGCTCAGGGCAGTCCCTCGAAATGTGCCCGACACGGCCACACGTGTAGCACGTGTAAGGTGTCGGGGTCCCGCCGACTTGAGGACGAAATCCCGGTGCACGCTGTTGAAACTGAGGTGCATGCGGAACCATCCTTTGCTTCTTCTGTTGCTGTGGTGGATACGTGGGTCGAAAGCCCGGCGCATTATATTGCCGACTGCGAAACTGAGGTGGTCGCGCCGGTGGCTGCCATCTCTGACCGGATGGTGAGCGATACACCACGCGGTATTTCTGTGGCATCCCACCACTGCTGCTTGTCAGCGCACTGCGTTTCCTCTTATCAGAACCGCGCTCGCGCTGAGCGTTCTCTTGTAGAATCGCGGCATTAACTAGGTCGTTGATTGTGCCGCGATTGCTCTGGGCGAGATGGACCTTCATCTTGGAGTTCAGGCCCCGGAAGAACGCATTGCGCTTTTTGTCTTCCGTGCCCACAAATCCTGGCGCATACTGCGCCAGCCGGTTGAATAACCTGGAGTACTCATGAGCACTCCTCTCGCCTTGCCGTAACGCCAGGAACTCCTGGAGCTTCATTTCCATCACACCGGGAGGTATGTGATAGGCGCGGAACGCCTCCCGGAACTCCGTCCATGTGACAGCATGGCCAGCCGGTAAGGAGGCGGTGTAGTTCGCCCACCAGGTACCGGCTTCTCCTTGAAGCTGTTGCGCTGCATACAGCGCCTTCTGGTGTTCGGTGCATCGTAGCAGCCCGAACTTCGCCTCCGGAGTGCGGATAAAGCTGTCCGCCTCCAAAGGTTCTTCGGCCTCCGTGAAGACCGGTGGATGGGTCACCATGAATTCTGAATATGAACTTTGTTGGGGCTGGCGTTGCCCATTGTCTTGGCGTCCTCCCTGATGGGACGCATTCTGCTGCACCAACATCTGCAGTAACTCGGTTTGCTCGTCGCGCGAGCCGAGCACTGCGGCGAGAACCTCCGCAAGATTCCTTGGAAGTTCTGGCGGTGGAGGAGGTGGTTTCTGCTGCGTCGTGGTCTGCTCCAGAGGTGGAGACTCATCACCACGAACTTGACTCGGACCTCCCTCCTCTTGCGTTCAACGTGTCCGTACCATTCTGCATTCATACCATTCAAACGATCAGCACATGTGGGTTTAGCTCATCCAGTCTATACAATAGTAATGCGAGAATGGGATAAACAATGCGCATAACAATCACACATATGAATAAAGTATAAACTTTATGCAACATATATATCCCTGGACCGTGTCATACGATCGAGTTCCAAAGTATTGAACTTTATGGGTTAAAAGTTCATTTCGACCATCGGGATCACCACGGGATGTTAAGTGTGTTAGCATGCGTAATTCCTCGCTATTCTATTGGACCCAAACATGTACTAACTCGAAGTGATATGTCAAATGCATAAACCCTTTGACTCCAACTCGCTGTTTTACAACAGCCACTGGCCGTCAAACGGTGAAACTAAGTGTTTTGGTTGAAATACAGAAAATTCCAGAGAGCATTTGGTCTGCCCTGTTTTTGGACAGTACCTACTCATCTGAGATTTTCATCCCTTTGGAGGGAGATTTTGTTCTGGAACTCTACAGAAAAATTGTAGAAGACTTCAAAACCTTTCCAGAATGGTAGCCCACACCTCCATTGGTTCAACCAATATTAAGTTATGCCCTGTTCAATTTCAGCAAAATTTCTGCTGAAAACAGGGGAGATTGTTCCTAAGTTTTTGAGATTGAATCTATACTCCCACTTGACTCTTAGTTCAATATAGGAGTTTACTAACCCCTAAATGAAATCCTAAACTTCATTTTGACTCTTTTCTTTGAAAATAAACTTTTATGCAGTCGGTACTACGTTTCCTCACCAAAGAAAAATCCTAAATCGGTATTCTGGCATATACGTGTCAAATGGTGGAACTAAAGTCGTCACTCACAAACGGTTTCTACACGTCATGCACTAACGTGGTTAATGTACCTGCAGCAGAACACACAATAATGGTGCACAGAATGGTTTTTGGCATTTCAGGCAGTTCCATATCATAATAAAAACATACGGTCCGTATCATTGCCATACGGATCGTCCTTGAGTCAAGCCACGTCTCAAGGTACATGGTCGTGTTTTCACACCAAACGACGGGGAACCCGAGTAGAGCGCGAACGGGTCGTCATGGTTGGGAATTTTATCAACCCAACGGATACCACCTACTGCCTCATGACCGTTGAGGCACGCCGATGGCGAGCGCTGCCTATGGCCCTTTGAACATTGAACGTTCAAGAGTTGCATACTATCGTGTTGCTTACCACACGATGGGGTATTCTCACTTTTGCCTAAGCACGCTGGAGATCAGCGTTTTCATATGCTCTCAGAACCATAAAGAGGTTCAGAGACTCATATTCACTACCGTGCCAAGCCACGGTATATCCTTCCATACTATTTCTCATATGGCGAGTTACCACAATTGATCCGCCTGCGGTGGCGTACCTTACCTCTTACCTGACATCGGAGCGTCGTTACAGAATGTATAACACATAAGTTAGCATTTCCACCTTAGTAACTACTACTATCATAGACCTTATATGGGCTTAATGACTAATCCTCACTCGACTACTTCTAAGTTTTCAAAATAGGCTCTTTTTGAGCGTGCTATTCCCAATGCGGCTCTGATACCACGCCTGTGGGGACCACCCCGTGGTTCACCCACTCCAAGATCGCATAGGGTGGTGCCGTGCGATGCGGCACCCAACAGCACACACGAAAAGAATAATGAACAACATACAAACTTATTTGATATAAAACAGCGGAAGTCTTTTACAAAACCTATTCATACAGCGGAAGTAATATACATATATGGCCTCTCATCCTAGCTATGCAAAAGTGCAGCCGTCCACCCCGGGGACGCTACACGATAGCAGCAAGGAACCGGAGAATCACGGCGGCGTGCAAGGCTCCAGCTCGGCCGTGTACCCTGACGGGGGCACCGCCTCGTCCTCGGAACCATCCTCATAACTGTCACCTGCACACAGCTCAAATATTGCAACCATGAGTACAAAGGCTCAACAAGTCTTAACCGTCAACCCTAGGCATGGAACTCTACATGCACGGATGTGTAAGGTAGGAAAGGACTTTGCAATAAAGACACACCTATAAGTTGATCCTTACTTTCAGTTTTATAGCAGCAGATTCGTATGCCTTAGGCAGCCCTCACATCAGAAGTCCACAATCAAACAAGAAACGCTTTCCTCTGATGTGGTGTTGCCCAAAGTGGAATATAAACTTAATTAGCTCTATAACTACAGCATACAAGGTCTCAAGACATTAATAGTTCAATACAGCGTATTCAGTTGGCTTATTTCACTTCTTACTACGTCACAGTGCAGTGAACAAGCGGGTACTCAAATAACTGCGAGGGACGGTGACTGTAATCAAGACACACACGGATAACACGTTACATACACTCACATTCAGAAGCATGATTCCACACCCCTTCCTACTCTGTTGTATGCAACAACCTTTCAAAGGCAACCCAAATGCCGAACCGGTCCATCCGTAACGGGCAGGAGTCCCCGCGTGGAGCGTGACTGTGCCCACCGGCAGATTTACACCTTGCTACCCTCAACCCACTCCTATTTACGGTTTGGTAAGCCTCGGCACCCAGGTTAACCAATCACATCGGTTTCCTAGTTCCCATATGCCTGTATGCATCCGGTACTGTTCGATACTTGTCCAGCAGGGCCGCACACGGACGGTCCTCAACCGACGCCAACAGGGCTACGCACGTGAGACCTCTGCTCACTGCCTCTTATCCCCCCTGCTGGGTCTCATTTTCATATTCTAAGCCATTTGCTACCTCTTTTCATCCCGTGTAATAAGTACTATCTCGAGAGTAGCTTCCAACCACTCGACTTCTACCGAGATCCTAAACATTAGCATGGCATTGTCTACTCGTCGAGGCTGTAAACTACCTAACCCACCAGAGGAGTCAAGAGGCTATGCAATTGGGGTTTCAATCATCTTAACTCTAATGCATACATTTCAACCTAAACATAAGTGATACAAATGAAAAACTTTATAAAAGGTACTTAAGTGCAAACCGGGGCTTGCCTGGTTACGAGTTAAACGGGAAGTTAGCTTCTGGTGCCAGGACGTCCAAAGGCTCCGGCGTATCCTTAACTTCGGTCACTAAATGAAATGTAGCAAAATAGATGTATAGGTATTAAGGATTTATAAGAATTGAACTACTATTCATAGCTACTGCTATTTAGGATCCTTAATTGGCTTCGGGATTTTTACAGAGGATACTAGACTCTCTAAGAACGATTTGAGCCTAATTTGGATATATGTCATTGCATAATGTAGTCTTTAAAATTCCTACAATTACAATGCTTCTCTGAATTTTGATCCCAAATCAGAAGCTTTGACATAGCTAGAAATGGAAGATCTGATTATGGTAAGTCTCCATGGTTCTAACAAAATTTGTTTCACCATTTTTGGAGCTACCATCAGAGAGATATGAATTTTTGAAGTTGGACAGGAGTTCTGAAAAGTTTCTGTTTAAATTTGAATTTCCAAATAAAGGCTGAACTTTGGATGGTAATTTCACCTAGCAAATGAACTCCAATGAAGCTAAAATTTTTACTGGAGATAAGTAATGTCATGAGGAACTTCCTGGCCAAATTTGAAGAAATTCCATGACAGAGATATTCTGGACTAAATTCCCAAAGATTTAATTTTGATGAATCTTGGAGAAATATCCAGAGATCTTCAGATCAATTTCTTTGCATTTCTGCAAAGTAATGACTGAGATAAATCCAACAAAATTTGTTTCACAAATTTTGGACATCCCTACAGAAAGTTATGGAGGCATGAAGGTTGAACCATTTTTCTGGAAATCAATTCTATGATTTTTAGCTAATTTATTTAATCCTGAGATAACCTACTGATTAAGCCCTCTAAATAAGCTCCAAAAATCCTAAAATTTTTACTGGAGGTGAGGCACTATGAAACGGACTAGCTGCTCAAATTTGGGAATATTTCATAAAGAATTGCTCCTGTAATAAATCCCTAAAGAATTTAGTAAAAACAATTCTACAGAAATTCCTGGACATTTTCATAGCATGCAATTTGTTTCTGTGTGAAGTACTCCTCCTAAGGATTCAAAAAACAATTGGTCTCACCCTTTTTGGAGTTGTCTACACAAAGTTATGAATTTTTCAAACTATGATAACTCTCTGTTTAAAACCTACACTGAGACTTAACAGGGGGGCCCACTCGTCAGGTCCTTCTTCAACCTCCCGCCAGAGACGCGCGTGCACACCAGTTCAAATCGTGGCATGACTCGTTCTCCCTCATTTCTCCACCAAAATAGCTCTGGTTTCGCCCTACATGCTCCTGGGAACATGGCGCAGCTGCCGGGCAAGGTTTCCACGCATGAAAACGGCCGAAAACAGGCCGGCACCGGTGGGGCGGCTCGGGAGCTCGGCATCAACGCGTTCTGGCGCGTCCGAAGCTTCTCCCGGCGAGCTACCTTGCCCTAAAGCATCACCAATGATCGGGGAACATGGAACGCAGGCTAAACCTTGCAGACAATGGCCGGAACATGGGGTTCATCGGAGGACCGACCCATTTTTGCCGCCGCCGGTGATTTCTCGTCGCCCGGGGCGTGTGGTGGACGGTTTGATGCGTGCTTTGGCGTGGAAGGGCACTAGGATCACTAGTTTCTGTGGCTTGAATTGTAGAACCGATCAACCACGTTGGACGAATTTACAGTTTCGGTTTGGGGCTGTTCTTCACGTGTACCAGCGCCAAAACTCAAATTCCGGCGAGCCGGCGACGGGGAAGGGCAAGGGGACTGCAGTAGCATGATCTACACACCTTGGCGCACCTTAGGGAGGTGCTGGACGTGCAGTAGATGCGTTGGAGCGGCTGGAACTCGAGGAGCAGTGAGGGGCGACGTGCTCTGTTTCCTCCCGGTGAAAAACACGTTGGGCACTGCAAGGGGAGCTCGGGGATGAGCTGAGGAGCGGCGGAACACGTTGAGGGCTCGCTGGCGCAGCTCCTGGGGTGATAAACCACTGCTGGGAGGGGCTGGAGGCTGCTGAACCAGGAGCACAGGGGTGGGCGTCTGTTTCTCCTTTGCTGGACGCTCGAGAGCTGAGGAAAAAGCTTCGGTGGAGGTAGAGAGACAAAGTTTGATGGTGCTGCTGCTTTAACCAGCCTCAGTGCTTGCCGTGGAGAGGAAGTCGCAAGCAGCTCGGTGGAGGGAATAATACATCACGGTGGCAGCTCGATAAGGAGAACAGAATCAAATTGCCTCTGTTATTTCATGTGTCACTGCCATGTGGGTCCCACCTCACCTAATAGCTCTGATATTTTTCTCCAAATTAAATCCTTTGCTTCCTCCCAAAGTCATGGTTTGAATTTGCTGAATTCAAATAGTTTCACTTCTGGTGTAGAATTTGAATTAGGGTTGATCATTTGAATTTGAAATGGAGTTTGAATTCTTCACTTTGTATTGCCTCAAAAATATAGCAAACCAGCTCTAAAGTTCCCAATTTTTGGCATGGCTGCTCATTCAAAGGTGGAGAACACATTTGTGAAGCCAAATTTTCAAATTGAGGACATTGGAATTTGAAACTGAATTTAAAATTCAGATTAGAGGGCCTTCCTCTTTTAATCCCAAACAAATATCAAAACTCCTCCAAATGAGCTGAAATTTGGAAGGGTGAATATTTGGAATATGAAGATCCAAGCTGTGCATTTAGATCTCCATGTTTGGAAGTTTTGGGAAGTCTAAACCCTCACTTTGAACTTAAACCATTATAATTCAAAGTTTTGATTCCCCTCATTTTTCATAAGTATACATGAGCTGAATTTTCTTGCTACCACTTTTGGGGATTTTAAAAGGCGCTCCGACCGCTGCTCAGGGTTGAGCTGCAGCCCGCGCTGGCACGCTCCCGGTGAAACAGAGGCGGTTCCCGAGCTTTTGCAGCTGACAAGGTGCATAAGTATACATGAGCTGAATTTTCTTGCTACCACTTCCCCCTCTACTTCTTGTCATTATTTCCTTGATATTTTCTGAGCTACTCACACCTAAATGTTAGACTTCATCACCAAGTCATTCTTTGAATTTGAAATCCTCAAATTTGAGCTGGGTTAGCTAAATTTGAATCACACTTGAATTTGAAATTCAAATTCAGTTTTGAATTAATCCAAATATAGCTCCGACATGGTGAAATCCAATGAGGACGAAAATTGGTGAACTAACTCAGAAAAATGTTGTGAGTTTGAATGTGAAGTCATCTTTTGAATCCAAGTGATAAAAGTAACTGAAATTTTAATTTGCATTCAAATTAGCCCTTTTTGCAATTGTATCCAGAAGTGCCTCAAAATGGTTTGAATTTGCATGAAACTTGGCATGAGCACTCCTAAAAATGTTTAGGGCCTAATGGTGAGCTCAGCCTCTCATATTTATATGTGTGAGGTCCTACTTTGAATTTGTGAGCTTTTCCTCTAATTATCCTCTTGATGGTGATTACTTGCTCTTCACAAATGTTCATGAGATTTCCACAAAATGAGCTGTTTTGTGGTGATGTGATGAACACTTTTGCAAGTAAAATCTTGGGCTTTTACATCTCTCCCCTTTTAAAAGAATCACATCCCAAGATTATAAAAGAAGAGACGAAGATGTAAGAGGATTTACCCATGATGAGACGCCATGAAATCCGGGTAGTTTGAGCGAAGGAAATCTTTGATCTCCCACGTGGCTTCCTCAGCGGTGTGGTTGCTCTACAATATTTTGTAAAACCACAGCATTCGGTTACGCGTGGTCCGAGCCTTCTCATCAATAATCTCTACCAGATACTCAGCATAAGTCAAATCCGGATGCAACTCACCAATGTCGTCGGTGGGAACAGCATCCGTATACTTCAGATATTTCAGGAGTTGTGAGACATGGAAAACTTCGTGAACACCAGCGAGAGATGCCGTTAGTTCGAGTCGATACGCCACTGGTCCGCACTTCTTAGTGATGGCATAGAGTCCAATAAATCGGGGAGCGAGTTTCCCCTTTACGCCGAATCGGTGCACACCTTTCATCGGAGATACACGGAGGTACACGTGTTCCCCGATGTCGAAGTGCAGCGGCCTACGCCTCTTATCAGCATAACTTTTTGTCAGGATTGGGTGGCCTTCAAGTTTGCTTGAATCATCCAAACGCGATCTTCGGCGTCATTCACTAAATCAATCCCAAACGTGACCCATTCACCGGACTCGCACCAATTCAATGGGGTGCGGCATTGACGACTGTAGAGAGCCTCATATAGCGCCATCTGGATACTCACTTGATAGCCATTGTTGTACGAGAATTCTGCCAATGGTAGATGATCATCCCAAATTCTACCGTGGTGGATGGCACACGCTCTCAGCATGTCTTCTAATACTTGATTCACCCTCTCAATTTGCCCATCGGTATGAGGGTGATAGGCAGAGCTTCTAATCAGTTTTGTACCCAAAGCAGCGTGCAACTGCTCCCAGAAACTAGCCGCGAACAGTGCTCCTCGATCTGAGATTATGGTCTTGTGTACCCCGTCCAAGCACAAAATTCTTGCAATGTACAACTCTGCATACCTGCTGGCAGGGAAATGTATATCCACGGGAATGAAATGAGCCGACTTGGTTAACCGGTCCACGATTACTCAAATGGAATCATGCTTGTTGAATGTCATGGAAATCCCACAATGAAATCCATGCTTACATCTTCCCACTTCCATGCTGGAATTTTCAGGGGCTGCAACATCCCTGATTTCATCATATGATCCGCCTTCACTCGTCTACACGTATCACATTCGGATACATACTTTGCAATTTCCCACTTCGTCCGTGTCCACCAAAATTTACTCTTCAAATATTGGTACATTTTGTTGCTGCCCGGATGAATGGAGAACTTAAACAAGTGAGCCTCATCAAGGATCTTCTTTCTCAGCTCCATATTCCAGGGTACGACTATGCGGTCATTGAACCATAGCGTCCCCTCATCATCCTTACGGAAACATTTGATATCACCGCTGTCTATCCGTTTCCGGAGATGTGCCATGCATTTGTCAATCTTCTGAGCTGCAATTATATCCTCCCTAATTGTAGGGATAAGAGCAAGGTTGTAGAGTGATCCATATGGAACCAAGTATAAACTCGGTTCTTCCTCTTCCATCGGTGTAATGATATGTTTTATGGACATGTGATTTCTGACTCAGCGCGTCGGCAACCACATTTGCCTTTGCGGGATGGTAATGAATTTCAATTTCATAGTCTTTGATTAATTCTAACCACCTCCTTTGTCTTATATTCAGCTCTTTCTGGGTGAAGATATATTTTAAGCTCTTGTGGTCGGTGTAGAGATGCACCAAATTTCCTAGAAGATAGTGCCTCCACATCTTCAGCGCCAGGACCACCGCAGCGAGCTCAAGATCATGAGTCGGATAGTGCTGCTCGTGGTTTCGAAGTTGGCGTGAGCTATACACGACCACTCATCCCTCTTGCATCAACACGCAGCCAAGCCCAATGCCGGATGCATCACAATACACGTCGAAAGGCTTGGTCATATCTGGTTGAGCTAAGACCCGGGCTGTTGTGAGATGCTTCACCAATGCTTGGAACACTCCTTCACATGCTGAGTTCCAAACATATTTCGTCCCCTTCTTCAATAATTCAGTCATCGGCTTAGCAAGCTTGGAGAAGTTTGGGATGAACCTCCGGTAATATCCCGCTAAACTGAGGAAGCTTCTGACTTCATGGACAGAAGTGGGGGCTTTCCATTTCAGCACTTGTTCAATTTTGCTTCGGTCAACCGCAATGCATTCCGCTGAGATGATATGTCCCAGAAATGGCACTTGGCTGATCCAAAACTTGCATTTGCTGAACTTGGCATAGAGTTTATGGTCCCACAATCGTTGAAGGACGATTCACAAGTGTTCGGCGTGTTCTTCTTCTGAGTTGGAGTAAACCAAGATATCATCAATGAACACCACCACGAACTTGTCCAACTCCGGCATGAACACCGAGTTCATGAGGTACATGAAATGGGCCCGGGCGTTGGTGGGACCAAAAGGCATGACGAGATATTCATATAGTCCTTATCTCGTCGAGAATGCCAACTTTGGATATCCTCCGTCCGGATTTTTATTTGATGATACCCGGAGCGAAGGTCCATCTTTAAAAACACACTTGCACCCACCAGTTGATCAAACAGGATGTCAATGTGGGGCATTGGATATTTTTTGTGATGGTGACGGCGTTGAGAGGTCGATAATCCACACACAACCTCAAGGTTTAATCCTTCTTTTTGAAGAATAGCGCCGAGCATCTCCAAGGCGAAGAACTTGGTCTAATGAAACCCTTGCTCAACAAGTCATTGAGCTGTTCCTTCAACTCATCCAGCTCATTCAGAGCCATCTTATACGGTCTCCATGATATTGGGGTAGTCCCGGGTGCAAGTTCAATCTTGAACTCCACGACCCGTTCAGGTGGCATGCCCGGGAGATCATCTGGGAAGACATCGGGTTATTCTCAGCCTACGGGGATGTCCTCTAACTTGAGAGCTTCAGTATGATAGGCAGCTGCAACTTCTGGGACCGGGTTGTCTAATATGAGGGAATGCGGATGCTGGAGTGGAGAGTTGAGGTGAACCGTCCGTGATAAAATTTCTAGGACAGCGCCTTGGTAACATAGCCATGACATTCCTAAGATTGCATCAATCTTCTGCCCCTCAAGAATAATCATAGTAGTGGGATATATTCTCCCACCTAAGCACAGTGGCGCTTTTGGAATCATCACATTTGCTGAAATCTTCCCTCCTGGTGAGCAGATCATATATGAGCACTCGGTTGGAAAGACATGCAGTTGATGCTTAACCACATATGATGCACTTATGAAGTTGTGAGTTGCACCAGAATCAAATAAAATGAGGATTGCTCCATCGTTGAGAGTGAACGTACCCGCCAGCACGTTCTCTCCTTCCGAGGCGTCCTCATTGTCGAGGTAATGAATGCCCACGGATCGCTGACATCCCTTCTTCATCGGTGGTCGGCCTCGAGCACCGCCCTGATATTGGGCTTGCCCGCTGCTTTTCTGCCCCTGTGGGCAGTCCTTCGAGAAATGACCCGCCTGGCCACACGTATAACATGTGTAGCGAGGCGGTCCTCCGCTGACCGGCGGACGGAATCCCGGGGCGTGTTGTGGTGGTGGAAATGCCCGGGGTACCATCTTCTGCTGTTGTGGTCATGGTGGTGGCATCGGCGGTCGAAATGGGGGTGGCTGAAAAGAACGACCCCCAAACTGTTGAGGTCGTGCCGGTGGATGCCACTGTTGATCGGATGGTGTCCGATACACCATGTGGTATTTTTGACGAGCTCCACCCACGCTGCTTGGTGGAGCGCTGCGCTTCCGCTGCTCAGCCGCAAATTCCCGCTGAGCATCCTCTTGCATAATCGCGGCATTGACGAGGTCGTTGAAGGTGCCGCGATTGCATTGCGTGAGGCGAGTCTTCATCTTGGGGTTTAAACCCCGGTAAAACTGCTCGCGCTTCTTCTCCTCGGTTGAGATGTAATCCGACGCATACTGCGCCAGATGGTTGAACACACGGGAGTAGTCGTGGGCACTCCTCCCGCCTTGCTTCAGTTCCAAGAACTCTTGGAACTTCCTCTTCATCACTCCGTGAGGTATGTGATAGGTGCGGAACGCCTCCCGAAAATCCTGCCATTCGACGGCGTGGCCAGCAGATAGTGAGGCGACATAGTTCGCCCACCACGCACCAGCGGTACTGTGAATCTGCTGCACCGTGAAGAGAGTCTTCTGCTGCTCCGTGAATTGGAGCAGCCCGAACTTGGACTCGATCATCCGCAGCCAGTTGTCGGCCTCCAGTGGCTCCGCCACTTCGGTGAACACCGGAGGATGCGTACTCATGAAATCCGAGTACGTGGTGATGTGGGGCTCACGAGGCCCCCTCTCTTGACGCGTCCCCATCTGGTACGTATTCTGCACAATCGTGCGGAGCAGGTCGGTCTGCTCCTCACGAGAGCCTACCAGCGCCGAAATCACGTCCGCTAGTGTAAGCGGAGGTGGCGGTGGTGGTTGTTGCTGTGGGGTGTTGTCGTAGGCAGGTGGCTGGGAGTCATCACCCCCCTGCTGACTAGAGCCCCCGAACTCACATGGTCCGGGTACAAACCATCTGCAGCCATACGACAATAAAATCAGTCCCACAGCATACTCCATGCAGTCCGTAACATAAGAGTAAAACATAATGATGGTAAACATGCGATACATCTCGTACATGGATAATGTAATAACTTTGCACAAGCTACACCATTACCAGACCAAATACAAATTAGTGAAATTCAAATTGACGGACTTCCCCTTTGGAAGTTTATATCAACTAGATTTGGTCACTACGAGACGTTAATATCGCGTTGTCATCACGTATACTACTCTTTATCTTCAATACGACACAAACATGGTCTCTAGCAAAAAGATCTTGAGTAAGTAATGTACTCAAACCTTTCACTAGTTGAAGATAACTACTCATGAGTATGTTCTACGCCATTGGAAGTAATAAAACCCCACTTGGTACAACAATCTCTCAAATGAGTTCAACTGTTCATTCCTCTCCCCAGAATCACCAGTTTCTAATTATCCCATATTTTTGACCTCGTACTTGGCATTTTCCTGACTCAAGTTGAATACCAAAGTTAAAGTTAACTTCAGTATCTTTCCAATGAGTATTTATTTGCCCCCAGATCATCTCTGATTAAAAAGTTACAATAATTCAAAGTCACAGAATTTCTGGAAGAATTTCAACAGCACCTCCTTTGGAAGTTGCTGTTTTCAACTCAAACTTCCACTGAATTCCGTGCTGCTACTGCAAAAAACTTTGGATTAAAAAGATGTAACACATCTCCTAAACTTTCCAAAAATGTATCATATGATAATTTTAGACTTCTCTAAAGGAAGTTATGCTTGAAAAGCAGAACAGTTCAGAGAGTGTTTTAAATCTGTCCTGGTTCTGGATAGTTTACAATCCTCTGGAATTTCACCCAGTTTGATGTTTGATTCTATTCTGGAAGTCTACAACAAAGTTGAGAGCACTTCAACCCCTTTCCAGAACTATATCCCCCACCCCCATTGGCTAAATAACCTGTGATTTAGGCTCTGTTAAAGTTCAGCAAACTTGATGCCAAAACAGAGCACTCTGTTTTTCAAGTCCTTTGAGCTGAACTGCTCCACTTTTGAATTTTTTTTCTGCAAAACCAGAGTCCAAAAAATTAACACTTGGTTATCTTAGTTCTTTTTCAACATTGTTTTTAATGCAAATTATTATTACATGTCAGTACTACGTTCCTCACAAATGGGAAAATCCTAACCGGATTATACCGGCATATAAGTCTCAATTGTGGCACTAAACGGTCTCTCGCAAACCTGTACTACACGGGATACGTACGTGGTTAGAACCTGCAGAAGAACACTCAATGATGGTGCACTCAAAGGTTGTTGTCATTTCAGGCAGGTCCATATCATATTAAAAACATATGCCTGTATCATTGCCATACGGCCGTCCTTGAGTTAAACCACGTATCAAGGTACATGGTCGTGTTTTCACACGACATGACGGAGAACCCGAGTAGAGCGCGAATGGGTCTTCACGGTTGGGAATTTTATCAACCCAACGGATACCACCTACTGCCCTGCCGGGCACGCCGATGGCAAGCGCTGTGTATGTCCTCGTTGGCTAGTTCCAGAAGAACACCCTATCCGTTACCGACGACACAATGGGGTTTCCACTTTCTTACCTAATGCACGCTAGGGACCAGCATTTAATATGAACTCAGGAACACGAAGAGTTCAAGAGTTTCATATTGACGTCTCACACTAAGCTGTGAGACCTATACCCTGAACCACTTTCCTCGTCAGGGGAGCTAGCCGAAATTGATCCACTTTCGGTGGCGTTCCTTACCATGCTTACCTGAGCGTAGGTGCGCCATTACATAATCAAAATTCAGAATTATAACAACTATGTTAGTCATGCCACTTTAAGTAACTATATTAATATAGTCCTTACTTGGGCATACTAGCGAATACTCACCGTAATCCTAAGTTTTCCCGTAATACTGTCCTTATTTAGTGTTCTATCCCCTAAGCAGGTCTGATGCCAGCCTATGACGGACCGAAATCCGTATATCTCAGGATCTCAGAGGGTGGTGCCGCACGATGCGACACCCAACAGCACACACGATAAGGAAACATAGTATTACATTGAAACTTACTGAATTTGTACAAGGTAGTACACTCTTCAGTTTCAACTCCACTACAGAGTCTACTACAGCGGAAGGTTTTTATACAACTAACGCCAACACATAACTAGCAAAAGTTGGTTATCCAGGACTACAGACAACCCACACTAGCTCCACCCAGCCTCAGCGCGGCGTGTACGGCTCCCACTCAGCCATAGTCCCTGACAGAGGGTAGCCCTCGCCGGTGGACTCGTACTCTGAGTCCTTGGGGTACTCCTCACCTGCAAACACTCATAGCATCAACTCTGAGCATGATGGCTCAGCAAGTCTTAACCGACTCTCCTACACATGAAACTCTACATGCAGGTCATACTCGAATATAGGATGATAATTTGCAGCAATTGGACACTCCTACAAGTTCATTCTTAGTTCATCTTTTTGCCACAAGATAATGGTTCATGAATCTGAAATTTAGTAAGCAATATTTGGTGGCACACATGTAACAATACAAGTTATTCATATCAGCAATATTGAATCATAACATTCCATATGTCACCTACGTCATGACTCAGTGACCAAGTGGTACTCATTACCGTGAGGGACGGCGAATCGACTCGATATACACCTGCAGGGATACCCAAAGAGCACGTCATGTACGCCCACCCGTGGAGCTACACAGCACGGTCATTCCATGTCATACCGAACAACCGTTCACCAAACAGACCAAACGTCGAACCGGTCGCACCCAAATGGACAGGAGGTTCCATACACGGAGCATCTCTCTATGCCCGTTAGCGGGTTTCCACCTTGCTGCCCTCAACCTACACCTATAAATCGGTAAGTTATGCCTCGACGCCCGGAGGTATAGGTTACATCAGTTTATTGGACCCCATATATCCGATATGCCTTCGGTACATTCAAACTTGATCAGCGTGGGCCACACACTGATCGATCCTCAATCGACACTGACAGGGCTACACACACAAGGCTTCCTCTTGCTGCGTACTAGCCCCTGCCTAGTCTCATTTTTTTCTTACTAAAGTTGTCTTACATCTCTAACCAATCCAGTGTGACAAACCCTATACTCGCGAGTAGATTCCAACTACTCGACTTGTACCGAAGTCTATAAAGATTAAGCAAAGCACTCTCTACTTCGAGGACTTAGACACTACACTCACTCTCTTCGGAATAATCTTGTTGTGCATTTGGGGTTTCATCCATCCTACACCTAATGCACACAAATACCTCAAGCTAAGTGAGTATAAATAAAAACTTTATAAAACTTGTTAAATGCAAACCGGGGCTTGCCTTGTTGCTTCTGGTCAGGGGTTAGTGTCTCCTCTGGAAGTATGAAGTCCAAAACCTCCGGAGTCTCCTCACGTTCAGCGACTACACGTAAACTATTTAACGATATGTCAATTTAAATGCAAATGTGTTGAATTAGTATATAAAGATCTTAACTCTAGCTATACATCCTCTTTGGCTCTTAAATTATTACTGTGGCTTGGTAACCTAACCCGAGAATAGATCAAATTTCATTTGAATTAAAGCCTATTTGAGCTCTGCTCAAATAAAAGTCTAAATGGTCATTATTACAGCTTCTAAGGATTTCCATGGATTTTCATGGATCAAACCATTACTTTCTGGAAACTAGAGTTTGAGATGGTTCTAATGGAGTTGATTTCATGTAATTTGAAGAATCCTAGAGAAAGTTATGCCCTAATAAGGATTTGAGAAAATTCTGAAAAATGTTTCTGTACATTTTTCTATTTTCTCAGGGCAATTCACTTAATCACACCATTAGGGGTACTAAATGAACTTGTATGGATCTGAAATTTTTTCAGTGACTCAAGGATTTTCAAATGCACCTCCTGGCCAAATTTCATAATTTTCAATAAAGGAATTCTCTAGATAAAATTCCCCACAGTTTAAATCTTAGGGAATTAATTCTGGAAAATAATAAGTTTCATGAACTAAACTTGTGTTTGCTGGATAGTACTCGAGCTGAATCCAACAAAATTTGGTTTACTAAATTTGGAGCTTCCTAGCAAAAGTTATGGCTAGTCGAAGTTCGAACAAAAGTCTGAAATTCAAAGAAAAGTTTAAACCCTGCGTGCGGGCCCCACCAAACGCTTTCTTCTTCCTTGCGTGTGTCCGAGCTCGTGTGGCAGCGCTCTCCGGCGAGGTCCGCTGGAAGTGACTTCCCGGCCTCCTCTAGGGCTAAAGCTCACCGCCCCTGCTTTTTAGAACACGGAGAATTCATCCCCGGGGTCGGCCGAGGCTCCCGGTGCCCGGAACCCTAACCGCAACGTGCCACGGTTACGGAGCAACTCTGGCGTAATCTGATCTACCCTTGGCCCTACAGCTACGTGGTGACATGCTAAGCACGGATATGGAGCCGGTCTGCCATGAAAATGGCCGGAGATGGGAGCTCACCGTCGACCTAGGTCAAACATCGGCGGCAACTCAAAACACTCGAAGAGCAGAGCCTATGCTCGACGGTATTTGATGATTTTTGATCCTATATGGCCGTGGGAAGATGTAGAACGTGTGTGTAGCTCGGCATACGCTGTGGTGGACTAATCACCACGAATTTTGGAGTTTTGAGCGACTCGATTCTATGAACACCGAAACGATAAAGGTAGAAATTCTCCAACTGTGATGCATGAAACGATGAGCGGTTTGCACCGGCATGTCAAGCACCTTAGGGGGGTCGGTTTTTGTATTGATCGTCAGCCACGAGATGTCTTGTATCACTCAGGCGCCGGAGAGCCGAAACAACCGAGCGGCGGCAAGTTTTTCCTTCGGGCCAGAGCGAGGACGGTTGTGAACGGTCAGGGAAAAGGATGTTCACGTGGTAGAGCGCGTTGCTTATAGCCTTTGGGCACAGGAACAACTGAGCAGGAGGTGGCGCTCCCACCGCTGCTCGGGGTTTAGCTGCAGCCCGTGCTTGCGCGCTCCCGGTGAAACAGAAGCGGTTCGCGAGCTTTTGTAGCTGACAAGGTGGGTCCACTTCTCCCCTCTACTTCTTTTCATTATTTTTTTCTTGATATTTTCGGATCTACTCACGCTTAATTGTTAGACTTCATCACCAAGTCATTCTTTGAATTTGAAATCCTCAAATTTGAGCTGGGTTAGCTAAATACGAATCACACTTGAATTTGAAATTCAAATTCAGTTTTGAATTAATCCAAATATAGCTCCCGACAAGGTGAACTCCAATGAGGATGAAAATTGGTGGACTAACTCAGAAAAATGTGGTGAGTTTGAATGTGAAGTTATCTTTTGAATCCAAGTGATGAAAGTAGCTGAAATTTGAATTTGCGTTCAAATTATCCCTTTTTGCATTTGTATCCAAAAGTGCCTCAAAATGGTTTGAATTTGCATGAAACTTGGCATGAGCACTCCTAAAAATGTTAGGGCATAATGGTGAGCTCAGCCTCTCATGTTTATATGTGTGAGGTCCTACTTTGAATTTGTGAGCTTTTCCTCTAATTACCCTCTTGATGGTGATTACTTGCTCTTCACAAATGTTCATGAGATTTCCACAAAATGAGCTGTTTTGTGGTGATGTGATGAACACTTCAGCAAGTAAAATCTTGGGCTTTTACACCCCCCCCTTAAAAGAATCTAGTCCCGATATTATAAAAGAAGAGACAAAGATGTAAGAGGATTTACCCGTGATGAGACGCCATGAAATCCGGGTAGTTTGAGCGAAGGAAATCTTCGCTCTCCCATGTCCCTTCCTCAGCGTGTGGTTGCTCTACAATATTTTATATAACCACAACGTTAGGTTACGCGTGGTCCGAGCCTTCTCATCAATAATCTTCACCGGATACTCAACATATGTCAAATCCGGTTGCAACTCGCCAATGTTGTTAGTGGGAACAGCAGCCGTATCCTTCAGACATTTCCGGAGTTGTGAGACATGGAAAACTTTGTGAACACCAGCAAGAGATGCCGGTAGTTCCAGTCAATACGCCACTGGTCTGCACTTCTCGGTGATGGCATAGGATCCAATAAATCAGGGAGCGAGTTTCCCCTTAACTCCGAATCGGTGCACGCCTTTCATCGAAGATACACGGAGGTACACGTTTTCCCCGATGTCGAAGTGCAGCGGCCTACGCCTCTTATCAGCGTAACTTTTCTGTTGGGATTGGGCGGCCTTCAAGTTTGCTTGAATCATCCGAACGCGCTCTTCGGCGCCATTCACTAAATCAATCCCGAGCGTGACCCTTTCACCGGACTCGCACTAATTCAGTGGGGTGCGCCATTTACGACCGTAGTATAACACCCTCAAATTCATTTCCATGCATTGCATACATTTTTCATGTAGAGAAGCATTATAAAAAAGTAGAAATGGAGAAAGAACCATAGAAATGGAGAAAGAACCATAGAAATGGAGGAAGCAACCATAGAAATGGAGGGAAAACCACAGAAATGGAGAAGGGAATATAGAAATGGAGAATGGGGCATAGAAATGGAGAGTGAAGTATAGAAATGGAGAATGGGGCATAGAAATGGAGAGGGGAATGGAGAAATGGAACAAGTGACCTAGAAATGGTGAGGAATGGGAAAAAAATAGCTTAAATGAGCCATTCCCAAATTTCTCCAAAATTTCCAAATTCCCCTATTTCACAAAAGGGGAATTTTTCCTACATTTGGGGGATTAAATCCCCAAGTCTGCCGCACCCAACAAGAGGGGATAGGTTTGTTAAGATCCAAATTGACTAAGATTATTATTTGAGTTCCAATTGGAGTAGGACTCCTTCCTCTCCCCCCTTATAAATACAACCCAGCCTCCCCCCTTTTGGCCGCAGCCTCCCCCTTGCCCCTCCCCCTCCAAGTCGCCGACTTGTAGCCCCTGCCACCCCAACTCGCCGAGTTGGCACCCCCCCCCCCCCCCGCCGGAGTTTGGTTGCCAGTGAGCCCCGCCGGTGAGCCCCGCCATCGAGCCCTGCCGTCGAGCCCCATAGTCGAGCCCCCCTGTCGAGACCCGCCGACGAGCCCCTTCACGCCTTGTCGTCGCCGGAAAAGAAGCCGACGATCTGTCCTGCCCTAATCCTCCATAGAAAAATTCCATGCTGCTGCCATTGCTAGGAGAAGAGCCCTGCCACAAGGTGGAAGTGAGGTAGGTCTCCATTACCCATCTTACAACGTCGCCGCTGTGTCTACGCATCCGTTTTCTTCGCCCCCTTCATGCAGAAACTTTTACGTGTGGACAGATCGCGTTTTGATCAATTTTTGACGGTGGAATTGATCTATATCTTGAGTCAAGATCATCACCACGTCCACACTTGATCCCTACACCCTTGTTCATCATAAAACCCCATGAAAGTCCATTAAAACATGCAAGAACACGTACAAACTGGTTTAATAAAACAGCACCATAGGATTTGCATTTATCTACCCCATCGCATCTTGGGTAAAGTTTGTGCATGATGATTGATTGCTTTAAATTTTGTATGTGTGGGGTCGTGAGTAGAAGGACAAGCTCAAGAGTCCATCTACGAAGAACTACAGCACCAAGACTTTGAGACGCTTGAGCAACAAGAGCCATGGGAGCAAGGCAAGTGCCCCTTGACCATATTGATCCCATGTTTTTGAAACTGTTTTGTTTATGAAAACTCGTACGCTTGAGTCAACTTGATGGGACACCCTTTTATAGGAGTTTACTAGTTTTGTTAACCATTCTTGTCGCCGGGAAAGTTGATGAGTCGGGTATGGTCATTTTTCCTTTTTGCTTCGCTTAATTCACGGTATACGGGAAGCTGAAATAAAACATGTCTAGCTACTGCACTCATATAAATAATGATGATGAGTTCTTGATGATGTTAATGGGCATGGAATCGGGGAGATATAGGCAAGCTTGGTTCATGGATGTTGCTGGATGAGATGGTGGTACTTGCCGTAGACCTAAGGACCGGTTCATGCGAGAATATGCCAGGAAAACAGTGCCACCACAAGGCCAAGTATGAGTGCGGCTTAGCTGATTAATTAGGTGTGTTGCTAGCTTTTTATGGACCGTGGATGGTGCGGGGAATGGGAGTCGAGGAGGACTTCCCTGGGAACTGCATGGCACAAGAGGTGGCCCGTGGGTGGGAGAATGGTGATTCGAGCCTGCCGGTGAAACCTCAGTGAGTCCGTACATTCTAGTAGCCCCTTTTTAAAGGCTATTTTGTGATCTCTTGGCCATACACTGACGGTTGTGTACTGGTATAATGGAGGTTTTGCAGTCGCCGACGGGTGATGAAATCACGAACTTGTGGGTAAAGTGGTGCCACCTCTGCAGAGTGTAAAACTATCATGATAGACGTGCTTCCGGTCACAAGCACCTGGCCAACTCACATGATTAGAGGGAAAACTTGAGATGGTTATTCGGTATGGTTATGGTATGATCATTGGGATTGGTTTTGGGACTGTTTGAGTCATGACATTGAGTTTGGTTTTGGTTATATGAATATGAGATGGTTATGAATATTTATGAGCATGAGATGAACTTGAGAAAGATTAATGGTTGATTGAGACTTGATAAATGGTGAATTATGGTGAACGAATATTGGTGAAAGAATGTTGCTGTTTTACTTGGTTATATTGGGACTTAACTCACCTAGAGATAGTTGCTGTTTTTATCATGTTTTGTGAAATAAAATTTGCTTGCTGCAACGAGCCTTTTTATTTCGTACCTTGTTGTAAGCTACATGTCATACTTTTCCCGCACTTGCTGAGTACGACATGTACTCACCCTTGCATTACCATATAAATATCAGCTACAGGAGATGAGTACTTCGAGGACCATTTGGAGTGCTAGGCATGCGAACTACCGTCAACATGCCTGTGGAGTTGAAGGTTGGAGCCTGTTGTTTAGTTATTTCCGCTGTCGTTTAGAGACTTCCGCTGTAAGAATAAGTTAGATATTCATGAGTGAGACATTGAGTCATTGTAATAAAGTACTAAACACTATTTATTCATGGTTATATTCTGAATTTAGTTTGTGCATTACATGTGTATGTGTGATGAACATCCTGGGCACACATATGCATTCACTTGGTTCTATTTTCGGAACCAGGTGTCACAGATTGGTATCAGAGCCACGTTGACCGTAGGACGCAAGCCTAGGTAGAATGGACACTCTAAAACACATAGGAACACCCCTCTAAACTGCTATTTTAGAAAATTGCTTGCTGCTGCTCTTTACTTGTCAATTTAGCCACCGCAAAGTGCTATTTTCAGGCACTCCTTTTCTCTTCTTTTGGACAGCAACTCCTTTGCTTTCTTGCTCCATAACTTCTGAAGTTTTGGAGTTATTTCTTCCTTCTCTAAAGTTTCTCATGTCTTATTTATAGATGCCAGTGACTAGGAGCACAGCACGCATAAGGACTCGTCCACCACCACGTGGGAGTGCACTTAACCCCATTGAGGTGTCCGATGGACCATATTGGGAGGAGGTGAAGATGGAACATCATGATGAAGATGAAGTCAATAGCTCTATGCATGAGGAAGAGGACCCAGAGGAGGTAGAACCATTCGAAGACGACATGGAAGATGATCCATAAGAAGGCATTGGTACGCACCTCAGAAGGACTTTCACGCGGGCTTACACCCCATGGAGTCTCATGAAGCTATGTCGGGAAGAAATGAATCCGAAGAGGAGCCACCCCCTGCTGAGGCCGAGAATGAAAGTGATGAACGGGCCAACCGTTCAGTTCAAGAATTCCGTTCCGACGGAATGGAAGGAGGACACATATCCAAGGAGCTCAATGAATTTCTGGATTGCTGAAGCTTATACCCGGAATATCTTCTCAAGAAAGTCCCTCGTATTGGACATGAAGAGTGGAAGGCTGAGGTAACCATCCTATATAACGGAAGGGTTGTCACTCGGCACTTCACACCCACATGGAGAGCTACAAGAGCAGAAGCTATCGATGACGCCGCATGGGATGCACTCACCGGACTGTGCTACGCCTTCCGTTAGCAGCTTGGAAACACTACTTTTGAGCTGCACCCGTATCGCAAGATTGGTACAAGGGAGATCATTGGACCCCATGTAGGAGTTCTTTCCAACCCACAAGCTGCTAACAAGTCTCAGAGGTTGCTCATGGAGTTAGAAAACCGCTATGCAAGCGCACAAGAAGAGATCCATTACCTTCACAAGAAGCTGTATTTGATGGAGAAACAGGAGACTCATGCCAAAGCGGGGGTAAATGGAGCACCAGCGTCATCTATCCCTACATGGACTGCCGAATCACCATGGCGTGCGCCCATGTATGGACCACCCCCGTCACACGGCGAGAACAGCACCAGTTCTCATGATTAAGTTAGGTTTCCATTGAATAAAGCTTTAATAGAAACGTCTAGATCGTAATAAGTCAAATATAAGTGGTGTGCAGAAATTTTTATGATGATTGCTTGTGTTTCTGTGCTTGTATGTGAGTTGTGGGAAGCTTCAGCGAATGTCCACATCCACACATAGTAGAGAGATGTGAGATGCTTTGGCATTTGTTCACATCCTCATATAGGCTGATATTAATAAAATAAGTTGCTTAGTCATACACCTTAATGCATATCGTTGGGAAATCACTTCTTTCAATTCTAAATTCTATTCCGAGAGTAAGCCTTAAAATAAGAGGGGTAGACTTTCTTGCCAATCTTATCATCTTGGATTCCTAAGGGATTGACATAATACTTGGAATGGATTGGCTAAGAAAGCACAACGGAGTGATTCAATGTGCTGAGAGGATCATGCAGTTGACAAGTAAGAACGGTACTCGTATTGAGTTCGAGTCAGCCCAACCTGCAACCGAGAAGGCAGTGCTGAACCACATCGATGAAGCGACATAGGAAAGCATTCCGGTAGTTCATGAATATGCATATTTGTTCCCGGAAGAACTTCCAGGTGTGCCACCTGACCAGGACATTGAATTTTCCATTGATTTATTGCCCGGAACTGCACCTATAGCAAAGAGGCCATATAGGATACCTGCTAATGAATTAGTGGAGCTCAAGAAGCAAATTCAGGAGCAGCTAGAAAAGGGTTTTATACGCCAAGCTCGTCACCGTGGGGAGCCCCCGTGCTCTTCGTAGACAAGAAAGATGGGACCCAAAGGATGTGTGTGGACTATAGGTCTCTCAACGAAGTGATGATCAAGAATAAATACCCGCTGCCCCGTATGGAGGACATGTTCGATCAAATGAAAGGTGCCCAAATTTTCTCCAAGATTGATCTTCAGTCGGGATACTTCCAGCTGAAGATTAAGCCCTCTGACATACCCAAGACTGCATTTCAAACACGGTATGGTTCGTATGAATATACTGTTATGTCTTTTGGGTTAATGAATGCACCCGCATACTTTATGTACCTCATGAATAAGGTCTCCATGGAGTACTTGGACAAGTTCGTCGTGGTTTTCATCGACGATATCATGGTATATTCAAAGAGCGAGGAAGAACACGAAGAACACTTGAGATTAACATTGCAGAAACTACGAGAGCATCAATTGTATTCCAAGTTCAGCAAGTGTCAGTTTTGACTAAAGGAGATATCGTTCCTAGGCCACATCATCTCCGAGGGAGAAGTATCGGATGATCCCGGAAAAGTGGGAGATATTTTGAAGTGGAACAAACCACAGAATGTGAGAGATATTCGGAGTTTCCTTGGAATGGCTGGATACTACCGCCGGTTCATCAAGGATTTCTCCAAAGTAGCAAAGCCTATGACTGAATTGCTGATGAAAGGGAAAGCGTTTCAGTGGACACAAGCATGTCGAGACAGCCTTCAAAAACTAAAGAAGAGATTAACAACAGCGCTGGTTTTGGTATTGCCGGACGTGAGCAAGAGTTTCGACATATATTGTGACGCATCCAGACAAGGCCTTGGATGTGTGCTTATGCAAGGAGGCCAAGTGGTTGCCTATGCGTCGAGGCAATTAAAGAAACATGAGCTGAATTACCCCACACATGACTTGGAACTTGCAGCCGTGGTACATGCCTTGAAGATTTGGAGGCATTACATCCTTGGTCACCGATGTAAGATCTATATAGATCACAAAAGCCTAAAGTATACATTCACGCAAATGGATCTGAATTTGAGGCAGCGTCGATGGTTGGAACTCATCAAGGATTATGATGTTGGAATCAACTATCACTCCGGAAAGGCCAATGTAGTAGCTGATGTGTTGAGCCAAAAGGGAGCATGTCACCAACTCACGGTTTGGGAGCTGCCACTCGAGCTGCGTAAGGAGTTTGAACAGTTGCATCTCGGATTCTTGAACGAAATGGAGGTAATAGAACTGAACTCAACGCTGGAACAAGAGATACGAGATGGCCAAGCAACGGATGAGGAAATCAAGGAAATCAAAGAAAGAATCCAACAAGGCATAGAAAAGGATTTCAAGGAAGACGAGAAAGGCACGCTTTGGTTAGGGAAAAGAATTTGTGTGCCTAACGTGAAACACATTCGCGACACGATATTAAAGGAGGCACATGACTCACCTTATTCCATACATTCCAGCTGTACAAAGATGTACAAGGACCTGAAAACTTGCTATTGGTGGGATGGTATGAAAAGAGACATAGCTGAATATGTTGCCTTATGCGACATGTGCCAACAAGTGAATGCCGAACATCAAAGACCCTCTGGATTGTTGCAGCCATTGAAAGTACCCGAGTCGAAGTGGAAAGATATCAGCATGGATTTCATTGTCGGATTGCCACGTACTCAGTCGGGTTACAACTCTATTTGGGTTATTGTGGACCGGTTGACGAAAACAACCCATTTCTCTCCGGTTAGAACCACGTACCGCGTCTCACAACTAGCCGAGCTGTATATGGAGGAAATCGTGTCGCCATGGAATCCCGAAAAGGATAGTTTCAGATCGGGGTTCTCAATTTACCTCTAGGTTCTGGAGGAAGCTGCATGAAGCCATGGGTACACGACTGGATTTCAGATATGCTTATCACCCGCAAATCGACGGGCAAACTGAGAACACAAATCAAATTTTGGAAGACATGTTGAGAGCTTGCGCCTTGAAACATGGGCGTAGTTGGGATAGGAGCTTGCCATACGCTGAATTCTCATGCAACAACAGCTACCAAGCCAGCTTGAAGATGTCACCTTTCGAAGCATTGTATGGTAGACGGTGTAGAACGCCGCTGTTCTAGAATGAGACCGGAGAGAGCCAAGTGTTTGGACCCGAAGTGCTCCAATACGCCGAGAAGCAAGTCCAAACGATACGAGAAAATTTAAAGGCTTCTCAGTCACGACAAAAAGGTTATGCGGACAATAGGATAACGAGATTGACCTTCGAAGTGGGAGACTCTGTGTATCTTGAGGTATCGCCAATCCGAGGCCAACGACGGTTCAACGTCAAAGGCTAGTTAGCACCTCGCTATATCGGGCCATTCAAGATTTTGGGCAAGCGAGGAGAAGTAGCCTATCAACTAGAGCTGCCAACGCACCTCTCCGACGTGCACGACGTATTTCACGTCTCCCAACTCAAGAAGTGCTTAAGAGTTCCAGAAGAACAAGTACTGATGGATGAGCTCGAGCTTCAAGAGGATCTGACCTACGCGGAACATCCCGTCAAAATCTTGGATGTGAAGGAAAGGGTCACGAGAAACAAAGTAATCTGTTGGTGCAAGGTACAATGGAGCCATCAACGGAAGCCGAAACTACATGGGAGCGTGAGGAAGATCTCAAGGCAGAGTTCCCTCATCTATTCTCCACTCTATCGAATCTCGAGGGCGAGATTCAGTTTAAGGGGGGGTAGGTTTGTAACATCCTCAAATTCATGTCCATGCCTTGCATATATTTTTCATGTAGAGAAGCATTATAAAAGTAGAATTGGAGAAACAACCATAGAAATGGAGAAAGAACCATAGAAATGGACAAAGAACCATAGAAATGGAGAAAGAACCATACAAATGGAGGAAGGAACCATAGAAATGAAGGAAAAACCACAGAAATGGAGAAGGGAATATAGAAATGGAGAATGGGGCATAGAAATGGAGAAATGAAGTATAGAAATGAAGAATGGGGCATAGAAATGGATAGGGGAATGTAGAAATGGAAAATGGGACATAGAAATGGAGAGGGGAATGGAGAAATGGAACAAGTGACTTAGAAATTGTGAGGAATGGGAAAAAGATAGCTGAAATGAGCCATTCCCAAATTTCCACCAAAATTTTCAAATTCCCCAATTTTACAAAAGGGGTATTTTCCTCACATTTGGGGGATTAAATCCCCAAGGCTGCCGCACCCAACAAGAGGGGATAAGTTTGTTAAGATCCAAATTGACTAACATTCTTATTTGAGTTCCAACTGGAGTAGGACTCCTTCCTTCCCCTCCCCCCACCTTATAAATACAACCCAGCCCATCACATCTTGGGTAAAGTTTGTGCATGATGATTGATTGCTGTAAATTTTGTATGTGCGTAGTCATGAGTAGAAGGACAAGCTCAAGAGGCCATCTACGAAGAACTACAGCACCATGACTTCGAGACGCTTGAGCAACAAGAGCCACGGGAGCAAGGCAAGTGCCCCTTGACCATATTGATCCCATGTTTTTGAAACTGTTTTGTTTGCGAAAACTCATACGCTTGAGTCAACTTGATGGGACACCCTTTTATAGGAGTTAACTAGTTTTGGTAACCATTCTTGTCACCGGGAAAGTTGATGAGTCGGGTATGGTCATTTTTCCTTTTTGCTTCGCTTAATTCACGGGATACGGGAAGCTGAAATAAAACATGTCTAGCTACTGCATTCATATGAATAATGATGATGAGATCTTGATGATGTTAATGGGCATGGAATCGGGGAGATCTAGGCAAGCTTGGTTCATGGATGTTGCTGGATGAGATGGTGGTACTTGCCGTAGATCTAAGGACCGGTTCATGCGAGAATATGCTAGGAAAACAGTGCCACCACAAGGCCAAGTATGGGTGCGGCTTAGCTGGTTAATTAGGTGTGTTGCTAGCTTGTTATGGACTTTGGATGGCGTGGGGAATGGGAGTCGAGGAGGACTGCCTGGGAACTGCATGGCACAAGATGGGGCCCGTGGGTGGGAGAATGGTGACTCAAGCCTGTCGGTGAAAACTCAGTGAGTCCGTACATTCTAGTAGCCCCTTTGTAAAGGCTATTTTGTGATCTCTTGGCCATACATCGACGGTTGTGTACTGGTATAATGGAGGTTTTGTAGTCGCTGACGGGTGACGAAATCACAAACTTTTGGATAAAGTGGTGCCGCCTCTGCAGAGTGTAAAACTATCATGATTGCCGTGCTTCCGGTCACAAGCACCTGGCCAACTCACATGATTAGAGGGAAAACTTGGGATGGTTATTCGGTATGGTTATGGTATGGTCATTGGGATTGGTTTTGGACTGTTTGAGTCATGACACTGAGTTTGGTTTCAGTTATATGAATATGAGATGGTTATGAATATTTATGAGCATGAGATGAACTTGAGAAAGATTAATGGTTGATTGAGACTTGGTAAATGGTGAATTATGGTGAAGGAATATTGATGAAAGAATGTTGATGTTTTACTTGATTATATTGGGATTTAACTCACCTAGAGATAGTTGATGTTTTTATCATGTTTTGTGAAATAAAATTTGCTTGTTGCAATGAGCCTTTTTATTCCATACCTTGTTGTAAGCTACATGTCATACTTTTCCCGCACTTGCTGAGTACGACATGTACTCAATCTTGCATTACCATATAAACATCAGCTACAGGAGATGAGTACTTCGAAGACCATGTGGAGTACTAGGCGTGCGAACTACCGTCAACATGCTGTGGAGTTGAAGATTGGAGCCTGCTGTTTAGATATTTTCGTTGTCGTTTAGAGACTTCCGCTGCAAGAATAAGTTAGATATTCATGAGTGAGACATTGAGTCATTGTAATAAAGTACTAAACACTATTTATTCGTGGTTATATTCTGAATTCAGTTTGTGGATTAAATGTGTATGTGTGATGAACATCCTGGGCACACATATCCATTCACTTGGTTCTATTTTCGGAACCGGGTGTCACACGTAGAGAGCCTCATGTGGTGCCATCTTGATACTCGCCTGATAGCCATTGTTATACGAGAATTCCACCAACGGTAGATGATCATCCAAATTTCTACCGTGGTGGATGGCACACACTCTCAGCATGTCTTCTAATACTTGATTCACCCTCTCAGTTTGCCCATCGGTCTGAGGGTGATAGGTGGAGCTTCTAATCAGTTTGGTACCCAAAGCAGCGTGCAACTGCTCCAAGAAACGAGCCACGAACAGTGCCCCTTGATCTGAGATTATGGTCTTGGGTACCCCGTGCAAGCACAAAATTCTTCCAATGTACAACTCCGCGTACCTGCTGGCATGGAAATGTGTATGCACGGGAATGAAATGAGCTGACTTGGATAACCGGTCAATGATTACCCAAATGGAATCATTCTTGTTGAAAGTCATGGATAATCCTACAATAAAATCCATGCTCACATCTTCTCACTTCCATGCTGGAATTTTCAGGGGCTGCAACATCCCTGATTTCTTCATATGATCTGCCTTCACTCGTCTACACGTATCACATTTGGATATGTACTTTGCAATTCCCCGCTTCATCCGTGTCCACCAAAATTTACTCTTCAAATCTTGGTATATTTTGTTGCTGCCCGGATGAATGGAGAACATAGACAAGTGAGTCTCATCAAGGATCTTCTTTCTCAGCTCCATATTCCAGGGTACGACTATACGGTCATTGAACCATAGCGTCCCCTCATCATCCTTCCGGAAACATTTGATATCACCGCTGTCTATCCGTTTCTGGAGATGTGCCATGCCTTTGTCAATCTTCTGAGCTGCAATTATATCCTCCCTAATGGTAGGAACGAGAGCAAGGTTGTAGAGTGATCCATATGGAACCAAGTATAAACTTGGTTGTTCCTCTTCCATCGGTATAATGGTAAGGTTATGGACATGTGATTTCTGACTCAGCGCGTCGGCAACCACTTTTGCCTTGCCGGGGTGGTAATGAATTTCAATCTCATAGTCTTTGATTAATTCTAACCACCTCCATTGCCTCATATTCAGCTCTTTCTGGGTGAAGATATATTTTAAGCTCTTGTGGGTCGGTGTAGAGATGCACCGAATTTCCTAGAAGATAGTGCCTCCACATCTTCAGCACCAAGACCACAGCAGTGAGCTCAAGATCATGAGTCGGATAGTGCTGCTTGTGGTTTTGAAGTTGGCATGAGCCATACGCGACCACACGTCCCTCTTGCATCAACACGCAGCCAAGCCCGATGCCGGACGCATCACAATACACGTCGAAAGGCTTGGTCGTATCTAGTTGAGCTAAGACCAGTGCTGTTGTGAGATGCTTCACCAATGCTTGGAACGCTCCTTCACATGTTGAGTTCCAAACATATTTTGTCCTCTTCAATAATTCAGTCATTGGCTTAGTGTAACACCCCAAATTTTGATTCAAAACTCTAAACAATGTTCAGAGGGGAATTTAAAAATTTTTGGACGTGTTGCATGTTTTGCAAAAATTCAAATTCAAACTGGAATTCAAATTATACCCAAAACAGAAAAGAAATGGAAAAAGAAAAAGGAAAACGGGAAAAAACTGGCCAGTGGGCCGAAACCGCCAGCCAGCCCAGCAACTCCCGCGCCAGCCCGCCCCCGCGCGCGCCGCGCTGCCTCTCACCGACGGGTGGGACCCACATGTCATCCCTAACCCCGCGACCCCGGACTCTCTCCCGCGCGCGCGATCGCAACCGATCGGGAAACCGCGTCCCGTCGCCCGAATTCTGGACCCAGAGGACTCCAACTCGATCACAACAGACCCACCGCCCTCCCCCGGCTATAAAAACCCCCGATCCGATCAGTTTTTCCCACGCGATCGCCGATTTTCACTCCGGTGAGCACCGAGACTTCGCCGGTGAATTCTGGCCGATCTAAGCTCGGAAACTCTGATCTAACTCGCTGGTCTTGATCCACCGCCTCCGGGGAACTTTGCAGGTGCAGAAAACTCGGAGAGCTACAGTGTAAAGGCAGCGCCGACGAGCTTCGCCGTGGTTTTGCCTCGGACCTCGCCGCCGACCACTTTCCAGGACCCCCGAGCTCGAGAAAACCCCCGAGGTGAGATCCCTGACCTCCCCTCTACCGATCTATGCCATAAGATCACAGTTTTAGGCAGAATTCTCGAGGATCCGAAACTTTCCGGCGAGATCGCCGCCTCCCGCCGCCGTGCGCCGTCGGGCAGCGCCGCCCGCGCTCGATCAGAGCGACGTGGCCGCTTGTGCGCCGTTTATTTTAAATCGCACGGTAGGGTTTAAAACCCCGCGTACCGGTTCGATCTTATAATCTCAGCCGTCGGTTTAAAATCGGGCGGTCCACGTCGACCCCGCGTTATAAAGACTGGAATTCTTACGTGCTACCCCCTGGGGTTCTCTGGAATTGAGAGCTAGCCCCGGAAACTTCAGATCTAGCCCCTGGAACTCCAGAAAATCATGTAAATTCATTTAAAAATCAGTTTTAGCCCCTGGACTTAATAGAAATTAGGAAAAACACCTCTGAAAAGTGTAGCTAGACCCCTGGGAATTATGAAAATAATATTATAGACCCTGTAATGGGGTGAATTCATTATTTTAGCCATGTTTAGTATTTAATTTAGAAAATTGAATATGTAACTAGTATTTAAAAATTAAAAAGGGGGACAAACATAATTGTCAAAAATTAATTAAAAACTTTCTCAGTACTTAGGAAACTTTGGAGTGAGATAAAAATCTATTTTTGGGCTGAAATGAATCTGTTTCATTTATTATTCACATTTATTAGTATAGGGACACATTTTTAAGTAAAGAATAGTTATAGAAAAATAGGGAAAACAATTATGAAATAATCTACATCAGAAGCCAAGGTCAAAACATGTTATTAAATTATTTAGGACTAGAACCTATTCTGTTTAGATGATGTGTATTACTAATTTCATAATAAAATACACATTTATGCATAGGAGAATAAATCTGAAAATATAGCAACTAGCAAATGATAAATGGAGTTTCTAAAATACAAAGAATTCAGTTTAGGGTTGATAGAAGTTATGAAAGCACATATGGGGAAGAATAATACTTTTCATACACACTTGGTAGTAAAAAGGTGAAGTAGTTGAATATAAGAAATTTATTGGAAACCCATATAAATAGTGTGTAAGTATGAAGGTGGACACAAAAGTAGGAATCATATACACATGGTTAAAAGTGCATGCAAGCCACAACTCAACACACATAAAGTAAACACAACACATATAATGGTAAAGAACTTTTATAAATGTGAATGTGTGGTTTGTATGAAGTAGAAGTGTGAACTATGTCTTATGATTGTTGTTTTTCTTTTGCTATGTGTGATGGTATGAAGTAGAACCTGTTCAAGAGCAAGTTATTTCTTTCCAAGATCAGGACTACCCATTTCAAGAGCAGCAAGAAGGAGGCAAGTGTCCTTGACCACTTTGATCCTATGCTAGGATGTGTAGATAGAATTATTTGCATTGTCAAGTTAAATATGAAACCCATGCTAGGAAAGTTTCCCTAGAATTGCATTACCTTGTTTCCTTGTAGCTTGGGTTGGGATTTATTTTGTCATGTCATTTATTTACATGCATATGCTTAGCCATGCTTAGAATGGGATATTTGGGATATGAAAGCATCAGTTTATTATACCATACTCTTGAATGAGCTATTGTGAGTTATGTAGAGGTAGGGATCAAGGCAAGTTGGATGTTTTGGTTGTGTGCTGGGTGCACGAGACTTGGGTTTGTGTTTAGAACTTGCCTGGATCCTAAGGACCGGTTCATGGAGCATGTAACCCGGCTTTACAGTGCCAACCACATGCTGAGATGGGGCAGCTTGGCCAATTAATTAGGTGTATCCCCGGCGTAGTATGGGTGTGTTGGATGGTGCGGGGAGTAGGTGTCAGCTGGACTACCATATGAACCGCAAGGCTCAAGAGGGTGCCACTGCAGCGGGGTTGGAGCCTCTTGTATGCTGTTAGGGGTGAAACCTCAGTGGGCCCACGCTCGTCGGGAATCCCTTTGTAAAGGCTTCGTAGTGATCTCTTGGCCGCACACCTGGGAAGTGTGAATGTGGATCGTAGCCACTGGCATAATGGAGGTTCTTTTAGTCCACCCGGCAACGGGGGATGAAATCACTACTTGTGGGTACAGTGGTACAAACTCTGCAGAGTCAAAACTGTCTTGACAGCCGTGCTCACGGTTAAGAGCGGCCTGGACTTATTCATGATTAGAGGAATGATGGTTTTGGATGTTAAGCGGGGAGCTTAACATTGGAAATGATGTTATGGTTATTTGGTTATGATGATGGGATGGGAGATTGGGACCATTTCACCTGTGTAGTAATGTAGGTGCTTAATAAGCTAAGGTGATAGGTATTAATTGCGTAGTGCTTTAACCCTGAGTTCAACCTATCCTTGTTCTAGACATGCATGATATAATTTTCCCACACTTGCTGAGTACCATTGGTACTCAACCTTGCATATTTGTTGGTTTATATTGCTGCTCAGGTCAAGAAAATGAGGTGGTGTATAATGACCAAGATTTTGGACTCGAGGAAGGCTTTTAGGTTCATGAAGACCCCCGGGCAACGCCTGTGATGGAGCCCTAAATAATAATATTCCGCTGCTAGTTTATTTACTTGTGATGAAGCATTAGTGTCTATTGAGACATTTGCGATGTAAGACTTATTTATATTCGACACCTGGCTTGTAATAAATGATGCTTCACTATTTGTCATCACATGTATGAGAAAATGATCCTGGCATACATGTGGTATTCACTTGGTTGTTTCTTCGGAAAAACCGGGTGTGACAGAGGTGGTATCAGAGCCAAGGTTGCCCGTAGGAACGTGGACCTAGGTAGAAATGGACGTATTTAAGGGCCCTATTTTCTCAAAAACTATTTTCCAAGGTGTGGGTTGAAGAGTGTTATTTAAGGAGTCATTTTCTTCATCTTACCACAAATTTTCATTCAAAATGGGATTTTTGTTTAAAAAGTTTATCTAACCCAAATTTAAATTCTTTTTGTTTTAGATGGTTCGCATGATTCGCACCGCTCGTAAGTCCACAGGAGGGAGAGTTCCCGTAGTTGCCCTTGCCGAAAGAGAGGAGAGTCGTCCAGTGACGTACCTTTCCTACGGATTGGCAGTAGGAGATTTGTTGCGCCGTCTTCGACGTATACTTGAGGCCGCCGGCAATACGGGCAAGCTAATCATCCACTATAACTCCACCAGGACCATCCGTGAGAAGAGGGAAGAATGGAGTTCGGAGATGAGGATTATACACGAGAATCAGCTGCTCAAGATTCACCACTCTCCAGCTTGTCGAGCAACACAAGTTGACGCGGAGAAAGATGTCACCTGGGAGGCCATCACCTGCCAGAGTCACATCTATCGTCGCCACTTGGACAAAACTGAGTACATGTATGTCCTCCAACGTGAGAGTGGTACCACGGAATACAAGTACCCACCGGTGCAGCAAGGGACTTCCCATGAGCCCATGGACTTGTGCATGGAGGATGCTGCTATGCTCAGCACTCGACTGCAGGAGTGTCAACAAGAGCTTCAGGATGTCCGAGACACCCTGAAGGAAACGGAGGCGTTGCTGCGAGCTTGCTTAAAGGCGAGAGAAAGAGGAGATGGGAATGAACTGTGTGTCACTGTGAGTGATCCATGGACTCCTGACTCCCCGGATCGCCGAGCGATCAGGCGTCGTCGCACTTCTCCACCAGCAGCCTCCCCACCCAAAGCAGAGTCAGAAGGTAGCCGAAATGAGGAGGAAGATCCCGAGGAGCCAGCTCAAGAGGACGAGTAGTGTAGAGTCTTTCCCCTAGCTAGCAAGAGGTCGAGTAGTCGAGTCGTTACGTAGTTAATGGTGTGATGATGCTTGGTGTGTGACGTGAGTTGTGGAAGCCATGAGCAATTGTCCACAGCCTCGTCTTCAGATTGTTTTGCTTTGGTGTGTGAACCCACAGGAAATAATGGTGCATTTATTTGGTGTGAGATATAAACCCTCGTAAAACTATAACAAAGCCTCAACACTTCAAAGTACAAACAAATGAAAGTAGTAAGATGATACTAAATGATTTCAAATTGACATTGGTTGATTCTGCCAGATGGCCGGAAGAGGAAAAGGACATGCTGCCAACCCCGCCAACAACAACGATGAGGCATGCAACCCTCATCTTTCTGAAGGCCAGGACAGGGGTGGTCGCCGTGAAGAAGTTGATCCTCTCCACCAAATGCTGGAGAATCAAAATCAGCTTATCCATAACTTGACTCAAGTGGTGGCCAACTTGCATCAAGTTCCACCTCCACAAGCTGCACCACGCCAACCAAGGTTGAGTGAGTTTCTAGGAACTCAACCTCCCAAGTTTGCAAGTGCTGCTGAACCTCTGGAGGCAGATGATTGGCTGAAGACCATTGAAAGTAAGATGAGGATAATACAATGCCAAGGGTATGAGAGGGTGCTGTTTGCCTCTCATCAATTGCAGGGACCTGCTGCTGATTGGTGGACCGCCTACGTGGCCGCCCATCATGACCCTGAGAACATCACATGGGAAGAGTTTAAGCGTAGCTTCCGCAACCACTACATCCCAAGAGGTGAACTCAAAAACAAGAGGAAGGAGTTTTTGGGACTGCAGCAGGGAAACATGACGGTGAGGGAATACCTCACTAAATTTACTCAACTATCCCGTTATGCTCCACGAGACATAGAGACTGATGAGCAAACAAGATTGTTTCGTGGAAGGACTTACCGCAGAGATGCAGTGTGCCATGTCCTCCAATGAGTATGAAAGTTTTCAAAAGATGGTGGACAGAGCATTTATGGTGGAAAGGAAGCTAAAGGCCCTGGAAAATGAGAATAAGAGGAAGGCGGGGTGGTCACATCAGGCCTCAGGGAGCAACACCCGCCCACGTATGATGCAGAAACCTACGGGGCAGACGAGCCGTGCTGCGGTACCCTATTCAGCACCAAGGGGGTACAACCCAAACTACAGGCCTCCCGCAGCACCAGCACAGCCGCCACGTCAGTTTGTGCAGCAGCCTCGCCCCGCATATCCACCTCGACCAGCAGTACAAGGACCCCCAAACCAACCCCAAGACAGCAAAGGCCAGGCACCTAAGGTTGGGGTGCAATGTTTTAGCTGCGGAGAAGTGGGGCACTACGCCCATAAATGCCCAAAGAAGAAGCCTGCGCCGCCACAACAGCAGAATGTAATGAGAGGACGGGTGAACCATGTCACTATGGAGGAAGCACAAGAGGCACCCGACGTGGTAGTTGGTAAGTTTCCTGCCAATTTACACCTTGCAACTCTGCTGTTTGATTCTGGTGCTACCCACTCGTTCATTGCTCAAGGGTTTGTTAAGAAGTATGACCTAGCAACCACACAAATGAGCCATATGCTAGCCGTAAACTCTCCAGGTGGAGAAATAAGGACAAGACAAGTGTGTCCCAAAGTGAGCCTAGACATTAATGGGGTAGTATTTACTGCTAACCTCATAGTGATAGATTCACGAGGGATAGATATTATTTTGGGTATGGACTGGTTGACCAAACATAAAGGAATCATCCATTGTTCGACCAGAACGGTGGAACTAACTCACCCCAATGGCACAAGAGTGAAGTTCATAACAATACACGAGCCTAGGAGGGACATTAAATTAAATCAAGTGGAGGCGAAAGTTGAGGAAATCAGGACTATCAGGGAATATCCAGATGTTTTTCCGGAGGAATTGCCAGGAATGCCTCCCGACCGTGACGTGAAATTCGCAATTGAGCTAGTACCGGGAACAACCCCGATATACAAGAGACCTTATCGAACGGAATCCAAGCAGCTAGAAGAACTCAAGGATCATTTGAGAGAACTGACGGAGAAGGGGTATATTCGCCCTAGTTCCTCACCATGGGGAGCTCCGGTGATATTTGTGCCCAAGAAAGACGGAACCCAAAGGTTATGCGTGGATTACCATGCCTTGAATGAGGTAACCATCAAAAACAAGTACCCATTACCCCGCATTGAAGACTTGTTTGATCAGTTGAGGGGAGCTTGTGTGTTCTCAAAAATTGATCTCAGGTCGGGGTACCACCAACTCAAGATAAGGCAATCAGATATTCCCAAGACAGCTTTCGTATCTCGGTACGGACTGTATGAATACACTGTCATGCCTTTCGGGCTAACCAATGCCCCGGCATATTTCATGTATCTCATGAACAAGGTATTCATGGAATATCTGGACAAATTTGTGGTGGTTTTCATAGATGATATTCTCGTCTTCTCCAAAGATGAAGAAGAACATGAGAAACATCTAAGGTTGGTGTTACAGAGGCTGAGAGAACACCAACTATATGCCAAGTTGAGCAAGTGTGAGTTTTGGCTGAAGAGAGTTCCCTTTTTAGGACATATAATCTCGGAGGGAGGACTCCGTAGATCCCGCCAAAATCGAAGATATCCAGAAGTGGAAAACCCCTGGAAATGTCGGGGAAGTTCGAAGCTTTTTGGGTTTGGCTGGATACTATCGACGGTTTATTGAGGGATTCTCCAAGATCTCGAGACCTCTCACCAAACTGTTGGAAAAGGGAATCACATTCACCTGGACGCCACAGTGCGATACGAGCTTTCAGGAGCTAAAGAAGAGATTGACAACAGCCCCAGTGTTGGTTATGCCAGATATGCAGAAGAATTTCATAGTGTACTGTGATGCCTCTGGAAATGGGTTGGGATGTGTTCTCATGCAAGAACGACATGTCGTGGCATATGCATCCTGGCAGCTTCGGAAGCACGAGAAGAACTATCCTACACATGACCTAGAACTAGCTGCAGTGGTACACGCGTTGAAAATTTGGCGGCACTATTTGATGGGGAAGAGGACAGAGATATATACGGATCATAAGAGTTTGAAGTACATATTCACACAGCCAGATCTCAACCTCAGACAAAGGAGATGGTTAGAGCTAATCAATGACTTTGATGTGGGCATCAACTATCATCCCGGGAAAGCAAACGTCGTGGCCGATGCTTTGAGTCGGAAAGTGCAGGTCAATAAGTTGAGTTTGAAGGACATGCCTGCAGAATTGAAGGACGAGGTTATAAGACTCAATCTATGTCTAGTAAATAGTGGTGAAGCCATCGCCATGGAAGTGGACTCCACACTCGAGCAAGACATACGCGAGGGCCAAAAGAATGATGAGAAGATACAAGAGATCAGACAGCTCATAAAGGAAAATAAAGCTCCTGGTTTTAGAGAGGATGAACAGGGAACGGTGTGGCACGGGAAAAGGATCTGTGTGCCAGAAGTAAAGAAGATCCGTGAATTAATTTTGAAGGAGGCTCACGATTCTGACTATTCCATTCATCCTGGGAGTACGAAGATGTACCAGGACCTCAAAGGCAGGTATTGGTGGTATGGCATGAAGCGAGATGTCGCGGAACATGTTGCCCTATGTGACACATGTCAGTTGGTGAAAGCTGAACATCAACGACCCGCGGGATTATTGCAACCACTCAAAGTGCCTGAATGGAAGTGGGAAGAAATCAGCATGGATTTTGTCGTGGGATTGCCTAGGACCCAATCCGGGTATGATTCAATATGGGTCATTATTGATCGGCTAACCAAGGTAGCTCATTTCATCCCTGTGAAAGAAAGCTACAGCGGATCCAAATTGGCAGAATTGTACATGTCAAGGATTGTGTGTTACCATGGAGTGCCAAAGAAGATAGTGTCGGACCGAGGGACACAGTTCACCTCGAGGTTTTGGCAAAAGTTGCATGAAACCATGGGAACCCATCTGAACTTCAGTTCTGCCTATCATCCCCAAACTGACGGGCAGACAGAGAGAACCAATCAGATCCTTGAAGATATGTTAAGGGCATGTGCACTCAAAAACAATAGGAGTTGGGACAAGAACTTACCGTATGCGGAGTTTTCCTATAACAACAGTTATCAAGCTAGTATGAAGATGTCACCGTTTGAAGCTTTGTATGGAAGGAAGTGCAGAACTCCCCTATTTTGGAACCAAACAGGAGAAAGTAAAGTGTTTGGTCCAGAAGTGCTACAAGAAGCCGAGGCGAAGGTGAGGGAGATTCGCAACAACTTGAGGATAGCACAAACACGCCAGAAGAGTTATGCTGATGTACGAAGAAGAGAACTCGTTTTCAACGTGGGAGACTATGTTTATCTCAAGGTGTCCCCTATCAGAGGACTTCGTCGGTTCAAGGTGAAAGGGAAGTTGTCACCTCGATACATCGGACCCTTTCAAGTTTTGGAAAGAAAAGGCGAAGTGGCGTACCAACTAGAGTTACCGGTTCATCTATCGGACGTGCACGATGTATTCCATGTGTCACAACTCAAGAAATGCCTGAGGACGCCTGAGGAGGTGTTACCCATGAATGAAGTGGATGTAGCTGAAGATTTGTCTTATGCCGAGCAACCATACAAGATTTTGGAGACGATGGAACGCCTCACCAGAAACAAGAGAATCCGGATGTGCAAGGTGCAGTGGAAGCATCACTCAGAAGAGGAAGCTACCTGGGAAAGGGAAGATGAGCTCAAGGCACAATTTCCGGAATTGTTTTCTTAGAAACACCAATCTCGAGGACGAGATTTCTTTTAAGGGGGGTAGAGCTGTAACACCCCAAATTTTGATTCAAAACTCTAAACCATGTTCAGAGGGGAATTTAAAAATTTTTGGACGTGTTGCATGTTTTGCAAAAATTCAAATTCAAACTGGAATTCAAATTATACCCAAAACAGAAAAGAAATGGAAAAAGAAAAAGGAAAACGGGAAAAAACTGGCCAGTGGGCCGAAACCGCCAGCCGGCCCAGCAACTCCCGCGCCAGCCCGCCCCCGCGCGCGCCGCGCTGCCTCTCACCGACGGGTGGGACCCACATGTCATCCCTAACCCCGCGACCCCGGACTCTCTCCCGCGCGCGCGATCGCAACCGATCGGGAAACCGCGTCCCGTCGCCCGAATTCTGGACCCAGAGGACTCCAACTCGATCACAACAGACCCACCGCCCTCCCCCGGCTATAAAAACCCCCGATCCGATCAGTTTTTCCCACGCGATCGCCGATTTTCACTCCGGTGAGCACCGAGACTTCGCCGGTGAATTCTGGCCGATCTAAGCTCGGAAACTCTGATCTAACTCGCTGGTCTTGATCCACCGCCTCCGGGGAACTTTGCAGGTGCAGAAAACTCGGAGAGCTACGGTGTAAACGCAGCGCCGACGAGCTTCGCCGTGGTTTTGCCTCGGACCTCGCCGCCGACCACTTTCCAGGACCCCCGAGCTCGAGAAAACCCCCGAGGTGAGATCCCTGACCTCCCCTCTACCGATCTATGCCATAAGATCACAGTTTTAGGCAGAATTCTCGAGGATCCGAAACTTTCCGGCGAGATCGCCGCCTCCCGCCGCCGTGCGCCGCCGGGCAGCGCCGCCCGCGCTCGATCAGAGCGACGTGGCCGCTTGTGCGCCGTTTATTTTAAATCGCACGGTAGGGTTTAAAACCCCGCGTACCGGTTCGATCTTATAATCTCAGCCGTCGGTTTAAAATCGGGCGGTCCACGTCGACCCCGCGTTATAAAGACTGGAATTCTTACGTGCTACCCCCTGGGGTTCTCTGGAATTGAGAGCTAGCCCCGGAAACTTCAGATCTAGCCCCTGGAACTCCAGAAAATCATGTAAATTCATTTAAAAATCAGTTTTAGCCCCTGGACTTAATAGAAATTAGGAAAAACACCTCTGAAAAGTGTAGCTAGACCCCTGGGAATTATGAAAATAATATTATAGACCCTGTAATGGGGTGAATTCATTATTTTAGCCCTGTTTAGTATTTAATTTAGAAAATTGAATATGTAACTAGTGTTTAAAAATTAAAAAGGGGGACAAACATAATTGTCAAAAATTAATTAAAAACTTTCTCAGTACTTAGGAAACTTTGGAGTGAGATAAAAATCTATTTTTGGGCTGAAATGAATCTGTTTCATTTATTATTCACATTTATTAGTATAGGGACACATTTTTAAGTAAAGAATAGTTATAGAAAAATAGGGAAAATAATTATGAAATAATCTACATCAGAAGCCAAGGTCAAAACATGTTATTAAATTATTTAGGACTAGAACCTATTCTGTTTAGATGATGTGTATTACTAATTTCATAATAAAATACACATTTATGCATAGGAGAATAAATCTGAAAATATAGCAACTAGCAAATGATAAATGGAGTTTCTAAAATACAAAGAATTCAGTTTAGGGTTGATAGAAGTTATGAAAGCACATATGGGGAAGAATAATACTTTTCATACACACTTGGTAGTAAAAAGGTGAAGTAGTTGAATATAAGAAATTTATTGGAAACCCATATAAATAGTGTGTAAGTATGAAGGTGGACACAAAAGTAGGAATCATATACACATGGTTAAAAGTGCATGCAAGCCACAACTCAACACACATAAAGTAAACACAACACATATAATGGTAAAGAACTTTTATAAATGTGAATGTGTTGTTTGTATGAAGTAGAAGTGTGAACTATGTCTTATGATTGTTGTTTTTCTTTTGCTATGTGTGATGGTATGAAGTAGAACCTGTTCAAGAGCAAGTTATTTCTTTCCAAGATCAGGACTACCCATTTCAAGAGCAGCAAGAAGGAGGCAAGTGTCCTTGACCACTTTGATCCTATGCTAGGATGTGTAGATAGAATTATTTGCATTGTCAAGTTAAATATGAAACCCATGCTAGGAAAGTTTCCTAGAATTGCATTACCTTGTTTCCTTGTAGCTTGGGTTGGGATTTATTTTGTCATGTCATTTATTTACATGCATATGCTTAGCCATGCTTAGAATGGGCTATTTGGGATATGAAAGCATCAGTTTATTATACCATACTCTTGAATGAGCTATTGTGAGTTATGTAGAGGTAGGGATCAAGGCAAGTTGGATGTTTTGGTTGTGTGCTGGGTGCACGAGACTTGGGTTTGTGTTTAGTACTTGCCTGGATCCTAAGGACCGGTTCATGGAGCATGTAACCCGGCTTTACAGTGCCAACCACATGCTGAGATGGGGCAGCTTGGCCAATTAATTAGGTGTATCCCCGGCGTAGTATGGGTGTGTTGGATGGTGCGGGGAGTAGGTGTCAGCTGGACTACCATATGAACCGCAAGGCTCAAGAGGGGGCCACTGCAGCGGGGTTGGAGCCTCTTGTATGCTGTTAGGGGTGAAACCTCAGTGGGCCCATGCTCGTCGGGAATCCCTTTGTAAAGGCTTCGTAGTGATCTCTTGGCCGCACACCTGGGAAGTGTGAATGTGGATCGTAGCCACTGGCATAATGGAGGTTCTTTTAGTCCACCCGGCAACGGGGGATGAAATCACTACTTGTGGGTACAGTGGTACAAACTCTGCAGAGTCAAAACTGTCTTGACAGCCGTGCTCATGGTTAAGAGCGGCCTGGACTTATTCATGATTAGAGGAATGATGGTTTTGGATGTTAAGCGGGGAGCTTAACATTGGAAATGATGTTATGGTTATTTGGTTATGATGATGGGATGGGAGATTGGGACCATTTCACCTGTGTAGTAATGTAGGTGCTTAATAAGCTAAGGTGATAGGTATTAATTGCGTAGTGCTTTAACCCTGAGTTCAACCTATCCTTGTTCTAGCCATGCATGATATAATTTTCCCACACTTGCTGAGTACCATTGGTACTCAACCTTGCATATTTGTTGGTTTATATTGCTGCTCAGGTCAAGAAAATGAGGTGGCGTATAATGACCAAGATTTTGGACCCGAGGAAGGCTTTTAGGTTCATGAAGACCCCCGGGCAACGCCTGTGATGGAGCCCTAAATAATAATATTCCGCTGCTAGTTTATTTACTTGTGATGAAGCATTAGTGTCTATTGAGACATTTGCGATGTAAGACTTATTTATATTCGACACCTGGCTTGTAATAAATGATGCTTCACTATTTGTCATCACATGTATGAGAAAATGATCCTGGCATACATGTGGCATTCACTTGGTTGTTTCTTCGGAAAAACCGGGTGTGACACTTAGCAAGCTTGGAGAAGCTCAAGATGAACCTCCGGTAATATCCCGCTAAACTAAGGAAGCTTCCGACTTCATGGACAGAAGTGGGGGCTTTCCATTTCAGCACTTGTTCAATTTTGCTTGGGTGAACCGCAGTGCCTTCCTCTGAGATGATATGTCCCAAAAATGGCACTTGGCTGATCCAAAACTCACATTTGCTGAACTTGGCATAAAGTCTATGGTCCCGCAATCGTTGAAGGACGATTCGCAAGTGTTCGGTGTGTTCTTCTTCTGAGTTGGAGTAAACCGAGATTTCATCAATGAACACCACCACGAACTTGTCCAACTCCGGCATGAACACCGAGTTCATGAGGTATATGAAATGGGTCGGGGCGTTTGTGAGACCAAAAGACATGACGAGATATTTATATAGTCCATATCTCATCGAGAATGCCGTCTTCAGGATATCCTCTGTCCGGATCTTTATTTGATGATACCCGGAGCGAAGGTCCATTTTTGAAAACACTTAGGTCCAGACTTCTCATAATATCACCTTATTCCATATGAGAAGGTTTGGTTTATCTTCTGTAAATCAAATTAGGTTAAATCTTCCAAGAATTATTTTTGCCTTCTCCTTCATCAAAAACCTCTGAAAATTTTATCATAATCCAATCATGAGATTAGAAATCTCCAGTAAAAATTTCAAAAAAAAAGAATCATCTGTCTTCATAGATTGTAGTTCTGTAGATGTATATATTGCATTAATACATAGTGTGACACATCCTTTTATTGATCATTTCAGAATAGAGAACTCTCGAGAAGATTTCGGAGGCCACTGACTTGATTCTACTGACCAAAAACATTAGTCGGGATCAACAAATAGCCAAGCCCCAATTTGCATCCAAATTTACATGTTTATATTTGTATACACTTTATAATGTCTAGAATTGTTATTTTGCATTAATTCTAGGATGTATGACACTCCACATGCATGACCCAATAAATCCCTGGAGTTTGGTTTAGATTAGAATTTCACTTAAGTATCACAGCTATGATCAAGTTAAGAAAAATGGATTAAAGAAGCGTAACTCAAGTATGCAGTTTCCTACTCGTGAAAAGGGATTAAGGGGTCAATCGGGAGAGTTGGGAATTGATCCACTTAATTGGGGAATGGAGAACGGGCAGCATGGATGGAAGGAGAGAGATGTCCCTGTCTGAGTCCATTGAGGACCGTTCTCGTATGCGGCCCCGCTGGACAAGTTTGATCTTGTACCAGATGCATACTGGACATATGGGACCTAGGAAACCGATGTAAAATTTTAACCTGGGTGTCGAGGCAATCCCCACCGTCTCATGCAGATGCAGAAAGGAGAGAGAAGTCGTCACTAGGAGGGTTTGCTGTACTGAGAGTTACTCTGGGTCGGTGGACCGGTTCGACATATGGGTGTCTTGTGAAAGGTTGCCATATACGACGTTGAGGGGATTGGTTGATCACCTTTCTTGGATGGGCGTATGTGTCATGTCATCCAGGTTTTATCGATTTGAATCACTGTCGCTCGTGGTAGTGAGCATACTTGTACATTGAGTCATGACACAGTAAGAAAATGGGGAAATGGTTAATATGCTTCGTGAGTAATCCGCATATTGGAGATGACTGATGATAAACACCTTTGCTAAATTTACTTTCTACCTTGGGCTAGTGGCATCGAGACAAAGCGTTCCTTGTTTGATTGTGGAGTCTCGGTGTTGATGGCGCAAGGTATGTATTGGTCTCGAATAGCTCTTACTATATTTACTTTTCTCCTCGGACAAGTGGCATTGAGATGAAGCGTTTCTTGTTTGATTGTGGAGTCTATATGTAAATCGTGTGAGGCTTATAAAATCTGATTAAAAACTGGAAGTAAGGACCCTCTGTTAGCTCAAGTTCATCATTTAGGCAAATTCTCTGTATTCAGCTCTCTATTTCCAGCATTTAGAGTTCCATGTGTAGGTTTTCGGTTAAGTATTGCTGAGAATAAGCTCACGGTTTGTTGATCCATTGTTTTCCAGGTAACGTTACATAAGGCAACATTAGGGAGGAAGGGACATCTGAGCGGGGCAGCACCCAATGAGGGGTGTGAGTCTCACTTGGAACCCTGCACGCCGTCGTGTTTTGGTGTATTGCTAGTGTGGAGCATCCGCGGGTAGGATGGCTTCATTTTGTATTGTTATCATTCCTCTGCAAATGTATTATGTACATTATTTGTAAAATGTGACAATGATATGTATTAAAGACATATGTTGTTGTGTATGTGTGTTTTTTCGGATACGTGTTGTTGGGTGCCGCATCGCACGACACCACCCAATGCGATTCCTTGACTGTCGGGGCGGTGGTCCCCACAGGCGTGGTATCAGAGCCACATTGGGAATAGCGCACCTCAAAAGACACGTATTTCAAAAAATTAGAGTCTACGAGTGAGGATTCGGTACTAGGCCCACATAAGGTCTAATATTAGCATAAGTGATGTATGGTGGCAAACTAACTTACTTGTTATGATTTTCTATAACGACGCACCGCCGACCAGGTAAGAGGTAAGGCACGCCACCGAAAGCGGATCAATTTTGGTTAGCTCCCCTGATGAGGAACGTGGTTTACGGAAGAGATCTCACAACTCAGTGTGAGACATCAATATGATAACTCTTGAACTCTTCATGTTCCTAAGCTCATATGAAACACTAATCACTGGCGTGCATTAGGCAAGAAAGTGGAAACCCCATTGCGTGGTCAGTAACGCGATACTGTGTTATTCTTGAATTCGCCTAGGAGGACATACGCAGCACTCACCATCAGCGTGCCTGGCAGTTGGTGGTATCCGTTAGGTTGATAAAATTCCCAACTGTGACGACCCGTTCACGCTCTACTCGGGTTCCCCGTTGTGTGGTGTGGAAACGCGACCATGTACCTTGAGACGTGGCATGACTCAAGGACGGCCCGTATAGAAATGATACGGGGTGTATGTTTTTCTTATGATATGGACCTGCCTGAAATGACAAACATTTGTCTGCATCATTATTGAGTGGTTTTATGCAGGAACACTAACCACATATCCGTATTACGAGTAGAATACCTTTGCAAGTGAACGATTCTAGTGCCACTAATAGACCGTATATGGCGGATGTAATCCGGTTAGGATTTTCTATTTGTGACGAACATAGTTTCAGCATTATCATGAAAAATTGCATCAATACCTCGTTCAACTCCTAAATGTAAATATTCTGTAATATTTGAATGAATACATTTCAAATCAATTGGTTAAAACTTGTTTAGAAACCAACTCAATTATATGTGAGTATAGAGAGACCCAAAAACAGAGTACACTGTTTTGGCGGTGTTTCTGCTGAAACTTACATAGGGTGTTACTTATTTTAGAAAAGACCAATGGTAGTGTGCGATACATTTTTGGAAAGATTGAGAAGTGGTCTAAACCTTTTCTATAAACCTCCAGGACAGAAATACAATTAAAGTTGGTCAAAAACCTTAGAAACCAAAACTGCTACAAATGGGTAGAACCTGAAACAGAGTCTTTGTAATTCCACCATAACTCTCGGTGGAAAAATATCTAAGGGTATTGAGATACATTTCTGGAAAGGCATGATTAATTCAAAGTTTTGCCAAAACTGGAGCACAATTAATTGGAGTTGTGGATTGAAACTACGTACCTCTGGGGAGGTGCTGTCAAAATCCAGCCAGAAATTCTGTTAACTTTGAACCACTATATCTTTTGGTCCATTAATGCAAATGGGTCATATAAATACATTTTTTGAAACCTTGGGAAGTTCTTTACAATGTTTCTTTTCAACCCAAGGACAGAATCCCCCTGTAAAGATGTGAAATTCACATTACAAGTGAAACTGCCCAGAGTACCCAAAGTCTGTGCATAGTTTCTGTACTGATTGGATTTTTGCTTATAACTTCCTGTATAAGAACTGTAAATTGTGAAAGCTTATGAATCTTTCTTCAACTTTGTAATTATGAGCTTAGTCCATATATGTTCATAACTTTATGGAGAAGTTGACCCAAAGTGAGCACTTACCGGGGAGGTACTGCTGAAATTCTTTCAGGATTTATGTCGAATTTAGAAGCTCGTAACTTTTGACCTAGAACTTAGCTGCAAATAAATATTTTCTGGAATAGTAATGAGGTTATATAAAACTTTGGTATTTAACTCAAGCAATGAAACTGTCGTTTTGACAACATAAATCCTGCTCAATCTGAGGCAGAATGACCATAACTGTGATTATTCCAGTTATTCCTGAAACCATTGTTGTTAGTTGTACCAAGTTTGCACGTAAATCATTTTGCTTACATGTTAAGACTTCATTATCAGTATTTCTCTACATTAATTATGGAATAAGTCAGGTGAGAGTGTTAAAGCTAATAGTGAATTTTTTTTTAAAATGCAGAATGGTGCGAACTCATTCCATGGGTAAAGTGGGTGGTTCCAGTGGCGGTGGTGGTGATGACTCTCCACATCAGGAGCAGAAAGCTCCGAAGCATCAGAAGCCACCATAACTTTCACCTACGTTCACAATGGCGGACATTCTGCCTGCCATTGTAGGGTGCAAGCAATGAGCGAACCGACTTGCTCCGCAACCTTGTAATGAATACGTCCCATCAAGGGGGACATCAAAACGAAGAATCTCGCCAACCTCAAACGACCTCATACGTTGAGTTCTTGGTGACTAAACCACCGGTTTTCATAGAAGCCCAGTGTAAAAGTCCCAAAACCTGTAAATGCAAGACTTGAGTTATGAATAAAGTTGGGTTCAAACTCAAGAAAATGGGACTTACAAAAATTTTCTAAAACATGATGACACACATAGGGGTGCAACCAACCAAGCTCAAAACTTCAAATGGCAATATTTTAAGCTAAGGTTGAATTAAACACTATGTGTAAATTTCTCATGTGTATGAGAGAGTTTTCAAATTCAGATTGCATAATTGGGCTCCTCAGGTCCCAATTAATAAGAGTGCAAAGTTTGACAAATATTGGAGACGCTTTATTAAGTAATTCAAAGGGGGTAGTGAGTTGCATGGGAATTCAAATTCAAATCTGAATTTGGATAAAACTTTGTCGCATGTCGAATTGAATTCCTGAAGTAAACTTTACCAATTGATTTGGAGCACCTGCCAAATTTGGGAGGAATTTGAGAACAACAAAGAAGGATAAAGAGGAGAAGCAAAAGGTGGACCCAGCTGTCTGTGAAATGAGCCACGGCTCTGTTTTTCCTCTACCCAGCGCTTGACAGCAGCTGCTAGCGACACCCAGCACGCGCGCGTGATGCTTCCCGGCTCCTCCCACGTCAAACCAACTCGGTTGTGATCGACAAAAATATCACTGCCTGGCCACAACACGCTCTCTCGCTCGACTATTGCCTCCCCGAGCGTTTCTTCCTCCGACAGCGTGCACACAATCAGTCCACCGTCGCCCGGCTGTTCCACGTTGTTGCACGCCGAGCTGAGCTCACCCACAGCGTCGCCAAAGCTCCCTTGGCGTGCCCGAAGCAAGAATGAGGTGCTAAATCCACCGGAACCCAGGGCCCGAGCTTGTTTTCTTCCTCGGTGCCATGTGAAGCCGCCGCACCCAAGAGTTCATCTCCCAGCGGCCACAGTCCATATTTCTCCAAGATTTAAACGCCTAAAGGTCCGTCTAGAACCCTTCTACTCTCCTCCCAACCCTGGCAGCATGCCATGGCGTGTCTCACTGGAATTTCACCGTTTTTCCACTGGCTTGCAATAGGCACTGAAACTACTCCAACCAAAAATTCATGCCGCACGGTAAACCAAACCACACAAAACGTGGAACAAACCTCCTATACCTCTGTGCGAGTTCAGAGGATCAAACACCACGGAAAACCATCGACCATAACCGAAGATCTTCGAGTTTTCCGAATTTCGCCGGATTTTGACCTAGCCCGACGGTGAGGTCCTACTTCCGACGAGTTTCAGCGAGATCAGCGTGTGGATCCGTGTCTCCTCGGTGCCGTTGTGTTGTACGAGCAAGCGGCACAGCTTTTGGTGCATCACAGCGCCATAGCGACGTCGCCGAAGTATCACCGAGGCTGCCGCTCGTCACACCTAGGATTCCTGCCATCCTCGGTCCGAGTGAAGGCCGGCAATGTGTTCCTCGCATGAAATCATGTAGAGGCAGCGAGATTTAGGAAGTTTAGAGCACCGGAACCCCCTCTCGGCGAGCTCTCCAGCGAGCTAGGCGGCGGGCCCCCACAGTCATGGTATCAGAGCCGCATTGGGATTAGCACGCCCGAAAATGAACAAGTTTTTGAAAACTAGGGTTTACGAGTGAGGAATCGGTTAATGCGCACATAAAGAGTATTATTAGCATAGCTAAGTAAGGTGGCAATGCTAACTTATGTGTTACTATTTCAGTATTTCAATTCCGTAACGATGCACCTACATGGAGGTAAGAATGGTAAGGAACACCACTGAAAGCGGTTCAATTTCAGTTATCTCTCTCATGCGAGGAAAGTAGCATGAGATGTTCTGTTCGGCAACGAACGGAAAGTGAATATGTTTTCTAAGACTCTTCATGTTTTAGAGACATATGAATGGCACTATCCTCCAATGCGCAAACCCAGGGACAAGAGGAGGAGACCGCATCGTGTGGTTTGTAACACGAAGTATGTTCTCTAGGACTCTTTATGTCCTATGAGGCATACGAAAGCGCTGTTCCACCGGTGTGCTTAATTGTAAAGGTGTGGAGCCCCCTTCAGGTGGTGAATAACCCGATCACGTACCTTGAGACGTGGCTTAACTCAAGGACGGCCCGTATGGCAATGATATGGGGCGTATGTTTTTACTATGATATGGACCTGCCTGAAATGACAAAACCGTGAGTGCATCACTATTGGGTGTTTTGTGCTGGTACTAACCACATTTATGTATCTAGTGTAGAGTACGTTTGTGAGTGATAGAGTAGTGCCACTTCTAAATCGATTACTAGTTACTCCGAAATAGATTTTTTTTTTGGTGAGGATACGTAGTACCGAAATTGGATAAAAAATTGCATATATGATAAGGTAAGGATGTAGGACTGAATAAAAGGCCAACATTGAGTTTAAATAAAAAAAATTTGAACTTAGGTTGAAACAAACTTCAAATTTTAGCACTCATGCCCATGTCGAAGTGAAGAAGGTTAACTGGAATCGAGCTACCAAAACAGAGCATCCTCTGTTTTTGGGCAGCAGTGTCATTGGACTTTGCCAGGGCATAACTTTAGTTCCGAGTAACCAAATGGAGTGTTCTTGACATTGATGGAAATACTAGGGAGTCCTCTAGATATGTTGTTTATAAACCCAAGGCAGAATCAGAATGCAACTTAGTGAAATTTTCATATTTCCAGAACTGTTCAGAACCAGGACAGGGCAAAATGCTCTCTGTACTTTTCTGTAATTTGGCCATAAGTTTTTACAGAAAATTTTCCTTGGGTCATTCCATATACCACTGGAAAATATGGGAAATATCCTACAACTTTGTTGTTAAGTGTTTTTCCATATTCTGTCTGGAAAATAAATTTATTGTGGGTTAAAATCAGCCACTTCTAAAAGAGGTGCTGCAGAAATTTTCTAGGATTTCTGTTGATTTGAAAACATCATATATGTTCAACAAGAACATCTATGAGGGACCACAAATAAGCATTGGAAATATACTGAAGTTTACTGAAACTTTGTTATTGAACTCAAGTCAAGAATCTGTAGTTAACTTGAGTAAATTTTGGAGATTGTGTGAACTGGTCAGGGTACTCAAGCTGATTAGTTTAGCATACATAAGATTTGTCTAAACATGAATGTGGTTATGCTTTAATAAAGTTCATGACATGTTCATGTTTTACTTATCTTTACTTACTGCTGGGATAGAATTTTGATTGACTCAAAATTGGTTTCGTGCAGTATGGTTCGCGCACATTCTCAAATGGAGCTTGGAGGTTCGAGTCGAGGTGGGAATGACTCGACTTCATCACAAGAGCCATCGCCAACCGGATTCGTGGAAATTATGGCGAAGATGAATGAAACTCTCCAAACTCTAGTTCAACAAGGAATAAATAGAGAAGCTCAACATCACATGCCAATCCAGAGCACTTATCTGGATTTCTTGGTGACACAACCACCGGTATTTTCCGAAGCGGCCGACCATTGTGAAGCAAATCATTGGTTACGTGTCATTGAGTCCAAGTTTGGGTTGATTCAATGTGACGATTTCCAGAAGACTCTATTTGCCGCTCAGCAGCTTCACGGATTTGCTGGAGCCTGGTGGGCAGAATACCTTGCTATCCAACCAGAAGAGCATCGTGTCACATGGACGGAGTTTCAGGATGCATTTCATGCTCGATTCGTTCCTGCTGCATGATGCAAACAAGTCTTGATGAGTTCTGGAAGTTAAAACAAGATGAAATGAGTGTTATTAGGTATGCGAAGGAATTTAATCGCTTAGCTTAATATGTACCTGATTATGTGAAATCACCAGCCATGAAGAGTTATCATTTTTACCAAGGGGTGAATGTTAGGCTGCGAGGTCAGTTGGCTCAAGTTAGTCAAAAGAATTTATGAGTTTGTTAGATGTGCTATCACTCAGGAATATTATTCCAACCTCTTCCTTAAAGAAAAGAGGGAGAGGGATTCATCACATGATGAATGCAATCATATGCCTCAAAAGTATCGGTTGGTAATTCGTTCACCTTCTGGTCGAGAGGTTCCACAAAAAGAGTAGTCATTCTTTGAGTATGATAACTCTTATACTCCACAGAGGTTTTATTTACCTCCACCGCAGCAACAACTTATTTCTCGTGCACCCCAGTACCAACAATGTGCACCAGAATATTATTCCCCTCAAGATATTGAATATGATAAAGGTGATTTCCCAGCTGAACCAAGTGGTATCCCACTTCAAATTGAAAATGAACACAACATCAATGAAGAAACTGAACCGAGAAGCAACATGAGTTCTGAAGGTCCAGTTCTAAAGAATAATCTTGAGAAGCAAGGAAAAGCCATGTCCAAAGTGGGAATTGTTAACTATCTGTCAGTCGATGATCTGCCCGAGGGGGGGGACCAGTCGCGGGCAGATTCACATTAAATGACAAGCCGGTTGTCACTCTATTCGACTCTCGTGCAACACATAATTTCATTAGTAAGGCAATGGTGATCCGATATCAGATTTCCACAATTACCACAAAGGGTTCCTACCTAATTCATTCACCAGCGGGAGACATATCGGCTAATGAAGTCATTCCTAAAGAACCACTTTGTTTGGGTGGAAAATTTTATCCTACCACCCTCATTATTCTCGAAGATCAAGGAATCGATGCCATTTTAGGAATATCATGGTTAAATTTCCATAGGGAGTGTTCATTTGGACTCTCCACTTCACGGGCGTCATACGTTGTTTCTCGGCAAAGCTGTTTCCGAAGTCCCAGAAGTATGTAGTGCTGAATCTTACAAGTTAGAAGACATCGGTATTCCGTGAATACCAGGACGTGTTTCCCGAAGATCTTCCAGGCTTACCACCTGAGCGCGAGGTGGAATTCAAAATAGAATTGATACTAGGAACCACGCCAATATCTCGGAGACCATACAAAATGGCTCTGAATGAATTAGCTGAATTGAAGGAGCAACTAAAAGATCTGATGGACCAGGGGTTTATTCGTCCACGTTCGTCACCATGGGGTTCCTCGGCATTATTTGTAAAGAAGAAGGATGAGACGATGAGCCTGTGCTTCGACTATCGTCCATTAAATGCTGTGACGATAAAGAACAAGTATCCACTACCAAGAATTGATATTCTTCGATCAACTAGTGGGTGCTAATGTTTTCTCTAAGATGGACTTAAGGTCGGGATATCATCAAATCAAGATTCGAGCAGAGGATATTCCGAAAATAGCATTCTCAACAAGATATGGACTCTATGAGTATCTTGTCATGTCATTTGGGTTGACCAATGCTCTGGCTCACTTTATGTATCTTATGAACTTGGTGTTCGTGCTGGAGTTGGATCGGTTTGTCATGGTATTCATCAATGACTTCTTGGTCTATTCCAAATTAGAGGAGGAACACGCTAAACATTTGCATACTGTGCTCCAACGATTGAGAGATCACAAGCTCTATGCAAGGTTTAGTAAATGTGAATTCTTGTCACAACCGGTTTCTCCGAAGAACAACCGAGTGAATATCACATGTATGCAAGGATCATTTTCTCATACATGTGATGACAAATAGTGAAGCATCATTTATTACAAGCCATGAACCTAGAATCCTTCTTCGGGTCCAAAGTCTTGGTCATTGAACACCACATCATCCCCTTGACCTGAGCAGCAATTTAAACCAACAGATATGCAAGTTTGAGTACCGTTGGTACTCAGCAAGTGTGGGAAAGTTATGTCATGCATGGCTAGAACAAGGAGAGGTTGAACTCATGGTTAAAGCACTACGCAATTAATACCTATCACCTTAGCTTAGTAAGCACCTACATTACTACATAGGTGAAATGGTCCCAATCTCCCAACCTATCATCAGAATCAAATAACCATAACATCAATTCCAATGTTAAGCTCCCCGCTTAACATCCTCAACTTCCAAATCCATCCTCCTCTAATCATGAATAAGTCCAAGCCGCTCTTGACCGTGAGCACAGCTGTCATGACAGTTTTGACTCTGCAGAGTTTGCACCACTGTACCCACATGTACTGATTTCATCCCCCATTGCCGGGTGGACTAAAGGAACCTCCATGATGCCAGTGGCTATGAACCACATTCACACTTCCCAGGTGTGTAGCCAGGAGATCACTACGAAGCCTTTACAAAGGGATTCCCGACGGGCGTGGGCCCACTGAGGTTTCACCCCTAACAGCATATAAGAGGCTCCAACCCCGCTGCAGTGGCCCACTCTTGAGCCTTGCGGTTCATATGGTAGTCCAGCTGACACCTACTCCCCTCACCATCCAACACGCTCATACTACGCCGGGGATACACCTAATTAATTGGCCAAGCTGCCCCATCTCAGCATGTGGTTGGCACGGTAAAGCCAGGTTACATGCTCCATGAACCGGTCCTTAGAATCCAGGCAAGTACTAAACACAAACCCGAGTCTCGTGCATGCAGCACCAACCAAATCATCCAACTTGCCTCGATCCCTACCTCTACATAACTCATAATATCTCATTCAAGAGTAAGGTAAACAAGTTGATGATCTCATATCCCACTTATCCCATTCTAAGCATGGCTAAGCATAAGTAATATGAATGAATGACATAATAAAATAAACCCAACCCAAGCTACAAGGAAACAAGATAATGCAATTCTAGGGAAACTTCCTGGCATGGGTGTCATATTTCTATTGACAATGCAAATAATTCTATCTACACATCCTAGCATAGGATCAAAGTGGTCAAGGACACTTGCCTTCTTACTGCTGCTCTGGGAATGGATAGTCCTGATCTTGGAAGGGGAGAACTTGCTCTGGGGCAGGTTCTACTCATGCCAACACACATAGCAAAAGAAACCAACAATCCATAAGACATAGTTCACACTTTCACTTCATACAACCCACACATACATACATATGATAGTCATTCACATTTTTATGTGTTGTGGTTACTCTAGATGTGTTGATTATTAGCCTACATGCACTTTTAATCATATGTATATGATTTCTAACTTTTGTATTCAGATTTCTGTTTGCACACTATATATGGATTTTCAATTTGAATAAATTCTTTATATTTAATTTATATAATTCTTAACTACCAAGTTTGCATGGAAGGTATTTTCCTACTCCAAATGGGTTTTTAAACTTTCCACCAAATCCCAAACTGAAATCTTTGGATTTGGAGACTTCATTTATCATTTTCTAATTATGCATACCTATTTTTCTTTTATTTTCCAGATTTATTTTCTATGCCTAAAAGTGAGTTTTAAATATTAAATAGTAGGGCATAACATCTAAACAGAATAGGTTCTGATCTAATATATTAAATAATATGTTTTTGAACTTCTCCTCTGATGTGAACTAATTTAAATTTATTTTACCCATTTTCAGAATTATTTATTAACCTAAAAATGTGTTCCTAGAACTAATAAATATGAACAACACCCAAACAGATTTCATTTCAGCCTAAAATTTATTTTTAGTTTATTCTAAAGTTTTCCAAGTGTTAGTAGAGTTTAAACTTGAATTAGCACATGTGTTTGTCTTTCCTTTTAAATTTAAATCCTAGTCACACATTCAAATTTCTGAACTTAATACCATATAGGGTCAAAAAGGTAAGTTCACCCTACTATAGGGTCTATTATATTATTTCATAAATTTCCAGGGGTCTAACTACACATAACAGAGGGCTTTTACAAATTTTTATTAAGTACAGGGGCTAAAACTGATTTTTAAATGAATTTACATGAATTTCTGAAGTTCTAGGGGCTAGATCAGAAATTTCTGGGGCTAGCTCGTATTTTCTGAGATCCCCAGGGGGTAGCGCGTAAGAATCCCAGCCTTTATAATGCGGGGCCGACGTGGACCGTCCGATTTAAAACAGACGGCTGAGATTATAACGTCGAACCGGTACGCGCGGGTTTTAATTCTACCGTGCGATTTTAAATAGACGGCGCATAAGCGGCCACGTCGCCCTGACCGTGCGCAGGCGGCGCTGCCCGGCGGCGCGCGGCGGCGGGAGGCGGCGATCTCGCCGGAAAACTTCGGATCTTCGTCTATACTTCCTAAACTGGGATTTCATGGCATAGAACGGTAGAGGGGAGGTCGGGATCTCATCTCGGGGTTTTTCTTGAGCTCGGAGGCCCTGGAAGGTGGTCGGCGACGAGGTCCGAGATGGAATTGCGGTGATGCTCGTCGGCGCTGTGTCTGGGGCGAAATCTACCGAGTTTTCTGCACCTGCGTGATTCCCCGGAGGCGGTGGAATAGGATCGGCGTGTTAGATCAGAAAACCCAAGCAAAGATCGAGAGAAATCGGTGATCGGAGCTTCTGTTCTCACTGGGAGGAAAAACAACTGATCGGGTGGGGAAAACGGGGTGATGTCGGCGTTTATATAGACGGGAGAGGGCGGCGTGTCGGTTGTGATCGATTTTGAGTCGTCCGGGACCAGAATTTGGCTGGGGTCGCGGGTTTCCGGGGGTAGTTTTGATTTGTGAGAGAGAGGAGTCCCGGGATCGGCCGAGCGCGCGTGAGGAGGAAGACGACGGCGGGCCCCGCGTGTCAGTGAGAGGGAAAAGGGGCACGCGGCTTCGGGCTGGCGCGGGGTATGGTGGGCCGGCTGGTGGGTTTCGGCCCACTGGCCGGGGGTTTTATTTTTTTCTTTTTCTTTTTTTCTTTTTCTTTTTCTTTTCTGTTTTGAGTTGAATTTGAATTCCAATTTGAATTTGAAATTCTGCACCACATGCACTACATCCAAAAAAATTTTAAATTCCCCTCTTAATAGGTTTTGGGGTGTTACAGCTCTAACCCCCTTAAAAGAAATCTCGTCCTCGAGATTGGTGGTTCTAGGAAAACAATTTCGGAAACTGTGTCTTAAGCTCGTCTTCTCGCTCCTAGGTGGATTCCTCTTCCGAGTGATGCTTCCACTACACCTTGCACATCCGAATTCTTTTATTTCTTGTGAGGCGTTCCATTGTCTCCAAATTCTTGAATGGTTGCTCGGCATAAGACAGATCCTCAGCTATGTCAACCTCATTCATGGGTAACATCTCTTCAGGCGTCCTCAAACATTTCCTGAGCTGTGACACATGGAATACATCATGCACATCCGATAGGCGAGCCGGTAGTTCTAGTTGATATGCCACTTCGCCTTTCCTCTCCAGAACTTGAAAGGGTCCGATGTATCGAGGTCATAACTTCCCTTTCACCTTGAACCGACGAAGTCCTCGGATAGGGGACACCTTGAGATAGACATAGGCTCCCACGTTGAAAACGAGCTCTCTTCTCCGTACATCGGCATAGCTCTTTTGTCGTGTTTGTGCTATCCTCAAGTTGTTGCGGATTTCCCTCACTTTCGCCTCGGCTTCTTGTAGTACCTCGGGCCCAAACATTTTACTTTCCCCTGTTTGGTTCCAAAATAGTGGAGTTCTGCACTTCCTCCCATATAAAGCCTCAAATGGTGACATCTTCATACTAGCCTGATAGCTGTTGTTACAGGAGAACTCCGCATATGGTAAGTTCTTATTCCAACTCTGATCGTTTTTGAGTGCACACGCTCTCAGCATATCCTCAAGGATCTGATTGGTTCTTTCTGTCTGCCCGTCAGTTTGGGGATGATAGGCAGAACTAAAGTTCAGATGAGTTCCCATGGTTTCATGTAACTTCTGTAAGAACCTTGAGGTGAACTGTGTCCCTCGATCTGACACTATCTTCTTTGGCACTCCATGGTAACACACGATCCTTGACATGTACAACTCCGCCAATTTGGATCCGCTGTAGCTTTCTTTCACGGGGATGAAATGAGCTACCTTGGTTAGCCTGTCGATGATGACCCATATCGAATCATATCCTGATTGGGTCCTGGGTAGTCCCACTATGAAATCCATACCGATTTCTTCCCATTTCCATTCAGGTACTTTGAGTGGTTGCAATAATCCCACGGGTCGTTGATGTTCTGCTTTCACCAACTGACATGTGTCACATAGGGAAACATGTTCCGCGACATCTCGCTTCATGCCATACCACCAATATCTGCTCTTGAGGTCATGATACATCTTCGTACTCCCAAGATGAATGGAATAGTCAGAATCATGAGCCTCCTTCAAAATCAATTCATGGATCTCCTTCACTTCAGGCACATAGATTCTTTTCCCGTGCCAAACCGTACCTTGTTCATCCTCTCTGAAACCAGGGGCTCTATTATCCTTGATGAGTTCTCTAATCTCTTGTATCTTCTCGTCATTCTTCTGACCATTTCGGATGTCTTTCTCTAATGTGGAGTCCACTTCCATGGCGATGACCTCACCACTGTTCACCAGGCATAGATTGAGTCTTATAACATCTTCCTTCAATTCTGCAGGCATGTCCTTCAAGCTCAACCTATTGACCTGCACTTTCCGGCTTAAAGCATCTGCCACGACATTCGCTTTCCCAGGATGATAGTTGATGCCCACATCAAAGTCGTTGATTATCTCTAACCATCTCCTTTGTCTGAGGTTGAGATCTGGCTGTGTGAAAATGTACTTTAAGCTCTTATAATCCGTATATATCTCTGTCCTCTTCCCCATCAAGTAGTGCCGCCAAATCTTCAACGCGTGTACCACTGCGGCTAGTTCTAGTTCATGTGTAGGATAGTTCTTCTCGTGTTGCCAGAGCTGCCGGGACGCATAAGCCACGACATGCCCCTCTTGCATGAGAACACATCCCAACCCGTTTCCAGAGGCATCGCAGTACACCGAAAAGTTCTTCTGCATATCTGGCATAACTAGCACTGGGGCTGTTGTCAATCTTTTCTTTAGCTCTTGAAAACTCGTCTCACACTGCGGCGTCCATGTGAATGTGATTCCTTTCTCCAACAGTTTGGTGAGGGGTCTCGAGATCTTGGAGAATCCCTCAATAAACCGTCGATAATACCTAGCCAATCCCAAGAAGCTTCGAACTTCCCCAACGTTCTCAGGGGTCTTCCACTTCTGTACATCCTCGATCTTGGCGGGGTCTACGGAGATTCCTCCCTCCGAGATTATATGTCCTAAGTAGGGAACTCTCTTCAACCAGAATTGACACTTGCTCAGCTTGGCATATAGTTGATGTTCTCTCAGTTTTTGCAACACCAACCTTAAATGCCTCTCATGTTCTTCTTCATCTTTGGAAAAGACGAGAATGCCATCAATGAAAACCACCACAAATTTGTCCAGATATTCCATGAATACCTTGTTCATGAGATACATGAAGTATGCCGGGGCATTAGTTAGCCCGAAAGGCATGACGGTATATTCATACAACCCGTACCGAGATTCGAAAGCTGTCTTTGGAATATCGGTTTGCCTTATCTTAAGTTGGTGGTATCCCGACCTGAGATAAATTTTCGAGAACACACAAGCTCCCCTCAACTGATCAAACAAGTCTTCAATGCGGGGTAATGGGTACTTGTTCTTGATGGTTACTTCATTCAACGCACGGTAGTCTACGCATAACCTTTGGGTTCCGTCCTTCTTGGGCACAAATATCACTGGAGCTCCCCATGGTGAGGAACTAGGACGAATGTACCCCTTCTCTGTCAAATCTCTTAAATGTTCCTTGAGTTCTTCCAGCTGTTTAGAGTCCATCCGATAGGGTCTCTTGTATATCGGAGCTGTTCCAGGCACTAGCTCAATCGCGAATTCCACTTCACGATCGGGGGGCATACCTGGCAACTCCTCTGGAAAAACATCTAGATATTCCCTGATGATCCTGTTCTCCTCCACTTTCACCTCAACTTGATTTAATTTAATGTCCCTCCTAGGCTCTTGTGTTGTTATAAACTTTACTCTTGTGCCACTAGGGTGAGTTAGTTCCACCGTTCTGGTTGAACAATGGATGATTCCCTTATGTTTGGTCAACCAATCCATGCCCAAAATAATGTCTATCCTTTGTGAATTTATCACTATGAGGTTGGCAGTAAATATTACCCCATTAATGTCTAGATTCACCTTGGGACACACTTGTATTGTCCTTATTTCTCCCCCTGGAGAGTTTACGGCTAGCATATGGTTCATTTGTGTTGTTGCTAAATCATGCTTCTTAACAAACCCTTGGGCAATGAATGAGTGGGTAGCACCAGAATGAACAACAGGGTTGCAATGTGTAAATTGGCAGGAAACTTACCAACTACCACGTCAGGTGCCTCTTGCGCTTCCTTCATAGTCACGTGGTTCACCTGTCCTCACATCACATTCTGCTGTTGCGGCTGCACGGGCTTCTTATTTGGGCACTTATGGGTGTAGTGCCCCACTTCACCACAGTTAAAGCATTGTACCCCAACCTTAGGTGCCTGGCCTTTGTTGTCTTGGGGTTGGTTTTGGGGTCCTTGTACTGCTGGTCGAGGTTGATATGTGGGGCGAGGCTGCTGTACAAACTGACGTTGTGGCTGTGCTGGTGCTGACGGAGGCCTGAAGTTCGGGTTGTACCCTCTCGGCGCGGAGTAGGGTACCGCAGCATGACTCGTCTGCCCTGCGGGTTGCTGCATCAGACGTGGGCGGGTGTTGCTACCCGAGGCTTGGTGTGACCATCGCGCCTTCCTCTTGTTTTCATTTTCCAAGGCCTTCAGCTTCCTTTCTACAACAAATGCTTTGTCCACCATCTTTTGGAAGCTTTCATACTCGTTGGAGGACATTGCACACTGCATTTCTGCTGTAAGTCCTTCCACGAAGCAATCCTGTTTCTGCTCATCAGTCTCTATGTCCCGTGGGGCATAACGGGATAGTTGGGTGAATTTAGTGAGGTATTCCCTCACAGTCATGTTTCCTTGCTGCAGCCCCAAGAACTCCTTTCTCTTGTTTTTGAGTTCACCGCTGGGTATGTAATGGTTGCGGAAGCTACGCTTGAACTCTTCCCAAGTGATGTTCTCAGGGTCATGATGGGCGGCCACGTAAGCGGTCCACCAATCAGCAGCAGGTCCATGCAATTGGTGAGAGGCAAACAGCACCCTCTCATATCCTTGGCATTGTATGATCCTCATATTGCTCTCAATGGTCTTTAGCCAATCATTTGCCTCCAGAGGTTCAGCAACACTTGCAAACTTTGGAGGTTGAGTCCCTAGAAACTCACTCAACCTTGGTTGGCGTGGTGCAGCTTGTGGAGGTGGAGCTTGGTGCAAGTTGGCCACCACTTGAGTCAGGCTCTGGATGAGCTGATTCTGATTTTCAAGCATTTGGTGGATGGGATCAACTCCTTCACGGCGACCACCCCTGTCTTGTCCTCTAGAAAGATGAGGGTTGCCGGCCTCATCGTTGTTGTTGGCGGAGTTGGCACCACGACCCTTTCCTCTTTCGGCCATCTATCCTGATCAACCAAATGTCAATTTAAAGCATTACGTATTAACTTCCCAATTTGCTTGTTTAAACTTAAACTTTTGAGGCCTTATTATATTTACATTTTATGAGGGTTTCACGTCTCACGCGAAAATAAATGCACTCTTAATTCATAGGGGTTCACGCATCAAAGCAAAACAACCTGAAGACGAGGTTGTGGACAAATGCCCATGGCTTCCACAACTCACGTCACACACCAAACATTAACACACCATTAACTAATGTATTGACTCGACTACTCGATAACCTGCTGAACTACAGGAAAGGACTCTACACGACTCGTATCACTGAGCTGACTCCTCGGGATCTTCCTCATTATTGCGGCCGCCCTCTGACTCCGCTTTGGGTGGGGAGGCTGCTGGTGGAGAAGTGCGGCGACGCCTACTCGCCCGGTGATCTGGGGAGTCAGGAGTCCATGTGTCATTCACGGTGACACACAGTTCATTCCCATCTCCTCTTTCTCTCGCCCTCAAGCTGGCTCGAAGCAACGCCTCAGTCTCCTTCAGGGTGTCGCGAACATCCTGAAGCTCCTGCTGACACTCCTGCAGTCGAGTGCTGAGCATAGTAGCATCCTCCAATCACAAGTCCATGTGCTCATGGGAAGTCCCCTGCTGCACTGGCGGGTACTTGTACCCCGTTGTACCACTCTCACGCTGGAGGACATACATGTACTCAGTCCTGTCCAGGTGGCGACGATAGATGTGACTCTGGCAGGTGATCGCCTCCCAGGTGACATCCTTCTCCGCATCGACCTGTGTCGCTCGACAAGCTGGAGAGCGGTGGATCTTGAGCAGCTGATTTTCGTGGATAATCCTCATTTCCGAACTCCATCCTTCCCGCTTCTCACGGATGGTCCGGGTGGAGCTATAGTGTATGATTAGCTTGCCCGTATTGCCGGCGGCTTGGAGCATACGTCGAAGACAGCGCAACAAGCCTCCAACTACCAATCCGTAGGAGAGGTACGTCACCGGACGGTTCTCCTCTCTCAGGGCAAGGGCAACTACGGGAACTCTCCCTCCGGTGGACTTGCGAGCGGTGCGGATCATGCGAACCATCTAAAACATAAAGCATTTAAACTTAAGTTAGATAAAAATTTAAACAAAAATCCTAATTTTGATTAAAAGTTGGGGTAAGATGAAGAAAGTGACCCCATTAAATAACACTTTTCAACCCACACCTTGTAAAATAGTTTTTAAGAAAATAGGGTCCTTAAATACGTCCATTTCTACCTAGGTCCACGTTCCTACGGGCAACCTTGGCTCTAATACCACTTCTGTCACACCCTGTTTCTCCGAAGAACAACCGAGTAAATATCACATGTATGCTAGGATCATTTTCTCATACATGTGATGACAAATAGTGAAGCATCATTTATTACAAGCCAGGTGTCGAATATAAATAAGTCTCACATAGCACATGTCTCGATGGACGATAATAAGTTCATAACATGTAAATAAAATAGCAGCGGAATATTATTCTTGTGGGCTCCGTCACAGGCGTTGCCCGGGGGACTCCATAAACCTAGAATCCTTCTTTGGGTCCGAAGTCTTGGTCATTGAACACCACATCATCCCCTTTACCTGAGCAGCAATTTAAACCAACAAATATGCAAGTTTGAGTACCGTTGGTACACAGCAAGTGTGGGAAAGTTATGTCATGCATGGCTAGAACAAGGAGAGGTTGAACTCATGGTTAAAGCACTACGCAATTAATACCTATCACCATAGCTTAGTAAGCACCTACATTACTACATAGGTGAAATGGTCCCAATCTCCCAACCCATCATCAGAATCAAATAACCATAACATCAATTCCAATGTTAAGCTCCCTGCTTAACATCCTCAACTTCCAAATCCATCCTCCTCTAATCATGAATAAGTCCAAGCCGCTCTTGACCGTGAGCACGGCTGTCATGACAGTTTTGACTCTGCAGAGTTTGCACCACTGTACCCACATGTAGTGATTTCATCCCCCGTTGTCGGGTGGTCTAAAAGAACCTCCATGATGCCAGTGGCTACGAACCACATTCACACTTCCCAGGTGTGTAGCCAGGAGATCACTACGAAGCCTTTACAAAGGGATTCCTGACGAGCGTGGGCCCACTGAGGTTTCACCCCTAACAGCATACAAGAGGCTCCAACCCCGCTGCAGTGGCCCCCTCTTGAGCCTTGCGGTTCATATGGTAGTCCAGCTGACACCTACTCCCCGCACCATCCAACACACCCATACTACGCCGGGGATACACCTAATTAATTGGCCAAGCTGCCCCATCTCAGCATGTGGTTGGCACGGTAAAGCCAGGTTACATGCTCCATGAACCCGTTCTTAGGATCCAGGCAAGTACTAAACACAAACACGAGTCTCGTGCACCCAGCACCAACCAAATCATCTAACTTGCCTCGATCCCTACCTCTACATAACTCATAATATCTCATTCAAGAGTAAGGTAAACAAGTTGATGATCTCATATCCCACTTATCCCATTCTAAGCATGGCTAAGCATAAGTAATATGAATGAATGACATAATAAAATAAACCCAACCCAAGCTACAAGTAAACACGATAATGAAATTCTAGGGAAACTTCCTAGCATGGGTGTCATATTTCTATTGACAATGCAAATAATTCTATCTACACATCCTAGCATAGGATCAAAGTGGTCAAGGACACTTGCCTTCTTCCTGCTGCTCTGGGAATGGATAGTCCTGATCTTAGAAGGGGAGAACTTGCTCTGGGGCAGGTTCTACTCATGCCTACACACATAGCAAAAGAAAACAACAATCCATAAGACATAGTTCACACTTTCACTTCATACAACCCACACATACATACATATAATAGTCATTCACATTTCTATGTGTTGTGGTTACTCTAGATGTGTTGATTATTAGCCTACATGAACTTTTAATCATATGTATATGATTTCTAACTTTTGTATTCAGATTTCTGTTTGCACACTATATATGAATTTTCAATTTGAATAAATTCTTTATATTTAATTTATATACTTCTTAACTACCAAGTTTGCATGGAAGGTATTTTCCTACTCCAAATGGCTTTTTAAACTTTCCACCAAATCCATCTTTGGATTTGGAGACTTCATTTATCATTTTCTAATTATGCATACCTATTTTTCTTTTATTTGTCAGATTTATTTTCTATGCCTAAAAGTGAGTTTTAAATATTTAATATTAGGGCATAACATCTAAACAGAATAGGTTCTGATCTAATATATTAAATAATATGTTTTTGAACTTCTCCTCTGATGTGAACTAATTTAAATTTATTTTACCCATTTTCAGAATTATTTATTAACCTAAAAATGTGTTCCTAAAACTAATAAATATGAACAACACCCAAACAAATTTCATTTCAGCCTAAAATTTATTTTTAGTTCATTCTAAAGTTTTCCAAGTGTTAGTAGAGTTTAAACTTGAATTAGCACATGTGTTTGTCTTTCCTTTTAAATTTAAATCCTAGTCACACATTCAAATTTCTAAACTTAATACCATATAGGGTCAAAAAGGTAAGTTCACCCTACTATAGGGTCTATTATATTATTTCATAAATTTCCAGGGGTCTAACTACATATAACAGAGGGTTTTTCCAAATTTCTATTAAGTACAGGGGCTAAAACTGATTTTTAAGTGAATTTACACGAATTTCTGAAGTTCCAGGGGCTAGATCAGAAGTTTCCGGGGCTAGCTCGTATTTTCCGAGATCCCCAGGGGGTAGCGCGTAAGAATCCCGGCCTTTATTATGCGGGGCCGACGTGGACCGTCCGATTTAAAACAGACGACTGAGATTATAACGTCGAACCGGTACGCGCGGGTTTTATTTCTACCGTGCGATTTCAAATAGACGGCGCATAAGCGGCCACGTCGCCCTGACCGTGCGCGGGCGGCGCTGGCCGGCGGCGCGCGGCAGCGGGAGGCGGCGATCTCGCCGGAAAACTTCGGATCTTCGTCTATACTTCCTAAAACTGGGATTTCATGGCATAGAACGGTAGAGGAGAGGTCGGGGATCTCACCTCGGGGTTTTTCTTGAGCTCGGAGGCCCTGGAAGGCGGTCGGCGACGAGGTCCGAGATGGAATCACGGCGATGCTCGTCGGCGCTGTGTCTGGGGCGAAATCTACCGAGTTTTGTGCACCTGCGTGATTCCCCGGAGGCGGTGGAACAGGATCGGTGTGTTAGATCAGAAAACCCGAGCTAAGATCGAGAGAAATCGGTGATCGGAGCTTCGGTTCTCACCGGGAGGAAAAACAGCTGATCGGGTGGGGAAAACGGGGTGATGCCGGCGTTTATATAGACGGGGGAGGGCGGCGTGTCGGTTGTGATCGAGTTTGAGTCGTCCGGGACCAGAATTCGGCTGGGGTCGCGGGTTTCCGGGGGTAGTTTTGATTTGGGAGAGAGAGGAGTCCCGGGATCGGCCGAGCACGCGCGAGGAGGAAGACGATGGCGGGACCCACGTGTCAGTGAGAGGGAAAAGGGGCGCGCGGCTGCGGGCTGGCGCGGGGTATGGTGGGCCGGCTGGTGGGTTTCGGCCCACTGGCCGGGGGTTTTGTTTTTTTCTTTTTCCTTTTCTTTTTCTTTTCTGTTTTGAGTTGAATTTGAATTTGAATTTCTGACCACATGCACTACGTCCAAAAAAATTTTAAATTCCCCTCTTAACAGGTTTTGGGGTGTTACAATTCTGGATCAACGAAGTGCCATTTCCTGGACATATTATTTCAGCGGAAGGCATCGCTGTTGATTCAAGCAAGATTGAACAAGTGCTGAAATTGAAGTCGCCAACATCAGTCCATGAAGTTCATAGATTCTTAGGTTTGGTGGGATATTATCGGAGGTTAATCCGGAGCTTCTCCAAAATCTCTAAACCTATGACGGAGCTAATGAAAAAGGGCATCAAATATGATTGGAGCAAGCCATGTGATGAATCTTTTCAAGCGTTGGTGAAACACCTCACAACAGCCCCGGTTTTAGCTCAACCGGATACAACCAAGCCCTTCGATGTTTATTGTGATGTGTCCAGCATCGGACTTGGTTGTGTACTCATGCAAGGAGGACGCATGGTCGCATATGGGTCAAGGCAATTACGAAATCATGAACAAAATTATCCAACTCATGATCTTGAGCATGCTGCCATGGTATTAGTGTTGAAGATGTGGAGACACTACCTATTGGGAAATCTAGTTTATCTCTACACCGACCACAAAAGCTTGAAGTACATATTCACTCAAAAAGAGTTGAATATGCGACAACGGCGATGGTTAGAGATGATCAAGGACTATGAGATTGAGATTCATTATCACTCGGGCAAGCAAATGTGGTTGCCGATGCACTCAGCCGGAAATCTCATATTCACAATGTGACCATTATGCCGATAGAAGAGGAGGAACCAAGTCAATACTTGGTTTCACATGGAGCTCTACATAATCTATCTCTCATACCCACATTAAACGAGGAGATTATGAAAGCTCAAAAGCAAGACAAGGGCATGTCCCATATTAAGAGGAGGTTGAAGAACAGGGAAATAAAATGTTTCCGGTTAGATTATGAAGGTACCTTATGGTTCAAGGACCGGATAGTTGTACCCCGTGATATGAGGCTGCGGAAGAAAATTTTAGATGAGGCTCACTTATCCAAATTTTCCATTCATCTGGGCAGCAACAAGATGTACCAAGAATTCAAAACTAAATTTTGGTGGACCCGGATGAAGCGAGAGATTGCTAAATATGTATCAGAGTGTGGTACGTGTCGGCGAGTTAAAGCTGACCGCATGAAGAAAGTGGGAACATTACAACCGCAAAGCATTCCGGCATGGAAGTGGGAGGATATTAGTATGGACTTCATTGTTGGATTACCTCTCACTGCTAATCAGCATGACTCAATTTGGGTAATCATTGATCGGTTAACCAAATCAGCACAATTCATCCCGGTACATACGGGATTCCATGCCAAGAAGTATGCAGAGCTGTATATTGCAATAATATTGTGTTTACATGGAGTTCCCCGGACGATCACCTCCGATCGAGGCGCGATGTTTGTTGCTCGTTTCTGGGAGCAGCTACATGCCTCACTGGGGACCAAATTGATTAGAAGCTCCTGCATATCACCCTCAAACCGATGGGCAAAAGGAGAGGATGAACCAAGTTTTTGAAGATATGCTTTAAGCATGTACCATAAACCACGGTAAAGGTTGGGACGATCATCTACCGTTAGAGGAATTTGCTTATAACAATGGATATCAAGTGACTATCAAGATGGCACCTTATGAGGCTCTCTATGGCCGGAAGTGCCGCACACCCTTGAACTGGTGTGAATCTGGTGAGAGAGTTATTTACAGGATTGATCTCATAAATGAAGCTAAAGAGCGGGTAAGGCTTATTCAAGCAAATCTTAAAGCCGCTCAGTCCAGACAAAAGAGCTATGCGGATAAGAGACGTCGTCCTCTGAACTTTCAAGTTGGAGACCATGTATATCTCCGCGTATCTCCTTTGAAAGGAATTCACCGATTCGGAGTGAAAGAAAAATTAGCTCCGCGTTTTATCGGTCCCTTTGCCATCATCGAAAGATGTGGACCTGTGGCCTACCGTTTGAAGTTACCGGCAGCCTTAGCCGGAGTTCATAACGTCTTCCACATATCTCAGTTGCAGAAGTGTTTGATAGTTCCAACGGGAATTCTCACGGAAGGCATAGTAGATTTAAAGCCGGACCTCACTTATGTCGAGCATCCAAACCGGATAATTGATGAGAAGACTCGCAAAACAAGAAACAGGACGTTGCGGTTTTTCAAGGTGCTATGGGAGAATCACATGTCTGAAGAAGCTACATGGGAAACCGAGGAGTATTTACAATTCAATCATCCGAAGCTATTAGAGGCTTATGCCCGATAGTTGTCCTTCCCATAGTATTCTTAATTGTGAATCTCGGGACGAGATTCCTCTTAAGGAAGGAGGAATGTAAAAGTCCCAAAACTTGTAAATGCAAGAATTGAGTTATGAATAAAGTTGGGTTCAAATTAAAGAAAATGGAACTTACAAAAACTTTCTAAAGCATGATGACACACATAGGGGTGCAACCAACCAAGCTCAAAACTCCAAATGGCAATGTTTTAAGCTAAGGTTAAATTAAACACTATATGTAAATTTATCATGTCTATGAGAGAGTTTTCAAATTCAGATTGCATAATTGGGCTCCTCAGGTCCCAATTAATAAAAGTGCAAAGTTTGACAAATATTGGAGACGCTTTATTAAGTAATTCAAAGGGGGTAGTGAGTTGCATGGGAATTCAAATTCAAATCCGGAATTTAGATAAAACTTTGTCGCATGTCGAATTGAATTCCTGAAGTAAACTTTACCAATTGATTTGGATCACCTGCAAAATTTGGGAGGAATTTGAGAGCAACAAACAAGGATAAAGAGGAGAGGCAAAAGGTGGGACCCAGCTGTCTTTGAAATGAGCCACGGGCTCTGTTTTTCCTCTACCAAGCGCTTGACAGCAGCTGCTAGCGACGCCAGCACGGGCGCTTGATGCTTCCCGGCTGCTCCCACGTCAAACCAACTCGATTGCGATCGACAAAAATATCACTGCCTGACCACAGCCCCGGTAACTCGTTCCTCTCAACTGCAGCACGCTCTCTCGCTCGACTATTGCCTCCCTGAGCGTTTCTTCCTCTGACAGCGTGTGCACACTGTGTCCACCGTCGCTCGGCTGTTCCACGTCGTTGCACGCCGAGCTGAGCTCACCCACAGCGTCGCCGAAGCTCCCTTGACGTGCCCAAAGCAAGAATGAGGTGCTAATTCACGGGAACCCCAGGCCTGAGCTCATTTTCTTCCTCGGCGCCGTGTGAAGCCGCCGCACCGAAGAACTCGTCGCCCGGCGGCCACAGTCCATATTTCTCCAAGCTTTAAATTCCGAAAGGTCCTTCTAGAATCCTTCTACTTTCCTCCCAACCCCGGCAGCATGACATGGCGTGTCTCGCCAGAATTTTACCGTTTTTCCACCGGCATGCAATAGGCACCAAAACGACTCCAACCAAAAATTTGTGCCGCATGGTAAACCAACCCATGCACAACATAGAACACACCTCCTATACCTCTGTGCGAGTTCAGAGGATCAAACACCACGGAAAACCATCGACCATAACCGAAGTTCTTCGAGTTTTCTGAATTTCGCCGGATTTTGAACTAGCCCGATGGTGAGGTCCTACTTCCGACGAGTTTCAGCGAGATCAGCATGTGGATCCGTGTTCTCCTCGGTGCCGTGGTGCTGTACAAGCAAGCAGCGCAGTTTTTGGTGCATCACAGCTCCCTAGCGACGTCGCCGAAGTATCACCGAGGCCGCCGCTCATCGCACCTAGGGTTCCGGCCATCCTCGGTCCGAGTGAAGGCTGACAACATGTTCTCGCATGAAATAACGTAGAGGCAGCGAGATTTAGGAAGTTTAGGGCATCGGAACCCCCTCCCGGCGAGTTCTCTGGCAAGCTAGGTGGCGGGCCGACGTGGGAGCTCGGGGAAGAAGATGGCTGGGGGCTGGCCCACACGTCAGTCTCTGTTGCGGGGAGAATTGATCCTCTGTGGCACCGGATCCAATTATGGCTACGCCAGGGGATCCCTGTGGCCCTTTGTGTTCGGCTCTCTGGTGGAGCCACGTCACCCCGGACCCGGTTGTCAGAGTTTAAACTTTTCTTCAGATTATTTGAATTCACAGATTTTGCTCAAACTTTAAAACCTCATAACTTTTGCTAGGAAATTCTAAATTGGGTGATTCAAATTGATTTAGCTTCAGATTGGAAAATTCTATCCAAATTTGCAACTCAATTTGTACAAAAGTCATTAATAAATTCTGGAAAATTCTTTGAATCTTTTCAGTAAAAGAATTTTTGAGGGAGCCTGGTTCATCCAAAAATCCCCAAATTTTGCCAGAGTATTCCGTAGGATATTATTGAACTCCTTCTAATGTTTCAGATCATTTTGAGTTGATTTGGGTATGAAAATTCAGAATACAACTTGCTGTGTTCAAAAAGTCCAGAAACTTTTTCAGAGAAAATCCCCACTTCGAAAAATCTGTGCTGAACAATTCCTAGCTCCATAATTCCTAGGAAAATTCATGCATGCTCCCAGAGCTATGTTTTAAATTGTAGTTCACTTGAGTTTGCATAAACTGCATATTTATTAAGTATTAATTCCTTTTTGCCTAAATGCTTGGGGAATTGTTCCGGATGAACTACTCACTGAAAAGTTCTAAATTTTCGTCCAGAATGTCTTATTTTGACAAGGAACTCACAGGAAAATTCTCAGATAAATTTGATCTCTGGATCAGTACTTTTTGATACAACATTCCTAGGTGAAAAATACAACCACTAATGAAAACACTTAGTGTTTAACCCACATAACTAAGTCCAGCTTCATCAACTAGGATTCTCTCAAGTCTAGTTCCTAATCAGAATTCTATTCTCCACTTTTTAACAAATATTGATCAAAGCATTTACAATAAATATATGTGCATGTTCATAACGTGTAGTAATTAACGTGGAGAAGTAGGAAGAAAGCGAAGCGTGGATCAAAGAGCAAGAAGAGTAGTGATTCAGCTTCAAGTCATCAGCAACTAACTGCATAATTATCTGACTTTAGTCACCTGCAAAACAAAGGCAAGCTCCGGTTTGCATTTAAGTTGTTTATAAAGTTTTTATACTTTGTTAACTACTATGGTTTGGAATTTGTTTGTGCATTAGGTTAGGAATGACTTATATTCCAACTGCATGACCAAATAACCCTGGAGTTAAGGGTAGAATAAGTTTCCCAGTTGTAGAATATTGCCATGCTAAATAGGTTATCACATCCGGTAGAAGTCGAGTAGTTGGAATCTACTTGCGAGCTATAGTTCGGGATCACACGGGCATGGTTAATAAGCAAACAAAAGTTTATTTTTCGAAAGATGAGACTGGGAAGAGAGTGTAGGCAGTGACAAGACGAGGTCTTGGTCGAGTAGCTCTGCCTGTGTCTGTTAAGGACCGTTCTCGTGTGCGGCCACGCTGAGCAAGTATTGAGTTGTGTACCGGACGCTTACTGGTATATGGGACCTAGAAAACCGATGTACCAGGTTAACTGGATTGTAGAGGCATTACACATCGTCACGTTAGACCTATGAGCCCGAGACGGCGCGACCGGTTCTACAATCGGGTGTCCTGCGAAAGGTTGCCACATACAACGTAATGAAGGATGCCAGATTTGGGTCTTCAGAGGTGGGCGTATGTGTTGAGTAAGACGGGCAGTGTTTGATTCGAATCACCGTCCCTTGCGAATAAGAGTACCGCTTGCTCACTGTGTTATGACGTAGTAACCAAAGTTGTGTGATAACAGTTTGCAAGTTTTATATGCTTTTATGATAATTTGAATTGCATGAAAACCATGTATGAAGTAGAGATAGAGCAAATTAAAGTTATTTTTCCACCTTGAGACAAGTAACATTGGAATGAAGCATTTCTTGTTTGATTGTGGAGTTCCAGTGTTGCTCGGTGCAAGGTCATTACTGTGATGGCTAAAATATGAAATTAAGGATGAACGTGTAGGCGAGTCTTTATGCAACTTACATGTTTATGTCTTAAGTTACCTTCATGTAGGGTTGCATGCATTAGGAGAGACATTTAATTCTTGCTGAGCCTTCGTGCTCACTCTTGCAGATCATATGTGTGCAAATCTAAGCTCTGCACCACTACACCAAAGGGTCACTACCTTATCAGTTCACATGTTGGAAACATAACTGCTAATGAAGTAGTGATCAAAGCACCCCTGTGCTTAGGTGGGAAGTTATACCCTATAACCCTCATTGTGTTAGAGGGGCAGAAGGTCGATGTAATATTAGGAATGGCGTGGATGAATTACCATGGGGCTGTTCTTGACATCAGTCTACGTATTGTTCGATTGGATTCTCTGTTCTACGGTCTTCATACACTCATACTTGAAGACGTGGATTCTGAAATTTCAGCTGCGTACCACAGTGTGACCATGAAACTGGAGGATATTCCAGTGGTCCGTGAGTACCCGGATGTGTTTCCCGACGATCTTCCAGGGATGCCGCCTGAAAGAGACGTGGTATTCAAGATCGAGTTAGCACCGGGAACCACACCAATATCTCAGAGGCCCGTACAAAATGTCTCCGAAAGAATTAGCTTAACTGAAAGAGCAGCTAAAAGACAATGGATAAAGGATTCATCAGGCCAAGCTCATCATCATGGGGTTGTTCGGCCCTCTTAGTGAAAAAAAAAGGATGAATCCCTACAGTTATGTGTGGATTATCGGCCACTGAATGCAGTGACGATCAAAAATAAATATCCACTGCCACGGATCGATATATTATCTGATCAGTTAGTGGGTGCCAATATATTCTCCAAGATGGACTTGCGGTTAGGTGGTCATCAAATAAAGATCTGAGCAGAAAATATACCGAAAACTGCATTCTCGACTAGATACGAGCTCTATGAGTATCTAGTCATGTCTTTCGGTCTGATGAATGCACCCGCACACTTCATGTACCTCATGAATTCTGTATTCATGCCAGAGTTGGATCAATTCATCATGGTATTCATCGATGACATTCTCGTATACTCCAAATCGAAGGAAGAGCTCCAACGATTGCGAGAACATAAGCTGTATGCCAAACTCAGCAAGTGTGAATTTTGGATCAGCAAAGTACCCTCCTTAGGCCATATTATTTCAGCGGAGGGTGTGGCCGTAGATCCAACTAAAGTTGAGCAAGTATTGAAGTGGGCATCTCCGACATCCGTTCATCAAATCCGCAGTTTTCTAGGACTAGCGGGCTACTATCGGAGATTAATTCCCAGCTTCTCAAAGGTAGCTAAACCATTGACGGAATTATTGAAGGAAAGAAGCAATTATGTGTGGACTAAGGCCTTTGAAGAGGCATTTCAGAAACTCTGAAGAAACATCTCACAATGGCCCCTATTCTAGACCAACCGGATATGACAAAGCCGTTCGATGTTTATTGTGATGCCTCAGGCATTGGACTTGGCTGCATATTAATGCAAGATAGACGCATAATTGCGTATGGATCTAGGCAACTACGCAACCACGAGAAGCACTACTCCACTAATGATTTGGAACTCACTGCAGTGATGCTCGCGTTGAAAATGTGGAGGCACTACATACTCGGAAATTTAGTGCACCTCTACACCGACCATAAGAGCCTAAAGTATATATTCACTCAGAAGGATATCAATACGAGGCATCTTAGATGGTTGGAGTTAATCAAGGATTACAAACTTGAGATCCGTTACCATCCGGGAAAAGCTAACGTGGTGGCCGATGCGCTCAGTCGCAAGTCTCACGTTAATCACTTGTGAGTTATTCCGGATGAGGAAAAGAACCAAGTTTGAGAGTGGTTCCATATGTGGTGTTGTATAATCTTGCTCTCGTACCTACCATTCGAGAGGAGATCATACTATCTCAAAAGAAAGATAAAGGAATGTGGAACATCCGGGCAAGGATCAAAGAGATAAGATGAAATGTTTCTAGGAAGACGATCAAGGTGTGTTATGGTTTAACAACCGAATTGTGGTACCCTGGAACATGAATCTAAGGAAGAAAATATTGGATGAAGCTCATATGTCTATGTCCTCAATACATCCGGGAAGCAATTGTGACAGCCGGTTCCGAAAATGAACCAAGTGAATTTTTATGTGTGCCCAGGATGTTCATCACACATACACATGTATTCCACAAACTGAATTCAGAATAACCACGTACGAATAATGTTTAAGTACTTTATTACATCGACTTATTGTCTCACTCATGAATGTCTATCTTATTATTGCAGCGGCAGACTCAAAACGACAGCGGAAAATGACTAAAACAGCAGGCTCCAACTTCAACTCCACAGGCATGTTGACGGTAGTGCGCACGCCTAGTACTCCACCTGTTCCTCGAAGTACTCTTCTCCTGTAGCTGATGTATATGTGGTAATGCAAGGGTGAGTACATGTCGTACTCAGCAAGTACGGGAAAAGTATGACATGTAGCTTACAACAAGGTAGGGAATAAAAAGGCTCATTGCAGTAACCAAATTTTATTTCATAAACATGGTAAAAACAGCAACTAAGTCTAAGTGAGTTAATATCCCATCATAACCAAGTTAATCATCAACATTCCTCCATCATGTTTCACCATATATCAAGTCTGAACCAGCCGATAATCTTTCTCAAGTTCATCTCATACTCATACATATTAATAACCATCTCATATTCATATAACCGAAACCAAACTCATTTTCGTGACCCAAAACAGTCCCAAAACCAATCCCAATGACCATACCATAACCATACCAAATAAACGTCCCATGTTTTGCCTCTAACCATGGAAGTTGGCCAGGTGCTTGTAACCGGAAGCACGGCTATCATAATAGTTTTACGCTCTGCAGAGGTGGCACCACTTTACCCACAAGTTTGTGATTTTGTCACCCGTCGGCGACTAGAAAGAACCTCCATTATACCAGTACACAACCGTCGGTGTATGGCCAAGATATCACAAAATAGCCTTTACAAAGGGGCTACTAGGATGTACGGACCCACTGAGGTTTCACCGGCAGGCTCGAATCTCCATTATCCCAGCAACGGGCCACCTCTTGTGCCATGCAGTTCCCAGGGCAGTCCCTCTCGACTCCCATTCCCTGCGCCATCCAACGGTCCATAACAAGCTAGCAACACACCTAATTTTTCAGCAAAGCCACACCCATATTTGGCCTTGTTGTGGCACTGTTTTCCTGGGATGTGCTTGCATGAACCGGTCCTTAGATCTACGGCAAGTAAACCACCATCTCATTCAGAAACATCCATGAACCAATCTTGTCTAGATCTCCCCGATTCCAAGCTCATCAACATCATCAAGTTTTCATCATCATTATTCATATATGTGCAGTAGCTAACCATGTTTTATTTCAGCTTTCCGTATCCCGTAAGTTAAGCGAAGCAAAAAGGAAAAACAACCATACCCGACTCATCAACTTTCCTGGCGACAAGGATGGTTAACAAAACTAATAAACTCCTATAAAAGGGCGTCCCATCAAGTTGACACAAGCATACAAGTTTTCGCAAACAAAACAGTTTCAAAAACACAGGATCAATATGGTCAAGGGGCCCTTGCCTTGCTCCCGTGGTGCGTTTTGCTCAAGCATCTCGAAGTCTTCGTGCTGTAGTTCCTCGTAAACGGCCTCTTGAGCTTGTCCTTCTATTCATGACCACACACACATTCAAAATTTACAGAAATCAATCATCATGCATAAACTTTACTCAAGATGCAATGGGGTAGACGAATGCAAATCCTATAGTGCAGTTTTATAAAACCAGTTTGTACGTGTTCTTGCATGTTTTAATGGGCTTTCATGGGGTTTTATGATGAAAAAGGGTGCTGGAATCTAGTGTGGCTGTGGTGATGATCTTGACACAGGATGTAGATCAATTCCACTGTCAAAAATCAACCAAAACATGATCTGTCCACATGCAAAACTTTCTGCTCGAAGGGGCGATGAAAACGGGTGCGTAGAAATAGCAGCGACGTCGTAAGAGGGGTAATGAATACCAACCTCACTTCTCCCTTGCGGCAGGGCCTCCCTCCTACCAATGGCAGCAGCGGAGGATTTATCATGGAGAATTATGGCTAGGGCAGAACGTCGGGCTTCTTCTCCGGCGATGGCGAGGTGTGACGGGGCTCGACGGCGGCCAAACTCCGGCAAGGGGGGGGGGGGACTCGGCAACTTGGGCAGATGGGGGGGGGGCAATTCGGTGACTTGGGGGCAGAGGGGGGCGGCCAAAAGGAATAGGGGGCGGATGGTGGTTATATTTATAAGGGGGAAAAAGAGAGTCCTAGGGGTGGAAACAAAGAGTCCTAGAAAGATGGGACTCAACCAAAGAGTCCTAGGGGTGGAAACAAAGAGTCCTAGCAAGATGGGAGTCAACCAAAGAGTCCTAAAGGTGGAAACAAAGAGTCCTAAAGGTGGGGGATTTAACCAAAGAGTCCTAATGGTGGGGGACTTAACCAAAGAGTCCTAAAGGTGAGGGATAGGGTTTCCCCCCTCAAGGGCTGCGGCCAAGCGGTCGCCCCCCTAATTGGTGCGGCCAATTTGGGGGAAAATTCCTCCCAAATGTGGGGGAATCCCCCCCTAGGGGAATTTTGGGGAATTTGGGGAAATCAGGAAAAATTGGGAAGAATTTGGGAATTTTTGGGAAGGGGGAAATTTGGGATGGCTCAATTTAGCTATTTTTTTCTCATTACTCTCCATTCTATATTCCTTTCTCCATTTCTATATTTCTTTCTCCATTTCTACATTCCTTTCTCCATTTCTATACACCTTTCTCCATTTTTTCTTCTTTTTAAATGCTTTTCTACATGAAAAATGTATGCAATGCATGGTAGTGAAGTTGAGGGTGTTAGAAACCTACCCCCCCCCTTAAAATTAATCTCGCCCTCGAGATTTGATAGAGTGGAGAAAAGATGGGAGAATTCTTCCTTAAGATCTTCCTCATGTTCCCATGTAGTTTCGGCTTCCGTGTGATGGCTCCACTGTACCTTGCACCAACAGATCACTTTGTTTCTCGTGACCCTTTCCTTTACATCCAAGATTTTGACGGGGTGTTCAGCGTAGGTCAGATCCTCTTGAAGCTCTAGCTCATCCATCGGTACTTGTTCTTCCGGTATTCGTAGGCATTTCTTGAGCTGATATACGTGAAATATGTCGCGCACGTCTGAGAGGTGCGTTGGCAGCTCTAGATGATAGGCTACCTCTCCTCCGCTTGCCCAAAATCTTGAATGGCCCGATGTAGCGAGGTGCTAATTTGCCTTTGACGTTGTGTGAGACCTATGTGAGCTGAATACATTGGCTATGATGATAAAAGTTTTGAATTCTGTCAAAGCACTCTTTTTGTCAAGATCCGACGTAAGGTCCGACTTGCTATGGCTTGGTCCGACATGTGTTTGGTTAGCTCTGGCGGTAGGTCCGACTAGCTTTGGCATGTTCCGGTGCTAGGTTCTGCTAGCTTTGGTAAGCTCCGGCTCAAGGTCCGGTTAGCTTTGGCAAGGTCGGGAGCTAAATCGCAATGGTTCTTTTTTACCATGCAAATGTTTTGAACTTGCTTTACATCTATGGAAAGTTTTCTTAGCATTATTTTGCTAAGTTTTTGAAGTGTTATGGCTGTTTACAGTGGTTAACATTTTGCTACGGTTTGCAACATGCTTATGTGAGGTGTTCACGTAAGGTGTTATGGTTTTTGGAACTAACATGAGATAAGTCACGGACTTGTGCTCGGAAGTATTGGTTGTTTATTTATGTGCAGGTGTTGCTTGAGTTAAAGATATGGCTGGTGACGGGGTCCATTGAACTAGTCTTAGGGAGAAGATGAGGTTCATCAACCATGTTCGTGAGGAATTGTGGTTGAGTTGATCGGGAGGTCACGCAGCATGTTTGGATCAAGAACAATGCATATGAAGGTATTGTGGACATCGTTGGAAGGTGTTTGCATGTGTGCAAGGAGTGCATGGACGTGGAAACATGGTTCCAAGGCGTGATGAAGAGATGTGGACGCAAAGAATTGGTAGGAAAGGTCCAACCGGCTGGATTATGGACTCAGGCTGCGGCTGAGTCGGTTATGGCTCAAATATGGAAAGATTTGAGTTGGTTATGATAGGATTTTGTGTGGGACACGAAGTTGATTTGTTTTAGAAATGTTTGGAACGTTCCTAAGGTGTTTGGAAGTCTTAAGATTGCTTCTATCTGCGTATAGAAGAGTCTTGAGAAGTATTGGAATGTTACAGTTTGAATCCAAGTAGGAGTAGGAGTCCTAGTTTGAATTGGGTTGGCCTTAGCGCTGGTTAAATAAGCAAGGGAGGCCAAGGCTCGTGGTGTGCACGACTTTGGGCTGTTCCTCTTATGTTTTCATCAATAAAATTCATAATTTAGTGGAGCTTTTGTGCCTTGTTTATCCGACTTGTTTTTGTCAAGTCTTTCTCATCAAGTTTCTGGACAGCACGACAGTGCTTCGGTGTTTTGATCATAACTGGAGTTTTACAGATCCAATTGACGTGATTCTCTTTGGGTTGTCTTCACAACTTGATTATATATCATCAGTGAAAATTTCACGGTCATTGGATTTGTAGTTTCTGTGCTACACGAGTTTCTTTGTAGTGTTGCAGATCTGGTTTTACTCAAGTAGAACAGATTGACCCTCGTTTGATCTTTCGATCATAACTTGAGTTTTTTTTACGGTTTTCTGTGATTCTTGTTGCCGTGTATTGTTGACTTGATTCTATATAATATATATCACTTTTGTAATGGTTGAACACGTTTAGATCAGTCGCATACACGGTTTCTTTAACAAATCGATTTTCTGCTGAGGGGGGTTTTTTGTTGCTTCCGCTAAAAAGCTTAAATCTACCATTCACCCCCCTCTGGTAGCTTTTCACGTACTCTTCGATCCTACACGGTTAACCGTCGTTGGCCTCGGATAGGTGACACCTTAAGATACACGAAGTCCCCAACTTCGAAGGTCAATCTTCTTCACCTATTATCCACATAACCTTTTTGTCGTGACTGAGCGGCCTTCAAGTTTTCACGTATCGTTTGGACTTGCTTTTCGGCGTCTTGCAGCACTTCGGGTCCGAAAACTTGGCTTTCTCCGGTCTCGTTCAAGAACAGAGGTGTTCTACACCGTCTACCATACAATTCTTCAAAAAGTGACATCTTCAAGCTTGCTTGGTAGCTGTTGTTGTATGAAAATTCAGCATACGGCAAGCTCTTATCCCAACTACTCCCATATTTCAAGGCGCAAGCTCTCAACATGTCTTCTAAAATTTGATTTGTCCTCTCAGTTTGCCCGTCGGTTTGCTGGTGATATACGGAGCTAAAATTCAACTGTGTACCCATGGCTTCATGCAGCTTCTTCCAGAACCTAGAGGTAAATTGAGAACCTCGATCTGAGACTATCCACTTTGGAACTCCATGACGACACACGATTTGCTCCATATACAGCTCGGCTAGTTGTGCGATGGTGTACTTGGTTCTAACAGGAAGGAAGTGGGCTCTTTTCATCAATCTGTCTATGATAACCCAAATGGAGTCATAGCCGGACTGAGTACGCGGCAATCCGACTATGAAATCCATGCTGATGTCTCCCCACTTCTACCCGGGTACTTTTACTGGCTGCAACAATCCAGCGGGTCTCTGATGTTGGGCCTTCACTCGTTGGCACGTGTCACATAGGGCAACATATTCAGCAATGCCCCTTTTCATGCCATCCCACCAATAGCATGTTTTCAGGTCCTTGTACATCTTTGTACAGCCGGGTTGTATGGAATAAGGCGAGTCATGTGCCTCCTTTAGTATTGTGTCGCGGAGGTGCTTCACGTTAGGCACACAAATCCTTTTCCCTAACCAAAGCGTGCCATTCTCGTCTTCCTTGAAATCCTTATCAGTGCATTGTCAGATTCTTGTGATGGACCGGAATCCGCTCGCCCAGGACCTCAGAGGGTGGTGCCGCACGATGCGACACCCGACAGCACACGACATAAGGCACACATGGTATTACATCAAAAACAAACTGAATATGTACAAAGTAGTACAAGCCTTCAGTTTACAAATAACTACAGAGTTACAACAGCAGAAGCTAAAATTTTCAACTCACGCCCATCTATCTAGCAAAAGTCAGTTGCCCAGCCCTACGGACAACCCACACTAGCTGCACTCATCTTCAGCATGGCGTGTACGGCTCCCACTCAGTTGTGGTCCTCGACAGAGGGTAGCCCTCGCCGGTGGACTCGTACCCCGAGTCCGTGGGGTAGTCCTCACCTGCAAACACTCATAGCAGCAACCATGAACACAATGGCTCAGCAAGTCTTAACCGAAGCTCCTACACAAGAAACTCTACATGCAGGAAATAACCAACATAGGATGGCACATTGCAGAAAAGGACACGCCTACAGGTTCATCGTTAATTCATCTTTTAGCCAAAATTTAACGGTTCATGAATCTGAAATTTAGTGAGTAATATTTGGTGGCACACATGTAGCAATACAATTTATACATATCAGAGAATTGAATCACGATATTCCATAGTTTATCTACGTCATGACACAGAGAACAAGCGGTACTCATAACCGCGAGAGACCACGAATCGACACGGTATACACCTGCAGGGATACCCGAATAGCATGTCACGTATGCCCACCCGTGGAGCTGCACAGCATGTTCACTGGATGTCGTACAGGACAACCTTTCACCCAACAGCCCAAACTTCGAACCAGTCGCACCCAACCGGACAGGAGGTTCCCTACACGGAGCATCTCTCTATGCCCGTTAGCGGATTTCTACCTTGCTGTCCTCAACCTACACCTACAAATCGGTGCGTTATGCCTCGACACCCGGAGGTTTAGGATACATCGGTTTATCGGACCCCATACATCTGATATGCCTTTGGTACATTCAAACTTGCTCAGCGGGGCCGCACACGAATCGGTCCTCAATCGACACGGACAGGGCTACACACACAAGACTTCCTCTTGCTGTGTCCTAGCCCCTGCCTCGTCTCATTTTCTTACTAAAGTGATCTCACATCACTCGAATCAATCCCATGTGTCCCGAAGCCTATACTCACGAGTAGATTCCAACTACTCGACTTGTACCGAAGTTCTATGAACATTAAGCACAGCCAGACTACTCGAGGACTTAGACACTACCCTCACTCTTGTAGGAATAATTTGGTTATGCACTTGGGGTTTCATTAATCCTACACCTAATGCACATACAAACCTTAATGCTAAGTGTATATAAAGTAAAACATTGTAAAACTTGTTAAATGCAAATCGGGGCTTGCCTTGTTGCTGCTGGTCAGAGTATATAATTCAGTTAGAGTCTTTTCTCCCTTGAGGCTTGATCAACTGATTCACTTCAATGAACATACTCCGTCGAACTCCGTCGTCAACCGCCTTCGTTGTAAACACTATCGACATGTATATGTATAGTTTTCATAATGCAACTGGATAATTTAAAACTTAAACTTGTTAAGAACAGAGGATAGTGTGGGAGTTCTAAGAAGTGATGATTTGCCTCTGTTGTGCAGAAAAATTAAAGAGAGAAACCATTCTTCCTATAAGAACTTAAGTCCTAATGGTCTATGTTGCATAATAGCTATATGAGATGGCTGAAAAGCTTTGAATGAAACTGAAGATTAGGAACTCCATCGAATCCAAAACTTTTACAGAAAGTCATACACTACCCAGTGACTTAGCTTGCCAAATTGAAGCTAAAGTGAATAGAAATTGTGCCTCTCATAATTCCCTCAAATTTTCCTATGTATTTCTCATATACATAAGAATGGAAACCCACTACAGGGAGTTCTAAGGCTCAACTTGAGCTGAAACTTTACATGTGAGTTTCTGTTCACAAGAAAGTACCTTGGTTCAAATTTCAGGACTTTTCATTTAGTTCTTCCAGAACAATTCTATGAGCAGGTATGCTACACGGAATTAATTCTGAAGTAATGTGCATTTTTATGTCCAATCAAGTGAACTACCATTTCAAGTATGGCTCATAGAGCATGTCTGAATTTCCCTATGATTTTTGGAGCTAAGGATTGCCCAGAACTGATTTTAGAAAGGAAGATCATTTTCTGAAAATGTTTCTGGACAATTTTGAGCACAGCAGATTGTACTCTGGAAATTCTTATTCACTTCAACTCCAAATGAGCTGAAACTTTGCTGAAGGTTCAAAAATATCCTAAAGAATATCCTGGCAAAATTTGGGGATTTTTGGCTTACCCAAACTCCATCCATAATTCTTTTACAGAAAAATATAAAATAATTATCCAGAATTTATTATTGACTTTCACACAAATTGGGGTTCATATTTCGATAGATCTTTGAAAAATGAATCCAACCCAATTTGAATCACTCAATTTGGAGTTTCCTACATCAAGATATGAATTTCTAAAGTTGGAGCTAAAACTAGAATTGTTTTTCTATTGCAAACTCGAGCTGGACCCACCATTTAAGTTGCAGCCAATGAAATTCGAGAACAAAAGGGGATACTAGGTTCTACCAGTGTAGTCACAAATGATCCCTGGACACAACCTTTCCCGGGTTTAAAATTCACTCGCTGACAGGTGGGCCGGTCCCCACCTTTCTTCTTCCTCTCGCTCTCTTCCCGCGCGCGCCCTCCCCCTCGCCGGACTGAGGCGGCGCCTCGCCGGAGGGAGGTTCACGGCCGCCAACCTGCCGGAGGATCGCTGCCTGTGGGTTTTCCACTACGGGAAATCGGTTGGTGGCATCGGTAGAAGCGCTAAAGGACCGGAAACGTGCCGGAGATGTGCGGCGGCCTTGGGAGAGGTTCGGCGCCGTCGGCCGGTGGTCCTAGCGCGCCAAAAGATGTAGTGATTTGCTCCAAAGCATCCTTGGATACTAGGGAAGCTCGGCAAGTGAGAAAATACGCTCGGGCATGGCTTCTAATGGGGTTTCACCATGCGCCTGAATGATGTTGTCGGTTTTGCACTCGGGAAACTTCAAAATCCACCACCTATCATCGGTTTCAAGCTAGGTTTGAAAAGAGGAAATCACTGCCATCTAGCCTAGCTCCTTCGTTCTTAATTTGGTAACCTAAGAATGAATAAGGAGGGAGATTTCTTGGTTTCATACCGGGAGGTCGAGTTGCGCCCTCCGAAGGAAAACTCCCAAATTGGCACTCGGCGGTCCATGGCACGACTTGAAAGTTTGGGATGAGCAGCACGGATCAACGGTGCATCCTTGGATGCCCTTGCTCGGGTGTGAAAGCTCCTCGGTTGCCCTGTCCACATGAGCACCTAGTGGCGGTATAGCTCGGCCGCTGTGAAGAACAAAAGTAGGGTCGGGGAGCCCGAAACTTGCGCCGAGGAGGTAGAGTGAAGACTCCCAGTGCCATTTTTTAGCTTGGAGGGAAAGTGTGCGCGGGTTTTTGGCCGGCTCCTGATTGATGCAATGTATCTCTGTTCTCTTGCCGTGCAAGGAAGAACTGGCTGCGGTGTCTCCGTTTGGTGAGCAAAATGATCACTTCACACGCTGCTGAGAGCACGAGCTGGTCGCCAGCACATCGCAACAAGCTGGAGGTGGCTTCCATGGGAGTCTCTGGTGCAGCTCGGTGGCGCCCTGCTAGTGCTCCTCGGTGGGTTCGAGTGGAACAGAGACTGGAACCTTAAGGTGCAAGTCCACTCAACTCTATGACATGTGGGGCCCACTTCTTTCCCCCTCTTCTTATTCTCCAAAAATTCCTCACAAATATCTCCCAAATTCGGCAGGTAGTCCAAATCACTTGGTAAACTTTACTTCGCGTGCGGACGAGTTTTCGTCGAGGGACACGTGATAATGGACGAGCAGCTATGGTGAGGCGGTTTGTGAGGTGACGAGCTCCCGGCTTTAAAAGATAAGGGCAAGGAAAACAAGCCAGGGTTCGCTCGGGAGGTGGGGTAACACTGCCCTCGGTGGCGCACGCTGGTTGACTCGGGTGTCCGAGAGAGAACAGCGCATTCCTCCGGGCCAAGCACGCTTAACCCCGGAGTCCTTTGCAGGTGGGCTTCGGAAAAGAAAGTATACCTTGATGGTATGAGTACTCTATCAATCCTATTAAGTCCGGAGTCAGGATATCACACAATCCACCCCCCTTAGAAGACCGACGTCCTCGTCAGTCAACGCCAAGACAGGAACGTCCCCTCTTAGCCACGTCCGTATGTCCAGTACTGGCATACACATACCGTACGTCTGGTTAGCAGCATACGTACCATACCGTGTCCCACACAGAGGACCCACGCGTCATGCATACGTACCCACGTCCCTGACCCATACGTTACCGTATCCTTCTCACTGACCCGTACGCACCCGTGAAACTGCGAGGGTCGGCTCTGATACCAGTTGTAACAGCTCTCTAGGATCATAGACTGCCCCCACATACCACCACTTGTCTTTTCCGCGCACTTTGTCCTCACTCGTGCGCATCTGAGAAAACTTCTCGATCGGTGACCCATCCCCAAGTTGACTCCGGGCCAAGCACGCTTAACCCCGAAGTCCTTTGCAAGTGGGCTTCCGGAAAAGAAGGTATACCTTGATGGTATGAGTACTCTATCAATCCTATTAAGTCGGGAGTCAGGATATCACATCTCCAAATTTGGCCTGTTGCAAAATTCAGTCATGAGGAGTTCAAATTTGACATCCATTTGGGAAGTTGACAAGGTTTACTTTGGTTTTGAATTTGAATTCAAATTTCAATTAAATTCAAACCTCTTCGACATACATATCATAGTACCTCAAAATTTTCTCAAACTTTGCCATCCCACTATTTTGAATCTGAAGACTTCAAATATCGATTCAAACTTTGAATTCGGCTGCTGCACTTAGAATGTCTGCAACCACGGTTTGTATCCTCTATTTGAGATTGCCACATTTGAATTTACGTGAACATTTGGATTCAAAAGTGGACTTTGAAATATGTCCTGCACATGTAAACTTTACACATGGGGTTTAATCCAACCTTGGTTTAACACATCTCAATCGAGTATTAGAGATCGGTTTGTTAGACATCCATGTGCATCATCATGTGTCAAAAAGTTTTAGTAAGTCCCATTTTCTTGAATTTGAACCCCACTTTATCCATAACTCTAGTCTTGCATTTACAAGTTTTGGGACTTTTACAATTCTTTCCTTGATTTCCTTGATTTCCTCATCCGTTGCTTGGTCATCTCGTATCTCTTGTTCCAGCATTGAGTTCAGTTCTATCACCTCCATCTCATTCAAGAACCCGAGACGTAACCGTTTGAACTCCTTACGCAGCTCAGGTGGCAGCTCCCGAATCGTGAGTTGGTGACATGCTCCCTTTCGGCTCAACGCATCAGCTACTACATTGGCCTTTCTGGGGTGATAGTTGATTCCAACATCATAATCCTTGATGAGTTCCAACCATCGACGTTGCCTCAAATTCAGATCCGTTTGCGTGAATATATACTTGAGGCTTTTGTGATCCGTATAGATCTCAAATCGGTGGCCAAGGATATAATGCCTCCAAATCTTCAAGGCATGTACCACGGCTGCAAGTTCCAGGTCATGTGATGGGGTAATTCAGCTGATATTTCTTTAATTGCCTCGGCGGATAGGCAACCACTTGTCCTCCTTGCATAAGCACACATCCAAGCCCTTGTCTTGATGCGTCAAAATATCTATCGAAACTCTTGCTCACGTCCGGCAATACCAAAACCGACGCTGTTGTTAATCTCTTCTTTAGCTCCTCAAAGCTTTCTTGACACGCCGGTGTCCACTGAAATGCTTTCCCCTTCATCAACAATTCCATCATAGGCTTCGCTATTTTGGAGAAATCCTTGATGAACCGGCGGTAGTATCCAGCCATCACAAGGAAACTCCAAATATCCCTCACATTCTGGGGTTGGTTCCACTTCAAAACATCTCCCACTTTTATGGGATCAACCAATACTCCTCCTACGAATATGATGTGGCCTAGGAACAATATCTCCTTTAGCCGAAATTGACACTTGCTGAACTTAGCATACAATTGATGCTCCCGCAGTTTCTGCAACGTCAACCTCAAGTGTTCTTCATGTTCTTCCTCGCTTTTTGAATACACCATGATATCGTCGATGGAAATCACGACGAACATGTCCAAGTACTACATGAAGACCCTATTTATGATGTACATAAAATATGCGGGTTCATTCGTTAACCCAAATGACATAACGGTATATTCATACGAACCATGCCGTGTTCGAAATGCAGTCTTGGGTATGTCGGAGGGCTTAATCTTCAGCTGGAAGTATCCCGACCGAAGATCAATCTTGGAGAAAATTCGGGCATCTTTCATTTGATCGAATCGGTCCTCTATACGGGACAGCAGGTATTTATTCTTGCTCGTCACTTCGTTGAGAGACCTATAGTCCACAAACGTCCTTTGGGTTCCATCTTTCTTGTCCACGAAGAACACTGGGGCTCCCCACGGTGACGAGCTTGGGCGTATAAACCCCTTTTCTAGCTGCTCCTGAATTTGTTTCTTGAGCTCCACTAATTCATTAGCAGGCATCCTATATGGTCTATTTGCTATAGGTGCAGTTCCGGGTACTAAATCAATGGCAAATTCAATGTCCCGGTCAGGTGGCATACGTGGAAGTTCTTCCAGAAACACATCTAAATATTCTTGAACCACTGGAATGCTTTCTAATGTCGCTTCTTCAATGTGGTTCAGCACTGCCTTCTCCGTTGTAGGTTGGGCTGCCTCATACTCAATACGAGTACCATGCTCACTCGTCTACTGCACGATCCTCTGAGCATATTGAATCACTCCGTTGTACTTGCTTAACCAGTCCATTCCATGTATTATGTCAATCTCTTGGAATCCAAGACAACAAGGTTGGCGAGGAAGTCTACCCGCCTTATTTTAATGCTTACTCTCGGAATAGAATTCAGAATTGAAAGAAGAGATTTCTCAACTATATGCATCAAGGTATATGAGACTAAGCAACTTGTTTTATTAATTTCAGCCTATATGAGGATGTGGACACGTCCCGAAGCATCTCACATCTCTCCACTATGTGAACTTCTTGTGCGCTTGCATAGCGGTTTCCCAACTCCACGAGCAACCTCTGAGACTTGTCAGCAGCTTGTGGGTCGGAAAGAGCTCCTCCATGGGGTCCAATGATCTCCCTTGTACCACTCTTCCGATATGGATGCAGCTCAAAAGTGGTGTCCTCAAGCTGCTCATGGAAGGCATAGCACAGTCCGGTGAGTGCTTCCCATGCAGCATCATCGATAGCTTCTGCCCTTGTAGCTCTCCATGTGGGTGTGAAGTGCCATGTGACAACTCTACCATTAGATAGAATGGTTACATCAGCCTTCCATTCTTCATGTCTGAGACGAGGGACTTTCTTGAGAAGATATTCCGGGTATAGGCTGCAGCAATCCAGGAACTCTTTGAGCTCCTTGGATATGTGTCCTCCTTCCATCCCGTCGGACCAAAATTCTTGAACTGAACGGTTGGCCCGTTCATCACTTTCATTATTGGCCTCAGTAAGGGGTGGCTCCTCCTCGGGTTCATCTCCTCCCGACATAGCTTCATGAGGCGCCACGGGGTGTAAGCCCGCATGAAAGTCATCCTGAGGTGCATACCAATGCCGTTCTTGTGGATCATCTTCCATGTCGTCTTCGAATGGTTCCACCTCTTCCGGATCCTCTTCCTCATGCATATAGATATTGACTTCATCTTCATCATTTGGTTCCATCTTCACCTCCTCCCAATATGGTCCATTGGACACCTCAATGGGGTTGAGTGCACTCCCAAGTGGTGGTGGACGGGTTCATATGCGTGTTGTGCTCCTAGTCACCGGCATCTATAAATAATACAAGAGAAACTTTAGAGAAGAAGAAAATAACTTCAAAAACTTCAGAAGCTATAAAGAAACAAAGCAAAAGTGTTGCTGTCCAAAAGAAGAGAAAAAGAGGGGCTGAAAATAGCACTTTGCGGTGGATGAATTGACAATTAAAGTGCAGCAGCAAGCAATTTTTTAAAATAGCAGTTTAGAGGGGTGTTCCTATGTGTTTTAGAGTGTCCATTCTACCTAGGCTTGCGTCCTACGGTCAACATGGCTCTGATACCAATTTGTGACACCCGGTTCCGAAAATGAACCAAGTGAATGCATATGTGTGCCTAGGATGTTCATCACACATACACATGTATTTCACAAACTGAATTCAGAATATAACCCCGTACAAATAATGTTTAAGTACTTTATTACATTGACTAATTATTTCACTCATGAATGTCTATCTTATTCTTGCAGCGGAAGATTCTAAATGACAGCGGAAAATGACTAAAACAGCAGGCTCCAATTTCAACTCCACAGACATGTTGACGGTAGTGCGCACGCCTAGTACTCCACCTGTTCCTTAAAGTACTCTTCGCCTGTAGCTTATCTATATGTTGTAATGCAATGGTGAGTACATGTCGTACTCAGCAAGTGCGGGAAAAGTATGACATGTAGCTTACAACAAGGTAGGGAATAAAAAAGCTCATTGCAGCAAGCAAATTTTATTTCATAAACATGGTAAAAATAGCAACTATGCCTAAGTGAGTTAAAAAACCATCATAACCAAGTTAATCATCAACATTCCTTCATCATGTTTCCGTTTAAATTTTCCCAACTTGTTTGTACCATATGTCCAGTAGTTTTTCTTCCTACCTCTTTGTTTTTATAATCTCGGTACGAGATTCTTTTAAGGGGGGAGGAATGTAACGGCCCTAACTTTGGTAAAGTTTTATTTTCACATTGTGAAACCAAGTTAAGGCAAAGGAATTCTTGAGTTGTCTCAAATGAAATGATGAACACAAAAATGGACATGTGTGGGAGTTAAAAAATTTCTTCAACTCTTGATTAGCATATGCTTACATGAGGAGTGAACTTTACTCTCCAAATCAAACTCATGTGCACACCTTTTATGAGTAGAAGATGGAGGGAAATTTAAACACAATTTGAATTCTTTTTGAAAGTATTCATGTTCAGGTTGTCTAAATGCATCCGAGGGAATTCACAATGCATTCCCCATGTATCAGTGAGGTCATAATTCAAATTTGGATATTTTTGAAGCTCGTCTACTATTTATTCCGAGGAATAAATGAGGGCGCGTTCAAATTCAAATTTGAATTTGAAAACTGAACCAAACGTGCTCAATATTGAAATCTGAGTTTAGATTCAAATTTCTCATAATTTGTTTGGTCTACTGTCCAATTTGGTGGAATTTGGAAGAAGGTGGTGCGGGAATTTTAAAGCACGGAGGATAAGAGAGAGTGAGGGACTGGGATCCACATGTCATCTACTCAACACAGAGAACCACCTCTGTTTTTCCTCTCGGTTGCAGACCTGAGCGACAGAGCGCCGGCGCCAAACCTCCCGAAGCTTTCCAGTGCCACCTCCTGTTTTCCGGTCATGCGTTCGGCCTAATCATCACACCGATCTCGGCCACCGTGGACAGCTCACACCGAAGGAGGTCATGCCCAAGCAAGCCAACCCCTCGGTGCACCCATGACCGGAGCTGCTCACGCCCAAAGCTCAGCCCAAGCCGTGGCTTGTCGGAGGAGAATTTTGAGGTTTTCTCGCGGGCGTCACAACCCGACCCCGAGGTAGGGAATTGCAAAATTCGTCTTCAATTCTTGTTGACAGTGTCTCAAACTTCACACATAGATTCCTCACTAGCTAGCGCACCTCCTCCATCGATTCTAGGCCGAGAAATTAGGTGTAGATCAAGAATTCCATGTTCTTTTCGAGGGAGCACCTTCGGACCCCGTCGGCCGCACGGTGCCGACGTGGTTGGAGCACTCCCCGGTCTGTTTAGCCGCCATTTCTAGCTTCTACACTTTCCCCTGGTGCTCTAAAGCCAAAAATCCGAACGTTTAGTGTAGAATTGACCTTGCACGGGCTCGCCAGAACCCTAATCCTTGCTGTCGCCGGTGCGCGTGTGTTTCCAGGCATTGCCGGCTGCCGGCGGCCCCACCAATGGACTCAGCGTGCCTGAAAATGGGGGGGGGGGGGGGGGGGGCGAGCAGGGGGTCGGGAGGTGGGCTCGGCTGGTGCGAGGTGGAAGAAGGTCTGGGGCGTGGGATCCACTGGCAGGCGTTTAAACTTTTTCCAGGAATTTCCTATTTCAGTTCAAACTTTAAATCGCCACAACTTTGGGTAGGAGTGTCCAAAAATTGTCAAATAAATTTTGTTCGATTCCTCTCAGAGAGTACTATCCAGGGGTGCATCCCAATGTTTATGAAAATCACTGGATTTGGCTCATTAATTCATATAAGGAAAATATTCTAGGATTTTTCCAGGAGTTCTGTGTATTGGAAAATTCCCAATTGTGAGAAGGATATCCTTCAAAATATACTGGAACTCCAGTAAAAATTTCAGAGGAATTGGACCTCATTTTCTTGGTCAAATGATGTGTTAATTAGTTATGTCTCTGAAAAATAGGAAAATGAACAGAGCCATTTTCAGACTTTCCCCAATCCTTGTAAAATCCATATCTCCATGTAAGGGACTCAAAAAATGGTAAAACCAATTCCTATGGACTAAGGACATTTTTTACTTCACAAAAAGTCAACTTTGCAGCATAGGAAAGATTAAGACCTAGGAGGTAAAGGCAGATTAGCGAAAATCAGATAAGCAATTATTGTGATGACATGGAGCTATGTCATGAGCTCAATTTTTGCACACTGCCTAAATACCTTCCCTAGAAGATGTGGTTAAATTTTCAGATTCATTGGACCTCTGGAACTTGAGCTACCATTCTTTAGGCCTAAGTGTTTATATGAGGACTTAATCACATGGTGATTAATTTTACCTCCCTTTTCACCTAGCATTCTTCCTCTATAAGGTTGTAGATCCAACAACAGAAACCATGCTGTTGTTTATCCCTCTTATGTGTGAGTTAACTTGTACAACAGTTCTTGAAAAAATTTCTAAATGTCTTTTGAATATATGGGCATTGCATTTTAATAGCTCAGGTGACGTCGACGTTCGACGAGGACTCAACTCCGCAGTGAGGATCTCCATCTCGTGACGATTTTGGTGGATTCTCCGGAGGAAGACTAACTTCTAGCTTCTAACAAAACCGTTGAGCAAGGCAAGCCCTGGTTTGCATATAAGTACTGTATTTAAATTTTGCTTTACCTTCACCTCATGTTTATTAGACTTGATATTGTGCATTATGTCTAGGATGCTTGAAACCCACTTGCATGGCTATTAAATCCCTGAATAGAAGGTTTAGTGTAGGATTTGCCTCGTAGTAGATGGCTAGGCTAATGTTGTAGCTAGCTCGGTAGAAGTCGAGTAGTAAAAAGCTACTCGCGAGAAAGGTCGAGTAATGGAGTTTACTGGCGAGAGGTTGATGATAAGAGCACCCTCATGAAAAATGAGATGGGGACGGGGAGTTCCTGTAGGATGGAGCGCTCAAGGTTGTCTCGACCTGCGATGGGTGTGACAACGCTTGAGACCACATTGGGTCTGGGCGGGATGGTAAGGCAAATGTGGAGGTTGGGTTTAGCCCCGTCCGTATCAGTTAAGGACCGCGTGTATGCAGCCCTGCTGGACAAGATTAAGCTGTACCGGATATATAGTGGGGTATGGGACCCATGAAACTGATGTAACTCGATGGACCGTGATACAAAAACTCATCCTTCGCATGGGAATGGCGTTGAGAAGGCGGGAGGTGTAAACCCTTTAGCGGGCAATTTCGACGTGTCCGCCTAGAGGACCATCCTGCTCGGCGCGAAACATTTTTTCTATGTCGGGGTGTCGTGTAAAAGGTTGCTGCATACAACGTAAGAAAGAGCTCTTGTGAGAGTCGTTCGAGGCGGGTGTATGTGTCATGTATTCCGGGTTGTTATTGATTCGAATCACCGCAAGATCATGAAGTGAGGAGTTTCCTAGGTTTAACGGGTTATTACCGAAGATTCGTTCCAAACTTCTCCAATGTCGCTAAACATATGACGGAGCTGTTGAAGAAAAGCACCAAATATGATTGGAGCAATTCATGTGAACATGCTTTTCAAACTTTAGTGAAGTATCTCACCACACCTCCAGTTTTGGCCCAGCCGGACACAACAAAAACGTTAAATGTTTATTGTGATGCATCCGGCATTAGTTTGGGTTGTGTGCTAATGAAATAAGGACGCACGGTCGCGTATGGATCCTGACAACATAGGGCTCATGAGCAGAATTACCAGACGCATGACCTTGAACTAGCTGCAGTGGTCCTTGCATTGAAAATGTGGAGACATTATTTACTAGACAATCTAGTATATCTCTACACTGACCACAAAAATTTGAACTACATCTTCACACAGAAGGAACTGAATATGAGGCAGCGAAGATGGCTCGAATTGATCAAGGATTGTGAACTTGAGATTCATTACCATCCAGGAAAGGCGAATGTTGTTGCCGACACCAAGCCACGCAGGACCAGCTCCGGCGTGAAGATATCAACCTCGTCGACGAGGAAACGTGACTAGTGGCTGCTCGAAACACGCTACACCCCCAAACGCTCCGATGATATCAGCAGCAGTACGCGCGAACAACCCAAGGTTGGGCTACCTGGTGCTTTGGCGAATACTTTCTTGAGAAGGTGTGACAAACCCCCCTACTGGGAGGGTCCCTTCTTGGCAGCACAAATATGTCGCCCTAGGTGCGTCTGCCTAGTTACGGGGAATAGGGTACCTCTATCCAATCTAAGAACATAGAACACCTCCGTAAGTTCTACCCATACACTACAAAAAAATGTAAACTTACGATGGCCACAGTTTCTTACAACGGCTAGCCATCGTAAGTTATGTAACTTACACGGCCCTGGCCGGCCATCGTAAGTCATGTTACTTACGACAGCCGTAGGCCCTAGGCCGTCGTAAGTAGAAGACCCGTCGGCCAAAACCCTAAGCTGTCATAAGTTAAAGGCCCGTCGTAATTAAGGCGTAACTTACGACAGCCAGGCACATGGGCCGTCGTAATTGGCGGTTTATATCCGCCGCCGCCGCCCCGGGCTCAAGCTATTCCGCCCAAGCCCCGCCGCCTCCGCCCAGCCGCCACGCCCGAGACCGCCGCCTCCGCCCAGCCGCCAGCGCCGCTGGCCCCGCCGCACCGCGCGGCCCCCGCGCCGTCCGGCCCTACCGCCGCCCAGCCCTGCCCCAGCGCCGCTCAGCCCCTGCGCCGCCCAGCCCAGCGCCGCCCGAGCCTGACCGACCTCTCGCGTGTCGCCTCCGCCCGCCGCCGCTCGGCACCGAGCCCGCCCCGCTTCTCCGTTATTTCGAAGTAAGTTTTATTAATCGTATAAATTATTTATTTAGCTCATATATTAATTAATATAGTTATTTATTAATTAGTTTAGTTAATGAGTTAACTTTTTACTTAATTAGGTTACTTTATTCTGGTTTAGTTGATTATTAAGTTGATTATTAGTTTAGTTGATTAGTTAATTTGTTAGTTTAATATTTATTTTGTAATTTGGTTACTTGATTAATATTGGAGATTATATAGTTATTTAATTTGTTAACTATATTACTTAGTATAAATTTAGGTGTAAATTTTAGTTTAGTTTTTTTATTTGAATATTAATGTTTAATTTAGTTTTCTTATTTGAGTATTTAGGTGTAGTTTTCTTATTCGCGGTTTCGATCCAGAAGCCCATAGCGGTGAACCTTGGCTCGTACGTCATCACTGGTGGGACCCGATGGAGCATAACTTAGGACTGCTGGCCCACTTCTCTGTCTCTCTCTCGTTCTTTCCTTATGTCTCTCGTTTTTACCTCTCTCTCGTAAATCACTCCAAAAAGGAACATTCACGTAACCTATACATATGTGTCACCCGTTTTGGACCGGCCCATCTCACATGCGTTACGCATGTGAGGCGTGTAGGTTCAAAATTGTCCCTTTTTTGACAGCCTGGGAGTGACCGAGGGGGCATGCTTATGATGAGATGTGTGGTCTGGATTTTGGACGGTGTAACCCTAATGTTCTCTGCTGTACCATTATCGCGTGTGCAGTTGGAGAACAGCGGGGTTATGCTGCCAAAATTTCGTCTGGATTCGAACCCGCGTCTCGTTATAAGCACGCTCCTCTCGGTCACTCTTGGGTGGGTTTAGGACCTATCCCTTCCAATAGATGTAAATTGAACGTAATTTCTCTAGCTTTGTATTGTAGAGTAAAACATCGGTGAAGACCGCAGTTGGATGTATACTGGTTGAAGAGCAGATCTGGTGGTCACTCAGATGAGTGGTTCACCAAGACAGATGTTTTGTAGATCGAGCATTTTTGTTGTCAAATACCGATAAGGGGCGGTGCTTATGTATGAAATGCCGGAATAGCAAGTTTTTGAACAAAGTGGAACTTTCGATACATTTTTGTCGAAATGGTTACATGCCATGTTATGAGGTCTGGACCTTTCATGGCGAGATAGCTTCTAAAGCTGTACAAGAAGTGGAAGAGGACATTGATGATAACACGGAGGACAATAGGATGGATGAGATGCTAGAAGCTATACAACCAGACCTTACGAAGGATCGACCTACAACGGAAGCTGAAGCATTCTTCGTGCTTCTCAAAGTTCCAGAACAGCCGCTGCATGAACACACGAAAGTGACCTTCCTCACTTTCATGAGTAGATTTATGACAATTAAGTCTAAGTATTTCTTTTCTAATAACTGTTACAATGACCTCATCAAATTGATCAACGATATCCTTCCACGGCCCCATAAAGTGCCTAAAGATATGTATCACGCGAAGAAATTGCTTTCGGGTCTCGGTATGAAATATGAGAAGATTGATGTGTGTCCAGACAACTGCATGCTTTTCTGGAAAGAACATGCGAAAGAGACAAAATGTTTACAATGTAATGAATCAAGGTATGTCGAAGCCGTTAATGAAGATAGTGAAAATGTTACGATAGAAGTGGCACATAAGCAGCTTCGATATTTACCTATGACACCTCGGTTGAAGCATTTGTTTCTTTTGAAAAAAAATGCCAGACACATGAGATGGCACAAAGAAGGTGTACGTCAGAACAAAGAAGTCATGACGCACCCGTTCGATGGTGAGGCATGGAAGGTGATGGAACGGTTTGATCCAGAGTTCGTCCGTGATGCAAGAAATGTTCGTATTGGGTTGGTGACAGATGGATTCTCGCCGTTCAGTACAAACGCTTCACCATACTCCTGTTGGTCTGTCTTTGTCATTCCATACAATCTACCACCGGCTCTCTGTATGAAGTATGAGTTCATGTTCTTTAGCCTCATTTTACCTGGGCTGGATCATCCTAGGTCACGCATCAACGTGATGTTGAAACCGTTGATCGTTGAAAATGTTGTGGACAGGAGTCGAAGCGTATAACAATTACATGAAGCAGCAATTCAACCTTTGAGCTGCTTATTTGTGGTTTGTCCACGATATTCCTGCGTATGGCATGTTTTCTGGATGGAGCACTCACGGTCGTTTGACGTGTCCAATATGTGCGTCTGACGCTGACTGTTTTCGACTTACTCATGGAGGAAAGATATGTTACCATGATTGTTACAGACGTTGGCTTCCTTCGAATCACATGTTTCGGCAATAGGGGAATGTATTCAGAAAGGACACCGTTGTCACTAAAGGACCACCGAAACGTCTTAACGGGTCGGAAATATCTGATATGTTGGATAAACTGTTGACAGACAAAGATCGTCTTGGATATTTTGTCGGTTTCGGAGATGATCACAATTGGACTCACATATGGGGAGGTACCATATGTGAAGTCGTTGATACTAATGCACAACATTGATGTCATGCATCAAGAGCGTAACATGTGGAAATGTATCATAAGCACATGGATGAACATGATGGGCAAAACGAAAGACAATATAAAGGCTCGAAAGGATCAGGCTAAGCTTGGTAACCATCCAACTCTTGAGCTTTCTGAAAGTGGTGATAAACCACGTGCTTCCTTCTGTCTTCGACCAAAGAAAACAAAAAGAAGTACTCAAATGGTTGAAAAGTTTGAAATTCCTAGATGGTTACGTAGCTAGTCTGAAATGAGTTGTGAATATGAAAATGGGAAAACTAACTGGGTTGAAGAGTCATGATTATCACATAATCATGGAAAGACTTCTGCCTGTTATGTTTTGAGGCTATTTTGACGATGCGGTGTTAAAGGTGCTAGCCGAGCTTATCCACTTCTATAGACAACTCTATGCTAAAGAAATCATGATAGAGATGATGAGTAAGTTGGAGAAGGAGATACCGGTATTATTATGTAAGATGGATTTTTTCTTCCAGGCTTCTTCAATCTAATGCAACATCTCCTTATTCATCTTCCATATGAAGCTAAAGTGGGCTGTCCCGTGCAATATAGGTGGATGTATCGTATTGAAAGAGCGATAAGATATCTGAAACAAATGGTTCGTAACAGGGCAAAGGTAGAAGGGTGCATCGCCGAATCATTTACTCTTAAGGAAGTAGGATATTTTTCAAGTGTTTACTTTGCAGAGGAACACAATGTCAATACTTTGGCAATGAGGTATAATATGGATGATTAACCTCCTTGTAGTGATCTCACTTTTGCAACAAGAGGCACTGCAGTTAGTAGTTGCAATTTTCTCTACCGCAGAAGAAAGGAATGTTGCTTTCCTCTACATGTATGCTAATATAGATGAGATGGACAAATATTTCGAGTAAGTGTTTGTCCTACATTTATGCTACTCATCAAATGGAACAGATCTGTTCTAAATTTTTTTCGTACAGAGAGTTTCACAAACAGAATTGGACACATAAACATCAACCTACGATTAAACAAGTAGAAGTGATGCAACGAGATGGAATAAACGGAAGACCTAACTTTGTATCATGGTTTCGTGATCATGTAACAATTTCTTAAGAACTTACGAGTATTTATAAATTTTTCTTATAACTTACGAGTATTTACAACGTGTTCTTGTAACTTCTTATTTTGGCAAGTGCATGAAAGATGCCAACATCCATGAAGACTTGCGACAACTATCCTACGGATTGGTTAAAGTTAGAAGTTACGGTAGATATGACATTAATGGCTTCCGATTCCATATAACTCAATTTGAATCTCATCGTCCACTCGCGGCAACGTCAAATACCGGAGTTATGACGAGGGCAATCGACTCTCAAGGATATGAAACTAATTACTATGGGATCATTAAAAAACTCTTGAATTGCTTTCATCAGTAATAAGGATCTTCGAGCGGTATTCTTTGACTGTGATTGGTTTGATAACAATCATGGAATTCGACAAAACCAATTTAGCTTGGTGGAAGTCAAACACAAGGAACAGCTATGAGGATACAATTCATTTGTTCTTGCTCGCCAAGTGGAGCAAGTATATTATCTACCTTATCCATGCAAAAAACGTGAAGCTTGGTGGGTGCTACATAAGGTGAATCCACATGAGCGGTTATACACTCCAGGAGATGATGGATACCATGATACTATTGAAGTTGATGAGGTTTACCAAGAAGAAGAGTTGCCTGAGTCGTTCATTGTCGAGCCTGGTGTAGGACTCGATGACTTGGTTGGATACGCTCAAGATGTCGAGACTTATGATATGCGGAAACGAAAACGAAAACGAAATCTAGTCCAGACTCTCAGAAAAGAAGATTGATGGTCGGGTTTATGGAGTAGGGTACATGATCGTGACATTCATGAATTTTGAAATTGATGAAGTAATGTTTTCTTCACTAATTATCATGAGTTTTGTATATTATCTAGTATATTTATCAATTACTCGTTGCATCAGAATGTCATCATCAAATGGAAAGGGAAAGGGGAGGAAGGGGGTGAGAGGGTTCCTAACCCAGCCCCGGAACTTGGTCTTCTCAGGTACCTCATCAGGTGCGAGCGGACGCTCTCAGCTGATGAGGCACCTTCCAGACTTTTCGGACCAAGTTGTGGCATTTCAGCGCATGGAGGTAATTTCAGTTGCCAATCACGTTATTTGAAATTGCATTTATTAATTATTTTTTCTTATGAATCATATATTTTTCCAGTCCGACTCAAAAAGCATTAACGATGCAAAAATCAATGCACCGATTGTGGTACAATAGAGTTGTAACTCACTAGTTATTCCAGATGCTCGCCGTGATCTGTCATTACGTGCGACTATCTCTACTATAGAAAGAAAGAAGAAAAAAAGATGAAATTTTCTAGTATTTACTAGAAAAAGGGCTTTCTACATAGGGATCGTCAAAACAATGATTTTGCCCTATCAGCTATAGGAAGGAAGAACACTTCACGAGAATCAAACTAAGAGGAAAGTCGCACTCCATGGTGCCCATGCATTTCATTTTGCAGTCCACTCACTGCCTAGCAGGCTTGGCGAGCCGGAGGTTAGGGCTACCCAGCCCTCGGAGCCGGCTACACAGCCCACGGAGCCAGCTACGCAGCCCTCGAAACCGGCGAGCGTGGATCCTTCGGGCTCCAGTGGCGACCAGCCGTCCGGTTCACCGGACGTGGTGCCGCCGATGAGGCGACGCACAAGGAGGACCCACTTTGCTCCTCCTCCTATTCCTCGTGAGCGGATCACCATTCGCCCACTCGGAGACAGGTAAATAAATTGTATAGTATTAAATATTGGATGTTGTCTACCGATACATAATAAGTTAACAAATTTTGTAGATTTTGGCACGACTGTTCGTTAGCGGGTCAGGGACACCACAAGCAGGTTAATGGTGTCATCGGGGCTTTAGTGTGGTGGCATTATCCCGGTGTCATCGACGGCGTCCCTGCTTTATCGTGGGATGACTACGCTCGTGTCCCTCATGAGGTCCACGGCACCCTTCAGGGGGCCGTGTGGAACGATTTTATGGTAAGTTTAAATGTTTGCACTTTTTAAACATACATATTAATCAAAATTTTGTTTTCTTAAAGTTGAGGTACCATCTAGAGGACTCGAGAAAAAGCATGATGGTGCACGCTACTACCGTGTTCCACAACAATGCTCAGAAGCTCGTGGTGCAGGCGTTGTCGTACGCCCGCATCCAGGCCATAAACGAGTACAACAAGCGGAATCAGCAAAAGCAAGGCGGTCTGTTTAGAAAGGACTCCGACACGTACTTGATCGAGGAGCAGTACGTGGAGTTAAGTTTTCAAAATTCATCAATTTATTTATAAGTAATACTAGTACTGACACACTTGCATTATTTCTTTGTTCTATAGGAAAAGTACGCGCAGGAGCACTACAGGAAAATGACATATTTTCGTGGACCCTCGACCCACGAAAATAACTCGTCAAAAATAAATTTAATTTCGTCGGTGGCTCACGAAAATAAGTTTATTTTCGTCGGCCAAATACGGCCCACGAAAATATTTATTTTCGTGGGCCAAAATGATGCCCACGAAAATAAAGGTAAGTTATTTTCGTGGGCCACCTTTTGGCACACGAAAATAAAGTCCTGTTATTTTCGTGGGTTACCTCTTGGCCCACGAAAATAAAGTCGTGTTATATTCGTGGGCCACACTTTGGCCCACGAAAATAAAGTCGTGTTATTTTCGTGGGCCATATTTTGGCCCACGAAAATACTGGCTGGTTATTTTCGTGGGCCAACAGGTGGCCCACGAAAATAATATGGCCCTATTTTAGTCGGCCATTCATTTCCCCACGAAAATAATATTGCACTATTTTCGTGGGCCACTTCTTGGCTCACGAAAATATATATATGATTATTTATAATTTTATGCATATTGTGTAGTTCCAAGCACATAAAATAATAAAATATCTATCAAGCACACAGAACACATGACACGTTATAACAAATGCAACAAACTCAATTAAACATTATAAAATCCATTACATCGTCCAAACAATATTGTCCATTACATTGTCAACACATAATATAACATAAACGAACATGTTACATTATTCATACAACGTTTTTGTCAAAGCAAATCATATCACATGGCCACATTGAGCTTTCCAACAAACCAACAAATTGCTTCGACACCATCTTGCTCGCCGTTTTGTTGTTTTCCTGTATCAAGCCAAAGTGAAGTATATGACTAATAGATTGAAATAAAAAGTAACAACATATTTGATTCTATGGCTTATTATACACGAGCTCCATTTAAATTAAGATACATAATATATGATGCAGATGAAAACACAAAACTTACCTAATTGCTACCACCAGGAGCGAAGAATTGATCGACAAAGTCGTCCCCTCCACCCTGTCCCCCTAAAGAAGATGCTCACAAATTTGTAACAGAAGGACTATGAAAGTTTTGTACCCTTGAGGATGATCCCTAGATAAACAATAGTACATGTTACAAGTATACTAACAGTTTATAAAAATGAAAGAGAACATAACGATAATATGTACTTGTGTTCTAACGGGAAAAAGTTGTGGAGGCACCGGTAGCGGTGAAGACATAGGTAGCTGCGGAGGCTGCGGTAGCGGTGGCATAGTGGCAGACAGCCCATGTTGAGAAAAGTATCCCAAAATCATTTTGAAATATTTAGCTTCATTCTACTATAATTATGCATGCATCTATTGTCTAATATAAATATTTGAACTCTTATATTAATGTACCTGCATCGATTGTTGCCACGCTGCTAGATTCGAGAAGTAGTCATTTTGTGCTTTTATAAACTCTTCTTGTCGTTTCATGCGGTCTTCTTGTAGCCTCAAGTGGTCTCTCAATGCAGCCTGCTCCTCCTCCATTTGTTTTAACCTGGACTCATTTACTGTATGAGTATGCCAAGAAGAACTCTGTCCGCTCTGTGTTGACCGTGACCGCGAGAGAACCACATCTGTGTTCATGACACCGTTGAACATCGAATACCTGCAATAGTCATATGTCATAACTATAAGGTGACACTTGGAAAAATTTAACTATGTGAATATATGAATATGAGAGTAGTAAGTTCACCTCCCGTGACGCTTTCCTCCACCGGATTCATATAAAGCAACTACGTCGACGTCTTCTTTTTTCTAATTATAATCATCTCCATGACGTCGAACCATCTCTTCACCATATTTCTCTTACATTAAAAGTAACTACAAAGCTACTATACAACAATTATATTGATTAATAATTACTTTTACTTATATGACATACCAGGTTCTGAGTGACCGTTGGAGTGCACAATTGACTATCATCTACGCCCCTATGCCTTGTTATATAAGTATCAATGAAAGAGGGTTCCTCACCACTTTGAGCAGCCTATATAGATATGTTACAAATATAGTTACGTAAAAGCTTATATTATAAGACTAAATTCTAAATCTACTAAACTTACCATCCGTTTTGAGAGACGAATATGACCATCTCCACCGTAACGATGGATAACTTGACCACCAGACTCACGGTTGATTCTCTTGGAGTTAGATTTTTCTCGATACTCACTCGATGCCCAATAAGTACATAATGAATAATAAGCATTAGCACACTTAACCATCCAAGAAATCATTACCTGACAGTATTGATAGTCCTCTAGATAAATTTTTGAAGCTCTCATTTTCTTGTTCATCATCTTTCTGAGCTTCTCCTTGTAGTACAAGCACACAGCTGTGATCCGAGCATTAGACATCATATCATTCACAATTTTACGTGCAGCTTTGTTAAAGACTTTGTGTGTTCTAGACTCGAGAGCAGCATCATGATCATCGGGCAAATGATACTAAAATTTATAGAATTTGTATTACTAAAAGTATAATGGACATAATTAAAGTGCAGTGTAGTGAAGACGTACCCAAAAATCATGCCAGACTGCCCTGCCACATTCTCATGCACAGCATGTGGAGCAATTCTATAGTGCTCCCAATGTATTGCAGGTTTCTCTTCACCTTTAATGTTCACAAGACCTTGATAATGATGGCGACATATAGCACCCAACACTGCATTAGGCTGCCTACGATGTTGTCGTCCATCCCAATCCAGATCATCCCATTGCCTACAAGTTAATTTAACAACATATATTATTTATCGAAAACATTGTATCTATAATTCAATACTGAGTTCTATATTTACTTACCAGTCACCGACAGGAGTGATCCGTAATCTCTGCTGTGAAGGCACAGCTAACGGGAGAGTGTTTGAAGACTGATACCAGAATGATTGCTGCAACTCTCCCGTATCAGTGTCATCCCCCTCGTCCTCATCAACTTCCTCCTCGGCTTCCTCATCAACATAGGCTCTTACCCCTTGTTGTTGTTCCTGCCCCGCAGAAAGTTCTTCCCCTTGATCCTCTTGACACTCCTCCTGGATCTCCTGCTCCACCTGAAATTAGATAAATTAGGTTTCGTGATATGATACATGGGTAAATATAATATAATTATAAGCTAATGAACCTGTTTATTAGTTTGTTCCATGCATCTTCTAAATGTCTCTCGTCTACTATTATTTGAGGCATTGCCTTGAAAAAGAGAGTCTTGACTACGTGAAGAGCTAGCAGACCGGCTCCGACTCTTGCTTGAGGAGCCAAAGAGACCCTTAGCTATATTCTTTAAGACCACGTGGCATCCTGTTGAAAAAAATGCTCAGAGATAAATACATAATGATACGAACAAAAGTAATGAAAATAAATTCAAATGTAATATAAATCAATTACATGATTAAAATTCATCATGATCTGATGTTCCTTCCGTAACATGTCAACCAACTTTCTTCTTCTGTCTCATCTTAACTTTTTTAGTGCTACGTCTCTTTCTTTTAACCACTACTTCCTCTTCTACCCCATTGTCTTCAACATCACCAACTAATATATCAAGACCTAAACCATTATCTATATTAAAAGACGGTAGAATATCATCCTCTTGGTACACTTCATCTTGTTCTTCTTGATAACCAGCATCACCAGGGGCATCTAACCGTTCTCGTGGATTAACTTTATAGACGTCCCACCAAGCACTCAACTTTGGACAAGGATATGGTAGGTAGTAAACCAACTCAACTTGATGAGAAAGAACATAATTATCGCATCCACGGAGTCTATTTTCATGTTTTACTTCTACTATACCAAATTCATCCTGTCGTGTTCCCCTGTTATTATCAAACCAGTCACAGTGGAAAAAGTAACTCTAGAATCCTTGGAGCCACCAAATTTAAACTCCACAATGTTTTAAATAATCCCATAATAGTTAGTTTCATGCCCATGTGCATCACATGCTCTAGTTACAACTCCACTATTTATCGTGGCTGCAAGGGGATGTTTTCCTTCAAATTTGGCCGAACAAAATCGGAACCCATTACGTCGTAATGACCAAAACTCCTTGCTGTTATGGTTCCTTGAGAAATTTATCGTAGGTCTTCATGAACATTAGCATCGACCATGCACTACATATTAAATAAAAATATTACTTTTACTAATCAGGATAACTGAAGTGATAAAAGTAACATGTAATAACAGAATGTTACATACTTCCAAAACCAATTTATGAAGTTAGGACCCCTATGAAGGCCATCACGACGCATTTTATCTAATTGTTTGCTTGTTAGTTGGCACGTATACTTCCAAAATTGTTTGTCGAACTCGCTACATAATACAAAATATTAGTACATTAGAACATCTTCTCTTGTAAAATGTGAGAAAAACATTAGATGTTTCTTCATGGTAATTAGTAGAAAAAACACTTACACAAAATATTGAGTCATCTCCTCGATGTTTGTATACATGTATAACATATATGAATTCCATTCTTCTTATAAAACCACATGCCTACTGCTGCCACCAACCGTTTTTCCTTTACATGAAAAAATATTTAAATTTCCCGCAGGAGTTTCTTCATCTATGTGGTACCGTGTTGTGGGAGCATACACATTATGTTCCTTAGCAAAGAATGTACTTGAGAAGTATGCTACCTCTCTCAGAGCAAATGCTTCTGCAATACACCCTTCTACTCTTGCTTTGTTCAAAACCATTGCTCTTAGTTTCTTTAGTGTCCTTTCAATGTGGTACATCCATCGATATTGTACGGGGCCAAACTTTAGCTTCGTAAGGCAAATGCACAAGTAAATGTTGCATTACATTCATAAATCCTGGCGGGAATATCTTTTCCATTTTGCATATGAGTAAAGGTATTTCTTTCTCCAATTTTTCCATCATTTGAACTGTAATTTCTTTAGCACGTAGTTGTCTATAAAAGAAACTAAGTTCCGCAAGGACTCTCCACACATCCTGATGCACATATCCATGGAACATTACTGGAAGAAGTCTTTCCATCATATATGATAATCGTGGCTTTTGAGATTCTTTAATACCCAATTTTCAAGATTTGTCGTGCGCCTCAACCCAGCACAATAACCGTCAGGAAACTTCAATTGTTGCAACCATTTTAGAACTTCTTTCTTTTCACTAACTTTAAGACAAAATAGAGCACGTGGCAATCTCTATTTTCCACTACCATCCTGTCTGACTTCTAGAGTCAGACGATTACAAATATATGCTAAATCTTTTCGATCCTTTAAATTATCTTTTGTCTTTTTAAAATTGAAACATGTGCTAATTATGCTTTTTGCTACATTGCGTTCCTAATGCATCACATCAATGTTGTGTAGCAATAACAATGACTTAGCATAAGGAAGATCTCATAGGCCACATATATGAGTCCAATTGTGCTCCTGACCAAAACCAACAAACCCACCATCTATAGGGATAAGTTGACTGAGCCATGCAGCAATCTCAGCACTAGCCAAACGTTTTGGCGGACCCTTTGTTACAATAGTATCCTTTTGAAATGTATTAACTTGCCTTCGAAATGGATGATTTGCTGGTAGAAATCGTTGGTGGCAATCAAAAAAACAGACTTTGCCCCCATGAGTAAGTCTAGAACAATCAGAGTCTGATCCACAAATAGGACAACAAAGTTTGCCGTGTGTGCTCCATCCTGAAAAAACACCGTATGCAGGAAAATCATGAATGGACCACAAGTATGCTGCTCGCAAGTTAAACTTCTGCTTTTTGTAGGTATCATACGCTTCTACTCCAAGCCACAATTCTTTTAACTCCTCGATCAATGGTTGAAGAAAAACCCCTAAATATTTTCCTGGATGTTTACGACCAGGAATGATTAGAGACAAGAAAATGTATTCATATTTCATACACATAGCTGGTAGAAGGTTGTATGGTATAGCAAAAACTGGCCAACATGAGTACGAGGCAGAAGTTGTGTTGAATGGTGTGAAACCATCGGTGGTCAAACCAATATGAACATTTCTAGCATCTTCTGCAAATTACTCATCAAAAGAATCCAATGCCTTCCAAGCCTGAGCATCAGATGGGTGTGTCATTACTCTCTTTGTTTCGCGCACACCTTCCTTATACCACCGCATGTGTCTTGCAGTTGATTTAGGTAAAAACAACCGTTTCAGCCTAGGTGCAAGAGGCATGTAACGAAGTTGTTCCACTACCACTTCTGTTTTCACCAATTCACCGTCCTCATTTGTGGCCTCAATGTATTGAGATTCTTTACAAACCGAGCATTGTGTCAGATTTGCATTCTTCTTCTTCCAGAAAAGCATACAATTGTTAGGACAACAATCAATTTTTTCATACTTCATACCAAGGCCTGACAACAGTTTGTTTGACTGGTACATGTCTCTTCGCAACTTATGATTCCTCGAAAGAATGTCTGCTATCAAATCCATAAGATCATCGTAGCACTTGTTCGACAAATTATACTTTGATTTTATAGACATGAGACGAGTAACGGTCGAAAGGACAGACACTTTAGTGTGATCATGCAACTGTTCATGTGATGCTAAGAGAATTCTATAGAATTCTTGAACTTTAGGTTCAGGAATTTCTTCAGATGTTTCTGCACCACAATCACGATTTAGTGCTTCAACCATATCTTCCATTCTGTCATTGTTATCACCATCTATGTTATCAACATCAATATTACTATGGTATAACTCGCCAAGCTCATACCATGTTTCATAACCAGGCATAAAACCAAATCGACAGAGGTCTCGTTCCATGTCAAACTTTTCCTTGCATAAAAAGTTACGGCACTTGTTGCACGGACATTTCACAAAACGGTTGGTCGATAAAGAGAAAGCCCGACTGATAAATGCATTAGTATTGATGGCCCATTCATCTGAAGGCGCAGCATTCTTCCGCCAACCATCATACATCCATCGTCTATCATCACCCATGTTGTAGACTATAGAATATAAGAACATAAAACTCATAAATATATATGTTACAACTAAAAATAAAAAGATAGAGAAAGTGCGTTCACTTTACATCTATTAGAAGGGATAGGTCCTAAACCCACCCAAGAGTCACCGAGCGGAGCGTGCTTATAACGAGATGCGGGGTCCATATCCAGACGAAATTTTGGGGGCATAACCCCGTTGTTCTCCAACTGCATGCCCGATAATGGTGCAGCAGAGAACAGTAGGGTTACACCGTCGAAATTTCGTCCAAATCCAGACCCCGCGTCTCATCATAAGCACACCCCCTCGGTCACTCCCAGGTTGTCCACAAAGGGACAATTCCGAACCTACACGCCCCCTCGGCAACAATTTCATCTTTAGATATCACGTTAGCCAAAACGAAAGAATAAAGATGAACTTTTTATCATCTATGCTAAAACCAAAACAAAGTTGATTACCACACGGGTTGCATTCTATTTCCACAATCATAAAATTTGGATTAACCACTACATGTCATACGTACTTAGGAGCAGCGGCTGAGGCGAGCTCGGAGTAGAGGCGGCCGGTGCAGTCTAGCAGTAGGGGCGGCGGAAACGGCGCGGCGCAGCAGCTTCAGCGATGACGAGTGGGTACAGCACAGCAGTCAGGGAAGCCTCGTTCCTGTGGCAGGGCAGCCTCGGCCGGGCTGCGTGGTGGCGAGCTTGGGCTGCAGCCGGGCTACACGCTGAATCAGGTGGCGCACATGACAGGCGGCGTGCAGGCCGGGTGGCATGGTCGGGCGGCGCGGTGGACAGCCGGCGGCTGGGCGCGGGGCTGGGCGATGCAGGTCGAAGGTCGAGGCAGTGGCGCCGGCAAGACTGCCTGGTGCGAGCAGCGGTGGCGCAGCTCCAGTCAGGGGCGGCGGCGGCTTTGCACGGGACGAAGCAGCGCAGCCCGGGGCGACGGCGTTGGCGGCGGCTGCGGCTCTGGCGGGCGGCGCACCGGTCGACGGCGCTGGGCGCGGGCAGCGGGCGGCACAGGTTATGGCGGCAGCGGCAGGTCACAATGAAAACCGAAGCCTGTCTCGGCTTGGTATAAGATTTAATTTCGTGTGCCTAACAGAAATCCACGAAAGTAGCGCTTATTTTTGTGAGCCGCCCGGAAGCCGATGAAAATAGCACGTATTTTCGTGTGCCTGTCAGAAGCCCACAAATTTAAGGTCCTATATTTTCGTGAGCCGCCCGGAAGCCAACGAAAATAGCTCCTCTTTTTGTGTGCCTGTCAGGAGCCGACGAATTTACTGAGCGTACTTTTGTCGCAAACCAAGAATCTAGCTCGTATTTTCGTGTGCCTGTCGGAAGCCCACGAATTTAAGGTCCTATATTTTCATGAGCCACCCGGAAGTCGACAAAAACAGCGCCTCTTTTCGTGTGCCTGTCAGGAGCCCATAAATTTACTGCGTACTTTTGTCGGGAGCCGAGAATCTAGCGTGTATTTTCGTGTGCCTGTCGGAAGCCCACGAATTTAAGGTCCTATATTTTCGTGAGCCGCCTGGAAGCCAACGAAAACAGTTCCTCTTTTCGTGTGCCTGTCGGAAGCCCACGAATTTAAGGGCCTATTGTCGTGTGCCTGTCGGAAGCCGACGAAAATAGGTCCTATTTTCGTGTGCCTGTCGGAAGCCCACGAAATTAGGGCATCTATTTTCTTGTGCTACAGATAACCCACGAAATTGACATCCCCTTGTTTTCATGTGCCACCAGAAACCCACGAAATTAGCATATAATTTTGTGTGCCTTGACTTAACCCACAAAATTTCACACTATTTTCATGTGTTGTTCCTCTAACCCACGAAATTAGTGTCACATTTTCGTGTACTAGGTTATGGCTCACGAAATTAGTTTTATTTTTGTGAGGGCCCACGAAAATACGTTTAGCCGACGAAAATAATGCATTTTCCTGTAGTGGAGGTGAAGAAGATACACGGGAAAGGCTACGATTGGGAAAATGCGCCAATCGAGCCTAGAGCCATGTACGCAAGCGGTAGCGGGAAGGCCCATGGATGGTGAGTTGGTCAAATGTTTAATTTTTAAAAACTTCCTTCTTCTACTTATTATTTTTCTATCTTTCATAGGTTTGTCATTTTCAATGGATTTGTCGACTTGAGGGCGGCTCGGCCTTCGAGAGGCACTCCATCGACGGAGGCTTCATCCATTGGGCCATTGAGTGGTCGTCTGTCGTAGAGGGACTTGGATTTCCATGCCATTGAGGAGCTCGACAGGACGAGGGCCGTCCAGGAGTACCAGGCCAACCTCATGGCCCAGATGCAGGCAGCGGCGGAGGTAAGTAATTTAAATTACTGTATTTTAAATTTTTAATATTTCAGTAATATACATGTGTTCTAATATGTTCCAATGACAGGCTTTAGCTCGACGGAGTGGTCGGGAGCTCCCATTTCCTTCGTGGCCGCAGCCGCCACAGGCGCCCTCACCACAGCTGCCCCCAGCACATGTACAAATGGCACTGTGTAAATCTTTAATACTATTTAATACAATGAGGGAGATAAAGTGATAGAGAGAGAGGGGGAGAGATAGTGAAAGAGACAGAGGGATGGGGAGAGATTGAAAGAAGAGTAGAGAGAGTGAAATAGAGAGAGAAGGGAGAGGGGGATGGGGAGAGGGACAACGAGAGCGAGAGAGAGAAGGAAGAGGGGGATGGGGAGAGGGACAACGAGAGCGAGAGAGAGAGAAGGGAGAGGGGGATGGGGAGAGGGACAACAAGAGCGACAGAGAGAGAAGGGAGAGGGGGATGGGGAGAGGGACAACAAGAGCGAGAGAGAGAGAAGGGAGAGAGGGATGGGGAGAAGGACGATGAGAGCAAGAGAGAGAGAGGTGAGAGGGGGATGGGGAGAGGGACAAGGAGAGCGAGCGAGAGAGAGAAGGGAGAAGGAAATGGGGAGAGGGACAACGAGAGCGAGAGGGAGAGAAGGGAGATGGTATGGGGAGAGGGACAACGAGAGCGAGAGGGAGAGAAGGGAGAGGGGGATGGGCAAGAGGGACAACGAGAGCGAGAGAGAGAGAGAAGGGAGAGGGGGATGGGGAGAGGGACAACAAGAGCGAGAGAGAGAGAGAAGGGAGAGGGGGTGGAGAGAGGGACAACGAGAGCGAGAGAGTGAGAGAAGGGAGAGGGGGATGGGGAGAGGGACAACGAGAGCGGGAGAGAGAGAAGGGAGAGGGGGATGGGGAGAGGGACAACGAGAGCGAGAGAGAGAGAGAGAAGGGAGAGGGGGATGGGGAGAGGGACAACGAGAGCGAGCGAGAGAGAGAGAGAAGGGAGAGGGGGATGGGGAGAAGGACAACGAGAGCGAGAGAGAGAGAGAGAGAGAAGGGAGAGGGGGATGGGGATGGGGAGAGGGACAATGAGAGTGAGAGAGAGAAGGGAGAGGGGGTGGGGAGAGGGACAATGAGAGCGAGAGAGAGAAGGGAGAGGGGGATGGGGAGAGGGACAACGAGAGCGAGAGAGAGAGAGAAGGGAGAGTGGGATGCGGAGAGGGACAACGAGAGCCAGAGAGAGAAGGGAGATGGGGATCGGGAGAGGAACAACGAGAGCGGGAGAGAGAGAAGGGAGAGGGGGATGGGGAGAGGGACAACGAGAGCGGGAGAGAGAGAAGGGAGAGGGGGATGGGGAGAGGGACAACGAGAGCGAGAGAGAGAAAAGGGAGAGGAGTATGGGGAGAGGGACAATGAGAGCGAGAGAGAGAGAAGGGAGAGGGGTATGGGGAGAGGGACAATGGAGCGAGAGAGAGAGAGAGAGAAGGGAGAGGGGGATGGGGAGAGGGACAACAAGAACGAGAGAGAGAGAGTGAAAAAGGAGTACTAAGAGTGAAAGAGAGAGAGGATGAGAGAGTGAGAATGATACATGTCTAACTTTTATTTACTTTGTAGGGCTCACCAACGGAGGCGCAGACTCCATCTCCACAGCTAACGGCACCGGGATGGACGCGCGAAGACGACGTTCATGGCTATGGAGGTAGTTGTGAGGGGAGTGTGTAGCCGTTATGTGTTTTTAGATTTTCTTGGACTTTATGAATGGACCATCGAATCTGTATTGGATTGTTTGTCTATGTGAATGTCTGTTTGATTTGTCTCGTCTGGCAACTGTGCCAGGGCAGCTAGTTTCTGTTTTGAAAAAAATTAAAACCATAACTTACGACGGCCTGTATAAAGGCTGTTGTAGCCATCGTAAGTAAGCCCAAATAACTTACAACGACCTGGACCTAGCCATCGTAAGTAACATGGTTACTTATGACGGCCAGGTTCAGGCCGTCGTAAGTAGTATGGCCCAGCCCACCACGTGGCCCAGACGCTTACATACGACGGCTACGAGCCGCCGTCGTAAGTTGCGTAACTTACGATGGTGGCCGTCGTGAGATTACTTAACTTACAACCAAATCCAGATGACGGCTAAAAATAGTCATAATTAGGATTAAACCGTCATAATTAAGCTAATTATGACAGTTTAGACCTTACTTACGACGGTTTTAGACGTCATAAGTGAGTCATATTGCTAAACTGTTAGTGCAACGGTAGGATTCTTTTTTATCTGAAAGGGTGTCATAGAGTCTAGGAACAACACTTAGAACAGTTGTGCTCCAGAGGAGTCCTGCTACTCTTGTCATCCGGAGTGGGTCGCTGCCTTCTTGAACGGCCAGTCTCCTCCTATGAGAGAAACATGAAATGAGAAAATTTTCATACCCAGCGTACTCTTTACAGTTTATGCTCACTCATGCATATCACTGTAAATGGCATGTCCGGAGCTTGTCCTACATACTTGTCCTAGGTCCCGTAACACTGGAAGGTCATCTCGCTGAAAGGTTAACGCCCGGGGGAGGTCCAGGACGTGCAGCCTTCTTAGCTTGGTTCCGTACCCTAAGCCCGCCGGACTGCCTCCCCTGCGCTACAACTGAGTACTTGGGGGCCAGAAGGTACACACCTACAGACAAAAAAGTAACCGGATCCCGGACATTGCCCCCTCTCTTTTTTGTGCTTTCTTTCCAATACTGCTCTGGCCGTATGGTCAACTGCTTTTCCCTGTGCTATCCTTAGAAGGAGTTGTGCTATCCTTCCACAGGCGGGTCTGCTTTGCTTGGTTCCATACCCCAAGCCTACACACTCTGCCTCTCCAGCTCTACGGCTCAGTACCAGGGAACCGGACGGCTCATACCCCTAGACAAAGCTTTAACCATAGCCTAGACGACCCACATCGAATTACCCAAGCCTCGAAGCTTAGATGAGGACCGTAGGCCACAGCAAAACTAACAACAGGAAAGGCTGGCTAGAAAGCATGACTACTCCCTTTCTTCTGCCATATATGCAGCTCCGAACAGGTCGTTAGCGTCCCAGAACTCCCAGGAGGACCGATGCTGACGTCCTGCTTCCTTTGTTCTACTTGGTAGGTGGGCCCTAACTCAAGGGACACACCTACCAGGGGGCCATCACGGGGTATCATGCGGGCAAGACGTCGGACCAATGCAACACCAAGCAGAAGACTCAGGGCTCCGGCTACGACAAGCTGAAGACATTGGCTGAGGTCCCCTCGGGTCCTTGCGCTGCCAAGGATCCGATAGGTGTGTTAGCCATACTGCCGGAGCGCTCTGGGTCCTTACGCTGCTAAGGACCCGGAGGAACAAGCTCGGGACATCGGCAAATAGCTATCCACCTTGGCTAAGTCATTCCGGACCTTTGCGCTGCCATGGGTCCGAAGTCTGCATCAACAACTCAGGACAACACAAGACTTGACGCAAAAGGGTCTTTATTAGGAGCTATCCGGCACACAAAGGAGGATACAGGGTGAGCATGGGACCTAGGAGCTATCAGCGCTGGAATCTAGAGGCTACACGTCGGGCGACCTCCTCCACAGCAGACTTGGCCACCCCCGACACGCTGTGGCCCTGCACCACAGGTTCCAGGGAGATACTAGGGGTCGCAGCTCTGAAGGCAGGAGAGCACATGCTGTGCCACCTACTGGGTCAGAGCCTTGCCTTCGGCTTCCAGTTGCTCCCCCATGATGTCTTCCAGCGTCAGGAGCTTCTCCCAGACCAAGTCCAGGGCAGGGAGCACCTGGCTCACCTCCTGGGCCGGACCCCCAGAGCGCAAGGGGACGAAACTGAAGGGTTTCAGCACCGCTTCCACGCGGCTGAGTAAGTTCCAGACCTTCTCTGCCTCAGCGACACCAGAAGCCCGGAGGTCTTTGACCACCTTGGTGGAAGAATACAGCTCTCACGCCGGACTCCTCCTCGCCAGCTCCTGCTCCATGGTGGCCAGATCCTGCTCCTTGGTGGCCTGCCAGGCAGCCCGCTCGCCCAGGTCAGTCTCCCTGGCCGAAGCGGCAAGCTCCCGGTCGTAGACGCCTTGAAGCCGATTCCTCAAGTGCCCACGCTCCTCCTCATGAGCGGCCACACGGTAGGAGAGCTCCCTCTCCCTTGCCTATGCCTCCTTCTCCCGATGAAGGAGCGTCTCCTGGATCTCCGTCAGACCCGCGAGACATGCATTGGCGGTGGCGTGGAGGTCCATGGCCTCAGCCAGGAGGCTCACCTCATTCTTATGGAGGTCAGCGACGACGGCCTCCTTCACCTACAGCACCTCCTCCCGTGCCTCAAGCTGCTCCTCCCGAGCCCTCGCCATCGCCCTGGCGGACTGGACCTGCGCCTTCAACAGGTCGTCCCAGTACCGGAGGCGTTCCCGCTCAGACCTCAGCTCGGACCACTCCTGCTCGAGCGTGTCCTGCATCTGGTCCAGGCTAGAGCGGACTGCTCTCATGATGCTGGGGGGTGGGACAGCCTTCGGCATCGCCAGGCGAGGGACTGCCTCGACTCCCTCCGGTTCTGCACCTTCCCGTGGGGCTACCACCACGGCATCCTGCGGAGGGAAAGGAGGAGGACTAGTAGCTCGCTCAGCAGCAGCCGCGCCGCTACCAGAGGCGTCCGCACCCGCTGGTTGGCTGGCCTCGGGGGCCCGGATGTCGACATCCGGGCCACCCTAGGCGCAGGCTCAGGCACTGCCGCTGGTGTTGGAGCTTCTGCGAAGAAGGAGCTCCGGCTCCTGGACTGCTGAGCAGGAGGAGGAGGAGGAGGAGGAGGACGAGGAGGAGGAGGAGGAGGAGGAGGAGGAGGAGGAGGAGGAGGAGGAGGAGGAGGAGGAGGAGGAGGAGGAGGAGGAGGAGGAGGAGGAGGAGGAGGAGGAGGAGGAGGAGGAGGAGGAGGAGGAGGAGGAGGAGGAGGAGGAGGAAGGGTGCTTTGCTGAGGAGCACTGTAAGAAGAAACATCAAGAGTCAATTACGCCGTCCAGAGGCTCAATACACAACCTAGACAGAAAGGTTGAGCTGTACCTGGAGGTATGGAAGTTCCACCCCGTGCGGAGCTTCTTACACGGAGGGCTCGAGCCACTCGCCCCCGGCAGTGTTGAGGTCGCCTCCGTCGGCTTTGGAGCCGATGGAACCTCAGGGGTCTTCATCACCGAAGATGATGTAGAAGGAGCCTTCCCTGCTGAGGACCTCGACGGTGTAGATGCGCCCTGTGTTGGGGCTGCCCTCGATGGCTGAGGAGCCGATGGCGCTGCTGGAACCCTCGTCGCTGCCGACGCCACTCCAGGAACCTTCCCCGATGAGGGCTACCGAGCCGGAGACACGTCTGAGGGCCTCTTTTGCAACGGGGACGCGTCGGGATTCCTCCTTGAAGATCCAGCAGCGCCAGCCACCCTTCCTGCGGCCGCCGGGGCTGCTCCGACAGCAGCAGCTCCAGAGCTGCCGCCGGCGCCAGTCACTGAGCCCGGTGCGGGATCACGGGAAGCCTGGGAACCCCTCACCCGGTGGCCCGAGTGTAGCACCCTCAATTTCATATTCATCCATTGCATATAGAAAAACATTATAAAAGAAATAGAAATGGGAAAGAATCATAAAAATGGGAGAAAGATAGCTGAAAAGAGCCAATTCCAATTCGCCGAGGAGCACTGTCGACACTTCCCGCGGCCCGTTGGCAATGTGTCGCCTTCGGAGCTAGTCTCTGCAGCGAAGCGAGGCTCAGCCCCGCGGGACACATGTTGACTTCGGAGCTAGTCTCTGCAGAGAAGCGAGGCCCGGCTCCACGGGACACGTGTCGCTCTTGGAGCTCGCCTCCGAGAGGTCCGGCCCGCTGGACACGTGTCACCCTCGGAGCTCGCCTCCAAGAGGTCCGGCCCGCTGGACATGTGTCACTCTCAGAGCTCGCCTCCAAAGAGTTCCGATGCTGCTGGACACGTGTCATTCTCGGAGCTCGTCTCTGAGGAAAAAGGAGGCCCGGCGCTGCTGGACATGTGGCACTCTCGAAGCCCACCTCCGAGGAGAGGGGAGGTCCGGCACTGACATGTGGAGCCCCCAGAGCGCGCCTCTGAGGGAGAGGGAGGTCCGACCCTGCCAGACACGTGGCGCACGCGGAGCTCGCCTCTAAGGAAAAGGGAGGCCCCGCCCCGCCAGACACATGGCGCACGTGGAGCTTTGCCTATGAGGAAAAGGGAGGCCCGGCCCCCGCTGGACACATGGCATCTCCGGAGCTCACCACTGCGGAGGTGACGAGATCCTTAAGCGGTTTTTCGCCTGTGCGCGCGGGAATACCCGGTACTGAGGAAACCGATACGATTTCCACGTCGATACCGTACCAAATCAATTAGAGATAAGCTGTTAAGATCCAAAACAAATTGAATTGGACTCTTATTTGAAATCCGATGGGAGTAGGACTCTTCTTTTCCTTTTATAAATAGAACCAGAAAACCCCCTTGGCCGTAACACCTTTCTGAGTCGACAACTTGGAGGCCCTAGCTTCCAACTCGCCGAGTTACACACTCCTTCGCCGGAGTTCAGTCGCCGGTGAGCCGCCGACGAGCTCCGTCGAGTTCGCCATCACCGGAAAAGAGCTGAGGATCATAAGAGAAGTGAGGTAGGTCTTCGTACGCATCTTACGACATCATCGTTGTTTCTTCGCATCTGTTTTCTTTGTTCCCTTCAAACAGAAGCTGTTTCGTATGGACAGATCACGTGTTGATCGGTTTTTTACGATGGAATTGATCTAGATCTTGAGTCAAGATCATCACCACGTCCATACTTGATCCTTACACCCTTTCTCACCATAAAACCCCATGCAAGCCTAGTAAAACATGCAAGAACACATACAAACTGGGCTAATGAAATAGCATCATAGGATTTGCACCATTGCATCTTGAGTAAAGTTTGTGCATGATGTTTGTTTGCTATAATTTTGTATGTGCATGGTCGTGAGTAGAAGGACAAGCTCTGGGAGCCATCTACGAAGAACTACAGCACTGAGACTTCGAGACACGTGAGCAATAAGAGCCACAGGAGCAAGGCAAGTACCCCTTGACCATATTGATCCCATGTTTTGAAAACTATTTTGTTTGCGAAAATGTGTATGCTTGAGTCAACTTGATGGAAAACTCTTTTATAGGAGTTTACTAGTTCTGTTAACCATCCGTGTCGCCAGGAAAGTTGATGAGTTGGGTATGGTCGTTTTTTCTTTTTGTTTCGCTTGGCTTACGGGTTACGGGAAGATGAGATAGAACATGTCTAGCTACTGCACTCATATGAATAATGATAATGAGAACTTGATGATGATAATGAGCATAGAATCGGGGGAGATCTAGGCAAGCTTGGTTCGTGGATGTGGTAGAATGAGATGGTGGTTTACTTGCCGTAGATCTAAGGACCGGTTCATGCCAGCACATGCCAGGAAAACAGTGCCACCACAAGGCCAAATATGGGTGCGGCTTAGCTGACTAATTAGGTAAGTTGCTAGATTGTTATGGACCGTGGAAGGCATGGAGAATGGGAGTCGAGAGAGGACTGCCCTGGGAACAGCATGGCACAAGAGGGGGCCCGTAGGTGGGAGAATGGTGATTCGAGCCTGCTGGTGAAACCTTAGTGAGTCCATACATCTAGTAGCCCCCTTTGTAAAGGCTATTTTGTGATCTCTTGGCCATACACCGACGGTTGTGTACTGGTATAATGGAGGTTCTGCAGTCGCCGATGGGTGACGAAATCACAAACTTGTGGGTAAAGTAGTGCCACCTCTTAAGAGTGTAAAACTATCATGATAGTCGTGCTTACGGTCACAAGCGCCTGGCCAACTCACATGATTATATGGGAGAACTTGGGATGGTTATTTGGTTATGGTTATGGTATGGTTATTGGGATTTGTTTCGGGACTGTTGAGTCATGACAAGGAGTTTGGTTTTCGGTTATATGATTGTGAGATGGATATGAACATGAGATGGTTATTATGAGCATGAGATGAAGTTGAGAAAGATTAATGGTTGGTTCAGACATGAAAAGTGATGAATTATGAGGGAGGTATGTTACTGTTTTACTTAAATATATGTTGGGATTAAATTCACTTAAAGATAGTTGCTGTTTTATCATGTTTGTGAAATAAACTTTGCTTTCTGCAATAAGCCTTTTTATTCCCTACCTTGCTATAAGCTACATGTCATACTTTTCCCGCACTTGCTGAGTACGACATGTACTCACCTTTGCATTATCATACTAACATCAGCAACAGGAGAAGAGTACTTCAAAGATCATGTGGAGTACTAGGCGTGCGAACTACCGTCAACTTGCCTATGGAGTTGAAGATGGAGCCGCTGCTGTTTAGTTTTGCTTCCGCTATCGTTTAGAGACTTCCGCTGCTATAATAAGTTAGAGATTCATGAGTCATTTTAATAAAGTACTTAAACACTATTCATTCGTGGTTATATTCTGAATTCAGTTTGTGGATTACATGTGTATGTGTGATGAACATCCTAGGCACACATATGTATTAGCTAGGTTCCGTGTTTTACGGGACCGGGCATCACAGATTGGTATCAGAGCCACGTTAACCGTAGGACGCAAGCCTAGGTAGAATGCACAGATTGGCATCAGAACCACGTTGACCGTAGGACGCAAGCCTAGGTAGAATAGATACTCTAAAACACATAGGAACACTCCTCTAAACTTCTATTTTCGAAAATTGCTTGCTGCTGCACTTCTTTATCAATTCAGCCGCCGCAAGTTGCTATTTTCAGCCCCTCTTTTCTCTTCTTCGGACAGCAACACCTTTGCTTCTTACCCCATAGCTTCTGAAGTTTTGGAGTTGCTTTCTCCTTCTCAAAAAATTTCCATGTCCTATTTGTAGATGCCGGTGATCCGGAGCACGAGTACTCGTTCACCACCACATGGGAGTGCACTTAACCCCATTGAGGTGTCCGATAGACCATCCCGCCACATGACGGGAACAGCACCAGTTCACATCATTGAGTACAGGATTCCCATTGAATAAGTTGTAATAGAAACGTTAAATCATAGTAGCTTGAATAGGAGTGGCGTGTTGAATTTTTGTGACGATTGCTTGTGTTTTTGTGCTTGAGTGTGAGTTGTGGGACACTTCTACGAATATCTACATCCACACATAGTAGATAGATGTGAGATGTTTTGGCATGTGTTCACAACCTCATATAGATTAAAAATAATAAGAGAAGATATTTAGTTCATACCCCTTGATGCATATAGTTGGGGGATCAATCTAAACTTCTATTTTCTATTCCACCCAACTCTCTCTCACAGATGGTGAGGGAAAACGCCAGTCAAAGGAGGAACATTCATGGCAACCATGAACCACAAGAGGATGGCCACGATGAAGTTCCTGAGAATGCTAACCTCGGGGCTGGTGCAAACAATCTTGAACGGTTGATGGCTATGCAGGACCAGCTCATGCAAACTATGATCCAAACTTTGGGTCAGCTGCAAGCCAACAACAACAACAATCCTAACCCCGTTCCTGCACCAGCACCGCCACCACCGCCACCACCGCCGGCTCACAACAGATTGGGAGAGTTCATGAGGACTCGACCGCCTACTTTTGCACAAGCTAATGATCCCATGGAGGTCGACGATTGGTTGAAATCCATGAAAAAGAAGCTTGCTATAGTTCAGTGCAATGATCCGGAGAAAGTTCTCTTCGCATCGCACCAACTTACGGGAGCAGCCTCTGACTGGTGGGACGCTCTTTGCAATGCTCATGACAACCAGGAGACTATCACTTGGGCTGAGTTCAAAGAGAGTTTCCGCTCTCATTACGTCCCTGCTGGAGTCATGATGCTTAAAAGGCAAGAGTTTGAAGGTCTCCGCCAAGGAAAGAAGAGCGTGAATGAGTACCTCAACAAGTTCACGCAGCTTTCAAGGTCTGCTCCAGAAGACGTCAACTCGGATCAAAGGAAGCAATACTCGTTCATGAGAGGGTTGAACAATGAGATCCAAGTTCAGCTGCTCAACAACGACTAGTCAAACTTCCAGAAGCTTGTTGACAAAGCTATAGTGGTTGAGAGCAAGATCCGTGAGATCGAGTAAGAGGGCAAGAGGAAGATGGCATATCAGCCACAAGGGAGCAATGTACGTCCCCGTTTCATGCCCCCAGCCGCACCACAGTATGGCTCGTCCGCTTCTACTTTCCGCCCTGCAAACCCACCTGGCCCTAATCCACCACCGCAGCAACGTCCTTTTGTGCAAGCACCTCGTGTGCCTTTGCCTTCTGCACCCCGTCCCAACATGAGCGCATATGCTCAAAACCACCCTCGCCCCAACGTTCCTGCTGTCTTGGGCAACAAGGCATGTTTTTCATGCAGAGAGACGGGACACTTTGCAATTCAGTGCCCGAGGAAAGGCCTTGGACAGCCAACCAACGCGCCCAAGCAGAACCCACAGCCGAACGGAGGAGCTAATCAAGGTAACCGTTTACAGCAGAACACGCTCGTGGCAACGTGAATCATGTCTCCGCTGAGGAGGCGCAACAGGTTGAGGACGTCGTAATTGGTATGTTCCTTGCCAACTCCAACCCCGCCATTCTTTTATTTGATTCCGGAGCATCACATTCATTCATATCATCCAAGGATGTTGCCAAGTATAATCTTCCCATATCACCCATGAATAACACTATGTTAGTTAATTCTCCCGGTGGAGAAATGAGAACTAATATAGTATGTCCGAAAGTAAACCTTAAAATAAGGGGGTAGACTTTCTTGCCAACCTTATTGTATTGTATTCTCAAGGGCTTGATATAATACTTGGAATAGATTGGTTAAGCAAGCACAACGGAGTGATCCGTTGGTGCAAGGTACAATGGAGCCATCACACGGAAGCCGAAGCTACATGGGAGCGTGAGGAAGACCTCAAGGCAGAATTCCCTCACCTATTCTCTACTCTATCGAATCTCGAGGGCGAGATTCAGTTTAAGGGGGGTAGGTTTGTAACACCCTCAATTTCATATTCATGCATTGCATATAGAAAAACATTATAAAAGAAATAGAAATGGGAAAGAATCATAAAAATGGGAGAAAGACAGCTGAAAAGAGCCAATTCCAATTCGCTGAGGAGCGCTGTCGACACTACCCGCGGCCCGCTGGCCACGTGGCGCCTTCGGAGCTAGTCTCTATGGCGAAGCGACGCTCAGCCCCGCGGGACACGTGTTGACTTCGGAGCTAGTCTCTGCAGAGAAGCGAGGCCCGGCTCCACGGGACATGTATCGCTCTCGGAGCTCGCCTCCGAGAGGTCCGGCCTGCTGGACACGTGTGACCCTTGGAGCTCGCCTCTGAGAGGTCTGGCCCGCTGGACACGTGTCACTCTCGGAGCTCACCTCCGAGAGGTCTGACGCTGCTGGACACGTGTCGTTCTCGGAGCTCGTCTCTGAGGAAAAAGGAGGTCCGGCGCTGCTGGACGTGGCACTCTCGGAGCCCACCTCCGAGGAGATGGAAGGTCCGGCACTGACACGTGCCGCCCCCAGAGCTCGCCTCTGAGGGAGAGGGAGGTCCGACCCCGCCAGACACGTGGCGCACGCGGAGCTCGCCTCTGAGGAAAAGGGAGACCCCGCCCCGCCAGACACGTGGCGCACGTGGAGCTTGCCTCTGAGGAAAAGGGAGGCCCGGCCCCTGCTGGACACATGGCATCTCCGGAGCTCACCACTACGGAGGTGATGAGATCCTTAAGCGGTTTTTCTCCTGTGCGCGTGGGAATACCTGGTACTGAGGAAACCGACACGGTTTCCACGTTGATGCCGTACCAAATCAATTGGAGATAAGCTGTTAAGATCCAAAACAAATTGAATAGGACTCTTATTTGAAATCCAATCGGAGTAGGACTCTTCTTTTCCTTTTATAAATAGAACCCAAAAACCCCCTTGGCCGTAACACCTTTCCGAGTCGACAACTTACACACCCCTTCGCTGGAGTTCAGTCGCCGGTGAGCCGCCGACGAGCTCCGTCGAGTTCGCCATCGCTGAAAGGAGCCGACGATCATAAGAGAAGTGAGGTAGGTCTTCGTAAGTTAACCATCCTTGTCGCCGGGAAAGTTGATGAGTCGGGTATGGTCGTTTTTGCTTTTTTGCTTCGCTTAGCTTACGGGTTACGGGAAGCCGAGGTAGAACATGTCTAGCTACTGCACTCATATGAATAATGATAATGGGAACTTGATGATGATAATGAGCATAGAATCAGGGGCGATCTAGGCAAGCTTGGTTCGTGGATGTGGTAGAATGAGATGGTGGTTTACTTGCCGTAGATCTAAGGACCGGTTCATGCCAGCACATGCCAGGAAAATAGTGCCATCACAAGGCCAAATATGGGTGCGGCTTAGCTGACTAATTAGGTAAGTTGCTAGATTGTTATGGACCATGGAAGGCGCGGGGAATGGGAGTCGAGAGAGGACTGCCCTGGGAACTGCATGGCACAAGAGGGGGCCCATAGGTGGGAGAATGGTGATTCGAGCCTGCTGGTGAAACCTTAGTGAGTCCATACATCTAGTAGCCCCTTTTTAAAGGTTATTTTTGTGATCTCTTGGCCATACACCAACGGTTGTGTACTGGTATAATAGAGGTTCTGCAGTCGCCGACGGGTGAGGAAATCACAAACTTGTGGGTAAAGTGGTGCCACCTCTTAAGAGTGCAAAACTACCATGATAGCCGTGCTTACGGTCACAAGCACCTGGCCAACTCACATGATTAGATGGGAGAACGTGGGATGGTTATTTGGTTATGGTATGGTTATTGGGATTGGTTTCGGGACTGTTGAGTCATGACAATGAGTTTGGTTTTCGGTTATATGATTATGAGATGGATATGAACATGAGATGGTTCGGATGAGCATGAGATAAAGTTGAGAAAGATTAATGGTTGGTTGAGACATAAAAAGTGGTGAATTATGAGGGAGGTATGTTGCTGTTTTACTTAAATATATGTTGGGATTAAATTCACTTAAAGATAGTTGCTGTTTTATCATGTTTGTGAAATAAACTTTGCTTTCTGCAATGAGCCTTTTTATTCCCTACCTTGCTGTAAGCTACATGTCATACTTTTCCCGCACTTGCTGAGTACGAAATGTACTCACCCTTGCATTATCATACAAACATCAGAAACAGGAGAAGAGTACTTCGAAGATCATGTGGAGTACTAGGCGTGCGAACTACCGTCAACTTGCCTATGGAGTTGAAGATGGAGCAGCTGCTGTTTAGTTTTGCTTCCGCTATCGTTTAGAGACTTCCGCTGCTAGAATAAGTTAGAGATTTATGAGCCATTGTAATAAAGTACTTAAACACTATTCATTCATGGTTATATTCTGAATTCAGTTTTTGGATTACATGTGTATGTGTGATAAATATCCTGGGCATATGCATTACCTGGATTCCGTGTTTTACGGGACCGGGTGTCACACCGAGATAGAGCTTCCGTCGGAATGGACCTGCTTCCTCTTCGGCGCCCTACTCGACTACGGGGCATCCTTGGGCGGTGAACAAGGGTGCACCACAGGAGCGAATCTACCAGACGGCTCCTTCTCTCTGTTTGGGAGTGAGTTCGGCGCAGGCCCCGCGTGGCCACTGGCGCTATACGCTCCGGGGATCTCTATGCCCCGCGAGGCATCACCATCCTGCCGCACTGTGACATCGATGTCGTCCAGCATTGGCAGTTCCCTCAGCAGCCTTGACCGCGCCTGCGGGTTGAGGTAGACGGGCTGGCAGCTCGCTGGCGGGGTGATGGCATCATCAGAGATCGGGTCGTAGGAGAGCTTCTGCAGCATCATCCCCAGCACCTCCCGATCCAGCGATGATCCTGCTCCGCACGCCAACCGGGTCACGTTGCCCTCCCCGGTGTACTGCCAGGCAGGCCGGAGGCGCTGCTGGAGAGGGGCGATCCGGCGGGACAGGAAGTCAGCCAGAACCATTAACGAGGTCAGGCCTTCCTCCGCCAAGTACTTGATCCTCTCCAGCACCGGCATATAGGTGTCCTGCTGGTCGGGGATCTCGTCCCCAACGGCCACTTCGGCCATCTGCAGGCAACCTGGCAGCTCCAGGCAGTCGTGGACGTCAGTCTGGGTGATCACCCAGTCCTCCCTCCAGTGCTCCCACTTCCCGGGAGTGAAGGGTGCGATGTAGCGCTCGGAGTTCCTACCTCGATGCTAGAAGTAGTAAGCCTATAGGTGGCTTGTGCTTCTCCCCGAGGCCCAAAGAGAAGAATGCCCTGAGAAGCCGCACCGAGGGCCGTACGCACATGAACATCTCGCAGAAGTGGACGAAGACGGCCACCAGGGCAAGGGTGTGCGGCGTAAGGTGCTGCAGCTGGATCCCATACACCTCCAGCAGGGTGAGGAGGAAGGACGACACCGGGAGCGCGAACCCGTACAGCACATACGAGGTGAACAGAATCACCTCGCCGGGTTGCATGTCGGTCAGCGGGACCCTCCCGCGATGGATCTTTCCGTCGAATGTGGCTGACTGCTAGACGAGCAGGCGCCTCACAAGTGCGATGTCGCCATTGCTGTGGAGCCAGGAAGGACGAGACCGGAAGACGTGGTGGTGTGAGGAAGATGTGAGCGTTGGGGAGCGGAGGCTTCGAGCGCGCAGAAGGAGGATGAAGATCGCAAAAGGCTGAAAGGAACCGCCCTTCTCCGGAAGGCTTCCTTTTCTACGTCCGCAACCTCTGGCAGGGCAACAGGTGCGATGTCTGGGTTTCCACCGCTGCGCAGTCTGCCATCCCAATGACGGATAGTTTTGGGGCCACCTGTCGGGGCCCAAGCCTCACTGTAACCACCCCGGACATGGATTACGAAAGGACCGGGGTGACCACCCGACAAAGGGTTCACAACCCAGCGACTCCCACACTCACTCGCATGAGCAATACAGCAAACACTCCCGTGGACGTAGGGCATTATGCTCCGGCGGCCCGAACCACATAAATCTCGGTGTTTGTGAGACCTATGTCTGCTGAATACATTGTCTATGACGATAAAAGTTTTGAATTCTGCCAAAACACTCTTTTTGTCAAGGTTCGACTCTAGGTCCGAGCTCCGACAAGATCTGATGTAAGGTTCGACTTGCTATGTCTAGATCCGACATGTGTTTGGTTACCTCCGGCGGTAGGTACGACTAGATTTGGTAAGTTCTGGTACTAGGTTCTGCTACCTTTGGTAAGCTCCTTCTCAAGGTCCGGTTAGCTTTGGCAAGGTCCGGAGCTAAATCGCAATGGTCCTGTTTTTACCATGCAAATATTTTGAACTTGCTCTACATCTATGGAAAGTTTGCTTAGTATTCTTTTACTAATTTTTTGAAGTGTTATGGCTGTTTACGGTGGTTAACATTTTGCTATAGTTCGCAACATGCTTATGTGAGGTGTTCACGTAAGGTGTTGTGGTTCTCGGAACTAACGTGAGTCAAGTCGCGGACTTGTGCTCAAAAGTATTGGTTGTTTATTTATGTGCAGGTGTTGCTTGAGTTCAAGATATGGCTGGTGACAGGATCCATTGAACTAGTCTTAGGGAGAAGATGAGGTTTTCAACAACCAAGTTCGGGAGGAATTGTGGTTGAGTTGATCGGGAGGTCGCGCAGCATGTTTGGATCAAGAACAATGCATATGAAGGTGTCGTGGACGTCGTTGGAAGTTGTTTGCATGTGTGTAAGGAGTGCATGGATATGGCAACATGGTTCCAAGGCGTGATGAAGAGATGTGGACGTAAAGAATTGGTCAGAAAGGTCCAACCGGCTGGATTATGGTCAGAAAGAGTCTTGAGCAGTATTAGAAAGTTACAGTTTGAATCCAAGTAGGAGTAAGAGTCCTAGTTTGAATTGGGTTGGCCTTAGGCCTGGTTATATAATCAAGGAAGGCCAAGGCTCGTGGAGAGCATGACTTTAGGCTGTTCATCTTATATTTTGATTAATAAAATTCGTAATTTAGAGGAGCTTTTGTGCCTTGTTCGTCCAACTTATTTTTGTCAAGTCTTTCTCGTCGAGTTTCTGGACAACACGACAGTGCTTCGGTGTTTTGATCATAACTCGAGTTTTACAGATCCAATTGACGTGACTATTTTTTGGTTGTCTTCACAACTTGATTGTCTATCATCTGTGAAAATTTCACGGTAATTGGATTTGTAGTTTCTGATCTACACGAGTTTCTTTGCCGTGTTGTAGATCTGGTATTTACTTGAGTAGAACAGATTGACCCTCGTTTGATCTTTCGATCGTAACTTGAGTTATTTTTGACGGATTTCCGTGATTCTTGTTGTCGTTTCTTTGTGACTTGATTCTCTATAATATATACCACTTTTGTCATGGTTGAACACGTTTAGATCAGTCACATACATGGTTTCTTTAACAGATCGATTTTCTGCCGAGGGAGTTTTTTTGTTGCTTCCGCTAAAAAGTTTAAATCTACCATTCACCCCCTCTGGTAGCTTTTCACGTGCTCTTCAATCCTACAATTGGTATCAGAGCCACGGTGCTCTAATATTTGTGATTTGCACATGTTTTTACTAATCATCATGGAGAAATACTCCACAAAACATTGTGTGTTCAGTGGTATTGATTTTCATGTTTGGAAGGCACGTATGGAGGCTTTAATCTAGGCGCTAGGCTTCGCAACATGGGAAAAGGTGTACAAGCCTTATGACGTGCCACCAAACAATCAAGTCACGGCTATGAACATGAGAGATGTCGACAACAACAACAAAGCACGGAACTCAATCATACAAGGATTAACTCAAAGTGACTTCGACCGTGTTGCACACCTCCAGTCTGCATACGACGTGTGGAAAGCACTTTGTGACTACCACGAAAGATCCAACACGATCAAGGAGGTAAGACAAGATATGTTCAAGAAAGAATACATGCGCTTCGAGATGCAACCCGGTGAGTCAATCGATGACCTCTTTGCTCGCTTCAATCAAATTCTCAGCAACTTGTGTAGTGTCAACGTTAATTTTTCAGATGCTGAAAATGCTAGACAATTACTAAGTGCATTAGACATGTCAATTTGGGAGATGAAAGTTACATCTATTCGTGAATCTACTGTCATGAGTATACTTACATTTGATGTGCTATATTCTAAGTTAAAAACTCATGAAATTGACATAATATCACGTAAGAACCCCCAACAAGTCTCTTGCATTTGTTTCACACGTGACATGCCTAGCTCTAGTCAATCTTCATCTTGTGGTACACTTTCTTTGTTGTTCTCTCTAACCCTTGAACATATTGAAGAGTTTCCAGAGGAAGAACTTGCACTCATCTCTACTCGGTTCTCAAAAGAATTGCAAAATGTGAGAACTAGAAGGAGAGGAAGTGTCGAACCTCAATGATGCTTCGAATGTGGTAAGACAGGACATTTTCAGGTCCTACTTCCCGTTATGAAAAGAAAACTAGGACGAAGCACTCCTCTGCAAACGATAAGAAAAAAGAAGAAGGATTTTATAGGACGCCAATTGGTAAATAGTTTTATCTTCGCACTTCAAGAACTGGGCTTGAGCGATGTGGACATCGGAAGTGACGAAGATGAAGATGATAAGGCAAACTTATGCTTCATGGCGGGCAAGTCAAGTTCAAGTATGGAGGAGGCAAAACATAACAGCGGCAATGAAGAGATATGTCCTACTTGCGAAGAAATGTGTGACGCTATTTCTCGTGCCGCTGTTAGAGTTAAGAAAAATGACAAAAATCTTAGGGACAATGCTGTTAAAATTGAGTCACTAGAATCTAAAATTAATCGTTCGAAATCTTTGATTCCTAGAGATGATTTTTGTTCCTCATGTGATTTAATATATGAACAATTGTCCTCTCTAAGAAGTGCACATACCTCCACACTTGATAAACTTGAGTTAGATATTGAAAAGAACAGAGAGCTCGATGCACTTAATGATAAAAATTTGAAAGTTGCTTGTTGTTCGACAATTGATTTGCACTGTTCTACTTGTGATGATCTTAATAAGAAACTACAAGATGCTATGAATGAAATTTCTATATTGAACAATGCTTTACGTTCTCATGAAGTTAAGTATTGTTCCAATTGCAAATTAAAAGGAAAAACTTCATGTCAAAACTGGCTAGACTTGTCTAAGAAACTTGATGACATGAATAGGACACTCGAGCAATTTTATAATGGGAATAAGAATCTGAACTTGCTGTTGAATTCTTCTAAATCTCGCAATGATAAAACTGTTTTAGATTTTGATTCCCATGCTCATGCTAAAGCACATCCACCTAAAATTGTAAAGTCATTAGGAAGTGGTTTGATTAAAACAGTTCCTAAACAAAAATAAGTGGTTCTTAAATCTGCAGGAGTGTTGTCTTATTCAGCTTCAAATGAACATGTTGTCTGCTCATCTAGACATGAACATAAAGTTAAATTTCATTGTACCTATTGTGGTAGAGATGGTCATGTCATAGATTTTTTGTTATAGACTAGCTAAGCAACAGAAAAAAGAAAAGAATGATTGCTAGATCACATAAAAACTGTGCAAAACCAGTTGCGTGTGCTGAACCGAATGTTAGGAATATGCAACCTGCTGTAATAAATCAAAAACATGCAAATTTTGCTTCCGGACCTACTGTTTTTAGTGCTACTCATGTAACACCTCGTAGGTCAGTAGTTGGGTACAAAAATCCTCAAACTTTGGCTCATAAACCTGCTGTTTTATCTCAGCCTTTGCGTGTTACTTTTGTTGGACGTCGTGTGACTCAGTATTGGATTCCTAAATGCCTTTTTACTAACTCCAATATTGAGTCATCGATGTATTGTACTTCTATGTAGGTTACACGCTAGAGGAAGGAGAACATTTGGATTGTGGATTCAGGATGCTCACGCCACATGACCGGTAACAAATAATGGTTCTCCTCTCTCTCTTTTGTGTCACATGTAGAAAATGTTACTTTTGCCGATAATTCTAAAACTCCTATAATTGCTAAGGGTTCGGTTAGAGTAAATAATCACTACACTTTGAAAGATGTGGCATTTGTTAAAAATTTGAAATACAACTTGCTTTCTATTTCACATTTGCTAGATGAAAGTCTGGAAATTATTTTCCCTAAAAATTGTTGCAAGGTTGTAGATTCAAATAGTGAGCTCATTTTTAATATGTCTCGGTTTGGAAGAGTTTTTAAAGCTGGTTTTGATATGTCATCCTCTAAGCATAGATGTCTAGTTGCTAATGATTCAAAGGACTTATATTTTTGGCATCGTAGACTTGGTCACGTAGGCTTTGATCATCTCACACGTGTTAGTGCTCTTGATCGCATACGTGGGATGTCTAAGCTTAAAGGGGACAAAGAAATTGTGTGCTCTTCTTGTAGACATGCTAATATGGTTGCAGGTTCACATGTTCCTCTCACAATGACCATGACAACTGAACCGGGTCAACCTTTGCACCTTGACACCGTAGGACCTTCACGTGTTCAATCCTTCGGAGCTAAATGGTATGTTCTTGTGATTGTTGATGACTATTCTATATACTCTTGGGTTTATTTTATGGCATCTAAGAATGAAACTTTTAGTCACTTTAGAACCTTATTTCTTAGATTATCAATTGATCAACCAGGATCTTTAAAGGCAATTAGAAGTGATAACGGAACCGAATTTAAAAATCAATCGTTTGATCACTTTTGTGCTGAAAATGGAATAGATCATCAATTTTCTTCACCATATGTACCTCAACAAAACGGTGTTGTAGAGAGAAAGAACAGAACCTTAGTTGAGATGGCTAGGACTATGCTTGATGAATATCAAACTCCTAGAAAATTTTGGGCTGATGCAATTGCAACTGCATGTTATCTCTCAAATCGTGTTTTCTTGCGTGCTAAGCTAGGTAAAATACCATATGAACTTCAGTTTGGATATAGGCCTAGTGTCACACACTTTTGGGTCTTTGGTTGCAAATGCTTTGTTAAGAAACATGGTAATATTGATAAATTTGGACCTAGATCCGTCGATGGCATGTTTCTTGGTTACCCATCTCATACTAGAGGCTACCGTGTGCTTTTACATGACACTAACAAAATTGTGGAGACTTGTGAGGTTTCTTTTGATGAAGCTAGCCCAGGTACTAGCTCTAATATTGCAGCACCAGACCCATATCCGCAGGGGGAGAGTATTTTCATCGAAGAAGATGAAGAAGTGATGCTGCTGCCCGAAAATTCAGGAGCTAATGACATTGTTCCAGCTCCTGATTTTGATTCACAACCAGCACCGACGACCACCATTGCTGGTCCAGATCGTCCTCAAGTCACAAGTTCTTCAATTTGTGATGAACATGAAGAAGAAGGGCTTGTGAATTGTCTACTCCCCTCCGGATCCTGAAACGTCATCCTCCACAACAAATGATTGGAAGCTTGCACGAACGAGTCACACGGTCCAGGTTTTGTGATCCAAACTCTCACACTCATTTTGCATTTGTTGATTCTTTTGAACCCAAAGATATATCACACGCACTCACTAAATATTCTTGTATTATTGCCATGCAAGAAGAGTTAGAAAATTTTGAAAGAAATAATGTTTGAAAACATGTACCTCCACCTCAAGGTCACACTCTAATCGGAACTAAATGGGTGTTTAAAAATAAACAAAGTGAGGATGTGGTTGTTGTTAGGAATAAGGCTACGTTGGTTGCTCAAGGCTTCACACAAGTTGAAGGACTAGATTTTGATGAAACTTTTGCTCCTGTTGCTAGATTAGAAGCCATAAGAATTTTGTTAGCATTTGCTACATCTAAAGGTTTCAAGTTATATCAAATGGATGTTAAAAGTGCTTTTCTTAATGGCTACATAGATGAGGAGGTTTATGTTAAGCAACCACCGGGTTTTGAAAGTCCAAAATTTTCTAATCATGTTTACAAACTTTCCAAAGCTTTGTATGGTCTTAAACAAGCCCCTAGAGAATGGTATGATAGGTTAAAAACATTCTTACTTGAAAAGGGGTTTACCATGGGCAAGGTTGATAAAACTCTTTTTATGCTTAAGCATGGCAATGACTTATTATTCGTTCAAGTGTATGTGGATGATATTATCTTTGGCTGTGCTTCTCATGATCTTGTGTCCAAGTTTTCAGCTATGATGAGTTCAGAATTTGAGATGAGTATGATGGGAGAGCTCACATACTTTTTGGGACTACAAATCAAGCAAACCAAGGAGAGTACTTTTGTGCATCAAACAAAGTATACAAGAGACCTTCTTAAGCGCTTCAACATGGACAAAAGCAAGTCTCTTCGGACACCAATGGGTACAGCAACGACACTTGAACTTGATGAAGATGGTGAACCCCATGATCAAAAATAATATAGAAGTATGATTAGATCACTTTTATACCTCACGGCATCAAGACCGGACATACAATTAAGCGTATGTCTTTGTGCACAATTTCAAGCTTCCCCACGTGCTTCACATCATCAAGCAATCAAAAGAATTCTCAGGTACTTACATGAAACTCAAGAATTTGGGATTTTTCTTCCTTCTTCCTCAACGGTTACATTGAAAGCTTTTCAGATGCTGATTTTGGGGGTTGTAGAATTGATAGGAAAACTACTTTGGGTGCTTGTCATTTTTTTGGTAATTAACTTGTTGCTTGGTCCTCTAGAAAACAAAATTCAGTTGCACAATCCACAACCAAATCTGAAATAAATCTGTTTCATCTATTATTCACATTTATTAGTATAGGGACACATTTTTAAGTAAAGAATAGCTATAGAAAAATAGGGAAAATAATTATGAAATGGTCTACATCAGAAGCCAAGGTCAAAATATGATTTTAAATTATTTAGGACCAGAACCTATTCTGTTTAGGTGATGTGTATTACTAATTTAATAATAAAATACACAATTATGCATAGGAATATAAATCTGAAAATATAGCAACTAGTAAATGATAAATGGAGTTTTTAAAATCTAAAGAGTTCAGTTTAAGTGTGGTAGAAATTATGAAGGCATATATGGAGAAGAAAAATACTTTTCATACATACTTGGTAGTTTAGTGTAAGGAATTTATTTAAAACTGAAACACACATATATATATATAGTATGTAAGTATAAATATGAACACCAAGGTAGGAATCATATACATATAAATAAAAGTGTGTGCAAGCCACAGATCAACACACAAAGTAACCACAACACATATAATGGTGAATGAATTTCATAAATATGAAATGTGTGGTTTGTATGAAGTAGAAGTGTGAACTATGTCTTATGATTGTTGTTTTTCTTTTGCTATGTGTGATGGTATGAAGTAGAACCTGTTCAAGAGCAAGTTAACCCTTTCCAAGATCAGGACTACCAATTTCAAGAGCAGCAAGAAGGAGGCAAGTGTCCTTGACCACTTTGATCCTATGCTAGGATGTGTAGATAGAATTATTTGCATTGTCAAATGAAATATGAAACCCATGCTAGGAAAGTTTCCCTAGAATTGCATTACCCTGTTTCCTTGTAGCTTGGGTTGGGATTTATTTTGTCATGTCATTTATTTACATGCATTTGCTTAGCCATGCTTAGAATGGGATATTTGGGAAATGAGATCATCAGTTTATATTACCATACTCTTGAATGAGACATTGTGAGTTATGTAGAGGTAGGGATCAAGGCAAGTTGGATGTTTTGGTTGTGTGCTGGGTGCACGAGACTTGGGTTTGTGTTTAGTACTTGCCTGGATCCTAAGGACCGGTTCATGGAGCATGTAACCCGGCTTTACAGTGCCAACCACATGCTGAGATGGGGCAGCTTGGCCAATTAATTAGGTGTATCCCCGGCGTAGTATGGGTGTGTTGGATGGTGCGGGGAATAGGTGTCAGCTGGACTACCATATGAACCGCAAGGCTCAAGAGGGGGCCACTGCAGCGGGGTTGGAGCCTCTTGTATGCTGTTAGGGGTGAAACCTCAGTGGGCCCACGCTCGTCGGGAATCCCTTTGTATAGGCTTCGTAGTGATCTCCTGGCCGCACACCTGGGAAGTGTGAATGTGGAACGTAGCCACTGGCATGATGGAGGTTCTTTTAGTCCACCCGGCAACGGGGGATGAAATCACTACTTGTGGGTACAGTGGTACAAACTCTGCAGAGTCAAAACTGTCTTGACAGCCGTGCTCACGGTTAAGAGCGGCCTGGACTTATTCATGATTAGAGGATTGATGGTTTTGGAAGTTAAGCGGGGAGCTTAACATTGGAAATGATGTTATGGTTATTGGATTATGATGATGGGATGGGAGATTGGGACCATTTCACCTGTGTAGTAATGTAGGTGCTTAATAAGTTAAGGTGATAGGTATTAATTGCGTAGTGCTTTAACCATGAGTTCAACCTCTCCTTGTTCTAGCCATGCATGATATAATTTTCCCACACTTGCTGAGTACCATTGGTACTCAACCTTGCATATTTGTTGGTTGATATTGCTGCTCAGGTCAAGATAATGAGGTGGTGTATAATGACCAAGACTTTGGACCCGAGGAAGGTTTTTAGGTTCATGAAGACCCCCGGGCAACGCCTGTGATGGAGCCCTAAAGAATAATATTCCGCTGCTAGTTTATTTACTTGTGATGAAGCATTAGTGTCCATTGAGACATTTGCGATGTAAGACTTATTTATATTCGACACCTGGCTTGTAATAAATGATGCTTCACTATTTGTCATCACATGTATGAGAAAATGATCCTGGCATACATGTGATATTCACTTGGTTGTTTCTTCGGAAAAACTGGGTGTGACAGAGGTGGTATCAGAGCCAAGGTTGCCCGTAGGAACGTGGACCTAGGTAGAAATGGACGTAGTTAAGGGCCCTATTTTCTTAAAAACTATTTTCCAAGGTGTGGGTGGAAAAGTGTTATTAAAGGAGTCATTTTCTTCATCTTACCCCAACTTTCATTCAAAATAGGATTTTTATTTGAGAATTTATCTAACCTAATTTTAAATTCTTTTGTTTTAGATGGTTCGCATGATTCGCACCGCTCGTAAGTCCACAGGAGGGAGAGTTCCCGTAGTTGCCCTTGCCGAAAGAGAGGAGAGTCGTCCAGTGACGTACCTTTCCTATGGATTGGCAGTAGGAGATTTGTTGCGCCGTCTTCGGCGTATGCTCGAAGCCGCCGGCAATACGGGCAAGCTAATCATCCACTATAACTCCACTAGAACCATCCGTGAGAAGAGGGAAGAATTGAGTTCGGAGATGAGGATTATACACGAAAATCAGCTGCTTAAGATTCACCATTCTCCAGCTTGTCGAGCAACACAAGTTGACGCGGAGAAAGATGTCACCTGGGAGGCCATCACCTGCCAGAGTCACATCTATCGTCGCCACTTGGACAAAACTGAGTACATGTATGTCCTCCAACGTGAAAGTGGTACCACGGAGTACAAGTACCCACCGGTGCAGCAAGGGACTTCCCATGAGCACATGGACTTGTGCTTGGAGGATGCTGCTATGCTCAGCACTCGACTGCAGGAGTGTCAACAAGAGCTTCAGGATGTTCGAGACACCCTGAAGGAAACGGAGGCGTTGCTGCGAGCTTGCTTAAAGGCGAGAGAAAGAGGAGATGGGAATGAACTGTGTGTCACCGTGAATGATACATGGACTCCTGACTCCCCGGATCGCCGAGCGATCAGGCGTCGTCGCACTTCTCCACCAGCAGCCTCCCCACCAAAAGCAGAGTCAGAAGGTAGCCGAAATGAGGAGGAAGATCCCGAGGAGCCAGCTCAAGAGGAAGAGTAGTGTAGAGTCTTTCCCCTAGCTAGCAAGAAGTCGAGTAGTCGAGTCGTTACGTAGTTAATGATGCTTGGTGTGTGACGTGAGTTGTGGAAGCCATGAGCAATTGTCCACAGCCTCGTCTTCAGATTGTTTTGCTTTGGTGTGTGAACCCACAGGAAATAATAGTGCATTTATTTGGTGTGAGATATAAACCCTCGAAAAATTTTAACAAAGCCTCAACACCTTAAAGTACCAACAAATGAAAGTAGTGAGATGATACTAAATGGTATCAAATTAACATTTGTTGATTCTGCCAGATGGCCGGAAGAGGAAAAGGATGTGCTGCCAACCCCGCCAACAACAATGATGAGGCATGCAACCCTCATCTTTCTGGAGGCCAGGACAGGGGTGGTCGCCGTGAAGAAGTTGATCCTCTCCACCAAATGCTGGAGAATCAAAATCAGCTTATCCAGAACTTGACTCAAGAGGTGGCCAACTTGCATCAAGTTCCACCTCCACAAGCTGCACCACGCCAACCAAGGTTGAGTGAGTTTCTAGGAACTCAACCTCCAAAGTTTGCAAGTGCTGCTGAACCTCTGGAGGCAGATGATTGGCTGAAGACCATTGAAAGTAAGATGAGGATCATACAGTGCCAAGGGTATGAGAGGGTGTTGTTTGCCTCTCATCAATTGCATGGACCTGCTGCTGATTGGTGGACCGCCTACGTGGCCGCCCATCATGACCCTGAGAACATCACTTGGGAAGAGTTCAAGCGTAGCTTCCGCAACCATTACATCCCAAGAGGTGAACTCAAAAACAAGAGGAAAGAGTTTCTGGGACTGCAGCAGGGAAACATGACGGTGAGGGAATACCTCACTAAATTTACTCAACTATCCCGTTATGCTCCACGAGACATAGAGACTGATGAGCAGAAACAAGATTGTTTCGTGGAAGGGCTTACCGCAGAAATGCAGTGTGCAATGTCCTCAAATGAGTATGAAAGTTTTCAAAAGATGGTGGACAGAGCATTTGTGGTGGAAAGGAAGCTAAAGGCCCTGGAAAATGAGAATAAGAGGAAGGCGGGGTGGTCACATCAGGCCTCAGGGAGCAACACCCGCCCACGTATGATGCAGCAACCTACGGGGCAGACGAGCTGTGCTGCGGTACCCTATTCAGCACCAAGAGGGTACAACCCAAACTACAGGCCTCCCGCAGCCCCAGCACAGCCGCAACGTCAGTTTGTGCAGCAGCCTCGCCCCGCATATCCACCTCGACCAGCAGTGCAAGGACCCCCAAACCAACCCCAAGACAACAAGGGCCAAGCATCTAAGATTGGGGTGCAATGTTTCAGCTGTGGTGAAGTGGGGCACTACGCCCATAAATGCCCAAAAAAGAAGCCTGCGCCGCCACAACAGCAGAATGTAATGAGAGGACGGGTGAACCACGTCACTGTGGAGGAAGCACAAGAGGCACCCGACGTGGTAGTTGGTAAGTTTCCTGCCAATTTACACCTTGCAACTCTTCTGTTTGATTCTGGTGCTACCCACTCGTTCATTGCTCAAGGGTTTGTTAAGAAGCATGACCTAGCAACCACACAAATGAACCATATGCTAGCGGTAAACTCTCCAGGTGGAGAAATAAGGATAAGACAAGTGTGTCCCAAAGTGAGCCTAGACATTAATGGGGTAGTATTTACGGCTAACCTCATAGTGATAGATTCACAAGGGATAGATATTATTTTGGGTATGGATTGGTTGACCAAACATAAAGGAATCATCCATTGTTCGACCAGAACGGTGGAACTAACTCACCCCAATGGCACAAGAGTAAAGTTCATAACGATACACGAGCCTAGGAGGGACATTAAATTAAATCAAGTGGAGGTGAAAGTTGAGGAAATCAGGACTATCAGGGAATATCCAGATGTTTTTCCGGAGGAATTGCCAGGTATGCCTCCCGACCGTGACGTGGAATTCGCAATTGAGCTAGTACCGGGAACAGCCCCGATATACAAGAGACCTTATCGAATGGACTCCAAGCAGCTAGAAGAGCTCAAGGATCATTTGAGAGAATTGACGGAGAAGGGGTATATTCGCCCTAGTTCCTCACCATGGGGAGCTCCGGTGATATTTGTGCCCAAGAAAGACGGAACCCAAAGGTTATGCGTGGATTACCGTGCCTTGAATGAGGTAACCATTAAGAACAAGTACCCATTACCCCGCATTGAAGACTTGTTTGATCAGTTGAGGGGAGCTTGTGTGTTCTCGAAAATTGATCTCAGGTCGGGATACCACCAACTCAAGATAAGGCAATCTGATATTCCCAAGACAGCTTTCGTATCTCGGTACGGACTGTATGAATACACTGTCATGCCTTTCGGGCTAACCAATGCCCCGGCATATTTCATGTACCTCATGAACAAGGTATTCATGGAATATCTGGACAAATTTGTGGTGGTTTTCATAGATGATATTCTCATCTTCTCCAAAGATGAAGAAGAACATGAGAAACATCTAAGGTTGGTGTTACAGAGGCTGAGAGAACACCAACTATATGCCAAGTTGAGCAAGTGTGAGTTTTGGCTGAAGAGAGTTCCCTTTTTAGGACATATAATCTCGGAGGGAGGAATCTCCGTCGATCCCGCCAAAATCGAGGATATCCAGAAGTGGAAGACCCCTGAAAATGTCGGGGAAATTCGAAGCTTTTTGGGATTGGCTGGATGCTATCGACGGTTTATTGAGGGATTCTCCAAGATCTCGAGACCTCTCACCAAACTGTTGGAGAAGGGAATCACATTCACCTGGACGCCACAGTGCGAGACGAGCTTTCAGGAGCTAAAGAAGAGATTGACAACAGCCCCAGTGTTGGTTATGCCAGATATGCAGAAGAATTTCACAGTGTACTGCGGTGCCTCTGGAAATGGGTTGGGATGTGTTCTCATGCAAGAAGGACATGTCGTGGCATATGCATCCCGGCAGCTTCGGAAGCACGAGAAGAACTATCCTACACATGATCTAGAACTAGCCGCAGTGGTACACGCGTTGAAAATTTGGCGGCACTATTTGATGGGGAAAAGGACAGAGTTATATACGGATCATAAGAGTTTGAAGTACATATTCACACAGCCAGATCTCAACCTCAGACAAAGGAGATGGTTAGAGCTAATCAATGACTTTGATGTGGGCATCAACTATCATCCCGGGAAAGCAAACGTCGTGGCCGATGCTTTGAGTCAGAAAGTGCAGGTCAATAAGTTGAGCTTGAAGGACATGCCCGCAGAATTGAAGGACGAGGTTATAAGGCTCAATCTATGTCTAGTAAATAGTGGTGAAGCCATCGCCATGGAAGTGGACTCCACACTCGAGCAAGACATACACGAGGGCCAAAAGAATGATGGGAAGATACAAGAGATCAGACAGCTCATTAAGGAAAATAAAGCTCCTGGTTTTAGAGAGGATGAACAAGGAACGGTGTGGCACGGGAAAAGGATCTGTGTGCCAGAAGTAAAAGAGATCCGTGAATTAATTTTGAAGGAGGCTCACGATTCCGACTATTCCATTCATCCTGGGAGTACGAAGATGTACCAGGACCTCAAGAGCAGGTATTGGTGGTACGGCATGAAGCGAGATGTCGCGGAACATGTTGCCCTATGTGACACATGTCAGTTGGTGAAAGCAGAACATCAACGGCCCGCGGGATTATTGCAACCACTTAAAGTACCTGAATGGAAGTGGGAAGAAATCAGCATGGATTTTGTCGTGGGATTACCTAGGACCCAATCCGGGTATGATTCAATATGGGTCATTATTGATCGGCTAACCAAGGTAGCTCATTTCATTCCTGTGAAAGAAAGCTACAGCGGATCCAAATTGGCAGAGTTGTACATGTCAAGGATCGTGTGTTACCATGGAGTGCCAAAGAAGATTGTGTCGGATCGAGGGACACAGTTCACCTCGAGGTTTTGGCAAAAGTTGCATGAAACCATGGGAACCCATCTGAATTTCAGCTCTGCCTATCATCCCCAAACTGACGGGCAGACGGAGAGAACCAATCAGATCCTTGAAGATATGTTAAGGGCATGTGCACTCAAAAACAATAGGAGTTGGGACAAGAACTTACCGTATGCGGAGTTTTCCTATAACAACAGCTATCAAGCTAGTATGAAGATGTCACCGTTTGAAGCTTTGTATGGAAGGAAGTGCAGAACTCCCCTATTTTGGAACCAAACAGGAGAAAGTAAAGTATTTGGTCCAGAAGTGCTACAAGAAGCCGAGGCGAAGGTGAGGGAGATTCGCAACAACTTGAGGATAGCACAAACCCGCCAGAAGAGTTATGCTGATGTACGAAGAAGAGAGCTCATTTTCAACGTGGGAGACTATGTTTATCTCAAGGTGTCCCCTATCAGAGGGCTTCGTCGGTTCAAGGTGAAAGGGAAGTTGTCACCTCGATACATCGGACCCTTTCAAGTTTTGGAAAGGAAAGGCGAAGTGGCGTACCAACTAGAGTTACCGGTTCATCTATCGGATGTGCACGATGTATTCCATGTGTCACAACTCAAGAAATGTCTTAGGACGCCTGCAGAGGTGTTACCAATGAATGAAGTGGATGTAGCTGAGGATTTGTCTTGTGCCGAGCAACCATACAAGATTTTGGAGACGATGGAACGCCTCACCAGAAATAAAAGAATCCGGATGTGCAAGGTGCAGTGGAAGCATCACTCAGAAGAGGAAGCCACCTGGGAACGGGAAGATGAGCTTAAAGCACAATTTCCGGAATTGTTTTCTTAGAAACACCAGTCTCGAGGACGAGATTTCTTTTAAGGGGGGTAGAGCTGTAACACCCCAAATTTTGATTCAAAACTCTAAACCATGTTCAGGGGGGAATTTAAAAATTTTTGGACGTGTTGCATGTTTTGCAAAAATTCAAATTCAAACTGGAATTCAAATTATACTCAAAACAGAAAAGAAATGGAAAAAGAAAAAGAGAAACGGGAAAAAAACCGGCCAGTGGGCCGAAACCCGCCAGCCGGCCCAGCTTCCCCGCGCCAGCCCGCCCCCGCGCGCGCCGCGCCGTCTCTCACAAACGGGTGGGACCCGCCTGTCATCCCTAACCGCGCGACCCCGGACTCTCTCCCACGCGCGCGATCGCAACCGACCGGATTTCCGCGTCCCGCAGCCCGCATTCTGGTCCCAAACGACTCAAACTCGATCGCAACAGACCCACCGCCCTCCTCCGGCTATAAAAACCCCAGCCCTGATCGGTTTTTCCCACGCGATCGCCGATTTTTACTTCGGTGAGCACCGAGACTTCGCCGGTGAATTCTGGCCGATCTAAGATCGGAAACTCTGATCTAGCTCGCTGGTCTTGATCCACCGCCTCCGGGGAACTTTGCAGGTGCAGAAAACCCGAAGACTTACGGTGTAAACCCAGCGCCGACGAGCTTCGCCGTGGTTTTGCCTCGGACCTCGCCGCCGAGCACTTTCCAGGACCCCCGAGCTCCAGAAAACCCCCGAGGTGAGATCCCTGACCTCTCCTCTACCGATCTATGCCATAAGATCACAGTTCTAGGTAGAATTCTCGAGGATCCGAAACTTTCCGGCGAGATCGCCGCTTCCCGCCGCCGTGCCGCCGGCAGCGCCGCCCGCGCTCGATCAGAGCGACGTGGCCGCTTGTGCGCCATTTATTTTAAATCGCACGGTAGACTTTAAATCGCCGCGTACCGGTTCGATGTTATAATCTCAGCCGTCGGATTAAAATCGGACGGTCTACGTCAGCCCCGCATTATAAAGACTGGAATTCTTACGTGCTACCCCCTGGGGTTCTCTTGAATTGAGAGCTAGCCCCGGAAACTTCAGATCTAGCCCCTGGAACTCCAGAAAATTATGTAAATTCATTTAAAAATCAGTTTTAGCCCCTGGACTTAATAAAAATTTGGTAAAACACCTCTGATAAGTGTAGCTAGACCCTTGGAAATAATGAAAATAATATTATAGACCCTGTAATGGGGTGAATTCATTATTTTAGCCCTGTTTAGTATTTCATTTAGAAAATTTAATATGTAACTAGTGTTTAAAAATATAAAAAGGGGGACAAACATAATTGTCAAAATTAATTAAAAACTTTCTCAGTACTTAGAAAACTTTGGAGTGAGATAAAAATATATTTTTGGGCTGAAATAAATCTGTTTCATCTATTATTCACATTTATTAGTATAGGGACACATTTTTAAGTAAAGAATAGCTATAGAAAAATAGGGAAAATAATTATGAAATGGTCTACATCAGAAGCCAAGGTCAAAATATGATTTTAAATTATTTAGGACCAGAACCTATTCTGTTTAGGTGATGTGTATTACTAATTTAATAATAAAATACACAATTATGCATAGGAATATAAATCTGAAAATATAGCAACTAGTAAATGATAAATGGAGTTTTTAAAATCTAAAGAGTTCAGTTTAAGTGTGGTAGAAATTATGAAGGCATATATGGAGAAGAAAAATACTTTTCATACATACTTGGTAGTTTAGTGTAAGGAATTTATTTAAAACTGAAACACACACACACATATATATATATATAGTATGTAAGTATAAATATGAACACCAAGGTAGGAATCATATACATATAAATAAAAGTGTGTGCAAGCCACAGATCAACACACAAAGTAACCACAACACATATAATGGTGAATGAATTTCATAAATATGAAATGTGTGGTTTGTATGAAGTAGAAGTGTGAACTATGTCTTATGATTGTTGTTTTTCTTTTGCTATGTGTGATGGTATGAAGTAGAACCTGTTCAAGAGCAAGTTAACCCTTTCCAAGATCAGGACTACCAATTTCAAGAGCAGCAAGAAGGAGGCAAGTGTCCTTGACCACTTTGATCCTATGCTAGGATGTGTAGATAGAATTATTTGCATTGTCAAATGAAATATGAAACCCATGCTAGGAAAGTTTCCCTAGAATTGCATTACCTTGTTTCCTTGTAGCTTGAGTTGGGATTTATTTTGTCATGTCATTTATTTACATGCATTTGCTTAGCCATGCTTAGAATGGGATATTTGGGAAATGAGATCATCAGTTTATATTACCATACTCTTGAATGAGACATTGTGAGTTATGTAGAGGTAGGGATCAAGGCAAGTTGGATGTTTTGGTTGTGTGCTGGGTGCACGAGACTTGGGTTTGTGTTTAGTACTTGCCTGGATCCTAAGGACCGGTTCATGGAGCATGTAACCCGGCTTTACAGTGCCAACCACATGCTGAGATGGGGCAGCTTGGCCAATTAATTAGGTGTATCCCCGGCGTAGTATGGGTGTGTTGGATGGTGCGGGGAATAGGTGTCAGCTGGACTACCATATGAACCGCAAGGCTCAAGAGGGGGCCACTGCAGCGGGGTTGGAGCCTCTTGTATGCTGTTAGGGGTGAAACCTCAGTGGGCCCACGCTCGTCGGGAATCCCTTTGTATAGGCTTCGTAGTGATCTCCTGGCCGCACACCTGGGAAGTGTGAATGTGGAACGTAGCCACTGGCATGATGGAGGTTCTTTTAGTCCACCCGGCAACGGGGGATGAAATCACTACTTGTGGGTACAGTGGTACAAACTCTGCAGAGTCAAAACTGTCTTGACAGCCGTGCTCACGGTTAAGAGCGGCCTGGACTTATTCATGATTAGAGGATTGATGGTTTTGGAAGTTAAGCGGGGAGCTTAACATTGGAAATGATGTTATGGTTATTGGATTATGATGATGGGATGGGAGATTGGGACCATTTCACCTGTGTAGTAATGTAGGTGCTTAATAAGTTAAGGTGATAGGTATTAATTGCGTAGTGCTTTAACCATGAGTTCAACCTCTCCTTGTTCCAGCCATGCATGATATAATTTTCCCACACTTGCTGAGTACCATTGGTACTCAACCTTGCATATTTGTTGGTTGATATTGCTGCTCAGGTCAAGATAATGAGGTGGTGTATAATGACCAAGACTTTGGACCCGAGGAAGGTTTTTAGGTTCATGAAGACCCCCGGGCAACGCCTGTGATGGAGCCCTAAAGAATAATATTCCGCTGCTAGTTTATTTACTTGTGATGAAGCATTAGTGTCCATTGAGACATTTGCGATGTAAGACTTATTTATATTCGACACCTGGCTTGTAATAAATGATGCTTCACTATTTGTCATCACATGTATGAGAAAATGATCCTGGCATACATGTGATATTCACTTGGTTGTTTCTTCGGAAAAACTGGGTGTGACAGAGGTGGTATCAGAGCCAAGGTTGCCCGTAGGAACGTGGACCTAGGTAGAAATGGACGTAGTTAAGGGCCCTATTTTCTTAAAAACTATTTTCCAAGGTGTGGGTGGAAAAGTGTTATTAAAGGAGTCATTTTCTTCATCTTACCCCAACTTTCATTCAAAATAGGATTTTTATTTGAGAATTTATCTAACCTAATTTTAAATTCTTTTGTTTTAGATGGTTCGCATGATTCGCACCGCTCGTAAGTCCACAGGAGGGAGAGTTCCCGTAGTTGCCCTTGCCGAAAGAGAGGAGAGTCGTCCAGTGACGTACCTTTCCTATGGATTGGCAGTAGGAGATTTGTTGCGCCGTCTTCGGCGTATGCTCGAAGCCGCCGGCAATACGGGCAAGCTAATCATCCACTATAACTCCACTAGAACCATCCGTGAGAAGAGGGAAGAATTGAGTTCGGAGATGAGGATTATACACGAAAATCAGCTGCTTAAGATTCACCATTCTCCAGCTTGTCGAGCAACACAAGTTGACGCGGAGAAAGATGTCACCTGGGAGGCCATCACCTGCCAGAGTCACATCTATCGTCGCCACTTGGACAAAACTGAGTACATGTATGTCCTCCAACGTGAAAGTGGTACCACGGAGTACAAGTACCCACCGGTGCAGCAAGGGACTTCCCATGAGCACATGGACTTGTGCTTGGAGGATGCTGCTATGCTCAGCACTCGACTGCAGGAGTGTCAACAAGAGCTTCAGGATGTTCGAGACACCCTGAAGGAAACGGAGGCGTTGCTGCGAGCTTGCTTAAAGGCGAGAGAAAGAGGAGATGGGAATGAACTGTGTGTCACCGTGAATGATACATGGACTCCTGACTCCCCGGATCGCCGAGCGATCAGGCGTCGTCGCACTTCTCCACCAGCAGCCTCCCCACCCAAAGCAGAGTCAGAAGGTAGCCGAAATGAGGAGGAAGATCCCGAGGAGCCAGCTCAAGAGGAAGAGTAGTGTAGAGTCTTTCCCCTAGCTAGCAAGAAGTCGAGTAGTCGAGTCGTTACGTGTGATGAAGCATTAGTGTCCATTGAGACATTTGCGATGTAAGACTTATTTATATTTGACACCTGGCTTGTAATAAATGATGCTTCACTATTTGTCATCACATGTATGAGAAAATGATCCTGGCATACATGTGATATTCACTTGGTTGTTTCTTCGGAAAAACCGGGTGTGACAGGCTTGGATGAGCTTTGTTTTATATGTATATGTTATAAATATGCTCATAACAGTTAAAATTTCTCTTTTGAACCTTGCTGAATACATTGTCAAAGGGGGAGAAATTGATCACACATTGCACGACTCACAAGTGTTTTGGCACGATTCTTCTCAGGGGGAGAGTTTTTGTTTTTCTTCTCATTTTATTTCTGATTTACAAAGGGGGAGAAATATGTATGGGGGGAGAAATTTTTGTATCAAAATTTCTTTCTCTTTTGATTTTTTTTCAAAACTTTTCATGTGCATAAGCCAATGTTCGGATTTCAAGTGGTGTTGCCAATGCATTCATCAAGGGGGTGACCGTGAGACCTATGTGTGCTAAATACATTGGCTATGACGATAGAAGTTTTGAATTCTACCAAAACACTCTTTTTGTTAAGGTCTGACTCTAGGTCCGAGCTCCGACAAGATCCAACGTAAGGTCCGACTTGCTATGGCTAGATCCGACATGTGTTTGGTTATCTCTGGCGGTAGGTCTGACTAGCTTTGGTAAGTTCCGGTGCTAGGTTCTGCTAGCTTTGGTAAGCTCCAGCTCAAGATCCGGTTAGCTTTGGCAAGGTCCGGAGCTAAATCGCAATGGTTCTGTTTTTACCATGCAAATGTTTCGAACTCGCTTTACATCTATGGAAAGTTTTCTTAGTATTCTTTTACTAAGTTTTTGAAGTGTTATGGCTGTTTACGGTGGTTAACATTTTGCTATGGTTTGCAACATGCTTATGTGAGGTGTTCACGTAAGGTGTTGTGGTTTTCGGAAGTAACGTGAGTCAAGTCACGGACTTATGCTCGAAAGTATTGGTTGTTTATTCATGTGCAGGCGTTGCTTGAGTTCAAGATATGGCTGGTTACGGGATCCATTGAACTAGTATTAGGGAGAAGATGAGGTTCAACAACCAAGTTCGGGAGGAATTGTGGTTGAGTTGATCAGGAGGGCGCGCAACATGTTTGGATCAAGAACAATGCATATGAAGGTATCGTGGACGTCGTTGGAAGTTGTTTGCATGTGTGCAAGGAGTGCATGGACGTGGCAACATGGTTCCAAGGTGTGATGAAGAGATGTGGATGTAAAGAATTGGTTGGAAAGGTCCAACCGGCTGGATTATGGACTCAGACTGCGGCTGAGTCGGTTATGTTTCATTTATGGAAAGTTTTGAGTTGGTTATAATAGGATTTCGTGTTAGGCGTGAAGTAGAGTTGTTTTAGGAATGTTTGGGACGTTCCTAAGGTGTTTGGGAGTCTTAAGATTGCTTCTATCTGCGTATAGAAGAGTCTTAAGCAGTATTGGAAAGTTACAGTTTGAATCCAAGTAGGAGTAGGAGTCCTAGTTTGAATTGGGTTGGCCTTAGGCCTTGTTATATAAGCAAGGGAGGCCAAGGCTCATGGAGAGCACGACTTTGGGCTGTTCCTTTTATGTTTTGATCAATAAAGTTCGTAATTTAGAGGAGCTTTTGTGACTTGTTCGTCCGACTTGTTTTTGTCAAGTCTTTCTCGTTGAGTTTCTGGACAGCACGATAGTGCTTCGTTGTTTTGATCATAACTCGAGTTTTACAGATCCAATTGACATGATGTTTCTTGGGTTGTCTTCACAACTTGATTACCTTAATCTGTGAAAATTTCATGGTCATTTGATTTGTAGTTTATGATCTACACGAGTTTCTTTGCAGTGTTGCACATCTAGTTTTTACTCGAGTAGAACAGATTGACCCTCGTTTGATCTTTCGATCATAACTTGAGGTATTTTTGACGGATTTCCGTTATTCTTGTTGTCGTGTCTTTGTGACTTGATTCTCTATAATATATACCACTTTTGTCACGGTTGAACATGTTTAGATCAGTCGCATAAACTGTTTCTTTAACAGATCGATTTTCTGCCGAGGGTTTTTTTGTTGCTTCTGCTAAAAAGTTTAAATCTACCATTCACCCCCCCTATGGTAGCTTTTCACGTGCTCTTCGATCCAACAGTGTTCACCCGCTCTCTCGAGCCCGGATCGCGCTAGGGACGCCAAGCTCCTCCAAACAAAGAACCTCTGTGGGCTGCTCCTATAGCACGCCAGGAGTGTTGTAGCTCACACTCCGACAACTATACTCGTTATGGTTATATTTTCAAATCAAGAATCATTCCGAAGCATTGGAGAAAATTTTCCAATCAAGATGAAAATCAGCACAACATCAAAATCAAAGTAGTAATATCTTACCACGCGGGGTGGGGGGGAGGTACTACGGTCGTCATACCCCATATGGTCAAGTTCATGGACCATTTGCATGGTTTTTACTGGAAAATGGCATAATTGACCAATATTCAACACTAGGCGAGCCTCAGCAAAATGTAGTGATAGAACAGCGGAATCGTACATTGATGGACATGGTTAGATCCATGCTTAGTTTCTCAGAATTGCTTGTTAACATATGAATAGGGGCTTTATAAGCCGCTATTCATTTACTTAACAGGGTCCTTCAAAATCGGTGCCTAAAACACCATGTGACATGTGGACGGGATGCAAGACTTCACTTAGCTACATGCACATTTTGCATTGTCCCGCTTAGGCTAAAATTTTTAATCTAAACATTAGAAAATTAGATCCTAAGACTGTGAGTTGCTATGTCATTGGTTACCAGATAAAAGCAAGGGATTTCGTTTCTACTGCCCTGACAGGTATACTAAGTTCGTAGAAACGAGACATGCAATTTTGTTAGATGACGATATGATTCGGGGGAGTAAGGTAAGACGTGAGATTAATCTTGAGGACAAGAGGGTCTATGTGGCCACTCCAATGATTCAAGAACCATTCTTCACTCTACCTACTGTTGTCGGATCAGAAGCATGTGATTCTAACCCAACACTCGTTGTTAGTTCTACACCAGCAACTGAAATTAGTGAGGTTACTGTCCAACAGGAATCACCTCAACCTTTAGAGAAAAATGACAATGTTGCTTCGAATGGTGAAGAATAACAACTGCCTCAACCTGAGAATGATGCGCAACTTAAGAGATCTCAAAGAGTAAGAAGATCTGCCATAACAGACGACTATGAGGTCTATATGATGAAGTAGTTCAAATGGAGGGTGATCCCACCTCTTTGGAGGAAGCAATGAGAAGTCCTCTATCATCCGAGTGGCATAAAGCCATGGAATATGAGATGAGATCTATGGATGCTAACAAAGTCTGGGAGTTAGTAGAAATTCCTGACGTGGCAAAAACAGTAGTTTGTAAATGGGTCTACAAAATTAAGCGTGACTCTAAAGGAAAAATAGATAAGTTTAAAGCCAGACTTGTAGCAAAAGGATTCAGTCGGAGAGAAGGAATAGATTATAATGAGACGTTCTCACCCGTCCCAACTAAAGATTCATTCAGAATTATTATGGCATTAGTAGCGCATTATGACTTAGATTTACATCAAATGGATGTAAAAATGGTGTTCCTCAATGGGGAACTATATGAGGACGTCTATATGATACAACAAAAAGGTTTCATAGTTAAGGGTAAAGAATATATGGGATGCCACTTAAGAAAGTCTATCTATGGACTTAAGCAAGCTTCGTGACAAATGGTATCTCAAGTTCGATGAGACAATTAGAAAGTTTGGATTTAAAAAGAATGAGGAGGATAATTGTATATATGGTAAGTTTAAGAATGGGAAATTTATTTTTCTCATTTTATATGTGGATGACATACTACAAGCAAGTAGTGATGCTCATCTTCTAATAGAGACTAAGAAATTTTTATCCTCTAATTTTGACATGAAGGATATCGGTGAAGCTTCTTATGTTTTGGGCATAGAAATTCATCGAGGCAGATCTAAAGGGATATTAGAACTTTCTCAGAAAGCATACTTAAATAATGTACTAAATAAATACAACATGTATAAGTGTAAATCTTCGCCTGCTCCTATAGTCAAGGCTGAGAAGTTTGGGAACTTTTAATGTCCTAGGAATCAATATGAGATTGATCAAATGAAAGTAGTCTCATATGCTTCAGCTGTCGGAAGCCTCATGTATGCTCAAGTATGCACTTGCCCTGACTTAGCTTATGTCACCGGGATGCTTGGCAGATATCAGGCCAATCCAGGTGTGGATCACTGGAAGGCAGTTAAGAAAGCCCTAAAATACGTACAAGGTACTAAGGGTCTCATGCTGACATGTAGAATATCAGACTCACTAGAAGACGATCAACAGAGAGGAGGAAATTCTGGAAAGACCTTCCCCTCTTTATCGACACGCGAACACCTTCATCGACATCAAAGGGTGCGAACTCCTCTGCAAACAAAGGTACACATACATGAGCTTAAACCCAATAGAATTTATGATTAAGAATTGTAAATTAGATTAGAATTGTTTGATGCTTTCTTAATCTATGTAATTAGATTAGACCGAGGCAATTGAGCATCCAAGTTAATATCCCAAGGAAATTATGAATCAAATAGCAAGAGGCCCGCAGATAATAATGTTAATGTCCCCCTCCACGTAATATATGTATTTGAACATTTTATCCTCCATTCCCTCTAGCTTTATCCTAAAGACCTAAACACATAGAGATTGGGAAGATCTTATGTTGTCTTGTCAGAATATAAATTTTGTGTGATCTCATTCCAGTTCGGGTTGCACGTCATGGTTAGGAAGATGTTTGGCTTATCATACTTCTGAACTAATGCCATGGCATCCATGTAGGACATCCATCTATCCCTCAGACCCCCGGTAAATGATGATGACAGCACAGTGCATTTCCAACTGCATATGCCCTACCTTCTCCAGCAATTAAATTGTCCCATGGACCATGGTACAAGTCAGGTCGTAACTCCTAATGGGTTTGTATGTAATCCAATCTATTGTTCGCAATTTTGATGTATGTATCAACCGCAATCTGTTGGGACAGACGTTCGTCGTATAATATTGGATTGAATATACCTGAACGGAACTGGCACTTGTAACAATAATAGTCCTGAATGGAAATACTCTGGTATGATAAATTTGATTGGATTGAGCATAGTTTGTCAAAGGATGGAGACTTTTGTTTGTGTTGTTATATTGTTCCTGAGTTAGGAAAATCATCTAAATTTTGAGTGATGTGTTTTCTATGTCTGGTTATATCAATTGGAAGGAAGTTTTACAATAAAGAAACACAGTAACTGCAAGAGTCATAACAGTGCAAGACTAAAGTGAGGACTTTATGAACCGAAAAACAAGTGTATCTAAAAAATTTATTGATACTAGCAAGAAGGATGAAATTCGTTATAAGATTTGTTTGACTTCCTCATTAGAAGTAGCAAGATATCTAATTGAAAAAAATGGTGCATTTCGTGGGCACAATGAGTATGATGATTATTTCTCAACAAGGGTAAATTGAAAGAGATGGTTGAATGGTATAAATATAAGGAGAAGTCAATGCATAATGCAAATGAGAATGGTTCTAAAAAGAATCAAATATTGTCTCATCATATTCAGAAGGACCCCACAAAAGCTTGTGCACGACGAGTGACAGCGGTGATTATGGAACAAATGCTGCAATTTTGAGGTTAGTATTTGCCATCTTTTTTCTTCTATTTTTCATACTTTTAAATAAATCGAGGCTTATTATTTTTATAATAACTTATAATAAATGATGTGTTGCAGGTTTTTCAATGATCAAGGCGAGGTTTTGGAGATATTGCTTATAGTTCAACATATTAAAAATTGTACAACTGCAATACTGAAAGAAGTGTTGGTTGGTATGCTCTCTTCTCATAAGAACCATCTCTAAGATTTGAAGGCAGAGTTATGACAGATCTTCAAATATAAGAGGTGAATTGAACGGTGTGCAGAAATTTACTCAGGATGAAAATCCTTATGCTTTCTTTTTGCATTGTTTTGTTCATCAGTTGTAGTTAGTGGTTTTTACCATTGCAACATCTAGTCCAGTTACTGCAAATTTCTTCAATTATGTTCCTTAGTAGTTAACACTGTTAGTACATCGTCTATGAGAAAGGATGTTTTACTTGCAAAATTGAATGATGCGCTGATAGAAAAGGTGAAGAATAGTGAGATTAGAACCAGAAAAAGATAGAACCAGGAAAGTAGTCTAGCTATCTAGGCCTAGAGATACTAGATGGGGTTCATATCTTAAAATATTAGTCCATATTTTTCAAATGTGGGAGGCCATCTTGAAGGTGCTTGAGATTGTAAAGGAAGATTTTCTTAAACTAACATGTAATGGTGGAGCATTTGGTTTAATTGACAAAATGCAAAAGTTTGATTTTGAATTCATCATTTTTTCATGACAGACTCGTTAAACATAATCGATGATTTATCACGTGCTTTGCAAAGAAAGGAGCAAGATAGTGTTGAAGGGCAGCTTGGTGCATGTAGTTCCTGCTTGTGCAGGGTCCGGTGAATGGTCCAACCCATTTAGGTATTTTGTATGCAGCCTTGCCCCGCATTTTTGTAATATAGTGTTGAAGAAACAAGTTTAATTATGGCTGTGAAAGATTTTGAAGGATTGGAGGACAATGTATGGGAGCTATTGTTCAAATGAATGAAACCCTTTTGTTATAAAAAATCAGATCACTACTACAGAAAACATTTTCACAGACGCCTATAAACATATTATCACAGTCGGTTTTGAATACCGCCTGTGACAAAGAATTATCGCAGGCGACTCTAAAGGTAGGACCGCTTGTGAAAATGGACTACCACAGGGGGATCTTTGTGAAGATCACTTGTGAAAATGTACTACCACGGGCGGCTCTAAATATAGGGCCGCTTGTGAAAATTGATATCGTAGGTGCTACTTCGTTACAAACCGCTTGTGAAACTGAATATCACGGGTGCCTCTTTATATGGGACCGCTTGTAAAAAAGGATATCGCAGGCGGCACAATATATTTGGCCGCATATGAAAATAAATTATCACAGATGGTTCAACTTCATCAACAGCTTGTGAAAATGAGTTACCAAAGGCGGCTCTATACATGAGGCCAATCTCCTTTGACCATATCCCTAGCAATCGGCCAATCTCTGTTCACATCCATGTACTGCAATGAAAACATAATAAAAGTATTAGAATACAATAGTGACAATAAAAATTTAACTCAAAAGTAAGAAAATACAATATCGACAGTAAGGATAACTTACATCCTCACGATTCACTCTATATTCACCGGCGACACGAAGATTCTCGCAGACATAATATCCACAAAGGACAATACCAGGAGACTGCTTGGCACAAGGAAAATTTGTTTGTACGTGCAATACAGTCCTTTCCGTAGGTCGCTCACCGCCAAGTTGTTTCTAGTAGAACGTCCAAACGTTGTCATATAAGAATTGCTAACCTATATACGTGTGTATATAACAGTATAGAATATCCGTACCTTTTTAAAATTGTAGTGAAATCTTTGTATCTGCTTTGGTCGAAATCGGCCGAGTCCATGACCGATGCTGAACCATGCTTTGGGTTGATGAAGATACAAATGTAGTGATTACTACACAAGTACGAACACACGTGTTAAGTTAATGGTTAAAAATAAATGTTGTTTTAATGTCATGTATTGAACTTACTCAAAGTGGTACGGATCCTTTATGAGGTCCTTGCCATCTTTGACAAAGTTAAATGTGGCTCGTCCTATGTAGGTTGCCACTAACATCTTTCTATTCTTTATCGTTTCATTGATTGTCTTTGTAAATTCTTTTTTGTGTCATGTGTCGGTATTGGGCTGAATCCAGATTCACCATCACTTTGAAATTCGACTTGGCAATCCTTGTAGGGTCAAGGGTGCCCGTCTTGCCCTTCACTTTTTCATTATCCATGTATTGCATCCTAAAGAATAAGTCTGGAATCGTTATAAAATCATGCAATGTATGTGTGTAGTAAGAAAAGCAAGTACGAAAGGATAGAGACACTTACAAGCATCAGATGAGTAAAAAGTTGATTTCGGGCATTTCTCGATAGAACAAACCCCACAGATCTTCAAAAAATTGGTCGTTTATTGTTTCCTCCTCCACCCCAAAATGTTTCTTCCGGCACACGAAATGTGATATTAGAAATATCATATTTTTTATTGCACACCATGTACCGGTCATGCATTCTCCTGATTGGGAAAGGTTGTTTGCTAAGTTGACCGTTGTCATGATCAGTTTCCTCTTATCAAATTCAGGAGGGACGTCCTCGTTGTATATCGGGATCCCTTTTAACACAACAAGAGTCCCGACTATGAACTTCTCCATCTTCTTCCCATGTCTCATTATTTTGTATTGTTGGCACGTATGAAGCATGGGATGTTGTTGAATTTTGTTTTTTCATCTTTTCGAGATACTTTCACTGACTCTAAAGGTTCCTTATTTTGGTACGAGCAAACTTGCATATGAATTGTGGGAGGAGCAGTTGTTGGAAGTTGGACGGTTTCAGCATGCTCTAAAACTGCTTCTACCTGAGATTCAACTTCTTCAGTGTGCTCCTATACTGCTTTAACCTGTTGTTCAAATGGTTACTTTTGTTTATATTTACTATCGTCTTTGCTAGGAGATAGCGGGAGTGGTTGCTTGTGAACCTTCAGCGTAGAAGACCGCGGGGTTGAGGTCTTCCGAGATGCAACGACGGGGCTTGACATCGGATCATCGTCCAATAAGATGTCGCGTCGGTGCCAAAGAATTAACTTGCTGACAACATGTCCCAGTGTCGTTATCCCCTATGGAGTGTTGTGGTCAATTTTATAATCTTCAAATTTATTGTCAATGATTCAAGAACTTGCACCACAGCATAGTACATCGGAAGGGGATTATCGTTGTAGACTTGATATGGTTTTAACATAGCAGTGGCAACCAATTTTTTTTGTCCCTTGTTCTACCAATGGGGACGAGAAGATGACAAGATTTGTCCTCAACGATATCATCGACAGGGAAGGCAGTTGGCACTGATCCTACGTTGTTAGGCAGGGCAGTTGGAGATACCAAAGCCACATTTTCATTGGACACACTAACGATTTATTCTTAGACGGCAATTGCCCTAATTCTCAAAGTTCGTGAAATATTTGTTGTACAGAGGGCTTGACCTTTTCTTCAATCGTATCTTCAATTGTCTTCTTGAATTTATCATGTTTTCTATATGACGCTGCATTGTTTGGGAACCCCTCTTTCCAGGACATTTAAGAAGAGATTGCTCGGACCCATCAGCTTTGTTCAGGATTGCCTAAAGCAGCAGTAAGTTGGTCCATCTTCCTCACCGGACTGAAGAGACCCTTCTCTTGCTTTTCAATTATATCTAATAATCTCGTCCTTACTTCGGACACAGATTTGGGCTTTGCGAGTTAGCCCTCCTTGGTCAAACCTGACCAAGCTAACACCCATCGCCTAATTCACTCATCACACCCTTTAGCAGGTCAGGATTGCCCGCGCTGACAGTGTCCTCTATTATCTTATGCCATTTCTCAATTTTTGGGCATATCCGGTAGACCCCAAGCGATGTTGGTAAGTGTTCTCCTTCGCAAGCTTAGAACTAGCTTGACTTAGGGTTATAGCCTCAGGTGCGGTCTTTTGACGAACAAATTCATCCCACTGGGCTTGCGTGATTTTTCCCATCTTCTTAGGGCTAGGGACCTTATTATCCTTAACATAAGCATTCATCTCACTCTTCCAGCCACAACATTTCTTGTAGCAAGACATCAATGTTGCTTTCTTTACAATATTTTCTGTGCCTTTTGGGAACTTCAATTGTTTCTTCGACCTCTCCCACAACTCGTTTTTGCCCGCCTCAGGGAATTTTTTCCAATTGCCCTTTGTGATCAGAAGGAGTGCTCTAACAAGACAACCGCAGGCCTTTCGGTACTTTGTAACAGCATCAAGTGGTTCTTGGGGAAGCCCACCTTCACTGACTCTTTTTATGTATATGATGCCTTCTGGACCCTTATTTTCCCCTTGTTGCCCTCGTTTTGCTTTTATGAAATTGAGGATTGAGCCATTGGAGAATCTTCTACGTGTTTAAGAGCAGAAGTCACCTCGTTCTCTTGAAAGTTAAGCTAGATAGAAAAGAATTAAATGACTTTCTTTACTTGAAAAGCAAGATTAACTTAAACAATAATATTTGCAATTTATTAGACCGGACAAGTACCATACCTCGTCGATAGGATTATATTCCGGGTCAAGATCCTTTGAAGTTCTTTTAGTTTTAATCATAGTTGATCAAAAGGATCTTGTGGACTTTGATACGATCCATCACTACTGCACTCAATACTTTATGGTCTGAGTTCCAATCAATATTCTGGCCTTCCTTGTTACTGGCAGCGTCTCCTTGCTCAACGGTCTTCTTAGAGACTTTCATGTTAGTACTTATAAGACAAGAAAGTGATTGCTTGTCATCTCATTTTAGAATAAACTGAAGTTATAGAAGGATAACCCTAGTCATCTAATCGGTCCTAGTCACCTAATCACGGACTTAGCCGACTAGGACAACTAATCATCGACTTGATCGACTAATCGTTTTAGATGCCTAATCACCTTACGTCAACGCCAACGCCCGACCACCGCGCGTCACCGCCGAAGTCTCATCTCCGGCCATTTCACCACCAGTGCAATACCTTGCTAAGATTCCCCTCAATCCCCTCTCCATTTTTCCGTCGAGTTTGTGCTATCGGAGCGCCACTTCGGCCAACTCCAGTGAGCTCCAGCCATGGCGCCGCCACGTTCTTCACTGTCGTCTGCCACAAACCTCGCCAGACACGTGACTGCTAACCTCACCCCCTATGTACGCCTAAGTTGATGAGTTATCAAGGGATGAGGAGACTGGCTTCTCCAAATACAACCAAACAGATAAATAGGAACAGCATGTGATATCAGAGGTAGCAGATAGCACCAACAAAAATTAAGCCGGAGCAGCCCCACGGTATATTCAAAAGCACTGATATCAGATAAATGGATTTTGGCACTAAAATATGTCCATTAGCAGTGGTGCAACAGTTTCAATTTGTGACTCAACTGCTGTATAAGGAGCCTAAGTCTTTACCACCATCAAGAGTATTAGTTCAGATGTGGAAATACCTTTGAACAAATCTGTCTACCACTTCTCTTTTGGGTGTTCATCATTTACTATTTCATATGAGCTGATTCAAGAGTCAACAAAATCTGAACTTTCAACTGAGTCTAATGGTGGTGCTAGAATGCTCAGTAGGTTAAGTATTACCTGTATTAGTACAGATTGGTTAGTCTTGTTGTATGACTTGCAGAAGGCATGGGAGAACTCTAAAACGTTCAGATCATGGGTTCAAGAAGGCGGTCAGTCAGGGATTCATGTATCTTACCAAGGGATCAAGGTTTTGTTTCATTGGCAGAAACACAATATTAAAATGAAGAAGTATTTGGAGAGGGATAAGACTATACAGGGTCTGGGAATGATGCTGAAAGTATATTATAGAGATTTGGGACAGTGCACTATAAGTGGGATTTGGGTATTCTGTGGGCGCACATGTCCCCTACTATTCTTGGCCTTACTGACTTACAGATGGGGACATCAAAGGCGACTATCTGATACTGGAAAGGGGTGCAATAAAGACAGAAGCAGAGCACGGAGCATCTTGAGGGCAAGCACATTGAGTAAATGCACGGGATGTAGTTGCTTGAGGACAAGCACATTTTGAGCGGGGGGGGGGGGGGGTCATACCTGTGCGAATGGGCTTAGCCCGTGGTACTAAAGGAGGTCGGGTGATCGAGGGGAAAGACACGAAAAACAGAAAAGAGAAATACGCCACCGAGTGTCTCCTTCCCATCGCCATCGTCGGCATGCTCACAATGCGAGCTCGTCGCGCGCTCACGCCCCTTCTCCGGCGAGTCGGCGGCCAAAGGACGTGACAATAAAGATCCAAAACAATCCAAAAGAATATGGAGAATCTCTCAGTTCAGTGATTATTCCTAGATGGGGGTAGGGGGAGGCGACGGCATTTACATGGCGGCGGACGGGAGAAGGAGGGAGGCGGCGGCGTGTACCTGGTGGTGTACGGGAGGAGGGAGGCGGCATTGGCGTGCGATGGAGATGGCGGCAGCGCGACGGAGACAGCGGCGGAGCGGCACTCGGCGGCAAGGCGTGCGTGAAAAATGTTGGCAGCCTAACTGCGTTGTTTCAAACACCAGGACTTAGGTTTTGTGAGGTGCGGCTGTGTGGTTTTATAGAGCCGGCATTTTCACAGGCGGCTGTTAAAACAGCCTTCTCTGAAGATGTATTTTTCACAGGTGGCTCTTAAAACACCCGCTTGTGAAAATATGCCTTGACATTTTAAATTCTTATCTTATATATCATCTCTCCATTTTTATAAATATATAAACAAACACTATAATATGTAAAGTTCATTTAACTCTAAAGTATATTATTTGTCCACATAACACTGAAGTATAATATACTTTAGATTTAATCTTATATGTCTTCCCTTCTATCTTTTTTCTTTATAATATTTGGACATTTGGAAGTGAGAAAATAACAATAAAGAAATAATTTTGAGTATCCTATTGAAATCTGAACTTGAATTGTTAATTTGTTTATAATAATCCATGAAAAAGTCTATGAAAAAAACATATATAGGGAAAAACAATAATCAAAATTTTGTTAAATTATTTGCACAAGCGGGTAGAAACGGTAGATGCCTCTGAATATGTATTATTGCAGACGGTTTCAATCAAAGACCACCTATGAAAATATACCTTGACATTTTAAATTCATATCTTATATAGCATCTCTTTATTTTTACAAATATATAAATAAACACTATAATATGTTCAAGCAATCTTATTTTCGCAGTCGATATAAAGACATAATATATCATCTATCTTTTGCATCTTCGCATTTCTCTTGGACGATTCAATAAAGCTTGCAACATTTTGAATGTACGTAGGATCAGGTCTTGGTATATTGTACATCCACACTCGGTCCATCTTCTACGTTAAACTATACAATGTAAAATATATACAATGTAGCATAAATAAAAATTGAAAATGTAGGATATATACAATTTAGTAAGACATATCTTTTGGAGATAAAAATCTTTGAAAATATTTTAAATTTAGCTTAATTCTAATTCCAGATCTTCTAAATTTTTAAAAATTCGTGCAAAACCTAAATTTAAAAATTAAGACCTCAAATTGCACCCAAAGGAGAAAAACAAAGCAAGATAGTAGGCTTATCATATGGAGAGACAAATTATTGATATAACCTCTAATTTAACTCTTATCCTTGTCCAGATCTGCAAAATACAGAAAATTTGGTGCAGAATGTAAATTACAAACTTGAGTCCATAAATCACATAAAAAGAAGGGAAGACGAAGAAAATGCATAGAATAACAATAACAGACTTACCTCTAAAAATATTTGGAAACAAAATCACCCCCCCCCCCACAATATTTGGAAAATATCGTCCGTCGCGGCTGTAGCTAGCTCAATCGCGCTTGGACAGGACCCGTGAAGACTATATATACACTTTTTTCACACGCGGTCGATATAAGGAACCAAAGGTGATAACTACAATATTGCAGTCGGTTTCAAAAACGCTTGTGAAAACAAATGTATTTTCACAGATGATCCGTGATGAGAAACCGCCTTAGATATTGTCCATTATCACAGGCGGTTTTCTATAACGACCGCCTGTTTTAACAGGTCTATTTCCACAGGCGACTATTTATCCAAAACCATCTAAGATATTATCTATTTTCACAGGCGGTCTGTATCTAAGGCCGCCTGTGGAAATCTTGATATTTTCACAGGCGGTTCTGTTGTCAAGACCGCATGTGATACTTAATTATCACGGTTTTTTATTCGTTGGACATCACAGACGTTTTTTAAATGGACCGCCTGTAGAAGAAATGGGAGGCGTCCGTAAAAATGCTTTTTTTAGTAGTGGATTAAAGTGTCAAAATGGACAAGGAAGTGAATGCAAAAGGGGCATTTCATGTAAAAGGTAAAAGTAATAAACATGCATCTTTACCATGTTGGCATTCCCATTGCTGCCATAGATTCTATTTTGTCGTAGATAAATCGATGCTTTAATGAAGTAGCTCAAAGTTATTTGTATGCATGGCTGCTCCAAATCCAAAGACAATTTCCTTAATTTTGATGTGGGCTATGCCATGGCAGGCCCGCCAGTGATCTACAGGTGTGGCATGGGCAAAATACCAATAACGTGAGTCCACCGACTTCAAGGAGAATACTAGTAGGTTGATACTGAAGAGATTGTTTCCTAGATGTAACTAAGATACATTTGTGTATTAGACCCTATTTGGTACAGGTTAGAGATTCTCGTAGAAATGTTTCAGATTATATTCGTGCTCGGAACATTTCTAGGCTGAATCAGAATCAGTTGTTGAAACCGTTTAGCAACCACTCAGATTAAAACAAGAAGAAAGGAATAGAAGTATTTGCCCTTGATTTCTGTGTCATCAATTCCATAACAATTAAATAAAAAAGAGCTCACTAGGCCCAGCCCACCATGTACGTCTTCCTCGTGACCAGGCACACGCAGAGGAGAGAAGGGGGGTGATGTGTATGCAGGACGTGGGTGTGTGCGCGTGTTTGGTAAGGGTACTGGTCTGAGGTTAATTCGACAGCACAAGATATTTAGAACAGTTTAATGGCTCTATGGGTAGTGGAGGGGGGCTATGGCACACGTTAGCCAGGCCATTATGGCCAGTTACTTGTTTTTCCCTATTTAATAATAGGAATATATCTGGAGTGAGTACTTGCTCATGTCGAAAAAATCTTTCTCTGTTCTGTGTCATTTTTCTCCACACAAATCTTCCATCTTCATTCTAATAACAATTGACACCAGAGCCAGTTTGGAGTTTTGAGATGGCGTCGATTCTGAGGAGGCAGCAGGGAGGTGAAGGGGAGCGCACACCGTCGCTGCATCGTAATAGGAGGGGCTCACCATCTCCGCCGCCGCGTCGCCATTGCGGCCGGACCATAGGTGGGCGCGAGGTGATCTTGGAGCGTGGAGAGGGTGGCAGCATCGGTGACATATCCAGTGCTCACACGCAGTAATTACATCGAGTGGGCATTGGTGATGCGTGTGAATCTGCAGGCGGCGGGGTTATGGGAGGTGGTCAACACCGGTGAGGGGGGAATAGCGGGATGATCGCAGTGCCCTCGCAGCACTTCTGCTTGCTGTGTTGCAGGAGATGCTGGCTGAGCTCATCGTCAAGGAGTCAGCCAAGGAGGCTTGGGAGGCGATCAAGACAGTGAGAGTGGGGGCTGAACAGGTCAAGGAGGCCAATGCAGAAAGGTTGAGGAAGGAATTCAATGAACTCCGGTTTAAGCCAGGAGAAGGTGTTAAGGATTTTACCCTTCGTCTCAACATGCTGGCAAATCAGATTCATGTGCTGGGAAAGGAGGTGACTGAGGAAGATCTGGTGAAGCATCTACTGCACTCTGTACCAGAGAACTTGGAGCAAGTTGCCATTTCGATTGAGACTCTACTCGACTTGAGTACAACCTCAATTGAAGATGCAGCAGGGCGGCTGCATGCAGTGGAGCAGAGGAAGAAGGCAGTGTTGACCCCGATGAAAGATGAGAGTGGTCGTCCTCTTCATACAGAGGAGGAATGGCGGGCGCGTCTGAAAAAGCAAGGAGGACGAGGTGAAGCAAGCAATGGCACATGGGGGGGGGGGAGGGGGGGGCGCAACAGTAGCGGTCGAGGAAGAGACCGAGGGCCCTTCAGAGGCCACAGCGGTGGCGATGCAGGGTCACAAGAGGGGAGTGACGAGTCTAGCAACAGATTTGGGCCCAAGTCAGGTGACATATACAATCGCTGCGGCAAGACTGGGCATTGGCACGGAAGTGCAGGCAGAGGGAGAAGGTCAAGGCAAATCTCGTCCATAAGGAAGAAGAGAGTGCACTCATGATGGTGACAGCCACTGAAATTAAGGCGTACTCACCAGGGTCATCTTCGGAGAGGAGGGCAGCGACGAGGCATGTTCATCTTGTGGAGGAGAAGTTGTTTGTCTAGCTCAACAAAGAGGGAGCCCGTGAAACCAAACAATGGGTCCTCGACACAGGAGCCACGAATCATATGTCCGGATATAGGGAGGCTTTTGCTGAACTAAATATGGATGTGTGTGGAAGTGTGCGCTTTGGTGATAATTCGGTGGCTCGAATTGAAGGGTGTGGTACCATCCTCTTTGTGTGCAAGAGTGGAGAACACAAGGTACTCGCCAATGTCTACTACATCCGAGGTTGACAGCTAATATTGTGAGTGTGGGTCAGTTGAATGAGGATGTCCATAAAATCACAATCAAAGAAGGTGTGATGAAGATTATTAATCCTACAGGACACTTGTTGGGTCAGGTACCCCGTAAGGGAAACCGGCTGTTTGTGCTTGAAGTAACCATAGCTCAGCCGGTGTGCCTTGGTGCACGGGTGGAGGAGGAAACATGGAAATGGCACACTTGTCTGGGCCATTTGAATTTCCAGGCAATGCGCACTATGGCGCGAAAGGGGATGGTGCGGGGACTACTAGAGCTAAAGCAGGTCAACCAACTTTGTGAGGGTTGCATGATCGGAAAACAGAGGAGGACACCATTTCCTCAAAGGGCAGAGTATAAAGCAGAGAAGGTGCTAGAACTGGTCCACGATGATTTGTGTGGGCCTATTTCACCACAAACACCGAGCAGGAGCAAGTATTTTTTTTCTCCTGGTGGATGGTCGAAGCCGGTATATGTGGCTGAAGACCATGCGCAACAAGGATGAATCTCCAGAGGCGATTAAACAATTTCAGGCAGCAGCTGAAGCTGAAAGTGGAAGAAAGTTGGGTGCTCTACGCACTGACAGGGGGAGAATTTACTTCAGTGGAGTTCATGGAATATTGTGCTGATAATGGTGTCAGGAGGCGATTGACAGCCCCCTATTCCCCGCAGCAGAACGGGGTTGTCGAGCAGAGGAACGTGACTGTGGTGGCAACAGCAAGGAGTTTGCTGAAGGCGAAAGAGATGGCTGGTTGATTTGGGGTGAAGCTGTGGCAACGGCAGTGTACCTTCTAAACCGAACACCAACGAAGAGTGTGGAGGGTATGACACCTTATGAGGCATGGTTCGGGAAGAATCGTATACCATTTTCGTACTTTCGGCTGTGTGGTCTATGTGAAGAACACGAAGCCCAATTTGAAGAAATTGGAAGATCGCAGCCGGCTCATGGTGTTCATTGGGTATGAGAAAGTGTCAAAGGCATATCGTACATATGACCAAACTACTAGGAAGGTAGTGATCACACGTGATGTAGTCTTTGTTGAAGCTGCTCAATGGGATTGGGCAGAGACAGAAGAGAGGGGGAATGGAAGCGAAGTGGATGGCAGTGACTGGTTTACCATTGATTATTCTGTAGCGAGGAGCAGGGAGGCTGCAGAGATAGAGGAGGAGCAGGAAAGTGCAACGAGTGATCATTCTGATTTTGAGCAAGCGGTGAGCGGGAAACAAGAGGAGGAGCAAATTACACCAATGGCGGTTCAAGGAAGTCCTGCACCTGAGCTGTTGCTGATCCAATTTGTTTATCCACCAAGTGCTGCTGACGACAACTTTGATGCTGAACATGGTGAGTCTCCTGTATGCTTCCGTACTATGAACAATGTGTTGGGGCTGGCGACACCACCAGGGCAGGCACTGAGGCCATCTACTGAAGGACAATTACTTGTTGTCGCTGCGGATAAAATTGCTTCTTTGGCAGATGCATTGAAACAAGAGTGTTGGAGGAATGCTTTGGTTGAGTAGCTGACTGCTATTGAGGAAAACAAAACTTGGAGTCTTACCACTCTTCCTACATATCGTCGAGCAATTGGTCTCAAATGGGTGTTTAAAGTAAACAGGGATGACCAGGGAGCATTTGTGAGAAACAAGGTCAGACTGGTAGTTAAGGGCACAAAGGGAGGGAATTGATTATGATGAAGTATTTGCACCTGTGGCTAGTATAGAGTCCATAAGGCTGCTGCTGGCTCTTGCTGCACATCAAGGTTGGCAGGTAAATCACATGGATGTAAAATCTGCGTTTTTAAATGGAGATTTGCAGGAGGAATTTTTTGTGCAACAGCCACCTGGTTTTGCTGATATCAAAAACCAGCACAAGGTGTACAAGCTACATAAGGCGCTGTATGGGTTGCACCAGGCTCCTAGGTCTTGGAATCAGAGATTGAATGAAAGCTTGTTGTCTCTGGGATTCAGAAAAAGTCCATCTGAACATGCTATATAATTCCAAATTGAGGGTGCAGGGAGACTTGTAGTTGGTGTATATGTCGATGACTTAGTGATCACACGGAGAAGTAGCCAAGCTATTCAGAAGCTAAAGAAGCAAATGGCGCAGCTGTTCAAGATGGGTGATTTGGAACTGGTACATTACTATTTGGGGATTGAAGTGAAGCAGGGCAGCAAGGGTATCTCACTGTGCCAGAGAGACTATGTTGGGAAGATATTTGAGAAGGCAGGCATGGGTGGGTGTAATTCTTGTCAGACACCCATGGTTACTAGGATGTAGCTGAGCAAACAAAGTGAAAGCCCCCAGTGGATGCTACAGCATATAGAAGCCTTGTAGGGAGTCTCAGGTATCTAGTTCATACAAGACCTGATCTTGCATTTGTTGTAGGGTATGTGAGTTGGTTCATGGAGGAGCCTCATGAGGAGCATATGGCTGTTGTGAAACAGATTCTAAGGTTTGTGTCAGAGACACTGAACATGGGCCTATTCTACCGCAGAGAGATGGGAAAGAAACCTTTGTTGACAGGGTTCACTGATAGTGATCATGCCGGTGATATTGACGGGAGGAAGAGTACTTCAGGTATAATATTTTTCCTGGGAGACACTGCAATATCATAGCAATCAGTGAAGCAGAAGATTGTGGCAAACTCTAGCTGTGAAGCAGAATATATAGCAGCAGCAGCTGCAGCATGTCAGGCAGTGTGGCTAGCTAGAGTCTTGGGTGATATCTTGGGGACTAAAATCTGGAAGCCCATGCTGAGAAATGATAATAAGTCTACAATATCCCTCATCAAGAATCCTATTATGAATAACAGGAGTAAGCATATAGATGCGAAATTTCACGTGGTGAGGCAGTATGAGGACTCAGGTCAGATTGAGGTGAAATTTATAGGAGCAGCTGAACAACAAGGGGACATTCTGACTGAGCCGCTGGGCAGGGTGAAGTTTCAGGAAATCAGCAACAAGATAGGAGTGTTTGAGCTCTAAGGAACATACAAGACTTAGGAGGAGAACTGTTGAAATAATTCTTGTATGTGTGCTGGTGCAAATTTGTGGGTCCATATGCAGTACCTGGGTGTGTGCGTGTGTTTGTTAAGGGTCCTGGTCAATTAGTGAGGTTAATTTGACAGGACCAGATATTTAGGAGAGTTTAATGGCTCCATGGGTAGTGGAGGGGGGCTATGGCACACGTTAGCCAGGCCATTATGGTCAATTACTTGTTTTTCCCTATTTAATAAGAGGAATATATATGGAGTGGGTACTCTCTGTCAGGTGCCATTTTTCTGCACACAAATCTTCAATCTAATAACACTGTGGTCCTCCAACAATGGAACGGGGATGGAGGGTGGGGAAAGGTAGATTGAGAGCAACCCATTTCTGAGTTTAGAGGTGAAGGAGAGCTCGGTAGCTCCAATGAAGGTACATGGTAGGTCGGGAGAGGGGCAAAAGAGTAATCGAAGGATCGAGTTGGTGCAAAACTGGATTCCGGTAGTTCCAACCTTGCAGTACAAAAAATTGAATCATTTTGATCCATTTTTAGGCTGAAACGTTTCACAATTTCATTGTTTAGTATGGTTTTGCTCGATTCAGGCCAGGAACAGAATCGATTCGGTTTGCCAAACGAGGCCTTACTTTGTTCTGCTATTCTAAGTTAGATCTACTTGTCCTATTGATGAATGATTGGCAAGGAGATGAGTAAGAGGAACTTAGAGTTTCAATTGATATATTTTTGGACAAATCAGAATTAAGTGTATGTTAATTTTCAGTTTGCTCACACGTACCTAAGTAACATGGAAGAATTAAATTGTTCCATTAGAACTACTTTTATTCAGCGTTCCGAAACGCGTTAGGCGCACCGCCACCGCCTAACGCCTAGGCGTGTTTAGGCGTTATATACTACAGCATATATTATAAAAAAAATTGAAAACACAAAAGTATATTCATACCTAACTTTTGCCTCTTGTTCCTAAGAGTAACATTGAGATGACAAATATTAGTGAATATCGTTAACTTATGAATTAAATAATAGATGAAAAAAGAAATAAATGATATTAATAGGAAAAAAATAATACTCAACTTAGTAACCTCATATGCTGTTGTTGTTGTCTTCCATAATGGGTCCTTTTTTAACTTCACAAACATGGAGAGATATGGCAGATCCAAAATTGGATGAAAAATTCATAAATTAAGTTCTTTCTTAGTTTAGAATTAAAATATACATGAGCTGTGCACTCAAGAGTCTATTACACACATAAAAAGATAACAAAACACATGACAATGCATTGCGGATTCATTCAACACTCTCAATCCTCTTCCATGTCTTCATCTTGTACCTCAAAATGCTCTTCTTCATAATCAAATTCCTCTTTTACATAAAGCTCTCTCATTCTTGCACTTCGACATAACTCAAATTGTTCATCCACTCACATTGCTTCTCTAATAACAGACCAAGGGATATCTTTGCCAGGCATTTGCTCATATTTATCCCTATAAACAACAAGTGCACAATTATCACCACCTTCAAATAGTAATCCTTGAGCTTTAGTTATTTCACTAGAAAGGAGGGCATATCATTGATCTTCTTGTACTTGATTTTTGCTCTCTTGCTTATCAATTTGGAATAGAATTGGATAAAGACAAGAGCGTTGGTGCGTTTAGTAGTTAGCATATTCCTTCTCTTTGAATGTTAAATCAATGAACACAACTGAATACTGAATAAACCCATTCAGATTTCAAATTTAGCTGAATAAACCCTTTATTTCCATATTTCAGTTCAAAACTGCAATAGATTATATTTGCATATTTGAGAACAGATTTTGAATTAATAGAACATAATTTAATTAATAGAATAAAGTTAATAGAATAGAATTAAATAGAGTTAACAGCACTAAAACTACAACAACAACCAAGCCTTTATCTGAAACACGTTGGGTAGGCTAGACATGAAACCCAACAATTTTTTTAATTTTTTTAATGAAGTAAAAGAGCGGAAGAGATATAAAAGTAACAAGAGAAAAAGAAAAGAAAAACAAAAAAAGACTAAGATTCTGGCACATGAATTGCTACTTTCCATGTAGTCCTATCATGAGCTAAGTCTCTTGATACATTCCAATCCCTCAAGTCTCGTTTTACCGCCTCCTCCCAAGTCAACTTTGTTCGTCCTCTACCCCTCATAATATTTTCTCTACCTCTTAAAATCCCACTATTAACCGGTGCTTCTGGAGGTCTCCGCTGGATATGTCCAAACCACCTTAGTCGATGTTGGACTAACTTCTCTTCAATCGGTACCACCCCTACCCTATCACGAATTGTCATATTCCTTATTTGGTCTCTTCTTGTGTGCCTGCACACCCACCGTAGCATGCACATCTCCGCGACAATCATTTGTTGGATATATTACCGTTTAGTTGGCCAACATTCCACCCTATATAGCATCGCGGGTCAGATCACCGTCCTATAGAACTTCCCTTTCATCTTTTATGGGACCTTCTTATCACATAGGATTCCAGAGGCTTGTCACCATTTTATCCATCCTATCTTGATCCTGTGACAAACATCTTCGTCAATATCGTCATTGCTTTGTAACATTGATCCAAAGTATCGGAATGAGTCCATTCCAGGTACTATTTGTCTTTGTAAACTAACAATTCCCTCTTCACAACCAACACCACTAAAGTCACACCTCATATACTCGGTCTTGGTCCTACTAAGTCTAAACCTCTTGGACTCTAACATTTGTCTTCATAATACTAATTTCTTATCAACATCATCTCTATTTTCATCTACCAGCACAACATCATCAGCAAAGAGTATGCACCAAGGGATATCCCCTTGTATATATTCTTTGACACCTCATCCATCACTAAGGAAAAGATGTATGGGCTCAAAGATGATCATTGATGTAGTCCTACCGTGATAGGAAATGCATCGGTCTCACTATCACTTATCCGTACAGTTGTCCTAACATTATTGTACATATCCATGATAAGAGTAATGTACTTTATTGGCACTTTATGTTTCCCTAGTGCCGACCACATGACCGACCTTAGTAACAACACTGAAACTCATATTTATAAATTCAGAATGCCTAATTATATCAAATATGCTCCAATTTATTTCACATTTAGAAGAGCTTGAAATTAATGAGAGGATCCGCACACCCATCTTGTGTAAACCGGGTATCCTAGCTCCATATAGCCTCCACAATGAGGCTGAAAAGGTGAAAATTAATAAATTAGTTCAAAATCTATAATTCACTACAGGTCTACATTACATTGGGTATTGTAGATTTACCTGAATTATAATCAGAGTTTTGACAAGTTCTAGCAAGCTTCTTTCAAAATGAACATTCCTTGTTTTGAAATACCTTCAATTCAGTGTTCACAACTTTATCTTACTTGTCCTTATCATCATGGTAGAAGGTCTCAACACAATTGATGAACCCTTTTATTATAGTGTCATCATCAAAGATTGAAGTATCATTGTAACTATAGTGTGGATTCAACGACTATGCGGCCAAGTGAAATGGAGAGTCAAGTCAGTCAATTCATCTTTTTTGTCAACAATAGCCATGACATTTTTGTATTGAGCCTCCATATTATTATAGCATTTATCTATCTCTTTGCCTCGATTAAGTCTCCAAATAGGAACCCATATATGGCTTGACATCCCAATCAACTAAACGAAGAACCTTTACTAGAGGATCAAAAATGCTTAATCACACATTGACACATTTTCAAAAGGTTGGACTCATCATTGTTGCGGTTGCATCCTTTCCTTTATTTGACTTCACATTTCTCAATGTGTCCCACTTGCTATCAACCACCATCTTTATTAGCTTATCTTTCTTCTCCAAAATGTTACTCAAAGTAAGGAAAGTAGAAGCAAATCTAGTCACACATGGTCTTATGATTTCTCTCCGCTGAAAAGTTGCCTCATGCACTCCAAGGTTCTCGTGTGCCCATAAACAAAGATGGTGAATGCCTTCGCTTGATCAAGCACCTTCTTGAACCTTGGTAGGTTGCCAAATGCTTGCAGCATCAATTTGATTCTGTGTGTAGCACAAGAAGTCTAAAATATGCAAGGCAATTTAGTTAACATTAGCTTCTTAGCTCTCATGTTCTTAGAAGACAGTCACTATTTAGACCACTTCATCCTCACCAACTTGTTCGATTGCTTCGTTCACTAGTTCAAATATGAGTTCACTTGTGTGTGACACATCTGACACCTCTTTTAAACTAATGAAACTTGTTTCCATCAGTACAATTTGTTACCGGATTCATTATGCTTCTCCTCTTCCTATATAACCAAGCATCTGTCATGATAGAACATCCATTCTTCATTTTTTTTTTCGACATCACATTCTTTCAATAAACTCTTGGTTCTTTCAAATTTCCTGGTCAATAGAACTCCTCTTAGATGATCTAGAGAAGGTGGCTCAAAGCCAAACACTAGATTCACCGGTTGTGTCATACATTTGCAAAAACTAATAATTACTGATAGCATTGGATGGGATGGTTGCCAGAAAGTACATATGAATACTTGTTAGCCAACAACCAACAATAAACAACAGAATATACATTATAGCAGTAATGTTAGATTGTTATTTACCATGTGTATACATCCATCTTGCTACATATTGTTGCACATCATATGTTTTTTGCTCCTTGTTAAGCATTTGTTGCTTCAAAGCTTCACGTTTACATGCAGTTGGATCAATTAACTTTATCCACTTATCAATGGGTCCTAGCTTGTAAGCCTCCGAGCTGCAAACACAAGTGACTTCATCCTCATCTCCAACTCGAGACAGATTCACTTCTTCTCTAAGATTCAACTCACGAGTAGTTCTCTCCCTTCTCTTTTTTGTTGTCTCCTCAAGTGATTTATTGCACTTCTCTTTTGCCTCTACCGAGCTCTTCTTACACTTAGCAACAACTCCTTCAATATTTGCTACATGTTGCTTCAGACGGTGAATCCCTCCTAAGCCAACATGATTACAAATCAAGCACTGAACTTTCTCCTTATTAAGCATCAACTAGGACCCCATACTCCCATCCTATGTCATCCAACTCTCTTCAGCAAAACCGCACTCTCTGTTTCTGGTGCTGCTATCACACTCATCTCAAGGACGTTGTCATCCTACAAGAATACAAGATAGCACTTAACCTTAGTAAAATAACCAACTGCATAATTTTGAATTCAGACAATCTAACAGAACAACTCATAATTCTAAGTTTCCAACAGAAGAGAACAACATCTACCATAACATAACAAGAATACACAAAATTAACAGAACAAGAATACTCAGAACTCAGATTTTGATAGTTTGTAGTCCAATATGTTCTGTTCTGTACTGTTGAAAGATAATTGATAATGGGGTATGCATAAAAGCAATAGCTGATTAGCTGTTCAGATGAATGGGATCTGCATAGAAGGGCATTATTATAAGATAAAACATCTTATAGCTGTTCCATATATTGAAAATCATCTAATTGATAATAGTTATTTAGTTGAAGCTTAAACAAAGCAAGCACTCTTACAGCAATCTGCAATCTAACAGAAAACCTGAAAACTAGGCACTCTTACAGCAATCCTTCGTATTCTTATAGCAATCCTGATAAATAGAATTCTGAACTAAAATCAAACCATTCTTACAGCAATCCAATTACAGAAGCATTCGGAAAACAGATGCTTCAGATCAGGGTTTTAAATCCTCGCCTGGACGCCTAGGCGACGGCGGGGAGCCTGCGCGCTGGCGGCCAGCCAAGCGCCCAAACGGCGGTGGTGGGCGGCGTCGGGAGGAGGGCAGAGGCGGCAAGCGGGCAGGCGGGCACGGGCGGGCAGGCGAACGGGCGCGGTCGGGCGGGCGGGTTGGACTCGGCCCGATTCTTGATTTCAGATTGGGCCATACAAATTTAACCCACCCCTATTCCTAACTCCTTTCCTCCCTCTCTCTCTCTCCCTCCACCGACGGCGGGCAGAGGCAGCCGCGATTGTGGCGCCGCGAGGGGGCGGCGGCGGCGACACTACTGCGGCGGCGGGGACGGCAACCGACGGACAGGCGAGGCGGCCGGACATGGTGTCCAGGCCGGAGCACCTGGACGCCTTTTAAACACTGTTTCGGACATTCAGAGTTTAGACTTTGACCAATCTATACATAGCAATCCAAAGTAAAATAAAATCATAACAATCTATGAAGACATTCAGACTTAATCTAATTACAGAGGCATAAAAGAGAGGAGGGAGAAGCTCTGAGGAAAGAGAACGAAAGAGCTCAAGACCACAAGAACAAAGGAGGAAGGAGCTCACCTTGTTTCCCAGTTGTGGTTGCAAAGGTGGGCGGTGGCAGAGACGGCGGCAGCGTAGAAGAGGGCATTGGATCGGTTGTCGGTGGTACGGGAATCGGCGGCAGCATGCGGGATTCTGTGGTTGTCATAGCTCGAATTTTTTAAATCAAATAGAAATCGGTCATGTTAGACTGTGTGTACCCTATATATGTAACCCCCACCCTTGGCATTATGAAGTGAGAAATCATTTCCTCCAATTTGGTATCAGCAGACTAGGATTTACTCTTGGGCTTCCCTTTCCCTATGTGCTCTTCCTCCCCTCTTCTCTCTCCCACCACCACCAGCCGTCGTCGCCTCCTCCATGTAGCAGGCGCCGCGACCTTGCCTGCGCGCAGCCGCCGGCCCGCCCCGCGCCTCGGCGACTTCCCCAGCCCGGCGCGGCCGGATCCACCGCCGCCTTCCCCTAGTCCCCGGGCATGGCACGGCCAGGGTTGTGAATCCACGCCTGGATGACTAGGCGCCCGCCGGCCTCCAGGACGCCTAGGCGCCTAGGTGGTCGCCTAGGCGAGCGCCAGGCGAGGAGGGCGAGGGCGGACGGCGGCAGCAGATGCGGCGACGCCTTCGGTGGCAGAGGCGGCGGGCGGGATGCGTGGCAGAGGCGGGCAAACGGCCGGCGTGGCAGAGGCGGGCGAGCGGGCGGGCGGCGGCTGGTGGGCGCGGGTTGAGTAGCTGAAGACTCTGGGCCTCACGCTGATTTGGCCCAAACTAACGTCGACCGTCGGATTTTTGGATTGGGTATATAAAAATCTACTCCCTCTAACTGTAAAGGTCCCAAAAATTATGAATACAAAGAAACTCTTGTTTGTAAAAGTTGGTTTTATATGTATAAAAAATAGGACTTGTTAAAACTTTTTCCACATATGATAACACACATGAGGGCTCTCTTCACACAAGTTCAAATACCTGTTTCAAAACTTGTAACCCAAGAGGGGTCTAAAACCAAGAAGGGAAGTTCACATATAAAGTCAGATTTGGAACAAATTTGTTCAACTCAAAATTCAAATGAGAGCAACACAATGAATTTCAAAACTGTTGTGCTAAAAATCTCATTTCCAGCAGCCAAATTTAGAATCGGATTTCATATTTGAATTCATTAGGTTCAAATTAGGGGGTATGCAAAGTAACATGATTTGTTGAAATGTTTTGCAACTCATTCTCCAAAATAGACTTTAAATTTCAAAGAATTCAAACACCCATTTGAATTTGGATGAAACTTGCCCAATTATCCAAATGCATCTCAGATTTGAACTTCCACAATTGAATTCCATCATTTGCCAATTTTAGGAGATATTTTAGAGGATAAGAGGGAGCTGTGGTGGGACCCACGTCATTGAGGGAGTGAAATTGGAAAAAGATCTTCAGAGTGCAGGGAATAGTCTCTGTTTGCTCTCTCTTCAATCGGTTCACGTGTCAGACCAAGGCACAGCGCGGGCGACACCGAGGGCAGCCGAGACACCTGCTCCTCGATTCTCATCACGCTGGAGAGCTACCGAGGCACTTTTACCCCAACGTCGTGCTTCCTTTCACCCTTATCACCGAGACATCGCAGCTTCTTTCCTCCTCGCGCGAGAAACCGACCGTAGCTGCCGACGTTCGTTCGATCGCTCGGCCACACCATAGCCCTCGTGAAAACTTCGTCTGAGCAGCCAAACAACACCACAGACCCTCCCACAACCTCCTCGCACCATCCCTACGTGAGTTCAGTCATCACAAACCGAGAACGCCGAGTTCCCGCGGCGGTCGAAAGACACCGCCACGGACGGCTCTCATGGACAGCCTCACCCGAGGCTTGTCACGGCCGAGCTAGGCCACCGTTGGACGCACAAGAGCTTCCTGCAGCTTCCATCCGAAGCTCAGCTCTAGCCTTTGTCACGCCCGGTTTTACAAAGAGCAAACCGGCCGCAATCTACGTGTATGCCAGGATCGGTTTAGTTCATACACGTAGGACATTTAGTGATAAACAGTTATATATCGAATGTAAACAACGTACATACCTGAAAATGAGTTTTGGATTAGCAGCGGAAGTGGAAAAACATGTAGGGCCGTCCACAGGCGAATCGACTGGTAGCTACGTGACCTTCTTCACACCGTCTTCATTTGATCTTCTTTTCACTGAGCAACAATTATAATAGAGGAAAAAGACAAACGCCTGAGTACAATGATGTACTCAGCAAGTGTGGGAAGTTGATGACATGCAGGCATTTAACAAGGAAGGCTACACACAGGTTAAGCACTAAGCAACCTATCCTTAGTCTTATTAGGCGTCCTATTTATTTAGTTAAGTTCCCGCCCAACCCAAACATATCTCCAAGTGATCTCCACTATCACTGTAATCTCATTTATCTCAATCCAAACCACCATTCCCAAACCACACCAAACCGACCCACACAAACCACACCAAACCGACCCACACTAATCATGAGAGAGTTACCAGCCCGCTCTTGACCGTGAGCACGGCTGTCTAGACAGTTTTGACTCTGCAGAGTTTGTACCCTTTACCCACAAGTCGTGTTTTCATCACCCGTCGGCGACTCAAGAAACTCCCTTCCGCCCTCTCACACTCCCTATGGTGTGGGGCCAGGAGTACACGACAAGGCCTTTACATTGCACTACCCAACCCGTGCACACCCGCTAAGGATTCACCGCTGCGGCACTCTGAAACCTCTGCCGCAGAAGCCCCCTCTTGCGCCACTTACACATCTCTCTGGTGTACACAAGGAAAGATAGGAAAAACTTAATTGGCCACACTGCCCCATAACAGTTCTTGTGGTGGCACTGTATAAGCCAGTTGACAGGTCTCACGAACCGGTCCTTAGGATCTACGCAGGCTAACTAACCACAAACCCGAGTCTCGTGCACTCAGCACCCACCGTAACCCACCAGCCTGCTAGATCCCTACACTACCCACCTCATACACCACATACATCACCACATATATACCATATATATACATATCTCCATACCACATCTCAATGATCATGATAATTAACCATTAATGTAAATTACTCCCATCCCATCTACTAAGCAGGGCTAAGCATGAAAATAATGACATAAATGTAAACCCTATACTACCCATCCCGGCTACAAGGCAAATATTGGAAATACTAGTAAACAACCAACACATGGGATTCAATTTAAGACCTAAGCATGCAATTCTAACTAAAATCCTAAAAGGTGCAAAATGGTCAAGGACACTTGCCTTTTCCCTTTTAGCATTGCTCAGTCCAGGGGTCAATCATCTTGATCTTCTATGCCTTCGTGTTGTTCCTTGATCGTCACTTGTACACACACAAACCCTAGAGGGTTGATGCGGCCCGGGAAGTAGAAGAACATGGCTCGCGGCTACGTTCTTCGAGCATTGTCGGGATCGCCGTTGGAATGTCCTTCCCACGTGTTTCTTTGGGTCCGAGTCGCGTTCTGGTGCATGGCAAAGACGTTAGCGTCGTCAGGGCTATGGGAAAACGAATGAAACGACATGACGTCGACGAGGGATGGAGAAACTCACCGGCCATTGGCGAAGCCGGGGTTGGGGTATTGATCCGTGCCAGAGAGCTTCCGGAAGAGTTTTCCGATAACCCTACGACGTCGCACAACGGGTTAGATCGACGAAATGTGGAATGAAGGAGGAGTGGGATCAGGTGGCGTAACGACTCACCGAGAGGAAGGGCGACAAGGCAAAAGCTTGCGGAGGAGCACCATGGCCATGGCGCGGTGGTCGGCGCGTAGACCATGACCTCGAAAGGATTCGGGGCGTCGTCGAAGAGCACGTAGACGACGCGGGACGCGGAGCATACACCGGGTACGAGCGCACACATCGCCATCTTGTGCCCGCCGGTGTAGAGGACGGCACGAGGACTGAGGTCTTCTTCAGCGGTTGTAGACGAGGAGCCTAAGCTCCTAGGAACCTGTGCAGAAAGTGCGGTTAAGGATGTGCTCAGAAATTGTCTTGGATCATTTACTTTTTTTTTAACAAATCATCCTCAATCTGCCCAACAGACCAATATCCCATGATCATATTAGTGTATGCATATGCACAAGGCACTGACCTTTCTGCCTCCATTTGATCCAACAGCTCCTGGGCCTCGCAGAGCCTCCCCGCCTTGCAGAGCACCCAAATCTCATGTATGACACATCATCGGGCCTAAGCCCTTGCACCTTTAACTCATAGAAGAACTTTCAGGTCATGTCCACATTCCCAGCCTTCTCAACACAATCGATGCACACACAATACAACACAACGTCAGGCTCGAGACAGATCCCTTTCACCTCATCCACCGGCGCCAGCGCGCCGATCAACACAGTGTAGGCCGAGAATGTAAGGCAGAACTTGAGCCGCTGCATGATGTCGATCGTATGTTGGGTATCGTTGAGGCGGCGACACGGACGAGGAAGGGAGCGCCGGGAGAGGTGGCTCGCCGGCGGTAGTCGGCGACGCGGCGTTGGGGCGGTTGCGCCGGCCGGGCGCGGCAGCGACACAACGACCGCTGTTGGAGGAGCGGTTGGTGGAGCTCAAGCAGCGACGGTGGGGGAGGCAGTGGGGCTGGGGCAGGCTGCGGTGCTACAGGGGCGGCAAGGCGTGGTGAAGGCGGCAGCGAGGAGCTCGAAGGTTGGGGTGGGGTCAGGGAGGAGGCGCTGCAGCGATGGCGGTGGAGGTCGAGCACGGGGGGTTCTAGAGGGAGGAGGAGGAGCTTGCGGACGGCTGCTGCGGCGCGAGGCGTAGGCGAGGGCGAGTTCAGCGATGGGGAGCGCGCCGGGCCGGGGCGCAGGGCGCGGCGACCACAAGTTAAGCGGCTGGGAGCCGGAGGCGACGGGAGTGGGGGGCGCTCGGGGCGGCGCGCCGGTCGGGGCAGGCTTGGGGGCGGCGCGCCTGCGGGGAGCCCGGGGAGGAGGCGTTCGGGCTGGGGGTGGGCCGAAGGGGCGGCGGCAGGAGCGAGGGCGCGGGCGGCGCGAGGCGAGCGGGAGGGGCTCGGGACGGGCGCGGAAGGAGGCGAGGGTAGGCGGCTCGGGGGTGGAGGAGAAGAAAAGAAGGAAAGAAAGGAAAAAAAAGGTTAGGGTTGAGGGAATGTGGGCTGGGCCAGAAAAAAAAATGTGGGTGTTACAGCCTTTGCTTATTGAAGACGAATTTCGGAATTCTCCTCCGCCCGGTTCAAACCGAGGTGCGGGTAAGAATCCTTTAAATTCTCGCGCTATAATGGTTTAGAGCTCTGCAAATTGCACTACATGACCTAAACGTACTTAGCAACAATTCCTCTTTGGAAACCTAGCATGAAACACACGGTGCACGGCGTATTTCCGATCTTTCCGACAGCGGCTATGGCGGGAAGATTCGGGCGCACGATGAACTCTAGCTTAGAGCCATTTCCGAGCCTTTTCATCCCCAAGTCGACTTTCCCTAGCGTCCGCCGGTGCTTTAGAGCATGGAAACCAAAGCTTGGAGGGCTTAGGGCGTCGGGACGACATCGACGGACTTCCACCGAGCCGTCGCGCCGTCGTGAGCTACTTTGGAGGCTCTGCCGGCTCGGGAAGACCGCACCAGCGTGTTCCTCGCACGAAACTAGGGCCTAGCGGCGAGTTTGAGCATTAGAGATGGTTGGACGACCGATTTCGGAGGCACTCCGGCGAGCCTCGGCGACGCTATCGCGTGGGCGGCTAGAGGTTGAAGAAGCCTCGCCGGGCCCGCGTGTCAGTGGCTCTGGGGGGGGAGGCCGGATCCTCTATAACACCGGATCGTTTGTGTCTGCGCGGGAAATAACTCTGTGACCCATGTGGCTTGTTCCAGCACGCTACACGTGTGTTCCCCGGACCCACAGTCAGATTTAAAATTTTCCATGATTTATTCAAATCCCAGATTTTCCCCAAACTTTAGAAGAGCCATAACTTTTGCTAGGAAACTCCAAATTTAGGGATTCAAATTGGGTTAGATTCAGATTGACAAACTCTATCCACATAAGCAACCCAAATATGCAACCCAATTGGGTTAAAGTTTTTCACCAAAAGAAGTTTAGAGGGTGTTTGGTTCATCTAAAAATCCTCAAATTTTGCCAGAATATCCTTTAGTGTGTTATTGAACTCCTGTAAAAATTTCAGCTCATTTGGAGTTGATTTGATCAGGAGAATTCAGATTTTAATTTGTTGTGTTCAAATGAATACAGAAACATTTTCAGAGAATTTCCAAAACTTGAAAATTCAGTTCTGGGCAATTCTTAGCTCCAAAAATTATAGGAAAATTCATGCAGGCTCTATAAACTATAATTGTTGTTCACTAAGTTTGACATGAACATGGATGTTACCTCAGAATTAAGTCCTCTTTGCTTAATTACTTAGAGAATTGTTCTGAATAAACCACTTAATGAAAAGTGCTAATTTTTTATCCAGTTGACTTTCTTGTGACAAGGAACTCACATAAAAATTTATAGCTCCATTGGAGCCCTGGATTACCACTGTCCTGTGTAACCTCTTAAGGTTATCAACACACAAGTGGAGATAGCAATCAACACTTGATCATAGTGTTTAAACCCAACCCAAAACCATTAGCACCAGTGTCATTTTAAATTGTTAAACAGAGTTCCACTTTTCAAACTGTTATGAGATCTTATTAGCAAAAAATTTACAATTAAATGCATATACGTATTCATACCGTGTAGCATATACGTGAGAACGTGAGAAGGACTTGAAGTGAAGATCAAGGAGGGAGGAAAGCAAGTGATCAAGCCCCAAGTGATCTTCACTAACTGATTGTAATCTTAGTCACCTGCAAAACAGTCAAGCCCCGGTTGATCAAGTTACGATCCGTCAGTGCTTGGCCCTGTTGGACACGTTTGAGTTGTGTACCGGGCACAAACTAGCTATATGGGACCCTAGGAAACCGATGTACCTTGGGAGATCCACAACAACAACAACAACAACCAAGCCTTTATCCCAAGCCTGTTGGGGTCGGCTAGACATGAAACCCAATATCAATGAAGTAAAACAGAGGAAGAGATATGAGAACAAGGGAAAAAAAGGAAAAAAAAAAGAGAAAAAGGAAAAAAGAAAAAGGAAAAAGAGAAAAGAGAAAAGAAATAAGAAAAAAGGAAAAGAAAAAGAGAAAAGAAAAAAAAGAAAAAAACAAGACTACGATTCTGGCACATGAATTGCTACTTTCCATGCGGTGCTATCATGAGCTAAGTCTCTGGATACATTCCAATCTCTCAAATCTCGTTTTACCGCCTCCTCCCAGGTCAACCTTGGTCGTCCTCTACCCCTCCTAATATTTTCTCTACCTCTTAAAATCCCACTGTTAACCGGTGCTTCTGGAGGTCTCCGTTGGATATGTCCACACCACCTAAGCCGATGTTGGACTAACTTCTCTTCAATCGGCGCCACCCCTACCTTATCACGAATCGCCTCATTCCTTATTCGGTCTCTTCTCGTGTGCCCACACATCCACCGTAGCATGCGCATCTCTGCGACACTCATTTGTTGGACATGTTGCCGTTTAGTTGGCCAACATTCCGCCCCATAGAGCATCGCGGGTCTGATCACCGTCCTATAGAACTTCCCTTTTAGCTTTTGTGGGACTTTCCTATCACATAGGATTCCAGAGGCTTGTCGCCATTTCATCCACCCTACCTTGATCCTATGGCAAACATCCTCATCAATATCGCCATTGCTTTGTAACATTGATCCTAAGTATCGGAAAGAGTCCCTTCTAGGTACTATTTGTCCTTGTAGACTAACATTTCCCTCTTCACGACCAACACCACTAAAGTCGCACCTCATATACTCGGTTTTGGTCCTACTAAGTCTAAACCCCTTGGACTCTAAGGTTTGTCTCCATAACTCTAATTTCTTATCAACACCATCTCTAGTTTCATCTACCAGCACTACATCATCAGCAAAGAGCATGCACCAAGGGATATCCCCTTGTATATCCTTCGACACCTCATCCATGACCAAGGAAAAGATGTATGGGCTCAAAGCTGATCCTTGATGTAATCCTACCGTGATAGGAAATGCATCAGTCTCACTATCACTTACGCGCACACTTGTCCTAACATTATTGTACATATCCTTGATAAGGGTAATGTACTTTGTTGGCACTTTATGTTTCTCTAGTGCCCACCACATGACTGACCTTGGTATCTTGTCGTACGCCTTCTCCAAGTCGATGAACACCATATGCAAGTCCTTCTTCTGCTCCCTATATCTCTCCATAAGCTGACGAAGCAAGAAAATCGCCTCCATTGTAGACCTCCCAGGCATAAAACCAAACTGGTTTTTAGTGACATTGGTCACTTTCCTCAGGCGGTGTTCAATCACTCTCTCCCAAAGCTTCATAGTATGACTCATAAGCTTAATACCTCGATAATTAGTACAACTTTGAATATCTCCTTTATTTTTGAAGATAGGTACTAATATACTTTTCCTCCATTCTTCAGGCATCTTGTTTGACCGAAAAATGTGGTTGAATAGCTTTGTGAGCCATACTATTGCGATGTCCCCAAGACATCTCCACACCTCAATAGGGACATCGTCAGGGCCGAGGGTCTTTCCTCCTTTCATCCTTTTTAAGGCCTCCTTAACCTCAAACTCTTGTATCCTCCGCACGAACCGCCTGTTGGAGTCATCAAAGGAGTCATCCAACTCAACCATAGTGCTCTCATTCCCATCATTGAATAGCCCATTAAAGTAATCACGCCATCTATTCTTAATCTCTTCATCCTTCACTAGAATGCGGTCAGTCTCATCTTTGATGCATTTAACTTGATTGAGATCCCTCATCTTTCTCTCGCGGATTTTTGCTACCTTGTATATGTCTTTTTCACCTTCTTTTGTCCCTAGTCTCTCATATAACTTATCATAGGTTTGTCCTCTTGTCTTACTCACAACCCGCCTTGCATTCTTCTTAGCCTCTTTGTACTTAATCATGTTGCTTGTGCTTCTATCATTATGCCAACTCTTGTAACACTCCTTCTTCTCCTTAATGGCCTTTTGTACATCCTCATTCCACCACCAAGTGTCTTTATCTATAAGTTTCTTTCCCTTTGCCACACCGAACACCTCACTAGCTACCTTCCTAATGCAAGTTGCCATCTTCATCCACATACTATCTGCATCTCCATTTTCTGCCCAGGGTCCTTCTGTGATCACCCTATTTTTAAAGGATTCTTGTGATTCTCCCTTCAACTTCCACCACTTTGTTCTTGTGATTTTGACACCTTTGTCCCGCAAAGAACATGTATGAAAGCGAAAGTCAGCTACCACAAGCTTATGTTGTGTCACAACACACTCCCCCGGGATCACCTTACAATCTAGACACTCCCGTCTATCCTTTCTCCTAGTGAGGACAAAGTCAATCTGGCTAGAGTGTTGGGCACTACTAAAGGTCACTAGGTGAGATTGCCTCTTCCTAAAGAGGGTGTTAGCTATCAACAGATCATAGGCTACGGCAAAGTCTAGGATGTCCTTACCCTCTTGATTTCTATCGCCGCATCCAAAACCTCCATGTACTCCTTCAAATCCTAGGTTAGTTGCACCCACATGACCATTGAGATCTCCCCCTATGAGGAGTTTCTCGGTTATCGGTACACTACTAACCATATCCTCCAAGTCCTCCCAAAATTGCCTCTTAGCACTCATGTTGAGCCCAACTTGTGGGGCATAAGCACTAATGACGTTCAAGACAATGTCCCCAATTACTATCTTGATTAAGATGATCCTATCCCCTCGTCTTCGAACATCCACTACTCCATCCTTAAGACTCTTATCTATTAGAACACCTACGCCATTCCTAGTCCCAGCCGAACCAGAATACCAAAGCTTGAAACCGGTATTCTCGACTTCTCTCGCCTTTTGACCCGCCCATCTAGTCTCTTGTACACAAAGGATATTTACTCGTCTCCTAATGGCAACATCTACTAACTCACGTAGCTTCCCCGTCAAGGATCCTACATTCCAACTACCCACCCGAAATCTATATTCCTCGGCTAGCTTCCTTACGCTTTGCACCCGTCGAGTAAGATGCAAAGACCCTTGCTCACTTATCACTACATCCGGGCGATGATGTAGCGCGCCACTAAGGTGATGGCGATCCGGCCCTTGCTCATTTAACACCATATCCGGGTTCCGATATGGCGCGCCACTAAGGCGGTGGCGACCCGGCCCTTGCCCACTTAACACCATACCCGGGTTCCGATATGGCGCGTCGCTAAGAGGGTTACGCCCCAACGAATTTCTATTGGGTTTCATTTCCATGAGAGTGGCTAAGTGTAGTTGTTGGCTCGCCAAGCCTATCACAACCCCCTCCTCCTTTACCCGGGCTTGGGACCGGCTATGTCATTACAACATAGGCGGAGTTTTGGGAGATCCACATTGGAAATTTTTTAACTGCCTTAGACTTTCGACGTCAGGGTAGCAGGAGGTAACTCGCTCAAGAACATACCACTACGGGTATGTACCTTGAGGGAGCTTGCGGACTCGGGGCAGTTAGACCGTGTCCTGTGTGGAAGATCTTAGAAAAGGTGACCGCGTACAACGTCAGACGAGGTTGTCGTCGGCAACTCGGAGTACGGGTGTACGTGTCATGTAGTTCGGGCGTGTACTGATTCGAATCACCGTCGCTCACGGTTATATGAGCATACTTGCCATTGCGTCTTGACGTAGTAACAACTGAACTGATTTTCTTTTGGACTTGATAAGGCTGTGATGTAAGAATAGCAATTGTGGCTGTATTAGATGGATGATAATGTTGAGGTACAGGTCTGATTATATAGAGGGATTAGGAGGGAAAAAGGACTAAACTACCCCTAACCTTCATCCCTCACTAATGACTAATACGCCCCTGTGACACACACATAATCACAGTGTCTAACACCCCCCGCAGTCACAACATCTAGCCACTGCAGATGTTGAGACTGGACCGAAACTCGGAGAACAGTGACGACGGGAGGCCCTTTGTGAAGATGTCGGCGAACTGCGTCGTCGTCGGGACATGGTGTACCCGAACCTCGCCGCGTGCAACCCGCTCACGAACAAAGTGGAGGTCAATCTCCACATGTTTCGTGCGCTGATGCTGGACCGGGTTGGTGGAGAGGTACACAGCGCTGACGTTGTCGCAGTAGATGAGGGTGCTCCTGGCGACGGGAGTGTGGAGCTCCTGAAGTAGCTGCTGGAGCCAGGAGGCCTCAGCTACGCCGTTAGCCACGGCGCGATATTCCGCCTCAGCACTCGAAAGCGACACCACGGGCTGTCGCTTCGAGGACCAGGAGACGAGGTTACCGCCCAGGAAGACGGCGTACCCAGAAGTAGAACGTCGTGTGTCCGGGCAGCCTGCCCAGTCAGCATCGGTGTACACGACCATCTCGGAGGCCGTGTCACGTCAAAGAAGGAGGTCGTAGTCGAGAGTACCTCGTAGGTACCGAAGAATCCGCTTCACAGCGATGAGGTGCGGCTCCCTCGGGTCATGCATGTGGAGGCACACCTGCTGAACTGCATACGAGATATCCGGCCTGGTGAAGGTGAGGTACTGAAGAGCACCTGCAAGACTCCTGTAAGTAGTGGGGTCAGAGACGGGTGTCCCGTCGGTAGCGGAGAGCTTCGCCTGAGTATCCACTGGAGTGGAGCACGGCTTGCACTCAGCCATGCCCGCTCGCTGGAGGATATCTAGACAGTACTGTCACTGGTGAAGGAATAAGCCGCCTGGTTGGTCCTCGACCGCAATGCCTAGGAAGTGGTGGAGACGACCCAGGTCCTTCATAGCGAACTCCTGATGTAGAGCAGAAATGATGCGCCGAAGCAGAGCCGGACTAGACGCTGTTAGTACAATGTCATCGACGTACAGTAAGAGGTAAGCAGTGTCACTGCCACGTCGATAGACAAACAGCGAAGTGTCCGACTTAGCTTCGACGAACCGCTGTGAGACCAAGAAGGAGGCGAACCGGCTATACCAGGCTCGCGGTGCCTGCTTCAGTCCATACAGAGATTTGTTCAGCTTACAGACCATGTCTGAGTGAGCTGAATCAACAAACCCCGCCGGCTGATTGCAGTACACCGTCTCGGTCAGTGTACCGTGGAGGAAGGCATTCTTGACGTCCAACTGGTGGACATGCCAAGAACGCGAGAGAGCCAGCGACAGAACGGTACGAACCGTCGCCGGCTTTACCACTGGGCTGAAGGTCTCGTCGTAGTCGACTCTAGGGCGCTGAGTGAAACCCCGGAGTACCCATCGTGCCTTGTACCTCTCCAAGGTACCGTCCGCCTTCTTCTTGTGCGTGAACACCCACTTGCCCGTGACAACATTGCCACGACCAGGACGGGGAACCAGGTCCCAGGTCCGGTTGGCAAGCAGAGCCTCATACTCTTCCTCCATAGCGCGGCGCCAGTGAGGGTCGGCGAGGGCGCTATGCACGGAAGTAGGTATGGGTGAGATCGAAGAAGAATCGGTCGGTGGAGAAGTCGTCGACGAGAAGGCAGCTCCGGCGAAGCGCTCAACTGGACGGAGACTCCCGGACGCACGTCGAGTCACCATTGGATGGACGTGACCAGGATCCCTGTGGAGAAGAGGAGGGTTGTACACCGGACGCTCGGGTACAACAACCTTCTCTCGTCTCGGGGCCACGCGAGGTGCAGTTGGAGTCGGGCCGCCCCCCCTCCCCCCCCCCCCCCCCCCGTGCTCGTCGCTGGTAGGCAAGTACGGGGAAGCTGAGGCCGCACGTGGTGCAGTAGTCGACGTCGGGGACGCCGAGGCCGCGCTTGGCGCAGCAGGCGTCGTCGGAGACACCGGGGCTGCGCGTGGTGCAGTGGGTGACGTCGGGGATGCCGAGGCCGCGCGTGGCGCAACTGGTGGCATCGGAGACGCCGGTGCCGCGCGTGGCGCAGCAAGTGGCGTCAGGGCGCCGGGGCCACGTAAGGCACAGCAGGTGGCGTGGAAGACGCCGAAGTCGTGCGTGGTGCAGCGGGTGGTTAACCTGAAAGAGGTAACTGACAAGGTCGCTGTACAGGAGCGGCCTCAGGGTCAGTAGAGAAGAGGGAATCCAACTCAGCGACAGAGTCAGAGGACGGGGTGAAAAAGGGAAAGGAAGACTCGTCGAAGACAACGTGTCGGGAGATCAAAATACGACGGGTGGTAGGGTCAAGGCACCTGTACCCCTTATGGTCAGAGGAATACCCAAGGAAAACACACTGAGTCGAGCGAGGCGCAAGCTTATGGGGAGCTGTGGCAGAGAGGTTCGGGTAGCAAGCGCACCCGAAGACTCGAAGATGGTCGTAAAGAGGATGGGTGTCGAACAAAGTGAAGTGAGGGGTGGGAGCACTAATCCCCTTAGTAGGAAGGCGATTAATGAGGTAGATGGCAGTGTGAAGCGCCTCCGCCCAGTAGCGAGCAGGGGTAGAAGTCTGAAACATCAGGGAGCGCATGACATCGTTGGTGGTCCGAATCATGCGCTCAGTCTTTCCGTTCTGGGGGGAAGTGTACGGGCATGACATGCGCAACTGAACACCGCGAGAAAGCAGAAAGTCACGGAACGTAGAGTTGTCAAACTCGCGCCCGTTGTCGCACTGGACCGCACGAATCGTGCGCCCAAACTGGGTGGACACCCAAGCGAAGAAGTGAGAAAGAGTACCGAAAGTATCAGACTTTTGTCGCAAGGAAAAAGTCCACGAATAGTGCGAAAAATCATCCACGACCACCAAGTAATACTTGCATCCAGAGACACTAAGAACAGGTGAAGTCCAAAGATCACAGTGAATCAAATCAAATGTGTGCTCGACACGAGTGACAGAGTGCGGAAAAGAAAGTCGAACATGGCGACCCAACTGACAAGCATGGCAAAGAGACTCATGAGTACCCCGAGTACACGAAATCGCTGAACTACCAGACAACTTCGACATAGCATCAACACCGGGGTGGCCAAGCCGACGATGCCAAATGGTCGAAGAGGCTGTCGTAGTCAGGGCAAGAGGTGAGCGGAAGCAGGAAGGCGCATCGTGTACAAGGGACCCATACTATCACAGCGAAAGAGAAAGCGTCGAGTAGTAAGATCCTTCACAGTTACACCATAAGGATCAAACACAAGGGAAACATGGTTGTCAGTAGTAAAACGACGAACGGAAAGAAGATGCTGAATGATGTCAGGAGCAACAAGAACATCACGTAGCTGAAACGAATCCGGCGAACCCGAGTCGCCTACTGAGGTGACTGGAAGAGTCGACCCATTTCCAACAACGATAGATGAAGGATCAGAGGGACGGGAAGGGCAGGTAGAGGAGAGGATACCGACGTCAGGGGTGGTGTGGTACGAGGCACCGGAGTCCACCACCCAGTCAGGGCCACACGGCGTGAGACCCTGCCGGTAGATCGACGGTGTAGAGCGGGTCGCGACATGCCCCGGCGGTGGCGGCGCCGGGAAGGAAGACAACGCACTCGGACCCTCGACGGTGGTGCCAACAGAGTAGGCAATAGCCGATCCAGGTACATCAGCTGATGGCGACCGAGAAGCACCTCCTAGGGTGGCAGCAGGCTAGGCGGTGCCGTCGTAGGGGGCTGCAGGACCGGCGGCCCAAGGGGCGGCTGCAGCTGCTGCGGGCCAGGCAGCGGCGCCGTCGTGGGGCACTGCAGAGACGACGACGGCAGGCCAGGCGGCAGCAGCGGCTCGAGGGGTGGCAGCGCTGGGGGCTGCAAGGGCGCCGGCGGCGCATGGTGGCAGCGGGGTGGCCCCTGAGGCGGCCCGGGTGGCGGCGCGGCTGTGGCCCAGGGTGGCGGCGCGGCTGCGGTGGCAGACCAGCAGGTCTCGGGGCGGCGAGGCGGCGAGCTGGGGTGGTGTGGGGGTCGCTCGGGTGCAGGCGGCGTGGCAGCGCAGGCGCGCGGCGCCTCAGCAGCGGCGGCGGCCGCTCCAGCGGCCGGCACGCCGGCGAAGCCGGCGGCAGCGCAGGCATGCGGGGCGCCGGTGGCAGCGGCGGCGCAGGGCCACTGCAGTGGCGGCGGCTGGGCCTGGGTCATTAGGATTAGGGTTAAGCTCTAATCCTAATTAGTTCCTAGCTGATACCATATTAGAGTAGCAATTGTGGCTGTATTAGATGGATGATAATGTTGAGGTACAGGTCTGATTATATAGAGGGATTAGGAGGGAAAAGGACTAAACTACCCCTAATCCTAATCCCTCACTAATGACTAATACGCCGCTGTGACACACACATAATCACAGTGTCTAACAACTTGTATTACAACCATGATTGAATTAAAGACAGGCTCATAAAATTTTATTTTCACTTTGTGCAAGGAGCATCGCAACAAAGCGTTTCTTGTTTGATTGTGGAGTTGCAATGTTGTTCGGCTCAACGTCTGTACTATGAAGCTTAAAATCTGAAAGTTAAGGATCGACACTAGGCGAGTCCTTTATGCAAATCTAGCTGACTCAATCAACCGTCGTGCATGTAGAGTTTCTTATTTAGGAGAGACGGATCAGTCTTGCTGAGCCTATGTGCTCATGCTTGCTATATGAGTGGTTTTGCAGGTTAACACCATGCTAAGAGAAGGTTATCCGGTGAGACACATGGAGAACCCAGCCGCTGTTGTTGTCTTCGTGTTGCTAGCGAGAGGAGTCCGCGGGCTGGACCTCTTCTCGAGCGCTCTTTAGTTATTCGACGTGAGCTGTTTATAGACTTCCGCTGTAGATATTTGATGTAAACTATTTACAAAGAAAAACTTATAAGTTTCCGCTATTGTTTCATGTAATACATTGTTCCTTATATGTGTGTTGTTGGGTGCCGCACAACACGGCACCACCCAATGCGATTCCCGGGCGAGTGCCACGTCCCGTGACTGAATGGGCGGCGTCGGGCCCTATCAGCGTGGTATCAGAGCCGCATTGGTAATAGCGTACGGAATAAGGATCGTATTACGACAAAAACTTAGGATACGGTGAGAAAACGGTATTAGACGCACATAAGGACTATAGTAGTATAGTTACTTAAAGTGGCATGACTAACATACTTGTTATAATTCTGAATTTTGATTATGTAGCTCCCCTGACGAGGAATGTGGTTCAGGAATAGGTCTCACAGCTTGGTGTGAGACGTTAATATGAAACTCTTGAACTCTTCATGTTCCTGAGTTCATATGAAACGTTGATCCCTAGCGTGCATTAGGCAAGAAAGTGGAGACCCCATCGTGTGGTCAGTAACGCGATAGTGTGTTCTTCTGGAAATAGCCTAGAAGGACATACGCAGCGCTTGCCATCGGCGTGCCCTGCAGGGCAGTAGGTGGTATATGTTGGGTTGATAAAATTCCCAACCGTGACGACCCGTTCGCGCTCTACTCGGATTCCCCGTCATGTGGTGTGGAAACACGACCATGTACCTTGAGACGTGGCTTGACTCAAGGACGACCCGTATGGAAATGATGTGGGGCGTATGTTTTTAGTATGATATGTAACTGACTGAAATGAGAAAACTTATATGTGTATCATCATTGAGTGTTATTCTGCAGGTACTAACCATGTACGTATCCCGTGTAGAACACGTTTGCGAGTGACCGTTTTAGTGCCACCTAAGATACATTTATGCCGGTATAACCCAGTTGAAATTTTCTTTTGGTGAGGTTACGTAGTACCGACATGCTTCTTACGATGCATCGACGCCGTACTAAACTTAATAACCCCTTTCCTTTGAAGAAATAACTCATGAACTAACTTTCAACTAAAAAATAGAAGTTTGAAACAAATATTAGTTATTGAACTCTTATTTTGAGCTAAGATTCAAATTAGAGGAAGACTAGACTTCAAAGATTTTAAAAAAAAAACAGAGTGCTCTATTTTCGGCAGCAATTCTTGCTGGACTTTAACAGAGCATAACTCTGAGTAGCTTGACCCAATTAAGCTGTATGATACAGTTCTTGAAAGATTTTCAAGTGATCTACAACTTCTTTGTAGACCTCCAGAGCAAAATCACACGTTAAATGGGTAGAAAGTTCAGAGAAAGGTAAACTGTCCAGAACCAGGACAGCAGCAAAACCTCTCTGGACCTTTCTGTTTTTAAGCCATAACTTTCTGTAGAAAAATTCTTAAGGAGCCTATGATACACCGTTGGAAAGGTTATGGAATGTGCAACATTGTTGTAGTTCAAATTTTGTTCAGATTCTTATTGTACTTGCATATACAGCTGTGATAAAATCAGCCTCATACAAAGGAGATGCTGGCAAATTTTATCCAGCAATTCTGTCAACTTTGGAAAATCATGACTTTTAATCCAGGGATGATCTGAAGGCATATGAATAATCGTTGGAAAGATACTGAAGTTAACTTTAACTTTGGTGTTCAACTTGAGTTATGAAAATGCTTTGAATTAGATCAAAATCTGGAGATAGTGCATAAAGGTCTGTTCTGTATAGATAGACTGGATAGTCATGCCTACTATGGAGTTGTATAAATATGGATTTTGTTACTGCTTTCATAAAGTTTTGACATATTCATGTTTTCATTAGTCTCACATACTGCTGAGTTCTTGTCTAACTCATCTCAACTACATTTTTGCAGTATGGTTCGTACTCGCTCTAGGAGTAGGGCCGGGAGTTCTCGCCGAGGCGGTGATGTTTCTATTCCACCGTCGGAACCACCATCCACGGGATGGATTGATCTTATGACTCGAGTCGTCGAGTCTAACCAAGAGAACACAAGGCTACTCCAAGAAGCAACGCAAAAACACACACGCTTACTCCAAGCCTTGGTACAACAGGGCGTACTCTAGAACACGAAACAAGTCGTTCCACCTCGGAACGCTTATCTGGATTTCTTGGCGACTCAATCGCCAATTTTTATTGAAACTACCGAACCTATGGAAGCAGATCAGTGGCTTCGTGTCATGGAGTCAAAATTCAGAGTATTCGAGTGTGATGAAGTGCAGAAGACCATGTTTGCTGCTCAGCAACTCCATGGAGCCGCCAGAAACTGGTGGGTTGATCATCTTGCCACCCTTCCGGATGACCATCAAGTGCCATGAAGTATGTCAGAAGGTTTAACCTTTTGACCCAATATGCTCCCGAATATATGGCGAAAGAAAAGGCACGGTGTGACTTATTCTTCCATGGCCTGAGTGCCATATTACAGGAGAAATTGGTCGTGCACAATAACGGCAGTTACACCGACATGGTCGATGCGGCTCTCATACAAGAGAAGCCGACACTTGAATGGCAAGCAGAGAAGAGAAAAATGAGTGAGATCGAGCAGGCCAGCACAGGTTATGTGCCTCAGAAGTATTGTTTGGTGTATCAAACGGCACCCGGTGAAAGATGGAGGCCACCTGTACGATCAACTCCTCAGAGGTTGATTGCTGGTCAAGTTCCACAACTTGCACCACCTCTACAGCAGCAACATCAGACGGTGGTTTGTGCTCAATCGATGCAGCCATGTGTACCTAGCATCCAACCGCAAGTCAACGAAGAACCGGAGAGACATCTGTGTTTCACTTGTAGGCGTATGGGCCATTATGCTAGGTATTGTCCGGAGGGAACTCAAAGTTGCGGGTCATCATATTTACAACAATACGACCCGTACCTCAGTCTGCAGAAAGGAGGGCAGATAAGGGGCAACATTCACTATACAGTGATTGATGATGTTCCGGAAAGAGAAGTCGCTTTAGCAGGGATGTTTTCTCTGAATCAACTACCGGTTTTAGTTCTCTTTGATTCCGGTGCCACACACAACTTCATTAGCCAATCTTTTGTGGCTCAACATCAACTCCAAACAGCTTATACAAAGAGGCAATAGCTCATATCTTCGCCCGGGGGCAGCAGTACCGCAAGCAAGGTTGTCTCCCGAGCACCTCTTTGTTTGGGGGTAGAATATACCCTACGACTCTCATTATTCTTGAGAGTCTGAAAATCGACATCATTTTAGGGATGTCATGGTTGAATTACCACAAGGTGGTTCTTAACATCAGCTTTAGGACCGTTGAGCTCAACTCCCCACAGCACGGTCTTCATATATTAATTCTGGGCGCCAGACGGTAATAGATTGCAACAGTGAACCACACGAAAGCTGTTAAGATAGAGGATATTCCGGTGGTACGTGAGTATCCGGATGTGTTTCCCGATGATTTACCGGGCATGCCGCCCGAGCGAGACGTTGAGTTCAAGATTGAACTTATACCGAGAACAACACCGATATCACGAAGGTCGTACGAGATGGCACCCAATGAACTGGCAGAATTGAAGACACAGCTGAATGACCTAATGAGCAAGGGATTTATACGACCGAGTTCGTCACCTTGGAGCTGAAGGATGAAACACTAAGGCTTTGTGTTGATTATCGTCCTTTGAACGTCGTTACCATCAAGAATAAGTATTCACTACCTCGCATTGATATGCTCTTCGAACAATTAGTGGGTGCGAAGGTATTTTCGAAGATGGATCTTCGGTCCAGATATCACCAGATTAAAATCCGGGCAGAAGATATTCCGAAGACGGCATTCTCAACGAGATACGGGTTGTATGAGTATCTCGTTATGTCTTTTGGTTTGACCAACGCCCCGGCACACTTTATGTACCTGATGAATTTAGTGTTCATGCCGGAGTTGAATAAATTCGTCGTGGTCTTTATCGACGATATCTTGGTGTACTCCAAGCCAGAGGAAGAACATGCTGAACATCTATATATTGTGCTACAGAGATTGCTAGATCATCAGCTCTATGCAAAATTCAGCAAGTGTGAATTCTGGATTAATCAAGTACCTTTTCTCGGACACATTATTTCAGCGGAGGGCATCATTGTAGATCCAAGTAAGATTATCCAAGTACAGAAATGGGAGTCACCAAAGTCTTCCTCGGTTTAGCGGGTTATTACCGGAGGTTCATTCCAGGTTTCTCCAAGATCGCTAAACCGATGACGGAATTATTGAAGAAGAATACCAGATTTATGTGGGGTGCTGCATGTGAACAAGCTTTCAAGACTTTAGTGAAGCATCTCACAACAGCCCCATGTCTTGCTCAGCCGGATACGACGAAGTCATTCAATGTTTATTGCGATGCATCTGGCATCGGTCTTGGCTGTGTGCTGATGCAAGAAGGACGAGTGGTCGTTTATGGATCTCGTCAACTCAGAAATCACGAGCAGCATTATCCAACTCATGATCTTGAGTTAGCTGCCGTGGTCCTTGCTTTAAAGATGTGGAGACATTACTTGCTCGAAAATCTTGTATACCTCTACACCGACCACAAGAGCTTGAAGTACATTTTCACTCAGAAAGAATTGAACATGAGGCAACGAAGATGGCTAGAGCTCATTAAAGACTATGAACTTGAGATTCGTTATCATCCAGGAAAGGCAAATGTGGTCGCCGATGCGCTCAGTCGTAAGGCGCATATGCATCACCTGACTATTGCTGAAATGGATGATGAAGAACCAAGCCTCCGTGTCATCCTATATGGAGCTCTCTATAATCTCGCTCTCATTCCTGCCATTCGAGAGGACATCAATGAAGCTCAACGTAAAGACAAGAGTATGTCTCACATACGACGGAGAATAGACAACGGGGAAATAAAATGCTTCCGGGAGGACGATGAAGATACTTTGTAGTTCAACGACAGGATTATAGTACTCCAGGATACGGGACTACGTAAGAAAATTTTAGATGAAGCTCATTTGTCCAAATTTTCCATTCATCCAGGCAGCAATAAAATATACCAAGAGATCTCCGGAAGAAATTTTGGTGGACACGTATGAAACGTGAAGTTACAAAATACGTTTCAGAATGTGATACGTGTCGAAGAGTCAAGGCCGACCATGTGAAGAAGTCAGGCCTGTTGCAACCATTGCAAGTACCGGCATGGAAGTGGGAAGACTTGAGCATGGACTTCATCGTCGGGTTGCCGATGACCTCTCACAACCATGATTCGATTTGAGTAATCGTTGACCGGTTAACCAAATCAGCACATTTCATCCCTGTGCACACCAGATACAATGCAAAGCAGTATGCGGAGCTGTACATAGCACGGATCTTGTGCTTACATGGAGTTCCCCGTACCATTGTGTCCGACAGAGGATCGATGTTCGTAGCTCGTTTCTAGGAGCAGCTACACGCATCCTTGGGAACCAAACTGATTAGAAGCTCCGCGTATCACACTCAAACCGATGGGCAAACTGAGAGGGTGAATCAAATACTGGAGGATATGCTGAGAGCGTGTGCCATCCACCACGGTAAGAGCTCACTTGCCATTGGCGGAGTTCTCGTACAGCAACGGATATCAGACGAGTATCAAAATGGCACCATATGAAGCTCTATACGGCCGAAAGTGCCGTACACCATTGAATTGATGCGAGTCCGGCGAACGAGTAACGTTCGGTGTCGATCTTGTCAATGAAGCCGAAGAGAGAGTTTGGATAATACAAGAGAACCTCAAAGATGCCCAATCTCGTCAGAAAAGCTACGCGGATCAGAGGCGTCGACCGCTGCATTTCGACGTCGGAGAGCACGTGTACCTTCGTGTGTCTTCGATGAAAGGGATTCATCGGTTCGGTGTCAAGGGGAAACTTGCTCCCCGGTTCATCGGTCCGTTTGCCATCACGGAGAAGTGCGGGACTGTAGCCTACCGGCTGGAACTACCGGCAAGCCTTGCCGGTATTCACGACATATTTCACGTGTCCTATCTGCGGAAATGTCTCAAATATACCGCTGCTGTCCGCACCGAAGACATCGACAAGTTAAAGTCGGATCTCACATACACCGAGCAGCCTATTCAGATTATCGACAAAAAGACACAGATCACCCGAAACCGGACTTTGAAATTTTACAAAGTCCTGTGGAGTAATCATACCCCGAAAGAGGCGACGTGGGAAAGTGAAGATTACATCCACAAGAATTATCCGGAACTTTTGTCATATACTTTGTAAATACCCTCCCGTCTCATTCTTCTTTTGTAATCTCGGGAGGAGATTTATTTTAAGAGGGGAGGAATGTAAAGGTCCTAAAAATTGCAAATACAAAGAAATTCTTGTTTGCAAAAGTTGGTTTCATATGTATGAAAAATGGGACTTGTTAAAACTGTTTCCACATGTGATAACACACATGAGGGCTCTCTCTTCACACAAGTTCAAATAATTGTTTAAAAACATGGAACCCAAGAGGGGTCTAAAACCAAGAAAGGAAGCCCATATGTTTGAGAAAGCTAAAGTCAGATTTGGAACAAATTTGTTCAACTCAAAATTCAAATGAGAGCAACATAATGAATTTCAAAACTGTTATGCTAAAAATCTCATTTGCAGCAGCCAAATTTAGAATCAGATTTCATATTTGAATTCCTTAGGTCTAAATTAGGGGGTATGCAAAGTTTCATGATTTGTTGAAATGTTTTGCAACTCATTCTCCAAAATAGACTTTAAAGTGCGAAGAATTCAAACACCCATTTGAATTTGGATGAAACTTGCCCGGTTATCCAAATGCATCTCAGATTTTAACTTCCACAATTGAATTCCATCATTTGCCAATTTTGGGAGAGATTTTAGAGGATAAGAGGGAGCTGTGGTGGGACCCACATGTCATTGAGGGAGTGAAATTGGAAAAAGATCTTTAGAGTGCAGAGAACAGTCTCTGTTTGCTCTCTCTTCAGTCGGTTCACGAGTCAGACCGAGGCACAGCGTGGGCGACACCGAGGGCAGCCGAGAAACCTCCTCCTCGATTCTCATCGCGCTGGAGAGCTGCCTGGGCACTTTTACCCCAACGCCGTGCTTCCTTTCGCCCTTATAACCGAGACATCGCAGCTTCTTTCCTCCTCGCACGAGAAACCAACCGTAGCTGTCGACGTTCGTTCGATCGCTCGGCCACACCATAGCCCATGTGAAAACTTCGTCTGAGCAGCCAAACAACACCACAGACCCTCCCACAATCTCCTCGCACCATCCCTACGTGAGTTCAGCCATCACAAACCGAGAACGCCGAGTTCCTGCGGCGGCCGAAAGACACCGCCACGGACGGCTCTCGTGGACAACCTCATCCGAGACTGGTCACGGCCGAGCTAGGCCACCGTTGGACGCGCAAGAGCTTCCTGCACCTTCCATCCGAAGCTCAGCTCTAGTCTTTGCTTATTGCCGACAAATTTCGGAATTCTCCTCCGCCCAGTTCAAACCGAGGTGCGGGAAAGAATCCATAAATTCTCGCGCTATAATGGTTCAGAGCTCTGCAAATTGCACTCACATGACCTAAACGTTCTTAGCAACAATTCCTCTTTGGAAACCTAGCATGAAACAGACGGTGCACGGCGTATCTCCGATCTTCCCGACGGCGGCTATGGCGGGAAGATTCGGGCGCACGATGAACCCTAGCTTAGAGCCATTTCCGAGCCGTTTCATCCTCATGTCGACTTTCCCTAGCGTCCACCGGTTCTTTAGAGCTTAGAAACCGAACCTTGGAGGGCTTAGGGCGTCGGGGCGACATCGTCGGACTTCCATCGAGCCGTCGCAAGCTACTTTGGAGGCTCTGCCGGCTCGGGAAGACCGCACCAGCGTGTTCCTCGCACGAAACTAGGGCCCAGTGGCGAGTTTGAGCATTAGAGATGGCTGGACGATAGATTTCGGGGGCACTCCGGCGAGCCCCGGCGGCGCTATCGCGCGGGTTGCTGGAGGTTGAAGAAGCCTCGCCGGGCCCGCGTGTCAGTGGCTCTGAGGGGGGGTCGGATCCTCTGTAACACCGGATCGTTTGTGTCTACGCGGGAAATAACTCTGTGATCCAGCACGCGACACGTGTGTTCCCCGGACCCACAGTCAGATTTAAATTTTTCCACGATTTATTCAAATCCCAGATTTCCCCGAACTTTAGAAGAGCATAATTTTTGCTAGGAAACTCTAAATTTAGTGATTCAAATTGGGTTAGATTCAGATTGACAAACTCTATCCAAATATGCAACCCAGTTTGTATGAAAGTCATTATTTAATTCTGGAAAATTTTTAAATCTTTTCAGCAAAAGAATTTTAGAGGGCGTTTGGTTCATCTAAAAATCCTCAAATTTTGCCAGAATATCATTTAGGGTGTTATTGAACTTCTGCAAAAAATTCAGCTCATTTGGAGTTGATTTGATTAGGAGAATTTAGATTTTAATTTGATGTGTTCAAATAAATACAGAAACATTTTAAGAGAATTTTCAAAACTTGTAAATTCAGTTCTGGGCAATTCTTAGCTTCAAAAATCCTAGGAAAATTCATGCAGGCTCTATAAACTATAATTAAAATTGTTGTTCACTAAGTTTGACATGAACATGGGTGTTATCTCAGAATTAAGTCCTCTTTGCTTAATTACTTAGAGAATTGTTATGAATAAACCACTTAATAAAAAGTGTTAATTTTTTATCCAGATGACTTTCTTGTGACAAGTAACTCACATGAAAATATACAGCTCCATTGGAGCCCTGGATCACCACTGTCCTGTGTAACCTCTTAAGGTTATCAACACACAAGTGGAGATAGCACTCAACACTTGATCATAGTGTTTACACCCAACCCAAAACCATTAGCACTAGTGTCATTTTAAATTCTTAAACAGAGTTCCACTTTTCAAACTGTTATTAGATCTTATTAGCAAAAGCTTTACAATTAAATGCATATACGTATTCATATTGTGTAGCATATACGTGAGAAGGACTTGAAGTGAAGATCAAGGAGGGAGGAAAGCAAGTGATCAAGCCCCAAGTGATTTTCACTAACTGATTGTAATCTTAGTCACCTGCAAAACAGTCAAGCCCCGGTTTGCAATTTGAACAGTTTTATAAAGCATTTCTATTTTTAGAGATCATAGCTTTGAATTGTTTGATTGCATTAAGTCTAGTTGATATTGAGAACCCAACTGCATGACCAGAAATGTTCTAAGAGAGAAAAGGTAGAATAGCACCTCCTCGAGTGAATTTGGCTATGCTAATGTTAGTAGGAAAGGTCCGGTAGAAGTTGAGTAGATGAAATCTACTCGCGAGTTTAGGGCTGGTTTATTCGGAGCGGGTCGAGAATAGAAATGATGAGGAAAGTTCATACATAAGAATGGAGACCGGGCAGGGAGGTTTAGATGCAGCAGGCTGCGGACCGTGCATGCATAGCCCTGCCTGTGTCGGTTAAGATCCGTCCGTGCTTGGCCATGTTGGACAAGTTTGAGTTGTGTACCGGGCATAAACTAGCTATATGGGACCCTAGCAAACCAATGTACCTTGGGAGACCCACATTGGAAATTTTTTAACTACCTTAGACTTTCGGCGTCAGGGTAGCAGGAGGTAACTCGCTCAAGAACATACCACTGCGGGTATGTACCTTGAGGGAGCTTACGGACTCGGGGCAGTTAGACCGTGTTCTGTGTGGAAGATCTTGGAAAAGGTGACCGCGTACAACATCAGACGAGGTTGCCGTCGGCAACTCGGAGTACGGGTGTACATGTCATGTAGTTCGGGCATGTACTGATTCGAATCACCGTCGCTCATGGTTATATGAGCATACTTGCCCACTGCGTCTTGACGTAGTAACAACTGAACTGATTTTCTTTTGAACTTGATAAGGCTGTGATGTAACTTGTATTGCAATCATGATTGAATTAGAGACAGACTCATAAAACTTTATTTTCACTTTGTGCAAGGAGCATCGCAACAAAGCGTTTCTTGTTTGATTGTGGAGTTGCGATGTTGTTCGGCTCAAAGTCTGTACAATGAGGCTTAAAATCTGAAAGTTAAGGATCGACACTAGGCGAGTCCTTTATGCAAATCTAGCTGACTCAATTGCAACCGTCGTGCATGTAGAGTTTCTTGTTTCGGAGAGACGGATCAGTCTTGCTGAGCTTATGTGCTCACGCTTGCTATATGAGTGGTTTTCCCGGTTAATATCGATGCTAAGAAGAAGGTTGTTCGGTGAGACTTGGAGACTTCCGAGTCGTTTAACACATGGAGAACCCAGCCGCTGTTGTTGTCTTCGTGTTGCTAGCGAGAGGAGTCCGTGGGATGGACCTCTTCTCGAGCGCTCTTTAGTTATTCGACGTGAGTTGTTTATAGACTTCCGCTGTAGATACTTGATGTAAACTATTTACAGAGAAAAACTTGTAAGCTTCCGCTATTGTTTCATGTAATATATTGTTTTTTATAAGTGTGTTGTTGGGTGCCGCACAACACGGCACCACCGAATGCGATTCCCGGGCAAGTGCCACGTCCCCGTGACTGAACGGGCGGCGTCGGGCCCTGTCACTAACCCTAACCATTTCTCCCTCAACCCTCTCTTCTACACTGGTCTGAGCGGCGGCGGTGGCGGCGAGCAGCAACAACGGCGGCGGCAGCGGCGAGCAGCAACACCGACGGCGGCAGCGACAGCCAGCAACGGCAAGGCGTCGGTGGCACTAGGAGGCAGGCGGCGGCAGCGACTAGTCGCCGGCCAGGTGATTCGCTCGGCCATGGCGTCCGGGCCGGAGCGCCTGGACGCCTAGTCGCCGACTAGGCGTCGTCTAGGCAACGACTTGAAAACGTTGGGCACGGCCAGATCTGCCGCCACCCTGTCCGCTTCCGGATTCCCCCAGCCACAGCCATGGCGGATGACATTCCCGTTGCCGCCGCGGAGGGCACCCAGCCCGCCCTCCCGGGGGACCCACCAACTCCTCCCCACCGGCTGCCGGCGCCAAGGCCGCGGAGGCGCTGCTCCCGTCGCTCAGCATCTAGCCGCAGTTGCAGCGCACGCGTGACGCCATCGTGCGCCTCCTCATGCAGACGTTGGTGGCGCCCAACGTCCTGTCCCAGTGCTACGGCGCGGTCCCGGAGCTCGAGGCCGAGCGCACCGCCGCCGCGTCCCCGGCCTCCGTCGAGGAGGGGTTTGAGGTCCTCCAGGCGTACTCCAAGGAGGTCAGCCGCCGCCTCCTTGACCTAGCTAAGTCTCGCGCCGCGCTTCTAGACCTCGCCAACGCCGCTCCCCTCTGGCTGTCGCCGCTGCGCCTCCTCTGCAAGACAGCGCTGCTCTGCCTTTCCAGCCGTCGTCGGCTCCCCTTCCTTCCTCCCATGGTCGCAGCCGTTGCGCCTCTCCTGACCGCCACGCCTCCGCTCCTCCCCATGGTTGTGGCAGCGCCCCTGCTCCACCCCATGGCCGCTGCGGCGTCTCTTCTCACCCCGTGTTGTCGGCCTTCCGTGCGCGTCCCTGCCCTCCTACCCCGCGCTGCCGGCCTTTCGCGTGCGTCCCTCTTCCTCCTACCCCGCGCTGCCGGCCTTCTGCGCGCGTCCCTGCCCTCTTTCCCCCATCTCGGCCTTCGCCGCGCGCGTCCCTCCTACCCTGCGCCGTCAGCCCCCGTCGCGCTCGTCCCTCCTACCCCGCGTTGTCGGCCTTCCGCGCGCGTCCATCTTCCTCCTACCCCGCGATGTCGCCTTCCGCCGCGTGCGTCCCTCTTCCTCCAACCGCGCGTCGCCGGCATCCGTCGCGTGCGTCCCTCTTCCTCCTACCCCGCGCTGCCGGCCTTTAGCGTGTGTCCCTCCTCCAACCCCGCGCTGCCGGCCTTCCGCTTGCATCCCTCTTTTTCCTACCCCGTGTTGCCGGCCTTCCGCGCGCGTCCCTGCCCTCCTATCCCGCGCTGCCGGCCTACCGCGCGCGTCCTTACCCTCCTACCCCGCGTTCTCGGCCTTCCGCGCACGTCCCTGCCCTCCTACCCCGCGCCGTCAGTCTTCGCCGCCCGCGTTCCTCCTACTCCGCGCAGCCGGCCTTCCGCGCGCGTCCCTCCTCCTACTCCGTCCCCCCGGCCTTTCGCATGCGTCACCGCCCTCCGCCACGCGCACTTGGGCCATCTCTACCGGCTGTGGCCCTCATGGCGAGGTGTTTGCGGTCCACTCTGTCCTCGCCACCGCTCGGCAGCGTGAGTGGGCTCTTTTACGGTGTTCTCCGAGGAAAGCTGTTAGAGTGTGTGTTTACTCATGTATGTAGGGGCTTTTGGTTCAGTCTCAACATCTGCCACGGCTAGATGTTGTGACTGCGAGGGGGTCTTATTAGAGTGTGTTTGTGTTTCCTCATGTAGTAAGTGTGTTGTTGTCCAGTCTCAACATCTGTCGCAGCCAGAGTTTCGGCTGCGGGGGGATGTTAGACTGTGTGTGTAGCCTATATATGTAACCCCCCCCCCCGCATTATGAAGTGAGAAATCATTTCCTCCAATTGGTCCAAACTAAAATTTCTAGAAAATCTTGAGCATATATTGATTCCTACGTAAAGTTGAGGCATATATATGTATGTATATGCGTTTGTCAGCTATAAAGACTTACCATTAAACAATAGTATAGAATCAAATCTTAAACCAAAACTAGCTTAAAAACAACATATACACCTGAGCACTTCAAACCATTTAGTGTGTTTTAATAACCAAACTCGAAAGAGAAACAATGTTGACGTATATGTGTAGATATACGTATATATGTTAGCCAATACAAACTAAATTCAACTAGAAAAGTTAGTGCAAGTGAACCCAAATCAAAAACGAAAAGAAAATAAACATATACATACAACACAAAACCTAATAGCAATAACTTAAATGCAAAAGTTAAAATATTAGTTGTATGAGACCAACTAATAAATTGATTAGAACAAATAAATTAGTTGGCTAAAGTTTGTACATATGTGTATACCTATATACGTGCCAATAGTTAATCTAAAATAAAATAAATAAATCGAGTAGAAGGGATATTAAAACAAATGACCAGTGAACTACTCCATGCAAACCGAATCCAAATTCAAATGAAATTACAACCTAATATTCAAAACTCCCAGCCTTAGATAAATCTGAATTCTTTTTTCCTTTCCTTCGGGCTCAGCCCAATGTTTCCTAGCCGGCCCAGCCCCTTCTTCCCTCTCTTCCCCTTCATTTTCCTGTGCGGCCTAGATCCCCTCCTCCCTTCTCCCCTCTGGTCGGGCCCAACTCGGCCTAAATTCCACCGCCCCCAATCATCTTCAACCTCCAGACATCGCCTCCCACAAAATGTGTCGACGCTGTTGTCCTCTCGTTCTCTTGCCCATACCACGTGCTCACTGGAAATCTCGGTGTTGGGGGGCCTCCTATCGTGCCACTGTGCCGCCCAAGCCAGCACCGCCTCTCTCCATCACGCTCTCGAATTTCTTCGGTACCGCCTCCCCGAACCGCCTCGCCACCGCCTTCTTCCACTACTTAAGCCTCCCCCACACCCAAACCCGGCAGTAAAACATCTTCATCGAACTTCCCGCACCAGTTGGAGCCTCGTCCACGCCGAATTCGGTCAATTGGGCAGCTAATTGGAAGTTTTCCCCTTTTCTTCCCCAAGGCCAGAGATATCAAATTCATCGTCGGTAAGCAACCTCCCCTCTTCCTCTTCCTCCTAGAGCACCTTGAGCACCCTAGGAAACTTTTCAACACACTTCGACACAGGTTAGAGAGCTACTAGTAGGCACGCAATGGAGCATCGCTGCCACGGTCCCACGTCGTCGGCCGCCTTGGAACCTCCCCCTGTCAAGCCAACCATCTCAGGACCTCCAATACACTCCAATGTATGTGTTGGATCAATAATCTTTGCCTTAGCTCGCGAGCACACGCCATTGCGCCGAGCACCATCACCACCTTCATCGATCTCTACCCGTTGTTCCGACGATCTCCTCGGCCTAGACCACGACCACTGCCCTCACCATGTTACGTAGATCACCAGCACATAATCTGTTGCCCCACGTGAAAAAAAAGTCCAATGTCCGGCTAGCCACCGGCGAGCCTCACCGACCAGACGTCATGTCACCCCTCTTAGCCTATGAGGTGCCCACATGTATGTGTATACACACATATACCAATATGTATATAAAAACCCCACGAAGATGTATACTTGTACGACAAAAAAATTGGATCATATATATATATAGATATAGATATATATATATAGACACACACATATATATACAAGCAATAATAAAAATAATACATACATACAAAAACAAAGCTAACTAAAAAAATCTCTCACAATCCATAGTATGGTCCTTAAGAGGTCTGTTTGCGTTCAAGCTCGTTCCAGATGAACGTGCTCTAAGGGTCAGGACAACCCCTAGAGGTAGAGTCACTGATCGCTATGGTAGAACTCCACAAGTAGCAGTAGAAGAGGTCAACAATCTGGACGGAGTAATGGACCCTCAAGAAGGGACTGGAGAAGTAAATCAAGAGAGTCACGTGGCTCATGAAGAAGAGGTGATGCCGCCACCTCCACCCGCACCATCGGCCGATGTAATGGTCATGCAGACACAATTAATGTAATTCATATCCCAAGGGTTGCAAAGGCAGCAAGGCCCAAGAATACCACCTCCGTCCAATATGTTCGAATTCATGAGGCTCAGGGCGGCAGTTTTTAACAGTACCAATGACGATCCGTTAGCAGCCGATGATTGGCTAAGAAACGTAAATAAAAAAACTCAACATAATCGATGCAACAGACCACGAGCGAGTTATGTTGGCTTCCCACTAGCTCATTGGAGCAGCTAGAGAGTGGTGGGATAATTACCAAGAAGCAGTCGTAGAGCCGGATGCCATCGACTAGGTAGAATTTCAGCAAGCATTCCGCGACTACCACATACCAGGAGTAATGAAAATGAAAGTTGATGAATTCAGGTCTTCGAGGCAAGGTGCCATGACATCCAATAAATATATTAGGAAATTCTTAAAGTTGGCTCGTTATGCATCTAATGAGTTCAGTACAGATAAGACGAAACAAGATCGTTATTGAAAGGGCCTAAACACTGCGTGAGGACGCAACTAGTCACCCACATCTACCTAGATTTCAATACCCTCATGAACCGAGGCATACTATTAGAGGATGCCCGCTCCCACATGGACGAGGAACAAAAGAGAAAGTTCCACAGCCAAGAGATTAAGATGCAAAATCGATTTCAGAGATCTAGCTTCAACCACCCGCAGAAACCTAGTTACTAGCCTATCATGCAATACCGCACCTCTAAGACCAATCCACCGATACAATCGTTTCATCAGGGGAGCACCAATCAATCCCAACGTGGCAGTAATAGTGTGACACGGACACCAAGCACCGTCAAGACATGCTTCAACTGTCAGGACCCAGGGCATCTAATAACAAATTGCTCGTACAACAAGAAGTTGACCGATGCACCTGCTCACCCGGGAGCAAGAGTCGTTGGAGATGTACACCTCCAGTATCTGGTCAGCAGAGTAGAGCTCATCCATTTGGACGAGGTCACGTAAACCATGTTGACGCGCAAGGGTTGAAGAGTCACCGGAACACTTAATCGGTGAGTAACTAGCCAATCCTACCCTTGTCACAGACCTGTCTAACTTTGGAGCTTGGCATTCCTTATCACCTCAAAGTTGGTACTACAGATGCATTATTGGATGTTTAGCTAAAAGCCCCATATTGGGTAACTAAATTAGCTATAGTGACTATTCAAGTATCAAATTGGAAGCACAGGGGGTAAAGTCCTTTTAAGTGGGGTAGAGATTTTTAGCGGAACAAATAGTCTATAAGTCCGTTGGTATGTACGTTACCCTCATAATAGATTGATTGGCACCCATTTAAGGAAAGTATATCACATGTTAATCGCAAGACCACCACAGCAAAACATGATGCAACAACAGTCATCTGCCAACCACGTATGCACAAAATGGTATCCATGGTGTGTAGTTTTGAAGCTACACCCGTAGAAAGAAAGGACAATGAAACGTGAATGCCCAGACATATTTTTGAGAAATTGTTAGAGATGTCACAGACAGAGACACAAGGTTCTCAAGCCATTAAAAGGAACTATCAGAATCTCGGGGATGAGATTCAATCTAAGTGTGGTAGATCTGTCACAGCCCGAATTTTCGAAACCAAATAGAAATCAGTCCAAACTAAAATTTTTAAAAAATATTGAGCATATATTGATTCCTAATTAAAGCTGAGACGTATATATGTATGTATATGTGTTTGTCGGCTATAAAGACTTACCATTAAACAATAAACAAGAGTATGAAATTGAATCTTGAACCAAAACTAGCTTAAAAACAACATATACACCTATGTAGATCAAACTATTAGAGAAAGCAGAATTTGATGATTAATCCTGAGGGTACAGGATACACTGAGCTTCCTGGCCCACCAGTCATCCTTGCACACGTGCAAAAACACTAGACACACACTAGTGTACACAGAGGGTTGCAAAATGTATTTTTCAAGTGTAGAAAAATTTCAGAAAAATGTTTAGAAATAGTAATGGGCTTTTAGAGAGTAGTAACAGGGAGTGGTAGTTTAATTATTATAAAAGTAGTGAATTATTAATAGCTTGTCGTGAGCCATTTAAATGACCAGGAAACTAGAGTTAATTTTTTTAATTTGATAATACTTTCCCTAATAATAATAATAATAAAATCCCTAAAATATTACTTGGCCCTAGAGCATAATACAATTCATAAATGCTCAAAATAAATTAAGGTGATTAATCATAACCTTTCAAAAATCATTTAAACAACCATAAATTAAGGAAAATCACATACAGGCTTCAAATTAAATGATCTTTTCACCAATAAATGCTAGGAAAATGTTAGTGTTAGTATCCTTGGAGTGCTATATGGAAATCTTAGGGTTTCTTTGGATATAGCATTCATTCACGTATTTATGTATTGTAGCAATCGAAGAGTTCACAGAGGAATCCGAAGACCTAGATTACGAAGAACTTCTCGAAGATTATGAAGACAAGCTCTAACTCCTTGATCATATTAATCCTATGATTTTGCAATTGCTCCTATTAGCCTATTTTACCATGTCTGATTTTCGTGACTATTTTAAATATTGTGGTAGTTAAGACCCACTTGATTAGTGGTAGTGTCATGATGATTTGATATTGATGGTGGTTAATTGCTCTTCAGTAATGTAGCTTAATGACATCACCAATCAAACGGAATCATGTTATTGTTTAGCCGTTATACTAGCAGGTAAATTGTCAGTCTCTCATCATCCAAACCAGAGGTTTGGCATAGAGACAATCACATGATAAAAATGTGATATACCACAAACCCGTCCTTGACCTTGATGGCACTACCCCCTTGATATCCTAAGGCTTCGTCATCACACTATAAGTAGTGATGTGTGTGTCCCCTTGAGAGTAGAATGCTTAGAAACCCTTGCGATGTTCGCATCGCAACCCACTACAAGTACTCACCGGATTTGCGAAAAGTGTTAAAACGTGTTTGGTGGTGTGCGTTAGGAAGTGAGAGTGGGTGTCAAAACTACCAAACTGGTGCCAAGAGAAGTGGGTGGTGTGGTTGAGGCGGGATATGGTGAATGAGTAGTTGTGTGCTTCGGGGTAGTCCACCCGTCGTGGACTCGATGGAGCCGCCTCGCCAATATAAGGATCGGTTCATATGACCTCATCATAGTGATTTCGTACAACCATAGAATCTGTATGGGGAAGGCTCACTCGACCTTCTTGGTGACTTACACATGAGCCATCTGGCGGCCAGTATGGCACGGGAGACCAAGAACAGACACGGGGGAGTCATCATCCATGCTCCGGCTAGGAAAATAATTGTCTGAATAGCCCCTGGGTGTGTCCCGAGGTGTGATTGTGGGGTTACTCGGGGAAGATGAGGCGAGCGTTACGTTACTCCCTTGCTAGGAGTACATAACCTGTTGGGTAAAGTGTACAACCTCAGCAGAGTGTTAACCATCCGGATACCCGTTGTCACGGTCATTGACACACTATGTCATGAGCTCCTGTTGATTAGTCTTAGTATGTCCCCTTGATTTAAATTGTGTGTTAGTTGTTGCCATGCTTTGGATATTATGGCAGAGTCTACAAGAGTTAGTAGGGTCATGGGGTCCAAACACTCGAATAAAAATTAGTGAACTGGCGAGATGGAGTTCAACCCCCCCCCACCAACTCTTACAAAGGAAACCCTGCATGAAATGCTTTTAGTAAATCTATGCCGAATGGCCTATCCTTGCTAAAGCTCCCTTGCATGAAACACCTCCCCTTGTGTAGTGTTAGTACTTGCTGAGTACCTTCCGTACTCACTCTTGCATAATTCATGACCCTCAGTTCTCAGAGGATGATGAGGAAGAAGACGAAGAAGATGAGGCACGAATCGACGACAAGTAGATCCAGTTGAAAGAAGGCTAATGATAATTGTATTGAGATGATTGAAAAGCTGAGGTACAGGTGTGATTATATAGAGGGATTAGGAGGGGAGAAAAGACTAAACTACCCCTAACCCTAATCCCTCTCTAATGACTAATATACCCCTGTGCCATACCCCTAATTACAGTGTCTAACACCCCCCCGCAGTCACAACATCTAGCCGCTGCAGATGTTGAGACTGGACCGAAACTCGGAGAACAACGATGACGGGAGGCCCTTCGTGAAGATGTCGGCGAACTGCGTCGTCGTCGGGACATGGTGTACCCGAACCTCGCCCCGTGCTACCCGCTCACGAACAAAATGAAGGTCAATCTCCACATGCTTCGTGCGCTGATGTTGGACCGGGTTGGTGGAGAGGTACATGGCGCTGACGTTGTCGCAGTAGATGAGGGTGCTTTTGATGACGGGAGTGTGGAGCTCCTGAAGTAGCTGCTGAAGCCAGGAGGCCTCAGCTACGCCGTTAGCCACGGCGCGATACTCCGCCTCTGCACTCGAGCGCGACACTACGGGCTGTCGCTTCGAGGACCAGGAGACAAGGTTGCCGCCCAGGAAGACGGCGTATCCAGAAGTAGAGCGTCGTGTGTCCGGGCAGCCTGCCCAGTCAGCGTCTGTGTACACGACCAGCTCGGAGGCCGTGTCACGTCGAAGAAGGAGGCCGTAGTCGAGGGTGCCTCGTAGGTACCGAAGAATCCGCTTGACAGCGGTGAGATGCGGTTCCCTCGGGTCATGCATGTGGAGGCACACCTGCTGAACCGCATATGAGATATCCGGCCTGGTGAAGGTTAGGTACTGGAGAGCACCTGCAAGACTCCTGTAAGAAGTGGGGTCAGAGACGGGTGTCCCGTCGGTGGCGGAGAGCTTCGCCTGAGTATCCACTGGAGTGGAGCACGGCTTGCAGTCAGCCATGCTTGCCCGCTGAAGGATATCCAGACAGTACTGTCGCTGGTGAAGGAATAGGCCGCCTGGTCGGTCCTCGACCGTAATACCCAGGAAGTGGTGGAGACGGCCCAGGTCCTTCATAGCGAACTCCTGCTGTAAGGCAGAAATGGTTCGCTGAAGCAGAGTCGGACTGGATGCTGTTAGTACAATGTCATCGACGTACAGTAAGAGGTAAGCTGTGTCACTGCCCCGTCGATAGACAAACAGCGAAGTGTCCGACTTAGCTTCAACAAACCCCAGTGAGACCAAGAAAGAGGCGAATCGGCTGTACCAGGCTCGCGGTGCCTGCTTCAGTCCGTACAGGGATTTGTTCAGCTTACAGACCATGTCTGGGTGAGCTGAATCTACAAATCCTGCCGGCTGACTGCAGTACACCGTCTCGGTCAGTGTACCGTGGAGGAATGCGTTCTTGACGTCCAACTGGTGGACAGGCCAAGAACGTGAGAGAGCTAGCGACAGTACGGTACGAACTGTCGCCGGCTTCACCACCGGGCTGAAAGTCTCGTCGTAGTCAACTCCAGGGCGCTGAGTGAAGCCCCGGAGTACCCAACGAGCTTTGTATCTCTCCAAGGTGACATCCGCCTTCTTCTTATGCGTGAATATCCACTTGCCTGTGACAACATTGCCACGGCCCGGACGGGGAACCAGGTCCCAGGTCCGGTTGGCAAGCAAGGCCTCATACTCTTCCTCCATAGTGCGGCGCCAGTTAGGGTCGGCGAGGGCGCTACGCACGGAAGTAGGTATGGGCGAGATCGAAGAAGGCTCGGTCGGTGGAGTCGTCGTCGACGAGAAAGCGGTACTATCGAACCGCTCCACTGGTCGAAGACTCCCGGATGCACGTCGAGTCACCATCGGGTGGACGTGACCAGGATCCCTGTGAAGTAGAGGGGGGTTGTACACCGGCCGGTCGGGTACAACCATCTTCTCTCGTCGTGGATAGACGAGAGTGGGTCTCGATGTCGCGCGTGGCGTCGTCGGAGCAGGAGCCTCTCCCCGCGCTCGTCGCTGGTAGACAAGTGCGGGGTCAGCAAAGCGAGAAGACGTTGTTGGTGCCGCGCGTGGCGCGGCTGGTGGCGTCGTACTCGCTGGTGGTGCCGCTGGTGCCGTACGTGGTACAGCTGGAGACGCCGAGGGCTCCTGGGGTACAGTAGATGGTGTCGGGGAAGCCGAGGCCGCGTGTGGCGCAGCAGGTGACGTCGGAGGCGTCGATGCCACACGGGGTGCAGCGGGTGACGCCTGAGACATCGATGCCACACGAGGTGCAGCAATCGGTGTCGAGGGCGTCTGGGATGTAGCTCGTGTCGATCCTGCAGAAGAAATAGGCCAAGGCAACTGGGAGGCAGCCTCGGGGTCAGTAGGAAAAAGAGAGTCCAGCTCTGTGGTGGAATCAGAAGAGGTGGTGGAAAAAGGAAAAGATGACTCGTCGAAGACGACGTGCCGAGAGATCAAAAGACGGTGGGTAGTGAGATCTAAGCATCGGTAACCCTTATGATCAAGGGAATACCCGAGAAAAACACACCGTGTCGAGCGGGGCGCAAGCTTATGTGGGGCGGTGGCGGAAAGATTAGGGTAGCAAGCGCATCCGAAAACTCGAAGGTGATCATAAAGAGGATTGGTGCCATATAGAGCAAAGTAGGGGGTGGAGGCACGAATCGCTTTGGTGGGAAGACGATTGATCAGAAGTGTGGCGGTATGAAGAGCCTCCACCCAGTATCGGGCTGGAATAGATGCCTGGAACATCAGAGAGCGTATGACATCATTAATGGTGCGAATCATGCGCTCTGCCTTGCCGTTTTGAGGAGAGGTATACGGACAAGACATGCGTAGTTGTACCCCATGTGCGGAGAGAAAATTACGAAACGCAGAGTTATCAAACTCTCGTCCGTTATCGCACTGGACAGCTCGAATGGTACGCCCGAATTGAGTAGAAATCCAAACGAAGAAGTGAGAAAGAGTGACGAAAGTTTCAGACTTCAATCGTAATGGAAAAGTCCAGGAGAAGTGAGAAAAATCATCAATTATCACCAAATAGTAATTAAAGCCCGATATACTGGAGATGGGAGAAGTCCACAAATCACAATGTATAAGATCGAATGAGTGCTCAACATGAGTCACAGATGTGGGAAAAGGGAGGCGAATATGGCGACCAAGTTGACAGGCATGACATAGAGAGTCATGTGTACCCCTAGAACACGAGATAACTGAGCTACTGGACAGCTTCGACATAGCATCTGCACCAGGGTGGCCAAGCCGGCGATGCCAGATGGTAGATGAAGCTGTCGTAGTCAAAGCAAATGGCGGTGATGCAGCGGAAGTAGGAAGCCAAAGTGTGTATAGGGGCCCCGAGCTATCACATCGGAAAAGAGGTCGCCGGGTGGAAAGATCCTTCACAGACAAACCAAAATGATCAAATTCAATGGAAACATTGTTGTCAGTGGTAAAACGGCGAACAGAAAGTAAGTTCTGAATGATATCCGGAGCAACAAGAATGTTTTTAAGTTGGAAAGTACCCGGAAGACCGGAATCACCTACTGAGGTGACCGGAAGAACGGACCCATTTCCAACAACGATAGATGAAGGAAAAGAGGGATTGGGAGGATGGGTGGAAGAGAGTATACCGGAATTAGGAGTGGTATGGTATGATGCTCCGGAATCAACTACCCAGTCGGCACCAGGTGGTGTAAGGTGCATGGTGTTGAAGGAGGAAGCAAGCGACTGTCGATCCCACGTCGACGGTGGCTCCTGAACGGGTGCCGATGGCTCCGAGTTCCCAACAGGGTAGTCAGTGCCTCCGTAGGTCGGGGCTGACTGCCCGCCTGAAGAGTAGCCAGGCCCACTATAGGCCTGAGCTGTCGGCCTACCAGCACTGTGGGCTGGTCCACTGTAGCCGGGGGTAGCCGCAAACGCCGGCTGAGGACGCGGTGGTCGTGGAGGCTGAGAACCTGGGGACGGTCCAGGCCACATGTAGATCTGGCCAGTCCACGGGTTGTAGGGTGTGGGCCAGGGTGCACCTCCCTGGCCGGTACCACCACTACTTCCAGTAGTCGAAGCCGTGGGGGTGCTGCCTGCACTGCTGCCACCACGGTCGCCGTTCTTTCCTCGGCGACGACGGTTTCCACCTCTTGTACTGGTAGGAGTAGAAGGTGGACGTGACGGCGATCCACCAGCTGCTGGTAAGGGTGGACGCGGGGACTGCCCGGAGCCATAGAAAGCTGTGGCAGATCCAGAGCCAGTAGAGCCTCCTGCAGTGATCTCTTCAAGTTCAAGATCAGACCATACCTTCTCGAAGGTAGGTAGTGGCTCCAGTCGAAGTAGCCATGTCCGTAGGTGACAATAGCGCTCGTTCAGGCCCTGAAGGACCCGAAGGACAAGAGCGCTGTCAGTGACCGGCTCACCAAGGTCACGTAGGGCATCCGCCATGCCCTTCATCTCCCGACAATAGGTGGAGATGGAACGATCCCCATGGACGGTGTTCTGGAACCGAGTGCTTATGTGGAGGGCTCGAGTCGCACGGTTCCCTAGAAACCGTTGCTCAAGTACTAGCCAGGCCTGCCGAGCAGTACCGCCACCGCGCTGCCTGACGATGTCCTGTAGCTCCTCTGTCAGGGAGCCAAGGATCTAGGATAGTACAAGGTTGTCCATGCTGATCCAGGACACCTGTACTGAAGACTCATCCTGGAGGACGTGGTCATCGAGGCAGTAGCGCCTCAGCGTGAGGAGCACCATATCACGCCACCGGGCATATGAGGTGGACTCGGAACTGAGAATAACCGGCACGAGCGTCCGGATGTTCTGAATCCCTGCGGCCTGTGCATGAAGAGCGGCCACAAGCGAAGTCGAGTACGTACCAGCGTCCGAGGGAGGCTCATGAATAGCACTCGTTGATCGGCGAGCACTCTCCTCAAGTTGGTGGGATAGTGATGCCACGGAGGCACGCTCCTGCTCTAGGGCAAGGGCGAGTGTCCGCTCGCGCTCGCGAGAGGCGGCCAGTGCTGCGGCAATGTCAGATGTCTCCGCAGTGTCGGTGCCGTAGGAAGAAGCTGTGTTCTCCATAGTACCGGCAGCTGGGAACGGAATCGGCGGGATCGCCGTGGTGCTCCCGTCAATGTCGAGGCCGGTGGCGTCCCGTAGCGCGGAGGTACCTGCCATGAAGGTAACAGCGGTGGCGGGGTTTCTGGAGGTACCGACAAGGGGTTCACCGGCGGCTGGACCGGTTCTCGAGAAGGAGTGGGCGGCTGCAGAACCAGCAGCGAGGGGCCTGGGGGCTGTGGCTCCTCCTAGGAAGGCGGCGCCCCCTCCAGAAGCTGTTGTTCCTCCAGTTTCAGCAGTCCAGAGGGTGGCGCCCCTTCCAGTGGGGCTGGCGGACCCCCCAGGGGCGGATGCGGAGCCCCAAGGGGCGTTGGCGGCCCAGGCAAGCCAGGGGGCGGCGCTCCCTCCAGGGGGGCCGGCGGACCCCCCAGGGGCGGAGCACCCAGGGGCGGCGGCGGCCCAGACAGGGGCGGTGACGCCCCCCCCCCCCCCCCCCCGTGCGCGCACGGACCCAATCCGGGTGGGGGCGGCCCGAATCCGGGCGGGGCCGCCCCGATCCAGGGCGCCGCGGCCCCGGATCCGGAGGTGGCGGCGGCGGCGGCCCCTCCCCGCGCCCAGGGTGGGGTGGCGGCGGCTCCGGCCTCCGCGCGCTGTCCTCCAGAGGAGGCGGCGCCCCCCCCTGCGTGCGCAGCCCAGATCCGGCGGCTGGCGGCGCCCTGGCGGCGGCGGGCGGCGCACCAGGGGCGGCGGCGGGCGGCTGCTCAGGGGCGGCGGCGGGCGGCTGCTCGGGGGCGGCGGTGGTTCTGGCCCAGGGTGGGGTGGCGGCGGCGTGCACCCAGGGCTGCGGCGGCTGGCCCATTAGGATTAGGGTTAGCCCTAATCCTGATTATTCCTAGCTAATGATACCATGAAAGAAGGCTAATGATAATTGTATTGAGATGATTGAAAAGCTGAGGTACAGGTGTGATTATATAGAGGGATTAGGAGGGGAGAAAAGACTAAACTACCCCTAACCCTAATCCCTCTCTAATGACTAATATACCCCTGTGCCATACCCCTAATTACAGTGTCTAACACCAGTCTTATGCCCAAGGTTGCCTGAGGGTCAGGGTGTCGCCTATTCTGCTGTTATTCAACTCTTTTGTTTTCAGTGGTCTTGCAGGCCACATGTATGTAATCTAAGGCATGCTTGTAAGATCTTAACGGTCCTATTTGGAATAAATCATTGTATGGAACTCGGTACATTCTGTTGTGTGTACCAACTACTGATCCAGGCATTGATACGGGAAGCACAAGTGGACCCCGGTAAAAGTGGTTCCCCACAGTGGTAGACGGCATAGGAGAAGTTGAGGCGCGCGATGGGCAGAAGCGGGAGCAAATGATACGGGCACCGAGAGTCTAGCACGGGAACGATTGAGAAGCCTCGCCTCTTCCAGCCTCGCCTCCGCCAAGCCACCAAAGTTGTGCGGCTGGCCAGTGCGGAGCGCTTAAGCACATTGGTCGTCTAATTTCACCTTTTGGAACACTGCTTTTATGTGAATGCATGCTTTCTTGCCATTAGCTAGGAATGGGGATGGAATATCCATGCATGGATCTCCTCTAGTTAAAAGAAATGGAGTAGCTATTCAGTTTGAGTGAGGAAAAATGAATCACTACTTCGTTTTTTAACTAGTGGAGATTCATGGATACCCATTGGGTACCCATGCCCATCACTAGCATTAGCACTTTTTGTATTTTACTACTCTAGTAGTTGTAGGATATAAATTCTGTACTTCCCGTGACTTTATTTCGTGCAACAGAAAGTACAGAAAAAACACATGTTACCATTGGTTCTATATTTCATTAATAAAAATTTAGATACGGAGTAACTAATGTGGTGTACCTGATTCACTTATAGAACGGCCCTCCGGCACATTACGACAAAGAAAATCTCCACATCCTCGCATTCATGCCTGTTAGTTGCAAGCAAATTAGAACATATATCTCTTAAATGACAAAAATATATATATATAAGCAAAGTTTCATGAAGAACTTACAGATTGAATCGATTAGAATGCAAAGTCAGGATTGTTTCAAGTTCATTTAAAGCACCACAACATGGCACAATTCTGACCAAAGACAAAATTATTGGGTAACAGTGCCGGGGTTCTCTATCAGAACTGGACTAATCTGCTTTCTCTGCCCATATAATCGGTATATGTTGATAGTACGAGTTTGTCCGACTTCTGAGCCACAATGCATGAACAAATGCAAAACAGTAGGACGTCAAAGACAATATGTTCATCAGCAAGATGGGCTTTTAATATGTAGAATCCTGTCTGCTGCTAACTTCTCCTGTAGATTCTACAGCCAAATCTATTATGAGATACATGAACTTGGGACAAGAACTTTCAGCAGTCATGCCATGAAAGAGGAATATAACCTTCTGATTTTAAATGAAGGTAAATATTCTTCAATGTGGCATACATATCTTCGGAGCGAACATGTGAAACATCTGCCACTAAAAACTCATGAAATATTCCATTCACTTCTATAGAACTGCAACCAGGATTCTTCTTTATACCTCTATCTCTCATCACAGCCCTTAGCTTCTTTACCTGGTCCCATTTGCTTTTACTTGCATACATTTGGCTCATAAGTACATAGATTCCACTGTCTGAAGGATTTAGCCCGACAAGCTTATCTGCAGCAAATTCACCAATCTCTACATTACCGTGCATTCTGCATGCATATAAAAGAGCACCCCAACCGGCCTCATCAGCTCCCATTGGCATACTCCTTGCAATTTCAAAGGCCTCATCAAGAAGCCCAACTTTACCCAAAAGGTTAATCATGCATGCATAATGTTCAGACCTGGGCTCAATCCCATAAACCATCTTCATTTCATTGAAATGGTATCGGCCTTCTGAAACTAAACCACTATGACTACATGCAGAAAGTACCCCAGTGTATGTGATCTCATCAGGCACAATACCAGTTACATTGAACTGTTTAAAGAGATAAAGAGCTTCTTCAGACTGACCATGCACAGCATGGGCCGTGATCATCGAGTTCCAGCTAACTAAGTTTCTCTCTCCCATGTCACCAAATAATCTTGCTGCTCCATCCACATCTCCACATTTTGCAAACATATCGATGAGTGCATTGCCTAAGTTCACTGTAAGCCCAACCTTATTACTGGCAATGTATTTGTCATAAATCCACCTTCCAAGATCCAAGCAACCCAACTGAGCACATGCCAACAGAACACTCACAAAAGTAGCATCAATTGGCTGTACGCCAGCAGCAAGCATGTCATTGAACGTCCTCACTGCTTCCTCCGGTTGATTTCCCTGTGAGTAACCTGCAATCATGCAACTCCAAGAAACTGTGTTCCTCGTAGGCATATCCTCGAACATCCGTGCTGCATTTTCCAAATCACCACACTTGGCATAGGCACCGATCATGCTTGTCCACGAGTACACATCCTTCACTACCATCCCGTTGAAAACCTCCTTTGCAGAGGCCACACAAGCACACTTCCCAAACATATCCACCAGCGCATTATCCAAGTTAACGGTCCTGTCGACACCGCTCTCAGTAACACACCGATGCAGCAGCATCCCCAACCCCAGCAGCCTCATCTGGCCAACCGCGGAGGCCGCGGCTACAAGCGTCACCCTGTTTGGCCGCACGCCCTCGGTCACCAACATCTTGCAGAAAACCCGCCACGCCTCGTCGGCGAGCCCACCGCGCGAGTACCCGTCCAACAGAGTCGTCCACGAGACCACGTCCCTCTCGGGCATTTCGTGGAACACCTTCCGCGCGTCTAGCAGTTGCAAGCTGCTGGCGTACAGGTGCACCAGCGCGTTCCCGACGAGCACGCTCTGGCCAATGAACCCTCGCTTGAGGGCGACGCAATGGATTGCCCTACCAGGGGAAGATGATGCCGCGGCGGCCTTGAGCGCGAATACGAGGGTGCGCGCCTCGGCGGGGAGGCGGTAGCGGAGCACGCGGCGGAAGAGCGCGAGCGCATGGCTAGGGAGGCTCGCGCGGAGGTAAGCGCGCATCATGGTGGCGAGCATGTAGGCATTGGGCCCCGACGGAAGAGCGGCGACGTGGGCGAGGATGGCCTCGGCGTGGGCGAGGCGCGGCGGGTCGGAGAGAGCGCAGAAGGCGAGGAGGCGTGAGGCCGGGAAGCGGTGCGAGGCCAGGCCGGAGACGGTGAGCAGCGTGTGGAGCTGCAGGAGGCGGCGGAAGGAGGCGCAGGACTCCAGGAGGGAGAGCAACGGGTGGGTCACCACCAGGTTGCGGTTCGTGTTCCACGCCGGCCGCGGAGTCAGCGGCGGCGCCGTCGCCGCAGATGTGGGGAGGGGAGGCGGTGGCATCATCATCGTTCGAACGCCCGCGGGGGCGCGAAGAATTGATAGGGACGGGGCACGAGAATCGGGGAACAGCCGGTCGAGCTGCGCGAACTCTCCATTTTCAGAGCGGTTTCGAACCGAGCGAAATTTGCGAGAGGGTACTATAGAGACGTGGAATTTGCTGGAAGACGCTACTCTTCTGTGCATTTGTCTGTGGACACCATTCAATTGTGTCAATTTGCTCATGGACACCATTTTCAATAGGACTAGTTGATAGCCGGCGGTGTGTTAACAAAAAATATGATGTGGCTGCACCATAGTTGAGAGGAATAGAAGTCAATTTCTTAGTGATTGCGTTTGTACTCCCTCCATTTCGATCAGCGTCAAATAATTTAAAACTTGAGTTTAAGATATATAGATATAAATACTTTCATAATATTTAACGCTGATTAGTTTAAACTTAAATTAATGGGCATCAAATATTTTAAAACGCGAGGAGTATATGGGTCAAACGACAAGCATTTATGTAAGATATATTGATATGAATATATGGGCTAAAGGATGAGAGGGAGAGAGGATTTATTGGACAAAAATGCCCTACGTTGTTGTTGGACGCAAATGTCCACTGTCGAAGTGTGTAGCCGACACTTTCCCCGGGCATGTTCTAGGCAGCCCGCGGAGGTTCTTTTTTGGAGGGGCTAGTCACTCACGGAGAGCTTACGCGTTATGGACGACAGAGGGAGAAGCTTGACACAGGGATTTTTACGTGGTTCAGTCCGCCGGAGCGTAATACCCTACGTCCACGGTGAGCAAAGGTGCTCGTTGTATTGCTTGTTGCTCAAAACCGGAGTCCTGAGCTTGAGGATGACCTAAGTGCTTGGATGTTGGAGCGTAAGTGTGCAAAGAGTCGAACGGATAAAGTGCGAACCCTTGCTAACGTTGCCTACCCGAGCTTTTTATAGTCCAAGGCTCGGGTGGCTTACAAGGTGGGCCCGGGACCCGACAGGTGGTCCCGGGGAGATTGCCTGCCATCTACCGTATCCGCAGTTACGCTGGTAGTTGTCTCTGGCGAGGGCTTTTGAGTCTTCGTTCTGCCGCCCTGCCCATGCCGCAAGCTAGTCGTAGTGGTTGGCAGGGGCGGCAGGGGATGTCTTGTCGCTGTGTTTATTGGCGTGCAGCCTCTGACGCGGCGTGTCAGTCTTTACTGCGATGTGATTGGGCGCAACGGCACCTGACAGAGGCGTGCTCCGCGTCTCCGCGCCTTGGGAAGGCGCGGGTCTTGAATACCTTGTACGGGCAAGGTATGGCGCGTCTTTACTCTTGCTGCCTACCGCGCGGGGGCAGGCAGCGCTGCTCTACTGGCCACGTGGCGGGCCCGGAGCTCTCCTCTGAGGAGAGGGAGGTCTGGCCCCGCTGGACACGTGGAGCCTTCGGAGCTCTCCCCGCGGAGGGGGGAGATCCGGCTCTGCTGGCCACGTGGCGGGCCCGGAGCCCTCCTCTGAGGAGAGGGGGGTCCGGCCCCGCTGGCCACGTGGTGGGCCCGGAGCTCTCCTCTGAGGAGAGGGAGGACCGGCCCCGCTGGACACGTGGAGCCTCCGGAGCTCTCCCCGTGGAGGGGGGAGGTCCGGCTCAGTTGGCCACGCGACGGGCCGGAGCTTACCTCTGAGGAGAGGGATGTTCGGCCCCACTGGACACGTGGCGCCTTAGGAGCTCTCCCTGCAGAGAAGGGCGAGGTCCTTAGGTAGTTTCCCCTATGCACGGGGGTACCCCGTATTGAGGGTACCGAAAGTGGCCCCCGGGCCCATCTCGGGGGAGATAGCGAGCCCGAGGTGGGGCCCCCCGTCTCTTCCACTCCGCGCACCTTCTCGAAGAACCGCTTTGACCATTGTCGGGGCATGAATAGTCGAGGGATCGTGGGAGCGTGTGCCCCACTTGATGGTTGCTTTTACTGCGGTGGTTTCCAAGGCTGCCACTTCTTCACGTCGCAGCGCCTTTTCGGGAACCGCTGAAGCGTCTTGCCGGCTCGTCTCCTTGGGAGACTGACTTCTTGGCCCACCGCTTCAGCTGGACGGCTTGGGTCCACTTGTCATCGACGCTTGGTCTTGGAGCTGAAGCGGTTGTCCAAGCGGTGTATTCGAAGAGTTTCGAATCGCTTTGAATAGCACCTGGGAAGTTTAAAAGGGGATCTCACCCGCATCGCGGCTTCCCTTCGCACTTCCCAGCGCTTGCATCTTCCTTGAGCTCTTCCGCCCTTGTCTTCCCTGTTCTTGAGCTTCCGTCTGCCATGGCTTCTAACTTGCCTCTGGAGAAGAAACACGCCCGGTCTCCTCCGACGGCGGTGTTTGCGCCAAGTCAGGGATCCAGGGCGCCTGCGCGTCCTGCTTCTGGAGATGGCGTCTCGTCCGGTGGCGACTCCAAGAGGCCTCGGGCTCATCATCTCGATGGGACTCCTCTCGAGCGGCGACGAAAAGAAGGTCCCCGGGCGTCGCGTCCTCCTTCCTCAGGAGGTGGAGCTTCGAGGGGGAGTGCTGGTGCAACGATGCCCAGGGGCGAGTCAAGAACTCAGGCGCCCCGGGCCTCGGGAGCCGGATCGGCGTCTAGGGGGGCTTCAGAAGCATCCCCTGCACCGCCAGTCCGGGCGACTGCGGGGCAGCCCTCGGCGGCGACGGCGGACCCTGGTGGACCTACCCCGACTCGGAAGCCGGGGTTCAGAGCCCGTTGGAGCGCCCGTGTCCCTCGGTAAGTGTCATCCTTACCGGTTTCCAGAGCCTGCATCCTTTCCTTCTTTTCTTAACTCGGGAGCCTCCCATGTTTGCAGGGACCCCTCGAGTGCCGGTAACGTTTCCGTTTCCCGGCCATCCTCGACTAACGGGGGATCTGCACCGCAGCGCCCGGAAGCTAAAACCGTCGCAACGGCCCCCAAGCCAGCGCATGCTCCTTCTGCGCCGGTCGGCCCGGCTCCTGCGGCAGTGGCGACATCTACCATTCATCCCCCTTCACCAGCTCGGGAGCCGGCTGTTGCTGAAGGTTCAGCGGGACCGGCTGGCGGTGTCCCGCCTCCTGTTGTCGAAGTAGGAGAAGCTGCCACGGGCCCTACGGCAGGCAGCGAACCGGGGTGCACCGGGAGCGAGCCTGCCCCAGTGCCGGCTTCTCCTAATCAGTGCCTTATCCTGGTCGCCGGAGCGTCAACTTCTCCTGAAGACGACGTGATGGAGGAAGTCGGGGCGCGGCTTCGGCCTCTGCCGCCTCGCTGCCCCTGGCGGACGCCCTCGAGCTTGCCCAGACGAGCGTCCGGCAGGTCCTGGCGGCGCTCGGTCATGAGCGGGTGGAGCATGTGGTAGAGAGGGATCGCCTCCTCACCTGGAGGCGCCTCTTGAAGGAGCGGACTGAGGAGGTCAGGGAGGAGCTTGACCTGAGGCGGCTGTCGCTCGATGTCATGGAGGCTCCTTGACCGTCAGAAGAGGGCCGTCGACCGCCTAGACTCTGAGACTCGGCGGCTCCACCAGGAGACCCGCGAGACTCATGCCCAGGCCGAGGGGCGCCTCTCTGCTTTGGTGGAGCTGTGGCTAAAGCTGGAGTCCCGTGAGCGCGCCGTCGCGGACCTGGAGCGCTCTGTGGGGGCTGAGGCGGATAAAGTCACCGCGCGGCTGGCGGCAGACGAGGGCGACCTGAGGGCCCGAGCTAAGGAGCTGGAGACCCGGAAGGCGGACCTGGTCGCGAGGGAGGAGCAGGTCTCCCGGGAGCACCAGGCGGTTCTGGATCGGGAGCTGGCAGCCGACTTCCGAGCTTCAGAGTTGGAGCGGCTTGCCCAGAGTCTCCAGCTTCGGGAAAGCTCTGTGGCAGCCAAGGAGAAGGAATTCTCTGAGGGGGGCCTCAACGCTTTGCTGGCAGCCCGCTGCGAGATGGAGGAGCTCTTGGCCTCGCGGTCCTCCGAGGCCCGGGCGGTCTCGAGCTTCGTTGACCTGGCAGGGTCCGCCCTGGTCCCCCTTGGCTTCAGCCCGGTGAGGGCAGCGACCCCAGTGCAGAAGGTTGCCGAGGTGATCCCCGCGCTCGAGTCTATCGGTGCCATGCTGAACAGGCTTGAAGCAGTGGTCGCCCGTGAGCTCGAGGCAGAGGAACGGGGCCTGGCGATGGAGGTTGCTATGCACGTGCTGGCGTGCTTCCGGAGTCAGGATCCCTCCTTCTCACTGGAGCCAGCGAGGCAGGGCCCCGCCGCGGAGCGGGAGGAAGCCGCCAAAGCTGAAGTTGGGGACGTGACCGCCCTTGTAGCCTCTAGGTTCCGGCGCGCGCCAGGGGAATCCTAGGGCTTGTATCTTTTCTTTTTCTTTTTGTCGAGTCTGTAGTCCAGCTCATGGAGCCTCAAATGAATAGACTCATGTTGTTTTCTGTGTCTGCGTACTTTTATCTTCTTCTTGGTTTGGCCTGGTCGAGTCCTTAGCTCCGCAAGGTACTCAGAGGTCTTCACCAATCTTGAAGTCTTGTACAGACACCTTCCTCGGGTCCTTATTGAGATAAGGCCCCCAGGGGTCTTCAGAGCTCGCCCCGTGAGAACGGGGAGGTCCGGATCTGCCGACCACGTGGCGGGCCCGGAGCTCTCCTCTGAGAAGATGGAGGTCCGACCCCGCGGGACACGCGGAGCCTTCGGAGCTCACCCTTGCGGAGGGGGCGAGGCTCGGCTCTGCCGGCCATGTGGCGGGCCCGGAGCCACCCTCTGAGGAGAGGGGAGCTCCGGCCCCGCTGGACACGTGGGGCCTTTCGAGCTCGCCCCTGCGGAAGGGGCGAGACCCAGATCCTCCGGTCTTGCGCTGGAGTAGTCGATAGCTCCGGCCCTCCCCTGTGCAGTCCCCATAGCTAAAACCTGAAGGTCCTGCACACAGGTAGAGGAAGCGTAATTCTCCTCGAGGGCTTTCCCTTCCCCGTATCTTAGTCTTATTTGGCTTACGGTCCTGGTCCGGTATACGGGGCTTGGACAATTCTGTGCGCGAGGCGCCGGGGGTCCGGCTCCCTCCGAGGTCAGGGTACGATCGTCTGGCCCCTAGTACTGGACCTAACGCCGCGGAGGCAGAGTGCACAGGATTTTGGTACGAAACCAGGCAAAGCGGTTGTACTCCTCTGGACCTCCGAAGGACAGGGCGCGCACGCTTTGGGTCGGAACCGGCAAAGCAGGCTACGCACCCTGGACCCCCCATGCACAGCGCAAGCCTTTCCTGGAGGTGACCAACTGGGACCGCAACACCTGACTGGGGCAGGCCCAAAAGGCCCCCTAGCCATTGGTAGGTGCCTCAAGCGCAACCGCCTTCGGTAGGATAGCAAATGCTGACTATGGATGAGAGCGGGAAAGGGGAGCTAAATGTACGGTGAGCATACATGGAAAGTGTGGTTATAGAAATTAATGCGTAATTTAAATGAGCACATAAGTAAGAGCGTGGTAGAACAAGTTCCTGTGTAAATGCCCATAGGAGGAAGGCAGGCTGAACATGGGGGCAACGACCCGCCCCATTAAGAAGGGAAGTAAGACTCTATGCGCTTGGGGTCGGAACCAGGCCAAGCTGCACGTAGTCCTGGACCGTCCTCTGAGGCTTAGCTGCTCCAAGCGCTGTTCCTGGAGCCTATGAGATCTATTACAGAAAGGAAAAGGCCTGTTCTACTAATGCTCTGGGGATAGAACTTACTGTGATGTTCCATGCTCCAAGGGTTCGGGAGCGGATCCCATCCTTGGTGGAGAGGCGTATGTACCTGGGGCGGCAACTTTCGTGGCTCAGAAGGGACCTTCCCGGCTGGGGGAGAGTTTATAGGTCCTTCGCGAGAAAGTGTGCGCCGCGGCACCAGGTCGCCCCCTTGTAGCTCCCAGATGCGCTTGTCCTTTGGCGGTAGTGCCGGAGCACCAGTCGGGGCCGTGCGTTGTGGGGTGTTGCTTGTAATCGTGCCTCGTCAATGAGGTCGATATCTTCACGCCGGAGCTGGTCCTACGCGGCTTCTCCCGGGAGCCCCAGGGTACCTTCCTCTATTGGCTCAGGCCGACAAGAGGTAGGCAGACCCGGACTCGTTTTGGGGGACCCAGGATGTCTTCTTCCATTGGCTCAGGCCGACAGGAGGTTGACGGATCCTGGGCGGCCCCGGGAGGTGAGGCCGAGGCACGGAGACGTGCGCTCGGGTGGGGCTGGCCCGGTTCTGCACCGCCGGGGGCTGGTGCTTGGGCTGCTGCAATTGCTTGGAGCTTTTCTAAGGCTGATACTGCAGCAGTGCAATCTCCACAGATCTTTGGGGCAGTCGTAGCGGGCTACCGCCATAACTCGCCGTCGCTGGAGCTGGAGTCCTCATGGTTGTGCACCGCCTTCACGGCGCGCTGAGGCTCCTGGAACTCCACTTGGTGGCCGACGTTTTCTTGGGTGTCGACCTTCTGCTTGCCCTCCCTTTGACAGAAGGGAGGGGCATCAGCATGCGGTTGCTTCCCCTTGCGAAGCGCTCCGCGAGCTTCTGAATCTCCCGGCACTCAGCAGCAGTATGTCTGCTGGTGTTGTGCACGGGGCACGGCTCGCCTTGCTCACTATCTGGGGTTGGTGACTACCGCTGCCTCTTGTCGGGGCGTGGCCCCCGAGCTCCATTGGGCGCTGCTGCTGCAGCAACGGGAGCTGCGGTCGGTGGCTTCATCTTGCCACCCCCCTGGTTCTTGATCTTCTTGCTGCTTCCATGGGAAGCAGCGCCAGATCCAGGTTGTCCTCCTGATTCAGAGGCTGGCTGTGAATGCCAGTTTCGCCCTTCAGCTGCCCAGGCGCACTTGTCTGCCAGGCTGAAGAGCTCTGAGACGTCGCGAACCTCTCTGGTCGTGAGCTTCTCAAGCATCTTCTTGTCCCGTACACCCTGCCGGAACGCCACCACCACAGAAGCATTTTGGATATGCGGCATGGTGTTCCGTACCTAGGAGAACCGCTGGATGAAGGAGCGTAGCGTCTCTCCAGGTTGTTGCTGGATGGCATGGAGGTCGAGCTCCGTGCGAGGCCGGGTGTAGGAGGTGCCGAAGTTAGCAGAGAACTGTCGGCAGAGCTCTCCCCAGGAGGTTATGGAACCCTGGGGGAGATTCATGAGCCAAGACCGTGCTAGGCCGGTCAAGGCGACAGAGAAGTAGTTGGCCATGACGGCCTCGTCCCCTCCTGCAGCAAGGATGGCGGTGGAGTAGATCTGGAGGAACTCCGCCGGGTTGACGCTGCCGTCGTACTTCTCGGGCAGGTGCAGTCGGAACTTGCGCGGCCACTTCACGAAGCGAAGGTGTGGCGCCTGGGCCGCACATCCTGCTCCTGTTGCTGTAGGTGTTGGTGCCGCGAACACTTGGTTCGCTGCCGGCACTGTATACCCTTGTATGGGCAAGGCTGCGCCATAGACCGGGGGCACCACTTGTAGGGCATATGGCTGGGGCATATGCCGCGTGGCGTATGCGTGGGGCAGAGATCGGGTGGCGAACGTCTGCGGCTCAGGCTGGGTCGAGGCGGTTGACATGCTGTCGCCGACCTCTTGGTTGCGACGCCTTTCTCGCCGTCGTTCGATGCCCACTCGGGCATCTTTGCCCAAGTGGCGTTGTTCCAACTCCGACCTCAGGTCCGCCGATGGGAGCCTGGTGGAGCGGGAATCTGCCGTCTGCCCGTCAACCGTTGGTGTGCGCGTCAGCGACGCAGCCAGTTGACTGGGACGTCGTCCCCGCCGAAGTTGAGGGTTGGCGGCGGCGACGACGAGACGGTCTACGTCGCAAATCCACTGCTGGGTCGCGGACTGAGGCGCGTCCCCAGTAGGTAGATTTGCGCAGTAGCGCTCGTGCTGCAGCTAGTGCGCCCCCGTGCGAGACACTCAGCGGTGCAGTGGATCTTGCGCTCGCTGGAGCATGCGCTGCCGGAGTCGGCTGCTGGCTCCCAGCTTGCGCTGACACACTCCGTCCTGAGTGTGTCGAGACGTAGTCCCCGCTGGTCACCATTCGTCGTGAACGTGGGCGGGGAGAGCTTGCCGCTGAAGGAAGCTTCGTCATCTTCGTCATCGGAAGCTCGTCGCGCAAGGGAAAAGCCCCCTACCTGGCGCGCCAAATGTCGAAGTATGTAGCCGACACTTCCCTCGGGCCTGCTCTGGGAAGCCCGCGGAGGTTCTTTTTCGGAGGGGCTAGTCACTCACGGAGAGCTTACGCGTTATGGACGATGGAGGGAGAAGCTTGACACAGGGATTTTTACGTGGTTCAGGCCACCGGAGCGTAATACCCTACGTCCACGGTGAGCAGAGATGCTCGTTGTATTGCTTGTTGCTCAGAACCGGAGTCCTGAGCTTGAGGATGACCTAAGTGTTCGGATGCTGGAGCGTAAGTGTGCAAAGAGTCGAACGGCTAAAGTGCGAACCCTTGCTAACGTTGTTGTCGAGGTGTGTGGTCGACACTTCCCCCGGACCTGCTCTGGGCAGCCCGCGGAGGTTCTTTTTCGGAGGGGCTAGATACTTGCGGAGAGCTTCAGCGTTTGGGACGAGTGAGGGAGAAGCTTGGCACAGGGAGTTTTTACGTGGTTCGGGCCGCTAGAGCGTAAAAACCTACGTCCACGGTGAGCAGAGGTGCTCGTTGTATTGCTTGTTGCTCAGAACCAGAGTCCTGAGCTTGAGGGTGAGTGATGCCTAGAATGTGAGTTCACAGAGTTTGAACCCTTGCTAACGTTGCCAACCCGAGCCTTTTATAGTCCAAGGCTCGAGTGGCTTACAAGGTGGGCCAAGGACCCGACAGGTGGTCCCGCGGAGATTGCCTATCGACTACCGTATCTACAGTTATGCCGGTAGTTATCTCTGGCGAAGGCTTCCGAGTCTTCGTTCTGCCGCCCTGCCCATGCCGCAAGCTAGTCATAGTGGTTGATGATGGTAGGGGCGGCAGGGGATGTCTTGTTGCTGTGTTTATTGGCGGGCAAGCTCTGACACGGCGCGTCAGTCTGTGATGTGACTGGGCGCAACGGCACCTGACAGAAGCGTGCTCCGCGTCTTGGGAAGGCACGGGCCTTGAATACCTTGTACGGGCAAGGTATGGCGCGTCTTTACGCCTGCTGCCTACCGCGCGGGGGCAGATAGCGTTGTTCTGCTGGCCACGTGGCGGGCCCGGAGCTCTTCTCTGAGAAGAGGGAGGTCCGTCCCTGCGGGACACGTGGAGTCCTCGGAGCTCTCCCCGCGGAGGGGCGAGGTCCGGCTTCTGCTGGCCTCGTGGCGGGCCCGGAGCTCTCCTCTAAGGAGAGGGAGGCCCGGCCCCGCAGGACACGTGGAGCCTTCGGAGCTCTCCCCACGGAGGGGGGAGGTCCGGCTCAGTTGGCCACGTGGCAAGTCCGGAGCTCTCCTCTGAGGAGATGGAGGTCCGGTCCCGCTAGACACGTGGCGCCTTCGGAGCTCTCCCTACGGAGAAGGGCGAGGTCCTTAGGTATTTTCCCCTGTGCACGGGGGTACCCCATATCGTGGGTACCGACAGTGGCCCCCGGGCTCATCTCGGGGGAGATAGCGAGCCCGAGGTGGGGCCTCCGTCTCTTCCATTCCACGCACCTTCTCTAAGTCCCGCATTGACCGTTGCCGGAGCACGAACAGTTGCGGGATCGTGGGAGCGTAGCCCACTTGATGGTTGCTTTTACTGTGGCGGTTCCCAAGGCTGCCACTTCTGCATGTCGCGACACCTTTTTCGGGAACCGCCGAAGCGCCTTGCCGGCTCGTCTCCTTGGGAGACTGACTTCTTGGCCCACCGCTTCAGCTGGACGACTTGGGTCCACTTGTCATCGATGCTCGGTTTTGGAGCCAAAGCGGTTGCCCATGCGGCGTATTCGAAGAGTTTCGAATCGCTTTGAATCGCACCTGGGATGTTTTAAAAGGGGATCTTACCCACATTGTGGCTTCCCTTCGCAGTCCCCAGCGATTTGCACTTTTAGTGAGTTCTTGCGCCTTTGTCTTCTGCCATGGCTTCCATCCTACCTCCAGAGAAGAAGCGCGCTCGATCTCCTCCGGTGGCAGCGTCTGTGCCGAGCGAGGGAACCAGGGCGCCTGCACGGCCTGCTTCTGGAGATGGTGCTCCGTCCGGTGGCGACCCCAAGAGGTCTCGGGCTCATCATCCCGACGGGACTCCTCTTTAGCGGCGACAGGCTGAAGGTTCCCGGGCCTCGCGTCCTCCCTCCTCAGGCGGAGGAGTCTCCAAGGAAACTGCTGATGCGTTGAGGAAGGCTTCAGGCGGTGGAGTCTCCAAGGAAACTGCTGACGCGCCAAGGAGGGCTTCAGGCGCTGGAGTCTCCAAGGGGACTGCTGATGTGTCGAGGGGATCTTTAGGAGCATCCCCTGCTCCGTCAGTCCGGGCGACTGCGGAGCAGCTGTCGGCGGCGACAGCGGGCTCTGGTGGTCGTACCCCGGCTCGGAAGCCGGGATTCAGAGCCCGTTGGAGTGCTCGCGTTTGTCAGCTGTCCCCGACTGATGGGGAGTCTGCGCCAACGCGCTCAGAAGCCGAGACGGTTGTCATGGCCCCCAAGCCAGCTCAGGTTCCTCCTGCACCAGGCGGCCCGGCTTCTGTGGCAGCGTCGACCCCCTCCACTCGTCCTTCTCCACCGGCTCAGGAGCCAGCTACCCGTGAGGGTTCGGCGGGTCCGGCTGTCGAAGTCCCGACGTCGGCCTCCTGACCGGCGTCTCATCCCGGTTGCCGGTGCGTCGTCTTCTCTTGAAGACAATGTTATGGAGGAAGTCGGGGGCGCCGCTCCAGCCTCTGCTACCCCACTGCCCCTGGCCGATGCTCTCGCGCTCGCCCAGACGAGCGTTCGATAGGTCTTGGCCGCGCTCGGTCGTGAGAGAGAGGAGCAGGTGGTTGAGAGGGATCGCCTCCTCACCTGGGGGAACCTTTTGCGGGAGCGGACCGCAAAGGTCAAGGGCGAGCTCGACTCCAGGCGGGAGTCGCTTGACATCATGGAGGCACTCCTTGACCGACAGAAGCGGGTTGTCGACCGTCTGGACTCCAAGACGCGGCGGCTCCACAGGGAGGCCCTTGAGGCGCATGCCCGGGCCGAGGAGAACTTCTATACCCTTGAGGAGGTACGGCAGAGGCTGGCGCGCCGTAAGCGCGCTGTTGAGCATCAGGAGCGCTCTGTGGCGGCCGAGGCGGAGAGGGTCGCTGCGCGGCTGGCGGCGGGCGAAGGCGACCTGCGAGCTCGGGCCATGGAGCTAGAGGCCTGGAAGGCTGACCTTGCCATGAGGGAAGAGCAGGTCTCCCGGGAACGCCAGGCGATCCTTGATCGAGAGTTGGCTATCGACTTCCAGGCTTTAGAGTTGGAGTGGCTTGCCCAAACTCTCCGCCTTCGGGAAAGCTCCCTGGCGGCCAAGGAGAAGGAATTCTCCGAGGGAAGCCGCGATGCCCTGCGGGCAGCCCGCCGCGAGTTAGAGGAGCTCTTGGCATCGCGGTCTTCCGAGGCCCATGCGGTCTTGAGCTTCATTGACCAGTCAGGGTCCGCCTTGGTCCCCCTTGGCTTCAGCCCGGTGAAGGCGGCGGCTCCTGCACTGAAGGTGGCTAAAGTGATCCCCGCACTGGAGTCAATCGGCGCCAAGCTGAGCAGGCTAGATGCGGTGGTCGCCGGCGAGCTCGAGGCAGAGGGACGGGGCCTAGCCGTGGAGGTTGCCACGCATGTGCTGGCATGCTTCAGGAGCGGGGACCCTTCTTTCTCACTAGAGCCAGCGAGATCGGGCCCTGCCGCGGAGCGGAAGGAGACCGCCAGGGCTGAAGTTGGGGATGTGGCTGCCCTTGTAGCCTCTAGGTTCCGGCGCGAGCCAGGGGAACCCTAGAGCTTGTATCTCCCTCTTTTTCTTTTTGTTGAGTCTGTAGTCCAGCTCATGGAGCCATGAATAAATAGACTCTTGTGACCTTTTTGTGCCTGTTATGCTTTTGTCTTCTTCTTGGTTTTGCCTGGCCAAGCCCTTAGCTCCGCAAGGTACTCAGAGGCCTTCACCAATCTCGAAACTCTGCACAGACACATTCCCCAGGTCCTTATTGTATCAAGGGCCCCGGAGGTCTCCGGAGCTCGCCCCATGAGAATGGGGAGGTTCGGATCTGCCGGCCACGTGGCGGGCCCGGAGCTCCCCTCTAAGGAGAGGGAGGTCCGTCCCCGCGGGACACGTGGAGCCTTCGGAGCTCTCCCCTCGGAGGGGGAAGTCCGGCTTCTGCCGGCCACGTGGCAGGCCCGGAGCTCCTCCTGAGGAGACGGGAGCTCCGGCCCCGCTAGACACGTGGGGCCTTCGGAGCCCTCCCCTCGGAGGGGGAGGTCCGGCTTCTGCCGGCCACGTGGCGGGCCCGGAGCCCCTCCTAAGGAGTGGGGAGCTCCGGCCCCGCTGGACACGTGGGGCCTTCGGGTCTCGTCCCTGCAGAAGGGGCGAAACCCGGTTCCTCCGGTCTTGCGCTGGAGTAGTCAATAGCTCCTTGCCCCCCCCTTCATGCAGCCCCCGTAGCTATAACCTGGAGGTCCTGCACACAGGTAGAGGAAGCGTAATTCTCCTCGGGGGGTTCTCCCCTTCCCGTCTCTTAGTCTTATTCGGCTTATGGTCCTAGTCCGGTATACGGGGCTTGGGCAATTCTATGCGCGAGGCACGGGGGCTCCGGTTCCCTCCAAGGTCTGGGTATGACCGTCCGCCCCCTAGTACCGGACCGTACGCCAGGGAAGCAGAGTGCACAGGCTTTGGGTATGGAACCAGGCAAAGCGGCTGTACTCCCCTGGACCTCCGGAGGGCAGGGTGCGCACGCTTTGGGTACAGAGCCGGCTGAGCGGGATACGCACCCTGGACCCCCCATGCACGGCGCAGGCCTTTCCTGGAGGTGACCAACTGGCATCGCAACACCTGACTGGGGGAGGCCCGGAGGCCCCCTGTCCATCGGCAGGTGCCTCAAGCGCAACCGCCTTCGGTAGGATAGCAAATGCTGATTATGGATGAGCGCGGGAAAAAGGGGAGCTAAATGTACGGTGAGCATACATAGAAAGTGCAGTCATAAAAAATAATGCGTAATTTAAATGAGCACATGAGTGAGAGCGAGGTAGAACAGGTTTCTATGTAAATGCCCATAGGAGGAAGGCAGGATGTACATGGAGGCGATGACCCGCCCCATTAAGAAGGGAAGCAAGACTCTACGCGCTTGGGGTCGGAACCAGGCCAAGCTGGGCGTAGTCCTGGACCGTCCCCTGAGACTTAGCTGCTCCGAGCGCAGTTCCTGGACTCTATGGGATTTATTACAGAAGGGTATGGCCCTGTTCTACTAATGCTCAGGAGGTAGAACTTACTGTGTTGTTCCATGCTCCAAGGGTTCGGGAACGGATCCCATCCTTGGTTGAAAGGCATGTGTACCTGGGACAGCAACTTTCGTGACTCGGAAGGGACCTTCCCGGCCGGGGGAGAGTTTATAGGTCCTTCACGGGAAAGTGTGTGCCACGACATCAGGTTGCCTTCTTGCAGGTCCCTGACGGACTTGGTCCTTTGGCGGTAGTGCTAGAGCAGCAGCCGAGGCCGTGCGTTGTGGGGTGTCACCTACAGTTGAGCCTCGTCAACGAGGTCGTTATCTTCACGCTGGAGCGGGTCCTGCGCGGCTTCTCCCGGGAGCCCAGGGATACCTTCCCCTTCTGGCTAAGGCCGTCAAGAGGTAGGAGGACCTGGACTCTTCTTGGGAGACTCAAGGTGTCTTTCCTCTTCTGGCTAAGGCCGTCAAGAGGTTGACAGACCCTGGGCGGCCCCCAGGAGGTAAGGCCGAGGCACAGAGATGTGCACTCGGGTGGAGCTGGCCCGGTTCTGCACCGTCGGGGCTGGTGCTTGGGCTGCTGCAACTGCTTGGAGCTTCTCCAAGGTTGATATCGCAGCAGTGCAGTCTCCACTGACTTTTCGGGGCAGCCGTAGTCGGCTACTGCCCCGTCTCATCATCACTGGAGATGGAGTCCTCACAGTTGTGCACCGTCTTTATGGCACGCTGAGGCTCCTGAAACCCCACCTGGTGGCCGACGCTGACTGAGGCGTCGACCTTCTGCTTGCTCTCCCTTTGACGGAAGGGCGGAGCATTAGCTCGTAGCTGCCTCCCTTTGCGGAAGCACTCCACGAGCCTCTGGATGTCCCGGCAGTCAGCAGCAGTGTGGTGGCTTGTGCCATGCACGGGGCATAGCTCGCCTTGGTCACCATCCGGAGCTGGTGACTGTAGCTTCCTTTTGTCGGGGCATGGCCCCCGAGCTCCACTGGGTGCCGCTGCTACGGCAACGGGGGCTGCGGCCGGTGGCTTCATCTTGCCACCGCCGCGGTTCTTGATCTTCTTGCCGCTTCCATTGGAAGCAGCGCTAGATCCGGGCTGTCCTCCTGACTCGGAGGCTGGCAGAGAGTGCCAGTTCCGCCCTTCTGCTGCTCTGGCGCACTTGTCCGCCAGGCTGAAGAGCTCTGAGACATCGCAAACCTCTCTGGTCGCGAGCTTCTCAAACATCTTCTTGTCCCGGACGCCCTGCCGGAACGCCACCACCACAGAAGCATTTTGGATATGTGGAATGGTGTTTCGTACCTGGGAGAACCGCTGGATGAAGGAGCGCAGCGATTCTCCAGGTTGTTGCTGGACGACGTGGAGGTCGAGCTCCGTGCCAGGCCGGGTGTAGGAGCTGCGGAAGTTGGCGGTGAACTGCCGGCAGAGCTCTCCCCAAGAGGTTATGGAACCCTGGAGAAGGTTCATGAGCCAAGACCGGGTCGGGCCGGTCAAGGCGACGGGGAAGTAGTTGGCCATGACGGCCTCGTCCTCTCCTGCAGCAAGGACTGCGGTGGAGTAGATCTTGAGGAACTCCGCCGGGTTGACGCTGTCATCGTACTTCTCGGGCAGGTGCAGCCAAAACTTGCGCGGCCACCTTGCGAAGCGAAGGTGGGGCGTCAGGGCCGCACATCCTGCTCCTGTTGCCGCAGGCGTTGGTGCCGCGAACGCTTGGTTCGCTGCTGGCACCGTGTACCCCGGTGTGGGAAAGGCTGCGCCATAGACCGGAGGCGCCGTTTGCAGGGCATATGGCTGTGGCATATGCTGCATGGCGTATGCCTGGGGCAGAGATCGCGTGGCGAAAGTCTGCGCCTCAGGCAGGGTTGAGGCAGTCGACATGCTGTCGGCGGCCTCCTGGTTGTGACGCCTTTCTCGTCGTCGCTCAAGGAACACTCGGGCATCTTGGCCCAAGTGGCATCATTCCAGCTCCGTCCTCAGGTCCGTCGATGGGGGCCTAGTGGAGCGGGAATCCGCCGTCTGCCCGCCAACCGTTGGCGTGTGCGTCAGCGACACAGCCGGTTGGCCGGGGCGTCGTCCCCGCCGAAGTCGAGGGTTTGCGGCGGCGACGACGAGACGGTCTACCTCACGAATCTACCGCTGGGTCGGTGTCTGAGGCGCGTCCCCAGCATGCGGATTGCGCAGTAGCGCTCTTGCTGCAGCTAGCGCGCTCCCGTGGGGGACGCTCAGCGCTGCATAGGATCTCACGCTCGCTGGAGCCTGCGTTGCCAGGGTCGGCGCTGCCGGAGTCGGCTGCTGGCTTCCAGCTTGCGCCGACACACTCCGTCCAGAGTGTGTCGAGACGTAGTCCCCGCTAGTCATGGTCCGTCGTGAACGCGGGGGAGGCGAGCTTGCCGCTGAAGGAAGCTTGGTCATCTTCGCCGGCAAAAACTCGTCGCGCAAGGGAAAAGCCCCCTTCCTGGCGCACCAAATGTCGAAGTGTGTGGTCGACACTTCCCCCGGACCTGCTCTGGGCAGCCCGCGGAGGTTCTTTTTCGGAGGGGCTAGACACTTGCGGAGAGCTTCAGCGTTAGGGACGAGTGATGGAGAAGCTTGACACAGGGAGTTTTTACGTGGTTCGGGCCGCCGGAGCGTAAAACCCTACGTCCACGATGAGCAGAGGTGCTCGCTGTATTGCTTGTTGCTCAGAACCGGAGTCCTGAGCTTGAGGGTGAGCGATGTCTAGAGTGCGAGTTCACAGAGTTTGAACCCTTGCTAACGTTGCCTACCCGAGCCTTTTATAGTCCAAGGCTCGAGTGGCTTACAAGGTGGGCCCGGGACCCGACAGGTGGTCCCGGGGAGATTGCCTGCCGACTACCGTATCTGCAGATATGCCGGTAGTTGTCTCTGGCGAAGGCCTCCGAGTCTTCGTTCTGCCGCCCTGCCCATGCCGCAAGCTAGTCGTAGTGGTTGATGATGGTAGGGGCGGCAGGGGATGTCTTGTTGCTGTGTTTATTGGCGGGCAGGCTCTGACACGGCGCGCCAGTCTGCGATGTGACTGGGCGCAACGGCACCTGACAGAAGCGTGCTCCGCGTCTCCGCATCTTGGGAAGGCGCGGGCCTTGAATACCTTGTACGGGCAAGGTATGACGCGTCTTTACGCCCGCTGCCTACCGCGCGGGGGCAGGCAGCGTTGTTCTGCTGGCCACGTGGCGGGCTCGGAGCTCTCCTCTGAGAAGAGGGAGGTCCGGCCTTGCGGGACATGTGGAGTCCTCGGAGCTCTCCCCGCGGAGGGGCGAGGTCCGGCTTCTGCTGGCCTCGTGGCGGGCCCGGAGCTCTCCTCTGAGGAGAGGGAGGCCCGACCCCGCGGGACACGTGGAGCCTTCGGAGCTCTCCCCACAGAGGGGGGAGGTCCAGCTCAGTTGGCCACGTGGCGAGTCCGGAGCTCTCCTGTGAGGAGAGGGAGGTCCAGCCCCGCTGGACACGTGGCGCCTTCGGAGCTCTCCCTGCAGAGAAGGGCGAGGTCCTTAGGCATTTTTCCCTGTGCGCGGGGGTACCCCATATCGTGGGTACCGACAGTTGCCTACCCGAGCCTTTTATAGTCCAAGGCTCGGGTGGCTTACAAGGTGGGCCTGGGACCCGACATGTGGTCCCGGGGAGATTGTCTGCCATCTACCGTATCCGTAGTTACATCGGTAGTTGTCTCTGGCAAGGGCTTCCGAGTCTTCGTTCTGCCGCCCTGCCCATGCCGCAAGCTAGTCGTAGTGGTTGGTAGGGGCGGCAGGGGATGTCTTGTCGTTGTGTTTATTAGCGTGCAGCCTCTGACGCGGCGCGTCAGTCTTTACTGCGATGTGATTGGACGCAACGGGACCTGACAGAGGCGTGCTCCGCGTCTCCGCGCCTTGGGAAGGCGCGGATCTTGAATACCTTGTACGGGCAAGGTATGACGCGTCTTTACTCTTGCTTCCTACCGCGCAGGGGCAGGCAGTGGTTCTCTGTTGGCCACGTGGCGGGCCCGGAGCTCTCCTCTAAGGAGAGGGAGGTCTGGCCTTACTGGACACGTGGAGCCTTTAGAGCTCTCCCCGCGGAGGGGGGAGATCCGACTCTGCTGGCCACGTGGCGGGCCCGGAGCCCTCCTCTGAGGACAGGGGGTCCGGCCCCGCTAGACACGTGGAGCTTTCGGAGCTCTCCCCGCGGAGAGGGGAGGTCCGGCTTTGCTAGCCATGTGGTGGGCCCGGAGCTCTCCTCTGAGGAGAGGGAGGTTCGGCCCCGCTGGACACGTGGAGCCTCCGGAGCTCTCCCCGCGGAGGGGGGAGGTCCGGCTCAGTTGGCCACGTGGCAGGCCCAGAGCTTACCTCTGAGGAGAGGGATGTCCGGCCCCGCTGGACACGTGGCGCCTTAGGAGCTCTCCTTGCGGAGAAGGGCGAGGTCCTTAGACAGTTTCCCGTATTGAGGGTACCAACAGCCACCAAAATAAAATCTAAGGTTTTTATATATGGTGTATCTATATATTAAGAAAAGACATTTCAATACTATTGTTGCAAAACAACTGTTGCAAAAATAAACAAGTAATGATCGTATAACACAAAGAAACTAAGATTTAAATTAGCACTGTTGTTTACATTTTGTACAACTGTGTCATACGCGTGCAAAATAAAAGTCAACGCCACCATCCTCACTCTTCTATGGATGGTAGCAGGAAGCGTGTCTCCGTGCGCGGGGATGGTGGGGCGATCACGCGGCACACCCTAAGAGGACACGACACGACCATTGAGAGGCGAGCTCAAGGGTAAACAGTGTCATTTTGAAAGGTTCCTTTGCTTGAGCCTATATATTCATACTCTAAATATTTTCCCTCTAAATAACCTGGCAATTTTTTCGTGGGCTACATTTATATATTTTCATGGGTCATTTTTGGCTGACGAAAATAACTTTATTTTTATGGTCCGTCGATAAAATTAAATTTATTTTCGACTAGTAAATAAGCATAAAACTCACGAAGTCATTTTCATATAGCGTCTCCTCGAAACATAATAAAAATGATTATAGTTTTTAAACCGTTAGCATTTTTTCGTTTATTTGGATAAATTTCTTACATGTGCTCAAATAAAAAGATAGCGGGTTTCCAGCAGTCATGTGCCGTTTTAAATTCTTCACACGCGCTTTCACTGATCACTTGCTTGACTCAAATTTCAACCTTTTAGATTGACTATGTTTCTATAGACAAGATGACTAGGCAAGTTTCAAATTGTTTTGTTATTCTCACTTTGTCCTAAGTCAATTTTTTCATATTTAACCATCAATATCTAGAAAACCATATAGATTGAGAATTTAAGACTTGCGCCTTATTCACTAAAAGAATTATTTCTATAATATTTAATTGACATGTTATTAGCTACACATAGTTTCAAAATTAACGAACAAAAATAGAAAAGCCTGACACAAGAAAGAACTACAATAACAAATAATTTATACATAGAGTTTATTGAGATAATGTCCTTGCCTCGTATTCTCTTCTAACCATAAGCTATCATCAATGATTACAAAAAAGTACTGAATATTTGTTTTCAAATGTCCAAGCCACTAGAATGGAAAATATGTTAGCCTAACCAATGGATAAATCATGTGATCCAAGGTTAACAAATTCAAAAGGCACCAAATGAGTTGGTTTTGCAAATAGTTTGTTTTCCAAATCTCAATTCTTGATGGAATGTGTCGGCAAGGAATGCTGGATGACTGAGCTAATTATTTCTGATAGGAGCTAGAGCTTAACTATAAGTGGTAAGCTAGAGCAAATAAAGTACTCCTTCATTCTTAAATTGTTGTTGTTAGAACAATAGTTTTAGTTTATTTTTAAAATACAATTGTTGTGCCAGCCACAACAGTTTAAAAATCGAGGAAATCATATATGCACGATTTAGCTATGCAATATATCACGTATATGTGATAAGTTTATTAACGGGAGTTCTTAGAAATAACACTAAAGAAACCCCTCTCTTTTTTCTCCCTTATTTTCTTTTCCTATAATCTTTATTTTTCGAAACAGATTTTATCTATAATTCTGTAGCTAATATCCGTATATAAATGATGAAAATGGGACAAGAAAGGTTGATCGAACACCAAATCCTTGTTTGAAAGCAAAGCCCTTGCACCGTCGGATGAGCTTCATGGGTACATGATGTGAGATGAACCACAATCAATGAAATGATATGACCTTTTTAAATGCATCTCTAGAAGCATATAAAAAATTCAAAGAAAACTGTAAATCCGCAACCAACGCCCTAGCCGTCACCCACGCACGCCCAAGTGTCTTTGCCTGTTTAAAGTTTTTACCGTGGACTAATAAATCGTCTACGGTGTACCATTGAACAGTCTAAACCATCTAATCCACACCCTTAGATTGTAACCACCACAATATGAATACCACATGTGGTGGCAGTTTCAGGCTAGTATATATCATTGTTTCATTTGTATAGATGCTGTCAATTGGTACAATATTGACTACAATTAGCATAAAGTGAGGCTACATGTAAATGAACTGTCATATAAATTCCACGTTCATGATAACACATGGTATATATACCTCTTAGTTCAGGGCATGGGAACAAGTTCGGTGGATAAAATGGGCACCTTTTCTAATTAATGTGAGATGAGTGTTCTAATCATTGTTCATATTTTTTATATATTCTGAGGATACAATTCCAACACCGACACCTAGCCCTACTTTTCCCTGTCTGATCATGCATGTCTTACTTGTACACCTTCCAGTGTTGCGTACAGACGAAAACATCGAACGGTGTCTGATTTTTGTGAGGTTATATAGAAGATACTCCTTCTTGTCAAGCTGATACTGAAACTTTGTTGACTTTGTAACACACCAGGAACACGGGGATGGGTTTACATGACTGTAAATACAATCTCAGAAGGATTAAGTGGTCCTCCCTTCCGTCCCACTCGAAGTTTTTTGTAGTGTTGATCAAAGTTAAACTAATCTAATTTTAACTAAGTTTTTAAAAAATACTATTGTTGCAATACCATATTAGTACTATTACATTCACCATGACTTGTATTCTGATAACATACTTATTTTATGTGGTAGATATTAATGTTTTTTATAAATTTAGTCAAAACTAGATTAGCTTGCATTGACTTCGTTCTACTCTAGAAATAAACTTCCAATGAGATGGAGGAGCATTACATTATATGTGTATTGTTGTAATCAGTACACGTACAAACGTGCCCGGTCTGGATTTTGGCCCGTTTACTTGTGATGTGATTTCTTGTCGTACTCGATCGTATAGTGTGTTCATCATCTATCGGCATGATCCTCTCTGCTTATACAATACTGGCGGCCCTTCGCCGTACCCCAGATAGCTGCTGGCTTTTCTTGCAGCAGTATATCGTAACCACAGTTTTCTTCCTTCGATATCGCTTGATCTGAATATAACAGAACGCATTTTCTACAATAACCATATTTAAGCTGCATAGGATAATTGAACAGGGAAAGAAGTGACCGACTGTCTCACATCGTCCCTCCATAGCATGATAGATATTCGGGTGGTGACACGCTGTGACAGCAGATTGCACATCACAAATAACTTTAAAAATGATTACATTAAAGAATATAGAGTTTATATTACATCAGAGAGTAAAGTTTAGAAACAACGTTCAATACTGCAGAAGCGATACACAAGTTACAGAATCTCAACTCGACGATACCTAGGCACTAAAGCAATAGTGAAGTACCTTGCTAAGAGATACCTCACAGTAGCAACACCAACACAACACGGAGGCGAACAGAGTGACACTTACCCGTAGACAACTCTTCACAAATGGCAGAACAACATAAACATAAGTACATGGAAAAGAGTTAACAACAAAACATGATCAACTAATACTCAGCAAGTATTATCCATCAAATACTCCACTAGTACTCTACTTAACATGTAACAGTAGTAGGTGACTGATTTGCATAAACACATCCTAAAAATAGATCCTTATTTCTAAATTTCAGCAAGCATTTTATTGTACAGAAAATGTAAACTTAATTAGCAGCTGAACTAATACATACAAGCTTGGAAGCAAGAATTTAAACAACAATTCAGGTCTGATGATATCATCACAAGTTTCAGTTATTACAATGATGCGACGTAGTTAGCAGGCGGTATTCAATAATCAAGAGGAACGGTGATTTGAATCGTTTTACTTCTGCAAGTAATACCCAAGTGCATGACATACGTGCACTTTCTGAAGCCTTATCCAACGAACTTCACAGATGCCGTACGACAACCTTCCAGCATCAAAGTGTCGAACCAGTTCCACAGTTCTGGGAAGATGGGGTCCTATACTTGATGTTCGATCGGGACAACCACTAGCAATTGACACACTGCCCTCTGGACACCACCGTAAAGACGGATGTATAAGTTTTGACACCGAGGTGGTTCAAGACTTGTCCAACAGGACCAATAATGAAACATCCTGACCCGTAAGATAGGAACTAAACATATAATATTATGTTAGAAAGAGTTTGGTACATAATATTATATTATAAGTCGAATCACAACCATACAAAGCTTTGTTATAACGACATATACTTTGGTACAACAATCATAAAAATTAACATGGTGGTAACTAACGACATAAGCATATGGACATCTAGCTCTTCCTCGTACATAGTTCCACGATCACACCTTGGGTGCGGATCCGACCCTACTCGAAATCCTCCGAGTCGAAGTCAGGGTCTTCTGAAGATGTCAACAACGGATGAGTACAAAGATAATCAACAAGCTCCACCTCACCCTTCGGTATTTCGTTACAAATTATAAAGTTGGTGCAGGTTTGAAATCCGAAGAAATTCAAAAGGCTGTAGGTCCCACATGTCAATGTGTTCTTCCTTCTCCACTGCCATCCCCGAACGAGCGTCTGCTGCATGCTCGCCACGGCACCAAGCGTGCAGGGAGCGCCAGCGGCCGGCGCAACGATGCCTTAACTCCTCCCTTTCTACTCTTGCATCGGTATTCACTCCCTGCCCCTCAGTTGTTCATGCCACACCATCGGGCTCCATTGGAACCAAGCGCGGCGCTCCGCCCCGTCGAGCCTCCACTGCATCTCGACCCGTGCGGACTCTCCATTGGGCGCACCAAGGCCCCCTCTGCATTTTCCCACCTGATTTCCCCCGTTCCCGAACTAATCGGTCGGATTTCGCATCTCTCCCTCAATCCGGCCACCGGACCTTCATTGCATCGCTGGCTCGATTCGCCCTCTCCGCTGAATGTGAGTACAATTCCTTCTCTCAATAGCTTCCTCACTGACGTGTGCACGTCCCTAAGCACTTCATTCGGCAGGAAAACCGAAGCTTGAGCCGTATTTTGGAGCTTTGCCGCCACCGGCCGTGGACCACCTCAACCTCACTGGTGTGCACCTAGCTCCGGCCTCCCCCCTCTGTTGGAGCCCACGCCGTCCTCCCCCAGACACCAAGGAATGTCCCCGACCCAACCTCGACCCAATTCGAGCTCCCGGTTGCCCGCGCAACACTGCCGGATCTGACCCGCCTCTGCTCCTCGCCGACAGGCCAAAACAGTGAGCACCGCCCTCCATGAACCTCTCTGATGCATGTACATCGATCCAAGCTTAGTTTCTATATTTTTGTGGGAATTTTTGGTGGTCGTTTGGCTGAAAACCGGTGAGCTCCGGCGAGGAGCGGCCGCCAGCCATGGCCTGCATGCTCCAGCCAGGAGCTACTGCGGCCAGGGCCAGATCCGGTGCACCCAGGCCACCCTGTGGCCCTGTGCACCAGGCTCAGCCCTTTATAAGCGAGTTTCCAATTAAAAATAATTCCAGAAAATGTTGTAAGCTGAAAAAATCCACAGAAAAATGTGCAACTAATTTTGTTATATTCTGTACACTCATGCATTTACATTGGACTAGCTCCCTCTATATGAAAGTTCCCAGAATCATGTAGAAAATTCAATTAAACATAAATATTAGAAAATTAGTCATGTAATATTCGTCTAATAAAAATTCTGTAATTTTGCTAGATATTCCATCACATGCCCCTAGTATATACAGAAAAATTCTCACCTTCATCTAACCATTGGAGCCTCATAAATCTGTTCCACCATCTATGCGCATATCATAAAGCCCATATAGCTCTATACATAACATAATGGAATTGATGCCTAATCTTTTCGGACAACATCTGAGAACATAACAATGACATCATCCGTTTTCTGAAATAAAGTTGAGCATCCAACTACATCGTGACAACAATGGGTATTAAGTTGCTAATTATGCATTTTTCATGTGCATATGCATATCGGTAGAGCATGATTCGAAGGAGAACACCGGGAAGCTCATCTTGGAGGAAGATATTGACTGTGTTGCCACTTACTTGCTTCCTGAGCAAGGCAAGCCCCGGTTTTACTCATAATCCTTGAATTGAGTCCTTTTATATAATCTCATATGCTTGGGTTTTTATTTGTTTTATGTGCATTACGTTTTGGTGTTGGACGAAACCCACTTGCATGACCATAAAGCCTTGGGTTTGAAAGGGGGTTTGGAACCTACCCATGCTATGCTAATCACCAAGTTCTAACACTAGGAATGAGTAAGTGGGGACTACTCATGGTGGTATGGCGTCCACATGAGGGTTTATGTGAATTAATCATCTTTTAATGAAATTTGAGACCGACGAGCATGTAGGGATGGGGTACATGGGTGCCGTATGCATATGCTTGCTCGTGTCGATTGAGGACCGTGTCGTAGTTGGCCCCTTGAATAAGTATTGATTTTATACCGGAAGGATGCTAGTATTATGGGAAATAGTAAATCGATGTACCACAGAACCACGTGTTGAACGATCCTACGACTGACTTCGGTCAGGCGTTGATAGGAAAATAGGTAATCCTACATGGGGTATGTCTGAGACATCACGTGGGTAACCCTTTGTCCAGGTCGGTCACTTTTTTTTGGCACTGGGTGAAGTGGGAAAGGTTGCCACATACGACTTGAGTGGGTGCGCCGTGCATCTTCAAAAGTGCGTATGTGTCGTTTTTCCGGGTTATATTCTGCAGAATAAAACCATTGGTTCAAGTCGCCCTTCACTCGGGGTAAAAATGACTCCGCTTGTTTAAGTCGTCGTCCCGTAGTAATAACTGGCATAATATTGAGATTTGATGATTGTGTAATTATAAATTCTAAATTTTCTTGCACTCTTGTATGTTTATTTATAGTTGCTAATTAAGTTTACATTTTTGTTATCCATTAACTTGAGGCTAAAATATGACCACCCTCCTAATGTTAATGCTCCTATGCTAACCACTACCTTTTTGGACAAGTACTTGAGCCTTGCATACTAGTATGGTCTAGAAATTATTTTTATCGGGTAAATCTTGCTAAGCTTAGTAGCTTACCGGTTTGTTGATCCTATTTTTCAGGTGAGTCCCTCCTTCATAAGCATGATGTATATGAGGGCTTCCGTAATATTGCACCACCCGAGTCGCCGCCAGCTTGATTTGTATGTTTCTAGTACGGCGTGTCATTGGGCTATGGCTCGCTGTTTTGCTAAATGTACTTATGAGAGAATACTTCGCTACTACTCGTATTTTTCTACTCTCATGTGTTTTGCAACGTTTAACCTATGTACGACATTTGAAAACTTTATGTATGTTGTTTTTAAATTATGTCGCTTGTATATGTAATTGGCGGTGATGCATCGTGTGTCACCATCCCGTGCAAAGATCCTATTGCGTGATTGTGTTGGTTGCTTTCGGGCGATCGGCCGTCACAACGTGGCATCTTAGCAGGTCGGGAACAATTGCATGTTTAGAAGTTACTTATTTTCGAAAATAAAACATGACAATGAGGGTTTGTATTAAGCCCACATAAGGATATTACTAATATATGGAAGGTGGCAAAGCTAATGTTTTTTTCATACTTGCAACTACGGATATGATTGAAGTAGGAAGGTAAATTAGGTTGGTTGATGAAGTGATTTTTCGGTACTTATTTATTGTTGGTGCTCTTTTAGTATAATTAGGTTGTGAGTGTGACTTTATTTGGTTGTTTGTGGATGTTGTTTTATGGATTGTTTTTGAGTTTTCATTCGCCTATGAGTTTTATGTAATGTTTATGATATGTTTAGTAGATTTTTATGAGTTGAGGTGAAGAATCTGTTGATACGATCCATCTTCTGCAGGTAAGCTAACTACGATAGTACGTATAGAATGCGTCTGCGAGAGACCGATTAAGTGCCACCGATATACGTATGCTGGATATAATCCAGACTAGAATTTTTCGTTTAAGAGGCACGTACTACCGACTTGTTGAGTTATAAATCATGAATCCCCTGACATGCATCATTATCATTATGTAAAAAAGGCAATAATATGCATATATTATACATGGTATTAAAAATCAGGTCTTTTACCAAATTTGGCCTAAACAACGAATCCGAGCCTCTAACCTTCTCATGGACCTTGATACTAGATAAATTATTCTTTAAACCTTGTAATATCCTACCATTTTCAAAAGGGAACCACCTTGGTTGCCACGGTTTTATGCTTATGAAAATAGGGGGAACTCTGTTTTCATCACAGATTTTTAGTCCGGCTTTAACAAAGCACAACTTCTAATGCGTTTAACCAACAGGGGTATGTGGTACATATTAGAAAGGTATGTAAGCCCTTTCCATCTATTCTGTTGATGTCGAAAACAGAATTCCATCCCAAGTTGGTCGAACTACCCCATTTCTACAGACTGTTCCAGAATCAGAACTGAGAAAAGTGCCTCTGGATGTTTCTGGATTTTAGCTATATTTCCTCGTAGAAAACTCAATTGGGGTCATACTATACATCGTCAGAAAGCATGTGAGATACTCGCATGTGAGACACTCTACAACTTGGTAGTTTTGACTATTTGCAGATTATAATCTGAACTGTCCGGAAAATGGCCACAAAGTCAGGTACTTTAATGGGCAACCTACTGCTGGAATTTTTCACATTAGCTGTTAACATTGGAATCTCATAACTCCTGACCCTTATCATCTTGTACCCGTGTTCACCATGCTAATGCGTAGTTGTTGCTGCACATATAGATGTGATGTGATTACTATGACTATTAATTTTTGATAAATGCTTATTATGGGACAAATGTTGGAAATTAACCACGTGTTCATCATTTCTTATACAGAATGCCTCGCATGCGTTCCGTGAACGAGCTCATTGGCACTAGACCCGGCGATGATGACTCTTCACAGTAGCCACCGCCGCATCAACAGTAACAACCGCAGTCCTCACAGCAGCCACAGCAGTCACATCAACCGCAGGAGCATCAACAACAACAGCCCCAGCAGGAGCCACCGCAGCCACCGCCACCACCCACCTTAGCGGAGGCGATTCTGACTATGTTGGGATCGCATCAAGAGAACACAGAACTTCTCCCTGCTCTTGTGCAGAACATTGCTACCGGTGTTGTCATGAGGGTGCTTCTCGTCAACCTCAAGGGAGAACTTATGCAGACTTTCTCACAACTCACCCGCCCGTGTTCACCGAGGCGGCTGAACCACTTGAAGCGGACAACTGGTTGAGAACCATTGAGTCAAAGTTTGGTCTTCTCCAATGCTCTGAAGTCCAAAAGACACTCTTTTCAGAACAACACAACTCCATAGTTTGGCGGGAGCTCGGTGGGCGAACTACATGGCCACGGTCCCCGCCGGTCATCAAGTGACATGGGCTGAATTTCGCGAAGCTTTCCGTGCCCATCACATCCTTACGGGTGTTATGCAAAAGAAGCTTCAACAATTTCACGAGCTAAAGCAAGAAAGCAAGGGTGCACTTAAATACTCGAAGGCTTTTAACCACTTGTCCTAGTATGCACATGAGTAAGTGAATATTGAAGCCAAGAAAAGAGAATGATTCTTCCATGGTCTCAACACCAAGTTGAGGGATAAGCTTGCTGTCAAACCCGGTTTTCCAAAAAAACAACCAAGCGTATCTCACATGTATGCCAAGATCAGTTCTTATCATACATGTGGCAACATAAGTGAAATATCATTATATAAACCATGTTTGCATCCATAAAACACTACAAAGGACCTTAATGGTCTATAGAAAATTACATAGCGGCCAAAAGTATAGGCCTTCAACACAAGCGTCGCTCGGGGGACAGCAACATAGAATCCTTCCTTCAGATCCGCGTATAAATTTTTGTTTTCCACTTCATCTTCAGGGTCATAGTTTGGGAAAGGGAGAAAAAGAGGGAAACAAACAAGTTTGAGTACCAAATGGTACTCAACAAGTGTAAAAAAAATAATGCACATGATGGCCACAATAGAGAAGGCTTTAACAGTGTAAGCACTAAGCAATGTAACAACCTACTTTAACAAGTTATTTAGCAACCTACCTCTATGAATGTGATCCCAAGACTCAGAATAGTAAACAAAGTCCCAACCAAACCATCCAAATCCCCAAAGTGTGGCTAATCATAAAGTTGGTCCTAAGCCGCTCTTGACCATGAGCACAGTTGTCTAGACAGTTGGTTAACTCTTTAGAGTGTGTACCCTTTACCCACAAGCCTTGATTTCATCCATGTTGCTAATTGGACTGAATAAACCTCCTTGTCGCCCGTGACAGCCAACCACATTACCCACTTCCTTACGTGTGTGGCCAAAAGATCAGTACAAGGTCTTTCCAATGATTTCTCCCAACTTGTACCGATCCTCTGAAGTTTCATCGCTCCGGCACCTGAAGTCTATTTTGCTTTCGCTAGGAGAAGCCCCCTCTTGAGCCTTGCGGTTCTCAAGGCAGTATCCCTGAACCAATTCCCCGCATAAGTCTATTACTAGTACTACACCGGGAGAGACAAAATTAATCAACCAAGTAAGCCCATACTCGATCCTGTGGTGGTACTGTATAGCTTAGTGACTTCCTCCACGAACCGGTCCTTAGAACCCTTCTACACATCATACCCCAATCTTGGGATTCTCGTGCACGCATGAGCCCACCAATTCCAACCAGCCTATCGGGTTTCTATTAACTACATCAGTTCCAATATCATAGTTGTGTAATTATCCAACATGTGGTTCAACTTCCTATCCCCATAAATAAACATGGCTAAGCAATTCTTATTCTAAATTGATTTCTCACCAAACCAACCACGATGACAAGGAAATAGGTATGGAAACAGGGATAAATAGGATTCATATTAATTAACATGCAACTAGCTAAAACTCTAGAAAAATAGGTGTGAAATGTTCAAGGACACTTGCCTCCGTAATAACAAGTGGGGTCGACAGGAAACTGTTACTCTTGAAGATTGAACGGCGAGTCGGGTCCCGATTCTACGATTCGATGATGCACGAACGAGGAAGAACAAACAATAATAAATATAAGTCTAACTAACAATAGAACAGTAAAGCAAAACATATCCTACGCAAAATCGTCTCATAGTTGAATTTCATTGGATTTGCTAGATTTTGCATAGGTGAAGTGATCTTTGTGGATTTGTTTTTTATAGCACTTTTATATTTATTTTGGGCTCGGAATGGTTTTTTTCCTAAAATGAGTTCATGCACTTAAAATAAGTTAGAAATTGAGTTAAGCCTAACAATGTGCATGAATTATTTTCCTAAGTAATTTTTATACTTATTACTATAACTATTTTAGTTTTAATGTCAAAAGTATACTAACAATACATTTCCTACTAACTTTATTGATTAAAAATGATTGTTCAGAATTATTATAAAGCCAAAATAGTATTCCCTATTTTTCCTAAGTCCATTTCTCAAAATTCCAAGGGGCTCGTATAAATCCCACACGCGGTTTAACTAGTTTGAACTGTGCCCGTTGGATCTGAAGCAGATGGCTCAAATTTTAAAATCACGTAGAGGTATACACTCTTTTAAATCTTGGCCGCACGTTCAAGATGAACGCCTAATATGGGCCACGTTGCCTAGAGAGCCGAGGGCAGCGGCATGCGGCTGCGCTTGGCGGGCACGGCGGCATGGCTCGCCGACGTTCATGGGAAAATTGCCGGGAAGGCCCTAATCTTCAATCCTAAAAGCGCAAAATGAGGAGGAATGGATGGGGATCTCACAGGTGCACGTGCGAAGTGCCGGAGAAGCTCCAGAACGGGGTGGCGTCAACGGATGGCGGCGGGGGTCTCCAATCATCGGTAAGCTCGATGGAGCGGCGATGATTCCTCGGTTCCGTGATGTTCGGCGACTTCCTGACTTAGAGGCGGCCACGAATGAGCAAACAAAACGAAAAATAATCGAAGGAATCGATGGGAACTGATAGGACACACATCTCATCGATGGCAAGAGTGAGATACCTGTGCGAGGTGAATTTGAGAACGAAACTCGGGTGTTATAGAGGGGAAATGAGGAGGGGGGTAATGGCTGTCATGATTGACACGGTGATTTAATGATTGGTGTCTGAAACTGAAGAATTGATCGGCGGCAGTTTTAGTGCTCACGCGAGTGGCTATTTGGCTGGAGGTAGAAGAAAGGTTGCGAGGCCCACTTGGCAGCGAGAGGAAGCGGCTGATAGGCGGGGTCCACGGCGGGGAAGAAGGGGCACACGGTTGTATTTCTGGGCTGAGGGGTTGGGCCGGGGCAATGGGCCAGTTTAGGTTGGTTTAGGATACATTTTTTTCTTTTCTATTTTCTTTTGTTTCCATTTGAATTCAAATTTGGATTTTAAACTATCTAGCAAATGTAAAACCTCAAATTCTTTTTTTAAAGGAGACATGAATGCATGTTGGCCTAAATATATATTTTATTTTTTTCCGAATTTTCATTTTCTCACAATTTAGGGTGTTACAACTCTACCCCCCTTAAAAAGAATCTTTCCCTCGAGATTCGAACATCCTAGGTGAAGAGATTGGGAAATTCTGCTTTGAGATCTTCTCTTTCCTATGTCGCTTCTTCTTCTAAATGATGCTGCCATTGCACCTTGCACATGCGTATAGCCTTGTTTCGGGTAACTCGCTCGGATGTCTGAAGAATCTTTATGGGTCATTCTGCAAAAGACAAATCCTCTAGCACTCTCAGGCACTTCTTCAACTGTGACACATGGAACACATTGTGGACTTCTAACAGGTGAGCCGGTAGCTCAAGCCGATAGGCTACTTCTCCTATTCTTTCCGATATCTTGAATGGGCCAATATATCGAGATGATAATTTGACCTTTACTTTAAACCGTCGGAAACCTCTGACAGGTGATACTTTCAAGTATACAAAGTTACCTTTCTCAAACGTGAGATCACGTCGACGGGTATCTGCATAACTCTTCTATTTGGATTGGGCCGTTTAAAATTTTTCTGAATCTCGTGAACCTATCTTTCAGCTTCTCTCAACACTTCAGGAACGAAGACTTGACCTTCTCCTGTCTCGTTCCAGAAGAGTGGTGTTCTACACTTTCGTCCATACAATGCTTCAAACGGAGACATTTTCAATCTAGCCTGATAGCTATTATTGTATGAAAACTCCGTGTAAGGCAGATTTTTGTCCCAGCTCTAGCTATTCTTCAATGCACATGCTCTCAAAATGTACTCCAAGATCTTATTTGTACGCTCCGTCTGACCATTAGTCTGCGGGTGATATGCAGAACTAAAGTTCAGACGACATGAAGCTCCTACCAAAATCTCGAGGTGAATTGAGTTCCTCGATCCAATATGATTCTTTTGGGAACACCATGCAATCATACAATCCTTGACATACACAATTCTGCCAGTCAAGAGCTATTATAATTTTCCTTGACCGGAATAAAGTGGACGACTTTAGTTAAACGATATACTATGACCCATATGGAGTCATATCCCAATTGAGTCCTTGGTAACCCCACAATGAAATCTATGCTTATTTCCTCCCATTTCCACTCGGGGACTTTGATTGGTTGAAGTAACCCTGCTAGCCTTTCATGCTCTGCCTTGACTAATTGATAGGTGTCACAAAGAGCAACATATTCTGCCATATCACGCTTATTCCGTGCCACCAGTAGCGATCCTTAAGATCTTGGTACATATTTGTACTTTCGGGGTGAATGGAATAAGAGGAGTCATGAGCTTCTCTGAGTATTATTTCATGAATCTCTTTGACATCGGGCACACAATTTCTCTTTCCCATTCATAGGGTTCCTTGTTCATCTTCTACATAATATGGAGCTTTTCCTTCCTTCATCAATTGTTTGATCTCTTTTATCTTTTCGTCATTATTTTGCCCTTCACGAATATCCTTTTCTAATGTTGACTCTATCTACATGGCTACGGCCTCGGTGCTAGCCACTATGCATAAGTTCAATCTTGTAAATTCCTTACATAATTCTAATTGTTGGCTTTGCAGTGATATAGCGTTGCATTGTGCCTTTCTACTCAGGGCATTAGCGACCATTTGCTTTTTTGGGATGAATTGATACCCACGTCAAAGTTATTGATAAGTTTCGACCATCTACGTTGCCTGAGATTAAGATCGGATTGGGTGAAGATATACTTTAGACTCTTGTGGTCGGTGTATATTTCAATTCTCTTCCCCATGAGATAGTGCCTCCATAGCTTTAAAGCATGAACTACTGCTGCCATCTCTAGGTCATGAGTTGGGTAATTCCTTTCATGCTTTCTGAGTTGACGTGAAGCGTAGGCAACTACATATCCATCTTGCATGAGTACACATCCCAATCCTTGTTCCGATGCATCACAATAAACAGAAAACTCCTTCTACATATCAGGCATAACTAAAACTGGAGCAGTGGTCAACCACTTCTCCAGTTCATTGAAACTTTCTTCACATTCGGGGGTCCACTTGAATGCCACTCCTTTCTCAAAAAGCTTGGTGAGTGGACGAGAGAGTCTAGAGAATCCCTCGATGAACCGTCTATAATATCCAGCTAACCCCAAGAAACTTCTGATGTCTCTAACATTCTTTGGTGTCTTCCACTTCAAAACATCTGCCACTTTACTTGGATCTACGGATATTCCTCCTTTGGTTATTATGTGTCCTAAGAATGACATCTCTTTTAGCCAAAACTCGCACTTACTAAGCTTGGCATACAATTGATTATGCCGAAGCTTCTGTAAGGTTAACTTAAATGCTCCTCGTGTTGTTCTTCATTCTTGGAGTATACCAAAATATCATCAATGAAAACGACCACAAACTTGTCCAAATACTCCATAAACACCTTGTTCATCAAGTACATGCGATAGGATGGAGCATTAGTCAGTCCAAATGACATGACAGTGTACTCGTATAGCCCATACCGAGTAACAAATGTTGTCTTGGGGATGTCTAACTCCCGGATCTTCAGCTGATGGTAACTCGATTGAAGATCAATTTTGGAGAACACGCTAGCTCCTCTGAGCTGGTCAAACAAATCTTCAATCCGAGGCAGTGGGTATTTGTTTTTAATGGTTACCACATTAAGAGCATGATAATCCACACAAAGCCACTGAGTACCATCCTTCTTGGGCCCAAATATAACAAGTGCTCCCAGGGTGATGAACTGGGACGGATATACCCTTTCTCGAGCAACTCTTCAATGTGCTTCTTCAATTTGACCGGTTGATCGACATCCATCCTGTAGGGCCGCTTGTATATAGGAGCGGTTCCAGGTACCGGCTCAATGATGAACTCTATCTCTCTCGGTCAGGAGGCATTCCCGGTAGCTCTTCAGCAAATACGTCGGGAAATCCGCTAACCACTCGTACCCCCTCTAGGCTTTCAAATTGATTAAGACGGATCCTCTGAGTTGATTCTTGAACTGGATGAAGTTCTACCTTTGTGCCATCTGTATGAGTCAGGCACAGTGTCCTAGTAGCACAATGTATCACTCCATTGTAGTTGGTCAGCCAGTCCATTCCAAGGATGACGTCTAACCCTTGTGACTTCAGGACAATAAGATTTGCTTGGAACGCTACCCCCCTTATGTCTATGCTCACATTACGACATATTTTCCTAGTTAACATCTCTCCTCCGGGAGAGTTAACTATTAACACTCGATTCATGAGTGTTACTTCCAATTTGTGTCTTCTTACGAATCCTTTGGCTATGAGCGTGTGTGTAGCACCAGAATCAAATAAAACTGTAGAAGGGTGAGAATTGGTAGGGAACATACCAATTAACACATCCGGAGCATTCTGAGCTTCCTCCAAGGCCACATGGTTGACACGGCCTCGAGAGCTCTGCTGTTGCTGCTTCGTCAGGCACCGGTTGGAGTAGTGGCCTTTCTCGCCATAGTTGTAGCACTGTCAAAATTAGCAATCTGCTGGGGCTTCTTACCTTGCTGACCCTGCTGTCCTTGACTTTTGGGTTGATAGGTTGTCCCCACATTCATCTGCTGCATTGGAGGGTGAGGAGGCTTCCCTAGCGGACGTTGTGGATGGTTGAACGGCATTGGGGGTCTGAAACTGTTGTTGGGATACCTCTGGCCTTGATTTGGGTTCAGTGGATGATTCATGTATCCCAACTGCTGTGGTACGAAATGGGGACGGCTGTTTCTACCAGAAGACTGCCCCTGTACCATCTTCCTCTTGCGATTTTCATCATCGAATTCCTTCTTCTTCCTTTCAACTGTAAAAGCAATGTCCACCATACTCTGAAAGTTAGCATAGATAGTAGATGACATAGCAAACTGTAGCTCCTTATCAAGTCCCTCCTTGCAACAATACTGTTTCTTGGCATCAGTATTCACATCCTCAGGAGCATAGTAGGACAACTAAGCGAACTTGTTCACATAATTCCGCACACTCATGCTTCCCTGCTTCAATGCGAGGAATTCTTGGCGCTTTGCCTGCACTTCCCCTTCTGGAATGTGGTGGCTGTGCGGAAATTCTGCCTGATCTCTTACCACGTGATATTGTAAGGATTGGCATGAGCTGCTGTGAAGGAAGTCCACCAATCAATTGCTTGTCCTGTTAACTGATGAGAGGCAAGCAACACCCTCTCTCTTCCTTCACACTGCACGATCCTTAGCTTGCTTTCAACAGTTCATAGCAAGTCGTATGCATCCATTGGCTCAATTGCATTCACAAAACTGGGCGTGTTGGAATTCAGGAAATCCCTAAAGCACGACCTCGGTCTTGGCGCCGGTTGAAGTGGAGGTGGCGGCGGTGGTGCCTGTTGCATACTGCCAATGATCTGAGTAATACTTTTGCAGAAGATGCGTCTGCATAGCCATCATCTGCTGCATTTGGTATACAGCTGGTGCTCCTCTTTCATTCCAGCCGGGTAGTGAGGCTCCTTCTTGTTCGTTGTTGTCCCCAATAGGCACACCATGTCCACAGATTCTGCCTCTGCCCACCATCTTATATTGGAAATGCTTTATTTAGAATAGACTAATAGGTAAGGTAGGACTGATTCAAATGAATAAGAATCCCACTATATGCATCAAGGGAGCCAAAATAGATGAAAAAGGATATTTTATTAATAGATGAACATTCAAACAAGCAGCCAACTAAAAGATACAACTTCAGAAATGTAGGATCGAAGTACACATGTAAAGCTACCAGAGGGGGGGGTGAATGGTAGATAAAAACTTTTCAGCGGAAGCAACAAAACACCCCTCAGCAGAAAACCGATCTGTTAAAGAAACCGTGTGTGCGACTAATCTAAACGTGTTCAACTGTGACAAAACTAGTATAGATTGTAGATAATCAAGTCATGAAGACGTCACAACAAGAATCATGAAAATCCATTGAGAGAAACTCAAGTTACGACCGAAAGATCAAACAAAGGTCAATCTGTCCCATGCGAGAAAAATAGTTCTGGAATACTGCAAAGAAACTCGTGTAGATCAGAAACCACAAATTCAATGACCGTGAAATTTTCATAGATTATGTATAATCAAGTTGTGAAGACAACCCAAAAAGAATCACATCAATTGGATCTGTAAAACTCGAGTTATGATAAAACCACCGAAGCAAGGTAGTGCTGAACAGAAACTCAACGACAAAAACTTGTCTGAAACAAGTCGGACGAACAAGGCACAAAAGTTCCTTTAGAATACGAATTTTATTTATCAAAACATAAGAGGAACAGCCCCAAAGTCGTGTTCTCCATTATCCTTGGTCTCCCTTGCTTATATAACCAGCTCTATGGCCAATCCAATTCAAACTAGGACTCCTACTCCTACTTGGATTCAAACTGTAACTTCCCAATACTGCTCAAGACTCTTCTATACGCAGATAGAAGCAATCTTAAGACTTACAAACACCTTAGGAACGTCCCAAACATTTCTAAAACAACTCTACTTCATGCATAACACGAAATCCTGTTATAACCAACTCGAAACTTTCCATAAACAAACCATAACCGCCTCGGCCGCAACCTGAGCGCAAAATCTAGCCGGTTGAACCTTTTCAACCATATCTCCACTTCTATATCTCTTCACCACGCCTTGGAACCATGTTGCCACGTCCATGCACTCCTTGCACACGTGCAAACACCTTTCAACAACGTCCACGATGCCTTCATATGCATTGTTCTTGATCCAAACATGCTGCGCGACCTCCCGATCAACTCAACCACAATTACTCCCGAACATGGTTGTTGAACCTCATCTCCTCCCTAAGACTAGTTCAATGGATCCCGTCACCAGCCATGTATTGAACTCAAGCAACACCTGCACATGAATAAACAACCAATACTTCCGAGCACAAGTCCTCGACTTGACTCTCGTTAGTTCCGAAACTACAACATCTTACGTGGGCACCTCACATAAGCATGTTGTAAACCATAGCAAAATGATATCAGCCATAACCACCAAAACACACCAAAAACTTAGTAAAATAATACTAAGCAAACTTTCCATAAGAGTAAAGCAAGTTCAAAACATTGCAAGTTAAAAGCAGAACCATTGCAATCAAGCTCCGAACCTTACCAAAGCTAACCGGACCTTGAACCGGAGCTTACCAAAGCTAGTCGGACCTAGCGCCGGAGCTTACTAAAGCTTAGTCGGACCTAGCACGGAACTTACCAAAGCTAGTCGGACCTAGCACCGGAGCTAGCAAAAACAAGTCGGACCTAGCCAAAATAAGTCAGACCTAGACAAAGCAAGTCGGACCTTACGTCAGACCTATCGTTGGACCTTGTTAAAAAATGTGTTTTGGTAGTATTCAAAACTTTTATCGTCAAAGCCAATGTATTCAGCATACATAGGTCTCACAATCTCCCCCTTGATGAATGCATTGGCAACACCACTTAAAATCCGAACATTGGCTTATTCACATGAGAAGTTTTGAAAACAATTTTTCCCCCTTTGTAAATCAGAAATAAAATGAAAAGAAAAACAAAAATACCAAAAATTCTCCCCCTCAGAAGAATCGTGCCAAAACACTTGTGAATGTGTGCAATGTGTGATCAATTTCTCCCCCTTTGACAATATATTCAGCAAGGTACAAAAGAGAAATTTTAATTTGTTATGAGCACATTATAACATATACATATAAAACAAAGTTCATCCAAATCATAATATCAAGTAACTTACACTATCACATCAATGAGATACATAAAGTAGTGTAATCCATGCTAGAGATCAAGTGTAATTTTCAATTTAAGCAAGTCATGATCTCACAAACTTAACTATTTCAAGACCTGAAAGCATGACACTTGTTGCTGCATTTTATTTATCATTTAAAGCACAAATTTTGATCTTATGACATTTGCAAGAGATTATATGCAGCATCAGCCTTATTCTAACCAACCAAGCCAAGCCTATGTCATTTGACAGTCAGAAGCTTAAGGACGTGGTTTTAGTCATACACAACTCTTTTCAAGTTCATATCTAAGTGCAATGATAAGCCATCTCAAAAGAAGAAGTGCGATGCATGCATATTCTCTTGATCTTTTCTCATTTTTTTATTTGAACATAAAAACTCAACATGTGAGTTGATTACTTGATTAATTCTTTATGATTAAAAGCACTTGTGAGCATGCAACAAGTTCAAAATAGCAAGAAAGTTTGACCATGACCAGATTTAGTATAAGTAGTTATTCCAATTACTAGACATGGTAAAAACTACAAAATGTATAACACGAGTAATGTAGTAAGAACTTTCAGCATGAAAAAGAAATCACAAAGTCATATATGCATAAAATACTATGCTCATATTATTTTAATTTCAGATTCACACATAGACTTCCCAAGTTTCAAAATTCTCCCTCAATTTAAGCCATGAGGATGCATAACCCCTATTTCACTATGAATTTAACAAAAACAACTGAAATCTAAAGGTTTTGTAAAAATGTCAGCCAATTGTTGTTCGGTATCTACATGGTGAAGCACAATGTTCCCTTTTTCGATATTATCACGGAGAAAGTGATACCTAATGTCAATGTGCTTAGTTCTCAAATGTTACACGGGGTTTTTAGAAATGCAAATGGCACTAGTGTTATCACAAAACAGTGGAACACTATCTAGATCAACCCCATAGTCCTTAAGTGTTTGAACAATCCAAAGAATTTGTGAGCAAGCACTAGCAGCAGCTACATATTCAGATTCGGCTGTGGATTGGGAAACTGAACTTTATTTTCTAGAGGACCAGGCAACAAGTAAATTACCAAGAAAATGACAAGCACCAGAAGTACTTTTCCTATCAATCCTACAACCCCCAAAATCAGCATCGAAAAAACTTTCAAAGTAACGGTTGAGAAAGAAGGAAGAAAAATGCCAAATTCTTGAGTTCCATGTAAGTACCTAAGAATTCTTTTGACGGCTTGACGATGTGAAGCACGTGGGGAGGCTTGAAACCGTGCACAAAGACATACGCTGAATTGTATGTCCAGTCTTGATGCCGTGAGATGCAAAAGTGATCCGATCATGCTTGTATATTCTTTTTGATCAACAGGATCACAATCTTCATCAATTTCAAGTGTTGTTTCTGTTCCCATTGGTGTCCGAAGAGGCTTGCTTTTGTCCATGTTGAAGCGCCTTAGGAGATCTTTTGTATACTTTGTTTTATGCACAAAGGTACCCTCCTTGGTTTGTTTGATTTGCAGCCCAAAAAAGTACGTGAATTCTTCCATCATACTCATCTCAAATTATGAACTTATCATTGCTGAAAACTTGGACACAAGATCATGAGAAGCACAACCAAAGATAATATCATCCACATACACTTGAACGAATAACGAGTCATTGCCATGCTTAAGCACAAAAAGAGTTTTATCAACCTTGCCCATGGTAAACCCCTTTTCAAGTAAGAATGTTTTTAACCTATCATACCATGCTCTAGGGGCTTGTTTGAGACCGTACAAGGCTTTGGACAGTTTGTACACATGATTAGCAAAATTTGGATTTTCAAAACCAGGTGGTTGTTTGACATAAACCTCCTCATCTATGTAGCCATTAAGAAAAGCACTTTTAACATCCATTTCATATAGCTTAAAACCTTTAGATGCAGCAAAAGCTAACAAAATTTTTATGGCTTCTAATCTAGCAACAGGAGCAAAAGTTTCATCAAAATCTAGACCTTCAACTTGTGTGAAACCTTGAGCAACCAACCTATCCTTATTCCTAACCACAACCCCATCCTCACTTTGTTTACTTTTAAACACCCATTTAGTTCCAATTAAAGTGTGACCTTGAGGTGGAGGTACAAGTTTCCAAACATTATTTCTTTCAAATTTTTCTAACTCTTCTTGCATGGCAATAATCCAAGATTCATTAGTGAGTGCGTGTGATATATCTTTGGGTTCAAAAGAAGCAACAAAAGCAGAATGAGCATGAGAATTGGGGTTGAAAAACCTGGATCTTGTAACTCGTTCATGCAAGCTTCCAATAATTTGTTGTGGAGGATGACTTTTGAGAATCCGTAGGGGAGTGGACACTTCACAAGCTTCTTCTTCTTCATGTTCATCACAAATAGATGAGCTTGTAATGTGAGGAGGATCTGGACCAGAAATGGTGGTCGTCAGTGCTGGCTGTGAATCAAGATCAGGAGCTGGAACAATGTCATTAGCTGCTGAATTTTCGGGCAGCAGCACCACTTCTTCCTCTTCTTTAACGAAAATACTCTTCCCCTGCAGATATGGATCCGGACCTGCAATATTTGAACTAGTACATGGGCTAGCTTCATCAAAAGAAACCGCACAAGTCTCCATAATTTTGTTAGTATCAAGTAAAAGCACACGGTAGCCTCTAGTATGAGATGGATAATCAAGAAACATGCCATCAACAGATCTAGCTTCAAATTTATCAAGATTACCATGTTTCTTAACAAAGCATTTGCAACCAAAGACGCTAAAGTGTGTGACACTAGGCATATGTGCAAACCTGAGCTCATATGGTGTTTTACCTAGCTTAACACGCAAGAAAACACGATTTGAGACATAACAAGCGGTTGCAATTGCATCAGCCCAAAATTTCCTAGGAGTTTGATATTCATCAAGCATAGTCCTAGCCATCTCAACTAAGGTTATGTTCTTTCTCTCTACAACACTGTTTTGTTGAGGTACATATGGTGAAGAAAATTGATGATCTATTGCATTTTCAGCACAAAAGTGATCAAACGATTAATTTTTAAATTCGGTTACATTATCACTTCTAATTGCTCTTAAAGATCTTGATGATCAATTGATAATCTAAGAAATAAAGTTCTAAAGTGACTAAAAGCTTCATTCTTAGATGCCGAAGGATTGAACACGTGAAGGTCCTACGGTGTCAAGGTGTAAAAGTTGACCTGGTTCAGTTGTGATAGTCATTGTGAGAGGAGCATGTGAACCTGCAACAATCTTAGCATGTCTACAAGAAGAGCACATAATTTCTTTGTCCCCTTTAAGCTTAGGCATCCCACGTATGCGATCAAGAGCACTAACACGCGTGAGATGATCAAAGCCTACATGACCAAGTCTACGATGCCAAAAATATAAATCTTTAGAATCATTTGCAACTAGACATCTATGCTTAGAGGAAGACATATCAAAATCAGCTTTAAAAACTCTTCCAAACCGAGACATGTTAAAGATAAGCTCACTATTTGAACCTACAACTTTGCAGCAATTTTTATTAAAAATAATTTCCAGATTTTCATCTAGCAATCGTGAAACAGAAAGCAAGTTGTATTTCAAATTTTTGACAAGTGCCACATCCTTCAAAGTGTAGTGATCATTTACTCTAACCGAACCCTTAGCAATTATAGGAGTTAAAGAATTATCGATGAAAGTAACATTCTCTACACGTGACACAAAAGAGAGAGAGGAGAACCATTCTTTGTTACCGGTCATGTGGCGTGAGCAACCTGAATCCACAATCCAAATGTTCTCCTTCCTCAAGCGTGTAACCTACATAGAAGCACAATACGTCGATGACTCAATACTGGGGTTAGTTAAAAGGCATTTAGGAATCCAGTACTGAGTCACACGACGTCTAGCAGGAATAACATGCGAAAGCTGAGATAAAACAGCAGGTTTATGAGTCAAAGTTTGAGATTTTTTGTTCTTAACTACTGACCAATGAGGTGTTACTTGTGTAGCACAAAAATTAGTAGCTCCGGAGGCAAAAACTGAAGCCCCGGAGGTAAACTTTGAATATTTCTAACTCATAACAGCAGGTTGCATGTTCCTGACATTCGGTTTAGTATGTGGAGCAAATTTTGCATGAGAGTTATAAGATCTAGCTTGCATTCTTTCCTTTTTATGTTTTTTAGCTAGTCTATAACAAAAATCTATGACATGACTATCTCTACCACAATAGGTACAATGAAATTTAACTTTGTGTTTATGTCTAGATGAGCATGCAGTATGCTTATTTGAACCCGAATGTGACAACACTCCTGCAGATTTAAAAACCACTTCTTTTTGTTTAGGAACTGTTTGAATCAAACCATTTCCTAATGATTTTACAATTTTAGGTGGATGTTCCTTAGCATAAGCATGTGAATCAAAACCTAAACCAGTTTTATCATTGCAAGACTTGAAAGAATTCAGCAGCAAGTTTATGTTCTTATTTCCATTACAAAACCGATCTAATGTCCTATGCATGTTATCAAGTTTATTTGATAGATCAAGGCAATTTTCACATGAAGTTTTTACTTTTAATTTGGAATTGGAACAATATTTAACTTCATGAGAACGTAAAGCATTGTTCAATATAGAAATTTTTTTCATAGCATTTTGTAGTTTCTTATCAAGATCATCGCAAGTAGAACAATGCAAATCAATTGTAGAACAACAAGCATCTTTCAAGTTTTTATCATTAAGTGCATCAAGCTTTTATTCTTTTCAATATCCAGTTCAAGTTTATCAAGTGTGGAGGTGTGTGCACTTCTTAGAGAGGACAATTGTTCATATATTAAATCACATGAGGAACAAGAATCATCACTAGGAATCAAGGATTTTAAACGATTAATTTCAGATTCTAGTGACTCAATTTTAACAGCATTGTCCCTAAGCTTTTTGTCCTTTTTCTTAACAATAATAGTGGTACGAGAAATAGCATCACACATTTCTTCGCAAGTAAGACATACCTCTTCGTTGTCACTGTTGTGTTCTGCATCCTCCATACTTGATTTTGATTTGCCCGCCATGAAGCACAAGTTTGCCAGATCATCTTCATATTCATCACTTCCAATGTCTACATCACTCGAGCCAAGTTCTTGAAGTGCGGTGATGAAATTGTTTATCTGTTTGCGTCCTGTAAAACCCTTCTTTTTCTTGTTGGTGTTGCCAAAAGAGGACTTGACTTTATTCTGCTTTTCATCACGGTTAGAAGGACCTGAAAGGTTAGGGCAATCTTTACGAAATGTCCTGTCTTACCACATTCAAAGCATCGTTGAGGTCTGCAGCTTCCTCTCCTTCTAGTTCTCACATTTTGCAATGCTTTTGAGAACCTAGTAGAAAGAAGTACTAGCTCCTCCTCTGGAAACTCCTCAATCTGTTCCAGGGTTAGTGAAGACAACAAAGCAAGTGTATTGCTATATGATTGGCCGGAGCTAGGCATATCACGTTGTGAGACAAATACAATAGTCTTATTTGGGTTCTTACGTGATATAATGTCAATTTCAAGAGTTTTTAGCTTAGAATAAAGCACATCTAATGTAAGAGTACTCATGACAGAGGATTCACGTATGGATGTTACTTTCATCTCCCAAATTGACATGTCTAATGCATTTAGTAATTGCCTAGCATTTTCAGCATCTGAAAAATTAACATTGACGCTACGCAAGTTGCTGAGAATTTTATTAAAGCGAGCAAAGAGGTCATCAATGGACTCACCGGGTTGCATCTCAAAGCGCATGTATTCTTTATTGAACATATCCTGTCTTACCTCCTTGATCGTGTTGGATCATTCGTGGTAGTCACAAAGTGCTCTCCACACATCGTACGCCGATTGGAGGTATGCAACACGGTTGAAGTCGCTCTGAGTTAGTCCTTGTATGATCAAGTTCCGAGCCTTGTTATTGTTGTCGACATCTCTCATATTTGTAGCCGTGACTTGATCGTTTGAAGACACATCATAAGGCTTGTACACCTTTTCCCATATTGTAAAGCCTTGCGCCTGGATGAAAGCTTCCATGTGTGCCTTCCAAACCTGAAAATCAATACCACTAAACACACAAGGTTTGATGGAGTATTTCTCCATGATGATTAGTCAAAACACGTGCAAATCACAAAGATTAGAGCAACCTGGCTCTGATACCAATTTTAGGATCGAAGTACACGTGTAAATCTACAAGAGGGGGAGGGTGAATGGTAGATAAAAACTTTCCAGCGGAAGCAACAAAACACCCCTCAGCAGAAAACCGATCTGTTAAAGAAACCGTGTGTGCGACTAATCTAAACGTGTTCAACTGTGACAAAACTAGTATAGATTGTAGAGAATCAAGTCACGAAGACGCCACAACAAGAATCATGAAAATCCATTGACAGAAACTCAAGTTACGATCGAAAGATCGGACAAAGGTCAATCTGTCCTACGCGAGAAAAACAGTTCTGGAATACTGCAAAGAAACTCGTGTAGATCATAAACCACAAATTCAATGACCGTGAAATTTTCACAGATTATATATAATCAAGTTGTGAAGACAACCCAAAAAGAATCACATCAATTGGATCTGTAAAACTCGAGTTATGATAAAACCACCGAAGCAAGGTAGTGCTGAACAGAAACTCGACAAGAAAAACTTGTCTGAAACAAGTCGGACGAACAAGGCACAAAAGTTCCTTTAGAATATGAATTTTATTTATCAAAACACAAGAAGAACAGCCCCAAAGTTGTGTTCTCCATGATCCTTGGCCTCCCTTGCTTATATAACCAGCTCTATGGCCAATCCAATTCAAACTAGGACTCCTACTCCTACTTGGATTCAAACTGTAACTTTCCAATACTGCTCAAGACTCTTCTATACGCAGATAGAAGCAATCTTAAGACTTCCAAACACCTTAGGAACGTCCCAAACATTCCTAAAACAACTCTACTTCATGCCTAACACGAAATCCTGTTATAACCAACTCGAAACTTTCCATAAACAAACCATAACCGCCTCAGCCGCAGTCTGAGCGCAAAATCCAGCCGGTTGAACCTTTTCAACCATATCTCCACTTCCATATCTCTTCACCACGCCTTGGAACCATGTTGTCACGTCCATGCACTCCTTGTACACGTGCAAACACCTTCCAACAACGTCCACGATACCTTCATATGCATTGTTCTTGATCCAAACATGCTGCGCGACCTCCCGATCAACTCAACCACAATTCCTCCCGAACTTGGTTGTTGAACCTCATCTTCTCCCTAAGACTAGTTCAATGGATCCCGTCACCAGCCATGTCTTGAACTTAAGCAACAGCTGCACATGAATAAACAACCAATACTTCCGAGCACAAGTCCTCGACTTGACTCTCGTTAGTTCCGAAACTACAACATCTTAAGTGAGCACCTCACATAAGCATGTTGTAAACCATAGCGAAATGATATCAGCCATAACCACCAAAACACCAAAAACTTAGTAAAATAATACTAAGCAAACTTTTCATAAGAGTAAAGCAAGTTCGAAACATTGCAAGTTAAAAGCAGAACCATTGCAATCAAGCTCCAAACCTTACCAAAGCTAACTGGACCTTGAACCGGAACTTACCAAAGCTAGTCGGATCTAGCACCGGAGCTTACTAAAGCTTATTCGGACCTAGCATGGAACTTACCAAAGCTAGTCGGACCTAGCATGGAACTTACCAAAGCTAGTCGGACCTAGCACCGGAGCTAGCAAAAACAAGTCGGACCTAGCCAAAATAAGTCAGACCTAGACAAAGCAAGTCGGACCTTACGTCGGACCTATCGTTGGACCTTGTTAAAAAAATGTGTTTTGGTAGTATTCAAAACTTTTATCGTCAAAGCTAATGTATTCAGCACACATAGGTCTCACAAGGACGCCTAGTTACACGCTCTTATTAAATAAAGGGGCCTAGTCATGTGTTGTTGATATGATCTCAATCTACTCCTGCTCTACGGGGGCATCCTGTGGCTCTTTATCACTGTCTCCGCCATTGATGTAGCTCCCAACGAACTCAGATGTGGGTTGTGTGGCGTCCTCACGGTCCCGACGATCTGGAAAATTAGGGACCACTGTCTCGATGTCGGAGGCATAGTCAGTAGGATCCTCCTCGGTGATCCTCTGGTACCTTCGAATCGTCTTCTCAAGAAATTGAGCGACATTGCAAAGGTCCTGGAGTTCCTGCTGGTACTCTTGTAGACGGGAGCTGAGCTCGACTCCGTCCTCCACGCTCTTCTCTGACTGGTTGATGTTTAAGGGGCCCAGCACTTCCCGTAGAGTGAAGTCGGCCATGCCACTCGTCCGCTGAGGTACAAAAGCATGGTTGGAGGTTTCCAGTCGAGTGTGCTGCATGTGGCTCCAACAAGTAATGGCCTCCCAAGTAGCATCCTTCTCCACGACCTCTCTAGAGCTCCTCCAGGCTAGGGAGTGGTGAGTTTTCAGTAGTCTATCTTCATAGTAGACAAACATTTCCGAGGTCCATTCGATGCATCCATAGCAATGAACTTTGCTGGTGTGGTAGCGGAGGGAGATCTTGTTGTCATCATATGCCGCTGCGTTCAGCATAGTCCTGAAGCAATGGACCATGTATCCAGCAGCCTCTCCCGAAGAAACGAACACCTCTGGGTCACAAGGTCCACATGGGGGAAACCGTGGGGCCAAAGGTTGACATGGCACACGGGCTCTAGTCGCCTTGCGAGTGGTGTTCTTGCAGTGAGCCATCTATAAAATTTTGAGAAAAGAAGAGTGTTAAAAATAAAAAAATTAATGAATAATGACAAGAAAAGGTGAACAAGGTAAAGAGTACGAAGACATTTTTGCAACTATTTTCAAATAGATCCTTAATTCATCCATTTCTATCTAGGTTTGTACCTTACGGTCAACACAGCTCTGTCACACCCAGTTTTCCAAAAGAACAACCTAGCGTATCTGACATGTGCCAGGATCAGTTCTCATCATACGCCACAGAAGTGAAATATCATTATATAAACCATGTTTGTGTTCATAAAATACTAAAAGGACCTTTATGGTCTACAAAAAATTACATAGCAGCGTAAAGTGTAGGCCTTCAACATTGGCGTCGCCTGGGGAACAGCAACCTAGAGTCCTTCCTCCGGATCCGCATAGAAACTTTCGTTTTCCACTTCATCTTCAAGGTCATAGGCTAGGAAAGGGAGAAAAAAGAGGGAAACAAACAAGTTTGAGTACCGAATGGTACTCAGCAAGTGTAAAAAAAATAATGCACATGATGGCCACAATAGAGAAGGCTTTAACAGTGTAAGCACTAAGCAATGTAACAGCCTACCTTAACAAGTTATTTAGCAACCTACCTCTATGAATGTGATACCAAGACCCAAAATAGTAAACAAAGTCCCAACCAAACCATCCAAATCCCCAAAGTGCGGCTAATCATAAGGTTGGTCCCAAGCCGCTCTTGACCGTGAGCATGGCTGTCTAGACAGTTGGTTAATTCTGCAGTGTGTAATTTTTACCAACAAGCCGTGATTTCATCCTCTGTTGCCAGGTGGACTGAATAAACCTCCCTGTCGCCCATGTCAGCCAACCACATTACACACTTTCTTAAGTGTGTGGCCTGGAGATCACTACAAGGTCTTTCCAATGATTTCTCTCGACTTATACCGGCCCTCTGAGGTTTCACCGCTCCGGCACCTGAAGTCTATTTTCCCTTCGCCAGGAGAAGCCCCCTCTTGTGCCTTGTGGATACCAGACAAATTATTGAACCAATTCCCCGCACAAGTCTATTACCAGTACTACAGCGGGAGAGACCAAATTAATCAACCAAGTCGGCCCATACTTGATTCTGTGGTGGTACTGCATAGCTTAGTGACTTCCTCCACGAACCGGTCCTTAGAACCCTTCTAGTCGTCATACCCCAATCCTGGGATTCTCGTGCACGCATGCACCAGCCTATCAGGTTCCTATCAACTACATCAGTTCCAATATCATAGTCGTGTAATAATCCAGCATGTGGTTCATCTTTCTATCCTCATAACTAAGCATGGCTAAGCAATTCTTATTCTAAAATGATTTCCCAAAAAACCAACCATGGCGACAAGGAAATAGGTATGGAAACAGGGATAAAATAGTATTCATATTAATTAACATGCTACCAGCTAAAACTCTAGAAAAACAGGTGCGAAATGTTCGAGGACACTTGCCTCCGTAATAACAAGTGGGGTCGACGGGAAACTCTTGCTCTTGAAGATTGAACGACGAGTCAGGTCCCGATTCTACGATTCGATGACGCATAATCGAGAAAGAACAAACAATAATAAACATAAGTCTAACTAACAACATAATAGTTAAGCAAAACATATCCTACGCAAAATCGTCTTGTAGTTGAATTTCGTTGGATTTGCTAGATTTTGCATAGGTGAAGTGATCTTTGTGGATTTGTTATTTTATAGCACTTTTATATTTGTTTTGGGCTCGGAATTGTTTTCCTAAAATGAGTTCATGCACTTAAAATAAGTTAGAAGTTGAGTTAAGCCTAACAATGTGCATGAATTGTTTTCCTAAGTAATTTTTATACTTATTACTATAACTATTTTAGTTTTAATGTCAAAAGTATACTAACAATACATTTTCTACTAACTTTATTGATTAAAAATGATTGTTAAGAATCGTTATAAAGCCAAAATATTATTCCCTAATTTTCCAAAGTCTATTTCTCAAAAATTCCAGGGGGCTTGTACAAGTCCCACACGTGGTTTAACTAGTTTGAACGGTGCCCGTTGGATCTTAAGCGGATAGCTCGGATCTTAAAATCACGAAGGGGTACGCGCTCTTTTAAATCTTGACCGCACGTTCAAGATGAACACCTAATATGGGCCACATCGCATTGAGGGCCGAGGGCGGCGACACGCGGCTGCGCTTGGCGACACGGTGGCGAGGCTCACCGGCGTTCATGAGAAATCGTCGAGAAGGCCCTAATTTTAATTCCTAAAGGCGCAAAATGAAGATCAAGGGATGGGGATCTCATGGGTGCACGCATGAAGAGCCGGAGAAGCTCGGTAACGAGGTGGCGTCAACGGATGGCGGCTGGGGGTCTTCGGTTGTCGGTAAACTCGACGAAGTGGTGACGATTCCTCGGTTTCGTGGTGTTTGGCGGCTTCCTGACTTAGAGACTGCCACGAATGAGCAAACAAAACAAAAAATAATTGAAGGAATTGATGGGAACGGACAGAACATGCACTTCGTCGGCGGCGAGAGTGAGAGCTCTGTGCGAGGTGAATTTGAGAACAGAACTCGAGTTTTATAGAGGAGAATGGGGAGGGGGTAATGGCTGTCATGATTGACACAGTGATTTAATGGAATGGTGGCTGAAACTGAAGAATTGATCTGCGGCAGTTTTAGTGCTCACGCGAGTGGCTGTTCGGCTGGAGGTAGAAGAAAGGTTGCTGGGCCCACTCGGCAGAGATAGGAAGATGCTGACAGGCGGGGTCCACGGCGCGGAAGAAGGGGCGCGCAGTTGTTTTTCCGGGCTGAGGAGTTGGGCTGGGGCAATGGGCCAGTTTAGTTTGGTTTAGGCTACATATTTTTTCGTTTCTGTTTTCTTTTGTTTAAATTTGAATTCAAATTTGGATTTCAAACTTTCTAGCAATTGTAAAACTTTAAATTTATTTTCTTAAAAAAAAAACTAGAGACATGAATGCATGTTGGACTAAATATATATTTTATTTTCTTTTTATTCCAATTTTTCTTTTTCTCGCAATTTAGGGTGTTACACTTGCCTTACACCATGGTGGGTCTTTCCTCGACCTTGTGAATGCAGCGATCATTCAAGAAGAGGCACACCGCACTCATCAAGCTGAAAAGAAAAAGAGGAGTATTGCGCAGAGTGGATCAGGTGGTGGCAGCTCTAGTGGACCACCAGCAAAATACCAGTTAGTTTATCGCTCTCCGACCAAGCAGAAATTCAAGGCGATGCCATGCCCACAACCGGTCCGATTTTTCCGGCCAAAATACTCCTCAATTCAGCCCCAACAACAATACTTGAAGCAACAACACTAGCAGCCTGTTCGTATGATTCCTACTGCCTACCTGCAGCAGCAAGGCACCGATGGAAATCGTCCACCTCAGGGCGCTAGAAGCCAGAGCCGACAGTTCTATACTTGTGGGCAGCCGGGCTATTTCGCACATGATTGCAGGCAGGCAAAGAGTCCTACTGTGGCCACTCAGTCCACTCAGGGATCCAACTTGTTCGCTGCTGCACAAAGGAAAGTCACCTCAAAATCGGGACGAGTAAATTATGTTGAAGCCGAGAAAATTCCTGAGGGAGAATCGGTACTTGCAGGTATGTTCTCGGTCTTTGGTTACCTCACTCTCATTCTTTTCAATTCCGGAGCAACTCTCAGTTCCATTAGTAAATCTTACACACAAAGGCACCAAATACCAACTATCATAGTGGGCTCTTTTTATTATTCACTCTCCTGGTGGTACAATTTCAGCAATCCATATGGTTCGTAGAGCCTCACTTCTCTTGAATGATAAAGTCTATCATACTAATCTCTTGGTCTTGGAGGGTCGTGGGATAGATATTATATTCGGTATGTCATGGATGACTCAACACAAATTTGTTTTGAATGTTGGGTCGCGTACTCTTCAATTAAATTCTCCTGTACATGGCCTACAATTCATATCTCTTCCAAAAATTTCTCATAAAATTTCAGCGGTCTATCACATCAAAGGATCTCGACTCGAAGACATCCCGTTTGTATGTGAATATCCCGATGTCTTCCCCGATGACCTTCCGGGTATGCCACCTGATCGAGAGGGCGAGTTCAAGATCAAGTTGGTACCAGGAACTACTCCTGTCTCACGCAGACCGTATAGAATGGCGCCTAATGAGTTGGCAAAATTGAAGGAGCAACTCAAAGGGCTCATGCAGAAGGGATCCATCTGTCCAAGCTCTTCGCCTTGAGGTTGTCCAACATTATTTGTCAAGAAGAAATATGAATCATTACAGCTATGTGTGGACTACCGCCCACTAAACGCCGTCACCATCAAGAATAAATATCCTCTACCTCACATCGACATTCTCTTCGATCAACTTGTTGGTGCCAAGGTATTCTCAAAAAGTGATCTCTGATCCGAGTATCGTAAAATCAAAATTTGGCCCGAAGATATTCTAGAAACGGCTTTCTCAACTAGGTATGGTCTATACGAATATCTGGTGATGTCATTTAGTCTTACTAATGCACCGGCTTATTTCATGTATCTCATGAATTCAGTTTTCATGTCGGGGTTGGACAAGTTTATCGTGGTCTTCATTGACCACATTCTTGTGTATTCTAAATCGGAGGAGGAACATTCTCAACATCTTCGCATTGTTCTCCAACACCTTCGTGATCACAAACTTTATGCCAAATTTAGCAAATATGAGTTTTTGCTCACATCGGTTCTATTCCTTCGACATATCATTTCCGCTGAAGGGATTTCCGTAGATCCTAGTAAAGTGGGGAGGAAAGGAAGGCAAAGATGGTGCGACATGTTCTCAAGTAGAAATCTCCCACCCCGGTCCATGAAATCTGAAGTTTCTTGGGATTAGCCGGATATTACCAAAGGTTCATTCCCAACTTCTCAAAAATCTCCAAACCTATGATCGAGCTTTTGAAGAAGGGTGTTAAATATTCTTGGAGATGAGTGTGATCAAGCCTTCCAAACTCTCAAAAAGGATCTCACCACTGCACCAGTTCTAGCTCAACCGGACATCTCTAAAACCTTTGATGTATATTGTAATGCATCAGGCATGGGATTTGGTTGCATGCTCATGCAAGATGGAAGGGCGATCGCCTATGCATCTCGTCAACTTTGAAGGCAATAGCAACATTATCCCACTCATGATATCGAGCTTGTCGTCGTAGTTCTTGGTCTTTAGATATGGTGTCATTATCTACTCGGCAACCTTGTTCATGTGTACTCTAATCACAAAAGTCTCAAATACTTCTCCACTCAAAAGAACCTCAACATGAGACAACAATGATGGTTGGAGCTTATCAAGGATTATGAACTAGACATCCATTATCATCTGGGAAAGGCCAATGTTGTGGTCGATGCTCTAAGCCGTAAGTCTCATGTTCATCACCTCTCTATCCCGATGCGAGTTTGGAACCTAGTATTCGTGTACTTCCATATGGAGCTCTCTACAACCTTGCTCTTGTACGAACCATAAGAGAAAAAATTGTGGCAGCTCAAAGGAGTGACAAGGGCGTCTCTCATATTCGAAGATGAATAAAGGAAGGTGAAGCCAAATGCTTCCAGGAGGATGAGAAAGGTGTCGTATGGTTCAATAACTGACTTGCCAAAGAATATGGATTTGAGAAAGAAAGTCCTAGATGAGGCTCAGATGTCCACATAGTCTATTCACCCGGGGAGTAATAAAATGTACCAAGAATTGAAAATAAGGTTTTGGTGGACCCGTATGAAAAGAGAAATTGCAAGATACGTGGTTGGGTGTGATGTGTGTCGATGAGTGAAGGCCGACCACTAGATGTACCGGAGTTGAAATGGGATGATATTAGTATGGATTTCATTGTCGGACTACCTCTCATCTTCCGCAAACATGATTCCATATGGGTGATTGTAGACCATCTCACAAAGTCAACTCATTTTATTCCAGTCAATACCCGATATAGAGAAAAGCAATATGCCAAATTGTACATATCTCGAGTTGTGTGCCTATATGGAATTCCCCAAACCATTGTATCCGATAGAGGGGAGCCTTTCATATCCCGGTTTTGGGAATAGTTGCAAGCACTTGGTACTAAGCTTAGTCAAGGATTCGCATACCACCCTCAAATGGATGGCCAAACTGAGAGGGTGAATCAAATTTTAGAAGATATGCTCCAATCTTGTGCTCTTGTTCATGGTAAGAATTTGGATGATCACTTACGATTACCAGAGTTCTCATGTAGCAACAGTTATCAAGAAAGTATCAAGATGGCCCTTTTGAAGCTCTCTATGGCCGCAAGTGTCGGACTCCATTGAATTGGTGTGAGTCTAGCGAAAGGGTTATATTTGGGGTTGATCTTGTAAAGGAAGACGAAGAAACAAGTGAGAATCACCCAATCCAATCTCTAGGCTGTGAAGGCAAGGCAAAAGAGCTATGCGGACAAACGGCGTCGCCCCCTTGAATTCAAAGGAGACCATGTGTACCTACGTGTGTCTCCTATGAAAGGGGTGCATCGTTTCGGAGTCAAAAGAAAACTAGCTCCACGATTCATCGGTCCCTTTCTCATCACCAAGAAATGCGGGCATGTTGCATATCGTCTAGAGCTACCCACCTCTTTACCCAGAGTTCATGATATTTTCCATGTCGTCTAGTTGCGTAAATGTCTCAAAACCCCGTATGAAATCTACATAGAAGACATTGAGGCACTGCGGCCCGATCTCACATATGTTGAGTGACCAGTCAAGATTATCGATGAGAAGACCCGTAAGACCCGAAACCGAACCCAAAATTTATATAAGGTGCAATGGAGTAACTGAAATTGCCTAGAGGGGGGTGAATAGGCTAAAATACCTGAAATGACTTAATTAAATAAAATTAGAACATAGTGGCCAGACTAGTCTGGCTCAGGGGCGGACTAGTCCAGTTTGCTTGCTGAAAAACCTAAAAGGGTCGGACTAGTCTGCCTTAGGGGCGGACTAGTATGGTCAAATTGCTGGAAAGGCTTAAAACTTGGTTTTTATGGGTTTTTCTCTAGATTTTAGTTTAACAAAATGTGGATGAAAAAACTAGCAATCCTATATGACAAGTGTGATAGAATATTGAAATGGATTGCAAGATTTTGGTGATGTATACCCTAATCACGAGATAATTAAAACAAACCCTAAGCAATATTGATCTTTAAAGAAATGTACATGCAAGAGAGACACTGAGGATTTTTTCCTGAGGTTCGATTCCACTCAGGAATCTACGTCCCGTTGAGGAGTCCACAAAGGATCGGGTCTAACAACCCTTTCGTCACCAAGTCGCCACTAAGGCCAACCCGGTTCTTCACTATCTCAGGGGTGAACATACAAAGTTTGGGGCTGCTAACAATCCGAGGCTCCCACTTGATCACTTCTACAAAGCTTCACCGATCTTACAAGCAACAGGTCACACCAAGTGCACGAGATCACTCCAAGAGCCTTAAACGTGAAGTTCTTCCTTCTCCTCTTCTCACACACCCAAATTCACTTAGGATTTGATTCAAGAGGGTGAGTAGGCAATGGAGAAGGCTTGGAGAGGTTCTAGAAAGGCTGTGGCGGCGCTAGGGTTCCAGAAATATCTAAATGAGGTCGGGGCATCTCCTTTTATTGAAGTCCCGAAGCCAACCGTTGCCACCTACCAAAAGTTCGGACTAGTCTGGTCAGGACCCGGACTAGTCCGATCTCACACAGGAACTCTTTGTCCGTGTGAGAACGGATAAGTCTGGATGACCTGGACTAGTCCGGCCACTAAGGCGGACAAGTTCGGTCTACCAAGACTTAGCCGTGGAAGCTCTCATCTCACAACCATACGGACTAGTCCGCCTCAGAACGGACTAGCCTGAACTCACTCAGAGACTCTTTGTCCGGGTGAAATTGGACAAGTGTGGCTAGCCCGGACTAGTCCGGCAACTAAGGCGGACAAGTCCGGTCTTTCAGGACTTAGTCCCAAAACACTCTTTTCAACAGAGAAATGGACTAGTTTGTCCCAAAACAAAGAAGTCCAAACTCAGTTAGGAACTCTTAGTCCGCCCCAAAACGGACTAAGCCGGGGGGACTTCCGGACTAGTCCGGCCACTGGCCCGGACAAGTCCGGCCTGCCCAATTTTACCTCTCTACCTCTCTCCACTACGGTTTTGACACTTTTAACGCTTTGAGCTCTCTTCTATGATCTCAATGCACTTGACACATACATACTCTCACTTTTACATGGATAGCTCGCTAAAGACTCAAGTGAAAACTTAATTTCTACTCTTCGAGTCTTTGACGCCGTTTTTCATCCTTTTCCTTTTTGAGGGTTAGGTGTCCGCCTTGGAAACATCCTGTGCTTATGATTATCTCAGCTCATTAGTCTCTTAATTGTCATCATCAATCATCCAAAACCCACGGGGATACCCAGATGCACTTACAATCTCTCCCTTTTTGGTGATTGATTTTCATAACAAGTGTACGTATGCAAAACTCCCCCTGAATGTATGCAAGAGTAAAAGAAGGGCAGTGACATACATTCACATGTTATGGTGGGGTGCCTACGTGTTGCGCTCAAAAAAATGTGATAAGACAATAAACATAGCAAGGAGCAACAATGATCAAATATAAACCATAAAATCAAACATGTAGTGTTACACAAAAGATAGTCATGCATAAAACATAGATAGCCACGTCCAAAGATCTATTACAAGATAGTCACGTCCAAAAACATAAAACATAGGTGTCCAAAAGATCTATTACAAGACTAGGAGATGATAAACAAAAGAGACCCTCTCCCCATCTCTCCCCCTTTGGCATCAAGGCACCAAAAAGGAAAAGAGGGAAGAAGATACGCCTAAGTCTACTCGTCATCTTCTTCTTCATCATTTTCATCGCTCTCTGTGGCCTCCGTATCCTCTTCCTCGTCGTCGGCAGCGGTGGATGGAGGCACGGCCTTGGAGGAGCTTCCATCTTCCCTGAACTGGGCGAGCTCATCAGCGGTGAACTCTAGATATGGAGTGAGTTCCCCATCACTCTCCTCGGGAGGAGACATGGGTACCTCAAGCTTGTCACACACAGCCTTGAGGTACTTCTCCTGCCGCCTCTCCATGCGTCGAGCCCGGACCTCCACACGCCGACAGGAGGCGAAGAGTGCGTTGAAGTACTTGAAGAATCCGCTCATGGACTGCGGAGGAGGAGATGATGGGGTACCGCTGAACTAGGAGGGGCCTCTGAACTGGAAGGAGGTTGAGCATTTTTCCTCCTTGAGGGTTCTGGCACAATGGGGGTAGCTGAGGACGGAGAGGCCGATGAGCTCAATTAGACACATGATGTACGGTGCATAACCACATGAGTGGTTGGGAGTGTAAGAGATGTTGAAGATGTCATCATAAATGTGCTAAACAAGGTTGAAATTCTCTACACCATCTATCAGGAGGAGGAGATGCCTTAAGTTTCCTTGAATTACCCCTGCATCTCCATCCTTAGGGGCAATGGTCCTCCTCAGAATCCTGTTGAGGATGCTATAGAACGGCTTGATGTTCCTAGCAAGCCCGACCTCATAGGGGACATGGCTAGGATACACATAGTCGATGATGTGGACATCACTCCTGCAGATATACACAACACTCACATGGTAGATATGCAAGGTCCAATTACTAGAGCTCGAGCACGACAATTGAATTTAGAGGTGAGCTCGTTCCTGAACAATTCTTTATATGTGAATTTTGAGAGTATGTTGCTACCTAATGGATTAATTATGATTAGGAACCATGGAGAGGACATAGAGATACATGGAGAGGGGTTTGGAGGCGTGGAGGACCAGAAAATACGCCAACAAGAAGTTAGAGACCGAGCCCAACTCAAACTCGAGTCCAACTCGGGCCCAGGAGCAGTCCACCTTAAAATGGATGCACAGGAGGCATACGGACTCCGTTTTTGACGTTCTACATATGCACGGAAAGCTGAGAGGATAAACTTTCCAATGAAACTGGCCCCACGTCAAAATTCCCCCCGAGTCAATGGGAAACTTCGAAACAATATAAAGTTTAGAGTCTGTCAGGGTGTTGCATCACCTAGTTGGGTCATTGGGCCTTGTATCGAGTCCAAGTCCATTATGTACGTGTCTTAGGGTTAGGTCACGACCCCAGAACCCCCCTGGTCGTCCTCCACCTCCTTTATACCCCTAGCCGCTGTCACAAACAGGTGGGTTTTGCTTAGTTACAATCTATCATTGAACAGTTCACCGATCATCGGTTGTGAGACCCCAAATTCGTGATCAATTCAGTTTTGATTGCAACTTCTCTGTTCTTGATTGCGCTTGCAGGGATAAGCCTTCGTGGCGAGGTCATTCTTGTGACACGGGTGATAACCAACGGAGCAGTGGTGTAGTGATTGCGGGGTTTTGTTCGTTCGGAGCCTTGGATCATCAACGTCGAGATCTCCACCCAATCAAGTTTACCCTACCTCTCGGAAGATCGGGACTCATCCTCCTATAAATTGGTATCAGATTTTCTGGTTCACCGTGAGGTATACTTGTGTGCCCTTTAGATTTATTTTGTTTCAGTCCTATCGTCCACAAAAAGCCACAAAAAAATTTTTAGTTTCTCTGACCTACAACCCCCGCTCAACCTTTTGCACAATTTAGTTTCGGAGTCCGTAGTTCTGAGTTCGTGTCCTAGGTTGAGTCTGGTTGCTGGTTTAGATTTGTTTTGGTTCAGTTTTGTTTCTTCCATCCGCTGCCATCTACTAAAAACCAATCTACAAAAAAATTTCATCCACCGATTCGTTTCTGTTGCAATTTTCACCACCACCAAAACCTAATTCGGGGTATCCTCTTTAAAACGGGCATAACTTTTTGCTTGTAACTCCGATTGAGGCGCATTTTTTTCCTAGAAAGGTCTCGAAAAAGTCCACATACGACATTTTCAGAAAAAATAAAAAAAATTAAGAAGGCCCTCATTTTGAACTCCGAAGTTCCAGCACCAGTTTTTCCAATCGCTCCTGAATTATTGCCGATCTCATCTTTCATCAGTTTGAGCTAATACTTGGTGCTGTTTCTATTCTAGTGCCCCTGGTTGAGAAAAAATATCAAAAAAATAAAGAGAAAAAATATTTTGATTTCTACTAGTGCTTCAAGACAAAAACAGGAGGCTAAGGGGTTTTCTAGTTGTGCTATTTCTGTGTGAGTGCTGGATACTTGCTGATATTATCTTTGTTGTTCATCATCATTCATCCTTGCCCTTGCTTGTTGCCACAACTGTTCTAATACATTCTTAGGCCAGCAAATAGGTGAAATTCTTTGGACACTTATTCAGCATTGCCATCTGTTACTAACTTGTGTGCCACATACATATACTGCATTTGAGCCTTCCAAGCTCCACCTTCTCTCGAGCAGAACATGTAACCTTTGCAATCACACCCACTCTATGCTTGCTTCACACCGGTCACCGTTGGCCACCTGCAGTGCTGTAAGAAACTTGTAAGAGCGGGGTAAGACGCATCTTACTGATCGATTTTCCACCCACTTCGGAGAGCGTAGTAATAGGGTTCTTCACGATCTTTTTGTCTTCGTTTCTGTTTTGTACTAACAATGACAGGAAAGAAGCCTATGGATAAGACCTCTGGTTCTACACCTCTGGATGATGATGAGTGCGTGTCCCATATGGAACTAAAGAACAGGATGCGGGCAATGACCGAAGCTTTCAACAATTACCAGACCACTACAACAGTCACCTTTCAGAGGCTCCATACAAGTGTTGCTGGTCTGACCACACGGTTGGACGAGATGGAGACTTGTCTTCCCCAACAAGCTACACCCTCTATCATCCTTGATGGTGATGCACATGCTCACTATGACACAGAGGATGACTTCAATAACGATGAGGTTGATGCACAGTGGCGCCGTCGCCCTCGACGAAATCATCAAGGTATGGGAGGTAGACCTCATCCTCATGCTTCTGAACAAGATAATGATCCTTATGCTAAGATTAAGTTTTCTATTCCAACATTTTATGGATCTTATGATGCTGAGACTTACTTCGATTGGGAGATGACGGTAGAACAAAAATTTAGCTCTCATCTTGTTCCTGAGCGGCATAGAGTTAGACAAGCCACTAGTGAGTTTAAAGATTTTGCTATAATTTGGTGGAATGAACTTATCAATACACGTAATGCACCACAGACATGGGCTGCGTTAAAAGAAGAGATGCGCGCTAGGTTTGTTCCTCCTTCATATAGACGTGATCTTCTTAAGAAATTGCAACGCTTTGATCAGGGTGACATGACTGTCCAAGAGTACTACCAAGAGTTGCAGAAAGGTATGCTTCGTTGTGGGGTAGTTGAGGATCAGGAAGACCAAATTGTTAGGTTTTATGGGGGCTTGCTGCGTGAGATCCAGGACATAGTTGACTACAAGGAATATCATTCTATTCAATGTTTATTTCAACTTGCTATTTTAGCAGAAAAAGAAGTGCAGGGTCGCCAACAGCAGCGGCGAAACAACACCTTCACGCCACGACAATTTCCGGTGCCATCCAAAGCAGCGCCCTCCTCTAGTGTACATGCTTCTACACCACCTTCCACGGGTGTTGTACGCAGCAGCATCGCACCTTCTACATCATGGGGTCAAGATATCAGCAAGTCCCAGATGCCTCCAGGTGTTGCAGCAAAGGCGGCTGCACCCAACACTTCGATAAGTCGCAGCTCCGACATCAAGTGCCACCGCTGCCAGGGACTTGGCCATATGCAACGAGATTGCCCCAGCAAACGGGCAATCATTGCCACTGCTGATGGTGGGTATATTAGTGCTTCTGATATTGAAGATGGAAATATTATTGCAACTAACATTTCAGGTTCGGATGATGGTGCTGAGGAGGTTCTTGGTACATCTGCGACAAACAACTATAGAACTTTGATTGTGCAGCAAGCTTTGAGTGCCACGGTTCGAGAGGACGACAACCGCCAACGTCACAACCTTTTCAACATGTTTCTCATCGTCAAAGACTGCCGTGTACATACCATCATTGATGGTGGTAGCTGCAACAATTTGGTGAATGTTGAGGTGGTCAAGAAGCTTGGCTTGACCACACGGGAGCATCCCCACCCTTATCACATTCAATGGTTTAACAACAATGGTAAGGTTAAGGTAACACAAACAGCAAGGATACATTTTTCCATTAGTTCTTATCATGATTTTGCTGATTTTGATGTGGTACCTATGGATGCTTGTTCTCTTTTGTTGGGACGTCCTTGGGAGTTTGATACTGATGCTATTCACCATGGTCGATCTAATAAGTATACTCTCATGCATAAGGGCAAGAAAATTGTGTTGCTTCCTATGAGTCCCACTAAATTTGTACAATTTGAGCAAGAGAAAAAGAATAATGCTAAGCAAAAGGGTGTTTTCAATTCTGAAATTCAGCAACCTATTAAGTTGAAAAATCCTATTTTCCTTGCAACTAAATCTGATCTTGATGATTTATATGCCTCTAATGGAACTTGCTATGCTTTAGTGTGCAAACATGCTTTATATTCCATTGAGGATACGTCCATTGTCTTGCCACCTGCTGTTGCTAACCCTTTGCAGGAATATATGGATGTTTTTCCATCAGAGATACTCCCCGCATTACCACCTGTGCGAGGCATTGAGCACAAGATTGATTTGGTTCCAGGGGCGAGCTTGCCAAACCGTGCTGCCTACAGGACCAACCCCGACGAGACTAAGGAAACTCAGCGACAAGTCCAAGATCTTCTGGACCGCGGGTACATTCGTGAGAGTCTTAGTCCTTGTTCTGTTCCTGTTCTTTTGGATCCAAAAAAGATGGCACTTGGTGCATGTGTGTTGATTGTAGAGCCATAAATAACATTACCATTCATTATCGCTATCCTATTCCTAGATTGGATGACATGCTTGATGAGTTGAGTGGTTCTGTTATTTTCTCCAAGATTGATTTGCGTACTGGGTATCATCAGATTCGTATGGCTTTAGGTGATGAATGGAAAACTGCTTTTAAAACTAAATTCGGACTTTATGAATGGTTAGTCATGCCATTTGGTTTAACTAATGCGCCCAGCACTTTCATGAGGTTGATGAATGAGGTTTTACGTGCTTTCATTGGTAAATTTGTGGTGGTTTATTTTGATGATATCCTTATTTACAGCAAGTCATATGATGAACATCTTGAACATTTGCGTGATGTTTTTAATGTCTTGCGCGATGCACGTTTATATGGTAACCTTGAGAAGTGTAGCTTTTGCACCGATCGTGTGTCTTTTCTTGGGTATGTTGTTACTTCACAGGGCATTGAGGTGGACGAGGCAAAGATTGTTGCCATCACGAGCTGACCACTTCCGACTACGGTCACACAGGTTCGGAGTTTTCTTGGTCTCGCAGGTTTCTACCGGCGTTTCGTGCGGGATTTCAGCACCATTGCGGCACCTTTCCACGAGTTGACAAAGCATGGAGTGCCGTTTTGATGGGGACCAGCACAACAACAAGATTTTGATGTTCTCAAGTCGAAGCTCACACAAGCACCATTTCTGCAGCTTCATGATTTTGAGAAGACCTTCGAGCTTGAATATGACGATAGCGGCATTGGCATTGGAGGAGTGCTAATTCAAGGAGGTAAACCTGTTGCCTTCTTTAGTGAAAAATTGCATGGGCCTTCGCTGAATTATTCTACATATGACAAAGAACTTTATGCTTTAGTGCGTGTCTTGCAAACTTGGCAACATTACCTATGGTCTAAAGAATTTGTCATACATTCAGATCATGAGTCTTTGAAGTATCTTAAAGGACAAGCTAATCTGAACAAACATCATGCTAAATGGATTGAGTTCATAGAATCATTTCCTTACATCATTAAACATTAGAAAAGGGAAAGACAATGTGATTGCCGATGCTTTATCTAGACGTTATACCATACTATCCCAACTTTCTCATAAAATCTTTGGTTTGGAAACTATAAAGAGGTTATATGCTACTAATTTGTACTTCAAAGATGCCTTTGAAAATTGTAGAGAGGGAAGAACGTGGCAAAAATTCCTGCTGCGTGAAGGCCTTCTCTACCGTGCTAACAAGATGTGTGTTCCAGCTAGCTCCGTTCGTCTTTTGTTGTTGCAGGAAGCGCATGGAGGTGGTTTGATGGGACATTTTGGTGTTAAAAAGACAGAGGATGTGCTGGCCGCTCACTTCTTTTGGCCACGAATGAGGCGTGATGTGGAGCGCTACGTTTCACGTTGCACGACATGCAACAAAGCTAAGTCTCGACTTAACCCCCATGGTCTTTATATGCCTCTTCCGGTTCCTAGTGCACCTTGGGAGGATATTTCTATTGACTTTGTTTTAGTATTGCCTAGAACAAAGAGGGGGAGGGATAGTGTCTTTGTGGTTGTTGATCGTTTCTCTAAGATGGCTCATTTTATACCCTGCCATAAGACCGATAATGCTTCACATGTTGCTGATTTGTTCTTTAATGAGGTTGTGCGTTTGCATGGTGTTCCCAATACTATTGTTTCTGATAGGGATGCTAAGTTTTTGAGACACTTTTGGAGAACTTTATGGTATAAATTGGGAATAAAGTTGTTGTTTTCTACTACTTGTCATCCACAAACTGATGGGCAAACGGAGTTAGTTAATCGTACCTTATCTACTATGTTGCGGGCTGTTTTGAAAGACAATTTAAGGTTGTGGGAGGAGTGTTTGCCACATATTGAGTTTGCTTATAACAGGTCTATTCACTCCACAACCAAGTTAAGTCCGTTTATGGTAGTCTATGGTTTCAATCCTCGTGCTTCAATTGATTTGCTACCTTTACCACATACTGAAATTATGAACTTAGATGCTACACAACGTTCTGAATTTATTCTTAAGTTGCATGAAACTACTAAGTTACAAATTGAAAAAATGAATGAAAAGTATCTCATTGCTGCTAGTAAAGGTAGGAAGGAGGTAAAATTGGAACCCGGTGATTTGGTGTGGGTTCATTTGAGAAAAGATAGGTTCCCGGATTTGAGAAAGTCCAAACTCATGCCACGTGCTTCTGGACCTTTTAAGGTTCTTGAGAAGATAAATGACAATGCATATAAACTTGAATTGCCTCCCGAGTTTGGGGTTAGTCCCACATTTAACATTTCAGATTTGAAGCCATACTTGGGAGAAGAACATAAGCTTGAGTTGAGGACGACTCCAATGCAAGAGGGGGAGGATGATGTGGACATCACTCCTACAGATATACACAACACTCACATGGTAGATATGCAAGGTCCAATTACTAGAGCTCGAGCACGACAATTGAATTTAGAGGTGAGCTCGTTCCTGAACAATTCTTTATATGTGAATTTTGAGAGTATGTTGCTACCTAAGGGATTAATTATGATTAGGAACCATGGAGAGGACATAGAGATACATGGAGAGGGGTTTGGAGGCGTGGAGGACCATAAAATACGCCAACAAGAAGTTAGAGACCGGGCCCAACTCAAACTCGAGTCCAACTCGGGCCCAGGAGCAGTCCACCTTAAAATGGATGCACAGGAGGCATACGGACTCCGTTTTTGACGTTCTACATATGCACGGAAAGCTGAGAGGATAAACTTTCCAATGAAACTGGCCCCACGTCAAAATTCCCTCTGAGACGATGGGAAACTTCGAAACAATATAAAGTTTAGAGTCTATCAGGGTGTTGCATCACCTAGTTGGGCCATTGGGCCTTGTATCGAGTCCAAGTCCATTATGTACATGTCTTAGGGTTAGGTCACGACCCCAGAACCCCCTGGTCGTCCTCCACCTCCTTTATACCCCCTAGCCCCCGTCACAAACAGGTGGGTTTTGCTTAGTTACAATCTATCATTGAACAGTTCACCGATCATCGGTTGTGAGACCCCAAATTCGTGATCAATTCAGTTTTGATTGCAACTTCTCTGTTCTTGATTGTGCTTGCAGGGATAAGCCTTCGTGGCGAGGTCATTCTTGTGACACTGGTGATAACCAACGGAGCAGTGGTGTAGTGATTGCGGGGTTTCGTTCGTTCGGAGCCTTGGATCATCAACGTCGAGATCTCCACCCAATCAAGTTTACCCTACCTCTCGGAAGATCGGGACTCATCCTCCTATCAGTCAAGCTGGTCCCTGTCTACTGCCTTGAGGTTGGAAATAATAGTCTCATGATCCAAGTGCTCCTCAAGGCCAAGTATCTGTGCAAACCTCTCATAGGTGGCTGAGTACTGCTCTCCATGAGTCATCCAGGTGATTTTTCGGTCACCGTAGGTGGAGAAGTACACAGTGGTGCAGAACTGCACAATTATCTCAATGTTCCAGTCATATTTGAAGCTCATGATTTCCTTGATTCCATGTCGCTCTGCGGCTTCAATCACTGAATCAAAGGCTTTGTGCTCCCTTTTGGCCATGTAGTCCCAATCTACCCATTGAGCTTGAGCGACTTGGGTCTTCATCTTTAGGTAGACCAAGCGGTAGTAGTCGCAGTGGAAGTCACACCAAAACCTAGGGTCGGTTGTGTGTTTCTCATAGTCATAGACTTTATCCATCTTCAGCCTTCTCTCCTTTTCAGCCCCCTTTCCTTTGAATACAAATGTCGGATTGTTGAGCTGCCGGTTTGGATCTCTAGCAGGGGCAGCCATCTTCAAGGGGCCGATGGGCTTCGGTTGCCCTTTCTCCCTGATTACTATCCCTCCTGCCCTGTTTGTTGGTGCTTTGGCAGTTGCCTTTTTGTTCTTGGGCTCCTCAGGAAGTGGAGCCTTGCCCTTCTTTGGATCACGAGGAACCCTACCCTTGGATTCCTTCTCCTTTTCCCGCTCTTTATCTCCCAAGGTGACCAGCCTTTTTCTATTGGGCTCTGAGGCACTAGCAGCTTGGAAGCTTTGGGCTTCACGTTCAGCCCTTTTCTTTCTCCGTTGATCCTTCAATGATTCTTCAACGGCTTGGGCAATTTGTGCCTCCTCATTGAGATCATGCTTCTTCTTTGTTCTTGCCTCTCGACGGATGGCTTCTTTAGCTACTTGGGCCTCCTTTGCTGCCCTTTCTTCAGCAATGCGCCAATGAAGGGCTTGTCGAGCCTCCTCGGCCGTGGGACTTGGAAGAGGAGAGCTTTGGTCGGAGTTCGACATATTTCCTGAGAAACAAGAGATGAGAGGTCAAGGAAGTGGAATATTGCAAGAGAATTCACTAAAAATGGCTAAAGTTGGAGTTTGTTCTGTGTAAACCGGACTTGTCCGTTAAAGGACCGGACTAGTCCGCTCAAGAACAGACTTGTCCGCCCAAAACCGGAATAGTCCGGGTTATACAGGATGAACCCTAACCCTAACAAGTTTTTTCACAAAAATTTCAAATTAAGTTGCAATACTCCTAGGCTACAATCGCATTGACACTAGGTACAAAAATTGTGAAGAGGTTTCTAGCAAAAGACCTAAGATTGAAGAAAAGGAGGGATTTTTTGTTAGGTCAAGAATACCTCTTCAAATCTTCAAATGTGATGAAATCGAAGTCGAGGCTTGAGCAAAGAAGCACGGGGAAGAGTTTTCGCACTTCTTAGGGCTCCAATCCGTGGATTGGATGAGATTTTTGGTGGAAGAGATCAAAAATCACCAATTTGAGGGCACTTCCGGCTTATATGAGAACGTGAGCGGACTAGTCTGTGTGAAGAAAGAGGTATGGCCGCCCCTGGGGGGTTAAGTCTAGGGACTGGACTAGTCTGGCCAGGTGCCCGGACAAGTCCGGTTGGCGGACCAGAGTCGGACTTCTCTGGAGCCGGACTTGTCTGGCCTCCCAGGCGGACTAGTCAGGTTTGGACTTGTCCGCTGTGAAGTCTGACCTAGATATTCTAGACTTCTCCAACCCATGGGCGGACTAGTCCGGTTACATTGCTGAAATTCATATAATTTGAATTTTAGCTCAATAATATGATCCTTTTGGACAGGTTTTTGCAAATACCTTTGGCAAACATGGTCAGTAAGCATACATCAAACAAACAATGACCATATTTAACAAAGAATACTTTTGGACATAGTTTTCATAGAGTAATAGAGATTAGGGTAGTATGTCAAAAACATGTGATTTTTGAAGTTTATAAACAAGCAACAAACAGATGTGCACACTTCAAGCAATGTTTCGAGAATCTAGGATATTCAGTTCACTCCTTAGGTCACAAAAGTGTTTCTCATCAAGGGGTTTTGTGAAGATGTCCGCCAATTGCTTCTCACTCCTAACATGAGAGATAACGATATCTCCCTTGATAGAGTGATCTCGCAGGAAATGGTGACGGATATCAATGTGTTTGGTTCTAGAATGCTCCACGGGATTGTGAGCAATCTTGATGGCACTCTCATTGTCACATAAGAGTGGAATATGGCTCAAAGTGTAACCAAAGTCCCTAAGAGTTTATCGCATCCATAGGAGTTGTGCACAACAACTCCTGGCTGCGACGTACTCCGTTTCGGCTGTGGATAAGGCAATGGAGTTTTGTTTCTTTGAAGACCACGAAACCAAGGACCTACCAAGGAATTGGCAAGTCCCTGACGTGCTCTTCCTATCTACCTTACAACCGGCATAATCGGCATCAGAGTATCCAATGAGATTGAACTTGGATCCCTTGGGATATCAAAGTCCTAGGTTAGGAGTGTGTACCAAATATCTAAGAATCCGCTTAACGGCCGTCAAGTGACACTCCTTAGGAGTGGCTTGAAACCGTGCACACATACACACACTAAGCATTATGTCGGGCCTAGATGCACAAAGGTAAAGCAAAGAGCCTATCATGGAATGAAATACCTTTTGGTCCACACTTGGACCATCTTAACTAAGGTCAAGATGTCTGTTGGTTCCCATGGGAGTCTTTATGGGTTTGGCTTTGTCCATGTCGAACCTCTTAAGTATGTCTTGAGTATACTTGGTTTGACTTATGAATGTTCCTTCCTTGAGTTGTTTGACTTGAAATCCTAGGAAGAACTTCAATTCCCCAATCATTGACATCTCGAACCTTTTGCTCATTATCTTTGAAAACTCATCATAAAAAGCTTTGTTAGTAGAACCAAATATAATGTCATCGACATATATTTGGCACACGAATAAATCATCGTTAAAATGCTTAGTGAAGAGTGTATAGTCGACCTTTCCTATCCTAAAACCATTTTTAATAAGAAAGTCTCTAAGACACTCATACCAAGCTCTAGGAGCTTGTTTGAGGCCATAGAGGGCTTTCCAAAGTTTAAAGACATGGTTAGGATACTTATCGTCCTCAAATCCGGGTGGTTGCTCCACGTACACTTCCTCCTTGATCGGATCGTTGAGGAAAGCGCTTTTTACATCCATTTGGTATAGCTTGAAATCATGGTGAGTAGCAAAAGCAAGCAAGATACGAATTGATTCAAGCCTAGCTACGGGAGCAAAAGTTTCATCATAATCCAAACCTTCTACTTGTGCATATCCCTTTGCAACAAGTCTTGCCTTGTTTCTTGTCACAACCCCATACTCGTTTTGCTTGTTGCGGAATACCCATTTGGTTCCCACAACATTTGCGTTGGGTCGCTTCACGAGTTCCCATACTTGATTCCTTTCAAAATTGTTGAGTTTCTCTTTCATGTCCACTACCTAATCTAGATATTGTAGTGCTTCTTCTACCTTGCGGGGCTCCAAAGAGGAAACAAAAGAGTAATGTTCACAAAAATTAGCCATTCGAGAGCGAGTGGTCACCTCTTTGGAGATATCTCCTAGTATGTTGTTGACGGGATGATCACGTTGAACACTTTGGTGCACTCTTGGATGAGGTGGCTGAACTCTTTGATCTTCATATTCATTGTCGCTCTTTTCTTCGTCTCCCCCTTGATCCAATCCTCCCTCTTGACTTTGATCGTTTTGATCTTGTTGAGGTTGGCCTTGCTCATCTTGAGCTTGATCATGGGAGGGAGACATATCTTTGTTTGTTGGATGATCATTTGAGTCTTGAGGATGTTCTTGAAGAAAAATATCTCCAAGTGCCATCCTTTTAAGTGCTTCTTGTGGAGCCTCTTCTTTATCTAGCACACTTTGATCAACTTGCTTCGCTTGGGAGCCATTAGTCTCATCAAACACTACGTCTCTTGCTATTTCAACAATTCCAAAAGTTTTGTTGAAAACACGATAGGCGTAGGTGTTTGAGTCATAACCAAGCAAGAAACCTTCATCGGACTTTGAAGCAAACTTCAAAGTCCTAGGCTTCTTGTTGAGGATATAACACTTGCTCCCAAAGACACGAAAATAAGAGATGTTGGGTTTGTTACCGGTTAGAAGTTCATAGGACGTCTTCTTCAAAAGTCGATGAAGGTACAACCGGTTTATGGCATGGCAATCGGTGTTAACTGCTTTCGCCCAAAACTGATCCGACGTCTTGTACTCATCAAGCATGGTTCTTGTCATCTCAATGAGAGTTCTATTCTTCCTCTCAGCCACCCCGTTTTGTTGAGGGGAGTAGGGGGCTGAAAACTCATGCTTGATGCCTTCTTCATCCAAGTATTCTTCCACTTGAGTGTTCTTGAACTCGGTGCCGTTATCGCTCCTTATATTCTTAATTCTTAAGGAGAACTCGTTTTGAGCTCTTTTCAGGAATTTCTTGAGCACACCTTGAGTTTCTTCTTTGTCATGCAAAAAGAACACCCAAGTGAAACGAGAATAATCATCTACAACAACAAGACCATATTTGTTACCGCTGATGCTTATGTAGGCGATTGGGCCGAAAAGGTCCATGTGAAGTAGCTCCAAGGGTCTTGTGGTCGTCATGACATTTTTGGATGGATGTTGAGCTCCCACTTGCTTTCTGGCTTGACAAGCACTACATGGCCTGTCTTTATCAAAAACAACATTCTTCAAGACTCGAATTTGTTCTCCCTTGAGAAGTTTTTGCAAGTTCCTCATCCCAACATGGGCTAGCCTTCTACGCCAAATCCATCCCATGTTGGTCTTCGCCATTAAGCACGTGTCAAGTTGAGCTTTATCTATGGTGAAATCTACAAGGTAAAGCTTTCCCTTGAGCACGCGCTTAAAGGCGATTAAGTCATTGTTTCTTCTCAAGGCAGTCACACCCTCGTTAGTAAAAATACAATTATAACCTTTATTACATAATTGGGATATGGATAGAAGGTTATAATCAAGGGAGTCAACATGCAAAACATTCGAAAGAGTATAATGGGGAGAGATAGCAATTTTACCGGTGTCAAGGAGTTTTCCTTGGCCATTATCCCCAAAGTATATTCCTTCACTTGGATCTTCGTTTTCCTCATATTCAATAAACATCCTTCTCTCTCCGGTCATATGGTTTGTGCATCCACTGTCAAGCACCCATTTTGATCCACCGGAGGAGTATGCCTACAAAATGGAGTTATGACTTACCTTTTGGTACCCAAGCGGAGTTAGGTCCTTTCATGTTAGTCAAGAGGCACTTTGGCACCCACACACAAGGTTTTGGACTCTTGTGGAGTGGCCCAACATACCTAGCATAGATCTTTCCAAAAAAATTTTCTCAATAAAACATATGAGGCATCAAAATTATGGAACAAAGGATGAGGTTTATTTTTAGGCATGTTAGATGAGTTTGCAATGTTCTTTACATTTTCTTTGTTGTATGAACCTTCCTTGATAAATACAATCAAGTCTTTTCCTTTCTTGGGAGTTTTAGCATGTTGCTTCCACTCTCGAGAATAGCCAAGACCATCTTTGACATGTAGAGGTCTTACATTGGTATATGCACTTCGTGCATATGCCACTTTTTCCTTGTCAAAGATACCACCTTTCGGTGATTGCTTGTTTTGTGACAACTTGAGTTCATCTTTAAGTTTTAGAATTAAGTTTGAGCACTTGCAAGTTTGAGTTGCTTCGGGAGATTTCTTTGAGGAGGGTGAAATCATAGAGGAAGAATGTGCATTGATCTTGAGAGACTCAACTTGTGTTTCAAGGATCTTGTTAACTTTTGCCAAGTTAACAATTTCATCCTTGAGCACAACAGTTGTGTCCTCAAGATTTGAGCAAGTTTCCTTGCTCAAAGCGAGTTCACGCTCAAATGCCTTGCTTCTTTCCCTTTCAACCTCAACGAGCTCTTCAAGCTCATGACATGTCTCCTTTTCAAGAATGAGCATGTCTTCTTGACGGTTGATGAGTTCATCCTTCTCAAAGATTTCTTCCGACAACAATCTCATCCTTTTCAAGGTGCTCTTAGATCCTTAAGCATGGATTCATTTTCACTACTACTATCAAAGCTATCAAGTGAAGAAGTAGAGTAGGATGGTTTAGATTTAACCTTTCTTCTTCCCTCCTTAGCCATGAGACATGTAGACTTGAAATCTTCAAGGTTTGGGAAGAGCTTGCTCCTTCCAATGGCAAGTGTTGCCACTTTCTCTTCATCCTCGGAGGATGAGTCTTTGTTTGAGTCCCATTCCTTCCCAAGGTGAGCGTGTCCTGATGGCTTCTTATTCTTGAAGAATTTCTTGTCTTGAGACTTGCCATCTTTCTTATTATTATTATTCATATCGGCAATCCACAATAAAATGTTCATATTCACCACAATTGTAGCATGCTCTTTTCGTTTTGGGCTTGGACCTTTCTTTGTTCTTGTTCTCATAATGGTTCCTTCCATTCCTTCTTCTCATCATTCTCTTGAATTTGCTGATGAAGAGTGCCTCTTCTTCATCAGTGTCGAAGCCCTCATCATCACTTGCTTTGAAGTCTTGTGATGAGAATGTTGCTTTGAAAGCAACATCTTTCTACTTTGAGGAGGCAAGCCTTTGGAGGTCGCTGTAGAACATGGCTTCCTTCTCCATCATCTCGTTTGTTGATGATTCTTCCAAGCACTTCCTCCGGGGTCATTTGAGCATATCCCGGGCTCTCACGGATCAAGGAGCAAAGAGCAATGTTTCGAGTCATGAATGCTCGAAGCATCCTCTTCACCACCTCATGATCCGTCCACCGAGTGCATCCATAAGATTGGATCTTGTTGACGAGTACCTTGAGACGGTTGTACATGTCTTGAGGGGACTCACCATCCATGATGGTGAACCTCCCAAGCTCTCCTTCTATCATCTCAATATTGGCCTCCCTAATGACTCGGTTGCCTTCATGCACCGTCTTGAGTGTATCCCATATATGTTTGGCCACCTCCAATCCATCGACTCGGTTGAACTCTTCTCGAGTCAAGGATGAGGTGATGACCCCAACTGCTTGAGCATTGCGATGAAGTAGAATGGCTTGCTCCGGGGTGACGTCTTCTTCATTCCTTGGAAGATGGACACCTGTTAAGACAATTTGGCACAAGCTAGGGTTTAAATATATTAGATGCATCTTCATGTTATGCTTCCACATTGAGTAATCATTTCCATCGAATTGAGGAGGTTTGCCAAGAGGAATGGATAAGTAATGATTGTTAGAAGTTAATCGTTCATAATTTAAAGTATATTGGGAGTAGTCCGGTTGACTACTCTTTTCTTGATCTTTTGGCTTCTTCTTCTCTTTGCTAGAGTGACCTACCTTCTCACGAAGTCGTGCCTTGAGCTGGCGAACTTCTTCATCATCACTTGAGTGATCTTTGAGCACATCAGCGTCCTTTTTCTTGTCATATGTGTTTTCGCCTTGTGACGTTGGCGGAATCTCGTATCCCTCAACTACGGCCATCTTCTTTCTGAGTGGTTAGACTCTTGATAGAAGAATCTGCTCTGATACCAATTGAAATAGCCTAGAGGGGGGTGAATAGGCTAAAATAGCTGAAATGACTTAATTAAATAAAATTAAAATGCAGTGGACGGACTAGTCTGGCTCACGGGCGGACTAGTCCAGTTTGCTTGCTGAAAAACCTAAAAGGGTCGGACTAGTCTGCCTTAGGGGCAGACTAGTCTGGTCAAAATGCTAGAAAGGCTTAAAACTTGGTTTTTATTCGTTTTTCTCCAGATTTTAGTTTAATAAAATGTAGATGAAATAACTAGCAATCCTATATGACAAGTGTGATAGAATATTGAAATGGATTGCAAGATTTTGATGATGTATACTGTAACACCCCAAAATTTTGATTCAAAACCTTAAATCATGTTAAGAGGGGAATTTAAAAAATTTTGGACGTGTTGCATGTTTTGCAAAAATTCAAATTCAAACTGGAATTCAAATTAAACTCAAATCGGAAAAGAAATAGAAAAAGAAAAAGAGAAAACAGAAAAAAAAACCGGCCAGTGGGCCGAAACCCACCAGCCGGCCCACCCAACCCCCGCGCCAGCCCGCAGCCGCACGCGCTGCTTCCTCACGCTGACAGGCGGGACCCACCAGATCGTCTTCCACCTCGCGCCCGCGCTGGACTCTCTCTCACCGAATCCAAACCGATAGGAATTGCTGCGGATCACAGCCGAATTTCGCTCGGGGGTGAAGCGGACATGATCTAAACCACCCCGCCGCCCTCCCCCGTCTATAAAAACCCCGGCCTAGTTCTGTTTTTCCCCCGCGATCGCCGATTTTTCCTCCGGTGAGAACCGAGACTTCTCCGGCGAATTCTGGCTGATCTAAGCTCGGAAATTCCGATCTAACTCGCTGGTCTTGATCCACCGCCTCCGGGGAATATTGCAGGTGCAGAAAACTCGGTGACTTGCGGTGTAAACACAGCGCCGACGAGCTTCGCCGTGGTTTCGCCTCGGACCTCGTCGCCGATCACTTTCCAGGACCTCCGAGCTCAAGAAAACCCCCGAGGTGAGATCCCCGACCTCCCCTCCACCGATCTATGCCATAAAATCTCAGTTCTAGGAAGAATTCTCGAAGATCTGAAAGTCTCCGGCGAGATCGCCGCTTCCCGCCGCCGTGCGCCGCCGGCAGCGCCGCCCGTGCTCGATCAGAGCGACGTGGCTGCTTGTGCGCCGTTTATTTTAAATCGCACGGTAGGGTTTAAACCCCCGCGTACCGGTTCGATGTTATAATCTCGGCCGTCGGTTTAAAATCGTACGGTCCACGTCAGCCCCGTGTTATAAAGACTGGAAATCTTACGTGCTACCCCCTGGGGTTCTCGGGAAATAAGAGCTAGCCCCAGAAACTTCTGATCTAACCCCTGGAACTCCAGAAAATCATGTAAATTCATTTAAAAATCAGTTTTAACCCCTGTACTTAATAAAAATTAGGAAAAACACCTCTGATAAGTGTAGCTAGACCCCTGGGAATTCTGAAAATAATATTATAGACCCTGTAGTGGGGTAAGTTTAACTTTTTAGCCCTGTTTAGTATTTAATTTAGGAAATTGAATATGTGGCTAGTGTTTAAAAATTAAAAAGTGGGACAAACATATTGTCATAATTAAATTAAAAACTTTCTCAGTATTTAGAAAACTTTGGAGTGATATAAAAACATATTTTGGGCTGAGTTGAATCTGTTTAATTTATTATTCACATTTGGGGACACAATTTTAAGTAATGAATAGTTTTAGAAAATAGGGAAAATAATTATAAAATAGTTTACATCAGAGGAAAAGGTCAAAAATATATTAGTAAATATTTTAGATCAGAACCTATTCTGTTTAGATGATGTGTCTTACTATTTCCATAATAAAGTACACATTTATGCATAAGAAATTAAATCTGAAAATATAGCAACTAGTAAATGATAAATGGAGTTTCTAAAATCCAAAGAGTTCAGTTTAGGGTTGGTAGAAATTATGAAGACACATATGGAGAAGGAAAATATCTTTCATGCTTATTTGGTAGTAAAAAGGTGTAGTAGTTGAATATAAGGAATTTATTTAAATTGGAAACTCATATATATAGTATGTAAGTATAAATGTGAACACAAAAGTAGGAATCATATACACATGATTAAAAGTGCATGCAAGCCACAAATCAACACACATAGAGTAACCGCAACACATATAATGGTGAATGACTTTCATAAATGTGAATGTGTGGTTTGTATGAAGTGGAAGTGTGAACTATGTCTTATGGATTGTTGTTTTTCTTTTGCTATGTGTGATGGTATGATGTAGAACCTGCTCAAGAGCAAGTTATTCCTTTCCAAGACCAGGACTACCCATTTCAAGAGCAGCAAGAAGGAGGCAAGTGTCCTTGACCACTTTGATCCTATGATAGGATGTGTAGCTAGAGTTATTTCCATTGTCAATTTAAATATGAAACCCATGATAGGAAGTTTCCCTAGAATTGCATTACCCTGTTTCCTTGTAGCTTGGGTTGGGATTTATTTTATTATGTCATTCATTATTATGCATATGCTTAGCCATGCTTAGAATGGGGTAATTGGGATATGAGATCATCAGTTTATTATACCATACTCTTGAATGAGATATTGTGAGTTATGTAGAGGTAGGGATCAAGGCAAGTTGGATGTTTTGGTTGTGTGCTGGGTGCACGAGACTCGGGTTTGTGTTTAGTACTTGCCTGGATCCTAAGGACCGGTTCATGGAGCATGTAACCTGGCTTTACAGTGCCAACCACATGCTGAGATGGGGCAGCTTGGCCAATTAATTAGGTGTATCCCCGGCGTAGTATGGGTGTGTTGGATGGTGCGGGGAATAGGTGTCAGCTTGACTACCATATGAACCGCAAGGCTCAAGAGGGGGCCACTGCAGCGGGGTTGGAGCCTCTTGTATGCTGTTAGGGGTGAAACCTCAGTGGGCCCACGCTCGTCGGGAATCCCTTTGTAAAGGCTTCGTAGTGATCTCCTGGCTACACACCTGGGAAGTGTGAATGTGGTTCATAGCCACTGGCATAATGGAGGTTCTTTTAGTCCACCCGGCAACGGGGGATGAAATCACTACATGTGGGTACAGTGGTACAAACTCTGCAGAGTCAAAACTGTCATGACAGCCGTGCTCATGGTCAAGAGCGGCTTGGACTTATTCATGATTAGAGGAGTGATGGTTTTGAATGTTGTGAATGATAAGTGGGGAGCTTAACATTGGAAATGATGATATGGTTATTTGATTAGGATGATGGGATGGGAGATTGGGACCATTTCACCTATGTAGTAATGTAGGTGCTTAATAAGCTAAGATAATAGGTATTAATGGCATAGTGCTTTAACCATGAGTTCAACCTCCCCTTGTTCTAGCCATGCATGATATAATTTTCCCACACTTGTTGAGTACCATTGGTACTCAACCTTGCATATTTTGTTGGTTTATATTGCTGCTCAGGACAAGATAATGAGGTGGTGTATAATGACCAAGACTTTGGACCCGAAGAAGGTTTCTAGGTTCATGGAGACCTCGGGCAACGCCTGTGATGGAGCCCTCAAGAATAATTTTCCGCTGCTAGTTTATTTACTTGTGATGAACTTATTATTGTCATTTGAGACATTTGCGAATGTAAGACTTATTTATATTCGACACTTGGCTTGTAATAAATGATGCTTCACTATTTGTCATCACATGTATGAGAAAATGATCCTGGCATACATGTGATATTCACTTGGTTGTTTCTTCGGAAAAACCGGGTGTGACAGTAAGTGGTATTAGAGCCAAGGTTGCCCGTAGGAACGTGGACCTAGGTAGAAATGGACGTATTTAAGGGCCCTATTTTCTTAAAAACTATTTTACAAGGTGTGGGTTGAAAAGTGTTATTTAAGGAGTCACTTTCTTCATCTTACCCCAACTTTCATTCAAAATAGGATTTTTGTTTGAGAGTTTATCTAACCTAATTTTAAATTCTTTTTGTTTTAGATGGTTCGCATGATTCACACCGCTCGCAAGTCCACAGGAGGGAGAGTTCCCGTAGTTGCCCTTGCCGAGAGAGAGGAGAGCCGTCCGGTGACGTACCTTTCCTACGGATTGGCAGTAGGAGGCTTATTGTGCCGTCTTCGGCGTATGCTCGAAGCCGCCGGCAATACGGGCAAGCTAATCATCCACTATAACTCCACCAGGACCATCCGTGAGAAGAGAGAAGAAAGGAGTTCAGAGATGAGGATAATACACGAAAATCAGCTGCTTAAGATCCACCACTCTCCAGCTTGTAGAGCGACACAGGTCGATGCGGAGAAGGATGTCACTTGGGAGGCCATCACCTGCCAGAGTCACATCTATCGTCGCCACCTGGACAAGACGGAGTACATGTATGTCCTCCAACGTGAGAGTGGTACCACGGAGTACAAGTACCCGCCGGTGCAGCAAGGGACTTCCCATGAGCACATGGACTTGTGCTTGGAGGATGCTTCTATGCTCAGCACTCGACTGCAGGAGTGTCAACAGGAGCTTCAGGATGTCCGAGACACCCTGAAGGAAACGGAGGCGTTGCTGCGAGCCTGCTTAAGGGCGAGAGAAAGAGGAGATGGGAATGAACTGTGTGTCACCGTGAATGATACATGGACTCCTGACTCCCCAGATCGCCGAGCGATCAGGCATCGTCGCACTTCTCCACCAGCAGCCTCCCCACCCAAAGCAGAGTCAGAAGGCAGCCGAAATGATGAGGAAGATCCCGAGGAGCCAGCTCAAGAAAACGAATAGTGTAGAGTCCTTCCCTTAGTTAGCAAGATGTCGAATAATCGAGTCGTTACGTTAAGTTAATGGTGTGTTAATGCTTGGTGTGTGACGTGAGTTGTGGAAGCCATGAGCAATTGTCCACAGCCTCGTCTTTAGATTGTTTTGCTTTGGTGTGTGAACCCACATGAAATAATATTGCATTTATTTTTGTGTGAGAAATGAACCCTCAGAAAAGTATAGCAAAGCCTCAACACTTCAAAGTACAAACAAGTGAAAGTAGTAAGATGATACTAAATGCTTTCAAATTAACATTGGTTGATTCTGCCAGATGGCCGGAAGAGGAAAAGGACGTGCTGCTAACCCCGCCAACAACAACGATGAGGCATGCAACCCTCATCTTTCTGGAGGCCAGGACCGGGGTGGTCGCCGTGAAGGAGTTGATCCCCTCCACCAAATGCTGGAGAATCAGAATCAGCTCATCCAGAACTTGACTCAAGTGGTGGCCAATTTGCATCAAGTTCCACCTCCACAAGCTGCACCACGCCAACCAAGGTTGAGTGAGTTTCTAGGAACTCAACCTCCAAAGTTTGCAAGTGCTGCTGAACCTCTGGAGGCAGATGATTGGCTAAAGACCATTGAAAGTAAGATGAGGATCATTTGAGAGAATTGACGGAGAAGGGGTATATTCGTCCTAGTTCCTCACCATGGGGAGCTCCGGTGATATTTGTGCCCAAGAAGGACGGAACCCAAAGGTTATGCGTGGATTACCGTGCCTTGAATGAGGTAACCATCAAGAACAAGTACCCATTACCCCGCATTGAAGACTTGTTTGATCAGTTGAGGGGAGCTTGTGTGTTCTCAAAAATTGATCTCAGGTCGGGATACCACCAACTCAAGATAAGGCAATCTGATATTCCCAAGACAGCTTTCGTATCTCGGTACGGACTGTATGAATACACCGTCATGCCTTTCGGGCTAACTAATGCCCCGGCATACTTCATGTATCTCATGAACAAGGTATTCATGGAATATCTGGACAAATTTGTGGTGGTTTTCATAGATGACATTCTCGTCTTCTCCAAAGATGAAGAAGAGCATGAGAAACATCTAAGGTTGGCGTTGCAGAGGCTAAGAGAACACCAACTATATGCCAAGTTGAGCAAGTGTGAGTTTTGGCTGAAGAGAGTTCCCTTCTTAGGACATATAATCTCGGAGGGAGGAATCTCCGTGGATCCTGCCAAAATCGAGGATATACAGAAGTGGAAGACCCCTGAAAATGTCGGGAAAGTTCGAAGCTTCTTGGGATTGGCTGGATATTATCGACGGTTTATTGAGGGATTCTCTAAGATCTCAAGACCTCTCACCAAACTGTTGGAGAAGGGAATCACATTCACATGGACGCCACAGTGCGAGACGAGTTTTCAGGAGCTAAAGAAAAGATTGACAACAGCCCCAGTGTTGGTTATGCCAGATATGCAGAAGAATTTCACAGTGTATTGCGATGCCTCTGGAAACGGGTTGGGATGTGTTCTCATGCAAGAAGGGCATGTCGTGGCTTATGCATCCCGGCAGCTTCGGAAGCACGAGAAGAACTATCCTACACATGACCTAGAACTAGCCGCAGTGGTACACGCGTTGAAAATTTGGCGACACTATTTGATGGGGAAGAGGACAGAGATATATACGGATCATAAGAGTTTGAAGTACATTTTCACACAGCCAGACCTCAATCTCAGACAAAGGAGATGGTTAGAGCTAATCAATGACTTTGATGTGGGCATCAACTATCATCCCGGGAAAGCAAATGTCATGGCCGATGCTTTGAGTCGGAAAGTGTAGGTCAATAAGTTGAGCTTAAAAGACATGCCTGCAGAATTGAAGGACGAGGTTATAAGTCTCAACCTATGCCTGGTAAATAGTGGTGAAGCCATCGCCATGGAAGTGGATTCCACACTAGAGCGAGACATACGTGAGGGACAAAAGAATGATGAGAAGATACAAGAAATCAGGCAACTCATCAAGGAAGATAAAACTCCAGGTTTCAGAGAGGATGAACAACGGACAGTGTGGCACGGGAAAAGAATCTGTGTGCCTGAAGTAAAGGAGATCCGTGAATTGATTTTGAAGGAGGCTCATGATTCCGACTATTCCATTCATCCTGGGAGTACGAAGATGTACCAGGACCTCAAGGGCAGGTATTGGTGGTATGGCATGAAGCGAGATGTCGCGGAACATGTTGCCCTATGTGACACATGTCAGTTGGTGAAAGCAGAACATCAACGACCCACGGGATTATTGCAACCACTCAAAGTGCCTGAATGGAAATGGGAAGAAATCAGCATGGATTTCATCGTGGGATTGCCTAGGACCCAATCAGGATATGATTCGATATGGGTCATCATTGATAGGCTAACCAAGGTAGCTCATTTCATCCCCGTGAAAGAAAGCTACAGTGGATCCAAATTGGCAGAATTGTACATGTCAAGGATCGTGTGTTACCATGGAGTGCCAAAGAAGATAGTGTCGGATCGAGGGACACAATTCACCTCAAGATTCTGGCAGAAGTTGCACGAAACCATGGGAACACATCTGAACTTTAGTTCTGCCTATCATCCCCAAACTGACGGGCAGACGGAAAGAACCAATCAGATCCTTGAAGATATGTTAAGGGCATGTGCACTCAAAAACAATAGGAGTTGGGACAAGAATTTACCATATGCGGAGTTTTCCTATAACAACAGCTATCAAGCTAGTATGAAGATGTCACTGTTTGAAGCTTTGTATGGGAGGAAGTGCAGAACTCCCCTATTTTGGAACCAAATAGGAGAAAGTAAAGTGTTTGGTCCATAAGTGCTACAAGAAGCCGAGGCGAAGGTGAGGGAAATTCGCAACAACTTGAGGATAGCACAGACACACCAAAAAGAGCTATGCCGATGTACGAAGAAGAGAGCTCATTTTCAACGTAGGAGACTATGTCTATCTCAAGGTGCCCCTATCAGAGGACTTCATCGGTTCATGGTGAAAGGGAAGTTGTCACCTCGATACATCGGACCCTTTCAAGTTTTGGAAAGGAAAGGCGAAGTGGCGTATCAACTAGAGTTACCGGTTCATCTATCGGATGTGCACGATGTATTCCATATGTCACAACTCAAGAAATGTCTGAGGACGCCTGAAGAGGAGTTACCCATGAATGAAGTGGATGTAGCTGAGGATTTGTCTTATGCCGAGCAACCATACAAGATTTTGGAGACAATGGAACGCCTCACCAGAAATAAAAGAATCCGGATGTGCAAGGTGCAGTGGAAGCATCACTCAGAAGAGGAAGCCACCTGGGAGCGGGAAGATGAGCTCAAGACACAATTTCCGGAATTGTTTTCTTAGAAACACCAATCTCGAGGGCGAGATCTCTTTTAAGGGGGGTAGAGCTGTAACACCCCAAAATTTTGATTCAAAACCTTAAATCATGTTAAGAGGGGAATTTAAAAATTTTTGGACGTGTTGCATGTTTTGCAAAAATTCAAATTCAAATTCAAACTGGAATTCAAATTAAACTCAAATCAGAAAAGAAATAGAAAAAGAAAAAGAGAAAACAGAAAAAAACCGGCCAGTGGGCCGAAACCCACCAGCCGGCCCACCCAGCCCCCGCGCCAGCCCGCAGCCGCGCGCGCTGCTTCCTCACGCTGACAGGCGGGACCCACCAGATCGTCTTCCACCTCGCGCCCGCGCCGGACTCTCTCTCTCACCGAATCCAAACCGATAGGAATTGCTGCGGATCACAGCCGAATTTCGCTCGGGGGTGAAGCGGACATGATCTAAACCACCCCGCCGCCCTCCCCCGTCTATAAAAACCCCGGCCTCGTTCTGTTTTTTCCCCGCGATCGCCGATTTTTCCTCCGGTGAGAACCGAGACTTCTCCGGCGAATTCTGGCCGATCTAACTCGCTGGTCTTGATCCACCGCCTCCGGGGAACATTGCAGGTGCAGAAAACTCGGTGACTTGCGGTGTAAACACAGCGCCGACGAGCTTCGCCGTGGTTTCGCCTCGGACCTCGTCGCCGATCACTTTCCAGGACCTCCGAGCTCAAGAAAACCCCCGAGGTGAGATCCCCGACCTCCCCTCCACCGATCTATGCCATAAAATCACAGTTCTAGGAAGAATTCTCGAAGATCTAAAAGTCTCCGGCGAGATCGCCGCTTCCCGCCGCCGTGCGCCACCGGCAGCGCCGCCCGCGCTCGATCAGAGCGACGCGGCCGCTTGTGCGCCGTTTATTTTAAATCGCACGGTAGGGTTTAAACCCCCGCGTACCGGTTCGATGTTATAATCTCGGCTGTCGGTTTAAAATCGGACGGTCCACGTCAGCCCCGTGTTATAAAGACTGGAAATCTTACGTGCTACCCCCTGGGGTTCTCGGGAAATAAGAGCTAGCCCCAGAAACTTCTGATCTAACCCCTGGAACTCCAGAAAATCATGTAAATTCATTTAAAAATCAGTTTTAACCCCTGTACTTAATAAAAATTAGGAAAAACACCTCTGATAAGTGTAGCTAGACCCCTGGGAATTCTGAAAATAATATTATAGACCCTGTAGTGGGGTAAGTTTAACTTTTTAGCCCTGTTTAGTATTTAATTTAGGAAATTGAATATGTGGCTAGTGTTTAAAAATTAAAAAGTGGGACAAACATATTGTCATAATTAAATTAAAAACTTTCTCAGTATTTAGAAAACTTTGGAGTGATATAAAAACATATTTTGGGCTGAGTTGAATCTGTTTAATTTATTATTCACATTTGGGGACACAATTTTAAGTAATGAATAGTTTTAGAAAATAGGGAAAATAATTATAAAATAGTTTACATCAGAGGAAAAGGTCAAAAATATATTAGTAAATATTTTAGATCAGAACCTATTCTGTTTAGATGATGTGTCTTACTATTTCCATAATAAAGTACACATTTATGCATAAGAAATTAAATCTGAAAATATAGCAACTAGTAAATGATAAATGGAGTTTCTAAAATCCAAAGAGTTCAGTTTAGGGTTGGTACAAATTATGAAGACACATATGGAGAAGGAAAATATCTTTCATGCTTATTTGGTAGTAAAAAGGTGTAGTAGTTGAATATAAGGAATTTATTTAAATTGGAAACTCATATATATAGTATGTAAGTATAAATGTGAACACAAAAGTAGGAATCATATACACATGATTAAAAGTGCATGCAAGCCACAAATCAACACACATAGAGTAACCGCAACACATATAATGGTGAATGACTTTCATAAATGTGAATGTGTGGTTTGTATGAAGTGGAAGTGTGAACTATGTCTTATGGATTGTTGTTTTTCTTTTGCTATGTGTGATGGTATGATGTAGAACCTGCTCAAGAACAAGTTATTCCTTTCCAAGACCAGGACTACCCATTTCAAGAGCAGCAAGAAGGAGGCAAGTGTCCTTGACCACTTTGATCCTATGCTAGGATGTGTAGCTAGAGTTATTTGCATTGTCAATTTAAATATGAAACCCATGATAGGAAGTTTCCCTAGAATTGCATTACCCTGTTTCCTTGTAGCTTGGGTTGGGATTTATTTTATTATGTCATTCATTATTATGCATATGCTTAGCCATGCTTAGAATGGGATAATTGGGATATGAGATCATCAGTTTATTATACCATACTCTTGAATGAGATATTGTGAGTTATGTAGAGGTAGGGATCAAGGCAAGTTGGATGTTTTGGTTGTGTGCTGGGTGCACGAGACTCGGGTTTGTGTTTAGTACTTGCCTGGATCCTAAGGACCGGTTCATGGAGCATGTAACCTGGCTTTACAGTGCCAACCACATGCTGAGATGGGGCAGCTTGGCCAATTAATTAGGTGTATCCCCGGCGTAGTACGGGTGTGTTGGATGGTGCGGGGAATAGGTGTCAGCTGGACTACCATATGAACCGCAAGGCTCAAGAGGGGGCCACTGCAGCGGGGTTGGAGCCTCTTGTATGCTGTTAGGGGTGAAACCTCAGTGGGCCCACGCTTGTCGGGAATCCCTTTGTAAAGGCTTCATAGTGATCTCCTGGCTACACACCTGGGAAGTGTGAATGTGGTTCGTAGCCACTAGCATAATGGAGGTTCTTTTAGTCCACCCAGCAACGGGGGATGAAATCACTACATGTGGGTACAGTGGTACAAACTCTGCAGAGTCAAAACTGTCATGACAGCCGTGCTCACGGTCAAGAGCGGCTTGGACTTATTCATGATTAGAGGAGTGATGGTTTTGAATGTTGTGAATGATAAGCGGGGAGCTTAACATTGGAAATGATGATATGGTTATTTGATTAGGATGATGGGATGTGAGATTGGGACCATTTCACCTGTGTAGTAATGTAGGTGCTTAATAAGCTAAGGTAATAGGTATTAATGGCATAGTGCTTTAACCATGAGTTCAACCTCCCCTTGTTCTAGCCATGCATGATATAATTTTCCCACACTTGCTGAGTACCATTGGTATTCAACCTTGCATATTTTGTTGGTTTATATTGCTGCTCAGGACAAGATAATGAGGTGGTGTATAATGACCAAGACTTTGGACCCGAAGAAGGTTTCTAGGTTCATGGAGACCCCGGGCAACGCCTGTGATGGAGCCCTCAAGAATAATTTTTCGCTGCTAGTTTATTTACTTGTGATGAACTTATTATTGTTATTTGAGACATTTGCGAATGTAATACTTCTTTATATTGGACACCTAGCTTGTAATAAATGATGCTTCACTATTTGTCATCACATGTATGAGAAAATGATCCTGGCATACATGTGATATTCACTTGGTTGTTTCTTCAGAAAAACCGGGTGTGACATATACTCTAATCATGAGATAATTAAAACAAACCCTAAGCAATATTGATCTTCAAAGAAATGTACATGCAAGAGAGACACTGAGGATTTTTTCCCGAGGTTCGATTCCACTCAGGAATCTACGTCCCCGTTGAGGAGTCCACAAAGGACCGGGTCTAACAACCCTTTCCTCACAAGGTCGCCACTAAGGCCAACCCGCTTCTTCACTATCTCAAGGGTGAACTTACAAAGTTTGGGGCTGCTCACAATTCGAGGCTCCCACTTGATCACTTCTACAAAGCTTCACCGATCTTACAAGCTACAGGTCAGACCAAGTGCACGAGATCACTCCGAGAGCCTTAAACGCGAAGTTCTTCCTTCTCCTCTTCTCACACACACAAATTCACTTAGTATTTGATTCAAGAGGGTGAGTAGGCAATGGAGAAGGCTTGGAGAGGTTCTAGAAAGGTTGTGGCGGCGCTAGGGTTCCAGAGATATCTAAATGAGGTCGGGGCATCTCCTTTTATAGAAGTCCCAAAGCCAACCGTTGCCACCTACCAAAAGTCCGGACTAGTCCGGTCAGAACCCGGACTTGTACGATCTCACACAGGAACTCTTTGTCCGGGTGAGAACGGACAAGTCTGGATGACCCGGACTAGTTGAGCCCATGAGGAGGACAAGTCCGGTCCACCAAGACTTAGCCATGGGAGCTCTCATCTCACAACCATACGGACTAGTCCGCCTCAGAACGGACTAGCCCGAACTCACTCAGAGACTCTTTGTCCGGGTGAAACCAAACAAGTCTGGCTAGCCCAGACTAGTCCGACCACTAAGGCGGACAAGTCCGGTCTACCAGGACTTAGTCCCAAAACACTCTTTTCAATAGAGATACGGACTAGTTTGTCCCAAAACGGACAAGTCTGAACTCAGTCAGGAACTCTTAGTCCACCCAAAAAACGGACTAAGCCAGGGAGGACTTCTGGACTAGTCCGGCCATTGGCCCGGACAAGTCCGACCTGCCCAATTTTACCTCTCTACCTTTCTCCACTACAGTTTTGACACTTCTAACGCTTTGAGGTCTCTTCTATGATCTCAATGCACTTGACACACACATACTCTCACTTTTACACGGCTAGCCCGCTAAAAACTCAAGTGAAAACCTAATTTCTACTCTTTGAGTCTTCGACACCGTTTTTCATCTTTTTCCTTTTTGAGAGTTTAGGTGTTCGTCTTGGAAACATTCTGTGCTTATGATCATCTCAGCTCATTAGTCTCTTAATTGTCGTCATCAATCATCCAAAACCCACGGGGATACCTAGATGCACTTACAGTAACCACGCAGCGGAAGAAGCGACTTGAGAGAAAGAGTATTATCTTCATTCTCACTATCTAGAGCTACTATATTACACAGTAATCGTTCATTCCTCTGCCATCTCATGTCCTAAAAGTATATCTTCATCTTAATCTCAGGACAAGATTTCTTTAAGTGGGGAGGGACATATTTCTAATAACGCAAAATTATTTGAAGGATTCAAGATTTAATTCTAATTTTGAATGTGACTCAAATCACCAAAACAAGGCAAAATATAATATTCCAGATTCAAGGGCATGAACTAAATTCCCCACATGAAATAATGTTCACTTTAGGAATGTATAAAACTCTCTATTTTAAAAATCTGATATAATTTCTGGAAATTATGCGTTAAACAATTATTTGTCAAAGAAAATTTGTAATTTAAGTTTTACTTGGGCAAATTCAAATCTGATTTCACCAAAATAGAGAATATATCGGTAGAAACGCTCGGCAAAATTTTATCATTTTTGGAGGCCCCTAGGTAATTCTTTACAAATTAGAAAGTTGGTGCAGGTTTGAAATTCGAAGAAATTAGAAAGGCTGCGGGTCCCACATGTCAATGTGCTCTTCCTTGTCCACTGCCATCCCCGAATGAGCTCCTGCTGCATGCTCGCCATGACACCACGCGTGCAGGGAGAGCCAGCAGCCGGTGCAACGACGCCTTAACTCCTCCCTTCCTTTTCTTGCATTGCTATTCACTCCTTGTCCCTCAGTTGTTCACACCACACCATCGGGCCCCATTGGAGCCGAGCACGGAGCTCCACCCCCATCGAGCCTCCACTGCATCTCGACACTGTGCGAGCTCTGCATTGGGCGCTCCAAGGCCCCCTTCGCATTTTCCCCACCTGATTTCCCCTGTTCCCGAGCTAACCGGCCGGATTTCACATCTCTCCCTCAAGTCCGGCAACCAAACCTTCATTGCATCACCAGGCCCTCTCCGGTGAATGTGAGTACAATTTTTCTCTCAATAGCTTCCTCACTCACGTGTGCACGTGCCTAAGCACTCCATTCGGCAGGAAAACCGAAGCTTGAGTCGTATTTTGGAGCTTTGCTGCTGCGGGCCGTGGACCACCTCGACCTCACCGGCGTGCACTAGCTCTAGCCTTCCCCACCTCTGTTGAAGCCCACGCCGTCCTTCCCCAGACACTAAGAAATGTCGCCGACCCAACCACGAGCCAATTCGAGCTTCCGGTTGCGCGCGTGATACTGCCGAAGCTGTCCCGCATCTGCTCCTCGCCGACAGGCCAAAACAGTGAGCACCGCCCTCCAAGAACCTCTCCAATTTGTGTACATTGAGCCAAGTTTCGTTTCTATATTTTGTGGGAATTTTTGGTGGTCGTTTCGCCGAAAACTGGTGAGCTCCGGCGAGCTTCCGACAAGGAGCGGCCGCCAGCCATGGCCTGCGTACTCCAGCTGGGATCTGGTGCGGCCAGGGCCAGAACCAGTGCACCCTGCCACCCTGTGGCCCTGTGTGGCAGGCTCAGCCCTTTATAGGTGATTTTCCAATTAAAATAATTCCAGAAAATGTTTTAAGCTGGAAAATCCACAGAAAATTGTAGAATAATCAGAAAAATGTGAAACTAATAATTTTGTTGGATTTTATACAACCATGCCTTTACATTGGACTAGCTCCCTCTATATGAAAGTTCCCAGAATTATGTAGAAAATTCAATTAAACATAAATATTAGAAAATTAGTCCTGTAATATCTGTCTATTAACTCCGCCTATGTTGTATTGACATAGCCGGTCCCAAGCCCGGGTAAAGGAGGAGGGGTTGTGATAGGCTCGGCGAGCCAACAACTACATATAGCCATTCTCATGGAAATGAATCTAAAAGAAATTCGTTGGGGCGTAACCCTCTTAGCGACGCGCCATATCAGAACCCGGGTATGGTGTTAAGTAAGGGCCGGGTCGCCACCGCCTTAGTGGCGTGCCATATAGGAACCCGGATATGGTGTTAAATGGGCAAGGTCCGGATCGCCACCACCTTAGTGGCGCGCTACATCATCGCCTGAATGTAGTGATAAGTGAGCAATGGTCTTTGCATCTTACTCGACGGGTGCAAAGCGTAAGGAAGCTAGGCGAGGAACATAGGTTTCGGGTGGTAGTTCAAATGTAGGATCCTTAACGGGGAAGCTACATAAGTTAGTAGATGTTGCCATTAGGAGACGAGTAAATATCCTTTGTGTACAAGAGACTAGATGGGCGGGTCAAAAGGCGAGAGAAGTCGAGAATACCGGTTTCAAGCATTGGTATTCTGGATCGGCTGGGACTAGGAATGACGTAGGTGTTCTAATAGATAAGAGTCTTAAGGATGGAGTAGTGTATGTTCGAAGACGAGGGGATAGGATCATATTAATCAAAATAGTAATTAGGGGCATTGTCTTGAACGTCGTTAGTGCTTATGCCCCACAAGTTGGGATCAACATGAGTGCTAAGAGGCAATTTTTAGAGGACTTGGAGGATATGGTTAATAGTGTACCGATAGCCGAGAAATTCCTCATAGGAGGAGATCTCAATGGTCATGTGGGTGCAACCAACGTATGATTTGAGGGAGTACATGGGGGATTTAGATGCAGCGACAGAAATCAAGTGGTAAGGACATCCTAGAATTTGCCGTAGCCTATGATCTGTTGGTAGCTAACACCCTCTTTAGGAAGAGGCAATCTCACCTAGTGACCTTTAGTAGTGCCCAACACTCTAGCCAGACGGGAGTGTCTAGATTGTAAGGTGATCCCCGGGGAGTGTGTTGTGACATAACATAAGCTTGTGATAGTTGACTTTCGTTTCCATACATGTTCTTTGCGGGACAAAGGTGTCAAAATCACAAGAACAAAGTGGTGGAAGTTGAAAGGAGAATCACAAGAATCCTTTAAAAATAGGGTGATCACAGAAGGACCTTGGATAGAAAATGGAGACGCAGATAGTATGTGGGTGAAGATGGTAACTTGCATTAGGAAGGTAACTAGTGAGGTGTTCGGTGTGACAAAAGGAAAGAAACTTGTCGATAAAGACACTTGGTGGTGGAATGAGGATGTAAAAAATGCCATTAAGGAGACGAAGGAGTGTTACAAGAGTTGGTATCATGATAGAAGCGCAAGAAGCATGCTTAAGTACAAAGAGGCCAAGAAAAATGCAAGGCGGGCTGTGAGTAAAGCAAGAGGACAGGCCTATGATGAGTTATATGAGAGATTAGAGACAAAAGAAGGTGAAAAGGAAATATACAAGATAGCAAAAATTCGTGAGAGAAAGATTAGGGATTTAATTAAGTTAAATGCATCAAAGATGAGACTAACCACATTCTAGTAAAGGATGAAGAGATTAAGAATAAATGGCAGGACTACTTTAATGGGCTATTCAATGATGGGGATGGGGGCACTATGGTTGAGTTGGATGACTCCTTTGATGACTCCAATAGGCGGTTCGTGCGGAGGATACAAGAGTTCGAGGTTAAGGAGGCCTTAAAAGGATGAAAGGAGGAAAGGCCCTCAGCCCTGATGATGTCCCTATTGAGGTGTGGAGATGCCTTGGGGACGTGGCAATAGTATGGCTCACAAAGCTATTCAACCACATTTTTCAGTCAAACAAGGTGCCTGAAGAATAGAGGAAAAGTATGTTAGTACCTATCTTCAAAAATAAAGGAGATATTCAAAGTTGTACTAATTATCGAGGGATTAAGATTATGAGTCATACTATGAATCTTTGGGAGAGAGTGATTGAACACCGCTTAAGGAAAGTGACCAATGTCAATAAAAACCAGCTTGGTTTTATGCCTGGGAGGTCTACTATGGAGGCGATATTTTTGCTTCGTCAGCTTATGGAGAGATATAGCGAGCAGAAGAAGGACCTACATATGATGTTCATTGACTTAGAGAAGGCGTACGATAAGATACCAAGGTCAGTCATGTGGTGGGCACTATAGAAACATAAAGTGCCAACAAAGTACATTAACCTTATCAAGGATATGTACAATAATGTTAGGACAAGTGTGCGCGTAAGTGATAGTGAGACTGATGCATTTCGTATCACGGTAGGACTACATCAAGGATCGGCTTTGAGCCCATACATCTTTTCCTTGGTGATGGATGAGGTATCGAAGGATATACAAGGGGATATACCTTGGTGCATGCTCTTTGCCGATGATGTAGTGCTGGTAGATGAAACTAGGGGTGGTGTTGATAAGAAATTAGAGTTATGGAGACAAACTTTAGAGTCCAAGGGGTTTAGACTTAGTAGGACCAAGACCGAGTATATGAGGTGTGACTTTAGTGGTGTTGGTCAAGAAGAGGGAAATGTTAGTCTACAAGGACAAATAGCACCTAGACGGGACTCTTTCCAATACTTAGGATCAATGTTACAAAGCAATGGCGATATTGATGAGGATGTTTGCCACAGGATTAAGGTAGGGTGGATGAAATGGCGACAAGCCTTTGGAATCCTATGTGATAGGAAGGTCCCACAAAAGCTAAAAGGGAAGTTCTATAGGACGGTGATCAGACCCGCGATGCTATATGGGGAGGAATGTTGGCCAACTAAAGAGCAACATGTCCAATAAATGAGTGTCGCAGAGATGCACATGCTACGGTGGATGTGCTGGCACACGAGAAGAGACCGAATAAGAAATGAGGTGATTCGTGATAGGCTAGGGGTGGCGCCTATTAAAGAGAAGTTAGTCCAACATCGACTAAGGTGGTTTGGACATATCCAGCAGAGACCTGCAGAAGCACCGGTTAACAGTGGGATTTTTAGAGGTAGAGAAAATATTAGGAGGAGTAGAGGACGACCAATGTTGACCTGGGAGGAGGCGGTAAAACGAGATTTGAGAGATTGGAATGTATCCAGAGACTTAGCTCATGATAGGACCGCATGGAAAGTAGCAATTCATGTGCCAGAATCTTAGTCTTTTTTTTCTTTTCTTTTCTTGTTACTCTTATATCTCTTCCTCTCTTTTGCTTCATTGATATATATATATATATATATATATATATATTTATATATATATATAATTATTAGGTTTCATGTCTAGCCGACCCCAATATGCTTGGGATAAAGGCTTGGTTGTTGTTGTTGTTGTTGTTGTTGTTGTTGTAATATCCGTCTATTAGAAAATTCTATAATTTTGCTAGATATACCTTCACATGCCCCTAGTATATACAGAAAAATTTTCACCTTCATCTAACTATTGGAGCCTCATAAATTTGTTTCACCATCTATCCATCTATGCACATATCGTAAAGCCCATATAGCTCTATACATAACATAATGGAATTGACGCATAATCTTCTGAGAACATAACGATGACATCATCCATTTTCCAAAATCAAGTTGAGCATCCAATTACATCGTGACAACAATGGGTATTAAGTTGCTAATTATGCATTTTTCATGTGCATATGCATATCGGTAGAGCACGAGTCGAAGGAGAACCGGGAAGCTCATCTTGGAGGAAGATATTGACTGTATTGCCTTGCTTTCTGAGCAAGGCAAGCCCCGGTTTTACTCATAATCCTTGAATTGAGTCCTTTTATATAATCTCATATGTTTGGGTGTTTTATTTGTTTTATGTGCATTACGTTTTGGTGTTGGACGAAACCCACTTGCATGACCATAAAGCTTTGGGTTTGAAAGGGGGTGTGGAACCTACACATGCTATGCTAATCATCAAGTTCTAACACTAGGAATGAGTAAGTGGGGACTACTCATGGTTGTATGGCGTCCACATGAGGGTCTATGTGAATTAATCATCTTTTAATGAAATTTGAGACCGAGCGAGCATGTAGAGCAGGGATACATGGGTACCATATGCATAGGCTTTCTCGTGTCAATTGAGAACCGTGTCGTAGTCGGCCCCTTAAAGAAATATTGATTTTGTACCGGAAAGATGCTAGTATTATGGGAACTAGTAAACCGACGTACAATAGAACCTCGTGTCGAACGATCCTGCGATCGATCTTGGTCACGTGTTGAGAGGACAATAGTTAATCCTACATAGGGTATTGTCTCAGACATCACGTGGGGAACCCTTTGTCCGGGCCAATCACCTTTTTCTGCATTGGATGAAGTGGGAAAGGTTGCCACATACGACTTGAGTAAGCACGTCGTGCATCTTCAAAAGTGCGTATGTGTCATTTTTCCGAGTTATGTTTTGCAGGATAAAACCATTGGTTCGAATCGTCGTTCAGTCGCGGTAAAAACGACTCCGCTTGATTAAGTCGTCGTCCCGTAGTAATAACTGACATAATATTGAGATTTGATTAGTGTGTAATTATAAATTCCAAATTTGCTTGCACTCTTGTATGTTCAGTTGTAATTTCTAATTATGTTTACACTTCCGTTATCCATTAATTTGAGGCTAAAATATGATCACCCTCCTAATATTAATGCTCTTATGCTAACCAATACCTTTTTGGACAAGTACTTGAGCCTTGCATACTAGTATGTACTAGAAGTTATTTTCATCGGGTAAATCTTGCTAAGCTTAATATCTTACCGGTTTATTGATCCTATTTTTCAGGTGAGTCCCTCCTTCATAAGTACGATGTATATGAGGGCTTCCCTAATATTGCACCACCGCCCAAATGATAAGTGGCACAATGAGAGCCCGATTCACCGCCAGCTTGATTTGTATGTTGCTAGTACGGCGTGCCATTGGGCTATGGCTCGCTGTTTTGCTAAATGTCGTTATGAGAGAATACTTCATTACTACTTGTATTTTGCTACTCTCGTGTATTTTGCAACGTTTAACCTATGTACGGTATTCGAAAACTTTATATATGTTATTTTTAAATTATGTCGCTTGTATATGTAATTAGCAGTGATGCATCACGTGTCACCATCTCGTGCAAAGATCATGTGGCGTGATTGTGTTAGTTGCTTTAGTCACATGTACCCTCAAACACGAGGCTCTATATACCAATTTGTTAAATTTTTGGCCAGCAATACAATGAAAACGAGTACACTGCAACACGCGGGAAATATTCTGCACCTCCAAACAAATTCTGATTGAATAAATAAGAATGTGACACGTTTTAACATAAACATCCTAACAATTTTCACTATTCAACTTTGCTATTATCTTAAGAGAGCTTTATGTTACAGCCACACGATAGTATAGAAAGGGTACAAGATAAAAAATGTACACAAAACTTTAACCCTACAACTCCTGTTTCGGAAGGGCTGACAATGCAGTTTGCAGAAGAGAAATAAGCATGGACTGCAGAGTGAAGATTGCGTGTCTTGTAGAGAGTACATTGTCAGAAAAAGAAGGTTCGCTTCCTCCCATCTGCTGAACTTGAGCAACCTGACCTTCCAGAAACTGTTGCACACTGGTCTCGAGAATATCCATCAGGCCTAGCAAAGGATGAGTGTGCATCCATTTGGAGATGATAAAGCCAGCAAACAGATGCTGGCCTTTGAGGACCAGTTCACATATGAAACAAGGAAACAAGAGCCTTCCAAAGAGTAATGACTCACTAGTCCTTGATGCCCTTGGTGTGCTTGCTTTGTCATTCCATTTTACAAGGAGATCAGTCTGGAACGACCTTGCAAGATGTCCGACAAGATGGCACACGTAGGAGAAAAACTGAGAGTATGCCTCTTCCGCAATGATCTTCTGTAAAGTTCCAGATGATAGAACCAAAGCTAGTAGCTCTTGATCATCAGCATTTGACGATGTAGACACAGCTCCTTCCCTCATTTTGGCCTCAATCATCTGTAGGCACTGAAGCCTTGGAGCTTCATATGGGAGCAACAGAACAATCTTAAGAGCCACGAAGCAGTCTGGAGCAAACAGAAGTTCAAGCAGACAGTGTGCTTCATCGCCCTCTAGCAGCATAATGTGCTTGGAAGATGCTCGGTCTAGAAGTTCAATGACCTTCTGTACCTCATCAAGGCCAACAAGTTTTCTGATGATCTCCATCCAGCAACTATGGAGGGGATGGACATATAATGATTCAGCAACTTGCTTTTTCTTAGGGCTCTCCAACTCCTCCCAGCTATCATCCCATCCATCACTCCAGTCATTTGTTTCTTTTGGTGATTCATAAGGTGGAACATACTCATCTTTCAAAGCAAACAATTGTTCCCATTCTTCTAGCACTGCTTCCAAAATAGCAACACTCTCAACAGAAGAAGCATGTTCTGATAATCGTAAGAAGCAAGATGCTGCAGAGTCAAGAGTTGCTAGGTTTTCCGGTGTAATATTAGCATCAGGCAGAATTCCAGCTACCATCTGAGTAGACCTGAGAGCCACTAGAGTCCCAGTGATGCCGCTTGAGGAGTTGGTAACCTCATCAGCCTTGGGAGCACTTGTTCCATGCTCATACCATGATTCCCATGACTCTACCTGGGAAACCACCTTATTTGGTAGGGTTTTAAGGTTTCTTCCTGTGATGCATTGCATAAGCTGCAGGGCATAGACCCGTAATTGGCTCTCCAGCTGAATATTTTCTGAAAAGCCGATCAACTTCCCCCAGATACCGGATCTTACCATTTCAAGAATGCCAGAATGTTTCTCTGTTGAACGGCTTAGAGATGACAGCAACTTATGAAGAAATATAGGATGTTGACAAGAGCCCTCAATCAAATCCGATAAACACTCATCAGTAGCTGTGTTATAAAGCTCCAAGAGATCCAAAGGATTGATTGTATCTGCAGACTGTCTCCCCAGTTGTCCCTGACCTCCACAGTATACTTCAACAACACATTCAAAAGCACAGCCAGAAAGAATCATAGCTCGACAAAAATATGATGTGTCAATCATCATTCCACTGGTAAGGCCAAATTTAACATACATGGAGATAGCATCCCAACCATGATGCACAGTTATGTCATCATCTATCAAAAGTTGTCTGAATGCCCTCATGGAGTGAGATAACCTATTCAAACTCAAGTAGTCTGTGCTTTCATAGGAGCTTCCGTCAATAGACACCCTCGGTGTGTCATCGACAAGTTTCGTCCAAAATGTTACTAGAGTGGTCAAAGGTTTCTTCCATGAAGGTTCCTGTGGATGGCTTCTTGTTAAGTTACAAGGAAAAGAGAGGGTGCAATACCTTCCAATGATGTAAGAAACATCTGTGGCTGGAAGAGATTGAATATACTCCTTGCAACTATCATAGTTCAACTCAATTTCACAAAGGACAGCTTGCAACTTTTCATAATCTGTGAAGTTTGATCTTGCTTCATTGCGTCCTTCTAAAGATGCCAGCAAGCCAAGAACGTAATGCTTGTAAACACCATGTCGTGATATGAGTCCCTTGGCCAATGCATCAACATACATACTCACAAGAGATTGTACCATACAAGCTAGAGCACTGACAGTAGAGGCATGGATATTCTTGCATACTTCTTCATTGAAACGCTCAAAGTTCAAATTATCCAGTCCAGCAATGTTTTTGTAGTTCAAGCCATCAATGAAAGAAACTTTCTTACACTCTTCTTCAAGGACCTTATAATATTGAAATGGTTCAAGCTTATGCGTATGGACATGTTCTGGGTACCGCAGTTCTATCTCACTTGTCCTTTTAAGATACGAGTGGCATGCTGAAAGAATGCCATAAATGTACGAGAGGCGTTGCTTATTATAGCCATTGATCTCCGTATATACATCTGAATATATCATATCAATCACCCCCTTAGCTGATTTGACAATGTCATCACGGAATTCAGAAATTTCACTCAATATGTCATTGTTATCCCAGCATTCTGAGACAAGACTACAGCCAAGGAATCGTATAAGCACCTAAAACAAGGCAACAATTAAGATTATAGAATATCAGGGCAGCAAATTTGCATCACAAGAACAATATAACAGAGGATTATATACATGTTTGAATACTGAGAGAGAGGGGGGAGGCACCTCAGTTCGTTGCAAACCATACGTGTCAGCTATCTTTACTGCTTCCTTCAGTACATGCTTTTTCTCCTGCTTTACAGAATCAACAGAGGAGAAAATAATCTTTTTGATATAGCTGGCATCACCAGACAAGAATTGAGATGTATTTATATCAGGCAATATTTCTTTCAGCATTCTCGCTTGATCAGCCAGTTGTTTTTCTTCTTCTAACTTTGATTTCCACTCTCTCCAGAAGGTTGTATGTGCCATATCAATCTGGTCTAAATCATCTGTCAAATCAAATTTAAAAAAAATAGACACGACGTGTGTTAGTACAAATTATTCAAACAATGGAACGCCTAGCTCCACAAATATTTGTACGTAGTACAGTTTAGAGTTGCATTGTACACTGTTGTTTTTAGTGAACCTACTTGAGTCGACTGAGGTGAACTTTTCATGAAATTTGTCAAGCAACAGCTTTCTTCTCTGCTCTGGAGTACAACACTCTTTCTTAGAATTGTTGAGGGAACTATATAACATCCCTATAGTCATCAAGCTGCTAATTTCTTGATAACATTCTCGTTTTTTGAGCTCTTCCTCTATTATTTTTACTCCATTGAAAGGGTCTACTAGATTCAGAAGAACCGAGCAGCCAAGTACATCACGCTCTTCATCAACTGGAGGCTCCATAATGGACTTTGCAAGAATTGTGATTATGTTATCATTCGGAGCAAAGCCATTTATAGCTAACCAATATATGATGCACAGTGTTGCTTCCACTTTTGTTGAAAATAGATATTTCCTAGTGGGATGATCTGTTTGTGAAGCCTGAATTTCACCATCCTGCTCTTCATTATTGGATAGTTTCAAAAGCCATGGTAATTCCAGTGCTGAAAAGGACAAAAATTTTCTATTTTCTGCCAACATGGCCTCCCAAGTATGTAGATCCTTATTTGGTAAGTCCATACAAACTTTCGAAAGCATTTCTCTGACAATTTCCACATAGCCTTTGTCTCTACCATGGTTACTGTCACCTCTGAGATCAATTAGGTCTTGCACACTATGCGCAGGAAGTGTTGTGATTGAAGATCCATCAATCAGCAAATTGGGAGGATTCGATTCAGTTGAAATCATTAATTTCTCAAATTTTTCATGAATATCAAGCTCCTTCCAAGCATTCAGTAATTCACCAATAGATTCTTCATCACAATGGCTGAGAGAGAAGCCTAATAGCTTTCCGCGTGTACCACTATCCAAATTGTCAAGCGGAGGACCTCTAGCAATTGCAGCACATAAATCCCACACTGCACCATGGCCCTTTTTTGTTAAATTTAGACAGATGTCAAATGCTAATTGAAGGTCACCATTCATGACAGCTTCTCTGGCAACAGCCTCCTCCACAGCAGCTATTTCCTCTTCACTTTTCAATCCCAGAAGTTTAGCAACATCAATAATTTCTTCAAAATGGAGATATGCTCCTGTTTGACTCGTAATCACCGTACGGATGATTTCCATAGGATCCTTTACTTGTCTGAACTGGACAGGAAGGATAGTTACCCCTAGATAAGGAAGTCTGACAGTAAGAGCATCAATTATATCAGTTTCTGCTTGAACATTTCTGCTATTAGGTAACAGATTGAGGCATTTCCTGGCCTTCCAAATCTGCAAAATGATTGTATAGAATTAATTAGAATATCAGAACAAATGACAGTACTGTTGGATGGCAAACAATCTGGTGATGTTGACTCACCTCGTTACCAGACAAAGTTGATGCTGAGAAGAAGTACTCTCTTGCAGCTTGTATCACCAGATTTTCTGCCTTTTCTGCCGATAGGGAAACCGCACTTGTCCCTCCAAGATAATTCCTGGCTAGTGAAAATTTACCAGCTTTTAAAAGTCCTCTGATAAATTCGGCCAGCATGTAATCTGAATCAAGAAAAGGAAATGCCTTTTCTTGGAAGAGCTTCAAATCACGCCACATGTTAGCCCACTCAATGTCCGATCGAACAGGTTGGTGTCTGCCAAATTTTGACAGAAGCAGTCGTATAAGTTGTTTCACATTCTTCTCATCCAAGTGAGCGGTAAGGAAGAAATGCATTGGTTTGGGAACCTGTAATCACATTCATCAATCAGTTGCACAGTTAGCAGAGAATATCAAACAATCCATAAAAAACAAATTGCTGGAATCCATAAAAAAACTCTGTCTATGTCTTTCTAGGTATAGCCGGTCCCAAGCCCGGGTAAAGGAGGAGGGTTGTGAAAGGCTTGGCGAGCCAGCATCAAAACCAGCCATTCCTATAGTTTGGGTTTCATATCTAGCCTACCTCAACGTGTTTGAGACAAAGCCTTTGTTGTTGTTGTTGTTGGAATGCACCATGACCGAGAAGTTCATTTTTCACTTGGTGCAGTATTATGCATGGTAAGGAACTTCTAGAGAGGTGTACCTTATGGAGGGCAGGTGATGGGAAAACAATTCACCTATCAAAAGATAAATGAACCCAGAAATATCTTTTACAAAAGCCTTATGTTACTCTCCCAGATAGTCTAACTATTGATTTTCCTATAGATGGAGAAGCCGATAATTGGAATGAAGAAGTAATTCGGTCATGCTTTAGTTAAGGTGATGCTGGAAAGACAACCAATTCCTCTAAGTTACACTTCTTGAAAAGACTTTCCTACTTAGCCTCATTCTAAATCAGGTATCTACACAGTCAAAAGTGCATATTCACTAATAAGAATGCAAAGTTGTCACATCTTTATGAGTAATAATGGCAAAGGTGAAAGTTGCAATCATAAAGAGATATCTAAGATGTGGAAACATGACTTTGTTCAATTCATGCCTCACCAAAGATGAAAGTTGTGCCATGGAGGATGGCCCAAGACTGTTTGTCAACAGGAACTCAACTTAAAATTTAGGCACATTCCAGCTTCCAGTCTTTGTTATTTTGTGGCAGGGAAGAAACAGTGGGCATGCTATTATAACATCCCTATATGCATCTCAAATCTAGAGTAAAATGGAAAAGTGCTTTGGCCTAAAAAGCAAGAGCCAGAACTTTATACTGATCAAACAATGGTTTTTTGTTTTCTTAGATGATGCCTCTGTTGGATGATCCTGGGTTTAACAACTTGGGCCAGGGGCTACGGGCCTGGTTTGGGCTTTAAGGAGCAGCCCACAGGGGCATGCTTGAGGTACTCTTGGTTGAGTCGGATTGTAACTCCAAGAGATAGAGTTTGAGTCCAAGAAATAGAGTCCTAGGATTAGAAAGATTGCTGCAGATTTCGGAGTTGAGTTAGAGTCCTAATAGAGTCGTGTTGGGTGGCTATACAATGGCGGTAGTCACTTCGGAACAGCATTTTCACGGCGTCGCCTAGGCGTCCCGTCGGTGCGGCCCCAACGCCTGGACAGGTCATCTCGCCTGGAGGCTGTTGGCTGGACAGGGCTCTCACTCTCTTCTCTGCACTCTGTGCTCTGTTCCTTGCGCTGAATAGATAACAGGGGAACAAGAGAAGTGAGCTGCTGTGATGCAGCTGTTAACAGGGCCATACCCTTTATTTATAGTTGAGCCAAGTGGTTGTAACAACCAGTCTTGAGACTAAGTCTCTCCTAGAATGCAGGATTAATCCCTAACTACCTTGACTGAAGACTAATCCTCCTAAAGAATAGGTCCTAACAGCTGACCCCTGCTAACTAAAAACTACTTTGCCTCTGTTGACAATGACAGGGCCTTATTCAGTTTTAAACTCTGAAAAACACAGAGGATTACTCACATTTCACCCCCTAAGACTTGTGTTCTTTCAGTTTGGACTTCAGTTGCACCATCCCGATTCTTGCTCTCAGCTCCTGGAACTTTACCTTTCCTAGTGCCTTGGTTCCAATATCTGCTAGCTGATATTCAGTGCTGATGAACTCAGCGATGATGCTTCCATCTTCAATGCACTGGCGCACATAGTGATAGCGCACCCTTATGTGCTTGCTTCTCTCATGAAAAACTGGATTCTTCATGAGTGCTAGGGCGGATTTGTTGTCCACCCTCAGCTTCACAACTTCTGCTTCCTCTTGCTTCAAGTCTGCCAGCAGCCATCGCAGCCAAACTCCTTGAGTTGCAGCAGAGGTGGCGGCAATGTATTCTGCCTCACAGGATGACATGGCAACCACCCTCTGTTTGATTGAATGCCAGCTGATGAGGCTCCCGCCGAGAAAGAACGGCACGCTGGAGGTGCTGTGGCTGCTGTCGACGTCGTCGGCGTAGTCGCTGTCGCAGTAGCCCACCAATTTTGCTTCGCCTGAACCTCGCTGGTAGAAGCAGCCTAGGTTCAGCGTTCCTGCAATGTAGCGAAGGACACGCTTGAGCGCCGCCATGTGTTCTACCGTTGGCCGCTGCATGAAGCGACTCAGGTAGCCGACGGCGAACACCAGGTCCGGGCGCATGTGTACTAGATACCGCAGGCTCCCGATCAAACTTCGGTATAGAGTGACATCTTCCTCCTCTGCTTTACTGTCGCGGCTCAATTTGAGCCTTGGCTCCATCGGTGTAAGCGCAGAATTGCAGCTATCCATACCTCCCGCTTCCACAATCTTCGCCGCACAGTGAGCTTGCCCAATTTGATTCCGGCGGAACTTTGCTCCACCTCCAATCCGAGGTAGAATGTGAGCAATCCAAGATCCGTCATCTTGAATTGCGACTGCATTTCTTCCTTGAACCTTGAAATCTCGATCGGAGACACTCCTGTAATGATTAGGTCATCGACATAGACTCCGATGATGAGTCGAGCTTGATTTCCGCCTCTGCTATAGACGGCAGGCTCGTGATTGCTTTGGCGGAAGCCGAGCTTGTGCAATGTTCCATCGAGCTTGGCGTATCATGCTCTTGGGGCTTGTCGTAGACCGTAGAGAGCTCGCCGGAGACGCAAGACCTTGTCTTCTTCTCCGGTGACGACGAACCCTTCCGGCTAGCGTACGTACACTTCTTCCGAGAGCTCACCATTGAGGAATGCGGTCTTCACGTCCATATGATGGACCTCCCACCCCTCATCCGCAGCGAGCGCAAGGACAAGCCGAACTGACTCCATTCGCGCTACTAGCGCGAACACCTCTTCAAAGTCGATTCCGGTCTGTTGCACATACCCCTTCGCGACGAGCCGTGCCTTGTGCTTGACTGCAGCGCCCGACTCATCCCTCTTGATCTTGAAGATCCATTTCAGCCCAATTGCTTGATGTCCGGGAGGTAATTTGACCAATTCCCATGTCTGATTCTTCTCAATTGAGTCAATTTCCTCTACCATTGCTGCTCGCCAGGTCTCATCAACCTCCACTTCAGCGAACGTCGTCGGTTCTGCTCCTTCAGCGACCAATTGAAGCTGTTGTTGGATCCGTCTTGGCCTTCCTCGTCTCGGAAGGTTCCTCTGTGCCTGTCCCGGTACTGGACCATCATCACTGACGATGTTGTCCATCTTCCGGTACCGAATCGGCGTCTCATCATGGTAGGCATCAAGTCGATCCTCGTCGCCGACGATCGGAGTCACGAAATTAGGGCCATCATGACCCTGTGGCGGCGGCGGGGTTGCTGGATCGGGTAGTGGGAGTTCCTGTGCCACCGGCGATCCATCAACACCCCCCTAATCTGCTACCGCCTCCATCTCTTCTCCTCCGACGCCAGGCGGTGGACAGACTGTGTAGTATTGTACTGTAAAGTCTTGTCCGTAGCGTGGATTCTCAGTGCCCTTACTCCACTTCCATCCTCTGCTCTCGTCGAAGACAATGTCACGAGACACGATCACCATCTCTGTTTGTGGATCGAGCATCTTGAATGCCTTGGAACCTTCTGCATAACCGATGAAGATCATCGGCGTGCTGCGATCATCAAGCTTCTTCAACCCCGATCGTTTGTCCTTGACAAATCCGAGACAACCGAACACCTTCAGGAATCTGGCAATCGGCTTCCGTCCATGGTAGGCCTCGTAGGGAGTCTTGCCACTCAGCGCCTTCGTCGGCGCACGATTGAGCAAGAAGACAGCCGTGGTGACTGCTTCTTCCCAGTAGCGCGCCGGCATTCCCCTTTCCTTCAGCAGAGCGCGTGCCATGGCCAATATTGACTGGTTCCGGCGTTCCACAACGTCGTTCTGCTGAGGAGTATATGGCGCACAGAACTGCCATTGAACTCCTTCACCGGCGCAGTAATCGGCAAATTCCTTTGTCGTGAACTCACCACCGTTGTCCGTCCGCAACATCCGCAGAGGACGTCCCACCTCCAGCGCTGCCGCCGCCTTGATCTTCTTGATCTCTGTTGCTGCGTCTCCATTGGTCACGACCAGCTTGATCCACATGTAGTGTGTGGCATCGTCGACGAGCAGCAAGAAGAAATGGCGACCGCCTGGTGTCGCCGGAGAAATCGGTCCACACAGATCACCGTGGACCAATTCCAGAGGTTCTGCTGCCCTGTAGCTTGTTTGCGACTGGAATGGCGCACGACGCTGCTTGGTGATGACACACACGTCGCATACTTCCTTCTTCGTTATCTCTAGGAGGCCGACGACCATCTCCTCCTTGCTGAGTTGACGCAGCGCGTCATAGCCCATGTGGCCGTATCGCGCATGCCAGAGTTCTCCAACCTCTTGATGTCGCGCTCCTAGGCTCATGTTCTGTGCCACATTGGCGTGAAGAACATATAGCCTGTTCACCCCCCGCTCAATCTTGGCAAGGAGCCGCCGACGTCGATCCCATATCCGGAGAACTCCGTTCTCGATCACCACTTTACTCCCGTTTTGATCCAATTGACCAAGGGAGATGATGTTGTTCTTGAGATTTGGGATGTAGAGGACGCCGCCGAGTTTGATCTTCTCCCCTGATTTGCCGAAGAAGGTGACAACGCCCCGACCTCGAATTTGGACAAGTGACCCATCGCCGAAGCGCACGGTCCCTTGCACCCCATGATTGATCTCAGAGAAAGCCTCTGATCTCCCGGTCATGTGGTTGGTAGCTCCAGTGTCGAGGTACCACCCTTCCAGTCGGTCGTCATTGTCGCCGGGGCCAAGGAATGCATGAGCATCAGGCTCATATAGATGCAATCCTTCCTGTGCATCCGCCGGTGAGGATTTGATGTTGAATTCGACGAGTTGAGCCATCAACAAGGTCTCTTCTTCGTCCTTCTTGGCGACATTGGCCTGCTCCCTCCTTGGAGCACGGCAATCACGGGCCCAGTGCCCTTTCTTCCCGCAATTGTGGCAAATGTCATTGGCGGACTTCTTTGATCCGGACTTCCGATTCTTCGATCTGGATTTCCCGGATCCAAACTTGGAGCCGCCGGAGCCGCCTTGCCCCTGCTTCTCCTTCAGTCTTGCCTGCCACTGCTCTTCAGTGAGCAGTAGCTTGCCACCGGGGGTTGCATCCTCCTCATCACCGCGGCTTTCGATTGCTCGGAGGCGGCCGGTGATTTCTTCAATTGACATCGCCGAGATGTCAAGAACGGACTCGATTGCGACGGCGACCGGAGTGTACTTCTTCGGCACCACTCTCAGGTACTTGGCGGCAACTTTCTTGGGATCCTCCGGATCACCGAGGATCTCCAGCTCATGCACCATCTTCCCGAGACGAAGTGTGAAGTCATCTAGTGACTTACCGTCGAGGAAAGCAGCTTTCTCGTACTGTCGTCGTACACGCTGCGCCGCCGCCGTTCTCGCACGATCTGAGCCAAGCCGTGAGGTCCCCAGGTGATCCCATGCGGCCTTGGCAGACGGCTTTGCCGCCAATGTGGACGCCATCTCCAGTGGGACGCCCCACAGCAGTGCTTCCATCACCATTTGGTCCTCCATCTCGTCGATAGTGCCGACGCTGACGGACGCCCAGAGTCCACGCGCGCGCAGCATTACTCGCATCGTCGACGACCAATCGGTATAATTGGTCTTCGTGAGCAGTGGAAACTGGCTGCTCACCTCCCGCACCACCCTCGCTGGAGCCGGGCTCCTTGGGCGGCCACTGCGCCCACGGCGACGGATGGGGGATGGCGATTGTGGATGACGGCGATTGGGGGATGGAGATTGTGGTCTTTGCTGCGACATTGCCGCCGATCACGAACCTCGCTCTGAGTCCAATTGTTGGCTGGACAGGGCTCTCACTCTCTTCTCTGCACTCTGTGCTCTGTTCCTTGCGCTGAATAGATAACAGGGGAACAAGAGAAGTAAGCTGTTGTGATGCAGCTGTTAACAGGGCCATACCCTTTATTTATAGTTGAGCCAAGTGGTTGTAACAACCAGTCTTGAGACTAAGTCTCTCCTAGAATGCAGGATTAATCCCTAACTACCTTAATTGAAGACTAATCCTCCTAAAGAATAGGTCCTAACAGCTGACCCCTGCCAACTGAAAACTACTTTGCCTCTGTCGACAATGACATGGTCTTATTCAGTTTCAAACTCTAAAAAACACAGAGGATTACTCACAGAGGCCGCCGGTCGCCGCCGCCAGCCCTCGCCACGCCGCCGCCACCGCCATCGGTGGAGAGGAGAGTGAGGGTGAGAAGGATTCTGTTTAGGGTTAGGGTGGGGTGGTATTTTATATGTGCTGATGTGGAAAGAGCACCGTTGGATTAGATCCGACGTTCAGAGAGCCCGCCCGCTGCCTCCGCCTCCGCTCACCCGCCTCCGATGCGCCCGCCGCCGCCGCCCGCCTGCCTACGCTGCGCCCGCCGCCGCCTCTGCCCGCTGCTGCGCCCGCGGTACGCCGCCGCGCCCGCCGTTGCGCCCGTCGTCCGCCGCCCGCCTGGCCGGCCGCCTAGGCGGGCGCCTAGGCGTCCAGGCGCCTCGCAGGCGACCAAACGCCAATTCAAAAGCCTGCTTTGGAATAAATCGCATCTCCCAGTTATCCTGTTTTTCCCCCAAGTTGAGAGTTCGGAAATCTAACAGCCTCTGTGGAGTAAGCAGTGGTGCTTACAGACTTACAGTTACTAGCATATTTGGGAGGCAAGGAATGCAATTTGTAATGATGAAGAACTAGTCCATCCTGACTCGATTGCAATGCAAGTAAAGGCTCATGTAGAGACGATGTTGCTGCATATAGTTAAACAGACACCTCACAGGTGTGAATCTGAAACATCTCCTCCTAAGCTGATTCCGCCACTGGATGGATGGATGGTTGATGATCAATGTAGATCGATGTTTTTGTGGCTTCGTCTAGGTGTTGCCTAGTCACCGCCTAGGTGTTGTTAGGTTGGTGGGTCGCCACGGGATGCCACAGTTTTAGTTATTGGTACTACACCTAGACATCGCCTAGGCAATGTGACGGGGGTGGGTCGCCTAGGCAATGTGATGGGGGTGGGCCGTCATGGGACGCCACAAAGCCACGAAAACCATGATGTAGATGCAGCAACCTTCAAAGATCAGCCTCACATGGTTGTTGGGATTGTGGTTTCATGATCATAAGAGGGCATTCAGAGTTGCAACTTGCCAATTAGTACGAAAAATTGTTGATCCAGAGCTAGCTGAGGCAATGGGCATCAGATGTGCTGTTTCTTTTTCTCTGGAGCATAATATACAACAAGTTATTGTTGCCTCTGACTGCCAAAGCATTGTGAAGAAGATTAATTCACAGATGAAAGATTGACCCCATGTTGGAGTCATTGTCCAGGATGTAAAAAACTTAATTTGTGGGAGTCTTGTTTCAATTAGAAGGATGGATCTGGCGTAGTGGTAGTGTGTCTCCACTTGTGTCTTGAGGTCTTGAGTTTAAACCAGCCTCTCTGCAAAAGCAGGGGTAAGGCTGTCTAGAATTAACCCTTCCCCAGACCCCACATGTGTGGGAGACTTCGGCACTGGGTACGCCCTTTTTTTAGTCTTGTTTCAATTACTTATGTCAGTAGCAGATGTAATGAGTCAGCTCATGGCGCAGCTCAATTAGCCAATCAACATGTTGGTTTGGTCTGGTTTGATGATCCTCCAGAGATAGTAAAAAGGGTGTACCCAGTGCCGAAGGCTCCCACACATGTGGGGTCTGGGGAAGGGTTATTTCTAGACAGTCTTACCCCTGCTTTTGCAGAGAGGCTGGTTCGAACCAAATACGTCAGGACACAAGTGGAGACACACTACCACTGCGTCAGGTCCGCCCTTCATCCTCCAGAGATAGTCTAGACCATAATTTGTAATGAACTGTTACTTTAATATAAAGCTGCCTCTCTCAAAAAACAGTGCTGATGCAGTATTTAGTATTCTAGGTGCATATACGTGAAACTAAGTATTTGAAGGAAGGGAAAATTCATGAGAATGATTGCACAAGTTCTTCAACTCCGCCTATGCCTTTCTAGGTATAGCCGGTCCCAAGCCCGGGTAAAGGAGGAGGGTTGTGATACGAGCCAGCATCAAAACCAGCCATTCCTATGGATATGAAACCCAGTTTGGGTTTCATATCTAGCCTACCTCAATGTGCTTGAGACAAAGGTTTTGTTGTTGTTCATTGCACAAGTTTTTCATTAACAATATCTGCCTTACATGCTCTCCCATTTTCCACAAGGCTCTCTTATCCCCATCTACTAGTGCTGGCAAAGCCCCTCAAAGAAAATGAAAGAAAGAACAACGACTAAAGGTCACTCTCTTTCCGTATCAGGGAACAGCTTGAACTGAAGAAATCATTCCCAGAGATCAGGTCCCCTTCCCATTTAAAATCCAAGGCTGTCAATGCTTCATGCTTCTTATAAGCTAACTAACCAACCTAAACAATTAACCACTGAGCTAAAACATCTTGAAAGTTTCTTTAGAAGTTAGAATACCAGAGGCTTTGGAAGTTACAGGAGCAGGCATAACTACAGCAAAAGTGGTCCAAGAACAATGGTTATTCTGCCAATGAAAAGGTAATTCTGTGAGGTAAGTAGCGGGCAACATTTTGATAGTAGATGGCTGGATCTGGTCTTATGGAAGAGGGTAGAAAGAAAGAGTTTTTCCCCAAGCACAAATAGAAAAGAAAATGGCATAGTTTTTCATTTTTCTCTTTAACAGATGCTTATAGGTTTTCTACATTGAGCATTACTGCTGAAGAACTACAAGTAGATTGACCGCACTTTCAAGATTCGTAAATACAGAAGCAGCAAGTCTATTTAAGAGGTTTCATTATACCTGATAATAAGTAAAGAGCCTCCCCACTTCTACATGGCCTTCAGCAACTATTAAACTCTTCTCCAATATATCAAGATACTTGGCATTATTAATATCATAAGGTACTGAACAATAATTGTCCAGACCAGATAAGATATCAGCACACACATGTCGCATCTCATCACAAGAAACCATAGAAGCACCAAGAGCTTGCTTAGCATCTTTCAAATCGCGATCATCTTCACTAGCTAACAAAGATTTCTCTCTCTTTATCTTATGGAGCAACTTCGATAATATTGATGACATGGTATTCCACTGGTTACTTGCAGCGCATGCATAAATGCATTGAACAGCCGTTTCTATCATCTCAGTAAGATCCTTAAAGAGCCCATTAATTGGTGACTCCCCGCAACCATTTTCAATGACAGTCAAGCAAATGGCTAGCTCATTTTCAGCAGCAACCTCTTTCAGCCATCTAACCAGATATGATTCTTCTTGTTTTCCTTCATTACTTGAGATCAAATGAAATCTCTTTTTCATAAAAGGAATGGCATCTTCTTCAAGTCGTTGAACAACTGTTTCTTCTTTAACACCTTTGAGGATGATTTTGAACTTTTCGTAATCAGGCAGATCTTCCCAAGTCACCAGGTTCATTATAAACTCGTTCAACTCATGTGAGTATACAACTTGGTAGAGACATTTAATGTCATCAAAAAATGACTGCAACTCCTCAATGCCCTTTTGACATGCAAGCTCTATCATGGCCATACTATTTTCCAGCTGTCCACTAAAGCAGTCAATGTCCCTTACTCTTTTCTTATACCACTCACAAAGTTCAGCAACTGATGGCCATGGAAAGCCTGTTGAGTGCTTTACAAATAGTTCCGTTTTGATTTCTTCAATTTTGTACAACTCAGTAGGACAGTTTCTTATATATGAGACCATCTGTTTGCATTCAACCCAATCAGCATCTCTTAATATGACAATGCCAGGAGGAGATTTCCCTGGTAGCAACTGACTATAAGTCTGAACAGCAACAGTTTCTGGGACCGCAGACAAAATACTTAGAATGCCTGAAGAGATAGTATATGGATGACGCTTGAAAATAAGGTTAAGAGCCCCAATTTTTCCAGTTTCAGCTAATGCTATAGCAGTTTCCACAATGGGCATTGAACGAAATTTGATATATTCTCCCGCTGAGTATCTGCATAGGAAGACGTTGCCTTTAGCAAGAAGAATCTAGTAATAAGCAGAAAGCAACCAGACTTAAACATAAAGTGGCAAGTTGTGCAACAATCATATTTTCAATCAACATCGTGAAGTATTTTGCTGTGAAAATTAACATTGTCTGACATTGCAGAGAGAGTGGAAAATGATTTGATGAACCAGAAGCAGCCAATTTAAAGCTCAAAAATGTCCCATTTACCAACAGTCACAAAGCTAACAATTGCATTCATTCTCCTTTTTCCTTCATGTAGAAACTAAAGAGAAGTTGCTCTTAGACTGCATGTATAGGGGGGTAGGGGTATTTTAGTCTTTTGGTATTAGGGTTGCTTAACCCTTAAGCTGTATCCCCCTATATATGTAACCCATTGACAGTCTGTTAATAGAGATTACTTTTCCTAATCTAATTTGGTATCAGATTCTTTTCTCTCTCCTCACCCGGCCGCCGCGCGAGCGCCTCCCCTCTCCTCGCGCCGCCGCGCGCCCCACCTCGCGCCCGCCGCGAGCTCCTCCTCGCGCCCGCCGCGCCCCCCCCCCCTCGCGCCGCCGCACGGGCCCTCTCTCCCGATGGCATCTACGACCTCCTCCGCCACCGCGGCCACGGGCGCCGCCGCCGCCTCAGCCACCGGCGCCGCCTCCGCCGCGACCTCTGGCGCCTCCACCGCGACCTCGGGCGCGGCCGCCGCGGGTACGCCTGCCCCGCCGCCCCCTCCTCTGTCAGGTTGCGGCCGCTGCTGGGGTCAGTGCCCCTGACCCCGCCGACCAGGCCGCCCTCTTCCCTGCGCCCGCCGCCACCGGGCCTGGCGCTGCTGGTCGTCCCGCCACCTCTCCTAGGGCTGCCGCCGCCAGATCAGGGGCTCCCAGCCCTGCGGCTGCTCTTCGTGTCTTCTCCCCCGGGCACACAGCCGCTGGACTCCTCGGGCCTGGTTCTGGTGTGGCCGGCCCGGCAGCAGGTGGGTCCCTCGGCCTCCCCAGCGCTGCCTGGCCGCCGGGTTTCGCTGCTGGTCCTGCTGTGAGCGCCGCTGGGCATACTGTTCCTGCTGGATCCGGGGGACAGTCCTCTTCGCACGTCTCCGACGTCGCTACTGCCTTGGCCATCTCCCGTGAGCGGGAACGAGTGCTCGTCCTCGCCTTGGAGCAGGAACGTGCTGCTGCGGCCTCTCTCACACGTCAGCTTGAGGAGTCTCCGCCCGCACAGTGGAGCGACACACAGGATACTCCAGGAGATGGTGCTGCCTATACTACCTACTCGGCGTCTCTCGTCGCTGCTCTACATGCCCAGGCGGCTGGCATACAGAACATCCGGACTCTTGTCCCGGTTGTTCTCAGCTCAGACTCTACATCCTTCGCTCGTTGGCGCAGCTTGCTTCTCTTGACGCTGCGACGCTTTCGGCTGGAAGACCATGTGCTGCGAGATGACTGCCCACTGGGCGACTCATGGATCTGCATGGACAGTCTTGTCTTTGCATGGATCCTCGGCACACTTTCTGAGGAGCTTCAGGATATCGTCGCCCAGAAGGGTGGCGGTACGGCTCGTCAGGCCTGGCAGGTACTCGAGCTTCGCTTCCAGGGGAACCAAGCGACCCGAGATCTCCATATCCGGGTCCGCTTTGGTTCCACTGTCCAGGGTGATCTCTCCATTACTGCATATTGTCGACAGATGAAGGGTATGGCTGACGCCCTTCGTGACCTTGGAGATCCCATCCCGGACAGTACTCTCGTTCTTCAGGTTCTTCAAGGCCTGAATGAACGCTACACCCACGTTCGCTCGTGGATTCTCCGCGAGAAGCCCTTCCCGACCTTCGAGAAGGTCTGGTCGGATCTCGAGCTCGAGGAGATCACCCAGGGCAGATCTACTGCTTCTTCCCCTGCCGCGGCTTTCTACGGCTCAGGGTCGTCTTCACGCCCTCCTCCACCTCCTGGTTCTGGGGGCCAGCCTCCTCGTCCACCTACCACACCAGGACTCCCTGCTACCTCCGGTGGTGGTGGGAACCGTCGTCGTGGCCGACGTGGTGGCCGTGGTGGAGGGACTGGTGGAGGTGGTACGACCAGTACTGGTGCTGGTACTACTGGTGGCAGTAGCGGTGGTCGGGGTCAGGGTGGTGTGACCTGGCCCACACCCTACAACCCGTGGACAGGCCAGATCTCGATGTGGCCTGGACCGTCCCCGGGTCTCCCGGCACTTCGCCCACCACGTCCTCAGCCGGCTTACGTGACTACTCCGACTTTCGGCGGGCCGGTCTACGCTGCTGGTGGACAGTGGACCCTGCCCCCTGGTGGACCAGGCTACTCTGTTGGGCCCTCCTCTCTAGCCAACTAGGCTTCGGGAAACCCAGTTGGTCGGCCCGAGTCGTCGGCACCACACACTGACCCTGCTTAGGGCTGGGATCGCCAGTCACTTGCGTCTTCTTTCAGTACGATGAGTCTCACACCACCTAGCCCCGAGTGGGTTGTGGACTCTGGAGCTTCGTACCACACCACCCCCGACGCTGGTATACTCTCTTCTACCCACCCTTCTTTTCCTTCTTCTATCGTTGTTGGGAATGGGTCTGTCCTTCCGGTCACCTCAGTAGGTGATTCGGGTTCGTCAGGATCTTTCCGTCTTCGTGATGTTCTTGTTGCTCCGGATATCATCCAGCATCTTCTTTCTGTTCGTCGATTTACCACTGACAACCATGTTTCTATCGAGTTTGATCCTCTTGGTTTGTCTGTGAAGGATCTTACTACCCGGCGTCTTCTTCTCCGATGTGAGAGCTCAGGGCCCCTGTACACGATGAGACTTCCTGCTTCCGCTTCGCCCTCACCTTTTTGCCTGACTACGACAGCTCCGTCGACTACTTGGCATCCTCGACTTGGTCACCCCGGTGCTGAAGTTATGTCGAAGCTGTTTCGTAGTTCAGTGATCTCGTGTACTAGGGATTCTCATGAGTCTTTATGCCATGCTTGTCAGTTGGGTCGCCATGTTCGGCTTCCTTTTCCACATTCTGTAACCCATGTGGAGCACCTTTTTGACGTGATTCATTGTGATCTGTGGACCTCACCTGTTCTCAGTGTTTCTGGCTACAAATATTATCTGGTGATTGTTGATGATTTTTCCCATTATTTGTGGACCTTTCCATTGTGACAGAAGTCCGATACGTTTGCTACTCTCTCTCACTTCTTCGCTTGGGTTTCCACACAGTTTGGGTGTATCATCAGGGCTGTCCAGTGCGACAACGGACGCGAGTTTGATAACTCCGCGTTTCGTCACTTCTTGCTTTCCCGTGGGGTCCAGTTACACATGTCTTGCCCTTACACTTCTCCCCAGAATGGCAAGGCCGAGCGTATGATTCGTACCACCAACGATGTTATGCGCTCCCTGATGTTCCAGGCTTCTATTCCTGCTTGTTACTGGGCAGAGGCCCTTCACACTGCTACCTTTCTCATTAATCGCCTTCCTACAAAGGCGATTAGTGCTCCCACCCCTCACTTTGCCCTTTTTGGTACCACCCCTCTTTATGAGCACCTTCGAGTCTTCGGGTGTGCGTGCTACCCTAATCTTTCTGCTACCGCCCCTCATAAGCTCTCACCTCGTTCGACCCGATGTGTTTTTCTTGGGTACTCCCCCGATCATAAGGGGTACCGGTGTTTAGACCTCACTACTCGTCGTATCTTAGTCTCCCGACACGTCGTATTCGACGAGTCGTCCTTCCCTTTCGCTGGGTCTTCTCCTGATTCGGTCTCCGAGTTGGATTCTCTCTTTTCCACTGATCCTATGGCCGCTCCTGTCCAGCGACCGTGTTTTTTACCCTCTGCAGGTCTTCCTCTAGCTGTGCCAGACACGACCACGGTGTCTCAGACGCCACCTGTCGTGCCTCCCGCGGTTCCGGCGGCCTTGCCGCCACTGGCCGTCCCTCCGACGGTCCCGACGACGTCCGCTGCGCCACGCGCGGCCCCAGCGTCTCCGACGACGTCCGCTGCGCCACGCGCGGCCCCTGCGTCTCCGACGCCGTCTGCTGCGCCACGCGCGGCCCCAGCGTCTCCGACGTCATCCGTCACGCCTCACGTGTCTCCGACACCCCCGACGGTGCCTTCGTCGTCGTCAGCCGTACCACCTACGGCCCGGGCCGCGTCTCCGACGACGTCCGCTGCGCCACGCGCGGCCCCAGCGTCTCCGACGATGTCCGCTGCGCCACGCGCGGCCCCTGCGTCTCCGACGCCGTCTGCTGCGCCACGCGCGGCCCCAGCGTCTCCGACGTCATCCGTCACGCCTCACGTGTCTCCGACACCCCCGACGGTGCCTTCGCCGTCGTCAGCCGTACCACCTACGGCCCCCGGACCGCGGTACGCCGATCCCGTTCTCGTCTATCATCGACGAGCGCGGGTTGGTGGACCGTCCTCTTCGCGCCCTGCGGACCAGGTGTACCACCCTCCGCTGCTTCACCGGGACCCTCGTCACGTTCACCCGATGGTGACTCGACGGGCTGCCGGCGTCCTTCGACCTGTGGAGCGCTTCTCCGGGGTTGTTCTCTCGTCCTCGACCACTCCGGAGCATGCCTCGTCCTCGTCACCCATCTCGCCTATCCCCTCTTCTGTCCGTAGCGCCCTCGCCGATCCTCATTGGCGTCGGGCTATGGAAGAAGAGTATGCAGCCCTACTTGCCAACCGGACCTGGGACCTGGTTCCCCGTCCTGCTCGTGGCAATGTTGTCACGGGCAAGTGGGTGTTCACGCATAAGCAGAGGGCGGATGGGTCTCTAGAGAGGTACAAGGCACGGTGGGTGCTTCGCGGTTTCACGCAGCGTCCCGGCGTCGACTACGATGAGACCTTCAGCCCGGTGGTGAAGCCGGCGACAGTTCGTACCGTTCTGTCGCTGGCTCTGTCGCGTTCTTGGCCTGTCCACCAGCTGGACGTCAAGAATGCCTTTCTCCACGGGACGCTGACGGAGACGGTGTACTGTAGTCAGCCGACAGGGTTTGTTGATTCAGCTTGTCCAGACATGGTCTGCCGGCTGAACAAGTCCCTGTACGGGCTGAAGCAGGCACCTCGGGCCTGGTACAGCCGGTTCGCCTTCTTCCTGGTCTCGCTCGGCTTTGTCGAGGCCAAGTCGGACACTTCGCTCTTCATCTACAGGCGTGAGGGTGACACCGTCTACCTCCTCCTGTACGTGGACGATATTGTCCTCACGGCGTCCAGCTCGGCTCTTCTTCAGCGCACGATCTCCGCCCTGCAGCGCGAGTTTGCGATGAAGGATCTCGGCCAGCTTCACCACTTCCTGGGCGTTGCGGTTGAGCACCGCCAGGGTGCTCTTTTCCTCCACCAGCGGCAGTACTGCCTGGATATCCTCGAGCGAGCGGGCATGGCTGATTGCAAGCCATGCTCCACTCCCGTGGACACCCAGACAAAGGTGTCTTCGGCCGATGGCGCTCCGGTAGCCGACCCCACCACTTACAGGAGTCTTGCTGGTGCACTGCAGTATCTCACCTTCACCAGGCCGGACATCTCCTACGCGGTTCAGCAGGTGTGTCTCCACATGCATGATCCGCGGGAGCCCCATCTCACGGCGGTGAAGCGGATCCTTCGGTACCTGCGTGGCACTCACGACTACGGTCTTCTTCTGCGGCGCGACTCTGCCTCCGAGCTGGTCGTCTACACCGACGCTGACTGGGCGGGCTGCCCGGATACCCGTCGGTCCACCTCCGGCTACGCCGTCTTCCTGGGCAGCAACCTCGTCTCCTGGTCCTCGAAGCGGCAGCACGTGGTGTCCCGCTCGAGTGCCGAGGCGGAATACCGCGCCGTGGCCAACGGCGTGGCCGAGTCTTCCTGGCTTCAGCAGCTGCTTCAGGAGCTTCACTCTCCCCTCGCCCGGAGTACGTTGGTCTACTGCGACAACGTCAGCGCCGTCTACCTCTCCACCAACCCGGTGCAGCATCAGCGCACGAAGCACGTAGAGATCGATCTTCACTTTGTTCGTGAGCGGGTGGCTCTCGGGGAGGTGCGAGTCCTGCACGTACCGACATCGTCGCAGTTCGCCGACATCTTCACCAAGGGACTTCCTTCGACGGTGTTCACCGAGTTTCGGTCCAGTCTCAACATCTGCCGTGGCTAGATGTTGGGACTGCGGGGGGGTGTTAGACTGCATGTATAGGGGGGGGGGGGGTAGGGGTATTTTAGTCTTTTGGTATTAGGGTTGCTTAACCCTTAAGCTGTACCCCCCTATATATGTAACCCATTGACAGTCTGTTAATAGAGATTACTTTTCCTAATCTAATTGTTGCCATTGGTTTGAGATCATTTGGGTGATAAGTGGAAAGCTGCTTGAGGGGATGTATCAGTATGGAAAAAATCTATATATAGCATTTTTTAGCATTTAATTCTCACTCAAATATGCTTTATGCCTTTGTGTGACAAAATAAATTTTGCAGATTAATGTGAATCAGCAACAGTAGCAGTAAATGATTCTGATTACCATTGTTTAAGCCAAATGCATATCTATCCATGGAATAGAATAGCATACCTTCCCATATTAATTCCCAAGAATGTCTCCAACATGTCTCTGTGCCGCAATAAGTGAAGCCTAATGATGCGCTTGTCCCATGCTGCACCCTCGCTGCTATTATCCAACTCTGAAAGTCTGTAATGATCTGTTATATGAAGGCCAAAAGAAAGTAGAGCCCTTAAATCCGCTTCAGTCGGCCCAACTTTATTTACACATTCTGATAATACAAATACTTGGTCTTTAATGTTTGCCAAGTACGAATCTATCTCATAAGTATCTCCATCACATTGTGACCAGCATGCTTTAAGTACTTCATCCTTATCTAGATTATATCTGGAAGCAAAATCTAAGGCCTCCGTGAACCAATTCTTTCTGATAAGAATAGAGTACATCTCTATCGTTGTAACTCTGGTAAATGATATCAGGCTCCAAAACATTTTGTCCATCCCAGTTTGTTGATGATCACCAGAATTACTAGGCGGGTTAAGCTCAGAGTCATCATCCATCTGCTTGTCAAATGGAGTATTTCTTTCATATCTGCTAGATTGCAAAATAAAAGCATGTCCTTCAGTAACCTTAGCTTTCTCCAATATTGGTGTAGATAACACTGGGTCATCTTGGGAAACTACCTTGTTCTTAGTGATGCTGTACATGCTAACACTACCATCCTGTCTTACCACCATGAGAACGTTATCTGTCCACCAATTGATGTCCTTAACATCAACTAGATATCTATTATTTTCAGGAGGATGAAGTGAAACAGTGCGTGCGGCACCATCAAGTACAAAGAGATTTACAGAACCAGTGAAATCCAACGTAGCAATATGCTTGCTCTGGGGTGAGATTCTGATTTTTGGGAATGAAACAAAGGTCGCTTGATCCTTTGGAGGAGAGAACACCCCTTGTAATTGCGCACTTTGAAATGAAAGACTAAGTTCCAGATTTCCGTCGAAGTGCAATACATAAAGAAAATATGTTCCTGAAATATAGGACTGGAATTAGAACCAAATACACCATTTATACAGAAGTTATTGGTATGTCAAAGTTACAATATAACTGCACCATCCCCCTCCTCATATGCTGTTGCAAGACAGCAAAATTGCTGTAAAAAGTCTATATAGTGCAACGCTGACATCCACTGACAGGTGTCGTAGTTTAAAACAGATCAGTGCACAAGTGTACCAGAATAGCCGTCGGAGTTGGACAAGACATTGGAATCCGCAACTAGGACAAGTAGAGAATTGTGTTGATCATAATCAAAGCAGGACAAACTCCAGGGTAACTGAAGAGTTCTAGTTGATGTCACAGCTTTAGTTGATATGGGAACTTTGCACAGATCGGCCTCAGGTTCTTGAGTGGAATCAAATCTATAAACCGTGCAGTCACTTGTTAAAAGGTAGAAACCTGGCCTATAAACATTTACAGATTCAATTAGTTAGTGCCAAAACATACCATAAAATGGATTATCACATGCAATATTTTCAAGGGAAAGGTTAAGGCTAAAATAAGTGAGAATCACCTCTCCAAACTCGAAGTATCCCTCACAACCAGGTCAATAATGGGAGAAGATAGCTTCAACTGATTGTATGTTCTCCTTGCCAATAACCCTCCATTTTCTTTGATCAAGTAAAGTACACTTAGGTCATCCACAACACAAAAAATGCCTTCTGCCTCCAGCCAAACCCCACTTGTGAAAAATGTCATTCTGTCATTATCTGACCATAAGTAATTAAAACAGCAGTTAAATGTTAAAATGTACAATCAGAACAGATTTGATGCCTAGTATTCGGCATCAAAACCCTTTAACATCTACTGCAGAAAAAACACGCACATAAAAAATGTTTCAAACCATACAAGTATTCTCAAGCAAGATAAGAAAAGGAAGCAAATCGGCACTGTCTAGGATTGCTGCAAACTGGCATCGGTCAGCAACACTTCCAAGTTCCAACAATAGAAATAAAAATATCAATCATTAGGTCTCAAATAAACCTGAAGCCTTCGTATATCCTTAGACAAGAATAGCAATATACACAACTGTAGAATCAAGACTGCCTCTTGTAACATTGGGAGCATGCAAATGCTAGTGTCTAGAACAAAGGACGGTTTCCATTAACATGCACTTCATTGAAAATACGAATTATGATAATCACAGATGACAATATTCAAAATGGGCTTGAAACGACAACAACAAAATGGGCTTGAAAGTTAAAAAATAGGTAATTTCATTCCAATAAAATAGCTAAATATGCCGTAAGAGAACTGACTAAAATTTTTTGCTATTCTAAAGCCGATGAATTACACTACAAACCCAATATTATGTGTGAACAGGTAGAATGCACACTCACTTATGTAGACACCACAAGGCGAGGTGTAGTCATCACCCTTCATCAAGACAATGATGCGATTCCCAACAGTTACCGCCACATAATCTGCATTTGGAGAGACAAACAAAGACATGCCATTGCCCCTTCTCCTCAGCCTACTCCTCCCCAACGTGCTAGTCCACCTCTCCCTGAGCTTGCTCACACCTGCCAAGGTGGTAGATGCATGTAGAAACTATTCGTCAGAGCCAATCACAGGATAAATTTGTGAAAGATTTTGATACGAGAAAATTGCACCTTGCAAGGAGAGGTAGGAGAGAATCCCTCCTGTTGCACCAGAGCTACTACCACTTGTTGCAGCACCTTGCTGCCCTTCTTGCTGCGTTTGTAGGAATTACATTGCAATCAATGACACAACCGAAAATTCATGGAAACCTTTGTAGCTCTCAGAGTAATGTAAATTACTAGACATTCGATGAAGTATGATGATAAGAAAAAACAACATATTAAAAGTAAAAGCAAGCGCTACGAGTGGCAGGGATTTTCCGCGCGTCACCTCCGGCCACGACGAGCCGGCGATTGGATTCTGAGGCCGGAGAAAGCACGGGAGGGGGAGGGGGGTGGAAGGTAACGGCACTCACATGGGGGGTCACGTGGGATCCCAACGCGTGGCGACGGATCTCGTACAGCTCATCGCCTTCCTCGTCCGCAGCCATCGACCCCGGCCCCGGCGCGCCTCGCCGGAGATCTCTCTGTTCGAGTTCGTCTTCCGGTGAGGTTTCGACGCGCACGCTATTTGGTGAGTCGTTTGCTCTGGGCATCTGGGCGAGGCAAAAATGGGCCGGCACGAGGCCTGGCTAATATTTGGCTAGACACGAGTAGGCCTGCTAACGGGCAAAAAGAAAAGAAATTCTGAGGGTTGAATTGGATTAGATACTAATCAAGTTTATATCTTTTAAGCTAATATATAATAAGGGCTGATTTAGATTATAAAAGGACCTATGAGTCAAAGCCCTTTACCACGCCTAGGAACGAGCACGGGGAAGGTTTAGTTGAATTTTACTTGCACTTTTTAATGAAATTTTCAAAACTGAAGTGTTGTTTCAAAAAAAATGAACTAGATATCTTTCTCCGTGTTACAGGTGACTCATCTCCCGAGCGGCTCATCTTGTGTGTGTGTGGGGGGGGGGGGGGGACCTGGCCTATGGTGGGACGACAAGTGCTTAGTTCTGATTTTTTTAAAACGAAACACTAGTTTTGAAAAATCCATTCAAAAAGTGTTATTTTGGGAAAAAGATTCTACCTCAGTTCTGGTCATGTGTCTGGGCGACATAGCTCGGTTGTGGTCGTGCATTGGCCTAACATGGCACGATATGGAGATCATGTTTGGCCGAATGTGGACCTCATGAGGTGACACCGCACAATATGAATAAATTTAAATTAAAGAAATGGATGTTGTGTAGTAGTTAGTCACTTACCTTTCAATAGAGATCCTAGATTCAAACTCCCGTATGAGCATACTTTTACATTATTTTATAAAAAATATATGGTTGGACGACCAGATTAATTAGATTGGGTCGATCCAGTAAGATAAATCAATCATAAGTTGTGTCTTAGGTTGGAGCAGATTTGTCCTAAAAGAGAAAAAGGAGTAGGTATTAGGCTATACAGCCCATCACCAAGTCCACTTCCCATGTATCATTTCCTATCCATCCAATAGTACCTTTTTTCTTCTCAGTATAATGGTCAACCGTTTCTCATCTCTATCTCTCCCCGTTGTCGAAACCGACCACATGGAGTCTTATCCCAGTCATAAGTTTGGTGGTATTCCTCAACGGACAGTGTGTGGATGGAGGCAAGAACGGGAGCGACGGTGCTGCTGGTGCTTGCATGATTGGACCAAGCGGCCACGGTGCACAAACAATATACGTTTTGATGACCTCGATGCTTTAGGGTGGCATGATACTGTACAACATCAGTGCATTAATGGTCATGCGTCGACGCTTGAGTACGTCAACGCTTCGATGGCTGTGCGTGGACGGGATAGAGATGGAGTACAACATGCTCACAACTCAACTTAGGTGGTGGTGGCTCTGGTGAAGTGGTGAGGGCGTCTCATTCCGTAAATGTTGTTGCAGATGGTCAAAACAGTGTCTAAAACAATTCTAGGCCCGTTTCACTTATCCTATTTTTGGTGTTTAGATAGTCAATTGACAGTTTAATGGTTCAACCACTTAGAAACTCGTTTAGGCCCTAAACAATACAAGTATCTTGCTCTTACCATTTAAACACATTTAGTCAACCATTTGATGCCACTTAGAATAATACTAGGCTAGAGCTGACACGTGTGGGTTGGTCCGGTTTGGCCTCGTTTATGCAATCAGCGTGTCAGGCCTGCTCCTATCGGTCCGTATTACAATGGTATGATTTGTTATCGTAGTTTAAGTGGTACATGTGTTCGAGTTGGCTAATGTTATTGCTCAGGAAGTGTTGAGCCACTAGGACTAATAAACATGAGAAGCCCAACTCCATCTACTTCACCATACAACTATCTAACCAAGAAAAATAGTTATCAGTCTGTTATCTTAACATCACTCGTTACATGTAAAGACACTAAGATAATATTAAATATATTGCTTATTGTTGCTCTTAATTTAGTGTATATTCTTCTATTAAGACATCTATTCACTATTGTACTTGAATTTTTCTATTTATGCTAGGAGTTGCAACTAACTACGATAATAGTATATTTTTACCCTAATTAATTATTTAAACGAACGTTTGTGAGCTTAAATTCAAGCTGAGCTTGAGATCGAGCGAGTCAAACTTGAGCTTGACTATAGAATCGAATGGATCGGTTTGAATTTTTACCAAACCAAGCTTGAGAAGGTAGCTTGCTTGAGCTCTGCTCATTTACAGCCCTACTCTAAATGCCCTCTTGTGCATCACCTCCTCGAATCACGACACGTGTCTCCAGCACCGATCTCAAAGTAGCCAAGCGATACCTCCTCTCTTTGCTGTATCGGGACCGGCTAGGCTCCACTCGCCAGCTCAGGAAACTGGCTCGGCTCATCAATACGGTTCCGAACGCGTGCCCCACCGCTCTGCCTCCCGTGACTGCGGGCTGCAGCCTCATCCTTCTCCACGCGCCTGGCTCCTCGTCTTCGGCACCCTGCTCACTGTGCTGATCTCACATCGACGTAAGAGTCCAACCCATGGGAAGGACGTCGACGCCCCTGACGCGCTCAAAATCTCCGTCAGTTGCGGCCAGGCCGTGCAGCACTGCAGCCCATGCAGCTGTGCTAGTTTGGCGCTGCCGCTCATCTCCTATTTATAATAGATTCTATAGTATTAACCTCTTTTATGGCACTGCAACAACAGCAATATTTCAAGAGAGCTGACTCAGTAAAGATACCGGCCGGCGTCGTTGTGCGGCAGGCAGCAAGCAGAGTCTGACTACGGTCTACGGCAGGAGGCAGGCATCGTCTAAACCAAACCCGCCGAGCCGATGAGCATGCATCGAGTCGGGCTGAGCCGAACACGCGAACCATTCAGTGAGGTGTTGCTTTGAGATCGGTGCTGGAGACATGTGTCGCAAATTGGGGTGGTGATGCACATGGAGGCTGTTAACAGCACTATCGATGAAGGCCTGGCTCCCTCAACAACTTACGCAGAACACAAGCCTCAGCACAACAACCGGACCAGGTTCCCAAGTACGCGTGTCTCCGGCCAAGAGTCCGTGACTAATTGGTTGTAAGCAATACAGAGTACGTGGAGAGGAAAGTGAGAGATAAATAATCTTGTAACAGAACATTGAGAGTTGAACAGAAAAGAAAATATGCATCTGTTCCACCTATCTTTTCCTCCTCCCGTCTTCTTGTCCTCTTGGTCCAGTGACAGATTCAGATTAAAATTATAGGGTGGGCTGAACTACACGTTATATGAAACTTTTAAATACCGTGTTTTTCAGATTGGAGTAGAGTTATTTTTTTTATATTTTTCGTGTCATCAAACTTATGTATGCCTTTTATTCTTTTATTTGATGCGATTGATTTTTTAAGTTATATTTGACTATTAATCACATTTAAAAAGTTTAATAAATATCATATATTTTTGTTATAGTTTGTTTTTATTGTTAAAGGTATTTGAAGCATGATTTATAAATTTTCATATTTCAACTAATCTTTAATAAAAACAGATGATTAAAAATGATGCTAAAAGTCATCGGTCGGTGTCAAATAAAAAAGAACAGGGGAATATAATTTTGTCAGGTTGCTGATGTTGCTTAAATTAAAAACCATACAAACATTGTTCTTTTAAACAACATACTAAATTAATAGTTTTTTTATAACAGAAAATTGAACCGTTGTTATTGTAGACTAAAATAGGTAAACTGAAAATTTTGGGACTTAGTATCACAATATTGTATCGTTTATTGGCTTGTAGTCCACTTGCCCCGTTGTTGTGCTACTCGCCTGATCCATTTGTTTATAAATAAATCAAAGTGTAAAATTTCTCAATCCAATCGGTGTTATCTATCATTTATTTAGTTGTATTTAATTTTTAATTCCTCAATGTCTTTTCTTCTACGTGTAAAATAGAAATAAAAACTCAAAAGAGGTTTCATGGCGTTTCCAGCGGTAGGGGGGGCTCGAGCCCACCTAGCCCCAGGTGGATTCGCCACTGTCTGCGTCCCCCTCTCGCCGCTAACATCTGGTATCAGATTCGCCGACTCCTCGGGCTGGAAGACCACCACGAACATTACAAACGCCGCCAAAGGCTCCTCGGCGCGATGGAGCCCAACACAAAGATGTTGATCGAAGAGATGATGCGGCAGATCCGCTCTGAGCTCGTGAAGGTGTTTGCCGAACACAGGGAAGCCATGGAGAAGCGATTCTCGGAGATGCCCGACGCGGAGCAGTCGTGAACAAAGCGCGTGGCGGCGCTCGAGTCCTCGGCCATGGAATTCGACAAGACATTCAGGATCTGGAAAGCTAGAGATGAAGCCCTCGATCTCCGCCGTCAAGCTGGAGGTCTCAAAACTCAACAAGTTCTTCGAACGCGAAACGCTGCAACCCGACATCCTCGGCGCCAACGCGCCTCCTGGGCATTTCCAACCCGGCTTCCTCTCCGATCCGGCCTTCGGCCACTGCGTCGACGATCCCCGCCGCGACTCTACCTTCGGCTCCGTGTACACCCATGTGCACACTACAACAAAGGGTATGAACGATCCTGACTCATACCGCTTTCATCACCCTCTTGCCCCGGTTTCAAATCGTTCATCCCCTAGTTCTGCCGTACACCGTGATTCATTGCCCAAACTGCAATTCCCTAAGTTTGACGGTGCTAGCCCCAAATTATGGAAATCTCGGTGCGAAAGTTACTTTGATATGTATTTAGCGGATCCGAGTCTTTGGGTCAAAATTGCGTCTATGTATTTTGAGGGGGCTCCTGCACGGTGGCTGCAGTCGGTAGATCATAGATTGAAACATGTTGATTGGAATATTTTATGCTCTCTGGTCATGGATTATTTTGGGAGAGATCAACATGAAATCCTCATTAGGAAACTATTTCACATTAGGCAAATGGGCTCAGTTAATGAATATATTGAGCAGTTCTATGAACTTGTGGATCAAATTCAAGCTTATGAGACCACTGCAGACCCACTTTATTATACCACACGTTTTATTGATGGGTTAAGGGATGATATTCGAACTGCTATTGTTATTCAGCGCCCCCACACCATGGTTGTTAAGGCGTCGCTTAAGCGGTAAGGCGAGCGACAGCGGCAAGGCGTCCTTGTCGCCTTAATCCCGGGCTTAAGGCGTCCCTAAGGCGTCCGGGGCATCCAGGGCGTCCTTGAGGCGTCCGCCAAGGCGAGCTCAAGGCAACGCCTTAGATCGAGATCGAATCGGGCGATCGTCCCTTATTATGTTCGCGCAGCCGGTGCGTAGAAGAAGAGAGAAGCAGAGAGGTTAGGGTTAGGCGGCGGCGGCTCAGACCTCGGCGCCTCGGCCCCCTGCGTGCGCGGCGCTTCCCTGGCGGCGTCTCGGCTTCGGCTCTGCTCGGCGGCGCTCCTCCTCGGCGGCGGCCCTGCTCGGCGGCGGCCCTCCTGCTCGACGGCGGCAGCGGCTCTGCTCCTCGGCGGTGGCTCTGCTTGGCGGCGGCGGCTACTTCTCGTCTTCTCGCTCTCTTGTCTCTGACTCTCTTCTGCTCGGGGCTGTCGGTCTCGGGTGTCTGTTTCAAGCTCGGCCTCTCGGGTAGTCGGGTGACTCGGGTCTGTTCTCTGTTGCGGCTGCGGGTCTGACTGGTAAATAGCCCTAAAGCCTCCCTCTTGTGTGAATGAAATGACTGAAATACTGAATAGATTGTCTCATGTATGAATTTTCTTGCTGCTCATGTAGGATTGACAATTGACAATAAATCCAACTGAGAGTGCTGGTTCTGCCGATGCTCCTATGAATGCAGATGCTTATGATCCAATTGTTGATCCTAAACAAAGAGCAAAGTCCAATGATCCAGGATGGAAGTACGGTTATTAGACCGAAATTTGGAACAGAGACAAGGTGACATGCAACCTTTGCAAGACCGTGACAACAGGAGGAATCAAAAGGTTGAAAGAGCATCTTGCAGGTGGATATGCTGATACTCATATGTGCTCCAAGACTACCACTGAGATTAGGAAAGAGATGATAGCTTACCTGAAAAAAAATAAAAGAACTAGACCAATTTTCCTAGATGATGATGTTAGGCAGCAACAGGAGCAGGGGCAGGTTGGGGACAATTCTCAGTCTGTTGTTTAGCCAAGTTCAGGCACAACTGCTAAAAGGAGGAGAGTCATGTTTGAGATGAAGACCTTAAAGAAGACACAAGATGCAACATCACAATCACAATCTGGGAAAGTTGCAAGCATGCTCCGAAGAACACCTGAACAAGTTGTGGATGATAGGCGCTCTTCAGGACCACACCAAAACACCATTGAGGCTAGCACAAAGTCTAAGGATGACAGGAATTATGTGAACAAGCAATGGGCTTTATGGTTCTATGAGTGTGGTGTATGTACCCTTTAATGCTATAAACTCCAGACAATGTCATATTGCTTGTGAGGCCACAACACAATATGGTTCAGGGTATGTGCCTCCTAGTATGCATGAGATCAAGGAGCCATTACTTCATGAGTGTGTAAATGATACAAGCAACTTGAGGGCTGATCATGAGTTAGCATGGAAGACTTATGGCTGCACACTTATGTCCGACGGATGGACCGATAGAAGGGGGCATCACTTAATTAATTTTCTTGTCAATAGCCCAGCTGGAACATACTTCCTAGAGTCCGTTGATGCATCAAATGAGGCACATGATGCAGCTATGCTAGCTGATTTGCTAGAGAAGAGGATTTCCCACATTGGTAAAGATAAAGTGGTTCAAGTAGTCACAGATAATGGTGCTAACTACAAGGCCGCGGGTAGAATTCTAATGCAGCGGACTCCTTGTGCAGCTCATTGTTTGGACCTCATGTTGGAAGACATTGGAAAGTTGAAAGATTTTAAGAAGACAATTGCACAAGCCAAACGGGTCACCACTTTTATATATAGGCATGGGAGGATTCTTGCAGCAATGAGGGAGAAGACAGGTGGGATGGACTTGGTAAGACCTGCAGCCACTCGGTTTGCCACTTGTTTCCTTACTTTAAAGAGCCTACACAAGCATCGTGATGCCTTGAGGGGTCTATTTGTGAGTGAAGCATGGAACCAAAACAAATTAGCAAAGACTGAGGCTGGAAAGAATGTTTGTGACATTATTCTTGCTAAGGTGTTTTGGTCCTCAGTTGAAGATTGTCTTAGAGCTTCGGCACCTCTTCTTATTGTGCTTAGGGCGGTTGATGCTGATGAAAGACCAACCATGCCTGAGGTTGCAGCTCTAATGAATGTTGCAAAAGAGAAGATAAGTGCTAGCTTTCCTACCCAAAACAAGCAAGCCTTGCTGAAAAGAGTCTTGGACATTATTGAGTGTAGATGGGTCTCACAAATGGACCATCCATTGTATGGAGCTGCACTATTTTTGAACCCAGGAAAATTCTTTGCAATACAAAGGAAGGGAGATGATAGATATGTGGGTGAGCTAAGGAGTTGCTTCAATGATGTGCTTGCAAGAATGGAACCCGATGAAGAAGTTCGGGCCAAGATTGATAACTATGCAATGCAATATCAAGACCAAGGAGGGCCTATCTTCTCAAACGTCATGGCACAACAACAAGTTCAACTAAAAAGCCCTCGTAAGTATTGGTCTTTTGCTTGCTAGTTTCTCTTCTCCATATTAATTATATTCCTAGTTTGTAACTAATACGTTGTAATGACATAGCCGGTCCCAAGCCCGGGTAAAGGAGGAGGGGTTGTGATAGGCTTGGCGAGCCAACAACTACACTTAGCCATTCTCATGGAAATGAAACCCAATAGAAATTCGTTGGGGCGTAACCCTCTTAGCGACGCGCCATATCAGAACCCGGGTATGGTGTTAAGTGGGCAAGGGCCGGATCGGCACCGCCTTAGTGGCGCGCCATATCGGAACCCGGATATGGTGTTAAATGAGCAAGGGCCGGATCGCCACCACCTTAGTGGCGCGCTACATCATCGCCCGGATGTAGTGATAAGTGAGCAAGGGTATTTGCATCTTACTCGACGGGTGCAAAGCGTAAGGAAGCTAGCCGAGGAACATAGATTTCGGGTGGGTAGTTGGAATGTAGGATCCTTGACGGGGAAGCTACGTGAGTTAGTAGATGTTGCCATTAGGAGACGAGTAAATATCCTTTGTGTACAAGAGACTAGATGGGTGGGTCAAAAGGCGAGAGAAGTCGAGAATACCGGTTTCAAGCTTTGGTATTCTGGTTCGGCTGGGACTAGGAATGGCGTAGGTGTTCTAATAGATAAGAGTCTTAAGGATGGAGTAGTGGATGTTCGAAGACGAGGGGATAGGATCATCTTAATCAAGATAGTAATTGGGGACATTGTCTTGAACGTTATTAGTGCTTATGCCCCACAAGTTGGGCTCAACATGAGTGCTAAGAGGCAATTTTGGGAGGACTTGGAGGATATGGTTAGTAGTGTACCGATAACTGAGAAACTCCTCATAGGGGGAGATCTCAATGGTCATGTGGGTGCAACTAACCTAGGATTTGAGGGAGTACATGGAGGTTTTGGATGCGGCGATAGAAATCAAGAGGGTAAGGACATCCTAGACTTTGCCGTAGCCTATGATCTGTTGATAGCTAACACCCTCTTTAGGAAGAGGCAATCTCACCTAGTGACCTTTAGTAGTGCCCAACACTCTAGCCAGATTGACTTTGTCCTCACTAGGAGAAATGATAGACGGGAGTGTCTAGATTGTAAGGTGATCCCCGGGGAGTGTGTTGTGACACAACATAAGCTTGTGGTAGCTGACTTTCGCTTCCATACATGTTCTTTGCGGGACAAAGGTGTCAAAATCACAAGAACAAAGTGGTGGAAGTTGAAGGGAGAATCACAAGAATCCTTTAAAAATAGGGTGATCACAGAAGGACCCTGGACAGAAAATGGAGATGCAGATAGTATGTGGATGAAGATGGCAACTTGCATTAGGAAGGTAGCTAGTGAGGTGTTCGGTGTGACAAAGGGAAAGAAACTTGTAGATAAAGACACTTGGTGGTGGAATGAGGATGTACAAAAGGCCATTAAGGAGAAGAAGGGGTGTTACAAGAGTTGGTATAAGGATAGAAGCGCAAGCAACATGCTAAAGTACAAAGAGGCTAAGAAGAATGCAAGGCGGGCTGTGAGTAAGGCAAGAGGACAGGCGTATGATAAGTTATATGAGAGACTAGAGACAAAAGAAGGTGAAAAGGACATATACAAGGTAGCAAAAATCTGTGAGAGAAAGATGAGTGATCTCAATCAAGTTACATGCATCAAAGATGAGACTGACCGCATTCTAGTGAATGATGAAGAGATTAAGAATAGATGGCGTGATTACTTTAATGGGCTATTCAATGATGGGAATGGGAGCACTACGGTTGAGTTGGATGACTCCTTTGATGACTCCAACAGGCGGTTCGTGCGGAGGATACAAGAGTTTGAGGTTAAGGAGGCCTTAAAAAGGATGAAAGGAGGAAAGGCCCTCGGCCCTTACGATGTCCCTATTGAGGTGTGGAGATGTCTTGGGGATATGGCAATAGTATGGCTCACAAAGCTATTCAACCACATTTCGGTCAAATAAGATGCCTGAAGAATGGAGGAAAAGTATATTAGTACCTATCTTCAAAAATAAAGGAGATATTCAAAGTTGTACTAATTATCGAAGTATTAAGCTTATGAGTCATACTATGAATCTTTGGGAGAGAGTGATTGAACACCGCCTGAGGGAAGTGACCAATGTCACTAAAAACCAGTTTGGTTTTATGCCTGGGAGGTCTACAATGGAGGTGATTTTCTTGCTTCGTCAGCTTATGGAGAGATATAGGGAGCAGAAGAAGGACTTGCATATGGTGTTCATCGACTTGGAGAAGGCATACGACAATATACCAAGGTTGGTCATGTGGTGGGCACTAGAGAAACATAAAGTGCCAACAAAGTACATTACCCTTATCAAGGATATGTACAGTAATGTTAGGACAAGTGTGCGCGTAAGTGATAGCGAGACTGATGCATTTCCTATCACGGTAGGACTACATCAAGGATCATCTTTGAGCCCATACATCTTTTCCTTGGTGATGGATGAGGTGTCGAAGGATATACAAGGGGATATCACTTGGTGCATGCTCTTTGCTGATGATGTAGTGTTGGTAGATGAAACTAGAGATGATGTTGATAAGAAATTAGAGTTATGGAGACAAACCTTAGAGTCCAAGGGGTTTAGACTTAGTAGGACCAAAACCGAGTATATGAGGTGTGACTTTAGTGGTGTTGGTCGTGAAGTGGGAAATGTTAGTCTACAAGGACAAATAGTACTTAGAAGGGACTCTTTCCGATACTTAGGATCAATGTTACAAAGCAATGGCGATATTGATGAGGATGTTTGCCACAGGATCAAGGTAGGGTGGATGAAATGGCGACAAGCCTCCGGAATCCTATGTGATAGGAAAGTCCCACAAAAGCTAAAAGGGAAGTTCTATAGGACGGTGATCAGACCCGTGATGCTCTATGGGGCGGAATGTTGGCTAACTAAACGGCAACAAGTCCAACAAATGAGTGTCGCAGAGATGCGCATGCTACGGTGGATGTGCAGGCACACGAGAAGAGACCGAATAAGGAATGAGGCAATTCGTGATAGGGTAGGGGTGGTGCCGATTGAAGAGAAGTTAGTCCAACATCGACTTAGGTGGTTTGGACATATCCAACGGAGACCTCCAGAAGCACCGGTTAACAGTGGGATTTTAAGAGGTAGAGAAAATATTAGGAGGGGTAGAGGACGACCAAGGTTGACCTGGGAGGAGGCGGTAAAACGAGATTTGATAGATTGGAATGTATCTAGAGACTTAGCTCATGATAGGACCGCATGGAAAGTAGCAATTCATGTGCTAGAATCGTAGTCTTGTTTCTTTTTCTTTCTTTTTCTTTCTTTTTTCTTTTCTCCTTTTTCTTTTTCTTTTCTCTTTTTTCTTTTTTCCTTGTTCTTATATCTCTTCCTCTCTTTTACTTCATTGACATTGGGTTTCATGTCTAGCCGACCCCAACATGTTTGGGATAAAGGTTTGGTTGTTGTTGTTGTTGTTGTTTTGTAACTAATATGTGGTTACATTTCTCATTATAGTTGATTGGTGGCGGTCATTTGGTGGTCGAGCATTTGAATTGCAAAGCTTTGCAAAACGTCTAGTTAGCCTTTGTGCTTCATCATCTGGTTGTGAGCGGAACTGGAGTACCTTTTAATTTGTAAGTATTGGAATCCACAATCCATATATTAGAGTTGCATAATCCATATACTCATTTAGCTTCTCATTGCTTAATTTATAGATGCACACAAAAAAAGGAACCGGCTGCTACACAAGAGGTTGAATGACTTAGTTTTTGTTTTATACAACCGGAAGATGCAAAGTAGGTTTCAAAATAGGAGGGAGAACGCTGTCCCAAGTTATGACCCATTGGTCATTGAAGATTTTGATTGGGACAATGAATGAATAGACTCATCGGTTGTCACACCAGTAGGGATAATGCTGATCTACTTGACCTCACATGGGACCATGTTGATGAAGCCGTTTCAGCATCAAGCTCGCTTCAAGGTCGTAACCTTCCAAGACAAGCTAGCAGGTTGAACACCTACCAAAGGCGTGCAAGAATGAGGGCACAAGAAGTTGAGGAAGGTGAATAAGATGCTAATGATTCGGACTTGGAGGAAGATCCACATGATAACATAGACATGACTGATAGTGATGAAGATTCAGATGGAGATGATGGTGGAGAAGAAAATAATTCTACAATTCCCGATGACTTAGATGATGGATATTGAGACTTGAGAGTTTGATAGATGAGATCATGGGACTTGAGACTTTAGAGTTTGAGAGATGTTGAACTTTTAGTCTATTTTGTATCTTATGTTGAACTACTTATGTACTTTTATTTCCTAATTACTAGTTTTATCCTTATTTATTTGGAATTTATTCATTTTATATTTATTTATTACTAAGGCGTCGCCTCGCCTTACGCCTTACCGCTTAAAAGGTAAAAAGGGGGTCAGTCGCCTTAGGTCGCCTTACCACCTTAATAACTATGCCCCAGACCTGGACACGACATCTATCTTAGCATCTTTACAAGAGGTCTCTGAACCTTTCAAGTGGCGTGACTTTCGTAGAGCTAACCATATCCTGTCTAGTCATATGGAATTTCCAAACAATGTTAAACCTTCTTCACGAGGAGCTTACCCCTTAATTCCCCCTCCGAAAAGAGAAACCCCATCCTGCTCCTAGCACTGCAGACCTTCCTAAAGCTCCATCTGCCACCGATAAATCAGAGGCTCTCAAGGCTTATAGAATGGCTAAAAGATTGTGTAAAGTTTGTGCTGAGAAATGGTATAGGGGGCACAAATGTTCTTCAGCAGTGCAGCTCCATGCTATGCAGGAATTATGGGAAGACCCAAATGGGTCGGACCCTTCCCTGGACTCTGCGTAAGCGGGAGCTACATGCACCGGGCTGCCCTTTCCTTTCCTTAACCTCGAAGAATCATCACCTGACACTCTAGAAGCCTCCAGGAAACCCAACTTTTCATGGCACTTTCTCAAGCTGGCAGCTCTGGTTAGAAAGCACATAAAACAATGAAAATGTTGGGTAATATTCATGACTTGGATATATTGATTCTTATTGACAGTGGCAGCTCCCACTCATTTTTGAGCTCTCATGTTGCCTCAAGGTTATCTGGAATATCTCTTCTTCCCAAAGCTATTAAGGTTTCTGTTGCTAATGGGGAATTTTTATTATGTATCTCTGAACTACTTAATGCTCACTAGTCCATTCAGGGATGTGATTTTGTTTCTAACTTCAAGGTTTTTCTCTCCACTGCTATGATCTCATTATTGGCATGGATTGGCTGGAGAAGTTCAGCCCAATGAAAGTTCACTAGGGACAGAAATGGATGTCCATTCCCTATAAAAATTCTGTTGCTCTTTCTACAAGGTCTTCTGTCAGAATTACCACCCTCAACAGTGCACAGGTATTGGCTGTGCATTCTGAAAGAAATTACTAGCTGAATTCTCTGTATTGTTTGAGCCTCCTTCAGGCCCTCCTCCTAGCAGATCTTGTGATCACTCTATACCCCTCATCCCTGTTTCCAGACCAGTAAACATCAGGAAATATCAATGTTCCAAAAGGCGCTAGGCGTTAGGCGGGCGGTGACCCTCCGCCTAGAGCCTAGGCGTGCCTAGGCGTTTAAAGGCGGCACCTAGGCGTTAGACACTATAGCAATAATAAATCCTAAAATTTGAAAATTAGTGCATGTTTGTTGTACTGGGCTGGTGTTCCCAAGCCCACCTCTGTTCTCTGCCCCAGCCCACTTCGAGGGCCTGCCACACACACTACCAACTCAGTCCCCACCTCCGCCTCCCGACGCCTCCCCCCCCACGGGCGGACCGAGGGGGCCTCTCCCCCAGGCGCGGACCTCCTGGCCCTGATTCCTTTCTCCACGGGTGGATCCACCACTCAGGCACGGATCGTCGGCCCCTGCTCGGAACGGCCTCGCCCCGCCCCCTTCCTCTGCTCGTCGCCCGCTACGCTACCTTCCTCCGCCGGCCGGCGGCACCCCCCCTCCCCGATTTCTTTCTCCTCCACGGGCGGATCTCCCCCACTTAGGCACGGATTGGCGGCGGCCTCCCCCGCCCCGCCTTCCTTCGACAGCCAGCGGCGACCCCCCTCCCCGATTTCTTTCTCCTCCACCGGCAGATCTCCATCACTCAGGCGCGGATCGACAGCGGCCTCCCCCGCCCCACCTTCTTCCGGCAGCCAGCGGCGACACCCCCCCTCCGCGCCTTTCGGCCACCTATCCCCCTAGGCGAGGCGGCCTGCTAGCGCGGAGCGCTGAGGCACGCCTAGGCGGGCGCCTCAGAACGCCTTTTGGATCACTGAGAAATATAGATATCCCCCAAAACTGAAGACAGAAATTTAAAAACAAATCCAAGAAATGTTATAGAGCGGTCTCATACAACACAGTACTAGTGAGTTCAATTCCCCAGTTCTACTTGTCAAGAAAAAGGACAAATTCTATGGATTTTCGTCACTTAAATGCCCTCACCGTTAAGAGACAATTCCCCATTCCCATTATGGAAGACATTTTCCATGAACTTTTCCATGCCAAATGGTTCAAAAACCTGGATTTATGGGCTGATTTTCATCAGATATTACTCAAGCCCGGCGAAGAGCATAAGACTGCATTTTCTACCCATGAAGGGCATTTTGAATTTCGGGTACTTGCATTTGGGTTAACTGGAGCCCCAACAACCTTCCAAGGAGCAATGAACACCACACTGAAATCTCTCCTGAGGAAATGTGTCATGGTATTCTTTGATGCCATCTTAGTCTACAGCCCAACATATGAGAGGCACTTAGCTGATTTGAGGCTAGTGCTAACATTGCTGCTTAAGGATAGTTGGAGGGTGAAGCTTTCTAAGTGCTCATTTGCCAGGCAACAAATCTCTTATCTTGGTCATATCATCAGTGCCAGTAGAATTTCAATAGACCCCTCTAAGATTGTGACCATTGCGGAGTGGCCTGTTCCAGCAAACACTAAAGAATTGAGGAGTTTCTTGGGCCTCGCTGGTTACTGTTAGACACTGTAATTATGTGTCTGTCACATGGGCATATTAGTCATTAGTGAGGGATTAGAGTTAGGGGTAGTTTAGTCTTCCCCCCACCTAATCCCTCTATATAATCATCCATGTACCTTCATTATTCTTATCATCTAATACAACCACAATCATTCGTATAATATGGTATCAGCTAGGAACTGATTAGGATTAGTGCCTAACCTTAACCCTAATGACCCAGCCGCCGCCGCCGCACTGCCCTACGCCGCCGCTGCCTTCGCCGACGCGCCGCGCGCCCGCGCAGCCGCGCCGCCCGCTGGGGCTGACGCCGCCGCCACTGGTGCGCACCCCGCCCACGCAGCCGCGCCGCCTGGTGGGGCCGCCGCCGGCGCTTCTCCAACCCGCGCTGTTGCGCCCTAGGCCACCGCCGGATCCGGGCTCGACTGGCAGAGCCGGCGCGCGCCCGGGCAGCCCGGATTCGGGCTCGACTGGAAGGCACCCGGGGGCGCCGCCGCCGCCTCTGGGAGGGCTGGCGTGGCCGCCACCGCCCCCTGGCCAGCAGCAGCCGCCGCCGCCTTTGGATCTACCAGATCCGCTGTCTCCTGGGCTGCAGCCGCTGCCGCAGGAAGGGATGGCGCGCCTATCCTCCGTTCTTGAACCTGCCATCCCTCCTATGACCCCGAGGACCGGTCCGGCCGCCGACGGACCTCTTGTAGGTACCACCGGCAAACCCACCACCGCTGTCGTCTTCATGGCAGGTACCTCCGGACCACGTGACTCTATCGACGGGAGCACCACGACTACTGTCACGCCAATTCCGTTTCCAGTTGTCGGTGTCGCTGCTGATAATGCAGCTTCTTCTTCCTATGGCACTGACACGGCGGATACCTCCGACACCGCCGTAGCACTGGCTGCCTCTCGCGAGTGCTAGTGGGCACTCGCTCTCGCCCTAGAGCAGGAGTGTGCCTCCGTGGCAGCGCTATCCCACCAGCTCGAGGAGAGTGCTCACGTTGCTGCCCACGAGCCTCCCTCGGACGCTGGTACGTACACGGCCTCACTTGTAGCCGCTCTTCATGCGCAGGACGCAGGGATTCAGAACATCCGGACGCTCATGCCCGTTGTTCTCAGCTCTGAGTCCACCTCATATGCCCGGTGACGTGATCTGGTGCTCCTCACGCTAAGGCGTTACTGCCTCGACGACCATGTCCTCTAGGACGATTCTTCAGTACTGGTGTCCTGGATCAGCATGGACAGCCTGGTACTATCCTGGATCCTTGGCTCCTTGACGGAGGAGCTATAGGACATCGTCAGGCAGCGCGGTGGCGACACTGCTCGATGGGCCTGGCTGGTCCTTGAGCAGCGGTTTCTAGGGAACCGTGTGACTCAAGCCCTCCACATCAGCACTCGGTTCCAGAACATCGTCCAGGGTGACCATTCTGTCTCCACCTATTCCCAGGAGATGAAGGGCATGGTGGATGCCCTACGTGACCTTGGTGAGCCGGTCACCGATAGCGCCCTTGTTCTTCGGGTCCTTCAGGGCCTGAATAAGCGCTATTGTCACCTACGGACGTGGCTACTCCGACTGGAGCCACTACCTACCTTCGAGAAGCTATGGTCTGATCTTGAACTTGAGGAGATCACTGCAGGAGGCTCTACTAGCTTCGGATCTGCCACAACCTTTTATGGCTCTGGGCAGTCCCCTCGTCCACCCTTACGAGCTGCTGGTGGACCGCTGTCACAACCACCTTCCACTCTAGGCACTCCTACCAGTACTGGAGGTGGAAACCGTCGCCACCGAGGCATGAACGGCGGCCGTGGTGGTTGCAGTGCAGACGACACTCCTACATCCACTGCTCCGAATATTGGTGATAGCGGTGGTACCGGCCGGGGAGGCGACCCTGGCCCACACCCTACAACCCGTGGACTGGCGAGATCTACATGTGGCCTGGACCATCTATGGGTTCTCGGCCTCCATGACCACGACGTCCCCAGCCGGCGTTCGTGGCCACACCGGGCTACAGTGGACCAGCCTACAGTGCTGGTGGGCCGCCGGCTCAGGCCTATGGTGGGCCTGGATACTCTTATGGTGGGCAGACAGCCTTGACCTGCGCAGGCACCGACTATCCTGTTGGGTACTCGGAGCCGTCAGCTCCTCTCCAGGAGCCACCTCGACGTGGGATCGACAGTCGTTGGCTTCCTCCTGCAGCACCATGCACCTTACTCCACCAGGTGCTGACTGGGTAGTCGACTCCGGAGCGTCATACCATACCACACCTAATGCTGGTATACTCTCTTCCACTCACCCTACTAATCCCTCTTTTCCTTCATCTATCGTTGTTGGGAATGGGTCTGTTCTTCCGGTCACCTCAGTAGGTGATTCCGGTCTCTCGGGTTCTTTCCAGCTTAAAAATATTCTTGTCGCTCCGAACATCATTCAAAACTTGCTTTCTGTCCGTCGTTTTACCACTGACAACAATGTTTCCATTGCATTTGATCCTTTTGGTTTGTCTGTGAAGGATCTTTATACCCGGTGACCTCTTTTTCGATGTTATAGCTCGGGGCCCCTATACACACTTCGGCTTCCTACTTTCGCTGCATCACCACCTTTCGCTTTGACTACGACAACTTCATCCACCATTTGGCATCGCCGGCTTGGGCACCCTAGTGCAGATGCTATGTCGAAGTTGTTCTGTAGCTCTGTTATCTCGTGTTCTAGGGGCACACATGACTCCCTATGTCATGCTTATCAACTTGGTCGCCATGTTCGGCTTCATTTTCCCACTTCTATGACTCATGTTGAGCACACTTTTGATCTTATACATTGTGATTTGTGGACATCTCCCATTACTAGTGTATCAGGCTTTAATTATTACTTTGTGATCATTGATGATTTTTGTCACTTTTCCTGGACTTTTCCATTACGATTGAAGTCTTAGATTTCCGTTACTGTTTCTCACTTCTTCGTTTGGATTTCTACTCAGTTTGGGTGCACCATCCGAGCTGTCCAGTGCGATAACGGACGCGAGTTTGATAACTCTGCGTTTCGTAATTTCCTCTCCGCACATAGGGTACAGCTACGCATGTCTTGTCCGTATACTTCTCCTCAAAACGGCAAGGTAGAGCGCATGATTCGCACCACCGATGATGTCATGCGCTCCCTGATGTTCCAGGCATCTATTCCAGCCCGATACTGGGTGGATGCTCTCCATACTGCCACACTTCTGATTAATCGTCTTCCCACCAAGGCGATTCGTACCTCCACTCCCTACTTTGCTCTATATGGCACCAATCCTATTTACGATCACCTTCGAGTTTTCGGGTGCGCTTGCTACCCTAACCTTTCCGCCACTGCCCCACATAAGCTTGCGCCCCGCTCGACACGGTGGGTTTTTCTCGGGTATTCCCTTGATCATAAGGGGTACCGGTGCTTAGCTCTCACTACTCACCGTCTTTTGATCTCTCGACACGTCGTCTTCGACGAGTCCTCCATTCCTTTCTCCACCACCTCTTCCGGTTCCACCACAGAGCTGAACTCTCTTTTTCCCACTGACCCCGAGGCTGCCTCCCAGCTGCCTTGGCCTCTTACTTCTGCAGGTTCGACACAAGCTATGCCTCAGGTGCCCCCGGCGCCAACTGCTGCACCACGTGCGGCATCGACGCCTCCAGCGTCTCCCGCTGTGCCACGCGCGGCCTCGGCTTCCCCGACATAAGCTGCTGTACCTCAGGTGCCCCCGGCGTCACCAGCTGAACCACATGCCGCATCGACGCCTCCGGCGTCACCTGCTGCGCCACGCGCTGCCTCAACTTCCCCGACGTCACCTGCAGCGAGCACGACGCCACCAGCTGTGCCACTCGCGGCACCGACGATGACTTCTCGCTTTGCTGACCCCGCACTTGTCTACCAGCGACGAGCGCAGGGGGGCCCTGTTCTAGCTGCGCCACACGCGGCCTTGAGACCCACTCTCGTCTATCCACAACAAGAGGAGGTGGTTTTACCCAAGCAACCGGTGTACAACCCTCCTCTTCTCCACAGGGATCCTGGTCACATCCATCCGATGGTGACTCGACGTGCATCCGGGAGTTTTCGGCCAGTTGAGCGTTTCGACGGGGCCGCTTTCTCGTCGATGACATCTCCACCGACCGACCCTTCTTCGATCTCACCCATACCTACTTCCGTGCGTAGAGCCCTCGCCGACCCCCACTGGCGCCCCGCTACGGAGGAAGAGTATGAGGCCCTACTTGCCAACCGATACACTAGTGATGGGTGATGTCCACAAATCACAATGTATAAGATAAAAAACGTGCTCGATATGAGTCACAGAAGTGGGAAAAGGAAGCCGAACATGGCGACCAAGCTGACAAGCATGACATAAGGAGTCATGTGTGCCTCTAGAACACGAAATAACAGAACTACTAGACAACTTCGACATAGCATCTGCACCAGGGTGGCCAAGCCGGCGATGCCAAGTGGTAGATGAAGTTGTCGTAGTCAAAGCAAAAGGCGGTGATGCAGTGGAAGTAGGAAGTCGAAGTGTGTACAGGGGCCCCGAGCTATCACATCGAAAAAGAGGTCGCCGGGTAGAAAGATCCTTCACAGACAAACCAAATGGATCAAACTCAATGGAAACATTGTTGTCAGTGGTAAAACGACAGACAGAAAGCAAGTTTTGAATGATATCCGGAGCGACAAGAATGTTTTTAAACTGGAAAGAACCCGGGAGACCGGAATCACCTACTGAGGTGACCGGAAGAATAGAACCATTCCCAACAACGATAGATGAAGGAAAAGAGGGATTGGAAGGGTGGGTGGAAGAGAGTATACCAGCATTTGGAGTATTATGATATGACGCTCCGAAGTCAACTATCCAGTCAGCACCTGGTGGAGTAAGGTGCATGGTGCTGAAGGTAGAGGCCAGCGACTGTCGATCACACGTCGAGGGTGGCTCGTGGAGAGGTGTCGATGACTCCGAGTTCCCAACAGGATAGTCGGTGCCTCCGTAGGTCAAGGCTGACTGTCCACCACGAGGGTAACCAGACCCACCGTAGGCTTGAGTCGGCAACCCACCAGCACTCTAGGCTGGTCCACTGTAGCCCGGGGTGGCTACGAACGCCGGCTGGGGGCGTGGTGGTCGTGGAGGCTGAGAACCCGGAGACGGCCTAGGCTACATGTAGATCTGGCCAGTCCACGGGTTGTAGAGTGTGGGCTAGGGTGCACCTCCCTGGTCAATACCACCACTACCACCAGTAGCTGGAGTAGTGGGTGTAGGAGTGCCGCCTGCACTGCTACCTCCACCACGGCCGCTGTGTTTGCCTTGGCGGCGACGATTTCCATCTCCAGTACTAGCAGGAGTGCTTGAGGTGGAAGGTGGACGTGACGGTGGTCCACTTGCAGCTGGTGAGGGTGAACGAGGGGACTGCCTAGAGCCATAAAAGACTGTGGCAGACCCGGAGCCAGTAGAACCTTTTGCGGTGATCTCCTCAAGCTCAAGGTCAGACCATACCTTCTCGAAGGTAGGGGGTGGCTCCAGACGGAGTAGCCACGTCCGTAGGTGATAATAGCGCTCATTCAGGCTCTGAAGGACCCGAAGAACTAGAGCGCTATTGGTAACCGGCTCACCAAGGTCACGTAGAGCATCGGCCATGCCCTTCATCTCCCGACAGTAGGTGGAGACAGAGCGGTCACCCTGGACGGTGTTCTGGAACCAAGCACTGATGTGGAGGGCTCGAGTCGCGCGGTTCCCCAAAAACCGCTGCTCAAGGACCAGCCAGTCACGTCGAGCACTGCTACCACCGCGCTGCCTAAAGATGTCCTGTAGCCCCACCGACAAGAGGCCAAGGATCCAGGATAGGACCAGGCTGTCCATGCTGATCCAGGAGACATCCACTGAAGAGTCGTCATGGAGGACGTGGTCGTCGAGGCGGAAGCGCCTCAGTGTGAGGAGCACCAGGTCACACCACCGGGCATATGAGGTAGACTCGGAGCTGAGGACAACCGGCACGAGCGTCCGTATGTTCTGAATCCCAGTGGCCTGCACATGAAGAGCAGCCACAAGTGAAGCTGAGTATGTACCAGCGTCCGAGTGAGGCTCGTGGGCAGCACTCATCGGTCGGTGAACACTCTCCTCCAGCTGGTGAGATAGAGCGGCCACAGAGGCACGCTCCTGCTCCAGGGCGAGAGCGAGTTCCTGCTCTCGCTCGCGAGAGGCAGCCAGAGCTGCGGCGATGTCGGATGTGTCCGTCGTGTCAGTGCCGTAGGAAGAAGTAGCTGCGCTCTCAGCAGCGGCGCCAACGACTGGAAACGTGATCGGCGGGACGGTGGTCGTGGTGCTCCCGTCGATGTCGAGGCCGGTGGCGGTAGAATCACGTGGCCCAGAGGTACCTGCCATGAAATCAACAGTGGTGGCGGGTTTGCCGGTGGTACCTACAAGAGGTTCGCCGGCGGCCAGACCGGTCTTCGGAGACATAGGAGGGGCGGCAGCACCTCTCGGAACAGAAGCGATGGCCTGCCGAGGGAGGTAGGCAGCCGATCCAGCAGCGGCCGCGACCCCCCCCCCCCTGGGAAAACACCTCCCAGAGTCGCGGAGGGCCCTCGCGCACCCTGGCTGCTGAGGCTGGTGCAGAGGTGGCGGCAGCCCAGGGGGCGACTAGATCAGGGGCGGTGGCTGCCCAGGGGGTGGCTGGATCAGAAGTGGCGGCGGCCCCAACCCTCCCCCTCACATGCCAAGGGGCGACTGGTATAGAGGTGGCGGGTGCAAGGGCGGCGGCGGCGGCAGACCAGGGGGCGCCGTCGTGGGGCGCTGTAGAGGCAGCACCACCAACGACGGCTGCTGCTACGGTCCAGGCAGCGGCAGCGGCCCGAGGAGTGGCGGCGTCGGTGGCCCAAGGGGCGTTGGCGGCGGCGGGCCAGGCAGCGGTGGGCCAGGCAGCGTTGTTGGGTGTGCCGGCGGCGGCAGGGAGCACGGCGGGGGCGGCTGAGCCGGCGGCGGCAGCCCAGGGTTGTGGTTACGGTGCATCCATTAGGGTTAGGGTTAGCTAATCCTAATTACCTAGCTAATGATACCATATCAGAGGGATGATTGTGGGTTGTATTAGATGAATAAAAATCAAGGGGTACATAGTCTATTATATAGGGGGATTAGGTGAGGGGAAAAGTCTAAACTACCCCTAACCCTAATCCCTCACTAATGACTAAACTGCCCCTGTGTTACCCATGTAATTACAGAGTCTAGCACCAATATTTACAAGTAAGTTTTGGCGTGAACTATTTTCCATAGCAGGTGTGCAACTGAGCATGAGCTCTGCATACCATTCCCAATCTGATGAGCAAACAGAGTGAGTCAATCAGTGTTTGGAGACCTTTCTTCGCTGTTTTGTCAACTCTGCTCCAACAAAATGGGCCAAATGGTTATGACTGTTGGAATTTTGGTACAACACTAGCACTCATTCAGCATTGGATAAATCCCCCATTTGAGGTAATCTATGGCCACCAGCCTAACTACTTTGGAGTGAACCTGGACACCACTGTCTCTAGTGCAGACCTCAACGCACGGCTGCAAGAGAAGGTACTGATGATTGCCTCTGGTGCGCCAGCATATGTTGTGTGCTAAACAACGCATGAAAAAACAAGCTGACAAGGGTCGTACTGAACGCTCGTTTAACATTGGGGATTTTGTCTATGTGAAGCTTCAACCTTATGTACAATCTTCTCTGTCAGCTGGCTCTTCTCAGAAGCTCTCCTTCATGTTTTTCGGGCCATTTCAGATCATTGCTCGTGTGGGTTCAGTCATGTACAGAGTTGCACTACCTCAGTCAATCTTCCATTTACCCGGTGTTCCATGTATACCAGCTCAAGGAGGCTCGCCGACGCCCCCCCACAGGTCATTGCACATCTTCTAGGCGCCCTTCCTTCATTACAGATTCCTCAACGACTCCTCGAAAAGCGCGACATACTCCGGGGAGGGTCTGTTCGTCACCAAGTCTCGGTGTAGTGGTCGGGTATGGCTGAAGAACTGGCCACCTGGGAAGACATTGATCACCTACGCCAAGAGTTTCCTCAGGCCTCTGCTTGGGGACAAGCAGGTTCTCACGGGGAGGAAATATTAACAGCACTATCGAAGAAGGCCCGACTCCCTCAACAACTTACGCAGAACACAAGCCTCGGCGCAGCAACCGGACCAGGTTCCCAAGTGCGCGTGTCTCCGGCCCCGAGTAATCCCGTAACTAATTGGTTGTAAGCAATACAGAATACGTGTGGAGAGGAAAGTGAGAGATAATTAAATACTCTTGTAACAGAACATTGAGGGTTGAACAGAAAAGAAAATACACATCTGTTCCACCTATCTCCTCCTCCTCCCGTCTCCTCCTCTCCGTTCCCCTCTCGCTGCTAACAGAGGCATTTAGAACATGACAACAATAATAACAACCAAGCCTTTATCTCAAGCATGTTGGAGTCGGCTAGACATGAAACCCAATATCAATGAAGTAAAAGAGAGGAAGAGATATAAGAACAAGAAAAAAGAAAAAAAAAAGAAAAAAAAGACAAAAGACAAAAAAGACAGAAAAGGAAAAAAAGAGAAAAAAGACAAAAAAAAGAAAAAAAGAAAAGAAAGAAAAATAGAAAAAGAAACAAGACTAGGGTTCTGGCACATGAATTGCTACTTTCCATGCGGTCCTATCATGAGCTAAGTCTCTGAATACATTCCAATCTCTCAAATCTCGTTTTACCGCCTCCTCCTAGGTCAACCTTGGTCGTCCTCTATCCTTCTAATATTTTCTCTACCTTTTAAAATCTCACTGTTAACCGGTGCTTCTGGAGGCCACCGCTGGATATGTCCAAAACACCTAAGTCGATGTTGGACTAACTTCTCTTCAATCGGCGCCACCCCTACCTTATCACGAATCGCCTCATTCCTTATTCGGTCTCTTCTCGTGTGCCCACACATCCACCGTAGCATGCGCATCTCTGCGACACTCATTTGTTGGACATGTTGCCGTTTAGTTGGCCAATATTTCGCCCCATAAAGCATCGCGGGTCTGATCACCGTCCTATAGAACTTCCCTCTTAGCTTTTGTTGGACCTTCCTATCACATAGGATTCCAGAGGTTTGTCGCCATTTCATCCACCCTACCTTGATCCTGTGGCAGACATCCTCATCAATATCGCCATTGCTTTGTAGCATTGATCCTAAGTATCGGAAAGAGTCCCTTCTAGGTACTACTTGTCCTTGTAGACTAACATTTCCCTCTTGACGAGCAACACCACTAAAGTCGCACCTCATATACTCAGTCTTGGTCCTACTAAGTCTAAACCCCTTGGACTCTAAGGTTTGTCTCCATAACTCTAATTTCTTATCAACAACATCCCTAGTTTCATCTACCAGCACTACATCATCGGCAAAGAGCATGCACCAAGGGATATCCCCTTGTATATCCTTCGACACCTCATCCATCACCAAGGAAAAGATGTATGGGCTCAAAGCTGATCTTTGATGTAGTCCTACCGTGATAGGAAATGCATCAGTCTCACTATCACTTACGTGCACACTTGTCCTAACATTATTGTACATATCCTTGATAAGGGTAATGTACTTTGTTGGAACTTTATGTTTCTCTAGTGCCCACCACATGACTGACCTTGGTATCTTGTCGTACGCCTTCTCCAAGTCAATGAACACCATATGCAAGTCCTTCTTCTGCTCCCTATATCTCTCCATAAGGTGACGAAGCAAGAAAATCGCCTCCATTGTAGACCTCCCAGGCATAAAACCAAACTGGTTTTTAGTGACATTGGTCACTTTCCTCAGGCGGTGTTCAATCACTCTCTCCCAAAGCTTCATAGTATGACTCATAAGCTTAATCCCTCGATAATTAGTACAACTTTGAATATCTCCTTTATTTTTGAAGATAGGTACTAATACACTTTTCCTCCATTCTTCAGGCATCTTGTTTGACTGAAAAATATGGTTGAATAGCTTTGTGAGCCATACTATTTCCACGTCCCCAAGGCATATCCACATCTCAATAGGGACATCATCAGGGCCAAGAGCCTTTCCTCCTTTCATCCTTTTAAGGCCTCCTTAACCTCAAACTCTTATATCCTCCGCACGAACCGCCTGTTGGAGTCATCAAAGGAGTCATCCAACTCAACCAAAGTGCTCCCATTCCATCATTGAATAGCACATTAAAGTAATCCCGCCATCTATTCTTAATCTCTTCATCCTTCACTAGAATGCGGTCAGTCTCATCTTTGATGCATTTAACTTGATTGAAATCCCTCATCTTTCTCTCGCGGATTTTTGCTATCTTGTATATGTCCTTTTCACCTTCTTTTGTCTCTAGTCTCTCATATAACTCATCATAAGCCTGTCCTCTTGCCTTACTCACAGCCCGTCTTGCATTTTCTTGGCCTCTTTGTACTTAAGCATGTTGCTTGCGCTTCTATCATTATGCCAACTCTTGAACACTCCTTCTTCTCCTTAATGGCTTTTTGTACATACTCATTCCACCACCAAGTGTCTTTATCTACAAGTTTTCTTCCTTTTGTCACACCGAACAACTCACTAGCTACCTTCCTAATGCAAGTTGCCATCTTCACCCACATACTATATGCATCTCCAATTTCTGCCTAGGGTCCTTCTGTGATCACCAGATTTTTAAAGGATTCTTGTGGTTCTCCTTTCAACTTCCACCACTTTGTTCTTGTGATTTTGACACCTTTGTCCCGCAAAGAATATGTATGGAAGCGAAAGTCAACTACCACAAGCTTATGTTGTGTCACAACACACTCCCCGGGGATCACCTTACAATCTAGACACTCCCGTCTATCTCTTCTCCTAGTGAGGACAAAGTCAATCTGGCTAGAGTGCTGGGCACTACTAAAGGTCACTAGGTGAGATTGCCTCTTCCTAAATAGGGTGTTAGCTACCAACAGATCATAGGCTACGGCAAAGTCTAGGATGTCCTTACCCTCTTGATTTCTATCGCCACATCCAAAGCCTCCATGTACTCCCTCAAATCCTAGGTTAGTTGCATCCACATGACCATTGAGATCTTCTCCTATGAGGAGTTTCTCGGTTATCGGTACACTACTAACCATATCCTCCAAGTCCTTCCAAAATTGCCTCTTAGCACTAATGTTGAGCCCAACTTGTGGGGCATAAGCACTAATGACCTTCAAGACAATGTCCCCAATTACTATCTTGATTAAGATGATCCTATCCCCTCGTCTTCGAACATCACTTCTCTATCCTTAAAACTCTTATCTATTAGAACACCTACGCTATTTCTAGTCCTAGCCGATCCAGAATATCAAAGCTTGAAACCGGTATTCTCGACTTCTCTCGCCTTTTGACCCACCCATCTAGTCTCTTGTACACAAAGGATATTTACTCGCCTCCTAATGGCAACATCTACTAACTCAAGTAGCTTCCCCGTCAAGGATCCTATATTCTAACTACCTACCCGAAATCTATGTTCCTCGGCTAGCTTCCTTACGCTTTGCACCCGTCGAATAAGATGCAAAGACCCTTGCTCACTTATCACTACATCCGAGCGATGATGTAGCGCACCACTAAGGTGGTGGCGATCCGACCCTTGCTTATTTAACACCATATCCGGGTCCCGATATGGCGCGCCACTAAGGCGGTGGCGACCCGGCCCTTGCCCACTTAACACCATAACTGGGTTCCGATATGGCGCGTCGCTAAGAGGGTTAAGCCACAACGAATTTCTATTGGATTTTATTTCCATGAGAATAGCTAAGTGTAGTTGTTATCTCGTCAAGCCTATCACAACACCTCCTTCTTTACCCGGGCTTAGGACCGGCTATGTTATTACAACATAGGTGGAGTTGCATTTAAAACACAGATCCAAAGATTTTTTTTCCAGCAACACAGACGAGGGTTTTACGTGAGTGCGAGCAGACAATGGTGACGCGGGGATTGCGCGTGGGCGCGGGCACACAACGGCGAGGCGACATGCGGGCGTGGGAGGTAGCGCCTAGGCTGGTGATGGTGCGTGGCATCATGGGCATCAGCTAGCGGGCGCACGAGCTAACAACGGTGGGTCACGCGGGCTTGCACGATGGCAGGGCACTCGTAGAACGACTCATCTGGTGCGGCGTCGGCTCTGATAAAGTTGTTTAGATTTTAGAGATAAATGGTTGAGATATACAAGTGTAAAATTGCCTTATAGACTTGTAAATTTGAATCTATACACTACAGAAAACCAACGTTTTTTTCGTATGCCAAAAGTAATTTTATCGGCCCTCATGAAAATAATGTTACTTTTGTGAGCCGGTATCTCGCTCACGAAAGTGACATATATTCTCGTGGGTCTGTTGCTTGGCTCACGACAGTAACGTTAATTTTGTGGGTTTCAGAGCTGGCGCACGAACATATATGAAATCAAGCCGTCGGAACTGATCCTCTCGGTTTATTTTCGTCCGCCTTTGAAAAAGCTCACGAAAATAACATACAATGTCGTTGGCCTGGTACCAAGCTCACGAAAATAACATCTACTGTCGTCGAAAAGTCAGGCTCATGAAAATATATTGAATCAACCTGTCCAGACCGATCGTTTATTTTCGCGGCCTTTGAAAAAGCTCACGAAAACAACATACAATGTTGTCGGCCAGGTACTAAACTCACGAAAATAACATCTAATGTCGTCAGCCACAAGTGAGGCTCATGAAAATATATGGAATCAATCTGTCTAAACCCATCCCCTCGGTTTATTTTCGTTGGCCAAGTGAGAATATATCATCCTACTTTTTATTTGCATTTTATGTAGTCATGCTAACACTTTGGCTTGATACAGGTACAACGATGAGCGGGAAGATTAGGGGTTAGAGACAGTTTATTGGGCTGTTTTTAAAGCTCAAAATAAGGCTCCATTTGGTAAAAATGTTGCACTGACCATGTAACATCTATGCTCGTGAATGTTGTGTATCCTAAATAATGTTTGGACGGACGTTCTACCGTGAAATGAATTTGGTTCAATTTATGTCCTTGAAGGGTGAAAAATATATTCTGTTTATGTGCTAGATATATTATTCTGTTTATGTGTTTGATTCAGTTTATGTGCATGTAATAAGCTGCAATGTTCTTTATTTTCGTGAGCCATACACTGACACACGACAATACAACTATATTATTTTCATGGGCCACTCAGAAACACACGAAAATAGGACCACATTATTTTCGTGAGTCGAGGCATGACCCATGAAAATAATGTGGTCCTATTTTCATGGGCCGAGCCCTAGCCCACGAAAATAGTGAATTGTTATTTTCATGGGCCGAGGCCGTGGCCCACGAAAAATACTTGGTAGTTATTTTCATGTGCCGAAACTGGTCCACGACAATATGTATTTTCGTAGGTCTCCAACGGTCGACGATAGTATATTTATTTTCGTGGGCAGCCCACAAAGATAATTTTATTTTCGATAGCTTATTTTTGTGGGATTGAGGCCCACGAAAATAAGGCTAAAACTCATGAAAATATTTATTTTTGTATTCTACCTATTTTCGTGTGTTTCTAGCCTATGAAAATACGTTAGTTTCCTTTAATGATATAAGTGTACGGTGAGAATATATAGAACCCAAGGTCTAGCTAACTACAGAAAAATCTGCTGTGGGGCCCGAGGGACCATGCTCCAAGATCTACACATATACGCGTTAAAACCAGAGACGGAACTGAATCCAAGCGTTTCTTCCTAATCGCACACCTGAAGCTCCTTATTCAGCGAGATTAGGGCTTGGGGCTCTGGACTAGGGGCGCACCAGAGTTCGGCGGGTTTAGAAGATGGGTCAGGGGAAGGAAGGTCCACCTAGCGGTGGACATGGTTAGTGAGCTGGCTGTTGGGAGAATCGTTCCCGATTTGATCACGCGGTGTGTGTGTGGCTTGTGTTTACCGGATTGCATGAGAGTTTTTTAGAGCTCTACCGCTCGTCTGTTTCTTCGTTCGAATAAGTAGCGAGAATAACAAACTAGCGATCATGCAGAGTCCTCCGACGCCATGCACGGTCATAACAAACATGGCGCGAGTCACCGGCGATCCCTACATCCATGCGATCGCATGCACGACGTGATCACGCCCCCTAACGCCCTGACGTGCGGTTCAAGACATAAGAACCTTGGCTCACATGTTACACTTATTTGCAGGAACAAAAACACGGTTAAAACATACTCACAAGTATTAAAAATCTCCCCCTACTTCTGAGTTTTAAACTGCATAACTCCTATCTTCTCCCTGGGTTCTTGAAACTTCATTCTTCCCAAAGCCTTTGTAAGAATGTCAGCAAGTTCTTCATCAGTTTTGACGAACTCCAGGTTGATATCCCCACGCTCCACGCACTCCCTGACGAAATGAAACTTAATATCAATATGTTTACTCCGATCATGCAGCACAAGGTTCTTTGCCAAAGCTATTGCCCCTGTGTTATCCATCTTAACCGTTGGCACTGGCACCTGCACCCCAGTCACTTTCATTAGCACTCTCTGTAACCACACAACTTGACTTGCTGCTGCTGCTGCTGCCCCGGCCATATATTCCGCCTCGCACGCTGATTTTGCAACGGCCTTCTGCTTATGAGACATCCAGCTCACCGGGTTTCCTGCAAGGAAGAATATAACTCCGGTGATACTGCGCTGATCATCTAGGTCTCCCCTAGGTCACTGTCACTATATCCCACGAGATTGAATTCTCCTTCAGCTCAGGTGTAGAAAAGGCCATAATTTGTTGTTGCCGCCACGTACTGAAGTAGGTATTTAAGAGCTATCATATGTTCTTCTTGTGGTTCGGCCATGAACCTACTCAAATAACCAATACTGAAACTTAAATCAGGTCGAGTATGCAAGAGATACCTCAATCCCCCAATCAAGCTCCGGTATGTTGTGGCGTCCACCGTTGATGAAGAACCTTTCTTGGATAGTTTTAGTCGTGGCTCCATGGGTATCACACAACCATTGCATGTCCCCATTCCACTCCTATCAAGCAGTTTAGTTGCATAAGACTTTTGACAAAGCTCAATGCCTCGCTTACCTTGTCTCACTTCTATCCCAAGATAATAAGACAAGCTACCCAGATCACTCATTCGGAAAATTTTCTTCATCTCTTCCTTGAACTGCTTGATCACTTCCATAGACTCTCCAACAATCAACAGATCATCAACATAAACCCCAACAATAATTCTTGCTGCATCACCAGATCTTGTGTATAGTCTATGTTCAATCTTGCACCAGTTGAACCCCAACTTGCACAAGCTCTCATCAAGCTTACATTTCCAAGCACGAGGAGCTTGTCTGACCCCATATAAGGCTTTGTGAAGCTTGAGCACCATGTCACCTTTTTCCTCAGCTATGAAACCCGGTGGTTGAGCAACATACACCTCCCCTACAAGATTTCCATTGAAGAAAGCAGACTTAACGCCCATGTGGTGCACATACCATCAGAAATGAGCTGCAACTGCCAACACCACCCGAACAGACTCCATCCTTGCAACGGGTGCAAACACTTCTTCAAAATCAATGCCTTGCTTCTGAACATACCCTTTTGCAACGAGTCTTTCTTTGTGCCGCAAAACATTTCCAAACTCGTCTCTTTTTAGTTTGAAGACCCATTTTAGACCAATGGCCCGGTGTCCTTCTGGTAATTGCACCAGTGTCCACGTCTTGTTCTCCTCAATAGATGTTAGCTCTTCTATCATAGATGCCCGCCATTCTTTAGTCTTCAAGGCTTCATCAACATCACAAGGCTCCTCTCCAATGGCAGCTAGCAGCTCCTCGGTGACCTCCACTCTGGACTCGCAGCAAGGTGCAGTCTCCAGAATGTTTTTCAGCGTACAATAGCGCCCGAGGTGCATCACCAGCTTCACTGTCAACATCTGGTGTCACACTAGGCGGTGAGACAAACTCCACCACCCCTGGTGCAATTGGTCCCTGTCGACCCTTTGAATGCATCTCTCCAATAGGTGTTCTCCCATCATGATCAGTATGCATGGGCGAAGAACACCCGCTTCCTACCCCTGCTAAGTGACTACCGTGGATAGTATATTCCACTCTGAAGATGTCTTCATCATTGTTCAATACATCAGACTCATCATCACTCCACTTCCAGGGACGGTTCCCTTCAAACACTGCATCACGTGACACACACACTCGTCCGGTGTTGGGATTGTAAAACCGCCAGGCCTTACTACCTTGTTCATACCCAATGAACACCATCTGAGTGCTGCAACCTTCAAGTTTGCTGAGGCGCTTGTTCCCATGTTTCACGTGTGCAACACAAGCAAAAGTATGAAAGTAGTGAATGCTTGGATTTCTTCCATGCCATACCTCATACGGTGTTTTCCCTTCAACACTCCGAGTAGGTGAACAATTCAGAATGTAAACAACAACTGTTACCGCCTCCCCCCAGAACCAGCCAGGCATTCTCATCGCTTTGAGCATACTTCTTGCCATTCCCATAACAGTTTGGTTCCTCCGTTTGACCACCCTGTTCTGTTCTGAAGAATATGGTGCGGTCAGGTGACGTTGAATACCTTCCTTGATACAATGCTCCACAAATGTACGTGCTGTGAACTCTCCTCCATGATTTGTGCAAAGAGTTCCAATCTTCCTTCCAGCCTCAGCTTCTGCACGTACTTGGAATGCCACAAACACTCCCATTGCTTGGTCCTTGGCACTAATCAAAGTCACCCACATGTACTGACTTAAGTCATCAACAAGAAGGAAGAAGAACCTGTTGTCACTCGGTGTTGCAGGTGTTACAGGACCATAGAGATCCCCATGAAGCAGTTCCAACTTGCGCGTTGCCCTGAAGTTTGCCGGACCAGGGAACGATTGACGACGTTGCTTGCCAGCGAGAAAGCTCTCACAGACACAATCAATCTCAGTGATTTCAGGCAAGCCATACACCATCCTCTCTTCTGCAAGTTTCTTGAGACTACGGAAGTTGAGGTGCCCCATCCTTGCATGCCACCTCCAAGTTGTGTCGAGTCCTTGTGTTGCAAGACACGACGGGTGAACTACAACAAGTTCAAGGGTGTACAGGCGATTGATACCTCGTTTTACTTTGGCCACAGGTGTTCCTTGCTTGTCCCAGATCTTGATAAATCCATCAGCCGTCGATACACGATGCCCTTCTTCTTCAAGTTGACCAAGACTCACAATGTTTGCCTTGAGCATTGGAATGAGATAAACTCTGGCCAGAGCTTTGTGTCCGCCGTTCTTGCATTGGAATGTGACTTGTTATAATATTGTAAGTATTCTGGGAATCATTAGTATTGTCATTAGACCTCCTTACTGCTGTTATTAGGGGTCATTAGAGGCTGTCATTAGACCTCCTTACTGTTGTTTGTTAGGTGTCATTAGAGGCTGTCACTAAAGACCATTAGTGCCGTGATTACAACCAGCCTTGAGATGCAAGGCTGCTGTCCTATATATTGTATCCCATGGTGGCCTGAATACATACAAACAATTCAGAGGCGTTTCCTCTCTTCTATCATGGTATCAGAGCCTGATTTTTTTCGATTCCGCTCATATCTAGCCTCAGCCGCCGGTGTTCTGCTCGTGCTATCAGTATGGCTGATGACTCGGAGGCGACTGCCCTCCGTACCCGGCTAGAGGTGATCATGAAGGAGGCCGAGGACACAGTCGTTGCCGGCCTTCACCTTCAGGCAGCCGCGGTACTCAATGTTTGCCAATTGGTGAACATCGTCCTCGACTCCTCCTCCACCAATTACGCAGTTGGCGTGATCTCATGGAGCAGGCCCTTCAGCGCTACGCCCTGATCAATCACGTCACGGACGATGGACCGTCCAATGATCCGAGGTGGATCTGGATGGATAGTATCGTCCTTAATTGGATCATCAACTCCATCTCGACGGATCTTCACCAAGTGGTACGGGAACGCGGCTGCACAGCGCGCCACCTCTGGCTCGCTATCGAGAACCAGTTTCTTGGTAATCATGAAGAACATATTCTTCACCTTGATGCTGCCTTTAGCAATTTTGTTCAGGTTGACCTCTCAGTTAATGAGTACTTCCGCAAATTCAAGGCCATGGCTGATGGCCTAGCCGACCTTGGTGCCCCCGTTGAAGACCGTATTCTTGTCCTCAACGTTCTTCGGGGACTGAACCAACAGTTTGAGCACGTTGGCTCCATCATTCGGCGCTACTCGCCGTTTTCAAACTTCCTCAAAGTTCAGGATGATCTACTGCTGGAGGAGATCCACATGGACAGTACCGGACCTCCGACTACCCCGACGGTGCTCTACACCAATGCCGCGTCTGCGACAACCAAGCCACCGTCATCCATGCGTCTCAACCACCCAATGGTGGGAACAGTGGTAGCGGTGGTAACAAGAACAAGAACAAAAACTGCAAGAACAACAACGGTGGCGGCGGTCGTGGTGGCTCTTCCGGTCAGACCACCTCTGTGCTGTTCCCAACGACAGGACCAGCATAACCTGGCCGACCTACGGCCACCGGTGGCAAGGGCACATGACTATGTACCCCGGTCCCGTACCCACTGGACAGTAGCGTCCGCAGGCCTTCATGGCCACTCCGGGCCTCTACGAGCCTCCCAGTCCATTGTCTGGACCACAACAGCAGCTTCCGTACCAGCAGACCACCCCAGCTGGAGCTGGTATCCCTGGATCGGCGCAGGATGGGACCAGCAGTCGCTGGCCAACTCCTTCAGCACCATGGCGCTCCAACCACCCCCAACCTTGGTCCAGGACTGGGTGGTAGACTCCGGCGCCACACACCACACCACTACGCTTGTTGGTAATATTTCCACTCTTCGTCCTGTGACCTCATCTACTCCTTCATCTATCATTGTAGGTAATGGCTCATCTCTTCCGATCATCTCAGTACGCGACTTGGTTCTTCCTGGGCCATTCTACCTAAACAATATTTTGCTTGCCCCTACTATGGTTCAAAGTCTCCTTTCTGTTCGTCATCTTACAACTGATAATTGGTGCTCAATAGAATTTGACCCGTTTGGTTTGTCTGTGAAGGATCTTACAACCAAAAACATGATCGTCAGGTCGAATAGCACCGGCCCGTTGTACACGATGCGTGTTCCAGGGTCAATCACTCCATCATCCCGGCCCTGACGCTTTATCTAGTCTATATAGATCTTCCTTAATCCAATGCACCAGTAATAAACATGAATTTTGTCATGCATGTCAGTTAGGAAAACACATCAGGTTACCCTTTTGTAGCTCATTGCATCGTGTGGGACATGCCTTTGATTTAATACATCTTGATCTTTGGACATCTCCTGTGATTAGTGTGTCGGGTTACAAGTATTACTTGGTCATTCTTGATGATTTCACTCATTACTTGTGGAGTTTCCCTCTGAAACGTAAATCTGATACCTTTACCACATTATCACATTTCTTTGCCTATGTGTCTACTCAGTTCAGCAGGAAGGTCAAGGCTATCCAGTGTGACAACGGGCGTGAGTTTGACAACTCTCCCACTCGGACCTTCCTCCTGTCACATGGTACACAGCTCCGGATGTCGTGTCTATACACATCCCCGCAAAACGGAACTTGTGTGTGAAGAAACTTTTGCCTGTAACAATGTTGGAGTTCTGAGGTCGTGGGACAAGGTCCCATGTCCCATTACTCAGCAGGGCCTCATACACATCCTCCATAGCCGCACGCCCAACTTATTTAGCAGCGGAAGACTCTAAACGACAGAAGAAAATCACCAAAGACAGCAGGCTCCAACTTCAACTCCACAGGCATGTTGACGGTAGTACGCACGCCTAGTACTCCACATGTTCCTCGAAATATTCTTCTCCTGCAGCTGATGTATATGTGGGAATGCAAGGGTGAGTACATGTCGTACTCAGCAAGTGCGGGAAAAGTATAACATGTAGCTTACAAGAAGGTACAGAATAAAAAGGTTCCTTGCAGCAAGCAAATTTTATTTCACAAACATGGTAAAAACAGCAACTATTTCTAGGTGAGTTTAATCCCAACATAACCAAGTAATTCAGCAACATTCCTTCATCATAATTTACCATTTATCATGCTTCAACCAGCCAATAATATTTCTCAAGTTCATCTCATACTCATAAATATTCATAACCATCTCATATTCATATAACTGAAACCAAACTCATTTTCATGACCTAAGACAGTCCCAAAACCAATCCCAATGACCATACCCGAATAACCATCCCGAGTTTTGCCCCTAATCATGGAAGTTTGGCCAGGTTCTTGTAACCGGAAGCACGGCTATCATGATAGTTTTACACACTGCAGAGGTGGCACCACTTTACCCACAAGTTCGTGATTTCGTCACCCGTCGGCGACTAGAGAAACCTCCATTATACCAATACACAACCGTCAGTGTATAGCCAAGAGATCAAAAAATAGCCTTTACAAAGGGGCTACTAGGATGTACGGACCCACTGAGGTTTCACCGGCAGGCTCGAATCTAAATTCTCCCACCCACGGGCCCTCTCTTGTGCCATGCAGTTCCCAGGGAAGTCCTCCTCGACTCCCATTCCCGCGCCATCCAATGGTCCATAACAAGCTAGCAACACACCTAATTAGTCAGCTAAGCCGCACCCATATTTGGCCTTGTGGTGGCACTGTTTTCCTGGCATGTGCTCGCATGAATCGGTCCTTAGATCTACGGCAAGCAAACCACCATCTCATTCAGCAACATCCACGAACCAAGCTTTCCTAGATCTCCCCGATTTCATGCTCATTAACATCATCAAGTTCTCATCATCATTATTCATATGAGTGTAGTAGCTAACCATGTTTTACTTCAGCTTCCCGTATCCTGTAAGTTAAGCGAAGCAAAAAGGAAAAACGACCATACCTGACTCATCAACTTTCCCGGCGACAAGGATGGTCAACGAAACTAGTAAACTCATATAAAAAGGATGTCCCATCAACTTGACTCAAGCATACGAGTTTCGCAAACAAAACAGTTCCAAAACATAGGATCAATATGGTCAAGGGGCACTTGCCTTGCTCCCATGGTGAGTGTTGCTCAAGCGTCTTGAAGTCTTGGTGCTGTAGTTCCTCGTAGACGACCTCTTGAGCTTGTCCTTCTACTCACGACCACACACATACAAAATTTACAGAAATCAATTATCATACACAATCTTTACCCAAGATGCAATGAGGTGGATGGATCCAAATCCTATGGTGCAGTTTTATAAAACCAGTTTGTACGTGTCCTTGCATGTTTTAGTAGGCTTCCATGGGGTTTTATGATGAAAGGGTGCTGGGATAAAGTGTGGATGTGGTGATGATCTCAAAAAAAGATGTAGATCAATTCCACCATCAAAAATCGACCAAAACATGATCTGTCCACACGCAGAAGTTTCTGCTTGAAGAGGCGAAGAAAACGGATGCGTAGGAACAGCGGCGACGTCGTAAGAGGGATAATGAAAACCTACCTCACTTCCTCCTTGCGGCAGGGCCTCCCTCCTAGCAATGGCAGCAGCGGGGGATTTTTCTGCGGGGAATTATGGTAGGGCAGAATATTGTGCTTCTTCTCCGGCGTCGGCGAGGCGTGACGGGGCTCGACGGCGGGGCTCGTCAGCGGGGGCTCGATGGCGGGACTCGTCGGCGGGGCTCGACGGCGGGGCTTGATGGCGACCAAACTCCAGCAAGGGGGGGGGCTCGGTGACTTGGGCAGAGGGGGGCAACTCGGCTAGTTTGGGGGGGGGCAAGGGGGCAACTCGGCGAGTTCAGGGGGGGCGGGGGCCAACTCGGCGAGTTAGGGGGCCAGGGGGCGGCTGGGGGGCTGTATTTATAAGGGGGGAAAAGAGAGTCCTAGGGGTGGAAACATAGAGTCCTAGCAACATGGGACTCAACCAAAGAGTCCTAGCGGTGGAAACAAAAAGTCCCAGTAAGATGGGACTCAACCAAAGAGTCCTAGATGTGGGGAATAGGGTTTCCCCCCTCAAGGCTGTGGCCAAGGGGTCTCCCCCCTAACTGGTGCGGCCAATTTGGGAGAAAATTCCCCCCAAATGTGGGGGAAATTCCCCCCCCCCCCAGGGGAATTTTGGGGAATTTGGGGAGATTTGGGGGAAATTTGGCAAAATTTGGGGATGGCTCAATTTAGCTATCTTATTTCCATTTCTCTCCATTTCTATGTTCCTTTCTTCATTTCTATATTCCTTTCTCCGTTTCTATATCCCTTTCTCCATTTCTATGGTTCTTTCTCCATTTCTATGGTTCTTTCTCCATTTCCATATTCCTTTCTCCATTTATACTTCTTTTTAAATGCTTCTCTACATGAAAAATGTATGCAATGCATGGTAGTGAAATTGAGGATGTTACAAACGTATCCCCCTTAAAATGAATCTCACCCTCGAGATTCGATAGAGTGGAGAAGAGATGGGGGAATTCCGCCTTGAGACCTTCCTCACGTTCCCATGTAGTTTTTGGCTTTAGTGTGATGGCTCCATTGTACCTTGCACCAACGGATTACTTTGTTCCTCGTGACCCTTTCCTTCACATACAAGATTTTGACGGGGTGTTCCGCGTAGGTCAGATCCTCTTGAAGCTCTAGCTCATCCATCGGTACTTGTTCTTCCGATACTCTAAAGCATTTCTTGAGCTGAGATACGTGAAACACATCATGCACGTCAGAGAGGTGCGTTGGCAGCTCTAGTTGATAGGCTACCTCTCCTCGCTTGACCAAAATCTTGAATGGCCCGATGTAGCTAGGTGCTAACTTGCCTTTGACGTTGAACCGTCGTTGGCCTCGGATAGGTGACACTTTAAGATACACGAGTCTCCCACTTCGAAGGTCAATCTTCTTCGCCTATTATCCGCATAACTCTTTTGTCGTGACTGAGCTTCCTTCAAGTTTTCACGTATCGTTTAGACTTGATTTTCAGCGTCTTGCAGCACTTCGGGTCCGAATACTTGGCTTTCTCCGGTCTCATTCCAGAACAGCAGTGTTCTACACTGTCTACCATAAAATGCTTCGAAAGGTGACACCTTCAAGCTGGCTTGGTAACTGTTGTTGTACGAGAATTCAGCATATGGCAAGCTTTTATCCCAACTATGCCCATGTTTCAAGGCGCAAGCTCTCAACATGTCTTCCAAAATCTGATTTGTCCTCTCGGTTTGCCCATCAGTTTGCAGGTGATATGCAGAGCTGAAATTCAATCGCGTACCCATGGCTTCATGCAGCTTCTTCCAGAATGTAGAGGTAAATTGAGAACCTCGATCTGAAACTATCCTCTTCGGAACTCCATGGCGACAAATGATTTTCTCCATATACAGCTCGGCTAGTTGTGCGACGGTGTACTTGGTTCTAACAGGAAGGAAGTGGGCTGTTTTTGTCAATCGGTCCATGGTAACCCAAATGGAGTCGTAGCCGGAATGAGTACGACGCAATTCGACTATGAAATCCATGCTGATGTCTTCCCACTTCCACTCGGGTACTTTTAATGGCTGCAACAATCCAGCAGGTCTTTTGTGTTCGGCCTTCACTTGTTGGAACGTGTCGCATAGGGCAACATATTCAGAAATATCCCTTTTCATACCATCCCACCAATAGCATGTTTTCAGGTCCTTGTACATCTTTGTACAGCCGGGGTGTATGGAATAAAGTGAGTCATGTGCCTCCTTTAGTATCGTGTCACGGATGTGCTTCACGTTAGTCACACAAATCCTTTTCCCTAACTAAAGCGTGCCTTTCTCGTCTTCCTTGAAATCCTTTTCTATGCCTTGTCGGATTCTTTCCTTGATTTCCTCATCTGTTTCTTGGCCATCTTATATCTCTTGTTCCAGCGTTGAGTTCAGTTCGATCACCTCCATCTCGTTCAAGAATCCGAGACACAATCGTTCAAACTCCTTACGCAGCTCGGATGGCAGCTCCCGAACCGTGAGTTGATGACATGCTCATTTTCGGCTCAACGCATCAGATACTACATTGGCCTTTCCAGGGTGATAGTTGATTCCAACATCATAATCCTTGATGAGTTCCGACCATCAACGTTGCCTTAAATTCAAATCCGTTTGCGTGAATATATACTTGAGGCTTTTGTGATCCGTATAGATCTCACATCGGTGGTCAAGGATATAATGCCTCCAAATCTTCAAGGCATGTACCACGGCTGCAAGTTCCAAGTCATGTGTGGGGTAATTCAGCTCATATTTCTTTAGTTGTCTCGATGCATAGGCTACCACTTGTCCTCCTTGCATGAGCACACATCCAATCCCTTGTCTTGATGTGTCACAATATATATCGAAACTCTTGCTCACGTCCGGCAATACCAAAACCGGGCGCTGTTGTTAATCTCTTCTTTAGCTCCTCAAAGCTTTCTTGACACGCTGGTGTCCACTGAAATGCTTTCACCTTCATGAACAATTCCATCATAGGCTTCGCTATTTTGGAGAAATCATTGATGAACCGGCGGTAGTATCCAGACATCCCAAGGAAACTCTGAATATCTCTTACATTCTGCGGTTGGTTCCACTTCAAAACATTGCCTACTTTTTCGGGATCAACTGATACTCCTCCTTCGGATATGATGTGGTCTAGGAACGATATCTCCTTTAGCCAAAATTGACACTTGCTGAACTTGGCATACAATTGATGCTCTCGCAGTTTCTGCAATGTCAATCTCAAGTGTTCTTCATGTTCTTCCTCGCTTTTTAAATACACCATAATGTCATCGATGAAAACCACGACGAACTTGTCCAAGTACTCCATGAAGACCTTATTCATGAGGTACATAAAGTATGCGGGTGCATTCGTTAACCCAAAAGACATAACGGTATATTCATACAAACCATACCATGTTCGAAATGTAGTCTTGGGCATGTCGGAGGGCTTAATCTTCAGCTGGAAGTATCCTGACCGAAGATCAATCTTGGAGAAAATTCGGGCACCTTTCATTTGATCGAACACGTCCCCTATGCGAGGCAGCAGGTATTTATTCTTGATCGTCACTTCGTTGAGAGACCTATAGTCCACACACATCCTTTGGGTCCCATCTTTCTTGTCCACGAAGAGCACGGGGGCTCCCCACGGTGACGAGCCTGGGCGTATAAAACCATTATCTAGCTGCTCCTGAATTTGTTTCTTGAGCTCCACTAATTCATTAGCAGGCATCCTATACGGCCTCTTCGCTATAGGTGCAGTTCCGGGTACTAAATCAATGGCAAATTCAATGTCCCAGTCAGGTGGCATCCCTAGAAGTTCTTCTAGGAACACATCTAAATATTCTTGAACCACCGGAATGCTTTCCAATGTTGCTTCTTCCATGTGGTTCAGCACTGCTTTCTAGGTTGTAGGTTGAGCTGCCTCGAACTCAATACGAGTACCGTGCTCACTCGTCAACTGCACGATCCTATGAGCACATTGAATCATTCCGTTGTGCTTGCTTAACCAGTCCATTCCAAGTATTATTTCAATCCCTGGGGAATCCGAGACGGTAAGGTTGACAAAAAAGTCTACCCCCCTTATTTTAAGGCTTACTTTCGGATTAGAATTTAGAATTGAAAGAATCGATTTCCCAACTACATGCATCAAGGTGTATGAACTTAGTATCTTCCCAGACCCCACATGTGTGGGAGCCTTCGGCTCTGGGTACGCCTTTTTTTTTATGCATCAAGATGTATGAACTTAGTATCTTCTTTTATTAATTTCAGCCTATATGAGGATGTGAACACATGCCGAAGCATCTCACATCTCTCCACTATGTGTGTATGTGGACATTCGCCGATGCGTCCCACAACTCACACCAGCACACAAACCAAGCAACCATCACAAAAATTCAGTACACCACTATTATTCAAGCTTACTACGATCTAAACGTTCCTATTACAGCTTTATTCAATGGAAACCTAAACTTCATCGTGAGAACCGGTGCTGTTCTCACCGTGTGACAGGGGTGGTCCATACATGGATGCATGCCATGGTGAGTCGGCAGTCCATGTAGGGATAGATGACGCTGGTGCTCCATTTGCTCCCGCGTTGGCACGAGTCTCCTCCTGTTTTCCAGCAAATACAGCTTCTTGCGGAGATAACGGATCTCTTCTTGTGCGCTTGCATAGCGGTTTCCTAACTCCATGAGCAACCTCTGAGACTTGTCAGCAGCTTGTGGTTGGAAAGAGCTCCTCCATGGGGTCCAATGATCTCCCTTGTACCACTCTTCCGATACGGGTGCAGCTCAAAAGTAGTGTTCTCAAGCTGCTCACGGAAGGCGTAGCACAGTCCGGTGAGTGCATCCCATGCAGCATCATCGATAGCTTCTGCCCTTGTAGCTCTACATGTGGGTATGAAGTGCCAAGTGACAACCCTACCGTTAGATAGGATGGTTACTTCAGCCTTCCACTCGTCATGTCCGAGACGAGGGACTTTCTTGAGGAGATACTCCAGGTATAAGCTGCATCAATCCAGAAATTCTTTAAGCTCCTTGGATATGTGTCCTCCTTCCATCCTGTCGGACCAGAATTCATCACCTTCATTCTCGGCCTCAGCAGGGGGGTGGCTCCTCTTCGGATTCATCTACTTCCGACATAGCTTCGTGAAACTCCGCTGGTTGTAAACCAGCGTGAAACTCCTCCTGAGGTGCGTACCAATGCTGCTCTTGTGGATCATCTTCCATGTCGTCTTCGAATGGTTCCACCTCTTCCAGATCCTCTTCCTCATGCGTAGAGCTATTGACTTCATATTCATCATGTGGTTCCATCTTCACCCCCTCCTAATATGGTCCATCAGACACCTCAATGGGGTTAAGTGCACTCCCACGTGGTGGTGGATGAGTCCTTATGCGTGCTGTGCTCCTAGTCACCGGCATCTATAAATAAGACATGAGAAACTTTAGAGAAGAAGAAAATAACTCCAAAGCTTCAGAAGCTATGAAGCAAGAAAACAAAAGTGTTGCTGTCCAATAGAAGAGAAAAAGAGGGACTGAAAATAGCACTTTGCGGTGGCTGAATTGACAAGTAAAGTGCAGCAGCAAATTTTTTTTCGAAAATAGCAGTTTATAGGGGTGTTCCTATGTGTTTTAGAGTGTCCATTATACCTAGTATTGCATCCAACGGTCAACGTGGATCTGGTACCAATTTCTGACACCCGGTTCCGAAAATAGAACCAAGTGAATGCATATGTGTGCCCAGGATGTTCATCACACATACACATATACTCCACAAACTGAATTCAGAATATAACAATGAAAAAATATTGTTTAAATACTTTATTACAATGACTTAATGTCTCATTCATGAATATCTAACTTAATCTTGCAGCGGAAGACTCTAAACGACAGCGAAAAATGACTAAAACAGCAGGCTCCAACTTCAACTCCACAGGCATATGTACGGTAGTTCGCACGCCTAGTACTCCACATGTTCCTCGAAGTACTCTTCTCCTGTAGCTGATAATTATGTGGGAATGCAAGGGTGAGTACATGTCGTACTCAGCAAGTGCGGGAAAAGTATGACATGTAGCTAACAACAAGGTAGGCAATAAAAAGGCTCATTGCAGCAAGCAAATTTTATTTCACAAATATGGTAAAAACAACAACTATTTCTAGGTGAGTTTAATCCCATCATAACCAAGTATTTCATCAACATTCCTTCATCATAAATATTCATAACCATCTCATATTCATATAACCGAATCCAAATTCATTGTCATGACTCAAAACAGTTCCAAAACCAATCCCAATGACCATACCCAAATAACCATACCAAGTTTTGCCTCTAATCATGGAAGTTGGCCAGGTGCTTGTAACTGGAAGCACGACTATCATGATAGTTTTACAGTCTACAGAGGTGGCACCACTTTACCCACAAGTTTGTGATTTCGTCACCTGTCGGCAACTAGATAAAACCTCCATTATACCAGTACACAACCGTCGGTGTATGGCCAAGAGATCACAAAATAGCCTTTACAAAGGGGCTACTAGGATGTACGGACCCACTGAGGTTTCACCGGCAGGCTCGAATATCCATTCTCCCACCCACGGGCCCCTCTTGTGCCATGCAGTTCCCAGGGCAGTCCCTCTCGACTCCCATTCCCCGCGCCATCCAACGGTCTACAACAAACTAGCAACACACCTAATTAGTAAGCTAAGCCGCACCCATATTTGGCGTTGTGGTGGAACTGTTTTTCTGGCATGTGCTCGCATGAACCGGTCCTTAGATCTACGGCAAGAAAACCACCATTTCATTCAGCAACATCCACGAACTATGCTTGCCTAGATCTCCCCTATACCATGCTCATTAACATCATCAAGTTCTCATCATCATTATTTGTATGAGTGCAGTAGCTAACCATGTTTTAATTCAGCTTCCCGTATCCCATAAGTTAAGCAAAGCAAAAAGGAAAAACGACCATACCCGACTCATCAACTTTCTCGGCGACAAGGATGGTTCAACTCCTATAAAAGGGGTGTCCCGTCAAGTTGACTCAAGCATACGAGTTTTCGCAAACAAAACAGTTCCGAAACATAGGATCAATATGGTCAAGGGGCACTTGCCTTGCTCCCGTGGTTCGTATTGCTCAAGCGTCTCAAAGTCTTGGTTCTGTAGTTCCTCGTAGACGGCCTCTTGAGCTTGTCCTTCTACTCATGACCACGCACATACAAAATTTACAGCAATCAATTATCATGCACAATCTTTACTCAAGATGCAATGAGGTGGATGAATGCAAATCCTATGGTGCAGTTTTATAAAACCAGTTTGTACGTGTTCTTGCATGTTTTAGTAGGCTTCTATGGGGTTTTATGATGAACAAGGGTGCTGGGATCAAGTATGGACGTTGTGATGATCTCAACACAAGATGTAGATCAATTCCACTGTCAAAAATCAACCAAAACATGATCTGTCCGCACACAGAAGTTTCTGCTTGAATAGGCGAACAAAATGGATGCATAGGAACAGCGGCGACGTCGTAAGAGGGGAAATGAAGACCTACCTCACTTCCTCCTTGCGACAGGGCCTCCCTTCTAGCAATGGCAGCAGCGTGGGATTTTTCTACAGGGAATTATGGTAGGGCAGAACGCCGGGCTTCTTCTCCGGCGACGGCGAGGCATGAACGGGCTCGACGGCGGGGCTCGATGGCGGGGCTCATCGGCGGGGCTCGACGGCGGGGCTCAACGGTGACCAAACTTTGGCAAGGGGAGCTCGGCGACTTGGGCAGGGGGGGGCAACTCGGCGAGTTGGGGGGGGGGCAGGGGGCAACTCGACGAGTTGGTGGGGCAGGGGGGCGGCTGGCGGAGTTGTATTTATAATAGGGAAAAAGAGAGTCCTAGGGGTGGAAACATAGAGTCCTAGCAAGATGGGACTCAACCAAAGAGTCCTATGGGTGGAAACAAAAAAGTCCTAGCAAGATGGGACTCAACCAAAGAGTCCTAGAGGTGGGGAATAGGGTTTCCCCCCTCAGGGCTGCGGCCAAGGGTTCTGCCCCCTAATTGGTGCGACCAATTTGGGGGAAAATTTTCCCCCAAATGTGGGGGAAATTCCCCCTAGGGGAATTTTGGGAGATTTGGGGATGGCTCAATTTAGCTATCTTATTTCCATTTCTCTCCATTTCTATGTTCCTTTCTCTATTTCTATATTCCTTTCTCCATTTCCATATCCCTTTCTCCATTTCTATGGTTCTTTCTCCATTTCCATATTCCTTTCTCCATTTCTACTTTTTTTAAAATGCTTCTCTACATGAAAAATGTATGCAATGCATGGTAGTGAAATTGAGGGTGTTACAATGTTGCCCTATGCAACATATTCCAACGAGTGAAGGCCGAGCATCAAAGACCCGCTGTATTGTTGCAGCCATTAAAAATACCCGAGTGGAAGTGGGAAGACATCAGCATGGACTTCATAGTCGGATTGCCGCGTACTCAGTACGGCTACGAGTCCATTTGGGTTATCGTGGACTGATTGATGAAAACAGCCCACTTCGTTCCTGTTAGAACCAAGTACACCGTCGCACAATTAGCCATGCTGTATATGGAGCAAATTGTGTGTCGCCATGGAGTTCCGAAGAGGATAGTTTCAGATCGAGGTTCTCAATTTACCTCTAGGTTCTGGAAGAAGCTGCATGAAGTCATGGGTACACGGTTGAATTTTAGCTCCGCATATCACCCGCAAACCGACGGGCAAACTTAGAGAACAAATCAGATTTTGGAAGACATGTTAAGAGCTTGCGTCTTGAAACATGGGCGTAGTTGGGATAGGAGCTTGCCGTATGCTGAATTCTCATACAACAACAGCTACCAAGCCAGATTGAAGATGTCACCCTTTGAAGCATTGTATGGTAGACGGTGTAGGACACCGCTGTTCTGGAACGATACTGGAGAAAGCCAAGTATTCGGACCCGAAGTGCTTCAAGACGCTGAAAAGCAGATCCAAACGATGCGTGAAAACTTGAAGGCCGCTCAGTCACAACAAAAGGTTTATGTGGACAATTGGTGAAGAAGATTGACCTTCGAAGTGGGAGACTTCGTGTATCTTAAGGTGTCGCCTATACGAGGCCAACAACGGTTCAACGTTAAAGGCAAGTTAGCACCTCGCTACATCAGGCCATTCAAGATTTTGGCCAAGCAAGGAGAGGTAGCCTATCCACTAGAGCTGCCAACGCACCTCTCCGACGTGCACGACGTGTTTCACGTATCTCAGCTCAAGAAATGCCTAAGAGTACCAGAAGAACAAGTACCGATGGATGAGCTAGAGCTTCAAGAGGATCTGACCTACGTGGAACACCCCATCAAAATTTTGGACATAAAGGAGAGGGTCACGAGAAACAAAGTGATCCGTTGGTGCAAGGTACAATGGAGCCATCACACGGAAGCCGAAACTACATGGGAACGTGAGGAATATCTCAAGGCAAAATTTTCTCATCTCTTCTCCACTCTGTCGAATCTCGAGGGTGAGATTCATTTTAAGGGGGGTAGGTTTGTAACACCGTCAATTTCACTACCATGCATTGCATACATTTTTCATTTAGAAGAGCATTCAAAAAGAAGAAGAAATGAAGAAAGGAATATAGAAGCTACTAAAATGATAAAAGGAAATAGAAATGGAAAATGATGACGATAAAATAGCCAAATTGAGTCACTCCAATTCTTCCAAAAAATTTCCAAATTTTTCCTGATTTTCCCCAAAATTCCCCTAGGAGGAATTTCCCACACATTGGGAGGGGGGGATTTCCCCCAAATTGGCCGCACCAAATTAGAAGGGAGAAACCCTAATAGGGCCCACCTCCCCTTGGCCGCAGCCCTTGAGGGGGAACCCTAGTCCCCCACCTCTAGTACTCTTTTGTTAAGTCCCCCACCTCTAGGACTCTTTGGTTAAGTCCTCCACCTCTAGGACTCTTTGTCCCCCGCCCCTAGGACTCTTTGGTTGAGCCTCCTACCTCTAGGACTCTTTGTTTCCACTCCTAGGACTCTTTGGTTGAGTCCCCTACCTCTACGACTCTTTGTTTCCACCTCTAGGACTCTTTTTTCCCCTTATAAATATAACCCCACCCCCCTAGCCGCACCCCTCCCCCTTTTGGCCGACACCCCCCTGCCCCAAGTCGCCGAGTTTCCCCCCCTTGCTGCCAAGTCACCGAGAACCCCCTTGCCAGAGTTTGGCCGCCGTCGAGCCCCATCACGCCTCGCCGTCACTAGAGAAGAAGCCCAACGTTCTGCCCTAGCCATAATTCTCCACGGAAAAAATCCCCCGCTGCTTCCATTGCTAGGAGGGAGGCCCTGCCACAAGGAAGAAGTGAGGTAGGTCTTCATTATCCCTCTTACGACGTCGCCGCTGTTGCTACACATCCGTTTTCTTCGCCCCATTCAAGCAGAAACTTTTCCGTGTGGACAGATCATGTTTTGGTCAATTTTTGACGGTGGAATTGATCTACATCTTGTGTTGAGATCATCACCACATCCACACTTGATCCCAGCACCCTTGTTCATCATAAAACCCCATGGAAGCCTACTAAAACATGCAAGAACACGTACAAACTGGTTTTATAAAACTGCACCATAGGATTTGCATTCATCCACCTCAGTGCATCTTGAGTAAAGTTTGTGCATAATATTTGATTGCTGTAATCTTTGTATGTGCATGGTCGTGAGTAGAAGTACACGCTCAAGAGGCTGTCTACGAGGAATTACAGCACCAAGACTTCGAGACGCTTAAGAAACATGAACCGTGGGAGCAAGGCATGTGCCCCTTGACCATATTGATCCTATGTTTCCGAAACTGTTTTGCTTGCGAAAACTCGTATGCTTGAGTCAACCTGATGGGACACCCTTTTATAGGAGTTTACTAGTTTTGTTAACCATCCTTATCGCCAGGAAAGTTGATGAGTCGGGTATGGTCGTTTTTTTCCTTCTTGCTTCGCTTAATTTACGGGATACAGGAAACTGAAATAAAACTTGTTAGCTACTGCACTCATGATATTAAAGATGATGAGAACTTGATGATGTTGATGGAATCGGGGAGATCTAGGCAAGCTTGGTTTGTGGATGTTGCTGAATGAGATGGTGGTTTGCTAGCCGTAGATCTAAGGACCGGTTCATGCGAGCACATGCCAGGAAAACAGTGCCACCACAAGAACAAATATGGGTGCGGATTAGCTGACTATTTAGGTGCATTGCTAGCTTGTTATGGACCTATGTATGGTTCGGGGAATGGGAGTCAATGAGGACTGCCCCTGGGAACTGCATGGCGCAAGAGGGGGCCCGTGGGTGGAAGAATGGAGATTCGAGCCTGTCGGTGAAACCTCAGTGGGTCCGTACATCCTAGTAGCCCCTTTTTAAAGGCTATTTTCTGATATCTTGGCCATACACCGACGGTTGTGTACTGGTATAATGAAGGTTCTTTCTAGTCACCGACGGGTGACGAATTCACAAACTTTGTGGGTAAAGTGGTGCCACCTCTTGTGACACCCGGTTCCGAAAATAGAACCAAGTTAATGCATATGTGTGCCCAGGATGTTCATCACACATACACATGTAATCCACAAACTGAATTCAGAATATAACCATGAATAAATAGTGTTTAAGTACTTTATTACAATGACTCAATGTCTCACTCATGAATGTCTAACTTATTCTTGCAGTGGAAGACTCTAAACGACAGCGGAAACAACTAAACAGCAGCAGGCTCCATCTTCAACTCCACAGGCATGTTAACGGTAGTTCGCATGCCTAGTACTCCACATGGTCCTTGAAGTACTCATCTCCTGTAGCTGATGTTTATATGATAATGCAAGGGTCAATACATGTCGTACTCAGCAAGTGTGGGAAAAGTATGACATGTAGCTTACAACAAGGTAGGAAATAAAAAGGCTCATTGCAGAAAGCAAATTTTATTTCTCAAACATGATAAAAACAGCAACTATTTCTAAGTGAAATTTATCCCAACATGACCAAATAATTCAGCAACATTTTCTCATCATAATTCACCACTTATCAAGTCTCATTCAGCCATTAATCTTTCTCAAGTTCATCTCATACTCATAAACATTCATAACCATCTCATATTCATATAACCGAAACCAAACTCATTATCAAGACTCAAAACAGTCCCAAAACTAATCCCAAGGACCATACCACAACCATACCGAATAACCATCCCAAGTTTTCCCTCTAATCATGGAAGTTGGCCAGGTGCTTGTGACCGGAAGCACGGCTATCATGATAGTTTTACACTCTGCAGAGGTGGCACCACTTTACCCACAAGTTCGTGATTTCGTCACCCATCGGCGACTGTAGAACCTCCATTATACCAGTACATAACCATCGGTGTATGGTCAAGAGATCACAAAATAGCCTTTACAAAGGGGCTACTAGATGTATGGACTCACTGAGGTTTCATTGGCAGGCTCGAATCACTAGTCTCCCACCCACGGGCCCCCTCTTGTGCCATGCAGTTCCCAGGGCAGTCCTATATCGACTCTCATTCCCCGCGCCATCCACGGTCCATAACAAGCTAGCAACACACCTAATTAATCAGCTAAGCCGCACCCACACTTGGCCTTGTGGTGGCACTGTTTTTCTTGCATATTCTCGCATGAACCGGTCCTTAGATCTATGGCAAGTTTCACCATCTCATCCAGCAACATTCACGAACCAAGCTTGCCTAGATCTCCCCCGATTCCATACTAATTATCATCATCAAGTTCTCATCATCATTGTTCATAAGAGTGCAGTAGCTAACCACGTTTTAATTCAGCTTCCCGTATCCCGTAGATTAAGCGAAGCAAAAAGGAAAAACGACCATACGCGGCTCATCAACTTTCCCGGTGACAAGGATTGTTACAAAGCTAGTAAACTCCTATAAAAGGGTGTCCCATAAAGTTGACTCAAGCATGCACATTTTCGCAAAGAAAACAGTTTCAAAACATGGGATCAATATGGTCAAGGGGCACTTGCCTTGCTCCCGTGGTTCTTGCTGCTCGAGCGTCTCGAAGTCTTGGTGCTGTAGATCCTCGTAGATGGCCTCTTGAGCTTTTTCTTCTACTCATGATCACGCACATACAAAATTTACAGCAATCAATCATCATGCACAAACTTTACTCAAGATGCAATGGGGTAGATGAATGCAAATCCTATGGTGCTGTTTTATTAAACCAGTTTGTATGTGTTCTTGCATGTTTTAACGGGCTTTCATGGGGTTTTATGATGAACAAGGGTGCTGGGATCAAGTGTAGATGTGGTTATGATCTTTACTCAAGATATAGATCAATTCCACCGTCAAAAATCGATCAAAACGTGATCTGTCCACATGAAAAAATTTCTGTTCGAAGGGGGCGAAGAAAATGGATGCGTAGAAACAGTGGCGATGTCGTAAGATGGGTAATAGGGACCTACCCCACTTCCTCCTTGGTGGCAGGGCCTTCCTTCTAGCAATGGCAGCAGAGGGAAAGTTTTCTATGGATAATTAGGGCAGGAAAGATCATTGGTTCTTTCCCGGCGACGGCGAGGCGTGACGGGGCTCGACGGCGGAGCTCGTCAGCGGGGCTCGACGACGGGGCCCAACGGCAGGGCTCGTTGGTGGGGCTCACAGGTGGGGCTCACCGGCGACCAAACTCCGGCGAGGGGGGGGGGGGCAACTCGGCGAGTTGGGGGCTAGGGCCTCCAAGTCGCCGACTTGGGAGTGGGGGAGAGGGTAGGGGGGCTACGGCCAAAAGTGGGGGTTTGGGTTCTATTTATAAGGGGGGAGAGGGGAGAATCCTACTCCAATTGGAACTAAATCCTAACAAACTTTTCCCCATTTAATTTGGTGTGGCAGCAATGAGGGGGAATTCCCCAATGTGGGGAAACTTCCCCTTTTGGGGGGAATTGGGGAATTTGGAGATTTGGGGAAATTGGAATTGGCTCATTTCAGCTATCTTTTTCCAATTCCCCACCATTTCTATGTCACTTACTCCATTTCTACATTGCCTTTCTCCATTTCTATGCCCCATTCTCCATTTCTATATGCCCTTCTCCATTTCTATGGTTCCTTCCTCCATTTCTATATTTCTTTCTCCATTTCCATGGTTCTTTCTCCATTTCTATAGTTTTTTCTCTATTTCTATGGTTCTTTCTCCATTTCTATAGTTCTTTCTCCGTTTCTATAGTTCTTTCTTCATTTCTATAGTTATTTCTCCATTTCTACTTCTTTTATAATGCTTCTCTACATGAAAAATGTGTGCAATGCATGGGAATGAATTTTGAGGGTGTTACATTTCTGCAGAGTGTAAAACTATCATGATAGCCATGCTTCCAGTTACAAGCACCTAGCCAACTTCCATGATTAGAGGCAAAACTTGAAATGATATTCGGGTATAGTTATATGACCATTGGGATTGGTTTTGGGACTGGTTTTGGGTCATGATAATGAGTTTGGTTTCGGTTATATGAATATGAGATGGTTATGAATATTTATGAGTATGATATGAACTTGAGAAAGATTATTGGCTGGTTGAGACTTGATAAATGGTAAATTATGATGAAGGAATGTTGATGAAATACTTGGTTATGATGGGATTAAACTCACCTAGAGATAGTTGCTGTTTTTAACGTGTTTGTGAAATAAAATTTGCTTGCTGCAATGAGCCTTTTTATTCCCTACCTTGTTGTAAGCTACATGTCATATTTTTCCTGCACTTGCTGAGTACGACATGTACTCACCCATGCATTCCCACATATACAACAAAAACAGAAGAATAGTACTTCGAGGAACAGGTGGAGTACTAGGCGTGCGCACTACAGTCAACATGCTTGTGGAGTTGACGTGGAGCCTGCTGTTTTAGCCAATTTCTGCTGTCGTTTAGAATCTTCCGCTGCAAGAATAAGTTAGATATTCGTGAGTGAGACATTGAGTCATTGTAATAAAGTACTTAAACACTATCTCTTCGTGGTTATATTCTGAATCAGTTTGTGGAATACATGTGTATGTGTGATGAACATCCTGGGCACACATATGCAGTCACTTTGTTCATTTTCGGAACCGGGTGTCACAAGTGGTGCGGACAAAATAGGGGGGATTGCCCCCAAATTTGGGGAAAATTCCCCTTAGGGGAATTTTGGGGAATTTGGAGAAAATCAGGAAAATTGGGAAAATTTGGAAAATTAGGGGAGAGGAGAATTTGGGGAAAACTGGGGAATTTCGGGGAAAATTTGGGGTGGCCCAATTTGGCTATTTTATTTATTTTTTCTTTTTATTTCTTTTCCTTTTCTATTTATTTCCATTATTTTCTATTTTTATTCCCTTTTACTATTTTATTTGCTTCTATATTCCTCTCTTTATTTCCCCTTCTTTTTAAATGTTTTTCTATATGAAAAATGCATGCAATGCATGGTAGTGAAATTGAGGATGTTACAGACAACCCCTAGGTGAAGAACTTGGACGGATGAATCCCTTGTCCATGAGTCATTTGAGTTTTTCTTTTAATTCAGATAGTTCATTTGGCGCCATCTTGTAAGGTCTTCGGGAAATCGGGGTAGTTCCCGGTAACAACTCAATTTTAAATTCGACTTCCCGGTCAGGTGGCATACCCGGGAGGTCGTTCGGAAAGACATCTGGGTACTCGCAGACCACTGGAATCTCTTCAAGTCGAGTACCCTCAATGTGGTGTGTGGCTGAAATTTTTGATGGTGGGTTTTCAAGGATCAAAGTGTTGCGATCGTGATTTGGATAATGTAGTTGGACGGTACGCGAACTCGCATCAAGTACAGATCTATGTTGTGTCATCCATGCCATCCCAAGAATAATATATATTCCTTGACCTTCTAGCACAATGATATTAGTAGGATAAACTTGTCCACCTAGGAGAAGAGGTCCTCTAGATATAATTTGTTTGGCTGAAATAGTACCTCCGGGTGAACGGATAATATACGGGTATTTCATCATAGTAGGAGAGAGCTGGTATTTTTGTGTGTATGATTGACTGATGAAGTTATGAGTGGCACCAAAATAAAAAAGAATGAAGATGGGTTGGTCATGTAGGGTGAACATACCCGCTAGAATGGGTTCTCCTTTCGGTATATCCTCAATCGCTACGTAGTTGACGCGGCCGGTCTTGGGTGCTGCCATCTTCTGTTGCCCACGTGGCTGGTTGGAAGCCTGAGACAGAGGGGTGTTGCTACTGACTTGCTTTGCTTGATGGCAATCCCGTGCAAAGTGGCCCAGGCGGCCACAATTGAAGCACGGATTATGGCTCAGACCTCCGGTAAGCTGAGGACGGTATTCTTGTGCACCTTGCTGAGGTGGATGTGCACGAGGTACCATCTGCTGCTGCTACGAAGGTGGTCGAATACTTGACTGGAAGGGGCGAGCTTGTGGCAGTCGTGGGGCTGCATGGAATCTTTGGCCGGACGGCGAACGGAGAACCATCCGGTACTTGATTGGAGGGCCATTGAGCTGCCCAGAGGGGTGCTCCGCTTTTTCTTTTCTGCTTGGTGTCTGCGATAAGGGTCCTCTTGAGTAATGGCAGCATTAACAAGGTCATTAAAACTGCCATTGTGGAACAAGGCCAGAAGATCTTGGAGCTTGGAGTTCAGCCCTCTAAAGAAGCAATCATGCTTCTTAGCTTCTGTGTTCATGTGTTCTGGCGCATATTGTGCTAGGTGGTTGAACACCTTGAAGTATTCGTGAGCAGTCCTCCCCCCTTGCTTCAAGTCTAGGAACTCCTGAAGCTTTCTCTTCATGATTCCTGAAGGAATGTGATGAGCACGGAAAGCCTCATGGAATTCTGCCCATGTCACTTGCTGACTGACTGGGAGGCTGGCAAGGTAGTTCACCCACCAGGCTTCGGCTGAGCAATGAAGTTGTTGGGCAGCGAACAACGTCTTCTGGTGCCTCGGTGCATTGGAGCAGCCCGAACTTCGACTCAATGGTGCGGAGCCAGTTGTCCGGCTCCAAAGGCTCGTCCGCTTTGGTGAACACTAGCGGGTGCATTGCTAGGAACTCTGAATAGTAGCTCTGAGGTGGGTGACGTGGAGGTTCCTTTGGACATTCGCCTTGACGGGATGTGTTCTGCACTAATGCTCGGAGTAGCTCGGTGTTTCCCAGTGAGAACCCATCATTGCTGCAATAGCCTCCGCCAAAATGGGTGGAGATGGAGTGGAGGTTGTTGTGGTGGTACTTGCCGTTGCGACGGTGGAGAGTCATCTCCACCCTGACTAAGCCTCCGATCTCATGCAGAGAGCGAGTGCGAACCATGCTGCAAGAGTGACGAACACAGTTAATCTCCAAAGGTTGAATTCATACTTTTCTCAAAATAACATTAACTGTAGTAGTTCATCACAGATTTTTGCAACATCTCACATATATTAGCACTGCGGAAATTTGTACAAGACTAGTACTGGCAATGACCAAGTTTACAATGTTACGTCCCCAAAATGATGTACCCCTTCTATAAGAGTTCATCCACACCTACACTCGGACAATAAAATACATAGGATGCTCAAGTAATTAACACCACACACGAGTCACTACGGCATATAATATAATACATACACATGTAGACATCTACACTAAATAGTAGATCATGAGACTAGTCTACTCGTCGGGTCCTGGCGTGGGTGCGAGCACTGGCGCTGGTGCTGACTGCTGCTCCTGCTCGAACTCAGCCTCAAATTAAGCACCTCCTCAGGATCCGTCTCAGACCCGGTACGACCTCCATCTCTGGGTCGGTCTCAATGTCCATCTCTGACTCAGTGTCCAAACCTGATGTCCACACAGGTCCTGGCTCGACAACTGGAGACTCTACCTCTGTCTCTGGCTCGGACTCTGGCCCTATCGGTACTCCCTGATGAAGCTGCATCTCCTCAGCGTCATCAGGGTCACCCAACTGCAGAGGGTTGGCATTAAGCTCAGCCAACTCGTCCTGACCCTCAAGCATCTCCTGCTCAAATAACTCTGTATCCTTCCGTATCTCATCTCACTCTGCGGTAATCTCCTCAATCCTCTGGTCTCTCTCCTGTATGATCTGGTCCCTCTGCTGTAAGATCTGGTCTCGCTCCTGCACCTGGCACTCTAGCTCGCTAATCTGAGTGCTCTGCATCTCAATAATATGCTCGTGCGCATCCTCTTGCGCATCAGCCAGCCTTAGTGCCTCCAACTGCAGACTGCTAATTCTCGTCTGGGCATTTTGTATGTGGTGGCTCAATGCTGCATAGTAACTGAGCGCAGCCACGCGTGGTCGTAGAACGGGTGCTGCCAGTCATGCACCATGCTCATCCGGCGCAGCCAGAAGGGGCTAGACAGGTCTCTGACCATGAGGAGAGCATACGGTGTTCCCTCTATTTCCCACGAGTGCTCCTCACAGAATGTCATGATCGCACACTGTGCAGCCAAGTCCCACGCATCGTCTGCGCTCGGCACCGTGACTCCGGCAGTCCACGGAGCCCAACCTGGAGGAACCACTACAGGAAAACGTAATATTTTTGTTGGCTACTAGTATTTTCGTGGGCTCTCATAAAAATACATTTAATTTCATGAGCCGGCACGTAGCATATGAAAATACATGCTAATTTCGTGGGTTAGAATACAAGCAAATGAAAATAAACTCTAATTCCGTGGGTTACAAAAAAGCACACAAAAATATCGAGTAATTTTTTGGGTTAGAAAACAGGCACATGAAAATACAAGATACTACCGTGGGTTAGACGTAAAGCACACGAAAATGTAATAGTGTCGATCGGTTCTGAAAGGAAACTAGGGTATTTTCGTGGGCTATAAAGGACTCACAAAAAATGTGGCTGTTACTTTCGTGGGTTACTGGGTGGCGCACGAAAATAATGGATAATTTCGTGGGTTAGACTTAGCACATGAAAACACGGCTATTTTCGTGAGCCAGCTAGGGGTGCACGAAAATAGGGGCCACTAATGTCATGGGTTTTCGGGAGGCACATGAAATTAAGTGCGGGTTTCATCGGCTTCCCGACAGGCACACAAAACTAGGTTCATTTTTGTCAGCCAGCGTGCGGTGCACGAAAATACGGGTGCCTCAGTTTCGTCGGCTTCGGACAGGCACACGAAACTAGATAGATTTTTGTCGGCTTTTGGCAGGCTCACGAAAATAGTGTCTTATACCCAGCCACGTGCGCACATCGGTTTTCATTCTCTCTCTTGCCACCCATGCCGAGCTGCCGCCGCCGTCGTCCGCTGCGCTGCCCCGGCCCACGCCCAGCTGCCGCCTCCACCACTTGCTCGGTCTCCACCGCCCCGCCCGCACCAAGCTGCCGCCGTCGCCACTGCCAAGGCCTGCGCCCAGCCGCTGCCGCCTCTCCCGGGTCTGGACGGATGCGCTGCTGCGGCCTCGGCACTTTCGGCCGGCCGCTCCGAATGACGCAGCCCAGCGACCGACGCCGCCTTCCCCGTCGCTCGGCATAGACCGGCCCGCCCTCGCCCCTCCCGGCGTAGCACCTCCTGCTAGGGCCCTCCGCCGCGCCGCCACTCCTCCCGCTCGCAGCTTCTTGGTGTCGGCCCCGAAGGCTGCTGCTCGGCCCGATCCGACACCGAAAGCCAAGCCCTCTCAGTCCGGCCCCAACTATTATAAAAGGTAGTCTATAATTAATCTCTATAATTTCCTAGTGTAGTTTTCATATCCGGATTAGACCTTAAAATATAGACTGTGGTTGTTTAGTTGTTTTGGATTGGATGTATGAGGCGCCAATGCTACGATTGGATGTCCGGACAATGCTGCCCGCGTCAGTCCACTCTAAATGCGCCAATGCTAGGTTACCGCTCACTATAATATCTAACGCTAACCGATATTTTGTTCCCGTAGACGCTAACCAAAATGGAAAGTGCAACCGATTACCGTCAAACCATATTGTAGTCATTTGGCATAAAAAGAACATGCATTTGGATTGAAGCTATGATTTGGACATGTGTTGAGCCCATGTGTCGTTTGGCATAAAAAGAACGTGCATTAGTTTGAAGTATTTTAATTGTCTGTTGCACCAATATGAGGTTAGCATGTATGCATCTTTCACTTAGCAATGAATTATGTAACACTATGTGTTAGTCTTATTGAATCTATAAACTTTGAAATAATTATGTGGCTTGGGCTAGGTTTCCTTCCCGACAACACGACCTCCGGTGCGACCCCGCTCGCCTCTAGTACCGTCTCTTCGAACGCCCCGACTGCCACCTCCGCACCGTGCAGGTAACCATACATTTCCTTTTTCACAGTTTCTTTTATTATGTAAGTGACGAGAATTAGGTTGTTATGTATTAGCACTTGGTTTAGCAATACTATTTGAGTTTAGCAATTTATTTTAAGCATGCTGTAATAAAATAATGATTTTACTAAAACCTAATTTTCATGATCTTATCTAACCTTTTGATGATGTATTACCATATAGATTTCTTAGTTTCTACGTTTTTGTATTGTTTAGTCTAGAACATGGGTGATGATAGACGATGAATGTGTGATGGTTGGCGGAAGAATGATGCGCCTTCGGATGAATGGGCCATCAATACTAAGGCATTTATCAGTCGAACTTTCTCTTTATCGAGCAACCGTTTTGTGGAATGTCCGTGCAACAAGTGTCGCATCTTTTTATGCAAGGAGAAGTTTGACATGGAACGAGACCTGTGTTGATTTGGTTTTATGCCAGGTTATGAAACATGGTATGAGCATGGCGAGTTATATCATAGTAATATTGATTTGATGTCGTAGATGGTGATAACGAGGACAGAATGGAAGACATGGTTGAAGCACTAGATCGTGATTATGGTGCAGGTACATAAGAAGAAATTCTTAGACCCGAAGTCCAAGAGTTCTATAGAATTCTCTCAGCATCACATGAACAATTGCATGAGCACACTAAAGTGCCTATCCTTTCACCGTTACTCATCTCATGTCTATAAAATCAAAATACAGTTTGTCGAACAAGTGCTACGATGATATCATGGATTTGATATCAGACATTCTTCCGATGAATCATAAGTTGCCGTGAGACATGTACCAGTCAAAGAAATTGTTTGCAGGCCTTGGTATGAAGTACGAAAAGATTGATTGTTGTCCTAACAACTGTATGCTTTTCTGGAAGGAGAATGCAGATCTGACACAATGCTCGGTTTATAAAAAATCTCGATACATTGAGGCTACAAATGAGGACGGTGGATTAGTGAAGACAAAAGTGGTAGTGAAACAACTTCGTTACATGCCTCTTGCACCTAGGCTGAAACGGTTGTTTCTATCTAAATCAACCGCGAGACATATGTTGTGGCATAACGAAGGTGTGCGTAAAACAAAGGGAGTAATGACACACCCATCTAATGCTCAGGCATGGAAGGCGTTGGACTCTTTTGATGAGTATTTTTGCAAAAGATGCTAGAAATGTTCGTATTGTTTTGGCCACCTATAGTTTCACGCCATTCAACACATCTTCTGCCTCATACTCATGTTGGCCGGTTTTTGCTATACCATACAACCTTCCACCAGATATGTGTATGAAATATGAATACATGTTCTTCTCTCTAATCATTCCCGGCCGTAAACATCTAGAAAAAATGTTTAGGGGTTTTTCTTCAACCATTGATTGAAGAGTTAAAAGAATTATGGACTGGAGTAGAAGCATATGACAGCTACAAAAAACAGAAATTCAACTTGCTAGTAGCATACTTGTGGTTAATTCATGATTTTTCTGCATACGGGTTTTTTTAGGATGGAGTACACACGACAAACTTTGTTGTCCAATTTGTGGTTCAGACTCTAATTGTTTCATACTTACTCATGGTGGTAAAGTGTGTTTTTTATCTGACAATTTCTACCAGCAAATTATCCATTTTGAAGGCAAGTTAATACATTTCGAAAGGATACCATTGTAACAAAGGGTCTGCCAAAGCGTTTGGCTAGTGCTGATATTGCTGCAGGGCTTAGTCAACTTGTCCCTACAGATGATGAGTTTGTTGGCTTAGGTCACGAGCACAATTGAACTCACATATGTGGCTTATAGGATCTTCCTTATGCTATGTCATCATTACTGCTACAAAATATCGATGTGATGCACCAGGAACGCAATGTAGCAGAAAGCATCATTAGCACATATTTCAATTTGAAAAGGACAAAAGATAATTTGAAACTCAAAAAGATTTAGCATATATTTGTAATCGTCCGACTCTAGAAGTCAAATAGGATGGTAGTGGAAAACAGAGATTGTCAAGTGCTTAATTTTGCCTTAAACATAGTGGAAGCAAAGAAGTTCTAAAGTGGTTGCAGCAACTGAAGTTTCCGGACGGTTACTGTGCTAGGTTGAGGCGCATGACAAATCTTAAAAATTGGCTATTAAATAATCTTAAAAGTCACGATTATCATATAATGATGGAAAGACTTTTTCTAGTAATGTTTCGTGGATATGTGCATCAGTATGTGTGGAGAGTACTTATGGAACATAGTTTTTTTAGACAATTATGTGCTAAAGAAATTACAGTTCAAATGATGGAAAAATTAGACAAAGAAATACCTTCACTCATTTGCAAAATAGAAAAGATATTCCCGCCAGGATTTATGAATATAATGCAACATCTACTTGTGCATTTGCTACGAAGCTAAAGTTTGTGGTCGCGTGCAATATCGATGGATGTACCACATTGAAAGGACACTAAAGAAACTTAGAGCAATGGTTCTGAACAAAGCAAGAGTAGAATGGTGTATTGCAGAAGCATTTGCTCTGAAAGAGGTAGCATACTTTTCAAGTATATTCTTTGCATAGAAACATAATGTGTATGATCCGACAATACGGTACCACATAGATGAAGAAACTTCTGCGGGAAATCTAAGTATTTTTTCGTGGAAGGGAAAAACGGTTGGTGGCAGCAGTAGGTATGTGGTTTCAGAAGAAGAATGAAATTCATGTATGTTATACATGTACACAAACGTCGAAGAGATGGCTCAATATTTTGTGTAAGTGTTTTTTCTAATGACTGCGAAGTAACAACTAATGTTTTTCTCATATTTTACATGAGGGATGTTCTAATGTACTTACATTTTGCATTATGTAACGAGTTTGACAAACAATTTTGGAAGTATACGCGACAACCAACAAGCAAACAATTAAATAAAATATGTCGTGATGGCTTTCATGGGGGTCCTAACTTCGTCAATTGGTTTCGGAAGCATGTAACATTCTCTTATTACATGTTACTTCTATCACTCCCAAGTTAATCTGATTAGTAGAACCAATATTTTATTTAATTCGTAGTGCATGATCGATGCTAATATTCATGAGGACCTACAATAACTTTCTCAAGGAACCATAACAGTAAGGAGTTTCGGTCGTTATGACGTAAATGGGTTCCGATTTCGTTCGGCCAAATTTGAAGCAAAACATCCCCTTGCAGCCACGATAAATAGTGGAGTTGTAACTAGAGCATGTGATGCATAGTGGCATGAAACTAACTATTATGGGATTATTCAAAACATTGTGGAGTTTAAATTTGGTGGTTCCAAAGATCTTAGAGTTACTTTTTTCCATTGCGACTGGTTTAATAATAACAGGGAAACATGACAGGATGAATTTGGTATAGTAGAGGTAAAACATGAAAATAAACTTCGTGGATGCGATTATTATGTTCTTGCTCATCAAGTTGAGTTGGTTTACCACCTACGGAATCCTTGTCCAAAGTTGAGTGCTTGGTGGATCGTGTATAAAGTTTATCCACGAGAACGGTTATATGCCCCTGGTGATGATGTTTATCAAGAAGAACAAGATGGAGTGTACCAAGAGGATTATATTCTACCATGTTTTAATATAGATGATGGTTTAGGTCTTGATACATTAGTTGGTGATGTTGAAAACAATGAATGCGAAGAGGTAGTAGTGGTTAAAAGAAAGAGACCTAGCACTAAAAATGTTAAGGTGGGACAGAAGAAGAAATTTGGTTGACATGTTACCGAAGAAACATCTTATCATGATGAGTTTTAATCATGTAATTGATTTATTCTACATTTGAATTTATTTCCATTAGTTTTGTTTGTATCATTTTGTATTTATTTATGACCAATTTTTTTCAACAGGATGCCACGTTGTCTTAAGAATATAGCTAAGGGACTCTTTGGCTCCTCAAGCAAGAGTGGGAGTCGGTCTGCTAGCTCTTCACGTAGTCAAGACTCTCTTTTTCAAGGCATTGCCTCAAATAATAGTAGACGAGAGGCATTTAGAAGATGCATGGAACAAGATAATGGACAGGTTTATGTCTTTATAATTTTATTATATTTACCCATATATCATATTGTGAAACCTAATTTCTCTAATTTAAGGTGGAGCAGGAGATCGAGGAGGAGGGTCGAGAGGAGTGTCGAGAAGATCAAGGGGGAGGACTTTCTGCGGGGCAGGAACAACAACAAGGGGTAAGAGTCTATATTGATGAGGAAGCCGAGGAGGACGAGGGGGATGACACCGATACGGGAGAGTTGCTGCAATCATTCAAATATCGGTCTTCAAACACTCTTCCGCTGGCTGTGCCTCCACAACAGAGATTACGGATCACTCCTGTCGGTGACTGGTAAGTAAATATAAAACTCAGTATTGAATTGTAGATACAATGTTTTTGATAAATATTATATGTTGTTAACTTGACTTGTAGGCAATGGGATGATCTGAATTGGGATGGACGACAACATTGTAGATAACCTAATGCAGTGTTGGGTGTTATATGTCGTCATCATTATCCAAGTCTTGTGAACATTAAAGGTGAAGAGAAACCTGCAATAAATTGGAAGCACTATAGGATTGCTCCACATGCTGTGCATGAGAATGTAGCAGGGGCTGTATGGCATGATTTTTGGGTATGCCTTCACTACACTGCACTATAATTATGTCGATTATATTTTTTGTAATACAAATTATATGTTCTTTATAGGAACGATATCGCTTGCCCGATGATCATGACACTGCTCTCGAGTCTAGAGCACACAAAGTATTCCACAAAGCTGCACGTAAAGTTGTGAATGATACGATGTCCAATGCTCGGATCACAGCTGTGTGCTTGTACTACAAGGAGAAGCTTGGACAGATGATGAACAAGAAAATGGGAGCTTCAAAAATTTACCTAGAGAACGATCAATATTCTCAGGTAATGATTCTTTGGATGGTTAAGTGAGCTGATGCTTATTATTCATGATGTACTTATTAGGCATCGAGGGAGTATCGAAGGAAATCTAACTCCAAGAGAATCAACCGTGAGTCCGGTGGTGAAGTTCTCCAACGTTTCGGTGGAGGTTGTCATATTCGTCTTTCGAAACGGATGGTGAGTTCAGTACATTTACAATTTAGTCTTATTATATTAGATTTTGTGTAAATATATTTGTAATATGTCTATATAGGCTGCTCAAAGTGGTGAGGAGCCCTCTTCTATTGATGCTTATATAAGAGGGCATAGGGGCACAGATGACAGTTAATTATGCACTCCAACGGCCACTCAGAACTTGGTATCTCATATAAGTAAAAGTAATTATTAAACAATACAATTGTTGTATAGTAGCATTATAATTAGTTTTTGTGTAGGGGAAATATGGTGAAGAGATGGTTCGACGTCATGGAGATGATTACAATTGTAGAAAGGAAGATGTCGACGTTGTAGCTTTGTATGAATCCGGTGGATGAAAGTGTCACGGGAGGTGAACTCACTCCTTTTATATTCATATATCCACATACTTCAATTTTCCAAGTGTCACCGTATAATTATTGTAAAAGCCCAATAATTTACTTGCTAGAGTGTTCATCCCATCACAACACCACAACTCATTTTGTGGAAGTCTCATGAACATTTGTGAAGAGCATGTAAACACCATCAAGGGGTTGATTAGAGGAAGAACTCACAAGTCCAAAAGTTGGACCTCACACATAGAAACACGAGAGGCTGAGCTCACCATTAGGCCCTAAATATTCTTAGGAGGGCTCATGCCAAGTTTCATGTAAGTTCAAACTCTTTTGGGGCACTTTTGGATACAATTGCAAAAAGGGTTATTTGAATGCAAATTCAAATTTCAGCCACTTTCATCACTTGGATTCAAAAGTTGACTTCATATTCAAACTCAGCACATTTTTCTGAGTTAGTCCACCAATTTTCATCCTCATTGGAGTTCATCTTGTCAGGAGCAATATTTGGATTAATTCAAAAAATGAATTTGAATTTCAAATTCAAATGTGAATCAAATGTAGCCAAACAAACTCCAATTTGCAGCCAAGTAGCTGACTTGGTGGCTAAGTCTATCATTTAAGTGTGAGTATCAAAGATATTTGCAGCAAAGAAGGGAAAAGAATTAGAGGGGAGGGGGACCCACATGACAGAGACTTCAGCCTCACTGAACCGACTCCAAACCAGCTCGGGCTCGCGGAAGAGAGCGGCTGCGCCACCAAGAATTCCACTGCATCGGTGAAGTCCACCTCATGGTGAAACTTCAGCGCAAAGTCCAGCAAGACGAGCTTCTCAGCCTGTTCTTTTCGTTCCCGAGTAGAAATCAGCAAGCACCCCGAGTCGCTTCTTGCTTCCTCTCGCAAGCTTCTCACCGCCGCTCTCTGATCACCGGTGACCGGCCGATCCCGGCTGCTTCACGCACCGCCACCAGAGAAGAAAAGGTGTGCCTGCTTGCGAGGACGCTGTAGGAGAAGACCGTTTTCCGTTTCATGCGGTGTAGAGCGAGAATTCCTAGTTTCCCTTCACGATGTGTATTAGGGTTAGCGATCGGTCGACGGCAAAATTCGTTGCACAGAGGCAACCGCCGGTCGAGCTGCAGCCAACACACGCTCTAGAGGTCCTTGCGCTTCTCCTCGATCAAGAACCAGCAAGAAAGATCCACCGGAACACTAGTTTCACCAAGGAACAGTTCGGTGGAAGAGGGGGTCGCCGGTGAGGTCTGGTTTGCCGGCTGTATGGGTCCCAGCCAAGGTCATGCCGAGCTTCCCGAGGCTGTCATGGACGTGGTGACGCGATTAGCGCGCGAAGGGGGTGGTCGGAATGTCGGGAACACGTTGCCGATGGGGCACAGTGGCATAGTGCTCATTGCCGGCGAGCTACGGCGGTTAGCTGGTGGCAACAAGGTGTCCATTGTGTTCAGCATCCTAAGTTAGGTGGGGGCGGCGAGTTTCACCGTCGCCGGCGAGCTAGGTCGCTGGGCACGCCGACATCGCCGGAGCTCCGGTGGCTCGGGGCGGCGGCGTCGCGAGGTAGGCGAAGGCCCGGATCCCACGTGTCAGACACAGCGCTAAGCGCGCACAGTTATTTTAAATTAAATGTGCGGGCCCCACTGTCAGTCGCTGTTAAGGCTCGGGAAGGGATTTTCTTTAGGAAAATAATTCAGAAATCAGCCCCAAACTTTAGAAATTCATAACTTTGTGTAGAATTGTCCCAATTTAGTGAACCAAATTTTGTTGGATTCAGCTCTTCAAGAGCAAAACAAGTTTCAGCTCATGAAACTTATTCTTTTTCCAGAATTAATTCCCTAAGTTTTAAACTGTTAGGAATTTTATATGGAGAATTCCTTTATGGAAAATTCTGAAATTGTGCCAGGAGATTCATTTCAAAATCCTTGAGTCACAGGGAAAATTTCAGATCCATCCATGTTCATTTAGTCCCCCTAATGGTGTGATTAAGTGAACTGCCCTGAGAAAATAGAAAAATGTACCAAAACATTTTTCAGAATTTTCTCAAATCCTTATTAGGGCATAATTTCACTAGGATTCTTCAAATTACATGAAATTAACTCCATTAGAACCATCTCAAACTCTAGTTTCCAGAAAGTAATGGTTTGATCCATGAAAATCCCTAGAAATCCTTAGAAGCTCTAGTAATGACCATTTTGACTTTTATTTGGGCAGAGCTCAAATAGGCTTTGATTCAAATGAAACTTGGTCAAGTCTCTGGTTAAGTTCTCACCAAGCCACAGTAAAAATTTCAGAGCCAAATGGAGTTTCTATCTATATTTATGGTCTTTATATACTAAATTCAACACATTTGCATTTAAATTGAGATATCGTTAAATTGCTTACGTGTAGTCGCTGAACGCGAGGAGACACCGGAGATACTTGACTTCATACCTCCGGAAGAGACATTAACCCATGACCAGCAGCAACAAGGCAAGCCCTAGTTTGCATTTAACAAGTTTTATAAAGTTTTGCTTTATATTCACTTAGCTTGAAGTATGTGTGTGCATTAGGTGTAGGATGGATGAAACCCCAAATGCATAACTAGATTATTCCAAAATGAGTGAGGGTAGTGTCTAAGCCATAGAGTAGATCATGCTTTGCTTAATGTTTATATACTTCGGTACAAGTCGAGTAGTTGGAATCTACTCGCGAGTACAGGGTTTGTCACACGGGATTGGTTAGAGATGTGAGACAACTGTAGTAAGAAAAATGAGACTAGGCAGGGGATAGGACGCAGCAAGAGGAATTCTTGTGTGCGTAGCTCTGTCCGTGTCGATTGAGGACCGATCCGTGTGTGCCCCGCTGAACAAGTTTGAATGTACCGAAGGCGTATCGGATATATGGGGTCCGATAAACTGATGTAACCTATACCTCCGGGCGTCGAGGTATAACGCACCGGTTTATAGGTGTAGGTTGAGGGCAGCAAGATGGAAATCCACTAATGGGCATAGATAGATGCTCCGTGTAGGGAACCTCCTGTCCGTTTGGGTGCGACTGGTCGATGTTTGGGCTGTTTGGTGAAAGGTTGTTCTGTACGACATCGAGTGAGCGTGCTGTGCAGCTCCACGGATGGGCGTACGTGACGTGCTATTCGGGTATCCCTGCAGGTGTATAACGAGTCGATTTGCCGTCCCTCACGGTTGTGAGTACCGCTTGTTCACTGTGTCGTGACGTAGGTAAAATATGGAATGATGTGATTTAATATTGCTGTTATGGATAACTTGTATTGCTGCATGTGTGTCACCAAATATTGCTCACTAAATTTCTTATTCTTGAACCATTAATTTGTGGCTAAAAGATGAATTAAGGATGAACTTGTAGACGTGTCCTTTTGCTGCAAACTTTCATCCTATAGTCGAGTATGACTTGCATGTAGAGTTTTATGTGTAGGAGAGTCGGTTAAGACTTGCTAAGACATCGTGCTCACGGTTGCTGCTATGAGTGTTTGCAGGTGAGGAGTACCCCACGGACTCCGAGTACGAGTCCACCAGCGAGGGCTATCCTCCGTTGGGGACTATGGCTGTGTGGGAGCCGTACATACCGCGCTGAGTCTGAGTGCAGCTAGTGTGGGTTGTCCGTAGGGATGGATAACCAACTTTTGCTAGTTAGGTGTTGGCGTGAGTTGTATAATTTTCTTCCGCTGTAGTAGACTGTGTAAATAGATGTAAACTGAAGGGTTGTACTACTTTTGTACAAATTCAGTATGTTTCGATCTAATACTATGTTTCTTATCGTGTGTGCTGTCGGGTGTTGCATGGTGCGGCACCACCCTCTGTAATCCTGGAATGTACGGATTTTGGTCCGTCACAGACTGGCATCAGAGCAGCTTAGGGGATAGCACACTAAATAAGGACGGTATTACGGGAAATTTTAGGATTACGGTGAGGAATCGCTAGTATGCCCAAATAAGGACTATACTAGTATAGTTACTTAAAGTGGCATGACTAACCTACTTGTTATAAGTCTGAAATTTGATTATGTAGACGCACCTACGCTCAGGTAAGAGGTAAGGAACGCCACCGAAAGCAGGTCAATTTCGGTTAGCTCCCCTAATGAGGAAAATGGTTCAGGGTATAGGTCTCACTGCTTGGTGTGAGACGTCAATATGAAACTCTTGAACTCTTCATGTTCCTGAGTTCATATGAAACGCTGGTCCCTGGCGTGCATTAGGCAAGAAAGTGGAAACCCCATCGTGTGGTCGGTAATGCGATAGTGTGTTCTCTGGAAATAGCCTATGAGGACATACGCAGCGCTTGCCATCGCCGTGCCCTGCAGGGCAGTAGATGGTATTCGTTGGGTTGATAAAATTTCCAACCGTGATGACCCGTTCACGTTCTACTCGGGTTCCCCGTCGTGTGGTGTGAAAACGCGACCACGTACCTTGATACGTGACTTGACTCAAGGACAGCCTTATGACAATGATACGGGCGTATGTTTTTATTATGATATGAACCTGCCTGAAATGATTGCATGTTATTCTGCAGGTTCTAACCACGTACGTATCCCGTGTAGTACCCGTTTGCGAGAGACCGTCTTTAGTACCACAGTTGAGACGTATATGCCGGTATAATCCGGTTAGGATTTTTCATTTTGTGAGGAACATAGTACTGACAGGTACTAATCATGGTTGCATTAAAAACAATGTTAAAAAGGAACTAAGATAACCAAGTGTTAATCCTTAGGACTCTGGTTTTGAAGAAAAATTGAAAATTTGATTAGTTCAGCTCAAAGGACTTGAAAAACAGAGTGCTCTGTTTTTGGCAGCAAGTTTGCTGAATTTTAACAGAGCTTAACTCACAGGTTAGTTATCCAATGGGGGTGTGGGATATAGTTCTGGAAAGGGGTTTAAGTGCTCTACAACTTTGTTGTAGACTTCCAGGACAGAATCACAACTCAAACTGGTTGAAATTCCAGAGGATTGTAAACTGTCCAGAACCAGGACAGTTTCAAAACTCTCTTTGGACTCTTCTGTTTTTCAAGCATAACTTCCTGTAGAGAAATCTAAAATAATCATAAGATACATGTTTGGAAAGGTTAGGAGATGTGTTACATCTTTGTAATTCAAAGTTTATGCAGTTGCAGTACGGAATTCAGTGGAATTTGGAGTTGAAAACAACAACTTTCAAAGAAGGTGCTGTTGAAATTCTTCCAGAAATTCTGTGGATTTTGAATTATCATAAATTTTTAAACATAGAGATTTGGGGACGAATAAATACTCGTTGGAAAGATACTGAAGTTAACTTTAACTTTGGTACGCAACTTGAGTTATGAAAATGCCAAGTACCAGGTCAAAATCTGGGATCAGTAGAAACTGGTCATTTTGGCCAGCGGAATGAACAGTTGAACTCATTTGAGAGATTGTTGTACCTAGTGGGGTTTTATTACTTCCAATGGGGTAGAACATACTCATGAGTAGTTATCCTCAGCTAGTGAAATATTTGAGTACATTACTTAGTCAAGTTCTTTTGCTAGAGACCATGTTTGTGTCGTATTGAAGATAAAGAGTAGTATACGTAATGACAAAGCGATATTAACATCTCGTAGTGACCAAATCTAGTTGAGATGAACTTCCAAAGAGGAGGTCTGTCAATTTGGATTTTACTAAGTTGTATTTGGTCCGTTAATGGTGTAGCTTGTGCAAAGTTATTACATTATCCATGTACGAGATGTCTCGCATGTTTACTGTCATTATGTTTTACTCCTATTTTAGGGACTGCATGGAGTATGCTATGGGACTCATTTTATTGTCGTATGGATGCAGATGTTTCGCACCCGGACCACACACATGGTCGGGAGCTCTAGTCAGCAGGGGGGTGATGACTCCGAGCCACCTTCTTACGACAACACTCCGCAGCAACAACCACCACCGCCGCCTCCGCTTACAATAGCGGACGTGATTTCAGCGCTGGTGGGCTCTCGTGAGGAGCAGACCGACCTGCTCCGCATGATTGTGCAGAATATGTCCCAGGCAGGGACGCGTCAAGAGAGGGGTCTCGTGAGCAACATCACCACATACTCGGACTTCATCAGTACGCATCCTCTGGTGTTCACCGAAGTGGCGGAACCACTGGAGGCGGACAACTGGCTGCGGACGATCGAGTCCAATTTCGGGCTGCTCCAATGCACGGAGCGGCAGAAGACTCTCTTCGTGGCGCAGCAGTTTCAGGCGCCGCTGGTGCGTGGTCGGTGAATTATGTCGCCTCACTATCTGCTGGCCACGCCGTCGAATGGCAGGAGTTCCGGGAGGCGTTCCGCGCCTATCAAATACCTCCCGGGATGATAAAGAGGAAGTTCCAAGAGTTCTTGGAACTGAAGCAACGCAGGGGAGTGCCCATGACTACTCCCGTTTGTTCAACCATCTGGCGCAATACACATTGGATTACATATCCACCAAGGAGAGAAAGCGGGAGCAGTTTTACCAGGGTTTAAACCCCGAGACGAAGACTCACCTCGCACAATGCAATCGCGGCACCTTCAATGACCTCGTCAATGCCGCGATTATGCAAGAGGATGCTCAGCGGGAATTTGCAGCTGAGCAGCAGAAGCGCAGCGCTCCACCGAGCAGCGAGGGTGGAGCTCCTCAAAAATACGGCATGGTGTATCGGACACCATCCGGTCAGCAGTGGTATCCACCGGCACGACTTCAACAGTTTGCGGATCGTTCTTTTTAGCCACCCCATTCCCACCGTCGATGCCACCACCGAGACTGCAACAGAAGCAACAGCAGAAGATGGTACCCCACGGGTTTCCACTGCCACAACGCGCCCCGGGATTCCGTCCGCCGGTCAGCGAATGACCGCCTCGCTACACATGTTATACGTGTGGCCAGGCGGGTCACTTCTCGAAGGACTGTCCACAGGGGCAGCAAAGCAGCGGGCAAGCCCAATATCAGGGCGGTGCTCGAGGCCGACTACCAGTGAAGAAGGGAGGTCAGCGACCTGGAGGCGTTCATTACCTCGACAATGAGGACGCCCTGGAAGGAGAAAACATGCTGGCGGGTACGTTCACTCTCAACGATTCTGCAATCATCATTTTATTTGATTCGGGTGCAACCCACAACTTCATAAGTGCATCATATGTGGTTAAGCATCAACTGGAAGTCTTTCCAACCGAGTGCTCATATATGATCTGCTCACCGGGAGGGAAGATTTCAGCAAATATGATGATTACAAAAGCACCACTGTGCTTAGGTGGGACAATATATCCCACTACTATGATTATTCTTGAGGGACAGAAGATTGATGCAATATTAGAAATGTCTTGGCTAAGTTACCATGGCACTGTCCTAGAAACTTTATCACGGACGGTTCACCTCAACTCTCCACTCCACGTCCGCATTCCCTCATATTAGACAATCCAGTCCCGGAAGTTTCAGCCGCCTATCATACTAAAGCTCCCAAGTTAGAGGACATCCTCGTAGTCCGAGAATAGCCCAACGTATTCCCGGATGATCTTCCGGGCATGCCACCTGAACGGGATGTGAAGTTCAAGATTGAACTTGCACCCGGGACTACACCAATATCGCGGAGACCGTATAAGATGGCTCCAAATGAGCTGGCTGAGCTGAAGGAACAGCTCAATGACTTGTTAAGAAATGGTTTAATTAGGCCGAGTTCCTCTCCTTGGGGGTGTGCTGCGCTGTTCGTCAAGAAGAAAGATGAAACCTTGAGGTTGTGTGTGGATTACCGACCGCTCAACACCGTTACCATCAAGAATAAATATCCATTGCCCCACATTGACATTCTGTTCCATCAACTTGTGGGTGCGAGTGTGTTTTTAAAGATGGACCTTCGCTCCGGGTATCATCAAATAAAGATCCGGGCGGAGGATATCCCGAAGACGGCATTCTCGACGAGATATGGCCTATATGAATATCTCATCATGTCTTTTGGTCTCACCAACGCATCAGCATATTTCATGTACCTCATGAACTTGATGTTCATGCTGGAGTTGGACAAGTTCGTGGTGGTGTTCATTGATGATATCTTGGTTTACTCCAAGTCAAAAGAAGAACACGCCGAACACTTGTGAATCGTCCTTCAATGATTGCGGGACCATAAACTCTATGCCAAGTTTAGCAAATGCGAGTTTTGGATCAACCAAGTGCCATTTTTGGGATATATCATCTCAGCGGAAGGCATTGCGGTTGACCCAAGCAAAATTGAACAAGTGCTGAAATGGAAAGCCCCCACTTCCGTCCATGAAGTCAGAAGCTTCATCGGTTTAGCGGGATATTATCGGAGGTTCATCCTGAGCTTCTCCAAGTTTGCTAAGCCGATGACTGAATTATTGAAGAAGGGGACGAAATATGTTTAGAACTCAGCATGTGAAGGAGCATTTCAAGCATTGGTGATGCATCTCACAACAGCCCCGGTCTTAGCTCAAGCGGAGACGACCAAGCCTTTCGACGTGTATTGTGATGCGTCCGGCATTGGATTGGCTGCGTGTCGATGCAAGAGGGACGTGTGGTTGTGTATGGCTCACGCCAACTTCGAAACCACGAGCAGCACTATCTGACTCATGATCTTGAGCTTGCTGCTGTGGTATTGGTGCTGAAAATATGGAGGCACTATCTTCCTTGAAATTGGTGCATCTCTATACTGACCACAAGAGCTTAAAGTATATATTCACCCAATAGGGGCTGAATATGAGACAAAGGAGGTGGTTGGAATTAATCAAAGACTATGAGATTGAGATTCATTACCACCCCAGCAAGGCAAACGTGGTTGCCGACGCGCTGAGTCGGAAATCACATGTCCATAACCTTACCATTACACCGATAAAAGAGGAAGAACCGAGTTTATACTTGGTTCCATATGGATCACTCTACAACCTTGCTCTCATCCCTACCATTAGGGAGGATATTATTTCAGCCCAGAAGAGTGACAAAGGCATGGCACATCTCCGGAAGGATGATGAGGGGACGCTATGGTTCAATGACCGCATAGTCGTACCCCGGAATATGGAGCTGTGAAAGAAGATCCTTGATGAGGCTCACTTGTCTAAGTTCTCCATTCATCCGGGCAGCAACAAAATGTACCAAGATTTGAAGAGTAAATTTTGGTGGACATGGATGAAGCGGGAAATTGCAAAGTACGTATCCAAATGTGATACGTGTAGACGAGTGAAGGTGGATCATATGAGGAAATCAGGGCTGTTACAACCCCTGAAAATTCCAGCATAGAAGTGGGAAGATGTGAGCATGGATTTCATTGTGGGATTACCCATGACTTCTAACAAGTATGATTCCATTTGGGTAATTGTTGACCGGTTAACCAAGTCGGCTCACTTCATTCCGGTGCATACCAACTACCAATGCTAGCAAGTATGCGGAGTTGTACATTGCAAAAACCTTGTGCTTGCATGGGGTACCCAAGACCAAAATCTCAGATCGAGGGGCACTGTTTGTGGCTCGTTTCTGGGAGCAGTTGCACGCTGCTTTGGGTACCAAACTGATTTATTGGACCCTATGCCATCACTGAGAAGTGCGGACCAGTGGTGTATCGACTAGGACTACCAGCATCTCTCGCTGGTGTTCACGACGTTCCATGTCTCACAACTCCGGAAATGTCTGAAGTATACGGCTGTTGTTCCCACCGACGACATTGGCGAGTTGCAACCGAATTTGACATATGTTGAGTATCCGGTGGAGATTATTGATGAGAAGGCTCGGACCATGCGTAACAGAACACTGTGGTTCTACAAGATATTGTGGAGCAACCACACTGTTGAGGAAGCAAAGTGGGAGAGCAAAGATTTCCTTCGCTCAAACTACCCGGATTTCATGGCTTCTCATCACGGGTAATTCCTCTTACATCTTTGTGTCTTCTTTTATAATCTCGGGACGAGATTCTTTCAAGGGGGAGGGATGTAAAAGCCCAAGAATTTACTTGCTAGAGTGTTCATCCCATCACAACACCACAGCTCATTTTGTATCCAAACAAACTCCAATTTGAAGAATTCAAATTAATTCCCTGACTTGGTGGCTAAGTCTATCATTTAAGTGTGAGTATCTGAGATATTTGCAGCAAAGTTGGGAAAAGAATTAGAGGGGAGGGGGACCCACATGACAGAGACTTCAGCCTCACTGAACCGACTCCAAACCAGCTCGGGCTCGCGGGAGAGCGCGGCTGCGCCACGAAGAATTCCACCGCATCGGTGAAGTCCACCTCACGGTGAAATTTTGGCGCAAAGTCCAGCAAGACAAGCTGATCAGCCCGTTATTTTCGTTCCCGAATAGAAACCAGCTAGCACCCGAGTCGCTTCTTGCTTCCTCTCGCGAGCTTCTCGCTGCCGCTCTCTGATCACCGGCGACCGGACGTTCCCGGCTGCTTCACGCATAGCCACCAGAGAAGAAAAGGTGTGCCTGCTTGCGAGGAAGCTGTAGGAGAAGACCGTTTGCCGTTTCATGCGGTGTACAGCGAGAATTCCTAGTTTTTCTTAACGGTGTGTATTAGGGTTAGCAATTGGTCGATGGCAAAATTCGTTGCACAGAAACAACCGCTGGTCGAGCTGCAGCCGACACGCTCTAGAGGTCTTTGCGCTTCTCCTCGATCAAGAACCAGCAAGAAAGACCCACCGGAACCCTAGTTTCACCGAGGAACAGTTCAGCGGAAGAGGGGGTCGCCGGTGGGGTCCGGTTTGCCAGCTGTTTGGATCCCATCCAAGGTCATGCCGAGCTTCCCAAGGCTGTCCTGGACGTGGTGACGCGATTAGCGCGCGAAGGGGGTGGTCGGAATGACGGGAACACGTTGCCGATAGGGCACAATAGCATAGCGCTCGTCGCCGGTGAGCTGCGGCGGTTAGCCGGTGGCAACAAGTTGTCCATCGTGTTCAGCGTCCGAAGTTAGGTGGGGACGGCGAGTTTCACCGTCACCGGCGAGCTACGTCGCCGGGCACGCTGACCTCGAGGGTCCCACGCGTCAGCCACAGCGCTAAGCGCGCGCGGTTATTTTAAATTAAATGTGCGGGCCCCACTGTCAGTCGCTGTTAAGGCGTGGGAAGGGATTTTCTTTAGGAAAATAATTCAGGAATGAGCCCCAAACTTTAGAAATTCATAACTTTGTGTAGAATTGTCCCAATTTAGTGAACCAAATTTTGTTGGATTCAGCTCTTCGAGTACTATCCAGAAAATCAAGTTTCGACTCATGAAACTTATTCTTTTTCCAGAATTAATTCCCTAAATTTTAAACTGTTAGGAATTTTATATAGAGAATTCCTTTATAGAAAATTCTGAAATTTGGCAAGGAGGTTCATTTGAAAATCTTTGAGTCACAGGAAAATTTCTAATCCATTCAAGTTCATTTAGTCCCCCAAATGTTGTGATTAAGTGAACTGCGTTGAGAAAATAGAAAATGTACAGAAACATTTTTTAGAATTTTCTCAAATCTTATTAGGGCATAACTTTCTCTAGGATTCTTCAAATTACATGAAACGAAATCCATTAGAACCATCTCAAACTCTAGTTTCCATAAAGTAATGGTTTGATCCATAAAAATCCTTGAAAACCCTTAGAAGCTCTAGTAATGACCAATTAGACTTTTATTTGGGCAGAGCTCAAAGAGGCTTTGATTCAAATGAAACTTTGTCAAGTCTCTGGTTAAGTTCTCACCGAGCCACTGTAAAAATTTCAGAGCCAAATGGGATATCTAGCTAGAGTTATGGTCTTTATATACTAAATTCAATAGATTTGCATTTAAATTGAGATATCGTTAAATTGCTTGCGTATAGTCACTGAACACGAGGAGACACCGGAGATACTTGACTTCATACCTCCAGAAGAGACATTAACCCCTGACCAGCAGTAACAAGGCAAGCCCCGGTTTGCATTTAACAAATTTTATAAAGTTTTGCTTTATATTCACTTAGCTTGAAGTATGTGTGTGCATTAGGTGTAGGATGGATGAAACCCCAAATGCATAACCAGATTATTCCAAAAGGAGTGAGGGTAGTATCTAAGCCATCGAGTATATCATGATTTGCTTAATGTTTATAGACTTCGGTACAAGTCAAGTAGTTGGAATCTACTCGCGAGTATAGGGTTTGTCACACGGGGTTGGTTAGAGATGTGAGACAACTGTAGTAAGAAAAATGAGACTAGGCAGGGGCTAGGATGCAGCAAGAGGAAGTCTTGTGTGCGTAGCCCTGTATGTGTCGATTGAGGACCGATCCGTGTGCGGCCCCGCTGAACAAGTTTGAATGTACCGAAGGCATATCAGATATATGGGGTCCGATAAACTGATGTAACCTATACCTCCGAGCGTCGAGGCATAACGCACCCATTTATAGGTGTAGCTTGAGGGCAGCGAGGTGGAAATCCGCTAATGGGCATAGAGAGATGCTCCGTGTAGGGAACCTCCTGTCCGTTTGGATGCGACCGGTTTGACGTTTGGGCTGTTTGGTGAAAGGTTGTTCCGTACGACATCGAGTGAGCATGTTGTGCAGCTCCACGGATGGGCGTCCATGACGTGCAATTCGGGTATCCCTGCAGGTGTATAACGAGTCGATTCTCCGTCCTTCACGGTTATTAGTACCGCTTATTCACTGTGTTGTGACGTAGATAAAATATGGAATGATGTGATTTAATGTTGCTGTTATGGATAACTTGTATTGCTACATGTGTGCCACCAAATATTGCTCACTAAATTTATGATTCTCGAACAATTAATTTGTGGCTAAAATATGAATTAAGGATGAACTTGTAGGCGTGTCCTTTTACTGCAAACTTTCATCCTATAGTCGAGTATGACTTGTATGTAGAGTTTTATGTGTATGAAAGTCGGTTAAGACTTGCTGAGTCATCGCGCTCATGGTTGCTGCTATGAGTGTTTGCAGGTAAGGAGTACCCCATGGACTCCAAGTAGCGAGGGCTACCCTCCGTCGGGGACTACGGCTGTGTGGGAGCCGTACACGCCGCGTTGAGGCTGAGTGCAGCTAGTGTAGGTTTTCTGTAGGGCCGGACAACCAACTTTTACTAGTTAGGTGTTGGCGTGAGTTGTATAATTATCTTCCGCTATAGTAGACTCTGCAAATAGATGTAATATGAAGGGTTATACTACTTTTATACAAATTCAGTATGTTTCAATGTAATACTATGTTCCTTATCGTGTGTGTTGCGGCTGTCACATCGTACGGCACCTCCCTCCGTGATCGTGGAATGTACGGATTTCGGTCCGTCACAATTATGACATCACTATTGCAGGTATTCGATGTTCAATGGTGTCATAAACACTGATGTGGTTCTCTCGCAGTCACGGTCAATACAGAGCGGACAGAGTTCTTTTCTCCATACTTATATAGGAAATGAGTCCAGGTTAAAGCAAATGGAGGAGGAGCAGGCTGCATTGAGAGACCACTTGAGGCTTCAAGAAGACCGCATGAAACGACAGGACGAGTTTATAAAAGCACAAAATAACTACTTCTCAAATCTAGCGACGTGGCAGCAAGCGATGCAGATACATTAATATAAGATTTTAAATATTTATTTTAACCAAGAGATGGATGTCTATTTATAGTAGAATGAAGCTAAACATTTCAAAATGATTTTAGGGGTACTTTTCTTAGCTTGGACTGCATGCCGCCATGACACCGCTACCGCAGCTACCTATGTCTTCACCGCTACCGGTTCCTCCACGGCCTCTTCCCGTTGGAACACAGATACATATTATCGTTATGCTCTCTTTCGTTCTTATAAAATGTTAGTGTACTTGTAACATGTATTATTGTTTATCTAGAGATCATCCTTAAGGGCATAAAACTTCCAGAGTCCCCTTGTTACGAATCTGCAAGCATCTTCTTCAGGAGGACATGGTGGAGGGGACGACTTTATCGATCAATTCTTCGCTCCCGGTGGTAGCAATTAGATAAGTTGATCATAACTTCTAAAAGAATATCCAAAGTTCGTGTTTTCATTTGCATCATATATTATGTATTTTATTTTCAAATTGAGCTCGTGTATAATAAGTCATAGAAACAAATATGTTGTTGCTTTTTATTTGAATCTATTTGTTATGTAGTTCACTTTGGCTTGATACAGGAAAATGGTGAGCAAAAGCGTGTCGGAGCAATTTGTTGGTTTCTTGGAAAGCTCAATGTGGCCATGTGATAAGATTTGCTTTGGAAAAAATGTTGTATGGACCATGTGACATGTATGTGTTCGTTTATGTTATATTGTGTGTGGACCTAAATACTGTTTTAATTATGTAATGGATGTTATAATGTTTAAATGAGTTTGTTGCATTTGTTATGCAGTGTGATCTGTGTGTTCCAGTGAATTTACTATTTTATGTGCTTGGAACTGAAGAATATGCATGAATTGGGACTGTAATCTCATGTATTTTTGTGGGCCAAGAAATTGCCCACGAAAATAGTGTCATATTATTTTCATGAGCCAATAAATTGCCCATGAAAATAGTGCCATATTATTTTCGTGGGCCAAATGAAGGCCCACGAAAATAACCTGGCATTATATTCGTGGGCCAACATGCGGCCCACGAGAATAGCCGGGAATTATTTTCGTGGACCAACATGTTGGCCCACGAAAATAACCGGGCACTATTTTTGTGGGCCATATTTTGCCCACGAAAATATTTATTTTCGTGGGTCACTTTCGGTCGACGAAAATAGGTTTATTTTTATGAGCCACCGACGAAATTAAATTTATTTTCAATTAGTTATTTTCGTAGGCCAAGGTAAAAACCCACAAAAATAATTATTTTCATGGGCCTTTGGTACGCAAAAATATGTCATTTTCCTGTAGTGAACGGGACCCGCAGGGACAACTACATGCATAACACACGATTATTTCCCCCTCTCCAGGGTCTCTCTCCCCATGTAGACAGGGGCCTAGATGTATCTAAAACTCTCGAGCATTCGCCGAAACACCAGCGAAAACCCCGGACGGTGGAGGTACTCAGAATAGAACCAGCAGTTATTCAAATGCACGATGGAATTAGCCATCTGCAGGAAGGGTTTTGAGAAATGTCAAAAACTCAATTCCAGCAGTAAATATTAAATTAAGCAGCCACGTTAGCATGGTAAATACTTTGGGAAAAGTTCAACAACCACCCATGATAATATCGCAGTATGAATCCGATAAGTTTTTGCTTATCCGACCAAAACTCAACCAACTCTGTATTTAACCGGGTAGCTGATAGGATTCTGGAATCTGACATCATTTACGGAAAAATTCTTACTCAACCTGAACCAAAAGTTAAATTTAACTTTTATAGCTTTCCAACGAGTATTGGCATGCACCCAAACGGGTTCTAGATCAAATCATATGAATTTTCGAAGTTGACCCAAGTTCTGAAAGTTTTTTTTTCTCCGGTAGGCTGTTTTTGAGCAGTCCCAATTTTTTAATAATTTCAGAAACCTTCGAGTCAAAATTTGGAAACTTCATGAACTACAAAGTGATAGCACACTTCCCAAGCTTTCCAACGGTATTTTCTATGACCCTATGCAATTTTCATATCAAGATTTGTGGCCATTTTACAGAAAAGTACAGAGGGGAATCTGAAATCTGCTCTCTGTGACAGATTCTAAATTTTGGGCAATTTAAGTGATTTGTAGAAAGAATTTGAATATGACATGAATAACAAAGTCAAAAAGGACTTCACATCCTTTCTAACAGATATTTATACATCTTCATCCGACAAACATAACAGGATTTACAGACTTTGAAAGATGAATACAGTTTCTGAAAAATTGGAGCTAACAGCATTGACAGATAATATGTTTGTTGAAGTTTTTAGAGAGTTTGGGTACAGAACTGAAGGATCCCATAAATATCAAAGTTTTAAGAGAACTCTCTAAACTCTTCAACGGTACTCATACCATCCTTTAAAGATGGCCGCAAGTTTTTGAAATTTATGAAACAGGACAGAACAACTACTCGGTATATGGTGAAGATTTAAATCATTGAAGGATTGGTTTGGGCTCCAGTGAAATATTTTTAAGTAGTATTTGGCTGTGTTCAAATAAATCCTGAATCTTGTAGTGGTAATGTACAGTTTCACATTTCATTAACTTTAAAGCTGCTAACCTTCCTTTAGAGATTAGATTATATTTTTTTAAGGGTCTCAGTAGAATGCACACCAAGGTAATATGACGGTACTACGCATCCTCACAAAATAAAAATTCTAACCAGACTTAGCTGGTATATATGTTTAGACGGTGACACTAAAGCGGTCACTCACAAACATTTTTTTACTTGTGATACGATAAACGTAGTTAGTGTACCTGCAGAAGATGGATCACAACAACAGAGTTCTCACCACAATAAAATTCCACAAACAACTAAACAAAGTCCACAAACATTTTAAATAATATCTTCAAAACAACTAAAATAATATCTTCAAAACCACTAAAATAATATATCATAAACAACAAAATAATGCCGACAACCTACTAGTTCTAGAATAGCACAAACAACAAAATAATATCATCAACAATGAAATAAAATCATCAACAATAAAATAATACTCAAACAATAAAATCATTCCAACCTAATTTTACCTTCCTAACCACAATTTCCATACTTACAGAAAATAAACACTGTTAGCTTGCCATCTAGATAATATTCTAATAATATAACTTTATATGGGCATACTGCCAAATTCTCACTCGTAAAATGTTAGAATTTTTGAAAATAGGTCTTTTCAATGTGCGCTGTCCCAACACGGCTCTGATGCCTGTGGCACCGGAGTCCCGACAACCAGGATCAAGTTGGATGGTGCCACGCGCTGCGACACCGGACAACTCACATATGAAAATATGAAAATATTACATCATAAGGTTCACTTAGTTATATTACATCCGAGGTGTGAGTTTTGAAAAAGAGTACGGAAATAACGGAAGCGCAACTAGATATTACAACTCGACGGATACATAGGCTCAGACGGTAGCGATGTATCGAGCCCAATGATACGTCACTATAGCATCACATCATTCACTCTTGCAGCGAGCTAGGTTCCCATTGAACCGCCCAACCCTCAATGGGCGACACTTCATTCGAGAGCCCTTCAACATTTTCATCAGAAATGAATTCATAATTACCTGAAAACATAATTTAATAAACCCTGAGCAACTAATACTTAGCAAGACTTACCCGTCAAAAGACTCTCTAACACCTCTACTAATATGCAGTGGAAATATTGGTAGTAAGGGCTGTTTTGCATAAAAGAAGACTAAATATGTGTCCTTAATTAGCAAATTGCAGCAGCATTTTTAGTGGCACAAAAGGATAAAGTTTAGTTGGCACCTAACCTAAGCACTCAAGTTTCCATACCAACAATTGATCTAATTTTAGATCTGATCATATTAATAGGAATTTTCACTTGTTACTACGCAACGACGTAGTGAACAAGCGGTACTTAGTATCCGTGAGTGACGGTGATTCACACCAATTTTTATTCCTGCAGGAGAAACCCGAAAGTATGACACATACGCACTTCCTGAAGTCGTGTACGACGTACTTCGCAACTATCGTACGTGGCAACCTTTCTCAAGACACACCAAATTCCGAAAAAGTCTCAACTGCAATCAGATTTGAATTTGCCCATGCAAAGTTTGAATTATGAATTTTCTCCTACAAACAATTGTTTAAATCATAGTTTGCAGAAATTACGTTATATTTCAGTATAGAGATTTTGTACATGTCTACAGTGGGCGTCATTTCATGTGAAGAATTGAGTTCATGTCATCGAGTGTAAAATCTTATATTTCACCTCATTTTTTATGAATTGGGTCGAATTCAAATTTAGAATTAACTCTTGAACCTTCACATGATTTTTGTCATTAAAATATGGATTGTTACAAGCGTCATGTAATCTTTTAGAAGAATTTGCACGGCATTCGTCCGTGCCTTAGAGATAAGATAGAGTTTGGTTTGAACATAGGAGAATGAAATCGTCAAGTTTATATCGAGTCTATATAAAATCAACATTCTACCGAAGAAAACAAGTAAAGCATCCGTCTCTATATAAAATCGTCAATACAATCAGAACTTCGTTCAATTACTTTTATTTTTTTATTTCCTTTTCATAGTTCTTAGACTTAGCTTGTATTTTTTTCTTTGTCAAGTAAAGCATCCGTCTCTCTATACATAAGTGAGATTTACCTTGTTCCTGCCTCAAAAACCTTGTATCTACCTAAATTTTGATGACTAACGTCAAAATTTACCACGGCACAGGCGACTGCACCATATCTGTTTCACCAACAGTCGGCACCTGGAGAAACTCACCGAAATGGGCCGGCAACGAGCGGCGGTGGGGCGGCTCCACCGAGATGGCGCGGGCAGCGGGAGGCCTGAGAGAGGTCGGGTATTGGTTGGCGACGTTCACGAGGCGGAGGAGAAGACCGGCGTGTACTCCAATGGGGACGGGAATAACCGGAAGGTGGGGTGCGATGGTGAGAGCTGCGTGGTTCTCGGTAGGCGGTGACAAAGCTCCAAAATCCGGTGACACCGAGGGTTGTGCTGCACAAAGAATGGCTTAGTGAGGTTTACCATAGAGTGAGAAAGTGATTTGTGGAAGGAATCAAACTTTGGTTCACCGTGCAGAGAATTTCACGGTGAAGCCGATCAAGGTCGTTAGCCGGGCTCGGTGAAGATGGTGAAATCCGAGACATTGGCTGTGAGATGCGATGAGTTTGGGGATTGGGAAGATGGAGCAAGGGTGCGCGGGTGGCTTTGTTGTCTTGGCCCGGGCTATGGCACAGCGTGGCAGCGTGGCGAGGTGCTGGAGCTCGACAGCGACAATGTGGGTGAGGGAGAGAAAAACGAGACGAAAAAACTAAGGAATGGCGGAGGGGCCGAGGTAGGGTGTCAGCACCGAGGTGTGGCGGCCTTTTTATGCACCGAGGCGAGCTCGAGCAGCCGTACACGCGCTGGCAGTAGAGGTGGGAGATGGGCCGGGCCAAATTCGGACGGGCCGAAGCCCGACGGGCCGGCACGGCCCAGCACGAAAATGGCCCGAAATAGATTCGGGCCGGGCCGGCCCGGCACGGGATTTCAGGCCGTGACGTGCCCAGGTTTAGAGGCTTCGGGCGGCCCGGCCCGAAATTGAGTTTCGGGCCATGCTCGGGCCGGCCCGACCCGAAATTGAGTTTCGGGCCATGCTCGGGCCGGCCCGGCCCGAAATTGAGTTTCGGGCCGTGCTCGGGCCGGCCCGGCCCGAAATTGGCCCATCGGCCTGAAAAGGCCCATCAGCCCGAAATGTCTGAAAAAGTCCGAATTTTTTGGAATTTTCTCTGTATTTTTTGGTTTTTTAGATTTATTTGGAATTCTTTTGAAATTTTCCTAATTTTTTATGAATTTTTGATTTTTTTTCGGTTTTACAGATTTTTTTGAATTTTTTCAATTTTACAGATTTTTTTTGAATTATTTGAATTTTCTATTATCGGGCCGTGCTTGGGCCGCGCCCGGCCCGAAATAGGCCCGCCAAGCCGCGTGCCGTGCTCGAGCCGCCGGTTTGGTAATTCGGGCCGGCCGGCCCAGCCTGAAAAGACCCGGCGTGCTTTCAAGCCGCGGGCCGAATCGGCCCGAAGCACGAAAATTTCGGGCCGTGCCGGCCCGGGCTGGCCCGACTCCCACCTCTAGCTGGCAGCTTGCATGAGCAGCCACTGCCCCGAGGTGGAAGAACACTGTTGTGCCAACGACATGTGGGGCCATGGAGATTTTCTTTTTCCCGAATTTATTTCTGCCCCCACTTTCTAAATTTAAAAACAAATAGACAGAGGCCACCAAAAATGATGAAAATTTGCAGTGGAGTCTCTTGTTATATAATTTTCACATTGATTGAGAAAATTTTGAATTTAAAAGTGAAGATTTTAAATTTTTATTTCTCTCTTTGATTAATTGATGTAATTAAGAAATATACCTAAACAATTTAGAAAATTCGTGGGAAAGTGTTATGAACTCCTAAATTGACATCATTTCAAGTGAGGTTATTATGTCATGCTGTTTGTATGAAAAATGTTAAAATTTGGATTGTTTTCCACATATTTGAGTTACGTTCACATTTGAATTGAAATTTTACTTTTTTATAATTTCAGAGGTGTGCATTTTAAAACATGGAGGTGTTACATGGAAGTGATCGGACATTTCATTATGACTCAGCATGGATGCTTAAAAGTTGCATATTAAGGTGATTTTGTTTACTATTGTGTGCTTATTTACAATATGATACATGTGGAACCTTGTGTACTAACAATGTTCTCGTTGATTGTTGTGTTATGTGGGTTTATGGACCTGACATGTCCTTATACCACATAAGTTATATGTGATGCATTGCATAAAAGTCATCTAAGTTGGACTATAGTATATAAAAAATATTAGTGGATAACGGGTAAGGGCAACATTTTTTACCCGTTGTCGATAACAGATAAAAATTCAGGTACGGATATTATCTTAAGGGTAGGATAGGCAAGAATAATATTCATGAATGTTTTAGTCGTTACCAACTTTAATCCTAGCTCTTACAACTAGGCCTTTCTCTCTTGTGCCTATCCGTCCTAGTTTGCACAACTAGTTCAGTTTATTTCGGTTGCAAATAACTTTCATTTGAAAAGAAGAGGGACTGTTTACAGGACACCCCGAGTGTTTTTTGGGTGCCAAACACTTGATTTTTGTGGCCCTTCGATGGAGATACAAAGGTGACCCATCATCTTCAACCTCCAAAGGGCCTCCACCATCTTGAGCTCCCGTGTAACTACCTACCTTCTGTCGCCTCAGCCACCACAGTCACTGTTTTCGTCAGTGTTAATACTTCTGAGTATGTTTTAACCGTGTTTTTATTCCTGCAAATAAGTGTAACGTATGAGCTAAGGTTCTTATGTCTTGAGCCGCACGTCAGGGCGTTAGGGGGCGCGATCATGTCGTGCATGTGATCACATGGATGTAGGGGATCGCCGGTGACTTGCGCCACGTTTGTTGTGACCGTGCATGGCGTCGGAGGACTCGGCATGATCGCTAGTTTGTTATTCTCGCTACTTATTCGAACAAAGAAACAGAAGAGCGGTAGAGCTCTGAAAATACTCTCGATGCGATCTGGTAAACACAAGCAACACACACACACCGCGTGATCCAGAAACTCGGGAACGGTTCTCCCAACAATTGGCATCAGAGCCAGGTTTGCCATCTGGGTCGTGACGCTGCGATCGCGTGGACGTTCATGTCGTGAAGAAGATCGTCCTCGCCAGCACGGCGTTTATGGAGGAACGCCAAGTCGCTAGAGGAAGCCGGCAGGAACGGCAGCGGCATAGCACCGCTGGTGATCTATCGCATCACAAGGGAAGCTAGCAGTGGCGGCGCATTCCCGATGCTCAAAAAGTCAAATTATCACGACTGGGCGGCGCTTATGCGCGTGATGTTGCAGGCGAGAGGCTTGTGGGTCACGGTGAGCCTTGGCACCGACGACTACATTGAGGATTGTATGGCGCTGGAAGCTCTCACCAAGGCGGTGCCACCAGAGCTGATCGGAACCATCACCGGGAAAGAGACTGCCAAGATCGCATGGGATGCAATCACGTTGTGCAACGTCGGAGCGGACCGCATGCACAAAGAAAGGGGCAGTACACTTCGTCGGGAGTTCGATGCACTCAAGTTCCGCGATGGAGAAAGTGTGGATGATTTCGGTGTTCGTATCAGTCGCATCGCGTCTCAACTCGCAGCGCTCGGGAATGAGTGTTCGGAGGAGGAGTTCGTGCGCAAGTTTCTGCAAGCAGTGCCACCAAAGTTTGAGTAGATCGCCATGGTCATTAAGACCTTGCTTGATCTGAGCGAGGTGACAGTTGATGAGTTGATTGGGCGACTCAAGGCCACTGAAGAAAGGATGGGTGAAAGCAGTCACGAGGCCAACGTTCAGGGGAAGTTGAACCTGGCGGAGGATGAGTTGATGGCCCGTCTTTCGTCACGACTCAAGTTGCCAGGGAACGGTGGCACAGAATGTTCCAAGGACCCGACAACACATAAGAAGGATCGTGGTCGAGGACAAGGTCGGGGTCAAGGAAACCGCGGTGGCGGGAATGCTAGGCGCGGAGTGGCCAATGACGAATGTCGATACTGAGGCAAGAAGGGGCACTAGGCAAGAGATTGCAGAAAGAAAAAGAAGAACGAGGAAGTGAACACGGCTCAAGTTGGTGATGAGTTCGAGGCAAGCTTGCTGGTGGCGTGTGCCGACGCCAAGACCAACCAGGAACATACAGAGGTAAATCTCAATGAAAGAAAGTTGTTTGTTCAGCTAGGGGAAAAGGAAGGAGGTGGTAGCACATGTTGGATACTTGATTCCGGCTACAAACCATATGACAGGCGAATACGAGGTATTCACTGAGCTTGACCGCAATGTACACGGAAGTGTCAGGCTTGGAGATGGGTCCGTGACAGGAATTGAAGGTTGAGGGGCAGTCATGATAGAAGAGAGGAAATGCCTGTGAATTGTGTGTATGTATTCAGGCCACCATGGGGTACAATATATAGGACAGCAGCCTTCAATCTCAAGGCTGGCTATAATCACGACACTAATGGCCTTTAATGATAGCCTCTAATGACCCTTAATAACAGCAGTAAGGAGGTCTAATGATAGCCTCTAATGATCCCTAATAATAGCAGTAAGGAGGTCTAATGACAGTACTAATGAGGCCCAGGAGACTTACAATATTCTAACACCCCCCTGCAGTCACAACTCAGCCACCGCATATGTTGAGACTGAATCTAAACTCATTAAACACCGAATAAGGGAGACACTTTGTGAAGATGTCAGCGAACTATGATGTCATCGGGACATGGAGGACACGGACTTGTCCAATGGCCACCTTCTCTCGGATGAAGTGAGATCAATCTCCACATGTTTTGTGCGTTGATGCTGAACGGGGTTGGTGGTGTGACACCCGGTTCCTAATATGAACCAAGTGAATGCATATGTGTGCCCAGAATGTTCATCACACATACACATATATTACACAAACTGAAACTCAGAATATAATCACGTACAAATAATGTTTAAGTACTTTATTACATTGACTCAATGTCTCACTCATGAATATCTAACTTATTCTCGCAGCAGAAGACTCTAAATGACAGCGGAAAATGGCTAAGACAGCAGACTCCAACTTCAACTCCACAGACATGTTGATGGTAGTGTGCATGCCTAGTACTCCACTTGTTCCTCGAAGTACTCTTCTCCTGTTGTTGTTGTATATGTGGGAATGCAAGGGTGAGTACATGTCGTACTCAGCAAGTGTGAGAAAAGTATGACATGTAGCTTACAACAAGGTAGAGAATAAAAAGGCTCAATGCAGCAAGCAAATTTTATTTCACAAACATGGTAAAAACAGCAATTATTTCTAGGTGAGTTAAATCCCAACATTACCAAGTAATTCAGCAACATTCTTTAATCACAATTCAACATTTATTAAGTCTCAATCAACCATTAATCTTTCTCAATTTCATCTCATCCTCATAAATATTCATAATCATCTCATTTTCATAGAACCGAAACTAAATTTATTGTCATGACTCAAAACAGTCCCAAAAACCAATCCCAAGGACCATACCATAACTATACCAAGTTTTTGCCTCTAATTATGGAAGTTGGCCACGCGCTTATAACCGGAAGCACGGCTATCATGAAAGTTTTACACTCTGCAGAGGTGGTACCACTTTACCCACAAGTTCGTGATTTCGTTACCCGTCGGCGACTAGAAAGAACCTTCATTATACCAGTACACAACCGTCAATGTATGGCCAAGAGATCACAAAATAGCCTTTACAAAGGGGCAACTAGAATGTACGGACCCACTGAGGTTTCACTGGTAGGCTCGAGTCTCCATTCTCCCACCCACGGGCCCCCTCTTGTGCCATGCAGTTCTTAGAGAAGTCCTCCTCGACTACCATTCCCCGTGCCATCCAACGGTCCATAACAATCTAGCAACACACCTAATTAGTCAGCTAGGCCACACCCATATTTGGCCTTGTGGTGGTACTGTTTTCCTAGTATGTGCTCGCATGAACCGGTCCTTAGATCTATGGCAAGCAAACCACCATATCATTCAGCAACATCCACGAACCAAGCTTGCCTAGATCTCCCTGATTCCATGCTCATCAACATCATCAAGTTCTCATCATCTTTAATATCATGAGTGCAGTAGCTAACAAGTTTTATTTCAGCTTCCCATATCCCGTAAGTTAAGCGAAGCAAGAAGGAAAAACGACCATACCCGACTCATCAACTTTCCCGACGACAAGGATGGTTAACAAAACTAGTAAACTACTATAAAAGGGTGTCCCATCAAGTTGACTCAAGCATATGAGTTTTTGCAAGCAAAACAGTTTAAATAACATAGGATCAATATGGTCAAGGGGCACTTGCCTTGCTCCCGTGGTTCGTGTTGCTCAAGCATCTCATAGTCTTGGTGCTGTAGCTCCTCGTAGATGGCCTCTTGAGATTGTCCTTCTACTCACGACTACACACAGACAAAATTCACAGCAATCAGTTGTCATGCACAAACTTTACTCAAGATGCAATGAGGTAGATGAATGCAAATCCTATAGTGCAGTTTTATAAAACCAGTTTGTACGTATTCTTGCATGTTTTAGTAGGTTTTCATGGGGTTTTATAATGAACAAGGGTGCTGGGATCAAGTGTGTACGTGGTGATGATCTTGACCTAAGATGTATATCAATTCCACCGTTAAAAATCGACCAAAACATGATCTATTCACACACAGAAGTTTCTGCTCGAAATGGGCGAAGAAAACGGGTGCGTAGAAACAGCGGCGACATCGTAAGAGGGGTAATGAAGACCTACCTTGCTTCTTCCTTGCGTCAGGGCCTCCCTCCTAGTAATGGCAGCAGCGGGTGATTTTTCCGTGGAGAATTAGGGCTAGGACAGAATGTTGGACTTCTTCTCCGGCGACGGCGAGGCGTGACGGGGCTCGAAGGCGGCCAAATTCCGGCAAGGGGTTGGGACTCAGTGACTTGGCAGCAAGGGAGGAGAGGAACTTGGCGACATGGAGAGGGGGTGGCGGCCAAAAGTTGGAGGGATGCAGCTAGGGGGGTGGGGTTATATTTATAAGGGGGAAAAAGAGTCCTAGATGTAGGGGACTCAACCAAAGAGTCCTAGGGGTGGGGGACAAAGAGTCCTAGAGGTAGGGGACTCAACCAAAGAGTACTAGGGGTGGGGGACAAAGAGTCCTAGAGGTAGGGGACTCAACCAAAGAGTCCTAGGGGTGGGGGACAAAGAGTCCTAGAGGTAGGGGACTCAACCAAAGAGTCCTAGGGGTGGGAGACAAAGAGTCCTAGAGGTGGGGGACTTAACCAAAGAGTCCTAGAGGTTGGGGACTTAACCAAAGAGTCCTAGAGATGGGGGACTTAACCAAAGAGTCCTAGAGGTGGAGGACTAGGCTTCCCCCCTTAAAGGCTGCGGCCAAGGGGAGGTGGGCCCAATTAGGGTTTCTCCCCCCTAATTTGGTGCGGCCAATTTTGGGGGAAAATTCCCCCCAAATGTGGGGGAAATTCCCCCTAGGGGAATTTTGGGGAATTTGGGAAAATCAGGGAAAAACGGAAAATAAATTTGGAAAAATTGGGGAATGGGGGAAATTTGTGGAAAATTGGGGTGGCTCAATTTGGCCATTTTATCTTCATTACTTTCCATTTCTATTTCCTTTTATCATTTTAGTAGCTTCTATATTCCTTTCTTCATTTCTTGTTCCTTTTAAATGCTTTTCTATATGAATATGTATGCAATACAGGGTAGTGAAATTGAGTTAGTGTGGAGAAGAGATGGGGGAATTCTACCTTGAGATCTTCCTCGCGTTACCATGTAGTTTCGGCTTCCGTGTGATGGCTCCATTGTACCATGCACCAGCAGATCACTTTGTTTCTCGTGACCCTCTCCTTCACGTCCAGGATTTTGACGGGGTGTTCCATGTAGGTCAGATCCTCTTGATGTTCTAGCTCATCCATCGGTACTTGTTCTTCTGGTACACTTAGGCATTTCTTGAGCTGAGATATGTGAAATACATCGTGCACGTAGGAGAGGTGCGTTGGCAGCTCTAGTTGATAGGCTATCTCTCCTCGCTTGCCCAAAATATTGAATAGCCCGATGTAGCGAGGTGCTAACTTGCCTTTGACTTTGAACTGTCGTTGGCCTCAGATAGGCAAAACCTTAAGATACACGAAGTCTCCCACTTCGAAGGTCAATCTTCCTCGCGTATTGTTCGCATAACCCTTTTGTCGTGACTGAGTGGCCTTCAAGTTTTCACGTATCGTTTGGACTTGCTTTTTGGCGTATTGCAGCACTTCGGGTCCAAATACTTGACTTTCTCCGGTCTCATTCCAGAACAGCAACATTCTACACCGTCTACAATACAATGCTTCGAAAGGTGACATCTTCAAGCTGGCTTGGTAACTGTTGTTGTACGAGAATTCAACATACGGCAAACTCTTATCCCAACTACGCCCATGTTTCAAGGCGCAAGCTCTCAACATGTCTTCCAAAATCTGATTTGTTCTCTCAGTTTGCCCGTCGGTTTGCAAGTGATATGTGGAGATGAAATTCAATCGTGTACCCATGGATTCATGCAGGTTCTTCCAGAACCTAGAAGTAAATTGAGAACCTCGATCTGAAACTATCCTCTTCGGAACTCCATGCCGACACACGATTTGCTCCATGTACAGCTCGGCTAGTTGTGCGACGGTGTACTTGGTTCTAACAGGAAGGAAGTGGGCAGTTTTCGTCAATCGGTCCACGATAACCCAAATGGAGTCGTAGTCGGACTGAGTACGTGGCAATCTGACTATGAAATCCATGTTTATGTCTTCTCACTTCCACTCGGGTACTTTCAATGATTGCAACAGTCCTGTGAGTTTTTGATGTTCGGCCTTCACTCATTGGCACGTGTCGCATAAGGCGACATATTCAGCGATATCCCTTTTCATGCCATCCCACCAATAGCATGTTTTCAGGTCCTTGTACATCTTTGTACAGCCGGGATGTATGGAATAAGGTGAGTCATGTGCCTCCTTTAGTATCGTGTCACAGATGTGCTTCACGTTAAGCACACAAATACTTTTCCCTAACCAATGTGTGCGTTTCTCGTCTTCCTTGAAATCATTTTCTACGCCTTGTTGGATTCTTTTCTTGATCTCCTTGATTTCCTCATCCATTGCTTGACCATCTTGTATCTCTTGTTCCAGCATTAAGTTCAGTTCGATCACCTCCATCTCGTTCAAGAACCCGAGATGTAACCGTTCAAACTCCTTACGTAGCTCGGGTGGCAGCTCCTGAACCGTGAGTTGGTGACATGCTCCTTTTTGGCTCAATGCATCAGCTACTACATTGGCCTTGCCGAGGTGATAGTTGATTCCAACATCATAATCCTTGATGAGTTCCAACCATCAACGTTGCCTCAAATTCAGATCCGTTTGCGTGAATACATACTTGAGGCTTTTATGATCCGTGTATATCTCGCATCGGTGACCAAGGATATAATGCCTCCAAATCTTCAAGGCATGTACCACGGATGCAAGTTCCAGGTCATGTGTGGGGTAATTCATCTAATGTTTCTTTAGTTGTCTCGATGCATAGGCTACCACTTGGCCTCCTTGCATTTGCACACATCCAAGCCCTTGTCTTGATGCAAACAATATATATCGAAACTCTTGCTCACGTCCGGCAATACCAAAACTGGCACTGTTGTTAATTTCTTCTTTAGCTTCTCAAAGCCGTTTTGACACGCTTGTGTCCAATGAAATGCTTTCCCCTTCATCAGCAATTCCATCATAGGCTTTGCTATTTTGGAGAAATCCCTGATGAACCGGCAGTAGTATCCGGCCATCCCAAGGAAACTTCGAATATCCCTCACATTCTGCGGTTGGTTCCACTTCAAAACATCTCTTACTTTTCCGGGATCAACCGATACTCCTCCCTCGGAGATGATGTGGCCTAGGAACGATATGTCCTTTAGCCAAAATTGACACTTGCTGAACTTAGCATACAATTGATGCTCTCACAGTTTCTGCGATGTCAATATCAAGTGTTCTTCATGTTCTTCCTCGCTTTTCGAATACACCATGATGTCGTCAATGAAAACCACGACGAACTTGTCCAAATACTCCATGAAGACCTTATTTATGAGGTACATGAAGTATGCGGGTGCATTCGTTAACCTAAATGACATAACGGTATATTCATACGAACCGTACCGTGTTTGAAATGCAGTCTTGGATATGTCGGAGGGATTAATCTTTAGCTGGAAGTATCCCGACCGAAGATCAATTTTGGAGAAAATTCGGGCACCTTTCATTTGATCGAACAAGTCCTCTATGCGGGGCAGCGGGTATTTATTCTTGATCGTCACCTTGTTGAGAGACCTATAGTCCACACACATCCTTTGGGTCCCATCTTTCTTGTCCACGAAGAGCACGGGGGCTCCCCACGGTGACGAGCTTGGGTATATGAAACCCTTTTCTCTAGCAGGCATCCTATGCGGCCTCTTCGCTATAGGTGCAGTTCCGGGTACTAAATCAATGGAAAATTCAATGTCCTGGTCAGGTGGCATACCTGGAAGTTCTTCTGGTAACACATCTGAATATTCTCGAACTACCAGAATGCTTTCCAATATCGCTTCTTCGACGTGATTCAGCAGTGCCTTCTCGGTTGTAGGTTGGGCTGCCTCAAACTCAATACGAGTACCGTGCTTACTCGTCAACTGCACGATCCTCTGAGCACATTGAATCACTCCGTTGTGCTTGCTTAACCAATCCATTCCAAGTATTATATCAATCCCTTGGGAATCCAAGACAATAAGGTTGGCAAGAAAGTCTACCCCCTTATTTTAAGACTTAGTTTCGGACATACTATATTTGTAGGAGCTAGAATTCAGATTTGAAAGAAGCGATTTCCCAACTATATGCATCAAGGTGTATGAACTAAGCAACTTATTTTATTAATATCAGCCTATATGAGGATGTGAATAGTACCGAAGCATCTCAAATCTCTCCACTATGTGTGGATGTGGATATTCGCCGAAGCATCCCACAACTCACACCAGCACACAAACACAAGCAATCATCATTAAATTCTACACACCACTCTTATTTCATCCTACTACGATCTAAATGTTATTATTACAGCTTATTCAATGGGAAACCTAAACTTAATCGTGAGAACTGGTGCTGTTCTCGCCGTGTGATAGGGGTGGTCCATACATGGGTGCACTCCATGGTGAGTCGTTAGTCCATGTAGGGATAGATGACACTGGTTCTCCATTTTCTACCACGTTGGCACAAGTCTCCTCCTGTTTTCCAGCAAGTACAGCTTCTTGCGGAGGTAACGGATCTCTCCTTGTGCACTTGCATAGTGGTTTCCTAACTCCACGAGCAACCTCTGAGACTTATCAGCAGCTTCTGGGTTGGAAAGAGCTCCTTCATGGGGTCCAATGGTCTCCCTTGTACCATTCTTCCGATATGGGTGCAGCCCAAAGGTAGTGTTCTCAAGCTGCTCACGGAAGGCGTAGCACAGTCCGGTCAGTGCATCCCATGCAACATCATTGATAGCTTCAGCCCTTGTAGCTCTCCATGTGGGTGCGAAGTGCTCAGTGACAACCCTACCGTTAGATAGGATGGTTACCTCAGCCTTCCACTCTTCATGTCCGAGACGAGGGACTTTCTTGAGGAGATACTCCAGGTATAAGCTGCAACAATCCAGAAATTCTTTGAGCTCCTTGGATATGTGTCCTCCTTCCATTCCGTCGGACCGGAATTCTTGAACTGAACGTGACAGGGCCTCATGGCCTCGTCGAGCCAGGATCACACTGAGGGGTGCTGCATTGCACAGCACCGGATAACGCACATAAAAGATACAAAGCGGAAGCAAAATTTTATTATATAAAAGAGTTTATGAACAATTTTACAACAAAACATGTTCAGTCTACACTCACGGGTGTAGACTATGCACCGAGTTCACGTTCAGCCTGTGAATGTGTCCCCGCTAGCACATACGCACACTAACACGGCGGCGTGCACGACTTCCACTCGACGGGGTTTCCCTCTTGGGGGTCCGTCTCCTCCTCGGGAGTCTCCTCCTCATAACATCCTGCAAAAGCTTCAAACACAAGCAGTGAGCACGATGGCTCAGCAAGTCGGCCCCGTCTTTCCTATACATGAAACTTTTACATGCTGGATTACAGTGTAAATGGGAAAGTAAGTTGCAAAGGACTCGCCTAAGTAGTTGAGGCTTACTTTCAAGTTTTAGCAGCAAGTTATGGAGAACCTCACGCTAAGGCACATCAGAGAGCCGCAATCAAACAAGAAACACATTTCTCTCATGTGCTTTGCCTAAGGATGAAAAGAACTTTAGTTTGCTCTACACTAGAACAAGTCATTAGCAATCAACGTATAGCTTTCATTCAGCAACTTTTACATGACTCTAGCCTGTTCTTTCTACGTCACGGTACAGTGAACAAGTGGTACTCACTGACCACGAGGGACAGCGATTATAATCGATTTACACCTGCAGGGTTACCCGAATAACCCGTCACGTATGTCCGTGCTCGATGTTGCCTATAGCAACCATCACGGACGTCGTACGCAACCACCTTTCATCCATCAGCCAAATGTTGAACCGGTCCTATTGTCCCAAGCAAGAGGTCTCTGCGCGCGCATCCGCAGTGCCGCCAGCTGATTTACACCTCAAGCTCTCAACCTACCCTCTAGACGACAAGCAATGCCTCAACACCCAGCTACCCGAATTACATCGGTTTCCCTGTTCCCATATATCCATTAGGTCTTCGGTACTGTTCTAGCTTGTTCAACAGGCCTGCACACGGATCGGTCCTCAACCGACTCAAGCGAAGATATAGCACCCAGGCCGTAAAGTCCTGCTGCCCTTACTCCCCTCTCGGTCTCATTTTCCTTGTCATGTGTTCCATTTGCTATCTCTAACCGAGTGGTGTGCCTCTAGCCTATTCTCGTGAGCAGTTCCAAATACTCGACTTGTACTGAATCCTACACTATCTTAGCATCGCAGTGTATACTCGAGGTTTACAAACCTAAGTCCAGCCCAGGATTTTCTTGGCTATGCATTTGGATTTTCAACAAGACTCTAATGCAAAAGTAAAGTTGATACTCAATGTAAGTTTTCAAAACAATAAAGTTCATAAAAAGGCTAATGTAAACTGGAGCTTGCCTTACTGTTGTTGGTCGTAGGCTAGTTGATCCTCTGAAGTTATGAAGTCTAAGACTTCGGGCTCCTCCTCAACCTTAGCGACTACATGAGATAATACATATATGTATCAGTTTGAATGCATTTGAATTTGAAGTTGAATTTGATAAGACCATAACTACTGCTAGACAAGCCCAATGACTCTTAAATTGTTACTGTGTTTTGGATACAACCTAAACAGAGACTTGGACAAATTTCATTTGCAGCAAAGCTCATTTGAGCCCTCCACAAATAAATGTGTATTTGGCCTTAATTAGAGCTCTTAGGGCGTTCTAAAGATTTTCATGGAGCAAGCCATGACTTTCTTAAAACTACATTTTCAGAGGGTTCTAATGGAGTTGGTTTCACTAAATTTGAAGGTTCCTAGCCAAAGATATGAGCTAAACAATTTCAGGGAAAATCTGAAAATGTTTCTGGACATTTTCTATTTTCTCTGGAACAGTTTTATTAATCACACCATTAGGCGGATCAAATGAGCTCAAATGGATCTGAAATTTTTATGGTAGCTCAGGGATATTATGAGGAACATCCTGGCCAAATTTCAGAATTTTTCAATAAAGGGTTCTCCAGTTAAAATTCTAAACAGTTTAAACTTTGAAGAATTAATTCTGGAGAAATAAAGGTTTTCATGAACTGAAACTTGATTTGTTGGAAAGTACTCAGAGAGCTGAATCCAACAAAATTCAAAGTGTAATTTGAATTTGATCAAATTTGCAGCAAAGGTTTAGTTGGAATTCAAATCTGATTTAAATTTAGCCTAAAAAGCTCATGTCAAGATTAACTCCAAACGGAGTGAAAATTGGTGTGTGATCTCACAAAAATGTGATGAGTGTGAATATGAATCCCATTTTTGAATTCATGGGATGAAAGGAGTTTGGATTTGAATTTTAGTTCAAACTAGCCTCTTTCTCATTATGCCCAAAAATACCTCAAAAAGGTTTTGGATTTGGGTGAAATTTGGCATGAGCACCCCTAGCAAAGTGTAGAAGTTTTTCATATGCTCATCCCCTATATGCTACATGTGGGAAATACCACTTTTGCCTTTTGTGAGTTTATCCTCTAATGACCATGTTGATTGTGTTTACTTGCTCTTCAAATGTGTTCATAAGTTTTCCTCAAATGAGGTGTGTGTGGTGTGATGAATACTTTGAATGTGTGACAAAAACTCAGACCCTTACATTCGTCCCCCCTTAAAAGAATCTCGTCCCGAGATTATAAGGTGAAAATGAGAGAGGACGGTGTAAAATTACCGTAGGTGCGACGTTTAAATGTCGGGGTAGTTAGCGCGAAGAAAACCTTCGCTCTCCCATGTCACTTCGTCTATGGAGTGATTACTCCATAGAACTTTGTAGAAACACAACGTACGGTTGTGTTGTTCGGGCCTTTTCATCAATTATCTGAACCGGCTCCTCCCGATAAGTTAGATCCGGTTTCAGTTCTTCAATATCCCCCAGCTGAACGGTAGTTGATAGATTAAGACACTTCCTCAGCTGAGATATCTGAAAGATGTCGTGCACACTGGAAAGTATTTTTTGGTAATTCCAGCCGGTATGCTACTGATCCACATCTTTCTGTAATCTGGAATGGACGATGAATCGGAGTGATAACTTTCCTCTCACCCCGAATCTATTCACGCCCTTCATTGGAGATACACGTGATCCCCGACTTCGAATTTTAATGGGCATCTTTTCCGGTCCGCATACTGTTTTTGTCAGGATTGGGCGGCTTTTAGGTTCACTTGAATCAGCAGAACCTTTTCCTCCGCATTGTTAACAAGATCAATCCCGAAGGTGACCCTTTCGCCAGACTCACACCAATTCAGCGGTGTGCGGCATTTTCTCCCGTATAGCGCATCATAGGGCGCCATCTTGATGCTTGCTTGGTACCCATTGTTGTACGAGAACTTGGCTAATGGTAAGTGATCATCCCAATTCTTACCATGGTTGATAGCACAAGCTCGTAGCATATCTTCAAAATACTGATTTACCCGCTCGGTTTGCCCATCCGTCTACGGGTGGTATGCTGAACTACGGATAATCTTCGTCCCCAAAGAAGCATGTAGCTGCTCCTAAAAACAAGACACAAATAAAGTGCCCCGATCCAATATGATGGTGTGGGGTACGCTGTACAAGCATAGGACCCGTGAGATGTACAATTCAGCATACTTCTTAGCGTTGTAGTTGGTGTTAACCGAAATAAAATGGGCAACTTTGGTGAGCCGGTCGACAATCACCCACACTGAATCATGCTTCTGAAATGTGGTGGGTAAACCGATGATGAAGTCCATGTTCACATCTTCCCACTTCCAGGAAGGCATGCCCAATGGTTGTAGCAGTCCCGGTTTCTTCATGTGGTCTACCTTCACCCTTCGACATGTATCACACTCGGACACATACTTTGCGATCTCCCGCTTCATCTGTGTCCACCAAAACTTGTTTCTGAGTTCTTGATACATCTTGTTGCTGCCGGGGTGAATAGAAAACTTTGAAAAGTGAGCCTCATCAAATATTTTCTTCCGTAACTCCGGGTTACGGGGTACGATGATCCGGTCCTTGAACCATAGGACACCGTCTCCGTCTTTCCAGAAACATTTTAGTTCCCTACTGTCTACACGTCTCCGCAAATGCGACATACCCTTGATCATGTTTCTGAGCTTCCGCTATTTCTTCAAGGATGGTGGGGATCAAAGCTATGTTGTAGAGAGCTCCATGTGGAATCACATGCAATGGTGGCTTGCTCTCTTCCAACGGTGTGATGGTCAGATTGTTGACGTGTGACTTGCGACTCAGTGCATCCGCCACTACGTTTGCCTTGATGGGGTGATAATGGATCTCTATTGCTTAATCATTTATCAACTCCAACCATCTTCCTGCCTCATGTTCAACTCCTTCTGAGTGAATATGTACTTGAGGCTTTTGTGGTCGGTATATAAATGCACGAGGTTACCGAGTAGATAGTGCCTCCACATTTTGAGTGCGAGCACCACGGCAGCAAGCTCTAAGTCATGAGTTGGATAATTTTGCTCATGGTTCCTGAGCTGCCGTGATCCTTACGCGACCACCCTTCGGTCTTGCATCAGCACACATCCGAGCCCAATGCCGGATGCATCGCAGTACACATCGAACGGTTTTGTTGTGTCTGGCTGCGCCAAAACCGGTGTTGATGTTAGGTGCTTCACTAATGCCTTGAGCGCTGTTTCACATGCTGAACTCCAAACATATTTGGTAGCCTTATTCAGCAGCTCTGTCATCGGCTTGGCAATCTTTGAGAAGTTTGGAATGAACCTCCGATAATATCCCGCGAGTCCGAGGAAACTCCGTACCTCATGAACAGTTCTCGGAGACTTCCAATTTAGCACTTGTGTGATCTTACTCGGGTCTACAGTGATGCCCTCTGCTGAGATAGTGTCCAAGAAAAGGCACTTGCAATATCCAGAATTCGCACTTGCTGAATTTCGCGTATAGTTTGTGATCTCGCAGCCGTTGCAAGACTATACGTAGATGCTTCGTTATTCTTCCTCCGACATGGAATATACCAATATGTCGTCGATGAAGACCACAACAAACTTGTCCATCTCCGGCATGAATACCGAGTTCATTAAGTACATGAAGTGAGCTGGAGCATTGGTGAGGCCGAAGGACATGACCAGGTACTCATAAAGCCCGTACCTCGTCGAGAAAGCCGTCTTTGGGATATCCTCAGCCCGTATCTTAATCTGATGGTACCCGGATCTTAAATCCATCTTGGAAAAGATCTTTCCTTCGACCAACTGATCAAACAACATGTCGATCCGTGGCAACGGGTACTTGTTCTTAATGGTTACGGTGTTTAGTGGACGATAATCCACGCAAAGCCGCACGTCTCATCCTTCTTCTTCACAAATAATGCCGAACAGCCCCATGGCGAGGATCTCGGCCTAATAAAACCCTTCTCCAGCAGGCCTGTTAACTGCGTCTTCAGTTCTGCCAATTCCTTTGGCACCATCTTGTACGTCCTTTTGGATATTGGCATAGTTCCGGGTGCAAGTTCAATCTTGAACTCCACTTCTCTGTCAGGCGGCATCCCCGGTAAATCATCTGGGAACATGTCAGGGAACTCACGGACTACTGGAATGTCTTTCAATCTGATGGTGGTAGATTAATATACACTTGGAAGTTTTATTTCTGGACTGTCCAGAAACAATGAATGTGACTCATGCATTTATGAGTGTAGATGCACGACTCGGAGGACGGTGTCTAAAACAGCGCCGTGGCGGGTTAACCACGACATCCCTAATATGACATCGACCTTTTCTCCCTCTAAAGCTAAGAGAGACGTGGGGTATACTCTACCCGCTAAGCACAATGGTGCGTGGAAATCATCATGCTTGCTGAATTTTTCCCACCCGGTGAACAAATCAAATATGGACTTTCGGTGGGTAGTATTTGCAAGCTGTGTTTAGCAATAAAAGCTTGGCTAATAAAGTTATGCGTGGCACCTGAATCAAATAATACTATGGCGGGATGCTAGTGGAGTTGGAACATACCCGCAAGGATTGGCTCCCCCTCCGGCATGTCCTCTATGGCGAGTTGGTGGACGGTGCCGGACTTAGGATTCGCCCGCGCGCGTTAATGAGGTTCTGGGGCTGATTCCTCCCCGAAAACTGTGGTGCCACTCCGCCGCCTTGCCTCTCAGGACAGTTGTTGGCAAAGTGTCCTGGGCGACCACATTTGAAGCATGCGGTTGATGACTGGCCCGTGCTTGAGGGATGAAAGCCCGGCATTCACTGCTGAGGTGCAAACGCATGTGGCATCGCCCGCTGCTGCTGTTGTTGTTGTGGAGGTGGTGCTGGTAGTGCCGGCCTGAACGCCGGTGGAGAATATGGCCGATTGTGGAATGGCATCGGCCTCTGTGGTGGCTGCCAGCTTTGACCCGATGGTGAGCGATACACCATCCGGTATTTTTGAGAAGGACCACCTCCCACTTCGCTGCTCTGCGGCGCGCTTCGCTACTTCTCCGCCGCCGCTAACTTCTTGCTGGAGTCCTCCTGAACAATCACAGCATCAATAATATCGTTGAGGCTGCCGCGATTGAACATTGCCAGCTTATTCTTTAGGAGCGGGTTAAGCCCCTGGTAAAAATGATCCCGCCGCTTCTCGTCGGTATCGGCGTGATATGAAGCGTAGAGTGCAAGATCATTGAACACCCTGGAGTATTCCAGTATGTTCCTCCTTCCTTGCTGCAGGTGAAGGAACTCCTGCGTCTTCCTTTTCATAAGACCCGGCGGTATGTGATAGGCCCTGAAGGCCGTCCGGAACTCTGCCCAGGTCATAACTCGCTCGGTGGGATGCGAGGCACAGAAGTTCGCCCACCAAGCGCTCGCGGACCCTTGAAGATGTTGGGCCGCGAACTGAGTCTTGCGCTGCTCACTCACCTGGAGCAGCCCGAACTTCATCTCCATCGTGCGGCGCCAGTTGTCCGCATTGAGGGGTTCATCCGCCCTTGAGAATACCGGGAGATGAGTATCCAGAAAGTCGGAGTAGGAGATTTGTTGGCGCTCCTCACGATCTTGACACCTCTCCGGTCGAGACGTATTTGCAATTAAGGTCTGCAGCAACTCCGTGCTGCTGATGAGAACCCGCCATAGCCGCTACGATGTCGGCCAATGTAACCGTTGGCGGTTGTTGCTGTTGCTGTCCCGAGGAATCCTCGGGAGGCTGTTGGGAGGCGTCTCCCCCCTGACTAGAACCCCCAACGTCTGGGTTGGCACGAGTGCGAGTCATTCTGAAATTCAAAACAGCAGTGATCAGCACATGTCATTCTTAAAATTTCATATAAAACAGTAGGTATTGAAGTGACACATGAATAAACTTGCACAACATTCACATATACTGATAAAGCATAAACTTTATACAACATACATTATTCTCGGGTCTCTGAGAAGTCGTGCTCATATCGTCACTACCTATAAATATACTACTGTCTACACGACATGTCACCGATTATAAAAGTTTTTGTACCCCACCCTCGCTGCCCTACTTGGCAACGGTAACTCACTACTCGGAGTAGAACTCGACCTCCTGCGGGTCGTCCTCCTCCGCTACCTCCGCTGGAGGCTCCAGGTCTATGACCTCCTCTTCCGGTTCATGTTCCACATCGCCGGGATACCCAAGACCACGGGTACGGCACCTGCCATAGGTAGGCCCGCTACCAGAGGTACGAGATCTTACAAAGCATGCACCTCGTCCATGGCTTGGTTGTAGTCCTCTTCCCAGCCCTACCCCTCCTCAATAGCGTCGTCACGCTCTTGAGTGAGGACCTCATTTTGCTAGGTCAAGGCCTGCACTTGCTGTTGTAAAGCCATGATGTCGACGCGGCTTTTTTTTTTGCCTTCTTCAGACGATGCAACTGATTATGTTGTTGGTTCAATCACTTTATCGTCGGAAGGAGAACATTGCGGAGTGCGCTGTGAGCACTCTCAAAATGGTCTCCACGGCTAGTTCTCTCCTTGATCTTCACGGCAAGATAATCCGTATGAACAGCATGGCTGCCCATCACGGCCTTCCCTGCCCTCAACTGGAGGCTGAGGTTCGCCTCCGCGGGGTTGTATCTTGGGCAACCCAGATCTGTTGCCTCCAAGTACCTCTCCCTCCACACATGATTAGCTCGCCCCTCCACTGGAACAAGCGCGTTTGGAGTGCCTCCAAAGCTCTCACGTGGAGTTGGTAGAAACACGACATGGTGTCTCGGGCTGCCACTTGCCACATTTCCTCCGGCTGTCTACCTCTCACCGTGACGGTGAACGGTGCCCAACCGGGTGGCGTAGGTCCTGCAGGAACTTCGACATGGATTGTCCACGTCTTGTTCCCCTCCTCGCCTTCTCCCTTGGTGAGCTACTTTGGCGTCTCCATGTACCCGAAATATTGAAGCATTTGCTTCAACACTTCCGGATAACCGCTGCGTTGAGAACAGTGGGATACCACCCACCCGTTCTCCAGTTTTTTATCCGCTGTCATCTCTGGAAATATATTTGAAAAAGGTCAAATATGAATTTCAACAGTAAATCATTGAGTTATAACATTAAAACATGTCATTGAACTCATAAAACTTGGAAACACAATTCAAACTTCGAACAAATTTGATTGCTGGTCTGCTTCCCAAACTGACAGGTCTGACCAGTTTCCATTTCAACCTGATTTAGACCATGCTAAAGGCAAAACCAACTCTGGAGCTCAACATCAAAGCTAAAGCTAACTTTAATAGCTTTCTAGAAAGTATTTGCTTGGCCAAAGATCTGTCCTGGTTCAAAAGTTACGAGATGACAAAGTTGACAGAATTTCTAGAGAAAATTGGACAGCACCTACCTACTTGAGGTACTGTTTTGATCCAAGAATTCCAAACGACATGAAGAGTCATAGAGGATACTAAAGCTGGTCGGGTTACCTGCCACCCGTGAGGCTCCACCCTTTAGCTTGTGCGCACTGGTGGACATCGCTTACATGCACCCTCCAAGACATATGACGTCCCGAGATGCATGATTTTTCGACATAAGCACATAGGTTAGATTTGCCACTTTCTATACACTAATAACATCTTTATATGGGATACTAACTCGTTCCTCACCGAGTTTTTTTAAAAAGATGACCTTTTTAGTGCGTTAAATCTCAAGCGAGCTCTGATACCACGCTGATAGGTCCTCACAGCCAAGTCGAGCCAGGATCACGCTGAGGGGAGCTGCGTTGCACAGCTCTGGATAACGCACATAAAAGATACAAAGCGGAAGCAATTTTTTATTACATAAAAGAGTTTATGAACATTTTTACAACAAAACATGTTCAGTCTACACTCACGGGTGTAGACTACGCACCGAGTTCACGTTAAGCCCATGAACGTGTCCCCTCTAGCACACACGCACACTAACACGGCGGTGTGCATGACTCCCACTCGACGGGGTTTCCCACTTGGGGGTCCGTCTCCTTCTCGGGGGTCTCCTCCTCATAACATCCTACAAAAGCTTCAAACACAAGCAGTGATCACGATGGTTCAGCAAGTCTGACCTGTCTTTCCTATACATGAAACTTCTACATGCTGGATTACAGTGTAAATGGGAAAGTAAGATGCAAAGGACTTGCCTAAATAGTTGAACCTTACTTTCAAGTTTTAGCAGCAAGTTGTGGAGAACCTCACGCTAAGGCACATAAGAGAGCCGCAATAAAACAAGAAACGCATTTCTCTCATGTGCTTTGCCTAAGGTTGAAAAGAACTTTAATTTGCTCTACACTACAATAAGTCATTAACAATCAATGTATAGCTTTCAATCAGCAACTTTTACAAGAATCTAGCCTGTTCTTTCTACGTCATGGTACAGTGAACAAGTGGTACTCACTGACCGCGAGGGGCGGCGATTATAATCAATTTACACCTGCAGGGTTACCCGAATAACCCGTCACGTACGCCCGTGCTTGATGTTGCCTACAGCAACCATCACGGACGTCGTACGCAGCCACCTTTCATCCATCAGCCAAATGTTGAACCGGTCCTATCGTCCCGAGCAAGAGGTTTCTGCGCGCGCATCCGCAGTGCCGCCAGCCGGTTTACACCTCAAGCTCTCAACCTACCCTTTGGACGACAAGCAATGCCTCAACACCGAGCTACCCGAATTACATCGGTTTCCCAGTTCTCATATACCCGGTAGGTCTTCGGTACTGTTCTAGCATGTTCAACAGGCCCGCACACGGCTCGGTCCTCAACCGACTCAAGCAAAGCTACGGCACCCAGACCCCAAAGTCCTGCTGCTCTTACTCCCCGCTCGGTCTAGTTTTTATTTCCATGTGTTCCATTTGCTATCTCTAACCGAGTGGTGTGCCTCTAGCCTATTCTCGCGAGCAGTTCCAACTACTCGACTTGTACCAAATCCTACACTATCTTAGCAATGTAGTGGCTACTCGAGGTTTACAAACCTAATTCCAACTCAGAGTTTTCTTGACTATGCATTTGGATTTTCATTAAGACTCTAATGCAAAAGTAAAGTGGATACTCAATGTAAGTTCTCAAAACAATAAACTTCATAAAAAGGCTAATGGAAACCGGAGCTTGCCTTATTGTTGTTGGTCGTATACTAGTTGATCCTCCAGAGTTATGAAGTCTAAGACTTCAGGCTCCTCCTCAACCTTAGCGACTACATGAGATAATACATATATGTATCAATTTCAATGCATTTGAATTTGAAGTTGAATTTGATAAGACCATAAGTACTGCTAGACAGGACCAATGCCTCTAAAATTTTTACTGTAGTTTGGATACAACCTAAACAGAGACTTGGCAAAATTTAATTTGCAGCAAAGCTCATTTGAGCCCTCCACAAATAAATGTGTATTTGGCCTTAATTAGAGCTCTTAGGGTGTTCTAAGGATTTTCATGGCGAAAGCCATGACTTTATTAAACCTAGATTTTCAGAGGGCTCTAATAGAGTTGGTTTCACTTAATTTGAAGGTTCCTAGCCAAAGATATGAGCTAAACAATTTCAGAGAAAATCTGAAAATGTTTCTGGACATTTTCCATTTTATCTGGAACAGTTTTATTAATCACACCATTAGGTGGACCAAATGAGCTCAAATGGATCTGAAATTTTTAATGTAGCTCATAGATATTATGAGGAACATCCTGGCCAAATTTCAGATTTTTTTCAATAAAAGGTTCTCCAGTGAAAATTCTAAACATTTTAAATTTTGAAGAATTAATTCTGGAGAAATAAAGGTTTTCATGAAGTGAAACTTGATTTGTTGGAAAGTACTCAGAGATCTGAATCCAACAAAATTTGGTTCACTCGATTTGGAGTTTCCTAGCCAAAGTTATGTGGGTTTGAAGTTGAACTAAATCTGAAAATCGGGGAAATGTTTAAAACACTGCACATGGGTCCCACGCACAGTGCCTTCTTCAACCTCCCGCCGGCGCCCGAGCGTGCGACGCACAGCGGCGGTGGCGCAGCTCGTTCTCAGTTGTTACTGCCTAATTCTCGATGCGGTTTCTTCCTACGTCACCCTTGAAGCACGGCTCACACGCCGGACAACTCCTCGTGCCTCAACATCGCCGGAAAAGTAGTCAGCGGCGGTGGCGGCGGAATTGAGCCCGGGTCCGACGGTGCTGGCTCGTCTAGGCAGTGAACACAATCAACCAACGGATCGCAAAGCACCACTGGGGCACGGGGAAGCTAACCCTGCCCTCCTCTTTGTCCGAAATCGCCGGGAAAGTAGACTTCACCGGTGACCCGAGCCGTTTTCACCGGTGGTGGCCAAAATACGGTGCTACGCTCACTGGGTTGATCATCTTCGCTAGGATTTGGCTGAGGTAATCGTGAGGTGCTACTCTAGCATCAGCTCAACAAGGACTTCCAGTGATCAAGTGATTGAGGTGAATTTCTGGTTTTGGTTCTCGGTGTTCTATATGATGATCGTCGAGAAAAGTGAAATTCCGGCTAACCGGTGCTAAGAGGGAGCTCGGGGAAAGCTACTAGACCTCTATGCTAACCTCAGAGAGCAGTTGGCGATGCCGGAGAAGCTCGGAGCTGTCCAGGCGACGGTGTCAAGTCGGAGGCGCTTCGGGGTGAACAGGGAAGTAGAAAATCGGTTCGGGAAATCTCGAGGGGAGCTGATCACGAGCAGCTGAGGGTTGGAGCACGTCAAGCAAACGTCGGTGCTGCCGTTTATGGCCTCAGATCGCGGTGGAAGGGATGGGTTCAGCCGGTCGATGGCGAGGTGGTGAGTTCGGGTGTGCGGCGAGTTTCTCCGGTTTCTCGGTGTGGGAAAACGCCGAGGCAGCTTATGTCATCGGTGGCTCGGAGATAAGAAGCTGAGGACGTCGGTCGGGAGCTGAAACTGCCGAGAAGGAGGTGGCGCCGATCGCCCAGCGCTGTGGCGCAAGCTGCTTCAGCCCGAGAAACAGATCACGGCGCCTCAGTCGGTTCTCCTCGGTTGTGTGGCTGACAGGGGGGTCCCACTTCACATTTTAACCTCCAAACTTCAATTTTCCTACTGCTCTAAACAGTAGAGACACTAATAACCTTCGTGAGTTGATTAAATTTCCAAATGGCCACTGGACTTTGTATAATTCAAAGTGGAATTTGATTTGATCAAATTTGCAGCAAAGGTTTAGTTGAAATTCAAATTTGATTTGAATTTAGCCAAAAAAGCTCATGTCAAGATTAACTCCAAATGGAGTGAAAATTGGTGTGTGAGCTCACAAAAATGTGCTGAGTGTGAATATGAATCCCACTTTTGAATTCATGGGATGAAAGGTGTTTGAATTTGAATTTTAGTTCAAACTAGCCTCTTTCTCATTATGCCAAAAATACCTCAAAAAGGTTTTGGATTTGGGTGAAATTTGGCATGAGCACCCCTAGCAAAGTGTAGAAGTTTTTCATATGCTCATCCCCTATAAGATGCATGTGGGAAGTACCACTTTTGCATTTTGTGAGTTTATCCTCTAATGACCATGTTGATTGTGTTTACTTGCTCTTCAAATGTGTTCATAAGTTTTCCTCAAATGAGGTGTCTGTGGTGTGATGAACACTTTGAATGTTTGCCAAAAACTCAGGCCCTTACAGAACGGTTGGCTTGTTCATCACCTTCATTATTGGCCTCGGCAAGGGGTGGCTCCTCTTCAGATCTATCTCCTTCCGACATAGCTTCATGAGGCTCCGCTTGGTGTAAGCCCGCGTGAAACTCCTCCAAAGGTGCGTACCAATGCTGTTCTTGTGGACCATCTTCCATGTCGTCTTTGATTGGTTCCACCTCTTATGGATCCTCTTCCTCATGCATAGAGCTATTGACTTCATCTTCATCATGAGGTTCCATCTTCACCTCCTCCCAATATGGTCCATCGGACACCTCAATGAGGTTAAGTGCACTCCCAAGTGGTGGTGGACGAGTACTTATGCGTGTTGTGCTCCTAGTCACTGGCATCTATAAATATGACATGAGAAACTTTAGAGAAGAAGAAATAACTCCAAAACTTCAGAAGCTATGAAGCAAGAAAACAGAAAGTGTGGCTGTCCACAGGAAAAGAAGAAAAGAGGGGCTGAAAATAGCACTTTGCGGTGGCTGAGTTGACAATTAAAGTGCAGAAGCAAGCAATTTTCGAAAAATAACAGTTTAGAGGGGTGTTCCTATGTGTTTTAGAGTGTCCAATCTACCTAGGCCTGCGTCCTATGGTCAACGTGGCTCTAGTACTAATTTGTGACACCCGGTTCCAAAAATGAGCCAAGTGAATGCATATGTGTGCCCAGAATGTTCATCACACATACACATGTATTCCACAAACTAAAACTCAGAATATAACCACGTACAAATAATGTTTAAGTACTTTATTACATTGACTCAATGTCTCACTCATGAATATCTAACTTATTCTCGCAGCGGAAGACTCTAAACGACAGCGGAAAATGGCTAAGACAGCAGGCTCCAACTTCAACTTCATAGGCATGTTGACGGTGGTGCGCAAGCCTAGTACTCCACTTGTTACTCGAAGTACTCTTCTCCTATTGTTGTTGTATATGTGAGAATGCAAGGGTGAGTACATGTCGTACTCAGTAAGTGTGCAAAAAGTATGACATGTAGCTTACAACAAGGTAGGGAATAAAAAGGCTCACTGCAGCAAGCAAATTTTATTTCATAAATATGGTAAAAATAGCAACTATTTCTAGAGTAATTCAGCAACATTATTTAATTACAATTCAACATTTATTAAGTCTCAACCAGCCATTAATCTTTCTCAATTTTGTGTAATCCTCATAAATATTCATAACCATCTCATTTTCATAGAACCTAAACCAAATTCATTGTCATGACTCAAAACAGTTCCAAAAACAAATCCCAATGACCATACCATAACCATGCCAAGTTTTTGCCTCTAATCATGGAAGTTGGCCACGCGCTTGTAACCAGAAGCACGACTATCATAATAGTTTTACACTCTGCAGAGGTGGCACCACTTTACACACAAGTTTGTGATTTCGTCACCTGTCGGCGACTAGAAAGAACTTCCATTATACCAATACACAACAGTCGGTGTATGGCCAAGATATCACAAAATAGCCTTTACAAAGGGGCTACTAGAATGTACGGACCCACTGAGGTTTCACCGGCAGGCTCGAATCTCCATTCTCCCACCCACGGGCCCCCTCTTGTGCCATGCAGTTCCCAGGGCATTCCTCCTCGACTCTCTTTCTCTGCGTCATTTAATGGTCCATAACAAGATAGCAACACACCTAATTAGTCAGTTAAGCCGCACCCATATTTGTTCTTGTGGTGGCACTGTTTTCCTGGCATGTGCTCGCATGAACCGGTCCTTAGATCTACGGCAAGCAAGCCACCATATCATTTAGCAACATCCATGAACCAAGCTTGCCTAGATCTCCCCGACTCCGTGCTCATCAACATCAGGTTCTCATCATCTTTAATATCATGAGTGTGGTAGCTAAAAAGTTTTATTTCAGCTTCCCGTATCTCGTAAATTAAGCGAAGCAAAAAGGAAAAACGATCATACCCGACTCATCAACTTTCCCGACGACAAGGATGGTTAACAAAACTAGTAAACTCCTACAAAAGGGTGTCCCATCAAGTTGACTCAAGCATACGAGTTTTTGCAAGCAAAACAGTTTTGAAAACTTAGGATCAATATGGTCAAGGGGCACTTGTCTTGCTCCCGTGTTTCGTGTTGCTCAAGCGTCTTGAAGTCTTGGTGCTGTAGCTCCTCGTAGATAGCCTCTTAAGCTTGTCCTTCTACTCACGACCACGAACATACAAAATTTACAACAACCAATTGTCCATGCACAAACTTTACTCAAGATGCAATGAGGCAGATGAATGCAAATCCTATACTGCAGTTTTATAAAACCAGTTTGTACGTGCTCTTGCATGTTTTAGTAGGCTTTCATGGGGTTTTATGATGAACAAGTGTGCTGGGACCAAGTGTGGATGTGGTGATGATCTTGACACAAGATGTAGATCAATTCTACCTTCAAAAATTGACCAAAACATGATCTGTCCACACACAGAAGTTTCTGCTCGAAGGGGGCGAAGAAAAAGGGTGCGTAGAAACAGCGGCGACGCTGTAAGTGGGGTAATGAAGACATACCTCGCTTCTTCCTTGCAGCAGGGCCTCCCTCCTAGCAATGGCAGCAGCGGGGGATTTTTCCGTGGAGAATTAGGGCTAGGACAGAACGTCGGGCTTCTTCTCCGGTGAAGGCGAGGCGTGAAGGGGCTCGACAGCGGCCTAATTCTGGCAAGGGGGTGGGACTCAGCGACTTGGAAGCAAGGGAGGGGAAGAGGAACTCAGCGACTTGGAGAGGAAGGTGGCGGCCAAAAGGGGGAGGGGTGCGGCTAGGGGGTGGGGGTTATATTTATAAGGGGGGAAAAGTCCTAGGGGTGGAACACAAAGAGTCCTAGAGGTAGGGGACTTAACCAAAGAGTCCTCGAGGTAGGGGACTCAATCAAAGAGTCCTTGGGGTGGGGGACAAAGAGTCCGAGAGGTAGGGGACTCAATCAAAGAGTCCTAGGGGTGGGGGACAAAGAGTCCTAGAGGTGGAGGACTTAACCAAAGAGTCCTAGAGGTGGGGGACTTAACCAAAGAGTCCTAGAGGTGGGGGACTTAATCAAAGAGTCCTAGAGATGGGGGACTAGGGTCCCCCCCCCCCCCTAATGGCTGTGGCCAAGGGGAGGTGGGACCAATTAGGGTTTCTCCCCCTAATTTGGTGTGGACAATTTTGGGGGAAAATTCTCCCGAAATGTGGGGGAAATTCCCCCTAGGGAAATTTTGGGGAATTCGGGAAAAATCAGGAAAAAATGGAAAAAAATTTGGAAAGATTGGGGAATGAGGGAAATTTGGGAAAAAATGGGGTGGCTCAATTTGGCTATTTATTTTCAGTACTTTCCATTTCTATTTCCTTTTATCATTTTAGTAGCTTCTATATTCCTTTCTTCATTTCTTCTTCTTTTTAAATGCTTTTCTATATGACTATGTATGCAATGCAGGGTAGTAAAATTGAGGATGTTATAGGTGGAGAGGTACACGGCGCTGATGTTGTCGCAGTAGATGAGGGTGTAGTGTGATGGTGGAATCTGGAGCTCATTCCAGAGCTGGTGCAACCAAGTAGCTTCTGCGACACCATTGGCGACAGCATAATACTCTGGTTCGGCGCTGGAGTGGGAGACGACCGTCTGCCACTTGGCAGACCAAGAGGCTAGGTTGTCCCTGAAGAAGATGGGATAGCCTGACGTGGAGCGATGAGTATCCGAGCATCCAGACCAGTCAGCGTCGGTGTAGACGACCAGGTCGGAGCTGACCGAGCGCCGCAGGAACAAGCCGAAGTCAGGGGGTCCCACGAAGGTAGCGCAAGATGTGCTTCATGGTCATTAGGTGGGGCTCCCATGGATCCTGCATGTGCAAGCAGATCTGCTGTACAGCATACGCGATGTCGGGTCGTGTGAACGTCAGGTACTGTAGGGCTCCAGCAATGCTCTGAAAACCAGAAGCGTCCGCAACGGGAGGCCCTGAATCATCAGCCAGCTTTGCCTGGAGGTCGACTGGAGTCGTGCATGGCTTGCAGTCCAGCATGACTGCCGCTTGAGGATGTCCAGCGTATAGGTGCGCTGGTGGAGGAATAAGCCATCTGGACAATGCTCGATGCTGATACCGAGGAAGTGATAGAGAGGCCCAAGGTCCTTCATGGCGAATTCCTGCTGAAGAGCGGAATTAGTGCTGCGCAAAAGCTCCGTACTGGAAGCAGTCAAGATGATATCATCAACATATAGTAAAAGATATACCATCTCTGTTCCGCAGCGGAAGATGAATAAAGAGGTGTCAGACTTGGATTCTATGAATCCAAGTGTGGTCAGATAGCTGGAAAACCAGCTGTACCAGGCCCAGGGTGTCTGCTTAAGCCCATACAATGACTTGCACAAATGACACACCTTGTCGAGATGAGCTGGATCGATGAAATCTGTGGGTTGGCAGCAGTAGACCGTCTCAGTGAGGGTGCCATGAAGGAAGGCGTTGTTCACATCAAGTTGCTGAATCGGCCAGCCATGGGAAGCCGAACTTATCATTCGTTCCATTAGTAATGTCATCCGCACTTTACTTATTCAGGCTTCCCTTCCTGGGTACTATTGGGCTAAAGGACTGCACACCGCCACGCTCCTCCTGAATCGTCTTTCGACAAAAGCCATTCAGATTGCGTGTCCACACGTCGCTCTCTTCGGTTCCGCACCCTATTATGAGCATCTCTAGGTTTTTGGTTGTGCATGTTACCCTAACACTGCTGCATCTGCACCTCATAAGCTCGCTCCTCGATCCACCCGGTGTGTCTTCCTGGGTTACTCATCTGATCACAAAGGCTATCGCTGCCTTGATCTCTCCACAAACCGCTTGATCGTCTCTCGACATGTGGTTTTTAATGAGGACAGCTTCCCCCTCAGTGCCTCGCCCAACCTAACTGACCTCGATTTTCATTGTGAGTTTGGTTCCACGGTTTCTACCACTGGCACCCAACTCACCACTGCAGTTACCATGGCACCCTCCCAGCCAGCTCCGGAGGACCCCCTGGACTGTGAGCCTTTTGTGGCTCCCCTTCCCGCTCTGGCAGTCCCTCCGGGATTTCTGCCCCGAGCGACACAGATGACCGCACCACGTACGACACCGACCGCCATACCATGTGCGGCCCCGACTTCCCTGGCTGCACCATGCGCGGCTCCAACCGCCACTGCAGCAACCCCTCCTCAGCGACCTCCTACAAGAGGAGAGGGTGTGATGGTGCCTGTTATGCCCCCGGAGAACCCTCACCAGATGGTCACACGGGCGAAGGCTGGCTTCCGAGTGGTACCTGATCACCTCATCCTCGCTGCCACGACTTCGTCTCCGACACTGTCTCCGATCCCGTCCCCCGTCCGCACTGCCCTTGCTTATCCCAATTGGTATTCATGAGTGAGACATTGAATCATTGTAATAATGTACTTAAACACTATTTGTACGTGGTTATATTCTGAATTCAGTTTGTGGAATACATGTGTATGTGTGATGAACATCCTGGGCACACATATGCATTCACTTGGTTCATTTTCGGAACCGGGTGTCACAATACAACGTCAAGAAGTATGTGGAGTTGTACATATCTCGCATCGTGTGTTTACATGGAGTTTCCCACACTATCATATCGGACAGAGGCGCACCGTTCGTTGCTCGATTTTGGGAGCAACTGCATGTGTCCTTAGGAACTAAGCACATTAGAGGCTCGGCATACCATCCTCAGGCAGATGGTCAGACTGAGAGAGTAAACCAAATACTTGAAGATATGCTACAAGCTTGTACTATTGTCTGGGGAAGAAATTGGGATGATCATCTACCTCTGGACGAGTTCTTATATAACAACAGTTATCAAGAGCATCCGAATGGCACCATATGAGGCTCTATATGATAGAAAGTGTTGGACGCCCCACAATTTGTGTGAGTCAGGTGAAAGGGTAAATTTCGTGGTTGACCTCATCAAAGAGGCCGAAGAACAAGTGAAAATCATACAAGCAAACCTTAGGGCAGCAAAGGCTCGACAGAAAAGTTATACGGATAAACGACGTCGCCCCCTGGAATTCAAAATAGGAGACCATGTATACCTACGTGTTTCTCCTATAAAAGGACTGCATCTCTTTTGGGTCAAAGGAAAGCTAGCTTCAGGTTTCATTGGTCCCTTTCCCATCATCGAGAAATGTGGATCTGTTGCGTATCGCTTGCAGCTGCCTACATCATTATCTGGGGTTCACAATCTTCCACATCGCCAAACTGCGAAAGTGTCTCAAGACCCCATCAGAAGTTCACATGGAGGACATAGAAGCTTTACAGCCCGATCTCGCATATACCAAATGTCCCATTAGAATTGTTGATAAGAAAACACGAGTTACCTGGAATCAAACTATGAGATTTTATAAAGTGCAATGGACTAATCATTCCGTTGAGGAGGCAACATGGAAGCAAGAAGATTATCTCCAATCGCATTATCCGGAGATATTAGCGTCATACCTCCGGTAACCACTTTCTCTATCTGAAAGTTTATCTTTATCTTAATCTCGGGATGAGATTTCTTTAAAGGGGAAGGCTGTAACAATCCATATTTTCAGGACACAAAAATCATGTGAAGGTTCAAGAGTTAATTCTAAATTTGAATTCGACCCAATTCATCAAAAATGAGGTGAAATCTAAGATTTTACACTCGATGACATGAACTCAATTCTTCACATGAAATGACGTCCACTCTAGGCATGTACAAAAATCTCTATTCTGAAATATGACGTAATTTCTGTAAACTATGATTTAAACAATTGTTTGTAGGAGAAAATTCATAATTAAAATTTTGCTTGGGAAAATTCAAATCTGATTGCACCTAAATGAAGATTTTATCGAGTAGAACCACTCTGCAATTTTTTGTCATTTCTGGAAGCATTTAGGTATTTCTTTTTGAATTAGAAAGTTTGTGCAGATTTGAAAATCGGGGAAAAATAAAAATCTTTGTGGGCCCCGTATATCAGTCTCTTCTTCTTGTGTTGTCTGCCACCCTCGAGGCTCCGGCCGGCACATGTTTGCCACGGCGATGGCGCAAGCTGCGGCCGACCTGCAGCGGCGTTAAGTCCCCCAACGCTCTCCCTCTCGAGCAGCTCGCCCTTCCACTGTCATTTCTTCTCCACTGTGCAGCAGCCGTTGCCTCCATTGTTGCCAAACTCGAGCTTCCTTCCCTACCATCGTGCCAGGCCGTCGCAGCTCGCTGGGTGAATCTGAGCACACCACCGGCTGCACCCACTTGCCCTCCACCTCCCTAGATTGCTCACACGCATCCATTCCCCGTAGTCCGGATGAATTCGAAGTTTTTCCTCCTAGGCCGACCATCGGACGTTCATCGACCTCTCATTGAAATTCGTCGTACACGGTGAGCCTCACATCGATTCCTTTCACTCCGAGCTAGCTGACTCCCGGGCTTATCTCCCTAATAAGTTTTCCCCAATTTTTCGTGGTCAGGAAGTAAGAAAATCATCATCTTCTTCGCTGCCAACCTCAACCGAGCCGCTGCTCACGTTGCGAGCCCTCTTCCGGCCGTCTCTGCTCCAATTGGCATATTTGCCGGGGTTCCTCAACCTCTAGTGAAGCTCACCAATCAATTTCCCCACTGCCTCGTGCCTTCCTTCCACCTCACGCCGCTGCCACTCGCCGCCGGCCAAAACCGGTAAGTGCTGACCCTCCTACACCCCTCAAGTGTGTTCTAAACTTCACAACAATCATTTTGCCCCAAGATCCGGTGATAATCGCCACCTGGAGGCTAACTCCGGCGAGCCTCTGGCGACAAGCTGCCAGCCATGGTCGCTGGCTGTGCTGTGCGTGCTCCCGCAGGGATCTCGTGTAGGGAACCCTCTGTCCGAGCTGGTAGACTTTTTCGGAATTTGGGGTGTCTTGAGAAAGGTTGCCACGTACGACAGTTGCAAAGTACGTCGTATACGACTTTGGGAAGTGCGTACATGTCGTGCTTTCGGGTTTCTCCTACAGGAATAAAAATTGGCTCGAATCGCCATCACTCACGGATAATGAGTACCGTTTGTTCACTGTGTCGTCACATAGTAACAGGTGGAAATTTCTATTAATATGGTCATTTCTGAAATTAGATCAATTGTTGGTATGGAAACTTGAGTGCTTAGGTTAGCTGCCAATTAAACTTTATCCTTTTGCGCTACTAAAATTTTTGCTGCGATTTGCTAATTAAGGACACATAATTAGGCTTATTTTATGCAAAACAGCCCTTACTACCAATATTTTCACTGCATATTAGTAGAGGTGTTAGAGAGTCTTTTGACGGGTAAGTCTTTCTGAGTATTAGTTGCTCAGAGTTTGTTAAATTATGTTTTCAGGTAATTATGAATTTCATTCCTGATGATTATGTTGAAGGGATCCCGAATGAAGTGTTGCCTGTTGAGGGATGGACGGTTCAATGGGAACCTAGCTCGCCACAAGATTGAATGATGTGATGCTAGAGTGACGTATCATTGGGATCGATACATCACTACCGCCTGAGCCTATGTATCCGTTGAGTTGTAAATCTAGTTGCGCTTTCATTATTTCTGAACTCTGTTTCAAAAATCACACTCGGATGTAATATAACTAAGTGAACCCCATGTTGTAATATTTTCGTATTTTTGTATGTGAGCTGTCCGGTGTGGCAGCGTGTGGCACCACTCAACTTGATCCTGGTTGTTGGGACTCCGATCCTCACTACGCTGACTTAATTTTTATAAAGTTTTGAGTCTCTGCAAGAATGACTAAGCCTTGCCCGGCCTCTGCATATCATGGTTTAGCCAATTTGACTTACGGCTGCGAGGTAACTTGGTCTTCTCTGGTTGGATTCTTATACGGTCGCTTGTATCTTGAGTTTTCAAGGTAAAATGGCTTCCCGCAAGTGATCCATTCTCAGGTAGGTTCTCTTGCTGAGGTCATCTACACCTTGAGTCTCCAAGATAAAAGGCCCCTTTCACCTTGCTTTCTGACTCCTCCTACCTGCAAAACTCACAACCATTTTTCATCCTCAACACATGCCCCTATTTTTGGGCAGATGAAGTATGCCAAAAAACATCTTCCAAGCTAAGATTTATTAGATAAATTGGTTTTTTACCTTGCAAGCTCTGGATGTTTTAGCCTTCTTGCCACACACTCGGGTAGAACCGTTTCAATTATCTTCCATTGATAGCTTTTCTCGAGTTATCTCCTTTCAAGTTCTCCACAAAATAGGCATTTACAGAAACAATCCCCACAATCCTGAAGGGTCCCTCCCAACTCGGTAACCATTTGCCAAACTTTTTGTCTCGAGTTTCTAAGGGCAAAATGGTTCTCCATACTAAGTCTCCAACTTGGAACGATTTCTCTCGAACTCTTTTGTTGTAATGCTTGGCCACCCTAATTTTTTTCTTAATCCTTTTCAAGGCTTCAATTTGGCTCTCAGCTACTTCATCCAACTTGTCCATCATCAACTCTTGATAATCCACAGCCGAAAGGTTATCATGTTGATCTACCAGACATGCCTTCATCCTGATTTCCACAGGTAACACGACTTCTTGTCCATATACAAGCTCAAAAGGAGTTACCTTTGTGGCACCGCGTCTTGATACTCTATAAGCCCATAGAGCTTCACTCAATGTCTCATGCCATCGCCTTAGGTTCTTTCGAATCTTCTTTCTGATGAGCTTGATCAATATCTTATTTCTAGCCTCAACTTGTCTATTGGTTTGAGCATAGTATGGTGAAGAATTCAACAATCTTGTCTTAAAGGATTCGACAAACTCTCTAAACTGGGAAGATATGAATGCTCCTCCCTGGTCTGTGGTTAAAGTTTGTGGAACACCGAATCTATGGACGATATGCTCAAGGGCAAAGCTTGTTACCTATTTGTATGTGTTGTTCTTGAGTGGAATGGCCTCTGTCACTTGGTGAAGTAATCTGTGGCAACCACACGAAGCGATGCTTCTTTGACAATGCAGGGTGTATCTCTCCGATGAAATCCAAACTCCATTCTCTAAACAGCCATGGTTTCACAATAGGATGCAACCTACTTGTTGGGGTTTGTTGGATATCTCCAAACCTTTGACAAGCTTCACACCCTTTGTAGTACCTAAAAGAATCCTCTTGCATAGTTGGCCAATAGAATTCAGCTCGCTTGAGCATCCACTTCATCTTGTGGGCAGATTGATGAGTGCCACAAAGCCCTTCATGGACCTCTCCCATGGCCTCCTTTGCTTGATCTTTATCCAAATACTTCAGTAGGAGTCCATCAAAGGTTCAGCGGTATAGTTCATCATTGATCAAGGTATAGTTCAAGGCTTGACGCCTAACCTTTCCTTATCTACATGTATTTGGGTCTTTGATGTATTCAATGATTCCGGCCTCCAGTCCTCGGTAGCCAACACGTCTCTTTCGGCCAAATTGCTTGGTTCTTCTTTGGCTTCACCATATTTGGACAATATCGGACTTGTTTTCACATGGAACTGTACTCTCTTTACTTCATAGCCCAATGCTTGTTGTGCCAAGTTGTTTGCCTTCTGGTTCTCCTCTCTAGGGATGTGTTTGGCACAGAAAGTATTCAAAGTCTTGATGATATACAGGCATCATTCTCGATAATAATTCAATGTCCCATCATAGAATTGGCTCTCACCACAAACTTGTTGAATGATGAGCTTAGAATCACCAAAGGCTTCAATGTCTTTGATTCCCATATCAACCAAATGTTCTAAGCCATTCAACAATGCTTTATATTCAGCTTGATTGTTGGTACACACAAAGTTCAGCCAAATAGAGAACTCTTACGCCGTTTTTGTGGGTGAAACCAGTAAATATCCAATCCCTTGATTTTTGTCACAAACCGATCCATCAAATAAGAGTTTCCATGGACATACCTCAACCATATATTCCACCTCGAGTTGCACATTGTGCTCCACGGTGAAGCCAGTTACAACTTGGCCTTTCATACTCTAGAGAGGCTCGAACACCAAGTCATATTCCACTAGAGAGTATGCCCACTTTCCTATCATGCCACTTAGAATCGGTTGTTGCAACATATGTTTGACAATGTCGTGTTGAAATCTCACAAAACACATGCTAGGGAGAATGTAGTGCCAAAACTTGGAACAAGTATAGTATAGAGATAAACATAGCTTTTCAACAAAGACATAGCTGGTCTCGGCATCTAAAAATCTTCAACTCAAGTAGGCAACGGAGTACTCTTTATCTTGTCTTTCTTGAGTTAACAAAGCTCCGATAACTTGGATTTGAGCAGCTACATATAGCCTAAAAGGCTGCCTCATCTTCGGTGCTCGCAAAACTGGTGGCTTGATCAAGTATTCTTTGATTCTTTCGAAAGCCTCCTTCTGCCCTGCCCCGCAAGTAAACTCATGCTCATGCATGAACTTCAAGAGTGGCATGAAGGTTCCAATCTTGCCAGCCAAGTTTGCAATGAATCTCCTTAAGTAGTGTATATTCCCTAGCAAACTTGTACATCTCATGCACATGTTGGCTCTCCAATCTTCTTGATAGCTTCCACCTTGTTGGGATCAATCTCTATTCCATGTTCATGCATGATAAAACCCAAGAAACGTCCAGCCAACACGTGAAACACACACTTGAGAGGATTCATCTTGAGGCCATACTTTCTCGTCCTCTCAAAGGCTATCTTCAAGTCGGCCATATGCCCTTAGAATCCAACCGACTTCACAACAAGGTCACCTATGTACACTTCAAGGATATCTCCCATCAGATCGTGGAAGATCAGATTCATGGCTCTCTGGTATGTTCCACTAGCGTTCTTCAAACCGAAGGTCATCACAATCCACTCAAAGAGTCCCACAAACCCGGGGCGAAGCATCTGGCTTACCGGTCATCTCCCATTGGCAACAAAAGGCTGTCTTCGACGTGTCTTCCTTGGCCATGAATATCTGATTGTACCCTGCATTACCACCCAAGAAGCTGATCATCTTGTGCCCTGAAGCATTGTTGATCAACATGTTGGCAATGAGCATTGGGTACTCATCCTTTGGTGTAGCCCGGTTGAGGTCTCAGAAGTCTATGCAAATCCTAAGTTTTCCCGTGTTTTTTCTTCTCAACCGGGACTATGTTTGAAACCCACTAAGCATACCTACACGACCGAATGAACTTAGCTTGGAGTAGACAATTCACTTATTCCTTGATCTTGTCATGTGTAGACGGGTTGAATCGTCTAAAAGGTTGCTTGTGAGGCCTAAAATCTAGCTTTATCGACAGATTGTGTTCCACAAGGTCTCGGCTGAGTCCTGGCATCTCGATGTATTCCCATGCAAAAAATCCATATATTCTTTAATGAGTTGGCTTACCTCTTCCTTTTGGGAACACCCGAGGTTCCTGTCGATGAAAGCTGGCCAATGTACGAATCCCTCACTAAGGTTCACCTCCTCTAACTCATCCATAGAAGAAAACCATTGCCCAAGTTTCCCCAAGTTGTCAAGGTCCTCTACTAGCTCGCCCGTATCGTTCTTGCCTAAATGATAGTGCTCATTTTTCTCCTGCAGCCAAGTTAAATGACCTTGTTTATCTAGCATTCAAAAGTTACATTGCTAAGCCGAGTGATGTTAGTCGGCTTTACACATACAGGTACAAACCCGTCTGTCGGAGTGTGAGCTGCGACACTCCTCCCGGCCTGCGCAGATGAACACAGAGATTTATGTGGTTTGGGCCGCCAAAGCATAATACCCTACGTCCACGGGAGTGCTTGTTTTATTGCTTGAGCGTGAGTGCTTGTGCGCTGTGGGATCTAAGGTGCGAAATCGGGAACGTCTGGTGGTTCCTGAGGGAAACAGCGCGGTATTCCTGTGGCCCATGGAATGTTGCAGTAATTACCCAGAGGCAACCCCTCGAGTGCATCATCGTGACCCGTCAAATCAGGAGTAAACACGACAACACGCTGCTGCTTTGAGTGAATGCACCAACTACGCCAAGGACGTGCAACCTTTTCGTCTCCCAGGTACAACCACTCGTGCACTACAAAAATCTCAGCGCCGCCTCGGTTTCCAAAGAACAGGTTCAAAACCACCACGCGGGAGAGATGGGGGCCCCTCCTGCGGGCTCGATGCCTTCCCCGAGATGGGCTTGGGGGCCACTATCGGTATCCTGTAGACCGGGTACCCCCCTCGTAGTGGGTAAAAGACAGCCTGGGCCCCGCCTCCCTGCTGAGGCGGGCCCCAGCAAGAGCCACGTGCCCTTGGCCCCATGGTCAGCCCTGGGGCTACCACGTGCGCTTGAGCTTCAGAGCTGACACGTTCCCTGAGCTCTGGTCTAAGCCTCCCCATTGAAGTGAGATCCGGAGCTGCCACGTGTCCCTTGGGTCCGAGCCACCTCCCCAAAGAGGACGGCACTGGGGCTGGCACGTGTCCTGAGGTGAGGTCCGGAGCTGCCTCGTGTCCCCAGGCTCTGAGCTGCCTCCCCGCTGAGGACAGCTCCGATGTAGACACGTGCCCTGAGCTCCGGCGCGAGCCTCCCCGCTGAGGTAAGGTCCGGAGCTGCCACGTGTTTTCAGGCCAAGCCCGTCAATAAGAGCTCCCGAGCCACCAGATGCTCCATGATCCTTTGTGGACCATGGGACGACGAAGTCAAGAAGGAAGTGCACTGTCAGGCTTCACATTCAAGGATCACGCCTCCCCAGAAGCATGGCGCACTATGCACGCCTCTGTCCCTTGCCCGTTCGCCATTACGGTGACAAGATAGCAGGGCGTGACAGCAGTACAGTGCCGCCCAACGGCACGAAACCACCCAAGCAAGGCAAGGAGACGCGGCAACAAGACGACATCTTCATCATCACCTGACACACGGTCAGAGGCGCTCAACACGCTGGGTGGTGGGACTTAACTCTCCCGTCGTCCACTCTACTCAAAGGACCGAAGCCCTAAATTGTTTATAGGGTTCACTTAACTCTAGGGCCACCTGTCGGGCCCCAGGCCACATTGTAACCACCCCGGGCTTGACCTATAAAAGGACCGGGGTGACCATCCGGTAGAGGGTTCCCGATTTCAGACCTTAGATCCCACAATGCACAAGCGCTCACGCTCAAGCAATAGAACAAGCACCCCCATGGACGTAGGGTATTACGCTCCGGTGGCCCGAACCACGTAAATCTCTATATTCATCCGCTCCCTCGAGCCCAGGTCGCGAAAGGCGCCAAGCCCCCTCCAGAAAAAAGAACCTCATGGCCTGCTTCCGAGCAGGCCGGGAGGAGTGTCGGAGTGTGATGCTTACAAAGTCATAGTCGGTTAAGTCTCGACCTGTGAGACACCTAATATCATCGTGTTGAAGGTTAGATGATTCGGCCATCGCCACAGAAGCTGAGTTATCAGCTTCAATCACTTCTAGTTCGTTGCCAACCCACTGGACAAGACATTGATGAAGTGTAGATGCAACACATCCATTGGCATGAATCCAATCTCGTCCAAGGAGTAAGTTGTGCCAGCTCCTCATGTCGACAACAAAGAAAGTTGTGGGTATTGTTTTGCTTCCTACCGTGAGCTCCACAGACAATACCCCTTTGGCCTACATTGGGTCTCCAGCAAACCCACTTAGTGTTGTGTTGGTCTTGATGAGGTCATCCTCTCGGTATCCAAGCCTCTCAAACATTGACATGGGCATTATATCCACCCCAGATACCCCATCGACCAACATACGTCCGTCCGGTGTTCCATCTATGTGTCCTCGAATGTAGAGGAGCTTCATGTGCTGGCCGAGCTGTTCTGGCTTCTTAAAGACCATGTTCTTGGCTCCTAGATCAAGCTCGGCCACCTCAACCTTCCGGATGCAAAACTCAGCCCGTAAATGGAACACCGTGTTCACTTTGACCTGGTTTTCATCCTTGTCCGTGATGTCTTATTTTGCCTCATCATTCCCAGCTTCCTCCCTGGCAATCCTCCTCTCCTTCCAGGTCTTCTGAGTGGTCATTGGTCATGCTTGGTTGAACCAATGATCCCTTTGCTCCTCCTTTTTCTTCTTAGCAAGTTCCAGAGCCCTCAGCCGTTGCACACGCCTCTTCCGAGTCTTGTTGAGCCCTGTGGGAAACCATTTGGGTTCTGGCTTTGTTCCCGGAGCCACTGCCTTGATCATGCCTTGTTTCATCCCCTATGGCTTCACATTCCATCTGCTGAGCTGTGTTGAAGCTGTTCTGGGCTGGCCGGTTGATGCCTAAAGTTGTTGTGGTCGTGCACGTTCAACTAGTCTTTGTATCTTGTGTTTGGATGCTGGTGTCATGCCTGGCCCGACGATGACTATTCCCCCCAGAGATACCAGCCGAGAATATTTGCTAGTAGGTCTTGGATCAACTCTGGTTCTCTCGGCTTTGCTTGGACCGGCATTCATCTTCATGTTGGACCTGCCAACCTCATGCCGTTTACCCAAACTCTATTTTGCAAATTGGCCGTCACTCCTCGGGTTGCTAGGGGCCAAATCACCTTGGATCACACAAGGTACCGACCCAATCATCAGCACTCAGTGCCCCGTTCTCGTGTTTTCCTCGGTTTGGGTCTTCCCAGCATGCCTCTAGGGTGAGGTGGACGAAGGAGTGCTCCCTGGTGGGGTTTTCCTCGATTTCCATGTGTTGATGCGGCTTCCCCACTTACTTATCTGCTGGTCCACCCTGGGTTCCCCGAGGCTCTTTGGAGAGTATTTTACCTTGGAAAATCACTGATTCCCTGAGGTACCGCTGATCTCCGGGCCGTGCCCCTCGAGCCCCTTGGGATGGTTGTTTATCTTGGAAAATCACTGGTTTCTCAAGGTTCCAATGACTCCCAAACCCATTTCTGCCGAGAGTGCTCCCAAGGCCTTTGTTGGTGAAGGTCTTGGACCCATCCCACTTTCAATCTTTCAGCCCGTGGAAGACACTTTTTTCTTGCTTCTTTATAATGTATTTGGTGATCAAATAATCCGAAGTTGGATTGAATTGGGTGGTTTTTCTTGGCTCGTTAAGCTTCCATATGCTGACTTTGGGGTTTCGGGGCTTGATCATCTTCTTTTGTAGGTCATTGGACATGATCACATTCTCCCCTTTGGTTGTGGATCGGTTCTCACAAGGATGTTCTTCCCTTCAAAGTTCACCATGTTGACGGGGAAAGGATCCGTGTCAAGCTTCATTCGATGGCTATCACCGAGTGTCAACTGGCCATCGTTTAGAGCTGATTGTACCTTTCGACAAAAGATGTTGCACTCGTTAGTTGAATGAGAGTAAGAGTCGTGCCACTTACAATAATGCTTTTTGGATAGCTGCTCGGGTGATGGGATAACATGGACGTTCTTGAGCTTGATCACCCGGTTTTGCAAGAGTGCGTCGAAGATCTTGTCACACTTCGTTGCATCGAAGGTGAACTTCATCTCCTCCTTCCCAGGACTGGGCTTCAAGAACGTGCAATCCAGTGGCTTGTTCTTGTGGTTTTCAACCCACTCGGCCACACACACCTCCATCTCATCATCGCTGGTATTGGAGGTGAAAAATGGTTGAGTTTTGCAGGTTGCAGGAGCCAAAAAATAAGGTGGAAAGGGCTTTTTATCTCGAGAATTCAAGGTACAGAAGCTTCGGCAAGGCAACTACCCAAGACTGAAGAAAATACATGCGGGAAGCATGTTTTACCTCGAGAACTCAAGATACAAGTGCCCGGGTGGGAACTCGACCTGAGAAGACCCAATTACCTTGCGGTTGTGAGATAAACCAGCTAAAACGCAAGATAAAAGGTCGAAGAGACTTAGGTGATCTCGGTAGAGTTCAAAACTTTGTACAAATTATAAGTTATCATGTCAAGTGTTCTAGAAGGTCTAGCACAACATTCGTCCATGCATTTAGATGAGTCCTAGAGATTAGATGACTTTATCTTAAACTTAGAGAATCAAATCTCTTCGGATGTAACCGGGTTCTATAAAAAGCAGCCATCTTCTGAAACATGTAGAAGCCAAGCTCAGATCAATACATTTAACTTTTCGTTCATCTTTTTGTTCTTCTTTCATTTTCGTAGATTGTAGCTTAGATTGTAGTTCCTTTGTTGCTTTGTCGAGAAAAGCATCCGGCCCTCTCCACGTAAGTGAGACGTATTTCGTTCCTGATCAACAAGAACCTCATCTTATCCTGATCTCGGCGAGCTAACGCCAAGATTTCTCGAAGCGTAGGTGGCTTAGACATCTGCTGGCAACTCCACGCTACTAAACTCTCTGTTCCACGAATAGAATTGGCGACTTCGCTAGGCAGAGACGTCATTCACGTCGACCAAATGCATCTACAACGTGATCAGAGAACTTTTGTACCAATCGCATCTAGAGAAGGCATGGCCGGCGCGTCAAGAAGGAAGTCCGATGGCAAAACCGTCGACACGAGCAACATCATAGACGTCCAGCTCGATGATCTTTCGCAGGAGGAACGTGAATGCATTCAAGAGAAGGTTGAGCAAGAGATCCAGGAAGAGAATATGGTGCGAGTTCAAGCCAAGCTTGCGTGCTTCCACAAAACACGAGGAGGCATCGTCCAGAAGGCCGGCATGCATGAAGCAACCGCTCACAAGGTAAATTCACTGATATCACTTGAAGAACTAGTGCAACATGTAGATGTATCGGTCACATCGAAGTATAGCGCCAATATAGAGCAAATGGCATGATTGGTAGTTGATAGGCCTAAGAATTTGTTTGTCACATTCAAAACCGACGTAGAGAACACGATGGATCAGAACCTTCACCGGCAGATCCGATCTACCATGCAGCAGATGCAAGACGAGGCAGTAGGCAAGCGTGTAGAAACTAACTCGAGCAGTGCGGCAGGGAACTCAGCTAGTGCTCCACCACCTTGCATGCCATCTATGTACACGCAAGCCAGGCAGCCTACCATGAATGTGCATCAGCCATACTACCAAACGGTGGCATATGGACCTGCCATTCCACCCACAGAGAATGGTGTACCGCTCAGGCCGGTACCCGACGTGTACTTCCCTTCAATACCCTCACAAGTTGCACCGTGCAACTTGCTTGAGCCTCCCATGCAACAAAACCAAGCACCACACAAAGAACTCAGGGAACAAGTGACTAGAGCGCTTAGAGAACTCTGGGTGACGACGAGAACAACGATTAGGAACTACCGAAAACCTTACCCTGACCACTATGACGATGTCACATATCCCAGAGGCTTTAGGGTGCCAGATTTCACCAGGTTTAGTGGGGAGGACTCTAAAACAACTCAAGAACATGTAGGCCAATTCTTGATCCAGTGCAACGACTTTAGAATCACGGATGTTCACCAGATAAAATTGTTCCCCTTGTCTCTAACCGGCATGGCCTTTAGTTGGTTCACATCTTTGTCACCTAATTTTGTCTTAACTTGGCCGTATCTAGAACAAAGGTTCCACGAGTACTTCTTCACCGGCAATCTAGAGCTAAGATTGTTCCATCTAACCGCGGTGAGGTAAAGACATAATGACCTTTTGTCTGAATACATCAAATGGTTTAGGAAAACACGAAACAAGTGTTTTAGCCTAACCATAGGGGAGAAAGATTTGACCGACCTAGCGTTTTCAGGGCTGTTACCTTTCCTCAACGAAAAGATCAACGGCATCATGTTTGGGGACATCAATCAGGTACTGAAATGCGCTGTGGCAAACGAGAACCAAGCCAAGGAGGCTAAGGCACACGGCCGGTTCAAGGAGATCAACCACAGAGCCGGGAGAGGCAACACGTCAACAAACATGTTGAGGATTCAGCCAGTGATGAAGAGATGGAGGTGTGTGTGGCTGAATGGGTTGAAAACCACAAGAACAAGACTCTGGCTTGCACTTTCTTGAGCCCAACCTCGGAAAAGAGGAGATGAAGTTCATTTTCGATGTAACAAAGTGTGACAAGCTTTTCTACGTGCTACTACAAAACAAGTGATCAAGTTGAAGAATGACCATGTTATCCCTTCACCCGAGCAGCTGGCCAACAAAAAGTATTGTAAGTGGCATGACTCCTTCTCTCATTCAACTAACGAGTGCAACTACTTCCATCGACAGGTGCAATCAGCTTTGAACGATGGCCGGTTGACTCTAGGTGATGGACAACGTATGAAGTTGGACATGGATCCCTTCCCTGTCAAGATGGTGAGCCTAGAAGGGAAGAAATCCTCATGAGAACTGATCAAGCATCGGCAACTATAGGGAATAACATGATCGTGTCCGATGCTCCTACGGAAGAAGATGATCAAGCCTCGAAACCCCGAGGTCGGCAGATGGAAGCTCAATGAACCAATGCAGACAACTTGGTTCAAGCCGACCTCCGAGTATTGGAGCACCAAATACATCAGAAAGAAGCAGGCAAGAAGTGTCTTCCACAAACTGAAGTGATGCAAGTGTGATGGGTTGAAGATCTTCACCAACACCAGCCTTGGGAGCACTCTTTGGAAAACCGGGTTCGGGAGGTCAAGTTATCTTGGAAATCCACCGATTTTCTGAGGTAAATCGACTTCCTGAGAGGCTCGGGGGGCACGTGCTGAAGGCAAGATGTACCTCGGGAAATCGGTGAGTTTCATAGGTAAAACGCCTCCCCTAGCAATTCGGGAACATGGGGCACGGGAGCATCACCGGGGAAGGTCAGGAACCCACGGTGCAATTTGGAAACCAAAGTAAAACACATGGAAAAACGCTGGTTTCCTCACAGCATCCCAGTTACACAACGAGAAGACTCAGACCAAAGACAACACGAGCTCGGATTGACAAGTGCTGATGATCGGATCAGTACCTTGTGTGATCCAAGATACACTGGCCTCTAGCAGCTCGGGAGTTGAAGGCCAACCTATGAAACAAAGTTTGGGTAAACGATCGGGGGATGGCAGCCCCAGCACTGGTCCGAGCAAAGCTTAGAAACTCAGCATCAACACAAGGCTCTCTAGCAAACATTCTCGGCTAATATCTCCAGAATGGAGGATCATCGTCAGGCCAGCCATTACACTACCTCCCAAACATGAAGAATTAAGGCCGTTTGAACGTGCACAAGCCAAGATATCAATCGGCCAACCCAAGACACCTCCACAACGGCTCAGCAGATGGGACATGAAGCCATAAGGAGTCAAGCAAGATCAAAAGACAGTGGCTCCAGGAGCGAAGCCAGCACCCCAATGGTGTCCCACAGGGCTCAACAAGATGCAAAAGAGACGTGTCCAAAGGTTGAGGGCTCTGGAAATTTCTGAGAAGACGAAGGAGGAGCAGTGGGATCATTGGTTCAACCAGACACGTGTAAAAGCTCAAGAAAAGGGTCTTACAAAAAACTTTTCATCACCTCACAACACCACAGTTTTTGTTGTGAATATTTTGTGAAGAGCAAGTAACCTCCATCAAAAGGGTGATTAGGAGGGAAAGCCCTAACTTTCACAAAGTAGGATTTATACACATGAACATGAGAGGTTGAGCTCACCCCTAGCAAAAAGTCTTGGGAAGGTTCAAGCCAAGTTTCATGCAAATCCAACACTTTTTGAGGCACTTTTGGAGGCATTTGAAAAAGAGGCCAATTTGAATGTAAATTCAAATTGCAGCAGCTTTCATCACTTAAATTTAAAAGTTATCTTCATATTCAAACTCAGCACATTTTTTCTGAGTTAGTCCACTAATTTTCATCCCCATTGGACTTTATCTTGTCGGGAGCTAAATTTGCAAGAATTCAAAACTGAATTTGAATTTCAGTTCAAATGTGAGGCAAATTTAGCCAAACAAATTTCAAATTTGAGAACTCAAATTCAAACCAATACTTGGGGGCTAAGTCTCTCATTCAATGGAGAGTAGCTGGAATATTTCCAGAAGAATTTGGAAAAAGAGGATTAGGGGGAGAGTTGGGCCCACAGATCAGTGGGAGGACTGTTCTCCAACCGAGCGCTGCCTGTTTCTCACCGATGCTGATCGAGGGCAGCGCACCAGCTCCTGCTCCCGCGCCCGAGTGGGAGGGACACCGCACAGCCGAGCGCGCTGTGGGAGACAGACTGCAGCGGTGATAAAACACGCAGCCACGTGAAGATCGTCAATGCTCACGTCGCCTCGCGCTGAACCGACCCGACTGCCGCCGATCGACTTTCATCGAGAATTCGGCCGATCCTTCACGTGCAGCGCCTCTCCTAGCCAAAAGCCACACCAGCTACTCGTTCTCTACCTCCTCAGGGCAAAGACAGTCGAGTTTAGCCGCCCAAACCTAGCTCGGCAACTCTTGGCGGTGACTGAGAAGAACAGCCGACACCGGCTCACCGTGGGCAGCTCGGACCAAAGGCTTTCACGGCCGAGCTAGGCCACTCTGAGACGTGCCGGATAGTCAAGCTGCTCCTGACCAAGTCACAGCCCCAACGGTGAACCATCAAGCGTCAATTTGACATTTTTCTCCTGGCGCATACACTTGGACCTCCGGGTAAGAATCCATCGAATTCATCCTTAATCTTTGTTCTTAGGCCACCAGACCGTGCACACGTGAACTAGAATGGCTAGCGGTCGATTTCCCTTCACAGCCCTAGCTAGAAAACTGACGTGGTGCGAGGTATTTCATGTCGTCCCGAGCTCAACCATGTGGCGTGGATCGGGCGCACGGTGAGAACCCATCCGGAGGTGTTTCCATGCGCCGGTTCTTACTTTCCGTGCCTCCCTAGAACCCACGGGTGCTTTAGAACGGATTGGCTGGGTTGTTGGCAGGCTAGGACTGCCGGACGACGGTGCCGAACATTCCCCGAGGCCGCCACACGCTGCCGGCACAGTTCCGGTCCCCTAGCGCCCGAACCGAGCCCACAACCAAGTTTCCCAACCCCATAAACCCACAGGCGGCGAGCCTCCGGCCAGGAGACGGCCGGGAACGCTCAGCCGGCAAGGCGCCTCCTCGGTCCGGTGAGGTAAGCGTGCGCGCGGGAAGGAGAGATCGGAGGAAGAAGAAGGGTGGGGCTGGCCCACCGGTCAGTGAGTGAAGTTTAAAACCGGATCGGATATGGCTCAGGATCCCGTGTGGCTGCGCGCGGGTAACCCTGTGACCCGTGTGTTCTCGGATTTCACTGGCTGAGGTTTAAAACGTGGGCCTAGGTCCTTTTCCAATAACAAAACAATTCCAGTTTAAGCCCAAACTTTAGGAATTCATAACTTTGTGTAGGAAGCTCCAAATTCAGTGAACAAAATTTTGCTGAACTCAAAATTGTGAGTACTTTCCAGCAATACCAATTTCAGCTCATGAAACCTAATAGTTGTCCAGAATTAATTCCCTAAAGTTTAAACTGTTGGGAATTTTATCTGGAGAATTACTTTATGAAAAATTCTGAACTTTGGCTGAGAGGTTCATTGGAAATCCTTGAATCACAGTAAAGTTTTCAGACCCATCCAGGTTCATTTAGTCCCCCTAATGGGGTGATTAAAAGAACTGCCCTGAGAAAATAGAAAAATGTACAGAAACATTTTTCAGATTTTCTCAAATCTTGTTTAGGGCACAACTTCTTCCAGAATCCTCCAAATGACACGAAACCAATTCCATTAGACCCATCTCAAATTCTAGTTTTCATAAAGTAATGGTTGGAGCCATGAAAACCCCTGGGATTACTTGGAGGCTCAAATATTGACCAAATAGGCTTCCATTTGTACAAAGCTCAAATGAACTTTGTTTCAAATGAAACTTGGTCAAGACTCTGGTTAGGACTATACCAAGCCACCATAAAAATTTCAGAGCCAAAGGGGAGGGCTAGCTAGAGTTATAGTAATTACTTATTCAAGTTTACACATTGCATTAGAATTGACATATAGCATATGGTTAACATATAGTCGCTGAAGGCGAGGAGACTCCGGAAGTGCTCGACTTCCTTCTTCCGGAAGAAGACCTAACCACTGACCAGAAGCAACAAGGCAAGCCCCAGTTTGCATTAACCCCTTTTATAAAGTTTTCCTTTGTTACATGTTTAGTGTGAGGTATGGAGGTGCATTAGGTATAGGATGGATGAAACCCAATTGCATAACCAGAATTTTCCTATAAGAGGGAGGGTAGTGTCTAAAGCCTCGAGTAGACAGGTTATGCTTAATGATTTATAGGACTTCGGTACAAGTCGAGTAGTGGGAATCTACTCGCGAGTTAGGCTTGGGACACACGGGTTTGGTTCGAGTGATGTGAGATCACTTTAGTAATGAAAATGAGACTAGGCAGGGGCTAGGGCGCAGCAAGAGGAAGTCTTGTGTGTGCAGCCCTGTCCATGTCGATTGAGGACCGATCCGTGTGCGGCCCTGCTGAACAAGTATTGAACGTACCGAAACCATATCGGATATATGGGCCCCGATAAACCGATGTAACCTAAACCTCCGGGCGTCGAGGCATAGCACACCGACTTATAGGTGTAAGTTGAGGGCAGCAAGGTGGAAATCTGCTAACGGGCATAGAGAGATGCTTCGTGTAGGGAACCTCCTGTCCGTTTTGGTGCGACCGGTTCGACGTTTGGGCTGTTGGATGAAAGGTTGTCCCGTACGACATCGAGTGAGTGTGCTGTGCAGCTCCACGGGTGGGCGTACGTGAAGTGCTCGTCGGGTATCCCTGCAGGTGTATATCGAGTCGATTCGCCGTCCCTCGCGGTGACGAGTACCGCTTGTTCACTGCGTCGTAACATAGATAATTTATGCAATGTTATGATTCAATTCTGCTGTATGATATAATTGTATTGCTACATGTGTGCCACCAAATATTGCTTACTAAATTTCTTATTCATGAACTGTTAACTTGTGGCTAAAAGATGAACTAAGGATGAACTTGTAGGTGTGTCCATTTGCTGAAATTTACTATCCCATGTTCATACCAACTGCATGTAGAGTTTCATGCCTAGGCGAGTCGGTTAAGTCTTGTTGAGCCATCGTGCTCATGGTTGCTGCTTAAGTGTGTTTTTCAGGTGAGGAGCCACCAACGGACTCGGGTTACGAGTCCACCGGTGAGGGTTACCCTCCGTCAGGGACCACGGTTGAGTGGGAACCGTACACGCCGCGCTGAGCTGAGGAGTGCAGCTAGTGTGGGTTGCCCTAGGGCTGGCAACCGACTTTTGCTAGATAGGCAGGCGTGAGTTGTACAAAAGAAACTTCAGCTGTGTAATATAGACATTAGTTGTAACTGAGTATGGTACCTGTTTGTACAGTTTCAGCTGGTTTCCCATGTAATAAAAGGTGTCCTTATGATGTGTGCTGTCAGGTGTCGCATCGTGCGGCACCACCCTCTGCGATCCTGGGAGAGCGGATTCCGGTCCGCCACAGGCTGCTATCAGAGCTGCATTGGGGATAGCACATTAGTTAAGGACTGTATTATGGGAAGACTTAGGTTTACGGTGAGGATTCGGTAGTTGCCCAAGTAAGGACTATATTAGCATAGTACTTAAAGTGGCAAGATGAACATATGTGTTATAATTCTGAATTTTAATTATGTAATGACGCACCTACACTCAGGTAAGAATGTAACGACTTAGGTTTACGGTGAGTATTTATTTGCCCAAGAAAACGGTTCAATTTCGGTTAGCTCCCCTGACGAGGAACGTGGTTCAGGGATTGGTCTCGCAGCTTGGTGTGAGACGTCAATATGAAACTCTTGGACTCTTCATGTTCCTGAGTTCATATGAAACGCTGATACCTAGCGTGCATTAGGCAAGTAAGTGGAGACCCCATCACGTGGTCAGTAACACGAGAGTGTGTTTGTCTGGAAGTAGCCCAGGAGGACATACGCAGCGCTTGCCATTGGCGTGCCCTGGCGTGCCCTGCAGGGCAGTAGGTGGTATCTGTTGGGTTGATAACATTCCCAATCGTGACGACCCGTTCATGATCTACTCGGGTTCCCCGTCGTGTGGTGTTGAAACACGATCACGCACCTTGAGACGTGACTTAACTCAAGGACGGCCGTATGGCAATGATACGGGCATTTGTATTTACTTTCAAATATGGACCTGCCTGAAATGAAAACAACCATTGAGTGCATCACTATTGTGTGGTCTTCTGCAGGTATTAACCACGTATGTATGCCGTGTAGTACATGTGTGTGAGAGACTGTTTAGTGCCACAATTGAGACGTATATACCGGTATAATCCGGTTAGGATTTTCTTTTGTGAGGAACGTAGTACCGACATACTATAGGCATGTGCATGAAAAATGGGGATAACAAGGAAGTAAAAATTTGCTAAGATTCAATAATTAGGACCCTGGTTGGGTAGAAAAATTGGATAGCTGATCAGTGTACTTCCAAAGATTGAAAAAACAGAGCGCTCTGTTTTGGGCAGCAAGTTTGCTGAACTTTAACAGAGCATAACTCACAGATCATTTAGCCAATGGAGGTGTGGGAGATCGTTCTGGAAAGTTATTTAAGCACTCTACAACTTGGTTGTAGACTTCCAGAGCTGAATCACACCTTAAGGTGGCCTAAATTCCAGAGGTATGTAAACTGTCCAGAACCAGGACAGATCTAAAACACTCTCTGGACTGGTCTGTTTTTCAAACACAACTTCCGGTAGAAAAAATAAAAAATTGTCATATCATACATATTTAGAAAGGGAAGAAGATGTGTGACATCTTTTTAGTTCAAAGTTTCTGAAATTTCAGCACAGAATTCAGTGGAAATAGAGTTAAACACAGCAACTTCCCAAGGGAGGTGCTGTTGAGATTCTGCCAGAAATTCTGTTGACTTTGAATTACCATAACTTTTAAACCAGAGCTTATATGAAGGCAAATAAATACTCGTTGGAAATATACTGAAGTTAACTTTAACTTTGGTATTCAACTTCAGTCATGAAAATGCCCAGAACCAGATCAAAATCTGGGATATGTAGAAACTGGTCATTCTGACAGAGGAATGACAGTTGAACTCATTAGAGAGATTGTTGTACCCTAGGGGGTTTAAGTACTTCCAATGGGGTAGAACACGCTCATGAGAGGTTATATTCAACTAGTGAAAGATTTGAGTATGTGTTTTGCTCAAGTTTCTTTTGCTAGAGACCATGTTTGTGTCGTATTGAAGATGAAAGGGTAGTATACTTGATGACAAAGCGATAGTAAACGTCTCGTAGTGACCAAACCTAGTTGTGATGAATTTCCAAAGAGGAAGTCCATCAAATTGGATTTAACTAGCTTGTATTTGTTCTGGTAATGGTGTAGCTTGTGCAAAGTGGTTGCATTATCTGTATACGAGATGCATCGCATGTTCTAATGTCATTATGTTTTACGCCTATTTTATTGGACTGTATGAAAGATGTTGTGGGACTGATGTGTATTGTCGTATGGTTGCAGATGGTTCGCACACGGGCCACGCATGAGATTGGTGGATCTAGCCAGCAGGGAGGCGATGACTCCCAGCCACCAGCCTACGACAGCACCCCGCAGCAACAACCACCACCGCCGCCTCCGCTTACCTTAGCGGTTGTGATAGCGGCACTGGTGGGGAATCGTGAGGAGCAGACCGACCTGCTCTGCACGATTGTGCAGAATCCATCCCAGGCGGTGGGACGTCAAGAGAGGGGGCCTCGTGAGCCCCGTGATGTGACGTACTCGGACTTCATGAGTACGCACCCTCCAGTGTTCACTGAAGCAGAAGAACCACTGGAGGCCGACAACTGGCTGCGAACAATCGAGTCCAAGTTCGGACTGCTCCAATGTATGGAGCGGCAGAAGACTCTGTTCGCGGCGCAGCAGCTTCACGGTGCTGCTGGTGCGTGGTGGGAGAATTATGTCGCCTCACGTCCGGCTGGCCATGCCGTGGAGTGGGAGGAATTCCGGGAGGAGTTCCGCGCCTATCATATCCCTCCTGGGGTAATGAAGAGGAATTTCCAAGAATTCTTGGAGCTGAAGCAGGGCGGGAGGAGTGCCCATGACTACTCCCGTGCGTGCCTTCAACCATCTGGCGCAATATGCGTCAGACTACATCTCCACCGAGGAGAAGAAGCGGGAGCACTTCTATCGGGGGTTACACCTCGAGATGAAGACGCATCTCGTTCAATGGAACTGCGGCACCTTCAACAACCTCGTCAATGCCGCGATTATGCAAGAGGACGCTCAACGGGAGATGGCAGCTGAGCAGCGGAAGCGCAGCGCTCCACCCAGTAGTGGGGTCACGCTCCTCAGAAGTACCGCATGGTGTATCAGACACCATACGGACAGCAGTGGCATCCACTGGCGCGACCTCAGCGGTTCGGGGGTCGTTCTTTTCAGTCACCTCCATTCCGACCGCCGATGCCACCACCGAGACCACAACAGCAGCACCAGCAGATGGTACCCCGGGCGTTTCCACTGCCACAACGTGCCCCGGGTTTCCATCCGCCGATCAGCGGAGGACCGCCTCGCTTCACTTGCTTCACGTGTGGCCAGGCGGGCCATTTCGCGAAGGACTGTCCCCAGGGGCAGCAGAGCAGTGGGCAAGCCCAGTTCCAGGGCGGTGCTCGAGGCTGACCTCCGGTCAAGAAGGTTGATCAGCGGACAGGGGGCGTTCGCAACCTCGACAATGAGGACGCCCCAGAGGGAGATGACGTGCTGGCGGGTACGTTCACTCTCAACGACCAAGAAATCATCATTTTATTCGATTCTGGTGCAACCCACAGTTTTATAAGTGCATCCTACGTGGCTAAGCATCAAATGCAAGTCTTCCCAACCGACTGCACATATATGATCTGCTCACCGGGAGGGAAGATTTCAGCAGATATGATGATTCCAAAAGCACCTCTGTGCTTAGGTGGGAAGCTATATCTCACCACATTGATAATCCTTACGGGGCAAAAGATTGATGCAATCTTAGGGATGTCATGGCTAAGCTACCATGACGTTGTCCTGGACACTCGGACACGGACAGTTCATTTGAATTCCCCATTCCACCATCCGCATTCCATGGTGTTAGACAATCCAGTCCGGAAAGTTTCAGAAATAAATAATACTGAAGCTCTCAAGTTAGAGGACATCCCCGTAGTCTGGGAGTACCCCGACGTGTTCCCGGATGATCTTCCGGGCATGCCACCTGAGCGGGATGTCGAGTTCAAAATTGAGGTTGCACCCGGGACTACACCCATATAACGGAGACCATACAAGATGGCTCCGAACGAACTGGCTAAACTGAAAGAACAGCTCAACGATCTGTTGAGCAAAGGTTTCATTAGGCCGAGTTCCTCGCCTTGAGGATGCTCAGCGCTGTTCGTGAAGAAGAAAGATGAAACCTTGAGGCTGTGTGTGGACTACCGGCCGCTCAACGCCGTCACCATCAAGAATAAGTACCCACTGCCCCGCATTGACATTTTGTTTGATCATCTTGTGAGTGCAAGTGTGTTCTTCAAGATGGACCTTCGCTCTGGATATTATCAGATAAAAATCCGAGCGGAGGATATCCCGAAGATGGCCTTCTCGACGAGATATGGCTTATATTAATATCTCGTCATGTCTTTTGGTCTCACAAGTGCTCCAGCACATTTCATGTATCTCATGAACTCGGTGTTCATGCCGGAGCTGGACAAGTTCGTTGTGGTGTTCATTGATGATATCTTGGTTTACTCCAAGACAGAAGCAGAACACGCCGAACACTTAACAATCATTCTTCAACGATTGCGAGACCACAAGCTCTACGCCAAGTTCAGCAAATGTGAGTTTTGGATCAGCCAAGTGCCATTTCTGGGACATATCATCTCAGCGGAAGGCATTGCGGTTGACCCAAGCAAAATCGAGCAAGTGCTGAAATGGAAAGCTCCCACTTCAGTCCATGAAGTCAGAAGCTTCCTCGGCTTAGTGGGATACTATCGAAGATTCATTCCAAGCTTCTCCAAGCTTGCTAAGCCGATAACAGAATTTCTGAAGAAGGGAACAAAATATGTTTGGAACACGGCGTGTGAAGGAGCGTTCCAAGCATTAGTGAAGCATCTCACAACAGCCCCGGTCTTAGTTCAACCGTATACAACCAAGCCCTTCAACGTGTATTGTGATGCGTCCAGTATTGGGCTCGGCTGCGTGTTGATGCAGGAAGGGCGTGTGGTCGCATATGGATCACACCAACTTCAGAACCATGAGCAGCACTATCCGACTCATGATCTTGAGCTTGCTGCTGTGGTGTTGGTGCTGAAAATATGGAGGCACTATCTCCTGGGGAATTTGGTGCATCTCTACACCGACCACAAGAGCTTGAAGTACATTTTCACCCAGAAGGAGCTGAACATGAGGCAAAGGAGGTGGTTAGAACTAATCAAGGACAACAAGATTGAGATTCATTACCACCCCGGCAAGGCGAATGTGGTTGCCAACGCGCTGAGTCAGAAATCACATGTCCATAACCTCACCATTACACCGGTGGAGGAGGAAGAGTCGAGTCTATACTTGGTTCCTTATGGATCACTCTACAACCTTGCCCTCATCCCTACTATTAGGGAGGACGTCATTGCAGCTCAGAAGATGGATAAGGGCATGGCACATCTCTGGAGACGGATAGACAATGGGGAGATCAAATGTTTCCGGAAGGATGAGGAGGGGACGCTGTGGTTCAATGACCGCATAGTCATACCCCGGAATGTGGAGCTAAGGAAAAAGATCCTCGATGAAGCTCACTTGTATAAATACTCCATTCATCCAGGCAGCAACAAAATGTACCAAGATTTCAAAAAGAAATTTTGGTGGACACGGATGAAGCGGAAAGTAGCTAAGTACGTATCCAAGTGTGATACGTGTAGACGAGTGAAAGCTGATCATATGAGAAAATCAGGGCTGCTGCAACCCTTGAAAATTCCGGCATGGAAATGGGAAGATGTGAGCATGGATTTCATTGTGGGATTGCCCCTGACTTCCAACAAGCATGACTCCATTTGGGTAATCGTTGATCGGTTAACCAAGACGGCTCACTTCATCCCGGTGCATACACGTTACAATGCCGGCAAATATGCGGAGCTATACATAGCAAAGGTTCTATGCTTATATGGGGTACCCAAGACCATCGTCTCGGATCGAGGTGCATTATTTGTATCTCACTTTTGGGAGCAGCTACACGCTGCATTGGGTACTAAGCTGATCAGGAGCTCCGCCTATCACCCTCAGACCGATGGCCAAACAGAGAGGGTGAATCAAATACTAGAAGACATGTTGAGAGGATGTGGTATCCACCACGGTAGGAACTGGGATGATCACCTACCATTGGGGGAATTCTCGTACAACAATGGATATTAGGCGAGTATCAAGATGGCACCCTATGAAGCTCTCTACGGTCGCAAGTGCCGCACCCCGTTAAACTGGTGCGAGTCCGGTGAAAGGGTCACATTCGGGGTTGATGTGGTGAACGACGCCGAAGAGCAGGTTCGTACGATTCGAGGCAACTTGAAGGCCGCTCAATCCCGGCAGAAAAGCTACACTGATAAGAGGCGTAGATCGCTGCACTTTGACGTCGGAGAGCACGTGTACCTCCGTGTGTCTCCGATGAAAGGCGTGCACCGGTTTGGTGTGAAGGGGAAACTTGCTCCCCGTTTCATTGGACCCTATGCCATCACCGAGAAGTGTAGACCAGCGGCGTATAGGCTGGAGCTACCGGCATCTCTTGCTGGTGTCCATGACATTTTCCATGTTTCACAACTGCGAAATGTCTGAAGCATACAGCTGCTGTTCCTACCGAAGACATCGGCGAGTTTCAACCGGATTTGACGTATGATGAATATCCGGTGGCAATTATTGATGAGAAAGCCCGGACCACGCATAGCCGAACATTGTGGTTCTACAAGATACTCTGGAGCAACCACACCGCCGAAGAAGCGACATGGGAGAGCGAGGAATTCCTTCGCTCAAATTACCTAGAGTTCATGGCATCTCAACACGGGTGAGTTCCTATTACATCGCTGTCTCTTCTTTTGTAATCTCGGGACGAGATTATTTTAAGGGGGGAGGAATGTAAAAGCCCAAGAAAAGGGACTTACAAAAAACTTTTCATCACCTCACAACACCACAGTTTTTGTTGTGAATATTTTGTGAAGATTTGTGAAGAGCAAGTAACCTCCATCAAAAGAGTGATTAGGAGGGAAAGCCCTAACTTTCACAAAGTACGATTTATACACATGAACATGAGAGGTTGAGCTCACCCCTAGCACTTAAAAAGTCTTGGGAAGGTTCAAGCCAAGTTTCATGCAAATCCAACACTTTTTGAGGCACTTTTGGAGGCATTTGAAGAAGAGGCCTATTTGGATGTAAATTCAAATTGCAGCAGCTTTCATCACTTAAATTCAAAATTTAGCTTCATATTCAAACTCAGCACATTTTTCTGAGTTAGTCCACCAATTTTCATCCCCATTGGACTTCATCTTGTCGGGAGCTAAATTTGCAAGAATTCAAAACTGAATTTGAATTTCATTTCAAATGTAAGGCAAATTTAGCCAAACAAATTTAAAATTTGAGAACTCAAATTCAAACCAATACTTGGGGGCTAAGTCTCTCATTCAATGGAGAGTAGCTGGGATATTTACAGAAGAATTTTGAAAAAGAGGATTAGGGGGAGAGTTGGGCCTACAGGTCAGTGGGAGGACTGTTCTCCAACCGAGCGCTGCCTGTTTCTCACCGACGCCAATCGAGCGCAGCGCGCCAGCTCCTGCTCCCGCGCCCGAGTCGGAGGGACACCGCACAGCCGAGCGCGCCGAGGGAGACCGACTGCAGCGGTGATAACACGCGCAGCCACGTGAAGATCGTCACTGCTCACGTCGCCTCGCGCTGAACCGACCCAACTGCCGCCGATCGACTTCCATCGAGAATTCGGCCGAGCCTTCGCGTGCAGCGCCTCTCCTAGCCAAAAGCCACATAAGCTACTCGTTCTCTACCTCCTCAGGCCGAAGACAATCGAGTTTAGCCTCCCAAACCTAGCTCGGCAACTCTTGGCGGTGACTGAGAAGAACAGCCGACACCGGCTCACCATTGGCAGCTCAGACCAAAGGCTTTCACGGCCGAGCTAGGCCACTCTGAGACGCGCCAGATAGTCATGCTTCTCCTGACCAAGTCACAGCCCCAATGGTGGACCATCGAGCGTCAATTTGACGTTTTTCTCCCGGCGCATACACTCGGACCTCCGGGTAAGAATCCGCCAAATTCATCCTTAATCTTCATTCTTAGGCCACCAGACCATGCACACGTGAACTAGACTGTCTAGCAGTCGATTTCCCTTCACAACCCTAGCTAGAAAACTGACGTGGTGCGAGGCATTTCATGTCGTCCCGAGCTCAACCATGCGGCGTGGATCGGGCGCACGGTGAGAACCCATCCGGAGGTGTTTCCATGCGCCGGTTCTTACTTGCCGTGCCTCCCTAGCACCCACGGGTGCTTTAGAACGGATTGGCTGGGTTGTTGGCAGGCTAGGACCGCCGGGCGACGGTGCCGAACATATATGGGCCCTGATAAACCGATGTAACCTAAACCTCCGGGCGTCGAGGCATAGCACACCGATTTATAGGTGTAGGTTGAGGGCAGCAAGGTGGAAATCTGCTAACGGGCATAGAGAGATGCTCCGTGTAGGGAACCTCCTGTCCGTTTCTGTGCGACCGGTTCGACGTTTGGGCTGTTGGGTGAAAGGTTGTCCTGTACGACATCGAGTGAGCGTGCTGTGCAGCTCCACGGGTGGGCGTACGTGACGTGCTCTTCGGGTATCCCTGCAGGTGTATATTGAGCCGATTCGCCGTCCCTCACGGTGATGAGTACCGCTTGTTCACTGCGTCGTAACGTAGATAATTTATGCAATGTTATGATTCAATTCTGCTGTATGATATAATTGTGTTGCTACATGTGTGCCACCAAATATTGCTTACTAAATTTCTTATTCATGAACTGTTAACTTGTGGCTAAAAGATGAACTAAGGATGAACTTGTAGGCGTGTCCATTTGCTGAAATTTACTATCCCATGCTCGTACCAACTGCATGTAGAGTTTCATGCCTAGGCGAGTCGGTTAAGTCTTGTTGAGCCATCGTGCTCATGGTTGCTTCTTAAGTGTGTTTTTCAGGTGAGGAGCCACCCACGGACTCGGGTTACGAGTCCACCGGAGAGGGTTACCCTCCGTCAGGGACCACGGTTGAGTGGGAACCGTACACGCCGCGCTGAGCTGAGGAGTGCAGCTAGTGTGGGTTGCCCTAGGGCTGGGCAACCGACTTTTGCTAGATAGGCGGGCGTGAGTTGTACAAAAGAAACTTCCGCTGTGTAATATAGACATTAGTTGTAACTGAGTATGGTACCTGTTTGTACAGTTTCAGCTGGTTTCCCATGTAATAAAGGGTGTCCTTATGATGTGTGTTGTCAGGTGTCGCATCGTGCGGCACCACCCTCTGCGATCCTGGGAGAGCGGGTTCCGGTCCGCCACAACACGGCCAATGATCACAAGGAATACATGGAAAGAGAAAAGAATTGCCCAGGAATAAGCTGAGGATGACGAGAACAAAGAAAACCTCACGGGTAAGAATGAAAACCAAGTCGAAGTTAACATTGTGTTCCATTTGCCTTTTGAGTTTTGTCTTCCAGAGGTTGAGGTGGCCGAGCTCGATCTAGGATCTTAGAATGTGGTTTTTGAGAAACCAGAACAACTCGTCCAACACATGAAACCATTGTACATCTGAGTACATGTCAATGGGACACCAGTAAGAAGAATGTTGGTTGATGGAGGGGTAGGCGTTAACATCATGCCAATATCCATGTTTGAGAAGCTTGGATACCGAGAGAGCGACCTCATCAAGACCAACACGACTTTGAGTGGTTTTGCTGGAGATCCAACCGAAGCTAAAGGAATGTTATTGTGGAACTCACGGTTGGAAGCAAGACCCTCCCTATGGCATTCTTTGTCGTCAACGTAAGGAGTCAGTACAATCTGCTCCTTGGGCGAGATTGGATCCATACCAATGGATGTGTACCGTCTACACTTCACCAATGCTTGATCCAATGGGTTGGCGACGAGATAGAGGTAGTTGAGGCTGATAATTCGGCTTGTGTAGCAATGGCCAAGTCATCTGAACTTCAACGTGAAGATATTAGGTGTCTTACAGGTTAGGAGTTAATGGACTATGACTTCGTGAGCGTAGGAAGGGACAGAGTTGTACCTGTTTGTGTAAAGCTGACTGATTTCACTTGGCTCAGTAATGTAACTTGAAAATGCAAGATAAACGAGGTCGTTTAACTTGGCCCCAGAGGTAAACGAGCAATATCGTTTAGATAGAAACGATATGGGTGAGTTAGTGGAGGACTTCCACGACTTACGGAAGCTCGGGTAGGGGTTTTCCTCAGTGTACAAACTAGAGGAGATCAAGCTCTTGGACGGATCGGCACACTGGCCAGCTTTCATCAACAAAAACTTGGAACAATTCTCAGAAGCAAGAGGTAACACGTTTACTTAACGAGTTTATGGATTGCTTTGCATGGGAATACACTGAGATGCCAGGTCTTAGCCGGGAACTCGTGGAACACAAGCTGCCAATCAAGCCAGGTTTTAGGCCTCACAAGCAAACGTTTAGGCGATAAAACTCGGCTATCCATGACAAGATCAAGGAAGAAGTGAATTGTCTACTACAAGCTAAGTTCGTTCGGCCCTGCAGGTATGCCGAGTGGGTGTCTAATATAGTCCCAGTAGAGAAGAAGAACACGAGAAAATTGAGGATTTGCATAGACTTCCGGGACTTAAACGAGCAACATCAACGGATGAGTATCCAATGCCTAACACCGAGGTGATGATCAACAATGCTTCAGGGCATAAAGTGATCAGTTTCTTGGATGGTAACACTGGATATAATCAGATTTTCAAGGCTGAGGAAGACACGTCAAAGACATCGTTCTGTTACCCCGGGTTTGTTGGCTTGTTTGGTGGGTTGTCATGACCTTTGGGTTGAAGAATGTTGGGGGAACATATCAAAGAGCCATGAATCTGATCTTCCACAACATGTTGGGGGACATTCTTGAGGTGTACATTGATGATCTCGTGGCAAAGTCGGCTGAGTTTCAAGACCATATGGCCGACTTAAGGAGGTCTTTTGAGAGGATGAGAAAGTATGGTCTTAAGATGAACCCTCTCAAATGTGCATTTGGTCTGTCGGCTGGATGCTTTCTAGGTTTCATCGTGCATGAACACGGCATAGAAGTCGACCCTAAGAAAGTTGAAGCCATCAAGAGGATAGGAGAGCTGACATTTAAGAAAGACGTGCAAAACTTGTTGGGAAAGGTCAATTTTCTACAGAGGTTCATTGCTATCTTGGCTGGGAAGATTGGAACCTTCATGCCACTCTTGAAACTCAAACACGAGCAGGAGTTTACTTGGGGTCAGAACAGAAGGAAGCTTTTGAAAAGATCAAAGAATACTTGATGAAGCCACCAGTCTTACGTGCAGCACAGATGAGGAAGCCGTTCCGGCTCTACATAGCTGCACAAAGCCAAGTTAACGGGGCTGTTTTAACTCAAGAAAGTCAAGGTAAAGAACATCCTGTGGCTTACTTGAGTAGGAGGATCCTAGATGCCGAAACAGGTACACCTTCGTTGAGAAACTTTGCTTGTCTTTATATTTTTTGTGTTCCAAGCTTCAGCACTATCTCCTTCCCAATACGTGCTTTGTGACATGTCAACACGACATTATCAAGCACAAGTTGCAACAACCGATTTTAAGTGGCAAAATAGGTAAATGGGCGTACTCATTGGTGGAGTATGGTCTAGTGTTTGAGCCCCTCCGAAGCATGAAGGGCCAGGTCGTGACAGATTTTGTTGTGGAACACGATGTACAACTCGAGGAAGAGTGCATGGTCGAGGTACATCCTTGGAGATTAATTTGTGATGGATCGGTTTGCAACAAGGGTCAAGGAGTTGGGTATGAATTGGTTTCACCCACTGATGAGGTCTATGAGTTCTCTATTCGGATAAATTTCATATGCACCAATAATTAAGCTGAGTACGAGGCCCCGCTGAATGGTTTGGAACACTTGGTCGACATGGGGATCAAGAACATTGAAGTTTATGGTGATTCCAAACTTGTCATCCAGCAGGTTAGTGGAGAAAGCCAATGTTATGATGATATATTGAATGGTTATCATGAAAGATGTTTTAATATCATCAAAACTTTGGATACATTCTGTGCCAAACATATATCAAGGGAGGAAAACCAGAGACCAAACGACTTGGCACAACAAGTTTCGGGATATGAGGTGAGAAGAGGAAGATTTCACGTAAAAACAAGGCCGACATTGCCTAAAAACGATGAAGACATGAAAAAGGCACAACAATTTGGCCAACTTTGATGTGTTGAACGTAGAAGATTGGAGGCCAACGATCACAGAATGTATCAAGAACCCAAACACGTGCAAAGACAGGAAGGTTCAGCGTCAAGCGTTGCGGTACACCTTGATCGATGATGAATTATATCGCCGAACCTTGGATGGGTTTTTTATTTAAGTGTTTGGATAAAGAACAAGAAAAAGAGGCCATGGGAGAGGTTCAGAAAGGTCTTTGTGGCACACATCATTCGGCTCATAAGATGAGATGTATGCTTAAGAGAGCTGGTTTCTATTGGCCGACTATGCAGGAAGATTGTTTCAAGTATTATAGAGGATGTGAAGTTTGTCAAAGATTTGGAGATATCCAACAAGCACGGAAAGCATGCTTCACCCCATTGTGAAGCCTTGGCCCTTTCGAGGATGGGGTTTAGACTTCATTGGGGAGACCCATCCAGCATCATCGAAGAAACATAAGTTTGTTTTAGTTGCCACGGACTACTTCACCAAATGGATAGAAGCTGTTCCACTCAAGAATAACACGTACAAAGAGGTAACCAATTTTGTTCTTGAGCATATTTTTCATAGATTCGGTGTTTCACAAACCATAACCACAGATCAAGGAGGAGCTTCATATCCTCACAATTCAGTGAGTTTGCCGAATCTTTTAGGATAAAGTTGTTGAATTTCTCTCCTTATTATGCTCAAACTAACGGACAAGCGGAGTCTAGCAACAAAATACTTATCAAGCTCATAAAAAAGAAGATAAGGGAGAATCCTAGACGTTGGCATGAGACTCTAAGTGAAGCCTTATGGGCTCATGGAGTATCAAGACACGCTACCAAAGTTACTCCATTTGAGCTTGTATATGGACAAGAGACTATGTTACCTGTTGAGCTTCGCGTGAAAGCTTGTTGAGTGGATCAGCAAGATAACCTTTTGGCTGTGGATTATCAAGACTTTATGATGGATAACTTGGATGGAATCACAGAAAGCCGAATGGAAGCTTTGAAGGAGATAGAGAAGGAAAAGCTTAAGGTGGCCAAGTATTACAACAGAAGAGTTTGAGAAAAATCGTTCCAGGTTGGAGACTTTGTTTGGAGAACGATTTTACCCTTACGAACTTGAGACAAGAAGTTTAGAAAGTGGTCACCAAGTTGGGAGGGGCCTTACAAGATTGTAGGTATTGTCCCTGGGAATGCATATTTTGTAGAGAACTTGCAAGGAGAAAACTCGGGTAAAGCCATCAATGGAAGATACTCAAAACAATTTTATCCGAGTGTATGGCAAGAGGGCTGAGGTATCTAAGGTTTGCAAGGTAAAACAGCTGATTTATCTAATAAAGCCTAGCTTTGGAGGTGTTTTTTGGCACACCATGTTTGCCCAAAAACAAGGGGGGCATGTGTTGGAGGTGAAAAATGGTTGAGTTTTGTAGGTTGCAGGAGCCAAAAAAGAGGTGAAACGGGCTTTTTATCTAAAGATTTCAAGGTAAAGAAGCTTTGGCAAGGAAACTACCCGAGACCGAAGAAAATACATGCGGGAAGCCTGTTTTACCTTGAAAACTCAAGATACAAGTGCCCGGGTGGGAACTCGACCCGAGAAGAACCAATTACCTTGCGGTTGTCAGATAAAAATGGCTAAAACGCAAGATAAATGGCCGAAGGGACTTAGGTGATCTTGGTAGAGTTCAAAACTTTGTAAAAATTAAAAGTTATCGTGTCAATTGTTCTAAAAGGTCTAGCACGACATTCATCCGTGCATTTAGATAGGATTGATTCCTACAGATTAGATGAGTTTAGTTTAAACTTAGAGAATCAAATCTTTTCGGATGTAACCAGGTTCTATAAAAGGCAGCCGTCGACAGAAACATAGAAGCCAAGCTCAGATAAATACATTCAATTTTTCGTTCATCTTTTTGTTCTTCATTCATTTTCGTAGATCATTGCTTAGATTGTAGTTCCTTTGTTGATTTGTTGAGGAAAGCAGCCGGCCCTCTCCACGTAAGTGAGACATATCACATTCTTGATTAACACGAGAACCTCATCTTATCCTGATTTCGGTGAGCTAACGCCGAGATTTCTCGAAGTGTAGGTGGCTTAGACCATCTGCTGGTGACTCCACACTACTGAACTCTCTGTTCCACGAACAGCTAGCCAAGTCTTCCCTGAGCTGGTTAACATGTTGGTTTTCTCGGTCCCTTTGATTGATCTCCTTGAATCGGCCTTGCGCCTTAGCTTCTCTGGCACGGTTCTCATGTGCCACAACTCGCTGAAGGACCTGGTTGACGTCTCCAAACTTGATGCGACGCTAGATCGGACAAATCCTTTTCCCCTATGGCTATGCTAAAACATTTGTTCCTAGTCTCCCTAAACCTTTTGATGTGTTCGGTCACGAGTTCATTGTGTTTTTACCTTATGTCTGTTAGGTGGAACAAGCTTAGTTCGGTCTCACCAGTGAAGAAGTACTCGTGGAACTTTTGTTTCAAGCACGGCCAAGCTAAGATGGAATTGGGAGCTAGCGAGGTAAACCAGCTAAATGCCGTGCTGGTCAGGGACAAGGGGAACAATCTAATCCGGTGTACATCTGTGATTCCTATGTCATTGCACTTGATCAGAAATTGGCCTACGTGTTCTTGAGTAGTCTTTGAATCCTCCCCACTAAACTTAGAGAAATCCGGCACCCTAAAGTTCCTAGGATACGGAACATTGTCATAGTATTCGGGACAAGGCTTTTGGTAGTTTCTAATGCTTGCCCTGGTTGCTACCCCAAGCTCTCTAAGTATTCTAGCCACTTCATCTCTAAGTTCATCGTGTGGTGCATTGTTCTGTGGCACGAGAGGCTCAAGTAGGTTGCAAGGTGCAACTTATGGAGGTGGTGGAGGGAAGTATGCACCGGGTACTGGCCTGAGCGGTACACCACTCCCCGTGGGTGGGATGGCAGGTCCATATGTAACCGTTTGGTAGTATGGCTGCCACACATTCACGATTAGCAGCCTAGCTTGTGTGTATGTCGGTGGCATGCAAGGTGACGAAGTGCTGGCTACGTTCCCTGCTGCACTACTCGTGTTGATCTCTACACGCTTGCCCTGACCTCATCTTGCACCTGTTGCACGTTAGATCAGATCTGCCGATGAAGGTTTCGATCTATAGTGTGTTCTACATCGGCTTTGAACGTGTTGAAAGAATTCTTGAGCCTATCCGCTACCGAAGAAGCCATCTGCTCTAGATCAGCGTTGTACTTGGTAGCAACTGATACATCTACAAGTTGGACAAGTTCTTCGAGGAATATCGGTGTGTTTACCTTGCGTGCCGTTGATTCGCGCATGTCGGCCTTGTGGACGAAGCCTCCTCACGTTTTCTGGAAGCAAGCTGTAACACCCTCATAATCATCATCATGCATTGCATATACAGAAGCATTTAGAAAGAAGAAGAAAAGAGATAAAGAGCATAGGAACAAATAATAAGAAAAAAATACAAAATAAAATAAAATAAATAAATAATAGAAAAGAAAAAATAAAATAAAAGAGAAAAAGAAAAAAGAAAAAGAAAAGCCTAGCCACCCCCTAAATTCCCCCTAATTCTCCCCTAAATTCCCCTCTAATTTCCCCCTAATTTCCTCCACCCCTAGGAAATTCCACTAGGGATTTTTCCCCACATTAGAGAATTTTCCCCTCTCCTCGGCCGCACCCCCTTCGGGAGAAAAACCCTAGCCGCAGCCAAAAATTCCCCCTAGGGATTTTCTCTCCCCCAATTAATCTCAGCCCCTAATTGAAAACATTTGCTAAAATACTAGCCCCTGGTCCCCACCTTTCCCAAATTAAATCCCAGCCATTGATCGAAACATTTGCTGAAATCCTAGCCCCTTTGGCTGTCCCCCCCCTTATAAATAAAACCCTATCCCCCCTAGCCGCCACCCCTGCTCAAAACCCCCTGGTCGCCGCCCCCTTGCTGCCAGCCCTGGTCGCCGCCCCTGCTGCTGCCTTGGTGCCGTCGAAGCTCTGCCCCACCGCGCCGTCACCGGAGAAGAAGACCCCAGCACCCTGCCCTGGCCGCAACTCTGTTCTTTCCCAAGGAAAAACACCAGCTGCTGCATTGATCATCAAGGGGAGCTCCAGCTGCTGCCATTGCAAGAAGAAGGCCACCGCGGAGGAGGAGAGGAGGAAGAAGAGAGGTAGGACCTGTCACCCCTCGTGCAACGTCGCTGCTGTCATCTCAAACCCCGTTGCACCACACCCTGCGAACAGGAGCTACTTCACGTAAGTAGGACAGCCCCCGGTTTAGGTTTGATGACGGTTTGATCAAATACCGAAATTAGGATCATAGCCATGTTCCAATTAATTTCCAGCAGCACCGATCATCGTAAAACCCCACAAAACCTAACTAGAACTCGCAAGAACACAAGCAAACTGGTTTTTATAGGTTGCATTATAGGATTTGCATGCATCCACATCATCGCATCTTGAGTAAAACGTGTGCATGATATTGATTGCTGTATTGCTTTGTATGTACATGGTCATGAGTAGAAGGACACGCTCAAGAGGCCGTCTATGAGGATCTCCAGCAATAAGACTTCGACACGCTTGAGCAACACAAACCGCAGGAGCAAGACAAGTGCCTCTTGACCATATTGATCCTATGTTTTTGAACTGTTTTGCTTGTGAAAACTGCATGATCATGTCAACTTGATGGGAAACCCTTAAGTAGGAGTTTACTAGCTTTGTTAGCCACCCTTGTCGCCGGAAACTTGTTGAGTCGGGTATGGTCGTTTTCTCTTTTGCATCACATAACTTATGGGATTCGGGAAAACTGAAATAAACTTGGTTAGCTACTGCACTCATAAAGATGAAAGATGATAGAACATGATGATGTTAATGAACATGGAATCAGGGAGATCGAGGCAAGCTTGGTTCGTGGTTATGCTGAATGAGATGGTGGTTTGCTTGCCTTAGATATAAGGACCGGTTAATGGGAGAATATGCCAGGAAAACAGTGCCACCACAAGGCCAAATATGGGTGCGGCTTAGCTAACTAATTAGGTGTGTTGCTAGTTTGTTATGGACCAGTGGATGGCGCGGGGAATGGGAGTCGAGGAGGACTGCCCTGGGAACTGCATGGCGCACGAGGGTGCCGTTGGTGGGAGAAAGGAGATTCGAGCCTGCCGCTGAAACCTCAGTGGGTCCTTACATCCTAGTGGTCCCTTTGTAAAGGCTATTTTGTGACCTCTTGGCCATACACCGACGGTTGTGTAGTGGCAGAATGGAGGTTTTCTTTAGTCGCCGACGGATGATGAAATTAAAAACTTGTGGATAAAGTGGCGCCACCTCTGCAGAGTGTAAAACTATCATGATAGCCATGCTTCCGGTTACAAGAAACTGGTCAACTTCCATGATTAGAGGAAAAACTTGGGATGGTTATTTGGGCATGGTTATGGTCTTGTCATTGGGACTGGTTTTGGTTAGAAATATGAGATTGGATTCAGTTATGTGAATATGTGTTGATCATGAGAAATTGTGAATATGAGATAAACTTGATAGTGAGCATTGGCTGGTTGAGACTTGATAAATGATGAAGTACGATGGTACTGGTGATTATGAATTACTTGGATATGTTGGGAGTTAACTCACCTAGACATTATAGGCTGTTTTCTCGTGATTGTGAAATAAAACGTGCTTGCTGCAATGAACCTTTTGTTCCAACCTTGTTTTAAGCTATATGTCATACTTTTCTGCATTTGCTGAGTACGACATGTACTCACCCTTGCATTTCCCACAAATAGTTCAGGTACAGGAGAAGAGTACTTCGACGAGCAGGTGGAGTACTAGGCATGCGCACTACCATCAACTGCCTGTGGAGTTTAGGAGGTAATTGTGAGCTCAGCCTCTAAAGAACTCATGTGGGAAATACCACTTTTGGATTTTGTGAGTTTTTCCTCTATTCATCTATTAATGGTGGTTACTTGCTTTTCAAATGTGTTCATATGATTACCACAAATGAGCTGTGGTGTGTGGTGTAATGAACAATTTTTGCAAGTCAAAATCTTGGTCCTTTACAAGATGCCGAGGGAAAATTCCAACCGCCACCAAAGGAACACTCGTGGTAACAACAAACCACATGAGGATGCCAATGTGGAAGTTCCTGAGGATTCGACCTCGGGGCTGATGCAAACAACCTTGAGCGTTTGATGGCTATGCAGAACCAACTCATGCAAGCTATGATGCAAATGTTGGGACAGCTGCAGGCCAATAACAACAACCAAAATCATGTTCCTGCACCCTCACCACCGCCACCGTCACCACCGCCGTCTCACAACAGATTGGAAAACTCATGAGGACTAGGCCACGCACCTTTGCACAAGCTAATGATCTTATGGAGGCAGATGACTGGTTGATGTCTAATGAGAAGAAGCTTGCTATTGTTCAATGCAGTGATCGGGAGTAGGTTCTCTTCGCATCACACCAACTAATGGGAGCAGCCGCTGATTGGTGGGATGCTCTTTGCAATGCTCATGCTAATCAGGAGACAATCACTTGGCTGAATTTAAGGAGAGTTTCCACTCCCACTATGTCTCTGAAGGAGTCATGATCCTAAAAAGGCAAGAGTTTGAAAGTCTCAGGCAAGGGAGGAAGAGTGTGAATGAGCACCTCAACAAGTTCACACAACTATAAAGGTTGCTCCAGAGGACGTTAATTCGGACCACAGGAATCAATACCGTTCATGAGAGGGCTGAACAATGAGATTCAAGTCCAGCTGCTCAACAATGATTATGCAAACTTCCAGAAGCTTGTTGACAAAGCTATAGTGGTGGAGAGCAAGATCCATGAGATTGAACAAGAGGGCAAGAGGAAGATGCCATATCAAGGACAGCCACAAGGAAGCAATGTACACCCCCGCTTCATGCCACCAACTGCACCATACTATGGCTCGTCTGCTTCTACTTTCCGCCCTGAAAATCCACCTCGCTCTAATCAGCCACCGCAGCAACGCCCTATCATGCAAGCACCCCGTTTGCCTATGCCTCCTGCGCCCCATCCCAACATGGGCACCTATGCTCAAAATCAGCCTTGCCCCAACCTTCCTGGTGCTATTGGCAACAAGGCATGTGTCACATGTGGAGAAACAGGACACTATGCAAATCAGTGCCCTAAGAAAGGCCTTGGACAGCCGAGCAATGTACCTAAGCAGAACCCACGGCCGAATGGAGGAGCAACACAAGGCAACCATGCATGGACAGCAAAACTTTGCTCGTGGCCATGTGAACCCCGTCTCTGCTGACGAAACACAACAAGCTGAGGACGCCGTGATTGGTATGTTTCTCGCCAACTCCAACCCGACCACTGTTTTATTTGATTCCGGAGCATCACATTCATTCATCTCATTCAAGTATGTTGCCAAGTATAACCTTCCCATATCCCACATGAAACAAACTATGTTGGTTAATTCTCCCGGTGGAGAGATGAGGACTAATATAGTATGTCCGAAAGTAAGCCTTAAAATAACGGGGGTAGATTTTCTTGCCAACCTTATTGTCTTGGATTCCCAATGGATTGATATAATACTTGGAATGGACTGGTTAAGCATGTATAATGGAGTGATTCAGTGTGCCAAGAGGATCATGCAGTTGACGAGTGAGCATGGTACCCGTATCGAGTTTGAGGCAGCCCAACCTACAACCAAGAAGGCAATTCTGAACCACGTGGAAGAAGTGACATTGGAAAATATTCCGGTGGTTCAAGAATATTCAGATATGTTTCTGGAAGAATTGCCAGGTATGCCACCTGTTTGTCATTGATTTAGTACCCGGAACTGCACCGGTAGCTAAGAGGCCATATAGGATGCCTGCTAATGAATTAGTAGAGCTCAAGAAGCAAATTCAGGAGCAGCTAGATAAGGGTTTTATATGCCCAAACTAATCACCGTGGGGCGCCCAAATGATGTGTGTGGATTATAGGTCTCTCAATGAAGTGACGATCAAGAATAAGTACCCGCTGTCCCGCATAGAGGACTTATTCGATCAAATGAAAGGCGCCCGGATTTTCTCTAAGATTGATTTTCAGTCAGAATACTTCCAGGTGAAGATTAAACCCTCCGACATACCCAAGACGGCTTTTCAAACACGGTGTGGTTCATACAAGTAATACCATCATATCATTCGGGTTGACAAATGCGCCCACATACTTTATGTACCTCATGAATAATGTCTTCATGGAGTACTTGGACAAGTTCGTCGACATCATGGTGTATTAAATGGTAGACATCATGGTGTTTTAAGAAAGCGAGGAAGAACATGAGGAACATTCGAGACTGACACTGCAGAAACTGCAAGAGCATCAATTGTATGCCAAGTTCAGCAAGTGTCAATTTCGGCTAAAGAATATATCATTCTTAGGCCACATCATCTCCGAAGGAGGAGTATCGGTTGATCCCAGAAAAGTGAGGGACGTTTCGAAGTGGAACCCACAGCAAAATGTGAGTGACATTCGGAGTTTCCTTGGGGTGGCTGGATATTACCACCTGTTCATCAAGGATTTCTCCAAAATAGCAAAGCCTATGACTGAATTGCTAATAAAAGGGAAAGCATTTCAGTGGACACAAGCATGTCAAGACATCTTTGAGAAGTTAAATAAGAGATTGACAACAACACTGGTTTTGGTATTGCCAGACGTAAGCTAGAGCTTTGATATATACTGTGACGCCTCAAGACAGGGACTTGGATGTGTCCTTATGCAAGAAGGTCAAGTGGTAGCCTATGCATCAAGGCAACTAAAGAAACATGAGCTGAATTACACTACGCATGATCTGGAACTTGCAGCCGTGGTACTTGCATTGAAGATTTGGAGGCACTACATCCTTGGTCACCGATATGAAATTTATATGGATCACAAAATCCTCAAGTATATATTCACGGAAATGGATCTGAATTTGAGGCAACGTAGATGGTTAGAGCTCATCAAGGATTATGATATAGGAATCAACTATCACCCAGAAAATCCAATGTAGTAGCAGATGTGTTGGGCCGAAAGGGAGCATGTCACCAACGCACGGTTTGGGAGCTGCCACCCGAGCTACGCAAGGAGTTTGAACGGTTACATCTCGGGTTCTTAAATGATATGGAGGTAATATAACTAAACCCAACGTTGGAACAAGAGACGAGATGGCCAAGCAACGGATGAGGAGATAAAGGAAATCAATGAAAGAATCCGACAAGGGATATAGAAGTATTTCAAGGAAGACGAGAATGACACGCTTTGGTTAGGAAAATGGATTTGTGTGCCTAACGTGAAGCACATCCGCGATGCGATACTAAAGGAGGCACATGACTTGCCTTATTCCATACATCCCGGCTGTACGAAGATGTATAAGGACCTGAAAACATGCTATTGGTGGGATGGCATGAAAAGGACATAGCTGAATATGTTGCCCTATGTGACACATGTCAGTGAGTGAAGGCCGAGCATCATAGACCCGCTGGATTATTGCAGCCGTTGAAAGTACCCGAGTGGAAGTGGGAAGAAATCAGTATGGATTTCATAGTCGGATTGCCACATACTCAGTCCGGTTACGACTTTATTTGGGTTATCATGGATCGATTGACAAAATCAGCCCACTTCCTTCCTGTTAGGTCCAAGTACACCGTGGCGCAATTAGCCGAGCTGTATATGGTGCATATAGTATGTTGTCATAGAGTTCAGAAGAGAATAGTTTCAGACCGAGGTTCTCAATTTACCTCTAGGTTCTGGAAGAAGCTGCATGAAGCTATGCGTACACGGTTGAATTTCAGCTCCACGTATCACCCACAAACCGACGGGCAAACCGAGAGGACGAATCAGATATTGGAAGACATGTTGAGAGATTGCGCATTGAAATGTGCGCGTAGTTGGGACAAGAGCTTGCCGTATGCTGAATTCTCATACAACAATAGTTACCAAGCCAGCCTGAAAATGTCACATTTCGAGGCATTATATGGTAGACGGTGTATAACACCCCTGTTCTAGAATGAGACGGGAAAAAACCAAGTGTTTGGACCTTAAGTGTTGCAGGATGCCGAGAAGCAATTTCAAACAGTACGTGAAAACTTGAAGGATGCTCAGTCAAGTCAAAAGGGCTATGCGGACAATAGGCCGAGAAGTCTGACCTTCGAAGTCGGAGACTTCATGTATCTCAAGGTGTCGCCTATCCGAGGCCAACAATGGTTTAACGTCAAAGGCAAGCTAGCACCTCGCTACATCAGACCATTCAAGATTTTGGCCAAGCAAGGAGAGGTAGCATATCAATTAGAGCTGCCGACACACCTCTTTGACGTACATGATGTATTCTACGTGTCTTAGTTCAAGAAGAACAAGTATCAATGGATGAGTTAGAACTCCAGGATGATTTGACCTACACGGAACACCCCATCAAAATCCTGTATACAAAGGAAAGAGTCACGAGTAACAAGGTAATCCGTTAGTGTAAAGTACAATGGAGCCATCACACGGAAGCCGAAGCTACATGGGAGCGTGAAGAAGATCTCAAGATGGAATTCCCTCATCTTTTCCCCACTCTATCGAATCTCGAGGGTGAGATTCATTTTATAGGGGTAGGTTTGTAACACCCTCATAATCATCATCATGCATTGCATATAGAGATGCATTTAGAAAGAAGAAGAAAAGAGATAAGAGCATAGGAACAAATAAATAAATAAATAAGAAAAATAGGAAATAAAATAAGTAAAAATAGAAAAGAAAAAAAAATAAAAATAAAAATAAAAACAAAAAATTAAAAAGAAAAATAAAACCCTAGCTGCCCCTAAATTTCCCCCTAATTTCCTATCAGAGCTGCATTGGTAATAGCGCACGGAATAAGGATCATATTATGAGAAAAATTTAGGATACAATGAGGAAACGATATTAGGCCCACATAAGGACTACTATATTAGCATATGAAGGTGGCAACCTAACTTATGTGCTATGTCGGAAAATCATGCATCTCGAGACGTTATATGTCTTGGGGGGTGCATGTAAGAACTGTCCACCAGTGCGCACAAGCTGAAGGGTGGAGCCTCACGGGAGGCAGGTAACCCGGCCAGCTTTGGTATCCTCTACGACTATTCATGTCGTTTGGGGTATTCGAGCAACGCCCTTCCCTGGCATGCTACAGGAAAGTATGGGAGACCACTTCATGTGGTTAGTAACATGAACGCGTAGCTCAAGGCATGTTTTGCTTGAGAACACCTGTGCGAGTGATGAAGGACGGGTGTACGAACTGTATTGGGACCGGGTTCGGTGTGCAGCCGAACCTGACGATTGTGTGTGACTTATTTAGGTTTAACCACAAAACTGTAGTACGAGTAGCACGCATTTGTGAGTGACCGTCTTAGTGCCACCTATGATACGAATATGCCGGTATAATCCAGTTGGGATTTTCTTTGGTGGGGCAACGTAGTACCAACATGATTCTTACGGTGCATCGACACCGTACTACACGTAATAACCTCTTCCCTATGAAAAAATGATTCATGAACTAACTTTCAACTAAAAATGGAAGTTTGAAACAAATATTAGTTGTTGAACTCTTATTTTGAGCTAAGATTCAAATGAGAGAATGACTAGGCTTCAAAGATTTCAAAAATAGGGTGCTCTATTTCTGGCAGGAATTCTTGCTGGATTTTGACAGAGCATAACTCTGAGTAGACTTACCAAATTAAGGTGTATGATACAGTTCTGGAAATATTTTTAAGTGCTCTACAACTTATCTGTAGACCTCCAGAGCAAAATCACACGTTGAGTTGGTGAAAAGTCCAGTTGAAGGCAAACTGTCCAGAACCAGGACAGCAGAAAAACCTCTCTGGACCTTTCTGTTTTTAAGCCATAAATTTCTATAGAAAAATTACTAAGGAGCCTATGATACACCGTTGGAAAGGATATGAAATGTGTAACATTGTTGTAGTTCAAAGCTTGCTCAGATTCTTATTGTATTTGCATATACAACTGTGATAAAGATAGCCACATACAAAGGAGATGCTGACAAATTTTATCCAGGAGTTCTGTCAACTTTAGAAAATCATAACTTTTGATCCAGAGATGATCTGAAGGCATATGAATAAGCATTGGAAATATACTGAAGTTTAATAAAACTTTGGTACTGAACTCAAGTCAAGAATCTGTAGGTAACTTGAGTAAATTTTGGAGTTTGTGTGAACTGGTCAGGGTAGTCAAGCTGATTAGTTTAGCGTACATAAGATTTGTCTAAACATGAATGTGGTTATGCTTTCATAAAGTTCATGACATGTTCATGTATTACTTATTTTTACTTACTGCTGGGATAAAATTTTGATTGACACAAAATTTATTTCGTGCAGTATGGTACGCGCACATTCTCAAATGGAGCTTGGAGGTTCGAGTCGAGGTGGGAATGACTCGACTTCATCACAAGAGCCATCGCCAACCGGGATTGACGGAAATTATGACGAAGATGAATGGAACTCTTCAAACTCTAGTTCAGCAAGGAATAAATAGAGAAGCTTAACATCACATGCCAACCCAGAGCACTTATCTAGATTTCTTGGCGACACAACCGCCGGTATTTTCTGAAGCGGCCGACCATTGTGAAGCAAATTATTGGTTACGTGTCATTGAGTCCAAGTTTGGGTTGATCCAGTGTGACGATTTCCAGAAGACTCTATTTGCCACTCAGCAGCTTCACGGCTTTGCTGGAGCCTGGTGGGCAGAATACCTTGCTATCCAACTAGAAGGACATTGTGTCACGTGGACGGAGTTCCAGGATGCATTTCGTGCTCGTTTCATTCCTGCTGGCATAATGCAAACAAGTCTTGACGAATTCTGGAATCTAAAACAAAGGGAAATGAGTATTATTTAGTATGCGAAGGAATTTAATCGCTTAGCTCAATATGTTCCTGATTATGTGATTTCACCAGATATGAAGAGTTATCATTTTTACCGAGGGCTGACTGCTAGGCTGCGATGTGAGTTGGCTCAAGTTAGCCAAAAGAATTTTGATGAGGTTTTTAGCAGTGCTATCACTCAGGAATATTATTCTAATCTCTTCCTTAAAGAAAAGAGGGAGAGGGACTCATCACAGAATGAATGCAATCATTTGCCTTAGATGTATCGGTTGGTAATCCGTTCACCTTCCGGTCGAGAGGTTCCACAAAAGAAGCAGTCATTTTTTGGAGTATGACGACTCTTATACTCCACAGAGGTTTTATTTACCTCCACCGCAGCAACAACTTATTTCTCGTGCACCTCAAAACCAACAATGTGAACCAGGATATTATTCCCCTCAAGATATTGAAAATGATCAAGGTGATTTCTCAGCTGAACCAAGTGGTATCCCACCTCGACAATGAACAAAACGTCAATGAAGCAACTGGACCGAGCAGCAACATGATGTCTGCAGGTCCAGTTCTAAATAATGATCTTGGACAGCAAAGAAAAGCCATGTCCAAAGTGGGAATTGTTAACTATTTGTCAGTCGACGATCTGCCAGAGGGGGGACCAGTTCTCGCGGGCAGGTTCACCTTAAATGACAAGCCGGTTGTCATTCTATTCGACTCTGGTGCAACACATAACTTCATTAGCAAGGCGACGTTGATCCGGGATCAGGTTTCCACAATTATCACAAAGGGTTCTTACCTTATTCATTCGCCCGGGGGAGACATATCGGCTAATGAAGTCGTTTCTAGAGCACCACTTTGTTTGATTGGAAAATTTTATCCTACCACCCTCATTATTATAAAAGATCAAGGAATCAATACCATATTGGGAATATCATGGTTAAATTTCCATAGGGCTGTTTTGGACATCAAGAACCGGAGTGTTCATTTCGACTCTCCACTTCACGGGCGTCATACTTTATTTCTTGGCAAAGCTGTTTCCAAAGTCCCGGAAGTATGTAATGCCAAAGCTTACAAGTTAGAAGACTTTCCGGTAGTCCGTGAATACCCGGACATGTTTCCCAAAGATCTTCCAGGCTTACCACCTGAGCGTGAGGTGGAATTTAAAATAGAGTTGATACCGGGAGCCACGCCAATATCTCGGAGACCATACAAAATGGCTCCGAATGAATTAGTGAACTGAAGGACAACTATAAGATCTGATGGACAAGGGGTTTATTCGTCCAAGTTCATCACTATGGGGTTGCTCGGCTTTATTTATAAAGAAGAAGGATGAGACGCCGAGGCTATGCGTCGACTATCGTTCGTTAAATGCTGTGACAATAAAGAACAAGTATCCACTACCCAGAATTGATATTCTCTTCGATCAACTAGTGGGTGCTAAAGTCTTCTCCAAGATGGACTTAAGGTCTGGATATTATCAAATCAAGATTCGAGTAGAGTATATCCTGAAAACAACATTCTCGACAAGATATGGACTCTATGATTATCTTGTCATGTCATTTGGGTTGACCAATGCTCCGACTCACTTTATGTATCTTATGAACTCGGTGTTCATGCCAGAGTTGAATCAGTTCATCATGGTATTCATCGATGATATCTTGGTCTATTTCAAATCAGAAGAGGAACACACTAAACATTTGCATATTGTGCTCCAACGATTGAGAGATCACTAGCTCTATGCAAAGTTTAATAAATGTGAATTCTGGATCAATTAAGTGCCATTTCTTGGACATATTATTTTAGCGGAAGGCATCGCTGTTGATCCAAGCAAGATTGAACAAGTGCTGAAATGGAAGTCTCCAACATCAGTCCATGAACTTCGTAGTTTCTTAGGTTTGGCAGGATATTATCCGAGGTTCATCCTGAGCTTCTCCAAAATCTCTAAACCTATGACGGAGCTACTGAAAAAGGGCATCGAATATGATTGGAGCAGGCCATGTGAGGAAGTTTTTCAAGCGTTGGTGAAACACCTCACAACTGTCCCGGTTTTAGCTCAACCGGATACAACCAAGCCCTTTGATGTTTATTGTGATGCATCCGGCATCGGACTTGGCTGCGTACTCATGCAAGGAGGACGCGTGGTCGCATATGGATCACGGCAATTACGGAGTCATGAACAACATTATCCAACTCATGATATCGAGCTTGCTGCCGTGGTACTAGCTTTAAAGATGTGGAGACACTACCTATTGGGAAATCTAGTTCATCTCTACACCGACCACAAAAGCTTGAAGTACATATTCAGTCAAAAAGAGTTAAATATGCGACAACGGCGATGGTTAGAGCTGATCAAAGACTATGAGATTGAAATTGATTATCATCCGGGCAAAGCAAATGTGGTTGCTGATGCACTTAGCCGGAAATCTCATATTCATAATCTGACCATTACACCGATAGAAGAGAAAGAACCGAGTCTCTACTTGGTTCCATATGGAGCTCTACATAATCTAGCTCTCATACCCACATTAAAAGAGGAGGTTATGAAAGCTCAAAAGCAAGACAAGGGCATGCCTCATGTTAAAAGAAGGTTGAAGAATCGGGAAATAAAATGTTCCGGTTAGATGATGAAGATACCTCATGGTTCAAGGATCGGATAGTTGTACCCCGTGATATGAGACTGCTGAAGAAAATTTTGGATGAGGCTCACTTGTACAAATTTGCTGTTCATCCGAGCAGCAACAAGATGTACCAAGAATTGAAAACTAAATTTTGGTGGACCCGGATGAAACGGGAGATTGCTAAATACGTATGAGAATGTGATACGTGTCAGCGAGTTAAAGCCGACCACATGAAGAAAGAGGGAACATTGCAACCGCTAAGCGTTCCGGCATGGAAGTGGGAGGATATTAGTATGGAACTCATTGTTGGACTACCTCTCACGGCTAATAAGCACAACTCGGTTTGGGTGATCGTTGATCGGTTAACCAAATCAGCGCATTTCATCCCGGTACATACGGGATTCCATGTCAAGAAGTATGCGGAGCTGTATATTGCAAGAATACCATGCCTACATGGAGTTCCCCGGACGATCATCTCCGATCGAGGCGCGTTGTCTGTTGCTCGTTTCTGGGAGCAGTTACATGCTTTACTTGGAACTAAATTAATCAGAAGGTCTGCATATCATCCTCAAACCGATGGGCAAACGGAGAGGGTGAAACAAGTTCTTGAAGATATGCTTCGAGCACGTGCCATTCACCATGGTAAGGGATGGGACAATCATCTACCATTGGCGGAATTCTCTTATAACAATGGATATCAAGCGAGTATCAAGATGACACCGTATGAAGCTCTCTACGACCGGAAGTGCCGCACACCCTTGAACTGGTGTGAATCTGGCGAGAGAGTTATTTGCGGGATTGATCTCATAAATGAATCTCAAGAGCGGGTAAGGCTTATTCAAGAAAATCTTAAAGCCGCTCAGTCCAGACAAAAGAGCTATGCAGATAAGAGAAGTTGTCCTCTAAACTTTCAAGTTGGATACCACGTATATCTCCGTGTATCTCCTATGAAGGGAATTCACCGATTCGGAGTGAAAGGAAAATTAGCTCCGCGTTTTATCAGTCCCTTTGCCATCATAGAAATATGTGGACAAGTGGCTTACAGTTTGGAGTTACCAACAGCCTTAGCCGAACGTCTTCCACATATCTCAGTTGCGGAAGTGTTTAAAAGTTCCAACGGGAATTCTCACGGAAGACATAGAAGATTTGAAGTCGGACCTCACTTATGTTGAGCACCCAACCCGGATAATTGATGAAAAGACTCGCGAGACAAGAAACCGGACGCTGCGATTTTTCAAGGTGCTATGGGAAAATCACACGTCCGACGAAGCTACATGGGAAAAGTGAGAAGTATTTACAACTCAATCATCTGGAGCTATTAGAGGCTCATGTCCGATAGTCGTCCTCCCCAAATTGTTCTTAATTGTAAATCTCGGGACAAGATTCTTTTTAAGGGAGGAGGAATGTAAAAGTCCCAAAACCTGTAAATGGAAAACTTGAGTTGTGAATAAAGTTGAGTTCAAATTCATGAAATGGGACTTGGAAAAACTTTTCTAAACATGTGAATGTTGTTATGTGCAAGTGGATTGTAAATTCAGTTTTTGAACTAAATTGTTCACTTCAATGAAAAGGTGGCCATTTCAAAAAGGGAGTTCAAATTGTTGGTTCGAAGTTCCTATTTGAAGTGGCCAACTTAAAAATCAGATTGCACATTTGAATTCTTCGGGTTCAAATTAGTGGGAGGGCAAAGTTTGAGCAAATTTGGAGGTACTTTGATTTGTATGTCAAAGAGGCTTTGACTTTAGTTGGAATTTTAATTCAAATTTGAAATTGATGTAAACCTTGTCAATTTCCCAAATGGAGGTCAATTTTGAACTCTTCATCACTGAAGTTTGCAATGAGCCAAAATTGGAGATATTTTGGAGAGGGAAAAGAGGTGGGGCCCAGTGGTCAGTTAGGGGCTAGACTTGCTACTGAAGTAAACCGGGCTCCTCTGTTCTTTTGCTCGAAGCCGCTGAACAGCAGCTCGCCCCACCTCTCGAGTCTCTCCGGCAACACTGCCGCCACCTCCCGAGCGAAACCCAGCTCGTTCTCTTTGCCCTTATCGGCTCCAACCGGGAGCACATCACCTCACAAACTGCCTCACCACAGCTACTCGCCCGTTACCATGTGCCCTCGACGAAGAACTCGGCCGCACGCGAAGGAAACGGTCGGTCCCCCGACGCCCGGCTGTTCCACATCGTTGCATGCCGAACTCAGCTCGGTTCCAGCGTCGCCGTACCTCCCTCGACTTGCCCGAAGCAAGACCGAGGCGCTAGCTCCACGGGAACCCCGACCCGAGCTTGAGTTCCTCCACGACGCCATGTGAAAGACGCCTCGACAAGAACTCGTTGCGCGGCGGCCATAGTCCATCTCCTGGCGAGTTTTAAACGCCTAAATGTTTGCCGATGAACCCTCTTCCTTCCACGCAAACTGCGGAACGATGTCGTAGCTTGTCATGCCGGAATTTCAGACTTTACCGCCAACATGCAATATAACCCGCAGGGACAAACTTGTAAAATTCTTCTCACACGTTGCACCACTCAACACATAACCTAGCGACCTACTACTAGACGTCCGTGCGAGCTCAGGGGATAAAAAACCACCGAGAACCGTCGAGCAGAGCCACTGTTCATCGAGTTTTTAAAAAATCGTCAGATTTTGACCTAGCTCAACGGTGAGGTCATACTCCCGGTGAGTTTCAGTGATATCAGCCCATAGTTCCGTGTTCTCCTCTGTGCAGCGGTGCTGTAGGAGCAAACAGCGCAGCTTTTGGTGCATCACAGCTCCCTAGCGACGTTGCCGAAGTATCACCGAGGCCGCAGCTCGTCGCGCGTAGGTTTCTGGCCATCTTCGGTCCGAGTGAAGGCCGGCAACATGTTCCCCGCATGAAAATATGTAGTGGCGGTGAAAATTTGCGAGTTCGGAGCACCGGAACCCCTTCCCAGCGAGCTCTCCGGCGAGCTCGGCGGCGGGCCGGCGCGCGTGGCGGGAGGTAGGAGATGACGGGGCTGGCCCACACGTCAGTCACTGTTTCGGGGAAGTTTGATCTTCTGTGGCACCGGATCCAACTGTGGCTGCGCGAGGGGATCTCTGTGGCCCTGTGTGTCAGTAGCTCTGGTGGCGCCACGTCACCCGGACCCGGATGTTAGAGTTTAAACTTTTCCCAGTTTATTTGAATTCACAGATTTAATTCAAACTTTAGAACCTCATAAATTTTGCTAGGAAACTCAAAATTTAGTGATTCAAATTGGGTTGGATTTAGATTTAAAAACTCTATCCAAATATGCAACCCAATTTGTATTATAGTCATTATTTAGCTCTGGAAAATTCTTTGAAGCTTTTCAGTAAACTAGTTTTATAGAGAGTTTGGTTCATCCAAAAATCCTCAAATTTCGCCAGAATAATCTTTAGGATGATATTGAACTCCTGTAAAAACTTCAGCTCATTTGGAGTTGATTTGATTAGGATAATTTAGATTTCAATTTGCTGTGTTCAAATGAATACAGAAACTTTTTCAGAGAATTCCCAAAAATTGAAAATTCAGTTCTGGGCAATTCTTGGCTTCAAAAATCCTAGGAAAATTCATGCAGGCTTTATGAACTTTAACTGAAATTTTAGTTCGCTCAGTTTGACATTAACACGTGACTTACTTTAGAATTAATTCCTTTTTGCTTAATTGCTGAAAGAATTGTTCTGAATAATCCACTCAGTGAAAAGTGCTAAATCTTGGTCCAGATGACTTTATTGTGACAAGGAACGCACATGAAAAGTTTCAGCTCCATTGGAGCTCTGGATCACCACTGTTCTGCTCAACCTCTTTAGGTTATCAAAACAGAAGGGATGAAAGGCACTTAGCACTTGATCAGTTTACTTAACCGAAACCCAACCACTAGCACTAGTGTCATTTTAAATTCTTTGTGGCAGATCGGGATCCGCTCATCCAGGATCGCAGAGGATGGTGCCACACGATGCGATACCCGACAGCACACGTCATAAGAACACAATATATTACATGGGAAAAACAACTTAAATGTACAACAGGTACAAACTTCAGTTACAACTATTGTTTCTATTACACAGCGGAAGTCTACACTATACAACTCACGCCCGCCTATCTAGCAAAAGTCGGCTGCCCAGCCCTAGGGCAGCCAACACTGGCTGCACTCCTCAGCTCAGCGCGGCGTGTACGGCACCCACTCAGCCGTGGTCCCTGACGGAGGGTAACCCTCGCTGGTGGACTCGTACTCCGAGTCCGTGGGTGGCTCCTCACCTGAAAAGCACTTAAGCAGCAATCGTGAGCACGATGGCTCAACAAGACTTAACCGACTCACCTAAGCATGGAAGTCTACATGAGGGGTACAATGAACATAGGATGGTAGAATTTCAGCAAACGGACGCGCCTATAGTTGATCCTTAGTTCATATTTTAGCCACAAGTTAACAGTTTATGAATCTGAAATTTAGTAAGCGATATTTGGTGGCACACATGTAGCAATACAATTATATCATACAGCAGAATTGAATCACAACATTCCATAAATTATCTACGTTACGATGCAGTGAACAAGCGGTACTCGTCACCGCGAGAGACGGTGAATCGACTCGATCTACACCTGCAGGGAAACCCAAAGAGCACGTCACGTACGCCCACCCGTGGAGCTGCACAGCACGCTCACTCGATGTCGTACGGGACAACCTTTCACCGAACAGCCCAAACGTCGAACCGGTCGCACCGAAATGAGCTCGGTTGGCCATGGAAATGGCCGGAACTAGGACCTCACTGTCGACCTAGGCCCGATATCGGCTGTGCTCAGAAAACTTCAAAGAACCGTAACCCTAGCCCCTGGTTCTTACTGGTTTTATATCCTAGGTGGTCGTGGCAGGGTGTAGATCGTGTGTTTAGCTCGGTATGCCCAGTGATAAGCCAACACCCGTGAATTTTCGGATTTGGTACAGCTCAGCCTTAAGAACACAGAAACATTCCTTGGGAAAATTCTCCCCCGACGGTGCATGAAATGCTGAACGGTATGGAGGAGCAGAACCAGCACCTTATGGTGGTCGTTTCTTGTGTTGAGCGTCGGGCATGAGGAAGCCTGTGCTGTTCGGGCGCCGGCGATCACAGGGCGGCGACTCCGGGTGCGCCGCTTCGGATGTGTGCGGTGGAACAGGGAGAATGGGGAGGGAAATTCACGCCGAACAGGGTGCGACCGAGTGTAATGCAGCCGGCGTCCTCATCCCCCGAGCAGGAGGTGGCGCGGTGGTCACGTTGGGACGGGGTCGACCCCGTGCGCTGGCGCCCGCAAAGGTGTTCTACCGCGTGACTGAGTCAGTTTAACCCCTCTGTGGCTGACCAGTGGGCCCCCCTTCTCCCCTCTAATTCTTTCTCCCCCTTCTGCTGTAAATATCCCCAGCTACTAAACATTGAATGGGAGACTTAGCCCCCAAGTTTTGATTTGAATTTGAGTTCTCAAATTTGAACTTTGTTTGGCTAAGTTTGCTTCATGTTAAAACTGAAATTCAAATTCAGTTTTGAATTCTTGCCAATTTAGCTCTTGACCAAATGAACTCCAATGATAATGAAAATTTGTGGGCTCACTCAGAAAAATGTGCTGAGTTTGAATATGAAGCTAACTTTTGAATTTGAGGGATGAAAGTTGCTGCAATTTGAATTTACATTCAAATTGGCCTCTTTTTCAAATACCTCCAAGAGTGCCTCAAAAAGTGTTGGATTTACATGAAATTTTGCCTGAACCTTCCCAAGACTTTTTAAGTTCTAGGGTGAGCTCAACCTATCATGTTCATGTGTAAAAATCGCACTTTGTGAAAGTGTAGGTTTTCCCCTCTAATCACTCTTTTGATGGAGGTTACTTGCTCTTCACACTTTTTCACAATCTATCCACAACAAAAACTGTGGTGTTGTGAGGTGATAAAAGGTTTTTGCAAGTCCCTTTTTCTTGGGCTTTTACATCCCTCCCCCTTAAAAGAATCTCGTCCCGAGATTATAACAGAAGAGATAGCGATGTAGTAGGGACTTACCCGTGCTGAGATGCCAAGAACTCTGGGTAGTTTGAGCGAAGGAATTCCTCGCTCTCCCACGTCGCTTCCTCGGCGGTGTGGTTGCTCCAGAGTATTTTGTAGAACCACAACATTCTGCTACGCGTGGTTCGGGCTTTCTCATCAAGAATTGCCACCGGATACTCATCATATGTCAAATCCGGTTTCAGCTCGCCGATGTCTTCGGTAGGAACAGAAGCGGTATGCTTCAGACATTTTCTCAGTAGTGAGACATGGAAAACATCATGGACACCAGCAAGGGATGCCGGTAGCTCCGGTCTATACGCCGCTGGTCCACACTTCTCGGTGATAGCATAGGGCCCAATGAAACGGGGAGCGAGCTTCCTCTTCACACCGAACCGGTGCACGCCCTTCATCGGAGAGACGCGGAGGTACACGTGTTCCCGTACGTCAAAGTGCAACGGTCTATGCCTCTTATCAGCGTAGCTCTTCTGCCGGGATTGAGCGGCCTTCAAGTTGGCTTGAATCGTCCGAACACGCTCTTCGGCGTCGTTCACCACATCAACCCCGAATGTGACCCTTTCACCGGACTCGCACCAGTTTAATGGGGTGCGGCATTTTCGACCATAGAGAGCTTCGTAGGGTGCCATCTTGATACTCGCCTGATAGCCGTTGTTGTACGAGAATTCCGCCAATGGTAGGTGATCATCCCAGTTCCTACCATGGTGGATGGCACATGCTCTCAACATGTCTTCTAATACTTGGTTCACCCTCTTGGTTTGGCCATCTGTCTGAGGGTGATAGGCGGAGCTCCTAATCAGCTTGGTACCCAATGCAGCGTGTAGCTGCTCCCAAAAGCGAGATACAAATAATGCACCTCGATCCGAGACGATGGTCTTGGGTACCCCATATAAGCACAGAATCTTCGCTATGTACAGCTACGCATATTTGCCGGCATTGTAACATGTATTCACCGGGATGAATGAGGGGGCCCGACCTCCATCACGGGGCCGTGCCGCCTCGCCCGGGGATCGCATTGGGTGGTGCCGTGTTATGCGGCACCCAACAGCACACATATAAGGAACAATGTATTACATAAATCAAAAGTGGAAGCTTACAATTGTTCTTTGTAAATAATTTACATAAAATAGCTACAGCGGAAGTCTATAAACAGCTCACGATGAATATCTAAGAAGCACTCGAGAAGAGATCCAGTCCGCGGACTCCTCTCGCTAGCAACACGAAGACATGGCAGCGGCTAGGTTCTCCAAGTGTGACATGACTCGGAAGTTCCCGAGTCTCACCGGACAACCTTCTTTATAGCGTCGATGTTTACCTGCAAAACCACTTATATAGCAAGAGTGAGCACAAAGGCTCAGCAAGACTTAACCGTCTCTCCTATAGCATGCAACTCTACACGAGGGAAACTTAAGAACTAATCCTGTAATTTGCGAAAAGACTCGCCTACGAGTTCATCCTTATTTTTCAGAGTTTTAGCCATGATAGTAGTGACCTTGCGCCCAGCAACATTGGAACTCCACAATCAAACAAGAAACGCTTCATTCCAATGTTACTTGTCCCAAGGTGAAAAATAACTTTAGTTTGCTCTATATCTACTTCAAACAAGGTTTTCATGCAATTTCCAATTATCATAACAGCATTTAAAACTTTGCAAACTATTTCCACACAACTTGATTAACTACGTCACAACACAGGGAGCAAGCGGTAATCAATAACCGCGATGGACGGTGATTCGAATCAAACACTACCCGGGTAACTCGACACATACGCCCGCCTCTGAAGACCCAACTCTGGCGTCCTTCATTACGTCGTATGTGGCAACCTTTCTCGGGACACTAGACTGTAGAACCGGTCGCGCCGTCTCGGGCTCATAGGTCTAACGAGACGATGCGGTATGCCTCTAAAACCCAGCGAACCTGGTACATCGGTTTCCTGATTCCCATATGTCAGTAAGCATCCGGTACACAACTCCATACCTGCTCCTGGGTGCCGCACACGCATCGGTCCTTAACCGACACAGGCAGAGCTACTCGACCAAGACCTCGTCTTGTCGCTGCCTAACCATCCTGCCCGGTCTCATCTTTGGAAATGTAAACTTTAGTTTGCCCTCTTTTTCCATCTACACCTAGGTAGTCCCGTCTATAGCTCGCGAGTAGATTCCAACTACTCGACTTCTACCGGATGTCCTGCGCTATTTAGCATGGCTTTATCCTAGAGCGATGATACAATTCTACCCTTGACCTCAGGGTTCATGTTTGGTTATGCAAGTGGAGTATAAAACATCCTTGACCTAATGCACATACAAACTTTGACCAATAGTATTGAACAAAGGGAAAACTTTAAAAACAACTTAAGTGCAAACCGGGGCTTGCCTTGGTTTTGCAGGTGACTAAAGTCAGTTGAGAGCAAGTCAGTTTCTGATGTATTGAAGTTCACTCTTGCCCTTCTTGTTCCTTGATCCAAGTTCACCTCCTCCTTCTTCACTTTCCACGTTTAATCACTACACGTTATGAATATGCATACATGTTCAATTATATAACTTTTTGCTAACAAATGCTAAAGCCAAGCTTAAAACTGGAACTCTGTTCAAGAATTTAAAATGACACTGGGGTGGTAGTTTAGGTGTGTGTTTGAGCACTATCATCAAGTGAGAAGTGAGGTTCATCACTTGGGTGGGGGATCAACTAATGGTTGAACAGAACACTAATGATCCAGGGCTCCAATGGAGCTGGAAATTTTCTTGGGGGTTCCTTGTCACAAGAAAGTCTCCTGGACCAAAATTCAGAACATTTCACTAAGTGAATCACCCAGAACAATTCCCTAAGCATTTAGGCAAAGAGGAATTAATTCTGAATAAATTTGCACTTTCATGCAAATTCAAGTGAACTATAATTTCATACATGGCTCAGGGAGTATGCATGAATTTTCCTAGGATTTTTGGAGCTAAGGAATGGCCAGAACTGAATTTCCAAGTTTTGGAAATTTCCTGAAATTGTTTCTGTATTTATTTGGATGTAAAAACTTGGAATTAGATTTATCCTAACTAAATCAACTCCAAATGAGCTGAAACTTTTACAGGAGTCTCCTAATACCCTAAAGAATATTCTGACAAAATTTGGGAAATTTTGGATGAACCAAACTCCCTCTAAAATTCTTTTGCTGAAAAGCTTTAAAGAATTTTCTATTGGTTTTCATGCAAATTGGGTTGTATATTTGGATAGTTCTTTTCACCCTGAATCCAACCCAATTTGAATCACTAAATTTCGAGCTTCCTAGCAAAAGTTATGAGGTTCTAAAGTTTGAACCGAATTTGGAATTCAAATTAAACCGAGAATTGTTTAAACCCTGACTGCGGGCCACAGGGCCACGTGTCGACCGCTGAAACACGAGCCACACGGGCCACAGAGTATTTCCCGCATTGTCACAGGCGGATCCGCGGCCACAGAAGATCTATTCCCTCGCACCAGAGACTGACGCGTGGGCCAGCCCCCGTCTTCGTCTTCCTCCGGCTGCCCGCGCTCCCGCGCCGCCGAGCTCGCCGGAGCTCTCGCCGGGAGTGGGTTCCGGTACTCGAAACTTGCTGGATCTCGCCGCCCCCACGTATTCTTGTACGAGGAACACGTTGCCGGGCTTATCTCAGCTCGACGATGGCCGGAAACCTAGGTGCGACGGCAACAGCGGCGGTGGCCACTCCGGCGATGTCGCTAGGGCGTTATACTACACCAAACACGTAGCCATTTGCGCGTACAGCACCACCGCACCGAGGAGAACACGGACCCAACCGCCGATCTCGCTGGAACTCGCCGGAAATATGATCTCACCGTCGGGCTAGGTCAAAATCCGGCGAAATTTGAAAAACTCGATGAACAACAGCTCTGCTCGATGGTTCTCGGTGGTTCTTGATCCTATGAACGCGCGCGGAGGTCTGGAAGATGTATGCTACGTTGTGTGATGAGTAGTTTGACGTGTGCGACGAATTTTCCAAGTTTCTACCCTCGGTTATTATCGTATGTCGTCGGAAGAATTGAAATTCCGGCGAGCACCGTCCAAGACAGGCCGCCGGAGTTGCGGTGAAGTGAGCAGAGGCATAGGCGAACCTTTTTGCTTTTGCAACTCGAGAGGAGAGGCTCCGTTGTGGATGGACGACGGATTCTTGCAGCGGCGACTTCGCCCGGTGCCGTGGAGAAGGATTGAGCTTGACGCCGGGGTTCCCGTGGGTTTAGCACCGGTTCCTTGCGTCGGCCACGTTCAGGGAGGGCTGGCGATGCTGTGGAGACGTTCAGCGCGGTGTGTCGCGGCGTGGAGCAGCCGACCGACATTGAACCGCTCGGGTGCATGCTGCCGGAGGAAAAATCGCCCGGGGAGGCAGTATTCGCGTGAGCGAGGGCGCTGTCGCTGCGAGAGCCGAATAACCGATGCTGTGGTCGGTAGGGACGATTGAATCAATCTCAACCGAGGCGGTTCCTTTGTGGAGACAACCGGGCAGCCACCGGTGCGCGTGCGCTGTCGCCGCTGTTCTGCTGTCGCACGCTCGGTAGAGGAAAAACAGACACCGTGCTCCCTCTCACAGACAATTGGGCCCCACTGAACAGAAGACTTAAGGAGCAAGTCTATATGGCTCAATGACAAGTGGGTACACCCCTGCTCCTCCCTAAAAGATCTTCTAAACTTTGGCACATTGCAAATTCATCTATGAGGGATCCAAATTCAAAAGTCATTTTGCCATTTGACAATTTATGCCACAGTTTCAAATTTAAATTCAAATTTGGATGGAATTCACAAGTTCCTTTGATATTCATATCAAAGCACCTCCAAATTTGCTCAAAATTTGCCTCCTTCATAATTTAGACCTGAGGAATTCAAATATGTCCTCTGATCTTTGAGTTGACCATTGCAAAGCCCACTTCTCAAACAACAGTTTGAATTTCCTCTTTTGAAACTGCCCTTTTTCTTTTTGAAGTGCACCTATGAATTCAAACTGAATTCCAGGTTTTTATTGCACATGCCAACACTTTCATGAGTAACACAAAAGTTTTTGTAAGTCCCATTTCTTGTATATAAACTCAACTTTATTCATAGCTCAAGTTTTCTATTTACAAGTTTTGGGACTTTTATATTCCTCCCCCCTTAAAAAGAATCTCGTCCCGAGATTCATGATTAAGGACAATGTGGAGAGGACAGTTACTCAACATATGCTTCTAACAACTCCGGATGATTGCGTTGCAGATACTCCTCGCTTTCCCATGTAGCTTCGTTGGACGTGTGATTTTCCCATAGCACCTTGAAAAATCGCAGCGTCCGGCTTCTGGTCTCGCGAGTCTTTTCATCAATTATCCGGGTTGGATGCTCAACATAGGTGAGGTCCGGCTTCAAATCTGCTATGTCTCCCGTGAGAACCTCCGTTGGAACTTTTAAACACTTCCGCAACTGGGATATGTGGAAGACGTTATGAACTCCGGCTAAGGCTGCCGGTAGCTCCAAACGGTATGCCATGGGTCCACACCTTTCAATGATGACGAAGGGACCGATAAAGCACGGAGCTAATTTTCCTTTCACTCCGAATCGGTGAATGCCCTTCATAGGAGATACGCGGAGGTATACGTGGTCCCCAACATGGAAGTCTAGAGGGCGACGCCTCCTATCCGCATAGCTCTTTTGTCTGGACTGAGCGGCTTTCAGATTTTCTTGAATAAGCCTTACCCGCTCTTCAGCTTCATTTACGAGGTCAATCCCGTAAATCACTCTCTCGCCAGATTCACACCAGTTCAAGGGTGTGCGGCATTTTCGGCCGTAGAGAGCTTCGTAAGGTGCTATTTTTATGCTCGCTTGATACCCATTATTATAAGCGAATTCCGCCAACGGTAGATGATCGTCCCATCGCTTACCGTGGTGAATGGCACAAGCTCGAAGCATGTCTTCGAGAACTTGGTTCACCCTCTCCGTTTGCCCATCGGTTTGAGGATGATATGCAGAGCTTCTAATCAATTTGGTCCCCAGCGATGCATGTAGCTGCTCCCAGAAACGAGCAACAAACAATGCGCCTCGATCGGAGATGATCGTTCGGGGAACTCCATGTAGGCATAATATTATTGCAATATATAGCTCCGCATACTTCTTGGCATGGTATCCCGTATGCACCGGGATGAAATGCGCTGATTTGGTTAACCGATCCACGATTACCCAAACCGAGTTATGCTTATTAGCCGTGAGAGGTAGTCCAACAATAAAGTCCATACTAATATCCTCCCACTTCCATGCCGGAACACTTAGCGGTTGTAGGGTTCCCGCTTTCTTCATGTGGTCGGCTTTAACTCGCCGACACATATCACATTCTGATACATATTTAGCAACTTCTCTCTTCATCCGGGTCCACCAGAATTTAGTCTTCAATTCTTGGTACATCTTGTTGCTGCCCGGATGAATAGAAAATTTGGATAAGTGAGCCTCATCCAAAATTTTCTTCGGCAGCCTCATATCACGGGGTACGACTATCCGGTCCTTGAACCATAGAGTGTCTTCATCATCTAACCGGAAACATTTCATTTCCCCGTTCTTCAATCTCCTTCTGATATGAGCCATGCCCTTGTCTTTCTTTTGAGCTGCCACCTCCTCTTTTAGTGTGGGTATGAGGGCTAGGTTATGCAGAGCTCCATATGGAACCAAGTAAAGACTTGGTTCTTCCTCTTCCATCGGCGTAATGGTCAGGTTATGAATATGAGACTTCCGGCTGAGTGCATCGGCAACCACATTTGCCTTGCCCGGATGATAATGAATTTCAATCTCATAGTCTTTGTTCAGCTCCAACCATCGCCGTTGCCGCATATTCAACTCCTTTTGAGTGAATATGTACTTCAAACTTTTGTGGTCGGTGTAGAGATGAACCAGATTTCCCAATAGGTAATATCTCCACATCTTCAAAGCTAACACCACGGCAGCAAGCTCGAGATCATGAGTTGGATAATGTTGCTCATGATTCCGTAATTGTCGTGATCCATAAGCGACCACACGTCCTCCTTGCATGAGTACACAACCAAGTCCGATGCCGGATGCATCACAATAAACATCAAATGGCTTGGTTGTATCCGGTTGAGCTAGAACCGGGGCTGTTGTGAGGTGTTTCACCAACGCTTGAAAAGCTTCCTCACATGGCTTGCTCCAATCATATTTGACGCTCTTCTTCAGTAGCTCCGTCATAGGTTTGGAGATTTTTGAGAAGCTCGGGATGAACCTCCGGTAATATCCCGCCAAACCCAAGAAGCTATGAACTTCATGGACTGATGTTGGAGACTTCCACTTCAGCACTTGTTCAATCTTGCTTGGATCAACAGCAATGCCTTCCGCTGAAATAATATGTCCAAGAAATGGCACTTGGTTGATCCAGAATTCACATTTACTAAACTTTGCATAGAGCTTGTGATCTCTCAAGCGTTGAAGCACAATATGCAAATGTTTAGCATGTTCCTCTTCAGATTTGGAATAGACCAAGATGTCGTCGATGAATACCACAATGAACTGATCCAGCTCCGGCATGAACACCGAGTTCATAAGATACATAAAGTGAGCCAGAGCATTGGTCAACCCAAATGACATGACAAGATATTCATAGAGCCCATATCTTGTCAAGAATGTTGTTTTCGGGACATCTTCCGCTCGAATCTTGATTTGATGATATCCCGACCTTAAGTCCATCTTGGAGAAGACTTTAGCACCCACTAGCTGATCAAAAAGAATATCAATTCTTGGTAGTGGATACTTGTTCTTTATGGTCACAGCATTTAAAGGACGATAATCGACGCATAGCCTCAGCGTCTCATCCTTCTTCTTCACAAATAAAGCTGAGCAACCCCATGGTGATGAACTTGGACGAATAAACCCCTTGTCCATCAGATCTTTGAGTTGCTCATTCAGCTCGGCTAATTCATTCGGAGCCATTTTGTATGGTCTCCGAGAGATCGGCGTGGTTCCCGGTATCAACTCTATTTTGAAATCCACCTCGCGCTCAGGTGGTAGGCCTGGAAGATCTTCGGGAAACACGTCCGGATATTCACGTACTACCGGAATGTCTTCTAATTTGCAAGCCTCGGCATTACATACTTCCGGGCCTTTGGAAACCGCTTCGCCGAGATACAATGTTTGACGTCCGTGAAGTGGAGAGTCCAAGTGAACACTCCTGTTCTCGATGTCCATAACAGCCTTATGGAAGGTCAACCATGATATTCCCAATATGGCATTGATTCCCTGGTCTTCGAGAATGATGAGGGTGGTAGGATAAATTTTTCCACCCAAGCAGAGTGGTGCTCGAGAGACGACTTCATTAGTGGATATGTCTCCAGCTGGCGAATGAATAAGGTATGAACCTTTGGTGATAGTGGTGGATATATGATCCCGGATCACCGTCACCCTGCTAATGAAGTTATGTGTCGCGCCAGAGTCGAATAAAATGACAACCGGCTTGTCATTTAAGGTGAACCTGCCGGCAAGAACAGGTCCTCCCTTTGGCAGATCATCGACTGACACATAATTAACTGTCCCCACTTTGGACATAGCTTTTCTTTGCTGCCTAAGATCGCTCTGTGGAACTGGACCCGCAGACACATTGTTGCTGCTCGGTTCAGTTGCTTCATTGACCTTAAGATCATTGTCAAGCTGAAGTGGGACAGCACTTGGCTCCGCTGAGAAATCACCTTGTTCATCTTCAACCTCTTGAGGGAAATAATATTCTGATACACCTTGTTGATACTGAGGTGCATAAGAAATAATTTGCTGCTGCGGTGGAGGTGAATATGACCTCTGTGGAGCAGAAGAGTCGTCACACTCCCAGAATGTGTGCACCTCTTGTGGAATCTCTCGACCGGAAGGTGAACGAATTACCAACCGATACTTCTGGGGTAGACGATTGTCTTCATCCTGTGATGAGTCCCTCTCCCTCTTTTCTTTGAGGTAGAGGTTGGAATAATATTCTTGAGCGATAGCACAGCTCACAAACTCATCAAAATTCTCTTGGCTAACTTGAGCCAATTCACATCGCAACCTAGCAGTCAGTCCTCGATAAAAATGATAACCCCTCATGGATGGTGATTTCACATAGTCAGGGACATATTGAGCTAAGCGATTGAATTCCTTCGCATACTCAATAACACTCATGTCCCCTTGCTTCAGACTCCAGAACTCATCCAGACTGGTTTGCATTATGCCCGCAGGGATGAAACGAGCACGAAATGCAGCCTGGAACTCCGCCCATGTGACAAAATGCCTGCTGGTTGGACAGCAAGGTAGTCTGCCCACCATGCTCCAGCAAAGCCGTGAAGCTGCTGAGCGCCATATCGCGTCTTCGAGAAGTCATCACATCGGATCAACCCAAACATGGACTTGATGACACGTAACCAGTGATTTGCTTCACAATGGTCAGCCGCCTCAGAGAATACCGGCGGTTGTGTCGCCAAGAAATCTAGATACGTGCTCTGGGTTGGCATGTGACGTTGAGCTTCTCGATCTATGCCTTGCTGAACTAGGGTTTGGAGAGTTTCATTCATCTTCGCCATAATTTCAGCCAATCCGGTTGGCGATGGCTCTTGTGATGAAGCCGAGTCATTCCCACCTCGACTTGAATCTCCAAGCTCCATTTGAGAATGTGTGCGTACCATACTGCATGAAACAAAATTTTGAGTCAATCAAAATTCTATCTCAGTAGTAAGTAAAGATAAGTAAAACATGAACATGTCATTAACTTTATGAAAGCATAACCACATTCATGTTTAAACAAATCTTATGCACGCTAAGCTAATCAGCGGGACTACCCTGACCAGCTCACACAAACTCCAAATTTTACTCAAGTTATCAACAGATTCTTGACTTGAGTCCAACACCAAAGTTTTAGTAAACTTCAGTATCTTTCCAACGAGTACTTATAGGCTTCTTAAAGATTTTTCTACAGTAAGTTATGGCTTAAAAACAGAAAGGTCCAGAGAGGTTTTTACTACTGTCCTGGTTTTGAACAGTTTGCCTTCAACTGGACTTTCCACCAACTTAAAGTATGATTTGGCTCTGTAGGTCTACAAATAAGTTTTAGAGCACTTGAAAATCTTTCCAGAACTGTATCATACACCTTAATTGGTTAAAGCTACTCAGACTTATGCTCCGTTAAAGTCCAGCAAGAATTCCTGACAGAAACAGAGCACTCTGTTTTTGAAAACTTTGACACCTAGTTATACTCTCATTTGAATCTTAGCTCAAAATAAGAGTTCAGTAACTAATATTTGTTTCAAACTTCCATTTTTAGTTGAAAGTTAGTTCATGAATCATTTCTTCATAGGGAAGAGGATTATATGTTTAGTACGGTGTCGATGCACCGTAAGAAGCATGTCGGTACTACGTTGCCTCACCAAAAGAAAATCCTAAACCGGATTATACCGGCATATCCGTTTTATCAGTGGCACTAAGACGGTCTCTCGCACACGTGTACTACACGGGATAAGTACGTGGTTATTACCTGTAGAAGATCACTCAATAGTGGTGCACTCAAAGGTTATTTCATATCAGGCAGTTCCATAATTGAAAGTAAATACAAACGCCCGTATCATTGTCATACGGCCGTCCTTGAGTTAAGTCACGTCTCAAGGTACGTGATTGTGTTTCAACACCACACGACGGGGAACCCGAGTATGTCATGAACGGGTCGTCACGGTTGGGAATGTTATCAACCCAACGGATACCACCTACTGCCCTGCAGGGCACGCCGATGGCAAGCGCTGCGTATGTCCTCCTGGGCTACTTCCAGACGGACACACTCTCGCGTTACTGACCACGCGAGGAGGTCTCCACTTACTTGCCTAATGGACGCTAGGGATCAGCGTTTCATATGAACTTAGGAACATGGAGAGTCCAAGAGTTTCATATTAACATCTCACACCAAGCTGTGAGATCTAACCCCGAACCACTTTCCTCGTCAGGGGAGCTAACCGAAATTGAACCGCTTTCGGTGGCGTTCCTTACCATTCTTACCTGAGCGTAGGTGCGTCGTTACATAATGAAGGTTCAGAATTAAAACACATATGTTAGTTTGCCACTTTAAGTAACTACACTACTATAGTCCTTATGTGGGCCTAATATCGTTTCCTCGCCGTATCCTAAGTTTTTTCGTACTACGATCCTTACTCCATGTGCTATTACCAATGCGGCTCTGATACCACGCTGAGGGGGCCTGACCTCCATCACGGGGCCGTGCCGCCTCGCCCGGGGATCGCATTGGGTGGTGCCGTGTTATGCGGCACCCAACAGAACACATATAAGGAACAATGTATTACATAAATCAAAAGCGGAAGCTTACAATTGTTCTTCGTAAATAATTTACATAAAATAGCTACAGCGCAAGTCTATAAACAGCTCACGATGAATATCTAAGAAGCACTCGAGAAGAGATCCAACCCGCGGACTCCTCTCGCTAGCAACACGAAGACATGGCAGCGGCTAGGTTCTCCAAGTGTGACATGACTCGGAAGTTCCCGAGTCTCACCGGACAACCTTCTTTATAGCGTCGATGTTTACCTGCAAAACGACTTATATAGCAAGAGTGAGCACAAAGGCTCAGCAAGACTTAACCGCCTTTCCTATAGCATGCAACTCTACATGAGGGAAACTTAAGACCTAATCCTGTAATTTGAGAAAAGACTCGCCTACGAGTTCATCCTTATTTTTCAGAGTTTTAGCCATGATAGTAGTGACCTTGCGCCCAGCAACATTGGAACTCCACAATCAAACAAGAAACGCTTCATTCCAATGTTACTTGTCCCAAGGTGAAAAATAACTTTAGTTTGCTCTATATCTACTTCAAACAAGGTTTTCATGCAATTTCCAATTATCATAACAGCATTTAAAACTTTGCAAACTATTTCCACACAACTTGATTAACTACGTCACAACACAGGGAGCAAGCGGTAATCAATAACCGCGATGGACGGTGATTCGAATCAAACACTACCCGGATAACTCGACACATACGCCCGGCTCTGAAGACCCAACTCTGGCGTCCTTCATTACGTCGTATGTGGCAACCTTTCTCAGGACACTAGACTGTAGAACCGGTCGCGCCGTCTCGGGCTCATAGGTCTAACGAGATGATGTGGTATGCCTCTACAACCCAGTGAACCTGGTACATCGGTTTCCTGATTCCCATATGTCAGTAAGCATCCGGTACACAACTCAATACCTGCTCCTGGGTGCCGCACACGCATCGGACCTTAACCGACACAGGCAGAGCTACTCGACCAAGACCTCGTCTTGTCGCTGCCTAACCATCCTGCCCGGTCTCATCTTTGGAAATTTAAACTTTAGTTTGCCCTCTTTTTCCATCTACACCCAGGTAGTCCCGTCTATAGCTCGCGAGTAGATTCCAACTACTCGACTTCTACCGGATGTCCTACACTATTTAGCATGGCCTTATCCTACAGCAATGATACAATTCTACCCTTGACTTCAGGGTTCATGTTTGGTTATGCAAGTGGAGTATAAAACATCCTTGACCTAATGCACATACAAACTTTGACCAATAGTATTGAACAAAGGGAAAACTTTAAAAACAACTTAAGTGCAAACCGGGGCTTGCCTTGGTTTTGCAGGTGACTAAAGTCAGTTGAGAGAAAGTCAGTTTTTGATGTATTGAAGTTCACTCTTGCCCTTCTTGTTCCTTGATCCAAGTTCACCTTCTCCTTCTTCACTTTCCACGTTTAATCACTACACGTTATGAATATGCATACATGTTCAATTATAAAACTTTTTGCTAACAAATGCTAAAGCCAAGTTTAAAACTGGAACTCTGTTCAAGAATTTAAAATGACACTGGGGTGGTGGTTTAGGTGTGTGTTGGAGAACTATCATCAAGTGAGAAGTGAGGTTCATCACTTGGGTGGGGGATCAACTAATGGTTGAACAGAACACTAATGATTCAGGGCTCCAATGGAGCTGGAAACTTTCTTGGGGGTTCCTTGTCACAAGAAAGTCTCCTGGACCAAAATTCAGAACATTTCACTAAGTGAATCACCCAGAACAATTCCCTAAGCATTTAGGCAAAGAGGAATTAATTCTGAATAAATTTGCACTTTCATGCAAATTCAAGTGAACTATAATTTCATACATGGCTCAGGGAGTATGCATGAATTTTCCTAGGATTTTTGGAGCTAAGGAATGGCCAGAACTGAATTTCCAAGTTTTAGAAATTTCCTGAAATTGCTTCTGTATTTATTTGAATGCAGAAACTTGGAATTAGATTTATCCTAACTAAATCAACTCCAAATGAGCTGAATCTTTTACAGGAGTCTCCTAATACCCTAAAGAATATTCTGGCAAAATTTGGGAAATTTTGGATGAACCAAACTCCCTCTAAAATTCTTTTGCTGAAAAGCTTTAAAGAATTTTCTATTGGTTTTCATGCAAATTGGGTTGTATATTTGGATAGTTCTTTTCACCCTGAATCCAACCCAATTTGAATCACTAAATTTGTAGCTTCCTTGCAAAAGTTATGAGGTTCTAAAGTTTGAACCGAATTTGGAATTCAAATTAAACCGAGAATTGTTTAAACCCTGACTGCGGGCCACAGGGCCACGTGTCGACCGCTGAAACACGAGCCACACGGGCCACAGAGTATTTCCAGCATTGTCACAAGCGGATCCGCGGCCACAGAAGATCTATTCCCTCGCACCAGAGACTGACGCGTGGGCAGCCCCCGTCTTCGTCTTCCTCCGGCTGCCCGCGCTCCCGCGCCGCCGAGCTCGCCGGAGCTCTCGCCGGGAGTGGGTTCCGGTGCTCGGAACTTGCTGGATCTCTCTGTCCCCACGTATTCTCGTACAAGGAACACGTTGCCGGGCTTATCTCAGCTCGACGATGGCCGGAAACCTAGGTGCGACGGCGACAGCGGCGGGGGCCACTCCGGCGATGTCGCTAGGACGTTATACTACACCAAACACGTAGCCATTTGCGCGTACAGCACCACCGCACCGAGGAGAACACGGACCCAACCGCCGATCTTGCTGGAACTCGCCGGAAATATGATCTCACCGTCGGGCTAGGTCAAAATCCGGCGAAAATCGAAAAACTCGATGAACAACGGCTCTGCTCGATGGTTCTCGGTGGTTCTTGATCCTATGAACGCGCGCGGAGGTCTGGAAGATGTATGCTACGTTGTGTGATGAGTAGTTTGACGTGTGCGATGAATTTGCCAAGTTTCTACCCTCGGTTATTATCGTATGTCGTCGGAAGAATTGAAATTCCAGCGAGCACCGTCCAAGACAGGCCGCCGGAGTTGCGGTGAAGTGAGCAGAGGCATAGGCGAACCTTTTTGCTTTTGCAACTCGAGAGGAGAGGCTCTGTTGTGGCTGGGCGATGGATTCTTGCAGCGGCGACTTCGCCCGGTGCCGTGGAGAAGGATTGAGCTCGACGCCAGGGTTCCCGTGGGTTTAGCACCGGTTCCTTGCGTCGGCCATGTTCAGGGAGGGCTGGCGACGCTGTGGAGACGTTCAGCGCGGTGTGTCGCAGCGTGGAGCAGCCGGCCGACGTTGAACCGCTCGGGTGCACGCCGCCGGAGGAAAAATTGCCCGGGGAGGCAGTATTCGCGTGAGCGAGGGCGCTGTCGCTGCGAGAGCCGAATAACCGATGCTGTGGTCGGTAGGGACGATTGAATCAATCTCAACCGAGGCGGTTCCTTCGTGGAGACAACCGGGCAGCCACCGGTGCGCGTGCACTGTCGCCGCTGTGCTGCTGTCGCACGCTCGGTAGAGGAAAAACAGAGACCGTGCTCCCTCTCACAGACAATTGGGCCCCACTGAACAGAAGACTTAAGGAGCAAGTCTATATGGCTCAATGACAAGTGGGTCCACCCCTGCTCCTCCCTAAAAGATCTTATAAACTTTGGCACATTGCAAATTCATCTATGAGGGATCCAAATTCAAAATTCATTTTTCCATTTGACAATTTATGCCACAGTTTCAAATTTAAATTCAAATTTGGATGGAATTCACAAGTTCCTTTGATATTCATATCAAAGCACCTCCAAATTTGCTCAAAATTTGCCTCCTTCATAATTTAGACCTGAGGAATTCAAATATGTCCTCTGATCTTTGAGTTGGCCATTGCAAAGCCCACTTCTCAAACAACAGTTTGAATTTCATCTTTTGAAACTGCCCTTTTTCTTTTTGAAGTGCACCTCTGAATTCAAACTGAATTCCAGGTTTTTATTGCACATGCCAACACTTTCATGAGTAACACAAAAGTTTTTGTAAGTCCCATTTCTTGTATATAAACTCAACTTTATTCATAGCTCAAGTTTTCTATTTACAAGTTTTGGGACTTTTACAATGAAGTGAGCCGTCTTGGTTAACCGATCGACGATTACCCAGATGGAATCATGTTTGTTGGAAGTTAGGGGCAATCCCACAATGAAATCCATGCTCACATCTTCCCATTTCCATGCCGGGATATTCAGGGGTTGTAGCAGCCCTGATCTCTTCATGTGATCAGCTTTTACTTGTCTACACGTATCGCACTCGGATACGTACTTAGCTACCTCCCGCTTCATCCGTGTCCACCAAAATTTCTTTTTCGAATCTTGGTACATTTTGTTGCTGCCCGGATGAACGGAGTATTTAGACAAGTGAGCCTCATCGAGGATCTTCTTCCTCAGTTCCATATCCCGGGGTACGACTATGCGGTCATTGAACCATAGCGTCCCCTCATCATCTTTCCGAAAACATTTGATCTCCCCGTTGTCTATCCGTCTCCGGAGATGTGCCATGCCTTTATCAGTCTTCTGAGCTGCAATGATGTCCTCCCTAATAGTAGGGATGAGGGCAAGGTTGTAAAGTGATCCATATGGAACCAAGTATAAACTTGGCTCTCCTCCTCCACCGGTGTAATGGTGAGGTGATGGACATGTGATTTCTGACTCAGCGCGTCGGCAACCACATTCGCCTTTCCGGGGTGATAATGAATCTCATTTTCATAATCTTTGATCAGTTCTAACCACCTCCTTTTCCTCATATTCAGCTCCTTCTGGGTGAAAATGTATTTCAAGCTCTTGTGGTCGGTGTAGAGGTGCACCAAATTCCCCAGGAGATAGTGTCTCCACATTTTCAGCGCCAAAACCACTGCAGCAAGCTCAAGATCATTAGTGGGATAATGCTGCTCATGGTTCCAAAGTTGGCGTGAGCCATATGCGACCACACGTCCTTCCTGCATCAACACGCAGCCGAGCCCAATACCGGACGCGTCACAATACACGTCGAAGGGCTTTGTTGTATCCGGCTGAGCTAAGACCGGGGCTGCGGTGAGATGCTTCACCAATGCTTGGAACGCTCCTTCACACGCCGTGTTCCAAACATATTTCGTCCCTTTCTTCAGCAATTCTGTCATCGGTTTAGCGAGCTTGGAATGAATCTACGATAGTATCCCGCTAACCCGAGGAAGCTTCTGATTTCATGGACTGAAGTGGGAGCTTTCCATTTCAGTACTTGCTCTATCTTGCTCGGGTCAACCGCAATGCATTCAGCTGAGATGATATGTCCCAAGAATGGCACTTGGCTGATCCAAAACTTGCATTTACTGAACTTGGCATAGAGCTTGTGGTCTCGCAATCGTTGAAGAACGATCCTCAAGTGTTCGGCATGTTCGGCTTCTGTCTTGGAGTAAACCAAGATATCATCGATGAACACTACCACGAAGTTGTCCAGCTCCGGCATGAACACCGAGTTCATGACATACATGAAATGGGCTGGAGCGTTTGTGAGACCAAAGGACATGATGAGGTATTCATATAATCCATATCTCGTCGAGAAGGCCGTCTTCGGGATATCCTCCGCCCGGATCTTGATCTGATGATATCCAGAGCGAAGGTCCATATTGGAGAACACACTTGCACCCACAAGTTGATCAAACAATATGTCGATGCGGGGCAGTGGGTACTTATTCTTGATGGTGACGGCGTTGAGCGGCCGGTAGTCCACACACAGCCTCAAGGTTTCATCCTTCTTCTTCACAAATAGCGCCGAGCATCCCCAAGGCGAAGATGAAACCTTTGCTCAGCAGATCATTGAGCTGTTCTTTTAATTCAGCCAGCTCGTTTGGAGCCATATTTTATGGTCTCCGTGATATGGGCGTAGTCCTGGGTGCAAATTCAATCTTGAACTCGACATCCCGCTTAGGTGGCATGCCTGGAAGATCATCCGGGAACACGTCGGGGTACTCCCGGACTACGGGGATGTCCTCTAACTTGAGAACTTCAGCATTATTAATTGCTGAAATTTCCCGGACTGGCGTGTCCAACACCATGGAATGTGGACGGTGAAATGGAGAGTTTAAATGAACCGTCCGTGTCCGAGTCTCCAGGACAGCGCCATGGTATTGTAGCCATGACATCCCTAAGATTGCATCAATCTTTTGCCCCATAAGGATTATCAAGGTGGTGGGATATAGTTTCCCACCTAAGCACAGCGGGGCCTTTGGGATCATCATATTTGCTGAGATCTCCCCTCCAGGTGAGCAGATCATATAGGTGCAGTCGGTTGGGAAGACTTGCATTTGATGCTTAGCCACATAGGATGCACTTATAAAGCTGTGGGTTGCACCAGAATAAAAAAGTATGATGATGGCTTGATTGTTGAGAGTGAACGTACCCGCCAGCATGTTGTCTCCCTCCGGGGCGTCCTCATTGTCGAGGTGGCGAATGCCCCCAGTCCGCTGACCAACCTTCTTGACCGGAGGTCAGCCCCGAGAACCGCCCTGGAACTGGGCTTGCCCGCTGCTTTGCTGCCCCTAGGGACAGTCCTTCGCGAAGTGCCCCGCCTGGCCACACGTGAAGCAAGTGAAACGGGGCGGTCCCCCGCTGATCGGTGGACGGAAACCCGGGGCGCGTTGTGGCAGTGGGAACGCCCGGGTACCATCTGCTGCTGCTGCTGCTGTCTTGGTGGTGGCATCGGCGGTTGGAACGGAGGTGACTGAAACGAACGTCCCCTGAACCGCTGAGGTTGCGCCGGTGGATGCCACTGCTGCCCGGATGGCGTCCGATACACCATACGGTACTTCTGGGGAGCGCCACTCCCACCGCTGGGTGGAGCGCTGCGCTTCCGCTGCTCAGCTGCCAACTCCCGCTGAGCGTCCTCTTGCATGATCGCGGCATTGACCAGGTCATTGAAGGTGCCGCGATTCCACTGAACGAGATGTGTCTTCATTTCGGGGTGTAACCCCCGATAGAAATGTTCCCGCTTCTTCTCTTCAGTGGAGATGTAGTCCGACGCATATTGTGCCAGATGGTTGAAGGCATGGGAGTAGTCATGGGCACTCCTCCCGCCCTGCTTCAGTTCCAAAAATTCTTGGAACTTCCTCTTCATTATTCCGGGAGGAATGTGATAGGCGCGGAACGCCTCCCGGAACTCTTCCCACTCCACAGTATGGCCAGCCGGACATGAGGCGACATAGTTCGCCCACCACGCACCAGCGGCACCATGAAGTTGTTGCGCTGCGAACAGAGTCTTCTTCCGCTCCGTACATTGGAGCAGTCCGAACTTGGACTCGATGGTCCGCAGCCAGTTGTCGGCCTCCAGTGGTTCTTCAGCTTCTGTGAACACTGGAGGGTGCGTACTCATGAAGTCCGGGTATGACACCTCATGGGGCTCACGAGGCCCCCTCTCTTGACGTCCCCCGCCTGAGACATATTCTGCACGATCGTGCGGAGCAGGTCGGTCTGCTCCTCACGACCACCCACCAATGCCGCTATCACATCCGCTAGAGTAAGCGGAGGTGGCGGTGGTGGCTTCTGCTGCGGGGTGCTGTCGTAGGCCAGTGGCTGGGAGTCGTCGCCTCCCTGCAGGCTAGAGCCACCAACCTCGTGCGTGGTCCTAGTGCGAACCATCTGCAACCATACGACAACAAACATCAGTCCCGCAACATATCTCCATGCAGTCAAATGAAATAGGCGTAACAACATAATGACAATAAAAACATGCGATACATCTCGTATGTAGATAATGTAATAACTTTGCACAAGCTACACCATTACCAGACCAAATACAAGCTAGTTTAATCCAACTTGATGAACCTCCCCTTTGGAAGCTCACCACAACTAGGTTTGGTCACTACGAGATATTATTATCGCTTTGTCATCACGTAAACCACCCTTTTATCTTCAATACGACACAAACATGGTCTCTAGTAAAAGAAACTTGAGTGAGACCTATTCTCAAATCTTTCACTAGTTGAAGATAACCTCTCATGAGCATGTTCTACCCCATTGGGAGTACTCAAACCCCCTCTAGGGAACAACAATCTCTCACATGAGTTCAACTGTCATTCCTCTGTTAGAATGACTAGTTTCTACATATCCAAGATTTTGATCTGGTTCTGCCCATTTTCATGACTCAAGCTGCATATCAAAGTTAAAGTTAACTTCAGTATCTTTCCAACGAGTATTTATTTGCCCTCGGATCAGCTCTGGTTAAAAAGTTAGGGTGATTCAAAGTCACAGAATTTCTGGAAGAATTTCAACAGCCCCTCCTTTGGGAAGTTGCTGTTTTCCACTCTGATTTCCACTGAATTCGGTGCTGAAATTTCAGAAACTTTGAATTGCAAAGATGTAACACATCTTCTACCCTTTCTAAAGATGTATCATATGACAATTTTAGATTTTTATACTGGGATTTATGTTTGAAAAACAGAACAGTCCAAAGAATGTTTAACTCCGTCCTGATTCTGGACAGTTTACATTCCTCTGGAATTTAAGCCATCTTAAGGTGAGTTTCAGCTCTGGAAGTCTACAACAAAATTGTAGAGTACTAAAATACTTTTCCAGATCTATATACCACACCTCCCTGGGCTAAAATACCTGTGAGTTGTGCTCTGTTGAAGTTCAGCAAACTTGCTGCCCAAAACAGAGCACTCTGTTTTTCAGTCTTTTTGGAACTACACTCATCACTATCTAATTTGTCTACCCAACCAGGGTCCTAAATGTTGAACCTAATGATTTTTAATTCCTTGTTATCATTATTTTTCATGCATATGCCTATGATATCTCGGTACTACGTTCCTCACAAAAGAAAATCCTAACCGGATTATACCGGCATATACGTCTCAAGTGTGGCACTTAACGGTCTCTCGCACATGTTTGCTACACAGAAACATACGTGGTTAGTACCTGCAGAAGACCACACAATGTTGATGCACTCAATGGTTGTTCATTTCAGGCAGGACCATATTTAAATGTAAATACAAATGCCCGTATCATTGTCATACGGCCGTCCTTGAGTTAGGTCACGTCTCAAGGTACGTGATCGTATTTCAACACCACACGACGGGGAACCCGAGTATGTCATGAAAGGGTCATCACGGTTGGGAATGTTATCAACCCAACAGATACCACCTACTGCCCTGCAGGGCACGCCGATGGCAAGCGCTGCGTATGTCCTCCTAGGCTACTTCCAGACGAACACACTCTCGCGTTACTGACCACGCGATGGGGTCTCCACTTACTTGCCTAATGCATGCTAGGGATCAGCGTTTCATATGAACTCAGGAACATGAAGAGTCCAAGATTTTCATATTGACGTCTCACACCAAGCTGTGAGACCTATCCCTGAACCACGTTCCTCGTCAGGGGAGCTAACCGAAATTGACCCGCTTTCGGTGGCGTTCCTTACCATTCTTACCAGAGCGTAGGTGCGTCGTTACATAATTAAAAATACAGAATTATAGCACATAGGTTAGTCTTTGCCACTTTAAGTAACTATGTTAATATAGTCCTTACTTGGGCAAACTACCAATTCCTCACCGTAAACCTAAGTTTTCCCATAATACAGTCCTTAGGTACTGTGCTATCCCCAATGCAGCTCTGATAACAGGTTGTGGCGGACCGGGATTCGCTCATCCAGGATCGCAGAGGGTGGTGCCGCACGATGCGACACCCGACAGCACACGTCATAAGAACACAATATATTACATGGGAAAAACAACTGAAATGTACAACAGGTACAAACTTCAGTTACAACTATTGTTTCTATTACACAGTGGAAGTCTACACTATACAACTCACGCCCGCCTATCTAGCAAAAGTCGGCTGCCCAGCCCTAGGGCAGCCAACACTGGCTGCACTCCTCCGCTCAGCACGGCGTGTACGGCTCCCACTCAGCCGTGGTCCCCGACGGAGGGTAACCCTTGCCGGTGGACTCGTACTCCGAGTCCGTGGGTGGCTCCTCACCTGAAAAACACTTAAGCAGCAACCGTTAGCACGATGGCTCAACAAGATTTAACAGACTCACCTAAGCATGGAACTCTACATGAGGGGTGCAATGAACATAGGATGATAGAATTTCAGCAAACGGACGCGCCTATAGTTGATCCTTAGTTCATCTTTTATCCACAAGTTAACAGTTTATGAATCTGAAATTTAGTAAGCAATATTTGGTGGCACACATGTAGAAATACAATTATATCATACAGCAGAATTGAATCACAACATTCCATAAATTATCTACGTTACGATGCAGTGAACAAGCGGTACTCGTCACCGCGAGGGATGGCGAATCGACTCGATCTACACCTGCAGGGAAACCCAAAGAGCACGTCACGTATGCCCACCCGTGGAGCTGCACAGCACGCTCACTCGATGTCGTACGGGACAACCTTTCACCGAACAGCCCAAACGTCAAACCGGTCGCACCGAAACGAGCAGGAGGTTCCCCACACGGAGCATCTCTCTATGCCCATTGGAAGATTTCCACCTTGCTGCCCTCAACCTACACCTATAAATCGGTGTGCTATGCCTCGACGCCCGGAGGTTTAGGCTACATCGGTTTATTGGAGCCCATATATCCGATATGCCCTCGGTACGTTCAATACTTGTTCAGCAGGGCCGCACACGGATCGGTCCTCAATTGAAACGGACAGGGCTGCGCACACAAGACTTCCTCTTGCTGCGCCCTAGCCCCTTCCTAGTCTCATTTTCATTACTAAAGTGATCTCACATCACTCAACCGAACCCGTGTGTCCCAAGCCTAAACTCGCGAGTAGATTCCAACTACTCGACTTGTACCGAAGTCCTATGAATCATTTAGCCTAGCCTGTCTATTCGAGGCCTTAGACACTACCCTCACTCTTGGGGAAAATTCTGGTTATGCAGTTAGGTTTTCATCCATCCTACACCTAATGCACATACATACTACACACTACGTATGTAGACAAATAAAACTTTATAAAAGGCTTAATGCAAACCGGGGCTTGCCTTGTTGCTGCTGGTCAGGGGTTAGGTCTTCGTCCGGAAGAAGGAAGTCCAGCACTTCTGGAATCTCTTCGCCTTCAGCGACTACACGTCAATGAAATACTACATGTCAATTAAAATGCAATGTGTAAACTTGAATACCTAATTACTACTAACTCTAGCTATCCCTCCCTTTTGGTTCTGAAATTTTTATGGTGGCTTGGTAGGGTCCTAACTAGAATCTTGACCAAGTTTCATTTGAAATAAAGTTCATTTGAACCTTATACAAATAAAAGCCCATGTGGTCAATATTTGAGCCTCTAAACAATTCCAGGGGTTTTCATGGCACCAACCATTACATTCTGGAAACTAGAATTTAAGATGGTTCTAATGGAATTGGTTTCATGTCATTTGAAGAATTCTACTGAAAGTTATGCCCTAATTAAGATTTGAGAAAATCTGAAAAATGTTTCTGTACATTTTTCTATTTTCTCAGGGCAGTTCTCTTAATCACCCAATTAGGGGGACTAAATGAACTTGGATGAGTCTGAAAATTTTACTGTAACTCGAGGACTTTCCAATGAACCTCTCAGCCAAATTTCAGAATTTTTCATGAAGTAATTCTCCAGATAAAATTCCCAACAGTTTAAATTTTAGAGAATTAATTCTGGAAAACTATTGGGTTTCATGAGCTGAAATTGGTACTGCTGGAAAGTACTCAGAATTCGGAGTTCAGCAAAATTTGGTTCATTGGATTTGGAGCTTCCTAGAAAAAGTTCTATGCATTTGTAGTTGAACTAAACTGGAAAATTCCCAAAATGTTTAAATTCTGCGGGTGGGGCCCATTCCTCAAGCCGGCCCACTCAGAATGCGGCCACACCGCGGCCCACGGGGTTTTACCCGTGCTGCCGCACCGAATCCCGGCCGCAAACAGATCTCCGCGCAGAGACCAGAGGCTGACCGGTGGACCCGGCCCCCTCTTCGTCTACCTCGCGCTATCCCGCAGCTCCCGCGGCGGCGCTTCGCCGGAGCGCTCGCCGCCGGGCGTTTCACCGCCCGACCTTCGACGAAACTTGCCGCCTGTGCCTAACTCGACTCGGAGAACATGCTGGTGTCCTCACCGGAGCTCGGCAATGGCCGGAACTATGCCCGCGGCGGTGACAGAGCTTCTCTCTACTCCGGCGATGTCGCCCGGGCTACTCAGGACCTTATTTTTCAAGTGGTTTGCTTCTACAGCTCCGTCGTGGCATGCTGAGCATGAATACGAGCTCGGTTGGCCATGGAAATGTCTGGAACTAGGACCTCACCGTCGACCTAGGCCCGATATCGGCTGTGCTCAGAAAACTTCGAAGAACCGTAACCCTAGCCCCTGGTTCTTGCTGGTTTTTGATCCTATGTGGTCGTGGCAGGGTGTAGATCGTGTGTTTAGCTTGGTATGCCCGGTGATAAGCCAACACCCGTGAATTTTCAGATTTGGTACAGCTCGGCCTTAAGAACACAGAAACGTTCCTTGGGAAAATTCTCCCCCGACGGTGCATGAAATGCTGAACGGTATGGAGGAGCAGAACCAGCACCTTATGGCGGTCGTTTCTTGTGTTGAGCATCGGGCATGAGGAAGCCTGTGCTGTCCGGGCGCCGGCGATCAGAGGGCGGCGACTCCGGGTGCGCCGCTTCGGATGTGTGCAGTGGAACAGGGAGAATGGGGAGGGAAATTCACGCCGAATAGGGTGCGACCGAGTGTAATGCAGCCGGCGTCCTCATCCCCCGAGCAGGAGGTGGCGCGGTGGTCACGTTGGGACGGGGTCAACCCCGTGCGCTGGCGCCCGCAGAGGTGTTCGACCGCGTGACTGAGTCGGTTTAACCCCTGTGTGGCTGACCAGTGGGCCCCCTTCTCCCCTCTAATTCTTTCTCCCCCTTCTGCTGTAAATATCCCCAGCTACTAAACATTTAATGGGAGACTTAGCCCCCAAGTCTTGGTTTGAATTTGAGTTCTCAAATTTGAACTTTGTTTGGCTAAGTTTGCTTCATGTTTAAACTGAAATTCAAATTCAGTTTTGAATTCTTGCCAATTTAGCTCTTGACCAAATGAACTCCAATGACAATGAAAATTTGTAGGCTCACTAATAAAAATGTGCTGAGTTTGAATATGAAGCTAACTTTTGAATTTGAGGGATGAAAGTTGCTGCAATTTGAATTTACATTCAAATTGGCCTCTTTTTCAAATACCTCCAAAAGTGCCTCAAAAAGTGTTGGATTTACATGAAATTTGGCCTGAACCTTCCCAGGACTTTTTAAGTTCTAGGATGAGCTCAACCTCTCATGTTCATGTGTAAAAATCCCACTTTGTGAAAGTGTAGGCTTTCCCCTCTAATCACTCTTTTGATGGAGGTTACTTTCTCTTCACACTTTTTCACAATCTATCCACAACAAAAAGTGTGGTGTTGTGAGGTGATAAAAAGTTTTTGCAAGTCCCTTTTTCTTGGGCTTTTACATTCTTAAACAGAGTTCTGGTTTTAAACTTGTCATTTGACTTAATAGCCAAAGCTTTACAATTAAATACGTATGGATGTTCATATCGTGTAGTCATCAACATGAGGACTTGTAAAGGAAGGGAAGTGGGATTCAAGGACAAGGTGATCGAATAGTCAGTCCTCAAGTTATCGATGACACTAACTGAATATACATTCTTAGTCACCTGCAAAACAAAGGCAAGCTCCGGTTTGCATTTAAGTTGTTTATAAAGTTTTTACTTTGTTCACTACTATGGTTTAGAGTTTGTATGTGCATTAGGTAAGGTATGATTTATACTCCAAATGCATGACCAAAATTAACCCTGGAGTCAAGGGTAGAATAGTGTTCCCCGCTGTAGAATATTGCCATGCTAAATAGGTTGTAACATCCGGTAGAAGTCGAGTAGTTGGAATCTACTCGCGAGCTATAGTTCGGGATCACACATGTATGGTTTAAAGAGGCAAACTAAAGTTTATATTTCCAAAGATGAGACCGGGCATAGAGTGTAGGCAGCGACAAGACGAGGTCTTGGTCGAGTAGCTATGCCTGTGTCGGTTATGGACCGTTCTCGTGTGCGGCCCCGCTGAGCAAGTATTGAGTTGTGTACCGGATGCTTACTGCTATATGGGACCCAGGAAACCGATGTACCGGGTTAACTGGATTGTAGAGGCATACCACAACGTCTCGTTAGACTTATGAGCCCGAGACAGCGCGACCATTTCTACAGTTGGGTGTCCTGCAAAAGGTTGCCACATACGACGCAATGAAGGACGCCAGATTTGGGTCTTCAGAGGCGGGCGTATCTGTCGAGTAATCTGGGCAGTGTTTGATTCGAATCACCGTCCCTTGCAGATATGAGTACCGCTTGCTCATTGTGTTGTGACGTAGTAAGCAAAGTTGTGTGATAACCGTTTGCAAGTTTTGTATGCTGATATGATAATTGGAATTGCATGGAAACCATGTATGAAGTAGAGATAGAGCAAATTAAAGTTATTTTCCACCTTGGGACAAGTAACATTGGAATTAAGCGTTTCTTGTTCGATTGTGGATTTCCAATGTTGCTTGGCGCAAGGTCACTATTGTGATGGCTAAAATCTTAAAGTTAAGGATGAACGTGTAGGCGAGTCTTTATGCAACTTACTTGTTTTTTGTCTTAAGTTACCTTCTTGTAGAGTTGCATGCCTTAGGAGAGATGGTTAAGTCTTGCTGAGCCTATGTGCTCACGCTTGCTATATGAGTGGTTTTGCAGGTTAACATCGACGCTTGTGAAGAAGGTTGTCCGGTGAGACTCGGAGACTTCCGAGTCATGTAACACATGGAGAACCCAGCCGCTGCAATGTCTTCGTGTTGCTAGCGAGAGGAGTCCGCGGGCCGGACCTCTTCTCGAGTGCTCATTAGTTAATCGACGTGAGCTGAGTATAGTCTTCCGCTGTAGCTATTTGATGTAAATTATTTACAAAGAACATCTGTAAGCTTCCGCTCTGGATTTATGTAATACATGTTTTCCTTAAATGTGTGTTGTTGGATGCCGCATAACACGGCACCACCCAATGCGATTCCCGGGCAAGCGGCACGGCCCCGTGGACAGGTGTCGGGCCCTCTCATTTCCTGTAAGGGCCCAAGTTTTTCATTTGCTAAAAGTGTTCATCACACCACACTCGCCTCATTTGAGGAAATAATATGAACACATTTGAAGAGCAAGTAACCACCATCAAGAAATTCATTAGGAGATAAACTCACAAAATGCAAAAGTGGGATTTCCCACATGCATCATATAGGGGTTGAGCTTGTGTTTAACTCCTAAACCTTGTTAGGAATGCTCATGCCAAATTTCACCCAATTCCAAAAACTTTTGAGGTATTATTGGGTACAAGTAGTAAAAGGCTACTTTGAATTTAAATTTAAATTCAAACTCCTTTCATCAAATGAATTCAAAAGTAAGATTCATATTCACACTCAACACAATTTTGTGAGCTCACACACCAATTTTCACTCCATTTGGAGTTGATCTTGACATGACCTAAGTTAAGCAAATTCAAACCAAATTTCAATTTCAAACTTCATATGTGCCGTAAATTCATTCCAAACAATTCACACTTGGATTCATTGAAATTCCAAATGGACATTTGGTGAATTGTCAAATAAACAAGGATGTTAGGGTCCCAAAATTAAGAGCAGTAGTGAAATTGGAGTTTTCAGGATAAAATTTGGAGTGGGAACCCCCTGTCAGCCACACAGCCGAGGAGAACCGACTGAGGCACCGTTGCTCTGTTTCCCGGACAGCACTCACGACTGCCACGGTGCTGAAGCTGCTGCCACCACCTGCTCGCCAATTCTTTCAGCCGAGAGACACCCCAGGACCTCTTATCCTCGAGCCCGAGCCAGCAAAAGATCATTTCGTTTGTCACTCCTCTCCCCCGCGCAAGAAATTGCACCACACACACCGCCGCCTCTGTGCTCGATCGAGAACCCGCACCATCTCGCGTATGGAGCCCCACTGAGTTGCAAAATGGCACCCTATCTTCGTCCTCTACTCCCTTGTCATGAAACCAATCGAGTTTTGACCTCCCCAACCCGAGAGCAAGTCTTCTTCGCGACGTACGAATCTTGCCGCCGTTCGGTGCTCTTGTGGACAGCCCAAATCGGAGGCTTTCACGCTTGATCAAGGCCACCCATAGGAGCGTCGGACCTCCATGCTGCTCCTCCCCAACTCGCTGCTCAATCCATGAACCATCACCGGTGAATTCAGCTATTTTCTTCTGGACCCATCAGAGCAACCTTTCGGTACGAGTTTATCGAATTCGATCGCAATTCTTGTTATTAGCTCACCAAATCACGCACGAAGGAGCTAGACTGGCTAGCGGTCAATTCCTCTTCACAACTCTAGCTTGAGACTGCACGTAGGAGGGCCATTTCCATGTTTCCGTAATGCAAACACGAAGAACACTCTCGGACGCATGGTGACATGGTAGTTAGCAGCCGTCCCGAGCTTGTTTGCGTACTCGTCAATATTCCCTAGGTTACACTGAAGCTTTAGAGCCGATTACCTGAGCTGTTGGAGGGCTAGAACGACGGGCCAACGTTAACCTCAAGTGTTCTTCGTGTTATTCCTCAACTTTCGAATACACCTTGATATCGTCGATGAAAACCATAATGAACTTGTCCAAGTACTCCATAAAGACCTTATTCATGAGGTACATAAAGTATGCGGGTGCATTCATCAACCCAAAACACATAACGGTATATTCATATGAACCATACCGTGTTCGAAATGCAGTCTTGGGTATGTCGGAGGGCTTAATCTTCGGCTGGAAATATCCCGACCGAAGATCAATCTTGGAGAAAATTCGGGCACTTTTCATTTGGTCAAACAGGTCCTCTATACGGGGCAGCGGGTATTTATTCTTGATCGTCACCTCATTGAGAGACCTATAATCCACACACATCCTTTGGGTCCCATCCTTCTTGTCTACGAAGAGAACAGGGGATCCCCACGGTGACGAGATTGGGTGTATAAAACCCTTTTCTAGCTGCTCTTGAATTTGCTTCTTGAGCTCCACTAGTTCATTAGCGGGCATCCTATATGGCCTCTTCGCTATAGGTGCAGTTCCGGGTACTAAATCAATGGCAAATTCAATGTCCTGGTCGCGTGGCATACTTGGAAGTTCTTCCAGGAACACACTTGAAAATTCTTGAAGCACCGGAATGCTTTCCAATGTTGCTTCTTCGACGTTGTTCAGCGCTGCCTTCTCGGTTGCCGGTTGGGCTGACTCGAACTCAATACGTGTACCGTGCTCACTCGTCAACTGCACGATCCTTTGAGCACATTGTATTACTCCGTTGTACTTGCTTAACCAGTCCATTCCAAGTAATATGTCAATCCTTTGGGAATCCAAGACAATAAGGTTGGCAAGAAAGTCTACCCCCTTATTTTAAGACCTACTTTCAGACATACTATATTAGTAAGAGCTAGAATTCAGATTTGAATGTGCCGAAGCGTCTCACATCTCTCCACTATGTGTGGATGTGGACATTCACCGAAGCGTCCCACAACTCACACCAAGCACACAAACACAAGCAATCATCACCAAAGTTCAGCACAACACTCTTATTCAAGCTACTACAATCTAAGTGTTCCTATTACAGCTTATTCAATGGGAACCTAAACTTAATCGTGAGAACCGGTGTTGCTCTCACCGTGTGACGGGGGTGGTCCATACATGGGTGCATGCCATGGTGAGTTGGCAGTCCATGTAGGGATAGATGACGCTGGTGCTCCATTTGCTCCCGCGTTGGCATGAGTCTCCTCTTGTTTTTCCAGCAAGTACAGCTTCTTGCGGAGGTAACGGATCTCTTCTTGTGCTCTTGCATAGCGGTTTCCTAACTTCACGAGCAACCTCTGAGACATGTCAGCAGCTTGTGGGTTGGAAAGAGCTGTTACATGGGGTCCAATTATCTCCCTTGTGCCACTCTTCCGATACGGGTGCAGCTCAAAAGTGGTACCCTTAAGCTGCTCATGGAAGGCATAGCACAGTCCGGTGAGTGCTTCCCATGCAGCATCATCGATAGATTATGCCCTTGTAGCTCTCCATGTGGGTGTGAAGTGCCGAGTGACAATCCTACCATTAGATAGGATGGTTACGTCAGCCTTCCACTCTTCATGTCCTAGACGAGGGACTTTCTTGAGGAGATACTATGGGTATAAGCTGCAGCAATCCAGAAATTCTTTGAGCTACTTAGATACATGTCCTCCATCCATTCCGTCGGACCGGAATTCTTGAACTGAATGGTTGGCCCATTTATCACCTTCATTATTGGTCTCAGCAAGGGGTGGCTCCTCGTCGGGTTCATCTCCTCCCAACATAGCTTCATGAGGCTCCACGGGGTGTAAGCCCGCGTGAAACTCCTCCTGAGGTGCGTACCAATGCTGCTCTTGTGGATCATCTTCCATGTCGTCTTCGATTGGTTCCACCTCTTCCGGGTCCTCTTCCTAATGCATAGAGCTATTGACTTCATCTTCATCATGAGGTTCCGTCTTCACTTCCTCCCAATATGGTCCATCGGACACCTCAATGGGGTTAAGAGCACTCCCACGTGGTGGTGGACGAGCCCTTATGCGTGCTGTGCTCCTAATCACCGGCATCTTTAAATAAGACATGAGAAACTTTAGAGAAGGAAGAAATAACTCCAAAACTTCAGAAGCTATGAAGCAAGAAAGCAAAAGTGTTGCTGTCCAAAGAAAGAGAAAAGAGGGGCTGAAAATAGCACTTTGCGGTGGCTGAATTGACAAGTAAAGTGCAGCAGCAAGCAATTTTCGAAAATAACAGTTTAGAGGGGTATGCCTATGTGTTTTAGAGTGTCCATTCTACCTAAGCTTGCGTCCTACGGTCAACGTGGCTCCGATACCAATCTGTGACACCCGGTTCCAAAAATTGAACCAAGTGAATGCATATGTGTGCCCAGAATGTTCATCACACATACACATGTAATCCACAAACTGAATTAAAAATATACCCATGAATAAATATTGTTTAAGTACTTTATTACAATGATTCAATGTCTCACTCATGAATAACTTATTCTTGCAGCGGAAGTCTCTAAATGACAGCGGAAATAACTAAACAGCAGGCTCCAACTTCAACTCCACAGGCATGTTGACGGTAGTTCGCACGCCTAGTACTTCACATGATCCTCGAAGCACTCATCTCCTGTAGCTGATGTTTATGTGGTAATGCAAGGGTGAGTACATGTCGTACTCAGCAAGTGCGGGAAAAGTATGACATGTAGCTTACAACAAGGTAGGAAATAAAAAGGCCCATTGCAGCAAGCAAATTTTATTTCACAAACATCATAAAACAGCAACTATCTCTAGGTGAGTTTAATCCCATCATAACCAAGTTAAATCAGCAACATTCCTTCATCATAATTCACCATTTATCATGTCTCAACCAGCAAAAAATCTTTCTCTAGTTCATCTCATACTCATAAATATTCATAACCATCTCATATTCATATGTCTGAAACTAAACTCATTGTCATGACTCAAAACAGTCCCAAAACCAATCCCAATGACCATACCATAACCATACCAAATAACCATCCCAAGTTTTCCCTCTAATCATGAAAGTTGGCCAGGTGCTTGTGACCGGAAGCACGGCTACCATGATAGTTTTACACTCTGCAGAGGTGGCACCACTTTACCCACAAGTTCGTGATTTCGTCACCCACCAGCGACTGCAGAACCTCCATTATACCAGTACATAACTGTCGGTGTATGGCCAAGAGATCACAAAATAGCCTTTACAAAGGGGCTACTAGATGTATGGACTCAATAAGGTTTCACCGGCAGGCTCGAATCACCATTCTCCCACCCACGGGCCCCCTCTTGTGCCATGCAGTTCCTAGGGCAGTCCTCCTCGACTCCCATTCCCCAAGCCATCCACGGTCCATAACAAGCTAGCAGCACACCTAATTAATCAGCTAAGCCGCACCCATACTTGGCCTTGTGGTGGCACTGTTTTTCTAGCATATTATCGCGTGAATCGGTCCTTAGATCTACAACAAGTACCACCATCTCATCCAGCAACATCCACGAACCAAGCTTGCCTAGATCTCCCCGATTCCATGCTCATTAACATCTTTAAGTCATCATCATTATTCATATGAGTGCAGTAGCTAGACATGTTTTATTTCAACTTCCCGTATCCCGTGAATTAAGCGAAGCAAAAAGGAAAAACGACCATACCCGACTCATCAACTTTCCTGGTGACAAGGATGGTTAACAAAACTAGTAAACTCCTATAAAAGGGTGTCCCATCAAGTTGACTCAAGCGTACGAGTTTTCACAAATAAAACAGTTTAAAAAACATGGGATCAATATGGTCAAGGGGCACTTGCCTTGCTCCCGTGGTTCTTGCTGTTCGAGCGTCTCGATGTCTTGGTGCTGTAGATCCTCGTAGATGGCCTCTTGAGCTTGTACTTCTACTCACGACCACGCACATACAAAATTTACAGCAATCAATCATCATGCACAAACTTTACTCAAGATACAATGGAGTAGATGGATGCAAATCCTATGGTGCTGTTTTATTAAACCAGTTTGTAGGTGTTCTTGCATGTTTTAATGGGTTTTGATGGGGTTTTATGATGAACAAGAGTGTATAGATCAATTTTGGACGTGGTGATGATCTTGACTCAAGATCTAGATCAATTCCACCGTCAAAAAACAATCAAAACACGATCTGTCCACATGTAAAAGTTTCTGCTCGAAGGTGCAAAGAAAACGGGTGCGTAGAAACAGCGGTGACGTCGTAAGATGGGTAATGGGTACCTACCTCACTTCCTTTTGGTGGCAAGGCCTTCCTCCTAGCAATGGCAGCAGTGGGGAATTTTTCTATGGAAAATTTTAGTAGGACAGATCGTCGGGCTTCTTCTCTGGCGACGGCGAGGCTCGACGGCGGCCAAATTCCAGCAAGGGGTGGACTTGGCGACTTTGCAGCAAGGAAGGGGGCTTGGCAGCAGGGGAGGACGACCAAAATAGAGAGGATTTTGGCCAGGGGGTGGGGGTTATATTTAAAAGTGGGAAAAAGAGGAGTCCTACTCCAATTGCAGTTCAAATAAGAGCCCTTTTCAATTTTTTTTTGGATCCTAACAAACTTATCTCTTGTGGTGCGGCAGCCTTGGGGATTTTATCCCCAAAATGTGGGGAAAATTCCCCTTTTTGGGAATTAGGGAATTTAGAAATTTTGGGGGAAATTTGGGAATGACTTATTTCACCTATCTTTTTCCCATTCCTCACCATTTCTATGTCACTTGCTCTATTTCTACATTCCCCTCTCCATTTCTATGTCCCATTCTCCATTTCTACATTCCCCTTTCCATTTCTATGTCCCATTCTCCATTTCTACATTGCCCTTCTTCATTTCTATGCCACATTCTCCATTTCTATATTCCCTTCTCCATTTCTATGGTTTTTCCTCCATTTCTATGGTTCCTTCCTCCATTTCTATGGTTCTTTCTCCATTTCTATGGTTCCTTCCTCCATTTCTATGGTTCTTTCTCCATTTCTATGGTTCTTTTCTCCATTTCTATGGTTCTTTCTCCATTTCTATAGTTCTTTCTCCATTTCTACTTCTTTTATAATGTTTCTCTACATGAAAAGTGTATGCAATGCATGGAAATGAATTTGAGGGTGTTCCAGTAACCCTGCAGGTGTAAATTGATTATAATCGCCGTCCCTCATGGTCAGTGAGTACCACTTGTTTACTGTAGCATGACGTAGAAAGAACAGGCTAGATGTCATGACTAAAAGTTGCTGTTTAAAAGTATTACGTTGATTGTTAATGAAGTGTTTTAGATTATAGCAAATCAAAGTTTCTTTTCAACCTTAGGCAGGGCACATAAGAGGAATGCATTTCTTGATTGATTGCGGAATTCCTATGTGGCTTAGCACAAGGTTTACCACTAACTTGAGACTAAAAACTTGAAAGTAAGGGTTAACTGATTAGGCGAGTCCTTACGTGTGACACCCGGTTCCGAGAATGAACCTAGTGAATGTATATGTGTGCCCAGGATGTTCATCACACACACACAACTTTATCACAAACTGAATTCAGAATATAACCAAGTACGAATAGTGTTTAAGTAATTTATTACATTGACCCATTGTCTCACTCATGAATATCTAACTTATTCATGCAGCGGAAGACTCTAAACGACAGTGGAAAATGGCTAAGACAGCAGGCTCCAACTTCAACTCCACAGGCATGTTGACGGTAGTGCGCACGCCTAGTACTCCACCTGTTCCTCAAATTACTCTTCTCCTATAGCTTATGTATATGTGGGAATAAAAGGGTGAGTACATGTCGTACTCACCAAGTGCGGAAAAAGTATGACATGTAGCTTACAACAAGGTAGGGAATAAAGAGGTTCATTGCAACAATTAAAATTTATTTCACAAACATGGTAAAACAGCAACTATTTCTAGGTGAGTTTAATCTCATCATAACCAAGTAATTCATCAACATTCCTTCATCGTAATTTACCATTTATCAAGACCCAACATGCCATTACTCATTCTCAAGTTCATCTCATACTCATAAATATTCATAACCATCTCATTTTCGTAGAACCGAAACCAAACTCATTTGTCATGACCCAAAACAGTCCCAAAACCAATCCCAATGACCATACCCGAATAACCTTATCCGAATAACCATCCCAAGTTTTGCATCTAATCATAGAAGTTGGCCAGGTGCTTGTAACTGGAAGCACGGCTATCATGATGGTTTTGCACTCTGCAGATGTGGCACCACTTTACCCACAAGTTCATGATTTCGTCATCCGTCGGTGACTAGAGAGAACCTCCATTATACCAGTACAAAACCATCGGTGTATGGACAAGAGATCACAAAATAGCCTTTACAAAGGGGCTACTTGGATGTACGGACCCACTGAGTTTCGCCGGCAGGATTGAATCTCCATTCTCCCACGCACGCCCCCCCTCTTGTGCCATGCAGTTCCCAGGGCAGTAATCCTCGACTCCCATTCCCCGCACCATCCAATGGTCCATAACAAGCTAGCAACACACCTAAATAGTCAGCTATGCTGCACCCATATTTGGCCTTTTGGTGGCACTATTTTCCTGTCATGTGCACGCATGAACCGGTCCTTAGATCTACGGCAAGCAAACCACCATATCATTCAGCAACATCCACGAACCAAGCTTGCCTAGATCTCACCGATTCCATGCTCATTAACATCATAAAGTTCTCATTATCTTTATTCTCATGAGTGCAGTAGCTAAACAAGTTTTATTTCAGCTTTCCGTATCCCATAAATTAAGCGAAGCAAAAAAAAGGAAAAACCACAATACCCGACTCATCAACTTTCCTGGCGACAAGGATGGTTAACAAAACTAGTAAACTCCTATAAAAGGGTGTCCCATCAAGTTGACACAAGCATATGAGTTTTCGCAAGCAAAACAGTTTCAAAAACATGGGATCAATATGGTCAAGGGGCACTTGGCTTGCTCCCGTGGTTCGTGTTGCTCAAGCCTCTCAATGTCTTGGTGCTGTAGTTCCTCACTGACGGCCTCTTGAGTGTGTCTTTCTACTCACGACCACGCACAAGCAAAGATTACAGCAATCAATTATCATGCACAAACTTTACTCAAGATGCAATGCGGTGGATAAATGCAATTTCTATGGTGCAGTTTATAAAAATGAATTTGCACGTGTTCTTGCAAGTTTTAGTAGGCTTCCATGGGGTTTTATGATGAACAAGGCTTCTGGGATTGAGTGTGGACATGGTTATGATCCTTACAGACTTTGTAGATCAATTCCACCGTCAAAACTTGACCAAAACATGGTCTGTCCACACGCAAAATTTTCTGCTCGCAGGGGGTGGATAAAACGGGTGTGTAGAAACAGCGGTGATGTGGTAAGAGGGGTAATGAAAACCTACCTCACTTCTTCCTCCTCCCTTCCTTGCAGCAGGGCCTTCTCTCAGCAGCTGGAGATTTTCTTGGAGAATTATGCAGCCTTGGCTAGGGCAGGATGTTGGGGGCTTCTTCTCCAGCGACGGCGAGGCGTGGCGGAGCTTTGACGGTGGCCAAACTCTGGCAATGGGCGGCAACCAGGCTTTGGCAGCAGGGGAGGGCGGCGGCCAGGGGGGGTTTTGGGGCTGGGGAGCCGCTAGGGGGGTGGTTTTATTTATAAGAGAGGAAAAATAGCTAGGGAGGCTAGGATTTTAGCAACTCATTTATCCAAGCATTGAGATTTAATTTTAAAATAGGTGGGACCTAGGGGCTGTGATTTTATTATTTATTTTCCACCAAGGGCTGAGATTATTTGGGGGAAAATAAAATCCCACAAAAAAAAGAAAAGGTGGGGCGGCTAGGGTTTCCCCCCTTATGGGCTGCGGCCAAGGGGGAGAGGCTGGCTAGGGTTCCCCCCCCCCCCCCAAGTGGTGCAGCTAAATTGGAGGGAGGGGGGAATCCCCCTCCCCAAATGTGGGAAAAAATTCACTAGGGGAATTTTGTGGAAATTGGGAAAAATCAGGAAAATTATGGAAATTAGGGGAGAGGGGAATTTGGGGAAATATGGGGAAAATTAGGGACGGCTAGATTTGGCTATTTTATTTATTTTTATTTTTATTTATTTTTCTTTTGTATTTATTTTCATTATTTTATATTTATTTCCTTTTATTATTTTATTTGCTTCTATATTCCTCTCTTTATTTTCCTCTTTTTTTAAATGCTTTTCTACATGAAAAATATATGCAATGCATGGTAGTAAAATTGATGGTATTACATTATGTAAAGTAACTTTCCCATTGTACACTTGAATTCCGACACGTAGAGTTGCATGTTTAGATAAGACGGGTTAGTCTTGCTGAGCCTTCGTGCTCACTGCTTGTCGTTGAAGCGTTTGCAGGGTCTTATGAAGAAGAGGAGGCTCCCGAGGAGGAGACGGGTCCCTCAGAGGGAACCCTTGTCGAGTGGGAGCCATGCACGCCGCCGTGTTAGTGTGTGCGTGTAGGAACACGTTCATGGGCTGAACGTGAACCTTTTTGCATAGTCTACATCCGTGAGTGTAGACTATAACGATATTTTGTTGTAACTATATGAATAATTCATATAATAAAACATAGCTTCCACTTATTGTCTTTTCCGTGTGTTATCCGGTGCTGTCTATTGTAGCACCCCTCAGCGAGATCCTGGAATGTCGGAACCATCGGGTCCTCACATCGTGGCATCAGAGCATCGTTGAGGTTTAACGCACTGAAAAAGACTAGATTTTCAAAAACTCGGTGAGGAACGAGTATTAGCTCACATAAGGATGTTATTAGTGTATAGAAAGTGGCAGTACTAACCTATTGTTATGTTGGAAAATTATGCATCTCAGGACTGTTTATGTCTTGGGGGTGAATGTAAGCGTTGTTCACTAGTGCGCACAAGCTTAAGGGTGGAGTGTAACACCCTCATATTGATCACCATATATTGCATCCATTTTCATGTAGAGAAGCATTTAAAAAAATAAATAAAGGAAGGAATATAGAAATAAATAAATAAATAAAAGGAAATAAAAATAGGAAATAATAAAAATAAATAGAAAAGAAAAAGAAATGAAAAGAAAAAAGAAATATATCATGGCTGCCCCGAATCCCCCCAAATCCCCACAAATTCCCCCAAATTCCCACCCCCCCTAAAATTCTCCCCTTAATTTCCTCTAATTTCCCCCCTAAAATCCCCCAGGGAGAGGGCATGTGTTTCAAATTCATAAAAATGGGATATATAAAAACTGTTCTACAGGGAGAGGGTCTACATGAGTGTTCAACAAAAGAAGGCAAAAGGTTCATTTGAATAGGTTGAACCAATGTTGAATTAAACCTATGAGTTCATTATTCATGTGCATGAGAAAGATTACAAATCAGATTTTCAAATTCAAAGTTCACCTCAAATTGTTTCCAAACTTTTGAATACACATGCAGCCCTATATTTTTGAATTTGAGGAAATTTAGGATTGCAACCCTCTGAATTTAGGGTTGGCTAAAAAGGGGCTAAATAGAAGCAAATCCAAATTTGAACTGAATTCAAATTTGCAAGCCAACTTCAAACTCCATTTGGAGAATTCAAATGCTAGCCCGCTTTTAAACTTCAGAATTTTTGAATTGAGGGGATTAACATGAGGAGATCTTTTGTGGGGAGGAAAATGGGTGGACCCGCATGTCATGGAGGGAACTTAACTTGCACACAAAGTTGTTCTCTGTTTTCCACTCAAGTAACCGAAGGCTCTTGTCTCTGTTGCACTCAGACCACCCGAACTCTCCTCAGAGCACCACCTAGTGCAACACCGAGCCACATCCATGTTCCTTCATTGCGCTGGAGACGTGCCCAGAGAGTCTTATCACCTCACGATGTAATCGTTCGCTCAGCCCACCGAAGCAACCGGATTTTGCTTCCTCCTCGCACATGCAATGAGCCGAGCTCACCGCCGCCTCTGTAAAACAATCGGGAGCTGGCAAACACGTGTACCATAGAGTCCTCCGAGCTGCAAAACCGCACCGGTTGATCATCTCCCACCTCCTTGGAGCAGGAACGGAAAAATCTTCGGCCTCTCCTACCCGGGCGCGCTGTTTCTTTGCGGCGACCGAAAGTTACCGACGACTGGGCGCATGTGGACAGCCCAACCGGGGGACTTTTATGCCCGAGAAAGGACGGCTAAAGGGGCAAACGACCTCCATGCTGCTTCCACCGAAGCCTCAAGCCAAGCCGTGGATTATCGCCGGCAAATTCGGGAATTTTGCTCCGGCGGGTGCAAACCGAGCGACCGGTATGAAAATCCCAAATTCTCACTCCCTATTCGTTGTTAGATCACCAACTCTTGCACACATGGGCTGGACTAGCTGGCGATAGTTTCCTTTTCACAACCCTAGCTTGAAACTGCACGTAGGCCGACTATTTCAAATTTTCCCGAGCGCAAAACCAGTGACATTGTTCGGGCGCATGGTGAAACCCCATTAGCAGCCATTCTCAAGTGTTTCTGCTTACGTGCCGAGCTTCACGAGCATCCACTTGTGCTGTAGAGCCTTTTGTCCGAGTGTTTGGCGGGCTACAACGGCCGGCCGACGGCGCCGCAGTGGTCCCGAGGTCGCCGCACGCCGCCGACCGGTTTATGTCCATTGGCAGACTCAGAAAACCTCACCAATGGATTCTCCACCCTCGAAAACTCCCAGGCGGCGAGAATTAGACCGAGAGGTGGCCGGGAACTTCACTCTGGCGAGCCCCTGCATCGTTCCGGCGAGGAGGTGGCGCGGGCGCGGGAAATGGCCCGAGGTTGAAGAAGGGTGCGCCAGGCCCAGTAGTCAGTGAGAGAGAGAGTTAAAATTCGGATTGGCTGTGGCTCTCTGATCCGGTGTGACTGCGCGTAAGGAACCCAGTAGTCCCGTGTGTCCTCGACTCTCAAGGGCTGTTGTTTAAAACTGTGGGCCCAAGTCGATTTCCAATAGAAATTTAATTCCAGCTTTAGCCACAACTTTGGAAATTCATATCTTTGTGTAGGAAACTCCAAATTAGATGATTCAAATTGGATTGGATTAAGTTTGCAATGATCTATCAAAATATTAAGCCCAATTTGTACGAAAGTCAATAATAAATTCTGGAAAATTCTTTGAAATTTTTATGAAATAGAATTATTGAGGGAGTTTGGTTCATCCAAAAATCCTCAAATTTTGCCAGAATATTATTTAGGATATTATTGACCGCCTTGCAAATATTGAGCTCACTTGAAGTTGATTTGAGTAGGAATTTTCTGAGTGCAATCTGCTGTACTCTAAATATTCCAGAAACTTTTTCAGAAAATGATCCCACCTTGTAAAATCAGTTCTGGGCAAGTCATAGCTCCAAAAATCATGAGAAACTTCAGGCATGCTCTATGAGTCATACTTGAAATTGTAGTTCACTTGATTGGGCATGAAAATGCACAGTACTTCAGAATTAATTCTTTTTATTAGAACTGCTTAAGGAATTATTCTGGAGGAACTGCTCAAGAAAAAGTCCTCAATTTTTGATCAAAACACTTTCATGTGACCAGGAACTCACATGCAAATTTTCAGCTCAAGTTGATATAAAAGCCCAATAATTTACTTGTTTAAGTGTTCATCACATCACAACACCACAGCTCATTTTGTGGAAGTCTCATGAACATTTGTGAAGAGCAAGTAAACACCAGCAAAAGGTTGTTTAGAGGAAGAACTCCTAAATCCAAAACTAGGATCTCACACCTAGGAACATGAGGGGCTGAGCTCTCCATTAGGCCCTAAACTTTCTTGGGAATGCTCAGGCCAAGTTTCATGCAAATCCAAACCATTTTGACCCACTTTTGGATAAAATTGCAAAAAGGGCTAATTTGAATGCAAATTCAAATGTAAGCTACTTTCATTACTCGGATTCAAAATTTGACTTCATATTCCAACTCAGCACATTTTTCTGAGTTGTCCACCAATTTTCATCCTTATTGGAGTTCATCTTGTCGGGAGCTACATTTGAAGTAATTCAAAACTGAATTTGAATTTCAAATTCAAATGTGAATCAAATGTGGCCAAATAAAATCCAATGTGAAGAATTCAAATTCATTCCCTGACTTGGTGGCAAACTATACCATTTAAGTGTGAGTAGCTGAGATATTTGCAGCAAGAAATGGAAAAGGATTAGAGGAGAGGAGTGGGCCCACATGTCAGTCAAACCACTGAGTGAAGCAACTCACACGCGTGCTCTGTTTCTTCAGGCCTCTGCAGCAGACGCCACCGAGAAGGGATGATCGCCACCTCCTCGGTTTGCCGTCGTGCTGGCGACCAGCTTCGGCGCCTCCTTGCTCACGAAGGCACCCCAGCGCTGCACACCAACAAAACCCGTGCTCTGTTTTCGCCCGCTCGACAGAAAACCCAGCCACACGGCTGCGCCTCTGCCTCCCTCGGTGATCATCCACTCCAATGGTGTTCACGCTAGACCGAGCTGCTCAGAGGTTGTGCCCACCATCCCTTGACGTTCCCAAAGCAAGAAATCGGAGGTAGCCGCCCTAGAACGTGGTAGCGAGCTCGATTTGCTTCGTCGACGCCGTGAGTCGCCGCCGCTACAAAAACTCGTTGCCCGGCCACGAGCGTCCTTCTTCTTCAGAGTTTAGCACGCCAAAAGGTTTTCCAAGGAGCACACTTCCTTTCCCACAACCCTGGTCGCATGCCACAGAGTGTGCTCGCCGGAATTTTAGTTCTTGACGAAAGCATGTGATATAGACCGCGGCCATCTAACTCAAAAATTTGTGCTAACTGGTCAAGTAAACGTTCCTCAACTTAGACAACCGTCCAGAAACGTCCATGCGAATCCATACGATCAAGAACTACGGGAAACCGTCGAGAAACCACTGAGCTCTTCGGGTTTTTCGTTCTTCATTTGATTTAGACCTAGGGCGCACGGTGAAGTCCTATTTTCCGCCACCACTAGCAAGATCAGGGTCATGATCGTTGCTCCTTAGGTCGTGGCGGTGCTTTAGGTGCCAACAGTAGAGATTTTGAGGCACTACAGCGCCATACCGACCTTGCCGAACTTGCCATGGAGGCTGTCACCGTCGCACGACCATTTCCGGTGATGACCGGGTGGCGACAAGGGCAGCAACATATTCTCCGAGCAATTTTAGGTGGAGGCGGCGAGTTTTGTTGAGTTCCGGGTGCGGGAACCCTCTTCTAGAGAGGGCTCCAGCGAGGGGGGCGGCTGTTGGCCGCGGGAGCGCGAAGAAGAAGAAGACTCATGGGCCCCACGTGTCGGTCTCTGTTAAAACCGCGTCGGATCATCTATGACTCCGGATGAAGTTGTGGCTGCATGATATAATACCTTTGGACCCGTGTGTCCAACTCTCGGGTGGCGCCACGTCACCCCGGGGCCCAGCTGTCAGAGTTTTAAACATTTCTAAGATTTCAGGTTTTAGTTCAACTTCAAATGCCTATAACTTTCGCTAGGAAGCTCCAAATTTAGGGAACCAAATTTTGTTGGATTCAGATCTTTGAGAACTATACACCAAAATAAGTTTCAGTTCATTAAACTTATTATTTATTCAGAATTAATTCCCTAAAATTTAAACTGTTGGGAATTTTATCTGGAGAATTCTTTTATGGAAAGTTCTGAAATTTGGCTAGGATGTTCATTTGAAAATCCTTGAGTCACAGTAAAAATTTCAGATCCATCCAAGTTAATTTTGTCCCCCTAACGGTGTGATTAAATAAACTGCCCTGAGAAAATAGAAAAAATACAGAAACATTTTTCAAGAATTTCTCAAATCTTGATTAGGGCATAACTTTCTCTAGGATTCTTCAAATTACATAAAACCAACTCCATTAGAACCATATCAAACTCTAGTTTCCAGAAAGTAATTGTTTGATCCATGAAAACCCCTGGAAATCCTTAGAAGCTCTAGTGATGACCATTTAGACTTCTATCTGGGCACAGCTCAAATGGGCTTTGATTCAAATGAGATTTGGTCAAGTTTCTGGTTAGGTTATTACCAAGCCTCAGAAAAATTTTCAAATCCTATTGGGATGTCTAGCTAGATGTATGGTCTTTATATACTAAATTCAACACATTACATTTAAATTGACATATCGTTGAATTTCTTACGTGTAGTCGCTGAACGCGAGGAGACCCCGGAGGTTTTGGATTTCATACTTCCGGAGGAGACACTAACCCCTGACCAGAAGCAACAAGGCAAGCCCCAGTTTGCATTTAACAAGTTTTATCAAGTTTTGCTTTATACTCACTTAGTTTGAGGTATGTATGTGCATTACGTTTAGGGTGGACGAAACTCAATTTGCATAACCAGATGATTCCCAAAGAGAGTGAGGGTAGAGTCTAAGTTCTCAAGTAGATCTTGCTTTTGCTTAATGTTTATAGACTTCGGTACAAGTCGAGTAGTTGGAATCTACTCGCGAGTATAGGAGTTGCCACGTACGGGATTGGTTCGAGATGTGAGACAACTTTAGAAAGAAAATGAGACTAGGCAGGGGCTAGGACGCAGCAAGAGGAATTCTTGTGTGTGTAGCCCTGTCCATGTCAATTGAGGATCGATCCATGTGCGGCCCCGCTGAACAAGTTTGAATGTACCGAAGGCATATCGGATATATGGGGTCCGATAAACTGATGTAACCTAAACCTCCGGGCGTCGAGGCATAGCACACCGATTTATAGGTGTAGGTTGAAGGCAGCCAGGTGGAAATCTGCTAACGGGCATAGGGAGATACTCCGTGTAGGGAACCTCCTGCTCGTTTCGGTGTGACTGGTTCGACGTTTGGGCTGTTGGGTGAAAGGTTGTCCTGTACGACATCGAGTGAGCGTGCTGTGCAGCTCCACGGGTGGGCCGTGCTATTCGGGTATCCCTGCAGGTGTATAACGAGTCGATTCGCCATCCCTTGCGGTTATGAGTACCGCTTGTTCACTGTGTTGTGACGTAGGTTAACATATGGAATGTTATGATTCAATATTGCCGATATGAATAACTTGTATTGTTACATGTGTGCCACTAAATATTGCTTACTAAATTCCAGATTCATGAAGCGTTAACTTGTGGCTAAAAGATGAACTAAGGATGAACATGTAGGCGTGTCCGTTTGCTGCAAATTATCATCCTATATTCGAGTATGACCTGCATGTAGAGTATCATGTGTAGGAGAGTCGGTTAAGACTTGCTGAGCCATCATGCTCACGGTTGCTGCTATATGTGTTTGCAGGTGAGGAGAATCCCACGGACTTGGAGTACGAGTCTACCGGTGAGGGCTACCCTCCGTTGGGGACTACGGCTAAGTAGGAGCCATACACGCCACGCTGACGCTGAGTGCAGCTAGTGTGGGTTGTCCGAAGGGCCGGACAACCAACTTTTTTTAGTTAGGTGTGTGCGTGAGTTGTATAATTATCTTCTGCTGTAGTAGACTCTGTAAATAGGTGTAAACTGAAGGTTTGTACTACTTTGTACAAATTCAGTATGTTTTAAATGTAATACTATTGTTTCCTTATGATGTGTGCTGTCGGGTGTCGCATCGTGCGGCACCACCCTCTGAGATCCTGGTATTTACGGATTTCGGTCCGTCACAGTTGAGCCTTAGATCTTCCTTTCCTGGTTCTCCAATCCTATATATGTGAGAAAAACATAAGGATTAGTGTGCGAATTATGGGAGACACGATTTCCTTCTTGTGACACCCGGTTTCGAAAATGAACCAAGTGAATGGATATGTGTGCCCAGGATGTTCATCACACATACACATGTATTCCACAAACTTAATTCAGAATATAACCACGTATAAATAATGTTTAAATACTTTATTACAAATACTAAATGTATCACTCATGAACATCTAACTTATTCTTGCAGCGGAAGACTCTAACGACAGAGGAAAATCTCTAAAGACAGCAGGCTCCAACTTCAACTCCACAGGCATGTTGACGGTAGTGTGCACGCCTAGTACTCCACATGTTCCTCGAAATATTCTTCTCCTGTAGCTGATGTATATGTGGGAATGCAATGGTCAGTACATGTCGTACTCAGCAAGTGCGGGAAAAGTATGACATGTAGCTTACAATAAGGTACACAATAAAAAGGTTCATTGCAGCAAGCAAATTTTATTTCACAAACATGGTAAAAACAGCAACTATTTCTAGATGAGTTTAATCCCATAATAACCAAGTAATTCAGCAACATTCCTTCATCATAATTCAACATTTATCAAGTCTCAACCAGCCATTAATCTTTCTCATGTTCACATCATACTCATAATTATTCATAACCATCTCATTTTTATATAACCGAAACCAAACTCATTGTCATGACCCAAAACAGTCCCAAAAACCAATCCCAATGACCATACCCGTATATCCAACCCATGTTTTGCCTCTAATCATGGAAGTTGGCAAGGTACTTGTGACCGGAAGCACGGCTATCATGATAGTTTTACACTCTGCAGAGGTGGCACCACTTTACCCACAAGTTCGTAATTTTGTCACCTGTCAGCGACTAGAAAGAACCTTCATTATACCCGTACACAACCGTCGGTGTATGGCCAAGAGATCACAAAATAGACTTTACAAGGCTACTAGGATGTACGGACCCACTAAGGTTTCACCGGCAGGCTCGAATCTCCTTTCTCCCACCCACGGGCCCCCTCTTGTGCCATGCAGTTCCCAGGGCAGTACTCATCGACTCCCACTCCCCGCGCCATCCAACGGTCCATACCAACCTAGCAACACACCTAATTAGTCAGCTAAGACGCACCCATATTTGGCCTTATGGTGGTACTGTTTTCCTGGCATGTGCTCGCATGAACCGGTTCTTAGATCTACCGCAAGTAAACCACCATCTCATTCAGCATTATCCATGAACCAAGCTTGCCTAGATCTCCCCGATTCCATGCTCATCAACATCATAAAGTTCTCATCATCTTTAATATCATGATTGCAGTAGCTAACAAGTTTTATTTCAGCTTCCCGTACCCCATATGTTAGGCGAAGCAAAAAGGAAAAACGGCCATATCCGAGTCATCAATTTTTCTGGCGACGAGGATGGTTAACAAAACTAGTAAACTCCCATAAAAGGGTGTCCCATCAAGTTGACTCAGGCATACGAGTTTTCACAAGCAAAACAGTTTCAAAAACATAGGATTAATATGGTCAAGGGGCACTTGCCTTGCTCCCGTGGCTCGTGTTGCTCAAGCGTCTCGATGTATTGGTGCTGTATCTCCTCATAGATGGACTCTTGAGCTTGTCCTTCGACTCACAACCACGCACATACAAAATTTACAGCAATCAATTGTCATGCACAAACTTTACCCAAGATGCAATGAGGTGAATGAATGCAATTCCTATGGTGCAGTTTTATAAAACCAGTTTGTACGTGTTCTTGCATGTTTTAGTAGGCTTCCATGGGGTTTTATGGTGATCAAGGTTGCTGGTATCAAGTATGGACATGGTGATGATATTGACACAAGGTGTAGATCAATTCCACCGTCAAAAATTGACCAACACATGGTCTGTCCACACGCAGAATTTTTCTGCCCACAGGGGGTGAAGAAAACGGTGCGTAGAAACAGCGGCAACGTTGTAAGAGGGGTAATGAAGACCTACCTCACTTCTTCCTTGAGTCAGGGCCTCCCTCCTTGCAATGGCAGCAGCGGGAGATTTTCTAGGGAGAATTATGGGACTGCGGCTGGGGCAGAACGTCGGGGGCTTCTTCTCCGGCGATGGCGAGGCGTGACGGGGCTCGACGGTGGTCAAATTCCGGCAAGGGGGGGGGGGGGAGTCGGCGTGTTGGCAGCAAGGGGGCGAGGCTTGGCAGCAGGGAGGTGGGGGGCGGCGGCCAAAAAGAGGCAAAGGGGTGGGCGGCTAGGGGGGGAGAGTTATATTTATAAGGGGAACAAATGAGTCTTAGAGGTGGGGGACAAAAGTGTCCTAGAGGTGGGGGACAAAAGAGTCCTAGTGGTGAGGGACTAGGTTTCCCCCTTAATGGGCTGCGGCCAAGGGGGTGGCGCCCAATTAGTGTTCCCCCCTAATTTGGTGCGGCCAATTTGGTGGAAAAATCCCCCCAAATGTGGGGGAAATTCCCTCTAGGGGAATTTTGGGGAATTTGGGGACAATAAGGAAAATTGGGAAAAATTGGGGAAGGTGGAAATTTGGGGAAAAATTGGGGTGGCCCAATTTTCTATTTTATTGATTTTATTTATTTTTCTTTTTATTTTTATTTCTTTTCCTTTCCTATTTATTTTCATTATTTTCCATTTCTATTCCCTTTTATTATTTTATTTGCTTCTATATTCCTCTCTTTATTTTTTTTTAAATTCTCATCTAAATGAAAAATGTATGCAATGCATGGTAGTGAAATTATAGGTGTTACAAACCTACCCCGCTTAAAATGAATCTCGCCCTCGAGATTCGATAGAGTGGATAAAAGATGAGGGAATTCTGCCTTGAGATCTTCCTCACGTTACCATGTAGTTTCGGCTTCTGTGCGATGGCTTCATTGTACCTTGCACCAACGGATTACTTTGTTCCTCGTGACCCTTTCCTTCACATCTAAGATTTTGACGGGGTGTTCCGCGTAGGTCAGATCCTCTTGAAGCTCTAGCTCATCCATTGGTACTTGTTCTTCTGGCACTCTTAGACACTTCTCCTCGCATGCCCAAAAATGGCCTGATGTAGCAGGGTGCTAGCTTGCCTTTGACGTTGAACCATCGTTGGACTCGGATAGGCGACACTTTAAGGTACACAAAGTCTCCAACTTTGAAGGTCAATCTTCTTCGCCTAATGTCCACATAACTCTTTTATCATGACTGAGCGACCTTCAAGTTTTCACGTATCGTTTGGACTTGCTTTTCAGCGTCTTGCAGCTCTTCGGGTCCGAATACTTGGCTTTCTCCCATCTCATTCAAGAACAGCGGTGTTCTACACTGTCTACCATACAATGCTTCGAAGGGTGACATATTCAAGCTGGCTTGGTAACTGTTGTTGTATGACAATTCAGCATATGGCAAGCTCTTGTCCCAACTACGCCCATGTTTCAAGGCGCAAGCTCCCAAAATCTGATTTGTCCTCTCAGTTTACCCATCGGTTTGCAGGAGATATGCAAAGCTGAAATTCAACCGTGTACCCATGGCTTCATGCAGCTTCTTCCATAACCTAAAGGTAAATTGAGAACCTCAATCTTAAAATATCCTCTTCGGAACTCCATGAAGACACACGATTTGTTCCATATACTGCTCGGATAGTTGTGCCACGGTGTATTTGGTTCTAACGGGAATGAAGTGGGCTGTTTTCGTCAATCGGTCAATGATAACCCAAATGGAGTCATAGCCCAACTGAGTACGTGGCAGTCCGACTATAAAATCAATGATGATGTCTTCCCGCTTTCACTCGGGTATTTTCAATGACTGCAACAATCCAGCGGGTCTTTGGTATTCGGCCTTCACTTGTTGGCACGTGTCTCATAGGGCAACATATTCAGCAATATCCCTTTTCATGCCATCCCACCAGTAGCAAGTTTTCAGGTCCTTGTACATCTTTGTACAGGCGGGGTGTATGGAATAAGGTGAGTCATGTGCCTCCTTTAGTATCATGTTGCGGATGTGCTTTACGTTAGGCACACAAATCCTTTTCCCTAACCAAAGCGTGCCATTCTCATCTTCCTTGAAATCCTTCTCTATGCCTTGTCAGATTCTTTCCTTGATTTCTTTTATTTCCTCATCCATTGCTTGGCCCTCTCGTATCTCTTGTTCCAGCGTTGAGTTCAGTTCTACCACCTCCATCTCGTTCTAGGACTCGAGATGTAACCGTTCAAACTCCTTACGCAGCTCGGGTGGCAGCTCCTGAACCGTGAATTGGTGACATGCTCCCTTTCGGCTCCACCCTTCGGCTTGTGCGCACTGGTGGACAGCGCCTCCTGAAACATGAAAAGTCCAGAGAAGCATGATTTTCCGACGTAGGCAAGTTTGGTTGCCACCTTCATAATATGCTAATATAGTAGTCCTTATGTGAGCCTAGTACCGTGTTCTCACCGTATCCTAAGTTTTTATCATAATATGATCCTTAATCCGTGCGCTATTCCCAACACGGCTGTGATACCATGCTGTGAGGATGCTCGATCCCGCATCACGGATCCATGCACGCTCACCCGGAAATCGCATTGGGTGGTGTCGTGCGATGCAGCACCCAACAACACACGAGTAAAGGAAAACTCATATTACATAAATCATTTGCTGAAGCGTACAAAGAGTTAACTTTACAAATACTTTACCTCAAAATAAACTACAGAGGAAGACTATAACTCTCACGACTCATTTCTAACTCAGCAACAAAGAAACTGTCCCGCCCACGGACGTTTCTTACTAGCAACACGAATAACAAACAGGAGCGGCGATGTTGCTCCTGAGTATCCACTCGGAGGGTTCCGAGTCTCATCGGACAACCATACTCATAAGCATAGAGTCAATACCTGCAAAACAACTAGTATAGTATCCGTGAGCAGAAAGCTCAGCAAGACTTAACGGTCAAATCTAGACATGAAACTCTACATGCGGGTAAAGACATAAAGTAGGATAGCAGTTTGCATAAAGAACTCACCTAAAAGTGGATCCTTATTCTCAGGTCTTATTAACAGCAAATTAATAGTAACCTTGGGCATGCCACATCGGGAGTCCACAATCAAACAAGAGACCCTTTCCCCCGATGTAAATTGCTCACAGTGGAAATGAATCGAATTTGCACTAGTCGAATCATAAAAAGTAACATCAAAATGCTTGTATCAACTTCACACCAGAATGATTATTTCTTATCTCATGCAAGTTTTACTACGTCAGGACTGTAAGAACAAGTATGCTCACTACCGCGAGCGACGGTGATTCGAATAAAAAAGACCCGGACTACACGACACGTACGCACGTACTCGATGTTGCCTATAGCAACCATCACTAACGTCGTACATGGCAGCCATTCCCAAGTTTCACCTACGTCAAATCGATCCGATCGTCCCGTACAGTAGCCTAACCTCATGGTGCACCTACCGACATGAGATGTCATGAGAGAGTTACCCACATACTGCACATCAGCCGTCTGCCTGAGGCGACCGGAAAAGTCGCAACGCAATCTTCCCAAGGTACATCGCTTTACTGGGTCTCATATAGTAGTGAGAATTGGGCCGGGCCAAATTTCAGCAGGCCAAAGCCCAGTTGGAAAGCACGGCACGGTGCCCGGTCCGGCACAAAAAGGATTCGGGTTGGGCCGGCTCGACATGATTTTTGGGTCGTGCCGGGCCTAGGAAACGGGCACGACGGGCAGCACGGCACGCACAATGTTTTGGGCCATGCTCTGGCCGGCCCAGCCCAAATTGGCCTGGTTTTTGAAACCGGCCCGAAAAAGCCCATCGGCCCGATTGTGGCCCGAAAAATTTGGCTTTTGTTTTGTTTTTTTGTGCGTGTGCATGAAGTTCTCAATAAATCTTGCAAGCTATCCTTATGTGCACAATTCTTTTTTTTTCCACTTTATATATTGTGATTTCCCTATATTCTTCCTGTATTTTTTGTATTTTGTTAAAAAAATCCGACTGCACAAATTTCAGACCGGGCTCAGGGCCGGCCACGGCCCGTTCTTGCATTTTGGGCCGCCCGGCCCGGCATGAATCGGCCCGTCGTGCTTTCGGGCCATGGGCCAAAATGGCCCAAAGCACGGCCCAATACCCACCACTGGTCCCATATAGCCAGCATGAGTCCGGTACACAACTCAAACTTGCTCAACAGAGCCGCATACGGATCGGTCCTTGACCGACACGGACAGGTCTAACGCACCCAGGCCCCTATGTCCTATTGCTCCTACAACCTGCCCGGTCTCAACTTCAACTTGCTAACAAATTTCTGAACCAATCCCGTATGCCCCTTTTTCTCCTGTTCATGCGACTAGCGTCCAACCACTCGTCTTCTACTGAACCCTAATTAAGCATGGCAGTTTCTACACGTGAAAAGACACCTACCCAATATTCCATAGGTTTCTCTGGTCATGCAAGAGGAGTATCAAAGCAACTAGACCTAATGCACATTTCATTTCCTAACCAACATAGTGAATACAAAGTAAAAACTTAAAAGTTGTCAAATGCAAACTGGAGCTTGCCTGTTTTGCAGGGGATAAAATATATAATCAGGTAGTATTCTCCTATCACTTGATAATCCTGACTTGATCGAACTTCAAGCAATAACCTCTGTCGAACTCCTTCGTCATGAACACTATCGACATGAATATGCATAAGTTGTTATAATGCAATTTAAAGAATTTACAGACTTGAACTTCTTAAGAACAGAGGCCTTAGGAGTTTAGTTATAGACTTACTAAGTTTCCTAATGAACGTATAAGATGAGCTGAACTAATGTGAAGAAAACTGGAGAAACTGAACTCCAATGATTCTGAAAATTTTACAGAAAGTCATATATTACACAGGGATTTAGTTTGCCAAATTGCAGCTAAAGTGGAAGTGTAACACCCTCAATTTCACTACGATGCATTGCATACATTTTCATATAGAAAAGCATTTAAAAAGAAGAAATAAAGAGAGGAATATAGAAGCAAATAAAATAATAAAAGGGATAGAAATGGAAAATAATGAGAATAAATAGGAAACAAAAAAGAAATAAAAATAAAAAATAAATAAAATAGCCAAATTGGACCACCCAAATTTTTCCCCAAATTTCCCCCTTCCCCAATTTTTTCAAATTTTTCCCAATTTTCCTGATTTCCCCAAAATTCTCCTAGGGAGAATTTCCCCCACACTTGGGGGGATTTTCCCCCAAATTGGCCGCACCAAATTAGGGGGGGGACCCTAATTGGGCCCCACCCCCTTAGCCGCAGCCCATTAGGGGGAACCCTAGTCCCCGACCTCTAGGACCCTTTTGTCCCCAAACTCTAGGACTCTTTTGTCCCCCACCTCTAGCACTCTTTTATTGCCCCTTATAAATATAACTCTCCCCCCTAGCCGCCCACCCTTTTCCCTCTTTTTGGCTGCCGCCTCCCCCCTGGTGCCAAGCCACGCCCCCCTTGCTGACAAGTCGCTGACCCCCCCCCGGCCGGAATTTGACCGCCGACGAGCCCTGTCACGCCTCGCCGTCACCGGAGAAGAAGCCCCCGATGTTCTGCCCTAGCCGCAGCCCCATAATTCTCCCTAGAAAATCTCCTGCTGCTGCCATTGCAAGGAGGGAGGCCCTGCCGCAAGGAAGAAGTGAGGTAGGTATTCGTTACCCCTCTTACAATGTCGCCGCTGTTTCTATGCACCGTTTTCTTCACCCCCTGCGAGCAGAAAAATTATGCGTGTGGACAGACCATGTGTTGGTCAATTTTTGACGGTGGAATTGATCTACACCTTGTGTCAAGATCATCACCACGTTCACACATGATCCCAGCAACCTTGATCACCATAAAACCTCATGGAAGCCTACTAAAACATGCAAGAACACGTACAAACTGGTTTTATAAAACTGCACCATAGGAATTGCATTCATTCACCTCATTGCATCTGGAGTGAAGTTTGTGCATGACCATTGATTGCTGTAAATTTTGTATGTGCCTGGTCGTGAGTAGAAGGAAAAGCACAAGAGGCCGTCTATGAGGAGCTATAGCACCAAGACTTCGAGATGCTTGAGCAACACGAGCCACAGGAGCAAGGCAAGTGCCCCTTGACCATATTGATCATATGTTTTCGAAACTGTTTTGCTTACGAAAATTCGTATGCATGAGTCAACTTGATGGGACCTTTTATAGGAGTTTACTAGTTTTGTTAACCATCCTTGTCGCCGGGAAAATTGATGAGTCGGGTATGGTCATTTTTCCTTTTTGCTTCGCTTAACTTACGGGATACAGGAAGCTGAAATAAAACATGTTTGCTACTGTATCATGATATTAAAGATGATGAGAACTTTATGATGTTGATGAGCATGGAATCGGGGAGATCTAAGAAAACTTGGTTCGTGGATGTTGCTTAATGAGATGGTGGTTTACTTGCTATATATATAAGGACCAGTTCATGCGAGCACATGCCAGGAAAACAGTGCCACCACAACGCCAAATATGGGTGCGGCTTAGCTGACTAATTAGGTGTGTTTCTAGCTTGTTATGGACCGTTGGATGGCGCGGGGAATGGGAGTCGATGAGGACTGCCTTAGGAACGGTGGGAGAATGGAGATTTGAGCCTGCCGGTGAAACCTCAGTGGATCCGTACATCCTAGTAGCCCCTTTGTAAAGGCTATTTTGTGATCTCTTGGCCATACACCGACGATTGTGTACTGGTATAATGGAGGTTCTTTCTAGTCGCCAACGGGTGACAAAATCACAAACTTGTGGGTAAAGTGGTGCCACCTCTGTAGAGTGTAAAACTATCATGATAGCCATGCTTCCAGTCACAAGCACCTGGCCAACTTCCATGATTAGAGGCAAAACTTGGTATGGATATTTGAGTATGGTCATTGGGATTGGTTTTTGGGACTGTTTTGGGTTATGACAATGAGTTTGGTTTCGGTTATATGAAAATGAGATGGTTATGAATAATTATGAGTATGATGTGAACTTGAGAAAGATTAATGGCTGGTTGAGACTTGATAAATGTTGAACAACGATGAAGGAATGTTGCTGAATTACTTGGTTATGATGGGATTAAACTTACCTAGAAATAGTTGTTGTTTTTACCATGTTTGTGAAATAAAATTTGCTTGCTGCAATGAACCTTTTTACTGCCTACCTTGTTGTAAGCTACATGTCATGCTTTCCCCGCACTTGCTGAGTATGACATGTACTCACCATTGCATTCCCACATATACATCAGCTACAGGAAAACAATATTTCGAGGAACATGTGGAGTACTAGGCATGCACACTACCGTCAACATGCCTGTGAAATGGAAGTTGGAGCCTGCTGTCTTTAGTGATTTTCCTCTGTCGTTAGAGTCTTCCGCTGCAAGAATAAGTTAGATGTTCATGACTGAGACATTGAGTCATTGTAATAAAGTACTTAAACATCATTTGTACGTTGTTATATTCTGAACCCAATTTGTGGAATACATGTGTATGTGTGAAAAACATTCTGGGCACACATATGCATTCACTTGGTTCATTTTCAAAACTGGGTGTCACAAATTGGCATCAGAGACACGTTGACCGTAGGACACAAGCCTAGATAGAATGGACACTCTAAAACACATAGAAACACCCCTCTAAACTGTTATTTTCGAAAATTTCTTTCTGCTGCACTTTATTTGTCAACTCAGCCACCGCAAAGTGCTATTTTCAGCCCTCTTTTTCTCTTCTTTTGGACAGCAACACTTTTGTTTTCTTGCTTCATAACTTTTGAATTTTTGGAGTTATTTTCCTCTTTTCTAAAGTTTCCCATGTCTTATTTATAGAAGTCGGTGACTAGGAGCACAGCACGCATAAGTACTCGTCCACCGCCACATGGGAGTGCACTTAACCCAATTGAGGTGTCCGATGGACCATATTGGGATGAGGTGAAGATGGAACTTGTCACACCCGGTTTTTCCGAAGAACAACCAAGTGAATATCACATGTATGCCAGGATCATTTTCTCATACATGTGATGACAAATAGTGAAGCATCATTTATTACAAGCCAGGTGTCGATTATAAATAAGTCTTACATAGAAAATGTCTCGTTGGACAATAAAAAGTTCATCACAAGTAAATAAACTAGCAGCGGAATATTATTCTTGAGGGCTCCGTTACAGGCGTTGCCCGGGGGACTCCATGAACCTAGAAACCTTCTTCGGGTCCAAAGTCTTGGTCATTATACACCACCTCATTATCTTGACCTGAGTAGCAATATAAACCAACAAAATATGCAAGGTTGAGTACCGATGGTACTCAGCAAGTGTGGGAAAATTTTGTCATGCATGGCTAGAGCAAGGAGAGGTTGAACTCATGGTTAAAGCACTACGCAATTAATACCTATCACCTTAGCTTATTAAGCACCTACATTACTACATAGATGAAATGATCCCAATCTCCCATCCCATCATCATAATCAAATAACCATAACATCATTTCCAATGTTAAGCTCCCCGCTTAACATCCACAACTTCCAAAATCATCAATCCTCTAATCATGAATAAGTCCAGGCCGCTCTTGACCGTGAGCACAGCTGTCATGACAGTTTTGACTCTGCGGAGTTTGTACCACTGTACCCACATGTAGTGATTTCATCCCCCGTTGCCGGGTGGACTAAAAGAACCTCCATTATGCCAGTGGCTACGAACCACATTCACACTTCCCAGGTGTGTAGCCAGGAGATCACTACGAAGCCTTTACAAAGGGATCCCCGACAAGCGTGGGGCCACTGAGATTTCACCCCTAACAGCATACAAGAGGCTCCAACCCCGCTGCAATGGCCCCCTCTTGAGCCTTGCGGTTTATATGGTAGTCCAGCTGACACCTACTCCCCGCACCATCCAACACACCCATACTACGCCGGGGATACACCTAATTAATTGACCAAGCTGCCGCATCTCAGCATGTGGTTGGCACTGTAAAGCCAGGTTACATGCTCCATGAACCGGTCCTTAGGATCCAGGCAAGTACTAAACACAAACCCGAGTCTCGTGCACCCAGCACACAACCAAAACATCCAACTTGCCTTGATCCCTACCTCTACATAACTCACAATATCTCACTCAAGAGTATGGTAAAATAAACTGATGATCTCATATCCCAAATATCCCATGCTAAGCATGGCTAAGCATATGCATAATAATAAATGACATGATAAAATAAATCCAAACCCAAGCTACAAGGAAACAAGGTAATGCAATTCTAGGGAAACTTCCTAGCATGAGTTTCATATTTCAATTGACAATGCAAATAATTCTAGCTACACATCCTAACATAGGATCAAAGTGGTCAAGGACACTTGCCTCCTTCCTGCTGCTCTTGGAATGGGTAGTCCTGATCTTGGAAAGGAAGAACTTGCTCTGGAGCAGGTTCTACATCATACCATCACACATAGCAAAAGAAAAACAATAATCCATAAGACATAGTTCACACTTCCACTTCATACTAACCACACATTCACATTTATGAAAGTCTTTCACAATTATATGTGTTGTGGTTACTCTATATGTGTTGATTTGTGGCTTACATGCACTTTTAATCACGTGTATATGATTCCTACTTTAGTATTCACATTTATGCTTGCATACTTTATATATGAGTTTCCAATTTAAATAAATTCCTTATATTTAATTACTACACCTTTTAGCTACCAAGTATGCATAAAAGGTATTTTCCTACTCCATATGTGTCTTCAGAATTTCTACCAACCCGAAACTGAATTCTTTGGATTTTAGAAACTTCATTTACCATTTACTAGTTGCTATATTTTCAGATTTATGTCCTATGCCTAAATGTGAACTTTATTATGAAAATAACAAGACACATCATCTAAACAGAATAGGTTCTGATCTAAAATATTTACTAATATATTTTTGACCTTTTCCTCTGATGTAAACTATTTTATAATTATTTTCCCTATTTTCCAGAACTATTCTTTACTTAAAAATGCGTCCCTAAATGTGAATAATAAATTAAACAGATTCATTTCAGCCCAAAATATATTTTTATCTCACTCCAAAGTTTTCTAAATACTGAGAAAGTTTTTAATTTAATTTTGACAATATGTTTGTCCCACTTTTTAAATTTTAAACACTAGCCGCATATTCAATTTCCTAAATTAAATATTAAACAGGGCTAAAAAGGTAAACTTACCCCACTATATGGTCTATAATATTATTTTAACAATTTTCAGGGGTCTAGCTATACATAACAGAGGAGTTTTTCCTAATTTTTATTAAGTCCAGGGGCTAAAACTGATTTTTAAATAAATTTACATGATTTTCTGAAGTTCCAGGGGCTAGATTAGAAGTTTCTGGGGCTAGCTCTTATTTCCCGAGAACCCCAGGGGGTAGCACGTAAGATTTCCAGTCTTTATAATGCGGGGCTGACGTGGACCGTCCAATTTAAAACAGACGGCTGAGGTTATAACATCGAAGCGGTACGCGGGGATTTAAACCCTACCGTGCGATTTAAAATAAACGGCGCACAAGCGGCCACGTCGCTCTGATCGAGCGCGGGCGGCGCTGCCGGCGGCGCACGGCGGCGGGAGGCGGTGATCTCGCCGGAGAGTTTCGGATCTTCGGGAATTCCTCCTAGAACTGTGATTTTATGGCATAGATCGGTGGAGGGGAGGTCGGGGATCTCACCTCGGGGGTTTTCTTGAGCTTGGAGGTCCTGGAAGGCGGTCGGCGTCGAGGTCTGAAGTGAAACCACGGCGATGCTCGTCGGCGCTGTGTTTGAACCGCAAGTCACCGAGTTTTCTGCACCTGCAGGGTTCCCCGGAGGCGGTGGATCAAGACCAGCGAGTTAGATCGGAATTTCCGAGCTTAGATCGGCCAGAATTCGCCGGAGAAGGCTCGGTTTCTCACAGGAGTAAAATCGGCGGATCACGTGGGAAAAACAGAACGAGGCCGGGGTTTTTATAGACGGGGCAGGGCGGCGGGGTGGTTTAGATCGAGTTTGCGTCGCCCCTGATCGGAATTCGGCTGGGATTCGCAGAAATCCGGGTCGGTTTGGATTCGGGGTGAGAGAGTCCCGGCGCGGGCGCGAGGTAGAAGAAGGGCTGGTGGGCCCCGCCTGTCAGTGGGAGGAAGAGGCGCACGCGGCTGCGGGCTGGCGCGGGTGCTGGTTGGGCCGGCTGGTGGGTTTCGGCCCACTGGCCGGTTTTTTTCTGTTTTCTTTTTTTCTTTTTCTATTTCTTTCCTGTTTTGAGTTTAAATTGAATTCCAGTTTGAATTTAAATTGTTGCAAAACATGCAACACGTCCAAAAAATTTTAAATTCCCCTCTTAACAGGATTTTGGGTCTTAACAGGATTTTGGGGTGTTACAGAACTCCATGAGGAAGATGAAGTCAGTAGCTTCATGCAAGAGTAAGATGATCTGGAAGAGCTGGAACCAATCGAAGAAAACATGGAAGATGATCCACAAGAACAGCATTAGTACGCACCTCAGGAGGAGTTTCACGCGGGCTTACACCCAGCGGAGCCTCACGAAGCTATGTCGGAAGGAGATGAATCCGAAGAGGATCCACCCCTTGCTGAGGCCGAGAATGAAGGTGATGAACAGGCCAACCATTCAGTTCAAGAATTTCAGTCTGACGGGATGGAAGGAGGACACATATCCAAGGAACTTAAAGAGTTTTTGGACTGCTGCAGCCTATACCCGGAATATCTTCTCAAGAAAGTCCCTCGTCTCGGACATGAAGAGTGGAAGGCTGAGGTAACCATCCTATATAACGGTAGGGTTGTCACCCGGCACTTCGCACCCACATGGAGAGCTACAAGGGCAGAAGCTATTGATGATGCCGCATGGGATGCATTCACCAGACTGTGCTACGCTTTCCGTGACTAGCATGAGAACACTACTTTTGGGCTGCACCCATATCGGAAGAGTGGTACAAGGGAGATCATTGTACTGCATGGAGGAGATCTTTCCAACCCACAAGCTGCTGATAAGTCTCAGAGGTTGCTCGTGGATTTAGGAAACCGCTATGCAAGGGCACAAGAAGAGATCCGTTACCTCCGCAAGAAGCTGTACTTGTTAGAAAAACAAGAGGAGACTCATGCCAACGCCGGAGCAAATGGAGTACCAGTGTCATCTATCCCTACATGGACTGCTGTCCCACCATGGCGTGTGCCCATGTATGGACCACCCCCATCACACGGCAAGAACAGCACCGGATCTCACGATTAAGTAAGGTTTTCATTGAATAATGCTGTAATAGGAACGTTTAGATCGTAGTAAGTCAAACAAGAGTGGTGTACATAATTTTTTTTATGATGATTTCTTGTGTTTGTGTGCTGGTGTGAATTGTGGGACGCTTCGGCAAATGTCCACATCCACACATAGTGGAGATATGTGAGATGCTTCGGCACTTGTTCACATCCTCATATAGGCTGAAATTAATAAAAGGAGTTTCTTAGTTCATACACCTTGATGCATATAGTTGGGGGATCATTCTAAATCTTTATTTCCTACTCTACTCTCCCTCACACAGATGGTGAGAGAAAACTCCAACCATCAACGAAGGAACGCTCAACCACAGGAGGATGGCAATGTTGAAGTTCCTGAAAATGCCAACCCGGGACTGATGCAAGCAACCTTGAACGTTTGATGGCTATGCAGAACCTGCTCATGCAAACTATGATACAAACATTGGGACAGCTGTAGGCCAACAACAACAACAATCCTAACCCCATTCCTGCACCCCCACCGCCGCCACCACCACCACCGCCGGTTCACAACAGATTGGAAGAATTAATGAGTACTAGGCTGCCTACTTTTGCACAAGCCAATGATCCTATGGAGGCTGATTATTGGCTGAAGTGTATTGAAAAGAAGCTTGCTACTGTTCAATGCAATGATTGGGAGAAAGTTCTCTTCGCATCGCACCAACTTATGGGAGCAGCCGCTGATTGGTGGGACGCTCTTTGCAATGCCCATGTCAACCAGGAGACTATCACTTGGGCTGAATTCAAGGAGAGTTTCCACTCTCACTATGTCCGTGCAGGAGTAATGATGCTTGAAAGGCAAGAGTTTGAAGGTCTCCGCCAAGGAAGGAAGAGGGTGAATGAGTACCTCAAAAAGTTCACTCAGCTATCAAGGTATGCTCCAGAAGATGTTAACTCGGATCACAGAAAGCAGTACTTGTTCATGAGGGGATTGACCAATGAAATTCAAGTTCAGCTGCTTAACAATGATTATGCAAACTTCCAAAAGCTTGTTGACAAAGCTATAGTGGTGTATCGAAAGATCCGTGAGATTGAACAAGAGGGAAAGAGGAAGATGCCGTATCAAGGACAGCCACAAGAAAGTAATGTATGTCCTTGTTTCATGCCACCAGCTGCACAACACTATGGCTCGTCTGCTTCTACTTTCCGCCGTGCAAATCCACCTCATTCTAATCATCCACCGTAGCAACGTCCTTTTATGCAAGCACCTCGTATGCCTATGCCTCCTAAGCCCCGTCCCAACGTGTGCGCCTATGATCAAAACCAGCCTCGCCCCAACATTCCTGCTGTTATGGGAAACAAGGCATGTTTTTCATGCAGAGAGGCGGGACACTTTGCAAGTCAGTGCCCGAAGAAAGGCCTTGGACAGCCGAGCAACGCACCTAAGCAGAACCCACGGACGAATGGAGGAGCTATGCATGATAACAGTGGACAGCAGAACTATGCTCGTGGCAATGTGAATCACGTCTCCGCTGAGGAAGCAACACAAGATGAGGATGTCATGATTGGTATGTTTCTCGCCAACTCCAACCCAGCCACTGTTTTATTGGATTCCGGAGAATCGCATTCGTTCATCTCATTCAAGTATGTTGCCAAGTATAACCCGGCTATCATGATAGTTTTACACTCTGCAGAGGTAGCACCACTTTACCCACAATTTCGTGATTTCGTCAGCCATCGGCGACTAGAGAAAACCTCCTTTCTGCAACTACACAACCTTTGGTGTATGGACAAGAGATCACAAAATAGCATTTACAAAGGAGCTACTAGAATGTACGAACCCAGTGAGGTTTCACCGGAAGGCTCGAATCTACATTCTCCCACCCATGGGCCCCCTCGGGTGCCATGCAGTTCCCAGGGCAGTCCTCCTCGACTTCCATTCCCCACATTATCCAATGGTCCATAACATGCTAGCAACACACCTAATTAGTCAGCTAAGCCACACCCATGTTTGGCCTTGTGGTGGCACTGTTTTCCTAGCATATTCTCGCATGAACCGGTCCTTAGATCTACGGCAAGCAAACCACATTTCATCCAGAAAGTTCCACGAACCAAGCTTGCCTAAATCTCCCCGATTCAATGCTCATTAACATCATAATGTTCTCATTATCTTTAATCTTTATTAGTGCAGTAGGTAACCAAGTTTTATTTCAGTTTTCCCGTATCCCGTAAGTTAAGCGAATCCAAAAGCGGAAACGACCATACCCGACTCAATTATGTTTCCCGGTGACAAGGGTGGCTAACAAAGCTAGTCAACTCCTACCAGAGGGTTTCCTATCAAGTTAACACGAGCATGCAGTTTTAACAAACAAAACAGTTCAAAAACATAAGTTCAACATGGTCAAGGGGCACTTGCCTTGGTCCCACGATTCATGTTGCTCAAGCGTCTCGAAGTCTTGGTGCTGTAGTTCCATGTAGACGGCCTTTTGAGCATGTCCTTCTACTCACGACCACGTACATACAAATAATACAGCAATCAAACGTCATGCACAAACTTTACTCAAGATGCAATGAGATAGAGGAATGCACAAACAGTTTGCACGTGTTCTTGCAAGTTTTAGTAAGCTTCCATGGGGTTTTACAAAGAACAAGGCTGCTGGAATTAAGTGTGGACGTGATTATGATCTTAACTCAAGTTGTAGATCAATTCCACCATCAAAACTTAACCAGAACGTGGTCTACCCACATGCCGAAATTTCTGCTCGCAGGGGGTGGCGAAAAACGGGTGCGTAGCAACAGCGGCAATGTGGTAAGAGGGGCAACGGGGACCTACCTCTCTTCTCCCTCCTATCCTCCTTGCGGCTGGACCTTTTTCCTTGCAATGGTAGCAGCTGGGGTTTTTCTTTGGAGAATTGTAGAGCTGCGGCTAGGGCAGGGTGTCGAGGTCTTCATCTCTGGCGACGACGAGGCGAGGCAGAGCTTCGACGTCGGCCAAACCTCAGCAGGGGCGGCGACCAGGGCTTTGCAGCAAGGAGGGCGGTGGATAGGGTTTTTTAGGGCTGGGGGTGGCGACTAGGGGGGTTATTTATAAGGGGGGGGAATAGCTAAGGGGCTATGATTTTAGCAACTCATTTATGCAAGGGCTGATATTTAATTTGAGAAGAGGTTGGAGCTAGGGGCTAAGATTTAATCAATTATTTTCCAGCAAGGGATGAGATTATTTGGGGGAAAAGAAAATCCAAGAAAAAGAAAAAGGGGGGACGGCCATGGTTTTCCCCCTTAGGGTGGTGCGGCCAAGGGGAGGGGGAAATTCCACAAGGTGGGGTGAAAATCCCTAGGGATTTGGTGCATCCAAATTTTAGGGGAAATTCCCCCAAATCTTGGGAAAAATCCCCTAGAGGGAGATTTTAGGGGGGGGGGGCGAATTTGGGGGAAATTGGGGGGGGGTGGATTTGGGGCAGCCAGGATTTATTTATTTTTTCTTTTTCTTGTTATTTCCTTTTCTTTTCTATTTATTTTTATTGTTTCCTATTTTTATTAGCTTTTTATTTATTTGTTTGTTTCTATGTTACTTCCTTTATTTTCTTATTCTTTTTATATGCTTCTCTACATGAAAATGGATGCAATGCATGGTGATGAATATGAGGGTGTAACAAACCTACCCCCCTTAAAATGAATCTATCCCTCGATATTCGATAGAGTGGAGAAAAGATGATGGAATTCCGTCTTGATGTTTTCTTCCTGCTCCCATGTAGCTTCTGCTTCCGTGTGATGGCTCCATTCTACCTTGCACCAACGGATCATCTTGTTCCTCGTGATCCTTTCCTTTATGTTCAAGATTTTGATGGTGTGTTCCGCGTAGGTCAGATCCTCCTGAAGTTCTAACTCATTCATCGGTAATTGTTCCTCCGGCACTCTTAGGTACTTCTTGAACTGGGATACGTGATATACATCGTGCACGTCGGAGAGGTGCGTTGGCAGCTCTAGTTGATAGACTACCTCTCCTTGCTTTCCCAAAATCTTGAATGGCCCGATGTAACGAGATACTAACTTGCCTTTGATGTTGAACCGTCGTTTGCCTCGGATAGGCGACACCTTAAGATACACAAAGTCCACGACTTCGAATGTCAAACTCCTTCTCTTATTGTCCACATAGCCTTTTTGTCGTGACTGAGCGGCCTTCAGGTTTTTACCTATTGTTTGGACTTGCTTCTCAGCCTCCTGCAACACTTCGGGTTCAAATACTGGGTTGTCTCCCGTCTCATTTCAAGACAGGGGTGTTCTACACCGTCTACCTGTGAGACCTATATGTGCTGAATATATTGGCTATGACGATATGTAACACCCTCAAATTTATTACCATGCATTGCATACATTTTTCATATAGATAAGTATTGTAAAAGAAGTAGAAATGGAGAAAGAACTATAGAAATTGAGAAAGAACCATAGAAATGGAGGAAGAACCATAGAAATGGAGGAAGAACCATAGAAATGGAGGAAGAACCATAGAAATAGAGAAGGGAATATAGAAATGGAGAATGGAATATAGAAATGGAGAATGGGACATAGAAATGGAGAGGGGAATATAGAAATGGAAAAAGGGACATAGAAATGGTGAGAAATAGAAAAAAGATAGCTGAAATGAGCCATTCCCAAATTTCCCCCTAAATTTCCGAATTCCCCAATTCCCCAAAAGGGGAATTTTCTCCACATTTGTGGGAAATTAATCTCCAATGCTGCCGCAGTCAAAAAGGGGGGAAAATCCCTAGGACTCTTTGGTTGAGTTCCAAATTGACTAGGACTCTTGGTTGAGTTCCAATTGGAGTAGGACTCCACTTTCTCCCCCTTATAAATACAACCCTCAGTTCTTCCCTTGGCCGCAGCCCTCCACCTCCCCAAGTCGCCGAGTTGGAGCCCCCACTCCAAGTCGCCGAGTTGGCCACCCCCCTGCCGGAGTTTGGTCGCCGGTGAGCCCCGCCGATGAGCCCCACCGACGAGCCCCGCCAGCGAGCCCCGCCGTCGAGCCCCACCGTCGAGCGCTACCGTCGAGCCTCGTCGTCGAGCCTTGTCATCGAGACCCGCCGACGAACCCCGTCACGCCTTGCCGTGGCCGGAAAAGAAGCCGACGATCTGTCCTACCCTAATCTTCCATAGAAAAATTCCCCACTGCTGCCGTTGCTAGGAGAAAGGCCATGCCAGAAGGAGGAAGTGAGGTAGGTCTCCATTACCCATCTTACGACGTCGCCGCTGTTTCTACGCATCCGTTTTCTTCGCCCCCTTTGAGCAGAAATTTTTGCGTGTGGATAGATCAAGTATTGATTGTTTTTGATGGTGAAATTGATCTAGATCTTGAGTCAAGATCATCACCACATCCACACTTGATCCCTACACCCTTTTTCATCATAAAATCCCATGAAAGCCCATTAAAACATGCAAGAACACGTACAAACTGGTTCTATAAAACTGCACTATAGGATTTGCATTCATCTACCCCTTTGCATCTTGAGTAAAGTTTGTGCATGATGATTGATTGCTGTAAATTCTGTATGTGCGTGGTTGTGAGTAGAAGGACAAGCTCAAGAGGCCGTCTGTGAGGAACTACAGCACCAAGACATTGAGACGCTTGAGCAACACGAACCACGGGAGCAAGTGCCCCTTGACCATATTGATCCCATGTTTTGAAACTGTTTTGTTTGCGAAAACTCGTATGCTTGAGTCAACTTGATGGGACACCCTTTTATAGGAGTTTACTAGTTTTGTTAACCATCCTTGTCGCCGGGAAAGTTGATGAGTCGGGTATGGTCGTTTTTCCTTTTTGCTTCGCTTAATTTATGGGATACAGGAAACTGAAATAAAACATGGTTAGCTACTGCACTCATATGCATCATGATGACGAGAACTTGATGATGTTAATAAGCATGGAATCGGGGAGATCTATGCAAGCCTTGCTCGTGGATGTTGCTGGATGAGATGGTGGTTTACTTGCCATAGATCTAAGGACCGGTTCATGCGAGAACATGCTAGGAAAACAGTGCCACCATAAGGCCAAGTATGGGTGCGGCTTAGCTGATTAATTAGGTGTGTTGCTAGCTTGTTATGCACCGTTTGATGGCGCGGGGAATAGGAGTCGAGGAGGACTGCCCTGGGAACTGCATGGCACAAGAGGGGCCCGTGGGTGGGAGAATGGAGATTCGATTCTGCCAGTGAAACCTTAGTGGGTCCGTACATCTAGTAGCCCCTTTGTAAAGGCTATTTTGTGATCTCTTGGCCATACACCGACAGTTGTGTACTGGTATAATGGAGGTTTCTCTAGTCACCGACGGGTGACGAAATCACAAACTTGTGGGTAAAGTGGTGCCACCTCTGCAGAGTGTAAAACTATCATGATAGCCGTTCTTCCGGTCACAAGCACCTGGACAACTTCCATGATTAGAGGGAAAATTTGGGATGGTTATTCGGTATGGTTATGGTATGGTCATTGTGATTGGTTTTGGGACTGTTTTGAATCATGACAATGAGTTTGGTTTTGGCTATATGAATATGAGATGGTTATGAATATTTATGAGCACGGGATGAACTTGAGAAAGATTATTGGTTGGTTGAAGCATGATAAATGGTGAATTATGATGAGAGAATGTTGCTGAGTCACTTCATTATGATGGGATAAGTTTCACTTAGAAATAGTTACTGCTTTTATCATGTTTGTGAAATAAAATTTGCTTGCCGCAATGAGCCTTTTTATTCCATACCTTGTTGTAAGCTACATGTCATACTTTTCCCGCACTTGCTGAGTATGAAATGTACTCACCCTTGCATTACCACATAAACATCAGCTACAGGAGATGAGTACTTCGAGGACCATTTGAAGTACTAGGCGTGCGAACTACCGTCAACATGCCTGTGGAGTTGAATATTGGAGCCTACTGTTTAGTTATTTCCGCTGTCGTTTAGAGACTTCCACTGCAAGAATAAGTTAGAGATTCATGAGTGAGACATTGATTCTTTGTAATAAAGTACTTAAACACTATTTATTCGTGGTTATATTTTGAATTTAGTTTGTGGATTACATGTGTATGTGTGATGAACATCCTGGGCACACATATGCATTCACTTGGTTCTATTTTTGGAACCGGGTGTCACAAATTGGTATCAGAGCCACGTTGACCGTAGGATGCAGGCCTAGGTAGAATGGACACTCTAAAACACAAAGGCACACCCCTCTAAACTGTTATTTTCAAAAATTGCTTGCTGCTGCACTTTACTTGTCAATTCAGCCACCGCAAAGTGCTATTTTCAGCCCCTCTTTTCTCTTCTTTTGGACAACAACACTTTTGCTTTCTTGCTCCATAGCTTCTGAAGTTTTGGAGTTATTTCTTTCTTCTCTAAAGTTTCTCATGTCTTATTTATAGATGTCAGTGATCAGGAGCACAGCACGCATAAGAACTCATCCACCACCACGTGGGGGTGCTCTTAACCCCATTGAGGTGTCCGATGGACCATATTGGGAGGAGGTGAAGAAGGAACCTCATGATGAAGAGGAAGTCAATAGCTCTATGCATGAGGAAGAGGACCCGGAAGAGGTGGAACCATTCGAAAATGATATGGAAGATGATCCACAAGAACGGCATTGGTACGCACCTCAGGAGGAGTTTCACGCGGGCTTACACCCCGTGGAGTCTCATGAAGCAATGTTGGGAGGAGATGAACCCGAGGAGGAGCCACCCCTTGCTGAGGCCAATAATGAAGTGATGAACAGTCCAACCGTTCAGTTCAAGAATTTCGGTCCGACGGGATGGAAGGAGGACACATATCCAAGGTGCTCAAAGAGCTCCTGGATTGCTGCAGCCTATACCCGAAATATCTTCTCAAGAAAGTCCCTCGTTTTGGACATGAAGAATGGAAGGCTGACGGAACCATCCTATCTAACGGTAATGTTGTCACACTGCACTTCACACCCACATGGAGAGCTACAAGGGCAAAAGCTATCGATGATGCTGCATGGGAAGCACTCACCGGACTGTGCTACGCCTTCCGTGGGCAGTTTAAGAACACTACTTTTGAGCTGCACCAGTATCGGAAGAATGGTACAAGGGAGATCATTGGACCCCACGGAGGAACTCTTTCCAACCCACAAGCTGCTGACAAGTCTCTGAGGTTGCTCGTGGAGTTAGGAAACCTCTATGCAAGCGCACAAGAAGAGATCTGTTACCTCCGCAAGAAGCTCTATTTGCTGGAGAAACAGGAGGAAACTCATGCCAACGCAGGAGCGAATGGAGCACCAGCGTCATCTAACCCTACATGGACTGCCGACTCACCATGGTGTGCGCCCATGTATGGACCACCTCCGTCACACGGCGAGAACAGCACCGGTTCTCACGATTAAGTTCAGGTTTCCCATTGAATAAAGTTATCATAAGAACGCTTAGATTGTAGTAGCTTGAATAAGAGTGTTATGCTGAGATTTTGTGATGATTGCTTGTGTTTATGTGCTTGGTGTGAGTTGTGGGACGCTTCGGCAAATGTCCATATCCACACATAGTAGAGAGATGTGAGATGCTTCGGCACGTGTTCACATCCTCATAGGCTGAAATTAATAAAAGAAGTTTCTTAGTTCATACACCTTGATGCATATATTTGGGAAATCACTTCTTTTAATTCTGAATTCTATTCCGAGGGTAAGCATTAAAATAAGGGGGGTAGACTTCCTCGCCAACCTTATCGTCTTGGATTCCCAAGGGATCGACATAATACTTGTAATGGACTGGTTAAGCAAGCACAACGGAGTGATTCAATGTGCTCAGAGGATCGTGCAGTTGAGAAGTGAGCACAGTACTCGTATTGAGGGAGACTTTAGCGGGGGGGGGGGGGCGAATTTGGGGGAAATTGGGGGGGGGTGGATTTGGGGCAGCCAGGATTTATTTATTTTTTTCTTTTTCTTCTTATTTCCTTTTCTTTCCTTTTTATTTTTATTGTTTCCTATTTTTATTATCTTTTTATTTATTTGTTTGTTTCTATGTTACTTCCTTTATTTTCTTATTCTTTTTATATGCTTCTCTACATGAAAATGGATGCAATGCATGGTGATGAATATGAGGGTGTAACAAACCTACCCCCCTTAAAATGAAACTATCCGTCGATATTCGATAGAGTAGAGAAAAGATGATGGAATTCCGTCTTGATGTTTTCTTCCTGCTCCCATGTAGCTTCTGCTTCCGTGTGATGGCTCCATTCTACCTTGCACCAACGGATCATCTTGTTCCTCGTGATCCTTTCCTTTATGTCCAAGATTTTGATGGTGTGTTCCGCGTAGGTCAGATCCTCCTGAAGTTCTAACTCATTCATCGGTAATTGTTCCTCCGGCACTCTTAGGTACTTCTTGAACTGGGATACGTGAAATACATCGTGCATGTCGGAGAGGTGCGTTGGCAGCTCTAGTTGATAGACTACCTCTCCTTGCTTTCCCAAAATCTTGAATGGCCCGATGTAACGAGATACTAACTTGCCTTTTATGTTGAACCGTCGTTTGCCTCAGATAGGCGACACCTTAAGATACACAAAGTCCACGACTTCGAATGTCAAACTCCTTCTCTTATTATCCACATAGCCTTTTTGTCGTGACTGAGCGGCCTTCAGGTTTTTACCTATTGTTTGGACTTGCTTCTCGGCCTCCTACAACACTTTGGGTTCAAATACTGGGTTGTCTCCCGTCTCATTTCAAGACAGGGGTGTTCTACACCGTCTACCTGTGAGACCTATATGTGCTGAATATATTGGCTATGACGATATGTAACACCCTCAAATTTATTACCATGCATTGCATACATTTTTCATGTAGATAAGTATTGTAAAAGAAGTAGAAATGGAGAAAGAACTATAGAAATTGAGAATGAACCATAGAAATGGAGAAAGAACCATAGAAATGGAGGAAGAACCATAGAAATGGAGGAAGAACCATAGAAATAGAGAAGGGAATATAGAAATGGAGAATGGAATATAGAAATGGAGAATGGGACATAGAAATGGAGAGGGGAATATAGAAATGGAAAAAGGGACATAGAAATGGTGAGAAATAGAAAAAAGATAGTTGAAATGAGCCATTCCCAAATTTCCCCCTAAATTTCCGAATTCCCCAATTCCCCAAAAGGGGAATTTTCCCCACATTTGTGGGAAATTAATCCCCAATGCTGCCGCAGCCAAAAAGGGGGGAAAATCCCTAGGACTCTTTGGTTGAGTTCCAAATTGACTAGGACTCTTGGTTGAGTTCCAATTGGAGTAGGACTCCTCTTTCTCCCCCTTATAAATACAACCCTCAGTTCTTCCCTTGGCCGCAGCCCTCCACCTCCCCAAGTCGCCGAGTTGGAGCCCCCACTCCAAGTCGCCGAGTTGGCCACCCCCCTGCCGGAGTTTGGTCGCCGGTGAGCCCCGCTGATGAGCCCCACTGACGAGCCCCGCCAGCGAGCCCCACCGTCGAGCCCCACCGTCGAGCGCTACCGTCGAGCCTCGTCGTCGAGCCTTGTCATCGAGACCCGCCGACGAGCCCCGTCACGCCTTGCCGTGGCCGGAAAAGAAGCCGACGATCTGTCCTACCCTAATCTTCCATAGAAAAATTCCCCACTGCTGCCGTTGCTAGGAGAAAGGCCATGCCACAAGGAGGAAGTGAGGTAGGTCTCCATTACCCATCTTACGACGTCGCCGCTGTTTCTACGCATCCGTTTTCTTCGCCCCCTTTGAGCAGAAATTTTTGCGTGTGGACAGATCAAGTTTTGATCGTTTTTGATGGTGAAATTGATCTAGATCTTGAGTCAAGATCATCACCACATCCACACTTGATCCCTACACCCTTTTTCATCATAAAATCCCATGAAAGCCCATTAAAACATGCAAGAACACGTACAAACTGGTTCTATAAAACTGCACTATAGGATTTGCATTCATATACCCCTTTGCATCTTGAGTAAAGTTTGTGCATGATGATTGATTGCTGTAAATTCTGTATGTGCGTGGTCGTGAGTAGAAGGACAAGCTCAAGAGGCCGTCTGCGAGGAACTACAGCACCAAGATATTGAGACGCTTGAGCAACACGAACCACGGGAGCAAGTGCCCCTTGACCATATTGATCCCATGTTTTGAAACTGTTTTGTTTGCGAAAACTCGTATGCTTGAGTCAACTTGATGGGACACCCTTTTATAGGAGTTTACTAGTTTTGTTAACCATCCTTGTCGCCGGGAAAGTTGATGAGTCGGGTATGGTCGTTTTTCCTTTTTGCTTCGCTTAATTTATGGGATACAGGAAACTGAAATAAAATATGGTTAGCTACTGCACTCATATGAATCATGATGACGAGAACTTGATGATGTTAATAAGCATGGAATCGGGGAGATCTATGCAAGCCTTGTTCGTGGATGTTGCTGGATGAGATGGTGGTTTACTTGCCGTAGATCTAAGGACCGGTTCATGCGAGAATATGCTAGGAAAACAGTGCCACCATAAGGCCAAGTATGGGTGCGGCTTAGCTGATTAATTAGGTGTGTTGCTTGCTTGTTATGCACCATTGGATGGCGCGGGGAATAGGAGTCGAGGAGGACTGCCCTGGGAACTGCATGGCACAAGAGGGGCCCGTGGGTGGGAGAATGGAGATTCGATCCTGCCGGTGAAACCTTAGTGGGTCCGTACATCTAGTAGCCCCTTTGTAAAGGCTATTTTGTGATCTCTTGGCCATACACCGACAGTTGTGTACTGGTATAATGGAGGTTTCTCTAGTCGCCGACGGGTGACGAAATCACAAACTTGTGGGTAAAGTGGTGCCACCTCTGCAGAGTGTAAAACTATCATGATAGCCGTTCTTCTGGTCACAAGCACCTGGACAACTTCCATGATTAGAGGGAAAATATGGGATGGTTATTCGGTATGGTTATGGTATGGTCATTGTGATTGGTTTTGGGACTGTTTTGAATCATGACAATGAGTTTGGTTTTGGCTATATGAATATGAGATGGTTATGAATATTTATGAGCACGGGATGAACTTGAGAAAGATTATTGGTTGGTTGAAGCATGATAAATGGTGAATTATGATGAGAGAATGTTGCTGATTTACTTCATTATGATGGGATAAGTTTCACTTAGAAATAGTTACTGTTTTTATCATGTTTGTGAAATAAAATTTGCTTGCCGCGATGAGCCTTTTTATTCCATACCTTGTTGTAAGCTACATGTCATACTTTTCCCGCACTTGCTGAGTATGACATGTACTCACCCTTGCATTACCACATAAACATCAGCTACAGGAGATGAGTACTTCGAGGACCATGTGGAGTACTAGGCGTGCGAACTACCGTCAACATGCATGTGGAGTTGAAGATTGGAGCCTACTATTTAGTTATTTCCGCTGTCGTTTAGAGACTTCCACTGCAAGAATAAGTTAGAGATTCATGAGTGAGACATTGAGTCTTTGTAATAAAGTACTTAAACACTATTTATTCGTGGTTATATTCTGAATTTAGTTTGTGGATTACATGTGTATGTGTGATGAACATCCTGGGCACACATATGCATTCACTTGGTTCTATTTTTGGAACCGGGTGTCACAAATTGGTATCAGAGCCACGTTGACCGTAGGACGCAGGCCTAGGTAGAATGGACACTCTAAAACACAAAGGCACACCCCTCTAAACTGTTATTTTCAAAAATTGCTTGCTGCTGCACTTTACTTGTCAATTCAGCCACCGCAAAGTGCTATTTTCAGCCCCTCTTTTCTCTTCTTTTGGACAACAACACTTTTGCTTTCTTGCTCCATAGCTTCTGAAGTTTTGGAGTTATTTCTTTCTTCTCTAAAGTTTCTCATGTCTTATTTATAGATGTCAGTGATCAGGAGCACAGCACGCATAAGAACTCATCCACCACCACGTGGGGGTGCTCTTAACCCCATTGAGGTGTCTGATGGACCATATTGGGAGGAGGTGAAGAAGGAACCTCATGATGAAGAGGAAGTCAATAGCTCTATGCATGAGGAAGAGGACCCGGAAGAGGTGGAACCATTCGAAAATGATACGGAAGATGACCCACAAGAACGGCATTGGTACGCACCTCAAGAGGAGTTTCACGCGGGCTTACACCCCGTGGAGTCTCATGAAGCAATGTTGGGAGGAGATGAACCCGAGGAGGAGCCACCCCTTGCTGAGGCCAATAATGAAGTGATGAACAGGCCAACCGTTCAGTTCAAGAATTTCGGTCCGACGGGATGGAAGGAGGACACATATCCAAGGAGCTCAAAGAGTTCCTGGATTGCTGCAGCCTATACCCGAAATATCTTCTCAAGAAAGTCCCTCGTCTTGGACATGAAGAATGGAAGGCTGACGCAACCATCCTATCTAACGGTAGTGTTGTCACACGGCACTTCACACCCACATGGAGAGGTACAAGGGCAGAAGCTATCGATGATGCTGCATGGGAAGCACTCACCGGACTGTGCTACGCCTTCCGTGGGCAGTTTAAGAACACTACTTTTGAGCTGCACCAGTATCGGAAGAATGGTACAAGGGAGATCATTGGACCCTACGGAGGAACTCTTTCCAACCCACAAGCTGCTGACAAGTCTCAGAGGTTGCTCGTGGAGTTAGGAAACCGCTATGCAAGCACACAAGAAGAGATCTGTTACCTCCGCAAGAAGCTCTATTTGCTGGAGAAACAGGAGGAAACTCGTGCCAACGCAGGAGCGAATGGAGCACCAGCGTCATCTAACCCTACATGGACTGCCGACTCACCATGGTGTGCGCCCATGTATGGACCACCTCCGTCACACGGCGAGAACAGCACCGGTTCTCACGATTAAGTTCAGGTTTCCCATTGAATAAAGTTATCATAAGAACGCTTAGATTGTAGTAGCTTGAATAAGAGTGTTATGCTGAGATTTTGTGATGATTGCTTGTGTTTATGTGCTTGGTGTGAGTTGTGGGACGCTTCGGCGAATGTCCATATCCACACATAGTAGAGAGATGTGAGATGCTTCGGCACGTGTTCACATCCTCACATAGTAGAGGCATGTATTTGGGAAATCACTTCTTTTAATTCTGAATTCTATTCCGAGGGTAAGCATTAAAATAAGGGGGGTAGACTTCCTCGCCAACCTTATCGTCTTGGATTCCCAAGGGATCGACATAATACTTGTAATGGACTGGTTAAGCAAGCACAACGGAGTGATTCAATGTGCTCAGAGGATCGTGCAGTTGACAAGTGAGCACGGTACTCGTATTGAGTTCGAGGTAGCCCAACCTACAACAGAGAAAGCAGTGCTGAACCACATCGAAGAAGCGACATTGGAAAGCATTCCGGTAGTTCAAGAATATTCAGATGTGTTCCCGGAAGCACTTCCAGGTATGCCACCTGACCGGGACATTGAATTTGCTATTGATTTAGTACCTAGAACTGCACCTATAGCGAAGAGGCTGTATAGGATGCCGATAATGAACTAGTGGAACTCAAGAAGCAAATTCAGGAGCAGCTAGAAAAGGGTTTTATACGCCCAAGCTCGTCACCATGGGGAGCCCCCGTGCTCTTCGTAGATAAGAAGAATAGGACCCAAAGGATGTGTGTGGATTATAGGTCTCTCAATGAGGTGACGATCAAGAATAAATACTCGCTGCCCCGCATAGAGGACGACATACCGCACTTGCTGAGTACGACATGTACTCACGCTTGCATTCCTACATATAAATAAGCTACAGGAGAAGAATACTTCGAGGAACAGGTGGAGTACTAGGCGTGTGCACTACCGTCAACATGCCTATGGAGTTGAAGTTGGAGTCCATCGTCTTTAGTTGTTTTCCGCTGTCGTTTAGAGTCTTCTTGTGACACCCGGTTCCGAAAATAGAACCAAGTGAATGCATATGTGTGCCCAGGATGTTCATCACACATACACATGTAATCCACAAACTGAATTCAGAATATAACCACGAATAAATAGGTTTTAAGTACTTTATTACATCAAATCATTGTGTCACTCATGAATGTCTATCTTATTCTTGCAGCGGAAGGCTCTATACGACAGCGGAATATCAATAAAGGCAGGAGGCTCCATCTTCGACTCCACAGACATGTTGATGGTAGTTCGCACGCCTAGTACTCCACATGGTCCTCGAAGTACTCATCTCCTATAGCTGATGTATATGTGGTAATGCAAGGGTGAGTACATGTCGTACCCAGCAAGTGCGGGAAAAGTATGACATGTAGCTTTCAACAAGATATGGAATAAAAAGGCTCATTGCAGCAAGCAAATTTTATTTCACAAACATGGTAAAAACAGCAACTATTTCTAAGTTAATTTAATCCCATCATAACAAAGTAATTCAGAAACATTCTTTCATCATAATTCACCATTTATCAAGTCTCAACCAGCTATAAATCTTTCTCAAGTTCATCTTATACTCACAAATATTCATAACCATCTCATATTCATATAACTGAAACCAAATTCATTGTTATGACTCAAAACAGTTCCAAAACCAATCCCAATGACCATACCATAACCATAACAAATATCCATCCCAAGTTTTCCCTCTAATCATGTGAGTTGGTCAGGTGCTTGTGACCGGAAGCACGGCTATCATGATAGTTTACACTCTACAGAGGTGACACAACTTTACCCACAAGTTCGTGATTTCGTCACCCGTCGGCGACTGCAGAACCTCCATTATACCAGTACACAACCGTCGGTGTATGGCCAAGAGATCACAAAATAGCCTTTAAAAAGGGGCTACTAGATGAATGGACTCACTGAGGTTTCACCGGCAGGCTCGAATCACCATTCTCCCACCCACGGGCCCCCTCTTGTGCCATGCAGTTCCCAGGGCGGCCCTCTCGACTCCCGTTCCCCGCGCCATCCATGGTCCATAACAAGCTAGCAAAACACCTAATTAGTCAGCTAAGCCACACCCATATTTGGCCTTGTGGTGGCACTGTTTTCCTAGCATGTGCTGGCATGAACCAGTCCTTAGATCTACGGCAAGTAAACCACCATCTCATTCAGCAACATCCACGAACCAAGCTTGCCTAGATGTCCCCGATTCCATGCTCATTAACATCATCAAGTTCTCATCAGCATTATTCATATGAGTGCAGTAGCTAGACATGTTTTATTTCAGCTTCCCGTATCCCGTAAGTTAAGCGAAGCAAAAAGGAAAAATGACCATACCCGACTCATCAACTTTCCCGGCGACAAGGATTGTTACCAAAACTATTAAACTCCTATAAAAGAGTGTCCCATCAAGTTGGCTCAAGCATACGAGTTTTCGCAAACAAAACAGTTTCAAAACATGGGATCAATATGGTCAAGGGGCACTTGCCTTGCTCCCGTGGTTCTTGTTGTTCGAGCGTCTCGAAGTCTTGGTGCTGTAGTTCATCGTAGATGGCCTCCTGAGCTTGTTCTTCTACTCACGATCACGCACATACAAAATTTACAACAATCAATCATCATGCACAAACTTTACTCAAGATGCAATGGGGTAGATGAATGCAAATCCTATGGTGCTGTTTTATTATACCAGTTTGTACGTGTTCTTGCATGTTTTAACGGGATTTCATGGGGTTTTATGATGAATAAGGGTTATGGGATCAAGTGTGTACGTGGTGATGATCTTGACTCAAGATCTAGATCAATTCCACCGTCAAAAACCAATCAAAACACGATCTGTCCACACGTAAAAGTTTCTGCTCGAAGGGGGTGAAGAAAACGGATGCGTAGAAACAGCGGCGATGTTGTAAGATGGGTAATGGGGACCTACCTCACTTACTTTTGGTGGAAGGGTATTCCTTCTAGCAATGGCAGCAGCGGAGAATTTTTCTATGAAAGATTATGGCAGGACATATCGTCGGTTCTTTTCCAGCGACGATGAGGCGTGACGGGGCTCGTCAGCGGGTCTCGACGACGGGGCTCAATGGCGGGGCTCGACGGCAGGGCTCGACGATGGGGCTCGATGGCGGGGTTCGACGGCGGGGCTCACCGGCGACCAAACTCCGGCGAGGGGGCTGCCAAATCGGCGAGTTGGGGGGGGGGGGGCAAGTCGCCTACTTGGGGGGAGAGGAGGGGGGGAGGCTGCGGCCAAAAGGGGGGTTGGGTTCTATTTATAAGGGGGGGGGGGAATCCTACTCCAATTGGAACTAAATCTTAACAAACTTATCCCCTTTTGATTTGGTGCAGCAGCAATGGGAATGAAATTCCCCAAATGTGGGGAAAATTCCCCATTTTTGGGGAATCGGGGAATTCGGTGATTTTGGGGAAAAATTTGGGAAAATTGTGAATTGGCTCATTTTAGCTATCTTTTTCTCATTCCTCGTCATTTCTATGTCACTTGCTCCATTTCTACATTCCCCTCTCCATTTCTATGTCCCATTCTCCATTTCTACATTGCCCTTCCCCATTTCTATGCCCCATTCTCCATTTCTATATGCCCTTCTCCATTTCTGTGTTTTTCTTCCATTTCTATGCTTCCTTCCTCCATTTCTATGGTTCTTTCTCCATTTCTATAGTTCTTTCTCCATTTCTACTTCTTTTATAATGTTTCTCTACATGAAAAATGTATGCAATGCATGGAAATGAATTTGAGGGTGTAACACCTCCGCTGCAGAATAAGTTAGATATTCATGAGTGAGACATTGAGTCATTGTAATAAATTACTTAAACACTATTTGTACATGGTTTTATTATGAAATGCAGTTTGTGAAGTACATGTATATGTGTGATGAACATATTGGGCACACATGCACATCACATGGTTCATTTTCGGAACCGGGTGTCACAAATTGGCATCAGAGCCACGTTGACAGCAGGAAGCAAGCCTAGGTAGAATGGACACTCTAAAAGACATAGGAACACCACTCTAAACTGCTATTTAAGAAAATTGCTTGCAGCTGCATTTTACTTGTCAACTCAGCCACCACAAAGAACTATTTTCAACCCCTCTTTCTTCTTTTCTATTGGACAGCCGCACCTTCTGTTTTCTTGCTTCATAGCTGCTGAAATTTTGGATTTATTTCCTTCTTCTTTAAGTTTCTCATGTCTTATTTATAGATGCCGGTCACTAGGAGCACAGCACGCATGAGAACTCGTCGACCACCACATCGAAGCGCACTTAACCCCATCGAGGTGTCCAATGGACCGTATTGGGAGGAGGTGAAGATGGAATATGATGATGAAGATGAAGTCATTAGCTCTATGCATGAGACAGAGGATCTAGAAGATGTGGAATCAATCGAAGACGACATGGAAGACGATGCACATGAAGAACAACATTGGTACTCACTTCAGGAAAAATTTTGCGTGGGCTTACACCCAGCGGAGCCTCATGAAGCTATGTCGGAAGGAGATGAATCCGAAGAGGAGCCACCGCCTGCTGAGGCCAAGAATGAAGGTGATGAACGGGCCATCCATTCAGTTCAAGAATTCTGGTCCGACGGGGTGGAGGGAGGACACATATCCAGTGAGCTTCACTTGTGGGTAAAGTGGTGCCACCTCTGCAGAGTGTAAAACTATCATGATAGTCGTGCTTCTGGTTACAAGCACCTGGCCGACGTATATTGCGATGCATCTGCCATTGGGCTCGGATGTGTGCTGATGCAAGACTGAAGAGTGGTCGCATATGGATCACGGCAGCTCCGGAATCCTGAGCAGAATTATCCCACTCATGAATTAGAACTCGCTGCCGTGGTACTCACACTCAAGATGTGGAGGCATTACCTACTCGGTAACCTCGTACATATATATACCAAAGACAAGAGCCTCAAATATATTTTCATTCAGAAGGAATTAAACATGAAACAAAGAAGATGGTTAGAGTTGATATAGATTACAAAATAGAGATCCATTATCATTCCGGCAAGGCAAACGTGGTGGCGGATGCTCTGAGTCGCAAGTCACACGTCCATAATCTGGCCATCACATCGTTGGAAGAGAGCGAGCCAAATTTGTATGTGGTTCCATATGAAGCTCTCTATAACTTAGTGCTTATCCACACCATCCGTGAAGAGATGGTGGGAGCCCAGAAAAATGACATGGGTATGTCGCATTTGTAGAGACGTGTAGACAGTGGAGAACTGAAATGCTTCTGGAAGGACGGAGACGGCATTCTGTGGTTCAAAAACAGAATAGTCGTACCCCGTAACCCGGAATTGAGGAAGAAAATTTTTGAAGAGGCTCACTTGTCAAAGTTTTCTATTCACTCCGGCAGAAAATGTATCAGGAACTCAAGGTAAAATTTTAGTGGACACGGATGAAGCGGGAGATCTCTAAATACGTGTCTGAATGCGATACATGCTAAAGGGTGAAAGCTGATCACATGAAGAAACCAGGACTATTGCAACCATTTGGCCTTCCTGCCTGGAAGTGGGAGGACGTGAGCATGGATTTCATCGTCACATTACCCACCACATTTCATAAACATGATTCAGTGTGGGTGATCGTCGACCGGTCACGAAATCGGCCCATTTTATCCCGGTCAATACAAATTACAACGCCAAGAAGTATGCTGAATTGTACATCTCCTGAATCTTCTGTTTACACGGTGTACCACGCACTATCATCTCGTACCGGGGCACTTTATTTATGTCTCGTTTTGGGAGCATTTACACGCTGCATTGGGTACAAAACTGATCCATAGATCAGCATATCACCCACAGAAAGATGGGCAAACCGAGCGGGTAAACCAAATCCTGGAGGATATGCTACAAGCTTGTGCTATAAATCACGGTAAAAATGGGATGATCACTTACCGTTAGCCAAGTTCTCGTACAACAATGTTTGCCAGGCCGGAATTAAGATGGCGCCCTACGAGGTGCTATACGTAAGGAAATGCTGCACACCGCTGAATTGGTGTGAGTCCGGCGAAAGGGTCACCTTCGGGGTTGATCTTGTCAATAATGCGGAAGAGAAAGTTCAGACTATTTAATCGAACCTGAAAGCCGCTCAATCCCGACAAAAGCAATATGCGGACTGCAGAAGACACCCTCTACAATTTGAGGTCGGGGATCACGTTTATCTATGTGTGCCTCCGATGAAGGGTGTGAACAGATTCGGGGTCAGCGGAAAGGTGGCACCCCGATTCATCGTTCCATTCAAGGTTTTGGAAATATGTGGATCCATTGCATACCGGCTGAAATTACCAGCGACACTCTCCGGTGTGCACGACATCTTCCACATCTCTCAGCTGAGGACGTGCCTCAAGTTTTCAACCACCGTTCAGCTGGGAGATATCGAGGAACTGAAACCGGATCTCACATATCGGGAGGAACCGGTTCAGATCATCGACGAGAAGGTCCGAACAACACGCAACCGAACTTTGTGGTTCTATAAAGTTTTATGGAGCAATCACTCTGCGGATGAAGCGAAATGGGAAAGTGAAGAGTTTCTTCGCGCTAATTATCCATAATTTTTAATGTTGCACTTCTGGTAATTTTCCACCATCCTTTTTCTACATTTCACCTTAGAATCTCGGGACAAGATTCTTTTCAGGGGGGGGGGAATGTAAGGGCCCAATTTTTTCACTTTCTAAAAGTTTTCTTCATCACACACACCACAGATCATTGATGTAAACATATGAAAACCTTTGAAGAGAAAGTAACCACCGTCAAAATAGTGATTAGAAGATGTCACAAAATCCGAAAGATGGATTTCCCGCATGAACTCTTTAGAGTCTGAGCTCACAAAAACCTCCTAAACTTTCTTAGGAATGCTCATGCCAGATTTCATGCAAATCCAAACCTCTTTGAGGTGCTTTTGAATACAATTATTAAAAGGGCGTTGAACTCAAATTTAAACTACTTCAATCACATGAATTCAAAAGAGGGATTCATATTCATACTCAGAACATTTTTATGAGATAACCCACCAAATTTCATCCCATTTGGGATTTATCTTGACATGAGCTATATGTGGCAAATTCAAACTGAATTTGAATTTCAGTTTGCCATTTGAGGCAAATTCATTCAAACTAACTCCTCACTTTGAATCATTCAAACTTCAAATGGTGATTCAGTGGATTGATCAAATTGTGAGGGGCAGGAGGGTCCAAAATATTGTGCAAAATTGGAAATTCAATTTTGTGGGACAGAAATGGGAAATGGGACCCACTAGTCAGTGAAACAGAGGCTGAAACCGACTCACTTGGTTTCTTGCGCGCGCGCCCGAGAGCGCCACGGTGAGGTCGGCTCGGCCAGCAGCTTCCTGCCTCCTAGCAGCATTCCCAGCTTCCTTATCGTCGCCCACGAACGCACACAGGATCGTTTAATCAGACTCCCGACGCCCACTTGCACAGAAACCGTGCCACACACTCACCGCTCGACTGAGCACACCCCTCACCGTCGACCGGCCGAACCAGAAGCTTTCACGGTGATCTAAGGCCACAAACGGGATCACCTGACTTCCCTCGACGTCCTCGATGCCTTGGCACAGGATTCCCAGCCTCCTCCGAGCCGTGCCACCACGATCTTCTTCCTCGAAGCTGAGTGAAGTCGCCGGCAGGAGTTCTCATTGTCCGGCCGAACCACGCCCGTTGAAGCTCAAAAAATTGATCACAGAGGTTAGCAAACCACTCTAGTTCCTTCTCCTAGATCCGGTCAAGCTAGTTCATAGCCGGTGAGCCAGAATTTCATTTTTACTACTAGCCGCCGTGTAGAACAGAGAGAACCAAAACTAGAAATTCACCGTGATTCCTGGATCATCAGACTTTCTGGTCCAGATAGAGCTAGGGTAGCACCTGACAATCATCTATGCTGAATTATAGCAAGAACGATCCATCCGGCGAGCTCAGAGCCGTGTTTTCGCAACCGCCGGTAAAAACGCTTCGGATCACCGGTGAAAACATGGCAGATCCAGACCTCACCTCAGCAAGGAGGCTTGGTCCGGGGCCAACGGCACGTGGCAGCTCCAGAGCCCTCCTCAGCAGGGAGGGGCTCAGAGCCCAGATACACATGGCAGCTCCGAACCTCATCTCAGCGGGGAGGCTTGGTCCGGGGCCAAGGGCACGTGGCGGCTCCAGAGCCTGGGAACACGTGGCAGCGCTGTACCCTGCCTCAGCGAGGGGGCCAGGTCTGGGGTCAAGGGCACGTGGCCGGGTCAGCCCACCTAAAGAGTGAGGTGGGGCCTGGGTTGTCTTCAATCCTCCACGCGGGGGTACCCGGTCTGCAGGGTACCGACATCGGTGCTCGCACGCGCTTGGTGGTTGAGTAGCCACACTCCGTCTTCATCGGGGTAAAGGCTTCATAAAGCCTTGAATGCAGCCTTGTCAGTCTAGCTGCACACCTTCTTCCTTGAGTGTTGTGTGGTGCGCCTTGAGCCGCTCGAGTAGACCTTGCATGGCTGCTGGCTCTTCGTTGCGGCTTTGTTGTGGTGCTTCCAGCCGTGTGGCTGTTGACTGGAGTAAGGTGCTCGAGGGGGGAATGATCAGAGGGGCACTGTCGGTTCTCGCGACTTCGCGCTCATGGGTAGGAAAACGGTCCTTGTCAGACAGGGAGTTGGTGCTGTGGTCACGGCCGGTTGTGTCTACCAGAGGCAGGAGGAGGCGTGGCGGCAGCAGTCTGTCTGGATAGTCCATCCGGTGAAGGATGCCGTCGTCGTCGATGGTGGGCTCCCATATCTCAATATGGGACTCCTGATGCCTCATGGAGGTGGCTCTGACCTCGAGCACACATCTGGGGGTGACGGCGAGCTCGGGGCTGTTGAGACGGAGCCTCCCGCCGCTGATGTAGCTTGAGCTTGCGAAAGCCATCAAAGAGGGAACGAAGAAATGTGAGGCACCTCCTACCTGGCCCACCAACTGTTGGTGTTCGGATTTCCAACTAGTAAGCATATGCCTCACGTTCTTTCTTTTCCTGGTTGGGTAGCTAACGAAGGCAAGGATTAATCCTGGTTTGAACAATGTGTCCTACGTCCAGCACGGGGGGGGGGGGGGGGGGGGGGGGGTTTCGTCGGCCTTGTATTAGCTCATGCACCTTGTGCAATTCAGGTTACAAACTGGGGAGCGAAGCCTCCCCGTGCTGGACATGGGACGTATTGTCCGAAACCAGGATAAATCCTTGCCTTTGTAGAAGAAGTATGGGGAGGAGGCGGTGAAGAATCACAGTGAAGACTATGATTGGCAGAACGCACCAATCGACGTTAACGCCGTGTATGCGAGCGGTGGCGGCAAATCGCATGGATGGTGAGATGCTAACTGTTTTTATTTCTGTCAATTCAACCTTTATTATCTTTCTGTTAATCTTTTTTTATACTTTTGCCATTTTCGATTAAGTGGTTTGTAAAAGCCCAAGATTTCACTTGCTAGAGTGTTCATCACATCACCACACCACAGATCATCTTGTGGAAGTCTCATGAACATTTGTGAAGATGAAGTAATCATCGTCAAGAGGATAATTAGATGAAAAACTCACAAATCCAAAAGTAGGATCTCACACATATAAACATGAGAGGCTGAGATCACCATTAGACCCTAAACATTCTTATGAGTGTTCATGCCAAGTTTCATGCAAGTTTAAATTCTTTTGCCGCACTTTTGGATACAATTACAAAAAGGGCTAATTTGAATGCAAATTCAAATTTCAGTTACCTTCTTCACTTGGATTAAAAAGTTGACTTCGTATTCATACTCAGCACATTTTTCTGAGTTAGTCCACCAATTTTCATCCTCATTGGAGTTCATCTTGTTGGGAGCTGCATTTAAAATAATTCAAAACTGAATTTGAAATTCAAATGTGAATCAAATTTGGCCAAACAAACTCCAGTTTAAATAATTCAAATTCATTCCATGAATTTGTGGCAAAGTCTACCATTCAATTGTGAGTAGCTGAGATATTTGCAGCAAAGTATGGAAAAGAAATAGAGGGGAGAGTGGACCCACATGTGGCGCCGGAAAAGAATCCGCTGTGGCACCGGGATTTCACGCGGCTACGCGGGAAATTAAGCGGACCCACATGTGGCTTCGTTGCCGGGCTGACATGTAGCCCTGGGGCCCACCAGCCCGGTTTAAACCTTTTGAAATTTAGATTTCATTTTCCAGAATTTCTCCAAACTTTGGAAGGCCATAACTTTGTGCAGAAGTACCCAAAATCAGTGAACTTAATTTTGTTGGATTCATATCTCCGAGTACTATCCAACAAAACACGTTTCAGTTCGTGAAACTTATTATTTTTCCAGAATTAATTCCCTAAAGTTTAAACTGTTGGGATTTTTATCTGGAGATTTTCTTTATGAAAAATTCTGAAATTTGGCTAGTATGTTTATTTCAAAATCCTTGAGTCACATGGAAAATTTCAGATCCATACATGTTCATTTATTCCCCCTAATGGTGTGATTAAGTGAACTGCCCTGAGAAAATAGAAAAATATACAGAAACATTTTTCAGAATTTTCTCAAATCTTGATTAGGGCATAACTTTCTCTAGGATTCTCCAAATTACCTGAAAACAACTCCATTAGAACCATCTCAAACTCTAGTTTCCAGAAAGTAATGGTTTGATCAATGAGAATCCCTGGAAATCCTTAGAAGCTCTAGTAATGACCATTTATACTTTTATTTGTGCAGAGCCCAAATGGGCTTTGATTCAAATGAAATTTGGTCAAGTCTCTGGTTAGGTTCTTAGCAAGCCACAGTAAAAATTTCAGATCTAAATGGGATGTCCAGCTAGAGTTATAGTCTTTATATTCTAAATTTGACACATTTTGCATTTAAATTGACATATCGTTGAATTGATTACGTGTAGTCACTGAACGCGAGGAAACCCCGGAGATTTTGGACTTCATACCTACGGAGGAGATCCTAACCCATGACCAGCAGCAACAAGGCAAGGCTTGGTTTGCATTTAACAAGTTTTATCCAGTTTTGCTTTATACTCACTTAGTTTGAGTTATGTATGTGCATGAAGTTTAGGATGGATGAAACTCTAATTGCATAACCAGATTATTCAAAAGTGACTGAGGGTAGTGTCTAAGTCCTCGAGTAGATCATGCTGTACTTAATGTTTATAGACTTCGGTACAAGTCGAGTAGTTGGAATCTACTCGCGAGTATAGGGTTCGTTACACACGGGATTGGTTCGAGATGTGAGACAACCTTAGTAAGAAACATGAGACTAGGCAGGGCTAGGACGCAGCGAGAGGAAATCTTGTGTGCTTAGCCCTGTTCGTGTCGATTGAGGACCGATCCGTGTGCGGCCCACACTGATCAAGTTTGAATGTACCGAAGGAATATCGGATATATGGGGTCCGATAAACTGATGTAACCTATACCTCAGAGCGTCGAGGTATAACGCACCGATTTATAGGTGTAGGTTGAGGGCAGCAAGGTGGAAATCCAATGACGGGCATAGAAAGATGCTCTGTGTAGGGAACCTCCTGTCCGTTTGGGTGCGACCTGTTCGGCGTTTGGGCTGTTTGGTGAAAGGTTGTTCCGTACGACATCAAGTTAGGGTGCTGTGCAGCAACGTGGATGGACGTATGTGACGTCCTATTCGGGTATCCCTGCAGGTGTATATCGAGTCGATTCAATACTGCTGATATGAATAACTTGTATTGCTACATGTGTGCCACCAAATATTGCTCACTAAATTTCATATTCATGAACCGTTAAGTTGTGGCTAAAAGATGAATTAAGGATGAACTTCTATGCGTGTCCTTTGCTGCAATTTGGCATCCTACCTTTGCTATGATCTGCATGTAGAGTCTCATGTGTAGGAGAGTCAGTTAAGACCTGCTGAGCCATCATGCTCACGGTTGCTGCTAGGAGTGTTTGCAGGTGAGGAGTACCCCGTGGACTCGGAGTACGAGTCGACCGGTGAGGGCTACCCTCCGTCGGGGACTACGGCAGTGTGGGAGCCATACAGGCCGCGTTGAGGCTGAGTGGAGCTAGTGTAGGTTGTCCGCAGGGCCAAACAACCAACTTTCGCTAGTTAGGTGTTGGCGTGAGTTGTACAAATACTTTCTGCTGCAGTAGACGCTAGACAGGAGTTGTAACTGAAGATTGTACCACTTTTGTACAAATTCAGCATGTTTTAAATGTAATACTATATTTTCCTTATCGTGTGTGCTGTAGGGTGTCGCACCGCGCGGCACCATCCTCTGTGATCCTGGAATGTACAGATTTCGGTCTATCACAGACTGGCACCAGAGCTGCTTAGGGGATAGCGCACTAAATAGGGACAGTATTACGGGAAACCTTAGGATTACGGTGAGAAAATCACTGGTATGCCCAAATAAGGACTATATTAGTATAGTTACTTAAAGTGGCATGACTAACCTACTTTTTATAATTCTGAATTTTGAATATGTAACGACGTACCTACGCTCAGGTAAGCATGGTAAGGAACACCACCGAAAGCGGTTCAATTTCGGTTAGCTCCGCTAATGAGGAAAGCGGTTCAGAGTATAGGTCTCACAGCTTGGTGTGAGACGTCAATATGAAACTCTTGAACTCTTCATGTTCCTGAGTTCATATAAAATGCTGGTCCCTGGCGTGCATTAGGCAAGAAAGTGGAAACCCCATCGTGTGGTCGGTAGCGCGATAGTGTGTTCTTCTGGAAATAGCCTAGGAGGACATATGCAGCGCTTTCCATCAGCTTGCCCTGCAGGGAAGTAGGTGGTATCCGTTGGATTGATAAAATTCCTAATAGTGACGACCCGTTTGCGCTCTACTCGGGTTCCCCGTCATGTGGTGTGAAAACACGACCATGTACCTTGAGACATGACTTGACTCAAGGACGGCCCGTATGGAAATGATACGGGACATATGTTTGTATTATGATATGGACCTTCCTGAAATGACAACAACCTTTGAGTGCATCATTATTGAGTGTTCTTTTGCATGGGATAACAACGTACGTATCTCGTGTAGTACACGTTTGCGAGAGACCGTTTTAGTGCCACGGTTGAGTCGTATATGCCGGTATAAGTCGGTTAGGATTTTCCATTTTGGGAGGAACGTAGTACCGACATGTAATAATCATGATTGCATTAAAAACAAGTTTGAAAAGGAACTAAAATAACCAAGTTTAATCCTTAGGGTTCTGGTTTTGAAGACAAATTCAAAATTTGATTTGTTCAGCTCAAATGATTTGAAAAACAGAGTGCTCTGTTTTTGGGAAGCAAGTTTGCTGAAATCTAACAGAGCATAACTCACAGGTTACTTATACAATGGAGGTGTGGGATATAGTTTTGGGAAGTGGTTTAAGTGCTATACAACGTTGTTGTAGACTTCCAAAACAGAATCACACATCAAACTGGTGGAAATTCCGGATGATTGTAAACTGTCCAGAACCAGGACAGATTTAAAACACTCTCTGGAGTGTTCTGTTTTTGAACCATAACTTCCTGTACAGAAATATAAAATAATCATATGATACATTTTTAAAAAGGTTAGGAGATGAGGTACATCCTTGTAATTCAAAATTTTTGCAGTTGCAGCACGGAATTCAGTGGAATTTTGAGTTGAAAACAGCAACTTTCAAAGGAGGTGCCGTTGAAATTCTTCCAGAAGTTCTGTTGAATTTGAATTATCATAACCTTTTAACCAGAGCTGATCTGGGGGCAAATAAATACTCGTTTTAAATATACTGAAGTTAAATTTAACTTTGGTATTCAACTTGAGTTAGGAAAATGCCAAGTACCAGGTAAAACTCTGGGATAAGTAGAAACTGGTCATTCTGGGCAGAGGCATGAACAGTTGAACTCATTTGAGAGATTGTTGCACCTATTGGGGTTTTATTACAACTAATGGGGTAGGACATACTCATTAGTTGTTATCTTCAACTAGTGAAACATTTTATTACATTACCTACTCAAGTTCTTTCTACTAGAGACCCTGTTTGTGTCGTATTGAAGAAAAAGGGTAGTACACGTGATGACAAAGCGATATTAACGTCTCGTAGTGACCAAATCTAGTTGAGATGAACAACCAAAGAGGAAGTCCCTCGATTTGGATTTCACTAATTTTTATTTGGTCTGGTAATGGTGTAGCTTGTGCAAAGTTATTACGTTATCTATGTACGAGACGTCTGGCATGTTTACTGTCATTATATTTACCACTATTTTATGGACTGCATGGAGTATGTTATCGGGCTAATATTATTGTAGTTATGGATGCAGATGGTTCTTACCCGGACCATGCACGAGGTCGGGGGCTCAAGTCAGCATGGGGGGGATGACTCCCAGCCGCCTGCCTACGACAACACCCCACAGCAACAACCACCACCGCCGCCTCCGCTTACACTAGCGGATGTGATCTCGGCGTTAGTGGGCTCTCGTGAGGAGCAGACCGACCTGCTCCGCACGATTGTGTAGAATACGTCCCAGGCAGGGACGCGTCAAGAGAGGGGGCCTCGTGAGCCCCACATCACTACGTACTCCGATTTCATGAGTACGCATCCTCCGGTGTTTACCGAAGTGGCAGAACCACTGGAGGCCGACAACTGGCTGCGGACGATCGAGTCCAAGTTCGGGCTGCTTCAATGCACGGAGCGGAAGAAGACTCTCTTCGTGGCGCAGCAGCTTCACGGTGCCGCCGGTGCGTGGTGGGCGAATTATCTCGCCTCACTACCTACTGGCCACGCCGTGGAACGGGCAGAATTCCGGGAGGCGTTCCGCACCTATAACATACCTCCTGGTATGATGAAGAGGAAGTTCCAAGAATTCTTGGAACTGAAGCATGGCAGGAGGAGTGCCCATGACTACTCCCGCGTGTTCAACCATCTGGCGCAGTACACGTCGGACTACATCTCCACTGAGGAGAGGAAGCGTGAGCAGTTTTATCGGGGTTTAAATCCCGAGATGAAGACTCACCTCGCGCAATGCAATCGTGGCACCTTCAACGACCTCATCAATGCTGCGATTCTTCAAGAGGATTCTCAGCGGGAATTGGCAGCTGGGCAGAGGAAGCGCAGCGCTCCACCCAGCAGCGGGGGTGGAGCTCCTCAGAAATACCAAATGGTGTATCGGACACCATCCAGTCAGCAGTGGCATCCATCGGCACGGCCTCAACAGTTTGGGGGTCGTCCTTATCAGCCACCGCCATTCTGACCGCTGATGCCACTACCGCGACCGCAACAGCAGGAACAGCAGCAGATGGTACCCCGGGCGTTTCCACAGCCACGACACGCCCCGGGATTCCGTCCGCCGGTCAGCAGAGGAGCGCCTGTCTGCACATGCTATACGTGTGGCCAGGCGGGCCATTTCTCGAAGGACTGTCCAAAGGGGCAGCAAAGCAGCGGGCAAGCTTAATATCAGGGCGGTGCTCGTGGCCCACCACCGGTGAAGAAGGGAGGTCAGCGACCCAGGGACGTTCGTTGCCTCGACAATGAGGACGTCCCGGAAGGAGAGAACGTGCTGGCGGGTATGTTCACTCTCAAAGATCGTGCAATCATCATTTTATTTGATTCTGGTGCAACCCACAACTTCATAAGTGCATCATATGTGGTTAAGCATCAACTGCAAGTCTTTCCAACCGTGTGCTCATATATGATCTGCTCAGCGGGAGGGAAGATTTCAGCAAATCTGATGATTCCAAAAGCACCACTGTGCTTAGGTGGGAGAATATATCCCCCTACTATGATTATTTTTGAGGGGCAGAAGATTGATGCAATCTTAGGAATGTCATGGCTAAGTTACCATGGCACTGTCCTGGAAACTTTACCATGGACGGTTCACCTCAACTCTCCACTTCATCGTCCATATTCACTCTTATTAGACAACCCTGTCCCGAAAGTTTCAGCCGCCAATCATACTGAAGCTCCCAAAATAGAAGACATCCCCGTAGTCCGAGAACACCCCGATGTGTTCCTGGGTGATCTCCCGAGCATGCCAATTGAACGGGACGTGGAGTTAAAGATTGAACATGCACCCGGGACAACAACAATATTGCGGAGATCGTATAAGATGGCTCCGAATGAGCTTGCTGAGTTGAAGGAACAGCTCAATGACTTGTTTAGCAAGGGTTTCATTAGACCGAGTTCCTTGCCATGGGGATGCCCGGCGCTATTCGTAAAGAAGAAAGATGAAACCTTGAGGTTGTGTGTGGATTACTGATCGCTCAACGCTGTCACCATCAAGAACAAATATCCACTTCCCTTCATTGACATCTTGTTCGATCAACTTGTGGGTGCGAGTGTGTTTTCAAAGATGGAACTTCACTCCGGGTATCATTAAATAAAGATCCTGGCGGAGGATATCCCGAAGACGGCATTCTCAACGAGATATGGACTATATGAATATCTCGTCATGTCTTTTGGTCTCACCAACGCTCCGACACATTTCATGTACCTCATGAACTCGGTATTCATGCTGGAGTTGGACAAGTTCGTGGTAGTGTTCATAGAAGACATCTTGGTTTACTCCAAGACGGAAGAAGAACATGCCGAACACTAAAGTATCGTCCTTCAACAATTGTGAGACCATAAACCATATGCCAAGTTCAGCAAATGCGAGTTTTGGATCAACCAAGTGCCATTTTTGGGACATATCATCTCAGCGGAAGGCATTGCAGTTGATCCAAGCAAAATTGAACAGGTGCTGAAGTGGAATTCCCCCACTCGTGTCCATGAAATCAGAAGCTTCCTCGATTTAGCGGGATATTACCGGAGGTTCATCCTGAGCTTCTCCAAGCTTGCTAAGCCGATGACTGAATTATTGAAGATGGGTACGAAATATGTTTGGAACTCAGCATGTGAAGGAACGTTTCAAGCATTAGTGAAGCATCTCACAAAAGCCCCGATCTTAGCTCAACCGGATACGACCAAGCCTTTCGACGTATATTGCAATGCGTCCGGTATCGGGCTTGGCTGCGTGTTGATGCAAGAAGGATGGGTAGTCACGTATGGCTCACGCCAACATCGAAACCATGAGCAGCACTATCCGACTCATGATCTTGAGCTCGCTGCTGTGGTGTTGGCGCTAAATATGTGGAGGCACTATCTTCTGGGAAACTTTGTGCATCTCTACACCGACCACAAGAGCTTAAAGTATATCTTCACTCAAAAGGAGCTGAATATGAGACAAAGGAGGTGGTTAAAATTAATAAAATACTATGAGATTGAGATTCATTACCACCCCGGCAAGGCAAATGTGGTTGCCGACACGCTGTGTCAGAAATCACATGTCCATAACCTTACCATTACACCGATGGAAGAGGAAGAGCCGAGTTTATACTTGCTTCCATATGGATCACTCTACAACCTTGCTCTCATCCCTACCATTAGGGAGGATATTATTGCAGCTCAGAAAATTGACAAAAGCATGGCACATCTCCAGAAAAGGATAGACAGCGGTGACATCAAATGTTTCCAGAAGGATGAAGAGTGGACGCTATGGTTCAATGACCGCATAGCCGTACCCCTGAATATGGAGATGATTAAGAAGATCCTTGATGAAGCTCACTTGTCTAAGGTCTCCATTCATCCGGGCAGCAAACAAAATGTACCAAGATTTGAAGAGTAAATTTTGGTGGACACGGATGAAGCTTGAAATTGCAAAATATGTATCCGAGTGTGATATGTGTAGACGAGTGAAAGCGGATCACATGAGAAAATCAGGGCTGTTGCAACCCCTGAAAATTCCAGCATGGAAGTGGGAAGATGTGAGCATGGATTTCATTGTGGGATTACCCATGACTTTTAACAAGCATGATTCCATTTGGGTAATCGTTGACCGGTTAACCAAATCGGCTCACTTTATTCCCGTGCATACACATTTCCATGCCAGCAGGTATGCGGAGTTGTACATTGCAAAAATCTTGTGTTTACACGGGGTACCCAAGACTATAATCTAAGATCGAGGGGCACTGTTTGTGGCTCGTTTCTGGGAGCAGTTGCACGCTGCTTTGGGTACCAAACTGATTATAAGCTCCACATATCACCCTCAGACACATGGGCAAACTGAGAAGGGTGAATCAAGTGTTAGAAGACATGCTGAGAGCATGTGCCATCCACCACGGTAGTGTAAAATTCCCAAAAGTGGTAGCAAGGAATTCAGCACAATCACAGTTAGGAAAAATGAGGAGAATTAAAACTTTGAAAAATAACGGTGTGAGTTAAAAGTGATGATTCAAACTTCCCAAAAACTTTCAAACATGGAGATATAAATTCATAACTTGGGTCTTCATAATCCAAATATTAGGCCTCTCAAATTTCAGCTCATTTAGAGAGATTCTACTATTTGTTTGGGGTTAAGAGAGGAAGCCCTCAAACTTGAATTCAAATTTCAGTTTCAAATTCAAAATCCCCCAAAGTAGCAAATTGGTTTCACAAATGTGTTCCCCGCATTAGAATTAGCATCCATGCCAAAATTCAGAATTATTTGAGTTTGGTTTGCTATGCTTTTGGAGCAATGTAATGAGGGAGATTCAAATTCAAATTCAAAATTCAAAGAGCCAAATACACTTCAAATTCCACACCAGAATTTAGTCCATTTGAATTTGAAAAATTCAAACCATGACTTGGTGTGGAAGTATAGCTTTTAATCATGAGTAGCTGTGGTAAAATATCAGTGGAAAAATTTGAATAAGAAATGAGGCGGTGGGACCCAGTAGTCAGCCACACAATTTTCATTAGCCGACTCTGTTTTCATCTCAGCGCGCCACCGAGCGGCTGCACGCTCTGCCAGCCGACGACATGCCCTTCACATCAGCTGTTTTCTCCACGTCCTCAGCCTCAACCGAGCGCCCTCGACACTCCACCTCGTTCCTCATCTTGTTCCCTCGCCTCTCCCCTCTCCCGTCCGAACTCCCGCTGAAACGTTCACCCGGCAGAAGAAATTATTCGGCTCATTGACGGCCGGCAAGCTCGGCGTTCTTCTCGCGCGACTGAGCCACGGGAAAACTGCGCCAAGTTTCCCTTCTGCTTTCAGACGCTAGCACCATCAGTTGGCTCCCGCGAGCTAGGTCTTCTTTCGGATATCCGGTGTTGATCGCCTCTGCGCTGCACCGTCGCCCAATGGATTGACAGCCTCTCCAGCTCGAACAAAACGTTCCTGAAGTGCGTTGGGAACCCTTCTTCCTTCCCTCCAACGAGCTCCTGCTTCCTTAGCTCCGGCGCCGAGTAATTTGAAGTTTAGCGCCGATGGTTCTTTAGAAAACTGAGAACTCTTCGGGGAAATTCATCGTGCTCCGAGTAGCTCCACGGGTGATGAGCTTAGGGTAGCTTATTCACACGCTTGCGAATCCTTCGGAAGACCAAGTTTTGTCTACGCCGCTGTTTTGCGGGCTTGGGTCGCCGGTGAGCTCCCACCTCCGGTAGTTTTCATGGAGAACAGGCTATAGGTCACGTTCGTCCATGCCTCACTGGTGCTTTTGGAGCAAACCCTAGCCTGAATGACCCATTGCCAAGTGAGAACGAGGTCTCCGAAGTGGAGCTCGACATGGCTGCCAGTGTGAGCACTGTTCCTGTCATTGTCATCCTTTCCCAACCCCACCATCGTGTTCAGCATGGTGTAAAACTCACAGGCGGCAAGTTTGGTGAAGCTTGGACCACGGGAACCTGCTCTGGCGAGCTCTCCGGCGAGGGTTGCCGCGGGGGAGGCGCGGGCAGCGCGAAGGCGGTCGGGTCCCTCCTGTCAGTCTTTAAAATCGGCGCGGGGATCAGTTGCGGCTATGATCCGGTGCGGCACCGCAGGTGAAACCCCGTGGGCTGCAGTGTGGCCGCGAGCTCAGTGGCCCGATATAAATCATGGGGCCCACAAACAGAGCTTAAACTTTTCCCGAATATCAGATTTAGGTCAACCTTTGAAACTCCATAACTTTTAGTAGGAATGTCGAAAATTTGTGAAACAAATTTTGTTGGATTCCTCTCAGTCATTACTTTGCAGAAATGCAGAGAATTTTATCTGAAGATCTCTGGAATTTTCTCCAAAATTCATCAAATTAAATGTTTGGGAATTAATTCCAGAAGATCCCTGTTATGGAATTTCCTTAAATTTGGCCAGAAGATTCTTCATAATATTAGTGGTCTCCTGGAAAATTTGAGCTTCATTGGAGTACATTTGCTAGGCTAAATTGTCTTCCCAAGTTCAGCTTTCATTTGAAAATTTCAAACCCAATAGAAACTTTTTCAGAAATGTTCACCAACTTCAAAAATTCATTTCTCCCTGTAGGTAACTCAAACAATTGTCGAACAAATTTTATTAGAACCATAGAGACCAGCTCTAATTAGATCTTCAATTGTTAGCCATGTCAAAACTTCAGATTTGGCTAAAAATTCAGAGAAGCCTTGTACTTGTGGGAAGTTTGGAGACCACAAGCTTCAATGAAATTTCTCCAAATTTTGCTCAGATCATCCATATAAAGTCTAGTATCCACTAGAAAATCCCAAAGCCAATTAAGAAACCTTATTAGCAGTAGCTATGAATAGAAGTTTACTTCTTATAGTTCCTTAGCACTTATACACATATTTTGTTGCATATCATATAGTGACTGAAATTGAGGACACCCCGGAGCCGTTGGAAGTCCTCCAATCAGACGCTAACTTCCCTTTTGACTGGTAACCAGGCATGCCCCGGTTTGCATTTCATTACCTTTTGCAAAGTTTTCATTTGTATCACTTATGTCTGTAGGATCGAAGAGCACGTGAAAAGCTACCAGAGGGGGGTGAATGGTAGATTAAAACTTTTCGCAGCGGAAACAACAAAAACCCCTCAGCAAAACATCAATCGGTTAAAGAAACCATGTGTGCAAGTGTTTTCAAACGTGTTCAACCGTGACAAATCAAGTAGAGAGGTAGAGAATCAAGTCACGGATCTAATGCAACAAGAATCACTTGAAAACACGAAGTAAAACTTGAGATACGATCAAAACATTAAACGAAGATCAATCTGTTCTACCCGATATAAAACAGATCTGCAACGCTGCAAAGAAACTCGTGTATCTCAAAAACTACAGATCCGAAGCTCGTGAAAATTTCACAGATGATAGATAATTGAGTTGTGAAGACAACCCAAAAAGAATCACGTCAATAGGATCTGTAAAACTCGAGTTATGAATGAAACACCGAAGCAACGTCGGTCTGTCCAGAAACTCGGCGAGAAAGACTTGACGAAAAACAAGTCGGACGAACAAGGCACAAAAGGTCCTCGAAACTATGAACTTTATTCAACAGAAACACAAGAGGAACAGCCCAAAGTTCTCTACTCACGAGATCTCTGGCCTCCCTTGCTTTTATAGCCAGCCCTCACGCTAATCAATCCAATCTAGGACTCCTACTCCTAATTGGACTCGTATCCTAACTTACCGTAACTGCTCAGGACTCTCCTATTCGCAGATAGAAGCAATCGTGAGACTTCCAAACACCTTAGGAACGTCCTAAACATTCCTAAAACAACTCAACTTCGTGCCTAGCATGAAATCTTATCATAACCAACTCAAATCTTCCATATTTGAGCCATATCCGACTCAGCCTCAGCCTGAGTACGCAATCCAGCCGGTTGGACCTTTCCGACCAATTCTTTATGTCCACTTCTCTTCATCACGTATTGGAACAATGTTGCCACGTCCATGCACTCCTTGCACACGTGCAAACACCTTCCAACGACGTACACGGAACCTTCATATGCACTGCCCTTGATCCAAACATGCTGCACGACCTCCCGATCAACTCAACCACAGCTCCTCCCGAACTTGGTTGTTGGAACCTCATCTCCTCCCTGAAACTAGTCCAAGGATCCCGTCACCAGCAATGTCTTGAACTCAAGCAACACCTGCACATGAATAAACAACCAATTCTTCCGAGCACAAGTCCTCGACTTGACTCACGTTAGTTCGAAAACCACAACACCTTACATGAGCACGTCACATAAGCATGTTGCAAACCATATCAAATGATAACAGCCATAACCACCAAAACACACCAAAAACTTAGCAAATTAATACTAAGCAAACCTTCCCATAAAGCAAGTTTGAAACATTGCGAGTTAAAAGCAAAAACAAGACGCTGCAGTTCTACGAGTTGAACTTCACGGGAGCTCACTAAAAACAAGCTCCGGACCTCACAGAAGCTCTCCGGACCTTCCAGGAGATATCCGGACCTTGCGTCGGACCTTGCCAACACTTGGTGGACCTAACAAAGAACTTGTCGGACCTTGCCACAGAAGAATATTTTGGCAATATTCAAAACTTTGAATGTTAATGCTAACTTTTATCCTAATTGCCAATGTATTCCGCACACATAGGTCTCACAATCTCCCCCTTGATGAATGCATTGGCAACACCAATTAAAATTCAAACATTGGCTTATGAAAAGTTTTGAAAAGCTTTGAAAACTCATTTATCCCCCTTTATTAATTTATCCCCAATTTTTAAAATCAGAGAAGGAAGAAAGTGTATAACATATGCAAAGTGTAAAAAAAATCTCTCCTTATACATATTTCTCCCCCTTTGACAATGTATTCAGCAAGGTTCAAAAGAGAAATTTTTAAATGTTATGAGCATATTATAACATATACATACAAAACAAAGATCATCCAAGTCATACTATCAGGTTACTTACACTATCACATCAATGAGATACATAAAGTAGTGTAAGCCATGCTAGAGATCAAATGTATTTTTCAGTTTAAGCAAGTCATGATCTCCCTTACTCAACTATTTCAAAACCTGAAAACATGACACTTGTTGCTGCATTTTTATTATTCATAATCATTTAGGGCACAAAGTTGATCATATGATATTTGCAAGAGATTATATGCTGCATCAGCCTTATTCTAACCAACCAAGCCAAGCCTATGTCATTTGACAATCAGAAGTTTAAGGACATGGTTTTAGTCATACACAATTCCTTCCAAGTTCATATCTTAGTGCAATGATAAGCAATCTCAAAAGAAGAAGTGCGATGCATGCATATTCTCTTGATCTTTTTTCAATTTTTTATTTGAAAACTCAACATGTGAGCTGATCACTTGATTAATTTTTTATGATTAAAAGCACTTGTGAGCACGCAACAAGTTCAAAACAGCAAGAAAGTTCGATCATGACCAGATTTAGTGTAAGTAATTATTCCAATTACTAGTCATGGCAAAACTACAAAATGTATAATATGTGTAATGTAGTAAGAACTTACAGCCTGTAAAAGGAATCACAAAGTCATATATGTATGAAATACTATGCTCATATTATTTTAGTTTCAGATTCACACATAGACTTTCAAAGTTTCAAAAACTCCCCCTCAATTTAAGCCATGAGGATGCATAACCCCTATTTCACTACGAATGAAACAAAAACGAGTGAAATCCAAAGGTTTTGTAAAAATATCAGCCAATTGTTGTTCGGTATCGACCTGGTGAAGCACAAGTTTCCTTTTTCAACATTATCACGAAGAAAGTGATACCTAATGTCAATGTGCTTAGTTCTAGAGTGTTTCACGGGGTTTTTAGCAATACAAATTGCACTAGTGTTATCACAAAACAGTAGAACACTATCTAAATCAACCCCATAGTCCTTAAGTGTTTGAACAATCCAAAGAATTTGTGAGCAAGCGCTAGCCGCAGCTACATATTCAGATTCGGCCGTGGATTGTGCAACTGAACTTTGTTTTCTAGAGGACGAAGCAACAAGTGAATTACCAAGAAAATGACAAGCACCCGAAGTACTTTTCCTATCAATCCTACAACCCCCAAAATCAGCATCCGAAAAAGCTTTCAAAGAAACGGTTGAGGAAGAAGGAAGAAAAATGCCAAATTCTTAAGTTCCATGTAGGTACCTGAGAATCCTTTTGATGGCTTGGCGATGTGAAGCACGTGGAGAAGCTTGAAAACGTGCACAAAGACATACGCTGAATTGTATGTCCGGTCTTGACGTCGTGAGATACAAAAGTGATCCAATCATACTTCTGTATTCTTTTTTATCGACCGGGTCACCATCTTCGTCAAGTTCAAGTGTTGTTGCTGTTCCCATTGGTGTCCGAAGAGGCTTGCATTTGTCCATGTTGAAGCGCTTAAGGAGGTCCTTTGTATACTTAGTTTGATGCACAAAAGTTCCTTCTTTTGTTTGCTTGATTTGCAGCCCCAAAAAGTATGTGAGTTCTCCCATCATACTCATCTCAAATTCTGAACTTATCATAGCTGAAAACTTGGACACGAGATCATGAGAAGCACAACCAAAGATAATATCATCCACATACACTTGAACGAATAATGAGTCATTGCCATGCTTAAGTACAAAGAGAGTTTTATCAACCTTGCCCATGGTAAACCCCTTTTCAAGTAAGAATGTTTTTAACCTATCATACCATGCTCTAGGGGCTTGTTTTAGAGCATACAAGGCTTTGGACAGTTTGTAAACATGATTAGGAAAATTTGGATTTTCAAAACCCAGTGGCTGCTTAACATAAACCTCCTCCTCTATGTAGCCATTAAGAAAAGCACTTTTAACATCCATTTGATATAACTTGAAACCTTTAGATGCAGCAAATGCTAATAAAATTCTTATAGCTTCTAATCTAGCAACAGGAGCAAATGTTTCATCAAAATCTAGACTTTCAATTTGAGTGAAACCTTGAGCAACCAACCTAGCTTTATTCCTAACCACAACCCCATCCTCACTTTGCTTATTTTTAAATACCCATTTAGTTCCAATTAATGTGTGACCTTGAGGTGGAGGTATAAGTTTCCAAACATTATTTCTTTCAAAATTTTCTAACTCTTCTTGCATGGCATTAATCCAAGATTTATTAGTGAGAGCGTGTGATATATCCTTGGGTTCAAAAGAAGCAACAAAAGCAGAATGAACATGAGAGTTTGGATTGCAAAACCTGGACCGAGTGACTCGTTCATGCAAGCTTCCAATGATTTGTTGTGGAGGATGACTTTTGAGTACTCGGAGGGGAGTAGACATTTCACAAGCACCTTCTTCTTCATGTTCGGACCTTTGATTAGGAGAGCTTGTTGATTGAGGAAGGTCCGAACCAGCAGTAGTGACTGTTGGTGCTGGTTGTGGTGCAAAATCAGCAGCTTGATCTTTATTTACTTCCGAGTTTTCGGGCAGCAGCACCACTTCTTCATCTTCTTAAATAAAAATACTCTCCCCCTGCGGATATGGATCCGGACCTGCAATATCAGAGCTAGTACTTGGGCTAGCTTCATCAAAAGAAACCTCGCGAGTCTCCACAATTTTGTTAGTGTCAAGTAAAAGCACACGGTAGCCTCTTGTATGAGATGGATAACCAAGAAACATGCCATCAACAGATCTAGCTTCAAATTTATCAAGATTACCATGTTTCTTAACAAAGCATTTGCAATCAAAAACCCTAAAGTGTGTAACACTAGGCCTATGTCCAAACCGGAGCTCATATGGGGTTTTTCCAAGCTTAGCACGCAAGAAAACACGATTTGATACATAACAAGCAGTTGCAATTGCATCAGCCCAAAATTTTCTAGGAGTTTGATATTCATCAAGCATAATCCTAGCCATCTCAACTAAGGTCCTGTTCTTTCTTTCTACGACACCATTTTGTTGTGGTACATAGAGTGAAGAGTATTGATGATCTATTCCATTTTCAGCACAAAAGTGATCAAAGGATTGGTTTTTAAATTCAGTTCCGTTATCACTTCTAATTGCTTTTAATGATCCTGGGTGATCAATAGATAATCTAAGAAATAAAGTTCTAAAATGACTAAAAGCTTCATTCTTAGATGCCATAAAATAAACCGAAGAATATCTGGAATAATCATCAACAATCACAAGCACATACCATTTACCTCCGAAGGATTGAACACGTGCCGAACCTACTGTGTCAAGATGTAAAAGTTGTCCCGGTTCAGCTGTCATGGTCATTGTGAGAGGAGCATGTGAACCTGCAACAAACTTAGCATGTCTACAAGAAGAGCACACAATATCATTGTCCTTTTTAAGCTTTGGCTGCCCACGTATGCGATCGAGAGCACTAACACGAGTGAGATGATCAAAGCCTATGTGACCAAGTCTACGATGCAAAAAATATAGATCCTTTGTATCATTAGCAACTAGACACCGATGCTTAGAAGTTGACAAATCAAAATCAGCTTTAAAAACTCTTCCAAACCTAGACATGTTAAACAAAAGCTCACCTTTTGAATCTACAACCTTGCAGCAATTTTTAGCAAAGCTAACCTCTATATTTTCATCTAGCAATTGTGAAACCGAAAGCAAGTTGTATTTCAAATTTTTAACAAATGCCACATCTTTCAAAGTGTAGAGATTGTTTACTCTAACCGAACCTTTAGCAATTATGGGAGTAGAAGAGTTACTGGCGAAAGTAACATTTTCTACACGTGACACAAAAGAGAGAGAGGAGAACCATTCTTTGTTACCGGTCATGTGGCGTGAGCAACCTGAATCCACAATCCAAATGTTCTCCTTCCTCAAACGTGAAACCTACACAGCAGCACAATACGTCGATGACTCAATACTGGGGTTAGTTAAAAGACTTTTAGGAATCCAGTACTGAGTCACACGACGTCCAGCAGGAATAACACACGAAAGCTGAGAAGGTACAGCAGGTTTATGAGCCAAACATCGAAAATTTTTGTTCCCAACTACTGACTTAGAAGATGTGTTATATGTAGCACAAAAAACAGTAGGTCCGGGAGCAAGTTTTTGACTCATTACAGCAGGTTGCAAGCTCCGAACATTCAGTCTAGCAGATTTTGCTTGGTTGTTATGTGATCTAGCAAGTATTCCTTGTTTCTTATCGTGTTTAGCTAGCCTATAACAAAAATCCATGACATGACCATCTCTACCACAGTAGGTACAATGAAAAATAACCTTATTATCATGTCTAGATGAGCAAGCAACACGTTTATTAGAACCCGAATGGGACAGTACTCCTGCAGATTTGAAAATCACCTCTTTTTGTCTAGGAGCTATTTGAATCAAACCGCTTCCTAATGACTTTACAACTTTAGGTGGGTGTGCCTTAGCATGAGCATGAGAATTAAAACCTAAACCAGTTTTATCATTACAAGACTTGGAAGAATTCAGCAGCAAGTTTAGGTTCTTATTTGCATTAGAAAACTGATCTAGTGTCCTATGCATGTCATCAAGTTTATTGGACAGATCAAAGCAGTTTTCACATGAAGTTTTTCCTTTTAGTTTGCAATTTGAACAATATTTAACTTCATGCACACGTAAAGCATTGTTAAAAATAGAAATCTCATTCATAGCATCATTTAGTTTCTTATTCAGATCATCACATGAATAACAATGCAAATCAATTGTAGAACAACAAGCATCTTTCAAATTTTTATCATTAAGTGCAGAAAGCTCTTTGTTCTTTCCAATTTCAAGTTCAAGTTTATCAAGTGTAGATGCGTGTGCACTTCTTAAAGAGGATAATTGTTCATAAATCAAATCACATGAGGAACAAGAATCATCACTAGGAATCAAAGTTTTTAAACGATTAATTTCAGATTCTAGTGATTCAATTTTAACAGCATTGTTCCTAAGTTTTTTATCCTTTTTCTTTAACATAACAGTGGCACGAGAAATAGCATCACACATTTCTTCACAAGTGGGACATACCTCTTCATCGTTGCTGTTGTGTTCTGCCTCCTCGGAGCTTGAACTTGACTTGCTCGCCATGCAGCACATATTTGCCATAGCTTCTTCATCTTCATCACTACCGGTGTCCACATCACTTGAGCCGAAATCTTGAAGTGCAGAGATCATACTATGCACTATGTTGCGCATTGATAAATCTTTCTTCTTCTTATTCTTTGCAAACGATTTCTTCGGCCTTGTTTGCTTTTCTTCACGTGAAGTCGGACCTGAAAGGTTAGGGCACTCCGTACGAAAATGTCCTGTCTTACCACATTCAAAACATCATTGAGGTCCGGAGCTTCCTCTCCTTCTAGTTCTCACATTTTGTAATGCTTTTGAGAACCGAGTAGAGATGAGTGCAAGCTCCTCCTCTGGAAACTCTTCAATCTGTTCAAGGGTTAGAGAGGACAGCAAAGAGAGTGCACCACTAGATGATGATTGACTAGAACTAGACATGTCACGTTGCGAAACAAATGCAATAGACTTGTTGGGGTTTTTACGTGAGATGATGTCAATTTCATGAGTTTTCAATTTAGAATAAAGCACGTCTAAAGTAAGAGAACTCATGACAGTAGATTCACGAATAGATGTAACTTTCATCTCCCAAATTGACATATCTAATGCTCCTAACAATTGTCTAGCATTTTCAGCATCTGAAAAGTTAACATTGACACTACGCAAGTTGCTGAGAATTTTATTAAAGCGAGCAAAAAGGTCGTCAATTGACTCACTGGGTTGCATCTCAAAACGCATGTATTCTTTCTTGAACATATCTTGCCTTACCTCCTTGATCGTATTGGATCCTTCATGGTAGTCACAAAGAGCTTTCCAAACATCATATGCAGATCGGAGGTGTGCAACACGGTCGAAGTCGCTTTGAGTCAATCCTTGGATGATCAAGTTGCGAGCCATGTTGTTGTTGTCAACATCTCTCATGTTCGCAGCCGTAACTTGATCGTTGGGTGGTACATCGAAGTTCCGGTAGACCTTTTCCCATATGGCGAAGCCTTGCGCCTGTATATAGGCCTCCATCCGCGCCTTCCAAACCTGAAAATCGATGCCATTGAACACACAAGGTTTTGCGGAGTACTTCTCCATGATGGTTAGTCAAAACACGTGCAAATCACAAAGATTAGATCACCTTGGCTCTGATACCAATTGTAGGATCGAAGAGCACGTGAAAAGCTACCAGAGGGGGGGTGAATGGTAGATTAAAACTTTTCGCAGCGGAAACAACAAAAACCCCTCAGCAGAAAATCAATCAGTTAAAAAGCCGTGTGTGCAAGTGTTTTCAAACGTGTTCAATCATGACAAATCAAGTAGAGAGGTAGAGAATCAAGTCACGGATCTAATGCAACAAGAATCACTTAGAAACACGAAGTAACACTTGAGATACGATCAAAACATTAAACGAAGATCAATCTGTTCTACCCGATATAAAACAGATCTGCAACGCTGCAAAGAAACTCGTGTATCTCAAAAACTACAGATCCGAAGCTCGTGAAAATTTCACAGATGATAGATAATTGAGTTGTGAAGACAACCCAAAAAGAATCACATCAATAGGATCTATAAAACTCGAGTTATGAACTAAACACCGAAGCAACGTCGGTCTGTCTAGAAACTCGGCGAGAAAGACTTGACGAAAAACAAGTCGGACGAACAAGGCACAAAAGCTCCTTGAAACTATGAACTTTATTCAACAGAAACACAAGAGGAACATCCCAAAGTTCTCTACTCACGAGAGCTCTGGCCTCCCTTGCTTTTATAGCTAGCCCTCAGGCTAATCAATCCAATCTAGGACTCCTACTCCTAATTGGACTCGTATCCTAACTTACCGTAACTGCTCAGGACTCTCCTATTCGCAGATAGAAGCAATCGTGAGACTTCCAAACACCTTAGGAACGTCCTAAACATTCCTAAAACAACTAAACTTCGTGCCTAGCACGAAATCCTATCATAACCAACTCAAATTTTCCATATTTGAGCCATATCCGACTCAGCCTCAGCCTGAGTATGCAGTCCAGCCGGTTGGACCTTTCCGACCAATTCTTTACGTCCACTTCTCTTCATCACGCCTTGGAACAATGTTGCCACGTCCATGCACTCCTTGCACACGTGCAAACACCTTCCAACGACGTACACGGAACCTTCATATGCACTGCCCTTGATCCAAACATGCTGCACGACCTCCCGATCAACTCAACCACAGCTCCTCCCGAACTTGGTTGTTAGAACCTCATCTCCTCCCTGAAACTAGTCCAAGGATCCCGTCACCAGCCATGTCTTGAACTCAAGCAACACCTGCACATGAATAAACAACCAATAAGCACAAGTCCTCGACTTGACTCACGTTAGTTCGAAAACCACAACACCTTACATGAGCACGTCACATAAGCATGTTGCAAACCATATCAAATGATAACAGCCATAACCACCAAAACACACCAAAAACTTAGCAAATTAATACTAAGCAAACCTTCCCATAAAGCAAGTTTGAAACATTGCGAGTTAAAAGCAAAAACAAGACGCTGCAGTTCTACGAGTTGAACTTCACGGGAGCTCCCTAAAACAAGCTCCGGACCTCACAGAAGCTCCCTGGACCTTGCAGGAGCTCTCCGGACCTTGCCAACACTTGGTGGACCTAACAAAGAACTTGTCGGACCTTGCCACAGAAGAATGTTTTGGCAATATTCAAAACTTTGAATGTTAATGCTAACTTTTATCCTAATTGCCAATGTATTCAGCACACATAGGTCTCACAATATCTAGGGTGAAATGCTTGCATTAGAGTTAGGGTGATTGAAACCCCACTTGCATGACCTCTAAATCCTATGGAGGGTTGGGTAGTTTACAACTCGACGAGTAGAGAATGCCATGCTAATGTTCTTAGGATCTCAGTAGAAGTCGAGTAGTTGGAATCTACTCGCGAGGTAAGATTGTATCACACGGGATGGAAGAGAGTAGAGAATGGCTTAAGAATGTGAAACTGATAACCAGAAGGGGGGGGGGGTAAGAAGGTGTGAAGCACCACACTTCTGTAAGTGGGTGTATGTGATGTGTTATCCGGGTGTCTACTGATTGCAATCACCGTCCCTCGCGGTTATTTGAGTACCGCTTGTTCACTGCGCTGTGACGTAGTAAGAAGTGAAAGAAGCCAGATGAATATGCTGAATTGAACTATTAATGTCTTGAAACCATGTATGCTGTAGATATAGAGCTCATTAAGTTTATCTTCCACTTTGGCATAACCACATCTGAGGAAAGCGTTTCTTGTTGTATTGTGGACTTCCGATGTGAAGGCTGCCTAAGGCACATTAAACTGCTGCTATAAAACTGAAAGTAAGGATTAACATGTAGGCGTGTCTTTATTGCAATGTCCTTTTCCTATATTACAAATCCCTGCATGTAGAGTTTCATGATTAGGAGTGTCGGTTAAGCATTGTTGAGCCTTCATGCTCACGGTTGCAATATTTGAGCTGTGTGCAGGTGAGAGTTATGAGAAAGGGTCCGAGGATGAGGCGGTGCCCCTGTCGGGGTACACGGCCGAGCTGGAGACATGCACGCCGCCGTTATGGTTGTGTGAGTGTTACTAGTGTGTAACGTCCCTGGGCTGGACGGCTGCACGTTTTCTTAGTTAGTAGGAGAGTGTAGTTAAGAATAATATTTCCGCTGTATAATTATGTTTGTAAAAGACTTCCGCTGTTTCTATGTAAAATAAAAGTTTGTATGTTGTTCTTAATCTTTTCATGTGTGCTGTTGGGTGCTGCATCGCACGGCACCACCCTCTGCGATCCCAGAGTGGGCGAACCACGAGGTGGTCCCCATAGACGTGGTATCAGAGCTGCATTGGAAATAGCATGCTCGAAAAGAGGCTATTTTGAAAACTTAAAAGTAGTCGAGTGAGGATTAGTCATTATGCCCACATAAGGTCTATTATAGTAGTAGCTACTTAAGGTGGAAAAGCTAACTTATGTGTTATACATTCTGTAATGACGCTCCGACGTCAGGTAAGAGGTAAGGTACGCCACCACAGGGGGATAAATTGCGGTAAGCTCGCCATACAAGCAATGGTATGGAACGGTTTACCGTGGCTTGGCACGGTAGTAAATATGAGTCGTTGAACCTTCTCATGGTTCTCAGAGCATATGAAAACACTGATATCCAGTGTGCTTTAGGCAAAAGTGAGAATACTCCATTGTGTGGTAAGCAACACGATAGTATGCAACTCTTGAACGTTCAATGTTCAAAGGGCCATACGCAGCGCTCGCCATCGGCGTGCCTCAACGGTCATGAGGCAGTAGGTGGTATCCGTTGGGTTGATAAAATTCACAACCGTGATGACCCTTTCTCGCTCTACTTGGGTTCCCTGTCGTGTGGTGTGAAAACAGACCATGTACCTCGAGACGTGGCTTGACTCAAGGATGATCCGTATGGCAATGATACGGACCGTATGTTTTTACTATGATATGGACCTGCCTGAAATGTCAAAACCCTTGTGTGCACCATTATTGTGTGGTCTTCTGCAGGTACATTAACCACGTTAGAGCATGACGCTTAGAAATCGTTTGTGAGTGACGTCTTTAGTTCCAACATTTGACACATATATGCCGGAATACCGGCTTAGGATTTTTCTTTGGTGAGGAAATGTAGTACCGAGATGAGTTATTAGTTGCATAAAAAGGGTATTTTTAAAGAAAAGAGTCAAATTGGAGTTTAGGACTCTATTTAGGGGTTAGTAAACTCCCATATTGAACTAAGAGTCAATTGGGAGCATAGATTCATTGCCAAAGACTTAGGAGCAACCCCCCCTGTTTTCGGCAGAATTTTTGCTGAACTTAAACAGGGTATAACATTTGATTGGTTGAACCAATGGAGGTGTGTGATACTATTATGGAAAGTTTTTGAAGTCTTCTACAACTTTTCTGTAGAATTCCAGAACAGAATCCCCCTCCAAATGAATGAAAATCTCAGATGAGTATATGCTGTCCAGAAACTGGGCAGACCAAAAATGCTCTCTGGAATTTTCTGTATTTCGACCATAGCTTCTTGTAGAAAAATTTCTAAGGGTCAAGTAATACACCGTTAGAAAGGGTAGGAAATGTGCTACAACTTTGTAGTTCAGTGTTTTCTTAGATTGGGGGTAGATATAGTTAGAATTTTGTGAACAAAACAGCCACTTGTAAAGTAGGTGCTGTCAACATTCCTGAAAGAATTCTCTCAAATTGTAAAAATCATAACTCCAAAACTAGAAAGGCTATGGAGGCAAATAAATACAATATGGATTCCTTTTTTAGTCTACTACGACTTTTGTTGTTGAACTCTTGTCCAGATTTGGCCTCCAAGGTGGCCAAAACAGTTATAATCTTCAAACTGGTCTGCTGGACCAGAAGCTGGACAGAGAAAACCATGTTTGAAGTTTTTAATTAAAACACTTGGTCTCATATTTCGATATTCAGCGGCTGTTGTAAAACAGAGAGTTGGATTCAAAAATATTATGCATTCAAAATATTACTTCGAGTGAGTACATGTTTGGGTCCAGTACAATAGCGAGAATTTACGCATGCTAACGCACGATGATCGAAATGAACTTTTAATCCATAAAGTTCATTACTTTGGAACTCGATTGTGGTGACGTTGTTCAGGGATGTATATGTTGTATGAAGTTTATACTTTATCCATATGTGTGATTGTTATACGTATAAATTGTTCATTCTCGCACTACTATTGATAGACTGGATGAAGTAAACGAACATTTGCTGATCATTTGAATGGTATGAATGCAGAATGGTGCGTACACGGTCTATGCAAGAGAAGAGAGGTCCAAGTCAGGTTCGTGGTGATGAGTCTCCACCCCAGGAGCAAACCACGACGCAGCAACAACCACCTTGTGACACCCGGTTCCGAAAATAGAACCAAGTGAATGCATATGTGTGCCCAGGATGTTTATCACACATACACATGTAATCCACAAACTGAATTCAGAATATAACCACAAATAAATAGTGTTTAAGTACTTTATTACATCGGCTCATTGTCTCACTCATGAATCTCTAACTTATTCTTGCAGCGGAAGACTAACGACAGCGGAAATAACTAAACAGCAGGCTCCAATCTTCAAATGCTTCACATGGTTCTCGAAGTACTCTTCTCCTGTTGATGATGTTTATGTGGTAATGCAAGGGTGAGTACCTGTCGTTCTCAAGTTCATCTCATGCTCATAAATATTCATAACCATCTCATATTCATATAACCGAAACCAAACTCATTTTCATGAATCGAAACAGTCCACAAACCAATCCCAATGACCATACCATAACCATACCGAATAACCATCCCAAGTTTTCCCTCTAATCATGTGAGTTGGCCAGGTGCTTGTGACCGGAAGCACGGATATCATGATAGTTTTACACTCTGCAGAGGTGGCACCACTTTACCCACAAGTTCGTGATTTCGTCACCCGTCGGCGACTGCAGAACCTCCATTATACCAGTACACAACCGTCGGTGTATGGCCAAGAGATCACAAAATAGCCTTTACAAAGGGGCTACTAGATGTATAGACTCACTGAGGTTTCACCGGTAGGCTCGAATCACTATTCTCCCATCCACGGGCCCCCTCTTGTGCCATGCAGTTCCCAGGGCAGTCCTCCTCGACTCCCATCCCCCGCGCCATCCACGGTCCATAACAAGCTAGCAACACACCTAATTAGTCAGCTAAGTCACACCCATATTTGGCCTTGTGGTGGCACTGTTTTCCTGGCATCTGCTGGCATGAACCGGTTCTTAGATCTATGGCAAGTAAACCACCATCTCATTCAGAAACATCCACGAACCAAGCTTGCCTAGATCTCCCCCAATTCCATGCTCATTATCATCATCAAGTTCCCATCATCATTATTCATATGAGTGCAGTAGCTAACCATGTTTTAAGTCAGCTTCTCGTATCCCGTAGATTAAGCGAAGATAAAAGGAAAAACGACCATACCCGACTCATCAACTTTCCTGGTGACAAGGATGGTTAATAAAACTAGTAAACTCCTATAAAAGGGTGTCCCATCAAGTTGACTCAAGCTTACGAGTTTTTGCAAACAAAACAGTTTCAAAACATGGGATCAATATGGTCAAGGGGCACTTGCCTTGCTCGCGTGGTTCTTGCTGTTCAAGCGTCTCGAAGTCTTGGTGTTGTAGTTCCTCGTAGGTGGCCTCTTGAGCTTCTTCTTCTACTCACGATCATGCACATACAAAATTCACAGCAATCAATCATCATGCACAAACTTTACTAAAGATGCAATGGGGTAGATGAATGCAAATCCTGTGGTGCTGTTTCATTAAACCAGTTTGTACGTGTTCTTGCATGTTTTAATGGGCTTTCATGGGGTTTTATGATGAACAAGGGTGCTGGGATCAAGTGTGGATGTGGTGATGATCTTGACTCAAGATCTAGATCAATTCTACTGTCAAAAACCGATCAAAACACGGTCTGTCCACACGTAAAGGTTTCTGCTCGAAGGGGGCGAAAAAACGGATGCGTGGAAACAGCGGTGACGTCGTAAGATGGGTAATGGGGACCTACCACACTTCCTTTTGGTGGCAGGGCCTTCCTTCTAGCAATGGCAGCAGCGGGGAATTTTTCTATGGAAGATTAGGGCAGGACAGATCGTCGGTTCTTTTCAAGCGACGGCGAGGCGTGATGGGGCTCGTCGGCGGGCCTCGATGACAGGGCTCGATGGCGGGGCTCGACAGCGGGGCTCGACGGCGGGGCTCACCGGCGACCGAACTCCGACGAGGGGGGATCAGTTCTATTTATAAGGGGGGAGAGGGAGGAGTCCTACTCCAATTGGAACTCAATCTTAACAAACTTATCCCCTTTTGATTTGGTGTGGCAGCAATGGGGATTAAATTCCCCAAATGTGGGGAAAATTCCCCTTTTTTGGGGAATTGGGGAATTTGGAGATTTTGGGGAAAAATTTGGGGAAATTGGAAATGGCTCATTTCAGCTATCTTCTCCCCATTCCTCACCATTTCTATGTCACTTGCTCCATTTCTACATTTCCTCTCTCCATTTCTATGTCCCATTCTCCATTTCTACATTCCCCTCTCCATTTCTATGTCCCATTCTCCATTTCTACATTGCCCTTCTCCATTTCTATGCCCCATTCTCCATTTCTATATGCCCTTCTCCATTTCTGTGGTTTTTCCTCCATTTCTATGGTTCCTTCCTCCATTTCTATGGTTCTTTCCCCATTTCTATGGTTCCTTCCTCCATCTCTATGGTTCTTTCTCCATTTCTATGGTTATTTTCTCCATTTCTATTTTTCTTTCTCCATTTCTATAGTTCTTTGTCCATTTCTATAGTTCTTTCTCTATTTCTACTTCTTTTATAATGCTTCTCTACATGAAAAATGTATGCAATGCATGGGAATGAATTTGAGGGTGTTACACACCTCCTCCACCGCCAGAACTTCCAAGAAATCTTACGGAGGTTCTCGCCGTAGTACTCGGCTCGCGCGACGAGCAAACCAAGTTGTTGCGGATGCTGGTGCAGCAGAATGCATCCCGTCAGGGAGGACGCCAGGACAATGGGCAATGCCAGCCCCAACAGAGTTCATATTCGGACTTCCTGGCGACCTATCCACCGGTCTTTACGCAGGCCGAAGAGCCTTTGGAGGCGGAAAGCTTTATCCGCACTCTTCAGGCAAAGTTTGGTTTACTACGGTGCACCGAACAACAGAAGGCGCTGTATGCAGTGCAACAGCTTCAAGGGGAAGCCGGTACATGGTGGGCGAACTACATCGCCTCATTACCGGCTGGCCATGCCGTCACTTGGGCGGAGTTCCGGGAGGCGTTCCACGGCTATCATATACCTCCTGGAGTTATGGAGAGGAAGCTCCAGGAGTTTCTTGATCTGAAACAAGGCGAGAGGAGTGCTGATGAGTACTCCAGAGCATTCAACCAGCTGGCCCAATATGCGCCAGAATATGTGGGAACGGAAGAGCCGAAGAAAAACACGTTCTTCCGTGCCTGAATTCAAAAATGAAGGTCCATCTCGCCCAAAGCAACCGCGGCACATTCAACGATCTTATCAATGCTGCGATTGTACAAGCAAGCACGGTTCTGATAAGAGGGAATGCAGGCGAGAAGCAGTGGTGGGGCGCCACAAAAGTCCCGCGTGGTGTATCGCTCACCATCAGGTCAGAGATGGTAGCCACCGGCACGACTGCCTCAGTTTCGCGGTCATCAATTTAATGCTCCAAGCTTCCGACCGTCGTATTGTGGCGGACCGGAATCCAATCATACAGTATCGCAGAGGGTGGTGCCGCACGATGCGACACCCGACAGCACACATCAGAAGAACAACATTGTATTACAGAGAAAACCAACTGAAATGTACAAAGTAGTATAATACTCAGTTACAAACTAGGGTTTATATTACACAGCGGAAGTTAAATTTGTACAACTCACGCCCACCTATCTAGCAAAAGTCGGTTGCCCAGCCCTAGGGCAACCCACACTAGCTGCACTCCTATGCTTTGCGCGGCGTGTACGGCTCCCACTCAGCTGTGGTCCCCGATGGAGGGTAACCCTCGCCGGTGGACTCGTAGCCCGAGTCCGTGGGTGGCTCCTCACCTGAAAAACACTTAAGCAGCAACCATGAGCACGATGGCTCAACAAGACTTAACCGACTCACTTAGGCATGAAACTCTACATGCAGTTTACACAAACATGGGATAGTAATTTCAGCAAATGGACACGCCTACAAGTTCATCCTTAGTTCATCTTTTACCCACAAGTTAACAATTCATGAATAAGAAATTTATTAAGCGATATTTGGTGGCACACATGTAGCAATACAATTATACATATCAGCAGAATTGAATCATAACATTCCATGATTTATCTACGTTACGACGCAGTCAACAAGCGGTACTCATCACCGTGAGGGACGGCAAATCAACTCGATATACACCTGCAGGGATACCCAAAGAGCACGTCACGTACGCCCACCCGTGGAGCTGCACAGCACGCTCACTCGATGTCGTACGGGACAACCTTTCGCCCAACAGCCCAAACGTCAAACCGGTCACACCGAAACGAGCAGGAGGTTCCCTACACGGAGCATCTCTCTATGCCAATTAGCAGCCACCTTGCTGCCCTCAGCCTACACCTATAAATCGGTGTGTTATGCCTTGACGCCCGGAGGTATAGGTTACATCGGTTTATCGGGGCCCATATATCCGATATGCCTTCGGTACGTTCAATACTTGTTCAGCAGGGCCGCACACGGATCGGTCCTCAATCGACATGGACAGGGCTGCGCACACAAGACTTCCTCTTGCTGCGCCCTCGCACCTGCCTAGTCTCATTTTCATTACTAAAGTGATCTCACATCACTCGAACCAATCCCGTGTGTTCCAAGCCTAACTCGCGAGTAGATTCCAACTACACAACTTGTACCAAAGTCCTATGAATCTTTAAGCATAGACTGTCTACTCGAGGCCTTAGACACTACCCTCACTCTTATAGGAAAATTCTGGTTATGCATTGGGGTTTCATCCATCCTACACCTAGTGCACATCCATACCTCACACTAACCATGTACACAAAGCAAAACTTTATAAAAGGGTTTAATGCAAACAGGGGCTTGCCTTGTTGCTGCTGGTCAGTGGTTAGGGCTTCGTCCGGAAGAAGGAAGTTGAGCACTTCCGGAGTCTCCTCGCCTTCAGCGACTACACGTTAAGAAGATACTACATGTCAATTCAAATGCAATGTTTAGAATTGAATAAGTAATTTGGTTCTGAAATTTTATGGTGGATTGGTAGGGTCCTAACCATAGTATTGACCAAGTTTTATTTGAAAAAAAGTTCATTTGAGCCTTGTACAAATAAAAACGTATTTGGTCAATATTGGAGCCTCTAAGGGATTCCAGGGGTTTTCATGGCTCCAACCCTTATTTCCTGGAAACTATAACTTGAGATTACTCTAATGGAATTGGTTTCATGTCATTTGAAGAATTTTAGAGGGAGTAATGCCCCAAAAAAGATTTGAGAAAATCTGAAAAATGTTTATGTACATTTTTCTATTTTCTCAGGGAAGTTCACTTAATCACACCATTAGGGGGACCAAATGAACTTGGATGAGTCTGAAGATTTTACTGTGGCTCCAGGATTTTCCAGTGAACCTCCCATCCAAATGTCAAAATTTTTCATAAAGTAGTTCTCCAGATAAAATTCCTAACAGTTTAAATTTTAGGGATTTAATTCTGGCAAACTATTAAGTTTCATGAGCTGAAATTGATACTGCTGGAAAGTAATAAAAAAGCTGAGTTCAGCAAAATTTGGTTCACTGAATTTGGAGCTCCCTAGAAAAAGTTCTATGCATTTGAAGTTTGAACCAAATCTGAAAATTCAAATAAAGTTTAAACTGGCTTGTGGGGTCCCCGGGCTACGTGTCAGCACCTCAGCTAACCCACACGGGGGTCCGCAGAGTCTTCCATGCAGTCGCACGGAATCCCAGTGCCACAGCAGATCCGGCGCTGTTTAACCCGAGGCTGACACGTGGGACCCGCGGGGCTTCGTCTACCTCGCGCTCCGGCGGTTCCCTGCCGCCCCCCTCGCCGGAGTACTCACCGGGAGGCTGTTCCCGTGACCGGAGCTCGACCAAACTGGCCGCTCCCGCATGAAATTTCTCGGGGAACCCGTTGCTGCCCTTGTCGCCGGCCGGTAATCACCGGAACCGGTTGCGCGATGGTGACAGTCCACGGGGTGAGTTCGGCGACGTCGGTATGGCGCTTTCATGCCTCACAGTCCCCTCTGTTGGCTCCTACAGCACCGCCACAACCTACGGAGCAACGACCCAGCCTCTGATCTGGCTCAAAGTTGTGGCAAACTGGACTTCACCGTGCGACCTAAGTCTAAACCCGGCGATGAACGAAAAACCCATGGAACTCGGTGGTTTCTCGCTGGTTTCCCGTGGTTCTTGACCGTGGGGTTTCGCACGGACGTTTCTAGCTGGTTGTCACAGCTGGGGAGCGACTGCTCGACTGGTTAGCTCGAATTTTCCGATTTAACCGAACACGGCTATATCACATGCGCTTGGCAAGAGCTGGAATTCCGGCCAGCACACTCCATGGCATGCGGCCGGGGTTGTCGGACAGAAAGTACACTCCCAGGCGAACCTTCTGTCCTGCTCAACTCGACGTGGGATCAAACCTAGCGGCCGGGCTATGAGTTTTTGGTCGCGGCGGCTTTACACGGTGCTGAATGCAAACAGAGAGCTCATGGTCGGTTTACTGTGGGTGGGGTGCCGGGTTATCGCGTTGATCACGTCGAGGAGGCCTTGGCGAAGCTCTGGGTGAGCTCAGACCCATGTGCCAACCGCAGAGATGAGCGGACGCCGGAGAGCCGAGAGTTTTCGAGCGTGCGGCGGTGTTTCTTCGTCGAGGAGCTCGGGGATGGTCAGAACAGCGCGGCACGTCGGTTACTGAGGTGGGAAATATCCCTGGCGACCGGTACGTCGAGGCACACTGTGGCCCGGCTGCTCGGGAGGCGGCGTCCGGGAAGCACCTCGGTGGCGCGCTGCGTGCGTTCAACCTTGTGAGAAACAGAGCACCTCTCGGTTGTGAGTAGCTCTCCCACTGATCTGTGGGCCCTTCTCTCCCCCTAATCCTTTTTCCAAATTCTTCTGAAAATATCCCAGCAACTCTCCATTGAATGAGAGACTTAAGCACCAAGTTACAGTTTGAATTTGGTTCCCTCAGTTTGAAACTGGTTTGGCTAAATTTGCTGGCCATTTGAATTTGAAATTCAAATTCAGTTTGAATTATTGCAAATTTGGCTCCCAACAAGATGAAGTTCAACGGGGACGAAAATTGGTGGGCTAACTCAGAAAAATATGCTGAATTTGAATATGAAGTCGAATTTTGAATTTAAGTGATGAAAGTTGCTGCAATTTGAATTTATAGTCAAATTGGCCTCTTTTTCAAATGCCTCCAAAAGTGCATCAAAAAGTGTTGGGTTTGTATGAACTTTGGCCTGATCCTTCCCAAGACTATTTAAGGTCTAGGGGTGAGCTCAACCTCTCATATTCATATGTAGAAATCCTCCCTTGTGAAAGTTAGGGCTTTCCCCTCTAATCACCCTTTTGATGGTGGTTACTAGCTATTCACAAGTATTCACAAGATATCCACAACAAAAGCTGTGGTGTTGTGAGGTGATGGAAAAAAAAATTTCAAGTCCCTTTTCTTGGGCTTTTACACGTATCCACTACAACAACAGCAGAAGCAAAGGATGGTCCCACGTGCGCCTCCGTTTCAATTGCATGCACTGGGATTCCGTCCTCAATTCGGAGGGACCCCGACACCATACACGTGCTTCACGTGTGGCCGTGTCGGGCATATTGCCAAGGATTGCCCTGAGCAGCCACAGAGCAGGGGTGCAGCACCGTATCAGGGTGCAAATCAGCCCCGCAACCAGCCCAAGAAACCAGCACCAAAACCCGGAACGTCCACCACTTAGCGATCAAAGACGTGCCGGAAGGCAAACCCGTCCTCGCGGGTACGTTTTCTTATTTAGATCATCCCGTAGTCATACTTTTTGACTCTAGTGCCACCCATAATTTCATAAGTCAATCTTATATTATTAAATATCAATTGCCTATCATTTCCACAAATAGTTCATACTTGATTTGCTCTCCGGGTGGGAAAAAAACAGCTGACAGGATGGTCTATAGATCACCATTGCAATTGAGTGGGAATCTATACCCGATCTCTCTAATTATGTTCGGGAATCAAAAACTCGATGTCATTTTAGGAATGGCATGGCTACATCGCCATGGTGTTATTCTTGACATCATTCCACGTGTGGTTCATCTACACTCTCCACTTCGTGAACCACATACTCTCATTCTTGACAGTTCGGTTCAAGAAGTTCCAGCCACATATAACACGGAAGCCACAAAACTTGAGGATATTCGAGTGGTCTGTAAATATCTGGATGTATTTCCGGATGATCTCCCTGGCATGTCACCCGAAAGGGATGTCGAGTTCAAGATCGAACTAGTACCCGGGACGACACCGATATCACAGAGACCGTACAAGATGGCTCCGAATGAGCTAGCTGAACTGAAGGAGCAGCTCAATGATCTGATGAATAAGGGTTTCAATCGACCGAGTTCCTCGCCATGGGGATGCTCGGCGCTGTTTGTGAAAAAGAAGGATGAAACCTTGAGGTTATGTGTGGATTACCAACCTCTCAACACCGTCACCATCAAAAATAAATATCCACTGCCCCGCATCGATATCTTATTCGATCAACTTGTGGGTGCGAGTGTATTTTCGAAGATGGATCTTCGCTCCGGATATCATAAATTAAAGATCTGAGCGGAGGATACTCCGAAGGCGGCCTTCGTGACAAGATATGGGTTGTATGAATATCTCGTCAAGTCTTTTGGTCTCACCCATGCCACGGCACATTTCATGTATCTCATGAACTCAGTGTTCATGCCGGAGTTTGACAAGTTCGTGGTGGTGTTCATAGACGACATTTTGGTTTATTCCAAGTCTGAAGAAGAACACGCAAACACTTGCATATCGTGCTTCAACGATTGCGAGACCATAAGCTTTATGCCAAGTTAAGCAAGTGCGAGTTTTGGATCAGCCAAGTGCCATTTCTTGGTCATATTATTTCTGCGGAAGGCATTGCAGTTGATCCAAGCAAAATCGAACAAGTGCTGAAATGGAAGTCCCCCACATCTGTCCATGAAGTCAGAAGTTTCCTTGGTTTAGCGGGATATTATCGGTGATTCATCCCGACCTTCTCCAAGCTTGCTAAACCAATGACTGAATTGTTGGTGAAGGGGATCAAATATGTTTGGAACTCAGCATGTGAAGGAACTTTCCAAGCATTGGTGAAGCATCTTACAACAGCCCCGGTGTTAGTTCAACCGGATACGACCAAGCCCTTCGAAGTATATTGTGATGCGTCCGGTATCGGGCTTGGCTGTGTATTGATGCAAGGAGGAAGAGTGGTCGCTTATGGCTCATGTCAACTTCGTAACCATGAGCAGCACAATCTGACTCATGATCTTGAGCTCGCTTCTCTGGTGTTAGCATTGAAAATGTGGAGGCACTATTTACATGGAAACCTAGTACACCTCTACACCGACCACAAGAGTCTAAAATATATATTCACTCAAAAGGAGTTGAATATGCGGCAACGGAGATGGCTAGAGCTAATCAAAGACTACGAGATCGAGATTCACTACCATCCCAGTAAGGCAAACGTGGTTGCCGACGCCTTAAGCCGCAAATCTCACGTCAACCATCTGTGCATCACTCCACTTGAAGAGGAGGATCCGAGTCTATACTTGGTTCCATATGGGGCATTATACAATCTTGCTCTCGTCCCTACCATACGAGAGGAGATTATGGAAGCTCAGAATAAAGACGTGGCAATGTTGCACATTCGGAGAAGAATGATGAGTGGTGAAACGAAATGCTTCCGAAGGGATGAACACGGTACTCTATGGTTTAAAGACCGTATAGTGGTACTCCGTGACATGAAGCTTCAGAATAAAATCTTGGACAAAGCTTACTTGTCCATGTATTCTATTCATCCGGGCAGCAACAAGATATACCAAGATCTGAAAACCAGGTTTTGTTGGACACGGATGAAAAGAGAAATCGCAATGTACGTATCCGAATACGATACGTATCGGCGTGTGAAAGCCTAATATATGCGTAAAGACGGACAGATGCAACCATTGAACATTCCGGTGTGGAAGTAGGAGGATATCAGCATGGACATCATAGTCGGGTTACCTCTCACCTCCCACAAGTATGACTCGATTTGGGTGATAGTCGATCGACTAACTAAGTCAGCTCATTTTATTCCCGTACATACAAAGTACGTGGCCAAGCAATATGCGGAGCTGTATATTGCAAGAATCTTGTGCTTGCACGGTGTTCCCCACTCCATTATTTCAGATCGCGGTGCGCTGTTTACGGCTCGGTTTTGGGAACAGATACAAGTGTCATTGGGGACCAAACTGATCCGAAGCTCCACGTATCACCCGCAGACAGATGGTCAAACTGAACGGGTGAATCAAGTGCTTGAATACATGCTACGCGCTTGTGCCATCCACCACGGTAAAAACTGGGGCGATCCTTTGTCTTTGGTGGAGTTTTCATATAACAATGGCTATCAAGCTAGCATCAAGATTGAGCCGTATGAAGCTCTCTACGGCCGGAAATGTCGCACACCACTCAACTGGTGTGAGTCTGGTGAGTGAGTTATCTACGGTATTGAACTTGTGAATGAGGCCGAAGAACAAGTGCAAGTAATACAAGCCAATCTCAAGGCTTCTCAATCTCGTCAGAAGAGTTATGCGGATAACAGACATGGTCCTCTCCACTTCGACATCGGGGACCATGTATATGTCCGTGTGTCTCCAATGAAGGGAGTTCATCGTTTAGGAGTGAAGGGCAAACTTGCGCCGTGATTCATTGGTCCGTTCACCATCATTAAATAATGCGGACCCATGGCCTATCGCTTGGAGTTACCGGCCTCGCTCGCGGGAATTCACAACGTATTCCACATCTCTCAGCTGAGGAAATGCCTCAAGCCCTGGGCTGAAATCCGCACCGAGGACATAGAAGTTCTCCAACTGGACCTCACATACTCAGAGTATCCAATCCGGATTATCGATGAAAAGACTCACGCTACAAGAAACCTGACCTTATGGTTTTACAAGGTCTTGTGGAGTAACCATACCGCTGATGACGCGACATGGGAAAGCGAGGACTATCTACAAGCAAATTATCCGGACTTGCTATCATCGTATACCCGGTAAAGTCTTCCCCACTTTACTTTTCTTTTGGAATCTCGGGACGAGATTATTTTTAAGGGGGGAGGGATGTAAAATCCCCAACAGTGCTAGCAAGGAATTCAGCACATTCACACTTAGGAAAAATGAGGGGAATTAAAACATTGAAATATAACGGTGTGAGTTCAAAGTAATGATTTAAACTTCCCAAAAACTTCCAAAGATGGAGATCTAAATTCATAAGTTGGGTCTTCATAATCCAAATATTAGACATCTCAAATTTCAGCCCATTTGGTGGGATTCTACTATTTGTGTGGGATTAAGAGAGGAAGCCCTCAAACTTGAATTCGAATTTTAGTTTCAAATTCAAAATCCTCCAAAGTGGCAAATTGGTTTCACAAATGTGTTCCATACATTTGAATTAGCATCCATTCCAAAATTCAGAATTATTTGAGTTTGGTTGCTATGCTTTTAGAGCAATGGAAGGAGAGATTCAAATTCAAATTCAAAATTCAAAGAGCCAAATACACTTCAAATTCCACACCAGAATTCAGTCCATTTAAATTTCAAAAATTCAAACCATGACATGGTGTGGAAGTATAGCTTTTAATTCTCAGTAGCTGTGGTAAAATATCAGCGGAAAAAATTGAATAAGAAATTAGAGGGTGGGACCCAGCAGTCAGCCACACAATTTTCATTAGCCGACTCTGTTTTCATCTCGGCGCGCCACCGAGCGGCTGCACGCTCTGCCGGCCGACGATGTGCCCGCCACATCAGCTGTTTTCTCCACGTCCTCAGCCTCAACTGAGCGCCCTCGACACTCCACCTTATTCTTCCTCGTGTTCCCTGGCCTCTCCCCTCTCCCGTCCGAACTCCTGCTGAAACGTTCACCCGGTGGAAGAAATTGTTCGGCTCATCGATGCCCGGTGAGCTCGGCGTGCTTCTCTCGCGACTGAGCCACGGGAAAACTGCACCAAGTTTCCCTTCTGCTTTATGAAGCCCTAAGAAGGCGCTAGCACCGTCGGTTGGCTCCCGCAAGCTAGGTTTTCTTTCGGATATCCTTTGTTGATCGCCTCTGCACCGCACCGCCCGATGGATTTACAGCCTCTCTTTCGAACAAAAGGTTCCTGAGGAGCATTGGGAACCCTTCTTCCTTCCCTGCAACGAGCTCCTGCTTCCATAGCTCCGGCGCCGAGTAATTTGAAGTTTGGCGCCGACGGTTCTTTAGAAAACTGAGAACTCTTCAGGGAAATTCATCGTGCTCCGAGTAGCTCCACAGTAGATGAGCTTAGGGTAGCTTCTTCACATGCTTGCGAACCCTTCCGAAGACCTAGCAGCTTAAATGATCAAGTAGAGGTACCGTACACCATGTTTTTTTTGTTGCCGCCATTTTGCGGGCTCGGGTCGCCGGTGAGGTCCCACTCCGGTGGTTTTCATGGAGAACGGAATATAGGTCGCGGTCGTCCATGCCTCACTGGTGCTTTTGGAGCAAACCCTAGCCCAAATGACCCATTGCCATGTGAGAACGAGGTCGCCAAAGTAGAGCTCGACATGGCCGCTGGTGCGAGCACTGTTCCAGTCATTGTCATCCTTTCCTGCCCCACCATCGTGTTCAGCACGGTGTAAAACTCACAGGCGGCAAGTTTGGTGAAGCTTGGACCATGGGAACCTGCTCCGGCGAGCTCTCCGGCCAGGGTTGCCGCGGGGGAGACGCGGGCAGCACGAGGAAGACGAAGGTGGCCGGGTCCCACCTGTCAGTGTCTGGAATCGGCGCGGGGATCAGTTTTGGCTGTGATCCGGTGCGGCAGTGCGGGTGAAACCCCGTGGGCTGCGGTGTGGCCGCGAGCTCAGTGGCCCGATTTAAATCTTGGGGCCCACAAACAGAATTTAAACATTTCCTGAATTTCAGATTTAGGTCAAACAATGAAACCCCATAACTTTTAGTAGGAATGTTCAAAATTTGTGAAAAAATTTGTTGGATTCCTCTCAATCAGTACTTTTTCATAAATGCAGAGAATTTGATCTGAAGATCTCTGGAATTTTCTTCAAAATTCATCAAAGTAAAATTTTTGGGAATTAATTCCAGAAGATCCCTGTTATGGAATTTCCTCAAATTTGGCCAGAAGATTCTTCATAATATTAGTGATCTCCTGAAAAATTTGAGCTTCAATGCAGTACATTTGCTAGGCTAGATTGTCTTCCCATGTTCAGCTTTCATTTGAAAATTTCAAAACCAACAGAAACTTTTTCAGAAATGTTCACCAACTTCAAAAATTCATTTCTTCCTGTAGGTAACTCGAAAATTTGTGAAACAAATTTTGTTAGAACCATAGAGACCTGCTGTAATTATATCTTCCACTGTTAGCCATGTCAAAACTTCAGATTGGGCTCAAAATTCAGAGAAGCCTTGTACTTGTGGGAATTTTGGAGACCACAAGCTTCAATGAAATTTCTCCAAATTTTGCTCAGATCATCCTTATAGAGTTAGTATCCACTGGAAAAATCCCAAAGCCAATTAAGAAACCTTATTAGCAGTAGCTATGAATAGAAGTTTAGTTCTTATAATTCCTTAGCACTGATACACATATTTTGTTGCATATCATATAGTGACCGAAGTTGAGAACACCCCGGAGCCGTTGGAAGTCCTCCCACCCGACGCTAACTTTCCTTTTGACTTGCAACCAGGCAAGCCCCGGTTTGCATTTAATTACCTTTTGCAAAGTTTTCATTTGTATCACTTATGTCTAGGGTGAAATTCTTGCATTAGAGTTAGGGTGATTGAAACTCCACTTGCATGACCTCTAAATCTTATGGAGGGTTGGGTAGTTTACAACTCAACGAGTAGAGAATGCCAAGCTAATGTTCTTAGGATCTCGGTAGAAGTCGAGTAGTTGGAATTTACTCGCGAGGTAAGATTGTATCACACGGGATGGAAAAGAGTAGAGAATGGCTTAAGAATGTGAAACTGAGACCCAGAAGGGGGGGATAGGATGTAGTGAGCTGAGGTCTCACGTGCGTAGCCCTGTTGGTGGCGATTGAGGACCGAGTCGTGTGCGGACCTGCTGGACAAGTTCTGAACAGTACCAGGTGGTATACTGACATAGGCAGGAAAGCCGAGACTTACCCAACCGTTTTATACGAGTGGGTTGAGGGTAGCAAGGTGTAAATCTGCCGGCGGGCACAGACACGCTCCACGCGGGGACCTCCTGCCCGTTACGGATGGACAGGTTCGGCATGTGGGTTTCCTTTGAAAGATTGTTGCATACAACAGAGTAGGAAGGTGTGAAGCACCACACTTTTGAAAGTGGGTGTATGTGACGTGTTATCCGGGTGTCTACTGATTGCAATCACCGTCCCTCGTGGTTATTTGAGTACCACTTGTTCACTGTGCTGTTACGTATTAAGAAGTGAAACAAGCCAGACAAATATGCTACATTGAACTATTAATGTCTTCAAACCATGTATGGTGTAGATGTAGAGCTCATTAAGTTTATCTTCCACTTTAGGCATAACCACATCGGAAGAAAGCGTTTCTTGTTTGATTGTGGACTTCTGGTGTGAGGGCTGTCTAAGGAACATTAAACTGCTGCTATAAAACTGAAAGTAAGGATTAACATGTAGGTGTGTCTTTATTGCAATGTCCTTTTCCTACATTACAAATCCCTGCATGTAGAGTTTCCTGATTAGGAGTGTCGGTTAAGTCTTGCTGAGCCATCATGCTCACGGTTGCAATATTTGAGCTGTGTGCAGGTGAGAGTTATGACGAAGGGTCCGAGGACAGGGCGATGCCCCAGTCGGGGTACACGGCTGAGCTGAAGCCATGCACGCCGCCGTGATGGTTGTGTGAGTGTTGCTAGTAGCGTCCCCGGGCTGGATGGCAGCACTTTTCATTAGTTAGTAGGAGAGTATAGTTAAGAATAATACTTCCACTGTATAATTAAGTTTGTAAAAGACTTCCGCTGTTTCTATGTAAAATAAAAGTTTGTATGTTGTTCTTAATCTTTTCTTGTGTGCTGTTGGATGCCGCATCGCATGGAACCACCCTTTGCGATCCCAGAGTGGGTGAACCATGAGGTGGTCCCCACAGGTAGCAATTCGGATGATCATCTGCCGTTGGTGGAATTCTCGTATACCAACGGCTATCAAGCGAGTATCAAGGTGGCACCATATGAGGCTCTCTATGGTCATAAATGCCGCGCCCCATTGAACTGGTGCGAGTCCGGTGAAAGGGTCACGTTCGGGATTTATTTAGTGAACGACGCCAAAGAGCGAGTTCGGGTAATTCAAGCAAACTTGAAAGCCGCCCAATGCCGACAGAATAGTTACACTGATAAGAGGCGTAGGCCGCTGCACTTCAACGTCGGAGAACACGTGTACCTCCGTGTGTCTCCGACAAAAGGTGTGCACCAATTCGGCGTGAAGGTGAAACTCACTCCCCGATTTATTGGAGCCTATGCCATCACAGAGAAGTGCGGACCAGTGGCGTATAGACTGGAACTACCGGTGTCTCTCGCTGGTGTTCACAACGTTTTCCATGTCTCACAACTCCGGAAATGTCTAATGTATACAGCTGTTGTTCCCACTGAAGACATTGGCGAGTTGCGACCGTATTTAACCTACGCTGAATATCCGGTGGAAATTATTGATGAGAAGGCTCGGACCACGAGTAACCGAACACTGTAGTTCTATAAAATCTTGTGGAGAAACCACACCGGTGAGGAAGCAACGTGGGAGAGCGAAGATTTCCTTCGCTCAAACTATCGGGATTTCATGGCGTCTCATCACGGATAATTCCTCTTACACCTTCGTCTTTTTTTTTTGTAATCTCAGGACGAGATTCTTTTAAGGGGGAGGGATGTAAAAGCCCAAGATTTCACTTGTTAGAGTGTTCATAACATCACCACACCACAGTTCATCTTGTGGATGTCTCATGAACATTTATGAAGAGCAAGTAATCATCATCAAGAGGATAATTAGATGAAAAACTCACAAATTCCAAAAGTAGGATCTCATACATATAAACATGAGAGGCTGAGCTCACCATTAGACCCTAAAAATTCTTAGGAGTGCTCATGCCAAGTTTCATGCAAGATTAAATTCCTTTGAGGCACTTTTGGATACAATTGCAAAAAAGGCTAATTTGAACGCAAATTCAAATTTCAGTTACTTTCATCACTTGGATTGAAAAGTTGACTTCATATTCCAATTCAGCTCATTTTTCTGAGATAGTCCACTAATTTTCATCCTCATTGGAGTTCATCTTGTCGGGAGCTACATTTGAAGTAATTCAAAACTGAATTTGAAATTCAAATTCAAATGTGATCGAACTTGGCCAAACAAACTCCAATTTGAAGAATTCAAATTCATTCCATGACTTCGTGGCAAAGTCTACCATTCAATTGTGAGTAGCATAGAATGGAAAAGAATTAGAGAGGAGAAGTGGACCCACATGTCAGTGACTGAAAACAGAGGAAACCGACTCAAACCGAGAGCAGCTCGCGGGCGACTGACGACTGATCGCAGAGGCCGTCAGCAGCTCGGGTAGCTCCACCTCACGGTGAAAACTTCGTCTCAAAGTCCAGCACACCGAGCTGCTTCACCCTTCTCTCCAGTGCGCTGTTCACCCTTCTCTCGTGTGCCCTTGCCTCCGATGCCCCGACCCAACATGGGCGCTCCTGTTCAAAACCCCCGCCCCAACGTACTTGCTGCCGTAGGCAACAGGGCATGCTTTGCATGCGGAGAAACAGGACACTTCGCGAGCCAGTGCCCGAGGAGAGGCCCTGGACAGCAACGCAACATGCCCAAGCAGAACCCGCGACCGAACGGAGGGGACAATCAAGGAAACCGTGGACAGCAGAACTATGCTCGCGGAAACGTGAACCATGTCTCTGCTGAGGAAGCACAACAGGCTGAGGACGTTGTAATTGGTATGTTCCTTGCCAACTCCAACCCAGCCACCATCTTATTTGATTCTGGAGCATCGCATTCCTTCATATCATCCAAGTATGTTGCCAAGCATAATCTACCCATATCACACTTTAAATGTGCTATGTTAGTTAATTCTCCCGGTGGAGAGATGAGGACTAATATAGTATGTCCGAAAGTAAGCCTTAAAATAAGTGGGGTAGACTTCCTTGCCAACCTCATTGTCTTGGATTCCCAAGGGCTTGACATAATACTTGGGATGGATTGGTTAAGCAAGCACAACGGAGTAATCCAATGTTTTGAAAGGAGCGCGCAGTTGACAAACGAGCACGGTATCCGTGTAGAGTTTGAGTCAGCCCCACAAACAACCGAAAGGGCAATTTTGAACCACATCAAAGGAGCAACATTGGACAGCATTCCAGTGGTTCAGGAATTCTCGGAAGTGTTTCTAGAGGAACTTCCAGGTATGCCACCTGACCGGGAGATTGAGTTTGCCATTGATTTGGTACCCGAAACTGCACCCATAGCAAAGATACCCTATAGGATGCCCGCCAATGAACTAGTGGAACTCAAGAAGCAAATTCAGGAGCAGTTGGAGAAAGGTTTTATACGTCCAAGCTCGTCACCATGGGGAGCCCCTGTGCTTATTGTGGACAAGAAGGATGGGACCCAAAGGATGTGCGTGGACTATAGGTCTCTCAATGAGGTAACAATCAAGAATAAATACCCTCTGCCCCGTATAGAGGACCTATTCGACCAAATGAAAGGAGCCCGAGTGTTCTCCAAGATTGATCTTTGGTCGGGATATTTCGAGCTGAAGATTAAGCCCTCTGATATACCAAAGACTGCCTTTCGAACACGGTATGGTTTGTATGAATATACCGTCATGTCTTTTGGGTTAACAAATGCACCCGCATACTTCATGTACCTTATGAACAAGGTCTTCATGGAGTACATGGATAAGTTCGTCGTGGTTTTCATCGACGATATTATGGTGTATTCAAAAAGTGAGGAGGAGCATGAAGAACATTTGAAATTAACCTTGCAAAAAATGCGTGAGCATCAATTGTATGACAATCTTAACAAGTGTCAATTTTGGCTAAAGGAGATATCGTTCCTAGGCCACATTATCTCCTAGGAAGGAGTATCGGTTGATCCCGGAAAAGTGGGAGATGTTCTGAAGTGGAACCAACCGCAAAACGTGAGGGATATTCAGAGTTTTCTTGGGATGGCTGGATACTACCGACGCTTCATTAAGGACTTCTCTAAGATAGCAAAGCCTATGACGGAGTTGCTAACAAAGGGAAAAGCCTTCCAAAGGACACCAGCATGCCAAGAAAGTTTTGAGGAACTCAATAAAAGGCTAACCACGTATTGCCGGGCATAAGCAAGAGCTTTGACATATATTGTGATGCATCCAGACAAGGGCTCGGATGTGTGCTCATGCAAGAAGGACGAGTGGTAGCCTATGCCTCACGGCAATTAAAGAAGCACAAGCTTAATTATCCTACACATGACTTGGAGCTAGCAGCAGTAGTGCATGCATTGAAAATTTGGAGACATTATATCCTTGGTCATCGATGTGAGATCTATACGAATCATAAAAGCCTCAAGTACATATTTACACAAACGGACTTGAATTTGAGGCAACGTCGATGGTTGGAACTCATCAAGGATTATGATGTTGGAATCAACTACCACCCTGGAAGGGCCGATGTAGTAGCTGATGCACTGAGCCGGAAGGGAGCATGTCACCAACTTAAGGTTCAGGAGCTACCACCCAAACTACGTAAGGAGTTCGAATGGTTACACCTCGGATTCTTGAACAACATGGAAGTGATGGAGATCTACTCTTCATTGGAGCAAGAGATAAGAGATGGTCAAGCAATGGATGAGGAGATCAAGGAGATCAAGGGAAGGATCCGACAAGGAATAGAGAAGGATTTCAAGGAAGATGAGAAGGGTACGCTTTGGTTAGGAAAAATGATTTACGTGCCTAACGTGAAGCACATCCACGACATGATATTAAAAGAGGCACATGATTCACCCTATTCCAAACATCCTGGAAGTACCAAAATGTACAAGGACTCGAAGACTTGTAATTGGTGGGATGGTATGAAAAGGGATATAGCCGAATACGTTGCCCTATGCGACACATGCCAACGGGTGAAGGCCGAACATCAAAGACCCGCTGGATTGTTGCAACCCTTAAAGGTAACCGAGTGGAAGTGGAAGGACATCAGTATGGATTTCATCGTCGGATTGCCACGTACTCAGTCGGGTTATGACTCCATCTGGGTTATCGTGGACCGATTGATGAAAACAACCAATTTTCTCCCTGTAAGGGCCAAGTACAACGTTGCACAATTAGCCGAGTTGTACATGGAGCAGATCGTGTGCCGTTATGGAGTCCCGAGGAGGATATTCTTGGATCGAGGTTCTCAGTTTACCTCTAGATTCTGGAGGAAGCTGCAGAATGCTATGGGTACACGACTGGATTTTAGCTCCGCCTATCACCCGCAAACCGATGGACAAACCGAAAGGACAAACCAAATTTTGGAGGACATGTTGAGAGTTTGCGCCTTGAAACGTGGGCGTAGTTGGGATAGGAGTTTACCATACGCTGAATTCTCCTATAACAACAGCTATCAAGCTAGCTTGAAGATGTCGCCTTTTGAAGCATTGTATGGTAGGCGGTGTAGAACGCCGTTCTGGAACGAGACCGGAGAGAACCAGGTGTTTGGACCCGAAGTGCTACAAGAAGCTGAAAAGCAAGTCCAAACGATGCGGGAGAACTTAAAGGCTGCTCAGTCACGACAGAAAGGCTATGCGGACAATGTGGCGGACCGGAATCCGCTCATCCAGGATCGCAGAGGGTGGTGCCGCACGATGCGACACCCGACAGCACACGTCATAAGAACACATTATATTACATGGAAAAACATATTGAATGTACAAAGTAGTACACTTCTCAGTTACAAACTAGGGTCTTTTATTACACAGCGGAAGTTTCTTTTGTACAACTCACGCCCGCCTATCTAGCAAAAGTCGGTTGCCCAGCCCTAGGGCAACCCACACTAGCTGCACGTCTCAGCTCAGTGCGGCGTGTACGGCTCCCACTCAGCCGTGGTCCCCGACGGAGGGTAACCCTCGCTGGTGGACTCGTACTCCGAGTCCGTGGGTGGCTCCTCACCTGAAAAACACTTAAGCAGCAACCGTGAGCACGAAGGCTCAGCAAGGCTTAACCGACTCACCTAAGCATGAAACTCTACATGAGGTGTACCATGACATAGGATAGTCATATTGCAACAAATGGAGTTGCCTACAAGTTCATCCTTAGTTCCACTTTTAGAAACCAGTTAACAGTTCAGGAAGCTGGAATTTAGCAAGCAATATTTGGTGGCTAACATGTAGCAATACAATATTATATCAATCAGCAGTATTGAATCACCATATTTCGTACATTAGTCTACGTCACGACTCAGTGACCAAGTGGTACTCTTCACCGCGAGGGACGGCGAATCGACTCGATATACACCTGCAGGGAAATCCAAAGGAGCACGTCACGTACGCCCACCCGTGGAGCTGCACAGAACGCTCACTCGATGTCGTACGGGACAACCTTTCACCCAACAGCCCAAACGTCGAACCGGTCGCACCGAAACGAGCAGGAGGTTCCCCACATGGAGCATCTCTCTATGCCCGTTGGCAGATTTCCACCTTGCTGCCCTCAGCCTACACCTATAAATTGGTGCGTTATGCCTCGACGCCCGGAGGTTTAGGCTACATTGGTTTATCGGGGCCCATATATCCGATATGCCTTCGGTACGTTCAAATTTGATCAGCGTGGGCCGCACACAGATAGTGGTCAGTAGTTAGCTGCTGGCCAGTAGTTAGCTCTTCTTCCGGAAGGAGGAAGTCCAGCACTTCCGGAGTCTCTTCCTCAGTGACTACACGTTTAATGAAATACGACATGTAAATTTAAGTGCAATGTGTAAACTTGAATAATTAACTACTAATAACTCTAGCTAGCCCTCCCCTTTGGTTCTGAAATTTTCATTGTGGCTTGGAAGGGTCCTAACCAGAGTCTTGACCAAGTTTCATTTGAAACAAAGTTCATTTAAACCTTGTACAAATAAAAGCCCATTTGGTCAATATTTGAGCCTCTGAATAATTCCAGGGGTTTTCATGGCTCCAACCATTACTTTCTGGAAAGTAGACTTTAAGATGGTTCTAATGGAGTTGGTTTCATGTCATTTGAAGAATTCTACAGAAAGTTATGCCCTAGTTAAGATTTGAGAAAATCTGAAAAATGTTTCTGTACATTTTTCTATTTTCTCAGGGCAGTTCTCTTAATCACCCCATTAGGGTAACTAAATGAGCTTGGATGAGTCTGAAAATTTTACTGGGATTCGGGGATTTTCCAAGGAACCTCTCAGCCAAATTTCAGAATTTTTCATAAAGTAGTTCTCCAGATAAAATTCCCAACAGTTTAAACTTTAAGGATTTAATTCTGGAAAACTATTCACTTTCATGAGCTGAATTTGGTATTGCTGGAAAGTACTCAGAATTCTGAGTTTAGCAAAAATTGGTTCATCGAATTTGGAGTTTCCTAGCCAAAGTTCTATGCATTTGAAGTTTGAACTAAAACTGGAAATTCCAAAAATGTTTAAACTCTGCGGGTGGGTCCCCCGGCTACGTGTCAACTTCTCAGCTAACCCACACAGAAGCCCGCAGAATCACCCACGCCACACGGAATCCCGGTGCCGCAGCAAATCCCGAGCGCTCTCAGCAGCGACTGACACGCGGGGCCCGCAAGGCTTCTTCCACCTCGCGCTCCCGCGGTCCCCGCCGCCGAGCTCGCCGGAGCTCTCGCCGGAGAGGGGTTCCGGCCCTCGGAGCTTGCTGAATCTCACCGCCTGTGCCTAACTCGACTCGGAGAACACGCTGGTGCCCTCACCGGAGCTTGACAACGGCCGGAACAGGGCTCCCGATGGCAACAGCGGCCGGAAGCTCACCGGCGACGTCGAACTCGGCGTTCCCTACACCTTTTCCGATGCTGTTTGCTCGGGGAGCTCCGTTGACACCCGCTGATCACGGATATGGGCACCGATCTCTGTGGAAACAGCGGCAACTACGACCTCACCGGGGACCTATACCGGAAATCGGCGCCGATGCAAAAAGCTCGAAGAACATCCCCCTACTCGATGAAACTCGATGATTTCTGATCCCATAGACGCGTGGGCGAGTCTAGATCATATCTTTAGCTCGGACTAAGGAGTGGTGGCTTACTTGCTCCGAATTTCTGGATTTCTCGCGGTTTGGTTCTAAACAACCCGACGCGCTAATCCCTCAAATACTTTGCCGATCGTGCGAGAGAGAGAGCGAGGTCGGTACGGTTGTGATCAGTACCTCGAGGCGGTTCTTTCTTGTGTTACTCGCCGGGCACGAGAGCGCCTGTGCTGGCCGGACGCCAGCAATCAGTGAGGTCGGCGTTTCTGTGCTCGCGCGGAACCGGGAAAGAAGCTCGGTCGGGGGGTTCTTGTGTGGGAAAACAGGAGGAAGGGCGGCGTGGCTGTGCGCTGGCCTTTGATCCGCGGTTTTGGCACCGTGAGGTGGCCGTCTGCTGCCTCGGTGGCTCGCCGCCGCTCCCCTGCCTTGCGCGCGAAGCCGAGACCCGGCTGCAACAACAGACTGAATACTCGTGTGTGCAGCTGACATGTGGGCCTCCCCTTTTCCTCTTTTTTCAAATTTCTTTTCTGGTTTTTGCTAATTATCCCACCAGCTACTCACAATTTAATGTGCTACTTAGCCCCCAAGTTTTGGTTCAAATTTAAGTTCTCCAATTTGAAATTTGGTTGGGCCAATTTGCTTCATATTTGAACTGAATTTCAAATTCAGTTTTAAATTATTGCAAATTTGGCTCCCGACAAGATGAACTCCAATGGGGATGAAATTTGGTGGGCTAGCTCAGAAAAATGTGCTGAGTTTGAATATGAAGCTAACTTTTGAATTTGAGTGGTGAAAGTTGCTGCAATTTGAATTTACATTCAAATTGGCCTCTTTTTCAAATACCTCCAAAAGTGCCTCAAAAAGTGTTGGGTTTGCATGAAACTTGGCTTGAACCCTCCCAAGACTTCTCAAGTCCTATGGGTGAGCTCAACCTCTCATGTTCATGTGTAGAAATCCTACTTTGTGAAAGTGAAGGCTTTCCCCTTTAATTACCCTTTTGATGGAGGTTACTTGCTCTTCACAACATTTCCTAAGATATCCACAATAAAAACTGTGGTGTTGTGAGGTGAAGAAAAAATTTTGCAAGTCCCTTTTCTTGGCCTTTTACATCCCTCCCCCCTTAAAAGAATCTCGTCCCAAGATTACAAAAGAAGAGATAGCGATGTAATAGGGACTTACCCGTGTTGAGAAGCCATGAACTCCGGGTAATTTGAGCGAAGGAACTCCTCGCTCTCCCATGTCGCTTCTTCGGCGGTGTGGTTGCTCCAGAGTATTTTGTAGAACCACAATGTTCTGCTACGCGTGGTTCGGGCTTTCTCATCAAGAATTTCCACCGGATACTCATCATAGGTCAAATCCGGTTTCAGCTTGCCGATGTTTTCGGTAGGAACAGCAGCCGTTTGCTTCAAACATTTTCGCAGTTGCGAAACATGGAAAACATCATGGACACCAGCAAGGGATGCCGGTAACTCCAATCGATACGCTGCTGGTCCAAACTTCTCGGTGATGGCGTAGGGTCCAATGAAACGGGGAGCGAGCTTCCCCTTCACACCGAACCGGTGCACACCGTTCATTGGAGACACGCGGAGGTACACGTGTTCACCGACGTCGAAGTGCAACTGTCTACGCCTCTTATCAGCGTAGCTCTTATGCTGGGATTGATCAGCCTTCAAATTGGCTTGAATTGTCCGAACGCGCTCTTCGGCGTCGTTCACCGCATCAACCCCGAATGTGACCCTTTCACCGGACTCGCACCAGTTTAATGGGGTGTGGCATTTACGACCATAAAGAGCTTCATAGGGTGCCATCTTGATACTCGTCTGATAGCCATTGTTGTACGAGAATTCCGCCAATGGTAGGTGATCATCCCTGTTCCTACCATGGTGGATGGCACATGCTCTCAACATGTCTTCTAGAACCTGATTCACCCTCTCTGTTTGGCCATCTGTCTGAGGGTGGTAGGCGAAGCTTCTAATCAGTTTAGTACCCAAAGCAGCATGCAACTGCTCCCAAAAGCGAGATACAAACAATGCACCTCGGTCTGAGACTATGGTCTTGGGTACGCCATGCAAACATAGGATCCTGGCGATATATAACTCCGCATATCTGTTGGCATGGAAATGTGTATGCACGGGGATGAAGTGAGCTGACTTGGTTAGTCGGTCAACGATCACCCAAATGGAATCATGTTTGTTGGATGTTAAGGGTAATCCCACAATGAAATCCATGCTCACATCTTCCCATTTCCATGCTGGAATTTTCAGGGGTTGCAGCAGCCCTGATTTCCTCATATGATCAGCCTTCACTCGTCTACATGTATCACACTCGGATACGTACTTCGCTACCTCCCGCTTCATCCGTGTCCACCAAAATTTCTTTTTCAAATCTTGGTACATTTTGTTGCTTCCCAGATGAATGGAGTATTTAGACAAGTGGGCTTCGTCGAGGATCTTCTTCCTCAGCTCCATATCCCGGGGTACGACTATGCGGTCATTGAACCACAGTGTCCCCTCATCATCTTTCCGGAAACACTTGATCTCTCCATTGTCTATCCGTCTCCGGAGATGTGACATGCCTTTATCCGTCTTCTGAGCTGCAATGATGTCCCCCCTAATAGTAGGGATGAGGGCAAGGTTGTACAGCGATCCATAAGGAACCAAGTATAGACTTGGCTCTTCCTCCTCCACCCGGTGTAATGGTGAGGTGATGGACATGTGATTTCCGACTCAGCGCGTCGGCAACCACATTTGCCTTGCCGGGGTGGTAATGGATCTCAATCTCATAATCTTTGATCATCTCTAACCACCTCCTTTGCCTCATGTTCAGCTCCTTCTGGGTGAAAATATATTTTAAGCTCTTGTGGTCGGTGTAGAGATGCACCAGATTCCCCAGGAGATAGTGCCTCCACATTTTCAGCGCCAAAACCACTGCAGCAAGCTCAAGATCATGAGTGGGATAATGCTGCTCATGGTTCCGAAGATGGCGTGAGCCATAAGCGACCACACGTCCTTCCTGCATCAACATGTAGCCAAGCCCAATACCGGACGCGTCACAATACACGTCGAAGGGCTTTGTTGTATCCGGCTGAGCTAAGACCGGGGCTGTGGTGAGATGCTTCACCAATGCTTGGAACACTCCTTCACACGCTGTGTTCCAAACATATTTCGTCCCTTTCTTCAGCAATTCTGTCATCGGCTTAGCGAGCTTGGAGAAACTTGGAATAAATCTCCGATAGTATCCCGCTAACCCGAGGAAGCTTCTGACTTCATGAACTGAAGTGGGAGCTTTCCATTTCAGCACTTGCTCTATTTTGCTTGGGTCAACCGCAATGCCTTCTGCTGAGATGATATGTCCCAAGAATGGCACTTGGCTGATCCAAAACTCGCATTTACTGAACTTGGCGTAGAGCTTGTGGTCCTGCAATCGTTGAAGAACGATTCACAAGTGTTCGGCATGCTCGACTTCTGTCTTGGAGTAAACCAAGATATCATCGATGAACACTACCACGAACTTGTCCAGCTCCGGCATGAACACCGAGTTCATGAGATACATGAAATGTGCTGGAGCGTTTGTGAGACCAAATGACGTGATGAGATATTCATATAATCCATATCTCGTCGAGAAGGCCGTCTTCGGAATATCCTCCGCTCGGATCTTTATCTGGTGATATCCAGAGCGAAGGTCCATCTTTGAGAACACACTTGCACCCACAAGTTGATCAAACAATATGTCGATGCGGGGCAGTGGATACTTATTTTTGATGGTGACGGCGTTGAGCGGCCGGTAGTCCACACACAGCCTTAAGGTTTCATCCTTCTTCTTCATAAACAGCGCCGAGCATCCCCAAGGAGAGGAACTCGGCCTAACGAAACCCTTGCTCAACAGATCATTGAGCTGTTCCTTCAGTTCAGCCAGCTCATATGGAGCCATCTTGTATGGTCTCCGTGATATGGGCGTAGTCCCGGGTGCGAGCTCGATCTTGAACTCGACATCCCGCTCAGGTGGCATGCCCGGAAGATCATCCGGAAACACGTCGAGATACTCCCAGACTACGGGGATGTCCTCCAACTTGAGAGCTTCAGTATTGTGGATCACTGAAACTTCCCGGACTGGATTATCTAATAGGAGGGACTGCGGACGGTGTAATGGGGAGTTGAGGTGAACCGTCCGTGATAGGGTTTCCAGGACAGCGCCATGGTAACTTAGCCATGACATTCCCAAGATTGCATCAATCTTCTGCCCCTCAAGGATAATCATAGTGGTGGGATATATTTTCCCACCTAAGCACAGTGGTGCTTTTGGAACCATCATCGTTGCTGAAATCTTTCCTCCCGGTGAGCAGATCATATACGAACACTCGGTTGGAAAGACTCCCAGCTGATGCTTAACCACATAGGATGCACTTATAAAGTTTGGGTTGCACCAGAATCAAACAATATGACGATGGCTTGATGGTTGAGAGTAAACGTACCCGCCAGCACATTGTCTCCCTCTGGGGCGTCCTCATTGTCGAGGTTGCGGACACCCCCAGTCCGCTGACCAACCTTCTTCACCGGAGGTCGGCCTCGAGCACCGCCCTGGAGCTGGGCTTGCCCGCTGTTCTGCTGCCCCTGGGGACAGTCCTTCGCGAAGTGGCCCGCCTGTCCACACGTGAAGCAGGTGAAACGGGGCGGTCCCCTGCTGATCGGCGGACGGAATCCCGGGGCGCGTTGTGGCGGTGGAAATGCCCGGGGTACCGTTTGCTGCTGCTGCTGCTTTCTTGGTGGTGGCATCGGCGGACGGAACGGAGGTGCCTGAAAGGGATGTCCCCCGAACCGTTGAGGTCGTGCCGGTGGTTGCCACTGCTGCCCGGATGGCGTCCGATACACCATCCGGTACTTCTGGGGCGCGCTACCACCGCTGCTAGGTGGAGCGCTGCGCTTCCTCTGCTCAGCTGCCAACTCCCTCTGAGCATCCTCTTGCATAATCGCGGCATTGACTAAGTTGTTGAATGTGCCGCGATTCCACTGCACGAGATGTGTCTTCATCTCGGTGTGTAACCCCCGATAGAAATGCTCCCGCTTCTTCTCCTCGGTGGAGATGTAGTCTGACGCGTATTGCGCCAGATGGTTGAAGGCACGGGAGTAGTCATGGGCACTCCTCCCGCCCTGCTTCAGCTCCAAGAATTCTTGGAACTTCCTCTTCATAATTCCGGGAGGGATGTGATAGGCGCGGAACGCCTCCCGGAATTCCTCCCATTCCACGACATGGCCAGCCGGACGTGAGGCGACATAGTTCGCCCACCACGCACCAGCGGCACCGTGGAGTTGCTGCTCTGTGAACAAATTCTTCTTCCGCTCCGTACATTGGAGCAGCCCGAACTTGGACTCGATGGTCCGCAGCCAATTGTCAGCCTCCAGTGGTTCTTCAGCTTCGGTGAACACTGGAGGGTGCGTACTCAGGAAATCCGAGTACGACACTTCACGGGGCTCACGAGGCCCTCGGTCTTGATGTCCCCCCGCATGGGACGTATTCTGCACGATCGTGCGGAGCAGGTCGGTCTGCTCCTCAAGACCACCCACCAGTGCCGCTATCACATCCGCTAGCGTAAGCGGAGGCGGCGGTGGTGGCTGCTGATGCGGGGTGCTGTCGTAGGCCGGTAGCTGGGAGTCATTGCCCCCTCCCCCCCTTGGCTAGAGCCACCCACCTCGTGCGTGGTCCTAGTGCGAACCATCTGCAACCATACGACAATAAACATCAGCCCCGCAACATATTGCCTGCAGTCCAATAACAATAGGCGTAAACCATAATGACAATAAAACATGTGATACATCTCGTAAGTAGATAATGTCATAACTTTGCACAAGCTACACCATTACCAGACCAAACACAAGCTAGTTTAATCCAACTTGATGAACCTCCACTTTGGAAGCTCACCATAACTAGGTTTGGTCACTACGAGATATTACTATCGCTTTGTCATCACGTATACCACCCTTAGGGTACAACACCCTCTCCAATGAGTTCAACTGTCATTCTTCTGTCAGAATGACCAGTTTCTACCTATTCCAAGTTTTGATCTGGTTCTGGGCATTTCCATGACTCAAGTTGAATACCAAAGTTAAAGTTAACTTCAGTATCTTTCCAACGAGTATTCATTGGCCTCCAGATCAGATTTGGTTAAAAAGTTATGTTAATTCAAAGTCAGCAGAATTTCTGGAAGAATTTTAACAGCACCTCCTTTGGAAGTTGCTGTTTTCCATTCGAGTTTGCACTGAAATCTGTGCTGAAACTTTGAATTGCAAAGATTTCACACATCTTCTACTATTTCTAAGGATGTATCATATGATAATTTTAGATTTTTTTACTGGGAGTTATGTTTGAAAAAAAGAACAATTCAGAGAATGTTTTACTCTGTCCTGGTTCTGGACAGTTTACATTCCTCTGGGATTTGAGCCATCTTAAGGTGTGTTTCAGCTCTGGAAGTCTACAATAAAGTTGTAGAGTACTTAAATACCTTTCCAGAACTATATAGCACACCTCCCTAGGATAAAAGACCTGTGAGTTATGCCCTGTTGAAGATCAGCAAACTTGCTGCCCAAATCAGAGCACTCTGTTTTTCAGTCTTTTGGGAACTACACTCATGAATTATCACTTTTCTACCCAACCAGAGTCCTAGATGTTGATCCTAGTGATTTTAATTCCTTGTTATCATTATTTTCATGCATATGCCTACAATATCTCGGTACTACGTTCCTCACAAAAGAAAATCCTAACCGGATTATACCGGCATATACGTCTCAAGTGTGGCACTAAACGGTCTCTCGCATATGTTTTCTACATAGATACATATGTGGTTAGTACCTGCAGAAGACCACACAATAATGGTGCACTCAATGGTTGGTTTCATTTCAGGGAGGATCATATTTCAAAATTAAATACAAACGCCCGTATCATTTTATACGGCCGTCCTTGAGTTAGGTCACGTCTCAAGGTACGTGATCGTGTTTCAACACCACACGACGGGGAACCCGAGTATGTCATGAACGGGTCGTCACGGTTGGGAATGTTATCAACCAAACAGATATCACCTACTGCCCTGCAGGGCACGCCGATGGCAAGCGCTGCGTATGTCCTCCTGGGCTATTTCCAGACGAACACACTCTCGCGTTACTGACCACGCGATGGGGTCTCCACTTACTTGCCTAATGCACGCTAGGGATCCACGTTTCATATGAACTCAGGAACATGAAGAGTCCAAGAGTTCATATTGACGTCTCACACCAAGCTGTGAGACTTATCCCTGAACCACATTCCTCGTCAGGGAGAGCTAACCGAAATTGAACCGCTTTCGGTGGCATTCCTTACCATACTTACCAGAGCGTAGGTGCGTCGTTACATAATTAAAATTCAGAATTATAACACATAAGTTAGTCTTTGCCACTTTAAATAACTATGCTAGTATAGTCCTTACTTGGGCAACTACCGAATCCTCACCGTAAACCTAAGTTTTTCCCATAATACGGTCCTTAAGTACAGTGCTATCCCCAATGCAGCTCTGATACCAGGCTGTGGCGGACCTGAATCCGCTCATCCAGGATCGCAGAGGGTGGTTCTGCACGATGCCACACCCGACAGCACACGTCATAAGAACACATTATATTACATGGGAAAAACATACTGAATGTACAAAGTAGTACACTTCTCAGTTACAAACTAGGGTCTTTTATTACACAGTGAAAGTTTCTTTTGTACAACTCACGCCCGCCTATCTAGCAAAAGTCGGTTGCCCAGCCCCTAGGGCAACCCACACTAGCTGCACGTCTCAGCTCAGCACGGCGTGTACGGCTCCCACTCAGCCGTGGTCCCCGACGGAGGGTAACCCTCACCGGTGGACTCGTACTCCAAGTCCGTGGGTGGCTCCTCACCTGAAAAACACTTAAGCAGCAACCGTGAGCACGAAGGCTCAGAAAGGCTTAACCGACTCACCTAAGCATGAAACTCTACATGAGGTGTACCATGACATAGGATAGTCACATTGCAACAAATGGACTCGCCTACAAGTTCATCCTTAGTTCCACTTTTAGCAACCAGTTAACAGTTCAGGAAGCTGAAATTTAGTAAACAATATTTGGTGGCAAACATGTAGCAATACAATATTATATCAATCAGCAGTATTGAATCACCATATTTCGTACATTAGTCTACGTCACGACTCAGTGACCAAGTGGTACTCTTCACCACGAGGGACGGCGAATCGACTCGATATACACCTGCAGGGAAACCCAAAGGAGCACGTCACGTACGCCCACCCATGGAGCTGCACAGCACACTCACTCGATGTCGTACGGGACAACCTTTCACCCAACAGCCCAAACGTCAAACCAGTCGCACCGAAACGAGCAGGAGGTTCCCCACACGGAGCATCTCTCTATGCCCGTTGGCAGATTTCCACCTTGCTGCCCTCAGCCTACACCTATAAATTGGTGCGTTATGCCTCGACGCCCGGAGGTTTAGGCTACATTGGTTTATCGGGGCCCATATATCCGATATGCCTTCGGTACGTTCAAACTTAATCAGCGTGGGCTGCACACAGATTGGTCCTCAATCGACACGGACAGGGCTGCGCACACAAGACTCCCTCTTGCTGCGCCCTAGCCCCTGCCTAGTCTCATTTTCATTACTAATGTGATCTCACATCACTCAACCGAACCCGTGTGTCCCAAGCCTATCTCGCGAGTAGATTCCAACTACTCGACTTGTACCGAAGCCCTATGAACCTTTAAGCATAGCCTCTCTACTCGAGGTCTTAGACGCTACCCTCACTCTTATGGAAAATTTCTGGTCATGCAAGTGGGGTTCCATCCATCCTATACCTAATGCACATTCACATGTCATATGACACATGTAAACAAAGTAAAACTTAGAAAAGGTTAATGCAAACCGGGGCTTGCTTTGTTGCTGCTGGTCAGTAGTTAGCTCTTCTTCCTGAAGGAGGAAGTCCAGCACTTCGGGAGTCTCTTCTTCAGTGACTACACGTTTAATGAAATACGACATGTAAATTTAAATGCAATGTGTAAACTTGAATAATTAACTACTAATAACTCTAGCTAGCCCTCCCCTTTGGTTCTGAAATTTTCATTGTGGCTTGGTAGGGTCCTAACCAGAGTCTTGACAGAGTTTCATTTGAAACAAAGTTCATTTGAACCTTGTACAAATAAAAGCCCATTTGGTCAATATTTGAGCCTCTGAATAATTCCAAGGGTTTTGGCTCCAACCATTACTTTCTGGAAACTAGACTTTAAGATGGTTCTAATGGAGTTGGTTTCATGTCATTTGAAGAATTCTACAGAAAGTTATGCCCTAATTAAGATTTGAGAAAATCTGAAAAATGTTTCTGTACATTTTTCTATTTTCTCAGGGCAGTTCTCTTAATCACCCCACTAGGGTAACTAAATGAACTTGGATGAGTCTGAAAATTTTACTGGGATTCAGGGATTTTCCAAGGAACCTCTCAGCCAAATTTCAGATTTTTTCATAAAGTAGTTCTCCAGATAAAATTCCCAACAATTTAAAATTTAAGGATTTAATTCTGGAAAACTATTCACTTTCACGAGCTGAATTTGGTATTGCTGGAAAGTACTAAGAATTCTGAGTTTAGCAAAATTTGGTTCATCGAATTTGGAGTTTCCTAGCCAAAGTTCTATGCATTTGAAGTTTGAACTAAAACTGGAAATTCCAAAAATGTTTAAACTCTGCGGGTGGGTCCCCCGGCTACGTGTCAGCTTCTCAGCTAACCCACACCGGAGCCCGCAGAATCACCCGTGCAGCCACACGGAATCCCGGTGCCACAGCAAATCCCGAGCGCTCTCAGCAGCGACTGACACGCGGGGCCCGCAAGGCTTCTTCCACCTCGCGCTCCCGCGGCTCCCCGCCGCCGAGCTCGCCGGAGCTCTCGCCGGAGAGGGGTTCCGGCCCTCGGAGCTTGCTGAATCTCGCCGCCTGTGCCTAACTCGACTCGGAGAACACGCTGGTGCCCTCACCGGAGCTTGACAACGGCCGGAACAAGGCTCCCGACAGCAACAGCGGCCGGAAGCTCACCGGCGACGTCGAACTCGGCGTTCCCTACACCTTTTCCGATGCTGTTTGCTCGGGGAGCTCCGTTGACACCCGCTGATCACGGATATGGGCACCGATCTCTGTGGAAACAGCAGCAACTACGACCTCACCGGTGATCTAGACCGGAAATCGGCGCCGATGCAAAAAGCTCGAAGAACATTGCCCCTACTCGATGAAACTCGATGATTTCTGATCCCAGAGATGCGTGGGCGAGTCTAGATCATATCTTTAGCTCGGCCTAAGGAGTGGTGGCTTACTTGCTCCGAATTTCTGGATTTCTCGCGGTTTGGTTCTAAACACCCCGACGCGCTAATCCCTCAAATACTTTGCCGATCGTGCGAGAGAGAGAGAGCGAGGTCGGTACGGTTGTGATCAGTACCTCGAGGCGGTTCTTTCTTGTGTTACTTGCCGGGCACGAGAGCACCTGTGCTGGCCGGACGCCGGCGATCAGTGAGGTCGGCGTTTCTGTGCTCGCGCGGAACCGGGAAAGAAGCTCGGTCGGGGGGGGGGGGGGGGGTTCTTGTTTGGGGAAACAGGAGGAAGGGCGGCGTGGCTGTGCGCTGGCCTTTGAGCCGCGATTTTGGCACTGTGAGGTGGCCGTCTGCTGCCTCAGTGGCTCGCCGCCGCTCCCCTGCCTTGCGCGCGAAGCCGAGACCCGGCTGCAACAACCGACTGAATACTCGTGTGTGCAGCTGACATGTGGGCCTCCCCTTTTCCTCTTTTTTCAAATTTCTTTTCTGGTTTTTGCTAATTATCCCACCAGCTACTCACAATTTAATGTGATACTTAGCCCCCAAGTTTTGGTTCAAATTTAAGTTCTCCAATTTGAAATTTGGTTGGGCCAATTTGCTTCATATTTGAACTGAATTTCAAATTCAGTTTTAAATTATTGCAAATTTGGCTCTAGACAAGATGAACTCCAATGGGGATTAAATTTGGTGTGCTAGCTCAGAAAAATGTGCTGAGTTTGAATATTAAGCTAACTTTTGAATTTGAGTGGTGAAAGTTGCTGCAATTTGAATTTACATTCAAATTGGCCTCTTTTTCAAATACCTCCAAAAGTGCCTCAAAAAGTGTTGGGTTTGCATGAAACTTGGCTTGAACCCTCCCAAGACTTCTCAAGTCCTAGGGGTGAGCTCAACCTCTCATGTTCATGTGTAGAAATCCTACTTTGTGAAAGTGAAGGCTTTCCCCTCTAATTACCCTTTTGATGGAGGTTACTTTCTCTTTACAACATTTCCTAAGATATCCACAATAAAAACTGTGGTGTTGTGAGGTGAAGAAAAATTTTTGCAAGTCCCTTTTCTTGGGCTTTTGCAGACAATAGGCGAAGGAAGTTGACTTTCGAAGTAGGAGACTTCGTATACCTTAAGGTATCGCCTATCCGTGGCCAACGACGTTTCAACGTCAAAGGCAAGCTAGCACCACGCTATATCGGACCATTTAAGATTTTGGACAAGCGAGGAGAAGTAGCCTATCAACTAGAGCTCCCAACATATCTCTCCGACGTACATGACGTGTTTCATGTATCCCAGCTCAAAAAGTGCTTGAGAATTCCAGAGGAGCAAGTACCAATGGAAGAGCTTGAACTTCAAGAGGACCTGACTTATGCGGAGCACCCTGTCTGAATTTTGGACGTAAGGGAAAGGATCACAAGGAACAAAGTAATCCGATGGTGCAAGGTACAATAGAGCCATCACACCGAAGCTGAAGCCACATGGGAGCGTGAAGAAGACATCAAGGCAGAATTCCCTCATCTATTCTCTACCAACGAATCTCGAGGGCGAGATTCAATTTAAGGGGGGTAGATTTGTGACACCCTCATTTTTGGTTTCTGCATGTATTCATGTTTCATGTAGAGAAAACATTTAAAAGAAGTGGGAACAGAGAAAATATCAAAAAGATAGCCAAAAAGTGCCGAATCCAGCTTACAGAGAGCGCCGAAGACAACTCCCGCGGCCCGCTGGACACGTGGCGTGTTCGGAGCTCATCCTTGCGAAAGTGGGGAGAGGTCCGCCGCTAAACTGGCTACGTGGCAGGCTCGGGGCTCATCTCCGCAAAGGGGGAGAGGTCTGACCATGTGGGACACGTGTTGCCCCCGGAGCTGGCCTCTGCGGAGAAGCGAAGGTAGTCCCGCAGGACACGTGTCACATTCGGAGCTAGTCACCGCGGAAATCAGAGGACCAATCACGTGGGATACGTGTCGATCTCGGAGCTCACCTCGAAGAGGTCCGTTCTATTGGACACGTGTCGCCACCGGAGCTTATCTCCGGGAGGTCCGTCACTGTTGGACACGTGTTAACCTCGGAGCTCGTCTCTGTGAAGAAAGGAATTCTGGCGCTGTCAGGATACGTGGCACACCCGGAGCCACCTCCAAAGAGAGGGAAGGTCCGGCACTGACACGTGGTGTGCACGGAGCCACCTCCGAATAGATAGGAGGTCCCGACCGCCGGGATACGTGGCGCACACGGAGCTCACCTCCGAAGGAGAGGGAAGTCTCGCTCGCTTGACACGCGGCACAACCGGAGCTCATCTCTGTGGAAAAAAGGGAGACCAGGCCTCGGTGGACACGTGGAGCTTCCGGAGCTCATCACCGCGGAGGTAACGAGTTCTGGAGCGGTTTTTGGATTCTGTACGCATATAAATATCGGTACGGAGAAGAAACCGACCTGAATTCCACAATGTTACCGCACCAAATCAACTAGAGATAAGTTGTTAAGATTCAGCGACAATTTGAATAGGACTCTTATTCGAAATACCATCAGATTAGGACTCTTCTTCTCCCAATTATAAATAGAACCCAGAACCCTTGGCCGAAACCACGAACTTCTTTTCCACCTCCTGAGCCGACGACTTAGAGCCCTAGCCCCCAACTCGCCGAAGTAAACCCATCGCCCGAGTTCAGTCGAGGAAGATCGCCGGAAGGGAGCACCAACGATCTGTCTTGCTAAGAGAAGGACCCCGAGACCTAGAAGAGCATAAGGTAGGTCTCCAATATCACCTTACGACATCATCATGTTCACTTGCTGATCGGTTTAATCTAGATCTAAAGACAAGGTCATCGCCACGTCCACATTTGATCCGAACACCTCTGTTCATCATAAAATCCATGCAAACCATGCAAGAATACGTACAAACTGATCTAATAAAAACTGATCATAGGATAGCATGCATATGCATCATCGCATCTAGTTAATGTTTATGCATGATATTGATTGCTGTGAATCTTATATGTGCGTGATCATGTATAGAAGGACAAGCTCAGGGAGCTACCTACGACGGACTACAACAACAAGATTTTTGAGCAACTGGAACAGCCAGAACAAGGCGAGTGCCCCTTGACCATATTGATCCTATGTTTTGGGAAACTGTTTTGTTTTGTGGAAAGGTGTGTGTGCTGAGTCAAACATGATGGGAAACCCTTTTATAAGAGTTTACTAGTTTTTGTTAAACCACCCTTATCGCCAGGGAAGTTTATGAGTCGGGTATAGTTTTTACTTTTATGCTTCGCTGAGTCCATGGGATTTGGAAGTGAGATAGGTGTGTCTAGCTAACTGCACTCGTAACGTTAAAGAGAAACTGATGTTGTTAATGAACATGGATCAGAGGGAGATCTAGGCAAGACTGGGTTTGTGAATGAGGTAGTGTGAAATGGTGGTTTACTTGCCGTAGATCTAAGGACCGGTTCATGCGAGCACATGCCAGGATAACAGTGCCACCACAAGGCCAAGTATGGGTGCGGCTTAGCTGACTAATTAGGTAAGTTGCTAGATTGTTATGGAATGTGGAAGGCGCGGGGAATGGGAGTCGAGTGAGGACTTCCCTGGGAACTGCATGGCACAAGAGGGGGCCCGTGGGTGGGAGAATTGGAGATTCTAGCCTGCTGGTGAAACCTTAGTAAGTCCATACATCTAGTGACCCTTTTGTAAAGGCTATTTTGTGATCTCTTGGCCATACACAGATGGTTGTGTACTGGTATAATGGAGGTTCTGCGGTCGCCGACAGGTGACGAAATCACAAACTTGTGGGTAAAGAGGTGCAAACTCTACAGAGTCGTTAAACTATCATGATAGCCGAGCTTACGGTCATGAGCGCCTGGCCAACTTCCATGATTAGTTGGGATGGTTATTGGATATGGTTATTGGTTATGGTTTTGGATGGTTTGGTTTTGGTTTTGTTTTTGGGACTGTTGAGTCCGGGTGATAAGATGGGTTGCATGACTGTTGAGTCATGTCAACGAGGTTGGTCTCGGTGGGAGACGAAATTGTTTATGAGATGAAATGGTAGCGAATACGAGATGTATTCGTGAGATGGTAGCGAATACGAGGAGGTATTCGTGAGCAAGAATGAGGTTGATTGATGTTTGGATGGGACATGGAAGGTAATGAACATAATAGAGGTATGATGGGATTACATTCACTTAAAGATAAGTTGTTGTTTTATCGTGGTTTTTGATAAATAACTTTGCTTTTCTGCAATGAGCTTTTTTACCTACCTTGTTGTGAGCTACATATCATATTTTCCCGCACTTGCTGAGTATACCATTCTACTCAAACTTGCATTATTATTTCATAATCAGTAACAGGAGCAGATTACTGTGAAGACCAAGCGGAACATTAGGCGTGTAATATGTTCTCAACCTTGCCTGTCAGGATGGAGTGGAGATGGAGCCGCTACACTTAGATTGCTTCCGCACTAGTTAGAAGACTTCCGCTGTTAGATTAAGACTTCCGCTGTGAGCATGAGTCCAAGACTCATGAGACATTATAATAAACTCTGTTATTCGTGGGTATATATATTCTGAATTCAGTTTGTGGAACATATGTGTATGTGTGATGAACATCCTGGGTACACATATGCATCAGTTCTCGGTTCCGTGGTTTTCCTCAGAATTAGGGGTGTCACATAAAATAAGTGAGAAATTCATGCCTTTTATGTAAGCAGTATAATTTGAACCAATCCATGCATGCGTTGTGTATTGGACATCACATAATTTTAAGGATATGTGCATCGCCCACATACATGCTGCCATTCAGTGCTCACTCATTTCCTCAGAATTTATGATATGTCCACTATATGGGTCTGACAAGTCATTTGCAATTAAAAAATGCACTTAGAGGTTATCTCTTGGACATCGTCAATATTATTAATCAGGTTAAAAATCCATGCGCGCATCACGTTTGTGGACTGAAAACAATTATTCATTTGAATACCAAGCTTGTGGGAGAGCTACTTCAGCTCCTCCAATTCTTGATAACAAGGATAACCAATTCATATCATGTGGGAACATGTCCTTGAGTTCTAACTGATGATAAACAACAGTTACCAACTGAAATAAGTTTCTCAAGGATTAGTATATATATGCCAACGCATCTAGTGTTTCCTACAGAGAAACCAAGGAGGCACTTCATCTCTAACGTATTAAAGGCGCTAAATTGTTTTCACCAATCCATAAAAGGTTCCTTTTCTTGCACTCTTTCAATAAAAATGACTCATCCGATGGAGGTGGTGGATTTGGATGGTTTGCTAGCACCAAGTGAATCTGTTATAAAGTTGCTGCTCTAGCCATGGTGTTCTGATGACATATCAACTTTTTCTGTGCATCCCATGATTGCCACCTGTCCTTGATATGCAAGAAGGCCTCACACATTGTCTTTGCGGGTAACAGATTGGGGTGACCTGTTTTAAACTGACAGATTATGGATATATCCTCTTTTTTCTAGAACCTGCATAGATAAACTTAGAATCCATGGACTTAGACTCGGTTTCATATAAAGTACCTTGATATCCATGCCCAAACACCTTTAGAAGAACAGGCTCCATTTATAGAGGTAGTATGTTGGTCTGATTGCCATTGCATGTAGCGATGACCGTCTATCTCATATTCTATACTATTTAATTTACAAGTTATTTTTGTAAATGCATTTCTTTTTGTACGTGTTATAATTTTAAACATTGTACGTATGCATCATGTATTGGACATTTTATGATCTTAGCGTTCCGTGTTTAATCATTTCCTTGAGGTTCATAAGATATCCACTATATTGGTCTCCGAAGTCACATTAGTCAAAAACAAATATATCAGTGGTTAGCTTTTAAAAGTCATCAATGTAATCAATCAACATTCTGGTTTTATTTTCCTACCACCAGGTTGTAAATCCCTGCCTGCCTCGGATTTGTCGATCAGAGCAACATTATTCATGCGATACCAAGCTTGTGTAGAGCTACCTCAGCTCCTCTAAATCCTGATAACGAGGACATCACATAAATGTCGTTTGGAGACAAGTCTTTGAGTACTGATATGATAAACAACAGTTACTATATACAATGGAATTCCTAAGGATCATATCTTTATGTCATGCTGCCAATGCCTCTAGCCTGGGCTACAGTGAAACCAAGGTGGTGCTAATCTGTTTTACCAATCACCATAAGGTTCACTTTCTTGCATTCTAGAGGCTTATTGCATGCCTATAGATAGGACTATTTTACAAATTATCATCTCCGTAACAATATATATATGAGCTGTAAAATAACTAAGAAGTGCATGCCTTTTATGTAAGTGGTATAATTTAAAACACTATCTGCTTGCATTGTGTATTGCGCATCACATGATCTCAAGGTTATGTGCATCACTCACATCCATGATGCCATTAAGTTTTCACTCGTTTACTCAGATTTTATGATATTCCCACTATACGGACCTGACAAGTCACATAATAAAAAAATGCGCGTAGTGGTTACCTCCTGGACATCATCAGTATCATTGATCAGCAGTATGATTTTAATTTCCTACATTCAAATTATAAATTGCTGCTCGCCTCACATTTATCGACTGAAACATCATTATTAAGGGGAATACCGAGCTAGTGGAGAGCAACCTCACCTCCTTGAATTCCTGATTACAAAGATGACAAATTCATATCGCATGTGAACGTGTCCCTGAGTACTAATGATGATAAACAATAGTTACCACCTGAAGTGAGCTTCCTAAAGATTAGTATCTTTATGTTGTGCCGCCCATGCCTCTAGTGTGGCCTATAGAGAAACAAAGTAGGAACTTCTTCTCTTGTGGATCAAAAGGTGCTACTCCATTAGTCCGTTTTAACCGATTTGTATAAGGTTTCCTTTCGTTCACTCTTTCAAGACAAATGCCACATTTGATGGAGGTGGTGGATTATCATGGTTTCCTAGCATGGAGCGAATTTGTTCTAATGTTTTGCACTAGCCATGTGGGCCTGATGGCCATTCATCTTTGTACATGGATACCATGATGGCCACCTGTCCTTGTTGTGGAAGGTCTCATATATTGTTTTTGCGGGTAACAGATCGAGGAGTGACCAATTTTGACATGGCATGTTCTGGATATATCCTCTTTTCCTAGCACTAGAATATATAAACTTAGATCCCGTAGAGTCAGGATCGGTGTCATATAACAACTTTGACATTTGTGCCAAAATACCTTTAGGAGCACAGCTACGTTCTTATAGTAGAAGTATGTCCGTCTGATAGCAACTGCAGGCAGTAGTGACCGTCTATCCAATATTTTGTACTATTTAAATAACAATTAAAAGCAATCCATTTGGTTTGCAAACGACGTACATTACATTGGCCGCATAGCAAGAAGTAAGAATATTTTACCGTTTATCTCCTCCATACAGAAATATAGTAGCTGCAGATATTAAATGTGGAATAACCGGGAATATTATTATAACATCTACATGAACTAAAAGCAAGTTATTTTTTAAAATGCATGCCTTTAAGTAAGTGGTAGAATTTGAAACAGTGTATGCATGCATTGTGTGTTAGACATTTCATGATCTTAACAGCTTGTGCATCATCCACTTACATCCTGCTATACAGTGTCACTCATTTCCTCGGATTTCATGAGTTATCCACTATAATGGTCTCAGAAATAACATATGTCATAAAATACGCTCTCCATGGTTAGCTCCCAAACATAATAATTACCATTGATCAGCATTATGAGTCACTTTCCTACCACTAGGTCATTCCCCCAGCCAGCCTAGCCCCTTCCCTCTCCCCCTCCTTCTTCTAGCGCAGCCTATCTGCTCATTTCCTTGCGCTTGGCCCCTTGTACCATCACCGCGCCACCGCCCGAAAAACCGCCGGCACCACCTGTCGCCCATGTACCTTCAATCCCGACTTGCCGCACTCGCCGAGAACCCCACCGCCTCTTTTTTCTAAAATCCGGCCGCTCGGGCCACCTCGATGCGCGAAGTCGGTCGGGCGCCATCACCCTGCTGTGAAACCGCCATGGGTGGGCTATTTAAGGTTTCCACTCCTCCTAATCTCCTCCACGTCATCACCACCGAGCGACATAGCACCTGTTTGAGCAGGGAAAGGGGCTGCCCGTGTTGGTGATATGCCCAAGAGGCAATCATAACAATTCCGGTTAAAGGCCTGTTGGATATTTGATCCATAAACAGTTATGGCACAAATGAGCCTGCGACCTAAAAGCCCATTAGTACGCCTATAAATACAAGGGGTATGGTTGAGGGATTAGGACCACTTCACCACGTGACAGCCCTAGCTGCCACCCCTTGCAGGCCTCATGCCAAGACACTTCCCATGTGTGCAGTGCTAGCACACTGGCGCACGGCGTTCCTCCCCATACGTGTGGACTCCGTGGAGACGCTGCTGCTACTGCTGCGCTGATTGACCACGAGGAACGTGATCGTCTACCTGCTGTCGTGACAAGTACGTGGAAGAGACGAACATGACATTCTACTTCTCGTACACTGACGCGCATCTATGTTCCGCTGCGCTGCGCGTCCAGTGGAAAAGATCTATGACCTCTGTACTCGCATGTTTCCTGGGTGACGCGGTAGAACTGCTAGAGTAGCGAACCGCCAATTTCCAAACATTGGCACCAGAGCTGACTTGCATAGTGTTTGGTCTGGATCTTGTTGGTAGATGCGATCTACTAGTGAAGAAACGCCTGTGATAAAGAGCTTTCACAAGCGGATCATCTTGCAAACCGCCTGTGATATAGAGTTTTCACAGGCGGATCATCTTACAAACCGCTTGTGATAAAGAGTTTTCACAATCGGAGCAATATTCAAAGGTGGAATCTTAAACCGCCTTAGATGAAGCTTGTCATAGTAGTGGTTGTAGACATGAATTTTTATTGCACGGTTTTTGGGGATTGGAATTGGTTAGGGGAGATTGCGATCGTAAATGACTAAAGGGTCAGTTGGTGCTCTTTCTATGCTGTATGCGCAATCTGTCCCTACCGGCTGGAATCACAATCGGGACTAACAACATACATAGCTAACAGATTGAGCCAACCGACCACGGTCATGAGTCGCAATCTTCTCATAAATAACCAGTCACATTGAAAATTGAGGCATTCTGAATGGCTCTGATTCGGCTTGATTTGATCAATCCGATGAGATTTTCATAGTGATTTCATAGATGCCATATATGTAATTCTGTTTGGTGTCTGCTATAGCGACATAAAATCGTTTCGTGCTAGAAAACGTTCTATGCCTAACTCGTTTTTGCAGGGAATGATGTGAATGGAATGGCCTTATTGCGATATGATGATCTGTGTGTAATATTCATGCAGCCTGCAAGTTGCAAATTTACCACTATGATCATGATGGAACCATGTCGATGGAAGCCACTATGATTCTAAAGGCCATACTATTAACAATATGATATGATCATATGCATGTGATGTTTTTTGTTACTACTCTAATCATTCTTTTCATATGGTGGATGTTTTGTTATGATAGAATAGCTTCCCTCACAAAAGTTGAGTATTTTGATGTCATTTACCAACAGCTGCACCTATGTTGTTTTGTTCGTTTTGTGGTAGGTTTGCCAAAGCAAGATACCATCATCTACCATAATGCATAGGGTGAATGTTGGACATTCACATGCATAGTGTTGGTTTACTCAACAAAGCTATCAAAACGGTTTTGGGCTTTATGGCATAGAGTTGGGAGCCAAGGCATTGGAGTCACCCAACAAACAAGAGTCATACAGAGATATGATTCACAATTGTTGTTTACCTATGTCACTAATTTTCTAGCAGTGAAGCCAAAGCTCACTAGAAATTAGTGAATATGGATCTTTGACCACTATATGATGTTAGAGGGAGGACGATACTCATATAGTGGTGGTATCTTTTATTAAACTGTTAATAGAAGATTGCTACATAACATAGTGCTAAAACCTTGCGTATTTATTTTCTATTGTAGATCATATATGCTAGTAACAATTCCGGTTTCAATTTGTGGTCTGTGCTTGTAAAGGAAAAGCTCAATGGAGCTAACTTTATTGATTGGTATCGCAACCTAAGAATTGTTCTTAGGAAAGAGAAAACCGAGTACGTTCTTCAGCAACCTTACCCCAATGACCTCCCAGATGATGCAACTGCTGCAGCACGTAGAGCTTATCAGAAGTACTGCGATGATGCGCTTAACGTAAGCTGCCTCATGCTCACCACCATGTCCCCTGATTTGCAGAAACAGTATGAGAACCAAGCTGGGGCTGAGAGATACAATATCTCAAAGTCCTTCTCATGCAAGGTGGCGGAGTGTAGCCCAGTGAGCCCTCATGTAATCAAAATGATTGGTTACATTGAGACTTTGGGCAAACTTGGTTCTGAACTCAAGGAAGATTTGGCTATTGACGTTGTTCTCAAGTCGCTCCCACAGAGCTATGAGCCGTTTATACTGAATTTTCAAATGAATGGCATGGAGAAAATGTTGGCTGAATTGCATGGGATGCTTAAAACAGCCGAAGAAAGCATTAAGAAAAACGCCACTTATGTGATGATGGTTCAAAAGGAGAATAAAAAGAGGAAGGGTGAGATGCATCCTAAAGGAAAAGGCAAGGGAAAGGTTCCCGATGGGCCCTCAGGCAAAGGGCAAATATGGCCCTTCTCCTGAGGATGAATGCTTTTACTGTCATGCTAAGGGGCATTGGTCAAGGAACTGCAAGAAGTACTTGGAAAATCTGAAGAAGAAGAAGAAGGGAAGTGAGACTTCCGCTTCAGCTATAAATGTTATAGAAATTATATTGCATTATCTTCTAGTGAATCATGGGTATTTGATATCGGATCAATGGTTCACACTTGCAAATCGTTGTAGGGTCTAAGTGAGACTAGAAGATTTGCAAAAGGTGAGTTGGATCTTCGTGTCGGCAATGGAGCAAAGGTTGCGGTCATAGCTGTCGGGACTTGCCACTTGTCGTTACCCTCAGGATTAGTTTTGGAATTAGATAATTGTTATTGCATTCCTACATTGAGCAAGAACATTATCTCTTCTTCATGTTTAGAAGAAGTTGATGATTACGAGATTGTAATAAAGAACAAATATTGTTCTATTTATTACAATGATATTCTCTATGCCCAATGTCCATTGGTGAATGGATTATATGTTCTTGATCTTGAGGATAAAACTGTCTGTAACGTTAATACCAAAAAGGCTCGACGAAATGATCTAAATCCCATTTCATTTGGCATTGTTGCTTAGGTCATATAAATGAGAAACACATTGAAAAACTCCATAAAGATGGTTTATGTGACACCCTCATCCCTGATTTCTGCATGTATTCATATTTCATGTAGAGAAACATTTTTGAAAAAAATGGGAACAGCGAAAATACCGAAAAGATAGCCATTGAGAGTCGAATCCAGTTTTCGGAGAGCGCCGAAGACAACTTCCGCGGACCGCTGGCCACGTGGCGTGTCCGGAGCTCATCCCTGCGAAGTGGGGAGAGGTTCGCCGCTAAACTGGCTACGTGGCAGGCTCAGGGCTCATCTCCGCAAAAGGGGAGAGGTCCGACCCTGTGGGACACGTGTTTCCCTGAGCTAGCCTCTGCGGAAGAAGCAAGGGCATTTTCCACAGGACACCTGTCACCTTCGGAGCTAGTCACCACAGAAATCAGAGGACCAGTCGCACAGGATACGTGTCGATCTCGGAGCTCACCTCCGAGAGGTCCGGTTCTATTAAACACATGTCGCCACCAGAGCTTACCTACGGGAGGTCCGACACTGTTGGACACGTGTCTACATCGGAGCCGTCTTTGAGGAAAAAGGGAGGTCCAGAATGGATACATGGCACACCCGGAGCTACATCCGGAGAGAGGGAAAGACCGGCACTAACACGTGGTGTGCGCGGAGCCACCTCCGAATAGAGAGGAGGTCCCGACCGCCAGGATACGTGGTGCACGCGGAGCTCACCTTCGAAGGAGAGGGGAGTCTTGCTCACTTGACACGCGGTACAACCGAAGCTCGTCCCTGCGGAGAGGGAGAGACCAGAACCCGGTGGACACGTGGAGCCTCCGGAGGTCATCATCGAGGAGGTAACGAGTTCTAGGAACGGTTTTGGATTCTGTACGCGTAGAAATACCAGAACAGAAACCGACCTGAATTCCACAATGATACCGCACCAAATCAACTAAAGATAAGTTGTAAGATTCAACGACAAATTTGAACAGGACCCTTATTCGGGATACAATCAGATTAGGACTCTTCTCTTCCCGGTTATAAATAGAACCCAGAACCTCTGGCCGAAACCACAAACTTCTTTTCCAACTCTTGAGCCGATGACTTAGAGCCCTAGTCCCAACCCGCCGAGTAAACCATCGCCGGAGTGCAACAAGGAAGATCGCCGGAGGAAAGCCCAATGATCTGAGGAGAACCTCGAGACCGAGAAGAACGTAAGGTAGGTCTCCAATACTACCTTACGACATTGTTACGTTTTCTTTGCATCTGTTCTTTGATTCCTTTCAAACAGAAGCCTTCTCGTGGACAGATCACTTGATGATCAGGTTGATCTAAAGACAAGATCATCGCCACGTCAACCTTTGATCCGAACACCTCTGTTCATAATAAAATCCATGCAAGCCATGCAAGAACACGTACAAACCAATCTAATAAAACTAATCATAGGATAGCATGCATATGCATCATCGCATCTAGTTTAAGGTTTATGCATGATATTGATTGTTGTGAATCTTGTATGCACGTGATCCTACATAGCAGGACAAGCTCAGAGATCTGTCTACGACGAGTTGCAACAACAAGGTTTTGAGATCCAAGAACAACCGGAACCACAAGAACAAGGCAAGTGCTCCTTGACTATATTGATCCTATGTTTTGGGTGAAACTGTTTTGTTTTGTGAAAAGGTGTGTGTGCTGACTCAAACATGATGGGAAACCCTTTTTATAGGAGTTTACTAGTTTTGGTTAAACCACCCTTGTCGCCAGGGAAGTTTATGAGTCGGGTATGGTTTTTACTTTTATGCTTCGACGAGTCCATGGGATTGGGAAGCGAGATAGATGTGTCTAGCTAACTTAACTCATAATGATAATGAGAAACTGATGATGTTAATGAACATGGATCGGAGGGAGATCTCGGCAAGCCTGGGTTTGTGAATGAGGTAGCATGAGATGGTGGTTTACTTGCCGTAGATCTAAGGACCGGTTCATGCATGCACATGCCAGGATAACAGTGCCACCACAAGGCCAAGTATGGGTGCGGCTTAGCTGAGTAATTAGGTAAGTTGCTAGAGTGTTATGGACTGTGGAAGGCGCGGGGAATGGGAGTCGAGTAAGGACTGCCCTGGGAACTGCATGGCACAAGAGGGGGCCCGTGGGTGGGAGAATTGGAGATTCTAGCCTGCCGGTGAAACCTTAGTGAGTCCATACATCTAGTAGCCCCTTTGTAAAGGCTATTTTGTGATCTCTTGACCATACACCGACGGTTGTGTACTGGTATAATGGAGGTTCTGCAGTCGCCGACGGGTGACGAAATCACAAACTTGTGGGTAAAGAGGTACAAACTCTGCAGGGTTCTTAAAACTATCATGATAGCCGAGCTTACGGTCACGAGCGCCTGGCCAACTGCCATGATTAGTTGGGATGGTTCTTGGTTATGGTTATTGATTTTGATTATGGTTTGGTTTTGGGACTGTTGAGTCCGGGTGACAAGATGGTTGCGTGACTGTTGAGTCATGGCAATAAGATTGGTCTCGGTGTGAGACGAAGTTGTCTATGAGATAACATGGTAGCGGATACGAGAAGGTATTCATGAGATGGTAGCGAATACGAGGACGTATTCGTGAGCAAGAATAAAGTTGGTTAATGTTCGGATGGAACATGGAAAGTGATGGAGGTATGTTGGTAATTTAATACATGTTGGGATTACATTCATCTAAAGTTAAGTTGTTGTTTTATCATGGTTTTTATAAATCTGCTTTTCTGCAAATGAGCCTTTTTATACCTACCTTGTTATGAGCTACATATCATGTTTTTCCCGCACTTGCTGAGTACATCATTGTATTCAAACTTGCATTATTATTTCATCATCAGCAGCAGAAGAAGATTTCTATGGAGACCAAGTGGAGCATTAGGCGCGTAATCTGTTCTCAACCTTGCCTGTGGGAATGAAATAGAGATGGAGTCATCGCTGCTTAGATTTGCTTCCGCATTAGTTGAATTGCTTCCGCATTAGAATAAAGACTTCCGCTGCATAGAAATAAAGACTTCCGCTCTGAGCATGAGTCCATGACTCATGAGATATTGTAATAAACTCTGTTATTTGTGGTAATATATAATCTGAATTCAGTTTGTGGAACGTATGTGTATGTGTGATGAACATCCTGGGCACACATATGCATTAGTTCTCGGTTCCGTGGTTTTCCACAGAATTGAGGGCGTCACAGATTGGTAGCAGAGCCACGGGTTGACATTAGGTTACACGCCTAGATAGAAATCTCAGATTGATATTAGAGCCACGGGTTGGCAGTAGGTTACACACCTAAATAGGAATTACAGCTTGGTATCAGACACAGATTGGTAGCTAAGCCACGCTGACCATAGGAAGCACCCTAGGATGCTTAGATTGGCCTTGAAACTACCTTGACATAGGAAACCATCCTTGAATAGGAGTTGTGTGAGCCCTTGTGATGATTGTTTGTGATTATATGCTTAGTGTGAGTTGTGGGACGTCTCAAAACGCTGTCAATATCCACACGTAAGTAGAAAGAGGTGTGAGATGTCTCGGCACTTGTTCACATCCTCATGGGCTAGTATATATATATAGTCCAACTCACCTTGATGCATATAGTTGAGGAAAACTACCTAACTTTCTAACCTTCTATTCTATTGCAAACACTCTCACAGATGGTGAGAGGAAACGCCGGCCGAAGGAACGCCCGTGACAACCAAGAGGATGGTCACGATGAAGTTCCTGTTAACCCCGAAGCTGGTGAGAACCACCTGGAACGGTTGATGGCCATGGAGAACCAACAGATGCAAACTATGATCCAAACTTTGGGTCAATTGCAGGCCAACAACAACAACCCTGTTCCGGCACCACCACCACCACCACCGGCTCATAACAGGTTGGGAAAGTTCATGAGGACTCGACCACCCATCTTTGCTCAAGCCAACGACCCCATGGAGGCCGACGACTGGTTGAAATCCGTGGAGAAGAAGCTTGCCATAGTGCAGTGCAATGACCGAGAAAAGGTCCTCTTTGCGTCGCACCAACTTACGGGAGCCGCCGCTGACTGGTGGGATGCCCTAAGCAACGCTCATGTCGACCCGGAGACAATCACTTGGACTGAGTTCAAAGGGAGTTTCCGCTCTCATTACATCCCTGCTGGTGTAATGATGCGCAAGAGGCAGGAATTTGAAGGTCTCCGCCAAGGACAGAGAAGTGTGAATGAGTACCTCAACAAGTTCACGCAACTGTCCCGGTATGCCCCCGAGGATGTCAACTCAGATCAGAGGAAGCAGTACGGGTTCATGAGAGGGTTGAACAATGAGATCCAGGTTCAGCTCCTCAACAATTACTACGTGAGCTTCCAGAAGCTGGTTGACAAGGCTATAGTGGTCGAAAGCAAGATTAAAGAGATCGAGCAAGAGGGCAAGAGGAAGATGCCATACCAGCCCCAAGTGAGAAACGAACGACCTCAGTACATGCCTCCAGCTGCACCGCAGTATGGATCAACCACTCCTGTATACCGCCCTGGTCAGTCACCACAGCAACAACTCGTTGCACCAGCACCTCACGTGCCCATGCCTCCTGCGCCCCGTCCCAACATGGGCGCCCCTGCTTAAACCCCCCGCCCCAACGTACCTACTACCGTGGGCAACAGTGCATGCTTTGCCTGCGGGGAACTGGGACACTTTGCGAACCAGTGCCCGAGGAGAGGCCCTGGACAGCAAGGTAACGTGCCCAAGCAGAACCCGCGACGAACGGAGGGGACAATCAAGGAAACCGTGGACAGCAGAACTATGCTCGCGGCAACGTGAACCATGTCTCTGCTGAGGAAGCACAACAGGCTGAGGACGTCGTAATTTGTATGTTCCTTGCCAACTTCAACCCAGCCACCATCTTATTTGATTCTGGAGCATCACATTCCTTCATATCATCCAAGTATGTTGCCAAACATCACCTACCCGTATCCCACTTAGAATGTGCTATGTTAGTTAATTCTCCCGGAGGAGAAATGAGAACTAATATAGTATGTCCGAAAGTAAGCCTTAAAATAAGGGGGGTAGACTTCCTTGCCAACCTTATTGTCTTGAATTCCCAAGGGGTTGACGTTATACTCGGGATGGATTGGTTAAGCAAGCACAACGGGGTAATCCAATGTGCTGAAAGAAGCGTGCAGTTGACAAATGAGCACGGCATCCATGTCGAGTTTGAGTCAGCCCAACAAACCACTGAAAAGGCAAATTTGAACCACGTTGAAGGAGAAACATTGGACAGCATTCCGGTGGTTCAGGAATTTTCGGACGTGTTCCCGAAAGAGCTTCTAGGTATGCCCCCTGATCGGGACATTGAGTTTGCCATTGATTTGGTACCCGAAACTGCACCCATAGCCAAGAGACCGTATAGGATGCCCGCCAATGAACTAATAGAACTCAAGAAGCAAATTCAAGAGCAGTGGAGAAGGGTTTTATACATCCAAGCTCGTCACCATGGGGAGCTCCTGTGCTCTTCGTAGACAAGAAGGATGGAACCCAAAGGATGTGCATAGACTATAGGCCTCTCAACGAGGTGACATCAAGAACAAATACCCTCTGCCCCGTATAGAGGACCTATTCGACCAAATGAAAGGAGCCCGAGTGTTCTCCAAGATTGATCTTCGGTCGGGATATTTTCAGCTGAATATTAAACCCTCCGATATACCCAAGACTGCCTTCCGAACACGGTATGGTTCGTATGAATATACCATCATGTCTTTTGGGTTAACAAATGCACCCGCATACTTCATGTACCTCATGAACAAGGTTTTCATGGAGTACCTGGATAAGTTTGTCATGATTTTCATCGACGACATTATGGTGTATTCAAAAAGTGAGGAGGAGCATGAAGAACATTTGAAATTGACTTTGCAGAAACTGCGTGAGCATCAATTGTATGCAAAGCTTAACAAGTGTCAATTTTGGCTAAAGAAAATATCGTTCCTAGGCCACATTATCTCCGAAGAGGGGGTATCGGTTGACCTCGGTAAGGTGAGAGATGTTCTAAAGTGGGACCGACCGTAAAACGTGAGGGATATTCGGAGTTTTCTTGGGATGGCGGGATACTATCGAAGATTCATCAAAGACTTCTCTAAGATAGCAAAGCCCATGACGGAGTTGCTAACGAAGGGAAAAGCCTTTCAATGGACACCCGCATGCCAAGGAAGCTTTGAGGAACTCAAGAAAAGGCTAACCACAGCGCTAGTTTTGATATTGCCGGACGTAAGTAAGAGCTTTGACATATATTGTGACGCATCCAGACAGAGGCTCGGGTGTGTGCTCATGCAAGAAGGACAGGTGGTAGCCTATGCCTCACGACAATTAAAGAAGCGCGATCTTAATTATCCTACACATGACTTGGAGCTAGCAGCAGTAGTGCATGCATTGAAGATTTGGAGACATTATATCCTTGGTCATCGATGTGAGATCTATACGGATCATAAAAGCCTCAAGTACATATTTACACAAACGGACTTGAATTTGAGGCAACGTCGATGGTTGGAACTTATCAAGGATTACGATGTTGGAATCAACTATCACCCTGGGAAGGCCAATGTAGTAGCTGATGCATTGAGCCGAAAGGGAGCATGTCACCAACTCACGGTTTGGGAGCTACCACCCGAACTACGTAAGGAGTTCGAACGGCTACATCTCATATTCTTGAACAACATGGAAATAATGGAGATCCACTCGTCATTGGAGCAAGAGATAAGAGATGGCCAAGCAACGGATGAGGAGATCAAGGAGATCAAGGGAAGGATCCGACAAGGAATAGAAAAGGATTTCAAAGAAGATGAGAAGGGTACGCTTTGGCTAGGAAAAAGGATTTGTGTGCTTAACATGAAACACCTCCGTGACATGATATTGAAGGAGGCGCATGATTCACCCTATTCTATACATCCCGGAAGTACCAAAATGTACAAGGAATTGAAAACTTGTTATTGGTGGGATGGTATGAAGAGGGATATAGCCGAATACGTTGCCCTATGCGACACATGCCAACGGGTGAAGTCCGAACATCAAAAACTCACTGGATTGTTGCAACCTTTGAAGGTACCAGAGTGGATGTGGGAGGACATTAGTATGGATTTCATCGTCGGATTTCCACGTACTCAGTTGGGTTACAACTCCATCTGGGTTATCATGGACCGATTGACAAAAACCGCCCATTTTCTCCCTGTAAGGGCCAAGTACAACGTTGCACAATTAGCCGAGTTGTACATGGAGCAGATCGTGTGCCGTCACGGAGTTCCGAGGAGGATAGTCTCAGATTGAGGTTCTCAATTTACCTATAGATTCTGGAGGAAGCTGCAGAAAGCCATGGGTACACGACTGGATTTTAGCTCCGCCTATCACCCACAAACTGATGGATAAACCGAAAGGACAAACCAAATTTTGGAGGACATGTTGAGAGCTTGCGCCTTGAAACGTGGGCGTAGTTGGGATAGGAGTTTACCGTATGCCGAATTCTCCTATAACAACAGCTATCAAGCTACCCTGAAGATGTCGCCTTTCGAAGCATTATATGGTAGGCGGTGTAGAACGCCACTGTTCTGGAACGAGACTGGAGAGAACTAGGTGTTTGGACCCGAAGTGCTACAAGAGGCTGAAAAGCAAGTCCAAACGATACGGGAGAACTTAAAGGCTGCTCAGTCACGACAGAAAGGCTATGCGGACAATAGGCGAAGGAAGTTTACCTTCGAAGTAGGAGACTTCGTATACCTTAAGGTGTCACCTATCCGAGGCCAACGACGTTTCAACATTAAAGGCAAGCTAGCACCTCGCTACATTGGACCATTTAAGATTTTGCATAAGCGAGGAGAAGTAGCCTATCAATTAGAGCTCCCAACGCACCTCTCCGACGTACATGACGTGTTTCATGTATCCCAGCTCAAGAAGTGCTTGAGAGTGCCAGAGGAGCAAATACCAATGGAAGAGCATGAACTTCAAGAAGACCTGACTTATGCGGAACAACTTGTCCAAATTTTGGACGTAAAGGAAAGGGTCACCAGGAACAAAGTGATCCGATGGTGCAAGGTACAATGGAGCCATCACACCAAAACCGAAGCCACATGGGAGCGTGAAGAAGACATCAAGGCAGAATTTCCCCATCTGTTCTCTACTAACGAATCTCGAGGGCGAGATTTAATTTAAGGGGGGTAGATTTGTGACACCCTCATCCCTGATTTCTGCATGTATTCATATTTCATGTAGAGAAACATTTTTGAAAAAAAATGGGAACAGAGAAAATACTAAAAAGATAGCCAATACGAGTCGAATCCAGTTTCCGGAGAGCGCCGAAGACAACTTCCGCGGCCCGCTGGTCACGTGGCGTGTCCGGAGCTCATCCCTGCGAAGTGGGGAGAGGTCCGCCGCTAAACTGGGGAGAGGCCCGACCCTCTGGGACACATGTTGCCCTGAGCTAGCCTCTGCGGAAGAAGCAAGGGCATTTTCCGCAGGACACTTGTTACCTTCGGAGCTAGTCACCACGGAAATCAGAGGACCAGTCGCACAGGATACTTGTCGATCTCGGAGCTCACATCCGAGAGGTCCGGTTCTATTAAACACATGTCGCCACCAGAGCTTACCTACGGGAAGTCCGACACTGTTGGACACGTGTCTACCTCGGAGCCGTCTTTGAGGAAAATGGGAGGTCCGGAATGGATACATGGCACACCCGGAGCTACATTCGGAGAGAGGGAAAGACCGGCACTAACACGTGGCGTGCGCGGAGCCACCTCCGAATAGAGAGGAGGTCCCGACCACCAAGATACGTGGCGCACGCGGAGCTCACCTCCGAAGGAGAGGGGAGTCTTGCTCACTTGACATGCGGCACAACCGGAGCTCGACCTTGCAGAGAGGGAGAGACCAGGATCCGGTGGACACGTGGAGCCTCCGGAGCTCATCACCGAGGAGGTAACGAGTTCTAGGAACGGTTTTGGATTCTGTACGCGTAGAAATACCGGAACAGAAACCGACCTGAATTCCACAATGATACCGCACAAAATCAACTAAAGATAAGTTGTAAGATTCAATGACAAATTTGAACAGGAACCTTATTCGGGATACAATCAGATTAGGACTCTTCTCTTCCCGATTATAAATAGAACCCAGAACCTCTGGCCGAAACCACAAACTTCTTTTCCAACTCCTGAGCCGATGACTTAGAGCCCTAGTCCAAACCCGCCGAGTAAACCATCGCCGGAGTGCAGCAAGGAAGATTGCCGGAGGAAAGCCCAATGATCTGAGGAGGACCTCGAGACCGAGAAGAATGTAAGGTAGGTCTCCAATACCACCTTACGACATCGTTATGTTTTCTTTGCATCTGTTCTTTGATTCCTTTTGAACAGAAGCCTTCTCGTGGACAGATCACTTGATGATCAGGTTGATCTAAAGACAAGATCATCGCCGCGTCCACCTTTGATCCGAACACCTCTGTTCATCATAAAATCCATGCAAGCCATGCAAGAACACGTACAAACCAATCTAATAAAACTAATCATAGGATAGCATGCATATGCATCATCGCATCTAGTTTAAGGTTTGTGCATGATATTGATTGTTGTAAATCTTGTATGCACGTGATCCTACATAGCAGGACAAGCTCAGGGAGCTGTCTACGACGAGCTGCAACAACAAGGTTTTGAGATCCAAGAACAACCGGAACCGCAAGAACAAGGCAAGTGCTCCTTGACCATATTGATCCTATGTTTTGGGTGAAACTATTTTGTTTTGCGAAAAGGTGTGTGTGCTGAGTCAAACATGATGGGAAATCCTTTTTATAGGAGTTTACTAATTTTGATTAAACCACCCTTGTCGCTAGGGAAGTTTATGAGTCGGGTATGGTTCTTACTTTTATGCTTCGCTGAGTCCATGGGATTAGGAAGCGAGATAGATGTGTCTAGCTAACTGAACTCGTAATGATAATGAGAAACTGATGATGTTAATGAACATGGATCGGAGGGAGATCTAGGCAAGCCTGGGTTTGTGAATGAGGTAGCATGAGATGGTGGTTTACTTGCCGTAGATATAAGGACCGGTTCATGCATGCACATGTCAGGATAACTGTGCCACCACAAGGCCAAGTATGGGTGCGGCTTAGCTGAGTAATTAGGTAAGTTGCTACAGTGTTATGGACTGTGGAAGTCGCGGGGAATGGGAGTCGAGTGAGGACTGCCCTAGGAACTGCATGGCACAAGAGGGGGCCCGTGGGTGGGAGAATTGGAGATTCTAGCCTGCCGGTGAAACCTTAGTGAGTCCATACATCTAGTAGCCCCTTTGTAAAGGCTATCTTGTGATCTCTTGACCATAAACCGACGGTTGTGTACTGGTATAATGGAGGTTTGGCAGTCGCCGACGGGTGACGAAATCACAAACTTGTGGGTAAAGAGGTACAAACTCTGCAGGGTTCTTAAAACTATCATGATAGCCGAGCTTACGGTCACGAGTGCCTGGCCAACTGCCATGATTAGTTGGGATGGTTATTGGGATGGTTCTTGGTTATGGTTATTGATTTTGGTTATGGTTTGGTTTTGGGACTGTTGAGTCCGGGTGACAAGATGGTTGTGTGACCGTTGAGTCATGGCAACGAGATTGGTCTTGGTGTGAGACGAAGTTGTTTATGAGATAAGATGGTAGCGAATACGAGAAGGTATTCGTGAGATGATAGCGAATACGAGGAGGTATTCGTGAGCGAGAATAAAGTTGGTTAATGTTCGGATGGAACATGGAAAGTGATGGAGGTATGTTGGTAATTTAATACATGCTGGGATTACATTCATCTAAAGTTAAGTTGCTGTTTTATCATGTTTTTTATAAATCTGCTTTTCTGCAAATGAGCCTTTTTATACCTGCCTTGTTATGAGCTACATATCATGTTTTTCCCGCACTTGCTGAGTACATCATTGTACTCAAACTTGCATTATTATTTCATCATCAGCAGCAGAAGAAGATTTCCATGGAGACCAAGTGGAGCATTAGGCGCGTAATCTGTTCTCAACCTTGCCTGTGGGAATGAAATAGAGATGGAGTCATCGCTGCTTAGATTTGCTTCTGCATTAGTTGAATTGCTTCCGCATTAGAATAAAGACTTCCGCTGCATAGAAATAAAGACTTCCGCTGTGAGCATGAGTCCAAGACTCATGAGATATTGTAATAAACTCTGTTATTCGTGGTAATATATAATCTGAATTCAGTTTGTGGAACGTATGTGTATGTGTGATGAACATCGTAGTCACACATATGCATTAGTTCTCGGTTCTATGGTTTTCCACAGAATTGAGGGCGTCACAGTTTATTAAGCTCATTTGATTTTCAATCACTTGACACATGTGAGTCTTGTTTGCTTGGAAAGATGACCAAAGCACCCTTCACTGGTTAGAGCGAGAGGGCGAGTGTGTTGTTGGGACTTATACATACCGATGTATGTGGACCAATGAGTTCAATAGCCAGAGGTGGTTATGTCTATCTAATGAGGCACAAGTCTAAATCCTTTTAATATTCAAAGAATTTCAGAATGAATTACAGAATCAATTGGGCAAGACAATTAAACTTCTACGATCTGATCGTGGGGGTGAGTATTTGAGACATGAATTTCATGATCATTTAAAACAATGTGGAATAGTTCCACAATTGACTCCACCTGGAACGCCAAAATCGAATGGGGTGTCCGAGCGGAGGAACCGAACCTTGTTAGACATGTTTAGGTCGATGATGAGCCAAGCAAATCTTCCACTATCTTTTTAGGGTTATGCTCTTGAAACTGCTACGTTTACGCTAAACAGAGTCCCAACTAAGTCTGTTGAGAAGACACCATATGAGATGTGGACCGGGAAACATCCTGGATTGTCTTTCCTCAATGTTTGGGGGTGTGATGCTTATGTCAAACGTTTGACATCAGACAAACTCACTCCCAAATCAGATAAATGCTTCTTTGTGAGATATGCTAGGGAAACCAAAGGATATTATTTTTATAATAAAACAGAGGGTAAAGTGTTTACCGCTCGCAATGTTGTCTTCTTGGAGGAAGAGTTTCTCTCACAAGGAGTTAGTGGGAGCAAGATGCATCATGAAGAAATTCAAAAAGTATCTGAAAATGTTTCAGCACCCTCTGATCCTATACAGGATGTACAAGATGTTGTGCAACCAATTGATGAAATACCAGCCCCACAAAGGTCTACAAGAGCACGTCGTGCGATTGAAAAGTTAACGCTTGTAACCACGGAGCAGCATGACATGGTATTGTTGGACAATAATGAGCCTACGACTTATAACGAAGCAATGAAGGGACCCGACTCTGACAAATGGCTTGGATCCATGGAATCCGAAATTGAATCCATGCACGAAAATCAAGTTTGGAACTTAGTTGATCCAATCGAAGGTGTGAGACCTATCGATTGTAAATGGATTTTCAAGAAAACACTGACATAGATGGAAATGTTAACATCTATAAAGCGTGATTGGTGCTGAAAGGTTTCAAACAAATTCAAGGTGTTGATTATGATGAAACTTTCTCACCCATCGTGATGCTAAAGTCTGTTGGGATTCTCGTAGCAATTGCTGCATATTTTGATATGAAATATGGCAAATGGATGTCAAAACATCCTTTCTTAATGGAAGTCTGACTGAGGATGTGTACATGACACAACCTGAGGGTTTTGTCCATCCTAAAAATGCTAGTAAAATATGCACACTTCAAAAGTCCATCTATGGATTGAAGCAAGCATCTCAGAGTTGGAATCTACGTTTTGATGAAGTTGTCAAAGGGTTTTGTTTCATCAAGAACGTAGAAAAACCTTGTATTTACAAGAAGTGTAGTGGGAGTGCACTTGTATTTCTGGTCCTATATGTAGATGACATATTATTGATCGGAAATTACATTTCAATGCTTGATGATGTTAAATCCTCATTAAGAAAAAATTCTCAATGAAGGATTTAGGAGAGGCAGTTTACATTTTGGGCATAAAGATCTATAGAGATAGATCTTAAAGACTAATTGGATTAAGCCAAGATACATATATTGATAAAATATTGAATTGGTTCAATATACAAGATTCCAAGAAAGGTTTCTTGCCAATGTCACATGACATTACTCTAAGCAGGAGTCACTGTCCTTTGACACTTGATAAGCAAAGAAGGATGAAAGCGGTTCCTTATGCATCGGCTACTGGATCCATCATGTATGCCATGATATGTACACGCACAGATATATCCTATGCTCTAAGCATCACGAGCAGATATCAAACAGATTATGGGGAAACAAATTGGACCGTTGTCAAAAACATCCTGAAGTACTTGAGAAGAACTAAGGATGCGTTTTTAGTGTTTGGAGGTGAAGAAGAGCTCGTTGTAAAAGGTTACACCGATGCAAGCTTCCATACTGATAAGGATGATTCTAAATTGCAATCCAGTTTTGTATTCTGCCTCAGTCGAGGGGCAGTGAGCTGGAAAAGTTCCAAGCAAGATACAGTAGCAGACTCAACAACGGAGGCGGGGTATATTGCAGCTTCTAAAGCTGCAAAGGAAGCTGTTTGGATCAGAAAATTTGTTTCTGAGTTGGGTGTTGTTCCTAGTGCGTCCGGTCATGTGGATCTCTACTGTGACAATAGTGGAGCCATCGCACAGGCAAAGGAGCCTAGATAACAGAAAAGATCCAAACACATACTACAATGCTATAACCAAATTCGGGAGATCATCGACCGAGGTGATGTCAAGATATGCAAGGTGCACACGGATTTGAATGTTGCAGATCCGTTGACAAAGCCTCTTCCACAATCAAAGCATGAGGCGCACATGAGATCTTTGGGTATTAGATACTTACATCGGTGATAAAAGTGTGTAGTTGGAGACTTGTGTCATAACTATGTTTATGTACTATTAAATAAATTGTTATACGAGTAATCATTATTTACTTTGATTAGCATGTATGTGACTTGTTCGTGAAACTCTTTAATGATAATGTTACTCTAAGTGATCCCTAGTCTATACCATTATATGATATAATGATGTCATAAAGACTAGCACATGTATTAATTGATGATCACGTTTCACGGGTTATAGATATGGAGATATCAAATTAATAATGTGAACACATGTTAGTGAACATGGTGTTGGATTGACCCACTCCGAGAAACTGCTGGGATTGTTATTTTCATTTGTGCCATCAGTTGGTCTTCAGTGATACACCTGCTAGATCCTTAGACCTTAGATCGCCATTGTTTCTCACTGTGTGTAGTTGTGTACTTTGAGACTACCAAACGCTACTCCGTAACTGGGTAGTCATAAAAGTAGACTTTAGGGTACATAATGAAACATACATTGCGACGTGCGCGGATCAAGATGGGATTTGCCCCTCCTTAATAACAGGGGAGATATCTCTGGGCCCCTCAAAATAGTTGGATTTGAAAGTGCATGGCCATGCCAAGGTGATTAAAGGTTAATCACAATGACTAAAAGTTAGTCATGGAATGAATCAATTATTCGATCGAGTGAATGGTCAAGCTATCACAAGGATGGCACGCATCTCACCTTGAGCTTGACCGGTATCGTGAGGCAAAGGGATTAGCATGTGAATGTATCTAGAAATAGACGATATGATCTTTATGTACATTCGGGAGCAAGTATGTCCTGCTAGGTACCTCTACTGACTTGTGGTTGGAAACAGTTTCCATTCATAACCAACTGCACATGAACCTAACGGGTCACATACTTAAGGGGTTGGAATATCGAAACGCTTGGCTAGATGATTGTCTCTAGTGCAAGTGGGAGATTGCTAGTGATATGCCCAAGATGTAATCATAACAATTCGGGTTAAAGGCATGTTGGATATTTGATCCATAAACAGTTATGGCACTAATGGGCCTGCGACCTAAAACCCCATTAGTACGCCTATAAATACAAGGGGTAAGGTTGAGTGCTGAGGACCACTCAACCACGTGACAGCCCTAGCCGCCACCCCTTGCAGGCCTCACGCGGAGACTCTTCCTGTGTGCATGGTGCTAACACACCGGCGCACATCGTTCCTCCCCGTACGTGTGGACTCTGTGGAGGCGCTGCTGCTACTGTTGCGCTGATCGGCCATGAGGAACGTGATCGTCTACTTGCTGTCGTGACGAGGACATGGAAGAGACGAACGTGGCAGTCTACTTCCCCTACACCGATGCACGTCTATGTTCCGCTGCGCTGCACGTCTAGTGGTAGAGATCTATGACCTCTGTACTCGCATGTTTCCTTGGTGACACGGTAGAACTACTAGAATAGCGAACCGCCGATTTCCCAACAGCCCGATCCCTAATTTTACAAATCGGCACCTCCTCCTCAAGGTCGGCCGCTGGTGAAATTCGCTGTCGGTGAGCCTCCTCATACGCTCCCTTTTCTCCCCTAGCGTCCCCAGCACTCCAGAGGAAGCCCGCACCATCGCACCGGCTAGCCGGAGCTCTGTGCCGTTGCTGGCTGCAGTGGGCGCCTCCCTGGCACGTCCTAGGTCACCAAACTGACCCCCCAACCGTGCGCACAATCCTGACATGACAGCTCGCCGAAATACCGCAGACGTGCATGTATCCATGAACACTGCCACCTCTGTCTACTCAAGCGAATCACTTGCGATGCTCCGGCGACCGCCCCAGTCGCACACCACAACCACTTGCCTCATCATGTCGCATAGATCACCGGAAAGTAACCCGTTAGGCCATGCAAAGAGAAAGTTATAACTCCGGCTAGCCAGCGGCAAGCCTCACCGGCCGGCAGCCACTTCACCACAGCCAGCCAATGTGGTGCCCTTGTGGCATACACGAAGCATGCCACATCAGCTAGACAGTACACATTGCGTCCAAGTCAGAACCCTGTCAGCAAAGTCACACATGTGGCATCCTCATCAGCATTTATCTTAGGTGGCAGTCCAGTCACCTGCCACCTCGGCAGCACTGCCCACGTGGCAGTCCGATTAGCTGCCACGTACTGCCACATCATCCTAGTCCATAAGATTCAAAATAAATCAGTTCGGTGGACATGGTCCACGTACACCAGACACGCATACACACACTGCCACCCTGGGCCCCACCAGTCAGCCTCGGTACATGTGCAAAAACACTAGAGGCACATGCTAGTGTACACGGAGTGTTGCAAAATGTATGTTTCAAGTGTAGAAAAAATACAGAAAAATCACTAAAAATGGTATTGAGCTTTTAGAGTGTAGTAACAGGGAGTAGTAGTTTAAATAAATTATAGAAGTAGTGAACTACTTATAGCTTGGTATAAGTCATTTTAATTAACTAGAAAATTTAGAAAACTCATGTTTAGTCTCCAAATTGATAATAATCTCCGACACTCATACATCAGCCATACACCCTCCTTTTTCCTATGAGCCACCGCCTTAGACCATTTAATCACCCACATGAATTGTCAGAAGGGCCACCGCCTCACAAAACCTTTGCCAGCCTATTTAAGTCTCCCTCCTACTCTGATCTGAGTGCACCACAAACACCTAAGTCTCCACACCCATTTCTGGGAAGAACTGGCCTTCCTGCTCCCAATTTTTATTCCATCAGCGAGTTTCTCCCCCCCCCCCTGCGGCAAGCACAAAATAAAATTCTGGTGAGCCAATGTTTCTCAATTACTCTTTTAATTAGCGCCCTTAGCACACATCACGCTCCACACTTGCACACCGTAACTGCTAAGTCCACATATGAGTGTACACAGATCCTTGGAGATTACATTTCTTATTGTAGAATGAATTCTGAATAATTTCGAAAGTTGTATTTAATTCTTAAAACAAATTAGCAGTGATTAGAAACAAAATTGAACTGTATAAATTTGTAAATTAACTATCTTACCCTAAACCATTTATTTAGTTAGAAACTTAGGAAACCTTATATTTAAGCTATACAATAAGTTGATACTCCTACAGGTAATTGTTGAAAACTCCACCAAAATTTTTAAAAAGATAATATGCGATCACTAGAATATATTAAAAGTGTTACGGTGTAAAACCCTCATATTCATCACCATGCGTTGCATCCATTTTCATGTAGAGAAACATTTAAAAAGAGTAAGAAAAGGAATGAAGGAATATAGAAACAATAAATAAATAAATTAAAGAAAATAAAATAGGAAATATTAAAAATAAATAGTAAAAGAAAAAGAAATAAAAAGGAAAAAAATAAAAGAAAAAACCTGCCCACACCAAATTCTCCCCCCAATTTTCCCCCTAATCCCCCCTAGTTTACCCCTTAAAATCCCCCCTTGGGAATTTTTCCACAAATTTTGGCCTGCCCAAAATCCCTAGGGATTTTGCCCCACTTTGGGGATTTTCTTCCCCTGGCCGCACCCGCTTAGTGGGAGAAAACCCTAGCCGCAATAAAAATCCCCCCTTCTAGGGCTTGTTTGGATACAACTAAATACTCTTCATTTGAAGTGGATTGAGGGGGATTGGAGTAAAAATTAGATCACTTTCCACTTGTAACACCCTCATATTCATTACCATGCGTTGCATACATTTTTCATGTAGAGAAGCATTTAAAAAGAAAAAAATGAAGGAAGGAATATAGAAACAAACAAATAAATAAATAAAAGGAAATAAAATAGGAAATAATAAAAATAAATAGAAAAATAGAAATAAAAATAAAAAATAAATAAAAAAATAAAACCTGACCGCCCAAATTTTCTCTCAATTTCCCCCTAATTCTCCCAAAATTCACCCCTAATCTCCCCCCAAATCCCCGTAATTTTCCCCTAAAATCCCCCCTAGGGAATTTTTGCACACATTTGGTGGAATTTCTCCCCAATTTTGGCCGCGCCAGATCCCTAGGAAATTTTCCCACAAATTGGATTTTATCCCCCCCTTGGCCGCACCACCCTAAGGGGAGAAACACTAGCCGCTCCGCTTTTCTTTTTTATTGGGATTTTCTTTTCCCCCAAATAATCGCAACCCTAGGTGGAAAATGTTTGATTAAATCTCAGCCCCTAGCTCCTACCTGTTCTCAAATTAAATCTCAACCCTTGGATAAAAGAGTTGCTAAAATCCTAGCCCACTTGGCTATTTTTCCCCTTAGAAATAACCCCCCCCCTAGCTGCCACCCCCAGCCCCATATTTCCTTGATACCGCCCCTCCCCTTGCTGCCAAGCTCTGGCCGTCGCCCCCTGCTGAAGTTTGGTCACCGTCGAAGCTCTGTCCCGCCTTGCGGTCGCCGGAGAAGAAGGCCCCAACATCCTGCCCTAGCCTCAGCTCTACAATTCTCCAAAGAAAAACCCCAGCTGCTTCCATTGCAAGGGAAAAGGTCCAGTCACAAGGAGGGGAGGAGGAAGAAGAGAGGTAGGTCCCCGTCACCCCTCTTACCACGTCGCTGCCGTTGCTACGCACCCGTTTTTCTCCACCCCCTGCGAGCAGGGATTTCTGCACGTGGGTAGACCATGTTCCGGTTATGTTTTGACGGTGGAACTGGTCTACAACTTGAGTTAAGATCATAACCACGTCCACACTTAATTCCAGCAGCCTCATTCATCGTAAAACCCTATGAAAGCTTACTAAAACTTGAAAGAACACGTGCAAACTGATTACTATAATCTGCACTATAGGATTTGCATTCATCTACCTCATTGCATCTTGAGTAAAGTTTGTGCATGACATTTGATTGCTTTATTATTTGTACGTACGTGGTTGTGAGTAGAAGGACATGCTCAAGAGGTTGTCTACGAGGAACTACGGCACCAAGACTTCGAGACGCTTGAGCAACACGAACCGCGGGAGTAAGGCAGGTGCCCCTTGACCATATTGAACCTATGTTTTTGAACTGTTTTGCTTGTGAAAATTGCATGCTCGTGTCAACTTGATTGGAAACCCTTTAGTAGGAGTTTACTATCTTTGTTAGCCACCCTTGTCGCCAGGAAACCTGTTGAGTCGGGTATGGTCATTTTCACTTTTGCATCTCATAATTTACGGGATACGGGAAAACTGAAATACAACTTGTTTAGCTACTGCACTCATAAAGGTTAAAGATGATGAGAACATGATGTTAATGACCAAGTAATTGGGGAGATCTAGGCAAGCTTGGTTCGTGGATTTCGCTGAATGAGATGGTGGTTTGCTTGTTTAGATCTAAGAACCGGTTCATGCGAGAACATGCCAGGAAAACAATACCACCACAAGGCCAAATATGGGTGCGGCATAGATGACTAATTAGGTGTGTTGATATCTTGTTATGGACCATTAGATGGCACGGGGAATGGAAGTGGAGGAGGACTGCCCTGGAAACTGCATGACATACGAGGGGGCCCGTGGGTGAGAGAATGGAGATTCGAGCCTGCCGACAAAACCTTAGTGGGTCCGTACATTCTAGTAGCCCCTTTGTAAAGGCTGTTTTGTGATCTCTTGGCCACACCAAAGGTTGTGTAGTGGCAGAATGGAGGTTCTCTCTAGTCATTGATGGTGATGAAATCACGAACTTGTGGGTGAAGTGGTGCCACTTCTGCAGAGTGTAAAACTATCATGATAGTCGAGCTTCCGGTTACAAGCACCTGGCCAACTTCCATGATTATAGGCAAACATGGATGGTTATTTGGTATGGTTACGGTATTGTCATCGGGACTGGTTTTGGGACTGGTTTTGGTCATGATATGAGCCTGGATTCGGTTGATCATAAGTATTTATGAATATGAGATGAACTTGAGAAAGAACATTGGCTGATTGAGACTTGATTAATGATGAATTGTGATGGAGGGATGTTGAATTACTTGGTTATGTCGGGATTTAACTCCTCTAGAGAAAGTTGTTGTTTTTATCATGATTGCAAAATAAAACTTGCTTGCTGCAATGAAACCATTTATTTCCTACCTTGTGGTAAGCTACATGTCATACTTTTCCCGCACATGCTAAGTACGACATGTACTCACCCTTGCATTCCCACATATATATAAGCTACAAGAGAAGAGTACTTCAAAGAGCAGGTGGAGTACTAGGCATGCGCACTACCGTGAACATGCCTATGGAGTCGGAGTGGAGCCCCATCATCTTTAGCTATTTTCCGCTGTCGTTTAGAGTCTTCCTCTGCAGAATAAGTTAGATTTTAATGAGTGAGACATTGAGTCATTGTAAAAAAGTACTTCAACACTATTTGTACGTGGTTATATTCTGAAATTCAGTTTTTGGAGTACATGTGTATGTGTGATCGACATCCTGGGCACACATGCGCATTCACTTGGTTCATTTTCGGAACCGGGTATCACAGATTGGTATCAGAGCCATGTTGACCGTAGGACTAAAGCTTAGGTAGAATGGACACTCTAAAACACATAGGAACACCCCTCTAAACTGTTTTTTCGAAAATTCCTTGCTGCTGCACTTTACTTGTCAATTCAGCCACCACAAAGTGCTATTTTCATCCCCTCTCTCTTCTTTTCTTGTGGAAAGCCACACTTTCTGTTTTATTACTTCATAGCTTCTGAAATTTTGGAATTATTTCCTTCTTCACTAAAGTTTCTCATGTCTTATTTATGGATGCCGGTCACTAGGAGCACAGCACGCATGAGAACTCAGCCACCGCCACATGGAAGTGCACTTAACCCCATCGAGGTGTCCGATGGACCATATTGGGAGGAGGTGAAGATGGAACGTCATGATGAGGATGAAGTCAGTAGCTCTATGCATGAGGAAGAGGATCCGGAAGAGGTGGAACAAATCGAAGACGACATGAAAGACGATCCATAAGAAGAACAGAATTGGTATGCACCTCAGGAGGAATTTCATGGGGGCTTACACCCAGTGGAGCCTCATGAATCTATGTCTGAAGGAGGTGAATCCGAAGAGGAGCCACCCCCTGCTGATCCCGAGAATGAAGGTGATGAACGGGCCATCCGTTCAGTTCAAGAATTCTGGTCCGACGGAATGGAGGGAGGACACATATCCAAGGAGGTTAGAGAGTTCCTTGATTGCTGCAGCTTATACCCGGAGTACCTCCTCAAGAAAGTCCCTCATCTCGGACATGAAAAGTGGAAGGCTGAGGTAACCATCCTATCTAATGGTAGGGTTGTCACACGGAACTTCGCACCCACATGGAGAGCTACAAGGGCGGAAGAGTTCCTTGTTGCATGGGATGCATTCACCGGACTGTGCTACGCTTTCCATGCGAAGCTTGAGAACACTACCTTTGAGCTGCACCCGTATCGGAAGAGTGGTACAAGGGAGATCATTGGACCCCATGGAGGAGCTCTTTCCAACCCACAAGCTGCTGATAAGTCTCAGGGGTTGCTCGTGGAGTTAGGAAACCGCTACGCAAGCGCACAAGAAGAGATCCGCTATCTCCGCAAGAAGATGTACTTGCTGGAAAAACAAGAGGATACTCGTGCCAACGCAGGACAAATGGAGCACCAGCGTCATCTACCCCTACATGGACTGCCGACTCACCTTGGTGCACCCATTTATGGACCACCCCCGTCACGCGGCGAGAACACCACCGGTTCTCACGATTAACTTTAGGCTCCCCATGTATGATTGCTTGTTTTTGTGTGCTTGGCTGTGAGTTGTAGGACACTTTGGCGAATGTCCACATCCACACCTAGTAGGGAGATGTGAGATGCTTTGGCAATTGCTTACATCCTCATATAGGATGGTATTAATAAAATAAGTTGCTTAGTTCCTACACCTTGATGCATATAGTTGGGGGATCAATCTGAATTTCTATTTCCTACTCTACTCTCTCGCAGATGCCGAGGGAAAATTCCAACCGCAACCGAAGGAACGCTCGTTGTAACAACGAACCACATGAGCATGGCAACGTGGAAGTTCCTGAGGATGTCAACATCGGGGCTGATGCAAGCAACCTTGAACGTGTAAAAGAACCAAGAATGGACATGCAGAAGTGTTCATTTCATCACCCCACCACAGTTCATTTGGTGGATATCTCATGAACACTTGTGAAGAGCAAGTAAACACCATCAAGAGGATGATTAGAGGAAAAACCATAACTCCAAACAGTGGGAGCTCAAACACATAAACATGAGAGGATGAGTTCATTAGATGGTCCTAAATATTTTTAGGAATGCTCATGCCAAGTCATGTAAATCCAAACTCTTTTGAGCCACTTTTGGAGACATTTGTAAAAAGGGCTAGTTTGAATGCAAATTCAAATTGCAGCCACTTTCATCACTTAAATTCAAAACTTGACTCCATATTCAAACTCAGCACATTTTTCTGAGTTAGTCCACCAATTTTCATCCCCATTGGACTTCATCTTGTCGGGAGCTAAATTTGCAATAATTCAAACTGAATTTGAATTTCAAATTCAAATGGGCAGAAAATTTAGCCAAACCAATTTCAGTTGAGGAAATCAAATTCAAACCATAACTTTATGGCTAAGTCTTTCATTCAATTGTGAGTAGCTGGGATCTTTTCAGTGAAAACAGAAATGAAAAACAGAAGAATTAGAGGGGAAGGGCCCACTGGTCAATAGACTTACACACGAAGTTTAACCGGGTCTCACTCGGCAGCCGACTCTCACTGCGGGCCACATCCTGCTCCCGCGCCCATGTGAGGAGGACACCGCACTCCCGTGCTGCACCATGTAAGCACCAGCTGCAGTGATCAATACACGCACAGGCCACGTGAACTCGTTCCCTCGCTCCTGTCTCCCTCGCTCACTGAAGCAAAGCACCATTGGCCGACCTCTCGGCTCACTAGCGCCCGGGCGATACAAACTCTTTCGTGCCCGACGAGTTACACGAAAAAGGTCCGCTCCAAGGTGCTGATCACAACCATGCCGACCTCACTCTCTCTCTCGCATGATTGGCAGGGAATTTGGTTGATTAGTGCGTCGGCATGCTTAGAACCGAGCCACACAAAATTCGGAAATTCATAGTAATCAAGCCATCATCACTTGGGCCGAGCTATAGACATGATCTAGACTTCCCCACGCTCCCCTAGGTTCAAGAACCACCGAGTTTCATTGAGCTTTGGCGCTGTTCTTCGAAATTTTTGCACCGGCCCCGATTTTCACCCAAGCCGCTGATGAGCTCGTAGTTGCAGCCTCTGTTGAGCTAATTTGAGCTCATGCCGGTGCGTAGGATGCCACCACGGTGCTCTAGGAAGCAATATAAAAGAATTTGAGCCCTCCTAGCACGAGTGCGATGCTGCCGAACTTCAACCGCCGCTGCCGCCTGTCGCCAAAGGGTTTCCGGTGACCGGGGACCCCGGCCGACCACAGGGATGAGTTGCCCATGGTCCAAAAGGGGGAGGCGGCAAGTTTCAGGGCAGGGGGGGTCGGAAAAGTGGTTTCTGAAGGGCTCGCCGGAAAGCAGCACCGCAAATCAGCCGTTGGCACGAGGAGGAAGAAAGCACTGTGTTGTGGGGTCCGCACGCAGAGTTTAAACATTTCTGGGATTTTCCAGTTTTGGTTCAAACTTCAACTAGCTATAAGTTTTGCTAGGAAGCTCCAAATTTGGTGAACTAAATTTTGCTGAATCCAGCTTTTTGAGTACTTCCCACCAAAACAAATTTCAGATCATGAAACGTATTATTTTTCTACAATTAATTCCCTAAATTATAAACTGTTAGGAATTTTATCTGGAGAATTCCTTTGTGAAAAAATTCTGGAATCTGGCTGGGAGGTTCACTTGAAAATCCTTGAGTCACAGTAAAAATTTCAGATCCATCCAAGTTCATTTAGTCCCCCTTATGGAGTGATTAAGTGAACTTTTCTGAGAAAATAGAAAAATATACAGAAACATTTTTCAGATTTTCTCAAATCTTGATTAGGGCATAACTTCATCTAGAATCCTTCAAATGACAGAAAACCAATTTCATTAGAACCATTTCAACTTCTAGTTTCCAGAAAGTAAGGGTGTGAGCCATGAAAGTCCCTAAAAGCCTTAGAGGCTATATTAATGACAAAATAAGCTTTTATTTGTACAAAGCTCAAATGACTTTGTTTCAAATGAAACTTGGTCAAGACTCTGTTTAGGACCCTACCAAGCCACCATAAAAATTTCAGAACCAAAGAGGAGGGCTAGCTAGAGTTATGGTAATTACATATTCAATTTAAAATTTTGCATTTAAATTGACATATAGTATATTGCTTACGTGTAGTCGCTGAAGGCGAAGAAACTGCGGAAGTGCTAGACTTTCTTCTTCCGGACGAAGCCCTAACATCTGACCAGCAGCAAAAAGGCAAGCCCCGGTTTGCACTAACCAATTTTACAATGTTTTGCTTTATGTATACTTAGTACGTGGTATGTATGTGCAATAGGTGTAGGATGGATGAAACCCAAGTGCATAGCCAGATTATTCCCCCAAGAGTGAGGGTAGTGTATAAGTCCTCGAGTAGTATACGCTGTGCTTAATGTTCATAGAACTTTGGTACAAGTCGAGTAGTTGGAATCTACTCGCGAGTTTAGGAGTCGGGATACACGGGATTGGTTCGAGTGATGTGAGATCACTTTAGTAAGAAAATGAGACTAGGAAGGGGCTAGGACGCAGCAAGAGGAAGTCTTGTGGGTGCAGCCCTGTCTGTGTCGATTGAGGACCGATCCGTATGCGGCCCCTCTGAGCAAGTTTGAATGTACCGAAGGCATATCGGATATATGGGGTCCGATAAACCGATATAACCTATACCTCCGGGCGTCGAGGCATAACGCACCGATTTATAGGTGTAGGTTGAGGGCAGCAAGATGGAAATCTGCTAACGGGCATAGAGAGATGCTCCATGTAGTGAACCTCCTGTCCGTTTGGGTGCGACCGGTTCGACGTTTGGGCTGTTGGGTGAAAGGTGGTCGCGTACGACATCGAGTGAGCGTGCTGTGCAGCTCAACGGGTGGGCGTACGTGACGTGCTATTCGGGTATCCCTGCAGGTGTATATCGAGTCGATTCGCTGTCCCTCACGGTTATGAGTACCTCTTGTTCACTGTGTCATAACATAGGTTAATATATGAAATGGTATGATTCAATATTGCTGATATGATTAAATTGTATTGATACATGTGTGCCATCAAATATTGCTCACTAAATTTCAGATTTCATGAACTGTTAACTTGTGGCTAAAAGATGAATTAAGGATGAACTTGTAGGCGTGTCGTTTGCTGCAAAATGCCATCCTATATTGTTATGAATTGCATATAGAGTTTCATGTGTAGGTGAGTCGGTTAAGCCTTGCTGAGCCATCGTGCTCACAGTTGCTGCTATGAATGTTTTTCAGGTGAGAACTACCCCACAGACTCGGGTTACGAGTCCACCGGCCAGGGCTACCCTCCGTCGGGGACCACTGCTGAGTGGGAGCCGTACACGCCGTGCTCAGCTGAGGAGTGCAGCTAGTGTGGGTTGCCCATAGGGCTGGGCAACCGACTTTTGCTAGATAGACGGGTGTGAGTTGTATAAACATAGCTTCTGCTTTTGTAATCCAAATACTAGTTTATAGCTGAAGTCCTGTTCTAGTTTGTACATATTCAGTTGGTTTTCTATGTAATACAATATCGTTCTTATGATGTGTGCTGTCGGGTGTCGCATCGTGCAGCACCATCCTCTGAGATCCTGGATGGGCGGATTCCGGTCCGCCACAGGCTGGTATCAGAGCTGCATTGGGGATAGCACACTAATTAAGGGCTGTATTAGGGGAAAACTTAGGTTTACGGTGAGGATTCGCTAGTTGTCCAAGTAAGGACTATATTAGCATAGTTACTTAAAGTGGCAAGACTAACATATGTGTTATAATTCTGAATTTTAATTATGTAACGATGCACCTACGCTCAGGTAAAAATGGTAAGGAACGCCACCGAAAGCGGTTCAATTTTGGTTAGCTCCCCTGACGAGGAACATGCTTCAGGGATAGGTCTCACAGCTTGGTGTGAGACGTCAATATGAAACTCTTGGACTCTTCATGTTCCTAAGTTCATATGAAACGCTGATCCCTAGCGTGCATTAGGCAAGCAAGTGGAGACACCATCGTGTGGTCAGTAACGCGATAGTGTGTTCGTCTGGAAATAGCCCAGGAGGACATACGCAGCGCTTGCCATCCGCGTGCCCTGCAGGGCAGTAGGTGGTATCTGTTGGGTTGATAAAATTCCCAACCATGAAGACCCTTTCGCGCTCTACTTGGGCTCCCCGTCGCGTGGTGTGAAAACACGATCACGTACCTTGAGACGTGGCTTAACTCAAGGACGGCCGTATGACAATGATACGGGCGTATGTATTTACTTTCAAATATGGACCTGCCTGAAATAAAAATAACCTTTGTGTGCATCATTATTGGGTGTTTTCCTGCAGGTACTAACCACGTATGTAAACGGTGTAGTACACGTGTGTGAGAGACCGTTTAGTGCCACAATTGAGACGAATATGCCGGTATAATCCGGTTATGATTTTCCTTTTGTGAGTAACGTAGTACCGACATACAATAGGCATTTGCATGAAATATAATGGTAACAAGGAACTAAAATAACCAAGTTTCAATATGTAGGACCCTGGTTGGGTATAAAAATGCAATAGTTGATCAGGATAGTTCAAAGGGATTGAGAAACAGAGTGCTCTGTTTTGGCAGCAAGTCTGCTGAACTTTAACAGAGCATAACTCACAGATTAATTAGCCAATGGAGGTGTGGGATATAGTCTGAAAAGTTGTTTGAGTACTATACAACTTTGTTGTAGACTTCCAGAGCAGAATCACAAATTAAGATGGTTTAAATCCCAGAGGAATATAAACTGTCCAGAACCAGGACAGATTTAAAATACTCTCTGGACTGTTCTGTTTTTCAAGCATAACTTTCAGTAAAAAAATCTAGAATTTTCATATGACACCTTTTTGGTAAGGGTAGGATATGTGTTACACCTTTGTAATTGAACGTTTCTGCAATTTCAGCACAGAACTCAGTGGAAATTAGAGTTGAAAACAGCAACTTCCAAAGGAGGTGCTGTTGAAATTCTTCCAGAAATTCTGTTGGCTTTGAATTATCATAACTTTTTAACCAGAGATGATCTGAGGACAAATAAATACTCGTTAGAAAGATACTGAAGTTAACTTTAACTTTGGTATCAGCTTGTCATGAAAATGCCCAGCACCAGATCAAAATCTGGAATATGTAGAAACTGGTCATTCGGGCAGAGAGATGACGGTTGAACTCATTTGAGAGATTGTTGTACCCTAGGGGGTTTAAGTACTTCCAATGGGGTAGAACATACTCATGAGTGGTTATCTTCAACTAGTGAAAGATTTGAGTATATGTCATACTCAAGTTTCTTTTGCTAGAGACCATGTTTGTGTCGTATTGAAGATAAAAGGGTAGTATACGTGATGACAAAGTGATATTAACATCTCGTAATAACCAAACCTAGTTGAGATGAACTTCCAAAGAGGAAGTCCGTCAATTTGGATTTAACTAGCTTGTATTTGGTCTGGTAATGGTGTAGCTTGTGTAAAGTTATTACATTATCTACATACGAGATTTATCGCATATTTTACTGTCATTATGTTTTACGCCTATTTTATTGGACTGCATGAAGTATGTTGCGGGACTGATTTTTATTGTCGTATGGCTGCAGATGGCTCGCACTCGGGCCACGCATGAGGTCGGTGGCTCTAGCTAGCAGGGGGGTGATGACTCCCAACCACCTGCCTACGACAGCACCCCGCAGCAACAACCACCACCGCCGCCTCCGCTTACACTAGCGGATGTGATCGCGGCCCTGTTGGGTAATCTTGAGTAGCAGACCGATCTGCTACGCACGATCGTGCATAATACGTCCCAGGCGGGGGGCGGGGGGGGGGGGGGGGGGGCGTCAAGAGAGGTGGCCTCGTGAGCCCCATGTTGTGATGTACTCGGACTTCATGAGTACGCACCCTCCGGTGTTCACTGAAGCAGCAGAACCCCTGGAGGCCGACAACTGGCTGTGGACGATCGAGTCTATGTTCGGGCTGCTCCAATGCACGGAGCGGCGGAAGACTCTCTTTGCGGCGCAGCAGCTTCATGGTGCCGCTGGTGCATGGTGGGCGAACTATGTTGCCTCACTGCCGGCTGGCCACGCCGTGGAGTGGGAAAAATTCCGGGAGGCATTCCGCGCCAACCATATCCCTCCCGGGATGATGAAGCGGAAGTTCCAAGAGTTTTTGGAGCTGAAGCAGGGCGGGAGGAGTGCCAATGACTACTCCCATGCCTTCAACCATCTGGTGCAGTATGCGTCAGATTATGTCTCCACTGAGGAGAAGAAGCGAGAGCACTTCTATCTGGGATTAAACCCCGAGATGGAGACGCATCTCGTCCAATGCAATTGCGGCACGTTCAATGATCTCATCAATGCCGCGATCATGCAAGAAGATACTCAGCGAGAATTGGCAGCTGAGCAGCAAAAGCGCAGCGCTCCACCCAGCAGTGGGGGTGGAGCTCCTCAGAAATACCGCATGGTGTATCAGACACCATCCAGTCAGCAGTGGCATCCACCGGCGCGACCTCAGCAGTTCGAGGGTCGTTCTTACCAGCCACCCCCGTTTCGACCGTCGATGCCACCACCGCGACCGCAACAGAAGCAGCAGATGGTACCCCGGGTGTTTCCACCGCCACAACGTGCCCCGGGTTTCTGTCCGCCGATCAGCGGAGGACCGCCTCGCTACAACTGCTACACGTGTGGCCAGGCGGGCCATTTCTCGAAGGACTGTCCCCAGAGGCAGCAGAGCAGCGGGCAAGCCCAATATCAGGGCGGTGCTCGAGGCCGACCTCCGTTCAAGAAGGTTGGTCAACGAACCGGGGGCGTTTGCAACCTCGATAATGAGGACGCCCCAGAGGGAGAAAACGTGCTGGCAGGTACGTTCACTCTCAACGATCAAGCAATCATCATATTATTTTATTCGGGTGCAACCCGCAACTTCATAAGTGCATCATATGTGGTTAAGCATCAACTGGAAGCCTTTCCAACCGAGTGCCCTTGTATGATCTGCTCACCAGGAGGAAATATTTCAGCAACTATGGTGATTCTGAAAGCACCACTGTGCTTAGGTGGAAAGATATATCCCACCACTATGATTATTCTTGAGGGGCAGAAGATTGATGCAATCTTAGGGATGTCATGGCTAAGTTACCATGTCGCTGTCCTAGAAATATTATCACGGACAGTTCACCTCAACTCCCCACTACACTGTCTGCAGTCCCTCATACTAGACAATCCAGTCCCGAAACTTTCAGCCGCATATATTACTGAAGCTTCCAAGCTAGAGGACATCCCTGTAGTCCGAGAGTATCCCAACGTGTTCCCAGATGATCTTCCGGGCATGCCACCTGAATGGGATGTAGAGTTCAAGATCGAGCTTGCACCCGGGACTACTCCTATCTCACGGAGGCCATACAAAATGGCTCCGAACGAGCTGGCTGAATTGAAAGAACAGCTCAATGATATGTTGAGCAAATGTTTCATTAGACCGAGTTCCTCGCCTTGGGGATGCTCGGCGCTGTTCGTAAAGAAGAAGGATGAAACCTTGAGGCTGTGTGTGGATTACCGGCCGCTCAACGCCGTCACCATCAAGAACAAATACCCACTGCCCCGCATTGACATCCTGTTTGATCAGCTTGTGGGTGCAAGTGTGTTCTCCAAGATGGACCTTCGCTCCGGATATCATCAAATAAAAATCCGGACGGAGGATATTCCGAAGACGGACTTCTCGACAAGATATGGCTTATAAGAATATCTCGTCATGTCTTTTGGACTCACTAATGCTCTGGCACATTTCATGTATCTCATGAACTCGGTGTTCATGCCGGAGCTGGACAAGTTCATTGTGGTGTTCATTGATGATATCTTGGTTTATTGCAAGTCAGAAGCAGAACACACCAAACACTTGAGAATCGTTCTTCAATGATTACGGGAACATAAGCTCTATGCCAAGTTCAGCAAATGTGAGTTTTCGATCAGCCAAGTCCCATTTTTGGGACATATCATCTCAGCGGAAGGCATTGCGGTTGACCCAAGCAAAATTAAACATGTGCTGAAATGGAAAGCTCCCACTTCTGTCCATGAAGTCAGAAGCTTCCTCGGTTTAGCATGATATTATCGGAGATTCATTCCAAGCTTCTCTAAGCTTGCTAAGCCGATGACAGAATTATTGAAGAAGGGAACAAATTATGTTTGGAACGCAGCATGTGAAGGAGCGTTCCTATCATTGGTGAAGCATCTCACAACAGCCCCGGTCTTAGCTCAACTGGACACGACCAAGCCCTTCGACGTGTATTGTGATGCGTCCGGTATCGGGCTCGGCTGCGTGTTGATGCAAGAAGGATGTGTGGTCGCATATGGCTCACACCAACTTCAAAACCATGAGCATCACTATCCGACTCATGATCTTGAGCTTGCTGCTGTGGTTTTGGTGCTGAAGATGTGGAGGCACTATCTCTGGGGAATTTAGTGCATCTCTACACCGACCACAAGAGCATGAAGTATATTTTCACCCAGAAGGAGCTCAATATGAGGCAAAGGAGGTGGTTAGAACTAATCAAAGATTATGAGATTGAGATTCATTACCACCCCGGCAAGGCGAATGTGGTTGCCGATGCGCTGAGTCGGAAGTCACATGTCCGTAACCTCACCATTACACCGGTGGAAGAGGGAGAGCCAAGTTTATACTTGGTTCCTTATGGATCGCTCTACAACCTTGCTCTCATCCCTACCATTAGGGAGGATGTCATCACAGCTCAGAAAGTTGACAAGGGCATGGCACATCTCCGGGAACGGATAGACAGCGGGGATATCAAATGTTTCCAGAAGGATGATGAGGGGACGCTATGCTTCAATGACCGCATAGTCGTACCCCGTAACATGGATCTGAAAAAGAAGATCCTTGATGAAGCCCACTTGTCTAAATCATCCATTCATCCAGGCAGCAACAAAATGTACCAAGAATTGAAGAGTAAATTTTGGTGGACGCGGATTTAACGGGAGATCGCCAAATATGTATCTGAATGTGATACGTGTAGACGAGTGAAGGCAGATCACTTGAGAAAAACAGGGCTGTTGCAACCCCTGAAAATTCCAGCATGGAAGTGGGGAGATGTGAGCATGGATTTCATTGTGGGATTACCCATGACTTCTAACAAGCATGATTCCATTTGGGTAATCATTGACCGGTTAACCAAGTCAGCTCACTTCATTCCGGTGCATACCAACTACCATGCTAGCAAGTATGCGGAGTTGTACATTGCAAGAATTCTATTCTTACATGGAGTACCCAAGACCATCATCTCAGACCGAGGGGCACTATTTGTATCTCATTTCTGGGAGCAGCTGCATGCTGCATTGGGTACTAAGCTGATTAGAAGCTCCGCCTATCACCCTCAGACAGATGGGCAAACTGAGAGGGTGAACCAAGTACTAGAAGACATGTTGAGAGCGTGTGCCATCCACCACGGTAGAAACTGGGATGATCATCTACCATTGGCGGAATTCACGTACAACAACGGCTATCAGGCGAGTACCAAGATGGCACCATACGAGGCTCTCTATGGTCACAAATGCCGCACCCCATTAAACTGGCGTGAGTCCGGTGAAAGGGTCACATTTAGGGTTGATGTGGTGAACGATGCCGAAGAGCGCAATCGAATTATTCAAGACAATTTGAAGGCCGCTCAATCCCGGAAGAAAAACTATGCTGATAAGAGGTGTAGGCCGCTGCAATTTGATGTTGGGGAACACGTGTACCTCCGTGTATCTCCGATGAAAGGCGTGCACCGATTCGGCGTGAAGGGGAAGCTTGCTCCCAGACTTATTGGACCCTATGCTATCACCGAGAAGTGTGGACCAGTGGCGTATAGACTGGAACTACCGGCATCTCTCGCTGGTGTTCACGACATTTTCCATGTTTCATAACTACGGAAATGTCTGAATTATACGGCTGCTGTTCCCACCGAAGACATTGGCGAGCTGCAACCAGATTTGACGTATGCTGAATATCTGGTGGCAATTATTGATGAGAAGGCTCGGATCACACGTAGCCGAACGCTGTGGCTCTATAAGATACTGTGGAGCAACCACACCGCCGAAGAAACGACGTGGGAGAGCGAGGAATTCCTTCGCTAAAACTACCTGGATTTCATGGCGTATCATCATAGGTAATCTCCTCTTACATCGTCGTCTCTTCTTTTGTAATCTTGGGACGAGATTCTTTTAATGGGGGAGGGATCAAAAAGCCCAAGAATGGACTTTCAAAAGTGTTCATTTCATCACCCCACCACAGTTCATTTGGTGGATATCTCATGAACACTTTTGAAGAGCAAGTAAACACCATCAAGAGAATGATTAGAGGAAAAACCCATAACTCCAAAAAGTGGGAGCTCACACACATAACCATGAGAGGATGAGTTTTTTAGTTGGTCCTAAATGTTTTTAGGAATGCTCATTCCAAGTTTCATGTAAATCCAAACTCTTTTGAGCCACTTTTGGAGACATTTGTAAAAAGGGCTAGTTTGAATGCAAATTCAAATTGCAGCGACTTTCATCACTTAAATTCAAAAGTTGAGTCCATATTCAAACTCAGCACATTTTTCTGAGTTAGTCCACCAATTTTCATCCCCATTGGACTTCATCTTGTCGGGAGCTAAATTTGCAACAATTCAAACTGAATTTGAATTTCAGATCCAAATGGGCAGCAAATTTAGCCAAACCAATTTCAGTTGATGACATCAAATTCAAACCATAACTTCATGGATAAGTCTTTCATTCAATTGTGAGTAGCTGGTATCTTTTAAGTGAAAACAGAAATGAATTAGAGGGGAAGGGCCCACTGGTCAGTAGTCTTACACACGAAGTTTAACCGGGTCTCACTCGGCAGCTGACTCTCACCGTGCGCCACATCCTGCTCCCGCGCCTGAACGAGGAGGACACCGCACTCCCATGCTGTGCTGTGGAAGCACCAGCTGCAGTGATCAATACACGCACAGGCCACGTGAAATCGTTCCCTCGCCCCTGTCTCCCTCGCTCACCGAAGCAAAGCACCATTGGCCGACCTCTCGGCTCACCGGCCCCCGGGCGATACAAACTCTTTCGTGCCCAATGAGCTGCACGAAAAAGGTCCACTCCAAGGTGCTGATCACAACCATGCCGACCTCACTCTCTCTCTCTCTCGCACGATCGGCAGGGAATTTGGTTGATTAGTGCGTCGGTATGCTTAGAACCGAGCCACACGAAACTCAGAAATTCATAGTAATCAAACCATCATCACTTGGGCCGAGCTATAGACATGATCTAGACTTCCCCACGCTCCTATAGGATCAAGAACCATCGAGTTTCATCGAGTTTTGACACTGTTCCTTGAAATTTTTGCACCGTCCCCGATTTTCACCCTAGGTCGCCGATGAGCTCGTAGTTGCAGCCTCTGTTGAGCTAATTTGAGCTCATGCCGGTGCATAGGATGCCACCACGATTCTCTAGGAACAAAGATCGAAGAATTTGAGCCCTCCTAGCATGAGTGCGATGCTGCCGAACTTCAACCACCGCTGCCGCCCGTCGCCGAAGGGTTTCCGGTGACCGGGGTCCCCGGCCGACCACGGGGATGAGTTGCCCGTGGTCCAAAAGGGGGAGGCGGCAAGTTTCAGGGCAGGGGGGGTCGGAAAAGCGGTTTCCGAAGGGTTCACCGGAAAGCACCGCCGTAACTTAGCCGTTGCCGCGTGGAGGAAGAAAGCACTGTGCTGTGGGGCCCGCACGCAGAGTTTAAACATTTCTAGGATTTTCCAGTTTTGGTTCAAACTTCAACTAGCTATAACTTTGGCTAGGAAGCTCCAAATTTAGTGAACTAAATTTTTCTAAATTCAGTTTTTTGAGTACTTCACAGCAAAACAAATTTCAGTCTCATTAAACTTATTAGTTTTTTAGAATTAGTTCCCTAAAATTTAAACTGTTGGGAATTTTATCTGAAGAATTCCTTTGTGAAAAATTCTGAAATTTGGCTGGTAGGTTCTTTTGAAAATCCTTGAGTCATAGTAAAAATTTCAGATCCATACAATTTCATTTAGTCCCCCTAATGCTGTGATTAATTGAACTGCCCTGAGAAAATAGAAAAATGTACAGAAACATTTTTCAGATTTTCTCAAATCTTGATTAGGGCATAACTTCATCTAGAATCCTTCAAATGACAGGAAACCAATTTCATTAGAACCATTTCAACTTATAGTTTCCATAAAGTAAGGGTTTGAGCCATGAAAGTCCCTAAAAATCCTTAGAGGCTATATTAATTACTAAATAGGCTTTTATTTGTACAGAGCTCAAATGACCTTTGTTTCAAGTGAAACTTGCTCAAGACTCTGGTTAGGACCCTACCAAGCCACCATAAAAATTTCAGAGCCAAAGGGGAGGGCTAGCTGGAGTTATGGTAATTACATATTCAATTTAAAATTTTGCATTTAAATTGACATATAGTATATTGCTTACGTGTAGTCGCTGAAGGCGAAGAAACTCCGGAAGTGCTGGACTTTGTTCTTCTGGACGTAGCCCTAACATCTGACCAGCAGAAACAAGGCAAGCCCCGGTTTGCATTAACCAATTTTACAAAGTTTTGCTTTATGTATACTTAGTATGTGGCATGTATGTGCAATAGGTGTAGGATGGATGAAACCCAAGTGCATAGCCAGATTATTCCCCAAGAGTGAGGGTAGTGTATAAGTCCTCGAGTAGTATACGCTGTGCTTAATGTTCATAGAACTTCGGTACAAGTCGAGTAGTTGGAATCTACTCGCGAGTTTAGGAGTCGGGATACACGGGATTGGTTCGAGTGATGTGAGATCACTTTAGTAAGAAAATGAGACTAGGCAGGGGATAGGACGCAGCAAGAGGAATCCTTGTGGGTGCCGCCTTGTCCGTGTCGATTAAGGACCAATCCGTATGCGGCCCTGCTGAGCAAGTTTGAATGTACCGAAGGCATATCGGATATATGGGGTCCGATAAACCGATGTAACCTATACCTCCGGGCGTCGAGGCATAACGCACCGATTTATAGGTGTAGGTTGAGGGCAGCAAGGTGGAAATCTGCTAACGGGCATAGAGAGTTTCTCCGTGTAGTGAACCTCCTGTCCATTTGGGTGCGACCGGTTCGACGTTTGGGCTGTTGGGTGAAAGGTTGTCCCATACGACATCGAGTGAGCGTGCTGTGCAGCTCCACGGGTGGGCGTACGTGATGTGCTATTCGTGTATCCCTGCAGGTGTATATCGAGTCGATCTTCCGTCCCTCGCGGTTATGAGTACCGCTTGTTCACTGTGTCGTGACGTAGGTTAATATATGAAATGGTATGATTTAATATTGCTGATATGATTAAATTGTATTGATACATGTGTGCCACCAAATATTACTCAATAAATTTCATATTTCATGATCTTTTAACATGTGGATAAAAGATGAATTAACGATGAACTTGTTGGCGTGTCGTTTGCTGCAAAACGCCATCCTATATTGTTATGACTTGCATATAGAGTTTCATGTGTAGGTGAGTCGGTTAAGCCTTGCTGAGCCACCGTGCTCACAGTTGCTGCTATGAGTGTTTTTCAGGTGAGGACTACACCACGGACTCGGGTTACGAGCCCACGGGCGAGGGCTACCCTCCGTAGGGGACCACGGCTGAGTGGGAGCCGTACATGTCGCGCTCAGCTGAGGAGCGCAGCTAGTGTGGGTTGCCCACAGGGCTGGGAAACCGACTTTTGCTAGATAGATGGGTGTGAGTTGTATAAACATAGCTTCCGCTTTTGTAATCAAAATACTTGTTTGTAACTGAAGTCCTGTACTAGTTTGTACATATTCAGTTGGTTTTCTATGTAATACAATATCGTTCTTATGATGTGTGCTTTCGGGTGTCACATCGTGCGGCACCACCCTCTGAGATCCTGGATGAGCGGATTCCGGTCCACCACAGAACGTTTGATGGCTATGCAGAACCAGCTCATGCAAACTATGATACAAACGTTGGGACAGCTGCAGGCCAACAACAACAACCCTAACCCTGTTCCTGCACCCCCACCACCGCCAACACCCCCACCGCCGGCTCACAACCGATTGTGAGAAATCATGAGGACTAGGCCACCTACTTTTGCACAAGCCAATGATCCTATGGAGGCTGATGACTGACTGAAGTCTATGGAAAATAAACTTGCTATTGTTCAATGCAGTGGTCGGGAGAAGGTTCTCTGCGCATCACACTAGCAGATGGGAGCAGACGCTGATTGGTGAGACACTCTTTGCAATGCTCATGCCAACTAAGAGACAATCACTTGGGCTGAATTCAAGGGGAGTTTCCGCTCTCACTATGTCCCTGAAGGAGTTATGATTCTGAAATGGCAGGAGTTTGAAGGTCTCCGGCAAGGAAGGAAGAGCTGAATGAATATCTCAACAAGTTCACACAACTGTCAAGGTATGCTCCAGAGGAAGTAAACTTGGATCACAGAAGCAATATTTGTTCATGAGAGGACTGAACAATGAAATTCAAGACCGGCTGCTCAATAATGATTATGCAAACTTTCGTAAGCTTGTTGACAAAGCTATAGTGGTGGAGAGAAAGATCCGTGAGATTGAACAAGAAGATAAGAGGAAAATGCCGTAACAAGGACAGCCACAGGGAAGTAATATACGTCCCTGCTTCATGCCATCAGTTGTACCATACTATGGCTCGTCTGCTTCTACTTTTCGCCCTGCAAATCCACCTCGCTCTAATCTGCCACCGCGGCAACGCCCTGTCATGAATGCACCCCGTTTGCCTATGCCTCCTGCGCCCCGTCCCAACATGGGCGCCTATGCTCAAAACCAGCCTTGCCCCAACCTTCCTGCTGTTATGGGAAACAGGGCATGCTTTTCATACGGAGAGGCGGGATACTTTGTAAATCAGTGCCCCAAGAAAGGCCTTGGACAGCAGAGCAATGCACCTAAGCAGAACCCACAGCCCAATGGAGGAGCAATGCAATGTAACCGTGGACAGCAGAACTTTGCTCGTGGTCATCTGAATCACGTCTCCGCTGAGGAAGCACAACAAGGTGAGGACGTCAAGATTGGTATGTTTCTTGCCAACTCCAACCCAACCACTATTTTATTTGATTCTGGAGCATTGCATTCATTCATCTCATCCAAGTATGTTGCCAAGAATATCCTGCCTATATCCCACATGAAACAAACTATGTTGGTTAATTATCCCGGTGGAGATATGAGGACTAATAAAGTATGTACGAAAGTAAGCCTGAAAATAAGGGGGTAGACTTTCTTGCCAACCTTATCGTCTTGGGTTCCCAAGGGATTGATATAATACTTGAAATGGACTAGTTAAGCAAGTGAAATGGAGTGATTCAATGTGATAAGAGGATCGTACAGTTGATGAGTGAGCGGTACCCGTATCGAGTTCGAGGCAGCCCAACCTGCATCCGAGATGGCAGTGCTGAACCACATCAAATAAGAGACATTGGAAAGCATTCCGGTGGTTCAAGAATATTCAGATGTGTTTCCGGAAGAACTGCCAGGTTTGCCACCTGATCGGGACATTGAATTTGCCATTGATTTAGTACCCGGAACTGCACCTATAGCTAAGAGGGCATATAGCATGCCTGCTAATGAATTAGTGGAGCTCAAGAAACAAATTCAGGAGCAGCTAGATAAGGGTTTTATACGCCCAAGATCATCACCGTGGGGAGCCCCCGTCCATTTCGTAGACAAGAAAGATGGAACCCAAAGGATGTGCATGGACTATAGGTCTCTCAACGAAGTGATGATCAAGAATAAGTACCCGCTGCCCTGCATAGAGGACTTATTCGATCAAATGAAAGGCACCCGTATTTTCTGTCGGGGCCCCGGAAGGACCTCGTCCGGCGGTGCCGTGATATGCGGCACCCAACAGCAGACGGGTCAAGGAAACCATCTTATTACATAAATCATTTGCGAAAGCGTAAAAAAGTACTTTACAAATACTTATCTCAAAACAAGCTACAGCGGAAGACTACAACTCTCTCACGACTCATTTCTAGATTAGCATCAAAGAAACAGTCCAGCCCGCGGATGTTTCTTACTAGCAACACGAAGAACAAACCGTAGCGGCAAGGATGCTCCCGAGTAACCACTCGTAAGCGTAGTCAATACCTGAAAAACAAATCGGATAGCATCCGTGAGCATAAAGCTCAGCAAGACTTAACCATCAAACCTAGACATGAAACTCTACATGAGGGTATGAACATAAAGTAGGATAGCATAAAGCATAATGAACTCTCCTAAAAGTGAATCCTTACTTTCAGGTGTTATTTGTAGAAGTTTAAAAGTAACCTTGGGCACGCCACATCGGGAGTCAACAATCAAACAAGAAACACTTTCCCCCGATGTAATTTGCTCACGGTGGAAATGAATCGAGTTTGCACTAGTCTATTCATACACGGTATCATCACAATTCTAGTATCGACTTCAAACCACAATGATTAGTTCTTATCTCAATGCAAGTTCTTACTACGTCATGACTCTGAGAACATGTATGCTCAATCCTTTCCGCGAGCGACGGTGACTCAGATCAATAACACCCGGACTACACGACACGTAGGCCTGTACTCGACGTTGCCTACAGCAACCATCACTGACATCGTACGTGGCAGCCTTTCCCCCGTACAGTAGCCACCCTCATGGTGCACCTACCGACATGAGATGTCATGAGAGTGTTACCCACATACTGCACACCAGCCCTCTCGCCTGAGGCAACCCGAAAAGGTTCAACGCAAGCTTCCTGAGGTACATCGGTTTACTGGGTCCCATATAGCCAGCATGAGTCCGGTGCACATCTCAAACTTGCTCAACAGGGCCTCATACGGATCGGTCCTTGACCGACACGGACAGGTCTAACGCACCCAGGCCCCTATGTCCTGCTGCTCCTACAATCTGCCCGGTCTCAACTTCAACTTGCTAACACATTTTCTGAACCAATCCCGTATGCCCCTTTTATCCTGATCCTGCGAGTAGCTTCTCACCACTCGACTTTACCGAACCTTACTTAAGCATGACAGTTCTACACGATGAAAAAGACACCTACCCATTACTCCATGGGTTATTTAGTCATGCAAGAGGAGTATCAAAGCACTAGACCTAATGCACATTCAATATCTTAACCGAAAGAGTGAATACAAAGTAAAACTTAAAAGCTGTTGAATGCAAACAAAAGCTTGCCTGTTTTGCAGGGTAGTAGTGTATATAAGCAGTTAGTGATCCTTGCTGATCAATACCTTTATCCTCCGGAGTTTGATCCACTTCAATGAATCACTCCTTCGAATCCCCTTCATCGTGAATCTGGCATGTATATGCACAAGTTTGTATAATGCAATGGAAGAATTAAAGATTTGAGTTCTTAAGAGCAGAGGCTGTGTGGAAATGCCAAGAATGGCTTTGTTTGCCTCTGTTGTGCAAAGGAACATGGATGAACTATTTCTGCCCTAGGGGTTTAGTTATACACTAACTAAGTTTTCTAATGAACACCGAAGATGAGCCGAAGAGATTTGAATGAAACTGAAGATTAAGAACTCCAATGGCTTCAAAACCTTTACAGCATGTTATATACTAAACATAGGTTTAGCTTGCCAAAATTGTAGCTAAAGTGGGTCACATGGTCACATGGAAGTATTTTGGTCCAAAATTCAGACCTTTTACTTTAGTAATTCCTCCAGAATAATTTCTTAAGCATTTCTATTAAAAGAATTAATTCTGGAGTAATGTGCATTTTCATGCCCAATCAAGTGAACCACATTTTCAAGTATGAATTATGGAGCATGCCTGAAGTTTCTCATTATTTTAGGAGCTATGATTTGCCTAGAATGGATTTTACAAGTGGGCAACATTTTCTGGTAATGTTTCTGGACCCTTATGAACACAGCAGTTTCTATTTACCAAATTCCTACTCAAATCATCTTCAAATGAGCTGAAAATTTGCTAGAAGGTCAAAATATGCTAACGAATAATCTGGCAAAATTTGAGGATTTTTGGATGTACCAAACTCCCTCAATAATTCTTTTTCAGATAACCATCAAAGAATTTTCCAGATTTTAATATTGCCTTTCATACAAATTGGGGTTCCATTTGGATAGATCTTTGCAAAATGAGTCCAACCCAATTTGAATCACGCAATTTGGTGGTTCCTACACAAAGATATGATTTTCCAAAGTTGGAAACCAATCTGGAGTTTGTTTTGCTATTGAAAATCGCCTTGGGCCCACTGTTTAAACCTCAGCTAATCAGATCCGAGCCACACCGGGGCTACACGGTCCAGCGCATGCAGCCACAGCAGATCTGAGCCACAACTGACAAAATATTTAAATTTCCAGTCACTGACAGCTGGGGCCAGTCCCTTCTCCTACCTCCCGCTTGCCCTTTCGTGCGCCCACGCCTTCCCCTCGCCAGACCGACGCCGGAGCTCACCGGCTCGGTGTTTCCAGTCGCCACCAAGGCTGAGGCTTGCCGCAGTGGGTTTGGGAGGCCGGGGAACACATTGGTGCCGCTAGCTCGAGCTCCAAGGCTCGGAAATAGCTCGGCGACGTGTGGCGGCCTTGGGTGCACTTCGGCACCGTCGGCCGGCCTCTCTAGCTCGCCAACAGCTCGTCCAACTTGCTCTACAGCACCAGGGCACTACTAGGAAGATCGACAAGGCCTCAACATGTCTCGGAAACAGCGGCAAGTTGGTGGTCACCGTGCGCCCGATCGGTTTCACCATGAACAAGCTCGGTAAAGCTCGTAATACACCGCTCTGAGTCAATTTCAAGCCCAGGTTGCTAAAAGAAAGATGATCGCCGGCTAGTCTGGCCCGTGTGTGCAAAGTTTGATGATCTAAGGAGAACTAACGATTGAGAATTTTTGGCGGTAAGTACCGGAACATCGGTTTGAAGCTGCCGGGACAAAATTCCCGAATTCGCCGGCGATACTTCATGACTTGGCTTGAGCTTCGGGTGGAAGCAGCGTGGAGCCTGTGCGCTTCTTTTGCCATCGTTGCTCGCCCGTGAAAGCCCCTGTGGAGAGCTGTCCACGTGAAGCCGATCGCCGGCTTGTGTTCGGTCCCCGCCGAGGAGTGTTCTCGGGTTCTGGAAACGCCGGAACTCGGCTGTTTGTGCGTTGAGGACGTGGGAAACAGGCACGCGGTGCGGTTTAGCAGCGCTGAGGGGAGTTGCATGCGAGTTTTCCTGGTTTCTCGGTCGATCCCGAGGTGCGGCGGTGTGAGGGGGCTCTGTTCGTATGTTGCTCGCAAGGAGGTAGCAAAAAGCACTTTGCTCGGTCTGTGGAGAGGAGGATCACACCAAGGGTAAGCCCACCCACTGGTGCCAACGTGTTGTGAAGAGCAGGAGGTGGCGGCAACGGCAGCTCGGTGTCACACGATGAGGTCTCGGGTTGTTCGAGTGAAAGAACAGAGAAAGGACTGGGTTTCTTTGGTTGCAAGTCTCATGTTGAGCTCAATGACATGTGGGCTCCACCCAAATTTCCTCCCCCAAAGATCTTCTCAAGTCAATCCTTCCCATTCCAAAGTTCTGAGTTTGAAAAGAGTTTGAATTTGCATAGCAAATTTGAATTCAGTTTGAATTTGCAAATGCTACTATTAATTCCTTTTTAGCCCACCCTAAATTAGAAGGTTGGCATCCAACTCTTTCCTCAAATTCCAAAGTATAGAGATGCATGAATATTCAAAGTTTTGGCCACACTTTGTGTGAACTTTGAATTTGAAAATCAGATTTTTAACTTTCATACAATAAGTGTTTAAGTCCACATTGGTTCACCACATTCAAATGAACATGTGAGCCTCTTCACTTTGCGTGAAGAAAAGTTTTAGCAAGTCCCATTTTTCATGGATTTGCACAGATAGACTTTCAAACCTCTGTTTATTCATATACATTTTTGGGACTTTTACATTCCTCCCCCCTTAAAAGAATCTCATCCCGAGATTACAAAAGAAGAACGAGACCGGAGAGGTAATTACAAACTGTACAAAGATAGAAGTTCCGGATAGTTGGTGCGGAGGTAATCTTCACTTTCCCGCGCCGCCTTTTCCTCGGTATGATTACTCCACAGCACCTTCTAAAACTTTATCGTCCGGTTCTGGGTTACCCGGGTCTTTTCATCTACAATCGGAACCGGTCGCTCGGTGTAGGTAAGGTCCGGTTTCAATTCGTCGATTTCTTCGGTGCGGACAGCTGCTGTGAATTTTAGGCATTTCCGCAGCTGTGACACATAGAAACACATCATGAACACCCGCAAGAGTTGACGGTAGTTCCAGCCGGTAGGCTACGGGTCCACACTTCTCCGTGATAGCAAATGGACCTATAAAGCGGGGAGGTAGTTTCCCCTTTACACCGAACCGGTGAATTCCCTTCAACAGAGACACACGAAGATAAACGTGCTCTCTGACGTCAAAATGCAACAGCCTACGCCTTTGATCAGCGTAGCTCTTGTGTCGGGATTGTGCAGTCTTTAAATTCTCTTGTATCAACCGAACTCGGTGTTTGGCTTCGTTAACAAAATCAACTCTCAAACAGTACTCTTTTGCCAGACTCACACAAATTCAGGGGTGTGCGACACTTTCCCGTAGAGAGCTTCATACGGTGCCATTTAGTACTCGCCTGATACCCGTTGTTGTATGAAAACTCCGCCAACGGTAAGTGATCATCCCAGTTCTTACTGTGGTGGATTGCACAAGCTCTCCACATATCTAACAGCACTTGATTCACCCTCTCCGTTTGCCCGTAGGTTTGAGGGTGATATCCGGAGCATCTAATCCGCTTGGTGCCCAACGAGGCGTGCAGCTGATCTCACAACCGAGCAACAAACAGCGTACCTCGATCTGAAATGATGGGCTCTGGGACACCATGTGAGCATATAAACCTTGAGATATATATCTCTGCATATTGCTGGCTCGATAATGAGTGTTCACCATTATGAAATGAGCTGATTTCGTCAACCGGTCAACGATCACCCATATCGAGTCATGCTTCAGGGATGTCAGTGGTAATCCGACGATGAAATCCATACTTACATCCTCCCATTCCCACGCCGGTATCTTCAGTGGTTATAGCGGTCCGGCTTTCCGCATATGATCAGCCTTGACCTGTCTACACGTATCACATTCAGATACGTACTTGGCTATTTCACGCTTCATCCGCGTCCACCAAAATTTCTGTTTTAAATCCTGATACATCTTGTTACTGCCGGGATGAATGGAAAACTTTGACAGGTGGGCTTCATCCAAGATCTTCTTCCGGAGTTTCATATTATGCGGTAAAACTATACGGTCGTTAAACCATATCGTACCGTTCTCATCCTTCCAGAAACACTTCACCTCTCCGTTGTTTAGTCTTCTCCGTATGTGAGATATACCCCTGTCTCTTCTTTGAGCCTCAACAATCTCTTCTCGGATCGTTGGAATGAGCGCAAGATTATAAAGCGCGCCATATGGAATGACACGGAGACTTGGTTCTTTATCTTCCAACTCAGCAATCGCCAAGTTGTGAACATGGGCTTTCCGACTAAGCTCATCGGCAACCACGTTTGCTTTTCGTGGACGGTAGTGGATCTTGATTTCATAATCTTTTATGAGCTCCAACCATCTCCGTTGTCTCATATTCAGCTCCTTCTGCATGAAGATATACTTCAAGATTTTATGGTCGGTGTAGAGGTGGACAAGATTGCCATGTAGATAATGCCTCCACATCTTTAACGCCAACACCACAGCAGCAATCTCAAGATCGTGAGTTGGATAATGCTGCTCGTGGTTTTGCAGTTGACGAGACCCATAAGCTACCACACGCCCTCCTTGCATAAGAAAACAGCCGAGACCGATGCCGGATGCACCACAATAGACATCAAATGGCTTCGTCGTGTCCGGCTGAGCAAGAACTGGAGCTGTTGTAAGATGTTTCACCAAAGTTTTGAATGCGGCTTCACATGCTGCATTCCACATGTATTGAGTGCCCTTCTTCAGCAGCTCCATCATTGGTTTAGCAATTTTTGAGAAGCTCGGAATGAACCTCTGATAATACACCGCTAAACCTAGGAAACTTCGGACCTCGTGGACTGATTTGGGAGATTACCACTTTAGCACTTGTTCAATTTTGCTAGGGTCCATGGCAATGCCCTCTGCTGAAATAGTATGGCCTAGAAAAGGCACTTGATCAATCCAGAACTCGCATTTGCTGAACTTGGCATATAATCTGTGCTCCCTCAAACGTTGTAGCACGATACGCAAAATGTTCAGCGTGCTCTTCTTCAGATTTGGAGTAAACCAAGATGTCGTCAATGAATACCACGACGAACTTATATAACTCCAGCATGAACGTCGAATTCATCAAGTACATGAAGTGTGCCGGAGCGTTGGTTAACCCAATTGACATGACGAGGTACTTATAGAGTCCGTATCTCATCGAGAAAGTTGTCTTCGGTATGTCCTCCGGTCGGATCTTGATTTGATGATATCCACACCGAAGATCCATCTTCGAAAATACCTTTGCACCCACAAATTCATCGAATAATATGTCGATGAGGGGCAAGGGATACTTGTTCTTTATAGTGACAGCATTTAGAGGATGATAATCTACACATAGCCTCAATGTTTTGTCCTCCTTCTTAACGAACAACGCAGAGCAACCCCAAGGTGAAGAACTTGGTCATATGAAACCCTTGCTCATGAGTTCATTTAGCTGCTCCTTCAACTCCATTAGCTCGTTAGGTTCCATCTTGTAAGGCCTCCGTGAGATAGGTGTTGTTCCCGGCGCCAGTTCAATCTTGAACTCGACGTCTCGTTCGGGCGGCATGCCCGGTAAATCATCGGGAAAAACATTGGGGTAATCACGTACCACCGGAATATATTCAAGTTTAATCGCTTCCGTGTGGTAGGCCTCTGCCATTTCTTGATCTTCGCTGTATAAAAAAAGTGTGTGCTGTCCGTGAATCGGCGAGTCAATCTGGACAGTCCGGTTAACGATATTGAGAATGGCACCGTGATGGTTTAACCAAGACATCCCCAATATTATATCTATCTTCTGCCCATCCAACATAATCAGCGATGTTGGGTATATTTTTCCTCCTAAACATAAAGCTGCTCGGGACACAATCTGATTCGCAGAGATATTTCCTCCCGGTGAACGTATAAGATAACTTGTTGTGGGAGTATTGGTGGATAATTGGTGCTGATCCACACATGATTTGCTGATAAAGTTGTGAGTAGCACCGGAATCAAAAAGTATAAGCACGGGTATGTCATTAAGAGTGAACATGCCCGCTAACACTGTTGCTCCCTCCGGGACATCCTCAATAGCAAGATGTTGCACACTCCCAGATTGCAATGCTGTTATATTTACTTGAGTATGTGGTGGCATACCACCTGATGATGATGGTTGTACGCTGTTCAACAACTTATCCCGTCATTCTTGCATAAAATGCCCAAAACGGTGGCAATAAGAACACGGATGTTTCCCCGGTTCTTCGCTAACTTGCGGTTGAGAAGTTGATGTACTTGGCTGTAGCAATGATGCACCAGAAATCCTTTGTTGCTGCGGCTATGGTGGTGCTTCGAGACGTGATTCTTGAACAGGAAATCTAGGATACGTTGATCTTACTAGTGGCTGCCATAGTTCATCGGATGGTGTGTGATACACCACACGGTATTTACGAGGAACAACTTGTGTGTCTTCTTGCACATCATCCCGGTCCCTTTTCTCTGCTTGACACTCGAGTGTCGCCTGTTCTTGCAGCAGGGCAGCACTGATCAACTCGGTGTAATTGCCTTGATTGAACAAGGCTAATCTATCCTTCAATATGGAATTCAGGCCATGGAAGAAATAATCACACCTTGCAGCTTCGCTCGTCACATAGTCGGGAGCATAGTATGCCAAATGGTTAAACCGTTTGACATAATCGAGGACATTCATCTCCCCCTGCTTCAAATTCCTGAATTCCTGCTGCTGGGCCTTGATAAAACCCGTAGGAATGTGACGAGCGTGAAATGCTTCACGAAATTCTGTCCATTCCACTTGATGGCCTTCCGGAATGGTGGCAAGATAATCGAACCACCAATTCCCAACGGGTCCATGGAGCTGTTGAGCTGCAAATAATGTCTTCTGATATTTGTCGCACTCGAACACTCCAAACTTGGACTCCATACCACGAAGCCACAGATCAGCTTCCACTGGTTCATTAGCTTCCGTGAAAATTGGCAGTTGAGTCGCCAAGAAGTCCAAATAGGCGTTCCAAGGTGGAACGACTTGTTGTGTACGTTGGAGTATGCACCATACTGCAAAATGATAATTTTGACAGGAGTCAAAACTTGATCTCAGCAGTATGTGAAAGTATGTAAAACATGAACATGCTAAAACATTATGAAATTATAATAACAATTCATGTTTACATAACTTCCTAAAGCAAACATAATCACTCCCCTATTCTGTACAGAACAGACCTCTCTGTAGTTGACCCAGATTTTGATCCGGTTACAAGCATTTTCATAACTCAAGTTGAATACCAAAGTTAAAGTTAGCTTCAGTATATTTTCAACGAGTACTCCTATGTCTCCATATCATTTCTGGATCAAAAGTTATGATTTCTCCAAGTTGACAGAATTTCTGGATAAAATTTGCCAGCATCTCCTTTGAATGTGGCTGTTTTTATCACAGTTGTACATAACAATACACTAACATTCTGAACAAACTCTGTACTACAAAATTGTTGCAAATTTTATAATCTTTCCAATGGTGTATTATATGACCCTTAGAGATTCTTATACAGAGAGTTATGGATAATGTACAGAAATGTCCAGAGAAGGTTTGCACCTGCCCTGTTTCTGGACAGGTTGCATTCAACTGAACATTCAACCAATTTGGGATGTCATTTTGCTCTGGAGGTCTACAAATAAGTTGTAGAGCACTTCAAAACGTTTCTAGAACTGTATCATACACCTCCATTGGGTCAATCTCCTCAGAGTTATTCTCTGTCAAGGTCCAGCAAAAATTTCTGCCAGAACAGAGCACTCTGTTTTTGAGAAACTTAGAAACCTATCAATTCTCTTCTTTGAAACTTAGTTCAACTGAAGAGCTCAGTAACTAATATGTGTTCAACATCTTCCATTTTTAGTTGAAAGTTAGTCAAAAATGATTTCTTCATAGGAAAGAAGTTATCAAATGTGGTACGATGGCGATGCACCGTAAGACATATGCCGGTACTACGTTTCCTCACAAAAAAATCCTTACTGGCTTACACCGGCATATACGTATCCGTACGTGGCACTAAGACTGTCACTCGTAAACATGTTCTACTCGGTCTACGGTTTTTCGTGGTTAGTACCTGCATAAAACACACTCAATCATCAAGTTCGGCTGCACACTGAACCCGTTCCCAATACAGTTTATACACCCGTCCGTCATTACACGCACGGGTGTTCTCAAGCCAAACACGACTTGAGACACGTGTTCATGTTACTAACCATGTGACGGGGTCTCTCATACTTGCCTGTAGCATGACCGGGAAGGGCGTTGCTCAAATACCCCAAACGACATGAAGAGTCATCGAGGATAACTGTAACAGCCCTAACTTTTGTAAGTTTGATTTCAACTTATGAAACAAAGTTAAGGCGAAGAAAGGCTAAAATTGTGTCACATAAAATGATGAACACACAAATGGACAGGTGAGGGAGTTAAAAATTTTCTCTAGCCCATGCTCAACACATGTTAACCTAGGGGAAAGAATTTCGCTTCAAAACTCTAACTCATGTGCACCTTCTCTATGAGTAGAGTGGAGGGAATTGAAACACAATTTGAATTCTTTTGAAAGAATTCATGTTAAGATTGCCCAACTGCATACAATAATTCACCGATGAATTCCCCATGTATCAATGAGCTCGTGATCCAAATTTAGATATTTTTGGACCTCGTACACCAATTATTCCGAAGAATATTCGAGGGAGAGTTCAAATTCAAATTTGAATTCGAAAACAGAACCAAACGTGCTTAATTTTGAAATTTGAGTTTAGATTCAAATTCCTCACATCATGTTTGGTCTACCGTCAAATTTATGTGGAATTTGGACAACGGCAGTGGAGGAAAATTAAAGCACGGAGGGGGGGAGATATTTGGGTGCTATGGTCCACATGTCAGCCACCCCACAGTGCAAACCGCCTCTGTTTTCATTTTTCTTCGGCCGAGCGCGAGACAACAGTCGAGGTAATCTGCTCACGATGCCAGCTCCTGCTTCCCGTGTTTTGCTCGGTCTGATCCCCACCGAAGCGAGTGCACTGAAGCCATTTCTCTTTCTCCTCGGTCTGCCTCGCTCCCGTGTGATTCTCTCCCGAGCAGAACAGAACCGGCCGCTCTGCTTCCTCTGATCGCCCAAGCTGAACCGAACTCCCTTTGCCCGAGCTTCTCACAGAAAAAACCTTTGCCCATGAGTGCTCTAGACGGATAGCAACCTCACCCCGTTGATCTATGCTTGCTTGCGCCTAGAAACAGTTCGATTGCAGCTACTCCCGAGTTGAAACTGAAGAAACCGAACTGGTCACCGTGGACAGCCCGAACCAAGGGTGATCATGCCCAAGCAAGCCACCCCATCGGTGCACCTACAACCCTAGTTTCTCACTTCCGAAGCTCAGCCCTAGCCATTGATCACAGAGGGAGAATTTCAAGATTTTCTCCCGGGTGGCAGAAACTGACCTTGAGGTAAGGAATTGCAAAATTCGTCCTCAATTTATGTTGGATGTGTTTCAAACTTCACACACAGGATCTTAACTACCTAGCACACCTCCTACATCGATTTTAGACCGAGAAATTAAGTGTAGAGCGAGGAATCCGAGTTCTTTTCGAGGGTATACTGCTGGACCACGTCGGGCGCACGGTGCCTATAGGTTTGGAGCGTTCCCCGGCTTGTTTAGACCTCATGTCGATCTTCTACATGATCCCCTAGTGCTTTAGAGCCCAAGAACCTATCGTTTGGTGATGAAATGAGCCGCCGCAACCTCGCCGGAACCCTAGTTCTCGCTGTCATCGGTGCGCCCTGTTTTTCAGCGAGTTTCAGCCGCCGGCGACCTCACCAACATGTTCAGCATGGTGGAAAATGGGGGGGCGGCCAGCAGGGGGTCCGGAGGTGGCCGGGGAGGGCCTTTCCGGCGACCCTCGCCGGAGGGAGCCGCCACTGCCCTGTTTGGTGCGAAGCTGAAGGTTAGGGATGACAGGTGGAACCCACTGTCGGTATTTAAACATTTTTCAGATTTTCCAAATTCAGTTCAAACTTTGGAGAGCCATAACTTTGTGTAGGAATGTCCAAAAATTGTCAACCAAATTTTTTTGGATTCCTCTCAAAGAGTACTATTTATGAAAATCCATTTATTTGGCTCATTAATTCATTTAAAAAAATCTTGTAGGAATTTTTACAGGAGTTCTTTTTGTCAGAAAATTCCCAAATTTGGAAAGGACTTTCTTACAAAATTCCTTGAACTCCTGTAAAACATTCAGAGGCATTGGACCATATTTGCTTGGTCAAATGATGTGTTCATTCCTTATGTCTCTGAAAAATGGGAAAAATGAAAATACATTTTCAGCTTTTCCCCAATCTTTGTAAAATTCATATCTCCATGTAGGAAACTCGAAAAATTGTAAAAAAAATTCCTATGGACTCAAGACATTCTGTGCTTCACAAAAAGTCTACTTTGAAGCATAGGAAAGCTTAATACCTAGGGGGTAAAGGCAGATTAGTGAAAATCACATAAGGAATTATTTTGATCACCTTGAGCCATTTCATGAGCTCAATTTTTTCAAACTGCCTATATACATTCCATAGAAGCTGTGGTTAAATTTTAAGCTTCATTGGACCTCTGGAATTTGAGCTACCATTATTTATGTTTAAGTGTTCATATAATGGACTTAATCACATGGTGATTACTAGTATCCCTTTTCACCTAGCTTTCATCATCTCTAAGGTTGTAGATCCAACAACAGAAACCTTGCTGTTGTTTGTCTCTATAAAGTGTGAGTTAACTTGTACAACAGCTTTGAATCATTTTCTAAATTGCTTTTGAATACATGTGCATAAATCATCTTAATAGCACGTGACGTCGACGTTCGACGAGGACTCGACTCCGCAGCGAGGATCTCCATCTCGTGACGAGTTTGGTCGATTCTCTGGTGACGAGTTTGGTCGATTCTCTGGAGGAAGACTAACTCCTAGCTTCTAATAAAACCATTGAGCATGGCAAGCCCCGGTTTGCATATTGTTACCGTTTTGAATTTTGCTTTACTTCACCTAAGGTGTATTAGACTTGATATTGTGCATTATGTCTAGGATGTTGGAAACCCACTTGCATGGCTATTACATCTCTGAGTATAAGGTTTTGTCACACCCGGTTTTTCCGAAGAACAACCAAGTGAATGTCACATGTATGCCAGGATCATTTTCTCATACATGTGATGACAAATAGTGAAGCATCATTTATTACAAGCCAGGTGTCGAATATAAATAAGTCTTACATAGCAAATGTCTCGATGGACAATAATAAGTTCATCACAAGTAAATAAACTAGCAGCGGAATATTATTCTTGAGGACTCCATCACAGGCGTTTCCCGGAGGTCTCCATGAACCTAGAAACCTTCTTCGGGTCCAAAGTCTTGGTCATTATACACCACCTCATTATCTTGACCTGAGCAGCAATATAAACCAACAAATATGCAAGGTTGAGTACCGATGGTATTCAGCAAGTGTGGGAAAGTTATGTCATGCATGGCTAGAACAAGGGGAGGTTGAACTCATGGTTAAAGCACTACGCAATTAATACCTATCACCTTAGCTTATTAAGCACCTACATTACTACACAGGTGAAATGGTCCCAATCTCCCATCCCATCATCAAAACCAACTAACCATAACATCATTTTCAATGTTAAGTTCCTCGCTTAACATCGAAAACTTCCAAAAACCATCACTCCTCTAATCATGAATAAGTCCAAGCCGCTCTTGACCGTGAGCACGGTTTTCATGACAGTTTTGACTCTGCAGAGTTTGCACCACTGTACCCACATGTAGTGATTTCATCCCCCGTTGCCGGGTGGACTAAAAAAACCTCCATTATGCCAGTGGCTACGAACCACATTCACACTTCCCAGGTGTGTAGCCAGGAGATCACTATGAAGCCTTTACAAAGGGATTCCCGACGAGCATGGGCCCACTGAGGTTTCACCCCTAACAGCATACAAGAGGCTCCAACCCCGCTGCAGTGGCCCCCTCTTGAGCCTTGCGGTTCATATGGTAGTCCAGCTGACACCTATTCCCCGCACCATCCAACACACCCATACTATGTCGGGGATACACCTAATTAATTGGCCAAGCTGCCCCATCTCAGCATGTGGTTGGCACGGTAAAGCCAGGTTACATGCTCCATGAACCGGTCCTTAGGATCCAGGCAAGTACTAAACACAAACCCGAGTCTCGTGCACCCAGCATCAACCAAATCATCCAACTTGCCTTGATCCCTACCTCTACATAACTCATAACATCTCATTCAAGAGTAAGGTAAATCTATTGATGATCTCATATCCCAATTATCCCATTCTAAGCATGGCTAAGCATAACAATAAATGACATGATAAAATAAATCCCAACCCAAGCTACAAGGAAACAAGGTAATGCAATTCTACGGAAACTTCCTAGCATGGGTTTCATATTTAACTTGACAATGCAATAATTCTATCTAAACATCCTAGTATAGGATCAAAGTGGTCAAGGACACTTGCCTCCTTCCTTCTGCTCTTGGAATGGGTAGTCCTGATCTTGGAAAGGGAGAACTTGCTCTTGAGCAGGTTCTACTCATACCATCACACATAGCAAAAGAAAACAACAATCCATAAGACATAGTTCACACTTCCACTTCATACAAACCACACATTCACATTTATGAAAGCCATTCACATTTCTATGTGTTATGGTTATTCTATGTGTGTTGATTTTGGCTTACATGCACTTTTAAACATGTACATATGATTTCTACTTTTGTATTCATATTCATGTTGGCATACTATATATGAATTTCTAATTTAAATAAAAATCCCTTATATTTAATTGATACACATTTTAGCTACCAAGTATGCATGAAAGGTATTTTCCTACTTCATATGTGTCTTCAGACCTTCTACCAACCTAAAACTGAATTCTTTGGATTTTGGAAACTTTATTTATCATTTTCTAGTTATTTATCCTTAGCTTGCTATATTTTCAGATTTATTTCCTATGCCTAAATGTGTACTTTATTATGAAAATAGTAAGACATCTCATCCAAACAGAATAGGTTTTGGGTCTAAAACATTTAATAATATTTTTTTTGAACTTCTCTTCTGATGTGAACTATTTTACATTTATTTTTCTACTTTTCAGAATTATTCTCTACTTAAAAACGTGTCCCTATTACTAATAAAAGTGAATAATCAATTATACAGATTCATTTCCGCCAAAAATCTATTTTTATCTCACTCCAAAGTTTTCCAAGTACTAGGAAAGTTTTTAATTTGAATTGACAATATGTTTGTCCCATGTTTTAAATTTTAAATACTAACCACATATTCAATTTCCTAAATTTAATGTCAAATAGGGTTAAAAAGGTAAACTCACCCCACTACAGGGTCTATAATATTATTTTAAGAATTTTTAGGGGTCTAGCTACACATAACAGAGGGGTTTTTTCCTAATTTTTATTAAGTCCAGGGGCCAAAACTGATTTTTAAATGAATTTACATGATTTTCTGAAGTTCCAGGGGCTAGATCAGAAGTTTCCGGGGCTAGCTCGTATTTACCGAGAAGCCCAGGGGGTAGCACGTAAGAATTCCAGTCTTTATAACGAGGGGCTGACGTGGACCGTCCGATTTAAAACAGACGGCTGAGATTATAACGTCGAACCGGTACGCGGGGATTTAAACTCTTCCCTGCGATTTAAAATAAACGGCGCACAAGCGGCCACGTCGCTCTGATCGAGCGCGGGCGGCGCTGCCCGGCGGCGCACGGCGGCGGGAGGCGGCGATCTCGCCGGAGAGTTTCGGATCTTCGTCAATTCTTCCTAGAACTGTGATTTTATGGCATAGATCGGTAGCGGGGAGGTCGGGGATCTCACCTCGGGGGTTTTCTTGAGCTCGGAGGTCCTAGAAGGCGGTCGGCGACGAGGTCCGAGGTGAATTCACGACGAGGCTCGTCGGCGCTGTGTTTGAACCGCAAATTACCGAGTTTTCTGCTCCTGCTAAGCTCCCCGGAGCCGGTGGATCAAGACCAGCAAGTTAGATCGGAATTTCCGAGCGTAGATCGGGCAGAATTCGCCGGAGGGGCTCGGGTTCTCACCGGAGAGAAAATCGGCAGATCGTGGGGGAAAACGGGACGATGCCGTGGTTTTTATAGACGGGGGAAAGGCGACGTTCGGTTGTGATCGAGTTTGCGTCGCCCACGAACGAAATTCGGCTGGGATACGCAGGGATCTGGGTCGGTTTTGATTCGGGGTGAGAGAGTCCGGCCGAGCGCGGGCGCGAGCGCGAGGAGGAAGAAAGACTAGCGGGCCCCGTATGTCAGTGAGAAGAAGGCGGGCGCGCGCAGCTGCGGGCTGGCGCGGGATCAGTTGGGCCGGCTGGTGGGTTTCGGCCCACTGGCCAGTTTTTTTCTGTTTTCCTTTTCCTTTTTCTATTTCTTTTCGGTTTTGAGTTTAAATTGAATTCCAGTTTGAATTTAAATTTTTGCAATACATGCAACACTTCCAAAAATTTTTAAATTCCCCTCTTAACATGATTTTGGGGTGTTACAGGTTTAGGGTAGGCTTTGCCTCGTCGTAGATGCTATTCTAATGTTGTAGCTAGCTCGGTAGAAGTCGAGTAGTAAAAAGCTACTCGCGAGAAAGTTCGAGTAATGGAGTTACTCACGAGAGGTTAATGCTAAGAGCACCCTCATGAAAATGAGATGGGGACGGGGATGTTCCTGTAGGATGGAGCGCTCAAGGTTTCTCTAGATCTGCGATGGGTGTGACAATGCTTGAGACCACATTTGGCCTGGACCGGGATGGTAAGGCAAATGTGGAGGTTGGTTGTTGCCCTGTCCGTGTCGGTTAAGGACCGTCTGTATGCGGCCCTGTTGGACAAGATTGAGATGTACCGGATATATAGTGGGGTCTGGGACCCATGAAACCGATGTAACTCGATGGACCGTGATATAGAAACTCATCCTTCGTGTGGGAGTGGCGTTGAGAAGGCGGGAGGTGTAAATCCTTTAGCGGGCAACTTCGACGTGTCCGCGTAGAGGACCATCCTGCTCGACGCGAAACATTTTTGTATGTCGGGGTGTCATGTGAAAGGTTGCTGCATACAACGTAAGAAAGAGCTCTTGAGACAGTCTTTCGAGGCGGGTGTATGTGTCGTGTATTCCGGGTTGTTATTGATTTGAATCACCGTCGCTTGCGGAAAAGGATTGAGCATACTTGCCCACTGCGCCGTGACGTAGTAAGAAGAGGAACTAAGTCTCTTAACATGCTATTTATGGATTAATCTTTGTATTGGAACCTTGACTGAAGTAGAGATAGTGCCAACTAAAGTTCATTTCCACCTTAGGCTCGCAACATCGGGATAAGCATTTTTTTGTTTGATTGTGGACTTCCGGTGTTGTGAGCCGTGAGGACCACTAAAATGAACGCTATAAGAATCTGAATATAAGGATCAAGTTTAGTCAAGCTGCATTTTGCAAATTCATGTTCCTACTGTCTTACTACCCATGCATGTAGAGTTACATGTTTAGGTTTGACGGTTAAGACTTGCTGAGCCTTTGTGCTCACGGTTGCTTCTGAGTTGTTTTTGTAGGTAGCAGGATGCCTGCTATGAAGAGGATTGTTCGGTAAGACGATGAACCGCACGGTTCGTTCCACTCATCGGAAACCTAGCTGCTACCTTATTTGGTGGAGCTAGTAGGAAGTATTCATGGGCTGAACGACTTCTATTCGGCGTAATTAGGGTCGAGAGTGAGTAGTTGTCCAGTTTAAATTTTAATTCCGCTGCGTGTGTACATTATATTGTAAAAGAACTTATCTTGAGTAACAAAATGGTTCCGTATGTTCTTAAGCTTCTTTTCATGCATGCTGTTGGGTGCCGCATCGCACGGCACCACCCAGTGAGATCACCAGGTCGGGCGCCTCACAGCGCGGTATCAGAGCCGCATTGGGAATAGAACGCATGAAAAGATCATATTTTTGAAAACTTAGAGGTATACGAGTGAGGAACGTATAGTATGCCCACATAAGGACTATTAATAGCATAGTTACTTAAGGTGGCAAGCTAACAGTGTGTTATTATTCAGTATTTCAAATTCAGTAACGACGCACCTACGTGGAGGTAAGAATAAGGAACGCCACCGAAAGCGGATCAATTTCGGTTAGCTCACCCATACGAGGAATGTAGTGGGGGATGTTCCGTTCAGGAATGGACGGGAAGTAAATATGTTTTCTAAGACTCTTCATGTCTTAGAGACATATGAATGACACTAGCCTCTAGTGCCAAAACCCAGGGGCAAGAGGAGGAGACCCCATCGTGTGGTTAGTAACACGAAGTGTGTTCTCTAGGACTCTTCATGTCCTATGAGGCATACGAAAGCGCTGTTCCACCGGTGTGCTTTATTGCAAAGGTGTGAATCCCCCGTCGGGTGGTGAATAACCCGATCATGTACCTTGAGACGTGGCTTGACTCAAGGACAGCCTGTATGGCAATGATATGGGGTGTATGTTTTTACTATGATATGGACCTGCCTGAAATGACAAACCAATGTGCACATCATTATTGAGTGGTTTTCATCAGGTATATTAACCACGAGTCGTACATGCCGTGTAGAAAACTTTTGTGAGTGATATTTTAGTGCCACCACTTGAGACGTATATGCCGGTATAAAGCCGGTTAGGATTTTAATTTGGAGAGGCAACGTAGTACCGTGATATGTTTTGAACTGCATGAAAAAGGAGGTTTGCAAAGAAAAGAGTAAATGTGTAGTCTAGGATTCCATTAAGGGTTAATGAACTCCTATATTGAACTAAGAGTCAATTAGGGGTATAGATTTATTCAAAAAGACTCAGGAATCACCTCCCCTGTTTTCGGCAGAACTTTTGCTGAAGTTGAACAGGGCATGATTTTTGTTTGGTTGAACCAATGGAGCTTAGTGATACATTTCTGGAAATCATTTGAAGTCTTATACAACTTCTCTGTAGAAGTCCAGACCAGAATCATCCTCTAAATGGATGAAATTCTCAGATGAGTGTCAACTGTCCAAAAACAGGGCAGACACAAATTGCTCACTGAAAATTTCTGTATTTCGACCATAACTTTCTGTAGAAAAATTTCTAAGGGTCAAGTAAGACACCGTTGGAAAGTTTAGGATATGTGCTACGGCTTTGTAGTTCAAATTTTCTCCAGATTTGGAGTCTAATTGTAACAAATCTTGCGGACAAAACAGACACTTTCAAAGGAGGTGCTGTGAAAATTGTTCCAGATTCCTGTTAACTTTGAAATATCATATCTTTTGATTCACAACTGATATGAAGGCAAATAAATACTCGTTGGAAAGATATTGAAGTTAACAATAACTTTTATATTCAACTTGAGACATGAAATTACCCTTTTCATATTAAAATTCTGGGATTACGACCAATTGGTCATTCTGAACAGAGTAGTGCTTATTGCCATTTAGCTTCGGACTTGTTGTGGACAGGGATGTCTTAGACTTCTCTAAGTTCCATAACATGTTCTTGAGTTGTCTTTCAGTTTTTCTACTATTGGAATTAAGGGTTTGGACAAACTTTCTCATGTTTGATAGATTTCAGAATTGTCGAAACCCTAGTTAGATTATGCAGTGCTGCAATATCTATGTGATGCTTGTACGGTTATGTTTTCAATTCAAGTTGAGCTTAAACTTTGAATTTTAACCGTAAATTGCTCACTCTTGCAGAATGGGATCATGTTCATTCCAGGAGTGAGGTTGGTGAGTCGAGTCACGGCGGAAATAACTCGCCACGACCAGAAATGCCGACATCATCAACCGGATTGATGGAAATCTTAGGAAAGATGGCTGAGTCTCTCGATCTGTTGGTGCAACAAAGCATACGACAGGAGACACTACAGCATAATCCCCCGCCAAGCACTTATCTGGATTTTCTAGCAAGACAACCACCGGTTTTCTCGGAAGAGAAAGAACCGTTGGAGTCGGCTCATTGGCTCCAATGTATTGAAGCCAAGTTTGATATGCTTGAGTGTGATGAGTATCAGAAGGCTCTATTTGCCGCTCAACAACTCCACGGAGCTGCTGGAGCTTGGTGGGCGGAGTACATCGCTACTCTTCCCGAAGGTCATCATGTGACGTGGGATGAATTCCGGACTGTTTTCCAGGCATGTCACATTTGTTCGGGAATTCTTCGAACAAAGTATCAAGACTTTCTGGAGTTAAATCAAGGGGAAAGGAGTGTGTACGAGTACTTCAAAGAGTTTGAATACTTGATGCAATATGTCACTCATATGGTAGACTTGGAAGCGTTGAAGTGTGAGTATTTCTTCCGAGGTTTGAATGTCGATCTTAAAGAACAAGTGACTTTGTTCAATAACGGTATTTACAATGAGTTGGTAAATGCCGCTATCATTAAAGAAGACATGCATCTCCGTTGTGGAGCGGAGCTGAAAAGAAGTATACCGCCAGACAGTGATATTGAGGTTCCTCCAAACTATCGAGTGCGGTATAACTCGCCAGTTAGGCAACAAATTCAGCCTGTGGTGCAACTCTCACAACCACGGCTAAAGTTACTCACTTATGAGCCTCCACCTCAACAGCAGCTATCAGAAGTGGTTTGTGCAACCCTACCACAACCAGCTGTGCACAGTTTAACTCCACCTCGTGTTAGTAGAGAGCTAAGGATTTCTACAACACGAAACCGTCGTGGTGCTGAGCAGAGTCACACTCGTGTGTTGTCTCGCCAATGCTCAGATCAGCATCATGAACATTCAAAGAAGAATCTTTCAAAAGCTGGAAGGGTTAATTACACTGCTATTGAGGACATTGCTAAAGGCAAACCAGTTCTGACGGGCATGTTCACTTTACATGAACAGCCCACTTTCGTGTTGTTTGATTCCGGAGCCACCCACAATTTTATTAGCAGAGACTATGTGTTGAAGAATAATCTTCAATTTAGCACGATTAAACATCTGCTTCATATCAGCTCACCCGGAGGCAAGATATCAACTGATGAAATGGTCTCACGGGCACCGTTATGTTTGGATGAAAACATCTATCCTGCGAGCCTTATCATACTCAAAGGCCAAAGGATTTATATTATCTTGGGGATGTCATGGTTGACACATTATGGAGCTATCTTTGACATCAGCTCTCGGACTGTCCAACTGAATTCTCCAATACATGGTGCAACACATTGAATCTTGTGGATCCATCGCAATGAGTTGCAGCAGTGCATCAGATGGAAGCTCCTAAGATTGAGTATATTCTAGTGGTATGTGAATACCCAGATGTGTTTCCTAACGATTTGCCGGGCATGCCGCCCGAACGTGATGTTGAGTTCAAGATTGAACTAGCACCGGGAACGACACCTATTTCTCGGTGACCATACAAAATGGCACCAAAGGAGCTCGCAGAATTGAAGGAGCAGCTTAATGACCTCATGGACAAAGGTTTTATACGCCCAAGTTCATCACCTTGGGGCTGTTCCGCACTCTTCATGAAGAAGAAGGACGTGACTTTGAGATTATGCGTAGATTATCGTCCACTGAATGCTGTCACTATCAAGAATAAGTATCCACTACCGCGCATTGATATTTTATTTGATCAACTAGTGGGTGCTAAGGTATTTTCCAAGATGGATCTTCGGTCCAGGTATCACCAGATAAAAATCCGGGCATAAGATGTACCTAAGACGGTGTTCTCGACAAGATATGGTCTTTATGAATATCTTGTCATGTCTTTTGGGTTGACCAATGCTCTGACTCATTTTATGTATATCATGAACTCTGTGTTCATGCTGGAGTTAGACAAGTTCGTCGTCGTTTTCATCGACGACATTTTGGTCTATTCAAAGTCAGAAGAAGAACATGCTGAACATTTGTGTATTGTACTCCAACGCTTGAGGGATCACAAGCTATATGCAAAGTTCAGTAAATGTGAGTTTTGGATCAGAAAAGTGCTGTTTCTTGGGCATATTATTTCAGCGGAAGGCATCACTGTGGACCCACGTAAAATCGAGCAAGTGCTGAATTGGAAATCTCCAACATCTGTTCATGAAGTGAGGAGTTTCCTAGGTTTAGAGGGTTATTACCGGAGATTCATTCCAAACTTCTCCAAATTCGCTAAACCTATGACGGAGCTGTTGAAGAAAAGCACCAAGTATGATTGGAGCAATTCATATGAACAAGCTTTTCAAACTTTAGTGAAGTATCTCACTACAACTCCAGTTTTAGCCTAGCCGGACACAACGAAGCCGTTTGATGTTTATTGTGATGCATCCGGCATTGGTTTGGGTTATGTGTTGATGCAAGAAGGACGCGTGGTCGCGTATGGATACCGAAAACTTAGGGGTCATGAGCAGAATTACCCGACACACGACCTTGAACTAGCTGCAGTGGTCCTAGCATTGAAAATGTGGATACATTATCTACTAGGCAATCTAGTACATCTCTACACTGACCATAAAAGTTTAAAGTACATCTTTACACAGAAAGAACTGAATATGAGGCAGCGAAGATGGCTCGAATTGGTCAAGGATTATTAACTTGAAAATTCATTACCATCCGGGCAAAGCGAATGTGGTTGCCGACGCACTTAGTCGGATAGGCCATGTTCACCATTTAGCCACGGCTGCACATGAAGAAGGAGAACCAAGCCTGCGCTTAGTTCCCTATGGATCGCTGTTCAACCTCGCTCTTATTCCTACAATCCAAGATGAGATTGTAGAGGCTCAAAAGATAGACAGAGGTATGTCTCACATCCGGAGGAGAGTGGACAGCGGTGAATTGAAGATGTTCCACAAGGATGAAGAGGGTACTCTATGGTTTAACAACCACATAGTTGTACCCCGAAATATGAAATTGCGGAGGAAAATATTGGATGAAGCTCATTTGTCCAAGTACTCCATTCATCCAGGAAGCAACAAGATGTACCAGGACTTAAAATCTAAGTTCTGGTGGACACGGATGAAGAGAGAGATTGCGAAATACGTATCCGAATGTGATGCGTGTCGGCGGGTTAAAGCCGACCATATAAGGAAAGCCAGACCACTTCAACCGCTGAAGGTTCTAGCATGGAAGTGGGAAGACATAAGTATGGACTTCATCATCGGATTACCATTACTAGCAACAAGCATGATTCTATTTGGGTAATCATCGATCGTTTGACCAAGACAGCTCATTTTATTCCAGTCCATACCAAATATTTGGCAAAGAAGTATGCGGAGCTGTTCATCTCGAGAATCGTGTGTTTACACGGGGTTTCCCGCACCATCGTTTCTGATCGAGGTGCGTTATTTGTATCCAGATTTTGGGAGCAATTGCATGCTTCCTTGGGAACCAAGTTAATTCGGAGTTCAGTGTATCATCCGCAAACTGATGGTCAAACGAAGATGATAAATCAGATTCTGGAGGATATGCTACGGGCATGTGTCATCAATCATGGGAAGAATTGGGATGACCATTTACTGTTAGCAGAATTATCATTTTATAACGGTTATCAATCCAGCATCAAGATGGCCCTGTATGAAGCTCTTTATGGCCGGAAGTGCCACACACCGCTGAATTGGTGTGAGTCCGGCGAGAGAGTGGTCTACGGGATTGATCTGGTAAATGAAGCCGAGGAACGAGTGCGAGTGATTCAAGGAACTTAAAGGATACTCAATCTCAGCAGAAGAGCTATGCAGACAAACGACGTCGACCTCTTCACTTAGACATCGGGGACCACGTTTATCTTCGTGTCTCTCCGATGAAAGGAGTTCATCGTTTTGGAGTAAAGGGGAAACTAGCTCCGTGATTCATTGGGCCGTTTTCCATTGCTGAAATATGCGGACCCGTGGCCTATCGTCTGGAGTTACCGACGTCACTTTCGTGTATTCACAATATTTTCCACGTCTCTCCGCTGCGGAAATGTCTTAAGTACCCAACCGCAGTTCATATGGAGAACATTGAGGATCTTCAACCCGATCTCACTTATTCTGAATATCCGATACAGATTATCAACGAGAAGACTCGCGCCACAAGAAATCGGACATTGCGGTTTTACAAAGTCTTGTGGAGCAACCACACCGCTGATGAAGCCACGTGGGAAAGCGAGGACTTTCTTCGTTTAAATTTTCCCGACTTATTTGTACCATATGTCCAGTAGTCATTCTCCCTTCTTCTTCCTTTTTATAATCTTGGGATGAGATTCTTTTAAGGGGGGAGGAATGTAACAGCCCTAACTTTTGTAAAGTTTGATTTCAACTTATGAACAAAGTTAGGGTGAAGAAAGGCTAAAATTGTGGCACATAAAATGATGAACACACAAATGGACAGGTGAGGGAGTTAAAAATTTTCTCTAGCCCATGCTCAACACATGTTAACCTAGGGGAAAGAATTTCATTTCCAAAAACTCTAACTCATGTGCACCTTCTCTATGAGTAGAGTGGAGGGAATTTAAACACAATTTGAATTCTTTTGAAAGAATTCATGTTCAGATTGCCCAACTGCATACAAATTAATTCACCGATGCATTCCCCATGTATCAATGAGCTCGTGATCCAAATTTGGATATTTTTGGAGCTCGTATACAAATTATTCCAAAGAATATTTGAGGGAGAGTTCAAATTCAAATTTGAATTCGAAAACAGAACCAAACATGCTCAATTTTTAAATTTGAGTTTATATTCAAATTACTCACGTCATGTTTGATCTACCGTCTAATTTTGGTGGAATTTGGACAACGGAAGTACACGAAAATTAAAGCACGGAGGGGGAGATATTTGGGTGCTGTGGCCCACATGTCAGCCACCCCACAGTGCAAACCGCCTCTGTTTTCATTTTTCTTCGGCCGAGCGTGCGACAACAGTCGAGGCAATCCGCTCCCGATGCCAGCTCCTGCTTCCCGTGTTTTGCTCGGTCTTATCCTCCACGAAGCGCATGCACCGAAGCCATTTCTCTTCCTCCTTGGTCTATCTCGCTCCCGTGTGATTCTCTCCCGAGCAGAACAGAACCGGCCGCTCTGCTTCCTCTGATCGCTCAAGCTGAACCGAACTCCCTTTGCCCGAGCTTCCCACAGCAAAAACCTTCGCCCATGAGGGCTCTAGCCAGCTAGCAACCTCACCCCGTTGATCCATGCTTTCTTGCGCCTAGAAAAAGTTCGATTGTAGCTACTCCCGAGTTGAAACTGAAGAAACCGAACTGGTCACTGTGGACAGCCCGAACCAAGGGTGATCACGCCCAAGCAAGCCACCCCATCGATGCACCTACAACTCTAGTTTCTCACCGCCGAAGCTCAGCCCTAGCCATTGATCACAGAGGGGGAATTTCAAGATTTTATCCCGGGCGGCAGAAACTGACCTTGAGGTAAGGAATTGCAAAATTCGTCCTCAATTTATGTTGGCTGTGTTTCAAACTTCACACACAGGATCTTAACTACCTAGCACACCTCCAACATCGATTTTAGACCAAGAAATTGAGTGTAGAGCAAGGAATCTGAGTTCTTTTCGAGGGTATACCGCTGGACCATGTCGGACGCACGGTGCCGATAGGTTTGGAGCGTTCCCCGGCTTTTTTAGATCTCATGTCGATCTTCTACACGATACCTTGGTGCTTTAGAGCCCAAGAACCGATTGTTTGGTGAAGAAATGAGCCGCCACAGCCTCTCCGGAACCCTAGTTCTTGCTGTCATCGGTGCGCCCTGTTTTCCGGCGAGTTTCAGCCACCGGCGACCTCACCAACATGTTCAGCATGGTGGAAAATGGGGGGGGGGGGCAGCCAGCAGGGGGTCCGGACAAAGGCCGGGAAGGGCCTTTCTGGTGACCCTCGCCGGAGGGAACCGCCACTGCCCTGTTTGGCGCGAGGCTGAAGGTTAGGGATGACAGGTGGAACCCACTGTCGGTATTTAAACATTTTCCAGATTTTCCCAGTACAGTTCAAACTTTGGAGAGCCATAATTTTGTGTAGGAATGTCAAAAAATTGTCAAACAAACTTTTCTGAATTCCTCTCAAAGAGTACTATCCATGGGTGCATTCCAATATTTATGAAAATCCATTTATTTGGCTCATTAATTCATTTAAAGAAAATCTTGTAGGAATTTTACAGAAGTTCTGTTTATTGGAAAATTCCCAAATTTGGACAGGACATTCTTACAAAATTCCTTGAACTCCTGTAAAAATTTCAGAGGCATTGGATATATTGGCTTGGTCAAATGATGTGTTCATTCCTTGTGTCTCTGAAAAATGGGAAAAATGAACAGAGACATTTTCAGCTTTTCCCCAATCTTTGTAAAATTCATAGCTCCATGTAGGAAACTCCAAAAATGGTAAAAACAATTCCTATGGACTCAACACATTTTGTACTTCACAAGAAGTCTACTTTGAAGCATAGGAAAGCTTAATACCTAGGGGGTAAAGGCAGATTAGTGAAAATCACATAAGGAATTATTGTGATCACTTTGAGCCATTTCATGAGCTCAATTTTTGCACACTGCCATAAATACCTTCCATAGAAGCTGTGGTCAAATTTTCAACTTCATTGGACCTCTGGAATTTGAGCTACCATATTTTAGGTTTAAGTGTTCATATAATGGACTTAATCACATGGTGATTACTAGTATCCCTTTTCACCTAGCTTTCATCATATGTAAGGTTGTAGATCCAACAACAGAAACCTTGCTGTTGTTTGTTTCTTTAAAGTGTGAGTTAACTTGTACAACAGCTTTGAATCATTTTCTAAATTGCTTTTGAATACATGTGCATAAATCATCTTAATAGCACGTGACGTCGACGTTCGATAAGGACTCGACTCCGCAGCGAGGATCTCCATCTCGTGATGAGTTTGGTGGATTCTCTGGAGGAAGACTAACTCCTAGCTTATAACAAAACCATTGAGCAAGGCAAGCCCCGGTTTGCATATCGTTACCGTTTTAAATTTTGCTTTACTTCACCTCAGGTGTATTAGACTTGATATTGTGCATTATGTCTAGGATGTTGGAAACCCACTTGCATGGCTATTACATCCCTGAGTAGAAGGTTTAGGGTACGCTTTTCCTCGTCGTATATGCTAGGCTAATGTTGTAGCTAGCTCGGTAGAAGTCAAGTAGTAAAAAGCTACTCGCGAGAAAGTTCGAGTAATGGAGTTACTCGCGAGAGGTTAATGATAAGAGCACCCTCTTGAAAATGAAATGGGGACAGGGATGTTCCTGTAGGATGGAGCGCTCAAGGTTGGTCTCGACCTGCGATGGGTGTGACAATGCTTGAGACCACATTTGGGCTGGACCGGGATGGTAAGGCAAATGTGGAGGTTGGTTGTAGCCCCGTACGTGTCAGTTAAGGACCGTATGTATGCGGCCCTGCTGGACAAGATTGAGCTGTACCACATATATAGTGGGGTATGGTACCCATGAAACCGATGTAACTCGATGGACCGTGATATAGAAACTCATCCTTCGCGTGGGAATGGCGTTGAAAAGGCGGGAGGTGTAAATCCTTTAGCGGGCAACTTCGACGTGTCCGCGTAGAGGAGCATCCTGCTCGGCGTGAAATGTTTTTCTATGTCGGGGTGTCGTGTGAAAGGTTGCTGCATACAGCGTAAGAAAGAGCTCTTGAGAGAGTCCTTCGAGGCGGTTGTATGTGTCTTGTATTCTGGGTTGTTATTGATTCGAATCACCGTCGCTCGCGGAAAAGGATTGAGCATACTTGCCCACTGCGCCGTGACGTAGTAAGAAGAAGAACTAAGTCTCTTAACATGCTGTTTATGGATTAATCTTTGTATTGGAACCTTGACTGAATTAGAGATAGTGCCAACTAAAGTTCATTTCCACCTTAGGCTAGCAACATTGGGATAAGCGTTTCTTGTTTGATTGTGGACTTTCGGTGTTGTGAGGCGTGAGGACCACTAAAATTAAGGCTATAAGAATCTGAATATAAGGATCAAGTTTAGTCAACCTGCATTTTGCAAATTCATGTTCCTACTGTCTTACTACCCATGCATGTCGAGTTACATGTTTAGATTTGAAGGTTCCGACTTGCTGAGTTGTTTCTGCAGGTAGCAGGATGCCTGCTATGAAGAGGGTTGTTCGGTGAGACGACGAACCGCACGGTTCGTTCCACTGATCGGAAACCTAGCCGCTGCCTTTCTTGGTGGAGCTAGTAGGAAGCGTTCATGGGCTGAACAACTTCTCTTCGGCGTAGTTAGGGTCGAGAGTGAGTAGTTGTCCAGTTTAGATTTTAATTCCGCTGCGTGTGTACATTATATTGTAAAAGAACATATCTTGAGATCGAAATGGTTCCATATGTTCTTAAGCTTCTTTTCGTGCATGCTGTTGGGTGCCGCATCACACGGCACCACCCAGTGCGATCACCGGTCCGGGCGCCTCACAATAACAAAGCTGGCCGGGTTACCTGCCACCCGTGAGGCTCCACCCTTCAGCTTGTGCGCACTGGTGGATAGTGCTTACATGCACCCCCAAGACATGGAAAGTATCGAGATGCATGATTTTCCGACAGAGACAAGTAAGTTAGGTTGCTACGTTCAAAATATGCTAATATAGTAGTCCATATGTGGGCCTAGTACCGTTATCTTACCTTATCCTAAGTTTTTATCGTAACATGATCCTCAATCCGTGTGCTATTCCCAACGCAGCTCTGATACCACGCTGTCGGGGCCACGGAAGGACCTCGTCGGGTGGTGCCGTGATATGCGGCACCCAACAGCACACGGGTCGAGGAAACCATCATATTACATAAATCATTTGCGGAAGCGTACAAAAGTACTTTACAAATACTTATCTCAAAATAAGATACAGCGGAAGACTACAACTCTCTCATGACTCATTTCTAGCTTAACATCAAAGAAACAGTCCAGCCCACGGACGTTTCTTACTAGCAACACGAAGAACAAACCGCAGCGGCGAGGATGCTCCTGAGTAACCACTCGTAAGCGTGGTCAATACCTGCAAAACGACTCAGATAGCATCCGTGAGCATAAAGATCAGCAAGACTTAACCGTCAAACCTAGACATGAAACTCTACATGAGGGTATGAACATAAAGTGGGATAGCATAAAGCATAATGAACTCGCCTAAAAGTGAATCCTTACTTTCCGGTGTTATTTGCAGCAGTTTAAAAGTAAACTTGGGAACGCCACATCAGGAGTCCACAATCAAACAAGAAACACTTTCCGCCGATGTAATTTTCTCACGGTGGAAATGAATCGAGTTTGCACTAGTCTATTCATACGCGGTATCATCACAATTCTAGTATCGACTTCAAACCACAATGATTAGTTCTTATCTCAATGCAAGTTCTTACTACGTCACGACTGTGAGAACAAGTATGCTCAATCCTTTCTGCGAGCGACGGTGATTCGAATAAATAACACCCGGACTACACGACACGTACGCCCGTACTCGATGTTGCCTACAGCAACCATCACTGACGTCATACGTGGCAGCCTTTCCCCCGTTTCACCCACGTTGAATCGATCAAATCGCCCCATACAGTAGCCACCCTCATGGTGCACCTACCGACATGAGATGTCACGAGAATGTTACCTACATACTGTGCACCGGCCCTCTCGCCTTAGGCGACCCGAAAAGGCTCAACGCAAGCTTCCCGAGGTACATCGGTTTACTGGGTCCCATATAGCCAGCAAGCGTCTGGTACACATCTCAAACTTGCTCAACAGGGCCGCATACGGACTGGTCCTTGACCGACATAGACTGGTCTAACGCACCCAGGCCCGTATGTCCTGCTTCTGCTACAACCTGCCCGGTCTCAACTTCAACATGCTAACACATTTTCTGAACCAATCTCGTATGCCCCTGTTTATCCTGATCCTACGAGTAGCATCTCACCACTCGACTTCTACCGAATCTTACTTAAGCATGGCAGTTCTACACGATGGAAAGGACACCTACCCAATACTCCATGGGTTATTTTGTCATGCAAGAGGAGTATCAAAGCACTAGACCTAATGCACATTCAATATCTTAACCAAAATAGTGAATACAAAGTAAAACTTAAAAGCTGTTAAATGCAAACCGGAGCTTGTCTGTTTTGCACGGTAGTAGTGTATATAAGCAGTTAATGATCCTTGCTGATCAATCCCTTGATCCTCCAGAGTTCGATACACTTCAATGAATCACTCCTTCGAATCCCCTTCGTCGTGAATCCTATTGACATGTATATGCACAAGTTTTTATAATGCAATGGAAGAATTAAAGATTTGAGTTCTTAAGAGCAGAGGCTGTGTGGAAATGCCAAGAATGGATTTATTTGCCTCTGTTGTGCCAAGGAACATGGATGAACTAATTCTGCACTAGGGGTTTAGTTATACACTAAGTTTTCTAATGAACACCTAAGATGAGCTGAAAAGATTTGAATGAAACTGAAGATTAAGAACTCCAATGGCTTCAAAACTTTTACAGCGTGTTCTATACTAACCAGAGGTTTAGCTTGCCAAATTGCAGCTAACGTGGGAGGATATTGTGTTCTCCATAATTCCTACCATACTCTTATGTATTTTTCCCACATACATAAGCATGGAGAACAAGAACAGGGAGTTCTAGTGCTCAACTTGAGCTGAAACTTTGCATGTGAGTTCCTGGTCACATGGAAGCATTTTGATCCAAAATTCGGACCTTTTACTTGAGTAGTTCCTCCAGAATAATTTCTTGAGCATTTCTACTAAAAGAATTAATTCTGGATTAATGTGCATTTTCATGCCCAATCAAGTGAACCACAGTTTCAAGTATGACTTTTTGGAGCTATGATTTGCCTAGAATGGATTTTACAAGTGGGCAGCATTTTCTGGTAATGTTTCTGGACCCTTATGAACACAGCAGTTTGTATTTAGCAAATTCCTACTCAAATCATCATCAAATAAGCTGAGCATTTGCTAGAAGGTCAATAATATGCTAAAGAATAATCTGGCAAAATTTGAGAATTTTTAGATGAACCAAACTCACTCAATAACTCTTTTTTAGAAAACCTTCAAAGAATTTTCCAGATTTTAATATCGATTTTCATACAAATTGGGGTTCACATTTGGATAGATCTTTGCAAAATGAATCCAACCCAAATTGAACCACTCAATTTGGAGGTTCCTGCACAAAAATAGGATTTTCCAAAGTTGGAACACAATCTGGAATTTGTTTTGCTATTGAAAATCGACTTGGGCCCACTGTTTAAACCTCAGCCCCTCAGATCCGAGCCACAATGGGCTACACGGTCCAGCGCGCGCTACCACAGCAGATCTGAGCAACAACTAATCAAATATTCAAATTTCCGGTCACTGACAGCTGGGGCCCGCCCCTTCTCCTACCTCCGGCTCGCCCTTTCGCGCGCCTGCGCCGCCCCCTCGCTGGCTCGGTGTTTCCGGTCACCGCCCGGGCTGAGGCTTGCCGCCAGTTGGTTTAGGAGGCCGTGGAACACATTGGTGGTGCTAGCTCGAGCTGCCAAGGCTCGGAAATAGCTCGGCGACATGTGGCGGCCTCGGGTGCACTTCGGCGCTGTCGGCCGGCCTCTCTAGCTCATCCAACTTGCTCTACAGCACCAGGGCACTACTAGGAAGATCGACAAGGCCTCAACATGGCTCGGAAACGGCGGCAGGTTGGTGGTCACCGTGCGCCCGATTGGTTCCGCAATCAATGCGCTCCGTAAAGCTCAGAATACGCCGCTCCGAATCGATTTCGAGCCCAGGTTGCTAAAAGAAAGATGATCGCCGGCTAGACCAACCTGTGTGTGCAAAGTTTGATGATCTAAGGAGCATTAACGGGTGAGAATTTTGGTGGTAAGTACCGGAACGTCGGTTTGAAGCCGCCGTGACGAAATTCCTGAATTCGCCAGCGATACTCCACGGCTTGGCTTGAGCTTTAGGTGGAAGCAGCGTGGAGCCTGTGTGCTTCTTTTGCTGTCCTTGCTCAGCTGTGAAAGCCCATGTGGAGAGCTGTCCACATGAAGCCGATCGCCAACTTGTGTTTGGTTGCCGCGGAGGAGTGTTCTCGGGCTCTGGAAACGCCGGAACTTGGCTGTTTGTGTGTAGAGGACGTGGGAAACGGGCACGCAGTGTGGTTTAGCAGCGCGGAGGGGAGTTGCACGCGAGTTTTCCCGGTTTCCCAGTCGATCCCGAAGTGTGCCGGTGTGAGGGGGGGCTCTGTTCGTGTGTTGCTTGCGAGGAGGTAGCGAAGAGTGCTTTGCTCGGTCCATGGAGAGGAGGATCATACCAAGGGGAAGCCCACCCACTGCTGCCAACATGTTGTGAAGAGCAGGATGTGGCAGCAACGGCAGCTCGGTGTCACACGATGAGGTCTCGGATTGTTCGATTGAAAGAACAGAGAAAGGACTCGGTTGCTTTGGTTGCAAGTCTCATGTTGAGCTCAATGACATGTGGGATCCAACCAAATTTCCTCTCCAAATGATCTTCTCAAGTTAATCCTTCCCATTCCAATGTTCTGAGTTTGAAAAGTGTGCTAGAATTCGAATTCTCTGAATTCAGTTTGAATTTACATAGCAAATTTGACTTCAGTTTGAATTTCCAAAAGCTACTATTAATTCCTTTTTAGCCCACCCTAAATTAGAAGGTTGACATCCAACTTTTTCCTCAAATTCTAAAGTATAGGGCTGCATGAATATTCAAAGTTTTGGCCACACTTTGTGTCAACTTTGAATTTGAAAATCAGATTTTTAACTTTCATGCAATAAGTGTTTAAGTCCATATTGGTTCACCACATTCAAATGAATATGTGAGCCTCTTTTTTGATGAATATCCATGAAACACTTTGCGTGAAGAAAAGTTTTAGCAAGTCCCATTTTTCATGAATTTGCACACATAGACTTTCAAGCCTCGGTTTATTCATATACATTTTTGGGACTTTTACATTTTCTCTAAGATTGATTTTCTGTCGGGATACTTCCAGCTGAAGATTAAACCCTCCGACATACTCAAGACGGTGTTTTTAACACGGTATAGTTCGTACGAGTATACCATCATGTCGTTCGGGTTGACCAATGCGCCCGCATATTTTATGTATCTCATGAATAAGTTCTTCATGGAGTACTTGGACAAGTTAGTCTTGGTTTTCATCGACGATATCATGGTGTATTCAAAAAGCGAGGAAGAACACAAAGAACACTTGAGATTGACATTGCAGAAACTACGAGAGTATAAATTGTATGCCAAGTTCAGCAAGTGTCAATTTTGGCTAAAGGAGATATCATTCTTAGGCCACATCATCTCCGAAAGAGGAGTATTAGTTGATCTCAGAAAAATGAGAGATGTTTTTAAGTGGAACCAACCGCAGAATGTGAGGGACATTTGGAGTTTCCTTGGGATAGCTGGATACTGCTGTCGGTTCATCAAGGGTTTCTCCAAAATAGAGAAGCCTATGACTGAATTGCCGATAAAAGGGAGAGCATTTCAGTGTACACAAGCCAGTCAAGACAGCTTTCAGAAGTTAAAGAAGAGATTGACAACAGCACCAGTTTTGGTATTGCCGCACGTGAGCAAGAGCTTTGATATATACTGTGACGCCTCAAGACAAGGACTCGGATGTGTCCTTATGCAAGAAGGACAAGTGGTATCCAATGCATCGAGGCGACTAAAGAAAAATGAACTGAATTACCCTACACATGATCTGGAACTCACAGCAGTGGTACATGCCTTGAAGATTTGGAGGCATTACATACTTGGTCACCGATGTGAGATATATACGGATCACAAAAGCCTCAAGCATATATTCACGCAAACAGATATGAATTTGAGGTAACGTCTATGGTTGTAACTCATTAAGGATTATGATGTAGGAATCAACTATCACCCCGGGAAGGCTAATGTAGTAGCGGATGTGTTGAGACGAAAAGCAGCATGTCACCAACTCACGGTTCGGGTGCTACCACCCGAGTTACATAAGGAGTTTGAACGGTTAAATCTCGGGTTCTTGAATGAGATGAAGATGATAGAATGAAACTCAATGGTGGAAAAAGAAATACGAGAGGGCATAGGGAAAAAGATTTGAGTGCCTTACGGAAGCACATCCGTGACACGATACTAAAGGAGTCACATGATTGTCCCTATTCCATACATTCCGGCTGTACGAAAATGTATAAGGACCTGAGAACTTGCTATTGGTGGGATGGCATGAAAAGGGACATCGCTGAATATGTTGCCCTATGCAACTCGTGCCAACGGATGAAGGCCAAACATCAAAGACCCGCTGGATTATTGCAGCTATTGAAAGTACCTGAGTGGAAGTGGGAAGAAATCGTTATGGATTTCATAGTCACATTGCCACGTACCCATTCCGGCTATGACTCTATTTGGGTTATCATGGACCGATTGACAAAATCAGCTCACTTCATTCCTGTTAGGACTAAGTACACCTTGGCACAATTAGCCGAGCTGTATATGGAGCAAATAGTATGTCGCCATGGAGTTCCGAAGAGGATAGTTTCAGTTCGAGGTTCTCAATTTACCTCTAGATTTTGGAAGAAGCTGCATGAAGCCATGGGTACATGGTTAAATTTCGGCTCTGCGTATCACCCACAAACCGACAGGCAAACTAAGAGGACGGATCAGATTTTGCAATACATGCTGAGAGCTTGCGCCTTGAAACATGGGTGTAGTTAGGACAAGAGCTTTCGGTATGCTGAATTCTCATACAACAACAGGTACCGAGCCAGCTTGAAAATGTCACCTTTCGAGGCACTATACGGTAGACGGAGTAGAACACCCTGTTCTGGAATGAGACGGGAGAAAACCAAGTGTTTGGACCCAAAGTACTACAGGACGATGAGAAGCAAGTGCAAACAATAAGTGAAAACTTGAAGGCCGCTCAGTCACGACAAAAAGCTATGCAGACAATAGGTGGAGGAGTTTGACCTTCAAAGTTGGAGATTTTGTGTATCTCAAGGTGTTGCCTATCCGAGGCCAACGACGGTTCACGTCAAAGGCAAGTTAGCACCTCACTACATCGGGCCATTGAAGATTTTGGGCAAGCGAGGAGAGGTAGCCTATCAACTAGAGCTGCCAACGCAACTCTCCTATGTGCACGACGTATTTCACGTTTCCAACTCAAGAAGTGCCTAAGAGTGCCGGAAGAGCAAGTACCAATGGATGAGTTAGAACTTCAAGATGATCTGACCTACGCGGAACACACCATCAAAATCCTGGATATAAAGGAAAGAGTCACGAGGAACAAGGTAATCCGTTGGTGCGAAGTACAATGCAGCCATCACACGGAAGCTGAAGCCACATGGGAGTGTAAGGAAAACCTCAAAATGGAATTCACTCATCTTTTCTCCAATCTATCGAATCTCGAGGGTGAGATTTATTTTAAGTGGGGTAGGTTTGTAACACACTCATATTCATTATCATGCATTGCAAAAATTTTTCATGTAGAGAAGCATTTCAAAAGAAGAAGAAAATGAAGGAAGGAATATAGAAAAATAAATAAGTAAAACTAAATAGAAATAGGAAATAATAAAAATAAATAGAAGAGAAAACGAAATAAAAATAATAAAACCTGGCAGCCCAATTCCCCCCCCCCAAATCCCCCCTAAACCCTATAAATCCCCCTCTAAAATCCCCCTAATTTCCCACTAAACTCCCCTAGGGAATTTTTCCCCACATTTTGGGAAATTTCTCCTCAATTTTGGCTGCACTAAATCCCTAGGGAATTTTCCCACAAATTGGATTTTATCCTCCTCCTCTTGGCCGCACCACCCTAAGGGAGAGAAACCCTAGCCACCCCCTTTTCTTTTTTTTCTTGAAATTTTCTTTTCCCCCAAACAATCTCAGCCCTTGGTGGAAAATATTTGATTAAATCTCAGCCCCTAGCTCCCACATCTTCTCAAATTAAATCTCAGCCCTTGGATAAAAGAGTTGCTAAAATCCTAGCCCCTTGGCTATTTTCCCCCTTATAAATAAACCACCCCCTAGCCGCCGCCCCCTGCTGAAGTTTGGTCACCGTCGAAGCTCTCCCCGGCCTCTCCGTCGCTGGAGAAGAAGTCCCCGACATCATGCCCTAGCCGCAGCTCTACAATTCTCCAAAGAAAAATCCCAGCTGCTACCATTGCAAGGGAAAAGGTCCAGCCAGAAGGAGGAGAGGAGGAAGAAGAGAGGTAGATCGCCCTCACACCTCTTACCACGTCGCTGCCGCTGCTACGCACCCGTTTTTCTTCACCCCCTACGAGCAGTTATTTCTGCATGTGAGTAGACCACGTTCAGGTTACGTTTTGACGACGGTTATTCGGTATAATTATGGTATTGTCCTTGGGACTGGTTTTTGGACTGGTCTTTGTTGTGATCATGAGTTTGGTTTGGTTATGTGCATATGAGCTGATCATGAGCAAGATGTGAATATGAAATAAGTTTGAGAAAGAGCATTGACAGGTTCAGACTTGATAAATGATGAATTATAATGGTATGGAACATGAAGGATGATGAATTACTTAGTTATGTTCGGATTTAACTCACCTAGACATCATGGGCTGTTTTCTCGTGATTGCGAAATAAAACTGGCATGCTGCAATGAAGCCTTTTGTTTCCTACCTTGTTTTAAGCTACATGTCACTTTTCCCGCACTTGCTGTGTACGACATGTACTCACCCTTTCATTACCACATATACTTCAGCTACAGGAGAAGAGTACTTCAAAGAGCAGGTTGAGCACTAGGCATGCACACTACCGTCAACATAACTCTGGACTTGAAGTTGGAGCCCCATCGTCTTTAGTTATTTTCCGCTGTCATCTATAGTCTTCCTCTGCAGAATAAGTTAGATATTCATGAGTGAGACATTGAGTTATTGTAATAAACTATTCAAACACTATTTGTACGTGGTTATATTCTGAAATTCAGTTTGTGAAGTACGTGTGTATGTGTGATGAACATCCTGGGCACACATCCACATCACTTGGTTCATTTTTCCGAACCGGTGTCACAAATTGGCATCAGAGCCACGTTGACTGTAGGATGCAAGCCTAGATAGAATGGACACTAAAACATATATGAACACCCCTCTAAACTGCTATTTTTGAAAATTGCTTGATGCTGCACTTTATTTTTCAACTCAGCCACCGCAAAGTTCTATTTTCAGCCCCTTTTCTTCTTTTCATTTGGATAGCCACACCTTCTATTTTTTTGCTCCATAGCTGCTCAAATTTTGGATTTATTTCCTTCTTCTCTTAGTTTCTCATGTCTTATTTATAGATGCCGGTCACTAGGAGCACGACACGCATGAGAACTCGTCCACCACCACTTGGAAGCGCGCTTAACCACATCGTGGTTTCCGATGGACCATATTGGGAGGAGGTGAATATGGAACCTCAGGATGAAGATGAAGTTAGTAGCTCTATGCATGAAGAAGAGGTGGAAACAATCGAAGACAACATGGAAGACGATCCACAAGAAGAACAGCACTGGTACGCACCTCAGAAGGAATACCACGCGGGCTTACACCCAGCGGAGCCCCATGAAGCTACGTCGGAAAATGAATGCGGAGATGAGCCACCCTCTGCTGAGACTGAGAATGAAAATGATGAACGGGTCATCTTTTCTGCTCAGGAATTCCAGTCCAACAGGATGGAGGGAGGACACATAACCAGGGAGCTGAGAGAGTTCCTTGATTGCTGCAGCTTATACCCGGAGTACCTCCTCAAGAAAGTCCCTCGTCTAGGACATGAAGAGTGGAAGGCTGAGGTAACCATCCTATCTAATGGTAGGGTTGTCACATGGCACTTTGCACCCACATGGAGAGCTACAAGGGCAGAAGCTGTTGATGACGCTGCATGGGATGCACTCACCGGACTGTGCTACGCTTTTCGTGGGCAGCTTTAGAACACTACCTTTAAGCTGCACCCGTACCAGAAGAGTGGTACAAGGGAGATCATTGAACCCCATGGAGGAGCTCTTTCCAACCACAAAGCTTCTTACAAGTCTCAGAGAATGCTCATAGAGATGGGAAACCGCTGTGCAAGAGCATAAGAAGAGATCCGTTACCTCCGCAAGAAGTTGTACTTGCTGGAGAAACGAGAGGAGACTCGTGCTAACACGGGGACAAATGGAGCACCGGCGTAACCTACCCCTACATGGACTGCCGACTCACCATGGCATGCACCCATGTATGAACCGCCCCCGCTACATGGCCAGAACAGCACTGGTTCACACGATTAACTTTAGGTTTCCCCTTGAATAAAGTTGTAAGAAATGCTTAGATCATAGTAGCTTGAATAAGAGTGGTGTGATGAATTTTTATGATGATTGCTTGTGTTTGTGTGCTCGGCTGTGAGTTGTGGGACGCTTCGGCGAATGTCCACATCCACACATAGTAGAGAGATGTGAGATGCTTCAGCAATTATTCACATCCTCATATTGAATGATATTAATAAAAGAAGTTGATTTATTCATACAACTTGATGAATATAGTTGGGGAATCAATCTGAATTTCTATTCCCTACTCTACTCTCTCGCAAATGCCGGAGGAAAATTCCAACCGCCACCGAAGGAGCGCTCGTGGTAAAAATGAACCACATGAGGATGTCAACCTCTGGGCTGATGCAAACAACTTTGAACGTTTAATAGCTATGCATAACCAGATCATGCAAACTATGATATAAACATTGGGACAGCTGCAGGCCAACAACAACAACCCTAACCCCGTTCCTGCACCCCCACCGCCGCCACCGCCACCACCGCCGGCTCACAACAGATTGGGAGAATTCATGAGGACTAGGCCACCTACTTTATACAAGCTAAAGATCCTATGGAGGCTGATGACTGGCTGAAGTCTATTGAGAAGAAGCTTTCTGTTGCTCAATGCAGTGATCGGGAGAAGGTTCTCTTTGCATCATACCAACTGATGGGAGCAGCTGCTGATTGGTGGGAGTCTCTTTGCAATGCTCATCCCAACCAGGAGACAATTAATTGGGCTGAATTCAAGGAGAGTTTCTGCTCTCACTATGTCCCTGAAGGAGTCATGATCCATAAAAGGCAGGAGTTTGAAAGTCTCAGGCAAGGGAGGAAGAGCGTGAATGAGTACCTCAACAAGTTCACCCAACTGTCAAGGTATTCTCTAGAGGATGTTAACTCAGACCATAGGAAGCAATACCTGTTCATGAGAGGACTGAACAATGAAATTCAAGTCCAGCTGCTCAACAATGATTATGCTAACTTCCAGAAGCTTTTTCACAAAGATATAGTGGTGGAGAGCAAGATCCGTGAGATTGAACAAGAAGGCAAGAGGAAGATGCCACATCGAGGACAACCACAAGGAAGCAATGTACGCCCTCGCTTCTTGCCACCAACTGCACCATACTATGGCTCATCTGCTTCTACTTTCTGCGCTGCAAATCCACCTCGCTCTAATCAGTTAGCGCAGCAATGCCCTATTGTGCAAGCAACCCGTTTGCCTATGCCTCCTGTGCCCCGTCCCAACATGGGTGCCTATGCTCAAAACAAGCCTTGCCCCATCCTTCCTGGTTTTATGGGTAACAAGGCATGCTTTTCATGTGGAGAGGCGGGACACTTTGCAAATCAGTGCCCCGAGAAAGGCCTTGGACAGCCGAGCAATGTAACCAAGCATAACCTATGGCCGAATGGAGGAGCAACACAAGGCAACCGTGGACAGCAGAACTTTGCTCGTGGCTAAGTGAATCACGTCTCCGCTGCGGAAGCACAACAAGTTGAGGTTGTCGTGACTGGTATGATTCTCGCCAACTCCAACCAAGCCACTGTTTTACTTTATTATGGAGCATCATGTTCATTCATCTCATCCAAGTATGTTGCTAAATATAAACTTCCCATATCCCAGATGAAACAAATTATGTTGGTTAATTCTCCCGGTGGAGAGAAGAGGACTAATATAGTATGCCCGGAAGTAAGCCTTAAAGTAAGGGGGGTAGACTTTTTGTTGCCAACCTTATTGTATTGGATTCCCTAGGGATTGATATAATACCTGGAATGGACTGGTTTAGCTTGTACAACAGAGTGATTTAATGTGCTAAGAGGATCGTGCAGTTGACGAGTTAGCACTGTTCTCGTATCGAGTTCGAGGCAGCCCAGCCGACAACCGATAAGGCAGTACTGGACCACATGGAAGAAGTGACATTGGAAAGCATTCAAATGGTTCAAAATTATTCAGATGGGTTTCCGAAGGACTTGCCAGAAATGCCACCTGATCGTGACATCGAGTTTGCCATTGATTTAGTACCCGAAACAGCACCTATAGCTAAGAGGCCATATAGGATGCCTGCTAATGAATTAGTGGAGCTCAAGAATCAAATTGAGGAGCAGCTAGATAAGGGTTTTATATGCCCAAGCTCATCACCATGGGGAGCCCCAGTGCTCTTCGTAGATAAGAAGGATGGAATCCAGAGGATGTGCGTGGATTATAGGTCTCTCAACGAAGTGACCATTGAGAATAAGTACCCGCTACCCCGTATAGAGGACTTGTTCAATCAAATGAAAGGCGCCCGGAGTTTCTCTAAGATTGATATTTGGTTGGGATACTTCCAGCTGAAGATTAAACCTTCCGACATACCCGAGAAGGCTTTTCGAACACGGTATGGTTCGTATGAGTACACCATCATGTCATTCGGGTTGACAAATGTGCCTGCATACTTTATGTACCTCATGAACAAGGTCTTCATGGAGTACTTTTACTAGTTCATCGTGGTTTTCATCGACGACATCATGGTGTATTCAAAAAGCAAGGAAGAACATGAGGAACACTTAAGATTGACATTGCAGAAACTGCGAGAGCACCAATTGTATGATAAGTTCAGCAAGTGTCAATTTTGGCTAAAGGAGATATCATTATTAGGCCACATCATCTCCGAAGGAGGAGTATCAATTGACCCCGGAAAAGTGAGGGATGTTTTAAATTGCAACGCACCGCAGAATGTGAGGGACATTCGGAGTTTCCTTGAGATGGCTGGATATTACGGACGGTTCATCAAGGTTTTCTCCAAAATAGCGTTGCCTATGACTGAATTGCTGATGAAAGGGAAATCATTTCAGTGGACACAAGCGTGTCAAGACAGCTTTATGGAGTTAAAGAAGAGATTGACAACAGCACCAGTTTTGGTGTTGTCGGACGTGAGCAAGATTTTTGATATATACTGTGACGCCTCAAGATAGGGAATTGGATGCGTGCTTATGTAAGAAAGCCAAGTGGTAGCCTATGCATCGAGGCAATTAAAGATACATGAGCTGAATTACCTTACGCATGATTTGAAACTCGCAGCAGTGGTACATGCCTTGAAGATTTGGATCGCCGATTTGAGATCTATACGGATCACAAAACCTCAAGTATATATTCACGCAAATGGATATAAATTTGAGGCAATGTCGATGGTTAGAGCTCATCAAAGATTATGATGTAGGAATCAAATATCACCGGGAAGGCTGATGTAGTAGCGGATGCGTTGAGCCAAAAGGGAGCATGTCACCAACTCACGGTTCGGCAGATGAAACCCGAGCTATGTAAGGGGTTTGAATGGTTACATCTAGGGTTCTTAAATGAGATAGAGGTGATAGAACTAAGTTCAAAGCTGGAACAAGATATATGAGATAGCCAAGCAACGGAGGAGGAGATAAAGGAAATCAAGGAAAGAATCTGACAAGGGATAGAGAAGGATTTCAAAAATACGAGAATGGCACGCTTTGGTTACGGAAAAGGATTTGTGTGCCTAACGTGAAGCACATCCGCAACGCGATACTAAAGGAGGCACATGATTCGCCTTATCCCATACATCCCGGCTGTATGAAGATGTATAAGGAGCTGAAAACTTACTATTGGTGGGATGGCATGAAAAGGGACATCGCTGGATATGTTGCCTTATGCAACACGTGCCAACGGGTGAGGGCCGAGTATCAAAGACCCAATGGATTATTGCAGCCATTGAAATGCCCGAGTGGAAGTGGAAAGAAAACGGTATGGATTTCATAGTCGGATTTCCACGTACTCAGTGTGTGACTCTATTTGGGTTGTCATGGACCGATTGACGAAATCAGCCCACTTTATTCCTATTAGGACCAAGTACACCATGGCGCAGTTAGCCAAGCTGTATATGGAGCAAATAGTATGTCGTCATGGAGTTCCGAAGAGGGTAGTTTTAGACCGAGATTCTCAATTTACCTCTAGTTTCTGGGAAAAGCTGCATGAAGCCATGAGTACATGGTTGAATTTCAGCTCCGTGTATCACCCATAAACCGTTGGGCAAACTGAGAGGATAAATCAAGTATTGGAAGACATGTTGAGAGTTTTCGCCTTGAAACATGGGCGTAGTTGGGACAAGAGCTTGCCGTATGATGAGTTCTCATATAACAACAGTTACCAAACCAGCCTGAAGATGTCACCTTTCGAGGCACTATACAGTAAACGGTGTAGAACACCCCTGTTCTGGAATGAAACGGGAGAAAGCCAAGTGTTTGGACCCAAAGTGCTGCAGGACGCCGAGAAGCAAGTCCAAATAATATGTGAAAACCTGAAGGCCGCTCATTCACGTCAAAAAGGTTATGCGGACAATAGGCAAATGAGTCTGACCTTTGAAGTCAGGAACTTCGTGAATCATAATGTGTCACCTATCCGAGGCCAACGATGGTTCAACATCAAAAGCAAGCTAGCACCTCGCTACATCGGACCATTCAAGATTTTGGGCAAGCGAGGAGAGGTAACATATTAACTAGAGCTGCCGACACACCTCTCCGACGTGCTCGACGTATTTCACGTGTCTCAGCTCAAGAAGTGCCTAAGAGTGCCGGAAGAGCAAGTGCCAATGGACGAGTTAAAACTTCAGGAGGATCTACCTACGTGAAACACTCCATCAAAATCCTGTACATGAAGGAAAGAGTCACGAGGAACAAGGTAATCTGTTAGTGCAAAGTGCAATGGAGTCATCACACGGAAGCCGAAGCTACATGGGAGCGGGAAGAAGACCTCAAGACGGAATTCCCTCATCTTTTTTCCGCTCTATCGAATCTCGAGGGCGAGATTCATTTTAAGGGGATAGGTTTGTAACACCCTCATATTCATCACCATGCATTGCATCCATTTTCATGTAGAGAAGCATTTAAAAAGAGGAAGAAAAGGAATGAAGGAATATAGAAACAAACAAATAAGTAAATAAATAAAAATAGGAGATAATAAAAATAAATAGAAAAGGAAAAGAAAAAAAAAAGAAAAAAAAAGAATAAACCTGACCGCCCCAAATTCCCCCCAGATCCCCCCTATTCTCCAAATTTCGCCCCTAAAATCTCCCCCCCCCCCCTTGGGAATTTTCCCAACATTTGGGGGATCTTTCCCCAAATTTTGGCCAGCCCAAAATCACTAGGGATTTTCCCCCACTTCGGGGATTTTCTTCCCCCCCCCTTGGCCGCACAACCTTAGGCGGAGAAAACCTTATCCACACCAAAAGTCCCCCCTCTAGGGATTTTCTTTTCCCCTAATTAATCTCAGCCCTTTATGGAAAATATTTTATTAAATCCCAGCCACTAGCTCTCACCTTTTCTCAAATTAAATTCCAGCCCTTGATTAAAAGATTTGTTGAAATCCTAGCCCCATTTGCTATTTTCCCCCCTTATAAATAAAACCCCCTCCCCTCTCCTAGCCGCCACCCTGCCCAAAATTCCAGGCCACCGCCCCTCCCGTTGCTGCCAAGCTCTGGTCGCCGCCGTGCTAGTTGCCATCGCCACTGTCGAAGCTCTGCCCCTCCTCGCTGTCGCCGGAGAAGAAGACCCCAGCGCCCTGCCCAAGCTGCAGCACCGTTCTGCTCCGAGGAAAAACCCCTGTGGCTGCCATTGCAAGGAAAAGACCAGCCGCAATGTAGGAGAGGAGGAAGAAGAGAGGTAGGTCCCCGTCACCCCTCTCACCACGTCACTGCTGTTGCTATGAACCCCTTTTCCCCACGCTCTGCGAGCATAAGCTACTGTACATATGTAGATCACGCTCCGGTCTACGTTTTGACGGTGGAATTGATCTACTAATCATAGCCACATCCACACTTATTTCCAGAACCACCATTTGTCGTAAAATCCCATGAAAGCTCGCTGGAACTCGCAAGAACACATGCAAATTGATAGCTACAGGCTGCACTATAGGATTTTTATGGATCCACATCATTGCATCTTGAGTAAAGCCTGTGCATAACATTGATTGCTGTATTATTTGTATGTAAGTGGTCGTGAATAGAACACGCTCAGGAGGCCATCTACGAGGACCTCCAGCCCCAATACTTCGAGACGGTTGAGCAACATGAACTGCGGGAGCAAGGCAAGTGCCCCTTGACCATATAACCTGAGTTTTCAAACTGTTTTGCTTGTGAAAACTGCATGCTTGTGTCAACTTGATGGGGGAACCTTTAGTAGGAGTTTCTAGTTTTGTTAGCCACCCTTGTCGCCGGGAAACATGTTGAGTTGGGTATAGTTGATTTTTCCCTTTTGCTTTGCTTAACTTTCGAGATTCGGGAAAACTGAAATAAACATGTTTAGCTACTGCACTCATAAAGATTAAATTGATGAGAACATGATGATGTTATTGGGGATATCTAGGCAAGCTTGGTTCGTGGTTTTGCTGAATGAGATGGTGGTTTGCTTGCCTTAGATCTAAGGATCGGTTCATGCCAGAACATGCCAGGAAAAAAGTGCCACCACAAGGCCAAATATGGGCGCGTGTTGCTAGCTTGTTATAGACCATTTGATGGCGCGGGGAATGGGAGTCTAGGAGGACTGCCCTGGGAACTGCAGGGTACACGAGGGGGCCCGTGGATGGGTGAATGGAGATTCAAGCCAGCTGGCGAAACTCAGTGGGTCCTTATATTCTAGTAGCCCCTTTGTAAAGGATATTTTGTGATCTCTTAGCCATACACCAACGGTTGTGTAGTGGCAGAATAGAGGTTTTCTATAGTCGCCGACGGGTGACGAAATCACAAACCTGTGGGTAAAGTGGTGCCACCTATGCAGAGTGTAAGACTATCATGATAGTCGTGCTTCCGGTTACATGCACCTGACCAACTTCCATGATTAGACGCAAAACTCGGGATTGTTATTCGGTATGGTTATGGTATTGTCCTTGGGACAGGTTTTTGTTGTGAAAGTTGCCTAGAGGGGTGAATAAGATAATAAAACTTAAAAAAAGTTAATTCAACAAAACAGACAGAGTCCGGACTTGTCCGGGTTAAGGTCTGGACTAGTCTGGATAAGCGCAGTGAAAGTTTAAATTAACGTGTTTCAACGATTCCTAGCACAATTATTTTAATCTAGTGCAAGTAAAAGATACTAAATACTTATCACAAGATTTTGTAAAGCTAAGAGTGCACAAAACAATTTATATGATAAAAATATAGCAAGTAGTGTATGAAACCCTAATATGCAAGATTAACGATGAGCAAGTAAGTGGACAATGACGCGGGAATTTTTCACCGAAGTTTGGTTCCACAAAGGAACCTACGTCTCTATTGAGGAGACCACGAAGGACTAGGTTTCTTTCAACCTTTAACCTCACCAAGTGATCACAAAGATCAAACTCGGTTTATCCACTAGCAATCACAAGTGTAATACAAACTTCCCGGGTCTCACCACAACTTGGGAGCCATCGGGCAACACCTAGCCATCTAGGATTTACTTCCAAGAGTAACAAACACAAGGCAACAAGAAAGTAATGAAAATGAATCAAAGAGCTAAATCCCTAGGTGGCCCTCACTCCAAATCACTCACAAACTCTCAACTTTCAGCAAAAATTGATTTTGTGCACAAGAGGGTGAGAGAGTGGGCTGGAAAAGCTCAAGAATGCTTCTGACAGCTTTTTGAATCGTCAGCACCCAAAATGGGGACCAGTGAAATCCTTTTATAGAGTACATGAAATGTTACCGTTGCCAACCACCAAAGTTCAGACTAGTCCGAAATCCGACCCGGACAAGTCCGGACATGGGGCCCACACTCTGCAGAGTGATGTCCCCTTCAACGGTCACTAAAATTTCAGAAATATTCTGAGTCCGGACTAGTCCGGACCCCGACCAGGAAAAGTCTGGAAATATCAGAACCTTCTTTTCCGCATTAACAGCCGGATAAGTCCGGCTGTCCGGACAAGTCCACATGGAGTCCGGACCCTAGTCCGGACACATCAGAAACTAATTTTCCGGATGCCACACCAGACAAGTCCCGGTCCAGAAGAGTCTAGACCTAATGTCCGGACACATTTGGACACTTCAGTACCTCCTTTTCTGTGGGGTATCCCGGACAAGTCCGTGTGTGGACTAGTCCGGACCTTGTATTCGAACAAGTCTAGGTTTGTCTGGATTTGTCCTTTTAAACTTGTCTATCCTTTCTTTTTAGCTAAAACTCTAAGGATTGAGCTCCAATAATTTTCACACCTACTTGATGTCGTGCCCCTCTTAATAGTACGGCGTTTCCTACAATTAACAAAAATGAAACCTTAATTCTACGTATAGGTCTTCAACGCCCTTTCCATTTTCCTTTTTGGAGGGATACAACTTTATTTTTTCTTTTTCGAATCTGCATACACTCTTTGCAAAACTCATTAGTTCTTTAATTGTTTGTCATTAATCAGCCAAAACCCACTAGGGAGGTCTAGATGCACTTTCAATCTTCACCTTTTTTGTGATTGATGACAACCAATTAATGTTTTCAACAAAACATAGATGAAAGGAAGTTTTGAACAACCATGCTTGTATATATGAAGCCCCCCCCTACATGTGTGCATATTCACATGGTTCTTCGTGGGGTGCCTATTTGTGTGATAAGTAAATAATATGTGATAGGCATGAACATGACACAACAATTAAGTCATTAGGCACAAGGATAATATAGATACAACATACCATTGCAAAGATAAAACAATAATCTTACACATCATTGCACACCATATCCATAAGTATTAAACTTAGTCTACATCACACAAATACAAGCCAACATTTAAATGGTTCCATTACATAAATATAGGCCATGTCCAAATATAGATAAATAGATAAATCTACTCTCGTCCCCCCTTTGGCATCAAAACACCAAAAATGGAAAATAAAGAAAGGGCATCCTACTCCTCATCCTCCTCATCCGCCTTGTCCTCCTCGTACTCCCCATCGCTCCCGTCATCGGCTTCGTCGTCGTTGTCGTTGTTGCGAGTGGGAGGTGCGTCGCTCAAAAATGCTACACCTCCTCCAAAGAAAGCCAGCTCGTCGGTGGTGAGCTCGGGGAAGTCCTGGATGTTCTCTTCGCTATCCTCGGATATCGCCGGAGCGCCCACAAGTGGAATCTCCAACCTTGCACAAATCGACGTGATGTTGTCCTTCACGTAGAGACTATGCCTCTTCCTTACAGCCTTCTCTTTCTGAATCTTCATGCGTGTGTCATGACATATGGTGAAGATAGATTTGAGCACCTCGAGAAGACCGCTGGAGGTGCCTGTAGGAGCCGGAGAGGATGCAGCCCCTCATGCGGCCCTAGCAGCCGCTGTCCGCTCCCTCAAAGTGGCGGAAGGAACGGGAGCCAGGGCAACCAACTGTGGCTGGAGCTTCCGATGCCTCACATTCTTCACAAAAGTCTTCTTTGTAACCTTCTCAATCATGCACATAATATAGGGTGCATATCCACATGATCGAGAAGGATTGTGAGAGGTAGCGAGGATCTCAAAGTAGATGAAGTCGAAGATCTTGAACTTTTTGTCTCCCTTGAGACATTGCATCAAATTCCTCATGTAGGAATTAATGATTTTTGCATCACCGTCCTTGGGAGTCAACGTATTTCTTAGCAAACAATTGAGCACATTGAAAAAGGGGAGTATGCCATGCGTCGATGGTGGGTTGAATGCATAGTTTTGGTCATACATGAAACTCAAAGCATTCTTCATCAATATATCTTCATTGTGTATTTTAAATGGGGCAATCAAAGTTCCTTGCAGCCCTATGATCTTCGCAAAATCCTTGTACGACACGGTGTATTGCTCACTGTGTGTCATCCATGTGATCCTTGATTCTCCATCTAGGTGAAAATACACCGTAGTGTAAAACTGGAGGATCACTTCATTGTTCCATGGGTATTCCATGCCAATAAGTCTCTTGATTGCATGTAGCTCACAGGCTGCCGCAACTTCCTTAAACACGGCGTTCTCCCTCTTCGCCATATACTCCCAGTCGACCCACTGAACATCAATCACTGGCTTTTTCTTTGTGAGGTAGACGGTGCGATAGTAATTGCAGTAAAAATCCGACCAAAATCTGGGATCAGCGGCCATTTTCTCATAACAGTAAGTCTCTTCTTGATCTTTCTGGGCCTCCGTAGCATTCCGGCTGTAGTCCTTCAAACGGGTTCGGCGATACGGGTTCCGAATCAGTGCCGACACTTCCAAGGGCCCAATTGGTTCTCCTGCACCCAAACCTCTGTCACTGCTGCTGCGCCGTGACTGGGAAGCTGGCCCCTTGCCCTTGTCAACGGTGGTCCTAGGAACCTTGGAGACCATATGTTTGGCTTGAGAAGGCGAAGACTCGGCTTTGACTCTCTTCTTGCTCCTAATTTCACGAGTCTCCATTTCCTTTGTCATCCTGACATTTTCACATGATCGGAGTAAGATTCTAGGATCAAAGGATGCAAGAGAATCACGCAAGATTAAATTTTGGGATTCAAACTATCAGAAGCCGGACTAGTCCGGCCAAAGGTCCGGACATGTCTGCACTGTCGGGTCCATACTTTGCTAATATTGGGGTCCGGACTAGTCCGAACTCTACAGTTTCAAACCCAAACTTTTCAATCTCGCACAAAATCAAGAAACTACCTAGCTATACTTCAAAATGACATGGAAGGGGTAGTCTATAGGTCATTCATCATCATACATTTGAACTTATTCGGGGGATTCACAAGGATCTGAAGAAAAAGAGGGTTAGATCAAGAATACCTCGAAAGTGAAGGAGAGGCACAAAATCTTGCGGGGAATTGAGGCGGACTAGTCCGGACTCAGAAATTGATGGGGAAGAGTTCCTTTCACTCCAGACTTGAAGATCCGCTGATTTGCTCGAGGATTTGGTGGAGTGGGATGAATAATCGTCTTGGGGCAGTTGGAGGGCATGTGTGCGCGCAAGTGGAAAAGGAGAGGGAGAAAAGAAGCTCTATAGCCGGGTGGGGTTTATATACCACCACACCGGACTTGTCCAGACGGGTACCCGGACTAGTCCGGTACTGCTCGGACTTGTCCATTCTATTTATGTATGTGTGTATATATATATACATATATATATAGATTATTTTGGACAGGCTTTGATCAATATATTGAATAATTTGGCCACAAAGAAATTTATTGCACTTATCCTGATCATATTAAGTTAGAAAGGCATATTGGAGCCAAGGTTGAGAATTTTCCACAATTCACTGATTGTATGTTTTCTACCCATCTTATTTTTGCAAACCTATTCTAAATCACAGCTGTTGTGCAACACTTCAAGCTACATTTCTAAAGTCTAGGATATTTAGCTCGTTTCTTAGTTCACAAAACTTTTCTCATCTAGTGGCTTGGTAAAGATATCGGTTAGTTATTTTTCGGTTCTAACATGTGAAATGATTATATCTCTCTTAATTGAGTGATCTCCCAAAAAATGGTGTCGGATATCTATATGTTTAGTCCTAGAGTGCTCAACAGGGTTATGGGCAATTTTAATGGCACTCTCATTGTCACATAAAAGTGGAATGTGGCTCATATCATAACCATAGTCCTTTAGAGTTTGTTTCATCCATAGAGATTGTGCACAACAACTTCCGGCTGCAGTATACTCTGCTTCGGCCGTGGATAAGGCAATGAAGTTTTGTTTCTGAGAGAACCACAACACAGGAGACTAGCCTAATAATTGACAAGTTTCGGATGTACTCTTCCTATCAACCTTATATCCAGCATAATCCGCATCAGAGTATCCAATGAGAATAATCTTTGATCCTTTTTGATACCATAGCCATATATTAGGTGTGTGAACTAGATATCTTAAGATTCTTTTATGAGCCCTCAAGTGACATTCTTTCGGCATGGCTTGAAATCTTGCAAACATACACACACTAAGCATAATATTGGGCCTAGATGCACAAAGATAAAGTAAGGAACCAATTATGGAGCGCTATACCTTTTGGTCCACGCTAGTTCTATCTTCGTTGAGTTCTCGATGTCCATTTGTCACCATGGTCGTTTTGATGGGCTTGCCCTTGTCCATGTCAAACTTTTCGAGTATATCTTTTGTGTACTTTGGTTGACTTGAGAACGTGTTTTCTTTGAGGTCCTTAACATGAAAACCTAAGAACTTCAACTCCCCCATCATGGACATCTCAAACCTTTCCGTCATTATTTTACTAAACTCATCACAAAAAGACTTGTTAGTAGAACCAAAATATAATGTCATCGACATATATTTGGCATACAAATAAGTCATCATCAAAATTCTTTGTGAAGAGTGTATAATCGGCTTTTCCTATCCTAAAACCATTTTTAATAAGGAAATCTCTAAGACATTCATACCAAGCTCTAGGAGCTTGTTTGAGGCCATAGAGAGCCTTATGCAATTTATAAACATGATTAGGATATATTGGGTCTTCAAAGCCCGGAGGTTGCTCCACATAAACCTCTTTTTTGATTGGCCCATTTAGGAATGCACTCTTCACATCCATTTGGTAAAGCTTCAAATCATGGTGAGTAGCATAGGCTAATAAAATACGAATTGACTCAAGCCTAACTACGGGAGCAAAGGTTTCATCAAAATCCAAACCTTCAACTTGTGAGTATCACTTGGCCATAAGTCCTGCCTTGCTTCTTGTCACCACTCCAGACTCGTCTTGTTTGTTGCGAAACACCCACTTGGTGCCCACAATATTGGCATTTGGTCTCTTCACCAATTCCCAAACTTTATTCCTTTTGAAGTTGTTCAATTCTTCTTTCATGGCCATCACCCAATCCGGGTCTTGTAGTGCCTCTTCCACCTTTAAGTGCTCCCAAGAGGAGACAAATGAGTAATGTTCACAAAAATTAGCTACACGAGAACGAGTAGTTACCCTTCTGGTGATGTCTCCAAGAATGTTGTTGACGGGATGATCACGTTGAACACTTTGGTATACCCTTGGATGGGCTACTTGAGGCCTTGGATTAACTTCATCTTTACCATCGTCTCCCCCTTGATCATTGCCATCATCTTGATGTTGGTCAACTTGATCTTGCAATTCTTATTGTTGATTGTTTTGATCTTTATCTTGTACTTGTGTTGGAGGAGCAACTCGTGTTGAAGATTGATTCACATGAGCGCGATGCTTCTCTAGTGGGCGTACATCACCAAGAGCCATCCTCCTTAATGCCATGTATGGTGACTCCTCTTCATCTAGCACACATTGATCAACTTGCTCTACTTGTGAGCCATTAGTTTCATCAAACACTACATTACGTGCTATTTGAACACAACCGAAGTTTTTGTTGAAAACACGATATGCATAAGTGTTTGAGTCATAGCAAAGCAAGAAACCTTCATCAGATTCAGATGCAAATTTAGAAGTCCTAGGTTTCTTGATAAGGATATAGCACTTACTACCAAAGACTCGAAAATATGAAACATTTGGTTTGTTACCGGTTAGGATCTGATATGGTGTTTTCTTCAAAATTCGATGGAGATAGAGTCGGTTTGTGGCATGGCAAGCGGTGTTAACCGCTTCCGCCCAAAACCGATCCAAAGTCTTATACTCATCAAGCATGGTTCTTGCCATCTCAATGAGAGCGCATTCTTCCTTTCGGCCACTCCATTTTGTTGAGGGATTATGGGGCCGAAAACTTATGCTTGATGCCTTCTTCATCAAGATACTCCTCCACTTGAGTGTTCTTGAACTCGGTGTCGTTGTCGCTTCAAATCTTCTTAATTCTTAACGAGAAATCATTTTGAGCTCTCTTTAAAAATTTCTTTAGTATCTCTTGCGTTTCACTCTTCTCATACAAAAAGAACACATGTGAAACGAGAAAAATCATCAACTATAACAAGACCATATTTGTTACCGCCTATGCTTATGTAAGCACTAAGACCAAAAAGATCCATATGAAGCAAATCCAAGGGTCTTGTTGTAGTCATCACGTTTTTGGCGGGATGTGGTGCTCCAATTTGCTTTCCGCTTGACATGCACTACAAGGCCTATCTTTCTCAAGCACAATATTTGTTAGTCCTAGAATGTGATCCCCTTTTTGAAATTTTTGTAAATTCCTCCTACCAACATGGGCTAGTATCCTATGCCACAACCAACCCATGTTAGTTTTTGCATTTAAGCACGTGTCAAGTTGAGCTCCGTCCGTGGTAAAATCCACAAGATAGAGTTTTCCCTTCAACACATCCTTAAACGCAATTGAGTCATCACCTCTTCAAAAAACTGTCACAACCTCATTCGAGAACATACAATTGTACCCCTTCTCACAAAGTTGTGATACGTACAACAAAGTGTACTGAAGAGACTCTACATGCAAGACATGAGAAATTGAGTGTTGGGGGGAAATAGCAATTTTACCAATACCAAGCACTCTTCCTTGACTATTGTCACCAAAAGAGATGCTTTCACTTGGATCATCATTCTCGTCATATGTGATGAACATCTATCTTTCTCCGGTCATGTTGTTTGCGCATCCACTATGTAGCCACCATTTTCACCCACCGGAGGAATATGCCTACAAAAACAATTTAGGCCTTGGTTTTAGGTACCCAAACTTGTTTGGGTCCTTTCACGCCAGACACAAGTGATTTGGGCACCCATACACAAGTTTTTGGTTTCTTGTGGTATGACCCAACATATTTAGCAATGACTTTGCCAAGCTTATTTCTCATTAGCACATTAAAGTCATGAAATGGCATAGTGGAAACAAAATGAGTATTTGCATGAGTAGACTTGTCTAATTTCACATTGGTGTAAGACCCTTCCTTAACAAAAGTATGACATTCCTTATTGTTCTTTACTACTCTAGTGTTTTCCTTGCCACCTCTAACATAGACAAAACCTTCTTTCATTAAGGGTGATCTAGAGTTCAAATATGCACTTCTTGCATATTTGAGCTTCTCCTTATCAAAAACATCTTTCTTGGTTGGAGTTTTGCTTTGGGCCTTCTTAAGTTGCTCCTTCAAGCTAAGTATCAATTTTACACAATCACAAGTTTTTGTGGTGGAGTGCCTAGTGGGGTTGAGTGAGCTTTTAGAAGATGAGGCACTATACTTGAGAGTCTCAAATTGCACTTCAAGTGATTTGTGAACTTTTGACAAATTCTCAAATTCATCTTGAAGAGCAACATTTGAACTCTTGAGACTTGAACATATATCTTTGCATGATTCAAGTTCTAAGTCTAGTTTGCTAGTCTTCTATTTTTCAAGTTTTAGTAACCTCTCCAGTTCAAGATTTTTCTCCTTCTCAAGGATGAGTAATCCTTCTTGTTTGTCAAGAATCGCTTCCATGTCAAATACTTTCCATTTTAGAAATGGTCTTATTACTCATCCCCTTAAACAAAACTCCATATCACTACTACTACTATCACAGGTGTTATCACTAGTAATAGACTTGGAGGAGGATTTGGAGCTTACCTTACGCTTTGTCTCCATAGCCATGGACAAGTATCATTTTCCTTCTTCCAATTTCCTTGATTTGGTAATAGTACCTTTTTGCTTGAATGCTTGTTGATAGCTATATTAGCCACTTCTTCATCATCAGATGAGGAGCTCTCATCATTTGTGTCCCACTCTTCTCCAATATGAGCAGCCCCAAAGAATTTCTTTTTCTTGAGATTCTTCTTGTCTTGAAATTTTGTTTCCTTCTTTTTCTTCTTGCCATCATCTTCATCTCTCTTCTCATATGGAAAATTAGCGATGTAATGCCCATACTTTCCACAATTATAGCAAGCTCTTTTTGTCCTTGACCTTGTCATGTCCTTGGACATGTTCTCATAGTTTGTGCTCTTCTTCTTTCTCATCAATCTCTTAAATTTTCTAATGAAGAGGGCCATTTCTCCATCATCCATTGACCTCTCATCATCACTCTCTTCACTTGAGCTTTTTTCTTTCACTTCCTTGTCTTTTGATTTCTTGGACGCCTTGAGAGCAATGTCATACTTCTTGGATGAGGTTGCTTTGTCTAGGTCCTTCAAATGTTGAGATTCTTTCTCCATAATTTCATGGTTGAAAAATTTTCCAAGTACTTCGTCGGGTGTCATGGCATCAAAGTTGGGACTCTCACGTATCAAGGTGCAAAGTGTGAGGTTTCACACCGTGAAGGCCCTAATCATTTTTTTGACCACTTCATGGTCAGTCCATCTCTTGCAACCATAAGCTCGACTTTTGTTAATGAGAACTTTAAGCTGGTTGTACATCTCTTGTGTAGTTTCATAATCCTTTATTGCAAACCTCCCAAGATCCCCCTTAATCAACTCTATCTTGGCCTCATGGATAGATTTGGTACCCTCATGTGCAACCATGAGGGTGTCCCAAATGTCTTTTGCAATTTCCAACCCGTCAACCTTGTGAAATTCTTCCTTTGACAAGGAAGAGATGATGACCGCTGCGGCTTGAGTGTTGTGACGGATTTGTTGCTCTTGATCCGGAGTGAGCTCATCATCATCCTCCGGAATAGGCGAATGAAACATAAAACACAGTTAATTCAACAAAACAGACAGAGTCTGGATTTGTCCGGGTTTAGGTCCGGACTAGTCCGGATCAGCGCAGTGAAAGTTTAAATTAACATGTTTCGACGATTCCTAGCACAATTATTTCGATCTAGTGCAAGAAAAATATGCTAAATACTTATCACAAGATTTCATAAGGCTAAGAGTGCACAAAACAATTTATATGATAAAAGTATAGGAAGTAGTGTATGAAACCCTAATATGCAAGATTAACGATGAGCAAGTAAGTAAGTAGACAATGACGCGGGAATTTTTCATCGAGCTTCGGTTCCACAAAGGAACCTACGTCCGGACACTTCAGTACCTCCTTTTCCGTGGGGTACCCCGATAAGTCTGGGTGCGAACTAGTCCGGACCTGTGTCCGGACAAGTCCGGGCTTGTCTAGATTTGTCCTTTTAAACTTGTCTACCCATTCTTTTTAGCTAAAACTCTAAGAATTAAGAATTAATCTCCAATCATTTTCACACCTACTTGATGTCATGTCCCTCTTAATAGTACGGCGTTTCCTACACCCAACAAAAATGAAACCCTAATTCTATGTATAGGTCTTCAACGCCCTTTCCTTTTTCATTTTTGGAGGAATACAACTTTCTTTTTGCTTTTTTGAATCTGCGTACACTCTTTGCAAAACTCATTAGTTCTGTAATTGTTTGTCATTAATCAGCCAAAACCCACTAGGGAGGCCTTGATGCACTTGCAGGTTGTGATCATGAGTTTGGTTCAGTTATGTGCATATGAGCTGATCATGAGCGAGATGTGAATATGAAATAAGATTGAGAAAGAGCATTGACAGGTTGAGACCTGATAAATGATGAATGATAATGTTATGGAACATGAAGGATGATGAAGTACTTAGTTATGTTGCGATTTAACTCACCTAGGCATAATAGGATGTTTTCTCGTGATTGTGAAATAAAACTTGCTTGCTGCAATGAACCCTTTTGTTTCTACCTTGTTTTAAGTAACATGTCATACTTTTCTCGCACTTGCTGAGTACGACATGTACTCACCCTTGAATTCCCACATATAATTCATCTACAGGAGAAGAGTACTTCGAAGAGCAGGTGGAGTACTAGGCATGCGCACTACCGTCAACATGCCTGTGGAGTTGAAGTTGGAGCCCCATAATCTTTAGTTATTTTCCGCTGTCGTTTAGAGTCTTCCGCTGCAAAATAAGTTAGATATTCATGACTGATACATTTAGTTATTGTAATAAAGTACTAAAACACTATTTTATGTGGTTTTATTCTGAAATTCAGTTTGTGAAGTACGTGTGTATGTGTGATGAAATCCTGGGCACACATGCGCATCACATGGTTCATTTTTCCGAACCGGGTGTCACAAATTGGCATCAGAGCTACGTTGAATGTAGGAAGAAAGCCTGGGTAGAATGGACACTCCAAAACCTATAGGAACACCCCTCTAAACTGCTATTTTTGAAAATTGTTTGGTGCTGCACTTTACGTGTTAACTCAGCCACCACAAAGTCACAGGAAGTTACAAGTTAATTACTACTTCTCAGAACTCATTCAAGCAAACATAAATTAATAAAAATCACACACAAGCTTCAAAATAAATAGTCTTTTCACCAATAAATGTTCCAAAAATGTTAGTGTCCTTAGAATGCTATTTGTATTTCTTGGACTTTTTTAGGTTTAGCATTTATTCGCGTAAGTTATGTACTGTAGCAATCAAGGAGCTCGCCAAGGAACTTAAAGACCCAGACTATGAGGGACTTCTCTAAGATGGTGAAGCCAAGGTCTAACTCCTTTATCATGTTGTTCATATGGTTTTGCAAATGCTCCTATTGGCCTGTTTTTACCATGCATGTTTCTATGACTATTTTAAATATTGTTGTAGCTAAGACCTACTTGATTAGTGGTAGTGTCATTATTTCAGTAGCCTGGCCGACAAGTTAGTTATATGGCATCATGTTGATGATTTGATATTGATGGTGGTTACTTGCTCTTAAATAACGTAGCTTGATGTCATCACTGATCAAATGGAATCTTGTCATCGGCTAGTTGCTCTACTAGCAAGTAACATGCCAGTATATCATCATCCTAGCCAGAGGTTTGGCATAATGACAGTCACATGATAAAAATGTCAGATACCACAAACCCCTCCTTGACTTTGATAACTTACCTCCTTGATATCCTAAGGACCCGTCATCGCACTATAAAGTGATGATGTGTATGTCCCCTTTGTAGTACAAGTTCTTAGGAACCCCTGCGATGTTCGCATCGCAACCCGCTACAACTATTCACCGGGTTTGTGAAAGGTGTCTTGGTGGTGTGAGTTAGGAAGTGGGATGGGGGAACTATGCCAAAAAACTGGTGTTAGGTGAAGTGGGGAAAGGGATGGTTGAGGCAGGATATGGTGAATGAGTAGATGTGTGATTCGGTGTAGTCCACCTGCCGTGGACTTGATGGAGCTGCCTCACCAATATAAGGAACGGTTCATATGACCTCATCATAGTGATCTCGTACAATCATAGAACCTGTATGGGCAGGACTCCCTCTACCTTCTTGTTGACTTCCACATGAGCCATCTGGCGACAAGTAAGGCACGGGGGACAAGAAAAGACACATGGCAGTCATTACCCGTGATCCGACTGGGAAAGTAATTGCTCGAATAGCCCCTAGGTTGCATCCTAAGGTGTGTTTGTTGGGTTACTCAGAGAAGATGAGGAGAACATTGTGTAACTCCTTTGCTAGGAGTACATGACCTATGGGTAACGTGTACAACCTCTGTAGAGTATTAACATCCAGATAACCGTTGTCGCGATCATTGGCACACTATGCTTTGAGCTCCCATTGATTAGTTTTAGTATGCTTCCTTGATTTGGATGTTGTGGCAGTACTTGTCATGTTTTGGATATTATGGCTATGTGCCAAAGGTAGTAGGGCCATGGGGCTTGAACACTCAAATAAAACTTAGGGAACTTGGCGGGATGGAGTTCAACTCTCCCTGGTCCTACCAACTAAAATCATGACTCAGTAACCCTTCTTACTATAAACCACTTCCAATGAGAACCCTGCATGAAATGCTTTTGGGCAACTCTAAGCTATATGGCCACACCTTTCTACGGCCTCGTTGCATAAAACACTTCCGCTTGTGTATTGTTAGGGCTTGATGAGTACCTTACATATTCACTCTTGCTTATTTCATAACCCTCAGAGAATGGATAAGAAGAGGACGAAGAAGACAAAACGTGTAACGACGACAAGTAGGTCTAGTCCTACGCCGAAGGCTGCCTGAGGGGCAGAGTGCAACTTGTTCCGCTGTTGTTCAACTCTTTTGTTTTTAGTGGCCTGGCAGGCCACACGGATTGTAATCTAAGACATGTTTTTAAGATCATAATGGCCCTGTTGAGAATAAAGTGATGTATGGAACTCGGTACCTCCTCTTTTGCGTACCAACTATTGATCCAGGGATTGGTACGGGAAGAAGAAGTGGGCCCTGATAAGGGTGAGTCCCCACAGAGTGGTATCAGACCCGTACTTGGACGTAGGATGAAACCTTAAAGTTATCCACACCACTAGATGCCTAATTTACAAAATACAAGACCATTTCCAAAAAGTCTCCCTCCCTTCTATGTTTCTGCTCTTCTTATCTCGTTAAAAACACTAAATGCCTACTGGGATCAGCAATACCTTCTCAATATATCCTATAATATGGATGGTCCACACTAATGGTTATCGATAGTTTCCCCAAGATTTGTGCTTCCACAACACCTGCACGAGTCGTTTTTGAAGAATTCAGTCACACCAAACCATTGTCGAACCAACGGAAGGGAGTACGATTACAACTGTCAGAAGCTACTCAGTGACATCATCAACCCCTACTAGGAGTGACGCCGACATCATAGCATGAAAGACACACGCCAATCCTCCCGTACCTCAGGTGTAGCCTTAGTATGACTGTAGCTCCCTACGTAGACTTGCTAATGTCATAAGCTAGAGTGAGTCACGAGTAGTGCGCTGGGTAATATAGTATATAGGAGTTTGTAATCTAGAAATGATTGGTGTATTTGCTGGTTTTATTTGGATCTAATATTGAGTGGCAAATTGTGTGCTCTAATGCTAATACAGACCAAATAACAAAATAAAAGAAATAAGTTGTGTGCTTAATAAAATAAATACATATGAGGTACATGTATGTATATACACACATATACATATATGTATTTATATAAAAAAACCCACCTAAAAACAGAAGCGAGAGGTGTATATACGATACAAAATTTGAACCGTATATATACATATACACACATATACGACCAACAATAAAATTAATATACATATATGTACATACACAAAAAAACAACAAAAAAACTAACTAAAAATCTCTCATAATCCATAGTATGATCCTTAAGAGATCTGCCCGCGTTCAAGCTCGTCGTGATGGTGCCACACAGGCAGGAGGGGACCACATTCTGTATGAGCATGCTTCAAGGGCAGGACAATCCCTGCAGGCAGAGTCGTTAGCCGCCATGGTAGAACTCCACGAGCAACAGTGGCACAGGTCAAAAATCTTGATAGAGTAATGGATCCCCAAGAAGGGACTGGAGAAGTAAATAAGGTGGATCACACGACCCATGAAGACGAGGTGATGCCACCACCTCCACCCGCACACTGGCCGATGTAATGGCTTTGCAAACACAATTAATGCAAACAATATCCCAAGGGATGCAAAGACAACAAGGCCAAGGAACCACCTCCATCAAATATGTCCAAATTCATGAGACTCAGGCCGCCAGTCTTCGAAGGTAAGAATGAAGATCCGTTAGCAGCCGGTGACTGTCGATGGAACATAAATAAAAAGCTCAACATAGCCGCTGCAACAGACCAAGAGCGAGTTATGTTGGCTACCCACCAGCTAACTGGAGCAGCTGGAGAGTGGTGGGATAACTACCAACAAACAGCCATAGAGCCGGATGCCATCAGCTGTGTAGAGTTCCAGCAAGCATCCCGTGACTACCATATACCAGAAGGAGTATGGTAACAAAGGCTGATGAATTCAGGTCTTTGAGGCAAGGTGCCATGACAGTCCATAAGTATGTTAGGAAATTCATGAAGTTCGCTCGTTATGCACCTGACAAGGTCAGTACAGATAAGATGAAACGAGATCATTTTAGAAAAGACCTAAACACTACAATGAGGATGCAACTAGTCTTCCACATTTACCTGGATTTCAATACCCTCATGAACCGAGCCATACTATTAGAGTATACTCGCTCCCACATGGATGGAGAACAAAAGAGAAAGTTCCACTACCAGGATAATAAGCCGCAAAATCCATTTCAGAGGTCTAGATTTAAACACCCGCAGAAACTGAGGTACCAGCCTACCATGCAATACCGCACCTCTGAAACTAATCCACCGACACAATCATTTCATCAGAAGAGCACCAATCAATCCCAACATAGCAGTCATAGTGTGACACAAGTACCAAACACCGTCAGGACATGCTTCAACTGTCGGGACCCAGGCCATCTAATAGCAAATTGCCCATACAACAAGAAGTCGATTGATGCACCTGCTCATTCGGGAGGAAGTGCCATTGGATCTTGAGTTATAAGATGTACACCTCCAATATCTGGTCATCAAAGTATAGCTCAACCATTTGGAAGAGGTCGCGTCAACCATATTGGCGCGCAACGGGTTGGAGTGTCACCGGACTGCTTAACAGGTGAGTAACTAGCCAACCACACCCTTGTCATAGACCTGTTTAACTTAGAGCTTTACATCCTTCATCACATCGTAGCTGCTGCTATAAATGCATTGCAGGAGGCCCTTCAAAAAACTCATACTATTAACCATATCAACTATAGCGACTATCAAGTATCGAATTGAACGCATAGGATGTAACAGCCCTAAACTTTTGTAAATTGGTATTTCAACTTATGAAGAACAGTTAAGGAGAAGAAGGACTAATTATGTGTCACATAAATAATGAACACACAATGGGCATGTGAGGGAGTTAAATTTTTTTATCTAACTCATGCTTAACACGTGTTATCATGTAAACAACCACTGTGAAGAGAGTGGTGAAATTTAAAAATCAATTAAGTTATTTTTAAAATGGTTCATGTTCAAACTGTACAAATGCATACAATTGAATCAACCAAGAAATCTCAATTGTATAAAATAGGTTCTCTTCCAAATTTGGTAATTTTTGGAGCTAATGAACTTTTTATTCAAAGGAATCATTGAAAGAGCAATTGAATTCAAATTCAAATTTGAATCTGAACTGAACTTGGATAATTTCAAAATCTGATTTCATAATTGAGTTCCGCATATTTTTCTTAGTCTACCCTCCAATTTTGGAAAATTTTGGACAAAGATTATGTGGGAATCTTAGTCTATCAAGTGTAGAACCGACTCGCCCGTTTCTTCAACGCGCGCCACTGCGTGGCATGCGCTGTCGGCGAGCTGCCTGCCTGGGCACCCCTCGAATAAGCTCGCCGATCTTTTTCTCGGCCCTTATCTCAAACAGACGACCGCAGCCGACGTTCTTTCCTTCTCAGCTCGCTCTCTCTGTTTTTCTCCTGCAAAGCAATCCGGCGCCCGCGCTTCTCTGTTCTCGCTCGCACAGCTCGGCCGAGCTCTGGTTGATTGAGCTCCACACAACAAAAAGAAGCGCAACCTCGTGCCCTAGAGTTCTACCATCTCAACTTTGATGTTCCCGGCTCATTGACGCTTGAAAATCGAAGTTTTCGCTGCCGCTCCGAGGTGAACATGGTGAACGCGTCTCGGCAAACCGTCGCCCGGACGCTAAAGCCATCATCTTCTACACCTTCCTACACGGAAAAGGTGGGCTTGCATGCCTAGATCACGTAGCCAAAGGCCATTTCTCATTTGCTAAATCTGGCGGCTCGAATTTCTAGTTTTCCCAAAACCTAGTTCATCGTGATAGGGTTCGGTCTAGCCTCAAATTCCGGTTACACATGCAACCCTTGGTCGAAACTGGTAGCAATGATTTTCCTCGCATCCTACCGCACACCCTTGAAGAAAAATCTGTGAAAACCATCAAGAATCAGCCATGTTATATGTGACGGACCGGAATCTGTACGCCCAGGATCTCAGAGGGTGGTGCCGCACGATGCGACACCTGACAGCACACACCATAAGGCACACATGGTATTACATCGAAAACAAACTGAATATGTACAAAAGGTAGTACAAACCTTCAGTTTTACAACTAAGTACAGAGTTCTACAACAGAGGAAGCTAAATTTTTACAACTCGCGCCCAACTAACTAGCAAAAGTCGGTTGTCCAGCCCTACGGACAACCCACACTAGCAGCACTCATCTTCAGCACGGCGTGTACGGCTCCCACTCAGCCATGGTCCCCGACGGAAGGTAGCCCTTGCCGGTCGACTCATACCCCGAGTCCGTGGGGTAGTCCTCACCTGCGAAACATTCATAGAAGCAACCGTGAGCACGATGGATCAGCAAGTCTTAACCGACGCCCCTACACATGAAACTCTATATGCGGGTTATAACAATCATAGGATGGCACATTGCAGCAAAGGACAGGCCTACAAGTTCATCCTTAATTCATCTTTTGGTCACAAGTTAACGGTTCATGAAGTCTGAAATTTAGTGAGCAATATTTGGTGGCATACATGTAACCATACAAATTATTCATAACAGCAATATTGAATCATAACATTTCATATATTAGCCTACGTCATGACTCAGTGACCAAGTGGTACTCATCACCACGAGGGACGACGAATCGACTCGATATACAGCTGCAGGGATACCCGAAGAGCACGTCATGTACGCCCACCTGTGGAGCTGCACAGCACGATCACTCGATGTTGTACGGGACAACCTTTCACCAAGCAGCCCAAACGTCGAACCGGTCGCACCCAAATGAACAGGAGGTTCCCTACATGGAGCATCTCTCTATGACCGTTAGCGGGATTCCACCTTGCTGCCCTCAACCTACACCTATAAATCGGTGAGTTATGCCTCGACGCCCGGATGTATAGGTTACATCAGTTTATAGAGGCCCATATATCCAATTTGCCTTCGGTACGTTAAAACTTGATCAGCGTGGGCCGCACACGGATCGGTCCTCAATCGACACGGACAGGGCTGCGCCTACAAGACTTCCTCTTGCTGTTCCCTAGCCCCTGCCTAGTCTCATTTTCTTACTAAAGTGATCTCACATCACTCGAATCAACCCCGTGTGTCCGGAAGCCTATACTCGCGAGTAGATTCCAACTACTCGACTTGTACCGAAGTCTATACACATTAAGCAGAGCATAAACTACTCGAGGACTTAGACACTACCCTCACTCTTGTTCGAATGATCTTGTCATGCATTTGGGGTTTCATCCATCCTACACCTAATGCACATACATACTTCACACTAAGTGTATATAAAGCAAAACTTTATAAAACTTGTTAAATGCAAACCAGGGCTTGTTGTTGCTGCTGGTCTAATAGTGTATAATTCAGTTAGTGTCTTCTCTCCCTTGAGGCTTGATCAACCGATTCCCTTCAATGACCACACTCCGTCGAACTCCGTTGTCGACCACCTTCATTGTAAACACTATCGACATGTATATGTATGGTTTTCATAATACAACTATATAATTTAAAACTTAAACTTGTTACGAATAGAGGATAGTGTGGGAGTTCTAAGAAGTGATGTTTTGCCTCAGTTGTGCAGAAAAATGCGGGGGACCGCCGCCGAGCGACGCCCCAAACAGGACCTTGTTGGGTGGTGCCGTGATATGCAGCACCCAACAGCACACGGGTCGAAGAAACACATCATTATTACATAAATTATTTGCGGAAGCGTATAAGAGTATTTTACAAATACTTATCTCAAAATAAGCTACAGCGGAAGACTATAACTCTCACGACTCATTTCTATTTTAGCAACAAAGAAACAGTCCAGCCCGCGGACGTTTCTTACTAGCAACACGAAGACAAACCACAGCGGCGAGGATGCTCTTGAGTAACCACTCGGAGGTTCCCGAGTCTCATCGGCATCCCTTCATAAGCATGAAGTCAATACCTGCAAAACCACTCGGATAGCATCCGTGAGCATAACGCTCAGCAAGACTTAACCGTCAACCTATGCATGAAACTCTATATGAGGTTATGAACTTAAAGTAGGATGGCATAATGCATAATTAATCTCTCCTAAAAGTGAATCCTTACTTTCAGGTTTTATTTGCAGCAATTTAAGTAACCTTGGGCACGCCACATCTGGAGTCCACAATCAAAAAAGAAATGCTTTCCCCCGATGTAATTTGCTCATGACATAAAAGAATCGAGTTTGCACTAGCTATTCATCCAAGATTCATCACAAAGATAGTATAAACTTCAAACCAATGTGATTAGTTCCTTTCTCATGCAAGTTCTTACTACGTCACGACTGTGAGAACAAGTATGCTCGGTCCATTCCGCGAGCGACGGTGATTCAAATCAATAACACCCGGACTACACGACACGTACGCCCGTACTCGACGTTGCCTACAGCAACCATCACTGACAACGTACATGGCAGCCTTTCTCCCGTTCCACCCCCGTTGAATCGATCAAGTCGACCTGTACAGTAGCCACTCTCATGGTGCACCTACCGACATGAGATGTCATGAGAATGTTACCCACATACTACCGGCCATCTCGCCTGAGGCGACCTGAAAAGGCTCAATGCAAGCTTCTCGAGGTACATCGGTTTACTGGGTCCCATATATCCAGCATGAGTCCAGTACACAACTCAAACTTGTTCAACAGGGCTGCATACGGATCGGTCCTTTACCGACACGGATAGGTCTATAGCACCCAGGCCCCTATGTCCTGCTGCCCCTACAACCTTCAGGTCTCAACTTTAACTTGCTAATTCATTTTTGAACCAATACTGTATGCCCCTATTGTTCCTGAACATGCGAGTAGCATCTCACCACTCGACTTCTACCGAACCTTACTTAAGCATGGCAGTTCTACACGATAAAAGACATCTACCCAATACTCCATGGGTTTATTTGGTCATGCAAGAGGAGTATCAAACAACTAGACCTAATGCACATTTCATATCTTAACCGAAAGTCAAAGTAAAAACTTAAAAGCTGTTAAATGCAAACCGGAGATTGCCTGTTTTGCAGGGTAGTAGTATATAAGCAGTTAGTATCCTTGCTGATCAACCCTTGATTCTCCAGAGGTTGATCCACTTCAATGAATAGCTCCTTTGAATCCCCTTCGTCGTGATTCCTATTGAAATGTATATGCACAGGTTTTATAGAATGCAATGGAAAGAATTATAGAATGGATTTCTTAGGAACAGAGGTTGTGTGGAAAAGCCAAGAATGGCTTGGTTTGCCTCTGTTGTGCAAAGAAATATTAATGTCTTAGCTATACACCAACTATTTTCCCTAGTTAACATAATAGATGAGCTGAAAAGATTTGAATGCAACTGAAGAACAACAACTCCAATGGCTTCAAAACTTTTACAGCAGGTCCTATACTACCTAAGGATTTATCTTGCCAAATTGCAGCTAATGTGGAGTCAAATAGTGTTCCCCATAATTCCTACAATGTCTTATGTACTTTCTCAAATACATAAGTATAATAGGACAAGAATAGGGAGTTATAAAGCTCAACTTGATCTGATAATTTACATGTGAGTTCCTGGTCACATGAAGGTAATTTGGTCAAAAATTCAGACCTTTTGCTTGAGTAATTCGTCCGGGACAATTCCTTAAGCATTTCTATTCAAAAGAATTAGTTCTGAAGTACTGTGCATTTTCATGCCCAATTTAGTGAACTACAATTTCAAGTATGTCTCAGAGAGCTTGACTAAATTTTCCTATGATGTTTGGAGCTATGGATTGCCCAGAATAGATTTTAAAAGTGGGAAACATTGTCTGAAAATGTTTCTGGACTCTTAATAACACAGCAGTTTGTATTTAGCAAATTCCTACTCAAATGATATTCAAATGAGATGAACATTTGCTAGAAGGTCAACAGTATGCTAAAGAATATTCTGGCAAAATTTGAGGATTTTTGGATAAACAAAACTCCCTCAATAATTCTTTTTCAAAAAACTTTCAAAGAATTCTCCAGAATTTAATATTGACTTTCAAACAAATTTGAGTTCATATTTGGATAGATCTCTGCAAAATGAATCCAACCCAATTGGAATCACTCAATTTGGAGTTTTCTACAAAGAGTTATGCTTTTTCAAAGTTGGAAGCCACTCTGGAATTGTTTTCCTTACTGAAATACAACTGGGCCCACTATTTAAATTTCAGCCAATAGAAAATGAGCCACACCGGGCCACAGGTCTTCAGCATGCCAGCACACTGGATCTGGGCCAAAATCGATCACAGATTTAAATCCCCAGCCGCTGACAGCCGGGCCCGGCCCCTTATTCTATCTCCCGCGACCTGTTTCGCGCGCGCGCCGCCCCTACCTCGCCGGAGCGAGCTGCAGCTTGCCGGATCGCCGCTGCCGGCCACCTCTTGAGCTGAAACTCGCCACCAGGGGGTTTTATACGCCGGGGAACATGATGGTGAGGTGTTCTGGGGCTGCCGGTGACCGGAAGATTGTCGGCAACGTGTGGCGGCCTCGGCTGCTCTTCGGCACCGTCGGCTGTGGGTTCTAGCCCGCCAAATCGTCGACCAAAACGCTCTAAAGCACCGACTAGGAAGCTCGACAAGGCCTCAAAATAACTCTGGAATGGTCGCAAGTCAGTCGTCACCGTGCGACCGATCAGTCCCGCCAAGAACACGCTCAGGAGACCTCAAAATTCTCTGCTCCGAGGTGATTTCATGCTAGGGTTTCTAAAAGAGATATGATCGCCGGCTAATTCAGCTTCTATGTGCAAAGTTTGACGTGCTAAGAACAATTAGAGATGGAGAATTCGGAGTTCCTGTACTGGATGCTTGGGTTCAAGCCGCCGGGACAAAATCTTCAAATTGGCCAGCGATGATCCACGGTTTTCTCCAAGATTTGGAGGAGAGCAGCACCACAGTAGCGTGCTCCCATAGCCATGATCGCTCGGCCGTGAAACCCCCTGTGGAGGACTGTCCACGTGAAGCCGATCGCCGCTCTTCTGTGGGTCGCCACTGTGGAGGCTGTTCTAGGGCAAGGATGGCCGGAGCTCAGTGGTTTGGGTGCCGGGGAAGTGGAAGCTGAGCTCGTGGTGCTGTCAAGCAGCTCGGGGAGGAGAGGGGCATGAGTTTTCTTCGGTTTCCCGATCAAGCCGAAGAGGCAGCAGTGAGGCAGCTCCGTTCGATGTCACTCGCGAGGTGGAGAAGGCAAATGAGTTTTCCTTCGGTCAGGGGAGTGGATAACGTCAAAGAAACGAGTGGAACCGACTCTGGGCACCAGCGCGTGGGAGGAGGGAAAAAGGAGGTGGCGCCGCTTCCCCTTGGTGGCACCTGGTGCAGCAATCGGTTGGTTCGAGCAAAACAGAGACAGAGTCAATTGTTTGCTTCATGTGCAAGTTTAGATCCTAAGCTCAATGACATGTGGGTCCCCCACTCCTCTCCTCTCCCAAAAGATCTCCTCATGTTGATCTCTTAAATTCCAAAGGTTTGAAGTTTAAATGTGGGCTAGCATTTGATTTCCCCCAAATTCAGTTTAAATTTGCATAGCAAATTTGAATTTGGCTGGAGTTTTGAAAATGCTTCCATAATTCCTTTTTGGAGCCCACCCTAAAAATGAAAAGATTGTCATCCAACTTTTTCCTCAATTTCCAACTAAATGGCTGCATGTTTATTCAAAGTTTTTTGCCACCATTTGTATGAACTTTGAATTTAAAATCAGATTTTTAAACTTACATGCAAACAGCTATTTAAATCCTTATTGGTTCAACACCTTCAAATAAAGATGTGAGCCTCATTTTGGATGATCATCCATGTATCACTTTGCATGAAGAAAAGTTTTTGCAAGTTCCATTTTTCATGCCTTTGCCACACTTATGAATTCAAACCTTAGTTTTATTCATGTACATATTTTGGGACTTTTACATTCCTCCCCCCTTAAAAGAATCTCGTCCCGAGATTACAAAAGAAGAACGAGACGGGAGAGGTAATTTACAAACTGTACAAAGCTAAAAGTTCCGGATAGTTGGTGCGGAGGTAATCTTCCCTTTCTCATGTCGCCTCTTCCACGGTATGATTACTCCACAGCACCTTGTAAAATTTGATCGTCCGGTTCCGGGTTACCCGGGTCTTTTCATCCAAAATCTGAACCGGTCGCTCGGTGTAGGTAAGGTCCGGATTCAATTCGTCGATTTCTTCGGTGTGGACAGCAGCGGTAAATTTAAGGCACTTCCGCAGCTGTGATACATGAAACACATCATGAACACCTGCAAGACTTTCCGGTAGTTCCAGCCGGTAGGCTACGGTTCCGCACTTCTCCGTGATAGCAAAAGGACCACAAAAGCCGGCAGCGAGTTTCCCTTTACACCGAACCAGTGAATTCCCTTCATCGGAGATACACGAAGATAAACGTGCTATCCGATGTCAAAATGCAATGGCCTACGCCTTTGATCAGCGTAGCTCTTCTGTCGGGATTGTGCAGCCTTCAAGTTCTCTTGTATCAACCAAACTCGGTCTTCGGCTTCGTTGACAAGATCAACCCCAAACAGAACTCTTTCGCCGGACTCACACCAATTCAGCGGTGTGCAACACTTCCGGCCGTAGAGAGCTTCATACAGTGCCATTTTAATACTCGCTTGATACCCGTTGTTGTATGAAAACTCCGTCAACGGTAAGTGATCATCCCAATTCTTAACGTGGTGGATTGCACACGCTCTGAACATGTCCTCAAGTACTTGGTTCAACCTCTCAGTTTGTCCATCGGTTTGAGGGTGATATGCGGAGCTTCTAATCAGCTTGGTGCCCAACGAGGCATGCAGCTGCTCCCAAAACAAGCAATAAACAGCGCACCCCAATCTGAAACGATAGTCTTTGGAACACCATGTGAGCATATAATCCTCGAGATATATAGCTCCGCATATTGCGTTGCTCGATAATGAGTGTTCACCGGTATGAAGTGGGCTGATTTCGTCAACCAGTCGACACTTCCTGGATGTGAGTGGTAATCCGACGATGAAATCCATACTCACATCCTCCCATTTCCATGCCGGTATCTTCAGATGTTGTAGCGGTCCGGCTTTCCGCATGTGATCAGCCTTGATCCGTCTACATGTATCACACTCGGATACGTACTTAGCAATTTCCCGCTTCATCCTCGTCCACCAAAATTTCTGTTTCAAATCTTGGTACACCTTGTTACTGCCAGGACGAATGGAAAACTTTGACAGGTGGGCTTCATCCAAGATCTTCTTCCGGAGTTTCATATTACTTGGTACCACTATACGGTTGTTGAACCATATTGTACCGTTCTCATCCTTCCAGAAACATTTCACCTCTCCGTTATCTAGTCTTCTCCGTATGTGAGACATACCTCTGTCTCTTCTTTGAGCCTCAACAATCTCTTCACGGATCGTTGGAATGAGAGCAATATTGTAAAGTGCTCCATACGGAATGACACGGAGACTTGGTTCTTCATCTCCCAACTCAGCAATCGCCAAGTTGTGAACGTGGGCTTTCCGACTAAGCGCATCGGCAACCATGTTTGCTTTTCCCGGATGGTAGTGGATCTCAATTTCATAATCTAAGATGAGCTCCAACCATCTCCGTTGTCTCATATTCAGCTCCTTCTGCGTGAAGATATACTTCAGGCTTTTATGATCGGTGTAAAGGTGAACCAGATTACCAAGTAGATAATGCCTCCACATCTTTAACGCCAACACCACTGCAGCAAGATCGAGATCGTGAGTTGGATAATGCTGCTCGTGGTTTCGCATTTGATGAGCCCATAGGCGACTACATGCCTGTCTTGCATCAGAAAACAGCTGAGACCGATGCCGGATGCATCACAGTATACATCAAATGGCTTCGTCGTGTCCGGCTGAGCAAGAATTGGAGCTGTTGTGAGATGTTTCACTAGAGTTTTGAATGCGGCTTCACATGCTGCATTCCATATATATTTAGTGCCCTTCTTCAGCAGCTCCGTCATTGGTTTAGCAATTTTTGAGAAGCTCGGAATGAACCTCCGATAATACCCCGCTAAACCTAGGAAACTTCGGACCTCGTGGACTGATTAGGGAGATTCCCACTTCAGCACTTGTTCAATTTTGCTGGGGTCCACGGCAATGCCTTCTGCTGAAATAATATGGCCTAGGAAAGGCACTTGATTTATCCAAAATTCACACTTGCTGAACTTGGCATATATCTTGTGCTCCCTCAGCTGTTGTAGCACGATGCACAAATGTTCAGCGTGCTCTTCTTCAGATTTGGAGTAAACCAGAATATCATCGATGAATACCACGACGAACTTGTCTAACTCCCGCATGAACACCGAATTCATCAAGTACATGAAGTGTGCCGGAGCATTGATTAACCCAAATGACATGATAAGGTACTCATAGAGTCCGTATCTCGTCGACAAAGCTATGTTCAGTATGTCCTTTGGTCGGATTTTGATTTGATGATACCCAGACCAAGATCCATCTTCGAAAATACCTTTGCACCCACAAGTTGATCGAACAAGATGTCGATGAGGGGCAAGGGATACTTGTTCTTTATCGTGACAGCATTTAGAGGATGGTAATCAACACATAACCGCAGTGTTTCGTCCTTCTTCTTAACGAACAGCGCAGGGCAACCCCAAGGTGAAGAACTTGGTCATATGAAACCCTTGCTCATGAGTTCATTTAGTTGCTCCTTCAACTCTGCTAGCTCGTTAGGTGTCACCTTGTAAGGCCTTCGTGAGATAGGTGTTATTCCCTGCGCTAGTTCAATCCTGAACTCGACGTCCCATTCGGGCGGCATGCCTGGTAAATCATCGGGAAACACGTTGGGATAATCACGTACCACCGGGTAAATCATCGGGAAGTTTAAGTGCTTCCGTGTGGTATGCCTCCGCCATATCAGGGTCCTCGCTGTCTAAAAACAGTGTGTGCTGTCCGTGAATCGGCGAGTCAATCTGGACAGTCCGGTTACAGATATTGAGAACGGCACCGTGACGATTTAACCAAGACATCCCCAATATTATGTCTATATTCTGCCAATCCAACATAATCAGCGATGTTGGGTATATTTTTGCGCCCAAACACAAAGCTGCTCAGGACACAATCTGATTAGCAGAGATATTTCCTCCCGGTGAACGTATAAGATAACTCGTTGTGAGAGTATTGGTGCTGATCCATGCATGTTTTGCTGATAAAATTGTGGGTTGCACCGGAATCAATAAGTATGAGCACGGGCACGTCTTTGAGAGTAAACATGCCTGCTAACACCGGTGCTCCCTCTGGGACATCTTCAATAGAAAGATGTTGCACACTCCCAGATTGCAATGCTGTTATATTAACTTGTGCAGGTGGCGGCATACCACAGGATGATAATGGTTGTCTGGTGTTCAACAACTTCTCCCGGCATTCTTGCCTAAATGCCAAGAACGGTGGCAATAAGAATACAGGTGTTTCCCCGGTTCTTCGTTGACTTGTGGTTGAGAAGTTGATGTACTTGGCTGCAGCAATGATGCAACAGGTATCATTCGTTGCTGCGGCAATGGTGTTGCTTCAAGACATGATAATTGAGCAGGAAATCTATACTGAGTTGATCTTACTGGCGCTTGCCATAATTCATCGGATGGTGTGTGATACACCACACGGTACTTACGAGGAACAACTGGTGTGTCTTCTTGCACATCATCCCGGTCCCTCTTCTCTGCTTGACACTCAAGTGTCGCTTGTTCTTGCAGCAGAGCAGTACTGATCAACTCGGTGTAATTGCCTTGATTGAACAAAGCTAACTTATCGTTTAATATGGCACTCAGGCCATAGAAAAAGTAGTCACACCTTGCAGCTTCGCTCATCGCATAAGCAGGAGCATATTGTGCCAAAAGGTTGAACAGTTTGACATAATCGAGGACACTCATGTACCCCTGCTTCAAGTTCCTAAATTCTTGCTGCTGGGCCTTGATAAAGCCCATAGGAATGTGATGAGCACGGAATGCTTCATGAAATTCCATCCATTCCACTTGATGGCTTTCCGGAACGGTGGCAAGATAAGCGAACCACCAATTTCCGGCGGCTCCATGGAGCTGTTGAGCTGCAAATATGGTCTTCTGATACTCATCGCACTAAAACACTCCAAACTTGGACTCCATCACCCGAAGCCACTGATCAGCTTCCACTGGTTCGTTGACTTCTGTGAAAATTGGCAGTTGTGTCTCCAAGAAGTCCAAATAGGTGTTCCAAGGTGGAACGACCTGTTCTGTACATTGGAGTAAGCCCTGTTGTACCAAGGCTTGGAGTAGTCTTGTGTTCTCTTGACTTGAATCGACCATCTGAGCCATGACATCCGCCCATACCGTTGATGGCGATGTCCGTGGTGGAGTCGAGTCATCGCCGTCTCGGTGAGAACCTTCAGCCCTACTCGGAGAATGAGTAAGCACCATACTGCAAAAGAATAATTTTGAGGGGAGTCAAAACTTGATCTAAGCAGTATGTGAAAGTATGTAAAGCATGAACATGCTAAAACTTTATGAAAGCATAACAAAATTTCATGTTGACACATCTTCCTAAAGCTAACATATTCAATCCCTTATTCTGTACTGAACAGACCTTTCTGTACTTAACCCAGATTTTGATCAGGTTATTAGCATTTTAATAAATCAAGTTGAATACCAAAGTTAAATTTAACTTCATAATATTTCCAACAAGTACTGATATGCCCCTATATGATTTCTGGATCAAAAGTTATGATTGTTCAAAGTTGACAGATTTTCTGGATAAAATTTGCCAGCATCTCCTTTGTATGTGGCTGTTTTCATCACAGTTGTGCATAAAATGGAAGTAAAATTCTGAACAAACTATAAACTACAAACTTGTTGAAAATTTCCTAATCTTTCCAACGGTGTATCATATGATCCTTAGGGATTTTTCTACAGAATGTTATGGCTAATTTACAGAAACATCCAGAGAAGGTTGCAGCTGTTCTGTTTTCTGAACAGTTTGCATTCATATGGACATTCAACCAAGTTGGCGTTTGATTTTGCTCTGGAGTTCTACAGAAAAGTTGTAGATCACTTAAAAACCTTTCCATAACTGCATCATACACCTCCATTGGGTCAATCTACTCAGAGTTATGCTCTGTCAAATCCAGCAAAATTTCTGCCATAACAGAGCACTCTTTTATTGAGATCAAAAGAAGCCTAGCAATTCTCTTCTTTGAAACTTAGTTCAAATGAAGAGCTCAGTAACTAATATGTTCTTTACAACATCCATTTTTTAGTTTGAAAGTTAGTCATGAATGATTTATTCAAAGGAAAGAAGACTATCCAATGTAGTACGGTGGCGATGCTCCGTAAGACATATGACGGTCCTATGTTGCCTCACCAAAGAAAAACCTAACCGGATTACACAGGCATATACGTATCCTTAGGTGGCACTAAAACAGTCACTCGCAAACATGTTCTACACGCACTAAGGTTTTCGTGGTTAGTACCTACATAAAACACACTCAATCATCAGGTTCGGCTGCACACCGAACCTTGTACCAATACCGTTTGTACACCCGTCCGTCATCACTCACACGGGTGCTCTCAAGCCAAACACACCTTGAGCTACGTGTTCACGTTGCTGACCACATGACAGGGTTTCCCATACTTGCCCAAAGCACGCCAGGGAAGGGCGCTGCTCGAATAACCCAAACGACATGAAGAGTTGTAGAGGATACTAAAGCGGGTCGGGTTACCTGCCACCCGTGGGGCTCCACCCTTCAGCTGGTGCGCACTGGTGGACAGCGCTTACGTGCACCCCCCAAAACATAACCGTCCCGAGATGCATGATTTTCCAACATAACAAATAGGTTAGGTTGCCACCTTCATAATATGCTAATAGTAGTCCTTATGTGGGCCTAGTACCGTTATCTCACCGTATCCTAAGTTTTTAATGTAATATGATGCTCAATCCGTGCTCTGTTCCCAACACAGCTCTGATATCACGCTGTGGGGGACCGCCGCCAAGCGACGCCCCGAACAGGACCTCGTTGGGTGGTGCCGTGATATGCGGCACCCAACAGCACACAGGTCGAAGAAACACATTACATTACATAAATTATTTGTGGAAGTGTATAAGAGTATTTTACAAATACTTACCTCAAAATAAGCTACAGCAGAAGACTATAACTCTCACGACTCATTTCTATCATATCAACAAAAAAACATGTAAAAGTCCCAAAAACGTGAATGCAAAGAAACGGGTGATTGAACGTCATCGTGTTTCTGGTTCATGAAAAATGGGACTTACAAAAACTTTCTTACATGAGATGGTCTACGTGAGGTTCAACAACACGGGTTCAAGCATTCATTTGAATGTGTTGGACCAAGGTGGAGTTAAACTCATGAGTAGTCATACATGTGTATGAGAAAGAACAAAAATAAGACCTTTTAGACTCCAAATGCTCACCTCAAAGTGCTGCCAAATATTTGAACACACATGGAACCTCACACAGTTGAAGGTGAGGAGAATTATGGTGGCAACTTTCTGATTTGAGGGTAAGCTAAAAAGGAATGGATTATGCTCATGTTGAGTTCATTCTGAATTCAAACATGTTAAGGCAAGGGATGACTTGAGTTATGTCACATGAAATGATAAACTCAAACATGGACATGTGGGGAGAGCTAAAATGTTCTTTAGCTCAAACTGAACACATGTTAACCTAGGGAAGAATTTCACTCCCAAAAACCTAACTCATAGGCACATTCTCTATGAGCAGAGGGGAGGAAAGTTTAAACCCCATTTTTGAACCCTTGCAAAGCATTCATGTTCAGATGGTCCAAATGCCTATATGTGAGATGACCTTTTTAGTCCTCAGGTATAAAAGAGCTTAAGATCTAAATTTGGAGAAATTTTGAGCTCATATACCATGTGTTCAAGGCATTATTTGAGATCACCTTCAAACTCAAAGTTGAGGGGCTTAGTCAAACTGAACTTGTGAAGTTCAGATCAAGACTAAGGTTGATCAAGCATGGGCTAGAAGCAAACCAAAGTTTTCCACCCAAATTCAAATGGGTCTTTACAAAAGAAGACTTAAATATTCAGTTTGAATCAAATGGTTCACTTCAAGGCAAAGAAGGCCCTTTCTAAAAGGAAATTCAAACTGTTGTTTGAAAAGTTGTATTTGCAATGCGCAACTCAAGGATCATATGACATATTTGAATTCGTCAGGTCCAAATTATGAGGAAGGCAAATTTTGAGCAAATTTGGAGGTGCTTTGATATGTATATCAAAGGGACTTGTAAATTTCCTTGAAATTTGAATTCAAATTTGAAACTGAGGCACAACTTGTCAAATTGCCAATTGGCCTTTGAATTTGAGCTCTTCATATCTGAATTTGCAATGTGCCAAGATTGGAGATATTTGTGAGAATTTTGGAGATAAGAAGAGGAGCAGTGGGACCCAACTGTCATTGGGAGGGGTAGACTTACTGCCTAAGTTTTTGGCTCTGTTCAGACACGAGCTCGATCAGGTCGATCACAGGGTGCCACTGAGAAGCGGCTACCACCACCTCCTGCTCAAGCTTGCCCCCCCATGCACGGGCGCCAGAGGCGGTTCACCCGGCGCTTATCTTTCTCCCCCGAGGCAAACACGAAGCCTCTCACTCGTGCTCGTGGTTTTCTCCTGCTCCTGCGCCCGAAAAGCAGCCGCTGGCGACGCCTCTGTTTCCTTCAGTTGTCCACCAGCTCGCGCCCCCGTTTGCTCAAGCTGTCCACACAAAAAGGGAGCGCTAACGAGTGTACAAGATCCTCCTCAACTCGTCTCCGACGTTCCTGGCTCAGGGGGCGCCCAAATCAACGCTTAACGCGAGATACTGAAGCTCACCGGCGAAGGGGCAACTCGGGTCACCGTGGCCAGCTCATACCGAGGCTTTTCACAGCCAAGCAAGCAACCTCCGAGATGCGCCGGGACTTCACGCTGCTCTCCCCCAAGTTTCAACTCGAGCCGTGCAACGTAGCTTGGGAATTTCAAGTTTTCCTCTCGGATGAGGAAAACCTAACAGCGGGTAAGATTTTCAGAAATCGACGCTTAATTCTCGGTTAGACTTGTTCATGTTGCGCACACGGAAGCTAGAAGGGTTCAGGCACAATTTTTCCTTCACATCTTTATCCTAAAACCGAGTAAGAGCACCGAATTTCGGGCTTTCCGATCGGCGGCCATGGCGGGAACGCGCGGGCGCACGGTGACAGCCGGGTTGGCGCCGTTTCCGCGCCATGTTGAGGCCTTGGCGAGCTAGCCTGACCTCCACTGATGCTTTAGCGTGGATCCTCCAAACGTTTGGCGGGCTAGGGTGCTCAGGCCACGGCGCCGAAGCTTCACCGAGGGGTGCGCGCGTCGCCGACCAATTTCCGGTCACAGGCAGCCCGAGATCACCGCACCAGTGAATTCCTCGTAGCTAGAAACCCCCAGGCGGCGAGTAACGGGCCGAAAAGCGGCCGGGAAGTCGACTCCAGCGAGCTCCGACGAGGCTCCGGCGAGGAGGCGGCGCGGGAAAGAAAACGGCCCGAGGAGGAAGAAGGTCGGGCGGGTCCCACGTGTCAGCGACGGAAAAGTTAAATTACTGATCGACTGCGGCCCCGTGATCCAGTGTGGCTGCGCGGGAAGAGTTCTGTGGCCCCGTGTGGCTCAGCTCCAGCAGCTGACACGTGTGTGATGGGCCCATGGTCAGAATTTAAACTTTTCCCGATTTATTTGGATTTCTAGATTCAGTTCAAACTTTAGAACCTCATAACTTTGCTAGGAAGCTCCAAATTTAGTGATTCAAATTGGATTGGATTCAGGATGAGAAGTTCTATCCAAATATGCAGCCCACTTTGCATGAAAACTAATAGAAAATTCTTTAAAGCTTTTCAGCAAAAGAATTCTAGAGGGAGTTCGGTTCATCCAAAAATCCTCAAATTTTGCCAGAATATTCTTTTCAATGTTAGGAGACTACTGTAAAAGTTTCAGATCATTTCGTATTGATTTACTTAGGGTAATTCTGATTTCAAGTTTCTATATTCAAATGAATACAGAAACATTTTCAGAGAATTTCCAAAACTTGGAAATTCAGTTCTGGGAAATTCTTAGCTCCAAAAATACTAGGAAAATTCATGCATGCTCCCTGAGCTATGTATGAAATTGTAGTTCACTTGAATTTGCATGAAATTGCAAATTTATTCAGAACTAATTACTTTTTTCCTAAATGCTTAGGGAATTGTTCTGGGTGATCTACTTAGTGAAATATTCTGAATTTTGGTCCAGAGGACTTTCTTGTGACAAGGAACTCACATGAACATTTTCAGCTCCATTGGAGCTCTGGATCACCACTATCCTGTTCAACCTATTTAGATGAGTAGCACACAAGTGATGAAATGTAAGATCATGTTGCTTCACCCAAACCAAATCACTAGCCCTAGTGTCATTTTAAATTCTTAAACAGAGTTCCAGTTTTAAACTTGTCTTTAGAACTTGTTAGCAAAAGTTTTATAATTAAACATGTATACATATTCATAACGTGTAGTGATTAAACGTGGAAAGTGAAGAAGGAGAAGTTGAGCTTGGATCAAGGAGCAAGAAGGCAGGGATTGAGCTTCAAGTCATCAGCAACTAACATCACATTATCTAACTTTAGTCACCTGCAAAACCAAGGCAAGCCCCGGTTTGCATTTAAGTTGTTTTCTAAAGTTTTTACTTTGTTCACTACTTTGGGTCAAAGTTTGTATGTGCATTAGGTCAAGAATGTTTTATACTCCACTTGCATGACCAAAAAGAACCCTGGGATCAAGGGTAGAATGGTTTCATCGCTGTAGAATAAGTCCGTGCTAAATAGGCTAGGACATCCGGTAGAAGACGAGTAGTTGGAGTCTACTCGCGAGTTATAGTTCAGGGTTATAAGTGTGGTTGGAAGGGAGAGGAAAACTAAAGTTTACATTTCTAAATATGAGACCGGGCAGAGGGGTTAGGCAGCGACAAGACGAGGTCTTGGTCGAGTAGCTCTGCCTGTGTCGGTTAAGGACCGATGTGTGTGCCGCGTCTAGGAGCAAGTATTGAGTTGTGTACCGGATGCTTACTGATATATGGGAACCAGGAAACCGATGTACCAGGTTCAATGGGATGTAGAGGCATACCACATCGTCTCGTTAGACCTATGAGCCCGAGACGGCGCGACCGGTTCTACAGTCTAGTGTCCTGAAAAAGGTTGCCACATACGACGTAATGAAGGACGCCAGATTTGGGTCTTCAGAGGTGGGTGTATGTGTGGAGTTATCCGGGTAGTGTTTGATTCGAATCACCGTCCCTCGCGGTTATTGAGTACCGCTTGCTCCCATGTTGTGACGTAGTAATCAACTTGTGTGGAAACAGTTTGCAAAGTTTAATTACTGCTATGATTACTGTAAATTGGATGAAAACCTTGTTTGAAGTAGAGATAGAGCAAACTAAAGTTATTTTCCACCTTGAGACAAGTAACATTGGAATGAAGCGTTTCTTGTTTTATTGTGGAGTTCCAATGTTGCTGGGCGCAAGTCCACTACTATTATGGCTAAAATCTGAAAGTTAATAATGAACTCGTAGGCGAGTCTTTTCGCAAATTACAGGATTAGGTCTTAAGTTATCCTCATGTAGAGTTGCATGCTATAGAAGAGACGGTTAAGCCTTGCTGAGCCTTTATGCTCACTCTTGCTATATAAGTGGTTTTGCAGGTAAACCTTGACGCTATAATGAAGGTTGTCCGGTGAGACTCGGGAACTTCCGAGTCATGTCACACTTGGAGAACCTAGCCGCTGTCATGTCTTTGTGCTGCTAGCGAGAGGAGTCCGCGGGCTGGACCCCTTCTCAAGTGCTTCTTAGATATTAGACGTGAGCTGTTTATAGACTTCCGCTGTAGCTATTTTATGTAAATTATTTACAAAGAACAATTGTAAGCTTCCTCTTTTGATTTATGTAATACAGGGTTCCTTATATGTGTGTTGTTCGGTGCCGCATAACACGGCACCACCCAATGCGATTCCCGGGCAAGGTGCCCCGTCCCCGTGGTACGGGACTGGCGGGGTCCCGTCAGCATGGTATCAGAGCCGCATTGGTAATAGCGCACGGAATAAGGATCGTATTATGACAAAAACTTAGGATAAGGTGAGGAAACGGTATTAGGCCCACATAAGGACTATAGTAGTATAGTACTTAAAGTGGCAAGACTAACATATGTGTTATAATTCTGAATTTTGATTATGTAACGACGCACCTACATTCTGGTAAGAATGGTAAGGAACGCCACCAAAAGCGGTTCAATTTCGGTTAGCTCCCCTGACGAGGAAAGTGGTTCAGGGAAAGGTCTCATAGCTTGGTGTGAGACGTTAATGTGATACTCTTGGACTCTTCATGTTCCTGAATTCATATGAAACGCTGATCCCTAGCGTGCATTAGGCAAATAAGTGGAGACCCCATCGTGTGGTCAGTAACATGATAGTGTGTTCTTCTAGAAATAGCCTAGGAGGACATACGCAGCGCTTTCCATCGGCGTGCCCTGCAGGGCAGTAGGTGGTATCCGTTGGGTTGATAACATTCCCAACCATGACGACCCGTTCATGATATACTCGGGTTCCCCGTCGTGTGGTGTAGAAACACGATCATGTACCTTGAGACGTGGCTTAACTCAAGGACGGCCGTATGGCAATGATACGGGCGTTTGTATTTACTTTCAAATATGGAACTGACTGAAATGAAACAACCTTTGAGTGCACCACTATTGAGTGTTCTTCTGCAGGTACTAACCATGTACGTATCCCGTCTAGTACACGTTTGCAAGAGACCGTCTTAGTGCCAATGATAAAACGGATATGCCGGTGTAATCCGGTTAGGACTTTTCTTTTGGTGAGGCCACGTAGTACCAACATGTTTCTTACGGTGCGTCGACACTGTACTACACTTAATAATCCCTTCCCTATGAATAAATGATTCATGAACTAACTTTCAACTAAAAATGGAAGTTTGAAACAAGTATTAGTTACTGAACTCTTATTTTGAGCTAAGATTCAAATGAGAGAAGGTCTAGGTTTCAAAGATTTCAAAACACAGAATGCTCTGTTTCTGGCAGGAATTCTTGCTGGACTTTAACGGAGCATAACTCTGAGTAGTTTGACCCAATTAAGGTGTATGATACAGTTCTGGAAAGATTTGCAAGTGCTCTGCAACTTCCTTGTAGATCTCCAGAGCAAAATCACACGTTAAGTGGGTGAAAAGTCCAGTTGAAAGCAAACAGTTCAGAACTAGGACAGTAGCAAAAACCTCTCTGGATCTTTCTGTTTTTAAGCCATAACTTCCTGTAGAAAAATCCTTAAGGAGCCTATGATACTCCGTTGGAAAGGTTATGAATTTTGCAACATTGTTGTAGTTCAAAGTTTGCACAGATTCTTATTGTATTTTCATATACAACTGTGATAAAAGTAGCCACGTACAAAGGTGATGCTGGCAAATTTTATCCAGGAATTCTGTCAACTTTGAGAAATCATAACTTTTGATGCAGAGACGATCTGGAAGCATTTGAGTACTCGTTGGAAAGATACTGAAGTTAACTTTAACGTTGATATTCGACTTGAGTTATGAAAATGTTGTTACACGGATCAAAAGCTGGGTGAGGACAGAAGAGTCCGTTCTGTACAGCAAAGAGAACGGGTTAGGCCTATCCCACGGAAGTGATTAAACTCGAGGAGTTTCCGGTGGGATGTGAAGAACTGATGCATTTCCGATAAGTTACCAGGCATGCCGGGTAATGAGACGTCAAGTTCAGAATTGAACTGACGCTGGAAACAACACTGATTTCACGAAGGCTGTATAAGATGGCACCCAATGAACTAGCGGAGTTGAAGGAGCAACTAAGCAAACTTATGAGCAAAAGTTTTATACGACCAAGCTCATCACCTTGGGGTTGCTCTGCGCTGTTCGTTAAGAAGAGCGACCAGACACTAAGATTAAGTGTTAATTATTGTTCGCTCAATGCCGTCATTATAAAGAATAAGGACCCTGCCCCGCATCGATGGTTTAACTGATCAACTAGTTGATGCCAGGGTGTTCTCGAAGATGGTTGGGGCTCATAAGACAGTATGACATTAAGATCCACTATCATCCGAGAAAAAGTGAACACGGTTACCGACAGGTTTAGTCGGAAAGGCCACGTTCACAACTTGGCGAATGCTGAGTTAGAAGAAGAAAAACCCAGTCTCCGTGTCATTCCGTATGGAGTACCTTATAACACTGCTCCCATTCCAGCAATATGATAAGAGATTGCTGAAGTGCAAAGGAGAGACAAGGGTATGTCTCACCTACAGATGGGAATAGACAATGGAGAGATGAGGTGGTTCAAGAAGGACAATGAGGGTACTCATTGGTTTGAGGACCGTACAGTTATACCTCGTAAGATGAAGCTCTACAGCCGGAAATGTCGTACACCGTGGAAGTGATGTGAGTACGGTGAAAGAGTACTGTTCGGGGTTGATTTGTCAATGAAGCCGATGGCCGAGTTCGGACAATAGAAGCGAACTTGAAGGCTATACAATCCTGACAGAAAAGTCACGATGGTCAAAGGCATAGACTGTTGCATTTCGACGGTAGAGAACACGTTGTCTTTGCGTGTCTCCGATGAAAGGAATTCACCGGTCCAATGTAAAGGGGGGATTTTGCTCCCCGAGCCTTAGATCCACTTGCTATCACGGAGATGTGTGGAACCGTAGCTTACCGGATGGAACTACCGGCAAGCCTTACTGATGTTCACGACATATTTCATATGTCACAGCTACGGAAGTACTTTAAAGCTACCATCGCTGTCCACACCGAAGAAATTGACTAGTTGAAGCCGGATCGTACCTACACCGAGCGACCGGTTCAGGCTATCGATGAAGCATCCGGAACACTGGGATCGGAGATTAAGCTTTTACAAGGTGATGTGGAGTAATCATACCATGGAAGAAATCAAGTGGAAAACAAAGGTTACCTCCGCAGGAACCATCCGGAGCTTTTAACATCGAACAACTTGAAATTACCTCTCCCGTCTCGTTCTTCTTTTGGAATCTCGGGACGAGATTATTTTTAAGGGGGGAGGAATGTAAAATTCCCAAAAACGTGAATGCAAAGAAACGGGTGATTGAACGTCATCGTGTTTCTGGTTCATGAAAAATTGGACTTACAAAAACTTTCTTACATGAGATGGTCTACGTGAGGTTCAACAACACAGGTTCAAGCATTCATTTGAATGTGTTGGACCAAGGTGGAGTTAAACTCATGAGTAGTCATACATGTGTATGAGAAAGAACAAAAATAAGACCTTTTAGACTCCAAATGCTCACCTCAAAGTGCTGCCAAATTTTTGAACACACATGGAACCTCACACAGTTGAAGGCGAGGAGAATTATGGTGGCAACTTTCTGATTTGAGGGTAAGCTAAAAAGGAATGGATTATGCTCATGTTGAGTTCATGCTGAATTCAAACATGTTAAGGCAAAGGAATAACTTGAGTTATGTCACATGAAATGGTAAACTCAAACATGGACATGTGGGGAGAGCTAAAATGTTCTTTAGCTCAAACTGAACACATGTTAACCTAGGGAAGAATTTCACTCCCAAAAACCTAACTCATAGGCACATTCTCTATGAGCAGAGGGGAGGAAAGTTTAAACCCCATTTTTGAACCCTTGCAAAGCATTCATGTTCAGATGGTCCAAATGCCTATATGTGAGATGACCTTTTTAGTCCTCAGGTATAAAAGAGCTTAAGATCTAAATTTGGAGAAATTTTGAGCTCATATACCATGTGTTCAAGGCATTATTTGAGATCACCTTCAAACTCAAAGTTGAGGGGCTTAGTCAAACTGAACTTGTGAAGTTCAGATTAAGACTAAGGTTGATCAAGCATGGGCTAGAAGCAAACCAAAGTTTTCCACCCAAATTCAAATGGGTCTTTACAAAAGAAGACTTAAATATTCAGTTTGAATCAAATGGTTCACTTCAAGGCAAAGAAGGCCCTTTCTAAAAGGAAATTCAAACTGTTGTTTGAAAAGTTGTATTTGCAATGCGCAACTCAAGGATCATATGACATATTTGAATTCATCAGGTCCAAATTATGAGGAAGGCAAATTTTGAGCAAATTTGGAGGTGCTTTGATATGTATATCAAAGGGACTTGTAAATTTCCTTGAAATTTGAATTCAAATTTGAAACTGAGGCACAACTTGTCAAATTGCCAATTGGCCTTTGAATTTGAGCTCTTCATATCTGAATTTGCAATGTGCCAAGATTGGAGATATTTGAGAATTTTGGAGATAAGAAGAGGAGCAGTGGGACCCAACTGTCATTGGGAGGGGTAGACTTACTGCCTAAGTTTTTGGCTCTGTTCAGACACGAGCTCGATCAGGTCGATCACAGGGCGCCACCGAGAAGCGGCTACCACCACCTCCTGCTCAAGCTTGCCCCCCCATGCACGGGCGCCAGAGGCGGTTCACCCGGCGCTTATCTTTCTCCCCCGAGGCAAACACGAAGCCTCTCACTCGTGCTCGTGGTTTTCTCCTGCTCCTGCGCCCGAAAAGCAGCCGCTGGCGACGCCTCTGTTTCCTTCAGTTGTCCACCAGCTCGCGCCCCCGTTTGCTCAAGCCGTCCACACAAAAAGGGAGCGCTAACGAGTGTACAAGATCCTCCTCAACTCGGCTCCGACGTTCCTGGCTCAGGGGGCGCCCAAATCAACGCTTAACGCGAGATACTGAAGCTCACCGGCGAAGGGGCAACTCGGGTCACCGTGGCCAGCTCATACCGAGGCTTTTCACAGCCAAGCAAGCACCCTCCGAGATGCGCCGGGACTTCACGCTGCTCTCCCCCAAGTTTCAACTCGAGCCGTGCAACGTATCTTGGGAATTTCAAGTTTTCCTCTCGGATGAGGAAAACCTAACAGCGGGTAAGATTTTCAGAAATCGACGCTTAATTCTCGGTTAGACTTGTTCATGTTGCGCACACGGAAGCTAGAAGGGTTCAGGCACAATTTTTCCTTCACATCTTTAGCCTAAAACCGAGTAAGAGCACCGAATTTCGGGCTTTCCGGTCGGCGGCCATGGCGGGAACGCGCGGGCGCACGGTGACAGCCGGGTTGGCGCCGTTTCCGCGCCATGTTGAGGCCTTGGCGAGCTAGCCTGACCTCCACTGATGCTTTAGCGTGGATCCTCCAAACGTTTGGCGGGCTAGGGTGCTCAGGCCACGGCGCCGAAGCTTCACCGAGGGGTGCGCGCGTCGCCGACCAATTTCCGGTCACAGGCAGCCCGAGATCACCGCACCAGTGAATTCCTCGTAGCTAGAAACCCCCAGGCGGCGAGTAACAGGCCGAAAAGCGGCCGGGAAGTCGACTCCAGCGAGCTCCGACGAGGCTCCGGCGAGGAGGCGGCGCGGGATAGAAAATGGCCCGAGGAGGAAGAAGGTCGGGCGGGTCCCATGTGTCAGCGACGGAAAAGTTAAATTACTGATCGACTGCGGCCCCGTGATCCAGTGTGGCTGCGCGGGAAGAGTTCTGTGGCCCCGTGTGGCTCAGCTCCAGCAGCTGACACGTGTGTGATGGGCCCATGGTCAGAATTTAAACTTTTCCCGATTTATTTGGATTTCTAGATTCAGTTCAAACTTTAGAACCTCATAACTTTGCTAGGAAGCTCCAAATTTAGTGATTCAAATTGGGTTGGATTCAGGATGAGAAGTTCTATCCAAATATGCAGCCCACTTTGCATGAAAACTAATAGAAAATTCTTTAAAGCTTTTCAGCAAAAGAATTCTAGAGTGAGTTCGGTTCATCCAAAAATCCTCAAATTTTGCCAGAATATTCTTTTCAATGTTAGAAGACACCTGTAAAAGTTTCAGCTCATTTCGAGTTGATTTAGTTAGGGTAATTCGGATTTCAAGTTCCTGTATTCAAATGAATACAGGAACATTTTCAGAGAATTTCCAAAACTTGGAAATTCAGATCTGGGAAATTCTTAGCTCCAAAAATCCTAGGAAAATTCATGCATGCTCCCTGAGCTATGTATGAAATTTTAGTTCACTTGAATTTGCATGAAAGTGCAAATTTATTCAGAACTAATTACTTTTTTCCTAAATGCTTACGGAATTGTTCTGGGTGATCTACTTAGTGAAATATTCTGAATTTTGGTCCAGAGGACTTTCTTGTGACAAGGAACTCACATGGACATTTTCAGCTCCATTGGAGCTCTGTATCACCACTATCATGTTCAACCTATTTAGATGAGTAGCACACAAGTGATGAAATGTAAGATCATGTTGCTTCACCCAAACCAAATCACTAGCCCTAGTGTCATTTTAAATTCTTAAACAGAGTTCCAGTTTTAAACTTGTCTTTAGAACTTGTTAGCAAAAGTTTTATAATTAAACATGTACATATTCATAACGTGTAGTGATTAAACGTGGAAAGTGAAGATGGAGAAGTTGAGCTTGGATCAAGGAGCAAGAAGGCAGGGATTGAGCTTCAAGTCATCAGCAACTAACATCACATTATCTAACTTTAGTCACCTGCAAAACCAAGGCAAGCCCCGATTTGCATTTAAGTTGTTTTGTAAAGTTTTTACTTTGTTCACTACTTTGGGTCAAATTTTGTATGTGCATTAGGTCAAGAATGTTTTATACTCCACTTGCATGACCAAAAAGAACCATGGGATCAAGGGTAGAATGGTTTCGTCGCTGTAGAATAAGGCCGTGCTAAATAGGCTAGGACATCGGGTAGAAGACGAGTAGTTAAGTCTACTCGCGAGTTATAGTTCATGGTTATAAGTGTGGTTGGAAGGGAGAGGCAAACTAAAGTTTACATTTCTAAAGATGAGACCGGGCAGAGGGGTTAGGCAGCGACAAGACGAGGTCTTGGTCGAGTAGCTCTGCCTGTGTCGGTTAAGGACCGATGCGTGTGCCGCGTCCAGGAGCAAGTATTTTGTTGTGTACCGGATGCTTACTGATATATGGGAACCAGGAAACCGATATACCAAGTTCACTGGGTTGTAGAGGCATACCACATCGTCTCGTTAGACCTATGAGCCCGAGACGGCGCGACCAGTTCTACAGTCTAGTGTCCTGAGAAAGGTTGCCACATACGACGTAATGAAGGACGCCAGATTTGGGTCTTCAGAGGCGCGCGTATGTGTCGAGTTATCCGGTTAGTGTTTGATTCGAATCACCGTCCCTCGCGGTTATTGAGTACCGCTTGCTCCCATGTTGTGACGTAGTAATTAATTTGTGTGGAAACAGTTTGCAAAGTTTAATTGCTGCTATGATTACTGTAAATTGCATGAAAACCTTGTTTGAAGTAGAGATAGAGCAAACTAAAGTTATTTTCCACCTTGGGACAAGTAACATTGGAATAAAGCGTTTCTTGTTTGATTGTGGAGTTCCAATGTTGCTGGGCGCAAGGTCACTACTATTATGGCTAAAATCTGAAAGTTAAGAGTGAACTCGTAGGCGAGTCTTTTCGCAAATTACAGGATTAGGTCTTAATTTATCCTCATGTAGAGTTGCATGCTATAGAAGAGACGGTTAAGCCTTGCTGAGCCTTTGTGCTCACTCTTGCAATATAAATGGTTTTGCAGGTAAACCTCGACGCTATAAAGAAGGTTGTCCGGTGAGACTCGGGAACTTCCGAGTCATGTCACACTTGGAGAACCTAGCCGCTGCCATGTCTTCATGCTGCTAGCGAGAGGAGTCCGCGGGCTGGACCCCTTCTCGAATGCTTCTTAGATATTCGACGTGAGCTGTTTATAGACTTTCGCTGTAGCTATTTTATGTAAATTATTTACAAAGAACAATTGTAAGCTTTCGCTTTTGATTTATGTAAAACAGGGTTCCTTATATGTGTGCTGTTCGGTGCCGCATAACACGGCACCACCCAATGCGATTTCCAGGCAAGGTGCCCCGTCCCCGTGGTACGGGACTGGCGGGGTCACGTCAAAACAGTCCAGCCCGCGGACGTTTCTTACTAGCAAAACGAAGACAAACCGCAGCGGCGAGGATGCTCTTGAGTAACCACTCGGAGGTTCCCGGGTCTCATCGGCATCCCTTCATAAGCATGAAGTAATACCTGTAAAACCACTCGGATAGCATCCGTGAGCATAACGCTCAGCAAGACTTAACCGTCACACCTAGGCATGAAACTCTATATGAGGTTATGAACTTAAAGTAGGATGGCATAATGCATAATTAAACTCGCCTAAAAGTGAATCCTTACTTTCAGGTTTTATTTGCATCAAGTTAAGTAACCTTGGGCATGCCACATCGGAAGTCCACAATCAAACAAGAAACGCTTTCCCCCGATGTAATTTGCTCACGGCATAAAAGAATCGAGTTTGCACTATCTATTCATCCAAGATGCATCACAAAGATAGGATAAACTTCAAACCAATGTGATTAGTTCCTTTCTCATGCAATTCCTTACTACGTCACGACTGTGAGAACAAGTATGCTCGGTCCATTCAGCGAGCGACGGTGATTCAAATCAATAACACCCGGACTACACGACACGTACGCCCGTACCCGACGTTGTCTACAGCAACAATCACTGACGTCGTACATGGCAGCCTTTCTCCCGTTTCACCCACGTTGAATCGATCAAGTCGCCCCGTACAGTAGCCACTCTCATGGTGCACCTACCTACATGAGATGTCATGAGAATGTTACCCACATACTGCACACCGGCCGTCTTGCCTGAGGCGACCCGAAAAGGCTCAAAGCAAGCTTCCCGAGGTTAATCAGTTTACTGGGTCCCATATATCCAGCATGAGTCCGGTACACGACTCAAACTTGTTAAACAGGGCCGCATACGGATCGGTCCTTTACCGACACGGACAGGTCTATAGCAACAAGGCCCCTATGTCCTGCTGCCCCTACAACCTTCCGGTCTCAACTTTAACTTGCTAATTCATTTTTGAACCAATCCCATATGCCCCTGTTGTTCCTGAACATGCGAGTAGCATCTCACCACTCAACTTCTACCGAACCTTACTTAAGCATGGCAGTTCTACACGATAAAAGACATCTACCCAATACTTCATGGGTTTACTTGGTCATGCAAGAGGAGTATCAAACAACTAGACCTAATGCACATTTCATATCTTAACCGAAAGTGAATACATAGTAAAAACTTAAAAGCTGTTAAATGCAAGCCAGAGCTAGCCTGTTTTGCAGGTTAGTAGTATATAAGCAGTTAGTATCCTTGCTGGTCAACCCTTGATTCTTCGGAGCTTGATCCACTTCAATGAATCGCTCCTTTGAATCGCCTTCGTCGTGATTCCTATTGAAATGTATATGCACAGGTTTTATAGAATGCAATAGAAAGAATTATAGAATTAATTTCTTAGGAACAGAGGTTGTGTGGAAAAGCCAAGAATGGCTTGGTTTTCCTCTGTTGTGCAAAGAAATAGGAATGATCTAACTTGGTCTTAATGTCTTAGCTATACACCAACTATTTTCCCTAGTTAACATAATAGATGAGCTGAAAAGATTTGAATTCAACTGACGAACAAAAACTCCAATGGCTTCAAAACTTTTACATCAGGTTCTATACTACCTAGGGATTTAGCTTGCCAAATTGCAGCTAATGTGGAGTGAAATCGTGTTCCCCATAATTCCTACAACGTCTTATGTACTTTCTCACATACATAAGTATAATAGAACAAGAACAGGGAGTTATAAAGCTCAACTTGAGCTGATAATTTACATGTAAGTTCCTGGTCACATGAAAGTAATTTGGTCAAAAATTCAGACCTTTTGCTTGAGTAATTCCTCCGGAAAAATTCCTTAAGCATTTCTAGTCAAAAGAACTAATTCTGAAGTACTGTACATTTTCATGCCCAATTTAGTGAACTACAATTTCAAGTATGTCTCAGAGAGCTTGCCTAAATTTTCCTATGATTTTTCGAGCTATGTATTGCCCAGGATAGATTTTATAAGTGGGAAACATTTTCTGAAAATGTTTCTGGACTCTTTTGAACACAGCAGTTTGTATTTAACAAATTCCTACTCAAATGATCTTTAAATGATCTGAAAATTTTGTAGAAGGTCAACAATATGCTAAAGAATATTCTGGCAAAATTTGAGGACTTTTCGATAAACCAAACTCCCTGAATAATTCTTTTTCAGAAACATTTCAAACAATTTTCCAGACTTTAATATTGACTTTCATACAAATTTGAGTTCATAATTGGATAGATCTCTGCAAAATGAATCCAACCCAATTGGAATCACTCAATTTGGAGGTTTCTACAAAGAGCTATGATTTTCCAAAGTTAGAAGCCACTCTGGAATTGTTTTCCTTACTGAAATTCAAATGGGCCCGCTATTTAAATTTCAGCCAATAGGAAATGGGCCACACCGGGCCACAGGTCTTCAGCGCGCCAACACACCAGATCTGGGCCACAATCGACCACAGATTTAAATTCCCAGCCGCTGACAGCCGGGCCCGGCCCCTTCTTCTACCTCCCGCACCCTGTTTCGCGCGCGCCGCCTCCACCTCGCCGGAGCGAGCTGCAGCTCGCCAGATCGCCGCTGCCGGCCACCGCTGAAGCCGATACTCGCCGCCAGGGGGTTTTAGACGCCGGGGAACTTGATGGTGAGGTTTTCTGGGGCTGCCGATGACCGGAAGATGGTCGGCAACGTCTGGCGGCCTCGGTTGCTCTTCAGCACCGTCGGCTGTGGGTTCTAGCCCGCCAAATCATCGATCAAAATGCTCTACAGCACCGGGGCACGACTAGGAAGCTCGACAAGGCCTCAAAATGACTCTGGAACGGCCGCAAGTCGGTCGTCACCGTGTGACCGATCAGTCCCGCCAAGAACATGCTCGGGAGACCTCAAAATTCTCTGCTCCGAGGTGATTTCATGCTAGGGTTGCTAAAAGAGATATGATCACCGGCTAATCCAGCTTCTATGTGCAATGTTTGACGTGCTAAGAACAATTAGAGGTGGAGAATTCGGAGTTCCCGTACCGGATGCTCGGGTTGAAGCCGCCGGGACAAAATCTTCAAATTGGCCACCGATGATCCACGGTTTGCTCCAAGATTTGGAGGAGAGCAGCACCACAGTAGCGCGCTCTCATAGCCGTGATCGCTCGGCCGTGAAAACCCCTGTGGAGGGCTGTCCACGTGAAGCCGATCGCCGCTCTTCTGTGGGTCGCCGCTGTTGAGGCTGTTCTAGGGCAAGGAAGGCCGGAGCTCAGTGGTTTGGGTGTCGGGGAAGTGGAAGCTGAGCTCGTGGTGCTGTCTAGCAGCTCTGGGAGGAGAGGGGCGCGAGTTTTCTTCGGTTTCCCGATCAAGCCAAAGAGGCGGCAATGAGGCAGCTCCGTTCGGTGTCGCTCGAGAGGAGGAGAAGGCAAATGAGTTTTCCTTCGGTCAGGGGAGTGGATCACGTCAAAGAAGCGAGTGGAACCAAATCTGGGTGCCAGCGTCTGGGAGTAGATAAACAGGAGGTGGCGCCGCTGCCCCTCGGTGGCACCCGGTGCAGCTCTCGGTTGGTTCGAGCAAGACAGAGACAGAGTCAATTGTTTGCTTCATGTGCAGGTTTAGATTCTCAGCTGAATGACATGTGGGTCCCCCACTCCTCTCCACTCACAAATGATCTCCTCATGTTGATCTCTTAAATTCCAAAGGTTTGAAGTTTAAATGTGGGCTAGCATTTGATTTCCCTCAAATTCAGTTTGAATTTGCATAGCAAATTTGAGTTTGGTTGGAGTTTTGAAAATGCTTCCATAATTCCTTTTTGGAGCCCACCCTAAAAATGAAAAGTTTGTCATCCAACTTTTTCCACAATTTCCAAGTAAATGGCTGCATATTTATTCAAAGTTTTTCGCCACCATTTGTATGAAATTTGAATTTAAAATCTGATTTTTAAACTTACATGCTAAGAGGTATTTAAATCCTTATTGGTTCAACACCTTCAAATAAATATGTGAGCCTCATTTTGGATGATCATCCATGTATCACTTTGCATGAAGAAAAGTTTTTGCAAGTCCCATTTTTCATGCCTTTGCCACACATATGAATTCGAACCTTAGTTTTATTCATGTACATGTTTTGGGATTTTTACAAACAATTAAAGAGAGAAACCCTTCTGCCTCTAGGAACTTGAGTCCTAATGGTCTATGTTGCATAATAGCTATATGAGATGGCTGAAAAGCTTTGAATGAAACTGAAGATAAGGAACTCCATTGACTCCAAAACTTTTACAGCAAGTCATTCACTACCCAGTGACTTATTGCCAAATTGCAGCTAAAGTGAATAGAAATTGTGCCTCTCATTATTCCCTCAAATTTTCCTATGTATTTCTCATATACATAAGAATGAAAACCCACTACAGGGAGTTCTACGGATCAACTTGAGCTGAAACTTTACATGTGAGTTCCTGGTCACAAGAAAGTACTTTGGTCCAAATTTCAGGACTTTTCATTGGGTAGTTCTTCCAGAACAATTCTATGAGCAGTTATGCTACAAGGAATTAATTCTGAAGTAATGTGCATTTTCATGCCTAATAAAGTGAACTACCATTTCAAGTATGGATCACAGAGCATGTCTGAATTTCCCTATGATTTTTGGAGCTAAGGATTGCCCAGAACTGATTTTACAAAGGAAGATCATTTTCTGAAAAAGTTTCTGGACAATTTTGAGCACAGCGGATTGTACTCTGGAAATTCTTACACAATTCAATTCCAAATGAGCTGCAACTTTGCTGAAAATTCAACAATATCCAAAGAATATCCTTGCAAAGTTTGGGGATTTTGGGCTTATCCAAACTCCCTCCATAATTCATTTATGGAAAATCATAAAAGAATTATCCAGAATTTATTATTGACTTTCATACAATTTCGGGTTCATATATGTATAGATCTTTGCAAAATGAATCCAACCCAATTTTAATCACTCAATTTGGAGTTTCCTACATCAAGATATGAATTTCTAAAGTTGGAGCTAAAACTGGAATTGTTTTTCTATTGCAAAATCGAGCTTGACCCACCATTTAAGTTGCAGCCAATGAAATTCCAGAACACACGGGGCTACTAGGTTATACTAGTGTAGTCACAAATGATCTCTGGCTACAAACGATCCCGAGTTTAATATTCACTCGCTGGAAGGTGGGCCCACCCCACCCTTCTTCTTCCTCTCGCTTTCTTCCCGCGCTCCCCCTCGCCGGAGGGGGGTTCCCGGCTGCCATCCGGCCGGAGGCTCGCCACCTGTGGGTTTGCAGCTACGGGGAATCATTTGGTGAGGTTGGCGTGGGCGCTAGGGAACCGGAAATGTGCCCGCGACGTGCGGCGGCCTCGGGAGAGGTTCGGCGCCGTCGGCCGGTGGTTCTAGCCCACCAAACTCTTGGGTGATTGGCTCTAAAGCACCCTTGGAGGCTAGGGAAGCGCGGCGAAGACTCAAACACGCACGGGAATGGCGGCTACCATGCTTTCATAATGTGCCCGAGAGTTGTAACGACGTTCGAGCTCGGGGAAGACATGAACTAGCTCACACACCGTCGGTTTCTAGCTAGGGTTGTGAAGGAAAATTGACCGCTAGCTAGTCTAGTTCACGTCTGAACGATTTGCTGGCCTAAAAGTAAGAATTGCGATCGAATTTTGATAAATCCTTACCCGGGGTCACTTTGCACGCACTGAGAGAAAACCTCCGAATTAGAGCTCGATGATCCTAGGCTTGAGCTGAGACTTGGCAAGGAGCAGCATGACGTTCCGGCAAGTCTCGGAGTGCCCCAGCTTGGCTGTGAAAGTCTTCGGTCCAAGCTGTTCACAGTGAGCCGGTGCCGGTTGTTTTCGGTCGCCGCACGAAAAGGCCGTCCTTGGGTGGAAACGGCTAGAACTCGAGCAGCGGTGCGCTAAGGAGGTCGGGGATGAACCACCAGGACCCTGTTGCTACTCACGGGAGGCTTAGCTCGCTCTTAATGAGCCAACTCATGATCGACCGGCGATGGCGGCAACGTTTTGGTTCTGTTTTGCTCCAGGGAGAAGCCAGGTACTGCAGCTCGGTTTATTGGGCAACACATACACGCTGAAAGGTGATGAGGGCGCCTAGCTGCTCTCCAGCGCTGCTCAAGCAGCTGGGAGGTGGCAGCAACTTCCCCCCCCCCCCCCCCCCCCCCCGGTGGCGCGCGCTCCAGCGTCGGCTGGTTCGAGTCTGAACAGAGGCTACGTCGGTTGCTTCAGGGGAAACAGAGAAGAGTTGCTTAGGGTGCAAGTCACACTTTTTGCTCAATGACATGTGGGCCCCCCTGTCCCTCTTATCTCCTCAAATTTTCTCAAAATTGGCAAATGAACAAATTCAGTTGTGTGGGGCTACAATCTGAACTCAATTTGGATACTTGAGCAAGTTTCCTCCAAATTTAAATTTGTAATTGAATTCCAATGCAATTTAAAGCCCATTTGAAAAAAAATGGGTAGCAAAACAACCTCCAAACTTCATGAGACTTTGCCTCCCCACTAATTTAGACCCAAGGAATTAAAATATGTGACACGACCCCACGGTCTTGTCGAGCCAGGATCATGCTGAGGGGTGCTGCATTGCACAGCACCGGATAACACACGTCAAAGGTACAAAGCGGAAGCGAAATTTTATTACATAAACAAGTTATGAACATGTTTACATCAAAATAAGTTCAGTCTACACTCACGGGCGTAGACTAAGAATCAAGTGCACGTTCAGCCCTTGAACGTGTCCTTGCTAGCACACACGCACACTAACTCCGCGGCGTGCACGACTCCCACTCGACGGGGTTCCCCTCCTGGGGTTCCGTCTCCTCTTCGGGAGTCCCTTCCTCATAGAACCCTGCAAAAGCTTCAAACACAAGCAGTGAGCATGAAGGCTCAGCAAGTCTGACCCGTATCACCTAAACATGGAACTTCTACATGAGGGGTGATGGGTACATGAGGCAAAAATCATTTGCAAAGGACTCGCCTAATTAGTGGAACCTTACTTTCAAGTTTTAGCAGCAGGTGGTGGAGAACCTTACGCTAAGGCACATGAGAGAGCCGCAATCAAACAAGAAACGCATTTCTCCCATGTACTTTGCCTAAAGTTTGAAAAGAACTTTAGTTAGCTCTAAGCTACAGCATATCATTAACAATCAATGTCCATCATTCAATCAGCAACATTTTAACATGTGACTAGCCTGTTCTTTCTACGTCACGGTACAGTGAACAAGTGGTACTCACTGACCGCGAGGGACGGCGATTATAATCGATTTACACCTGCAGGGTTACCCGAAAAACCCGTCACGTACGCCCGGACTCGGTACTGTTCTAGCTTGTTCAACAGGCCCGCACACGGCTCGGTCCTCAATCGACACAAGCGGAGCTACAGCACACAGGCCCCAAAGTCCTGCTGCCCTTACCCTCCGCTTGGTCTCATTTCCTTGCCATGTGTTTCATGTGCTATCACTACCCGAGTCGAGTGCCTCTAGCCTATGCACACAGACCCCAAACCGGAGCTTGCCTTGCTGCTCTTGGTCGTAGGCTAGCTGTTCCTCCGGAGTAACGAAGTCTAGGACTTCGGGTTCCTCCTCGACCTTAGCGACTACATGATAAGAGAGGTACATGTATTAATTTGAATGCATTTGTTTTAAGTTTGAACTTGTGAAGCTTATAAGTCCCACTAGACAGACTCAATGACTGTGAAACTTTTACTGTGGCTTGGTTACAACCTAAACAGAGACTTGATCAAGTTTTAGTTGCAGCAAAGCTCATTTGAGCCCTCCACAATTAATTGTGTCCTTGACTTTAATTGGAACTCTTAGGGTGCTCTAAGGATTTTCATGAAACAAACTATGACTTTCTGAAATCTAGATTTTCAGAGGGTTCTAATGGAGTTGGTCTCACTTAATTTGAAGGTTCCTAGCTAAATATATGAGCTAAACAATTTCAGAGAAAATTCTGAAAATGTTTCTGGACATTTTCTATTTTCTCTGGAACAGTTTCACTAATCACAACATTAGGTGGATCAAATGAGCTCAGATGGATCTGAAATTTTTATGGTAGTTCAGAGATATTTGGGTGAACATCCCAGCAAAATTTCAGGATTTTCCTCCAAAGGATTCTCCAGTTAAAATTCCAAACAGTTTAAACTTTGAGGAATTAATTCTGGAGAAATAAGGAATTTCATGAAGTGAAACTTGATTTGCTGGAAATTACTCAGAGAGCTGAATCCAGCAAAATTTGGTTCACTCAATTTAGAGCTTTCTAGCCAAAGTTATGAGGATTTGAAGTTTGAAGGAAATCTGAAAATCGGGGGAAAAGTTTAAACTTGCGGGTGGGCCCCGGGGACACGCGTCGCACGCCGAGGCAACAGCACACCGCGGCCCACAAGGATTTTGCGCGCAGCACACCCGATCCCGCCGCAGCCCGATCCCGATTCAAAATACCGGCCGCTGACAGCTGGGGTCCATCCCTTTCTTCAACCTCGCGACGCCCGCGCTCCGCCGCCAGGGACCTCGCCAGAGAGCTCACCGCCGGCTTCTGTACAGCTCCAAACTTCACAATTTTGGCCGCCCCTGCCTACTTTCCCTCTGGAAATAGGATTCTGGGGTCAGCTACTCATGACAATGGCCGGTGCATGGTCGGCGACGAGCCGCTACCTCGGAAAGACTTCGGCCACGTCGGCTGACTTCCCTAGCACCTCAACTACTCGAGGAACCGGTCGGGAAGCATCAGTGGATCTCAGGGAAGGTTGACATGAGCTTGAGGCAGCTCGGGGAAGGCCCGAAGTAGGTCCTCACCGTGCGCCCGATGCCTCCCGTTTGTTCCGCCGTTGGTAAACCTCGAATTACGCCGGGTACAGAGGTTCTCCGGCCAAGGGTTGTGAAGGTAACTTGTGCGTTACCGTGTCTAGTTTGTTTGAGAGCGGGTTGAGGCCCTCTAATCCTTTCTAGGGTACGAATTCAACGGAATCGCACCCGAAGGTCATTCTGCACACAGGAAGGGGAAAACTGGAAATTCGCCGCCGGTGAGCAATCACTCGGGCTGTGGCTCGGGGGTGAGCAGCACTGGACACTAGCACGTCCAAGGGTGCCTTGGCTCGGGCGTGACAACGCCCTGGTTGGGCTGTCCATGGGAGCCCGAGGTGTGGCGGTTCTAAGTCACTGAATTGATCTTTCGGCATAACCGATTTCAATCGGTCTCAACTGAATTCTAGCAGCGGGGAAGACGGAGGAAGGTCTCTAGTACCTTGCCGTGGCTCTGGAGGGGATGGAGGAAGCTGTGATCGGCGCTCTCCGATCGATTCCGAGCTGCGGAAAGTGTTTGCCGGCGCTGAGTTCTTGCGGGGGAAGAAACGGGTGAGGCTTCGGCCGAGGAGGGGAAAAGGCGCCTTAAGAAGGCTCTGCACCGCCTCACGCCCGCTGTGGCCAAGCAGCTGCTGGCGCGGCGGCTCCCCTCGGTGGCGATCGCAGCGGCGGCCCGGCTAACCGAGTGAGAAAGTCTCAGTCGGTTTGATTTGGAGTAGTGGCTGACATGTGGGTCCCACTTCCAATTTTAACCTCTGAAATTTACTCCTAATCACTGTTGTAAACAGTGAGCCCCATAATACCCCTGGCAATTCAAATTATTCACCCATGAGCAATTTGAATTAGTTAGAATTCAAATGGGGTTTGGTTTGAATGAATTTCAGCACAAGTTCAGTTTGAAATTCAAATAAAGTTTGAATTTCCCCCACTTAGCTCATGTCAAGATCAACTCCAAATGGAGTGAAAATTGGTGTGTGGACTCACAAAAATGTGCTGAGTAAGAATATGCCTCCCACTTTTGAATTCATGGGATGAAAACAGTTTGAATTTGAATATGGTTTCAAACTGCCCTCTTTCTAGCTATACCCAAAATGACCTCAAAAAGGTTATGAATTTGGGTGAAACTTGGCATGGACATTCTTAGCAATGTGCAGGAGTTTTCATATGTCCAGCCCCTCTATGTCACATGTGGGAAATACCCCTTTTGCAATGTGTGAGTTTGTTCTCTAATGAGCATGTTGATGGTGGTTACTTGCTCTTCATTTGTGTTCATCATCTTTCCTCAAATGAGGTGTGTGGTGTGGTGATGAACACTTCAATTATGTGTCAAAAACTGAGGCCCTTACATTCCTCCCCCCATAAAAGAATCTCGTCCCGAGATTATAAGGTGAAAATGAGAGAGAGGACGGTGGAAAATTACCGGATATGCGACGTGAAAAAGTCGGGGTAGTTAGCGCGAAGAAATTTTTCGCTCTCCCATGTCGCTTCGTCCATGGAGTGATTACTCCATAGAACCTTGTAGAACCACAACGTACGGTTGCGTGTGGTTTGGGCCTTTTCATCGATAATCTGCACCGGTTCCTCCCGATAGGTGAGATCCGGTTGCAGTTCTTCAATATCCTCCAGTTGAACGGTAGTTGATAGCTTAAGACACTTCCTCAGCTGGGCAATGTGAAAGACGTTGTGCACACCAGAAAGTGCTTCTGGTAATTTCAGCCGGTATGCCACCGATCCACATCTTTCGGTAATCTGGAATGGACTGATGAATCGGGGTGCTAACTTTCCTCTCACCCCAAATCTGTTTACGCCCTTCATTGGAGACACCCGTAGGTATACGTGATCTACAACTTTGAATTGTAATGGGCTCCTTCTCCGGTCCGCATACTGTTTCTGACGGGATTGAGCGGCTTTTAGGTTCGCTTGAATTAGTCGAACCTTTTCTTCTGCGTTGTTGACAAGGTCAATCCCGAAGGTAACCCTTTCGCCAGATTCACACCAATTCAGTGGTGTGCGGCATTTCCGCCCGTATAGCGCCTCGTAGGGCGCCATCTTGATGCTGGCTTGGTACCCATTATTGTACGAGAACTTGGCTAACGGCAAGTGATCATCCCAATTCTTGCCGTGGTTGATAGCGCAAGCTCGTAGCATGTCTTCTAAGATTTGATTTACCTGCTCCGTTTGCCCATCCGTCTGCGGGTGGTATGCTGAACTACGGATCAGTTTCGTCCCCAAGGCAGCGTGCAGCTGCTCCCAAAAATGGGATACAAATAAAGTGCCCCGATCTGATATGATAGTACGGGGTACGCCGTACAAGCATAGGATCCGTGAGATGTACAGTTCAGCGTACTTCTTGGCGTTGTAGTTAGTGTTGACCGGGATGAAATGGGCAACTTTGGTGAGCCGATCGACGATCACCCACACAGAATCATGTTTCTGCAAGGTGGTAGGTAAACCGACGACGAAGTCCATGCTCACATCCTCCCACTTCCAGGCAGGAATGCCCAGTGGTTGCAGCAGTCCCGGTTTCCGCATGTGGTCTGCCTTCACCCTTCGACATGTATCACACTCGGACACGTATTTTGCAGTCTCACGCTTCATCCGTGTCCACCAAAACTTGCTTCTGAGTTCTTGATACATCTTGTTGCTGCCGGGGTGAATAGAAAACTTTGACAAGTGAGCCTCATCAAAGATTTTCTTCCGTAATTCCGGGTTACGGGGTACGATGATCCGGTCCTTGAACCATCGGACGCCGTCTCCGTCCTTCCGGAAACATTTCAGCTCCCCACTGTCTACACGTCTCCGCAAATGTGACATGCCCTTGTCATTCTTCTGGGCTGCCGCTATCTCTTCACGGATGGTGGGGATCAAAGCTAGGTTGTAGAGAGCTCCGTGTGGAATCACATGTAGTGGTGGTTCGCTCTCTTCCAACGGTGTGATGGTCAGATTGTTGACGTGTGACTTGCGGCTCAGCGCATCTGCCACTACGTTTGCCTTGCCCGGATGATAATGGATCTCTATTTCGTAATCCTTTATCAGTTCTAACCATCTTCGTTGCCTCATGTTCAGCTCTTTCTGAGTGAATATGTACTTCAGACTTTTGTGGTCGATATATAAATGTACGAGGTTACCGAGTAGGTAGTGCCTCCACATTTTGAGTGCGAGTACCACGGCAGCGAGCTCCAAGTCGTGGGTTGGATAATTCTGCTCATGGTTTCTAATCTGCCGTGATCCATACGCGACCACCCTTCGGTCTTGCATCAGCACACATCCGAGCCCAATGCCGGATGCATCGCAGTACACATCGAACGGTTTTGTTGTGTCTGGCTGCGCCAAAACCTGTGCTGATGTCAGGTGCTTGACTAAAGCCTTGAATGCTGCTTCACACGCTGGACTCCAAACATATTTGGTAGCCTTCTTCAGCAGCTCTGTCATTGGCTTGGCAATCTTCGAGAAGTTCGGAATGAACCTCCAATAATATCCCGCGAGTCCGAGGAAACTCCATACCTCGTGAACAGTTCTTGGGGATTTCCAATTCAGCACTTGAGTTATCTTGCTCGGGTCCACAGCGATACCCTCCGTTGAGATGATATGCCCGAGAAAAGGCACTTGCGATAACCAAAACTCACATTTGCTGAATTTCGCGTATAACTTGTGGTCCCACAGCCGTTGCAAGACTATACGCAGATGCTTCTTGTGATCTTCCTCCGACTTGGAATATACCAGGATGTCGTCGATGAAGACCACGACAAACTTGTCCAGCTCCGGAATGAATACCGAGTTCATTAAGTACATGAAGTGAGCTGGAGCATTGGTGAGGCCGAAGGACATGACCAGGTACTCATAAAGTTCGTACCTTGTCGAGAAAGCTGTCTTTGGAATATCCTCAGCCCTTATCTTAATCTGATGGTACCTGGATCTTAAATCCATCTTGGAAAAGATCTTTGCTTGGACCAACTGATCAAACAACATATCGATCCGTGGCAACGGGTACTTGTTCTTGATGGTTACGGCATTTAATGGACGATAGTCCATGCAAAGCCGTAACGTCTCATCCTTCTTCTTGACAAATAATGCCAAACAGCCCCATGGCGAGGAGCTTGGCCTAATAAAACCCTTCTCCAGAAGGTCCGTGAGCTGAGTCTTCAGTTCAGCCAACTCCTTGGGTGCCATCTTGTACGGCCTTCGGGATATTGGCATGGTTCCCGGTGCAAGTTCGATCTTGAACTCCACCTCTCTATCGGGTGGCATCCCCGGCAAATCATCCGAGAATACATCAGGAAACTCTCGGACCACTGGAATATCTTCCAATCTGATGGTTGTGGCTTGTTAGACACTTGGAAGTTTTATTTCTGGACTGTCCAGAAATAATGAGTGAGACTCGTGCACTTCTGAATTCAAGTGCATGACTCGGAGGATGGTGTCTAAAACAGCGCCGTGGCGGGTTAACCACGACATCCCTAAGACGACATCGACCTTTTGTCCCTCTAAGATTATGAGAGACGTAGGGTAGACTCTACCCTCTAAGCACAATGGCGCTTTTGGGACCATCATGCTTGCTGAAATTTTCCCACCCGACGAACAGATCACATAAGGACTATCGGTTGGTAGTATTTGCAAGCTATATTTATCAATGAAAGCTTGGCTAATGAAGCTATGCGTGGCGCCTGAATCAAATAGTACTATAGCGGGATGCTGGTGGAGTTGGAACATACCCGCAAGGATTGGCTCGCCCTCCGTCACGTCCTCTATGGCAAGCTGGTGGACAGTGCCGGGCCTATGGTTTGCCCGCCGCGCATTAGTAGGGTTCCGGGGTTGATTCCTCCCCGGAAACTGTGGTGCCACTCCGCCGCCTTGCCTCTCCGGGCAACTGCTCGCGAAGTGTCCTGGACGACCACACTTGTAATATGTGGCCGCTGCTGGTGTAGTGCTCGGGGGACGAAAGCCCGGCATGCGCTGCTGAGGTGCATACGCACGCGGCATCGTCCGCTGCTGCTGTTGTTGTTGTGGAGGTGGTACTGGCAGTGCCGGCCTGAATGCCGGTGAAGAATACGGTCGACTGCGGAACGGCATCGACCGCTGTGGTGGCTGCCAGCGTGGACCTGATGGTGGCCGATTCACCATCCGAAACTTTTGAGAAGGACCGCCTCCTTCTCCGCTTCTCTGCGGCGCGCTTCGCTTTCTCTCCACCGCTGCTAACTCCTGGCCGGAGTCCTCCTGAACAATCGCAGCATCAATGATGTCGTTGAGGCTGCCGCGATTGAACATCGCCAACTTGTCCTTCAGGAGCGGGTTAAGCCCCTGGTAGAAGTGGTCCCGCCGCTTCTCGTTGGTATCGGCATGATATGACGCATATAGCGCGAGATCGTTAAACGCCCTGGAGTATTCCAGCGCGTTCCGGCTCCCTTGCTGCAGGTGTAAGAACTCCTGCGTCTTTCTTTTCATCTGACCTGGCGGTATATGATAGGCCCTGAAGGCCGTCCGGAACTCCGTCCAGGTCATCACTCGGTCGGTGGGCTGTGAAGCACAGAAGTTGGCCCACCACGCGCTCGCGGATCCTTGGAGCTGCTGGACCGCGAACTGAGTCTTGCGCTGCTCGTTTATCTGGAGCAGCCCGAACTTCATCTCTATCGCGCGGAGCCAGTTGTCCGCATCAAGAGGTTCATCCGCCCTTGAGAATACAGGGGGATGAGTCGCCAGGAAGTCGGAGTAGGAGCTCTGTTGACGCTCCTCACGGTCTTGACGCCTCTCTGGGCGAGACGTATTGGCGATAAGCGCTTTCAGCAACTCCGTGTGCTGCTGGTGTGAACCCGCCATTGCCGCGACGATGTCGGCCAATGTAACTGTCGGTAGTGGCGGTGGCGGTGTTTGCTGTTGCTGTTGTCCCGAGGAGTCCTCGGGAGGCTGTTGGGAGGTCTCTCCCCCTTAACTGGTACCCCCAACGTCAGGGTTGGCACGAGTACGCGTCATTCTGAAATTCAAAACAGCAGCAATTAGCACATGTCTTACTTAAAAATTTCCATATGCAACAGTAGGTATTGAAGTGACACATGAATAATTTGCACAACATTCACATATATTGATAAAGCATAAACTTTATACAAGATACATTATTCTTGGGTCTCCGAGAAGTCGTGCTCATGTCGTCACTACCTATACATACGCTACTGTCTACACGACATGTCACCGATTACGAAAGTTGGGTTACACTACCCTGGCTGCCCTACATGGCAACTGTAACCCCCTACTCGGAGTAGAACTTGACCTCCTGTGGGCCGTCCTCCTCCGGTACCTCTGCTGGTGGCTCTGGATATACCACCTCTTCTCCCATCCGGGGTTCTCCCATTGCTGGAAGACCCAAGACCACTGGTACGCCTAACACCAGAAATACGAGGTCCTGCAATGCATGAACCTCGTCCATGGCTTGGTTGTAATCTTCTTCCCAGCCTTGCCCTTCCTCAATCGCGTTGTCTCGCTCTTGAGCAAGGTCCTCGTTCTGCTGGGTCAGATTCTGTACCAGTTCTTGCAATGCCGCGATGTCAACACGGCTCTTTTTCCTTGCCTTCTTCAGACGACGCAACTGATTGTGTTGTTCACTCAGTCGCTTGATCGTCGGAAGGAGCACATTGCAGAGTGCGCTGTGAGCACTCTTGAAATGGTCTCCACGGCTCGTGCTCTCCTTGAGCTTTGTGGCAAAATGCTCCGTATGAACAGCTTGGCTGTCCATCACAGCATTTCCCGCCCTCATCTGGAAGCTGATATTTGCCTCCGTGGGGTTGTACCTTGGGCAACTCGGATCTGTTGCCTCCCGGTACCTCTCTTTCCACACATGCTGAGCCCGTCCCTCCACCGGAACGAGCGCGTATGGAGTGCCCTCCATAGCCTGCACGTGTAGTTGGCAGAAACGGGACATAGTGTCACGGGCTGCCACTTGCCACATCCCTCCCGGTTGTCTTCCTCTCACCGTGATGGTGAACGGCACCCAACCGGGTGGTGTAGATCCTGCAGGGACTTTGACATGGATCGTCCACGTCTTGTTACCCTCTTCGCCTTCTCCCTTGGCGAGGTACTGCGGCATCTGGTTGTACCCGAAATATTGGAGCATTTGCCACAATGCTTCCGGGTAGCCGCTACGGTGAGAACAGTGGGACACCACCCACCCGTTCTCCGATTGCTTATCTGCTGTTATCTGTAAAAATATATTTGAGAAATGTCAAATATTTATTTAAACAGTAACCCTCTGAGTTATAACATAAAACATGTCATTGAACCCATAAAACTTGGAAACATAGTTCAAATTTTAAACAAATTTGACTGCTGATCTGCTGTTCCCATGACAGCCCTGACAAGTTTCCATATCAACCTGATTTAGGCCATGCTAAAGGCAAAACCAATTCTGGATCTCAACATCAAAGTTAAAGCTAACTTCAATAGCTTTCCAGAAAGTATTTGCTTGGCCTAAGATCTGTCCTGGTTCAAAAGTTATGAGATGTCAAAGTTAACAGAATTTTCTGGAGAAATCTGGACAGCACCTCCCTGCTTTAGGTACTGATTAAATCCTAGAATTCCAGTTAATTCTGTTCCTAATCTGACAAAACTTTCTGTTACAAAGTTGTAACCCATCTCATAAGCTTTCCAGAACTACCTCATTTTCTATTTTTGGATTTTTAAGCAGGAATTTATGCTTAATTTACAGAGAGTTTACAGAGAGTCTTTACTCTGTCCTGTTTTCTGGACAGTTTCAATTCCACTGCATTTTTCGATTGGTTAAGTGATGAAACACCTCTGGACCTCAACAGAAGAGTTGTAAAGCTCTTCCAAAGCTTTCCATAAACGTATCATATGACCCCAAACTATAAAGAACTCAACCTCTAACCTCTGATTAACTTCAGCCTTAATTCGGCTGAAAACAGAGTGCTCTGTCCTTAACAACCTATAAGTTGAAAACTTGTTAACTTTGAATATCTTGTTCAAGGGAAGGAGTTACATCAAGTTTTACTACTTTAGATCAAAACCTTCAAGTTTTAAATGAAGTTGTTCATTTAATTGGGTGCGACGTCAATGCGTCACCAGATTATGTCGGTACTACGTCCTCACAAAGAAAAACCTATACCGGACTTAGCCGGCTTCGTTATTTCAGTGGCACTAAACGTCACTCCCACATGGATGCTACACGTCTGCCGTGTCGTGGTCAGGCTACCTGCAGAAACTCAAGCAATCGTCAGACTCGTCTGCACACCGGGCCTGGAATCCATACAGTTCGTACACCCGGTCGTCATCACTCGCCCGGATGTTCTCAAGCCAAACACGCCTTGAGTTACGTGTTCACGTTTCAGACCACGTGACGGGGTCTCCCAAGTTGCACCACACACGCCAGGGACAGACATTGCTCGAATACCCCAAATGACATGAAGAGTCGTAGAGGATATCAAAGCGGGTCGGGTTACCTGCCACCCGTGGGGCTCCACCCTTCAGCTTGTGCGCACTGGTGGACAGCGCTTACGTGTACCCCACAAGACATAAACGTCCCGAGATACACGATTTTCCGACATAAACAAATAGGTTAATATGACACTTTCTATATGCTAATAACATCCTTTCACAGGCTACTAACTCGTTCCTCACTGGATTTTTGAAAAAGATGACCTTTGTAGTGCGTTAAACCTCAAGCGAGCTCTGATACCATGCTGACACGACCCCACGGTCTTGTCGAGCCAGGATCACGCTGAGGGGTGCTGCGTTGCACAGCACCGGATAACACACGTCAAAGGTACAAAGCGGAAGCGAAATTTTATTACATAAACAAGTTATGAACATGTTTACATCAAAATAAGTTCAGTCTACACTCACGGGCGTAGACTAAGCATCAAGTGCACATTCAGCCCTTGAACGTGTCCTTGCTAGCACACACGCACACTAACTCCGCGGCGTGCACGACTACCACTCGACGGGATTCCCCTCCTCAGGTTCCGTCTCCTCTTCAGGAGTCCCTTCCTCATAGAACCCTGCAAAAGCTTCAAACACAAGCAGTGAGCACGAAGGCTCAGCAAGAAGGCTCTGCACCGCCTTACGCCCGCGCGTGGCCAAGCAGCTGCTGGCGCGGCGGCTCCCCTCGGTGGCGATCGCAGCGGCGGCCCGGCTAACCGAGTGAGAAAGTCTCAGTCGGTTTGATTTGGAGTAGTGGCTGAAATGTGGGTCCCACTTCCAATTTTAACCTCTGAAATTTACTCCTAATCACTGTTGTAAACAGTGAGCCCCATAATACCCCTGGCAATTCAAATTATTTACCCATGAGCCATTTGAATTAGTTAGAATTCAAATGGGGTTTGGTTTGAATGAATTTCAGCACAAGTTCAGTTTGAAATTCAAATGAAGTTTGAATTTCCCCCACTTAGCTCAAGTTAAGATCAACTCCAAATGGAGTGAAAATTGGTGTGTGGGCTCACAAAAATGTGCTGAGTAAGAATATGCCTCCCACTTTTGAATTCATGGGATGAAAATAGTTTGAATTTGAATATGGTTTCAAACTGCCCTCTTTCTATCTATACCCAAAATGACCTCAAAAAGGTTTTGAATTTGGGTGAAACTTGGCATGGACATTCTTAGCAATGTGCAGGCGTTTTCATATGTCCAGCCCCTCTATATCACATGTGGGAAATACCCCTTTTGCAATGTGTGAGTTTGTTCTCTAATGAGCATGTTGATGGTGGTTACTTGCTCTTCATTTGTGTTCATCATCTTTCCTCAAATGAGGTGTGTGGTGTGGTGATGAACACTTCAATTATGTGTCAAAAACTGAGGCCCTTACAATATGAAACTTGATTTCTGGTTTGGCTGCTGCAAATGAGGTTTTGAGCACAACAGTTTGGATTCCTATTGGTTTCCCTCGTTTGAAATTTGAGTTGAACAATTTGAGTTAAAAACTCTGAATTTTATTCCCCCTTACACATGAGAGCTTACACATAGGTTTTAAATTAAATTTGTCCCCCAAAAACTCTATTGATCCTAGGCAAGAGTGGTGGGACACTCATGTGTGTCATCACCTGTGGGAAAAAACATTAAACAAATCCCAATTTTTATGAACCCGAAACACAATGATGCTCAAATATCCGTTTCTTTGCATTCACGTTTTGGGACTTTTACATTCCTCCCCCTAATAAAGAATCTCATCCCGAGATTCCAAAAGAAGAACGAGACGGGAGATGTAATTCCAAGCTGTACGACGATAAAAGTTCCGGATAGTTCATGCGGAGGTAATCTTCACTTTCCCCGTTGTTTCTTCCGTGGTATGATTACTCCACCGCACCTTGTAAAATCTTAATATACGTTTCCAGGTGTTTCGGATCCTTTCATCGATAGTCGGAACCGGTCGCTCGACGTACGTAAGGTCCGGTCTCCACATGTCGATTTCTTCGGTTCGTACAGCAGCCGTAAATTCGAGGCACTTCCACAGCTGTGACACATGAAACATGTCGTGAACACACGTAAGACTTGTCGGTAGTTCCAGCCGGTAGAATATGGGTCCGCACTTCTCTGTGATAGAAAATGGATCCCAAGCTCGGGGAGCAAAATCTCCCCTTTACATCGAACCGGTGAATTCATTTTATCGGAGACACACGAAGATAAACGTGTTCTCCAACGTCGAAATGCAATGGTCTACGCCTTTGATCAGCATAGCTTTTTCTGTCGAGATTTTGCGGCCTTCAGGTTCGCTTATATTAACCGAACTCGGTTGCTGGCTTTGTTGATTACATCAGCCCCGAACAGTACTGTTTCTCCGTACTCACACCACTTCAGCGGTGTGTGACATTTCCGGCCGTAGAGCTTCATATTACGAGGTATAACTATACGGTCTTTAAACCATAGAGTACCCTCATTGTCCTTTATAGTGACGGCATTGAGCTAACAATAATCAACACTTAATCTTAGTGTCTCGTCGTTCTTCTTAACTAACAGCATAGGGCAACCTCACAGTGATGAGCTTGGTCGTATAAACCTTTGCTCAATAGTTCACTTAGTTGCTCCTTCAACTCCACTAGTTCATTTGGGTGCCATCTTGTACGACCTCTGTGAAATTGGTGTTGTTTCCGGTGCCAGTTCAATCTTGAACTTGATGTCCCGTTGGCCGGCATGCCCGGTAACTCATCGGAAACACATCGGTTATTCACGTCCCACAGCATACTCCATGCAGTCCATCAAATTAGCACTAAAACATAATGACGGCAAACATGTGATACATCTCGTATATGGATAATGTAATAACTTTGCACAAGCTACACCATTACCAGACCAAATACAATTAGTGAAATCCAAATTGATGGACTTTCTCTTTGGAAGTTCATCTCAACTAGATTTGGTCACTACGAGAGGTTAATATCATGTTGTCATCACGTATACTATCCTTTATCTTCAATACGACACAAACATGGTCTCTAGCACAAGAACTTGAGTAGGTAATCTACTCAAATCTTTCACTAGTTGAATATAACCACTCATGAGTATGTTCTACCCCATTGGAGGTAATAAAAACCCCAATAGGTACAACAATCTCCTTAGTGAGTTCAACTGTTCATTCCTCTGCCCAGAATGACCAGCTTCTACTTATCCAAGATTTTGACCTGATACTAAGCATTTTATTGACTAAAGTTGAATACCGAAGTTAAAGTTAACTTCAATATCTTTCCAACGAGTATTTATTTGCCCTCAGATAAGCTCTGGTTAAAAGTTTATAATAATTCAAAGTCAACAGAATTTCTGGAAGAATTTCAACAGCACCTCTTTTGGAAGTTGCTGTTTTCAACTCTAATTTCCACGGAATTCCGTGCTGCAACTGCAGAAACATTGAATTACAAAGATGTAAAACATCTCCTAAACTTTCCTAAAAATGTATCATATGATAATTTTTTATTTTTCTACTGGAAGTTATGCTTGAAAAACCGCACAGTCCAGAGAGTGTTTTAAAATCTGTCCTGCTTCTGGACAGTTTACAATCATCTGGAATTTCAACCAGTTTGATGTGCGATTTTTTCTGGAAGTCTACAACAAAGTTGTAGAGCACTTAAACATTTTTCTATAACTATATCCCACATCTCTATTTGCTAAGTAACCTGTGAGTTATGCTCTGTTAAAGTTCAGTAAACTTGCTGCCAAAACAGAGCACTCTGTTTTTTAATTCCCTTTGAGCTGAACTACTCAACTTTTGAACTTTTCTACAAGACCAGAGTCCTAAATATTAACACTTAGTTATCTTAGTTCCTTTTAACATTGTTTTTAATGCAATCATGATTATAACATGTCGGTACTACGTTCCTCACAAAATGAAAACTCCTAACCTGCTTACACCGGCATATACGTATTCAACGGTGGCACTAAGACGGCCACTCGCAAACGTGTTCTACTCGGACTACGGTTCTGTGGTTAGTATCTGCATAAATTCCACACAATTGTCAGGTTCGGCTGAACACCGAACCCGGTCCCAATACAGTTTCATACACCCATCCGTCATCACTTGCCCGGATGTTCTCAAGCCAAACATGCCTTGAGCTACGTGTTCACGTTACTAACCACGTGACGGGGTCTCCCATACTTGCCCGTAGAACGCCAGGGAAGGGCGTTGCTCGAATACCCCAAACTACATGAAGAGTCGTAGAGGATACTAAAGCTGGCCGGGTTACCTGCCACCCGTGAGGCTCCGCCCTTCAGCTTGTGCGCACTGGTGGACAGCGCTTATGTGCACCCACAAGACATATGAAGTCCCGAGATGCACGATTTTCTGACATAACACATAAGTTAGATTGCCACCTTCATATTAGGCTAATATAGTAGTCCTTAATTGGCATACTAGCGAATCCTCACCATAATCCTAAGTTTTCCCGTAATACCGTCCTTATTTAGCGTGCTATCCCCTAAGCAGCTCTGATGCTAGCCTGTGACAGACCGGAATACGTACGCCCAGGATCTCAGAGGGTGGTGCCGCACGATGCGACACCTGACAGCACACACCATAAGGCACACATTGTATTACATCGAAAACAAACTGAATATGTACAAAAGGTAGTACAAACCTTCAGTTTTACAACTAAGTACAGAGTTCTACAACAGCGGAAGATAAATTTTTACAACTCACGCCCACCTAACTAGCAAAAGTCGGTTGTCCAGCCCTACGAACAACCCACACTAGCAGCACTCATCTTCAGCGCGGCGTGTACGGCTCCCACTCAGCTGTGGTCCCCGACGGAGGGTAGACCTCGCCGGTGGACTCGTACCCCGAGTCCATGGGGTAGTCCTCACCTGCAAAACACTCATAGAAGCAACCGTGAGCATGATGGCTCAGTAAGTCTTAACCGACGCCCCTACACATGAAACTCTACATGCGGGTTATAACAATCACAGGATGGCACATTGCAGCAAAGGACACACCTACAAGTTCATCCTTAATTCATCTTTTAGCCACAAGTTAATGGTTCATGAAGTCTGAAATTTAGTGAGCATCGTAAAGGGGGTAAAAAAAGAAGATAAATATTTCTCGGAAGCAGCTCCTCACCTGCGGGAATTTGATGGCACACATGTAACCATACAAATTATTCATAACAGCAATATAGAATCATAACATTTCATATATTAGCCTACGTCACGACTCAGTGACCAAGTGGTACTCATCACCATGAGGGATGGTGAATCGACTCGAAATACACCTGCAGGGATACCCGAAGAGCATGTGATGTACGGCCACCCCTGGAGCTGCACAGCATGCTCACTCGATGTCGTACGGGAGAATCTTTCACCAAACAGCCCTAAAGTCGAACCCGTCGCACCCAAACGGACAGGAGGTTCCCTACACGGAGCATCTCTCTATGCCCGTTAGCGGGTTTCCACCTTGCTGCCCTCAACCTACACCTATAACTCGGTGTGTTATGCATCAACGCCCAGATGTAAAGGTTACATCAGTTTATCGGGGCCCATATATCCGATATGCCTTCGGTACGTTCAAACTTGATCAGCATGGGCCGCACACGGATCGGTCCTCAATCGACACGGACAGGGCTGCGCCCACAAGACTTCCTCTTGCTGCGCCCTAGCCCCTGACTAATCTCATTTTCTTACTAAAGTGATCTCACATCACTCGAACCAATCCCTTGTGTCCCGAAGTCTATACTCGCGAGTAGATTCCAACTACTCGACATGCACAGAAGTCTATACACATTAAGAAGAGCATAAACTACTCGAGGACTTAGACACTCCCCTTACTCTTGTTGGAATGATGTGGTCATGCATTTTGGGTTTCATCCATCCTACACCTAATGCACATACATACTTCACACTAAGTGTATATAAAGCATAACTTTATAAAACTTGTTAAATGCAAACCGGTGCTTGCCTTGTTGCTGCTAGTCTAATAGTATACTTCAGTTTGAGTCTTCTCTCCCTTGAGGCTTGATCAACTGATTCCCTTCAATGACCACACTCCGTCGAACTCCGTCGTCGACCGCCTTCGTTGTAAACACTATCGACATGTATATGTATAGTTTTCATAATGCAACTAGATAATTTAAAACTTAAACTTGTTAAGAACATAGGATAGTGTGGGAGTTCTAAGAAGTGATGTTTTGCCTCTGTTATGCAGAAAAATTAAAGAGAGAAACCCTTCTGCCTCTAGGAACTTAAGTCCTAATGGTCTATGTTGCATAATAGCTATATGAGATGGCTGAAAAGCTTTGAATGAAACTGAAGATTAGAAACTCCATTGAATCCAAAACTTTTACAGCAAGTCATACACTACCCAGTTACTTAGCTTGCCAAATTGCAGCTAAAGAGAACAGAAATTATGCCTCTCATAATTCCCTCAAAATTTCCTATTTATTTCTCATATACATAAAAATGAAAACCCACTACAGAAAGTTCTAAGGCTCAACTTGAGCTGAATCTTGACATGTCAGTTTCTGGTCACAAAAAAGTACTTTGGTCCAAATTTCAGGACTTTTCATTGAGTAGTTCTTCCAGAACAATTCTATGAGCAGTTATGATACAAGAAATTAATTCTGAAGTAATGTGCATTTTCATGCGCAATCAAGTGAACTACCATTTAAAGTATGGCTCATAGAGAATGTTTGAATGTTCCTATGATTTTTGGAGCTAAGGATTGCCCAGAACTGATTTTACAAAGGAAGATCATTTTCTGAAAAAGTTTCTGGACAATTTTGAGCACAGCAGATTGTACTCTGGAAATTCTTACTCAATTCAATTCCAAATTAGCTGAAACTTTGCTGAAAGTTTGACACTATTTAAATAATATCCTGGCAAAATTTGGGTATTTTTGGCTTACTCAAACTCCCTCCATAATTATTTTACCGAAAAAGATAAAAGAATTATCCAGAATTTGTTATTGACTTTCATACAAATTGGGGTTCATATTTGGATAGATATTTGCAACACAAATCCAACCCAATTTGAATCACTCAATTTGGAGTTTCCTACATCAAGATATGAATTTCTAAAGTTGGAGCTAAAACTGGAATTGTTTTTCTATTGCAAACTCGACCTGAACCCACCACTTAAGTTGCAACCAATGAAATTCGAGAACACACGGGGCTACTAGGTTATACCAGTGTAGTCACAAATGCTCTCTGGCCACAACCGATCCTGAGTTTAATATTCACTCGCTGACAGGTGGGCCCGCCCTACCCTTCTTCTTCCTCTCGCTTTCTTCCCCCGCGCGCCCTCCCCCTCGCCGGACTGAGGCGGTGCCTTGCCGGAGGGGGGTTCGTGGCTGCCATCCAGCCGGAGGCTCGCCGCCTGTGGGTTTGCAGCTACGGGGAATTGTTTGGTGATGTCGGCGTGGGCGCTAGGGAACTGGAAATGTGCCGGCCTCGGGAGAGGTTCGGCGCTGTTGGACGGTGGTTCTAGCCCGCCGAACTCTCGGGTCCTTGGCTCTAAAGCACCCTTAGAGGCTAGGGAAGCTCGGCGAAGAGTCAAACACACACGGCAACGGCGGCTACCTTGCGTTCACCGTGTGCCCTAGAGTTGTGGCGACGTTTGAGCTCGGGAAGACATGAACTAGCTCGCACGCTGTAAAAGCCCAAGAAAAGGGACTTACAAAAAACTTTTCATCACCTCAAAACGCCACAGTTTTTGTTGTGAATATTTTGTGAAGATTTGTGAAGAGCAAGTAACCTCCATCAAAAGGGTGATTAGGAGGGAAAGCCCTAACTTTAACAAAGTAGGATTTATACACATGAACATGAGAGGTTGAGCTCACCCCTAGCACTTAAAAAGTCTTGGGAAGGTTCAAGCCAAGTTTCATGCAAATCCAACACTTTTTGAGGCACTTTTGGAGGCATTTGAAAAAGAGGCCAATTTAAATGTAAATTCAAATTGCAGCAACTTTCATCTCCTAAATTCAAAAGTTAGCTTCATATTCAAACTCAGCACATTTTTCTGAGTTAGTCCACCAATTTTCATCCCCATTGGACTTCATCTTGTCGGGAGCTAAATTTGCAAGAATTCAAAACTGAATTTGAATTTCAGTTCAAATGTGAGGCAAATTTAGCCAAACAAATTTCAAATTTGAGAACTCAAATTCAAACTAATACTTGGGGGCTAAGTCTCTCATTCAATGGAGGGTAGCTGGGATATTTACAGAAGAATTTGGAAAAAGAGGATTAGGGGGAGAGTTGGGCCCACAGGTCAGTGGGAGGACAGTTCTCCAACCGAGCGCTGCCTGTTTCTCACCGATGCCGATCAAGCGCAGCTCGCCAGCTCCTGCTCCCGCGCCCGAGTGGGAGGGACACCGCACAGCCGAGCGCGCCGTGGGAGACCGACTGCAGCGGTTATAACACGCGCAGCCACGTGAAGATCGTCACTGCTCACGTCACCTCGCGCTGAACCGACCCGACTGCCGCCGATCGACTTCCATCGAGAATTCGGCCGAGCCTTCGCGTGCAGTGCCTCTCCTAGCCAAAAGCCACACCAGCTACTCGTTCTCTACCTCCTCAGGCCGAAGACAGTCGAGTTTAGCCGCCCAAACCTAGCTCGGCAACTCTTGGCGGTGACTGAGAAGAACAGCCGACACCGTCTCACCATGGGCAGCTCGTACCAAAGGCTTTCACGGCCGAGCTAGGCCACTCTGAGACACGCCGGATAGTCACGCTGCTCCTGACCAAGTCACAGCCCCAACGGTGGACCATCGAGCATCAATTTGACGTTTTTCTCCCGGCGCATACACTCGGACCTCCAGGTAAGAATCCGTCGAATTCATCCTTAATCTTCGTTCTTAGGCCACCAGACCGTGCACACGTGAACTAGACTGGCTAGCGGTCGATTTCCCTTCACAACCCAAGCTAGAAAACTGAGTGGTGCGAGGTATTTATGTCGTCCCGAGCTCAACCATGCGGCGTGGATCGGGCGCACGGTGAGAACCCATCCGGAGGTGTTTCCATGTGCCGGTCCTTACTTGCCGTGCCTCCCTAGCACCCAAGGGTGCTTTAGAACAGATTAGCTGGGTTGTTGGCGGGCTAGGACCGCCGGGCGACGGTGCCGAACATTGCCCTAGGCCGCCGCACGCCGCCGGCACAGTTCCGGTCCCCTAGCGCCCGAACTGAGCCCACAACCTAGTTTCCCAACCCCATAAACCCCCAGGCGGCGAGCCTCCGGCCGGGAGACGTCCGGGAACGCTCAGCCGGCGAGGCGCCGCCTTGGTCCGGCGAGGTAAGCGCGCGCGGGGGAAGGAGAGATCGGAGGAAGAAGAAGGGTGGGGCTGGCCCACCGGTCAGTGAGTGAAGTTTAAAACCGGATCGGATATGGCTCGGGATCCCGTGTGGCTGCGCGTGGGGTAATCCTGTGATCCGTGTGTTCTCGGATTTCACTGGCTGAGGTTTAAAACGTGGGCCCAGGTCCTTTTCCAATAACAAAACAATTCCAGTTTAAGCCCAAACTTTAGGAATTCATAACTTTATGTAGGAAGCTCCAAATTCAGTGAACAAAATTTTTCTGAACTCATAATTTTGAGTACTTTCCAGCAGTACCAATTTCAGCTCATGAAACCTAATAGTTGTCCAGAATTAATTCCCTAAACTTTAAACTGTTGGGAATTTTATCTGGAGAATTACTTTATGAAAAATTCTGAAATTTTGCTGAGAGGTTCATTGGAAAATCCTTGAGTCACAGTAAAATTTTCAGACCCATCCAGATTAGTTTAGTCCCCCTAATTGGGTGATTAAAAGAACTGCCCTGAGAAAATAGAAAAATGTACAGAAACATTTTTCAGATTTTCTCAAATCTTGTTTAGGGCACAACTTCCTCTAGAATCATCCAAATGACATGAAACTAATTACATTAGACCCATCTCGAATTCTAGTATCCAGAAAGTAATGGTTGGAGCCAGGAAAACCCCTGGGATTACTTGGAGGCTCAAATATTGACCAAATAGGCTTCCATTTGTACAAAGCTCAAATGAACTTTGTTTCAAATGAAACTTGGTCAAGACTGTGGTTAGGACCATACCAAGCCACCATAAAAATTTCAGAGCCAAAGGGGAGGGCTAATTAGAGTTATAGTAATTACTTATTCAAGTTTACACATTGCATTTGAATTGACATATAGCATATGGTTAACGTGTAGTCGCTGAAGGCGAGGAGACTCAGGAAGTGCTCGACTTCCTTCTTCTGGACGAAGACCTAACCACTGACCAGCAGCAACAAGGCAAGCCCCGGTTTGCATTAACCCCTTTTATAAAGTTTTGCTTTGTTACATGTTTAGTGTGAGGTATGGAGGTGCATTAGGTATAGGATGGATGAAACCCAATTGCATAGCCAGAATTTTCCTATAAGAGTGAGGATAGTGTCTAAGGCCTCGAGTAGACAGGCTATGCTTAATGATTTATAGGACTTCGGTACAAGTTGAGTAGTTTGAATCTACCCGCGAGTTAGGCTTGGGACACACGGGTTTGGTTCGAGTGATGTGAGATCACTTTAGTAATGAAAATGAGACTAGGCAGGGGCTAGGGCGCAGCAAGAGGAAGTCTTGTGTGCGCAGCCCTGTCCGTGTCGATTGAGGACCGATCCGTGTGTGGCCCTGCTGAACAAGTATTGATGAAAGCATCTAGGCCCCCGTGAGATATGGTTTCGGTGATTAATGACAACTGTTCGTAATTACTAATGAGTTTGTGGATGCAAGGTTTCACATACATCACATCAAACATTAAATGAACTATCTATTCACACCATCTACTGCTCATTGGATACAAATGGAGACCCCTCAACGATCCATTCTAAGGGGTTATTCGATACTCATAAAAACTAAATGAAGAAATCATACAACGACTCTACTTTATCAAAATTGGCAACACAAGGAGCTCACACTTCATCGTAATATCATTTCAAACAAGTGTCAAAGAGGTCACTCAAGAAGATTCTAAAAGATCAACTCAAAACAACTCGAAGCAAACAAGTTGCATTCACCGGATCATCCGATGTCTTGCAAAATGACTACATCGGTCGAATTTGAGTTGGCAGAAGAAGAAGACCTCAGAGCCCAGTACACACCGGATCATCCGATGTGAAGGAAGTGGCACATCGGTTGATTTCAACAGAAGGATAATTTATGAGTAATTCTGAAGATCAACTCACCGGATCATCCGATGATAAAGTAAGTGAACATCGGTCAATTTCAACCGAAACATTATTTCTGAACCAATTCTGAAGATCAACTCACCGGATCATCCGATGATGAGTTAAAGTAACATCGGTCGATTAAAAGATCCAACGGTTATATCCAACGGTCACATCTGACACATGACATCAGCTAATTTGGAATTCGATCGATGATCATATAAAGGGGTGCATCGGAGGATCCGATGTTAACTGACAAAAGTCTGCCCACTTTTCCAACGGCTATCTCGTGTGGGCTGGCTATAAATACCCCTCCAACCGGCCATTTCGACAAGTCTTGATCACCAGAGCCTCACTACACATTCTCAAGCATTCAAGACCAAGAGCTACCACTTCCACACTTCAAAACCTCTTGTAGTCCAACTATAGGTTATATTTAGCTAGAGAGAAGCTTGTGTGCGTCCATTCTTGGTGATTGGAATCTCTAGGCTAGTGAGAGAGAGTGTCTTGGTGACTTCTCTCACCTTGTAAACGTTGGAGGAAGAAGAGATCACTCCGAAGCTTACCAAGGTGTTTGTGGAAGCCCGGAGGATCACCGTTGTACAAGGCTTGAGCTCCACCTTGCCGGAGAAGGCGAACGGAGAAAGATAGTGGATTCCCTCGTCTTGGTGACTTGGGAGTGGCTATACCCTTTGGTGGGTGCCACAACGTGGACGTAGGAAGATTTTTGTGATCTTACCGAACCACGGAAAAAATCGCCGTGTCTTCGAGTCTCCGCGGGAGTTTGCATTTCTCTCCTCACCCCTTACTATTACGCTTTTACTATTCCGCTCTTAACTCTCTTGCTTGCGTAGTTAGTTTGCATAGGGAATTGGGCTTCAACCATTAAAGTTTTAAATTGCTCTAAAATTTGAAAAAGCCCAATTCACCCCCCCTCTTGGGCGTTTCGATCCTTACAATTGGTATCAGAGCGTGGTTGCTCATTGGATCATTCTAGCTTCACCGCTAGAGAGCAAAAATGGCCAAGAATGGGGGTTCGGTTCCTACCTTCGAGGGCAAGAATTTTGCTTATTGGAAAGCATGCATGCGCGCTTACCTTGAGGCAATTGCTCCCGAAGTGTGGGAAGCGACCCATGCGGGGTTTGGAAATCTTGACTATGTTGGTGACCAACTAAAATGGGATGCTAAGGCTAGAAATGCCATATATGAATGCATTAGTCAAGATGTCTTTGCTAGGATTGCTAGCAAGGAAAAAGCATGTGAAATTTGGGCATGTTTAATTGAAATACATGAGGGCTCATCTCGTGTTAAAGAACTCAAATATCACATGCTTAAATCAAAATATGATGAATTTAAGATGTTTCCTCATGAGAATGTTAACCAAATGTTCTCTCGCTTAAATGTGCTCATTGAGGAAATTAACGCACTTGACATTGCTTCTCTTGGCAAGGGACTTATCAATCGCAAGATCCTCATGCTTCTACCCAAGCCCAAGTACAACATTATAAATTCAATGCTCCAAAAAGAGTCACTAGACAACATTGAAGTTTCGGAGCTCATTGGAGAAATCCATGCTCATGAGATGAGCGTACTTGGAATGATGGAGGAGTCATCATCAAAAACCATTGCTCTCAAGGCTTCAACCAAAAAGACAACTTCCAAGAAGAAGAAAGTGGTTGAGCCTAGCTCAAGTGAAGAAGAGCAAGAAACAAGCGAAGATGATGATGATGAACTTGCTTTGATGATGAGGAAATTCTCACGCCTCAACTCCAAGATTGCAAAGAAGGGATACTCTTTTGATCCTAAAAAGAAAGCCTTCTTGCCAAGAAAAGATGAAAACAAGACGTGCTACAATTGTGGTGATCTAGGCCACATATCATATGATTGTCCAAGACCGGACAAAAGGAAGGAAAATGGGAAGCATTACAAGCTAGAAGAAAGTGATGATGAAGAGGAGGTTAAGCCCAAGCGTTCTTTTGGAAAGAAGAAATTTGACAAAGGCAAGAAAACCAAGCTCTTTCCAAAGAAGAGAAGAGGGCCTCAAAAGGTCTTCATGTGTGAAGCCAATGAGTGGATCACGGATGAAGAGTCAAGCGACGAAGATAGTGAAGAGGAAGAAAACTTGGCGGGCCTCGCCGTCGTCAACAAGGATGACTCACCTCTTCGTGCACCTCCCATGTGCCTAATGGCGAAAGGTAACTCAAAGGTATGTGAAAATTCTAGCGATGATGATGATGAGCTTTCACCCGATGAATTAGCATCTATGATTAATGAATATAATGCCATTATAAAAAGGGAAAAGGCTAAGGTTAAGGCTCTTGAGCTAGCTCGAGCTAAGCTTGAAAGTGCCAACCTTGATTTGCATGATAAGTATGTAACCATACTTAAAGAGCATGACACGCTCAAATCAAATGTTAAGCAAATCGAGGAGGAGAATGCTCAAATCAAGCTTAAGTATCATGAGCTTGACTTAGCTAACTTAGCACTCTTGGCAAAGCACAATGAGTTGGTTCAAGAACATGAAGTGCTTAACCTCGCTTATGAAGCAATTGAACTTAAAGTGAAAAACACAAAGAAAGAAACCCTTAATGGCAAAATATCACCTAATTCACATGCCACTAATATTTTGGATGAGTCTTTGCCTTTGAAAGCAAGCCCTAGGGAGAAGGAGCTAATGGACGAAATTGAAAGTCTTCGCACTAGTGTGGCAAGACTTTCTAAGGGGGAGGACAAGCACAAGGAAATCCTCTACCAACAAGCTAAAGGCTTCCACAAGAGGGGACTTGGATCCTTCCCGGTGCCCAACAAAGGAAAGGTGCCCTCACCGGAGCTTAGGACAAGCTTCATCAAGGAAGTTGGCTCCTATTGCCAACATTGTGAGGTCACCGGACATCACGCGAGGGAGTGTCCTCTTCCCAACCGTCCTTCTCCCAAATTGCCTCCCAACTATAAATCTACGTTCAATGATTATCACTATCTATTGAGCAAAGTAGGTGGAAAAGTGAAGGCAAGGTTCATCGGCAAAGACATCAAGGGCATGAAGGGGAAGCTCCCCAAGCAACTTTGGGTTCCAAAAACACTTGTATCACACATACAAGGACCTAAGTTGGCTTGGGTTCCTAAACTCAAAAACTAACTTCATGTGTGTAGGTGAACTACAAAGCCGGAGGAAAGCATTGGGTACTTGATAGTGGGTGCACTCAACATATGACCGGTAATGATGGTATGTTCACCTCCATAGAAAACCCTGGCAATCATGAACAAGTCACCTTTGGTGATAACTCAAAGGGGAAGGTGATTGGTTTGGGTAAAATTGCTATTTCTCACGATTTGTCTATCTCTAATGTGCTTTACGTTAAGTCTCTTAGCTTTAATTTACTTTCTATTGCACAATTATGTGATCTTGGACTAACATGCACATTTGACAAGAATGGTGTTGTGGTGACTAGTGATTCAAGCAAAAAACTAACATTCAAAGGTTTTCGGCATGGACATCTCTACTTGGTGGACTTCTCCAACAAGGATGCTAGCTTGACGACTTGTCTTTTCACCAAGACAAGTTTGGGATGGCTATGGCATCGGCGCATTGCTCACATTGGGATGAGCAAGCTCAAGAAGTCATTCAAGCTTGGGATGGTGACCGGCGTGAAGGATGTCACATTCGAAAAGAACAAGCTTTGTAGCGCATGTCAAGCCGGGAAGCAAGTTGCCTCACACCATCCGATGAAGACAATGGTGTCAACCTCCAAGCCACTTGAACTACTTCACATGGACCTCTTCGGACCGTCCACATACCAAAGCCTTGGCGGTAACCTTTATTGTCTTGTCATTGTTGATGACTACTCTCGGTATGCTTGGACACTGTTTCTAGGTGACAAGGGTGAAACTCCGGAAATCTTCAAGACCTTCGCTAAACGAGCGCAAAGGGAATTTCAACTTCCTATCATCAAGGTCCAGAGTGACAACGGCACCGAGTTCAAGAACTACAACATTGGGGAGTGGTGTGATCGTGAAGGCGTGAAGCACGAGTTTTCGGCCACATACACCCCTCAACAAAATGGTGTCGTTGAAAGGAAGAACAAGACTCTCATCACCCTTGCAAGAGCAATGCTTGATGACTATGGCACGTCTGAAAAGTTTTGGGCCGAAGCAATCAACACGGCGTGCCATGCCGCAAATAGGGTCTACCTTCATCGACTACTTCAAAAGACCCCATATGAGCTCCTCATTGGGAGAAAGCCCAACATCTCCTACTTCCGAGTCTTCGGGTGCAAGTGCTACATCTACCGCAAGAAAAGGCTCGGTAAGTTTGAAAGAAGGTGTGATGTTGGCATCTTTCTAGGTTATGCGTCAAACTCAAAAGCATATCGAGTATTCAACCAAACCTCCGGGTTAGTTGAAGAAAGTTGTGATGTTGAGTTTGATGAGACTAATGGCTCCCAAGAGGAGAGTTTTGGTCATGATGATATAGATTATGAGCCTCTACGAGAAGCTATGAAGAACATGACCATAGGAGACATCAAGCCCGAAGTTGGGGAGAGCCATGATCAAGGGGGAGCCTCAAGTTCCAACATCAACACCTCCATGGCGCCTCAAATTGATGAAGAAGAAGAGAAAAATGATCCATTGCCAATGCAAGATTCACATGCCACACAACACCAAGAAGAAGAAGAAGTCCAAGGTCAAGTCCAACCACAAGACGAGTAAGATGCCTCACCACCACCAAGTGCCTCACAACCTCTTATGAGGCATGGGCGCATCTCCAAGGCACATCCGATGGATCAAATCATCGGAAGTCCGTCACGGGGAGTAAGTACTCGTTCTCGCCATGTTGCTTCATTTTGTGAGCACTACTCTTTTGTTTCGTGTGTAGAACCCACAAATATTGAGGAAGCACTCCAAGATCCCAATTGGGTGATGGCTATGCAAGAAGAACTCAACAACTTCACCCAAAATGAAGTTTGGGTATTGGAGGAGCGACCCAAGAACAAGAACGTCATCGGAACAAAGTGGGTGTACCGCAACAAGCAAGACGAGAATGGCATGGTGGTCCGCAACAAGGCAAGGCTTGTGGCCAAGGGTTTTTCACAAGTAGAAGGACTAGACTTTGGAGAGACCTTTGCCCCGGTCGCACGGTTAGAAGCTATTCGCATACTCCTTGCTTTTGCTTCACATCACAATATTATGCTTTATCAAATGGATGTGAAAAGTGCCTTCCTCAATGGTTATATTAACGAGCTTGTTTTCGTTAAGCAACCTCCCGGGTTTGAAGATCTGAGGAATCCTAACCATGTGTATAGGTTACACAAGGCGCTCTACGGGCTCAAGCAAGCACCTAGGGCATGGTATGAACGTCTTAGGGATTTCCTAGTCATGCAAGGATTCAAGATCGGGAGGGTGGACACCACACTTTTCACCAAGGACATCAACGGGGATTTATTTCTTTGTCAAATTTACGTTGATGACATTATTTTTGGCTCAACTAACAAATCTCTTAGTCTTGAGTTTGGCACCATGATGTCTAGGGAGTTCGAGATGTCAATGATTGGAGAACTCAATTTCTTCCTAGGATTTCAAATCAAGCAACTTCAAGAGGGGACTTTCATCTACCAAGAAAAGTACACCAAAGACCTCTTGAAGAAGTTTGAAATGGAAGATTGCAGCTCAAGAAGTACTCCAATGGCAACAAATTGTCATCTTGACGCGGACATGGACGGTAAACCTATTGATCAATCTCATTACCGTTCCATGATTGGTTCATTATTATATCTTACCGCATCTAGGCCCGATATCATGTTTAGTGTGTGCTTGTGTGCTCGCTTTCAAGCGGCACCTAAAGAATCGCATCGTAAGGCGGTCTTTAGGATACTTAGGTATCTCAAGCATACCCCAAGTGTAGGTTTGTGGTACCCCAAGAACGCTAATTTTTATCTCTTGGGTTACTCGGATTCGGACTTTGCCGGATGTCGTGTGGATCGCAAGAGTACCTCCGGTGGGTGCCACTTACTTGGGCGTTCCCTAGTATCTTGGTCGAGCAAAAAGCAAAACTCCGTGGCTTTGTCCACCGCGGAGGCAGAATATATAGCGGCCGGTGCATGTTGTGCTCAAATTCTATATATGAAGCAAACCCTTTTGGACTTTGGAATTAAGTTTGATTGCGTGCCTCTCCTTTGTGACAATAAAAGTGCGGTTAAGATAGCTAGAAACCCCGTTCAACACTCCCGCACTAAGCACATAGATATTCGCCATCACTTCTTACGGGACCATGAGGCTAAAGGAGACATCTCTTTGCAAGGTGTTAGATCTGAAGAACAATTGGCGGATATCTTCACTAAACCACTTGATGAGAAAACTTTTTCTAGACTAAGAAGTGAATTAAATGTGCTAGATGCATCTAACGTCATGTAAGTTGCCATGTTCATGTAAGGTTGCATGTCAAATAGGTCTTGTCTAACTCCCAAAGGATAGGGGCAAGCTAGAAATAGCTTTTCCTGAGGAAGCCTTTGGCAGGTTTAAACTTGGCAAGATAGATTTACAGTACGCCTTGCATGATTCCTGCCATATAGACTTGCACTCATTCAATATCTTGCATCATTTTGGTTGGCATTGCATACGGTAGATTGTCACAAAGGGGAACCCACATCATGAGAAGGAGACCTGTTCAAAATGCAATATCTCAACTCATATAATGTGGATAGAGCAAAATTCTAAAGGTACGTGCTTTAAGGAGATAGAAGTTTTCTATACTCTAGCTCACAAAGCATGGGCCTTACATTTTCATGGTTTCACTCCTAACCTTGTGTGTTCTCTTTGCTTAAGGGCTTAGCCAATATGTGGCACTATATTTAAAGCCTTATATTAGAGGTTAGGAGTTGCCCAAAAAGTCCGAGGACCCATCCTTATCTTTGTGTGTTTAAGTCCAAGGACACATATGGGCAGTCTTAGGTTTTCTGTAGTCATCGGATTATCCGATGCTAGTGCCAGCAGATCATCGGATCTATTGGTGCTTCAGTTCAAGTCAGATGTCACAAATCAACCGATGAGTTCATTTCAGAAGACATCGGAGCATCCGGTGTTCAGTTTTCCTGGTGCCCTGCAGAAATCGACCGATAACCGCCACCTCAACGTCGGTACATCCGGTGTTCAAAGAGAGTTTTTGGAACAACTCTCTGTTGAACTCGACCGATGCATCCTCCGATGATCATCGGTCCATCCGGTGTGTTATGCGCGGCTAGGGTTTGCCCGAACAGTTTAAAAAGGGGGGGTCGGCCGCCGCCCGTTTTCTTTCTTTCCCCGACCTCCGCCGCCCGACGCCCTCGCCACCGTCCTCACGCCCCCCAGCCGCCGTCGCCGCCTCCAGGCGCCTCCGCTGTCTCCAAGCGCCGCCGCCGCCTCCAGGCGCCGCCGTCACCGCCCCTCGGCCGCCGCCTCCCGAGCGCAGCCGCCGCCGCCTCCCAGACGCCGCCGCCCTTCGGTCGCCGCCTCCCCAGGCGCCGCCGCCGCCTCCTCCCAAGGACCGCCGCCGCCATCTTTCGGCCGCCTAGGTGCCATCCGTGCCCGCGCCGCCGCCTCTCCCGAGCGTGCCGTCGCTGTTCCACCGCACCGCCGCGCCTCCCTCGCCGTCTCCCCTCCACCACTCGCCGCCGGTTCACATCACCCTCTCCGCTAGGATCTCGTCGTGCTTCGCCGCTCGTCGATAAGATGGGTCGCGATCGCAAAGGAAAGGGCAAGGCTATTGAGGAGCCCGCCGCGAAGAAGCGCAAGATATCCAAGGACGCTCGTCGTTCGGAGTTGGCCGCTCGCGCCGCCGAGGAGCGTGAGCGCGGCCATCGCGGTTCCTTACGGATCCGCGAGTCCCAGCAGAGGCAGGAGCAGCCTCCGATCCAGGCGGTGCCTCCCGAGGGCTCCGATGAGGAGGAGACCGAGGTGCCGCCTCTCATCCGCCGGCGCACCCCGAGGACTCGTGGGGGTGGACAGACTCCTACGGCGAGTCGGCGCCCCTCTGCAGCTGACCGCGCCGAGGACAGAGAGGCCGAAAGGGCCATCCACCTGATGGACACAGCAGTCCGAGTTGCCGAAGAAGTCAGACTCACTGACTACAGGAAGATGAAGGCGAGGCAACTAAAGAAGCTCAGATGGTCAGCATTGATCGAGGAGTGGTTTCCACGGCCCAGGGACGCTCGAGTGGACTCCCGCTTCTGGACCCTGACACAGGCGTCCTTGTACGAGACTTACAGGCGTCGGGGTCACAAGCTATTCCAGCATAACAGCATTGACTGGGATCAGCTTGCAGTGGCAGCAGGACACGGGATCAGGCCCCTTTTTGAGAGATACAGAGGACTGGCGGACTTGCTCTCACACCCGAGGAGTGCTTACGTCGAGGAGTGGGTTAGGGTGTTCTACGTGACACTCTACGTCTCTGAGGGTCGTCGCTCGATTCACTTCATGTTCATGGGGCGAATCCACGACGTGTCTCGAGACCTGATGGGCAGACTGCTTGGTGTGGAGCTCTCCACTACGTGCCTGCACCAGATAGTCTACGGAGATGCAGATCCGCCGAGGAGGCCACTGACTGGAGGAGTGGCACCGCCCCTCGAGGAGATCAGAGGTCTGTTCACACAGCCGTTCACACCTGACCAGCCGAGAGTGCCAGCGCTTCTCACCCCAGCAGCTCGGACAGTTCACCACGTCCTCAGGCGTACCCTGCTACCGAGGTCCGGATACTTGGAGGGATTCACGAGCCTTCAGCAGACCATCCTGTTCTATGTGATGAATGGGATGGAGTTCGACATAGTAGACATTCTGATCTGCGAGATGGAGGACGTGATCACCGACGGAGTTGGGATGCTACGACAGCTGGTCTTTGGTCACTGGATCTGTCACCTTCTTCACCAGTTGGTTCCAGAGGACACTCCAGGAGTCTCTCAGCTGACGGAGATGCACGTGACCCGGTTCAGCCACTACCGAGTCCCCACTCCGGGAGACCGCCGCCTTGGACGCCCCGTCGAGCGTGAGGATCGAGCCAGACTGTCAGAGGAGGACTGGGCAGAGCTGACTCAGGAGGACGCCGAGCTGGCACAGGCAGAGGCTCAGGGAGGAGACCTACAGCACGTATGGTCGGATAGCGACACTAGTGACAGTGTCGAGGAGTACTTCCCTCCTGCTCCTCCCTCACCGAGGCAGCACGACGCAGAGGCAGGAGGCTCAGCTGCTCCACCACCTACACCTCCTCCAGTGTCAGAGGCTCAGGTGACTCAGCCGTCAGAGCTCACCACCTTACTTCAGCGGATGGCTCAGCAGCAGGAGCTGCAAGCAGCTCGACAGGAGCAGCTTCAGAGGCAGCAGCAGGAGATGCAGCTGGAGATCGCCCGTCAGAGGCGAGAGGACACCGACAGGTTCACCAACCTTGTCGATTAGATGACGCGACGCACTCTGGACCAGCAGCAGCAGACTCAGCAGATGCTATTGGGCATCCTGGGGTTTGTCACCAACCTCAACCAGCAGACTGGAGTGGCTCTTCCACCTCAGCACTTGGGACTCAGTCAGGCTCCAGGTGCACCCCCACTGGCACCAGCTCCAGTACTGCCACCGACATCGCTCCAGTCCTCACCTCTTCCGGCAGTACCTCCACCGGCGCCAGCAGTCTCAGCGGATCCCCCAGCAGCTCCAGCTCCAGCTCCAGCCCCCACAGCAGCTCCAGCTCCTCCCGCTCCAGCTCCAGCACCAGCGACCTCCACCTCCAGCAGCTCCGGCGACAGCACCGTCGACGCCAACCGCTTCACCATCGCCAGGAGCGCGCCTGAGTCGTAGTCACTCGACTTTCCTTTTTGGTGCCTTGATGCCAAAGGGGGAGAAGAGTTAGAGTCAGGGGGAGGTTAGAGGGGAGGTTAGCTTAGTTCTAGGGGGAGTACTTGGTTCTAGGGGGAGTGTCTATCTCTTTTTGCTACTTTATTGGAGATTATTATTATTTGCTATTATTGTACTCCGGATACTACTCTGTGCTCTTACGCTTTATTAATTATTATTTGAGCCTTCGAGTCACTTGTGCTGCAATTTGTACTTGTTATGTTTCCTTTTTTTTTTGAGCATTGCGTTTTCATTTCATACTCTACTCGTTGTGTTGTCATCAATCACCAAAAAGGGGGAGATTGAAAGCATCTAGGCCCCCGTGAGATATGGTTTCGGTGATTAATGACAACTGTTCGTAATTACTAATGAGTTTGTGGATGCAAGGTTTCACATACATCACATCAAACATTAAATGAACTATCTATTCACACCATCTACTGCTCATTGGATACAAATGGAGACCCCTCAACGATCCATTCTAAGGGGTTATTCGATACTCATGAAAACTAAATGAAGAAATCATACAACGACTCTACTTTATCAAAATTGGCAACACAAGGAGCTCACACTTCATCGTAATATCATTTCAAACAAGTGTCAAAGAGGTCACTCAAGAAGATTCTAAAAGATCAACTCAAAACAACTCGAAGCAAACAAGTTGCATTCACCGGATCATCCGATGTCTTGCAAAATGACTACATCGGTCGAATTTGAGTTGGCAGAAGAAGAAGGCCTCAGAGCCCAGTACACACCGGATCATCCGATGTGAAGGAAGTGGCACATCGGTTGATTTCAACAGAAGGATAATTTATGAGTAATTCTGAAGATCAACTCACCGGATCATCCGATGATAAAGTAAGTGAACATCGGTCAATTTCAACCGAAACATTATTTCTGAACCAATTCTGAAGATCAACTCACCGGGTCATCCGATGATGAGTTAAAGTAACATCGGTCGATTAAAAGATCCAACGGTTATATCCAACGGTCACATCTGACACATGACATCAGCTAATTTGGAATTCAACCGATGATCATATAAAGGGGTGCATCGGAGGATCCGATGTTAACTGACAAAAGTCTGCCCACTTTTCCAACGGCTATCTCGTGTGGGCTGGCTATAAATACCCCTCCAACCGGCCATTTCGACAAGTCTTGATCACCAGAGCCTCACTACACATTCTCAAGCATTCAAGACCAAGAGCTACCACTTCCACACTTCAAAACCTCTTGTACTCCAACTATAGGTTATATTTAGCTAGAGAGAAGCTTGTGTGCGTCCATTCTTGGTGATTGGAATCTCTAGGCTAGTGAGAGAGAGTGTCTTGGTGACTTCTCTCACCTTGTAAACGTTGGAGGAAGAAGAGATCACTCCGGAGCTTACCAAGGTGTTTGTGGAAGCCCGGAGGATCACCGTTGTACAAGGCTTGAGCTCCACCTTGCCGGAGAAGGCGAACGGAGAAAGATAGTGGATTCCCTCGTCTTGGTGACTTGGGAGTGGCTATACCCTTTGGTGGGTGCCACAACGTGGACGTAGGAAGATTTTTGTGATCTTACCGAACCACGGGAAAAATCGCCATGTCTTCGAGTCTCCGCGGGAGTTTGCATTTCTCTCCTCACCCCTTACTATTACGCTTTTACTATTCCGCTCTTAACTCTCTTGCTTGCGTAGTTAGTTTGCATAGGGAATTGGGCTTCAACCATTAAAGTTTTAAATTGCTCTAAAATTTGAAAAAGCCCAATTCACCCCCCCCCCTCTTGGGTGTTTCGATCCTTACAATTGAACGTACCGAAGGCATATCGGATATATGGGCCTCGATAAACCGATGTAACCTAAACCTCCGGCCGTCAAGGCATAGCACACCGATTTATAGGTGTAGGTTGAGGGCAGCAAGGTGGAAATCTGCTAACGGGCATAGAGAGATGCTCCGTGTAGGGAACCTCCTGTCCGTTTCAGTGCGACCGGTTCGACGTTTGGGCTGTTGGATGAAAGGTTGTCCCGTACGACATCGAGTGAGCGTGCTGTGCAGCTCCACGGGTGGGCGTACGTGACGTGCTCTTCGGGTATCCCTGCAGGTGTATATCGAGTCGATTCGCCGTCCCTCGCGGTGACGAGTACCGCTTGTTCACTGCATCATAACGTAGATAATTTATGCAATGTTATGATTCAATTCTGCTGTATGATATAATTGTATTGCTACAGGTGTGCCACCAAATATTGCTTACTAAATTTCTTATTCATGAACTGTTAACTTGTGGCTAAAAGATGAACTAAGGATGAACTTGTAGGCAGGTCCATTTGCTAAAATTTACTATCCCATGTTCATACCAACTGCATGTAGAGTTTCATGCCTAGGCGAGTCGGTTAAGTCTTGTTGAGCCATCGTGCTCATGGTTGCTGCTTAAGTGTGTTTTACAGGTGAGAAGCCACCCATGGACTCGGGTTACGAGTCCACCAGCGAGGGTTACCCTCCATCAGGGACCACGGTTGAGTGGGAACCGTACACGCCACGCTGAGCTGAGGAGTGCAGCTAGTGTGGGTTGCCCTAGGGCTGGGCAACCGACTTTTGCTAGATAGGCGGGCGTGAGTTGTACAAAAGAAACTTCCACTGTGTAATATAGACATTAGTTGTAACTGAGTATGGTACCTGTTTGTACAGTTTCAGCTGGTTTCCCATGTAATAAAAGGTGTCCTTATGATGTGTGCTGTCAGGTATCGCATCGTGCGGCACCACCCTCTGCGATCCTTGGAGAGCGGATTCCGGTCCGCCACACACGCCGTCGGTTTCTTTCTAGAGTTGTGAAGGAAAATCGACCGATAGCCAGTCTAGTGCACGTGTGCATGATTAGGTGGCATAAAAGAAAGAATTGCGATCGAATTTTGATAAATCCTCACCCGGGGTCACTTTGCACGCGCCGAGAGAAAACCTCCGAATTAGAGCTTGATGATCCTAGGCTTGAGCTGATACTTGGCAAGGAGCAGCGCGATGTTCTGCCGTGTCTCGGAGTGCCCAAGATTGGCCGTGAAAGTCTTTGGTCCAAGCTGTCCATGGTGAGACGGTGCCGGTTGCTTTCGGTCGCTGCACGAAAAGGCCGTCCTAGGGTGGAAACGGCTCGGAGTCGAGCAGCGGTGCATCGAGGAGGTCGGGGATGAACCACCAGGACCCTTTTGCTACTCACAGGATGCTTAGCCCTCTCTTAATCGGCCGACTCATGATCGACCGGCGATGGTGGCAACGTTTTGGTTCTGTTTTGCTCGAGGGAGAAGCCGAGTACTGCAGCTCGGTTTAATGGGCAACACATAAACGCTGAAAGGTGATGAGGGTGCCTAGCTGCTCTCCAGCGCTGCTCAAGAAGCTGGGAGGTGGCTGCAAATTCCCCCCCCCCCCCCGCCCCCCCCGGTGGCACGCGCTCCAGCATCGGCTGGTTCGAGTCTGAACAGAGGCCACGCCGGTTGCTTCAGTGGAAATAGAGAAGAGTTTATTAGGGTGCAAGTCACACTTTTTGCTCAATGACATGTGGGCCCCACTGTCCCCCTTATCCCCTCAAATTTTCTCAAAATTGGAAAATGACCAAATTCAGTTGTGTGGGGCTACAATCTGAACTCAATTTGGATACTTGAGCAAGTTTCCTCCGAATTTAAATTTGTAATTGAATTCCCATGCAATTTAAAGTCCATTTGAAAAAATGGGTAGCAAAACAATCTCCAAACTTCATGAGACTTTGCCTCCCACTAATTTGAACCCAAGGAATTCAAATATGAAACTTGATTTCTGTTTTGGCTGCTGTAAATGAGGTTTTGAGCACAACAGTTTGCATTCCTATTGGTTGCCCTCATTTGCAACTTGAGTTGAAAAATTTGAGTTCAAACTCTGAATTTCATTCCCAGAGCACTCTGTTTTTCAATCCCTTTGAGCTATCCTGATCAATTATTGCATTTTTCTATCCAACCAGGGTCCTACATATTGAAACATGGTTATTTTAGTTCCTTGTTACCATTATCTTTCATGCACATGCCTATGATATGTCGGTACTATGTTCCTCACAAAAAGAAAATCCTAACCGGATTATACCGGCATATAAGTCTCAATTGTGGGACTAAACAGTCTCTCGCACATGTATACTACACGGGATACATACGTGGTTAGTACCTGCAGAAGAACACACAATAATGATGCACTCACGGGTTATTTTCATTTCAGGCAGGTCCATAATTGAAAGTAAATACATACACCCGTATCATTGTCATACGGCCGTCCTTGAGTTAAGCCACGTCTCAAGGTATGTGATTGTGTTTTTACACCACACGACAGGAAGCCCGAGTAGAGCGCGAATGGATCGTCACGGTTAGGAATTTTATCACCCCAACAAATACCACCTACTGCCCTGCAGGGCACACCGATGGCAAGCGCTGCGTAAGTCCTCCTAGACTATTTCTAGAAAAACACACTATCGCGTTACTGACCACACGATGAGGTCTCCACTTGCTTGCCTAATGCACGCTAGGAATCAGCGTCTCATATAAACTCAGGAACATGAAGAGTCCAAGAGTTTCATATTTACATCTCACACCAAGCTGTGAGACCTATCCCTGAACCACATTCCTCGTCAGGGGAGCTAACCGAAATTGAACCGCTTTCGGTGGCGTTCCTTACCATTTTTACCTGAGCGTAGGTGCGTCATTACATAATTAAAATTCAGAATTATAACACATATGTTAGTCTTACCACTTTAAGTAACTATGGTAATATAGTCCTTACTACGGTAAACTAGTGAATCCTCACTGTAAAACTAAGTTTTCCCATAATACAGTCCTTAATTATTGTGCTATCCCCAATGCGGCTCTGATACCAGCTTGTGGCGGACCGGAATCCACTCATCCAGAATAACAGAGGGTGGTGCCGCACGATGCGACACCCGATAGCACACATCATAAGAACGATATTGTATTACATAGAAAACCAACTGAATTGTACAAAGTAGTACAAGACTTCAGTTACAAACTAAGTATGGAAGTTACAACAGCGGAAGCTAAGTTTATACAACTCACACCCATCTATCTAGCAAAAGTCGGTTGCCCAGCCCTATGGTCAACCCACACTAGCTGCACTCCTCAGCTCAGCGCGGCGTGTACGGCTCCCACTCAACCGTGGTCCCCGACGGAGGGTAGCCCTCGCCGATGGACTCGTACCCCGAGTCCGTGGGATACTCCTCACCTGAAAAACACTTATAGCAGCAACCGTGAGCACGATGGCTCAACAAGACTTAACCGACTCACCTATGCATGAAACTCTACATGCAGTTCACAACGACAATGGAATGGTAATTGCAGCAAACGGACACGCCTACAAGTTCATCCTTATTTCACCTTTTAGCCACAAGTTAACACTTCCTAGAATCTGAACTTTAATGAGCAATATTTGGTGGCACACATGTAGCAATACAATTTCATTATCATAACAGCAATATTGAATCATCACATTTCATATATTAACCTACGTCACGACTCAGTGACCAAGTGATACTCATCACCACGAGGGACGGCGAATTGACTCGATATACACCTGCAGGGATACACGAATAGCACGTCACGTACACCCACACTCGGAGCTGCACAGCACGCTCCACTGATGTCGTTTGGGACAACCTTTCACAAAATAGCCCAAATGTCGAACCGGTCGCACCCAAACGGGAAGGAGGTTCCCTACACGGAGCATCTCTCTATGCCCGTTAGCAAATTTCCACCTTGCTGCCCTCAACCTACACCTATAAATCGGTGCGTTATGCCTCGACGCCCGGAGGTATAGGTTACATCGGTTTATCAGGGCCCATATATCCGATATACCTTCGGTACGTTCAAACTTGATCAGCGTGGGCCGCACACGGATCGGTCCACAATAGACACGGACAGGGCTGCGCCCACAAGACTTCCTCTTGCTGCGCCCTAGCCCCAGCCTAGTCTCATTTTCTTACTAAAGGGATCTCACAACACTCGAACTAATTCCGTGTGTCCCCACTCCTATACTCGCGAGTAGATTCCAAATACTCGACTAGTACTGATATTCTATGAATATTAAGCACAGCGTATACTACTCGAGGACTTAAATGCTACCTTCACTCTTGTGGGAATAATCTGACTATGCATTTGGGTTTCATTCATCCTACACCTAATGCACATATATACCACATACTAAGTATACATAAAGCAAAACTTTGTAAAATTGTTTAATGCAAACCGGGGCTTGCCTTGTCGCTGCTGGTCAGTGGTTAGGACTTCATCCGGAAGAAGAAAATCGAGCACTTCCGGGGTCTCCTCGCCTTCAGCGACTATACATAAACGATATACTATATGTCAATTTAAATGCAATGTTTAGAACTGAATATGTAATTACCATAACTCTAGCTAGCCCTCCCCTTTGGTTCTGAAATTTTTATGGTGGCTTGGTAGGGTCCTAACCAGAGTCTTGACCAAGTTTCATTTGAAACAAAGTTCATTGAGCTCTGTACAAATAAAAGCCTTTTGGGTCATTAGTAGGGTCTCTAAGGATTTCCAGGGATTTTCATGGCTCCAACCATTACTTTCTGGAAACTAGAGTTTGAGATGGATCTAATGGAATTGGTTTCATGTCATTTGAAGCATTCTAGATGAAGTTATGCCCTAAACAAGATTTGAGAAAATCTGAAAAATGTTTCTGTACATTTTTTCTATTTTCTCTGAACAGTTCACTTAATCACACCATTAGGGGGACTAAATGAACTTGGATGGTTCTGAATTTTTTCCTGTGACTCAAGGATTTTCAAATGAACATCCTAGCCAAATTTCAGAATTTTCCATAAAAGGATTCTCCGGATAAAATTCCAAACAGTTTAAATTTAGGGAATTAATTCTGGAAAATTATTAAGTTTCACAAGCTGAAACTTGTTTTTCTGGATTGTGCTCAAAGAGATGAATCCAACAAAATTTGGTTCACTGAATTTGGAGCTTCCTAGCAGAAGCTATATGCATTTGAAGTTTGAACCAAATCTGAAAATTCAAATAAAGTTTAAACCGGCTGGTGGGGTCCCCGGGCTACGTGTCAGCACCACAGCCAAACCACACAGGGGTCCGCAGAGTCTCCCGCGTAGCCACACGAAATCCCGGCGCCACAAACAATCCAGCGCTGCTTTAACAGAGGCCGACACGTGGGGCCCGTGGAGCTTCGTCTACCTCACGCTCCCGCGGCTCCCCGCCGCTACCTTCGCCGGAGAGCTCGCCGCCGGGTGTTCTGATGCCCGCCCTTCGACGAAACTCACCGCCTATGCATATTTCCACCTGAGGAACACATCGGTGCACTCAACGTTGCTTGGCGATGGTCGGAACAGTGATCGCGAGGGTGACAGCGGCCGGAAGCTCATCGGCGACGTCGAACTCGGTGTTCTCTACACCTTTTTCGATGCGATGAGACTTGCTGAACACGGATATGAGCACTGATCCTCGTGAAAACGGCCGCAACTAAGACCTCAACGTCGACCTAGGGCTAAAACAGCGGTGATCGGGAAAATTTCGAAGAGCAGCAACCCTAGTCCATGGTTTTCACCGGTTTTTGATCCTAGGTGGCCGTGGACAAGTGCAGAACATATGTGTAGCTCAGAATCCTCTGTGGTGGACTAACCATTATGAATTTTGGAGTTTTGAACTATTCGGTCCTTTGAACACCGAATGAATAACCGGACAAATTCTTCCCTGGCGAAGCACGAGAGGAGGAGCGGTCGGCACGAGCGTGTTAAGCACCTTGGAGCGGACCTTTTTCGTGTAGCTTGTCGGGCACGAAATGGCTTCTAGCTCTCGGACGCCGGGGAGGAGAGGGGGTCGGCGCTGGTGCGAGTTCGTGCTTCGGTGCGCGAGGGAGACGGTGGAGAAGGGAGTGAAGATTCACGTGGCCCAGCGTGCTGATCACGTGCTACACTCGGTGTTTCCCTCGAGCAGGAGGTGGCGACGGCAAGGCGGTAGGGCGCCGGTGGTAGAGAACTGGCGCGCGCAGCTTTGGTCGAGCAGAAGATCAAGCTGAGAAAACTTCTGTGTGAAGGCTACTGACAAGTGGGTCCCTCCCCTCTAATTCTTTTCTGTTTTTCATTTGTGTTTTCACTGAAAAGATCTCAGCTACTCACAATTGAATGAGAGACTTAGCCTCCAAGTCATTGTTTGAATTTGATTTCCTCAATTTGAAATTGGTTTGGCTAAATTTGCTGCCCATTTGAATTTGAAATTCAAATTCAGTTTTAATCAATGCAAATTTAGCTCACGATAAGATGAACTCCAATGAGGATAAAAATTTGTGGACTAACTCAGACAAATGTGCTGAGTTTGAATATGAAGTCAACTTTTGAATTCAAGTGATGAAAGTGGCTGCAATTTGAATTTGCATTCAAATTGGCTCCTTTTTGAAATGTCTCCAAAAGAGCCTCAAGAAGTATTGGATTTGCATGAAATTTGGCCTGAGCCTTCCCAAGAATATATAAGGTCTAGGGGTGAGCTTAACCTTTCATGTGTAGGTGTATGACTCCAACTTTTTGAAATTAGGGCTTTCCCCTCTAATCACCCTCTTGATGGTGTTTACTTGCTCTTCACAAGTGTTCATGAGCTATCCACAAGATGACCTGTGGTGTTGTGAGGTGCTGAAATGAACACTTTTGCAAGTCACTTTCTTGGACTTTTATAAAAAGTCAGTTTCCCAGCCCTGTGGGCAACCCACACTAGCTGCACTCCTCAGCTTAGCGCGGTGTGTACGGCTCCCACTCAGCCGTGGTCTCCGATGGAGGGTAGCACTCGCCGGTGGACTCGTACCCCAAGTCTGTGGGAAACTCCTAACCTGAAAAACACTTATAGCAGCAACCATGAGCACGATGGCTCAACAAGACTTAACCGACTCACCTATGCATGAAACTCTACATGCAGTTCACAACGACAATGGGGTGGTAATTTGCAGCAAATGGACACGCCTACCAGTTCATCCTTATTTCATCTTTTAGCCACAAGTTAACAGTTCATGAATCTGAAATTTTAGTAAGCAATATTTGGTGGCACACATGTAGCAATACAATTTAATCATATCAGCAATATTGAATCATACCATTTCATATATTAACCTACGTCACGACACAGTGAACAAGCGGTACTCATAACCGTGAGGGACGGCGAATTGACTAGATATACACCTGCAGGGATACCCGAATAGAACATCATGTACGCCCACCCGTGGAGCTACACAGCACGCTCACTCGATGTCGTACAGGACAACCTTCCACCCAACAGCCCAAACGTCGAACCGGTCGCACCCAAACGGACAGGAGGTTCCCTACACGGAGCATCTCTCTATGCCTGTTAGCGGATTTCCACCTTGCTGCCCTCAACCTACACCTATAAGTCGGTGCGTTATGCCTCGACGCCCGGAGGTATAGGTTACATCGGTTTATCGGACCCCATATATCTGATATGCCTTCGGTACATTCAAACTTGCTCAGCGGGGCCGCATACGGATCGGTCCTCAATCGACACGGACAGGGCTGCGCCCACAAGACTTCCTCTTGCTGCGCCTAGCCCCTGCCTAGTCTCATTTTCTTACTAAAATGATCTCACATCACTCGAACAAATCCCTTGTGTCCCGACTCCTATACTCGCGAGTAGATTCCAACTACTCGACTTGTACCGAAGTTCTATGAACATTAAGCACAGCGTCTACTACTCGAGGACTTATACACTACCCTCACTCTTGGGGGAATAATCTGGCTATGCACTTGGGTTTCATCCATCCTATACCTATTGCACATACATACCACATACTAAATATACATAAGAAAAACTTTGTAAAATTGGTTAATGCAAACCGGGGATTGCCTTGTTGCTGCTGGTCATATGTTAGGGCTTCGTCCGGAAGAAGAAAGTCTAGCACTCCCGGAGTTTTCTCGCCTTCAGCGACTACACGTAAGCGATATACTATATGTCAATTTAAATGCAAAGTTTGAAACTGAATATGTAAATACCATAACTTTAACTAGCCCTCCCCTTTGGCTCTGAAATTTTTATGGTGACTTGGTAGGATTCTAAAAAGAGTCTTGACCAAGTTTCATTCGAAACAAAGTTCATTTGAGCTCTGTACAAATAAAAGCCTATTTGGTCATTAGTAGAGCCTCTAAGGATTTCCAGGGATTTTCATGGATCCAACAATTACTTTATGGAAACTAGAATTTGAAATGGTTCTAATGGAATTGGTTTCATGTCATTTGATGAATTCTAGATGAAGTTATGCCCTAATCAAGATTTGAGAAAATCTGAAAAATGTTTCTGTACATTTTTCTATTCTCTCAGGGCAGTTCATTTAATCACACCATTAGGGAGACTAAATGAACTTGGATGGGTCTGAAATTTTTACTGTGACTCTAGGATTTTAAAATGAACATCCTAGCCAAATTTCAGAATTTTATATAAAAGAACTCTCCAGATAAAATTCCCAACAGTTTAAAATTTAGGGAATTAATTATGGAAAAGGAATAAGTTTCATAAGCTGAAACTTGTTTTATTGGTTAGTATGCAAAAATATGAATCCAAAAAAAATTTGGTTCACTGAATTTGGAGCTTCCTAGCAAAAGTTATAGCTAGTTGAAGTTTGAACCAAATTCTGAAATTCAAATAAAAGTTTAAACCCGCTGGTGGGTCCCGGGGCTACGTGTCAGCTCCACAGCCAAACCACACAGGGGTCCGCAGAGTTTCTCGTGTAGTCACACAAAATCCCGAGCCACATCTGATCCTTGATTTAAACTATGGGTCCCTGACACGCGGGACCCAGCGAGTCTTCTTCCTCCTCGGTTTATTTCCCGCCCCAGCGCTGCTACCTCGCTGGACCTTCACCAGAGCTCGCCGGATTGGCATTTCCCTCCGACTCTCGGCCTGAGGCTTGCCGCCTATGGGTTTGCAGCTACGGGGAAACGTTTGGTGGGGTCTGCGTGGGCGCTAGGGAACGGGAAACATGTTGGCGATGTGTGGCGGCCTCGGGAACGGTCCGGCGCCGTCGGACGGTGGTTCTAGCCCACAAAAAGCTCGAGTGATCAGCTCTAGAGCACCCTTGGATGCTAGAGAAGCTTGTCAAGCACGAATCGGTGCGTGAAAACACCTCCAAATAGGTTCTCACCGTACGCCCGATCGATGCCGCCACGGTTGAGCTAGGAAATACGAAAATTGTTCGGTCTACATGGCGTTTGCAGCTAGGGTTGTGAAGAAAAGTTGGTGTCACACCCGGTTTTTCCGAAGAACAACCAAGTGAATATCTCATGTATGCCAGGATCATTTTCTCATACATGTGATGACAAATAGTGAAGCATCATTTATTACAAGCCAGGGGTCGAATATAAACAAGTCTTACATCGCAAATGTCTCAATGGACAATAGTACGTTCATCACAAATAAATAAACTAGCAGCGGAATATTATTCTTTAGGGCTCCATCACAGGCGTTGCCCGGGGTCTTCATGAACCTAAAAACCTTCCTCGGTGCCAAAATCTTGGTCATTATACACCACCTCATTATCTTGACCTGAGCAGCAATATAAACCAACAAATATGCAAGGTTGAGTACCAATGGTACTCAGCAAGTGTGGGAAAATTATATCATGCATGGCTAGAACAAGGAGAGGTTGAACTCATGGTAAAAGCACTACGCAATTAATACCTATCACCTTAGCTTATTAAGCACCTACATTACTATACAGGTGAAATGGTCCAAATCTCCCATCCCATCATCATAATCCAATAACCATAACATCATTTCCAATGTTAAGCTCCCCGCTTAACTTCCAAAACCATCAATCCTCTAATCATGAATAAGTCCAGGCCGCTCTTAACCGTGAGCACGGCTATCAAGACAGTTTTGACTCTGCAGAGTTTGTACCACTGTACCCACATGTAGTGATTTCATCCCCCGTTGCCGGGTGGACTAAAAGAACCTCCATTATGCCAGTGGCTACGATCCACATTCACACTTCCCAGGTGTGCAGCCAGGAGATCACTACGAAGCCATTACAAAGGGATTCCCGACGAGCATGGGCCCAGTGAGGTTTCACCCCTAACAGCATACAAGAGGCTCCAACCCCGCTGCAGTGGCCCCCTCTTGAGCCTTGCGGTTCATATGGTAGTCCAGCTGACACCTACTCCCCGCACCATCCAACACACCCATACTACGCCGGGGATACACCTAATTAATTGGCCAAGCTGCCCCATCTCAGCATGTGGTTGGCACTGTAAAGCCGGGTTACATGCTCCATGAACCGGTCCTTAGGATCCAGGCAAGTACTAAACACAAACCCAAGTCTCGTGCACCCAGCACACAACCAAAACATCCAACTTACCTTGATCCCTACCTCTACATAACTCACAATAGCTCATTCAAGAGTATGGTAAAATAAACTGATGATCTCATATCCCAAATATCCCATTCTAAGCATGGCTAAGCATATGCATGTAAATAAATGACATGACAAAATAAATCCCAACCCAAGCTACAAGGAAACAAGGTAATGCAATTCTAGGGAAACTTTCCTAGCATGGGTTTCATATTTCATTTGACAATGCAAATAATTCTATCTACACATCCTAGCATAGGATCAAAGTGGTCAAGGACACTTGCCTCCTTCTTGCTGCTCTTGAAATGGGTAGTCCTGGTCTTGGAAAGGGATAACTTGCTCTTGAACAGGTTCTACTTCATACCATCACACATAGCAAAAGAAAAACAACAATCATAAGACATAGTTCACACTTCTTACTTCATACAAACCACACATTCACATTTATAAAAGTTCTTTACCATTATATGTGTTGTGGTTACTTTATGTGTGTTGAGTTGTGGCTTGCATGCACTTTTAACCATGTGTATATGATTCCTACTTTTATGTCCACATTTATACTTACATACTATTTATATGGGTTTCCAATAAATTTCTTATATTCAACTACTACACCTTTTCACTACCAAGTGTATGTAGGAAAAGTATTTTTCTTCCTCATATGTGCCTTCATAATTTCTACCAACCCTAAACTGAACTCTTTGGATTTTTAAAAACTCCATTTATCATTTACTAGTTGCTATATTCTCAGATTTATATTCCTATGCATAATTGTGTATTTTATTATGAAATTAGTAACACACATCATCTAAACAGTATAGGTCCTGTTCCTAAATAATTTAATAACATATTTTAACCTTGGCCTCTGATGTAAACTATTTCATAATTATTTTCCCTATTTTTCTATAACTATTCTTTACTTAAAAATGTGTCCCTATACTAACAAATGTGAATAATAAATGAAACAGATTCATTTCAGCTCAAAAATATATTTTTATCTCACTCCAAAGTTTTCTAAGTACTGGGAAAGTTTTTAATTAATTTTGACATTTATGTTTGTCCCACTTTTTAATTTTTAAACACTAGTTACATATTCAATTTTCTAAATTAATTACTAAACAGGGTTAAAATAATGAACTCACCACATTACAGGGTCTATAATATTATTTTCATAATTTCCAGGGGTCTAGCTACACTTATCAGAGGTGTTTTTCCGAATTTTTATTAAGTCCAGGGGCTAAAACTGATTTTTAAATGAATTTACATGATTTTCTGGAGTTCCAGGGGCTAGATCTGAAGTTTCCGAGGCTAGCTCTTAATTCCAGAGAACCCCAGGGGGTAGCACGTAAGAATTCCAGTCTTTATAATGCGGGGCTGACGTGGACCGTCCGATTTTAAACCGACGGCTGAGATTATAACATCGAACCGGTACGCGGGGATTTAAACCCTACCGTGCGATTTAAAATAAACGGTGCACAAGCGGCCACGTCGCTCTGATCGAGCGCGGGCGGCGCTGCCGGCGGCGCACGGCGGCGGGAAGCGGCGATCTCGCCGGAAAGTTTCGGATCCTCGAGAATTCTGCCTAGAACTATGATCTTATGGCATAGATCGGTAGAGGGGAGGTCAGGGATCTCACCTCGGGGGTTTTCTCGAGCTCGGAGGTCCTGGAAAGTGATCGGCGGCGAGGTCCGAGGCAAAACCACGGCGAAGCTCGTCGGCGCTGTGTTTACACCGTAATTCTCCGAGTTTTCTGCACCTGCAAAGCTCCCCGGAGGCGGTGGATCAAGACCAGCGAGTTAGATCAGAGTTTCCAAGCTTAGATCGGCCAGAATTCACCGGCGAAGTCTCGGTGCTCACCGGAGTAAAAATCGGCGATCGCGTGGGAAAAACCGATCGGGGCTGGGGTTTTTATAGCCGGAGAAGGGCGGTGGGTCAGTTGTGATCGAGTTTGATTCCTCTGGGACTGGAATTCGGGCTGAGGGACATGGTATTCCGATCGGTTAAGATCGCGCGCGCGCGGGAGAGTCCGGGGTCGCGGGGTTAGGGATGACAGGTGGGTCCCACCTGTCTGTGAGGGATAGCGCGGGCGCGCGGCTGCGGGCTGGCGCGGGGGAAATTGGGCTGGCTGGTGGGTTTCGGCCCACTGGCCGGTTTTTTCCCGTTTTCTCTTTTTCTTTTTCCATTTCTTTTCTGTTTTGAGTCTAATTTGAATTCCAGTTTGAATTTCAATTTTTGCAAAACATGCAACACGTCCAAAAATTTTTAAATTCCCCTCTGAACATGGTTTAGGGTTTTGAATAAAAATTTGGGGTGTTACAGCTCTACCCCCCTTAAAAGAAATCTCGTCCTCGAGATTGGTGTTTCTAAGAAAACAATTCCGGAAATTGTGCTTTGAGCTAATCTCCCCGTTCCCAGTTGGCTTCCTCTTCTCAGTGATGCTTCCACTGCACCTTGCACATCCGGATTCTCTTGTTTCTGGTGAGGCGTTCCATCGTCTCCAAAATCTTGTATGGTTGCTCGGCATAAGACAAATCCTCAGCTACATCCACTTCATTCATGGGTAACACCTCTTCAGGCGTCCTCAGACATTTCTTGAGTTGTGACACATGGAATACATCGTGTACATCCGATAGATGAACCGGTAACTCTAGTTGGTACGCCACCTCGCCTTTTCTTTCCAAAACTTGAAAGGGTCCGATGTATCGAGGTGACAACTTCCCTTTCACCTTGAACCGACGAAGTCCTCTGATAGGGGACACCTTGAGATAAACATAGTCTCCCACATTGAAAACGAGCTCTCTTCTTCGTACATCAGCATAACTCTTCTGGCGGGTTTGTGCTATCCTCAAGTTGTTGCGAATCTCCCTCACCTTCGCCTCGGCTTCTTGTAGCACTTCTGGACCAAACACTTTACTTTCTCCTGTTTGGTTCCAAAATAGGGGAGTTCTGCACTTCCTTCCATACAAAGCTTCAAACGGTGACATCTTCATACTAGCTTGATAGCTGTTATTATAGGAAAACTCAGCATACGGTAAGTTCTTGTCCCAACTCCTATTGTTTTTGAGTGCACATGCCCTTAACATATCTTCAAGGATCTGATTGGTTCTCTCCGTCTGCCCGTCAGTTTGGGGATGATAGGCAGAGCTGAAGTTCAGATGGGTTCCCATGGTTTCATGCAACTTCCGCTAAAACCTCGAGGTGAACTGTGTCCCTCGGTCCGACACTATCTTCTTTGGCACTCCATGGTAACACACAATCCTTGACATGTATAATTCTACCAATTTGGATCCGCTGTAGCTTTCTTTCACAGGGATGAAATGAGCTACCTTGGTTAGCCTATCAATAATGACCCATATTGAATCATACCCGGATTGGGTCCTAGGCAATCCCACGACAAAATCCATGCTGATTTCTTCCCACTTCCATTCAGGCACTTTGAGTGGTTGCAATAATCCCGCGGGTCGTTGATGTTCTGCTTTCACCAACTGACATGTGTCACATAGGGCAACATGTTCCGCGACATCTCGCTTCATGCCATACCACCAATACCTGCTCTTGAGGTCCTGGTACATCTTTGTACTCCCAGGATGAATGGAATAGTCAGAATCGTGAGCCTCCTTCAAAATTAATTCATGGATCTCCTTTACTTCTGGCACACACATCCTTTTCCCGTGCCACACCATTCCTTGTTCATCCTCTCTAAAACCAGGAGCTTTATTTTCCTTGATGAGCTGTCTGATCTCTTGTATCTTCTCATCATTCTTTTGGCCCTCGCGTATGTCTTGCTCGAGTGTGGAGTCCACTTCCATGGCGATGGCTTCACCACTATTTACTAGACATAGATTGAGCCTTATAACCTCGTCCTTCAATTCTGCGGGCATGTCCTTCAAGCTCAACTTATTGACCTGCACTTTCCGACTCAAAGCATCGGCCACGACGTTTGCTTTCCCGGGATGATAGTTGATGCCCACATCAAAGTCATTGATTAGCTCTAACCATCTCCTTTGTCTGAGGTTGAGATCTGGCTGTGTGAATATGTACTTCAAACTCTTATGATCTGTATATATCTCTATCCTCTTCCCCATCAAATAGTGCCGCCAAATTTTCAACGCGTGTACCACTGCGGCTAGTTCTAGGTCATGTGTAGGATAGTTCTTCTCGTGCTTCCGAAGCTGCCGGGATGCATATGCCACGACATGTCCTTCTTGCATGAGAACACATCCCAACCCATTTCCAGAGGCATCGCAGTACACTGTGAAATTCTTCTGCATATCCGACATAACCAGCACTGGGGCTGTTGTCAATCTCTTCTTTAGCTCCTGAAAGCTTGTATCGCATTGTGGCGTCCAGGTGAATGCGATTCCCTTTTCCAACAATTTGGTGAGAGGTCTCGAGATCTTGGAGAATCCCTCAATAAACCGTCGATAGTATCCAGCCAATCCCAAAAAGCTTCGAACTTCCCCGACATTTTCAGGGGTCTTCCACTTCTGGATATCCTCGATTTTGGTGGGATCTACGGAGATTCCTCCCTCCGAGATTATATGTCCTAAAAAAAAGGAACTCTCTTCAGCCAAAACTCACACTTGCTCAACTTGGCATATAGTTGGTGTTCTCTCAGCCTCTGTAACACCAACCTTAGATGTTTCTCATGTTCTTCTTCACCTTTGGAGAAGACGAGAATATCATCTATGAAAACCACCACAAATTTGTCCAGATATTCCATGAATACCTTATTCATGAGATACATGAAATATGCCGTGGCATTGGTTAGCCCGAAAGGCATGACAGTGTATTCATACAGTCCGTACCGAGATACGAAAGCTGTCTTGGGAATATCAGATTGCCTTATCTTGAGTTGGTGGTATCCCGACCTGAGATCAATTTTCGAGAACACAGAAGCTCCCCTCAACTGATCAAACAAGTCTTCAATGCGGGGTAATGGGTACTTGTTCTTAATGGTTACCTCATTCAAGGCACGGTAATCCACGCATAACCTTTGGGATCCGTCTTTCTTAGGCACAAATATCACCGGAGCTCCCCATGGTGAGGAACTAGGGCGAATATACCCCTTCTTCGTCAATTCTCTCAAATGATCCTTGAGCTCTTCTAGCTGCTTGGAGTCCATTCGATAAGGTCTCTTGTATATCGGGGCTGTTCCCGGTACTAGCTCAATTGCGAATTCCACGTCACGGTCGGGAGGCATACCTGGCAACTCCTCCGGAAAAACATCTGGATATTCCCTGATGGTCCTGATTTCCTCAACTTTCACCTCCACTTGATTTAATTTAATGTCCCTCCTAGGCTCGTGTATTGTTATGAACTTTACTCTGGTACCACTGGGGTGAGTTAGTTCCACCGTTCTGGTCGAACAATGGATGATTCCTTTATGTTTGGTCAACCAATCCATACCCAAAATAATATCTATCCCTTGTGAATCTATCACTATGAGGTTAGCAGTAAATACTACCCCATTAATGTCTAGGCTCACTTTGGGACACACTTGTCTTGTCCTTATTTCTCCACCTGGAGAGTTTACAGCTAGCATATGGTTCATTTGTGTGGTTGCTAGGTCATGCTTCTTAACAAACCCTTGAGCAATGAACGAGTGGGTAGCACTAGAATCAAACAGCAGAGTTGCAAGGTGTAAATTGGCAGGAAACTTACCAACTACCACGTCGGGTGCCTCTTGTGCTTCCTCCATAGTGACATGGTTCACCCGTCCTCTCAATACATTCTGCTGTTGTGGCGGCGCAGGCTTCTTCTTTGGGCATTTATGGGCGTAGTGCCCCACTTCACCACAGCTGAAACATTGCACCCCAATCTTAGATGCTTGGCCCTTGTTGTCTTGGGGTTGGTTTGGGGGTCCTTGCACTGCTGGTCGAGGTGGATATGCGGGGTGAGGCTGCTGCACAAACTGACGTGGCGGCTGTGCTGGTGCTGCGGGAGGCCTGTAGTTTGGGTTGTACCCTCTTGGTGCTGAATAGGGTACCGCAGCACGGCTCGTCTGCCCCGTAGGTTGCTGCATCATACGTGGGCGGGTGTTGCTCCCTGAGGCCTGATGTGACCACCCCGCCTTCCTCTTATTCTCATTTTCCAGGGCCTTTAGCTTCCTTTCCACCACAAATGCTCTGTCCACCATCTTTTGAAAGCTTTCATACTCATTGGAGGACATTGCACACTGCATCTCTGCGGTAAGTCCTTCCACGAAACAATCTTGTTTCTGCTCATCGGTCTCTATGTCTCGTGGAGCATAACGGGATAGTAGAGTAAATTTAGTGAGGTATTCCCTCACCGTCATGTTTCCCTGCTGCAGTCCCAGAAACTCTTTCCTCTTGTTTTTGAGTTCACCTCTTGGGATGTAGTGGTTGCGGAAGCTACGCTTGAACTCTTCCCAAGTGATGTTCTCAGGGTCATGATGGGCGGCCACGTAGGCGGTCCACCAATCAGCAGCAGGTCCATGCAATTGATGAGAGGCAAACAGCACCCTCTCATACCCTTGGCACTGTATTATCCTCATCTTACTTTCAATGGTCTTCAGCCAATCATCTGCCTCCAGAGGTTCAGCAGCACTTGCAAACTTTGGAGGTTGAGTTCCTAGAAACTCACTCAACCTTGGTTGGCGTGGTGCAGCTTGTGTAGGTGGAACTTGATGCAAGTTGGCCACCACTTGAGTCAAGTTCTGGATGAGCTGATTTTGATTCTCCAGCATTTGGTGGAGAGGATCAACTTCTTCACGGCGACCACCCCGGTCCTGGCCTCCAGAAAGATGAGGATTGCATGCCTCATCATTGTTGTTGGCGGGGTTGGCAGCACGTCGTTTTCCTCTTCCGGCCATCTGGCAGAATCAACAAATGTTAATTTTGATACCATTTAGTATCATCTTACTACCTTCATTTGTTGGTACTTTAAGGTGTTGAGGCTTTGTTAAAATTTTACGAGGGTTTATATCTCACACCAAATAAATGCACTATTATTTCCTGTGGGTTCACACACCAAAGCAAAACAATCTAAAGACGAGGCTGTGGACAATTGCTCATGGCTTCCACAACTCACGTCACACACCAAGCATTATCACACCATTAACTACGTAACGACTCGACTACTCGACCTCTTGCTAGCTGGGAGAAAGACTCTACACTACTCGTCCTCTTGAGCTGGCTCAACGGGATCTTCCTCCTCATTTCAGCTACCTTCTGACTCTGCTTTGGGTGGGGAGGCTGCTGGTGGAGAAGTGCGACGACGCCTGATTGCTCGGCGATCCGGGGAGTCAGGAGTCCATGTATCATTCACGGTGACACACAGTTCATTCCCATCTCCTCTTTCTCTCGCCTTTAAGCAAGCTCGCAGAAACGCCTCCGTTTCCTTCAGGGTGTCTCGGACATCCTGAAGCTCTTGTTGACACTCCTGCAGTCGAGTGCTGAGCATAGCAGCATCCTCCAAACACAAGTCCATGTGCTCATGGGAAGTCCCTTGCTGCACCGGTGGGTACTTGTACTCCGTGGTACCACTCTCACGTTGGAGGACATACATGTACTCAGTTTTGTCCAAGTGGCGACGATAGATGTGACTCTGGCAGGTGATGGCCTCCCAGGTGACATCTTTCTCTGTCACACCCGGTTTTTCCGAAGAAACAACCAAGTGAATATCACATGTATGCCAGGATCATTTTCTCATACATGTGATGACAAATAGTGAAGCATCATTTATTACAAGCCAGGTGTCGAATATAAATAAGTCTTACATAATAAATGTCTCAATGGACACTAATGCTTCATCACAAGTAAATAAACTAGCAGCGGAATATTATTCTTTAGGGCTCCATCACAGGCGTTGCCCGGGGGTCTTCATGAACCTAAAATCCTTCCTCGGGTCCAAAATCTTGGTCGTTATACACCACCTCATTATCTTGACCTGAGCAGCAATATAAACCAACAAATATGCAAGGTTGAGTACCAATGGTACTCAGCAAGTGTGGGAAAATTATATCATGCATGGCTAGAACAAGGAAAGGTTGAACTCATGGTTATGGCACTACGCAATTAATACCTATCACCTTAGCTTATTAAGCACCTACATTACTACACAGGTGAAATGATCCAAATCTCCCATCCCATCATCATAGACCAATAACCATAATCATCATTTCCAACGTTAAGCTCCCCGCTTAACTTCCAAAACCATCAATTCTCTAATCATGAATAAGTCCAGGCCGCTCTTAACCGTGAGCACGGCTGTCAAGACAGTTTTGAACTCTGCAGAGTTTGTACCACTGTACCCACAAGTAGTGATTTCATCCCCCGTTGCCGGGTGGACTAAAAGAACCTCCATTATGCCAGTGGCTACGAACCACATTCACACTTCCCAGGTGTGTGGCCAAGAGATCACTACGAAGCCTTTACAAAGGGATTCCCGACGAGCGTGGGCCCACTGAGGTTTCACCCCTAACAGCATACAAGAGGCTCCAACCCCGCTGCAGTGGCCCCCTCTTGAGCCTTGCGGTTCATATGGCAGTCCAGCTGACTCCTATTCCCCGCACCATCAAACACACCCATACTACGCCGGGGATACACCTAATTAATTGGCTAAGCTGCCCCATCTCAGCATGTGGTTGGCACTGTAAAGCCGGGTTACATGCTCCATGAACCGGTCCTTAGGATCCAGGCAAGTACTAAACACAAACCCAAGTCTCGTGCACCCAGCACACAACCAAAACATCCAACTTGCCTTGATCCCTACCTCTACATAACTCACAATGTCTCATTCAAGAGTATGGTAATATAAACTGATGATCTCATACCCCAAATATCCCATTCTAAGCATGGCTAAGCATATGCATGTAAATAAATGACATGGTAAAATAAATCCCAACCCAAGCTACAAGGAAACAAGGTAATGCAATTCTAGGGAAACTTTCCTAGCATGGGTTTCATATTTCATTTGACAATGCAAATAATTCTATCTACACATCCTAGCATAGGATCAAAGTGGTCAAGGACACTTGCCTCCTTCTTGCTGCTCTTGAAATGGGTAGTCCTGATCTTGGAAATTGATAGCTTGCTCTTGAACAGGTTCTACAACTACCATCACACATAGCAAAAGAAAAACAACAATCATAAGACATAGTTCACACTTCTACTTCATACAAACCACACATTCACATTTATGAAAGTCTCTTTACCATTTTATGTGTTGTGGATACTCTATGTGTGTTGATTTGGGGCTTGCATACACTTTCATTTACATGTGTAGGATTCCTACTTTGGTGTTCATATTTATACTCACATACTATATATATATATATATATATATATATATATATATATATATATATATATATATATATATATATATATATATATGTGTGTTTCAGTTTTAAATAAATTCCTTATATATTAAACTACCAAGTATGTATGAAAAGTATTTTTCTTCTCCATATGTGCCTTCATAATTTCTATCAACCCTAAACTGAATTCTTTGTACTTTAGAAACTCCATTTATCATCTACTAGTCTCTATATTTTCAGATTTATATTCTTATGCATAATTGTGCATTTTATTATTAAATTAGTAATACACACTACCTAAACAGATTAGGTTCTGGTCCTAAATAATTTAAGATCATATTTTGACCTTGGCTTCTGATGTATACTATTTCATAATTATTTTCCCTATTTTTCTTTAACTATTCTTTACTTAAAAATGTGTCCCTATACTATTAAATGTGAATAATAGATGAAACAGATTTATTTCAGCCTAAAAATATATTTTTATCTCACTCCAAAGTTTTCTAAGTACTGAGAAAGTTTTTAATAAATTTGACAATTATGTTTGTCCCCCTTTTTAATATTTAAACACTAGTTACATATTCAATTTTCTAAATTAAATACTAAACAGAGCTAAAATAATGAATTCACCCCATTACAGGGTCTATAATATCATTTTCATAATTTCCAGGGGTCTAGCTACACTTTTCAGAGGTGTTTTTCTTAATTTCTATTAAGTCCAGGGGCTAAAACTGATTTTTAAATGAATTTACATGATTTTCTGGAGTTCCAGGGGCTAGATCTGAAGTTTCCGGGGCTAGCTCTCAATTCCAGAGAACCCCAGGGGGTAGCACGTAAGAATTCCAGTCTTTATAACGCGGGGCTGACGTGGACCGTCTGATTTTAAACCGACGGCTGAGATTATAACATCGAACCGGTACGCGGGGTTTTAAAGTCTACCGTGCGATTTAAAATAAACGGCGCACAAGCGGCCACGTCGCTCTGATCGAGCGCGGGCGGCGCTGCCGGCGGCGCACGGCGGCGGGAAGCGGCGATCTCGCCGGAAACTTTCGGATCCTCGAGAATTCTGCCTAGAACTGTGATCTTATGGCCTAGATCGGTAGAGGGGAGGTCAGGGATCTCACCTCGGGGGTTTTCTCGAGCTCGGGGGTCCTGGAAAGTGCTCGGCGGCGAGGTCCGAGGCAAAACCACGGCGAAGCTCGTCGGAGCTGGATTTGCACCGTAAGTCTTCGGGTTTTCTGCACCTGCAAAGTTCCCCGGAGGCGGTGGATCAAGATCAACGAGTTAGATCAGAGTTTCCGAGCTTAGATCGGCCAGAATTCACCGGCGAAGTCTCGGTGCTCACCGGAGTGAAAATCGGCGATCGCGTGAGAAAAACTGATCGGATCGGTTGTTTTTATAGCCGGGGAAGGGCGGTGGTTCTGTTGTGATCGAGTTAGAGTCCTCCGGTTCCAGAATTCGGCTGCGGGACACGGTTTCCCGATCGGTTGCGATCGCGCGCGCGCGGGGAGAAGTCCGGGGTCGCGGGGTTAGGGATGACAGGCGGGTCCCACCCGTCAGCGAGGGGCAGCGCGGCGCGCGCGAGGCGGGCTGCGCGGGGGGTTAGCTGGGCCGGCTGGGGTTTCGGCCCACTGGCCAGTTTTTTTTCCGGTTTTCCTTTTTCTTTTTCCATTTCTTTTCTGTTTTGAGTCTAATTTGAATTCCAGTTTGAATTTGAATTTTTGCAAAACATGCAACACGTCCAAAAATTTTTAAATCCCCCTCTGAACATGGTTTATGGTTCTAAATCCAAAATTTGAATCTTGACTAAAAATTTGGGGTGTTACAGCTCTACCCCCCTTAAAAGAAATCTCGTCCTCGAGATTGGTGTTTCTAAGAAAACAATTCCGGAAATTGTGCCTTAAGCTCATCTTCCCGTTCCCAGGTGGCTTCCTCTTCTGAGTGATGCTTCCACTGCACCTTGCACATCCGGATTCTTTTATTTCTGGTGAGGCGTTCCATTGTCTCCAAAATCTTGTATGGTTGCTCGGCATAAGACAAATCCTCAGCTACATCCACTTCATTCATGGGTAACACCTCCTCAGGCGTCCTCAGACATTTCTTGAGTTGCGACACATGGAACACATCGTGCACGTCCGACAGATGAACCGGCAACTCTAGTTGGTATGCCACTTCACCTTTTCTTTCCAAAACTTGAAAGGGTCCGATGTATCGAGGTGACAACTTCCCTTTCACCTTGAACCGACGAAGTCCTCTGATAGGGGACACCTTGAGGTAAACATAGTCTCCCACGTTGAAAACAAGCTCTCTTCTTCGTACATCAGCATAACTCTTCTGGCGTGTCTGTGCTATCCTCAAGTTGTTACGAATCTCCCTCACCTTTGCCTCGGCTTCTTGTAACACTTCGGGACCAAACACTTTACTTTCTCCTGTTTGGTTCCAAAATAGGGGAGTTCTGCACTTCCTTCCATACAAAGCTTCAAACGGTGACATCTTCATACTAGCTTGATAACTGTTGTTATAGGAAAACTCCGCATACGGTAGGTTCTTGTCCCAACTCCTATTGTTTTTAAGTGCACATGCCCTTAACATATCTTCAAGGATCTGATTGGTTCTCTCCGTCTGCCCGTCAGTTTGGGGATGATATGCAGAACTAAAATTCAGATGGGTTCCCATGGTTTCATGCAACTTTTGCCAAAACCTCGAGGTGAACTGTGTCCCTCGGTCCGACACTATCTTCTTTGGCACTCCATGGTAACACACAATCCTTGACATGTACAATTCCGCCAATTTGGATCCGCTGTAGCTTTCTTTCACAGGGATGAAATGAGCTACCTTGGTTAGCCTATCAATAATGACCCATATTGAATCATACCCGGATTGGGTCCTAGGCAATCCCACGACAAAATCCATGCTGATTTCTTCCCATTTCCATTCAGGCACTTTGAGTGGTTGCAGCAATCCCGCGGGTCGTTGATGTTCTGCTTTCACCAACTGACATGTGTCACATAGGGCAACATGTTCCGCGACATCTCGCTTCATGCCATACCACCAATACCTGCTCTTGAGGTCCTGGTACATCTTCGTACTCCCAGGATGAATGGAATAGTCGGAATCGTGAGCCTCCTTCAAAATTAATTTACGAATCTCCTTTACTTCTGGCACACAGATCCTTTTCCCGTGCCACACCGTTCCTTGTTCATCCTCTCTAAAACCAGGAGCTTTATTTTCCTTGATGAGCTGTCTGATCTCTTGTATCTTCTCATCATTCTTTTGGCCCTCGCGTATGTCTTGCTCGAGTGTGGAGTCCACTTCCATGGCGATGGCTTCACCACTATTTACTAGACATAGATTGAGCCTTATAACCTCGTCCTTCAATTCCGCAGGCATATCCTTCAAGCTCAACTTATTGACCTGCACTTTCCGACTCAAGGCATCGGCCACGACGTTCGCTTTCCCGGGATGATAGTTGATGCCTACATCAAAGTCATTGATTAGCTCTAACCATCTCCTTTGTCTAAGGTTGAGATCTGGCTGTGTGAATATGTACTTCAAACTCTTATGATCCGTATATATCTCTGTCCTCTTCCCCATCAAATAGTGCCGCCAAATTTTCAACGCGTGTACCACTGCAGCTAGTTCTAAGTCATGTGTAGGATAGTTCTTCTCGTGCTTCCGAAGCTGCCGGGATGCATATGCCACGACATGTCCCTCTTGCATGAGAACACATCCCAACCCGTTTCCAGAGGCATCGCAGTACACCGTGAAATTCTTCTGCATATCTGGCATAACCAACACGGGGGCTGTTGTCAATCTCTTCTTTAGCTCCTGAAAGCTCGTATCGCACTGTGGCGTCCAGGTGAATGTGATTCCCTTTTCCAACAGTTTGGTGAGAGGTCTCGAGATCTTGGAGAATCCCTCAATAAACCGTCGATAGTATCCAGCCAATCCCAAAAAGCTTCGAACTTCCCCGACATTTTCAGGGGTTTTCCATTTCTGGATATCTTCGATTTTGGCGGGATCTACGGAGATTCCTCCCTCCGAGATTATATGTCCTAAAAAGGGAACTCTCTTTAGCCAAAACTCACATTTGCTCAATTTGGCATATAGTTGGTGTTCTCTCAGCCTCTGTAACACCAACCTTAGATGTTTCTCATGTTCTTCTTCATCTTTGGAGAAGACGAGAATATCATCTATGAAAACCACCACAAATTTGTCCAGATATTCCATGAATACCTTGTTCATGAGGTACATGAAATATGCCGGGGCATTGGTTAGCCCGAAAGGCATGAAAGTGTATTCATACAGTCCGTACCGAGATACGAAAGCTGTCTTGGGAATATCAGATTGCCTTATCTTGAGTTGGTGGTATCCCGACCTGAGATCAATTTTCGAGAACACGCAAGCTCCCCTCAACTGATCAAACAAGTCTTCAATGCGGGGTAATGGGTACTTGTTCTTAATGGTCACCTCATTCAAGGCACGGTAATCCACGCATAACCTTTGAGTTCCATCTTTCTTAGGCACAAATATTACCGGAGCTCCCCATGGTGAGGAACTGGGGCGAACATACCCCTTTTCCGTCAATTCTCTCAAATGATCCCTGAGCTCTTCTAGCTGCTTGGAGTCCATTCGGTAAGGTCTCTTGTATATCGGGGCTGTTCCCGGTACTAGCTCGATTGCAAATTCCACGTCACGGTCGGGAGGCATTCCTGGCAACTCCTCCGGAAAAACATCTGGATATTCCCTGATAGTCCTGATTTCCTCAACTTTCACCTCCACTTGATTTAATTTAATGTCCCTCCTAGGCTCGTGTATCGTTATGAACTTTACTCTTGTCCCACTAGGGTGAGTTAGTTCCACCGTTCTGGTCGAACAATGGATGATTCCTTTATGTTTGGTCAACCAATCCATACCCAAAATAATATCTATCCCTTGTGAATCAATCACTATGAGGTTAGTGGTAAATACTACCCCATTAATGTCTAGGTTCACTTTGGGACACACTTGTCTTGTCCTTATTTCTCCACCTGGAGAATTTACCGCTAGCATATGGTTCATTTGTGTGGTTGCTAGGTCATGCTTCTTAACAAACCCTTGAGCAATGAACGAATGGGTAGCACCAGAATCAAACAGCAGAGTTGCAAGGTGTAAATTGGCAGGAAACTTACCAACTACCACGTCGGGTGCCTCTTGTGCTTCCTCCATAGTGACGTGGTTTACCCGTCCTCTCACTACGTTCTGCTGCTGTGGCTGCGTGGGCTTCTTCTTTGGACACTTATGGGCGTAGTGCCCCACTTCACCACAGCTGAAACATTGCACCCCAATCTTAGATGCTTGGCCCTTGTTGTCTTGGGGTTGGTTTGGGGGTCCTTGCACTGCTGGTCGATGGGGATATGCAGGGCGAGGCTGTTGTACAAACTGACGTTGCGGCTGTGCTGGTGCTGCGGGAGGTCTGTAGTTTGGGTGGTACCCTCTTGGTGCTGAATAGGGTACCGCAGCACGGCTCGTCTGCCCCGTAGGTTGCTGCATCATACGTGGGCGGGTGTTGCTCCCTGAGGCTTGATGTGACCACCCAGCCTTCCTCTTATTCTCATTTTCCAGGGCCTTCAGCTTCCTTTCCACCACAAATGCTCTGTCCACCATCTTTTGAAAGCTTTCATACTCATTGGATGACATTGCGCACTGCATCTCTGCGGTAAGTCCTTCCACGAAACAATCTTGTTTCTGCTCATCTGTCTCTATGTCTCGTGGAGCATAACGGGATAGTTGAGTGAATTTAGTGAGGTATTCCCTCACCGTCATGTTTCCCTGCTGCAGTCCCAAAAACTCTTTCCTCTTGTTTTTGAGTTCACCTCTTGGGATGTAATGGTTGCGGAAGCTACGCTTGAACTCTTCCCAAGTGATGCTCTCAGGGTCATGATGGGCGGCCACGTAGGCGGTCCACCAATCAGCAGCAGGTCCCTGCAATTGATGAGAGGCAAACAGCACCCTCTCATACCCTTGGCATTGTATGATCCTCATCTTACTTTCAATGGTCTTCAGCCAATCATCTGCCTCCAGAGGTTCAGCAGCACTTGCAAACTTTGGAGGTTGAGTTCCTAGAAACTCACTCAACCTTGGTTGGCGTGGTGCAGCTTGTGGAGGTGGAACTTGATGCAAGTTGGCCACTACTTGAGTCAAGTTCTGGATGAGCTGATTTTGATTCTCCAGCATTTGGTGGAGAGGATCAACTTCTTCACGGCGACCACCCCGGTTCTGGCCTCCAGAAAGATGAGAGTTGCATGCCTCATCGTTGTTGTTGGCGGGGTTGGCAGCACGTCCTTTTCCTCTTCCGGCCATCTGGCAGAATTCCACAAATGTTAATTCGAAAGCATTTAGTATCATCTTACTACTTTCACTTGTTTGTACTTTGAAGTGTTGAAGTTTTGCTAAAATCTTACGAGGGTTTTATATCTCACACCCAATAAATGCACTATTATGTCCTGTGGGTTCACACACCAAAGCAAAACAATCTGAAGACGAGGCTGTGGACACTTGCTCATGGCTTCCACAACTCACGTCACACACCAAGCATTATCACACCATTAACTACGTAACGACTCGACTACTCGACCTCTTGCTAGCTAGGGGAAAGACTCTACACTACTCATCCTCTTGAGCTGGCTCCTCGGGATCTTCCTCCTCATTTCGGCTACCTTCTGACTCTGCTTTGGGTGGGGAGGCTGCTGGTGGAGAAGTGCGACGGCGCCTGATCGCTCGGCGATCCGGGGAGTCAGGGGTCCATGGATCACTTACGGTGACACACAGTTCATTCCCATCTCCTCTTTCTCTCGCCTTTAAGCAAGCTCGCAGCAATGCCTCTGTCTCCTTCAGGGTATCTCGGACATCCTGAAGCTCTTGTTGACACTCCTGCAGTCGAGTGCTGAGCATAGCAGCATCCTCCAAGCACAAGTCCATGTGCTCATGAGAAGTCCCTTGCTGCACCGGTGGGTACTTGTACTCCGTGGTACCACTCTCACGTTGGAGGACATACATGTACTCAGTTTTGTCCAAGTGGCGACGATAGATGTGGCTCTGGCAGGTGATGGCCTCCCAAGTGACATCTCTCTCCGCGTCAACTTGTGTTGCTCGACAAGCTGGAGAGTGGTGGATCTTAAGCAGCTGATTCTCGTGTATAATCCTCATCTCCGAACTCCATTCTTCCCTCTTCTCACGGATGGTCCTGGTGGAGTTATATTGGATGATGAGCTTGCCCATATTGCCGGCGGCTTCGAGCATACGTCGAAGACGGCGCAACAAATCTCCCACTGCCAATCCGTAGGAAAGGTACGTCACTGGACGACTCTCCTCTCTCTCAGCAAGGGCAACTACGGGAACTCTCCCTCCCGTGGACTTACGAGCGGTGCGAATCATGCGAACCATCTAGAACAAAAGAATTTTAAAATTAGGTTAGATAAAATTTCAAACAAAAGTCCTATTTTTGAATGAGAGTTGGGGTAAGATGAAGAAAATGACCCTTTTAATAACACTTTTTCACCCACACCTTGGAAAATAGTTTTTAAGAAAATAGGGCCCTTAAATACGTCCATTTCTACCTAGGTCCACGTTCCTACGGGCAACCTTGGCTCTGATACCACCTCTGTCACACCCGGTTTTTCTGAAGAAACAACCAAGTGAATATCACATGTATGCCAGGATCATTTTCTCATACATGTGATGACAAATAGTGAAGCATCATTTATTACAAGCCAGGTGTCGAATATAAATAAGTCTTACATAATAAATGTCTCAATGGACACTAATGCTTCATCACAAGTAAATAAACTAGCAGCGGAATATTATTCTTTAGGGCTCCATCACAGGCGTTGCCCGGGGGTCTTCATGAACCTAAAATCCTTCCTCGGGTCCAAAATCTTGGTCGTTATACACCACCTCATTATCTTGACCTGAGCAGCAATATAAACCAACAAATATGCAAGGTTGAGTACCAATGGTACTCAGCAAGTGTGGGAAAATTATATCATGCATGGCTAGAACAAGGAAAGGTTGAACTCATGGTTATGGCACTACGCAATTAATACCTATCACCTTAGCTTATTAAGCACCTACATTACTACACAGGTGAAATGATCCAAATCTCCCATCCCATCATCATAGACCAATAACCATAATCATCATTTCCAACGTTAAGCTCCCCGCTTAACTTCCAAAACCATCAATTCTCTAATCATGAATAAGTCCAGGCCGCTCTTAACCGTGAGCACGGCTGTCAAGACAGTTTTGAACTCTGCAGAGTTTGTACCACTGTACCCACAAGTAGTGATTTCATCCCCCGTTGCCGGGTGGACTAAAAGAACCTCCATTATGCCAGTGGCTACGAACCACATTCACACTTCCCAGGTGTGTGGCCAAGAGATCACTACGAAGCCTTTACAAAGGGATTCCCGACGAGCGTGGGCCCACTGAGGTTTCACCCCTAACAGCATACAAGAGGCTCCAACCCCGCTGCAGTGGCCCCCTCTTGAGCCTTGCGGTTCATATGGCAGTCCAGCTGACTCCTATTCCCCGCACCATCCAACACACCCATACTACGCCGGGGATACACCTAATTAATTGGCTAAGCTGCCCCATCTCAGCATGTGGTTGGCACTGTAAAGCCGGGTTACATGCTCCATGAACCGGTCCTTAGGATCCAGGCAAGTACTAAACACAAACCCAAGTCTCGTGCACCCAGCACACAACCAAAACATCCAACTTGCCTTGATCCCTACCTCTACATAACTCACAATGTCTCATTCAAGAGTATGGTAATATAAACTGATGATCTCATACCCCAAATATCCCATTCTAAGCATGGCTAAGCATATGCATGTAAATAAATGACATGGTAAAATAAATCCCAACCCAAGCTACAAGGAAACAAGGTAATGCAATTCTAGGGAAACTTTCCTAGCATGGGTTTCATATTTCATTTGACAATGCAAATAATTCTATCTACACATCCTAGCATAGGATCAAAGTGGTCAAGGACACTTGCCTCCTTCTTGCTGCTCTTGAAATGGGTAGTCCTGATCTTGGAAATTGATAGCTTGCTCTTGAACAGGTTCTACAACTACCATCACACATAGCAAAAGAAAAACAACAATCATAAGACATAGTTCACACTTCTACTTCATACAAACCACACATTCACATTTATGAAAGTCTCTTTACCATTTTATGTGTTGTGGATACTCTATGTGTGTTGATTTGGGGCTTGCATACACTTTCATTTACATGTGTAGGATTCCTACTTTGGTGTTCATATTTATACTCACATACTATATATATATATATATATATATATGTGTGTATATGTGTGTTTCAGTTTTAAATAAATTCCTTATATATTAAACTACCAAGTATGTATGAAAAGTATTTTTCTTCTCCATATGTGCCTTCATAATTTCTATCAACCCTAAACTGAATTCTTTGTACTTTAGAAACTCCATTTATCATCTACTAGTCTCTATATTTTCAGATTTATATTCTTATGCATAATTGTGCATTTTATTATTAAATTAGTAATACACACTACCTAAACGGATTAGGTTCTGGTCCTAAATAATTTAAGATCATATTTTGACCTTGGCTTCTGATGTATACTATTTCATAATTATTTTCCCTATTTTTCTTTAACTATTCTTTACTTAAAAATGTGTCCCTATACTATTAAATGTGAATAATAGATGAAACAGATTTATTTCAGCCTAAAAATATATTTTTATCTCACTCCAAAGTTTTCTAAGTACTAAGAAAGTTTTTAATAAATTTGACAATTATGTTTGTCCCCCTTTTTAATATTTAAACACTAGTTACATATTCAATTTTCTAAATTAAATACTAAACAGAGCTAAAATAATGAATTCACCCCATTACAGGGTCTATAATATCATTTTCATAATTTCCAGGGGTCTAGCTACACTTTTCAGAGGTGTTTTTCTTAATTTCTATTAAGTCCAGGGGCTAAAACTGATTTTTAAATGAATTTACATGATTTTCTAGAGTTCCAGGGGCTAGATCTGAAGTTTCCGGGGCTAGCTCTCAATTCCAGAGAACCCCAGGGGGTAGCACGTAAGAATTCCAGTCTTTATAACGCGGGGCTGACGTGGACCGTCTGATTTTAAACCGACGGCTGAGATTATAACATCGAACCGGTACGCGGGGTTTTAAAGTCTACCGTGCGATTTAAAATAAACGGCGCACAAGCGGCCACGTCGCTCTGATCGAGCGCGGGCGGCGCTGCCGGCGGCGCACGGCGGCGGGAAGCGGCGATCTCGCCGGAAACTTTCGGATCCTCGAGAATTCTGCCTAGAACTGTGATCTTATGGCCTAGATCGGTAGAGGGGAGGTCAGGGATCTCACCTCGGGGGTTTTCTCGAGCTCGGGGGTCCTGGAAAGTGCTCGGCGGCGAGGTCCGAGGCAAAACCACGGCGAAGCTCGTCGGAGCTGGATTTGCACCGTAAGTCTTCGGGTTTTCTGCACCTGCAAAGTTCCCCGGAGGCGGTGGATCAAGATCAACGAGTTAGATCAGAGTTTCCGAGCTTAGATCGGCCAGAATTCACCGGCGAAGTCTCGGTGCTCACCGGAGTGAAAATCGGCGATCGCGTGAGAAAAACTGATCGGATCGGTTGTTTTTATAGCCGGGGAAGGGCGGTGGTTCTGTTGTGATCGAGTTAGAGTCCTCCGGTTCCAGAATTCGGCTGCGGGACACGGTTTCCCGATCGGTTGCGATCGCGCGCGCGCGGGGAGAAGTCCGGGGTCGCGGGGTTAGGGATGACAGGCGGGTCCCACCCGTCAGCGAGGGGCAGCGCGGCGCGCGCGAGGCGGGCTGCGCGGGGGGTTAGCTGGGCCGGCTGGGGTTTCGGCCCACTGGCCAGTTTTTTTTCCGGTTTTCCTTTTTCTTTTTCCATTTCTTTTCTGTTTTGAGTCTAATTTGAATTCCAGTTTGAATTTGAATTTTTGCAAAACATGCAACACGTCCAAAAATTTTTAAATCCCCCTCTGAACATGGTTTATGGTTCTAAATCCAAAATTTGAATCTTGACTAAAAATTTGGGGTGTTACATTCTCCGCGTCAACTTGTGTTGCTCGACAAGCTGGAGAGTGGTGAATCTTCAGCAGCTGATTCTCGTGTATAATCCTCATCTCCGAACTCCATTCTTCCCTCTTCTCACGGATGGTCCTGGTGGAGTTATAGTGGATGATTAGCTTGCCCGTATTGCCGGCGGCTTCGAGCATACGCCGAAGATGGCGCAACAAGTCTCCTACTGCCAATCCGTAGGAAAGGTACGTCACGGGGCGACTCTCCTCTCTTTCGGCAAGGGCAACTACGGGAACTCTCCCTCCCGTGGACTTGCGAGCAGTGCGAATCATGCGAACCATCTAAAACAAAAAGAATTTAAAAATTAGGTTAGATAAACTTTTTAAACAAAAATCCCATTTTGAAGGAAAATTTGGGGTAAGATGAAGAAAATGACTCCTTAAATAACACTCTTCAACCCACACCTTGGAAAATAGTTTTTAAGAAAATAGGGCCCTTAAATACGTCCATTTCTACCTAGGTCCATGTTCCTACGGGCAACCTTGGCTCTGATACCACCTCTATCACACCCGGTTTTTCCGAAGAACGACCAAGTGAATATCACATGTATGCCAGGATCATTTTCTCATACATGTGATGACAAATAGTGAAGCATCATTTATTACAAGCCAGGGGTCGAATATAAATAAGTCTTACATCGCAAATGTCTCAATGGACAATAGTACGTTCATCACAAGTAAATAAACTAGCAGCGGAATATTATTCTTTAGGGCTCTATCACAGGCGTTGCCCGGGGTCTTCATGAACCTAAAAACCTTCCTCGGGGCCAAAATCTTGGTCATTATACACCACCTCATTATCTTGACCTGAGCAGCAATATAAACCAACAAATATGCAAGGTTGAGTACCAATGGTACTCAGCAAGTGTGGGAAAACTATATCATGCATGGCTAGAACAAGGAGAGGTTGAACTCATGGTAAAAGCACTACGCAATTAATACCTATCACCTTAGCTTATTAAGCACCTACATTACTACACAGGTGAAATGGTCCAAATCTCCCATCCCATCATCATAATCCAATAACCATAACATCATTTCCAATGTTAAGATCCCCGCTTAACTTCCAAAACCATCAATCCTCTAATCATGAATAAGTCCAGGCCGCTCTTAACCGTGAGCACGGCTGTCAAGACAGTTTTGACTCTGCAGAGTTTGTACCACTGTACCCACATGTAGTGATTTCATCCCCCGTTGCCGGGTGGACTAAAAGAACCTCCATTATGCCAGTGGCTACGATCCACATTCACACTTCCCAAGTGTGCAGCCAGGAGATCACTACGAAGCCTTTACAAAGGGATTCCCGATGAGCGTGGGCCCACTGAGGTTTCACCCCTAACAGCATACAAGAGGCTCCAACCCCACTGCAGTGGCCCCCTCTTGAGCCTTGCGGTTCATATGGTAGTCCAGCTGACACCTACTCCCCGCACCATCCAACACACCCATACTACGCCGGGGATACACCTAATTAATTGGCCAAGCTGCCCCATCTCAGCATGTGGTTGGCACTGTAAAGCCGGGTTACATGCTCCATGAACCGGTCCTTAGGATCCAGGCAAGTACTAAACACAAACCCAAGTCTCGTGCACCCAGCACACAACCAAAACATCCAACTTTCCTTGATCCCTACCTCTACATAACTCACAATAGATCATTCAAGAGTATGGTAAAATAAACTGATGATCTCATATCCCAAATATCCCATTCTAAGCATGGCTAAGCATATGCATGTAAATAAATGACATGACAAAATAAATCCCAACCCAAGCTACAAGGAAACAAGGTAATACAATTCTAGGGAAACTTTCCTAGCATGGGTTTCATATTTCATTTGACAATGCAAAAAATTCTATCTACACATCCTAGCATAGGATCAAAGTGGTCAAGGACACTTGCCTCCTTCTTGCTGCTCTTGAAATTGGTAGTCCTGGTCTTGGAAAGGGATAACTTGCTCTTGAACAGGTTCTACTTCATACCATCACACATAGCAAAAGAAAAACAACAATCATAAGACATAGTTCACACTTCTTACTTCATACAAACCACACATTCACATTTATAAAAGTTCTTTACCATTATATGTGTTGTGGTTACTTTATGTGTGTTGAGTTGTGGCTTGCATGCACTTTTAACCATGTGTATATGATTCCTACTTTTATGTCCACATTTATACTTACATACTATTTATATGGGTTTCCAATAAATTTCTTATATTCAACTACTACACCTTTTCACTACCAAGTGTATGTAGGAAAAGTATTTTTCTTCCTCATATGTGCCTTCATAATTTCTACCAACCCTAAACTGAACTCTTTGGATTTTTAAAAACTCCATTTATCATTTACTAGTTGCTATATTCTCAGATTTATATTCCTATGCATAATTGTGTATTTTATTATGAAATTAGTAACACACATCATCTAAACAGTATAGGTCCTGGTCCTAAATAATTTAATAACATATTTTAACCTTGGCCTCTGATGTAAACTATTTCATAATTATTTTCCCTATTTTTCTATAACTATTCTTTACTTAAAAGTGTGTCCCTATACTAACAAATGTGAATAATAAATGAAACAGATTCATTTCAGCTCAAAAATATATTTTTATCTCACTCCAAAGTTTTCTAAGTACTGGGAAAGTTTTTAATTAATTTTGACATTTATGTTTGTCCCACTTTTTAATTTTTAAACACTAGTTACATATTCAATTTTCTAAATTAATTACTAAACAGGGTTAAAATAATGAACTCACCCCATTACAGGGTCTATAATATTATTTTCATAATTTCCAGGGGTCTAGCTACACTTATCAGAGGTGTTTTTCCTAATTTTTATTAAGTCCAGGGGCTAAAACTGATTTTTAAATGAATTTACATGATTTTCTGGAGTTCCAGGGGCTAGATCTGAAGTTTCCGGGGCTAGCTCTTAATTCCAGAGAACCCCAGGGGGTAGCACGTAAGAATTCCAGTCTTTATAATGCGGGGCTGACGTGGACCGTCCAATTTTAAACCGACGGCTGAGATTATAACATCGAACCGGTACGCGGGGATTTAAACCCTACCGTGCGATTTAAAATAAACGGCGCACAAGCGGCCACGTCGCTCTGATCGAGCGCGGGCGGCGCTGCCGGCGGCGCACGGCGGCGGGAAGCGGCGATCTCGCCGGAAAGTTTCGGATCCTCGAGAATTCTGCCTAGAACTGTGATCTTATGGCATAGATCGGTAGAGGGGAGGTCAGGGATCTCACCTCGGGGGTTTTCTCGAGCTCGGAGGTCCTGGAAAGTGATCGGCGGCGAGGTCCGAGGCAAAACCACGGCGAAGCTCGTCGGCGCTGTGTTTACACCGTAATTCTCCGAGTTTTCTGCACCTGCAAAGCTCCTCGGAGGCGGTGGATCAAGACCAGCGAGTTAGATCAGAGTTTCCAAGCTTAGATCGGCCAGAATTCACCGGCGAAGTCTCGGTGCTCACCGGAGTAAAAATCGGCGATCGCGTGGGAAAAACCGATCGGGGCTGGGGTTTTTATAGCCGGGGAAGGACGGTGGGTCAGTTGTGATCGAGTTTGATTCCTCTGGGACCGGAATTCGGGCTGAGGGACGCGGTATTCCGATCGGTTAAGATCGCGCGCGCGCGGGAGAGTCCGGGGTCGCGGGGTTAGGGATGACAGGTGGGTCCCACCTGTCTGTGAGGGATAGCGCGGGCGCGCGGCTGCGGGCTGGCGCGGGGGAAATTGGGCCGGCTGGCGGGTTTCGGCCCACTGGCCGGTTTTTTCCCGTTTTCTCTTTTTCTTTTTCCATTTCTTTTCTGTTTTGAGTCTAATTTGAATTCCAGTTTGAATTTGAATTTTTGCAAAACATGCAACACGTCCAAAAATTTTTAAATTCCCCTCTGAACATGGTTTAGGGTTTTGAATCAAAATTTGGGGTGTTACAGCTGGTCACCGACTACTCTAGAACCCTTGTGCACGATTTGATGAGCTCTAAGCGAGGATTGAGTGCGAATTTCGGAATTCCATACAGAAAGGTTCACGGCTTGCTCCAAGTGTTGGATGGAAGCAGCACCAAGGAAGGGCGCTCCCGTGGACGTGCTGGCTCAGGTGTGAAAACCTCTGTGATGAGCTGTCCATGGACGTCCGGTCGCCGGTGTGTTTAGGTCGCCACGGAGGATGACGTGTTCTCGGTGTAGAGAAGCTTGGCTAGCCCGATGGTGTGTGTAGAAGGTAGTAGAGGACCCTTCACTACCGTTTGGCTAGCCCGATGGTGTGTGCAGATAGTAGAGGACCTTTCACTATCGAATTTTCAGAGAGAGCGGCGAGCGGCTGCTTTTCCTTGCCGAGAGGTGAAACCGAGCACAGCCCGTGGGTTGCAGCGTTTGGTGCCTTCGTGAGCAAGCAGCTGCTGTGGTCCATCAGCCATCGTGCGGTGAGGAGGTGGTAGCCTGAGCAGCTCGGTGGCAGCCGCTCTTGAAGCCCAGAGAACAGAGCGCCCACGGTCGTCGCTTCACTCAGGGGCTTAACTGACATGTGGGCCCTTTTCTCCCGTCTAATCCTTTCACCCCCTTCTGCTGCAAATATTTCACCCACTCAAAATTGAATGGTAGACTTTGCCACCAAGGCATGGGATGAAATTTGAATTCTTCAACTGAAATTGGTTTGGCTACATTTGTTGCCCATTTGAATTTGAAATTCAAATTCAGTTTGAATTAATGCAAATTTAGCTCCCGACAATATTAACTCCAATGAGGATGAAAATTGGTGGACTAACTCAGAAAAATGTGCTGATTTGGGATATGAAGTCAACTTTTGAATCCAAGTGATGAAAATGGCTGCAATTTGAATTTGTATTCAAATTGGCCCTTTATTCAAATGTCTCCAAAAATGCCTCAAAAAGGCTTGGATTTGCATGAAATTTGGCCTGAGCCTTCACAAGAATATTTAAGGTCTAGGGGTGAGATCAACCTTTCATGTTTATGTGTATGACCCCTACTTTTTGAAATTAGGGTTTTTCCCCTCTAATCACCCTCTTGATGGTGTTTACTTGCTCTTCACAAGTGTTCATGAGCTATCCACCAATTGAGTTGTGGTGTTGTGAGGTGATGAAATGAACACTCTTGCAAGTCCATTCTTGGGCTTTTACAACAACAGCGCAACTGTAACACCCTCAAAATTACTACCATGAATTTCATACATTTCTCATGTTGAGAAACATTTAAAATGAAGAGGAAAATAAAGAGAGAAATATAGAAGCAAATAAAATAATAAAAGGAAATAAAAATAGAAAGTAATGGAAATAAATAGAAAAGAAAAAAGAAATAAAAAATAAAAATATCCAAATTTGGCCACCCCTAATTTTTCCCCAATTTTCCCCCAAATTCCCCTCTCCCCTAATTTTCCCAAATTTTACTGAATTTCCCCATATTCCCCAAAACTCCCCTAGGGAATTTTTCCCCAAATTTGGGGGGGGGGGGTTCCCCCAATTAGGCCGCCCCACTTGGGGAGGGGGGACCCTAATGGGCCCCGCTTCCTTGGCCGCAGCCCATTAGGGGGGGAAACCTAGCCACCCCCCTTTTGATTTTTATGGGCTTTTATTTTCTCAATTAATCTCATCCATTGGTGGAAAATAAGTAATAAAATCCTAGACCCTAGCTCCCACCTATTCTAAAATTAAATCTCAGCCCTTGGATAATTGGGTTGCTAAAATCGTAGCCTCCCTAGCTCTTTCCCCCTCTTATAAATAAAACCCTCCCCCTTAGCCGCCACCCTAGCCCCCAAAAGCCTTGGCGCCACCCTCCCCTGCTGCCCAGCTCAAGTCGCCGCCCCCTTGCTGGATTTTGGCCGCCGTCGAAACTCCGCCACACCTCGCCATCGCCAGAGAAGAAGCCCCCGACGTTCTGCCCTAGCCGCATCCACACCAAACTCCATAGAAAATTTCCAGATGCTGCCACTGCAAGGAAGGAGGTCCTGCTGCAAGGAAGAGAGGAGAAAGAAGTGAGGTAGGTTTCTGTTACCCCTCTTACCACGTCGCCGCTGTTTCTACCACCCGTTTTCTTCACCCCCTGCGAGCAGAAAAATCTGCGTGTGGACATACCATGTTTTGGTCAATTTTTGAAGGTGAAACTAATCTACAAACTTTGTCAAGATCATAACCACGTCCACACTTGATACCAGTAGCCTTGTTCATCATAAAATCCCCATTGAAACCTACTTAAACATACAATAACACGTGCAAACTGATTTTTATAAACTGCACCATAGGAATTGCATTCATCCACCTCATTGCATCTTGAGTAAAGTTTGTGCATGATAATTGGTTGCTGTAAATTTTGTATGTGTGTGGTCGTGAGTAGAAGGAAACGGTCAAGAGGCCGTCTACGAGGAACTATAGCACCAAGACTTCGAGATGCTTGAGCAACATGAACCGCGGGAGCAAGGAAAGTGCCCCTTGACCATATTGATTCCATGTTTTTGAAACTGTTTTGCTAGCGAAAACTCGTATGCTTGTGTCAATTTGATGGGACACCCTTTTATAGGGGTTTTCTAGTTTTGTTAACCATCCTTGTCGCCAGGAAAGTTGATGAGTCGGGTATGGTCATTTTTCCTTTTTTGCTTCGCCTAATTTACGGAATATGGGAAAACTGAAATAAAACTTGGTTAGCTACTGCACTCATAACGATTAAAGATGATGAGAACTTGATGATTTTATTGGGCATGGAATCGGTGAGATCTAGGAGAGCTTGGTTTGTGGATGTTGCTGAATGAGATGGTGGTTTTCTTGCCGTAGATCTAAGGACCGGTTTATGCGAGCACATGCCAGGAAAACAGCGCCACCACAAGGATAAATATGGGTGCGGCTTAGCTTACTAATTAGGTGTGTTGAGGGGGCCCGACCTCGATCACGGGGTCGTGCCGCCTCGCCCGGGGATCGCATTGGGTGGTGCCGTGTTATACGGCACCCAACAGCACACATATAGGGAACAATGTATTACATAAATCAAAGAGGAAGCTTAAAATTGTTCTTCGTAAATAATTTACATAAAATAGCTACAGCGGAAGTCTATAAACAGCTCACGTTGATTATCTAAGAAGCACTCGAGAAGGGGTCCAGCCCGCGGACTCCTATCGCTAGCAACACGAAGACACGGCGGCGGTTAGGTTCTCCAAGTGTGACATGACCCAGAAGTTTCCGAGTCTCACCGGACAACCTTCTTTATAGCTTCGGTGCTTACCTGCAAAACCACTTATATAGCAAGAGTGATCACAAAGGCTCAGCAAGACTTAACCGTCTCTCCTAAGACATGAAACTCTACATGAAAGTAACCTAAGACTTAAGCCTATCATTTGCGAAAAGACTCGCCTACAAGTTCATCCTTAACATTCAGATTTTTGCCATATTAGTAGTGACCTTGCGCCCAGCAACATTGGAACTCCACAATCAAACAAGAAACGCTTCATTCCAATGTTACTTGTCCCAAGGTGAAAAATAACTTTAGTTTGCTCTATCTCTACTTCAAACATGGTTTTCATGCAATTTATAATTAGCATAACAGCATGTAAAACTTTTGCAAACTATTCCCACACAACTTGATTACTACGTCACAGCGCAGTGAGCAAGCGGTACTCATAACCGCGAGGGACGGTGATTCGAATCAAACACTACCCGGATAACTCGACACATACGCCCGCCTCTGAAGACCCAACTCTGGCGTCCTTCATTACGTCATATGTGGCAACCTTTCTCAGGCCACTAAATTGTAGAACCGGTCGCACCGTCTTGGGCTCATAGGTCTAACGAGACGATGTGGTATGCCTCTACAATCCAGTGAACCCGGTACATCGGTTTCCTGGTTCCCATATATCAGTAAGCATCCAGTACACAACTCAATACTTGCTCCCAGGGCCGCATACGCTTCGGTCCTTGACCGACACGGGCAGAGCTACTCGACCAAGACCTCGTCTTGTCACTGTCTAACCCCTCTGCCCGGTCTCATCTTTAGAAACGTAAACTTTAGTTTGCTTCCCTTTCCAACCCCACTTATGTGGTCCTGGAACAAAGCTCGCGAGTAGATTCCAACTACTCGTCTTCTACCGGATGTCCTAGCCAATTTAGCACGGCCTTATTCTACAGCGATGACACAATTCTACCCTTGACCTCAGGGTTCATGTTTGGTTATGCAAGTGGAGTATCGCACATCCTTGACCTAATGCACATACAAACCTTCACCAACAGTAGTGAACAAAGGGAAAACTTTTAAAATAACTTAAGTGCAAACCGGGGCTTGCCTTGGTTTTGCAGGTGACTAAAGTCAGATGAAATGAAGTTAGTTGCTGATGTCTTGAAGTTCAACTCCTGCCCTTCTTGCTCCTTGATCCAAGCTCAACTTCCCCTTCTTCACTTTCCACGTTTTATCACTACACGTTATGAACATGCATATATCTTTAATTGTAAAACTTTTGGTAACAAGTTCTAAAGACAAGTTTAAAACTGGAACTCTGTTCAAGAATTTAAAATGACACTGGTGCTAGTGGTTTGGGTTTGTGTTTAAGTACTAAGATCAAGTGATGAGTGGGGTTTCATCACTTGGGTGGGGATCAACTAATGGTTGAACAGAACACTACTTATCCAGGGCTCCAATGGAGCTGGAAATTTTCTTGTGAGTTACATGTAACAAGAAAGTCCTCTGGACCAAGATTCAGAATATTTCACTAAGTGGATCACCCAGAACAATTTCCTAAGCATTTAGGCAAAGAGGAATTAATTCTGATTAAACTTGCACTTTCATGCAAATCCAAGTGAACTACAATTTCATACATAGCTTAGGGAGCATGCATGAATTTTCCTAGGATTTTTGAAGCTAAGGAATGGCTAGAACTAAATTTCCAAGTTCTGGAAATTCTCTGAAAATGTTTCTGTATTCATTTGAATACAGAAACTTGAAATCAGAATTATCCTAACTAAATGAACTCCAGATGAGCTGAAACTTATACAGGAGTCACCTAATATCCTAACGAATATTCTGGCAAAATTTGGGGATTTTAGGATTAACCAAACTCCCTCAAAAATTCTTTTGCTGAAAAGCTTTAAAGAATTCTCCAGAATTTCCTATTGATTTTCATGCAAATTGGGTGGCATATTTAGATAGAGTTTTACCTCCTGAATCCAACACACATTGAATCACTAATTTTGGAGCTTCCTAGCAAAAGTTATGAATTTCTAAACTTTGTTTGAAACCTGGAATTAATTTCCTACAGACAATCTAACTGGACCCACGGTTTAAAAGGGCAGCCAATAGAATTTGAGGACACACGGGTCTACACAGTTATCTGCCCGTATCCACAAACGATCAGCAGCCACAGGGGATCCCGTTTAAATTCTTGGCGGCTGACAGGTGGGACCACCACCTTCTTCAACCTCCCGCTCCCCCTCTTTCCCGCGCCCGCGCTCCATCGCCGGCAGGAACATCCCCCACCCGGTCCCCCTGTTCCCCGGTCGTCTCCCGGCCCGAAGTCTGCCTCCTGGGGGTTTTTGAGGGCGGGAAAGCCATTCCCGGGGTCTGCGTGGGCTGTAGAAGACCGCAAGTGGTCGGGCGACGGGCAGCGGCCTCGGCCCTTGTCCGGCGACGTCGGCCGGCCTCCCTACTGACCCAAATCCACGGATTTCTTGCTCCAGAGCACCAGTGACTCATGGCCGAGGTCGTCATGCAAGCAACCGAGCTCGGAAACGCCCCCAACTACCAAGTCATCGTGCACCCTAGCTTAAAAACGGGTGTCCGACGCTAAAACTCGAAGAACACCGTCGAGGCTCTATTTTTCTTCCGGATTTTTTATGTCAGCGACGCACCAGGATGTCTCTAGCCTATACCGTGATCAGAATGAGCAAAGAACTGCTGTTGATCACAAATTTTGAGAAATCCCCCCACCACGGCTTATGGACACCTCGTCGGTTTTTCTAGAAATTCCCGGGCTACCGTGGACCAATTGCCTAGGGTCTTTGGCAGTGTGAAGAGGAGGGAGTGGCGCACCTTTTCGCTGTTCAACCCGGGTTGTGACACGGCCTGTATCGCCAGGGCGTCGAGGAGGCGCGGCGGCGGCCTAAACCGAAGCTCCACGGCAACTTCTTGCTGTGACCCGCGCACACGGGCTAGTGGACAGGTTTGGGTAGCTCGAGGAGGATCCGTAGGTTCTTGTGCACGCTGCCATGAGCTCAGACGGCCGTGCAAGGGGCGAGCGGCGCCCAGCGACGATCGGCGCTGAGGCCCGGTCGAGCGGGGAGGAAAAACTCTCGGTGATGAGGCTGTGGCGTGGAAAAGGCGTAGCCCAGGTGTTCTCTCGGAGCACTGAGGCGCACTCGGCGGGAGACCGATAAGGGCGTGGGGGAGAACCGACGTTGAAGCAACTCGGGAGCTGGCGGTCTCGTGGCTTCGGTGGCGCGCGCGTGTGTCCGGTCCTTCGAGCGAAAACAGTGATCCGGTTTGAGTCTGAACAGAGAGCAATTTGCTTAGGTGCTAAGTCTCTCCCTCTCCTCAATGACCATTGGGACCCACAGTCCATCTCCCAAATATCTCCAAACTTTGACACCTTGTAAATTCCACTGTCAGGGAACCAAATTCAAAGGCCATGTTGCCATTTGACAATTTGTGCCACAGTTTAAAGTTTAACTTCAAATTTGAGTGAAATTTACAAGTCCTTTGGATATTTCTATCCAAGCCCCTCCAAATTTGCTCAAAACTTGGCTCCCTCATAATTTGGATCTGAGGAATTCAAATATGTCCTCTGATCTTTGAGTTGGCTATTGCAAATACACTTTTTCAAACAACAGTTTGAATTTTCTCTTTTGAACATGCCCTCCTTCTTTTTGAAGTGCACCTCTTAATTCAAACTGAATTCAAAGTTTTATTGCACATGCCAACACTTTCATGAGTAACACAAAAGTTTTTGTAAGTCCCATTTCTTGGATACAAACTCAACTTTATTCATAGCTCAAGTTTTCTATTTACAAGTTTTGGGACTTTTACATTCCTCCCCCCTTAAAAAGAATCTCATCCCGAGATTCATGATTAAGGAAAATGTGGAGAGGACAGTTACTCAACATACGCCTCTAACAACTCCGGATGATTGCGTTGTAAATACTCCTCGCTTTCCCATGTAGCTTCGTCAGACGTGTGATTTTCCCATAGCACCTTGTAAAATCGCAGCGTCCGGTTTCTGGTTTCGCGAGTTCTTTCATCAATTATCCGGGTTGGTCGCTCAACATAAGTGAGGTCCGGCTTCAAATCTGCTATGTCTCCCGTGAGAACCTCCGTTGGAACTTTTAAACACTTCTGCAACTGACATATGTGGAAGACGTTATGAACTCCGGCTAAGGCTGCCGGTACCTCCAAACGGTATGCCACGGGTCCACACCTTTCAATGACAATGAAGGGACCGATAAAACGTGGAGCTAATTTTCCTTTCACTCCAAATCGGTGAATGCCCTTCATCGGAGATACGCGGAGGTATACGTGGTCCCCAACATGGAAATCCAGATGACGACGTCTCCTATCTGCATAGCTCTTTTGTCTGGACTGAGCGGCTTTCAGATTTGCTTGAACAAGCCTTACCCGCTCTTCAGCTTCATTTACGAGGTCAATCCTGTAAATCACTCTCTCGCCAGATTCACGCCAGTTCAAGGGTGTGCGGCACTTCCGGCCGTAGAGAGCTTCATAAGGCGCCATTTTGATACTTGATTGATACCTGTTGTTATATGAGAACTCCGCCAACGGTAAGTGATCATCCCAGCTCTTACCGTGATGAATGGCACATGCTCTCAGCATATCTTCAAGTATTTGATTCACCCTCTCAGTTTGCCCATCGGTTTGAGGGTGATACGCGGAGCTTCGAATCAATTTAGTTCCTAAGGATGTGTGTAGCTGTTCCCAGAAGCGGGACACGAACAGCGATCCTCTGTTGGAGACAATGGTACGGGGAACTCCATACAAGCAAAAGATTCGTGCTATGTACAACTCCGCATACTTCTTGGCGCTGTATTTGGTACGCACCGGAATGAAGCGTGCTGATTTCGTTAACCGATCCACGATTACCCAAATCGAATCATGCTTATTAGCCGTGAGAGGTAGTCCAACGATGAAGTCCATACTAATATCCTCCCACTTCCATGCCGGAACGCTTAACGGTTGTAAGGTTCCCGCTTTCTTCATGTGGTCGGCTTTAACTCGCCGACACGTATCACATTCTGATACGTATTTAGCAACCTCCCTCTTCATCCGGGTCCACCAAAATTTGGTCTTTAGCTCTTGGTACATCTTGTTGCTGCCCGGATGAATAGAAAATTTGGATAAGTGAGCCTCATCCAAAATTTTCTTCCGCAGCCTCATATCACGGGGTACGACTATCCGGTTCTTGAACCATAGGGTGTCTTCATCATCTAACCGGAAACATTTCATCTCCCCGTCCTTCAATCTCCTTCTGATATGAGCCATGCCCTTGTCTTTCTTTTGAGCTTCCATGACCTCCTCTCTTATTGTAGGTATGAGAGCTAGATTATGTAAAGCTCCATATGGAACCAAGTAGAGACTTGGTTCTTCCTCTTCTATTGGCGCAATGGTTAGGTTATGAATATGAGACTTCCGACTGAGTGCATCGGCAATCACATTTGCCTTGCCCGAATGATAATGAATTTCAATCTCATAGTCCTTGATCAGCTCCAACCATCGCCGTTGTCGCATATTCAACTCTTTCTGAGTGAATATGTATTTCAAACTTTTGTGGTCGGTGTAGAGATGAACCAGATTTCCCAATAGGTAATGCCTCCACATCTTCAAAGCTAATACCACGGCAGCAAGCTCGAGATCATGAGTTGGATAATGTTGCTCATGATTCCGTAATTGCCATGATCCATATGCGACCACGCGTCCTCCTTGCATGAGTACACAACCAAGTCCGATGCCGGACGCATCACAATAAACATCAAATAGCTTGGTTGTATCCGGTTGAGCTAGAACCGGGGCTGTTGTGAGGTGTTTCACCAACGCTTGAAAAGCTTCCTCACATGGCTTGCTCCAATCATATTTTACGCCCTTCTTCAGTAGCTCCGTCATAGGTTTAGAGATTTTTGAGAAGCTCGGGATGAACCTCCGGTAATATCCCGCCAAACCCAAGAAGCTACAAACTTCATGGACTGATGTTGGAGACTTCCATTTCAGCACTTGATCAATCTTGCTTGGATCAACAGCAATGCCTTCTGCTGAAATAATATGCCCAAGAAATGGCACTTGGTTGATCTAGGATTCACATTTACTAAACTTTGCATAGAGCTTGTGATCTCTCAGTCGTTGGAGCACAATATGCAAATGTTTAGCGTGTTCCTCTTCAGATTTTGAATAGACCAAGATGTCGTCAATGAATACCACGACGAACTGATCCAGCTCCGGCATGAACACCGAGTTTATAAGGTACATAAAGTGGGCCGGAGCATTGGTCAACCCAAATGACATGACAAGATATTCATAGACCCATATCTTGTCGAGAATGCTATTTTCGGGACATCTTCCGCGCGAATCTTGATTTGATGATATCCCGACCTTAAGTCCATCTTGGAGAAGACTTTAGCACCCACTAGCTGATCAAAAAGAATATCAATTCTTGGTAGTGGATACTTGTTCTTTATGGTCACAGCATTTAAAGGACGATAATCGACGCATAGCCTCAGCGTCTCATCCTTCTTCTTCATAAATAAAGCTGAGCAACCCCATGGTGATGAACTTGGACGAATAAACCCCTAGTCCATCAGATTCTTGAGTTGCTCCTTCAATTCTGCTAACTCACACGGAGCCATTTTGTATGGTCTCCAAGAGATCGGCGTGGTTCCCGGTATCAACTCTATTTTGAATTCCACCTCGCGCTCAGGTGGCAAGCCTGGAAGATCTTCGGGAAACACATCCGGATATTCACGGACTACCGGAATGTCTTCTATCTTGCACACCTCGGCATTACATACTTCCGGTTCTTTGGAAACCACTTCGCCGAGGTACAACGTTTGACGCCCGTGAAGTGGAGAGTCCAAGTGGACACTCCTGTTCTCGATGTCCAGAACAGCCTTATGGAAGGTCAACCATGATATTCCCAATATGGCATTGATTCCCTGGTCTTCGAGAATGATGAGGGTGGTAGGATAAATTTTTCCACCCAAGCAAAGTGGTGCTCGAGAGACGACTTCATTAGTTGAGATGTCTCCACCTGGCGAATGAATAAGGTAAGAACCTTTTGTGACAGTTGTGGAGGTATGATCCCGGATCACCGTTGCCCTGCTAATGAAGTTATGTGTCGCACCAGAGTCGAATAAAATGACAACCGGCTTGTCATTTAAGGTGAACCTGCCGGCAAGAACAGGTCTTCCCTTTGGAAGATCATCGACTGACACATAATTAACTGTCCCCACCTTGGACATAGCTTTTCTTGGCTGCCCAAGAACACACTGTGGAACTGGACCCGCAGACACAATGTTGCTGCTCGGTTCAGTGGCTTCATTGATGTTGAGCTCATTGTCAATGTGAAGTGGGACAGCACTAGGTTCAGCTGAGAAATCACCTTGTTCATCTTCAACCTCTGGAGGGTAATAATATTCTAGTGCACTTTGTTGATACTGAGGTGCATGAGAAACAAGTTGCTTCTGCGGTGGAGGTGAATAAAACCTCTGTGGAGTAGAAGAGTCGTCACACTCCCAGAATGATTGCACCTCTTGTGGAATCTCTCGACCGGAAGGTGAACGGAGTACCAACCGATACTTCTGAGGCAGACGATTGTCTTCATCCCGTGATGAGTCCCTCTCCCTCTTTTCTTTGAGGTAGAGGTTGGAATAATATTCTTAAGCGATAGCACAGCTCACAAACTCATCAAAATTCTCTTGGCTAACTTGAGCCAATTCACATCGCAGCCTAGCAGTCAGCCCTCAATAAAAATGATAACCCCTCATGGATGGTGATTTCACATAGTCAGGGACATACTGAGCTAAGCGATTGAATTCCTTCGCATACTCAATAACACTCATGTCCCCTTGCTTCAGACTCCAGAATTCCTCCAGACCGGTTTGCATTATGCCCGCAGGGATGAAACGAGCACGAAATGCAGTCTGGAACTCCGCCCATGTGACATGATGCCCTGCTGGTTGGACAGCAAAGTATTCTGCCCACCATGCTCCAGCAAAGCCCTGAAGCTGCTGAGCGGCATATAGAACCCTCGAGAATTCATCACATTGAATCAACCCAAACTTGGACTCAATGACACGTAACCAGTGATTTGCTTCACAATGGTCAGCCGCCTCAGAGAATACCGGTGGTTGTGTCGCCAAGAAATCCAGATACGTGCTCTGGGTTGGCATGTGACATTGAGCTTCTCGATCTATGCCTTGCTGAACTAGAGTTTGGAGAGTTTCATTCATTTTGGCCATAATTTCCGCCAATCCGGTTGGCGATGGCTCTTGTGATGAAGTCGAGACATTCCCACCTCGACTTGAACCTCCAATCTCCATTTGAGGATGTGTGCGTACCATACTGCACGAAACAAAATTTTGAGTCAATCAAAATTCTATCTCAGTAGAAAGTAAAGATAAGTAAAACATGAACATGTCATGAACTTTATGGAAGCATAACCACATTCATGTTTAAACCGATATTAGGTACGCTAAACTAATCAGCGGGACTACCCTGACCAGTTCACACAAACTCCAAATTTTACTCAAGTTATCAACAGATTCTTGACTTGAGTTCAATACCAAAGTTTTAGTAAACTTCAGTATCTTTCCAACGAGTACTTATGTGCTCCTTAAGGATTTTTCTACAGGAAGTTATGGCTTAAAAACAGAAAGGTCCAGAGAGGTTTTTGCTACTGTCCTGGTTTTGAACAGTTTGCCTTCAACTGGACTTTTCACCACCTTAAAGTGTGATTTTGCTCTGGAGGCCTGCACAGAAGTTGTAGAGCACTTAAAGATCTTTCCAGAACTGTATCATACACCATAATTGGGTCCAGCTACTCAGAGTTATGCTCTGTTAAAGTCCAGCAAGAATTCCTGCCAGAAACAGAGGACTCTGTTTTTTTTTGAAAACTTTGATACCTAGTTATACTCTCATTTGAATCTTAGCTCAAATTAAGAGTTCAGTAACTAATATTTGTCTCAAACTTCCATTTTTAGTTGCAAGTTAGTTCATGAATCATTTCTTAATAGGGAAGAGGTTATTAAGTGAAGTACGGTGTCGATGCACCGTAAGAAACATGTCGGTACTACATTATCTCACCAAAGAAAATCCTACGCCGGATCATACCGGCATATACGTTTTATCAGTGGCACTAAGACGGTCTCTCGCACACGTATACTACACGGGATACGTACGTGGTTAGTACCTGCAGAAGAACACTCAATAGTGGTGCACTCAAAGGTTGTTTCGTTTCAGGCAGTTCCATAATTGAAAGTAAATACAAATGCCCGTATCATTGCCATACGGCCGTCCTTGAGTTAAGCCACGTCTCAAGGCACGTGATCGTATTTCAACACCACACGACGGGGAACCCGAGTATGTCATGAATGGGTCGTCACGGTTGGGAATGTTATCAACCCAACGGATACCACCTACTGCCCTGCAGGGCACGCCGATGGCAAGCGCTGCGTATGTCCTCCTGGGCTATTTCCAGACGAACACACTCTCGCGTTACTGACCACACGATGGGGTCTCCACATACTTGCCTAATGCACGCTAGGGATCAGCGTTTCATATGAACTCAGGAACATGAAGAGTCCAAGAGTTTCATATTAACATCTCACACCAAGCTGTGAGATCTAACCCTGAACCACTTTCCTCGTCAGGGGAGCTAACCGAAATTGAACCGCTTTCGGTAGCGTTCCTTACCATGTTTACCTGAGCGTAGGTGCGTCGTTACATAATGAAAATTCAGAATTAAAACACATATGTTAGTCTTGCCACTTTACTAACTACACTACTCTAGTCCTTATGTGGGCCTAATATCGTTTCCTCACCGTATCCTAAGTTTTTGTCGTAATACCATCCTTATTCCGTGCGCTATTACCAATGCGGCTCTGATACCACGCTGAGGCGGCCCGACCTCGATCACGGGGTCGTGCCGCCTCACCCGGGGATCGCATTGGGTGGTGCCGTGTTATGCGGCACCCAACAGCACACATATAAGGAACAATGTATTACATAAATCAAAGAGGAAGCTTACAATTGTTCTTTGTAAATAATTTACCTAAAATAGCTACAGCGGAAGTCTATAAACAGCTCATGTTGATTATCTAAGAAGCACTCAAGAAGGGGTCCAGCCCGTGGACTCCTCTCGCTAGCAACACGAAGACACGGTGGCGGTCAGGTTCTCCATGTGTGACATGACTCGGAAGTTTCCGAGTCTCACCGGACAACCTTCTTTATAGCGTCGATGCTTACCTGCAAAACCACTTATATAACAAGAGTGAGCACAAAGGCTCAGCAAGACTTAACCGTCTCTCCTAAGACATGAAACTCTACATGAAAGTAACCTAAGACTTAAGCCTATCATTTGCGAAAAGACTCGCCTACAAGTTCATCCTTAACTTTCAGATTTTTGCCATATTAGTAGTGACCTTGCGCCCAGCAACATTGGAACTCCACAATCAAACAAGAAACGCTTCATTCTAATGTTACTTGTCCCAAGGTGAAAAATAACTTTACTTTGCTCTATCTCTACTTCAAACATGGTTTTCATGCAATTTATAATTAGCATAACAGCATGTAAAACTTTTGCAAAATATTCCCACACAACTTGATTACTACGTCACAGCGCAGTGAGCAAGCGGTACTCATAACTGCGAGGGACGGTGATTCGAATCAAACACTACCCGGATAACTCGACACATACGCCCGCCTCTAAAGACCCAACTATGGCGTCCTTCATTACGCCGTATGTGGCAACCTTTCTCAGGCCACTAAACTGTAGAACCGGTCGCGCCATCTCGGGCTCATAGGTCTAACGAGACGATGTGGTATGCCTCTACAATCCAGTGAACCCGGTACATCGGTTTCCTGGTTCCCATATATCAGTAAGCATCCGATACACAACTCAATACTTGCTCCCAGGGCCGCATACGCTTCGGTCCTTGACTGACACGGGCAGAGCTACTCGACCAAGACCTCGTATTGTCGCTGTCTAACCCCTATGCCCGGTCTCATCTTTAGAAACGTAAACTTTAGTTTGCTCCCCTTTCCAACCCCACTTTAGTGGTCCTGGATAAAGCTCGCGAGTAGATTCCAACTACTCGTCTTCTACCGGATGTCCTAGCCTATTTAGCACGGCCTTATTCTACAGCGATGACACAATTCTACCCTTGACCTCAGGGTTCATGTTTGGTTATGCAAGTGGAGTATCACACATGCTTGACCTAATGCACATACAAGCCTTGACCAATAGTAGTGAACAAAGGGAAAACTTTAAAAACAACTTAAGTGCAAACCGGGGCTTGCCTTGGTTTTGCAGGTGACTAAAGTCAGATGAAATGAAGTTAGTTGCTGATGTCTTGATGTTCAACTCCTGCCCTTCTTGCTCCTTGATCCAAGCTCAACTTCTCCTTCTTCACTTTCCACGTTTTATCACTACACGTTATGAACATGCATATATCTTTAATTGTAAAACTTTTGCTAACAAGTTCTAAAGACAAGTTTAAAACTGGAACTCTGTTCAAGAATTTAAAATGACACTGGTGCTAGTGGTTTGGGTTTGTGTTTAAGTACTAAGATCAAGTGATGAGTGGGGTTTCATCACTTGGGTGGGGATCAACTAATGGTTGAACAGAACACTACTGATCCAGGACTCCAATGGAGCTGGACATTTTCTTGTGAGTTCCTTGTCACAAGAAAGTCCTCTGGACCAAAATTCAGAATATTTCACTAAGTGGATCACCCAGAACAATTTCCTAAGCATTTAGGCAAAGAGGAATTAATTCTGATTAAACTTGCACTTTCATGCAAATCCAAGTGAACTACAATTTCATACATAGCTTAGGGAGCATGCAAGAATTTTCCTAGGATTTTTGGAGCTAAGGAATGGCTAGAACTGAATTTCCAAGTTTTGGAAATTCTCTGAAAATATTTCTGTATTCATTTGAATACAGAAACTTGAAATCAGAATTATCCTTACTAAATGAACTCCAAATGAGCTGAAACTTTTACCGGCGTCTCCTAATATCCTAAAGAATATTCTGGCAAAATTTATGGATTTTTGGATGAACCAAACTCCCTCAAAAATTCTTTTGCTGAAAAGCTTTAAAGAATTCTCCAGAATTTTCTATTGATTTTCATGCAAATTGGGTGACATGTTTGGATAGAGTTTTACCTCCTGAATCCAACCCACTTTGAATCACTAATTTTGGAGCTTCCTAGCAAAAGTTATGAATTTCTAAACTTTGTTTGAAACCTGGAATTAATTTCCTACAGACAATCTAACTGGACCCACGGTTTAAAAGGGCAGCCAATAGAATTTGAGGACACACGGGTCTACACAGTTATCCGCCCGTAGCCACAAAGATCAGCAGCCACAGGGGATCCCGTTTAAATTCTCGGCGGCTGACAGGTGGGACCACCACCTTCTTCAACCTCCCGCTCCCCCTCTTTCCCGCGCCCGCGCTCCCTCGCCGGCAGGAACATCCCCCACCCGGTCCCCCTGTTCCCCGGTCGTCTCCCGGCCCGAAGTCTGCCGCCTGGGGGTTTTTTAGGGCGGGAAAGCCATTCCTGTGGTCTGCGTGGGCTGTAGAGGACCGCAAGGGGTCGGGCGACGGGCAGCGGCCTCGGCCCTTGTCCGGCGACGTCGGCCGGCCTCCCTACTGACCCAAATCCGCGGATTTCTTGATCCAGAGCACCAGTGACTCATGTCCGAGGTCATCATGCAAGCAACCGAGCTCGGAAACGCCCCAACTACCAAGTCATCGTGCGCCCTAGCTTAAAAACGGGTGTCCGACGCTAAAACTCGAAGAACACCGTCGAGGCTCTATTTTTCTTCCGGACTTTTGATGTCAGCGACGCACCAGGATGTCTGTAGCCTATACCGTGATCAGAATGAGCAAAGAACTGCTGTTGATCACAATTTTTGAGAAATCCCCCCACCACGGCTTATGGACACCTCATCGGTTTTTCTAGAAATTCCCGGGCTACCGTGGACGAATTGCCTAGGGTCTTTGGCAGTCTGAAGAGGAGGGAGTGGCGCACCTTTTCGCTGTTCAACCCGGGTTGTGACACGGCCTGTATTGCCGGGGCGTCGAGGAGGCGCAGCGGCGGCCTAAACCGAAGCTCCACGGCAACTTCTTGCTGTGACCCGCGCACACGGACTAGTGGACGGGTTTGGGTAGCTCGAGGAGGATCCGCAGGTTCTTGCGCACGCTGCCACGAGCTCAGACGGCCGTGCAAGGGGCGAGCGGCGCCCAGCGATGATTGGCGCCAAGGCCCGGTCGAGCGGGGAGGAAAAACTCTCGGTGATGAGGCTGTGGCGTGGAAAAGGCGTAGCCCAGGTGTTCTCTCGGTGCAGTGAGGCGCACTAGGCGGGAGACCGATAAGGGCGCGGGGGAGAACCGACGTTGAAGCAACTCAGGAGCTGGTGGTCTCGTGGCTTCGGTGGCGCGCGCGCGTGTGTCCGGTCCTTCGAGCGAAAACAGTGATCCGGTTTGAGTCTGAACAGAGAGCAATTTGCTTAGGTACTAAGTCTCTCCCTCTCCTCAATGACCATTGGGACCCACAGTCCATCTCCCAAATATCTCCAAACTTTGACACCTTGTAAATTCCACTGTGAGGGATCCAAATTCAAAGGCCATGTTGCCATTTGACATATTGTGCCACAGTTTAAAGTTTAACTTCAAATTTGAGTGAAATTTACAAGTCCTTTGGATATTTCTATCCAATCCCCTCCAAATTTGCTCAAAACTTGGCTCCCTCATAATTTGGATCTGAGGAATTCAAATATTTCGTCTGATCTTTGAGTTGGCTATTGCAAATACACTTTTTCAAACAACAGTTTGAATTTTCTCTTTTGAACATGCCCTCCTTCTTTTTGAAGTGCACCTCTTAATTCAAACTGAATTCAAAGTTTTATTGCACATGCCAAAACCTTCATGAGTAACACAAAAGTTTTTGTAAGTCCCATTTCTTGGATACAAACTCAACTTTATTCATAGCTCAAGTTTTCTATTTACAAGTTTTGGGACTTTTACATGTGTTGCTAGCTTGTTATGGACCATTGGATTGGCGCAGGGAATGGGAGTCGATGAGGACTGCCCTGATAACTGCATGGCACAAGAGGTGGCCCGTGGCTGGGAGAATGAAGATTCGAGCTTACTGGTGAAACCTTAGTGGGTCCGTACATCCTAGTAGCCTCTTTGTAAAGGCTATTTTGTGATCTCTTGGCTGTACACCGATTGTTGTGTACTGGTATAATGGAGGTTCTCTCTAGTTGCCGACGGGTGATGAAATCACAAACTTGTGGGTAAAGTGGTGCCACCTCTGCAGAGTGTAAAACTATCATGATAGCCGTGCTTCTAGTTACAAGCACCTGACCAACTTCCATGATTAGAGGCAAAACTTGGGATGGTTATTCGGATATGGTCATTGGGATTGGTTTTGGGACTGTTTTGGGTCATGACGATGAGTTTGGTTTCGGTTCTATGAAAAATGAGATGGTTATGAACATTTATGAGTATGAGATGAACTTTAGAAAGAGTATTGGATAGTTGAGGCTTGATAAATGATGAATTATGATGAAAGAATGTTGATGAATTACTTGGTTATGATGGGATTTAACTCACCTAGAAATAGTTGCTGTTTTTACCATGTGTTGTGAAATACAATTTGCTTGCTGGAATGAACCTCTTTATTCTCTATCTTGTTGTAAGCTACATGTCATACATTTCCCGCACTTGCTGAGTCCGACATGTACTCACCCTGGATTCCCACATATACATCAGCTACAGGAGAAGAGTACTTTGAGAAACAGGTGGAGTACTAGGAGTGCGCACTACTGTCACCCGGCACTTCACACCCACATGGAGAGCTACAAGGATAGAAGCTATTGATGATGCTGCATGGAATGCACTCACCGGAGTGTGCTACGCTTTCCGTGAGCAGCTTCAGAACACTACCTTTAAGTTGCACCCGTATAGGAAGAGTGGTACAAGGGAGATCATTGGACACCATGAAGGAGCTCTTTCCAGCCCACAAGCTGCTGACAAGTCTCAGAGGTTGCTCGTGGAGTTAGGAAACCGCTATGCAAGCGCACAAGAAGAGATCTGTTACCTCCGCAAGAAGATGTACTTGCTGGAAAACAAGAGGAGACTCGTGCCAACGCGGGAATAAATGAAGCACCAGCGTCATCTATCCATACATGGACTGCCGACTCACCATGGCGTGCGCCCATGTATGTACCACCCCCGTCACACGGCGATAACAGCACCGGTTCTCACGATTAAGTTTAGGTTTCTAATTGAATAGAGTTGTAATAGGAACGTTTAGATTGCAGTAGCTTGAATAAGAGTGATGTGCTGAACTTTATTATGATTGTTTGTGTTTGTGTGCTTCGTGTGAGTTGTGGGATGCTTCGGTGAATGTCCACATCCACACACAGTGGAGAGTGTGAGATGCTTTGGCACTTGTTCACATCCTCATATAGGCTGAAATTAGTAAAAGGAGTTGCTTAGTCTCATATACCTTGATGCATATAGTTTGGAAATCACTTCTTTCAATTCTGAATTCAATTCCGAGAGTAAGCATTAAAATAAGGGTGGTAGACTTTCTTGCCAACCTTATTGTCTTGGATTCCCAAGGGATTTATATAATACATGGAATGGACTTGTTAAGAAAGTACAATGGAGTAATTCAATGCGCTCAAAGAATCATGCAGTTGACGAGAGAGCACGGTACTCGTATTGAGTTTGAGGCAGCCCAACATGCAACGGAGAAGGCAGTGCTGAACCACATCGAAGAAGCGACATTGGAAAGTTTTCCGGTGGTTTGAGAATATTCAGATGTGTTACCGGAAGAACTTCCAGGTATGTCACCTGACCGGGACATTGAATATGCCAATATTTAGTACCCGGAACTGCACCTATAGCTAAGAGGCCATATAGGATGCCCGTTAATGAATTAGTGGAGCTTAAGAAGCAAATTCAGGAGCAGCTAGATAAGGTTTTATATGCCCAAGCTCATCATCGTGGGGAGCCTCCGTGCTCTTCGTAGACAAGAAAGATGGGACCCAAAGGATGTGTGTGGACTATAGGTCTCTCAATGAGGTGATGATCAAGAATAAATACCCACTTTCCCACATAGAGGACTTATTCGATCAAATGAAAGGTGCCCGAATTTTCTCCAAGATTGATCTTCGGTCGGGATACTTCCAACTGAAGATTAGGCCCTCCGACATACCCAAGACTGCATACTTTATGTACGTCATGAATAAGGTATTCATGGAGTACCTGGACAAGTTCGTCGTGGTTTTCAACGACGATATCATGGTGTATTCAAAAACAAGGAAGAACATGAAGAACAATTGAGATTGACGTTGCAGAAACTGCGAGAGCATCAATTGTATGCTAAGTTCAGCAAGTGTCAGTTTTGGCTAAAAGAGATATCGTTCTTAGGCCGCATCATCTCCGAAGGAGGAGTATCGGTTGATCCCGGAAAAGTGAGAGATGTTTTGAAGTGTTACCAACCGCAGAGTGTGAGGAGCATTCAAAGTTTCCTTGGGATGGCTGGATACTACCGTTGGTTCGTCAAGGATTTCTCCAAAATAGCAAAGCCTATGACTGAATTGCTGATGAAAGAGAAAGCATTTCAGTGGACAGAAGCCTGTCAGGACAGCTTTGAGGAGTTAATGAAGAGATTAACAACAGCGCCCGTTTCGATATTGCCGGACATGAGCAAGAGTTTCGATATATATTGTGACGCATCAAGACAAGGGCTTGGATGTGTGCTTATGCAAAGAGGACAAGTGGTAGCCTATGCATCGACACAATTAAAGAAACATGAGCTGAATTACCCCACACATGACCTGGAACTTGCAGCCGTGGTACATTCCTTGAAGATTTGGAGGCATTATATCCTTGGTCACCTATGTGATATCTATATGGATCACAAAAGCCTCAAGTATATATTCACGCAAACGGATCTGAATTTGAGTCAACGTCGATGGTTGGAACTCATCAAGGATTATGATGTTGGAATCAACTATCACCCCGGAAAGGCCAATGTAGTAGCTGATGCATTGAGCCGAAAGGGAGCATGTCACCAACTCACGGTTCGGGAGCTGCCACCCGAGCTGCGTAAGGAGTTCGAATGATTACATCTCAGGTTCTTGAACGAGATGGAGGTGATAGAACTGAATTCAACGCTGGAACAAGAGATACGAGATGGCCAAGCAACGGACGAGGAAATAAAGGAAATAAAGGAAAGATTTCGACAAGGGATAGAGAAGGTTTCCAGGAAGACGAGAATGGCACGCTTTGGTTAGGTAAAAGGATTTGTGTGCCTAACGTGAAGCACATCCGCGACACGATATAAAGGAGGCACATGACTCTCCTTATTCCATACATCCCGGTTTACGAAGATGTATAAGGACCTGAAAACTTTCTATTGGTGGGATGTCATGAAAAGGGACATTGCTGAATATGTGGCCCTATGCAACACGTGCCAAAGGGTGAAGGCCGAACATCAAAGAACCGCTGGATTATTACAACCATTGAAAGTACCCGAGTAGAAGTGGGAAGACATCAGTATGGACTTCATAGTCGGATTGCCACGAACTCAGTCCAGATACGACTCTATTTGGGTTATCATGGACCAACTGATGAAAACAGCCCGCTTTATTCCGGATAGGACTATGTACACCATGGCGCAATTAGCCGAGCTGTGCATGGAGCAAATCATGTGTCGTCATAGAGTTCCGAAGAGGATAGTTTCAGATCGAGGTTCTCAATTTACCTCTAGGTTCTGCAAGAAGCTGCATGAAGCCATGGGTACACGGTTGAATTTCAGCTCTGCATATCACACGCAAACCGAGAGGAAAACGGAGAGGACAAATCAGATTTTTGGATGTCATGTTGAGAGCTTGCGCCTTGAAACATGGGCGTGGTTGGGATAAGAGCTTGCCGTATGCTGAATTCTCATACAACAACAGTTACCAAGCCAGCTTGAAGATGTCACCTTTCGAAGCATTGTATGGTAGAAGGTGTCGAACACCGCTGTTCTGGAATGAGACCGGAGAAAGCCAAGTATTTGGACCCAAAGTGCTGCAAGACGCCGAAAAGCAAGTCCAAACAATACGTGAAAACTTGAAGGCCGCTCAGTTACGACAAAAAGTCTATGCGGACAATAGGCGAAGGAGTTTGACATTCGAAGTTGGAGACTTCGTATATCTCAAGGTGTCGCCTATCCAAGGCCAACGACGGTTCAACGACAATGGAAAGCTACCACCTCACTACATCGAGCCATTCAAGATTTTGAGCAAGCAAGGAGAGGTAGCCTATCAACTAGAGCTGCCAACGTACCTCTCCGACGTGCATGACGTATTTCACGTATCTTATTTCAAGAAGTGCCTAAGAGTGCCTGAAGAACAAGTATCGATGATGAGCTAGATCATCAGGAGGATCTGACCTGCGCTGAACACCCCATCAAAATCTTGGACGTAAAGGAAAGGGTCACAAGGAACAAAGTAATTCGTTGGTGCAAGGTACAATGGAGCCACCACACGGAAGCTGAAACTACATGGGAACGTGAGAAAGACCCCAAGGCAGAATTCCCTCATCTTTTCCCCATTCTATCGAATCTCAAGAGCGCGATTCATTTTAAGGGGGGTAGGTTTGTAACACCCTCAAAATTACTACCATGCATTGCATACATTTTTCATGTAGAGAAGCATTTAAAATGAAGAAGAAAATAAAGAGAGGAATATAGAAGAAAATAAAATAAATGGTAATAAAAATAGAAAATAATGAAAATAAATATAAAATAAAAAGAAATAAAAATTGCCAAATTTGGTCACCCCTAAATTTTCCCCAAATTTCCTCCAGATTCCCCTCTCTCCAAATTTCCCTAATTTTCCCAATTTTTCTGAATTTCCACGAATTCCCCAAAATTCCCCTAGGGATTTTTTCCCCACATTTTGGTGGGGGGGGATTTTCCCCCAATTCAGCCGCACCACATAGGGGGGGGAGAACCATAATGGGCCCCACCCCCTTGGCCGCAGCCCATTAGGGGGGAACCCTAGCCGCCCACCCCATTTTTGCTTTTTTGTGGGCTTTTATTTTTCTCAATTAATCTCAGCCATTGGTGGAAAATAAATAATAAAATCCCAGCCCCTAGCTCCCACCTCTTTTAAAATTAAATCTCAGCCCTTGGATAATTGGGTTGCTAATATCCTAGCCTCCATAGCTCTTTTCTCCTCTTATAAATAAAACCCTCCCATTTAGCCGCCACCCTAGCCCCCAAAAGCCCTTGCCGCCGCCCTCCCCTGCTACCCAGCTCAAGTCGCCACCCCCTTTCTGGATTTTAGCTGCCGTCAAAGCTCCATCACGCCTCGCCGTCGCCGGAGATGAAGCCCCCGACGTTCTGCCCTAGCCGCAGCCACACCAAACTCAATAGAAAATCTCCAGCTGCTGCCATTGCAAGGAAGGAGGTCCTGCTGCAAGGAAGAGAGGAGAAAGAAGTGAGGTAGGTTTCTGTTACCCCTCTTACCACATCGCCGCTGTTTCTATGCACCCATTTTCTTCACCCCCTGCGAGCAGAAAATTCTGCGTGTGAACAGACCATGTTTTAGTCAATTTTTGACGGTGGAATTGATCTACAAACTGTGTCAAGATCATAACCACGTCCACACTTTATCCCAGCAGTCTTGTTCATCAAAAACCCCATGGAAGCCTACTAAAACATAAAATAACACGTGCAAACTGATTTTTATAAACTGCACCATAGGAATTGCATTCATCCACCTCATTGAATCTTGAGTAATGTTTGTGCATGATAATTGATTGCTGTAAATTTTGTATGTGCGTGGTCGTGAGTAGAAGGACACGGTCAAGAGGCCGTCTACGAGGAACTAAAGCACCAAGACTTCGAGACGCTTGAGCAACACGAACTGCGGGAGAAAGGCAAGTGCCCCATGACCATATTGATCCCATGTTTTTGAAACTGTTTTGCCTGCGAAAACTCGTATGCTTGTGTCAACTTGATGGGACACCCTTTTATAGGAGTTTATTAGTTTTGTTAACCATCCTTGTCGTCGGGAAAGTTAATGAGTCAGGTATGGTCATTTTTCCTTTTTGCTTCGCCTAATTTATGGGACACGCGAAAACTGAAACAAATCTTTGTTAGTTACTACACTCATAACAATTAAAGATGATGATAATTTGATGATGTTATTGGGCATCGAATCGGGGAGATCTAGGTGAGCTTGGTTCGTGGATTTTGCTGAAAGAGATGGTGGTTTGCTTGCCATAGATCTAAGGACCGGTTCACGCGAGCACATGCCAGGAAAACAGTGCCACCACAAGGCCAAATATGGGTGCGGCTTAGCTGACTAATTAGGTGTGTTGCTAGCTTATTATGGACCATTGGATTGGCACGGGGAATGGGAGTCGATGAGGACTGCCCTGGGAACTGCATGGCACAAGAGGGGGCCCCTGGGTAGGAGAATGGAGATTTGGGCCTGCCGGTGAAACCTCAGTGGGTACATACATCCTAGTAGCCCTTTTGTAATGGCTATTTTGTGATCTCTTGGCCGTACACCGATTGTTGTGTACTGGTTTAATGGAGGTTCTCTCTAGTCGCCGACGGGTCACGAATCACAAACTTTCAGGTAAACTGGGACCACCTACGCAGAGTGTAAAACTATCATGATAGCCGTGCTTGCTATTACAAGCACCTGGACAACTTCCATGATTAGGGGCAAAACATGGGATGGTTATTCAGGTATGGTCATTGGGATTGGTTTTGGAATTGTTTTGGGTTATGACAATGAGTTTGGTTTCGGTTATATGAAAATGAGATGGTTATGAACATTTATGAGTATGAGATGAATTTGACAAAGAGTATTGGATAGTTGAGGATTGATAAATGATGAATTGTGATGAGAGAATGTTGATGAATTACTTGGTTCTGATGGGATTTAACTCACCTAGAAATAGTTTCTGTTTTTACCATGTTTGTGAAATAAAATTTTCTTGCTGCAATGAACTTTATTCCCTACCTTGTTGTAAGCTAGATGTCATACTTTTTAAGCACTTGCTGAGTACGACATGTACTCACCCTTGCATTCCCACATATACATCAGCTACAGGAGAAGAGTACTTTGAGGAACCGGTGGAGTACTAGGCGTGCGCACTACCGTCAACATGCCTGTGGAGTTGAAATTAGCGCCTGTTGTCTTTAGTTATTTCCGCTGTCGTTTAGAGTCTTCCGCTGCAAGAATAAGTTAGATATTCGTGAGTGAGACAATGAGTCAATGTAATAAAGTACTTAAACATTATTTGTACGTGGTTATATTATGAATTCAGTTTGTGGTAAAGCTGCGTATGTGTGATGAACATCCTGGGCACACATATGCATTCACTTTGTTCTATTTTTGGGACCGGGTGTCACAGCAACAGGCCCATGGGAGAATGGACAGTACTGGAGAATAGAGAAGTAACAATACAAGTGAGTTCAGTGGCATCCAAGCTTATAAGATGGATGAGGGCGAGTTAGTTACCCGAGGTGCGACTAAATCTCAGTTTCACATGCGGTTCTTATCTTAAACCGCCTGTGAAAATAGCACTTCACCGTGCGGCGCTTATTGTGGACTGCTTGTGAAGATGTTGGGCCGCGCAAAATAGCACGGTCTTTTCATAGGCTGTCCTTATTTTAACCGTCTGTGAAAATTATATTGCATAGGCGGTTGTTCTAACAGCCACCTGTGAAACTACACTTCACAGATGGTTATAATAACAGTAGTTTCACAGGCGGTGTTACACGGACGCATGTGAAAATTTCATACAGAACACACAGAAAAGAATAATTAACTTTGTCCAAATAACAGAACACACAGAACAAAATAATTCACATTGTTCATACAGTACAAGACATAGAATAGGATAATTAACTTTTCGAATCAACCATAGTGTCTGAAAACATTCCAATTATAAGGTTTAGACAAAATACAGAACATGTGAATCAACAATTGTTTCTGACATGTAGCATACGTCAAAATAGTACAACAACAAACAACAACAACATAGTGATATTGAATTCTTTTCATTCTAAATAACCTTCCATATGTTATTTCTTCAACTTCGAAGATCTATCCTCATCTTCTTCCTCCTCAGGTTGAGTTGGACCATGCTCCATCTTCAGGCTTAACTGCCATAGATATTTTATGGAGAACATCATTAGTATTATAACAATATCATTTAAATCAGAGAATTTAAAATAAGAGTCATGTCAAAGAAGTACCCTCAATATGTTTGCGCTTGGCAAACTTGCCCTTGCTATCCCTTGTCCACTTCTGGGTTGTCTTGTGTCCCATTGAATCAAGGTTGCCTTATGGCTCTTTGAGCGTGATACATGTTTGTTTAGCCTTGGATCTGGTGAGGATACGACGAGAGTTGCTAGACTCAGAATGAGGTAACTGTTTGTATAAAGAAGGTAATGATAAAGGTTTAACTTTAATAGTCCTGACTTCTGATTCTTTCATGATAAGATGCACTTGAAAAGAGACCTAATCCTGGTTTTTAAACAAATATTTTTTTAGAATATAACCATTTATCTACACAACCTGCAATCATTAGAGGAAGAGGCAGATGAGGGACATCATGAGGAATCAAGTGTGGAGGAGACAAGTCTGGAGGAGAGACTGGTGCAACTTCTTTCTCTTTTCCTTTTGAAACATGCTCTGTCAGAGGGGGTTCAGAGATAAGAGCAAGACTCGGTACCACCTCTCTATCCATTGGAATGAAACGAATGTTAGTGATTCTTCTATCATTCTGATCTAAGAAGACTCTGTCGGCAGGTAGAACCATAGAACGAGAAGCATGCCCATAGAATTGTCAAAGGCTGTTACCCACTCCTTGAACTTAGAAATCAACTCTTCCAGTCCCACCATACTCTCCTGGGTACCAATATTATCACTGTTGCACTAGTGATGATATGTGAGAAGGTATCACACTCTATTCTGGGATAACGTATTGAGACTATTGGACCAACCAAAGGTTGGAGATTACCATTGTGAGAAGGAGCATCGATCTCATCAACTGCAGCAACATCAGCAAAACTAGAAGTGAGGGGATAAACTGGGATCATCCAAGAACAGCCTTCCCCTCCACACTCCATCCTGAACTTTATCACAATTCTACGAGGGATATCCAAGATATTCTCAACCATAACGAATGCTAAAATTTGAGGCAGGCAAGTATAATCCTTATCCTAGAACAACAACTGTTTGAAGGTTGAACAAACTTGTTTGATGTGCCTATCATTCCTTAAATCAAAAGGAAAGCCAAGAAATAAAACAAATACTTTATTAGTAAAGATGGCATGCCTGAAGTTCAGGGGAGTTTGATCATCCTTAACAAATTGGAAAAGGTGATTTCCAACTTGGTGAGGGTTTACCAGAATCACAACATCTCTGTTATAGGGGTACTTTAAATGAAACAATCAATTTCTAAAAGGATGAGAACCGATGTTTATGACTCCTGTATGCAAGGTATCATGTAGGTACTAAATAACCTCATCCAAAATAATATTTTTTTGTTCAGGAGACAGTACCTCTTATGTGACGGCAATGACTATTTCTTCAATGAACCGAGTGATATCTTCCGACAAAAACAAGAACGACGGACAACCCTATGAACTCCTCCATCTTCAATAGTCATTAGAGGCGGGATTAAACTTGTGGGATCGAGGTGAAAGTTGGGCATTGGGAAGAACACGCAAGAGTATTCTTGGTTCTGATTAAGGGAATTACTGAATTGTGAGCACGGTCGTTAGAGCACTATAACGAGGACGTTATAAGGGTATCTAATGAACGAGATGATTGAGCCGCGAAGCGATCTGTCGTGAGAGTAAATTCCCACAATAATCACATGCAACGATAAGAAAAAACCGCCTGTGATAACACATCTTCATAGGCGGTTGTTATGAAGATCCGCCTGCGAAGTACATTTTCACAGGCGGGTATTATTAAGTGCCACCTGTGAAATTGATTTTGACTAAAATATTTGAACTTTATAGGAGAGAACTTATCTTCAGAGGTGGTGGTATTTAATGGCTGCTTGTGAAGAAAAAAATTGGGCAACTGCAGAGGAATCCATAGACTCCCTAATTTCCAAACAATAAAATTCAAATATTTTTTTCAAATTTGTTAAGTTTATTTTTTGTAAAATTTTATTTCAATATTAATCCGGTTAAAATTCAAATTAATCAAATTTTTAGTAAAAGAAGTGAGCGTGTGTTTTTAATTCTTCACAATCTCTTAGGCGGCTATAAAGAGGATCACCTGTAAAGATGTGTCATCACAGGCAGTTTTAAACTAAGACCACCTATGAAAATATGCCATGACATTTTAAGTTCTTATCTTATATGCTATCATAACAGCAAAACAAAGCTAAAAGTATTCAATGTAGTAACTGTTGCTAGATCAACAAGTGTTCTGGCCTTGCACAATAAGATGAAGTTAAAAAAATCAAAAGAAGGTTTGGCTAATCTGAATTGCTGAACGCAACAAAGCCACGAAAAATCAGATATAAACATTTGAGTAGATCAATTTAAAATGCCTGATTTCGAGTTTATATGTGAAAGTTATGGCCGATTTAAGGAAGTTCCTCTGACTAAAGTTTTTCAAGGGTGTTTTGAACTCGGTTTTGGAAACGGTCTGGCAATCGGATGTGAAAACAGCTGGATATGGATCCGATGACTGGTGGGATGGGTGTATGGTGATGCAAAAAGAATTGGTACAAAGGTTTCATGACCTATCTTGGGCTTGTGATGCGGGAGTTCACACAAGGCGGATAGCTAAGGAAATTTAATGATCGTGCTGGATCGGTTTGTTGTTTGGGTATGATGATCGAGAACAGAAGCAAGAAAACAAGGTGGAATCGATGAAGTAAGACCCAAAAATGCAAAATTAAATAAAAACAAGACTCAACCACATGAATATTGTCGGCGTTTAGATTTTCGACTAGTAACTAATGCCCCGTGAGTTCATCCTCGAGTTGGCCTAGCTAATAACACAAAAAAAACTATACTGGTTCAGACAAAGTGCCCTACGTCCAGTCTAGGGTGTCTCGTTGTTCTTTTTGAAGAGTGGGGTTTGTTCTTTTACAAGTGCGAGAGATCGTTTAAGGTAGTAAGTCGGCTCCTCCCTTGATACTTGCTCTCATCACATCTCTCACTACAAGTGGGGAGGAATTTCGTGTGTACATGGACAACTTGTCCCATCGTACGTCGGCCAGAACACTCAATGGAGTCGTCGCATCAGGAGTCCTCCGCCCCGATTGCTCCTGTCTTGTCGCTGGGGTAGACTATACCAGAGTGCACGCGCGTCCCGCATATCTCTCCTCTTATGTTCCATCAGAAGGGAAGGGCATTCAATGCCCTTGCCAGGGATGGCACTCGAGTGCCTCCCCACTTGGCGACGATGGTGCTTGCTCTGCATTGAAGGTCATCTAATTCCCGCCTACCTGAGGTTGGGCTCGGGTCTCCTCTCCGGGGTTTTCCTTCGCATGGACGCCATGGGAGAGGCTCGGGCTCCCTCCAGGGGTTGGGATCGGGGCCCCTATCCTTTCCGCTCCGTCTTCTTCTGAACTCAGGCTCGGGCCTCCTCCTTCGTTTGCCCCACGAGGGGAGGCTGGCCACTCTCGCCTAGGGGGTCGGGGTCAGGAACCCGTCAAACATGAACTCAACAATGCACTAAAATAAAAAATGCAGACACTAGAAACTATACGACACGGTAAATAACATTTTTTGTGGACTCTAGGTATAAAAAAACAAAACTAGTATAGTGAAAAGACAAAATTATCTAATGGGCAACCTGAAATATGATAGCACTTGATGAATGTATTAGGCCTGATTTTCTGGAAGGTACGTCAATTGAAGTGGAGATCTTGATGTTTATGATTTGATTCTCCGAGTACAATGCAAAAAAACCTTGCAATCACTCACCACTACTCCTATGGTTATCGACCGCCCGCACACGATTAACCTCCCCAAGAAGGCTAATCACTGCAAGTGCAACCGTGGACACGAGGAAGAACAAAGAAGCTAGCAAGCTGAATTCGCTCAAGTTGGTGTCTCACAAACCGATGAGCTGTGAAACTGTTCATAACGAATTAATCTCAACAAAACCCACGTAATATAACTGATGTATGTTGTATTTATAGCTTAGGGTTTGGTTACATGTTCTTTGAACGTGTCCCTAATAGATTTGGACTCGATACTCAATGTCCCAATAGACGGTGACACAACACGCTAACAGACTATAGAGTTGACTTTTTTTTGAAGATTTCCGTTGACTCTTATGGAATTAGATGTGGGACCGATGTCATTGGAAAGTTTATCTTCCCCTCTTTCTGTGCATATATAGAACATCCAAAACGGATGTCGTATAAGGCATGGTTGTATATTTGAAGTCAGTCTGCTTTTAGGATCCAATTTGGACTCAAATCCGAGTTGGGATCTGTCTCCAACTTGATGTGCACGTTCTTGCTTGGCCTCCATGCCTCTACAGCCTTCTCTAAATGCTTTCTGGTCGTAATTAAATTATTAAATAATAATATATTCTTAATATCACATGGATAGGAATTCAGAAACGAGCTCACCTGATTATTATATTGATGCGCTCTTTCTCTTGTGATTGATCCTTAAATACTAATGGAAGAAATATGTGTATTCACTGTACTGATGTGCTCATAAGATTGGACTCCAAGTCATCTTTGACTTTGAGTTCGGTTTGAAGTCAGCAGATAGCACCACATTAAAACTGCCATATGTTCCTCATATGGAGTCTGATGAAGACATTCCTGTACTTGTTGGAAAGATTATTAAGACGTGCACTTTCATTTACTTCTGGTCCTAGCTCCTGAAGCTCAGTTGTGTATTATGTGAGATTGAAATAAAATGTTAATTCGTGTCACTGTTCAAGTCAAGTCAGGGTTTGTAAATGTGTCGGGATTGAAGCTCTGGTTGTGTGCATTACCCTGGGACGTCCCCCAGGCCTCCTCCGTCACATTAAGAAGTCACCATAGCTCCTAGACTTTGGTTTTTTTTCTCAGATTACATCTGCACTCATAGTTAGTTAGATTTTACCATTATAGTGGAATAACTAGACTGCTGTTTTGGTTAATGGAACCCTAACTCTTAGGTTCAATCTGGTTTAGATTAGTTTTTTTGGAAGTGGAACAGTAGGGGAATCCCCGACTGTCACACCCAGTTTTTCCGAAGAAAAACCAGGTGATTCACACATGTATGTCAGGATCATTTTCTCATACATGTGACGACAAATAGTGAAACATCATAATATTACAAGCCAGGGGTTCGAATAAAAATAAGGCTTACATAGAGTCTCAAGGACGATAAATATCTTCATAACAAGAAATTAAACATAGCAGCGGAAATATGGTCTTATGGGCTTTGTCATAGGCGTTGCCTGGGGGACTCCGTGAACCTAGAACCCTTCTTCAGGACCGAAGTGTTCATTGTTGTACACCACTTCATTTCTTTGGCCTGAGCAGCAAGCAAAACCAACGAAAAGCAAGCTTGAGTACCATTGGTACTCCGCAAGTGTGGGAAATTATTGTCATGCAAGCTAGAAACAAGGAAAGGTTGACCTCATGGTTAAAGACCTACGCAATTAATACCTACCTCCTTAGCTCATTAAACACCTACATTACTACATAAGTGAAGTGGTTCTAATCCTAAACCCAATCCCATGGTTAAGCCCCCCGCTTAACATCCTCAACTTATCCTTTCATCATCATCTAATCATGGATAAGTCCAATCCACTCTTGACCATGAGCACAACTGCCATGACAGTTTTGACTCTGCAGAGTTTGCACCACTGTACCCACATGTAGTGGTTTCATCCCTCGTCACTGGGTGGACTAAGAACCTCCATTTTGCACGTGGTAGCTAGACACATTTCACACTTCTCAGGTGTGTAGCCAGGAGATCACGACGAGGCCTTTACAAATGGATTCCCGACGAGTATGAGCCCACTGAGGTTTCACCCCTAACAGCATCCAGGAGGCTCCAACCCCCGCTGCAGTGGCCCCCTCTTGAGCCTTGTGGTTCCTATGGTAGTCTAGCTGACACCTATTCCCCGCACCATCCAAACACCCACACTACGTCGGAAATACATCTAATTAATTGGCCGAGCTGCCCCATCTCAGCATGTGGTTGGCACGGTAAAGCCAGGTTACATGCTCCATGAACCGGTCCTTAGAACCCAGGCAAGCACTAGACACAAACCCGAGTCTCGTGCACGCAGCACCAACGAAAAGCATCCAGCTCGCCTAGATTCCTATCTCTAGCATAATTCAGAATATTGCATTCAAGGATAAATAATTAAATGTGATGATCTCATGTCCCATTTATCCCACTCTAAGCATGGCTAAGCATGAGTAACTAAAAGCATAATAAATAACTCCCAACCCAGGCTACAAGGAACAAGATAATGAAAATCTAGGGAAACTTCCTAGCAATGGGTTTCATAGTTCATTTGACAATGCAAGTAATTCTAACTACACATCATAACTTAGGTGCAAAGTGGCCAAGGACACTTGCCTTCTTCCTGCTGCTCTGGAAATGGAAAGTCTAGATCTTGGAAAGTGAGAACCGGCTCTGGGGCTGATTCTAAGCATTCATTCGCACATACACCCATGCAAGTCATACATACATACATACATACATACATACATACATACATACATACATACATACATACATACATACATACATACATACATACATACATACATACATACATACATACATACATACATACATACATACATACATACATACATACATACATACATACATACATACATACATACATACATACATACATACATACATACATACATACATACATACATACATACATACATACATACATACGTACATACATACATACGTACATACATACATACGTACATACATACATACGTACATACATACGTACATACGTACGTACATACGTATGTACATACATACGTACATACGTACATACATACATACATACATACATACATACATACATACATACATACATACATACATACATACATACATACATACATACATACATACATACATACATACATACATACATACATACATACATACATACATACATACATACATACATACATACATACATACATACATACATACATACATACATACATACATACATACATACATACATACATACATACATACATACATACATACATACATACATACATACATACATACATACATACATACATACATACATACATACATACATACATACATACATACATACACACACATTGCTTCACTTTATTAATTACAACCTTTGCATAAACATGTATATTCTACCCCTAAACTGGATTTTCAGATCTCCTAATCAACTTTCCAATTGAAACTTTATGTTCAATAATCTTTATATGACATTTCCTAAGTGTATACATATTTTTCTCATATTTTCAGATTTATTCCTATGAATAAAAGTGAATTTCAGAGTTAAAACAGAAACTAAATTGCCTTTTCAGAACTCATTCTCCCACCAAATCCAAATTTCAAACTGTTCTACAAGTTTTCAAAATGCTAGGGCAATTTAAGTTGAGTTTACACACATTTCAGATTTATTTTTATGCCTAAAATAGATTTGTAGCAACCAACAGAAACTAGTTTGGCATTTTCAGAATTGACTTACCACCTAAAACCAGTTTTCAGATTACCTTAATTGTTTTCAAAGTACTAGATCAACTCACTATGAATTTACCTAATTATTTGCACTTATAATGAATTTAAATCCTATTCAAATGTCTAAACACCTAATTTAAATGTACTACAGGGTCCAAAATTCTATTTTCTATAAAACTCAGGGGCCTAAACCTCAAATACAGAAAGGGTTCCCTAATTTCTATTAAGTTCAGGGGCTAAAACAGCAGCTTAAACTTGTTTCCATATTTTCCAGGAAGTCCAGGAGGTAGAACCAAAATTTCAGGGGTTAGCTCGTGTTTTCCGAAAGCCCTCAGGCGGTAGCGTGGTAAATTCCTGGTGGGAATCAGCGATTCAAACGTGGGCCGTCAGATTTATGACAGAGGTCCCGGCTTAGATCACCGAAGGGGTACGTGCCCTTTTAATTTCTGCCGTGTGATTTAAAATGGACGCGCCACATTGCGCCACGTCACTCCTGATGGGAAAAGCACAGCGCACGGCGGCGCCTGGCGGCGGAGGCGACGATCTCATCGGCAAGGTCTCAGATCTTCGCCTACACACGCTAAGACTCGGATTTCTCAGCCAAATTTGGCAGAGAGGAGTTTGGGAAGCTCACCTAGGCTAATTTCTTGGACCTGAGGGACTCGGAACCCGGTCGGCGACGAGGACAGGTGGCGGCGACATGCTGTTCTTGTCGGAGGGGCAGTTGGGACGGTGATTCCTTCGGGCTTTCGGGTCGTGACGGTTCCCTGTGGTCCAGAGATGGCGTACCGACGATTCGGGTGGATCAAAACCGAGTAATTTGAAGTTTTCACCGGTGAGCAGCGGCGGCTTCTTACCGGCGAGCTTTGGGATAGTTGTTTCCAGCGGCGTTTCTCCCTGGGGTCGGCGTCTATGTCTTGCGTGCTGTGCTGCGAGGCCACGAGATCGGTTAAACAGAGGGAAACGGCAACGCTCGAAGGGAATTCCAAACTCAGTGGCGGCGGTACTCACCGTGAGAAAAACTGCTCAAGCGAGGGTAGGGCTGCGCGGACTTCTATTTTTATCATGGCAGAGGGTGCGGGGGTCGGTTGCGATCGTGCGGGACGGCGCGGGGTTCAGGGGTGGGACGTGCGCGAGGAATACGGGAGCAGGGCGCACCGTGCCCGGCGCGGAAAAATTCCGGCGGTTGTGGGAGAAGGAACTGACAACCGGGGCCCGCGCGGCAATGAGAGGAGGAGAGGAGAGAAGGGGCGTGGCGGGTTGGGCCGCTCGGGTGGGTTTCAGCCCAGTAGCTCGTTTTTCCTTTTCTTTTTTTCTTTTCTTTTCTGTTTCCCCTCTTAAATTTTTAATTCCAATTCAAACTTTTGAATTTTTGCCCATGCCTCACGTCCAAAATTTCTCTTTTGAGTTTTCAAAACTTTTGGGTGTTACAACTCTACCCCCCTTAAAAGAAATCTCGTCCTCGAGATTTGGTGACCCTAGTGGAATAGGTTCGGAAACTGTGCCATGAGTTTGTATTCTCTCTCCCATGTGGCTTCTTCTTTTGAGTGATTCTTTCACTGCACTTTGCACATTCGGACTCTTTTGTTCCTTGTGATGCGTTCCATCATCTCAAGAATCTTGACTGGGTGTTCGGCATATGAAAGGTCTTCTCTGACGTCTATCTCATTCATTGGTAACCTCTATTGGGGTGTTCTCAAGCATTTCTTGAGTTGTGACACATGGAACACATCGTGCACATCTGATAGGCGAGCCGGTAATTCCAACTGATATGCAGCTTCACCTTTCCTCTCTAGAACCTGAAAGGGTCCGATATACCGAGGTGATAGTTTCCCTTTCACTTTGAATCGTCGAGGTCCTCTGATAGGAGGCACTTTGAGATAGACATAGTCCCCTACATCGAAGGTGAGCTCTCTTCTCCGTATGTATGCATAGCTATTTTGTCTTGTTTGAACTATCCTTAAGTTGTTGCGGATTTCTCTCACTTTCGCCTCGGCATCCTGTAGCACTTCTGGCCCAAATACTTTACTCTCCCCAGTATGATTCCAAAACAATAGAGTTCTGCACTTTCTCCCATACAACGCCTCAAAGGGGGGCATCTTCATGCTAGCCTGGTAGCTGTTGTTGTAGGAGAACTCGGCATATGGTAAGTTCTTGTCCCAACTCCTGCTGTTCTTGAGTGCACAATGTAGGGGAACGCAGCCCCGGACAGGAACTCGTCGGGTGGTGACGTGTTATGCGGCACCCAACAGCACACGGATCGAGGAAACACATAACATTACATAAATAATTTGTGGAAGTGTACAAGAGTATTTTACAAATACTTATTTCAATATAAGCTATGGCGGAAGACTATAACTCTCACGACTCATTTCTAACTTAGCAACAAAGAAACAGTCCAACCCGCGGATGTTTCTTACTAGCAACATGAAGAACACACCGCAGCGGCAGGATGCTCTTGAGTAACCACTAGGAGGTTTCCGAGTCTCATCGGAATCCCTTCTCAAAAGAATAAAGTCCATACCTGCAAAACAACTCAGATAGCATCCGTGAGCATAACGCTCAGCAAGACTTAACCGTCACCCTAGTCATGAAACTCTACATGAGGGTATGGACATAAAGTAGGATAGCATAATGCATAATAACTCGCCTAAAAGTAAATCCTTACTTTCAAGTATTATTTGCAGCAAATTAAGAGTAACCTTGGGCACGCCACATCGGGAGTCCACAATCAAACAAGAAACGCTTCCCTCGGTGTAATTTGCTCACGGTGGAAATGAATCGAGTTTGCTCTAACTATTCATCAACAATACATCATAATTATAGTATGAATATCAAACCAATGTAATTATTTCCTTTCTCATGCAAGTTCTTACTACGTCACGACAGTGAGAACAAGTATGCTCGGTCCTTTTTTGAGAGCGACGGTGATTCAAATCAATAACACCAGGACTACACAACATGTACGCCCGTACTCGGCGTTGCCTACAGCAACCATCACTGACGTCGTACGTGGCAGCCTTTCCCCCATTTCACCCACGTTTAATCGATCAAATCGCCCCGTACAGTAGCCACTCTTATGGTGCACCTACCGACATGAGATGTCATGAGAATGTTACCCACATACTGCAGATCGGCCATCTCACCTGAGGCGACCCGAAAAGGTTCAAGGCAAGCTTTCCGAGGTACATTGGTTTACTGGGTCTCATATAGCCAGCATGAGTCTGGTACACAACTCAAACTTGCTCAATAGGGCCGCATACGGACCGGTCCTTGACCGACACGGACAGGTCTATAGCACCCAGGCCCCTATGTCCTACTGCCCCTACAACCTGCCGGTCTCAACTTTAACTTGCTACACATTTTCTAAACCAATCCCGTATGCCCCTGTTGTCCTGATCATGCAAGTAGCATCTTGTGATATCCCAAAAATTCTAGCAAGTGGAGCCGCAAATCACACCGAGAAAATGAGAGGGAATTTAAACTTTTGGATTTAAAGGTGTGAGCTCCAAGTCTAAACTTGAAGTTGCAAAAACTCCCCAACACGGAGATCTCCACACATCCAATAATAGTCCGGCAAATTTTCAGAGCATTTAAAAAGGATTTCCTATTTGTTGGAATTTAAACGGGAGAAAATTTGAATTTGAATTTAAATCCCAGTTTCAAATTCCGACTTCACTGAAATTCAAATTTAAGTGCAGCATTGTGTTCTTCATATTTCTTTTGGCCTATCCACCAAGTTTGATAAAATTTGGAGCTCATTTGCTATTTTAAATGGAATTGGAGAATAAGAGGGAGAGGGGCTGTGGACCCCACTGGTCAGAGATACACGTAGTAGCTGTTGCCGTGCTCGGTTTCTCAGCCACCGGAAGAGCGCCACCTCCCGTCGCCCGAGCGCCAGCTCCTGCTCACGGATGAGAACACCGAGTAAAGAGTGAGGAACACGCTGCCTTCCCTGTGAACCGGCTCTCTTGCGCTCTCCACAGCCCCTGCCTCAAACAACCGAAGAAACCAGCCACCACAGCCGACCTCGCTGTTCCCCGGTGACTGCCTGCTAGAGACTGCTTCGTGGCCGATGGTCTACACGAAAAAGGGGCGCCCTCAGGTGTGCAAACCGACGGTGCAACCCTCTTCTCCTTTCGTGCATCGGTGTGGATGAATTTTGCAATTCTTTGCTTCGGTATGCCTAGAACCGAGCCTCACAAATGTTCCAAATTCGTCGTGATCAGTCCACCATCACGTGTGCCAAGCTACAAACATGATCTAGACACTCCCACGCCCCTCTAGGATCAAAATCATCGAAAATCATCAAGATTTGGCGCTGTTCTTTGAGAATTTCGGGTCAGCACCGACTTTCGCCCTAGGTCTCCGATGAGTTCCTATTTGCAGCCATTCTTGAGCCGATTTGAGCTCATGCCGGTGATGAGGGATCCCCCACGGTGCTATAGAGCCCAAGAACCGATCATTTGGTGGAGAATTCACCGTGCACGACCTCGCCGGAGCCCTAGGGTTTGCTGTTGCCGGTGCGCCCTGTTTTCCGGCGAGTTTCAGCCGCCGTCGACCTCACCAACAGGTTTAGCGTGGGGAAAATGGGGGCGGCCATCAGGGGGACTGTAGGTGGCCGGGAAGGTCCTTTCCGGTGACCCTCACCGGAGGAAGCCACCACTGCCCTGTTTGGCGCGAGGCTGAAGGTTAGGGATGACAGGTGGGACCCACGGGCAGTGTCTAAAATTTTCCAGATTTTCCTAATTCGGTTCAAACTTTGGAGAGCCATAACTTTGTGTAAGAACCTCCACAAATTGTGAAATAAATTTTGTTGGATTCCTCTCAAAGAGTTCTATCCAGAGGTGCAGCCCAATATTTATGAAAATCCTTGAATTTGGCTCATTAATTCATTTAGGGAAAATTTGTAGGAATTTTTAAAGGAGTTCTGTTTATTGGAAATTTCCCAAATTTGGGCAGGACACTGTTCCAAAAATCCTTGAACTCCAGTAAAATTTTCAGAGTCATTGTACTTCATTTGCTTGGCCAAATGTTCATTCAATCTTGTATGTCTCTGAAAATTAGGAAAAATAACAGAATGATTTTCAGCTTTTAGCTCCAACTTCTAAATTCCATACCTCTGTGTAGGAAGCTCAAAAAATGGTGAAACCAAGTCCTATGGACTCATGAGACTCTCAAGTTTCTGAAAAACCACATTTGGAGCATGCCAAGACTCTAGAATTATCAGAGGAATTTAGAGAAGCCGAATAGCTAAGGAAATTCTTTGGGCCACATCTTACATCAACTTTGTTTGAAATTTTGCAAGCCATACCTCTGTATGATCTATGGACCACTGTAAAAATTTCAGAGCAAGTTGAGATCATCTTCTCAAGTTTCTGCTAATCCTTTCTAGTTTCATCCTTATATCCTTTACCTAGTTCTTTGAACATGAGTTCCAAAATTCTCCAATGATCACAATGTTCATGTGTCTGTTCCAGCACATAGCCAAACCAAATTCTCGAGTCTTAGTTAGTTAGAACCCTTTCTTAAGTCATAGAATATTTTTGTTTTATAATGTCTTTACTTGCAACATAAAACTGTGCATATTCATGTCGGTAGGAAATACGACGAAGGAGGTCGACGAGCAACTTGACTCGGAGCAGCAAGTTGAGGCTTAACTCATCGTCAAGCTACTGACTATAAAGTAGAACTAAACCTGCAGCAACATAAGGAAAGCCCTGGTTTGCATTTAACAACTTTTTAGTGATATTTTACTTTGTATCACTTTTATTGGTCTAGTATGCATTGTGCATTAGGTCAAGGTTCCAAATGCATGACAACAAAACCTTGGAGTTAAAGGGTAGAATAGGTTACCTTCGTGTAGTTTCGGCTAGGCTTAAGTTGTATAGGATCCGGTACAAGTCTGGTAGTTGGAAGCTACTCGCGAGTTTAGGATGTTGGTTTGGCGGGGTATGATTCTAGAGAATGAAAGTTCTAGAAAAGAAAATGAGACCGAGCAGAGAGTAGGAGCAGCAGGACGTTGGGACTGTGTGGTTGTAGCTCTGTTTGTGTCGGTTAAGGACCGATGCGTATGCTGCCCTGCTGAGCAAGTTTGAACAGTACCGGATGCATACTTGAATTATGGGGTCCAGGAAACCGATGTAACTCGGGTACTCGTGTCGAAATTTATACGGTCATCCTTTGGGAGTTGGTGTCAGAGGTGTAAACCCGCTAGCGGAGCAACTTCGATGTGTTCCATGTAGTGGCCCTTCTGATGGATCGGCGGAACTGGTTTGGCATTGGAGTGACGTGTGAAAGGTTGCTGCATACAACGTAAGAAAGAGCTCTTGCATGAGTCTTTCGAGGCGGGTGTATGTGTCATGTATTCCGGGTGTGTCCTGATTGCAATCACCGTCCCTCGCGGTTATATGAGTACCACTTGTTCACTGAGTTGTGACATAGTAATTATTTACAGATGAAGTGAGATTAATCATTGCTGATGTGAAGTTCTTAAGTTCATTGTATTGCCAACCATGTATGCTATAGTTGTAGAGCTCACTAAGTTTATATTCCACTTTGGGCATCACACATCGGAGGAAAGCGTTTCTTGTTTGATTATGGACTTCCGATGTGAGGGCTGCCTAAGGTATAATAATCTGCTGCATTTAAACAGAAAGTAAGGATTAACATGTAGGCGTGTCGTTATTGCATCATCATTTTCCTATGTTAGTAATCCCTGCATGTAGAGTTTCATGGTTTAGGAGTGTCGGTTAAGTCTTGCAGAGCCATCGTGATCACGGTTGCATTATTAGTGTTTTGCAGGTTATAAAATTTGCTATGAAGATGGCTGGTCGGTCAGCCATCAGAGACTCACCGGGGACTCTGCCGCTGCACTCATCTTTGTGGAAGCTAGTAAGAAGCGTCCGCAGGCTGGACGTCTTCTCTTTTGCATAGTTAGGACTGAGAGTAAGTGTGTATGTATATTCCACTGCGTGTACCTTCGTGGTACATTATTTTGTAAATGACACTATCTAGAGAAATAAAAGACTTTGTACTATATGGTCCTTTTCGTGTATGCTGTTGGGTGCCGCATCGCACGGCACCACCCAATGTGTATCCTGGAGTGTGGATCCCGGAAGGGGTTCCCCACATATCTCACCACCCGACTTCTACCGAACCTTACTTAAGCGTGGCAGTTCTACACAATGTAAAGACATGTATCCAATACTCCATGGGTTTGTTTGGTCATGCAAGAGGAGTATCAAACAACTAGACCTAATGCACATTTCATATCTTAACCGAAAGCGAATACAAAGTAAAAACTTAAAAGATGTTAAATGCAAACCGGAGCTTGCCTGTTTTGCAGGGTAATCATATATAAGCAGTTAGTGATCCTCGCTGATCAACCCTTGATTCTCCGGAGTATGATCCACTTCAATGAATTGCTCTTTCGAATCCCCTTGGTCGTGAATCCTAATGAAATGTATATGCGCAACATAGAATGCAATGGAAAGAATTTAAGATTTGGTTTCTTAAAAATAGAGGCTGTGTGGAAATGCCAAGAATGGATTGTTTTGCCATTGTTGTGCAAAGAATTATGAAAGAACTAAATTGGTCTTAGTGTTTTAGCTATACACTAACTAACTTTCGTAATGACCATAAGAGATGAGCTGAAAAGATTTGAATGCAACTGAAGAACAAGAACTCCAATGGCTTCAAAACTTTTACAGCAGGTTCTATACTACTTATGGATTTAGCTTGCCAAATTGCAGCTAATGTGGAGTCAAATTGTGTTCGCATAATTCCTACAATGTTGGAACACGCTGGTGGAACATGCTCAGGCTGCTAGTGATCGGAAATACCCCGGCGACGTGCGGCGGCCTCGGTTGGAGTTCGGCGCCGTCGGCCGAGGTTTCTAGCTCGCCAAGAGCTCGACCAAAATGCTCTACCGCACCAGTGGGTGATCACAAAGCTCGGCATGGCCTCGAACTAGCTCAGAAACGGCCGCAAATGGGTTGTCATCGTGCGCCCGATCGGGTCCGCCATGAACACCCTCGGAAAAGCTCGGAATACGCCGCCCCGAGGTGGTTTCATGCGATGGTTGCTAAAGGAAAAATGATCGTCGGCTAGTCCAGCTTCTATGTCCAAAGTTTGACGACCTAAGAAAAATTGGAGAGTGCGAATTTGAAGATCTCGTACCGGACGCTCGGTTTGCACCCGCCGGAGTTAATTTCCAAAATTAGCTGGCTATGATCAACGGCTTGCTCCAAGTTTTGGATGAAAGCAGCACCAAGGTGGCGCGCTCCCGTGGCGGTGCTTGATTGGGCGTTAAAGCTTCTGTGGAGCGCTGTCCACGTGAAGCCGATCGCCACTTTTCTTTAGGTCGCCGCGGATGAGTGCTCTAGGGCGCGGGAGACGCCGGAGCTCGCTAGCTTTTGGATCGGGGAGGTGCGCAACGAGCGTGGGGTGCTGTTTAGCAGCTCAGAGGAGAGTGGTCGCGAGTGTTTCCCGGTTTCCCAGTTGAGCTCCAAGGCACGGCGGTGTGAGGGGCTCTGCGGTTGTGTTTCTCGAGAGGAGGAGAAAGCAAAGGCGCTTGGCTCAGTCTTTGAAGAGAGGATCACGCCGAGGGATGAGTGAAACAGCCCCCTGGTCGCCAGCACATGGGACGAGAGAAGGAGGTGGCGGCAGCCGTTCCCTCTGTGGCACACAGGGAGATGTTCCTCGGTTGAGTTGAAAACAGAGAGCCTCGGTCGCTTTGTCTGCAGGTCTCCATTTTCAGCTCAATGACATGTGGGTCCCCCACTATCCTCCTCCCAAAAAAATCTCCTCAGTTTAATCTCTCAAATTCCAAAGTTTTGAAGTTTAAACGTGGGCTAGCATTTGAATTCGCCCAATTCAGTTTGAATTTGCATAGAAAATTTGAATTCGGTTGGAATTTGAAAATGCTTCCATTTAATTCCTTTTTGATCCCACCCTACAATGACAACTTCGTCATCCAACTTTTCCCCAAATTCCAACTATATGGCTGGATGAGTATCCAAAGTTTTTGCCCACAATTTGTGCTAAACTTTGAATTTGAAATCTGATTTTTAATCCTTCATGCAAAGGGTTATTTATGTCCTTATTGGTTCAACACCTTCATTTGAAAATGTGAGCCTCATTTTGGATGAACATCCACGTAGCACTTTGCATGAAGAAAAGTTTTAGCAAGTCCCATTTTTCATGACTTTGTCACACAGATGAATTCGAACCTCGGTTTATTCATATACAATTTTGGGACTTCTACACACAAGCTCTCAACATGTCCTCGAGGATCTGATTAGTTCTTTCTGTCTGTCCCTCGGTCTGTGGATGATATGCAGAACTGAAATTCAGATGAGTCCCCAAGGTTTCATGTAACTTGTGCCAGAACCTTCAGGTAGACTGTGTTCCTCGATCTGACACTATCTTCTTTGGCACCCCATGAAAAAACACACGATTCTAGACATTTACAATTCTGTCAATTTGGAACCGCTGAAATTTTCTTTCACGGGGATGAAATGAGCTACCTTAGTCAGTCGATCGACTATGACCCATATCGAATCATATCCTGATTGGGTTCTAGGCAGTCCCACTATGAAGTCCATGCTTAATTCACCGAGTACAATGCAAAAAACCTTGCAATCACTCACCACTACTCCTATGGTTATCGACCGCGCGCACACGATCAACCTTGCCAAGAAGGCTAATCACTGCAAGTGCAACCGTGAACATGAGGAAGAACAAAGAAGCTAGCAAGCTGAATTCGCTCAAGTTGGTGTCTCACAAACCGATGAGCTGTGAAACTGTTCGTAACGAATTAATCTCAATGAAACCCACGTAATATGACTGATGTATGTTATATTTATAGCTTAGGGTTTGGTTACAAGTTCTCTGAACGTGTCCCTAATAGATTCGGACTCGATACAAAGCCCAATGTCCCAATAGACAGTGACACAACACGCTAATAGACTATAGAGTTGACTTTGTTTTGAAGATTTCCGTTGACTCTTATGGGATTTAGATGTGGGACCGATGTCATTGGAAAGTTTATCTTCCCCTCTTTCTGTGCATATATAGAACATCCAAAACGGATGTCGTATAAGGCATGGTGGTATATTTGAAGTCGGTCGGCTTTTAGGATCCAATTTGGACTCAAATTCGAGTTGGGATCTGTCTCCAACTTGATGTGCACGTTCTTGCTTGGCCTCCATGCCCCTACAGCCTTCTCTATGTACTTTCTGGTCGTAATTAAATTATTAAATAATAATATATTCTTGATTTCACATGGATAGGAATTTAGAAACGAGCTCACCTGATTATTATATTGATGTGCTCTTTCTCCTGTGATTGATCCTTAAATACTAATGGAAGAAATATGTGTATTCACTGTACTGATGTGCTCATAAGATTGGACTCCAAGTCATCTTTGACTTTGAGTTCGGTTTGAAGTCAGCAGATAGCACCACATTAAAACTGCCATATGTTCCTCATATGGAGTCTGATGAAGACATTCTTGTACTTGTTGAAAGATTATTAAGACGTGCACTTTCATTTACTTCTGGTCCTAGCTCCTGAAGCTCAGTTGGGTATTATGTGAGATTGAAATAAAATGTTAACTCGTGTCACTGTTCAAGTCAAGTCAGGGTTTGTAAATGTGTCAGGATTGAAGCTCTGGTTGTGTGCATTCCCCTGGGACGTCCCTCAGGCCTCCTCTGTCACATTAAGAAGTCACCATGGCTCCTAGACTTTGTTTTTTTTTTCAGATTACATCTGCACTCATAGTTTGTGAGATTTTACCATTATAGTTGAATAACTAGACTGCTGTTTTGGTTAATCGAACCCTAACTCTTAGGTTCAATCTGGTTTAGATTAGTTTTTTTGGAAGTGGAACAGTAGGGGAATCCCCGACTGTCACACCCGTTTTTTCCGAAGCAAAACAAGATGATTCACACATGTATGCCAGGATCATTTTCTCATACATGTGACGACAAAAAGTGAAACATCATAATATTGCAAGCCAGGGGTTCGAATACAAATAAGGCTTACATAGAGTCTCAAGGATGATAAATATGTTCATAACAAGAAATTAAACATAGCAGCGGAAATATGGTCTTATGGGCTCTATCACAGGCGTTGTCCGGGGGACTCCGTGAACCTAGAATCCTTCTTCAGGAGCGAAGTCTTCATTGTTGTACACCACTTCATTTCTTTGGCTTGAGTAGCAAGCAAAACCAACGAAAAGCAAGATTGAGTACCATTGGTACTCCGCAAGTGTGGGAAATTAATGTCATGCAAGCTAGAACAAGGAAAGGCTGAACTCATGGTTAAAGCACTATGCAATTAGTACCTACCTCCTTAGCTCATTAAGCACCTACATTAATATATAAGTGAAGTGGTCCCAATACCATAATCCCAATCCCACGGTAAAGCTCCCCACTTAACATCCTCGACTTATCCATTCATCATCATCTAATCATGAATAAGTTCAAGCCACTCTTGACCGTTAGCATGGCTGTCGTGACAGTTTTGACTCTGCAGAGTTTGCACCACTGTACCCAAATGTAGTGATTTCATCCCCCGTTGTCGGGTGGACTAAGAACCTTCATTTTGCCCGTGGTAGCTAGCCACATTTCACACTTCCCAGGTTTGTAGCCAGGAAATCACTACGAGGCCTTTACAAAGGGATTCCCGACGAGTATGAGCCCACTGAGGTTTCACACCTAACAGCATCCAGGAGGCTCCAACCCCCGCTGCAGTGGCCCCCTCTTGAGCCTTGCGGTTCCTATGGTAGTCCAGCTGACACCTATTTTCCCGCACCATCCAAACACCCACACTACTCGGAAATACACCTAATTAATTGGCCAAGCTGCCCCATCTCATCATGTGGTTAGCACGGTAAAGTCAGGTTACATGCTCCATGAACCGGTGCTTAGAACCTAGGCAAGCACTAAACACAAACCCGAGTCTCGTGCACGCAGCACCAACCAAAAGCATCCAGCTTGCCTACATTCCTATCTCTAGCGTAATTCATAATATTCCGTTCAAGGATAAATAATTCAATGTGATGATCTCATGTCCCATTTATCCCACTCTAAGCATGGCTAAGCATGAGTAACTAAAAGCATAATAAATAACTCCCAACCCAGGCTACAAGGAACAAGATAATGAAAATCTAGGGAAACTTTCTAGCAATGGGTTTCATAGTTCATTTGACAATGCAAGTTATTCTAACTACACATCCAAACTTAGGTGCAAAGTGGTCAAGGACACTTAACTTCTTCCTGCTGCTCCGGAAATGGAAAGTCTTGATCTTGGAAAGTGAGAACCGGCTCTGGGGCTGGTTCTACTCATGCCAACATATCCATAGCAAAAGAAAATAACATTCCGTAAGCATTCATTCACACATACACCCATGCAAGTCCTACATACATACATACATACATACATACATACATACATACATACATACATACATACATACATACATACATACATACATACATACATACATACATACATACATACATACATACATACATACATACATACATACATACATACATACATACATACATACATACATACATACATACATACATACATACATACATACATACATACATACATACATACATACATACATACATACATACATACATACATACATACATACATACATACATACATACATACATACATACATACATACATACATACATACATACATACATACACAATGCTTCACTTTATTATTTACAACCTTTGCATAAACATGTATATTCTAGCACTAAACAGGATTTTCAGATCTCCTAATCAACTTTCCAATTGAAACTTTATGTTCAATAATCTTTATATGACATTTCCTAAGTGTAGACATATTTTTCTCATATTTTCAGATTTTATCCTATGCATAAAAGTAAATTTCAGAGTTAAAACAGAAACTAAATTTCCTGTTCAGAACTCATTCTCCCTCTGAATCCAAATTTCAAACTGCTCTACAAGTTTTCAAAATGCTAGGGCAATTTAAGTTGAGTTTACACATATTTCAAATTTATTTTTATGCCTAAAATAGACTTTTAGCAACCAACAGAAACTAATTTGGCATTTTCAGAATTGACTTACGACCTAAAACCAGTTTTCAGATTACCTTAATTGTTTTCAAAGTACTAGATTAACTTACTATGAATTTACCTAATTATTTGCACTTATAATGAATTTAAATCCTATTTAAATGTCTAAACACCTAATTTAAATGTACTACAGGGTCCAAAATTCAATTTTCTATAAAACTTAGGGGCCTAAACCTCAAATACAGAAAGGGTTCCCTAATTTATATTAAGTTCAGGGGCTAAAACAACAATTTAAACGTGTTTCATACTTTCCATGAAGTCCAGGGGGTAGAACAAAAATTTTAGGGGTTAGCTCATGATTTCCGAAAGCCTCAGGGGGTAGCGCGCTAAATTCCCGGCAGGGATCGGCGATTCAAACATGGGCCGTCGGATTAGATTGCTGAAGGGGTATGCGCCCTTTTAATTTCTGTCGTGCGATTTAAAATGGACGCGCCACATTGCGCCATGTCGCTCCGGCCGGAAAAAGCACAGCGCATGGCGGTGCCCGGCGGTGGAGGCGACAATCTCTCCGGCGAGGTCTCGGATCTTCGCCTACACACACTAAGACTCGGATTTCTCAGCCAAATTCGGCAGAGAGGAGGTAGGGGAGCTCACCTAGGCTAATTTCTTGGACCTGAGGGACTCGGAACGCGGTCGGCGACGAGGACAGGCGGCGGCGACTTGCTGTGCTCATCGGAGGGGCAGTTGGGATGGTGATTCCTTTGGGCTTTCGGGTCGTGACAGTTCCCAGTGGTCCAGAGATTGCGTACCGACGATTAGAGTGGATCGAAACCGAGTAATTTGAAGGTTTCACCGGCGAGCGGCGGCGGCTTCTTACCAGCGAGCTTCCGGATGGTTGTTTCCGGCGACGTTTCTCCCCGGGGTCGGTGTCTACGGCTTGTGTGAGGTGCTGCGAGGCCACGAGATCGGTTAGACAGAGGGAAACAGCGACACTCGAGGGGAATTCCAAACTCAGTGGCGTCGGTACTCACCGAGAGAAAAACTGCTCGAGCGAGGGGAGGGCGGCGTGGACTTCTGTTTTTATTGTCGCCTGGGGTGCGGGGGTCGGTTGCGATCATGCGGGACGGCGCGGGGGTTCAGGGGTGGGACGTGCGTGAGGAATCCGGGAGCGGGGCGCATGGTGCCCGACGCGGGAAAAATGCCGGCGGTTGTGGGAGAAGGAACTGACAGCTGGGGCCCGCGCGGCAGTGAGAGGAGGAGAGGAGAGAAGGAGTGTGGCGGGTTGGGCCGCTCGGGTGGGTTTTGGCCCAGTAGCTCGTTTTTCCTTTTATTTTTCTTTTCTGTTTCCCCTCTTAAATTTTAAATTCCAATTCAAACTTTTGAATTTTTGCCCATGCTTCACGTCCAAAATTTCTCAAGAGTTTTTCAAACTTTTGGGTGTTACACCGACTGTGTTATGTATGTATTAATAGATGAGATAAATATGTTACTGTACTTCATCCCTATGATACAAGCTGACATATCGCGCCACAACACACTATTTGTGCCGAACTAGACCAGACTTCTTGGGTTCAGAAGGACCCTGGCCTAGTTTCCCGATCCATGTAGTTAGGCACTCACGCACTAGAGGCTTGAACCAACTACTCTGTTCTTTTAAGGTGCTACGGAAGGCATCTCGCCAAGACTGGATCAAGGGTATTTCTCCCCTGAAGATGATGACATTTCTGATCTTCCATAATTCCCAGGCCGCAATGGAGAAAGTTTCCATAAATCCCAAATGGGGTCATTGTCTCTTTGCTGTTTCCAATGTTCTGAAGAAATGGAGACTATGATCCTATTGTGTTCCAATTATTGCCCAACATTCTGCACTGAAGGGGCACTGGAAAAAAAGGTGATAGGTGAGCTCTTTAGTATTAGCATCACACAGGACGCAGGAGTAGTCGTCATTCTCAATGGCATAATTCTCTCTTTTGAGAAGATTTTGAGAGTTCAACCGATCCAAATATAATAACTAGCAAAATATTTTGACTTTCTTGGTCATCTTTGCTTTCCATAACTAGTTAAACGGCTTTGGTGGTGTAATGTGATCAAACTGAAGTTTGTAGATCGAGCTGGTCTGGATGGTCAGCAAGGTGTTGTTCTTGTATCTCCACTGGTCCCTGTTGAGTGGGCGCTCATTGAGGTTACCCAGAATCGCCTGAAGTTGCTGATACTCGGCCATCGTTTGTTCTGACACCGGGGTGTGGAAAAGGTTTGGAAGGATGGCTCATTCCTGTATTGAGCTATGGATATGTACGGTTTCTTGGTGAATGAGAATATACGTGGAAATTCCATCTTGTGGAGGCGGTTGATCCATCTATCTTCCCAGAGAAGAATAGTATCCCCACCCCAAGCTAACTGTTGTATGTTCTTTGAACTGCTCCCATAGACTCAAGATGTTCCGGGGCCAGAAGGAGCCCTTGTTGGGTAGCTTTTGTTGGGGGAATCCCATCCCTATAGTATGTACTATAGACCAGTTGGACCCAAGGTGTATCCGTTTGTTATATAATTCGCACAGAAATTTCTGCAAAAATGAGAGGTTCATTAACTGCAGATCCTTCATCCCCCAGCCTTCTTTCCGCCTAGGTGGAGTGACACGGATCCATTTTACTAGCGGCCTCCCTTTTCTTGCCACATCACTACCTTTCAAGAGACAAACTTTCCTTATTTTGTCAATGGCTTGGATGAATGTGAGTGTAATTTTAGCGTGCACATGCTGTAGACCGGAAGAGTGGACAAAAGGCAGTCCACCAGGGTGCATATTCCTGCCATTAAGAGTAATGTAGATGTGGCCGAAAATTTCCTCTCACTTTTTGCTATCAGGTGGGCAAAGTCTGCCACCAGTGGCTTGCGGATTCCCATAGGGATCACAAGATACGTGAAGGGGAAGGAGCCAACTTGAAAACCTAATGTGTGAGCTATGATTTCAGTTGCTTCCAAAGATAGATTAATGGGCATCATGGCTGACTTATTAAGGTTAATCTTTAAACTCGTGGCTGCCCCGAACGAGCCAATGAACGCCTTGAAGAAGAACAGTTCCTTCTGGGAGGCCTTCGGTGCAACAATGGTGTCATCGGCATATTGGATGATGAGGAACTGAGTTCCAACCGGTATGTCCAATGTGTGGCTAATCATCCCCAAGGCTGCAGCATTATTAACTATGTGCTGGAGCACATCAGCTGCAATTAAAAAAGAGTAAGGGGAGAGAGTGTCACCTTGTCACCCCTCTTTTACAACGGAAGAGCTTTCCTGGTATTCCATTAAGAAGATCTGCCGAGGTAGCTGAGTCAAGAATGTCTTGGATCTGGCTCAGCCAAGCTTGTGGTATGCCCAGGGATGACAACATTTTGACTATCGTTGAGTTTTCAACCATGTCAAATGCATTTTCAAAATCCAGCTTGATAATGACAATCGGCTTCTTGGAAGTCTTGCACTGATGGATGTCTCATAGTTCCAAGCTAGGCAGTTCTGGATGGCCTAGCCTTTGATGAAGCCATACTGGTTAGTATGTACCAGAATTGACATTTTCTTTTGTAATTGGTTGATCATAAGCTTGGTAATGAGTTTGACACTATAATTTAACAGGGAAATGGGCCTGTAATCTGTTGATCTCATCAGAGTGGCGTTACAGAGATGGTAGACATCCTCCTTGATGATGTTCCAGCATGCCTTCTAAAATCTGTTGTTGAAACCATCCACTCCCGGCGCTTTGTCCGACAGCATTGCCATCACCCTGCTGTCAATTTCTTCCCTGGTGAAAGGCATGTCCAGGTCCTGAAGACTTGGGGCACTGTGCACTAGATGATCCAGCTCTGGCCAGGGTTATGTTAACTCAGTTTGCCCTAGACGTGTGCGGAAGTCATCCCAAAGCAGGGCAGCTTTGGCTGGGTGATCTGTTCTATAACCGCCTAAGCTGTCTTGAATGTTGATGATGACATTGCATCGGTATCTGTCCGCGGCCTCAGACAGAAAGAATTTTGTGCATTCATCTGCCAACTTTATCCACCTTTCTGTGAATCTTTGTCCAGTACTCATTTTTCTGCTTCAGCACCGCTTCATGATGCTCCTTGAGAAGTATCCTAAGCGACCTTTCTTGAAAGAAGAGTATCCTCTGTTCTCCATGTTTGTTCAGAATTGCAATAGCCTCACTAGACCTAGAAAGCTGCTTGAGTTAACTACAGGAAACACGTAACATTACGTTAGCCCCTTTGTTGCTTACTTGTGACACCCGGTTCCGAAAATAGAACCCAGTGAATGCATATATCTGCCTAGGATGTTCATCACACATACACATGTAATCCACAAACTGAATTCAGAATATAACCACGAATAAATAGGGTTTATGTACATTATTATAAGGACTCAATGTTTCACTCTTGAATGTCTATCTTATTCTTGCAGCGGAAGACTCTAAACGACAGCGGAAAGTGACTAAAGACAGTAGGCTCCAACTGCAACTCCACAGGCATGTTGACGGTAGTTCGCACGCCTAGTACTCCACATGGTCCTCGAAGTACTCTTCTCCTGTTGCTGATGTTTATGTGATAATGCAAGGGTGAGTACATGTCGTACTCAGCAAGTGCGGGAAAAGTATGACATGTAGCTTACAACAAGGTAGGAATAAAAAGGCTCATTGCAGCAAGCAAATTTTATTTCACAAACATGATAAAAACAACAACTATTTATAGGTAAGTTTAATCCCATCATAACCATCATAGTTCACCATTTATCATGTCTCAACCAGCCAATAATCTTTCTCAAGTTCATCTCATACTCATAAATATTCATATCCATCTCATATTCATATAACCGAAACCAACTCATTGTCATGACTCAAAACAGTCCCAAAACCAATCCCAATGACCATACCATAACCATACCGAATAACCATCCCAAGTTTTCCCTCTAATCATGGAAGTTGGTCAGGTGCTTGTGACCGGAAGCATGGCTATCGTGATAGTTTTACACTCTGCAGAGGTGGCACCACTTTACCCACAAGTTCGTGATTTCGTCACCCGCCGGCGACGGCAGAACCTCCATTATACCAGTACACAACCGTCAGTGTATGGCCAAGACATCACAAAATAGCATTTACAAAGGGGCTACTAGATGTATGGACTCATTGAGGTTTCACCGGCAGGCTCGAATCACCATTCTCCCACCCACGGGCCCCCTCTTATGCCATGCAGTTCCCAGGGCAGTCCTCCTCGACTCCCATTCCCCGCGCCATCCATGATCCACAACAAGCTAGCAACACACCTAATTAATCAGCTAAGCCGCACCCATACTTGGCCTTGTGGTGGCACTGTTTTCCTGGCATATTCTCGCATGAACCGGTACTTAGATCTACGGCAAGTACCACCATCTCATCCAGCAACATTCACGAACCAAGCTTGCCTAGATCTCCCCGATTCCATGCTCATTATCATCATCAAGTTCTCATCATCATTATTTGTATGAGTGCAGTAGCTAACCATGTTTTAATTCAGCTTCCCGTATCCCGTAGATTAAGCGAAGCAAAAAGGAAAAACGACCATACCTGACTCATCAACTTTCCTGGCGACAAGGATGGTTAACAAAACTAGTAAACTCCTATAAAAGGGTGTCCCATAAAGTTGACTCGAGCATACAAGTTTTTGCAAACAAAACAATTTCAAAACATGGGATCAATATGGTCTAGGGGCACTTGCCTTGCTCCCGTGGTTCTTGTTGTTCGAACGTCTCAAAGTCATGGTGCTGTAGTTCCTCGTAGATGGCCTCTTGAGCTTGTTATTCTACTCACGACCACACACATACAAAATTTACAGCAATCAAACATCATGCACAAACTTTACTCAAGATGCGATGGAGTAGATTAATGCAAATCCTATGGTGTTGTTTTATTAAACCAGTTTGTACGTGTTCTATCATGTTTTAACGGGCTTTCATGGGGTTTTATGATGAACAATGGTGTAGGGATCAAGTGTGGACGTGGTGATGATCTTGACTCAAGATCTAGACCAATTCCACCGTCAAAAACCAATCAAAACACGGTATGTCCACACGTAAAAGTTTCTGCTCGAAGGGCGCGAAGAAAACGGATGCGTAGAAACAGCGGCGACGTCGTAAGATGGGTAATGGAGACCTAGCTTACTTACTCCTTGGTGGAAGGGACTTCCTCCTAGCAATGGCAGTAGTGGGGAATTTCTCTATGGAAAATTTTGGTAGGACAGATCGTCGGACTTCTTCTCCGGCCACGGCGGGGCTCGATGGGGCTCGACGACGGCCAAATTCCAGCAAGGGAGGAACTTGGCGACTTGGCAGCAAGGAAGGGGGCTTGGCAGCAGGGGGAGGACATCCAAAATAGATAGGGATCGGCCAAGGGGGTGGGGGTTATATTTATAAGGAGGAAAAGAGGAGTCCTACTCCAATTGGAGCTCAAATAAGAGTCCAACTCAATTTTGGATCTCAACAAACTTATCTTTTCAGTTAGGTGCGGCAGCCTTGGGGATTTTACCCCCCCAAATGTGGGGAAAATTCTCCTTTTGTGGAATTGGGGAATTTGGAAATTTTGGGGAAAATTTGGGGAAATTTGGGAATGCCTTATTTCAGCTATCTTTTTCCCATTCCTCACCATTTATATGTCACTGGCTCCATTTCTACATTCCCCTCTCTATTTCTATGTCCCATTCTCCATTTCTACATTCCCCTCTCCATTTCTATGTCCCGTTCTCCACTTCTACATTCACCTCTCCATTTCTATGTCCCATTCTCCATTTCTACATTGCCCTTCTCCATTTCTATGCCCCATTCTCCATTTCTATATTCCCTTCTCGATTTCTGTGTTTTTTCCTGCATTTCTATGTTTCCTTCCTCCATGCATATGGTTCTTTCTCCATTTCTATGGTTTCTTCCTCCATTTATATGGTCCTTTCTCCATTTCTATGGTTCTTTTCTCCATTTCTATGGTTCCTTCTCCATTTCTATAGTTCTTTCTCCATTTCTATAGTTCTTTCTCCATTTCTACTTCTTTTATAATGTTTCTCTACATGAAACATGTATGCAATGCATGGAAATGAGGGTGTTACAAACCTACCCCCCTTAAACTGAATCTCGCCCTCGAGATTCGATAGAGTGGAGAATAGATGAGGGAATTCTGCCTTGAGATCTTCTCACGCTCCCATGTAGTTTCGGCTTCCGTGTGATGGCTCCTTTGTACCTTGCACCAACGGATTACTTTATTCCTCGTGACCCTTTCCTTCACGTACAAAATTTTGACGGGGTGCTCCTCGTAGGACAGATCCTCTCGAAGCTCGAGCTCATCCATCGGTACTCTTAAGCACTTCTTGAGTTGGGATACTTGAAACACGTTGTGCATGTCGGAGAGGTGCGTTGGCAGCTCTAGTTGATAGGATACTTCTCCTCACTTGTCCAAAATCTTGAATGGCCCGATGTAGCGAGGTGCTAACTTGCCCTTGATGTTGAACCATCGTTGGCCTCGGATAGGCGATACCTTAAGATACACGAAGTCTCCCACTTTGAAGGTCAATTTTCTTCACCTATTGTCCGCATAACCTTTTTGTCGTGACTGAGCAGCCTTCAAGTTTTCTCGTATCGTTTGGACTTGCTTCTCGGCGTCTTGCAGCACTTCGGGTCCAAACACTTGACTCTCTCCAGTCTGATTCCAGAACAGCGATGTGCTACACCGTCTACCATACAATGCTTCGAAAGGTGACATCTTCAAGCTGGCTTGGTAGCTGTTGTTGCATGAGAATTCAGCATACGGCAAGCTCCTATCCCAACTACGCCCATGTTTCAAGGTGCAAGCTCTCAACATGTCTTCCAAAATTTGATTTGTCCTCTCAGTTTGCCCGTCAGTTTGCGGGTGATAAGTGGAGCTGAAATTCAGTCGTGTACCCATAGCTTCATGCAGCTTCTTCCAGAACCTAGAATTAAATTGAGAACCCCAATCTGAAACTATCCTCTTTGGAACTCCATGGAGACGTAAGATTTGCTCCATATACAGCTCGGCTAGTTGTGCAACGCTGTACTTGGTTTTAACAGGAAGGAAATGGGCTGTTTTGGTCAATTTGTCCACAATAACCCAAATAGAGTCGTAACCCGATTAAGTGCATGGCAATCCGACGATGAAATCCATGCTGATGTCTTCCCACTTCCACTCGGGTACTTTCAATGGCTGCAATAGTCCAGCGGGTCTTTGATGTTCGGCCTTCACCCGTTGGCACGTATCGCATAAGGCAACATATTCGGCTATGCCCCTTTTGATACCATCCAACCAATAGCAAGTTTTCAGGTCCTTGTACATCTTTGTACAGCCAGGATGTATGGAATAAGGTGAGTCATGTGCCTCCTTTAATATTGTGTCGCGGATGTGCATTACGTTAGGCACACAAATCCTTTTCCCTAACCAAAGCGTGCCTTTCTCGTCTTCCTTGAAATTCTTTTCTATGCCTTGTCGGATTCCGTCCTTGATTTCCTTGATTTCCTCATCTGTTCCTTGGTCATCTCGTATCTCTTGTTCCAGCGAGGAGTTCAGTTATACCACTTCCATATCGTTCAAGAACCCGAGATGTAACCGTTCGAACACCTTGCGCAGCTCGGGTGGCAGCTCCCGAACCGTGAGTTGGTGACATGCTCCCTTTCAGCTCAACGCATCAGCTACTACATTGACCTTTCTAGGGTGATAGTTAATTCCGACATCATAATCTTTGATGAGTTCCAACAATCGACGTTGCCTCAAATTCAGATCCGTTTGCGTGAATATATACTTGAGGCTTTTATGATCCGTATTGATCTCACATCGGTGGCCAAGGATATAATGCCTCCAAATCTTCAAGGCATGTACCACGGCTGCAAGTTCCAAGTCATGTGTGGGGTAATTCAGCTCGTGTTTCTTTAGTTGTCTTGACGCATAGGCTACCACTTGTCCTTCTTGCATGAGCACACATCCAAGCCCTTGTCTTGATGCGTCACAATATATGTCGAAGCTCATTGAGAGACCTATAATCCACACACATCCTTTGGGTCCCATCCTTCTTGTCTACGAAGAGCACGGGGGCTCCCCATGGTGACGAGCTTGGGTGTATAAAACCCTTTTATAGCTGCTCCTGGATTTGCTTCTTAAGTTCCACTAGTTCATTAGCGGGCATCCTATACGGCCTTTTCGCTATAGGTGCAGTTCTAGGTACTAAATCAATGGCAAATTCAATGTCCCGGTCAGGTGGCATACCTAGAAGTTCTTCCGGGAACACATCTGAAAATTCTTTAACCACCGGAATGCTTTCCAATGTTGCTTCTTCGACGTGGTTCAACGCTGCCTTCTCGGTTGCCGTTTGGGCTGACTCAAACTCAATACGAGTATCGTGCTCATTTGTCAACTGCACGCTCCTTTCAGCACATTGAATCACTCCGTTGTGCTTGCTTAACCAATCTATTCCAAGTATTATGTAAATCCCTTGGGAATCCAAGACAATAAGGTTTGCAAGAAAGTCTACCCCCTTATTTTAAGACTTGCTTTCGGACATACTATATGCATCAAGGTATATGAACTAAGCAAATTCTTTTATTAATTTCAGCCTATATAAGGATGTAAACACGTGTCGAAGCATCTCACATCTCCCTACTATGTGTGGATGTGGACATTCGCCGAAGCGTCCCACACCTCACATCAGCACACAGACACAAGCAATCATCACCAAAGTTCAACACACCACTCTTATTCAAGCTTCTACGATTTAAACGTTCCTATTACAGCTTATTCAATGGGAACCTAAACTTAATCGTGAGAACCGGTGCTGTTCTCGCCGTGTGACGGGGGTGGTCCATACATAGGCGCACGCCACAATGAGTCGGCAGTCCATGTAGGGATAGATGACGCTGGTGCTCCATTTGCTCTTGCGTTGGCACGAGTCTCCTCTTGTTTCTCCAGCAAATACAGCTTCTTGCGGAGGTAACGGATCTCTTCTTGTGCGCTTGCATAGCGGTTTCCTAACTCCATGAGCAACCTCTGAGACTTGTCAGCAGCTTGTGGGTTCGAAAGAGCTCCTCCATGGGATCCAAGGATCTCTCTTGTACCGCTCTTCCCATACGGATGCAGCTCAAAAGTGGTGTCCTCAAGCTGCTCATGGAAGGTGTAGCACAGTCCGGTGGGTGCGAAGTACCGAGTGAAAACCCTACCGTTAGATAGGATGGTTACGTCAGACTTCCACTCTTCATGTATGAGACGAGGGGCTTTCTTGAGAAGATATCCCGGATATAAGCTGCAGCAATCCAGAAATTCTTTGAGCTCCCTAGATATGTGTCCTCCTTCCATTCCGTCGGACCGAAATTCTTGAACTGAATGGTTGGTCATTCATCACCTTCATTGTTGGTCTCAGCAAGGGGTGGCTCCTCCTCGGGTTCATCTCCTCCCGACATAGCTTCATGAGGCTCCACGGGGTGCAAGCCCGCGTGAAACTCCTCCTGAGGTGCGTACCAATGTCATTCTTGTGGATCATCCTCCATATCGTCTTCGAATGGTTCCACCTCTTCCAGGTCCTCTAACTCATGCATAGATCTATTGACTTCCTTTTCATCATGAGGTTCCGTCTTCACCTCCTCCCAATATGGCCCATCGAACATCTCAATGGAGTTAAGTGCACTCCCATGTGGTTGTGGACGAGTACTTATACGTGTCGTGCTCCTGATCACCGGCATCTATAAATAAGACATGAGAAACTTTAGAGATGGAAGAAATAACTCCAAAACTTCAGGAGTTATGGAGCAAGAAAGCAAAGGTGTTGCTGTCCAAAAGAAGAGAAAAGAGGGGCTGAAATAGCACTTTACGGTGGCTGAATTGACAAGTAAAGTGCAGCAGCAAGCAATTTTTAAAAATAGAAGTTTAGAGGGGTGTTTATATGTGTTTTAGAGTGTCCATTCTACTAGTCTTGCGTCCTATGGTCAACGTGGCTCTAGTATCAATCTGTGACACCCGGTTCCGAAAATAGAACCAAGTGAATGCATATGTGTGCCCAGGATATTCATTACACATACACATGTAATCCACAAACTGAATTCAGAAAACTACCACAAATTATTAGGGTTTAAGTACTTTATTACAAGGACTCAAGTCTCACTCATGAATGTCTATCTTATTCTTGCAGCGGAAGACTTTAAACGACAGCGGAAAGTGACTAAAGACAGCAGGCTCCAACTTCAACTCCACAGGCATGTTGACGGTAGTTCGCACGCCTAGTACTCCACATGGTCCTCGAAGTACTATTCTCCTGTTGCTGATGTTTATGTGATAAAGCAAGGGTGAGTACATGTCGTACTCAGCAAGTGCGGAAAAAGTATAACATGTAGCTTACAACAAGGTAGAAATAAAAAGGCTCATTGCAGCAAGCAAATTTTATTTCACAAACATAATAAAAACAGCAACTATTTCTAGGTGAGTTTAATACCATCATAACCATCATAATTCACCATTTACCATGTCTCAACCAGCCAATAATCTTTCTCAAGTTTATCTCATACTCATAAATATTCATATCCGTCTCATATTCATATAACCAAAACCAACTCATTGTCATGACTCAAAACAGTCCCAAAACCAATCCCAATGACCATACCATAACCATACCGAATAACCATTCCAAGTTTTTCCTCTAATCATAGAAGTTGGTCAGGTGCTTGTGACCGGAAGCATGGCTATCGTGATAGTTTTACACTCTGCAGAGGTGGCACCACTTTACCCACAAGTTCGTGATTTCGTCACCCGTCGGCGACTGCAGAACCTCCATTATACCAGTACACAACCGTCGGTGTATGGCCAAGATATCACAAAATAGCCTTTACAAAGGGGCTACTAGATGTATGGACTCACTGAGATTTCACCGGCAGGCTTGAATCACCATTCTCCTACCCATAGGCCCCCTCTTGTGCCATGCAGCTCCCAGGGCAGTCCTCCTCGACTCCCATTCCCCGCGCCATCCACGGTCCATAACAAGCTAGCAACACACCTAATTAATCAGCTAATCCACACCCATACTTGCCCTTGTGGTGGCACTGTTTTCTTGGCATATTCTCACATGAACCGGTTCTTAGATCTACGGCAAGTACCACCATCTCATCAAGCAACATTCACGAACCAAGCTTGTCTAGATCTCCCCGATTCCATGCTCATTATCATAATCAAGTTCTCATCATCATTATTCGTATGAGTGCAGTAGCTAACCATGTTTTAATTCAGCTTCCCGTATCCTGTAGATTAAGCGAAGCAAAAAGGAAAAACGACCATACCCGACTCATCAACTTTCCTGGCGACAAGGATGGTTAACAAAACTAGTAAACTCCTATAAAAGGGTGTCCCATCAAGTTGACTCAATCATACAAGTTTTCGCAAACAAAACAGTTTCAAAACATGGGATCAATATGGTCTAGGGGCACTTGTCTTGCTCCCGTGGTTCTTGTTGTTCGAACGTCTCAAAGTCTTGGTGTTGTAGTTCCTCGTAGATGGCCTCTTGAGCTTGTTCTTCTACTCACGACCATACACATACAAAATTTACAGCAATCAAGCATCATGCACAAACTTTACTCAGATGCGATGGGGTAGATTAATGCAAATCCTATGGTGTTATTTTATTAAACCTGTTTGTATGTGTTCTATCATGTTTTAACGGGCTTTCATGGGGTTTTATGATGAACAAGGGTGTAGGGATCAAGTGTGGACGTGTTCTATCAAAACACGGTCTATCCACACGTAAAAGTTTCTGCTCGAAGGGGGCGAAGAAAATGGATGCGTAGAAACAGCAGCGACGTCGTAAGATGGGTAATGGAGACCTACCTTACTTCCTCCTTGGTGGCAGAGACTTCCTCCTAGCAATGGCAGCAGTGGGGAATTTCTCTATGGAAAATTTTGGTAGGACAGATCGTCGAACTTCTTCTCCGGTGACGGCGGGGCTCGACGGGGCTCGACGGCGGCTAAATTCTGGCAAGGGGGGAACTTGGCGACTTGGAAGCAAGGAAGAGGGCTTGGCAGCAGGGGGAGGACGTCCAAAATAGAGAGGGGTCGACCAAGGGTTGGGGGTTATATTTATAAGGGGAAAAAGAGGAGTCCTACTCCAATTGGAGCTCAAATAAGAGTCCAACTCAATTTTGGATATCAACAAACTTATCTTTTCAGTTAGGTGCGGCAGCCTTGGGGATTTTATCCCCCTAAATGTGGGGAAAATTCCCCTTTTGTGGAATCGGGGAATTTGGAAATTTTGGGGGAAATTTGGGGAAATTTTGGAATGGCTTATTTCAGCTATCTTTTTCCCATTCCTCACCATTTATATGTCACTTGCTCCATTTCTACATTCCCCTCTCCATTTCTATGTCTCATTCTCCATTTCTACATTCCTCTCTCTATTTCTATGTCCCATTCTCCATTTCTATATTCCCCTCTCCATTTCTACATGGCCCTTCTCCATTTCTATGCCCCATTCTCCATTTCTATATTCCCTTCTCCATTTGTATGGTTTTTCCTCCATTTCTATGGTTCCTTCCTCTATTTATATGGTTCTTTCTCCATTTCTATGGTTCCTTCCTCCATGTCTATGGTCCTTTCTCCATTTCTATGGTTTTTTCTCCATTTCTATGGTTCTTTCTCTATTTCTATAGTTATTTCTCTATTTCTATAGTTCTTTCTCCGTTTCTACTTCTTTTATAATGTTTCTCTACATGAAAAATGTATGCAATGCATGGAAATAAATTTGAGGATGTTACATTACTCCAACACTTGAGGTCCGACCGTAGGGCCTTGAATTTGGCCGACATTGTTTTGGCAGCATTTGGAGAATTGGGGATAGAGTTCTTGGAGTGCTGGACCACCTCACTGAAATCCGGAATGGTGGACCAATAGTTCTCCACTCAAGTTTAGATTAGTCATTCCATATTCTTGCTTGTGTTCTGGATGCGCTTGTAGAAATGGTCAACTATGTTCATGCATCGTTGATAACCAACGTGGATGATCGGTTTGTTTATTGCCATCAGATTACCTACTTGAGTTCATTACAGTCGACTTACCCTCTACCAAATGGAATATCAGGTCAACATCTACGTCATCGTGTCTGTAGGAGAATTAAATTAAGGCACTGGCTGCAAATAGGTGATCCGCACTGGTAGAGCTCCAAAACACTACTCTAACAGAATATTCCTACCTCTTTCCAGCATACTTTAAAATATTCTGTGTTTTACAGCATATGCTCCCGCACTCGTCGTGTTCTAAATATCCACTCTATATTAATTAACACTCATTCTTTCATATACATTTCAACCTTTTTTACTTAAAAAACTTACATTAATTGATTACGATAGTCGAAAAAATTAGAAAATATTTTAGCAAATCATACCCGTTATTGATAATATAACAACATTAACTTGACAGCATCTTATTACATGTTTTAGTTAAGAGCTGATACACTGCATTCTGATGACAAGTATGCTCTAACAACAACTAAACACCTTCTATCTCAGACAAACACCACGGCTAACGACTGCTGCAGCCCTATCCCGTTCGTTTTTGCATGTGCTTGCTGTGGCGCATGGCTGTAGGGTGTTGGCGCTTAGCGCACGCCGCTGCAAGCCGCGCGCGCAAGCGCAACGCCGGAGCTGGCGTTCCGCACGTTATCACGTACACCGCTGCGGGAAGCCTTAGTATGGAATTCCATGTTCTGCTCCTCTGCTATATATTGAGTACTGAAAATGTATTTTTTTCTAAATTTTAATATTGGTCTTACAGTATAATGAAAATTCCTATGAGTTTGCTTAGTGCAGTGGAACGTTATGGGCTTGATAACAGATTTGAGACTATCTAATAGTAAAAGTTGATATTATTTAGTAATCAATACTTTGCTGTTGATACCATTCGTCATCACAATTAATTAGTATTTATACCTATGAACACAGAGTTAGTGAAACTCTAGTCCATCGACAATTAACAAGTTGTACACAATGTTACAGTCTAATTGAACCTGCAAAGGCCAGCATCCTTTTTCCACACATTACTTTTAGGGCCAGTGGCTCAATAGAAATCTACAATACACCAATCAGTGAATAAGGGTGCCTACCATCACCAGGCGCAGGATCTTGAGCATGATCTAAAAATTATGCTGATTGCGAACCCACAATATAAGATTGATGGATTTCAACGCTCCCCCTCTGTCGGTGGCATGATCCTTACAACATAACCACATTTCCCTTGTGGCACCCGCATACTTTTCTGCCTAATTAAGTGACTCATGCTGCTCACATACTATGCCGTTTCCTACTACTAGTTGTTGGTCTTTTCTGTTTTGAATTTGTACCGTTGAGGAAAAATGAATTGCTTCAATCTGTCTCCTTTGAGTTTGACTGGCTAAATATTTTTTTACAATGTACAAAATGACAAAGAACGCTAAATATGCATAATAGTTTGTACTCGGTCCTCCTTTTGTCGCCATACATTTCTAATCTCCATCGATCGGTGTGGACAACTTTACAAACTCATTTCTAAACTCATTTTAGAGATCTTTGGTGAAGGTATTGCGGCTTTGTTTTTCAGTTGTAGCGACCCTCCGTATGTATGATTGGAGGACTTGCTACTGTCATAATGTGTCTCTAGTGAATATCACTTGTGCTCATATATTCATAATCAAATAGAGTTGGCGGATCGTCAATACTTCGTCTCGTCCTCCTATACGACTATGGAGGTCTGATTACGCATATAGAGAGATGACAGGATAACTCACTTTATATTGGATGCAGATAACATTTATGTACTAAATTTATATATTTCTCTTTTATTTTTTAGCTTATGCAATAAACCAGGTCATGTGCGTGTAGGCTGTTTGCAGGTACATAGAGATTGAAATGTAATTCCATATTTTTAAGAAAATATCATTGTAATATAAGTAATTAATTAAGAAGTTTCTCAATCTAAAATACACATTTATGTTTTTGTATTTCCATTTATTGGGTTCATATAGGGGGTAAAACAATAAAGAATGGGTTAAAGATATAGATAAAAGTTATCTATATGAACTGATGTAAGGATAGTGCTGCCACTTGTATGACCCAGGCAACTTGAAGCTCAAGATCGTCAGCCACTTGAAATTTGTGTCCATGTGGAGCCGGTGAGGTATTCAGCCCTTACGTTGGCGATGGCGAATTTCCAATTCAGCTGATTTAGCTGATGTCAGCCAATCAGCGTTTATGATTTTTTTCTACCAGGCCTCTCAAGTCTCAACAGAAACATAATGGCATAGTATACGAACAGAAAGGTATGTAATGCGCTAGTCACATGCATGCCGCGTAATATTATAACGAGGTGCCCATAATTCATCACCCGTTAAGATATCCATTTATTCATACTTTGAATCCATAGACGAACCATATCCAGACTATAACAATCTTATCATGGGGAAAATAGTATTCCTTCAAACATGAGTGTACTTCAACACAAAGCTAGCTAGTCAAGCTTCTACATGTCATCTGTTGACAAGTATACCTTTTTATTTACTCAGAAAATTCAAACAAATATAGTCGACCAAATGGTTATAAGCATTGTGGCAGGTCTGCTGGAGGCGGCGGCACCGATGTTTCCACGTTGGGCCCATCCTGAACTTCAAATACCATTCCAAGCCCTAGGTCAAGATGAGCATCAAAGTGACAGTGCATGAACCACATACCTGCAAATAGATACAATATGGTATTCAATATATTAAATTCCCGCATCTTGCAACCAATATCACCTGGCTGATTAAAAATATAGATGATAGATATCACTGGAAGGAAAAAATCTGCGTGACCGTATTAGGTACCGGGGTTGTTGGCCACGAAGCGGATTACAGCCCAGCCACCGGTGGGGACGGCGATGGTGTTGCGCTCCTGCGGGTTGACGAGGTTGAACTGCTTCACCGCCGTCGCATTGTCATAGTTGCCGAACCCCTGCGCGAGCACGAAGAAGTTGAAGCCGTGGAGGTGCATCGGGTGGCTCTCCTTGGCGATCAACCGCGTGTTCTGCAGCACCATCTCCACCGTGTCGTTGTACCTCAGCGTCTTCACCTTGGTCGACTTGGTCGTGTATTGCATGGTCGCGTTGTTGCTGGCGTCCGCGGTGTAGTCGAAGATCACTGGCGGCCTATCGGGGAAGTCGCGGGTGTAGACGCCTGCCGGGGCGTTACTGTAGTGGGCCTCGAGCATGGAGACGCTTTTGGGAAGAACGAAGGAGGCGTTGTTCATGCTCGACGAGAAGACGGTGGTGCTCCTGTTGCACAACAACTGGTCCGGCTGGCAGTCGGAGACGCCGAGACCCACTGTAACGAACATGCGGGTGTCAACGGAGAGCGGCACCGTCGGGTTTCCAGGGAGCACCAGCGCCGTCAGGTTGGAGAAGAACTTGAACGCGGTGTCGGTGTCGTTGTAATTCGGCCGTGGTGGCAGCTGCGGCGGCTCGTCCGCGGTCGAGCCAACGTACTCAACGATGGCCGTGCCTGTGGTCATACTGAATAGCGGGCCCTGCGGGATGGCGCTGTCGTATGGGGACGCCGCCATGTAGTATCGACCGACGGTGGCTCCGGCGACCATGAGCGCGTCGACGGTCTGCCCTGGCGCGATCACCACCACGTCGGTTTCGTACGGGGTGGTGTATGCCGCGTCCGCGCTGACGACGGTGAAGCTGTGGTTCGCAACCTTCAAGAACATGGGCGTGTTCAGCGCCGCGTTGATGATCCGAAGCATGTATCTCCCGTTTCGCGACACCTGAAATTTATACGTCTCTGCATGCAGGCAAATTAAGCTTTATTAACCTTAGACATACCTCATCCAAGCCAATTAACGTCTTAGACATGGTTTTTCTATATGGCATAATGGAGAAGGGCCGGGTCAAGTAGCATACGGTTGGCGCCAGAGCAGTTGTAGAAGTCCCCCGGCTTGCCGTTGATGGTGTAGGCATCAGCATTCCTTGCCGGCATGCCGGTGAGAAACGCCATCTGCTCCAGGTCATAGACATTTGCGTTCCACCACTCGCCGAGGATGACGGTCTCCTCCCTTTGCGGCTTGGGAAACGGGTAGTCCTTGGCGCCGCCGCGCGGTTGGATGACGAGCGCGCCATAGACCGTGGCGCGGAGAAAGGAGATGTGGGCGTGCCACCAAAGGGTTCCCTCTTGACTCGTCACGTTGAAGCGGTACGTGTAGTTGGCACCCGGCTTCACAGGGCACTGCGTCACCATTGACGGACCGTCTGCCCATGGCGTGCCCCGCTGGAAAACGCCGTGCCTGCATGATTGTTAACCGTGATGATACAAATGATGGTTTCTTTTAGCATCCGGAAGCCAATTTCTGTAGTCCCGGCTCATGATAAGCATAGTGAATTTCAGTTACATTCGGCTCGTAATAATTAGCACCCGCCCCTAATTAGCTCTCCTATACTTGATGCGAGATTTAGTTACCAGTGAAGGGTCATGTTGTAGGGTGAGCGATTAACAAGGTGAACAACCACCGTGTCGCCCTCCCGGGCCCTGATTGTCGGGCCGGGGAGCTGGCCGTTCACTGCCGTAATGATCCTTGCCGGCTGGCACAGTTGGCTTATAGACAGATTCCCCACCTGATATTACGTGAAACAGTAAATATAATTAGCAAATAGTACGTCACGTGAATGATGGTACATTATATATAGGAGTCAATAAAGACAAACATTGATGCACAGAAGATGAATTCAACAAATGGAATAGTATACTACTTGAGATGTGCACGGCAAGCCCTGGCCGAGAAGTGCAAGAAAAATGGCGTGTATTTGCATTTGCATTTGCATATGAGCTCTATATATGTGCAATACAATTTATCAGCTAATCCAGTAACTGAATGAAACTACGACATAGGGTCGCAGAGGTACGTTGATCCATGTACATGTTTAATTATCTCTATATGTGCAACAATAGCTATTTGTTACTCGCTTACATTGAATGTGTGCTCCACGACAGCAGCTTGAGCGACAGAGGCAAGCAAGGCGATGAGACCAAAAGGCAGTAACCAAGGCAGAGCCATGACCTTCTACCTGTATGACAATGAAGATCTGATAGCAGGTTTGTTAGAAGAAAATCGTTAAGAGGATGTGACAATCAGATTTGCGACATGAGAGGGTTGTTAACGGACAAGGTGTCTATATATAGGGAGAGATGATAAGACGAAGCTGACTAATACATTAGTCATTCAGTTGGAACACGCAATGTACTTAATTTGTTTGTAGGAACACGTGCTTCTTAGCTATATTCAAAGGTCGCACTTCTTCTAACACAAGTAACGTCACATGATCGGCAGCCACATGCATCGTTGCTTTGAATAGCACTGCTACAATAAGCTCCATCGCAGGCGGCTCCAAACGTATTATTACACGCGGTTTTCAAAACCGTCTGAAACGAAGAACCTGTGATAATCTACAATTTCATAGGCGGACAACTTCAATCACAAATCTTGTTTTTTTCCTTCGTAGGGATTTGACCTTAATCTTTCAAGCATAGATTTATCAATAAGTGAATCTTCCTCATCAGACATGTTAAGCTATGAGTGGCAATGTCTAGGTTAAAAATCTCGACAGGGCTGAAGACAAAGAGATCCTGCTTATGAGTGGCAATGTTCAATTTAGACAGCGTGAAGCTATGATGACAACATTCAACAACATGAAAAGTGATGCCAAGGTTATGCTTGCATCAACCAAGTCATGTTGTGAGGGCATAACACTTGTTGGGGCAAGCATAGAAATCTCAACGAGACTGAAGACAAAGAGATCATGCATAGGAGTGACAATGTTCAGGTTAAACAACGTGAAACTATGATGGCAGCCTTAAACAATATGAAAAGTTATGTCAAAGTTTTGCTTGCATAAATCAAGGCATGTTGTGAAGACATTGCCCCAACAACATGCCTTGGTTGATGCAAGCATAACCTTGGCATCACTTTTCATGTCATTGAAGGCTGCCATCATAGTTTCACGCTGTTTAACTTGGACATTGCCACTCATATGAAGTATCTCTTTATCTTCAGTCCTGTTGAGATTTCTATGCTTGCCCCAACAAGTGTTATGCCCTCACAACATGCCTTGATTGATGCAAGCATAACCTTGGCATCACTGTTGAATGCTGTCATCATAGCTTCACGCTGTCTAACCTGGACATTGCCACTCATATGCAGGATCTCTTTGTCTTCAGCCCTATTGAGATTTCTAACCTGGACATTGCCGCTCATAGCTTAACATGTCTGATGAGGAAGCTTCACTTATTGATAAATCTATCCTTGAAAGATTAAGGTCAAATCCCTATGAAGGAACAAAAACAAAATTTGTGATTGAAGTTGTTCGCTTCATCGCTTGTGTGAACACTAAGAGAGATGGTATTGATTTTTAGTCAATATATTTAGCCATTAGAATTGATAAAGTAGCATGTTCGTAAGTTTTTGAAATGGAGAGAAGGGAAAGAAATTCTTCAAATGGATAGGAAAATCCTTCCAACGTATCGTCAAGCTTCAATTGAAGCTTTCAACAATCCAAATGATGAGTACTGGGTGTTACTTGCATCTACAAGAGCTTGTTGTGAAGGGATTAGCTTGACAGGAGCTTATCAACATCACATGCGGTTCTTAATTAATAGTAGCCTATGAAGACAATGACTTTGCCTAGGCGGCTCTTCATTAAAAACCGCTTGTGATGTTTGAACCAGTACAGGCGGTTCTTTATTAATGGCCGCCCGTGAAAATCATGTATTTACCCATGTGGTGGTTTATTAAGAATCGTCTGTGAAGTTTGTAACAGTACAAGCGGTTCTTTATTAATAGCCCCTGAGAAAATATTGTATTTAAGCAGGCGATTGTTTGTTAAAATCCACCTGTGAGGTTTTGTCATCACAGGCGGTTATTGTTTCATTCGTCACCACAGTCGCAATTTTTTGCGGACCGCCTGTGTTTGAAAAATTGAGACGCCTGTGAAAATACTTTTTGTAGTAGTGTAGATTTGTTTTATTTGTCAAGCTAGTGTTGAATGTTGTGTCGGTATAAAGTCGACAAAATATATTGACTCTGTAACGGTGTTTGCTTACACCAACACTCATAATAGATATTCGATGGTATTTCTGTTTGAAAAAAGGGAGTGTGACACCCGGTTCCGAAAACAGAACTAAGTTAATGCATATGTGTGTCCAGGATGTTCATCACACATACACACGTAATCCACAAATTGAATTCAGAATATAACCACAAATAAATAGTATTTAAGTACTTTATTACATCGACTCATTGTCTCACTCATGAATCTCTAACTTATTCTTGCAGCGGGAGTCTCTAAACGACAACGGAAATAACTAAATAGCAGCAGGCTCCATCTTCAACCCCACAGGCATGTTAACGGTAGTTCGCACGCCTAGTACTCCACATGGTCCTCGAAGTACTCTTCTCCTGTTGCTTATGTTTATGTGATAATGCAAGGGTGAGTACATGTCGTACTCAGCAAGTGCGGAAAAAGTATGACATGTAGCTTACAACAAGGTAGGCAATAAAAAGGCTCATTGCAGCAAGTAAATTTTATTTCACAAACATGATAAACACAACAACTAAGTCTAGGTGAGTTTAATCCTAATATGACCAAGTAAAACAGCAACATTCTTTCATCATAATTCACCATTTATCAAGTCTCATCCAGCCATTAATATTTCTCAAGTTCATCTCATGCTCATAAAATATTCATAACCATCTCATATTCATATAGCCAAAGCCAAACTCATTGTCATGACTCAAAACAGTCCAAAAACCATTCCAATGACCATACCATAACCATACCAAATATCCATCTCAAGTTTTCCCTCTAATCATGGAAGTTGGCCAGGTGCTTGTGACCGGAAGCACGGCTATCATGATAGTTTTACACTCTGCAGAGGTGGCACCACTTTACCCACAAGTTTGTGATTTCGTTACCCGTCGGCGACTGCAGAACCTCCATTATACCAGTACACAACCGTCGGTGTATGGCCAAGAGATCACAAAATAGACTTTACAAAGGGGCTACTAGATGTATGGACTCACTGAGGTTTCACCAGCAGGCTCGAGTCACCATTATCCCATCCACGGGCCCCCTCTTGTGCCATGCGGTTCCCAGGGCTGTCCTCCTCGACTCTCATTCCCCGCGCCATCCACGGTCCATAACGAGCTAGCAACACACCTAATTAATCAGCTAAGCCGCACCCATACTTAGCCTTGTGGTGGCACTGTTTTCCTGGCATATTCTTGCATGAACCGGTCCTTAGATCTATGGCAAGTACCACCATCTCATTCAGCAACACTAACGAACCAAGCTTGCCTAGATCTCCCCGATTCCATGCCCATTAACATCATCAAGATCTCATCATCATTATTCATATGAGTGCAGTAGCTAGACATGTTTTATTTCAGCTTCCCGTATCCCGTGAATTAAGAGAAGCAAAAAGGAAAAACGACCATAGCCGACTCATCAACTTTTCCGACGACAAGGATAGTTAACAAAACTAGTAAACTCCTATAAAAGGGTGTCCCATAAAGTTGACTCAAGCATACACGTTTTCGCAAACAAAACAGTTTCAAAACATGGGGTCAATATGGTCAAGGGGCACTTGCCTTGCTCCCGTGGTTCTTGTTGTTCGAGCGTCTCGAAGCCTTGATGCTGTAGATCCTCGTAGATGTCCTCTTAAGCTTGTTCTTCTACTCATGGTCACGCACATGCAAAATTTACAGCAATCAATCATCATGCACAAACTGTACTCAAGATGCAATGGGTAGATGAATGCAAATCCTATGGTGCAGCTTTATTTAAGCTTGTTCTTCTACTCTTAAGCTTGTTCTTGCATGTTTTAACGGGCTTTCATGGGGTTTTATGATGAACAAGGGTGCTGGGATGAAGTGTGGACATAGTGATGATCTTGACTCAAGATCTAGATCAATTCCACCGTCAAAATCGATCAAAACACGATCTGTTCACACGAAAAAGTTTCTATTCGAAGGGGCAAAGAAAACGGATGCGTAGAAACAGCGGCGACGTCGTAAGATGGGTAATGGAGACCTACCTCACTTCCTCCTTGGTGGCAGGGCCTTCCTTCTAGCAATGGCAGCAGCGGGAAGTTTTTTTATGGATGATTAGGGCAGGACAGATCGTCGGCTCTTTTCCGGCGACGGCGAGGCGTGACGGGGCGCGTCAACAGGGCTCGTCGCCGGGGCTCGACGGCGGGGCTCATCGGCGGGGCTCGCCGATGGGGCTCACCGGCGACTGAACTCCGGCGAGGGGGGGTCCAACTCGGTGAGTTGGGGCTAGGGCCTCCAAGTCGCCGACATGGGAGGGGGGGGAGAGAGGAGGGGGGGCTGCAGCCAAGGGGGGGGGTTGGGTTCTATTTATAAGGGGGGAAGGGGAGAATCCTAATCCAATTGGAAGTAAATGCTAACAAACTTTTCCCCATTTAATTTGGTGCAGCAGCAATGGGGAGGGGAATTCCCAAATGTCGGGAAAATTCCCCTTTTTGGGGGAATTGGGGAATTTGGAGATTTTGGAGAAATTGGAATTAGCTCATTTCAGCTATATTTTTCCCATTCCTCACTATTTCTATGTCACTTACTCCATTTCTACATTTCCCTCTCCATTTTTATGTCCCACTCTCAATTTCTACATGGCCCTTCTCCATTTCTATGCCCCATTCTCCATTTCTATATGCCCTTGTCCATTTCTATGGTTCCTTCCTCCATTTTTGTGGTTCTTTCTCCATTTCTATGGTTCCTTCCTCCATTTCTATGGTCCTTCCTCCATTTCTATGGTTATTTTCTCCATTTCTATGGTTCTTTCCCCATTTCTATAGTTCTTTCTCCATTTCTACTTCTTTTATAATGTTTCTCTACATGAAAAATGTATGCAATGCATGGAAATGAATTTGAGGGTGTTACAGTGAGGTTGCAATAAACACCTAAAGAAAGGTTATCCTCTACATTACGATACAATTCTTCCATCGAGACTAATCAAACATACTTGGCAACTTACAGAAATGTTAATTTTCAGTTTCCTAGCATCTTCTTTTTGGATATTGCTGGAGAAACGGGCATGTACTGCCCACCACCTCCAACAACAGGGATAGTCAAATACTCCCTGTGTTTTATATTAAATTTCGTTCAAACAGCACTAGGTGTTAGAACTGGGAGCCGAGGGAAGGCAACTGCTCAACGATGGCTGGATATTTTATGTGGTGGGAGATTGAAGATGAACAGTAACACATGTTAGAATATCTTAGCTCGTGTTAGTTACAGAGTCTAGCTCGTATTAGATACGGACTTGTACACATCCTATTATAAATATAAGTTGATTTGACCTTGGGGTCATCACCGAATAATCCTTCTCCCATGATACCAGGGCCATCTTCGGTTCTCATCAAAAATCATCGACTTCTTATTTGATTCCGACGAAATCTTCGGCGAACACCAGATTGCTTCTCCTTCTTAGTTCTCAAGATGTCAGGTCTTGCAGTCATCAATGATCTCCACCCCAATGCAGATTATTGGGCATCCCGTATCGGAGAAGCTAACTAGAGAAAATTTTCTAGTTTGGAAAGCGCAGGTATTACCTGTTGTGCGTGGTGCACAACTCACCAGGTACCTTGATGGTTCAAAGGTTGCGCCGCCCAAGAAGATTATTGTTGAAGATATCAACAAAAACAAAGTAGAGATTGATAATCCAGAGTATGCTCACTGGATTGCCCAAGATAAAATAGTTCTTGGTTATTTGAACTCTACCTTGTCCAGAGAAGTTATATCTCAGGTTGTTCGGTTTGAAACTGCACATGAAGTCTGGAGCTGCCTCATGAGTATGTTTTTGTCTGTCTCTAAATCTCGTATTATTTAGATTCGTTCACAACTAGCTAGAGAGCAGAAGGGAGATCAATCTGCCACCAAATACTTTGCCAAAATGATAGCATATGCAGATGAATTAGCAGCGGCTGGTAAACCACTTGAGGAAGAGGAGGTTATCTTCTATATTCTTACTAGATTAGATGCTGATTATAATCCATTCGTATCTGATATGGCTCGAGAAGCTGATCTCAAAATAAGTGAACTTTATGCACAATTGTTGTCCTTCGAGGCAAGATTGGAATCTCAAACTAGTGAACAACACTTTACATCTTCTGCAAACTCGGCCTTTCGTGGAAGGGGCCGAGGACGGGGTCGTGGTGGTAGATCTAACAGGGGGCGATCAGGTGGACATGGTCGTTGTGATGGACCAAAAATAACGTGCCAACTCTATGGTTACAAAGGCCACATTGTCCAGACCTGTCGAAGACGCTTTGGCAGAAATTTCACAGGGAATTTCGAAGAAGAGAATTCTCAAAGGAGCTTTGTTGGCTCTGCCACGATACCATCTTATGATGTGGATACCAATTGGTATTCAGACACCGGAGCAACCGATCATATAAGTGGGGAACTAGATAAAATCACTACAAGAGAAAGATATGAAGGTCATGATCAAGTGCAAAGTGCCAATTGGATAGTATGAAAATTACACACGTTGGTCATGCCTCTTTTTATGCTCCTTCTCGAAAGTTACATCTCAAAGATATCTTACATGTTCCTAGTGCCAAGAAAAGCTTAGTTTCTATCCATCGCCTTACCTCTGATAATGATGCCTTTGCTGAATTCCACCCCGATTTCTTTTGTTTCAAGGATTGAACCACGAAGAGAATACTTCTTTCCGGCAGATGCATTAATGGTTTATATCCTATTCCCCATCAAGCAAGGCTGAATCTCAACACAACTAAGTGCTCTCCAAACATGTGGCATGAGCGCTTAGGTCATCCGTCTCCAGTCATAGTTCAGAAGATTATTTCTAGATTTAGCATTCCAGTTAGTAAAGATCTCAAGTCCGAGCTGATTTGTGGCTCGTGTCAAAAGGATAAAAGCCATCAACTCCCATATCAAAAATCTCATAGTGTTGCTAGTTCTCCTTTAGAACTCATTTGCTCGGATGTATGGTGACCTGCCCCTCAATCTATAGGACGACATAAATACTATGTAAGCTTCTTGATAGTTATAGTCGATATACTTGGGTTTATCTTCTTAAGAAAAAGTTTGATGTATTCCAAGTCTTTATGAATTTTCAACAACTCGTTAAGAGATTGTTTTACAAGAAGATAATTACCATGCAAACTGACTGGGGGTGAATATCAAAAGCTCAATGACTTTTTTCAGAAAATTAGCATCACCCATCATATATCCTGTCCTTTTGCTCATCAACAAAATGGATTGATCGAGAGAAAACATAAGCATATTGTCGAAGTAGGCCTTGCCATTCTAGCTCAAGCTTCTATGCCACTCAAATTCTGGGATAAGGCCTTTCTAGCCGCTGCCTACTTGATCAATAGAACTCCCTCTCGTATTCTTGATTATCAAACTCCCCTTGAACGAGTTTACAAAGACAAACCCAAGTATTCAGTCTTGAAAGTCTTCGGTTGTACGTGCTGGCCAAATCTCAGACCTTACAATCAACATAAGCTTCAATTCAGATCAAAACAATGTGTATTCCTTGGGTATAGTGGCCTACACAAGGGGTACAAATGTCTAGATATGTCAACAGGTCGTGTGTATATCTCTAGGGATGTGCCCTTTGATGAGAGTCTTTCCTTTTTCAAAACTCAACAGCAATGCCGGTCACCCATTAAAATCCGAAATATTCCTTCTTCCAACGTTTCTTCTCAACCCTAGTAACTTTCAAAGTAGTATACAAGGGCGTGATAATGTGAGTAATTTTTCATCTAACCCAGCTGATGAGGTCTCAGAAAACAATGTATTTCAAATACATGAAGAAACAGGTGAAAATTCGGATCAGATTGAACAAGAAATAAGAGGAGAAGCAAATACAGAAAATGACAACCTGGGTGCTGAAACTAATGCGGATTCCCTGCCTGCTTGTCAGCCATGTCAGGGAGAATCAGACCGAATCATGTCGCCATCGGGATCGATGTTGGATTCGCGTGCACAACAGAGGTCTGTGCAGAGCATTGGTGGATTTGTTGTGGCTGAAGAGTCTATGGCCTCCGGTATTCAAACTCAAGATAATTTTAATCCAGCTGATATGATTATTCCGGAAAGGAATATTGATAAAAAATAACTTAAGACCTCGCAGCAGGCTGTCACAAGGTATTAGACAACCTCGAATTGCAACTGATGGTACAATCAGGTATGAAGTTCAAAGAGGAAAAATAAAATATGGGATGATAGCAACATGTGAACCAACCAACTGGAAAGAAGCCTTGTCACAAGAAAATTGGAGATCAGCGATGAATGATGAATATAATGCACTTATGCACAACAATACATGAGATTTTGTACCTCCAAAACCAAGAATCAATGTCATTGACTCAAAGTGGGTGTATAAAATTAAGAGAAAAGCTAATGGATCAATTGATCGGTTACAAGGCTAGATTAGTAGCTAAAGGTTTCAAACAAAGGTATGGTATAGACTATGAAGAGACTTTTAGTCCTGTGGTGAAAGTTGCAACCATCATAATAATTCTCTCTATAGCTATTTCTAGAAACTGGTTGATTCGCCAATTAGATGTGAAAAATGCTTTTCTACATGGTATATTGGAACAAGACGTTTATATGCGTCAACCTCATGGGTATCTTGATAAAGAACATCCACACTTTCTCTGCAAACTTAACAAGGCGATCTACAGTTTGAAACAGGCTCCACGTGCTTGGTATTCTTGACTAAGCAGCAAGCTAATTGAGCTTGGTTTTTTGGCATCTAAGTTAGATACTTCACTATTTTTCTACACAACAAAGGAGGTAACTATGTATCTACTCATATATGTTGATGATATCATCCTGATCAGCTCAAATCAGAAAGCAGTTGATACTCTTTTGTCAGATTTGAAAAATGATTATGCATTAAAGGATCTTGGCAATCTTCATTATTTTCTGGGTATTGAAGTTCTTAGAAACAACAAAGGGCTTGTTTTATCACAAGGAAAGTATGCCTCAGATCTTCTAGCACGAGTAGGAATGAAAAACTGCAAAGGAGTTTCAACTCCCTTATCAGTTTCGGAGAAATTATTAAAGCATGAAGGAACTGTCTTAGTGCAGAGGAAATCACAAAATATCGAAGTATAGTGGGAGCTCTCCAATATTTAACCATAACACGGCCTGACATAGCTTTTTTAGTTAACAATGTGTGCCAATTTCTTCAAGCTCCTACAACATCACATTGGTTAGCTGTGAAAAGGATTTTAAGATTTTTGAGCAATGATGTCAATGCAGGCCTAGCTATCATGCCTTCAAAATCATCACTCATAAGTGCCTTCTCTGATGCGGATTGGGCAGGGTGTCCGGATGATCGATGTTCTACAGGAGGCTTTGGGGTGTTTATTGGTCCTAACTTAGTTTCTTGGAGCGTAAGAAAACAAGCAACTGTGTCGAGATCAAGTACAGAAGCAGAATATAAGGCACTTGCTAATGCTACGGCAGAAGTCATTTGGGTTCAAATGCTGCTTAAGGAGCTTTTGTTACCTCAACCGTCATCAGCAGTACTTTGGTGTGATAATCTTGGAGCCACCTATTTACCAGCAAATCCGGTGTTTCATGCTCGTACGAAACATATAGAGGTGGACTATCACTTTGTTCGTGAAAGAGTTCAATAGAAGCTTCTTGAGATTCGACATATATAATCTGATGATCAGATTGCAGATGGTTTTACTAAACCATTAGGTGGAAAACAGTTCAAGAAATTTCAATACAATCTTAACTTATATGTTAGATAAGTTTAGATTGAGGGGGCGTGTTAGAATATCTTATCTCTTGTTAGTTACGGAGTCTAGCTCGTATTAGATACGTACTTGTAGACATCCTGTTATAAATATAAGTTGATTTGACCTTGGGGTCATCGCCGAATAATCCTTCTCTCAACTCGCCGGGTTATGGAGCACCGAACGCCTACAGCGCCAAACACTGTGTCTACTGCAAGTTCCACACGCTCAATCCATGATTACAGGGGCAAATTTATATGCACCCAGAGCAACTAACTCCCGAAGTCACCGGTGGCCACGATACGTTCTTCACGCCATGCCGCACGACGCTAGCTCCAACTCGCGCACATGGTGCACCCATGACGGTCGCTTAGACGACTCCTTCCGTGGCTCAACACCCTGCACCTGATCGCCTGCTTTGCGCACACACGCCGGACACGATCATGGGCCAAAACACGCACGCACCGGCGCAAGTCGCTCGAACACAGTCGTGCTCGCTCATGCGATCGGGTTTTATTCCAACAATCTCCCCCTAAAACACGATCGCCGAGACTCCAATCACAGAAGCGTCGGCTCCTCGTAGGAGTGGGCGAGAAGAGCCTCCTCCTCTTTCTTCGGCTTGAGGCAGTTGCGGACGAAATGGCCATGGGTGCCGCAATTGTAACATTTTCCGATGGAACTCTTCGGTTTGCTTCGCGCCTTCCACTCCGCCTCCGTGAGCAGGAGCTGATCGCTGCGTCGCTCGCCGCCGGCCTGTTCACGCCGCCGGCATATTTCGTCGAAGGCATTGAGTCTCCCCAGCACTTCAACGAAAGGATCCGATCCACGTCGCAGAATTGCTCAATTCCCGCCACGGCCTGGTACAAACGATCTGGCATAGTGTCGAGAAGTTTCTTCACCACGGCGGCATCCCGAGCGTCGAGCCCAGGCTGGCGTGCCTCGCCGCCATGCCACTGATCTTCCCGGTGAATTCGTCGAGCGATTCTCCATCGCCCATAGACAAACAGTCAAATTCACCCTTCAATGTGGACAAGCAAACTTCCTTCACTCGATCCACGCCGACGAACCTCGATCTGAGGCTGTCCCACACCTCCTTCACCGTCGGCTTCGTTGAGATCTGCATAAGAATGTCCTCGGGCAAGACTTGCAGTAGCTGTGCCCTCGCAACCTTGTCCTTGCGCTCGTCCACGTGCGTGCTGTCCTCTAGAGCTACCGCCAGACACTAGGTAGTTCATTTTTAATTCATTTTCTTGTTCAAAACGTTAACTATTGTGGAACCGAGGTAGTAACTGTTTCTGCCCCCTATTGTACTGAAACCTAGAGACAGCGCTGCATCTCTTCTCCGAATGTCCTATGGCCATGCATCTTTGGGCTGAAACGAGCAAGTGTATAGCAGATCCGTGGTTGCACCAAACAAACTGGTCTATTGGAGACTCCATTGCGGATTGGTTTGATGGACTATTGGATGAGTTGGGCACATGCCGGACCAGGGACATCAGAACACTCATTATCACTGTATTATGGACCATTTGGACAGAGCGTAATAGCCGGATCTTTGAAGCAGTGGGCCGAACGATTGACAGCTTAGTTCTGGGAATGAAGGACGAGCTTAAATTGTGATGCGTAGCTGGATCAAGGCACTGAGCTGCATTTGTGTCTCATCACGCAGGCCGCTAGCATGTTTTTTGCGCTGTTATTGTAGTCCAATTTACTCTTTGTACATGTAGTTTCCCTGCCATATAATTGAACGCTAGACACCAGCCCTGTGAAAAAAATAACATCTTCTTTCAACCAACGATCTGAGTTCTCAGATCTATTTCATGTTTCGTGCACATGTTATTTTTTATTTTTAGGATTATACCTTGATTATAGAAAAAAACTATCGATTCCATGCTATAGATACGCTGTTGTTATCTTTAGCACCCATGCAGTATGAATCAGATTTGGGAGCACCTACCATACCTGTTGATTGCCTGCCAGTTAATGGTGTGAATTAGGATGCGCTTCCTGATATTGAGGTCCAATCAGGTGTCGAGGCTGACGCACCCTCCGTCCATCCGTACGTACGCGCCTATAAAATAATATTAGACGTCCAAAGGTACGTACAGATGGTACGGTCACATATTCTGTGGTCCGGTCTTCTACTTCTGATTCTACTTCTCATGTTGCTGCTATGGAGCATCCCATGTGGCGTCAGGCCATGAATGATGAATTTCAGACACTGCTTAAAAATAAAACATGACACTTAGTACCTCATCATACTAGTATTAATGTCATTGACTGCAAACGGGTCTTCAATCTGAAGCAAAAGCCAGATGGGTCTATTTTGACCGCTACAAAACACGTCTAGTTGCTAAAGGTTTCAAACAACAATATAGAATTGATTATGATGATACTTTCAGTCCAGTTGTTAAACCAACTACTATTCGACTTTTATTGTCTCTTGTTGTTTCTCGAGGTTAGTCTATTCGACAAATAGATATTCAGAATGCTTTTCTACATGGCCTTCTTCATGAAGATGTTTATATGAAACTACCACCTGGATTTGTGGATTCTCAACATCCCAGTTACCTTTGCAAGTTGGATAAATCTCTTTATGGTCTCAAACAAGCACCACGTGCCTGGTTTTCTCGCCTTAGCTCCAAACTCTTGGAGTTGGGATTTACAGCCTTAAAGGCAGACGTCTCTCTTTTTATTTTTAACAAGGATGATATTCACATATATATTGTTATTTATGTGGATGATATTATTATAATCAGCTCGTCTTCTGTGGCTACTGAGAGACTCCTTACACAACTTAAGGCTGATTTTGCAGTAAAAGATCTTGGTAGACTCAGTTATTTTCTTGAAATTGAAGTATGTCATTCCTCTCATGGGCTCATTCTGACACAACACAAATACATACAAGATTTATTATCCCGGACTAATATGCTCACCTCCAAAGTTATGTCCACTCCTATGGTTCCTACTGAGAAGTTGGGACTACATATGGGCGAAAAGCTCTCGTCTGAAGACACTACAAGATATCGAAGTGTTGTTGGTGCCCTCTAATATCTATCATTAACAAGGCCTGATATTTCTTTCTGTGTCAACAGAGTCTGCCAATTTCTATCAACTCCAACTACTGTACATTGGGCGGCGGTCAAAAGGATTCTAAGATATCTTCATGAAACAATTGATATGGGAATATGCTTCACCAAGTCTGGCTCTTCACTGCTTACTGCCTTCTCAGATGCTGATTGGGCTGGGAATCCTGATGATCGTCGAAGCACTGGCGGATATGCCATATTTTTTGGTGGCAATCTTATTTCTTGGAGTTCACGCAAACAGCCAACAGTGTCTCATTCACGTACAGAGGCTGAATATAAGGTAGTTGCTGATGCTACCGCAGAATTAATTTGGATTCAGGTGCTTTTGCGTGAGCTTGGGATTTCGCAATCACGAGCATCCAGTCTGTGGTGCGATAATATTGGTGCCACCTATTTATCTGCCAATCCAATTTTTCATCGACGGACGAAGCATGTTGAGGTTGATTATCACTTCATTCGTGAATGAGTATCATCTCATCAACTCGATGTGAGATTTATGTCATCTAAAGATCAGCTCGCCGATATTATGACCAAGCCATTACCGGTCTCCTCCTTCGATAATTTTCGACGCAATCTAAACTTAGTATCACACCGTCCAGATTGAGGGAGATGTTAAACATAGAAGCCTATATCAATATTTGGTATGCTATATTGATTACCATATATGTCGGAAGTATACTTGGCATGATATATTGGGTACCATATATGTCATAGGTATATTTAGTATGCTAGATAGACTACCATATGCATCAGTAGTATATTTGGTAAAGAATATGTTATGCATAGTAGTCTATATTTATAGATAGAAAGAAATCATCTATTCTTGGAACATATGTAACATACCATGTATATATTTCTCTATAAATATAAGAGACCATGACCCATAGTGGTCATTCAGCGCCATACAATCTATCAACCTGTTCCACATGATCTACGACTGGAATTCCCATAGCCATCTTCTTCATCCCAAGGTCTCTTAAGCTCTGAAATTTAAATGACCAAACCTCATCTGCCATAGCCAACCTTCATCAGAGATCTTGGCCATCAGACATACTGGCTTGACTGGTTTTCAGAGTTGCAACATAGAGTCTGTTTGAGACTCTTGAGGCTTTGATTAGCAATGTACTGTCCAGACCATAAATACACATGCTCCCATCCTCCATCACAATTCTGCACCCCCCTTATTCCAGTTGTACAAGACTGATAATATTACTTTTCAACTTGGGAATGAAATAGATGTCAGAAAGTGCCTTGTGTTCTTCATATAAGCCACTGAAGACTATAGATCCCAATCCACATATATCCACCTGTGATCCATCACCAAAGCGTACCTTTCCCTTTACAGAATCATCAAGTGAGGATAAAAGGACTTCTCTCCAGTCATATGCTTACTGGCACCACTGTCAAGATACCACTGAACATCTCCTGCAGAACTCTGAATTGCACCTTCTTCATTCAGATTAGCCTCTTGTGTCTGAAACTCAATCTTTGTCAGTAACAAAGCTGGGTGTTCACCATCTGTTCTGGTCAGATGTGCCTCTTCCTCTTTCAGATCACGCTTTGGCTTTCTACAGTCTCTGATCCAATGGCCCCCTAAAACCATAGTTTCTACACTTCCCTTTTCTATGTATAGTTCCTTCAGACGTGACCTTGCCTTTGTTGTCACATTGTATGTTCTGGGCGTCCTCCTGCCTTTGCTTTATCTTGAAAGGTACCCCCAGACTTGTTATTTGTCGTGAATTCTCTGGCGTTATACGATGCTTGTACCTTGCCAGCCATTCATCTTCGGTTAGCAGTAGACGTTCGGACTTGTCCGTGACATCCCCATTGCCTCCAAGCCTATCTTCTGCAGCTCTTAATCTCCCCATCAGTTCATCCACTAAGAGCTTGTTGAGATCAAGGAGAGTCTCTGTTAGACACTGTAATTAAGTGTGTGTCACAGGGGTATATTAGTCATTAGAGAGGGATTAGGGTTAGAGGTAGTTTAGTTCTTTTTCCCCTCCTAATCCCTCTATATAATCAAACCTGTACCTCAGCATTATCAATCATCTAATACAGCCACCATTAGCCCTCTAATATGGTATCAGAGCTAGGAAATAATTAGGATTACGGCAGAACCCTAACCCTAATGGCCAAGCCGCTGCCACAGCCCTGGGCTTGCGCCACCGCCGCCCCTGACGGTGCGCCGCCCATCGTAGGAGACGCCACCGCCCCTGCCGGTGCGCCACCCGCCGCCGCCGCCGCTGCCGGTGCGCAGCACGCCGCCGCCCCCGCTGTTGCGCCGCACGCCCACGCCGCCGTGCCGAGGGCCACAGCGTCTTACGCTGCCGCCTCTGAGCCCTGGGCCGTGCCCGCTGGTGCCGCCGCCGCCACCAGGCACCATGCCGCCGTGCCCTGGGCCGCCGCCACTAGCGCCCCACCCGCCGCCGCCGCGCCCTTGATCCAGGCGGCTCCACCCGGATTCGGGCCGCCCCCACCCGGATGGGGGCCGTGCACGCATAGGGGGGCGCCTCCTCTGGAGGGCTGCCACCGCCTCTGGAGTGGCCGCCGCCCCCTGGCCCGCCAGCTCTGGAGGGGCTGCCGCCTCTGGAGGGGCCGCAGCCCCCTGGTCCCTCGCCACTGGAGGTGCTGCCGCCTCTGGAGGGGCCGCCGCCACCTCTGGAGGGGCCGCTGCCACCTCTGGAGGGGCTGCCGCTCCCTGGAGCGCTCGAGCACCCGTGTGTTCCGGTCCCTAGAGGTGCTGCCGCCCCTTCTCTCTCTCCGAAAACCGGTCCGGCTGCCGGTGGACCCCTCGTAGGTACCACCGGTAACCCCGCCACCGCTGTCACTTTCATGGCAGGTACTTCCATGCTACGGGACTCGACCGGCCTCGACATCGACGGGAGCACCACGACGGCTGTCCCGCCGATTCCGTTCCGAGTCGCTGCTGAGAACGCAGCTTCTTCTTCCTATGGCACAAACACTAGGGATACCTCCGACATCGCCACAGCACTGGCTGCCTCTCGCGAGCGCGAGCGGGCACTCGCTCTTGCCCTAGAGCAGGAGTGTACCTCCATGGCCTCGCTATCCCACCAGCTCGAGGAGAATGCTCACCGATCAACGAGTGCTGCCCACGAGCCTCCCTCGTACGCTGGTACGTACTCGGCTTCACTTGTGGCCACTCTTCATGCGCAGGCCGCAGGGATTCAGAACATCCGGACGCTCATGCCGGTTGTTTTCAGCTCCGAGTCCACCTTATAGACCTGGTGGCGTGATATGGTGCTCCTCACGCTGAGGCGCTACTGCCTCGACGACCACGTCCTCTAGGACGATTCTTCAGTACTAGTGTCCTCGATCAGCATGGACAGCCTGGTCCTATCCTGGATTCTTGGCTCCTTGACGGAGGACCTATAGAACATCGTCAAGCAGCGTGGTGGCGGCACTGCTCGACGGGCCTGGCTGGTCCTTCAGCAGCGGTTTCTAGGGAACCGTGTGACTCGAGCCCTCCACGTCAGCACTCGGTTCCAAACCACCATCCAGGGTGATCGTTCTATCTTCACCTACTGTCGGGAGATGAAGGGCATGGCGGATGCCCTACGTGACCTTGCTGAGCCGATCACCGATAGCGCTCTTGTTCTTCAGGTTCTTCAGGGCCTGAATGAGCGCTATTGTCATCTACGGACGTGGCTACTCTGACTGGAGCCACTACCTACCTTCGAGAAGGTATGGTCTGATCTTGAACTGGAGGAGATCACTGCAGGAGGCTCTACTGGCTCCGGATCTGCCACGGCCTTCTATGGCTCTGGGCAGTCCCCTCGTCCACCCTTACCAGCTGCAGGTGGACCACCGTCACGACCACCTTCCACTCCAAGCACTCCTACCAGTACAGGAGGTGGAAACCGTCATCGCCGAGGAAAGAACGGCGGCCGTGGTGGTAGCGGTGCAGGAGGCACTCCCACAGCCACGGCTTTGACTACTGGTGGTAGTGGTGGTACCGGCCAGGGAGGCGCACCCTGGCCCACACCCTACAACCCGTGGACTGGCCAGATCTACATGTGGCCTGGGTCGTCCCCGGGTTCTCACTTCCACGACCACCACGTCCCCAGCCGGCGTTCGCGGCCACCTCGGGCTACAGTGGACCAGCCCAAAGTGCTGGTAGGCCGCCAGCTCAGGCCTATAGTGGTCCTGGATAGTCCTCTGACAGACAGTCAGCCTCGACCTACGGAGGCACTGACTATCGTGTTGAGTACTCGTAGCCATCGGTACCTCTCCAGGAGCCACCGTCGATGTGGGATCGACAGTCGCTGGCTTCCTCCTTCAGCACCATGCACCTTACTCCACCAAGTGCCAACTGGGTAGTCGATTCCAGAGCATCATACCATACCACTCCTAATCCCGGTATACTCTCTTGATCCACCCATCCTCCCAATCCCTCTTTTCCTTCATCTATCGTTGTTGGGAATGGGTTCGTTCTTCCAGTCACCTCGGTAGGTGATTCCGGTCTCCCGGGTTCTTTCCAGCTTAAAAACATTCTTGTCTCTCCGGATATCATTCAAAACTTGCTTTCTGTTCGCCGTTTTACCGTTGACAAGATCCTTTTGGTTTGTCTGTGAAGGATCTTTCCAACCGGCGACCTCTTTTTCGATGTGATAGCTCGGGGCCCCTATACAAACTTCGGCTTCCTACTTACGCTGCATCACCGTCGTTTGCTTTGACTACGACAGCTTCATCCACCATCTGGCATCGCCGGCTTGGCCACCCTGGTGCAGATGCTATGTCGAAGTTGTTCAGTAGTTCAGTTATCTCGTGTTCTAAGGGCACACATGACTCCTTATGTCATGTCTGTCAGCTTGGTCGCCATGTTCGGCTTCCTTTTCCCATTTCTGTGACTCGTGTTGAGCACACGTTTGATCTTATACACTGTGATTGGTGGACATCTCCCATTACCAGTGTATCGGGCTTTAATTATTACTTGGTGATCATTGATGATTTTTCTCACTTTTCCTAGACTTTTCCATTACGATTGAAGTATGAGACTTTCGTCACTCTTTCTCACTTCTTCGTTTGGATTTCTACTCAGTTTGGGTGCACCATTTGAGCTGTCCAGTGCGATAACGGACGCGAGTTTGATAACTCCGCGTTTCATAATTTCTTTGCACATGGGGTAAACTACGCATGTCTTGTTCGTATACCTCTCCTCAAAATGGCAAGGCAGAGCGCATGATTCGCACCACCAATGATGTCATGCGCTCCCTAATGTTCCAGGCGTCTATTCCAGCCCGATACTGGGTGGAGGCTCTTCATACTACCACACTTCTGATTAATCGTATTCTCACCAAGGCGATTCGTGCCTCCACCCCCTACTTTGCTCTATATGGCACTGATCCTCTTTACGATCACCTTCGAGTTTTCGGGTGCGCTTGCTACCCTAACCTTTCCGCCACTGCCCCACATAAGCTTGCGCCCCACTCAACACGGTGTGTTTTTCTCGGGTATTCCCTTGATCATAAGGGTTACCGGTGCTTAGATCTCACTACTCACCGTCTTTTGATCTCTCGGCACATCGTCTTCGACGAGTCATCCTTTCCTTTCTCCACCACCTCTTCCGATTCCACCATAAAGCTGGACTCCCTTTTCCTACTGACCTCGAGGCTGCCTCCCAGCTGCCTTGGCCTATTTCTTCTGCAGGATCGACACGAGCTACGCCTCAGGTGCCCCCGGCGCCGACTGCTGCACCTCGTGCGGCATCGACACCTCTGGCGTCACCCGCTGCACCTCATGCGGCATCGACGCCTTTGGCGTCACCCGCTGCGCGATGCGCGGCCTCGGCTTCCCCAACGTCACCTGCTGTACCTCAGGTGCCACCGGCGTCACCAGCTGCACCACGTGCGGCATCAACGCCTCTGGCGTCACCTGCTGCACCATGTGCGGCATCAGTGCCTGCGGCATCACCAGCTGCCTCCCCGACGTCACCTGCAGCGAGCACGACGCCACCAGCTGCGCCACACGCGGCACCGACGACGACTTCTTGCTTTGCTGACCCCGCACATGTCTACCAGCGACGAGTGCAGGGGGGAGGGGTGGGGAGCTCCTGCTCCAGCTACGCCATGCGCGGCCTCGAGACCCACTCTCATATACCCACGACGAGAGAAGATGGTTGTACCCGAGCGGCCACTGTACAACCCCCCTCTCCTTCACAGGGATCCTGGTCACGTCCACCCGATGGTGACTCGACGTGCGTCCGGGAGTCTTCGGCCAATTGAGCGGTTCGACGGAGCCGCTTTCTCGTCGATGACATCTCCACCGACCGAGCCTTCTTTGATCTCACGCATACCTACTTCCGTGCGTAGCGTCCTCGCCGACCCTCACTGGCGCCGCGCTATGGAGGAAGAGTATGAGGCCCTGCTTTCCAACCGGACCTGGGACCTGGTTCCCCGTCCCAATCGTGGCAATGTTGTCACGGGCAAGTGGGTATTCACGCAAAAGAAGAAGGCGGATGGTACCTTGGAGAGGTACAAGGCTCGTTGGGTACTCCGGGGTTTCACTCAGTGCCCTGGAGTCGATTACGACGAGACTTTCAGCCCGGTGGTGAAGCCAGCGATAGTTCGTACCGTACTGTCGCTGGCTCTCTCGCATTCTTGGTCTGTCCACCAGTTGGACGTCAAGAACTCCTTCCTCCATGATGCACTAACCGAGACGGTGTACTGCAGTCAGCCGGCAGGATTTGTAGATTCAGCTCACCCAGACATGGTCTGTAAGCTGAACAAATCCCTATACGGACTGAAGCAGGCACCGCGAGCCTGGTATAGCCGGTTCGCCTCTTTCTTGGTTTCACAATGGTTTGTCGAAGCTAAGTCGGACACTTCGCTGTTTGTCTATCGACGGGGCAGTGACACTGCTTACCTCCTATTGTACGTCGATGACATTGTACCAACAGCGTCTAGTCCGGCTCTGCTTCGGTGAACTATTTCTGCTTTGCAGCAGGAGTTCACTATGAAGGACCTAGGCCGTCTCCACCACTTCCTGGGTATTACGGTCGAGGACTGACCAGACGGCCTATTCCTTCACCAGCGACAGTACTGCCTGGATATCCTCCAGCGAGCGGGCATGGCTGAGTGCAAGCCGTGCTCCACTCCAGTGGATACTCAGGAGAAGCTCACCGCTATCGACGGGACACCCGTCTCTGACCCCACTTCTTACAGGAGTCTTGCAGGTGCTCTTCAGTACCTCACCTTCACCAGGCCGGATATCTCATATGCGGTTCAGCAGGTGTGCCTCCACATGCATGACTCGAGGGAACCGCACCTCACCACTATGAAGCGGATTCTTTGGTATCTACGAGGCACCCTCGACTACGGCCTCCTCCTTCGGCATGACACGGCCTCTGAGCTGGTCGTGTACACTGAAGCTGATTGGGCAGGCTGCTCGGACACATGACGTTCTACTTCTGGGTACGCCGTCTTCCTGGCGGCAACCTCGTCTCCTGGTCCTCGAAGCGACAGCCCGTGATGTCGCGCTCGAGTGCTGAGGCGGAGTATCGTGCCGTAGCTAACAGCGTTGCTGAGGCCTCCGGGCTTCAGCAGCTACTACAGGAGCTCCACACTCCCATCGCCAGGAGCACCCTCATCTACTGCGACAACGTCAGTGCCGTGTACCTCTCCACCCAACCCGGTCCAGCATTAGCGCACGAAGCATGTGGAGATTGACCTCCATTTTGTTCGTGAGCGGGTTGCACGGGGCGAGGTTCGGGTAGACCATGTCCCGACGATGACGCAGTTCGCCGACATCTTCACGAAGGGCCTCCCTTCGTCGCTGTTCTCCGAGTTTCGGTCCAGTCTCAACATCTGCAGTGGCTAGATGTTGTGACTGCGGGGGGGGGGGGGGGGTGTTAGACACTGTAATTAAGTGTGTGTCACAGGGGCATATTAGTTATTAGAGAGGGATTAGGGTTAGGGCCAGTTTAGTCCTTTTTCCCCTCCTAATCCCTCTATATAATCAGACCTGTACCTCAGCATTATCAATCATCTAATACAGCCACCATTAGCCCTCTAATATCTCAATGGAAAAGGCAATCTGCATGTAACGTGGTGCAACTACACGCAAAAATTTCTTGACAACCCGGACCTCTTCAAGCGACTCACCGAGTGTTTGAAGACTGCTGGCTAGGCCAGTGATCCTGATTGCGAAATCGTCGACTGTCTCCCCATCTCTGAACTGAAGGTTCTCAAACTCCTTGATCAACTGCTGGGCATTGGCTTCTCTCACACGATCAAATCCTATTCGCATGCTTTTCACCGACTCCCACGGCTTCACGAAGGGCCTCCCATCGTCGCTGTTCTCCGAGTTTCTGTCCAGTCTCAACATCTGCAGTGGCTAGATGTTGTGACTGCGGGGGGGAGGGGGTGTGTTAGACACTGTAATTAAGTGTGTGTCACAGGGGCATATTATTCATTGGAGAGGGATTAGGGTTAGGTGTAGTTTAGTCCTTTTTCCTCTCCTAATCCCTCTATATAATTAGACCTGTACCTCGGCATTATCAATCATCTAATACAGCCACCATTAGCCCTCTAATATCTCAATGGACAAGGCAATCTGCATGTAACGTGGTGCAACTACACGCAAAAATTTCTTGACAACCCGGACCTCTTCAAGCGACTCACCGAGTGTTTGAAGACTGCTGGCTAGGCCAGTGATCCTGATTGCAAAATCGTTGACTGTCTCCCCATCTCTGAACTGAATGTTCTCAAACTCCTTGATCAACTGCTGGGCATTGGCTTCTCTCACATGATCAAATCCTATTCGCATGCTTTTCACCGACTCCCACGGCTTCTTTGCACTTTCTTAGAGGCCAGTGACATGTGCATGTCGCCGGGAACGCCTCTGAGTATTGCCGCCAGAGCAAGTCGGTCCTCCTGGCGATCCTTGACCTCAGACTCCACGACATGCCATAGGTCTTTAGATTCAACATTAACGTGCATGACGAGAGTCCACTGATTGTAATTCGTCGGGACATCATTGGATACACCAATGAACTTCCAGACTCTTTCACAATCCGCTAGATCACAACAGAGCCTGCACCACCACTTGGACCTTCACCAGTGACTGGTCTCGGTGGTGACTGTCGTCCGGCCATCGCCTATCAGCTCCACAGCTCCAACCTGGCTCTGATGCCACGTGTTGGCGCAGGATCACCAGACACAAGAACTCGCACGCCAAGAACGTGTCACGAACTCGCCGTGGTGACCACACAGAGACAAAGTTTGTGGACTGAATATGAGACAATATTTTGCAATGGGCTCGACACACCCATAACCAAACTTCATGGCATTTTTATAGATGGATTACAACAGAAACAGCACACCCACGTACTCACTCGTACACACTAACAAACTGACTACCTGGTCTTCAAGTCGTGCCCGCCTAGCGTGTTATCCGCCCAAGTCGGTACTTCACTCCCGTCGACCCTGGATCTCTTCTGACCACCAACGCTAGATGAGTCATGATCCGTTATTGAAACATGATAAGGCTACGACAAGATTAGCTAACACCACATACGACTGAAAATTAGCTACTCCCAGCAATTTAAGGTACCACGGTTGTTAGCGTATTTTCATGTTTAAACGTCCCACATCGTCTGATAGCTTTAAAGCTTTCTCTACTTTTCACAGGTCAGAGGATAAGCTGTGGCTGGTGGTTACATTCAAGAACTTGACGACTGACAGTTACTGGACTTTTTCACCCATTGAGGAAGTGGAGTACCGCGGGCTGTTGGCATATATATAATGAGTCTGATAATTACTCGACAATAAAGTGCAGTAATGTCTTGTCAGGAACGTTTTGCCATGATATCATAGCCAGGATCTTAAGTTCTCCAGTTTTACTCTGATTGGTTACTATAGTTAAAGACAAAGTAAGGTACAGGTTTGAGTCGTGGACGAAAACATATCTTTTATTGTTCAGAAGTAAGCGTCATACGTGGTTAGATTGTATGATAGCACTGTACTATGTTTTCCACAGTAGTCAACAAATATTCCTTTGTTTTTTGTTCTGGGGAAAGTGGCAGTCATATTTTGAAACCTGTATGATAGGTCATAATTTTTACAATAAATATAGCAAAAGCGTCTACTGTAAAGGACAATGATTGGATAAAGTTTGTCTAGACCTTGCTCAGAATTGGATAAAATATACGAATACAGATCAAACCATTAGTCAATACTTCATCTATTCCAAAATAAATGACATTTAGGACAGTCAATTTAGTTCGGATTAAACTAGATTTCTTGTTCTAAACGTCATTTTTTGAACGGAGGGAGTATATATCAGTGCCAATCGAGTAATGGTATGGTTTTCTTACTGTACTCGTTCTACTTACCTTCTGTCATTTTCACGTTATTTTTAATTTATCCCCAGTCTAGAGGATGGAAGAGTTGACCAACAGCTATGCAGCTTTTTGTTTTTTCATTTTTCTAAATAATAATTGATGCCTGGTGGCCAGGACCTGGTAAAGCAAATCTGTAGTAAAGGGACATAGGTGATTGAAGAGAATAAATTATGTGGACAAAAGTTCCCGTAAAAAAATATGTGGACAAAAAGCCCCGCCTACAAGACCTCCTTGTCTTGTAAAACTTGGCTTTGTTTCCAAGCTTTGTTCTTACGGAGACTAATTAATGTTACTTGTAAAAATCTGCAAGTTATACCTTTCAGGAGGTATCCAGGATAAGTTAGAATGGCCATCTGGTCAAAAGCTGACATATATATGCCTATGAGTTCTATAATATATGATTGCTGGATTAGGTATGCAGTCGTTGCATCAAAACCAAAGGGATTAATTGCAGAATGTGTACCTAAATGCTTCTTTTGCTTGATATTGCAAAACCCGATTTTTCAACCTACGAAACAAAACCCTCTTCCCCCACACTCTCTCACTGACAAGCAGCCCCACATATCAGTTTTCCTCTCCCTCCAACCGCAGCCCCTCCTCTCTCTCTTCTCTCTCATTATTATCGCATGTGATAAAAATCTTTCAGCCATGAGCAAAATCTCGTTCCTCTTCTCCAACCGACGCGGCCACAACCGCCTCCTCCTCCTCCCCTATAAAACCGCACCAAAACTGACCAAAATCCCTCACCATTCGCGCTCATTTTCCCCTCGGTGAGAACCGCCTGTTGACACGATAAGCCTGGCGCAAGAATAATTAGCATGTTTGTTTCCTAATCACTGCATTGCATGTTAGTTTATTATTTGATTCCAAAGCATGTATTAGTGGACCGAGTTAAAGGCCACAATTTCTGCTGCGCACACGGCACATTCGGTTGTTGAACGTGGACGCGTCTTTGTAGCGCGTGATAGCGTGCATTGTTGAGTACTTCTGGAGGTTTAATCAGGGTTAGTTTCCTTGTGTTTCAAGGGAAATAAAGCACACATGACAAGAACCAGGGGTGTGTCCTGAGTCACATGTGTTGCACCGAGTCCTAGTGTGTGTGTGAGGGTGTTTTTTATTATGTTTCAAACAACCAGGGGGTTTGGGCCATACGTGCATGGCACATGCATGTGTTGCATGTTTTCAAATTTGTATGGTGTAAAACCCGGGCTGAGGTTGTTGAAAACCTGTGGCTTCCGGCTAATAAAAAGAGGGGACAGCGCTGGTGTTTGTTGAGCGCCGCCACAACTCATCCAAGCCACTTTTCATTCGGTTCTCCACTTGTTTTTGGATCTACACCACATCTCTAGACTTCCAACACGATTTGCATCACAAATAAGTGAGTGTTCTGTGAGGAAAACACCCAACAATTGGCATCAGAGACGATTACATTGCCTGGAACCGTGACACGGCCATTGAGTGGGCGTTGATGTCGCGGAGGAGATCTTCATCGCCAGCCCGACGTTCATGGATGGACGTCACACCGCCGGGAGGCACCAGCAGGGCAGGAGGAGGATCAGGGGCATTGGTGATTCATCGCATCACGAAGGAAGTCAGCAGTGGTGGTACGTATCCGATGCTCACAAAGACAAACTATCATGATTGGTCGGCACTTATGCGGGTGATGTTGCAAGCAAGAGGCTTGTGGACTGCTGTGAGTCTTGGCACCGATGATTACATTGAAGATCGGATGGCTTTGGAGGCTCTCACCAAGGCTGTGCCACCAGAAATGATAGGGATCATTGCCGGGAAGGAGTCAGCCAAGATTGCATGGGATACGATCAAGTTGCGCAACGTTGGAGCCGAACGTGTGCGCAAGGCCAGGGCAAGCACATTGGGTCGGGAGTTTGATGCACTCAAATTCCACGATGGTGAAACGGTTGATGAGTTTGGTGTGCGTATGAGCCGGATCAGATCTCAACTTGCGGCACTTGGGAGTGAACGTTCGGAGGAGGAGATTGTCCGGAAGTTCCTTCAGGCTGTACCACAAAAGTTTGAGCAGATTGCGGCCTCCATCGAGACATTGCTTGACTTAAGTGATATGTCCGTTGATGAGTTGATTGGTAGACTCAAGGCTGCAGAAGAAAGGCTTGGTGCAAGCACTTGGGAGGGCAACACACATGAGAAGTTGCATCTGAGTGAAGAAGAGTTGCTTGCAAGGTTGTCGACACGTCTCAAGATGTCCGGGGGAACTGGACAGGAACGACACAAAGACTCATTTGCACCAAGGAAAGATCATGGTCGAGGACGTGGCCGTGGTCGAGGTAACCGTGGTGGTGGAAACTCAGGCCGTGGAGTGGCCAAAGATGAGTGTCGCTACTGTGGTAAGAAAGGTCATTAGGCTAGAGAGTGCAGGAAGAAAAAGAAGGATGAAGAGGTAAACACAGCTCAAGTTGATCATGAGTTTGAATCTAGCCTCTTGGTGGCGTGTGCCAACACCAAGGCTGATCAAGACATGTCCCAGGAAGAGGTATGCCTCAACAATGATATGTTACACGTTCAAGTTGGAGACTTGGAGGGAGGAGGCAGTACCCGGTGGATCCTGGACTCCGGTGCAACAAATCACATGACTGGGAAACGGGATGTGATCACAAAACTTGATAACACGGTGCATGGTACTGTACGTTTGGGAGATGGCTCATTGACAGAGATTGATGGCCAAGGAACTGTGGTGTTCCAAGGTAAGAGAGGTGGACGAAAGGAGTTGGCTGGGGTCTACCTTATTCCTCAGCTCAAGGCAAACATTATCAGCCTTGGACAGCTTGAGGAGGAGGGACACCGAATCTTGATGGTGAATGGTTATGTCAAGATTTGGGATAAAGATGGAACCCCTGTGGCAATGGTGAAACGGGGAGTGAACCGGTTGTACACTATTGATCTTAAGGTAGTGCAACCAAGGTGTCTCATGGCACAAGGGTGCAATGCAACATGGATGTGGCATGCAAGGATGGGGCACTTAAACTTTCGGAGTCTCAGAAGACTTGCCGAAGAGCAACTTGTGTATGGATTGCCAACCATCACTCAAACTGAGGAGAAGTGTGATAGCTGTTTGGCTGGGAAACAAAGACGTCAACCATTCCCATGCTTGGCAAAATACCGAGCTAAGAAGAAACTTGAACTTGTGCATGGAGACCTCTGTGGACCATTGAAGCCAGAAACTCCAAGAGGCAGCAAGTTTTTCTTTCTTCTTGTGGATGATCTCAGTAGATACATGTGGGTGTTTTTGATTAGCACAAAGGATCAAGCTATGAGTACTTTCATGGGTTTCCAATCAAGTGTTGAAGCTGAGGCAGGGAGGAAGATTGGAACTTTTCGCACAGATCGTGGTGGAGAGTTCACAGCTCGGGCTTTTGTTGAGTATTGCACCAAGGAGGGTGTTCAACGTCACTTGACAGCTCCATATTCTCCTGAGCAGAATGGTGTGGTTGAGAGAAGAAACCAAACTGTTATGGGAATGGCAAGAAGCAGTTGAAGGCAATGAATATGCCCGGTTGGTTCTGGGGGGAGGCAGTAACCACTGCAGTGTATGTTTTGAACCGTTCTCCTACTCGGAGTGTTGAGAAAATGACTCCATATGAGGTATGGCATGACAAGAAACCTAGTGTACATCATTTGCGCACTTTCGGTTGTGTGGCACACGTGAAACAGGGAAGCAAACGCCTTAGCAAACTGGAAGATCGAAGTACACCAATGGTTTTCATTGGATATGAGCAAGGAAGCAAGGCATGGAGGTTTTACAATCCAAACATGGAGAGTGTTCATGTGTCACGTGATGCTGTGTTTGAAGAAAACCGCCCATGGAAGTGGGATGCAGCTGAATCAAGTGAAATGGTGAATGATGAAGACATCTTTCGGGTAGAATACATCTTTCGTGATGAGAACCCTGGTGGAGTGAGTTCTTCATCTTGTGACACAGGTCAAGGTGACAAAACCCCAGCTGAGGGAGTGTCTTCTGTGACACAACTAAAGCAACAAGCATCCAAGGATGTGGAGTTTGTGTCACCTCCTTCTATGTCACCAGAAATGGATAGTGAGCTAAAAGAAGCACCACTTCGTTATCGTTCCATGAGAAATATTCTTGAGGAGGTGCCAAATTATGAACCAGAAGAGGGAGGAGTAGATGAACTTCTTGTTGTCATAGGTGAAGAGCCATGCACAGCAGATGAGGCCTTGAGGGTCAAGGAGTGGCGCATTGCCATGATTGAGGAGCTCACATCCATTGAAGAGAATAAAACATGGTCATTGGTACAACTTCCGGAGGGTTATCGTGCCATTGGCTTGAAATGGGTTTTCAAGTTGAAGAAAGATGAACATGGGAATGTCATACGTCACAAAGCAAGGCTAGTTGCAAAGGGATATGTGCAGAAGCAAGGAGTTGATTTTGAAGAAGTTTTTGCACCAGTTGCCAGGATGGAGTCTGTGAGGATTGTGTTAGCTGTTGCAGCTCATTTTGGGTGGCATGTTCATCACATGGATGTGAAGTCAGCCTTCTTGAATGGGAGTCTAGAAGAGGAGATCTATGTCACTCAACCTCCAGGTTTCATAGCTGAAGGCAAGGAAAAGTGGGTTTTAAGACTTCACAAGGCATTGTATGGCTTGAGACAAGCTCCTCGAGCATGGAACTGCAAACTTGATGAAAGTCTCAAGCAACTCGGTTTCATACGGTGCAAATCAGAACATGGCTTGTACACTAAGTTTGGAGGTGAGGCAAGGCTCATTGTGGGTGTGTATGTTGATGACTTACTGATTGTGGGAGAAAACATGGAGGAAATCAGTCGGTTCAAGGAGAAAATGAAGGAAATGTTTTGCATGAGTGACTTAGGAAGCTTGTCTTACTATCTTGGTATTGAAGTAAAGCAAGGAAGACATGGTATTGACTTGTGTCAAGGAGCCTATGCTGCAAAATTGCTTGAAAGAAGTGGGATGATAAATTGTAATGGGTGTGCCACTCCCATGGAATCCCGGTTGAAGCTTACCAAGAGAAGTACAGCTCCACTCACTGATCCAACCACTTATCGCAGCATAATTGGTGGACTCAGGTATATTTTACATACTCGGCCTGATCTCAGTTTTGGTGTGGGGTACTTAAGTAGGTTCATGTCAGAACCTCAAGAAGAACACATGGTGGCTTTGAAACATTTACTTCGGTATGTGGCATCTACAATGAGGTATGGCTTGTCTTACAACCGAGGTGAAGGGAGTCTTGAGTTAAGAGGCTATAGTGATAGTGATTTTGGGGGAGATGTGGATGACAGGAGAAGCACAACAGGAGTTATATTCTTCCTGGGTGAAAATCCTATCAGCTGGATGTCTCATAAGCAAAAGGCTGTGGCAAAGTCCACATGTGAAGCTGAGTATGTGGCTGGAGCAGCAGCAGCAAGTCAGGCTGTTTGGCTCAGGCATGTGTTAGAAGAAGTAACAAGTTTTCAAATACCTCCACCAGTGATTAAGATGGATAACACAGCAGCAATTGCTTTGGCAAAGAATCCAGTTTTGCATGATAGAAGTAAACACATTGACATCAAGTTTCACTTTGTCAGAGAATGTGTTGATAGAGGAGAAGTCATCTTGGAGCATGTTGGCACAAAATATGAGCTTGCTGATATCCTCACAAAGCCACCGGGACGTACACAATTTCAGGAACTTCGTGAGAAGATTGGAGTTCAGGAGATCAAACCTCAGAAGTAGGGGGAGATTGTTGAGTACTTCTGGAGGTTTAATCAGGGTTAGTTTCCTTGTGTTTCAAGGGAAATAAAGCACACATGACAAGAACCAGGGGTGTGTCCTGAGTCACATGTGTTGCACCGAGTCCTAGTGTGTGTGTGAGGGTGTTTTTTGTTATGTTTCAAACAACCAGGGGGTTTGGGCCATACGTGCATGGCACATGCATGTGTTGCATGTTTTCAAATTTGTATGGTGTAAAACCCGGGCTGAGGTTGTTGAAAACCTGTGGCTTCCGGCTAATAAAAAGAGGGGAAAGTGCTGGTGTTTGTTGAGCGCCGCCACAACTCATCCAAGCCACTTTTCATTCGGTTCTCCACTTGTTTTTGGATCTACACCACATCTCTAGACTTCCAACACGATTTGCATCACAAATCAGTGAGAGTTCTGTGAGGAAAACACCCAACATGCATGATGTATCGGGTATTTGGTTGAGTTGAGAAAACAGAAAGGCACGCAGTTCCCTCGTGCACACAACTGACGTCCAGCTCCTCCAAGCGCGCGTGTTCGTAGTTCACAGAAAACTTGCCAGAGTTCATCGCTCCCTCGCTCACCAGACAATTGGCATCAGAGCTTGGCTAACTTCTTCGGCGACCATGGCAGGCAATGGATCAAGCACTCCGACCGGCGAAGATCGTCGAGGCAGATCCTTGTCGCGCAGGCCCCGGGGAGGGTGCAGCGGCGGCGAGCGCCTGATGGTGGAACGGGTGGTGGAGAAGGTGGCGTCGGCAGGCCCGGCGAACTACCCACTGCTGATGAAGACGAACTACAACGACTGGGCGTTGCTGATGAAGATCAAACTGGAGGCGCGCCTGCTCTGGGCAGCGATCGAATCCGATGAGGTTGATTTTCAGGTGGATCGCATGGCCCTCGACGCCATTTGCAGTGCGGTTCCGCCTGAAATGATATCTACCTTGGCGACCAAGCCGTCGGCGAAGGATGCATGGGGGAGTATCAAGTCCATGAGAATCGGCATCGATCGTGTCCGCAAGGCGAGGGCACAGAAGCTCCGGCGAGAGTACGAGCAGCTGGAGTTTCGGGATGGTGAACAGGTTGAAGACTTTGCCATGAGCCTAACTGGCATGACGAACCAGTTAGCTACGCTCGGAGATCCAGAACCAAATGACAAGGTTGTTGCCAAATACCTACGCGTTGCACGACCAAGGTATCGCCAACTCGTTGTGTCCATTGAAACTCTCCTTGATATCACCACTATGTCTGTGGAAGAGGTCACGTCTCGCCTGAAGGCAGTGGAAGATGATGAAAAGCGCAGTGGTGATGGTAGGGACAAGTTATACCTCACCGAGGAGGAGTGGCTTGAGCGCTACAAGCAGAGAGAAGGCAACCGACGTGGCAGTTTATCTGGTGCTGGTAACAATTCAAGGGGGAGCCGCAACAGAGGTCGGGGCGGGAGAAAGAATATGTTCACTAGTTCAAATGGTGAACGTACAGGACCGCCGAACCGGGGCAAGGACAAGTGCCGAAGCTGTGGCAAAACTGGTCACTGGGCAAGAGAGTGCCGCAACCGTCACAATCAAGATGAACAGGCTCATTTGGTTGAAGATGATGAGCCTACACTCATGATGGCAGAAGCCAAGAACATATCCAACTCATCGCAGTTCACGTCCGGGACTCAATCTGCAACTCAGTACAATGTCCAAGTGATGGAAGAAGAGATGTATGCAGTGCTGGAAGGTGGAGGAGAGAATCTTGACAAGAAGAAATGGATTTTTGACACCGGGGCTTCAAACCATATGACGGGACTCAGAGAAGCCTTTGCAGACCTGGATACTGGCATTGTTGGGTCAGTTCGTTTCGGCGACGGCTCTGTAGTGCGGATTGAGGGCTGTGGCACCATCCTTCTAGCATGCAAGAATGGAGAGCACCATCCTTTGTCAAATGTCTACTACATACCACGTATCACTGCTAACATTGTTAGCTGTGGTCAGCTTGATGAGAGTGGGTTTCAGATTCATGTTGAAGGGGGAGTTATGAGGATACGTTATGAACAGAAGAGGTTGCTGGCCAAAATTCATCGCAACACCGGGAGATTGTATGTGCTTGACATTGCCATCTCGCAACCAGTCTGTTTAGCAGCACTTGCTGGTGAAGACGCTTGGAGATGGCACGCACGCTTTGCGCACATAAACTTTGGTGCACTGCGTAGGATGGGAAAGGAAGGACTGGTGCGTGGGCTGCCAAGTCTATCACAAGTTGATCAAATCTGTGAGGCATGTTTGACCGGAAAGCATCGCAGGACACCGTTCTCGCAACAAGCAATACGACGGGCGACAGAACCGTTAGAGCTACTGCATGGGGATCTTTGTGGCCCTATCACTCCGGAGACACCAAGCGGTAATCGCTATTTCCTTCTTCTTGTGGATGATTACAGCAGGTTCATGTGGATCACATTGTTATCCTCCAAGGATGGTGCACCAGAAGCCATCAAGAATGTTCAGGCGGCAGCTGAACGGAAAAGTGGCAGGAGGCTCCGCGCCCTACGTACTGATCGTGGGGGCGAGTTTACGGCAGGCCACTTCAATGACTATTTCAATGAGTTGGGTGTACAACGGCAGCTCACTGCACCCTATTCTCCTCCACAGAATGGAGTAGTTGAGCAAAGGAACCAAACGGTTGTCGGGGCAGCACGTTGCATGTTGAAGGCAAAGGATCTACCGGGCATGTTCTGGGGCGAGGCGGTCAGGACTGCTGTGTATGTGCTCAACCGCTCGTCATCAAAAGGGGCTGGTGGTAGAACACCGTATGAGCTATGGACTGGCCGCAAGCCGTCGGTTCATCATTTACGTACTTTCGGGTGCGTAGCTCATGTCAAGGACATGAGACCACACCTACGCAAGCTGGATGATAGAAGCAAACCCATGATCTTTGTGGGATATGAGCCGGGTTCAATGGCTCACCGGGTTTATGATCCAACGACCAAGCGTATATGCATCACACGCGATGTTGTGTTTGGTGAGGACAAGAAATGGAGCTGGGAAGGTGGTGATGTGAACAATGAGTTTGTTGTGGAGTATGTTCCGGCTGACCATACAGAAGTGGTGATCACATATCATGGAGGGCAGGCGACACCACATATGGCTGGAACACCAGTAGCATCACCAGCACCTGCTGCAGGAGAATCATGCCCCGCAACACCACATGGAGGTCAAGCCTTGCCAGTGCCTATTGTTGAGCATGCATCACCACCGGCGGGAGTTGAGCTGGAGTTGGACGTGGATCATGGGGAAAGTGCACCATTGAGGTTCCGCACATTGAAGAATATTAATGAAGCAGGACTGGCCCTTGGCATGAATTATCTTGAACAAGAGGCAGATTTGTTGATGGTGGACACTGAAGAACCTGCCACATTCCAGGAGGCCCAAGCACATGACTGCTGGCGTAAGGCCATGCTCAATGAACTAGCTGCAATTGAGGAAAACAAAACATGGCAGTTGACAGAAGTCCCAACTGGCTATCGGCCGATTAGCTTGAAGTGGGTATTCAAGACAAAGAAGGATGCGGCAGGAAAGATCATCAAGCACAAGGCTAGACTTGTCGCTAGAGGTTTTGTGCAGAAACAAGGAGTGGATTTTGATGAGGTTTTTGCACCGGTAGCACGACTTGAATCGGTGCGGTTTTTGTTGGCTTATGCAGCAAGTCAGGGATGGGACATACATCACATGGATGTGAAATTAGCCTTCCTCAATGGTGATCTACAAGAAGAGGTATATGTCTCTCAGCCGCCTGGGTTCATAGTTCCTGGACAGGAGAACAAAGTACTGCGGTTGTTCAAGGCGCTGTCTGGGCTACGTCAAGCTCCCCGTGCATGGTACGCAAAACTTGATAATGTACTAGTTGCACATGGCTTTCAGCGTTGTGAGTCCGAACATGCTGTATATGTGCGGAGAAGGGAATCACAACGAAGGCACCAACTCATAATTGGAGTGTATGTAGATGATCTTGTCATCACAGGAGATGATGCTACTGAACTTGTAAAGTTCAAGCAGGAGATGAGGAACATCTTCCAAATGGCTGGTTTAGGATTGTTGAGCTACTATCTCGGTTTGGAGGTGAAGCAAGATGACAGTGGAGTGACTGTAAGTCAGAAAGCTTATGCTTCGAAGATTCTGTCAGCAGCAAAAATGGAAGACTGTAATCCGAGTTGCACTCCAATGGAAGGTCGGCTGAAACTGAGCAAGTCCAGTACTGCAACTCTTGTTGATTCAACTCAGTATCGAAGAATTGTGGGAGCTCTGAGATATGTGGTCAACACTAGGCCGGATCTAGCGTATGCTGTCGGATATGTAAGCCGTTACATGGAGAGCCCGACAACTGAGCATTTGTTGGCTGTCAAAAGAGTGCTCAGGTATGTGGCTGGAACAATAGATTTTGGGTGCCACTATGGAAGGAAGGAGTTCTGAAGCTGATTGGGTATAGTGACAGCGACCTGGCAGGTGATATTGATACGCGCCAGAGCACAACAGGAGTACTATTCTTCCTTAATGACAGCTTGATCTCTTGGCAGTCTCAGAAGCAACGTGTAGTGGCTTTATCAAGTTGTGAGGCTGAGTATATTGCAGCTGCTACTGCAGCTTGTCAAGGTACGTGGTTGAGCAGGCTTCTGACTGAGCTTCAAGGGGAGAGAGAAGCACAGCCATTTGTCTTGAAGATTGATAATATGTCAGCAATACAACTGAGTCGGAATCCAGTGTTTCACGATCGTAGCAAGCATATTGACATGAAATATCACTTCATCAGACACTGTGTGGAGGAGAACCAGGTTAAAGTGGAACATGTTGATACCAAGTATCAGTTAGCTGACATTCTCACTAAATCACTCGGGCGTGATCGCTATGTGGAGCTGCGTACAAGACTTGGGCTCGTCCGGATTGGAGAAGAGCGCCAGGCTTAGGGGGAGATTGTTGACACGATAAGCCTGGCGCAAGAATAATTAGCATGTTTGTTTCCTAATCACTTCATTGCATGTTAGTTTATTATTTGATTCCAAAGCATGTATTAGTGGACCGAGTTAAAGGCCACAATTTCTGCTGCGCACACGGCACGTTCGGTTGTTGAATGTGGACGCGTCTTTGTAGCGCATGATAGCATGCATGATGTATCGGGTATTTGGTTGAGTTGAGAAAATAGAAAGGCACGCAGTTCCCTCGTGCACACAACTGACGTCCAGCTCCTCCAAACGCGCGTGTTTGTAGTTCACAGAAAACTTGCCGGAGTTCATCGCTCCCTCGCTCACCTGACACCGCCGCTCTAATCCTCAATTCATCGAATTCCGGCACCGATCCTTTGTTCTAACCCTCCCTACAACATCATAAGGCCACAAGGAGGGATTCCCGACGAAAATCTTTGAAGAACCATGCTTGAAGAACTCTTACGACGAACTTCGCCGGAGTCCGCCGCCAAATGCTGTTGCCGACACTCTTCCGGCCACTTCGGGTCCAAAAGATCCCTCTAGGTGAGTTCCCCGTGATCCCCTCATTTTGGAGTAGAAAGACCGAGAAATAGTGAAGAAATCATAGAAACCGATACTCTCCGGCGAGTTCACCGCCGTTCACCGGCGAGCGCCGCCGCGCAGGGAAGAAGAAGAGGGAGGGCGACGTGGCCGCCTCTGGACCCTAGGATCCGAAGTGAGCAGTTAGGATTAGAAGGAAGCGTACCCCTTCGGTTTATTAAATTAGAGCCATCCATTTGGAGATCAACGACCCACGTTTAAAACGGTTATAACCGTTGGGATTTTCACGGTTAGGCCCTTAGAGATTCAAATTAATATTAAACATACCCTGTGCTTTACAGAATTAACCCTAGGCTTTATAGAAATTAGGAAAATCACTGTAAAATAGCCAAATAGCCCCTGCATACTTTGTAAATCGGTAAAATAATTTTGTAAATGCAATTTTGGACCCTAGAAAAACTGTTGGTATTACATATTGGTCCAGGGCAGTTTAGAAATTTAAATTTAATTCTGTAAATAATGAAAATAAGGAAAATGGTCTCGGAAAAATGGTAAAAACTTATTAAATAATCTGTTTTAAACATTTTGACCAGTATATATGTTCTGAAATTAAAAAAATTATTTCCATAGGCTGAAAATATATTCTAGGTGATAAATTAATACTGAAATTCAAATAAAAACCATATATACATTAGAAAAATTGTAGAAATTCATTAACATGCATAGAAAAATTCTGAAACATGAAATAAAAGCAATATACACCCTGGAAATAGTTATAGTAATATTTTAAAACAATTTTAGGTCTGAATTGATAATAAAATTAGTATATATGCATATATACACTTCAAAAATTATTAAAAACCACTACAAAATTAGAAAATGAATGTTTTTCTATAGCAAAAATAAAGTAAAAGATATATATGTCAAGTTTATATCTATTTTCACTCCAAAACACATGTAGAATAATATGAAGCCATATGTAGATGGAGAAAACAAATAGAGATAAATAATATATGTATAAAATTAAGTATATATATGATTGAAATGTGTTGTTAAGTTTCTTATTGCATGTTTTGCATTGTTTTGTGTGCATATACATGGGTAGAACCATCACAAGAGCTACTTCTTAATCTTCAAGAGCAAGATTTCGAAGTAAACGAGCAGCAATTCAAAGGAAAGTGTTCCTTGACCACTTTGTTGCTATTCTAGGATGATTAGTTAGAATGTTTGCATGATGTCTTCAATATGAAACCCAGTTTAGGATGTTTTACTAGTTTTATTTCTTATCATTTCTTGCAAAACCATGGAGGGATTTAGTTAGTATTTGTTGGTTATCATCTTATGTGCTTAGCCATGCTTAGAACTTAGAAAATGAATGAAACATTGTTGTTGCTAGTCTTGTGGATTATATGGAAGACACAAGCGTGTGTCATGGTGTTAGGAATCTAGACAGACTAGTTATTTTGGATGGTGCTTTATGCACGAGACTCGGGTTAGTGATAGTGCCTGTCTTAGATTCTAAGGACCGGTTCATGGAACAGTTAACCCGGCTTTACAGTGCCACCACAAGACTGAGATGGGGCAGCTTGGCCAATTAATTAGGAGTTTGCCGGTATAGTATGACTGTTTGGATGGTGCGGGGAATGGGAGTCCATTTTTGTCTACCCTGGGAACTGCAAGGCTCAAGAGGGGGCTTCTTAAGGGGAGGGTTTACTCCCAGGAACTGCAGCGGTGAAACCTCAGTGGGATTGTACTTGCCGGTAGACCCTTTGTAAAAGCCATGTAGTGATCTCCTGATCGCACATCAAAGGAAGTGTGTAATGTGGCTTGCAGCCACGGATATCAGGGAGGTTCTTAGTCCACCTAGCAACAGGGGATAAAATCACTACTTGTGGGTAAAGTGGTACAATCTCTGCAAAGAACCAAACCGTCATGACAGTCGTGCTCATGGTCAAGAGCGGCTTGGACTTGTCCATGATTAGAGAAACATGGATATGGGTTGAAAGAGGTTGTTGGGTGGTATAACCTGACATTAATGACTTAATTATGAAGATGGTTGGATTTATCACTTAGTAATAAAGGTTGCTAATTAAAGCTAAGGCCTAGGATTAATGCATAGTGCTTAACCATGTTAGCCTTTTCTTACTATTAGCCTTCATAACATTCTTTACTACACTTGCTGAGTACCTTTGGGTACTCAAACTTGATTTTGTTGGATATCATATGCTGCTCAGGTGTAAATGAAGATATAGACATAGATGAGGAGAATTTCGATCTCGAAGAGTTGTTCTAGGCTGGCGAAAACCCCGGGCAACGCCCGTGAAATGGAGAATCCTTTTATTAGACTTCCACTGTTTTATAAATTAGTATGATAGTACTTTTATTAGTCTATTATGACTTATGATGTAATATTATATTACACGTTGAACCTGGCATGTAATATAATGATATTTCACTATTGTCGTCACATATATGAGTTAACTAATCCTGACATACATGTGAAAATACGCTCAAGAGTTCCTTTTAGAAAACCGGGTGTGACAGATATATACCTACATAATAAGTACTTTTTTGTGTGTATCAACTGTTACTGTTGTAAGTTATTTTAGCATTCCTTTGGTAGCTTTGATATGGTAACTTATTTTTTCCACTTGGTAAAACGTTCCGTTAGAATAGATGACTTCAGCTGACAGCATTCTAATCATCTCAGGATCGATCGATCAATGCGTGCGGACACCTCCTTCTTTGTAAGTCAAAAGTCACACAACACAAACGCAAGCTAGCTTCTGCAAGGAAAGCTATCAATGTTTTCGGTTTTCTTGTAACAGCTGTGAGCTGCTGATAATGTTTAGTTGCAAGCATGCCATGGCGAGTTCTTATTTCAGCAGACCAGTCCAAATTCCAAAACGTCGCCAGTAACGTTCAGGAGAACTGCAATTTTTTGCATTCTTGTATTTACTGACATGCTTAAAAGAACTCGTAATGTGTAATTTTTTAGAAAAAAGCCTTTTGCATGCTTATATTAAAAGCGAATAAAGATTGGTACAACCTTCTTACAAGCCACAGCCAGAACTGTTACCAGTTTTACAGTACAAAAACAGAGCAGCTGCTAATCAGCTACATACATTCAGTACACCATTGTATTTCTAGCTCAGATCTTTCTTGTCACTTTAGCTTGCCGCTGGTACTCCTTCAGCCAAGATAACGGTGTTGAAGTTTTCTCCTCCATCTTCTCATTCTCCCCTTGCCTTAGCAGGATGCCCCCACCTCTGCATCTGCGATAATATGTTATCAAGGATATTACATGGATCTCTCACAAACTTTTTTTTTAAATCCCATCTTGTTACTTCCACATGGTCCAGGCAATTATTGCAAAACCGAAAAGCTCTGTTTCATAATTTGTACCCCCCAAAGTTAACCAATGTTCAAGGAAATCATCCATATTCCTGGGGATTCTATCCCATCCTAGTGCTTCCCTAATTGCAATCCACGAAAATTTTGCTTGAGCACATTTGAAGATAATGTGATCAGTTGTTTTCAGGGGCTCACCAAAGAATACACCACCAATCCCCTTTCAAGTCTCTTTTCTTAAGCTTCAAACCAGTTTGCAGTCTGTCTTGCAAGGTTAACCACAGAATGACATGAGTTTCGAAGGAAATTTTGCTTTCCACATCTTTTGCACCCTCTTATTAACAACTTCTCTGAAAATTATATTCCTATGCAAGGATCTCGTGTTGTATGACTTTTTTCTGTCCAGAGCCCATTATCACTATCCTGATCATTGTTAAGTCTTATTTGGTTAAGCTCCCTTTTGTAGTTCCTCCCACTCTTCTCTTTCGGCCATGGCAAAGTTTCTTCTAAAATCAGGCTTCCATTCTCTCCTTTTCCAGGATTCTTTTCCACACTATTCTTTTCCCTACAGATAGCAAACAAGTGTCCGAATCTCGGTCTTCGGGGGAATTCCCCAAGGCAGATATCCTCCCAGAACAAGGTGTCTTTTCCATTATTCACTACATTTATAACCATCATTTTTATAGTTTGATTTTCCCTTGTGCAAGCTTTGCCGGAATCGAGACTGCCCTATTGTTTGGATTGAATGAAAGTTCTCACCGGTGGGGAAGCCTCGAGTAGCTTCCTCGCCGTCGCTGTCTCTATCACCCCACTCTTCGTAACACTCTGTCTGCGTATTGGGGCTCATTTACAGCCGCATCTTTCATTTCCAGTGGTAATTACACAACTGGGGTTTGTATATTTTGACACACATCTGTACCAGTTTACAAATAGAACCGATACAGATAATTCGTATTTCTACCATTTCATATCTGCAACTGGTACATAAAATATGTTTAGATATCAGTATCGGTTCCAGTTGATGTGAAACCCCACAAATTACAACATGTTTGGGCAATTCAAAAGGGGCAAATTAAAAATTTTCAAAAAAGGTGTGAGATCAATTTAAAATCTTAAATTTGAACATAGCATTGTAAAAATCACAATTTGATCTCACATTTGAGTTCATGTCCTAATTAGGCAGGCTACCAAATTTCACAAAGTTTGGAGCTAATTTGTCATTAAAATTAAATAATACATAAAGTGGAATTCAAATTCAAATTCTGAATCCTACAGTCAACATTGTCCAAATCAAAATTGGATTGCACCATTGGATTCCTCATATTCATTTTAGTCTAGTTGCCATTTTTTACTGTTTTAGGAATTAGTTTACTATTTTAAACTAAATTTACAAAGTGGATAAAGTGAGGAGGTGGGACCCATATGTCAGCAGAGAGTGTACAATTTTTCTTTCTCTCTCTCGCGCGCCTCGCTTGGCCGCCGGCGTGTGTCCAGCGGGCCAACAGCTGCTGGCTAGCTGCTGTAAAGTCAATATAACCTCGTCGTCACCACTCTCCCCTTTCCTCCACTCATGCAGTGAATCACCGCTGAGTTCGGGTCGCCGTCGCCCTGTAGATCCGCTCGTCCTCGCGTGACGATAACAGAAGCAAAATGGTGCGCGTAGCTCGCTGTTGCTCATGGTGCATGCAAACCGTTTTTCATTTGTTTCATTGATCCTCGAGTATTTCAAGTTTTACTATCGGTTAGTTCAAAAGTGCCAAAGTGGTCTCGGGGTAGAATTTGTTGCATACGCTCCGTGGATGATCGTGTGCATTAAGGAACTTGTTCTAGACATTCTCGCAGACCAATAGAAAGAAAAAGAACAAGAAAAGACAAGGAACCACAGAGTTCACCGAGTTTTTTGCCACCGTCGCTGAAAAACTCTCCGGTCGCCTGTGAACTCTATATTCCGGCCGTTTTCATTGGTTTTTTTTATTTTTCATGCTCCACATGATCCGGAGAATCTATATAACCAAAAACCCGATTGAAATAAGGCCTTTCCGAGCTAGAACACCACCGCGGGCGAGCTTCTAGCCGTTGTGAGCACTGTTGCAGCCATCGTCGGCATGGGCTGAGGGCACCAGCGTGTTCAACGTGTTAAATTAGGCCTTGGAGGCGAGTTTGGAGTATTCGAGAGGTCGGGAAAGCATAGACGGCGAGCTCACCGTCGAGCACCACCACGGCACTGTTGGGCGTCGGGAGGTAGACGAAGGTGGTTGGTCCCGCGTGTCATCGACTAAACCGAGGGTCCGGGATCGGCTGTGGCTGCAGGACCTCGTGTAGCTACACGGTTAATTTTGTTGGCCGACGTTTTGCTTCGACCTGATTGGCCCATTTAAATCCAGTGGGCCCAATATCAGTTTTAAACATTTTCAATGGAAAATAATTCCAGCTTGAGGTTAAATTTTTCAAATTCATATCTTTCAATAGGATTGTCCAAAAATCAAACAAAATTTTTTAGGTCACAATGACTAGTACTTTCCAGAAATGCCATTTAATTGGTATGAAATCAAATGGAATGTTCTCCATAATTCTATTAATTTAGATTTAGAAAATTATACCAGATTATATACTGTAGGGATGAATCCCAATTTTGGCTAGACCATTCCTTTTAATATATTTGATCTTCAGTCCAAATTTCAGCTTCAGTGGACCTTTTTAAGTAGGGTAAATAATAGAACTTTGTCCTATGTCCTAAAAATTCTAAAAACCACACAGACACTTTCAGAAAATAATAGAAACTTGTAAAATTCATACCTGCCTTTAGAAAGCTTAGAAAAATGTGAAACAAATTTTATTGGACTCCTTAAGACCAGCACTGTATGAAAACCAACTTTTCTGCAGGTCAAGGCTTCAAATTTTCTCTGGAATTTCAGAGAAGATTAAAGCCTTAAGGGTTAAATATTGACACATACTTGCTTAAATTTTATGAAACTTGGCTAACAGGTCATAATATGATCTATGTTATCTACTGTAAAAATTGAGGGGCATTGGACATTATTTATTATAAAATTCAGTTATATACAGAAAATATATTCGTATAGTTAGGAATATATGAACTGCATTGTTTTGGATGTCAATTAGTCACCGAGCTAGAGGAGACTCCGTATCCCATCGACATCATCACTTCGGACACGGACTTTAATCCTCAGCAGCGATAAGGCAAGCCCCGGTTTGCATTTAACATCATTTTATAAATTTTACTTTGTATCACATGATGGAGTAGTATAGGATTGTGCATTAGGTCTATGATGTTTGTACCCCAATTGCATGACCTGAGGATCCTATGGAGAGTATGGGTAGTTTTTAAGAAATCGTGTAGTTTATGCCATGCTAATTATGGTATAGGATTTAGTACAAGCTGAGTAGATGGAATCTACTCGTGAGTATAGAAAAATGGCTCATACGGGTTGGTTCTAAAGTAAGATTCACTAAATGGGAAGTCGAGATTGGGCAGGGGTTAGTTGCAGCAGGACAGAAGAGCCTGTGAGCCGTATCCCTGCCTGTGTCGGTCAGGGACCGAGCTGTGTGCGGCCCCAGTGAGCAAGTTTGAATGTACTGAATGCATACTGGATATATGGGTCTCAATAAACCGATGTAACTTGTACCTCTGGGCATTGATGCATAACCCACTGTCTTATATAGGTGTTGGTTGAGGGCAGCAAGGTGAAAATCTGCTAACAGGTAACATCGAGGACGACGGGTGCTCCGTGTAGGGATCTCCTGCCCATAACGGTGGGACCGGTTCAACGTTTGGGCTCTCTTGTGAAAGGTTGTCTCGTACAACATCAGGGGAACGTGCCGTGCAGCTCCGAGTATTGGTGTACGTGACGTGCTATTCAGGTATCCCTGCAGGTGTATACCGATTCAATTCGCCCTCCCTCGTAGTTATTGAGTACCGCTTGTTCACCGAGTCATGACGTAGTAAATACTAGTTGTTGGAAAGATGGTATTAATATGATCAGGATTAATTTTTATATTGCAACTTGTGTGCCACTACAAGATTGCTCATTAAATTTCTGATTCATGAACCATTAATCTAATGCTTAATCTGAGATTAAGGATGAACTTAGGCGATTCCATTTGTGCAAACGGCTGTCCTAGTTTATTTTTTATCCAACATATAGAGTGTCATATTAGTGGAGACGGTTAAGACATGTTGAGCCATCGTGCTCACGATTGCTGCATAAGTTTTTGCTGCGCGTCATCTTGACTTTGAGGTTGGGGATGATGACGGGTTCATGGACGAGGCGTTACCCCCTCCACAGTACACAGCCGAGTGGGAACCCTGCACGCCGCTGTGAAGGCTTCGGTGATGCTAGTGGGGATCATTCTAGGGCTAGACGGTTCCATTTTGGTTACCTTAGGCTTAGCGCCGTGAGCTATGAACAAGACTTCCGCTGTAGATAAATTTTGATGTAATCTATTTTTACACTTGACTATGTAAGTTCAAGCTTATGTTATGTAATATGGTTTCCTTTTGAGTTGTGTTGATGGGTGTCGTATCGCACGACACCACCCAATGTGATTCCTGAATGTCAGGACACCCGGTCCTCACAGTTAAAAACCAGTTTTTCATATCTCAATTAATGATGTGGCCCTAAAGGTTAAAAACCAGTACCGATAATCTTTCTAGATAGGTTATAGTTCATCTGGTTCTAACAGTACGGTATGGTACGAATAAATATTTCTGTTGTAGTGAGGGAATTTCTCCAACCCTAACAATCAGTAGTAAAAAATAACTTACTGCACCGTTTTTTCATATCTCAATTAATGATGTGGCCATAAAGGTGAAAAACTAGTACCGATAATCTTTCTAGATAGGTTATAGTTCAACTGGTTCTAATAGTACGGTGTAGTACGAATACATATTTCTTTTGTAGTGAGGGAATTTCTCTAACGCTGATATCCTCTCAGAACAAGTTATATTTTCTGTTGAGACAGCCCTATTGTTTGGATTAAAAGAAAGTTTTCCTCTACATATATATCTTTCTCAGAAACAAGTCTTCTAGGCCATTTTTTTGGATTCTCCAGATCCACTTTCCTAGTAGGACTTCATTGATAAATTTTGTGTTGATTATCCCTGCATCTCCATATTCTCTAGGCATATAAGCATTTTCCCATTTATATAACCATATGATATTTATAATTTTTTTCGTCCCTCCCCAGAAAACAAATTGTTCATGGCCAAGTTCAGGCGGTGAGGTATTAGCCCCTAACATGTTCGATGATGGCAAATTGCCAATTCACGTCAACTAAAGTTACCTGCGCTAATTCATGAAGATTGACCAGTTAGACCGGTCAGCAGTTTCTTAGAAAGGTGATCTTCTGAGGGAACTTGTAACATCCCATTTTTCTTACGAGTTAATAAACCAAGCTTTATGTCAATATTTAAAGCATGTGTATGTAAATTTATATACATACGCACACATGCTTAAGAAAAACCAAGAGCTGGAAACAAGAAAGAGAAAAAGAAAGGGAAATATAAATGAGATCAACCAAATAATTCTTAATACACCAAAAAATATAATGCGCCCTCTCCATTTTTGTCCCTTGGCGGCGTTGCACACGCCGTCCTACTGCCGACCCATTGTCTCACTCAAACACTACCGCACACTACTACAACAAGCTTCATCTCAGGCGGCTCTAAACGTATTATCACAATCGGTTTTCAAAACCGCCTGGAACAAAGAGCCTGTGTAGCATGAAGGTAGCTTCGACCACGAGTTCCCTGTTGGGGGCGATAGCGAACTCAGGGCTGTCGAGACAGGACTTCCCACCGGCGATGAAGCTTGAACTTGTGAAAGCCATCACAGGAGGAACAAGGAAACATGGGCACCCCCTACCTGGTGTGCCAACTGTCGGCGTTCCGATTTCCAACTAGTAATCGAATGCCTCACGCTCTTTCTCTGGATGGCTAGCTAATAAAGATAGGAGTTTATCCTGGTTCAGACAATGTGTCCTACTTCCAGCTTGGGGGTTCGTCGGCCTTGTATTAGCTCATGCGGCTTGTACAACTGGATTACAAGCAAAACTCTCTTGGGTGTTCTTCTTCCGTCTTCTTTTTTCCAGGGATGTTGTAAAAGCCCACATTTGGAGATTCTGAAAATTTCCCTAATCTGAACTCAAGTCAAAAATCTTTTTTGGATTGTATAGCATGTCACTAAGGGGAATTTAAAATTTTAATTTGAAGTCTTGGCATAGTATGGTAAACATTCAAATCTGAGCTCACTATTGACCTTCTCGTATCCAGTTTGTCTAATCTGAGAACTTTCATCAAGATGGGAGCTGAGTGCTAATTAAATAATGCATGCACACAAAAGAAGTTGTCTAAAAATCAAATTCAAATTCCAACTTTAATATTGTTCGTGTTCAAATCTGAATTCACAAGTAAAAAGATCCAAATTCTGATTTCATCAGTACATTCACCAGGCTTCAAATAGTATCGTTTCAAAATTTAAAAATTTTTGGAACCTCAGTGCTATTTAATTGGGTCGATCAATTAGAGGGGATTCAAAATCAAATCCATACTTTTAATTCAATTTCCATTTTGTCAAATTTCAATTCTGTTTGCACCTGTGGGTTCAGAATATTTCAAATAGCCTACTCATAAAATTATATCATTTTACCAGCCCTGCTAATTATTTTGGAATTTTGAATAATGAGAGGGAGAGGTGGGACCCACCTGTCTGTGAGCCACAAATGAACCATGTTACTCTTTGCTCTGAGATCGACAAGCAGCTGCCTTTTTCATCAATGGTTACCGCCTCAATAGATCTTTACCCATGTGATTCCAGCTCATGTGCGTGATCTCTACTCCTCCGGCGCTCCTTATCTATTGACACGAGCAGAGTCGAGTTTTCCTCCCTGTTCTTCCACCCTTCGCGCAGGTTCTCTGTTCGGCCGGCGACTTCTCTCATTCCAGCCGAATCTTTGCAAAACCACGAGTTTGATTTCCTTTCTTTGTACGTTGATCACTGCAAGTGTGTGGCGTATCTCCCTGACAAGGTTTATGGACAGCTCAAGCCCTGACCAAGGAGGAATCGACGTCTCCATGGCCGCCATGTGAACTGCTCATCTTTTCTTCCGTGGTGCCACCGTGTTCCCGTCGAATGGAAGCTTCTTCCAAGCTGCCAGCGCCACCACCAGGTTCGCCTGGCTTTCTTCTACCTTGAACACAATCATTAGAGTCATGTTTGCCCCTGTAGCTGCCAGATTTCCTAGGTAAACGCCGGCGGGTTGTTTAGAACGAGTTTCGGCTTTTCTTCCAAATTCGTCGTTCTCAGTTACCCTCATTCTAATATCTCCGCCTAGATGCTCTAGTGTTCCTTGCGCTTCAAACCAGCCGATTAGATTAGAAAATGAAGGCCAAACCAATCCGGAAAACCGTGTTTTCCACCGCCGCCGCCATAGGAGACCTAGGTCACCGTTGATATTCATGTTCTAGCCATCTTCCTCTCAATTGCGATTTAGAATTGGGTTCCCCATCTAACCAGGGTGCTTTACGCTCCAAAACCAAGCTTATTATGCCATGTAGAGCCGAGTTGACGTCGCTGCCGCCATCACCAACCCATTTTCCGCCCTCGCTGAGCTCCAAAAATTTGCCCAATGGGTTTGCTGTTGTCTGAGGAGCATTTTTCCTTTTAGCATCGGCTAGTTTGGAGGAACCACAGCAGAGTTCGCCGCGCGCAGTCGCACGCCGGCGAGCAGCGCCGCCCAAGTCGGAGGGTTGAAGGAGCTTCTGTATTGCAGGCCCCATCGGGCAGAGACTAGAGAAGAGAGAAAGAGAGGAGGAAGTGCAGCAAGCTGTCGGTTTTGGAGTGGGGGAGATTTTAAGTGTGGGCCATACCAGTCAGCCACTACCTCATACTGCCACTGGGTCCCAGCGCTGTTTAATCAAATTTCCTTTAGGAAAAATAATCCAGATGTTGGCCAGACTGTAAAAATCAATATCCCCTTGTAGGATTGTCCAAAATAGTGAAACAAATTTTGTTTAACTCACATTGACGAGTACAATCCAAATCTGCAAAAGAATTGATATGAAAACTCTTATGAATTCCTGTGGAGTTTTGTTTTCATAATTCCTTTGGAAGTTGATTCCAGGTGATTCCTTTTATATAAAATTCTCAAATTTGACCAGAATATCAATCATAAATCCCCTGAGTTCTAGTTAAAAATTTCAGCATCATTAGGCTTGAGTTAGTGGGTCTAATGGTGTTCCAATTGCCTAGGTCCCTACAAAATTGGAAAACAACAGAAACTATTTTCAGAATTTCCCCAAACTTGTACATTAGATATATCTCTGTAGGAAGCTCCAAAAATGGTGACCAAATCCTATAGACTCATAAAACTCCAAAGATTCTGAAAAGCCTAATTTGTAGCATGACAAAACCCCAGAATGTCATTAGTAATTCAGAGAAGCCATATAGCTTAGAGAATTTTTAGACCATATTCTACATCAATTTTATCTGAAATTTTGCAAGCCATATCTCTGTGTAATCTGTGGATTACTGTGAAAATTTCAGGGCAATTCAAATTCATCTTATCCAGTTTTCTGCTGTTTCTTTCCAAATTCATCATTATGTCCACTGTATAGCCCTTGCACTTCACTCCAAAAACTTCCGCTGCTCAAATCAATTTTTCCTCTGTTTCTGTACACAGCAGAGCTCACCACTCAATTCTTAGTGGTCTGAACCATTCTTAAGTCATAAACCCTTCTGTTTATTAATTCTCTCTTGCATTATAAAATTGTGCATATTCATATCGGTAGGGAACACGTCGAATGAGTTCGACGAGGAAATCGAGTCGGAGCAGCAAGTTGAGGGGTTGCTCGTCGACAAGCTACTGACATTTACTTAAGTTCAAACCTGTAGCAATATAAGGCAAGCCCCGATTTGCATTTAATTACTGTATAACTTATGTCTAGGATGAAATGTTTGCGTTAGAGTTATGGTGATTGAAACCCCACTTGCATGACCCCCAAATCTTATGGAGTGTTGGGTAGTCTAAAGCTCGACGAATAGAAAAGGCTATGCTAATGTTCTTAGGATCTCGGCAGAAGTCGAGTAGTTGGAATCTACTCTCGAGATAAGATGTTATCACACAGGATAAAAGGAATCGCAAAATGGCTTAAGAAAGTGAAATTGAGACCGAGCAGGGGGGGATAGGATGCAGTGAGTGGAGGTCTCACGTGTGTAGCCCTGTTTGTGTCGGTTAAGGACCGAGCCGTGTGCGGCTCTACTGGACAAGTTTGAACAGTACCGGATGTACCGGTTCATCATTTGGGTTTCCTTTGAAAGGTTGATGCATACAACAGAGTAGGAAGGTGTGATACACCACACTTCTGAAATGGGTGTATGTGACGTGTTATCCAGGTGTCTATTGATTGCAATCACCATCTCTCGTCGTTATTCGAGTACCGCTTGTTCATTGTGATGTGACGTAGTAAATACTGAAATAGGCCAGAAGAATATGATGCATTGAATTATCATTGTATCGCAACCTGTATGCTGTAGATATAGAGCTCACTAAATTTATATTCCACTTTTGGCAACACCACATCAGAAGGAAGTGTTTCTTGTTTGATTGTGGAACCCCGATGTGAGGGCTGCTCAAGGCATATGAAATTGCTGCTATAAAAATGAATGTAAGGATTCACATGTAGGCGAGTTCTTTGTCGCAATATCTTTTCCAATGTTAAGAATCCTTGCATGTAGAGTTCCACGTTTAGGGGTGACGGATAAGTCTTGCTGAGCCATCGTACTCACGGTTGCTATAATTGAGATGTTGCGGGTGAGACATATGAGAAAGGGTCTGAGGATGAGGCGATGCCCCTGTTGGGATACACGGCCGAGTTGGAGCCCTGTACGCCGCCTTGATCTTTGGATAAGTTCTGCTAGTGTAGCGTCCCTGGGCTGGACAGTTACACTTTTGCATAGCTAGGCTGAGAGTTTAGCTATGAATAAGACTTCTGCTGTAAATAAGTTTGTAAAAGACTTCCTCTGTTTGTAAATAAAAGTTTGTATGTTTATAGTATTCTTTTCTTGTGTGCCGTTGGGTGCCACATCGCACGGCACCACCCTCTGCGACCCCGGAGTGGAAGGACCACAGGGGTCCCTCGCAAGCGTATTGTGTGATATCCTGGCTCCCAACTTAATAGGATTTATATAATACTCATACCATCAAGGTATACCTTCTTTTTCGGAAGCCCACCCGCAAAGAACTCTGGGGTTAAGTGTGCTTGGCTTAGAGAAATTTGGGGATGGGTCACCGACTGGAATGTCTTCCCGGGTGCGCACGGGTCAGTGAGAAGGATACGATAGCGAACGTGTCAGGGACGCGGGTACGTACGCATGACGCGTGGGTCCTCTATGTGGGACATGGTATGGTACGTATGCTGCTAACAGGACGTACGGTATGCGTATGCCAGTACTGAACGTATGGACGTGGCTAAGAGGGGACGTTTTTGTCTTGGCGTTGACCGACAAGGATGTCGGTCTTCTAGGAGGGGTATACCTGGGATGTGGTGCTACATACCCCTCTATAACAGGGGTATACGTACGGTTCCGCCTCTGCCTACCCCCTGCCTCCTAATAAATGGGGCGGGAGTTTACATAAAGGCACCGGAGCCTAGTATACCTGGCCGCGGTACAGGGATAATTAGTGTGTCTGCTCTGGTCTTGTCCGTAGTCGGTGTCTTGCTTTTTGCCACTGTCCCCCTACACCGGATGGGATGGGTCGGAGGATTATAGTGACAGGCGTCGCGCCTGTCCCTTCACGTGTGGCCTACTTCTTTGTCTTGTAGTCCCTCCTTCGTCTTCTCATGTCAGCATTAAATGCCTTACATCTTTTACGGGCTAACATTTCCGACCGACTTAGGGGGTCGGTCGTCCCATACCGACCCTTGTCAGTGGGGTTGGACGTGTTGTTCCGACTTCGGGGTCGGGTATCGTCGTTGCAGAACCCTTTGTCTAGGGCTCCGAACTGGGACTCGACATGGGCCATCCTTCGAGTGGTCTGTTTGTCGTGTCAGGGTCACGTGGATTCATTAGTTTAGCTATTCTGCTGATCTTCGGGTACCCGGGGTCCGTCACCCCGTCACTAGGACTCCTCCAGCAGCTTGCTCAGAGTAGAGTGGCGAGCAGAGTTCCGTCACATAACCATTATCATTATCTACAATGAGTGTTGGTCATCCCTTTCCCCTCCTCTGTTGTATTTAATGGGGCGATCGATGAACTCACCCTTCTCCGACCAGTCGCGCCCTGCCTTCGCGTCGCTCTCTAGCAAATGCCAAGTCGATCTCCGGTGAGGAGCCTCCACGCCTGACCCGTGGCCTAGGTGAGCATCCCCACCATTGACTCTTCCTCCTAAAACCTGTCCCCAAGCTATCTCCCTCTCTCTTCAGGCCTAGATGCGACCACCTCGCGCAATGACCACCATCCCACGAAGTTGTCCTACTTCCTCCGTCCTTAACCTAAATGGACGGTTCGATCGAGGGAGACATAGCTTCGCTGTTCAATTCCTTGCTCTCTGGCCACCTTCTCCCTGATACCCACCCCAATTCGATCCTTAATGCCATCTATGGTGGTTGGAGGGAGAGGAGGTTGAACCGAAGAAGGAAGATTGAAGACTCTTATGCCTCTATCGGGCCAATAGCTAGTCGAACATTAGTTAATTAGGTATTTCGTCCACATGTTAGGCACAAACCCAAACAATCACTTGATTGGCCTAAGACCATAGTCATCCATACAAACACCACTCAATCCAATTCTTTTCTAGAAATCATCTAACATTATGATATATTTAATTGATGCATGCAAGTTTGAATGATGTATTAATATACGTTTGCTTTGCGTGTATGTTTGCTTCCGCACGACGTTTCTAGATATAACTGGAGGAGAAACCGGAGGAGCCGAGAGACCAGGAGTATGATGTCGCAGATGGTAGCGAAGGCAAGATTTGTTGATCCCTTTTTGAACATATTGCTCCTATGTGAGGTTCATCCATTATCACCGGTAGATTAGGTCTTTGCATTGTTGAGCATGAGTTATTCGAGGAATAGAGTGGGACTACACTAGTTTCCCTTTTGCGGCATATTGATATGATGGATCATGCACGATGATGTTGCCTTGTGTATGGTGCATGGTTGGTGAGAGCATGAGTTGAGACCAGGGCAGAAGGGTTAGTGTTGGTGTAAGCGCTACCGTGGCGGTAGACATAAAGCGAGTACTATTAGGATGACAGGCTTGTGCTTTGACTATGGAGGCTACGCAGGTGAGCTCTAAGGACCGAGTTTCTTTGACATCTCACCTAACTTCTTTCAATACGACCACATAACCCTGTATGGGAAGGGCTTAACGTAACCCCAGTGGCTAGCGCGATAGTCGTCCACGGTGGAGAAAGACCGTGTATGACTAAAAATTGAGATTATATTGAGACGAGTCATGACACTAGGTTGGGGACGACTGGTCTGGGTTATGTTTCGACTGGGTCTCGGTTATGACGGTCCATTTTGATGGTTCATGTGTGTCGGTACATTGTACAACCTCTACAAATGTAGAACCTGTTCGGACGGCCGTGTCCTCGATATGGACAGGTTATGGTGTGGTCTTAACAACTAGAAAGTTACATGTTGTGGGATTTAGGTTAGGGACACCTCTGGATGGGATATTGGGTTGCATTAGTATTAGGTTACACCACTCTTTACTTTGTGCATTGCATCTGTATCTGTTTCCTTCCCTCCCAAAGGGCGAGGTGGAGCTTGACGAGTACCTTTGTACTCACATGTTGTTGATATGTTTTTCAGAGAATCCTGACTTCATGGTAGAGGACTTTAAGTAGGGTCGCGTCTGCACCCAAGTTGTGTGTATTGGAACCATGGGTAACGCGGAGCTACTAGTCTCTGTGTTGTTGACCAATATATCTTTCTTGTTAGTAGTTATAGTTTTTATCCATAAGACTATGTCGCTGTAATAAAGCTCTGTATGGTTGTGGTTCCGGTTGTATTGTAATATTATGAACCGAACTCTTCTCCTGGTATAATATTACATGTTTAGTTCCGACCTTATTGGTCGGGACACTTCAAGTGGTATCAGGGCCGTACTTGGATGTGGGATGCGGACCCTAGTACTTAGGTGACCGCAGGAGACCGTAGGATGGTTTTCCTGTAGAAGATTTGGACCGTAGAACCCTGGTGATAGTTTTTTCTCTCATCTAATCCTTGTGCCCTGTTCTAAGCCAGATGGCCAACGACCGTATCACCACCTTCTGCATAAACGAAGATGGTTTTCTCAAGGTGTTGTATGCCGCCATGATGTGGCTCGATATTCCAGACTGCACGGAGTATGTAGGTCTTGAGTTCGTGGAGCATGGCACCAAAAGTTGCGAGGTCACACTGCACATCAGCGCCAGTGAGAGGTTCCTGGATATGAAGCCATGGAACGTCTCTGCCACTCGATGCCGCATGAAAGATACATGCCAACTGGTGGCCCGCAAAGCCATGAAGTACCTCTGCCACATCTTTGACTGGCATTTTGGTTCCACACCCATGAAGTACTTTCCACCACTAAAACGTAGCCGTTCTGCATGGGTAGCAAGGATCCGCAACTCGGAAGGCCTCGGGTTGACCAAAAATGACCCCACCATTGTCTCCATATCCGACTATTTATTGAGCATGGATATCTTGTTCCACCAGGTGAACCAGCTCGTGAAGACCCTCGTCTAGCAAGCTGAGACATTGGAGACCCGCTGGTGAAAGGCTAAGCTAACGCTAGCACAGGCTGAAGCCCAGTTTACCAGCGCCGAAAGCCGTGTCGCCTTGGCCAAGGAGAAGCTTAGGGAGCAGGCCGGCCGCCATAGCCAGCTACTTAGGGGTTTCTACCTCGTAGACCGGGCCAAGTGGATTTGGAACGTCAGGCATGTGCAACGACCGGGCCACTCGTCCAAGAAGGAACTCCAACATATCACCTATCCAACCCCCGTAGGAGGATTTGTGAGCCCGTGCCACCTACTCCTCCGACCTCACATCGTGGGACCAACGAAGACCCCAAAGATTAGGATGTAGGACCTAGTAGCCAGGCAGAGGCCCCAGCCGACCCTTAAGGGGATGAACCTAGGGATGGCATGCCCGATGTATCTTGTACCCGCTTGCTTGAATGAATGAATGAATGTTTGGTGTGTTGCTTACAATGCTTGATGTGCCTTGCGTGGTGAGATATATATGTGCATATATAAATTAAAATGCGTATATAAATTAAAATGCACGTATCTACATACGCCTCAACAGTAAGGACAATATATATGTGCATTCACACATATATACAATAATAATAATATAAACGAGAAAATGAAGACGTACCTTAATACACCAAATGTGCACTCATAATATATTTTAAACAAGTAAAAGAAAACCTTTCTAACCCCACCCTTGCATTGTCACAGATGACTCGCCACTTGAACTGAGTTAGGGACTGATAGGAGGTGGGCCAACGGTTCCAAGAGGTTCCACCTGCACTGCACGAGAAGGAGACGGAGGAAAGTGCACCAGTCCTACCACCGCCACAGCCTCCCCAAGCACCTGCCTATGACTTGACTGCCATTTTGGACCGCTAGACGCCTAGACTCCTCGAGATGCTGGCGAACACACTTGCTGCTCAGAACAACAATTGCCTCAACAGCCATCAGCTAGCACCGCAGAACAATCACCAGATCGCGGACTTCAACCGGATGAACCAACTCAAGTTTGCTGGATCGGAGGACCCTATTGAGGCATACGGATGGCTGATGGAGACCGAGATAAAACTTGAGGTTGTGCATGCAAATGAGTAGGATAAGGTTCTGCTTGCAGTCCAGTAGTTGAGGGCACCTGCCTTAGCTTGGTGGCAGAGCTACAGAGATATGAATGCACATGCCAAGACCATGGCATGGGATGAGTTTGTAAGACCGTTTAGGGAGCACCACATCCCTAGCGTTGTTGTGAATATAAAGCAGCCAAAGTTCAGGGACCTCCATCACCACAGAGAAGAACATGAAGGAGGAGATGCAGGAGAAGAAGAGGAAGTTCGAAAGAAAGTAGATGTTCCAACAGGCAAAGTTTAGAGGACTTTTCAGTCTTCTTATTCTGGACAGAGAGCCAAACAGAAAGCTTACCTTGTGCAAAAGAAGCAACAACCAGCTTACTCGGGGCAAAAGACTCAATGTGGGGTGTCTTATAAAACATCAGCTACAACATTCAAGCACCCAGTACAACCTGGCAGGCTCCAAGGCTCCTTCCACCCTGAGCAGTCTGAAGTGAGTCAGATTGACAGCTAGAAGACTTGCTTCCACTGCTCTGAGACTGGTCACTTCATTGCAAATTTTCCTTACAAAAACAAGCCAACGCCCTCCGTCTTCTCAAACTCAGTTAATGGGCCAAGGCTGCAGCTGGAGGTAGCCGTGGAGCATCCTCTAAAGCCCAGCAACCCTTCGGAAAGGCCACGGTGAACCACGTCAACACTGAGGAGGCCGATGCGGCACCAGGAGTGTTACTCGGTGAGCTTTTGGTTCAGTCAGTCTTGGCTTCAGTGCTATTCGACTCGGGTGCATCACACTCTTTTATATCATCACACTTTGTAGAGATACATGATATAGACACAGTGGCCCTGAAGATGCCCTTAATAACCAGAACACCGGCATGATATATACCTTGCCGCTTGGGAGTTAACAACATCCCTTTATACCTAGGGGGGGTAGTGTTCTTGGTTAACCTAGTAGTGATTGAATCCAACAGGATAGATGTGATCCTTGGCATGGATTGGTTGGCTAAGTGCATAGGGAGCATAGCCTGTGCAGAAAAGATTGTCACAGTAACAAACTATCAGGGGAAGACTGTCACCTGCAACGTCCAATATGACCTATCTATGCCAATGATAAATCACTTGAACGCCAAAACACCCCAAGAGGTGCCGGTGATCAGAGAGTATGTTGATGTGTTCCCAAAAGAATTGCTAGGCATGCCACCAGAAACGGAGGTAGAGTTCTCTATTCACCTTGTCCTGGGAACTACTCCGATCGATAAGAGGCCTTATTGGATGGCAGCCCCTGAAGTGGTAGAGCTGAAAAATGAGTTAGATGAGTTACAATAGAAAGGGTACATCATACATTGTGCATCTCCATGGGGTGCACCGGTCCTCTTTGTGAAGATGAAGGATAGAAGCATGAGGCTCTTTATACACTTCCGAGCTCTCAATGAGGTGACCATCAAGAACAAGTATCCTCTACCTCGGATAGATGATTTGTTCGACCAGTTAAAAGGAGCCAAATTCTTTTTAAAAATTGATTTGTGGTCCGGATACCAACGGGTGAGGATCAAGCCTGAGGATATACCCCAGACATCATTTGTGACTTGTTATGGCCAGTTCGAGTTCACTGTGATGTCTTTCGGGTTGACCAACACTCCTGCATACTTCATGAACCTAATGAACTGAGGGTTCATGCAAGAGCTGGACAAGTTTGTCATTGTCTTCATCGACGACATTTTGGTATATTCATGATGTGAAGAGGAGCATGCAAAACACTTGCGTATTGTTCTGAACCGGTTTAGAAGTCATCAACTTTATGTCAAGTTCAACAAATACAAGTTTTGGTTGCAAATAGTCAGCTTCTTGGGGCATGTTCTCACAGCAGAGGGTGTAGCAGTGGATCCGGAGAAGGTCGAAGCTGTAGCATCTTGGAAGCAACCAACATCTCTCTCGGAGGTTCATAGTTTTCTGGGTTTGGCTGACTATTACTGGAGGTTGATTGAGGGATTCTCCAAACTAGCTAGACCAATGACAGAGTTGCTAAGGAAAGACATGAAGTTTGTCTGGTCATAAGCATGTGAATGAAGTTTTTGTGAGTTGAAGAAAAGACTAACCACCGCACCGGTGTTAGTCCTAGCAGATATTCATAAGAACTTTGTTATTTACTATGATGCTTCGAGCTGGATTTTGGGTTGTGTGCTCATGCAGGAAGGGCGAGTGGTAGCCTATGTCTCTCGCCAGCTGAGGCCACACGAGCAAAAATACCCAAGTCATGACTTAGAGTTGGCCGCGGTGGTGCAAGCGTTGAAGATTTGGAGGCACTACCTGATCTTCACCCGACCTGACCTCAATTTAAGGCAACAGAGGTAGTTAGAACTTATCAAGGATTACGACATGGAAATCCACTATCACCCGGGTAAAGCAAATGTGGTAGCAGATGCTCTAAGCAGGAAAGCTTATTGTCATCACCTGGTAACTCAAGCACCACGACTTTGCGATGAGATGATGAGGTTGAACATGAGTGTGGTACCTCGCTCTTGCAACTACAACACTAGTGTTCAGCTATCCTAGATGAACATATTAAGAAGGCTCAACCGTAAAGATAAAAAGTTGATGGAGATCAAGTGACTACCAGTGAAAACAAGGCCCCAGATTTTAGGGTAGATACAGATGGAATCTTGTGGTTCAAGAAACGATTGTGTGTGCCTACACAAGGCCACTAAAGGAGCACCATCTTAGACGAAGCCCACAACTCCGCATATTCTATACAGCCTGGAGCCAATAAAATGTATCTGGATCTTAAGAAGAAGTATTGGTGGATTAGCATGAAAGATGACATAGCCAAATTCGTGGCTTCCGTGATGTGTGTAGGAGGATCAAATCTGAGCATCAGAAGCCGAGTGGCCTACTCCAGACGTTACCAATCTATGTTTGGAAATGGGATGAAATGGGGATGGACGTCACTAGGGGCTTACTCAGAACCAAGAATAGTAACGACTCCGTATGGGTAGTGGTCGACCGCCTCATGAAGGTCTCACACTTCATTCCTGTGCGCACAACCTACAGTCGAGACAAGTTGGCTAAGTTGTACGTAGACCGTATTGTGAATCTACATGGTTTACCCTCAAGGATTTTCTCAAACCGAGGTACTCAGTTTACGTCGAGATTTTGGAGGAGTCTTCAGAAGGCACTAGGCACCAAGTTGGACTTTGGTTCAGCATATCACCCTTAGACAGGTAACCAAACAGAAAGAATCAACCAAATACTTGAGGACATGTTGAGGGCCGGTGTTCCCGCCTATGGCAAGCATTGGGAAGACAAAATTACCATATGTTGAGATCTCATACACTACAAGAAACATGGCCATTAATGACGGCCGTTGTTATTTGCGACGGTTATAGGGTTAGCCGTTGTAAATAACATTAGTTACAATGGCCAGGTTTGGCCACCTGGCCATCATAAATAAAAGCTTGTGTACGACGGCCTAACCTAGGCCACGAGCCGTCGTAAACAAGGGGTATATAACCGCGGGACCGGGGTCGGCGCAGGCATTGACGCCCGCGTACACACCGAGCCCGCGAGCCGCCACCCTACGCCGCCTGCCGCCCGGCCCCCGCCCGCCGCCCTGCGCCGCTGCCCTGGACCCCGCCACCGCCACCTCCCCCAACCGCGCCGACCCTGCCACCCTACGCCGCCCGCCGCCCCAGCCCCCGCCCTGCACCGCTGCCCTGGCCCGCACCGCCGCCACCTCCCCCAACCGCGCCGGCCCTACCACCGGGCGCCTCCTTCGCCCCCAGTAACTCGACGCTCACTGTCGTGCCTAGCGATTCGCCACCGCCGTTGCCGCCTGCCGCTCGGCACCGCTCGCATACCGCCACCGACCGTCCCAGAGCGCCTGTGGCCCCGCGCGCACTCGGCCCCACCGCTTCCGGCCGCGTTCGCCCGCCGGCCGGCCACCGCTGCCCCCCGCCGGCCTCCGCCGCCCCCCACCGTCTGCCGCCAGACGCCACCGGCCGCCGCCGCGTGCAGCCGGCGCCGCCACCAGCCACCTCCACCTCCAAGTAATTTTTTAATTAATTTGGTTAGTTAGTTAATAAGTTAAGTAATTAGTATATTAGCTAAGTAATTAGTGTGTCTGTTAATTAATTAGTTTATTAGTCATTTAGTTAGTTTATTAAATAGTTAATTTGTTAATAAATTAGGTATTAATTAAATTGTTCATTAATAAATTAGATGAATTAAATTGTCTATTAGTTGTAATTTTTTAATTAGTGTATTAAATTTTGTATTAGTCCATTAATTATTTATCTAGTAGTTTAATATTCTCACATGTGTAATTGATTCATTGATTGATTAATTTTTAATTGATTAATTGTATAATTATTTAATTGACGACGATTACGTATATACTGCGTCGTATGCGCTATATAACTTGTACTACCCCGTGCCATCGTAGCCCCGACCCGCGCCGCCACAACGCGTGCCCCCGCTTGGACGCTAAGGTGCGCTCCTTGCTCTGCCGCACCACCCTCTACCCCTCTCCACGCCATCGTGCCACCATCTCCTCTTCCCTCCTCGGGCCGCAGCGTCACCCTCTCCATCGCGCCGCCCTCTCCTCCTCCCTCCCCACACCGCCCGCCCCAATGTCGTAATGTCGCATGGACGCAGACCCGCTCGTTGATGGTCACCCCTATTATTTCCCCCCACTCTCTCTCTCTTTCGTTCTTTCCTCTCTCTCTCTCTCTATCTCATGAATGACTCAAATATGAATGAGTAACGTAAATGTTTAGAATATGCATCACCCAATTTGAATCGGCCCGTATCACATGCGTTAGCATGTGAGCAGGGTAGGTTCAGAATTGTCCCTTTTTGGACAGTCTAGGAGTGACCGAGTAGGTGTGCCTATGACGCGTCGTGGGTCTGAATCTGGACGAGATTTTGACAGCGTAACCCTGATGTTCTCTGCTGCACCATTATCGGCCGTGCAGTTGGAGAACAGTGGGGTTATGCTGCTGAAATTTCATCTGAATTCAAACCTGGCATCTCGTTAGAAGCATGTCCCTCTCGGTAACTCTTGGGTGGGTTTAGGACCTATCCGTCCCAATAGAAGTATGGTCGTGACATATAGTTAAGTATGAATTAACGATATTTTCTCTGTCTTTAATCTATAGCCTCAAACATGGGTGAAGACCGTAGTTGGATGTATACTAGTTTGAACAAGAAATGTGGTCACTCATATGAATGGTTAGCAAAGACAGATGCTTTGATAGATCGAGCTTTTTTGTTGTCGACAATCGATAATGTTCGGTGCCCATGTACGAAATGCCAAACACAAAGTGGTTTAATAAAATGACTGTGTCAATACTCTTGTGTCGAAATGGTTACATGCCACATTATGAGGTGTGGAGCTCTCACTTCGAGACAACTTCTCAAGTCGTACAAGAAGTGCAAGAGGATGATGATAACACGAGGGTTGATCGGATGGATGAGGTGCAAGAAGCTATTGAACCAGATGCTACGGAGGATCCTCCGACAATGGAGGTAGAAGCATTCTTCAACCTTTTCAAAGCTTCAGAAGACCTTCTTCATGAACACACAGAAGTGACTCTCCATACATTCATCACTAGACTTATAGCAATTAAGTCTTAGTACTTCTTTTCCAACAACTGTTACAATGACCTAATCAAATTGATCAATGATATCCTTCCATAACACCACAAAGTGCCTAAAGATCAGAAGAAATTGCTCTCTGGTCTCGGTATGAAACATGAGAAGATTGATGTGTGTCCAGACAACTGTATGTTTTTTTGACAAAAGCATGCAAAAGAGAACAAATGCTTAAAATGTGGTAAATCAAGAATTGTCAAAGTTGTTGACGACGATGGTGATAATGTGATGACAGAAGTCGCATATAAGCAACTTTGTTACTTACCTCTGACACCCTGATTGAAGCGGTTGTTGATTTCGAAAAGCACAACCAGACACATGAGATGGCATAAAGAAGGTTTATGTTAGAACAATGGAGTCATGACGGAATCGTCCGGTGCTGAGGCATGGAAGGCGCTGGACCGCTTCGATCTAGACTTTGCCAGTGACGTGAGAAATGTTCGCATCGGGATGCCGACAGATGGCTTCTCGCCGTATAGTACAAATGCCACGCCATATTCCAGTTGGACCGTTTTTGTTATTCCATACAACCTACCACCATCTTTTTATATGAAGTATGAATTCATGGTTCTTTGCCTCATCGTACCTAGACCAGATCATCCTGGCCCACATCTAAACGTGATGTTGAAACTATTGATTGGAGAATTGAAAATGTTGTGGACAATAGTCGAAGCGTATGACTGTTAGCAGAAATTCAACCTACGGGCTGCTCACTAGTGGTATGTCCATGATTTTCTAGCATACGGTATGTTTTCTAGATGGGAGCACCCACGATTGTTGGACGTGTCCGAAATGTGCTTCAGACACGAACTGCTTTTGACTTACTCATGGAGGCAAGATATGCTACTTCGATTGTCATAGACGTTGGTTGCCTCAAAATCACTTGTTTAGACAACAGAAGAATGTCTTTAGAAATGACACATTTGTCAAAAGCGACCACCAAAACGTCAAAATGGGTCAGAAATTTCTCATATGTTGGACAAACTTGTGGCAGATGAAAGTCGTCTTGGATATTTTGTAGGTTATGCAGAGGAACACAATTGGACTCATATATGTGGAATATGGGACACAACATCGATGTCATGCATCAGGAGCGTAACATGGGTGAATGTATAAAAAGCACACGCATGGATATGACGGGCAAAATGAAAGACAATATAAAAGCTCGAAAGGATCTGGTAGAGCTTTGTAATTGTCCAACTCTTGAGCTCTCCAAAAGTGGTGGTAAGCCACGTGCTTCTTTCTGTCTTCGATCTAAAGAAAAGAAAGAAGTCATGAAATGGTTGAAAAGTTTGAAATTTCTAGATGGTTACGCAGCTAGTCTGAAACGAGCCGTGAATGTGAAGACAGAAAAGCTCACTGCGTTGAAAAGTCATGATTATCACATAATCTTGGAAAGACTCGTACCGATTATGTTTCGCGGCTATTTTGATGATGTAGTGTGGAAGCTGTTAGTCAATCTTAGCTACTTCTATAGACAGCTTTGTGCTGATGAAATCATGGTAGAGATGGTGAATAAGTTGGAGAAGAAATCCAATGCAACATCTCTTTATCCATCTTCCGTTTGAGGCTAAAGTGGGAGATCCTGTGTAATATATATGGATGTATCACATTGAAAGAGCACTTAGATATCTGAAGCCAATGGTTGGCAACTGGGCAAGGGTTCAAGGGTGCATCATCTAAGCATTTACCCTTAAGGAAGTGGGATACTTTTCAAATGTTTACTTTGCAGAGAAACACAATGTAAATACTTCGGCGATGCGATCTCTCTATTTTTGCAACGAGGGGCACTACTGTTGGTGGTAGCCGGAGCAGCAATTGTATCGCATATTTCGATATATTATGCAACCTCTACAGGTATTTTGCAATGAACGGCTGCTTTCCTCTACATTTATGCTAATATAGATGGGATGGACAAATATTTCGAGTAAGTTTTTGTCCTAACATTCATGCTTATCGACATATTATGCAACCTTTATATTCATGAAAGTTTGTTTTTTCGTCTAGTGAGTTCCACATATAAAATCAGACACATAGGCATCAACCTAAAAGCAACAAGTAGAAACGATGCGACGGGACGGAATAAATGGACAACCTAATTTCCTTTTCTGGTTGTGAGATATGTAACATTTTCTTGTTAACTTACAAGTATTTATAAAGTATTCTTATAACTTATAAGTATTATAAAGTAATTTTATAACTTCATATTTTGGACGGTGCTTGAAAGAGCCCAACGTCCATGAAGACTTGCGACAACTATCCTATGGATTGGTTAAACTTAGAAGCTATGGCCGATATGACATCAATGGGTTTCGATTTCATACAACTCAATTTGAAGCTCTTCGTCCTCTCGCGATAACATGTAATAACGGGTAGAGAGTGGGGGAGGGATAAAGTGAGAGTGAGTTGGAAGAGAGAGGGGGGCTGAGAGGGGGGGATAAAGTGAGTGAGTTGGAAGCTCAAATTCACTTTAACTATTTATTTGCATTGCAGAGATCGGTGACGGAGTCTCAAACTCCACCGCCACAGCTACCGCCAATGGGAGGAGGGCGCGGAGATGGATTCTTCGGCTCCAGAGCGAGTGGAGGAACGAGTGGAGGGGGTAGTTTTTAGTCCCCCCTTGTTTTATATTTTGGATGAATATCTTCTGATGTGTGTATATGTATGTGTATAACTGTTCTGTGAGCTGGCCATCGTGCCAGGAGTAGCTGTTTTCTGTTTTTTTTTAAAAAAAATTAAAAACCTTATTTACGACGGCCAGTTATACATGTTTATTTACGACGGCTTGTGGATCAGGCCATCGTAAGTAAACGTACTTTACTTACAATGGCATGTGGTCCAAGCCGTCATAAGTTAGGTGCCCAGAACGCCACGTGGCACGGTCCTAGGCGATGGCCCTTACATACGATGGAACATCGGTTGTAAATAAGTTATTTACGACTGTGACCGTCGTAATTAACATTATTTATGACTAATTAATTTAAACGGCCAGAAACCGACATAAATAACAAAAAACCATCGTAAATTGATAAGTTTTCTGTAGTGATATAACAACGGTTATCAGACAAACATCAAGATGTCACCATATGAAGCCCTCTATGGAAGGAAGTGTCGAATACCGCTCATGTGGTCAGAGATTGGGGACCGTATTGTGGAGCAACCGGACATCATCATGGCAGCAGAGGATAAGGTAGTACATATTCGAGCGAATCACATGGCCGCCCAATCACGTCGGAAAAGCTACACGGACAAGAGGAGAAGTGAACTCAGCTTCCAAGTTTGAGATCATGTGTACCTTAAAGTATCTCCGATCCGCTGCACATGCAAATTTCAAGTGCGTGAAAAGTTGGTACCACGATACATCAGTCCTTTTCCAGTGCTAAAAAGGATAGGAATAGTGGCATACGAGATCCAACTACCCGAAGAGATGTCAAATGTGCACAACGTCTTCCACCTGTCACAACTGACAAAATGCTTACATGTTCCTGAAAAGCATGTAGTATCGGGTACCCTAGACCTATAGGATAATCTACACTACTAGGAAGTGCCAGTGAAGATTCTGGACACCGTTACCCGAAGAACGCGGACAAACACCATCACACTTTGTTGGGTCCAGTGGAGCAGACACTTGGAGGCCGAAGCTACTTGGTAGATAGAAGATTCATTGCGAGCAGAGTTCCTCCATCTCTTTGAAGACTAACCGAATCTCGAGGACGAGATTCATCCTATGTGGGGTAGGTTGGTAACATCCAATTTTTCTTATGAGTTAATAAACCAAGCTTTATATCAATATTTCAAGCATGTGTATGTAAATTTATATACATACGCACACATGCTTAAGAAAAAAACAAGAGCTGGAAACAAGAAAGAGAAAAAGAAATATAAATGAGATCAACCAAATAATTCTTAATAAACCAACAAATATAATGCCCCCTCTCCCTTTCTGTCCCTTGACGCCGTTGCACACGCCGTCCTACTGCCGATCCGTTTTCTCACTCAAACACTACCAATCTGCCTGTACAATCTCCTTAGCTTCAAGATGAGCTGCAGGGACACACAGCTCTAGGGCCCTCCTCACTTCTCACGCGTTAATGATGCTAAGCGCCATTAACACCCACTTCCTGACCCGTTGCCTCACCTCCGTGCCTCGCTGAGCCGCTGCCCATGGAGTTCAATCGAATGAGCCACACCATGTGCTGGAACTCCTTAAGCAGGGTTCCCAGAGCATAGTGACGAGCAGGCACCCACGGCCCAAGCGGTCACCTCACCTCTGTGCCCTACTGAGCTGCTGTCAATGGAGTTTAATCGACTGAGCCACACCATGTGCTGGAACTCCTCAAGCAGTCTTCCCAGAGCACAGTGACGAGCAGATACCCACTGCCCAAGCCGTCGCCTCGCCTCTATGCGTCGCTCAGCCACTGCTCATGGTAGTCCCATCGACTGAGCCACACCAGGTGCTAGAACTCCTGCAGCAGCTTTCTCAGAGTACAGTGGTGAGCAGAGTTCCGTCGCATCACCATTATCATCATGTGCAATGAGTGTTGGCCGTCCCTCTCCACCCCCCGCTGTATTTTAAGGGGCGCTTGGTGAACTCACCCTGCACCAACCAGCCACGCCCTGCATTAGCATCGCACTCCGCAAACGCCGTGTCGATCTCCGGCAAGGAGCCTCCACGCCTGAGTCATGGCCTAGGTGAGCACCCCCACCGTTGACTCTTCCTCTCCGAACCTGTCCCGAGCTATCTCCCTCTCCCCTCAAGTCTAGACGCGACTACCCTGCGCCATAGCCACCCTCCCACGAAGTTGTCCTACTTCCTCCGTCCCCCACATAAATCGACGGTTCGATCGAGGGAGCCATAGCATCATCGGTGCTCGATTCCATGCTCTCTGGCCACCTTCTCCATGATACCCTCCCCAATTCAATCCCGAATGCCATCTATGGTGGTTGGAGGGAGAGGAGGTTGAACCAGAGAAGGAAGATTGAAGACTCTTATGCCTCTATCGGGCCAATAGCTAGTTGAACATTAGTTAATTAGGTATTTCATCCACATGTTGGACGCAAACCCAAACAATCACTTGATCAGCCTGAGACCATACTCATCCATACTGACACAACTTGATCCAATTCTCATCTAAAAATCATCTAACATTATGCTACATTTAACTGACGCAAGCAAGTTTGAATGATGTATTAATATACGTTTGCTTTGCGTCTATGTTTATCAGCGCGCGGTGTTTCCGGATATAGAACCGGTGCTGGAGGGGAACCCGGAGGAGCTGGGAGACCAGGAGCAAGAAGCTGAAGATGGTAGCGAAGGAAAGTTCCACCGATCTCTTTTTGATCATATTGGTCCTATGTGAGGTTCATCCATTGTGACCAGTCGATTAGGTCTTTGTATTGTTGAGCATGAGTTACTCGAGGAATAGAGTTGGACTATACTAGTTTCCCTTTTGCCGCATATTGATATGATGGGATCATGCATGATGATGTTGCCTTTGTGTATGATGCATGGTTTGTGAGAGCATGAGTTGAGAATAGGGCAGAAGGGTTAGTGTTGGTGTAAGCGCTACCTTAGTTTGAGTATGGAGGCTTCCTGGTGAGCCCTAAAGACCGAGTTATTTTGACATCTCACCTTACTTCTTTCAGTACGACCACATGACCCTGTATGGGTGGGATTTAGTCTAACCCCAGTGGCTAGCCCGATAGTCGTCGACGGTGGAGAAAGAGACTGTATGACTAAAATCTGAGATAATATTGAGATGATTCATGACACTGGATTGGGAACGATTGGTCTGGGTGATGTTTAGACTAGGTGTCACTTACGATGGGGCGGTTTGATGGTTCGTGTGTGTGGGTACATTGTACATCAACTGCAGAGTGTAGAACCCGCTCGGGCAGCTCTGTCCTCGGTATGGACAGGTTATGGTGTGGTCTTAACGACTAGAAAGTTACATGTCGTGGGATTGAGGTTAGGGGTGCCTCTTGATGGGATATTGGGTTGCATTAGTATGAATTAGGTTACACTGCTCTTTACTTTGTGCAAGGCGTCTATCCCCTCCCGAAGGGCGAGGTGGATCTTGTTGTGTACCTTTGTACTTAGATGTTGTTGATATGTTTTTAAGAGGATCCTGACTTCGTACAGGAGGACTTTGATTAGGGTCCCGTCCGCACCCAAGTTATGTTGTTGACTATTATATCTTTTTTGTTAGTAGCTATAGTTTTTATCCACATGATTATGTCGCTGTAATAAAGCTATATATGGCTATAGTTCCATTTGTATTGTAATATTATTTACCGAACTCTCCTCCTGGTATAATATTATATGTTTAGTTCAAATCTTATTGGTCGGGATGCTTCAGAACTGGGCCCCAACGGGACCGATTCCCTAGTCAACTCATGCCCTGATCAGGGGCGCTCCTACAATCTTTGGTAGTGCCCCCTCCCTCCTCCTTCTCGCCATATAAAAGAGGGGCACTGCCAGGGGGCACCGATCCAACGATTGTCGTGCTCCACTGGTACCCCCGATCGGATTGACGAGGAGAGGGAAGACACTCTACCTTGAGCGTAAGCCGCACCACACCGTCGCCCCCACGTCGAGCTTCCACTGCACCGACTCCTACCGGCCTCAATGGCATCATCGAATCCTAAATGTGAAGGTTTTTCTAATCTTATATTAAGTTCTTAATCATGTTTTATACTCTATGTTAATCCTTAATTAATTACCTGCTAGAACCCGATTAGATTAGTGGCTAGATTAAGATTAAGAACCCAACTTCTAACACGGTTATGCCGGGCCTCTCAACAGAAATAGGACGATATGCATGGAATAGTATACGGACAGAAAGATTTGTACATGTGCCAGTCTTATAACAATATCCATAATTCATCACCAGTAAATTAGATATCCTTCTATTCATGCTTCGAATCCAAACAATCATATCCAGACTATAACAACCTTCATGGGGAAAATATTATTCCTTGAAACATGATCACTTTAAGAAAGCTAGCTTAGCTAGTTAGCCAATGCTACACATCATCTGTTGACAAGTATATTTATTACTCAGAAAATTCAAACAAGTGTACTTGACCAAATGGTTTTCAACATTGTGGCAGGTCTGCTGGAGGTAGTGGCACCGACGTTTCTGCAGTGGGCCCATTCTGGACTTCAAATACCATTGCCAGCCCTAGATGAAGATGAGCATCAAAGTGACAGTCCATAAACCACATCCCTGTAAATAGATACAATACATTATTCAATTTTTCAATTTTTCACATTGAGATATCAATATCACCTAAATGATCAATAATGCATAAAAGATGCCACTGAAAGAAAAATTGTCAGCAACTGCATTTAGGTACCGGGGTTGTTGGCCACGAAGCGGATAACAGCATAGCCACCGGTGGGGACGGCGATGGTGTTGCGCTCCTGCGGGTTGACGAGGTTAAACTGCTTACGGCCGTCGTACTGTCATAGTTGCCGAAGCCCTGTGCGAGCACAAAGAAATTGAACCCGTGGAGGTGCATCGGGTGGCTCTCCTTGCCGATCAACCGCGTGTTCTGCATCACCATCTCCACCGTCTCGTTGTACCTTTAGCGTCTTCAGCTTGGTCGACTTGGTCGTGTATTGCATGGTCGCTTTGTCGCTGGCGTCCGCGGTGTATTCGAAGATCACTGGCGGCCTATCGGGGAAGTTGCGGGTGTAAACGCTGGCAGGCACGTTCTCGTAATGGGCCTGGAGCAAGGAGACGCTTTTGGGAAGAATGAAGGAGGCGTTGTTCATGCTCGACGAGAAGACGGTGGTGCTCCTGTTGCAGAATAGCTCGTCCGGTTGGCACTCGGAGACGCCCATACTGACGGTAACAAACATGCGGGTGTCGCCCGTGAGCGGCACCGTCGGGCTGCCAGGATGTTGGAACTCCGGCCGTCCTACCACGATGAACTACGAAGCAGTGTACTTCGTGCTCTCGGACAAGCAGAGTTTTCACTCAAGAACAGAGGAAGGCTTGGACAGTTGTTTTTGTGATCGCACGCCCGAACTAGCTGCCCTGCGTTTGATCAGTTTTCCATACATATACTTACATCGAGTGAATATGCACACACGACGCCAACTTAACAGAAACGCATGAAATCCGTGCTGCACGATCCGGAACGCGCTCATCACCCTGGACGCAGTCACCACGTTCGTGCATGCACGGGAACAACACCGACGTGAGCTCGAACGGTCCACACTCCATGCAGTCTCATCCGGCCCATTACCCACACTGACTCTAACAGAATTCAAAACGCGACTCGACACAAAGTAAACTAGACACACTAGATTAAAACTAACATTTCACCCCCTTTTAATCTAGTTGGACACGTACCACATTCATCTTCTGTCTGTTCTCCACAAATTTGACTCTGTCGATCGCCTTCGTCAGTATATCGGCCACCTGTGTATCAGTGCTCACATGATCAAGCTCAACCTTTCCTTCTTCAGCACATTGACGAATGTAGTGATACCTTGTATCAATGTGCTTCACTCTCTCATGGAATTTTGGATTCTTGTTCAGCTCAAGCGCTGCCTTATTATCCACCAACAGTCTGGACTTTGTCATCTCTGAATTCAGCATATCAGTCAGCAGACAAATCAACCACACCCCTGACAGGTGGCTGTTGCAGCTGCTATGTACTTAGCTTCACATGAGGACAACGCCACAACTCTATGCTTTTGAGAGCTCCAAGTGACAAGATTTTCACCTAGGAAGAAAACCACCCCAGTGGTACTTTTTCTGTCATCTATGTCACCAGCCAAATCACTGTCCGAATACCCTGTGAGGTTCAGACTCTTCTTACAAGAATATCTACAGCCATAGTCATATGTACCTGCTATGTACCTTAGTATCCTCTTCACAGCACACCAATGTGTTTCTGTTGGAGATTCCATGAACCTGCTCACCATTCCCACCGAGTAAGCAATGTCTGGCCTTGTATTAACAAGGTACCTAAGGCACCCTATAATACTCCTGTACCTGCTAGCATCAACCTTCCTGGAACCATCTGACTTGCTGAGGTGCAAACATTGTTCCATGGGTGTATCACTAGGGTTACACCCTTTCATGCAAGCAATTTCCAAAACTTCCAATGCATATGCCTTTTGACAGAGAAACATTTCTCCCTTGAGCTGTTTTACCTCTATTCCCAGATAGTAGCTCAGTTTGCCAAGGTCACTCATTTTGAAGCTTTGTTTCATCTGTCTTTAACTTCTGAATAATGTCAGTGGAAGGGACACTTATTATCAAATCATCTACATATACATCGATGAGCAGGAGATTGTTACCTTCTCCTCTCTTATACAAAGCATGCTCAACATAACTTTTGGTGAAGCCCGGTGAATTCAGCTCCTGATCAAGTCTGGCATACCAGGCTCTTGGTGCCTGTCGAAGGCCATAGAGTGCTTTCTTCAGTTTCAGAGCTTTGTCAGGATTTCCTTTATCAATAAACCCTGGTGGCTGAAGAACACAGACCTCCTCCTCAAGCTCACCATTCAAAAAGGCAGACTTCACATCCATGTGATGAAATTCCCACTGCTCATTTGCTGCCAGTGCCAAGAGCACTCTTACTGTCTCAAGTCTGGCTATGGGTGCAAAGACCTCTTCAAAGTCTATTCCCTGCATTTGAGCAATACCCTTTTACCACTAGTCTTGCCTTGTGTTTCACTATTCTTCCATCAGGGTCCTTCTTTACTTTGTATACCCACTTCAGACCTATGGCATTGTGATTTGGAGGAAGCTCTGCGAGTGCCCAAGTGTTGTTGTCCTGTATAGCCTTAAGCTCCTCAATCACGGCATTATACCACTCCTTCTGCTCTAAGGCTTGATCAACACTTGCTGGCTCCTCTGCTGTTAACAGGCACAAAGGTGAATATTCAGGGGTTGGTACCTGTTCTATTGTTTCATTCAGGTCTGACAGAGTTCGAAATCTCTGTTGGACTCCCTCTGAATTAACCTCCTCACCAGTAGCTGGTGTTGCCCAGTTGACACCAGCCACTAAAGGAGTTTCTACTTCATTCAGAGGTGTCCAGGGTGAGTTTGGAGTGGCGTGAACATTGCCAGTTTCAGTGGCTGGCATTTCCACAGTTTCAGTCCAATGTACACTGAAGACTGAATGTGTCCCTCCTCCTCTTGACTCTGCAACACCCCAGTTTCAAGGCCTCTTTTCATCAAAGTTTATGTCCCTCGACACTATGATCTTTTCATTGACAGAATCATAAATTCTGTAGGCCTTTGAGTATGGTTCATAACCCAAGAACACACCTTGTACTGATCTGTCAGACAGCTTGTTGACAGATGGGCCTGTCTTCTTTGCAAATGCAGTGCATCCAAATGTTCTTAAGTGCCGGACTGAATGTTTTCTGTTAGACACTTTGATTATGTGTGTGTCACAGGGGCATATTAGTCATTAGTGAGGGATTAGGGTTAGGGGTAGTTTAGTCCTTTTCCCCTCCTAATCCCTCTATATAATCAGACCTGTACCTCAGTATTATTATCATCTAATACATCCCACTGTTTCTCCTCTAATATGGTATCAGCTAGGTAATCAAGGATTAGGGCTTAACCCTAATCCTCCTCCCCTGATGGCTGCGCCGCCGCCGCCGCCACAGCCCCTCCACAGCGCCCCGCCGCCGCAGCCTTCCCTCTGCGAGTCGCCGCCGCAGCCCTACCCTAGCTCGCCGCCTCGCCGCCCCGAGCCCTGCTGGTCTGCCACACGAGGTGCCCCAGTCGCCACCGCCGCTGCAGCGCCTCTAGCCCACGCATTTGCGCCGCCCGGCGGGGCCGCCGCCGCCGCCGGCGCGTCTCCAGCCCGCGCAGCCGCGCCCTGGGATGCCGCCGGATCTGCGCCCGGGCCGCCCGATTTCGGGCAGAGCCGGCGTACGCCCGGGCCGCCCGGGTCTGGGCTTGAATGGCAGGCGCCCAAGGGCGCCACCACCGCCTCGGGGAGGGCTGGCGTGGCCGCCACCACCCCCTGGCCAGATGCCGCCGCGTCACCACCCTGGGCCACCGCGCAGCCGCATCTGGCCGCCGCCGGCGCTCTTGCAGCCCCCTCCGCCCATCCAGCCCCCAGCGCTGCCACCCCTCGAGCCGGGCTCGCTGCTGCCGTCTGGCCCGCCGCCGTCACCTCTGCAGCACCCCACGACAGCGCCGCTGCTTGGCCCGCAGCTGCTGCAGCCGGCCCTTGGGCCGCCGGCCCTGCAGCCCCCCACAACGGCGCCGCCTGGCCCGCAGCCGCCGCCGGCCCCTGGCCCACAGCCGCTGGTGTATCTGGATCGGCTGTTGCCTACTCGCTTGGCACGACCGTCGAGGGTCCACGCGTGTTGTCTTCCTTCCCGGCGCCACCACCGTCGGGGCATGTCGCGACCCGTTCAACACCGTCAGTCTACCTGCGGGGTCTCACGCCGTCTGGCCCTGACTGGGTGGTGGACTCCAGTGCCTCGTACCACACCACCCCTGACGTCGGTATCCTCTCCTCTACCCGCCCTTCCCGTCCCTCTGATCCTTCATCTATCGTTGTTGGGAATGGGTCGACTCTCCCAGTCACCTCAGTAGGTGACTCGGGTTCGCCGGATTCGTTTCATCTACGTGATGTTCTTGTTGCCCCTGACATCATTCAACATCTTATTTTCGTTCGTCGTTTTACTACTGACAACCATGTTTCCCTTGAGTTTGATCCTTATGGTGTAACTATGAAGGATCTTACTACTCGACGCTTTCTTTTTCGCTGTGATAGTACGGGTCCCCTGTACACGATGCGTCTTCCTGCTTCCGCTCCGCCTCTTGCCCTGACTACGACAGCATCTTCGACCATTTGGCATCGTCGGCTTGTCCACCCCGGTGTTGATGCTATGTCCAAGTTGTCTGGTAGTTCAGCGATTTCGGGTACTCGGGGTACTCATGAGTCTCTTTGCCATGCCTGTCAGTTGGGTCGCCATGTTCGACTTCCTTTTCCACACTCTGTCACTCGTGTCGAGCACGCATTTGATTTGATTCATTGTGATCTTTGGACTTCACCTGTTCTTAGTGTCTCTGGATGCAAGTATTACTTGGTGGTCGTGGATGATTTTTCGCACTATTCGTGGACTTTTTCCTTGCGACAGAAGTCTGATACTTTTGGTACTCTTTCTCACTTCTTCGCTTGGGTGTCCACCCAGTTTGGGCGCACGATTCGTGCGGTCCAGTGCGACAACGGGCGCGAGTTTGACAACTCTACGTCTCGTGACTTTCTGCTTTCTCGCGGTGTTCAGTTACGCATGTCATGTCCGTACACTTCCCCCCAGAACGGCAAGGCTGAGCGCATGATTTGGACCACCAATGATGTCATGCGATCCCTGATGTTTCAGGCTTCTACCCCTGCTCGCTACTGGGGGGAGGCGCTTCACACTGCCACCTACCTCAGTAATCACCTTCCTACTAAGGCGATTAGTGCTCCCACCCCTCACTTCGCTTTGTTCGGCACCCACCCTCTTTACGACCATCTTCGGGTCTTCGGGTGCGCTTGCTACCCGAACCTCTCTGCCGCAACTCCCCATAAGCTTGCGCCTCGTTCGACTCAGTGTGTTTTCCTTGGGTACTCCCCTGACCATAAGGGGTACAGGTGCCTTGACCCCACCACCCGTTGTATCTTGATCTCCCGACACGTCGTCTTCGACGAGTCTTCCTTTCCCTTTTCCACCCCGTCCTCTGACTCCGTCACTGAGTTGGATTCCCTCTTCTCTACTGACCCCGAGGCCGCTCCTGTATAGCGACCTTGTCGGTTACCTCTTGCAGGTTACCCAGCCGCTAGGCCACGCACGACTTCGGCGTCTTCCATGCCACCTGCTGTGCCTTACGTGGCCCCGGCGTCCCTGACGCCACTTGCTGCGCCACGTGTGGCACCGGCGTCCCTGACGCCACCCGCTGCGCCACGCGCGGCACCGACGTCCCTGACGCCACCCGCTGCGCTACGCGCGGCCTCGGCGCCCCCGACGTCACCCACTGCAGCACGCGCGGCCCCGGTGTCCCCGACGACGCCTGCTGCGCCAAGCGCAGCCTCTGCATCCTCGACGTCGACTACTGCGCCACGCACGGCCTCAGCTTCCCCGACATCACCTGCAGCAAGCCCGACGTCACCAGACGCACCAGGAGCAGCACCAACGACGACTTCTCGCTTCGCCGACCCCGTACTTGCCTACCAGCGACGAGCACGGGGGGGCGGCCCTACTCCAGCTGCACCACGTGTGGCCCCGAGACGAGAGAAGGTCGTTGTACCCGAGCGCCTGGTGTACAACCCTCCTCTTCTCCACAGGGATCCTGTTCACGTCCACCCGATGGTGACTCGACGTGCATCCGGGTGTCTTCGTCCAGTTGAGCGCTTCACCGGAGCTGCCTTCTCGTTGACGACTTCTCCACCGACCGACTCTTCTTCTATATCATCCGTACCTACTTCCGTGCGTAGCGCCCTCGCCGACCCTCACTGGCGCCGCGCTATGGAGGAAGAGTATGAGGCTCTGCTTGCCAACCGGACCTGGGACCTGGTTCCCCGTCCTGGTCGTGGCAATGTTGTCACGGGCAAGTGGGTGTTCACGCACAAGAAGAAGGCGGACGGTACCTTGGAGAGGTACAAGGCTCGGTGGGTACTCCGGGGTTTCACTCAGCACCCAAGAGTCGACTACGACGAGACCTTCAGCCCGGTGTAAAGCCAGCGACGGTTCGTACCGTTCTGTCGTTGGCTCTCTCACGTTCTTGGCCTGTCCACCAGTTGGACATCAAGAATGCCTTCCTCCACGGTACACTGACCGAGACAGTGTACTGCAGTCAGCCGGCAGGGTTTGTTGATTCAGCTCACCCAGACATGGTCTGTAAGCTGAACAAATCCCTATACGGACTGAAGCAGGCACCGCGAGCCTGGTATAGCCGGTTCGCCTCCTTCTTGGTCTCACAGGGGTTCGTCGAAGCTAAGTCGGACACTTCGCTGTTTATCTATCGACGTGGCAGTGACACTGCTTACCTCCTACTGTACGTCGATGACATTGTACTAACATCGTCTAGTCCGACTCTGCTTCGGCGCGCCATTTCTGCTTTACAGCAGGAGTTCGCTATGAAGGACCTGGGCCGTCTTCACCACTTCCTGGGCATTGCGGTCGAGGACCGACCAGGCGGCTTATTCCTTCACCAGCGACAATACTGCCTGGATATCCTCCAGTGAGCGGGCATGACTGAGTGCAAGCCTTGCTCCACTCCAGTGGATACTCAGGCGAAGCTCTCCGCTACCGACGGGACACCCGTCTCTGACCCCACTACTTACAGGAGTCTTGCAGGTGCTCTTCAGTACCTCACCTTCACCAGGCTGGATATCTCGTATGCAGTTCAGCAGGTGTGCCTCCACATGCATGACCCGAGGGAGCCGCACCTCACCGCTGTGAAGCGGATTCTTCGGTACCTACGAGGTACTCTTGACTACGGCCTCCTCCTTCGACGTGACACAGCCTCCGAGCTGGTCGTGTACACCGATGCTGACTGGGCAGGCTGCCTGGACACACGACGTTCTACTTCTTGGTACGCCGTCTTCCTGGGCGGTAACCTCGTCTCCTGGTCCTCGAAGCGACAGCCCGTGGTGTTGCGTTCGAGTGCTGAGGCGGAGTATCGCGCCGTGGCTAACGGCGTAGCTGAGGCCTCCTGGCTCCAGCAGTTGCTTCAGGAGCTCCACACTTCCGTCGCCAGGAGCACCCTCATCTACTGCGACAACGTCAGCGCCGTGTACCTCTCCACCAACCCGGTCCAGCATCAGCGCACGAAACATGTGGAGATCGACCTCCACTTTGTTCGTGAGCGGGTTGCATGCGGCGAGATTCAGGTACACCATGTCCCGACGATGACGCAGTTCGCCGACATCTTCACGAAGGGCCTCCCGTCGTCGCTGTTCTCCGAGTTTCGGTCCAGTCTCAACATCTGCAGTGGCTAGATGTTGTGACTGCACGCGGGGGGGGGTGTTAGACACTGTGATTATGTGTGTGTCACAGGGGCATATTAGTCATTAGTGAGGGATTAGGTTTAGGGGTAGTTTAGTCCTTTTCCCCTCCTAATCCCTCCATATAATCAGACCTGTACCTCAGTATTATTATCATCTAATACATCCCACTATTTCTCCTCTAATATTTTCTCCCAAACCATGCTTCATAGGGTGTCCTCCCTTCTAGGCTTCTTGTTGGTGATCTACTCAAAATATACACAGCTGTCTTGACTGCCTCTCCCCAAAAATATGCTGGCACTTTCATACCATTCAACATGCATATTGCCATCTCAATTACTGTCTCATTCCTTCCCTCAACTACACCATTTTGCTGTGGAGTGTATGGTGCAGTTGTGAAGTGCTTTATACCTAGACTTACAAGATAGGCAGTGAATTCTGCTGAGTAAAACACACCTCCTCTATCTGTTCTAAATGCCTTCAGTTTTCTCTCTCTATCAAAACTCACCTCCTATATCTGTTCTGAATGCCTTTAGTCTTCTCCCTCTATCAGTTTCAGCTTGGGCTATGATCAACTTAAAGTACTGAAAAGCATCACTCTTAGCGGCAAGAAGCTCCACCCACATGAACCTGCTATAGTCATCCACAATGAGCAAGAAGAACTTCTTTCCACCAGGGGTGGGTGGTTCTATATGTCCACATAGATCACCATGGAAAAGGTCCAAACCCCTATCTGCTCGATATTCAGACACCTAAGGGAATGACCTTCTGTGTTGTTTCCCCAACACACAACTATCACAGACCTGATCAACATGGTCTATGACTGGGATGCCATCAGCCATCCTTTTCCTTCCTAGGTCACGAGTGCTCTAAAATTCATGTGACCAAATCGAGCGTGCCACAACCAAGCAGCATCATCCACTTTGCTCATCAGACAGACAGGGTGAATATGCTTCAGTTTTTCTGTGTACAGCCTGTTGTTTGTGCGTGGGGTCTTGATCAGCATACCTCCATTGCGATCATACAATTTCAGACATCCACCTTCAAGCACAACTTTGTGTAGGGAAATAGGCGATGCACTACTCTAGCAATTCGACCGTATCACCCAGGAAACATGCGAGTAAGAAGGTCATGGATCGTTACCACTAGACGCGCAGCGCAGCGGATCGTAGATGCGCGTCGTAGCCGATCAACACAGCAGTAACAGCAGCGCCTCCACGGAGTCCACAGTACAGGGAGGAACGCCGTGCGTCGGTGTGCTAGCACCGTGCGCGCGGCAGGGGTTTCGGCGGCTGACCTGTGAGGGGCGGCGGCTGGGACTGCTATCTGGTGGAATCATCTGTCCGTAACCCTATCCCTCATATTTATAGGCGCGCTAATAGGCTTTTAGGTCAGAGGCCCATTAGTACCCTAATTTCTTATGGATCAAATATCCATCAGGCCTTTATCCGAATTATTATGATTGCCTCTTGGGCATATCACCAACAATCTCCCACTTGCACTAGAGACAATCATATAGCCAAGTTTTTCAATATTCCATCCCCTTAAGTGTGTGACCCGTTAGGTTCATGTACAGTCGGTTATGAATGAAAACCGTTTTCAAACACAAGTCAGGAGAGGTACCTATCAGGACATACTGACTCCCGAATCTACATAAAGATCATATCGGCTGAACCCAGATACATTCACATGCTAATTCCTTTGCCACACGATACCAGTCAAGCTCAAGACGAGATACGTGCCATCCTTGTGATAGCTCGACCATTCACTCGATCAAATAGTGGATTCAATCTATGACTAACTTTTAGTCATAATGATTAACTCTTTAATCATTTTGGCATGGCCATGCACTTTCAATCCAACTATCTCGAGGGGCCCAGAGATATCTCTCCTGTTATTTAGGAGGGGCAAATCCCATCTTGATCCGCACACATCTCATTCCATGCTTCATCATGCACGTGAAGACTATTTTTATGACCACCCAGTTACGGAGTAGCGTTTGATAGTTTCAAAGTGCACAACTACACATAGTGAGAAATAATGGCGATCTCAGGTCAAAGAATCTAGCAGGTGTATCACTCAAGACCAACTGATGGCACATATGTAAATAACAATCCCAACAGTGTCTCAGAATGGGTCTATCCAACACCATGTTCACTAACATGTGTTCACATTATTAATATGATATCTCCATATCTATGTTCCGTGAAACGTGATCATCAATTAATACATGTGCTAGTCTGCGTACTATCATTATCTCATATAACGATGTAGACTAGGGATCATTTTGAGTAACATTATAATTAACAAAGAGTCTCATGAACAAGTCACATACTTGATGATCAATGTGAATAATAGTTACTCAAATAGTACATAAACATAGCTATGACACAAGTCTCCCACTACACACTAGGATCACTGATGTAAGTATCTAATACCCATAGATCTCGTGTGCGTCTCATGCTTTGATTGTGGAAGAGGCTTTGTCAACGGATCTGCCATATTCAAATCCGTATGCACCTTGCATATATTCACATCACCTCGGTCGATAATCTCTCGAATCAGATGATAGCGTCGTAGTATATGTTTGGATCTTTTGTGTGATCTAGGCTCCTTTGCCTGTGCAATGGCTCCATTATTGTCGCAATAGAGATCCACAGGTCCGGACGCACTAGGAACAACACTCAACTCAGAAACAAATTTTCTGATCCAAACAACTTCCTTTGCAGCTTCAGAAGCTGCAATATACTCCGCCTCCGTCGTTGAATCTACTACTGTGTCTTGCTTGGAACTTTTCCAGCTCACTGCCCCTCCATTGAGGCAGAACACAAAACCGGATTGCGATCTAGAGTCATCCTTGTCTGTTTGGAAGCTAGCATCGGTGTAACCTCTTACAACGAGCTCTTCTTCACCTCCAAACACTAGGAATACATCCTTAGTTCTTCTCAAGTACTTAAGAATGTTTTTGACAACTGTCCAATGAGCCTAACCATAATCTGATTGATACCTGCTCGTAACACTTAGAGCATAGGATACATCTGGGCGTGTACACAACATGACATACATGATAGATCCAATAGCCGAAGCATAAGGAATCGCTCTCATCCTCTTTTGCTCATCAGGCGTCGAAGGACACTGACTTTTGCTTAGAGTGATGCCATGTGACATTGGCAAGAAACCTTTCTTAGAATCTTGCATATTGAACCGATTCAATATCTTGTCAATATATGTGTCTTGGCTTAATCCAATTAACCTTTTAGATCTATCTCTATAGATCTTTATGCCCAAAATGTACGCTGCCTCTCCTAAATCCTTCATTGAGAAACTTTTCCTTAATGAGGATTTAACAACATCTAGTACTGGAATGTCATTTCCGATCAACAATATGTCATCTACATATAGGTCCAGAAATATAAGTGCGCTCCCACTAACCTTCTTGTAAATACAAGGTTCTCCTACGTTCTTGATGAAACCAAACCCTTTAACCACTTCATCAAAACGTAGATTCCAACTCCGAGATGCTTGCTTCAATCCATAGATGGACTTTTGAACTTTGCATATTTTTCTAGCATTTTTAGGATCGACAAAACCCTCAGGTTGTGTCATGTACACATCCTCAGTCAGACTCCTATTAAGAAAGGCTGTTTTGACATCCATCTGCCATATTTCATAATCAAAATATGCAGCAATTGCTAGAAGAATCCGAACAGACTTTAGCATAGCGACGGGCGAAAATGTTTCATCATAATCAACACCTTGAATTTGTTTGAAACCTTTCGCCACCAATCGTGCTTTATAGATGTGAACTTTTCCATCCATATCAGTCTTTTTATTGAAAATCCATTTGCAATCGATCGGTCTCACACCATCGATTGGATCAACCAAGTTCCAAACTTGATTCTCATGCATGGATTCTATTTCGGATTTCATGGCTCCAAGCCATTTCTCAGAGTCGGGTCCCATTGTTGCTTCAGTCTAGGTCACAGGCTCATTATTGTCCAACAATACCATGTCCTGTGGTTCCGTGGTTAGGAGTATCAACTTTTCAGTTGCACGACGTACTCTTGTAGACCTTCGTGGGGCTGGTGTTTCAGCAAGTGGTTGTACAACATCTTGTACATCCTGTATAGGATTAGAGGGTGCCGAAACATTTTTAGATATTTCTTAAATTTCTTCAAGATGCACCTTGCTCCCACTAACTCCTTTTGAGAGAAACTCTTTCTCCAAGAAGACACCATTGCGAGCAGTAAACACTTTACCCTCCGTTTTATTATAAAAATAATATCCTTTGGTTTCCCTAGGATATCCCACAAAGAAGCATTTGTCTGATTTGGGAGTAAGTTTGTCTGACGTCAAACGGTTGACATAAGCATCACATACCCAAACTTTGAGGAAAGACAATCCGGGACGTTTCCCGGTCCACATCTCATATGGTGTCTTCTCAACAGACTTAGTTGGGACTCTGTTTATTGTAAACGCAGCAGTTTCAAGAGCATAACCCCAAAAGGATAGTGGAAGATCAGTCTGGCTCATCATCGACCTAACCATGTCTAACAAGGTTCGGTTCCTCCTCTCGGACACCCCATTCCATTGGGGCGTTCCAGGTGGAGTCAACTGTGGAACAATTCCACATTGTTTTAAATGATCATAAAATTCATGGCTCAAATATTCGCCCCCACGATCAGATCGTAGAAGTTTAATTGTCTTGCCCAACTGATTTTGTACTTCATTCTGAAATTCTTTGAACTTTTCAAAAGATTCAGACTTGTGCCTCGTTAGATAGACATATCCATATCTACTAAAGTCATCGGTAAAAGTAATGAAATACTGAAAACCACCTCTAGCTACCGAACTCATTGGTCCACATACATCAGTATGTATAAGTCCAACAAGTCACTTGCCCTCTCACTTTGACCAGTGAAGGGTGCTTTGGTCATCTTCCCAAGCAAACAAGACTCGCATGTGTCAAGTGATTCAAAATCAAATGAACTTAACAAACCATCTTTATGGAGTTTCTCAATGCGTTTCTCATTTATATGACCTAAGCGACAATGCCAAATAAAAGTGAGATTTAGATCATTTCGTCGAGTCCTTTTTGTATTAATGTTATAGACTGTTTTATCCTCAAGATCAAGAACATATAATCCATTCACTAATGGACATTGAGCATATAAAATATTATTATAATAAATAGAACAACATTTGTTCTTTATTATAATCTCATAACCATTAACTTCTTCCAAACATGAAGAAGATATATGTTTTTGCTCAAAGAAGGAATGCAATAACAATTATTTAATTCCAAAACTAATCCTGAGGGTAATGACAAGTGATAAGTTTCGACAGCTATGACAGCAACCTTTGCTCCATTGCCGACCCGAACATCCAACTCGCCTTTTGCAAATCTTCTAGTCTCACTTAGACCCTGCAATGATTTGCAAGTGTGAATCATTGATCCAGTATCAAATACCCATGATTCACTAGAAGATATAGTAATATTGATTTCTATAACATTTATACCTGAAGTGGAACTCTCACTCCCTTTCTTCTTCTTATCCTCCAAGTAATTCTTGCAGTTCCTAGACCAATGCCCCTTAGCATGACAGTGGAAGCATTCATCATTAGGAGAAGGGCCTGATTTGCCCTTTGGCTTTGAGCTTGAAGACTCATTGGGAACCTTTCCCTTGCCTTTAGGATGCATCACACGCTTCCTCTTTTTATTCTCCTTTTAAACCATCATCACATGAGTGGTGTTTTTCTTAATGCTTTCCTCGGCTGTTTTAAGCATCCCATGCAATTCAGCCAACGTTTTCTCCATGCCATTCATTTGATAATTCAATATAAATGGCTCATAGCTCGGTGGGAGTGACTGGAGAATAACGCCAATAGCCAGGTCATCCTTGAGTTCAGAACCAAGTTTGTCCAAAGTCTCAATGTAGCCAATCATATTGATTACATGGGGACTGACCGGGCTACCTTCTGCCAGCTTGCATGAGAACAAGGACTTTGAGATGTTGTACCTCTCAGCCCTTGCTTGGTTCTCAAACATTCCACGTAGTCCCTGAATCATAGAATAAGCATCTGCATGCTCATATTGTTTCTGTAGATCAGGGGACATTGTGGCAAGCATGAGGCAGCTTGCATTAAGCGCATCATCGCAGTGCTTCTCATAAGTCCTGTGAGTTGCGGCATTTGCATCATCGGGGAGGTCATTGGAGTATGGTTGCTCAAGAACATACTCAATTTTCTCTTGCCTGAGAACAATTCTCAGGTTGTGGTACCAATCAATAAAGTTAGCTCCATTGAGCTTTTCTTTCTCAAGCACAGATCGCAAATTGAAACCGGAATTGTTACTAGCAGACATGATCTACAATAGAAAATAAATATGCAAGGTTTTAGCACTATGTTATGTACCAATCTTTTATTAACAGTTTAATAAAAGACACCACCACTATATGAGCATCGTCCTCCCTCTAACGACATATAGTGGTCCAAGATCCATATTCACTAATTCCTAGTGAGCTTTGGCTTCACTGCTAGAAAATTAGTGACATAGGTAAACAACCATTGTTAATCATATCTCTATATGATTCTTGTTTGTTGGGTGACATCCAATGCCCCGACTCCCAACACTATGCCATAAAGTCCAAAACCGTTTTGATAGCTTTGTTGAGTAGACCAATACAATGCATGTGAATGTCCAACATTCACCCTATTCATTATGATAGATGATGGTATTTTGCTTTGGCAAACCTACCATAAAACGATCAAAATAACATAGGTGCAGCTATAGGTAAATGGCATCAAATACTCAACTTTTCCGAGGGAAGCTATTCTATCTTGACAAAACATCCACCATATGAAAAGCATGAAAAGAATAGTAAAACATCACAGGCATACAATCATATCATATATGTGAATAGTATGGCCTTTAGGATCATAGTCATCTCCATCACCATGGTTCCATCATGATCTACACCACCATGTCTCCCTTCTTATGGTGATCACCATCGCCATCATGATTGAGGTTTCTCAATGAATATAAAAGAAGATAATACATCTAATAGCTATCAAATAAATTACATGAGAGATCAGGCATCACAGGGCGACACGCAGGTCGTTATACAAATATGTGACAACCTCAACGCGGTTGTGTTAAATTTGCAACACGCAGGCTACACGAATTTTACATACAGATTATCACATCATATTTAGGCCATACCATTCACATCATTCCCTGCAAAAACAAGTTAAGCGTAGAACGATGTCTATCGCGAAATAACTTAATGATGTCACTATAGCAGACAGCAACGGCAGTCCTGAATCAGATCAACCCGAATCTGAGCCATTCAGAATGCCTCAATTTTCATTGTGACTGGTTATCCACGAGAAGATCGCGACACATGACCGTGATCTGTTGGCTCAATCTGTTAGCTATGTACACTATTAGTCCCGATGGTGATTCCAGCCGGTAGGGACATGTTGCGCACACAACAGAGAAGGAGCACGAACTAATTCTTTAGTCATATGATGGCAATCTACTCTAACCAATTCCAAACCCTAAAAGCCGAACTATAAAAATTCATCATATGAACTTGTCTGCAGTAGATCGCATCTAAGATCCAGACCAAAAACTACGCAAGTCGGCTCTGGTACCACTGTAGGGAAATAGGCGATGCACTACTCTAGCAATTCGACCGTATCACCCAGGAAACATGCGAGTAAGAAGGTCATGGATCGTTACCACTAGACGCGCAGCGCAGCGGATCGTAGATGCGCGTCGTAGCCGATCAACGCAGCAGTAACAGCAGCGCCTCCACGGAGTCCACACGTACAGGGAGGAACGCCGTGCGTCGATGTGCTAGCACCGTGCGCGCGGCAGGGGTTTCGGCGGCTGACCTGTGAGGGGCGGCGGCTGGGACTACTATTTGGTGGAGTCATCTGTCCGTAACCCTACCCCTCATATTTATAGGCGCGCTAATGGGCTTTTAGGTCAGAGGCCCATTAGTACCCTAATTTCTTATGGATCAAATATCCATCAGCCCTTTATCCGAATTGTTATGATTGCCTCTTGGGCATATCACCAACACTTTGCACCCCCCTTCCTCCATTTGTCCTAGACTCATGATGTTGCTTCTCAGCTTGGGTATGAAATACACATCTGTTAAAATTCGGTGCTCTTGCTGACGGCCTTGGAATACAACAGAACCTTGGCAACAAATTTCAACAAGAGAACCATCTCCAAAACGCACTGTCCCTTTCACAGACTCATCAAGTGTTGACAGCAGTGAGCGTGTGCCAGTCATGTGGCTGCTGGCTCCCGTGTCCAAATACCAAATATGATCCGTTCCTTCATCTGGTTTCACTGAATTTTCATTCAAGTGAACCTCTTGAGTAGGCTGGACTGTCTGAACTGCCAGAGTTGCTATCATCAGAGCTGGCTGATCATAGTCTGTCCTCATCAGATGTGCCTCCTCCTTGCGCTCACGTTTAGGCTTCTTGCATTCTTTTGCCCAATGACCCCATATACCACAATTGTGGCACTTTCCTTACCTTCTTGGTGTACCTTCTGACGTGAGCTTTGGTGCATTGTCGCGTCCATCTGAACGAGCTCCTCCTTTGTTCTTTACCGGCCCCTTTCCAGTTGCCTTGTTGGCACTGGATGAAGACTCAGATACAAACTTGTGTTTGTACTTGGCCATCCACTTGTCCAGCCTTGTCAGTGATTTCCTTCGTGTTGTCACTGAGCTTCTCTTCTGCCGCACGCAGTCTTCCCATGAGCTCCTCAACAGACATCTTGTTCAGATCAAACAGAGTCTCGATGGAAAGAGCAATCTGCATGTAGCGTGCCGGAACAACACGAAGAAATTTTTTAACAACATGGACTTCTTCAATGGACTCACCGAGAGTTCTCAGGCTGCTGTCTAGGCCAGATATTCGCATCGCGAACTCGTCGACCGCTGCTCCCTCCTTGAACTCGATGTTCTCGAATTCTTTGAAATGTTGTGCGTTGGCCTCATGCACACGATCATCGTCAATTCTCATGCTCCTCAACGCCTCCCATGCCTTCTTGCCGTCGGCTTCGATGCCAACGACATGTGTATGTCACCTGGGACACCCCTGAGGATGGACGCGAGCGCCAGTCTGTCGTCATGCTGTGCGACATTGTCTGACACGACTGCATCCCAGAGCTCCTGAGCCTCCAGGTTCACCTGCATCACAAGTGCCCACTGGTTGTAGTTGGTGCGAGTGAGCATGGGATAGATGAGCGAGCTGCCCGATTCCCGGACGACGCGCTCGATGCCGAACGGGTTGGGGATCGCCACATCTCTGGCACCTGTTACCTTCGATGGCGGCGTCTTAACGTCATCGTCGGCCATCCTCCTCCCTCTGACCTCAGTTCTGATGCCAAATGTTGGAACTCCGGCCGTCCTACCACGATGAACTATGAAGCAGTGTACTTCGTGCTTTCGGCGCAGCGACAAGCAGAGTTTTCACTCAAGAACAAAGGAAGGCCTGGACAGCTGTTTTGTGATCGCACGCCCGAACTAGCTGCCCTGCGTTTGATCAGTTTTCCACACATATACTTACATCGAGTGAACATGCAAACACTACGCCAACTTAACGGAAATGCACGAAATCTGCGCTACACGATCCGGAACACGCTCATCACCCTGGACGCGGTCACCACGTTCGTGCATGCGTGGGAACGACACCGACGTGAGCTTGAACGGTCCACACTCCATGCAGTCTCGTCCGGCCCATTACCCACACTGACTCCAACAGAATTCAAAATGCGACTCGACACAAAGTAAACTAGACAGACTAGATTAAAACTAACACAGGAAGCAGCAGAGCCGTTAGGTTGGAGAGGAACTTGAACGCGGTGTCGGTCTCGTTATAATTTGGCCGTGGTGGCAGCTGCAGCGGCTCGTCCGTGGTCGAACCAGCGTGCTCAACTCAACGATGGCCGTGCCAGTGGTCATAATGAATGGCAGCCCCCGCGGGATGGCGCTGTCATACGGGGACGCTGCCATGTGTAACAGCCCCAAAATATTGAAAATTTAAATCTCTATCAAATGAACGTGGTGCATGTTTAAGGAAAATCCAACTCCAAACTGGAATTCAGATTTGAATGCAAAACAGAAAAAGAAGAAGGAAAATAAAAAGAAAGAGGGGCATTGGGCCAAAACCTACCTGAGACGGCCCAGTAGCCCGCAGCCTCTTTCCCCCTCCTCCTCTCACTGCCGCACGGGCCCTGCCTGTCAGCACCTTCTTCTTCCAACTGCCGCCCCTCTTTTCCCGCCTCCGAGCGCTGCGCACCCACCCAGTCCGATTTCCACGCGCACGAGCCACGATCTCCAGCCGCGCAATGCTATATCGCTCCAACCGACCCCGCCGCCCTCCTTCGTCCATTTAAACACTGAAGATCGCCCATTTTCTTCCCCCGCTCGACCCATTTTCATTCCCGGTGAGAACCGAAACTTCCATCGCCGTTTCCTTTCGGATTCTTCTCTGTTTTGTTGATCTAACGGGCTTGTCACATCCACCGCTGCCGGGGAGTCTTGCAGGTGAAGATGGCACCGTGTTTTGCGCTCTAGCCACAGCTCCGGTGAGCAACGTCGAGCTCCCCCCTCGGACCTCGTCGCCGACCGACTTCCAGGGCCTCCGAGCTCAAGAAAACCACCGAGGTGAGGCCCCATACTCCTCCCTCCTTCGAATTGTGCAGAGAAAACGTTAGTCTAGGGCCGGTAGATGAGAATTCGTGAAATTCCGGCGAGCCCGCCGCCTCCCGCCGCCGTGCGCCGCCGGGCAGCGCCGCCCGCACACGGCCAGGGCGACGTGGCCCTCTATGGCCTCTCCGTTTTAAATCGTGCTGCCACAGTCAGATCTCCCGTGTACCCCTTCGTGTTATAATCTCAGCCGTCCGTTTTAAATCCAACGGCCCACATCAGCCCCACATAATAAACCCCGGGAAACTTACACGGTACCCCCTGGATTTGTTGGAAAACAATAGCTAGCCCCTGAAACCTTCTGATCTAACCCCTGGGCTCTCTGGAATTCATGTAAAGGCATTTAAAAATCAGTTTTAGCCCCTGGACTTAATAAAAATTCAGAAAACCCCTCTGTTTTGCACAATTAGACCCCTGAAAATTTAGAAAATAAGAAATTGGACCCCACTGCAGTGTGGATTTGCACATCAGCCCCTGAGGATTACCAATTTCAGGAAATTGAACATGTGAAGGGAATTTAAATTCAAATAAGTAATTCAAACATTTATGTAATTATAATTCAGATCCTTTTTGCACCTGGAAAAGAGTTAGACCAAATTGAGGACTGATTTTAGGCTGCAAGGAAAATTTGATTAAGGGTTATTTATTTTTATTATTGCTGAAAATTTATTTTTAGGCTAGTAATAATTCTGAAAATAGGTAAAAATAAATTTAAATTGATCCCATCAGAGAGGAAGTCAAAAGATATTTTGTTGGACATTTTAGAACAAAATATATTCTGTGTAGGTGATATATTTTGCTATTTTAGTATTAAAGTTCACTTTTAGATATGGAAAATAAATCTGAAAATATAGGAAAATAGTTATACATAATTAGTAAATGTCATATGAGGCCCAAAATCAAAACTTCAGGTTTAAGATAATGTAGAAGACCTGAAAACCATTTTGGAGTGGGAATATACATTTTATACAAGTTGGAAAGTAAGAAGGGTTATATTCAATGTAGGAAATAGTTCAAATTGAAAACCTAGAGTTAGGGTATACTTGGAAATCTGAATAATCAAAGTTAGAAATAATATGGATGTTTAAAGGTGCATGCATGCATAGGAGCAACCTATCTAGAGTGAACACAAAACTTAGTTATGTGTATAACTTTAGTGTGCATGTATGTATGACTTGCATGAGTGTATGTGTTGATGGTTTCTTATGGAATGTTGTTTTATTTTGCTATATGTGTTGGCATGATTAGAACCAGCCCCAGAGCCGGTTCTCACCTTCCAAGACCAAGACTTCTCATTCCCGGAGCAGCAAGAAGAAGGCAAGTGTCCTTGACCACTTTGATCCTATATCAGGATGTGTAGTTAGTATTTAATTGCATTGTCAATGAAATATGGAACCCATGCTAGGAAGTTTCCCTAGATTTTCATTATCTTGCTTCCTTGTAGTCTGGGTTGGGAGTTATTTTATTATGTTATTCATACTACTCATGCTTAGCCATGCTTAGAATGGGATAAATGGGATATGAGATCATCACCTTGGCTACTTTACCTTTGAATGGATTATTATGAATTATGTATAGGTAGTGATCTAGGCAAGTTGGATGCTTTGGTTGGTGCTATGTGCACGAGACACGGGTTTATGTTTAGTGCTTGCCTGGATCCTAAGGACAGGTTCATGGAGCATGTAATCTAGCTTTACCGTGCCAACCACATGCTGAGATGGGGCAACTTGGCCAATTAATTAGGTGTATCTCCGACGTAGTATGGGTGTTTGGATGGTGCGGGCAATAGGTGTCAGCTAGACTACCATATGAACCGCAAGGCTCAAGATGGGGCCACTGTAGCGGGGGTTGGAGCCTCCTGGATGCTGTTAGGGGTGAAACCTAAGTGGGCCCACACTCGTCGGGAATCCCTTTGTAAAGGACTCATAGTGATCTCCTGGCTACACACCTCGGAAGTGTGAAGTTCGCGGCCACTGGCATAATGGAGGTTCTTCTAGTCCACCCGGCAATGGGGGATGAAATCACTACATGTGGGTACAGAGGTGCAAACTCTGCAGGGTCAAAACTGTCATGACAGCCGTGCTCACGGTCAAGAGCGGCGTGGATTTATTCATGATTAGAGGATAATGAATTGGGAAGTGGAGGATGTTAAGCGGGAAGCTTAACAATGGAAATGAAGTTATGGTTATTTGATATTGATGATGGGTTAGAGGAGTGGGACCATTTCACTTATGTAGTAATGTAGGTGCTTAATAAGCTATTAATTGCGTAGTGCTTTAACCATGAGTTCAACCTTTCCTTGTTCTAGCCTGCATGACATTCATTTCCCACACTTGCTGAGTACCAACGGTACTCAAGCTTGCTTTTCTGTTGGTTTTAAATTGCTGCCCAGGCCAAGGGAATTACGTGGTGTACAACGACCAAGACTTCGGACCCGAAGAAGGATTTTAGGTTTACGGAGTCCCCCGGGCAACGCCTGTGATGGAGCCTAAAAGACTTATCTTCCGCTGTTTGTTTATTTACATTATTGTGAACATATTATCGTCCTTCGAGACGCTATGTAAGACTTATTTATATTCAAACACTTGGCTTGTAATATAATGATACTTCACTATTTATCATCACATGTATGAGAAAATGATCCTGCATACATGTGGGAGTCATTCTGGTGTTCCGCGGAAAAACCGGGTGTGATAATGTAATAGCGTCAGACGGCGGCTCCGGCGACCATGATCCTGTCCACGGTCGGCCCCGGTGAGATCACCACAACGTCAGACTGGTATGGCGTGGTATAGGCCGCGTCCGCGCCGACGATGGTGAAGCTGTGGTTCGCAACTTTGAAGAACATGGGAGTATTCATCGCCGCGTTGATGATATACGAAGCATGTACCTTTGTTTCGCCGCACCTGAAACTTATACGTCTGTGCATTCAGGCAAAGCTTTATTATCCTAGATATAGCTCATTAAATTTACAGAATTACGTAACACCTTGCTCTTTTAGAAATAATATCTATGGCATTATGTTAGATTTATTTGGTGGGCTATCCAAGTAACATTGGGAATCGATATTCTAAGTAGTTCGACACATTTATTCAGTCAATGGTCGTTCAATTTTGATGTTGAGACCAGAGGTGTCATCCTTGTTGCTGTTGCAGCAGTTTTTTGGTCTATTTGGCTTAGCAGAAATGATATCGTTTTTGATAAATGTTATATAAAAACATACTTGCAGTTAATATTCAAAGGAACATACTAGTGTTGCACCTAAGCGCCACTACAAAAGCGTTAGCAGAACATCAACACGTTAAAGGATACATGGCGGTCTCTAGAGTTCTCGATTATGCATGTGTTTGCCCACAACGGATGAAGTTTTTAAAATAGGATTCCTGCTTAATAATGTATCCATTTAGATTTGTTAGTGGCCTCTCTTCATTTTGTAAAACATTTATGTGTGAGGTTCCTAGTCGTCCATGGATGTAATAAGTTGGTCATAATCTTTACAAAGGAGAGTGTCGGATTGTTTTTTCCATTATCTAAAAAAATGTATTTATGGCAAAACAGGAAAGGGTCAGCAGGCATACGGTATGCGCCGGAGCAGTTGTAGAAGTTCCCTGGCTTGCCGGGATGCAAGTGAGGAACGACTTCTGCTCCAGGCCGTACACATTTGGCGTTCCACCACTTGTCGAGGATGGGGGTTTCCTCCTTGTGAAGATTAGGGAACGGGTAGGCCTTAACGCCACCCTGCGGGCGGATGACAAGTGCGCCATAGACAGTGGCGCGGAAGAAGTGAGCGTGCCAGTAGAGGGTTCTCTCCTGGGCGGTCACGTTGAAGCGATACGTGTAGATGGCGCCGGGCTTGACAAGGCACCGCGTCACCATTGCGGGACCGTCTGCCCATGGCGTGCCCCGCTGGAACACGCCGTGCCTGCATGATGAGTTTAAGAAAGACTTGTTAACCGTGTTGATACATTGCTCCTAAAGTGATGATGCATCCACTTTTAGCATCCGCACTACAAGAAACATAAACATTTACAACAGCTAAAACGGTTGTAATTAATCTATTAACCGTCATGATTAAGTTATTTATGATGGTAATTCCTTATTTACGACGGCATCTGACCATCACTAGTGATTGGTCAAAAAACGTTATCGTGGTAAATAAGTTATTTACGACGGCCTAGACCGACCGTCATGACATATGGAGACGTGTCACCTGGCACCCTCTGGAAGCTTATTTACGACGGCATGGAATAGACCGTCCTAAATAAAACAGGGTTATTTATGATGGACTGGAGCTGACCATCATAAATAACATAGGCTTATTTACGATGGCCACCTCCAGATCGTCATAAATAAGGGATTTAATTTAAAAAAATGCTAACCTAGAACGATGGCCAGCTCACAGGCAGATATAAAAACACATAAATACACGACAGTCAATTCACATTATAATAGTTTCAAATATAAACGGCAAGACGCTATACACTCCTACGTCCGCTACCTCCGAAGCCCGAAATGTCGTTCTCATGTCGTGATCTAGGTCCCGATAGCTGCGGCGATGGAGTGTGAGCCTCTGCCGCCGATCCCTTTGATGTACAAGTGTTGTTAGACAATTTTTAACTTCAAAAGTGTATGCTTCACTAACTTTGCTTATGAGAAGGTAGAATTGAGCAAGTCTGGCTAAGTTTGTCTTTATTTTGCTAAAATATCCTAGATATAGCTAAGTTTTTCGATGTTTGGCTATGTTTCACTAATTTTGGCTTAGTTTGCTATAGTAATCTAATTTATGTTGATTTCAAAAAGTGTTGCTTACCTGTGTCGCTGAAGAAGGCATCTGTGGCTCTACCGACACCTGTGGCTGCATCGGCGACTGCCATGAGGGAATGGCAACCTACTGCCCATGCTGCTGGACTAAGGCCTGTGATAGCAAATCATTAGCACATTAATAGTAATTAAATGATATAGATGTTTAGTATTTTAAGTTCTTACCTGTATCTCCGCTTGCATCTATGCCAAGTAGCTAGCTTGATACTCCTTCCTGGCCTTGGCAAGCGCTTCTTTCTTCTGGAGCTTCTCCTATGTCAGGCGTAGCTCCTACTTGACACTCTGGAGCTCCATGTCTCTCTGCGACATCCGCCGGCTAGGTCTAGGGGACGAAGACTGCGAGGAGAAGCCCCTCGAAGGCCTTGCCTCCCTTGAGTCAACCACTCCATCAAAAATGGCAAAACTATAAAAAAAATATGAACGGTGTGATAATGTAGCTCAAATTGATAGAAATAAAAACAGCTAGCATCTCACCATCGACGCGCTTTACCACCACCGCTCGCATACACACCGTCGATGTCGATTGGTGCGTTCTGCCAATCGTAGACTTCACCATGAATCTTCACCGCCTCCTCCCCAAACTTCTCCTACAAATACAAGCAATAAATGAAAACGTGTAAATAGCAATGTTAGTTACAAATAACGTAAAGCAACTCGCGCGAGGACTCACCAGTTGAGCTGTTGCCACCGGAGTGCACAGCTGGCCAGACTGTGAAGGGTCACTTGCCCTGTGACATCTCTTTCACACCTGAACATTGCTCGGTCGTTCACCGACCTCGTTTTCCTGTAACTAAGAGTCAGTAGCATAAATATACTATAAATATAATTTTGTTGGTGTTTTTCTTACCATTCGTCTCGCCAGACGTAGATATTCATCCGGACCACACGTATGGACTCTAGTAAGGCCTCTGCACTCTCGGGCCCTCTTGGACTTGGCGACAAAGTCCTCGCTGGACTAGAGGCGACAGAGGGCCCGGTAATCCTCTGGACGGTCGTCCAACAAAGAAATCCCCACCAGCATGCATTTAGTAATTGATTGAAATAACATTGACTTTAAAAAATAGGAGTCATATTTAAAACACTACTAGTTTACCTCCGCGTACTGCTCCTCCGTCAAGTACGTGTCGGAGCTGTCTTTGAACGCCGCAAGCTCCTTCCCTTGATGCCTCTTCAAGTAGTCGTTTGTTGGTTGAATCCAGGAATATGAGATTGTATGCATAACAAGCTTTCTGGTGTTCTTGTTGAAGATGGCTCGCGCGTGTTCGGCATCCACTGGATCCACCAAACAGTACTGTCTCTACAAGAAGACAGAAAAAAATGTGTTATTAAACATTCTAGTTATTGAAGAACTAAATTTAAAATAGGGTATTAAACATACGTACCAAGAAGTCAGCCCACGCTATACCCTGAGGAGTCCCGTACTCAGGTCAGTAGCACGAGCGTAATCATCCCATGACTTGGCAGGGATACGCTCGAAACCGCTGCCAGAGACCTTACCAGAGTAGTGCAAACGCACAAGGTTCCCTAAGGCAGCGTTGACCTGTCTCTAACGTCCTCTATCCATGAAGGTAGTGTCCTCCCATCTGCTGCAAGAACAATTGTGCATGAAAGAGTTTTATCACTACGTAATTTTCCAAAGCTACAACGTAAGGGATTCTTACCTATTGCCAACACGGCTAATAGCCGACCGTGTTTCTTTATCTCTAGGAACCAGACGACCTGGAAGGGTGGTTAGCTGACCCGAATGGGTGGCCAACCGACTATGGCTCACGAGGCGCCTCAATCTCTGACTCTGACTCTAAGTCATCATGCAATATTATAATAGATTTAATAAATATAAATATATTAATTAATAATATCAAAGAAAATCAAATTACCTCGGTCCGCTGATAGGCAACAAGTCTGTCTGATACCTCTAAGGGCATGTGTGTCAACAACTGAAACCATCTGCTCTATCTAGAGCTACCACTCTGAAAAAGGGCGTCCGCCACATCCCGTGTGCGAGCCATCATGCTCGCACTGCTAAGAAACCTCTTCACGGTCCTCTTGATCTCCTTACCCTTGTTCGACGACATCCTATTTAAATGATGCATTGATATGTATAATTATTATAAAATTTATAACATCAAACAATAAATGAAGAAATAGTTACTTGTATTCATTTCTAAAAGTCATCAGAATCTCGCTCATTTACCGTACTCCTTAAACCAGGCCATCGAACTCTTTTAGTGACTTGTTTCTATTTGCACTTCTCATGAGTCTGTACATCATCGGCGTCTCCAACTAAGTCATCGAGCTCTTTACCAGGCTAAACAACAAATGAGGCTAGCAGATATTCTTCTTGGTAAACATCATCTAACTCACCAATGGACGTCGGAGTATCATGATACCCAACCCTCCATAGGATATAAAAGTCATGCAAGTGGGGTTTCAATCACCTTAACTCTAATGCAAGCATTTCACCCTAGACATAAATGATACAAATGTATCTTTGAAAAAGATAATTAAATGCAAACCGGGGCTTGCCTGGTTACGAGTTATACGGAAAGTTAACGTCTGGTGGGAGGACTTCCAACGGCTCCTTGGTGTCCTCAACTTCGGTCACTATATGAAATGCAACAAAATATATGTATAAGTGCTAGTGTTTTATAAGAGATAAACTCCTATTACTAGCTACTTCTATTAAGGTTTCTTAATTGGCTTTGGGGTTTTTCCAGTGGATACTAGACTCTCTGAGGATGATCTGAGCAAAATTTGGAGAAGTTTCATGGAAGCTTGTGGTCTCCAAAATTCCCACAAGTACAAGCCTTCTCTGAATTTTGATCGCAGAGCTGGAGTTTTTACATAGCTAACAGCGGAAGATCTAATTAGAGAAGATCGCCCTGGTTCTAACAAAATTTGTTTAATGATTTTCGAGCTACCTATAGGGAGAAATGGAATTTTGAAGTTTATATGAAATCCTGAAAAGTTTCTGTTTATTTTGGAAATTCTAAATGAAGGCTGAACATTAGATCAGAGTTTATCCAAGCAAATGTACTCCAATGAAGCTCAAATTGTTACAGGAGTTCACTAATGTTATGAAGAATCTTCTAGCCAAATTTGAGGAAATTCCATAACAGGAATCTCCTGGAATTAATTCCCAAAGATTTAAATTTGATGAATTTTGGAGCAAATTCCAGGGATCTTCATACCAAATTCTTTGCATTTCTACAAATTACTGACTTAGAGGAATTCAACAAAATTTGTTTCACAAATTTTGGGCATTCCTACTGAAAGTTATGGCCATTTGAAATTGGAACCATTTTTCTGAAAATTAACTCTATGTTTTTTAGCTAATTTATTTAACCCTTAGATAAACTACTTATTAAGCCACGTTAATCTGCTCCAAAATCCTAAGATTTTTACTGGATATCAGGAAATAGGAAAAGGATTTTCTGCCCAAAATTGGGAATTTTTCATAGAGAATCCTTCCTTGAATTCATCCCTAAAGGATTTATTGAAAAGGAATTTCACAGAAAGTACTGGGCATTTTCATGGCAAGCACTTTGTTCCTCTGCAAAGTACTCTTCCTAAGGATTCCAGAAGAAATTGTTTCACTATTTTTGGAGCTTCCTACCAAAAGTTAGAGGCTCTCAAAGTCGCAACAAATACTGGATTTATTATCCACAGCAAAATTCCCTTCCGGCTGACAGTGGGGGCCCAAAGGTCAGACCCTTCCTCTACCTCGGGACAGAGCCCGCGCGCACGCCGGAACATAGGGATGGCGCGGCCCGTTCTCCCTCATTTCTCCATCATTTTTGCTCCGGTTTCGCCCTACATGATCCTTGGAACATGCCGCAGCTGCCGGGCAAGGTCCTACCGCATGACAACGGCTGGAAATGGGTCGGCACCGGTGGCGGCATTCGGTGGTGTGACGTCGGCGAGGCCCGACGTGTCCCAAGCCGATTTCAACAGTCCAAGCTTCCCTAAAGCATCCCTAGTGGTCGTAGAACATGGAACACAACCCAATTCTTGCAGCAAACGGCGGGAAGAGGGCGGTCACCGGAGGACCGACCCCGTTTTTGCCGCCGGCGCTGAATTCTCATCGCCCGGCGTGTGGGATGGCTGATTTGATGCATGCTTTGGTATGGGAGGTTGCTAGGGCTGTGGTTTGCTGTGGCTTGCACCGAATAAGGAACGATCACGTGGTTTGGAGGAATTTCCCGATTGAAGATTGCTTGGTTCATCACGTGCACCGGTACAAAAATTCAAATTCCGGTGAGCTGGCGGTGGGAACAAGCAAGTGGACTACGGGAGCATGATCATCATGGCGCACCTTAGGGTGGTGTTGGTCATGCAGGAGATGCGCTGGACCGGCCGGAAGACATGGAACCGCGGGGGCGACTTTGTGTTGAACCGAGAGGGAAGCACCTGCCAGGCACCGGCCGGAGAACGACTGACACGAGCTGGGGAGATTCAGGCGACGTTGAGTAGAGGCCGGCGCATCCTCTGGTTGGCTTATCCAGGCGCTAAACCAATCAGAGGGTGATCGGCGATGAGGGCAGTGACGGCGCCATGTGCTGTTTCTCGGGTGAGCGCGAGAAAGCGTGTTTTCTTCGGTTGAACGTGCGAGAGCTAGCGAGCAGGAGAAACAATGTTTGCTTTGTGCAGCCTCGAGGTCTGTCGTGCAGCCGAAGACTGGAGGAAACCGCCTCGGTGAGCAAGCACACAGGCAGCTCGGTGGAGCTCTGCATCCCCTCGGTGGCAAGCCCGCACAGAAGAGAAATTAGAGGGTTCTCTATTTCAATGACATGCGGGTCCCACCAGTAGTTCCCACCTAAACAACAATGGCTCCCTAAATTCAAATTCAAAATTCGCAGCCATTCCAACAAACTGAATTTGATTACCAGAGGTAACCTTCCGTTAGGTTCAAAACTTTAAATTCGGAGCTCTCGGTTCAGTTCCTGTGCGAGGGGGAAACAACGCCTGGGGTTGCCGTTTTTGTGAGCAAAAGATCACGCCGAGAGCTACTCAATCCCACGAGCTGGTCGCCAGCGCGATGGAAGCAGCGAGGAGGTGGCTTCCACGGGGAGTCTTGGTGGCGGCCGGAAGCTTGTTCGGTCTGTGCTCGACACTGAACAAAGGAAAGACTTCGGGTGCAAGTCACAGTGGCTCAGTGACAGGTGGGGTCCACCTCTTTCCTCCTCTTCATATCCTCCAATTGTTTCCAAAAGATCTTCATTCATGTAAATCCACTCAATATGACATTTCGGGAGTTCAAACGTGGGCTAAATTTTGAATTACCCAAATCCAGTGTGAATTTCGCTTTCAAATTTGAATTCAGCTTAATCCTGAAATGATCATGTTTAACTCATTTTTGGCCCACCCTAAAATCAGGATGTGGCCACCCTGAATTTTATTGAATTCAATGTTGTGAGGATACATGTGTATTTCAAATTTTTGGCAGCAACTTGAGGGAAACATTTGAGTTCAAATCTGAATTTAAACCCCCTCTTACACATGAGAACTTTACACATGGTGTCTAATTCAACCTTGGCTTAAAACATTTCAAATGAACGTGAGAGCTCATTTGTTGGACACCCATGTGCATCATCATGTGCATAAAGTTTTTGTAACTCCCATTTTCATGCATTGCAAACATAACGGTTGTCAACCCTCTGTTTATTGCCTTTACATTTTTGGGACATTTACATTCCTCCCACCTTAAAAGAATCTCGACCCGAGATTCCAACAAGGAAGGAAAGTAGGGAGTATTATATGACGATAATAAACCAAACGGATATCACGACCTTTTTGCTTTTCCATAGTATTCCCTTTGACGTTATGGTGAGTCCGTAAAACCCTATAGAACCATATCGACTGGGTCGATTGGCTGGAACCTTTACTGTCGTAATCTTTACATGGATAACAAATATTTGTCTAGATTAACGGAGTCCTTAGAAGCTTAATGAAGTACTCTCCCAAACATGAATCGAGATGTTTGGTGAGATTAAACAATGAATCGGTAATCTCGCCTCGAATCGGCATTTCAACCCTTTAGTCAAAAACCGAATGCTTTGCTTAAAATAAGAGCAGCAACAAGTCAATTTCACTTATGTTACCAACATAGCAAATGACAACTACCTATGGTGACCACAATGATTTCAAAGTCACCATATGATCTCTCAAGAATGCAGATTGTGTTCAAGACTTGTCTCGAGTTTGAGCAATCAATCGGTAAGCCCCGCGATGAGAAAATAGTTTAGTTCCAACAATTACGGCACTCGGAGCTAACAAGTCATGGATGAAAGTTCGTAAAGATACAAGGAATGTTGAGTAATTGGTTTCCCTTGTATTACACAAGGAGGTAGAATCAAGGAATTTGATCAATAGTTCCAGGATGTCATACGATCAAGGTTATTAGACACCACTTAATGGTTTGAAGAGAGGTACACAATCTTGCTCAGTATTTTGGTATTTCACATATTGCATGGTGCAAATGATGCATATGTATGATGCAAAATGGTGCATATGTATGGTGCATCATCTTTTATAGTTTGAGCAAGAGGTAGTACGACAATTCAAACATGATTAAGAAGTATCTCCAACCTTGCCAAGTACAGATAACTTGGTCAGGAAAGGTGCTAAACAAGGAATGCCACTTTCATGTGGTGACCAAGTTTAAGGAAATTATGTCAAATAATTGACAAGATTGTTGGGAAATACCCCATAACAACTTAACCTAGGAAATCTCTATTTTTACATTGACTTCACTTTCTTTTTTCTCCTGAGGCTTCACAATACCCGTTTAGCATGAAAAACCAGCTACTAGTTCTAGCTCCTAGTCTTGTTCTCTTAAGTCTTGTGATTCTGGCGAGCATTTGTGTGTGTGCGTGGCAAAGACGTAGAAACTACATCTTTCTCGATGACGACGGATCTTGTATCTGAAGTTGATTACTTGAAGACATAATTCCCTCTTGTCTCTTGGTGATGTCATACTTTGGTTTACATGGATGCACTCCTCCCCCCTTAAGTTCCAATATAAGAGATTGATAACTTAAGCTATACTATTCTCGTGGGACGGTGATGCACCCGATAACCTTTTAAAGCGGAAACTGCCCCGGGTTGATCGACGAGTGGAGTGTTGTTGTAGTTTGTCTGCATCACTAGGGATGGTCTTGTAAATGACAATATTTCTTGGTTGAAGTCAAAAATGATGCTATGGAGAGTACTAGGAACCTGTTATGAACTTCCGAGTGTATAAAAACACTCATAATCACAACAAGTCACCCGGTGCATGGCCAATAAGCTTCCCAGAAACTCAGGTTCATAACTGACTGGTCTGCACTAAAATTTCATTTTTGCCTGAGCTAACCGCAAACTCAAGAATAGAGTGGAATACCAAAGTTCTGGATCACTTCAGTATCCTTCCAACGGTCACTCCGGTGATCCCATATCAGTTCAGGTTTAACAGATATAAAGTGTTAAAGTTGACAGAAATTCAGGGGAAATTTCAGCAGTACCCCCACCGGAAGGTACCCACTTTGATTCGACTTTTCCATACAGTTCCGGACCAAGTTTGTCAAAACTCAAAACTACAAAGTTGTAGCCTAACTCACCAGATTTCCAGAAATTGTCAAGGGCGCCGAACCCCCGACTGACCGGACCGTGGCTACGCAGCTCGTAGGCGTCGGCTGTCTTCTCCAGCGAGGTTAACCCCTCACCCGCAGGCTTAGCAGAGAGAGAAGAGATTAGGGAAGTAAATTCATGCCTTCCATTTGTCCAACGATCACAAGCATATATAGCCCAACCGAAATAAGTAAGGTTATCCTTTATTCTAGGAATTTCCAAAACAACTTGCTAAGTTTCTATCTTTAGCACAAGAGGCTAACCCCGGCTGCGCGCCTGCCCAGCACGCTCAGCCATGCGGTGCACGTCGCGGGCGCGTCCGCGCCTGGCATATGTGCGACCGTACATGACATCTCTCCCCGCCTCGAAGTCCAGCTCGTCCTCGAGCTGAAAGGAAGGGAACCGAGCAAGGAAGTCGTCCAGATCCTCCCACGTAGCCGAAGCTGGTGGTTCTCCCTGCCATTCCACGAGCACCTGGCGTACTCCCCGGGCCAGCCGAGCTCGAGTCACCCGGGCAGGTGCAGGCACTACAGCACCGTGCAGGAGCGGAGGCAGCAGCGGTGGATCGGCCGGCGGTTTACCAACAAACTTCTTGAGGACGCCGATATGGAATACATCATGAAGGCGAGCGTTGGGAGGAAGCTGGAGCCGCACAGCCACCTCATTGATGAGTTCCGTCACCTGGTACGGCCCGACGTATCGTGGCTTGAGTTTCCCTGTTGCCGAGCATGGGAGTGATGCTGATGCCCGCTGCCGAAGGTGAAGAAGAGCCCAATCGCCGACCTAGAAGGACAACGGCATGTGGTGCTGGTCGTAGATATGCTTCTGAACCGCCTATGCCTGTTCAAGGCGATAGCGGATGTTGCCGAGGAAGGCAGTTCGCTCCTCCATCTCCTAGGCGACCGCTGCGACGCGGGTCTCGCCGGGCTCATAGGAGCGGATGGTCGGGGGGTCCCGGCCATAGACCACACCAAATGGAGTTTCGTGGAGCGATGACTGATAGGCGGTGTTGTAGGTGTACTCCGCCCATGGCAACCAATGGAGCCACTGCCGGGGACGGTCGCCGGTGAAGCAGCGCATATACATGACGATGACCCGGTTGGCAGCCTCGGTCTGGCCGTCCGTCCTTCGGTGAAAGGCGGATGACATGTAGAGCTTCGTCCCAGTGAGCCGCATGAGCTCCTGCCAGAATGGCGAGGTGAACACTGGATCACGGTCCGGAACGATGGATTGCGGAATACCATGGAGGCGAACGATGTCGGTGAAGAAGGCGTGAGCGACGGACTCGGCAGTGTAGGGGTGCGCCAGGGGTATGAAATGGCAGTACATGCTGAAGCAATCCACGACGGAGAGGATGACCATCTTGCCTTGCACCTTGGGTAGCGCCTCGATGAAGTTGATGCCAATGTCAGTCCACACAGCAGACGGAACCGGCAGTGGCTGCAGCAGACCGGCTGTCCTGAGGTGATCGGACTTGTACTGCTGACAGGTGACACATGCCTTCATGAAATCCTGCACCAAGCGACGCATGTTGGGAAAATGGAAATCCCGCCGGAGCCTATGGAGGGTGCGGTGGATGCCCTCATGACCGTCGTTGTGGACCGCGACCACGATCTCTTGCAGCAGCGGCGATGCCGGAAGAATGTACAGTCGGCCATCAAAGGCGACCATGCCGTCCACCAGAGCCCATGGAGCGGTGCGGTTGCCAGCCCGGACCTCATTGTGGATGGTGGTCAGGGCTGGATCAGTGGCTTGGGCATGGCGGAGGCGCTCGATGAAGTCATAGCGAGGCGCCGAAATAGCCATCACCTCCCCTTCGTCATTGTCACGACGGGAGAGGGCGTCGGCAACGACGTTCGTGGCGCCCGACTGGTAATCCACCGAGAAATCGAAGCCCAGGAGCTTGCCGACCCAGTGATGCTGAGGGATCATGGCGAGGTGCTGATCGAGGAGGTACTTCAGGCTGTAGTGGTCGGTCTTGACGATGAAGCACCGTCCCCAGAGATACGGGTGCCAGTGCCAAACCGCCTGGACGAGGCCGATGAGCTCACGCTCGTAGGCGGCCAGTGAGCGGTGGCGCGGCGCCACCGGCCTGCTGAAGAAGGCGACCGGATGGCCCTCATGGACCAGGACTGCACCGAAGCCGAACGTCGACGCGTCGCACTCGACGGTGAATAGCTTGGTGAAGTCGGGCATGGCGAGGACGGGGGCGGATGTGACAGCGGCCTTGAGCACTGTGAATGCTGCGGCCGCCACGTCGTCCTAGGAGAATCCCTCCTTCTCGAGTAGGACAGTTAGAGGTGCAGCGATCGCCCCGTAGTTGTGGACAAACTTGCGGTAGTACCCGGCGAGGACGAGGAAACTGCGCACAGACCGTGGCGAGCGTGGAGCCGACCAATCATGGATTGCCTGCACCTTGGCTGGGTCCATGGCCACACCCACCGTGGAAATGACATGGCTGAGGTAGGCGACGGAGGAAGCACCAAACGAGCACTTGGTGCACTTGATGAAGAGTTGATGGCGGCGTAGCTCGTCAAGGACGGCCCGGAGGTGGCGAAGATGATCAGCCCATGTCTTGCTGTAAATCAGAATATCGTCAAAAAATACCAGGACGAAACGGCGCAGGAACGGGCGGAGCACGTCGTTCATCAAGGCCTGGAATGTCGCCGGGGAATTGCACAGCCCGAATGCCATCACCAGGAACTCGTACAGGCCGTCGTGGGTGCGGAACGCCGTCTTGTGCACGTCCTCCGGGCGCATGCGCACCTGATGGTACCCGGACCGGAGGTCCAGTTTGGTAAAGAACTTGGCGCCATGGAGCTCGACGAGGAGCTCGTCGACCACCGGGATTGGAAAGGCATCCTTAACAGTGAGTGTGTTCAACGCCCGGTAGTCGACGCAGAAACGCCACGCACCATAGGTTTTCTTGACGAGGAGGACGGGCGACAAGAACGGTGAGTCACTGTGGCGGACGATCCCTTGATCAATCATGGCGGTACACTGCCGCTCCAACTCGTCCTTGTGCGCGCGGGTTACCGGTAAGGGCGGACGGCGACCAGCTGAACGTTGGGTTTGAGAATGATGCGGTGGTCGTGCACACACTTGGGGGCAAGACCGACGGGGTCTGCGAAGAGCTCCCCAAACGAGAGCAGCAGTGCCTCCAAGAGGGGACCGGCCTCTGTTGTTGCGCCCAGGGCCGGCATGGAGGGGCTGGAAGGACATGCGCCGGTGGCCGAGGTCCCAAACAATGGGCCCCAACACACCGAGCCACCGGATGCCAAGGATGACTCGTACCCTGCCAATGGCATGACGCATAGGTCGGCCGGGAACGAATCGCCGTCGATGAGCAGGGGCGCGTCGCAGATGATGCCGGCGCAGGTGACCCGCTCGCCATTGGCGACCAAGGCTGTGAGGCGGGGGCGTTGGCGGAGGGGTAGATCGGAGCGTCGCGCCGCCTCCATCGATATGAAATTGTGCGTGGTGCCGGAGTCGAGGAGGGCGACGAGTGACGTGGCGCCTAGTGTCACGGCGATCTGCATGGTGCCCGCCATGGAAACCGCAACCACGGCCTGTAAGGAAAAACAGGGCGCCTCGGCGTCGAGCTCTGCGTCGCCAGCGGCTTCCGCGGCGTCCTCGATCTCCACTCCTTCAAGGAAGAAGATGTGCCGGCAGAACCTGTTATGGCCACGGGTATATTTTTCATTGCAATTAAAACAGAGGCCCAGATGTTGACGTTCGGCCATCTCGTCCGGGGTGAGGCGTCTCTGGTTGTCCTCGCCACGACCCTGCTGGGTGGCCACCGGAGGAGCAGGGAGCACCAGCTGCTGCTGGGGTGCCGGAAGCGCTGGCCGGGGTGTGGGAACGGGAAGGATGCCACGCGCGAGCACCTGAGGTGGAGGCTGCACCGGGCAGTCGATCTTCATAAACTCCACTTGGCGCGCCAGGCTCATGGCGGCCGCGAGCGTCTCCGGATTGTGGATGCGTACGGCATGGCTGAGCGTCGGCAGGAGTCCACCGGTGAAGAGCTGGACGCGCTGAGCCTCATCAAGACGACCCGCGCGAGGCAGGAGGGCCTGGAAACGATTTGAGTACTCCTCCACAGTCCCTGTATGCCGGCACTCGGCTAGCTCGAACAGCGGAACTGAGCGGAGGGGAGGCCCAAACCGCAAGTTCAGGAGCTCCTTGAATCGCCCCCACGGCGGCGTGCCCTCGTCCTCCTGGAGTTTGATGTATCAGAGTTGCGCGACAGCCTCCAAATTATACGAGGCCATCCACACGCGTTCCTCCGCCATGGTGCGATGTTGGCGAAAATAGGATTCACACTTGTTGATGAAGAGCATCGGATCGGTCTTGCCGTCGTAGCGGGGAAAATCCAATTTTTGGAATCTTTGTGACATCCTGTCTTGGCGTTGACCGATGAGGACATCGGTCTTCTAAGGGGGGTGGATTGTGACGTCATGGCTCCCGGCTTAATAGGATTGATAGAGTACTCATAGCACCAAGGTATACCTTCTTTTACGGAAGCCCACCTGCAAAGGACTCCGGGCTTAAGCGTGCTTGGCCCGGTAGAATTTGGAGATGGGTGACCGACCGGGAAGTCTTCCTGGGTGCGCACGAGTGAGGACAAAGTCCGCAGAAAAGACGAGTGGTGGTATGTGGGGCCAGTCTATGATCCTAGAGAGTTGTTACAAATGGTAGCCTGTGAGGAACCCCTTCCGGGATCCACGCTCTAGGATACACATTGGGTGGTGGCGTGCGATGCGGCATCGAACAGCATAAGCGGAAAAAACCATAAAGTACAAGGTCTTTTATTTCTCAAGATAGTGTCGTTTATAAAATATTGTACCACGAGGGTACACGCAGCGGAATATACATACACACTTACTCTTGGTCCTAACTATGCAAAAGAGAAGACGTCCAGCCTGCGGACGCTCTTTACTAGCTTCCACAAAGATGTGTGCAGCGGCAGGGTTTCCGGTGAGTCGCTGATGGGTCACCGAACAACCATCTTCATAGCAAATTTTATAACCTGCAAAAAACTAATAATGCAACCGTGAGCATGGTGGCTCGGCAAGACTTAACCGACACTCCTAACCATGAAACTCTACATGCAGGGATTACTAACATAGGAAAAGCATGATGCAATAAAGACACGCCTACATGTTAATCCTTATCTTCAGTTTAATAGCAGCAGATTATTATGCCTTAGGCAGCCCTCACATCGGAAGTCCACGATCAAACAAGAAACGCTTTCCTCCGATGTGGTGATGCCCAAAGAGGAAAATAAAGTTAGTGAGCTCTATAAGTAAAGCATACATTGTTGGCAATACAATGAATTTAAGAACTTCACATCAGCAAAAATTCATTTCACTTTATCTGGAAATGATTACTACGTCACAACTCAATGAACAAGTGGTACTCATATAACCGCGAGGGACGGTGATTACAATCAGGACACACCCGGAATACACGACACATACACCCGCCTCGAAAGACTCACGCGAGATCTATCTTACTTTGTATGCAGCAACCTTTCACCCATCACCCCAATGCCGAACCAGTTCTGCCGACTTATCAGAAGGGCCACTACCCGGAACACGTCGAAGTTGCTCCGCTAGCGGGTTTACACCTCTGACACCAACCCCCAAAGGACGGCCGTATAAGTTTTGACACGAGAGTACCCGAGTTACATCGGTTTTCTGGACCCCATAATTCCAGTATGCATCCGGTACTGTTCAAACTTGCTCAGCAGGGCGGCATACACATCGGTCCTTAACCGACACAAACAGAGCTACGGCAACATAGGCCCAATGTCCTGCTGCTCCTACTCTCTGCTCGGTCTCATTTACTTTTCCAAAACTTTCATTCTCTAGAATCATACCCTGCTGAACCAACATCCTAAACTCGCGAGTAGCTTCCAACTACCCGACTTGTACCAGATCCTATACAACTTAAGCCTAGCAGAATCTACATGAAGGTACCTGTTGTACCCTGTACTCCAAGGGTTTGTGGGTCATGCATTTGGAGTATCAATCACCTTGACTTAATGCACAATACATACTAGACCTATAACAGTGATACAAAGTAAAATGTAACTAAAAAGTTGTTAAATGCAAACCGGGGCTTGCCTTATGTTGCTGCAGATTTAGTTCTACTTTATGGTCAGTATCTTGGCGACGGTTAAAACTTCAACTTGCTGCTCCGAGTCGAGTTCTTCGTCGAACTCCTTTGTCGTATTTCCTAACGACATGAATATGCACAGTTTTAATACGAGTAATTGAATTATAAAACAAATGTGATTTATGAACTAAGATTGATTTAGACCAACTCTAAAGTGAGATATGAGCTCTGTTATGGACAGAAACAGAGAAGAACTTTAGCTGGGCAGTAGATGTTGGTTGGAGTAAAGTTCAAAAAGTGACATATAAGGAACATAAGAAAGATATTGGAAAAAAACCCAGCAGAAAACTGGAGAAGATGATCTCAACTTGCTCTGAAATTTTTACAGTGGTCCATATATCATACAGAGGTATGGCTTGCAAAATTTCAGACAAAGTTGATGGAAGATGTGGCCTAGGGAATTTTCTTACTATTTGGCTTCTCTGAATTCCTATGGCAATTTTAGTGTCCTGTCATGCTCCAAATTTGGTTTTTTCAGAAACTTGAGAGTCTCATGAGTCCATAGGACTTGGTTTTACCATTTTTGGAGCTCCCTACACAGAGATATGGAATTTAGAAGTTGGAGCTAAAAGCTGAAAAATCTTCCTGTTATTTTTCCTAATTTTCAGAGACATACAAGATTGAACCAACATTTGACCAATCAAATGAAGTCGAATGCCTCTGAACTTTTTACTGGAGTTCAAGGATTTCTGGAAGAATGTCTTGTCAAAATTTGGGAATTTTCCAATAAACAGAACTCCTGTAAAAATTCCTACAAGATTTTTTTAAATGAATTAATGAGCCAAATCCAGGAATTTTCATAAATATTGGATGCACCCCTGGATAGTACTCGTTGAGAGGAATCCAACAAAATTTATTTCACAATTTTTGGAGGTTCCTACACAAAGTTATGGCTCTCCAAAGTTTGAACCGAATTAGGAAAATCTGGAAAAAGTTTAAACACTGCCCGTGGGTCCCACCTGTCATCCCTAACCTTCAGCCTCACGCCAAACAGGGCAGTGGCGGCTCCCTCCGGCGAGGGTCACCGGAAAGGACCTTCCCGGCCACCTTCAGTCCCCAGGCCGTCCCCCCATTTTCCCCCACGCTTAACCTGTTGGTGAGGTCGCCGGCGGCTGAAACTCACATGAAAACAGGGCACACCGGCAACAGCAAACCCTAGGGCTCCGGCGATGTCATGCACGGTGAATTTTCCACCAAATGGTAGGTTCTTGGGCTCTAAAGCACCGTGGGGGATCCCTCATCACTGGCATGAGCTCAAATCGGCTAAAAAATGGCTGCAAATAGGAACTCATCGGCGACCTAGGGCGAAAATCGGTGCCGGCGTGGGAGTGTCTAGATCATGTTTGTAGCTCGGCACACGTGATGGTGGACTGATCACGATGAATTTTGAAGATTGGTGAGGCTCGGTTCTAGGCATACTGAAGCAAAGAATTGCAAAATTCATCCACAGCGATGCACGAAAGGAGAAGAGGGTTGCACCATGGGTTTGCACACCTGAGGGCGCTCCTTTTTCGTGTAGACTGTCGGCCACGAAGCAGTCTGTAGAAGGCAGTCACCGGAGAACAGCGAGCGTTGGCTGCAGTGGCTGGTTTCTTCGGTTGTGCGAGGCAGTGGAGAGCGAGAGCGAGAGATACTTCACATGGGCAGCACGAGGGTTGCTTCACTCGGTGTTCTTAGCCACAGAGCAGGAGATGGCAGGCGCAACGTTGGTTGACGCCGGGAGGTGGCGCTCTTCCGGTTGCTGAGAAACAGAGCACGACAACAGCTCCATGTATGTCTCTGACCGGTGGGGTCCACACCCCATCTCACTCTTACCCCCCTCCCCCAATTCGGTTTAAAATGGCAAATGAGCCCCAAATTTGATCAAACTTGGAGGATAGGCCAAAACAAATGTGAGCAACAAAATGGTGCACTCAGATTTGAATTTCGGTGAAGTCGGAATTTGAAACTGAGATTTAAGTTCAAATTCGATTTTTCTCCCGTTTTAATTCCAATGACTAGGAAACCTTTTCCAAATGATCCGAAATTTTGCCGGGCTACCCGTGGATGTGTGGAGAACCAAATGGTAGCTTTAGATCTCCGTGTTCGGGTATTTTTGCAAGTTCAAGTTTAGATTTGGAGCTCACACCTTTAAATCAAGAGTTTAATTTCCCTCTCATTTTCTCAGTGTGATTTGGAGCTCCACTTGCTAGAATTTTCGGGATTTCACATCCCTCCCCCCTTAAAAAGAATATCGTCCCGAGATTCATAAAGAAGAGACGAAGCGGTAGAGAAGGAATTACCGGATATAAGCGGACAGCAAGTTCGGATAGTTTGAACAAAGGTATTCTTCACTCTCACATGTTGCTTCCTCCATGGTATAATTGCTCCATAATACCTTATAGAATTGGAGCGTCTGATTCCTTGTCGACCGAGACTTTTCATTGATAACCCGGATTGGATGCTTGGTATAGGAGAGATCCGGTTGCAATGTCTCGAGATCTTCATTGCGGACAGCAGTGGTATTCTTGAGACATTTTCGAACCTGAGAGACGTGAAATATATCATACACCCCAGCGAGATTCGTCGGTAGCTCAAGCTGGTAAGCTATGGGTCCACATTTCTCCGTGATAGCAAATGGACCGATAAACCACGGAGCGAGCTTCCCTTTTACACCGAATCGGTGAACTCCCTTCATTGGAGATACACGGAGATATATGTACTCTCCGACGTTGAAGTTCAACGGTCGACGTCGCTGGTCTGCATAGCTCTTCTGTCGAGATTGAGCAGCTTTTAAATTTGCTTGTATGACCCGAACTCGTTCTTCGGCGTCATTGACAAGGTCAATCCCGAATGTCACTCTTTCATCGGATTCACACCAATTCAACGGCGTGCGACATCTCCGGCCGTAGAGAGCCTCGTACAGTGCCATCTTGATACTCGTTTGGTAGCTGTTGTTGTACGAGAATTCCGCCAACGGTAAATAAGCATCCCAATTCTTACCGTGATGGATGGCACACGCTCTCAATATATCTTCCAAGACTTGATTCACCCTCTCGGTTTGTCCATCGGTTTGAGGGTGATATGTGGAGCTTCTAAGCAATTTGGTTCCCAAAGATGCGTGCAGCTGTTCCGAGAAACGAGAAACGAACAGTGCACCATGATCTGAAACTATTGTTCTTGGAACTCCATGCTGGCATAATATCCGTTCAATGTATAACTCTGCATATTTCTTGGCGTTGAATCCCACATTCACTGGTATGAAGTGTGCTGACTTGGTTAATCGGTCAACGATTACCCAAACCGAATCATGCTTCCGAGATGTGAGCGGTAACCCGACAATAAAATCCATACTCACATATTCCCACTTACATGCCGGAATATGAAGGGGCTGCAGCAAACCAGGTTTCTTCATGTGATCTGCTTTCACCCTTCGATATGTATCGCACTCAGATACGTATTTAGCTATTTCCCGCTTCATCCGTGTCCACCAAAACTTGTTTCTCAAATCTTGGTACATCTTGTTGCTTCCGGGATGAATAGAAAATTTTGATAGATGAGCTTCGTCTAATATTTTCTTACGAAGCTTCATGTCCCTCGGTACGACTATACGGTTCTTGAACCATAGCGTACCATTCTCATCTTTCTGGAAGCACTTAGCTTCTCCTTTGTCTATTTTGTTCTGGATATGGGCCATGCCCTTATCTTTCTTTTGAGCCTCTACAATTTCATCACGAATTGTAGGAATGAGGGCAAGGTTAAACAATGACCCATAGGGAACCACGCGCAGGCTCGGTTCTTCTTCTTCCATTGCAGCCATGGTTAGATTATGCACATGTGATTTCTGAATAAGTGCGTCGGCAACCACATTCGCTTTTCTAGGATGGTAATGAATCTCCAGTTCCAAATCCTTGATTAACTCTAACCATCTTCACGGCCTCATATTTAATTCCTTTGGTGTGAAGATGTACTTTAAACTCTTGTGGTCGGTGTAGAGGTGGACTATGTTTGCAAGCAAATAGTGCCTCCATATCTTTAGAGCAAGAACCACAGCAGCTAGCTCGAGATCCTGTGTCGTATAATTCTGCTCATGATTCCGAAGCCGCCTGGATCCATATGCGACCACTTGCCCTTCTTGCATGAGCACGCAGCCAAGGCCAATGCCGGATGCATCGCAATACACATCAAAAGCTTTAGTCGTATCGGGCTGCACCAACACGGGGGCTGTTGTGAGGTGCTTTACCAACGCTTTGAACGCCTCCTCACCGGCTTCACTCCACACATATTTGTTGCCTTTCTCTAGAAGTTCCGTCATCAATTTAGAGACTTTGGAGAAATTTGGAATGTATCTCCGGTAGTACCCCGCTAAACCGAGTTCAGCACTTGGACGATCTTGCTCGGGTCAACTGTGATGCCTTCCGCAGAAATATTGTGCCCAAGAAATGGCACTTGGTTGATTCAGAACTCGCACTTGCTGAATTTTGCATATAGCTTGTGATCCCGTAGGCGTTGGAGCACGATATGTATATGTTCGGCGTGTTCTTCCTCCGACTTAGAATATACCAAGATATCATCGATGAAGACCACAACGAACTTGTCCAGCTCCGGCATGAAGACTGAATTCATCAAGTACATAAAATGAACCGGAGCATTAGTGAGTCTGAATGACATGACGAGATACTCATATAACCCGTATCTCATCGAGAATGCCGTCTTGGGTATGTCTTCCGCCCTGATTTTTATCTGGTGATATCCGTACCGAAGATCCATCTTCGAGAAAACCTTAGCACCCACTAATTGATCGAAAAGCATATAGAGTGGTAGTGGATACTTGTTCTTGATAGTTATGGCATTGAGCGGACGATAGTCCACACATAGCCTTAACGTCTCATCCTTTTTCTTGACGAACAGCGCGGAGCATCCCCATGGTGATGAACTGGGTCGAATGAAGCCTTTGCCTAACAAATCATTCAGCTGCTCTTTCAGCTCCGCGAGTTCCTTTGGTGCCATTTTATACGGCCTCCGAGAGATGGGTGTGGTTCCCGGTGCAAGTTCAATTTTGAACTCCACTTCACGATCGGGCGGCATGCCCGGTAAATCATCGGGAAACACGTCCGGATATTCCCGGACCACTGGAATGTCCTCCAGTTTCTTAGCTTCAATGGTGTGGACAGCAGTGACTTCTGGTGCAACATTTCTCAGAATCAACGTGTGTTGACCGTGCTTCTTTGAATTCAGCTGCACCATTCGTGAACTAATATCAAAGATAGCTTGGTGATGTGTCAACCAAGCCATTCCCAAGATGATGTCAATCCGCAAGCCTTCCAATATGATAAGAGTAGTATGGTATATCCGCCCATCCAAACATATAGGCGCTCGAGCCACAATCCTGCCCGCTGTCCTACTACCTCCGGCGAATTAATCTGATAAGATGCAGCCAAGGTGGTTGATGGTACTTGATGCTTAACCACATAATCTTTGCTGATAAAATCATGTGTAGCACCCGAGTCAAACAACACGAGCGTGGGCTGATCACGTAGGCTGAACATACCCGCAAACATGGGTTCTCCTACAGGAACATCTTCAACTGACATATAGTTTACATTTCCCACTTTCAGTGCTGTCCTCCTTGGCTGACCATGGAATTTCTTTGCAGCTTGAGATGACATATGACTGTTGCTCTTCTTGGTCACTTGACCCTCCTGAGGAATATGCTCTACATCGCTACATGTACCGTACGATGCGAGCTCAGGATCTTCATAATATGGAAGTGGTGGATATTCTTGTGCACTTTGCTGAGATGGGGGTGCACAAATACTCATTTGCTGCTGTTGCAGCAGTGGCTGAACATCCATGGGTGAATATGGACAGTATTGGATCTGAGGTGGCCCGTCAAAGGACTGAATTTCCACCCCGGATGGTAAGCAATATATCACCGGTTGTTCTTGATGATAATCACCCGTACTTGCCAGTGATAATTTTCTCTTGCTCTTACTTTCCTTATGCTCGAGTTCAGCTATTTCTTGAATCATAGCGGCATTGACTAACTCGCTATAGTTCCCTTTATTGCATTGTGCCACTTTCGCCCGAAGCTTCACGTCGAGGTCTCGGAAGAAGTAATGACACTTCATCATCTCTTTATGCACATAAGCGGATGCATATTGTACTAAACGGTTAAATTACATAAAGTACTCCATAACACTCATGCCTCCTTGCTTGAGTTCATAGAACTCTTCAATTCTGGTTTTGACGATGCCCTCACAGACATGACGTGCACGGAAAGCATCACGAAACTCCATCCACGTCACACGATGGCCTTCAGCGATCTTAGCAAGATATTCAGACCACCAAGCCCCAGCGGAACCATGAAGATGCTGAGCGGCAAATAAAGCCTTCTCATATTCATCACACTGGAGCATTCCCAGTTTAGATTCAATCACCCGGAGCCAATGATCTGCCTCCAAGGCTTCTTTAGCTTCCGAGAATATCGGTGATTGTATTGCTAGAAAATCCAGATTAGTATTCAGTGTGGGGTTTTCCTGTGAGGTCTCTTGTCGGATGCCTTGCTGCACCAACAACTCAAGAGACTCAGCCATTCTTCCCAACACCTCCGCCAGTCCGGTTGATGATGGCGGTGATCGTCGCTGCGACGAATCATTTCCATCCCGACTGGAACCACCAACCCCATACCCAGAATGAGTATGATTCATACTGCAAGAGTGAGCAATTTACGGTTAATATCCAAGATGTACTCAACTTGAACTCAGAATTATTAACCGCAAAAGCATCACATCAACAGTGCAGTATACATGAAGGAAACAAGGTTCTTGACAATTCCGAAATAAAACCAATGATTGCTCATGTTTGTCAAACACTTAAACCAACAACAAGAAATGATAAAATATAGCTACAGAACATGTCATGGAACTTAGAGAAGTATAAAAATCTTCATGTCCACAACAAGTCTAAGTTATATGGGCAATGAGCAATGCTCTGGTCAGAATGACCATTTGGCCTTAACCCAGAATTTGATTGTGAAAAGTGCAGTTTCATGTCTAAAGTTGAATATAAAAGTTTTTGATAACTTCAGTATCTTTCCAACGAGTATTTATTTGTCTTCATATCAATCCTGCATTAGAAGTTATGATATTTCAAAGTTGACAGAAATCTGGAACAATTTTGACAGCACCTCCTTTGAAAGTGGCTGTTTTGTTCGCAAGATTTCATAAAGTTCTACCCAAAATCTGTAGTAACTTTGAACTACAAAGTCGTAGCACATATCACAAACTTTCCAAAGATGTCTTACATGACCCTTAAAGATTTTTCTGCAAAAGGTTATGGTCAAAAATACAGAAAATTCCAGAGAGCATTTTTGGTCTGCCCTGTTTTTGGACAGTTAACACTCCTCTGAGATTTTCATCCATTTTGGAGAGGAATTCTGTTCTGGAGTTCTACAGAAAACATGTAGAAGACTTCAAAACCTTTCCAGAAATGTATCCTTCACCTCCATTGATTCAACCAACAAAAGTTATGCCCTGTCCAAGTTCAGCAAAAGTTTTGCCGAAAACAGGGGAGATTGTATCGATGTCTTTGTGAATGATTCTATACTCCCAATTGACTCTTAGGTCAATATAGGAGTTCATTAACCCCTAATGGAATCCTAGACTCCAAAATTACTCTTTTCTTTGAAAACTTTCTTTTTCATGCAGTTAAGAACATATCACGGTACTACGTTGCCTCACCAAATCAAAAATCCTAACCGGCGTTTTACCGGCATATACGTCTCAAGTGGTGGCACTAAAACGATCACTCACACATGTTTTCTAAACGCAATGTTCTACTCCTGGTTAAGGTACCTGTACAAAATCAATCAATAGTGATGCACACAAAGGTTTTCCATTACAGTGACACGACCCCACGGTCTTGTCGAGCCAGGATCACGCTGAGGGGTGCTGTGTTGCACAGCACCGGATTACACACATCAAAGGTACAAAGCAGAAGCGAAATTTTATTACGTAAACGAGTTTAAGAACATTTGTACATCAAAATAAGTCCAGTCTCCACTCACGGGCGTAGACTACGCATCAAGTTCACGTTCAGCCCGTGAACGTGTCCTTGCTAGCACACACGCACACTAACACGGCGGCGTGCACGACTCCCACTCGACGGGGTTCCCCTCCTGGGGTTCCGTCTCCTCCTCGGGAGTCCCTTCCTCATAGAACCCTGCAAAAGCTTCAAACACAAGCAGTGAGCACGAAGGCTCAGCAAGTCTGACCCGTCTTACCTAAACATGGAACTTCTACATGAGGGGTGATGGGTACATGAGATAAAAACCAGTTGCAAAGGACTCGCCTACTTAGTGGAACCTTACTTTCAAGTTTTAGCAGCAGGTTGTGAAGAACCTTACGCTAAGGCACATGAGAGAGCCGCAATCAAACAAGAAACACATTTCTCTCATGTACTTTGCCCAAAGTTGAAAAGAACTTTAGTTAGCTCTAAACTACAACAAATCATTAGCAATCAACTCCATCTTTCAATCAGCAACATTTTAACATGCAACTAGCCTGTTCTTTCTACGTCATGGTACAGTGAACAAGTGGTACTCACTGACCGCGAGGGACGGTGATTATAATCGATTTACACCTGCAGGGTTACCCGAATAACCCGTCATGTACGCCCGTACTCGATGTTGCCTACAACAACCATCACGGACGCCGTACGCAACCACCTTTCACCCGTCAGCCAAATGTTGAACCGGTCCAATCGTCCTGAGCAAGAGGTCTCTGCACGCGCATCTCAGTGCCGCCAGCCGATTTACACCTCGAGCTCTCAACCTACCCTCTGAACGATGATCTATGCCTCAACACCCAGCTACCCGAGTTACATCGGTTTCCCGGTTCCCATATAGCCGGTAGGTCTTCGGTACTGTTCTAGCTTGTTCAACAGGCCCGCATACGGATTGGTCCTCAATCGACACAAGCGGAGCTATAGCACACAGGCCCCAAAGTCCTGCTGCCCTTACTCTCCGCTCGGTCTCATTTTTCTTGCCATGTGTATAATGTGCTATCTCTACCCGAGTCGAGTGCCTCTAGCCTATGCTCGCGAGTAGTTCCAACTACTCGACTTGTACCGAATCCTACACTATCTTAGCATTGCAGTAGCTAACGGGGTTTGCAATCCTAAACCCAACCCATGGTTTTCTTGGCTATGCAATTGGGTTTCCAAACAAGACTATAATGCCAGTAATAATGGTACTCAAGTAAGTGCTCAAAACAATAAAAATTTGTAAGAAGGTTAATGCAAACCGGAGCTTGCCTTGCTGCTCTTGGTCGTAGGCTAGCTGCTCCTCCGGAGTAATGAAGTCTAGGACTTCGGGTTCCTCCTCGACCTTAGCGACTACATGATATACACGGATATGTATTAATTTAAATGCATTTGATTGAATTTAAACTTGTGAAATCTATAACTCTTACTAGACAGACCCAATGACTGTGAAACTTTTACTGTGGCTTGGTTACGACCTAAACAGAGATTTGGTCAAGTTTTAGTTGCAGCAAAGCTCAATTGAGCCCTCCACAATTAATCATGCACTTGACCTTAATTAAAGGCTTTTAGGGTGTTCTAAGGAGTTTCATGAAACAAGCTATGACTTTCTGAAAACTAGATTTTCAGAGGGTTCTAATGGAGTTGGTCTCACTTAATTTGAAGGTTTCTAGCTAAAGATATGAGCTGAACAATTTCAGAGAAAATTCTGAAAATGTTTCTGAACATTTTCTATTTTCTCTGGAACAGTTTCACTAATCACACCATTAGGTGGATTAAATGAGCTCAAATGGATCTGAAATTTTTATGGTAGTTCTGGGGTATTTTGGTGAACACCCCAGCAAAATTTCAGAATTTTCCTCCAAAGGATTCTCCAGTTACAATTCCAAACAGTTTACAATTTGAGGAATTAATCCTGGAGAAATAAGGATTTTCATGTAGTGAAACTTGATTTGCTGGAAAGTGCTCAGAGAGCGGAATCCAACAAAATTTGGTTCACTTGATTTGGAGCATTCTAGCCAAAGTTATGAAGATTCGAAGTTTGAAGGAAATCTAAAAATCGGGGGAAAAGTATAAATCTGCCGGGGCCCGCGGGGACACGTGTTAGGCGCGGAGGCGACAGCACACTGAGGCCCACTGGATTTTTGCACGCCAGCACATCAGATCCCGGCCACACCCGATCCCGATTAAAAATTTTAAGCCGCTGACGCGTGGGCCAGCCGGCTTCGTCTTCCTCCCGACGCGCCCTCGCGCCCGCGCCGCTTCCCCTCGCCGGAGCCGACTCTGAGCTCGCCGGCTTGCCGCTGCCGGCCATCACCTGGTCTGAAACTCACTGCCAGGGGGTTGTCGACGTCGAGGAGCACGTCTGTGGGGTGAGTTCGATCTGGCAGTGACCGGGAATAGCCTGGCGACGTGTGGCAGCCTCGGTTGAGGTTCGGCGCCGTCGGCCGTGGGTTCTAACCCGCCAAAACCTCGAACGACCGGTTCTATAGCATCAGTACACCATCAGGAAGCTCGACAAGGTGTCAAATGGGTTCAAATATGGCGGCAAGCCGGTCGGCACCGTGTGACCGAGCGTGCCCGCCATGAGCGCCCTTGATCGAGCTCAAAATTCGTCACTCCTAGTCGGTTTCATACCATGGATGCAGAGAGGAAATTGATCGCCGGCTAGTCCAGCACCTATGTGCAAGATTTGATAACTAAAGAAAGATCATAGCGTGAGAATTCGAAGAATCCGTACCGGAAGCTCGGTTTAAGGTCGCCGGAGCAAAAGCTGGAAATTCGCAGTGGATTCTTCACGGTTTGCTCCCAAACTTGGAGGAGAGCAACACGGTGGTCACGCGCTCCTGTTGCCGCTCTTTCTGGACTGTGAAAGCTCCTGTGGAACGCTGTCCACGAGCGCCTGACCTTCGGCTGAGGTTAGGTCGCCGCTGTGGCGATCGTTCTCGGACAAGGGAGGTCGGAGCTCGGGGTTTTTGTCGTTGGGGAGGTGGAGTGCGATCTCAGGGTGCTGTCTAGCAGCTAAGGGACGGAAAGGGGTGATCGTTTGCTGGTTTTCCCGATCGACCGAGAGCTTTGGGGAGAAAAACTGCCGCTGCTCAGGGTCGCACGCGAGGGGATAAAGCCAGCCGGTCTTTGCTTGGGCTGAGGCGGTGCCGGTCGCGTGGAGGCGCGAGCAAGCCGCCCTGGGCGCCAGCGCGCGAAGAGGGAAGCAGCTGGTGGCGCCGGTTGCTTCTCGGTGGCACAGCCGGCAGCTGCTTGGTGGAATTTCCCACCGAGGCCGTGACTTTGTGTGCAAGTCTTCCCCCCTTCTCTCTATGACATGTGGGTCCCACACTCAAGTTTAACCTCTGAAATTAACTCCTCATCCCCCAAAATAACCAAGGTGATTCAAATTATTCACCCATGAGCCATTTGAATTGGTTAGAATTCAAATGGGGTTTGGTTCGGATAAATTTCAGCACATGTTTAGTTTGAAATTCAAATAAGGTTTGAATTTGACCCACTTAGCTCATGTCAACATCAACTCCAAATGGAGAGAAAATTGGAGTGTGAGCTCACAAAAATGTGCTGAGTAAGAATATGTCTCCCACTTTTGAATTCATGGGATAAAAACAGTTTGAATTTGAATGTAGTTTCAAACTGCCCTCTTTCTAGCTATGCCCAAAATGACCTCAAAAGGTTTTGAATTTGGGTGAAACTTGGCATGGACATTCCTAGCAATATGTAGGAGTTTTTCTTATGCCCAGCCCTTATGTATTACATGTTGGGAATACCACTTTTGCAATATGTGAGTTTATTCCCTAATGAGCATGTTGATGGTGGTTACTTGCTCTTCAAATGTGTTCATCAACTTTCCTCAAATGAGGTGTGTGTGTATGGTGAGGAACACTTTAAACATGTGTAAAAAACTGAGGCCCTTACATTCCTCCTCCCTTAAAAGAATCTCGTCCCAAGATTATAAGGTGAAAATGATAGAGAGGACGTTGGAAAATTACCGGATGTGCGACGTGAAAAAGTCGGGGTAGTTAGCGCGAAGAAATCCTTCGCTCTCCCATGTCGCTTCGTCTACGGAGTGATTACTCCATAGAACTTTGTAGAACCACAACGTGCGGTTGCGTGTGGTTCGGGCCTTCTCATCAATAATCTGAACCGGTTCCTCCCGATAGGTGAGATCCGGTTGCAGTTCTTCAATGTCTTGGAGCTGAACGGTAGTTGATAGCTTGAGACACTTCCTCAGCTGGGAAATGTGAAAGACGTCATGCACACCGGAAAGTGCTTCTGGTAATTTCAGCCGGTATGCTACTGATCCATATCTTTCGGCAATCTGGAATGGACCGATGAATCGGGGTGCCAACTTTCCTCTCACCCCAAATCTGTTTACGCCCTTCATTGGAGACACACGTAGATATACGTGATCCCCGACTTCGAATTGTAATGGGCGTCTTCTCCGGTCCGCATACTGTTTTGACGGGATTGGGCGGCTTTTAGGTTCGCTTGAATCAGTCGAACCTTCTCTTCCGCGTTGTTGACAAGGTCAATCCCGAAGGTGACCCTTTCGCCAGACTCACACCAGTTTAATGGTGTGCGGCATTTTCTTCCGTATAGTGCCTCGTAGGGCGCCATATTTATGCTGGCTTGGTACCCATTGTTGTACGAGAACTCGGCTAACGGCAAGTGATCATCCCAATTCTTGCCGTGGTTGATAGCGCAAGCTCGTAGCATGTCTTCTAGGATCTGATTTACCCGCTCGGTTTGCCCATCCGTCTGCGGGTGGTATGCCGAACTACGGATCAGATTTGTCCCCAAGGCAGCGTGCAGCTGCTCCCAAAAACGGGACACAAATAAAGTCCCCCGATCCGATATGATGGTACGGGGTACGCCGTACAAGCATAGGATCCGTGAGATGTACAGTTCAGCGTACTTCTTGGCGTTGTAGTTGGTGTTGACCGGGATGAAATGGGCAACTTTGGTGAGCCGATCGACGATTACCCACACAGAATCATGCTTCTGAAAAGTGGTGGGTAAACCGACGATGAAGTCCATGCTCACGTCCTCCCATTTCCAGGCAGGAACGGCCAGTGGTTGTAGCAGTCCCGGTTTCCGCATATGGTCTGCTTTCACCCTTCGACATGTATCGCACTCGGACACGTACTTTGCGATTTCCCGCTTCATCCGTGTCCACCAAAACTTTCTCCTGAGTTCTTGATACATTTTTTTGCTGCCGGGGTGAATAGAAAACTTTGACAAGTGAGCCTCATCAAAGATTTTCTTCCGTAATTCCGGGTTACGGGGTACGACGATCCGGTCCTTGAACCATAGGATGCCATCTCCGTCCTTACGGAAACATTTCAACTCCCCACTGTCTACACGTCTCCGCAAATGCGACATACCCTTGTCATGTTTCTGAGCTGCCGCTATCTCTTCACGGATGGTGGGGATCAAAGCTAGGTTGTAGAGAGCTCCGTGTGGAATCACATGTAGTGGTGGTTCGCTCTCTTCCAACGGTGTGATGGTCAGATTGTTGACGTGTGACTTGCGGCCCAGCGCATCAGCCACTATGTTTGCCTTGCCCGGATGATAATGGATCTCTATTTCGTAATCCTTTATCAATTCTAACCATCTTCGCTGCCTCATGTTCAGCTCCTTCTGAGTGAATATGTACTTGAGGCTCTTGTTGTCGGTATATAAATGCACGAGGTTACCGAGTAGGTAGTGCCTCCACATTTTCAGTGCAAGTACCACGGCAGCAAGCTCCAAGTCGTGAGTTGGATAATTCTGCTCATGGTTTCTAAGCTGCCATTTCCCATACACGACCACTCTTCGGTCTTGCATCAACACACATCCGAACCCAATGCTGGATGCATCGCAGTACACATCGAACAATTTTGTTGTGTCTGGCTGCGCCAAAACCGGTGCTGAGGTCAGGTGCTTGACTAAAGCCTTGAATGCTGCTTCACATGCTGGACTCCAAACATATTTGGTAGCCTTCTTCAGCAGCTCCGTCATAGGCTTGGCAATCTTTGAGAAGTTCGGAATGAACCTCCGATAATATCCCGCGAGTCCGAGGAAACTCCGTACCTCATGAACAGTTCTCGGGGATTTCCAATTCAGCACTTGAGTGATCTTGCTCGGGTCCATAGCGATACCCTCCGCTGAGATGATATGCCCGAGAAAAGGCACTCGCAATATCCAGAATTCGCACTTGCTGAATTTCGCGTATAGCTTGTGATCCCGCAGCCGTTGCAAGACTATACGCAGATGTTTCTTGTGATCTTCCTCCGACTTGGAATATACCAGTATGTCGTCGATGAAAAACACGACAAACTTGTCCAGCTCCGGCATGAATACCGAGTTCATTAAGTACATGAAGTGAGCTGGAGGATTGGTGAGGCCGAAGGACATGACCAGGTACTCATAAAGTCCGTACCTCGTCGAGAAAGCCGTCTTCGGAATATCCTCAGCCCTTATCTTAATCTGATGGTACCCAGATCTTAAGTCCATCTTGGAAAAGATCTTTGCTTCGACCAACTGATCAAACAACATGTCGATCCGTGGCAACGGGTACTTGTTTTTGATGGTTACGGCATTTAATGGACGATAGTCCACGCAAAGCCGCAACGTCTCATCCTTCTTCTTTACAAATAATGCCGAACAGCCCCATGGCAAGGAGCTCGGCCTAATAAAACCCTTTTCCAGCAGGTCCGTTAGCTGGGTCTTCAATTCCGCCAATTCCTTGGGCGCCATCTTGTACGGCCTTCGGGATATTGGCATGGTTCCCGACGCAAGTTCAATCTTGAACTCCACCTCTCTATCGGGCGGCATTCCCAGTAAATCATCCGGGAACACGTCAGGGAACTCTCGGACCACTGGAATATCTTCCAATCTGATGGTTGTGGCTTGATAGACACTTGGAAGTTTTATTTCTGGACTGTCCAGAAATAAGGAGTGAGATTCGTGCACTTCTGAGTTTAAGTGCACAACTCGGAGGACGGTGTCTAAAACAGCGCCGTGGCGGGTTAACCACAACATCCCTAAGATGACATCGACCTTTTGTCCCTCTAAGATTATGAGAGACGTAGGGTAGACTCTACCCTCTAAGCACAATGGCGCTTTTGGGACCATCATGCTTGCTGAAATTTTCCCACCCAGTGAACAGATCACATAAGGACTCTCGGTGGGTAGTATTTGCAAGCTATATTTATCAATGAAGGCTTGGCTAATGAAGCTATGCGTGGTGGAATCAAACAGTACTATGGCGGGATGCTGGTGGAGTTGGAACATACCCGCAAGGATTGGCTCACCCTCCGGCACGTCCTCTATGGCAAGCTGGTGGACAGTGCCGGTCCTAGGGTTTGCCCGCCGCGCATTAGTGGGGTTCCGGGGTTGATTCCTCTCTAGAAACGATGGTGAAACTCCGCCACCTTGCTACTCTGGACAACTGTTGGCGAAGTGTTCTAGACGACCACACTTGTAACATGTGGCCGCTGCTGGTGTAGTGCTTGGGGGACGAAAGCCCGGCATGCGTTGCTGAGGTGCATACGCACGCGGCATCATCCGCTGCTGCTGTTGTTGTTGTGGAAGTGGTGCTGGCAGTGCCGGCCTGAATGCCGGTGAAGAGTACGGCCGACTGCGGAAAGGCATCGACCTCTGGGGTGGCTGCCAGCGTGGACCTGATGGTGGGCGATTCACCATCCGAAAATTCTGAGAAGGACCGCCTCCTTCTCCGCTGCTTTGCGGCGCGCTTCGCTTTCTCTCCGCCGCCGCTAACTCCTTGCCAGAGTCCTCCTAGACAATTGCAGCATCAATGATGTCTTTGAGGCTGCCGCGATTGAACATCGCCAATTTGTCCTTCAGGAGCAGGTTAAGCCCCTGGTAAAAGTGGCCCCGCCGCTTCTCGTCGGTATCAGTGTGATACGACGCGTAGAGAGCGAGATCGTTGAACGCCCTGGAGTATTCCAGTGCGTTCCGGCTCCCTTGTTGCAGGTGTAAGAACTCCTACGTCTTCCTTTTCATCAGACCTGGCGGTATGTGATAGGACCTGAAGGCCGTCCGGAACTCTGCCCAGGTCATAACTCGATCGGTGGGCTGTGAAGCACAGATGTTTGCCCACCACGCGCTCGCGGATCCTTGGAGCTGCTGGACCGCGAACTGAGTCTTGCGCTGCTCGCTTATCTGGAGCAGCCCCAACTTCATCTCTATTGCGCGGAGCCAGTTGTCCGCGTCAAGAGGTTCATCCTCCCTTGAGAATACCAGGGGATGAGTCGCCAGGAAGTCGGAGTAGGAGCTCTGTTGACGCTCCTCACGATCTTGCCGTCTCTCTGGACGAGACGTATTAGCGATGAGAGTTTGCAGCAACTCCGTGTGCTGCTGATGCGAACCTGCCATTGCCGCGACGATGTCGGCCAATGTAACCGTTGGCAGTGGTGGTGGTGATGTTTTATGTTGCTGTTGCTGCTGTTTCTGCTGCTGTCCCGAGGAGTCCTCGGGAGGCTGTTGGGAGGTCTCTCCCCCCTGGCTAGTACCCCAACATCCGGGTTGGCACGAGTACGCGTCATTCTGAAATTCAAAACAGCAGCAATTAGCACATGTCATACTTAAAATCCCATATGCATCAGTAGGTATTGAAGCGACACATGAACAATTTGCACAACATTCACATATATTGATAAATCATAAACTTTATACAAGATACATTATTCTCGGGTCTCCGAGAAGTCGTGCTCATGTCGTCACTACCTATACATACGCTACTGCCTACACGACATGTCACCGAGTACAAAAGTTGGGTTACACTACCTGAGCTGCCCTACTTGGCAACTGTAACCCCCTACTCGGAGTAGAACTCGACCTCCTGCGGGTCGTCCTCCTCCGGTACCTCTGCTGGTGGCTCCGGATCTACCACCTCTTCTTCCATCTCGGGTTCTCCCATTGCTGGAAGGCCCAAGACCACCGGTATGCCCAATACCGGAGGTACCAGGTCCTGCAAAGCATGCACCTCGTCCATGGCCTGGTTGTAGTCCTCTTCCCAGCCTTGCCCTTCCTCAATAGCGTCATCCTGCTCTTGAGCAAGGTCCTCATTCTGCTGGGTTAAAGTCTGCACCAGTTCTTGCAATGCCGCTATGTCGACACGGCTCTTCTTCTCCGCCTTCTTCAGACGATGCAACTGATTATGTTGTTCATTCAGTCGCTTGATCGTCGGAAGGAGCACATTGCGGAGTGCGCTGTGAGCACTCTCGAAATGGTCTCCATGGCTCGTGATCTCCTTGATCTTTGTGGCGAGATGCTCCGTATGAACAGCTTGGCTGTCCATCACGGCGTTTCCCGCCCTCATCTGGAGGCTAAGGTTTGCCTCCGCGGGGTTGTACCTTGGGCAACCCGGATCGGCTGCCTCCCGGTACCTTCCTTCCCACACATGATGAGCCCGTCCCTCCACCGGAAAGAGCGCGTATGGAGTGCCCTCCATCGCTCTCACGTGTAGCTGGCAGAAACGTGACATGGTGTCACGGGCTGCCACTTGCCACATCCCTTCCGGCTGTCTACCTCTCACCGTGATGGTGAACGGCACCCAACCGGGTGGCGTAGGTCCTGCAGGGGCTTCGACATGGATTGTCCACGTCTTGTTCCCCTCTTCACCTTCTTCCTTGGCGAAGTACTGCGGCATCTGGTTGTACCCGAAATATTGAAGCATCTGCCTCAATGCTTCCGGATAGCCGCTACGATGAGAACAGTGAGACATCACCCACCCGTTCTCCAACTGTTTATCTGCTGTCATCTGTAAAAATATATTTGAGAAATGTCAAATATTTATTTAAACAGTAAACCATTGGGTTATAACATAAGACATGTCATTGAACCCATAAAACTTGGAAACATAGTTCAAATTTAAACAAACTTGACTGCTGGTCTGCTGTCCATCATGACAGTCCTGACCAGTTTCCATTTCAACCTGATTTAGGCCATGCTAAAGCAAAACCAATTCTGGAGCTCAACATCATAGTTAAAGTTAACTTTAATAGCTTTCCAGAAAGTATTTGCTTGGCGTAAGATCTGTCCTGGTTCAAAAGTTATGAGATGCCAAAGTCAACATAATTTCTGGAGAAGATTGGACAGCACCTCCCTGCCTTAGGTACTGATTTGATCCAAGAATTCCAGTTAATTCTGCTCCCAATCTGACAAAACTTTCTGTTACAAAGTTGTAACCCATCTCATAAGATTTCCAGAACTAACTCATTTTCTATTTTTAGAATTTTATACAGGAAGTTATGCTCAATTTACAGCGAGTTTAAAGAGAGTCTTTGCCCTGCCCTGTTTTCTGGACAGTTTCAACTCTACTGCATTTTTCGATTGGTTAAGGGATCAAACACCTCTGGACCTCAACAGAAGAGTTGTAAAGCTCTTCCAAAGATTTCCAGAAATTTATCATATGGCCCCCAACCTCGAAAGAACTCAACCTCTAACCTCTGATTAACTTCAGCTTTGATTCAGCTGAAAACAGAGTGCTCTGTCCTTAACAACCTATAAGTCGAAAACTTGTTAACTTTGAATATCCTGATTAAGGGAAAGAGTTACATCAAGTTTTAGTGCTTTGGATCAAAACCTTCAAGTTTCACAATGAAGTTGTTCATTTAGTGGGGTGTGACGTCAATGCGTCACCAAATCATGTCGGTACTACGTCCTCACAAAAAAAACCTATACCGGACTTAGCCGGCTTCGTTAATTCAGTGGCACTAAGCGTCTCTCGCACACGGATGCTACACGTCTACTGTTTCGTGGTTAGACTACCTGCAAATAATTCAAGCAATCGTCAGACTCGGCTGCACACCGAGTCCGGTATCCATACTGTCCGTACACCCGACCGTCATCACTCGCCCGGATGTTCTCAAGCCAAACACGCCTTGAGTTACGTGTTCACGTTTCAGACCACGTGACGGGGTCTCCCAAGTTGCACCATGCACGCCAGGGACAGACGTTACTCGAATACCCCAAACGACATGAAGAGTCGTAGAGAATACTAAAGCGGGTCGGGTTACCTGCCACCCGTGGGGCTCCACCCTTCAGCTTGTGCGCACTGGTGGACAGCGCTTACGTGCACCCCCAAGACATACACGTCCTGAGATGCACGATTTTCTGACATAATCAAATAGGTTAGTATGCCACTTTCTATACACTAATAACATCCTTATACGGGCTACTAACTCGTTCCTCACTGGATTTTTGAAAAAGATGACCTTTTTAGTGCGTTAAACCCCAAGCGAGCTCTGATACCAACGCTGACACGACCCCACGGTCTTGTCGAGCCAGGATCACGCTGAGGGGTGCTGCGTTGCACAGCACCAGATAACACACATCAAAGGTACAAAGCGGAAGCGAAATTTTATTACATAAACGAGTTTATGAACATTTGTACATCAAAATAAGTCCAGTCTACACTCACGGGCGTAGACTACGCATCAAGTTCACGTTCAGCCCATGAATGTGTCCTTGCTAGCACAAACGCACACTAACACGGCAGCATGCACGACTCCCACTCGACGGGGTTCCCCTCCTGGGGTTCCGTCTCCTCCTCGGGAGTCCCTTCCTCATAAACCCTGCAAAAGCTTCAAACACAAGCAGTGAGCATGAAGGCTCAGCAAGTCTGACCCGTCTCACCTAAACATGGAACTTCTACATGAGGGGCGATGGGTACATGAGATAAAAACCAGTTGCAAAGGACTCGCCTACTTAGTGGAACCTTACTTTCAAGTTTTAGCAGCAGGTTGTGGAGAACCTTACGCTAAGGCACATGAGAGAGCCGCAATCAAACAAGAAACGCATTTCTCTCATGTACTTTGCCCAAAGTTGAAAAGAACTTTAGTTAGCTCTAAATTACAACAAATCATTAGCAATCAAGTCCATCTTTCAATCAAGAACATTTTAACATGCAACTAGCCTGTTCTTTTTACGTCATGGTACAGTGAACAAGTGGTACTCACTGACCGCGAGGGACGGCGATTATAATCGATTTACACCTGCAGGGTTACCCGAATAACCCGTCACGTACGCCCGTACTCGATGTTGCCTACAGCAAACATCACGGACGCTGTACGCAACCACCTTTCACCCGTCAGCCAAATGTTGAACCGGTCCAATCATCCCGAGCAAGAGGTCTCTGCACGCGCATCTCAGTGCCGCCAGCCGATTTACACCTTGAGCTCTCAACCTACCCTCTGAACGACCAGCTATGCCTCAACACCCAGCTACCCGAGTTACATCGGTTTCCCGGTTCCCATATAGCCGGTAGGTCTTCGGTACTGTTCTAGCTTGTTCAACATGCCCGCACACGGCTCAGTCCTCAATCGACACAAGCGGAGCTATAGCACACAGGCCCCAAAGTCCTGCTGCCCTTACTCTCCGCTCGGTCTCATTTTTCTTGCCATGTGTATAATGTGCTATCTCTACCCGAGTCGAGTGCCTCTAGCCTATGCTCGCGAGTAGTTCCAACTACTCGACTTGTACCGAATCCTACACTATCTTAGCATTGCAGTAGCTAACGGGGTTTGCAATCCTAAACCCAACCCATGGTTTTCTTGGCTATGCAATTGGGTTTCCAAACAAGACTATAATGCAAGTAATAATGGTACTCAAGTAAGTGCTCAAAACAATAAAAATTTGTAAGAAGGTTAATGTAAACCGGAGCTCGCCTTGCTGCTCTTGGTCGTAGGCTAGCTGCTCCTCCGGAGTAATGAAGTCTAGGACTTCGGGTTCCTCCTCGACCTTAGCGACTACATGATATACAAGGATATGTATTAATTTAAATGCATTTGATTGAATTTGAACTTGTGAAATCTATAACTCTTACTAGACAGACCCAATGACTGTGAAACTTTTACTGTGGCTTGGTTACGACCTAAACAGAGATTTGGTCAAGTTTTAGTTGCAGCAAAGCTCATTTGAGCCCTCCACAATTAATCTTGCACTTGACCTTAATTGAAGGCTTTTAGGGTGTTCTAAGGAGTTTCATGAAACAAGCTATGACTTTCTGAAGACTAGATTTTCAGAGGGTTCTAATGGAGTTGGTCTCACTTAATTTGAAGGTTTCTAGCTAAAGATATGAGCTGAACAATTTCAGAGAAAATTCTGAAAATGTTTCTGAACATTTAGTATTTTCTCTGGAACAGTTTCACTAATCACACCATTAGGTGGATTAAATGAGCTCAAATGGATCTGAAATTTTTATGGTAGTTCAGGGGTATTTTGTGAACACCCCAGCAAAATTTCAGAATTTTCCTCCAAAGGATTCTCCAGTTAAAATTCCAAACAATTTAAACTTTGAGGAATTAATCCTGGAGAAATAAAGATTTTCATGAAGTGAAACTTGATTTGCTGGAAAGTGCTCAGAGAGCTGAATCCAATAAAATTAGGTTCACTCGATTTAGAGCTTTCTAGCCAAAGTTATGAAGATTTGAAGTTTGAAGGAAATCTGAAAATCGGGGGAAAAGTTTAAATCTGCCAGGGCCCGCGGGGACACGTGTTAGGCGCGGAGGCGACAGCACACTGAGGCCCACAGGATTTTTGCGCACCAGCACATCAGATCCGGGCCACACCCAATTCCGATTTAAATTTTTAAGCCGCTGACGCGTGGGCCAGCCGGCTTCGTCTTCCTCCCGACGCGCCCTCGCGCCCGCGCCGCTTCCTCTCGCCGGAGCCGACTCTGAGCTCGCCGGCTTGCCGCTTCCGGCCATCACCTGGTCTGAACCTCGCCGCAAGTGGGTTGTCGATGTCGAGGAGCACGTCTGTGGGGTCAGTTCGAGCTGGCGGTGACCGGGAATAGCCCGGCGACGTGCGGCGGCCTCGGTTGAGGTTCGGCGCCGTCGGCCATGGGTTCGAACCCGCCAAAACCTCGAACGATCGGTTCTATAGCATCAGTACACCTCTAGGAAGCTCGAAAAGGTGTCAAATGGGTTCAAAGATGGCGGCAAGCCGGTCGGCACCGTGTGACCGAGCGTGCCTGCCATGAGCGCCCTTGATCGAGCTCAAAATTCGCCACTCCTAGTCGGTTTCATACCACGGATGCAGAAAGGAAATTGATCGCCGGCTAGTCCAGCGCCTACGTGCAAGATTTTATAACTAAAGAAAGATCATAGCGTGAGAATTCAAAGAATCCGTACCGGAAGCTCGGTTTAAGGTCGCCGGAGCAAAAGCTGGAAATTCGCAGTGATTGTTCACGGTTTGCTCCCAAACTTGGAGGAGAGCAACACGGTGGTCGCGCGCTCATGCTGCCGCTCTTGCTGGACCGTGAAAGCTCCTGTGGAACGCTGTCCACGAGCGCCTGACCTTTGGCTGAGGTTAGGTCACCGCTGTGGCGATCATTCTCGGACAAGGGAGGTCGGAGCTCGGGGTTTTTGTCGTTGGGGAGGTGGAGTGCGATGTCAGGGTGCTGTCTAGCAGCTCAGGACGGAAAGGGGCGATCGTTTGCTGGTTTTTCCGATCGACCGAGAGCTTTGGGGAGAAAAACTGCCGCTGCTCGGGGTCGCACACGAGGGGATAAAGCCAGCCGGTCTTCGCTCGGGCTGAGGCGGTGCCGGTCACGTGGAGTCGCGAGCAAACCGCCCTGGGCGCCAGCGCGCGAAGAGGGAAGCAGCTGGTGGCGCTAGTTGCTTCTCGGTGGCACAGCCGTCAGCTGCTCGGTGGAATTTCCCACCGAGGCTGTGACTTTGTGTGCAAGTCTTCCCCCCTTCTCTCTATGACATGTGGGTCCCACACTCAAGTTTAACCTCTGAAATTAACTCCTCATCACTGTTGTAAACAGTGAGCCCCAAAATACCCATGGTGATTCAAATTATTCACCCATGAGCCATTTGAATTGGTTAGAATTCAAATGGGGTTTGGTTTGGATAAATTTCAGCACATGTTTAGTTTGAAATTCAAATAAGGTTTGAATTTGCCCCACTTAGCTCATGTCAAGATCAACTCCAAATGGAGTGAAAATTGGAGTGTGAGCTCACAAAAATGTGCTGAGTAAGAATATGTCTCCCACTTTTGAATTCATGGGATAAAAAGAGTTTGAATTTGAATGTAGTTTCAAACTGCCCTCTTTCTAGCTATGCCCAAAATGACCTCAAAAGGTTTTGAATTTGGGTGAAACTTGGCATGGACATTCCTAGCAATATGTAGGAGTTTTTCTTATGTCCAGCCCTTATGTATTACATGTGGGAAATACCACTTTTGCAATATGTGAATTTATTCCCTAATGAGCATGTTGATGGTGGTTACTTGCTCTTCAAATGTGTTCATCAACTTTCCTTAAATGAGGTGTGTGTGTATGGTGAGGAACACTTTAAACATGTGTCAAAAACTGAGGCCCTTACATACAGGAAGGTCCATACAACAACAACAACAACAACAACAACCAAGCCTTTATCCCAAGCCTGTTGGGGTCGGCTAGACATGAAACCCAATATCAATGAAGTAAAAGAGAGGAAGAGATATAAGAACAAGGAAAAAAGAAAAAAGAAAAGGAGAAAAAAAGGAAAAAAAGGAAAAAGAGAAAAGAGAAAAGAAAAAAGGAAAATAAAAGAGAAAAGAAAAAAGAAAAAAAACAAGACTACGATTCTGGCACATGAATTGCTACTTTCCATGTGGTCCTATCATGAGCTAAGTCTCTGGATACATTCCAATCTCTCAAATCTCGTTTTACCGCCTCCTCCCAGGTCAACCTTGGTCGTCCTCTACCCCTCCTAATATTTTCTCTATCTCTTAAAATCCCACCGGTGCTTCTGGAGGTCTCCGTTGGATATGTCCAAACCACCTAAGTCGATGTTGGACTAACTTCTCTTCAATCGGCGCCACCCCTACCTTATCACGAATTGCCTCATTCCTTATTCGGTCTCTTCTCGTGTGCCCGCACATCCACCGTAGCATGCGCATCTCTGCGACAGTCATTTGTTGGACATGTTGCTGTTTAGTTGGCCAACATTCCGCCCCATAGAGCATCGCAGGTCTGATCACCGTCCTATAGAACTTCCCTTTTAGCTTTTGTGGGACTTTCCTACCACATAGGATTCCAGAGGCTTGTCGCCATTTCATCCACCCTACCTTGATCCTATGGCAAACATCATCATCAATCTCGCCATTGCTTTGTAACATTGATCCTAAGTATCGAAAAGAGTCCCTTCTAGGTACTATTTGTCCTTGTAGACTAACATTTCCCTCTTCACGACCAACACCACTAAAGTCACACCTCATATACTCGGTTTTGGTCCTACTAAGTCTAAACCCCTTGGACTCTAAGGTTTGTCTCCATAGCTCTAATTTCTTATCAACACCATCTCTAGTTTCATCTACCAGTACTACATCATCAGCAAAGAGCATGCACCAAGGGATATCCCCTTGTATATCCTTCGACACCTCATCCATCACCAAGGAAAAGATGTATGGGCTCAAAGCTGATCCTTGATGTAGTCCTACCGTGATAGGAAATGCATCAGTCTCACTATCACTTACGCACACACTTGTCCTAACATTATTGTACATATCCTTGATAAGGGTAATGTACTTTGTTGGCACTTTATGTTTCTCTAGTGCCCACCACATGACTGACCTTGGTATCTTGTCGTACGCCTTCTCCAAGTCGATGAACACCATATGCAAGTCCTTCTTCTGCTCCCTATATCTCTCCATAAGCTGACGAAGCAAGAAAATCGCCTCCATTGTAGACCTCCCAGGCATAAAACCAAACTGGTTTTTAGTGACATTGGTCACTTTCCTCAGGCGGTGTTCAATCACTCTCTCCCAAAGCTTCATAGTATGACTCATAAGCTTAATACCTCGATAATTAGTACAACTTTGAATATCTCCTTTATTTTTGAAGATAGGTACTAATATACTTTTCCTCCATTCTTCAGGCATCTTGTTTGACCGAAAAATGTGGTTGAATAGCTTTGTGAGCCATACTATTGCGACGTCCCCAAGACATCTCCACAACTCAATAGGGACATCGTCAGGGCCAAGGGCCTTTCCTCCTTTCATCCTTTTTAAGGCCTCCTTAACCTCAAACTCTTGTATCCTCCGCACGAACCGCCTGTTGGAGTCATCAAAGGAGTCATCCAACTCAACCATAGTGCTCCCATTCCCATCATTGAATAGCCCATTAAAGTAATCACGCCATCTATTCTTAATCTCTTCATCCTTCACTAGAATGCGGTCAGTCTCATCTTTGATGCATTTAACTTGATTGAGATCCCTCATCTTTCTCTCGCGGATTTTTGCTACCTTGTATATGTCCTTTTCACCTTCTTTTGTCCCTAGTCTCTCATATAACTTATCAACATACAGGAAGGTCCATATCATAGTAAAAACATACACCCTGTATCATTGCCATACGGGCCGTCCTTGAGTCAAGTCACGTCTCAAGGTACATAATCGGGTTATTCACCACCCGACGGGGGCTCCACACCTTTGCAATAAAGCACACCGGTGGAACAGCGCTTTCGTAAGCTTCATAGGACATGAAGAGTCCTAGAGAACATACTTCGTGTTGCAAACCACACGATGGGGTCTCCTCCTCTTGCCCCTGGGTTTGCGCACTGGAGGCTAGTGCATTTCATATGTCTCTAAGGCATGAAGAGTGTTAGAAAACATATTCACTTCCCGTACATTGCTGAACAGGACATCCCACACTACTTTCCTCGTATGGGGGAGCTAACCAAAATTGATCCGCTTTCGGTGGCGTTCCTTACCATTCTTACCTCCACGTAGGTGCATCGTTACAGAATTGAAATACTGAATATTAAAACACTGTTAGCTTGCCACCTTAAGTAACTATGCTACTAATAGTTCTTATATGGGCATACTGTATGTTCCTCACTCGTATACTTCTAAGTTTTCAAAAATAAGCTCTTTTCATGCGTGCTATTCCCAATGCGACTCTGATACCATGCATGTGAGGAACCCCTTCGGGATCCACACTCCAGGATACACATTGGGTGTTGCCGTGCGATGCGGCACCGAACAGCATACATGGAAAGAACCATAAAGTACAAGGTCTTTTATTTCTCAAGATAGTGTCATTTACAAAATATTGTACCACGAGGGTACACGCAGCAGAATATACATACACACTTACTCTCGGTCCTAACTATGCAAAAGAGAAGACGTCCAGCACGCGGACGCTCCTTACTAGCTTCCACAAAGATGTGTGCAGCGGCAGGGTTTCCGGTGAATCGCTGATGGCTCACTGAACAACCATCTTCATAGCAAATTTTATAACCTACAAAACACTAATAATGCAACCATGAGCACGATGGCTGAGCAAGACTTAACCGACACTCCTAACCATGAAACTATACATGCAGGGATTACTAACATAGGAAAAGTATAATGCGATAAAGACACACCTACATGTTAATCCTTACCTTCAGTTTAATAGCAGCAGATTATTATGCCTTAGGCATCCCTCACATCGGAAGTCCACAATCAAACAAGAAATGCTTTCCTCCGATGTGGTGATACTCAAAGAGGTAAATAAACTTAGTGAGCTCTATAACTAAAGCATACATGGTTGGCAATACAATGAATTTAAGAACTTCACATCAGCAATGATTCATTTCACTTTATCTGGAAATGATTACTACGTCACAACTCAGTGAACAAGTGATACTCATATAACCGCGAGAGACGGTGATTGCAATCAGGACACACCCGTAATACACAACACATACACCCGCCTCGAAGGACTCACGCGAGCTCTTTCTAACGTTGTATGCAGCAACCTTTCACCCGTCACTCCAATGCCGAACCAGTTCTGCCGACCCATCAGAAGGGCCACTACCCAGAACACGTCAAAGTTGCTCTGCTAGTGGGTTTACACCTCTGACACCAACCCCCAAATGACGGCGGTATAAGTTTCGACACGAGAGTACCCGAGTTACATCGGTTTCCTAGACCCCATAATTCCAGTATGCATCCGGTACTGTTCAAACTTGCTTAGCAGGTCGGCATACGCATCCGTCCTTAACCGACACAAACAGAGCTACGGCAACACAGGCCCAACGTCCTGCTGCTCCTACTCTCTGCTCGGTCTCATTTTCTTTTTCAAAACTTTCATTCTATAGAATCATACTCTGCTGAACCAACATCCTAAACTTGCGAGTAGCTTCCAACTACCCGACTTGTACCGGATCCTATACAACTTAAGCCTAGTAGAATCTACACGAAGGTACATGTTCTACCATGTACTCCAAGGGTTTGTGGGTCATGCATTTGGAGTATCAATCACCTTGACCTAATGCACAATACATACTAGACCCATAAAAGTGATACAAAGTAAAATGTAACTAAAAGTTGTTAAATGTAAACTGGGGCTTGCCTTATGTTGCTGCAGATTTAGTTCTACTTTATAGTCAGTATCTTGGCGACGGTTAAAACTTCAACTTGCTGCTCCGAGTCGAGTTCTTCGTCGAACTCCTTCATCGTATTTCCTACCGACATGAATATGCACAGTTCTAATACGAGTAATTGAATTATAAAACAAATGTGTTTTATGAACTAAGATTGATTTAGACCAACTCTAAAGTGAGATATGAGCTCTCTTATGGACAGAAACAGAGAAGAACTGAAGAACTGGGCAGTAGATGTTGGTTGGAGTAAAGTTCAAAAAGTGACATATAAGGAACATAAGAAAGATATTGGAAAACCCAGCAGAAAACTGGAGAATATGATCTCAACATGCTCTGAAATTTTTACAGTGGTCCATAGATCATACAGAGGTATAGCTTGCAAAATTTCAAACAAAGTTGATGGAAGATGTGGCCTAGGGAATTTTCTTACTATTTAGCTTCTCTGAATTCCTATGGCAATTATAGTGTCTTTTCATGCTCCAAATTTGTTTTTTCAGAAACTTGAGAGTCTCATGAGTCCATAGGACTTGGTTTTACCATTTTTGGAGCTTCCTACACAGAGATATGAAATTTAGAGGTTGGAGCTAAAAGCTGAAAAATCTTCCTGTTATTTTTCCTAATTTTCAGAGACATACAAGATTGAATCAACATTTGGCCAAGCAAATGAAGCCCAATGCCTCTGAAATTTTTACTGGAGTTCAAGGATTTCTGGAAGAATGTCTTTCCAAAATTTGGGAATTTTCCAATAGACAAACTCCTTTAAAAATTCCTACAAGATTTTCATTAAATGAATTAATGAGCCAAATCCAGGAATTTTCATAAATATTGGGCTGCACCCTTGGATAGTACTCGTTGAGAGGAATCCAAAAAAATTATTTCACAATTTTTGGAGGTTCCTACAAAAAGTTATGGCTCTCCAAAGTTTGAACCGAATTAGGAAAATCTGGAAAAAGTTTAAACACTGCCCGTGGGTCCCACCTGTCATCCCTAACCATCAGCCTCGCGCCAAACAGGGCAGTGGCGGCTCCCAAAAGGACCTTCCCGGCTACCTCCAGTCCCCCTGCTGGCCGCCCCCATTTCCCCCCACGCTGAACCTGTCGGTGAGGTCGTCGGCGGCTGAAACTCGCTGGAAAACAGGGCGCACCGACAACAGCAAACCCTAGGTCTCTGGCGAGGTCGTGCACGGTGATATCTCCACCAAATGGTTGGTTCTTGAGCTCTAAATCACCTCTGGGGATCCCTCATCACCGGCATGAGCTCAAATCGGCTAAAAAATAGCTGCAAATAGGAACTCATCGGCGACCTAGGACGAAAATCGGTGCCGGCCCGAAATTCTCAAAGAACAGCCCCAAATCTTGATGATTTTCGATGATTTTTGATCCTAGAGGGGCTTGGGAGTGTCTATATCATGTTTGTAGCTCGGCACACGTGATGGTGGACTGATCACGATGAATTTCGAAGATTGGTGAGGCTCGGTTCTAGGCATACCGAAGCAAAGAATTGCAAAATTCATCCACAGCGATGCACGAAAGGGGAAAAGGGTTGCACCGTCAGTTTGCACACCTGAGGGCGCTCCTTTTTCGTGTAGACCGTCGGCTATGAAGTAGTCTCTAGCAGGCAGTCACCGGGGAACAGCGAGCGTCGGCTGCAGTGGCTGGTTTCTTCAGTTGTGCGAGGCAGTGGAGAGCGAGAGCGAGAGATACTTCACATGGGTAGCACGAGGGTTTCTTCACTCGGTGTTCTTAGCCACAGAGCAGGAGCTGGCAGGCGCAACGTCGGTTGATGCCGGTAGGTGGCGCTCTTCCGGTTGCTGAGAAACAGAGCACGGCAACAGCTCCATGTGTGTCTCTGACCAGTGGGGTCCATGCCCCATCTCACTCTTACCCCCCCCCCCCCCCCACAATTCGGTTTAAAATACCAAATGAGCCCCAAATTTGATCAAACTTTGAGGATAGGCCAAAAGAAAGGTGAGCAACACAATGGTGCACTCAGATTTGAATTTCGGTGAAGTCAGAATTTGAAACTGAGATTTAAATTCAAATTCGATTTTTCTCCCGTTTTAATTTCCAACGACTAGGAAACCTTTTCCAAATGATCCAAAATTTTGCTGGGCTACCCGTGGATGTGTGGAGAACCAAATGGTAGCTTTAGATCTCTGTGTTCGGGAATTTTTGCAAGTTCAAGTTTAGATTTGGAGCTCACACCTTTAAATCAAGAGTTTAAATTCCCTCTCATTTTCTCGGTGTGATTTGCAGCTCCACTTGCTACAATTTTCGGGATTTCACAATCTTGGGAGGCGATCAAGATCGCGCGGCCCCTCCAGGCGGCCGCCGACGCTGCTGTCCGACAATGAGGCCGGCTTCTCCTTCAAAGCCTCCATGTCGGCCTTCATGATTTTCATCTACGTGGTGATGGATTTCAACATCTCCATCATATCGGCGATAGTGGGATCGCTCATGGCTGTTGGTTGTGGCGCGGGAGTGGTGGATGGCTGCAGCAATGGTGGAGGGCTAGGGAGGTGGGCGGCAGCTGTGGAAGGATGGGTGGGGCGGGTGTTGGAGGACCAACGTGACCATGATACCAGGTTGTCAAGGGCGCTGAACCCCTGACTCACCGGACCGCGGCTACGCAGCTCGTAGCCGCCGGCCGTCTTCTCCGGCGAGGTTAACCCCTCAGCCGCATGCTTAGCAGAGAGATAAGAGATTAGGGAAGTAAATTCTTGCCTTCCATTTGTCCAACGATTACAAGCATATATAGCCCAACCGAAATAAGGAAGGTTATCCTTTATTCTAGGAATTTGCAAAACAACTTGCTAAGTTTCTATCTTTAGCCCAAGACGCTAACCCCTGCTGGGCGCCTGCCCAGCACGCTCAGCCGTGCGGCGCACGTCGCGGGCGCGTCCGCGCCTGACATATGTGCGACCGTACATGACATATCACACAACCTTTGAGAAAGTGTATATAGGAAGTGATGGCCCAGAACAATAAAAGTACAGAAACTGAACCAGCTTCTGTTCTATAGTATAAGATCCTAATTTAACTTGTGAATCTGTTGTGGGAATGAACAGAAAAATTGGAGAAGATTTCCATATATTTCCAACGAGTGTTTATTTGCCTACAATTAAGTTCTATATCGAAATTTATGAGCTTCTAAAGTTAACAGAAATTCTAAAAGAATTTCAGCAGCACCCTGTAAGTGCTCGTTTTGGGTCAACCTTTCCATACAGTTAGAAATATATATGGACCAAACTCATAATTACAAAGTTGAAGAACAATTCATAAGATTTCTGGAATTGTAGGATTTTCCATTTTACAACTATTATACAGGAAGTTATAAGCAAAACCCCAATCAGTACAGAAACTATACACAGCCTTTGGGTACTCTGGACAGTTTCACTTGTACTGCAAATTTCACCTCTTTAAATGAGGATTCTGCCCTGAGGTTGAACATAAACATTGTAAGGAACTCTCCAAGATTTCAAAAATGTATTTATATGCCCTTTTTGAATTCTTGTATCAGAATATATGATGGTTCAATGTTAACAGAATTTCTGGCAGGATTTTGACAGCACCTCCCCAGAGGTACCTAGTTTCAATCCACAATTCCAATTAATTCTGCTCCAGTTTTGGCAAAACTTTGAACTACAAAGTTTTAGCATATCTCATTTCCTTTCCAGAAATGTATCACAATACTCTTAGAGATTTTTCCACAGAAAGTTATGGTGGAATTACAGAGACTCTGTTTCAGGTTCTACCCATTTGTAGCAGTTTTGGTTTCTATGGTTTTTGACCAACTTTAAGTGTTTTTCTGTCCTGGAGGTTTATAGAAAAGTTTTATAGGACTTCTCAAATTTTTAAAAACTATATCAAACACTTCCATTTGCATTTTATATAAGGAGTAACACCCTGTACAAATTTAAGCAGAAACCCTGCCAAAACAGGAGACTCTGTTTTGGGTCTCTCTATACTCATATACTAGTGAGTTGAGTCCCAAATACGCTTTAACCAATTCATTTCAACTGTGTTCATTCAAATTTTTACAGCATCTTCAAGTTCATGAGATGAGCGAGGTGTTGATGCAATTTTCAAGTAAATGCCAGTACTACGCCCTTACCAAAGGAAAAAAAAACTAAGCCGGTATTCCGGCATATACGTGTCAAATGGTGGAACTAAAGACGTCACTCACAAACGGTCTCTAAATGTCATGCCCTAACGTGGTTAATGTACCTGCAGAAGACCACATAATAATGGTGCACACAAGGGTTTAACATTTCAGGCAGGCCCATATCATAGTAAAAACATACGGTCCGTATCATTGCCATACGGATCGTCCTTGAGTCAAGCCACGTCTCAAGGTACAAGGTTGCATTTTCACACAACACGACGGGGAACCCAAGTAAAGCGTGAACGGTTTGTCACGGTTAGGAATTTTATCAACCCAACGGATACCACCTACTGCCTCATGACCGTTGAGACAGGCCGATGGAGAGCGCTGCGTATGGCCCTTGGATCTTCATATTCCAAATATCCATCCTTCCAAATATCAGCTCATTTGGAGGAGTTTCGATATTTGTTTGGTATTAAAAGGAGAAGCCCCTTAATCTGAATTTCAAATTCAGTTTTAAATTCCAACCTCCTCAATTTGCAAATTTGGTTCCACAAATGTGTTCTCCACATTTGAATTAGCAGCCATGCCACAAAAATCAGAAACTTTGGAGTGGGTTTGCTATTTGAATTTTGGGTGACACCAAAAACCCTTAGAACTCAAATTGGAATTTGAACTTGAACCAAACTTGATCAAATGCATCATGGAAATCAAAATTCAGATTCTCCATATTTAATTTGGCTTCCCTACAAATATCTAGAATTTTTGGACAAAATTTGGTAGCAGAAATAAAAGATTAGAAATATTAAGAGGGAAAAAGAGAGGATGACATGTGGGGTCAGCTGGTCAGTGTCCACCAAGCCAACGTCGGTTCTCCCGTTTTCCTCCGCAGCCGCCACGGCGACGACGTTTTGCTTGGTGCCGAAGACACCGCTTCGCTCGGTGCAGCTGTGCTCAAGCCGCACATCGAAGCAGCTGTCAGGGACTCCACTCACTCGGTGAAGAAACAGCGCACGTCGGTTCTTCTGATTTCACTGCCGAACGCGAAATCGCCATTCCTCTGCTCTCTCGCTGCATTAGCCCAGGCTTTCTTCAGTTGAACAAGGTCGCCGGTGGTGTGGGGTGCCACTGTCCAAGCTAGGGACAGCTGCGGTGCCTCTCCAGCTGCGATCGCAGACCGTTTGCTCCGAGCTACCGAAAGAACGGCCGACCGTCTACCCCGGAATTCATCTCCAAGGTGAAATCACAGTCTAATTACTTTGGCCCGATGCTTCGACACGAACTAGCGCAGCTCCTCAATGAAAAACCAACGGAAATCGTAGAGAAATGAAGCTGTAGGCTGAGTTTTTCCGGCCGCCGACGCACAACCCTAGCTGCACCGTCGAGCTATACTTTGCACGAGTTTTCACCCATCTTTGGATACAAAAACGTGTTCGTCACATCATCCTGGTGCTTGTGGTGATCTCCTCAACCAGGATACTTGTCTCCCATGCGAGAACGACGGCGCCAGGGTGGGATTTACCGCTGCCGCCGTCGGGGAGGTATTCCCGGCCATTTAGCGCTGCCACCGAGCTCACCAGCATGTTCCTCGTCAGGTTTTGAGCACAGGTGGCAAGATTTGGGCCGTCTGAGGCACTGGGCAATCGTTCCGGTGAGGTACCGCCGTTGCTCTGGCGAGGGGGCCGCCCGGGCACGGGGAAGACGACGGTGGGGACCTGTCCCACCTGTCAGTGGCACGGTTTGGGCGTAAGATTGGGGTGCGGCTCGGGATCGGCTGTGGCTGCGCGGGTTAACTGCATAGCCCCGGTGTTGCCGCAATTTCACTGGGCCGGTTTAAAACAGTGGGCCCAGTCACAATTATTTGAAGTTTCTGTTAGGCAAATAATTCCAAAAATTAGCTGATCTTTACAAGCCCATAACTTTGTGTAGAAAACTCCAAAAAGGGTAAGACCAATTTTGTTGGAATCCTCATCAGGAGTACTTCACAGAGAAATAAATTGCTTGCTATGAAAATGCCCAGTAATTTCTGTAGAATTGTTCTTAGTAAGTACTTTAGAGATTTATTACAGGAGCAATTCTTTATGAAACATTCTTAAATTTGGGCAGCAAATCCTTTTCATAGTTACTGATTTCCAGTAAAAATATGGGCTTCATTGGAGTTAATTTGCTAGGCTAAATTGCCTTCCAAAGTTCAGCCCTTATTTGGAAATTTAAATTTAAACAGAAACTTTTTCAGAACTTCTATCCAACTTCAAAAATTTTGGTAGCTCCAAAAATGGTGAAACAAATTTTGTTAGAACCATGGAGACCTTACCTAAGTAGATCTTCAACTGTTAGTCATGTCCAAGTTCCTGATTTGGGCTCAAAATTCAGAGAAGCCTTGTACTTGTAGGAATTTTGGAGACGACATTGTACAATGACATTTCTCCAAATTTTGCTCAGATCATCCTTAGAGAGTCTAGTATCCACTGTAAAAATCCCAAAGCCAATTAACGATCCTAAATAGCAGTAGCTATGAATAGAAGTCACTTCTTATAAGTCCTTAATACTTACAAACATATTTTGTTACATTTCATTTAGTGAACGAAGTTGAGGACGCACCGGAGCCCTTGGACGTCCTCCCACCAGACGCTAACTTCTCCTTTGACTCGCAACCAGGCAAGCCCCGGTTTGCATTTAAGTACTTTTGCAAATTCTTTATTTGTATCACTTATGTCTAGGGTGAATGCTTGCATTAGAGTTAGGGCGATTGAAACCCCACTTGCATAACCTTTTAAATCCTATGGAGAGTTGGTTAGTTTACAGACTCGACGAGTAGTGAATGCCATGCTAATATGCTTAGGATCTCGGTAGAAGTCGAGTAGGTGGAATCTACTCGCGAGGTAAGGTTTTATCACACGGTTTGGTCAGAGTAGAAAATGGCTTAAGAGTAGTGAAAATGAGATCCAGCAGGGGGGATAGGAAGCAGTGAGTGGAGGTCTCACGTGTGTAGCCCTGTTGGTGTCGATTGAGGACCGAGTCATGTGCGGGCGTGCTGAACAAGTATCAAACAGTACCAGATGGCATACTGACATAAGCAGGAAACCGATGTAATTGGTTAACCTGGGTGTCGAGGCTTACCCAACCGTAAATAGGAGTTGGTTGAGGGTAGCAAGGTGTAAATCTGCCGGTGGGCACAGTCACGCTCCACGCGGGGACCTCCTGCCCGTTATGGATGGACCGGTTTGGCATTTGGGTTGCCTTTGAACAGGTATTGCGTACAACAGAGTAGGAAGGGGTGTGGAATCACGCTTCTGAAAGTGGGTGTATGCAACGTGTTGTCCGGGTATCTCCTGATTGCAATCACCATCCCTCACGGTTATTTGAGTACGCTTGTTCACTGTTCTGTGACGTAGTAAGAAGAAAAATAAGCCATATGAATGATAATATGTTGTGTTGAATTATTAATGTTTTGGAAACCATGTTTGTTGTAGATTTAGAGCTAATTAAGTTTACCTTCCACTTTGGGCATCACCACATCGGGGTAAAGCATTTTTTGTTTGATTGTGGACTTCCGATGTGGGGGCTGCCTAAGGCTCATTAAACTGTTGCTATAAAACTGAAAGTAAGGATCAACATGTAGGTGTGTCTTTATTACAAAGTCCTTTTTCCTATCTTACACACCCTTTTATGTAGAGTTCCATGCCTAGGGTTGTCGGTTAAGTCTTGCTGAGCCATCGTTCTCTCGGTTGCAATATTTGAGCTGTGTGCAGGTGAGAGCTATGAAGAGGGGTCCGAGGACGAGGCGATGCCCCCGTCGGGATACACGGCCGAGCTGGAGCCCTGCACGCCACCGTGATCTCCGGTTCCATGCTGCTAGTGTGTAGAGTCCCCGGGCTGGACGGCTGCACTTTTGCGTAGATAGGACTAGAGAGTAGCTATGTATATACTTCCGCTGTACAGTTAAATTTTTGTAAAAAGACTCCGCTGTTTTATATCAAATAAAAGTTTGTATGTTGTCTTTAATCTTTTCGTGTGTGTTGTTGGGTGCCACATCACACGGCACCACTCTCTGCAATCCTGGAGTGGGTGAACCATAGGGTGGTCTCCACAGTCATGGTATCAGAGCTGCATTGGGAATAGCACGCTCGAAAAGAGCCTATTTTGCAAATTTAGATGTAGTTGAGTGAGGATTAGGCATTAAGCCCACATAAGGTCTATGATAGTAGTAGTTACTAAGGTGGAAAAGCTAACTTATGTGTTATACATTCTGGAACGACGCTCAGACGTCAGGTAAGAGGTAAGGTACGCCACTGCAGGCTGATCAATTGTGGTAACTCACCATACGAGTAATAGTATGGAAGAATATACCGTGGCTTGGCACGGTAGTGAATATGAGTCTCTGAACCTTTTTATGGTTCTGAGAGCATATGAAAACGCTGATCTCCAGCGTGCTTTAGGCAAAAGCGAGAATACCCCATGGTAAGCAACACGATAGTATGCAACTCTTGAACGTTCAATGTTCAATGGTCCATACGCAGCGCTCGCCATCGGCGTGCCTCAACGGTCATGTGGCAGTAGGTGGTATCCATTGGGTTGATAAAATTCCCACCCGTGACGATCCGTTGGTGCTGTACTCGGGTTCCCCGTCGTGTGGTGTGAAAACACGACCATGTACCTTGAGACGTGACTTGACTCAAGGACGATCCGTATGGCAATGATACAGACCATATGTTTTATTATGATATGGAACTGCCTGAAATGTCAAAAACCTTTGTGTGCACCATTATTGTGTGTTCTTCTGCAGGTACATTAACCACGTTAGTGCATGACGTGTAGAAACCGTTTGTGAGTGACAGCTTTAGTTCCACCCTTTGACACGTATATGCCGGAATAACGGCTTAGTATTTTTCTTTGGTGAGGAAACATAGTACCGAGACTGCATAAAAGGATATTTTTTAAATAAAAGGGTTAAAAGGAGGTTTAGGATTCCATTTAGGGGTTAGTAAACTCCTATATTGAACTAAGAGTCAATGGGGAGTGTAGATTCATTTCTAAAAACTTAGGAACAACCTCCCCTGTTTTTGGCAGAAACTTTGCTGAACTTAAACAGGGCATAACATAGGATTGGTTGAACCAATGGAAGTGTGAGATACCATTCTGGAAAGGTTTGGAAGTCTTCTACAATCTTTCTGTAGAACTCCAGAACAAAATCTCCCTCCAAATGGATGAGAATCTCAGATGAGTAGGCAGTGTCCAGAAACCGGGCAGACCAAAATGCTCTCTGGAATTTTCTGTATTTCGACCACATCTTTATTGTAGAAAAATTTCTAAGGGTCAATTAATACACCTTTGGAAATATAGGAAATGTACTACAACTTTGTAGTTCAATGTTTCCCAAGATTGAGGACAGAATTAGTTGGAATTTTGGGAATAAAACAGGCACTTGTAAAGGAGGTGCTGTCAAAATTTCTAAGAAAATTCTGTCATCTTTAGAAGTCATAACTCACAAACTAGGAAGGCTATAGAGGCAAATAAATACAATCTGGATTCCTGGTTGAGTTTACTACAACTTTGTTGTGGAACTCTAGTCCAGATTCTGCCTCCAAGATGGCCAAAACAGTTAAATTCTTCCAACTGGTCTGCTGGGATAGAAAATGGACAGAACACCATGTTAAAGTGTTTCAACCAAAACACTTAGTTTCACAATTCGACGTCCAGAGGCTGTTGTAAAACAGCGAGTTGGAGTCGAAAAGTTTATGCATTTAACATATCACTTCGAGTTAGGACATGCTTGAGTCCACTACAATAGCGAGGAATTACACATGCTAACACACTTAACATCCCGTAGCGACCCATGATGGTCGAAATGGACTTTTAATCCCTAAAGTTCATTACTTTGGAACCTGATCTTGTGACATGGTCCAGGGATGTATATGTTGTATAAAGTTTATACTTTATCCATATGTGTGATTGTATACGCATTATTTATTCCATTCTCGCAACACTACTGTATAGACTGGATGAGCTAAACCAACATGTGCTGATCATTTGAACGGTATGAATGCAGAATGGTGTGTACACGGTCCACACAAGAGGAGGGAGGTCCAAGTCTGGTTCGTGGTGATGAGTCTCCACCTCCGGAGCAAACCACGACGCAGCAGCAATCACCTCCTCCACCGCCAGAACTTCCAAGAAATCTTGCGGAGGTTCTCGCTGCAGTGCTCGGCCCACGCGACGAGCAAACCGAGTTGCTGCGGATGCTGGTGCAACAGAATGCGTCCCATCAGGGAGGACGCCAAGACAATGGGCAATGCCGGCCCCAACAAAGTTCTTATTCAGAATTCCTGGCGACCCATCCACCGGTTTTCACGGAGGCCGAAAAGCCTTTAGAAGCGAACAGCTTTATCTGCACTCTGGAGGCGAAGTTCGGGCTGCTACAGTGCACTGAACACCAGAAGGCACTGTACACAGCGCAACAGCTTCAAGGCGAAGCCGGTACATGGTGGGCGAACTACATCGCCTCATTACCAGCTGGCCATGCCGTCACATGGGCGGAGTTCTGGGAGGCGTTCCACGCCTACCATATACCTCCCGGTGTTATGGAAAAGAAGCTCCAAGAGATCCTGGCGCTACGACAAGGCGAGAGGAGTGCTCATGAGTACTCCAGGTTATTCAACCGGCTGGCGCAGTATGCGCTTGGATTTATGAGGACGGAAGACGACAAGCGCAACGCGTTCTTCCGGGGCCTGAATTCCAAGATGAAGGTTCATCTCGCCCAAAGCAATCGCGGCACATTCAACGACCTTGTTAATGCCGCGATTTTACAAGAGAATGCTCAGCCCGTGCGCGGTTCTGATAAGAGGAAACGCAGCGCGCTGATGAGCAGCTGTGGTGGAGCGCCACAAAAATACCGTGTGGTGTATCACTCACCATCTGGTCAAAGATGGCAGCCACTGGCGTGACCGCCTCAGTTTCTCGGTCGGCAATATAATGCGCCGGGTTTCCGACCGACGTATCCACAACAGGAACACCAGCAGAAAAGGATGGTCCCGCGTGCGCCTCAGTTTCAACCGCGTGCACCGGGATTCCGTCCTCAAGTCGGCGGGACCCCGACACCTTACACGCGCTTCACGTGTGGACGTGTCGGGCATATTTCGAGGGACTTCCCCGAGCCGCGACAGGGCAGAGTTGCAGCAACGTACCAGGGTGCTAATCAGCCCAAGAAACCAGCACCAAAACCCGGCAACGTCCACCACTTAGCCATCGAAGACGTGCCGGAAGGCGAACCCGTCCTCGCGGGTACGTTTTCTTATTTAGATCATCCCGTAGTCATACTTTTTGACTCCGGTGCCACCCATAATTTCATAAGTCAGTCTTATGTCATTAAGTATCAATTGCCTATCATTCCCACAAATAATTCGTACTTGATATGTTCTCCGGGTGGGAAAATAACAGCTGACATAATGGTCTATAGAGCACCATTACAATTGGGTGGGAATCTATATCCGACTTCTCTAATCATGTTAGAGAGTCAGAAACTTGATGTCATTTTAGGAATGTCATGGCTACATCGCCATGGTGCTGTTTTTGACATCATTCCACGTGTGGTTCGTTTAAACTCTCCACTTCATGAACCACATGTTCTTATTCTTGACCGTTCGGTTCAAGAAGCTCCAGCCACATATAACACGGAAGCCATAAAACTTGAGGATATTCGTGTGGTCCGTGAATACCCGGATGTCTTTCCGGATGATCTCCCGGGCATGCCACCTGAAAGGGATGTCGAGTTCAAGATTGAACTTGTACCCGGGACAACACCGATCTCACGGAGACCGTACAAGATGGCTCCGAATGAGCTGGCTGAACTGAAGGAGCAGCTCAATGACTTAATGAAGAAGGGTTTCATTCGACCGAGTTCCTCACCATGGGGATGCTCGGTGCTGTTTGTGAAGAAGAAGGATGAAACCTTGAGGTTGTGTGTGGACTACCGACCTCTCAACGCCGTCACCATCAAGAATAAATATCCACTGCCCCGCATCGATATTCTTTTCGATCAACTTGTGGGTGCGAGTGTATTTTCAAAGATGGATCTTCGCTCCGGATATCACAAAATCAAGATCCAAGCGGAGGATATTCCGAAGACAGCCTTCTCGATGAGATATGGGTTGTATGAATACCTCGTCATGTCCTTTGGTCTCACCAACGCCCCGGCACACTTCATGTATCTCATGAACTCAGTGTTCATGCCGGAGTTGGACAAGTTCGTGGTGGTGTTCATAGATGACATCTTGGTCTACTCCAAGTCTGAGGAAGAACACGCCAAACACTTCCATATCGTGCTTCAACGATTGTGGGACCATAAGCTTTATGCCAAGTTCAGCAAGTGCGAGTTTTAGATCAACCAAGTGCCATTCCTTGGTCATATTATTTCTGCAGAAGGCATTGCAGTTGATCCAAGAAAAATCGAACAAGTGCTGAAATGGAAATCCCCCACATCAGTCCACGAAGTCAGGAGTTTCCTCGGGTTAGCACCATATTACCGGAGAATCATACCGAATTTCTCCAAGCTTGCTAAGCCGATGACTGAACTGTTGAAGAAGGGGATCAAGTATGTTTCGAACTCAGCTTGTGAAGAAGCTTTCCAAGCATTAGTGAAGCATCTTACAACAGCCCCGGTGTTAGCTCAACCGGATACAACCAAGCCCTTCGACGTATATTGTGATGCGTCCGGTATCGGGCTTGGCTGTGTATTGATGCAAGGAGGAAGAGTGGTCGGCTATGGCTTACGTCAACTTCGTAACCACGAGCAGCACTACCCGACTCATGATCTTGAGCTCGCTGCTGTGGTGTTGGTCTTGAAAATGTGGAGGCACTATTTGCTTGGGAACTTAGTGCACCTCTACACCGACCACAAAAGTCTGAAATATATATTCACTCAAAAGGAGTTGAATATGCGGCAATGGAGATGGCTAGAACTGATCAAAGACTATGAGATCGAGATTCACTACCATCCCGGAAAGGCAAACGTGGTTGCCGACACCTTAAGCCGCAAGTCTCATGTCAACAACCTATCCATCACCCCACTTGAAGAGGAGGAGCCGAGTCTGTACTTGGTTCCACATGGGGCATTATATAATCTTGCTCTCGTCCCTACCATACGAGAGGACATTATGGAAGCTCAGAGGAAAGACATGGGAATGTCGCACATTCGGAGAAGAATGAAGAATGGCAAAATGAAATGCTTCTGAAGGGATGAACACGGTACTCTATGGTTTAAAGACCGTATAGTGGTACCACGTGACATGAAGCTTCGGAAGAAGATATTGGACGAAGCTCATTTGTCCAAGTATTCTATTCATCCAGGCAGCAACAAGATGTACCAAGAAATGAAAACCAGATTTTGGTGGACACGGATGAAAAGAGAAATCGCAAAGTACGTATCCGAATGGGATACGTGTCGGCGTGTGAAGGCCGACCATATGCGTAAAGCCGGACAGCTGCAACCATTAAACATTCCGGCGTGGAAGTGGGAGGATATCAGCATGGACTTCATTGTTGGTTTACCTCTCACATCTCACAAGCATGATTTGATTTGGGTGATAGTCGATCGACTAACCAAGTCGGCTCATTTTATTCCAGTACATACAAGTTACGTGGCCAAGCAATATGCGGAGCTGTACATTGCAAGGATCTTGTGCTTGCACGGTGTTCCCCGCTCCATTATTTCAGATCATGGTGCGCTGTTCGTCTTTCGGTTTTGGGAACAGCTGCACGCATCGTTGGGGACCAAACTGATCCGAAGCTCCGCGTATCACCCGCAGACGGATGGTCAAACTGAATGGGTGAATCAAGTGCTTGAAGACATGCTACGCGCTTCTGCCATCCACCACGGCAAGAATTGGGACGATCATTTGCCGTTGGCGGAGTTCTCTTACAATAATGGCTATCAAGCTAGCACTAAGATGGTGCCGTATGAAGTTCTCTACGGCCAGAAATGCCGCACACCACTCAACTGGTGCGAGTCCGGCGAGCGAGTTATCTACGGTATTGAACTTGTGAATGAGGCTGAAGAACGAGTGCGAGTAATACAAGCCAATCTCAAGGCTGCTCAATCTCATCCGAAAAGCTATGCCCTCTCCACTTCAACATCGGGGACCATGTTTATGTCGGTGTGTCTCTGATGAAGGGAGTTCATTGTTTCAGAGTGAAGGGTAAACTTGCGCCGCGGTTCATTGGTCCATTTTCCGTCATCGAAAAATGCGGACCCGTGGCCTATCGCTTGGATTTACCGGCGTCACTCGCAGGGATTCACAACGTCTTCCATATCTCTCAGCTGAGGAAGTGCCTCAAACCCTCGGCTGAAATCCGCACAGAAGACATAGAAGTTCTTCAACCGGGCCTCACGTACACGGAGTATCCGATCCATATTATCGATGAAAAGACACGCGCCACAAGAAACCAGACCTTATGGTTCTAAAAGGTCTTGTGGAGTAACCATACCGCTGATGAGGCGACATGGGAAAGCGAGGACTATCTATGAACATATTATCCGGACTTGCTATCATCGTATACCCGGTAAAGTTACCCCACTTTGCATTTCTTTTGGAATCTCGGGACGAGATTCTTGTAAGGCGGGAGGGATGTAAAATCCCCAAAAAGTGGTAGCAAGAATTTTCAGCTCATGTACAATTAGGAAAAAGGAGGGGAATTAAAACTTTAAATTATAACGGTGTAAGTTCAAAGTGAGGAGTTAGACTTCCCCAAAACTTCCAAACATGGAGGTCTAAAGGCATAACTTGGATCTTCATATTCCAAATATTTACCCTTCAAAATTTCAGCTCATTTGGAGGAGTTTTGATATTTGTTTGGGATTAAAAGGAGAAGCCCCTTAATCTGAAATTTAAATTCAGTTTCAAATTCCAACCTCCTCAATTTGCAAATTTGGTTCCACAAATGTGTTCTCCACATTTTAATTAGCAGCCATGCCACAAAAATTAGAAACTTTGGAGTGGGTTTGCTATTTAAATTTGGGGTGACACCAAAAACCCTTAGAATTCAAATTGGAATTTGAACTTGAACCAAACTTGATCAAATGCAGCATGGAAGTCGAAGTTTGGATTCTCCATATTTAATTTGGCTTCCCTGCAAATATCTAGAATTTTTGGACAAAAGTTGGTGGCAGAAATAAAAGATCAGAAATATTAAGAGGGGAAAAGAGAGCATGACATGTGGGGTCAGCTGGTCAGTGTCCACTGAGCCAACGTCGGTTCTCCCGTTTTCCTCCGCAGCCGCCACGGCGACGCAGCGTGCCACGGCGACGACGTTTTGCATGGCGCCGAAGACACCGCTTTGCTCGGTGCAGCTGTGATCAAGCCGCGCATCGAAGCAGCTCTCAGGGACTCCACTCACTCGGTGAAGAAACAGCACACGTCGGTTCCTCTGTTTTCACTGCCGAACGCGAACCCACCGTTCCTCTGCTCTCTCGCTGCGTTAGCCCGTGCTTTCTTTGGTTGAACAAGGTCACCGGCGGTGTGGTGTGCCACTGTCCAAGCTAGGGGCAGCTGCGGTGCCTCTCCAGCTGCGATCGCAGACCGTTTGCTCCGAGCTACCGAAAGAACGGCCGACCGTCTACCACGGAATTCATCTCCAAGGTGAAATCACAGTCTAATTGCATTGGCCCAATGCTTCTTCACGACCTAGCGCAGCTCCTCGATGAAAAACCATCGGAAACCGTAGAGAAATGAAGCTGTAGGCTGAGTTTTTCCGGATGCCGACTCACAACCCTAGCTGCACCGTCGAGCTATACTTTTAACGAGTTTTCACCCATCTTTGGATACAAAAACGTGTTCCTCACATCACCCTGGTGCTTGTGGTGATATTCTCAACCGGGATACTCGTTTCCCATGCGAGAACGACGGCGCCGGCGTGGGGTTTGCCGCTGCCGCCCTCGGGGAGGTATTCCCGGCCATTTAGCGCCGCCACCGAGCTCACCAGCATGTTCCTCGTCGGGTTTTGGGCACAGGCGGCGAGATTTGAGCCGTCTGAGGCACTGGGCAACCGTTCCGGTGAGGTACCACCGTTGCTCCGGCAAGGGGGCCGCCCGGGCCCGAGGAAGACGACGGTGGGGACCTGTCCCACCTGTCAGTGGCATGGTTTAGGTGCGGGATCGGGTGCGACTCGGGATCGGCTGTGGCAGCGTGGACACTGACACGACCCCATTGGTCCTGTCGAGTCAGGATCACGCTGAGGGGTGCTGCGTTGCACAACACCGTATAACACACGTCAAAGGTGCAAAGCGGAAGCGGAAGTTTTATTACATAAACAAGTTTATGAACATGTTTACATCAAAATAAGTTCAGTCTACACTCGCGGGCGTAGACTAAGCATCAAGTGCACGTTCAGCCCTCGAACGTGTCCTTGCTAGCACACACGCACACTAACTCTGCGGCGTGCACGACTCCCACTCGACGGGGTTCCCCTCCTGGGGTTCCGTATCCTCTTCGGGAGTCCCTTCCTCATAGAACCCTGCAAAAGCTTCAAACACAAGCAGTGAGCACGAAGGCTCAGCAAGTCTGACCCATCTCACCTAAACATGGAACTTCTACATGAGGGTAATGGGTTGCATGAGGTAAAAATCATTTGCAAGGACTCGCCTAATTAGTAGAACCTTACTTTCAAGTTTTAGCAGCAGGTTGTGGAGAACCTTACGCTAAGGCACATGAGAGAGCCGCAATCAAACAAGAAACACATTTCTCTCATGTACTTTTCCCAAAGTAGAAAAGAACTTTAATTAGCTCTAAGCTACAGCATATCATTAACAATCAATGTCCAGCTTTCAATCAGCAACATTTTAACATGTAACTAGCCTGTTCTTTCTACGTCACGGTACAGTGAACAAGTGGTACTCACTGACCGCGAGGGACGGTGATTATAATCGATTTACACCTGCAGGGTTACCCGAACAACCCGTCACGTACGCCCGTACTCGATGTTGCCTACAACAACCATCACGGACGCCGTACGCAACTACCTTTCACCCGTCAGCCAAATATTGAACCGGTCCCATCGTCCCGAGCAAGAGGTCTCTGCACGCGCATCTCTGTGCCGCCAGCCGATTTACACCTCGAGCTCTCAACCTACCCTCTGAACGACGGGCAATGCCTCAATACCCAGCTACCCGAGTTACATCAGTTTCCCGGTTCCCATGTAGCCGGTAGGTCTTCGGTACTGTTCTAGCTTGTTCAACAGGCCCGCACACGGCTCGGTCCTCAATCGACACAAGCGGAGCTGCAGCACACAGGCCCCAAAGTCCTGCTGCCCTTACCCTCCACTTGGTCTCATTTTCTTGCCATGTGTATCATGTGCTATCTCTACCCGAGCAATATGCCTCTAGCCTATTCTCGCGAGTAGTTCCAACTACTCGACTTGTACCGAATCCTACTCTATCCTAGCAATGCAGTAGCTAACGGGGTTTGCAAGCCTAAACCCAACCCATGGTTCTCTTGGCTATGCAGTGGGGCTTCCAAACAAGACTCTAATGCACAGAATAAAGGAAACAAGTATGTGCTAAAAACAATAAAAATTTGTAAAAAGGTTAATGCAAACCGGAGCTTGCCTTGCTGCTCTTGGTCGTAGGCTAGCTGTTCCTCCGGAGTAACGAAGTCTAGGACTTCGGGTTCCTCCTCGACCTTAGCGACTACATGATAGAAACAATACATGTATTAATTTAAATGCATTTATTAAGTTTGAATTTGTGAAGCTTATAACCTTTGCTAGACAGACCTAATGACTGTGAAACTTTTACTGTGGCTTGGTTACAACCTAAACAGAGACTTGGTCAAGTTTTAGTTGCAGCAAAGCTCAATTGAGCCCTCCACAATTAATTATGTCCTTGACCTTAATTAAAGGCTTTTAGGGTGTTCTAAGGACTTTCATGAAACAAACTATGACTTTCTGAAAACTAGATTTTTAGAGGGTTCTAATGGAGTTGGTCTCACTTAATTTGAAGGTTCCTAGCTAAAGTTATGAGCTAAACAATTTCAGAGAAAATTCTGAAAATGTTTCTGAACATTTTCTATTTTCTCTGGAACAGTTTCACTAATCACACCATTAGGTGGATTAAATGAGCTCAAATGGATCTGAAATTTTTATGGTAGCTCAAGGATATTTTGGTGAACATCTCAGTAAAATTTCAGGATTTTCCTCCAAAGGATTCTCTAGTTAAAATTCCTAACAGTTTAAACTTTGAGGAATTAATTCTGGAGAAATAAGGAATTTCATGAAGTGAAACTTGATTTTCTGGAAAGTACTCAGAGAGCTGAATCCAGAAAAATTTGGTTCACTCAATTTGGAGCTTTCTAGCCAAAGTTATGAGGATTTGAAGTTTGAAGGAGATCTGAAAATCGAGGAAAAGTTTAAACTCGCGCGTGGGCCCAGGGGACACGCGTCGCACGCCGAGGCGACAGCACACCGCGGCTCACAATGATTTTACGCGCCAGCACACCCGATCCCGGCCGCAGCCGGATCCCGATTCAAAATATCTCCCGCTGACAGCTGGGGTCCACCCCCTTCTTCAACCTCGCGACACCCGCGTCCCGCCGCCGAGGGATCTCGCCGGAGAGCTCGCCGCCGGCTGCTGTACAGCTCCAAACTTCTCGATCCTGGCCGCCCCTGCCTACTTTTACTCGGGGAACAGGATCCGAGGGTCAGCTGCTCATGACAACGGCCGGAGCATGGTCGGCGACGAGCCGCCACCTCGGAATGACTTCGGCCATGTCGGCTGACTTCTCTAGCACCTCAGCTACTTGGGAAATCGGTCGGGGAGCATCAGTGGACCTCAGAGAAGGTCGACATGAGCTAGAGGCAGCTCGGGGAAGGCCCAAAATAGGTCCTCACCGTGCGCCCAATGCCGCCCGTTCGTTCCGCCATTAGTAGACCTCAAATTACGCCGGGCACAGAGGTTCTCCGGCCCAGAGTTGTGAAGGCAACTTGTGCGTTACCGTGTCTAGCTCGTGTGAGAGCGGCCTTAGGCCCTCTAATCCTTTCTAGAGCACGAATTAAACAAAATTGTACCCGAAGGTCGTTCTGCACATAGAAAGGAGAAAAGTGGAAATTCGCCGCCGGTGAGCAACCACTCGAGCTGTGGCTCGGGGATGAGCAGCACCGGTCACCCGCGCGTCCAAGGGTGCCTTGGCTCGGGCATGACAACGCCCTGGTTGGGCTGTCCACGAGAGCCCGAGGTGCGGCGGTTCCAAGTTCCGAGTTTGATCTTTCGGCACAGCCGATATTAATCGGTTTCAACCGAATTCTAGCAACGGGGAGGACGGAGGAAGGTCTCTAGTACCTTGCTGGGGCTCTGGAGTGGACGGAGGAAGCTGCAATCGGCGTTCTCCGATCAAGTCCGAGCTGCGGAAGTTTTCGGCCGGCGCTGAGTTCTTGCGGGGAAGAACGGCGGTACCTCGGCCGAGGAGGGGGGCAGGCGCCTTAAGAAGGCTCTGCACCGCCTCACGCCCGCGCGTGGGCAAGCAGCTGGTGGCGCGGCGGCTGGCCTCGGTGGCGATCACCGCTGCGGCTCGGCGACCCGAGTGAAAAAGTCTCAGTCAGTTTGATCTGAGCAGTGGCTGACATGTGGGTCCCACCTCCAGTTTTAACCTCTGAAATTTACTCCTAATCACTGTTGTAAACAGTGAACCCCGTACTACCCTTGGCAATTCAAATTATTCACCCATGAGCCATTTGAATAGATCAAAGTTCAAATGAGGTTTGGTTTGAATGAATTTCAGCACAAGTTCAGTTTGAAATTTAAATAAAGTTTGAATCTCTCCCCCTTAGCTCATGTCAATATCAACTCCAAATGGAGTGAAAATTGGTGTGTGAGCTCACAAAAATGTGCTGAGTAAGAATATGCCTTCCACTTTTAAATTCATGGGATAAAAACAGTTTGACTTTGAATAAGGTTTCAAACTGCCCTCTTCCAAACTATATCCAAACTGACCTCAAAAAGGTTTTGAATTTGGATGAAACTTGGCAGGGACATCCTTAGTAAAGTGTAGGAGTTTTCATATGTCCAGCCCATCTATATCACATGTGGGAAATACCACTTTTGCAATGTGTAAGTTTGTTCTCTAATGAGCATGTTGATAATTGTTACTTGCTCTTCATTTGTGTTCATCATTCTTCCTCAAATGAGGTGTGTGGTGTGGTGATGAACACTGCAAATGTGTGTCAAAAACTGAGGCCCTTACAGATTAACTCCGTAGCCCCGGTGTTGCCGCAATTTCACTGGGCCAGTTTAAAACAGTGGGCCCGGTCACAATTATTTGAAGTTTCTGTTAGGCAAATAATTCCAGAAATTAGCTGATCTTTACAAGCCCATAACTTTGTGTAGAAAACTCCAAAGTGAGACCGATTTTTTTGGAATCCTCATGAGCAGTACTTCAAAGAGAAATAAATTGCTTGCTATGAAAATGCCCAGAATTTATGTAGAATTGTTTTTAATAAATCCTTTATAGATTTATTACAGGAGCAATTCTTTATGAAACATTCTTAAATTTGGGCAGCAAATCCTTTTCATAGTTACTGATCTCCAGTAAAAATTTGGGCTTCATTGGAGTTCATTTGCTAGGCTAAATTGCCTTCCAAAGTTCAGCCCTTATTTGGAAATTCAAATTTAAACAGAAACTTTTTCAGAACTTTTATCCAACTTCAAAAATTCATATCTCTCTGTTGGTAGCTCCAAAAATGGTGAAACAAATTTTGTTAGAACCATGGAGACCTTCTCTAAGTAGATCTTCAACTGTTAGTCATGTCAAAGTTCCTGATTTGGGCTCAAAATTTAGAGAAGCCTTGTACTTGTAGGAATTTTGGAGACCACATTGTACAATGACATTTCTCCAAATTTTGCACAGATCATCCTTAGAGAGTCCAGTATCCACTGTAAAAATCCCAAAGCCAATTAAGGATACTAAATAGCAGTAGCTATGAATAGAAGTCACTTCTTATAGGTCCTTAATACTTACACATATATTTTGTTACATTTCATTTAGTGACCGAAGTTGAGGACGCACCGGAGCCCTTGGACGTCCTCCCACCAGACGCTAACTTCTCCTTTGAGTCGCAACCAGGCAAGCCCCAGTTTGCATTTAAGTACTTTTGCAAATTCTTTATTTGTATCACTTATGTCTAGATTGAATGCTTGCATTAGAGTTAGGGTGATTGAAACCCCACTTGCATAACCTTTTAAATCCCATGGAGGTTGGGTAGTTTACAGACTCGACGATTAGTGAATGCCATGCTAATATGCTTAGGATCTCGGTAGAAGTTGAGTAGGTGGAATCTACTCGCTAGGTAAGGTTTTATCACACGGTTTGGTCAGAGTAGAAAATGGCTTAAGAGTAGTGAAAATGAGACCCAGCAGGGGGGATAGGAAGCAGTGAGTGGAGGTCTCACGTGCGTAGCCCTGTTGGTGTCGATTGAGGACCGAGTCGTGTGCGGGCCTGCTGAACAAGTATCGAAGAGTACCGGATGGCATACTGACACAAGCAGGAAACCGATGTAATTGGTCAATCTGGGTGTCAAGGCTTACCCAACCATAAATAGGAGTGGGTTGAGGGTAGCAAGGTGTAAATCTGGCGGTGGGCACAGTCACGCTCCACGCAGGGACCTCCTGCCCGTTACGGATGGACCGGTTCAGCATTTGGGTTGCCTTTGAAAGGTTGTTGCATACAACAGAGTAGGGAGGGGTGTGGAATCACGCTTCTGAAAGTGGGTGTATGCAACGTGTTGTGCGGGTGTCTCCTGATTGCAATCATCGTCCCCTGCGGTTATTTGAGTACCGCTTGTTAACTGTTCTGTGATGTAGTAAGAAGAAAAATAAGCCAGATGAATGATAATATGCTTTGTTGAATTATTAATGTTTTGGAAACCATGTTTGTTGTAGATGTAGAGCTAATTAAGTTTACCTTCCACTTTGGGCATCACCACATCGGGGTAAAGCATTTCTTGTTTTATTGTGGACTTCCGATGTGGGGGCTGCCTAAGGCTCATTAAACTGTTTCTATAAAACTGAAAGTAAGGATCAACATGTAGGCGTGTCTTTATTGCAAAGTCCTTTTTCATATCTTACACAACCTTGCATGTAGAGTTCCATGCCTAGGGTTGTTGGTTATGTCTTTCTGATCCATCGTGCTCGCGGTTGCAAGATTTGAGCTGTGTGCAGGTGAGAGCTATGAGGAGGGGTCCGAGGACGAGGCGATGCCCCCGTCGGGGTACACGGCCGAGCTGGAGCCCTGCACGCCGCCGTGATCTCCGGTTCCATGCTGCTAGTGTGTAGCGTCCCCGTGCTGAACGGCTGCACTTTTGCGTAGATAGGATTAGTGAGTAGCTATGTATACACTTCCGCTGTACAGTTAAGTTTTTGTAAAAAGACTTCCGCTGTTTTATATCAAATAAAAGTTTGTATGTTGTCTTTAATCTTTTCGTGTGTGTTGTTGGGTGCCGCATCGCACGGCACCACCCTCTGCGATCCTGGAGTGGGTGAACCACGAGGTGGTCCCCACATCCGCGACCTGCACCAGTGAAACTACCATCGCCAGACCGATGCTCTGCCTCTTGCTTCTTTCACCTCACCTCCCATTCCTCTTCTGTTAGATAAAATATTCCATCATGATGGACAACCGACAGTGAATCTTTAAAGGCATCTTCCGCTGCCTTGAGTCGACCCGTCAAATCTGTGACGGTAGTGTCGGCACGCCGATTAACATGGTGATGGCAACCACAACTTGTCTGAAGCGCTGCAGCATGCTTCTAATCATGTTCTGCACCACTTGAGTCTCTTCAAACTTGCCTCCCAGCATGGTGAGCTTTGACGCCATGCCGCTGAGCCGCAAGGAAAAATCTTCAACTGATTCTCCATCTTTGAATGTCGCTAAAACAAAATGACGACGCTGAATCAAAATGATGACGAATCAAAATGTCTTCTTCACTCTATCATCTCCGATCCTCATCGTGGTGATGGCGTCCCACACCTCTCTCGCCGTTTCCTTGTCGGCAATCACCAGCCACATCTCTGGTGGCACAGTGCTGCAGAGCGCGTCGAGCGCCTGCATATCTTCATGTTGTTCAGCGTCGCCTGTACCGATCACCTCCCAGATCGAGTAACCGAGCCTTGAGCTTTACCTTCATGAGCAGGGCCCAGTTGGAGTAATTCTTCTTCGTGAGAACGGGGTAGCTAGTCCCGCAACTCACCTCACGAATCATCCTCTGGACAGAGCGGTCGCTCCATTCTCCGGCGCCATCTCCTTTGCCACCGATCTTCCCAATCAGAATGCATGTATAACTGATTCCAATGACGACTCCACGTCGGGATTGCCGCTCAGCTCGTCGCGGGCTGTGATGCCACTTGAGGGAGTTCGCCGGCGATACAGCGCTGATCTGGTTGCCGGACGATCACTCGCAACAGAAGTGAACACACTGGAGCAGAGGAAGAAAGATACACGTTGATGTAACTGACTCCGTTTTTCATTCACTTGACAGATATTAATAACAAACAGTAGCATGCACCATGACACGCTCCGGGCGAACGTGCCCAGCTGAGCTCCACATAAACGACTCCCCATATTGACCGGGTAAATAGCTAACATGCACACCATGCAAACAGATAAACAAAACGTATCTAAACCACCAGGACACAGAAGGGTTATTCCTAACAAAGCAGAGTAAAAAACACACACTCCTGTCTCCTGGTTTCTCGCCTGCCTCATAGAACATTGTTTGCCCGAGACTCTCATTATCCCCATGTTAATTAGCACGAAGCAAGCTGTGCTTGCATGGAAGCAACTCTGTTGCTGGCGTGTCTTGAATGATTAACTCATCTCTGGCAAGCTGGCGCCATTAATACTGCACACATCTCGAGATGGCGCTGCATGTGTCGAAGGTTGACGTGAGATTAGTTTTTGTTTTTATTTCGTGGTGATGCCGGGAAATCGACGGTCCGCTACTCTAAAAATTCTACCGCGTCACCTAGGAAACATGCGAGTACAGAGGTCATAGATCTTTACCACTAGAAGTGCAGCGTAGCGGAACGTAGACGCACGCCGGTAGGGGAAGTAGACTGCCACGTTCGTCTCTTCCACGTCCTGGTCACGGCAGCAGGTAGACGATCATGTTCGTCATGGCCAATCAGCGCAGCAGTAGCAACAGCGCCTCCACGGAGTCGACACGTACGGGGAGGAACGTCGTGCGCCAGTGTGCTAGCACCACGCGTGCGGCAAGGGTCTCAGCGTAAAGCCTACGAGGGGTGGCGGCTAGGGCTGTCACGTGGTGGCTCTTTTAGCCCCTGACCCTACCCCTCGTATTTATAGGCGTAGTAATGGGCTTTTAGGTCACAGGACCATTAGTACCATAAATTCTTATGGATCAAATATCCAACAGGCCTTAACCCGAATTGTTATGATTGCCTCTTGGGCGTATCACCAACAATCTCCCATTTGCACTAGAGACAATTATATAGCCAAGCTTTTAGATATTCCAACCCCTTAAGTGTGTGACCCGTTAGGTTCATGTGCAGTCAGTCAGTTGTGAATGAAAACCGTTTCCAACCATAAGTCAGTAGAGGTACCTAGCAGGACATACTGACTCCCGAATGTACAAAAAGATCATATCGGCTGAACCTAGATACATTCACATGCAAATCCCTATGCCTCACGATACCAGTCAAGCTCAAGGCGAGATGCATGCCATCCTTGTGATAGCTCGACCATTCACTCGATCAAATAGTAGATTCATTCTATGACTAACTTTTAGTCATTGTGATTAAACTTTAATCACCTTGGCATGGTCATGCACTTTCAAATCCAACTATCTCGAGGGGCTCACAGGTATATCTCCTATTATTAAGGAGTGGCAAAACCCATTTTGATCCGCGCACATTCCATTCTATGTTTTATTATGTACCCGAAGGCTACTTTTATGACTACCTAGTTACGGAGAAGCGTTTGGTAGTCTCAAAGTACACAACTACACACATTGAGAAACAATAGCGATCTCAGGTCTAAGGATCTAGCAGGTGTATCACTCAAGACTAGCTGATGGCACAAATGAAAATAACAATCCCAACAGTGTCTCGGAGTGAGTCAATCCAACACCATGTTCACTAACATGTATTCACATTATTAATTTGATATCTCCATATCTATGACCCATGAAATGTGATCATCAATTAATACATGTGCTAGTCTTTATGACATCATTATCTCATATAATGATATAGAATAGGGATCATTTAGAGTAACATTATTATTAACAAAGAGTTTCATGAACAAGTCACATACTTGATGATCAAAGTAAATAATACTCATATAACAATTTATTTAATAGTACATAAACGTAGTTCTGACACAAGTCTCCCACTACACACTGTGATCACTGATGTAAGTATCTAATACCCATAGATCTCATGTGCGCCTCATGCTTTGATTGTGGAAGAGGCTTTGTCAACGGATCTGCAGCATTCAAATCCGTTGTGCACCTTGCATATCTTCACATCACCTCGGCCGATGATCTCTTGAATGAGGTGATAGCTTCGTAGTATGTGTTTGGATCTTTTGTGGGATCTAGGCTCCTTTGCCCGTGCAATGGCTCCACTATTGTCATAATAGAGATCCACAGGACCGGACGCACTAGGAACAACACCCAACTCAGAAAAAAATTTCTGATCCAAACAGCTTCCTTTGCAGCTTCAGAAGCTGCAATATACTCCGCCTCTGTCGTTGAATCTGCTACTGTATCTTGCTTGGAACTTTTCCAGCTCACTGCCCCTCTATTGAGGCAGAATACAAAACCGGATTACGATCTAGAATCATCCTTATCAGTTTGAAATCTAGCATCGATGTAACCTTTTACAGCAAGCTCTTCTTCACCTTCAAACACTAAGAACACATCCTTAGTTCTTCTCAAGTACTTAAGTATGTTTTTGACAACGGTCCAATGAGTCTCACCGTAATCTGATTGATATCTGCTCGTGATGCTTAGAGCATAGGATACATCTGGGCGTGTACATAGCATGGCATACATGTTGGATCCAATAGCCGAAGCATAAGGAATCGCTTAGAGTAAAAGGCGTGATGGGGCTCGACGGCGGGGCTCGACGGCGGAGCTCGACAGCGGGGCTCGATGGCGGGGCTCGTCAGCGGGGCTCTACGGCGGGGCTCGTCAGCGGGACTCGACGGCGGCCAAACACCGGCAAGGGGGGATGCAACTAGGCAAGTTGAGGGGGGCAGGGGCAACTCCGCGAGTTTGGGGGCTGGGGGGGCGGCGGCCAAAGGTGTAGGGGGGCTGGGGGTTGTATTTATAAGTGGGAAAAAGAAGAGTCCTAGCAAGATGGGACTCATCCCAAAGAGTCCTAGGGTTTTCCCCCTTCTATGGCTGCAGCCAATTTGGCCAATTTGGGGGGGGGGGATTCCCCCCTTCAAGGCTGCGGCCAATTTGGGGGCAAATCCCCCCAAATATGGGGGAAATTCCCCCTTTGGGGAATTTGGAGAAGATTTTGAATTTTGGGAAAATTTGAAATGGCTCAATTCAGCCATCTTATTTCCATTTATCTCCATTTCTATGTCCCTTTCCCCATTTCTATATTCCCTTCTCCATTTATATATTTCTTTCTCCATTTCTATGGTTCTTTTTAAATGCTTCTCTACATAAAAAATGTATGCAATGCATGGTAGTGAAATTGAGGGTGTTACAGGAGGTTCTGGACTTTATTACTTCGGAAGAACAGTTAGTCGACGACCAGCAGCAAGGCAAGCTCCAGTTTGCATTAACCATTGTAAAACGTCTTATGATTTGATAATTACTTTATGCCTTTCCTACAAATGTGCATTAGAGTCTTGATTGGAAACCCAAATGCATAGCCAAGAGAACAAGGGGTTTTGGGTTTAGGATTCTGTACAAGACGAGTAGTTGGAACTACTCGCAAGAATAGGCTTAGAGGCACACCACTCGGTTAGAGAGATAGACAATGAATCACATGGCATAAAACTAAGACCGAGCAGAGAGTAAGGGTAGCAGGACTTTGGGGCCTGGGTGCCATAGCTCTCATTGTATCAATTGACAACCGAGCCGTGCGCGGGTCTGTTGAACAAGCTAGAACAGTACCAAAGACCTAGCGGATATATGGGAATCGAGAAACCGATGTAATTCGGGTAGCGATATGTTGAGGCATTGCTTGTCATCCAGAGGGTAGGTTGAGAGCAGCGAGGTGTAAATCGGCTAGCGGACACCGAGGATGCTCCGAGTAGAGACCTCCTTCTCAGGGCGATAGGACTTGTTCAACACTTGGCTAACGGATGAAAGGTTGTTGTGTACGCCGTCCTTGATGATTGCCGAAGGCAACATTGAGTACGGGCGTACGTGACGGGTTATTCGGGTAACCCTGCAGGTGTAAATTGATTATAATCGCTGTCCCTCGTGGTCAGTGAGTACCACTTGTTAACTTTACCGTGACGTAGAAAAAACAGGCTAGCGTCATGATAAAAGTTGCTGGTTGAAAGCTTTACATTGTTTTGTTAATGAAATGCTTTAGTTTAGAGCAAATTAAAGTTATTTTCAACCTTAGGCAAGTCCATAATGGAAAGGTGTTTCTTGTTTTATTGCGGACTCGTTATGTGTCTTAGCACAAGGTTTTCCAATAACTTGAGGCTAAACTTGAAAGTAAGGATCAACTACTTAGCGAGTCTTTATGCACAGGACTTCCTATTTGTACATTTCAAATTCTGAATGTAGAGGTACATGTTTAGGTGAGACGGTCAGTCTTGCTGAGCCATCGTGCTCACTGCTTGTTTGTTGAAGCGTTTGCAGGGTTCTATGAGGAGGAGGCTCCTGAGGAGAAGACGGATCCCTAAGAGGGAACCACCGTCGAGTGGAAGCCGTGCACGCCGCCGTGTTACTGTGTGCTTTGTGTGCTAGTGAGAACATGTTCCCACGGCTAAACGTAAACTCTTTTTGCTTAGTCTACGCCCGCGAGTGTAGACTATAAATGATACTTGATGTAAATTATGTTTCTAAACAGTTTATGTAATAAAGTGTAGCTTCCGCTTATCGCCTTTTATGTGTGTTATCCGGTGCTGTCCATCGCAGCACCCCTCAGCAAGATCCTTGATTGTCGGGACCGTCGGGTCCTCGCACCGGCCTTGCGGAGTCATAGTACCGCACTTGGTCGTACTTTGTAGAAATTGCTAGGGTTACCCAATGGTTACCCGTGTTGAAGGGTACTACTAGGAGCTCCTTATCACTGTAGTGTGTCATTGCCTTGACAAAATATGCAACAACATCTTTTTGACTGCTGGCCATTAGAAGATTAGTTCTCGTTGATATTTGCAGGTCAAGATATGCAGGAGGCTCCTTTCCCATTCTATGACGAGTAACTTGTTGCATGTGCCTACACACAAAATGCCAAATTTGTTAGACACATATAACACTTATATTGAGTATATACATTAAAGAACCTAGTTTTGAGGACTTATAATGTGAAGCACCGTATTAGAGAGACATCCAACGCGTCGAGGGTGAAAAGGTCACAGAGATCGGACCATGAGATGAGAGAGATGCCTTCACCCACTAGAAAGTGCTTTTCCTTGTATCTCACTATTAAGTCTTGATGTTTTTTGTAATTTTTGATGTAGTGGTTATGAAGGAGGAAACAAGATTTACCAGCTTCTTTGAGTGCGCCGACAGTTTACATCGGCTTCCAAATTTGAAACTTCAGGTTAGCATGCGTCATAGCTGTCTGCAACTTCAGGTTAGCTTCCGAATCTTTTAGTGGTTTCTTGCCATTTGTTTCCTTCGACGACATCTTCCGCTGCTGCGGGTGACTCTTGGCACGTACATTATTTGTCGCCTTTGCTTGCGACTGATCAGGTGTAGAGAGCAGGGTAGTCCGAGTGCGAGATGGAGACTGACGCGGCTGCTGTTTAAGTGGAGACTTCTGCGGCAGCTCTAGAATTGGAGACGGATGCGGCTGATTTCGAATTGGAGACTTCTGCTGCTTCTCTATAATTGGAGGCATCTGCTCTCGAATTGGAGACAGAATCATCTGCTTTGGATTTGGAGACGGAGGCAGACGTGCCTCAGGAGACATCGAAGCAGGAGAGGTCAACACTAAAGCTGCTGCTGGTCGGTCAATAACAATAGAAGTCCGTCTCCACTGAACCCTTCTCGCAACTGCACCCCGCATAGTCAGCGTTGTATCGTCCAGTGGAATTTCGAGCTTCAGGTCATTCGAATTTCCATGCACCATGTCCACCTTGACCACAGCATAGGATGATGTGTCAACCTAGATGTCGTCAAGCATGGTCTGACAGGGATACACTAGCCCTCTCCCGACCTCCATTTGAAAGCTTCCTCCGACCAATAGCATAATGCTGCATGTTGTTGGCTGAGCCAAGTTATCTATCGTGTCCGACTCAATTGAAGGTCTAGATGCTGGTGCCTGAAGCTCCTCATGTGGTCGTCCACCTGCAGCTGCTGTAGAGGCTAAGCTGCTCCTACGCTCCTTGTCACTTATCAATGCATCAAAGTTACGGAATTGTATACCTGAGGCCTGTAGTATAGGCTTCAGGTCTCATAGAACCTTGATTCTCAGCTCTCTTTCCAGGTCCTCCACGTCAACCTGTGATTTCGAGGTTGTTTTCCACTTTTGATACATAGTTTTGTGTTCCAGAAAACCCTCCTTCCAGGTCAACTTACTGAAAACACACGAACATGGCTTCATTGCTCCTTGGTTTGCAGGGCCTTGCTGAGGGCATCGTTTTTCCTCTCACCATTTGAGTCTTCGCTGCTCTCTCTCAAGGCCCTTTGAGAGACATCCGCGGTGCTCTGGCTGTAGGTGACATCGCCTGACTCTGTCAGCTTATAACGAGCACGCATAAATGGTCTTAGCCATCCACGGAAATTGTTGTATAGATTCTGAAGACCTAGTTTGGCCAATCTTTCATCCTCTTGTTGCCACCTCCTTTATTTTCCGGCATAACCGGTGTTGCTGAGGTGGTGGTCAAGCTCATTCTGCGATTGGAGCCACTTCATATACTCACTGTTCGCGGAAAAGTTCTCTGATTCGCACTTTTCAACAAATCTCACTCAGTCTGTTCTGACAAATCTTTATACATATTGAAGGGGGTGTCTTGGTTCCTCCAAATATTGACAAGCTTACTCTTGTAGCTCCTCCAAGCATGAGAGAGGAGTATCATAGCTAGCTTCTTCCCCTTCTGCTTCAGCTCTTCCGGATATTGAACGTATGCTTCAATAGAGTTTTCGAAGAGTTCATCCTTTTCATTTTCGGCCAACTCATCGAATCTCTGCAGGGTTAGCGACACCCTTTGCCGGGCAGCTAGACCATAAACCCTAGAAAATCTCGTATTCACTCTCATGTCCAGGGGTAAGCCTTCAACATTGACCTCACTAACACTTATATTGTCTATCAGCCACGACGTCTACAACCTTTTCCTTTGTTAACGAGGGGCGGGTTCTGAATGTGATCCAACCGATGCATCCTATTCATGAGTGTGATGACACTGCTCCTGCTGAGTCTGCTGCTGAGCCTCTTCTTTCTGCTGGTGACTCTGCTGCTGTTGAGGAGTCTGCTGTTGAGCCTCTTCAATATGCTGCTGATGCTCCGTTTGAGACATCTTCAAATTCAATAAAATTCACTGAAATCCTATAAAACATTATCAAATTTCAGTCACATTCGCACAAATAGACACATAAGAGAGCAAATATCTTTCAACTTAATTCAATGAGAACCTTTAGTTGTGTGGCATTTTCAAAGAAGTTGGGACTAGGACTGACCAAGCTCTCTGACAGGTCAGTCATGTGTGTGTTTATTGGGTATGAGTTGAATGCAAAAGCATTCAAGTTGTATGGTCCAGTAAGCAAAAGAGTAATGGTGTCAAGAGATGTGAAGTTTGATGAAAAGAGACGCTGCTACTGGAATTCACATTCTAATTTGCACAATTAGTCACAAATAGTTAGGGCTTGATACCAAGGTCAGGGTCGAAGCGGAGTCGAGGTCAATGTCGGCAGCGCAAAAACGACCAAGAGCTTGAGGAAGAGGGACAGAGGCGGCATGCTCCAATGGAAGGGTCGAGGCGGCTGCATGCTCCGGGAACAGGGGCAAGGCGGCAGCGTGCTCCGGGAGCGAGGTGGCGGCGGTGCCAGCACAGAGGTTTCTAGGGCGATAGTAGAGCGATAGAGCGCGTGGTAAAAAATTTGCCGAAATTTTTGCTAAGTTCCGGGAGAGAGCACACAAAAGCTAAGATACCTAAGGCAACAATCGGAGACGAGTGTATATAATGCTCATCTCTCATTTACATGTTTGAGACAAGAGCCTCATATGGGCGTCTCACGAGAGCTAAAATGCGCGTCTCCTTTATGTTGAGATACCAGAGGCACTGTTAATTATTTGTTTATTATCATTTACCCTAAAACATGTACGGAAAAATCAAATCAGGAGTGGTATTTTGGCAAAGCCAAACGCTGAGAGTGGTAAAATAGCAAGTGACTCTCAAGTGGCCACATCGAGGAGCCGCAAAAAAGAGATGTGCAGTTAATCGTCCGTCTATTGCCATTCATGCACAGAGTTGCCATCGCGTGCAGAATTGAAGCGATCCGACCTCATAGTATTCTCCGCGGACAAGGATCCTCTGACTTAGCTGCACATGTGACATGGTCACTGACGAGTGGGACCGGACCCACACGTCAGTGACAACAGTTTAAGTCAGAGGATCCCTTTCCTCCGTCTCTGCACCATTATAACGGGATGTGTATCGCCTGACTTACGCTTATTTACTGCACGCCTTGCAGTACCGTATATCCACTGTTGGCTCTATTGGACGGGCCTCGTGCTTACAAGTAGCTCAACTCTAGCAAATCCAACTTAAATGATCTAGTCCAGAGAAGCCTACAGAAGCCTGTTAGAGAGTTCAGTTAATTTCATAGCAGCAAGCAGGAGGTGCACCCGATGAAGCCTACATCGTGCGTCTGTTGCCATCGTGCGCAGAATTCAAAGCGATCCGACCTCATAGTCTTCTCCGCGGACAAGGATCCTCTGACTTAGCTGCACACCGTGACATGGTCACTGACGTATGGGACTGGACCAACACGTCAGTGATTATAGTTGAAGTCAGAGGATCCCTTTCCTCCGTCTCTGCACCATTATAACGTGATGTGGATCGCCTGACTTACGCTTGTTTACTACACGCCTTGCAGTACCATATGTCCACTGTTGGCTCTATCGGACAGGACTCGTGCTTACAAGGAGCTCAACTCTAGCAGATCCAACTTAAATGATCTAGTCTAATGAAGCCTGCTAGATTTCAGTTAATTTCATATTAGCAAGCAGGAGGTGCCCCCGATGAAGCCTACATCGTGCATCTGCTGCCATTCTCGCGCAGAGTTGCCATCGCGGGCAGAATTCAAAGCGATCCGATCTCATAGTCTTCTCCGCGGACAAGTATCCTATAACTTTGCTGCACACTGTGACATGGTCACTAATGTGTGGGACCGGACTCACACGTCAGTGACCACAGTTTAAGTCAGAGGATCCCTTTCCCTTCTCCGCACCATTATAACGGATGCGGATCGCGTTATTAATGCTTGTTTACTGCATGCCTTGCAGTACCATATATCCACTGTTATCTATATTGGACGGACCTCGTACTTACAAGTAGCTCAACTCTAGCAAATCCATCTTAAATGATCTAGTCTAGTGAAGCCTACAGAAGCCTGCTAGAGTTCAGTTATTTCATAGCGGCAAGCAGGAGGTGCGCCCGATGAAGCCTACATCGTGCGTCCGTTGCCATTCCCGCACAGAGTTGCCATTGCACGCAGAACTCGAAGTGATCCGATGTGAGGACCGGGGGTCTCGACATCCCAGGATCTCGCCGAGGGGTGTTGTATTGTGCAACACCGAATAGCACACGTGTAAAGGAAAACACAGTTCATACAGCGGAAGCATTGTTATTATTACAAATGGTTTCTGAAACATAATTTACAAAAATGTACGATAGAGTATGTTAGTCTGCACTCTCGAGCGTAGGATACACAAAAGTTTCATGTTCATCCATTGTACATGATCCACTAGCAGCACACAACATCAAGTTCATTCAATGAAAATAGTACTCTTTGTCTATGTCATGATACAGTGAATAAGCGGTACTCAATGACCACGAGGAACAGAGATTTAAATCGATTTACTACTGCAGGGTTCACCCAAAAACACATCACGTACACCCGCACTCGATGCTGCCACGTGTGTCGTACGGGATAACCTTTCACACGTTAGCCAAGTGTTGAACCTGTCCTACCAACTCGGGCAGGAGGTCCCTACGAGGAGGAACTACGTGCCCGCTAGTAGATTTACACCTTGCTGCCCTCAACCAACTCCTCTAGATCGCAAGCAACGCCTCAAGACCCAGCTACCTGAGTTACATCGGTTTACCGATTCCCATAATTCCGGTATGTCTTCGGTACATTCAAAGCTAGTTCAGCAGGGCCGCACACGACTCGGTCCTCAACAAAAGCAAAGCTACGGCTCACAGGCCCCCAAAGACTTGCTGCCTCTACTCTCTGCTTGGTCTCAAGTTCATTCATGAATCTGATGTCCTATCTATAAACCCGAGTGGTGTTACCCTTAAAGCCCACTTTATTTAAACTACAGAGGCTGACCAGTGGACCTGATTTTTAAACAGACAGGTGGTGAGGTTTGTCTCTCCCACTCAGTGACACTGGGCCCCACCCTCTTTCTTCTACCTCCCGCTACCCGAGTCTCCCACGATGGCGCGTTCCGGCGACCCTCACCGCTCGCCGTTCTACTGTGCTGAACTCAACGAAAGTCGCCGCTAGGGCATAATCCTTCATGGGGAATACACTGGCGAGGTCGGCGGTGGCCGGTGATGGCTGGAAACTGGTGCGCGACAGTGAAAAGCGGTGGACGAACTCCGGCAGCCTTGCTAGGGCTCAGGAAGGACCCAAACAACCTACGGTTGCCTCCTACAGCACCAGGGCAACGCGGAGATCATGAAAATGGATCAAGACCGGGGCAAAAACGGTCGCAACATGGACCTCAACGGTGACCGGCGGTGATTTGGGTGGCGGTCATGGAAAATGGATCCTACCGAGGATAAGTTCGGTGGTTTTTGTAAAAGTCCCAAAACTTGTAAATGGAAAAACTTGAGCTGTGAATAAAGTTGAGTTTAAACTCAAGAAATGGGACTTGTTTAAACTTTTCCACATATGATAATACACATGAGAGTTCTTCTTAAACAAGCTTATGGTCACTTATAGGCTTGTACCATAGGTGGATTAAAACCACATATGTGGAGTCTCTTGTGCCATGGAAAGTTTAAAAATCAGATTGTAAACTAAGTTTCAACTTGAAGTTCTAATGAGGGAAACATAATAGGAATTTCAAACTGTTGTGTTCAAAAGCTCATTTGCAGAAGCCAAATTTAAAATCAGATTCCACATTTGAATTCCTTAGGTCCAAATAAGTTGGTAGGAAAAGTTCCATGAATTTTTGAAATGTTTTGCTACGCCCTTTCCAAAAGGACTCTAAATTTCAATGAATTCAAATACATATTTGAATTTGGATAAAAATTGGTCCAATTCTACAAATGCACTTCAGTTTCACTTCCCACAATTAAACTTCAACATTTGCCAAATTTTGAGAGAATTTGAGGAGATAAGGGGGGACAGTGGGGCCCACATGTCATAGGGCTAAATTGACTTGCACCCTAAGTCTTGTGCTCTGCTTTTCACTCCACCGAAGAATTCCTCCCAGGCGACACCGTGCTGCTCGCGCCACCACCCGGTTCCACCTCTTGCTCAACTGGTGCTCGGCCTGATCCTTACACCCGGAGCAAACCGAAGCACGTTGCGTCCTACGCTTGCTCGCGCTCTCGGTGTTTCCTCACGCAAGGACAGAACCGGCAGACTCACCACCGCGCTCGGCATTTTTCCCGATCGCCGGCCCCAACCGAGCCTCGGTTGCTTGTGCAGACAGCACAGAAAAGCAGCGCCCGTGCATGCTCTACCACGCTAGCCATACAACGCCGAAGCTCCTAGCCCGTGGCGCGCGCAAATCAGCAACTGGCGCCAAGGAAAGGAGCTCACCGGCGGAAGCCAAGTCGGGTCACCGTGGACAGCGAGCTACGGCTCTCTTCACCGTCCCTCCTCTACACAAAAAAGGTGTGCCATACTCTCTAGTTCGTGTAGCTGCAAGCCGTATAGAGATTGATCAACCGGGTGATGGGAATTTCCATATTTTCCGAAACATAGTGTGTTTGGGTAGAGCTCGGTCCACCCCGAAATTCATGTTACTCAGGTAGCTACTGGCCGAGCAAACTTGCAAGCATCTTCCTCACATCCTACGCTCCTCCTCGACCAAGAATCGAGCTAAATGATCCAGAAACAATCGTGTTCTTGCTGTTTTTCAGGCCGCCATGGAAAAACATCTCGGGTCACCGTGGAGCTCGATGTTGCCGGCCTTTTCACAAGGTTTGGCGTCCATTTTCAACATCCTCAAGCTCCCACGGTGCTCTCCGATCGATTCCCGACCGTTTTGATGCGGTGTAGACGTTTTCCGACCACGCCGGAACCCTAACGGCCGCTGCCGCCGTCGCACACCCTGTTCCGGAGATCTACGGCCGCCGGCGACCCTCTAGATGGGTTCAGCGCCACAAATTAAGTGGCGTCGGCGAGTTTGCGGTCGGGAGATGGCCGGGGAGGCTGTTCTGGTGACGTTCGCCGGAGGGCGCTGCCGCGGCCTCTGTTTGGCGCAAGGAAGAAGACGCCCTGTTGGGTGGGACCCACCGACAGACTTTTAAACATTTCCAGAATTTCCCAGTTTAGTTCAAACTTTAGAGACCCCTAACTTTGTGTAGGAATGTCCAAAAATTGTGGAACAATTTTTTTTTTTGGATTCCTATCAAAGAGTAGTATCCAGGGGTACAGCCTAATGTTTATGAAAATGCCTGGATTTGGCTCATTAATTCATATAAATTAAATCTGGTAGGAATTTTTTCCAGGAGTTCTGTATATTGGGATATTCCCAAATTTTGGAAAGAGATTCTTCCCAAAACACTTGAACTCCAGTAAAAATTTCAGAGGTATTGGACCTCATTTGCTTGGCCAAATGTGGTGTTAATTCCTTATGTCCCTGAAAATTGGAAAATAGAACAGAGCTCATTTTTCAGATTTCCTCCAACCCTTGTAAAGGTCATATCATGGTATAGGAAGCTCCAAAATTAGTGATTCAAATTAGTTTGAGTTCATATTGAATAGCTCTGTCCAAATATGCAACCCAATTCCTATGAAAATCATTATTTAATTCTGGAAAATTCTTTAAAACTTTTCAGAAAAAGAATTCTAGAGGAAGTTTGGTTTATCCAAAAATCCTCAACTTTTGCCAGAATATTCTTTAGGGTATTAGTAAACTCCTGTAAAAGTTTCAGCTCATTCAGAGTTGATTTAGTTAGGAGAATTCTGATTGCAAGTTTCTGTGTTCAAATGAATACAGAAACAATTCAAGAGAATTTCCAAAACTTGGAAATTCAGTTCGAGGAAATCCTTAGCTCCAAAAATCCTAGGAAAATTCATGCATGCTCCATGAGCTATGTTTGAAACAGTGGTTCACTTAAATTTGCATGAAAGTGCAAATTTATTTAGAATCAATTCCTTTTTTCCTAAGTGCTTAGGGAATTGTTCTGGGTGATCTACTCATTTAAATATTCTGAATTTTGGTCCAAATGACTTTCTTGTGACAAGGGAGTCACAAGAAAATTTTCAGCTCCATTGGAGCACTGGATCAGCACTGTTCTATTTAGCCTCTTAGATGATCAAAACACACAAGTGATGAGAAATACTTATCACTTGATCATAGTGCTTAAACCTAAACCTAAACACCTAGCACAAATGTCATTTTAAATTCTTAAACAGAGTTCCAGTTTAAACTTGTCTTTAGAACTTGTTAGCAAAAGTTTTATAATTAAACTTATATGCATATTCATAACGTGTAGTGTTTAAACGTGGAAAAGTGAAGGAGAAGTTATGCTTGGATCAAGGAGCAAGAAGGGCAGTGATTAAGCTTCAAGTCATCAGCAACTAACTTCACAATTATCTGACTTTAGTCACCTGCAAAACCAAGGCAAACTCCGGTTTGCATTTAAGCTATTTTATAATGTTTTTACTTTGTTCACTATGATGGTTAGAGTTTGTATGTGCATTAGGTCAAGTATGCTTTATACTCCACTTGCATAACCAAAACGAACCCTGGATTCAAGGGTAGAAATGAGTCATCGCTGTAGAATAAGGCCGTGCTAAATAGACTAGGACATCCGGTAGAAGACGAGTAGTTGGAATCTACTCGCGAGCTATAGTTTAGGATTACATTAGTGTGGTTGGAAAAGAGGCAAACTAAAGTTTACATTTCTAATGATGAGACCGGGCAGGAGGGTAGGCAGCGACAAGACGAGTTCTTGGTCGAGTAGCTCTGCCTGTGTCGGTTAAGGACCGATGCATGTGTCACATCCAGGAGCAAGTATTGAGTTGTGTACCGGGTGCTTACTGCTATATGGGGCCAAGGAAACCGATGTACCAGGTTAACTGGATTGTAGAGGCATACCACATCGTCTCATTAGACCTATGAGCCCGAGACGGCGCGACCGGTTCTATAGTCGAGTGTCCTGCGAAAGATTGCCACATAGGACGTAATGAAGGACACCAGATTTGGGTCTTCATAGGCGGGCGTATGTGTCGAGCTATCCGGGCAGTGTTTGATTCGAATCACCGTCCCTCGCGGTTATTGAGTACCGCTTGCTCCCATGTTGTGACGTATTAATCAACTTGTGTGGAAACATTTTGCAAAGTCTTAATTGCTGCTATGATTATTGTAAATTGCATGAAAACCCTGTTTGAAGTAGAGATAGAGCAAACTAAAGTTATTTTCCACCTTGGGACAAGTAACATTGGAATGAAGCGTTTCTTGTTTGATTGTGGAGTTCCAATGTTGCTGGGCGCAAGGTCACTACTATTATGGCTAAAATCTGAAAGTTACGGATGAACTCATAGGCGAGTCTTTTTGCAACTTATATGTTTAGGTCTTAAGTTACTTTCATGTAGAGTTGCATGTCCTAGGAGAAACGGATAAGTCTTGCTGAGCCTTTGTGCTCACTCTTGCTATATGAAGTGTTTTGCAGGTTAATATCGATGCGTATAAAGAAGGTTGTCCGGTGAGACTTGGAGACTTCCGAGTCATGTTACACATGGAGGACCTAGCCGCTGCCATGTCTTCGTGTTGCTAGCGAGGGGAGTCCGCGGGCTGGACCTCTTCTCTGTTGCTCACTAGTTATTTGACGTGAGCTGTTTATAGACTTCCGCTGTAGCTATTTTATATAAATTATTTACAAAGAACATTTGTAAGCTTCTGCTTTTGATTTATGTAATACAGTGTTCCTTATATGTGTGCTGTTGGGTGCCGCATAACACGGCACCACCCAATGCGATTCCCGGGTGAGGTGCCCCGTCCCCGTGACTGAACGGGTGGCGTGGGGTCCTGTCAGCATGGTATCAGAGCCGCATTGGTAGTAGCGCACGGAAGAAAGATCGTATTACGACAAAAACTTAGGATACGGTGAGGAAACGGTATTAGGCCCACATAAGGACTATAGTAGTATAGTTACTTAAAGTGGCATGACTAAATTACTTGTTATAATTCTGAATTTTGATTATGTAACGACGCACCTACGCTGAGGTAAGTATGGTAAAGAACACCACCGAAAGCGGTTCAATTTTGGTTAGCTCCCCTGATGAGGAAAGTGGTTCAGGAATGAGTCTCACAGCTTGGTGTGAGACGTTAATATGAAACTCTTGGACTCTTCATGTTCCTGAGTTCATATTAAACGCTGGTCCCTAGCATGCATTAGGCAAGCAAGTGGAGACCCCATCGTGTGGTCAGTAACGCGATAGTGTGTTCTTCTGGAAATAGCCTAGGAGGACATACACAGCACTTGCCATCGGCGTGCCCTGCAGGGCAGTAGGTGGTATCTGTTGGGGTAATAAAATTCCCAACCGTGATGACCCGTTCGCGCTCTACTCGGGTTCCCCGCCGTGTGGTAAAACACGATCACTGTAAGGGCCTAAGTTTTTGGCACATGTTCAAAGTGTTCATCACCACACACACCCTTCATTTGAAGAAACTTGATGAACACATTTTAAGAGCAAGTAACCACCATCAACATGCTCATTATGGAATAAACTCACAAAATGCAAAAGTGGCATTTCCCACATGCATTGTCTAGGGGCTCAGCATATAAAAGAACTCCAACACCTTGCTAGGAAGTCTCATGCAAAAATTTACCCAAACCCAAAATGTTTTGAGGTCTTTTGGGGTATAACTAGAAAGAGGGTGGTTTGAACTCAAATTCAAACTATTTTCCATCCCATGAATTCAAAAGTGGGAAGCATATTTTTACTCAGCACATTTTTGTGAGCTCACACACCAATTTTCACTCCATTTGGAGTTGATCTTGGCATGAGCTAAATTTAGCAAATTCAAACTTTATTTTAATTTCAAACTGCATATGTTCTGAAATTTAGTTAAACAAAAACCAATTTGAATTTTATCCAATTCAAATGGCCCAGGGGTAGATAATTCAAATGACCAGGGTTAATTGGGTCTCTACTGTTTAGAGCAGTGGGGAAAATTTAATTTCAGAGGTTAAACCCCGGGTGGGACCCACTTGTCAGTCTCAGCAGCAAAAACAACCGACTGAAGCCCGAGCTCGGTTACTCGCGCGCGAGCCAGCAGCCGCCACGGCGAACGATCGACCGGGACAGCAGCTGCTTGCCACCCCAAGTCGCTGAACCGCCTCGCGGCCTTCTTATCTCCGCAGCTGACCAGATCGGAGGCAGAACCGCTCGCTTCTCTGCTCCCTCGCGCAAGAAACGTAGCTCTCGCCGCCGCTCTCTCGGTTGATCGGAAAAGCCCACAATCACAGCCTGTCCACTCCCTCCAAGCTGCAAAACAGTACAAGAGGATCTCCTTCTCCTTCCCCATTGCTGGAAATTGGCTGAACTCGGTTGATCTCGCCCCTACCGAGGGTTCTTTTCGGCGACCTAAGTCTGCCGCACTTCGGGCTCCCGTGGACAGCCCAAACGGGAGGGTGTTACACCCAAGCTAAGGCGTCCCCGGACGCGTTAGGGACTGGTGCTGCTCACCCCCAAGCCACAGCCCGAGTGTTTGATTACCGGCGGCGAATTTCAGTTTTCCCTTTCACTCGGCGCAGAACGACCTTCCGGTGCGGATCTGCCAAATTCTCACCCCATAGTTGTTTAGAGACCCTCAAACTGTTCCTACAGGATCTAGGCTTAGTGGCGCACAAGTTAGCTTTACAACACCTAGCATGAGAACCTCTGTACATGGCATATTTCGAAGCTTGTCAACGGCGGCTTATGCGGGAAGCATCGGGTGCACGGTGAGAGCCTACTTAGGACCTCTCCCGTGCTGCTTCGAGCTCATGTCGGTCTTTCCTAGGGTCCACTGATGCTTTACAGCCTTTTGCTCGATCGTTTGGGGTGCTAGGGAGGCCGGCCAACACGGCCGAAGTTCTTCTGAAGCCGCCGCTCGTCGCTGACTATGTGCCGGTGATTTTCATGACGAGCTGAGCCCAGCATCGTGTTCCCCGGATGGATTTATGCAGAGGCGGCCAAAATCATAGAGTCTGGTGCACGACAGAGGCCACCGGCGAGCTCTCTTGTCAGGGGTCGCGGCAGCCGAACGCGGGAGGCCAGAGGTAGACGAAGCCCCCGGTCCCACGCGTCAGCGGCAGATATTTTAAAACCGGGATTCGCTGTGGCACCGGATCGGGTGTGGCTGCATGGAAAAGATGCTGTAGCCCCTTGTGTCGACCGCTGAGAAGTTGACACGTAGCCCGGTCCCACGCGCAGCGGTTTAAACTTTTTCCTGATTTTCAGATTTAGTTCAAACTTCAAACCCACATAACTTTGGCTAGGAAGCTCCAAATCGAGTGAACCAAATTTTGTTGGATTCATCTCTCTGAGTACTTTCCAGAAAATCAAGCTTCACTCTATGAAAATCTTTATTTCTCCAGAATTAATTCTGCAAAATTTAAACTGTTTAGAATTTTAACGGGAGAACCCTTTGGAGGAAAATTCTGAAATTTTTCTAGGATGTTCACTAAAATATCACGGAGCTACCATAAAAGTATAACATCCATTTGAGCTCATTTGATCCACCGAATGGGGTGATTAAATGAAACTGTTCCAGAGAAAATAGAAAATGTCCAGAAACATTTTCAGAATTTCTCTGAAATTGTTTAGCTCATATCTTGAGCTAGGAACCTTCAAATTAAGTGAGACCAACTCCATTAGAACTCTATGAAAATCTAGTTTTCAGAAAGTCATGGCTTGCTCCATGAAAATCCCTAGAACACTCTAGGAGCTCCAATTAAGATCAAGTACATAATTATTTGTGGAGACCTCTAATGAGCTTTGCTGCAAATGAAACTTGGCCAAGTCTCTGTTTAGGTTGTCACCACACCACAGTAAAAAATTTCAGAGTCATTGGGTCTGTCTAGTAAGACTTATAGTCGTCACAAGTTTAAATTCAATTCAAATGTATTTAAATTAATACATATACATGTTATCTCATGTAGTCGCTAAGATTCAGGAGGAACCCGAAATCTTAGACTTCATCACTCCGGAAGAGCAGCTAGCCTACAACCAAGAGCAGCAAGGCAAGCTCCGGTTTGCATTAACCTTTTTACAAAGTTCTACTGTTTTGAGAACTTACTTTGAGCACTCAATAAATTCTTGCATTACAGTCTTGTTTGAAACCCAATTGCATAGCCAAGAAAACCATGGGTTGGGATTAGGTTTGAAAACCTCATTAGCTACTGCAATGCTAAGACGGTGTAGGATTCGGTACAAGTCGAGTAGTTGGAACTACTCGCGAGAATAGGCTAGAGGCACATCGCTCGGGTAAAGATAGCAAATCAAACACATGGCAAGAAAAATGAGACCGAGCATAGAGTAAGGGCAGCAGGACTTTGGGTCCTGGGTGCTATAGCTCCGCTTGTTTCAATTGAGGACCAAACCGTGTGAGGGCCTGTCGAACAAGCTAGAACAATACCGAAGACCTACCGGCTATATGGGAACTGGGAAACCGATGTAACTTGGGTAGCTGGGTGTTGAGGCATAGCTGGTCGTTCAGAGGGTAGGTTGAGAGCTCAAGGTGTAAATCGGCTGGCGGCACTGTGGATGCGCGCGCAGAGACCTCTTGCTCGGGATGATTGGACCGGTTCAACATTTGGCTGACGGGTGAAAGGTGGTTGCGTATGACGTCCGTGATGGTTGCTGTAGGCAACATAGAGTAGGGTCGTATGTGACGGGTTATTCGGGTAACCCTGCAGGTGTAAATCGATTATAATTGCCGTCCCTCGCGGTCAGTGAGTACCACTTGTTCACTGTACTGTGATGTAGAAAGAACAGGCTATATACATGTTAAAAGTTTGCTGATTTGAAAGTTATACTTGCTTGTTAATGTATTGTTGTAGTTTAGAGCTAATAAAAGTTCTTTTCAACTTTGGGCAAAGTACATGAGAGAAATGTGTTTCTTGTTTGATTGTGGCTCTCTCATGTGCCTTAGCGTAAGGTTCTCCACAACCTGCTGCTAAAACTTGAAAGTAAGGTTCCACTAATTAGGCGAGTCCTTTGCCACTTATTTTACCTCATGTAACCTATGAACCTTCATGTAGAAGTTTCATGTATAGGAGAGACGGTCAGTCTTGCTGAGCCATCATGCTCACTGCTTGTGTTTGAAGCTTTTGCAGCGTTTTATGAGGAAGGGACTCCTGAGGAGGAGATGGAACCCCCAGGAGGGGAACCCTGTCGAGTCGGAGTCGTGCACGCCGCCGTGTTAGTGTGTGTGCGTGCTAGCGCGAACACGTTCACGGGCTGAACGTGAACTCGATGCATAGTCTACGCCCGTGAGTGTAGACTGGACTCTTTTGTTGTAAAAATGTTCATAAACTGGTTTATGTAATAAAACTTTACTTCCGCTTTGTACCTTTGATGTGTGTTATCTGGTGCTGTGCAACGCAGCACCCCTCAGCGTGATTCTGGCTCGACAAGACCGTGGGGTCGTGTCAGCGTGGTATCAGAGCTCGCTTGAGGTTTAACGCACTACAAAGTCATCTTTCTCAAAAATCCAGTGAGGAACGAGTTAGTAGCCCATATAAGGATGTTATTGGCGCATAAAAAGAGGCATACTAACCTATTTTCTTATGTCGAAAAATGGTGCATCTCGGGACGCTTTATGTCATGGGGGGTGCATGTAAGCGCTGTCCACCAGTGCGCACAAGCTGAAGGGTGGAGCCCCACGGGTGGTAAGTAACCCGACCCGCTTTAGTATCCTCTACGACTCTTCATGTCGTTTGGGGTATTTGAGCAACGTCTGTCCCTGGCGTGCTTTGGGCAATTTGGGAGACCCCGTCATGTGGTCAGTAATGTGAACACGTAGCTCAAGGCGTGTTTGGCTTGAGAACATCCGGGCGAGTGATGGAGGCCGGGTGTATGAACTGTATGGATACCGGGCTCGGTGTGCAGCCGAGTCTGACGATTGTTTGAGTTATCTGCAGGTAGTCTAACCGAGAAACGGTAGACAGGTAGCATCCGTGTGCGAGAGACGTTTAGTGCCACTGAATTAACGAAGCCGGCTAAGTCCGGTATAGGTTTTTCTTTGTGAGGACGTAGTACCGTGATCTGGTGATGCATTGACGTCACACCCCACTAAATGAACAACTGCATGGTAAAACTTGAAAGTTTTAATCCAGAGCACTAAACTTGATGTAACTCATTCCGTTAATCAGGATATTCAAAGTTAACAAGTTTTCAACTTATAGGATACTAAGGACAGAGTCCCCTGTTTTCAGCTGAATTAAGGCTGAAGTTAATCAGAGACTATAGGTTGAGTTATTTCGAGGTTGGGCTCATACAATACATTTCTGGAAAGCTTTGGAAGAGCTTTACAACTTTTCTGTTGAAGTCAAGAGGTGTTTCATCCTATAACCAACCGAAACATGCAGTAGAGTTGAAACTGTCCAGAAAACAGGGCAGAGCAAGCACTCTCTGTAACTCTCTGTAAATTGAGCATAACTTCCAGAATAAAAATCCAAAAATAGAAAATGAGGTATTTATGAAAAGTTTAAGAGATGAGTTACAACTTTGTAACAAAAAGTTTTTATATATTGGGAGTAGAATTAACTGGAATTCTTGGATCAAATCAGTACCTAAATCAGGGAGGTGCTGTCCAATTTTCTCCAGAAATTCTGTCAACTCCGACATCTCATAACTTTTGAACCAGGACAGATCTTAGCCCAAGAAAATATTGTCTGGAAAGCTATTGAAGTTATCTTTAACTTTGATGTTGAGCTCCAGAATTGGTTTTGCTTTAGCATGGTCTAAATCAGGTTGAAATGGAAACTGGTCAGGGCTGTCATAGTGGACAGCAGATCAGCAGTCAAATTTGTTTAAGTTTGAACTATGTTTCCAAGTTTTATGATTTCAATGCCATGTTTTATGTTATAACTCAAGGGTTCACTGTTCAAATAAATATTTGACATTTCTCAAATATGTTTTTACAGATGACAGTGGATAGACAGTTGGAGAACGGGTGGGTGGTGTCCCACTGTTCTCACTGCAGCGGCTATCCGGAAGCATTGATGTAAGGGCCTAAGTTTTTGGCACATGGTCAAAGTGTTCATCATCCCACACAACCTTCATTTGAAGAAACTTGATGAACACATTTGAAGAGCAAGTAAACACCATCAACATGCTCATTAGAGAATAAACTCACAAAATGCAAAAGTGGCATTTCCCACATGCATCATCTGAGGGCTGAGCATATGAAAAACTCCAACACCTTGCTAGGAAGGCTCATGCTAAAATTCAATCAAATCCAAAACCTTTTTGAGGTCCTTTTGGGTATAGCTAGAAAGAGGGTGGTTTGAACTCAAATTCAAATTCAAACTATTTTCATCCCATGAATTCAAAAGTGGGAGGCATATTCTTACTCAGCACATTTTTGTGAGCTCACACACCAATTTTCACTCCATTTGGAGTTGATCTTGACATGAGCTAAGTTTAGCAAATTCAAACCTTATTTGAATTTCAAACTGCTTATGTGCTGAAATTTAGTCAAACACAAACCAATTTGAATTCTATCCCATTCAAATGGCTCAGGGGTAGATAATTCAAATCACCATGGGTATAAGGGGGATTACTGTTTATAACAGTGAGAGGGAGTTAATTTAAAAAGGAGGTGGGACCCACATGTCAGCCACTGAAGCAAATTCAACCGACTGAAACTTCAGCACTCGGGTTATCGGGCTTCCTCCGAGGGCACCACCGAGGGAAGCCGGGCGCCACCAGCTGCTTGCTCCCACGCGCGAGCGCCGGGGTCGGTTCTGATCCCCTTCTTAAGGCGCTCCATGCTCTCTGCCGAAGCAACCCTCGTCTGCTTTCTTCTCGCGTGCAAACACCGAGCAGCGCCCTCCGCTACCTCGGCTCGATCGGGAATCCGGCTGAATCGACCGCGCCATCCCTCCCCAAGCTGCTAAACCGCACCCTGAGCTCCGCACACACCTCCCCGACCCGGAAACGTGCGAGTTCCGGCCTTCCTTGCCCGAGAACGACCGCCACAGCGGCGACCAAGCTTCAGCCGACGATCGGGTGATCGTGGACAGCCCTCCACAGGGGTTCTCACGGTCAAGCGATCCATGCCACGGGAGCGCTCTGTGTTGGTGCTGCTCTCAACCAAGTCTCAAGCCACGCCGTGGAGCATCGGCGGTGAATTTCAAGTTTTTCACTCCGGCGAGTTCTACCAAGCGGACGGTACGGTTTATTCAAATTCTTTGTCTTTGATCCTCCGTAGGTCGTCAAACTCTGCACATAGGTGCTGCACTAGCCGGCGATCATCTTTACTTTAGGATCCGTCACAAGAAAACACCTCGGAGCAACGTATTCCGAGCTTTACCGAGCGTGTTCTTCGAGGAACCAATCGGGCGCACGGTGCCGAGCTAGTTTCCGTAGTTTCCTAGCTAATCCATGGCCTTGCCGAGCTTTGCGATCACCCACTGGTGCTGTAGAGCTAGTCGATCAAGGATTTGGCAGGCTAGAGACCCCGGCCAACGCTGCCGAACTTCAACCGAGGCCGCCACATGTCGCCGGCCATCTTCCGATCATCGGCAGCCCCAGAACACCTCACCATCGTGTTTCTCGATGACGTATACGCCCTGGCGGCGAGTTTTAGCCCATACGGTGGCCGGAACCGGTGAACCGGCGAGCAACTGTCAGCTCCGGCGAGCTGGGGGCACGGGCGCGCGAAAAACGGCCGGAGGAAGAAGAAGCCGGTGGGTCCCGGCTGTCAGCGGCGGAAAGATTTAAAACTTGGATCTGCTGTGGCCCGGATCGGGTGTGGCTGCATGAAAAGGACTCTGTAGCCGCGTGTGTCAACCGATGAGGAGCTGACACGTAGCCCCTGGTCCCACACGCAGTGATTTGAACTTTTCCCAATTTTCAGATTTCATTCAAACTTCAAATCCACATAACTTTGGCTAGGAAACTCCAAATCGAGTGATCCAAATTTTGTTGGATTCAGCTCTCTGAGTAATTTCCAGAAAATCAAGTTTCACTTCATGAAAATCTTTATTTCTCCAGAATTAATTTTTCGAAATTTAAACTGTTTAGAATTTTAACTGGAGAACCCTTTAGAGGAAAATTCTGAACTTTTGCTGGGATGTTCACCAAAATATCCCTGAGCTACCATAAAAATTTCAGATCCATTTGAGCTAATTTGATGCACCTAATGGTGTGATTAATAAAACTGTTCCAGAGAAAATAGAAAATGTCCAAAAACATTTTCAGAATTTCTCTGAAATTGTTTAGCTCATATCTTTAGTTAGGAACCTTCAAATTAAGTGAAACCAACTCCATTAGAACCCTCTAAAAATATAGTTTTTATAAAGTCACGTGTTGCTCTATGAAAATCTCTAGAACACCATAAGAGCTCCAATTAAGGTCAACTACATAATTATTTGTGGAGAGCTCAAATGAGCTTTGCTGCAGCTAAAACTTGGCCAACTCTCTGTTTAGGTTGTAACCAAACCACAGTAAAAATTTCAGAGTCATTGGGTCTGTCTAGTGAGACTTATAATCTTCACGAGTTTAAATTCAATTCAAATGCATATAAATTGACACATATTTATATTTCTCATATGTAATCGCTAAGGTTGAGGAGGAACCCGAAGTCTTTGACTTCGTTACCCTGGAGGAGCAGCTAGCCTACGGCCAAGAGCAGCAAGGCAAGCTCCGGTTTGAATTAACCCTTTTACAAATTTTTACTATTTTGAGAATTTACTTTGAGTATCAATACTGCTTGCATTAGAGTCTTATTTGAAAACCCAAATGCATAGCCAAGAAAACCATGGGTTGGTGTTAGGATTGAAAACCCCATGTAGCTACTGCAATGCTAAGGTAGTGTAGGCTTCGGTACAAGTCGAGTAGTTGGAACTACTCACAAGGATAGGCTAGAGGCACTCGACTCGAGTAGAGATAGCAAATGAAACACATGGCAAGAAAAATGAGACCAAGCGGAGAGTAAGGGCAGCAGGACTTTGGAGCCTGGATGCTATAGCTCCACTTGTGTCGATTGAGGACCGAGCCGTGTGCGGGCCTGTTGAACAAGCTAGAACAGTACCGAAGACCTACCGGCTATATGGGAACCGGGAAAGCGATGTAACTCGGGTAGCTGGGTGTTGAGGCTAGCTGGTCGTTCAGAGGGTTGGTTGAGAGCTCGAGGTGTAAATCGGCTGGCGGCACTGTGGATGCGCGCGCAGAGACCTCTTGCTTGGGACGATTGGACCAATTCAACATTTGCCTGACGGGTGAAAGGTGGTTACGGCGTCCGTGATGGTTGCTGCAGGCAACATCGAGTACGGGCGTACGTGACGGCTTATTCGGGTAACCCTGCAGGTGTAAATCGATTATAATTGTCATCCCTCACGGTCAGTGAGTACCACTTTTTCACTGTACCGTGACGTAGAAAGAACAGGCTAGATACATGTTAAAATGTTGCTGATTGAAAAATGGACTTTGAGTGTTAATGATTTGTTGTAGCCTACGGCTAATTAAAGTTCTTTTCAACTTTGGTCAAAGTACATGAGAGAAATGCGTTTCTTGTTTGATTGCGGCTCTCTCATGTGCCTTCGCGTAAGGTTCTCCACAACCTTCTGCTAAAACATTGAAAGTAAGGTTCAAATAATTAGGCGAGTCCTTTGCAAAATTATTTACCTCATGTACCCTGTACCCATCATGTAGAAGTTCCATGTATAGGAGAGACGGGTCAGTCTTGCTGAGCCATCATGCTCACTGCTTGTGTTTGAAGCTTTTGCAGGGTTCTATGAGGAAGGGACTCCTGAGGAGGAGGCGGAACCCCAGGAGGGGAACCCCGTCGAGTGGGAGTCGTGCACGCCGCCGTGTTAGTGTGTTTGCGTGCTAGTGGGGACACGTTCACGGGCTGAACGTGAACTCAATTCTTAGTCTACGCCCGTGAGTTTGGACTGGACTATTTTGTTGTAAAAATGTTCAGAATCTAGTTTATGTAATAAAACTTTGCTTCCGCTTTGTACCTTTGATGTGTGTTATCCGGTGCTATGCAATGCAGTACCCCTCAGCGTGATCCTGGCTCAACAAGGCCGATGGGGTCGTGTCAGCGTGGTATCAGAGCTCGCTTGAGGTTTAACGCACTACAAAGGTCCTCTTTTTCAAAAATCCAGTGAGGAACGAGTTAGTAGCCCATACAAGGATGCTATTAGTGTATAGAAAGTGGCATACTAACCTATTTGCTTATGTCAGAAAATCGTGCATCTCGGGATGCTTTATGTCTTGGGGGATACATGTAAGCGCTGTCCACCAGTGCGCACAACATGAAGGGTAGAGCCCCACTGGTGGCAGGTAACCCGACCCGCTTTAATATCCTCTACGACTCTTCATGTCGTTTGGGGTATTCGAGCAACATCTGTCCCTGGCGTGCTTCGGGCAATTTGGGAGACCCCGTCACGTGGTCAGTAACGTGAACACGTATCTCAAGGCGTGTTTGGCTTGAGAACATCCGGGCGAGTGATGACGGCCGGGTGTACGAACTGTATGGATACCGGGCTCGGTGTGCAGCCGAGTCTGACGATTGTGTGAGTTATCTGCAGGTAGTCTTACCACGAAATGGTAGACGTGTACTATCCGTGTGCGAGTGACGCTTAGTGCCACTGAAATAACGAAGCCGGCTATGTCCGGTATAGATTTTTATTTGCGAGGACGTAGTACCGACATGATCTAGTGACGCATCGACGTCACACCCCATTAAATGAGAAACTGCATTGTAAAACTTTATAGTTTTAATCCGGAACACTAAAACTTTGACGTAACTCCTTCCCTTAATCAGGATATTCAAAGTCAATAAGTTTTCAACTTATAGGCTACTAAGGACAGAGTCCCCTGTTTTCAGCTGAATTAAGTCTGAAGTTAACCAGAGGTTAGAGGTTGAGTCCTTTTGAGGTTGGGGTCATATGATACATTTCTGGAAAGATTTGGAAGAGCTTTACAACTTTTCTGTTGAGGTCCAGAGGTGTTTCATCCTCTAACCAATCAAAAAGTGCAGTAGAGTTGAAACTGTCCATAAAACAGGGCAGAGCAAATACTCTCTGTAACTCTCTGTAAATTGAGCATAACTTCCTGCATACGAACTCAAAAATAAAAAATGAGGTAGTTCTGAAAATTTTATGAGATGGGTTACAACATCGTAACAGAAAGTTTTGTCAGATTGGCAGCAGAACTAACTGGAATTCTTAGATCAAATCAGTACCTTAAGCAGGGAGGTGCTGTCCAATTTTCTCCAGAAATTCTATTAACTTTGACATCTCATAACTTTTGAACCAGGACAGACCTTAGGACAAGCAAATACTTTCTGGAAAGCTATTGAAGTTAGATTTAACTTTGATTCTGAGCTCCAGAATTGGTTTTGCCTTTACCATGGTCTAAATAAGGTTGAAATGGAAACTGGTCAGGGCTGTCATCTTGGACAGCAGATCAGTAATCAAATTTGTATAAATTTGAGCAATGTTTCCAAGTTTTATGAGTTCAATGGCATGTTTTATGTTATAACTAAATGATTTACTGTTCAAATAAATATTTGACATTTCTCAAATATGTTTTTACAGATGACAGCGGGTAAACAGTTGGAGAACGGGTGGGTGGTGTCCCACTGTTCTCACCGCGGCGGCTATCCGGAAGCATTGAGGCAAATGCTTCAATATTTTGGGTACAACAAGATGCCGCAGTACTTCGCCAAAGAATAAGGCGAGGAGGGGAACAAGACATGGACGATCCATGTCGAAGTTCCTGCATGACCTACGCCACCCAGTTGGGCACCGTTCACCGTTACGGTGAGAGGCAGACAACCGGAGAGAATGTGGCAAGTGGCGGCCCGCGACGCCATGCCGTGTTTCTGCCAACTGCATGTGAGAGCTATGGAGGGAACTCCATATGCGCTTGTTCCGGTGGAGGGACGAGGTAATCACGTGTGGGAAGGGAGGTATATGGAGGCAACCGATCCGGGTTGTCCAAGGTACAACCCCTCGGAGGCAAACCGCAGTCTCCAGATAAGGGCGGGAAACGCCGTGATGGACAGCCAAGCTGTTCATACGGAGTGTCTCGCCACGAAGCTCAAGGAGAGTAACAGCCATGGAGACCATTTCGAGAGTGCTCACAGCACACTCCGCAATGTGCTCCTTCCGACGATCAAGCGACTAAACGAACAATATAATCAGTTGCATCGTCTGAAGAAGGCGAAGAGGAAAAGCCGTGTCGACATCACGGCTTTGCAACAGCAGGTGGAGGCTCTGACCCAGCAGAACGAGGTCCTTACTCTAGAGCGGGACGAAGCTATTGAGGAGGGGCAAGGCTGGGAAGAGGACTACAACCAAGCCATGGACGAGGTGCACGCGTTGCAGGACCTCGTACCCCCGGTAATGGTTATACCGGTGGTAGGTGCCGTACCCGTGGTCTTGGGTCTTCCAGCAATGGGAGAACCCGAGCCAGAAGAGGAGGTTGTAGACCTAGAGCCACCAGTAGATGTACCGGAGGAGGGCAACCCGCAGGAGGTCGAGTTCTACTCCGAGTAGGGGGTTACCGTTGCCAAGTAGGGCAGCTAGAGTGATGTGACCCAAACTTTTGTAATCAGTGACATGTCGGGTAGACAGTAGCATATGTATAGATAGTGACGACATGAGCACAGCTTCTCGGAGATCCGAGACTAATGTATCTTGTATAAAGTTTATGCTTTATCAATATATGTGAATGTTGTGCAAATTATTTATGCATCACTTCAATACCTACTGTTTCGTATGGAATTTTAAGTATAACATGTGCTGATCGCTGCTGTTTTGAATTTCAGAATGACTCGTACTCGTGCCAACCCGGACGTTGGGGGTTCCATTCAGGGGGGAGAAACCTCCCAACAGCCTCCCGAGGACTCCTCGGGACAGCAACAGCAGCAGCAGCAAGAGCAACGACCGCCACCGCCAACGGTTACTTTGGCGGATATTGTGGCAGCAATGGCGGGTTCTCATCAGCAGCACACGGAGTTGCTGCAAACTCTCATCGCAAATACGTCTCGACCAGAGAGGCGTCAAGATAGTGAGGAGCATCAACAGAGCTCCTACTCTGATTTTCTGGTGACTCATTCCCCGGTATTCTCAAGGGCGGATGAACCCATTGATGCGGACAACTGGCTCCGCACGATGGAGATGAAGTTCGGGCTGCTCCAAGTGAGTGAGCAGCGTAAGACTCAATTCGTGGTCCAACAGCTTCAGGGATCCGCGAGCGCGTGGTGGGCGAACTACTGTGCTTCGCAGCCCACCGACCGAGTTATGACCTGGACGGAATTCAGGACGGTCTTCAGGGCCTATCACATACCGCCGGGTATCTGAAGAGGAAGACGCAGGAGTTCCTACGCCTGCAACAAGGAAGCCGGAATGCGCTGGAATACTCCAGGGCGTTCAATGATCTTGCGCTCTATGCGTCGTATCACGCCGATACCGACGAGAAGCGGCGGGATCACTTCTACCAGGGGCTTAACCTGCTCCTGAAAGACAAGCTGGCGATGTTCAATCGCGGCAGCCTCAATGACATAATTGATGCTGCGATTGTTCAGGAGGACTTCAGAAAGGAGTTAGCGGCGGTGGAAAGGAAGCGAAGCGCGCCGCAGAGCAGCGGAGAAGGAGGTGGTCCTTCTCAAAAATACCGGATGATGAATCGCCCACCATCAGGTCCACGGTGGAAGCCACCACAGAGGTCGATGTCATTCCGCAGTCGGCCCTATTCTCCACCGGCGTTCAGGCTGGCACTGTCAGCACCACCTCTGCAACAACAACAGCAGCAGCGGGCGATGCCGCGTGCGTATGCACCTCAGCAGCGCATGCCGGGCTTTCGTCCCCCAAGCACCGGACAAGCAGTGGCCACATGCTACAAATGTGGTCTTCCAGGACACTTCGCCAGCAGTTGTCCTGAGAGGAAAGGCGGCGGAGTTGCACTGCAACTTCCGGGGAGGAATCAGCCCCGTAACCCTACTAATGCGCGCCGGGAAAACACTAGGCCCGGCACCGTCCACCAACTCGCCATAGAGGACGTGCCGGAGGGAGGGCCAGTCCTTGCGGGTATGTTTCAACTCCACCAGCATCCCGCCATAGTATTATTTGATTCAGGCGCCACACATAGCTTTATTAGCAAGGCTTTCATTGCTAAACACAGCTTGCAAATACTACCCACCGATAGTCCATATTTGATTTGTTCACCGGGTGGGAAGATTTCAGCACCATTATGCTTAGAGGGTAGAGTATACCCTACGTACCTCATAGTCTTAGAGGGACAGAAGGTCGATGTCATCTTAGGGATGTCGTGGTTAACCCGCCATGGCACTGTTTTAGACACCGTCCTCTGAATTGTGCACTTGAACTCAGAAGTCCACGAATCTCATTCCTTATTTCCGGACAGTCAAGAAATAAAACTTCCAAGTGCTTATCAGTCCACAACCATCAGATTGGAAGATATTCCAGTAGTCCGTGAGTTCCCTGACGTGTTCCCGGATGATTTACCAGGGATGCCACCCGACCGAGAGGTGGAGTTCAAGATTGAACTTGCACCGGGAACCATGCCAATATTACGAAGGCCGTACAATATGGCGCCCAAGGAATTGGCTGAACTGAAGACTCAGCTAACGGACTTGCTGGAGAAGGGTTTTATTAGGCCGAGCTCCTCGCCATGGGGCTGTTCAGCATTATTTGTGAAAAAGAAAGATGAGACGTTGCGACTCTGTGTGGACTATCGTCCACTAAATGCCGTAACCATCAAGAACAAGTACCCGTTGCCACGGATCGACATGTTGTTTGATTAGTTGGTCGAAGCAAAGATCTTCTCCAAGATGGACTCAAGATCCGGGTACCATCAGATTAAAATACGGGCTGAGGATATTCTGAAGGCGGCTTTCTCGATGAGGTACGGACTTTATGAGTACCTGGTCATGTCCTTCGGCCTCACCAATGCTCCAGCTCACTTCATGTATTTGATGAACTCGGTATTTATGCCGGAGCTGGACAAGTTTGTTGTGGTCTTCATCGACGACATATTGGTATATTCCAAGTCGGAGGAAGAACACAAGAAGCATCTGCGTATAGTCTTGCAATGGCTGCGGGATCACAAGCTATACGCGAAATTCAGCAAGTGCGAGTTCTGGATATCGCAAGTGCCTTTTCTCGGGCATATCATCTCAGCAGAGGGTATCGCTGTAGACCCGAGTAAAATCACACAAGTGCTGAATTGGAAATCCCCGAGAACTGTTCACGAGGTACGGAGTTTCCTCGGACTCGCGGGATATTATCGGAGGTTCATCCCGAACTTCTCGAAGATTGTCAAGCCTATGATGGAGCTGCTGAAGAAGGCTACCAAATATGTTTGGAGTCCAGCATGTGAAGCAGCATTCAAGGCTTTAGTCAAGCACCTAACATCAGCACCGGTTTTGGCGCAGCCAGACACAACAAAACTGTTCGATGTGTACTGCGATGCATCCGGCATCGGGCTCGGATGTGTGCTGATGCAATACCGAAGAGTAGTCGCGTATGGATCACGGCAGCTCAGGAACCATGAGAAGAATTATCCAACTCACGACTTCGAGCTTGCTGCCGTGGTACTTGCACTTAAAATGTGGAGGCACTACCTACTCGGTAACCTCGTACATTTATATACCAACCACAAAAGCCTCAAGTACATATTCACTCAGAAGGAGCTGAACATGAGGTAGCGAAGATGGTTAGAGTTGATAAAGGATTACAAAATAGAGATCCATTATCACCCCGGCAAGGCAAACATAGTGGCAGATACGCTGAGCTGCAAGTCACACATCAACAATCTGACCATCACACCGTTGGAAGAGAGCGAACTACCACTGCATGTGATTCCACATGGAGCTCTCTACAACTTAGCTTTGATCCCCACCATCCATGAAGAGATAGTGGCAGCCCAGAAAAATGACAAGGGCATTCTCATTCGCGGAGACGTATAGACAATGGGGAGCTGAAATGTTTCCAGAAAGACAGAGACGGCATCCTATGGTTCAAGGACCGGATCGTCGTACCCCGTAACCCGGAGTTACAGAAGAAAATCTTTGACGAGGCTCACTTGTCAAAGTTTTCTGTTCACCCCGGCAGCAACAAAATGTATCAAGAACTCAGAAGCAAGTTTTGGTGGACACGGATGAAGCGGGAGATCGCAAAGTACGTGTCCGAGTATGATACATGTCGAAGGGTGAAGGCAGATCATATGCGGAATCTGGGACTGCTACAACCACGTTCCTGCCTGTAAGTGGGAAGACGTGAGCATGGACTTCATTGTTGGTTTACCCACCACTTTTCAGAAGCATGATTCTGTGTGGGTGATCATCGACCGGCTCACCATAGTTGCCCATTTCATCCCGGTCAACACCAACTACAACGCCAAGAAGTACGCTGAATTGTACATCCCACGGATCCTATGCTTGTATGGCGTACCCCATACCATCATATCGGATCGGGGCACTTTATTTGTGTCCCGTTTTTGGGAGCAGCTACACGCTGCGTTGGGGACGAAGCTGATCCGTAGTTCAGTGTACCATCCGCAGACGGATGGACAAACTGAGCGGGTAAACCAAATTTTAGAAGATATGCTACGAGCTTGCGCTATCAACCACGGCAAGAATTGGGATGATCACTTGCCGTTGGCCGAGTTCTCGTACAACAATGGGTACCAAGCCAGCATCAAGGTAGCGCCTTACGAGGCGCTATACGGGAGAAAATGCTGCACACCATTGAATTGGTGTGAGTCTGGCAAAAGGGTTACCTTCGGGATTGATCTTGTCAACAATGCGGAAAAAAAGGTTCGGCTGATTCAAGCGAACCTAAAATCCGCTCAATCCCAACAGAAACAATATGCGGACCGAAGAAGACGCCCATTACAGTTCGAAGTCGGGGATCACGTATACCTACCTGTGTCTCCAATGAAGGGTGTGAACAGATTCGGTGTGAGGGGAAAGTTGGCACCCCGATTCATCGGTTCATTTCAGATTACCGAAAGATATGGATCGGTAGCATACCGGCTGAAATTACCAGAAACACTTTCCGGTGTGCACGACGTCTTTCACATCTCCCAGCTGAGGAAGTGTCTCAAGATGTCAACTACCATTCAGCTGTAGGATATAGAAGAACTGAAACTGGATCTCACGTATCGGGAGGAACGGGTTCAGATTATAGATGAAAAGGCCCGAACCACACTCTACCGTATGTTGTGGTTCTACAAAATTCTATGGAGTAATCACTCTGTGGACGAAGCGATATGGGATAGCGAAGGATTTCTTCCTGCGAACTACCCCGACTTTTTCACGTCGCATATACGGTAATTTTTCCACCGTCCTCTCTCTCATTTTCTCCTTATAATCTCGGGACGAGATTCTTTTAAGGGGGGAGAAATGTAAGGGCCTAAGTTTTTGGCACATGTTCAAAGTGTTCATCACCACACACACCCTTCATTTGAAGAAACTTGATGAACACATTTGAAGAGCAAGTAACCACCATCAACATGCTCATTAGGGAATAAACTCACAAAATGCAAAAGTGGCATTTCCCACATGCATCATCTAGGGGCTGAGCATATAAAAAAACTCCAACACCTTGCTAGGAAGGCTCATGCCAAAATTTACCCAAACCCAAAACCTTTTGAGGTCTTTTTGGATATAACTAGAAAGAGGGTGGTTTGAACTCAAATTCAAATTCAAACTATTTCCATCCCATGAATTCAAAAGTGGGAGGTGTATTATTACTCAGCACATTTTTGTGAGCTCACACACCAATTTTCACTCCATTTGGAGTTGACCTTGACACGAGCTAAGTTTAGCAAATTCAAACTTTATTTGAATGTCAAACTGCATATGTGCTGAAATTTAGTCAAACAAAAACCAATCTGAATTCTATCCAATTCAAATGGCCCAGGGGTAGATAATTCAAATGACCAGGGTTAGTTGGGTCTCTACTGTTTAGAGCAGTTGGGAAAATTTAATTTCAGAGGTTAAACCCCGGGTGGGACCCACTTGTCAGTCTCAGCAGCAAAAACAACCGACTGAAGCCCGAGCTCGGTTACTCGCGCGCGAGCCAGCAGCCGTCACGGCGAACGATCGACCGAGACAGCAGCTGATTGCAGCCCCAAGTCGCTGAACCGCCTCGCGGCCTTCTTATCTCCGCAGCTGACCTTATCGGAGGCAGAACCGCTCGCTTCTCTGTTCCCTCGCGCAAGAAACGTAGCTCTCGCCGCCTCTCTCTCGGTTGATCGGAAAAGCCCACGATCACAGCCTCTCCACTACCTCCAAGCTGCAAAATGGTATGAGAGGATCTCCTTCTCCTTCCCCATTGCTGGAAATTGGCTGAACTCAGTTGATCTCACCCCTACAGAGGGTTCTTTTCGGCGACCTAAGTCCGCCACACTTCAGGCTCTCATGGACAGCCCAAACAGGAGGGTGTTACGCCCAAGCTAAGGCGTCCCTGGACGGGTTAGGGACTGGTGCTGCTCACCCCCGAGCCACAGCCCGAGTGTTTGATCACCGGCGGTGAATTTTAGTTTTCCCTTTCACTCGGCGCAGACTGACCTTCAGGTGCGGATCCGCCAAATTCTCACCCCATAGTTGTTTAGAGACCCTCAAACTGTTCCTACACAATCTAGGCTTAGTGGCGCACAAGTTAGCTTCACAACACCTAGCATGAGAACCTCTGTACATGGCATATTTCGAAGCTTGCCAATGGCGGCTTATGCTGGAAGCATCGGGTGCACGGTGAGAGCCTACTTAGGACCTCTCCCGAGCTGCTTCGAGCTCATTTCGGTCTTTCCTAGGGTCCACTGATGCTTTACGGCCTTTTGCTCGATCGTTTGGGGTGCTAGGGAGGCCGGCCAACACGGATGAAGTTCTTCCGAAGCCGCCGCTCGTCGCCGACTATGCGCCGGTGATTTTCATGACGAGCTGAGCCCAACATCGTGTTCCCCGGATGGATTTATGCAGAGGCGGCCAAAATCATAGAGTCTGGCGCACGACAGAGGCCACCGGCGAGGGGTCGCGGCGGCCGAGCGCAGGAGGCCGGAGGTAGACGAAGCCCCCGGTCCCACGCGTCAGCAGCAGATATTTTAAAACCGGGATTCGCTGTGGCACAGGATCGGGTGCGGCTGCACGCGAAAGATGCTGTAGCCCCGTGTGTCGACCGCTGAGAAGTTGACACATAGCCCAGTCCCACGCGCAGCGGTTTAAACTTTTTCCTGATTTTCAGATTTAGTGCAAATTTCGAACCCACATAACTTTGTCTAGGAAGCTCCAAATCGAGTGAACCAAATTTTGTTGGATTTAGCTCTCTGAGTACTTTGGAGGAAAATTCTGAAATTTTGCTAGGATGTTCACCAAAATATCCCTGAGTTACGTAAAAATATCAGATCCATTTGAGCTCATCTGATCCACCGAATGGGGTGATTAATGAAACTGTTCCAGAGAAAATAGAAAATGTCCAGAAACATTTTCAGAATATCTCTGAAATTGTTTAGCTTATATCTTGAGCTAGGAACCTTCAAATTAAGTGAGACCAACTCCATTAGAACTCTCTGAAAATCTAGTTTTCAGAAAGTCATGGCTTGCTCCATGAAAATCCCTAGAACACCCTAGGAGCTACAATTAAGGTCAAGTACATAATTGTTTGTGGAGAGCTCAAATGAGCTTTGCTGCAAATGAAACTTGGCCAAGTCTCTGTTTAGGTTGTCACCAAACCACAGTAAAAATTTCAGAGTCATTGGGTCTGTCTAGAGACTTATAGTCGTCACAAGTTTAAATTCAATTCAAATGCATTTAATTAATACATATACATGTTATCTCATGTAGTCGCTAAGGTTGAGGAGGAACCCGAAGTATTAGACTTCGTCACTCCGGAAGAGCAGCTAGCCTACAACCAAGAGCAGCAAGGCAAGCTCCGGTTTGCATTAACCTTTTTACAAAGTTTTACTGTTTTGAGAACTTACTTTTAGCACTCAATAAATTCTTGCATTAGAGTCTTGTTTGAAACCCAATTGCATAGCCAAGAAAACCATGGGTTGGGATTAGGTTTGAAAACCTCGTTAGCTACTGCAATGCTAAGACAGTGTAGGATTTGGTACAAGTCGAGTAGCTGGAACTACTCACGAGAATAGACTAGAGGCACATCGCTCGGGTAAAGAAAGCAAATGAAACACATGGCAAGAAAAATGAGACCGAGCGGAGAGTAAGGGCAGCAGTACTTTGGGGGCCTGGGTGCTATAGCTCCGCTTGTGTCGATTGAGGTCCGAGCTGTGTGCCGGCCTGTCAAACAAGCTAGAACAGTACCGAAGACTTACCGTCTATATGGGAACCGGGAAACCGATGTAACTCGGGTTGCTGGGTGTTGAGCCATAGCTGGTCGTTCAGAGGGTAGGTTGAGAGCTCGAGGTGTAAATCGGCTGGCGGCACTGTGGATGCGCGCGCAGAGACCTCTTGCTCGGGATGATTGGACCGGTTCAACATTTGGCTGACGGGTGAAAGGTGGTTGCGTATGACGTCCGTGATGGTTGCTGTAGGCAACATCGAGTACGGGCGTAAGTGACGGGTTATTTGGGTAACCCTGCAGATGTAAATCGATTATAATCGCCGTCCATCGTGGTTAGTGAGTACCACTTGTTCTCTGTACCGTGACGTAGTAAGAACAGGCTAGATACATGTGAAAAGTTTGCTGATTTGAAAGTTATACTTGCTTGTTAATGTATTGTTGTAGTTTAGAGCTAATTAAAGTTCTTTTCAACTTTGGGCAAAGTACATGAGAGAAATGCGTTTCTTGTTTGATTGCGGCTCTCTCATGTGCCTTAGCGTAAGGTTCTCCACAACCTGCCTCTAAAACTTGAAAGTAAGGTTCGACTAATTAGGCGAGTCCTTTGCCACTTATTTTACCTCATGTAACCTATCAACCTTCATGTAGAAGTTTCATGTATAGGAGAGACGGGTCAGTCTTGCTGAGCCATCGTCTCACTGCTTGTGTTTGAAGCTTTTGTAGGGTTTTATGAGGAAGGTACTCCCGAGGAGGAGACAGAACCCCAGGAGGGGAACCATGTCGAGTGGGAGTCGTGCACGCCGCCGTGTAAGTGTGTGTGCGTGCTAGCGGGAACATGTTCATGGGCTGACCATGAACTCGATGCATAGTCTATGCCCGTGAGTGTAGACTGGACTCTTTTGTTGTAAAAATGTTCATGAACTGGTTTATGTAATAAAATTCTGCTTCCGCTTTGTACCTTTGATGTGTGTTATCTGGTGCTGTGCAACGCAGCACCCCTCAGCGTGATCCTGGCTTGACAAAACCGTGGGGTCATGTCAATCACGTACCTTGAGACGTGGCCTAACTCAAGGATGGCCGTATGGCAATGATACGGGCGTTTGTATTTACTTTCAAATATGGAACTGCCTGAAATGAAAACAACCTTTGAGTGCACCACTATCGAGTGTTTTTCTGCAGGTACTAACCACGTATGTATCCCGTGTAGTACATGTGTGCGAGAGACCGTTTAGTGCCACAATTGAGGCGCATATGGCGGTATAATCCGGTTAGGATTTTTCTTTTGGTGAGGCAACGTAGTAGTGGCATGTTTCTTACGGTGCATCGACACCGTACTACACTTAATAACCTCTTCCCTATGAAGAAATGATTCATGAACTAACTTTCAACTAAAAATGGAAGTTTGAAACAAATATTAGTTACTGATCTCTTATTTTGAGCTAAGATTCAAATGAGAACCTGACTAGGCTTCAAAGATTTCAGAAACAGAGTGCTCTGTTTCTTGCAGGAATTCTTGCTGGATTTAACAGCGCATAACTCTGAGTTGATATAACCAATTAAGGTGTATGATACAGTTTTGGAAATATTTTCAAGTGATCTACAACTCCTTTGTAGAACTCTAGAGCAAAATCACAAGTTAAGTTGGTAAAAAGTCCAGTTGAAGGCAAACTGTTCAGAACCAGGACATCAGCAAAAACCTCTCTTGACCTTTCTGTTTTTAAGCCATAACTTCCTGTAGAAAAATCCTTAAGGAGCTTGTGATACACCATTGGAAAGGTTATGGAATTGGAAACATTGTTATAATTCAGAGTTTGCTCAGATTCTTATTGTATTTGCATATACAACTGTGATAAAGGTAGCCACATGCAGAGGAGATGCTGGCAAATTTTACCCAGGAATTCTATCAACTTTGAGCAATCATAATTTTTGATCCAGAGATGATCTAGAGGCTTATGAGTACTCGTTGGAAAGACACTGAAGTTTACTAAAACTTGTGTATTGAACTCAAGTCAAGAATCTGCTGTTAACTTGAGTAAATTTTGGAGCTTGTATAAACTGGTCAGGGTAGTCCAGCTGATTAGTTTAGCGTACTTAAGATTTGTTTAAACATGAATGTGGTTATGCTTTAATAAAGTTCATGACATGTTCATGTTTTACTTAACTTTACTCACAACTGAGATAGAATTTTGATTAACTCAAAATTTTGTTTCGTGCAGTATGGTACGCGCACACACTCAAATGGAGTTTGGAGGTTCGAGTTGAGGTGGGAATGACTCGACTTCATCACAAGAGCCATCGCCAACCGGATTGGCGGAAATTATGGAAAATATGAATGAAACTCTCCAAACTCTAGTTCAGTAAGGAAAATAGAGAAGCTCACCATCACATGCCAACCCCGATCACTTATCTGGATTTCTTGGCGACACAACCGCCGGTATTCTCCGAAGAGGCAGACCATTGTGAAGCAAATCACTGGTTACGTGTCATTGAGTCCAAGTTTGAGTTTATTCAATGTGATGACTTCTCGAAGACTCTATATGCCGCTGAGCAGCTTCACGGCTTTGCTGGAGCCTGGTGGGCAGAATATCTCGCTGTCCAACCAGAAGGGCATCATGTCACATGGACGGAGTTCCAGGATGCATTTTGTGCTCGTTTCGTTCTTGCGGGCATAATACAAACAAGTATTGATGAATTCTGGAATCTAAAACAAGGGGAAATGAGTGTTATTGAGTATGCGAAGGAGTTCAATCGCTCGACTCAATATATACCAGATTATGTGAAATCACCAGCCATGAAGGGTTATCATTTTTATCGAGGGCTGACTGCTAGGCTGCGATGTGAGTTGGTTCAAGTTAGCCAAGAGAATTTTGATGAGTTTGTTAGCTGTGCTATCACTCAGGAGTATTATTCTAATCTCTACAATAAAGAAAAGAGGGAGAGGGACTCATCACAGGATGAATGCAATTATCTGTCTCAGAAGTATCAGTTGGTAGTCCGGTCACCTTCCGGCCGAGAGATTCCACAAGAGGTGCAGTCATTCTGGGAGTATGACGACTCTTCTACTCCCCAGAGGTTTTATTCACATCCACCACAGCAGCAAATTATTTCTCATGCTCCTCAGTATCAACAAGGTGCACCAGAAGGTTATTTCCCTCAAGAGGTTGAAGATGATCAAAGTGATTTCTCAGATGAACCGAGTGGTGTCCCACTTCATATTGACAATGGACACATCGTCAATGAAGCAACTGAATCGAGCAGCAACATTATATCTGCGGGTCCAGTTCCAAAGAGTGATCTTGGAAAGCAAAGAAAAGCCATGTCCAAAGTGGGAACAGTTAATTATGTGTCAGTCGATGATCTGCAAAAGGGAGGACCTGTTCTTGCCGGCAGGTTTACCTTAAATGACAAGCCGGTTGTCATTTTATTCGACTCTGGTGCAACACATAACTTCATTAGCAGGGCGACGGTGATCCGGGATCAGATCTCCACAATTATCACAAAAGGTTCTAACCTTATTCATTCACCAGGTGGAGACATATCGACTAATGAAGTTGTTTCTCGAGCACCACTTTGTTTGGGTGGAAAAATTTATCCTACCACCCTCATTATTCTCGAAGACCAAGGAATCAATGCCATATTGGGAATATCATGGTTGACATTCTGTAAGGCTGTTCTGGACATCGAGAACAGGAGTGTTCACTTGGACTCTGCACTATACGGGCGCCAAACATTGTATATTGGCAAAGCGGTTTCCAAAGACCCGGAAGTATCCCGAGGATTGCAAGTTAGAAGACATTTCGGTAGTCCGTGAATATCTGGACGTGTTTCCGAAGATCTTCCAGGCTTACCACCTGAGCGCGAGGTGGAATTCAAAATAGAGTTGATACCGGGAACCACACCGATCTCTCGGAGACCATACAAAATGGCTCCGAATGAACTAGCAGAACTGAAGGAGCAACTCAAAGACCTGATGGACAAGGGGTTCATTCGTCCAAGTTCATCACCATGGGGTTGCTCGTCTTTATTTGTGAAGAAGAAGGATGAGACGCTGAGGCTATGCGTCGATTATCGTCCTTTAAATGCTGTGACATTAAAGAACAAGTATCCACTACCAAGAATTGATATTCTCTTCGATCAGCTAGTGGGTGCTAAAGTCTTCTCCACGATGGACTTAAGATCGGGATATCATCAAATCAAGATTCAAGCGGAAGATATCCCAAAAATAGCATTCTCGACAAGATATGGGCTCTATGAGTATCTTGTCATGTCATTTGGATTGCCCAATGCTCCGGTTCACTTTATGTATCTTATGAACTCGGTGTTCATGCCGGAGCTAGATCAGTTCGTCGTGTTATTCATCGACGATATATTGGTCTATTCCAAATCAGAAGAGGAACACGCTAAACATTTGCATATTGTGCTCCAACGACTGAGAGATCACAAGCTCTATGCAAAGTTTAGTAAATGAGAATTCTGGATCAACCAAGTGCCACTTCTTGGACATATTATTTCAGCGGAAGGCATTGCTGTTGATCCAAGCAAGATTGAACAAGTGCTGAAATGGAAGTCTCCAACATCAGTCCATGAAGTTTGTAGCTTCTTGGGTTTGGCCGGATATTATCGGAGGTTCATCCTGGGCTTCTCAAAAATCTCCAAACCTATGACGGAGCTACTGAAAAAGGGCATCAAATATGATTGGAGCAAGCCATGTGAGGAAGCTTTTCAAGCATTGGTGAAACACCTCACCACAGCCCCGGTTTTAGCTCAACCGGATACAACCAAGCCTTTTGATGTTTATTGTGATGCGTCCGGCATCGGACTTGGTTGTGTACTCATGCAAGGAGGACGCATGGTCGCAGATGGATCACGGCAATTACGGAATCATGAATAACATTATCCAACTCATGATCTCGAGCTTGCTGCCGTGGTGTTAGCTTTGAAGATGTGGAGACATTACCTATTGGGAAATCTGGTTCATCTCTACACCGACCACAAAAGCTTGAAGTACATATTCACTCAAAAAGAGTTGAATATGCGACAACGGCGTTGGTTGGAGCTGATCAAGGACTATGAGATTGGAATTCATTATCATCCGGGCAAGGCAAATGTGGTTGCCGATGCACTCAGCCGGAAATCTCATATTCATAATCTGACCCTTACACCGATAGAAGAGGAAGAACCGATCTCTACTTGGTTCCATATGGAGCTCTACATAATCTAGCTCTCATACCCACAATAAAAGAGGAGGTTATGGAAGCTCAAAAGCGAGACAAGGGCATGGCTCATATAAAAAGGAGGTTGAAGAACGGGGAGATGAAATGTTTCCGGTTAGATGATGAAGATACCTTATGGTTCAAGGACCAGATAGTCGTACCCCGTGATATGAGGCTGCAGAAAAAATTTTTGGATGAGGCTCACTTATCCAAATTTTCTATTCATACGGGCAGCAATAAAATGTACCAAGACCTCCGGAATATGTTTTGGTGGACACGTATGAAATGTGAAGTTGCCAAGTACGTTTCAGAATGTGATACGTGTCGAAGAGTTAAGGCCAACCATGTGAAGAAGTCGGGCCTGTTGCAACCGCTACAAATACCAGCATGGAAGTGGGAAGATTTGAGTATGGATTTCATCGCCGGGTTGCCGATGACCTCCCACCACCATAATTCGATTTGGGTAATCGTTGACCGATTAACCATATCAGCACGTTTCATTCCGGTGCATACCAAATACAGCGCCAAGCAGTATGCGGAGTTATACATAGCACGAATATTATGCTTACATGGAGTCCCTCGTACCATTGTCTCCGAAAGAGGATCGCTGTTCGTATCCCGTTTCTGGGAACAGCTACATGCATCCTTGGGAATCAAATTGATTCGAAGCTCCGCGTATCACCCTCAAAATGATGGGCAAACTGAGAGGGTGAATCAAATACTTAAAGATATGCTAAGGGCGTGTGCCATCCACCACGGTAAGAGTTGGGATGATCACTTACCGTTGGTGGAGTTCTCGTATAACAACGGTTATCAAACGAGCATAAAAATGGCACCTTATGAAGCTCTCTACGGCTGGAAGTGCCGCTTACCGTTGAACTGGTGTGAATCCGGCGAGAGAGTTATTTACGGGATTGATCTCGTAAATGAAGCAGAAGAGCGGGTAAGGATTATTCAAGCAAATCTTAAAGCCGCTCAGTCCAGACAAAAGAGCTATGAGGATAAGAGACGTCGTCCTCTGAACTTTCAAGTTGGAGACCACGTATATCTCCGCGTATCTCCTATGAAGGCATTAACCGATTCGGAGTGAAAGGAAAATTAGCTCTGCGTTTTATCGGTCCCTTCGCTATGATCAAAAGATGTGGACCCGTGGCATACCGTTTGGAGTTACCGGCAGCCTTAGCCGGAGTTCATGACGTCTTCCACATATCTCAGTTGAGGAAGTGTTTAAAAGTTCCAACGGAGATTCTCACGGGAGACATCGTAGACTTGAAGCCGGACCTCACTTATGTTGAGCATCCAACCCGGATAATTGATGAAAAGACTCGCGAAAACAGAAACCGGACGCTGCGATTTTTCAAGGTGCTATGGGAAAATCACACGTCCGATGAAGCTACAAGGGAAAGCGAGGAATATTTACAACGCAATCATTTGGAGTTATTAGAGGCTTATGTTTGATAGTTGTCCTCCCCACATTACTCTTAATTGTGAATCTCGGGATGAGATTCTTTTCAAGGGGGGAGGAATGTAAAAGTCCCAAAACATGTAAATGGAAAAACTTGAGCTGTGAATAAAGTTGAGTTTAAACTCAAGAAATGGGACTTGTTTAAACTTATCCACATATGATAATACACATGAGAGTTCTTCTTAAACAAGCTTATGGTCACTTATAGGCTTGTACCATAGGTGGACTAAAACCACATATGTGGAGTCTCTTGTGCAATGGAAAGTTTAAAAACTGGATTGTAAACTAAGTTTCAACTTGAAGTTCTAATGAGGGAAACATAATAGGAATTTCAATCTGTTGTGTTCAAAAGCTCATTTGCAGCAGCCAAATTTAAAATCAGATTCCACATTTGAATTCCTTAGGTCCAAATAAGTGGGCAGGCAAAGTTTCATGAATTTTTGAAATGTTTTGCTACTCCCGTTCCAAAAGGACTCTAAATTGCAATGAATTCAAATACACATTTGAATTTGGATGAAAATTGGTCCAATTCTACAAATGCACTTCAGTTTGAACTTCCCACAATTAAACTTCAACATTTGCCAAATTTTGAGGAGATAAGGGGGGGACAGTGGGGCCCACATGTCATAGGGCTAAATTGACTTGCACCCTAAGTCTTGTGCTCTGCTTTTCACTCCACCGAAGAATTCCTCCCGGGCGACACCGAGCTGCTCGCGCCACCTCCAGGTTCCACCTCCTGCTAAACTGGTGCTCGGCCTGATCCTTACACCCGGAGAAAACCGAAGCACGTTGCCTCCTCCACTGGCTCGTGCTCTTGGTGTTTCCTCACGCAAGGACAGAACCGGCAGACTCACCGCCGCACTCGGCGTTTTTCCCGATCGCCGGCCCCAACCGAGCCTCGGTTGCTCGTGCCGACAGCACAGAAAAGCAGTGCCCGTGCATTCTCTACCATGCTAGCCCCACAACGCCGAAGCTCCTAGCCCGTGGCGTGCGCAAATCAGCAACTGGCGCCAAGGAACGGAGCTCACCGACGGAAGCCAAGTCGGGTCACCGTGGACAGAGAGCTACGGCTCTCTTCACCGTCCCTCCTCTACACAAAAAAGGTGTGCCATAATCCCTAGTTCGGGTAGCTGCAAGCTGTATAGAGATTGATCAACCGGGTGAAGGGAATTTCCATATTTTCCGAAACATAGTGTGTTTGGGTAGAGCTCGGTCTACCCCGAAATTCATGTTACTCGGGTAGCTACTGGTCGAGCAAACATGCAAGCATCTTCCTCACATCCTAGCACTCCTCCTCGACCCAGAATTAAGCTAAATGATCCAGAAACGATTGTGTTCTTGCTGTTTTTCAGGCCGCCATGGAAAAACATCTCGGGTCACCATGGAGCTTGATGTTGCCGGCCTTTTCACGAGGTTTGGCGTCCATTTTCGACATCCTCAAGCTCCCACGGTGCTCTCTGATCAATTCCCAATTGTTTTGATGCGGTGTTGATGGTTTCCGACCACGCCGGAACCCTAACGGCCGCTGCCGCCGTCGCACACCCTGTTCTGGTGATCTACGGCCGCCGACAACCCTCTAGATGGGTTCAGCGCCACAAATTAAGGGGGGGTGGTGAGTTTGCAGTCGGGAGATGGCCGGGGAGGCTGTTTTGGTGACGTTCGCCGGAGGGCGCCGCCGCGGCCTCTGTTTGGTGCGAGGAAGAAGACGACCTGTCAGGTGGGACCCACTGACAGACTTTTAAACATTTCCAGAATTTCCCAGTTTAGTTCAAACTTTGGAGAGCCCTAACTTTGTGTAGGAATGTCCAAAAATTGTGAAACAAATTTTGTTGGATTCATCTCAAAGAGTAGTATCCAGGTGTACAGCCCAATGTTTATGAAAATAGCTGGATTTGGCTCATTAATTCATATAAGGCAAATATGGTAGGAATTTTTCCCAGGAGCTATGTATATTGGAAAATTCCCAAATTTGGACAGGAGATTCTTCCCAAAACACTTGAACTCCAGTAAAAATTTCAGAGGTATTGGACCTCATTTGCTTCGTCAAATGTGGTGTTAATTTCTTATGCCCCTGAAAATTGGAAAATAGAACAGAGCTCATTTTTCAGATTTCCCCCAACTCTTGTAAAAATCATATCATGGTATAGGAAGCTCCAAAATTAGTGATTCAAATTGGTTTGGGTTCATATTGAATAGCTCTGTCCAAATATGCAACCCAATTTGTATGAAACTCATTATTTCATTTTGGAAAATTCTTTAAAGCTTTCAGCAAAAGAATTCTAGAGGAAGTTTGGTTTATCCAAAAATCTTCACATTTTGCAAGAATAATCTTTCGGATATTAGTAAACTCCTGTAAAAGTTTCAGATCATTTGCAGTTGATTTAGTTAGGAGAATTCTGATTGCAAGTTTCTGTGTTCAAATGAATACAGAAACAATTCAAGAGAATTTCCAAAACTTGGAAATTCAGTTCGAGGAAATCCTTAGCTCCAAAAATCCTAGGAAAATTCATGCATGCTACCTGAGCTATGTTTGAAATAGTGTTCACTTAAATGTGCATGAAAGTGCAAACTTATTCAGAATCAATTCCTTTTTGCCTAAGTGCTTAGGGAATTGTTCTGGGTGATCTACTCATTGAAATATTCTGAATTTTGGTCCAGATGACTTTCTTATGACAAGGGACTCACAAGAAAATTTTCAGCTCAATTGGAGCCCTGGATCAGCACTGTTATATTTAGCCTCTTAGATGATCAAAACACACAAGTGATGAGAAATACTTATCACTTGATCATAGTGCTTAAACCCAAACCTAAACCCCTAGCACCAATGTCATTTTAAATTCTTAAACAGAGTCCCAGTTTTAAACTTGTCTTTAGAACTTGTTAGCGAAGGTTTTACAATTAAACTTATATGCATATTCATAACGTGTAGTGTCTAAACGTCGAAAAGTGAAGGAGAAGTTAAGCTTGGATCAAGGAGCAAGAAGGGCAGTGATTAAGCTTCAAGTCATCAGCATCTAACTTCACAATTATGTGACTTTAGTCACCTGCAAAACCAAGGCAAGCTCCGGTTTCCATTTAAGCTATTTTATAAAGTTTTTACTTTGTTCACTAGGATGGTTAGAGTTTGTATGTGCATTAGGTCAAGTATGTTTTATACTCCACTTGCATAACCAAAATGAACCCTGGATTAAAGGGTAGAAAGGTGTCATCGCTGTAGAATAAGGCCGTGCTAAATAGATTAGGACATCCGGTAGAAGACGAGTAGTTGGAATCCACTCACGAGCTATAGTTTAGTATTACATAAGTGTGGTTGGAAAAGAAGCAAACTAAAGTTTACATTTCTAAAGATGAGACCGGGCAGGAGGGTAGGCTGCGACAAGACGAGGTCTTGGTCGAGTAGCTCTGCCTGTGTCGGTTAAGGACCGATGTGTGTGCCGCATCCAGGAGCAAGTATTGAGTTGTGTACCGGATGCTTACTGCTATATGGGACCCAGGAAACTGATGTACTAGGTTAACTGGATTGTAGAGGCATACCACATCGTCTCGTTAGACCTATGAGCCCGAGACAGCGCGACTGGTTCTACAGTCGAGTGTCCTGTGAAAGGTTGCCACATACGACGTAATGAAGGACGCCAGATTTGGGTCTTCATAGGCGGGCGTATGTGTCGAGCTATCCGGGCAGTGTTTGATTCGAATCACCATCCCTCACGGTTATTGAGTACCGCTTGCTCCCATGTTGTGACGTAGTAATCAACTTGTGTGGAAACAGTTTGCAAAGTCTTAATTGCTGCTATTATTATTGTAAATTGCATGAAAACCCTGTTTGAAGTAGAGATAGAGCAAACTAAAGTTATATTCCACCTTGGGACAAGTAACATTGGAACGAAGCGTTTCTTGTTTGATTGTGGAGTTCCAATGTTGCTGGGCGCAAGGTCACTATATTATGGCTAAAATCTGAAAGTTACGGATGAACTCGTAGGCGAGTCTTTTTGCAACTTATATGTTTAGGTCTTAAGTTACTTTCATGTAGAGTTGCATGTCCTAGGAGAGACGGTTAAGTCTTGCTGAGCCTTTGTGCTCACACTTGCTATATGAGTGATTTTGCAGGTTAATATCGACGAATATAAAGAAGGTTGTCCGGTGAGACTCAGAGACTTCCGAGTCATGTTACACATGGAGGACCTAGCCGCTGCCATGTCTTCGTGTTGCTAGCGAGGGGAGTCCGCGGGCTGGACCTCTTCTCGGTTGCTCACTAGTTATTCGATGTGAGCTGTTTATAGACTTCCGCTGTAGCTATTTTATGTAAATTATTTACACAGAACATTTGTAAGCTTCCGCTTTTGATTTATGTAATACAGTGTTCCTTATATGTGTGCTGTTGGGTGCCGCATAACATGGCACCACCCAATGCGATTCCCGGGCGAGGTGCCCCGTCCCCGTGACTGAACGGGTGGCGTGGGGTCCTGTCAGTTTTGCTTGTTGCTTGTTCGAGGATGATCGCAGCAACCTAGAGAAGCTACTCTTAGACCCGAATTAACTCTAACCAAGTAGAGACGATGAATTTCTCGTTTTCCTCCTGTCGGTTCAAAGAACCCGCCATGGCTAAACCTCAAATTCTGGCCGGCACAGCCTATGGAGTAGCTTAGAAAAATATACCGAGTTTGAATCTAAAGAAATCTTTTGAATCCATATGATAGAAGTGATTTGAATTTGAAACTTGAATTCAAACTGTCTTTTTAATAATTGTATTCAAAAGTACTTCTTACATGCTTGGATTTGCATGAAATTTGACAGGAGCATTCCTAATTATATTCGGAACTTGATAGAGAGCTAAGACTGTAAAAGACTTCATGTTTCAATTACAACTTTTAAATTGTGTTGCTTCTTCGTTTATGTGTCCTATTGATGGTTGTTACTTGCTCATTAATCATGTTCATTTGATTTCTATAATTTGAGCTGTGGTGTTGTGAGTTGATGAAAATTCAGCAAGCCAAATTTGGATACTTTAGGTCCTCCCTCCTTAAAAGAATCTCGTCCCGAGAGTACAATGTGAAAATAGAGAGGACGGTAGAAATTTACCGGAGATATGACATTAAAAAATCTGGATAGTTGGTGCGAAGATAGTCCTCGCTCTCCCACGTCGCTTCTTCCTTGGAATGATTATTCCATATCATTTTGTGAAACTACGGCATCCGGTTGCGTGTGGTTCGAGCTTTTCGTCGATGATTTGAACCGGTTCCTCTTGATACGTGAGATCCTGTTTCAGTTCCTCAATATCTTCCAGATGAACTGTTGTTGTAAATTTGAGGCACTTTCTCAGATGAGATATGTGGAGAATGTTGTGCACACCCGTGAGTGAAATTGGTAGTTCAATCCGCTATGCAACGGGTCCGCACTTCTCCTCAATTTTGAATAGACCGATGAATCGGGGTGCCAAATTTTCCCCTGACTCCGAATCTATTCATACCCTTTATCGGAGACACATGTAGATAAACGTGATCCCTGATATCAAGCTGCAGAGGGCGTCTTCTACGATCATCACAGTGCTTCTGTCTGGATTGGGCGGCATTCAAGCTTGACTGAATAATCTGAACATGCTCTTCCACGTTATTGGCAAGATCAATCCCGAAGGTGACTCTCTCGCCGGACTTACACCAATTTAGCGGTGTGCGGCATTTTCTTCCGTACAATGCCTCATAGGGTGCCATCTTAATGCTGACCTGGTACCCATTGTTGTACGAAAACTCGGCTAACGGTAAGTGTTCATCCCAGTTTTTACCGTGATTGATAGTGCATGCTCGTAGCATATCTTAAAGAATCTGATTTACCCGCTCGGTTTGCCCATCCGTATGCGGGTGGTAAGCTGAACTCCGGATCGGTTTTGTACCCAACGCTGCATGTAATTGCTCTCAAAAATGAGACACAGACAGTGTGCCTCAATCCGAGATGATGGTACGGGTTACTCCGTGTAAACACAGGATCTGTGAGATGAATATTTCAGCATACTTCTTGGAGTTGTAGTTGATATTGACTGGAAATAGAATGAACAGATTTTGTCAGTCGGTCAACAATCACCCAAATCGAATCGTGTTTCTGGAATGTTATGGGCAAGCCGACAATAAATCCTTGCTCATGTTCTCCCATTTCCAGGCCAGTATGCTATGTGGTTGTAGCAGTCCAAGTATGTATTTAACAGTACATCTCACTCCATGAAGCGCCTGGGCCTCAGTACCCTTCCAGAACATACTGTAATGGACACCGTGGGCCACTACTTGTTCGGGCTTACGCATGTGGCCGGTCGTCTTGATGCTCTGTGGGAGACGATGGATCAAGAGCTCAGGGTCCACGGCCGCATGAACCTGGTAGCGGCGACGGCCACGAGACTGGGTTTCCCGGTTCCGCTGCCGGAGGAGCCCCAGGAGCTCCAGGAGCCCAGCAGCCCGAGGAGGAGGATGAATAGAATCAGTAGAATTAGTTGTTTTTATTTTCTCGTTTTTAGTTGATGTTGTGTTTTTGTAAAGATCCCAAAAATATGAATACAAAGAAACTCTTGTTTGCACAAAGTTGGTTTCATATGTATGAAAAATGGGATTTGTTTAAACTTTTTTCCCATGTGATAATACATATGAGAGCTCTCTTCACACAAGCCAATTATTTAATTGCAAACTTGGAACCCAAAATGAATTTGAAACCAAGGTGGAAATGTCTCATGTGTGTGAGAAAGTTAAATCCAGATTTTGGAACAAACTTAGTTCAACTCAAAATTCAAATGAGGGCAACACAATGAATTTCAAGCTATTGTGTTAAAAATTTCATTTGCAGCAGCCAAACCCAAAATCAGGTTTTATATTTGAATTCCTTAGGTCCAAATTAGTGGGTATGCAAGGTCTCATGAATTTTTGAAATGTTTTGCTATCCATTTTCCAATTAGATTTAAATTTTGCAAAGAATTCAAATACATATTTGAATTTGGATGAAATGTGCCCAATTATCCAAATGCATTTCAGTTTTGAACTTTTCCCAATTAAATTTCATCATTTGCCAAATTTTGGAGGATTTAAGGGGATAAGAGGGCAGTGGGACACACTTGGCAGTAGTACTCAAAAGATCAACAGTGGAGGTGAGTCTCTGTTTTGCTTCTCCCGGGAGATCGACAGCAGCTGTTGCCGCGCCAGCACGCTCTCACCGCTCGGTTGACCCCAGCTCACACAAACCGCCTCATCCACGCTCTTATCACCCTTTGCCGTGTTCAGTTTGTCACAACACCGCAGTTCACCGCTCTGTTCTTCCCCTCGCGCAAGCACTGAACAGAAGCCGCCGCCACCTCGTACTTGATCGGAAGCTGGCGTTACCGTGTGTACGAATACCCAGATAGTTGCAAAACGGCACCAGCACTTTTCCCTCAACCTCCTCGACGCACCACCGAGTGTGCTAGGCTTTTCCACACCGGGAACCAAGTGTCTCCGCGGCGGCCGAACCACAGACGAAGAACGGTGCTCTCTTGGACAGCTTCAACCGCAGCCTCTCATGCCCAAAAAAGACCACCGTTGGAAGCGCCAAGACTCCACTCTGCTTACCTCCAAAACTCAGCCCGGGTTGTTGCTCATCGCCGGTGAATTTCTGATTCTTCTTCTGGCCGGCGCAAAACGACCCGTGAGTAAGAATTAGTTAAATGTGCAATCAATATTCCTTTTTAGTGCACCAAACTAAGCTCAAAAGAGCTAGACTCGATAGCAAACATGTTTGCTTTGCAACCCTAGCTTGAAAATGTCTGTAGCCGGCGTATTTGAAGGTTTTCCGACGGCGACCGTAGGGGAAACCGTCGGGTGCACGGTGAGATCGTGGTTAGAGCCATTCCCGGGCCTTTCACCACCATGCGGAACTTCTCTAGCCATCACTGATTCTGTAGAGCCGTTTAAGTGGGCATTTGTCGGGCTAGCACGTCGGGACAACACTGCCGAAGGGGAGCCGAGCCACGGATCCGTCGCGGGCTATATTGGAGCTGTCGCCAGCTCGGGGAACCCCCACCAACGTGTTCAGCGCGATGGGTTTTGCCCTGGCGGCAAGATGTAGCTCGGGAGACGGCCGTGAAGATGAAAACTGGCGAGCTCCGGCGAGCTCAGCGGCGCGGGCGCAGGGCGGGAGGTAGACGAAGGAGGGGTCGGCCCCACGTGTCAGTCACTCGTTCAACAGGAGTCAGATCTTCTGTTGCACCGGATTAATTTGTGGCTATGCGGGAATGACTCTGTAGCTCCATGTGTCGACGCCTTAGGACGTGCCACATCACCCCATGGGCCACTGTCAGGGATTTAAACTTTTCCCGGTTTAATTCAAATTCCAGATTTCCTTCAAACTTTAGAAGAGCGTAACTTTTGCTAGGAAACTCCAAATTTGGTGATTCAAATTGTGTTAGATTTAGATTGAAAAACTCTATCCAAATATGCAACCCAATTTGTATGAAAATCGTTACTTAATTCTGGAAAATTCTTAAAATCTTCCCAGCAAAAGAATTTTATAGAGAGTTTAGTTCACCAAAAATTCTAAAATTTTGCCAGAATATACTTTAGGATGCTAGTGAACTCCTATAAAATTCTCAGCTCATTTGGAGTTGATTTGATTAGTAGAATTCAGATTTCAAGTTGCTGTGTTTAAATGAATACAGAAATAATTTCAGAGAATTCCCAAAACATGGAAATTCAGTTCTGGGCAATTCTTAACTCCAAAAATTCTAGGAAAATTCATGCAGGCTCTATGTACTATAATTGAAATTTTAGTTCATTAAGTTTGACATGAACATATGTGTTACCTCAGAATTTATTCCCTTTTGCTTAATTGCTTAGGGAATTGTTCTGAATAAACCACTCAGTGAAAAGTGCTAATTTTTGGTCCAGGTATATTTCTTGTGACAAGGAACTCACATGGAAATTTTCAGCTCCATTGGAGCTATGGACCACCACTGTTCTGTTCAACCTCTTAAGGTGATCAACACACAAGTGGGGAAAACACTTAGCACTTGATCATGTTGGTTAACCCAAACCTAAATCTTAGCACCAGTGTCATTTTCAGTTCTTAAACATAGTTCCAGTTTTTAAACTTGTCATTAGAACTTGATAGCAGAAGCTTTACAATTAAATACTTGTGCATATTCATAACGTGTAGCATCTATGTGAGGACTTGTGAAGGAAGTGAAGTGGGAGATCAGAGAAGGAGGAAAGCGAGTGATCAAGGCTCAAGTGATCTTCACTAACTAAATATATATTAGTCACATGCAAAACAGGCAAGCCCCGGTTTGCATTCAAGCAATTTATAAAGTTCTTTTCATTTTTAGAGATCATAGCTTTGAATGATTGAGTGCATTAGGTCTAGTTGATATTGGAAACCCAACTGCATGACCAGAATGTCCTAAGAGTGAAAGGGTAGAATAGCACCTCCTCGAGTAGGATTTGGCTATGCTAAATGTTAGTAAGAAAGGTCCGGTAGAAGTTGAGTAGTTGGAATCTACTCGCGAGTTTAGGGCTTGGTTTCTTCGGAGCGGGTCGTGAATAGAAAAAATGAGGAAAGTTCACAATTAAGAAATGGAGACCGGGCAGGGAGATTTAGATGCATCAGGCTGTGGACCGTGCGTGCATAGCCCTGCCTGTGTCGGTTAAGGCCTGTCTGTACTTGGCCCTGTTGGACAAGTTTGAGTTGTGTACCGGGCGCATACTGGTTATATGGGACCCACGAAACCGATGTACCTTGTGAGATCCACATTGGAACTTTTCTAATCGTCTTAGGCTTTCAGCGTCGGAATAGCAGGAGGTAACTCACTCAAGAACATATCACTACGGGTATGTACCTTGAGGGAGCTTGCTATTCGGGGCAATTGGACTGCGTCATGTGTGGAATAACTTGGGAACGGTGGTCGCGTACAACATCAGTCGAGGTTACTGCCGGCAACTCGGAGTATGGGTGTACGTGTCATGTAGTCCGAGTGTGTACTGATTCGAATCATCGTCGCTCGCGGTCATATGAGCATACTTGCCCACTGCGTCCTGATGTAGTAAGAACTGAACTGGTTTCCTTTGAATAATGATAAGGCTGGTGATTTAACTTGTAATGGGACCATGCTTGCTGTAGATATAGTGCTAATTAAAGTTTACTTCACTTTATGCAAGAAGCATCGCAACATACGTTTCTTGTTTGATTGTGGAGTTGCGATGCTGTTCGGCTCAAGGTCTTTACAGTGAGGCTTAAAATCTGAAAGTTAAGGATCAACTGTAGGCGAGTCCTTTATGCAAAGTTAGCCTATTTCAATCCGTCGTGCATGTAGAGTTTCTTGTTTAGGAGAGACGGATCAGTCTTGTTGAGCCTATGTGCTCACGCTTGCTATATGAGTGGTTTTGCAGGTTAACATCGATGCTAAGAAAAAGGTTGTCCAGTGAGACTCGGAGACTTCCGAGTCGTGTAACAGATGGAGAACCCAGCCGCTGCAGTTGTCTTCGTGTTGCTAACGAGAGGAGTCCACAGGATGGACCTCTTCTCGAGTGCTCATTAGTTATTCGACGTGAGCTGTTTATAGTCTTCCGCTGTAACTATTTGATATAAATTATTTACAAAGAACCTTTGTAAGCTTCTGCTTTTGATTTATGTAATACATGTTTTCCTTATATGTGTGCTGTTGGGTGCCGCATAACACGGCACCAACCAATGCGGTTCCCGGGCGAGCGGTACGGCCCCGTGAACGAACGGGTGGCCGGGTCCCTCTCAGTTTTCTTTTCTGATTCTGTAATGTTGTATTTATCTGCTAATCATAATAGATATCGCATGTATGCATCTTGTGCACTCAAAAGTAATCGCACCGCTTCACTTCACTTCACTCGTGGCCTCATACACGCCTCGTGATCACCACCATCACCTCCTCCTCCTCCTCCTCCTCCTCCTCTTCCTTTGCAATATGTACAGCCTTCTACTTGAAACCATAATGTTGCAGGTATTTTTTTTTCCTCTAGTGACTTTTCTTGTTTTGAAAGTGTTGTGCTGCAATTTTGTGTTACACATTATAGCGTAAAAGTTTATATCATAAAGTGGCATAAGTTTTCACAGGCGATCCTTAACCAATAGACACCTAAGAAAATTATATTTACCAATTATTCAAAATGTTTTCACAGGCGGTCTTTACTTGAAGGAAAAAACAGAGAAAAATTATATACACACACGAACAGAGGAAAAACATAGATCACACGTACACATAGAGATGAAGCAGCACTCAGCCGGCCATGGCTTCAAGCGCAATGTCTTTCACTATTGAAGTCTACGGCCAACTCAAAGCCAATATTTCACTGTATGAATTTTGTTAATTTTTTGAAGCATTCCAACATGTCAGAATTCAAAAATTAAAAGAGGAAAAATTGTTAAATCAAAATATTAAAGCTTCATTACTATATTAAAAATATATAAAATATGTCATACATTTTTTTGAGCATTGACATCTTCTCACATATAGGGTTTCAAATCCTTTTTAATGCTTCTTTCTACGCGCTTGATGTTTTCTGGATCAGTGAAAAGGTATATATCTTCATATTTATTATATTCCTCTTCATTATCTCCCACATTCTCAACCCCAACAATAATTTGCTTTCCAGAACAACTATATGCATCTTCTCAGTTCCTGGGTCCTATACATAAAAATCTTGTGCAACACGATCGGCAAGAACCCCGGGTCATCTTTATAACCCGCTTTGTTCAAGTCCACCAGTGTCAGCCTGTAGTTGTCCACTTTCACACCAACAGGATGTTTGATCCATTGGCACTTAAACACGGGCATTTGCATTCTTTCGCCATAATCGAGTTCCCATATTTCCTTTATGAACCCGAAGTATGTGGTCTTCTTCCTTTGTGGATCATAAGCCTCTATACGAACACCACTATTTTGTGCAACACTCTTACCATCTTTTTCCTTAGTGTAAAATGTGTAACAATTGATGTCATATGTTTGCCATGATGTCACCAAATCAGATGGGCCAGAAGCTATGTTCTTCATTGTTGCCTCTTCTATAGAGTCTCCGTATGGTATATTTTTGTTCACTAACCATTCAGTGAAACGTCTCTTGTGCTCTTTCATGATCCAATCCTCTGTGCAGCCTTGGTTTTTTCTACGAAGCTGAATTTCATGTTCCTTGATGTATGACTAAGCTATTGCGAGTTGTTGTAGAACACCAAAATATGCACAGTGTACTAATTTGTAATCCTGAATGATAAAAGTGTTCTTACCCACTTTTCCTCTCCCACATAGTCTACCCTCATGTACTGGTATTGGCACACCTATCGGCTTTCCATCTTTGATGTAATCAGCGCAACCCTCAATCACTTCTTCAGTAGTGTATTCTTCCATAATTGAACCCTTTGGGTGAGCACGGTTTCGCATATAACCCTTTAATACTCCTAAATATATCTCCAACGGAAACATATGATGTAAATATAGTGGCTCCAATGCTTTTATCTGACCAACAAGATGTATGGTTAGGTGTACTTGCATATCAAAAAACATGGTGGGAAACACATCTCAAGCTTGAACATAGTCTCGACGATGTATGTTTTTAAATAGTCTAAGTGTTCACAAGCTATCACCTTTTGCGATACTGCATTGAAGAAGTAACACAAACATGTGATGACAACTTTTACATGCTCAGGTTTGATGGCACTTATTGCAATGGCAAGGAACACTGTCATCATCACGTGACAGTCGTGACAACTGTAGGCGAATAAAGATAAGTCTTTCATAGAGACTAGTTTGCGGATATTGGATGAGAAACTCGTGGGCACTCTAATCCCACGCAAGCATTTGAAAATTGTTTGTTTCTCCTGTAGGGTCATGTTGTAGCTGCTGGGAGAAGGTAATGCTTCCCGTTGGCCTTTTCTACCGGGTGAAGCTCTGGTCTCATATCATGATTTACTAGGTCCCTAAGTTTTCCTCGGCATGTCCAGCAAGGTTCCAATGATGCTGTCAAATACATTTTTTGTAACGTGTATCAAATCAATACTATGGCAAATTTCCAGGTTCTTCCAGTACGGAAGATACATGAAAAAAATTGATTGTTTCTTGAAAGTCGTGTCAGTTGTATCACCCGAAGATGTAGTTTTCTTTCTCTTTGTTCCTTTACATTTTTTGCCCATGCCGAAAGAAAACTGAATGTTCTTGACCATTTCGAACATGAGTTTTCCACCGTAAGGTTTTGGTGCAGTATCTTTTTTCGATTGTGTTATCAAATTGTTCTTTCATCTTCCTGTGCTTGTGTGTATCTGTCAAGAACCGCCGGTGTCTAATGTACACCATCTTTCTGGATGAAGTGAGGTACAAAAATCCAGTTCCATCTATGCACCTTACACAACCTTTCTTCCCTTTCATTTGTCCCGATAATGTAAACAGTCCGGGATAATCATGCACGGTAACGAATATCATTGCTCTTAGCGTGAAATACTCCCGCTTGTACATATTCCATGTACGTACCCAATCATTCCACAGTTTCACCATATCTTCTATTATAGGATCCAAGAACACATCAATTTTGATGCCGGCTTGTTTCAGACCATGTATAAAAATAGATAACAAAATATATTTCCTTTTTTGACACAACCACGTCGGTAGGTTGTACATCGTTAAGACCACGGGCCATGTGCTTTGTATGCTCCTTTTTTCACCAAACAGGTTCATTCTGTTTGTATCCAAGGCAAAACTTACATTTATGATTTCCTTTGCAATCTCTAGATACTGAATATTAAAATTTTTCCACTGGGTTGCATCACCAGGGTGTCGAATATGTTTTTCATTCTTTCTGCGCTGCTCAGAATGCCAACGCATAAGTTCAGCTTCCCTAGAGTTTGAGTACAAACGCTTCAAGCGATCAATTATTGGAAGGTACCACGTCACCAAGGGAGGAATTTTTCTCTTATTCTTCCCGCCTGCATCGTCAGAAGTATCGTCATCATCACCTTCGGGGCCAACAATATTATTCTTATTATTCTGGGTCTTATTCATGTTGGTAACATACTGATGATTGTAGTGCTTCTTGTATCTACTAACACCGTAGATGGGGCATCTAGTTGCAAGCTCATGCTCTTTGCTATAAAGAATAAAATGGTTCACACAAGTGTGTATTTTTGTCACACCTAGTGACATCGAGCAAAGAAGTTTCTTCACTTATAAGTGCTTCTAGGCAATTTATTGGGATTTGGATGAATTTCTGCCAAAAGATTCAAAAAATCAGAGAAATTACAATTGGACCTTCCGTGTGTGGCTTTCAACTTTAGTAGTTCTAGGACTGTACACAATGTAGTAAACTCTTTATCACAACCCTTTGATTCATCATATAAGAGCTCCATTAGAAATCAATAGATGTGGTTCGATGAGACGCAACATCTTCTCACAATCAAACTCATCATCATCATCACCATCATCATCATGATTGTCACTACCATAATCGATATGACCATTATCGTCTTTATCCACCTCATGTGTATTTAACTCACCATGCTCTGTCCATACTGTGTAGTTTTTTTGAAAGCCCTTTTCACCAAATGAGATGTGATTATTATAGAATCTATCAAGCAATCTTATTTTCACAGTGGATACATTGACATAATATGCCATCTATCTTTTGCATCTTCGCATGTCTTTTGGACGCTTCAATAAAGTTTGCAACATTTTGAATGTACATAGGATCAGGTCTTGGCATGTTGTACATCCACGCTCGGCGGTCCATTGTAACAGCCCTGATACCACGCTGTGAGGGACAGGACCTCGTTGGGTGGTACCGTGTTATGCGGCACCCAACAGCACACGGGTTGACGAAACACATCACATTACATAAATGAATTGCGGAAGCGTACATAAGTATTTTTACCAATAAATGTATCAAAGTAAGCTACAGCGGAAGACTATCACTCTCACGACTCATTTCTAAGCTAGCAACAAGGAAACAGTCCAGCCCGCGGACGTTTCTCACTAGCAACACGAAGAACAATCTGCAGCGGCGAGGATGCTCTTTGAGTAAGCACTCGGAGGTTCCCGAGTCTCATCGGCATCCCTTCTCAAAAGCATGAAGTCAGATACCTGCAAAACAACTCGGATAGCAACCGTGAGCATAACGCTCAGCAATACTTAACCGTCACCCTAAATATGAAACTCTATGTGAGGTTATGAACCTAATATAGGATGGCATAAGCATAATTAAACTCGCCTAAAAGTGAATCCTTACTTTCAGATATTAATTTCAGCATTTTAAGTAACCTTGGGCACGCCACATCGGGAGTCCACAATCAAACAAGAAACGCTTTCCCCCGATGTAAATTGCTCATGGCATAAAAGAATCGAGTTTGCACTAGTCTATTCATCAAGATCCAAAACAACGGTAGTATAAAACTTCAAACGAAAGTGATTAGTTCCTTTCTCATGCAAGTTCTTACTACTTCACGACTGTGAGAACAAGTATGCTCGGTCCATTCCGCGAGTGACGGTGATTCGAATCAATAACACCCGGACTACACGACACGTACGCCCGTACTCGACGTTGCCTACAGTAACCATCACTGACATCGTACGAGGCAGCCTTTCTCCCGTTTCACCCCGGTTGAATCGATCAAGTCGCCCCTTACAGTAGCCACTCTCATGGTGCACCTACCGACGTGAGATGTCATGACAATGTTCCCCACATACTGCACACCGGCCGTCCGCCTGAGGCGACCCGAAAAGGCCCAACGACAGCTTCCCGAGGTACATCGGTTTATTGGGTCTCATAATACCAGCATGAGTATGGTACACAACTCAAACTTGTTCAACAGGGCCGCATACGGATCGGTCCTTGACCGACACGGACAGGCCTATAGCACCCAGGCCCTTATGTCCTGCTGCCCCTACAACCTTCCGGTCTCAACTTTAACTTGCTAATTCATTTATGAACCAACCCCGTATACCCCTGCTGTTCCTGAACCTGCGAGATGGTCACCGGCTAATCCAGCATCTACTTGCATGATTTGATAACCTACGGAGGATCAGAGAAGGGGAATTTTAAGGAACTGTACCGGAACGTCGGTTTGAAGCCGCCGGGACAAAATTCCCGAATTCGCTGGCGAGAGCTCACTACGTGGCTTGAGCTTCAGGTGGAAGCAGCATGGAGTCCGTGCACTCCTTTTGCCGCCCTTGCTCGGCCGTGAAAGTCGCGGTGGTGAGCTGTCCACGAGCGCCTGCTCGGCGGCCGACGTTAGGTTGCCGCTGTGACGGTTGTTCCCGGGCTAGGGAGGCCGAGGCTCACTTGCTTTCGGGTCAGGGAGGTGCGGGCTGAGCTCGTGGCAATGTTTAGCAGCTCGGGGGAGGGATGGCACGGTTGTTTCGCCATTCTTACGATCGGCCGAGCAGCGGACGTGAGGAACTGGTTTGCTCGGCGTTCTCGCGAGAGAGGAAGGCAAATGAGCCTTTGTTCGGTCTGAGGGAACGTGATCACATTGAAGGAGCGGTCAGAACTGACCCCGGGGCGCTCACTCGTGGGAGAAAACAGCAGGAGCTGGTGCGGCAAAGCTGCTCGGTGGCTCACGCGAGCTGTTCGGTGGAATTGCCCACCGAGGCTTAGACTTAGTGTGTAAGGCACCCTCTTCAGCTCTATGACATGTGGGTCCCACTCCACATTTATCTCCCAAATATCTTCTCAAGCTGATCCTCTCAATTCCCAAAATTCTCAGTTTAACAAGGGTTACTAGAATTTGAATTCTCCAAATTCAGTTTAAATTTTTATGACAAAATTGAATTTGGCTAGAATTTGCAAATGCTTCTCTTTAACTCCTTTTTGAGCGCACCCTACAAATGAAAAGTTTGTGATCAAACTTTCCCCTATATTTCTAACTATATGGCTGCATGTTTATTCAAAGTTTTTGGCCACCACATGTGTGAACTTTGAATTTTCAAATCTGATTTTCAAACTTACATGCAAGAGGTATTTAACTCCTTATTGGTAAAACACTTTTAAATAAAAATGTGAGCCTCTCGTTTGGATGCTCATCCATATATTACTTTGCATGAAGAAAAGTTTTAGCAACTCCCATCTTTCATGTCTTTGCCACACATATGAACTCAAACCTTGGTTTTTATTCATACACATTTTTGGGACTTTTACATTCCCCCCCCCCTTAAAAGAATCTCGTCCCGAGATTACAAAAGAGGAACGAGACGGGACAGGTGATTACAAACTGTACAACGCTAAAAGTTCTGGATAGTTGGTGTGGAGGTAATCTTCACTTTCTGACGTCGCCTCTTCTGCGGTATGATTACTCCACAGCACTTTGAAAAATCTGATCATCCGGTTCCGGGTTACCTGGGTCTTTTCATCCAAAATCTGAACCGGTCGCTCGGTGTAGGTAAGGTCTGGTTTCAATTCGTCGATTTCCTCGGTGCGGACAGCAGCGGTGATATTGAAACACTTCCGCAGCTGTGATACATGAAACACATTATGGACACCCGCTAGACTTGCCGGTAATTCCAGCCGGTAGGCTATGGGTCCGCACTTCTCCGTGATAGCAAAAGGACCAATAAAACGGGGAGCGAGTTTCCCCTTTACACCAAACCGGTGAATCCCCTTCGTCGGAGATACACGAAGATACACGTGCTCTGCGACGTCAAAATGCAAAGGCCTACGCCATTGATCAGCGTAGCTCTTCTGTTGGGATTGTGCAGCCTTCAAGTTCTCTTGTATCAACCGAACTCGGTCCTCGGCTTCGTTAACAAGATCAATCCAAAACAGAACTCTTTCGCCGGACTCACACCAATTCAGTGTTGTGCGACACTTCCGGCCGTACAGAGCTTCATACAGTGCCATTTTAATACTCGCTTGATAACCGTTGTTGTATGAAAACTCCGCCAACGGTAGGTGATCATCCCAATTCCTACCGTGGTGGATGGCACACGCTCTCAACATGTCCTCAAGCACTTGATTCACGCTCTCAGTTCGTCCATCGGTTTGAGGGTGATATGCGGAGCTCCTAATCAGCTTGGTGCCCAACAAGGCGTGCAGCTGCTCCCAAAAACGGGCAACAAACAGCGCACCTCGATCTGAAATGATGGTCTTCGGAACACCATGTGAGCATATAATTCAGGAGATGTATAACTCTGCATATTGCCTTGCTCGATAATGAGTGTTCACCGGTATTAAATGAGCTGACTTTGTCAACCGGTCGACGATCACCCATATCGAGTCATGCTTCCGGGATGTGAGTGACAATTCGACGATAAAATCCATACTGACATCCTCCCATTTCCATGCCGGAATCTTCAGAGGTTGTAGCGGTCCGGCTTTCCGCATATGATCAGCCTTGACCCGTTTACACGTATCACATTCGGATACGTATTTAGCGATTTCCCTCTTCATCCTTGTCCACCAAAATTTCTGTTTCAAATCTTGGTACATCTTGTTACTTCCGGGATGAATAGAAAACTTCAACAGGTGGGCTTCATCCAAGATCTTTTTCCGGAGTTTCATATTGTGCGGTACCACTATACAGTCGTTAAACCATATCGTACCGTTCTCATCCTTCCGGAAATATTTCACTTCTCCGTTGTCTAGTCTTCTCCGTATGTGAGACATACCTTTGTCTCATCTTTGAGCCTCAACAATCTCTTCACGGATTGTTGGAATGAGCGTGAGATTATAAAGCGTGCCATACGGAATGACACGGAGACTTGGTTCTTCATCTTCCAACTCAGCAGCCGCCAAGTTGTGAACGTGGGCTTTCCGACTAAGTGCGTCGGCAACCATGTTGGATTTACCTTGATGATAGTGGATCTCAATTTCATAATCTTTGATGAGCTCCAACCATCTCCATTGTCTCATATTCAGCTCTTCTGCGTGAAGATATACTTCAAGCTTTTATGGTCGGTGTATAGGTGAACAAGAATACCAATCAGATAATGCCTCCACATCTTTAACGCCAACACCACTTCAGCAAGCTCAAGATTGTGAGTTGGATAATGCTGCTCGTGGTTTCGCAGTTGACGGGAACCATAGGCGACTACACGCCCTTTATGCATAAGAACACAGCCGAGACCGATGACGGATGCATCACAGTATACATCAAATGGCTTCGTCGTGTCCAGCTGAGCAAGAACTGGAGCTGTTTTGAGATGTTTCACTAAAGTTTTGAATGCGGCTTCACATGATGCATTCCACAAGTATTTAGTGCCCTTCTTCAGCAGCTCTGTCATTGGTTTAGCAATTTTTGAGAAGCTCGGAATGAACCTCCGATAATACCCCGCTAAACCTAGGAAACTTTGGACCTCATGGACTGACTTGGGAGATTCCCATTTCAGCACTTGTTCAATTTTGCTAGGGTCCACGGCAATGCCCTCTGCTGAAATAATATGGCCTAGGAAAGGCACTTGGTCAATCCAAAATTCGCACTTGCTGAACTTGGCATATAATTGGTGCTCCCTCAACCGTTGTAGCACGATACGCAGATGTTCAGCATGCTCTTCTTTTGATTTGGAGTAAACCAATATGTCGTCGATGAATACCACGACGAACATGTCTAACTCCGGCATGAACACAGAATTCATCAAGTACATGAAGTGTACCGGAATGTTGGTTAACCCAAATGACATGACGACGTACTCATAGAGTCCGTATCTCGTTGAGAAAGCTGTCTTCGGTATGTCCTCTGATCGGATCTTGATTTGATGATAACCTGACCGAAGATCCATATTTGAAAATACTATGGCACCCACAAGTTGATCGAACAGGATATCGATGCGGGGCAAAGGATACTTGTTCTTTATCGTGACAGCATTTAGAGGACGGTAATCAACACATAGCCGCAGTGTTTCGTCCTTCTTCTTAACGAACAGCGCAGAGCAACCCCTAGGTGAAGAACTTGGTCGTATGAAACCCTTGCTCAGGAGCTCATTCAGTTGCTCTTTCAACTCCACTAGCCCGTTAGGTGCCATCTTGTAGGGCCTTCATGAGATAGGCGTCGTTCCTGGCGCCAGTTCAATCTTGAACACGACATCCCGTTCGGGCGGCATGCCCGGTAAATCATCGGGAAATACGTCGGGATAATCACGTACCACCGGAACATCTTCTAGTTTAAGTGCTTCTGTGTGGTAGGCCTCTACCATATCTGGGTCTTCGCTGTCTAAAAACAGCGTGTGCTATCCGTGAATCAGCGAGTCAATCTGGACAGTCCGGTTACCAATATTGAGAGCGGCACCGTGACGATTTAACCAAGACATCCCCAATATAATGTCTATCTTCTTCCTATCCAACATAATCAGCGATGTTGGGTATATTTTTCCGCCCAAACACAAAGCTGCACGGGACACAATCTGATTGGCAGAGATATTTCCACCCGGTGAACGTATAAGGAAACTCGTTGTGGGAGTATTGGTGGACAATTGGTGCTGATCCACGCATGTTTTACTGATAAAATTGTGGGTTCCACCGGAATCAAAAAGTACCAACACGGGCACGTCTTTGAGAGTAAACATGCCCGCTAACACCGGTGCTCCCTCTAGGACATCCTCAATAGCAAGATGTTGCACACTCCCGGATTGCAATGCTGTTATGTTGACTTGAGCAGGTGGCGGCATACCACCTGATGATGATGGCTGTCTATTGTTCACCAACTTCTCCCAGCATTCCTGCCTGAAATCCACAAAACGGTGGCAATAAGAACACGGAGGTTTCCCCGGTTCTTCGTTTACTTGTGGTTGAGGGGTTGATGTACTTGGTTGCAGCAATGATGCAACAGGTGTCCTTCGTTTCTGCGGCAAAGGTGTTGCTTCAAGACATGATTCTTGAGCAGGAAATCTGTACGGAGTTGATCTTACTGGTGCTTGCCATATGTCATCGGATGGTGTGTGATACACCACACTGTACTTACGAGGAACAACTGGTGTGTCTTCTTGCACATCATCCCGGTCCCTCTTCTCTGCTTGACACTCAAGTGTCGCTTGTTCATGCAGCAGAGCAGCACTGATCAACTCGGTGTAACTGCCTTGATTGAACAAAGCCAATTTATCTTTTAATATGGCACTCAGGCCAAGAAGAAATAGTCACACCTTGCAGCTTCGCTCGTCGCATAAGCAGGAGCAAATTGTGCCAAAAAGTTGAACCTTTTGACATAATCGAGAACACTCATGTCCCCCTGCCTTAAGTTCCTAAATTCTTGCTGCTGGGCCTTGATAAAACCCATAGGAATGTGACGAGCTCGGAATGCTTCACGAAATTCCGTCCATTCCACTTGATGGCCTTCCGGAACGGTGGCGAGATAAGCGAATCACCAATTTCTGGCGGCTCCATGGAGCTGTTGAGCTGCAAATAATGTCTTCTGATACTCATCGCACTCAAACACTCCAAGTTTGGACTGCATAACTCGAAGCCACTGATCAGCTTCCATGGGTTCATTAGCTTCTGTGAAAATTGGCGGTTGAGTCGCCAAGAAGTCCAAATAGGCGTTCCGAGGTGGAACGACCTGTTGTGCACGTTGGAGTAAACCTTGTTGTACCAAGGCTTGGAGTAGTCTTGTGTTCTCTTGGCTTGACTCGACCATCTGGGCCATGACATCCGCCCATACCGTTGATGGCGGTGCCCGTGGTGGAGTCGAGTCATCACCGTCTCGGCGAGAACCTTCAGCCCTACTCGGAGAATGAGTACGCACCATACTGCAAAAGAATCATTTTCGAAGGGAGTCAAACTTGATCTCAGCCATATGTGAAAGTATGCAAAACATGAACATGCTATAACTTTATGAAACCATAAGAAAATTTCATGTTTACACATCTTCCTAAAGCCAACATATTCAGTCCCTCATTCTGTACAGAACAGACCTTTCTATACTTAACCCAGAATTTGATCCAGTTACTAGCATTTTCATAACTCAAGTTGAATACCAAAGTTAAAGTTAACTTTAGTATCTTTTCAACGAGTACTCATATGCCCCTAGATCATTTCTGGAAAAAAAGTTAGGATTGTTCAAAGTTGACAGAATTTCTGGATAAAATTTGCCAGCACCTCCTTTGTATGTGGTTGTTTTCATCACAGTTTTACATACAAACGGAGTACAATTCTGAACAAACTATGAACATCAAAATCGTTGCAAGTTTCATAACCTTTCAAACGGTGTATCATATGACCCTTAGAAATTTTTCTATAGAATGTTATGGCTAATTTACAGAAACATCTAGAGAAGGTTGCACCTGTTCTGTTTTCTGAACAGTTTGCATTCAACTAAGTTGGCGTCAGATTTTGCTCTGGAGGTCTACAGAAAAATTGTAGAGAACTTAAAAAGCTTTCCAGAACTGTACAATACACCTCCATCGGGTCAATCTACTCAGAGATATGCTCTGTCAATGTGCAGCAAAACTTCTGCCAGAACAGAGCACTCTGTTTTTGAGATCAAAAGAAGCCTAGCAACTCTCTTCTTTGAAACTTAGTCTAAATGAAGAGCTCAGTAACTAATATGTTCTTTCCAACATCAATTTTTATTTTTGAATGTTATTCATGAGTGATTTCTTCATAGGAAAGAATACTATTAAGTGTAGTACGGTGACGATGCACCGTAAGACATATGACGGTACTACGTTGCCTCACCAAAGAAAAAGCTCACCGGATTATACCGGCATATACGTATCCTTAGGTGGCACTAAAACGGTCACTCGCAAACGTGTTCTACACGCACTATGGTTTTCGTGGTTAGTACCTACATAAGCCACACTGAATCATCAGGTCCAGCTGCACACCGAACCCGGTATCCATACAGTTCGTACACCCGGCCGTCATCACTCGCCCAGGTGTTCTCAAGCCAAACACGCCTTGAGCTATGTGTTCACGTTACCGACCACGTGACGGAGTCTCCCATACTTGCCCAAAGCACGCCAGGGAAAAGCGTTGCTCGAATACCCCAAACGACATGAAGAGTCGTAGAGGATACTAAAGCGGGTCGGGTTACCTGCCACCCGCGGGGCTCCACCCTTCAGCTTGTGCGCACTGGTGGACAGCGCTTACGTGCACCCCCGAGACATAGAACGTCCCGAGATGCACGATTTTCTCACATAACAAATAGGTTAGCTTTCCACCTTCATCATATGCTAATAATAGTCCTTATGTGGGCCTAGTACCGTTATCTCACCGTATCCTAAGTTTTTAACGTAATATGATGCTCAACCCCTGTGCTATTCCCAACGCAGCTCTGATACCACGCTGACACGACCCCACTGTCTTGTCGAGCCAGGATCACGCTGAGGGGTGCTGCGTTGCACAACACCGAATAACACACATCAAAGGTACAAAGTGGAAGCAAAGTTTTATTACACAAACCAGTGTATGAACATTTTTACAATAAAATATGTCCAGTCTACACTCAAGGGCGTAGACTATGCATCGAGTTCACGTTCAGCCCGTGAACGTGTCCCTGTTAGCATGCACACACACTAACACGGCGGCGTGCATGAATCCCACTCGACGGAGTTCCCCTCCTGGGGTTCCGTCTCCTCCTCGGGAGTCCCTTCCTCATAGAACCCTGCAAAAGCTTCAAACACAAGCAGTGAGCATGAAGGCTCAGCAAGACTGACCCATCTCTCCTAAACATGAAACTTGTACATGGAAGGTTATAGGTTACATGAGGTAAAATAAATTGCAACGACTCGCCTAATTAGTGGAACCTTACTTTCAAGTTTTAGCAGCAGGTTGTGGAGAACCTTACGCTAAGGCACATGAGACAGGCACAATCAAACAAGAAACGCATTTCTCTCATGTACTTTGCCCAAAGTTGAAAGGAACTTTAGTTAGCTCTAGACTACCGCAAATCATTACAATCAAAGTCCATCTTTCAATCAGCAACATTTTAACATGTAACTAGCCTGTTCTTTCTACGTCACGGTACAGTGAACAAGTGGTACTCACTGACCGTGAGGGACGGCGATTATAATCGATTTACACCTGCAGGGTTACCCGAATAACCCGTCACGTACGCCCGTACTCGATGTTGCCTACAGCAACCATCACGGACGCCGTACGCAACCACCTTTCACCCGTCAGCCAAATATTGAACCGGTCCTATCGGCCCCAGCAAGAGGTCTCTGCACGCGCATCTCAGTGCCGCCAGCTGATTTACACCTCAAGCTCTCAACCTACCCTCTGAACGATAGACAATGCCTCAATACCCAGCTACCCGACTTACATCGGTTTCCAGGTTCCCATATAGCCGGTAGGTCTTCGGTACTGTTCTAGCTTGTTCAACAGGACCGCACATGGCTCGGTCCTCAATCGACACAAGCGGAGCTATATCACCCAGGCCCCAAAGTCCTGCTGCCCTTACTCTCCGCTCGGTCTCATTTTTCTTGCCATGTGTTTCATTTGCTATCTTTACCCGAGCGATGTGCCTCTAGCCTATTCTCGCGAGTATTTCCAACTACTCGACTTGTACCGAATCCTACTCTATCTTAGCACTGCATTGGTGTAACGAGGTTTTCAATCCTAATCCCAACCCATGGTTTTCTTGGCTATGCATTTGGGTTTCAAACAAGACTCTAATGCAAGCAGCAATGGTACTCAAAGTAAGTTCTCGAAACAGTAAAAATTTGTAAAGGGTTAATGCAAACCGTAGCTTGCCTTGCTGCTCTTGGTCGTGGGCTAGCTTCTCTTCCGGAGTAATGAAGTCTAAGACTTCAGGTTCCTCCTCGACCTTAGCGACTACATATGACAAATATGAATATGTATCAATTCATATGCATTTCAATTGAATTTAAACTTGTGAAGTTTATAAGTCTTCTTAGACAGACCCAATGACTCTGAAATTTTTATTGTGGTTTGGTTACAACCTAGACAGAGACTTGGCCAAGTTTTAGTTGCAGCAAAGCTCATTTGAGCCCTCCACAATTAATTATGTACTTAACCTTACTTGGAGCTGTTAGGGTTTTCTAGGAATTTTCATGGAGCAAGCCATGACTTTCTGAAAACTAGATTCAGAGGGTTCTAATGGAGTTGGTCTCAATTAATTTGAAGGTTCCTAGCTAAAGGTATGGGCTAAACAATTTCAGAGAAATTCTGAAAATGTTTCTGGACATTTTCTATTTTCTCTGGAACAGTTTTATTAATCACACCATTAGGTGGATCAAATGCGCTCAGATGGATCTGAAATTTTTATGGTAGCTCAAGGATATTTTGGTGAACATACCAGAAAAATTTCAGAATTTTTCTCCAAAGGGTTCTCCAGTTAAAATTCTAAACAGTTTAAAATTTGAAGAATTAATTCTGGAGAAATAAGGATTTTCATGAAGTGAGACTTGATTTGCTGGAAATTACTCAAAGAGCTGGATCCAACAAATTTTGGTTCAGTCTATTTGGAGTTTTCTATCCAAAGTTATGAGGATTTGAAGTTTGAATGAAATCTGAAAATCGGGAAAAGTTCAAATCACTGCGCGTGGGACCCGGGGCTACGTGTCGGCTCCTCATCAGACGACACACGCGGCTACAGATTCCTTCGCGCGCAGCTGAACCGATCCGCGAAATTCATAGTCCACACCACACCACTCATCCTCTCCTGGAGGGGATCACTTCTAGGTGCCCGTACGAGCCCATAGGAGCAGGAACAACGAAGAACCGTTGAGGGAAACTGCTGTTCTTCGAGTTTTAGAAGAATTTCTGATTTCCGGCCTAGGTCGCACGATGACAGCCCAACACAGCCCTTTCCATGCTCCGTGGAGCTCATGTCGACCTTTCCTAGGGTCCACTGGTGCTCGACGACCTTTTGTTTGATCGGTTTAGGTGTTAGGAAGGCCGGCCGACACGGCCGAAGTTCTTCCGAAGCCACCGCTGCCGTGTTATGCGGCACCCAACAGCACACGGGTTGACGAAACACAACACATTACATAAATGAATTGCGGAAGCGTACAGAAGTATTTTTACAAACAAATGTATCAAAGTAAGCTACAGCGGAAGACTATCACTCTCACGACTCATTTCTAAGCTAGCAACAAGGAAACGGTCCAGCCCGCGGACGTTTCTCACTAGCAACATGAAGAACAATCTGCAGCGGCGAGGATGCTCTTTGAATAAGCACTCGGAGGTTCCCGAGTCTCATCGGCATCCCTTCTCATAAGCATGAAGTCAGATACCTGCAAAACAACTCGGATAGCATCCGTGAGCATAAAGCTCAGCAATACTTAACCGTCACCCTAAATATGAAACTCTATGTGATGTTATGAACCTAATATAGGATGGCATAAGCATAATTAAACTAGCCTAAAAGTGAATCCTTACTTTCAGATATTAATTGCAGCATTTTAAGTAACCTTGGGCATGCCACATCGGGAGTCCACAATCAAACAAGAAACGCTTTCCCCCGATGTAAATTGCTCATGGCATAAAAGAATCGAGTTTGCACTAGTCTATTCCTCAAGATCCAATACAATGCTAGTATAAAACTTCAAACCAATGTGATTAGTTCTTTTCTCATGCAAGTTCATACTATGTCACGACTGTAAGAACAAGTATGCTCTGTCCATTCCGCGAGCGATGGTGATTCGAATCAATAACACCCGGACTACACGACACGTACGCCCGTACTCGACGTTTCCTACAGCAACCATCACTGATGTCGTATGCGGCAACCTTTCTCCCGTTTCACCCCCGTTGAATCGATCAAGTCACCCCGTACAGTAGCCACTCTCATGGTGCATCTGCCGACGTGAGATGTCATGAGAATGTTCCCCACATACTGCACACCGGTCGTCCGCTTGAGGCGACCCGAAAAGGCCCAACGACAGCTTCCCGAGGTACATCGGTTTACTGGGTCCCATAATACCAGCATGAGTCCGGTACACAACTCAAACTTGTTCAACAGGGCCACATACGGATCAGTCCTTAACCGACATGGACAGGTTTATAGCACCAGGCCCCTTTGTCCTGCTGCCCCTACAACCTTCCGGTCTCAACTTTAACTTGCCAATTCATTTATGAACCAATCCCGTATGCCCCTGTTGTTCCTGAACCTGCGAGTAGCATCTCACCACTCGACTTCTACCGAACCTTACATAAGCATGACAGTTCTACACGGTGTAAAGACACCTACCCAATACTCCATGGTCATTTGGCTGTGCAAGAGGAGTATCAAACACTAGACCTAATGCACAATTCATATCTTAACCGAAAGTGAATACAAAGTAAAAACTTAAAGCTATTAAATGCAAACCTGAGCTTGCCTATTTTGCAGGGTAGTCGTATATAAGCAGTTAGTATCCTTGCTGATCCACCCCTTGATTCTCTGGAGCTTGATCCACTTCAATGAATCACTCCTTTGAATCCCCTTCCTTGTGGTTCCTATTGAAATGCATATGCACATGCTTTATAGAATGTAATGGAAAGAAGTTACAGAATGGAATTCTTAGGAACAGAGGTTGTGTGGAAAGGCAAAGAATGGCTTGGTTTGCCTCTGTTGTGCAAAGAAACAGAAATGACTAAATTGATCTTAGTGTTTTAGCTATAACCTAATCACTTTCCCTAATGAACATAATAGATGAGCTGAAAAGATTTGAAATCAACTGAAGAACAAGAACTTCAATGGCCTCAAAACTTTTGCAGCAGGTTCTACACTACCTAGGGATTTAGCTTGCTAAATTGCAGCTAATGTGGAGTTAAATTGTGTTCTCCATAATTCTCATAATGTCCCTCATGTATTTCCACATATACATAAGTATTGAGAATAAGAAAAGGGAGTTCAAGGGCTCAACTTGATCTGATAATTTACAGGTGAGTTCTTGGTCACATGAAAGTTATCTGGTCCAAAATTCAGCCCTTTTACTTGAGTAGTTCTCCCAGAACAATTCTTTAAGCAATTCTATTCAAAAGAATTAATTCTGGAGTAATGTGCATTTTCATGCCCAATTAAGTGAACTACAATTTAAAGTATGTCTCAGAGAGCTTGCCTAAATTTTTCTATGATATTTAGAGCTATTGATTGTCCAGAATAGAATTTTGAAGTGGGAAACATTTTCTGAAAATGTTTCTGGACTCTTATGAACACAGCAGATTGTATTTAGCAAATTTCTACTCAAATTATCTTCAAATGAGATGAAAATTTGCCAGAAGGTCAACACTAAGCTAAAGAATATTCTGGCAAAATTTGAGGACTTTTGGATAACCCAAACTCCCTCCATAATTCTTTTTTCAGAAAATCTTCAAATAATTTTCCAGAATATAATATTGACTTTCATACAAATATGAGTTCATATTTGGATATAACTATGAAAGATGAATCCAACGCAATTGGAATCACTTATTTTGGAGTTTTTGTCAGGGAGCTATGATTTTCCAAAGTTTGAGCCAACACTGGAATTGTTTTCCTACTCAAAACTCGACTGGGGCCACTTATTTAAATTCCAGCCAATCAGGACTGGGCCACACCGGAGCCACGTGGTTTTTGCGCGCCAGCACACGGATCCGAGCCACAACCGATCGCGGATTTAAATTCTGAGCTGCTGACAGACGGGGCCCACCCGTCGTCTTCCTCCTCTGGCCCCCTTCCCGCGCCCGCGTGTGCCCCCTCGCTGGAGCACGTCGGTGCTCGCCGGCCGGCCGTTCCCGGCCACCATCCGAACTAGGACTCGCCGCCAGGAGGTTTAGGGCACCGAGGAACACGGATGTGTGTTGTGCTCGGGCTTCCGGTGGCCGGAATTACCTCGGCGGCGTGCGGCGGCCTCTGTTGAGGTTTGGCGCCGTCGCCCGAGGTTCCCAGCCTGCCAACACCTGTATAGACGAGCTCTACAGCACCAGCGCAGCTCTAGAAAGATCGGCACAACCTCAAAGTAGCTCGGGAGGGGCCGCAAATATGGTTTCACCGTGCAACCGAATGGGTCCGCGGCGCACACCCCTAGTAGAGCTCGAATTCCGTCACTCTGAGTCATTTTCATGCGCTTGATACTAAAGGAGAAATGGTCGCTGGCTAATCCAGCATCTACGTGCAAGATTTGATAACCTACAGAAGATCAGAGAAGGAGAATTTTAAGGAACTGTACCAGAACCTTGGTTTGAAGCCGCGGGACAAAATTCCCGAATTCGCTGGCGAGAGCTCACGACGTGGCTTGAGCTTCAGGTGGAAGCAGCGTGGAGTCCGTGCGCTCCTTTTGCCGCCCTTGCTCGGCAGTGAAAGTCACTGTGGTGAGCTGTCCATGAGCGCCTGCTCGGCGGCCGGCGTTAGGTCGCCGCTGTGACGGTTGTTCCCAGGGTAGGGAGGCCGAGGCTCGCTTGCTTTCGGGTCAGGGAGGTGGGGCCTGAGCTCGCGGCAATGTTTAGCAGCTCGGGGGAGGGATGGCACGGTTGTTTCACCGTTCTTACGATCGGCCGAGCAGCGGACGTGAGAAACTGGTTTGCTCGGCGTTCTCGCGAGAGAGGAAGGCAAATGAGCCTTTGTTCGGTCTGAGGGAACATGATCACGTTGAAGGAGCGGTCAGAACCGACCCCGGGGTGCTCACGCGTGGGAGAAAACAGCAGGAGCTGGTGCGGCAAAGCTGCTCGGTGGCTCACGCGAGCTGTTCAGTGGAATTGCCCACCGAGGCTTAGACTTAGTGTGTAAGGAACCCTCTTCAGCTCTATGACATATGGGTCCCACTCCACATTTATCTCCCAAATATCTTCTCAAGCTGATCCTCTCAATTCCCAAAATTCTGAGTTTAACAAGGGTGACTAGAATTTGAATTCTCCAAATTCAGTTTAAATTTGTATGACAAATTTGAATTTGGCTAGAATTTGCAAATGCTTCTCTTTAACTCCTTTTTGAGCCCACCCTACAAATGAAAAGTTTGTGATCAAACTTTTCCCTATATTTCCAACTATATGGCTGCATGTTTATTCAATGTTTTTGGCCACCACATGTGTGAACTTTGAATTTTCAAATCTGATTTTCAAACTTACATGCAAGAGGTATTTAACTCCTTATTGGTTCAACACTTTTAAATAAAAATGTGAGCCTCTCTTTTGGATGCTCATCCATGTATTACTTTGCATGAATAAAAGTTTTAGCAAGTCCCATCTTTCATTTCTTTGCCACACATATAAACTCAAACCTTGGTTTTTATTCATACACATTTTTGGGACTTTTACATCCATCTTCTATGTCAAACTGTAAAAATAAAAATATGATAGTAACCATTTCTTGAATTCAAGTGAAGGCTAAGAGTTGAACACAAGGTTCATAAAGCTAGTGTACAATGATGGCACTTGGAGGCGAGGACGATGACGTGCGCGTGCTTGGAGGTGAGGGCGAGGACGACGACGTAGGCTCGGCAGCGAGGGAGAGGACGACAGTGGCGGTGACGGCCAGGATGGCGGTGGCGGAGGCGAGGGGCACATGTATTTTTTGGCAGCCTGACGTCGTCGATGTGAAATCTACCGAGTTAGGTTTTTGCGGTGCCCGAGCGGTGCTTTATTTAGTCATCCATTATCGCAGGTGGGTTTTAAGGTGGTCCATTAAAAAACCGTTTGTGATAATTGCCTCTTTATATGTCTGCTTATATAGGTTAGCATTATTATGTTTTGGTAAATATATAATTGATTTATATGCACATATTATTCAGATTTTCATATCTATTAAAAAATGGACCTTCCACTGAAAGTTGGTTTATATTAACATATTATCTTATTTATACATGTATGAATTTTGATAATTTTTTTAAAGCAATCTAACATCTCAAAAATCAAATTATATATCATTCTAATGAAATTCTCATAAGCATATGAGGCATTCTTCAAATATTGAACACACATTGATTCAAACAATTTTGTAAAAATCTGAAAAAAATCATAGAGGTTGGTATGATGATTGAAAAGTACCATAGAAAAATTCACTCCCAAAATCATTGTATTATGCAAGATACAAAAATGACAAATAACCTATTTATTTTTTATTTATGTTCTGATCAATTTCGAAGTTTTTTCCAAGTGAAATTTAATGGGCACCTGTGTAATACTAAATCATATTACAAAAACTTGGAATTTGGGCTTTTACAAGCCCCCTCATTTTGATCAAGAATATTAATTAATCCTAAACTTAGTAAACTTTTTTCACAGGCGGTTCTATATTAAAAACCCGCCTGTGATATTTGCCTCTTCATAGGTCTGCTCTTTAGTTTCTTCTTCTTTTGCCTTATTTTTAATTTAGATTCCAATGTAAATACTCAAACATGTATAGATTCTGTAAATTAAGTCCAAACTCGATGATTCTTCTTCTATATTCTTCAAAAATAAATATATACTAGACGAGACAAAAATTTTAAAACTTATATAGGTAACATTGTTATGTTTTGGTAAATATAGAATACAATTTATGTGCACATATTGTTCATATTTTCATATCTCATAAAAAATGGATCTTCCACTGAAAGTTGGTTTGTATGAACATATTGTCTTATTTATACATGTATATTTTTATTACTTTTTTAAGCAATCCAACATGTCAAAATTCAAATTATCCATCATTCTAATGAAATGCTCATATAAATATGAGCCATTCTTCCAATTTTGAACACACATTGATTCAAATAATTTTGTAAAAATCTGAAAAAATCATAGAGGTTGGTATGATGACTAAAAAGTCCCACAGAAAAATTCACTCACAAAATCATTGTATTATGCAAGATACAAAAATGACAAATAACATATTTATTTATTTTTTATATTCTGACCAATTTTAAAGGTTTCTCCAAGTGAAATTAAATGGGCACCTGCAATACTAAATCATATTACAAGAACTTGGTGTTTGGGCTTTTATAAGCCCGCTCATTTTGATCAAGAATATTAATTAGTTCTAAACTTAGTAAATTTTTTTCACAGGCGGTTTTAAATTACAAACCGCCTGCGATGATACATCTTCACGGGCGGTGTTTAATTCATCTTCGAGGAGGAGGAGGGTTGCACGCCGGTCGCACTTCTCTGCACCACCGGCCGCAATTAAGTTCTCCACAGCTCTTCCTCCTCGGGCCGCTCGATCGTCTCCCTTTCTCGACAACAGAAGACGTGCTTTTATATCGCGCATTTCTGCACCACTAGCCGCAATTAAGTTCTCCGCACCTCATCATCCTTGGGCCGCGTGTTTCCCTTCCATCCAACTTCAGCCGCTTTCTCTTCGAACCCTTAGTGATCGACCAACTCTAGTGCGACTGCCGCCTGCCGTCCACTGTTCGCCATCGCTGTCATCGTTGTCGTCGTCACTACTCCCTCCTATTATACGTGTAACATCCCAAAATCTTGTTAAGAGGGGAATTTAAAAATTTTTGGACGTGTTGCATGTTTTGCAACAATTTAAATTCAAACTGGAATTCAATTTAAACTCAAAACAGAAAAGAAATAGAAAAAGAAAAAAAAAAGAAAACAGAAAAAAATCGGCCAGTGGGCCGAAACCCACCAGCCGGCCCACCCTGCTCCGCGCCAGCCCGCGGCCGCGCGCGGCCCCTTCCTCCCACTGACAGGCGGGGCCCGCCAGCTTTCTTCTTCCTCGCACCCGCGCCGCGATCGGCCGGGACTCTCTCACCCGAATCAAAACCGATCGGGAATTCTCGCGTATCCCAGCCGATTTCCGGACCCCGAAGACTCCAGCTCGATCTAAACCAACCCACCGCCCACCCCAGTCTATAAAAACCCCGGCCTTGTCCCGTTTTTCCCACGCGATCCGCCGATTTTACTCCGGTGAGAACCCGAGCACCTCCGGCGAATTCTGGCCGATCTACGCTCGGAAATTCCGATCTAACTCGCTGGTCTTGATCCACCGCCTCCGGGGAACCTCGTAGGTGCAGAGAACGCGGTGGTTTGCGGTTCAAACACAGCGCCGACGAGCCTCGCCGTGAATTCACCTCGGACCTCGTCGCCGACCGTCTTCCAGGACCTCCGAGCTCAACAAAACCCCTGAGGTGAGATCCCCGACCTCCCCTCCACCGATCTATGCCATAAAATTGCAGTTTTAGGAAGATCCGAAACTCTCCGGCGAGATCGCCGCCTCCCGCCGCCGGTGCGCCGCCGGCAGCGCCGCCCGCGCTCGATTAGAGCGACGTGGCCGCTTGTGCGCCGTTTATTTTAAATCGCACGGTAGAGTTTAAATCCCCGCGTACCGGTTCGACGTTATAATCTCAGCCGTCTGTTTTAAATCGGACGGTCCATGTCAGCCCCGCGTTATAAAAACTGGAAATCTTACGTGCTACCCCCTGGGGTTCTCGGAAAATAAGAGCTAGCCCCGGAAACTTCTGATCTAGCCCCTGGAACATCAGAAGATCATGTAAATTCATTTAAAAATTAGTTTTAGCCCCTGGACTTAATAAAAATTAGGAAAAACTCCTCTGTTATGAGTAGCTAGACCCCTGAAAATTGTTAAAATAATATTATCGACCCTGTAGTGGGGTGAGTTTACCTTTTTAACCCTGATTAGTATTAAATTTAAGAAATTGAATATGTGGCTAGTATTTGAAATTTAAAAAGTGGGACAAACATATTGTCAAATTTAAATTAAAAACATTCTCAGTACTTAGAAAACTTTGGAGTGAGATAAAATTAGATTTTTGGCTGAAATGAATCTGTTTAATTTATTATTCACATTTAATTAGTTATAGGGACACATTTTTAAGTAAAGAATAGTTCTGAAAATAGGGAAGATAAATGTAAAATAGTTTACATCAGAGGAAAAGGTCAAAAATATATTATTAAATATGTTAGATCAGAACCTATTCTATTTAGATGATGTGTCTTGTTATTTTCATAATAAAGTTCACATTTAGGCATAGGAAATAAATCTGAAAATATAGCAACTAGTAAATGATAAATGAAGTTTCAAAAATCCAAAGAATTCAGTTTAGGGTTGGTAGAAATTCTGAAGACACATATGGAGTAGGAAAATACCTTTCATGCATACTTGGTAGCTAAAAGGTGTAGTAATTAAATATAAGGAATTTATTTAGTTGAAAACTCATATATATATAGTATGTAAGCATAAATGTGAATACAAAAGTAGGAATCATATACACATGATTAAAAGTACATGTAAGTCAAAGATCAACACACATAGAGAAACCACAACAAATATAATTGTGAATGACTTTCATAAATGTGAATGTGTGGTTTGTTTGAAGTGGAAGCGTGAACTATGTCTTATGGATTGTTGTTTTTCTTTTGCTATGTGTGATGGTATGATGTAGAACCTGCTCCAGAGCAAGTTCTTCCTTTCCAAGATCAGGACTACCCATTTCAAGAGCAGCAGGAAGGAGGCAAGTGTCCTTGACCACTTTGATCCTATGCTAGGATGTGTAGATAGAATTATTTGCATTGTCAAATGAAATATGAAACCCATGTTAGGAAGTTTCCCTAGAATTGCATTACCTTGTTTCCTTGTAGCTTGGGTTGGGATTTATTTTATCATGTCATTTATTATTATGCATATGCTTAGCCATGCTTAGAATGGGATATTTGGGATATGAGATCATCAGTTTATTTTACCATACTCTTGAATGAGATATTGTGAGTGATGTTGAGGTAGGGATCAAGGCAAGTTGGATGTTTTGGTTGGTGCTGGGTGCACGAGACTCGGGTTTGTGTTTAGTACTTGCCTGGATCCTAAGGACCGGTTCATGGAGCATGTAACCTGGCTTTACCGTGCCAACCACATGCTGAGATGGGGCAGCTTGGCCAATTAATTAGGTGTATCCCCGGCGTAGTATGGGTGTGTTGGATGGTGCGGGGAATAGGTGTCAGCTGGACTACCATATGAACCGCAAGGCTCAAGAGGGGGCCACTGCAGCGGGGTTGGAGCCTCTTGTATGCTGTTAGGGGTGAAACCTCAGTGGGCCCACGCTCGTCGGGAATCCCTTTGTAAAGGCTTCGTAGTGATATCTTGGCTACACACCTGTGAAGTGTGAATGTGGTTCGTAGCCACTGGCATAATAGAGGTTCTTTTAGTCCACTCGGCAACGGGGGATGAAATCACTACATGTGGGTACAGTGGTGCAAACTCTGCAGAGTCAAAACTGTCATGACAGCCGTGCTCACGGTCAAGAGCGGCTTGGACTTATTCATGATTAGAGGATTGATGGTTTTGGAAGTTGTAGATGTTAAGCGGGGAGCTTAACATTGGAAATGATGTTATGGTTATTTGAATTGTGATGATGGGATGGGAGATTGGGACCATTTCACCTGTGTAGTAATGTAGGTGCTTAATAAGCTAAGGTGATAGGTATTAATTGCGTAGTGCTTTAACCATGAGTTCAACATCCCCTTGTTCTAGCCATGCATGACATAATTTTCCCACACTTGCTGTGTACCATCGGTACTCAACCTTGCATATTTGTTGGTTTATATTGCTGCTCAGGTCAAGATAATGAGGGGGTGTATAATGATCAAGACTTTGGACCCGAAGAAGGTTTCTAGGTTCATGGAGACCCCCGGGCAACGCCTGTGACGGAGCCCACGAGAATAATATTCCGCTGCTAGTTTATTTACTTGTGATGAACCTATTATTGTCGATCGAGACATTTGCTATGTAAGACTTATTTATATTGGACACCTCGCTTGTAATAAATGATGCTTCACTATTTGTCATCACATGTATGAGAAAATGATCCTGGCATACATGTGATATTCACTTGGTTGTTCTTCGGAAAAACCGGGTGTGACAAAAGTGGTATCAGAGCCAAGGTTGCCCGTAGGAACGTGGACCTAGGTAGAAATGGACGTATTTAAGGGCCCTATTTTCTTAAAAACTATTTTTACAAGGTGTGTGTTGAAAAGTGTTATTTAATAAGTCACTTTCTTCATCTTACCCCAACTTTCATTCAAAATAGGATTTTTGTTTAAAAGTTTAACTAACCTAAGTTTAAATGATTTTTGTTTTTAGATGGTTCGCATGATTCGCACCGCTCGCAAGTCCACAGGAGGGAGAGTTCCCGTAGTTGCCCTTGCCGAAAGAGAGGAGAGCCGTCCGGTGACGTACCTTTCCTACGGATTGGCAGTAGGAAGCTTGTTGCGCCGTCTTCGACGTATGCTCGAAGCCGCCGGCAATACGGGCAAGCTAATCATCCACTATAACTCCACCAGGACCATTCGTGAGAAGAGGGAAGAATGGAGTTCAGAGATGAGGATTATACACGAAAATCGGCTGCTTAAGATCCACCGCTCTCCAGCTTGTAGAGCGACACAGGTCGAGGCGGAGAAGGATGTCACTTGGGAGGCCATCACCTGCCAGAGTCACATCTATCGTCGCCACCTGGACAGGACTGAGTACATGTATGTCCTCCAGCGTGAGAGTGGTACCACGGAGTACAAGTACCCGCCAGTGCAGCAAGGGACTTCCCATGAGCACATGGACTTGTGCTTGGAGGATGCTGCTATGCTCAGCACTCGACTGTAGGATTGTCAGCAAGAGCTTCAGGATGTCCGGGACACCCTGAAGGAAACGGAGGCGTTGCTGCGGGCCTGCTTGAGGGCGAGAGAAAGAGGAAATGGGAATGAACCGTGTGTCACCATGAATGATACATGGACTCCTGACTCCCCAGAGCGCCGAGCGATCAGGCGTCGTCGCACTTCTCCACCAGCAGCCTCCCCACCCAAAGCAGAGTCAGAAGGCAGCCGAAATGATGAGGAAGATCCCGAGGAGCCAGCTCAAGAAAACGAGTAGCGTAGAGCCTTTCCCTTAAACTAGAAAGATGTCGAGTAGTCGAGTCGTTACGTTAGTTAATGGTGTGTTAATGCTTGGTATGTAACGTGAGCTGTGGAAGCCATGAGCAATTGTTCACAGCCTCGTCTTCAGATTGTCTTGCTTTGGTGTGTGAACCCACATGAAATAATATTGCATTTATTTTTGTGTGAGATATGAAACCTCAGAAAAGTATAACAAAGCTTCAACACTTCAAAGTACAAACAAGTGAAAGTAGTAAGATAATACGTAATACTTTAAATTAACATTTGGTTGATCATGCTAGATGGCCGGAAGAGGAAAAGGTCGTGCTGCCAACCCCGCCAACAACAATGATGAGGCCTGCAACCCTCATCTTTCTGGAGGCCAAGACAGGGGTGGTCGCCGTGAAGGAGTTGATCCCCTCCACCAAATGCTGGAGAATCAAAATCAGCTCATCCAAAACTTGACTCAAGTGGTGGCCAACTTGCATCAAGTTCCGCCTCCACAAGCTACACCACGCCAACCAAGGTTGAGTGAGTTTCTAGGAACTCAACCTCCAAAGTTTGCAAGTGCTGCTGAACCTCTGGAGGCAGATGATTGGCTAAAGACCATTGAAAGCAAGATGAGGATCATACAGTGCCAAGGGTATGAGAGGGTGCTCTTTGCCTCTCATCAATTGCATGGACCTGCTGCTGATTGATGGACCGCCTACGTGGCCGCTCATCATGACCCTGAGAACATCACTTGGGAAGAGTTCAAGCGTAGCTTCCGCAACCATTATATCCCAAGAGTGAACTCAAAAACAAACGGAAGGAGTTCTTGGGACTGCAGCAGGGAAACATGACGGTGAGGGAATACCTCACTAAATTTACTCAACTACTCCGTTATGCCCCACGAGACATAGAGACTGATGAGCAGAAACAAGATTGTTCGTGGAAGGGCTTACCGCAGAAATGCAGTGTGCAATGTCCTCAAATGAGTATGAAAGCTTCCAAAAGATGGTGGACAGAGCATTTGTGGTGGAAAGGAAGCTGAAGGCCTTGGAAAATGAGAACAAGAGGAAGGTCGGGTGGTCACACCAAGCCTCAGGTAGCAACACTCGCCAACGTATGATGCAGCAACCTGCAGGGCAGACGAACCGTGCTGCGGTACCCTACTCAGCACCAAGAGGGTACAACCCGAACTACAGGCCTCCCGCAGCACCAGCACAGCCACAACGTCAGTTCGTACAGCAGCCTCGCCCTACATATCAACCTCGACCAGCAGTGCAAGGACCCCCAAACCAACCTCAAGACAACAAAGGCCAGGCACCTAAGGTTGGGGTGCAATGTTTTAGCTGTGGTGAAGTGGGGCACTACGCCCATAAGTGCCCAAAGAAGAAGCCCACGCAGCCACAACAGCAGAATGTAATGAGAGGACGGGTGAACCACGTCACTATGGAGGAAGGAAAGAGGCACCCGACATGGTAGTTGGTAAGTTTCCTGCCAATTTATACATTGCAACCCTGCTGTTTGACTCTGGTGCTACCCACTCGTTCATTGCTCAAGGGTTTGTTAAGAAGCATGACCTAGCAACAACACAAATGAACCATATGCTAGCCGTAAACTCTCCAGGTGGAGAAATAAGGACAAGACAAGTGTGCCCCAAAGTGAACCTAGACATTAATGGGGTAGTATTTACTGCTAACCTCATAGTGATAGATTCACAAGGGATAGATATTATTTTGGGTATGGATTGGTTAACCAAACATAAAGGAATCATCCATTGTTCGACCAGAACGGTGGAACTAACTCACCCTAGTGGCACAAGAGTAAAGTTCATAACAATACACGAGCCTAGGAGGGACATTAAATTGAATCAAGTTGAGGTGAAAGTGGAGGAGATCAGGACCATCAGAGAATATCCAGATGTTTTTCTGGAGAATTTGCCAGGTATGCCTCCCGATCGTAAAGTGGAATTCACAATTGAGCTAGTACCTGGAACATCCCCGATATACAAGAGACCTTATCGGATGGACTCCAAGCAGCTGGGAGAACTCAAGGATCATTTGAGAGAATTGACGGAGAAGGGGTATATTCGTCCTAGTTCCTCACCATGGGGAGCTCCGGTGATATTTGTGCCCAAGAAGGACGGAACCCAAAGGTTATGCGTGGATTACCGTGCCTTGAATGAGGTAACCATCAAGAACAAGTACCCATTACCCCGAATTGAAGACTTGTTTGATCAATTGAGGGGCGCTTGTGTGTTCTCGAAAATTGATCTCAGGTCAGGATACCACCAACTCAAGATAAGGCAATCTGATATTCCCAAGACAGCTTTCGTATCTCGGTACGGACTGTATGAATACACTGTCATGCCTTTCGGGCTAACTAATGCCCCAGCATACTTCATGTATCTCATGAACAAGGTATTCATGGAATATCTGGACAAATTTGTGGTGGTTTTCATAGATGACATTCTCGTCTTCTCCAAAGATGAAGAAGAACATGAGAAACATCTAAGGTTGGTGTTGCAAAGGCTGAGAGAACACCAACTACATGCCAAGATGAGCAAGTGTGAGTTTTGGCTGAAGAAAGTTCCCTTCTTAGGACATATAATCTCGGAGGGAGGAATCTCCATGGATCCTGCAAAAATCGAGGATATACGGAAGTGGAAGACCCCTGAAAATGTCGGGGAAGTTCGAGGCTTTTTTGGGATTGGCTGGATACTATCAACGGTTTATTGAGGGATTCTCCAAGATCTCGAGACCCCTCACCAAACTGTTGGAGAAGGGAATCACATTCACATGGACGCCACAGTGCGAGACGAGTTTTCAGGAGCTAAAGAAAAGATTGACCACAGCCCCAGTGTTGGTTATGCCAGATATGCAGAAGAATTTCACGGTGTACTGCGATGCCTCTAGAAACGGGTTGGGATTTGTTCTCATGCAAGAAGGGCATGTCGTGGCTTATGCATTCCGACAACTCCGGAAGCACGAGAAAAACTATCCTACACATGACCTAAAACTAGCCGCAGTGGTACACGCGTTGAAAATTTGGCGACACTATTTGATGGGGAAGAGGACAGAGATATATACGGATCATAAGAGTTTGAAGTACATATTCACACAGCCAGACCTCAACCTCAGACAAAGGAGATGGTTAGAGCTAATCAATGACTTTCATGTGGGCATCAACTATCATCCTGGGAAAGCAAACGTCGTGGCCGATGCTTTAAGTCGGAAAGAGCAGGTCAATAAGTTGAGCTTGAAGGACATGCCTGCAGAATTGAAGGACGAGGTTATAAGGCTCAATCTATGCCTTGTGAATAGTGGTGAAGCCATCGCCATGGAAGTGGACTCCACACTGGAGCGAGACATTCGCGAAGGTCAAAAGAAAGACGAGAAGATACAAGGGATCAGACAACTTATCAAGGAAAATAAAGCTCCTGGTTTTAGAGAGGATGAACAAGGAACGGTGTGGCACGGGAAAAGAATCTGTGTGCCAGAAGTAAAGGATATCCGTGGATTGATTTTGAAGGAGGCTCATGATTCTGACTATTCCATTCATCCTGGGAGTACGAAGATGTACCAGGACCTCAAGAGCAGGTATTGGTGGTATGGCACGAAGCGAGATGTCGCGGAACATGTTGCCCTATGTGACACATGTCAGTTGGTGAAAGCAGAACATCAACGACCCACGAGATTATTGCAACCACTCAAAGTGCCTGAATGGAAATGGGAAGAAATCGGTATGGATTTCATAGTGGGATTGCCTAGGACCCGATCAGGATATGACTCAATATGGGTCATCATCGACAGGCTAACCAAGGTAGCTCATTTCACCCCCGTGAAAGAAAGCTACAGCGGATCCAAATTGGCAGAGTTGTACATGTCAAGGATCGTGTGTTACCATGGAGTGCCAAGGAAGATTGTGTCGGATCGAGGGACATGGTTCACCTCAAGGTTCTGGCAGAAGTTGCACGAAACCATGGGAACCCATCTGAACTTTAGTTCTGCCTATCATCCCCAAACTGATGGGCAGACTGAAAGAACCAATCAGATTCTTGAAGATATGCTGAGGGCATGTGCACTCAAAAATAATCAGAGTTGGGATAAGAACTTACCGTATGCGGAGTTTTCCTATAACAACAGCTATCAAGCTAGTATGAAGATGTCACCGTTTGAAGCCTTGTACGGGAGGAAGTGCAGAACTCCCCTATTTTGGAACCAAACGGGGGAAAGTAAAGTGTTTGGTCCAGAAGTACTACAAGAAGCCGAGGCGAAGGTGAGGGAAATTCGCAACAATTTGAGGATAGCACAAACACGACAAAAGAGCTATGCCGATGTACGAAGAAGAGAGCTCGTTTTCAACGTGGGAGACTATGTCTATCTCGAGGTGTCCCCTATCAGAGGACTTCGTCGGTTCAAGGTGAAAGGGAAGTTGTCACCTCGATACATCGGACCCTTTCAAGTTCTGGAAAGGAAAGGCGAAGTGGCGTATCAACTAGAGTTACCGGCTCGTCTATCGGATGTGCACGATGTGTTCCATGTCTCACAACTCAAGAAATGCCTGAGAATGCCTGAAGAGGTGTTACCCATGAATGAAGTGGACGTAGCTGAGGATTTGTCTTATGCCGAGCAACCATACAAGATTTTGGAGACAATGGAACGCCTCACCAGAAATAAAAGAATCCGGATGTGCAAGGTGCAATGGAAGCATCACTCAGAAGAAGAAGCCACCTGGGAACGGGAAGATGAACTCAAGGCACAATTTCCGGAACTGTTTTCTTAGAACCACCAATCTCGAGGATGAGATTTCTTTTAAGGGGGTAGAGCTGTAACACCCCAAAATCTTGTTAAGAGGGGAATTTAAAAATTTTTAGACGTGTTACATGTTTTGCAACAATTTAAATTCAAACTGGAATTCAATTTAACCTCAAAACAGAAAAGAAATAGAAAAAGAAAAAAAAGAAAACAGAAAAAAACCGGCCAGTGGGCCGAAACCCACCAGCCGGCCCACCCTGCTCCGCGCCAGCCCGCGGCCGCGCGCGCCCCATTCCTCCCACTGACAGGCGGGGCCCGCTAGCTTTCTTCTACCTTGCGCCCGCGCCGCGATCGGCCGGGACTCTCTCACCCGAATCAAAACCGATCGGGAATTCTCGCGTATCCCAGCCGATTTCCGGACCCCGAAGACTCCAGCTCAATCTAAGCCAACCCGCCGCCCTCCCCCGTCTATAAAAACCCCGGCCTTGTCCCGTTTTTCCCACGCGATCCGCCGATTTTACTCCAGTGAGAACCCGAGCACCTCCGGCGAATTCTGGCCGATCTACGCTCGGAAATTCCGATCTAACTCGCTGGTCTTGATCCACCGCCTCCGGGGAACCTCGCAGATGCAGAGAACGCGGTGGTTTGCGATTCAAACACAGCGCCGACGAGCCTCGCCATGAATTCACCTCGGACCTCGTCGCCGACCGCCTTCCAGGACCTCCGAGCTCAAGAAAACCCCCGAGGTGAGATCCCCGACCTCCCCTCCACCGATCTATGCCATAAAATCACAGTTTTAGGAAGAATTTACGAAGATCCGAAACTCTCTGGCGAGATCGCCGCCTCCCGCCGCCGTGCGCCGCCGGCAGCGCCGCCCGCGCTCGATCAGAGCGACGTGGCCGCTTGTGCGCCGTTTATTTTGAATCGCACGGTAGAGTTTAAATCCCTGCGTACCGGTTCGACGTTATAATCTCAGCCGTCTATTTTAAATCGGACGGTCCACGTCAGCCCCGCGTTATAAAGATAAAGACTGGAAATCTTACGTGCTACCCCCTGGGGTTCTCGGGAAATAAGAGCTAGCCCCGGAAACTTCTGATCTAGCCCCTGGAACTTCAGAAAATCATGTAAATTCATTTAAAAATCAGTTTTAGCCCCTGGACTTAATAAAAATTAGGAAAAACTCCTCTGTTATGAGTAGCTAGACCCCTGAAAATTGTTAAAATAATATTATAGACCCTGTAGTGGGGTGAGTTTATCTTTTTAACCCTGATTAGTATTAAATTTAAGAAATTGAATATGTGGCTAGTATTTGAAATTTAAAAAGTGGGACAAACATATTGTCAAATTTAAATTAAAAACATTCTCAGTACTTAGAAAACTTTGGAGTGAGATAAAAATAGATTTTTGTCTAAAATGAATCTGTTTAATTTATTATTCACATTTAATTTGTTATAGGGACACATTTTTAAGTAAAGAATAGTTCTGAAAATAGGGAAGATAAATGTAAATAGTTTACATCAGAGGAAAAGGTCAAAAATATATTATTAAATATGTTAGATCAGAACCTATTCTGTTTACATGATGTGTCTTGTGATTTTCATAATAAAGTTCACATTTAGGCATAGGAAATAAATCTGAAAATATAGCAACTAGTAAATGATAAATGAAGTTTCAAAAATCCAAAGAATTCAGTTTAGGGTTGGTAGAAATTCTGAAGACACATATGGAGTAGGAAAATACCTTTCATGCATACTTGGTAGCTAAAAGGTGTAGTAATTAAATATAAGGAATTTATTTAAGTTGAAAACTCATATATATATAGTATGTAAGCATAAATGTGAATACAAAAGTAGGAATCATATACACATGATTAAAAGTACATGTAAGCCAAAGATCAACACACATAGAGAAACCACAACACATATAATTGTGAATGACTTTCATAAATGTGAATGTGTGGTTTGTTTGAAGTGGAAGTGTGAACTATGTCTTATGGATTGTTGTTTTTCTTTTGCTATGTGTGATGGTATAATGTAGAACCTGCTCCAGAGCAAGTTCTTCCTTTCCAAGATCAGGACTACCCATTTCAAGAGCAGCAGGAAGGAGGCAAGTGTCCTTGACCACTTTGATCCTATGCTAGGATGTGTAGATAGAATTATTTGCATTGTCAAATGAAATATGAAACCCATGTTAGGAAGTTTCCCTAGAATTACATTACCTTGTTTCCTTGTATCTTGGGTTGGGATTTATTTTATCATGTCATTAATTATTATGCATATGCTTAGCCATGCTTAGAATGGGATATTTGGGATATGAGATCATCAGTTTATTTTACCATACTCTTGAATGAGATATTGTGAGTGATGTAGAGGTAGGGATCAAGGCAAGTTGGATGTTTTGGTTGGTGTTGGGTGCACGAGACTCGGGTTAGTGTTTAGTACTTTCCTGGATCCTAAGGACCAGTTCATGGAGCATGTAACCTGGCTTTACCGTGCCAACCACATGCTGAGATGGGGCAGCTTGGCCAATTAATTAGGTGTATCCCCGGCGTAGTATGGGTGTGTTGGATGGTGAGGGGAATAGGTGTCAGCTGGACTACCATATGAACCGCAAGGCTCAAGAGGGGGCCACTGCAGCGGGGTTGGAGCCTCTTGTATGCTGTTAGGGGTGAAACCTCAGTGGGCCCACGCTCGTTGGGAATCCCTTTGTAAAGGCTTCGTAGTGATCTCTTGGCTACACACCTGGGAAGTGTGAATGTGGTTTGTAGCCACTGGCATAATGGAGGTTCTTTTAGTCCACCCGACAACGGGGGATGAAATCACTACATGTGGGTACAGTGGTGCAAACTCTGCAGAGTCAAAACTGTCATGACAGCCGTGCTCACGGTCAAGAGCGGCTTGGACTTATTCATGATTAGAGGATTGATGGTTTTGTAAGTTGTGGATGTTAAGCGGGGAGCTTAACATTGGAAATTATGTTATGGTTATTTGAATTGTGATGATGGGATGGGAGATTGGGACCATTTCACCTGTGTAGTAATGTAGGTGCTTAATAAGCTAAGGTGATAGGTATTAATTGCGTAGTGCTTTAACCATGAGTTCAACATCCCCTTGTTCTAGCCATGCATGACATAATTTTCCCACACTTGCTGAGTACCATCGGTACTCAACCTTGCATATTTGTTGGTTTATATTGCTGCTCAGGTCAAGATAATGAGGTGGTATATAATGATCAAGACTTTGGACCCGAAGAAGGTTTCTAGGTTCATGGAGACCCCCGGGCAACGCCTGTGATGGAGCCCACGAGAATAATATTCCGCTGCTAGTTTATTTACTTGTGATGAACCTATTATTGTCGATGAGACATTTGCTATGTAAGACTTATTTATATTCGACACCTGGCTTGTAATAAATGATGCTTCACTATTTGTCATCACATGTATGAGAAAATGATCCTGGCATACATGTGATATTCACTTGGTTGTTCTTCGGAAAAACCGGGTGTGACAATACGTCGTCGTCATTCTTGGCTGGGAACTTTGTTATCGACTTTGCTCGTAGCCGATTAAAGTAGGAGCGCTTGGCGTGGCGCAAGAACCACCCCCATGAATGTACATATGGCACACCAGTCGCTCTATAGTTTTGCTTTTCTGTTATGTTTGTTTTTAGTATTTGCAATTTCATGGCTCGCCATTTGCGTCACTTGTTGTCCAATTTCTCTACGTAGGGTTTCTCTGCGAAGCCTGAGTCGGGGAGACTTAGTGAAGTAGCAGTGCATCATCCCCGGTAAAGAAGGGGTAAGTCATGAAGAATAAGCACAATCCAGTATAACCATCGTCCCCTTATTAATGAAGTTCCTTTGTAGACTGACTGGAAAGGTGGTTACTACCCACCGACAATCTCCTTCTCGGAAGACTATCCCTTGGTACCTCCAAGATGCGCCTTTCCACCTGTTTTCTTCCACCCGAATATCCATTTCTCAGGAGCACTATGTCTTGGGGTTCTTGATCAAGAGATTGTAAGATAGACTTATTTTGCTCAAGTAATTAGTAAATGTTGCTGAACTTATTTGAAGTTGTTTTTTATGTTGCTTAAATTGATATTTCGTAGGGGTGGTGTCCTAGTATTACCGTGAAAATTTTACTACTTGATGTTCAGCGTTTGCTTCATCAGCTAAATGCGCCAGGTTATATATCATTCCTCATTTGACATTTGTCAATTTCAAGAATGTCAATGTTATTTTCAGGATCCATAGGAATATAAGAGATGTGGTTGGGAGCAAGATCAACGGTATAGTTTAGATCGATCGATGGGAGCTTCATGGTAATGTAAGTCTGAAATGTATAGTTTAGAGGGCATGCAATGTGCATAAACTATGAAATGTTCATTGAGTTGCAAATGTTTATGTCTGAATTGCAATGTGATTGCGGTTATATATGTTCATTGTGGCAACCATGCACATTTATTATCCATGCGCGCGAAGTGGCAATGGACAAATATACTAGAAAGAACATAATTTAAACATTTTTCATAGGCGGTGTTTAACTAATATGCGCCTATGAAAATATCTTCTCAGATGTCCTGGAAAGATGGTTTTCCGAACGATAAAGAGTTATATAGAAGACGTGACAAGTTCAAGAAGACAATTGAAGATATGATTGATCAAAAGGTCAAGGCATCTGTGAAAGAAAGAATAGATGACTTATAAAATTGGGACAATTAACGCCACAGAATAGTGCGATAGTTCCCGTGGCAATGGAGCATTTCATATCTCCAACATCCTCCCCTAGTAGCGTAGGTTCTGTGCCAGGCTCAGAGTCAACCCATAAGTTCCATGTCGATGATATTGTTAAGGACACATCTTGTTGTCTTCTTGTCCTGATTGATAGAGCACGGAACACAATAAAATAAGTAGCTACTGCTATGGCAAAGCCAAACCTTGTCTTCAACGGCAATTAACTTCCGTTGTATTATACCGGGGTGCAAGTTCTTCAGATCATTGATAATGATTATGAAGATTATGAAATAGGCCACATCACACATGAGGGGATCACGACAATGGGGAAGTCTGTCAATCAGTTAATCCTTTGGCACCAACGCGATATCATGTTGTTGGACAATGAGCCGAGGTCTAGCCCCGTCGCATCTCAAAAGACTGCAGCCCCCTCTTTTTTGCTGAAAGTCTAGAAAGTTCTACTCCCGCTATGTCCCAGCAAGGATGATAGTAACCTTGCCAGTAAAGATAACCAAGAGCAACCAGTTGAACAACAACTTGAAGCAGTACAAGAGCAAGCTGCTGGTAGTAAAGAGAATCAGTTGAACAACAGGTTCAACAACAGGACAATGTCCAACTTCCGACGACTACTCCTCGGTCAGTGCGTGTGAAAGTTAGCTCATACGAAAAGGAACCTTCCAAAGAAGTGTCAAAATATTTGAAAAAAATGAAGAAAAATATTACGAAATCTAATGCATCTCGTGCTTCACATGAGCCAGCATTAGAAAATATTGAGGAGTGGGAAGAAGACGGTGTGAAATATACTCGGGAGACGACTTTAGTTAAACCAGGAATTATAGTATACAAGATTCATGGCGTTCCTCCATAATATGAGAATGGGAAGCCGTTCATGACATCGACATAGCTTAGCAAACAACCTTACTCGCTCAGTAGAATGCACGAGTGGTACATCACTGCCAGCACAAAATATGACATTTGTTACGTCACATTTCGTGTGCCAAAAGAAGCATTCAGGAGAATTGGAGAATATAAACATGCCCTTCTCTTTGAATATTTGCGGAGCCTTTTCTATCAAGGCATGCTCAAGATCAACCCGCTACACGTATGGTGTTTGTAAGTGCCTCTAATATTTCGTATTTGCTTTTCATACTACACGCATACACATGTCATGAGATTAGTACAATTCCGGACTTATTCAATATGATGCAATACATAGATAATGAAAAGTTGAACTCCAAGACAGGTATCCTTGACCCTACAGTGATTGCAAAGTCAAATTTCGACTTCCAGGTGCAACAAGATTCAGAACAGTACAAGCACATGACAAATTTTTTTTTGAAAAATCAATCGCAATCCAAAAGAAGGATAAAAAGACAAAGGTTGCATCCTACATAGGACATGCCATGTTTAACTTTGTCAAAGATGGCAAGGACCTCGTAAAGGCTCCGTACCACTTCGAGTAAGTTCGACACATGACATGGAAATAGCAGTTATTGCTAATTTTTAACCAAACATGTGTGTTAGTACATGTATAGTAAACACTACATAATGATCTTCATCAAGCCAACGCAGGGTTTGACAACGGTCTTGGACTCAGCCGATTACTCACAAGATACTTACAATGATTTCCTTGACCTTTTGAGAAGGTACGGTTATTAGATACTTTTAATATACACGCATATATATAGGTTGGCAACTCTTATATGACATTCCCTGTATGACAACGCTTTACGGTTTTACGAGAAACAACTTGGCGGTCAGAGACCTCCTAATAAGGATGCATTGCATATATCAACCTATTATCCTTGTCCCAAGCAGCCTTCTGGGAGCGTCTTATGCGGATATTGTGTATGCGAGCATCTTCGGACCGCCTGCGAATATAGAGTTAATCGTGAGGATGTATGTTATCCTTAATGTCAATATTGTATTTTCTTACTTTCATTTTCATTGTAACTAGCGTATTTTAATACTATTATGTTATCGTTGTCACCAACACATTCTAAACCTTGATATGTGTTTCATTGCAGCACACGAAGAATATGGACGAAGAATGGCCAGTTTCTAGAGATATGCTTGGTGGAGGAGCCGATAAGATTGTGAGTGAACTGTGTCACTTCATGCATCGTAAAATTTTCCACCGAAAAGGGCAATTCTTCGATGATGCAGGTGTAATAGCTGATGTGCCAGAACTTTGACAGTATACTGAGCATCAATTTGGTTTTTAGTGAGAAAATTGTAAACTATGAATTGATATGTATTGTACTTACATATATGTATATGAGATGACTTTTTGGTGATATTGTGTCGATGATGCTTGTCAGAATATATTGTTTCTACTGTGTGTGAATCTGCATATTAAATTGACCTGGAAATTTGAAATAACAGCATGTAGTACTTAACAATCTGCCTGTGATAATATAATTTCACATACGGTTATCGTATATAACGAACCACCTAAGATAATAGAGTTACACAGGCGGCTAGTCGTAGGAAACGAACCAACTGCGATAATAGAGTTACACAGGCGGCTAGTTGTAAGTAAAGAACCACCTACGATAATGGAGTTACATAGGCGGCTAGTCATAGGTAATGAACCGCCTGCGATAATAGATTACAAAGGCGGATAATCTTACGTTAAAATCCTCCTGTGATAAACATTCTTCACAGGGGACAGTCGTAGGTAAAGAACCGCATGCGATAATGGAGTTATCACAGCCGGATACTCTGATGTTACAAACCGTCTGTGATAAAGATTCTTCACAGGCGGCTAGTTGTAGGAATAGTACTTCCTGCGATAATGGAGTTTATCACAGGCGAATACTCTTACGTTACAAACCGCCTATGATAAAGAGTCTTCACAAGCAGATTCATGAAGGTTAAGACCGCCTCTGATAACGTTTAACAGGCGGTTTAAGTTTCTGCCTATGAAAATTAAAGATTATCACAGGCTCTTCGTTTTAGGCGGTTTTGAAAACTGCGTGTGATAATATGTTTAGAGGCGTCTGAGATGAAGCCTGTTGTAGTAGTGTCATGTATCGAAGGGAAGCAAGTTTACTTTATCCAAGGGTCCAAACAAGCATTCTTCTTTCACTCGTTCTATTGGTTGCACTTCCGACATTAAGGTTCACCTCTGCTAGGGGCTTGGTCACATACAAAAAGATTGTCCTAGCAAATGGGCATGCACATAAATAGATATTCGAAGGTATATTAGTACTTCTTATGCCGAAGATGAATATTCTCTTACCACTGACATTGCAAGGCCACATGATGAGCACTACAGCACCGACGAGGAGGTACTTGGTGCCACAGCAACGGAGAACTATTGGTGAATATATGTGCATTGAGCTTTAAGCTTTAAAGTCAAGACACATGACAAGCTACAACACCACAATCTTATTATTATGTTCCTCGTCATCAATGGCTACCGTGTACATACCATAATGAATGAAGGTAACTGCAACAATTTAGTAAATTTGACGTGGTCAGCAAGCCTATTTGATGGTTCAACAACAGTGGTAAGATACGGATAACACAAACAATGAGAGCGCATTTTGTTGATGTCGATATTGCACCTATGGATTCTTGTTCTCTTTTAGTGGAAGGTTGTTGGTGTGGCATCTCTCTAGGATCATAGACTAGCCCCACAGATAACCACTAGTCTTTTCACCGCACTTTGTCCTCACTCGTGCGCACCCGGGGAAAACATCCCGGTCGGTCACCCATCACCAAATTTCTCTGGGCCAAGCACGCTTAACCCCAGAGTTCTTTGCAGGTGGGCTTCCAGAAAAGAAGGTATAACTTGATGGTATGCGTACTCTATCAATCCTATTAAGCCAGGAGCCAAGATGTCACAATCCACCCCCCTTAGAAGACCAGCGTCCTCGTCGGTCAACACCAAGACAGGAATGTCCCCTCTTAGCCACGTGCATAGGTTCAGTACTGGCATACACATACCGTACGTGCTATTAGCAGCATACGTACCATACTGTGTCCCACACAGAGGACCCACGCGTCATGCTTACGTACCCACGTCCCTGACCCATACGGTATCGTATCCTTCTTACTGACCCATACGCACCCATGAAACTGTGAGGGTTGGCTTTGATACCATTTGTGGCTGCTCTCTAGGATCATAGACTATCCCCACAGACCAACACTAGTCTTTTCTGCGCACTTTTTCCTCACTCGTGCGTACACGGGAAATTTTCCCGGTCGATCACCAATCCCCAAATTTCTCCGGGCCAAGCACACTTGACCCCAGAGTGCTTTGCAGGTGGGCTTACGGAAAAGAAGGTATACCTTGATGGAGTGAGTACTCTATCAATCCTGTTAAGCCACGAGACACGATGTCACAGTTGGGAATTTGATATAGATGCTTCTCACCATGGTAGAACAAATAAATTTACTCTTATCCATTAAGAAAAAAATTACTTTGCTTTCTATCACTTCTGCAGAAATCGTGCAATATGAGAAAAATAGAATAAGTAATGATAGAAAAAAGGTCATTATATTCTAAAAAACAATAAGGAATGAGGTAGAAATCTCATACTTTGCTTGCAACAAAATTGATGCCATCATGAACTGGCCAATTCCTATGACCATGACGTAGGTGCGTAGTTTCTTTTTTGGTCGTCCAGGTTTTGTATATGCGATTTATGCAGGATTTCAGCACTACTGCACTAACTCTTCATGAGTTCATAAGAAGGAGAGTGCCTTTTAGATTGGGCAAGCAGCAGGCCAGCAGCAATAACTTTTTTATGTTCTCAAATCAAAACTTGCTCAAGCACCATTTCTATAACTTCCTAAATTTGATATGATGGTTGAGCTTGAACGTCATGCAAGCGGCATCAACATCAGAGGAGTTCTAAACTTGTAGATAAATCAATTGTATTTTTAGTTAAAATTTTTGTGGTGCTTCACTGAATTATTCTATTTATGATTAGGGATTATTCTATTTATGATTAGGAATTTTTTAGTTAAAATCACTTATAAACTTGGCAACATTATCTATGGTCTAAAGAATTTATCATATATTTCAGTTATGAATCTTTGAAGTATGTTATGTGTCAAACAATTCTATTTAAACGACATGATAAATGGATTTAATTCATAGGGTAGTTTCCATACATTGTTAAGCATAAGAAAGGTAAAAAATATTATTATGGATGCATTATGTAGACGTTATACCGTGCTGTCCCAACTTGATCATAGAATTTTTAGTTTGGAAACAATAAAATGATTGTATTCTACTGATTTTGACTTCAAATACACTTTTGAAAATTATAGAGAAGGAAAAACATGGAATAAATATGTGATGCCAGATGGTATCCTTTACTGTGCTGTGTTCCAGCTAGTTTGGTTCCCCTTCTACTGTTGCAGGAAGTGTATGGAGGAGGTTTGTTGGCACATTTTGAAGTAAGGAAGATGTAGGATATGCTGGCCACATACTTCTTTTAGCAAAATATGAGGCGTGACGTTAAGTGCCAATGCCATGATGCACTACATACAACAAATTCTTGCGACCATACTTGAGAGAGTAAGATAAGCTTGGGTCGAGGATGATTACATTCAAGAGGGGGAGATGATGAGGACATCAGTATAATGGATACACATATTCATTCTATTGATATGCAAGGAGCAATGACAAGGACAAGAGCACGTAAACTAAATAATTAGGTTACTACAAGAAACTAGATAACTAACGATGGATGGAAACTATCGTAAAGAAGCCACTTACCATCATAAAAAGCTTATTAACAATGGCAAACGGTTATTTACCACGGTTTGTAGCCATCAAAAGTCCAACAACAACAACAAGAACAACAACCAAGCCTTTATCCCAAACCTGTTGGGGTCGGCTAGACATGAAACCCAATATCAATGAAGTAAAAGAGAGGAAGAGTTATAAGAACAAGGAAAAAAGAAAAAAAAAGAAAAAAAGAAAAAAAGAAAAAAGAAAAAGAGAAAAGAAAAAAGAAAAAAAAAAGAAAAAGAAAAAGTGAAAGAAAAGAGAAAAGAAAAAAGAAAAAAAGAAACAAGACTATGATTCTGGCACATGAATTGCTACTTTCCATGCGGTCCTATCATGAGCTAAGTCTCTGGATACATTCCAATCTTTCAAATCTCGTTTTACCGCCTCCTCCCAGGTCAACCTTGGTCGTCCTATACCCCTCCTAATATTTTCTCTACCTCTTAAAATCCCACTGTTAACTGGTGCTTCTGGAGGTCTCCGTTGGATATGTCCAAACCACCTAAGTCGATGTTGGACTAACTTCTCTTCAATCGGCGCCACCCCTACCTTATCTCGAATCGCCTCATTCCTTATTCGGTCTCTTCTCGTGTGCCCACACATCCACCGTAGCATGCGCATCTTTGCGACACTCATTTGTTGGACATGTTGCCGTTTAGTTGGCAAACATTCCGCCCCATAGAGCATCGCGGGTCTGATCACCGTCCTATAGAACTTCCCTTTTAGCTTTTGTGGGACTTTCCTATCACATAGGATTCCACAGGCTTGTCGCCATTTCATCCACCCTACCTTGATCTTGTGGCAAACATCCTCATCAATATCGCCATTGCTTTGTAACATTGATCCTAAGTATCGGAAAGAGTCCCTTCTAGATACTATTTGTCCTTGTAGACTAACATTTCCCTCTTCACGACCAACACCACTAAAGTCACACCTCATATACTCGGTTTCGGTCCTACTAAGTCTAAACCCCTTGGACTCTAAGGTTTGTCTCCATAACTCTAATTTCTTATCAACACCATCTCTAGTTTCATCTACCAGCACTACATCATCAGCAAAGAGCATGCACCAAGGGATATCCCCTTGTATATCCTTCGACACCTCATCCATCACAAAGGAAAAGATGTATGGGCTCAAAGCTGATCCTTGATGTAGTCCTACCGTGATAGGAAATGCATCAGTCTCACTATCACTTACGCGCACACTTGTCCTAACATTATTGTACATATCCTTGATAAGGGTAATGTACTTTGTTGGCACTTTATGTTTCTCTACTGCCCACCACATGACTGACCTTGGTATCTTGTCGTACGCCTTCTCCAAGTCGATGAACACTATATGCATGTCCTTCTTCTGCTACCTATATCTCTCCATAAGCTGACGAAGCAAGAAAATCGCCTCAATTGTAGACCTCCCAGGCATAAAACCAAACTGGTTTTTAGTGACATTGGTCACTTTCCTCAGGCGGTGTTCAATCACTCTCTCCCAAATCTCATAGTATGACTCATAAGCTTAATACCTCGATAATTAGTATAACTTTGAATATCTCCTTTATTTTTGAAGATAGGTACTAATATACTTTTCCTCCATTCTTCAGGCATCTTGTTTGACCGAATAATGTGGTTGAATAGCTTTGTGAGCCATACTATTGCCACGTCCCCAAGACATCTCCACACCTCAATAGGGACATCGTCAGGGCCGAGGGCCTTTCCTCCTTTCATCCTTTCTAAGGCCTCCATAACCTCAAACTCTTGTATCCTCCGCACGAACCGCCTGTTGCAGTCATCAAAGGAGTCACCCAACTCAACCATAGTGCTCCCACCCCCATCATTGAATAGCCCATTAAAGTAATCACACCATCTATTCTTAATCTCTTCATCCTTCACTAGAATGCGGTCAGTCTCATCTTTGATGCATTTAACTTGATTGAGATCCCTCATCTTTCTCTCTCGGATTTTTGCTACCTTGTATATGTCCTTTTCTCCTTCTTTTGTCTCTAGTGTCTCATATAACTTATCATAGGTCTGTCCTCTTGCCTTACTCACAGCCCGCCTTGCATTCTTCTTAGCCTCTTTGTACTTAAGCATGTTGCTTGCGCTTCTATCATTATGCCAACTCTTGTAACACTCCTTCTTCTCCTTAATGGACTTTTGTACATCCTCATTCCACCACCAAGTGTCTTTATCTACAAGTTTCTTTTCCTTTGTCACACCGAACACCTCACTAGCTACCTTCCTAATGCAAGTTGCCATCTTCATACACATACTATCTGCATCTCCATTTTCTGCCCAGGGTCTTTCTGTGATCACCCTATTTTTAAAGGATTCTTGTGATTCTCCCTTCAACTTCCACCACTTTGTTCTTTTGATTTTGACACCTTTGTCCCGCAAAGAACATGTATGGAAGCGAAAGTCAGCTACCACAAGCTTATGTTGTGTCACAACACACTCCCCCGGGATCACCTTACAATCTAGACACTCCCGTCTATCCTTTCTCCAAGTGAGGACAAAGTCAATCTGGCTAGAGTGTTGGGCACTACTAAAGGTCACTAGGTGAGATTGCCTCTTCCTAAAGAGGGTGTTAGCTATCAACAGATCATAGGCTACGGCAAAGTCTAGGATGTCCTTACACTCTTGATTTCTATCGCCGCATCCAAAACCTCCATGTACTCCCTCAAATCCTAGGTTAGTTGCACCCACATGACCATTGAGATCTCCCCCTATGAGGAGTTTCTCGGTTATCGGTACACTACTAACCATATCCTCCAAGTCCTCCCAAAATTGCCTCTTAACACTCATGTTGAGCCCAACTTGTGGGGCATAAACACTAATGACGTTCAAGACAATGTCCCCAATTACTATCTTGATTAAGATGATCCTATCCCCTCGTCTTCGAACATCCACTACTCCATCCTTAAGACTCTTATCTATTAGAACACCTACGCCATTCCTAGTCCCAGCCGAACCAGAATACCAAATCTTAAAACCGGTATTCTGGACTTCTCTCGCCTTTTGACCCGCCCATCTAGTCTCTTGTACACAAAGGATATTTACTCGTCTCCTAATGGCAACATCTACTAACTCACGTAGCTTCCCCGTCAAGGATCCTACATTCCAACTACCCACCCGAAATCTATGTTCCTCTGCTAGCTTCCTTACGCTTTAGTTATGGCGCGTCGCTAAGAGGGTTACGCCCCAACGAATTTCTGTTGGGTTTCATTTCCATGAGAATGGCTAAGTGTAAGTTGTTGGCTCGCCAAGCCTATCACAACCCCCTCCTCCTTTACCCGGGCCTGGGACCGGCTATGTCATTACAACATAGGCGGAGTTGTAGCCATCAAAAGTCCAATGTCGTAAATAAGCTCATTTATGGTCTAGCCCCACCGCCGTAAAGAGTGAAGCCGTGCAATGTGGCACCCTCTGGATCTTTAGTTATGGAGGACCTTCTCTAGGCCATCGTAACTAAGGTTCTCTTTTTACGATGGCTAGGACCAGACCATTGTAAATAGTATTTGCTTATTTACGACGGCCTTCCTCCTGGCTGTTGTAAATAAGGGATCCCATTAAAAAAACAGAAAACTGCTAACCTGGCATTATGGCCAGCTCATAGGCAAATACATAATAACATAAATAACATTACAAGCAGTTTAGATAACAATAATATCAAATACAACACACAACGCTAGTCACTGCCACATATGCTACCTCCGGAGCTCGGAAAGTCGTCCTCGCGTTGTGCTCCAGGTGCCAGTAGCTGCAGCGATGAAGTCTGAGCCCCTGTCGCTGATTTTTGTGATGTACAAGTGTAGTTAGACAAGTTTTAGCTTCAAAAGTGTATGTTTCACTAACTTTGCTTATGATGAGGTAGAATTGAGCAAGTCCGGCTAAGTTTGGCTATGTTTCACTAAAGTAGCATAGATGTAGCTAAGTTTGCCTATGTTTGGCTATGTTTCACTAATTTTGGCTCAGTTTGCTATATTTATCTAATTTAGCTTCATTTCAAGAAGTGTTGCTTACCAGTGCCACTAAAGAAGGCATTTGTGGCTCCACTGGCACCTGTGGCTCCATCGGCGGCTGCCATGAGGGAATGGCAACCTGCTGCCATGCTGCTGGGCTAAGGCCTGTGATAGCAAAACAATACCACATTAATAATAATAAAATTCTTTGGATGTTTAGTAATTTAAATTCTTACCTGTATCGCCGCTTGCATCTGTGCCAAGTAGCTAGCTTCATACTCCTCTATAGCCTTGGCAGGAGTAGTGTCTAAGACCTCAAGTAGACAGTCTAGGCTTAATGATTCATAGGACTTTGGTACAAGTCGAGTAGTTGGAATCTACTCGCGAGTTAGGCTTGTGACACACGGGATTGGTTCGAATGATGTGAGATCACATTAGAAATAAAAATGAGACTAGGCAGGGGCTAGGTCGCAGCAAAAGGAAGTCTTGTGTGCGCAGCCCTGTCCGTGTCGATTGAGGACCGATCCGTGTGCGGCCCTGCTGAGCAAGTATTGAACGTACCGAAGGCATATCGGATATTGGGCCCCGATAAACTGATGTAACCTAATCCTCCGGGCATCGAGGCATAGCACACTGATTTATAGGTGTAGGTTGAGGGCAGCAAGGTGGAAATCTGCTAACGGGTGTAAAATCCCCAAAAGTGGTAGCAAGAAAATTCTGCTCATGTACACTTATGAAAAATGAGGGGAATTAAAACTTTGAATTATAATGGGGTGAGTTCAAAGTGAGGGTTTAGACTTCCCAAAAACTTCCAAACATGGATATCTAAATGCACAGCTTGGATCTTCATATTCTAAATATTTGCCCTTCCAAATTCCAGCTCATTTGGAGGAGTTTTCATATTTGTTTGGGATTAAAAGGAAAAGCCCTCTAATCTGAATTTCAAATTTAGTTTCAAATTCCAATTCCCTCAATTTGAAAATTTGGTTTCACAAATGTGTTCTCCACCTTTGAATGAGCAGCCATGCCAAAAATTGGAAATTTTGGGGCTGGTTTGCTATGTATTTGGGACAAACCAAAGTGGAGAATTCAAACTCCATTTCAAATTGAAATGATCAAACCCCATTCAAATTCTACACCAGAATTCAAACCATTTGAATTCAGCAAATTCAAACATTAACTTTGGGGTGAAGTTGGGCCTTTAATGTTGAGTTGCTGGATGGAAAAATATAAGAAAAATTTGACTAAACAAAGGGGGGAGGTGGGGCCCAATTGTTAGCCACCCAAAGCAGACCAACCGACTGTTTCCCTCTCTCTCTCTGTTTTCCCGAGCTGATCACCGCGCGCCAGCTCCCGGCCGACCCGTCGCCCGACGCTTCCACCGAGCTGGTTCCCGCTGCCCGACGTCGGCGCGCGCGTGGGCGATAAGAGCGGCCACCCGAGTGCCCCAGCTCTATTTCTCCTCCTCCTAAGCTCGGTTGCCGCAGCTGCTTCGTTCACACCGAACACCACCGATAGCTCTCTCTCCCGATCAACCACCGCCTGCTGAGCTCGGCTGCTCGGGCCATGCATAGCAAAAAGTAGCGCATGGACGTGCTCTAGCCCTCTCCAAAGTTCCTTCGAGGTTTGCCGATCAGAGCTGCTCGATAAATGCGGATTGGCGCCAAATCTCTGAGGTGCACCGGAACTCGCCGATCGGCTCACCGTCGACAGCCTCCCCTGGCCACCCTCTTCCTTGACTTTCTGTACAAGAAAGGTGTGTGAGTAGCCCTGGATGGTGTAGCCGCCAGCCGTGTGGCAAAAGATTCATCGAGTAGCTTAAATTTCACTGTTTCCCGAACCCTAGTGTCGAAGGACGAGGCTCGGTTCATACCCAAATTCGGGTTGCACGATCAACCAGGCCTCGAGCTCACGTGCACATAGCTTCTGCACTCTCTAGCACCCATCCCCGACAAAGAACCAAAGAAAACAAGCAATTATTGGCCGTGTTCTAGTCAATTTTCACGCCGCCAGGGGAAAACACTTCGGTTCACCGTCGAGTTACACCTTGCACGAGTTTTCACCCACTTTTGTGTGCAAGAACGTGCTCCTCACATCACCATGATGCTTGCGGTGCACTCCCCAACCGGAATACTCGCCTGCTACGCGAGAACGACGGCGCCGGGGTGAGGTTTGCCGCTGCCACCGTCGGGGAGATATTTCCGGCCATTTAGCGCCGCCACCGAGCTCACCAGAGTGTTCCTTGTTAGATTTTAGGCACAGGCGGCGAGGATTGAGCCCTCTAAGGCATGGGACAGCCGTTCCGGCGAGGCACAGTCGCTCCTCCGGCGAGGAGGCCGGCCGGGCGCGAGGTAGAAGAAGGTGGGGGCCTGCCCCACCTGTTAGTGGCACCGGGTAGGCGTCGGGTCAGGGTGCGGCTCGGGATCTGCCGTGGCTGCGCGGGTTAAACACCGTAGCCCCGGTGTTGCCGAATTCTCACTGGTCTGATTTAAAACAGTGGACCCAGCCCAATTATTTGAAGTTTCTATTAGGGAAATAATTCCAGGAATTAGCTGATCTTTGCAAGCTCATAACTTTGTGTAGAAAACTCCAAAAAGGGTGAGACCAATTTTTTTGGAATCCTCATGAGGAGTACTTCACAGAGAAACCAATTTTAGGCTATGAAAATGCCCAGGAATTTCTGTAGAATTTTTTTTAGTAAATCTGTTAGGGATTTAATACAGAAGCAATTCTCTATGAATTATTCCCAAATTTGGGCAGCAAATCCACTCCATAGTTACTGATCTCCAGTAAAATTTGGGCTTCATTGGAGTTCATTTGCTATGCTAAACTGCCTTCCGAAGTTAGCCTTTAATTGGAAATTCCAATTTAAACAGAAGCTTTTTCAGAACTCCTGTCCAACTTCAAAAATTCATATCTCTCTGTTGGTAGCTCCAAAAATGGTGAAACAAAATTTGTTAGAACCATGGAGACTTACCCTAATCAGATCATCCACTATTAGCTATGTCAAAGCTCCTGATTTGGGCTCAAAATTCATATAAGCATTGTACTTGTAGGAATTTTAAAGACTACATTGTGCAATGACATGTCTCCAAATTTGGATCAAATGATCCTTAGAGAGTCTAGTATCTACTGTAAAAATCCCAAAGCCAATTAAGGATCCTAAATAGCAATAGCTATGAATAGTAGTTCAATTCTTATAAATCCTTAATAATTATATATCTATTTTGCTATATTTCATTTAGTGACCGAAGTCGAGGACGCACCGGAGCCTTTGGACGTCCTGCCACCTGAAGTTGACTTCCGATCTAACTCGCAACCAGGCAAGCCCCGGTTTGCACTTAAGTACCTTTTATAAAGCTTTTTATTTGTATCACTTACGTCTAGGGTGAATGTTTGCATTAGAGTTAGGGTGATTGAAACCCCACTTGCATAACCTTTTAAATCCTATGGAGGGTTGGGTAGCTTACAGACTCGAAGAGTAGAGAATGCCATGCTAATATGCTTAGGACCTCGGTAGAAGTCGAGTAGTTGGAATCTACTCGCGAGGTAAGGTTTATCACACGGTTTGGTCAGAATAGAAAATGGCTTAAGAGTGGTGAAAATGAGACCCAGCAGGGGGGGGGGACAGGAAGCAGTGAGCGGAGGTCTCACGTGCATAGCCCTGTTGGTGTCGATTGAGGACCGAGTCGTGTGCAGGCCTGCTGAACAAGTATCGAACAGTACCGGATGGCATAGTGACATAAGCAGGAAACTGATGCAAATGGTTAACCTGAGTGCCGAGGCTTACCCAACCGTAAACATGATTGGGTTGAGGGTAGCAAGGTGTAAATCTGCCGGTGGGCACAGTCACGCTCCACGCGGGGACCTCCTACCCGTTACGGATGGACCGGTTCGGCATTTGGATTGCCTTTGAAAGGTTGTTGCATACAACAGAGTAGGAAGGGAATCACGCTTCTGAAAGTGGGTGTATGCAACGTGTTGTCCGGGTGTCTCCTGATTGCAATCACCGTCCCTCGCGGTTATTTGAGTACCGCTTGTTCACTGTTTCGTGACATAGTAAGAAATGAAGTAAGCCAGTTGAATGATAATATGTTGTGATGATAGATTAATGTGTTGAAAACCATGTCTGCTGTAGATGTAGAGCTAATTAAGTTTACTTTCCGCTTTGGGCATCACCACATCGGAGGAAAGCGTTTCTTGTTTGATTGTGGACTTCCGATGTGAGGACTACCTAAGGCACATGAATCTGCTGCTATAAAACTGAAAGTAAGGATCAACTTATAGGCGTGTCTTTGTCACAAATTCCTTTTCCTATCATACACATCCCTGCATGTAGAGTTCCATGCTTAGGCTAGACGGTTAAGCCTTGCTGAGCCATCGTGCTCACGGTTGCAATATTTGAGCTGTATGCAGGTGAGAGCTATGAAGAGGGTTCTGGGGAAGAGGCGATACCCCGTCAGGGTACACGGCCGAGATGGAGCCCTGCACGCCGCCGTGATTTCTCCGGTTCCATGCTGCTAGCGTGTAGCGTCCCCGGGCTGGACGGCTGCACTTTTGCATAGTTAGTATAAGAGGCTACTAATGTACATTACTTCCGCTGTATAGTTATATTTTGTAAAAGACTTCCGCTGCTTTATATCAAACAAAAGTTTGTATGTTGTTCTGTAATCTTTTCGTGTGTGCTGTTGGGTGCCGCATCGCACGGCACCACCCTATGTGATCTTGGAGTGGGTGAACCACAGGGTGGTCCCCACAGACGTGGTATCAGAGCCACATTGGGAATAGCACGCTCGAAAAGTGCTTATTTTGAAAACTTAGAAGTAGTCGAGTGAGGATTAGTCATTAAGCCCACATAAGGTCTATGATAGTACTAGTTATGATGGTGCAAACCTAACATATTTGTTATACATTTTGTAACGACGCTCCGACATCAGGTAAGAGGTAAGGTACGCCACCGCAGGCGGATCAATTGCGGTAACTCCCCATACGAGTAATAGTATGGAAGGATATACCATGGCTTGGCACGGTAGTGAATATGAGTCTCTGAACCTCTTCATGGTTCTGAGAGCATATGAAAACGCTGATCTCCAGTGTGCTTTAGGCAAAAGTGAGAGTACCCCATCGTGTGGTAAGCAACACGATAGTATGCAACTCTTGAACATTCAATGTTCAAAGGGCCATACGGAGCGCTCGCCATCGGCGTGCCTCAATGGTCATGAGGCAGTAGGTGGTATCCGTTCGGTTGATAAAATTCCCAACCGTGACGACCCGTTCGCGCTCTACTCGGGTTCCCCATCGTGTGGTGTGAAAACACGACCATGTACCTTGAGACGTGGCTTGACTCAAGGACGATCTGTATGGCAATGATACGGGCCGTATGTTTTTGTTATAATATGGAACTGCCTGCAATGTCAAAAACCCTTGTGTGCACCATTATTCTGTGTTCTTCTGCAGGTACATTAACCACGTTAGTGCATGAAAATTAGTAACCGTTTGTGAGTGATGACTTTAGTTCCACCATTTGACACGTATATGCTGGAATACCGGTTTAGGATTTTTCTTTGGTGAGGAAACGTAGTACCGAGACTGCACAAAAGTTTATTTTCCAAAAAAAAAGAGTCAAAATGAAGTTTAGGATTCCATTTAGGGGGTATTGAACTTCCATATTGAACTAAGAGTCAATTGGAAGTATAAGTTCAATCTCAAAAACTTAGGAACAATCTTCCCTGTTTCCGGCAGAAATTTTGCTGAACTTGAACAGGGCACAACTTAAGATTGGTTGAACCAATGGAGGTATGGCATACCATTCTGGAAAGGTTTTGAAGTCCTCTACAATTTGTCTGTAGAGTTCCAGAACAAAATCTCCCTCCAAATGGAAGAAAATCTCAGATGAGTAGGTACTGTCCAAAAACAGGGCAGGCCAAATGCTCTCTGGAATTTTTTTGTATTTCAACCAAAACACTTAGTTTCACCGTTCGACATCCAGTGTCTGTTGTAAAACAGCGAGTTGGAGTCGAAGGGTTTATGCATTTGACATATCACTTCGAGTTAGTACATGTTTGGGTCCAATACAATAGGGAGGAATTACGCATGCTAACACATTTAATATCCCGTGGTGAACCCGATGGTCGAAATGAACTTTTTACCCATAAAGTTCAATACTTTGGAACTCGATCGTATGACACGGTCTAGGGATGTATATGTTGCATAAAGTTTATACTTTATCCATATGTGTGACTGTTGTGCGTACTGTTTATTCCATTCTCGCATTACTATTGTATATACTTGATGAGCTAAACTAACATGTGCTGATCGTTTGAATGATGTGAATGCAGAATAGTGAGGACACGTTCAACGCAAGAGGAGGGAGGTCCGAGTCAAGTTCGTGGTGATGAGTCTCCACCTCCGGAGCAAACAACGACACAGCAGCAACCACCTCCTCCACCGCCAGAACTTCCAAGGAATCTTGCGGAGGTTCTCGCCGCAGTGCTCGGCTCGCGCGACGAGCAAACCGAGTTGCTGCGGATGCTAGTCCAACAGAATGCATCCCATCAGGGAGGACGCCAAGACAATGGGCAACACCAGCCCCAACAAAGTTCTTATTTAGAATTCCTGGCGAACCATCCACCGGTCTTTACGGAGGCCGAAGAACCTTTGGAGGCGGACAGCTTTATCCGCACTCTAGAGGCGAAGTTCGGGCTGCTACGATGCACCGAACACCAGAAGGCATTGTATGCAGCGCAACAGCTTCAAGGAGAAGCCGGTACATGGTGGGCGAACTACACCGCCTCCTTACCGGATGGCCATGCCGTCACATGGGCAGAGTTTCGGGAGGCGTTCCGCGCCTATCACATACCTCCCGGTGTGATGGAAATGAAGCTCCAGGAGTTCCTGCGTTACGGCAAGGCGAGAGGAGTGCTCATGAGTACTCCAGGTTATTTAATCGGCTGGTGCAGTATGCGCCAGGATTTGTGGGGACGGAAGACAACAAGCGCAATGCGTTCTTCCGGGGCCTGAATTCCAAGATGAAGGTACATCTCGCCCAGAGCAATCACGGCACATTCAACGACCTAGTTAATGCCGTGATTCTACAGGAGAATGCTCAGTGCGAGCGCGGTTCTGACAAGAGGAAACGCAGCGCGCTGACGAGCAGCAGTGGTGTAATGCCACAGAAATACCGTGTGGTGTATCGCTCACCATCCGGTCAGAGATGGCAGCCACCGGCGCGACCGCCCCAGTTCCGCGGTCGACAATATAATGCGCTGGGCTTCCGACCGACATATCCACCACAGCAACAGCAACAATAAAGGATGGTCCCGCGTGCGCCTCAGTTTCAACAGCGTGCACCGGGATTCCATCCTCAAGTCGGCGGGACCCCGACACCTTACACGTGTTACATGTGTGGCCGTGCCGGGCACATTTCGAGAGACTGCCCTGAGCCGCGACAGGGAAGGGGTGCAGCACCATATCAGGGTGCTAATCAGCCCCGCAACCAGTCCAAGAAACCAGCACCAAAACCCGGCAATGTCCACCACTTAGCAATCGAAGACGTGCCGGAAGGCGAACCCGTCCTCGCGGGTATGTTCTCTTACCAAGATCATCCCGCAGTCATACTTTTTGACTCCCGTGCCACCCATAATTTCATAAGTCAGTCTTATGTTATTAAATATCAACTGCCTATCATTCCCACAAATAATTCATATTTGATATGTTCTCCGGGTGGGAAAATAACAGCTGATAGAATGGTCTATAGAGCACCATTACAGTTGGGTGGAAATCTATACCCGATGTCTCTAATCATGTTAGAGAGTCAAAAACTTGATGTCATTTTAGGAATGTCATGGCTACGTCGCCATGGTCCTGTTCTTGACATCATTCCATGTGTGGTTCGTCTAAACTCTCCACTTCATGAACCACATGTTCTTATTCTTGACCATTCGGTTCAAGAAACCCCAGCCACATATAACACGGAAGCCACAAAACTTGAGGATATTCGTGTGGTCCGTGAATACCCGGATGTCTTTCCGGATGATCTTCCGGGCATGCCACCCCAAAGAAATGTGGAGTTCAAGATTGAACTTGTACCTGGAATGACGCCGATATCACGGAGACCATACAAGATGGCTCCGAACGAGCTGGCTGAACTGAAGGAGCAGCTCAACGATCTAATGAAGAAGGGTTTCATTCGACCGAGTTCCTCGCCATGGGGATGCTCGGCGCTGTTTGTGAAGAAAAAGGATGAAACCTTGAGGTTGTGTGTGGACTACCTACCTCTCAACGCTGTCACCGTCAAGAATAAATATCCACTGCCCCGCATCGATATTCTCTTCGATCAACTTGTGGGTGCGAGTGTACTTTCAAAGATGGATCTTCGCTCAGGATATCACCAAATAAAGATCCGAGCGGAGGATATTCCGAAGACGGACTTCTCGATGAGATATGGGTTGTATGAATACCTCGTCATGTCCTTTGGTCTCACCAACGCCCCGGCACACTTCATGTATCTCATGAACTCAGTGTTCATGCCGCAGTTGGACAAGTTTGTGGTGGTGTTCATAGACAACATCTTGGTTTACTCCAAGTCTGAAAAAGAACACGCCAAGCACTTGCATATCGTGCTTCAACGATTGCGAGACCATAAGCTTTATGCCAAGTTCAGCAAGTGTGAGTTTTGGATCAGCCAAGTGCCATTCCTTGGTCACATTATTTCTGCAGAAGGCATTGCAGTTGATCCAAGCAAAATCGAACAAGTGCTGAAATGGAAGTCCCCCACATCAGTCCACGAAGTCAGGAGTTTCCTCGGGTTAGCAGGATATTACCGGAGATTCATACCGAAATTCTCCAAGCTTGCTAAGATGATGACTGAACTGTTGAAGAAGGGGATCAAATATGTTTGGAGCCCATCTTGTGAAGAAGCTTTCCAAGCATTAGTGAAGCATCTTACAACAGTCCCGGTGTTAGCTCAACCGGATACAACCAAGCCCTTCGACGTATATTGTAATGCGTCCGGTATCGGGCTTGGCTGTGTATTGATGCAAGGAGGAAGAGTGGTCGCCTATGGCTCACATCAACTTTGTAACCACGAGCAGCACTATCTGACGCATGATCTTGAGCTCGCTGCTGTGGTGTTAGACTTAAAAATGTGGAGGCACTACTTACTCGGAAACTTGGTGCACCTCTACACCGACCACAAAAGTCTGAAATATATATTCACTCAAAAGGAGTTGAATATGCGGCAACGGAGATGGCTAGAACTGATCAAAGACTATGAGATCGAGATTCACTACCATCCCGGAAAGGAAAACATGGTTGCCGATGCCTTAAGCCGCAAATCCCATGTCAACAGTCTGTCCATCACCCCACTTGAAGGGGAGGAGCCGAGTCTGTACTTCGTTCCATATGGGGCATTCTATAATCTTGCTCTCGTCCCTACAATACGAGAGGAGATTATGGAAGCGCAGAAGAAAGACGTGGGAATGTCGCACATTCGGAGAAGGATGAAGAATGGCGAAATGAAATGCTTCCGAAGAGATGATAACGGTACACTATGGTTTAAAGACCGTATAGTGGTACCCCGTGACATGAAGCTTCGGAGGAAAATCTTGGACGAAGCTCATTTGTCCAAGTATTCTATTCATCCGGGCAGCAACAAGATGTACCAAGATCTGAAAACGAGGTTTTGGTGGACACGGATGAAAAGAGAAATTGCAAAGTACGTATCCGAATGTGATATGTGTCGGCGAGTGAAAGCCGACCATATGCGTAAAGCCGGACAGCTGCAACTATTGAACATTCCGGCGTTGAAGTGGGAGGATATCAGCATGGACATCATAGTTGGATTACCTCTCACGTTTCACAAACATGACTCGATTTGGGTGATAGTCGATCGACTAACCAAGTCGGCTCATTTCATTCCTGTACATACCAGTTACGTGGCCAAGCAATATGCGGAGCTTTATATTGCAAGAATCTTATGCTTGCATGGTGTTCCCCGCTCCATTATTTCAGATCGCGGTGCGCTTTTCGTCTCTCGGTTTTGGGAACAGCTGCACGCATCATTGGGGACCAAACTGATCCGAAGCTCCGCGTATCACCCGCAGACAGATGGTCAAACTGAATGGGTGAATCAAGTGCTTGAAGACATGCTACGCGCTTGTGCCATCCACCACGGCAAGAATTGGGATGATCATTTGCCGTTGGTGGAGTTTTCTTACAACAATGGCTATCAAGCTAGCATCAAGATGGCGCCGTATGAAGCTCTCTACGGCCGGAAGTGCCGCACACCTCTCAACTGGTGTGAGTCCGGCGAGCGAGTCATCTATGGCATTGAACTGTGAATGAAGCTGAAGAACGGGTGCGAGTAATACAAGCCAACCTCAAGGCTGTTCAATCTCATCAGAAAAGCTATGCGGATAAAAGACGCCGTCCTCTCCACTTCGACATCGGGGACCATGTTTATGTCCGTATGTCTCCGATAAAGGGAGTTCACCGTTTCGGAGTGATGGGTAAACTTGCGCCGCGGTTCATCGGTTCGTTCGCCGTCATTGAAAAATGTGGACCCGTGGCCTATCGCTTGGATTTACCTGCGTCGCTCACAGGTGTTCACAACGTCTTCCACATCTCTCAGCTGAGGAAGTGTCTCAAACCCTCCGCTGAAATCCGCACAGAAGACATAGAAGTTCTCCAACCGCACCTCACGTACACGGAGTATCCAATCCGGATCATCGATGAAAAGACTCGTGCCACAAGAAACCGGACCTTATGGTTCTACAAGGTCTATTGGAGTAACCATACCGCTGATGAGGCGACATGGGAAAGCGAGAATTGTTTACGAACGTATTATCCGGACTTGCTATCATCATATACCCGGATAAGTTTTCCCCGCTTTGCATTTCTTTTGGAATCTCGGGACGAGATTCTTTTTAAGGGGGGATGTAAAATCCCCAAAAGTGGTAGCAAGAAAATTCTGCTCATGTACACTTATGAAAAATGAGGGGAATTAAAACTTTGAATTATAATGGGGTGAGTTCAAAGTGAGGGTTTAAACTTCCCAAAAACTTCCAAACATGGAGATCTAAATGCACAGCTTGGATCTTCATATTCTAAATATTTACCCTTCCAAATTCCAGCTCATTTGGAGGAGTTTTCATATATGTTTGGGATTAAAAGGAAAAGCCCTCTAATCTGAATTTCAAATTCAGTTTCAAATTCCAATTCCCTCAATTTGAAAATTTGGTTTCACAAATGTGTTCTCCACATTCGAATGAGCAGCCATGCCAAAAATTGGAAATTTTGGGGCTGGTTTTCTATGTGTTTGGGACAAACCAAAGTGGACAATTCAAACTCCTTTTCAAATTTAAATGATCAAACCCCATTCAAATTCTACACCAGAATTCAAACCATTTGAATTCAGCAAATTCAAACTTTAACTTTGGGGTGAAGTTAGGCCTTTAATGTTGAGTTGCTGGATGGAAAAATATCAGAAAAATTTGACTAAACAAAGGGAGGAGGTGGGGCCCAATTGTCAGCCACCCAAAGCAAACCAATCGACTGTTTCCCTCTCTCTCTGTTTTCCCGAGCTGATCACCGCGCGCCAGCTCCCGGCCGACCCGTCGCCCGACAGTTCCACCGAGCTGGTTCCCGCTGCCCGACGTCGGCGCGCGCGTGGGCGATACGAGCGGCCGCCCGAGTGCCCCAGCTCTATTTCTCCTCCTCCTCAGCTCGGTTGCTGCGGCTGCTTCGTTCACACCGAACACCACTGATAGCTCTCTCTCCCGATCGACCACCGCCTGCTGAGCTCGGGTGCCCGAGCCATGCATAGCAAAAAGTAGCGCATGGACGTGCTCTAGCCCTCTCCAAAGTTCCTCTGAGGTTTGCCGATCAGAGCTGCTCGAAAAACGCGGAATGGCGCCAAAGCTCTGAGGTGCACCGGAACTCGCCGATCGGCTCACCGTCGACAGCCTCCTCCGGCCACCCTCTTCCCCGACTTTCTGTACAAGAAAGGTGCGTGAGTAGCCCTGGATGGTGTAGCCGCCAGCCGTGTGGCAAAAGATTCATCGAGTAGCTCGAATTTCACTGTTTCCCAAACCCTAGTGTAGAAGGACGAGGCTCGGTTCATACCCAAATTCAGGTTGCACGATCAACCACGCCTCGAGCTCACGTGCACATAGCTTCTGCACTCTCTAGCGCCCATCCCCGACAAAGAACCGAAGAAAACCATCAATTGTTGGCCGTGTTCTAGTAAATTTTCGCGCCGCCAGAGTGTTCCTCATTAGATTTTAGGCACAGGCGGCGAGGATTGAGCCGTCTAAGGCACGGGACAGCCGTTCCGGCGAGGCACAGTCGCTCCTCCGGCGAGGAGGCCGGCCCGGTGCGAGGTAGAAGAAGGTGGGGGCCTGCCCCACCTGTTAGTGGCACCGGGTAGGCGCCGGATCGGGGTGCGGCTCGGGATCTGCCGTGGCTGCGCGGGTTAAACACCGTAGCCCCGGTGTTGCCGAATTCTCACTGGTCCGATTTAAAATAGTGGGCCCAGCCCAATTATTTGAAGTTTCTATTAGGGGAATAATTCCTGGAATTAGCTGATCTTTGCAAGCTCATAACTTTGTGTAGAAAACACCAAAAAGGGTGAGAACAATTTTGTTGGAATCCTCATGAGGAGTACTTCACAGAGAAACCAATTTTAGGCAACGAAAATGCACAGGAATTTCTGTAGAATTGTTTTGTAGTAAATCTTTTAGGGATTTATTTCAGGAGCAATTCTCTATGAATTATTCCCAAATTTGGGCAGCGCATCCTTTCCATAGTTACTGATCTCCAGTAAAATTTGGGCTTCATTGGAGTTCATTTGCTAGGCTAAACTGCCTTCCCAAGTTCAGCCTTTAATTGGAAATTCCAATTTAAACAGAAGCTTTTTCAGAACTCCTGTCCAACTTCAAAAATTCATATCTCTCTGTTGGTAGCTCCAAAAATGGTGAAACAAATTTTGTTAGAACCATGGACACTTACCCTAATCGGATCTTCCACTATTAGCTATGTCAAAGCTCCTGATTTGGGCTCAAAATTCAGAGAAGCATTGTACTTGTAGGAATTTTAAAGACTACATTGTGCAATCACATATCTCCAAATTTGGCTCAAATCATCCTTAGAGAATCTAGTATCTACTGTAAAAATCCCAAAGCCAATTAAGGATCCTAAATAGCAATAGCTATGAATAGTAGTTCAATTCTTATAAATCTTTAATAATTATACATCTATTTTGCTATATTTCATTTAGTGACCGAAGTCGAGGACGCACCAGAGCCTTTGGACGTCCTGCCACCTGAAGTTGACTTCCCATCTAACTCGCAACAAGGCAAGCCCCGGTTTGCACTTAAGTACCTTTTATAAAGCTTTTTATTTGTATCACTTACGTCTAGGGTGAATGTTTGCATTAGAGTTAGGGTGATTGAAACCCCACTTGCATAACCTTTTAAATCCTATGTAGGGTTGGGTAGCTTACAGACTCCACGAGTAGAGAATGCCATGCTAATATGCTTAGGACCTCGGTAGAAGTCGAGTAGTTGGAATCTACTCGTGAGGTAAGGTTTATCACACGGTTTGGTCAGAAAAGAAAATGGCTTAAGAGTGGTGAAAATGAGACCCAGCAGGGTGGATAGGAAGGAGTGAGCGGAGGTCTCACGTGCATTGCCCTGTTGGTGTCGATTGAGGACCGAGTCGTGTGCGGGCCTGCTGAACAAGTGTCGAACAGTACCGGATGGCATACTGACATAAGCAGGAAACCGATGTAAATGGTTAACCTGGGTGCCGAGGCTTACCCAACCGTAAACAGGAGTGGGTTGAGGGTAGCAAGGTGTAAATCTGCCGGTAGGCACAGTCCCGCTCTACGCGGGGACCTCCTACCCATTACGGATGGACCGGTTCGGCATTTGGATTTCCTTTGAAAGGTTGTTGCATGCAACAGAGTAGGAAGGGGTGTGGAATCACGCTTTTGAAAGTGGGTGTATGCAACGTGTTGTCCGGGTGTCTCCTGATTGCAATCACCGTCCGTCGCGGTTATTTGAGTACCGCTTGTTCACTGTTTCATGACGTAGTAAGAAATGAAGTAAGCCAGTTGAATGATAATATGCTGTGATGATAGATTAATGTGTTGAAAACCATGTCTGCTGTAGATGTAGAGCTAATTAAGTTTACTTTCCGCTTTGGGCATCACCACATCAGAGGAAAGCGTTTCTTGTTTGATTGTGGACTTCTGATGTGAGGGCTGCCTAAGGCACATGAATCTGCTGCTATAAAACTGAAAGTAAGGATCAACTTATAGACGTGTCTTTGTCGCAAATTCCTTTTCCTATCATACACATCCCTGCATGTAGAGTTCCATGCTTAGGCTAGACGGTTAAGCCTTGCTGAGCCATCGTGCTCGTGGTTCCAATATTTGAGCTGTATGCAGGTGAGAGCTATGAGGAGGGTTCCGAGGATGAGGCGATACCCCCGTCAGGGTACACGGCCGAGATGGAGCCCTGCACGCCGCCGGGATTTCTCCGATTCCATGCTGCTAGCGTGTAGCGTCCCCGGGCTGGACGGCTGCACTTTTGCATAGTTAGGATGAGAGGCTACTAATGTACATTACTTCTGCTGTATAGTTATATTTTGTAAAAGGCTTCCGCTGCTTTATATCAAATAAAAGTTTGTATGTTGTTCTCTAATCTTTTCGTGTGTGCTGTTGGGTGCCGCATCGCACGGCACCACCCTATGCGATCTTGGAGTGGGTGAACCACGGGGTGGTCCCCACAACGGGCATAGAGAGATGCTCCGTGTAGGGAACTTCCTGTCCGTTTCGGTGCGACCGGTTCGACGTTTGGGATGTTGGGTCAAAGGTTGTCCCGTACGACATCGAGTGAGCGTGTTGTGCAGCTCCACGGGTGGGCGTACATGACGTGCTCTTTGGGGTATCCCTGCAGGTGTATATCGAGTCGATTCGCTGTCCCTCGCGGTGACGAGTACTGCTTTTCACTGAGTCATGATGTAGGCTAATGTATGAATTATGATGATTCAATGTTGCTGTTATGATCTAATTGTATTGTTACATGTGTGCCACCAAATATTTCTTACTAAATTTCAGCTTCATGAACTGTTAACTTGTGGCTAAAAGATGAACTAAGGATGAACTTGTAGGCATGTCCGTTTGCTGCAACCTTACCGTCCCATGTTCATTGTACACTACATGTAGAGTTTCATGCCTAGGTGAGTCGGTTAAGTCTTGTTGAGCCATCGTTCTCATGGTTGCTGCTTAAGTGTTTTTCAGGTGAGGAGCCACCCACGGACTCGGGGTATGAGTCCACCGGCGAGGGTTACCCTCCGTCAGGGACCACGGCTGAGTGGGAGCCGTACACGCCGCGCTGAGCTGAGGAGTGCAGCTAGTGTGGGTTGCCCTAGGGCTGGACAACCGACTTTTGCTAGATAGGCAGGCGTGAGTTGTACAATTTAGACTTCCGCTGTGTAATATGAACAATAGTTTGTAACTGAAGTTTGTACCTGTTTGTACAGTTCAGTTGGTTTCCCATGTAATAAAAGGTGTCCTTATGATGTGTGCTGTCAGGTGTCGCATCGTGCGACACCACCCTCTGCGATCCTGGATGAGCGGATTCCGGTCCGCCACATATCAAAGTACCCAACATCGTCTGGGGTATATAACCGTTCACAAGGATTAACCTTGTGTAACCCACCAAGCGTTCAACTTCTCGCATGGATAAGGTAGACAATACACTTGCTCGATGTGAGGACCAGAGTGCCGACAACCAGGATCAAGTTTGGTGGTGCCACACGCTGGGACACCGGACAACTCACATATGAAAATACAAAAATATTACAACATGGGGTTCATTTAGTTATATTACATCAGAGTGTGAGTTTTAAAATAGAGTTCGGAAATAACAGAAACGCAACTAGATATTACAACTCGACGGATATAGAGGCTCAGGCGGTAGCGACGTATCGAGCCCAATGATGTGAGGGGCCGTCCGCCTGACAGGACGACGCCCCGAACAGGACCTCGTTGGGTGGTGCCGTGATATGCGGCACCCAACAGCACACGGGTCGATGAAACACATCACATTACATAAATCATTTGTGGAAGCGTACAAAAGTGTTTTACAAGTACTTATATCAAAATAAGCTACAGCGGAAGACTATAACTCTCACGACTCCTTTCTAAACTAGCAACAAAGAAACAGTCCAGCCCGCGGGCGTTTCTTACTAGCAACACGAAGAACAATCTGCAGCAGCGAGGATGCTCTTGAGTAACCACTCGGAGGTTCCCGTGTCTCATCGGCATCCCTTCATAAGCATGAAGTCATACCTGCAAAACAACTTGGATAGCATCCCTGAGCATAATGCTCAGCAAGACTTAACCGTCAACCTAAACATGAAACTCTATGTGAGGTTATGAACCTAAAGTAGGATGGCATAATGCATAATAAAACTCGCCTAAAAGTGAATCCTTACTTTCAGGTATTATTTGCAGCAATTTTAAGTAACCTTGGGCATGCCACATCGGGAGTCCACAATGTAATTTGCTCATGGCATAAAAGAATCGAGTTCTGCACTAGCTATTCATCAAAGATGCATAACAAAGATAGTATGACTTCAAACCGAGGTGATTAGTTCCTTTCTCATGCAAGTTCTTACTATGTCACAACTGTGAGAACACGTATGCTCAGTCCATTCCGCGAGCGACAGTGATTCGAATCAATAACACCCGGACTACACGACACGTACGCCCGTACTCGACGTTGCCTACAGCAACCATCACTGACGTCATACGTGGTGGCCTTTCTCCTGTTTCAACCCCGTTGAATCGATCAAGTCGCCCCATACAGTAGCCACTCTCATGGTGCACCTGCCGACATGAGCTGTCGTGAGAATGTTTCCCACATACTGCACACCGGCCGTCTCGTCTGAGGCGACCCAAAAAGGATCAACGACAGCTTCCCGAGGTACATCGGTTTACTGGGTCCATAATACCAGCATGAGTCCGGTACACAACTCAAACTTGTTCAACAGGGCCGCATACGGATCAGTCTATGACGCCCTCATTTCTGTAGAACGCAGAACCTAGAACTGATGCTTGTGTGCCCAGGATGTTCATTACACATACACCTATACTTCACAAACTGAATTCAGAATATATATAACCACGAATAACAGGGTTTATTACAATGTTTCATGAGTCTTGGACTCATTCTAGCAGCGGAAGTCTTCTAACTAGTGCGGAAGCAAACTAAGCAGCAGCAGCGGGTCCATCTCTACTCCATCCCCACAGGCAAGTTGACGGTGGTTTACACTCCTAGTACTCCACAGGGTCTTCATAGTACTCCTCTCCTGTTGCTGATGATGTATGATTATGCAAGTTTGAGTACATGATGTACTCAACAAGTGCGGGAAAATATGATATGTAGCTCACAATAAGGCAGGTATAAAAAGGCTCATTGCAGAAAGCAAAATTTACTTCTCAAAACACGATAAAAACAGCAACTTAGCTTTAAGTGAATGAAATCCCAACATGTATTTAAACATTAACATACCTCCGTTATGATTCATCCCTTTCCATTTCTCAACCAGACATTAATCTTTCTCAACTTTGCTCATGAATACCATCTCGTATTCACTACCATCATTATGAATACCATCTCGTATTCACTACCATTTCATCTCATATTCAATTCCGTCTCATTTCGATACCAAATCTCGTTGCCATGAGTCAACAGTCATGCAACCAATCTCATTACCCGGAGTCAACAGTCCCGAAAACCAAACCATAACCAAACCAAAAACCATAACCTCCCAATAACCATACCAACTAATCATGGAAGTTGTCCAGGCGCTCGTGACCGTAAGCTAGGCTATCATGATAGTTTTAGACTCTGCAGAGTTTGTATCACTTTACCCAAAAGTTTGTGATTTCGTCACCCGTCGGCGACTGTAGAACCTCCATTATACCAGTACACAACCGTCGGTGTATGGCCAAGAGATTACAAAATAGCCTTTACAAAGGGGCTACTAGATGTATGGACTCACTATGGTTTCACCGGCAGGCTATAATCTCCAATTCTCCCACCCATGGGCCCCCTCTTGTGCCATGCAGTTCCCAGGGAAGTCTTCACTCGACTCCCATTCCCCGCGCCTTCCACGGTCCATAACAATCTAGCAACTTACGTAATTACTCAGCTAAGCCGCACCTATACTTGGCCTTGTGGTGGCACTGTTATCCTGGCATGTGCTCGCATGAACCGGTCCTTAGATCTACGGCAAGTAAACCACCATCTCATTCTACCTCATCCACAAACCAAGGCTTGCCTAGATCTCCCTCCGACTCATGTTCATCAATAGCATCCGTTTCTCATTATTCATACGAGTGCAGTTAGCTAGACACATCTATCTCGTTTCCCGTATCCCATGGACTCAGTGAAGCATAAAAGCAAAAACTATACCCGACTCATAAACTTCCCTGGCGACAAGGGTGGTTTAACCAAAACTAGTAAACTCCTATGAAAGGGTTTCCCATCTTGTTCACTCAAGCACACACACCTTTTCGCAAACAAAACAGTTTTACTTGCCTTGTTATTGTGACTTCTGTTGCTCTGGGATCTCGAAATCTTGAGGTTGCAGTTCGTCGTAGATAGCTCCCTGGGCTTGTCCTTCTAATTACGATCACACACATGCAAGATTCACAGCAATAAATCATTATACACAAACTCTATTTTAAGATGCGATGATGCATATGCACGTTGATCCTATAGTACTATCAGTTTTTACGTGTTCTTGCATGGCTTGCATGGGTTTTATGATGAACAAAGGTGTTTGGATCAAATGTGGACGTGGTGATGATCTTGACTCAAGATCTAGATCAAACCTATCAACATGTGATCTGTCCACGAAAAAGCTTCTGTTCGAAAGGATCGAAGAATAGATGCAAAGAAATCACGATGACATCGTAAGGTGGTATTGGAAACCTACCTTACTTCCTTCGGATCCTCCCTCCTAGCAAAACAGATCGTCGGGGCTCTCTTCCGGTGGTGGCGATCGTGTCAGGGCTTCGCCGGCGGTCTCTCTGGTGGTCAAACTCCAGCGAAGTGGTTTAGCTCGGCGAGTTTGGGGGCTAGGGCTTCTATGTTGTTGGCTTAGAAAATAAGTTACGACCAATGGGTTGTTTCGGGTTCTATTTATAATCGGGAAGAGAAGAGTCCTAATCTGATCGGAATTCGAATAAGAGTCCAATTCAAATTGTTTTTTAATCTTACCAACCTATCTTCAATTGATTTAGTGCGGTAGCAACGTGGAATTCGTGTCGGTTTCCTCAGTACTGGGGATTCCCACGCGTACAGAAGCAAAAATTGCTCCAAACCTCGTTACCTTCGCTGTGGTGAGCTCCGGGGGCTCCACGTGTCCAGCAGGGGCCTGGTCTCCCTTTTCCGCAGAGACAAGCTCCGGTTGTGCCGCGTGTCCGGCGGGCGAGACCTCCTTCTTCCTCAGAGGCGAGCTCCACGTGCGCCACGCGTCTTGGCGGGTCGGGATCTCCCATATTTCTAGAGACGAGCTCCGCGTACGCCACGTATCAGTGCCAGACCTCCCCTCTCTTCAGAGGTGGCTCTGATTGTGCCATGTGTCAATTCAGGACCTCCCTCACTTCGGAGGTAGCTCCAAATGTTCCACGTGTCAGAGCCGGACCTCCCCTCTCTTCAGAGATGGCTCCGAGAATGCCACGTGTCCAGTAGCGCCTGACTTCCTTTCTTCTCAGAGACGAGCTCCGAGGTCGACACGTGTCTAACACCGTCGGACCTCCCGGAGGTGAGCTCCGGAGGTGACACGTGTCCGGTAGTGTCGGACCTCCCGGAGGCGAGCTCCGGAGGTGACACGTGTCCAGTAGGACCAGACCTCTCGGAGGTAAGCTCCGAGAGCGACACGTATCCCGTGCTGCTGGTCCTCTCTTTTCTGCGGTGACTAGCTCTGAAGGCGACACGTGTCCTGCGAGGTTGGCCTCGCTCCTCCGCAGACGCTAGCTCTGAGGGCAATACGTGTCCCACGGGGTCGGACCTCTCCCCCTCTACGGGGATGAGCCTCGAGCCTGCCACGTAGCCGGATTAGCGGCGGACCTCTCCCCCTTTGCGGAGATGAGCTCTGAACACGCCACGTGGCCAGCTGCCGTAGAAATTGTCTACAGCGCTCCTCGGCGAACTGGAATTGGCTCTTTTTGGCTATCTTTTTTATTCTTTTTCTGTTTCAACTTATTTTAAAATGTTTTTCTACATGAAACATAAATACATGCAGAAATCGAAAATGAGGGTGTCACACAGTCCTTGAACGACACGGAGATGTCTATAGCACCCAGGCCCCTATGTCCTGCTGCCCCTACAAACCTTCCGGTCTCAACTTTAACTTGCTAATTCATTTATGAACCAATTCCATATGCCCCTGTTGTTCCTGAACATGCGAGTAGCATCTCACCACTCGACTTCTAACAAACCTTACTTAAGCATGGCAGTTCTACACGGTGAAAAACACCTACCCAATACTCCATGGGTTCATTTGGTTATGCACGAGGAGGATCAAACACTAGACTTAATGCACGTTTCATATCTTAACCAAATGTGAATACAAAATAAAAACTTAACAGCTGTTAAATGCAAACCGGAGCTTGCCTCTTTTGCAGGGTAGTCGTATATAATCAGTTAGTGATCTTGGTTGATCAACCCTTGACCCTCCGGAGTCTGATCCACTTCAATGAATCGCTCCTTTGAATCCTTTCCATCGTGAATCCTGATGAAATGTATATGCAAAATTTTTATAGAATGAAATGGAAAGAAGTTAAGACTTAATTTCTTAGGAACAGAGGTTGTGTGGAAAAGCCAAGAATGGCTTGGTTTGCCTCTGTTGTGCAAAGAAACAGAAATGAACTATCTTGGTCTTAAAGTTTTAGCTAGACAATAATTAATTTTCCTAATGATCATAATAGATGAGCTGAAAAGATTTGAATGCAACTGAAGAACAAGAACTCCAATGGCCTAAAAACTTTTACAGCAGGTTATATACTACCTAGGGATTTAGGTTGCCAAATTGCAGCTAATGTGGAGTCAAATTGTGTTCTCCATACTTCTCACAATGTCTTTTATGTATTTCCACATATACATAAGTATGGAGAATAATATCAGGGACTTCTAATGCTCAACTTGAGCTGATAATTTACATGTGAGTTCCTGGTCACATGAAGGTAATTTGATCCAAAATTCAGATCTTTTTCTTGAGTAGTTCTTCTAGAACAATTCTTTAAGCATTTCTACTCTCAAGAATTAATTCTGAAGTAATATGCATTTTCATGCCCAATTAAGTGAATTACAATTTCAAGTATGTCTCAGAGAGCTTGCCTAAATTTTTCCATGATTTGTGGAGCTATGGATTGCCCAAAATAGATTTTAGAAGTGGGGAACATTTTCTGAAATTGTTTCTGGACTCTTATGAACACAGCAGATTGTATTTAGCAAATTCCTACTCAACTGATCTTCAAATGAGCTGAAAATTTGCTAGAAGGTCAACAATATGCTAAATAATATTCTGGTAAAATTTGAGGATTTTTGGATACGCCAAACTCCCTCAATAATTCTTTTTCAAAATACCTTCAAATAATTTTCCAGAATTATATATTGACTTTCATACAAATCTCAGTTCATATTTCGATAGACCTCTGAAAAATGAATCCAACCCAATTGGAATCACTCAATTTGGAGGTTGCTACAAAGAGCTATGATTTTCCAAAGTTTGAGCAATCTCTGGAATTGTTTTTCTACTGCAAAGTCTACTGGGCCCGCTATTTAAATGCCAGCCACTCAGAAGTCAGCCACACCGGGTTCGCAGGGTTTTTGCGCGCCAGCACACCGGATCCGAGCCACAGCTGATCCCAGTTTAAATTTTTCCACCGCTGACAGCAGGGCCCGGCCCCTTCCACCTCCCGCCGTTTCCTCGTGTGCGCCGGAGCAAAACTGGTGCTCGCCGGATCACCGCTGCCAGCCACCGCACGAGTTAAAACTCGCTGCCAGGGCATTAGTGAGGACGGGGAACACGACTGTGGGATCATTTTAGGCTGCCAGCGACCGGAGATACCTCGGCGACGTGCGGCGGCCTCGGTTGAAGTTCGACACCGTCATCCATGAGTTCTAACCGTCCAATCGAGCAACAAAAACGTGCTACAGCACCATTGGGTGATTACCAAGCTCGGCAAGGCCATGAATTAGCTTGGAAACGGCGGTAAATGGGTTGGCACCATGTGCCTGATTGGTCCGCCGTGGTCACCCTCGGTAGAGCTCGGAATACGTCGCTCCGAGGTGTTTTCATGCGAAGGATTCTAAAGGAAACATGATCGCCAGCTAGTCCAGCTGCTTAGTACAAGATTTGATGACCTATGGATGATCAGAGAGGGGTAATTTACAGAATTCGTATAGCTGCTCGGGTTAAACTTGCCGGAGAAAAATCTCGAAATTCACCGTCGAGGCTTCACGGCGTGGCTTGAGCTTTGGGTTAGAGCAGCACGGTGGCCGTGTGCTTCATTTGCCGCCCTTGCTCGGCCGTGAAAACTCCTGTGGAGAGCTGTCCACGAGCGCCCGACCCTCGGCTTGAGCTAGGTCGCCACTGTGGAGGCTGTTCTCGGGCAAACGAGCCAAGAGCTCAGTGGTTTCTGGGTCGGGGAGGTGGAGGCTGAGCTCGGGGTGTTGTTTAGCAGCTCGGGAAGGAGAGGGGAGCGAGCTTCTGCCGATTTCCCGATCGAGCCGAGTAGCGGAGGAAAGAACCAGGTCTGCTCGGTACCGCTCGCGAGGAGGAGAAGGCAAAAGCACTTTGCTTCGGTCAGAGGGGATGATCACGCTGAAGGAACCGCCTTTGGCGCCAGCGCTTGGGAGAAGGCAGCAGGAGGTGCCTCGGCCAGCCCTCGGTGGCACCACGGTGAGAAAAACTGCTCAGTTGCGTCAAACAGAGATATGCTTATGGTGCAAGTCATTGTGTACCAATGACATGTGGGGTCCACCCAAATTTTCATCCCACAATATCTTCTCATGTTGTTCTCCACAAATTCCAATGTTTGAAATTTAATTGTGGGATAGCAATTGAATCTTCCCAACTTCAGTTTAATCTTGGATAGCAAATTTGAATTTGGATGGGATTTGAAAATGCTTCCATAATTCCTTTTTGGAGCCCACCCTAAAAATGAAAAGTTTGTCTTCAAACTTTTTCCACAATTTCCAACTATATGGCTGCATGTTTATTCCACATGTTTGGTCACCATTTGGGGGATCTTTGAATTTAAAATCTGATTTTCAAACTTACATGCAAAGAGGTATTTAAATCCTTATTGGTTCAACACTTTCAAATAAAAATGTGAGCCTCGTTTTGGATGATCATCCATGTATCACTTTGCATGAAGAAAAGTTTTAGCAAGTCCCATATTTTATGCCTTTGCCACACATATGAATTCAAACCTTAGTTTTATTCATGTACATGTTTTGGGACTTTTACATTCCTCCCCCTTAAAAGAATCTCGTACCGAGATTACAAAAGAAAAACGAGATGGGAGAGGTAATTACAAACTGTACAAAGCTAAAAGTTCCGGATTGTTGGTGCGGAGGTAATCTTCACTTTCCCACGTCGCCTCTTCCGCGGTATGATTACTCCATAGCACCTTGTAAAATCTGATCGTCCGGTTCCGGGTTACCCGGGTCTTTTCATGCAAAATCTGAACCGGTCACTCGGTGTAGGTAAGGTCCGGTTTCAACTCGTCGATTTCTTCGGTACAGACAGCAGCGGTGAATTTGAGGCACTTCCGCAGCTGTGACACATGAAATACATCATGAAAACCCGCAAGACTTGCCGGTAGTTCCATCCGGTAGGCTACGGGTCCGCACTTCTCTGTGATAGCAAAATGACATATAAAACGGGGAGCGAGTTTCCCCTTTACACCGAACCGGTGAATTCCCTTTATCTAAGATACACGAAGATACACGTGCTCTCTAACGTCAAAGTGCAACGGCCTATGCCTCTGATCAGCGTAGCTCTTCTGCCGGGATTGTGCAGCCTTTAAGTTCTCTTGTATCAACTGAACTCAGTCTTCGGCTTCGTTCACAAGATCAACCCAAACAGAACTCTTTCGCCGGACCCACACCAATTCAACGGTGTTCAACATTTCAGGCCGTAGAGAGCTTCATACGATGCCATTTTAATACTCGCTTGATACACATTGTTGTATGAAAACTCTGCCAACGGTAGGTGATCATCCCAATTCGTACCGTGGTGGATGGCACACACTCTCAACATGTCCTCAAGCAATTGGTTGACCCTCTCAGTTTGTCCATCGGTCTGAGGGTGATATGCGGAGCTCCTAATAAGCTTGATGCCCAACAAGGCGTGCAGCTGCTCCCAAAACCGAGCAACGAACAGCGCACCTCGATCAGAAATGATGGTCTTTGGGACACCATGTGAGCATATAATTCTGGAGATGTATAACTCCACATATTGCTTGGCTCAAAACTGAGTGTTCACCGGTATGAAATGAGCTGATTTTGGCAACCGGTCGACTATCACCCATATCGAGTCATGCTTCCGGGATGTGAGCGGTAATCCGACGATGAAATCCATACTCACATCCTTCCATTTCCATGCCGGTATCTTCAGAGGTTGTAGCGGTCCGGCTTTCCGCATATGATCAGCCTTAACCCGTCTACATGTATCACATTCAGATACGTATTTAGTGATTTCCCTCTTCATCCGCGTCCACCAAAATTTCTGTTTCAAATGTTGGTAAATCTTGTTACTGCCGGGATGAATGGAAAACTTAGACAGGTGGGCTTAATCCAATATATTCTTCCGGAGTTTCATATTACGCGGTACCACTATGCGGTCGTTGAACCATATTGTACCGTTTTCATCCTTCCGGAAACATTTCACCTCTCCGTTGTCTAGTCTTCTCCGTATGTGAGACATACCTCTGTCTCTTCTTTGAGCCTCAACGATCTCTTCATGGATTGTTGGAATGAGCGCGAGATTATAAAGCGCGCCATACGGAGTGACACGGAGACTTGGTTCTTCATCTTCCAACTCAGCAGCCGCCAAGTTGTGAACGTGGGCTTTCCAACTAAGCATGTCGGCAACCACGTTTGCTTTTCCCGGATGGTAGTGGATCTCAATTTCATAATATTTTATGAACTCCAACCATCTCCGCTGTCTCATATTCAGCTCCTTCTGCGTGAAGATATACTTCAAGCTTTTATGGTCGGTGTAGAGGTGAACAAGATTACCCAGTAGATAATGCCTCCACATCTTTAACGCCAACACCACTGCAGCAAGCTTGAGATCGTGAGTTGGATAATGCTACTCGTGGTTTCGTAGTTGACGAGACCCATAGGCGACTACACGCCCTTCTTGCATCAAAACACAGCTGAGACTGATGCCGGATGCATCACAATAGACGTCAAATGGCTTCGTCGTGTTCGGCTGAGCAAGAACTGGAGCTGTTGTGAGATGTTCAACCAATGTCTTGAATGCGACTTCACATGCTGAATTCCACATGTATTTAGTGCCATTCTTCAGCAGCTCCGTCATTGGTTTAGCAATTTTTTAGAAGCTTGGAATGAACCTCCGATAATACCCCGCTAAACCTAGGAAATTTCAGACCTCGTGGACTGATTTGGGAGATTTCCACTTCAGCACTTGTTCAATTTTGCTGGGGTCCACGGCAATGCCTTCTGCTGAAATAATATGGCCTAAGAAAGGCACTTGATTAATCCAGAATTCGCACTTGCTGAACTTGGCATATAATTTGTGCTCCCACAACCGTTGTAGCACGATACGCAGATGTTCAGCGTGCTCTTCTTCAGATTTGGAGTAAACCAATATGTCGTTGATGAATACCACGATGAACTTGTCTAACTCCGGCATGAACACAGAATTCATCAAGTACATGAAGTGTGCCGGAGTGTTGGTTAACCCAAATGACATGACGAGGTACTCATAGAGTCCGTATTTCATCGAGAAAGCTGTCTTCGGTATGTCCTCCGATCGGATTTTGATTTGATGATATCCCGACCAAAGATCCATCTTCGAAAATACCTTTGCACTCACAAGTTGATCGAACAAGATGTCGATGCGAGGCAAAGGATACTTGATCTTTATCGTGACAGCATTTAGAGGACGGTAATCAACACATAGCGGCAGTGTTTCGTCCTTCTTCTTAACGAGCAGCTCAGAGCAACCCCAAGGTGAAGAACTTGGTCGTATGAAACCCTTGCTCATGAGTTCATTTAGTTGCTCCTTCAACTCCGCTAGCTCGTTAGGTGCCATCTTGTAAGGCCTTCATGAGATAGGCGTCGTTCCCGGCGCCAGTTCAATCTTGAACTCGACGTCCCGTTCGGGCAGCATGCCCAGTAAATCGTCGGGATAATCACGTACCACCGGAATATCTTCAAGTTTAATAGCTTCCGTGTGGTAGGCCCTCTACCATATCTTGATCATCGCTGTCTAAAAACAGCGTGTGCTGTCCGTGAATCGGCGAGTCAATCTGGACAGTCCGGTTACCAATATTGAGAACGGCACCGTGACGATTTAACCAAGACATCCCCAATATTATGTCTATCTGCTGCCTATCCAACATAATCAGCAATGTTGGGTATATTTTTCCGCCCAAACACAAAGCTGGTCGGGACACAATCTGATTAGCAGAGATATTTCCTCCCGGTGAACGGATAAGGTAACTCGTTGTGGGAGTATTGGTGGATAATTGGTGCTGATCCACGCATGTTTTGCTGATGAAATTGTGGGTTGCACCGGAATCAAAAAGTATGAACACGGGCACGTCTTTGAGAGTGAACATGCCCACTAACACCGGTGCTCCCTCCAGGACATCCTCAATAGCAAGATGTAGCACACTCCCAGATTGCAATGCTGTTATATTCACTTGAGCAGGTGGCGGATACCACGTGATAATGATGGTTTTCTGGTGTTCAGCAACTTCTCCCGTATTCCTGCCTAAAATGCCCAGAACGGTGGCAATAAGAACACGGAGGTTTCCCCGGTTCTTCGTTCACTTGTGGTTGAGAAGTTGATGTACTTGGCTGCTGCGATGATGCAACAGGTATCATTCATTGCTGCGACAATGGTGTTGCTTCAAGACATGATTCTTGAGCAGGAAATCTGTACGGAGTTGCTCTTACTGGCATTTGCCATAGTTCATCGGATGGTGTATGATACACCACACGGTATTTACGAGGAACAACTGGTGTGTCTTCTTGCACATAATCTCGGTCCCTCTTCTCTGCTTGACACTCAAGCGTCACTTGTTCTTGCATCAGTGCAGCACTGATCAACTCGGTGTAATTTCCTTGATTGAACAAATCTAAGTTATCTTTTAATATGGCACTCAGGCCATAGAAAAAGTAGTCACACCTTGCAGCTTCGCTCGTCGTATAAGCAGGAGCATATTGTGCCAAAAGGTTGAACTGTTTGACATAATCGAGGAAACTCATGTCCCCCTGCTTCAAGTTCCTAAATTCTTGCTGCTGGGCCTTGATAAAACCCATAGGAATGTGACGAGCACGGAATGCTTCACGAAATTCCATCCATTCCACTTGATGGCCTTCCGGAACGGTGGCGAGATAAGTGAACCACCAATTTCTGGCGGCTCCATGGAGCTGTTGAGCTGAAAACAAAGTCTTCTGATATTCATCTCACTCAAACACTCCAAACTTGGACTCCATAACTCGAAGCCACTGATCAGATTCCACTGGTTCGTTGGCTTCCGTGAAAATTGGTGGTTGTGTCGCCAAGAAGTCCAAATAGGCGTTCCGAGGTGGAACGACCTGTTGTGTACATTGAAGTAAGCCCTGTTTTACCAAGGTTTGGAGTAGTGTTGTGTTCTATTGACTTGACTCGACCATCTGATCCATGACACCCGCACATACCCTTGATGGTGGTGCCCGTGGTGGAGTCGAATCATCGCCGTCTCGGCGAGAACCTTAAGCCCTACTCGGAGAATGAGTACGCACCATACTGCAAAAGAATAATTTTTAGGGGAGTCAAAACATGATCTCAGCAGTATGTGAAAGTATGTAAAACATGAACATGCTAATACTTTATGAAAGCATAACAAAATTTCATGTTTATACATCTCCCTAAAGCCAACAGAATCAGTCCCCTATTCTGTACAGAACAGACCTTTCTGTACTTAAACCAGATTTTGATCCGGTTAGAAGCATTCTCATAACTCAAGTCGCATACCAAAGTTAAAGATAACTTCTGCATCTTTCGAACGAGTACTCACATGCCCCTAGATCATTTCTGGATCAAAAGATATGATTGTTCAAAGTTGACAGAATTTCTGGATAAAATTTGCCAGCATCTCCTTTGTATGTTTCTGTTTTCATCACAGTTGTTCTTAAAATAGGAGTAAAATTATGAACAAACTATGAACTACAAAATCGTTGAAAATTTCATAACATTTCCAACGGTTTATCATATGACCCTTAGAGATTTTTCTACGGAGAGTTATGTCTATTTTACAGAAACATCCAGAGAGGTTTGTAGCTGTCCTGTTTTCTGGACAGTTTGCATTCATCTGGACATTCAACCAAGTTGGCGTCTGATTTTGCTCTGGAGGTCTTCAGAAAAGATGTAGAACACTTCAAAAAATTTCCAGAACTGTATCATATACCTCCATTGGGTCAAGCTACTCAAAGTTATGCTCTGCCAAAGTCCAGCAAAAATTTCTGCCAGAATAGAGCACTCTGTTTTTGGATCAAATGAAGCCTAGCAAGTTTCTTCTTTGAAGCTTAGATCAAATGAAGAGCTCAGTAACTAATATGTGCTTTCCAACATCCATTTTTAGTTTGAAATTTAGTCATGAATGATTTCTTCCTAGGAAATAGAACTATCCAGTGTAGTACGGTGGCGATGCACCGTAAGACATATGATGGTACTACGTTACCTCACCAAAGAAGAACCTAACCGGATTACACCGGCATATACATATCTTTAGGTGGCACTAAAATGGTCATTCACAAACGTGTTCTACACGTACTATGGTTTTCGTGGTTAGTACCTACATAAGACACAATCAATCATCAGGTTCAGCTGCACACCGAACCTGGTCCCAATACAGTTTGTACACCCGACCGTCATCACTCGCCCAGGTGTTCTCAAGCCAAACACGCCTTGAGCTACGTGTTCACGTTACTGACCACGTGACAGGGTCTCCCATACTTGCCCAAAGCACGCCAGGGACGGGCGTTGCTCGAATACCCCAAACGACATGAAGAGTCATAGAGGATACTAAAGCGAGTCGGGTTACGTGCAACCCATGGGACTCCACCCTTCAGCTTGTGCGCACTGGTGGACAGCGCTTACGTGCACCCACAAAGACATAGAACATCCCGAGATGCATGATTTTCCAACATAACAAATAGGTTAGGTTGCCACCTTCATAATATGCTAATAGTAGTCCTTATGTGGGCCTAATACCGTTATCTCACCGTATCCTAAGTTTTTTAACGTAATATGATGCTCAATCCGTGCGCTATCTCTAATGCAGCTCTGATACCACGCTGTGAGGGGCCATCCGCCTGACAGGACGACACCCCGAACAGGACCTCGTTGGGTGGTGCCGTGATATGCGGCACCCAACAGCACACGGGTCGATGAAACACATCACATTACATAAATCATTTGCGGAAGTGTACAAAAGTGTTTTACAAGTACTTATATCAAAATAAGCTACAGTGGAAGACTATAACTCTCACGACTCCTTTCTAAACTAGCAACAAAGAAACATTCTAGCCCGCGGGCGTTTCTTACTAGCAACACGAAGAACAATCTGCAGCGGCGAGGATGCTCTTGAGTAACCACTCGGAGGTTCCCGAGTCTCATCGGCATCCCTTCATAAGCATGAAGTCAAACCTGCAAAACAACTCGGATAGCATCCGTGAGCATCACGCTCAGCAAGACTTAACCGTCACCCTAAACATGAAACTCTATGTGAGGTTATGAACCTAAAGTAGGATGGCATAATGCTTAATAAAACTCGCCTAAAACTGAATCCTTACTTTCAGGTATTATTTGCAGCAATTTTAAGTAACCTTGGGCACACCACATCTGGAGTCCACAATCAAACAAGAAACGCTTTCCCCCGATGTAATTTGCTCACGGCATAAAAGAATCGAGTTTTGCACTAGCTATTCATCAAAGATGCATAACAAAGATAGTATGACTTCAAACTGAGGTGATTAGTTCCTTTCTCATGCAAATTCTTACTACATCATGACTGTGACAACAAGTATGCTCGGTACATTCCATGAGCTACGGTGATTCGAATCAATAACACCCAGACTACACGACACGTATGCCCGTACTCGACGTTGCCTACAGCAACCATCACTGACGTCGTATGTCGCAGCCTTTCGCCCGTTTCACTCCTGTTGAATCGATCAAGTCACCCCGTACAGTAGCCACTCTCATGGTGCACCTGCCGACATGAGATGTCATGAGAATGTTCCCCACATACTGCACACCGGCCGTCTCGCCTGAGGCGACCTGAAAAGGCTCAATGACAGCTTCCCAAGGTACATCAGTTTACTGGGTCCCATAATACCAGCATGAGTCTGGTACACAACTCAAACTTGATAAACAGTGCCGCATACGGATCGGTCCTTGAACGAAACGGACAGGTCTATAGCACCCAGGCCCCTATGTCCTGCTGCCCCTACAACCTTCCGGTCTCAACTTTAACTTGCTAATTCATTTATGAACCAATCCCGTATGCCCCTGTTGTTCCTTAACGTGCGAGTAACATCTCACCACTCGACTTCTACCGAGCCTTACTTAAGCATGGCAGTTCTATACGGTGAAAGACACCTACCCAATACTCCATGGGTTCATTTGGTTATGCACGAGGAGTATCAAACACTAGACTTAATGCACATTTCATATCTTAACCGAGTGTGAATACAAAATAAAAACTTAACAGCTGTTAAATGCAAACCGGAGCATGCCTGTTTTGCAGGGTAGTCGTATATAATCAGTTAGTGATCTTGGTTGATCAACCCTTGACCCTCCGGAGTCTGATCCACTTCAATGAATCGCTCCTTTGAATCCCCTTCGTCGTGAATCCTAATGAAATGTATATACAAAATTTTTATAGAATGAAATGGAAAGAAGTTAAGACTTAATTTTTTAGGAACAGAGGTTGTGTGGAAAAGCCAAGAATGGCTTGGTTTGCCTCTGTTGTGCAAAGAAACAGAAATGAACCATCTTGGTCTTAAAGTTTTAGCTAGACAATAACTAATTTTCCTAATGATCATAATAGATGAGCAGAAAAAATTTGAATGCAACTGAAGAACAAGGACTCCAATGGCCTCAAAACTTTTACAGCAGGTTCTACACTACCTAGGGATTTAACTTGCCAAATTGCAGCTAATGTGGAGTCAAATTGTGTTCTCCATAATTCTCACAATATCTTTTATGTATTTACACATATACATAAGTATGGAGAATAATAAAAGGGATTTCTAATGCTGAACTTGAGCTGATAATTTACATGTGAGTTCCTGGTCACATGAAGGTAATTTGATCCAAAATTCAGATCTTTTTCTTGAGTAGTTCTTGCAGAACAGTTCTCTAAGCATTTCTACTCTAAAGAATTAATTCTGAAGTAATGTGCATTTTCATGCCCAATTAAGTGAACTACAATTTAAAGTATGTCTCAGAGATCTTTCCTAAATGTTTCCATGATTTGTGGAGCTATGGATTGCCCAGAATAGATTTTAGAACTGGGAAACATTTTCTGAAATTGTTTCTGGACTCTTATGAACACAACACATTGTATATAGCAAATTCCTACTCAAATGATCTTCAAATGAGCTGAAAACTTGCTAGGTCAAGAATATGCTAAAGAATATTCTGGCAAAATTTGAGTATTTTTTGATAAACCAAACTCCCTCAATATTTTTTTCAGATTAATTCAAAGAATTTTCCAGAATTATATATTGATTTTCTGTAAAAGCCCAAGAAAAGGGAGTTGCAAAAACTTTTCTTCATCTCACAACACCCCAGTTTTCGTTGGGGATATCTTAGGAAATATGGTGAAGAGCAAGTAACCTTCATCAAAAGAGTGATTATAGGGGAAAGTCTTCCTTTTCACAAAGTGGGATTTGGACATAGGAACAGGGGAGGTTGAGCTCACCCCTAGAACTTAAAAAGTCTTGGGAAGGTTCAGTCCAAGTTTCATAGAAATCCAACACTTTTTGAGGCACTTTGGGTTATTTGAAAAAGAGGCCAATTTGAATTTAATTCAATTTGCAGCAACTTTCATCGCCCAAATTCAAAAGTTAGCTTCATATTCTTATTCAGCACATTTTTGTGAGCTCACACACCAATTTTCACTCCATTTGGAGTTGATCTTGACATGAGCTAAGTGGGACGAATTCAAACTTTATTTGAATTCAAAACTAAACTTGTGCTGAAATTCACCCAAGCCGAACCCAATTTGAATTCTATTCAATTCAAATGGCTCAGGGGTGAATAATTTGAATCACCAGGGGTATTATGGGGCTCACTGTTTACAACAGTGATTTGGAGTAAATTTCAGAGGTCAAAACCCCGGGTGGGACCCACATGTCATAGAGGGGAGAAGGAGAAACTTGCACCCAAAGTCAGAGTCTCGGTGGGAAATTCCACCGAGCAGCTGTCGGCTGTGCCACCGAGCAGCTACCGGCGCCACCAGCTGCTTCCCTCTCCGCGCTGGCACCCAGGGCGGCTGGCTCGCGTCCCCACGCGACCGGCACCGCCTCAGCCGAGCAGGAGTCGGACGGCTTTATCTTCTCGCGGGCAAACCCGAGCAGCGGCCTTGTTTCTCGCCACAGCTCTCTGCTCAATCGGGAAAACCAGCAAAACCATCTCCTCCTTCGTCCCTGAGCTGCTAGACAGCCACCTGAGCTCGCACTCCACCTCTCCAACGCCAGAAACCTCGAGCTCCGACCTCCTTTTGCCCGAGAGCGATTGCCACAGCGGCGACTCAACCTCAGCCGAGAGTCAGGCGCCCGTGGGCAGCGTTCCACAGGCATTTTCACGGTCCAGCGAGAGAGACAACAGGAGTGCACGACCACCGTGCTGCTCTCCTCCAAGTTTGGAAGCCAACCGTGAAGAATCCGCAGAGAATTTCCAGTTTTTGCTCCGGCGACCGTAAACCGAGCTTCCGGTACGGTTTCTTTAAATTCTCGCTCTATGGTCTTTCGGAGGTCATCAAATATTGCACATACACGCTGGACTAGCCGGTGATCAAGTTCTTTTCTACATCCGTAGCGTGAAACTGTCTAGGAGTGACGAATTTCGAGCTCGATCGAGGGCGGTCATGGCGGGCACGATCGGTCACACGGTGCCGACCGACTTGCCGCCATCCCTGAACCCTTTTGATACCTTGTCGAGCTTCCTAGAGGCACACTGATGCTGTAGGGCCGTTTGTTCGAGGTGTTGGCGGGTTTAGAAATCACGGTCGACGGTGTCGAACCTCAACCGAGGCCGCGGCACGTCGCCGAGCTACTTCCGGTCACCCCCAGCCCGACCTGACACCACCGACGTGTTCCTCGACGTCGACAACCCCCTGGCGGCGAGTTTCAGACCATGGGAGGTCCGGCAGCGGCGAGCCGGCGAGCCCCGAGTCTGCTCCGGCGAGGTCGGCGGCGCGGGCGCGAGAGAACGGCGGGAGGAAGACGAAGCCGGCTGGCCCACGTGTCAGCGGCTGAAGAATTTAAATCGGGATCGGGTGGCCAGGGATCGGCTCCGCTGGTGTGCAAATACCCTGTGAGCTCCGGTGTGCCGGACACCTCCGCGCTCGACACGTGTGGTATCCCCGGTGTGCCGGACACCTCCGCGCTCGACACGTGTCCCCGCGGGCCCCGAGAGTTTAAACTTTTTCCCCGATTTTCAGAATTCTTCCAAACTTCAAATCCTCAGAACTTTGGCTAGAAAGCTCCAAATCGAGTGAATCAAATTTTGCTGGATTCAGCTCTCTGAGCACTTTCCAGCAATACCAAACTCAGCTCATGAAAGTGAATAGTTTCCCAGAATTAAATCCCTAAAGTTTAAACTGTTTGGAATTTTATCTGGAGAATTACATTATGAAAAATTCTGAAATTTGGCTGAAAGGTTCATTGGAAAATCCCTGAATCCCAGTAAAAATTTTCAGACTCATCCAAGTTCATTTAGTTACCCTAATTGGGTGATTAAGGGGACTGCCCAGAAAAAATAGAAAAATGTACAGAAACATTTTTCAGATTTTCTCCAATCTTAATTAGGACATAACTTTAACCAATTCCATTAGAACCGTCCTAAATTCTAGTTTCCAGAAAGTAATGGTGGGAGCCATGAAAAACCCTGGAATTACTTAGGGGCTCAATTATTGACCAAAGAGGCTTTTATTTGTACAAGGTTCGATTGAACTTTGTTTCAAATAAAACCTGGGCACAACTCGGGTTAGACCCCTACCAATCCACCATAAAAATTTCAGAACCAAAGGGGAGGGCTAGCTAGAGTTATTAGCAATTATGTATTTAAGTTCACACATTGCATTTGGATTTACATGTAGTATTGTATTCAACGTGTAGCCATTGAAGAAGAGACCCCGGAAGTGCTGGATTTCCTCCTTCCGGAAGAGGAACTAACCCCTGACCAGCAGCAACAAGGCAATCCCCGGTTTGCATTAACCTTTTTATAAATTTTATTTTGTTTACATGTGTCATATGAAGTATGTATGTGCATTAGGTATAGGATGAATGAAACCCCACTTGCATAACCAAAGGTTCCTAGAAGAGTGAGGGTAGTGTTTAGAACATCAAGTAGAAAGGCTATGCTTAAAGATTCATAGGGCTTCGGTACAAGTCGAGTAGTTGGAATCTACTCGCGAGATAGGCTTGGGGACACACGGGTTCGGTTGAGTGATGTGAGATCACTTTAGTAATGAAAATGAGACTAGGCAGGGGCTAGGGCGCAGCAAGAGAGAGTCTTGTGTGCGCGGCCCTGCCCGTGTCGATTGAGGACCGATCCGTGTGCGGCCCTGCTGAACAAGTATTGAACGTACCGAAGGCATATCGGATATATGGGCCCCGATAAACTGATGTAGCCTAAACCTCCGGGCGTCGAGGCATAATGCACCGATTTATAGGTGTAGGCTGAAGGCAGCAAGGTGGAAATCTGCCAACGGGCATAGAGAGATGCTCCGTGTGGGGAACCTCCAGCTCGTTTCGGTGCGACCGGTTCGACGTTTGGGCTGTTGGGTGAAAGGTTGTCCCGTACGACATCGAGTGAGCGTGCTGTGCAGCTCCACGGATGGGCGTACGTGACGTGCTCTTTGGGTTTCCCTGCAGGTTTATATCGAGTCGATTCGCCGTCCCTCGCGGTGACGAGAAGCGCTTGTTCACTGCGTCGTAACGTAGCTTAATGAATGGAATGTTATGATTCAATATTGCTTTTATGATGTAACTGTATTGCTACATGTGTGCCACCAAATATTGCTCACTAAATTTCAGCTTCATGAACCGTTAACTTGTTGCTAAAAGATGAACTAAGGATGAACTTGTAGGCGTGTCCATTTGCTGCAACATTGCTATCCTATGTCATGGTACACCTCATGTAGAGTTTCATGCTTAGGTGAGTCGGTTAAGCCTTGCTGAGCCTTCGTGCTCACGGTTGCTGCTTAAGTGTTTTTCAGGTGAGGAGCCACCCACGGACTCGGAGTACGAATCCACCGGCGAGGGTTACCCTCCGTCGGGGACCACGGCTGAGAGGGAGCCGTACACACCACGCTAAGCTGAGGAGTGCAGCTAGTGTGGGTTGCCCTAGGGCTGGGCAACCACTTTTGCTAGATAGGCGGGCGTGAGTTGTATAAAAGAAACTTCCGCTGTGTAATAAAAACCCTAGTTTGTAACTGAGAAGTGTACTACTTTGTACATTCAGTTTGTTTTTCCCATGTAATATAATGTGTTCTTATGACGTGTGCTGTCGGGTGTCGCATCGCGCGGCACCACCCTCTGCGATCCTGGATGAGCGGATTCCGGTCCGCCACAGCCTGGTATCAGAGCTGCAGTGGGGATAGCACAGTACTTAAGGACAGCATTATGGGGAAAACTTAGGTATACGGTGAGGATTCGGTAGCTGCCCAAGTAAGGACTATACTAGCATAGTTACTTAAAGTGGCAAAGGCTAACTTATGTGTTATAATTCTGAATTTCAATTATGTAACGACGCACCTACGCTCTGGTAAGTATGGTAAGGAACGCCACCGAAAGCGGTTCAATTTCGGTTAGCTCCCCCTGACGAGGAACGTGGTTCAGGGATTGATCTCACAGCTTGGTGTGAGATGTCAATATGAAGCTCTTGGACTCTTCATGTTCCTGAGTTCATATGAAACGCTGATCCCTAGCGTGCATTAGGCAAGTAAGTGGAGACCCCATCGCGTGGTCAGTAACGCGAGAGTGTGTTCGTCTGGAAATAGCCCAGGAGGACATACGCAGCGCTTGCCATCGGCATGCCCTGCCGGGCAGTAGGTGGTATCTGTTGGGTTGATAACATTCCCAACCGTGACGACCCGTTCATGACATACTTGGGTTCCCCGTTGTGTGGTGTTGAAACACGATCACGTACCTTGAGACGTGACCTAGCTCAAGGACGGCCGTATGGAAATGATACGGGCGTTTGTATTTACTTTCAAATATGGTACTGCCTGAAATGGAAACAAATCCTTGAGTGCACCATTATTGTGTGGTCTTCTGCAGGTACTAACCACGTATGTATCCATGTAGAAAACGTGTGCGAGAGACCGTTTAGTGCCACACTTGAGACGTATATGCCAGTATGATCCGGTTAGGATTTTCTTTTGTGAGGAACGTAGTACCGAGATATTGTAGGCATATGCATGAAAATATTGCGAACAAGGAACTAAAATCATTAGGTTCAACATTTAGGACCCTGGTTGGGTATAAGAATGGGATAGTGGAGCAGTGTAGCCAAGAGACTGAAAAACAGAGTGCTCTGTTTTGGGCAGCAAGGTTGCCGAACTTTAACAGAGCACAACTCAGAGGTCCTTTAGCCCAGAGAGGGTGCTATATAGTTCTGGAAAGGTATTGAAGTACTCTATAACTTTGTTGTAGACTTCCAGAGCTGAAACACACCTTAAGGTGGCTGAAATCCCAGAGGAAGGTAAACGGTCCAGAACCAGGACAGAGTAAAACATTCTCTGAACTTTTCTGTTTTTCAAATATAACTCCCAGTATAAAAAAATTAAAATTTTCATATGATACATCCTTAGAAAGAGTAAAAGATGTGTGACAACTTTGCAATTCAAAGTTTCTGAAATTTCAGCACAGATTTCAGTGGAAACCAGGGTTGAAAACAGCCACTTCCGAGGGAGGTGCTGTTAAAATTCTTCCAGAAAGTCTGCCAACTTTGAATTAGCATAACCTTTTTAACCAAAGCTGATCTGGGGGCAAATGAATACTCGTTGGGAAGATACTGAAGTTGACTTTAACTTTGGTATTCAACTTGAGTTGTGAAACTGCCCAGAACCAGATCAAAACTTGGAATAGGTAGAAACTGGTCATTCTGACAGAAGAATGACAGTTGAACTCATTGGAGAGGGTGTTGTACCCTAAGGGTGGTATACGTGATGACAACGCGATAGTAATGTCTCGTAGAGACCAAACCTAGTTATGGTGAGCTTCCAAAGTGGAGGTTCATCAAGTTGGATTAAACTAGCTTGTGTTTGGTCTGATAATGGTGTAGCTTGTGCAAAGTTATTACATTATCTACTTACGAGATATTTCGCATGTTTTGTTGTCATAATGTTTTTACGCCCAGTTTTATTGGTCTGCATGAAACAATGCTGCGGGACTGATGATTATTGTCGTGTGGTTGCAGATGGTTCGCACTAGGACCACGCACGAGGTTGGTGGCTCTAGCCAACAGGGAGGTGATGACTCCCAGCCACCGGCCTACGACAGCACCCCGCAGCCGCAGACACCACCGCCGCCCCCGCTTACTCTAGCGGATGTGATAGCGGCATTGGTGGGAGGTCGTGAGGAGCAGACCGACCTGCTCCGCACGATCGTGCAGAATACGTCCCGGTCAGGGGGACGTCAAGATAGAGGGCCTCGGGAGCCCCGTGATGTGTCGTACTCGGATTTCATGAGTACGCACCCTCCAGTGTTCACCGAAGCTAAGGAACCACTGGAGGCGGACAACTGGCTGCGGACCATCGAGTCCAAGTTCGGGCTGCTCCAATGTACGGAGCGGCAGAAGACCCTGTTCGCAGCACAGCAGCTCCACGGTGCCGCTGGTGCGTGGTGGGCGAATTATGTCACCTCACGTCCGGCTGGCCATGCCGTGGAATGGCAAGAGTTCCGGGAGGCGTTCCACGCCTATCATATTCCTCCCGGGATCATGAAGAGGAAGTTCCAAGAATTCTTGGAACTGAAGCAGGGCGGGAGGAGTGCCCACGACTACTCCCGTGCCTTCAACCATCTGGCGCAGTATGCGTCAGACTATATCTCCACGGAGGAGAAGAAGAGGGAGCAATTCTATCGGGGGTTACACCCCGAAATGAAGACGCACCTCGTTCAGTGGAATCACGGCACTTTCAATGATCTAGTCAATGCCGCGATTATGCAAGAGGATGCTCAGCCGGAGTTGGCAGCTGAGCAGAGGAAGCGCAGCGCTCCACCTAGCAGCGGTGGTGGCGCGCCCCAGAAGTACTGTAGGGTGTATCGGACACCATCCGGCCAGCAGTGGCATCCACCGGCGCGACCTCAACGGTTCAGGGGACGTCCGTTCCAGTCACCCTCGTTCCGTCCGCCGATGCCACCACCAAGACAGCAACAGCAGCAGCAGACGGTGCCCCGGGCGTTTCCACCGCCACAACGCGCCCCGGGATTCCGTCCACCGATCAGCGGGGGACCGCCCCGTTTCACCTGCTTCACGTGTGGCCAGGTGGGCCACTTCGCGAAGGACTGTCCCCAGGGGCAGCAGAGCAGCGGGCAAGCCCAGCTCCAGGGCGGTCCTCGAGGCCGACCTCCGGTGAAGAAGGTTGGTCAGCGGACTGGAGGCATCCGCAACCTCGACAATGAGGACGCCCCAGAGGGAGACAACGTGCTGGCGGGTACGTTCACTCTCAACCATCAAGCCATCATAATATTGTTTGATTCTGGTGCAACCCACAACTTTATAAGTGCATCATATGTGGCTAAGCATCAGCTGGAAGCCTTTCCAACCGAGTGTTCTTATATGATCTGCTCACCGGGCGGAAAGATTTCAGCAACTATGATGGTTCCAAAAGCACCATTATGCTTAGGTGGGAAGATATATCCCACCACTATGATTATATTAGGGGGGCAGAAGATCGATGCAATCTTGGGAATGTCATGGCTAAGTTACCATGGCGCTGTCCTGGAATCTCTAACACGGACGGTTCACCTCAACTCCCCATTACACCGTCCGCAGTCCCTCCTATTAGATAACCCCGTCCGGGAGGTTTCAGCAGTCAACAATACTGAAGCCCTCAAGTTGAAGGACATTCCCGTAGTCCGGGAGTACCCCGACGTGTTCCCGGATGATCTTCCGGGCATGCCACCTGAGCGGGATGTCGAGTTCAAGATCGAGCTCGCACCCGGGACTACGCCCATATCACGGAGACCATACAAAATGGCTCCAAATGAGCTGGCCGAACTGAAAGAACAGCTCAATGATCTGTTGAGCAAGGGTTTCATTAGGCCGAGTTCCTCGCCTTGGGGATGCTCGGCGCTGTTTGTAAAGAAGAAGGATGAAACCCTACGGCTGTGTGTGGATTACCGGCCGCTCAACGCCGTCACCATCAAGAATAAGTACCCACTGCCCCGTATTGACATATTGTTTAATCAACTTGTGGGGGCAAGTGTGTTCTCCAAAATGGACCTTCGCTCTGGATATCATCAGATAAAGATCCGGGCGGAGGATATCCCGAAGACGGCCTTCTCGACGAGATACGGATTACATGAATATCTCGTCATGTCCTTTGGTCTCACAAATGCTCCAGCCCATTTCATGTATCTCATGAACTCAGTGTTCATGCCAGAGCTGGACAAGTTCGTGGTAGTGTTCATCGACGATATCTTGGTTTACTCCAAGACAGAAGCCGAACATGCCGAACACTTGCGGATCGTTCTTCAACGATTGCGAGACCACAAGCTCTACACCAAGTTCAGTAAATGCGTGTTTTGGATCAGCCAAGTGCCTTTCTTGGGACATATCATCTCAGCAGAAGGCATTGCGGTTGACCCAAGCAAAATAGAGCAAGTGCTGAAGTGGAAAGCACCCACTTCAGTCCATGAAGTCAGAAGCTTCCTCGGATTAGCGGGATACTACCGGAGATTCATTCCAAGCTTCTCCAAGATCGCTAAGCCGATGACAGAGTTGCTGAAGAAAGGGACGAAATATGTTTGGAACACGGCGTGTGAAGGAGCGTTCCAAACATTGGTGAAGCATCTCACAACAGCCCCGGTGTTAGCTCAGCCGGATACAACAAAGCCCTTCGACGTGTATTGTGACACGTCCGGTATTGGGCTTGGCTGCGTGTTGATGCAGGAAGGACGTTGGTCGCATATGGCTCACGCCAACTTCAGAACCATGAGTAGCACTATCCGACTCATGATCTTGAGCTTGCTGCAGTGGTGTTGGCGCTAAAAATGTGGAGGCACTATCTCCTGGGGAATCTGGTGCATCTCTACACCGACCACAAGAGCTTGAAATACATTTTCACCCAGAAGGAGCTGAATATGAGGCAAAGGAGATGGTTAGAATTGATCAAAGATTATGAAATTGAGATTCATTACCACCCCGGCAAGGCGAATGTGGTTGCCGACGCGCTGAGTCGGAAATCACATGTCCATCACCTCACCATTACACCGGTGGAGGAGGAAGAGCCAAGTTTATACTTGGTTCCTTATGGATCGCTGTACAACCTTGCCCTCATCCCTACTATTAGGGAGGACATCATTGCAACTCATAAAGATGATAAAGGCATGGCACATCTCCGGAGACAGATAGACAACGGGGAAATCAAATGTTTCCGGAAGGATGATGAGGGGACACTGTGGTTCAATGACGGCATAGTCGTACCCCAGGATATGGAGTTGAGAAAGAAGATCCTCGATGAAGCTCACTTGTCTAAATACTCCATCCATCCGGGCAGCAACAAGATGTACCAAGATTTGAAGAAGAAATTTTGGTGGACACGGATGAAGCGGGAGGTAGCTAAGTACGTATCCGAGTGCGATACGTGCCGACGAGTGAAAGCTGATCACATGAAGAAATCAGGGCTGCTGCAACCCCTGAAGATCCCGGCATGGAAATGGGAAGATGTGAGCATGGATTTCATTGTGGGATTACCCCTAACATCCAACAAGAATGATTCCATATGGGTAATCGTTGATCGGTTAAGCAAGACGGCTCACTTCATCCCGGTGAATACACGTTACAATGCCGGCAAATATGCGGAGCTGTACATAGCAAAGATTCTATGCCTATACGGGGTACCCAAGACCATTGTCTCAGATCGAGGTGCATTATTTGTATCTCGCTTTTGGGAGCAGCTACACGCTGCATTGGGTACTAAGTTGATCAGGAGCTCCGCCTATCACCCTCAGACAGATGGCCAGACAGAGAGGGTGAATCAAGTCCTGGAAGATATGTTGAGAGCATGTGCCATCCACCATGGTAGGAACTGGGATGATCACCTACCATTGGCGGAATTCTCGTACAACAACGGCTATCAGGCGAGTATCAAAATGGCACCTTACGAAGCTCTCTACGGTCGTAAATGCCGCACCCCATTAAATTGGTGCGAGTCCGGTGAAAGGGTCACATTCGGGGTTGATGTGGTGAACGACGCCGAGGAGCGCGTTCGGACAATTCAAGCCAATTTGAAGGCCGCTCAATCCCGGCAAAAGAGCTATGCTGATAAGAGGCGTAGACCGTTGCACTTTGACGTTGGGGAACACGTGTACCTCTGCGTGTCTCCGATGAAGGGCGTGCACCGGTTCGGTGTGAAGGGGAAGCTCGCTCCCCGTTTCATTGGACCCTATGCTATCACCGAGAAGTGTGGACCAGCAGCGTATCGATTGGAGCTACCGGCATCTCTCGCTGGCGTCCATGATGTTTTTCATGTTTCGCAACTGCGAAAATGTTTAAAGCATACGGCTGCTGTTCCTACCGAAGACATCGGCGAGCTGAAACCGGATTTAACCTATGAGGAGTATCCGGTGGAAGTTCTTGATGAGAAAGCCCGAACCACGCGTAGCAGAACGCTGTGGTTCTACAAAATCCTCTGGAGCAACCACACTGCTGAGGAAGCGACGTGGGAGAGCGAGGAGTTCCTTCACTCAAATTACCCAGAGTTCATGGCTTCTCAACACGGGTAAGTCCCTACTACATCGCTATCTCTTCTTTTGTAATCTCGGGACGAGATTCTTTTAAGGGGGGAGGGATGTAAAAGCCCAAGAAAAGGGACTTGCAAAAACTTTTCTTCATCTCACAACACCCCAGTTTTCGTTGGGGATATCTTAGGAAATATGGTGAAGAGCAAGTAACCTTCATCAAAAGATTGATTATAGGGGAAAGTCTTCCTTTTCACAAAGTGGGATTTGGACATAGGAACAGGGGAGGTTGAGCTGACCCCTAGAACTTAAAAAGTCTTGGGAAGGTTCAGTCCAAGTTTCATAGAAATCCAACACTTTTTGAGGCACTTTTTGGGTTATTTGAAAAAGAGGCCAATTTGAATGTAAATTCAATTTGCAGCAATTTCATCACCCAAATTCAAAAGTTAGCTTCATATTCTTATTCAGCACATTTTTGTGAGCTCACACACCAATTTTCACTCCATTTGGAGTTGATCTTGACATGAGCTAAGTGGGACGAATTCGAACTTTATTTGAATTCAAAACTAAACTTGTGCTGAAATTCACCCAAGCCGAACCCAATTTGAATTCTATTCAATTCAAATGGCTCAGGGGTAAATAATTTGAATCACCAGGGGTATTATGGGGCTCACTGTTTACAACAGTGATTAGGAGTAAATTTCAGAGGTTCAAACCCCGGGTGGGACCCACATGTCATAGAGGGGAGAAGGAGAAACTTGCACCCAAAGTCAGAGTCTCGGTGGGAAATTCCACCGAGCAGCTGTCGGCTGTGCCACCGAGCAGCTACTGGCGGCACCAGCTGCTTCCCTCTCCGCGCGCTGGCGCCCAGGGCGGCTGGCTCGCGTCCCCACGCGACCGGCACTGCCTCAGCCGAGCAGGAGTCGGACGGCTTTATCTTCTCGTGGGCAAACCCGAGCAGCGGCATTGTTTCTCGCCACAGCTCTCTGCTCAATCGGGAAAACCAGCAAAACCATCTCCTCCTTCGTCCCTGAGCTGCCAGACAGCCACCTGAGCTCGCACTCCACCTCTCCAACGCCAGAAACCTCGAGCTCCGACCTCCTTTTGCCCGAGAGCGATCGCCACAGCGGCGACTCAACCTCAGCCGAGAGTCAGGCGCCCGTGGGCAGCGTTCCACAGGCGTTTTCACGGTCCAGCGAGAGAGACAACAGGAGCGCACGACCACCGTGCTGCTCTCCTCCAAGTTTGGAAGCCAACCGTGAAGAATCCGTAGAGAATTTCCAGTTTTTGCTCCGGCGACCGTAAACCGAGCTTCCAGTACGGTTTCTTTAAATTCTCGCTCTATGGTCTTTCGGAGGTCATCAAATCTTGCACATAGACGCTGGACTAGCCGGTGATCAAGTTCTTTTCTGCATCCGTAGCGTGAAACTGTATAGGAGTGACGAATTTCGAGCTCGATCGAGGGCGGTCATGGCGGGCACGATCGGTCACATGGTGCCGACCGACTTGCCGCCATCCCTGAACCCTTTTGATACCTTGTCGAGCTTCCTAGAGGCACACTGATGCTGTAGGGCCGTTTGTTCGAGGTGTTGGCGGGTTTAGAAACCACGGTCGACGGTGTCGAACCTCAACCGAGGCCGCGGCACGTCGCCGAGCTACTTCCGGTCACCCCCAGCCCGACCTGACACCACCGACGTGTTCCTCGACGTCGACAACCCCCTGGCGGCGAGTTTCAGACCATGGGAGGTCCGGCAGAGGCGAGCCGGCGAGCCCCGAGTCTGCTCCGGCGAGGTTGGCGGCGCGGGCGCGAGAGAACGGCGGGAGGAAGACGAAGCCGGCTGGCCCACGTGTCAGCGGCTGAAGAATTTAAATCGGGATCGGGTGGCCAGGGATCGGCTCCGCTGGCGTGCAAATACCCAGTAATCTCCGGTGTGCCGGACACCTCTGCGCTCGACACGTGTGGTATCCCCGGTGTGCCGGACACCTCCGCGCTCGACACGTGTCCCCGCGGGCCCCGAGAGTTTAAACTTTTTCCCCGATTTTCAGAATTCTTCCAAACTTCAAATCCTCAGAACTTTGGCTAGAAAGCTCCAAATCGAGTGAATCAAATTTTGCTGGATTCAGCTCTCTGAGCACTTTCCAGCAATACCAAACTCAGCTCATGAAAGTGAATAGTTTCGCAGAATTAAATCCCTAAAGTTTAAACTGTTGGGAATTTTATCTGGAGAACTACATTATGAAAAATTCTGAAATTTGGCTGAAATGTTCATTGGAAAATCCCTGAATCCCAGTAAAAATTTTCAGACTCATCCAAGTTCATTTAGTTACCCTAATTGGGTGATTAAGGGGACTGCCCAGAGAAAATAGAAAAATATACAGAAACATTTTTCAGATTTTCTCCAATCTTAATTAGGACATAACTTTAACCAATTCCATTAGAACCGTCCTAAATTCTAGTTTCCAGAAAGTAATGGTGGGAGCCATGAAAAACCCTGGAATTACTTAGGGGCTCAATTATTGACCAAAGAGGCTTTTATTTGTACAAGGTTCAATTGAACTTTGTTTCAAATAAAACTTGGGCACAACTCGGGTTAGACCCCTACCAATCCACCATAAAAATTTCAGAACCAAAGGGGAGGGCTAGCTAGAGTTATTAGCAATTATGTATTTAAGTTCACACATTGCATTTAGATTTACATGTAGTATTGTATTCAACGTGTAGACATTGAAGAAGAGACCCCGGAAGTGCTGGATTTCCTCCTTCCGGAAGAGGAACTAACCCCTGAGCAGCAGCAACAAGGCAAGCCCCGGTTTGCATTAACCTTTTTATAAATTTTATTTTGTTTACATGTGTCATATGAAGTATGTATGTGCATTAGGTATAGGATGAATGAAACCCCACTTGCATAACCAAAGGTTCCTAGAAGAGTGAGGGTAGTGTTTAGAACATCGAGTAGAAAGGCTATGCTTAAAGATTCATAGGGCTTCGGTACAAGTCGAGTAGTTGGAATCTACTCGCGAGATAGGCTTGGGGACACACGGGTTCGGTTGAGTGATGTGAGATCACTTTAGTAATGAAAATGAGACTAGGCAGGGGCTAGGGCGCAGCAAGAGAGAGTCTTGTGTGCGCGGCCCTGCCCGTGTCGATTGAGGACCGATCTGTGTGCGGCCCTGCTGAACAAGTATTGAACGTACCGAAGGCATATCGGATATATGGGCCCCGATAAACTGATGTAGCCTAAACCTCCGGGCGTCGAGGCATAACGCACCGATTTATAGGTGTAGGCTGCGGGCAGCAAGGTGGAAATCTGCCAACAGGCATAGAGAGATGCTCCGTGTGGGGAACCTCCTGCTCGTTTCGGTGCGACCGGTTCGACGTTTGGGCTGTTGGGTGAAAGGTTGTCCCGTACGACATCGAGTGAGCATGCTGTGCAGCTCCACGGATGGGCGTACGTGACGTGCTCTTTGGGTTTCCCTGCAGGTGTATATCGAGTCGATTCGCCGTCCCTCGCGGTGACGAGTACCGCTTGTTCACTGCGTCGAAACGTAGCTTAATGAATGGAATGTTATGATTCAATATTGCTGTTATGATATAACTGTATTGCTACATGTGTGCCACCAAATATTGCTCACTAAATTTCAGCTTCATGAACCATTAACTTGTTGCTAAAAGATGAACTAAGGATGAACTTGTAGGCGTGTCCATTTGCTGCAACATTGCTATCCTATGTCATGGTACACCTCATGTAGAGTTTCATGCTTAGGTGAGTCGGTTAAGCCTTACTGAGCCTTCGTGCTCACGGTTGCTGCTTAAGTGTTTTTCAGGTGAGGAGCCACCCACGGACTCGGAGTACGAGTCCACCGGCGAGGGTTACCCTCCATCGGGGACCACGGCTGAGTGGGAGCCGTACACGCCGCGCTGAGCTGAGGAGTGCAGCTAGTGTGGGTTGCCCTAGGGCTGGGCAACCACTTTTGCTAGATAGGCGGGCGTGAGTTGTATAAAAGAAACTTCCGCTGTGTAATAAAGACCCTAGATTGTAACTGAGAAGTGTACTACTTTGTACATTCAGTTTGTTTTTCCCATGTGATATAATGTGTTCTTATGACGTGTGCTGTCGGGTGTCGCATCGCGCGGCACCACCCTCTGCGATCCTGGATGAGCGGATTCCGGTCCGCCACATTTTCATACAAATCTGAGTTCATATTTGGATAGACCTCTGAAAAATGAATCCAACCCAATTGAAATCACTAAATTTGGAGGTTTCTATAAAGAGCTACGATTTTCCAAAGTTTGAGCAATCTCTGGAATTGTTTTTCTACTGCAAAGTCTACTGGGCCCAATATTTAAATGCCAGCCACTCAGAAGTGAGCCACACCGGGTTCGCAGGGTTTTCGCGCGCCAGCACACCGGATCCGAGCCACAGCTGATCCCAGTTTAAATTTTTCCACCGCTGACAGCCCGGCCCGGCCCCTTCTTCCACCTCCCGCCATTTCCTCGCGCGCGCGCTCTCCCCTTGTCGGAGCAAAACTGGTGCTCGCCGGATCGCCGCTGCTGGCCACCGCACGAGTTAAAACTCGCCGCCAGGGCATTATCGAGGACGGGGAACACGACTGTTGGATCAGTTTAGGCTGCTGGCGACCGAAGATACCTCGGCGACGTGCGGCAGCCTCGGTTGAAGTTCGGCACTGTCGTCCGTGAGTTCTAACCCTCCAATCGAGCAACAAAAACGTGCTACAGCACCAGTGGGTGATTACCAAGCTCGGCAAGGCCATGAATTATCTTGGAAACGGCGGTAAATGGGTCAGCACCGTGCGCCCGATCGGTCCCGCTGTGGTCACCCTCGGTAGAGCTCGGAATACGTCGCTCCGAGGTGTTTACATGCGAAGGATTCTAAAGGAAACATGACCACGGCTAGTCCAGCTGCTAAGTACAAGATTTGATGACCTATGGATGATCAGAGAGGGGGAATTTACAAAATTCGTACCGTCTGCTCGGGTTGAACTTGTCGGAGCAAAATCTCAAAATTCACCGTCGAGGCTTCACGGCATGGCTTGAGCTTTGGGTGAGAGCAGCACGGTGGCCGTGCAATTCCTTTGCTTCCATTGCTTGGCCGTGAAAACTCCTGTGGAGAGCTGTCCACGAGCGCCCGACCGTCGGCTTGAGCTAGGTCGCCGCTGTGGAGGCTGTTCTCGGGCAAAGGAGGCCGGAGCTCAGTGGTTTCTGGGTCGGGGAGGTGGAGGCTGAGCTGGGGGTGTTGTTTAGCAGCTCGGGGAGGAGAGGGACGCGAGCTTCTGCCGATTTCCCGATCGAGCCGAGTAGCGGAGGAAAGAACTGGGTCTGCTTGGTATCGCTCGCGAGGAGTGACACGACCCCATCGGTCCTGTTGAGCCAGGATCACGCTGAGGGGTGCTGCGTTGCACAGCACCGGATAACGCACATAAAAGATACAAAGCGGAAGCAAAGTTTTATTACATAAACCAGTTTATGAACATTTTTACAATAAAATAGTTCAGTCCACACTCACGGGCGTAGACTATGCATCGAGTTCATGTTCAGCCCGTGAACGTGTCCCCGCTAGCACGCACACACACTAACACGGCGGCATGCACGACTCCCACTCGACGGGGTGCCCCTCCTGGGGTTCCGTCTCCTCCTCGGGAGTCCCTTCCTCATAGACCCCTGCAAAAGCTTCAAACGCAAGCAGTGAGCATGATGGCTCAGCAAGACTGACCCGTCTCTCCTATACATGAAACTTCTACATGAATGGTTTTAGGGTACATGAGGTAAAATAAGTTGCAAGGGACCCGCCTAATTAATGAAACTTTACTTTCAAGTTTTAGCAGCAGGTTGTGGAGAACCTTACACTAAGGCACATGAGAGAGCCGCAACCAAACAAGAAACACATTTCCCTCATGTACTTTGCCCAATGTTGAAAAGAACTTTAATTAGCTCTAAAACTACAACAAGACATTAACAAGCAAGGTATATCTTTCAAATCAGCAAACTTTTAACATGAATCTAGCCCGTACTCGATGTTGCCTACAGCAACCATCCCGGACGTCGTACGCATCCACCTTTCACCCGTCAGCCAAATATTGAACCGTTCCTATCGTCCCGAGCAAGAGGTCTCTGCGCGCGCATCCGCAGTGCCGCCAGCCGATTTACACCTCGAGCTCTCAACCTACCCTCTGAACGACTGGCAATGCCTCAATACCCAGCTACCCGAGTTACATCGGTTTCCGGGTTCCCATATAGCCGGTAGGTCTTCGGTACTGTTCTAGCTTGTTCAACAGGCCCGCACATGGCACGGTCCTCAATCGACACAAGCGGATCTATAGCACCCAGGCCCCAAAGTCCTGCTACCTGTAAAATCCCTAAAAGTGGTAGCAAGAAAAGTTCACCTCATGTACACTTAGGAAAAATGAGGGGAATTTAAACTTTGAATTATAACGGTGTAGGTTCAAAGTGAGGATTTAAATTTCGCAAAACTTCCAAACATGGAGATCTAAATTCGTAACTTGGATCTTCATAGCCCAAATATTCACCATTCCAAATTTTAGCTCATTTGGAGGAGTTTCAATATTTGTTTGGGATTAAAAGGAGAATCCCTCTAATCTGAATTTCAAATTCAGTTTCAAATTCCAGTCCCCTCAATTTGCCAATTTGGTTCCACAAATGTGTTCTCCACATTTGAATGAGCAGCCATGCCAAAAATTGGAAACTTTGGAGCTGGTTTGCTATGTTTTTGGGATAATACAAAATGGAGAATTCAAACTCCATTTCAAATTCAAATGATCAAACATAATTCAAATTCTACACCAGAAATTCAACCATTTGAATTCAGCAAATTCAAACCTTAACTTCGGGGTGAAGTAAGGCCTTTAATTCTGAGCAGCTGGATGAAAAATATCAGGGAAAAGTTGACTAAGAGAGGGGAAGGTGGGACCCCTTTGTCAGCCACCCACATGTGCTACCGCCTCAGCCGACTGCGGTCGAACAGCGGGAGCGCGCCAGCTCCTGGTTGAACCCGCGCCAAAGGGAGGGCGCCGCACCACCTCCTGCTGCCTTGGTTGTGTAAAAGTCCCAAAAACGTGTATGAATAAAAACTAAAGTTTGAGTTCATATGTGTGGCAAAGACATGAAAAATGGGACTTGCTAAAACTTTTCTTCATGCAAGGTAATACATGGATGAACATCCAACATGAGGTTCACCTTTTTACTTAAAAGTGTTGGACCAATAAGGAGTCAAATACCTCTTTGCATGTGAGTTTAAAATTCAGATTTGAAAATTCAAAGTTCACACATATGGTGACCTAAAAACTTTGAATTAACATGCAGCCATATAGTTAAGTTTTTAGGGAAAAGGTTATCACCAACTTTTCAATTGTAGGGTGGGCTCAAAAAGGAGTTAAAGAGGATAATTTGCAAACTTAAACCAAATTCAAGATTTAGTCTTGCAAATTCAAACTGAATTTGAAGAATTCAAATTCTAGCCCACCTTTTTAAAATTTAGCATTTTGGGGAGTGAAAAGATCAGCTTAAACAGATATTTGGGAGGTACATGTGGAGTGGGACCCACATGTCATTGAGCTAAAAGAGGAAACTTAATCACTAAGTTTTGCTCTCGGTGGGAACTTTTCCCGAGCAGCTTGCGAGCGCCACCGAGCAGCTTGCCGGTGACAGCTCCTGCTGCCGGCCTCCACGCGTTGGCGCCCCAGGGCGGGTTCTCACCGCTTCAGCAACGTTATCTCCCCCTCCTCGGACCAAGCCAACAGCAGTTGCTCCTCTCCTCACGATCAGCAGGGCGCTGTTTTTCCTTCACCGGCGCTGCTCCATTGCCCCTGTCTCCCGGCCAGTCCAGCGCCTCTCCGGCAGGCTCAAGAAGTCACAGAGGTGCGCCAGGAGGTACTGATCATCATCCCGTCGTCCTCTTGCCCTCCCCCGACGCCGGCTCGCCGGAATTCCAGTTTTGGCACCGGTGCACGTGTAGAACAGCATGTGTGTAATTCGGGAAATTCTCCCAAACCGATTGATCACACCTCCCACAATTCAAACCACAGCAACTAGATGCCCTAGCGCCCTCCCACGCCGAAAACCAAAGGAAACCGACCCTCCTGTGCCCCGGGCGACGAGAAATCGTCGCCGGCGGCCAAAACTGCCATGGTCCACGGTGAGGACTAGGTTGCAGCCACTTTCTGCATGATCTGATCCCCGTTCCGTGTTCCTAGAACCATAGGGATGCTGTAGGACATCATAGCTCGCCGGGAGATGCCTTGGACACGCGGGAACGCGTCCATGTCGAGCTCCCGAGCCGCCCCACCGGTGCCGACCCACCTGCAGCCATTTTCATGCGGGAAAACCTTGCCCGGCAGCTGCGCCACGTTCCCAGGAGCATGTAGGGCGAAACCGGAGCTCATTTGGTGGAGAAATGAGGGAGAACGAGCCATGCCAAGTTTTCTGCTGGTGTGCACCGCGGGCTCTGGCGGGAGGTTGAAGAAGCATCTGACCCGTGGGCCCCACGCGCGACTGTGCTGTTTAAAATCAAACAGAGAGTTGTGCAAACTTGTAAAATGCATAACTTGGTGTAGGAAGCTCCAAAAATAGTGAGATAAATTTTGTTGGATTCCTCTAAGAGAGTACTATCCAGAGGTACAACCCAATTTGTATGAGACGAATTATTTAATTCTGGAAAATTCTTGGAAGTTTTTCTGAAAAAGAATTATAGAGGGAGTTTGGTTTATCCAAAAATACCCAAATTTTGCCAGAATATTCTTTAGCATATTGTTGACCTCATAGTAAATTTTCAGCTCATTTGAAGATCATTTGAGTAGCAATTTGCTAAAAACAATCTGCTGTGTTCATAAGAGTCCAGAAACATTTTCAGAAAATGTTTCCCACTTCAAAAATCTGTTCTGAGCAATCCATAGCTCCAAAAATCATAGGAAAATTTAGGCAAGCTCTATGGGACATACTTGGAATTGTAGTTCACTTAGTTGGGCATGAAAATGCACATTACTACAGAATTAATTCTATTGATTACAAATGCTTACAGAATTGTTCTGGGAGAACTACCCAAGTAAAAGGGCTGAATTTTGGACCAGATGACTCTCATGTGATCAAAAACTCACATGTAAATTATCAGCCCATGATAAGTCCTGGAACTCCCTGTTCTTATTCTCCATACTTATGTATAAGGGAAAAATACATAAGAGGTATGGTGAGAATTATGGAGGACACAATTTGACTCCACATTAGCTGCAATTGGGCAAGCTAAATCCTTAGGTAGTATAGAACCTGCTGTAAAAGTTTTGAGGCCATTGGAGTTCTTGTTCTTCGGTTGCACTCAAATCCTTTCAGCTTATCTATTATGTTCATTAGAGAAAAGGGTTAGTGTATAGCTAAGGGCCTTAAGGTCAAATTAGTTTAATTCTGTTCTTTGCACAACAGAGGCAAACCAAGCCATGCTTGGCTTTTCCACACAACCTCTGTTCTTAAGAAAGTAATTCTATAACTTCTTTCCATTACATTCCATGAAACATATGCATATGCATTTCAATAGGAACCACAACGAAGGGGACTCAAAGGAGTGATTCATCAAAGTGGATCAAGCTCCGGGGAGTCAAGGGTGGATCTGCAAGGACACTAACTGTTATATACGACTACCCTGCAAAACAGGCAAGCTCCGGTTTGCATTTAACAGCTGTTAAGTTTTTATTTTGTATTCACCTTTGGTTAAGAGTTGAACTGTGCATTAGGTCTAGTGATTGATACTCCTCTTGCATAACCAAATGACCCATTGAGTATTGGGTAGGTGTCTTTCACCGCGTAGAATCTGCCATGCTTAAGTACGGTTCGGTAGAAGTCGAGTGGTGAGATGCTACTCGCAGATTTAGGGACAACGGGGGCATACGGGATTGGTTCGTAATTGAATTAGCAAGTTAAAAGTTGAGACCGGAAGGTTGTAGGAGCAGCAGGACATAGGGGCCTGGGTGCTGTAGACCTGCCCGTGTCGGTCAAGGACCGATCCGTATGCGGCCCTGTTGAACAAGTTTGAGTTGTGTACCGGACTCATGCTGGCTATATGGGACCCAGTAAACCGATGTACCTCGGGAAGCTGTCGTTGGGACTTTTCGGGTCGCCTCAGGCGGACGGCCGGTGTGCAGTATGTGGGGAATATTCTCATGACATCTCACGTCGGAAGGTGCACCATGAGAGTAGCTACTGTACGGGGCGACTTGATCGATTCAGCGGGGGTGAAACGGGGGAAAGGCTGCCACGTACGACGTCAGTGATGGTTGTTGTAGGCAACGTCGAGTACGGGCGTACGTGTCGTGTAGTCCGGGTGTTATTGATTCGAATCACCGTCGCTCGCGGAATGGACCGAGCATACTTGTTCTCACAGTCGTGACGTAGTAAGAACTTGCATGAGAAAGGAACTAATCATATTGATGTGAAGTATTATTCTACCTTGTATTGGAGCTTGATGAATAGGCTAGTGCAAACTCGATTCTTTTATGCCATGAGCAATTTACATCGGGGGAAAGCGTTTCTTGTTTGATTGTGGACTCCCGATGTGGCGTGCCCAGGGTTACTTAAAATACTGCAATTAATACTGAAAGTAAGGATTCACTTTTAGGCGAGTTTACTTATGCTTATGCCATCCTATGTTAGGTTCACAACCTCACTTAGAGTTTCATGTTTAGGGTGACGGTTAAGTCTTGCTGAGCGTTATGCTCACGGATGCTATCCGAGTTGTTTTGCAGGTAATTGACTCGCTGATTATGAGAAGGGGTGCCGATGAGACTCGGGAACCTTCGAGTGCTTACTCTAAGAGCATCCTCGCCGCTGCAGATTGTCTTTGTGTTGCTAGTAAGAAACGTCCGCGGGCTGGACCGTTTCTTTGTTGCTAGTTTAGATATGAGTCGTGAGAGTGATAGTCTTCCGCTGTAGTTTACTCTGATATACTTATTTGTAAAATATTCTTGTACACTTCCGCAAACTATTTATGTAATATGATGTATGTTCATCGACCCGTGTGCTGTTGGGTGCCGCATAACACGGCACCACCCGACGAGGTCCCGTGGGGCCGTCTCAGCATGGTATCAGAGCCGCGTTGGGAACAGAGCACGGATTGAGCATCATATTATGTCAAAAACTTAGGATACGGTGAGATAACGGTACTAGGCCCACATAAGGACTACTATTAGCATATTATGAAGGTGGCAAGCTAACCTATTTGTTATGTCGGAAAATCGTGCATCTCGGGACGTTTATGTCTTGGGGGGTGCACGTATGCGCTGTCCACCAGTGCGCACAAGCTGAAGGGTGGAGCCCCACGGGTGGCAGGTAACCCGACCCGCTCTAGTATCCTCTCCGACTCTTCATGTCGTTTGGGGTATTCGAGCAACGTCTTCCCTGGCGTGCGTGGTGCAATTTGGGAGACCCCGTCACGTGGTCAGTAACGTGAACACGTAGCTCAAGGCGTGTTTGGCTTGAGAACACCTGGGCGAGTGATGACGGCCGGGTGTACCAACTGTTATGGATACCGGGTTCGGTGTGCAGCCGAACCTGATGATTGAGTGTGTTTTATGTAGGTACTAACCACGAAAACCTTAGTACGTGTAGAACACGTTTGCGAGTGATCGTTTTAGTGCCACCTAATGATACGTATATGCCGGTGTAATCCGGTTAGGTTTTTCTTTGGTAAGGCAACGTAGTACCGTCATATGTCTTACGGTGCATCGTCACCGTACTACACTGGATAGTATTCTTACCTATGAAGAAATCATTCATGACTAACTTTCAAACTACAAATGGATGTGATAAAGCACATATTAGTTACTGAACTCTTCATTTGAACTAAGTTTCAAAGAAGAGAATTACTAGGCTTCTTTTGATCTCAAAAACAGAGTGCTCTGTTCTGGCAGAAGTTTTGCCGAACTTTAACAGAGCGTAACTCTGATTAGTTTGACCCAATGGAGGTGTTTGATACGGTTCTGGAAAGTTTATTAAGTGCTCTACAACTTTTCTGTATAACTCCAGAGCCAAATCCGACACCCACTTGGTTGAACGTCCAGATGAATGCAAACTGTTCAGAAAACAGAGCAGCTGCAGACTTCTCTGGATGTTGCTGTAAATTAGCCGTCACAGTCTGTAGAAAAATTTCTAAGGGTCATATGATACACCGTTAGAAAGGTTAGGAAATTTGCAACGATTTTGTAGTTCATAGTTTGTTCAGAATTGTACTTCATTTGTATGTAAAACTGTGATGAAAACAGCCACATACAAAGGAGGTGCTGGCAAATTTTAGCCAGAAATTCTTTCAACTTTGAACAATCCTAACTTCTGTTCCAGAAATGATCTAGGGGCATGTGAGTACTCGTTGAAAATATACTGAAGTTAACTTTAACTTTGGTATTCAACTTGAGTTATGAAAATGCTGGTAACTGGATCCAAATCTGGATTAAGTACAGAAAGGTCGGTTCTGTACAGCAAATGGGGATTGTTTTTGTTGGCTTTGGAAAGATATGTAAACATGAAGTATTGTTATGCTTTCATAAAGTTTTAGCATGTTCATGTTTTACATACTTTCACATACTGCTAGATCAAATTGTGACTCCCCTCAAAATTATGCTTTTGCAGTATGGTGCGTACTCATTCTCCGAGTAGGACTGAAGGTTCTCATCGAGACGGTGATGACTCGACTCCACCAGGGGCACCGCCATCAACGGTATGGGCGGATATCATGGCTCAGATGGTCGAGTCAAGTCAAGAGAACACAAGACTACTCCAAGCCTTGGTACAACAGGGCTTACTCCAGCGTGCACAATCGGACGTTCCACCTCGGAACGCCTACTTGGATTTCTTGGCGACACAACCGCCAATCTTCACGGAAGCCCATGAACCAGTGGAAGCTGATCAGTGGCTTCGAGTTATGGAGTCCAAGTTTGGAGTGTTTGAGTGCGACGAGTACCAGAAGACATCATTTGCAGCTCAACAGCTCCATGGAGCCGCCGGAAATTGGTGGTTTGCGTATCTCGCCACCGTTCCGGAAGGCCATCAAGTGGAATGGACGGAATTTCGTGAAGCATTCCGTGCTCGTCACATTCCTATGGGTTTTATCAAGGCCCAACAGCAAGAATTCAGAAACTTGAAGCAGGGGGACATGAGTGTCCTCGATTATGTCAGACGATTCAATCTTCTAGCACAATACGCTCCTGCTTATGCGACGAGCGAAGCTGCAATGTGTGACTACTTTTTCTATGGCTTGAGTGCCATACTAAAAGAGAAGTTAGCTTTGTTCAATCAAGGCAGTTACACCGAGTTGATCAGTGCTGCTCTGCTGCAAGAACAAGCGACACTTGAGTGTCAAGCAGAGAAGAGGGACCGGGAGGATGTGCAAGAAGACACACCAATCGTTCCTCGTAAATACCGTGTGGTGTATCACGCACCATCCGAGGAGATATGGCAAGCACCAGGGAGATCAACTCCGTACAGATTTCCTGCTCAAGAATCTTATCTTGAAGCAGCGCCATTTCCGCAGCAACGAATGATACCTGTTGCATCATTGCTGCAGCCAAGTGCCTCAACTTCTCAACCACCAGTCAACGAAGAACCGGGGAAACCTCCGTGTTCTTATTGCCACCGTTTTGGGCATTTTAGGCAGGAATGCCGGGAGAAGTTGGTAAACACCAGACAGCCATCATCATCAGGTGGTATGCCGCCACCTGCTCCAGTCAACATAACAGCATTGCAATCCGGGAGTGTGCAACATCTTGCGATTGAGGATGTCCCGGAGGGAGCACCGGTGTTAGCGGGCATGTTTACTCTCAAGGACGTGCCCGTATTGGTACTTTTTGATTCAGGTGCAACCCACAATTTTATCAGCAAAACATGCGTGGATCAGCACCAATTATCCACCAATACTCCCACAACGAATTTTCTCATACGTTCACCGGGAGGAAATATCTCTGCCAATCAGATTGTGTCCCGAGCAGCTTTGTGTTTGGGCGGAAAAATATACCCAACAGCCCTGATTATGTTGGATAGGCAGAAGATAGACATTATATTGGGGATGTCTTGGTTAAATCGTCACGGTGCCGTTCTCAATATCGGTAACCGGACTATCCAGATTGACTCGCCGATTCACGGACAGCACACGCTGTTTTTAGACAGCGAAGATCCAGATAGGGTAGAGGCCTACCACACGGAAGCGCTGAAGATTGAAGATATTCCGGTGGTACGTGATTACCCCGACGTATTTCCCGATGACTTACCGGGCATGCCGCCCGAACGGGACGTCGAGTTCAAAATTGAACTGGCACCGGGAACGACGCCTATTTCACGAAGGCCTTACAAGATGGCTCCTAACGAGCTAGCGGAGTTGAAAGAGCAACTGAATGAACTCATGAGCAAGGGTTTCATACGACCAAGTTCTTCACCTTGGGGTTGCTCAGCGCTGTTCGTTAAGAAGAAGGACGAAACACTACGGCTATGTGTTGATTATCGTCCTCTCAATGCTGTCACGATCAAGAACAAGTATCCTTTGCCCCGCATTGACATTCTGTTTGATCAACTTGTGGGTGCAAAGGTATTTTCGAAGATGGATCTTCGGTCGGGCTATCATCAAATCAAGATCCGACCGGAGGACATACCGAAGACAGCTTTCTCGACGAGATACGGACTCTACGAGTACCTCGTCATGTCATTTGGGCTAACCAACGCTCCGGCACACTTTATGTATTTGATGAATTCTGTGTTCATGCCGGAACTAGACAAGTTCGTCGTGGTATTCATCGACGACATATTGGTTTACTCCAAATCTGAAGAAGAGCATGCTGAACATCTGCGCATTGTGCTACAACGGTTGCGGGAGCACCAATTATATGCCAAGTTCAGCAAGTGCGAATTTTGGATTGATCAAGTGCCTTTCCTAGGCCATATCATTTCAGCAGAGGGCATTGCCGTGGATCCCAGCAAAATTGAACAAGTGCTGAAGTGGGAATCTCCCAAATCTATCCACGAGGTCCGAAGTTTCCTAGGTTTAGCGGGTTATTATCGGAGGTTTATTCCGAGCTTCTCAAAGATTGCTAAACCAATGACGGAGCTGCTGAAGAAGGGTACTAAATACCTGTGGAATGCAGCCTGTGAAGCCGCATTCAAAACTTTGGTGAAACATCTCACAACGGCTCCAGTTCTTGCTCAGCCGGACACGACGAAGCCATTTGATGTATACTGCGATGCATCCGGCATCGGTCTCGGCTGCGTTCTGATGCAAGAAGGGCGTGTAGTCGCCTATGGGTCTCGTCAACTGCGAAACCACGAGCAGCATTATCCAACTCACGATCTTGAGCTTGCTGCAGTGGTGTTGGCATTGAAGATGTGGAGGCATTACCTACTGGGTAATCTTGTTCACCTCTACACCGACCATAAGAGCCTGAAGTACATCTTCACGCAGAAGGAGCTGAATATGAGACAACGGAGATGGTTGGAGCTTATAAAAGATTATGAAATTGAGATCCACTATCACCCGGGAAAAGCAAACGTGGTTGCCGACGCGCTTAGTCGGAAAGCCCACGTTCACAACTTAGCGGTTGCTGAGTTGGAAGATGAAGAACCCAGCCTCCGTGTCATTCCGTATGGCGCGCTTTATAATCTCGCGCTCATTCCAACAATCCGTGAAGAGATTGTTGAGGTTCAAAGAAGAGACAGAGGTATGTCACACATACGGAGAAGACTCGACAACGGAGAGATGAAATGCTTCCGGAAGGATGGGAACGGTACGATATGGTTTAAAGACCGTATAGTGGTACCGCGTAATATGAAACTCCGGAAGAAGATCTTGGATGAAGCCCACCTGTCTAAGTTTTCCATTCATCCTGGAAGTAACAAGATGTACCAAGATTTGAAACAGAAATTTTGGTGGACGAGGATGAAGAGGGAGATTGCTAAATACGTATCCGAGTGTGATACGTGTAGACGGGTCAAGGCTGATCATATGCGGAAAGCCGGACCGCTACAACCTTTGAAGATACCGGCATGGAAATGGGAGGATGTGAGTATGGACTTCATCGTCGGATTACCGCTCACATCCAAGAAGCATGACTCGATATGGGTGATCGTCGACCGGTTGACAAAGTCGGCTCATTTCATACCGGTGAACACTCATTATCGAGCAAGGCAATATGCGGAGTTATTCATCTCCAGAATTATATGTTCACATGGTGTCCCGAAGACCATCATCTCAGATCGAGGTGCATTGTTCGTTGCTCGGTTTTGGGAGCAGCTGCATGCCTCGTTGGGCACCAAGCTAATTAGAAGCTCCGCATATCACCCTCAAACCGATGGACAAACTGAGAGGGTGAATCAAGTGCTCGAGGACATGTTGAGAGCATGTGCCATCCACCACGGTAGGAATTGGGACGATCACCTACCGCTGGCGGAGTTTTCATACAACAACGGTTATCAAGCGAGTATTAGAATGGCACCGTATGAAGCTCTCTATGGCCGGAAGTGTCGCACACCACTGAATTGGTGCGAGTCCGGCGAAAGAGTTCTGTTTGGGATTGATCTTGTCAACGAAGCCGAAGACCGAGTTCGGTTGATACAAGAGAACTTAAAGGCTGCCCAATCCCGACAGAAGAGCTACGCCGATCAAAGGCGTAGGCCGTTACATTTTGACGTCGGAGAGCACGTATATCTTCGTGTATCTCCGATGAAGGGAATTCACCGGTTCGGTGTAAAGGGGAAACTCGCTCCCCGTTTTATTGGTCCTTTTGCTATCACGGAGAAGTGCGGACCCGTAGCCTACCGGCTGGAGTTACCAGCAAGTCTAGCGGGTATTCATGATGTATTTCATGTATCACAGCTGCGGAAGTGCCTCAAATTCACCGCTGCTGTTCGCACTGAGGACATCGACGAATTGAAACCGGACCTGACCTACACCGAGCGACCGGTCCAGATTTTGGATGAAAAGACCCGGGTAACCCGGAACCGGACGATCAGATTCTTCAAGGTGCTGTGGAGTAATCACACCGCGGAAGAGGCGACGTGGGAAAGTGAAGATTATCTCCGCACCAACTACTCGGAACTTTTATCTTTGTACAGTTTGTAATTACCTCTCCCGTCTCGTTCCTCTTTTGTAATCTCGGGACGAGATTCTTTTAAGGGGGGAGGAATGTAAAAGTCCCAAAAACGTGTATGAATAAAAACTAAAGTTTGAGTTCATATGTGTGGCAAAGACATGAAAAATGGGACTTGCTAAAACTTTTCTTCATGCAAGGTAATACATGGATGAACATCCAACATGAGGTTCACCTTTTTACTTAAAAGTGTTGGACCAATAAGGAGTCAAATACCTCTTTGCATGTGAGTTTAAAATTCAGATTTGAAAATTCAAAGTTCACACATATGGTGACCTAAAAACTTTGAATTAACATGCAGCCATATAGTTAAGTTTTTAGGGAAAAGGTTATCACCAACTTTTCAATTGTAGGGTGGGCTCAAAAAGGAGTTAAAGAGGATAATTTGCAAACTTAAACCAAATTCAAGATTTAGTCTTGCAAATTCAAACTGAATTTGAAGAATTCAAATTCTAGCCCACCTTTTTAAAATTTAGCATTTTGGGGAGTGAAAAGATCAGCTTAAACAGATATTTGGGAGGTACATGTGGAGTGGGACCCACATGTCATTGAGCTAAAAGAGGAAACTTAATCACTAAGTTTTGCTCTCGGTGGGAACTTTTCCCGAGCAGCTTGCGAGCGCCACCGAGCAGCTTGCCGGTGACAGCTCCTGCTGCCGGCCTCCACGCGTTGGCGCCCCAGGGCGGGTTCTCACCGCTTCAGCAACGTTATCTCCCCCTCCTCGGACCAAGCCAACAGCAGTTGCTCCTCTCCTCACGATCAGCAGGGCGCTGTTTTTCCTTCACCGGCGCTGCTCCATTGCCCCTGTCTCCCGGCCAGTCCAGCGCCTCTCCGGCAGGCTCAAGAAGTCACAGAGGTGCGCCAGGAGGTACTGATCATCATCCCGTCGTCCTCTTGCCCTCCCCCGACGCCGGCTCGCCGGAATTCCAGTTTTGGCACCGGTGCACGTGTAGAACAGCATGTGTGTAATTCGGGAAATTCTCCCAAACCGATTGATCACACCTCCCACAATTCAAACCACAGCAACTAGATGCCCTAGCGCCCTCCCACGCCGAAAACCAAAGGAAACCGACCCTCCTGTGCCCCGGGCGACGAGAAATCGTCGCCGGCGGCCAAAACTGCCATGGTCCACGGTGAGGACTAGGTTGCAGCCACTTTCTGCATGATCTGATCCCCGTTCCGTGTTCCTAGAACCATAGGGATGCTGTAGGACATCATAGCTCGCCGGGAGATGCCTTGGACACGCGGGAACGCGTCCATGTCGAGCTCCCGAGCCGCCCCACCGGTGCCGACCCACCTGCAGCCATTTTCATGCGGGAAAACCTTGCCCGGCAGCTGCGCCACGTTCCCAGGAGCATGTAGGGCGAAACCGGAGCTCATTTGGTGGAGAAATGAGGGAGAACGAGCCATGCCAAGTTTTCTGCTGGTGTGCACCGCGGGCTCTGGCGGGAGGTTGAAGAAGCATCTGACCCGTGGGCCCCACGCGCGACTGTGCTGTTTAAAATCAAACAGAGAGTTGTGCAAACTTGTAAAATGCATAACTTGGTGTAGGAAGCTCCAAAAATAGTGAGATAAATTTTGTTGGATTCCTCTAAGAGAGTACTATCCAGAGGTACAACCCAATTTGTATGAGACGAATTATTTAATTCTGGAAAATTCTTGGAAGTTTTTCTGAAAAAGAATTATAGAGGGAGTTTGGTTTATCCAAAAATACCCAAATTTTGCCAGAATATTCTTTAGCATATTGTTGACCTCATAGTAAATTTTCAGCTCATTTGAAGATCATTTGAGTAGCAATTTGCTAAAAACAATCTGCTGTGTTCATAAGAGTCCAGAAACATTTTCAGAAAATGTTTCCCACTTCAAAAATCTGTTCTGAGCAATCCATAGCTCCAAAAATCATAGGAAAATTTAGGCAAGCTCTATGGGACATACTTGGAATTGTAGTTCACTTAGTTGGGCATGAAAATGCACATTACTACAGAATTAATTCTATTGATTACAAATGCTTACAGAATTGTTCTGGGAGAACTACCCAAGTAAAAGGGCTGAATTTTGGACCAGATGACTCTCATGTGATCAAAAACTCACATGTAAATTATCAGCCCATGATAAGTCCTGGAACTCCCTGTTCTTATTCTCCATACTTATGTATAAGGGAAAAATACATAAGAGGTATGGTGAGAATTATGGAGGACACAATTTGACTCCACATTAGCTGCAATTGGGCAAGCTAAATCCTTAGGTAGTATAGAACCTGCTGTAAAAGTTTTGAGGCCATTGGAGTTCTTGTTCTTCGGTTGCACTCAAATCCTTTCAGCTTATCTATTATGTTCATTAGAGAAAAGGGTTAGTGTATAGCTAAGGGCCTTAAGGTCAAATTAGTTTAATTCTGTTCTTTGCACAACAGAGGCAAACCAAGCCATGCTTGGCTTTTCCACACAACCTCTGTTCTTAAGAAAGTAATTCTATAACTTCTTTCCATTACATTCCATGAAACATATGCATATGCATTTCAATAGGAACCACAACGAAGGGGACTCAAAGGAGTGATTCATCAAAGTGGATCAAGCTCCGGGGAGTCAAGGGTGGATCTGCAAGGACACTAACTGTTATATACGACTACCCTGCAAAACAGGCAAGCTCCGGTTTGCATTTAACAGCTGTTAAGTTTTTATTTTGTATTCACCTTTGGTTAAGAGTTGAACTGTGCATTAGGTCTAGTGATTGATACTCCTCTTGCATAACCAAATGACCCATTGAGTATTGGGTAGGTGTCTTTCACCGCGTAGAATCTGCCATGCTTAAGTACGGTTCGGTAGAAGTCGAGTGGTGAGATGCTACTCGCAGATTTAGGGACAACGGGGGCATACGGGATTGGTTCGTAATTGAATTAGCAAGTTAAAAGTTGAGACCGGAAGGTTGTAGGAGCAGCAGGACATAGGGGCCTGGGTGCTGTAGACCTGCCCGTGTCGGTCAAGGACCGATCCGTATGCGGCCCTGTTGAACAAGTTTGAGTTGTGTACCGGACTCATGCTGGCTATATGGGACCCAGTAAACCGATGTACCTCGGGAAGCTGTCGTTGGGACTTTTCGGGTCGCCTCAGGCGGACGGCCGGTGTGCAGTATGTGGGGAATATTCTCATGACATCTCACGTCGGAAGGTGCACCATGAGAGTAGCTACTGTACGGGGCGACTTGATCGATTCAGCGGGGGTGAAACGGGGGAAAGGCTGCCACGTACGACGTCAGTGATGGTTGTTGTAGGCAACGTCGAGTACGGGCGTACGTGTCGTGTAGTCCGGGTGTTATTGATTCGAATCACCGTCGCTCGCGGAATGGACCGAGCATACTTGTTCTCACAGTCGTGACGTAGTAAGAACTTGCATGAGAAAGGAACTAATCATATTGATGTGAAGTATTATTCTACCTTGTATTGGAGCTTGATGAATAGGCTAGTGCAAACTCGATTCTTTTATGCCATGAGCAATTTACATCGGGGGAAAGCGTTTCTTGTTTGATTGTGGACTCCCGATGTGGCGTGCCCAGGGTTACTTAAAATACTGCAATTAATACTGAAAGTAAGGATTCACTTTTAGGCGAGTTTACTTATGCTTATGCCATCCTATGTTAGGTTCACAACCTCACTTAGAGTTTCATGTTTAGGGTGACGGTTAAGTCTTGCTGAGCGTTATGCTCACGGATGCTATCCGAGTTGTTTTGCAGGTAATTGACTCGCTGATTATGAGAAGGGGTGCCGATGAGACTCGGGAACCTTCGAGTGCTTACTCTAAGAGCATCCTCGCCGCTGCAGATTGTCTTTGTGTTGCTAGTAAGAAACGTCCGCGGGCTGGACCGTTTCTTTGTTGCTAGTTTAGATATGAGTCGTGAGAGTGATAGTCTTCCGCTGTAGTTTACTCTGATATACTTATTTGTAAAATATTCTTGTACACTTCCGCAAACTATTTATGTAATATGATGTATGTTCATCGACCCGTGTGCTGTTGGGTGCCGCATAACACGGCACCACCCGACGAGGTCCCGTGGGGCCGTCTCAGGTTGCTCAGCTGGATCACCGCAAGGGGTGCGCCGGAGCTGTTTCGCTTCCCCTCAGCTATAACTCGTGCCTCAGCCGCTCTCTTTCGCCCCGAACGCTGCCGCCGTTTCCTCCCGATCGCGCCACAGCGACTGAGCTCGGTTGCTCGAGCACCCAACAGCGAAGAGCTGTGTCCCCCAGTGCTCAAGCCATCCAGCCCCTCTCCCTTACCGTCCCGAGCTTGATTGCTCCGGGAACTGGCAAAGTAGCCACGGTTCTCGGGTGAACGTAGGAGAACCGAGAGAGGTCGCCGTGGACAGCACGCTACGGCCGGTGTCACCACCCCTTCCCTACACAAGAAAGGTGCGTTTGCATGTCCTGATCGTGTAGACAGAAGCCATTTAGCAATTGCTAGAACCGGTGGCGAGAATTTCACCATTTCCCTAAACTGCACAACGACGGGTAGTGCTCGGTCTAACTAGAAATTCGTGGCGCACGATCCATTAGAGTTTGAGCAAGCTTGCACACAGCTTCCCTACTTCCTAGCGCCTCTCCTCGACGAAGAACCGAGAAAAAACATCAAGAAATGTGGGAGCCCTAGCTGTTTTATTGGTCACCGGTGCAAAAACCACCTCGGGTCGCCGTGGAGCCCTCGGTTGCCGGCTGTTTCACCGGCGGCCGGGACCCTTACGGGCTCCTACATCGTTCACTGATGCTCTAGAGCCTGAAAATCGATCTTGTGATGGAGGAATGAGTGTTCCCGACCTCGCCGGAGTTCAAAACCTTGCTGTCACCGGTGCGCGGTGGTTTCCGGTGAGCTACGGCCGCTGGCAACCCACCCAGCGTGTTCAGCACGGTCAAATATGGAGGAGCGGCGAGATTCGGCCCGGGAGATGCCGGGAAAGCCCTTTCCGCCACCCTCGCCGGAGTAAACGTCGCGGGCTCCTCTGTTTGGTGTGAGGGAGAAGAAAGAACTGACGGGTGGGACCCACTGCTGGGATTTAAACATTTCCAGAATTTCCTAATACAGTTCAAACTTTGGAGACTCATAACTTTGTGTAGAAAACTCCAAAAAGGGTGAGACCAATTTTGTTGGAATCCTCATGAGGATTACTTCACAGAGAAACCAATTTTAGGCTATGAAAAGGCCCAGGAATTTCTGTAGAATTCTTTATAATAAATCATTTAGGGATTTATTACAGGAGCAATTCTTTATGAAATATTCCCAAATTTGGGTAGCAAATCCTTTTCATAGTAACTGATCTCCAGTGAAAATTTGAGCTTCATTGGAATTTATTTGGTAGGCTAAATTGCCTTCCAAAGTTCAGCCTTTATTTGGAAATTCAAATTTAAACAGAAACTTTTCAGAACTCCTGTCCAACTTCAAAAATTCATATATCTCTGTTGGTAGCTCCAAAAATGGTGAAACAAATTTTGTTAGGACCATGGAGACTTACCCTAATCAGATATTCCACTGTTAGCTATGTCAAAGCTCCTGAATTGGGCTCAAAATTCAGAGAAGCATTGTACTTGTAGGAATTTTAAAGACTACATTGTGCAATGAAATTTCTCCAAATTTTGCTCAGATCATCCTTAGAGGGTCTAGTATATACTGTAAAAATCCCAAAGCCAATTAAGGATTCTAAATAGCAATAGCTATGAATAGAAGTCCAATTCTTATAAATCCTTAATACTTACACATGTATTTTATTATATTTCATAATAGTGACCGAAGTTGAAGACGGACCGGAGCCCTTGGACGTCCTTCCACCTGAAGCTAACTTCCCATTTGACTCGCAACCAGGCAAGCCCCGGTTTGCATTTAAGTACCTTTTATAAAGCTTTTTATTTGTATCACTTACGTCTAGGGTGAATGTTTGTATTAGAGTTAGGGTGATTGAAACAACACTTGCATAACCTTTTAAATCCAATGGAGGGTTGGGTAGCTTACAGACTCCAGGAGTAGAGAATGCCATGCTAATATGCTTAGGACCTCGGTAGAAGTCGAGTAGTTGGAAATAAGTGGGTGCTCAAGTAAGTTCTCAAAACAGTAAAAATTTGTAAAAAGGTTAATACAAACCGGGGCTTGCTTTGCTGCTCTTGGTCGTAGGCTAGCTGCTCTTCCAGAGTGACAAAGTCTAAGCCTTCAGGTTCCTCCTCAATCTTAGCGACTACATGAGATAACATGTACATGTATCAATTTAAATGCATTTGAATTGAATTTAAACTTGTGAAGACTATAAGTCTCACTAGACAGACCCAATGACTCTGAAATTTTTACTGTGGTTTGGATACAACCTAAACAGAGACTTGGCCAAGTTTTATTTGCAGCAAAGCTCATTTGAGCTCTCCACAAATAATTATGTACTTGACTTTAATTGGAGCTCCTAGGGTGTTTTAGGGATTTTCATGGAGCAAGCCATGACTTTCTGAAAACTAGATTTTCAGAGGGTTATAATGGATTTGGTTTCACTTAATTTTAAGGTTTCTAGCTGAAGATATGAGCTAAACAATTTCAGAGAAATTCTGAAAATGTTTCTGGACATTTTCTATTTTCTCTGGAACAGGTTTACTAATCACACCATTGGGAGGACCAAATGAGCTCAAATGGATCTGAAATTTTTATGTTAGCTCAGGGATATTTTGGTGAATATACTAGCAAAATTTTAGAATTTTCCTCCAAAGGATTCTCCAGTTAAAATTCTAAAACGTTTATACTTTGCAGAATTAATTCTGGAGAAATAAAGATTTTCATAGGGTGAAACTTGATTTGCTGGAAAGTACTCAGAGAGCTAAATCCAACCAAATTTTGTTCACTCGATTTGGAGTTTTCTAGCCAAAGTTATGTTGGTTTGAAGCTTGAACTAAATCTGAAAATCAGGGAAATGTTTAAATTGCTGCGCGTGGGACAGTGGCTACGTGTCAACTTCTCAGCGGTCGACACACGGGGCTATGGAATCCTTCACGCGCAGCCGCACCCGATCCGGTGCCACAGCAGATCCCGGGGTTTAACATATCGGCCGCTGACACATGAGACCGGGGGCTTCGTCTACCTCCGGCCTCCCGCGCTCGACCGCCGCCCACCTCGCTGGAGTGCTCGACCGGGGGCTTCTGCCGTGCACCAAACTCCATGATTTTGGCCGCCTCTACCTAAATCCATCCGGGGAACACGATGCTGGGCTCAGCTCGTCATGACAATCACCGGAACACGGCCGGCGACGATCGGTGGCTTCGGAAGAACTTCGGCCATGTCGGCCGGCCTTCCTAGCACCCCAAACAATTGAGCAAAAGGCCGTCGAGCATCAGTGGACCCTAGAAAAGATCGACATGAGCTCCATGGAGCTCAGAAATGGATGTACTGGGCTGTCACCTTGCGACCTGGGCCGGAAATTGAAAACTCTCCTAAAACTCGAAGAGCAGTGGTTTCCCCCAATAGTTCTTCGTGGTTTCGGCTCCTATGGACTCGTACGGACACCTAGAAGTGCTCCCCTTCGTGAGAGGATGAGTGGTGCAGTGTGTATTACAAATTTTGTGACCCTTTTGTATACCGTCGCAAAACCGTGAAATTCCGGCGTGGTTAGTTTATGTCACGCCGCTGGGGCTTGCGGTAATGAAAGAGGGACTGAAGGCGAACCTTTTTGCTATTCACAGCTCGGAGAACGACGGGCTGTAGTGGCCGGACGGGTCGTCCCCGTGACAGAGGCTCGGGTTGAACTGACGAATGGAAGATCGTCGCGGTGGAGCTCGAGGAGAGTTGATCAGGGTCTGGAACTGGTGCGAGGACGTCAAGGAAGACTCAGCGCACTCGGTTATGGTCTCAGATCGCCGTGACAACCAGAGGGTCGGCCGGGCCACGAGGGACCGAGAGCTCAGTCGAGCGGCGAGGGATTGCGGTTTTCTGGGTGAGAACACGTCGGGACAGCAGCGAGAGGCAACGTGGACGGCTCGGGCGCGTAGATAAGGGCCCCGAGAGGCGGTTCAGCGGCTTGCGCGGCAAGCAGCTGCTGGCCTCGACGGCCTGGCGCGGTGGCGACCACGGCGGGAGCCCGAGACCCAAACCCTCGGTGCCTCAGTCGGTTCTGTGAACTGTGAAGCTGACATGTGGGTCCCACCCGAGTTTTAACCTCTGAAATTAACTTTCCTCTACTGCTCCAAACAGTAATCCCCTAATACCCTCTAGGATTTGAATTATCTACCACATGCCCATTTAGAATTGGTAGAATTCAAATTGTGAAGAGTTTTACTAAATTTCAGCACATATGCAGTTTGAAAATTCAAATAAAGTTTGAATTTGCTAAACTTAGCTCATGTCAAGATCAACTCCAAATAGAGTGAAAATTGGTGTGTGAGCTCACAAAAATGTGCTGAGTAAGAATATGACTCCCACTTTTGAATACATGGGATGGAAATAGTTTGAATTTGAATTTGAGTTCAAACCACCCTCTTTCTAGTTATACCCAAAAGGACTTCAAAAAGGTTTCGAATTTGGGTGAAATTTGGCATGGACATTCCTAGCAAGGTGTAGGAGTTTTTCATCTGCCCATCCCCTATATGATGCCTGTGGGAAATACCACTTTTGCATTTTGTGAGTTTATTCTTTAATTTGCATGTTGATGGTGTTTACTTGCTCTTCAAATGTATTCATCAAGTTTCTTCAAATGAAGTGTGTGTGTGGTGATGAACACTTTGAATATGTGCCAAAACCTTAGGACCTTACATTCCTCCCCCCTTAAAAGAATCTCGTCACGAGATTATAAGGTGAAAATGAGAGAGAGGACGGTGAAAGATTACCGTATATGCGACATGAAAAAGTCGGGGTAGTTAGCGTGAAGAAATCCTTCGCTCTCCCATGTCGCTTCGTCTATGGAGTGATTGCTCCGACGTACGGTTGTGTGTGGTTCGGGCCTGTTCATCAATAATTTGGACCGGTTCCTCCCGATACGTGAGATCCAGTTTCAGTTCTTCTATATCGTCCAGCTGAATGGTAGTTGATAGATTGAGACGCTTCCTTAGCTGGGAGATGTGAAAGACGTCGTGCACACTGGAAAGTGCTTCTGGTAATTTCAGCCGGTATGCTACTGATCCACATCTCTCTGTAATCTGAAATGGACCGATGAATCGGGGTGCCAACTTTCCTCTCACCCCGAATCTGTTCATGCCCTTTATTGGAGACACACGTAGGCATACGTGATCCACGACTTTGAACTGTAATGGGCATCTTCTCCGGTCCGCATACTGTTTTTGTCAGGATTGGGCGGCTTTCAGGTTCGCTTGAATCAGCCGAACCTTTTCCTCCGCGTTGTTGACAAGATCAATCCCGAAGGTAACCCTTTCGCCAGACTCACACCAATTCAGTGGTGTGCAGCATTTTCTCCTGTATAGCGCCTCGTAAGGTGCCAACCGTAAGTGATCATCCCAATTCTTGCCGTGGTTGATAGCGCAAGCTCGTAGCATATCTTCTAAAATCTTATTTACCCGCTCGGTTTACCCATCCATCTGCGGGTGGTACGCTGAACTACGGATCAGCTTCGTCCCCAATGCAGCGTGTAGCTGCTCCCAAAAACGGGACACAAATAAAGTTACCCGATCCGATATGATGGTGCGGGGTACGCCGTACAAGCATAGTATCCGTGAGATGTACAATTCAGCATACTTCTTGGCGTTGTAGTTTGTGTTGACCGGGATGAAATGGGCAACTTTGAAGAGCCGGTCGACGATCACCCACACAGAAACATGTTTCTGAAAAGTGGTGGGTAATCCGATGATGAAGTCCATGCTCACATCCTCCCACTTCCAGGCAGGAACGCCTAGTGGTTGTAGCAGTCCCAGTTTCCGCATATGATCTGCCTTCACCCTTGGACATGTATCACACTCAGACACGTACTTTGTGATCTCCCGCTTCATCCGTGTCCACCAAAACTTTCTTCTGAGTTCTTGATACATTTTGTTGCTGCCGGGGTGAATAGAAAACTTTGACAAGTGAGCCTCATCAAAGATTTTCTTTCGTAACTCTGTGTTACGGGGTACGATGATCCGGTCCTTGAACCATAGGACGCCGTCTCCGTCTTTCCGGAAACATTTCAGCTCCCCACTGTCTATACGTCTCCGCAAATGTGACATTCCCTTGTCATTTTTCTGAGCTGCCGCTATCTCTTCACGGATGGTGGGGATCAAAGCTAAGTTGTAGAGAGCTCCATGTGAAATCACATGCAATGGTGGCTCACTCTCTTCCCACGGTGTGATGGTCAGATTGTTGACGTGTGCCTTGTGGCTCAGCGCATCCGCCACTATGTTTGCCTTGCCGGGGTGATAATGGATCTCTATTTCGTTATCCTATATCAACTCTAACCATCTTCGCTGCCTCATGTTCAGCTCCTTCTGAGTGAATATGTACTTGAGGCTTTTGTGGTCGGTATATAAATATACGAGGTTACCGAGTAGGTAGTGCCTCCACATTTTAAGTGCGAGTACCACGGCAGCAAGCTCCCAGTCGTGAGTTGGATAATTCTGCTCATGGTTTCTGATCTGCCGTGATCCATACGCGACCACTCTTCGGTCTTGCATCAGCACACATCCGAGCCCAATGCCGGATGCATCACAGTACACATCGAACGGTTTTGTCGTGTCTGGCTGCGCCAAAACAGGTGCTGATGTTAGGTGCTTTACTAATGCCTTGAACGCTGCTTCACATGCTGGACCCCAAACTTATTTGGTAGCCTTCTTCAGCAGCACCGTCATAGGCTTGACAATCTTTGAGAAGATCAGAATGAACCTCCGATAATATCCTGCGAGTCTGAGGAAACTCCGTACCTCGTGAACAGTTCTCGGGGACTTCCAATTCAGCACTTGTGTGATTTTACTCGGGTCTACCGCGATTCCCTCCGCTGAGATAATATGCCCGAGAAAAGGCACTTGCGATATCCAGAATTTGCACTTGCTGAATTTTGCGTATAGCTTGTGATCCTGCAGCCGTTGCAAGACTATACGCAGATGTTTCGTGTGTTCTTCCTCCGACTTGGAATATACCAATATGTCATCGATGAAGACCACGACAAACTTGTCCAGCTCCGGCATGAATACCGAGTTCATCAAGTACATGAAATGAGCTGGAGCATTGGTGAGGCCGAAGGACATGACCAGGTACTCATAAAGTCCGTACCTCGTCGAGAAAGCCGTCTTCGGAATATCCTCAGCCCGTATCTTAATCTGATGGTACCCGGATCTTAAGTCTATCTTGGAAAAGATCTTTGCTTCAACCAACTGATCAAACAACATGTCGATCCATGGCAACGGGTACTTGTTCTTGATGGTTACAGCTTTTAGTGGACGATAGTCCACGCAAAGCCGCAATGTCTCGTCTTTCTTCTTCACGAATAATGCCGAACAGCCCCATGGTGAGGAGCTCGTCCAAATAAAACCCTTCTCCAGCAGGTCCGTTAGCTGAGTCTTCAGTTCAGCCAACTCCTTGGGCGCCATCTTGTATGGCCTTCGGGATATTGGCATATTTCCCAGTGCAAGTTCAAACTTGAACTCATTCTCTCTGTCGGGCGGCATCCCCGGTAAATCATCTGGGAACACGTCAGGGAACTCATGGACTACTGGAATGTCTTCCAATCTGATGGTTGTGGATTGATATACACTTAAAAGTTTTATTTCCGGACTGTCTAGAAATAAAGAGTGTGACTCGTGCATTTCTGGGTGTAGATGCACGACTCAAAGGACGGTGTCTCAAACAGCGCCGTGGCGGGTTAACCACAACATCTCTAAGAAGACATCGACCTTCTGTCCCTCTAGAACTATGATAGACGTAGGGTACACTCTACCCGCTAAGCATAATGGTACTTTAGAAACCATCATGCTTGCTGAAATCTTCCCACCCGGTGAACAAATCAAATATGGGCTTTTGGTGGGTAGTATTTGCAAGCTGTGTTTAGAAATGAAAGCTTGGCTAATAAAATTATGTGTGGCGCCTGAATCAAACAATATTATGGCGGGATGCTGGTGGAGTTGGAACATACCCGCAAGGATTGGCTCTCCCTCCGGCACGTCCTCTATGGCAAGTTGGTGGACAGTGCCGGGCCTAGGGTTTGCCCGCCGCGCATTAGTGGGGTTCCGGGGCTGATTCCTTCCCGGAAGTTGTGGTGCAACTCTGCCACCTTGCCGCTCAGGACAATTGTTGGCGAAGTGTCCTGGACGACCACATTTGTAGCATGTGGCTGCTGCCTGGCCGGTGCTTGGGAGACGAAACCCCGGCATGCACTGCTGAGGTGCATACGCACGCGGCATAGCCCGCTGCTGCTGTTGTTGCTGCGGAGGTGGTACTGGCAGCGCCGGCCGGAATGCCGGTGGAGAATACGGCCGACTGCGGAACGGCTTCGGCCTTTATGGTGGCTGGTAGCGTGGACCCGATGGTGGGCGATTCACCATCCGGTATTTTTGAGAAGGACCACCTCACTCTCTGCTGCTCTGCGGCGCGATTCGCTTCCTTTCCGCCACCACTAACTCCTTGCCGGAGTCCTCCTGAACAATCGCAGCATCATTTATATCATTGAGGCTGCCGCGATTGAACATCGCCAGCTTGTCCTTCAGGATCGGGTTAAGTCCCTGGTAGAAATGATCCCACCGCTTCTCGTTGGTATCGGCGTGATATGAGGCATAAAGCGCAAGATCATTGAACGCCCTGGAGTATTCCAGCGCGTTCTGGCTCCCTTGCTGCAGGTGTAAGAACTCCTGCATCTTCCTCTTCATTATACCCGGCGGTATGTGATAGGCCCTGAAGGCCGCCCGGAATTCCGCCCAGGTCATAACTCGCTCGGTGGGCTGCGAAGCACAGTAGTTCGCCCACCAAGCGCTCGCGGATCCTTGGAGCTGTTGGACCGCGAACTGCGTCTTGCGCTGCTCACTTACTTGGAGCAGCCCGAACTTCATCTCCATCGTGCGGAGCCAGTTGTTCGCATCGAGGGGTTCATCCGCTCTTGAGAATACCGGGGGATGAGTAGCCAGAAAGTCGGAGTAGGAGCTCTGTTGGCGCTCCTCACGATCTTGACGTTTCTCTGGTCGATACGTATTCGCAATGAGGGTTTGCAGCAACTCTGTGTGCTGCTGATGAGAGCCCGCCATCGCTGCCACAATGTCAGTCAAAGTAACCATTGGCTGTGGTGGTGGCGGTTGTTGCTGTTGCTGTTGCTGCTGTTGCTGTCCCGAGGAGTCCTCGGGAGGCTGTTGGGAGGTCTCTCCCCCCAACTGGAACCCCCAACGTCCGGGTTGGCACCAGTACGAGTCATTCTGAAATTCAAAACAGCAGCGATCAGCACATGTCATGCTTAAAATTCTATACGAAACAGTAAGTATTTGAAGTGACGAATGAATAATTTGCACAACATTCACATATATTGATAAAGCATAAACTTTATACAAGATACATTATTCTCGGTCTCCGAGAAGTCGTGCTCATGTCGTCACTACCTATACATATGCTACTGTCTACACGACATGTCACCGATTACAAAAGTTTTGGTTACATCACCCTTGCTGCCCTACTCGGCAACGGTAACCTGCTACTCGGAGTAGAATTCGACCTCCTGTGGATCGTCCTCCTCCGATACCTCTGCTGGTGGCTAGGGGTCCACAACCTCCTCTTCCGGCTCGATTTCTCCCATTGCCGGAAGACCCAAAACCACAGATACAGCACCTACCACCGGTATGCCCATTACCGGAGGTATGAGGTCCTGCAACGCGTGCACCTCGTCCATGGCTTGGTTGTAGTCCTCTTCCCAGCCTTGCCCCTCCTCAATAGCGTCGTCCAGCTCTTGAGTAAGGACCTCATTCTTCTGGGTCAGAGCCTGCACCTGTTGTTGCAAAGCCGCGATGTCGACACGGCTTTTCTTCTTCGCCTTCTTCAGACGATGCAACTGATTATATTGTTCGTTCAGTCGCTTTATCGTCGGAAGGAGCACATTGCGGAGTGCGCTGTGAGCACTCTCGAAATGGTCTCCACGGCTTGTGCTCTCCTTGAGATTTGCAGCAAGACAATCCGTATGAACAGCTTGGCTGTCCATCACGGATTTTCCTGCCCTCAATTAGAGACTGAGGTTTGCCTCCGCGGGACTGTACCTTGGGAAACCCGGATCTGTTGCCTCCATGTAGCTCCCTTCCCACACGTGATTAGCCCCTCCCTCCACCGGAATGAGCGCGTATGGAGTGCCCTCCATAGCTCTCACGTGTAGTTGGCAGAAACGCGACATAGTGTCACGGGCTGCCACTTGCCACATTTCTTCCGGCTGTCTACCTCTCACCGTAACGGTGAACGGCGCCCAACCGGGTGGCATAGGCCCTGCAGGAACTTCGACATGGATCGTCCACGTCTTGTTCCCCTCCTCGCCTTCTTCTTTGGTAAAGTACTGCGGCATCTTGCTGTACCCGAAATATTGAAGCATTTGCCTCAATGCTTCCGGATAGCCGCTGCAGTGAGAACAGTGGGACACCACCCACCCATTGTCCAACTCTCTATCCGCTGTCATCTGTAAAAACATATTTGAGAAATGTCAAATATTTATTTGAACAGTAAACCCTTGAGTTATAACATAAAACATGTCATCGAACTCATAAAACTTAGAAACATAGTTCAAACTTAAACAAATTTGACTGCTGATCTGCTGTCCAATATGACAGCCCTGACCAGTTTCCATTTCAACATGATTTAGACCATGCTAAAGCAAAACAAATCCTGGAGCTCAACATCATAGTTAAAGCTAACTTCAATAGCTTTCCAGAAAGTATTTGTTTGGCCTAAGATCTGTCCTGGCTCAAAAGTTATGAGATGTCGAAGTTGATATAATTTCTGGAGAAAATTGGACAGCACCTCCCTGCTTTAGGTACTGATTTGATCCCAGAATTCCATTAATTCTACTCCCAATCTGACACAACTTTCTGTTACAAAGTTGTAACCCATATCTTAAACTTTTCATAACTACCTCATTTTCTATTTTTGGATATTTTTGCAGGAAGTTATGCTCAATTTACAGAGAGTTCAGAGAGTGTTTGCTCTGCCCTGTTTTCTGGACAGTTTCAACTCTACTGCATTTTTCGATTGGTTAGGTGATGAAACACCTCTGGACCTCAACAGAAAAGTTGTAAGGCTCTTCCAAATATTTTCATAAATGTATCATATGACCCCAACCTCGAAAGAACTCAACCTCTAACCTCTGATTAACTTCAGCCTTAATTCAGCTGAAAACAGGGGACTCTGTCCTTAGTATCCTATAAGTTGAAAACTTGTTAACTTTGAATATTCTGATTAAGGGAAGGAGTCACATCAATTTTTAGTACTCTGGATTAAAACTTTCATGTTTTACAATGCAGTTCTCATTTAGTGGGGTGTGACGTCGATGCGTCACCAGAGCATGTCAGTACTACGTCCTCACAAAGAAAAACCTATACCAGATTTAGCCGGCTTTGTTAGTTTAGTGGCACTAAACGTCTCTCGCACACGGATGATACACGTCTACCATTTCGTGGTCAGACTACCTGCAGATAACTGAAACAATCATCAGACTCGGCTGCACACCGAGCCCGGTATCCATACAGTTCGTACACCCGGCCGTCATCACTCGCCCGGATGTTCTCAAGCCAAACACGCCTTGAGCTACGTGTTCACGTTACTGACCACGTGACGGGGTCTCCCAAATTGCTCAAAGCACGCCAGGGACAGACGTTGCTCGAATACTCCAAACGACATGAAGAGTCGTAGAGGATATTAAAAGCGGGTCGGGTTACCTGCCACATGTGGGGCTCCACCCTTCAGCTTGTGTGCACTGGTGGACAGCGCTTACGTGCACCCCCCAAGACATAAAGCGTCCCGAGATGCACGATTTTCCGACATAAGCAAATAGGTTAGTATGCCACTTTCTATTCACTAATAACATCCTTATATGGGCTACTAACTCGTTCCTCACCAAATTTTTGAAAAAGATAACCTTTGTAGTGCGTTAAACCTCAAGTGAGCTCTGATACCATACTGACACGACCCCATCGGTCTTGTCGAGCCAGGATCACGCTGAGGGGTGCTGCGTTGCACAGCACCGTATAACGCACATCAAAGATACAAAGCGGAAGCAAAGTTTTATTACATAAACCAGTTTATGAACATTTTTACAACAAAATAGTTCAGTCCACACGGGCGTGGACTATGCATCGAGTTCACGTTCAGCCCGTGAACGTGTCCCCGCTAGCATGCACACACACTAAAACGGCGGCGTGCACGACTCCCACTCTATGGGGTGCCCCTCCTGGGGTTCTGTCTCCTCCTCTGGAGTCCCTTCCTCATAGACCCCTGCAAAAGCTTCAAACACAAGCAGTGAGCATGATGGCTCAGCAAGACTGACATGACTCTAGCCTAATTAATGGAACCTTACTTTCAAGTTTTAGCAGCAGGCTGTGGAGAAACTTACGCTAAGGCACATGAGAGAGCCGCAATCAAACAAGAAACACATTTCCCTCATGTACTTTGCCCAAAGTTGAAAATAACTTAATTTGCTCTAAAACTACAACAAGACATTAACAAGCAAGGTATATCTTTCGAATCAGGAAACTTTTAACATGAATCTAGCTTGTTCTTTCTACGTCATGGTACAGCGAACATGTGGTACTCACTGACCGTGAGGGACGGCGATTATAATCGATTTACACCTGCAGGGTTACCCGAATAACCCATCACGTACGCCCGTACTCGATGTTGCCTACAGCAACCATCCCGGACGTCATACGCAACCACCTTTCACCAGTAAGACAAATATTAAAATGGTCCTATCGTCCCGAGCAAGAGGTCTCTGCGCGCGCATCTGCAGTGCCGCCAGCCGATTTACACCTCGAGCTCTCAACCTACCCTCTGAACGACAGGCAATGCCTCAATACCCAGCTATCCGAGTTACATCGGTTTCACGGTTCCCATATAGCCGGTAGGTCTTCGGTACTGTTCTAGATTGTTCAACAGGCCCGCACACGGCTCGGTCCGCAATCGACACAAGCGGAGCTATAGCACCCAGGCCCCAAAGTCCTGCTACCCTTACTCTCCGCTTGGTCTCATTTTTCTTGCCATGTATTTCATTTTCTATCTTTACCCGAGTCGAGTGCCTCTAGCCTATCCTCGCGAGTAGTTCCAACTACTCGACTTGTACCGAATCATATCTTATCCTAGCATTGCAGTAGCTAAACATGGTTTTTAATCCTAATCCCAACCCATGGTTTTCTTGGCTATGCATTTGGGTTTCAAACAAGACCCTAATGCATGAAATAAGTGGGTGCTCAAGTAAGTTCTCAAAACAGTAAAAATTTGTAAAAAGGTTAATGCAAACCGGAGCTTGCCTTGCTGCTCTTGGTCATAGGCTAGCTGCTCTTCCAGAGTGACGAAGTCTAAGACTTTAGGTTCCTCCTCAATCTTAGCGACTACATGAGATCACATGTACATGTATCAATTTAAATGCATTTGAATTGAATTTAAATTTGTGAAGACTATAAGTCTCACTATACAGAGCTAATCACTCTGAAATTTTTACTGTTGTTTGGACACAACCTAAACAGAGACTTGGCCAAGTTTTATTTGCAGCAAAGCTCATTTGAGCTCTCCACAAATAATTATGTACTTGAACTTAATTGGAGCTCCTAGGGTGTTCTAGGGATTTTCATGGAGCAAGCCATGACTTTCTGAACACTAGATTTTCAGAGGGTTCTAATGGAGTTGGTTTCACTTAATTTGAAGGTTCCTAGCTAAAGATATGAGCTAAACAATTTCAGAGAAATTCTGAAAATGTTGCTGGACATTTTCTATTTTCTCTGGAACAGTTTTATTAATCACACCATTGGGTGGACCAAATGAGCTCAAATGGATCTGAAAATTTAATGGTAGCTCAGGGATATTTTGTTGAACATCCTAGCAAAATTTCATAATTTTCCTCCAAAGGATTCTTCAGTTAAAATTCTAAACCGTTTAAATTCGCAGAATTAATTATGGAGAAATAAAGATTTTCATAGGATGAAACTTGATTTCCTGGAAAGTACTCAGAGAGCTGAATCCAACCAAATTTTGTTCACTTGATTTGGAGTTTCCTAGCCAAAGTTATGTGGGTTTGAAGTTTGAACTAAATCTAAAAATCGGGGAAATGTTTAAATTACTGCGCGTGGGACCGGGGCTACCTGTCAACTTATCAGCGGTCGACACACGGGGCTACGGAATCCTTCGCGCGCAGCTGTAAAATCACCAAAAGTGGTAGCAAGAAAATTCTGCTCATGTACACCTATGAAAAATGAGGGGAATTAAAACTTTGAATTAAAATGGGGTGAGTTCAAAGTGAGGGTTTAGACTTCCCAAAAACTTCCAAACATGGAGATCTAGATGCACAGCTTGGATCTTCATATTCTAAATATTTACCCTTCCAAATTCCAGCTCATTTGGAGGAGTTTTTATATTTGTTTGGGATTAAAAGGAAAAGCCCTATAATCTGAATTTCAAATTCAGTTTCAAATTCCAATTCCCTCAATTTGAAAATTTGGTTTCACAAATGTGTTCTCCACATTTAATGAGCAGCCATGCCAAAAATTGGAAATTTTGGGGCTGGTTTGCTATGTGTTTGGGACAAACCAAAGTGGGGAATTCAAACTCCTTTTCAAATTCAAATGATCAAACCCCATTCAAATTCTACACCAGAATTCAAACCATTTGAATTCAGCAAATTCAAACTTTAACTTTGGGATGAAGTTAGGCTTTTAATGTTGAGTTGCTGGATGGAAAAATATCAGAAAATTTTGACTAAACAAAGGGGGGAGGTGGGGCCCAATTGTCAGCCACCCAAAGCAAACCAACCGACTGTTTCCCTCTCTCTCTGTTTTCCCGAGCTGATCACCGCGCGCCAGCTCCCGGCCGACCCATCGCCCGATGCTTCCACCGAGCTGGTTCCCGCTGCCCGACATCGGCGTGCGGGTGGGCGATAAGAGCGGCCGCCCGAGTGCCCCAGCTCTATTTCTCCTCCTCCTCAGCTCCGTTGCCGCAGCTGCTTCGTTCACACCGAACACCACCGATAGCTCTCTCTCCCGATCGACCACCGCCTGCTGAGCTCGGCTGCTCGGGCCATCCATAGCAAAAAGTAGCGCATGGACGTGCTCTAGCCCTCTCCAAAGTTCCTTCGGGTTTTGCCGATCAGAGCTGCTCGAAAAACGCGGATTGGCGCCAAAGCTCTGAGGTGCACCAGAACTCGCCGATCGGCTCACCGTCGACAGCCTCCTCCGGCCACCCTCTTCCCCGACTTTCTGTACAAGAAAGGTGCGTGAGTAGCCCTGGATGGTGTAGCCGCCAGCCGTGTGGCAAAAGATTCATCGAGTAGCTCGAATTTCACTGTTTCCCGAACCCTAGTCTAGAAGGACGAGGCTCGGTTCATACCCAAATTCAGGTTGCACGATCAACCACGCCTCGAGCTCACGTGCACATAGCTTCTGCACTCTCTAGCGCCCATCCCTGACAAAGAACCAAAGAAAACCATCAATTGTTGGCCGTGTTCTAGTCAATTTTCGCGCTGCCATGGGAAAACACTTCGGTTCACCGTCGAGCTACACCTTGCACGAGTTTTCACCCACTTTTGTGTGCAAGAACGTGCTCCTCACATCACCCTGATGCTTGCGGTGCTCTCCCCAACCGGAATACTCGCCTGCTACACGAGAACGACGGCGCCGGGGTGAGGTTTGCCGCTGCCACCGTCAGGGAGATATTTCCGGCCATTTAGCGCCGCCACCGAGCTCACCATAGTGTTCCTCGTTGGATTTTAGAAACTGGTGGCGAGGATTGAGCCGTCTAAGGCACGAGACAGCCGTTCCGGTGAGGCACAGTCGCTCCTCCGGCGAGGAGGCCGGTCGGGCGCGAGGTAGAAGAAGGTGGTGGCCTGCCCCACCTGTTAGTGGCACCGGGTAGGCGCCGGATCGGGGTGCGGCTCGGGATCTGCCGTGGCTACGTGGGTTAAACACCGTAGCCCCGGTGTTGCCGAATTCTCACTGGTCCGATTTAAAACAGTGGGCCGAGCCCAATTATTTGAAGTTTCTATTAGGGAAATAATTCCAGGAATTAGCTGATCTATGCAAGCTCATAACTTTGTGTAGAAAACACCAAAAAGGGTGAGACCAATTTTGTTGGAATCCTCATGAGGAGTACTTCACATAGAAACCAATTTTAGGCTATGAAAATGCACAGGAATTTCTGTAGAATTGTTTATAGTAAATCTGTTAGAGATTTATTACAGGAGCAATTCTCTATGAATTATTCCCAAATTTGGGCAGAAAATCCTTTCCATAGTTACTGATCTCCAGTAAAAATTTGGGCTTCATTGGAGTTCATTTGCTAGGCTAAACTGCCTTCCCAAGTTCAGCCTTTAATTGGAAATTCCAATTTAAACAGAAGCTTTTTCAGAACTCCTGTCCAACTTCAAAAATTCATATCTCTCTGTTGGTAGCTCCAAAAATGGTGAAAAAAATTTTTTTTGAACCAGGGAGACTTACCCTAATCAGATCTTCCACTATTAGCTATGTAAAAGCTCCTGATTTGGGCTCAAAATTCAGAGAAGCATTGTACTTGTAGGAATTTTAAGGACTACATTGTGCAATGACATGTCTTCAAATTCGGCTCAAATCATCCTTAGAGAGTCTAATATCTACTGTAAAAATCCCAAAGCCAATTAAGGATCCTAAATAGCAATAGCTATGAATATAGTTCAATTCTTATAAATCCTTAATACTTATACATCTATTTTGCTATATTTAATTTAGTGACCGAAGTCGAGGACGCACCGGAGCCTTTGGACGTCCTGCCACCTGAAGTTGACTTCCCATCTAACTCACAACCAGGCAAGCCCCGGTTTGCACTTAAGTACCTTTTATAAAGGTTTTTATTTGTATCACTTACGTCTAGGGTGAATGTTTGCATTAGAGTTAGGGTGATTGAAACCCCACATGCATAACCTTTTAAATCCTATGGAGGGTTGGGTAGCTTACAGACTCGACGAGTAGAGAATGTCATGCTAATATGCTTAGGACCTCGGTAGAAGTCGAGTAGTTGGAATCTACTCGCGAGGTAAGGTTTATCACACGGTTTGGTCAGAATAGAAAATGGCTTAAGAGTGGTGAAAATGAGACCCAGCAGGGGGGATAGGTAGCAGTGAGCGGAGGTCTCACGTGCGTAGCCCTGTTGGTGTCGATTGAGGACCGAGTCGTGTGCGGGCCTGCTGAACAAGTATCGAACAGTACCGGATGTCATACTGACATAAGCAGGAAACCGATGTAAATGGTTAACCTGGGTGCCGAGGCTTACCCAACCGTAAATAGGAGTAGGTTGAGGGTAGCAAGGTGTAAATCTGCCAGTGGGCATAGTCACGCTCCATGCAGGGACCTCCTATCCGTTACGGATGGACCGGTTCGGCATTTGGATTGCCTTTGAAAGGTTGTTGCATACAACAGAGTAGGAAGGGGTGTGGAATCACACTTCTGAAAGTGGGTGTGTGCAACGTGTTGTCCGGGTGTCTCCTGATTGCAATCACCGTCCCTCGCAGTTATTTGAGTACCGCTTGTTCACTGTTTCGTGACGTAGTAAGAAATAAAGTAAGCCAGTTGAATGATAATATGCTGTGGTGATATATTAATGTTTTGGAAACCATTTCTGCTGTAGATGTAGAGCTAATTAAGTTTGCTTTCCACTTTGGGCATCACCACATCGGAGGAAAGCGTTTCTTGTTTGATTGTGGACTTCCGATGTGAAGGCTGCCTAAGGCTCATTTAACTGTGGCTACAAAACTAAAAATAAGGATCAACATGTAGGCGTGTCTTTATTGCAAAGTCCTTTTCCTATCTTACACATCCTTGCATGTAGAATTCCATGACTAGGGTTGACGGTTAAGCCTTGCTGAGCCTTCGTGCTCACGGTTGCAATATTTGAGCTGTATGCAGGTGAGAGCTATGAGGAGGGGTCCGAGGACGAGGCAATGCCCCCGTCAGGGTACACGGCCGAGTTGGAGCCCTGCACGACGCCGTGATCTCCGGTTACATGCTGCTAGTGTGTAGCATCCCCGGGATGGACGGCTGCACTTTTGCATAGTTAGAATGAGAGGTCCTCTATGTATAATACTTCCGCTGTTAATTAGGTTTTGTAAAAGACTTCTGCTGTTTTATATTAAATAAAAGTTTGTATGTTGTTCTTAATTCTTTTTGTGTGTGCTGTTGGGTGCCGCATCGCATGGCACCACCCTCTGCGATCCTGGAGTGGGTGAACCACGGGGTGGTCCCTACAGCAGCCGCACCCGAAACGGTGCCACAGCCGATCCCGGGGTTTAACATATTGGCCGCTGACACGTGGGACCGGAGGCTTCGTCTACCTTCAGCCTCCCGCGCTCGGCCGCCGCCCACCTTGCCGGAGTGCTCGCCGGAGGGCTTCTGCCGTGCGCCAAACTCCATGATTTTGGCCGCCTCTACCTAAATCCATCCGGGGAACACGATGCTGGGCTCAGCTCGTCTTGACAATCACCGGAACACGGCCGGCGACGAGCGGTGGCTTTGGAAGAACTTCAGCCGTGTCGGCCGGCCTTCCTAGCACCATAAACGATTGATCAAAAGGCCGTCGAGCATCAGTGGACCCTAGGAAAGATCGACATGATCTCCACAGAGCTCAGAAATGGCTGTACTGGGCTGTCACCGTGTGACCTAGGCCGCAAAACGGGAACTCTCCTAAAACTCGAAGAATAGTGGTTTCCCCCAATAGTTCTTCGTGGTTTCGTCTCCTATGGACTTGTACGGACACCTAGAAGTGTTCCTCTTCGTGAGAGGATGAGTGGTGCAGTGTGTATTACGAATTTTGTGAATTGGTCCGGGCATCCCTTTTGTATACCGTCACAAAACCGTGAAATTCCGGTGTGGTTAGTTTATGTCACACGGCAGGGGCTTGCGGTAATGAAAGAGGGACTGAAGGCGAACCTTTTTGCTATTCACAGCTTGGAGAACGACGGGCTGTGGTGGCCGGACGGGTTGTCCCCGTGACGGCAGCTCGGGTTGAACTGAGGAATGGAAGATCGTCACGGTGGAGCTTGAGGAGAGTTGATCAGGGTCTGGAACTGGTGTGAGGACGTCAAGGAAGACTCGGCACACTCGGTTATGGTCTCAGATCACCGTGACAACCACAGGGTCGGCCGGGCGACGAGGGACCGAGAGCTCAGTCGAGCGGCGAGGGATTGCGATTTTCTGGGTGAGAACACGTCAGGACAGCGGCAAGAGGCAACGGGGATGGCTCGGGCGCGTAGATAAGGGCCCCAAGAGGCAGTTCAACGGCTTGGGTGGCAATCAGCTCCTCGCCTCGGCGGCCTTGCGCGGTGGCAACCGCGGCGGGAGCCCGAGACCCAAACACTCGGTGCCTCAGTCGGTTCTGTGAACTGTGAAGCTGACATGTGGGTCCCACCTGAGTTTTAACCTCTGAAATTAACTTTCCTCTACTGCTCCAAACAGTAATCCCCCTAATACCCTATAGGATTTGAATTATCTACCACATGCCCATTTAGAATTGGTAGAATTCAAATTGTGAAGTGTTTAACTAAATTTCAGCACATATGCAGTTTGAAATTCAAATAAAGTTTAAATTTGCTAAACTTAGCTCATGTCAAGATCAACTCCAAATAGATTGAAAATTGGTGTGTGAGCTCACAAAAATGTGCTGAGTAAGAATATGCCTCCCACTTTTGAATTCATTGGATGGAAATAGTTTGAATTTGAATTTAAGTTCAAACCACCCTCTTTCTAGTTTTACCCAAAAGGACTTCAAAAAGGTTTTGAATTTGGGTGAAATTTGGCATGGACATTCATAGCAAGGTGTAGGAATTTTTCATCTGCCCAGCCCCTATATGATGCCTGTGGGAAATACCACTTTTGTATTTTTAAGTTTATTCTTTAATGAGCTTGTTGATGGTGTTTACTTGCTCTTCAAATGTATTCATCAAGTTTCTTCAAATAAAGTGTGTCTGTGGTGATGAACACTTTGAATATGTGCCAAAAACTTAGGCCCTTACAAGGAGGAGAAGGCAAAAGGACTTTGCTTTGGTCAGAGGGGATGATCACGCCGAAGGAACCGTCTCTGGTGCCAGCGCTTGGGAGAAGGCAGCAGGAAGTGGCTCGGCCAGCCCTCGGTGGCACCACGGTGACAAAAACTGCTCGGTTGGGTCAAACAGGGATATGCTTAGGGTGCAAGTCATTGTGTACCAATGACGTGTGGGGTCCACCCCAATTTTCCTCCCACAATATCTTCTCATGTTGATCTTCCCAAATTCCAAAGTTTGAAATTTAATTGTGGGCTAGCATTTGAATCTTCCAACTTCAGTTTAAACTTGCATAGCAAATTCGAATTTGGATGGAATTTGAAAATTCTTCCATAATTCCTTTTTGGAGCCCACCCTAAAAAAGAAAAGTTTGTCTTCAAACTTTTTCCACAATTTCCAACTATATGGCTGCATGTTTATTCCACATGTTTGGCCACCATTTGGGGGAAGTTTGAATTTAAAATCTGATTTTCAAACTTACATGCAAAGAGGTATTTAAATCCTTATTGGTTCAACACTTTCAAATAAAAATGTGAGCCTCATTTTGTATGATCATCCATGTATCACTTTGCATGAAGAAAAGTTTTAGCAAGTCCCATTTTTCATGCCTTTGCCACACATATGAATTCAAACCTTAGTTTTATTCATGTACATGTTTTGGGACTTTTACAAATGATATGTACCTCTAGCATAACATCATTCACTCTTGCGGCGAGCTAGGTTCCCATTGGCGTACGACCCTCAACGGGCGGCACTTCATTCGGGAGCCCTTCAATGTTATCATCAGAAATGAATTCATAATTACCTGAAAACATAATTTAAAAAACCCTAAGCAACTAGTACTTAGCAAGACTTACCGTCGAAAGGCTCCCTAACACCTCTACTAATATGCAGTGGAAACATTGGTAGTAGGGTCTGTTTTGCACAAAAGAAGCCTAATTGTGTGTCCTTAATTAGCAAAACACAGCAGCATTCTAGTGGCACAAAAGAATAAAGTTCAGTTGGCAGCTAACCTATGAACTCAAGTTTGCATAGCAACAATTGATCTAATTTGAGATCTGACCATATTAATAGAAATTCAACTTGTTACTACGCGACGACGCAGTGAACAAGCAGTACTTATTATCCATGAGTGACAGCGATTCGAACCAATTTTTATTCCTGCAGGAGAAACCTGAAAGCATGGCACATATGCACTTCCCGAAGTCGTATACGACGCACTTCACAACTGTCGTACGTGGCAACCTTTCTCAAGACACCCCAAATTCCGGAATAGTATGTCGGCCATTACAGAGGGTTCCCTACACAAGATGTCCAACCAGAACGATCTCCCTTAGCGGATTACCTACTGCCCTCTAAACACTTGACCAAGGTCAGCGGAATGATCATTGGTATCCAGGGTGATCATGTTACATCAGTTTACTAGTGCTCATATCACTAGCATGCTACCGGTACATTCAATACTTGTTCAACAGGGCTGACTACGGCACGGTTCTTAAGCGACACATGCAGGACTTCGCTCACAGGATCATATCCTGTTGATTCCTACAATCTGCCTGGTCTCTATTTACTAATTGTGATCCGAGGACTCCTTGTCATACACATATTATCTAGAAATACCTATAACTTGCGAGTAGTTTCCGACTACCCGACTTCTACCGTTCGATATGTCTAATTAGCATAGCAAGTAGTAATCATGTAGCCGATCTACCCACTGAGTTAATAAGGATTTATAAGCCATGCAAGTGGAGTATCACACAAATTCTAGAACTTAATGCACAATCACATAACACTAAGCACATATTGATGTAAAAAGGAAATATTTATAAACAAAGGCTAATGTAAACGGGGGCTTGCCTTGATTGAGTTCAGGGGTTAGATCAGCTGCAGTAGTCAAGTCAACAGCTTCTTCAGGATCCCTATCTTGGGATGTCGTGGGTTCTACCGATATGAACAAAAATGCAATTAAATTAATAGTAAATCAATTTTGTATTGTATTAACTCCAACTAGTATGAAAACAATTATTTGGATGTGTGACAACAGCTTTAGGCAAATTGCCTTCATGGGAATTATATCCCATTTGCAGCCTTTCTGTTGAAGAATACATATAACTTGCTTTAACTAGTTGCATGGGGTTAAATCCATTTAATTCTTACAGTTAAATATCGACCTAGGTGATTTACCGGGAGTGAGTAACATGCTGCAGAAAAGTACATGAACTGTGAGGGTCTATTTATCCATATTTTAATTGTTGAAAGCTAAATGGAAGCATAAAATTAATACTTTTTTATCAAAATATACATAGTAAATGGGCTCAAATTTTTACTTCGATATACTTAGCATGCATGTTTATGTTCGGCAAATTATCATATTTTTCCAATGGTTAGCTCACTCTCTAATCAATTTACCATATTGCTAGTTAATGTATTTATAAATAAATTACAGAGCACTCTTTTGATATTTCCCAGTGTATATCTGGCCCTCAGGAGTCCAACAAATTGGTTTCACATTTTTCTGATTTTTTTACAATTTTCTACAGTTTTTACAAGGTTTTCAACATTTCTGGAATTATTCTTAAAAAGGAAATCGTTGGAAAACTGTGAGCCAATGGGCTTGAGGCCACATGGCAGGCTACTCCGTAGGCCACACGGGATCCCCGCCCCTGACAGCGAGCGCGCGCCCAGACGCCATAGCCGGCGGCGGCGCGGTGGCCAATAGCAGCAGAATCCGGTGGGATTTTCTGTGGAAAATGATGTATATACCACGGCAAGTCCATTTGAGGGGTGTTGGAGGGTCAGCGCTCACTGGTTTTGGCCAGCGGCGTGTGGCAGCGGCTGTGCAGCTCCGGTGGTGGCATGAGGTGGGAGGAAGGCACGAGGCAGCAAGGAAATTGATCAGTGAGCTTCACTAGAGGTTGAGCAACCCCGGAAAATACGCCAATCAGAGCAGGGACATCCGTAAGAGAGCATGCAACATGAGCAGCGGCTCGGTTGAGGTCGGTGGTGAAGAAGACGATGATTTTCTTCCTCCTAGACCTTGTAAAATTGGGGAAAACTTGTTAGGGAGATGAGCCCGGGAGTCAGCTAGCTCGGAGTGAAAGGAATCAAGGTGAGGCTCACCGTGTACGACGAATTTGAGCAGCAAGACTGTGGTGGTCTGGCGGCCGGCTTGAGGAAAAAGTCCCAAAATCCAGCAAGGTCGAGGCTTGAAGAGGGAAATGTTGGTGGCAGCGAGTTGGATCACGTCTGGGCGCAGGTCATAGAGGTCTCGTACTTTCTCAGGAGGCAGCGGTGGTATGTCACGGCGGCAAGGCGAGTGCAGTGACGGTTTTGTCCAGGAAAACTGAAAAAGAGCAGAGAGCAGTAGAGGGAAGGAGAAGGAGGCAACGGCACCGGACAGGGGGTGTTAACGCGCTGCTCTGGCCAGCCGCGGGCGAGCACGGCACGCCATCGTGCTGGCAGCCTTGCAGAAGCCGCAGCCCTGAGGATGGCAGAGAGGAGGAAGAAGAAGCCACTGACAGGCGGGGTCCACTGCCCCTTTTTATTTTTTTGGCGAATTTCAAATCTGCAGCCCTCTTGTAAATTCAAAAACAATTGATTAGAGGCCTCCTAAGTTGGTAACAATTTGCAGAGGTGTTCTACCCAATATGTTCTTAATTTTGATGAACCTAGATTTGAATTTGCCAGAGGGAAATTTAAATTATGAATTTTTCTGTTTTAAACAAGGTTTAACTCATAATATGCAGAAATTTTATTGTAGATCCTGAAAAAATAGCTTTTGCATTCTTTTGAAACTTGGATTGTTACAACCAACTTGGTCTGCAAAGGACAAAAGTGTCGTACCCTCTGTTGGGATTGAAAAATGGTTGTGAGTTTTGCAGGTCGGAGGAGCCAGAAAACAAGGTGAAAGGGGGCTTTTATCTCGAAGATTCAAGGTACAGATGACTTCGGCGAGAGAATCTACCCGAGACTGAAGATCACTTGCGGGAAGAACCTTTACCTTGGAAACTCAAGATACAAGCGCCCGGGTGGGAGTTCGACCGGAGAAGACCAAGTTACATCGCGTCCGCAAGATAAACCAGCTAAAATGCTAGATGCAAAGGCCGGGCAGGACTTAGCCATTCTCGGGAAGACTCAAAACGTTGTAAATATTAAGTTACCATTCTAGAAGTGTTTGCACAACATCCGTCCATGCATTAGAGATAAGATTGAATCTTATAGATAAATTTAAGTCTTAGTTTAAACTTAGAAGATGAGACCATCCGGTTTGTATCGAGTCTACATGCAGACAGCACTCTGACGAGGAAAAACAAGCGTCAATACAATCAAAACTTTGTTCGTCTACTTTTGTTTTTGTAGTTAAAGCTTAGTGTTTGTAGTTCCTTGTTGCATTGCCGAGTAAAGCATCCGCCCCTCTCCACGTAAGTGAGACTAATCACATTCCTATCTCAGAAACTTTGCATCTATCTAAGTTTTGATGACTAACACCGAGATTTACCACAGTTTTGGCGACTCCATCATCTGTTCCATGAACACCCTCGTTGCCTTTTGTTGTGTTTTACTTCAACCATGCCAAATTGCGTATGTCAGGTTCCATGATGGTTATCAAACCAATCACAATCAGAAAAAACTACTTTAAGTTCCTTATAACCAGCAAAACTAAATTCAAAGATTTTGTTAATGATCCCACGATAATTAGTTTCCCGTCCTTCAACATCAATTGCCCTCGTCACAACTCCGGTATTTGTAGTTGTCGTAAGAGAACAAAGAGCTGCAAATTGAGTTGAACGGAACCGGAACATATTGACGTCATACCAACCATATACTCTAACTTTCCATAATCTGTAAAATAGTTGTCGCAAGTCTTGATGGACGTCAGCATCTTTTACGCACTGTGGAAAATGTCAACTTATAAGAATACTTTCTACATGGTACTATATAAGTCACCATCGTCGTTGACAACTTCGACAAACCTCAATTTACCACACTTTCAGCACTTGTTCTCTTTGACATACTCTTTCTACGCAGTTGTCTGGGCAAATATCAATCTTCTCATATTTCATGCCTAGACCGAAATACATTTTCTTTGACTGGTACAGTCTTTAGGCTCTTTATGAGTCTTCGGAACAATTGAGTTGATCCATTTGACAAGGTCATTGTAGCAGTTATTGGAGAAAAAAAGTACCTAGACTGAATTGATATAAGGCAGGTCATGAAAGAAAGGAGGGTCACTTTTGTGTGCTCATGTAGTGGATCTTCTGAAGCTTTGAGAAGCTTGAAGAACGCTTCAACCTCCATTGTAGGAGGATCTTTGTTAAACTCGGGTTGTATAGCTTCAAGCATCTCATCCATCCTATCAACCCCATGCTATAAGCAACCTTTTGCTCTTCTTCCATGGATTTAGTAGCTGACTCGCCGTGAATGACCTACACCTCATAATGTGGCACGAAACTGTATCGACAAAAGTATATTGAAAGTGTTTTATTGTCCAAACATATCATATTCTAGCATTTGCTAAACGTACACTAGACCTTATTGATCTTTGACAATGAAAAAGCACGATCCACAAAAGATGTAGTATTGATCACCCACTCATCTGAGCGAGTTCCATTCTTGTAACAACCAGTATTCAACCTACTACGGTCTTCAACCATATTTGAGCCTACAAATCAAATGCAGACAAATCATCATTAGCTATCACGCTTCTACATCTTTTAGGAATGACGTGTCCTTAACCCACCCAGGAGTGACCGTGAGAGCTACCTTACAACAAGACACGAGGTCCAGATCCTGATGAAATTTCGGCAGCATAACCCCACAGTTCTCTAACTGCATGCCTCAAAATGGTGCAGCAGAGAACATGATGGTTATACCACCAAATTTCCTATGGGATCCGGACCCCGCATCTCATCATAAGCAAGCTCTCTCAGACACTCCAAGGCTGTCCAAAAAAGGGACAATTCCAAACCTAAACGTGTCACATGCGTAGCGCAAGTGACACGTGCCGGTTCAGAACGGGTGACACATAGGTTACGACGGTTTTCCTGTGTTCCAATGAGAGGGGGAGGAAAGTTCAGGAGATCGCCGTGTTTCATGGAAGCGAATGTATCATGTACAACCCCGTGTTCTGGCCGTCCACGCGCGAGCGGCACTTCACGTCCTCACTGGCACCGTTCGCCTCCGTGCCCGGCTCAACCTCCTCAAGCCATAGGGGATAAGGGATTAGTGTCGTGCTAAATATAATGGTTGTCCTACTTATCATGGTCATACTAGCCACAGCCCAGTCTGGAGCCGTCGTAAATAACATATTATATATGCTCTCACGACGGTTAGTTCGTGAAGCAAATAATTTGTAAAATCCCATTTTCTCTAGTTGTTTCATCTTTAGTTGGGTTGATGATTAATTAACCTAGCTGTTCAAATCATGTAGAAATTATGAAACAATTCCCAAAACGGTGAACTCTAATTCAAATTGAGCCACTTGAGAGTAGTTCAAATTCCAAACTGATTTTTTCTACTACAATCAATCAAATTCCAAATCTGAGTTAACCAATGCCTTCCCAATTATCACCATCCCTGCAAATTTTTATAAATTTGGTCCCCATTTGCTAATTAATGGGATTAAGTCAAAATAGAGCAATCCACTTCAAATTCTCGGTTCCACGTCGCCGGCCACTCCCGTGCCCCTCCGCCTCAAGTAAAGCGACCCTGTGGTGCGCCACGAGGTGTAGTTGCTTCTCCCGAACCCTTCTTGCTCATTTCCACCGCCGGCTCGCCGGAATTTGCATGTTTAGCACGGTACATGTGAAAACCGAGCGAGTTCAATCCTGGAAATTCTTCCAACACACATGATCATTCGTTCTTCAGTTCAAGCCATAGCAACTACAGCCCCTAACGACCTCCCATGCCAAAAACCAAAGCATCCCGGCCACCCTACAAGCGGGGCAATGAGGAATCACCACCGTCGGCCCAAAAATGGTCGGTCCACCGGTGACAACCCCTTTCCGGCCGTTCCCCGCTAGAATGGAGGATAGGGTCACCTTCCCCGAACCCTAGGTATGCTTTTCGGCAGCTTTGTTCATAGATTCCGGCTCGGGACGCGCCGAAACGCGTTGAAGCCGCGCCGCCGTCGGTGCCGACCTATTTCCGGTTGTTATCATGCGTGGGAACCTTGCCCGGCTGCTAGAGGACGGCGTGAGGATCACATAGCACGAAACCGGAGGGAAAATGGTCGAGCAACGTCGGAGAACGGGGTGCGCCACGATAGGGTTTGGTGTGCGCGGTGCCCTGGCGCGAGGTGGAAGAAGAATCTGACAGGCGGGCCCTACTGTCAGCCGCCGGTGGGAATTATTTGAAGTTTTCTGTTAGTAAATAATTCCCGAAATTGGCCAATCCTTGCAAGCCCATAATTTTGTGTAGGAAACTCCAAAAAGGGTGAGACCAATTTTGTTGCAATCCTCATAAGGAGTACTTCACAGAGGAACAAAGGGCTTGCCATAAAAATGACCAGTATTGTCTGTGGAATTCTATTTATTAAATCCTTTACGGGCTAATTCCAGGAAGGATTCTCTATGAAGAATTCCCAAATTTGGGCAGAAAATCCTTTTCATAGTTCCTGAGCTCCAGTAAAATCTTAGGATTTTTGGAGCTGATTAAGAAGGCTTAATCAGTAGGTTATCTCAAGGTTAAATAAATTAGCTAAAATCATAGAATTGATTTCCAGAAAAATGGTTCAAACTTCAAACCTCCTTAACATTCTGTAGGGATGTCCACAATTTGTGAAACAAATTTTGTTGGATTCCTCCCAGTCAGTACTTTGCAGAAATGCAAAGAATATGATCTGAATATCTCTGGAATTTTCTCCAAAATGTACCAAATTTAAATATTTTGGAATTAATTCCAGAAGATCCCTGTTATGGAATTTCCTAAAATTTGGCAAGAACATTCCTAATGATATTAGTGATCTCCTGTAAAATTTTGAGCTTAATTGGAGTTCATTTGCTAGTCTAAATTGTCTTCCAAAGTTCATCCTTTATTTGGAAATTCAAATTCTAAACAGAAACTTTTTAGCACTCCTGTCCAATTTCAAAAATTCATATCTCCCTGTAGGTAGCTCCAAAAATGGTGAAACAAACTTTTTTAGAACCATAGAGACCTACTATAATTAGATCTTCCATTGTTATCCATGTCAAAAATTCAGATCTGGGCTCAAAATTCAGAGAAGCCTTGTACATGTGGGAATTTTGGAGACCACAAGCTTCAATGAAATTTCTCCAAATTTTGCTCAGATAATCCTTATAGAGTCTAGTATCCACTGGAAAAATCCCAAAGCCAATTAAAGAACCTAAATAGCAGTAGCTATGAATAGAAGTGTAATTCTTATACTTCATTAGCACTTATACATATATTTTTCTATATTTCATATAGTGACCGAAGTTGAGGACACACCGGAGCCATTGGACGTCCTCCCACCAGATGCTAACTTCCCGTTTAACTCGCAACCAGACAAGCCCCGGTTTGCATTTAATTACCTTTTGCAAAGTTTTTATTTGTATCACTTATGTCTAGGTTGAAATTGTTGCATTAGAGTTAGGGTGATTGAAACCCCACTTGCATGACTTTAAATCCTATTAAGGGTTGGGTAGTTTACAAACTCGACGAGTAGAGAATGCCATGCTAATGTTCTTAGGATATCGGTAGAAGTCGAGTAGTTGGAATCTACTCGCGAGGTCAGATTTTATAACACGGGATGGAAAAGAGTAGAGAATGGCTTAGGAATGTGAAACTAAGACCCAGCAGGGGGGATAGGATGCAGTGAGTGGAGGTCTCACGTGCATAGCCCTTTTGATGTCGATTGAGGACCGAGTCACGTGCGGGCCTGATGGACAAGTTTCGAACAGTACCGGATGGCATACTGACATAAGTAGGAAATTGATGTAATTGGTTAACCTGGGTGCCGAGGCATACCCAACCGTTTTATAGTAGTGGGTTGAGGGTAGCAAGATGTAAATCTGCCGGTGGGCACAGTCACGCTCCATGCCGGGACCTCCTGCCTGTTACGGATGGATCGGTTCGGCATTTTGGTTTCCATTGAATGGTTGTTGCATACAACAAATTAGGAAGGTGTGAAGCACCAGACTTCTGAAAGTGGGTGTATGTGACGTGTTGTCCGGGTGTCTCCTGATTGCAATCATCGTCCCTTGCGGTTATTTGAGTACCGCTTGTTCACTGTTGTGTGACGTAGTAAGAAGTGAAAGAAGCCAGATTAATATGCTGCATTGAACTATTAATGTCTTGAAACCATGTATTTTGTAGATGTAGAGCTCATTAAGTTTATCTTCCACTTTGGGCATCACCATATCGGAGGAAAGTGTTTCTTGTTTGATTGTGGACTTCCGATGTGAGGGCTGCCTAAGGCTCATTAAAATGCTGCTATAAAACTGAAAGTAAGGATTAACATGTAGGTGTGTCTTTATCGCAAATTTCATTTCCTTTATTACTAATCCCTGCATGTAGAGTTTCATGATTAGGTGTGTCGGTTAAGCCTCGCCGAGCCATCGTGCTCACGGTTGTAATATTTGAGCTGTGTGCAGGTGAGAGTTATTAGGAAGGGTCCGATAGATTGCGGCGCTTACTAAAAATAATTTTAGACAAGGCGACGCTCCCGTCGGGGTACACGGCCGAGCTGGAGCCCTGCACGCCGCCGTGATCTCCAGTTGTATGTTGCTAGTGTGTAGCGTCCCCGGGCTGGACGGCTGCACTTTTGCATAGCTAGACTGAGAGTTTAGCTATTAATAAGACTTCCGCTGTACATTACTTTTGTAAAATACTTCCACTGCGTTATATTTAAAATAAAAATTTGTATGTTGTTCCTAATTTTTCCTTGTGTGCTGGTTGGTGCCGCATCGCACGGCACCACCCTCTGCAATCCCAGAGTCGGTCAACCACGGGGTGGTCCTCACATCTAACCAAGAGAATACCAGGCTACTCAAGAGTCTACCCAAGAGAACACTAGATTACTCAAAGCCTTGGTACAACAAGGTGTACTTCATCAAACACAACAAGTCGTTCCACCTCGGAACGCCTATTTGGATTTCTTGGCGACTCAACCGCCAATCTTCACAGAAGCTACCGAACCAGTGGAAGCAGATCAGTGGCTTCGTGTAATGATGTCCAAATTTGGAATATTCGAGTGTGATGAATATCAGAAGACATTGTTTGCTGCTCAACAACTCCATGGAGCCGTCGAAACATGGTGGGTTGAGTATCTCGCCACCATCTTGGAAGGCCATCAAGTGGCATGGATTGAATTCCGTGAAGCTTTCTGTGCTCGTCACATACCTATGGGGGTTATAAAGACCAAGCATGAGGAATTCAGGGAACTAAAGCAAGGGGGTATGAATGTTTTGAGTATGTCAAGAAGTTCAACCATTTGGCACAATATGCTCCCGATTATGTGACGACAGAAGCTTCAAGGTGTGATTATTTCTTCTGAGGCCTGAGTTTCGTATTAAGGTAGAAATTGGCTTTGTTCAATAAAATCAATTACACCAAGTTGGTCAGTGCGGCCATCATTCAAGAAAATACAACACTTGAGTGTCAAGCAGAGAAGAGGAATAGGAGTGATGTGCAGGACAGCACAAGTAATGTTCCCCATAAATACCGTTTGGTGTACCGAACACCATCCAGTCAAATATGGTATCCACCTGTACGATAATTTCATTAAAATGTTTCTGGTCAAGTGTCATAACTTGTATCACCTCCACAGCAGCAGCAGCAGATGGTGGTATGTGCTCCATCACTGCAGCCATATGCACCTAGTTTCTACCCACAAGTCAGCGGAGAACCGGAGAAATATCCGTGCTTCAATCGTGGTTGTGTGGGCCACTATGCTAGGTATTGTCTTGAAGGAAATCTAGGCTGCGGGCCATCATATTCTCAATATTCAGACCCACACCTAAATCTGCAGAAAAGACGACAGAAAAGGGGCAACATTCACTATACAGTGATTGAGGATGTTCCGGAAGGAGAAGCTGTGTGAGCAGAAATGTTTTCACTTAATCATCTACCGGTGTTAATTCTCTTTGATTCCGGTGCCACACACAACTCCAGTATTTTGTGATCCAACACCATCTCCAAACCACTTACACTAAACATCAATACCTCATATCTTCACCCGGAGGCAGCATTACTGCGAGCAATGTTGTCTCCCAAGCATCTCTTTGTTTGGGGGGTAAAATATATCCAACCACTTTCATCATTCTCAAAGGTACGAAGATCAACATAATCTTAGGAATGTCATGGTTGAATAACCACAAGGCTGTTCTCAACATCAGTTTCCGAATCGTTGAGCTCGACTCTCCACAGCACGGTCTTCATACATTATTTTTGGGAGCCCATAAGCAGCAGTTTGCAGAAGTGAACCAATCTGAAACCGTGAAGTTAGAAAACATTCCGGTGGTCCGTAAATACCTGGATGTGTTTTCCGATGATCTACCGGGCATGCCGCCCAAACGGGACGTCGAGTTCAAGATTGAACTTGTGCCGGGAACGACACCGATTTTTCGTGTCGTATAACTAGCACCCAATGAGTTGGCGGAGTTATAGGAACAGTTGAATGACCTCTTGAGCAATGGTTTTATATGACCGAGTTCATGACCCTGGCGTTGCTTAGCGCTGTTTGTAAAGAAGAAGGACGAAACACTGAGGCTATGTGTTGATTATCATCCACTTAATGCTGTTACTATCAAGTACAGGTATCCACTACCTTGCATTGATATGCTATTCGATCAATTAGTGGGTGCTAAAGTATTCTCGAAGATGGATCTTCGGTCCGGATATCATCAGATCAAGATCCGGGCGGAAGACATACCAAAGATGGCATTCTCGACGAGATATGGGCTATACGAATATCTCGTCATGTCTTTTGGACTGGCCAATGCTCCGGCCCACTTTATGTACTTGATGAATTCAGTGTTCATGCTGGAGTTGGATAAGTTTGTCATGGTATTTATCGACAACATTTTGGTTTACTCCAAATCAGAGGAAGAACATGCTGAACATTTGCATATCGTGCTGCAATGATTGCGAGATCACAAGCTCTATGAAAAATTCAGCAAGTGTGAGTTTTGGATAAATCAAGTTCCTTTTCTCGGACACATTATTTCAGCAGAAGGAATTGCTGTGGATCTGAGTAAGATTATCCAAGTGCTAAAATGGGATTTACCTAAATCTGTCCATGAAGTAGAAAGCTTTCTCTGTTTAGCGGGATATTACCGGAGGTTCATCCCGAGCTTCTAAAAAATCAGTAAACCGACGATGGAGTTGTTCAAGGGCACTAAATATGTTTGGAGTTCCGCGTGTGAACAAACTTCAAGACATTAGTGAAGAATCTCACAACAGCCCCAGTTCTTGCTCAGCAGGATATGACCAAGTCATTCGATGTTTACTGCGATGCATCAGGCATTGGTCTTGGCTGCGTGTTGATGCAAGAAGGGTGTGTGATAGTGTATGGATCACGACAATTGCGGAACCGTGAGCAGCATTATCCAACTCACGACCTTGTGCTCGCTGCCGTAGTCCTTGCTTTGAAGATGTTGAGGCATTACTTGCTCGGAAATCTTGTACACCTCTACACCGACCACAAGAATTTGAAGTACATCTTCACACAGAAGGAACTGAACATGAGGCAGCGGAGATGGTTAGATCTCATTAATGATTATAAAATCGGGATTCATTATCATCCAGGAAAAGCGAATATGGTTGCCGATGCGCTTAGTCAAAAGGCGCATGTCCACAACTTAACCATTGCTTAAATGGAGGATAAAGAACCCAGTCTCTGTGTGATTCCATATGGAGCGCTTTCTAATCTTGCTCCGAATCCTACAATCCGGGAGGAGATTATTGAGGATCAAAGAAAAGACAAGGGTATGTCTCACATACGGCAGAGAATGGACAGCGGTGAAATGAAGTTCTTCCGCAAAGACGAACATGGTACATTATGATTTAAGGACCGGATAGTAGTACCCCGGGATATGGGACTACGGAAGAAAATTTTGGATGAAGCTCACTGGTCCATTTCCATTCATCCAGGCAGCAATAAAATGTACCAAGATCTCTGGACTAAATTTTGGTAGATATATATGAACAGAGAAATAGCAAAGTATGTATCGGAATGTGATACATGTCGGAGAGCAAAAGCCGACCATATGAGGAAGTCGAGACTGCTGCAACGATTGAAATACCGACATGGAAATGGGAGGAATTGAGTACGGACTTCAGCGTCGGGTTACCGACGACCTTCCACGAGCATGATTCAATTTGGGTAATCGTTGATCGATTAACCAAATCAGCCCACTTTATTCCTGTGCATACCGGTTACAATGCGAAGAAGTATGCGGAGCTATACATATCATGGATTTTGTGCTTATATGGAGTTCCCCTCACTATTGTTTCGGACAGAGGATCGGTGCTTATAGCTCACTTTTGGGAGCAGCTACACGCAGCACTGGGGATGAAATTACTTCGAGTGACAGCTCTCTAGGATTATAGATTGGCCTCACATACAACCACTCGTCTTTCCTGCGCACTTTGCCCTCACTAGTGTGCACCCGGGAAAACTTCCCGGTCGGTCACCCATCCCCAAATTCCTCCGGGCCAAGCATGCTTAACCCTGGAGTCCTTTGCAGGTGGGCTTCCGGAAAAGAAGGTATACCTTGGTGGTATGAGTACTCTATCAATCATATTAAGCCGGAAGTCAGAATATCACATAATCCACCCCCTTAGAAGACCGACGTCCTCATCGGTCAACACCAAGGCAAGAACATCCCCTCTTAGCCACGTCCGTACGTTCAGTACTGCATATGCATACCGTACGTCCAGTTAGCAGCATACGTACCATACCGTGTCCCACACAGGGGACCCACGCGTCATGCGTACGTACCTGCGTCCCTGACCCGTATGCTACCGTATCCTTTTCACTGACACGTACGCACCCGTGAAACTGCGAGGGTCGGCTCTGATACCATTAGTGACAGCTCTCTAGGATCATAGACTGGCCCCACATACCACCACTCGTCTTTTCTGCGCACTTTATCCTCACTCGTGCGCAACCGGGAAAACTTCCCGGTCGGTCACCCATCCCCAAATTCCTCCGGGCCAAGCATGCATAACCCCAGAGTCCTTTGCAGGTGGGCTTCCGGAAAAGAAGGTATAACTTGGTTGTATGAGTACTCTATCAATCCTATTAAGCCGGGAGTCAGGATATCACACTTCGAAGCTCTGCATATCACCATCAGACGGAGTGACAAACTGAACGGGTGAATCAAATACTTGAAGACATGTTTAGAGAATGTTCCATACACCACGGTAAGAATTGGGATGATCTCTTACCGTTGGCAGAGTTTTCGTACAACAACGGTTGTCAAACGAGTATCAAAATGGCACCATATGAAGCTCTCTACGACCGGAGGTGCTGTACACCACTCAATTGGTGTGAGTCGGGTGAACGAGTGCTCTATGGAATTGACCTCATGAATGAAGCCGAAGAACAAGTCAAGGTAATACAAGCTAATCTCAAAGCCGCCCAATCTCAACAAAAGAGTTATGTGGATAAAATATGTCATCCATTATGCTTCGAAATTGGAGAGCATGTGTATCTCCACGTCTCTTCGATGAATGGAATTCATCGGATCAGAGTAAAAGGAAAACTAGCTCCCTGGTTCATCGTTCCGTTTGCGATCACCGAAAGATGTGGATGGGTTTCTTATAGATTGAAGTTACCGATATCACTTGCCGGAGTTCATGACATTTTCCATGTGTCTCAATTACGAAAATGTCTCAAGCCTACAGCTGAAATCCTCATTGAAGGGTTGGAAGAGCTAAAGCCCGATCTCACCTACGTCGAGCATCTGATCTGGATCATTGATGAAAAAGCCCGTGTCACAAGAAATCGAACGATGTGGTTTTATAAAGTTCTATGGAGTAACCACACCGTTGATGAAGCGACATGGGAGAGTGAGCACTTTCTTCGATCAAATTATCCGGACATGCTATCTTCTTATACCCGGTAATTCACCTCCACGTTCATCTCTTCTTTTGTAATTTCAGGACGAGATTGTTTCTGTAAGGGCCCAAGTTTTTCACTTTCTAAAAGTGTTCATCACACCCACACCTCAGCTCAATTGTGGTGAAAACATGAACACATTTGAAGAGCAAGTAACCACCGTAAATGGATTTATTAGGAGATGAACTCACAAAATGCAAAATTGGTATTTCCCACATGCATCATATAGGGGCTGAGCATATGATTAACTCCTAAAATTTTTTAGGAATGCTCATGCCAAATTTCACCCAATTCCAAACCTCTTTGAGGTACTTTTGGGTACAATCCTTAAAAGGCTAGTTTGAACTTAAATTCAAATTCAAACTCCTTTCATTCCATGAACTAAAAGGTGGGATTCAAATTCATGCTTAGCACATTTTCATGAGCTCACACACCAATTTTCACTCCATTTGGAGTTGATCTTGACATGAGCTAATTTGAGCAAATTTCAAACAAAATTTAAATTTCATCTTCACATGTGCTGCGAATTCATCCAAACCGTTTCACACTTTGATTCATTCAAATCAAATGTTGATTTGGTAGTTTGATCCAACTTCAGAGGGCAGAGAGTCCCAAATTTTATACAACAGTGTCAACTTAAATTTGTGAGGACAAAAATCAAAATTTGGGGCCACTGTCAGTCACACAAGAGCTCAAACTGAATCCACCGATCGTTGCTCAGTTTCTTGCGCGTTTGCCTGAGGGCGCCACAGCGCTGAGGCTTTGCCAGAAGCTGCTTTCAGCTCCTGACGGAAAGCCGACGTTTCCCCAGCATCTTATCTCCAAGCCCTGGGCGTCACAAAGCCATTCTGTCACTGCTCCGGCATTCTCCCGCACTGAAAATGCGCCGCACATCGCCACATCCCCGAAGCTCCCACCTCGGCCGTCGACCGGCCGGTTCAGAGACTTCCACACCGAACCAATGCCACAAATGGGATCGTCCGACTTCCTTGACGTCCTCGACAGAACTCCAAGTCAATTCACGGCATCTGTTGAGCTGTAATTGGTGATCTTGTTCGTCTGGACAGAGCACCGCCGCCGGTAGGAATCTCCATCGCCCTACTACACCGAAGCTTCTCTGGCTCGGACGAATGATCACAGAGGTTAGCAACTTAGTCTACTTTGTCCTTCTAGACCCGTGTTAGCTCCCTCAACGCCAACAACAACAACAACAACAACAACAACCAAGCCTTTATCCCAAGCCTGTTGGGGTCGGCTAGACATGAAACCCAATATCAATAAAGTAAAAGAGAGGTAAGTAAAAGAGAGGAAGAGATATATGAACAAGGAAAAAAAAAAGAAAAAGGAAAAAGAGAAAAGAAATAAGAAAAAAGGAAAAGAAAAGAGAAAAGAAAAAAGAAAAAAAAGAAAAAAAACAAGACTACGATTCTGGCACATGAATTGCTACTTTCCATGCGGTCCTATCATGAGCTAAGTCTCTGGATACATTCCAATCTCTCAAATCTCGTTTTACCGCCTCCTCCCAGGTCAACCTTGGTCGTCCTCTACCCCTCCTAATATTTTCTCTACCTCTTAAAATCCCACTGTTAACCGGTGCTTCTGGAGGTCTCCGTTGGATATGTCCAAACCACCTAAGTCGATGTTGGACTAACTTCTCTTCAATCGGCGCCACACCTACCTTATCACGAATCGCCTCATTCCTTATTCGGTCTCTTCTCGTGTGCCCGCACATCCACCGTAGCATTCGCATCTCTGCGACACTCATTTGTTGGACATGTTGCCGTTTAGTTGGCCAACATTCCGCCCCATAGAGCATCGCGGGTCTGATCACCGTCCTATAGAACTTCCCTTTTAGCTTTTGTGGGACTTTCCTATCACATAGAATTCCAGAGGCTTGCCGCCATTTCATCCACCCTACCTTGATCCTGTGGCAAACATCCTCATCAATATCGCCATTGCTTTGTAACATTGATCCTAAGTATCGGAAAGAGTCCCTTCTAGGTACTATTTGTCCTTGTAGACTAACATTTCCTTCTTCACGACCAACACCACTAAAGTCACACCTCATATACTCGGTTTTAGTCCTACTAAGTCTAAACCCCTTGGACTCTAAGGTTTGTCTCCATAACTCTAATTTCTTATCAACACCATCTCTAGTTTCATCTACCAGCACTACATCATCAGCAAAGAGCATGCACCAAGGGATATCCCCTTGTATATCCTTCGACACCTCATCCATCACCAAGGAAATGATGTATGGGCTCAAAGCTGATCCTTGATGTAGTCCTACCGTGATAGGAAATGCATCAGTCTCACTATCACTTACGCGCACACTTGTCCTAACATTATTGTACATATCCTTGATAAGGGTAATGTACTTTGTTGGCACTTTATGTTTCTCTAGTGCCCACCACATGACTGACCTTGGTATCTTATCGTACGCCTTCTCCAAGTCGATGAACACCATATGCAAGTCCTTCTTCTGCTCCCTATATCTCTCCATAAGCTGACGAAGCAAGAAAATCGCCTCCATTGTAGACCTCCCAGGCATAAAACCAAACTGGTTTTTAGTGACACTGGTCACTTTCCTCAGGCGGTGTTCAATCACTCTCTCCCAAAGCTTCATAGTATGACTCATAAGCTTAATACCTCGATAATTAGTACAACTTTGAATATCTCCTTTATTTTTGAAGATAGGTACTAATATACTTTTCCTCCATTCTTCAGGCATCTTGTTTGACCGAAAAATGTGGTTGAATAGCTTTGTGAGCCATACTATTGCGACGTCCCCAAGACATCTCCACACCTCAATAGGGACATCGTCAGGGCCGAGGGCCTTTCCTCCTTTCATCCTCTTTAAGGCCTCCTTAACCTCAAACTCTTGTATCCTCCGCACGAACCGCCTGTTGGAGTCATCAAAGGAGTCATCCAACTCAACCATAGTGCTCCCATTCCCATCATTGAATAGCCCATTAAAGTAATCACGCCATCTATTCTTAATCTCTTCATCCTTCACTAGAACGCGGTCAGTCTCATCTTTGATGCATTTAACTTGATTGAGATCCCTCATCTTTCTCTCGCGGATTTTTGCTACCTTGTATATGTCCTTTTCACCTTCTTTTGTCCCTAGTCTCTCATATAACTTATCATAGGCCTGTCCTCTTGCCTTACTCACAACCCGCCTTGCATTCTTCTTAGCCTCTTTGTACTTAAGCATGTTGCTTGCGCTTCTATCATTATGCCAACTCTTATAACACTCCTTCTTCTCCTTAATGGCCTTTTGTACATCCTCATTCCACCACCAAGTGTCTTTATCTACAAGTTTCTTACCCTTTGTCACACCGAACACCTCACTAGCTACCTTCCTAATGCAAGTTGCCATCTTCATCCACATACTATCTGCATCTCCATTTTCTGCCCAGGGTCCTTCTGTGATCACCCTATTTTTATAGGATACTTGTGATTCTCCCTTCAACTTCCACCACTTTGTTCTTGTGATTTTGACACCTTTGTCCCGCAAAGAACATGTATGGAAGCGAAAATCAGCTACCACCAGCTTATGTTGTGTCACAACACACTCCCCCGGGATCACCTTACAATCTAGACACTCCCGTCTATCCTTTCTCCTAGTGAGTACAAAGTCAATCTGGCTAGAGTGTTGGGCACTACTAAAGGTCACTAGGTGAGATTGCCTCTTCCTAAAGAGTGTGTTAGCTATCAACAGATCATAGGCTACGGCAAAGTCTAGGATGTCCTTACCCTCTTGATTTCTATCGCCGCATCCAAAACCTCCATGTACTCCCTCAAATCCTAGGTTAGTTGCACCCACATGACCATTGAGATCTCCCCCTATGAGGAGTTTCTCGGTTATCGGTACACTACTAACCATATCCTCCAAGTCCTCCCAAAATTGCCTCTTAGCACTCATGTTGAGCCCAACTTGTGGGGCATAAGCACTAATGACGTTCAAGACAATGTCCCCAATTACTACCTTGATTAAGATGATCCTATCTCCTCGTCTTCGAACATCCACTACTCCATCCTTAAGACTCTTATCTATTAGAACACCTACGCCATTCCTAGTCCCAGCCGAACCAGAATACCAAAGCTTGAAACAGGTATTCTCGACTTCTCTCGCCTTTTGACCCGCCCATCTAGTCTCTTGTACACAAAGGATATTTACTCGTCTCCTAATGGCAACATCTACTAACTCACGTAGCTTCCCCGTCAAGGATCCTACATTCCAACTACCCACCCGAAATCTATGTTCCTCGGCTAGCTTCCTTACGCTTTGCACCCGTCGAGTAAGATGCAAAGACCCTTGCTCACTTATCACTACATCCGGGCGATGATGTAGCGCGCCACTAAGGTGATGGCGATCCGGCCCTTGCTCATTTAACACCATATCCGGGTTCCGATATGGCGCGCCACTAAGGCGATGGCGACCCGGCCCTTGCCCACTTAACACCATACCCGGGTTCCGATATGGCGCGTAGCTAAGAGGGTTACGCCCCAACGAATTTCTATTGGGTTTCATTTCCATGAGAATGGCTAAGTGTAGTTGTTGGCTCGCCAAGCCTATCACAACCCCCTCCTCCTTTACCCGGGCTTGGGACCGGCTATGTCATTACAACATAGGCGGAGTTTAGCTCCCTCAACGCCAGCGAGCTGGAATTCCACTTTTCCCGTCAGCCGCCCGTATAGCACCCCGAGAGCAAAAACCAGAAATTTGTCTCGATTGTTTGATCACCAGAGTTTCTGGTCTAGCTAGACCTAGAGTAGGACCCAACAATCACCAAGGCTGAATTCTAGCAAGGATGATCCCTCCAGTGAGCTCAGCTCCGTGTTTTTGCAGCCGCCGTTGAAAATGCTTCGGGTCACTGGTGAGGTCTACCTTCCCGGCGATTTCCAGTCAAGAGGAGGACAGGGTTAGCTTTCTCGTGTCGCCGCGGTGTTGTACCACCCTTAAGTTTGTCATGTTCGCTGCCGAGATGTGTGTTCACCGTTGGACCCGAACCAAATTCCACCGCCGTCATCACCGATGAGGTTGCCGGCGATGCCGAGGTGCACGGGGTTGTCCGGCGTGTGTACCACGGTCCGAGGAAGGTGTAGGAGGAATCCGTTTGAGAAATCATCCAGTATAGGCCGAGAAAAGCACGCGCCACTGCCTTTATTCGACGTGCACTCGGGCGCCGGCGAGAGGTTGAAGACGACACTGTTTGTGGGCCCTGGGTGGCAGTAGTTTAAACAATTCGAGATTGATTTTCCAGTTTTCCCTCCAAAACTTTAGAAGCCCATAACTTTTGCTAGGAGTGTCCAAATTGAGTGAGCCAAATTTTGTTGGATTCAGCTCTCTGAGTACTTTCCAGCAAAACAAGTTTCACTCCATGAAACCCATTATTTCTCCATAAGTTTAACCCCTAAAGAAGCACTTTATGAAGCTTCTCATAATTTGGTTGATTTATTTCTTCCTTTTCTACACGCAGCGGAAGAAGACGCTAGTTTTGAAGAAAATAAAACCAGGTTTACTCCACCTTTTTTAACCTTTCAAAAAAGATTCACTAATCTAAAGAAAAACAAAAAAGTTCCATTAAATTGTATTTTTATTGATCAATTAGAATTGCCTTCTAGAATGTATAATTGTCTCAAAAGGGTCAATATACATACACTGTTGGACCTTTTGAGTAGGACTGAATATCTTATGAGAATTGACAGCTTTCGTATGGAAGATGGAAAACTTATATGGGCAACTCTAGAGAAGTATCTCCCATTTGATTTACCTAAGAACAAGTTCTCGCTTTAACTCCATTACAATTTTTTACTCTTTTTCTATTTCGAGTTAGAATAAAAAGAAAAAAAGAAAACAATTTTGCATATTTGGCACAATCTATATTTTCAAAAAATGGATCATAATAAAATACATTTTAGGTATCTAGGAAAGATTGACTTGGAAGTAACTATTTCCTAGATACCCATGCAGGGGACTTCACGGTTGAATGAATACCTGAAAAATAAAAATTCCTAAAAAGGACCTAAAGTTAAGGATTTATCAATGGGTAATGTTGCTCCAATACCTAACCAAAGAGCTACTACAGTACGGATTAAAAAAAACGGTACTGTTAATAAGCCCGTTGGCACATAAACCATTAAGAGAACGCCCGATAACTTATTGGGTACTATATAAGATATTTGAAATACGGGAAAGAAGTACCACTCGGTAATATTTCCAGAGGAGTTACAAACAGATCCCCCAGTTCACCAATCATTGAAGGCTCGAGAACCGCTAAACCTACATTACATGCAATAGTACCGAGAATTACTAATGGAAAAATGTATAACATATCTTTGGGCCAGGCGGGTTCCCCGTAATAATTATGTCCCATCCCTTTAGCTAATTTTGCTCTTAATACAGGATCATTTAAGTCAGGTTTCATTGTTATTGGGATAGGTGAATTCTTTAGGATCCATCCCCCAAAGGAACCGGACATGAGAATTTTTCATCAACTGGCTCCGGACATGAGAATTTTTCATCAACAGGATTGAGCAAGAATGAAAGAAATAAGACCGTGGATGTGACACCCGGTTCCGAAAAGAGAACCAAGTTAATGCATATGTGTGCACAGGATGTTCATCACACATACACACGTAATCCACAAATTGAATTTAGAATATAACCATGAGTAAATAGTGTTTAAGTACTTTATTACATCGACTCATTGTCTCACTCATGAATCTCTAACTTATTCTTGCAGTGGAAGTCTCTAAACGACAGCGGAAATAACTAAATAGCAGCAGACTCCATCTTCAACTCCACAGGCATGTTGACGGTAGTTCGCACGCCTAGTACTCCACATGCTCCTCAAAGTACTCTTCTCCTGTTGCTGATGTTTATGTGATAATGCAAGGGTGAGTACATGTCGTACTCAGCAAGTGCGGGAAAAGTATGACATGTAGCTTACAACAAGGTTGGGAATAAAAAGGCTCATTGCAGCAAGCAAATTTTATTTCACAATCATGATTAAAACAGCAACTATTTCTAGCTGAAATTGATCCCATCATAATCAAGTAGTTCAGCAACATTCTCTTATCATAATTCACCATTTATTAAGTCTCATCCAGCCATTAATCTTTTTCAGGTTCATCTCATCCTCATAAATATTCATAACCATCTCATATTCATATAACCGAAACCAACTTCATTGTCATGACACAAAACGGTCCCAAAACCAATCCCAATGACCATACCACAACCATACCGAATAACCATCCCAAGATTTCCCTCTAATCATGGAAGTTGGCCAGGTGCTTGTGACCGGAAGTACGGCTATCATTATAGTTTTACACTCTGCAGAGGTGGCACCACTTTACCCACAAGTTTGTGATTTCGTCACCCGTCGGCGACTGCAAAACCTCCATTATACCAGTACACAACCATCGGTGTATTGCCAAGATATCACAAAATAGCCTTTACAAAGGGGCTACTAGATGTATGGACTCACTGAGGTTTCACCGGCAGGCTCGAATCACCATTCTCCCACCCACGGGCCCCTCTTGTGCCATGCAGTTCCCAGGGCAGTCCTCCTCGAATCCCATTCCCCGCGCCATCCATGGTCCATAACAAGCTAGCAACACACCTAATTAATCAGCTAAGCCACACCCATAATTGTTCTTGTTGTGGCACTGTTTTCCTGTTACATTCTCGCACGAACTGGTCCTTAGATCTACGACAAGTACCACCATCTCATCCAGCAACATTCACGAACCAAGCCTGCGTAGATCTCCCAGATTCCATGCCCATTAACATCATTAAGATCTCATTATCATTATTCATATGAGTGCAGTAGCTAGACATGTTTTATTTCAGCTTCCCGTATCCCGTGAATTAAGCGAAGCAAAAAGGAAAAACGACCATACCAGACTCATCGACTTTCCCGGCGACAAGGATGGTTAACAAAACTAGTAAACTCCTATAAAAGGGTGTCCCATCAAGTTGACTCAAGCATACGCGTTTTTGCAAACAAAACAGTTTCAAAACATGGGATCAATATGGTCAAGGGGCACTTGCCTTACTCCCGTGGTTCTTGTTGTTCAAGCATCTCGAAGGCTTGGTGTTGTAGATCCTCGTAGTTGGCCTCTTGAGCTTGTTCTTCTACTCACGATCACGCACATACAAAATTTACAGTAATCAATCATCATGCACAAACTTTACTCAAGATGCAATGGGATAGATGAATGCAAATCCTATGGTGCAGTTTTATTAATCCACTTTGTACGTGTTCTTGCATGTTTTAATGGGCTTTCATGGGGTTTTATGACGAACAAGGGTGCTGGGATGAAGTGTGGATGTGGTGATGATCTTGACTCGAGATCTAGATCACTTCCACCGTCAAAAATCGATCAAAACGTGATCTGTCCACACAAAAAAGTTTCTGTTCAAAGGGGCGAAGAAAACGGATGCGTAGAAACAGCAGCGACGTCGTAAGATGGGTAATGGAGACCTACCTTACTTCCTCCTTGGTGGCAGGGCCTTCCTTCTAGCAACGGCAACAGCGGGAAGTTTTTCTATGGATGATTAGGGCAGGACAGATTGCCGGCTCTTTTCTGGCGACGGCGAGGCGTAACGTGCCTCGTCGGCGGGGCTCGACGGTGGGGCTCGACGGCGGGGCTCACCGGCGACTAAACTCCGGCGAGGTGGGGGAAGGTCCAACTCGCCATGTTGGGGGCTAGGGCCTCCAAGTCGCCGACTTGGGGGGGGGAGGAGAGGGGGGGGCTGCGGCCAATGGGGGGGGGGTTTGGGTTCTATTTATAAGGGTGTGAGGGGGGAGAATCCTACTCCAATTGGAGCTAAATCCTAACAAACTTTTCCCCAATTGATTTGGTGCGGCAGCAATGTCGTTGAAATTTCCCAAATGTGGGGAAATTCCCCTTTATGGGGGAATTGGGGGATTTGGAGATTTGGGGAAAATTTTGGGGAAATTGGAATTGGCTCATTTCAGCTTTCTTTTTCCCATTCCCAACAATTTCTATGTCACTTACTCCATTGCTACATTCCCCTTTTCGTTTCTATGTCCCACTCTCCATTTCTATGCCCCATTCTCCATTTCTATATGCCCTTCTCCATTTCTATGGTTCCTTCCTCCATTTCTATGGTTCTTTCTCCATTTCTATGGTTCTTTCTCCATTTCTATAGTTCTTTCTCCATTTCTATGGTTCCTTCCTCCATTTCTATGGTACTTTCTCCATTTCTATAGTTCTTTCTCCATTTCTACTTCTTTTATAATGCCTCTCTACATGTAAAATGTATGCAATGCATGGAAATGAATTTGAGGATGTTACAAACCTACCCCCCTTAAACTGAATCTCGCCCTCGAGATTTGATAGAGTAGAGAATACATGAGGGAATTCTGCCTTGAAGTCTTCCTCACGCTCCCATGTAGTTTCGGCTTCCCTGTGATGGCTCCATTGTACATTGCACCAACGGATCACTTTGTTCCTTGTGACCCTTTCCTTCACCTCCAAAATTTTGACGGGGTGCTTCGCGTAGGTCAGATCCTATTGAAGCTCGAGCTCATCCATCGGTACATGTTCTTCCGGTACTCTTAAGTACTTCTTTATTTGGAACACGTTAAACACGTCGTGTACGTCGGAGAGGTGCGTTGGCAGCTCTAGTTAATAGGCTACTTCTCCTCGCTTGCCCAAAATCGGGAATGGCCCGATGTAGCGAGGTGCTAATTTGCCCTTGACGTTGAACAGTCATTGGCCTCGGATAGGTGATACCTTAAGATACACGAATTCTCTCACTTCGAAGGTCAATTTTCTTGGCCTATTGTCCGCATAACCTTTTTGTCGTGACTGTGCAGCCTTCAAATTTTCTCGTATCATTTGGACTTGCTTCTCAGCGTCTTGCAGCACTTCAGGTCCAAACACTTTACTCTCTGCAGCCTCATTCCAGAACAGCGGCGTTTATACCGTCTACCATACAATTCTTCGAAAAGTGACATCTTCAAGCTGGCTTGGTAGCTGTTGTTGTATGAGAATTCAGCATAAGGAAAGCTCCTATCCCAACTACGCCCATGTTTCAAGGCGCAAGCTCTCAACATGTCTTCCAAGAATTGATTTGTCCTCTCAGTTTGCCCGTCGGTTTGCGGGTGACAAGCGGAGCTGAAATCCAGTCGTGTACCCATAGCTTCATGCAACTTCTTCCAGAACCTAGAGGTAAATTGAGAACCTCGATCTGAAACTATCCTCTTCAGAACTCCATGGCGACACACGATTTGTTCCATATACAGCTTGGCTAGTTCTGCGACGCGGTACGTGGTCCTAAGAGGAAGGAAATGGCCTGTTTTCGTCAATCGGTCCACAATAACCCAAATGGAGTCGTAACCAGACGGAGTACGTGGAAATCCGACAATGAAATCCATGCTGATGTCTGCCCACTTCCACTCGGGTAGATTCAATTTCTGCAACAGTCCAGCGGGTCTTTGATGTTCAGCCTTCACCCGTTGGCACGTGTCGCATAAGGCAATATATTCAACTATGTCCCTTTTCATACCATCCCAACAATAGCAAGTTTTCAGGTCCTTGTACATCATTGTACAGCCGGGGTGCATGGAATAAGGTGAGTCATGTGCCTCCTTTAATATCGTCTTGCGGATGTGCTTCACGTTAGGCACACAAATCCTTTTCCCTAACCAAAGTGTGCCTTTCTCGTCTTCCGTGAAATCCTTTTCTATTCCTTGTCGGATTCTTTCCTTGATTTTCTTTATTTCCTAATCCGTTGCTTGGCCATCTCATATCTCTTGTTCCAAAGAGGAGTTCTGTTCTATCACCTACATCTCGTTCAAGAACCCGAGATGTAACCTTTCGAACTCCTTGCGCAGCTCAGGTGGCAGCTCCCGAACAGTGAGTTGGTGACATGCTCCCTTTCGGCTCAACGCATCAGCTACTACATTGGCCTTTCCGGGGTGATAGTTGATTCCGACATCGTAATCCTTGATGAGTTCCAACCATCGACGTTGCCACAAATTCAGATCCGTTTGCGTGAATATATACTTGAGACTTTTGTGATCCGTATAAATCTCACATCGGTAGCCAAGGATATAATGCCTCCAAATCTTCAAGGCATGTACCACGGCTGCATATTCCAAGTCATGTGTGGGATAATTCAGCTCGTGTTTCTTTAGTTTCCTCGACGCATAGGCTACCACTTGTCCTTCTTGCATGAGCACACATCCAGGCCCTTGTCTTGATGCGTCACAATATATGTCAAAGCTCTTGCTCACGTCCAGCAATACCAAAACCGGAGCTGTGGTTAGTCTTTTCTTGAGCTCCTCAAAGCTTTCTTGGCACACTGGTGTCCACTGAAATGCTTTTCCCTTCATTAGCAATTCAGTCATAGGCTTCGCTATTTTGGAGAAATCCTTGATGAACCGGCGGTAGTATCCGGCCATTCCAAGGAAACTCCGAATATCTCTTACATTCTGCGGTTGATTCCACTTTAAAACGTCTCCCACATTTCCAGGATCAACCGATACTCCTCCCTCGGAGATGATGTGGCCTAGGAACGATATCTCCTTTAGCCAAAATTGACACTTAGTGAACTTGGCATACAATTGATGCTCTCACAGTTTCTGCAATGTCAATCTCAAGTGTTCTTCATGTTCTTCCTCGCTTTTCGAATACACCATGATATCGTCGATGAAAACCATGACAAACCTGTCCAAGTACTCCATGAAGACCATATTCAAGAGGTAAATAAAGTATGCGGGTGCATTTGTTAACCCAAAAGCATGACGGTATATTCATACAAACCATATCGTGTTCGAAATGCAGTCTTGGGTATGTCGGAGGGCTTAATCTTCAGCTGGAAGTATCCCGACCGATGATCAATCTTGCAGAAAATTCGAGCACCATTCATTTGGTCGAACAGGTCCTCTATACGGGGCAGCGGGTATTTATTCTTGATCCTCACCTCATTGAGAGACCTATAATCCACACACATTCTTTGGATCCCATCCTTCTTGTCCACGAAGAGCACGGGGGCTCCCCACGGTGACGAGCTTGGGCATATAGAACCCTTTTCTAGCTGCTCCTGAATTTGCTTCTTAAGTTCCACTAGTTCATTATCGGGTATCCTATAAGGCCTTTTCGCTATAGGTGCAGTTCCAGGTGCTAAATAAATGGCAAATTCAATGTCCCGGTCAGGTGGCATACCTGGAAGTTCTTCCGGGAACACATCTGAAAATTCTCGAACCACCGGGATGTTTTCCAATGTTGCTTCTTCAACATGGTTCAACGCTCCCTTCTCGGTTGCCGGTTGGGCTGACTCGAACTCGATACGAGTACCGTGCTCACTTGTCAACTGCATGATCCTTTGAGCACATTGAATCACTCCGCTGTGCTTGCTTAAACAGTCCATTTCAAGTATTATGTCAATCCCTTGGGAATCCAAGACAATAGGGTTGGCAAGAAAGTTTACCCCCCTTATTTTAAGGCTTACTTTCGGAAATACTATATGCATCAAGGTATATGAACTAAGCAACTTATTTTATTAATTTCAGCCTATATGAGGATGTGAACACGTGCCGAAGCATCTCACATCTCTCCGCTATGTGTGGATGTGGACATTCGCCGAAGCATCCCACAACTCACATCAGCACACAAACACAAGCAATCATCATAAAAGTTCAGCACACCATTTTTATTCAAGCTACAACGATCTTAACGTTCCTATTACAGCTTTATTCAATGGAAACCTAAACTTAATTGTAAAGGCCTCAGTTTTTACACATACTCAAAGTGTTCATCACCACACACCCACCTCATTTGAAGAAAGTTGATGAACACATTTGAAGAGCAAGTAATCACCATCAACATGCTCATTCGAGAATAAACTCACAAAATGCAAAAGTGGCATTTCCCACATGCATCATCTAGGGGCTGGCCATATGAAAACTCATACACCTTGCTAGGAATGTCCATGCCAAGTTTCACCCAAATTCAAAATCTTTTTGAGGTCCTTTTGGGTATAGCTAGAAAGAGGGTGGTTTGAACTCAAAGTCAAATTCAAACTGTTTTTATCCCATGAATTCAAAAATGGGAGGCATATTCTTACTAAGCACATTTTTGTGAGCTCACCCACCAATTTTCACTCCATTTGAAGTTGATCTTGACATGAGCTAAGTTTACCAAATTCAAACTTTATTTGAATTACAAACTGAATATGTGCTGAAATTTAGTCAAACCAAACCCAATTTGAATTCTAACCAATTAAAATGGCTCAGGGGTAGATAATTCAAATCCCCATGGGCATTGTGTGGCTTACTGTTTACAACAGTAATATGGAGTTAAGTTCAGAAGTTAAAAAGGAGTGGGACCCACATGTCAGCCACTAGAGAGAGTTCAGCCGACTGAAAGCTGCACTCGGGTTCTTGCGCCGGACCGGGCAGCCGCCACGGCGAAGGCACGATCGGGATAGCAGCTGCTTGCCGCCCCGACCCGCTGAACCGCCTCGCGCCCTGCTTATCCCCGGGGCCACCCTGATCGGAGGGAGAGCAGCACACTTTCTGCTTCCTCGCGCAAGAAACGCCGCCTCACTGCCGATCGCTCGGAACCGATCGGAGAGCCACGATCACAGCCTCCCCGCTCACTCCAAAGCTACGACAAGGTACTAGGGACTCTCCTTCTCCTTCCCCGTCGCTAGAAATCGGCTAAACTCGGGTGATCTCGGCTATACCGAGAATTCCGTTCAGTAACCTAAATCCGCTGCACTTCGGGCTCCCTGGACAACCTAACCGGGAGGTTGTCACGCCCGAACTATGGCGTCCCTGGACGCGTTAGGAGCCGGCGATGCTCACCCCCGAGCCACAGCCCGAGGGCTAGATCGCCGGCGATGAATTTCCAGTTTTCCCCTTTCTTGGTACAGGCCGACCTTCGGGTACGGTTCTGTCAAATTCGCACTCTAGAAAGGGTTAGAGAGTCTCAATCCGTTCCTACACAGACTAGACCTGGTAGCGCACAAGTTGCCTTCACAACCCTTAGCCTGAGAACCTCTATAGCCGGCATATTTCAAAGCTTGTCGACGGTGGATCCTGTGGGAAGCATCGGGCGCACGGTGGGAGCCTACTTCGGACCTCCCCCGAGCTGCTTCGAGCCCATGCCGAGGTTCCTAAGGGACCACTGATGCTTTCTGGACGTTTGCTCGGTCGGTTAGGGTGCTAGAGAGGTCGGCCGACACGGCCGTAGTACTTCCGAAGCTGCCGCTCGTCGCCGACCGTGTGCTGGCCATTTTCATGATGAACTGAGCCCAGAATTGTGTTCCCCGAGGGGACTTAGGCAGGGGCGGCCAGAATCATGAAGTTTGGAGCACCACAGAGGCTGCCAGCGAGCTCTACAGCGAGGCGTTGCGGCGGCCGAACGCGGGCGTCGGGAGGTAGAAGAAGCCGGGTTGCCCATGTGTCAGCGGCTCGGATTTTAAATTGGGATCAGTCTGCAGCTTGGATCCGGTGTGCTGGCGCGCAAAAATTCCGTGGACCCCGGTGTGCCATCGCTCCAGTGCCCAACACGTGTCCCCGTGGACCCACCGGCAGATTTAAACTTTTCCCCGATTTTCAGGTTTTATTCAAACTACAAATCCTCATTACTTTGGCTAGGACATCCAAATCGAGTGAACCAAATTTTGTTGGATTCAGCTGTCCGAGTACTTTCCAGCAAATCAAGTTTCACTTCATGAAAACCCTTATTTCTCCAGAATTAATTATTCAAAATTTAAACGGTTTAGAATTTTAACTGGAGAATCCTTTGGAGGAAAATCCTAAAATTTTGCTGGGATGTTCACCAAAATATCCCTGAGCTACAATAAAAATTTCAGATCCATTTGAGCTAATTTGATCCACCTAATGGTGTGATTAATAAAACTGTTCCAGAGAAAATGGAAAATGTTCAGAGATATTTTCAGAATTTCTCTGAAATTGTTTAGCTCATATCTCTAGCTAGGAACCTTCAAACTATCATGATAGTTTTACACTCTGCAGAGGTGGCACCACTTTACCCACAAGTTTGTGATTTTATCACCCATCGGCGACTGCAGAACCTTTATTATACCAGTACACAACCGTCGGTGTATTGCCAAGATATCATAAAATAGCCTTTACAAAGGGGCTACTAGATGTACGGACTCACTTAGGTTTCACCGGCAGGCTCGAATCACCCTTCTCCCACCCACGGGCCCCCCTCTTGTGCCATGCAGTTCCCAGGGCAGTCCTCTCTCGACTCCCATTCCGCGCGCCATCCACGGTCCATAACAAGCTAGCAACACACCTAATTAATCAGCTAAGCCGCACCCATACTTGGCCTTGTGGTGGCACTGTTTTCCTGGCATATTCTCGCATGAACCGGTCCTTAGATCTACGGCAAGTTCCACCATCTAATCCAGCAACATTCATGAACCAAGCTTGCCTAGATCTCCCCGATTCCATGCCCATTAACATTATTAAGATCTCATCATCATTATTTATATGAGTGCAGTAGCTAGACATGTTTTATTTCAGCTTCCCGTATCTCATGAATTAAGTGAAGAAAAAAGGAAAAACGACCATACCCGACTCATCAACTTTCCCGGCGACAAGGGTGGTTAACAAAACTAGTAACCTCCTATAAAAAGGGTGTCCCATCAAGTTGACTCAAGCGTACACGTTTTCGCAAACAAAACAGTTTCAAAACATGGGATCAATATGGTCAAGGGGCACTTGCCTTGCTCCCGTGGTTCCTGTTGTTCAAGCGTCTCGAAGCCTTGGTGCTGTAGATCCTCGTAGATGGCCTCTTGAGCTTGTTCTTCTACTCACGATCACGCACATACAAAATTTACAGCAATCAATCATCATGCACAAACTTTACTCAAGATGCAATGGGGTAGATGAATGCAAATACTATGGTGCAGTTTTATTAAACCAGTTTGTATGTGTTCTTGCATGTTTTAATGGACTTTCATGGGGTTTTATGATGAACAAGGGTGCTGGGATGATGTGTGGACGTGGTGATGATCTTGACTCAATATATAGATCAATTCCACCGTAAAAAACCGATCAAAACATGATCTGTCCACACGAAAAAGTTTCTATTCGAAGGGGGCGAAGAAAACGGATGCGTAGAAACAGCGACGAGGTCGTAAGATGGGTAATGGAGACCTACCTCACTTCATTTTGGTGGCAGGGCCTTCCTCCTAGCAATGGCAGCAGTGGGGAACTTTTCTATGGAAAATTTTTGTAAGACAGATCATTGGTCTTCTTCTCCGGCGATGGCGGGGCTCGACGGGGCTTGACGGCGTCCAAATTCTGGCAAGGGGGGAACTTGGCGACTTGGCAGCAAGGAAGGGGTCTTGGCAGAAGGGGGAGGACGTCCAAAATAGAGAGGGGTCGGCCAAGGAAGTGGGGGTTATAATTATAAGGGGAAAAAGAGGAGCCCTACTCCAATTGGAGCTCAAATAAGAGTCCTACTCAATTTTGGATCTGAACAAACTTATCTTTTCAGTTAGGTGCGGCAGCCTTGGGGATTTTATCCCCCCAAATATGGGGAAAATTCCCCTTTTGTGGAATTGGGGAATTTGGAAATTTTGGTGAAAATTTGGGAAAATTGGAATTGGCCCATTTCAGCTATCTTTTTCCCATTCCCCACCATTTCTATGTCACTTACTCCATTTCTACATTCCCCTCTCCATTTCTACATTGCCTTTCTCCATTTCTATGCCCCAATCTCCATTTATATATGCCCTTCTCCATTTCTATGGTTCCTTCCTCCATTTCTATGGTTCTTTCTCCATTTCTATAGTTTTTTCTCCATTTCTATAGTTCTTTCTCCATTTCTATGGTTCCTTTCTCCATTTCCATGGTTCTTTCTTCATTTCTATAGATCTTTCTCCATTTCTACTTCTTTTATAATGCTTCTCTACATGAAAAATCTGTGCCATGCATGGGAATGAATTTTGAGGGTGTTAGAAACCTACCCCCCTTAGACTGAATCTCGCCCTCGAGTTTCGATAGAGTAGAGAATAGATGAGGGAATTCTGCCTTGAGATCTTCCTCACGCTCCCATGTAGTTTCAGTTTCCGTGTGATGGCTCCACTGTACCTTGAATCAACAAATTACTTTGTTCCTCGTGACCCTTTCCTTCACGTCCAAAATTTTGACGAGGTGCTCCGCGTAGGTCAGATCCTCTTGAAGCTTGAGCTCATCCATCAGTACTTGTTCTTCCGGTACTTCTAAACACTTGTTTAGTTGGGACACGTGAAACACGTCGTGCACGTCAGAGAGGTGCGTTGGCAGCTCTAGTTGATAGGCTACCTCTCCTCGCTTGCCCAAAATCTTGAATGGCCCGATATAGCGAGGTGCTAACTTGCCTTTGACGTTGAACCGTTCTTGGCCTCGGATAGGCGATACTTTAAGATACACGAAGTCTCCCACTTGGAAGGTCAATCTTCTTCGCCTATTGTCCGCGTAACCTTTTTGTCGTGACTGAGCAGCCTTCAAGTTTTATTGTATTGTTTGGACTTGCTTCTCGGCGTCTTGCAGCACTTCAGGTCCAAACACTTGGCTCTCTCCGGTCTCATTCCAGAACAGCAGCGTTCTACACCGTCTACCATACAGTGCTTCGAAAGGTGACATCTTCAAGCTGGCTTGGTAGCTGTTGTTGTAGGAGAATTCAGCATACGGCAAGCTCCTATCTCAACTACGCCCATGTTTCAAGGCGCAAGCTCTCAACATATATTCCAAAATTTGATTTGTCCTCTCAGTTTGCCCGTCGGTTTGCGGGTGATAAGCGGAGCTGAAATTCAGTCGTTTACTCATGGCTTCTTGTAGCTTCTTCCAGAACCTAGAGGTAAATTGAGAACCCCGATCTGAAACTATCCTCTTCGGATCTCCATGGCGACACACGATTTGCTCCATATACAGCTCGGCTAGTTGTGCAATGTTGTACTTGGTTTTAACAGGAAGGAAATGTGTTGTTTTTGTCAATCGGTCCACGATAACCCAAATAGAGTCGTAACCCGATTGAGTATGTGGCAATCCGACGATGAAATCCATCCTGATGTCTTCCCACTTCCACTCGGGTACTTTCAATGGCTGCAACAGTCCAGCGGGTCTTTGATGTTCGGCCTTAAACTCGTTGGCACATATCGCATAAGGCAACATATTCAGCTATGTCCCATTTCATACCATCCCACCAATAGCAAGTTTTCAGGTCCTTGTACATGTTTGTACAGCCGGGTGGTATGGAATAAGGTGAGTCATGTGCCTCCTTTAATATCGTGTCGCGGATGTGCTTCACGTCAGGCATACAAATCCTTTTCCCTAACCAAGCGTGTCTTTCTCATCTTCCTTGAAATCCTTTTCTATGCCTTGTAGGATTCTTTCCTTGATTTCCTTGATTTTCTCATCCGTTGCTTGGCCATCTCGTATCTCTTGTTCCAGCGAAGAGTTGAGTTCTATCACTTCCATCTCGTTCAAGAACCCGAGATGTAACCGTTCGATCTCCTTGCGCAACTCGGGTGGCAGCTCCTGAACAGTGAGTTGGTGACATGCACCCTTTTGGCTCAATGCATCAGCTACTACATTGGCCTTTCCGGGTTGATAATTGATTCCAACATCATAATCCTTGATGAGTTTCAACCATCGACGTTGCCTCAAATTCAGATCCGTTTGCGTGAATATATACTTATGGCTTTTGTGGTCCGTGTAGATCTCACATCGGTGGCCAAGGATATAATGTCTCCAAATCTTCAATGCATGTACCACGGCTGCAAGTTCCAAGTCATGTGTGGGGAAATTCAGCTCATGTCTCTTTAGTTGTCTCGACGCATAAGCTACCACTTGTCCTTCTTGCATCAGCACACATCCAAGCCCTTGTCTTGATGCGTCACAATATATGTTGAAGCTTTTGCTCACGTCCGGAAATACGAAAACCGGCGCTGTTGTTAATCTCTTCTTTAGCTCCACAAAGCTTTCTTGACACGCTAGTGTCCACTGAAATGTTTTCCCTTTCATTAGCAATTCAGTCATGGGCTTCGCTATTTTGGAGAAATCCTTGATAAACCGGCGGTAGTATCCAGCCATCCCAAGGAAACTCCGAATATCTCTTACATTCTGCGGTTGATTCCACTTTAAAATGTCTCCCACTTTTCCGCGATCAACCGATAATCCTCCCTCGGAGATGATGTGGCCTAGGAACGATATCTCCTTTAGCCAAAATTGACACTTGCTGAATTTGGCATACAATTGATGCTCTCGCAGTGTCTGTAATGTCAATATCAAGTGTTCTTCATGTTCTTCCTCGCTTTTTGAATACACCATGATATCGTCGATGAAAACCACGATGAACTTGTCCAAGTACTCCATGAAGACCTTATTCATGAGGTAATTTAAGTATGCGGGTACATTTGTTCACCCAAAAGACATAACGGTATATTCATATGAACCATACCGTGATCGAAATGCATTCTTGGGTATGTCGGAGGGCTTAATCTTCAGCTGGAAGTATCCCAAGCGAAGATCAATCTTGGAGAAAATTTGAGCACCTTTCATTTGGTTGAACAGGTCCTCTATACGGGGCAGCGGGTATTTATTCTTGATCGTCACCTCATTGAGAGACCTATTGTGAGGGCCCGGTCCCGATCACGGGGCCGTGCCTCTCACCCGGGAATCGCATTGGGTGGTGCCGTGCGATGCGGCACCCAACAGAACACATAATAAAAGCATCATATTACATAAATCAAGTGGAAGCTTACAAAGTGTAAATTTTACAAATACTTCTCAAAATATTTTACCAAGGAAGACTAGTACAACTCACGTCTCATACCTATGCTAAGCAACAGAGAAGGTATCCAGCCCGCGGACCCTTCTCGCTGGCAACACTATCACAATAGCAGCGGCAGGGATTGCCCTGAGTTCACCACTCGGAGAGCTCCGAGTCTCATCGGACACCCGTACAATTCAGCATATAGTTATTACCTGCAAAATTACTTATGCAGTATCTGTGAGAATGAAGCTCAACAAGACTTAACCGTCTCCCTAGTCATGAAACTCTACATGATGAAAATAGTGGGACAAATATAGAAGTTTGCACAAAAGATGAACTTGAGCTAAAGGAAAGAACTTACTTCAAGTTTTAAGCAACTTGTATAGTCCTCGCACAATTCACATAGAGACTCCACAATCAAACAAGAAATGCTTCATCTTGATGTCACTTGCCCGAGGTGAAAGTAAATTTAGTGAGCTACCCTAGACTCATACGAACCTTGCGCCATTAGCGTCGAGACTCCACAATCAAACAAGAAACGCTTTGCCTCGATATTACTAGCCCAAGGTGGAAATTAATTTAGTGAAGTGTTGATCGTTCCTCATCTCTATTATGTGGATTACTCACGAAGCATATTAAACGTATCCTAGTTTATTACTACGTCATGACTCAGTGTACAAGTATGCTCACTACCGCGAGCGACGGTGATTGCAATAAAAAACACCCGGCTGTCATGACACGTACGCCAGTACTCGACGTTGCACACAGCAACCATCACTGACGTTGTACGTGGAAACCTTTCACGCGACACCCAAATGTCGAACCGGTGCCACCGACTAGGATTAAGTCTCTCTACGGCGAACCCTCGTAGAGCCAACTTCTCTATCCTTTCAGCATCGGCATCAGATGGTGACGTATGCCTCGACTCCCAGGTTGACATGTTACATCTGTTTCCTGGGTCCCATATAGCCCGTATGCATCCGGTACACATCTCAAACTTGTCCAGCGGGGCTGCACACGAGAACAGGCCTTAATCGACTCAGACATAGACTAGGTTCACAGGACCACATCCTTGAGCCTTCCATCCACTGCCCGGTCTCCCTTCCCAACTATGAGGATCAATTCCCAACTCTTCCGATTGATCCCCCTTAATCCCGTTTCACGAGTAGGAAACTGCCCACTCAAGTTTTGCTTCTTTTAATCCACTTTTGTTAATTTGAGATCAGCAGTTATAATAAATTTATAACCTACTCTACATTATACTCCAGGGTTTTCTAGGTCATGCATTTGGAGCTTCATACCATCTAGACTTAATGCAATAAACAAATTACTAGACCATATAAAGTGAATACAAATAAAAGCTTGTAAGTTTTGTTGCAAACCGAGGCTTGCCTTTGTTTTGCAGGGGACTAATATATATAACTCAGTTAGTGAAGACCACTTGGCTTGATATCTTGCCTCCCTCCTTTGATCTCTACTCCGATGACTTCAACTTCTTCACGTAGATGCTACACGTAATGAATATGCACATATCTTTAATGGTAAAGACTTTGCTACAAGTTCTAATAACAAGTTTTCAAAAACTGGAACCCTGTTTAAGAATTTAAAATGACACTGGTGCTAGTGGTTTGGGTTTGGATCTAAGCACATGATTAAGTGCTAAGTGGTTTCCCCCTCTTCTATATTGATCACCTTAAGAGGTTAAACAGAACAGGGGTGATCTAAAGCTCCAATGGAGCTGAGAATTTTCATGTGAGTTCCTTGTCACAAGAAAGTCCTCGGGACCAAAAATTAGCACTTTTCATTGAGTGGTTTGTTCAGAACAATTTTCTACGCAATTAAGCAAAGAAGAATTAGTTCTGAGATAACACCCATGTTACTGCCCAACTTAGTGAACTACAATTTCAATTATAGCTCATAGAGCTTGCATGAATTTTCCTAGCATTTCTGGAGCTAAGATTTACCCAGAACTGAATTTCCAAGTTTTGGAAATTCTCTGAAACTGTTTCTGTATTCAATTGAACACAACAATTTAAATTCTGAATTGCCCTGAACAAATCAACTCCACCTGAGCTGAAACTTTTTCAGGGGTTCACTAACGTCCTATAGAATATTCTGGAAAAATTTGAGGATTTTTGGATTAACCAAACTCACTCAAAAATTCTTTTGCTGAAAAGTTTTAAAGAATTTTCCAGAATTAAATAATGAGTTTCATACAAATTGGGTTGTATATTCGGACAGTACTCCATTAGAGGAATCCAACAAAATTTGTTTCACAATTTTTGGACTCTCCTACACAAAGTCGTGGCTCTCCAAAGTTTAAACTGGAAACTGAAATTCCCAAAATGTTTAAACGCCTGCCAGTGGGTCCCACCTGGCAGACCTTCTTCTTCCTCGCGCCAAACAGAGGCCGCGGCGGCGCCCTCCGGTGAGCGTCGCCGGAACAGCCTTCCCGGCCATCCCCCGACCTCAAACTGGCCGCCACCCCTTAATTCGTGGCGCTGAACTCGTCTAGGGTGTCGCCGGCGGCCGGGGATCACCGGAAAGTGGTGTGCGGCAGCGGCAGTGGCCGCTAGGGTTCCGACCCGGTCGGAAATCTGCTATACCGCGTCAAAACGGTCGGGAATTGATCGGAGAGCACCGTGGGAGCTTGAGGGTGTCGAAAACGGCCGCCAAATCTCGTGAAAAGGTCGGCAACATCGAGCTCCACGGTGACCCGAGCTGTTTTTCTATGGCGGCCCGAAAAACGGCAAGGACAAGGCCGTTTCTGGATCATATAGCTTGATTCTTGGTCGAGGAGGGTCGCTAGGAAGTGTAGAAGCTGTGTGCAAGGTTGCCCGAGCTGGGGTGGACTGTGCAATCCGAATTTTGTGGTAGACCGAACCCTACCCACATGTACTAGCTTTCAGGAATTTTGGGAATTCTCTACGCTCGATCGATCAATTGCTACAAGGGTTGCAGCTACACGATCTGGAGGTTAAGGCTCACCTTTTTCGTGTAGAGAACGGATGGTGAAAGACTTCTGTTTCCCGCCGGTGGGCTTCGGTTCTCGGCGGCGATCGTCGAATTGTGACCAACCGAGGCAACAACGCTGCGAAGTAGCGGGGTGGGTAGCTAGAGCATGTGTTGGTGCTCACTTTTTGTATTGGTGGCTCGAGCAAAGGCAGAGCGGGCGTCGTTGTGCGGTGGAGAGTTTGAGGAGCGGCGCCGGTGAGAAAACAGAGCGCCGTACGGGCGCTGTTTGTGAGGAGGAAGCAAAAGCGTTTGCTCAGCTGTGTGGAGAACCGATCAGTTTGAGGAGGGGGTGAGCTGCTGCCCAGTTGCCAGCGCGAGAGGGAGGAGCAGGAGGTGGCTTCCCGGGCGGTGGCGCGAAGCAGCTGGTGCTGCTCGGGAGAATTCCCTCGGTTGAGTGAGAGACAGAGGGGAAAAGACATAGGGGGTAAGTCTACTTAGCCCTATGACATGTGGGCCCCACAGGCAGTCCCTCCTCATCCCTCAAAAGATCTTCAAAACTTGGCAAGTGACCAATTCAAATGTTTGGAGTTTAAAACCTTCTGCATTTGAATAGTTGGACAAATTCCATCTAAATTCAAATGTATGTTTGAATCCTTTGCACATTTAAATCCATTTGGAAAAATGGGTAGCAAACCTTTTCAAAAATTAATGAAACTTTGCCCACCCACTAATTTGGACCTAAGGAATCCAAATATGTAACTGGATTCTTATGTTAGCAGCTGCAAACAAGAGTTTGGACACAACAGTTTTGAATCACCATTATGTCCTCCCCTCATTTGAAATTTGAGTTTGACATTTAGTTCAAATTCTGATTTTCAAACCCTCCCATTGCACTTGAGTACTTCAACTCTGTGGTCTTAATCCACCTAGGGTCCAAACATGCAAATGACTCTAAGTTGATTTTAGAACAACCTCTCATGTGTTATCATATGTATAAAAAGTATGAACCAATCCCCTTTTTCATACACATGACACCAACAATTGTGCAAACTCATGTTTCTTTGTATTCATACTTTTGGGACCTTTACATCCCTCCCCCCTTAAAAGGGAATCTCGTCCCGAGATTACAAAAGAAAGATGAGGCAGAAGGTAATTACAAAATCTATGACAAAAGCTTCGGATAGTTCTTGTGGATGTAATCTTCACTCTCCTAAGTCGCTTCTTCTGGTGTATGATTACTCCACAGGACTTTGTAAAATTTCAAAGTCCGATTTCGAGTGATCCGGGTCTTCTCGTCGATAATCTTGATGGGTTGCTCGGCGTAGGTGAGATCCGGTTGTAATATCTCCATGTCTCTCGAATGAATCTCTGTCGGCTTCTTCAAACACTTTCTCAAGTGTGAGACATGGAAGATGTCGTGGACTCCTGATAAAGATGGTGGCAGCTTCAGACGGTAGGCTACCGGTCCACACCCTTCTGTAATAATAAACGGACCCACAAAGCGAGGAGCTAGCTTTCCCTTGACCCCGAATCGATGAATTCCCTTCATCGGGGATACTCGTAGATAGACGTGATCTCTGACTTCAAAATACAAGGGTCGGCGTCGCTGTTCCACAAAGCTATTCTGGCAAGATTGAGCGGCTTTAAGGTTTGCTTGAATAAGCTGGACCCGCTCTTCGGCATCTTTTACAAGATCAATGCCGAAAATCACCCTCTCGCCGGATTCACACCAATTGAGTGGCGTGCGGCACTTCCTGCCATAAAGTGCTTCGTACGGTGCCATTTTAATACTGGATTGGTAACCATTGTTGTAGGAGAACTCCACTAATGGCAAATGGTTATCCCAATTCTTCCCATGATCTATGGCACATGCTCTCAGCATATCCTCTAAAATTTGATTCACCATCTCTGTTTGGCCGTCGGTCTGAGGATGGTATGCCGAGCTTCTGATTAACTTTGTTCCCAGAGATTCATGTAGCTGCTCCCAGAAACGAGCAACAAATATTGAACCTCGGTCTGATATGATGGTTTTGGGAACTCCATGTAAGCACACAATTCTGGAGAGATACAACTCTGCATATTGCTTAGTATGGAACCCCGTATTCACTGGGATGAAGTGGGCTGATTTTGTTAAGCGATCAACAATCACCCAAATGGAGTCATACTTTCTAGATGTGAGAGGCAGTCTGACAATAAAGTCCATGCTGATGTCCTCCCACTTCCATTCCGGAATGGTTAATGGTTGCAGCATTCCTGCTTTCTTTATATGGTCAGCCTTGACTCGCCGACATGTATCACACTCGGACACATACTTGGCAATTTCTCGCTTCATCCGAGTCTACCAAAATTTTGTCTTCAGGTCTTGATACATCTTACTGCTTCCTGGATGTATCGAGTACATGGACATATGAGCTTCATCTAGGATTTTCTTCCTTAACTTCAGGTTCCGGGGTACCACGATATGGTCGTTAAACCATAACACACCTTGTTCATCTTCCCGGAAACATTTCATTTTATCCTCATTGATTCTTGCCCAGATTTTCCGCATTCCTTTATCTCTCTTCTGGGCTTGTACAATCTCCTCTCTAATGGTAGGCACAAGAGCAAGATTATACAACGCCCCATATGGAATCACCCGCAAGCTTGGTTCTTCATCCTCATCCGGACTAACTGACAGGTTATTCACGTGGGATTTACGACTGAGTGCATCAGCCACCACGTTAGCTTTGCCCGGATGGTAATGGATCTCGATCTCATAATCTTTGATTAGTTCCAACCATCTCCGCTGCCTCATATTGATATCCTTCTGAGTGAATATATACTTGAGACTCTTATGGTCGGTGTAGAGGTGCACTAAATTCCCAAGTAAGTAGTGCCTCCACATCTTCAACGCAAGCACCACCTCAGTGAGTTCAAGGTCATGAGTGGGGTAGTGCTGCTCGTGGTTGCGGAGTTGACGAGACCCATACGCAATCACGCGTCTATCTTGCATTAAGACGCAGCCAAGTCCAATGCCTGAGGCATCACAATAAACATCAAATGGCTTTGTTGTATCCGGTTGGGCTAACACCGGTGCCATTGTGAGATGTTGCTTTAGAGTTTGAAATGCCTCTTCACAGACCTCTTTCCACACATACTTGCTGCTCTTCTTCAACAACTCTGTCATTGGTTTAGCCACCTTCGAGAAGCTGGGAATAAACCTCCGGTAATAACTTGCTAGTCCTAGAAAACTGCGGATTTGATGAACCGATGTTGGAGACTCCCACTTCGAGACTTGCTCAATTTTGGTTGGATCCACGGCCACACCCTTTCCTGAAATAATGTGGCCTAAGAATTGTACTTTGCTGATCCAAAATTCACACTTGCTGAATTTGGAATACAGCTTATGTTCCCGTAAGCGTTGGAGCACAATGTGGAGATGTTTGGTGTGCTCCTCCTCCGATTTGTAGTATACGAGAATGTCGTCGATGAAAACCACGACGAACTGATCTAACTCTGGCATGAATACAGAATTCATGAGATACATGAAGTGTGCAGGTTCATTTGTTAGCCCGAAAGACATGACTAGATACTCATAGAGCCCGTATCTAGTTGAGAAAGCCATCTTCGGTATATCCTCCGCTCTGATTTTTATCTGATGATAACAGGACCATAAGTTCATCTTGAAGAATACTTTGGCACCCATCAACTGATCAAATAATATATCGATCCGCGGCAATGGATATTTATTTTTGATCGTCACTGCATTCAGCGGCAGATAATCCACACATAACCGAAGTGACTCATCCTTTTTCTTCACAAAGAGGGCTGAACAGCCCCATGGCGATGAGCTTGGTCGGATGAACCCTTTATCCATTAAGTCCTTTAGCTGTTCTTTCAGTTCAGCTAATTCCTTCGGAGACATTTTGTACGGCCTCCGAGATATTGGTGTGGTTCCCGGTGCTAACTCGATCTTGAATACCGCATCCCTCTCAGGCGGCATCCCTGGAAGATCGTCGGGAAACACATCTGGGTACTCACGGACCACCGGAATATCCTCCAGTTTCATGGTCACACTGTGGTACACCACCGGATTTTTAGAATCCACGGCTTCAAGTATGAGTGTTTGGGGACCGTAGATCGGAGAGTCCAAACTAACAATCCGTGGACCAATGTCAAGAACAGCCACGTGGTAGTTCATCCACGCCATTCCTAAGATCACATCGATCTTCTGCCCCTCTAATACAATGAGGGTTGTGGGGTATAATTTTCCACCAAAGCACAAGGGTGCTTTGATTACTACTTCATTAGCCGCAATGTTTCCACCGGGTGAGCGGATAAGGTAGTGATCTTTCGGTGTAGAGGTGGAGAGCTCAGCTTTGCACACAAATGGCCTGCTGATGAAATTGTGTGTGGCTCCAGAGTCAAATAAAATCAATACAGGTAGTTCATTGAGGGTGAACATTCCCGCTAGCACAGGTGCCCCGTCCGGCACATCCTCTAGCGCTGTATGAAAAATGCACCCGGACTTTGGTGCTGTTCCTTGGAACTGAGCACAAGGTTGATTTATACCCTGCTCCGGTGCAGTCCCTCTGCAGCGTATCCTTTCTGGACACTTCCTGCTGATGTGACCCAAGTACCCGCACGTGAAGCACGGTTTCTCAGCCGGTTCCTGGTTGCTCTGTGTATGGACACTGGTTGTATTCTGCTGCGGCAAGAACACTTGAGGAACAGAATAATGTGGCTGCATATACCGTTGTTGCAGCTGTCCGAATTCAGAGTATTGGGACGAACAACCTGAATATTGCTGGAGTCGTCGAGCCGGCTACATTATTTGACAGTTCAAGGTACTGTCTACCACCCTGTATTTATGAGTAGCACTACGGCTACTCTCCGGTGATATATGGTTCTTTCTTTTCTCAGCCTGAACTTCTCGCTAAGCATCTTCAACCATGATGACAGCACTCATCAATTCGTTGAAGTTCTTTCGATCAGCTAAGACGAGTCTTTCCTTTAACTTGGGGTTGAGGCTGCGGAGGAACCATTCGCACTTTTGTGCCTCGGTGTTCACATGTTCAGGCGCATACTGCGCCAGTTTGTTGAACACTCGTGAATGCTCGTATGCATCCCTCCCTCCTTGTTTTAAGGCCAGAAACTCCTCGAGTTTCCGCTGAATTATTCTGGAAGGAACATGATAAGAAAGAAATTCCTTCCGGAATTCCCTCCATGTGAAATGATGTCCAGCTGGTAGGGAGGCAAGTTGATTTGCCCACCATGCACTGGCGGACCCGTGAAGTTGTTGCGCCGCGTATAAAACCTTCTGATGTTCGGTGCATTGAAGCAACCCAAAATTAGACTCAATGGTACGGATCCAGCTATCCGCCACCTGAGGATCCTCAGTTTTAACAAAAACCGGTGGTTGAGTTGCCAAGAACTCAACGTAGGAATTCAGTTGAGGTTGGCGCAAGTCTTCATCTTGACATCCCCCTTGACGGGATGTATTCATCACCTGGGTGCGGAGCAAGTCGGTTCGCTCATCGCTTGCACCCGTCATGGCAGCCAGAATGTCCGCCATTGTGACCGTAGGTGAAGGTCCTGGTGGCGGCTGCGGTTGCGGAGCTCGCTGCTCCCGCTGTGGAGAGTTGTCACCACCACCACCACTGGAACCACCCACTTCACCCATGGAACGAGTTCGCACCATTCTGCAATTGCAAGAGTTCATTATCAGCTCAACACTATCACTTTATTTATTCCATGAACGAAGTAGTGAAAGAATGATAAGGAAACCTTAACATGTAAGCAAAATGATTTAAGCGCGAACTGATGTAACTAACAACAAGGATTTAAAAACAGATTGATTGGTTCTCAAACAAACCAGATTTTGATCCAGTTAAAAGCACTTTCATAACTCAAGTTGAATATCAAAGTTAAAGTTAACTTCAATATCTTTCCAACGAGTATTCAAATGCCTCCATATCACTTCTGGATCAACAGTTATGATTGCTCAAAGCTGACAGAATTTCTGGATAAAATTTGCCAACATCCCTTTTGTATGTGGCTGACTTTATCGCTGTTGTATACACAGCTACAATATTAATCTGAACCAACTTTGAACTACAACAACGTTGCATATCTCATAACCTTTTCAACGGTCTATCACAGGCTCCTTAGGGTTTTTTCTACAGTAAGTTATGGCTTAAAAACAGAAAGGTCCAGAGAGGTTTTGTTGCTGTCCTGGTTCTGGACAGTTTGCCTTCAACTGGACTTTTCGCCACTTAAAATGTGATTTTTGCTCGGGAGGTCTACAAGAAAGTTGTAGAGCAGTTGAAAAACTTTCCAGAACTGTATCATACACCTTAACTGGTCCAGCAAGAATTCCTGCCAGAAACAGAGCACTCTGTTTTTGAAGTCTTTGAAACCTAAACCTTCTCTCATTTGAATATTAGCTCAAAATAAGAGTTCAGCAACTAATATTTGTTTCAAACTTCCATTTCTAGTTGAAAGTTAGCTCATGAATCATTTCTTAATAGGGAAGAGGTTATTAAGTTGAGTACGGCGTCGATGCACCGTAAGAAACATGTCGGTACTACGTCGCCTCACCAAAGAAAATCCTAATCCGGATTATACCGGCATATCCGTTTTATCAGTGGCACTAAGACGGTCACTCGCAAATGTGTACTACACGGGATACGTACGTGGTTAGTACATGCAGCAAAACACTCAATGATGATGCACACATAGTTTTCCTCATTTCGGGCAGTTCCATATCATACTAAAAACATATGCCCCGTATCATTTTCATGCGGGCCATCCTTGAGTCAAGTCACGTCTCAAGTTACATGGTCGCGTTTTTACACCACACGACGGGGAACCCGAGTAGAGCGCGAACAGGTCGTCACGGTTGGGAATGTTATCAACCCAACGGATACCAACTACTGCCCTGCAGGGCACGCCGATGGCCGGGCCATCCTTGAGTCAAGTCACGTCTCAAGGTACATGGTCGCGTTTTTACACCACACGACGGGGAACCCGAGTAGAGCGCGAACGGGTCGTCACTGTTGGGAATGTTATCAACCCAACGGATACCACCTACTGCCCTGCAGGGCACGCCGATGGCAAGCGCTGCGTATGTCCCCCTGGGCTATTTCCAGACGAACACACTATCGCGTTACTGACCACACGATGGGGTCTCCACTTACTTGCATAATGCACGCTAGGGATCAGCGTTTCATATGAACATCAGGAACATGAAGAGTTCAAGAGTTTCATATTGACGTCTCACACCAAGCTGTGAGACCTATACCTGAACCACTTTCCTCGTCAGGGGAGCTAACCGAAATTGAACCGCTTTCGGTGGCGTTCCTTACCATTCTTACCTGAACGTAGGTGCGTCGTTACATAATAAAAGTTCAAAATTATAACAAGTATGTTAGTCATGCCACTTTAAGTAACTATACTACTATAGTCCTTATGTGGTCCTAATACCGTATCCTCACCGTATCCTAAGTTTTTTTGTCGTAATATGATCCTTATTACATGCTCTATTACCAATGCGGCTCTGATACCACGCTGTGAGGGCCCGGTCCCGATCACGGGGCTGTGCCTCTCGCCCGGGAATCGCATTGGGTGGTGCCGTGCGATGCGGCACCCAACAGCACACATAATAAAGCATCATATTACATAAATCAAGCGGAAGCTTACAAAGTATAAATTTTACAAATACTTCTCAAAATATTCTACAGCGGAAGACTAGTACAACTCACGTCTCATACCTATGCTAAGAAACAGAGAAGGTATCGAGCCCGAGGACCCTTCTCGCTGGAAACACTATCACAATAGCAGCGGCAGGGTTTGCCCTGAGTTCACCACTCGGAGAGATCCGAGTCTCATCGGAAACCCGTAAAATTCAGCATACAGTTATTACCTGCAAAACAACTTATGCAGTATCTGTTAGCACGAAGGTCAGCAAGACTTAACCGTCTCCCTAGTCATGAAACTCTACATGATGAAAATAGAGGGCCGAATATAGAAATTTGCACAAAAGATGAACTTGAGCTAAAGGTGAGTCCTTACTTTGAGTTTTAAGCAACTTTTATAGTCCTCGCGCAATTCACATCGATACTCCACAATCAAACAAGAAACGCATCATCTCGATGTCACTTGCCCGAGGTGAAAGTAACTTTAGTGAGCTACCCTAGACTCATACGAACCTTGCGCCATTAATGTCGAGACTCCACAATCAAACAAGAAACACTTTGCCTCGACGCTAATAGCCCAAGGTGGAAATTAAATTTAGTGAAGTGTTGATCGTTCCTCATCTCCATTATGATAATTACTCACGAAGCATATTAAACGTATCCCAGTTTATTACTACGTCACGACTCAGTGTACAAGTATGCTCGGTCCATTTCACGAGCGACTGTGATTACAATCAAAAACACCCGGCTGACACGACACGTACGCCCGTACTCGACGTTGCACACAACAACCATCACTGACGTCGTACGTGGCAACCTTTCACACGACACCCAAATGTCGAAGTGGTCCCACCGACTGGGATTAAGTCTCTCAACGGCAAACCCTCGTAGAGCCGACTTCTCTATCCTTTCAGCATCGGCATCAGATGGTGAGGTATGCCTCGACACCCAGGTTATCATGTTACATCGGTTTCCTGGGTCCCATATAGCCAATATGCATCCCGTACACAACTCAAACTTGTCCAACGGGCCACACACGAGAACGGGCCTTTATCGACTCAGACATAGACTACGTTCACAGGACCACGTCCTTGAGCCTTTCATCCACTGCCCGGTCTCCATTCCCAACTTTGAGGATCAATTGCCAACTCTTTCGATTGATCCCCCTTAATCCCGATTCATGAGTAGGAAACTGCCTACTCGAGTTATGCCTCTTTTAATCCACTTTTGTTAACCTGAGATCAGCAGTTATAATAAATGGATAACCTACCCTACATTGTACTCCAGGGTTTTCTAGGTCATGCATTTGGAGTGTCATACCACCTAGACTTAATGCAATAAATAAAATGCTAGACGTATAAAGTGAATACAAATAAAAACTTGTAAGTTTTGATGCAAACCGGGGCTTGCCTTTGTTTTGCAGGGGACTTATATATATGAAGTTCAGTTAGTGAAGACCACTTGGCTTGATTAATTGTTTTCCTCCTTCTTTGATCTCCACTCCGATGACTTTAAATTCTCCACGTAGATACTACACGTAATGAATATGCATATATGTTTGATTGTAAAACTTTTGCTAAAAAGTGCTAAAGACAAGTTTAAAACTGGAACTCTGTTTAAGAATTTAAAATGACACTGGTGCTAGTGGTATGGGTTTAGGTGAAGCAACATGATCAAGTGATAATTGCATTTCATAACTTGTGTGCTACTCATCTAAATAGGTTCAACCGGATAGGTGGTGATCCAAAGCTCCAATGGAGCTGAAAATTTTTGTGTGGGTTCCTTGTCACAAGAAAGTCATCTGGACCAAAATTTAGCACTTTTCATTGAGTGGTTTGTTCAGAACAATTTTCTAAGCAATTAAGCAAGGAAGAATTAATTCTGAGATAACACCCATCTTCATGCCAAACTTAGTGAACTACAATTTTCCTAGCATTTTTGGAGCTAAGATTTACCCAGAACTGAATTTCCAAGTTTTGGAAATTCTCTGAAAATGTATCTGTATTCCATTGAACACAGCAACTTCAAATCTGAATTGCCCTGCTCAAATCAACTCCAAATGAGCTGAAACTTTTATATGAGTCCACTAACACCCTAAATACTATTCTGGCAAAATTTTAGGACTTTTGGATTAGCCAAACTCCCTCTAAAATTCTTTTGCTAAAATGCTTTAAAGAATTTTCCAGAATTAAATAATGGGTTTCATACAAATTGGGTTCTATATTTGGACAGAGCTATTCAAAATGAGTCCAACCCAATTTGAACCACTAAATATAGAGCCTCCTAGCAAAAGTTATGAGATTCTAAAGTTTGGGGAAAATCTGAAATTGCTCTCTGTTCTATTTATTTCCAATTTTTAGAGACATAAGAAATTAACAAAACATTTGGCCAAGCAAATGAGGTCCAATGCTTCTGAAAATTTTATTGGAGTTCGATTATTTTCGGAAGAATCTCCTGCCCAAATTTGGGAATTTTCCAATACACAGAACTCCTGGAAAAATTCCTACAATATTTTCCTTATATGAATTAATGTGCCAAAACCAAGTATTTTCATAAACATTGGGCTGTACCTCTGGATACTAACATTTTATAGGAATCCAACAAAATTTGTTTGACAATTTGTGGACATTCCTACACAAAGTTGTGAATTTTCCAAGTTTGCACAACTCTCTGTTTGATTTTACACAGAACAGTCCAACGTGCGACCCACGGGTCAGGTGTTTCTTCCACCTCTCACCAGAGCCCGTGGGTGCACACCGGCAGAGATCGTGGCGCGGCTCATTCTCCCTCATTTCTCCACCAAATTAGCTCCGGTTTGCCCTACACGATCCACGGAACGTGGCGCAGCTACCGGGCAAGGTTTCCCTGCATGAAAACGGCCGGAGATGGGTCGGCGTCGGCGGGGCAGCTCGGGAGCTTGGCATCAACGCGTTCTGGCGTGTCCCAACCTTCTCCCGGCGAGCTACATTGCCCTAAAGAATCCCCAGAGCTCATGGAGCATGGAACGCATCTCAGTTCGTACAGCAATTGGCAGGAATATGGCGGTCACCGGAGACCCGACCCGTTTTTGCCGCCAGCGGCGAATTCTCGTCGCCCGGGGCGTGGGATGGCCGGTTTGATGCGTGCTTCGGTGTGTGTGGGCGCTAGGGTTGCTAGTTTCTGTGGCTTGAACCGGAGCAACTATGATTAAGCGCTTGGAACGAATTTCTCAATTTAGTTTTTGGCGATTCTTCACGTTCACCGGCGCCACAACTCAAATTCCAGCAAGCCAGCGACGGGGAAGAGCAAAAGGACGACAGGAGAAGGATCAATGCCTCATGGCGTACCTCTGTGGCCTTTTGAGCATGCCGGAGAGGCGCTGGACTGGCCGGGAGACGAGGAGCAGTGGAGGCGGCGTGGCTCTGTTGTAACGGAAGAAAACTGGGTCGGTCACGGTAGAGGAACGTTGGACATGAGCTGAGGATCCGTGTAGCACGTCGAGGAGCGATGGGCGCAGCTCTTTGGTGCCTCAGCCGGGCGTCCAACTGGTGGGAACGGCTCGGCGGCGATCAACCGAGGCGCAGCAGCGTTTTTGTTGGGTGAGCGCGTGAGGAAGAAAACAATCGGTGGCTGCCTCGGCTGTGCGGGAAAAGTCACGTAGATAGGGCACCGCCAACCCGTGCTGCCAGCGACCAGTGCGAAGAGCAGGAGGTGGCTCGGAGCAGCTCCCGTGGTATCGCCCGGGGAGTCTTCGGCTCTGTCAAGGTGACCAGCGAGTAGAGAATTGACGACTGCACACTGAGATCTTTTTGGCCATATGACAAGTGGGTCCCACCTTCCCCCTTATCCCCTCATTTTTCTCACAAATATCTCCACACTTTGGCAACCAACTTCATTCCAATGTAGAAAATATAATCTGCATGGAATTTGACGAATTGGACAATTTTCATCCAAATCCATATTTGAATTTGAATTCCTATGCATTTAAAAGTCCAATTGAAAAAAATGGGTAGGAAACATTTCAAAAAATTCATGAAACTTTGCCTACCCCCTAATTTAGACCTAAGGAATTCAAATATGAAATTTGATCTTTGATTTGGCTGCTGCAAATGTGATTTTCAACACAACAGTTTGAAAGTCTTTGTGTTACTCTCATTTGAATTTTTGAGTTGAACAATTTGTTCCCAAAATATGACTTTAGCTTTCTCATACATATGGGAACTTCCTACCTTGGTTTTTGATCTCTCTTAGGTTCCAAGTCTTCGAATAAACATTTGAGCTTTTGTGAAGAGAGCTTCCATGTGTATTATCACATGTGAAAAGTTTAAACAAGTCCCATTTTTCATACATGGGAAACCAACTTGTTGCAAACAAGAGTTTCTGTGTATGCATATTTTGGGACCTTTACAATCCTCCCCCCTTAAAAGAATCTCGTCCCGAGATTACAAGGTAAAAAATGAGAGGAAGGATGGTGGAAGTTTATAGGATGTGCGACGTCAAGAGTTGGGATAATGGGTGCGAAGAAATCCTTCGTTCTCCCATGTCGCTTCAACCTTGGAGTGATCACTCCATAAAACTTTATAGAACCACAACGTATGGTCGCGTGTGGTTCGGTCCATTATGTCGATGATCTGAACCAGTCCCTCCTGAGGTGTGAGATCTGGTTTCAGTTCTTCGATATTCCCCAGCTGAATGGTGGTTGAACACTTGAGTCACTTCCTCAGCTGAGAAATGTGGAAGATGTCATACACACCAGTGAATATCGCTGGTAATTATAGCCGGTATGCAACTGACCCACATCTTTCCGAAAACCTGGAACAGACCGACGAATCGGGGTGAATAGAAACTTTGACAAGTGAGCCTCGTCAAAATTTTCGCTTCCTCGACTCCGGTTACAGGGTACGACGATTCTGTCCTTAAACCACAGGACGTCGTCTCCGTCTTTCCGGAAATATTTCAATTTCCCCACTGTCTATTCATCTCCGCAAATGTGACATGCCCTTGTCATGTTTCTGGGCTGCCACCCTTTGTTCAAGGATGGTGGGGATAAAAGCTAAATTGTAGAGAGCTCTAGGGTGAACCATACGTAATGGTGGCTCGCTCTCTTCCAACGGGGTGATGGTTGGATTACGAACGTGTGACTTGCGACTCCCGCATTCGCCCACGTTAACCTTGTCGGGGATGATAATGGATCTCTATTTCGTAATCTTTTATCGACTTCAACCATCTTTGCCGCCTCATGTTCCAATCCTTCTGAGTGAATATGTACTTGAGGCTCTTGTGGTCGATATATGAATGCAAGAGGTTACCGAGTAGGTAGTGCCTCCACATTTTGAGTGCAAGTACCACGGCAGTGAGTCCTAAGTCATGAGTCAGATAGTGTCGCTCATGATTCCTGAGTTGCCGTGATCCATACATGACCACACTTCGGTCTTGCATCATCACACATCCGAGCCCAAGCCGGATGCATCACAGTACACATCGAACGGTCTTGTTGTGTTTGGCTGCACCAGAACCGGTGCTGATGTTAGGTGCTTCACTAATGCCTTGAACGCTGCTTTACATGCTGGACTCCAAACTTATTTGGTAGCCTTCTTCAGCAGCTATGTCCTAGGCTTGGCAATCTTCGAGAAGTTTGAAATAAACCTCAGATAATATCCCGTGAGTCCGAGGAATTTTTCCCGTACCTCGTTAATAGACCGCGGGGACATCCAATGCAGCACTTGTGCGATATTACTCAGGTCTACAGTGATGCCCTTTGCTGAGATGATATGCCCGAGACAAAGTACTTGTGATATCTAGAATTTCGCACTTGCTGAATTTCATGTATAGCTTGTGATCCCGCAGCCGTTGCAAGACTATACGCAGGTGCTTCTCGTGTTCTTCCTCCGACTTGGAATAAACCAGTAGGTCGTCGATGAAGGCCACGACAAACATGTCCAGCTCCGGCATGAATACCGAGTTCCTTAAGTACATGAACTGAGCTGGAGCGTTGGAAAGGCCAAGGAACATGATAAGGTACTCATAAACTCCGTACCTCGTCGAAAAACTGTCTTCAAAATAGCCTCGGCCCTTATCTCAATCCGATGGTACCCTGATCCTAAGTCCATCCTGGAAAAGATCTTTGCTTTGACCAACTGATCAAACAATATGTCGACCTGTGGTAACGGGTACTTGTTCTTGATTGTCCCAATGTTAAGCGGACGAAATCAACAATAATCCATAGTGTTTCGTCCTTCTTCCTATTACACAGCGCAGAGCAACTCCAAGGTCATGAGCTTGGTCGTATAACTCATTGCTCATGAGTTCACTTAGTTGCTCCTTCAACCGTTCTCTTTGCTGTGAAGAACAGACTCTTCTGTCCTAACCCAGATTTTGATCGTTTAAAAGCATTTTAATAACCCAAGTTGAATACCAAAGTTAAAGTTAACTTCAATATCTTTCCAAAGAGTATTCAAATGCCTCCATATCACTTCTGGATCAAAAGTTATGATTTTGAAAAGTTGACAGACTTTCTGGATAAAATTTGCCAGCATCTCCTTTGTATGTGGCTGACTTTATCACAGTCGTATACTCAGATACAATATGAATCTGAACTAACTTTGAACTACAACAATATTGCATATCTCATAACCTTTCCAATGGTGTATCACAGGATCCTTAGGGATTTTTATACAGGAAATTATAGCTTACAAACAGAGAGGTCCAGAGATGTTTTTCGGCTGTCCTGGTTCTGGACGGTTTGCATTCAACTGGACTTTTCACCCCCTTAATGTGTGATTTTGCTCTGGAGGTCTACAAAGAAGTTGTAGAGCACTTGTAAATATTTACAGAACTGTATCATACACCTTAATTGGTTAAAGATACTCAGAGTTATGCTCTGTTAAAATCCAGCAAAAACTGCTGCCAGAAACAGAGCACTCTGTTTTTGAAATCTTTGCAACCTAGACATTCTCTTATTTGAATCTTAGCTCAAAATAAGAGTTCAGTACTAATATTTGTTTCAAACTTCCATTTTTAGTTGAAAGTTAGCTCATGAATCATTTCTTCAAAGGGAAGAGGTTATTAAGTGTAGTACGATGTCGAGGCACCGTAAGAACAACGTCGGTACTACGTAGCCTCACCAAAGAAAATCCAAACCGGATTATACCGGCAAATATGTCTCAATTGTGGCACTAAATGGTCTCTCGCACACGTGTACTACACGGTAGTACCTGCAGAAGATCACTCAATAGTGGTGCATCCAAAGGTTGTTTTCACTTCAGGCAGTTCCATATTTGAAAGTAAATACAAACGCCCGTATCATTGCCATACGGCCATCCTTGAGTTAAGCCACGTCTCAAGGTACGTGATCGTGTTTTTACACCACACGACGGGGAACCCGAGTATATCATGAGCAGGTCGTCACGGTTGGGAATGTTATCAGCCCGACGGATACCACCTACTGCCCTGCAGGGCACGCCGATGGCAAGCGCTGCGTATGTCCTCCTGGGCTATTTCAAGACGAACACACTATCGCGTTACTGACCACACGATGGGGTCTCCACTTACTAGCCTAATGCACTCTAGGGATCAACGTTGCATATGAAATCAGGAACATGAAGAGTCCAAGCGTTTAATATTGACATCTCACACCAACCTGTGAGACCTATCCCTGAACCACTTTCCTCGTCAGGGGAGCTAACCAAAATTGACCCACTTTCGGTGGCGCTCCTTACCATTCTTACCTGAGTGTAGGTGCATCGTTACAAAATCAAAATTCAGAAATATAACAAGTATGTTAGTGCTGCCACTTTAAGTAACTATACTACTATAGTCCTTACGTGGGTCTAATACGGTTTCCTCACCGTACCTTATGTTTTTGTCGTAATACGATCCTTATTCAGTGCGCTATTACCAATGCGGCTCTGATACCACGCTGTGAGGGCCCGATCCCGATCACGGGGCCATGCCGCTTGCCCGGGAATCGCATTGGGTGGTGCCGTGCGATGCGGCACCCAACAGCACACATAATAAAGCATCATATTACACAAACCAAGCGGAAGTTTACAAAGTGTAAATTTTAAAAATACTTCTCAAAATATTCTACAGCGGAAGACTAATGCAACTCACGTCTCATACCTATGCTAAGTAACAGAGAAGATGTCTAGCCCGCGGACCCTTCTCGCTAGCAACACTATCACAATAGCAGTGGCAAGGGTTGCCATGAGTTCACCACTCGGAGATCTCCGAGTCTCATCGGACACCCGTACATAGCAGCCTACAGTTATTACCTGCAAAACAACTTATGCAGTATATGTGAGCACGAAGCTCAGCAAGACTTAACCGTCTCCCTAGTCATGAAACTCTACATGATGAAAATAGAGTGCTAAATATAGTAGTTTGCACAAATGATGCTCTTGAGCTAAAGGAGAGTCCTTACTTCCAGTTTTAAACAACTTTTATAGCCCTCGCACATTTTACATCGAGACTCAACAATCAAACAAGAAACGCTTTATCTCGATGTCGCTTTCCCAAGGTGAAAGTAACTTTAGTGAGCTACCCTAGACTCATACAGACCTTGCGCCATTACCGTCGAGACTCCACAATCAAACAAGAAGCGCTTTGCCTCGACGCTACTAGCCCAAGGTGGAAAATGAATTTAGTGAAAGTGTTGATCATGCCTCATCTCCATTATGAGGATTACTCACACAGCATATTAAAAGTTTCCCAGTTTATTACTATGTCACGACGCAGAGAACAAGTATGCTCGGTCCATTCCGCGACCGACGGTGATTGCAATCAAAACACACGGCTGACACAACACGTACACCCGTACTCGACGTTGCACACAGCAACCATCACAGACGTTGTACGTGGAAACCTTTCACACGACACCCTAATGTCGAACCGGTCCCACCGACTGGGATTAAGTCTCTCTACGGCGTAGAGATGACTTCTCTATCCTTTCAGCATCGGCATCAGACGGTGAGGTATGCCTCGACACCCAGGTTAACATGTTACATCGGTTTCCTGGGTCCCATATAGCCAGTATGCATCCGGTACACAACTCAAACTTGTCAAACGGGCCGCACACGAGAACGGGCCTTAATCGACTCAGACATAGACTAGGTTCACAGGACCACGTCCTTGAGCCTTCCATCCACTGCCCGGTCTCCATTCCCAACTATGAGGATCAATTCCCAACTCTTCCGATTGACCCCACTTAATCCTGGTTCACGAGTAGGAAACTGCCTACTCGAGTTATGCCTCTTTTAATCCACTTTTGTTAACTTGAGATCAGCAGTTATAATAAATTGATAACCTACCCTACATTGTACTCCAGGGTTTTCTAGGTCATGCATTTGGAGTGTCATACCACCTAGACTTAATGCAATAAATGAAATGCTAGACGTATAATATGAATACAAATAAAAACTTGTAAGTTTTGATGCAAACCGGGGCTTGCCTTTGTTTTGCAGGGGACTTATATATATGAAGTTCAGTTAGTGAAGACCACTTGGCTTGATTAATTGTTTTCCTCCTTCCTTGATCTCCACTCCGATGACTTTAAATTCTCCACGTAGATACTACACGTAATGAATATGCATATATGTATGATTGTAAAACTTTTGCTAAACAGTGCTAAAGACAAGTTTAAAACTGGAACTCTGTTTAAGAATTTAAAATGACGCTGGTGCTAGTGGTTTGGGTTTAGGTGAAGCAACATGATCAAGTGATAATTGCATTTCATCACTTGTGTGCTACTCATCTAAATATTTTGAACAGGATAGTGGTGATCCAGAGCTCCAATGCAGCTGAAAATTTTCGTGTGGGTTCCTTGTCACAAAAAAGTCATCTGGACCAAAATTTAGCACTTTTCATTGAGTGGTTTGTTCAGAACAATTTTCTAAGCAATTAAGCAAGGGAGAATTAATTCTGAGATAACACCCATCTTCATGCCAAACTCAGTGAACTACAATTTCAATTACAGTTCATAGAGATTGCACGCATTTTACTAGCATTTTTGGAGTTAAGATTTACCCAGAACTGAATTTCCAAGTTTTGGAAATTCTCTGAAAATGTATCTGTATTCCATTGAACACAGCAACTTCAAATCTGAATTGCCCTGAACAAATCACCTCCAAATGAGCTGAACCTTTTACAGGAGTCCACTAACACCCTAAATACTATTCTGGCAAAATTTGAGGACATTTTGATTAGCCAAACTCCCTCTAAAATTCTTTTTCTAAAAAATCTTTAAAGAAGTTTCCAGAATTAAATAATGGGTTTCATACAAATTGGGTTCTATATTTGGACAGAGATATTCAACATGAATCCAACCCAATTTGAATCACTAAATTTGGAGCCTCCTAGCAAAAGTTATGAGATTCTAAAGTTTGGGGAAAATCTGAAATTGCTCTCTGTTCTATTTATTTCCAATTTTCAGAGACATAAGAAATTAACACCACATTTGGCCAAGCAAATGAGGTCCAGTGCTTCTGAAAATTTTACTGGAGTTCGAGTATTTTTGGAAGAACATCCTGCCCAAAGTTGGGAATTTTCCAATACACAGAACTCCTGGAAAAATTCCTACAATATTTTCCTTATATGAATTAATGAGCCCAAACCAAGTATTTTCATAAACATTGGGCTGTACCCCTGGAACTACATTATGAGAGGAATCCAACAAAATTTGTTTGACAATTTTTGGACATTCCTACACAAAGTTGTGGATTTTTCAAGTTTGCACAACTCTCTGTTTGATTTTACACAGAACAGTCCAATGTGGGACCCACAGGTCAGGTGTTTCTTCCACCTCTCGCCAGAGCCCGCGGGTGCACACCGGCAGAGATCATGGCACGGCACGTTCTCCCTCATTTTTCCACCAAATTAGCTCCGGTTTTGCCCTACACGATCCACGGAATGTGGCGCAGCTGCCGGGCAAGGTTTTTCCGCATGAAAACGGCCGGAGATGAGTCGGCGTCGGCGGGGCGGCTCGGGAGCTCGGCATCAACGTGTTCTGGCGTGTCCCAACCTTCTCCCGGCGAGCTACGTTGCCCTAAAGCATCCCCAGATCTCATGGAGCATGGAACGCATGTCAGTTCGTGCAGCAATTGGCAGGAATAAGGCGGTCACCGGAGACCCGACCCGTTTTTGCCGCCGGCGGCGAATTCTCGTCGTCCGGGGCGTGGGATGGCCGGTTTGATGCGTGCTTCAGCGTGGGAGGGCGCTAGGGTTGCTAGTTTCTGTGGATTGAACCGGAGCAACTATGATTAAGCGCTTGGAACAAATTTCTCGATTTAGTTTTCAGCGATTCTTCACGTTCACCGGCGCCACAACTCAAATTCCGGCAAGCCAGCGACGGGGAAGAGCAAAAGGACGACAGGATAAGGATCAATACCTCATGGCACACCTCTGTGGCCTTTTGAGCATGCCGGAGAGGCGCTGAACTGGCCGGGAGACGAGGAGCAGTGGAGGCGGCGTGGCTCTGTTGTAACGGAAGAAAACTGGGTCGGTCACGGAGGAGGAACGTCGGACATGAGCTGAGGATCCATGTAGCACGTGGAGGAGCGATGGGCGAAGCTCTTTGGTGCCTCAGCTGGGGGGAACGGCTCGGCGGCTATCAACCGAGGCGCAGCAGCGTTTTTGTCGGGCGAGCGCGTGAGGAAGAAATCAATCGGTGGCTGCCTCGGCTGTGCGGGAAAAGTCGCGCAGAGAGGGCACCGCCAATCCCCGTGCTGCCAGCGACCAGTGTGAAGAGCAGGAGGTGGATCTGAGCAGCTCCCGTGGTGTCGCCCGGGGAGTCTTCGGCTCTGTCTCCGTGACCAGATAGTAGAGAATTGAAGACTGCACACTGAGATCTTTTTGGCCATATGACAAGTGGGTCCCACCTTCCCCCTTATCCCCTCCAATTTTTCTAACAAATATCTCCACACTTTGGCAACCAACTCCATTCAAATGTAGAAAATATAATCTGCATGGAATTTGAAGAATTGGACAATTTTCATCCAAATCCATATTTGAATTCCTATGCATTTAAAAGTCCATTTGAAAAAAATGGGTAGGAAACATTTCCAAAAATTCATGAAACTTTGCCTACCCCCTAATTTGGACCCAAGGAATTCAAATATGAAATCTGATCTTTGATTTGGCTGCCGCAAATGGGATTTTTAACACAACAGTTTGAAAATCATTGTGTTACTCTCATTTGAATTTTTGAGTTGAACAATTTGTTCCCAAAATCTGACTTTAGCTTTCTCACACATATGGGAACTTCCCACCTTGGTTTTTGATCCCTCTTAGGTTCCAAGTCTTCAAATAAACATTTGAGCTTGTGTGAAGAGAGCTCCCATGTGTATTATCACATGTGAAAAAGTATAAACAAGTCCCATTTTTCATACATGGGAAACCAACTTGGTGCAAACAAGAGTTTCTGTGTATGCATATTTTGGGACCTTTACGGGAAGTGGCCGCTAGGGTTCCGGCCCAGTTGGAAATCTGCTATACCGCGTCAAAATGGTCGGGAATTGGTCAGAGAGCACCGTGGGAGCTTGAGGGTGTCGAAAATGCCCGTCAAACCTCATGAAAAAAGTCGGCAACATCGAGCTCCACGGTGACCCGAGCTGTTTTTCTTTGGCGGCCCGAAAAATGGAAAGGACACGGCCGTTTCTGGATCATATCGCTCGATTCTTGGTCGAGGAGGGCCGCTAGGAAGTGTAGAAGCTGTGTGCAAGGTCGCCCGAGCAGGGGTGGACCGTGCAATCTGAATTTTGGGGTAGACCGAACCCTACCTGCATGTACTAGCTTTCAGGGATCTTGGGAATTCTCTATGCTCGATCGATCAATTGCTACAAGGGTTGCAGCTACACGATCTGGAGGTTAAGGCGCACCTTTTTCGTGTAGAGAATGGATGGTGAAAGTGGCCGTGGTGTGCTGTCCACGGAGACCAACTTCTGTTTCCTGCCGGTGGGCTTCGGTTCTCGGCAGCGATCGTCGAATTGTGACCAACCGAGGCGACAACACTGCGAAGTAGCAGGGTGGATAGCTAGAGCACGTGTTGGTGCTCACTTTTTGTATTGGTGGCTCGAGCAAAGACAGAGCGGGCGTCGGTGTGCGGTGGAGAGTTTGAGGAGCGGCGCCGGTGTGAAAACAGAGCGCCGCGCGGGCGCTGTTCGTGAGGAGGAAGCAAAAGCGTTTGCTCAGATGTGTGGAGAACTGATCAGTTTGAGGAGGGGGTGAGCTGCTGCCCAGTTGCCAGCGCGAGAGGGAGGAGCAGGAGGTGGCTTCCCGGGCGGTGGCGCGAAGCAGCTGGTGCTGCTCGGGAGAATTCCCTCGCTTGAGTGAGAGACAGAGGGGAAAAGACTTAGGGGGTAAGTCTACTTAGCCCTATGACATGTGGGCCCCACAGGCAGTCCCTCCTCATCCCTCAAAAGATCTCCAAAACATGGCAAGTGACCAATTCAAATGTTTGGAGTTTAAAACCTGCTGCATTTGGATAGTTGGACAAATTCCATCTAAATTCAAATGCATGTTTGAATCCTTTGCACATTTAAATCCATTTGAAAAAATGGGTTGAAAACCTTTTCAAAAATTAATGAAACTTTACCCACCCACTAATTTGGACCTAAGGAATCCAAATATGCAACTGGATTCTTGTGTTAGCTGCTGCAAACAAGAGTTTGAACACAACAGTTTTGAATCACCATTATGTCCTCCCCTCATTTGAAATTTGAGTTGGACATTTAGTTCAAATTCTGATTTTCAAACCCTCCCATTGCACTTGAGTACTTCAACTCTGTGGTCTTAATCCACCTAGGGTCCAAACATGCAAATGACTCTAAGTTGGTTTTAGAAGAACCTCTCATGTGTTATCATATGTGTAAAAAGTTTGAACCAATCCCCTTTTTCATACACATAACACCAACATTTGTACAAACTCATGTTTCTTTGTATTCATACTTTTGGGACCTTTACACCTGTAATCCACGCAAATCCTTTGGGTCCCATCCTTCTTGTCTACGAAGAGCACGGGGGCTCCCCACGGTGACGAGCTTGGGCGTATAAAACCCTTTCTAGCTGCTCCTGAATTTGCTTCTTAAGTTCCACTAGTTCATTAGCGGGCATCCTATAAGGCCTTTTCGCAATAGGTGCAGTTCCAGGTACTAAATCAATGGCAAATTCAATGTCCCGGTCAGGTGGCATACCTGGAAGTTCTTCCGGGAACACATCTGAAAATTCTTGAACCACCGGAATGCTTTCCAATGTTGCTTCTTCGACGTGGTTCAATGCTGCCTTCTCGGTTGCCGGTTGGGCTGACTCGAACTCAATACGAGTACCGTGCTCATTTGTCAACTGCACGCTCCTCTCAGCACATTGAATCACTCCGTTGTGCTTGCTTAACCAGTCCATTCCAAGTATTATGTCAATCCCTTGGGAATACAAGACGATAAGGTTGTCAAGAAAGTCTACCCCCTTTATTTTAAGGATTACTCTCGGAATATAATTTAGAATCGAAACAAGCGATTCCCCAACTATATGCATCAAGGTGTATGAACTAAGCAACTTCTTTTTATTAATATGAGCCTATATGAGGATGTGAACAAGTGCCGAAGCATATCACATTTCTCTACTATGTGTGGATGTGTACATTCGCCAAAGCATTCCACAACTCACATGAAGCACACAAACACAAGCAATCATCATGAAATTTCAGCACACCATTCTTACTCAAGCTACTACGATCTAAATGTTTCTATTACGGCTTTATTCAATGGATTCCTAAACTTAATCGTGAGAACCGGTGCTATTCTCGCCATGTGACGGGGGTGGTCCATACATGGGCGCATGCCATGGTGAATCGGCAGTCCATGTAGGGATAGATGACGCTCGTGCTCCATTTGTTCCCGCATTGGCACGAGTCTCCTCTTGTTTCTCCAGCAAATACAGCTTCTTGCGGAGGTAACGGATCTTTTCTTGTGCGCTTGCGTAGCGGTTTCCTAACTCAATGATCAACCTCTGAGACTTGTCAGCAGCTTGTGGGTTGGAAAGAGCTGTTACATGGGGTCCAATGATCTCCCTTGTACCACTCTTCCGATACGGGTTCAGCTCAAAAGTTGTGTTCTCAAGCTGCTCACGGAAGGCGTAGCACAGTCCGTTTAGTGCATCCCATGCGGCATCATCAATAGCTTCTGCCCTTGTAGCTCTCCATGTGGGTGCGAAGTGCCGAGTGACAACCCTACCATTAGATAGGATGGTTACTTCAACCTTCCACTCTTCATGTCCGAGACGTGGGACTTTCTTGATGAGATACTCCGGGTATAAGATGCAGCAATCCAGAAACTCTTTAAGCTCCTTGGATATGTGTCCTCCTTCCATCCCGTCAGACCAAAATTCTTGGACTGAACGGTTAACCCGTTCATCACATTCATTATTGGTCTCAGCAAGGTGTGGCTCCTCTTCGGAATCACCTCCTCCCGACATAGCTTCATGAGGCTTCACGGGGTGTAAGCCCGCGTGAAACTCCTCCTGAGGTGCGTACCAATGCCGTTCTTGTGGATCATCTTTCATGTCGTCTTCGAATGGTTCCACCTCTTCCGGATCCTCTTCATCATGCATATAACTATTGACTTCATCTTCATCATGAGGTTCCGTCTTCATTTTCTCCCAATATGGTCCATCGGACACCTCAATGGGGTTAAGAGCACAACAACGCGGTGTTGGACGAGCCCTTATGCATGCTGTGCTCCTGGTCACCGGCATCTATAAATAAGAGATGAGAAACTTTAGAGAAGTAAGAAATAACTCCCACTACTTCAGAAACTATAGAGCAAGAAAGCAAAGACGTTGCTGTCCAAAAGAAGAGAAAAGAGGGGCCGAAAATAGCTCTTTGTGGTGGCTGATTTGACAAGAAAAGTGCAGCAGCAAGCAATTTTCAAAAATAGCAGTTTAGAGGGGTGTTCCTATGTGTTTTAGAGTGTCCATTCTACCTAGGCTTGCATCCTACGGTCAACGTGGCTCTGATACCAATCTGTGACACCCGGTTCCGAAAACAGAACCAAGTTAATGCATGTGTGCCCAGGATGTTCATCACACATACACATGTAATCCACAAACTGAATTCAGAATATAACCATGAATAAATAGGGTTTAAGTACTTTATTACAATGACTCAATGTCTCACTCATGAATGTCTATCTTATTTTTGCAGCGGAAGACCCTAAACGACAGCGGAAAGTGACTAAAGACAGCAGGCTCCATCTTCGACTCCACAGGCATGTTGACGGTAGTTCGCACGCCTAGTACTCCACATGGTCCTCGAAGTACTCTTATCCTGTTTCTGATGTTTATGTGATAATGAAAGGGTGAGTACATGTCGTACTCAGCAAGTGCGGGAAAAGTATGACATGTAGCTTACAACAAGGTATGGGAAAAAAGGCTCATTGCAGCAAGCATAATTTATTTCACAAACATGATAAAACGGCAACTATTTATAAGTGAAATTTGTCCCAACATGACCAAGTAATTCAGCAATATTTTCTCATCATAATTTACCACTTATCAAGTCTCATTCAGCCCCTTATCTTTATCAAGTTCATCTCATACTCATAAACATTCATAACCATCTCATATTCATATAACCGAAACCAAACTTAATGTCATGACTTAAAACAGTCCCAAAACCAATCCAACGACCATATCATAACCATACTGAATAACCATCCCAAGTTTTCCCTCTAATCATGGAAGTTGGCCAGGTGCTTCTGACCGGAAGCACGGCTATCATGATGTTTTACACTCTGCAGAGGTGGCACCACTTTACCCACAAGTTTGTGATTCCGTCACCCGTCGTCGACTGCAGAACCTCCATTATACCAGTACACAACCGTCATTGTATGACCAAGAGATCACAAAATAGCCTTTACAAAGGGGCTACTAGATGTATGGACTCAGTGAGGTTTCACCGGCAGGCTCGAATCACCATTCTCCCACCCATGGGCTCCCTCTTGTGCCATGCATTTCCCAGGGCAGTCCTCTATCGACTCCCATTCCCCGCGCCATCCACGGTCCATAACAAGCTAGCAACACACCTAATTAATCAGCTAAGCCGCACCCATACTTGGCCTTGTGGTGGCACTGTTTTCCTGGCATATTCTCGCATGAACCGGTCCTTAGATCTACGGCAAGTTCCACCATCTCATCCAGCAACATTCACAAACCAAGCTTGCCTAGATCTCCCCGATTCCATGCCCATTAACATCATTAAGATCTCATCATCATTATTCATATGAGTGCAGTAGCTAGACATGTTTTATTTCAGCTTCACGTATCCCATGAATTAAGCGAAGAAAAAAGGAAAAATGACCATACCCGACTCATCAACTTTCCCGGCGACAAGGATGGTTAACATAACTAGTAACCTCCTATAAAAAGGGTGTCCCATCAAGTCGACACAAGCGTACATGTTTTCGCAAACAAAACAGTTTCAAAACATGGGATCAATATGGTCAAGGGGCACTTGCCTTGCTCCCGTAGTTCTTGTTGTTCAAGCGTCTCGAAGCCTTGGTGCTGTAGATCCTCGTAGATGGCCTCTTGAGCTTGTTCTTCTACTCACGATCACGCACACACAAAATTTACAACAATCAATCATCATGCACAAACTTTACTCAAGATGCAATGGGGTAGATGAATGCGAATCCTATGGTGCAGTTTTATTAAACTAGTTTGTATGTGTTCTTGCATGTTTTAATGGGCTTTCATGGGGTTTTATGATGAGCAAGGGTGCTGGGATCAAGTGTGGACGTGGTGATGATCTTGACTCAAGATCTAGATCAATTTCACCATCAAAAACCGATCAAAACTTGATCTGTCCACATGAAAAAGTTTCTGTTTGAAGGGGCGAAGAAAACGGATGCGTAGAAACAGCGACGACATCGTAAGATGGGTAATGGGGACCTACCTCACTTCCTTTTGGTGGCAGGGCCTTCCTCTTAGCAATGGCAGCAGTGGGAAATTTTTCTATGGAAAATTTTGGTAGGACAAATCGTCGGTCTTCTTCTCCGGCGACGGTGGGGCTCGACGGGGCTTGACGGCGGCCAAATTCCGGCAAGGGGGGGGGATTTGGTGACCTGGCAGCAAGGAAGGGGGCTTGGCAGAAGGGGGAGGACGTCCAAAAATAGAGAGGGGTCGGCCAAGGGGGTGGGGGTTATATTTATAAGGGGAAAAAGAGGAGTCCTACTCCAATTGGAGCTCGAATAAGAGTCCTACTCAATTTTGGATCTCAACAAACTTATCTTTTCAGTTAGGTGCGGCAGCCTTTGGTATTTTATCCCCCCAAATATGGGGAAATTCCCTTTTTGTGGAATTGGGGAATTTGGATATTTTGGGGGAAATTTGGGGAAATTGGAATTGGCCCATTTCAGCTATCTTTTTCCCATTTCCCACCATTTCTATGTCACTTACTCCATTTCTACATTCCCCTCTCCATTTCTATGTCCCACTCTCCATTTCTACATTGCCTTTCTCCATTTCTATGCCCCATTCTCCATATGCCCTTCTCCGTTTCTATGGTTCCTTCCTCCATTTCTATGGTTCTTTCTCCATTTCTATAGTTCTTTCTCCATTTCTATAGTTCTTTATTCATTTCTATGGTTCCTTTCTCCATTTCCATGGTTCTTTCTCCATTTCTATAGTTCTTTCTCCATTTCTACTTCTTTTATAATGCTTCTCTACCTGACAAATGTGTGCAATGCATGGGAATGGATTTTGAGGGTGTTACACACAGTAAAGAGTTCAGATTCAAAAGGGATGGCTAGATAGAGTTGTGGTCTTTATAATTTTCAATTCAACATATTTGCATTAAATTGACATATATCGTTAATTTGATTACGTGTAGTCGCTGAACGCGAGGAAACCCCCGAGATCTTGGACTTTATACCTCCGGAGGAGACTTTAACTATTGACCAGCAGCAACAAGGCAAGTCCCGGTTTGCATTTAACAAATTTTATCAAGTTTTGCTTTATATTCACTTAGCTTGAAGTACGCATGTGCATTAGGTGTAGGATGTTTTGCAACTCTAGTTGCATAACCAGATTATCCTGAATATAGTGAGGGTAGTGTTTAAGTCCTCGCTTAGCATATGCCTTGCTTAATGTTTTATAGACTTCGGCACAAGTCAAGTAGTTGGAATCTACTCGCGAGTATAGGATTCGCCACATACGGGATTTGTTCGAGATGTGAGATAACTTAGTAAGAAAAATGAGACTAGGCAGGGGCGTAGATGCAGCAAGAGGAAGTCTTGTGTGTGTAGCCCTGTCCATGTTGATTGAGGACCGATCCGTATGCGGCCCATGCTGATTAGGTTTAAATGTACCGAAGGCATATCGGATGTATGGGGTCCAATAAACTGATGTAACCTATACCTCCGGGCGTCGAGGCATAACACACCGATTTATAGGTGTAGGTTGAGGGAAGCAAGGTGGAAATCCGCTAACGGGCATAGAGAGATGCTCCGTGTAGGGAACCTCCTGCTCGTTTTGGTGCGACCGGTTCGATGTTTGGGCTGTTTGGTGAAAGGTTGCCCCGTACGACATAAGTTGAGCGTGATGTGCAGCTCCGAGGATGAGCGTACGTGACGTGCTATTCGGGTATCCCTGCAGGTGTATAACGAGTCAATTCACCGTCCCTCGCGGTTATGAGTACCGCTTGTTCACTGTGTCTTGACGTAGTAAAGCTATGGAATGATTTTGATACATCACTTCTGTTATGAATACATGTGTGCCACCAAACATTGATCACTAAATTTCAGATTTGTTAATTGTTAACTTGTGGCTAAAAGATGAATTAAGGATGAACTTGTAGGCATGTGCTTTGTTGCAAATTGTTATCCTATTTTTGAGTATGACTCGCATGTAGAGTCTCATGTGTACGAGAGTCGGTTAAGACTTGCTGAGCCATCGTGCTCACGGTTGCTGCTATGAGTGTGTGCAGGTGAGGAGTACCCCATGGACTCGAAGTACAGATCCATCGGCGAGGGCTATCCTCCGTCAGGGACTACGGTTGTGTGGGAGCCGTACACGATGCTGTGAAGCTGGGTGTAGCTAGTGTGGGTTTTCCGTAGGGCTGGACAACCAACTTTTGCTTGTTAGGTATATGTGTGAGTTGTATAAATATTTTCTGCTGCAGCAGACTCTGTAAAGTAGATGTAAACTGAAGGTTTGTACTACTTTTGTACAAATTCAGTAAGTTTCAATGTAATACTATGTTTCCTTATCGTGTGTGCTGTCGGGTGTCGCATCGTGCGGCATCACCCTCTGTGATCCTGGAATATACGGATTTCGGTCCTTCACAGAGGTCCTCCGCAGAAATATCGGATGGTGTATCGCTCACTATCAGGTCAACGCTGGCAGCCACCGCAGCGATCGATGCAGCATCGCAATCGGTCGTAACCACAACCGGCGTTCCGACCGGCATTACCAGCACCTCCGAAGCAATAACAGCAGCAGCGGGCGATGCCGCTTGCGTTTGCACCTCAGCAGCGCATGCCGGGCTTTCGTCCCCCAAGCACCGGCCAGCCACTGTACACATGTTACAAGTGTGGTCGCCAGGGGCATTTCGCCAATAACTGCCCCGAGAAGCAAGGCAGAAAAGTGGCACCACCGTTTCCGGGGAGGAATCAGCCCCGGAATCACATTAATGCTCGGCGGGCAAACCCTAAGCCTGGCAACGTCCATCAGCTCTCCATAGAGGACGTGCAGGAGGGAGAACCCATCCTTGCAGGTATGTTCCAACTCCACAAACATCCTGCCATAGTCTTATTTGATTCGGGTGCCACGATAATTTTATTAGCAAGCATATGTTGCTGAGCACAGTTTGCAAATACTACTCACCAAGAGTCCATATTTGATTTGTTCACCGGGTGGTAGAATTTCAGCAAGCGTAATGGTACCAAAAGTACCGTTATGCTTAGGGTCAAGGGTATACCCCACGTCTCTCATAGTTTAAGAGGGACAAAAGGTCAATGTCATCCTAGGGATGTCGTGGCTAAACCGCCACGATGCTGTTTTAGACACAGTCCTTCGAATCGTGCATTTGTATCCATAGATGCACGAATCTCATTCATTATTTCGGACATTCTAGAAATAAAACTTCCAACCGTATACCAATCCACCACTATCAGATTCAAAGATATTCCGGTAGTCCATGAGTTCCCCAACGTGTTCCTGTATGATTTACCGGGTATGCTGCCCAACCGGGAGGTGGAGTTCAAGATTGAGCTTGCGCCGGGAACTATGCCAATATCCAGAAGGCCGTACAAGATGGCATCGAAGGAGTTGGCAGAACATAAAACGCAATTGACGGATCTGCTGTAAAAGGGTTTTATTAGACTGAGCTCCTCGCTGTGGGGCTGTTCGGCATTATTTGTGAAGAAGAAAGATGAAACGTTGCGGCTTTGCATGGACTATCGTCCACTAAATGCTGTTACGATCAAGAACAAGTACCCATTGACACGGATCGACATGTTGTTTGATCAGTTGGTCGAAGCAAAGATGTTCTCCAAGAAGGATTTAAGATCAGGGTACCACCAGATTAGGATACGAGCTGAGGACATCCCGAAGATGGCTTTCTCGACGAGGTACGGACTTTATATGTACCTGGTCATGTCCTTCGGCCTCACCAATGCTCCAGCTCATTTCATGTACTTGATGAACTCGGTATTCATTCCGGAGCTGGACAAGTTTGTCGTGGTCTTCATCGATGACATCGAAGTTTATTTCACGTCGGAGGAAGAACACGCGAAGCACCTGCGTGTAGTCTTACAACGGCTGCGGGATCACAAGCTATACGTGAAATTCAGCAAGTGCGAATTCTTGATATCGCAAGTACATTTCGTCGGGCATATTATTTCAGCAGAGGGCATCGCTGTAGACCCGAGCAAAATTACACAAGTGCTGAATTGGTAGTCCCCGAGGTCTGTCCACGAGGTACGAAGTTTCCTCGGACTCGCGGGATATTATCGGAGGTTCATTCCGAACATCTGAAAGGTTGCCAAGCCTATGACCGAGCTGCCGAAGAAGGCTACCAAATATGTTTGGAGTCCAGCATGTGAAGCAGCATTCAAGGCTTTAGTGAAGCACCTGACGTCAGTTTGGCGCAGCCAGACCCAATAAAACCTTTCAATGTGTACTGCAATGCATCCGTCACTGGGCTCGGATGTGTGCTGATGCAAGACCGAAGGGTGGTCGCATATGGATCACGGCAGCTCAGGAATCATGAGCAAAACTATCCAACTCATTATAGAACTCACTGCCGTGGAGTCACACTTAACATGTGGAGGCATTACGTACTCGGTAACCTCGTACATCTATATACTGACCACAAAAGCCTCAAGTACATATTCAATCAAAAGGAGTTGAATATGATGCAGCGAAGATGGTAGAGCTGATAAAGGATTACGAAATAAAGATCCATTATCACCCCGGCAAGGCAAACGTGGTGGCGGATGCGCTGAGTTGTGTGGGGAACCCCTTTTGGGATCCACACTCCAGGATACACATTGGGTGGTGCCGTGCGATGCGGCACCGAACAGCATACATGAAAAGAACCATAAAGTACAAAGTCTTTTTTTGTCAATATAATGTCATTTACAAAATATCATACCACGAGGGTACACGCAGCGGAATATACATACACACTTACTCTCGGTCCTAACTATGCAAAAGAGAAGACATCCAGCCCGCAGACGCTTCTTACTAGCTTCCACAAAGATGGGTGCAGCGGCAAGGTTTCCGGTGAGTCTCCGATGGCTCACCGAACAAGCATCTTAATAGCAAATTTTATAACATGCAAAACGCTAATAATGCAAACGTGAGCACGATGGCTCAGCAAGACTTAACCGACACTCCTAAACCATGAAACTCTACATGCAGAGATTAATAAATAGGAAGAGTATGATGCAATAAAGACACGCCTACATGGTAATCCTTACTTTCAGTTTAATAGCAGCAGATAATTATGTCTTAGCAGCTCTCACATCGGAAGTCCACAATCAAACAAGAAACGCTTTCCTCCGATGTGGTGATGCCCAAAGTGGAATATAAACTTAGTGAGCTCTACAACTATAGCATTCATGGTTCGCAATACAATGAATTTAAGAACTTCACATCAGCAATGATTCATCTCATTTCATCTGGAAATAATTACTACGTCACAACTCAGTGAATGAGTGGTACTCATATAACCGCGAGGGACGGTGATTGTAATCAGGACACACCCGGAATACATGACACATACACCCGCCTCGAAAGACTCATACAAGAGCTCTTTCTTACGTTGTATGCAGCAACCTTTCACACGTCACTCCAATGCCTAACCAGTTCCGCCGACCCATCAGAAGGGCCACTACCCGGAACACGTCGAAGTTGCTCCGCTAGCGGGTTTACACCACTGACACCAACCCCAAAGGACGGCCGTATAAGTTTTGACACGAGAGTACCCGTGTTACATCGTTTTCCTGGACCCCATAATTCCAGTATGCATCCGGTACTGTTGAAACTTGCTCAGCAGGGCGGCATACACATCGGTCCTTAACCGACACAAACAGAGCTACAGCCACACAGGCCCAACGTCCTGCCGCTCCTACTCTCTGCTCAGTCTCATTTTCCATTCCAGAACTTTCATTCTCTAGAATCATACCCCGCTGAACCAACATCCTAAACTCCCGAGTAGCTTCCAACTACCCGACTTGTACCGGATCCTATACAACTTAAGCCTAGCAGAAAACATCATGAAGGTAACCTGTTCTACCCATTAACTCCAAGGGTTTGTGGGTCATGCATTTGGAGTATCAATCACCTTGACCTAATGCACAATACATACTAGACCCATAAAAGTGATACAAAGTAAAATATAAGTAAAAGCTGTTAAATGCAAACCGGGACTTGCCTTATGTTTCTGCAGGTTTATTCCTAACTTAAACTCAGTAGCTTTGCGAGAGTAAAGCTTCAACTTGCTGCTCCGAGTTGAGTTGTTCGTCGAACTCCTTCGTCGTATTTCCTACCGACATGAATATGCACAGACTTATGTTGCAAGTAAAGACATTATAAAAAAATCGTTTTAGGTCTTAAGCAGGGTCTAGACCAACTTATAAGGGAATGAAGAGCTCTGTTATGGACAAAAACAGAGGATATCTTTAGGTGGGTAGTGGATGTTTGTTGGAGAAAATGCAAAGAGATATTTATAATGGACATAACAAAGGTAGTGGCAAGAACCAGCAGAAAACTGGAGAAGATTATCTCAACTTGCTCTGAAATTTTTACAGTGAACCATAGATTATACAGAGGTATGGCTTGAAAAATTTCAGATAAAGTTGATGGAATATGTGGCCTAGGGAATTTTCTTACTATTTGGCTTCTCTGAATTCTTATGGCAATTATAATATCTTGTCATGCTCCAAATTTTGTTTTTCAGAAACTGTAGAGTCTCATGAGTCCATAGGACTTGGTTTCACCATTGTTGGAGCTTCCTACACAGATATATGGAATTTAGAAGTTGGAGCTAAAAGCTGAAAAATCTTTCTGTTATTTTTCCTAATTTTCAGAGACATACAAGATTGAATCAACATTTGGCCAAGCAAATTAAGTCCAATGCCTCTGAGATTTTTACTAGGGTTCAAGGACTTTTGGAAGAATGTCCTGCCCAAATTTGGGAATTTTCCAATAAACAAAACTCCTGTAAAAATTCCTACAACGTTTTCTTTAAATGAATTAATGAACCAAATCCCTGAATTTTCATAAATATTGGGTGTCACCCCTGGATAGTACTCTTTGAGAGGAATCCAAAAAAAAATTATTTCACAATTTTTAGATGTTCCTACACAAAGTTATGGCCTCCAAAGTTTGAACCGAATTAGGAAAATCTGGAAAAGTTTAAACACTGCCCAAGGGCCCCACCTGTCATCCCTCGTCTTCAACCTCGTGCCAGACGGGTCAGTGGCGGCTCTCTCCGGTGTAACACCCCAAAATTTTGATTCAAAACACTAAACCATGTTCAGAGGGGAATTTAAAAATTTTTGGACGTGTTGCATGTTTTACAAAAATTCAAATTCAAACTGGAATTCAAATTAAACTCAAATCAGAAGAGAAATGGGAAAAGAAAAAGAGAAAACGGAAAAAACCGGCCAGTTGGCCGAAACCCGCCAGCCGGCCCAGTTTCCCCCGCGCCAGCCCGCAGCCGCGCGCACCCGCGCTCTCTCACACAGACAGGTGGGACCCACCTGTCATCCCCAACCTCGCTCGCGCCGACCCCGGACTCTCTCCCGCGCGCGCGATCTTAACCGATCGGAATACCGCGTCCCTCAGCCCGAATTCCGGTCCCAGAAGACTCAAACTCGATCACAACTGACCCACCGCCCTCCCCCGGCTATAAAAACCCCAGCCCCGATCGGTTTTTCCCACGCGATCGCCGATTTTTACTCCGGTGAGCACCGAGACTTCGCCGGTGAATTCTGGCCGATCTAAGCTCGGAAACTCTGATCTAACTCGCTGGTTTTGATCCACCGCCTCCGGGGAGCTTTGCAGGTGCAGAAAACTCGGAGACTTACGGTGTAAACACAGCGCCGACGAGTTTCGCCGTGGTTTTGCCTCGGACCTCGCCGCCGATCACTTTCCAGGACCCCCGAGCTCAAGAAAACCCCCGAGGTGAGATCCCTGACCTCCCCTCTACCGATTTATGCCATAAGATCACAGTTCTAGGCAGAATTCTCGAGGATCCGAAACTTTCCGGCGAGATCACCGCTTCCCGCCGCCGTGCGCCGCCGGCAGCGCCGCCCGCGCTCGATCAGAGCGACGTGGCCGCTTGTGCGCCGTTTATTTTAAATCGCACGGTAGGGTTTAAATCCCCGCGTACCGGTTCGATGTTATAATCTCAGCCGTCGGTTTAAAATCGGACGGTCCACGTCAGCCCCGCATTATAAAGACTGGAATTCTTACGTGCTACCCCCTGGGGTTCTCGGGAATTAAGAGCTAGCCCCGGAAACTTTAGATCTAGCCCCTGGAACTCCAGAAAATCATGTAAATTCATTTAAAAATCAGTTTTAGCCCCTGGACTTAATAAAAATTAGGAAAAACACCTCTGATAAGTGTAGCTAGACCCCTGGAAATTCTGAAAATAATATTATAGACCCTGTAATGGGGTGAGTTTACTTTTTAACCCTGTTTAGTATTTAATTTAGAAAATTGAATATGTAACTAGTGTTTAAAAATTAAAAAGTGGGACAAACATATTGTCAAAATTAAGTTAAAGACTTTCTCAGTGTTTAGAAAACTTTGGAGTGGGATAAAAACATATTTTGACAGAATTGAATCTGTTTAATTTATTATTCACATTTAGGGACACATTTTTAAGTAAAGAATAGTTATAGAAAATAGGTAAAATAATTATAAAATAGTTTACATCAGAGGCAAAGGTCAAAATATGTTATTAAATTATTTAGGACCAGAACCTATTCTGTTTAGATGATGTGTATTACTAATTTCATAATAAAATACACATTTATGCATAGGAGAATAAATCTGAAAATATAGCAACTAGCAAATGATAAATGGAGTTTCTAAAATCCAAAGAATTCAGTTTAGGGTTGGTAGAAATTCTGAAGGCACATATGGAGAAGAAAAATACTTTTCATACATACTTGGTAGTGAAAAGGTGTAGTAGTTTAATATAAGGAATTTATTTAAAACTGAAACACACACACACACACACATATATATATATATATATATATATATATAGTATGTAAGTATAAATATGAACACCAAAGTAGGAATCATATACATATAAATAAAAGTGTATGCAAGCCACAGATCAACACACACAGAGTAACCACAACACATATAATGGTGAATGAATTTCATAAATATGAATGTGTGGTTTGTATGAAGTGGAAGTGTGAACTATGTCTTATGGATTGTTGTTTTTCTTTTGCTATGTGTGATGGTGTAATGTAGAACCTGCTCAAGAGCAAGTTATCCCTTTCCAAGACCAGGACTACCCATTTCAAGAGCAGCAAGAAGGAGGCAAGTGTCCTTGACCACTTTGATCCTATGCTAGGATGTGTAGATAGAATTATTTGCATTGTCAATTGAAATATGAAACCCATGATAGGAAAGTTTCCCTAGAATTGCATTACCTTGTTTCCTTGTAGCTTGGGTTGGGATTTATTTTACCATGTCATTTATTTCCATGCATATGCTTAGCCATGCTTAGAATGGGATATTTGGGACATGAGATCATCAGTTTATATTACCATACTCTTGAATGAGACGTTGTGAGTTATGTAGAGGTAGGGATCAAGGCAAGTTGGATGTTTTGGTTGTGTGCTGTGTGCACGAGACTTGGGTTTGTGTTTAGTACTTGCCTGGATCCTAAGGACCGGTTCATGGAGCATGTAACCCGGCTTTACAGTGCCAACCACATGCTGAGATGGGGCAGCTTGGCCAATTAATTAGGTGTATCCCCGGCGTAGTATGGGTGTGTTGGATGGTGCGGGGAGTAGGTGTCAGCTGGACTACCATATGAACCGCAAGGCTCAAGAGGGGGCCACTGCAGCGGGGTTGGAGCCTCTTGTATGCTGTTAGGGGTGAAACCTCAGTGGGCCCACGCTCGTCAGGAATCCCTTTGTAAAGGTTTCGTAGTGATCTCCTGGCTGCACACCTGGGAAGTGTGAATGTGGATCGTAGCCACTGGCATAATGGAGGTTCTTTTAGTCCACCCGGCAACGGGGGATGAAATCACTACATGTGGGTACAGTGGTACAAACTCTGCAGAGTCAAAACTGTCTTGACAGCCGTGCTCACGGTTAAGAGCGGCCTGGACTTATTCATGAATAGAGGAGTGATGGTTTTTGGAAGTTGTGGATGTTAAGCGGGGAGCTTAACATTGGAAATGATGTTATGGTTATTAGATTATGATGATGGGATGGGAGATTGGGACCATTTCACCTGTGTAGTAATGTAGGTGCTTAATAAGCTAAGGTGATAGGTATTAATTGCGTAGTGCTTTAACCATGAGTTCAATCTCTCCTTGTTCTAGCCATGCATGATATAAATTTTCCACACTTGCTGAGTACCATTGGTACTCAACCTTGCATTTTTGTTGGTTTATATTGCTGCTCAGGTCAAGATAATGAGGTGGCGTATAATGACCAAGACTTTGGACCCGAAGAAGGTTTCTAGGTTCATGGAGACCCCCGGGCAACGCCTGTAATGGAGCCCTAAAAGAATAATATTCCGCTGCTAGTTTATTTACTTGTGATGAAGCATTAGTGTCCATTGAGACATTTGCAATGTAAGACTTATTTATATTCGACACATGGCTTGTAATAAATGATGCTTCACTATTTGTCATCATATGTATGAGAAAATGATCCTGGCATACATGTGATATTCACTTGGTTGTTTCTTCGGAAAAACCGGGTGTGACAGAGGTGGTATCAGAGCCAAGGTTGCCCGTAGGAACGTGGACCTAGGTAGAAATGGACGTATTTAAGGTCCCTATTTTCTTAAAAAAACTATTTTCCAAGGTGTGGGTTGAAAAGTGTTATTAAAGAAGTCATTTTCTTTATCTTACCCCAACTTTCATTCAAAATAGGATTTTTGTTTGAGAATTTATCTAATCTAATTTTAAATTCTTTTGTTTTAGATGGTTCGCATGATTCGCATCGCTCGTAAGTCCACAGGAGGGAGAGTTCCCGTAGTTGCCCTTGCTGAAAGAGAGGAAAGCCGTCCGGTGACGTACCTTTCCTACGGATTGGCAGTAGGAGGCTTATTGCGCCGTCTTCGGCGTATGCTCGAAGCCGCCGGCAATACGGGCAAGCTCATCATCCACTATAACTCCACCAGGACCATCCGTGAGAAGAGGGAAGAATGGAGTTCGGGGATGAGGATTATACACGAGAATCAGCTGCTGAAGATCCACCATTCTCCAGCTAGTAGAGCAACACAGGTCGATGCGGAGAAAGATGTCACCTGGGAGGCCATCACCTGCCAGAGTCACATCTATCGTCGCCACTTGGACAAAACTGAGTACATGTATGTCCTCCAACGTGAGAGTGGTACCACGGAGTACAAATACCCACCAGTGCAGCAAGGGACTTCCCATGAGCACATGGACTTGTGCTTGGAGGATGCGGCTATGCTCAGCACTCGACTGCAGGAGTGTCAACAAGAGCTTCAGGATGTCCGAGACACCCTGAAGGACACGGAGGCGTTGCTGCGAGCTTGCTTAAAGGCGAGAGAAAGAGGAGATGGGAATGAACTGTGCGTCACCGTGAATGATACATGGACTCCTAACTCCCCGGATCGCCGAGCAATCAGGCGTCGTCGCACTTCTCCACCAGCAGCCTCCCCACCCAAAGCAGAGTCAGAAGGTAGCCGAAATGAGGAGGAAGATCCCGAGGAGCCAGCTCAAGAGGACGAGTAGTGTAGAGTCTTTCCCCTAGCTAGCAAGAGGTCGAGTAGTCGAGTCGTTACGTAGTTAATGGTGTGATAATGCTTGGTGTGTGACGTGAGTTGTGGAAGCCATGAGCAATTGACCACATCCTTGTCTTCAGATTGTTTTGCTTTGGTGTGTGAACCCACAGGAAATAATAGTGCATTTATTTGGTCTGAGATATAAACCCTCGTAAAATTTTAACAAAGCCTCAACACCTCAAAGTACCAACAAATGAAAGTAGTAAGATGATACTAAATGGTATCAAATTAACATTTGTTGATTCTGCCAGATGGCCGGAAGAGAAAAAGGGCGTGCTGCCAACCCCGCCAACAACAACAATGATGAGGCATGCAACCCTCATCTTTCTGGAGGCCAGGACCGGGGTGGTCGCCGTGAAGAAGTTGATCCTCTCCACCAAATGCTGGAGAATCAAAATCAGCTCATCCAGAACTTGACTCAGGTGGTGGACAACTTGCATCAAGTTCCACCTACACAAGCTGCACCATGCCAACCAAGATTGAGTGAGTTTCTAGGAACTCAACCTCCAAAGTTTGCAAGTGCTGCTGAACCTCTGGAGGCAGATGATTGGCTGAAGACCATTGAAAGTAAGATGAGGATAATACAATGCCAAGGGTATGAGAGGGTGCTGTTTGCCTCTCATCAATTGCATGGACCTGCTGCTGATTGGTGGACCGCCTACGTGGCCGCCCATCATGACCTTGAGAACATCACTTGGGAAGAGTTCAAGCGTAGCTTCCGCAACCATTACATCCCAAGAGGTGAACTCAAAAACAAGAGGAAGGAGTTTTTGGGACTGCAGCAGGGAAACATGACTGTGAGGGAATACCTCACTAAATTTACTCAACTATCCTGTTATGCTCCACGAGACATAGAGACTGATGAGCAGAAACAAGATTGTTTCGTGGAAGGACTTACCGCAGAGATGCAGTGTGCAATGTCCTCCAATGAGTATGAAAGCTTCCAAAAGATGGTGGACCGAGCGTTTGTGGTAGAAAGGAAGCTAAAGGCCCTGGAAAATGAGAATAAGAGTAAGGCTAGGTGGTCACATCAAGCCTCACGGAGCAACACCCGCCCACGTATGATGCAGCAACCTACGGGGCAGACAAGCCGTGCTGCGGTACCCTATTCAGCACCAAGAGGGTACAACCCAAACTACAGGCCTCCCGCAGCACCAGCACAGCCGCAACGTCAGTTTGTGCAGCAGCCTCGCCCCGCATATCCACCTCGATCAGCAGTGCAAGGACCCCCAAACCAACCCCAAGACAACAAGGGCCAGGCATCTAAGATTGGGGTGCAATGTTTCAGCTGTGGTGAAGTGGGGCACTACGCCCATAAATGCCCAAAGAAGAAGCTTGCGCCGCCACAACAGCAGAATGTAATGAGAGGACGGGTGAACCATGTCACTATGGAGGAAGCACAAGAGGCACCCGACGTGGTAGTTGGTATGTTTCCTACCAATTTACACCTTGCAACTCTGCTGTTTGATTCTGGTGCTACCCACTCGTTCCTTGCTCAAGGGTTTGTCAAGAAGCATGACCTAGCAACCACACAAATGAACCATATGCTAGTGGTAAACTCTCCAGGTGGAGAAATAAGGACAAGACAAGTGTGTCCCAAAGTGAACCTAGACATTAATGGGGTAGTATTTACGGCTAACCTCATAGTGATAGATTCACAAGGGATAGATATTATTTTGGGTATGGATTGGTTGACCAAACATAAAGGAATCATCCATTGTTCGACCAGAACGGTGGAACTAACTCATCCCAGTGGCACAAGAGTAAAGTTCATAACGATACACGAGCCTAGGAGGGACATTAAATTAAATCAAGTGGAGGTGAAAGTTGAGGAAATCAGGACTATCAGGGAATATCCAGATGTTTTTCCGGAGGAGTTGCCAGGTATGCCTCCCGACCGTGACGTGGAATTCGCAATTGAGCTAGTACCGGGAACAGCCCCGATATACAAGAGACCTTATCGAATGGACTCCAAGCAGCTAGAAGAGCTCAAGGATCATTTGAGAGAATTGACGGAGAAGGGGTATATTCGCCCTAGTTCCTCACCATGGGGAGCTCCGGTGATATTTGTGCCCAAGAAAGACGGAACCCAAAGGTTATGCATGGATTACCGTGCTTTGAATGAGGTAACCATCAAGAACAAATACCCATTGCCTCGCATTGAAGACTTGTTTGATCAGTTGAGGGGAGCTTGTGTGTTCTCGAAAATTGATCTCAGGTCGGGATACCACCAACTCAAGATAAGGCAATCTGATATTCCCAAGACAGCTTTCGTATCTCGGTACGGACTGTATGAATACACTGTCATGCCTTTCGGGCTAACCAATGCCCCGGCATATTTCATGTACCTCATGAACAAGGTATTCATGGAATATCTGGACAAATTTGTGGTGGTTTTCATAGATGATATTCTCGTCTTCTCCAAAGATGAAGAAGAACATGAGAAACATCTAAGGTTGGTGTTGCAGAGGCTGAGAGGACACCAACTATATGCCAAGTTGAGCAAGTGTGAGTTTTGGCTGAAGAGAGTTTCCTTTTTAGGACATATAATCTCGGAGGGAGGAATTTCCGTAGATCCCGCCAAAATCGAGGATATCCAGAAGTGGAAGACCCCTGAAAATGTCGGGGAAGTTCGAAGCTTTTTGGGATTGGCTGGATACTATCGACGGTTTATTGAGGGATTCTCCAAGATCTCGAGACCTCTCACCAAACTGTTGGAAAAGGGAATCACATTCACCTGGACGCCACAGTGCGATACGAGCTTTCAGGAACTAAAGAAGAGATTGAAAACAGCCCCAGTGTTGGTTATGCCAGATATGCAGAAGAATTTCACAGTGTACTGCGATGCCTCTGGAAATGGGTTGGGATGTGTTCTCATGCAAGAAGGACATGTCGTGGCATATGCATCCCGGCAGCTTCGGAAGCACGAGAAGAACTATCCTACACATGACCTAGAACTAGCCGCAGTGATACACGCGTTGAAAATTTGGCGGCACTATTTGATGGGGAAGAGGACAGAGATATATACGGATCATAAGAGTTTGAAGTACATATTCACACAGCCAGATCTCAACCTCAGACAAAGGAGATGGTTAGAGCTAATCAATGACTTTGATATAGGCATCAACTATCATCCTGGGAAAGAAAACGTCGTGGCCGATGCTTTGAGTCGGAAAGTGCAGGTCAATAAGTTGAGCCTGAAGGACATGCCTGCAGAATTAAAGGACGAGGTTATAAGGCTCAATCTATGTCTAGTAAATAGTGGTGAAGCCATCGCCATGGAAGTGGACTCCACACTCGAGCGAGACATACGCGAGGGCCAAAAGAATGATGAGAAGATACAAGAGATCAGACAGCTTATCAAGGAAAATAAAGCTCCTGGTTTTAGAGAGGATGAACAAGGAACGGTGTGGCACGGGAAAAGAATCTGTGTGCCAGAAGTAAAGGAGATCCGTGAATTTATTTTAAATGAGGCTCATGATTCTGACTATTCCATTCATCCTGGGAGTACGAAGATGTACCAGGACCTCAAAAGCAGGTATTGGTGGTATGGCATGAAGCGAGATGTCGCGGAACATGTGGCCCTATGTGACACATGTCAGTTGGTGAAAGCAGAACATCAACGACCCGCGGGATTATTGCAACCACTCAAAGTGCCTGAATGGAAGTGGGAAGAAATCAGCATGGATTTTGTCGTGGGATTGCCTAGGACCCAATCCGGGTATGATTCAATATGGGTCATTATTGATAGGCTAACCAAGGTAGCTCATTTCATCCCTGTGAAAGAAAGCTACAGCGGATCCAAATTGGCAGAATTGTACATGTCAAGGATTGTGTGTTACCATGGAGTGCCAAAGAAGATAGTGTTGGACCGAGGGACACAGTTCACCTCGAGGTTTTGGCAGAAGTTGCATGAAACCATGGGAACCCATCTGAACTTCAGCTCTGCCTATCATCCCCAAACTGACGGGCAGACAGAGAGAACCAATCAGATCCTTGAAGATATGTTAAGGGCATGTGCACTCAAAAACAATAGGAGTTGGGACAAGAACTTACCGTATGCGGAGTTTTCCTATAACAACAGCTATCAAGCTAGTATGAAGATGTCACCGTTTGAAGCTTTGTATGGAAGAAAGTGCAGAACTCCCCTATTTTGGAACCAAACAGGAGAAAGTAAAGTGTTTGGTCCAGAAGTGCTACAAGAAGCCGAGGCGAAGGTGAGGGAGATTCGCAACAACTTGAGGATAGCACAAACACGGCAGAAGAGTTATGCTGATGTACGAAGAAGAGAGCTCGTTTTCAACGTGGGAGACTATGTTTATCTCAAGGTGTCCCCTATCAGAGGACTTCGTCGGTTCAAGGTGAAAGGGAAGTTGTCACCTCGATACATCGGACCCTTTCAAGTTTTGGAAAGAAAAGGCGAAGTGGCGTACCAACTAGAGTTACCGGTTCATCTATCGGACGTGCACGATGTATTCCATGTGTCACAACTCAAGAAATGCCTGAGGACGCCTGAAGAGGTGTTACCCATGAATGAAGTGGATGTAGCTGAAGATTTGTCTTATGCCGAGCAACCATACAAGATTTTGGAGACAATGGAACGCCTCACCAGAAATAAAAGAATCTGGATGTGCAAGGTGCAGTGGAAGCATCACTCAGAAGAGGAAGCTACCTGGGAACGGGAAGATGAGCTCAAGGCACAATTTCCGGAATTGTTTTCTTAGAAACACCAATCTCGAGGACGAGATTTCTTTTAAGGGGGGTAGAGCTGTAACACCCCAAAATTTTGATTCAAAACACTAAACCATGTTCAGAGGGGAATTTAAAAATTTTTGGACGTGTTGCATGTTTTGCAAAAATTCAAATTCAAACTGGAATTCAAATTAAACTCAAATCAGAAAAGAAATGGAAAAAGAAAAAGAGAAAACGGAAAAAACCGGCCAGTGGGCCGAAACCCGCCAGCCGGCCCAAATTCCCCCGCGCCAGCCCGCAGCCGCGCGCACCCGCGCTCTCTCACACAGACAGGTGGGACCCACCTGTCATCCCCAACCTCGCTCGCGCCGACCCCGGACTCTCTCCCGCGCGCGCGATCTTAACCGATCGGAATACCGCGTCCCTCAGCCCGAATTCCGGTCCCAGAAGACTCAAACTTGATCACAACTGACCCACCGCCCTCCCCCGGCTATAAAAACCCCAGCCCCGATCATTTTTTCCCACGCGATCGCCGATTTTTACTCCGGTGAGCACCGAGACTTCGCCGGTGAATTCTGGCCGATCTAAGCTCGGAAACTCTGATCTAACTCGCTGGTCTTGATCCACCGCCTCCGGGGAGCTTTGCAGGTGCAGAAAACTCGGAGACTTACGGTGTAAACACAGCGCCGACGAGCTTCGCCGTGGTTTTGCCTCGGACCTCGCCGCCGATCACTTTCCAGGACCCCCGAGCTCAAGAAAACCCCCGAGGTGAGATCCCTGACCTCCCCTCTACCGATTTGTGCCATAAGATCACAGTTCTAGGCAGAATTCTCGAGGATCCAAAACTTTCCGGCGAGATCGCCGCTTCCCGCCGCCGTGCGCCGCCGGCAGCGCCGCCCGCGCTCGATCAGAGCGACGTGGCCGCTTGTGCGCCGTTTATTTTAAATCGCACGGTAGGGTTTAAATCCCCGCGTACCGGTTCGATGTTATAATCTCAGCCGTCGGTTTAAAATCGGACGGTCCACGTCAGCCCCGCATTATAGACTGGAATTCTTACGTGCTACCCCCTGGGGTTCTCGGGAATTAAGAGCTAGCCCCGGAAACTTTAGATCTAGCCCCTGGAACTCCAGAAAATCATGTAAATTCATTTAAAAATCAGTTTTAGCCCCTGGACTTAATAAAAATTAGGAAAAACACCTCTGATAAGTGTAGCTAGACCCCTGGAAATTCTGAAAATAATATTATAGACCCTGTAATGGGGTGAGTTTACTTTTTAACCCTGTTTAGTATTTAATTTAGAAAATTGAATATGTAACTAGTGTTTAAAAATTAAAAAGTGGAACAAACATATTGTCAAAATTAAGTTAAAGACTTTCTCAGTGTTTAGAAAACTTTGGAGTGGGATAAAAACATATTTTGACAGAATTGAATCTGTTTAATTTATTATTCACATTTAGCGACACATTTTTAAGTAAAGAATAGTTATAGAAAATAGGTAAAATAATTATAAAATAGTTTACATCAGAGGCAAAGGTCAAAATATGTTATTAAATTATTTAGGACCAGAACCTATTCTGTTTAGATGATGTGTATTACTAATTTCATAATAAAATACACATTTATGCATAGGAGAATAAATCTGAAAATATAGCAACTAGCAAATGATAAATGGAGTTTCTAAAATCCAAAGAATTCAGTTTAGGGTTGGTAGAAATTCTGAAGGCACATATGGAGAAGAAAAATACTTTTCATACATACTTGGTAGTGAAAAGGTGTAGTAGTTTAATATAAGGAATTTATTTAAAACTGAAACACACACACATATATATATATATATAGTATGTAAGTATAAATATGAACACCAAAGTAGGAATCATATACATATAAATAAAAGTGTATGCAAGCCACAGATCAACACACACAGAGTAACCACAACACATATAATGGTGAATGAATTTCATAAATATGAATGTGTGGTTTGTATGAAGTGGAAGTGTGAACTATGTCTTATGGATTGTTGTTTTTCTTTTGCTATGTGTGATGGTGTAATGTAGAACCTGCTCAAGAGCAAGTTATCCCTTTCCAAGACCAGGACTACCCATTTCAAGAGCAGCAAGAAGGAGGCAAGTGTCCTTGACCACTTTGATCCTATGCTAGGATGTGTAGATAGAATTATTTGCATTGTCAATTGAAATATGAAACCCATGATAGGAAAGTTTCCCTAGAATTGTGTTACCTTGTTTCCTTGTAGCTTGGGTTGGGATTTATTTTACCATGTCATTTATTTCCATGCATATGCTTAGCCATGCTTAGAATGGGATATTTGGGACATGAGATCATCAGTTTATATTACCATACTCTTGAATGAGACGTTGTGAGTTATGTAGAGGTAGGGATCAAGGCAAGTTGGATGTTTTGGTTGTGTGCTGTGTGCACGAGACTTGGGTTTGTGTTTAGTACTTGCCTGAATCCTAAGGACCGGTTCATGGAGCATGTAACCCGGCTTTACAGTGCCAACCACATGCTGAGATGGGGCAGCTTGGCCAATTAATTAGGTGTATCCCCGGCGTAGTATGGGTGTGTTGGATGGTGCGGGGAGTAGGTGTCAGCTGGACTACCATATGAACCGCAAGGCTCAAGAGGGGGCCACTGCAGCGGGGTTGGAGCCTCTTGTATGCTGTTAGGGGTGAAACCTCAGTGGGCCCACGGTCGTCGGGAATCCCTTTGTAAAGGCTTCGTAGTGATCTCCTGGCTGCACACCTAGGAAGTGTGAATGTGGATCGTAGCCACTGGCATAATGGAGGTTCTTTTAGTCCACCCGGCAACGGGGGATGAAATCACTACATGTGGGTACAGTGGTACAAACTCTGCAGAGTCAAAACTGTCTTGACAGCCGTGCTCACGGTTAAGAGCGGCCTGGACTTATTCATGAATAGAGGAGTGATGGTTTTTGGAAGTTGTGGATGTTAAGCGGGGAGCATAACTATGGAAATGATGTTATGGTTATTAGATTATGATGATGGGATGGGAGATTGGGACCATTTCACCTGTGTAGTAATGTAGGTGCTTAATAAGCTAAGGTGATAGGTATTAATTGCGTAGTGCTTTAACCATGAGTTCAATCTCTCCTTGTTCTAGCCATGCATGATATAAATTTTCCACACTTGCTGAGTACCATTGGTACTCAACCTTGCATTTTTGTTGGTTTATATTGCTGCTCAGGTCAAGATAATGAGGTGGTGTATAATGACCAAGACTTTGGACCCGAAGAAGGTTTCTAGGGTCATGGAGACCCCCGGGCAACGCCTGTAATGGAGCCCTCAAAGAATAATATTCCGCTGCTAGTTTATTTACTTGTGATGAAGCATTAGTGTCCATTGAGACATTTGCGATGTAAGACTTATTTATATTCGACACCTGGCTTGTAATAAATGATGCTTCACTATTTGTCATCACATGTATGAGAAAATGATCCTGGCATACATGTGATATTCACTTGGTTGTTTCTTCGGAACAACCGGGTGTGACATCCGGCAAGGTGTAACACCCCAAAATTTTGTTAAGACCCTAAATCATGTTAAGAGGGGAATTTAAAATTTTTTTGACGTGTTGCATGTTTTGCAAAAATTCAAATTCAAACTGTAATTCAAATTAAAATCAAATCAGAAAAGAAATAGAAAAAGAAAAAGAGTAAACAGAAAAAAACCGGCCAGTGGGCCCCAACCCACCAGCCGGCCCAACCAGCGCCACGCCAGCCCGCAGCCGCGCGCGCCGTTTCCTCCCACTGACAGGCGGGGCCCACCAGTTCATCGTCTACCTCGCGCCCGCGCCGGACTCTCTCTCACCCGAATCAAAACCGATCGGGATTTCTGCGAATCCCAGCTGAATTCCGCTCGGGAGCGACGCAAACTCGATATAAACCAACCAGCCGCCCTCCCCCGTCTATAAAAACCCCGGCCTCGTTCTGTTTTCCCCACGCGATCCGCCGATTTTTCTCCGGTGAGAGCCGAGACTTCTCCGGCGAATTCTAGCCGATCTAAGCTCGGAAATTCCGATCTAACTCGCTGGTCTTGATCCACCGCCTCCGGGGAACCTTGCAGGTGCAGAAAACTCGGTGACTTGCGGTGTAAACACAGCGCCGACGAGCCTCGCCGTGAATTCACCTCGGACCTCGTCGCCGATCACCTTCCAGGACCTCCGAGCTCAAGAAAACCCCCGAGGTGAGATCCCCGACCTCCCCTCCACCGATCTATACCATAAAATCACAGTTCTAGGAAGAATTCTCGAATATCCGAAAGTCTCCGGCGAGATCGCCGCTTCCCGCCGCCGTGCGCCGCCGGCAGCGCCACCCGCGTTCGATCAGAGCGACGTGGCCGCTTGTGCGCCGTTTATTTTAAATCGCACGGTAGGGTTTAAATCCTCGCGTACCGGTTCGACGTTATAATCTCAGCCGTCGGTTTAAAATCGGACGGTCCACGTCAGCCCCGCGTTATAAAGACTGGAAATCTTACGTGCTACCCCATGGGGTTCTCGGAAAATAAGAGCTAGCCCCGGAAACTTCTGATCTAGCCCCTAGAACTTCAGAAAATCATGTAAATTCATTTAAAAATCAGTTTTAGCCCCTGGACTTAATAAAAATTAGGAAAAACCCCTCTGATAAGTGTAGCTATACCCCTGGAAATTCTGAAAATAATATTATAGACCCTGTAGTGGGGTGAGTTTACCTTTTTAGCCCTGTTTAGTATTTAATTTAGGAAATTGAATATGTGGCTAGTGTTTAAAAATTAAAAAGTGAGACAAACATATTGTCAAAATTTAGTTAAAGACTTTCTCAGTATTTAGGAAACTTTGGAGTGAGATAAAAACATATTTTGGGCCGAATTGAATCTGTTTAATTTATTATTCACATTTAGGGACACATTTTAAGTAATGAATAGTTTTAGAAAATAGGGAAAATAATTGTGAAATAGTTTACATCAGAGGCAAAGGTCAAAATATGTTATTAAATTATTTAGGACCAGAACCTATTCTGTTTAGATGATGTGTATTACTAATTTCATAATAAAGTACACATTTATGCATAGGAAAATAAATCTGAAAATATAGCAACTAGTAAATGATAAATGGAGTTTCTAAAATCCAAAGAATTCAGTTTAGGGTTGGTAGAAATTCTGAAGGCACATATGGAGAAGGAAAATACATTTCATACATACTTGGTAGTAAAAAGGTGTAGTAGTTGAATATAAGGAATTTATTTAAATTGGAAACTCATATATATATATATATATATATATATATATATATATATATATATAGTATGTAAGTATAAATGTGAACACAAAAGTAGGAATCATATACATATGATTAAAAGTGCATGCAAGCCACAAATCAACACACATAGAGTAACCACAACACATATAATGGTGAATGACTTTCATAAATGTGAATGTGTGGTTTGTATGAAGTGGAAGTGTGAACTATGTCTTATGGATTGTTGTTTTTCTTTTGCTATGTGTGATGGTGTAATGTAGAACCTGCTCAAGAGCAAGTTATCCCTTTCCAAGACCAGGACTACCCATTTCAAGAGCAGCAAGAAGGAGGCAAGTGTCCTTGACCACTTTGATCATATGCTAGGATGTGTAGATAGAATTATTTACATTGTCAATTGAAATATGAAACCCATGATAGGAAAGTTTCCCTAGAATTGCATTACCTTGTTTCCTTGTAGCTTGGGTTGGGATTTATTTTACCATGTCATTTATTTCCATGCATATGCTTAGCCATGCTTAGAATGGGATATTTGGGACATGAGATCATCAGTTTATATTACCATACTCTTGAATGAGACGTTGTGAGTTATGTAGAGGTAGGGATCAAGGCAAGTTGGATGTTTTGGTTGTGTGCTGTGTGCACGAGACTTGGGTTTGTGTTTAGTACTTGCCTGGATCCTAAGGACCGGTTCATGGAGCATGTAACCCGGCTTTACAGTGCCAACCACATGCTGAGATGGGGCAGCTTGGCCAATTAATTAGGTGTATCCCCGGCGTAGTATGGGTGTGTTGGATGGTGCGGGGAGTAGGTGTCAGCTGGACTACCATATGAACCGCAAGGCTCAAGAGGGGGCCACTGCAGCGGGGTTGGAGCCTCTTGTATGCTGTTAGGGGTGAAACCTCAGTGGGCCCACGGTCGTCGGGAATCCCTTTGTAAAGGCTTCGTAGTGATCTCCTGGCTGCACACCTAGGAAGTGTGAATGTGGATCGTAGCCACTGGCATAATGGAGGTTCTTTTAGTCCACCCGGCAACGGGGGATGAAATCACTACATGTGGGTACAGTGGTACAAACTCTGCAGAGTCAAAACTGTCTTGACAGCCGTGCTCACGGTTAAGAGCGGCCTGGACTTATTCATGAATAGAGGAGTGATGGTTTTTGGAAGTTGTGGATGTTAAGCGGGGAGCTTAACATTGGAAATGATGTTATGGTTATTAGATTATGATGATGGGATGGGAGATTGGGACCATTTCACCTGTGTAGTAATGTAGGTGCTTAATAAGCTAAGGTGATAGGTATTAATTGCGTAGTGCTTTAACCATGAGTTCAATCTCTCCTTGTTCTAGCCATGCATGATATAAATTTTCCACACTTGCTGAGTACCATTGGTACTCAACCTTGCATTTTTGTTGGTTTATATTGCTGCTCAGGTCAAGATAATGAGGTGGTGTATAATGACCAAGACTTTGGACCCGAAGAAGGTTTCTAGGGTCATGGAGACCCCCGGGCAACGCCTGTAATGGAGCCCTCAAAGAATAATATTCCGCTGCTAGTTTATTTACTTGTGATGAAGCATTAGTGTCCATTGAGACATTTGCGATGTAAGACTTATTTATATTCGACACCTGGCTTGTAATAAATGATGCTTCACTATTTGTCATCACATGTATGAGAAAATGATCCTGGCATACATGTGATATTCACTTGGTTGTTTCTTCGGAAAAACCGGGTGTGAAATCCGGCAAGGTGTAACACCCCAAAATTTTGTTAAGACCCTAAATCATGTTAAGAGGGGAATTTAAATTTTTTTTGACGTGTTGCATGTTTTGCAAAAATTCAAATTCAAACTGTAATTCAAATTAAACTCAAATCAGAAAAGAAATAGAAAAAGAAAAAGAGTAAACAGAAAAAAACCGGCCAGTGGGCCCCAACCCACCAGCCGGCCCAACCAGCGCCATGCCAGCCCGCAGCCGCGCGCGCCGCTTCCTCCCACTGACAGGCGGGGCCCACCAGTTCATCGTCTACCTCGCGCCCGCGCCGGACTCTCTCTCACCCGAATCAAAACCGATCGGGATTTCTGCGAATCCCAGCTGAATTCCGCTCGGGAGCGACGCAAACTCGATATAAACCAACCAGCCGCCCTCCCCCGTCTATAAAAACCCCGGCCTCGTTCTGTTTTCCCCACGTGATCCGCCGATTTTTCTCCGGTGAGAGCCGAGACTTCTCCGGCGAATTCTAGCCGATCTAAGCTCGGAAATTCCGATCTAACTCGCTGGTCTTGATCCACCGCCTCCGGGGAACCTTGCAGGTGCAGAAAACTCGGTGACTTGCGGTGTAAACACAGCGCCGACGAGCCTCGCCGTGAATTCACCTCGGACCTCGTCGCCGATCACCTTCCAGGACCTCCGAGCTCAAGAAAACCCCCGAGGTGAGATCCCCGACCTCCCCTCCACCGATCTATACCATAAAATCACAGTTCTAGGAAGAATTCTCGAATATCCGAAAGTCTCCGGCGAGATCGCCGCTTCCCGCCGCCGTGCGCCGCCGGCAGCGCCGCCCGCGTTCGATCAGAGCGACGTGGCCGCTTGTGCGCCGTTTATTTTAAATCGCACGGTAGGGTTTAAATCCTCGCGTACCGGTTCGACGTTATAATCTCAGCCGTCGGTTTAAAATCGGACGGTCCACGTCAGCCCCGCGTTATAAAGACTGGAAATCTTACGTGCTACCCCATGGGGTTCTCGGAAAATAAGAGCTAGCCCCGGAAACTTCTGATCTAGCCCCTAGAACTTCAGAAAATCATGTAAATTCATTTAAAAATCAGTTTTAGCCCCTGGACTTAATAAAAATTAGGAAAAACCCCTCTGATAAGTGTAGCTATACCCCTGGAAATTCTGAAAATAATATTATAGACCCTGTAGTGGGGTGAGTTTACCTTTTTAGCCCTGTTTAGTATTTAATTTAGGAAATTGAATATGTGGCTAGTGTTTAAAAATTAAAAAGTGGGACAAACATATTGTCAAAATTTAGTTAAAGACTTTCTCAGTATTTAGGAAACTTTGGAGTGAGATAAAAACATATTTTGGGCCGAATTGAATCTGTTTAATTTATTATTCACATTTAGGGACACATTTTAAGTAATGAATAGTTTTAGAAAATAGGGAAAATAATTGTGAAATAGTTTACATCAGAGGCAAAGGTCAAAATATGTTATTAAATTATTTAGGACCAGAACCTATTCTGTTTAGATGATGTGTATTACTAATTTCATAATAAAGTACACATTTATGCATAGGAAAATAAATCTGAAAATATAGCAACTAGTAAATGATAAATGGAGTTTCTAAAATCCAAAGAATTCAGTTTAGGGTTGGTAGAAATTCTGAAGGCACATATGGAGAAGAAAAATACCTTTCATACATACTTGGTAGTAAAAAGGTGTAGTAGTTGAATATAAGGAATTTATTTAAATTGGAAACTCATATATATATATATATATATATATATATATATATATATATATAGTATGTAAGTATAAATGTGAACACAAAAGTAGGAATCATATACATATGATTAAAAGTGCATGCAAGCCACAAATCAACACACATAGAGTAACCACAACACATATAATGGTGAATGACTTTCATAAATGTGAATGTGTGGTTTGTATGAAGTGGAAGTGTGAACTATGTCTTATGGATTGTTGTTTTTCTTTTGCTATGTGTGATGGTATGATGTAGAACCTGCTCAAGAGCAAGTTATTCCTTTCCAAGATCAGGACTACCCATTCCAATAGCAGCAGGAAGGAGGCAAGTGTCCTTGACCACTTTGATCCTATACTAGGATGTGTAGTTAGAATTATTTGCATTGTCAAATGAAATATGAAATCCATGCTAGGAAGTTTCCCTAGAATTGCATTACCTTGTTTCCTTGTAGCTTGGGATGGGATCTATTTTATCATGTCATTTACTATTATGCATATGCTTAGTCATGCTTAGAATGGGATACTTGGGATATAAGATCATCAGTTTATTTTACCATACTCTTGAATGAGATATTATGAGTTATGTAGAGGTAGGGATCAAGGCAAGTTGGATGTTTTGGTTGTGTGCTGGGTGCACGAGACTCAGGTTTGTGTTTAGTACTTGCCTGGATCCTAAGGATCGGTTAATGGAGCATGTAACCTGGCTTTACCGTGCCAACCACATGCTGAGATGGGGCAGCTTGGCCAATTAATTAGGTGTATCCCCGGCGTAGTATGGGTGTGTTGGATGGTGCGGGGAATAGGTGTCAGCTGGACTACCAGATGAACCGCAAGGCTCAAAAGGGGGCCACTGCAGCGGGGTTGGAGCCTCTTGTATGCTGTTAGGGGTGAAACCTCAGTGGGCCCACGCTCGTCGGGAATCCCTTTGTAAAGGCTTCGTAGCGATCTCCTGGCTACACACCTGGGAAGTGTGAATGTGGTTCGTAGCCACTGGCATAATGGAGGTTCTTTTAGTCCACCCGACAACGGGGGATGAAATCACTACATGTGGGTACAGTGGTACAAACTCTGCAGAGTCAAAACTGTCATGACAGCCGTGCTCACGGTCAAGAGCGGCTTGGACTTATTCATGATTAGAGGATTGATGGTTTTGGAAGTTGTGGATGTTAAGCGGGGAGCTTAACATTGAAAATGATGTTATGGTTATTTGGTTATGATGATGGGATGGGAGATTGGAACCATTTCACCTATGTAGTAATGTAGGTGCTTAATAAGCTAAGGTGGTAGGTATTAATTGCGTAGTGCTTTAACCATGAGTTCAAACTCCCCTTGTTCTAGCCATGCATGACATAACTTTCCCAAACTTGCTGAGTACCATTGGTACTTAACCTTGCATATTTTGTTGGTTTATATTGCTGCTCAGGTCAAGATAATGAGGTGGTGTATAATGACCAAGACTTTGGACCCGAAGAAGGTTTCTAGGTTTATGGAGACCCCCGGGCAACGCCTGTGACGGAACCCTCAAGAATAATATTCCGCTGCTAGTTTATTTACTTGTGATGAACTTATTATTGTCCATCGAGACATTTGCTATGTAAGACTTATTTAAATTCGACACCTGGCTTGTAATAAATGATGTTTCACTATTTGTCATCGCATGTATGAGAAAATGATCCTGGCATACATGTGATATTCACTCGGTTGTTCTTCGGAGAAACCGGGTGTGACACAAGGGTGGCCGGAAGGCCCTTCGCTGCCGTTTCCTGGCCCCATACTGGCCACCTGGGGGTTTTGAGGGATGGGAAACCTGATGGTGGGCTCAAATCCGGCCAGTTGTGACTGGAACGGCACCCCCCACGGCAGCAGCGGCGGCCATGACTCCGGCGACCTCTAGCTCGCCCAAAAATGGCTCAAACAACTTGTTTTTCCTCCTACAGCACCGTTGTGGAACCCTAAGCCTCGTCATGCGCTCAAATCATCTCAAAAATGCCTGCAAATAGGAGCTCATCGGCGACATATGGCGAAAATCAGTGCTGGCTCGAAATTCTCCAAGAACAGCGCCAAATCTTGATGATTTTTGATGGTTTTTGATCCTAGAGGAGTGTGGGAGTGTCTAGATCATGTTTGTAGCTCGGCACACGTGATGGTGGATTGATTACGCCGAGTTTTGAAGATTGGTGCAGCTCGGTTCTACGAATACAATTGCAGTAAACAGAGAAATTCTTCTTCTGTAGTCCATGAAAAGAGGAGGGGTTTTCACCGGAGTGTAGAGCAGTCTGGGGCGCGTCTTTTTGCTGTAGAAGGTTGGGCACGATACAGCTCAGAACGTCCGGGCGCCGGTGATCAGTGAGGCGCGACTTTGCTCGGACTAGCGTTGGAAGAACGGCGTGGCAGCGATCGAAGGAGGCCGGGCACGGGATGGTGAGGGTTGGAAGACGTCGAGTGGAGGCCGGCGTAGCTCCTAGACTCCTCAGCTGGGCGCCAACCCTCTCAGACGTTGATCAGCGATGAGGGCAGAGAAGCGGAAGTGGTTTCTTCGGTGGTTTGAGCAGGCGACGAGAGCGTGCGAGCAGGGAAAGAATGACTTCGCTGCTGCTTCGTGTGGGAGAGATAAGGGCGAAGAAAAACCAGCTGAGATCAGGAGGTGGCGCGGGAGAAACTCGGCCGAGGTCGGCTCCGGCGGCTGCTGCGTGCGTGCACACCCGAGAGAAGCAAAACAGAGTCGGTTTGCATCTCTGTGTATCTGATAGATGGGTCCCACACACTCATTTCTTAACCAAATCTTTCCCACAGCTACTCACAATTAAAAGCTTTTCTTCACCTCAAAGTCATGGTTTCGAAATGTTGAATTCAAATGATTTGAATTCTGGTGTGGAGTTTGATTTGAGTTGGGTTATTTGAATTTGAAATGGAATTTGAAATATTCATTTGGATTGTTTCCAAAAACATAGCAAACCAATTCAATTATTTCTGAATTTTGGCATGGTTTGCTAATTCAAATGTGGAGAACACATTTGTGGAACCAAAGTTGCAAATTGAGCAAGTTGAAATTTAAAACTGAAATTTAAATTCAGATTAGAGGGCTTCCTCTTTTAATTCCAAACAAATATTAGAACCCTTCCAAAGGAGCTGAAATTTGGAAGGTTGAACATTTGACATATGAAGATCTAAGTTATGAATTTAGATCTCCATGTTTGGATGTTTTGGGAAGTTTGAATCCTCACTTTGAACTTACACCGTTATAATTCAAAGTTTTAATTCCCCTCATTTTCCCTAAGTGTAAAAGTGCTGAATTTCTTTCTACTACTTTTTGGGGATTTTACATCCCTCCCCCTTAAAAAGAATCTCGTCCCGAGATTCAGAAAGAAGAAACGAAGTGGTAGAGAAGGAATTACCGGATATAAGCGGACAACAAGTCTGGATAGTTCGAACCGAGGTATTCTTCACTCTCCATGTCACCTCCTCCGCGGTGTGATTGCCCCATAGCACCTTATAAAATTGGAGCATACGATTCCTGGTCGACCGAGACTTTTCGTCGATAATCCGGATTGGATGCTCGGTATAGGAGAGATCCAGTTGCAATGTCTCGAGATCTTCATTGCGGACAACAGTGGTATTCTTGAGACATTTCCGAAGCTGGGAGACATGAAATATGTCATGCAATCCAGCGAGATTGGTCGGTAGCTCGAGCCGGTAGGCTACGGGTCCACATTTCTCTGTGATAGCAAAAGGATCGATAAACCGGGGAGCGAGCTTTCCTTTTACACCAAATCGGTGGACTCCCTTCATTGGAGATACGTGGAGATATACATACTCTCCGACGTAGAAGTTCAGTGGTCGACGTCGCTGGTCTGCATAACTCTTCTGTCGAGATTGAGCAGCCTTTAAATTTGCTTGTATGACCCGAACTCGTTCTTTGGCGTCATTGACAAGGTCAATCCCGAATGTCACTCTTTCACCGGATTCACACCAATTCAGCGGTGTGCGACATCTCCGGCCGTAGAGAGCCTCATACAGTGCCATCTTAATACTCGTTTGATAGCTATTGTTGTACGAGAATTCCGCTAGCGGTAGATAAGCATCCCAGTTCTTACCGTGGTGGATGACGCACGCTCTCAACATATCTTCCAAGACTTGATTCACCCTCTCGGTTTGTCCATCAGTTTGAGGGTGATATGCGGAGCTTCTAAGCAATTTGGTTCCCAAAGATGTGTGCAGCTGTTCCCAGAAACTAGAAACGAACAGTGCACCACGATCTGAAACTATTGTTCATGGAACTCCATGCTGACATAAGATTCGTTCAATGTATAACTCCACACATTTCTTGGCATTGAATCCCACATTCACCGGTATGAAGTGTGCTGACTTGGTTAATCGGTCAACGATGACCCAAACTGAATCATGCTTCTGAGATGTGAGTGGCAGTACGACAATGAAATCCATACTCACATATTCCCACTTCCATGCCAGAATATGGAGGGGCTGTAGCAAACCAGGTTTCTTCATGTGATCTGCTTTCACCCTTCGACACGTATCGCACTCGGATACGTATTTAGCTATTTCCCGCTTCATCCGTGTCCACCAAAACTTGTTTCTCAAATCTTGGTACATCTTGTTGCTGTCCAGATGAATGGAAAATTTTGATAAATGAGCTTCGTCTAATATTTTCTTCCGTAGCTTCATGTCACGCGGTACGACTATACGGTTTTTGAACCATAGCGTACCATTCTCATCTTTCCGGAAGCACTTAGCTTCTCCTTTGTCTATTCTCTTCCGGATATGGGCCATGCCCTTATCTTTATTTTGAGCCTCTACAATTTCATCACGAATTGTAGGAATGAGGGCAAGGTTAAAAAATGACCCATAGGGAACCAAGTGCAGGCTCGGTTCTTCTTCTTCCATTTCAGCCATGGTTAGAATATGAACATGTGATTTCCGACTAAGTGCGTCGGCAACCACATTCGCTTTTCTAGGATGATAATGAATCTCCAGTTCATAATCCTTGATTAACTCTAACCATCTTTGCTGCCTCATATTTAGTTCCTTTTGTGTGAAGATATATTTCAAACTTTTATTGGCCGGTGTAGAGGTGAACTAAGTTTCCAAGTAAGTAGTGCCTCCAAATCTTTAGAGCAAGAACCACAGAAGGTAGCTCGAGATCATGTGTTGGATAATTCTGCTCATGATTCCTAAGCTGCCTGGATCCATACGTGACGACTTGCCCTTCTTGCATGAGCACACAGCCAAGGCCGATGCCGGATGCATCGCAATAAACATCAAAAACCTTAGTTGTATCGGGCTGCGCCAACACTGGGGCTGTTGTGAGGTGCTTTACCAATGCTTTGAACGCCTCCTCACATGCTTCACTCCACACATATTTGTTGCCTTTCTTCAGAAGTTCCGTCATCGGTTTAGAGACCTTGGAGAAATTCGGAATGAATCTCCGGTAGTAACCCGCTAAACCGAGAAAACTACGGACTTGATGTACTCATTTTGGCGAACTCCAATTCAGCACTTGGACAATCTTGCTCGAATCAACTGCGATGCCTTCCGCAGAAATAATGTGCCCAAGAAATGGCACTTGGTTGATCCAGAACTCACACTTGCTGAATTTTGCATACAGTTTGTGATCCCGTACGTGTTGGAGCACAATATGCAGATGTTCGGCGTGTTCTTCCTCTGACTTAGAATATACCAAGATATCATCGATGAAGACCATGACGAACTTGTACAGCTCCGGCATGAAGACTGAATTCATCAAGTACATAAAATGAGCCGGAGCATTAGTGAGTCCGAATAACATGACGAGATACTCATATAATCCGTATCTTGTCGAGAATGCCATCTTGGGTATGTCTTCCGCCCGGATTTTTATCTGGTGATATCTGGACTGAAGATCCATCTTTGAGAAAACCTTAGCACCCACCAGTTGATCAAAAAGCATATCAATACGTGGTAGTGGATACATGTTCTTGATTGTCACGGCATTGAGCGGACGATAGTCCACACATAACCTCAGAGTCTCATCCTTTTTCTTGAAGAACAGCGCGGAGCATCCCCATGGTGATGAACTGGGTCGAATGAAGCCTTTGCTTAACAAATCATTCAGCTGCTCCTTCAGCTCCCCGAGTTCCTTTGGTGCCATTTTATACGGCCTCCGAGAGATGGGTGTGGTTCCCGGTGCTAGTTCAATTTTGAACTCCACTTCACCTTCGGGTGGCATGCCCGGTAAATCCTCGGGAAACACGTCCGGATATTCCCGGACCACTGGAATGTCCTCCAGTTTCTTAGCTTCAATGGTGTGGACAGCAGTGACTTCCGGTGCAACATTTCTTAGAATCAACGTGTGTTGCCCGTGCTTCTTTGAATTCAGCTGCACCGTTCGTGAACTAATATCAAAGATAGCTCGGTGATGTGTCAACCAAGCCATTCCCAAGATGATGTCAATCCGCAAGCCTTCCAGGATGATAAGAGTAATAGGATATATCCGCCCATCCAAACATATAGGCGCTCAAGCAACAATCCTGCCCGCTTTCCTACTACCTCCCGGTGAATTAATCTGATAAGATGTGGCCAAGGTAGTTGAGGGTATTTGATGCTTAACCACATAATCTTTGCTGATAAAATCATGTGTGGCACCCGAGTCGAACAACACGAACGTGGGCTGATCACGTAGGCTGAACATGCCCACAAACACGTGTTCTCCTACAGGAACATCTTCAACTGACATATAGTTTATATTTCCCACTTTCAGTGCTGTCCTCCTTGGCTGACCAAGGACTTTCTTTGCGGCTTGAGATGACATGTTACTGCTTCTCTGTATTATCAAGTTTGTCAAGCATTCCAACTAACAACAAGGAATGATGAAAGATAACAATGAATATGTCATGGAACTTAGAGAAGTATAAAACCTTCATGTCCACAACAAGTCTCAAGTTACATGGCAATGAGCAATGTTCTGTTCAGAATGACCATTTGGCCTTAATACCATATTTTGATTATGGAAATGGCAGTTTCATGTCTCAAGTTGAATATGAAAGTTATAGATAACTTCAATATCATTCCAACGAGTATTTATTTGCCTTCATATCTGTTCTGGATGAGGAGTTATGATATTTCAATGTTGACAGAAATCTGGAATAATTTTGACAGCACCTCCTCTGCAAGTGTCTGTTTTGTCCGCAAGATTTCATAAAGTTCTCCCTCAAATCTGGAGACACTTTGAACTGCAAAGTCGTAGCACATATCACAGATTTCAAACGATGTCTAACTTGATCCTTAAAGATTTTTCTCTAAGAAGTTATAGTCGAAATACAGAAAATTCCAGAGAGCATTTTTGGGCTGCCCTGTTTCTGGACAGTTAACACTCATCTGAGATTTTCATCCATTTGAAGGGGAATTCTGTTCTGGAGTTCTACAGGAAACCTGTATAAGACTTCAAAACCTTTCCAGAAATGTATCCCTCACCTCCATTGGTTCAACTGATCAAAGGTTCTGTCCTGTTCAAGTTCAGCAAAAATTCTGCTGAAAAAAGGGGAGGTTGTTACTAAAGATTTGAAATGGAAACTATACTCCCAATTGACTCTTAGTTCAATATAAGAGTTCATTAACCACTAATGGAATCCTAGACTCCAAATTTACTCTTTTCTTTGAAAATTTCATTTTTCATGCAGTTAAGAACATATTACGTTACTACGTTTCCTCACCGAATCAAAATCGTAACCGGCGTTACACCGGCATATACGTCTCAAGGGTGGCACTAAAATGATCACTCACACACGTTTTCTAAACGAGATGTTCTAACGTGGTTAAGGTACCTGCAGAAAAATAATCAATAGTGATGCACACAGCGGTTTTCCATTTCAGGCAGGTCCATATCATAGTAAAAACATACGCCCCGTATCATTGCCATACGGGCCGTCCTTGAGTCAAGTCACGTCTCAAGGTACATGATCGGGTTATTCACCACCCGACGGGGGCTCCACACCTTTGCAATAAAGCGTACCGGTGGAACAGCACTTTCGTAAGCCTCATAGGACATGAAGAGTCCTAGAGAACCTACTTCGTGTTACAAACCACACGATGGGGTCTTCTCCTCTTGCCCCTGGGTTTGCGCACTAGAGGCTAGTGCATTTCATATGCCTCTAAGACATGAAGAGTCTTAGAAAACATATTAACTTCCCGCCCATTGCTGAACAGGACATCCCACACTACTTTCCTCGTATTGGGGAGCTAAACGAAATTGATCCGCTTTCGGTGGCGTTCCTTACCATTCTTACCTCCACGTAGGTGCGTCGTTACAGAATTGGAATGTTGAATATTAACACACTGTTAGCTTGCCACCTTAAGTAACTATGCTACTACTAGTCCTTATGTGGGCATACTATACGTTCCTCACTCGTATACTTCTAAGTTTTTGAAAATAAGCTCTTTCCATGTGTGCTATTCGCAATGCGGCTCTAATACCACGCCTGTGGGGAACCCCTTTCGCGATCCACACTCTAGGATACACATTGGGTGGTGCCGTGCGATGCGGCACCGAACCGCGTACATGAAAAGAACCATAAAGTACAAAGTCTTTTATTTCTCAAGATAATGTCATTTACAAAATATTATACCACGAGGGTACACGCAGCGGAATATACATACGCACTTACTCTCGGTCCTAACTATGCAAAAGAGAAGACGTCCAGCCCGCAGACGCTTCTTACTAGCTTCCACAAAGATGAGTGCAGCGGCAGGGTTTCCAGTGAGTCTCCGATGGCTCACCGAACAACCATCTTCATAGCAAATTTCATATCCTGCAAAACGCTAATAATGCAACCGTGAGCACGATGGCTCAGCAAGACTTAACCGACACTCCTAAACCATGAAACTCTACATGCAGGGATTAATAACATAGGAAGAGTATGATGCAATAAAGACACGCCTACATGTTAAAACTTACTTTCAGTTTAATAGCAGCATATTATTATGCCTTAGGCAGCCCTCACATCGGAAGTCCACAATCAAACAAGAAACGCTTTCCTCCGATGTGGTGATGCCCAAAGTGGAATATAAACTTAGTGAGCTCTACATCTATAGCATACATGGTTGGCAATACAATGAATTTAAGATCTTCACATCAGCAATGATTCATCTCATTTCATCTGGAAATAATTACTACGTCACAACTCAGTGAACAAGTGGTACTCATATAACCGCGAGGGACGGTGATTGCAATCAGGACACACCTGGAATACATGACACATACACCCGCCTCGAAAGACTCATACAAGAGCTCTTTCTTACGTTCTATGCAGAAACCTTTCACACGTCACTCAAATGTCGCACCAGTTCCGCCGACCCATCAGAACGGCCACTACCCGGAACACGTCGAAGTTGCTCCGCTAGCGGGTTTACACCTCTGACACCAACCCCCAAAGGATGGCCGTATAAGTTTCGACACGAGAGTATCCGAGTTACATCGGTTTCCTGGACCCCATAATTCCAGTATGCATCCGATACTGTTCAAACTTGCTCAGCAGGGCGGCATACGCAACGGTCCTTAACCGACACAAACAGAGCTACAGACACACAGGCCCAACGTCCTGCTGCTCCTACTCTCTGCTCGGTCTCATTTTCCATTCCAGAACTTTTTCATTCTGTAGAATCATACCCCGCTGAACCAACATCCTAAACTCGTGAGTAGCTTCCAACTACCTGACTTGTACCGGATCCTATACAACTTAAGCCTAGCAGAAAACTACACGAAGGTAACCTGTTCTACTTATTAACTCCAAGGGTTTGTGGGTCATGCATTTGGAGTATCAATCACCTTGACCTAATGCACAATACATACTAGACCCATAAAAGTGATACAAAGTAAAATATAAGTAAAAGCTGTTAAATGTAAACTGGGGCTTGCCTTATGTTGCTGCATGTTTATTTCTAACTTAAAGTCAGTAGCTTTGCGACGAGTAAAGCTTCAACTTGCTGCTCCGAGTTGAGTTCTTCGTCGAACTCCTTCGTCATATTTCCTACCGACATGAATATGCACAGATTTATGTTGCAAGTAAAGACATTATAAAAAAAGCGTTTTAGGTCTTAAGAAGGGTCTAGACCAACTTATAAGTGAGTGAAGAGCTCTGTTATGGACAAAAACAGAGGATATCTTTAGGTGGGCAGTGGATGTTTGTTGGAGAGAATGCAAAGAGCTATTTATAATGGACATAAGAAAGGTAGTGGAAAGAACCAGCAGAAAACTGGAGAAGCTGATCTCAACTTGCTCTGAAATTTTTACAGTGGACCATAGATCATACAGAAGTGTGGCTTGCAAAATTTCAGACAAAGTTGATGGAAGATGTGGCCTAGGGAATTTTCTTACTATTTGGCTTCTCTGAGTTCCTATGGCAATTATAGTGTCTTTTCATGCTCCAAATTTGGTTTTTCAGAAGCTTTAGAGTCTCATGAGTCCATAGGACTTGGTTTCACCATTTTTGGAGCTTCCTACACAAATATATGGAATTTAGAAGTTGGAGCTAAAAGCTGAAAAATCTTTCTGTTATATTTCCTAATTTTCAGAGACATACAAGATTGAATCAACATTTGGCCAAGCAAATGAAGTCCAATGCCTCTGAGATTTTTACTGGGGTTCAAGGACTTTTGGAAGAATATACTGCCCAAATTTGGCAATTTTCCAATAAACAGAACTCCTGTAAAAATTCCTACAACGTTTTTTTAAATGAATTAATGAGCCAAATCCCTGACTTTTCATAAATATTGTGTTGCACCCCTGGATAGTACTTTTTGGGAGGAATCCAACAAAATTTATTTCACAATTTTTGGATGTTCCTACACAAAGTTATGGCCCTCCAAAGTTTGAACCGAATTAGGAAAATCTGGAAAAGTTTAAACACTGCCAAAGGGCCCCACCTGTCATCCCTCATCTTCAACCTCGCGACAGACAGGTCAGCGGCGGCTCTATCCGGCGAAGGTGGCCGGAAGGCCCTTACCGGCCGTCTCCCGGCCCCATACTGGCCGCCTGGGGGTTTTGAGGGATGGGAAACCTGATGGTGGGCTCAAATCCGGCCGGTGGTGACTGGAACGGCGCCCCCTACGGCAGAAGCGGCGGCCATGACTCCGGCGACCTCTAGCTCGCCCAAAAATGGCTCAAACAACTTGGTTTTTCCCCCTACAGCACCGTTGTGGAACCCTAAGCCTCGTCATGCGCTCAAATCATCTCAAAAATGGCTGCAAATAGGAGCTCATCGGGACCTAGGGCGAAAATCGGTGCCGGCTCGAAATTCTCCAAGAACAGCGCCAAATCTTGATGATTTTTGATGGTTTTTGATCCTAGAGGAGCGTGGAAGTGTCTAGATCATGTTTGTAGCTCAACACACGTGATGGTGGATTGATTACGCCGAATTTTGAAGATTGGTGCAGCTCGGTTCTATGAATACAGTTGCAATGAAATTCTCAGAGGAGTGTGAACTGCCCAAAAACAGGGCAGGCACAAATTGCTCTCTGGAAATTTCGGTATTTCGACCATAACTTTCTCTAGAAAGTTTTCTAAGGGTCAAGTAATACACCATTGGAAAGCTTGGGATATATGCTATGACTTTGTAGTTCAAAGTTTCTCCAGATTTGGAGTTTAAAGTGATGAAATCTTGAGGACAAAACAGTCACTTTCAAAGGAGGTGTTATAGTTATGGTCTTTACATATTCAATTTAACACATTGCATTTAAATTGACATATCGTACATTGCTTGCGTGTAGTCACTGAAGGCAAAGAGACCCGGAAGTTTTGAACTTCCTACATCCGGACGAAGCACTAACATCCGACCAGCAGCAACAAGGCAAGCCCCTGTTTGCATTTAATAAGTTTACAAAGTTTTGCTTTATATACACATAGCTTGAGATATATTTGTGCATTAGGTGTAGGATGGATGAAACCCCAAGTGCATAACCAGATTATTCCTACAAGAGTGAGGGTAGTGTCTAAGTCCTCGAGTAGTCTGGCTGTGCTTAATGTTCATTGGGCTTCGGTATAAGTCGAGTAGTTGGAATCTACTCGCAAGTATAGGCTTCGGGACACACGTGTAACACCCCAAAATCCTGTCAAGAGGGGAATTTAAAATTTTTTTGATGAGTTGCATGTGTTGCAAAAATTCAAATTCAAACTGGAATTCAAATTAAACTCAAAAGAGATGTGAAAAAGAAAAAGAAAAAGAAAAAAAACAAACCTTCCCGGCCAGTGGGCCGAAACTCACCAGCCGGCCCACCCAAACCCCGCGCCAGCCCGCAGCCGCGCGCCCGCGCCCCCTCTCACAGACAGGTGGGACCCACCTGTCATCCCTAACCCCCGCTCGTCCGAATCCGGGACTGTTTCCCCCGCGCGCGCGCGATCGTAACCGACCGGCCGGTCCCAGAAGACTCCAGCTCGATCTAAACCAACCCGCCGCCCTCCCCCGTCTATAAAAACCCCGGCATCGTCCCGTTTTTCCCCACGATCCGCCGTTTTTCTCTCCGTGAGAACCCGAGCTTCTCCGGCGAATTCTGCTCGATCTACGCTCGGGAATTCTGATCTAACTCGCTGGTCTTGATCCACCGCCTCCGGGGAACCTCGCAGGTGCGGAAAACTCGGTGGTTTGCGGTTCAAACACAGCGCCGATGAGCCTCGCCGTGAATTCACCTCGGATCTCGTCGCCGATCGCTTTCCAGGACCTCCGAGCTCAAGAAAACCCCTGAGGTCAGATCCCCGACCTCCCCTCCACCGATCTATGCCATAAAATCACAGTTTTAGGAAGAATTGACGAAGATCCGAAACTCTCCGGCGAGATCGCCGCCTCCCGCCGCCGTGCGCCGCCGGGCAGCGCCACCCGCGCTCGATCAGAGCGACGTGGCCGCTTCTGCGCCGTCTATTTTAAATCGCACGGTAGAATTTAAATCCCCGCGTACCGGTTCGACGTTATAATCTCAGCCTTCTTTTTTAAATCGAGCGGTCCACGTCAGCCCCACGTTATAAAGGCTAGGATTCTTACGTGCTACCCCCTGGGGTTCTCGGAAAATAAGAGCTAGCCCCAGAAACTTCTGATCTAGCCCCTAGAACTTCAGAAAATCATGTAAATTCACTCAAAAATCAGTTTTAGCCCCTGGACTTAATAAAAATTAGGAAAACCCTCTGTTATGTGTAGTTAGACCCCTGGAAATTCTTAAAATAATATAATAGGCCCTGTAGTGGGGTGAGTTTACCTTTTTAACCCTATTTGATATTAAATTTAGGAATTTGAATATGTGGTTAGTATTTAAAATTTAAAAGATGGGACAAACATATTGTCAAATTCAAATTAAAAACTTTGCCAGTACTTAGAAAACTTTGGAGTGAGATAAAAATAGATTTTTGGCTGAAATGAATCTGTTTAATTGATTATTCACATTTATTAGTTATAGGGACACATTTTAAGTAGAGAATAATTCTGAAAATCAGTAAAATAAATGTAAAATAGTTCACATCAGAGGAGAGGTTCAAAAATATATTATTTAATATTTTAGACCCAAAACCCATTCTGTTTAGATGAGGTGTCTTACTATTTTCATAATAAAGTTCACCATTAGGCATAGGAAATAAATCTGAAAATATAACAAAATAGGTATGCATAATTATAAATGGATAAATGAAGTTTCCAAAATCCAAAGAATTTAGTTAGGGTTGGTAGAAGGTCTGAAGACATATTTGGAGTAGGAAAATGTCTTCCATGCACACTTGGTAGTTAAAAGGTGTATCAATTGAATATAAGGAATTTATTTAAATTTGGAAAACTCATATATAGTAGGCAAACATAAAAATGAATACAAAAGTAGAAATCATATGCACATGTTTAAAAGTGCATGTAAGCCAAAATCAACACACATAGAGTGACCACAACACATAGAAATGTGAATGGCTTTCATAAATATGAATGTGTGGTTTGTATGAAGTGGAAGTGTGAACTATGTCTTATGGATTGTTGTTTTCTTTTGCTATGTGTGATGGTATGAGTAGAACCTGCTCCAGAGCAAGTTCTTCCTTTCCAAGATCAGGACTACCCATTCCAAGAGCAGCAGAAAGAAGGCAAGTGTCCTTGACCACTTTGTTCCTATACAAGGATGTGTAGATAGAATTATTTGCATTGTCAATTGAAATATGAAACCCATGCTAGGAAGTTTCCCTAGAATTGCATTACCCTGTTTCTTTGTAGCTTGGGATGGGATTTTGTTTTATTATGTCATTCATTGATATTACTTATGCTTAGCCATGCTTAGAATGGGATAATTGGGATATGAGATCATCAAATTGTTTACCTTACTCTTGAATGAGATATTATGAGTTATGTAGAGGTAGGGATCAAGGCAAGTTGGATGTTTTGGTTGGTGCTGGGTGCACGAGATTCGGGTTTGTGTTTAGTACTTGCCTGGATCCTAAGGACCGGTTCATGGAGCATGTAACCTAGCTTTACCGTGCCAACCACATGCTGAGATGGGGCAGCTTGGCCAATTAATTAGGTGTATCCCTGGCGTAGTATGGGTGTGTTGGATGGTGCGGGGAGTGGGTGTCAGCTGGACTACCTTATGAACCGCAAGGCTCAAGAGGGGGCCACTGCAGTGGGGTTGGAGCCTCTTGTATGCTGTTAGGGGTGAAACCTCAGTGGGCCCACGCTCGTCGGGAATCCCTTTGTAAAGGCTTCGTAGTGATCTCCTGGCTACACACCTGGGAAGTGTGAATGTGGTTCATGGCGACTGGCATAATGGAGGTTCTTTTAGTCCACCCGGCAACGGGGGATGAAATCACTACATGTGGGTACAGTGGTGCAAACTCTGCAGAGTCAAAACTGTCATGACAGCCGTGCTCATGGTCAAGAGCGGCTTGGACTTATTCATGATTAGAGTATGATGACCTTGGAGGTTGTGAATGTTAAGCGGGGAGCTTAACATTGGAAATGATGTTATGGTTATTTAATTATGATGATGGGTTGGGAGATTGGGACCATTTCACCTGTGTAGTAATGTAGGTGCTTAATAAGCTAAGGTGATAGGTATTAACTGCGTAGTGCTTTAACCATGAGTTCAACCTCTCCTTGCTTTAGCCATGCATGACATAACTTTCCCACACTTGCTGAGTACCATCGGTACTCAACCTTGCATATTTGTTGGTTTATATTGCTGCTCAGGTCAAGATAATGAAGTGGTGTTTAATGATCAAGACTTTGGACCCGAAGAAGGTTTCTAGGTTCATGGATGAGGGGGCCCGATCCCGATCGCGGGGTCGTGCCGCCTTGCCCGAGGAATCGCATTGGGTGGTGCCGTGTTATGCGACACCCAACAACACACATATAAGGAACACAGTATTACATAAATCAAAAGCGGAAGCTTACAATTATTCTTTGTAAATAATTTACATAAAATAGCTACAGCGGAAGTCTATACACAGCTCCCGATGAATATCTAAAAAGCACTCGAGAAGAGATCCAGCCCGCGGACTCCTCTCGCTAGCAACACGAAGACATGGCAGCGGCTAGGTTCTCCAAGGGTGACATGACTCGGAAGTTTCCGAGTCTCACCGGACAACCTTCTTTATAGCGTCGATGCTTACCTGCAAAACCACTTATATAGCAAGAGTGAGCACAAAGGCTCAGCAAGACTTAACCGTCTCTCCTAAAGCATGAAACTCTACATGAACGTAACCTAAGACCTATCCTGTAATTTGCGAAAAGACTCGCCTACGAGTTCATCCTTAACTTTCAGATTTTAGCCATAATAATAATGACCTTGCGATCAGCAACATTGGAACTCCACAATCAAACAAGAAACGCTTCATTCCAATGTTACTTGCCCCAAGGTAGAAAATAACTTTAGTTAGCTCTATCTCTACTTCAAACATGGTTTTCATGCAACTTAACATAATCATAGCAGCAATTATACTTTTGCAAACTGTATCCACACAAGTTGATTAACTACGTCACAGCGCAGTGAGCAAGCGGTACTCATAACCGCGAGGGACGGTGATTCGAATCAAACACTACCCGGATAACTCGACACATATGCCCGCCTCTGAAGACCCAACTCTGGCGTCCTTCATTACGTCGTATGTGGCAACCTTTCTCAGGACACTAGACTGTAGAACCGGTCGCGCCGTCTCGGGCTCATAGGTCTAACGAGACGATGTGGTATGCCTCTACAACCCAGTGAACCTGGTACATCGGTTTCCTGATTCCCATATGTCAGTAAGCATCCGGTACACAACTCAATACTTGCTCCCAGGGCCGCATACGCTTCGGTCCTTGACCGACACGGACAGAGCTACTCGACCAAGACCTCGTCTTGTCGCTGTCTAACCCCTCTGCCCGGTCTCATCTTTAGAAACGTAAACTTTAGTTTGCTACCTTTTCCAACCCCACTTATGTGGTCCTAGAACAAAGCTCGCGAGTAGATTCCAACTACTCGTCTTCTACCGGCTGTCCTAGCCTATTTAGCACGGCCTTATTCTACAGCGATGACACACTTCTACCCTTGACCTCAGGGTTCATGTTTGGTTATGCAAGTGGAGTATCAAACATCCTGGACCTAATGCACATACAAACCTCGACCAATAGTAGTGAACAAAGGGAAAACTTTTAAAAACAACTTAAGTGCAAACCGGGGCTTGCCTTGGTTTTGCAGGTGTATACAATCAGATAAGATGAAGTTAGTTGCTGATGATGACTTGAAGCTGATTCACTGCCTTCTTGCTTCTTACTCCCAGCTCAACTCCTCCTTCTTCACTTTCCACGTCGAATCACTACACGTTATAAATTTGCATATCTTTAATTGTAAAACTTTTTGCTAATAAATGCTGAAGATAAGTTTAAACCTGGAACTTTGTTTAAGAATTTAAAATGACACTGGGGTGGTGGTTTGGATGTGTGTCTAAGCATTATCCTCAAGTGAGAAGTGAGGTTCATCACTTGGGTGGGGAGACCAACTAATGGTTGAACAGAACACTAATGATCCAGGGCTCCAATGGAGCTGGGAAATTTCTTGGGAGTTCCTTGTCACAAGAAAGTTCTCTGGACCAAAATTCAGAATATTCCACTAAGTGGATCACCCAGAACAATTCCTTAAGCATTTAAGCAAAAAGGAATTAATTCTGATTAAATTTGCACTTTCATGCAAATTCAAGTGAACTATAATTTCATACATAGCTCAGAGAGTATGCCTGAATTTTTCCTAGGATTTTTGGATCTAAGGAATGGCTAGAACTGAATTTCCAAGTTTTGGAAATTATCTAAAAATGTTTCTGTATTTATTGGAATACAGAAAATTGAAGTTAGAATTACCCTAACTAAATCAACTCCAAATGAGCTGAAACTTTTATAGGGGTCTCCTAAAATCCTAAAGAATATCCTGGCAAAATTTGGGGAATTTTGGATGAACCAAACTCCCTCTAAAATTCTTTTGCTGAAAAGCTTTAAAGAATTTTCCAGAATTTTCTATTGGTTTTCATGCAAATTGGGTTGTACATTTGAATAGAGCATTTCATCTTGAATCCAACCCAATTTTAATCACTAAATTTGGAGCTCTCTAGCAAAAGTTATGCAGATCCAAAGTTTGAACCAAATCTGGAATTCAAATTAATTCGGGAAAAGTTCAAACTCTGCCTGTGGGCCACAGGGCCACGTGTCGACCGCTGAAACACGAGCCACACACGGGGCCACAGACCTTTTCCTGCGCCACCACACCGGATCTGAGGCCGCAGCGGATCGAAGATTTAAAATATCACCGCTGACAGGTGGGACCGGCCGGTCGTCTTCAACCTCGGCCCGTCCCCTTTTTCCCGCGCCGCCCCCTCGCCGGCAACTCATCGGGGCTCGCCGGAGTCGGCTTCCCGGCCGTATCCCGGCTCGGTACTCGCCGCCTGGGGGTTTTCCGGGTCGGGGAACATGTCTACGGGGTTGGCTCGGGCTGCCGGTGGCCGGAAGTAGGCCGGCGACGAGCCGCGGCCTTCGGTGATGATCGGCACCGTCGCCCGAGCACACTAGCCCGCCAAAAGCTCGGCGGATCCGCTCTAAAGCATCAGTGGAGGTCAGGCAAGCTCGGCGTGGCCTCAACCTGGCTCGGAAACGACGGCAAACCGGTTGTCACCGTGCGCCCGCGCGTTCCCGCCATGGCCGCCGACCGAAAAGCTCAAAATTAGCTGTAACCACGGTGTTTCTAGCGAGGGTTGTGGAGGAAAAAGGTTCCCTATCCTCTCTAGCTCTGGTGTGCGCAAAATGTACAACTTTAACCGAGAATTAAGCGTTAATTTCAACAGTTCTTACCCGCGGGTAGGTTTTCCCCGTCCGAGGGAAAAAACTTGAAATTCCCAAGCTACGTTGCACGGCTTGGGCTGAAACTCGGGGGAGAGCAGCGTGACGTCCCGGCGCGTCTCGGAGGGTGCTCGCTCGGCCGTGAAAAGCCTTGGTATGAGCTGTCCACGGTGACCCGAGTTGCCCTTTCACCGGTGAGCGTTAGTACCTCGCGTTGATCGTTGATTTGGGCGCCCCACGAGCCAGGAACGACGGGGCCGAGCTGTGGAGGATCTTGTGCACTCGACTGCGCTCCCTTTTTGTGTGGACGGCTCGAGCAGAAGAGGGCGCGAGCTGGTGGACAACCGAGGGAAACGGAGGCGTCGCCGGCGGTTGTTTTTCGGGCCCGGAAGCAAGAGGAGGCTACGGTACGAGTGAGAGGCTTCGTGTTTGCTTCGGTGGGAGGGATAAGCGCCGGATGAACCGCCTCTGGCGCCCGCGCGTGGGGGGGGGGCAGCTCGAGCAGGAGGTGGTGGTGGCTGCCGCCTCGGTGGCGCCGGGAGCTCGGTCTAACCCGAGAGCAAAGACTTAGGTGCTAAGTTTTTCCTCCTCTTCTATGACAATTGGGCCCCACCAAGTTTCTTGCTCAAATATCTCCAGATTGTTTTTTGGCACATTGCAAACTTCACTCATATGGAGCTCAAATTCACAAGCCAATTGATAATTTGACAAGTTGTGCCTCAGTTTCAAATTCAAATTCAAATGTGGATGGAATTCACAAGTCCCTTTGATATTCATATCAAAGCACCTCCAAATTTGCCCCCTCTACAATTTGAACCTGGGGAGTTTGAATATGCCCTCTGATCTATGAGTTGGTCATTGCAAATACAACTTTTTAAACATCAGTTTGCATTTTCCTCTTTGGAGATGGCCCCTCCTATTTTGGAAGTGACCCTCTTAATTCAAACTAAACTCAAAGTTTCATTGCTCATGTCAACACTTTCATGAGTACACAAAAGTTTTTTGTAAGTCCCATTTCTTGCATATAAACTCAACTTTATTCATAGCCCAAGTTTTCTATTCACAAGTTTTGGGACTTTTACAATGGAGTCCCCCGGGCAACGCCTGTAATGGAGCCCACAAGAATAACATTCCGCTGCTAGTTTATTTATTTGTGATGAACTTATTATCGTCCATTGAGACATATGCTTTGTAAGACTTATTTATATTCGACACCTGGCTTGTAATAAATGATGCTTCACTATTTGTCATCACATGTATGAGAAAATGATCCTGGCATACATGTGATAGTCACTTGGTTGTTCTTTGGAAAAACGGGGTGTGACAGAAGTGGTATCAGAGTCAAGGTTGCCCGTAGGAATGTGGACCTAGGTAGAAATGGACGTATTTAAGGGCCCTATTTTCCTAAAAACTATTTTACAAGGTATGTGTTGAAAAGTGTTATTTAATGGAGTCACTTTCTTCATCTTACCCCAACTTACATTCAAAATAGGATTTTTGTTTAAAAGTTTATCTAACCTACGTTTAAATGCTTTCTGTTTTAGATGGTTCGCATGATTCGCACTGCTCACAAGTCCACAGGAGGGAGAGTTCCCGTAGTTGCCCTTGCCCAAATAGAGGAGAGCCGTCCGGTGACGTACCTTTCCCACGGATTGGCAGTAGGAGGCTTGTTGCGTCGTCTTCGACGTATGCTCCAAGCCGCCGGCAATACGGGCAAGCTAATCATACACTATAGCTCCACCAGGACCATCCGTGAGAAGAGGGAAGAATGGAGTTCAGAGATGAGGATTATCCACGAAAATCAGCTGCTCAAGATCCACCGCTCTCCAGCTTGTCGAGCGACACAGGTCGATGCGGAGAAGGATGTCACCTAGGAGGCCATCACCTGCCAGAGTCACATCTATCGTCGACACCTGGACGGGACTGAGTACATGTATGTCCTCCAGCGCGAGAGTGGTACAACGGAGTATAAGTACACGCCAGTGCAGCAAGGGACTTCCCATGAGCACATGGACTTGTGCTTGGAGGATGCCGCTATGCTCAGCACTCGACTGCAGGAGTGTCAGCAGGAGCTTCAGGATGTTCGGGACACCCTGAAGGAAACTGAGGCGTTGCTTCGAGCCTGCTTGAGGGCGAGAGAAAGAGGAGATGGGAATGAACTGTGTGTCACCATGAATGATACATGGACTCCTGACTCCCAGATCGCCGGGCGATCAGGCGTCGTCGCACTTCTCCACCAGCAGCCTCCCCACCCAAAGCAGAGTCAGAGGGCAGCCGCAATAATGAGGAAGATTTCGAGGAGCCAGCTCAGTGATACGAGTCGTGTAGAGTCTTTTCCCTTAGTTCAGCAAGTTATCGAGTAGTCGAGTCAATACCTTAGTAAATGGTGTGTTAATGCTTGGTGTGTGACGTGAGTTGTGGAAGCCATGAGCAATTGTCCACAGCCTCGTCTTCAGATTGTTTTGCTTTGGTGTGTGAACCCACATGAAATAATAGTGCATTTATTTTTGTGTGAGACATGAACCCTCAGAAAGTATAACCAAGCCTCAACTCTTCAAAGTAAAAACAAGTGAAAGTAGTAAAATGATATGTAATGCTTTAAATTAACATTTGGTTGATCATGCTAGATGGCCGGAAGAGGAAAAGGCCGTGCTGCCAACCCTGCCAACAACAACGATGAGGCCTGCAACCCTCATCTTTCTGGAGGCCAAGATAGGGGTGGACGCCGTGAAGGAGTTGATCCCCTCCATCAAATGCTTGAGAATCAAAATCAGCTCATCCAGAACTTGACTCAAGTGGTGGCCAACTTGCATCAAGTTCCACCTCCACAAGCTGCACCACGCCAACCAAGGTTGAGTGAGTTTCTAGGAACTCAACCTCCAAAGTTTGCAAGTGCTGCTGAACCTCTGGAGGCACATGACTGGCTAAAAACCATTGAAAGCAAGATGAGGATCATACAATGCCAAGGGTATGAGAGGGTGCTGTTTGCCTCTCACCAATTGCATGGACCTGCTGCTGATTGGTGGACCGCTTACGTGGCCGCCCATCATGACCCTTAGAACATCACTTGGGAAGAGTTCAAGCGTAGCTTCCGCAACCATTATATACCAAGGGGTGAACTCAAAAACAAGAGGAAAGAGTTCTTGGGGGTGCAGCAAGGAAACATGACCGTGAGGGAATACCTCACTAAATTTACTCAACTCTCCCGTTATGCCCCACGGGACATAGAGACTGAAGAGCAGAAACAGGATTGTTTCGTGGAAGGACTTACCGCAGAAATGCAGTGTGCAATGTCCTCCAACGAGTATGAAAGCTTCCAAAAGATGGTGGACAGAGCGTTTGTGGTAGAAAGGAAGCTGAAGGCCTTGGTGAATGAGAACAAGAGGAAGGCCGGGTGGTCACATCAAGCCTCAGAAAGCAACACCCGCCCACGTCTGATGCAGCAACCCGCAGGGCAGACGAACCGTGCTGCGGTACCCTACTCAGCACCAAGAGGGTACAACCCGAACTACAGGCCTCCGGCAGCACCAATACAGCCACAACGTTAGTTCGTACAACAGCCTCGCCCCGCATATCCACCTCGACCATCCATAAAAGGACCCCTCAAACCAACCCCAAGACAACAAAGGCTAGGCACCTAAGGTTGGGGTGCAATGTTTCAACTGTGGTGAAGTGGGGCACTACGCCCATAAGTGCCCAAAGAAGAAGCCCATGCAGCCACAACAGCAGAATGTAATGAGAGGACGGGTGAACCACGTCACCATGGAGGAAGCGCAAGAGGCACCTGACGTGGTAGTTGGTAAGTTTCCTGCCAATTTACACATTGCAACCCTGTTGTTTGATTCTGGTGCTACCCACTCGTTCATTGCCCAAGGGTTTGTTAAGAAGCATGATCTAGCAACAACACAAATGAACCATATGCTAGCAGTAAACTCTCCAGGTGGAGAAATAAGGACAAGACAAGTGTGTCCCAAGGTGAACCTAGATATTAATGGGGTAGTATTTACTGCTAACCTCATAGTGATAGATTCACAAGGGATAGATATTATTTTGGGTATGGATTCATTGACCAAACATAAGGGAATCATCCATTGTTCGACTAGAATGGTGGAACTAACTCACCCTAGTGGCACAAGAGTAAAGTTCATAACAATACAGAAGCCTAGGAGGGATATTAAATTAAATCAAGTGGAGGTGAAAGTGGAGGAGATCAGGACCATCAGGGAATATCCAGATGTTTTTTCGGAGGAGTTGCCAGGTATGCCTCCTGATCGTGAAGTGGAATTCGCAATTGAGCTAGTGCCTGGAACAGCCCCGATATACAAGAGACCTTATCGGATGGACTCCAAACAGCTGGGAGAACTCAAGGATCACTTGAGAGAACTGACGGAGAAGGGGTATATTCGTCCTAGTTCCTCACCATGGGGAGCTCCAGTAATATTTGTGCCCAAGAAGGACGGAACCCAAAGGTTATGCGTAGACTACCGTGCCCTGAATGAGGTAACCATCAAGAACAAGTACCCATTACCCCGCATTGAAGACTTGTTTGATCAGTTGAGGGGAGCTTGTGTGTTCTCGAAAATTGATCTCATGTCAGGATACCACCAACTTAAGATAAGGCAATCTGATATTCCCAAGACAGCTTTCGTATCTCGGTACGGACTTTATGAATACACTGTCATGCCTTTCGGGCTAACTAATGCCCCGGCATATTTCATGTATCTCATAAACAAGGTATTCATGGAATATCTGGACAAATTTGTGGTGGTTTTCATAGATGACATTCTCGTTTTCTCCAAAGATGAAGAAGAACATGAGAAACATCTAAGGTTGGTGTTGCAGAGGCTGAGAGAACACCAACTATATGCCAAGTTGAGCAAGTGTGATTTTTTGTTGAAGAGGGTTCCCTTCTTAGGACATATAATCTCGGAGGGAGGAATCTCCGTGGATCCCGCCAAAATCGAGGATATACAGAAGTGGAAGACCCCTGAAAATGTCGGGGAAGTTCGAAGCTTCTTGGGATTGGCTGGATACTATCGACGGTTTATTGAGGGATTATCTAAGATCTCGAGACCCCCTCACCAAACTGTTGGAGAAGGGAATCACATTCGCATGGACGCCGCAGTGCGAGACGAGTATTCAGGAGTTAAAGAAAAGATTGACAACAGCCCCAGTGCTAGTTATGCCAGATATGCAGAAGAACTTTACAGTGTACTGCGATGCTTCTGGAAACGGGTTGGGGTGTGTTCTCATGCAAGAAGGGCATGTCGTGGCTTATGCATCCCGGCAGCTCTGGAAGCATGAGAGGAACTATCCTACACATGACCTAGAACTAGCCGTAGTGGTACACGCGTTGAAAATTTGGCGGCACTACTTGATGGGGAAGAGGACAGAGATATATACGGATCATAAGAGTTTGAAGTACATTTTCACACAGCCAGATCTCAACCTCAGACAAAGGAGATGGTTAGAGCTAATCAATGACTTTGATGTGGGCATCAACTATCATCCTGGGAAAGCAAACGTCGTGGCAGATGCTTTAAGTCGGAGAGTGCAAGTCAATAAGTTGAGCTTGAAGGACATGCCTGTAGAATTGAAGGACGAGGTTATAAGACTCAATCTATGCCTTGTAAATAGTGGTGAAGCCATCGCCATGGAAGTGGACTCCACACTAGAGCGAGAAATACGCGAGGGTCAAATGAATGACGAGAAGATACAAGAAATCAGACAACTCATCAAGGAAAATAAATCCCCTAGTTTCAGAGAGGATGAACAAGGTACGGTGTGGCACGGGAAAAGGATATGTGTGCCTGAAGTAAAGGATATCCGTGAATTGATTTTGAAGGAGGCTCACGATTCCGACTATTCCATTCATCCTGGGAGTACGAAGATATGCCAGGACCTCAAGAGCAGGTATTGGTGGTATTGCATGAAGCGAGATGTCGCGGAACATGTTGCCCTATGTGACACATGTCAGTTGGTAAAAGCAGAACATCAACGACCCACGGGATTATTGCAACCACTCAAAGTGCCTGAATGGAAATGGGAAGAAATCGGCATGGATTTCATAGTGGGATTGCCTAGGACCCAATCAGGATATGATTCGATATGGGTCATCGTCGACAGGCTAACCAAGGTAGCTCATTTCATCCCTGTGAAAGAAAGCTACAGCGGATCCAAATTGGCAGAGTTGTACATGTCAAGGATCGTGTGTTACCATGGAGTGCCAAAGAAGATAGTGTCAGATCGAGGGCACAGTTCACCTCAAGGTTCTGGCAGAAGTTGCATGAAACCATGGGAACCCATCTGAATTTTAGTTCTGCCTATCATCCCCAAACTGATGGGCAGACGGAAAGAACCAATCAGATTCTTGAGGATATGCTGAGGGCATGTGCACTCAAAAACAATCGGAGTTGGGACAAGAACTTACCGTATGCGGAATTCTCCTATAACAACAGCTATCAGGCTAGTATGAAGATGTCACCGTTCGAATCTTTGTATGGGAGGAAGTGCAGAACTCCCCTATTTTGGAACCAAACAGGGGAAAGTAAAGTGTTTGGTCCCGAAGTACTACAAGAAGCCGAGGCGAAAGTGAGGGAAATTTGCAACAACTTGAGGATAGCACAGACACGACAAAAGAGCTATGCCGATGTACGGAGAAGAGAGCTCGTTTTCAACGTGGGGGACTATGTCTATCTCAAGGTGTCCCCTATCTGAGGACTTCGTCGGTTCAAGGTGAAAGGGAAGTTGTCACCTCGATACATCGGACCCTTTCAAGTTCTGGAGAGGAAAGGTGAAGTGGCGTATCAACTAGAATTACCGGCTCGCCTATCGGATGTGCACATTGTATTCCATGTGTCACAGCTCAAGAAATGTCTGAGAACGCCTGAAGAGATGTTACCCATTAATGAGGTTGACGTAGCTGAGGATCTGTCTTATGCCGAGCAACCATCCAAGATTTTGGAGACAATGGAACGCCTCACAAGAAATAAAAGAATCTGGATGTGCAAGGTGCAGTGGAAGCATCACTCAGAAGAGGAAGCCACCTAGGAGCGAGAGGATGAGCTTAAGGCACAATTTCCGGAATTGTTTTCTTAGAAACACCAATCTCGAGGACGAGATTTCTTTTAAGGGGGGTAGAGCTGTAACACCCCAAAATCCTGTCAAGAGGGGAATTTAAAATTTTTTGGACGAGTTGCATGTGTTGCAAAAATTCAAATTCAAACTGGAATTCAAATTAAACTCAAAATAGAAATGAAAAAGAAAAAGAAAAAAAAAACCTTCCCGGACAGTGGGCCGAAACCCACCAGCCGGCCCACCCAAACCCCGCGCCAGCCCACAGCCGCGCGCCCGCGCCCCCTCTCGCAGACAGGCGGGACCCACCTGTCCTCCCTAACCCCCGCTCGTCTGAATCCGGGACTGTTTCCCCGCGCGCGCGCGATCGTAATCGACCGGAAAACCGTGCGTTCCCATCCGACTCCTGGTCCCAGAAGACTCCAACTCGATCTAAACCAACCCGCCGCCCTCCCCCGTCTATAAAAACCCCGGCATCGTCCCGTTTTTCCCCATGATCCGCCGTTTTTCTCTCCGGTGAGAACCCGAGCTTCTCCGGCGAAATCTGCTCGATCTACGCTCGGGAATTCTGATCTAACTCGCTGGTCTTGATCCACCGCCTCCGGGGAACCTCGCAGGTGCAAAAAACTCGGTGGTTTGCGGTTCAAACACAGCGCCGACGAGCCTCGCCGTGAATTCACCTCGGACCTCGTCGCCGATCGCTTTCCAGGACCTCCGAGCTCAAGAAAACACCCGAGGTGAGATCCCTGACCTCCCCTCCACCGATCTATGCCATAAAATCACAGTTTTAGGAAGAATTGACGAAGATCCGAAACTCTCCGGCGAGATCGCCGCCTCCAGCCGCCGTGTGCCACCGGGCAGCGCCGCCCGCGCTCGATCAGAGCGACGTGGCCGCTTGTGCGCCGTTTATTTTAAATCGCACGGTAGAATTTAAATCCCCGCGTACCGGTTCGACATTATAATCTCAGCCGTCTGTTTTAAATCGGGCGGTCCACGTCAGCCCCGCGTTATAAAGTCTGGGATTCTTACGTGTTACCCCCTGGGGTTCTCGGAAAATAAGAGCTAGCCTCGGAAACTTCTGATCTAGCCCCTGGAACTTCAGAAAATCATGTAAATTCACTCAAAAATCAGTTTTAGTCCGTGGACTTAATAAAAATTAGGAAAATCCCTCTGTTATGTGTAGTTAGACCCCTGGAAATTCTTAAAATAATATAATAGGCCCTGTAGTGGGGTGAGTTTACCTTTTTAACCCTATTTGATATTAAATTTAGGAATTTGAATATGTGGTTAGTATTTAAAATTTAAAAGATGGGACAAACATATTGTCAAATTCAAATTAAAAACTTTCCCAATACTTAGAAAACTTTGGAGTGAGATAAAAATAGATTTTTGGCTGAAATGAATCTATTTAATTGATTATTCACATTTATTAGTTATAGGGACACATTTTTAAGTAGAGAATAGTTCTGAAAATCAGTAAAATAAATGTAAAATAGTTCACATCAGAGGAGAGGTTCAAAAATATATTATTTAATATTTTAGACCAAAAACCCATTCTGTTTAGATGAGGTGCCTTACTATTTTCATAATAAAGTTCACCGTTAGGCATAGGAAATAAATCTGAAAATATAACAAAATAGGTATGCATAATTATAAATGGATAAATGAAGTTTCCAAAATCCAAATAATTTAGTTAGGGTTGGTAGAAGGTCTGAAGACATATTTGGAGTAGGAAAATGCCTTCCATGCACACTTGGTAGTTAAAAGGTGTATCAATTGAATATAAGGAATTTATTTAAATTTGGAAAACTGTGATATCCTAACTCGTGGCTTAATAGGATTGATAGAGTACTCATACCACCAAGTTATACCTTCTTTTCTGGAAGCCCACCTGCAAAGGACTCCGGGGTTAAGCGTGCTTGGCCCGGAGGAATTTGGGGATGGGTGACCGACCGGGAAGTTTTCTCGGGTGCGCACGAGTGAGGACAAAGTGTGCAGAAAAGACGAGTGGTGGTGTGTGGGGACAATCTATGATCCTAGAGAGCCATCACAAATGGTATCAGAGCCGACCCTCGCAGTTTCACGGGTGCGTACAGGTCAGTGAGAAGGATACGGTAGCGTACGGGTCGGAGACGTGGGTACGTATGCATGACGCGTGGGTCCTCTGTGTGGGATACGGTATGGTACGTATGCTGCTAACCGGACGTACGGTATGTGTATGCCAGCACTGAACGTATGGACGTGGCTAAGAGGGGACGTTCCTGTCTTGGCATTGACCGACGAGGACGTCGGTCTTCTAAGGGGGGTGGATTGTGTGATATCCTAACTCCTGGCTTAATAGGATTGATAGAGTACTCATACCACCAAGGTATACCTTCTTTTCTGGAAGCCCACCTGCAAAGGACTCCGGGGTTAAGCGTGCTTGGCCCGGAGGAATTTGGGGATGGGTGACCGACCGGGAAGTTTTCTCGGGTGCGCACGAGTGAGGACAAAGTGTGCAGAAAAGACGAGTGGTGGTATGTGGAGACAATCTATGATCCTAGAGAGCCATCACAAATGGTATCAGAGCCGACCCTCGCAGTTTCACGGGTGCGTACGGGTCAGTCAGAAGGATACGGTAGCGTACGGGTCGGAGACGTGGGTACGTATGCATGACGCGTGGGTCCTCTGTGTGGGATACGGTATGGTACGTATGCTGCTAACCGGACGTACCGTATGCGTATGCCAGCACTGAACGTATGGACGTGGCTAAGAGGGGACGTTCCTGTCTTGGTGTTGACCGACGAGGACGTCGGTCTTCTAAGGGGGGTGGATTGTCTGATATCCTAACTCCTGGCTTAATAGGATTGATAGAGTACTCATACCACCAAGGTATACCTTCTTTTCCGGAAGCCCACATGCAAAGAACTCCAGGGTTAAGCGTGCTTGGCCCGGAGGAATTTGGGGATGGGTGACCGACCGGGAAGTTTTCCCGGGTGCGCACGAGTGAGGACAAAGTGCGCAGAAAAGACGAGTGGTGGTATGTGGGGACAGTCTATGATCCTAGAGAGCTGTTACAAAAACTCATATATAGTAGGCAAACATAAAAATGAATACAAAAGTAGAAATCATATGCACATGTTTAAAAGTGCACGTAAGCCAAAATCAACACACATAGAGTGACCACAACACATAGAAATGTGAATGGCTTTCATAAATATGAGTGTGTGGTTTGTATGAAGTGGAAGTGTGAACTATGTCTTACGGATTGTTGTTTTCTTTTGCTATGTGTGATGGTATGAGTAGAACCTGCTCCATAGCAAGTTCTTCCTTTCCAAGATCAGGACTACCCATTCCAAGAGCAGCAGGAAGAAGGCAAGTGTCCTTGACCACTTTGTTCCTATACTAGGATGTGTAGATAGAATTATTTGCATTGTCAATTGAAATATGAAACCCATGCTAGGAAGTTTCCCTAGAATTGCATTACCCTGTTTCTTTGTAGCTTGGGATGGGATTTTGTTTTATTATGTCATTCATTGATATTACTTATGCTTAGCCATGCTTAGAATGGGATAATTGGGATATGAGATCATCAAATTGTTTACCTTACTCTTGAATGAGATATTATGAGTTATGTAGAGGTAGGGATCAAGGCAAGTTGGATGTTTTGGTTGGTGCTGGGTGCACGAGATTCGGGTTTGTGTTTAGTACTTGCCTGGATCCTAAGGACTGGTTCATGGAGCATGTAACCTGGCTTTACCGTGCCAACTACATGCTGAGATGGGGCAGCTTGGCCAATTAATTAGGTGTATCCCCGGCGTAGTATGGGTGTGTTGGATGGTGCGGGGAGTGGGTGTCAGCTGGACTACCTTATGAACCGCAAGGCTCAAGAGGGGGCCACTGCAGCGGGGTTGGAGCCTCTTGTATGCTGTTAGGGGTGAAACCTCAGTGGGCCCACGCTCGTCGGGAATCCCTTTGTAAAGGTTTCGTAGTGATCTCCTGGCTACACATCTGGGAAGTGTGAATGTGGTTCGTGGCCACTGGCATAATGGAGGTTCTTTTAGGCCACCCGGCAACGGGGGATGAAATCACTACATGTGGGTACAGTGGTGCAAACTTTGCAGAGTCAAAACTGTCATGACAGCCGTGCTCACTGTCAAGAGCGGCTTGGACTTATTCATGATTAGAGTATGATGACCTTGGAGGTTATGAATGTTAAGCGGGGAGCTTAACATTGGAAATGATGTTATGGTTATTTGATTATGATGATGGGTTGGGAGATTGGGACCATTTCACCTGTATAGTAATGTAGGTGCTTAATAAGCTAAGGTGATAGGTATTAACTGCGTAGTGCTTTAACCATTAGTTCAACCTCTCCTTGCTTTAGCCATGCATGACATAACTTTCCCACACTTGCTGAGTACCGTCGGTACTCAACCTTGCATATTTGTTTATTTATATTGCTGCTCAGGTCAAGATAATGAAGTGGTGTTTAATGACCAAGACTTTGGATCCGAAGAAGGTTTCTAGGTTCATGGAGTCCCCCGGGCAATGCCTGTAATGGAGCCCACAAGAATAACATTCCGCTGCTAGTTTATTTACTTGTGATGAACTTATTATCGTCCATCGAGACATATGTTTTGTAAGACTTATTTATATTCGACACCTGGCTTGTAATAAATGATGCTTCACTATTTGTCATCACATGTATGAGAAAATGATCCTGGCATACATGTGATAGTCACTTGGTTGTTCTTCGGAAAAACTGGGTGTGACAACGCGGGATTGGTTCGAGTGATTTGAGACTAGGCAGGGGCTAGGGCGCAGCAAGAGGAAGTCTTGTCGGCGCAGCCCTGTCCATGTCGATTGAGGACCAATCCGTGTGCGGCCCCGCTGAACAAGTTTTGAACGTACCGAAGGCATATCGGGTATATGGGCCCCGATAAATCGATGTAACCTATATCTCTGGACGTCGAGGCATAACGCACCGATTTATAGGTGTAGTTTGAGGGAGCAAGGTGGAAATCCGCTAATGGGCATAGAGAGATGCTCCGTGTAGGGAACCTCCTGTCCGTTTGGGTGCAGCCGGTTCGACGTTTGGGCTGTTTGGTGAAAGGTTGTCCTGTACGACATCGAGGGAGCGTGCTGTTCAGCTCCACGGGTGGGCGTACATGACGTGCTCTTCGGGTATCCCTGCAGGTGTATATCGAGTCGATTTCGCCGTCCCTCGCTGTGATGAGTACCGCTTGTTCACTGAGTCGTGACGTAGGTTAATATATGAAATGTATGATTCAATATTGCTGTTATGAATAAATAGTATGGTTACATGTGTGCCACCAAATATTGCTCACTAAATTTCAGATTTCATGAGCTGTTAACTTGTGGCTAAAAGATGAATTAAGGATGAACTTGTAGGCATGTCCTTTGCTGCAATGTGCCATCCCATGTTTGTTATGACCTGCATATAGAGTTTCATGTGTAGGTGAGTCGGTTAAGCCTTGCTGAGCCATCGTGCTCATGGTTGCTGCTATGAGTGTTTGCAGGTGAGGATTACCCCACGTACTCGGGGTACGAGTCCACCGGCGAGGGCTTGTCAAGGGCGCCGAACCCCCGACTGACCGGACCGCAGCTACGCAGCTCGTAGCCGCCGGCCGTCTTCTCCTGCAAGGTTAACCCCTAAGCCGCAGGCTTAGCAAAGAGAGAAGAGTTTTGGGAAGTAAATTCTTGCCTTCCATTTGTCCAACGATTACAAGCATATATAGCCCAACCACAATAAGGAAGGTTATCATTTATTCTAGGAATTTCCAAAACAACTTGCTAAGTTTCTATCTTTAGCCCAAGAGGCTAACCCCTGCTGGGAGCCTGCCCAGCGCGCTCAGCCGCGTGGCGCACGTCGCTGGCGCGTCCACACCTGGCATATGTGCGACCGTACATGACATCTCTCCCCGCCTCGATGTCCAGCTTGTCCTCGAGCTGAAAGAAGGCAACCGAGCATGGAAGTCGTCCAGATCCTCCCACGTAGCCGAAGCAGGTGGTTCTCCCTGCCATTCTACGAGCACATGGCGTACTCCCCGAGCCAGCCGAGCTCAAATCACCCGGGCAGGTGCAGGCACCACAGCACCATCCAGGAGCGGAGGCAGCAGCGGTGGGTCGGCCGGTGGGTTACCAACAAACTTCTTGAGGACGCCGATATGGAATACATCATGAAGGCGGGCACTGGGAGGAAGCTTGAGCCGCACAGCCACCTCGTTGATGAGTTCCGTCACCTGGTATGGCCCGACATATCTCGGCTTGAGCTTCCCTGTTGCCGAGCATGGGAGTGATGCTGCTGCCCACTGCCAAAGGCGAAGAAGAGCCCAATCGCCGACCTGGAAGGACACCGGCCTGTGGTGCTGGTCGTAGATACTTTTCTGAACCGCCTGTGCCTGTTCAAGGCGATAACGGATGTCGTCGAGGAAGGCAGTTCGCTCCTCCATCTCCTGGGCAACCGCTGCGACGCGGGTCTCGCCGGGCTCATAGGAGCGGATGGTCGGGGGATCCCAACCATAGACCACACTAAACGGAGTTTCGCGGAGCGATGACTTATAGGCGGTGTTGTAGGTGTACTCCGCCCATGGCAACCAACGGAGCCACTGCCGAGGACGGTCACTGGTGAAGCAGCTCAGATACATGATGATGACCCGGTTGGCGGCCTCGGTCTGGCTGTCCATCTGCGGGTGGAAGGCGGATGACATGTAGAGCTTCGTCCCAGTGAGCCGCATGAGCTCCTGCCAGAACATTGAGGTGAACACTGGATCACGGTCCGAAACGATGGATTGCGGAACGCCATGGAGGTGAACGATGTCGGCGAAGAAGGCGTGAGCGACGAACTCGGCAGTGTAGGGGTGCGCCAGGGGTATGAAATGGCAGTACTTGCTGAAGCGATCCACGACGGAGAGTATGACCATCTTTTCTTGCACCTTGGGCAGCGCCTCGATTAAGTCGATGCCGATGTCAGCCCACACAGCAGACGGAACAGGCAGTGGCTGCAGCAGACCGGCCGGCCTGAGGTGGTAGGACTTATACTGCTGACAGGTGACGCATGCCTTCACGAAATCCTGCACCATGCGACGCATGTTGGGAAAATGAAAATCCCGCCGGAGCCTGTGGAGGGTGCGGTCGATGCCCTCATGACCGTCGTTGTGGACCACGGCCATGATCTCTTGCAGCAGCAGCAACGCCAGTGGAATGTACAGTCGGCCATTGAAGGCGACCATGCCGTCCACCAGAGCCCATGGAGGGGTGCGGTTGCCAGCCCGGACCTCATTGTAGATGGTGGTCACGGCCGGATCAGTGGCTTGGGCGTGGCGGAGGCGCTCGATAAAGTCAAAGCGAGGCTCTGAAATAGCCACCATCTCCCCTTCATCATTGTCGCGATGGGAGTGGGCGTCGGCGACGACGTTCGTGGCGCCCGACCGGTACTCCACCGAGAAATCGAAGCCCAGGAGCTTGCCGACCCAGTGATGCAGAGGGATCGTGGCGAGGCGCTAATCGAGGAGGTACTTCAGGCTGTAGTGGTTGGTCTTGACGATGAAGCGCCATCCCCAAAGATACGGGCGCCAGTGCCGTACTGCCTGGACGAGGCCGATGAGCTCGCGCTCGTAGGCGGCCAGTGAGCGGTGGCGCAGCGCCACCGGCCTGCTGAAAAAGGCGACCGGATGGCCCTCCTGGACCAGAGCTGCACCCAAGCCAAACGTCGACACATCGCACTCGATGGTGAATAGCTTCGCAAAGTCGGGCATGGCGAGGACGGGGGCGGATGTGACAGGACCCTTGAGGCTGTGAATGCCGCGGCCGCCACGTCGTCCCAGGAGAATCCCTCCTTCTTGAGTAGGGACGTTAGAGGTGCAGCGATCGCCCCGTAGTTGTGGACGAACTTGCAGTAGTACCCGGCGAGGCCGAGGAAACCGCACACAGCCCGTGGCGAACGTGGAGCCGGCCAATCATGGATCACCTGCACCTGGGCCGGGTCCATGGCCACGCCCGCCGCGGAAATGACATGGCCAAGGTAGGCGACGGAGGAAGCACCAAATGAGCACTTGGTGCGGTTGACGAAGAGTTGATGGCGGTGTAGCTCATCAAGGACCGCCTGTAGGTGGCAAAGATGATCAGCCCATGTCTTGCTGTAAATCAGAATATCGTCAAAAAATACCCGGACGAAACGGCACAGGAACGGGCGGAGCACGTTGTTCATCAAGGCCTGGAATATCGCCGGGGCGTTGCACAGCCCGAATGCCATCACCAGGAACTCGTACAGGCCGTAATGGGAGCGGAATGCCGTCTTGTGCACGTCCTCCGGGCGCATGCGCACCTGGTGGTACCCGGACCGGAGGTCCAGTTTGGTTAAGAACTTGGCGCCATGGAGCTCGTCGACCACCGGGATCGGAAAGGCATCCTTAACAGTGAGCGCGTTCAACGCCCGGTAGTCGACGCAGAAACACAACGCACCATTGGTTTTGTTGACGAGGAGGACGGGCAATGAGAACGGCGAGTCTCTGCGGCGGACGATCCCTTGATCAATCATGGCGGCACACTGCCGCTCCAACTCGTCCTTGTGCGCCGCGGGGTACTGGTAAGGGCGGACGGTGACCGGCTGGGCGTCGGGCTTGAGAATGATACGGTGGTCGTGCGCACGCTTGTGGGGCAGACCGATGGGGTCCACAAAGAGCCCCCCAAACGAGAGCAGCAGCACCTCCAAGAGGGGACCGGCCTCTGTTGTTGCGCCCAGGGCTGGCACGGAGGGGCTGGCCACGCCGGTCCAGGTGTTTTCGGGGCGCCCCTGGTGCTGGAAAGACATGCGCCGGCGGCCGAGGTCCCAAACAATGGGCCCCAACACACCGAGCCACTGTATGCCAAGGACGACGTCGTACCCTGCCAATGGCATGACGTATAGGTCATCCAGGAACGAATCACCGTCGATAAGCAGGGGCGCGTCGCGGATGACGCTGGAGCAGGTGACCCGCTCGCCATTGGCAACCAAGGCTGTGAGACGGGGGCGTTGGCGGAGGGGTAGACCGGAGCGTCGCGCAGCCTCCTCCGAGATGAAGTTGTGCGTGCTGCCGCAATCGAGGAGGGCGACGAGTGACATGGCGCCTAGTGTCACAGTGATCTGCATGGTGCCCGCCATGGAAACCCCAACCACGGCCTGTAAGGAAAAACGGAGTGCCTCGGCGTCGAGCTCTGTGTTGCCAGCGGCTTCCGTGGCATCCTCGATCTCCACTCCTTCAAGGAAGAAGATGCGCCGGCAGAACCTGTTATGGCCACGGGTATATTTTTCATTGCAGTTAAAAGAGAGGCCCAGACGGCGATGTTCAGCCATCTCGTCCGGGGTGAGGCGTCTCTGGTTGTCCTCGCCACGACCCTGCTGGGCGGCCACCGGAGGAGCAGGGAGCGCCAGCTGCTGCTGGGGCGCCGGAAGCGCTGGCCGGGGTAGGAGAATGGGAAGGATGCCACGCTTGAGCGCCCGAGGTGGAGGCTGCACCGGGCGGTCGATCTCCATCAACTCCACTTGGCACGCCAGGCTCATGGCGGTCGCGAGCGTCTCCGGATTGTGGATGCGTACGGCGTGCCTGAGCGGCGGCAGGAGTCCACCGGTGAAGAGCTGGACGCGCTGAGCCTCATCAAGATGACCCGTGCGAGGCAGGAGGGCCTGGAAACGATTTGAGTACTCCTCCACGGTCCCTGTACGCTGGCGCTCGGCTAGCTCGAACAGCGGAGCTGAGCGGAGAGAGGCCCAAACCGCAAGTTCAGGAGCTCCTTGAATCTCCCCCACGGCGGCGTGCCCGAATCATCCAGGAGTCGGATGTACCAGAGTTGCGCGACGGCCTCCATATTATACGAGGCCATCCACACGCGTTCCTCCGCCATGATGCGCTGTTGGCGAAAATAGGATTCACACTTGTTGATGAAGAGCATCGGATCGGTGTTGCCGTCGTAGCGGGGAAAATCCAATTTTTGGAATCTTGGGAGGCGATCAAGATCGCATGGCCCCTCCGGCGGCCGCCGGCAGCGCCGCCCGACGATGAGGCCAACTTCTCCTTCAAAGCCTCCATGTCGGCCTTCATGGTTTTCATCTCCGTGGTGATGGATTTCACCATCTCCATCATATCGGCGATAGTGGGATCGCTCATGGCTGCTGGTTGTGGGCAGGAGCGGTGGAGGGCTGCGGCGATGGTGGAGGGCTAGGGAGGTGGGTGGCAGCTGTGGAAGGATGGGTGGGGCAGGTGTTGGAGGACCGACGTGACCGTGATACCAGGTTGTCAAGGGCGCCGAACCCCCGACTGACCGGACCGCGGCTATGCAGCTCGTAGCCGCCGGCCGTCTTCTCCGGCAAGGTTAACCCCTCAGCCGCAGGCTTAGCAGAGAGAGAAGAGTTTTGGGAAGTAAATTCTTGCCTTCCATTTGTCCAACGATTACAAGCATATATAGCCTAACCGCAATAAGGAAGGTTATCATTTATTCTAGGAATTTCCAAAACAACTTGCGAAGTTTCTATCTTTAGCCCAAGAGGCTAACCCCTGCTGGGCGCCTGCCCAGCATGCTCAGCTGCGCGGCGCACGTCGTGGGCGCGTCCGCGCCTGGCATATGTGCGACCGTACATGACAGGGATGCCCTCTGTCGGGGAGCACGGCTGAGTGGGAGCTGTACACGCCGCGCTGAGCTGAGGAGTGGAGCTAGTGTGGGTTGTCCATAGTACTGGACACCCGACTTTTGCTAGTTAGGTGAGCATGAGTTGTAAAGATTTATCTTCCGCAGTGGTAGACTTTTTATTTAGATGTAAACTGAAGGCGTGTACTACTTTGTACATATTCAGTTTGCTTTTCTATGTAATATAATGTTTGCCTTATGATGTGTGCTGCCAGGTGTCGTATCGTGCGGCACCACCCTCTGTGATCCTGAGCGTATGGATTTCGGTCCGTCACAATGTAGCCATTGGCTTTGGTCCATGGAGCAGCGGGCACTTGTTAGTATAATGTTCCTCAGAACATATACAACATTTAAGCACTCTTTTCTTCTTTTCTACTTGTTCTTCCATCATCATCTGGCTCTTATATTTGGACTTTGACTCCATTGGAATATCCTCATGATCTGTCACTGTTAGCTTATTATTTTGTCTAACAATGCCTTGGCTTAATCCCATAATTTCTCTGTAACTTCTACTTCCGGTATGTGTTCCCCCTCGAGTAGCCTGACCATGGAACTCCCTCCCACGTCTACGTCCACGGCCATTACCACGAGATCTCCCAGCACCACGTGATCTAAAAACAGACTGTTGAGGACCGTAGTACCTTGTTTTGTTTGCATCCTCTACATTGCCTCCTCCTGCCGATCTTCCAGGTGCACCACCAGCCATGAGATCGCCTACTTGGTTTTTGTGCTTGCCAAGAAACTTTGTGGCGGCGGCTGGGAGGTTTTCAGGTTGTGTCTGTGGTAAAACCCTCACCCTTGCTTGGTTAATCATCTACTGAAGGTGGGCCAGGCCTGGGTTGTGATTTCTCCACTCAAGCCCAGGGTTTAGCTCCCTATTTTGTGGCCCAACCTTGTTTAAATCTGTTTGAACCGAAATTACCAGATCTCTGGCTGGATCCTCAATATTTGGATTAATAACCACAGCAGAATGTGTATGTATGTGGCTGCTGTTTTGGATCTGGACCTCTCAATGGTTTAATCTTCCACGGCCAAACAGCAGCAGCAGGACGTTTTTCATCCATCTTAGTTTGAATCTTGATGGAGTACCTGTAGACACAGATTGACATACCTATGGTGTTGATGATTGTTTTGCACCGATGAAGTTTGAACTCTGTTTGTGCGCTGGATTTGCCAGAGCCTCCTCTCTGTTTTCCTCCTCATCGCTTTCCAAATCTGCACTAGGAACCCAAAACATACCAGTCAGCATCCTTACCTACGTTGCATTGGACTGTAGCCAACAAGATCATGTGTAGGAATTGGCATTCATAGAAGAAAGTTCACAATCTGGACTCTCAAAATTTGAATCCTCAGATCTTCAATTCTTCAACACTTGATCTGTGATGATCTTGATACAAAATTTTGGGAAGATCCTCAGGAAATTATCCCACGGAGGTGCGCATGAGGCATGCAGAGAAGAAAGTTCATGATCTGGGATCCCAAATTTGAATCCTCAAATCTCCAAATCTTCAACGGTTGATCTGCGATGATCTGGACCCCCAAGATCTGGGACTTCAGGCCTTCAAATCTTGATACAATCTTGGGGAGAATCTCAGGAAATCATCCCAAGGAGAGGAGAGGTGCGTAGGAGAGGGGAGGAGAGGTGCGCAGGAGAGGGGAGGAAATCAAGTAAAAGCATAAAAGCTGTTAAATGTAAACCGGAGCTTGCCTATTTTGCAGGTTCTAATAGTATATAATTCAGTTAGAATCTTCTATTCCTTGAGGATTGATCAACTGATCCACTTCAATGTATTCGCTCCATCGAACTCCTTCGTTGATCACCTTCGTCATGAGTACTATCGACATGTATATGCCCAAGTTCCATAATGCAAATTAGATAATTGAAGACTTGAACTTGTTAAGAACAGAGTACTGCGTGGGAGTGCTAAGAAATACTTTCTTGCCTCTTTTGTGCAAAGAAAATACAGGAAGAATCCATCTGCCCATAGGAAATTAAGTCCGAGTGTTCTGAGTTGCATAATAGATATATGAGGTGGGCTGAAATGCTTTGGATGAAACTGAACAACCTGATGTCCAATGACTTCGAAATTTTGACAGGAAGTCAGATACTACACAGGGGCTTAGCTTGCCAAATTGCAGCTGAAGTGGATGGAAATTGGGTCTCCAATAATTCCCACAATAATCCCTATGCTTTCTCATGTACATAAGAATGGAGAACAAGGACATGAAGATCTAATGCTCAAATCGAGCTGAATCTTTTCATGTGAGTTTCTGGTCACAAGAAAATATTTTTGTCCAAAATTCAGGACATTCCATTGAGTAGTTCTTCCGGAATAATTCCCTAACCAAATATATTAAAATGGATTAATTATGTAGAAATTTGCATTTTCATGCAAAAAATTGAACTACAGTTTCAAGTAGAGCTCATAGAGCATGCCTGAATTTTCCTACGATTTTTGGAGCTAAGAATTGCGCAGAACGGATTTTATAAAGAGGAATCTTTTTCTGGAGAAGTTTCTGAACTAATTAGAGTACAGCAGTTTGCACTCAGCAAATTCCTACCCAAATAAAATCCAAATGATCTTAAACTTTGCTGGAAGTTCTATAATACCCTAAAGAATATCCTGGAAAAATTTGGGGCTTTTTGGATGAACCAGACTCCCTCAATAATTCTTCTTCAGAAAAACTTCAAAGAATTTTCCAGAATAAATTATTGACTTTCATACAAATGGAGTGCATATTTGGATAGATCTTTGCAAACTGAATCTAACCCAATATGAATCACCCAATTTGAAGTTTCCTACACAAAGTTATTAATTTCTAAAGTTGGAGCTAAAACTGGAATTTATTTGCTACTGGAAATTCTAGCTGGTCCCACTGTTTAAATTCCAACCAATGATGTGCGAGCCACACGAGGTCACTGGGTTACTAAGCGTGTAGCCACAAAGGATCCATAGCCACAGCTGATCTCTGTTTTAAACATACAGTCATTGACGGGTGGGGCCGGCAACAGCTTCTTCCTCCTCCGGCTCCTTACCGCGTGCACCCTCCCCCTCGCCAGACCGAGGCGGCGTCCTCGCCGGAGTGGGGTTCCCGACTGCCTCCCGGCAGGAGGCTCTCCGCCTGGGGGTTTTCGGCTACGGGGAATCCGTTTGTGGGATGATTTTGGACTGCTGGTGGCCGGAAGTAGGCCAGCGACGTGTGACGGCCTCGGGACAACTTCGGCGATGTCGGCCCGCTTCTATCGACCGCCAAACACCCGAGTAACCGGCTCTAAAGCATCCTTGGAACCTATTCAAGACCGACAAGAATGCAAACTCGCTCGGGGATGGCGCTAAGTGGTTGTCACCATGCACCCAAAGCATCCGCCGTGTTTGAGCTCGGGCAAAACTTGAAATGGACCATCAACATCGGTTTTCAAGCTAGGGTAACTAGTCTAGCTCATGTGTGCGTGATCTGGTGGCCTAAGAACCAGTAGTGCGATCAAATTTGAAAGATTCTTACCCGGGGGTCAATTTGCATGCGCCGGTAGAAAACCACAAAATTCTCACTCAAGGGTTCACGGCTTGAGCTGAGGTTTGGAGAGGAGCAGCATGGGTAGTCGGCACGTCCCTGGGTGTGCTTGCTCGGCCGTGAAACCTTCCGGTGTGGGCTGTCCACGTGAGCCTGGACGGCGGTGAAACTCGGCCGCCGTGAAGAAGATGCGCACACGAGTGGTGGAAGCCAAAGCTAGCTTGTTTTCGCGCCGAGGAAGTGGGAGATGATCACCTGGCACCATTTTGTGGTTCGGAGAGGCACTGTGCGCAATGGTTGGACGGCTCCCTATCAAATTACAGAGGCGGCAGTGAGTGGCTGAGTTCTTCGGCGTGAGGAGGAAGCAAAACCCGGTTGCTGCACTTTGTGAGCCAAAGGGTCACGCGGAAGCTAAGAAAGCCCACGAGCTGCTCGCCAGCGGGATTGAAGCAACGAGGAGGTGGCTCGGTTGCATTTTGGTGGCACCCGGGAAGTGTTCGGTCGGTGTTCGAGAGGAACCGAGAGTGAAGACTTTTGTTGCAAGTCAAGTGTCCAAATGACAAGTGGGGTCCACCCTTTTCTCCTCCTTATCCTCCCAAAAAAGAACTAAATTTTTAGAAGGTGATACAAATTTCATTTGGAGAGTTCAAATTTGGAATTCACTTCGACATCGACAAAGTTTCATCCAAACGCAAATTTGAATTTGAATTCATATATCATTTGATGGTCTCTTTGAATTACTTAGTCATGCACCTCCAAGTTATAGAAAAATTTGCATTCCCACAAATTTGGAGCTGAGTATTTCAATTACGGAATCAGATTTTAAATTTGGATGCTGCAAATACAAAATTTGAACCAACAGATTGCCTCCTCTTTTTGTGATGACCCATTTGAGTTCGAGTGAACAAATTGAGCTGCTTATAGCACATGCTTGATAACTCATGGACATGATCTGAACATCACAAGTTCAGTTTACATGGCAAAACAGATGTGGATTTTACAAAAACGTAGGTTAATTTCAACAATCCTTAGCGACATTTAGTCAAATTCATAGTTGGTAATGCCTTTAAGCAAAATATATGTGAGTATGACAGTTTTAGGCATAGTCTATTTACATAAGTTAGTTTTGTAATAAATAAGTCAATTAGCGAATATTAGAGAGATTGAGACATGTGAATATATGTACCAATGCAAAGTTTAACTTGTATTTGTTTCTGGCATGGTTCTCGTCATGGAACGCCTGAAGCTTTTGATGATTTTCTCAATTTGAACGACGGAGGTGCGAGTGGTGGAGATTCAAACAACAATATGAACATGTAAACTTTGCAACAACGTTTTTATTCGGACTTTGCACGAACTTACATATCTTTTGTGCGCCTGAAGCTTGTTGTTTTAATTCGGACTTGCTGAATTGTTTGTATGCTGAAATATTGTGCTCTTCATGTTGCAATGAATATAATATATGTTGTTGTGAATGTACTGTGTAAAATGAAGGCTTCCCAGCCGGGGAGAGACCGAAAAGAAGTACTGGTTTAAGAATCTAAAGCCGTCGGGTTGACCCAGCAAGGGAGCTATAGTGTAATAAAGGTGCCGGTTTTCGGGGGCCGACAGTTATAGGTGTTAAAGGTGTCGGGGCACGCGGATGACGGCTATTATTTGGAAAAGCATCGGGCAAAGGGCGACCGCTAAAGCCGTCGGTTCACCAACGGATATAACTTATGTACGTCGGCCATAGAAGGCAACCGACGGCTATATGGCTGACGGCCTTTTACTCATTTTTTGTAGTGTTATATTTTTGAAGCATGAAACAAATCTTACTCAGGTTATAATAATGCAAGAAAGTTTTATGAAAACATTAAGCCATACAAAGAGAAACGAAAATGAAAATTCGTCAAATTTAATATTACACCGCGTTCAATATTACAAATATATACAATATCTGCCAAATTCATTAATAGCAAATATAAAGTCTTTCACAAATGGCAAATCTAAGTTATTTCATACAATTTTTCGTGCATTGACATCTTCTTGCATGTAGGATTTCAAATCCCTTTTATTTTTGTCATTCTACGTGCTTGATGTTTTCTGGATCGGTGAAGAGAGGCATCTCTTCATATTGATTGTATTCCTATTCATTATCTCTCACATTTTTAATTCCAACAATATTTTGCATTTCAGAAACAACTACGTGCATTTTTTTAGTTCCTGGATATTGTACAAAAAAATTGTGTAATGCGATCATTAGAACCCACGGGTCATCTTTATAGTCCACCTTGTTTAGTCTACCGGTGTGAGCCCGTAGTTGTACACTTTCACACCATGAGGGTGTCCAACCCATTGGCACTTAAACACGGGTATTTGCATTCTTTCGCCATAATCGAGTTCTCATATTTTCTCAATAAACACAAAGTATGTGGTCTTCTGCCCTAATGGATCATAAGCCTCTATACAAATGTCACTATTTTGTGCAACACTCTTACTGTCTTTTGCCGTAGTGGAAAATGCATACCCATTGATGTCATATGCTTGCTATGATGTCACCAAGGCGATTGGGCTAGAAGCTAACCTCTTCATTGTTGCCTCTTCTATAGAGTCTTTGTATGGTATATTTTTGTCCATTAACCATTCAGTGAAACGACTTCTGTGCTCTCTCATAATCCTGTCCTCTCCGTTGCCTTCGTTTTCTCTTTAAAGCTCAATTTGGTGTTCTTCGATGTACGACTCAGCTATCGCGAGTTGTTGTAGTACACCAAAATGTGCACAATGTACTAATTTGTAATCCTGAATGATGAAAATTTATCTATCGCGAGGGCCTCACGGCCTCGTCGAGCCAGGATCACGCTGAGGGGTGTTGCGTTGCACAGCACCGGGTAACGCACATAAAAGGGTACAAAGCAGAAGCAAAGTTTTATTACATAAACGAGTTTATGAACATTTTTACAATAAAATATGTTCAGTCTATACTCACGGGCGTAGACTACGCACTGAGTTCACGTTCAGCCCGTGAACGTGTCCCCGCTAGCACACACGCACACTAACATGGCGGCGTGCATGACTCCCACTCGATGGGGTTTCCCTCTCGGGGTTATGTCTCCTCCTCCGGGCTCTCTTTCCCATAACACCCTGCAAAAGCTTCAAACACAAGCAGCAAGCATGATGGCTCAGCAAGTCTGACCCGTCTTTCCTATACATGAAACTTCTACATGCTGGATACCTGGTAGATCGAAAAACGAATTGCAAAGGACTCGCCTAAACAGTTGAACCTTACTTTTAAGTTTTAGCAGCAAGTTGTGGAGAACCTCACACTAAGGACATGAGAGATCCGCAATTAAACAAGAAACGCATTTCTCTCATGTACTTTGCCCAAGGTCGAAAAGAACTTTAATGAGCTCTAAACTATAGCACTTCATTAGCAATCAAGGTCCATCTTTCAAATCAGCAAAGTTTTAACATGAATCTAGCCTGTTCTTTCTACGTCATGGTACAGCAAACAAGTGGTACTCACTGACCGCGAGGGATGTCGATTATAATCGATTTACACCTGCAGGGTTACCCGAATAACCCGTCACGTACGGCTGTAGTCGATGTTGCCTACAGCAACCATCACGGACGTCGTACGCAACCACCATTCACACGACACCCAAATGTTGAGCCGGTCCAATCGTCCCGAGAAAGAGGTCTCTGCACGCGCAACTGCAGTGCTGCCAACCGATTTACACCTCAAGCTCTCAACCTACCCTCTGAACGACCAGCTATGCCTCAACACCGAGCTACCCGACTTACATCGGTTTCCCGGTTACCATATATCCGGTAGGTCTTCCGTACTGTTCTAGCTTGTTCAACAAGACCGCACACAGCTCGGTCCTCAATCAACACAAGCGGAGCTATGGCACCCAGGCCCCGACGTCCTGCTTCCCTTACTCTCCGCTCAGTCTCATTTTTTTCTTGCCATTTGTTTCATTTGCTACTTTTACCCGAGTAGCGTGCCTCTACCCTATTCTCGCGAGCAGTTCCAACTACTCGACTTGTACTGAATCCTACACTATCATAGCATTGCAGTAGCTAATCGAGGTTTAAACACCTAAGCCCAAACCAGGGTTTTCTTGGCTATGCATTTGGGTTTTCATACAAGACTCTAATGCAAAATTGAAGTGGGTGCTCAAAGTAAGTTCTCAAAACAGTAGAATTTATAAAAAGGCTAATGAAAACCGGAGCTTGTCTTTCTGCTGTTAGTCATAGGCTAGCTGTTCCTCTGGAGTGATGAAGTCTAAGACTTCAGACTCCTCCTCAACCTTAGCGACTACATGAGATAAATACATATATGTATCAATTTGTATGCATGTGAATTTGAAGTTGAATTTGATAAGACCATAAGTACTGCTAGACAGTCCCAATGACTCTGAATTTTACTGGGGTTTGGATACAACCTAAACAGAGACTTGGCCAAGTTTCATTTGCAGAAAAGCTCATTTGAGCCCTCCACAATTAATTGTGTACTTGGCCTTAATTGGAGCTCTTAGGGTGTTCTAGGAATTTTCATGGAGCAAGCCATAAATTTCTGAAAATTAGATTTTTATATGTTTCTAATGGAGTTGGTTTCACTTAATTTGAAGGTTTCTAGCTAATGATATGAGCTAAACAATTTCAGGGAAAATCTGAAAATGTTTCTGGGTATTTTCCATTTTCTCTGGAACAGTTTTACTAATCACACCATTAGGTGGATGAAATGATCTAAATGGATCTGATGTTTTTATGGTAGATAAGGGATATTTTGGTGAACATCCTAGCCAAATTTCATAATTTTCCACTACAGGGTTCTCCAGTTAAAAATCTAAGCAGTTTAAATTTTGAAAAAATAATTCTGGAGAAATAAGGATTTTCATAAAGTGAAACTTTATTTTTTGGAAAGTACTCAGAAAGCTGAATCCAAAAAAATTTGGTTCACTCGATTTGGAGTTTCCTAACCAATGTTATGTGGGTTTGAAGTTTGAACTAAATCTGAAAATCGGGGAAAAGTTTAAATTGCTGTGAGTGGGACCGGGGCTACGTTTCGATTCCTCAGCGGCTGACACACGGGGCTACGGAGTATTTCGCGTGCAGCCACAGATGATCCGGTGCCGCAGCAGATCCCCAGTTTAAATATCCGCTCGCTGACACATGGGACCGGGGGCTTCTTCAACCCCCCGACATCCCACGCTCGGCCTCCGCCCCCCTCGCCGGAGTGCTCGCCGGAGGGGCTCTGCCGTGCGCCAAACTCCAAGATTTTCACCGCATCTGCCTAACCCCACACGGGGAACACAGTGATGAACTTTGCTCAACATGACAACCACCGGAACATGGCCGGCAGCGAGCGGCGGCTTCGGAAGAACTTCAGCCGTGTCGGCCGGGCTTCCTAGCACCCCAAACGATCAAGCAAAAGGTCGTAGAGCATCAGTGCACACTAGGGAAGGTCGACATGAACTCAAAGGATCTCAGAAACAGCCGCAACTAGGATGTCACCGTGCGACCTAAGTCGGAAACCTGAAATCCTAGCAAAACTCGAAGAACAGTGGCTACACCCAACAGTTCTTCGAAGTTTCGGATCATATAGACTCGCACGGACGTTTAGAAGTAGTTCTCTACGTTAGGTGATGAGTGGTGCGGTGTGTATCACGAATTTTGCAAACCGGTCTGGCGGTCACTTTTGTACACCGGCGCAAAATCGTGAAATTCCGCCGTTGGCAGCTCATGTCACGCCGCCGGAGCTTGCGGTAATGAAAGAGGGATCATTGGCGAACCTCTTTGCTGTTCGCAGCTCAAGAAAGGTGTACTGTGGTGGCCGGAAGAGTTGTTCCTGTGGCGGCGGCTCGAGTTGAACCGAGGAAGAAAGATTTGGCGTGGTGGAGCTCGAGGAGGGTCGATCACGGTCTGGAACCGGTTCGAGAACGTCGAGCAAGGGTCGGTGAACTCGGTTGTGGTCTCAGCTCTCGTGACAACCACTGGTTCGGCCGGGCGACGGTGGAACCGAGAGCTCGGGTGATCGGCGATCTGCAGCGGGTTTCTGTGCGGGAGGACGTCGGAACAGCGGTGAGATGAGGCTGGGACGGCTTGGGTGCGAGGATAAGAGGGCAGAGAGGTCGTTCGGTGGCCAGAGGCGGCAAGCAGATGCTGTCCTGGCCGTTTCCTCGCCGTGGCGCATGCTCTGTGGAGCGCAAGAAAGCAAGCTCAGTTGTTTCACTTGGTTTGATCACTGGTTAGGCTGACAGGAGGGCCCCACAACTTGTTTAACCTCTGAAAGTTAATTTGCTCCACTTCTCTAAACAGTAGATATACTAGTATCCTTGGTGAGTTGATCAAATTTCAAAATTGCAATTCAAATTAGACTTGATCAAATTTGCAGCAAAGGTTTAGTTGAAATTAGCCAAAATAGCTCATGTCAAGATTAACTCCAAATGGAGTGAAAATTGGTGTGTGAGCTCACAAAAATGTGCTGAGTGTGAATATGAATCCCACTTTTGAATTCATGGGATGAAAGGAGTTTCAATTTGAATTTTAGTTCAAACTAGCCTCTTTCTAATTATACAAAAAATACCTCAAAAAGGTTTTGGATTTGGGTGAAATTTGGCATGAGCATTCCTAGCAAGGTGTAGGAGTTTTTCATATGCTCAGCCACTATATGATGCATGTGGGAAATACCACTTTTGCATTTCGTGAGTTTATCCACTAATGACCATATTGATTGTGTTTACTTGCTCTTCAAATGTGTTCATAAGTTTTCCTCAAATGAGGTATGTGTGGTGTAATGAACACTTCAATTGTGTGCAAAAACTTAGGCCCTTACATTCCTCCCCCCTTAAAAGAATCTCGTCCCGAGATTATAAGGTGAAAATGAGAGAGAGGACGGTGGAAAATCACCGTATGTGTGACGTGAAAAAGGCGGGGTAGTTAGTGCGAAGAAAGCCCTCGCTCTCCAATGTCGCTTCCTCTACGGAGTGATGACTCCATAGAATTTGTAGAACCACAACGTACGGTTGCGTGTGGTTTGGGCCTTTTCATCAATTATCTGAACCGGTTCCTCTCGATAAGTGAGATCCGGTTTCAGTTCGTCAATATCCCCCAGCTGAACGGTAGTTGATAGCTTAAGACACTTCCTCAGCTGAGAAATGTAAAATACGTCGTGCACACCGGAAAGTGTTTCTGGTAATTCCAGCCGGTATTCTACTGATCCACATCTTTCTGTAATCTGGAATGGACCGATGAAGCGGGGTGTCAACTTTCCTCTCACCCCGAATCTGTTCACGCCCTTTATTGGATACACACGTAGGTATACGTGATCCCCAACTTTGAATTGTAACTGGCGTCTTCTGCGGTCCACATACTGTTTTTGTCGGGATTGGGCAGCTTTTAGGTTTGCTTGAATCTATCGAAACTTTTCCTCCGCATTGTTGACAAGATCAATCCCGAAGGTGACCCTTTCACCAGACTCACACCAATTCAGCGGTGTGCGGCTTTTTCTCCCGTATAGCTCCGCATAGGGCACCATCTTGATGCTGGCTTGGTACCCATTGTTGTACGAGAACTCGGCCAGCGGTAAGTGATCATCCCAATTCTTACCGTGGTTAACAGCATAAGCTCGTAGCATATCTTCTACAATCTGATTTACCCGCTCGGTTTGCCCGTCCGTCTGCGGGTGGTATGCTGAACTACGGATCAGTTTCGTCCCCAAAGAAGCATGTAGCTGCTCCCAAAAACGGGACACAAATAAAGTGCCCCGATCCGATATGATAGTGCGGGGTACGCCGTACAAGCATAGGATCCATGAGATGTACAATTCAGCATACTTCTTAGCATTGTAGTTGGTGTTGACCGGGATAAAATGTGCATCTTTGGTGAGCCGGTCGATGATCACCCACACTGAATCATGCTTCTGAAATGTGGTGGGTAAACCGACGATTAAGTCCATGCTCACATCTTCCCACTTCTAGGCAGGAACGCCCAGTGGTTGTAGCAGTCCCGGTTTTCTCATGTGGTCTGCCTTCACCCTTCGACATGTATAACACTCGGATACGTACTTTGTGATCTCCCACTTCATTCGTGTCCACCAAAACTTGTTTCTGAGTTCTTGATAAATTTTGTTGCTGCCGGGGTAAATAGAAAACTTTGACAAGTGAGCCTCATCAAAGATTTTCTTCCGTAACTCCGGGTTACGGGGTATGACGATCCGGTCCTTGAACCATAGGACGCCGTCTCCGTCTTTGCAGAAACATTTCAGCTCCCCACCTTCTACACGTCTCGGCAAATGTGACATTCCCTTGTCATGTTTCTGAACTGCCGCTATTTCTTCACGTATGGTGGGGATCAAAGCTAAGATGTAGAGAGCTCCATGTGGAATCACATGCAATGGTGGCTCGCTCTCTTCCAATGGTGTGATGGTCAGATTGTTGACGTGTGACTTGCGACTCAGCGCATCTGCCACTACGTTTGCCTTGCCGGTGTGATAATGGGTCTCTATTTCGTAATCCTTTATCAACTCCAACCATTTTTGCTGCCTCATGTTCAGCTCCTTCTCAGTGAATATGTACTTGAGGCTTTTGTGGTCGGTATATAAATGCACGAGGTTACCGAGTAGGTAATGCCTCCACATCTTGAGTGCAAGTACCACGGCAGCAAGCTCTAAGTCATGAGTTGGATAATTTTGCTCATGGTTCCTGAGCTGCCGTGATCCATACGCGACCACCCTTCGGTCTTGCATCAGCACACATCCGAGCCCAATGTCGTATGCATCGCAGTACACATCGAACATATTCGTTGTGTCTGGCTGCGCCAAAACTGGTTCTGATGTTAGGTTCTTCACTAGTGCCTTGAACGCTGCTTCACATGTTGGACTCCAAACATATTTGGTAGCCTTCTTCAGCAGCTCTGTCATAGGCTTGGCAATCTTCGAGAAGTTCGGAATGAACCTCCGATAATATCCCACGAGTCCGAGGAAACTCCTTACCTCATGAACAGTTCTCAGGGACTTCCAATTCAGCACTTGTGTGATCTTACTTGGGTCCACAGCGATGCCCTCCACTGAGATAATATGCCCGAGAAAAGGCACTTGCGGTATCCAGAATTCACACTTGCTGAATTTCGCGTATAGCTTGTGATCCCGCAGCCTTTGCAAGACTATACACAGATGCTTCGCGTGTTCTTCCTCCGACTTGGAATATACCAATATATCGTCGACGAAGACCACGACAAACTTGTCCAGCTCAAGCATGAGTACCGAGTTCATCAAGTACATGAAGTGAGCTGGAGCATTGGTGAGGCCGAAGGACATGACCAAGTACTCGTAAAGTCTGTACCTCATCGAGAAAGCCGTCTTCGGAATATTCTCAGCCCGTATCTTAATCTGATGGTACCCAGATCTTAAATCCAATTTAGAAAAGATCTTTGCTTCGACCAACTGATCAAACAACATGTTGGTCCGTGCAATGGGCACTTGTTCTTGATGGTTACAGCGTTTAGTGGACGATAGTCCATGCAAAGCCGCAACATCTCATCTTTCTTTTTCACAAATAATGCCGAACAGCCCTATGGCAAGGAGCACGGCCTAATAAAACCCTTCTCCAGCAGGTCTGTTAACTGTGTCTTCAGTTATTCCAATTCCTTTGGCGCCATCTTGTTCGGCGTTCAGGATATTAGCATCGTTCCTGGTGCAAGTTCAATCTTGAACTCAACCTTTCGATTGGGCGGCAACCCCGGTAAATCATCTAGGAACACGTCTGGGAACTCACAGACTACTGGAATGTCTTCCAATTTGATGGTGGTGGATTGGTATACACATGGAAGTTTTATTTCTGGACTGTCCAGAAATAATGAGTGAGACTTGTGCATTTCTGACTGCAAATGCACGACTCGGAGGATGGTGTCTAAAACAGCGCCGTGGCGGGTTAACCACGACATCCCTAGGATGACATCGACCTTCTGTTCCTCTAATACTATGAGAGACGTAGGGTATACTCTATCCTCTAAGCATAATGGTGCTTTTGGAACCATCATGCTTGCTGAAATTTTCCCACCCCGTGAACAAATCAAATATGGACTTTCGGTGGGTAGTATTTGCAAGCTGTATTTAGCAATGAAAGCTTGGTTAATAAAACTGTGTGTGGCGCCTGAATCAAATAATACTATGGCGGGATGATGGTAGAGTTGGAACATACCTGCAAGGATTGGCTCTCCCTCCGGCACGTCCTCTATGGCGAGTTGGTGGACGGTGCTGAGCTTAGGATTTGCACGCCCCACATTAATGGGGTTCCGAGCTGATTCCTCCGCGGAAACTGTGGTGCCACTCCGCCACCTTGCCTCTTAAGACATTTGTTGGCGAAGTGTCCTGGGCGACCGCATTTGAAGCATGCGGCTGATGACTGGACCGTGCTTGGGGGACGAAAGCCCGGCATGCACTGCTGAGGTGCATACGCACGCGGCATCGCCCGCTGCTGCTGTTGTTTCTGCGGAGGTGGTGCTGGTAGTGCCGGCCTGAATGCCGGTGGAGAATATGGCCGACTGCGGAATGGCATCGGCCTCTGTGGTGGCTGCCAGCGTTGACCCGATGGTGAGAGATACACCATCCGGTATTTTTTAGAAGGACCACCTCCCTCTCCGCTGCTCTACGGCATTCTTCGCTTCTTCTCCGCCGCTGCTAACTCCTTGCCGGAGTCCCCCTGAACAATCGCAGCATCAATAATGTCATTGAGGCTGCCGCGATTGAACATTGCCAGCTTGTCCTTCAGGAGCGGGTTAAGCCCCTGGTAAAAATGGTCCCGCCGCTTCTCGTCAGTATCGACATGATATGACGCGTAGAGCACGAGCTCATCGAATGTCCTGGAGTATTCCAGCGCGTTCCTGCTTCCTTGCTGCAGGTGAAGGAACTCCTTGTAAGGGCCTCAGTTTTTGACACCCATTTGTAGTGTTCATCCCCACACCACACACCTCATTTGAGGAAGAATGATGAACACAAATGAAGAGCAAGTAACAATTATCAACATGCTCATTAGGGAACCAACTTACACATTGCAAAAGTGGTATTTTCCCACATGTGATATAGATGGGCTGGACATAGGAAAAGCTCCTACACTTTGCTAAGGATGTCCATGCCAAGTTTCACCCAAATTCAAAACCTTTTTGAGGTCATCTTGGGTATAGATAGGAAGGGGGCAGTTTGAAAACATATTCAAATTCAAACTGTTTTTATACCATGAATTTGAAAGTGGAAGGCATATTCTTACTCAGCACATTTTTGTGAGCTCACACACCAATTTTCACTCCATTTGGAGTTGATCTTGACATGAGCTAAGGGGGAGAAATTCAAACTTTATTTGAATTTCAAACTGAACTTGTGCTGAAATTCATTCAAACCAAACCTCATTTGAACTTTGATCAATTCAAATGGCTCATGGGGGAATAATTTGAATTGCCAAGGGTAGTATGGGGTTCACTGTTTACAACAGTGATTAGAAGTAAATTTCAGAGGTTAAAAGGGAGGGTGGGACCCACATGTCAGCCTCTACTTCAACACAAACCGACTGAGACTTTTCACTCGGGTCGCCGAGCCGCAGCGGTGATCGCCACCGAGGCCAGCCACCGCGCCACCAGCTGCTTGCCCATGCGCGGGCATGAGGCGGTGCAGAGCCTTCTTAAGGCGCCTGCCCCCCTCCTCGGCCGAGGTACCGACGTGTTTTCCCGCAAGAACCCAGCACCGGCCGAAAGTTTCCGCAGTTCGGACTTGATCGGAGAACGCCGATCGCAGCTCCCTCCTTCCACTCCAGAGCCCCAGCAAGGTACTAGAGACCTTCCTCCATCCTCCCCGTTGCTAGAATTCGGTTGAAACCGAGTGATATCGGCTGTGCCGAAAGATCAAACTCGGAACTTGGAACCGCCGCACCTCGGGCTCTCGTGGACAGCCCAACCTGGGCGTTGTCACGCCCGAGCCAAGGCACCCTTGGACGCGCGGGTGACCGGTGCTGCTCATCCCCGAGCCACAGCTCGAGTGGTTGCTCACCGGCGGCGAATTTCCACTTTTCCCCTTTCTGTGTGCAGAACGACCTTCGGGTACGATTCTGTTTAATTCGTGCTCTAGAAAGGATTAGAGGGCCTCAGGCCACTCCCACCCGAGCTAGACATGGTAACGCACAAGTTGCCTTCACAACCCTGGGCCGAAGAACCTCTGTGCCCGGCGTAATTTAAGGTCTACTAATGGCGGAACGAACGGGGGGTATCGGGCGCACGGTGAGGACCTATTTCGGGCCTTCCCCGAGCTGCCTCGAGCTCATGTCGACCTTCTCTGAGGTCCACTGATGCTCCCCGACCGATTTCCCAAGTAGCTGAGGTACTAGGAGAGTCAGCCGACATGGCCGAAGTCATTCCGATATGGCGGCTCGTCGCCGACCATGCTCCGGCCGTTGTCATGAGAAGCTGACCCTCGGATCCTGTTCCCCAAGTAAAAGTAGGCAGGGGCGGCCAGAATCAAGAAGTTTGGTGCTGTACAGCAGCCGGCGGCGAGCTCTCCGGCGAGGTCCCTCGGCGGCGGGGCGCGGGTGTCGCGAGGTTGAAGAAGGGGGTGGACCCCAGCTGTCAGCGGCCGATATTTTGAATCGGGATCCGGCTGCGGCCGGGATCGGGAGTGCTGGCGCGCAAAATCCTTGTGGGCCGCGGTGTGCCATCGCCTAGGCGTGCGACGCGTGTCCCCTGGGCCCACGCGCGAGTTTAAACTTTTCCCCGATTTTCAGATTTCCTTCAAACTTCAAATCCTTATAACTTTGGCTAGAAAGCTCCAAATTGAGTGAACCAAATTTTGCTGGATTCAGCTCTCTGAGTACTTTCCAGAAAATCAAGTTTCACTTCATGAAATTCCTTATTTCTCCAGAATTAATTCCTTAAATTTAAACTGTTAGGAATTTTACCTGGAGAATCTTTTGGAGGAAAATCCTGAAATTTTGCTGAGATGTTCACCAAAATATCCTTGAACTACCATAAAAATTTCAGATCCATTTGTGCTCATTTAGACCACCTAATGGTGTGATTAGTAAAACTGTTCCAGAGAAAATAGAAAATGTTCAGAAACATTTTCAGAAATTTCTCTGAAATTGTTTAGCTCATATCTTTAGTTAGAGACTTCCAAATTAAGTGAGACCAACTCCATTAGAACCCTCTGAAAATATAGTTTTCAGAAAGTCATAGTTTGTCTCATGAAAATTCCTAGAACACCCTAAGAGTTCCAATTAAGGTCAAGGACATAATTATTTGTGGAGGGCTCAAATGAGCTTTGCTGCAACTAAAACTTGACCAAGTCTTTGTTTAGGTTGTAACCAAGCCACAGTAAAAGTTTCACAGTCATTAGGTCTGTCTAGCAAGGGTTGTAGGCTTCACAACTTCAAAGTTAATACAAATGCATTTAAATTAATACATACATTGCTCTTATCATATAGTCGCTAAGGTCGAGGAGGAACCCGAAGTCCTAGACTTCGTTACTCCGGAGGAACAGCTAGCCTACGACCAAGAGCAGCAAGGCAAGCCCCGGTTTGCATTAACCTTTTTACAAATGTTTATTGTTTTGAGCACATTTTTAAATATTGTTCTTTGCATTAGAGTCTTGATTGGAAACCCAACTGCACAGCCAAGAAAACCATGGGTTGGGTTTAGGATTGCAAACCTCGTTAGCCACTGCATTGCTAGAATAGAGTAGGATTCGGTACAAGTCGAGTAGTTGGAACTACTCGCGAGAATAGGCTAGAGGCACATTGCTCGGGTAGAGATAGCACATGATACACATGGCAAGAAAATGAGACCGAGCGGAGAGTAAGGGCAGCAGGACTTTGGGGCCTGTGTGCTGTAGCTCCGCTTGTGTCGATTGAGGACCGAGCCGTGTGCAGGCCTGTTGAACAAGCTAGAACAGTACCGAAGACCTACCGGCTATATGGGAACCGGGAAACTGATGTAACTCGGGTAGCTGGGTATTGAGGCATTGCCCGTCGTTCAGAGGGTAGGTTGAGAGCTCGAGGTGTAAATCAGCTGGCGGCACAGAGGTGCGCGTGCAGGGACCTCTTGCTCGGGACGATGCGACCGGTTCAATATTTGGCTGACGGGTGAAAGGTAGTCGCGTACGGCGTCCGTGATGGTTGTTGTAGGCAACGTCGAGTACGGGCGTACGTGACGGGTTGTTCGGGTAACCCTGCAGGTGTAAATCGATTATAATCGCCGTCCCTCGCGGTCAGTGAGTACCACTTGTTCACTGTACCGTGACGTAGAAAGAACAGGCTAGTCACATGTTAAAATGTTGCTGATTGAAAGCTGGACATTGATTGTTAATGATATGCTGTAGCTTAGCGCTAACTAAAGTTCTTTTCAACTTTGGGCAAAGTACATGAGAGAAATGCGTTTCTTGTTTGATTGCGGCTCTCTCATGTGCCTTAGCGTAAGGTTCTCCACAACCTGCTGCTAAAACTTGAAAGTAAGGTTCTACTAATTAGGCGAGTCCTTGCAAATGATTTTTACCTCATGCAACCCATTACCCTCATGTAGAAGTTCCATGTTTAGGTGAGACGGGTCAGACTTGCTGAGCCTTCGTGCTCACTGCTTGTGTTTGAAGCTTTTGCAGGGTTCTATGAGGAAGGGACTCCCGAAGAGGAGACGGAACCCCAGGAGGGGAACCCCGTTGAGTGGGAGTCGTGCACGCCGCAGAGTTAGTGTGCGTGTGTGCTAGCAAGGACACGTTCGAGGGCTGAACGTGCACTTGATGCTTAGTCTACGCCCGCGAGTGTAGACTGAACTTATTTTGATGTAAACATGTTCATAAACTTGTTTATGTAATGAAACTTCCGCTTCCGCTTTGCACCTTTGACGTGTGTTATACGGTGCTGTGCAACGCAGCACCCCTCAGCGTGATCCTGGCTCGACAGGACCAATGGGGTCGTGTCAGCGTGGTATCAGAGCTCGCTTGAGGTTTAACACAGTACAAAGGTCTTCTTTTTCAAAAATCCAGTGAGGAACGAATTAGTAGCCCGTATAAGGATGTTATTAGTATATAGAAAGTGGCTTATTAACCTATTTGTTATGTCGGAAAATCGTGCATCTCGGGACGTTCATGTCTTGGGGGGTGCACGTAAGCGCTGTCCACCAGTGCGCACAAGCTGAAGGGTGGAGCCCCACGGGTGGCAGGTAACCCGACCCGCTTTAGTATCCTCTACGACTCTTCATGTCGTTTGGGGTATTCGAGCAACGTCTGTCCCTGGCGTGCGTGGTGCAATATGGGAGACCCCGTCACGTGGTCTGAAACGTGAACACGTAACTCAAGGCGTGTTTGGCTTGAGAACATCCGGGCGAGTGATGACGGCCGGGTGTACAAACTGTATGGATTCCGGGCTCGGTGTGCAGCCGAGTCTGATGATTGTTCGAGTTTCTGCAGGTAGCCTGACCATGAAACGGTAGACGTGTAGCATTCGTGTGCGAGTGACGAGTAGTGCCACTGAACTAACGAAGCCGGCTAAGTCCGGTATAGGTTTTTCTTTGTGAGGACGTAGTACCGACATAAGCTGGTGACGCATCGACGTCACACCCAACCAAATGACCAACGTCATTTAAAAATTTGAAGGTTTTGATCCGAAGTAGTAAAACTTGATGTAACTCCTTCCCTTGAACAGGATATTCAAAGCTAATAAGGTTTCAACTTATAGGAGGTTAAGGACAGAGCACTCTGTTTTCAGCTGAATCAAGGCTGAAGTTAATCAGAGGTTAGAGGTTGAGTTCTTTCGAGGTTGGGGTCGTAGGATACAATTCTGGAAATCTTTGGAGGAGCTTTACAACTTTTCTGTTGAGTTCCAGAGGTGTTTCATCCCTTAACCACTCGAAAAATGCAGTAGAGTTGAAACTGTCCAGAAAACAGGACGGAGCAAAGACTCTCTGTAGACTCTCTGTAAATTAAGCATAACTTCCTGCATAAAAATCCAAAAATAGAAAATGAGGTAATTCTGGAAAGCTTATGAGATGGGTTACAACTTTGTGACAGAAAGTTTTGTCAGATTAGGAACAGAAGTAACTGAGATTGTTGGATCAAATCAGTACCTAAGGCAGGGAGGTGCTGTCCAATTGTTCCCAGAAATTCTGTTAACTTTGACATCTCATAACTTTTGAACCAGGACAGATCTTAGGCCAACCAAATACTTTCTGGAAAGATATTGAAGTTAACTTTAACTTTGATGTTGAGCTCCAGGACTGGTTTTGCTTTAACCTGGCCTAAATCAGATTGATATGGAAACTGGTCAGGGCTGTTATGGTAACAGCAGATCAGCAGTCAAATTTGTTTAAAATTTGAACTATGTTTCCATGTTTATGGGTTCAATGACATATCTTATGTTATAACTCAATGGTTTACTGTTCAAATAAATATTTGACATTTCTCAAATATATTTTTACAGATGGCAGCAGATAAACGGTTGGAGAACGGGTGGGTAGTTTCGCACTGCTCTGACCGTAGCGGCTACCCGGAAGCCTTGCGGCAAATGCTCCAATATTTCGGGTACAGTCAGATGCCGCAATACTTCGCCAAGGAAGAAGGCGAAGAGGGGAACAAGACGTGGACGATCCATGTCGAGGTTCCTGCAGGGCCTACGCCACCCGGTTGGGTGCCATTCACCGTCACGGTGAGAGGAAGACAACCGGAAGGGATGTGGCAAGTGGCAGCCCGTGACACTATGTCACGTTTCTGCCAACTACATGTGCAGGCTATGGAGGGAACTCCATACGCACTCATTCCGGTGGAGGGACGAGCTCAGCATGTGTGGGAAGAGAGCTACCTGGAGGCAACAGACCCGAGTTGCCCAAGGTACAACCCCGCGGAGGCAAATCTCAGCCTCCAAATGAGGGCGGGAAACGCTGTGATGGACAGCCAAGCTGTTCATACGGAGCATCTCGCCACCAAGCTCAAGGAGAGCACAAGCCGTGGAGATCATTTTGAGAGTGCTCACAGTGCACTCCGCAATGTGCTCCTTCCGACGATCAAGCGACTGAATGAACAACACAATCAGTTGCGTCGTCTGAAGAAGGCGAAGAAGAAGAGCCGTGTTGACATCGCGGCGTTGCAAGAGCTGGTGCAGACCCTAAATCAGCAGAATGACGACCTTGCTCAAGAGCGGGACGACGCTATTGAGGAAGGACAAGGCTGGGAAGAGGACTACAACCAGGCTATGGATGAGGTGCATGCATTGCAGGACCTCGTGCCCCCAGTATTGGGCGTACCGGTAGTGTTGGGTCTTCCATCCATGGGAGAACCCGGAATGGGAGAAGAGGTGGTAGACCCCGAGCCACCAGCCGAGGTACCGGAGGAGGACGACCCACAGGAGGTCGAATTCTACTCCGAGTAGGGGGTTACGGTTGCCAAGTAGGGCAGCTATGGTAGCGTAACCCAACTTTTGTAATCGGTGACATGTCGTGTAGGCAGTAGCGTATGTATAGGTAGGACGACATGAGCACGACTTCTCGGAGATCCGAGAATAATGTATCTTGTATAAAGTTTATGCTTTATCAATATATGTGAATGTTGTGCAAGTTAATCATGCGTCGCCTCAATACCTACTGCTGTTTATGGAATTTTGAGTAAGACATGTGCTAATCGCTGCTGTGTTGAATTTCAGAATGACGCGTACTCGTGCCAACCCTGATGTTGGAGGTACTAGCCAAGGGGGAGAGACCTCCCAACCGCCTCCCGAGGACTCCTCGGGACAGCAGCAGCAACAGCAACAGCAAACACCGCCACCGCCACTGCCAACGGTTACATTGGCCGACATTGTCGCGGCAATGGCGGGTTCACATCAGCAGCACACAGAGCTGCTGCAAACGTTAATTGCGAATATGTCTCGCCTAGAGAGACGTCAAGATCGTGAGGAGCGCCAACAGAGCTCCTACTCTGACTTCCTGGCGACTCATCCCCCTGTATTCTCAAGGGCGGATGAACCACTTGACGCGGACAACTGGCTCCGCGCCATAGAGATGAAATTCGGGCTGCTCCAAATCAGCGAGCAGCGCAAGACTCAGTTCGCGGTCCAGCAGCTCCAAGGATCCGCGAGCGCGTGGTGGGCCAACTTCTGTGCTTCACAGCCCACCGACCGAGCGATGACCTGGGCGGAGTTCCGTACGGCCTTCAGGGCCTATCATATACCGCCCGGTTTGATGAAGAGAAAGACGCAGGAATTCCTACACCTGCAACAAGGGAGCCGAAACGCGCTGGAATATTCCAGGGCGTTCAACGATCTCGCGCTCTACGCGTCGTATCACGCAGATACCGACGAGAAGCTGCGAGACCACTTCTACCAGGGGCTTAACCCGCTCCTGAAGGACAAATTGGCGATGTTCAATCGCGGCAGCCTCAACGACGTCATTGATGCTGCGATTGTTCAGGAAGACTCCGGCAAGGAGTTAGCGGCGGCGGAGAGAAAGCGAAGCGCGCCGCAGAGCAGCGGAGAAGGAGGCGGTCCTTCTCAGAAGTTTCGGATGGTGAATCGCCCACCATCAGGTGCACGCTGGCAGCCACCACAACGGCCGATGCCGTTCCGCAGTCGGCCGTACTCTTCACCGGCATTCCGGCCGGCACTGCCAGCACCACCGCAACAACAACAGCAGCAGCGGGCGATGCCGCGTGCGTTTGCACCTTCGCAACGCATGCCGGGCTTTCGTCCACCAAGTACTCCACCAGCAGCGGCCACGTGTTACAAGTGTGGCCGTCCAGGACACTTCGCGAGCAGTTGCCCGGAGAGGCAAGGCGGCGGAGTGGCACCACCGTTTCCGGGGAGGAATCAACCCCGGAACCCTACTAATGCGCGGCGGGCAAACCCTAGGCCCGGCACTGTCCACCAGCTTGCCATTGAGGACGTGCCGGAGGGCGAACCCATCCTTGCGGGTATGTTCCAACTCCACCAGCATCCCGCTATAGTACTATTTGATTCAGGCGCCACGCATAATTTTATTAGCCAAGCTTTCATTGCTAAACACAGCTTGCCAATACTACCCACCGATAGTCCATATTTAATTTGTTCACCGGGTGGGAAGATTTCAGCAAGCGTAATGGTCTCCAAAGCACCATCATGTTTAGCGGGTAGAGTGTACCCCACGTCTCTCATTATCTTAGAGGGGCAGAAGGTTGATGTCATTCTAGGGATGTCGTGGTTAACCCGCCACGGCGCTGTTTTAGACACCGTCCTTCGAGTCGTGCACCTAACCTCAGAAGTGCACGGTTCTCACTCATTATTTCTGGACAGTCCAGAAATAAAACTTCCAAGTGTCTATCAAGCCATAACCATCAGGTTGGAAGACATTCCAGTGGTCCGAGAGTTCCCGGATGTATTCCCGGACGATTTGCCGGGGATGCCACCCGATAGAGAGGTGGAGTTCAAGATTGAACTTGCACCGGGAACCATGCCAATATCCCGAAGGCCGTACAAGATGGCGCCCAAGGAGTTGGCTGAACTGAAGACTCAGCTCACGGACCTTCTGGAGAAGGGTTTTATTAGGCCGAGCTCCTCGCCATGGGGCTGTTCGGCATTATTTGTCAAAAAGAAGGATGAAACGTTGCGGCTTTGCGTGGACTACCGTCCATTAAATGCCGTAACCATCAAGAACAAGTACCCGTTGCCACGGATCGACATGTTGTTTGATCAGTTGGTCGAAGCAAAGATCTTTTCCAAGATGGATTTAAGATCCGGGTACCATCAGATTAAGATAAGGGCGGAGGACATTCCAAAGACAGCTTTCTCGACAAGGTACGGACTTTATGAGTACCTGGTCATGTCCTTTGGCCTCACCAATGCTCCAGCTCACTTCATGTACTTAATGAACTCGGTGTTCATGCCGGAACTGGACAAGTTTGTCGTGGTCTTCATCGACGACATCCTAGTATACTCTAAGTCGGAGGAAGATCACAAGAAACATCTGCGTATAGTCTTGCAACGGCTGCGGGATCACAAGTTATACGCAAAATTCAGCAAATGCGAGTTTTGGATATCGCAAGTGCCTTTCCTCGGGCATATCATCTCAGCGGAGGGTATCGCTGTGGACCCGAGCAAGATCACGCAAGTGCTGAATTGGAAATCCCCGAGAACTGTTCATGAGGTACGGAGTTTCCTCGGACTCGCGGGATATTATCGGAGGTTCATTCCGAACTTCTCGAAGATTGCCAAGCCAATGACAGAGCTGCTGAAGAAGGCTACCAAATATGTTTGGAGTCCAGCATGTGAAGCAGCATTCAAGGCTTTAGTCAAGCACCTGACATCAGCACCGGTTTTGGCGCAGCCAGACACAACAAAACCGTTCGATGTGTACTGCGATGCATCCGGCATTGGGCTCGGATGTGTGCTGATGCAAGACCGAAGAGTGGTCGCGTATGATCACGGCAGCTTAGGAACCATGAGCAAAATTATCCAACTCACGACTTGGAGCTCGCTGCCGTGGTACTTGCACTGAAGATGTGGAGGCACTACCTACTCGGTAACCTCGTACATTTATATACCGACCACAAAAGCCTCAAGTACATATTCACTCAGAAGGAGTTGAACATGAGGCAACGAAGATGGTTAGAACTGATAAAGGATTACGAGATAGAGATCCATTATCATCCGGGCAAGGCAAACGTTGTGGCAGATGCGCTGAGCCGCAAGTCACACGTCAATAGTCTGACCATCACACCATTGGAAGAGAGCGAACCACCACTCCATGTGATTCCACATGGAGCTCTCTACAACCTAGCTTTGATCCCCACCATCCGTGAAGAGATAGCGGCAGCCCAGAAGAATGACAAGGGCATGTCACATTTGCGGAGACGTATAGACAGTGGGGAGTTGAAATGTTTCCGGAAGGACGGAGACGGCGTCCTATGGTTCAAGAACCGGATCGTCGTACCCCGAAACCCGGAGTTGCGGAAGAAAATCTTTGATGAGGCTCACTTATCAAAGTTTTCTATTCACCCCGGCAGCAACAAAATGTATCAAGAACTCAGAAGAAAGTTTTGGTGGACAAGGATGAAGCGAGAGACTGCAAAATACGTGTCCGAGTGTGATACATGTCGAAGGGTGAAAGCAGACCACATGCGGAAACCGGGACTGCTGCAACCACTGGGCATTCCTGCCTGGAAGTGGGAGGACGTGAGCATGGATTTCGTCGTCGGTCTACCCACCACCTTACAGAAACATGATTCTGTGTGGGTGATCGTCGATCGGCTCACCAAAGTTGCCCATTTCATCCCGGTCAACACCAACTACAACGCCAAGAAGTACGCTGAACTGTACATCTCACGGATCCTATGCTTATACGGCGTACCCCGTACCATCATATCGGACTGGGGCACTTTATTTGTGTCCCATTTTTGGGAGCAGCTACACGCTGCCTTGGGGACGAAGCTGATCCGTAGTTCAGCCTACCACCCGCAGACGGATGGGCAAACGGAGCGGGTAAATCAAATCTTAGAAGACATGCTACGAGCTTGCGCTATCAACCACGGCAAGAATTGGGATGATCACTTGCCGTTAGACGAGTTCTCGTACAACAATGGGTACCAAGCTAGCATCAAGATGGCGCCCTACGAGGCGCTATACGGCAGGAAATGCCGCACACCATTGAACTGGTGTGAGTCTGGCGAGAGGGTTACCTTCGGGATTGACCTTGTCAACAACGTGGAAGAAAAGGTTCGACTGATTCAAGCGAACCTAAAAGCCGCTCAATCCCGTCAAAAACAGTATGCGGACCGGAGAAGGCGCCCATTACAATTCGAAGTTGGAGATCACGTATATCTACGGGTGTCTCCAATGAAGGGCATAAACAGATTTAGGGTGAGAGGAAAGTTAGCACCCCGCTTCATCGGTCCATTCCAGATTACCGAAAGATGTGGATCGGTGGCATACCGGCTGAAATTACCAGAAGCACTTTCCGGTGTGCACGACGTCTTTCACGTTTCCCAGCTGAGGAAGTGTCTCAAGCTATCAACTACCGTTCAGCTGGAAGACATTGAAGAACTGCAACCGGATCTCACCTATCGGGAGGAACCGGTGCAGATTATTGATGAGAAGGCCCGAACCACACGCAACCGTACGTTGTGGTTCTACAAGGTTCTGTGGAGTAATCACTCCGTGGACGAAGCGACATGGGAGTGCGAAGAATTCCTTCGCACTAACTACCCCGACTTTCTCAGGTCGCATATCTGGTAATTTTCCACCGTCCTCTCTCTCATTTTCACCTTATAATCTCGGGACGAGATTCTTTTAAGGGGGGAGGAATGTAAGGGCCTCAGTTTTTGACACCCATTTGTAGTGTTCATCCCCACACCACACACCTCATTTGAGGAAGAATGATGAACACAAATGAAGAGCAAGTAACAATTATCAACATGCTCATTAGGGAACCAACTTACACATTGCAAAAGTGGTATTTTCCCACATGTGATATAGATGGGCTGGACATAGGAAAAGCTCCTACACTTTGCTAAGGATGTCCATGCCAAGTTTCACCCAAATTCAAAACCTTTTTGAGGTCATCTTGGGTATAGATAGGAAGGGGGCAGTTTGAAAACATATTCAAATTCAAACTGTTTTTATACCATGAATTTGAAAGTGGAAGGCATATTCTTACTCAGCACATTTTTGTGAGCTCACACACCAATTTTCACTCCATTTGGAGTTGATCTTGACATGAGCTAAGGGGGAGAAATTCAAACTTTATTTGAATTTCAAACTGAACTTGTGCTGAAATTCATTCAAACCAAACCTCATTTGAACTTTGATCAATTCAAATGGCTCATGGGGGAATAATTTGAATTGCCAAGGGTAGTATGGGGTTCACTGTTTACAACAGTGATTAGAAGTAAATTTCAGAGGTTAAAAGGGAGGGTGGGACCCACATGTCAGCCTCTACTTCAACACAAACCGAATGAGACTTTTCACTCGGGTCGCCGAGCCGCAGCGGTGATCGTCACCGAGGCCAGCCACCGCGCCACCAGCTGCTTGCCCACGCGCGGGCATGAGGCGGTGCAGAGCCTTCTTAAGGCGCCTGCCCCCCTCCTCGGCCGAGGTACCGACGTGTTTTCCCGCAAGAACCCAGCACCGGCCGAAAGTTTCCGCAGTTCGGACTTGATCGGAGAACGCCGATCGCAGCTCCCTCCTTCAACTCCAGAGCCCCAGCAAGGTACTAGAGACCTTCCTCCATCCTCCCCGTTGCTAGAATTCGTTTGAAACCGAGTGATATCGGCTGTGCCGAAAGATCAAACTCGGAACTTGGAACCGCCGCACCTCGGGCTCTCGTGGACAGCCCAACTTGGGCGTTGTCACGCCCGAGCCAAGGCACCCTTGGACGCGCGGGTGACCGGTGCTGCTCATCCCCGAGCCACAGCTCGAGTGGTTGCTCACCGGCGGCGAATTTCCACTTTTCCCCTTTCTGTGTGCAGAACGACCTTCGGGTACGATTCTGTTTAATTCGTGCTCTAGAAAGGATTAGAGGGCCTCAGGCCACTCCCACCCGAGCTAGACACGGTAACACACAAGTTGCCTTCACAACCCTGGGCCGAAGAACCTCTGTGCCCGGCGTAATTTAAGGTCTACTAATGGCGGAACGAACGGGGGGGTATCGGGCGCACGGTGAGGACCTATTTCGGGCCTTCCCCGAGCTGCCTCGAGCTCATGTCGACCTTCTCTGAGGTCCACTGATGCTCCCCGACCGATTTCCCAAGTAGCTGAGGTACTAGGAGAGTCAGCCGACATGGCCGAAGTCATTCCGATATGGCGGCTCGTCGCCGACCATGCTCCGGCCGTTGTCATGAGCAGCTGACCCTCGGATCCTGTTCCCCAAGTAAAAGTAGGCAGGGGCGGCCAGAATCAAGAAGTTTGGAGCTGTACAGCAGCCGGTGGCGAGCTCTCCGGCGAGGTCCCTCGGCGGCGGGGCGCGGGTGTCGCGAGGTTGAAGAAGGGGGTGGACCCCAGCTGTCAGCGGCCGATATTTTGAATCGGGATCCGGCTGCGGCCGGGATCGGGAGTGCTGGCACGCAAAATCCTTGTGGGCCGCGGTGTGCCATCGCCTAGGCGTGCGACGCGTGTCCCCTGGGCCCACGCGCGAGTTTAAACTTTTCCCCGATTTTCAGATTTCCTTCAAACTTCAAATCCTTATAACTTTGGCTAGAAAGCTCCAAATTGAGTGAACCAAATTTTGCTGGATTCAGCTCTCTGAGTACTTTCCAGAAAATCAAGTTTCACTTCATGAAATTCCTTATTTCTCAAGAATTAATTCCTTAAAGTTTAAACTGTTAGGAATTTTACCTGGAGAATCCTTTGGAGGAAAATCCTGAAATTTTGCTGAGATGTTCACCAAAATATTATTGAACTACCATAAAAATTTCAGATCCATTTGAGCTCATTTAGACCACCTAATGGTGTGATTAGTAAAACTGTTCCAGAGAAAATAGAAAATGTTCAGAAACATTTTCAGAAATTTCTCTGAAATTGTTTAGCTCATATCTTTAGTTAGAGACTTCCAAATTAAGTGAGACCAACTCCATTAGAACCCTCTGAAAATCTAGTTTTCAGAAAGTCATAGTTTGTCTCATGAAAATTCCTAGAACACCCTAAGAGTTCCAATTAAGGTCAAGGACATAATTATTTGTGGAGGGCTCAAATGAGCTTTGCTGCAACTAAAACTTGACCAAGTCTTTGTTTAGGTTGTAACCAAGCCACAGTAAAAGTTTCACAGTCGTTAGGTCTGTCTAGCAAGGGTTGTAGGCTTCACAACTTCAAAGTTAATACAAATGCATTTAAATTAATACATACATTGCTCTTATCATATAGTCGCTAAGGTCGAGGAGGAACCCGAAGTCCTAGACTTCGTTACTCCGGAGGAACAGCTAGCCTACGACCAAGAGCAGCAAGGCAAGCCCCGGTTTGCATTAACCTTTTTACAAATGTTTATTGTTTTGAGCACATTTTTAAATATTGTTCTTTGCATTAGAGTCTTGATTGGAAACCCAACTGCACAGCCAAGAAAACCATGGGTTGGGTTTAGGATTGCAAACCTCGTTAGCCACTGCATTGCTAGAATAGAGTAGGATTCGGTACAAGTCGAGTAGTTGGAACTACTCGCGAGAATAGGCTAGAGGCACATTGCTCGGGTAGAGATAGCACATGATACACATGGCAAGAAAATGAGACCGAGCGGAGAGTAAGGGCAGCAGGACTTTGGGGCCTGTGTGCTGTAGCTCTGCTTGTGTCGATTGAGGACCGAGCCGTGTGCGGGCCTGTTGAACAAGCTAGAACAGTACCGAAGACCTACCGGCTATATGGGAACCGGGAAACTGATGTAACTCGGGTAGCTGGGTATTGAGGCATTGCCCGTCGTTCAGAGGGTAGGTTGAGAGCTCGAGGTGTAAATCAGCTGGGGGCACAGAGGTGCGCGTGCAGGGACCTCTTGCTCGGGACGATGGGACCGGTTCAATATTTGGCTGACGGGTGAAAGGTAGTCGCGTACGGCGTCCGTGATGGTTGTTGTAGGCAACGTCGAGTACGGGCGTACGTGACGGGTTGTTCGGGTAACCCTGCAGGTGTAAATCAATTATAATCGCCGTCCCTCGCGGTCAGTGAGTACCACTTGTTCACTGTACCGTGACGTAGAAAGAACAGGCTAGTCACATGTTAAAATGTTGCTGATTGAAAGCTGGACATTGATTGTTAATGATATGCTGTAGCTTAGCGCTAACTAAAGTTCTTTTCAACTTTGGGCAAAGTACATGAGAGAAATGCGTTTCTTGTTTGATTGCGGCTCTCTCATGTGCCTTAGCGTAAGGTTCTCCACAACCTGCTGCTAAAACTTGAAAGTAAGGTTCTACTAATTAGGCGAGTCCTTGCAAATGATTTTTACCTCATGCAACCCATTACCCTCATGTAGAAGTTCCATGTTTAGGTGAGACGGGTCAGACTTGCTGAGCCTTCGTGCTCACTGCTTGTGTTTGAAGCTTTTGCAGGGTTCTATGAGGAAGGGACTCCCGAAGAGGAGACGGAACCCCAGGAGGGGAACCCCGTCGAGTGGGAGTCGTGCACGCCGCAGAGTTAGTGTGCGTGTGTGCTAGCAAGGACACGTTCGAGGGCTGAACGTGCACTTGATGCTTAGTCTACGCCCGCGAGTGTAGACTGAACTTATTTTGATGTAAACATGTTCATAAACTTGTTTATGTAATGAAACTTCCGCTTCCGCTTTGCACCTTTGACGTGTGTTATACGGTGCTGTGCAACGCAGCACCCCTCAGCGTGATCCTGGCTCGACAGGACCAATGGGGTCGTGTCACTCCTGCGTCTTTCTTTTCATAAGACCCGACGGTATGTGATAGGCACTGAAGGCCGTCCGGAACTCTGCCCAGGTCATAACTCGCTCGGTGGGTTGCGAGGTATAGAAGTTTGCCCGCCAAGCGCTCGCCGACCCTTGATGCTGTTGGACCGTGTATTGAATCTTGCGCTGCTCACTCACTTGGAGCAGCCTGAACTTCATCTCCATCGTGCGGAGCCAGTTGTTCGCATCGAGGGGTTCATCCGCCCTTTAAAATACCGGGGGATGAGTATACAGAAAGTCGGAGTTGGAGCTTTGTTGGCGCTCCTCGCGATCTTGACGCCTCTCCGGTCGAGACGTATTAGCAATTAAGGTTTGCAGCAACTCCATGTGCTGCTGATGAGAACCTGCCATAGCTGCAACGATGTCGGCCAATGTAACCGTTGGCTGTTGCGGTGGCGGTTGTTGCTGTTGCTGCTGTTTCTGTCCCGAGGAATCCTCGGGAGCCTGTTGGGAGGCCTCTCCCCCCCTGACTAGAACCCCCAACGTCTGGGTTAGCACGAGTGCGAGTCATTCTAAAATTCAAAACAGCAGCGATCAGCACATGTCATTCTTAAAATTCTATATAAAACAGTAGGTATTGAAGTGACACATGAATAAACTTGCACAACATTCATATATATTGATAAAGCATAAAATTTATATAATATACATTATTCTCGGGTCTCCGAGATGTCGTGCTCATGTCGTCACTACCTATACATATACTACTGTCTACACAACATGTCACCGATTATAAAAGTTTTTGTACCCCATCCTTGCTGCCCTACTTGGCAACAGTAACTCACTACTCGGAGTAGAACTCGACCTCCTGGGGGTTGTCCTCCTCTGCTACCTCTGCTGGTGGCTCCGGGTCCATGACCTCCTCTTTCGGTTCAGGTTCCCCCATTGCCGGGATACCCAAAACCACGGGTACGGCACCTACTATCGTTAGGCCCACTACCGGAGGTACGAGGTCTTGCAACGCATGCACCTCGTCCATGGCGCTGGTGCTCTCCTTGAGCTTCACGGCAAGATAATCCGTATAAATAGCTTGGCTGTCCATCACGGCCTTCCCTGCCCTCAACTGGAGGCTGAGGTTCGCCTCCGCGGGGTTGTACCAAGGGCAGCCCGGATCTGTTGCCTCCAAGTACCTCTCCCTCCTCACGTGATTAGCTCGCCCCTCCACCGGGACCAGCGCATATGGAGTACCTTCCATAGCTCTCACGTGCATATGGCAGAAATGCGACATGGTGTCGCGGGCTGCCATTTGCCACATTTTCTCCAGCTGTCTACCTCTCACCGTGACGGTGAACGGTGCCCAACCGGGTGGCGTAGGTCCTGCAGGAACTTCGACCTGGATGGTCCATGTCTTGTTCCCCTCCTCGCCTTATTCCTTGGCGAGGTACTGTGGCGTATCCACGTACCCGAAATATTGAAGCATTTGCTTCAATACGTCCGGATAACCGCTGCGTTGAGAACAGTGGAAGACCACCCACCCGTTCTCCAGTTGTTTATCCACTGTCATCTGTAGAAACATATTTGAAAAAGATCAAATACTCATTTCGACAGTAAATCATTGAGTTATAACATTAAAACATGTCATTGAACTCATAAAACCTGGAAACACAATTCAAACTTAGACAAATTTGACTGCTGGTCTGCTAACCAAAATGACCGCCCTGACCAGTTTCAATTTCAACCTGATTTAGACCATGCTAAACTCAAGTCCAATTCTGTAGCTTAACATAAAAGTTAATGCTAACTTCGGTAGCTTTCCAGAAAGTATTTACTTGGCCTAAGATCTGTCCTGGTTCAAATGTTATGAGATGTCAAAGTTGACAGAATTTCTGGAGAAAATTGGACAGCACCTACCTGCTTGAGGTACTGATTTGATCCAAGAATTCCAGTTAATTCTACACCAAATTTGACAAAACTTTCTGTTACACAGTTCTAACCCATGTCATGAACTTTTCAGAAGTACCGCATTTTCTATTTTTAGATTTTTATGCAGGAAGTTATGCTCAATTTACAGAGAGTTACAGAGAGTGTTTGCTCTGCCCTGTTTTCTGGACAGTTTCAACTCTACTGCATTTTTCGACTGGTTAAGGGATGAAACACCTCTGTACATCAACATAGACGTTGTAAAGATCTTCCAAAGCTTTCCATAAATGTATCATATGACCCAAACCTCGAAAGAACTCAACCACTAACCTCTGTTTAACTTCAGCCTTATTTCAGCTGAAAACAGAGGACTCTGTCCTTAGTATCCTATAAGTTGAAACCTTGTTAACTTTGAACATCCTGATTAAGGGAAGAAGTTATATCAAAGTTTTAGTGCTCTGGATTAAAACCTTCAAGTTTTACAATGAGGATGCTCATTTAGTGGGGTGTGACGTCGAAGCATCACAAGTACATGTCGGTACTACGTTCCTCATAAAGAAAAACCTATACCGGACTTAGCCGGCTTCGTTAGTTCAGTGGCATTAAATGTCTCTCGCACACGGATGCTACTCATACAACGATTCGTGGTTACACTACCTGCAAATAACTCACAAATCATCAGGCTCGGCTGCACACCGAGCCCGGTCCCAATACAGTTCATACAACCGTCCATCATCACTCGCACGGTTGTTCTCAAGCCAAACATGCCTTGAGCTACGTGTTCATGTTACTAACCACATGACGGGGTCTCCCAAACTTGCCCGTAGCACGCCAAGGAAGGGCGTTGCTCAAATACCCCAAACGACATGAAGAGTCGTAGAGGATATTAAAGCGGGCTGGGTTACCTGCCACCCGTGAGGCTCCACCCTTCAGCTTGTGCGCACTGGTGGACAGCGCTTACATGCACCCCCAAGACATATGACGTCCCGAGATGCAAGAATTTTCGACATAAGCAAATAGGTCAGTATTGCCACTTTCTATATACTAATAACATTCTTATATTGGCTACTAACTCATTCCTCGCCGAGTTTTTGAAAAAGATGACCATCACGAACATCGTAAACAACCACCTTTCACCCGTCAGCCAAATGTTGAGCCGGTCAAATCATCCCGAGCAAGAGGTCTCTTCGTGCACATCAGCAGTGCCGCCAGCCGATTTACACCTCAAGCTCTCAACCAACCCTCTGAACGACCGGCTATGCCTCAACACCCAGCTACCCGAGTTACATCGGTTTCCCGGTTCTCATATATTTGGTAGGTCTTCTGTACTGTTCTAGCTTGTTCAACAGGCCCGCACACGCCTCGGTCCTCAATCAACACAAGCAGAGCTATGGCACCCAGGCCCTAACGTCCTGCTGCCCTTACTCTCTGCTCAGTCTCATTTTTCTTGCCATGTGTTTCATTTGCTACTTTTACCCGAGTAGTGTGCCCCTAGCCTATTCTCGCCAGAAGTTCCAACTACTCGGCTTGTACCGAATCTACTATCTTAGCATTGCAGTAGCTAATCAAGGTTTAAAGACCTAAGCCCAAATTAGGGTTTTCTTGGCTATGCATTTGGGTTTTCAAACAAGACTCTAATGCAAAATTGAAGTGGGTGCTCAAATTAAGTTCTCAAAACAGTAGAATTTATAAAAGGCTAATGCAAACTGGAGCTTGCCTTGTTGCTGTTTGTTGTAGGCTAGCTGTTCCTCTGGAGTGATGAAGTATAAGACTTCAGGCTCCTCCTCAACCTTAGCGACTACAAGAGATAAATACATATATCTATCAATTTGTATGCATGTGAATTTGAAGTTGAATTTGATAAGACCATAAGTACTGCTAGACGGGCCCAATGACTATGAAATTTTTACTGAGGTTTGGATACAACCTAAACAGAGACTTGGCAAAGTTTCATTTGCAGCAAAACTCATTTGAGCCCTCCACAATTAATTGTGTACTTGGCCTTAATTGGAGCTCTTAGGGTGTTCTAGGGATTTTCAAGGAGCAATCCATGACCTTCTGAAAACTAGATTTTCATAGGTTTCTAATGGAGTTGGTTTCACTTAATTTGAAGGTATCTAGCTAAAGATATGAGCTAAACAGTTTCAGGGAAAATCTGAAAATGTTTCTCGACATTTTCCATTTTCTCTGGAACAGTTTTACTAATGACACCATTAGACGGATCAAATGAGCTTAAATGGATCTGAAATTTTATGGTAGCTCATTGATATTATGGTGAACATCCTAGCCAAATCTCAGAATTTTCCACTACAGGGTTCGCCAGTTAAAATTTTAAACAGATTAAAATTTGAAGAATTAATTCTGGAGAAATAAGGATTTTCATAAAGTGAAATTTTATTTGTTGAAAAGTACTCAGGGAGCTGAATCCAATAAAATTTGGTTCACTTGATTTGGAGTTTCCTAGCCAAAGTTATGTGGGTTTGAAGTTTGAACTAAATCTGAAAATCGGGGAAAAGTTTAAATTGCTGCTCGTGGGACCGGGGCTACGTATCGACTCCTCAGCGGCTGACACACGGGGCTACGGAGTATTTCGTGCGCAGCCACAGATGATCCGGTGCCGCAGCATATCCCCGGTCTAAATATCCGCTTGCTGACACGTGGGACTGGGTGCTTCTTCAACCTTCCGACATCCCGCGCTCGGCCGCCGCCCCCCTCGCCGGAGTGCTCGCCGGAGGGGCTCTGCCGTGCGCCAAACTCCAAGATTTTTGTCGTCTCTGCCTAATCCCACACGGGGAACATGGTGCTGGACTTAGATCGACATGACAACCACCGGAGCATGGCTGACGGCGAGCGGCAGCTTCGGAAGAACTTCAGCCATGGCGGTCGGGCTTCCTAGCACCCCAAACGATCGAGCAAAAGGTCGTAGAGCATCAGTGCACCCTAGGGAAGGTTGACATGAACTAAGGAGCTCGGAAACGGCCGCAACTACGATGTCACCGTGCGACCTAAGTCAGAAACCTGAAATCCTTGCAAAACTCAAAGAACAGTGGCTACACCCAACGGTTCTTCGAAGTTTCGGATCCTATAGACTCTCACAGATGTCTAGAAGTAGTTCTCTACATTAGGTGATGAGTGGTGCGGTGTGTCTCATGAATTTTGCGAATTGGTCCGGCGGTCTCTTTTGTACACCGGCGCAAAATCGTGAAATTCCAGCATCGGCAGCTCATGTCACGCCGCCGGAGCTTGCGGTAATGAAAGAGGGATCGATGGAGAACCTCTTTGCTGTTCACAGCTCAGAGAAAGGTGGACTGTGGTGGCCGGAAGAGTTGTTCCCGTGGTGGTGGCTCGAGTTGAACCGAGGAAGAAAGATTTGGCGTGGTGGAGCTCGAGGAGGGTCGATCACGGTCTGAAACCATTGCGAGAACATCGAGCAAGGGTCGGCGAACTCGGTTGCGGTCTCAGCTCGCCGTGACAACCACTGGTTCAGCCGGGCGACGGTGGAACCGAGAGCTCGGGTGAGCAGCAATGTGCAGCGGGTTTCTGTGCAGGAGGATGTCGGAACAGCGGTGAGATGAGGATGGGACGGCTCGGGCGCGAGGATAAGAGGGCAGAGAGGTGGTTCGGTGGCCAGAGGCAGCAAGCAGCTGCTGTCCTCACTGTTTCCTCGCTGTGGCGCCCGCTCTGTCGAGCGCATGAAACCGGGCTCGGTTGTTTCACTCGGTTTGATCACCGGTTAGGCTGACAGGAGGGCCCCACAACTTGTTTAACCTCCGAAAGTTAATTTTCCCCACTGCACTAAACAGTAGAGACACTAGTACCCTTGGTGAGTTGATCAAATTTTAAAATGGCCAATTGAATTTGAATAATTCAAAGTGGAATTTGACTTGATTAAGTTTGCAGCAAAGGTTTAGTTGAAATTCGAACTTGATTTGAATTTAGCCAAAATAGCTCATGTCAAGATTAATTCCAAATGGAGTAAAAATTGGTGTGTGAGCTCACAAAAATGTGCTGAGTGTGAATATGAATCCCACTTTTGAATTCATGGGATGAAAAGAGATTGAATTTTAATTTGAGTTCAAACTAGCCTCTTTCTAATTATACCCAAAAATACCTCAAAAAGTTTTGGATTTGGGTGAAATTTGGCATGAGCATTCCTAGCAAGGTGTAGGAGTTTTTCATATGTTCAGCCCCTATATGATGCATGTGAGAAATACCACTTTTGCATACCACTTTTGCATTCTGTGAGTTTATCCACTAATGACCATATTGATTGTATTTACATGCTCTTCAAATGTGTTCATAAGTTTTCCTCAAATGAGGTGTGTGTGGTGTAATGAACACTTTGATTGTGTGCAAAAACTTAGTCCCTTACATCTATCCACTCTGCCTCTCCCATGTACTCTACCCTCAAGTACTGGTATAGGCACACCAATCTGTTTTCCACCAATGATGTAGTCAGCGCAACCCTGAATCACTTCTTCCGTAGTGTTGCCTTCCATAATTGAACCCTCTGGGTGAGCACGATTCTGCACATAACACTTTAATACTGTTAAACATCGCTTTGATGGAAACATATGATGTAAATATAGTGGCCCAAATGCTTTTATCTGATCCACGAGATGTATGATTAGGTGTCCTTGCATACCAAAAAAGGATGGTGGGAAAAACATCTCAACCTTGCACATAGTCTTCATGATGTACGGTTTCAGATAGTCGAAGTCTTCATAATGTGGGGACCGGGTCCTGCACCCTCCAGGATATCGCATTGGGTGGTGCCGTGTTAGGCGACACCAAACAACACATGCAGAAATGAAACCAAAACATAGACAAACACGTATTAAACAACAGTTCTGTTTTTACAAAAATCATGTACACAAAAATATACAACAGCGGAAAATATAACTAAAGTTGCAGCAGAAATACAACTATGGTCACTCTCATGAACCTAGCTAAGCAGTAAAAGAATTATCCCACCCGAGAATAAATCTTTCTAGCAGCACGAAGTTGAATCGGCGGCAAGCAGGGTTACCGTGACCATGCAGCCAAGAATGTCGCTGTATACATGAACCTTCTTGATATACAAGATTTTACCTACAAAACATCAACACTGCAAGAGTGAGCATGATGGCTCAGCAAGATTTAACCGTCTCACCTAAATCATGCAACTCTACATGAAGATAACTTAATACATGGAAGCTGAAAATTTGTATATGAACTCGCCTACAAGTTCGTCCTTAATTTTCAGATTTCAGCCAATAAATTAATATCCTTGTGCCAAGCAACAACGGAAATCCACAAAACAAGAAACACTTCATCATGATGTTACTTGCCCAAGGTGGAAAAATAAACTTTAATTTGCTCTATCTCTGCATCATACATGGTTATCATGCAAAACAATTATCATATCAGCATATAACTTCCAAACTGTTACCACCAAAGTTTAATTAATACGTCACAACTCAGTGAGCAAGCGGTACTCATATCTGCGAGAGACGGTGATTCGAATTAAACATTGCCCGGCTTACTCGACACATACGCAGGACACCCGACTGTAGAAAAGGTTGCACCATCTCGGGCTTGTATTGGTCTAACGAGACGGCATCGTATGCCTCTACAACTCGGTTAACCCAGTACACCAGTTTACTAGGTCCCATTAACCACTAAGCATCAGGTACACATCTCAATACTTGTGCAAGGGGCCACACATGATAACAGTCCTTAATCGACACAGGCAGGGCTACTCGATCAAGACCACGACTTGTCGCTGCCTACACCCTCTGCCCAGTCTCATATTCAGAAATACAAACCTTAGTTTGGTCGAATAAACCATACCTGTGTGAAGCCGAATTATTACTCGCGAGTAGATTCCAACTACTCGACTTCTACCAGATGTCATATCCTATTTATCATAGCAATATTCTACAGTGGGGAAATATTCTACCCTTGATTCCAGGGGATCGTTTGGACATGCATTTAGAGTATAAATCATTCCTGACTTAAGGCACAAATAATCTTTAACCCACGGTAGTGAATAAAGTAAAAACTTTATAAAGTGACTTAAATGCAAACCGGAGCTTACCTTTTGTTTTGCAGGTTACTAGAGCCAGATACAACAATTAAATATCTTCTGTAAATCGACGATCACTTGCCCCAATTGATTCTGATCCAAGCTCCAAAAGTTCAATGAAGATCCACGTCGATACTAGATGTTACGAAAATGCATACACAAACAAGTATAAATAATTTTCTATCAAGGCATGGGTATAGAGATAATACTAAGAACTGATATTAGAACTTTATTTGAGATGATTAAAGTTTTTGGAGATGGATTGAGAAAAAATGGATCAAGTTATTGAATGTCTCCTCGAGTGTTTTTACTCACATAGGAAGCGTACACAGAAAAAGAATGTTACAAAGATCAAACTGAGCTGAAAATTTCTACGTGAGTTCCTTATCACAATAAACAATTTTGGATTAAAATTCAGGAATTTTCATTGAGTAGTTCTCCCAAACTAATTCATTAAACAATTATGATTAAAAGAACTAATTCTGAAGTAATTTGCATTTTCATGCCAAATAAATTCAAAGACAATTTCAGGCATAGCTTATAGAGTATGCATGAATTTATTTGGTATTTTTGTAGCTAAGGATTGAGCAGAACAAATTTCTAATTCTCAGCCAATATGGGTGAACAGTAAAATGTTCTCTGTACATTTTTAAACTCTGAAATTTTCTAGTTAAATAAAATCCAATTGAGATGAAACTTTTACAGGAGTTCAACAATATTCCAAAGAGTAAGGCAAAATTTGGGAATATTTGGATGAACCAAACTCTCTCAATAATTCTTTTACTAAAACACTTCAAAGAATTATCCGGAAAATATTATTGACTTTCATACCAATTAAATTAGATATTTGGAAACATATTTTCAAACTGAATCCAACCCAATTTTAATAACTAATTTTGGAGGTTCCTAGCAAAAGTTATGAGGTTCTAAGTTTGAATTGTATTTGAAAATTCTGTTTAAATTCAAATGAAGGTTAGAGTCACTGACAGCACGGTCCAACTCGAATCAAAATGGTTCACTCTAAGTGTAGCCACACCTAGGGCCATAATGTTTAAATGGTGTAGACACATTAGATCCCAAATTCGTAGAAGATCAGAGAAATAACCCTCACAGTCACAGACAGCTGGATCCAACACTTCATCTTCTACCTCCAGCCCAAGCTGCTCTTTTTCTCAACTGTAGCGGTGCTCTCCGGTGAGCCTCGCCGTCCCTGCCCCTCCAGCCTCCTGTGCATCTTATATCTGCCGCTAGGGCCTAAGTTTGCATGAGCAACCGATTGGTGGGGTCGTACCAAGCTGAAACAGCCCGGAAAACATGCTCCGAACGTGGCAGCGGACTGTCAAACTCCGGCGAGTCCGTCCTCCATGCAGGAGGCACCAAATATTGCGCCACTTTGTCCTATAGAATTAGTGGACTATGGAGATCACAGTTCTAAATGAAACTCAGTAAGAAATCAACTGGAAATCACCTCTCCACAGAGAGCTAGGGTTTCAGTAGCTTTGAAATTGGGAAAAAGTGGAAATTCTGATTCTGTGTTGCATAATTTTTTGTGGGATTTGTTTCTACAGCTTCAAAACAGAGTATAGAAGACATGCTAGGATTTCATTGAATCCTAAAGCTTGCTGCAGAAAGATTTCAAGATTACAGAGAGGTTTTTCAAAGTATTCTCACCAAAGGGAATGTGCAGAGAACTTGACGATCATTGGACAAAACTTGAATTAATTTGGCAGACAGTAACTAGGCACCAAGGCACATACAAAACTCCATTGGAATGCGGGTTGAAAACATTTGGTTGATGCTGTCCGCGGTGAACTGCTTGGCACACTGGTGTTCTGTTCTTCTGAGGAAAACAACGAAGAAGAAAGCTGGCTTCGATGCACGGCTATTAGAGAGGAATCAAGCAAGCACGCTGGTGAGTCGTCTTTGCATGAGACGCTGTGGCAACCGGGGAAGCATCCATGATTTCCTCCTCTGCTCACGCTCATGCAATGGAACAGAGGAAAGTTCACTTCTATGCTTCCTCACTCACTGCCATGTGGGCCCCAGCTTACTCATGCTCGTCCAAACACTGCTCTCAACTTTCTGGGTCTAATTTTTATCGCCACTAAATATCTTAGTTTGAAATTGGTATTGAATTCAAACTGAATCATTTTGAACTGATCAACGTTTTGAATTCAAACTGAATTTGAATTTGCAATTCAAATTCAAAATCATTTCTTTATGAATTTGGACTGATTTCTGCTCTGAATTTTTACCAATTATATTGTTCAAACTTTACAAAGATTTGAGAACAATTTAATAAATCATTTGGAGACTTGTGATGAGATCAAAATTGAATGAATTCAGATTTGAAATGATCATTCCAAATATGATCTGAAATCATTATATTCCTTAATTTATGTAAAAGTCCCAAAAAATGTGAATGCAAAGAAACGGATGTGTGTGCATCATTGTGTTTCTGGTTCATGAAAAAGGGGACTTACAAAAACTTTCTTACACGTGATGATGCACAAGGGTGTCCAACCAAACGAGCTCTCAAGTCCATTTGAAATGTGTTAAGCCACGGTTGAATTAAACACCATGTGTAAAGCTCTCATGGGTAGAGGAAGTTTAAATTCCGATATTGAACTCAATTTGTTCACTTAAATTCAAAGGTGGTCATTTCAAAACAGGAATACCAACTGTGGTTCGAAAATTCCTATTGGCAGTGGCCAACTTAAAATCAGGTTTTGCATTTGAATTCCTCAGGTTCAATGTAGTGGGAATACAAAGTTTGAAGGAATTTAAAGATGCTTGCTATTCCTTTCAAAGAGAATCTTGAACTGCATGGGAATTCAAATTTTGATTTGAATTTGGAGGAAGCGTGATCAATTGTCCAAATGGACCCAAAAATTTAATTATACACATTTGAATTGATCACCTGCCAAAGTGTAGATAATTGTTGGGAGGATAAGGCGAGGGAAAGTTGGTGGACCCACTTGTCATTGGGGCACATAGACTAATACCCGAAGCTTTCTTCCTCTGTTTCTACCCGAACCCACCATCCGAGCGCGTTTCACAGCGATCTTTGAACAGCAAAAAGGTGCGCCAATATCTCCTCTTCATGCTGCCGCAAACATAGGCCATTCCTCCACGGGAGCTACGGGAATTTCTAAATTACCGATGACATGTTCATAACCCGTGGGTGTATAGTTTTCCAAAATTCATGATCAGTAGCGGTTCTTTGCTCATCCTGATCATGGAATAGGATAGAGACCTCCTTGTGAGCCACTGAGATAAAAAACCAAGGAGAATCATCGAGCACAACGGTGTTCTTTGAGTTTTAGCAATTGCCGCTGGTTTTTGACCTAGAGCGCACCATGACATAGTATTTGGAGGCGTTTCCAATGCCTTTGGCTTACATGACGACCTTTGCCATGAGTCACTGGTGCTCTAGAGCGAAGAAACCGCAAGTTTGGGTTGGTAAGGGAGACGGCCGACGTCGCCGGACATGGACCAAAACCGGCGCCCATCGCCCGACCATTTGCGGACCGCTAGAGCCCACACCGTCCCCAAAAATGGCTTCCCCAACCTCCAAAACCCCTAACCGGTGAAATTTGGGCCGGGAGACGACCGGGGGGGGGGGGGGCGAGGGGCCGAGGGGGAGAACTGCTGCCGGCGAGGTCGCACATGCGGGAAGAAAAGGGCTGGAGGTTGAAGAAGAGGTGCCGGCCCCACCTGTCAGCGGCAGTAGTTTAAACCGGGATTGGATGTATCCTGTGATCTGGTGTGACTGCGTGCTGGACGACCCTGTGGCCCGTGTGTCGGCTCACCTCATTGCCTGCCATTTAAACAGTGGGTCCAGGTAGATTTTCTGTGGGAAATTAATTCCAGATTTCAAGCAAAGTTTAGAAATTCATAACTTGTGCTAGGAAACTCCAAATTGGTTGATTCAAATTGGGTTAGATTCATCTTTGCAAGATATATCCAAATGTGCAACCCAATTGTATGAAAGTCATTATGTAATTATGGAAAATTCTTAAAACTTTTCATCAAAAGAATTTTAGAGGGAGTTCGGTTCATCCAAAAATCCTCAAATGTTTCCAGAATGTTCTTTAGGATGTTAATGAACTCCTATAAAAATTTCAGCTCATTTGGAGTTGATTTGTTAAGGAGAATTCTGATTTCAAGTTGCTGTGTTCAAATGAATACAGAAACATTTTCAGAGAATTTCCAGAACTTGGAAATTCAGTTCTGGGAAATTCCTAGGAAAATTCATGTATGCTCCCTGAGGTATGTTTGAAATTTTGGTTCACTTGAATTTGCATGAAAGTACAAATTTATTCAGAATTAACTCCTTTTTGCCTAAATTCTTAGGGAATTGTTCTGAGTGAACTAATCATTGAAAAATTCTGAATTTTGGTGCAGATGACTTTCTTGTGACAAGGAACTCAGATGAAAATTTTCAGCTCCATTGGAGCTTTGGATTATCACTGTCCTGTTTAACCTCTTTAGATGAGTAACACACAAGTGATGAAATGCTCTTATCACTTGATCACGTTGCTTAACCAAAACCCAAACCACTAGCACCAGTGTCATTTTAAATTCTTAAATGGAGTTCCAGTTTTAAACCTGTCATTAGAACTTGACAGCAAAAGCTTTACAATTAAACACATATGCATATTCATAACGTGTAGCATCTACGTGAGGATTGTGAAGCAATCGAAGTGGAGATCAAAGAGGGAGGAAAGCGAGTGATCAAGTCTCAAGTGGTCTTCACTAACTGAACATTATATGCCAGTTACCTGCAAAACCAAGGCAAGCTCCGGTTCGCATCTAGTTGTTTTATAAAGTTTTGCTTTGTTCACTATTATGGTTTAGAGTTTGTATGTGCATTAGGTTAAGAATGATTTATACTCCACATGCATGACCAAATGAATCCTGGAGTCAAGGGTAGAATAGTTTTCCCCACTGTAGAATATTGCCATGCTAAATAGGGTATGACATCTGGTACAAGTCGAGTAGTTGGAATCTACTCGCGAGCTATAGTTTGGGATCACACGGGCATGGTTTAAAAAGAGGCAAACTAAAGTTTATATTTCCAAAGATGTGACCGGGAAGGAGGGTTAGGTAGCGACAAGACGAGGTCTTGGTCGAGTAGCTCTGTCTGTGTCGGTAAGGACCGAGCCATGTGCGGCCCCGGGAGCAAGTATTAAGTTGTGTACCGGATGCTTACTGCTATATGGGACCCAGGAAACCGATACATCAGGTTAACTGGATTGTAGAGGTATACCACATCGTCAAGTTAGACCTATGAGACTGAGACGGCGCGACCACTCCTACAGTAGGGTATCCTGCGAAAGGTAGACACATACGACGTAATGAAGGATGCCAGATTTGGGTCTTCAGAGGTGGACGTATGTGTCGAGTTATCTGGGCAGTGTTTGATTCGAATCACCGTCCCTCGCGGATATGAGTACCTCTTGCTCGCTGTGCTGTGACGTAATAATCAAGTTGTGTGATAACAGTTTGCAAGTTCTAATTGCTGTTATGCTAATTCAAATTGCATGAAAACCATGGATGAAGTAGTGATAGAGCAAATTAAAGTTAATTTTTTCCTTGGGACAAGTAACAATGTAATGAAGCATTTCTTGTTTGATTGTGGAGTTCCAATGTTGCTCGGCGCAAGATCACTACTGTGATGGCTAAAATCTGAAAGTTAAGGATGAACGTGTAGGCGAGTCTTTATGCAACTTAATTGTTTACTGCCTTAAGTTACCTTCATGTAGAGTTGCATGCTTTAGGAGAGACGGTTAAGTCTTGCTGAGACTTTGTGCTCACTCTTGCTATATGAGTGGTTTTGCAGGTTAACATAGACACGTATGAAGAAGGTTGTTCGGTGAGACTTGGAGACTCCAAGTCATGTAACACTTGGAGAAACCAGCCGCTGCCATGTCTTCGTGTTGCTAGCGAGAGGAGTCCGCGGGCTGGACCACTTCTCGAGTGCTCATTAGTTATTCGACGTGAGCTGTTCATAGACTTCCGCTGTAGCTATTTGATGTAAACTATTTACAAAGAACACTTATAAGCTTCCGCTTTTGATTTATGAAATACAGTTTCCTTATATGTGTGCTGTTGGGTGCCGCATAACACGGCACCACCCAATGTGATTCCCGGGCGAGCGGCACGGCCCTGTGACACGGGTCTCGGGTCCCCCTCAATTTATTCCTCTGTTCTGCATGGAATAATTTCTTTTGTCCAATAATCCTTCACTACTTGGAGGACAATAAACCAAATCATGTACACCCACATTGCATAACTTAATTTGAGGCAAATCAGATTTGAATTGACTAATCCAAATCAGTTCTGATTTTTCTTCTAGCCAATGCTTTATTTATTTTTCTGATTTTTGACCCACTCATATTTTAGAAACTTACCAATATGAATCGCACCCATATCAGAACTATGAGGGTCCAAGTGTGTTCATATTTTGGCAGTAAGTTAATTTGAACTATTAGTTCAAATATGAAATAACGTTCCCTATTGGATTGAGCTAATCCACACATGATGTTGAACCAAAATAGGTTGAAATATTCAAATGAATATTTGGACCAGTTTTTCTGAACATTCCTATTTAACTGCTCACTAGGGTTTCATAACTTAAAATATGAACCTTTTGTTCAATGCTTCACTTCTTTTCAATACAACGTTTTTCTTTTTCTCTCTCTTGATTGTTGTTACTTGTTCTTCTCATTTGTATTTGAATTTTGCTTTCCAAATAGAACTCATGTTGTGTAGTTAGATTTCCAAACTTCACATGAACATTCTTGTTCAAAACCATGGTTAAAACCATTTTCTTGAATTTGGAACATAACTTTGTACATTATTCAAGTTTCCACCTTCACATTTTTGGGATTTTTACATCCCCCCTTAAATGAATCTCGCCCTGAGATTCACAATTAAGAACAACATCGGTAGGGTGAGTACCGGGCATAAGCTTCCAACAGTTCCGGATGATTGAACTGTAAATATTCCTCGCTTACCCACGTAGCTTCATTAGACGTGTGATTTTTCCATAGCACTTTGAAAAATCACAATGTCCGGTTCCTTGTCTCGCGAGTCTTCTCATCAATTATCTGGGTCGGATATTCAACATAAATGAGATCCGGCTTCAAATCTGCTATGCCTTCCGTGAGAATTTTGTTGGAGCTTTTAAACGCTCCCGCAACTGAGATATGTGGAAGAGGTTATGAACTCCAGCTAAGGCTGCCGATAACTCCAAGCAGTATGCCATGGTTTCACATCTCTCAGTGATGGAAAATGGGCCAATAAAACATCCTTTTGCTCTGAAGCACTGAATTCCTTTCATCGGAGATACACAAAGATATTTGTGGTCTCCAACTTGAAAGTTCAGAGGACAACGTCTTTTATCCACATAACTCTTTTGTCTTGACTGAGCGGCTTTGATATTTGCTTGGATGATCTCGACTAGTTCTTCCGCTTCATTAACTAAATCCACTCTGAATATGACACACTCACAGGATTCACACCAATTGAGTGGTGTGTGGCATTTCCGGCCATATAGTGCTTCATATGGTGCTGTTTTAATACTTGATTGATAACCATTATTATATGAAAACTCCGCTAATGGCAGCTGGTCATCCCAATGTTTCCCCTAGTAGATGGTACATGCTCCGAGCATATCTTCTAGAATCTGATCCACCCTCTCGGTTTGACCGTCAGTTTGAGGGTGGTATGCAGAACTCCGAATTAATTTTGTTCCCAAAGAGGCAGGTAGCTGCTCCATGAAACGAGCAACGAACAAAGATCCTCTGTTGGAAAAAATTGTACGGGGAATCTCGTGCAAACATAGAATCCGTGAGATGTACAATTCTGCATACTGCTTTGCCTTGTACAAAGTATACACCAGAATGAAGTGGACTGATTTTGTTAATCGACCCACGATTACTCAACTACAATCATGCTTCCAGAATGTGAGAGGTAATCCGATGATGAAATCCATACTGATGTCCTCCCATTTCCACGCTGGAACACTTAATGGTTTAAGTGCTCTCGCTTTCTTCACATGATCAGCTTTTACCCTTCTACACATATCACACTCAAACATGTATTTAGCAATTTTCCTCTTCATCTTTACCCATTAGACTTTATTTTTCAGGTCCTAGTACATTTTATTGTTGCCAGGGTGGATTGAATACTTTGACATGTGAGCTTCATCTAAAATTTTCTTCTGCAGTTTCAGATTCCGGGGTACCACAATCCGGTTGTTGGACCATATAGTTCCTTCATTATTTTATCAGAAACACTTCATTTCACCATTCTTAATCCGCCTTTGTATATGACTCATAGCCATGTCTCTCTGTTTATCCTTGATAATTTCTTCTCGAATAGTTGGGACAAGAGCAAGATTATACAAGGACCCATATGGAATCACTCGTAAGTTTGGTTCCTTATCTTCACTTACATTTGCAGCCAAAGTATGAACATGAGCTTTTGTACTAAGTGCGTCGGCAACTACATTCGCTTTGCCGGGATGATAGTGAATCTCAAGTTCATAATCTTTGTGTAGGATCGAAGAGCACGTGAAAAGATACCAGAGCGGGGTGAACGGTAGATTTAAACTTTTTAGCGGAAGCAACAAAAACCCCCTTGGTAGAAAATCGACCTGTTAAAGAAACCGTGTATCTGACTGATCTCAATGTATTCAACCGTGACAAAAGTGATATATATTATAGAGAATCAAGCCACGAAGACACGCCAACAAGAATCACGGAAATCCGTCAAAATAACTCAAGTTATGATCAAAAGATCAAACGAGGGTCAATCTGTTCTACTCGAGTAAAAACCAGATCTGCAGCACTGTAAACAAACTCGTGTAGATCAGAAACTACAAATCCAATGACCGTGAAATTTTCACATATGATAGATAATCAAGTTTTGAAGACAACCCAAAAAGAATCACGTCAATTAGATCTGTAAAACTCGAGTTATAATCAAAACACCAAAGCACTATCGTGCTGTCCAGAAACTCGACGAGAAAGACTTGACAAAAACAAGTCGGACGAATAAGGCACAAAAGCTACTATAAATTACAATTTTTAGTGATCAAAACATAAGAGGAACAGCCCAAAGTCGTGCCCTCCACGAGCCTTGTCCTCCCTTGCTTATATAACCAGCCCTAAGACCAACTCAATTCAAACTAGAACTCCTACTCCTACTTGGATTCAATATGTAACTTTCCAATACTGCTCAAGACTCTTCTATATGCAGATAGAAGCAATCTTAAGACTTCCAAACACCTTAGGAACGTCCCAAACATTCCTAAAAAAATCTACTTCATGCTTAACATGAAATCCTATTATAACCAACTTGAAACTTTCCATGAACAAACCATAACCGCCTCAGCCGCAGCCTGAGCGCAAAATCCAGCCGGCTGAACCTTTTCAACCATATATCCACTTCCATATCTGTTCACCACGCCTTGGAACAATGTAGACGTCCATGCACTCTTTGCACATGTGCAAACACCTTCCAACGACGTCCACGATACCTTCATATGCATTGTTCTTGATCCAAACATGTTGCGCGACCTCCCGATCAACTCAACCACAATTCCTCCCGAACTTAGTTGTTGAACCTCATCTTCTCCCTAAGATTAGTTCAATGGATCCCATCACCAGCGATATCTTAAACTCAAGCAACACCTGCACATGAAAAATAACCAATACTTTCGAGCACAAGTCTGCAACTTGACTCAAGTTAGTTTTGAAGACCACAACACCTTACGTGAACACCTCACATAAGCATGTTGCAAACCATAGCAAAATGTTAACCACCATAAACAGCCATAACATTTCAAAAACTTAGTAAAATAATACTAAGCAAACTTTCCATAGATGTAAAGCAAGTTCGAAACATTTGCATGGTAGAAATAGAACCATTGCGATTTAGCTCCGAACCTTGCCAAAGCTAACCGGACCTTGAGCCGGAGCTTACCAAAGCTAGGAGAACCTAGCACCGGAACTTACCAAAGCTAGTAGGACCTACCGCCGGAGCTAACCAAACACATATCGGACCTAGCCATAGCAAGTCCGACCTCACGTCGGATCTTGTCGGAGCTCGGAGCTAGAGTCGGACCTTGACAAAAAGAGTGTTTTGGCAGAATTCAAAACATTTATTGTCATAGCCAATGTATTCAGCACACATAGGTCTCGCAATCTACCCCTTGATGAATGCATTAGCAACACCACTTAAAATCCGAACATTGGCTTATTCACATGAAAAGTTTTTGAAAACAATCAAATGAGAAAGAAATTTTGAAACAAAAATTTCTCCCCCTATACATATTTATCCCCCTTTGTAAATCAGAAATAAAATGAGAAGAAAAACAAAAATTCTCCCACTGAGAAGAATCGTGTCAAAACACTTGTGAATCGTGCAATGTGTGATTAATTTCTCCCCCTTTGACAATGTATTCAGCAATGTTAAAAAGAAAAATTTTAATTGTTATGAGCATATTTATAACATATACATATAAAACAAAGCTCATCCAAGACATACTATCAAGTAACTTACACTATCACACCAATGAGATACATAAAGTAGTGTAAGCCATGCTAGAGATCAAGTATAATTTTCAATTTAAGCAAGTCATGATCTCACAAACTTAACTATGTCAATATCTGAAAGCATGATTGTCGCGGACCGGAATCCGCTCATCCAGCATCGCAGAGGGTGGTGCCCCACGATGCGACACCCGACAGCACACATTATAAGGATACATTGTATTACCTTGAAAACCAACTGAAATTGTACAAACTAGTACAATACTCTGTTACAAACTAGTGTTTATATTACACAGCGGAAGCTAAATTTGTACAACTGACACCCGTCTACCTAGCAAAAGTCGGTTGCCCAGCCCTAGGACAACCCACACTAGCTGCACTCTTCAGCTCAGCGCGGCGTGTACGGCTCCCACTCAGCCGTGGTCCCCGACGGAGGGTAACCCTCGCCGGTGGAGTCGTAACCCAAGTCCGTGGGTGGCTCCTCACCTGAAAAAGACTTAAGAAGCAACCATGAGCAAGACGGCTCAACAAGACTTCACCGACTCACCTAGGCACAAAACTCTACATGTAGGGTACAATGAACATGGGGCAGTAAAATTTCAGCAAACGGACACGCCAACAAGTTCATCCTTAGTTCATCTTTTAGCCACAAGTTAACAGTTCACGGAGATGAAATTTATTGAGCAATATCTGGTGGCACACAGGTAACAATACAATTATATCATACCAGCAATATTGAATCATCACATTTCATACATTAGCCTACGCCACGACTCAGTGACCAAGTGGTACTCTTCACCGCGAGGGACGGCAAATTGACTCGATATACACCTGCAGGGACACCCAAAGAGCACGTCACATACGCCCACCCGTGGAGCTGCACAGCACGCTCACTAGATGTCGTACGGGACAACCTTTCACCCAACAGCCCAAACGTCGAACCGGTCGCACCGAAACGAGCAGGAGGTTCCCTACACAGAGCATCTCTCTATGCCCGTTAGCAGATTTCCACCTTGCTGCCCTCAGCCTACACCTATACATCGGCGCGTTATGCCTCGACGCCCGGAGGTTTAGGATACATCGGTTTATCGGGGCCCATATATCCGATATGCCTTCGGTAAGTTCAAACTTTATCAGCGTGGGCCGCACACGGATCGGTCCTCAATCGACACGGACAGGGCTGCGCACACAAGACTTCCTCTTGCTGCGCCCTAGCCCCTGCCTAGTCTCATTTTCATTACTAAAGTGATCTCACCTCACTCGAACCAATCCCGTGTGTCCCAAGCCTAACTCGCGAGTAGATTTCAACTACTCGACTTGTACCAAAGTCCTATGAATCATTAAGCATAGCCTGTCTACTCGAGAACTTAGACACTACCCTCACTCTTTTAGGAAGCATCTAGTTATGCATTTGGGTTTCATCCATCCTACACCTAATGCACATCCATACCTCACACCAAACATGTAAACAAAGCAAAACATTATAAAAGGGTTAATGCAAACCGGGGCTTGCCTTGTTGCTGCTGGTCAGTAGTTAGGGCTTCGTCCGGAAGAAGGAAGTCGAGCACTTCCGGAGTCTCCTCGCCTTCAGCGACTATACGTAGACCACATGCTATATGTCAATTTAAATGCAATGTTTGAACTTGAATAAGTATTACCATAACTCTAGCTAGCCCTCCCCTTTGGTTCTGAAATTTTTATGGTGGCTTGGTAGGGTCCTAACCAGAGTCTTGACCAAGTTTCATTTGAAACAAAGTTTATTTGAGCTTTCTACAAATAAAAACATATTTGGTCAATATTAGAGCCTCTAAGGAATTCCAGGGGTTTTGATGGCTCCAACCATTACTTTCTGGAAACTATAATTTAAGATGGTTCTAATGGAATTGGTTTCATGTCATTTGAAGAATTCTAGAGGAAGTTATGCCCTAATCAAGATTTGAGAAAATCTGAAAAATGTTTATGTACATTTTTCTATTTTCTCAGGGCAGTTCACTTAATCACACCATTAGGGGGACTAAATAAACTTGGATGAGCCTGAAAATGTTACTGTGACTCAAGGATTTTCCAATGAACCTCTCAGCCAAATTTCAGAATTTTTCATAAAGTAATTCTCCAGATAAAATTCCTAACAGTTTAAAATTTAGGGATTTAATTCTGGAAAACTATTAAGTTTCATGATCTGAAATTTGCATTGCTAGAAAGTACTCCAAATTTTGAGTTCAGCAAAATTTGGTTCACTGGATTTGGAGATTCCTAGCAAAAGTTCTATGCATTTGAAGTTTGAACTAATCTGGAAAATCCCAAAATGTTTAAACTCTGCGGGTGGGGCCCACTCTTTAAACCGGCCCACTGAGAACAAGGCCACACCGCAGCCCACGGGGTTTTACCCGTGCTGCCGGACTGAATCCCGGCCACAAGTGGATCCCCGCGCGAGAAGAGAGGCTGACCGGTGGACCCGCCCCCCCCCCCCTCGTCTACCTCGCGACGTCCCACGGCTTCCGTGCGGTGCTTCGCCAGAGCTCTCGCCGCCGGGCGTTCTGCCGCCCGACCTTTGATGAAACTCGCCGCCTGTGCCTAACTTGGCTCGGAGAACACGCTGGTGCCCTCACCGAAGCTCCGCGATGGCCGGAACCACGCCCGCGACGGTGACAGTGGCTCTCTCTGCTCCGGCGATGTCTCCCGAGCTACTCAGGGCCTTATTTTCCAAATGGTTTGCTCCTACAGCCCCGCTGTGGCATGCTGAGCACGAAAATGAGCTCGGTTGGCCATGGAAACGGCCGGATCTATGTGCTCACCGTCGACCTAGGGCTAAAATAGTGGATGCTCGAAAAACTTGAATAGCAGCGCCATGACTCGATGGTTTTCGATGGTCATTGATCCTAGGTGGCCGTGGGGATGTGTAGAACATGTTCTTATCTGGGTTTACGCAGTGGAGGGCCGATCACCACGAATTTCAGATTCTTTGCTAACTCGGTTCTTTGAGCACCGAGGACTAAGCGTGGAAATACTCTCCCTACAGAGCATGAAAGGGGGTAGGGTCTTCACCATGAGTTCGAGCAGCATCCGGTGCGCCTCTTTGCTGTTGATCTTCGGTGGTGAGAACGCCTGGATCAGCGGCACACCGAGGAGCTGAGGAGAGCGGCCGAGAGGTGAGCGTTTTCGGTTGAGAGCGCGTGAAAGCCAGCCAGTCGGCGTATGAGCTGCGAGGGATGACTTCGTGGGCAGGTGATAGCGCGGCGCAGGCCCCCAGCACGACACCAGCTCGTCGCGGTGGCCGCGTTGTGGTGGGGTTTCACCCGTGCGCTGGCGACCGCAGCTGTTCGACCGAGTGACTGAGTCGGTTTGATCTCTGTGTGGCTGACCAGTGGGTCCCTCCTCCCCTAATTCTTTTTCTGATTTTCCTTTCTGTTTCCACTGAAAATATCCCAGCTACTCACAATTGAATGTGAGACTTAAGCACCAAGTCACAGTTTGAATTTGGTTTCTCAAATTTGAAATTTGTTTGGCTAAATTTGCTTCACATTTGAACTTAAATTCAAATTCAGTTTTGAATTATTGTAAATTTGGCTCCCGACAAGATGAAGTCCAATGGGGATGAAAATTGGTGGACTAACTCAGAAAAATGTGCTGAGTTTGAATATGAAGCCAACTTTTGAATCCAAGTGATGAAAGTTGCTGCAATTTGAATTTACATTCAAATTGGCCTCTTTTTCAAATGCCTCCAAAAGTGCCTCAAAATGTGTTGGATTTGCATGAAATTTGGCCTGAACCTTCCCAAGACTATTTAAGTTCTAGGGTTGAGCTCCACCTCTCATGTTCATGTGTATAAATCCTACTTTGTGAAAGTTAGGTCTTTCCCCTCTAATCATCCTTTTGATGGAGGTTACTTGCTCTTCACAAGTCTTCACAAGATATCCACAACAACAGCTGTGGTGTTGTGAGGTGATGAAATTCTTTTGCAGGTCCCTTTTCTTGGGCTTTTACATCCCTCCCCCCTTAAAAGAATATCGTCCCAAGATTACAAAAGAAGTGACAGCGATGGAAGAGAGGATTACCCGTGATGAGACGCCATGAACTCCGGGTAATTTGAGCGAAGGAATTCATCGCTCTCTCATGTTGCTTCTTCGGCGGTGTGGTTACTCCAGAGTATCTTGTAGCACCACAACGTTCGTCTACGCATGGTCCGCGCTTTCTTATCAATACGTCAAATCCGGTTGCAGCTCGCCGATGTCTTCAGTGGGAACAGCAGCCGTATGCTTCAGACATTTTCGCAGTTGTGAAACATGGAAAACTTCATAAACACCGGCGAGAGATGCCGGTAGTTCCAGTCTGTACGCCACTGGTCCACACTTCTCCGTGATGGAATAGGGTCCAATGAATCGGGGAGCGAGTTTCCCCTTCATGCCAAACCGGAGCACGCCTTTCATCGGTGATACCCGGAGGTACACGTTTTCCCCGACGTTAAAGTGCAGCGGCCTACGCCTCTTATCAGCGTAGCTTTTCTGTCGGGATTGAGTGGCCTTCAAGTTAGCTTGAATCATCCGAATGCGCTCTTCGGCGTCGTTCACCACATCAACCCCGAATGTGACCCTTTCACCGGACTCGCACCAGTTTAATGGGGTGCGGCACTTGCAACCATAGAGAGCTTCATAGGGTGCCATCTCGATACTCGCTTGATATCCATTATTGTATGAGATTTCCGCCAACTGTAGGTGATCATCCCAGTTCCTACCGTGGTTGATGGCACATGCTCTTAACATGTTTTCCAGTACTTGATTCACCCTCTCTGTTTGGCCATCTGTCTGAGGGTGATAAGCGGAGCTCCTAATCAGCTTAGTACCCAATGCTGCGTGCAACTGCTCCCAAAAGCGAGATATAAATAATGCACCTCGGTCTGAGACTATGGTCTTGGGTACTCCATGCAAGAATAGGATTCTTGGGATATATAACTCCGCATATCTGTTGGCATGGAAATGTGTATGCACGGGAATGAAGTGAGCCGACTTGGTTAACCGATCAATGATTACACAAATGGAATCATGCTTGCTGGAAGTTAGGGGTAATCCCACAATGAAATCCATGCTCACATCCTCCCATTTCCATGCTGGAATTTTCAGTGGTTGCAGCAGTCTTGATTTTTTCATGTGATCAGCTTTCACTCGTCTATACGTATCACACTCGGATACGTACTTCACCACTTCCCGCTTCATCCGTGTCCACCAAAATTTCTTTTTCAAATCTTGGTACATTTTGTTGCTGCCCGGATGAATGGAGTATTTAGACAAGTGAGCTTCATCAAGAATCTTTTTCCTCAGCTCCATATCCCGGGGTACGACTATGCGATCATTGAACCATAGCGTCCCCTCATCATCTTTCCGGAAACATTTGATCTCCCCGTTGTCTATCTGTCTCCGGAGATGTGCCATACCCTTATCAATCTTCTGAGATGCAATGATGTCCTCCCTAATAGTAGGGATGAGGGCAAGGTTGTAGAGCGATCCATAAGGAACCAAGTATAAACTCGGCTCTTCCTCCTCCACCGGTGTAATGGTGAGGTTATGGACATGTGACTTCCGACTCAGCGCGTCGGCAACCACATTCGCCTTGCCGGGGTGGTAATGAATCTCAATCTCATAGTCTTTGATTAGTTATAACCACCTCCTTTGCCTCATATTCAGCTCCTTCTTGGTGAAAATATACTTCAAGCTTTTGTGGTCGGTGTAGAGATGCACCAAATTCCCCAGGAGATAGTGCCTCCACATTTTCAATGCCAGTACCACAGCAGCAAGCTCAAGATCATGAGTTGGGTAGTGCTGCTCGTGGTTTCGAAGTTGGCGTGAGCCATATGCGACCACACACCCTTCTTGCATCAACACGCAGCCGAGCCCGATACCGGACGCATCACAATACACGTCAAAGGGCTTAGTTGTGTCCGGTTTAGCTAAGACCGGGGCTGTTGTGAGATGCTTCACTAATGCTTGGAACGCTCCTTGACACGCCGTGTTCCAAACATATTTTGTTCCCTTCTTCAGCAATTCTATCATCGACTTAGCGAGCTTGGAAAAGCTTGGAATGAATCTCCGATAGTATCCTGCTAAGCCGAGGAAGCTTCTGACTTCATGGACTGAAGTGGGAGCTTTCCATTTCAGCACTTGATCGATTTTGCTTGAGTCAACCGCAATGCCTTCCGCTGAGATAATATGTCCCAAAAATGGCACTTGGCTGATCCAAAACTCACATTTGCTGAACTTGGCATAGAGCTTGTGGTCTCGCAATTGTTGAAGAATGATCCTCAAGTGTTCGGCGTGTTCTGCTTCTGTCTTGGAGTAAACCAAGATATCATCAATGAACACCACAACGAACTTGTCCAGCTCCGGCATGAATACCGAGTTCATGAGGTACATGAAATGTGCCGGAGCATTAGTGAGACCCAAAGACATGACGAGATATTCATATAAACCATATCTCATCGAGAAAGCCGTCTTCAGGATATCCTCCGCTCGGATTTTTATTTGATGATATCCAGAGCGAAGGTCCATCTTGGAGAACACACTTGCACCCACAAGTTGATCAAACAGGATGTCAATGCGGGGCAGTGGGTATTTGTTCTTGATGGTGACGGCGTTGAGCGGCTGGTAGTCCACATACAGCCTCATGGTTTCATCCTTCTTTTTCATGAACAGCTCCGAGCATCCCCAAGGCGAGGAACTCGGCCTAATGAAACCTTTGCTCAACAGATCATTGAGCTGTTCTTTCAGTTCAGCCAGCTCGTTCGGAGCCATTTTGTATGCTCTCCTTGATATGGGTGTAGTCCCAGGTACAAGCTCAATCTTGAACTCGACATCCCGCTCAGGTGGCATGCCCGGAAGATCATCCGGAAACACGTCGGGGTATTCCCGGACTACGGGGATGTCCTCTAACTTGAGAGCTTCAGCATTATTAATTTCTGAAACCTCTCGGACTGGATTGTCTAATATGAGGGCCTGTGGACGGTGTAGTTGGGAGTTGAGGTGAACCGTCCGTGATAAAGTTTCCAGGACAGCGCCATGGTACCTTAGCCATGACATCCCTAAGATTGCATCAATCTTCTGCCCCTCAAGAATAATCATAGTGGTGGGATATATCTCCCCACCTAAGCACAGTGGTGCTTTCGGAATCATCATAGTTGCTGAAATCTTTCCTCCCGGTGAGCAGATCATATAAGAGCACTCGGTTGGAAAGGCTTCCAGTTCATGCTTAACCACATATGATGCACTTATGAAGTTGTGCGTTGCACCTGAATCAAATAATATGATGATTGCTTGAGCGTTGAGAGTGAACGTACCCGCCAGCACGTTGTCTCCCTCTGGGGCGTCCTCATTGTCGAGGTGGTGAACTCCCCCAGTCTGCTGACAAACCTTCTTGACCGGAGGTCGGCCTAGAGCACCCCCCTGGAACTGGGCTTGCCCGCTGCTCTGCTGCCCCTGGGGACAGTCCTTCAAGAAATGACCCACCTGGCCACACGTGAAGCAGATGTAGAGAGGCGGTCATCCGCTGATCGGCGGACGGAAACCCGGGGCGCGTTGTGGCGGTGGAAACGCCCGGGGTACCGTCTGTTGCTGCTGTTGCGGTCGCGGTGATGGCATCGGCGGTCAGAACGGGGGTGGATGAAATGAACGACCCCCGAACTGCTGAGGCTCCGCCAGTGGATGCCACTGCTGACCAGATGGTGTCCGATACACCATACGGTATTCCTGGGGAGCGCCACCCCCACTGCTGGGTGGAGTGCTGCGCTTCCGCTGCTCAGCCGCCAATTCTCGCTGAGCGTCCTCTTGCATGATCGTGGCATTGACGAGGTCGTTGAAGGTGCCGAGATTCCATTAGACGAGATGCATCTTCATCTCGGGGTGTAACCCCCGATAGAAGTGCTCCCGTTTCTTCTCCTCGGTGGAGACGTAGTCCGACGCATATTGCGCCAGATGGTTGAAGGAACGGGAGTAGTCATGGGCACTCCTCCCGCCCTGCTTCAGCTCCAAGAATTCTTGGAACTTCCGCTTCATTATCCCGGGAGGGATATGGTAGGCACGGAATGCCTCCCGGAATTCTTTACACTCCACGGCATGGCCAGCCGGACGTGAGGCGACATAATTCGCCCACCATGCACCAGCGGCACCGTGAAGCTTCTGCGCTGCGAACAGAGTCTTTTGCCGCTCCGTACATTGGAGCAGCCCGAACTTGGACTCGATTGTCCGCAGCCAGTTGTCGGCCTCCAGGGGTTCTGCTTCTTCTGTGAACACCGGAGGGTGCGTACACATGAAATCCGAGTACGTCACCTCACGGAGCTCACGAGGCCCCCTATCTTGATGTCCCCCCACCTGGGACGTATTCTGCACGATCGTGCGGAGCAGGTCGGTCTGCTCCTCATGATTCCCCACCAGTGCAGCTATCACATCCGCTAGGATAAGCGGAGGCGGCGGTGGTGGTTGTTGTTGCGGGGTGCTGTCGTAGGCAGGTGGCTGGGAGTCATCGCCTCCCTGCTTGCTAGAGCCACCAATCTCATGCATGGTCCGAGTGCGAACCATCTGCAACCATACGACAATACACATCAGTACCGCAACATACCTCATGCAGTCCAATAGAATAGGCGTAAAACATAATGACAGTAAAACATGCGATACATCTCGTATACAGATAATGTAATAACTTTGCACAAGCTACACCATTACGAGACCAATTACACACTAGTTAAATCCAATTTTATGGACTTCCTCTTTGGAAGTTCATCTCAACTAGGTTTGGTCCCTACGAGACGTTAAAATCGCTTTGTCATCACGTAGACTACCCTTTTTATCTTCAATACGACACAAACATGGTTTCTAGCAAAAGAAGCTTGAGCAGGACATACACTCAAATCTTTCACTAGTTGAAGATAACTACTCATGAGTATGTTCTACCCCATTGGAAGTACTTAAACCCCCTAGGGTACAACAATCTCTCAAATGAGTTCAACTGTCATCCCTCTGCCAGAATGACCAGTTTCTACATATTCCAAATTTTGCTCTAGTTATGGGCATTTTCATGACTCAAGCTGAATACCAAAGTTAAAGTTAACTTCAGTATCTTTCTAACGATCATTTATTTGCCCTCATATCAGCTTTGTTTTAAAAGTTATGTTAATTCAAAGTCAACAGAATTTCTGGAAGAATTGTAACAGCACCTCCTTTGGGAAGTTGCTGTTTCCAACTCTGTTTTCCACCTAATTCTGTGCTGAAATTTCAGAAACTTTGAATTACATAGATACGACCCCTTTCCTAACCTTTCCAAAGATGTATCATATGATAATTTTAGATTTTTCTACAGGAAGTTATGCTTGAAAAACAGAACAGTCCAGAGAGTGTTTTTGCCTCTGTCCTGGTTCTGGACAGTTTACTAGCCACTGGAATTTCAGCCAGATTAAGGTGTGATTCAGCCCTGGAAGTCTACAACAAAGTTGTAGAGAACTTAAACACCTTCCCAGAACGATCTCCCACACCTCCATTGGCTAAATGATCTGTGAGTTATGCTCTGTTAAAGTTCAGCAAACTCACTGCCCAAAACAGAGCACTCTGTTTTTCAATCCTTTGGGACTACACTGATCAACTATCAAATTTTTCTACCCAACCAGGGTCCTAAATGTTAAAACTTAGTGATTTTAATTCCTTGTTATCATTATCTTTCATGCACATGCCTATGTTATATCGGTACTACGTTCCTCACAAAAGAAAAATCCTAACCGGATTATACCGACATATACGTCTCAGTTGTGGCACTAAACGGTCTCTCACACACGTTTACTACACGGAATACATACGTGGTTAGTACCTGCAGAAGACCACACAATAATGGTGCACTCAATGGTAATTTCTATTTCAGGCAGATCCATATTTGGTAAATACAAACGCCCGTATCATTGTCGTACGGCCGTCCTTGAGTTAAGTCACGTCTCAAGGTACGTGATCGTGTTTCAACACCACACGACGGGGAACCCGAGTATATCATGAACGGGTCGTCATGGTTGGGAATGTTATCAACCCAACGGATACCACCTACTGCCCTTCAGGGCACGCCAATGGCAAGCGCTGCATATGTCCTCCTTGGCTATTTCCAGACGAACACACTCTCGCATTACTGATCACGCGATGGGGTCTCCACTTACTTGCCTAATGCACGCTAGGGATCAGCGTTTCATATGAACTCAGGAACATGAAGAGTCCAAGAGTTTCATATTGATGTCTCACACCGAGCTGTGAGACCAATGCCTGAACCACGTTCCTCGTCAGGGGAGCTAACCGAAATTGAACCACTTTCGGTGGCGTTCCTTACCATTCTTACCAGAGCGTAGGTGCGTCGTTATATAATTTAAAATTTAGAATTATAACACATATGTTAGTCTTGCCACTTTAAGTAACTATGCTAATATAGTCCTTACTTGGGCAAACTACCGAATCCTCACCGTAAACCTAAGTATTCCCGTAATACAGTCCTTAATTAATGTGCAATCCCCAATGCAGCTCTGATAGCAGCCTGTGGCGGACCGGAATCCGCTCATCGAGGATCGTAGAGGGTGGTGCCGCACGATGCGACACCCAACAGCACACATCATAAGGATACATTGTATTACCGTGAAAACCAACTGAAATTGTACAAACTAGTACAATACTGAGTTACAAACTAGTATTTATATTACACAGCGGAAGCTAAATTTGTATAACTCACGCCCGTCTACCTAGCAAAAGTCGATTGCCCAGCCCTAGGGCAACCCACACTAGCTGCACTCTTCAGCTCAGCGCGGCGTGTACGGCTCCCACTCAGCCGTGGTCCCCGACGGAGGGTAACCCTCGCCGGTGGACTTGTAACCCGAGTCCATGGGTGGCTCCTCACCTGAAAAACACTTAAGCAGCAACCATGAGCATGACGGCTCAAAAAGAAATAACCGACTCACCTAGGCATGAAACTCTACATGTAGGGTACAATGAACATGGGACGGTAAAATTTCAGCAAACGGATACGCCTACAAGTTCATCCTTAGTTCATTTTTTAGCCATCAGTTAACAGTTCACGAAGATGAAATTTAGTGAGCAATATTTGGTGGCACACAAGTAACAATACAATAATATCATACCAGCAATATTGAATCATCATATTTCATACATTAGCCTACGTCACGACTCAGTGACCAAGTGGTACTCTTCACCGCGGGGGACGGCGAATCGACTCGATATACACCTGCAGGGACACCCAAAGAGCATGTCACATACGCCCACCCGTGGAGCTGCACAGCACGCTCACTCGATGTCGTACGGGACAACCTTTCACCCAACAGCCCAAACGTCGAACCGGTCGCACCGAAACGAGCAGGAGGTTCCCTACACGGAGCATCTCTCTATGTCCGTTAGCAGATTTCCACCTTCCTGCCCTCAGCCTACACCTATAAATTGGTGCGTTATGCCTCGACGCCCGGAGGTTTAGGATACATCGGTTTATCGGGGCCCGTATATCCGATATGCCTTCGGTACGTTCAAAGATCAGCGTGGGCCGCACACGGATCGGTCCTCAATCTACACGGACAGGGTTGCGCACACAAGACTTCCTCTTGCTGCACCCTAGCCCCTGCCTAGTCTCATTTTCATTACTAAAGTGATCTCACCTCACTCGAACCAATCCCGTGTGTCCCAAGCCTAACTTGCGAGTAGATTCCAACTACTCGACTTGTACCGAAGTCCTATGAATCATTAAGCATAGCCTGTCTACTCGAGGACTTAGAAACTACCCTCACTCTTTTAGGAAGCATCTGGATATGCATTTGGGTTTCATCCATCCTACACCTAATGCACATCCATACCTCACACCGAACATGTAAACAAAGCAAAACATTATAAAAGGGTTATTGCAAACCGGGGCTTGCCTTGTTGCTGCTGGTCAGTAGTTAGGGCCTCGTCCGGAAGAAGGAAGTCGAGCACTTCCGGAGTCTCCTCGCCTTCAGCGACTATACGTAAACCACATGCTATATGTCAATTTAAATGCAATGTTTGAACTTGAATAAGTATTACCACAACTCTAGCTAGCCCTCCCCTTTGGTTCTGAAATTTTTATGGTGGCTTGGTAGGGTCCTAATCAGAGTCTTGACCAAGTTTCATTTGAAACAAAGTTCATTTGAGCTTTGTACAAATAAAAGCCTATTTGGTCAATATTAGAGCCTCTAAGGAATTCCAGGGGTTTTCATGGATCCAACCATTGCTTTATGGAAACTATAATTTAATATGGTTCTAATCGAATTGGTTTCATGTCATTTGAAGAATTATAGAGGAAGTTATGCCTTAGTAGAGATTTGAGAAAATCTGAAAAATGTTTCTGTATATTTTTCTATTTTCTCAGGGCAGTTCACTTAATCACACCATTAGGGGGACTAAATGAACTTGTATGAGCCTGAAAATTTTACTGTGACTCAAGGATTTTCCAATGAACCTCTCAGCCAAATTTCAGAATTTTTTATAAACTAATTCTCCAGATAAAATTCCTAACAGTTTAAAATTTAGGGATTTAATTCTGGAAAACTATTAAGTTTCATGAGCTGAAATTTGAATTTCTGGAAAGTACTCCAAATTATGAGTTCAGAAAAATTTGGTTCACTGGATTTGGAGCTTCCTAGCAAAAGCTCTATGCATTTGAAGTTTGAACTAATCTTGAAAATCCCAAAATGTTTAAACTCTGCGGGTGGGGCCCACTCTTTAAACCGGCCCACTGAGAACGCGGCCACACCGCAGCCCACGGGGTTTTACCCATGCTGCCGCACTGAGTCCTATCCGCAAGTGGATCCCCGCGCGAGAACAGAGGCTGACTGGTGTACCCTGCTCCCCCCCTTCGTCTACCTCGCGACGTCCCGCGGCTTCCGCGGCGGTGCTTCGCCGGAGCTCTCGCCGCCGGGCGTTCTGCCGCCCGAACTTTGACGAAACTCACCGCCTGTGCCTATCTTGGCTCGGAGAACACGCTGGTGCTCTCACCGAAGCTCGGCAGTGGCCAGAACCACGCCCGTGACGGTGACAGCTGCTCTCTCTGCTCCGGCGATGTCTCCTGAGCTACTCAGGGCCTTATTTTCTGAACGGTTTGCTCCTACAGCCCTTCTGTGGCATGCTGAGCACGAAAATGAGCTTGGTTGGCCATGGAAACGGCCGGAGCTATGTGCTCACTGTCGACCTAGGGCTAAAATGGCGGATGCTCGAAAAACTTGAATAGCAGTGCCAAGACTCGATGGTTTTCAATGGTCTTTGATCCTAGGTGGCCGTGGGGATGTGTAGAAAATGTGCTTAGCTGGGTTTACGCAGTGGAGGGCCGATCACCACGAATTTCAGATTCTTTGCTAACTCGGTTCTTTGAGCACCGAGGACTAAGTGTGGAAATACTCTCCCTACAGAGCATGAAAAGGGGTAGGGTCTTCACCGTGAGTTCGAGCAGCGTCCGGCGCACCTCTTTGCTGTTGATCTTCGGTCGCCAGAACGCCTGGATCAGCGGCGCACCGAGGAGCCGAGGAGAGCGGCCAAGAGGTGAGCGTTTTCGGTCGAGAGCGCGTGAAAGCCAGCCGGTCGGCGTGTGAGCTGCGAGGGATGACTTCGTGGGCAGGTGATAGAGCGGCACAGGCCCCCAGCACGACACCAGCTTGTCGCGGTGGCCGCGTTGGGATCTGGGTTTCACCCGTGCGCTGGCGACCGCAGCTGTTCGACCGAGTGACTGAGTTGGTTTGATCTCTGTGTGGCTGACCAGTGGGTCCCTCCTCCCCTAATTCTTTTTCTGATTTTCCTTTCTGTTTCCACTGAAAATATCCCCGCTACTCACAACTGAATGTGAGACTTAAGCACCAAGTCACAGTTTGAATTTGGTTTCTCAAATTTGAAATTTGTTTGGCTAAATTTGCTTCACATTTGAACTGAAATTCAAATTCAGTTTTGAATTATTGCAAATTTGGCTCCCGACAAGATGAAGTCCAATGGGGATGAAAATTGGTGGACTAACTCAGAAAAATGTGCTGAGTTTGAATATGAATCCAACTTTTGAATCCAAGTGATGAAAGTTGCTGCAATTTGAATTTACATTCAAATTGGCCTCTTTTTCAAATGCATCCAAAAGTGCCTCAAAAAGTGTTGGATTTGCATGAAATTTGGCCTGAACCTTCCCAAGACTATTTAAGTTCTAGGGTTGAGCTCAGCCTTTCATGTTCATGTGTAGAAATCCTACTTTGTGAAAGTTAGGGCTTTCCCCTCTAATCACCCTTTTGATGGAGGTTACTTGCTCTTCACAAGTCTTCACAAGATATCCACAACAACAGCTGTGGTGCTGTGAGGTGATGAATTTTTTTTGCAAGTCCTTTTTCTTGGGCTTTTACAATGATACTTGTTGCTGCATTTTAATTATTTTTCAAAGCACAAATTCAGATCATATGACATTTTCAAGTGATTATATGCCACATTAGGCTTATTCTAACCAACCAAGCCAATTCTATGTCATTTGACAATCAGAAGCTTAAGGACATGGTTTTAGTCATACATAACTTCTTCCAAGTTCATATCTAGGTGCAATGATAAGCCATCTCAAAAGAAGAAGTGCGATGCATGCATATTCTCTTAAACTTTTTTCTCAATTTTTCGTTTGAACATAAAAGCTCAACATGTGAATAGTTGATTGATTATTTTTTCATTATTAAAAGCACTTGTGAGCATGCAACGAGTTTAAAACAGCAAGAAAGTTCGATCATGACCAGATTTAGTGTAAATAATTATTCCAATTACCAGTCATGGCAAAAACTACAAAATATATAACATGAGTAATGTAGTAAGAACTTTTAGCATATAAAAGGAATCACAAAGTCATATATGTATGAAATATTATGCTCATATTATTTTAAATTCAGATTCACACATAGACTTGCCAAGTTTCAAAACTCCCCCTCAATTTAAGCCATGAGGATGCATAACCCCTATTTCACTATGAATGAAACAAAAATGAGTAAAATCCAAAGGTTTTGTAAAAATGTCAGCCAATTGTTGTTCGGTATCTACATGGTGAAGCACAATGTTTCCTTTTTCAACATTATCACAAAGAAAGTGATACCTAATGTCAATGTGCTTTATTCTCGAATGTTGCACGGGGTTTTATCAACCTTGCCCATGGTAAACCCATTTTCAAGTAAGAATGTTTTTAACCTGTCATACCATTCTCTAGGGGCTTGTTTAAGACCATACAAGGCTTTGGACAGTTGGTAAACATGATTAGAAAAATTTGGATTTTCAAAACCAGGTGGTTCTTTGACATAAACCTCGTCATCTATATAGCCATTAAGAAAAGAACGTTTAACATCCATTTGATATAACTTAAAACGTTTAGATGCAGCAAATGCTAACAAAATTCTTATGGCTTCTAATCTAGCAACAGGAGCAAAAGTTTCATCAAAATCTAGTCCTTCAACTTGTTTGAAACCTTAAGCAATTAAACTAGCCTTATTCCTAACCACAACCCCATCCTCACTCTGCTAATTTTTAAACACCCATTTAGTTCCGATTAGAGTGTGACCTTGAGGCGGAGGTACAAGTTTCCAAACATTATTTCTTTCAAAATTTTCTAACTCTTCTTGCATGGCAATAATCCAAGATTCATTAGTGGGTGCGTGTGATATATCTTTGGGTTCAAAAGAAGCAACAAATGCAGAATGAGCGTAAGAGTTTGGATCACAAAACCTGGACCATGTGACTCGTTCGTGCAGGATTCCAATCATTTGTTGTGGAGGATGACTTTTGAGGACCCGGAGGGGAGTAGACAATTCACAAGCTCCTTCTTCTTCATGTTCATCACAAATTGAAGAACTTGTGACTTGAGGATGATCTGGACCAGCAATGGTGGTCGTCGGTGCTGGTTGTGAATCAAAATCAGGAGCTGGAACAATGTCATTAGCTCATGAATTTTCGGGCAGCAGCATCACTTCTTCATCTTCTTCGATTAAAATACTCTCCCCCTGTGGATATGGGTCTGGTCCTGCAATATTAGAGCTAGTACCTGGGCTAGCTTCATAAAAAAAAACCTCACACGTCTCCACAATGTTGTTAGTGTCTTGTAAAAGCACACGGTAGCCTCTAATATGAGATGGGTAACCAAGAAACATGCCATCAATGGATCTAGGTTCAAATTTATCAAGATTACCATGTTTCTTAACAAATCATTTGCATCAAAAGACCCAAAAGTGTGTGACACTAGGCCTATGTCCAAACCGAAGTGCATATGGTGTTTTACCTAGCTTAGCACGCAAGAAAACAAGATTTGAGACATAACAAGCATTTGCAATTGCATCAGCCCAAAACTTTCTAGGAGTTTGATATTCATCAAGCATAGTCCTAGCCATCTCAACTAAGGTTCTGTTCTTTCTCTCTGCAACACCATTTTGTTGAGGTACATATGGTGAAGAAAATTGATGATCTATTCGATTTTCAGCACAAAAGTGATCAAACGATTGATTTTTAAATTCGGTTCTGTTATCACTTCTAATTGCTTTCAAAGATCCTGGATGATCAATTGATAATCTAAGAAATAAGGTTGTAAAGTGACTAAAAGTTTTATTCTTAGATGCCATAAAATAAACCCAAGAGTATCTAGAATAGTCATCAACAATCAAAAGAACATACCATTTTGCTCCGAAGAATTGAACCCATGAAGGTCCTTTGGTGTCAAGTTGCAAAAGTTGACCCAGTTCAGTTGTCATGGTCATTGTGAGAGGAGCATGTGAACCTGCAACCATCTTAGCATGTCTACAAGAAGAGCACACAATATCTTTGTCCCCTTTAATCTAGGCAGCCCACGTATGCGATCAAGAGCACTAACACGTGTGAGATGATCAAAGCCTACGTGAGCAAGTCTATGATGCCAAAAATATAAGTCTTTTGAATCATTAGCAACTAGACATCTATGCTTAGAGGATGATATATCAAAATCAGCTTTAAAAACTCTTCCAAACTGAGACATATTAAAAGCGAGCTCACTATTTGAATCTACAACCTTGCAAAAAAATTTAGTAAAAATAATTTCTAGATTTTCATCTAGCAATTGTGAAACAAAAAGCAAGTTGTATTTCAAATTTTTAACAAGTGCCACATCTTTTAAAGTGTAGTGATTATTTACTCTAACTGAACCTTTAGCAATTATAGGAGTTGAAGAATTATCGGCAAAAGTAACATTTTCTACATGTGACACAAAAGAGAGGGAGGAGAATCATTCTTTTTTACCGATCATGTGGCGTGAGCATCCTGAATCCACAATCCAAATATTCTCCTTCCTCAAGCGTGTAACCTACATAGAAGTACAATACATCGATGACTCAATACTGGGGTTAGTCAAAAGGCATTTAGGAATCCAGTACAGAGTCACACGACGTCCAGCAGAAGTAACACACAAAGGCTGAGATAAAACAGCAGGTTTATGAGCCAAAATTTGAGGATTTTTGTACCCAACTACTGACCTACGAGGTGTTACATGAGTAGCACTAAAAACAGTAGGTCCCGAAGCAAACTTTGCATGTTTTTTACTCATTACAGCAGGTTGCATATTCCTAATATTCGGTTCAGCACACGCAACAGGTTTTGCACAGTTGTTATGTGATCTAGCAATCATTCTTTCCTATTTCTGTTGCTTAGCTAGTCTATAACAAAAATCTATGATATGACCATCTCTACCACAGTAGGTACAATGAAATTTAACTTTATGTTCATGTCTAGATGAGCAGATAACATGTTTATCTGAAACCGAATGAGACAACATTCCTGCAGATTTAAAAACCTCTTCTTTTTGTTTAGGAACTGTTTTAATCAAACCACTTCCTAATGAATTTACAATTTTAGGTGGATGTCCTTTAGCATGAGCATAGGAATCAAGACCTAAACCAGTTTTATCATTGCAAGATTTAGAAGAATTCAACAGCAAGTTCATATTCTTATTCCCATTATAAAACCGCTCTAGTGTCCTATTCATGTCATCAAGTTTCTTAGACAAATCTAGGCAGTTTTGACATGAAGTTTTTTCTTTTAGTTTGCAATTGGAATAATACTTAACTTCATGAGAACGTAAAGCATGGTTCAGTATAGAAATTTCATTCATAGCATCTTGTAGTTTCTTATTAAGATCATCACAAGTAGAACAATGCAAATCAATTGTAGAACAACAAGCATTTTTCATGTTTTTATTATTAACTGCAGCAAGCTCTCTGTTCTTTTCAATCTCTAACTCAAATTTATTAAGTGTGGAGGTATGTGCACTTCTTAGAGAGGACAATTGTTCATATATTAAATCACATGAGGAACATGTGAAGCCCTCAATTCTGTAGAACACAGAACCGAGAACTGATGCATATGTGTGCCCAGGATGTTCATCACACATATACATATGTTCCACAAACTGAATTCAGAATATATATTACCACGAATAACAGGGTTTATTTACAATGTTTCATGAGTCCCGGACTCATGCTAACAATGGAAGTCTTTATTCTAGCAGCGGAAGTCTTCTAACTAGTGCGGAAGCAATCTAAGCAGCAGCAGCGTCTCCATCTCTACTCTATTCCCACAGGCAAGTTGATGGGAAATCACACTCCTAGTAGCCCACATGGTCTTCATAGTGCTCCTCTCCTGTTGCTGATGATGTATGATAATGCAAGTTTGAGTATATGATGTACTCAGCAAGTGCGGGAAAATATGATATGTAGCTTACAACAAGGAAGGTATAAAAAGGCCCATTGCAGAAAGCAAAGTTTGTTTCTCAAAACACAATAAAAACAGCAACTTAACTTTTAAGTGAATGTAATCCCAACATGTATTAAAATACCAACATACCTCCATTATGTTTCATCACTTTCCATGTCTCAACCAGACATTGATCTTTCTCAAATTTGCTCATGAATACCATCTTGTATTCACTACCATCGCATGAATACCGTCTCATATTCACTACCATTCTGTCTCATACCGAGACAAATCTCATAAACAATTCCGTCTCATCCTGAGACCAATCTCGTTGCCATGACTCAACAGTCATGCAACCAATCTTACCACCCGGACTCAACAGTCCCGAAAACCAAACCAAACCAAAAACCATAACCTCCCAATAACCATCCCAAAACCATCCCAACTAATCATTGAAGTTGGTCAGGCGCTCGTGACCATAAGCTCGGATATCATGATAGTTTAGACTCTGTAGAGTTTGTACCACTGTACCCACAAGTTTGTGATTTCGTCACCCGTCGGCGACTGCAGAACCTCCATTGTACCACTACACAACCGTCGGTGTATGGCCAAGAGATCACAAAATAGCATTTGCAAAGGGGCTACTAGATGTATGGACTCACTAAGGTTTCAACGGCAGGCTAGAATCTCCAATTCTCCCACCCACGGGCCCCCTCTTGTGCCATGCAGTTCCCAGGGCAGTCCTCACTCGACTCCCATTCCCCGCGCCTTCCACGGTCCATAACAATCTAGTAATTTACCTAATTACTCAGCTAAGTCGCACACATACTTGGCCTTGTGGTGGCACTGTTATCCTGGCATGTTCTCGCATGAACCGGTCCTTAGATCTACGGCAAGTGACCACCATCTCATTCTACCTCATTCACAAACCCAGGCTTGCCTAGATCTCCCTCCGATTCATGTTCATTAACAACATCAGTTTTCTCATTATTCATACGAGTGTAGTTAGCTAGACACATCTATCTCGCTTCCCATATCCCATGGACTCAGCGAAGCATAAAAGCAAAAACCATACCCGACTCATTAACTTTCCCGGCGACAAGGGTGGTTAACAAAACTAGTAAACTCCTATAAAAGGGTTTCCCATCATGTTGACTCAAGCACACACACGTTTTCGCAAACAAAACAGTTTTCAAAAAACATGGGATCAATATGGTCAAGGGGCACTTGCCTTGTTCTTGAGGCTCTGGTTGTTCTTGTTGCTCAAATTCTTGCTGTTGTAGTCCATCATAGGTAACTCCCTTAGCTTGTCCTTCTATACGCGATCACACACATACAAGATCCACAACAATCAATATCATGCACAACTCTACTTTAAGATGCAATGATGCATATGCATGTTAATCCTATGATGTGTTTTAGTTTGTACGTGTTCTTGCATGGCTTGCGTGGGTTTTACGATGAACAGAGGTGTTCGGATCAAATGTGGACGTGGTGATGATCTTGACTCAAGATCTAGATCAGACCGATCAACATGTGATCTGTCCACAAAAAAGCTTCCGTTCAAAAGGAATCGAAGAACAGATACAAAAAAACGCAATGATGTCGTAAGGTGGTATTGGAGACCTACCTTACTTCCTTCGGGTCCTTCCTCCTAGCAACGCAGATCGTCGGGGCTCTGATCGGCGGTCTCCGGCGACTGAACTCCGGCGAAGGGAATTAACTCGACGAGTTTGGGGCTAGGGCTCCAAGTCGTTGACTCGGGAGGTGGAAAAGAAGTTTGTGGTTTCGGCCAAAGGTTTTCGGTTCTATTTATAACCGGGAAGAGAAGAGTACTAATCTGATTGGATTTCGATTAAGAGTCCTATTCAAATTGTTTTTGAATCTTAACAAGTTATCTTAAACTGCTTTGGTGCGGTAACATTGTGGAAATCGTGTCGGTTTTCTCAGTACTGGGGATTCCCACGCGTACAGAAGCAAAAACCGCTTCACAATCGCGTCCTTACGCGGTGATGAGCTCCGGAGGCTCCACGTGTCCTGCGGGAACCTGGGCTCCCTTTTCCGCAGAGACAAGCTCCGGTTGTGCCGCTTGTCAGGAAGGCGAGACCTCCCTCTCTCTCAGAGGTGAGCTCCGCGTGCGCCACGTGTCTGGTGGGTCGGGACCACCCCTCTCAACAGAGGCGAGCTCCGCGAATGCCATGTGTCAGTTCCGGACCTCCCCTCTATTCGGAGGTAGCTCCGAATGTGCCACATGTCAGTGCCGGACCTCCCCTCTCTCCGTAGGTGGCCCCGGATGTGCCACGTGTCCTAGCAGCGCCAGACTTCCTTCGAGCTCCGAGGTCGACACGTGTCCATCAGCGTCGGACCTCCCGGAGAAAATCTCCGGAGGTGACACGTGTCCAGTGGTGTGGGACCTCCTGTGACACCCTCATCTCTGGTTTCTGCATGTATTAATATTTCATGTACAGAAAAACATTTTAAAAGAAGTAGGGAACAGAGAGATTATCAAATAGATAGCCAGTAAGAGCCGAATCCAGTTCACAGAGAGCGCCGAAGACAACTTCCGCGGCCCGCTAGCCACGTGGCGTGTTCGGAGCTCATCCCTGCGACGTGGGGAGAGGTTCGCCGCTAAGCTGGCTACGTGGCAGGCTCGGGGCTCATCTCCGGAAAAGGGGAGAGGTCCGACCCTGTGGGACACGTGTTGCCCTGAGCTAGCCTCTACGGAAGAAGCAAAGGCATTTTCCGCAGGACACATGTCACCTTCAGAGCTAGTCACCACGGAAATCAGAGGACCAGTTGCACGGGATACGTGTCGATCTCGGAGCTCACCTCCGAGAGGTCCGGTTCTATTGAACACATGTCGCTACCGGAGCTTATCATCGGGAAATCCGTCACTGCTGGACACGTGTCAACCTTGGAGCACGTCTCTGAGGAAAGAAGGAAAGACCGGCACTAACACGTGGCGTGCGCGGAGCCACCTCCAAGTAAGAGAGAAGGTCCCGACCGCCAGGATACGTGGCGCACGCGGAGCTCACCTCCGAAGGAAAAGGGAGGTCTCGCTCATTTGACACGCGGCACAACCGGAGCCCGTCTCTGTGGAAAGGGAGAGACCAGGCCCGGTGGACACGTGGAGCTTCCGGAGCTCATCACCGCGAAGGTGACGGGTTCTGAAGCGATTTTGGATTCTGTTAGCGTAAGAATACCGGTGCGTAAAGGAAACCGACCAGAATCCCACAATGTTACCGCACCAAATCAACTAAAGATAAGATGTTAGGATCCAACGACGATCTAAATAGGACTCTTATTCGGGATACAATCAGATTAGGACTCCTCTCTTCCCGATTATAAATGGAACCCAGAACCTCTGGCCGAAACCACAAAATTCTTTTCCAACTCCTGAGCCGACGACTTAGAGCCCTAGTCCCAACCCGCCGAGTAAACCATCACCGGAGTGCAGCAAGGAAGATCGCCGGAGGAAAGCCCAACGATCTGAGGAGGACCTCGAGACCGAGAAGAACGTAAGGTAGGTCTCCAATACCACCTTACGACATCGTTGTGTTTTCTTTGCATTTGTTCTTTGGTTCCTTCGAACAGAAGCCTTCTCATGGACAGATCACTTGATGATCAGGTTGATCTAAAGACAAGATCATCGCCGCGTCCACCTTTGATTCTAACACCTCTGTTCATCATAAAATCCATGCAAGCCATGCAAGAACACGTACAAACCAATCAAATAAAACTAATCATAGGATAGCGTGCATATGCATCATCGCATCTAGTTCATGGTTTGTGCATGATATTGATTGCTGTGAATCTTGTATGCACATGATCCTACATAGCGGGACAAGCTCAGGGAGCTGTCCACGACGAGCTGCAGCAACAAGGTTTTGAGATCCAAGAACAACCGGAACTGCAAGAACAAGGCAAGTGCTCCTTGACCATATTGATCCTATGTTTTGGAAAAGACACTGTTTTGTTTTGCGAAAAGGTGTGTGTGTTCAGTCAAACATGATGGGAAACCCTTTTATAGGAGTTTACTAGTTTTGGTTCAACCACCCTTATCACCAGGGAAGTTTATGAGTCGGGTATGGTTTTTATTTTTATGCTAAGCTGAGTCCATGGGATTGGGAAGCGAGATAGATGTGTCTAGCTTACTGCACTCGTAATGATAATGAGAAACTGATGTTGTTAATGAACATGGATCAGAGGGAGATCTAGGCAAGACTGGGTCTGTGAATGAGGTAGCATGAGATGGTGGTTTACTTGCCGTAGATCTAAGGACCGGTTCATGCATGCACATGCCAGGATAACAGTGCCACCACAAGGCCAAGTATGGGTGCGGCTTAGCTGAGTAATTAGGTAAGTTGCTAGAGTGTTATGGACTGTGGAAGGCGCGGGGAATGGGAGTCGAGTGAGGACTGCCCTGGGAACTGCATGGCACAAGAGGGGCCCGTGGGTGGGAGAATTGGAGATTCTAGCCTGCCGGTGAAACCTTAGTGAGTCCATACATCTAGTAGCTCCTTTGTAAAGGCTATTTTGTGATCTCTTGGCCATACACCGACGGCTGTGTACTGGTATAATGGAGGTTCTGCAGTCGCTGACGGGTGACGAAATCACAAACTTGTGGGTAAAGAGGTGCAAACTCTACAGAGTCCAAAACTATCATGATAGCCGAGCTTACGGTCACGAGCGCCTGGCCAACTGCCATGATTAGTTGGGATGGTTATTGGGATGGTTCTTGGTTATGGTTATTGATTTTGGTTATGGTTTGGTTTTGGGACTGTTGAGTCCTGGTGATAAGATGGTTGCATGACTGTTGAGTCATGGCAACGAGATTGGTCTCGGTGTGAGACGAAGTTGTTTATGAGATAAGATGGTAGTGAATACGAGAAGGTATTCGTGAGATGGTAGCGAATACGAGGAGGTATTCGTGAGCAAGAATGAAGTTGGTTAATGTTCAGGTGGAACATGGAAAGTGATGGAGGTATGTTGGTAATTTAATACATGCTGGGATTACATTCATCTAAAGTTAAGTTGCTGTTTTATAATGGTTTTATAAATCTGCTTTTCTGCAAATGACCCTTTTTATACCTACCTTGTTATGAGCTACATATCGTGTTTTTCCCGCACTTGCTCAGTACATCATTGTACTCAAACTTGCATTATTATTTCATCATCAGCAGCAAGAGAAGACTACTATGAAGACCAAGTGGAGCATTAAGGCGTGTGATATGTTCTCATCCTTGCCTGTGGAGGGAGTAGAGATGGAGCCACTTCTGCTTAGATTTTCTTCCGCATTAGTTAAATTGCTTCCACATTAGTTAAATTTCTTCCGCTGCATAGAAATAAAAACTTCCGCTGTAAGCATGAGTCCAAGACTCATGGGATATTGTAACAAACTCTGTTATTCGTGGTAACATATAATCTGAATTCAGTTTGTGGAATATATGTATATGTGTGATGAACATCCTGGGCACACATATGCATTAGTTCTCAAATCCGTGGCTTTCCACATAATTGAGGGTGTCACACCTCCGGAGGTGACACGTGTCCAGTGGTGTCGGACCTCCCGGAGGTGAGCTCCGGAGGTGACACGTGTCCGGTAGTATCGGACCTCCAGGAGACGAGCTCCGAGAGTGACACGTGTCCCGTGCGGCTGGTCCTCTCTTCTTCCGCAGCGACTAGCTCCGAAAGCGACACGTGTCCTGCGGGGCTGGCCTCGCACCTCTGCAGAGGCATAGCTCCAGGGGCAACACGTGACCCACGGGGTCAGACCTCTCCCCCTTTGCGGGGATGAGCCCCGAGCCTGCCACGTAGCCAGTTTAGCGGCGGACCTCTCCCCCTTTGCGGAGATGAGCTCCGAACACGCCACGTGGCCAGCGGGCCGCGGGAATTGTCTTCGGCGCTCTCTGTGAACTGGATTTGGCTTTTTTTGGCTATATTTTTAATATTTTATCTATTTCAACTTATTTTAAAATGTCCATGAAACATGAATTCATGCAGAAACCAAAAATGAGGCTGTCACAAAACAAGAATCATCACTAGGAATCAAAGATTTGAAACGATTAATTTCAGATTCTAGTGGTTCAATTTTAACAGCATTGTCCCTAATCTTTTTTTCTTTTTTTCTTAACTATAACAGTGGCACAAGAAATAGCATCACACATTTCTTCGCAAGTAAGACATACCTATTCATTGTCGCTGTTGTGTTCTGCCTCCTCCATACTTGAACTTGACTTGCCCGCCATGAAGCATAAGTTTGCGAAATCATCTTCATCTTCGTCACTTCCAATGTCCACGTCGCTCGAGCCAAGTTCTTGAAGTGCGGAGATAAAACTATTTACCAATTAGCGTCCTATAAAACCATTCTTCTTTTTCTTATCATTTGCAGAGGAGTACTTCGTCCTAGTTTGCTTTTCATCACGGGAAGTAGGACCTGAAAGGTTAGGGCAATCCGTACGAAAATGTCCTGTCTTACCACATTCGAAGCATCGTTGAGGTCCGGCACTTCCTCTCACTCTAGTTCTCACATTTTGCAATGCTTTTGAGAACCGAGTAGAGATGAGTGCAAGTTCTTCCTCTGGAAACTCTTCAATCTATTCAAGGGTTAGAGAGGACAACAAAGAAAGTGTACCACAAGATGAAGATTGACTAGAGCTAGGCATGTCACGTTGTGAAATAAATGCAAGAAACTCGTTGGGGTTCTTACGTGATACTATGTCAATTTCATGAGTTTTTAACTTAGAATATAGCATATCTAATGTAAGTGTACTCATGACAGTAGATTCATGAATAGATGTAACTTTCATCTCCCAAATTGACATTTCTAGTGCACTTAGTAATTGCCTAGCATTTTCAGTATCTGAAAAATTAACGTTGACACTATGCAAGTTGCTGAGAATTTTATTGAGGCGAGCAAAGGGGTCATCGATTGACTCACCGGGTTGCGTCTCATAGCGCTTGTATTCTTTCTTGAACATATCTTGTCTTACCTCCTTGATCATGTTGGATCCTTTGTGGTAGTCATAAAAGTTCTTTCCACACATCGTATGCAGATCGGAGGTAGTGCAACACGGTCGAAGTCACTTTGAGTTAATCCTTGTATGATCAAGTTCCGTGCTTTGTTGTTGTTGTCGAAATCTCTCATGTTCGTAGCCGTGACTTGATTGTTTGGCGGCATGTCATAAGGCTTGCACACCTTTTCCCATATTGCGAAGCCTTGCACCTAGATGAAAGCCTCCATACGTGCCTTCCAAACCTGAAAATCAATGCCACTGAACACACAAGGTTTTGCAGAGTATTTCTCTATGATGATTAGTCAAAACACGTGCAAATCACGAAGATTAGAGCACCATGGCTCTGATACCAATTGTAGGATCAAATGGCACGTGAAAAGCTCCAAGAGGGGGGTGAATGGTAGATTTAAACTTTTTAGCGGAAGCAACAAAAACCCCCTCGGCAGAAAATCGATCTGTTAAAGAATTTCGACTGATCTAAACGTTTTGAACAATGAAAAAAGTGGTATATAGTATATAGAATCAATTCATGAAGACACGACAACAAGAATCACGGAAATCCATCAAAAATAACTCAAGTTATGATCGAAAGATCAAACGAGGGTCAATCTGTTCTACTCGAGTAAAAACTAGATCTGCAACACTGCAAAAAAACTATTGTAGACCAGAAACTGCAAATCCAATGACCATAACATTTTCTCATATGATAGATAATCAAGTTGTTAAGACAACCCAAAAATAATCACGTCAATTGGATCTGTGAAACTCGAGTTATGATCAAAATACCGAAGCACTGTCGTGCTGTCCAGAAACTCGACGAGAAAGACTTGACTAAAACAAGCCGGACGAACAAGGCACAAAAGCTCCTCTAAATTACGAATTTTATTGATAAAAACATAAGAGGAACAGCCCAATGTCGTACCCTCCATGAGCCTTGGCCTCCCTTGCTTATATAACCAGCCCTAAGGCCAACCCAATTCAAACTAGGATTCCTACTCCTACTTGGATTCAAACTGTAACTTTCCAATACTGCTCAAGACTCTTCAATACGCAGATAGAAGCAATCTTAAGACTTCCAAACACCTTAGGAACGTCCCAAATATTTCTAAAACAACTCTACTTCATGCCTAACACGAAATCCTATTATAACCAACTCGAAACTTTCCATAAACAAACCATAACCGCCTCAGCCGCAACCTGAGCGCAAAATCCAGCCGGTTGAATCTTTTCAATCATATCTCCACTTCCATATCTCTTCACCATGCCATGGAACAATGTAGACACGTCCATGCACTCCTTGCACACGTGCAAACACCTTCCAACGACGTCCACGATACCTTCATATGCATTGTTCTTGATCCAAACATGCTGTGCGACCTCCCGATCAACTCAACCACAATTCCTCCCGAACTTGGTTGTTGAACCTCATCTTCTCCCTAAGACGAGTTCAATGGATCCTGTCACCAACAATATCTTGAACTCATGCAACACCTGCACATGAATAAACAACCAATACTTTCGAGCACAAGTCCGCGACTTGACTCACGTTAGTTCCGAAAACCACAACACCTGACGTGAACACCTCACATAAGCATGTTGCAAACCATAGCAAAATGTTAACCACCATAAAAAGCCATAACATTTCAAAAACTTAGTAAAACAATACTAAGCAAACTTTACATAGATGTAAAGCAAGTTCGAAACATTTGCATGGTGAAAACAGAACCATTGCGATTTAGCTTCGGACCTTGCCAAAGCTAACCAGAGCTTGAGACGGAGCTTACCAAACCTAGCAGAACCTAGCATCGAACTTACCAAAGCTAGTCAAACCTACCGCCGGAGCTAACCAAACACATGACGGACCTAGCCATAGCAAGTCGGACGTTACGTCGGATCTTGTCTGAGCTCGGAGCTAGTGTTAGACCTTGACAAAAAGAGTATTTTGGCATAATTCAAAACTTTTATCATCATAGCCAAGGTATTCAACACACATAGGTCTTCCACTTTGATAAGATCTAACCATCTTCGCCGCCTCATTCTTAGTTCCTTCTGCGTGAAAATATATTTCAGACTTTTATGATCCGTGTAGAGGTGTACTAAATTTCCTATCAAATAGTGTTTCCATATTTTCAGTGCAAGAACCACTGCAGGTAACTCCAGATCATGAGTCAGGTAATGCTACTCATTATTACATAACTGACTTGATCCGTACGCAATCACTCGTCTATCTTGCATTAAAACACAACCTAGTCCAATGCCACATGCATCACAATAAATGTTGTATGGTTTGGTGGTGTCCGGTTGATCTACAACTGGCGACGTTATGAGATGCTTTTTCAGGACTTGGAAGGCTTCTTCACGTTCTTTACTGCACACATACTTGCTGCCTGTCTTTAATAATTTTGTCATACGCTTAGCAATTTTGGAGAAGCTTGTAACAAATCTCTGGTAATATTCTGCTAAACTCAAGAAGCTACGAACTTCATGAAAGACGTTGGAGACTTCCATTTCTGCACTTGCACCACATTGCTTGGATCAACTGCGATACCATCCGCTGAAATAATATGTCTCAAAAATGGTATCTTGCTGATCCGAAACTCACACTTGCTAAATTTGGCATATAGCCTGTTGTCTTGTAGTCATTGCAGCATGATACGTAGATGTTTGACATGCTCTTCTTCAGATTTGGAGTATACCAGTATATCATCGATGAAAACCACGATGAACTTATCCAACTCTGGCATGACTATTGAATTCATCAAATACATGAAATACGCTGGGGCATTCGTGAGACCAAAAGACATGACTATATACTCATATAGTCCATATCTAGTCGAGAAAGCCGTATTTGAAATATCCTCTGCTCGAATCTTGATCTGATGATATCCCGATCTTAAGTCTATTTTGGAGAAAACTTTAGCACCCACTAATTAATCGAATAGAATATCTATTCTTGGTAGTGGATATTTGTTCATTATCATCACGGTATCTAGCGAACGATAATCGACGCATAGCCTCAGTGTCTCATATTTCTTAAAGTTGAGCAGCCCCATGATGATGAACTTGGACGAATAAATCCCTAGTCCATCAGTTCCTTTAATTTCTCCTTCAATTCAGCTAATTTATTCGGAGCCATTTTGTAAGGCTCCGAGATATCGGTGTGGTTCGACATCAATTCTATTTTGAATTCCACATCATGCTCAGGTGGCATGCCTGGCAGATCATCGGAAAACACATCCGGGTGTTCACAGACTACCAGAATGTCTTCAAACTTGAGAGCTTCGACATTATATACTGCTGGAATTTCCAGAACAGATTTGCCGAGAAATAATGTGTGACGACCGTGAAGTGGAGAATCCAAATGAACACTTCGGTTCTCTATGTCTAGAACAGCCCTATGAAATTTAACCATGTTATTCCCAATATGACATTTATTTGCTGACCTTCAAGGATGATAAGGGTGGTAGGATATATTTTTCCACCACCCAAACACAGTGGTGCTTTGGAAATAATCTCATTAGCCAGTATGTCACCTCCGGGTGAATGAATCCGGTAGGAAACTGTTGTGGTGATGGATTGGATCTGATTTTGGAGCACAAATGAGTTGCTAATGAAGGTTTGTGTTGCACTAGAGTTGAATAGAATTATGACAGACTTGTGATTTAGAAAAAACCTTCCCGCGAGAATAGGTCCTCCATCAGAGAAATCTTCGACTGACACGTAGTTGACACGTTCCACGTTGGACATGGTTTTCTGTTGCTGACCAAGAATATTATTTAGAACTGGACCTGCAGATGTGGGGTTGCTGCTCGGTTCAGATAATTTGTCCACTCTATGTTCAAGGACAACTTGATGTGGACTGCTATTCGGCTCCGCTGAATAATCATCTCCATCTTCCTCGATATCTTGAGGTAAGGAATATTACGGTACTCAAGAAATAACTTGCTGCTTCTGTTGAGGTAAATAAAGCCTCTGTGGGGTGTAAGAGTTTTCATATTCCAAATGTGACTGCCTAGCTTGTCGAATTTCCCGACCGGAAGGTGATCTTATAACCAACCGATACTTCTTAGGAGGCTCACTAGAAATATTCTGTGATGATTCCTTCTCCCTCTTTTCTTCACTAAGGAGGATGTTGAAATAATATTCCTGAGTGATAGTACTGCTAACAAACTCATAAAAATTCTTCAGGCTGACTCGAGCCAATTTATCTCGCAGCATAGCATTCAGCACTCGGTAAACATGATAACTTTTCATAGCATGTGATTGCACATAATCATGTGAATATTGAGCTAAGCGATTAAATCCTTCGCATACTCAATGACACTCATTTCACCTTGTTGTAGATTCTAGAACTCGTTCAAATTTGTTTTTCATTATGCCAGCAGGAACGAAGCGAGCACGGAATGCATCATGGAACTCAGTCCATGTACCACGATGCTCGTTCGGATGGGTGGCAAAATACTCCGCCCACCATGCTCCAGCGAAGCCGTGAAGTTACCATGTCACAAACAAAGTCTTCTGGAAGTCGTCACATTGAATCAACCAAAACTTGGACTCAATGGCACTTAACCAATGGTTTGCTTCACAATGGTCAGCCGCTTCAGAGAACACCGGCAGTTGTGTCGCCAAGATATCCAAGTATGAACTCGGGGTTGGAATGTGTTGCTGAGCTTATCGACTCATCCCTTGCTGCAATAGAGTTTGGAGAGTCTCATTCATCTTCACCATAATTTCAGCCAATCCAGTTGGCGATGGCGCTTATGGTGAAGTCGAGTCATTTTCACCTCGACTCGGACCTCCAATCTCCATTTGAGAATGTGCATGTACCATACTGCACGAAATAAACTTTGAATGAGTCAGAATTCCATCTCAGCAGTAAGTAAAGATAAGTGAAACATAAACATGTTATGAACTTTATGAAAGTATAACTATATCCATGTTTACAAAAATCTTATTGTACGCTTAACCGATCAGGCTAACTGTCTGGACCAGTTCATACAAACTCCAAATTTTACTCAAATTAACTACAGATTCTGAGTTCAATAAAAAAGTTTTAGTTAACTTCAGTATATTTTCAAAGGTTATTTATAGGCCCTCATATCTGTTTTGGTTCAGAAGATATGAAGTTGTGAAGTTAACATAAATTCTGAAAATTTTCTGCAGCACCTCCTTTGAAAGTGCCTGATTTGAACCCACAATTCATTTAATTTGCATACAGAATTTGGAAAAACAGATGACAACAAAGTTTTAGCATATTTCCCATATTTTCCAACTGTATAAAGCATCACCCTACGAAAATTATCTTTCAAAAGTTATCACCAGATTCCAGAAAAGTATAAAGAGCATTTTGTTCTGTCCTGGTTCTGGTCAGTCCTAAAAATCTGTTTTTTCATTAAGTTTCAGTTTCATTAAGCTTTAGGTTTGAACATAACATGTCCAGAGAACTTTCCGATCTTTCTATCCATGCAATGATCACCTCATTTGGTTACTCGAAACTCGAATTATGCCCTGGCCAAAGTTCAGCAAAAATTTCTGCCAGAAACAGAGGATGCTCTGTTTTGGTAGTTCGGTTCCGGATAATAATTTCTCGTTTCACTTTGATGTTCTGTCCTGTTTTGAGTTAAGTTTTTAACGAGTCGATTTTTAACTCAATTACATATTCTTGCTCGCACTTGATTCATTTACATAAATCAATCAACGAGTTGATGCATGTACATTCAATATGTCGGTACTACGTGCCTCACAAAATAAAAACCTATACCGAAATCTGACCGGCATTCATATATCAGTGGCGGTCACTCACAAATGTTTCTACATGAGATACATGAACATGGTTAGACCTGCAGAAGAACACTCAACTATCAGATTCTCTGCAACTCATTCACACAGGCAGTTTGTATACGGCCGTATGTTTCCACACGCCCATCCTCAAGCCAGTGTCACGCCTTGAGGTACGAGTTCACGTTACCAACCACGTGATGGGGTCTCCACCTACATGCCCGAAGCACGCCGAGAACTGGCATCGGTCATATACTCAAAAAGACATGAAGAGTTTTAGGAAGCATAATCACTGCCGGGTTATCCACCACCCGGTGGGGTTCCACACCTTAAGCATGTGCGCATTGGTGGAAAGCACTGTCCTGTGTCCCACATGACATAAGTTGTCCCGAGACACATGTTTTCCGACATAGCACATATGTTAGCTTTCCACTTATACTACACTAGTAATAGACCTTATATGGGCATTTAACCGATTCCTCACTCATAAACCCTAGTTTCTGAAACCTTTTCATTTACGGGTCTGATACCACGCTGTGGAGACCGGGTCCCACATGCTCTAGGATATCACATTGGGGTGGTGCTGTGTTAGGCGACACCGAACAACACACACAGAATGAAACTAAAATATACACAAACGTGTACTAAACAACAGTTCTATTTTTATAAATATGATGTACAATAAAATGTACAGCAGCGGCATATACAACTAAAGTTGCAGTAGAAATACAACTATGATCACTCTCACAGACCTAGTTAAGCAGTAAAAGAATTATCCCGCCCGAGGATAAATCTTTCCAGCAGCACGAAGTTGAATCGGTAGCGAGCAGGGTTTCAATGACCATGAAACCAAGAATGGCGCTGTCACACATAACCCTTCATGATATACGAGATTTTACCTGCAAAACAACAACTCTGCAAATGTGAGCATGATGGCTCAGCAAGACTTAACCGTCTCACCTAAGTCATGCTACTCTACATGAAGATAACTTAATACATGGAAGCCAAAAATTCGCATAAGAACTCGCCTACAAGTTCATCTTCAATTTTCATATTTTAGCCAACAGGTTAATATCCCTGTGCCAAGCAACATTAGAAATCCACAATCAAACAAGAAATACTTCATCATGATTTTGCTTGCCCAAGGTGGAAAAAATAAACAATAATTTTTCTATCTCTACTTCATACATGGTTATCATGCAAACGGTTGCCGCTAAACTTTAATTAATACATCACAACTCAGTAAACAAGTGGTACTCATATCCACGAAGTATGGTGATTCGAATCAAACACTACTCGGCTTATTCGACACATATGCCCGCATATGAAGACCCAAGACTGGCGTCCTTCATTACGTCGTATATGGTAACATTTCGTGGGACACCTGACTGTAGAACTGGTCCTACCGTCTCAGGCTCGTATAGGTCCAATGAGATGGCGTGGTATGCATCTACAACCCAGTTAACCGAATACATCAGTTTACTGGATCCCATTAACTAGTAAGCATCCGGTACACATCTCAAAACTTGCTGAAGGGGTCGCACACGAGAACGGTCCTTAATCGACACAGGTAGGGATACTCGATGAAGACCACATCTTGTCGCTGCCTACACCTTATGCCCAGTCTCATGTTCATAATATAAACCTTAGTTTGCTCAAATAAACCATATCCGTGTGAACCCGAACTATAACCCGCGAGTAGATTCCAACTACTCGATTTTTACCGGATGTTATATCCTATTTAACATAGCAATATTCTACAGCGGCAAAATATTCTACCCTTGACTCTAGGGGCCGGGATCATTTGGACATGCATTTGGAGTATAAATCATTCCTGACTTAATGCACAAATAATTTCAAACCCACAGTAGTGAATAAAATAAAAACTTTATACAGCAACTTAAATGTAAACCGGAGCTTGTCTTTGTTTTGCAGGTGACTAGAGTCAGATAAAACAGTTAAATATCTTTTGTTAATCGACACTTGATCACTTGCTCCAATTGATTCTTATCGAAGCTCCAAATGTTCAATGAAGATCCACGTCGATACTAGACGTTATGAAAATGCATACAGAAACAAGTATGAGTAATTTGCCATCGAGGCATGGATACAGACATAATACTAAGAACTCATATTAGAACTTTATTTGAGATAATTAAAGTTTCTGGAGATGGATTGAGCAAAATTGGATCAAGTTCCTAAATGTCTTCTCAAGTGTTTTTATTCACATCGGAAGGGTACACAGAAAAATAATGGTCCAGAGCTTGAATTGAGCTGAACATTTTCATGTGAGTTCCTTGTCAGAAGAAAGAATTTTGGACCAACTTCAGGATTGTTCATTGAGTAGTTCTCCAAGGTTAATTCACTAAGAAATTATGTTTAAAAGATTTAATTCTAAAATAATTTAATTCTGAACTACAATTTCAAGCATAGCTCATAAGTATGCATGGATTTAATTTGTATTTTTAGAGCTAATGATTGAGCATAATAGAATTTCTAATTCTTAACCAATATGTGTGAACAGTAAAATGTTTTCTGTACATTTTGTACTGTTTCTTTTACAACTTCAATTGTGCTGAAATTCCTACATGAATTCAGATTTGAAATGATCGTTCCAAATGTGAACTGAAATCCTTTCATTCCTTAATTTATTCCTCCGTTCTGCATGGAATAATTTCTTGTCCAACAATTCTTCACTACTTGGAGGACAATAAACCAAATCATGTACACCCATATTGCATACATAATTTGAGGCAAATCAGATTTGAATTGACTAATTCAAATCAGTTCTGTTTTTTCTTCTAGCCAATGCTTTATTTCTTTTTCTGATATTTGACCCACTCATTATTCAGAAACTTACTAATATGAATCACATCCAAATCAAAACTATGAGGGTTCAAGTGTGTTCATATTTTGGAAGTTAATTTGAACTATTAGTTCAAATCTAAAATAACCTTCCCCATTGGCTTGAGCTAATCCACACATGATGTTTGAACCACAATAGGTTGAAATTTTCAAATCAATATTTGGACCAGTTTTTCTGAACATTCCTACTTAACTGCTCAGTAGGGTTTTATAATTTAAAATATGAACCTTTTTTCGATGCTTCACGTCATTTCCATACAACCTTTTTCTTTTTGTCTTTGTTGATTGTTGTTACTTGTTCTTCTCATTTGTATTTGAAATTTGCTTCCCCAACTGAACTCATGTTGTGTAATTAAATTTCAAAACCTCACATGAACATTCATTTGCACAACGATGCTTAAAAAGTTTTTGCAAGTCCCATTTTCTTGAACTTGAAACATAACTTTGTACATAATTCAAGTTTTGCTTTTACACTTTTTTGGGACTTTTACATGCTATCACCTTTTGTGATACTGCATTGAAGAAATAACACAAACGTGTGATGAGAACTTTTATATGCACTGGTTTGATGACCCTTATTGTAATGGCAAGAAACACTGTCAACATAATATGAAAATCAAGGGAATTACAAGCCAATAGAGACATGTCTTTCATCGAGACTAGTTTTTTGGTATTGGCTGAGAAACCCGTGGGCACTCTGAACCCACACAAGCATTCACAAATTGTTTTTTCTCCTGTACTGTGATGCAGTAGCTAGCTGGGGAAGGTAATGCTTTACGTTGCCTTTTTCTACTGGGTGAAGCTTCGGTCTGATGTTAAGATTTACAGGTCCAGACGTGATTTTAATTCATCCTTTGTCTTTATTGGCATGTCCAACAAGGTTCCAATGGTGGTTTTAAATACATTCTTTGTAACGTGCATCATATTACTATGATAAATTTCTAGGTCCTTCTAGCATGACAGATACTTGAAAAAATCGATTATTTGTTGAAATCCACGTCAGCTGTATTAGCCAAAGATGTAGTTTTCTTTGTCTTTGTTCCTTTATTTTTTTGCGCTTACCGAAAACAACCTGAATGTTATTGATCATTTTGAACACAAGTTTTCCACTATAATGTTTTGGTGCAGTATCTTTTTCAGTTTTGTTATTAAATTATTTTTTCATCTGTCGATACTTGTGTGTATCTGTCAAGAACCACCGATATGTCATGTACACCAACTTTCTAGATGAAGTGAGGTAGAGAAAATCAGTTCCATCCACGCACATTACACATACTTTCTTCTCTTTCATTTGTCCCGATAGTGTAAAGAGTCCGAGATAATCATGGACGGTAACCAATAGCATCGCTCTTAGTGTGAAATACTCCCGCTTGTACTCATCCCATGTACGCGCCCCTTCATTCCATAACTTCACCATATATTCCATTAGAGGTTCCAGGAACACATCAATTCTGATGCCAGCTTGTTTTAGACCTTGGATAAGAATAGATAAAAAAATGTACTTCCTCTTGTGACAAAATCAGGTCGGTAGGTTGTACATCATTAAGATCACGGGCCAGGTGCTGTGTATGCTCCTTTTTTCACCAAACGGATTCATTCCATCTGTACCCAAAGCAAACCTTACATTTCTGATTTCCTTTGCAAACTCTGGATACTGAATATAAAAAATTTTCCATTGTGCTGCATCATCAGGGCATTGAATCTGTTTGTCATCCTTCGTGTGCTGCTCAAAATGCCAACGCATAAGTTCGGCCTCCCTGGGGTTTGAGTCCAAACACTTCAAGTGATCAATTACTGGAAGGTACCACATCACTAAGGAGGGTATCTTTCTCTTATTCTTCCCGTCTACATCGTCAAAAATACAATCATCACCCTCAAGGCCAATAGAACACTTCTTATTTTTCAAGGTATTATTCATGTTGGTAACATACTGGTGATTGTAGTCCTCTAGTATCAACTAACACCGCAGATTGGACATCTCGTTGCGAGCTCATGCTCTTTATGATATAGAATATAATGGTTAAGACAAGCGTGCATTTTTGTCACACCTAGCGACATCGGACATAGAAGCTTTTTCGCTTTATAAGTGCTCCTGGAAGTTTATTGGAGTTTGGTAGTTTATAAGTGCTTCTAGGTGGCCTTCAACTTTAGTAGTTCTAGGACTGGACACAACATAGTAAACTCTTTATCACAATCCTTTGATTCATCATATAAAAGCTCCTGTGATGCACTCTGTAATATCTCCATTTTACTTAAACCTTTACTTGTTCTCATAGAAAACAACACATGTGGTTCCATGTGACACAACATCTCCTCATGATCAAACTCATCATCGTCGTCATCATCCTGATTGTCATGACCATAATCGATATCAGCTTTATTGCCATCAGAATATCTGAGACCCCTCTCGTCATCATTATCCACTTCGCGTGTATCTAACTCACCATGCTCTATCCATATTGTGTAGTTTTTCTTAAAACCTCTCTTCACCAAGTGTGATTGGATTACTATAGTATCTGTCCAAGCAATCTTATTTTCACAGTCGATACAAGGACATAATATCTCATCTATCTTTTGCATCTTCACATGTCTCTTGGACATTTCGACAAAGCTTGCAACATTTTGAATATACGTAGGATCAGGCCTTGGCATTTTGTACATCCATCCTCGATCCATCTTCTACGTGACACTGTAAAAATCTAAAAGAGTGAAAAATTTTGGTAGCCTAACGACATAGTTTTGGCGTGTTACTATCCATTTTCACAAAATCTAACTTTAGAATCTTAATCTCAGGTAACTACTATATTTAACAGTTACTTTTGAACATGTTACATGATATATTAAACCAAAAAATAGCAGTTTAACATATCACGTCTAATGCTCGTCACATATTATATTATGGTTATAAAAGTACTTAAAACTTGAATAAAATACAAGATTATTCCACACACATGAAGATAAACCTAATATTGTCGCAAGCAAACTTTCGGGGCTGGGCATGGGGGTGGGGGTAGGGGTGGAGGGGTTACGGATGGGGGCTGAGGGGGTTCCCTAGGGGGCAGAGGGTGGGGGTGGGGGTGATAGAGTTCGTCGTGAGACGATGGAGCGGCACTCAGAAATTTTGGCAGCCTAACGACATAATACAAAACACCAGTGAGTTAGGATTTGCAGGGTGCGCCGAGAACCATTATATGATGACATCGTCACAAATGGTCGGGGTAAAAAACCGCCTGTGATAAGGGTCAATATCACAGGCGGTTTCTTAGACAGACCGCCTGTGAAAAGATACGGATTTTCACATGGGCCGTTAATAAAAACCGCCTGTGATAAAGGTCAATATCACAGACGGTTTTTTACGCTGACCATCTGTGAATATCTGTATCTTTTCACAGGCAGTTTTTTGTTATGGGATGCCTGTGATATTCTATTATCATAGGCCGGTATTATCACAATTGACTCTGACATCACAGACGTTTTTTTAACGGATTGTCTGTAATAAAAATGGGAGGTGCCAAAAAAAATGCTTTCTGTAGTAGGGCAATTCCTTGAGGAATATCAAATATCTTTTACCACAAACATAAGCTTGGCATAGAATGTAGCAGGTTATTATTAATTTTCTTCTCACTATGATAAAATACCTAGGAGTGTTGAGATAAAACAGACAGATAGATAAAATCGGACAGCAAGTACTACAAGAAGTAGGTGGTTAAATATAACCAAGATCAAATAGGCAGGAAGCAAGGCCCTGCGTAATATTATATATAAAAACAGTCAGATCTCAATAAGAATCGACACCTTTATTTTACAAAATAAAAGCTATTCACTTATTAACAAGATTTCACTGCCTTTACAGAGTAAAGGCATTGGTATTAGTTGATGAACAAGCACCTTTTATAAGAGAAAGATTATGAGCAATTCTCTGCTTAGACACACGCTGAGCAAATCACATCATGATTTGTGTCAATCGGATGATTTTGTTATAAGGGTAGCAACAACAATTGACATCTATAGTTGTATACGTCTCCCATCGATAAGGTTGACATGACTATTTGACTCTGGCTTATCTCATTGATGATGGATTTCCTCAACGGCTGGTGTAACTATGATGAGGCGGTTTGGACCTAGGTTGTGTATCAAAGTTGTGTGAAGACCATTCCTCTAGCCTTGATATGGACCCCTCATATTACTTTGTCGTCTCTTCGTCATTGTTGTGGCATCATACTTGTCGAAGAATATGAAGGCTTGGCGGTGGGCACGGTCTCTTACTACTAAACACATGTCCAAATTATATGAAGAACGTTCATATGTCCTGCAGGATGGACCTCAAACATTTCTTGATCTCTTCATTGTTGTGATGACGCCACCATTACCGGAGAAGATGGAGGTCTGGTCGTTGCAGCTAATGTTTACCCTATATTCCTGTCATCTAATTACACAAAAATCATGTTATCTGCTTATGAAAACATCCTTAAGAGAGAAAGTGCATATATGACCAAAATAAAATAATTGGGCAATGGAAAGTAAGTTTAAACCTGAGAGATTCAGCAAGCAAGATATAGGAAATGCATAAATCATTTGAAATAGCAGCTTTATCCAATGCTTTCACTTTGCATTTTCTATTTATTTTACTAAATAAAGTGAATTATTCCTAGGAGATGTCATGAGGTTTAATTTTAAGCGTTATGGGCCTATTGCATATCTAGGCATGGTGCTACTAAAGGCCCTCCTTTTAACATTGTGCATGGGCAAGATGTTGCTTACCTATAGAGGCAAATCTGAACACATTTAGATTTTAAGGGCAAAATGGTTTATCTCCTATTGATTATCATAATTTGACCATATACAATATTGATGAGTTGACTGATAAGAGATTAAAAGATTTAAAGGACATAGAAAGATAAATCTCAGGTGACTAAAGCTTATAATAAGGAGGTGAAGGCAAAAGCATTCCATGTGGGAGAGTGTGTGTGGAAAACCATCTTACCTATTCGATGAAAAAGCATCAAGTTTGACAAATGGTCTCCTAGATGGGAAGGACCCTAGAATATTATGAAGATAGTTTCCGGCAATGCTTACCGAAAAGAGAAATTGCAAGGTGACTGCTTTTCTAGAGTTTTCAATGATCCATCTTTGAAGAAGTACTGTCCTAGTATGTGGCGACATGCTTTGAGTATTGCAGATATTGCATATGACGTCCCTAGAGGTTTTATGGCTGATGAGTTGTTAGTAATCATCTTCCTAAGTTAGTTTTAGTTTAAGAATTTTGTTGGCATGCAAGCTGTATAAAACAATATGAGGGGCATATGTTGATGACAAAATTTGGCACGTGGGCAAAACTGGAACCTCCAGTTTCATAAATCGGAGCTTCCAGCTTTAGCAGAAAGGATTTTTGGCCAAACATAGTCCAAATGATTTTTGACCATGGCTATTTTACAAATTTTTGGTTTAGACACTATTTTGTAGGTTTCAACAGGTTTACTAGGCACTTTGGCTGACTCACGTCAAAGAAGCACTTAAAGGAAAGATGACGAGGCCAAATTGTATATTTGAAGGGATTGTATTAAAGTCTTATCAAGATGGTCAAGTAAATGTATAGATCACCAAATTTGAAGTCAAGATAAAGGAACCATGCAGAATACTCAGAAGCTACAAAAAATGGAAGTTCTGGTTCTGGCTATGTCTGCTAGTGCAAAACATGATGTTCTTGTTTGCCACACCACAAGTTCCAGTTTAGTCAAGTATGAGAGGAAACTATCATTTGACTCCAAATTTATATGAGTTTCGTCTTCTAACACAATAAGTAAACTTCCCACCCGTTTCTATCAGCTTAAGTTGTTAGGATCAACCGGTCGGTGCATAGTACCTTAACATGGTATCGGAGCCAGAGGTCTCTAGTTCAAATCCTGAAGGGCGCAATTAATAAACAAATTAAAATAAAATCACAGCGGACTCCTATTCCATGTTTGCAGCCTAAAAAAGTCTGAACGTGAAGGGTAGTATTGAAGTATATTAAAATATAAGTCAATTGTCCATCCTTTCTTATCAGCTTAAGCTTGTGAGTGCAAGTAGTCGGTGCATAGTAGCTTAACACGTAGTACCCTATAAATATAAAGGGTTCACAACTATTTCAAGGTACCCAATCACCAAAAAAATACAATTACCTTTACTTTTATCTTCAAACCCTAATTATCTTCTTTGGACCCTTATTGTTGTTTTCTCTCATCCCAGGGATGTTTGAAGGTATCCTAGTTGATCTTTCGATCCTAGGACAACCATAGGTGAGATTTATCTAATGGGTCCCTCCTTGGCATGTTTGATAGAACACCACCATGAGGTGAGTGCTTTACGAACCACATAATGATGTGCTCGTGTTTGATGGTGTGTTTTAGCGTCAACACCTGACACATGAGCAGGTGGAATTCTTGGGCACGGAAGTAACAAGCTACAACCTACAGGTGGTGGCCTGGTGGGGTAACACACTTGCGATTCTTGAAACTTAGTCATTGGGAGCTTTCCTTGTATCTCTTCCAAAATACGACTATAGAAATAGCCTTTTTATTCTTCTTGTTGGTGGAGATCTCACCAGGAGCATATTGTGCCAGGGAGTTGAACTGGTACACATACTACATTCTCTCACTTGAGACCAAGGGATTCAATCCTCTTGATCCCTATCATTCACTCAGGTATGTAGATGGAGAGGAAGGTGCAATAAAACTTGTCCTGTGTGTGGCATTCTTAGCTGGGATCAATTTATGAAAACCTTGCCACCGAGCCCAACCTCATCTAGGAATGGGTGGGCGGTGAAGTTGACCTTTTGTTGCTGTTCACACTTCAAAAGGCGGAGCTTTTGCTCAAAGGTGTGTAGTCAGTGATTGACATCACGCAGATCATTTACCAGCTGACAACAGGCAGTTGGGTGTGCAAGAATTCAGAGAATTCATCTTTACCAGCAGCTCGACCTTAGTCATGAGGGGATAGGTACTGAGCTATGACATGTATAAAATCAGTTTGCTCCTGGTGGTTAAGCTCAACTTGCAGGAGCACTTTACCATAATCAGATGTGGTGGTGGAAACACGGTCTCATTCTAATTATTGGAGTGCTCCGAAAGATCATCATGGGCTCCAGTATGGGACCTCATCCTAGTGCCAAGATAGACCAGCAATGAGGAAAAGACAAGATTAAGATTATTACGACTGTTATCGTTCAAACAAAATATTCGGGATCAATTTAAACGACGGAATTCAACCTGCAAGCCTGGAACAGAAGAAATGGACCGGTATTGCCGACGTTATCACCAAGGGAAAGAGTTAGAAAAAAGCGCCCTAAGGAAAGGAGAAATGCTCATATTTTTACCATTTTTTATTTCATGTTTTTTCCAGTAAAAGTTGAATTCATTTGTCTAGTAGAGCAAGCAAAATAGCATCCATGAGAGATTCAGGTGGCAGATTATTAGTTGTTTTGGACAGAGATTGTTAGCTGTTTTGGGTATCAAGAAATGGATGGAAAATGCTCTATAGACCGCAAGTTTGTTTTAGGTTTTAGTGTGATTTGGTACATCACTATAGCAATACGACTCACTTATGACAGCCAAAGTCGTTATAAGTAAGGTATAAACCATCAGAATTAGCTTAATTATGATGGTTTACGCCTAATTACGACGGTTTGTAGCTGTCGTCAGATTTAGTCGTAAGTTATGTTACGACGGCCACCATCAAAAGTTACTTGAGCAACAGGCCGCCGTAAGTTATGGTTTTAATTTTTTTTGAAAAAAAACAGAAACTAGCTGCCCTGGTGCAGTTGCTAGCGGAGACAAATCACACAGTTATATAACACAGACAAACAACACAATACACAATCGACCGTTCACTCATAAAATCCAAATAAATCTAAAAACACCTAATGGCTACACACTCCCCTGACGACTACCTCTGGAGCCGTCAACGTCGTCTTCGCGCGTCCCTCCCAGTGCCGGTAGATGCGGAGATGGAGTATGCGCCTCCATCGGTGAACCCTGCAGAGTAAATAAAAGTTAGAGAGGTCCCTTTTTCTTCCTATTTCTCTCTTTCCCTCTCTCTCCCTCTTACCACCCCCTCTTTCTCTCGCTCCCGTTGTCCCTTGACCCATCCGCCCCTCCCTTCACTCTCTCTCCCTAGTTCTCTCTCTCTTTCACTCTCAGTACTCCTTTTTTACTCTCTCTCTATCTCTCATTGTCCCTCGCCCCATCTGCCTCTCCCTTTTCTCTATCTCCCTCACTCTCTCTCGCTCTGGTTGTCCCTCTCCCCATCCCCCTCTCCCTTCTCTCTCTCTCTCTCTGTCTCTCTCTCTCTCTCTCTCTCTCTATTTCACTCTCTTTACTCCCCTTTCACTCTTTCCCCATCCCTCTCTCTCTCTCTCCCTCTCTCTCCCCCCACTCTCTCTCACTCTCCCCATCCCTCTGTCTCTTTAACTATCTCTCCTCCTCTCCCTATCTCTTTATCTCTCTCCCTATATTAAATAGTATTAAAGATTTACACAGTGTCGGGGGTACCTGTGCTGGGGGCGGCTGTGACGAGGGTGCCTATGGCGGCTGCGGCCATGCAGGAAACGCGAGCTCCTGGCCACTCCGTCAAGATAAGGCCTATCATTGCAACATACTAGAACACATGTTTCTTCTTGAAATGCTAAAATTTTAATATATAGTAATTTAAATTACTTACCACCACCGCTGCCTGCATCTAGGCCATGAGGTAGGCCTGGTACTCCTAGACGGCCCTCGTTCTGTCGAGCTCCTCTTGGGTCCGCGCAAGCCTATCCTCCATGGCACAGAACTCCAAGTCCTTCTACGAGAGACGACCACTCGACGGCCCAACGGACGAAGCCGCCGTCGATGGAGTGCCTCTCAAAGATAGCGCCGCCTTCGAGTCGACAGCTCCATCGAAAATGGAAAACCTACAAAAGATATAAAAATAATAAGTAGAAGAAGGAAGTTTTAAAAAATGAAACAGTTGAGCAACTGACCGTCCATGGCCTTCCCGCCGCCACTTGCATACACGACTCTAGGCTCCATTGGCGCTTTTTCCAATCGTAGCCTTCGTCGTGTATCTTCTTCACCTACTACGCGTACTTTTCCTAAAAACAAAGAAATGATGGAAGCGTGTCAGTACTAGTATTATTTATAATTAAATTGATGAATTTTGAAAACTAACCAGTCGGTCGGCTGCGACCTGACTACACTGCCAAGGCTGGGAAGGGTCACTTCCCCTGTGACCTCTCTTCCAAACCTCGTTCAGTGTCGGCTCCTTACCAGTCTCTCGCTCCTGTAGATACGTGTTAGTTGAAGAAATATATTATGAACACATAAATGAACTTAAAACATACTTACCATGCGTTTAGCCATACGCACGTAGCCATCACCATGTAGTTGTGCTGGCCGTCTGTCTCTCTGAAGGCTCGAGCCCTCGTAGACTTACTAATGAAGTCCTGGCTAGCCCAGTACCGACGAAGAGCTCGGTACGCTTTGGGCTGGCTCTCTACCAGCTAATGCTAACATGCACATATTTAGTATTTCATCAATACTGTTAACATAAGTAATTATTGGAAATAGTTAACAATAGTAACTTACCTCCGCGTACTGCTCCTCGGTCAAGTACGTGTCGGAGTCCTTTCTAAACGGACCCCCATGCTGCTGCTGCTGATGCCGCTTGTTGTACTCGTTGATGGCCTGGATGTGGGCATACGACAACGCCTACAGCACGAGCTTCCGAGCATTGTTGTGGAACACAGCAGTCACGTGCTCCATCATGCTCTCGCTCGAGGCCTCTAGCTGGTACTGCAGCTTTAAGAAAACAAAAAATTGATTAATCTGCATTAACAATTTAAATGAGTGGAAAAAATGCAAACATTTAAACTTACCATAAAATCGTTCCACACGGTCCCCCTGAAGGATGCCGTGGACCTCGTGACGGACACGAGCGTAGTTGTCCCACGACAAAGCAGGGACACCGTCGATGACACTGTGATAGTGCAACCGCACTAAAGCCCTGATGACACAGTTAACCTGCTTGTGGTGTCTCTGGCCCGCGAATGAATAGTCGTGCGAAGATTTGCAAAATTTATTAACTTATTATGTATCGGCAGACAACATCCATTATTTAATACTATACAATTTGTTTACCTATCTCCGAGGAACAGGAGGGGGAGCAGCAAAATGGCTCCTACTCGTCCGTCGCCTCTTCGGCGGCACCACGTCCGGTCAGTCGGACGGCTGGTCACCACTGGAGCCTGAAGGATCCACGCTCTCCGGCTTCGAGGGCTGTGTAGCTGGCTGTGACGGCTATGTAGCCGACTCCGAGGGGTGGGTAGCCCCATCCTCTTGCTCCGACTCACAAAACTCTGAGATGGACTGCAAAAATAAATGATTCATAAGAAAAAATAATTGATAAATGGAATTTAAATAACGTGATTGGCAACTGAAATTTACCTCCGTGCGCTGAAAGGCCAGAACTCGGTCCGAAAAGTCTGGAAGGTGCCTCATCAGCTGAAAGTGTCTGCTCGCACCTGACGAGGTACCTGAGAAGACCATGTCCCAGGGCTGGGTGAAGAACCCTCTCACCCCTTCCTTTCCTTCCCCTTTCTGTTTGACGACGACATCCTGATGTAAGAAGTAATTGATAAATATACAAAGATATTATACAAAATTCATGATAAGTTAGTGAAGAAAACATTACATCATCAATTTCAAAATTCATCAACGTCACGATCATGTACCCTACTTCTTAAACCAGACCATCGATCTTCTTTTCTGAGAGTCTGGACTAGATTTCATTTTCGTTTTCGTTTCTACATATCATAAGTCTCGACATCTTGAGCGTCTCCAACCAAGTCATCGAGTCCTACACCAGGCTCGACGATGAACGAGTCTGGCAACTTTTCTTCTTGGTAAACCACATCAACTTCATTAATATCATGGTATCCATCATCTCCTGGAGTGTATAATCGCTCACGAGAATTCACCTTATGTACCACTCACCAAGCATTGAGTTTTTTTGCATGGATAAGTTAGGTAATACACTTGCTCCACTTGGTGAGCAAGAACAAATGAATCGTATACTCGTAGACGTTCCTTGTGTTTAAGTTCCACCATGCCAAATTGGTTTTGTCAAATTCCATGATTGTTATCAAACCAATCATAGTCAAAGAATACTTCTCAAAGATCCTTATTACCGACGAAAGCAAATTCAAGAATTTTTTAATTATCCCATAGTATTTAGTTTCACGTCCTTGAGAGTCGATTGCCTTCGTCATAACTCCGGTATTTGATGTTGCCGCGAGTGGACGATGAGATTCAAATTGAGTTGTACGGAATTGGAAGACATTGATGTCGTATCGACCGTAACTTCTAACTTTAACCAGAAAATAGGATAATTGTCGCAAGTCTTCATGGACGTTGGCATCTTTCATGCACTGTCCAAAATATGAAGTTATAAGAAAACTTTGTAAATACTCGTAAGTTATAAGAAAAATTTGTAAATAGTTGTAAGTTATAAGAAAATATTACATGATCATGAAACCAGGATAAGAAGTTACATCTTTCGTTTATTTCATCTTGTCGCATAACTTCTACTTTTTCACTCGTAGGTTGATGTTGATGTGTCCAATTCTGTTTGTGAAGCTCTCTGTACGAAAATAAAAAATTTAGAACAGATCTAATCCATTTATGATGAGTAGCATACATGTAGGACAAACACTTACTCAAAATATTTCTCCATCTCATATCTATTAGCGTACATGTAGAGGAAAGCAACATTACTTTCTTCTACGGTAGAGTTGTAGGAATTGCAACTACCAACAGTAGTGCCTCTTGTTGAAAAATGGAGAGATCGCTATAAGGAGGTTGCTCATCCATGTTGTACCAATTGCCGAAGCATTGACATTGTGTTCCTCTGCAAAGTAAACACTTGAAAAATATCCTAGTTCCTTAAGAGTAAATGCTTCGGCGATGCACTTCAACCGCTGCCCTGTTACGAACAATTGGTTTCAGATATCTTAGCGCTCTTTCAATATGATACATCTACCTATATCGCATGGGACCGTCTACTTTAGCTTCATATGGAAGATGAATAAGGAGATGTTGCATTGGATTGAAGAAGTATGGAGGAAAAAAATCCATCTTACATAATAATATCTGTATCTCCTTCTCCATCTTACTCATCATCTCTATCGTGATTTCTTTAGCACAGAGCTATCTATAGAAGTGGCTAAGCTCGGCTAGTACCTTCCACACCGCATCATTAAAATAGCCCCATAACATAACAGGTAGAAGTCTTTCCATGATTATGTGATAATCATGACTCTTCAACCAAGTGAGTTTTCCCATTTCAAATTCACAGCTCGTTTTATACTAGCTGCGTAACCATTGAGGAATTTCAAACTTTTCAACCATTTGAGGACTTCTTTCTTTTTTTGAGTCGAAGATACAAGGATGCACGTGGTTTATCACCACTTTCAGAAATCCCAAGAGTTGTACGGTTACAAAGCTCAGCCTGATCCTTTCGAGCATTTATATTGTCTTTCGTTTTGCCCATCATGTTCATGCATGTGCTTATGATACATTCCACCATGTTACGCTCTAGATGCATGACATCAATGTTGTGCATTAGTATCAACGACTTCACAGATGGTAGCTCCCATAGTCCACATATATGAGTCCAATTGTGATCATCTCCGAAACCGAGAAAGTATCCAAGAAAATCTTTATGTAGCAACAGTTTATCCAACATATCAGATATTTTCGACCCGTTAAGACGTTTCGGTGGTCCTTTAGTGACAACAGTGTCCTTTCTAAATACATTCCTCTGTTGTCTAAACATGTGATTCGAAGGAAGCCAACGTCTGTAACAATCGAAGTAACATATCTTTCCTCCATGAGAGTCGAAAACAATCAGTGTCATAAGCACATATCGGACAAGTCAAACGACCGTGAGTGCTCCATACAGAAAACATGCCATACGCCAAAAAATCATGGACGGACCACAAATAAGCATCTTGAAGGTTGAATCGCTACTTCTTGTAATTGTCGTACGCTCCGACTCCTGTCCACAATATTTTCAATTCTTTGATCAGCGGTTTTAACATCACGTTGAGACGTGACCCAGGATGATCCATCCCAAGTATAATAAGGCTAAGGAACATGAACTCATACTTCATAGAGAGGGCTGGTGGTAGATTGTATGGAATGACAAACACAGACCAACAGGAGTATGGTGAAGCGTTTTTACTGAACAGCGAGAATCCATCTATCACCAACCCAATCTAAACATTTCTCCCATCACGGCTAAAATCTTGATCAAACCGGTGCGGCGCCTTCCTTGCCTCACCATCGAACGGGTGCGTCATGACTTCTTTGTTCTGACGTACACCTTCTTTGTACCATCTCATGTGTCTGGCAGTTTTTTTCAAAAAAAAACAAACGCTTCAACCGAGATGTCACCGGTAAGTATCAAAGCCGCTTACACGCGACTTCTGTCGTCACATTTTCACCATCTTCATTAACGACTTCGACATACCTTGATTCACCACATTTTAAACATTTCTTCTCTTTGGCATGTTTTTTCCCGAAAAGCATGCAGTTTTCTGGACACACATTAATCTTTTCATATATCATTCCGAGACCCGAAAGAAATTCCTTCGCGTGATACATATCTTTAGAGACTTTATGGGGCTGTGGAAGGATATTGCTGATCAATTTGATGAGATCATTTTAACAGTTATTAGAAATTATGTACTTAGACAAAATTACCATAAGTCTAGTTATGAAAGTGAGGAGGGTCACTTCCGTGTGTACATGCAGCGGCTGTTCTGAAGCTTTAAGAAGTTCAAAGAACGCTTCAACCTCCGTTGTAGGTGGATTTGAATGTGGCCTAGAGGGGGTGAATAGGCTCTTTGAATTTTTAACGGTTCCCTGAAAACTCTTAGCAAACGGATCAATTCCAGGTGGGCCGGACTAGTGCGGTATGGTGCGGACTAGTCCGGTATGAGCATAATTAAAAGGTTAAAGTTGAACTGATTCTTACTTCAAGTATTTGTACAGAGGAAAATAAATGGCTACTCAAGTGTAATGAAGTAAGAAACAATAACTATCAATTTTAACACTAGGTGTCGATGTAAATCAAATAATAACTAGCACCCCCAATTGATAATTGAGAGAAGATCAAGAAGACACGAGACAAGGTTTTATCCCGAGGTTCGATCCACCAAGGAATCTACGTCCCTGTTGAGGAGTCCACCAAGGACCGGGTCTTCAACAACACTTCCCTCGTTGAATCGCCACAAAGACCGATTCAAATCCACTAACCACACACAGGGGTAAACAATTGTATGTGGGGTGTTCTCACAGTCTGAGTGCTCCAACAATATTACAGAGAGCAACTCTTTCTCCAACACACAAACAGAGAACAATGATTAGAAATTTTGTGAGAGAAGACAAACCAAGAGCTCAATGTCGAGAAGAACGATTCCCTCCTGGAACCAATCTCTAATCCTCAAAGACTTGATCTTTCTAGGCTTAGAATGAGTGAAGAGAGGTATTTTTTTTGTGCTCTTGGGGCATGCAACGGAGCAAGGGTTCGACTTATGTCAATGTGTGGTCGTGCACCTCTATTTATATAAAGTTTCCAAAAGTCCTGGCGGCCAGACTAGTCCGCTCTGTTCACCGGACTAGTCCAGTGTGCCGTGTACAATTCTCGTGTTGCATGCGGCACAGTGGAAACCCTAATTTAAAGTGTTTACAAAAAGTTGAACGGACTAGTCCGGTCCAAGAGCGGACTAGTCCGGTGCAAGGTGAATGCCGGTTTGAGAGAGTTGAACGGACTAGTCCGGTTTCTGAGCGGACTAGTCCCTGGTGCAAGGTGAATGTCGGTTCTAGAGAGTTGAACGGACTAGTCCAATTTCTGAGTGAACTAGTCCAGTGCAAGGTGAGCGCCGGTTCCAAAGAGTAGAACGGACTAGTCCGGTGCACCGTGTTGTGAGGCAACAGAGAGTTGAACGGACTAGTCTGGTCTACGAGTGGACTAGTCTGATGCACTGTGTTGTGAGGGACTAGGATATGTTTTAATCCCTTACCCCTAACCAAGGACTTGGAGCTCTTGGGATGTGTCTCTCACACACATCCTATACAAGTAAGTCTACATTGCGCTTGGTTCATAGGTCTGTCCTTTTCCTTTTTCTTCATCACTTCATTTTTCACCTTTTTGAGTTAATCTGCATTCATCTCAACAAGTTCATTAGGATCTCAATTCATTTGTCATCAATCATCCAAAACCCACAAGGGAATGCCTAGATGCACTTTCAATCTCCCCCTTTTTGGTGATTGATGACAACCAACTGAGATTACATAATTAATAATAAAATTTGATTTTCATAAAGTGTGCATATATGAGAATGACAAATGAGTAACAGGAACTTCTCACATATATGCAACCTTTACGGTGGGATGCCTAAAGAGTGTGTGAAAAAGAATGTGACATGCCACAAGAAGATAAGAACATATAAAAATAAAGGTAGTCATCACATCAATATCGAATAAGCATCACACATCCAACGAAGTTTGAAAAAAAGTACATGAAACTTAAAATACACGTCCATGATCACTAGTCCTTTAGGTTTACAATAAGATAAAGCAATTAAGATTAATCTCAATCACTCCCCCTTTGGCATCAAGGCACTAAAAAGGGAAAAATTGAGTGGAATCACTCATCGCCGCTCTCTCCCTCACTCTCGGTCCTATCTTCATCTTCATCTTCGTCTTCATGACCATGCTGAGGAGGAGGAGCGGAGACACCTGCAAGCCCATAGGACCTAAACTCTTGTTCAGTGAGTGGAGCCATCTCAGTGAAGTTTTCTTCAGAGTCTTCCGAAATCTATGGTGATCCAACTGGCTCAATATCCAGCTTCTCACGGATGGCTTTGATGTTGGCCTGCATGTGTGGTAGGTGTCCTTCCATGCTCCCATGGTTGGGAAGAGAGTGGACTTTATGGTATGTTTCTTGATAGCTATAGTGGCCATCTCTTCTTCTTCTTCTTCTTCTTCTTCTTCAGATGAGGACTCATCATTGGAGTCCCATTCCTTCCCTAGATGTGCTCGGCAATATTACTTCTTTTTATTGAATATTTTCTTTTGTTGAGGCTTGCTGTCTTTACCCTTCCTCTTATTGTCTTCATGTGGATAATCCACCATAAAATGATCATATTCTCCACAATTGTAGCATGCGCGCCTCGTCTTGGATCTTTGTTTCCACATTGTATAATCAGTTCTATCAAAGTAAGGTAGTTTGCCTAATAGAATTGACAAATAATGATTATTTGAATTTAAAAGCTCATAGTTAAAAGAATATCGGGAGTAGTCTTTGTGACTACCCCCTTTTTGCTTTTTGTCTTCAATTTTCTTCCCGTTAGGGGAGAGTGCCTTCTTCCGCATAAGTGCCTTTAGTTGGAGCATCTCCTCATCATCATCCTCACAGTCCTGAATAGCATTGAGGAGCTTCTCCGACTTTTGGTTTCCTTCGTCACCACCATTTTCATGATTGAAGCTCTTGGATTCACCCTTGATTTCTCACATCGTCTCTTCGAGCGGTGATTCTCTTTTGAAGAGTTTGGCTCTGATACCAATTGAATGTGGCCTAGAGAGGGGGTGAATAGGCTCTTTGAATTTTTAACGGTTCCCTGAAAACACTTAGCGAACGGAACAATTCAAAGTGGGCCGGACTAGTCCGGTATGGTGCGGACTAGTCCGGTATGAGGGTAATTAAAAGGTTAAAGTTGGACTGATTCTTACTTCAAGTATGTGTGCAGCAGAAAATAAATGACTACTCAAGTGTAATGAAGTAAGAAACAGTAACTATAAATTTTAACACTAGGTGTCGATGTAAATCAAATGATAACTAGCACCCCTAATTGACAATTGAGAGAAGATCAAGAAGACATGAGACAAGGTTTTATCCCGAGGTTCGATTCCAGCCAGGAATCTACGTCCCCACTGAGGAGTCCACCAAGGACCGAGTCTTCACCAACCCTTCCCTCGTTGAATCGCCACAAAGGCTGATTCAAATCCACTAACCACACACAAAGGTAAACAATTGTACGTGGGGCATTCTCACAATTTGAGTGCTCCCACAAGATTATTATTATTTGACAACAAAAATGCTCGGTCTATAATAGCATCTGTCTTGGCGAACCACTCATCTGAGTGACCACCAGATTTGCTCTTCCAACCAGTATACATCCAACTGCGGTCTTCACCAATGTTTTACTCTGCAGTATAAGGCATGAGAGATTACGTTCACTTTACAACTATAGGATGGAATAGGTCCTAAACCCACCCAAGAGTGACTGAGAGGAGCGTGTTTATAACGAGACGAGGGGTCCGGATCCAGATGAAATTTCAGCGGCATTTTGTAACACCCTCAATTTCATATTCACGCATGCATGAATATTTTATGTAGAGAAAACATTTTAAAAGAAGCAGAAACGGAGAAAAAATGTGGAAGATAGCCAAAAAGAGCCAATTCCAGTTCGCCGAGGAGCGTCGTAGACACTTCCCATGGCCCGCTGGCCACGTGGCGCCTTCGGAGCTCATCCCCCCGGAGGGAGAGAGGTCCGCCACTAACTAGCCACGTGGCAGGCTCGGAGCTTGCCTCTGCGGAAGGGGCGAGGTCCAACCCCGTGGGACACATGTTGCCCCCGGAGCTAGCATCTGCGGAGGAGCGAGGCCAGCTCGCAGGACACGTGTCGCCTTCAGAGCTAGTCACTGCGGAGAAGCGGGAGGTCCAACCCACAGGACACGTGTCACTCTCGGAGCTCGTCTCCGAGAGGTCCGGCCCTGTTTGACACGTGTCGCTCTCGAAGCTCACCTCCGAGAGGTCCGACACTACTGAACACTTGTCATCCTCGGAGCTCACCTCCGAGGAGAAGGTCCGATGGACACGTGTCATCCTCGGAGCTCACCTCTGGGACGTCCGACACTGCTTGACACGTGTCGTTCTCGGAGCTTACCTCCGGGGAGAAGATAGGTCCGACACATTTGGACACGTGTTGACCTCGGAGATCATCTCTGAGCAGAAAGGAGATCCGACACTTCTAGGACATGTGGCACTCTTGGAGCCACCTCCGAAGAGAGGGGAGGTCTGGCACTGATGTGGAACTCTCAGAGCTCACCTCTCCAGAGAGGGGAGGTCCGGCACTGACACGTGGCGTACATGGAGCTCATCTCTGGAAAGAGGGGAGGTCCCGACCCACCAGACGCGTGGCGCACGCGGAGCTCGCCTCTGAGGAAGAGGGAGGTCCCGCCCGCCTGACACGTGGCGCAACCAGAGGTCGCCCCTGAGGAAAAGGGAAGCCCTGGCCTCCGCTGGACACGTGGGCCACCAGAGCTTATCTCTGCGGAAGGACGAGGTCCTTAAGCAGTTTTGCCCTGTGCGCGAGCGCCCGATACAGAAGAAACCGACTTGATTTCTTCTACGGTTGATACCGCACCAAATCTATTGAAGATAAGTTGTTAAGATCCAAACACAAATCAAATAGGACTCTTATTTGAAATCCAATCAGAATAGGACTCTTCTTTTCCCGGTTATAAATAGAACCCGAAACACCCTTGGTTGTAACATCTTCCTAAGCCGATAACTTATAGGCCCTAGCCCCAAACTCGCCGAGTTAACCCCCTTCGCCGGAGTTCAACCACCGTTGAGACCGCCGACGAGCTTGACATGTTCGCCGGAGAAGAGCTGACAATCTATTTTGCTGCCATTGCTAGGAGGAAGGTCCTGAAGGAAGTAAGGTAGGTGTCCATTACCACCTTACGACGTCATCGCGGTTTTCTTTACATCTGTTTCTTCGATCCCTTCAAACAGAAGCTTTTTTGAGTGGACAGATCACGTGTTGATCGGGTTGATCTGGATCTTAAGTCCAGATCATCGCCCCGTCCACACCTCATCCCTACACCTTTGTTCATAGTAAAATCCCATGCAAGCCATTAAAACATGCAAGAACACGAACAAACTGATCTAATGAAACAACGGCATAGGATTAGAATGCATATGCACCATTGCACCTTGAATAAGGATTTTGCATGATGATTGATTACTGTAAATCTTGTATGTGCATGATCGTAAGTAGAAGGACAAGCTCAGGTAGCTATCTACGAAGGATTACAACACCAATACTTCGAGATCCAAGAGCAACAGAAACCACAGGAACAAGGCAAGTGACCCTTGACCATATTCATCCCATGTTTTGGAAACTGTTTTATTTGCGAAAACTGCGTATGCTTGAGTCAATTTGATGGAACCCTTTTATAGGAGTTTACTAGTTTTGTTAACCACCCTTGTCGCCAGGGAAGTTTATGAGATGGGTATGGTCGTTTTTCTTTTCTGCTTCGCTAATCTACGGGATATGGGAAGCGGTAGAATGTGTCTAGCTACTGCACTCATAATTTTAATGAGAACTTGATGATAATGAACATGAATGGGGGGAGATCTAGGTAAGCTTGGTTTGTGGATGTGGTAGAATGAGACGGTGGTTAATTGCCGTAGATCTAAGGACCGGTTCATGCGAGCACATGCCAGGAATACAGTGCCACCACAAGGCCAAGTATGGGTGCGGCCTAGCTGACTAATTAGGTAAGTTGCTAGATTGTTATGGACCGTGGAAGGCGTGGGGAATCAGAGTCGAGTGAGGACTGCCCTGGGAACCGCATGGCACAAGAGAGGGCCCGTAGGTGGGAGAATGGTGATTTGAGCCTGCTGGTGAAATCTTAGTGAGTTCATACATCTAGTAACCCCTTTGTAAAGGCTATTTTGTGATCTCTTGGCCATACGCCGACGGTTGTGTGCTGGTGTAATGGAGGTTCTGCAGTTGCCGATGGGTGACGAAATCACAAACTTGTGGGTAAAGTGGTGCCACCTCTGCAGAGTGTAAAACTATCTTGATAACCGTGCTTTCGGTCACAAGCACCTAGCCAACATCCATGATTAGATGGGATGGTTGTTGGGATGGATGGTTTGGGATGGTTATTGGGATGGTCTTTGGTTTGGTTATGGTTTGGTCTTTAGATTTGGTTTCGGGACTGTTGAGTCTTGGTAATGAGATTGGGACTGTTGAGTCATGATAATGAGCTTTGGTCTCGTTTATGAGATGGAATTGAATATAAGATGAGATGGTATTCATGAGCATGAGAAAAAGTGAGAAAGAAAAATGACTGGATGAGACATGAAAGGTAGTGGAACATGATGGAGGTATGTTGATGTTTTAATTGGATATATGTTGGGATTAAATTCACTTAAAGTTAGTTGCTATTTTTATCACGTTGTGAAATAAACTTTGCTTTCTGCAATGAGCCATTTTGTTCCATACCTTGTTGAAAGCTACATATCATATTTTCCCGCACTTGCTGAGTACGTCATGTACTCAAACTTGCATTATTACTTCATCATCAGCAACAGGAGAGGAGTCCTTCGAAGATCACGTGGAGTACTAGGCGTGCGAACCTTCGTCAACTTGCCTGTGGAGTAGGAGATGGAGCCGCTGCCGTTGATTAGTTTGCTTCCGCTATAGTGCAGAAGATTTGCGCTGCTAGAATAAGACTTCCGCTGCTAGAATGAGTTAGAGACTCATGAGACATTGTAATAAAACCCTATTATTCGTTATTATTCTGAATTAAGTTTATAGATTACATGTGTATGTGTGATGAACATCTTGGACACACATATGCATCAGCTCGGTTCCAGGGTTTTCGGAACCAGGGCGTCACACATATCCCAGCTGTTCTCCAACAGCACGCCCTAAAATGGTGCAGCGGAGAACATTAGGGTTACACCATCAAAATCTCGTCCGAATCCAGACCCTGCGTCTTGTCATAAGCACTCGGTGATGGCGGCGAGCGGCGACGGCGGCGAGCGGCGGAGGAAGTCTGACGATCTTGTTCTCCAACACAGATGGACAAAAAATCTTTGGACATGATCGGTTGGCTTCACAGAAACCTAAGAAGCGCTAAACTAGTTGGCTACAGCGGCAGCGATGGCCATGGCACCAACGACGCTTCTTGATCGAAACCACACGGTTCTCGATGGTTGTCTCGGCGGCGGCCATGACCATGGCCATTGACCTTTAAATGGGCCGTGTCGGACCATATATGGGCTGTGCCGGGCTGAGCCGGCTTGAAGCCCGTTATATATATATCGATATTAGACACTCAAGCAATCAAATTAAACTAAAATTTCTAACTTAATAATCAACTAACTCAAAATTTTAATAGAAATATTAAACTAACTTAATAGTAACCTAAACCAAAATTAAGTAATCTAATTAACTAATAAATTAAATCATTAACTAAACTAATTAATAAAAACTAAATTAAGAACTAAATGAACTAAATTAACTAAATTAATTATTAAATGAACTAAATACACTAGATTAATTACTAAACAAACTAAATTAATTACTAAATGAACTAAATTAATTACTAAACAAACTAAAATAACTAAATTAATTACTAAATAAAACGGACCTCGAACTAGTGGCGAATAGGGGCGGGCTTGGGGCCGAGCACCTGTGGCGCCGGGGCGGTGCAAGCGGCGGGGCAGTGTGGGGAGGCGCATAGGGGCGGCGCGGGGCGGCGGCGCCGGGCGGCTCTGGCGGTGGGGCGGTGTTGGGGCGGCTCGGGCGGCGAAGGGAGGCGCGCGGCGGCGACGCGGCCGGGGAAGCGCGGGACGGAGGTGCGGCGCGTGGAGACGCGGCAGCGGCTAAGGTGCGGGCTCGGGTTGAATGAGCCCCGCTTAACTTACGACGGCTTAGGTTACGACCATCGTAAGTTACTCTTAGTTTACGACAACGCATTAACTTACGACGGCTTAGGGTTACGGCCGTCGTAAGTTATATGTAACTTACGATCAGCCCGTAACTTACGAAGGCCATGGGCCCAAGGCCGTCATAAGTTAGTTTACTTACGACGGCTCACAGCGACCGTCGTAAGTTATATTACTTATAACGGCTAGCCGTCGTAAATAACTTGGCCGTCCTAATGTGTTATGTTTCCTGTAGTGCATGTATTTTATCGATAAATTGTTATATTCTTTTATCAAAGAGAGCATGCTAATATAATTAATTATGAGGAAGGGCATAACAGATTTTATTTTATGGTTTAGGACATCAAGCAGATATTATATTTCTTATGACGTTTCACGTGTTGTAGACTTTATATATATTTTATCCGTGCATGAATGCAAATATAAGTTATGCAAACGATTCATTCTAAAATTTATTGCATGGAAGCATGAACTCACCCCCTAATTCAGAAATCACATAAGTACAAAAAATTTGGGCAGTCACAAGACACGATGATGGCAACCAAAAAAACATGAAAAAAAAACATAATGACAACATATATGATTTGAACAAGAATAATTCAGGAACCATAAGATTAACTGACACCCGAAACGGAAGCAATATGAGACAACCATAATTAATTCATCATACATAATTTACACAACAGCACGTTTCAATTCTTCAATCTAACTATAATGCTCTAAAACATGATATGGCTGCCAACCATACAAAAATAAATAAAATCCATAATATTACAATCAAGTAATTTAAGTGCGAGTGAGGAAAAACATTCATAGGAATAGAGAGGAGTAAATTTCAACAACAACGTAATTTCATATTTTAGTTGTTTTTGTGAGCTTGTGCATATTACAATTACTCTGGTTCCTATGGAATTTTTCATGTATATGTAAACTAGCTCTGATGCCAAAATGTAAGAAACTGCCAAAGTGATTTCAAATTAGTTGAATTAGCTTGCTATCCATAAATGATATGAGATCTGAACATATGTAACTAGAAGGAAACTCTGGTAGTCCACCGATATGCTTCTCAACCATGCTCAAGACCACAAGCACATCTCTACACAACATTGATCATTGTCACATCATCACATACACAAAATATTTAAGGGTTTTAATAAGTCTTATCATATTGCAAGTCATTGTTCAAGTGACGTAAGTTATGAAATTTTACAAGAATGAGAGTAAAAGGATATGGTTTCAACTCCCAAACTCATGAAAACATGGATTAAAAATTAGAAATTTTGTTTTTCAGATTCTAGTATGAATAACATCAACTATGCAACATAAATATGATTGAAATGTAACGCAAAAGGGTTGATAGTACATAGCCCATGAACACCACCAACACAAGCCATAAAGGAACATCATTTTCACCTGCAAACACATTGTCAAAGCAAACATAAGTATGAAGGTACTCCACAAGACTTACTCATATGGTAATACTGTGACACCCCGGGTGACTCACTTGTAAATCATGGACACAATATACCTTATGAAAGAGTTTGAAGTCTCTAAATTTTTGCACCTGAATTTAAAATTGAGTTCAAATCTAACAGATATTCAGACCCAGGAATATAGAAATTAGAAATTTTTTCCACAAATGGACTCTGGGACATTTTTCCTGGTTGGTATACCAAACATTAGTTTGGTATTTTTCCAAGAAATTTGGTCATAGAAAACTGTCCGAAGTGCTAAGCTGCAAAACAGTCGCTCATTACTTTTCTGGAATTCTTAACTTTTAAACTAAACCGAACTAGAACATTATCCCAACCTAAGAAATGTCCCTCATAGTTCAGTTTTTAATCCTACCAAGTTCCGTCCAATTACAGACTGACAAGAGTATGAAGTTGAGGCATCTTTTTGCATTAGTGATAAGCAGTGATAGCTTAATAGCTATACCTGTTCCACAATTGTTAAATTTGAATCCAGTTTGAATTTGGACTCATGCCAATAAGAAAAGTTGTTCTTCACATGTTGCTCTAGCCTGGAAAATTTTGGGCCAGGACTATGGAGGCATAGAAATATTTCTTTCTTGTGCCAAGGTTGAAGGGTACAAACAACATTAGTGAGCAGACATGTTCCTAGAATTTTAGGAATTAAACTTTAGTAATCTGGCTGAGGGGAATGAGGAGAATTGTACTACATGTGTTTCTCCATCACCACAAAAATCAGAAATTTTTGGACTAGGAAAACTGCTTACTCGAGAAGCCATTTTAAGCCTTTCCTATGAGACCCACCTGACAGCCTCCATCTTCTTATTTCCCGTGCAGGACATGCATGCCACCACATCGATGCCATGGTGACTCGCTCGTCCTTGTGTCACACCGATTTGTTGCGCTACCGGTAATTAGAATGTTGTGTCGGACACAACCTCCGTTCTTTCTCCACTCACAGACACTTCCCACGATGACTCGCCTATATTCACTGCAAGAACTGACCCCTCTCCAAGAAAGAACGGCATGGCTTCGAGTTTCCCCATATGTAGATGATGCAGTTCTCTTTACCAATCCAGTACACTGGACATAGCACTGACTATGGGAACCATGGCCAAGTTTGGAGATTGACGGGGTAAAGTACCCCGGTTACCTAAGAGACGACTGATCGGTTCCTCGAACGGGCTCACATGGTTCTGCGGGCACCGGTCGAGCTATACAAGGAATACCAAGCACAGGGCCCTAACTCAGGTGTGCGGACCAGGTCTCACACATTTCAGGAACACATTAGGTGGCGCCGTGATATGCAACACCCAACAACACATACAAAAGAACCCATATTACATATCATACTTGCAGAAATTACAAAGTTGTCCAGTTTACAAACAGATTTACATTTAAAAGTAAACTACAGCAGAAGAAAAGATTACACTCTCGGTCTCAAACCTAAGCTAAGCAACAGTGATCCGTCCAGCCCGTGGACGACTCACACTTGTTGAACTTAATCTTGTTCTGTCTGCATATCTGCATGTTTATGCATATTTGCTGTTTTGGTTGGACCGAGCTTGGCGGGAACTTGCGCGTTCGCATGCTGAACCAGGTCCACAGTTCTTTTCAGTTGTGGCGGTGATCGGGTAAACGCTGAAGCAGAGTGGCGGCCTAAGATCGTGCTCTTGCCCCACGTTCTGTGCGTGGAAACCGGGCGTCACAACGTCGTGTGCGTGTGTGTGTTGTAACATGCATTGTACTCATGACTATTATGGGAAAACTGGTTGCACGGTGGCTAAGTAACCACCACAAAACTTCTCTCTTGCAAAACACTCTGGTTGACATCGTTCGAGCGCGTGAACTCCGGCGTCTTCGGTGCTGAAGACGATCGACCATCGTGATCACGCGCCAACAATTGGCATCAGAGCTTTTAGTTGAATCCAAGTCGACCGGAGATGACTGGAGGCCATGATTCGTCCAGCGGGACACGCACCGGCAAAGTGGTGCCGCTGGCGAAACTGGTGCTCCGGTGATGGTGGAACACGTCGTCAAGGAATCGAGCAGCTCCCTCGTCTACCCGGTGTTATCTCGCACCAACTACAGCCAATGGGCCCTTGTAATGCAGGTGAATCTTGAGGCAAGATCTCTGGCATGCGGTGGTCTCCGACAAAGTGGATCACCGCGATGACAGATTGGCGCTCGCCGCCATTCTGCGTGGTGTTCCTGTGGAGATGCACATATCGTTGGCTTCCAAGAAGAGTGCGAAGGCGGCATGGGAGGCGGTGAGGAGTATGCGGATTGCCGACGATCGAGTACGGGGAGCAAATGCTCAACAACTCCTGAAAGAATTCGAGACGATCGAGTTCAAAGAAGGTGAAGCCATCGATGAGTTTGCCATGCGCATCACTGGACTTGCCAGTACTCTGCGCACTCTGGGAGAAACCGTCGATGAAGTCCAAGTTGTCAAGAAGTTTCTCCGTGTGCTGCCTGATCGATACATGCAGATCGCATTATCTATCGAGACACTACTTGATCTTAACAAGCTTTCAGTTGAAGAACTTGTCGGGAGACTGAGAGCGGCAGAAGATCGACTCGGGGGAAGTGGAGATTGTGGACAAGGCCGGACGTTTGTTACTTGCCGAGGACGAGTGGCTTGCCAGGTACAAGAACAAGCTGGCATCTGAATCCTCATCAAGCAACAATAGGAATGGCGGTCACCAAACTGGAAAAAACAGAGGAGGGCGAGCAGGTGGAGGTGGTGCCAAACTAACCTCTGAAGGAACACCACGCCGCAAAGGAAAATGGAACAATTGCGGTGTGTGGGGACATTGGGCGCGGGACTGCCGCAAGCCACGAAAGGAGAAGAGAGATGAAGCACATCTGGCCATGACAGATGATCAGTCAACTTTGCTGTTCACAGAGGCAAGAACGACTGATGAAGTTCAGATGGAAGAGGTGCATTTGAACGAGACAGATGTTGTGCCAAAGAGGAATGCAGAAGATATCTGGTATCTTGACTCGGGAGCCAGCAATCACATGACTGGTGAGAGGTCGACACTGTCATCACTTGACAAGTCTGTAGAAGGCTCAGTGCGCTTTGGAGATGGGTCAGTAGTTGAGATTCAAGGAATTGGGTCTGTCATCCTTCAGGGAAGGAATCGAGACCACAAGGTACTCACTGGTGTCTATTATATCCCCAAACTCAAAACTAACATTTGGCGGACCGGAATACGCTCATCCAGGATCGCAGAGGGTGGTGCCGCGCGATGCGACACCCGACAGCACACGTCATAAGAACACATTATATTACATGGGAAAACAAACTGGATGTACAAAGTAGTACACTTCTCAGTTACAAACTAGGGTCTTTATTACACAGCGGAAGTTTCTTTTGTACAACTCACGCCCGCCTATCTAGCAAAAGTCGGTTGCCCAGCCCTAGGACAACCCACACTAGCTGCACGTCTCAGCTCAGCGCGGCGTGTACGGCTCCCACTCAGCCGTGGTCCCCGACGGAGGGTAACCCTCGCCGGTGGACTCGTACTCCGAGTCCGTGGGTGGCTCCTCACCTGAAAAACACTTAAGCAGCAACCGTGAGCACGAAGGCTCAGCAAGGCTTAACCGACTCACCTAAGCATGAAACTCTACATGAGGTGTACCATGACGTAGGATAGTCATATTGCAACAAATGGACTCGCCTACAAGTTCATCCTTAGTTCAACTTTTAGCAACAAGTTAACAGTTCAGGAAGCTGAAATTTAGTAAGCAATATTTGGGGGCAAACATGTGGCAATACAATATTATATCAAATCAGCAGTATTGAATCACCATATTTCATACATTAGACTACGTCACGACTCACTGACCAAGTGGTACTCTTCACCGCGAGGGACGGTGAATCGACTCGATATACACCTGCAGGGAAACCTAAAGAGCACGTCACGTACGCCCACCTGTGGAGCTGCACAGCACGCTCACTCGATGTCGTACGGGACAACCTTTCACCCAACAGCCCAAACGTCGAACCGGTCGCACCGAAATGAGCAGGAGGTTCCCCACACGGAGCATCTCTCTATGCCCGTTGGCAGATTTCCACCTTGCTGCCCTCAGCCTACACCTATAAATCGGTGCGTTACGCCTCGATGCCCGGAGGTTTAGGCTACATCGGTTTATCGGGGCCCATATATCCGATATGCCTTCGGTACGTTCAAACTTGATCAGCGTGGGCCGCACACGGATCGGTCCTCAATCGACATGGACAAGGCCGCGCCCACAAGACTTCCTCTTGTTACGCCCTAGCCCCTGCCTAGTCTCATTTTCATTACTAAAGTGATCTCACATCACTCAACCGAACCCGTGTGTCCCAAGCCTATCTCGCGAGTAGATTCCAACTACTCGACTTGTACCGAAGTTCTATGAAATATTAAGTATAGCCTGTCTACGCGAGGTCTTAGACACTACCCTCACTCTTATGGAAAATTTCTGGTCATGCAAGTGGGGTTCCATCCATCCTATACCTAATGCACATTCACACTTCATATGACACATGTAAGCAAAGTAAAACTTATAAAAGGTTAATACAAACCGGGGATTGCCTTGTTACTGCTGGTCCGGAGTCAGTTCTTCCTCTGGAAGCAGGAAGTCTAGAACCTCCGGAGCTTCCTCGCCTTCAGCGACTACACGTTATTGAAATACTACATGTTAATGAATATGCAAACAAGTTTATTGTAATACTGCTGCTATTATTTCTAATCACCAGTTTCTAACAACTGGAACTCTGTTCAAGAATTTAAAAATCCAATGGAGCTGAGAATTTTTGCGTGAGTCCCTTGTCACAAGAAAACCCTCTGGACCAAACATTAGCACTTTTCACTGAGTGGTTTGCTCAGAATAATTCTTTTAGCAAATAAGCAAAGAAGAATTAATTCTGAGGTAACACCGCGGTTCATGCTCAACTTAGTGAACTACAATTTCAATTATAGCTCATTGAGTTTGCATGAATTTTCCTAGCATTTTTGGAGCTAAGATTTGCCCAGAACTGAATTTCCAAGTTTTGGAAATTCTCTGAAAATGTTTCTGTATTCAAATGAACACAGCACCTTCAAATTTGAATTGCTCTGACCAAATCAACTCCAAATGGCCTGAAACTTTTACAAGGGTTCACTAACATCCTAAGGAACATTCTGGCAAAATTTGGGGATTTTTGGATGACCAAACTGCCTCTAAAATTCTTTGGCTGAAAAGCTTTAAAGAATTTTCCAGAATTAAATAATACGTTTCTAACAATTGGGTGGCATATTTGGATAGAGCTATACCAGATGAATCCAACCCAATTTGAATCACTAAATTTGGAGCTTCCTAGCAAAAGTTATGCAATTCTAAAGTTTGGGGAAATTCTGGAATTCGAATTAACCGGGAAAAGTTCAAATTCCTGACAGCGGGCCTGGCCCCCACGTGTCACCACCTCGGCTGCGCCACACGGGGCCACAGGACTGTTCTCCGTGTGTCCACAGCTGATCCGGTGCAACAGAAAATCCCCACGCTGTGCCTCGAGGGACTGACGAGCGGGCCCGGCCGGCTCGTCTTCTTCCTCGCGCCCGCCCTTTTTCCCACGCCGCCCCCTCGCCGGCACACCTCGGAAGCTCGCCGGACTTGGCTTCCCGACCGCCTCTCGGCCGGAAACTCGCCGCCTGGGCCTAATTCTGTGCGCTGAACACGATGGCACCGACTGCTCCTGTCGGCGGTGGCCCTAACCTAGCCGGCGACGGTGCAGCGGCTCGGACTCCCTTCAGTTGTGGCACCCGGCCATCTTAGCACACCAAAACCTCGGTGGAAAGGCTCTACAGCACCGGGGGATCTCGGAGAAGGTAGACAAGGACATGCCAGGGCTCGGAAAGAGCTCTAACCTAGCCGTCACCATGAGCCCGACCCTTCCCGCCATAACCGCGGTTGGAAAAACGGGAAATACGCCGGCTACAGCCAAAATTAAACTAGGGTTGCGAAGCAAACTTGGGCGCCGTCAAGTCTAGCTCCTGTGAGTGCAGTTTGATAAACTCTAAGCAAGCATATGTCGGGAATTTGTGGGTTTCTTACCCGAGGGTAGTTCTGCACCGGTTGGAGATGTTTTGCGAAATTCGCTGGTGATGATCGGTCACTGGTTCTAGGCTTTGGGGTCGAGCAGCGTGGAGCCTAGGCGCGTCCAAAACCGCTCCTTCTTGGTCGTGACAAGTCCTCTGCCGAGCTGCCCACGGGGGCACCTTGGCTCGGTTCTTCCCGGCTGCCGCGAAGAACGATGTTTGCTCGGTTTGTTGTGGCTCAGCTCGACCGGAAGTGGTGTGGGGAGTGCGTGAGAGGTCTGGGGATGCTGGTTTGCTGAGTTGCCGACGTTGGTACGTGAGAGACGATTCCTCCCGGGTGAATGGATCACAGCGGCGGCTCCTCGGGGCTCTGTCGTGCGAGAGGGCAGTGGCTGGGGGTCGGCTCGTGGATGTGGCGAGCTGGGGCATGACTGGGAGTTACTGCGCCCCCACGAGGAGCTCGCCAGCACGCGAGGGGAGAGCAGGAGGTGGCGCCCGGCATTTCTCGGTGTGTCACGGTGGAGCCTCGGCTCTGTTCCGAGTGCAACACTTAGCCCCTAAGGCTGTTGAGTTTTGTGCCATTTTAATCTCCTCAATGACATGTGGGACCCACTTGTCAGTGCTCCCCCTACCCCTCAAAAGATCTCCAAAACTTTGCCAGGGATGAATTCAAATGTTTGAGTTTGAAACTGACCTACATTTATATGGTTGAGCACATTTCCCCCAAATTCAAATGTATATTTGAATTCTTTGCATATTTGGATCCTTTTTGGAAAAATGGGTAGCAAACCTTTTCAAAAATTATTGAAACTCTGCCTCCCCACTAATTTGGACCTGATGAATCCAATTATGCACTTTGATCCTTGTTTTAGATGCTGCCACCATGAGTTTGAATGCAACAGTTTTGAATCACCCTCCCATGTGTCATGTGTAAAATTCCCACTTTGTGAAAGTATAGGCTTTCCCCTCTAACCCCTCTTTTGATGGAGGTCACTTTCTCTTCACACTTTTTCACAATCTATCCACAACAAAACTGTGGTGTTGTGAGGTGATAAAAAGTTTTTGCAAGTCCCTTTTCTTGGCTTTTACATCCCTCGCCCCTTAAAAGAATCTCGTCCTGAGATTATAAAAGAAGAGATAGCAATGTAATAGGGGCTTACCCGTGCTGAGATGCCATGAACTCCGGGTAATTTGAGCGAAGGAATTCCTCGCTCTACCACGTCGCTTCTTCGGCGGTGTGGTTGCTCCAGAGTATTTTGTAGAACCACAACGTTCTGCTACGCGTGGTTCTGGCTTTCTCATCAAGAATTGCCACCGGGTACTCATCATATGTTAAATCCGGTTTCAGCTCACCGATGTCTGCGGTAGTAAAAGCAGTGGTATGTTTTAGACATTTTCTCAGCTGAGAGACATGGAAAATGTCATCAACACCAGCAAGGGATGCCGGTAGCTCCAATCCATACGCTGCTGGTCCACACTTCTCGGCGATAGCATAGGGTCCAATGAAACGGGGAGCAAGCTTCCCCTTCACACCGAACCGGTGCACGCCTTTCATTGGAGACACAGGGAGGTACACGTGTTCCCCGATGTCAAAGTGCAACGGTCTACGCCTCTTATCAGCGTAGCTCTTCTGCCGGGATTGAGCGGCCTTCAAGTTAGCTTGAATTGCACGAACGCGCTCTTCGGCGTCGTTCACCACATCAACCCCGAATGTGACCCTTTCACCGGACTCGCACCAATTTAATGGGGTGCGGCATTTGCGACCGTAGAGAGCTTCGTAAGGTGCCATCTTGATACTTGCCTGATAGCCATTGTTGTACGAGAATTCCGCCAATGGTAGGTGATCATCCCAGTTCCTACCATGGTGGATGGCACATGCTCTCAACATGTCTTCCAAAACTTGATTCACCCTCTCTGTCTGGCCATCTGTCTGAGGGTGGTAAGCGGAGCTTCTAATCAGTTTAGTACCCAAAGCAGCATGCAACTGCTCCCAAAAGCGAGATACAAACAATGCACCTCGGTCTGAGACTATGGTCTTTGGTACACCATGCAGGCATAGAATCCTGGCAATATATAACTCCGCATATCTGTTGGAATGGAAATGTGTATGCACCGGGTTAGTCGGTCAACGATCACCCAAATGGAATCATGTTTGTTGGATGTTAAGGGTAATCCCACAATGAAATCCATGCTCACATCTTCCCATTTCCATGCTGGAATTTTCAGGGGTTGTAGCAGCCCTGACTTCTTCATGTGATCAGCTTTCACTCGTCGGCACGTATCGCACTCGGATACGTACTTCGCTACCTCCCGCTTCATCCGTGTCCACCAAAATTTCTTCTTCAAATCTTGGTACATTTCATTGCTGCCTGGATGAATGGAGTACTTAGACAAGTGAGCTTCATCGAGGATCTTTTTCCTCAACTCCATATCTCGGGGTACGACTATTCGGTCATTTAACCAAAGCGTCCCCTCATCATCTTTCTGGAAACACTTGATCTCTCCATTGTCTATCCGTCTCCGGAGATGTGCCATGCCTTTATCCGTCTTCTGAGCTGCAATGATGTCTTCCCTAATGGTAGGGATGAGGGCAAGGTTGTACAGCGATCCATAAGGAACCAAGTATAAACTCGGCTCTTCCTCCTCCACCGGTGTAATGGTGAGGTGATGGACATGTAATTTCCGACTCAACGTGTAAGCAACCACATTCGCCTTGCCGGGGTGGTAATGGACCTCAATCTCATAATCCTTGATTAATTCTAACCACCTCCTTTGCCTCATGTTCAGCTCCTTCTGGGTGAAAATGTATTTTAAGCTCTTGTGGTCGGTGTAGAGATGCACCAGATTCCCCAGGAGATATTGCCTCCACATTTTTAGTGCCAACACCACTGCAGCAAGCTCAAGATCATGAGTCGGATAGTGCTGCTCATAGTTCCGAAGTTGGCGTGAGCCATATGCGACCACACGTCCTTCCTGCATCAACACGCAGCCGAGCCCAATACCGGACGCGTCGCAATACACGTCGAAGGGCTTTGTTGTATCCGGCTGAGCTAAGACCGGGGCTGTTGTGAGATGCTTCACCAATGCTTGGAACGCTCCTTCACACGCCGTGTTCCAAACATATTTTGTTCCCTTCTTCAGCAATTCCGTCATTGGCTTAGCGAGCTTGGAGAAACTTGGAATAAATCTCCAATAGTATCCCGCTAACCCAAGGAAGCTTCTGACTTCATGGACTGAAGTGGGAGCTTTCCATTTCAGCACTTGCTCTATCTTGCTTGGGTCAACTGCAATGCCTTCCGCTGAGATGATATGTCCCAAGAATGGCACTTGGCTGATCCAAAACTCGCATTTGCTGAACTTGGCGTAGAGCTTGTGGTCTCGCAATCGTTGAAGGACGATCCACAAGTGTTCGGCATGTTCGGCTTCTGTCTTGGAGTAAACTAACATATCATCGATGAACACTACCACGAACATGTCCAGCTCCGGCATGAACACCGAGTTCATGAGATACATGAAATGGGCTGGAGCGTTTGTGAGACCAAATGACATGACGAGATATTCATATAATCCATATCTCGTCAAGAAGGCCGTCTTCGGAATATCCTCTGCCCGGATCTTTATCCAGTGATATCCAGAGCGAAGGTCCATCTTGGAGAACACACTTGCACCCACAAGTTGATCAAACAATATGTCGATGCGGGGCAGTGGATACTTATTCTTGATGGTGACGGCGTTGAGCGGCCGGTAGTCCAAACACAGCCTTAAGGTTTCATCCTTCTTCTTCACGAACAGCGCCGAGCATCCCCAAGGCGAGGAACTTGGCATAATGAAACCCTTGCTCAACAGATCATTGAGCTGTTCTTTCAGTTCAGCCAGCTCATTTGGAGCCATTTTGTATGGTCTCCGTGATATGGGCGTAGTCCCTGGTGCATGTTCAATCTTGAACTCGACATCCCGCTCAGGTGGCATGCCCAGAAGATCATCCATGAACACGTCGGGGTACTCCCGGACTACAGGGATGTCCTCTAACTTGAAGGCTTCAGTATTGTTGATCGCTGAAACCTCTCTGACTGGATTATCTAATAGGAGGGACTGTGGATGGTGTAATGGGGAGTTGAGGTGAACCGTCCGTGATGGGGTTTCCAGGAAAGCGCCATGGTAATTTAGCCATGACATTCCCAAGATTGCATCAATCTTCTGCCCCTCAAGGATAATCATAGTGGTGGGATATATCTTCCCACCTAACCACAGTGGTGCTTTCGGAACCATCATTGTTGCTGAAATCTTTCCTCCCGGTGAGCAGATCATATAAGAACACTCGGTTGGAAAGGCTTCCAGCTGATGCTTAACAATATATGATGCACTTATAAAGTTGTGGGTTGCACCAGAATCAAAAAGTATGATGATGGCTTGATTGTTGAGAGTAAACGTACCCGCCAGCACGTTGTCTCCCTCTGGGGTGTCCTCATTGTCAAGGTTGCGGACGCCACCAGTCCGCTGACCAACCTTCTTCACCGGAGGTCGGCCTCGAGCACCGCCCTGGAACTGGGCTTGCCCGCTGCTCTGCTGCCCCTGGGGACAGTCCTTCGCGAAGTGGCCCGCCTGGCCACACGTGAAACAAGTGAAGCAGGGCGGTCCCCCGCTGATCGGTGGCTGGAATCCCGGGGCGCGTTGTGGCGGTGGAAATGCCCGGCGTACCGTCTGCTGCTGCTGTCTTGGTGGTGGCACCGCCGGACGGAACGGAGGTGCCTGAAAGGGACGTCCCCCGAACCGTTGAGGTCGTGCCGGTGGATGCCACTGCTGCCTGGATGGTGTCCGATACACCATACGGTACTTCTGAGGAGCGCCACCCCCACTGCTGGGTGGAGCGCTGCGCTTCCGCTGCTCAGCTGCCAACTCCTGCTGAGCGTCCTCTTGCATGATGGCGGCATTGACTAGATCATTGAAGGTGCCGCGATTCCACTGAACGAGGTGCGTCTTCATTTCGGGGTGTAACCCCCGATAGAAATGTTCCCGCTTCTTCTCTTCAGTGGAGATGTAATCTGACGCATATTGCGCCAGATGGTTGAAGGCACGGGAGTAGTCGTGGGCACTCCTCCCGCCCTGCTTCAGTTCCAAAAATTCTTGGAACTTCCTCTTCATGATTCCGGGAGGAATGTGATAGGCGCGGAACGCCTCCCGGAACTCTCCCCATTCCACGGCATGGCCGGCCGGACGTGAGGCGACATAGTTCGCCCACCACGCACCAGCTGCACCGTGGAGTTGCTGCGCTGCGAACAGAGTCTTCTGCCGCTCCGTACATTGGAGCAGCCGGAACTTGGACTCGATAGTCCGCAGCCAGTTGTCCGCCTCCAGTGGTTCTTCGGCTTCGGTGAACACTGGAGGGTGCGTACTCATGACATCCGAGTGCGACACTTCACGGGGCTCACGAGGCCCTCTGTCTTGACGCCCCCCCCCCCCCCCCCCCCCCCGCCTGGGACGTATTCTGCACGATCGTGCGGAGCAGGTCGGTCTGCTCCTCACGACCTCCCACCAGTGCCGCTATCACATCCGCTAGAGTAAGCGGAGGCGGCGGTGGTGGCTGCTGCTGCGGGGTGCTGTCGTAGGCCGGTGGCTGGGAGTCATCGCCTCCCCCTTGGCTAGAGCCACCAAACTCGTGCTTGGTCCTAGTGCGAACCATCTGCAACCATACGACAATAACATCAGTCCCGCAACAGATTGCATGCAGTCCAATAACAATAGGCGTAACAACATAATGACAATAAAAACATGCGATACATCTCGTAAGTAGATAATGTAATAACTTTGCACAAGCTACACCATTACTATACCAAACACAAGCTAGTTCAATCCAACTTGATGAACCTGTACTTTGGAAGCTCACCATAACTAGGTTTGGTCACTACGAGATATTACTATCGCTTTGTCATCACGTATACCACCCTTAGGGTACCACACCCTCTACAATGAGTTCAACTGTCATTCTTCTGTCAGAATGACCAGTTTCTACCTATTCTAAGTTTTGATCTGGTTCTGTGCATTTTCATGACTCAAGTTGAATACCAAAGTTAAAGTTAACTTCAGTATCTTTCCAACGAGTACTCATTTGCCCACAGATCAGCTCTGGTTAAAAAGTTATGGTAATTCAAAGTCAGCAAAATTTCTGGAAGAATTTTAACAGCACCTCCCTTGGAAAGTTGCTGTTTTCAACTTTGATTTCTACTGAATTCTGTGCTGAAATTTCAGAAAATTTGAATTGCAAAGATGTCACACATCTTCTACCCTTTCTAAGGATGTATCATATGAAAATTTTTGGTTTGGCTGCTGGGAGTTATCATTGAAAAACAGAACAGTCCAGAGAGTGTTTAACTCTGTCCTGGTTCTGGACAGTTTACATCCCTCTGGGATTGAAGCCATCTTAAGGTGTGTTTCAGCTCTGTAAATCTACAACAAAGTTGTAGAGTACTACGATACCCTCCCAGAACTATATGCCACACCTGTCTGGGCTGAAAGACCTGTGAGTTATGCCCTGTTGAAGATCAGCAAACTTGCTGCCCAAAACAGAGCACTCTGTTTTTCAGTCTTTTGGAACTACACTCATCCCTTTCCAATTTGTCTACCCAACCAGGGTCCTAATTGTTGAACCTAATGATTTTATTTCCTTTTTATCATTATTTTCATGCATATGCCTACAATATCTCGGTACTACGTTCCTCGCAAAAGAAAATCCTAACCGGATCATACCGGCATATACGTCTCAAGTGTGGCACTAAACGGTCTCTCGCACACGTTTACAACACGGATACCTACGTGGTTAGTACCTGCAGAAGACCACACAATAATGGTGCACTCAATGGTTGGTTTCATTTCAGGCAGGATCATATTTAAAAGTAAATACAAACGCCCGTATCATTGCCATACGGCCGTCCTTGAGCTAAGTCATGTCTCAAGGCACGTGATCGTGTTTCAACACCACACGACAGGGAACCCGAGTATGTCATGAACGGGTCGTCACGGTTGGGAATGTTATCAACCCAACAGATACCACCTACTGCCCTGCAGGGCACGCCGATGGCAAGCGCTGTGTATGTCCTCCTGGGCTATTTCCAGACGAACACACTCTCGCGTTACTGACCACGCGATGGGGTCTCCACTTACTTGCCTAATGCACGCTAAGGATCAGCGTTTCATATGAACTCAGGAACATGAAGAGTCCAAGAGTTTCATATTGACGTCTACACCAAGCTGTGAGATCAATCCCTGAATCACGTTCCTCGTCAGGGGGAGCTAACCGAAATTGAACCGCTTTCGGTGGCGTTCCTTACCATGCTTCCCAGAGCGTAGGTGCGTCGTTACATAATTAAAATTCAGAATTATAACACATAGGTTAGTTTTTGCCACTTTAAGTAACTAGACTAATATAGTCCATACTTGGGCAACTACCGAATCCTCACCGTAAGTACTGTTCTATCCCCAACGCAGCTCTGATACCAGGCTGTGGCGGACCGGAATCCGCTCATCCAGGATCGCAGAGGGTGGTGCCGCGCGATGCGACACCCGACAGCACACGTCATAAGAACACATTATATTACATGGGAAAACAAACTGGATGTACAAAGTAGTACACTTCTCAGTTACAAACTAGGGTCTTTATTACACAGCGGAAGTTTCTTTTGTACAACTCATGCCCGCCTATCTAGCAAAAGTCGGTTGCCCAGCCCTAGGGCAACCCACACTAGCTGCACGTCTCAGCTCCTCGTCTATCGCCTTCATTGTGAGCGCTATCGTTATGACCATGCACAAGTTTATAATATAAATTATAAAATAAACAAGGTAGTTTGTTTATGACTTAATACTTATTAAGGCTAGACTAGGACATAGGATTCATCTTTGTGGTGTACAAGGAATGGAAAAGAGAGATCCATATGACCATAATAGGATTTGTTTTACAACTCAATATGGTGTATAAGAGCCATATTGGATACAACTCCCTAATATGTATGATCAACATATCTCCTAGGGCTGTAAATTTTTCACTGGCTTCCTAAGATCCTATAGTCATAGCTAGCGAAGTTTCAGAGATAACAAAGTAATACTTTGGTCTCCAAAATTCAATAAAGTTTCTGCACATCTGAATTTACAGAAAACTCCTAGAGCTTTAACAATACTGAAAAATGGACTTTTCAGTAAGTATAGGTCTTATGTAGTCTAGGAAAATTGATTTCACTATTTTATAAGTTTTCTATCAAGAGATATTGACTTTTCAAGTGTGGTTATTTTCAGAAAAATGTTTCTGTTCTTTTTATGAATTTTCAGAGGCCTAGAGATTGGAAACATGATTTGGTCCAGTAAATGAAGCCAAATGACTCAAATTTTTACTAGAGGTCGAATATTTTAGAAGGAATATTGTGGCAAATTAGAGCTTTTCTGTAACACCCTCAAAATAACTACCATGCATTGCATACATTTTTCATATAGAGAAGCATTTAAAAAGAAGAAATAAAGAGAGGAACATAGAAGCAAATAAAATAATAAAAGGAAATATAAATGGAAAATAATGAAAATAAATAGAAAAGAAAAAGAAATAAAAAGAAAAAATAAATAAAATAGCCAAATTGGGCCACAACAATTTTCCCCCAAATTTTCCGCTCCCCTAATTTTCCCAATTTTTCCAAATTTTCCTGATTTTCCCCAAATTCTCCAAAATTCACCTTAGGAATTTTCCCCGCATTTCGGGGGGAGGGGGGTTCCCCCAAATTATTGCTGCACCAATTAGGAGGGGAACCCTAATGGGCCCCACCATTTGGCTGCAGCCCATTAAGGTGGGAACCCTAGCCGCCCCCCTTTGTGGATTTTGTGGGCTATTATTTCTCAATTAATCTCAGCCATTGGTGGAAAATAAATAATAAAACCACAGCCCCTAGCTCCCATATCTTTTAAAAATTATTCTCAGCCATTGGATTATTGAGTTACTGAAATCCTAGCCACCCTAGCTCTTTTTCCACCTTATAAATAACGCCCCCCCACCCCGAGCCGCCACCCCACCCCTCTGTTTTGCCTGCCACCCTCCCTTGCTGCATACTAAAACCTTTTTCATCATAAAACCCCATGAATTTTTATAAACACGTACAAACTAATTTTTATAAACTGCACCATAGGAATTGCAATCATCCACCTCATTACATCTTGAGTAAAGTTTGTGCATGATAATTGATTCCTGTAAATTTTGTATGTGCGTGGTTGTGAGTAGAAGGACACGCTCAAGAGGCCGTCTACGAGGAGCTACAGCACCAAAACTTAGAGACACTTGAGCAACAAGAGCCACGGGAGCAAGGCAAGTGCCCCTTGACCATGTTGATCCCATGTTTTTGAAACTGTTTTTGGTTGCGAAAACTCGTATGCTTGTGTCAACTTGATGGGACACCCTTTTATAGGAGTTCACTAGTTTTGTTAACCATCCTTGTCGTCAGAAAAGTTGAAGAGTCGGGTGTTGTCAATTTTCCTTTTTTGCTTCGTTTAATTTACGGGATACGGGAAGCTAAAATTAATCTTGTTAGCTACTGCACTCATGAGAGTAAAGAAAATGAAAACTTTATGATGTCAATGAGCATGGAATCGGGGAGGTCTTGGCGAGCTTGGATCATGGATGTTGCTGAATGAGATGGTGGTTTGCTTGCCGTAGATCTAAGGACCAGTTGATGCGAGCACATGCCAGGAAAATAGTGCCACCACAAGGCCAAATATGGATGCGACTTAGCTGACTAATTAGGTGAGTTGCTAGCTTGTTATGGACCATTGGATGGCACGGGGAATGGGATTCGATGAGGACTGCCCTGGGAACTGCATGACACAAGAGGGGGCCCGTGTGTGGGAGAATGGAGATTCGATCCTGCCGGTGAATCCTCAGTGGGTCCGTACATCCTAGTAGCCCCATTGTAAAGGATATTTTGTGACCTCTTGGCCATATACCGGTGGTTGTGTACTGGTATAATGGAGGTTCTTTTCAGTCACCGACGGGTGACAAAATCACGAACTTGTATGTAAAGTGGTGCCACCTCTGCAGAGTGTAAAGCTATCATGATAGCCGTCCTTCTGGTTACAATCACCTAGCCAACTTCCATGATTAGAGGCAAAACCTGGGATGGTTATTCAGGTATGGTCATTGGGATTGGTTTTGGGTCATGACAATGAGTTTGGTTTTGGTTATATGAAAATGAGATGGTTATGAATATTTATGAGTATGAAATGAACTTGGGAATATTATTGGCTGGTTGAGGTTGATAAATGATGAATTATGATGAAGGAATGATGATGAATTACATGGTTATGACGGGATTTAACTCACCTAGAGATAGTTGTTGTTTTTATCATGTTTGTGAAATAAAATTTGCTTTCTTCAATGAACCTCTTTATTTCCCTACCTTGTTGTAAGCTACACGTCATACTTTTCCCGCACTTGCTGAGTACGACATGTACTCACCCTTGCATTCCCACACATACATCAGCAACAGGAGAAGAGTACTTCGAGGAACAAGTGGAGTACTAGACGTACGCACCACGGTCAACATGCCTGTGGGGTTGAAGTTGGAGCCTGCTGTTTTAGTCATTTTCCGCTGTCGTTTAAAATCTTCCGCTGCAAGAATAAGTTAGATATTCATGAGTGAGACATTGGGTCAATGTAATAAAGTACTTAAAAACTATTCGTACGTGGTTATATTATGAATTTCAGTTTGTGGAATACATGCGTATGTGTGATGAACATCCTGGGCACACATATGCATTCACTTGGTCCATTTTCGGAACCGGGTGTCACATTTTCCTAATATGCAATCTTCTGTAATTAATTGCCACATATTTTACTTAAGGGAATTAATAAGAAATTTCCATGGATTATCATGTAACAGCCCTAACTTTTGTAAAGTTTTATTTCAACATATGAAACAAAGTTAAGGCGATAAAAGACTATAATTATGTCACATGAAATGATGAACACATAAATGGACATGTGAGGGAGCTAAAATTTTTCTCTAGTCCATGCTCAACACATGTTAACCTAGGGTAAATAATTACACTCCTAAAACTCTAACTCATGTTCACCTTCTCTATGAGTAGAGTGGAGGAAATTTAAATGCAATTTGAATTCTTTTGAAAGGATTCGTATTCAGATTGTACAAAGGCATATATGTGAGAGCATAGATGCATTTCTCATGTATTCAAGAGCCTAAGTTTCAAATTTGGAGAATTTTAGGTTTCATATACAATTTATTCCGAGGATTAAATGAGGGCACGTTCAAATTCAAACTTGAATTTGAATTTTGAAGCAAACAAACTCAATTTCAAAATCTGATTTCAGATTTGAGTTCCTCATAATTTTTTTGACCTATCCTCCAAGTTTGGACAAATTTGGAGCTCATTTGCTATTTTAAATCGAATTGGGGGATAAGAGGGAGAATTGTGGCTGTGGACCCCACCAGTCAGTCTCACAAAAATTGCAACCGACTCCATTGGCTCTTGTACGTGCGCCTCATCCTGCTCACCGGCGTCAACCGACGTACACAGAGGCCAGCTCCTGCTTCCTTGCCGGTCTGATCCTCCACAGAGCGAAGTGCACCAAAGCTATTTCTACTCCTCCTGCTCTGCCTCGCTCCCGTGAAAATTTCTCCCGAGCAGAACAGAACAGCAGCCGTTCTCTGTTTCTTTGATCGCCTAGGCTGAACCGAACACCCTTTGCTCGAGCTCCCCACAGAGAAAACCTTCTTCCCTGAGTGCTCTAGCCGGCTGTCAACTTTTCTTCGCCGTCCCGAGCTCACTGGCACCTAGAAACAGCAAAGCTTCTGCTGCTCGCGAGTTGAAACTGAAGGACCGGAACTGGACGCCGTGGACAGCCCAAACCAGAAGGGATCACACCCAAGCAAGCCACCCCATCTGTGCACCAACAAGTCTAGTTTCTCACCTCCAAAGCTCAGCCCCAGCCATTGATCACTGAGGGAGAATTTCAAGTTTTTCTCCCGGGCGGCAGAAACGGACCTTGAGGTAAGGAATTGTAAAATTCGTCCTCAATTCGGGTTTGTTGGGTCTCAAACTTCACACACAAGATGTTAACTGCCTAGCACACCTCCTCCATCAATTTTAGACCAAGAAATTGAGTGTAGAGTGAGCAATCCGAGCTATTTTAGAGGGTATGCCGTTGGACCCTATCGGGTGCACGGTGCCGATAGGTTTAGAGCCATCTGCAGCTGGTTTAGACCTCATGCCGGTCTTCTACATGATCCCCTGGTGCTGTAGAGCCCCAGAACCGACCATTTGGTGGAGAATTCACCGTGCAAGACCTCGCCGGAGCTCTATGGTTTGCTGTGGCCGGTGCGCCCTATTTTCCGGCGAGTTTCAGCCGCCGGGGACCTCACCAACGTGTTCAGCGTGGGGAAATATGGGGGGGCGGCCAGCAGGGGGTCTGGAGGTGGCTGGGAACTGGTTTTCCGGTGACCTCGCCGGAGTGGGCCACCACTGGTGTGTTTGGCGCGGGTCTGGAGGTTAGGGATGACAGGTGGGACCCACTTTCAGCATTTAAACAATTTCCAGATTTTCCCACTCTAGTTCAAACTTTGGAGAGCCATAACTTTGTGTAGAAGTTTCCAAAATTGTGAAACAAAATTTGTTGGATTCCTCTCAAAGAGTACTATCCAGGGGTGCAGACCAATGTTTATGAAAATCCCTGAATTTGGCTCATTAATTCATTTAAGAAAAATCTTATCTGAATTTTTACAGGAGTTCTGTTTATTGGAAAATTCCCAAATTTGGACAGGACATTGTTCCAACATTCCTTGAACTTCAGTAAAAATTTCAAAGGCATTGGACCTCATTTGCTTGGTCAAATGATGTATTCATTCCTTATGTCTCTGAAAAATGGGAAAATGAACAGAGACAATTTCAGCTTTTCCCCATTCTTTGTAAAATCCATATCCCCATGTAGGAAACTCCAAAAATGGTAAAACCAATTCCTATGGACTCAGGACATTTTGTATTTCACAAAAAGTCTACTTTTCAACATAGGAAAGCTTCATATCTAGGGGGTAAAGGCAGATTAGTGAAAATCACATAAGCAATTATTGTGATCACCTTGAGCCATTTCATGAGCTAAATTTTTGCCCACTGCCTATCTAGCTTCCATAGAAGCTGTGGTTAAATTCTCAGCTTCATTGGACCTCTGTAACTGGAGCTACCATATTTTAGGTTTAAGTGTTCATATAATGGACTTAATCACATGGTGATTACTAGTATTTCTTTTCACCCTTGCTTTCATCATCTCTAAGGTTGTAGATCCAACAACAGAAACCTTTCAGTTGTTTGTTCCTTTTAGGTGTGAGTTAACTTGAACAACAGTTTTGAAACAGTTTCTAAATTGCTTTTGAAATATATGTGCATTGCAATATAATAGCTCACGTGACGTCGACATTCGACGAGGATTCGACTCTACAGCGAGGATCTCCATCTCGTGACAAGTTTGGCGGATTCTACAGAGGAAGACTAACTACTAGCTTCTAACAAAACCGTTGAGCAAGGCAAGCCCCGGTTTGCATATCGTTACCGTTTCAAATTTTGCTTTACTTCACATCATGTTTATTAGACTTGAGTGCATTATGTCTAGGATGATTGAAACCCACTTGCATGCCTATTACATCCCTCATTAGAAGGTTTAGTGTAGGCTTTGCCTCGTTGTAGATGCTAGGCTAATGTTGTAGCTAGCTCGGTAGAAGTCGAGTAGTAAAAAGCTACTCGTGAGAAAGTTCGAGTAATGGAGTTACTCGCGAGAGATAAATGATAAGAGCACCCTCATGAATATGAGATGGGGACGGGGATGTTCCTGTAGGATGGAGCGCTCAAGGTTGGTCTCGACCTGTGATGGGTGTGAAAATGCTTGAGACCTCATTTGGCCTGGACCGGGATGGTAAGGCAAATGTGGAGGTTGGTTGTAGCCCCGTCCGTGTCGGTTAAGGACCGTATGTATGCGGCCCTGCTGGACAAGATTGAGCTGTACCGGATATATAGTGTGGCATGGGACCCATGAAACCGATGTAACTCCATGGACCGTGATATAGAAACTCATCCTTCGCGTGGGAATGGCGTTGAGAAGGCGGGAGGTGTAAATCCTCTAGCGGGCAACTTCGACGTGTCCGCGTAGAGGACCATCCTGCTCGGCGCGAAGCGTTTTTCTATGCCGGGGTGTCGTGTGAAAGGTTGCTGCATACAACGTAAGAAAGAGCTCTTGAGAGAGTCTTTCGAGGCGGGTGTATGTGTCGTGTATTCCGGGTTGTTATTGATTCGAATCACCGTCGCTCGCGGAAGAGGATTGAGCATACTTGCCCACTGCGCCGTGACTTAGTAAGAAGAGGAACTAAGTCTCTTAACTTGCTGTTTGTGGAATAATCACTGTATTGGAACCTTGACTGAAGTAGATATAGAGCCAACTAAATTTCATTTCCACCTTAGGCTAGCAACATCGGGATAAGCGTTTCTTGTTTGATTGTGGACTTCCGATGTTGTGAGGCGTGAGGACCACTAAAATGAAGGCTAAAAGAATCTGAATATAAGGATCAAGATTAGTCAAGCTGCATTTTGCAAATTCCTATGCCTACTGTCTTACTACCCCTGCATGTAGAGTTGCATGTTTAGGATTGACGGGTAAGTCTTGTCGAGCCTTAGTGCTCACGGTTGCTTCTGAGTTGTTTTTGCAGGTAGCAGGATGCCTGCTATGAAGAGGGTTGTTCGGTGAGACGATGAACCTCACGGTTTGTTCAACTCATCGGAAACCTAGCCGCTGCCTTTATTTGGTGAAGCTAGTAGGAAGCGTTCACGGGCTGAACGACTTCTCTTCGGCGTAGTTAGGGTCGAGAGTGAGTAGTTTGTCCAGCAAATTTTAATTTCCGCTGCGTGTGTACATTATGTTGTAAAAGAAATTACCTTGAGTAACAAAATGGTGTCGTTATGTTTCTTACGCCTCTTTTCGTGCATGCTGTTGGGTGCCGCATCGCACGGCACCACCCACTGCGATTCCCGGGCTTAGTAAGAAGAGGAACTAAGTCTCTTAACTTGCTGTTTGTGGATTAATCACTGTATTGGAACCTTGACTGAAGTAGATATAGAGCCAACTAAATTTCATTTCCACCTTAGGCTAGCAACATCGGGATAAGCGTTTCTTGTTTGATTGTGGACTTCCAATGTTGTGAGGCGTGAGGACCACTAAAATGAAGGCTAAAATAATCTGAATATAAGGATCAAGTTTAGTCAAGCTGCATTTTGCAAATTCCTATGCCTACTGTCTTACTACCCCTGCATGTAGAGTTGCATGTTTAGGATTGACGGGTAAGTCTTGTTGAGCCTTAGTGCTCACGGTTGCTTCTGAGTTGTTTTTGCAGGTAGCAGGATGCCTGCTATGAAGAGAGTTGTTCGGTGAGACGATGAACCTCACGGTTTGTTCAACTCATCGGAAACCTAGCCGCTGCCTTTCTTTGGTGAAGCTAGTAGGAAGCGTTCACGGGCTGAACGACTTCTCTTCGGCGTAGTTAGGGTCGAGAGTGAGTAGTTTGTCCAGCAAATTTTATTTTCCATTGCGTGTGTACATTATGTTGTAAAATAAATTACCTTGAGTAACAAAATGGTGTCGTTATGTTTCTTACGCCTCTTTTCGTGCATGCTGTTGGGTGCCGCATCGCACGGCACCAACCACTGCGATTCCCGGGCCGGGCCCTCACAGGCGTGGTATTAGAGCCGCATTGGGAATAGCACGCATGAAAAGAGAATATTTTTGAAAACTTAGAGGTATACGAGTGAGGAACGTATAGTATGCCCACATAAGGAGTATTATTAGTATAGTTACTTAAGGTGGCAAGCTAACAGTGTGTTACTCTTCAGTATTTAAATTCAGTAACGACGCACCTACGTGGAGGTAAGAATGGTAAGGAACGCCACCAAAAGCGGATCAATTTTGGTTAGCTCTCCCATACGAGGAAAGTAGTGTGGGATGTCCCGTTCAGCAATGGACGGGAAGTGAATATGTTTTCTAAGACTCTTCATGTCTTAGAGACATATGAATGGCACTAGCCTCCAGTGCGCTAACCCAGGGGCAAGAGGAGGAGACCCCATCGTGTGGTTTGTAACACGAAGTGTGTTCTTTAGGACTCTGCATGTCCTATGAGGCATACGAAAGCGCTGTTTTCACCGGTGTGCTTTATTGCAAAGGTGTGGAGCCCCCGTCGGGTGGTGAATAACCCGATCATGTACCTTGAGACGTGGCTTGACTCAAGGACGGGCCGTATGGCAATGATACGGGGCGTATGTTTTTACTATGATTTGGACATGCCTAAAATGATAAACCAATGTGTGCATCATCATTGAGTGATTTTCTGCAGGTACCTTAACCACGTTAGAACATGCCGTGTAGAAAACGTTTGTGAGTGATCGTTTTAGTGCCACCATTTGAAACGTATATGCCGGTATAAAGCCGGTTAGGATTTTAATTTGGTGAGGAAACGTAGTACCGTGATGTGTTTTGAACTGCATGAAAATGAAGGTTTGAAAAGAAAAAGAGTAAATTCGGAGTCTAGGATTCTATTAGGGGGTGATGAACTCCTATATTGAACTAAGAGTCAATTGGGAGTATAGATTTATTCACAAAGACTTAGGAATAAACCTCCCCTGTTTCCGGCAGAATCTTTGCTGAAGATGAACAGGACATAATTTTTGTTTGGTTGAACCAACGGAGGTGTGTGATACATTTCTGGAAAGCTATTAATGTCTTCTATAACTCTTCAGTAGAACTCCAGATTAGAATCACCCTCCAAATGGATCAAATTCTCAGATGAGTGTGAACTGTCCAAAAACAGGGCAGTCACAAATTGCTCTCTGGAAATATCTGTATTTCGACCATAACTTTCGGTAGAAAAATTTCTAAGGGTCAAGTAAAACACCGTTGGAAAGCTTGTGATATATGCTATGACTTTGTAGTTCAAAGTTTCTCCAGATTTGGAGTTTAAAGTGATGAAATCTTGCGGACAAAACAGCTACTTTCAAAGGAGGTGCTGTCAAAATTGTTCAAGATTTCTGTTAACTTTGAAATATCACAATTTTTTATCCAGAAAATATATGAAGGCAAATGAATACTCTTGGAAATATATTGAAGTTAACTACAACTTTGATATTCAACTTGAGATATGAAATTGGCATTATCATATTTAAATTCTGGGGTTAATACCAATTGGTCATTCTGAATAGAGTAGTGCTTATTGCCTACGTAACTTAAGACTTGTTGTGGACAGGGATGTTTCAGACTTCTCTAAGCTCCATAACATGTTCTTGAGTTATTTCTCAGTTTGTCCTACTGTTGGAATTAAGGGCTTGGACAAACTTTCTCACGTTTGATAGATTTCAGAATTGTCGAAACCCTGGTTAGATTATGTGTGCTGCATTATTGATGTGAGGTTTTTACGGTTATGTTTTCAATTCAAGTTGAGTTTAAACTTTGAATTTTAACCGTAAATTGCTCACTATTGCAGCATGGATCGTGCTCATTCAAGGAGTGAGGTTGGTGAGTCGAGTCACGGCGAAGGTAATTCGCCACAACAAGAAGTGCCGACATCATCAACCGGATTGGCAGAAATCTTGGCAAAGATGGCTGAGTCTCTGGATCTGTTGGTGCGACAAAGCATACGACAGGAGACACTACAGCAAAATCCCCCGCCAAGCACTTATCTGGATTTCTTAGCAAGACAACCACCGGTTTTCTCGGAAGCGAAAGAACCGTTGGACTCGGCTCATTGGCTGCAATGTATTGAAGCCAAGTTCGATATGCTTGAGTGCGATGAATATCAGAAGACTCTATTTGCCGCACAACAACTCCACGGAGCTGCTGGAGCTTGGTGGGCGGCGTACATCGCTACTCTTCCTGAAGGTCATCAAGTGACGTGGGATGAATTCCGGACTGTTTTCCGGGCACGTCACATTTGTTCGGGAATTCTACGAACAAAGTATCAAGACTTTTTGGAATTAAATCAAGGAGAAAGGAGTGCGTACGAGTACTTCAAAGAGTTTGAAGACTTGATGCAATACGCCACTCATATGGTAGACTCGGAGGCGTTGAAGTGCGACTATTTCTTCCGAGGTTTGAATGTCGAACTTAAGGAACAAGTGACCTTGTTCAATAACAGTATTTACAATGAGTTAGTAAATGCCGCTATCATTAAGGAAGACATGCATCTTCGTTGTGAAGCGGAGCTGAAAAGAAGTATAAGGCTAGACAGTGATACCGAGGTTCGTCCGAACTATCGAGTGCGGTATTACTCGCCAGTTAGGCAACAAATTCAGCCTGTGGTGCAACTCTCACAACCACGGCTGGAGTTACTCACTTATGAGCCTCCACCTCAACAGCAGCGGTCAGAAATTATTCGTGCAACCCTACCGCAACCAGCTACGCACGAATTATCTCCACCTCGTGTTAGTAGAGAGCTGAGGATTTCTACAGCACGAAACCGTAGTGGAGCTGAGCAGAGCCACACTCATGTGTCATCTCCTCAATGCTCAGATCAGCACCGTGAACCTTCAAGGAAGAATCCTTCGAAAGCTGGCAGGGTTAATTACACTGCTATTGAGGACATTGCAAAAGGCGAACCAGTGTTAGCGGGCATGTTCACGTTACATGAACATCCCACTTTCATTTTGTTTGATTCCGGGGCCACCCACAATTTTATTAGCAGAGACTATGTGCTGAAGAATAATATTCCATTTAGCACAGTTAAGCATCCGTTTCATATCAGCTCACCCGGAGGCAAGATATCAACAGATGAGATGGTCTCTCGGGCAATTTTATGTTTGGGTGGAAACATCTATCCTGCGAGCCTTATCATACTCAAAGGCCAAAGGATTGATATTATCTTGGGATGTCATGGTTGACACATTATGGAGCTATCTTTGACATCAGCTCGCGGACTGTCCAACTGAATTCTCCAGTACATGGTTGCAACATATTGAATCTTGTGGATCCATCACAACATGTTGCAGCAGTGCATCAGATTGATGTTCCTAAACTTGAGTATATTCGAGTGGTATGTGAATATCCAGATGTGTTTCCCGAAGACTTGCCGGGCATGCCGCCTGAACGTGATGTTGAGTTCAAGATTGAACTTGCACCGGGAACAACACCTATTTCTCGGCGACCATATAAAACGGCACCAAAGGAGCTAGCAGAATTGAAGGAGCAGCTGAATGACCTCATGGAAAAAGGTTTTATACGCCCAAGTTCATCACCTTGGGGCTGTTCCGCACTCTTCGTGAAGAAGAAGGACGAAACTTTGAGACTATGTGTAGATTATCGTCCACTGAATGCTGTCACTATCAAGAATAAGTATCCACTACCTCGCATCGATATTTTATTTGATCAACTAGTGGGTGCTAAGGTATTTTCCAATATGGATCTTCGGTCCGGGTATCACTGACAACGACCCCATTGGTCCTGTCGAGCCAGGATCACGCTGAGGGGTGCTGCGTTGAACAGCACCGTATAACACACGTCAAAGGTACAAAGCGGAAGCGGAAGTTTTATTACATAAACAAGTTTATGAACATGTTTACATCAAAATAAGTTTAGTCTACACTCGCGGGCGTAGACTAAGCATCAAGTGCACGTTCAGCCCTCGAACGTGTCCTTGCTAGCACACACGCACACTAACTCTGCGGCGTGCACGACTCCCACTCGACGGGGTTCCCCTCCTGGGGTTCCGTCTCCTCTTCGGGAGTCCCTTCCTCATAGAACCCTGCAAAAGCTTCAAACACAAGCAGTGAGCACGAAGGCTCAGCAAGTCTGACCCGTCTCACCTAAACATGGAACTTCTACATGAGGGTAATGGGTTACATGAGGTAAAATCATTTGCAAGGACTCGCCTAATTAGTAGAACCTTACTTTCAAGTTTTAGCAGCAGGTTGTGGTGAACCTTACGCGAAGGCACATGAGAGAGCCGCAATCAAACAAGAAACGCATTTCTCTCATGTACTTTGCCCAAAGTTGAAAAGAACTTTAGTTAGCACTAAGCTACAGCATATCATTAACAATCAATGTCCAGCTTTCAATCAGCAACATTTTAACATGTAACTAGCCTGTTCTTTCTACGTCACGGTACAGTGAACAAGTGGTACTCACTGACCGCGAGGGACGGCGATTATAATCGATTTACACCTGCAGGGTTACCCGAACAACCCGTCACGTACGCCCGTACTCGATGTTGCCTACAACAACCATCACGGACGCCGTACGCGACTACCTTTCACCCGTTAGCCAAATATTGAACCGGTCCCATCGTCCCGAGCAAGAGGTCCCTGCACGCGCATCTCTGTGCCGCCAGCTGATTTACACCTCGAGCTCTCAACCTACCCTCTGAACGACGGGCAATGCCTCAATACCCAGCTACCCGAGTTACATCAGTTTCCCGGTTCCCATATAGCCGTTAGGTCTTCGGTACTGTTCTAGCTTGTTCAACAGGCCCGCACACGGCTCGGTCCTCAATCGACACGAGCGAAGCTACAGCACACAGGCCCCAACGTCCTGCTGCCCTTACTCTCCGCTCGGTCTCATTTTCTTGCCATGTGTATCATGTGCTATCTCTACCCGAGCAATGTGCCTCTAGCCTATTCTCGCGAGTAGTTCCAACTACTCGACTTGTACCGAATCCTACTCTATCCTAGCAATGCAGTAGCTAGCGGGGTTTGCAATCCTAAACCCCAACCCATGGTTTTCTTGGCTATGCAGTGGGGTTTCCAAACAAGACTCTAATGCACAGAATAAAGGAAACAAGTATGTGCTCAAAACAATAAAAAATTATAAAATGGTTAATGCAAACCGGAGCTTGCCTTGCTGCTCTTGGTCGTAGGCTAGCTGTTCCTCCGGAGTAACGAAGTCTAGGACTTCGGGTTCCTCCTCGACCTTAGCGACTACATGATAGAACAATACATGTATTAATTTAATGCACTTGTATTAAGTTTGAAGTTGTGAAGTCTATAACCTTTGCTAGATATACCTAATGACTGTGAAACTTTTACTGTGGCTTGGTTACAACCTAAACAGAGACTTGGTCAAGTTTTAGTTCCAGCAAAGCTCATTTGAGCCCTCCACAAATAATTATGTCCTTGACCTTAATTAAAGGCTTTTAGGGTGTTCTAAGTATTTTCATGAAACAAACTATGACTTTCTGAAAACTAGATTTTCAGAGGGTTCTAATGGAGTTGGTCTCACTTAATTTGGAAGTCTCTAACTAAAGATATGAGCTAAACAATTTCAGAGAAAATTCTGAAAATGTTTCTGAACATTTTCTATTTTCTCTGGGACAGTTTCACTAATCACACCATTAGGTGGATTAAATGAGCTCAAATGGATCTGAAATTTTTATGGTAGTTCAAGGATATTCTGGTGAACATCTCAGCAGAATTTCAGGATTTTCCTCCAAAGGATCCTCCAGTTAAAATTCCTAACAGTTTAAATTTTGAGGAATTAATTCTGGAGAAATAAGGAATTTCATGGAGTGAAACTTGATTTTCTGGAAGGTACTCAGAGAGCTGAATCCAGCAAAATTTGGTTCACTCAATTTGGAGCTTTCTAGCCAAAGTTATAAGGATTTGAAGTTTGAAGGAAATCTGAAAATCGGGGAAAAGTTTAAACTCGCGCGCGGGCCCAGGGGACACGCGTCGCACGCCTAGGCGATGGCACACCGCGGCCCACAAGGATTTTGCGCGCCAGCACTCCCGATCCCGGCCGCAGCCAGATCCCGATTCAAAATATCGGCCGCTGACAGCTGGGGTCCACCCCCTTCTTCAACCTCGCGACACCCGCGCTCCGCCGCCGAGGGACCTCGCCGGAGGACTCGCCGCCGGCTGCTGTACAGCTCCAAACTTCTTGATTCTGGCCGCCCCTGCCTACTTTTACTTGGGAAACAGGATACGAGGGTCAGCTGTTCATGACAACGGCCGGAGCATGGTCGGCGACGAGCCGCCATATCGGAATGACTTCGGCCATGTCGGCTGACTCTCCTAGTACCTCAGCTACTTGGGAAATCGGTCGGGGAGCATCAGTGGACCTCAGAGAAGGTCGACATGAGCTCGAGGCAGCTCGGGGAAGGCCCGAAATAGGTCCTCACCGTGCGCCCGATACCCCCCGTTCGTTCCGCCATTAGTAGACCTTAAATTACGCCGGGCACAGAGGTTCTCCGGCCCAGAGTTGTGAAGGCAACTTGTGCGTTACCGTGTCTAGCTCGTGTGGGCGTGGCCTGAGGCCCTCTAATTCTTTCTAGAGCACGAATTAAACGGAATCGTACCCGAAGGTCGTTCTGCACACAGAAAGGGGAAAAGTGGAATTTCGCCGCCGGTGAGCAACCACTCGAGCTGTGGCTCGGGGATGAGCAGCACCGGTCACCCGCGCGTCCAAGGGTGCCTTGGCTCGGGCGTGACAACGCCCTGGTTGGGCTGTCCACGAGAGCCCGAGGTGCGGCGGTTCCAAGTTCCGAGTTTGATCCTTCGGCACAGACGATATCAATCGGTTTCAACCGAATCCTAGCAATGGGGAGGATGGAGGAAGGTCTCTAGTACCTTGCTGGGACTCTGGAGTGGAAGGAGGGAGCTGCGATCGGCGTTCTCCGATCAACTCCGAGCTGCGGAAGTTTTCGGCCGGCGCTGAGTTCTTGCGGGGAAGAACTGTGGTGCCTCGGCCGAGGAGGGGGGGCAGGCGCCTTAAGAAGGCTCTGCACCGCCTCATGCCCGCGCGTGGGCAAGCAGCTGGTGGCGCGGTGGCTGGCCTCGGTGGCGATCACCGCTGCGGCTCGGCGACCCGAGTGAGAAGGTCTCAGTCGGTTTGATCTGAGCAGTGGCTGACATGTGGGTCCCACCTCCAGTTTTAACCTCTGAAATTTACTCCTAATCACTGTTGTAAACAGTGAACCCCATACTACCCTTGGCACTTCAAATTATTCACCCATGAGCCATTTGAATTGATCAAAGTTCAAATGAGGTTTGGTTTGAATGAATTTCAGCATAAGTTCAGTTTGAAATTCAAATAAAGTTTGAATTTCTCCCCCTTAGCTCATGTCAAGATCAACTCCAAATGGAGTGAAAATTGGTGTGTGAGCTCACAAAAATGTGCTGAGTAAGAATATGCCTTCCACTTTCAAATTCATGGTATAAAAACAGTTTGAATTTTGAATATGTTTTCAAACTGCCCTCTTCCTAACTATACCCAAACTGACCTCAAAAGGTTTTGAATTTGGGTGAAACTTGGCATGGACATCCTTAGTAAAGTGTAGGAGTTTTCATATGTCTAGCCTATCTATACCACATGTGGGAAATACCACTTTTGCAATGTGTAAGTTTGTTCTCTAATGAGCATGTTGATAATTGTTACTTGCTCTTCATTTGTGTTCATCATTTTTCCTCAAATGAGGTGTGTGGTGTGGTGATGAACACTGCAAATGTGTGTCAAAAACTGAGGCCCTTACAATCACCAGATAAAAATCCGGGCAGAAGATGTATCTAAGACGGCGTTCTCGACAAGATATGGTCTTTATGAATATCTTGTCATGTCCTTTGGATTGACCAATGCTCCGGCTCACTTTGTGTATCTCATGAACTCGGTGTTCATGCCGGAGTTAGACAAGTTCGTCGTGGTTTTCATCGACGACATTTTGGTCTATTCAAAGACAGAAGAAGAACATGCTGAACATTTGCGTATTGTACTCCAACGTTTGAGAGATCACAAGCTTTACGCAAAGTTCAGTAATGTGAGTTTTGGATCAGCAAAGTGCCGTTTCTTGGGCATATTATTTCGGTGGAAGGCATCGCTGTGGACCCAAGTAAAATCGAGCAAGTGCTGAATTGGAAATCTCCAACATCTGTTCATGAAGTGAGGAGTTTCCCAGGTTTAGCGGGCTATTACCGGAGATTTATTCCAAACCTCTCCAAAGTCGCTAAACCTATGACGGAGCTGTTGAAGAAAAGCACCAAGTATGATTGGAGCAATTCATGCAAACAAGCTTTTCAAACTTTAGTGAAGTATCTCACTACAGCTCCAGTTTTGGCCCAGCCAGACACTACGAAACCGTTTGATGTCTATTGTGATGCATCCGGCATCGGTTTGGGTTGTGTGTTGATGCAAGAAGGACGTGTGGTCGCGTATGGATCCCGACAACTCAGGGGTCATGAGAAGAATTACCCGACGCACGACCTTGAACTAGCTGCAGTGGTCTTAGCATTGAAAATATGGAGACATTATCTACTAGGCAATCGAGTACATCTCTACACTGACCACAAAAGCTTGAAGTACATCTTCACACAGAAAGAACTGAATATGAGGCAGCGAAGATGGCTCGAATTGATCAAGGACTATGAACTTGAAATTCATTACCATCCGGGTAAAGCGAATGTGGTTGCCGACGCACTTAGTCGGAAAGCCCACGTTCACCATTTAGCCATGGCTGCACATGAAGAAGGAGAACCAAGCCTGCTCTTAGTTCCCTATGGGTCGCTGTTCAACCTCGCTCTTATTCCTACAATCCGAGATGAGATTGTAGAGGCTCAGAAGAGAGACAGAGGTATTTCTCATATCCGGAGGAGAGTGGACATCAGTGAATTGAAGATGTTCCGCAAGGATGAAGAGGGTACTCTATGGTTTAACAACCGCATAGTTGTACCCCTAAACATGAAATGGCGGAGAAAGATATTGGATGAAGCACATTTATCCAAGTACTCCATTCATCCGGGAAGCAATAAGATGTACCAGGACTTGAAATCTAAGTTCTGGTGGACACGGATGAAAAGAGACATTGCGAAGTACGTATCTGAGTGTGATACGTGTCGGCGGGTTAAAGCCGACCATATGAGGAAAGCCGGACCACTTCAACCGCTGAAGGTTCCAGCATGGAAGTGGGAAGACATAAGTATGGACTTCATCGTCGGTTTACCCATGACCAGCAACAAGCATGATTCTATTTGGGTAATCGTCGATCGTTTGACCAAGACAGCACATTTTATTCCAGTCCATACAAAATATGTGGCAAAGAAGTATGCAGAGCTGTTCATCTCAAGAATCGTGTGTTTACACGGGGTTCCCCGCACCATCGTGTCTGATCGGGGTGCGTTGTTCGTATCCAGATTTTGGGAGCAACTGCATGCTTCCTTGGGAACCAAGTTAATTCGGAGTTCAGCGTATCATCCGCAAACTGATGGTCAAACAGAGAGAGTAAATCAGATTCTGGAGGATATGCTACGGGCATGTGTCATCAATCATGGGAAGAATTGGGATGACCACCTACCATTAGCAGAATTCTCATATAATAACGGTTATCAATCCAGCATCAAAATGGCCCCGTATGAAGCTCTTTACGGCCGGAAGTGCCGCACACCCCTGAATTGGTGTGAGTCCGGCGAGAGAGTGGTCTACGGGATTGATCTTGTGAATGAAGCCAAGGAACGAGTGCGAGTGATCCAAGCCAATTTAAAGGCTGCTCAATCTCGGCAGAGGAGTTATGCAGACAAAAGACGTCGACCTCTTCACTTCGACATCGGGGACCACGTTTATCTTCGTGTCTCTCCGATGAAAGGGGTTCATCGTTTTGGAGTGAAAGGGAAGCTCGCTCCGCGATTCATCGGGCCGTTTACTGTCACTGAGATATGCGGGCCCGTGGCCTATCGTCTGGAGTTACCGACGTCACTTTCGGGTATTCACAATGTTTTCCACGTCTCTCAGCTGCGGAAATGTCTTAAGTACCCAACTGCAGTTCATATGGAGAACATTGAGGATCTCCAACCGGATCTCACTTATTCGGAGTATCCGATACAGATTATTGACGAGAAGACTCGCGCCACAAGAAATCGGACATTGCGATTTTACAAAGTCTTGTGGAGCAACCACACCGCTGATGAAGCCACGTGGGAAAGCGAGGATTTTCTCCGTTTAAATTTTCCTGACTTGTTTGTACCATATGTCCAGTAGTCATTCTCCGTTCTTCTTTCTTTTTGTAATCTCGGGACGAGATTCTTTTAAGGGGGGAGGAATGTAACTGCCCTAACTTTTGTAAAGTTTTATTTCAACATATGAAACAAAGTTAAGGCGATAAAAGACTATAATTGTGTCACATGAAATGATGAACACATAAATGGACATGTGAGGGAGTTAAAAATTTTCTCTAGCCCATGCTCAACACATGTTAACCTAGGGGAAATAATTACACTCCTAAAACTCTAACTCATGTGCACCTTCTCTATGAGTAGAGTGGAGGAAATTTAAATGCAATTTGAATTCTTTTGAAAGGATTCCTATTCAGATTGTACAAAGGCCTATATGTGAGAGCATAGATGCATTTCTCATGTATTCAAGAGCCTAAGTTTCAAATTTGGAGAATTTTAGGTTTCATATACTATTTATTCTGAAGATTAAATGAGGGCACGTTCAAATTCAAACTTGAATTTGAATTTTGAAGCAAAAAAACTCAATTTCAAAATCTGATTTCAGATTTGAGTTCCTCATAATTTTTTTGACCTATCCTCCAAGTTTGGACAAATTTGGAGCTCATTTGCTATTTTAAATCGAATTGGGGGATAAGAGGGAGAATTGTGGCTGTGGACCCCACCAGTCAGTCTGACAAAAATTGCAACCGACTCCATCGGCTGTTGTACGTGCGCCACATCCTGCTCACCGGCATCAACCGACGTACACAGAGGCCAGCTCCTGCTTCCTTGCCGGTCTGATCCTCCACAGAGCGAAGTGCACCAAAGCTATTTCTACTCCTCCTGCTCTGCCTCGCTCCCGTGAAAATTTCTCCCGAGCAGAACAGAACAGCAGCCGTTCTCTGTTTCTTTGATCGCCTAGGCTGAACCGAACACCCTTTGCTCGAGTTCCCCACAGAGAAAACCTTCTTCCCTGAGTGCTCTAGCCGGCTGTCAACTTTTCTTCGCCGTCCCGAGCTCGCTGGCGCCTAGAAACAGCAAAGCTTCTGCTGCTCACGAGTTGAAACTGAAGGACCGGAACTGGACGCCGTGGACAGCCCAAACCAGAAGGGATCACGCCCAAGCAAGCCACCCCATCTGTGCACCAACAAGTCTAGTTTCTCACCTCCAAAGCTCAGCCCCAGCCATTGATCACAGAGGAGAATTTCAAGTTTTTCTCCCAGGCGGCAGAAACGGACCTTGAGGTAAGGAATTGTAAAATTCGTCCTCAATTCGGTTTTGTTGGGTCTCAAACTTCACACATAAGATGATAAATGCCTAGCACACCTCCTCCATCAATTTTAGACCAAGAAATTGAGTGTAGAGTGAGCAATCTGAGCTCTTTTAGAGGGTATGCCGTTGGACCCTATCGGGTGCACGGTGCCGATAGGTTTAGAGCCATCTCCAGCTGGTTTAGACCTCATGCTGGTCTTCTACATGATCCCCTGGTGCTGTAGAGCCCAAGAACCGACCATTTGGTGGAGAATTCATCGTGCAAGACCTCGCCGGAGCTCTAGGGTTTGCTGTGGCCGGTGCGCCCTATTTTCCGGTGAGTTTCAGCGGCCGGGGACCTCACCAACGTGTTCAGCCTGGGGAAATATGGGGGGCGGCCAGCAGGGGGTCTGGAGGTGGCTGGGAACTGGTTTTCCGGTGACCTCGCCAGAGTGGGCCGCCACTGGTGTGTTTGGCGCGGGTCTGGAGGTTAGGGATGACAGGTGGGACCCACTGTCAGCATTTAAACAATTTCCAGATTTTCCCACTCTAGTTCAAACTTTGGAGAGCCATAACTTTGTGTAGGAGTGTCCAAAAATTGTGAAACAAATTTTGTTGGATTCCTCTCAAAGAGTACTATCCAGGGGTGCAGACCAATGTTTATGAAAATCCCTGAATTTGGCTCATTAATACATTTAATAAAAATCTTTTCTGAATTTTTACAGGAGTTCTGTTTATTGGAAAATTCCCAAATTTGGACAGGACATTGTTCCAAAATTCCTTGAACTTCAGTAAAAATTTCAAAGGCATTGTACATAATTTGCTTGGTCAAATGATGTGTTCATTCCTTATGTCTCTGAAAAATGGGAAAATGAACAGAGACAATTTCAGCTTTTCCCCATTCTTTGTAAAATCCATATCCCCCTGTAGGAAACTCCAAAAATGGTAAAACCAATTCCTATGGACTCAGGACATTTTGTATTTCACAAAAAGTCTACTTTGCAGCATAGGAAAGCTTCATATCTAGGGGGTAAAGGCAGATTAGTGAAAATCACATAAGGAATTATTGTGATCACCTTGAGCCATTTCATGAGCTCAATTTTTGCCCACTGCCTATCTAGCTTCCATAGAAGCTGTGGTTAAATTCTCAGCTTCATTGGATCTCTGGAACTGGAGCTACCATATTTTAGGTTTAAGTGTTCATATAATGGACTTAATCACATGGTGATTACTAGTATTTCTTTTCACCCTTGCTTTCATCATCTCTAAGGTTGTAGATCCAACAACAGAAACCTTTCTGTTGTTTGTTCCTTTTAGGTGTGAGTTAACTTGAACAACAGTTTTGAAACAGTTTCTAAATTGCTTTTGAAATATATGTGCATTGCAATATAATAGCTCACGTGACGTCGACATTCGACGAGGATTCGTCTCTACAGCGAGGATCTCCATCTCGTGACAAGTTTGGCGGATTCTATGGAGGAAGACTAACTCCTAGCTTCTAAAAAAACCGTTGAGCAAGGCAAGCCCCGGTTTGCATATCGTTACCGTTTCAAATTTTGCTTTACTTCACATCATGTTTATTAGACTTGAGTGCATTATGTCTAGGATGATTGAAACCCACTTGCATGCCTATTACATCCCTCATTAGAAGGTTTAGTATAGGCTTTGCCTCGTTGTAGATGCTAGGCTAATGTTGTAGCTAGCTCGGTAGAAGTCGGGTAGTAAAAAGCTACTCGCGAGAAAGTTCGAGTAATGGAGTTACTCGCGAGAGATAAATGATAAGAGCACCCTCATGAATATGAGATGGGGACGGGGATGTTCCTGCAGGATGGAGCGCTCAAGGTTGGTCTCGACCTGCGATGGGTGTGACAATGCTTGAGACCTCATTTGGCCTGGACCGGGATGGTAAGGCAAATGTGGAGGTTGGTTGTAGCCCCGTCCGTGTCGGTTAAGGACCGTATGTATGCGGCCCTGCTGGACAAGATTGAGCTGTACCGGATATATAGTGGGGTATGGGACCCATGAAACCGATGTAACTCGATGGAACATTATATAGAAACTCATCCTTCGCGTGGGAATGGTGTTGAGAAGGCGGGAGGTGTAAATCCTCTAGCGGGCAACTTCGACGTGTCCGCGTAGAGGACCATCCTGCTCGGCGCGAAGCGTTTTTCTATGTCGGGGTGTCGTGTGAAAGGTTGCTGCATACAACATAAGAAAGAGCTCTTGAGAGAGTCTTTCGAGGCGGGTGTATGTGTCGTGTATTCCGGGTTGTTATTGATTCGAATCACCGTCGCTCGCGGAAGAGGATTGAGCATACTTGCCCACTGCGCCGTGACTTAGTAAGAAGAGGAACTAAGTCTCTTAACTTGCTGTTTGTGGATTAATCACTGTATTGGAACCTTGACTGAAGTAGATATAGAGCCAACTAAATTTCATTTCCACCTTAGGCTAGCAACATCGGGATAAGCGTTTCTTGTTTGATTGTGGACTTCCGATGTTGTGAGGCGTGAGGACCACTAAAATGAAGGCTAAAAGAATCTGAATATAAGGATCAAGTTTAGTCAAGCTGCATTTTGCAAATTCCTATGCCTACTGTCTTACTACCCCTGCATGTAGAGTTGCATGTTTAGGATTGACGGGTAAGTCTTGTTGAGCCTTAGTGCTCACGGTTGCTTCTGAGTTGTTTTTGCAGGTAGCAGGATGCCTGCTATGAAGAGGGTTGTTCGGTGAGACGATGAACCTCACGGTTTGTTCAACTCATCGGAAACCTAGCCGCTGCCTTTATTTGGTGAAGCTAGTAGGAAGCGTTCACGGGCTGAACGACTTCTCTTCGGCGTAGTTAGGGTCGAGAGTGAGTAGTTTGTCCAACAAATTTTAATTTCCGATGCGTGTGTACATTATGTTGTAAAAGAAATTACCTTGAGTAAAAAAATGGTGTCGTTATGTTTCTTACGCCTCTTTTCGTGCATGCTGTTGGGTGCCGCATCGCACGGCACCACCCACTGCGATTCCCGGGCCGGGCCCTCACATATCATAGCAATTAAATTGCACTGCTGCAAAGTATTTGCCCTGAGAAAATACAACGAAATTTGTTTCACTAAATTTGAACAATCCTATAGAAACTTATGAAGTTTCAAAGTTCAGCCAAATCCGAAATTTGGGAAATGTTTAAATCCCTGACACTGGGCCCCACTTACTGAGCTATCCACTCAGATGGCGGCAACACCGAGGCCACAGGGTTAAACCCGGGTTGTCACAGAAGATCCCTGAGCCACAACCGATCCACCCACAGTGTTTCAGTCGATTACATCTTGGACCCGCGGGTCTTCTTCAACCTCCACCAGGCAGCGCCCGACCGCCGGTGAGCAGCGGCGCTCTAGCCGGAACCGGGTTCCCGGCTGATCGGTTTCTCGAAACTCGCCGCCTGGGTGTTTTCCACTTTGAACACAAAGGTGAGGTCGGTTAGGGGTGTATACGGCCGGAAATAGGAGCGCACCGGTGACAGCGGCTAACTGAACGTTGGCGAGCTCATTCTCACTTGGAAATCAACCCCACGAGCTGGGGTTTGCTCCAAAAGCACCAGTGGAGCATGGCCGACTCCTTCATGAACCCCAACCTCGGTGGAACCACCAGAAATAGGTTCTCACTGGTGACCTGCACCTGAAAATGGTGGGGGCCACAAAAACTCAATTCCCGGAGCTGATACTTGATCATTTGGACCACTATTTCTTCTGGGAAACTCGCAAGTATGTGAGGAAGCTACCCTAGGACAAATAAGGCGGAGATGACTTGAGCATGATGAATTTTTCCGAAAGGAGCTCGGTGTTCTAAACAATTACCGAAACAAAACTTGTTAATTCTTTGGGCATGGATTAAGAACCGACGAGGTGGCGAGGGGAGAGCAACTACAGAGTGTTACCGACCTTCCAGTGTCGTTGGTTGCTCGCTGGAGGTCGTGAGTCGTCGGGCCGACGAACTGACAAGGCGCTAGACTTCGTACCACCGAAGTGAATTCCGCCACGCCCATGGTTTGTCACGCAGGTATTCGATCACTCTTGCGTCGAGGATGTTGAGGAAGACCACGGTGTTCCATTTTGATGCTCGGTGCAGCTTCTCACGCCTGAACTCGTCGGTTCCCGATCGAAACAGAGGTGCCATGAGCTCTGTCCGGCGGTGGAAAAATTTCCGCCCGCTCGGTTCTCTGGCTGGCTTGGTGGAACGGAGAGATGACATAGGTGGAGTGTTTCATGTGCTCCACTGAGGATTTATGGATTGAAGAATCGAGGAGGATAGGGGGGCTGCATGCTGCCACTCGGTGCCTCGGTGTGTTGCTCGGTGGCACCCGGGCAGGCGCAGAGAACCGACCGAGGATTGCTCTGCGCAGCTGACATGTGGGTCCCACTTGGTTTTTCTCCCTCTCTCCACTGATGACTACAATTTAACTCCTCCATAAGATCTTCAATCATGCTGATCCACTAATTGTAAACTTTCTGAAGCTCAAAAGTGGGCTGTAATTTGAATTCCACCAATATGGTTTGAATTTCTATTTTAAATTTAAATTCAGCAATAAATGTGTGGTAATCACCTTTAGCATTTGTTTGGTCCCACCTTTTTGCTGAATACTAGCTTAAGGCCTTTGAATATTCCAAAATTATGAAACTGAGTTTTTGATATACAATCACCGATTAAATTTGAATCGGATTTCACTTGATCCAAAAGCTTTTTATATCTTTAAATTTTTTCACATGGCTTTTGAGAATCCAAATTTCTAAACTAAACCATGCAATGGACTTAACCATGCCCTAGCTTTTTATTCCCATAAACATGGTGCCACAAAATGTGGGATTTTACACCCCTCCCTTAAAAGAATCTTGTCCTGACATTATAAAAGAAAGAGGTGCGAAAGATGGATTACCGGTTGTACGAAGATAATACATCCGGATAATTCAAGCGGAGATAATCCTCGCTCTCTCACATTGCTTCTTCAACGGTGTGGTTACTCAATAGAACTTTATAGAACCAAAACGCTCGGTTTCTTGTGATACGAGCTTTTTCATCAAGAACCCGTATCGGATGTTCAACATACAAGAGATCTGGCTTTAACTCTTCCATTTCTTCAATGCAGATTTATGCTTTACGGTTGAGACATTTTTGAAACTGAGATACGTGGAAAATGTCATGAACTCCGGTCAACGACTCAGTAACTCCAATCTGTAAGCAACCTGTCCACATCTTTCGATTATTGCAAATGGACCGATGAAGCGGGGAGCTAGTTTCCATTTAACTCCAAACCGATGAATTCCCTTCATCGGAGATACGCGGAGATATACGCGGTCTCCAATTTCACACGTTAAGGGACGACTTCTTTTATCCGCATAACTCTTTTGCCAAGATTGCACAGTTTTGAGATTAGCTTGTATCACTTTGACCTGCTCTTCAGCCTCATTAATGAGGTCAATCCCATAGACCACTCGTTCACCCGACTGAAACCAATTGAGTGGTGTACATCACTTTCTGTAGAGAGCTTCATATGGCGCTGTTTTGATGCTCGTTTGATAACCGTTGTTGTATGAGAACTCCGCCAATGGTAAGTGATCATCCCAATTCTTGCTGTGGTGTATGGCACGTGCTCTCAGCATATATTCCAGTATTTGATTCACCCTCTAAGTTTGTCCATCAGTTTGAGGGTGATATTCGGAGCTTCGAATTAATTTGGTCCCCGATGCTTCGTATAGCTGCTCCCAAAAATAAGCTATAAATATTGATCCTCTATCGGATACAATGGTACGGGGAACTCCATGTAAGCACATGATCCATGCTATGTACAACTCCGCATACTTCTTGGCAATGTAACCGGTATGCATAGGAATAAAGTGTGCTGATTTCGTTAATCGAACAATGATTACCCAAATCAAATCGTTCTTATGGGAGGTGAGAGGCAATCCGACGATGAAATCCATACTCAAATTCTCCCATTTCCATGCCGACATTTTCAATGGCTGTAGCAGCCTTGATTTTCTCATATGATCCGCTTTTACTCTCCGACATGTATCACATTTGGAGACATACTTTGCTATCTACCTTTTCATACGTATCGACCAAAATTTTGTTCGGAGGTCTTGGTACATTTTGTTACTTCCTGGATGAATAGAAAACTTTGACAAGTGAGCCTCATCCAAAATCTTCTTCCATAGACCCATATTCTGGGGTACTACTATCCGGTCTTTGAACCATAGCGCTCCTTGTTCATTCTTCCGGAAACATTTCATTTTGGCTTCGGCTATTCCATTCTGTATGTGAGACATATCCTTGTCTTTCTTTTGAGCCTCTATAATCTCCTCTCGGATTGTAGGAGTGAGAGCAAGATTATATAATACTCCATACGGAATGACACGTAGACTTGGTTCTTCATCCTCCATCGGAGTCATGGTTAGGTGGTGGTTATGCCTTTCTGAAAAAGCGCTTCCACAAACACATTTGATTTATCCGGATGATAATGAATTTCTATTTCATAATCTTTGATCATTATAACCATCTGTGAGACCTATGTGTGCTGAATACATTGGCAATTAGAAAAAAAGTGAGGTTTTACATTCAAAGTTTTGAATTTTGCCAAAATACCCGCTTCGGAGTGTCCGAACTTTCACTCACATGAGCTGCACGTGAGTCGCCACAGTTGATATTTACAAATGTGTTTTTTGGAGTAACTATTACTCTTTACCTCATTGCATTGCAAGAGTAACTGTCACTGCAGAGCAGCTGTTTTCATAGTGTTTAATTTCCAGCCACTCTTTTTTTAACTTGCAATGTTTCGAACTTACTTCTTGGCTTATGGAATGGTTTCTTAGTATTCTCTTACTAAGTTTTTGATGTGTTATGGCTGATTATTGTGGTTAATACATTGCTATGGTTTGCAACATGATTATGTGAGGTGCTCATGTAAGATGTTGTGGTTTTTGGACTAACGTGAGTCAGATCGCGAACTTGCACTCGAGAAAAAAAAGTGGATGTTTGTTCATGTGCAGGTGTTGATTGAGGTCAAGACATGGCTTGTGATGGAGATCCTTGAACTAGTCTTAGGGAGAAGATGAGGTTCAACAAACAAGCTCGGGAGGAATTTTGGTTGAGCTGATCAGGAGGTCACGCGGCATTTAGGGTCATGAACAATGCATATGAAGGTGTTGTGAACGTTTTTGAAAGTGTTTGCACGTATGCAAGGGGTGCATGGACATGTCTATATTGTTCCAAGGCGTGGTGAAGAGGTATGGAAGTGAAGATATGGTTGAAAAGGTTCAACTGGCTGGATTTTGCACTCAGGCTATGGCTGAGGCGGTTATGGTTTGTTTATGGAAAGTTTTGAGTTGGTTATAATAGGATTTCATGTTAGGCATGATGTAGAGTTGTTTTAGGAATGTCTGGGACGTTCCTCTGTTGTTTGGAAGTCTTAAGATTGCTTCTATCTGCGTATAGAAGAGTCTTGAGCAGTTTTAGAAAGTTAGAGTTTGAATCCAAATAGGAGTAGGAGTCCTAGTTTGAATTGGGTTGGCCTTAGGGCTGGTTATATAAGCAAGGGAGGCTAAGGCTCGTGGAGAGCACGAATTGTGGCTGATTCTCTTGAGTTTTGGTCAATAAAATACGTAGTTTAGAGGAGCTTTGGTGCCTTGTTGGTCCGACTTGTTTCAGACAAGTTTTTACTCGGCTAGTTTCTGGACAGACCGACATTGCTTCGGTATTTTGATCATAACTCGTGTTTTAATATTCCAATTGATGTGATTATTTTTAGGTTGTCTTTACAACTTGATTATCTATCATCTGTGAAATGTCACGGTCATTGGATCTGTGTGTTTTTATCTACACGAGTTTCTTTGCAGCATTGCAGATCTGTTTTTAAAATCGGATAGAACAGATTGACCTTCGTCTAGTCTTTTGATCATAACTCGAGTTCTACTTAGTGTTTTCACATAATTCTTGTTGCAGTGGCTTCGTGAATTGATTCTCTATAATCTCGAAAAGTTTGGTCATGTTTGAACGTTGAAAACAGTCGCACACACAGTTTCTTTATCAGATCAATTTTCTGCTGAGGTGTTTTTGTAGCTTCCACATAAAAAGTTTTAATGTACCATTTACCCTCTGTTAGCTTTTCACGTGCTCTTCAATTCTACAATATCAAGGACAGCCACAAGGAAGCAATGTACGCCCCCACTTCAGGCCACAGACTTCACCATACTATGGCTCGTCTGCTTCTACTTTCCGTCCTGCAAATATCCACCTCGCTCTAATCAGCCACTGCAGCAAAGCCCTGTCATGCGAGCACCCTGTTTGCCTATGCCACCTGCGTCCCATCCCAAGATGGGCGTCTATGCTCAAAATAAGCCTCACCCCAACCTTCCTGGTGTTATTGGCAACAAGTCATGCTTTTCATGTGGAGAGACGAGACACATTGCAAATCAGTGACCCAAGAAAGGCCCTGCACAGCCGAGCAATGTACCCAAGCAGAACCCACGACTGAATGGAGGAGCAACACAAGGCAACCGTGGACAGCAGAACTTTGCTCATGGCCAAGTGAATCACGTCTCCGCTGAGGAAGCACAACAAGCTGAGGACATCGTAATTGGTATGTTTCTCGCCAACTCCAACCCAGCCACTGTTTTATCTGATTCTGGAGCATCGCATACATTCATCTCATCCAAGTATGTTGCCAAGTATAAACTGCTGAAACAAACTATGTTGGTAAATTCTCCCGGTGGAGAGATGAGGACTAATATAGTACGTCCGAAAGTAAGCCTTAAAATAAGGGGGCTAGATTTTCTCGCCATCCTTATCGTCTTGGATTCCCAAGGGGTCGATATAATACATGGAATGGACTGGCTAAGCAAGTATAATGGAGTAATTCAATGTGCTAAGAGGATCGTACAGTTGATGAGTGACCACGGTACTCGTATCGAGTTCGAGGCAGCCCAACCTGCAACCAAGAAGGCAGTACTGAACCATATGGAAGAAGTGACATTGGAAATTATTCCGATGGTTCAAGAATATTCAGATGTTTCAGAAGGAATTGCCAGGTATGCCATCTGATCGTGACATTGAGTTTGCCATTGATTTAGTACCCGGAACTGCACCTATAGCTAAGAGGCCATATAGGATGCCTGCCAATAAATTAGTGGAGCTCAAGAAACATATTCAGGAATAGCTAGATAAGGGTTTTATACGCCCAAGCTCATCACCGTGGGGAGCCCCCGTGCCCTTCATAGATAAGAAGGATGAAACCCAAAGGATGTGTTCCTTCAAGAATAAGTACCCGCTGCCCCGCATAGAGGACTTGTTCGATCAAATGAAAGGTGCCCAGATTTTCTCTAAGATTGATCTTCAGTCGGCATACTTCCAGCTGAAGATTAAACACTACAACATACCCAAGACGGCCTTTCGAACACGGTATGGTTCGTACGAATATACCGTCATGTAATTCAGGTTGACAAATGCGCCTATGTACCTCATGAATAAGGTCTTCATGGAGTACTTAGAAAAGTTCATCGTGGTTTTCATCGACGACATCATGGTGTATTCAAAAAGCGAGAAAGAACATGAGGAACAGTTGAGATTGACATTGCAGAAACTGCGAGAGCATCAATTGTATGCTAAGTTCAGCAAGTGTCAATTTTGGCTAAAGGAGATATCATTCTTAGGCCACATCATCTCCGAAGGAGGAGTATCGGTTGATCCTGGAAAAGTGAGGGATGTTTTGAAGTGGAACCCACCGCAGGATGTGAGGGACATTCAGAGTTTCTCTAGGATGGCTAGATATTGCCGCCGGTTCATCAAGGATTTCTCTAGAATAGCGAAGCCTATGACTGAATTTCTAATGAAAAGAAAAGCATTTCAGTAGACGCAAGCATGTCAAGACAGTTTTGAGGAGTTAAAGAAGAGATTGACAGCAGCACTGGTTTTGGTATTGCCGGACGTGAGCAAGAGCTTTGATACATATTGTGACGCCTTAAGAAAGGGACTTGGATGTGTCCTTATGGAAGAAGGCCAAGTGGTAGCCTATGCATTGAGGCAATTAAAGAAACATGAGATGAATTACCCTACACATGATCTGGAACTCGCAGCCGTGGTACAAGCATTGAAGATTTGGAGGCATTACATCCTTGGTCACCGATGTGAAATTTATATAGATAAAAAGCCCCAAGTATATATACACGCAAACGGATATGAATTTGAGCCAACATCGATGGTTGGAACTCATCAAGTATTATGATGTAGGAATCAACTATCACCCCGGGAAGGCCAATGTAGTAGCAGATGCATTGAGCCGAAAGGGAGCATGTCACCAACTCACGGCTCAGGAGCTGCCACCCGAGCTATGTAAGGAGTTTGAACGGTTACATCTCAGGTTCTTAAACGAGATGGAGGTGATAAAACTAAACTCAACACTGGAACAAGAAATACGAGATGGCCAAGCAACGGATCAGGAGATAAAGAAAATCAAGGAAAGAATCCGACAAGGGATAGAGAAGGATTTCAAGGAACAAGAGAATGGCACGCTTTGGTTAGGGAAAAAGGATTTTTGTTCCTAACAAGAAGCACATCCGCGACGCGATACTAAAGGAGGCACATGACTCGCCTTACTCCATACATCCTGGCTGTACGAAGATGTATATGGACCTGAAAACTTGCTATTGGTGGGATGGCATGAAAAGGGACATCGCTGAATATGTTGCCCCATTCGACACGTGCCAATGAGTGAAGACTGAACATCATAGACCCGCTGGATTATTGCAGCCGTTGAAAGTACCCGAGTTGAAGTGGGAAGAAATCAGTATGGATTTCATAGTTGGATTGCCACGTACTCAGTTAGGTTAGGACTCTATTTGCGTTATCGTGGACTGATTGACGAAATCGGCTCACTTTATTCCTGTTAGGACCAAGTACACCGTGGCGCAATTAGCCGAGCTGTATATGGTGCAAATCATGTGTCGTCACGGAGTTCTGAAGAGGATAATTTCAGATCGGGGTTCTCAATTTACCTCTATGTTCTGGAAAAATCTGCACGAAGCTATGGGTACACGGTTGAATTTCAGCTCCACGTATCACCCACAAACCGACGCGCAAACTGAGAGGACGAATCAGATATTGGAAGACATGTTGAGAGCTTACGCCTTGAAACATGGGCATAGTTGGGACAAGAGGTTGTCGTATTCTGAGTTCTCATACAACAATAGCTACCAAGCCAGCCTGAAGATGTTACCTTTCGAGGCACTATACGGTAAACGGTGTAGAACACCCCTGTTCTGGAATGAAACGGGAGAAAACCAAGTGTTTGGACCCGAAGTGCTGCAGGACGCCATGAAGAAAGTCCAAACAATACGTGAAAATCTGAAGGCCGCTCAGTCACGTCAAAAAGGCTATGCCGACAATAGGCGAAGGAGTCTGACATTCAAAGTTGTGGACTTAGTATATCTCAAGGTGTCACCTATCCGAGGCCAACGACGGTTCAACGTCAAAGGCAAGTTAGCTCGTCGCTACATCGAACCATTCAAGATTTTGGTCAAGCGAGGAGAGGTAGCGTATAAACTAGTGCTGACGACACACCTCTCCGACGTGCACGACGTATTTCATGTATTTTAGCTCAAGAAGTGCCTAAGAGTGGCGGAAGAACAAGTACCGGTGGATGAGTAAGAACTCCAGAAGGATCTGACTTACGCGGAACACCCTATCAAAATCCTTGACATGAAGGAAAGACTCACGAAGAACAAGGTAATCCGTTGGTGCAAAGTACAATGAAGCCATCACACGGAAGCCGAAGCTACATGGAGTGTGAGGAAGACCTCAAGGCAGAATTCCCTCATCTTTTCTCCACTCTATCGAATATCGAGGGCGAGATTCACTTTAAGGGGGTAGGCTTGTAACACTCTCATATTCATCATCATGCATTGCATATAAAGAAGCATTTAGAAAAAAGAAGAAAGGAGAAAAAAGGAGCATAGGAACAAACAAATAAATAAATAAATAAAATAGGAAATAAAATAAAATAAATAAAAAGAAAAAAATAAAAAGGGAAAAACTGGCCGCCCCTAACCCCCCCCCTAAATTCCCCCCAGGGAATTTTTCGCCACATTCGCCCCCTCTTGGCCGCACCCCCTTAGGGGGAGAAAACTGTAGCCGCAGCCCCCAAAATCCCCTTCTAGGGCCTGTTTGGGTAAAAAGAAATGGTGGATTGGAGATGAGTGGTGGAAAATGAACTAACTTCTACTCCAACCCCCCTCAGTCCACTTCAAATGTAGAGTATTTAGTTGTATCCAAACAAGACCCTAGGGATTTTCCTCCCCCCAATCAATCTCAGCCCTTGATGGAAAATATTTGGTTAAATCCTAGCCCGTACCTTCCACCTTTTCTCAAATTAAATCCCAGCCCTTAATTAAAAGATTTGCTGAAATCCTAGCCCCTTTGGCTATTTCCCCCCTTATAAATGAAACCCTCTCACCCCTAGCCGCCGCCCCTGCCCCAAAACTTCCTGGCCGCTGCCCCTTTTGCTGCCAAGCTCTTGTCATCGCCCCTGCTGGTACCTTGGCCACTGTCGAAGCTCTGCGCAGCCTCGCCGTCGCCGGAGAAGAAGACCCCAGCGCCCTGCCCTAGCCGCAGCTCCGTTCTGCCCCGAGGAAAAACCCCAGCTGCTGCCATTGCAACGAGGTGGCCAGCCGCAGAGGAGGAGAGGAGGAAGAAGAGAGGTAGGTCCCCATCACCCCTCTTACCACGTCGCTGCTGTCGTCATAAACCCCGTTACACCCCACCCTGCAAACATAAGCTACTGCATGTAAGTAGATCACGCTCCGGTCTACTTTTTGACGGTAGAATTGATCTACTATCCGAGCTAGGATCATAGCCACGTCCACACTGATTTCCAGCAGCACCAATATTCATAAAACCCCATGAAAACTTACTAGAACTCGCAAGAACACATGTAAACTGATTGCTATAGGTTGCATTATAGGATTTGCATGCATCCACATCATCGCATCTTGAGTAAAACGTGTGCATGATATTGAATGTTGTATTGCTTTGTATGTACGTGATCATGAGTAGAAGAACATGCTCAAGAGGCCGTCGATGAGAACCTCCAACACCAATACTTTGATATGCTTGAGCAACACGAACCGCGGGAGCAAGGCAAGTGCCCCTTGACCATATTGAACCTATGTTTTTGAACTGTTTTTCTTGCAAAAACTGCATGCTCGTGTCAATATTATGGGAACCCTTTAGTAGGAGTTTACTAGCATTGTTATCCACCCTTGTCGTCGGGAAACTTGTTGAGTCAGGTATGGTCATTTTCTCTTTTGCATCGCATAACTTACGGGTGACACGACCCCACGGTCTTGTCGAGCCAGGATCACGCTGAGGGGTGCTGCGTTGCACAGCACCGGATAACACACATCAAAGGTGCAAAGCGACAGGAAAGTTTTATTACATAAACAGGTTTATGAACATTTTTACAACAAAATATGTTCAGTCTACACTCACGGGCGTAGACTACGCATCGAGTTCACGTTCAGCCGTGAACGTGTCCCCGCTAGCACGCACACACACTAACACGGCGGCGTGCATGACTCCCACTCGATGGGGTTCAACTCCTGGGGTTCCGTCTCCTCCTCAGGAGTCCCATCCTCATAGAATCCTGCAAAAGCTTCAAACACAAGCAGTGAGCACGAAGGCTCAGCAAGACTGACCCGTCTCTCCTAAACATGAAACTTCTACATGGAAGGTGATAGGTTACATGAGGCAAAATAAGTTGCAAGGACTCGCCTAATTAGTGGGACCTTACTTTCATGTTTTAGCAGTAGGTTGTGGAGAACCTTACGCTAAGGCACATGAGAGAGCCGCAATCAAACAAGAAACGCATTTCTCTCATGTACTTTGCCCAAAGTTGAAAAGAACTTTAGTTAGCTCTAAACTACAACAAATCATTAACAATCAAAGTTCATCTTTCAATCAGCAACATTTTAACATGTATCTAGCCTGTTCTTTCTACGTCACAGTACAGTGAACAAGTGGTACTCACTGACCATGAGGGACGGTGATTATAATTGATTTACACCTGCAGGGTTACCCGAATAACCCGTCACATACGCCCGTACTCGATGTTGCCTACAGCAACCATCACGGACGCCGTACGCAACCACCTTTCACCCGTTAGCCAAATATTGAACCGGTCCTATCGTCCCGAGCAAGAGGTCTCTGCACGCGCATCTCAGTGCCACCAGCCGATTTACACCTCAAGCTCTCAACCTACCCTCTGAACGACAGGCAATGCCTCAATACCCAGTTACCCGAGTTACATCGGTTTCCCGGTTCCCATATAGCCGGTTGGTCTTCGGTACTGTTCTAGCTTGTTCAACAGGCCCGCACACGGCTCGATCCTCAATCGACGCAAGCGGAGCTATATCACACAGGCCCCAAAGGCCTGCTGCCCTTACTCTTTGCTCGGTCTCATTTTTCATGCAATGTGTTTCATTTGCTATTTTTACCCGAGCGATGTGCCTCTAGCCTATTCTCGCGAGTAGTTCCAACTACTCGACTTGTACCGAATCCTACTCTATCTTAGCATTGCAGTGGCTAACGAGGTTTTCAATCCTAATCCCAACCCATGGTTTTCTTGGCTATGCATTTGGGTTTCAAGCAAGACTCTAATGCAAGAAATAAGTGAGGCTCAAAGAAAGTACTCAAAACAATAAAAATTTGTAAAGAGGTTAATGCAAACCGGATGATTCGTCCCCGGAAGTTGCGGTGCAACTCCGCCGCCTCGTCTAACCGGACAACTGCTGGCGAAGTGTCCTGGACGGCCACATTTGTAGCATGTGGCTGCTGCTTGCCCGGTGCTTGGGGAACGAAAGCCCGGCATGCGCTGCTGAGGCGCATACGCACGCGGCATCGCCCGCTGCTGCTGATGTTGTTGCGGAGGTGGTACTGGCAGTGCCGGCCTGAACGCAGGTGGAGAATAGGGCCGACTGCGGAATGGCATCGACCTCTGTGGTGGTTGCCAGCGTGGACCCGATGGTGGGCAATTCACCATCCTGTATTTTTGAGAAGGACCACCTCGTTCTCCGCTGTTTTGCGGCGCGCTTCGCTTCCTCTCCGCCACTGCTAACTCCTTGCCGGAGTCCTCCTGAACAATTGCAGCATCAATTATGTCATTGAGGCTGCCGCAATTGAACATCACCAGCTTGTCCTTCAGGAGCGGGTTAAGCCCCTGGTAGAAGTGGTCCCGCCGCTTCTCGTCAGTATCGGCGTGATACGACGTGTAGAGCGCGAGATCGTTGAACGCCCTGGAGTATTCCAGCGCGTTCCGGCTCCCTTGCTGCAGGTGTAGAAACTCCTGTGTCTTCCTCTTCATGAGACCCGGCGGTATATGATAGGCCCTGAAGGCTGTCGGAACTCCGCCCAGGTCATAACTCGGTCGGTGGGCTGTGAAGCATAGTAGTTTGCCCACCACGCGCTCGCGGATCCCTGGAGCTGTTGGACCGCGAACTGAGTCTTGCGCTTCTCACTCATTTGGAACAGCCCGAGCTTCATCTCCATCATGCGGAGCCAATTGTCCGCACCGAGAGGTTCATCCGCCCTTGAGAATACCGGGGGATGAGTCGCTAGAAAGTCGAAGTAGGAGCTCTGTTGACGCTCCTCACGATCATGACACCTCTCTGGTTGAGACGTATTTGCAATAAGAGTTTGCAGCAACTCCGTGTGCTGCTGATGAGAACCCACCATTGCCGCAACGATGTCGGCCAATGTAACCGTTGGCGGTGGCGGTGGCAGTGCTTGCTGTTGCTGTTGTTGCTGTTGTTGCTGTCCCGAGGAGTCATCGTGAGGCTGTTGGGAGGTTTCTCCCCCTTGATTACACCCCCCAACGTCTGGGTTGGCACGAGTATGAGTCATTCTAAAATTCAAAACAGCAGCGATCAGCACATGTCATACTTAAAAATTCCATATGAAACAGTAGTTATTTGAAGTGACGCATGAATAATTTGCACAACATTCCCATATATTAATAAAGCATAAACTTTATACAAGATACATTATTCTCGGGTCTCCGAGAAGTCGTGCTCATGTCGTCACTACTTATACATACGCTACTGCCTACACGACATGTCACTGGTTAAAAAAGTTTGGGTTACACTTCTCTGGTTGCCCTACTTGGCAACGGTAACCTCCTACTCGGAGTAGAACTCGACCTCCTGTGGGTCGTCCTCCTACGGTACCTCTGCTGGTGGCTTCGGATCTACAACCTTCTCTCCCATCTTGGGTTCTCCCATTGCCGGAAGACCCAAGACCACCGGGATGCCCAATACCGGAGGTACGAGGTCCTGCAATGCGTGCACCTCGTCCATGGCCTGGTTGTAGTCTTCTTCCCAGCCTTGCCCTTCCTCAATAGCGTCGTCCCGCTCTTGAATAAGGACCTCGTTCTGCTGGGTCAGAGCCTGCACTTGCTCTTGCAAAGCCGTGATATCGACGCGGCTTTTCTTCTTCGCCTTCTTCAGACGATGCAACTGATTATGTGTAAGGGCCTAAGTTTTTGACACATATTTGAAGTGCTCATCACCATACACACACACCTCATTTGAGGAAAGTTGATGAACACAAATGAAGAGCAAGTAACCACCATCAACATGCTCATTAGAGAACAAACTCAGATATTGCAAAAGTGATATTTCCCACATGTGATATAGGGGGGCTGGGCATATGAAAACTCCTACACATTGCTAAGGATGTCCATGCCAAGTTTCACCCAAATTCAAAACCTTTTGAGGTCATTTTGGGTATAGCTAGAAAGAGGGCAGATTGAAACCATATTCAAATTCAAACTGTTTTTATCCCATGAATTCAAAAGTGGGAGGCATATTCTTATTCAGCACATTTTTGTGAGCTCACACACCAATTTTCACTCCATTTGGAGTTGATCTTGACAGGAGCTAAGTGGGGCAAATTCAAACCTTATTCGAATTTCAAACTAAACATGTGCTGAAATTTATTCAAACGAAACCTAATTTGAATTCTAACCAATTCAAATGGCTCATGGGTGAATAATTTGAATCACCATGGGTATTTTGGGGCTTACTGTTTACAACAGTGATGAGGAATTAATTTCAGAGGTTAAACTGGAGTGTGGGACCCACATGTCATAGAGAGAAGGGGGGAAGACTTGCACACAAAGTCACAGCCTCGGTGGGAAATTCCACCGAGCAGATGACGGCTGTGCCACCGAGAAGCCACCGGCGCCACCAGCTGCTTTCTTCTTCGCGCGCTGGCGCCCAGGGCGGCTTGCTCGCGCCTCCACCGAGCACATAGACGCTGGACTAGCCGGCGATCAAATTCCTTTCTGCATCCGTGGAGTGAAACCGCCTAGGAGTGACGAATTTTGAGCTCGATTGAGGGCGTTCATGGCGGGCACGCTCGGTCACATGGTGCCGACTGGCTTGCTGCCATCTTTGAACCCATTTGACACCTTGTCGAGCTTCCTAGAGGTCTACTGATGCTATAGAAATGATCGTTCGTGGTTTTGGCGGGTTAGAACCCACGGCCGACGGCGCCGAACCTCAACCGAGGCCCCCGCACGTCGCCGGGCTATTTCCGGTCACCGTCAGCTCGAACTGACCCCATAGACGTGCTCCCCGATGTCGACAACCCCCTGGTGGCGAGTTTCAGACCAGGTGATGGCCGGCAGCGGCAAGCCGGCGAGCTCAGAGTCGGCTCCGGCGAGGGGAGGCGGCGCGGGCGCAAGGGCGCGTCGGGAGGAAGACGAAGCTGGCTGGCCCACGCGTCAGCGGCTGAAAAATTTAAATCAGGATCGGGTGTGGCCGTGATCGGTTGTGCTGGCGTGCAGGAACCCCGCAGACCATGGTGTGTCGTCGCCTCGGCATGCGACGCGTGTCCCCGGGGCCCACCCGCAAGTTTAAACTTTTTCCCCGATTTTCAGATTTCATTCAAACTTCAAATCCTCATAACTGGAGCTAGAAAACTCCAAATCGAGTGAAACAAATTTTGTTGGATTCAGCTCTCTGAGCACTTTCCAGCAAATCAGGTTTCACTTCATGAAAATCCTTATTTCTCCAGAATTAATTCCTCAAAGTTTAAACTGTTGGGAATTTTAACTGGAGAATCGTTTGGAGGAAAATCCTGAAATTTTGCTGGAATGTTCACCAAAATATCCCGGAACTACCATAAAAATTTCAGATCCATTTGAGCTAATTTGATCCACCTAATGGTGTGATTAGTAAAACTGTTCCAGAGAAAATAGAAAATGTTCAGAAACATTTTCAGATTTTTCTCTGAAATTGTTTAGCTCATATCTTTGGCTAGGAACCTTCAAATTAAGTGAGACCAACTCCATTAGAACCCTCTGAAAATCTAGTTTTCAGAAAGTCATAGTTTGTTTCATGAAAATCCTGAGAACACCCTAAAAGCCTTCAATTAAAGTCAAGTACATAATTAATTGTGGAGGGCTCAAATGAGCTTTGCTGCAACTAAACCTTGACCAAGTCTGTATTTAGGTTGTAACCAAGCTACAGTAAAAGTTTCACAGTCATTGAGTCTGTCTAGTGAGACTTAGAAGGTTCACAACTTTAAAACTCAATTCAAATGCATTTAATTAATACATGTACTTCTTATATCATGTAGTCGCTAAGGTCGAGGAGGAACCCGAAGTCCTCGAATTCGTTACTCCGGAGGAGCAGCTAGCCTACAAACAAGAGCAGCAAGGCAAGCTCCGGTTTCCATTAACCTTTTACAAATTTTTATTGTTGTGAGCACTTACTTGAGTATTAAATTTCCTTGCATTAGAGTCTTGTGTTGGAAACCCAACTGCATAGCCAAGAAAACCATGGGTTGGGCTTAGGATAGCAAACCCCGTTAGCTACTGCAATGCTAAGATAGTGTAGGATTCGGTACAAGTCGAGTAGTTGGAACTACTCGCGAGCATAGGCTAGAGGCACTCGACTCGGGTAGAGATAGCACATGATACACATGGCAAGAAAGATGAGACCGAGCGGAGAGTAAGGGCAGCAGGACTTTGGGGCCTGCATGCTATAGCTCCGCTTGTGTCGATTGAGGACCGAGCCATGTGCGGGCCTGTTGAACAAGCTAGAACAGTACCGAAGACCTACCGGCTATATGGGAACCGGGAAACCGATGTAACAAGGGTAGCTGGGTGTTGAGGCATAGCTGGTCGTTCAGAGGGTAGGTTGAGAGCTCGAGGTGTAAATCGGCTGGCGGCACGGAGATGCGTGTGCAGAGACCTCTTGCTCGGGACGATTGGACCGGTTCAACATTTGGCTAACGGGTGAAAGGTAGTTGCGTACGGCGTCCGTGATGGTTGTTGTAGGCAACATCGAGTACGGGCGTACGTGACGGGTTGTTCGGGTAACCCTGCAGGTGTAGATCGAGTATAATCGCCGTCCCTCGCGGTCAGTGAGTACCACTTGTTCACTGTACCGTGACATAGAAAGAACAGGCTAGTTACATGTTAAAATGTTGCTGATTGAAAGATGGACTTGATTGTTAATGATTTGCTGTAGTTTAGAGCTAATTAAAGTTCCTTTTAACTTTGGGCAAAGTACATGAGAGAAATGAGTTTCTTGTTTGATTGCGGCTCTCTCATGTGCCTTAGCGTAAGGTTCTCCACAACCTGCTGCTAAAACTTGAAAGTAAGGTTTTACTAATTAGGCAAGTCCTTGCAAATGATTTTCCTCATGTAACCTATCAATCCCTCATATAGAAGTTCCATGTTTAGGAGAGACGGGTCAGTCTTGCTGAGCCTTCGTGCTCACTGCTTGTGTTTGAAGCTTTTGCAGGGTTCTATGAGGAAGGGGCTCCCGAAGAGGAGACGGAACCCCAGGAGGGGAACACCGTCGAGTGGGAGCCGTGCACGCCGCAGAGTTAGTGTGTGTGTGTGCTAGTAAGGACACGTTCAAGGGCTGAACGTGCACTTGGTGCGTAGTCTACGCCCGTGAGTGTAGACTGGACTTATTTTGATGTACAAATGTTCATAAACCACTTTATGTAATAAAAGTTTTGCTTCCGATTTGTACCTTTGATGTGTGTTATTCGGTGCTGTGCAAAGCAGTATCCCTTAGCGTGATCCTGGCTCGACAAGACCGTGGGGTCGTGTCAGCGTTGGTATCAGAGCTCGCTTGAGGTTTAACGCACTACAAAGGTCATCTTTTTCAAAAATCCAGTGAGAAACGAGTTAGTAGCCCGTATAAGGATGTTATTAGTGTATAGAAAGTGGCATACTAACCTATTTGTTTATGTTGGAAAATCGTGTATTTCGGGACGTTTATGTCTTGGGGGGTGCACGTAAGCGCTGTCCACCAGTGCGCACAAGCTGAATGGTGGAGCCCCATGGGTGGCAGGTAACCCGACCCGCTTTGATATCCTCTACGACTCTTAATGTCGTTTGGGGTATTCGAGCAACGTCTGTCCCTGGCGTGCGTGGTGCAATTTGGGAGACCCCGTCACGTGGTATAAAACGTGAACACGTAACTCAAGGCGTGGTTGGCTTGAGAACATCCGGGCGAGTGATGACGGCCGGGTGTACGGACTGTATGGATACCGGGCTCGATGTGCCGCCGAGTCTGACAATTGTTTGAGTTTCTGCAGGTAGTCTAACCATGAAACGGTAGACATGTAGCATCCGTGTGCGAGTGACTTTTAGTGCCACTGAACTAACGAAGCCGGCTAAGTCCGGTATAGGTTTTTCTTTGTGAGGACGTAGCACCGACATGATCTGGTGACGCATCGACGTCACACCCCACTAAATGAACAACTTCATTGCAAAACTTGAAGGTTTTGATCCCAAAATACTAAAACTTGATGTAACTCCTTCCTTTAATCAGGACATTCCAAGTTAACAAGTTTTCAACTTATAGGTTGATAAGGACAGAGCACTCTGTTTTCAGCTGAATTTAGGCTGAAGTTAATCAGAGGATAGAGGTTGAGTTCTTTCGAGGTTGGGGTCATATGATACATTTCTGGAAATCTTTGGAAGAGCTTTACAACTTTTCTGTTGAGGTCCAGAGGTGTTTCATCCCTTAACCAGTCGAAAAATGCAGTGGAGTTGAAACTGTCCAGAAAACAGGACAGAGTAAAGACTCTCTGTAAACTCTCTGTAAATTGAGCATAACTTCCTGCATAACACTCTAAAAATAGAAAATGAGATAGTTCTGGAAATCTTATGAGATGGGTTACAACTTTGTAACAGAAAGTGTTGTCAGATTGGGAACAGAATTAACGGGGATTCTTGGATCAAATCAGTACCTAAAGCAGGGAGGTGCTGTCCAAATTTCTCCAGAAATTCTGTTAACTTTGACATCTCATAACTCTTGAACCAGGACAGATCATAGGCCAAGCAAATACTTTCTGGAAATCTATTGAAGTTAGCTTTAACTTTGATGTTGAGCTCCAGAATTGTTTTTGCCTCTAACATGGCCTAAATCAGGTTGAGATCGAAATTGATCAGGGCTGTCATGTTGAACAGCAGATCAGCAGTCAAATTTGCTTAAAATTTGAACTATGGTTCCAATTTTTATGGGTTCAATGACATGTCTTATGTTATAACTCAATGGTTTACTGTTTAAATAAATATTTGACATTTCTCAAATATATTTTTACAGATGACAACAGATAAGCAGTTCGAGAACGGCTGGGTGGAATCTCACTGTTCTCACCACAGCTGCTATCCGGAGGCATTGAGGAAGATGCTTCAATATTTTGGATACAATCAGATGCTGCAGTACTTCTCCAAGGAAGAAGGCCAAGAGGGGAACAAGACGTGGACAATCCATGTCGAAGTCCGTGCAGGACCTACGCCATCTGGTTGGGTGCCGTTCACCGTCACGGTGAGAGGTAGACAACCGGAAGGGATGTGGCAAGTGGCAGCCCGTGACACCATGTCACGTTTCTGCCAACTACACGTGCAGGCTATGGAGGGCACTCCATACGCGCTAGTTCCGGTGGAGGGACGGGCTCAGCAAGTGTGGGAAGAGAGGTACCTGGAGGCAACGGACCCGAGTTGCCCAAGGTACAACCCCGCGGAGGCAAATCTCAGCCTCCAGATGAGGGCGGGAAATGCCGTGATGACAGCCAAGCTGTTCATACGGAGCATCTCGCCACGAAGCTCAAGGAGAGCACGAGCCGTGGAGACCATTTCGAGAGTGCTCACAGCGCACTCTGTAATGTGCTCCTTCCAACGATCAAGCGACTGAATGAACAACAAAATCAGTTGCATCGTCTGAAGAAGGCAAAGAAGAAGAGCCGTGTCGACATCACGGCGTTGCAGGAACTAGTACAGAATCTGACCCAGCAGAACGAGGACCATGCTCAAGAGCGAGACGACGCTATTGAGGAAGGGCAAGGCTGGGAAGAGGACTATAACCAGGCTATGGACGAGGTGCATGCTTTGCAGGACCTCGTACCTCCGGTATTGGGAATACCGGTGGTCTTGGGTCTTCCAGCAATGGGAGAACCCGAGATGGGGGAAGAGGTGGTAGACCCAGAGCCACCAGCAGAGGTACCGAAGGAGGACGACCCGCAGGAGGTCGAGTTCTACTCCGAGTAGGGGGTTACAGTTGCTAAGTAGGGCAGCTAGGGTAGTGTAACCCAACTTTTGTAAATCGGTGACATGTCGTGTAAACGGTAGCGTATGTATAGGTAGTGACGACATGAGCACGACTTCTCGGAGAACCGAGAATAATGTATCTTGTATAAAGTTTATGCTTTATCAATATATGTGAATGTTGTGCAAATTAATCATGTGTCACTTCAATACCTACTGTTACATATGGAATTTTAAGTAAGACATGTGCTAATCGCTGCTGTTTTGAATTTCAGAATGACGCGTACTCGTGCCAACCTGGATGTTGGGGGTACTAGTCAAGGGGGAGAGACCTCCCAACAGCCTCCCGAGGACTCCTCGGGACAACAGCAGCAGCAACAGCAACAGCAAGCACCGCCACCGCCACTGCCAATGGTTACATTGGCCGACATCGTCGCGGCAATGGCGGGTTCACATCAGCAGCACACGGAGTTGCTGCAAACGCTTATCGCCAATACGTCTCGCCCAGAGAGACGTCAAGACCGTGAGGAGCGTCAACAGAGCTCCTACTCCGACTTCCTGGCTACTCATCCCCCGGTATTCTCAAGGGCGGATGAACCTCTTAACCCGGACAACTGGCTCCGCGCAATAGAAATGAAGTAGGGGCTGCTCCAGATAAGTGAGCAGCGCAAGACTCAGTTCGCGGTCCAGGAGCTCCAAGGATCCACGAGCGCATGGTGGGCCAACTTCTATGCTTCACAGCCCTCCGACCGAGTGATGACCTGGACGCAGTTCCGGACGGTCTTCAGGGCCTATCACATACCACCAGGCTTGATGAAGAGGAAGATGCAGGAGTTCCTGCACCTGCAGCAAGGGAGCCAGAACACACTGGAATACTCCAGGGCATTCAACGATCTCACGCTCTATGCGTCGTATCACGCAGATACTGACGAGAAGCGGCGGGACCACTTTTACAAGGGGCTTAATCCGCTCCTGAAGGACAAGTTGGCGATGTTCAATCGTGGCAGCCTCAACGACATCATTGATGCTGCGATTGTTCAGGAGGACTCCAGCAAGGAGTTAGCGGCGGCGGAGAGAAAACGAAGCGCGCCGCAGAGCAGCGGAGAAGGAGGTGGTCCTTCTCAAAAGTTTCGGATGGTGAATCGCCAACCATCAGGTCCACGCTGGCAGCCACCACAGCGGTCGATGCCGTTCTGCAGTCGACCGTACCCTTCACCGGCATTCAGGCCGGCACTGCCAGTACCACCTCCGCAACAACAGCAGCAGCGGGCGATGCCGCGTGCGTATGCACCTCAGCAGCGCATGCCGGGCTTTCGTCCCTCAAGCACTACACCAACAGCGGCTGCATGTTACATGTGTGGTCATCCAGGACACTTCGCGAGCAGTTGCCCGGAGAGGCAAGGCGGCGGAGTGGCACCACAGTTTCCAGGGAGGAATCAACCCCGGAACCCTACTAATGCGAGCGGGCAAATCCTAGGCCCGCACCGTCCACCAGCTTTCCATAGAGGACGTGCCGGAGGGCGTGCCAATCCTTGCGGGTATGTTCCAACTCCACCAGCATCCCGCTATAGTACTATTTGATTCAGGCGCCACGCATAGCTTCATTAGCCAAGCTTTCATTGATAAATACAGCTTGCAAATACTACCCACCGATAGTCCATATGTGATCTGTTCACCTGGTGGGAAAATTTCAGCAAGCATGATGGTCCCAAAAGTGCCATTGTGCTTAGAGGGTAGAGTTTACCCTACGTCTCTCATAATCTTAGAGGGACAAAAGGTCGATGTCATCTTAGGGATGTCGTGGTTAACCCGCCACGGCGCTGTTTTAGACACCGTCCTTCGAGTCGTGCACTTGAACTCAGAAGTGCATGAGTCTCACTCATTATTTCTGGACAGTCCAGAAATAAAACTTCCAAGTGTCTATCAAGCCACAACCATCAGATTGGAAGATATTCCAGTGGTCCGAGAGTTCCCTGATGTATTCCCGGACGATTTGCCGGGGATGCCACCCGATAGAGAGGTGGAGTTCAAGATTGAACTTGCACCGGGAACCATGCCAATATCCCGAAGGCCGTACAAGATGGTGCCCAAGGAGTTGGCAGAACTGAAGACTCAGCTCACGGACCTCATGGAAAAGGGTTTTATTAGGCCAAGCTCCTCGCCATGGGGCTGTTCGGCATTATTTGTGAAGAAGAAGGATGAGACGTTACGGCTTTGTGTGGACTGTCATCCATTAAATGCCGTAACCATCAAGAACATGTACTCGTTGCCATGGATCGACATGTTGTTTGATCAGTTGGTCGAAGCAAAGATCTTTTCCAAGATGGACTTAAGATACGGGTACCATCAGATTACGATAAGGGCGGAGGACATTCCGAATACGTCTTTCTCGACGAGGTACGGAATTTATGAGTACCTGGTCATGTCCTTCGGCCTCACCAATGCTCCAGCTCACTTCATGTACTTGATGAACTCGGTATTCATGCCTGAGCTGGACAAGTTTGTCGTGGCTTCATCGATGACATTCTGGTATATTCCAAGTCAGAGGAAGATCACAAGAAACATCTGCGTATAGTCTTGCAACGGCTGCGGGATCACAAGTTATACGCGAAATTCAGAAAGTGTGAATTCTGGATATCGCAAGTGCCTTTCCTCGGGCATATCATCTCAGCGGAGGGTATCGCTGTAGACCCGAGCAAGATCACTCAAGTGCTGAATTGGAAATCCCCCAGAACTGTTCACGAGGTACGGAGTTTCGTCGACTCGCGGGATATTATCGGAGGTTCATTCCTAACTTCTCGAAGATTGCCAAACCTATGACAGAGCTGCTTAAGAAGGCTACCAAATATGTTTGGAGTCCAGCATGTGAAGCGGCATTCAAGGCTTTAGTCAAGCACCTGATATCAGCACTGGTTTTGGCGCAGCTAGACACAACAAAACCGTTCGATGTGTACTGCGATGCATCCGGCATTGGGCTCGGATGTGTGCTGATGCAAGACCGAAGAGTGGTCGCGTATGGATCACGGCAGCTTAGAAACCATGAGCAGAATTATCCAACTCACGACTTGGAGCTCGCTACCGTGGTACTTGCACTGAAGATGTGGAGGCACTACCTACTCGGTAACCTCGTACATCTATATACCGACCACAAAAGCCTCAAGTACATATTCACTCAAAAGGAGCTGAACATGAGGCAACGAAGATGGTTAGAATTGATAAAGGATTACGAAATAGAGATCCATTATCATCCGGGCAAGGCAAACGTAGTGGCAGATGCGCTAAGCCGCAAGTCACACGTCAACAATCTGACCATCACACCGTTGGGAGAGAGCGAACCACCACTGCATGTAATTCCACTTGGAGCTCTCTACAACCTAGCTTTGATCCCCACCATCCGTGAAGAGATAGCGGCAGCTCAGAAACATGACAAGGGCATGTCGCATTTGCGGAGACGTGTAGACAGTGGGGAGTTGAAATGTTTCCGGAAGGACGGAGACGACGTCCTATGGTTCAAGGACCGGATCGTCATACCCCGTAACCCGGAGTTACGGAAGAAAATTTTTGATGAGGCTCACTTATCAAAATTTCCTATTCACTCCGGCAGCAACAAAATGTATCAAGAACTCAGAAGCATGTTTTGGTGGACACGGATGAAGCGGGAGATCGTGAAGTACGTGTCCGAGTGTGATATATGTCGAAGGGTGAAGGCAGACCATATGCGGAAACCGGGACTGCTACATCCACTGGGCGTTCCTGCTTGGAAGTGGGAGGACGTGAGCATGGACTTCATCGTCGGTTTACCCACCACCTTGCAGAAACATGATTCTGTGTGGGTGATAGTCAACCGGCTCACCAAAGTTGCCCATTTCATCCCGGTCAACACCAACTACAACGCCAAGAAGTACGCCGAACTGTACATCTCACGGATCCTATGCTTGTACGGCGTACCCCGTACCATCATATCAGATCGGGGAACTTTATTTGTGTCCCGTTTTTGGGAGCAGCTGCACGCTGCCTTGGGGACGAAGCTGATCCATAGTTCAGCATACCACCCGCAAACAGACGGGCAAACCGAGCCGGTACATCAGATCTTAGAAGACATGCTACGAGCTTGTGCTATCAACCACGGCAAGAATTGGGATGATCACTTGCCGTTAGGCGAGTTCTCGTACAGCAATGGGTACCAGGCCAGCATAAAGATGGCGCCTTACGAGGCGCTATATGGGAGAAAATGCCGCACACCATTGAACTGGTGCGAGTCTGGCGAAAGGGTTACCTTCGGGATTGACCTTGTCAACAACGCAGAAGAGAAGGTTCAACTGATTCAAGCGAACCTAAAAGCCGCCCAATCCCGTCAGAAACAGTATGCGGACCGGAGAAGAAGCCCATTACAATTTGAAGTCGGGGATCACGTATACCTACGTGTGTCTCCAATGAAGGGCGTAAACAGATTCGGGGTGAGAGGATAGTTGGCACCCCGATTCATCGGTCCATTCCAGATTGCCGAAAGATGTGGATCGGTGGAATACCGGATGAAATTACCAGAAGCACTTTCCGGTGTGCACGACGTCTTTCACATTTCTCAGCTGAGGAAATGTCTCAAGCTATCTACTACCGTTAAGCAGGAAGACATTGAAGAACTGCAACCGGATCTCACCTATCGGGAGGAACCAGTTCATCTTATTGATGAAAAGGCCCGAACCACACGCAACCGTACGTTGTGGTTCTACAAGGTTCTATGGATTAATCACTCTGTGGACGAAGCGACATGGGAGAGCGAAGGATTTCATCACGTTAACTACCCCGACTTTTTCACGTCGCATATCCGGTAATTCTCCACCGTCCTCTCTCTCATATTCACCTTATAATCTCGGGACGAGATTCTTTTAAGGGGGTAGGAATGTAAGGGCCTCAGTTTTTGACACATATTTGAAGTGTTCATCAGCATACACACACACCTCATTTGAGGAAAGTTGATGAACACAAATGGAGAGCAAGTAACCACCATCAGCATGCTCATTAGAGAACAAACTCACATATTACAAAAGTGGTATTTCCCACATGTGATATAGAGGGGCTGGGCATATGAAAACTCCTACACATTGCTACGGATGTCCATGCCAAGTTTCACCCAAATTCAAAACCTTTTGAGGTCATTTTGGGTATAGCTAGAAAGAGGGCAATTTGAAACCATATTCAAATTCAAACTGTTTTTATCCCATGAATTCAAAAGTGGGAGGCATATTCTTATTCATCACATTTTTGTGAGCTTACACACCAATTTTCACTCCATTTGGAGTTGATCTTGACAGGAGCTAAGTGGAGCAAATTCAAACCTTATTTGAATTTCAAACTAAACATGTGCTGAAATTTATTCAAACCAAACCTAATTTGAATTCTAACCAATTCAAATGGCTCATGGGTGAATAATTTGAATCACCATGGGTATTTTGGGGCTTACTGTTTAAAACAGTGATGAGGAGTTAATTTCAGAGGTTAAACTGGAGTGTGGGACCCACATGTCATAGAGAGAAGGGGGGAAGACTTGCACACAAAGTCACAGCCTCGGTGGGAAATTCCACCGAGCAGCTGTCGGCTGTGCCACCGAGAAGCCACCAGCGCCACCAGCTGCTTCCTTCTTTGCGCGCTGGCGCCCCGGGCGGCATGCTCGCGCCTCCACGCGACCGGCACCGCCTCAGCCCGAGCGAAGAACCGCTGGCTTTATCCCCTCGCGTGCGACCCCGAGCAGCGGTAGTTTTTCTCCCCGAAGCTCTCTACTCGATCAGGAAAACCAGCAAACGATCGCTCCTTCCTTCCGTGAGCTGCTACACAGCAACCTGAGATCGCACTCCACCTCCCCGACGCCAAAAACCGCGAGATCCGACCTCCCTTGCCCGAGAACGATCGCCACAGCGGTGACCTAACCTCGCCGAAGGTCAGGCGCTCGTGGACAGCGTTCCACCGGAGCTTTCACGGTCCAGCAAGGGCAGCAGCAGGAGCGCGCAACAGCCATGTTGCTCTCCTCCAAGTTTGGAAGCAAACCGTGAAGAATCCCCTGCGAATTTCCAGTTTTTACTCCGGCGACCTTAAACTGAGCTTCCGGTACGGATTCTTCAAATTCTCGCTCTAAGATCCTTCTCTAGTTATCAAATCTTGCACATAGACGCTGGACTAGCCGGCGATCAAATTCCTTTCTGCATCCGTGGAGTGAAATCGACTAGGAGTGACGAATTTTGAGCTCGATTGAGGGCGTTCATGGCGGGCACGCTCGGTCACACGGTGCCAACCAGCTTGCCGCCATCTTTGAACCCATTTGACACTTTGTCGAGCTTCGTAGAGGTGTACTGATGCTATAGAACCGATCGTTCGAGGTTTTGGCGGGTTAGAACCCACGGCCGACGGCGCCGAACCTCAACCGAGGCCGCAACACGTCGCCGGGCTATTTCCGGTCACCGTCAGCTCGAACTGACCCCACAGACGTGCTCCCCGACATTGACAACCCCCTGCCGGCGAGTTTCAGACCAGGTGATGGCCGGCAGCGGCAAGCCGGCAAGCTCAGAGTCGGCTCCGGCGAGGGGAGGCGGCGCGGGCGCGAGGGCGCGTCGGGAGGAAGACGAAGCCGGCTGGCCCACGCGTCAGCGGCTGAAAAATTTAAATCGGGATCGGGTGTGGCCGGGATCGGTTGTGCTGGCGCACAGGAACCCCGCAGACTACGGTGTGCCATTGCCTCGGCGTGCGACGCGTGTCCCCGGGGCCCACCCGCAAGTTTAAACTTTTTCCCCGATTTTCAGATTTCATTCAAACTTCAAATCATCATAACTTGAGCTAGAAAACTCCAAATCGAGTGAACCAAATTTTGTTGGATTCAGCTCTCTGAGCAATTTCCAGCAAATCAGGTTTCACTTCATGAAAATCCGTATTTCTCCAGAATTAATTCCTCAAAATTTAAAATGTTGGGAATTTTAACTGGAGAATCCTTTTGAGGAAAATCCTAAAATTTTGCTGCAATGTTCACCAAAATATCCCAGAACTACCATAAAAATTTCAGATCCATTTGAGCTCATTTGTTCCACCTAATGGTGTGATTAGTAAAACTGTTCCAGAGAAAATAGAAAATGTTCAGAAACATTTTCAGAGTTTTCTCTGAAATTGTTTAGCTCATATCTTTAGCTAGGAACCTTCAAATTAAGTGAGACCAACTCCATTAGAACCCTCTGAAAATCTAGTTTTCAGAAAGTCATAGTTTGTTTCATGAAAATCCTTAGAACACCTTAAAAGTCTTCAATTAAAGTCAAGTACATAATTAATTGTGGAGGACTCAAATGAACTTTGCTGCAACTAAACCTTGACCAAGTCTGTATTTAGGTTGTAACCAAGCCACAGTAAAAGTTTCACAGTCATTGAGTCTGTCTAGTGAGACTTAGAAGGTTCACAAGTTTAAAACTCAATTCAAATGCATTTAATTAATACATGTACTTCTTATATCATGTAGTCGCTAAGGTCGAGGAGGAACCCGAAGTCCTAGACTTCGTTACTCCGGAGGAGCAGCTAGCCTACGACCAAGAACAGCAAGGCAAGCTCCGGTTTGCATTAACCTTTTACAAAATTTTATTGTTTTGAGCACTTATTTGAGTATTACGTTTCCTTGCATTAGAGTCTTCTGTTGGAAACCCAACTGCATGGCCAAGAAAACCATGGGTTGGGGTTAGGATTGCAAACCCCGTTAGCTACTGCAATGCTAAGATTGTGTAGGATTCGGTACAAGTCGAGTAGTTGGAACTACTCGCGAGCATAGGCTAGAGGCACTCGACTCGGGTAGAGATAGCACATGATACACATGGCAAGAAAGATGAGACAGAGCGGAGAGTAAGGGCAGCAGGACTTTGGGGCCTGCGTGCTATAGCTCCGCTTGTGTCGATTGAGGATCGAGCCGTGTGCGGGCCTGTTGAAAAGCTAGAACAGTACCAAAGACCTACCGGCTATATGGGAACCGGGAAACCGATGTAACTCGGGTAGCTGGGTGTTGAGGCATAGCTGGTCGTTCAGAGGGTAGGTTGAGAGCTCGAGGTGTAAATCGGCTGGCAGCATGGAGATGCGCGTGCAGAGACCTCTTGCTCGGGACGATTGGACCGGTTCAACATTTGGCTAACGGGTGAAAAGTAGTTGCGTACAGCGTCCGTGATGGTTGTTGTAGGCAACATCGAGTACGGGCGTACGTGACGGGTTGTTCAGGTAACCCTGCAGGTGTAAATCGATTATAATCGCCGTCCCTCGCGGTCAATGAGTACCACTTGTTCACTGTACCGTGACGTAGAAAGAACAGGCTAGTTACATGTTAAAATGTTGCTGATTGAAAGATGGACTTGATTGTTAATGATTTGCTGTAGTTTAGAGCTAATTAAAGTTCCTTTCAACTTTCGGCAAAGTAAATGAGAGAAATGCATTTCTTGTTTGATTGTGGCTCTCTCATGTGCCTTAGCGTAAGGTTCTACACAACCTGCTGCTAAAACTTGAAAGTAAGGTTTTACTAATTAGGCGAGTCCTTGCAAATGATTTTTCCTCATGTAACCTATCAATCCCTCATGTAGAAGTTACATGTTTAGGAGAGATGGGTCAGTCTTGCTGAGCCTTCATGCTCACTGCTTGTGTTTGAAGGTTTTGCAGGGTTCTATGAGGAAGGGGCTCCCGAAGAGGAGACGGAACCCTAGGAGGGGGACCCCGTCGAGTGGGAGCCGTGCACGCCGCAGAGTTAGTGTGCGTGTGTGATAGTAAGGACACGTTCAAGGGCTGAACGTGCACTTGATGCGTAGTCTACGCCCGTGAGTGTAGACTGGACTTATTTTGATGTACAAATGTTCATAAACCACTTTATGTAATAAAAGTTTTGCTTCTGCTTTGTACCTTTGATGTGTATTATTCGGTGCTGTGCAACCCAGTACCCCTCAGCGTGATCCTGGCTCGACAAGACCGTGGGGTCGTGTCATTATGCTGTTCGTTCAGTCGCTTGATCGTCGGAAGGAGCACATTGCGGAGTGTGCTGTGAGCACTCTCGAAATGGTCTCCACGGCTGGTGCTTTCCTTGAGCTTTGCGGCGAGACACTCCGTATGAACAGCTTGGCTGTCCACCACGGCTTTCCCGCCCTCAACTGGAGGCTGAGGTTCGCCTCCATATACCTCCCTTCCCACACATGATGAGACCGTCCCACCACCGGAACGAGCACGTATGGAGTGCCCTCCATAGCTCTCACGTGTAGTCGGCAGAAACACGACATGGTGTCGCGGGCTGCCACTTGCCACATTCCCTCCGATTGTCTACCTCTCACCGTGACGTGAACGGCGCCCAACCGGGTGGCGTAGGTCCTGCAGGAACCTCTACATGGATCATCCACGTCTTGTTCCACTCCTCGCCTTCTCCCTCGGCGAAGTACTGCGGCATCTTGCGGTATCCAAAATATTGAAGCATTTGCCTCAACGTTTCCGGATAGCCGCTGCGGTGAGAACAGTGGGACACCATCCACCCGTTCTCCAACTGTTTATCCGCTGTCATCTGTAAAAACATATTTGAGAAATGTCAAATATTTATTTTAACAGTAAACCATTGAGTCATAAATAAGACATGCCATTGAACTCATAAGACTTGGAAACATAGTTCAAATTTAAACAAATTTGACTGCTGATCTGCTGTCCAATCATGACAGCCCTGACCAGTTTCCACTTCAACCTGATTTAGACCATGCTAAAGCAAAACCAATTCTGGAGCTCAACATCAAAGTTAAAGCTAACTTCAATAGCTTTCCAGAAAGTATTTGCTTGGCCTAAGATCTGTCCTGGTTCAAAAGTTATAAGATGTCAAAATTAACAGAATTTCTGGAGAAAATTGGACAGCACCTCCCTGCTTTAGGTACTGATTTGATCCAAGAATTCCAGTTAATTATGCTCCCAATCTGACAAAACTTTCTGTTACAAAGTTGTAACCCATCTCATGAAGTTTTCAGAACTACCTCATTTTCTATTTTTGGACTTTTATGCAGGAAGTTATCCTCAATTTACCGAGAGTTACAGAGAGTTTTTGCTCTGCCCTGTTTTCTGGACAGTTTCCACTCTACTGCATGTTTCGATTGGTTAAGGGATGAAACACCTCTGGACCTCAACAGTAAAATTGTAAATCTCTTCCAAATCTTTCCAGAAATGTATCATATAACCCCAACGTCGAAAGAACTCAACCTCTAACCTCTGATTAACTTCAGCCTTCTATCAGCTGAAAACAGGGGACTCTGTCCTTAGTATCCTATAAGTTGAAAACTTGTTTACTTTAAATATCCTGATTAAGGGAAGGAGTTTCATCAAGTTTTAATACTCTGGATTAAAACCTTCAAATTTTACAATGAAGTTGTTCATTTAGTGGAGTGTGATGTCGATGCGTCACCAGAGCATGTCGGTACTACGTCCTCACAAAGAAAAACCTATACCGGACTTAGCCGGCTTCGTTAGCTCAGTGGCACTAAGCTTCTCTCGCACACGGATGCTACACGTCTACTGTTTCATGGTTAGACTACCTGCAGATAACTCACACAATCGTCATACTCGGCTGCACACCGAGTCCGGTATCCATACAGTTCGTACACCCGGCCGTCATCACTCGCCCGGATGTTCTCAAGCCAAACACGCCTTGAGCTACGTGCTCACGTTACTGACCCCGTGACGGGGTCTCCTAAATTGCCAGAAGCACGCCAGGGTCAGACGTTGCTCGAATACCCCAAACGACATGAAGAGTTGTAGAGGATATTAAAGCGGGTCGGGTTGCCTGCCACCAATGGGGCTCCACCCTTCAGCTTGTGCGCACTGGTGGACAGCGCTTACGTGCACCCCCCAAGACATAAAGCGTTCCGAGATGCATGATTTTCTGACATAAGCAAATAGGTTAATATGCCACTTTCTATACACTAATAACATCCTTATATGGGCTACTAACTCGTTCCTCACTAGATTTTTGAAAAGATGACCTTTGTAGTGCGTTAAACCTCAAGCGAGCTCTGATACCAACGCTGACACGACCCCACGGTCTTGTCGAGCCAGGATCACGCTGAGGGGTGCTGCGTTGCACAACACCGGATAACACACATCAGAGGTACAAAGCAGAAGCAAAGTTTTGTTACATAAACAAGTTTATGAACATTTTTTACAACAAAATATGTTCAGTCTACACTCACGGGCGTAGACTACGCATCAAGTTCACGTTCAGCCCGGGAACATGTCCTTGGTAGCACGCACGCACACTAACACGGCGGCGTGCACGACTCCCACTCGATGGGGTTCCCCTCCTGGGGTTCCGTCTCCTACTCGGGAGTCCCTTCCTCATAGAACCCTGCAAAAGCTTCAAACACAAGCAGAGAGCACGAAGGCTCAGCAAGACTGACCCGTCTCTCCTACACATGAAACTTCTACATGAGGGGTAATAGGTACACGAGGTAAAATAAGTTGCAAAGGACTTGTCTAATTAGTGGAACCTTACTTTCATGTTTTAGCAGCAGGTTGTGGAGAACCTTACGCTAAGGCACATGAGAGAGCCGCAATCAAACAAGAAACGTATTTCTCTCATGTACTTTGCCAAAAGTTTGAAAGGAACTTTAATTAGGTCTAAACTACAGCAAATCATTAACAATCAAGTTCAACTTTCAATCAGCAACATTCTAACATGAAACTAGCCTGTTCTTTCTATGTCAGGGTACAGTGAACAAGTGGTACTCACTGACCGTGTGGGACGGCGATTATAATTGATTTACACCTGCAGGGTTACCCGAATAACCCGTCATGTACGCCCGTACTCGATGTTTCCTACAGCAACCATCACGGACGTCGTACGCAACCACCTTTCGCCCGTCAGCCAACTACTTAACCGGTCCCATCGTCCTGAGCAAGAGGTCTCTGCATGCGCATCTCAGTGCCGCCAGCCGAATTACACCTCAAGCTCTCAACCTACCCTCTGAACGACGGGCAATGCCTCAATACCCAGCTACCCGAGTTACATCGGTTTCCCGGTTCCCATATAGCCGGTAGGTCTTCGGTACTGTTCTAGCTTGTTCAACAGGCCCGCACACGGCTCGGTCCTCAATCGACACAGACGGAGCTATAGCACACAGGCCGCAAAGTCCTGCTGCCCTTACGCTCCACTTGGTCTCATTTTCTTGCCATGTGTTTCATGTGCTATCACTACCCGAGTCGAGTGCCTCTAGCCTATGCTCGCTAGTAGTTCCAACTACTCGACTTGTACCGAATCCTACACTATCTTAGAATTGCAGTGGCTAACGGGGTTTGCAATCCTAAACCCAACCCATGGTTTTCTTGGCTATGCAGTTGGGTTTCCAAACAAGACTCTAATACAAAGAATAAAGTAATCAAGTATGTGCTCAAAACAACAAAAACTTGTAAAAAGGTTAATGCACACCGGAGCTTGCCTTGCTGCTCTTGGTCGTAGGATAGTTGTTCCTCCGGAGTAACGAAGTCTAGGACTTCGGGTTCCTCCTCGACCTTAGCGACTACATGATAGAAGCAATACATGTATTAATTTAAATGCAGTTGTATTAACTTTTAAACTTGTGAAGTCTATAACTCTTACTAGACAAGCCCAATGACTGTGAAACTTTTACTGTGGCTTGGTTACAACCTAAACAGAGACTCGGTCAAGTTTTAGTTGCAGCAAAGCTCATTTGAGCCCTGCACAATTAATCATGTACTTGACCTTAATTGAAGGCTTTTAGGGTGTTCTAAGGATTTTCATGAAACAAACTATGACTTTCTGAAAACTAGATTTTGAGAGGGTTCTAATGGAGTTGATCTCACTTAATTTGAAGGTTCCTAGCTAAAGATATGAGCTAAATAATTTCAGAGAAAATTCTGAAAATGTTTCTGCACATTTTCTATTTTCTCTGGAACAGTTTCACTAATCACACCATTAGGTGGATCAAATGAGCTCAAATGGATCTGAAATTTTCCTGGTAGTTCTGGGATATTTTGGTGAACATTCCAGCAAAATTTCAGGATTTTCCTCCAAAGGATTCTCCAGTTAAAATTCCAAACATTTAAAACTTTGAGGAATTAATTATGGAGAATTAAGGATTTTCATGAAGTGAAACTTGATTTGCTGGAAAGTGCTCAGAGAGCTGAACCCAACAAAATTTGGTTCACTCGATTTGGAGCTTTCTAGCCAAAGTTATGAGGATTTGAAGTTTGGAAGAATTCTGAAAATCGGGAAAAAAGTTTAAACTCGCGGGGGCCCGCGGGGACACGGGTTGAGCGCGGAGGTGTCCGGCACACCGAGGCCCACAGGGTATTTGCGCGCCAGCACAGCCGATCCTGGCCACACCCGATCCCGATTTAAATTCTTCAGCCGCTGACACGTGGGTCAGCCAGCTTCGTCTTCCTCCCGCCGCTCTCTCGTGCCCGCGCCGCCGACCTAGCCGGAGCAGACCCGAAGCTCGCCGGCTCACCGCTGCCGGACCTCCCATGGTCTGAAACTCGCCGCCAGGGGGTTGTCGACGTCGAGGAACACGTCGGTGGTGTCAGGTTGGGCTGGGGGTGACCGGAAATAGCCCGGCGACGTGCCGCGGCCTCGGTTGAGGTTCGGCGCCGTCGACCGTGGGTTCTAACCCGCCAACACCTCGAACAAACGGTCCTACAGCATCAGTGTACCTCTAGGAAGCTCGACAAGGCGTCAAAAGGGTTCAAAGATGGCGGCAAGTCGGTCGGTACCGTGTGACCGATCGTGCCCGCCATGACCGCCCTTGATCGAGCTCGAAATTCATCCCTATTAGACAGTTTCATGCCATGGATGCAGAAAAGAACTTGATCGCCGGCTAGTCCAGCGTCTATGTGCAAGATTTGATAACCACTGAAAGATCATAGAGCGAGAATTTGAAGAATCCATACCGGAAGCTCGGTTTATTGTCGCCGGAGCAAAAACTGGAAATTCTCTGTTGATTCTTCACGGTTTGCTTCCATACTTGGAGGAGAGCAGCACGGTGGTCGTGTGCTCCTGTTGCCTCTCTTGCTGGACTGTGAAAACGCCTGTGGAACGCTGTCCACGGGCGCCTGACTCTCGGCTAAGGCTAGGTCGCCGCGGTGGCGATCGTTTTCGGGCAAAGGAGGTTGGAGCTCGGGGTTTCTGGTGTTGGGGAGGTGGAGTGCAATCTCAGGTGGCCGTCTAGCAGCTCGGGGAGAGAGAAGGCGAGCTGGTTTCGCGGTTCTTCGATCGAGCAGAGAGGCGGCAGGTCGGTGGCTCGGTGATCACGGGAGAGGAGGGAATGATCGGTGCCTGCCTCCGTGGAGCACCTTAAGAGGGCCCTGGAACCGCCCTTGGGCTCGTGTGTGGGCGCGGGAAGCAGCTGGTGGCGCTTCTGCTCCTAGGTGGCGAGCGCAGCTGCTCCTGAGCAAGGAGTCGGCAGCTGCTCGGTGGAAGTTCCCACCGAGACTCTGACTTTGGGTGCAAGTCTCCCCTCTTCTCTCTATGACATGTGGGTCCCACCCAGGGTTTTAACCTCTGAAATTTACTCCTAATCACTGTTGTAAACAGTGAGTCCCAAAATACCCCTGGTGATTCAAATTATCCACCTATGAGCCATTGGAATTGAGTAGAATTCAAATTGGGTTTGGTTTGAATGAATTTCAGCACAAGTTCAGTTTGGAATTCAAATAAAGTTTGAATTTGCCTCACTTAGCTCATGTCAAGATCAACTCCAAATGGAGTGAAAATTGCTGTGTGAGCTCACAAAAATGTGCTGAACAAGAATATGCCTCCCACTTTTGAATTCATGGGATAAAAACAGTTTGAATTTGAATATGGTTTCAAACTGCCCTTTTTTTAACTATACCCAAAATGACCTCAAAAAGGTTTTGAATTTGGGTGAAACTTGGCATGGACATCCTTAGCCAGGTATAGGAGTTTTTATATGTCCAGCCCACCTATATCACATGTGGGAAAGACCACTTTTGCAATATGTGAGTTTGTTCTCTAATGAGCATGTTGATGGTGGTTACTTGCTCTTCATTTGTGTTCATCATCTTTCCTCAAATGAGCTGTGTGTGTATAGTGATGAACACTTCAACTATGTGTCAAAAACTGAGGCCCTTACATTCCTCCCCCTTAAAAGAATCTCGTCCCGAGATTATAAGGTGAAAATGAGAGAGAGGATGGTGGAAAATTACCGGATATGCGACGTGAAAAAGTCGGGGTAGTTAGCGCGAAGGAATCCTTCGCTCTCCCATGTCGCTTCGTCCATGGAGTGATTACTCCATAGAACCTTGTAGAACCACAACGTACGGTTGCGTGTGGTTCGGGCCTTTTCATCAATAATCTGCACCAGTTCCTCTCGATAGGTGAAATTCGGTTGCAGTTCTTCAATATCTTCCAGCTGAACGGTAGTGGATAGCTTAAGACACTTGCTCAGCTGGGCAATGTGAAAGACGTCGTGCACACTGGAAAGTGCTTCTGGTAATTCCAGCCGGTATGCCACTGATCCACATCTTTCGGTAATCTGAAATGGACCGATGAATCGGGGTGCTAACTTTCCTCTCACCCCAAATCTGTTTACGCCCTTCATTGGAGACACCCGTAGATATACGTGATCTCCAACTTCGAATTGTAATGGGCGCCTTCTCCGGTCCGCATACTGTTTCTGACGGGATTGAGCGGCTTTTAGGCTCGCTTGAATCAGTCGAACCTTTTCTTCCGCATTGTTGACGAGGTCAATCCCGAGGATAACCCTTTCACCAGATTCACACCAATTCAGTGGTGTGCGGCATTTCCGCCCGTATAGCGCCTTGTAGGGCGCCATCTTAATGCTGGCTTGGTACCCATTATTGTACGAGAACTCGGCTAATGGCAAGTGATCATCCGAATTCTTGCCGTGGTTGATAGCGCAAGCTCGTAGCATGTCTTCTAAGATCTGATTTACCCGCTCGGTTTGCCCATCCGTCTGCGGGTGGTATGCTGAACTACGGGTCAGCTTCCTCCCCAAGGCAGCGTGCAGCTGCTCCCAAAAATGGGACACAAATAAAGTTCCCCGATCCGATATGATGGTACGGGGTACGCCGTACAAGCATAGGATCCGTGAGATGTATAGTTCAGCGTACTTCTTGGCGTTGTAGTTGGTGTTGACTGGGATGAAATGGGCAACTTTGGTGAGCCGATCGACGATCACCCACACAGAATCATGTTTCTGCAAGGTGGTGGGTAAGCCGACGATGAAGTCCATGCTCACATCCTCCCACTTCCAGGCAGGAATGCCCAGTGGTTGTAGCAGTCCCGGTTTCCGCATATGGTCTGCCTTCACCCTTCGACATGTATCACACTCGGACACGTACTTGGCGATCTCCCGCTTCATCCGTGTCCACCAAAACTTGCTTCTGAGCTCTTGATACATTTTGTTGCTGCCGGGGTGAATAGAAAAATTTGACAAGTGAGCCTCATCAAAGATTTTCTTCCGTAACTCCGGGTTACGGGGTACGACGATCCGGTCCTTGAACCATAGGACACCGTCTCCGTCCTTCCGGAAACATTTCAGCTTCCCACTGTCTACACGTCTCCGCAAATGCGACATGCCCTTGTCATTCTTCTGGGCTGCCTCTATCTCTTCACGGATGGTGGGGATTAAAGCTAAGTTGTGGAGAGCTCAATGTGGAATCACATGCAGTGGTGGTTCGCTCTCTTCCAACGGTGTGATGGTCAGATTGTTGATGTGTGACTTGCAGCTCAACGCATCTGCCACTACGTTTGCCTTGCCCGGATGATAATGGATCTCTATTTCGTAATCCTTTATCAGTTCTAACCATCTTCGTTGCCTCATGTTCAGCTCCTTCTGAGTGAATATGTACTTGAGGCTCTTGTGGTCGATATATAAATGTACGAGGTTACCGAGTAGGTAGTGCCTCCACATTTTGAGTGCGAGAACCACGGCAGCAAGCTCCAAGTCGTGAGTTGGATAATTCAGCTCATGGTTTCTAAGCTGCCGTGATCCATACGCGACCACCCTTCGGTCTTGCATCAGCACACATCCGAGCCCAATGCCGGATGCATCGCAGTACACATCGAACGGTTTTGTTGTGTCTGGCTGCGCCAAAACCGGTGCTGATGTCAGGTGGTTGACTAAAGCCTTGAATGCTGCTTCACATGTTGGACTCCAAACATATTTGGTAGCCTTCTTCAGCAGCTCTGTCATTGGCTTGGCAATCTTCGAGAAGTTCGGAATGAACCTCCGATAATATCCCGCGAGTCCGAGGAAACTCCGCACCACGTGAACAGTCCTCGGAGATTTCCAATTCAGCACTTGAGTGATCTTGCTCGGGTCTACAGCGATACCCTCCGCTGAGATGATATGCCCGAGGAAAGGCACTTGCGATATCCAGAATTCGCATTTGCTGAATTTCGCGTATAGCTTGTGATCCCGCAGCCGTTGCAAGACTATACGCAGATGATTCTTGTGATCTTCCTCCGACTTGGAATATACCAGGATGTCGTCGATGAAGACCACGACAAACTAGTCCAGCTCCGGCATGAATACCGAGTTCATCAAGTACATGAAGTGAGTTGGAGCATTGGTGGGGCCGAAGGACATGACCAGGTACTCAGAAAGTCCGTACCTTGTCGAGAAAGCTATCTTTGGAATGTCCTCAGCCCTTATCTTAATCTGATGGTACCCGGATCTTAAATCCATCTTGAAAAAGATCTTTGCTTCGACCAACTGATCAAACAACATGTCGATCCGTGGCAACGGGTACTTGTTCTTGATGGTTACGGCATTTAATGGACGATAGTCCATGCAAAGCCGTAACGTCTCATCCTTCTTCTTGACAAATAATGCCGAACAGCCCCATGGCGAGGAGCTCGGCCTAATAAAACCATTTTCCAGGAGGTCCGTTAGCTGAGTCTTCAGTTTAGCCAACTCCTTGGGCGCCATCTTGTATGGCCTTCAGGATATTGGCATGGTTCCCGGTGCAAGTTCAATCTTGAACTCCACCTCTCTATCGGGTGGCATCCCCGGCAAATCGTCCGGGAATACATCAGGGAACTCTCGGACAACTGGAATATCTTCCAATCTGATGGTTGTGGCTTGATAGACACTTGGAAGTTTTATTTCTGGACTGTCCATAAATAATGAGTGAGACTCCTGCACTTCTGAGTTCAAGTGCACGACTCGAAGGACGGTGTCTAAAACAGCGCCGTGGCGGGTTAACCACGACATCCCTAAGATGACATCGACCTTTTGTCCCTCTAAGACTATGAGAGACGTAGGGTAAACTCTACTCTCTAAGCACAATGGCGCTTTTGGGACTATCATGCTTGCTGAAATTTTCCCACCCGGTGAACAGATCACATATGGACTATCGGTGGGTAGTATTTGCAAGCTATATTTATCAATGAAAGCTTGGCTAATGAAGCTATGCGTGGCGCCTGAAGCAAATAGTACTATAGCGGGATGCTGGTGGAGTTGGAACATACCCGCAAGGATTGGCTCGCCCTCCGGCACGTCCTCTATGGCAAGCTGGTGGACGGTGCCGGGCCTAGGGTTTGCCCGCCGCGCATTAGTAGGGTTCCGGGATTGATTCCTCCCCGGAAACTGTGGTGCCACTCCGCCGCCTTGCCTCTCTGGGCAAATGCTCGCGAAGTGTCCTGGACGACCACACTTGTAACATGTAGCCGCTGTTGGTGTAGTGTTTGAGGGACGAAAGCCCGGCATGCTCTGCTGAGGTGCATACGCACGCGGCATCGCCCGCTGCTGCTGTTGTTGCGGAGGTGGTACTGGCAGTGCCGGCCTGAATGCCGGTGAAGGGTACGGTCGACTGCGGAACGGCATCGACCGCTGTGGTGGCTGCCAGCGTGGACCTGATGGTGGGCGATTCACCATCCGAAACTTTTGAGAAGGACCGCCTCCTTCTCCGCTGCTCTGCGGCGTGCTTCGTTTTCTCCCCGCCGCCGCTAACTCCTTGCTGGAGTCCTCCTGAACAATCGCAGCATCAATGATGTCGTGGAGGCTGCCGCAATTGAACATCTCCAACTTGTCCTTCAGGAGCGGATTAAGCCCCTGGTAAAAGTGGTCCTGCCGCTTCTCGTCAGTATCTGCGTGATACGACGCGTAGAGCGCGAGATCGTTGAACGCCCTGGAGTATTCCAGCGCGTTCCGGCTCCCTTGCTGCAGGTGCAGGAACTCCTGCGTCTTCCTCTTCATCAAGCCTGGCGGTATGTGATAGGCCCTGAAGGCCGTCCGGAACTCCGTCCAGGTCATCACTCGGTCAGTGGGCTGTGAAGCACAGAAGTTGGCCCACCACGTGCTCGCGGATCCTTGGAGCTGCTGGACCGCGAACTGAGTCTTGCGCTGCTCACTTATCTGGAGCAGCCCGAACTTCATTTCTATTGCGCAGAGCCAGTTGTCCACGTCAAGAGGTTCATCCGCCCTTGAGAATACCGGGGGATGAGTAGCCAGGAAGTCGGAGTAGGAGCTCTGTTGACGCTCCTCACGGTCTTGACGTCTCTCTGGGCGAGACGTATTGGCAATAAGCGTTTGCAGCAACTCCGTGTGCTGCTGATGTGAACCCGCCATTGCCGCGACGATGTCGGCCAATGTAACCGTTGGCAGTGGCAGTGGCGGTGTTTGCTGTTGCTGTTGCTGCTGCTGTTGTCCCGAGGAGTCCTCGGGAGGCTGTTAGGAGGTCTCTCCCCCTTGACTAGTACCCCCAACATCCGGGTTGGCACGAGTACGCGTCATTCTGAAATTCAAAACAGCAGCGATTAGCACATGTCTTACTTAAAATTCCATATGTAACAGTAGGTATTGAAGTGACACATGATTAATTTGCACAACATTCACATATATTGATAAAGCATAAACTTTATACAAGATACATTATTCTCGGTTCTCTGAGAAGTCGTGCTCATGTCGTCACTACCTATACATACGCTACCGTTTGCACGACATGTCACCGATTTACAAAAGTTGGGTTACACTACCCTAGCTGCCCTACTTAGCAACTGTAACCCCCTACTCGGAGTAGAACTCGACCTCCTGCGGGTCGTCCTCCTTCGGTACCTCTGCTGGTGGCTCTGGGTCTACCACCTCTTCCCCCATCTCGGGTTCTCCCATTGCTGGAAGACCCAAGACCACCGGTATTCCCAATACCGGAGGTACGAAGTCCTGCAAAGCATGCACCTCGTCCATAGCCTGGTTATAGTCCTCTTCCCAGCCTTTTCCTTCCTCAATAGTGTCGTCTCGCTCTTGAGCATGGTCCTCGTTCTGCTGGGTCATATTCTGTACCAGTTCTTGCAACGCCGTGATGTCGACACGGCTTTTCTTCTTTGCCTTCTTCAGATGATGCAACTGATTGTGTTGTTCATTCAGTCGCTTGATCGTTGGAAGGCACATTATGGAGTGCGCTGTGAGCACTCTCGAAATGGTCTCCACGGCTCGTGCTCTCCTTGATCTTCGTGGCGAGATGCTCCGTATGAATAGCTTGGCTGTCCATCACGGCATTTCCCGCCCTCATCTTGAGGCTGGGATTTGACTCCGCGGGGTTGTACCTTGGGCAACTCGGGTCCGTTGCCTCCAGGTACCTCTCTTCCCACACTTGCTGAGCCCGTCCCTCCACCGGAATGAGCGCGTATGGAGTGCCCTCCATAGCCTGCACGTGTAGTTGGCAGAAACGTGACATGGTGTCACGGGCTGCCACTTGCCACATCCCTTCCGGTTGTCTACCTCTCACCGTGACGGTGAACGGCACCCAACCAGATGGTGTAGGTCCTGCAGGGACTTCAACATGGATTGTCCATGTCTTGTTCCCCTCTTCACCTTCTTCCTTGGCGAAGTACTGCGGCATCTGATTGTATCCGAAATATTGAAGCATACGCCTCAATGCTTCCGGATAGCCGCTACGGTGAGAACAGTGGGACACCACCCACCCGTTCTCCAACTGTTTATCTGCTGTCATCTGTAAAAATATATTTGAGAAATGTCAAATATTTATTTAAACAGTAAACCACTTAGTTATAACATATGTCATTGAACCCATAAAACTTGGAAACAGAGTTCAAATTTTTAAACAAATTTGACTGCTGATCTGCTGTTCCCATGACAGCCCTGACCAGTTTCCATTTCAACCTTATTTAGGCCATGTTAAAGGCAAAACCAATTCTGGAGCTCAACATAAAAGTTAAAGCTAACTTCAATAGCTTTCCATAAAGTATTTTCTTGGCCTAAGATCTTTCCTGGTTCAAAAGTTATGAGATGTCAAATTAACAGAATTTCTGGAGAAAATTGGACAGCACCTCCCTGCTATAGGTACTGATTTGATCCAAGAATTCCAGTAAATTATTTTCCTAATCTGACAAAACTTTCTGTTAAAAAGTTGTAACCCATCTCATAAGATTTGCAGAACTACCTCATTTTCTATTTTTGGATTTTTATGCAGGAAGTTATGCTCAATTTACAGAGAGTTTACAGAGAGTCTTTGCTCTGTCCTGTTTTCTGGACAGTTTCATCTCCACTGCATTTTTCGATTGGTTAAGGGATGAAACACCTCTGGACCTCAACAGAAAAGTTGTAAATCGCTTCCAAAGCTTTCTAGAAATGTATCATATGACCCTAACCTCGAAAGAACTCAACCTATAACCTCTGATTAACTTCAGCCTTGATTCAGCTGAAAACAGAGTGCTCTGTCCTTAACAACCTATAAGTTGAAAACTTATTAACTTTGAATATCCTGATTAAGGGAAGAGGTTACAGCAAATTTTAGTGCTTTGGATCAAAACCTTCAAGTTTTTACAATGAAGTTGTTCATTTAGTGGGGTGTGACGTCGATGCGTCACCAGATCATGTCGGTACTACGTCCTCACAAAGAAAAACCTATGCCGGACTCAGCCGGTTTCGTTAATTCAGTGGCACTAAACGTCACTCGCACACGAATGGTACACGTCTACCATTTCGTGGTCAGACTACCTGCAGGAAACTCAAGCAATTGTCAGACTCGGCTGCACACCGAGCCCGGAATCCATACAGTTCGTACACCCGGCCGTCATCACTCGTCCGGATGTTCTCAAGCCAAACACGCCTTGAGTTACGTGTTCACGTTTTAGACCACGTGACGGGGTCTCCCAAGTTGCACCATGCACGCCAGGGACAGACGTTGCTCGAATACCCCAAACGACATGAAGAGTCGCAGAGGATATCAAAGCGGGTCGGGTTACCTGCCACCCGTGGGGCTCCACCCTTCAGCTTGTGCGTACTGGTGGACAGCGCTTACGTGCACCCCCCAAGGCATACACGTCCCGAGATACACGATTTTCCAACATAAACAAATAGGTTAGTATGCCACTTTCTATATACTAATAACATCCTTATACGGGCTACTAACTCGTTCCTTACTGGATTTTTGAAAAAGATGACCTTTTTAGTGCGTTAAACCTCAAGCGAGCTCTGATACCACGCTGACATGACCCCAATGGTCTTGTCGAGCCAGGATCACGCTGAGGGGTGCTGCGTTGCACGGCACCGGATAACACACGTCAAAGGTACAAAGCGGAAGCGAAATTTTTATTACATAAACAAGTTTATGAACATGTTTACATCAAAATAGTTCCAGTCTACACTCATGGGCGTAGACTACGCATCAAGTCCACGTTCAGCCCTTGAACGTGTCCTTGCTAGCACACACGCACACTAACTCTGCGGCGTGCACGACTGCCACTCGACGGGGTTCCCCTCCTGGGGTTCCGTCTCCTCTTCGGGAGTCCCTTCCTCATAGAACCCTGCAAAAGCTTCAAACACAAGCAGTGAGCACGAAGGCTCAGCAAGTCTAACCCGTCTCACCTAAACATGGAACTTCTACATGAGGGGTGCTGAGTTACATGAGGTAAAAATCATTTGCAAGGACTCGCCTAATTAGTAGAACCTTACTTTCAAGTTTTAGCAGCAGGTTGTGGAGAACCTTACGCTAAGGCACATGAGAGAGCCGCAATCAAACAAGAAACACATTTCTCTCATGTACTTTGCCCAAAGTTGAAAAGAACTTTAATTAGCTCTAAACTACAGCAAATCATTAACAATCAAGTCCATCTTTCAATCAGCAACATTTTAACATGTAACTAGCCTGTTCTTTCTACGTCACGGTACAGTGAACAAGTGGTACTCACTGACCGCGAGGGACGGCGATTATAATCGATTTACACCTCAGGGTTACCCGAACAACCCGTCACGTAAGCCCGTACTCGATGTTGCCTACATCAACCATCACGGACGCCGTACGCAACTACCTTTCACCCGTTAGCCAAATGTTGAACCGGTCCGATCGTCCCGAGCAAGAGGTCTCTGCACGCGCATCTCAGTGCCGCCAGCCGATTTACGCCTCGAGTTCTCAACCTACCCTCTGAACGACCAGCTATGCCTCAACACCCAGCTACCCGAGTTACATCAGTTTCCCGGTTCCCATATAGCTGGTAGGTCTTCGGTACTGTTCTAGCTTGTTCAACAGGCCCGCACGCGGCTCGGTCCTCAATCGACACAAGCAGAGCTATAGCACACAGGCCCCAAAGTGCTGCTGCCCTTACTCTCCGCTCGGTCTCATTTTCTTGCCATGTGTTTCATGTGCTATTTCTACCCGAGTCGAGTGCCTCTAGCCAATCCTCGCGAGTAGTTCCAACTACTCGACTTGTACCGAATCCTACACCATCTTAGCATTGCAGTAGCTAACGGGGTTTTCAATCCTAAACCCAACCCATGGTTTTCTTGGCCATGCATTTGGGTTTTCAGACAAGACTCTAATGCAAGAATTAATGGTACTCAAATTAGTTCTCAAAATAATAAAAACTTGTAAAAAGGTTAATGCAAACCGGCCACTATAGGGATTCGAGAAACTTACGATGGCTGAGGCCGTCGTAATTAAGTGGTAAACCGTCGTAAGTTAGCTACTTACGATGGTATTTGTTTACTTACGATGGTATACAGCCGAGGTAATTACCCAATCATAAATAACGTAACTTACGACGGCTACCGTCATAAATAACTTAACTTATGGCGGCGTCGCACATCCGTCGTAAGTAACGGCTCAGGCCACGTGGTGGCCCAAGTCACGTTACTTACGATGGTTCTGGCGACCGTCGTAAGTAACAGAGGCTAACTTACAACGGTCACCAGAACCGTCGTAAGTAACAGAGGCTAACTTACGACGGCTTCTGGGCAGTAGCCGTCGTAAGTTATGTTTGTAATTAAAAAAAAAAACAGAAACGCACTAACCTGGCTCGATGGCCAGCTCACAGAACAAACAGTTATGAGTAAACAGTCATAAAATAGTTCATATGCATCACACACAACACAAATTACAAACGGGCTACACACTACCCTCTCGACTACCTCCGGAGCCGAAGATATCATCTCCACGCATCTCTCTTGGAACCGATAGCTGTGGCGAAGGAGTAGAGGCCTCCGTCGCCGAACCCTACAAAACACATGAGTAGTTACGACGGTTTGGATACAGATATCAATGCCTTTCTCTTTTTTCTCACTCTCTTCCTCTCTCTGTACTATTCATCCCCTCTTTATGTTATTCTCACTCACACCCTCTCTCGCACTCTCTCTCTATTGCAACACTCGATCTCTCCATCTCACTCCCACTCTCTCTCGCACTCCCTCTCTCCCTTCTGTACCACTCTACATCTCCCTCTCTCCTTATGTTAGATGAAAAATACAATATTAAATAGTTTATTACCTGTACCGGAGGCACCTGGGCTGCGGGCTCCTGTGACGGGGTCACCTGTGGCGGCTGCCACGCAGGATTTTTTGGCCATTCTGTCGAGCTAAGGCCTATAATTGGAAAATATTAAAACATATGTATTACTGAAATGTTATGAAAGTGAACTACAGTAATTGAAATTACTTACCTCGACCGCTGCCTGCATCTGGGCCATGTAGTTAGCTTGGTACTCCTGGATGGCCCTCGTCCTGTCGAGCTCCTCCTGGGTCTGCGTCCGCCTCTCCTGCATGGCACGGAATTCCATGTCCCTCTGCGAGAGACGGCCACTCGACGGACCAACCGACGAAGCCTGCGTCGATGAAGTGCCTCTCGCAGGTCGCGCCGATCTCGAGTCGACAACTCCATCGAAAATGGCAAACCTACAAAAGAAAGAAAAATAATAAGTAAAAGAAGGAATATTGGAAAACCTAAATCAAAGAAACCAACTCACTGGCCATGGGCCTTCCCGCCGCCGCTTGCATACACGGCTTGAGGGTCGATAGGCGCGTTTTCCCAATCGTACCCTTCACCGTGTATTTTGATGACTTTCTTCCCGTACTTCTCCTAAAGAACATAGAAATGGTGTTAGTGTATCAATAATAATATTAGTTACAATTAAATTGAATAATTCTGTAAACTTACCAATCGATCGGTTGCGACCTGACTGCACTGCCCCGGTTGTGACGGGTCACTTCCCTTGTGACCTCTCTTCCAAACCTCGATCGCGCTAGGCTCCTGGCCGGTCTCTTGCTCCTGTAGATGCGTGTTAGTAGGATAAATATGTTATGAACACATAAACGAACTTCTAAAACACTTACCATGCGTTTAGCCAAACGCAAATGACCATCGGCGCCATAGGTGTGTTTCCCGTCAGACCCTCTGCATCCTCGAGCCCTCACGGACTTAGCTTTGAGGTCATCGCTAGCCCAATACCGACAGAGAGCTCGGTATGCATCGGGTTGACCCTCTAACCAAGAAATACTAACCTGCATATATTTAGTATATCATTAACTGTTAACATAAGTAACTATTGAGTTTTTTTAACAATTAGAACTTACCTCTGCGTATTGATCCTCGGTCAAGTACGTGTTGGAGTCCCTTCTAAGGGGACTCCGTTCCTGCTGCTGCTGATGCCGTTTCTGGTAGTCGTTAACGCCCTGTATGCGGGCGTACGGCAACGCCTGCATCACGAGCTTCCGAGCGTTTGTGTGGAACACGAGTGTCGCGTGCTCCATCATGCTCTCGCTCGTTTCCTCTAACTGGTACCTCATCTTTAAGAAAACAAACATTTAATCAATATGCATTAACAATTTAAATGAGTTGAAGAATTAAACATTTAAACTTACCATAAAATCGTTCCACACGGCCCCCTGAAGAGTGCCGTGCACCTCGTGCGAGACACGAGCGTAGTCGTCCCACGACAAAGTAGGGACACCATCGATGACACCGGGATAGTGCAAACGCACTAAAGCCCCGATGACACCGTTAACCTGCCTGTGGTGTCCCTGGCCCGTGAATGAACAGTCGTACCAAGATCTGCAAAATTTGCTATCTAAGTAAGTATCTTTAGACATCATGAAATATGTACCAAGTATATGATTTTTTTACCTGTCTCCAACTGGACGAATAGTGATCCGCTCACGAGGATTAGGAGGAGGAGCCGCAAAGTGGGTCCTAATCGTATGTCGTCTCTGCGCGGGCACTACGTCCGGTGACCCGGAAGGCTGGTCACCACTAGAGCCCGAAGGCTCCACGTTCGCCGGCTCCGAAGGTAGGGTAGCTGGCTCCGAGGGCTGGCTAGCCTGTGGCGGCACCCTAACCTCTGACTCTGAATCTGACGACTGTGAATCAGACTTCAAAAATAAAGGATTGATAAGAATAAATTATTTATATGTGCAATTTAAAATAACGTGATTGACAACTGAAATTTACCTCTGTGCGCTGTAAGGCCAGAGCTCGTCCCGCAAAGTCTGGTAGGTGCCTCATCAGCTGAGAACGTCTGCTCGCACCTGACGAGCTACCTGAGAAGAGGTCCGGTGACCGACTGAGGAACCCTCGTGCCCCCTTCTTCCCACTCCCCTTTGATGACGACATCCTGTTGCAAGGAATAATTGATAAATATTGTCGCTCCCCTTTGATGACGACAAAATTCATATTAAGCTAGTGAAGAAAACATTACATCATCAATTTCAAAATTCATCAACGTCATGATCATGTACCATACTCCTTAAACCAGACCATCGATCTTCTTTCGTGAGCGTCTGAACTGGATTTCGTTTCCGTTTACACATATCAGAAGTCTCGACATCTTGAGCGTCTCCAACTAAGTCATCGAGTCCTACACCAGACTCGATGATAAACGAGTCTGGAACTCTTGTTCTTGGTAAACCTCATCAACCTCATCAGTATCATGGTAACCATCATCTCCTGGAGTGTATAACCGCTCACGAAGATTAACCTTATGTACAAGCCACCAAGCTTTGAGTTTTTTGCATGGATAAGATAGATAATACACTTTTTCCACTTGGTGTGCAAGAACAAATAAATCATATCCTCGTAGCCGTTCATTGTGTTTGACCTCCACCATGCCAAATTGGTTTAGTCGAGTTCCATGATTGATATCAAACCAATCACAGTCAAAGAATACTACTCAAAGATCCATATTCCCGGCAAAAGCAAATTAAAGGATTTTATTGATGATTCCATAATAATTAGTTTCACGTCCTTGAGAGTCGACTGCCCTCGTCAAAACTCCAGTATTAGAAGTTGCCGCGAGAGGACGAAGAGATTCAAATTGAGTTGTACGGAATTGGTAGCCATTGAAGTCATATCGACCATAGCTCCTAACTTTAATCAATCCATAGGATAGTTGTCGCAAGTCTTCATGGACGTCGGCATCTTTCATGCACTGTTATAAGTAAACTTTGTAAATACTCGTAAGTTATAAGACTACTTTGTAAATATTGCTAAGTTAACGAGAAAATGTTACATGATCTCGAAACAAGGATAGGAAATTAGGTCCTCCGTTTATTCCTTCCCGTCGCATCACTTCTACTTGTTTGCTCGTAGGTTGATGCCTATGTGTCCAATTTTGCTTGTGGAATTCACTATACGAAAATAAAACTTTTTAGAATAGATGTGTTACAAAATATGCGATTAGTATAAATGTAAGACAAATACGTACTCGAAATATTTGTCCATCTCATCTATATTCGGGTACATGTAAAGGAAAGCAGCACTCCTTTCTTTTGTGGTAGAGTTGTAGGAAGTGGAACTACCAACAGTAGTGCCTCTTGATGCAAAAATAGAGAGATCGCTACAAGGAGGTTGCTCATCCACATTGTACCGCATTGCCGAAGTGTTGACATTGTTTTCCTCTGCAAAGTAAACACTTGAAAAGTATCCTACTTCTTTAAGAGTAAATGCTTCAGCGATGCATCCTTCTACCTTTGCTCTGTTACGAACCATTGGTTTCAAATATCTTAGTGCTCTTACAATATGATACATTCACCTATATTGCGCGGGACCTCCAACTTTAGCTTCAAATGGAAGATGGATGAGGAGATGTTGCATTGGATTGAAAAACCCTGGAGGAAATTTTTTTCCATCTTACATAATAGTACCAGTATCTCCTTCTCCAATTTACGCATCATCTCTATCGTGATTTCTTTTGCACAGAGCTGTCTATAGAAGTGACTAAGCTCGGCTAGCACCTTCCACACCGCATCATCAAAATAGCCCCGAAACATAATAGGTAGAAGTCTTTCCATTATTATGTGATAATCATGACTCTTCAACCCTGTCAGCTTTCCCGTTTTGATATTCACGGCTCGTTTCAGACTAGCTGCATAACCATCTGGGAATTTCAAATTTTTCAACCATTTGAGTACTTCTTTCTTTCCTTTAGATTGAAGAAAGAAAGAAGCACGTGGTTTAACACCACTTTTAGAGAGCTCAAGAGTTGGACGGTTATAGCTCTGCCAGGTCCTTTCGAGCCTTTATATTGTCTTTTGTTTTGCCCGTCATGTCCATGCATGTGCTTATAATACATTCGGCCATATTACGCTCTTGATGCATTACATCAACGTTATGCATTAGTATCAACGACTTCACATATGGTAGCTCCCATAGTCCACATATATGAGTCCAATTGTGATCCTCTCCGTAACCGATAAAATATCCAGGACACCCTTTATCTGGCACCAGTTTATCCAGCATATCAGATATTTCAGATCCATTTAGATGTTTCGGTGGTCCTTTAGTGACAACGGTGTCTTTTTTAAAGACATTCCTCTGTTGCCTAAACATGTGATTCTGAGACAGCCAACGTCTGTGACAATCGATGTAGCATATCTTTCCTCCATGAGTAAGTCGAAAACAGTCCGTGTCAGAAGCACATATTGGACAAGTCAAACGACCGTGAGTGCTCCATCCAGAAAACATACCGTATGTCTGGAAATCATGGACGGACCACAAATAAGCAGCTCAAAGGTTGAATTTCTGCTTTTTGTAACAGTCGTACGCTTCGACTCCTGTCCACAACATTTTCAATTCTTCGATCAGCGGTTTCAACATCACGTTGAGATGTGGTCCAGGATGATCCAGCCCAGGTATAATGAGGCTATGGAACATGAACTCGTACTTCATGCAAAGAGCTGGTGGTAGGTTCTACGGAATGACAAAGACAGGCCAACATGAGTATGGTGTGGCGTTTGTACTGAACGGCGAGAATCCATCTGTCACCAACCCGATGCGAACATTTCTCGCATCACGACTGAAGTATGGATTGAACCGGTCAAGCGTCTTCCATGCCTCACTGTCGGCCGGGTGTATCATGACTACATTGTTCTCATGTACACCTTCCTTGTGCCATCTCATGTGTCTGGCCGTTCTTTTTGATAGAAACAACCGCTTCAACTGAGGTGTCACGGGTAAGTAACGAAGTTGCTTACGTGCGGCTTCTGTCATCATATTATCACCATCATTACTAACAACCTCGACAAACCTTGATTCACCACATTTTAAGCATGTCTTCTTGTTTGCATGCTCATTCCAGAAAAGCATGCAATTATCTCGACACACATCAATCTTCTCATATTTCATACCAAGACCGGAAAGCAATTTCTTTGCCTGATACATATCTTTAGGTACTTTATGAGGCTGTGGAAGGATGTCGCTGATCAATTTGATGAGGTCATTGTAGCAGTTATTAGAAAAGAAGTACTTAGACTTAATTGCAATAAGTCTAGTCATGAAAATGAGGAGGGTCACTTCAGTGTGTTCATGCAACGGCTCTTCTGAAGCTTTGAGAAGCTTGAAGAACGCTTCAACCTCCGTCGTAGGAGGATCCTCCGTAAACTCTGGTTGTATAGCTTCAAGCATCTCATCCATCCTATCAACCCCCCGTGTTATCATCATTTTCCTCTTCCACTTCTTGTACAGTTTTAGAAGTTGTCTCGCCGTGGAAGGTCCACACCTCATAATGTGGCGTGTAACCGTTTCGACACAAGTGTATCGAGACCGTCATTGTTTCTAGAAACTTGGTATTCTGACATTTCGTACATGGGCACCGCACCTTATCGATCTTTGACAATGAAAAAGCTCGATCTGCAAAAGCATCTGTCTTGGCGAACCACTCATCCGAGTGACCACCAAAACTGTTCTTCCATCCGGTATACATCCAACTACGGTCCTCACCAATGTTTGAATCTGCAGTTTAATGTCAAGAAAATTATAGTTACTTTATAATTTATTTATGTCACGGCCCTACATCTATTGGAAAGGATAGGTCCTAAACCCACCTAAGAGTGACCGAGCCGAGCGTGCTCATGACGAGACGCATGGCCTGGATCCGAACAAAATTTCGGTAGCATAACCCCGCTGTTCTCCACTGCACGCCCGAAAATGGTGCAGCAGAGAACAACAGGGTTATGCCGTCGAAATCTCATCTAGATCTAAACCCGTGTCTCATCACAAGTCACACCCCCTCGGTCACTCCTAGGCTGTCCAAAAAGGGACAATTCCGAACCTACATGGCTCACATGCGTAACACATGTGAGACGGGCCGGTTCGAAACGGGTGACGCATGTTGTATAGGTTTACGTCAATCTTTCATTTTTGAGTCATTTAAAAGAGAGAGAGAGGAAAGAACGAGAGAGAAGGAAAGAACGAGAGAGAGACAAAGAAGTGGGTCAGCCGTCCTAAGTTATGCCCCGCTGGGGCCTGCCATTATCTTACGATGCCTTTAGGGTTAGCTGTCGTACGTTATGCCCCGTTGTAAGTGGGTCAAAGATGAAACCGCCCCGTCGGGGCTCTCCGTCCACGCGGGGGAGCTTGCCGTCCTCCGTGCCTGTCTCGACTAATTCATTACCACTAAATGGGCCGTGACAGACCCTAAATGGGTCGTGTCAGGCCGGACCGGGCCGAAACCCATTTATTTACATATCGTAACTAATCACGCAATCAATCAAAGTATTAATTCAACAATATACAATTACAATACTAATTAAACAATTAATCAACTAAGATCAAATTAAATATGTAATCACACATAAACACGGTGTCGGGTCACACATACACACATACACACGGTTCATGCAGAGGTAATCTTTGCTCTCCACGTTGTTTCCTTCGGGGTATGATTACTCCATAGCGCCTTGTAAAAGCTTAATGCTCGATTCCAGGTGTTCCGGATCCTTTAATTGATAGTCAGAACCGGTCGTTCAGTGTAGGCACGACCCGACTTCAACTCGTCGATTTCTTTGGTACGGACAGCAGCGGAGATTTGAGGCACCTCCGCAGCTGTGACACATGACTATGTTGTGGACACCCGCAATACATGCCGGTGGATCCAACCGGTAGTCTACGGGTCTGTACTCCTTTGTGGTAGCCAATGGATCTAAGGCTTGGGGAGCAAAACCTCCCTTTTACATCGAACCGGTGAATGCCTCTCATCGGAGACACACGAAGATACACGTGTTCCCCCGACATCGAAATGCAATGGTCTACGCCTTCGATCCTCTTAGCTTTTCTGTCGGGATTATGCAGCCTTCCAGTTCACTTCTGTTGTCTAAACTCGACCATCTGCTTCGTTGACTAATCAACCTCGAACAGTACCCTTCCGCCGTACTCACACCACTTCAGCGGTGTGCAACACTTCCGGCAATGGAGTGCTTCATCTCATGAGGTATGACTATACAGTCTTTAAACCATAGAGTACCCTCACTGTCCTTTATGGTGACGGCATTGAGTGAACGATAATCACACTTAATCTTAGTGTCTCATCATTCTAACGAACAGCACAGAGCAATCCTAAGGTGATGAGCTTGGTCAGAAAAAACCATTGCTCACGAATTCCCTTAGTTGCTCCTTCTATTTCGCTAGTTCATCGGGTGCCATCATATACAGCTTCTGTGAAATCGATGTTGTTTCTGGTGCCAGTTCAATCTTGGACTTGACGTCCCATTGGCCGGCGTAACCGGTACTCATCGGAAACACATCGGATATCCACATACCACCGGAATATCCTCGGGTTTAGTCACTTCCGTGTGATAGGCTTAACTAACCCTCCTTGCTGTAAACAACAGACCGGCTGTCCTAACCCAGATTTTAATCCGTTTACTAGCATTTCCATAACTCAAGTTGAATACCAAAGTTAAAGTTAACTACAGTATCCTTCCAACGAGTACTCTTATGCCCCTAGATCATCTATGGATCAATAGCTATGACTGTTCAAAGTTGACAGTATTTTCAGGATAAAATTTGTCAGCATCTCCTTTGTATGTGGCTGTTTTCATCACAGTTTTACATACAAATGAAGTACAATTCTGAACACACTATGAACTACAAAATTGTTGCAAATTTCCTAATCTTTCCAACGGTATATCCTATGACCCTTAGAAATTTTTCTACAGACTGTGACGGCTAATTTATAGCAACATCCAGAGAAGTTTGCAGCTGCTCTATTTTCTGAACAGTTTGCATTCATCTGGACATTCAACCAAGTTGTTTTCGGATTTGGCTCTGGAGTTCTACAGAAAAGTTGTAGAGCACTTAATAACCTTTCCAGAACTGTATCAAACACCTCCATTGGGTCAAGCTAATCAGAGTTACGGTCTGTTAAAGCCCAGAAAAAATTCTGTCTGAACAGAGCACTCTGTCTTTGAGATCAAAAGAAGCCTAACAAGTCTCTTCTTTGAAACCTAGTTCAAATGAAGAGCTCAGTAACTAATATGTGCTTTATCACGTCCATTTTTAGTTTGGAAGTTAGTCAGGAATGATTTCTTCATAGGTAAGAATACTATCCAGTGTAGTACGGTGAAGATGCACCGTAAGACATATGACGGTACTACGTTGCCTCACCAAAGAAAGACCTAACCGGATTACACCGGCATATACGTATCCTTAGGTGGCACTAGAACGGTCACTCGCAAACGTGTTCTACACGTACTAAGCTTTTCGTGGTTAGTACCTACATAAAACACACTCAATCATCAGGTTCGGCTGCACACCGAACTCGGTATCCATACAGTTGGTACACCCGTCCGTCATCACTCACACAGGTGTTCTCAAGCCAAGCACGCCTTGAGCTACGTGTTCACGTTACTGACCGTGTAGAGGATACTAAAGCGGGTCGGGTTACCTGCCACCCGTGGGGCTCCACCCTTCAGCTTGTGCGCACTGGTGGACAGCGCATACGTGCACCCCCCAAGACATAGATGTCCCGAGATGCATGATTTTCCGACATAGCAAATAGGTTAGCTTGCCACCTTCATAATATGATAATAGCAGTCCTTATGTGGGCTTAGTACCGTTATCTCACCATATCCTAAGTTTTTGTCGTAATATGATCCTTATTCTGTGCGCTATTACCAATGCGGCTCTGATACCACGCTGTGAGGGCCCCAGTCCCGATCACGGGGACGGGGCACCTCACCCGGGAATCGCATTGGGTGGTGCCGTGCGATGCGGCACCCAAAAGAACACATAATAAAGCATCATATTACATAAAACAAGCGGAAGCTTACAAAGAGTTAACTTTACAATTACTTCTGAAAATAATCTACAGCGGAAGACTGATAGAACTCACGTCTCATATCTATGCTAAGCAATAGAGAAGACATCCCGCCCGTGGACCCTTCTCACTAGCATCACGAGGACAACAGCAGCGGCAAGGTTTCCATGAGTTTCCCACTCGGAGAGTTCCGAGTCTCATCAGACAACCGTAATCCGTATCGTAGTGTTATTACCTGCAAAACAACTTGTATAGTATCCGTGAGCATAACACTCAGTAAGACTTAACCGTCGGCCCTAAGCATGAAACTCTACATGATGGTAAAACTTAACATAGGATAGCACATTGCATATGAACTCGCCTAAATGTATCCTTACTTTCAAATGTTATTAGCAGCAAATTAAGCATAACCTTGGGCACCTTAAATCGGGAGTCAACAATCAAACAAGAAACACTTTCTCCCGATGTAACTTGCTCATGGTGAGAATGAATCGAATTTGCACTAGCCTATTCACGAAAGCATAACATTACATTACTAGTATAGACTTCAAACCAATGGTGATTTTTTTCTTATCTCAGTGCAAGTTACCTCTACGTCACGACACAGTGAACAAGCGGTACTCATAACCGCGAGGGATGGCGAATTGACTCGTTATACACCTGCAGGGATACCCGAATAGCACGTCACGTACGCCCATACTCGGAGCCGCACACAGCATGCTCCCCTGATGTCGTACGAGACAACCTTTCACCAAACATCCCAAACGTGGAACTGGTCGCAACGAAACAAGTAGGAGGTTCCCTACACGGAGCATCTCTCTATGCCCGTTAGCAGATTTCCACCTTGCTGCCCTCAGCCTACACCTATAAATCGGTGCGTTATGCCTCGACGCCTGGAGGTATAGGTTACATCGGTTTATCGGGTCCCATATATCCGATACGCCTTCAGTACGTTCAATACTTGTTCAGCAGGGCCGCATACGGATCGGTCCTCAACCGACATGGACAGGTCTAAGCACCCAGGCCCCCATGTCCTGTTGCCCTTACACCCTGCCCGGTTTCATTTCAACTTACTAACAACTTTTTGACTCAATCCCCTGTGCTCCCAAATTCCAATACTCGCGAGTAGCGTCCAGCCACTCGACTTCTACCGAGTCCTACTTAAGCATGGCATATTCTACACGGTGGAAGAACACCTACCCAAATACTCCATAGGTTTTCTGGTCATGCAAGAGTAGTATCAAACATCTAGACTTAATGCACAATTCATCCTAACCGACGTATTGTATACAAAGTAAAAACTTAGGGTAGTTAAATGCAAACCGGGGCTTGCCTGTTTTGCAGGGTCTGATAGTATATAATTCAGTTAGAGTCTTGTCTCCCTTGAGGCTTGATCAACTGATCCACTCCAATGGAATCACTCCGACGAACTTCTCCATGGATTGCCTCCGTCGTAAGTCCTATTGATATGTATATGCATCTGTTCTTATTATGAAATTTAAAGAAGTAAAGACTCAACTTGTTAATAACAGGGAACTGTGTGGGATTACTAAAAATGAAGTTCTTGTCCCTGTTGTGCAGAGGAACTAGAGGAAGAACCACATGTCCATAAGAATTTCCATTAACATGTTTTATGGTTCCTAATGGACATGTGACATGAGTTGAAATGGGTTGAAAGGAACTAAAGGTCCTTATCTCCATTGACTTCAAAATTCTTACCTGAAGTCATACATTACACAGAGACTTAGCTTGCCAAATTGCCGCTAATGTGAGTGGAAATTGTGTCTTCCATAATTCCCACTATAATTCTCCATGTGTTGCTCATATACATAAGCATGGAGAACAAGAACAGGTTGATCTAAAGTTCAATTTGAGCTGAAACTTTACAGGTGAGTTCCTGGTCACATGAAAGTACTTTGGTACAAAGTTCAGACTTTATACTTGAGTAGTTCTCCCAGAATAATTTTTGAAGCAGTTATGCTACCAGGAATTAATTCTGAAGCAATGTGCATTTTCATGCCCAAACAACTGAGCTATCACTCCAAGTATGGCTCATAGAGCATGTCTGAATTTTCCTATGATTTTTGGAAATAAGGATTTCCCAGAACTGATTTTACAAAGGAAAACCATTTTCTGGAAAGTTTCTGGATAATTTTGAGTACAGAAGATTGTACTCTGGAAATTCATACACAAATCAACTTAAATTGAGCTGAAATTTTGCTGAAAGTCCAATAATATCCTAAAGAATACTCTGGCAAAAATTGAGGAATTTTGGACAAACCAAACTCTCTCAATAATTATTTACAGAAACTATTAAAAGAATTATCCAGAATTTAATATTGAATTTCATACAAATTGGGGTTCATATTTGGATAGACATTTGCAAAAGGAATCCAACCCAATTTGAATCACCTACTTTGGAGTTTCCTACACAAAGTTATGAATTTCCTAAGTTGGAGCTAAAACTGGATTTGTTTTTCTATTGGAAAAAGACTTGGGCCCACGTTTTAAATCCCAGCCACTGAAAATCGAGAACACACGGGGCTAAACGGTTCCAGCGCACAGCCACAATGGATCCCCAGCCGCAGCAGATCAAATTTTTAAACCGCAGTCACTGACGGCTGGGCCCGACCCTTTCTTCTTCCTCCCGCCCGCACTCTCGCGCGCGCCGCCGCCGCTCGCCGGACTGAGGCGGTGCCTTACCGGAGGGGCATTCCCGGCTGCCATCCGACCGGAAAGTCGCCGCCGGTGGGTTTACAGTGACAGGAAATCGATTCGAGGGGTCGACGTAGGCGGTAGACCACCGGAAATGTGCCGGCGTCGTGCGGCCACCTCGGGAGAAGTCCGGCGCCGTCGACCAGTAATCCTAGCCCGCCAAACTTTCGAGGAATTGGCTCTACAGCATCCTTGGATGCTAGGGAAGTTAGGCATAGCCTTGGAATTGCTCGGCAACAGCGGAAAATCGGTCTTCACCTTGCACCCGAGACACCTTCCATGTTTGAGCTCGGAAAACATAGAATTTGTGCGGTCTACATGTGTTTCCAAGCTAGGGTTGTGAAGAACAATTGTTCCCCGACTAGTTTCGGTCCTTTGTGCAAGATTTGGAGAGCTAAGATCAAAAATTGAGATCGAATTTGAGGGTGCCTTACCGGAAGGTCGGTTTATGGCCGTCGGAGATCTTTTCTCGAATTCGTGCTCTGTCGTCCATGTCCTGGCCTGAGCTTCAGAGGTGAGCATCACCGAGGCCTAGATCATCCAAAAATGCTCTGGCTGGGCATGAGAAGCTCCCTGTGGAGCTGTCCACGGAAGACCTCGCCGTTGGTTTCTCTCGGCCACCCCTAGGTATCGGTTTGCTCGGCCGAGGGAGGGTTTAGCGCGCTCGGGGGTGGATCCATGAAGTGGTAGACGATCACAGGGTGTCGTTTTTCTCTTCACTGGGTGCGGTCCGAGTGAGAGCAGCCATCTCCCGAGGACAAACAAAATGGCGGTGCCGGGGAGGGCTCTGTTCTGTGTGGGAGGGAGAGGGCGTCGGTGTCCGGTTTGTGAGCAACGATAGCCACGTCTGGAGCTGCTGATCACGTCGAGCAAGCCACGGAGAAGCTCCAGCTGCTGAAGAGGTGTCCGACCACCCCTCGGTGTCGCCCAGAGCTCACTCGGCTCGGTTGCTTCGAGCGGGTCGCGAGCGAGGGAACCAGCACCCGGTTAGCTCGGCTGTGGTCGAGTGGATCGCACCGAGCAAGAGGGAGCAGTGAAGCGGGTCGCCAGCATGAAGAGGAAACGGGGCGGTGGCCTCGGGGCTGCATGCGGTGGCACCCGGAGAGGAGTCCCGACTGATTACTCGGTTGCTTAGTGGGAACAGAGAGAGGTGACTTAGGGTGCAAGTCACACTCTTTGCCCAATGACCTGTGGGCCCACTGTCCCCCTTATCCCCTCCATTTTTCACAAAATTGGAAAATGACCCTCATCAATAGTGGGAAAACTTGAATCCTAACTGAGTTTGACGATTTGGACAGGTTTCATCCACTTTCGAATTTGAATTTGAATTCCCATGCAATTTAAGTCCATTTGACAAATGGGTAGCAAATCATTTCAAGAATTCATGAAACTTTGTCTACCCACTTATTTAGACCTAAGGAATCCAGTTATGACATCTGCTTTTGGTTTTGGATGCTGCAAATGAGGTTTTGTGCACAACAGTTTGCCTTCCCATTTGTTGCCCTTATTTGCAATTTGAATTGGATAATATGAGTTCCCACTCTGAATTTCATTTAACCTGGCATATGAGAGCTTACACATGAGTTTTACTTAATTTTGTCCCACAAACACCCTCTTGATCTTAGACTAGAGTGGTGGGACACTCATGTGTGTCATCACATGTGGAAAAATTTAAACAAGTCCCAATTTTTATAAACTTGAAACCAAAGGGTGTTCCCACTTCAGTTCCTTTGTATTCAAAATTTTGGGACCTTTACATATACACTAATAACATCCTTATATGGGCTACTAACTTGTTCCTCACTGGATTTTTGAAAAGATGACCTTTGTAGTGCGTTAAACCTCAAGCGAGCTCTGATACCAACGCTGACACAACACCACGGTCTTGTCGAGCCAAGATCACGCTGAGGGGTGCTGTGTTGCACAGCACCGGATAACACACATCAAAGGTACAAAGAGGAAGCAAAGTTTTATTACATAAACTGGTTTATGGACATTTTTACAACAAAATATGTTCAGTCTACACTCACGGGCGTAGACTACGCATCGAGTTCACGTTCAGCCCATGAACGTGTTCCCCGCTAGCACGCACACATACTAACACGGCGGCGTGCACGACTCCCGCTCGACAGGGTTCCCCTCCTGGGGTTCCGTCTCCTCCTCGGGAGTCCCTTCCTCATAGAACCCTGCAAAAGCTTCAAACACAAGTAGTGAGAACGAAGGCTCAGCAAGATTGACCCGTCTCTCCTAAACATGAAACTTCTACATGGAGGGTGATAGGTTACATGAGGCAAAATAAGTTGCAAGGACTCGCCTAATTAGTTGGACCTTACTTTCAAGTTTTAGTAGTAGGTTGTGGAGAACCTTACGCTAGGCACATGAGAGAGCCGCAATCAAACAAGAAACGCATTTCTCTCATGTACTTTGCCCAAAGTTGAAAAGAACTTTAGTTAGCTCTAAAATACAACAAATCGTTAACAATCAAAGTTCATCTTTCAATCAGCAACATTTTAACATGTATCTGGCCTGTTCTTTCTACGTCACGGTACAGTGAACAAGTGGTACTCACTGACCACAAGGGACAGCGATTATAATCGATTTACACCTCCAGGGTTACCCGAATAACCCGTCACGTACGCCCGTACTCGATGTTGCCTACAGCAACCATCACGGACGATGTACGCAACCACCTTTCACCCGTTAGCCAAATATTGAACCGGTCCTATCGTCCCGAGCAAGAGGTCTATGCACGCGCATCTCAGTGCCACCAGCCTATTTACACCTCAAGCTCTCAACCTACCCTCAAACGACAAGCAATGCCTCAATACCCAGCTACCCGAGTTACATCGGTTTCCCGGTTTCCATATAGCCGGTAGGTCTTCGGTACTGTTCTAGCTTGTTCAACAGGCCCGCACACGGCTCGGTCCTCAATCGATGCAAGAGGAGCTATAGCACACAGGCCCCAAAGTCCTGCTGCCCTTACTCTCCACTCGGTCTCATTTTTCTTGCCATGTGTTTCATTTGCTATTTTTACCCGAGCGATGTGCCTCTAGCCTATTCTCGCGAGTAGTTCCAACTACTCGACTTGTATCGAATCCTACTCTATCTTATCATTGCAGTGGCTAACAAGGTTTTGAATCCTAATCCCAACCCATGGTTTTCTTGGCTATACATTTGGGTTTCAAGCAAGACTCTGATGCAAGAAATAAGTGAGGCTCAAAGAAATTACTCAAAACAATAAAAATTTGTAATGAGATTAATGCAAACCAGATATTGCCTTGCTGCTCTTGGTCATAGGCTAGCTGTTCTTCCGGAGTGACGAAGTCTAAGACCTCCGGCTCCTCCTCAAACTTAGTGACTACATGAGGTAAAAAGTATATGTATCAATTTAAATGCATTTGATTGAAATTAAACTTGTGAAGGTTGTAAGTCCCACTAGACAGACTCAATGACTCTGAAATTCTTACTGTGGTTTGGTTACAACGTAAGCAGAAACTTGGCCAAGTTTTAGTTGCAGCAAAGTTCAATTGAGCTCTCCACAAGTAATTATGCACTTGACCTTAATTGGAGCTCTTAGGGTGTTCTAGGAATTTTCATGGAGCAATCCATGACTTTCTGAAAACTAGATTTTCAGAGGGTTCTTATGGAGTAGGTATCACCTAATTTGAAGGTTTCTAGCTAGAGATATGAGCTAAACAATTTCAGAGAAATTCTGAAAATGTTTCTGAACACTTTCCATTTTCTCTGGAACAGTTTTATTAATCACACCATTAGGTGGATCAAATGAGCTCAAATGGATCTGAAATTTTTATGGTAGCTCATGGATATTTTGGTAAACATACCAGCAAAATTTCAAAATTTTCCTCTAAAGGATTCTCCAGTTAAAATTCTAAATATTTTAAAATTTGAAGAATTAATGCTGGAGAAATAAGAATTTTCATGAAGTGAAACTTGATTTTCTGGAAAGTACTCAGAGAGCTGAATCCAACAAAATTTGGTTCACTCAATTTGGAGTTTCCTAGCCAAAGTTATGAGGATTTGAAGTTTGAATGAAATCTGAAAATCGAGGAAATGTTTAAATCTGCCGGTGGGACCACGGTTACACGTGTTGGGCCCTGAGGCGATGGCACACCAGGGTCCACGGAATTTTTGCGCGCCAGCACACCGGATCAGAGCCGCAGACTGATCCCAATTTAAAATCTGAGCCGCTGACGCGTGGGCCACCCGGCCTCTTCTACGTCCCGACGCTCCCTCGCGCGCGCGCCGCCTCCCCTCGCCGGAGAAGAACCGCAGCTCGCCGGATTGCTGCTGCCGGCCACCGCACGGTCTGAGACTCGCCGCTAGGGGGTTATTGACGTCGAGGAACACATGTGTGGGGTCAGTTCGAGCTGGTGGTGACCGGAAATACCCCGGCGACGTGCGGCGGCCCCGGTTGAGGTTCGGCGCTGTCGCCCATGGGTTCTAACCCGCCAAGACCTCGAAAAAACGGCTCTAAAGCATCAGTACACCTCTAGGAAGCTCAACAAAGCCTCAATGGTGTTCAAAACTGGCGGCAAGTTGGTCGGCAACGTGCGACTGATCGTGCCCGCCATGAACGCCTTTGATCGAGCTCAAAATCCGTCACTCCTAGCCGGTTTCATGCAACGGATGCTAAAAGGAAAATTATCACCGTCTAGTCCAGCGTCTATGTGCAAGATTTGATAACCTAAGAAGGATCAGAGAGCGGAAATTCGAAGAAACCGTACCGGAAGCTCGGGTTGAGGGCGCCGGAGCAAAATCTGGAAATTCTCGGTGGATGCTTCACGGTTTGCTTCAAGAATCGGAGGAGAGCAGCAGCAACCTAGCGCGCTCCCGTGGCCTGGATTGCTTGACCGTGAGAAACCCTGTGGAGGGCTGTCCATGATCACCCGATCGTCGGCCGAAGTTTGATCGCCGCTGTGGCGGTCGTTCTCGGGCAAAGAAGGTCGGAACTCGCTTGTTTCCGGGTCGGAAAGGTGGGTGCGGAGCTCAGGGAAGGGTGTAGCAGCTTGGGGTGGAGAGGGTGCGAGTGTTTCACCGTTCTCCCGATCAGTCCGAGCGGCGGAGGGGAGAACTTCGGCTCAGTGTTCTTGCGAGGGGGAAAAACGGGTGAGGGGACCTCCGCAGAGGCGAGGAGCGCCTTTAGAAGGCTCAGCACTGACCTTGCTTGCGCGTGGGCGAGCAGCTGGTGGCGCGGCGGCCACCCCCTTGGTGGCGCCCTCTTCTGAAGCCCGAATACCCGAGTGAGGAAGTTTCAGTCGGTTGAATCTCTTCAGTTGCTGACATGTGGGTCCCAATTCCCTTATAACCTCTGAGCTTAACTCTCTATTACTGTTGTAAACAGTAATCCCCACAATGCCCATGGTGATTTGAATTATCTACCCCTGAGCCATTTGAATTGGTTAGAATTCAAATTGGGTTTGGTTTGACTAAATTTTGAACACATATTCAGTTTGTGATTCAAATAAAGTTTCAATTTGCTAAACTTAGATCATGTCAAGATCAACTCCAAATGGAGTGAAAATTGGTGTGTGATCTAACAAAAATGTGCTGAGTAAGAATATGCCTCCCATTTTTGAATTCATGGGATGAAAACAGTTTGAATTTGAATTTGAGTTCAAATCACCCTCTTTCTAGCTATACCGAAAAAGGACCTCAAAAAGGTTTTAAATTTGGGTGAAACTTGGCATGAAAATTCCTAGTAAGGTGTAGGAGTTTTTCATATGTCCAGCCCCTATATGATGCATGTGGGAAATGCCATTTTTGCATTGTGTGAGTTTGTTCTCTAATGATCATGTTGATGGTGGTTACTTGCTCTTCAAATGTGTTCATCAACTTTCTTTAATTGAAGTGTGTGTGTGGTGTGATGAGCACTTTGAGTATGTGCCCAAAAACTTAGGCCCTTACAACAGGATTCGAGAAAACTGAAATAAACTTGGTTAGCTACTGCACTCATAAAGATTAAAGATGATGAGAACATGATGATGTTAATGAGCATGGAATCAGGGAGATCTAGGGAAGCTTGTTTGTGGTTATGCTGAATGAGATGGTGGTTTGCTTGCCTTAGATCTAAGGACCGGTTTATGTGAGAACTTGCTTGGAAAATGGTGCCATCACAAGGCCAAATATGGGTGTGGCTTAGTTGACTAATTAGCTGTGTTGCTAGCTTATTATGAACCATTGGATGGCGGGGGGAATGGGAGTCAAGGAGGACTGCCCTGGAAACTGCATGGCACACGAGGGGGCCCGTGGGTTGGATAATGAAGATTCGAGCCTGCCGGTGAAACCTCAGTGGGTCCTTACATCCTAGTAGCCCCTTTGTAAAGGCTATTTTGTGATCTCTTGGCCATACACAGACGGTTGTGTAGTGGTATAATGGAGGTTTTCTCTAGTCGCTGACGGGTGACGAAATCACGAACTTGTGGGTAAAGTGGAGCCACCTCTGCAGAGTGTAAAACTATCATTATAGCTGTGCTTGCGGTTACAAGCACTTGGCCAACTTCCATCATTAGAGGCAAAACTTGGGATGGTTATTCAGGTATGGTTATGGTATTATCATTGGGACTGGTTTCGGTTGTTATCATGAGTTTGGTTTTGGTTATGTGCATATATGCTGATCATGAGCAATTGTGAATATGAAATAAGTTTGAGAAAGAGCATTGGCTTGTTGAGATTTGATAAATTATGAATTATGATGGTATGGAACATGAGGGATGATGAATTACCTGGTTATGTTGGGGTTTAACTCACCTAGACATTATAGGCTGTTTTATTGTCATTGTGAAATAAAATATGCTTGCAGCAATGAAACCTTTGTTTCATACCTTGTTTAAGCTACATGTCATACATTCCCGCACTTGCTGAGCATGAAATGTACTCACCCTTGCAATCCCACATATAATTCAGCTACAGGAGAAGAGTACTTCAAAGAGAAGTTGGAGTCCTAGGCATGCACACTACCGTCAACTGCCTCTGGAGTCAGAGTTGGAGCCCCGTCGTCTTTAGTTTATTTCTGCAGTCGTTTAGAGTCTTTCACTGCAGCATAAGTTAGCTCCACATGATTGAGACTTTGAGTTATTGTAATAAAGTACTTAAGCACTATTTGTAACATGGTTAAAATTCTGAATTCAGTTTGTAAAGTACGTGTGCAAGTGTGATGAACATCCTGGGCACACATGCGCATCACTTGGTTCATTCTCGGAACCGGGTGTCGCACCAGCCATCCCAAGGAAACTCTGAATACCCCTCACATTCCGCGGTGGTTTCCACTTCAAAACGTCCATCACTTTTCCGGGATCAACTGATACTCCTCCTTCGGAGATGATGTGGCCTAAGAATGATACCTCCGTCGAACACGAGTGGCTGGTAACCCGACCCACTTTAATACCCTCTACGACTCTTCATGTCATTTGGGGTATTCGAGCAACGTCTGTCCCTGCCATGCTCTGGGCAATTTGGGAGACTCCGTCACGTGGTCTGTAACGTGAACACGTAGCTCAAGGCGTGTTTAGCTTGAGAACATCCGGACGAGTGATGACGGCCAGGTGTATGAACTGTACGGATACCGGGCTCCGTGTGCAACCGAGTCTGACGATTGTGTGAGTTATTTGCAGGTAGTCTGACCATGAATCGGTAGACGTGTCGCTTCCATGTGCAAGAGATGTTTAGTGCCACTGAACTACCGAAGCCGGCTAAGTCAAGTATAGGTTTTTCTTTGTAAGGATGTAGTACCGACATGAACTGGTGACGCATCGACGTCACACTCCACTAAATGAGAAACTTCATTGTAAAACTGAAAAGTTTCAATCTAGAGCACTAAAATTGTGATGTAACTCCTTCCCTTAACCAGGACATTCAAAGTTAACACATTTTCAACTTATAGGATACTAAGGACAGAGTCCCCTGTTTTCAGCGGAAATAAGGCTGAAGTTAATCAGAGGTTAGAGGTTGAGTTCTTTCGAGGTTTGGGTCATATGATACATTTCTGGAAAGCTTTGGAAGAGCTTTACAACCTTTCTGTTGATGTCCAGAGATGTTTCATCCCTTAACCAATCGAGTTGAAACTATCCAGAAAACAGGGCAGAGCAAATACTCTCTGTAAATTGAGCATAACTTACTGCATAAAAATCCAAAAATAGAAAATGAGGTAGTTCTAAAAATTTCATGAAATGGGTTACAACTTTGTAACAGAAAGTTTTGTCAAATTTGGTGCAGAGTTAACTGGAATTCTTGGATCAAATCAGTACCTCAAGCAGGGACGTGCTGTCCAATTTTCTCCAGAAACTCTGTCCACTTTGAAATCTCATAACTTTTGAATCAGGACAGATCGTAGGCCAAGAAAAATACTTTCTGGAAATATTTTGAAGTTATATTTAACTTTGATGTTGAGCTCCAGAATTGGTTTTGCCGTTAGCATGGTCTAAATCAGGATGAATTGGAAACTGGTCAGGGCTGTCATAGTGGACTGCAGATCAGCAGTCAAACATGTTTAAGTTTGAACTATGATTCCAAGTTTTATTGGTTCAATGACATGTTTTATGTTAGAACTCAATGTTTTACTGTTCAAATAAATATTTGGCATTTCTCAAATATGTTTTTACAGATGACAGTTGATAGACTGTTGGAGAACGGGTGGGTGGAATACCACTGTTCTCACTGCGTCGGCTATCCGGAAACGTTGAGGCAAATGCTTCAATATTTTGGGTACAGCAAGATGCCACAGTACTTCACCAAGGAATAAGGCGAGGAGGGGAACAAGACGTGGATGATCTATGTCAAAGTTCCTGCAGGACCTACGCCACCCGGTTGGGCACTGTTCACCATCACGGTGAGAGGTAGACAGCCGGAGGAAATGTGGCAAGTGGCATTCCGCGACACCATGTCGCGTTTCTGCCAACTACACGTGAGAGCTATGGAGGGCACTCCATAAGCGCTCGTTCCGGTGGAGGGACGAGCTAATCATGTGTGGGAGGGAAGGTACATAGAGGCAACAGATCCGGGTTGCCCAAGGTACAATCCCGCAGAGGCAAATCTCAGCCTCCAGTTGAGAGCAGGAAAGACCGTGATGGACAGCCAAGCTGTTCATACGGATTGTCTTGCTGCAAATCTTAAAGAAAGCACAAGCCGTGGAGATCCTTTTGAGAGTGCTCACAGCGCACTCCGCAATGTTCTCCTTCCAATGATCAAGCGACTGAACGAACAACACAATCAGTTGCATCATATGAAGAAGGCAAAGAAGAAAAGCCGTGTCGACATCACGGCTTTACAACAACAAATGCAGGCTCTGACCCAGCAGAATGAGGTCCTCACTCAAGAGCGGGACGACGCTATTGAGGAGGGGAAGGCTGGGAAGAGGACTACAACCAGGCCATGGACGAGGTGCACGCGTTGCAGGACCTCGTACCTCCGGTGATGGGCATACCGGTGGTAGGTGTTATACCCGTGGTCTTGGGCCTTCCGGCAATGGGGGAACCCGAACAAGAAGAGGAGGTCATGGACCCGGAGCCACCAGCAGAGGCAGCAGTGGAGGACGACCCACAGGAGGTCGAGTTCTACTCCGAGTAAGAGGTTACCGTTGCCGAGTAGGGCAGCAAGGGTGATGTAACAAAAACTTTTGTAATCAGCGACATGTCGTGTAGACAGTAGCGTATTTATAGATAGTGACGATATGAGAATGACTTCTCGGAGACCCGAGAATAATGTATCTTGTATAAAGTTTATGCTTTATCAATATATGTGAATGTTGTGCAAATCATTCATGCGTCACTTAAAATACCTACTGTTTCATATTGAATTTTGAGTATGACATGTGCTGATCACAGCTGTTTTGAATTTCAGAATGACTTGCACTCGTGCCAACCCGGACGTTGGGGGTTCCAGTCAGGGGGGAGAGACCTCCCAACAGCCTCCCGAGGATTCCTTGGGACAGCAACAGCAACAACCGCCACCGCCACCGCCAATGGTTACTTTGGCTGACATCGTTGCGGCGATGGCAGGATCTCATCAGCGGCACACGGAGTTGCTGCAAACTCTCATTGCAAATACGTCTCGACCGGAGAGGCTTCCAGATCGTGAGGAGCGCCAAAAAGCTCCTACTCCGATTTTCTGGCTACTCATCCCCCGGTATTCTCAAGGGCGGATGAACCCCTCGATGCAGACAACTGGCTCCACACGATGGAGATGAAGATCGGGCTACTCCAAGTGAGTGAGCAGTGCAAGACTCAGTTCGCGGTCCAACAACTTCAAGGATCCGCGAGCGCTTGGTTGGCGAACTACTGTGCTTCGCAGCCCACCGAGCGAGTAATGACCTGGACGGAATTCCGGATGGCCTTCAGGGCCTATCATATACCGCCGGGTCTCATGAAGAGGAAGACGCAGGAGTTCTTACGCCTGCAGCAAGGGAGACAGAACGCGCTGGAATACTTCAGTGCGTTCAATGATCTTGCGCTCTATGCTTCGTATCACGCCGATACCAACAAAAAGTGGCGGGATCATTTCTACCAGGGGCTTAACCCGCTCCTGAAGGACAAGCTGGCGATGTTCAATCGCGGCAGCCTTGATGACATTATTGATGCTGCAATTGTTCAAGAGGACTCCGGCAAGGAGTTAGCAGCGGTGGATAGGAAGCGAAGCGCACCGCAAAGCAGCGGAGAAGGAGGTGGTCCTTCTCAAAAATATCAGATAGTGAATCACCCACCATCGGGTCCATGCTGGCAGCCACCACAGAGGCCGATGCCATTCCGCAGTCGGCCATATTCTCCACCGGCATTCAGGCCGGCACTGCCAGTTCCACCTCCGCAGCAACAACAGCAGCAGCGGGCGATGCCGCGTGCGTATGCACCTCAGCAGCGCATGCCGGGCTTTCTTCCCCCAAGCACCGGCCAAGCAGCAGCCACATGCTACAAATGTGGTCGCCCAGGACACTTCGCCAACAATTGTCCTGAGAGGCAAGGCGGCGGAGTTGCACCACAACTTCAAGGGAGGAATCAGCCCCGGAACCCCACTAATGCGCGGCGGGCAAATCCTAGGCCTGGCACCATCCACCAACTTGTCATAGAGGACGTGCCGGAGGGAGAGCCCATCCTTGCGGGTATGTTCCAACTCCATCAGCATCCCACTATAGTGTTATTTGATTCAGGCGCCACGCATAGCTTCATTAGCCAAGCTTTTATTGCTAAATACAGCTTGCAAATACTACCCGCTGATAGTCCATACTTGATTTGTTCACCGGGTGGGAAAATTTCAGCAAGCATGATGGTTCCAAAAGCGCCATTGTGCTTAGAGGGTAGAGTATACCCTACGTCTCTCATAGTTTTAGAGGGACAGAAGGTCGATGTCATCCTAAGGATGTCGTGGTTAAACTGCCATGGCGCTGTTTTAGACACCATTCTCCGAGTCGTGCATTTGAACTCAGAAGTGCACGAGTCACACTCTTTATTTCTGGACAGTCCAGAAATAAAACTTCCAGGTGTCTATCAGTCCACAACCATCAGATTGGAAGATATTCCAGTAGTCTGTGAGTTCCCTGACATGTTCCTGGATGATTTGCTGGGGATGCCGCCCAATAGAGAGGTGGAGTTCAAGATTGAACTTGCACCGGGAACCATGCCAATATCCCGAAGGCCGTACAAGATGGCGCCCAAGAAAATGGCTGAACTGAAGACTCAGCTAACGGACCTGCTGGAGAAGGGTTTTATTAGGCCGAGCTCCTCGCCATTGGGCTGTTCGGTATTATTTTGTGAAGAAGAAAGACGAGACATTGCGGCTTTGCGTGGACTATCGTCCACTAAACGCCATAACCATCAAGAATAATACCCGTTGTCACGGATCGACATGTTGTTTGATCAGTTGGGCGAAGCAAAGATCTTCTCCAAGATGGACTTAAGATCTGGGTACCATCAGATTAAGATCCGGGTTGAGGATATTCTGAAGACGGCTTTCTCGATAAGGTACGGACTCTACGAGTACCTGGTCATGTCCTTCGGCCTCACCAACGCTCCAGCTCACTTCATGTATTTGATGAACTCGGTATTCATGTCGGAGCTGGACATGTTTGTCGTGGTCTTCATCGACGACATATTGGTATATTCCAAGTTGGAGGAAGAATACGCGAAGCATTTGCGTATAGTCTTGCAACGGCTGCGGGATCACAAGCTATACGCGAAATTCAGCAAGTGCGAATTCCGGATATCGCAAGTGCCTTTTCTCAGCATATCATCTCAGCGGAGGGCATTGCTGTAGACCCGAGTAAGACTACACAAGTGCTGAATTGAAAGTCCTCGAGAACTGATCACGAGGTACGGAGTTTCCTCGGACTCGCGGGATATTATCGGAGGTTCATTTCAAACTTCTCAAAGATTGCCAAGCCTATGACAGAGCTGCTAAAGAAGGCTACCAAATACGTTTGGAGTCCAGCATGTAAAGCAGCGTTCAAGGCATGAGTGAAGCACCTAACATCAGCGTCGGTTTTAACGCAGCCAAACACAACAAAACCGTTCGATGTGTACTGCGACGCATCCGGCATTGGGCTCGGATGTGTGCTGATGCAAGACCGAAGGGTGGTCGCGTATGGATCACGGCAGCTCAGAAACCATGAGCAGAATTATCCAACTCATGACCTGGAGCTCGCTGCCGTGGTGCTCACACTTAAAATGTGGAGGCACTACCTACTCGATAACCTCGTGCATCTATATACCGACCACAAAAGCCTCAAGTACATATTCACTCAGAACGAGCTGAACATGAGGCAGCGAACATGGTTAGAGTTGATAAAGGATTACAAAATAGTGATCCATTATTACCTCGGCAAGGCAAACGTAGAGGCGGATGCGCTGAGTCGTAGTCACACGTCAACAATCTGACCATCACACCGTTGGAAGAGAGCGAGCCACCAGTGCATGTGATTCCACATGGAGCTCTCTACAACTTAGCTTTGATCCCAACCATCCGTGAAGAGATAGTGGCAGCTCAGAAACATGACAAGGGCATGTCGCATTTGTGGAGACGTCTAGACAGTGGGGAGCTGAAATGTTTCCGGAAATACGGAGACGGTGTCCTATGGTTCAAGGACCGGAAATACGGAGACGGTGTCCTATGGCTCACTTGTCAAAGTTTTCTATTCACCCCGGCAGCAACAAAACGTATCAAGAACTCAGAAACAAGTTTTGGTGGACACGGATGAAGCGGGAGATCGCAAAGTACGTTTCCGAGTGTGATACATGTCGAAGGGTGAAGGCAGACCACATGAGGAAACCGGGACTGCTACAACCACTGGGCGTTCCTGCCTGGAAGTGAGAAGACGTGAGCGTGGACTTCATCGTCGGTTTACCCACCACTTTTCAGAAACATGATTCTGTGTGGGTGATCGTCGACAGGTACACCAAAATTGCCCATTTTATCCCAATCAACACAAACTACAACGCCAAGACGTATGCTGAATTATACATCTCACGGATCCTATGCTTATACGGCGTACCCCGCACCATCATATCGGATCGGGGCACTTTATTTGTGTCCGTTTTTGGGAGCAGCTACACACTGCGTTGGGGCCGAAGCTGATCCATAGTTCAGCGTACCACCCGCAGACGGATGGCAAACCGATCGGGTAAATCAGATTTTAGAAGATATGCTACGAGCTTGTGCTATCAACCACGGAAAGTATTGGGATCATCACTTGCCGTTGGCCGAGTTCTCGTACAACAATGGGTACCAAGCCAGCATCAAGATGGCGCCTTACGATGCGCTATATGGGAGAAAATGCCGCACACCACTGAATTGGTGTGAGTCTGGTGAAAGGGTCACCTTCGGGATTGATCTTGTCAACAACGCGGAGGAAAAAGTTCGGCTGATTTAAGCGAACCTAAAAGCTGCCCAATCCCGACAGAAACAGTATGCGGACCGGAGAAGACGCCCGTTACAGTTCAAAGTCGGGGATCACGTATATCTATGTGTGTCTCCAATGAAGGGCATGAACAGATTCGGGGTGAGAGGAAAGTTAGCACCCCGATTCATCGGTCCATTTCAGATTACAGAAAGATGTGGATCAGTAGCATACCGGCTAAATTTACCAGAAGCACTCTCCGGTGTGCACGACGTCTTTCACATCTCCCAGCTGAGGAAGTGTCTCAAGCTATCAACTACCATTCAGCTGGAGGATATTGAAGAACTGAAACCGGATCTCACGTATCGGGAGGAACCGGTTCAAATAATTGATGGAAAGGCCCGAACCATACGCAACCGTACGTTGTGGTTCTACAAAGTTCTGTGGAGTAATCACTCTGCAGACGAAGCGACATGGGAAAGCGAAGGTTTTCTTCGCGCCAAGTACCCCGACTTTTTCAAGTCGCATATACGGTAATTTCCCACCGCCCTCTTTCTCATTTTCACCTTATAATCTCGGGACAAGATTCTTTTAAAGAGGGAGGAATGTAAGGGCCTAAGTTTTTGGCACATATTCAAAGTGTTCATCACCACACACACACCTCATTTGAAGGAACTTTATGAATACCTTTGAAGAGCAAGTAAATACTATCAACATGCTCATTAGAGAATAAACTTACAAAATGCAAAAGTGGCATGTCCCACATGCATCATAAAGGGCTGGGCATATGAAAAACTCCTACACCTTGCTAAGAATGTCCATGCCAAATTTCACCCAAATCCAAAACCTTTTGAGGTCTTTTTTGGGAATAACTAGAAAGAGGGTAGTTTGAACTCAAATTCAAATTCAAACTACTTCCATCCCATGAATTCAAAAGTGGGAGGCATATTCTTACTCAGCACATTTTTGTGAGCTCACACATCAATTTTCACTCCATTTGCAGTTGATCTTGACATGAGCTAAGTTTAGCAAATTCAAACTCAATTTGAATTTCAAACTGCATATGTGCTGAAAATTAATTCAAACACTTCACAATTTGAATTCTATCAACTTCAAATGGGCTCGTGGTTGATAATTCAAAAATATGAGGGTATTTGGGTCTCTACTGTTTAGAGCAGTGGGGAAAATTTAATTTCGGAGGATAAACCCTGGGTGGGACCCACATGTCAGCCTCAGCAGCAAATTCAACCGACTGAAGCCCGAGCTCGGTTTCTTGCGCTTGATCCAGCAGCCGCCATGGCGAATAATCGATTGGGACAGGAGCTGGTTGCTGCCCCGACCACTGAACCGCCTCACCCTCCTTCTTATCTCCGCAGCTGACCGGATCGAAGGCAGAACCGATTACTTCGTTGCTCCCTCACGCAAGAACTTGATCAGAACAGCCGCTGCTCCATCGATCATCGGTCACCCGCCCATCTCGTACGTGAACCTCGGGTAAGCAGTAAAACGGCACCATAGTGTTCTCCACAACCCTCTCAAATCGTCACCTAGTAAGCTCGTGCTCCATACCCCGAGGATCACACCGATCCGCAGCGGTCGCTACAAAGCCGAGAAGAGGTGCTCCCGTGGGCACCCTCATCCCGAGCTTGTCACGGCCAAGCCAAGCTATTTCTGGACGCGCAAGGACCTCCTGCAGCTCACCTCCAAAGCTTGAGCCAAGAGGTTAAGCGTCGACGGCAAATTTTGCAGTTTGCTTCCAGCCGGTGCACAGTCACCTTCGGGTAAGAAACGTTGAAATTCCCGTTTGGTTCTCGTTTAAATACCACCAAACTTCGCACATAGGAACTGGATATAACAGCTCTCTAGGATCATAGACTGGCCCCACATACCACCACTCGTCTTTTCTGCGCACTTTGTCCTCACTCGTGCGCACCCGGGAAAACTTCATGGTCGGTCACCCATCCCCAAATTCCCCCGGGCCAAGCACGCTTAACCCCGGAGTCCTTTGCAGGTGGGCTTCCAGAAAACAAGGTATACCTTGGTGATATGAGTACTCTATCAATCCTATTAAGCCGGGAGTCAGGATATCACACAATCCACCCCCCTTAGATGACCGACGTCCTCGTCGGTCAACGCCAAGACAGAAACGTCCCTTCTTAGCCACGTCCGTACGTTCAGTACTGGCATACGCATACCGTACGTCCGGTTAGCAGCATACGTACCATATCGTGTCCCACACAGAGGACCCACACGTCATGCGTACGTACCCACGTCCCTGACCCGTACGCTACCGTATCCTTCTCACTGACTCGTATGCACCCGTGAAACTGCGAGGGTCGGCTCTGATACCATTTATAACAGCTCTCTAGGATCATAGACTGGCCCCACATACCACCACTCATCTTTTCTGCGCACTTTGTCCACACTCGTGCGCACCCGGGAAAACTTTCCGGTCGGTCACCCATCCCCAAATTCCCCCGGGCCAAGCACGCTTAACCCCGGAGTCCTTTGCAGGTGGGCTTCCGGAAAAGAAGGTATACCTTGGTGATATGAGTACTCTATCAATCCTATTAAGCCTTGAGTCAGGATATCACACTGGACTTAGTGGCGCACAAGTTGGCTTCGCAACACTTAGCATGGGAACCCCTGTACATGGCGTATTTTCAAGTTTGCCAACAACAGTTTATTCGGGCAGCATCAGGAGCACGGTGAGACCCACCTTGGAGCTATTCCTGAGCCTGTCCATCACCATGTCGAGCTTCCCGAGCCACCACTGGTGCTGTAGAGCCACTCCACCAGGCTTTTGGCAGGCTAGCACGTCGGAGCAACGTCACTGGACTCTTCCCGAGCCGCCGCACCGTCGCAAGCTCGGTTAGAGCCAACGTCGATGAGGGGAAACCCTCCCAACGTGTTCAGCGCACCAAATTAGGGGCTAGCGGCGAGTTAGAGCTCGGGAGCTGACCGGATGATCGAGTTTGGCGGTGCTCCGGCGACCTCGGCGGGGCTACTGCGCGGCAGGCGCGAGGTAGAAGGTGACCGAGCCGGACCCGCTGTCAGTGGGAGAAAACCGGGCGAGTGGATCGTATGTGGGCACGGATCAACTGTGGCAGCGCGGGAATTAAACCTGTAATCCCGTGTCCCATCGCTTCAGCACCCGACACGTGTATCCGTACACCCACCGGCAGATTTAAACATTTCCCTGATTTTCAGTTTTAGTTCAAACTTCAAACCCACATAACTTTGGCTAGAAAACTCCAAATGGAGTGAACCAATTTTTTTTGGATTCAGCTCTCTGAGTAACTTCCAAAAAATCAAGTTTCACTTTATGAGAATCCTTATTTCTCCAGAATTAATTCTTCAAAATTTAAAATGTTTAGAATTTTAGCTGGGGAACCCTTCGGAGGAAAATTCTAAAATTTTGCTGAGATGTTTACCATAATATCCCTGAGCTACCATAAAAATTTCATATCCAGTTGATCCCATTTGATCCACCTAATGGTGTGATTAATAAAACTGTTCCAGAGAAAATAGAAAATGTCCAAAAACATTTTCAGAATTTATCTGAAATTGTTTAGATCCTATCTTTAGCTAGGAACCTTCAAATTAAGTGAGACCAACTCCACTATAACCCTCTAAAAATATAGTTTTCAGAAAGTCATGGCTTGCTCCATGAAAATCCCTATAACACCCTAGGAGCCCCAATTAAGTTCAAGTACATAATTATTTGTGGAGAGCTCAAATGAGCTTTGCTGCAGATAAAACATGGCCAAGTCTCTGTTTAGGTTGTATCCAAACCATAGTAAAAATTTCAGAGTCATTGGGTCTGTCTAGTAAGACTTATAGTCCTCACAAATTTAAACTTCAATTTATATGCATTCAAATTGATACATGTATATATTCTCTCATGTAGTCGCTAAGGTTGAGGAGGAACCCGAACTCCTAGACTTCGTCACTCCAGAAGAGCAGCTAGCCTACGACCAAGAGCAGCAAGGCAAGCTCTGGTTTGCATTAACCCTTTTTACAAATGTTTACTGTTTTGAGAACTTACTTTGAGCACTCACTTACTTTTTGCATTAGAGTCTTGTTTGAAACCCAAATGCATAGCTAAGAAGACCCTGGGTTGGAATTAGGTTTGAAAAACTCGTTAGCTACTACAACGCTAAGACAGTATAGGATTCGGTACAAGTCGAGTAGTTGGAACTACTCGCGAGAATAGGCTAGAGGCACATCGCTTGGGTAAAGATAGCAAATGAAACACATGGCAAGAAAAATGACACCGAGCGGAGAGTAAGGGCAGCAGGATGTTGGGGCCTGGGTGCTATAGCTCCGCTTGTGTCGATTGAGGACCGAGCCGTGTGTGGGCCTATTGAACAAGCTAGAACAGTACCGAAGACCTACCGGCTATATGGGAACCGGGAAACCGATGTAACTCGGGTAGCTGGGTGTTGAGGCATAGATGGTCGTTCAGAGGGTAGGTTGAGAGCTCGAGGTGTAAATCGGCTGGCGGCACTGTTGATGCACGTGTAGAGACCTCTTGCTCGGGACGATTGGACCGGTTCAACATTTGGCTGACGGGTGAAAGGTGGTTCCGTACGACGTCCGTGATGGTTGCTGTAGGCAACATCGAGTACCAGCGTACGTGACAGGTTATTCGGGTAACCCTGCAGGTGTAAATCGATTATAATCGCCGTCCCTCACGGTAAGTGAGTACCACTTGTTCATTGTACCGTGACGTAGAAAGAATAGGCTAGATACATGTTAAAAGTTTGCTGATTTGAAAGTTATACTTTGCATGTTAATGTCTTGTTGTATCTTAGAGCTAATTAAAGTTCTTTTCAATTTTGGGCAAAGTACATGAGAGAAATGCGTTTCTTGTTTGATTGCGGCTCTCTCATGTGCCTTAGCGTAAGGTTCTCCACAACCGGCTGCTAAAACTTAAAAGTAAATTCCAAATAATTAGGCGAATCCTTTGCAAATTATTTACCTCATGTACCCTATACCCTTCATGTAGAAGTTTCATGTATAGGAGAGACGGGTCAGTCTTGCTGAGCCATCACACTCACTGCTTGTGTTTGAAGCTTATGCAGGGGTCTATGAGGAAGGGACTCCCGAGGAGGAGACGGAACCCCAGGACAGGAACCCCGTCGAGTGGGAGTCGTGAACGCCGCCGTGTTAGTGTGTGTGCGTGCTAGCGGGAACACGTTCACGGGCTGAACGTGAACCCGATGCGTAGTCTACGCCCGTGAGTGTAGACTGAACATATTTTGTTGTACAAATGTTCATAAATCTGTTTATTTAATAAAACTTTGCTTCCGCTTTGTATCTTTGATGTGCGTTATCCGGTGCTGTGCAACGCATCACCCCTCAGCGTGATCCTGGCTCGACAAGGGCGTTGGGGCCGCGTCATGGCGGTTGGAATTTTGCCTTGGCATCTGTTAGAGAGTAGAGTAGGAAATAGAAATTCAGATTGATCCACCAACTATATGCATCAAGGTGTATGAACTAAGAAACTTTTTTATTACTATTATCCTATATGAGGATCTGGACATTCGCCGAAGCATCTCACATCTCTCTACTATGTGTGGATGTGGACAATTGCCGAAGCGTCCCACAACTCACAACCAAGCATACAAATACAAGCAATCATCATAAAATTTCAGCACACCACTCTTATTCAAGCTACTGTCATCTAAGCATTCTTATCACAACTTTATTTAATGGGGAACCTAAACTTGATCATGTGAACTGGTGCTGTTCTTGCCATGTGACGGGGGTGGTCCATACATTGGCACACGCCATGGTGAGTCGGCAGTCCATGTAGGAGTAGGTGACGCTGGTGCTCCATTTGTTCCCGCATTGGCACGAGTCTCCTCTTGTTTCTCCAGCAGGTACAGCTTCTTGCGGAGATAGAGGATCTCTTCTTGTGCGCTTGCATAGCGGTTTCCCAACTCCACAAGCATCCTCTGAGACTTCTCAGCAGCTTGTGTGTTGGAAAGAGCTCCTCCATGAGGTCCAATGATCTCCCTTGTACCACTCTTCCGATATGGGTGCAGCTCAAAGGTAGAGTTCTCAAGTTGCCCACGGAAATCGTAGCACAGTCCGGTGAGTGCATCCCATGCAGCATCATCAACAGCTTCTGCCCTTGTAGCTCTCAATGTGGGTGTGAAGTGCCGGTTGAAAACCCTACCATTAGATAGGATGGTTACCTCATCCTTCCACTCTTCATTTCGAGACGAGGGACTTTCTTGAGGAGGTACTCTGGGTATAAGCTGCAGCAATCAAGGAACTCTCTCAGCTCCCTGCTTATGTGTTTTCCATCTCGTTGGACTGGAATTTCTGAGCAGAATGGATGACCCGTTCATCATATTCATTCTCGGCCTCAGCAGGGGGTGGCTACTCTTCGGATTCATGTTCTTCTGACATAGCTTCCTGGGGCTCCGCTGGGTGCAAGCCCGCGTGGTATTCCTCCTAAGGTGCGTACCAATGTGGTTCTTCTTGTGGATCGTCTTCCATGTCATCTTCGATTGGTTCCACCTCTTCCGGTTCCTCTTCCTCATGCATAGAGCTACTGACTTCATCTTCATCGTGAGGTTCCATCTTCACCTCCTCCCAATATGGTCCATTGGACACCTCGATGGGGTTAAGTGCACTACCACGTGGCGGTGGACGAGTTCTCAAGCGTTATGTGCGCCTAGTGACCGGCATCTATAAATAAGACATGAGAAACTTAGAGAAAAAGGAAATAAACCAAAAAATTTCAGCATCTATTTAGCAAGAAAACAGAGGGTGTGGCTGTCCAAAAGAAAAGAAGAAAGAGGGGCTAAAAATAGCACTTTGCGGTGGCTGAGTTGACAAGTAAAGTGCAGCAACAAGCAAATTTCAAAAATAGCAGTTTAGAGGGGTGTTCCTATGTGTTTTAGAGTGTCCATTCTACCTAGGCTTGCGTCCTATAGTCAACGTGGCTCTGATACCAATTTTTGACACCCGGTTCCGAAAATGAACCAAGTGATGCACATGTGTACCCAGAATGTTCATCACACATACACGCAGACTTCACAAACTGAATTCAGAAATTTAACCATGTTAAAAATAGTGCTTAAGTACTTTATTACAATAAATCAATGTCTCGATCATGAGTATCTAACTTATTCTTCAGCGGAAGACTCTAAACAAAAGCGGAAGTAAAATAAAGACGACTGGGCTCGAACTTCAACTCCATAGGAAGTTAATGGTAGTGCGCATGCCTAGTACTCCACCTGCTCTTCGAAGTACTCTTCTCCTGTTGCTGAATTATATGTGGGAATGCAAGGGTTAGTACATGTCATGCTCAGCATGTATGGGAAAGTATGACATGTAGCTTCAAACAAGGTAGGAAACAAAAGCTTCATTGCAGCAAGCAAATTTTATTTCACAGTCACGATAAAAACAGCCTATTATGTCTAGTTGTGTTAAATCCCAACATAACCAAGTAATTCAACATCCTCATGTTCCATACTATCATAATTCATCATTTATCAAGTCTCAACCAGCCAATGTGCTTTCATAAACTTATTTCACATTCACAATTGCACATAATTGATCCAAACTCATGATCACAACCAAACCAGTCCCAAAACCTCCCAATGACAATACCATAACCATACCCGAATAACCGTCCCAACTTTTGCCTCTAATCATGGAAGTTGTCTAGGTTCTTGTAACCGGAAGCATGACTATAATGATAGTTTTACACTATGCAGAGGTGGCACCACTTACCCACAAGTTCGTGATTTCGTCACCCGTCGGCGACTAGAGAGAACCTCCATTCTGCCACTACACAACCTTTAGTGTATGGCCAAGAGATCACAAAATAGCCTTTACAAAGGGGCTACTATAATGTATGGAGCCACTGAGGTTTCATCGACAGGCTCAAACCTCCTTTCTCTCACCCACGGGCCCCCTCTTGTGCCATGCAGTTCCCAGGGCAGTCCTCCTCGACTCCCATTCCCGGCAGCATCCAATGGTCCATAACAAGCTAGCAACACATCTAATTAGTCAGCTAAGCCGCACCCATATTTGTCCTTGTTGTGACACTATTTTCCTGGCATGTTCTCGCATGAACCGGTCCTTAGATATAAGACAAGAAACCATCATCTCATTCAGCATAACCACGGACTAAGCTTGCCTAGATCTCCCTGATTTCATGCTCATTAACATCATCATGTTCTCATCATCTTTAATCTCTATGAGTGCAGTAGATAAACAAGTTTATTTCAGTTTTCCAGAATCCCGTAAGTTATGCGATGCAAAAGAGAAAACGACCATACCCGACTCAAGAAGTTCCCCAGCGACAAGGGTGGCTAACAAAGCTAGTAAAATCCTACTAAAGGGTTTCCCATCAAGTTGACACGAGCATGCAGTTTTCACAAGAAAAACAGTTCAAAAACATAGGATAAATATGGTCAAGGGGCACTTGCCTTGCTCCTGCGGTTTGTGTTGCTCCAACGTCTCGAAGTGTTGGTGCTGGAGGTCCTCGTAGATGTCCTCCTGAGCGTGTTCTTTTACTCACGAGCAAACAATACAACAATCAATATCATGCACAAGTTTTACTCAAGATGTGATGATGTGGATGCATGCAAATCCTACAGTGCAACCTATTGCAATAAGTTTGCATGTGTTCTTGCGAGTTCTAGCAAGTTTTCGTGGGGTTATACGATGAATGGTGCTGCTGGAAATCAGTGTGGACGTGGCTATGATCCTAGCTCAGGTAGTAGATCAATTCCACCGTCAAAACATAGACCGGAGCGGGATCTACTTACGTGCAGTAGCTCCTGGTCTTGGGGTGTGGTGTAACGGGTTTTGTGAAGACAGCAGCGACATGGTAATAGGGGTGACGTGACCTACCTCTCTTATTCCTCCTCTCCTCCTCTGCGGATGGCCTTCTCCTTGCAATGGCAGCAGCTGAGGTTTCAACTTGGGGCAGAACAGAGCTGTGGCCAGGGCAGGGCGCTGGGGTCTTCTTCTCCGGGACGATGAGGTGGGGCAGAGCTTCAATGGCGGCAAAAGGTGGTAGCAGAGGGGCGGCGACCAGGGCTGGCAGCAGGGGGGGCGACAGGTTTGGTTTTGGCAGGGGTGGCGGCCAGGGAGAGAAAGGTTTTATTTATAAGAGGGAAGATCTCCTACTCAGTTTGGAGGAGGAGAAGCACTCTTTCTCCGAGAGATGCAATCTCCTACTCAGTTTGGAGGAGGAGGACTCTTTCTCTATGATACGCAATCTTCTACTCAGTTTAGAGGAGGAGAAGGACTCTATCTCTATGATTATATGGAAGCTTTATCTCTAAGGTTTATCTAGAAGATTTATCTCTAAGGTTTATCTCCAAGATTCTTCTAGAAGATTTATCTCTAAGGTTAATCTCCAAGATTCTTCTAGAAGTTTTATCTCTAAAATTCTTCTAGAATCTTTATCTCTAAAATTATTCTAGAAGCTTTATCTCTAAGGTGCAGTCAGGGGGGATTTAATTTAGGGACATGCGGCCAGGGTTTTTTCCCATTTCTCTTCCCTTCTTAAGTGATCTCTACATGACAATGGATGTTACAGCGGCGTGCATGGCTCCCACTCAATGGTGGTACCCTCTAGGGGACCCCTCTCTTCATCGGGAGCTTCCTCCTCTATGTACCCACCTGTAACAATACTTCAACAACAAGCAGTGAGCACGAAGGCTCAGAAGACTAACCCGACGCCGCTAGAATATGAAACTCTACATGCTGGAATTTAGGTGTACCCTGGAAAGAATCTTTGCATAAAGACTCGCCTAATTACTTGAATCCTATTCTCAGGTTTTAGTCTCATGTAAAGTGGTAACCTTGTGCTAAGCGACATAGGAATTTCTGCAATCAAACAAGAAACACATCATTCCTATGTCCCCTGCCTAAGGTTGAAAAGAAACTTTCATTTGCTATATTCTAAATCACATCATTAGTGTCACCCATATTACTCGAACAGCAAGTTAATTCTATGACATCCATTCTGTTTATCTACGTCACGGCACAGTGAACAAGTGGTACTCACTTACCACGAGAGACGGCGATTATACTCAATTTACACCTGCAGGGTTCACCCTAAAAACACGTCACGCACACCTGTACTCGATGTTGCCTACAGCACATATCACGGACATTGTACGAGACAACCTTTCACCCGTTAGCCAATTGTTGAACCGGTCCTATCGTCCCGGGCAGGGGGTCCCTACGCTGAGCAACCATGGGCCCGCTATTGGATTTTCACCTTGCTTCCCTCAGTGAACCCCTTTGGACGAAAAACAATGCCTCAACCTCCAGCTACCCAAATTCCATTGGTTTCCCGGTTCCCATAATGCAGGTATGTCTTTGGTACAATTCTAGCTTGTTTAACAGGGCCGCACACGACGCGGTCCTCAACCGACACAAGCAGAGCTATGGCTCACAGGCCCCCAAAGTCCTGCTGCTCCTAACTTCTTCTTGGTCTCAATTTCAAGTCACGTGGATCATGATTTGTCTCATCAAACGAGTTGCGTACCCCTAAGCCTATCCTTGCGAGTAGTTCCAACTACTCAACTTTCAGAATCCTATACCAGTTGGAGCATAGCAGTGGCTACTGGAGGTTCATAACCTAGAATCAAACTCCCTGGTTTTCATGGTTATGCAATTGGTTTTCATTCAAAGACCTAATGCACACTCATTTAACTCATAGACTAAGTGTGAAAAATAAAACTTCATAAAATTGGTGTTAATGCAAACCAGAGCTTGCCTTGCTGTGAGTTGTCGATTAAATTCTCCTCTGGAGATATACAATCAAGAATCTCCTGGGCCTCTTCGATCTCAGCAACTACACGGTATAAGATGAACAATGCATGTCAAGTTCAAATGCAATTGTATTGAATTGAAGATGTAAAGACTCTAACTCGAGCTAGACCTCAGAATTTGTTCTGAAATTTTTACAGTGGCTTTGTGAATACCTAATCATAGCAATGGCCAAGTTTCATTTGAACGAAAGCTCAATCTAGCCCTGTACAAATAAATTCATGAAGGGCCATTATTAGTGGCTCTAAGTATTCATTGGGATTTTCATGAAACAAATATATACTTTATGGAAACTAGAATTTTTGATGGTTCTAATGGAAGTGGTTTCATGTAAATTGAGGAATCCTAGATAATTTTATAGCTAATGAAAGGTTTGACAAAATTCTGAAAATGTTTCTGCACATTTTCTATTTCCTCTGGGGAAGTTCACTTAATCACACAATTATGTGGAATTAATTAACTCAGATGGATCTTACATTTGGTATGTGACTCTGGGATATTAAAAGGAACATCCTAACCAAATTTAAGACTTTTCCACCAAGTGGATCTCCAGTTAAAATTCCTAACAGTTTAAAATTTAGGTATTTAACTCTGGAAAAAGAAGGGATTTAAAGGAATGAAATTTGTTCGATGGATAGTACTCAGAGAGAAGAATCCAACAAAAATTGTTTGTCTAATTTGGATATTCCAACAGAAAGTTATGTGGGTTTGAAGTTTGGAGGGAAATCTGAAAAAAGAAAAGGAAATGTTTAAATTTCTGCCAACGGGGCCCATGGCAGGTTCTTCTTCTACATCCCACCTAGTTCAGGGCGCGAGACGGACAGCAGTGGTGGAGCGACCCGTTCTCTGACAATTCTTGCTAATTCTCGACGCGGTTTTCACCTACATACTCCTTGGACCAAGGCGCAGCCGCTGGGCAACCCCTTGGAGCTCGACATCACCGGAAAAGTGGTCGGCGACGGTGGCGGCGGCTTTTAGCTCGGCGCCGACGATGAACAACCGACTCGAAGCCTAACTCAATGAATCTGTAGAGCACCACTAGGGTGTGGGGAAGCTGATTCTACATGAGCTCAAGCTGAAACCGCCGGGAAAGTAGACTTCACCGGTGACCCAACGTGTTTGAGCCAGCGGCGGTGGAATCATGGCGTACATCTTGAAGAATTGATGGTTTTCCCTAGGTTTGGTCTGAGGTGATAGTTGGATCTCTAGTTGCTCTAGCTAGACCAGAATTGTGGATGATCAATCACGGGTGATGAATTTCCCGATTTAATTCTATCGGTTCAACACCATAGCCAATACAAGAATTAAAATTCCGGCTCACCAGCGTTGAGAGAGGTCAAGGGAGTCTAGGATGAGGAACTATACATCATTGCTAACCTCTGTGCTCGTTTGATTGGGCCTAAAATGCTGTGGTTTGGCCGCACAACGAAGAACCGTGCCGGCAACTTGCTCTGTCCCGAGGAAGAGAAAATCTGTCGTGGTTCAGCTCGGGGAAGCCGGAACCAGGTCGGTGATGCGTCGAGGAGGTAGAGGAGGGTCGTGCGATCCTTTCTCCCTCCTCAGTTTGACATGAACAGCTTGGGAGTGAGTGGTCGACTGTGAAGGTGGTGGCGCGACGAGTGACGAGTGTGGCGGCTGTTCTTCTGTGCGAGGGCGACGAAGAATGCATGAAATGATCTTTTGGGACGCTCGGGCATCGGAGATAAGAAAATCTAGTGTCGATCGGTGGCAACAATCTGGGAGCAGGTCGTGGCAATGAGAATTCACTGTGGAGCCCACGCGTGTGACCAGAAGAACTGAGCTGTTCGGCTGTGAGGCGGTTCACTCGATTGTGTGGCTGCCAGATTGGTCCCACACTCAAATTTTTGTCCTTTGAAATTGAATTTCTACTGCTCAAATCATTTGGGACCCTACTGTCCTTTGTAATTCGCTCAGACCACCAAATTGGGGTTTAGGTTTTGAATGAATCAAAGTATACACTGGTTTGGTTGAATTTGCATCAAACATGCAAATCTGAAATTCAAACTCAGTTTTGAATTTAGCACTTTAGCTACTATCAAGATTAACCCCAAATGAGATGAAACTTGGTGGAGTAGCTCATAAAAATGTTCTGAGTTTGAATATGAATCAACCTATTGAAAAAATGTGATGAAAGTAGTTTGAATTTGAATCTGAAATCAAACTATCCCTTTTAATAATTGTATCCAAAAGTACCCCAAACATGTTTGGATTTGCATAAAACTTGGCATTAGAATTCCTAAGAATGTTTAGGACTTAATATGGAGATCAGTCTCTAAAGCTGACATGTTGGAGCTACATCTTTTGAATTGTGTATCTTCATCCTCTAATTATACTATTGATGGTGGTTACTCGCTCTTTAATCATGTTCATGTGATTGCTACAAAATGAGCTGTGGAGTGTGAGGTGATGAACATGTACCAAGCCAAAAACTTTGTCCTTTACAAAGATGAACCTCTGATAGCGATTGGGTGCTCGGAAGTTGGACGAGATCAGCCAGGCGATGAGTTGGCACGGTGGTGGGAAAACCAGGGCTCCAGGAAGAAGAACTCGTTGGTGTTCGGCAACGGCGCGGAGGAACTTCCTTTGCTGGTATCGAGGACATAGAGGAGGGTCTCATGATCCTTCCTATGGCCTCAGTTCAGCATGAACGGGTCGAGCGGTGCCGGTGACGGTGGCGGTGTGTGGCGCAAACGAGCAGCGATAAATAGGGCGCTGCGTGGATCGGCGGACCGGTGATGCACACAGGTGGTGGCAGCGATCGATCTCCGTGGCGTCCATGCATGAAGCACCGAGGCTTGAGCAGCTCGGCTGTGAGTCGATTCACTCAAAAGTCTGGCTGACAATGGGTCCCACAGTGCAACGTTTTATCCTCAACACTTAAATTCCTACTGCTGCAAATATTCGTGACCCCACTGCCCTTTCTATTTTCTTAAAACACAAAATCGACAATTTAGAATTTGAATGAATCAAGTTGTTGATTGGATTTGCTGAATTTGAATCAAACATGAATCTGAAGTTCAAGTTCAGTTTTGAATTGAGCACATTAGCTACTGTCAAGATTAATCCCAAATGAGTTGAAACTTGGTGGAGTAGCTAAGAAAACTGTGCTGAGTTTGAATATAAAGTGTAGGAGTGTGAGCTGCGACACTCCTCCCGGCCTGCTCGGAAGCAGCCCGTGAGTTTCTTTTTTTCCAGAGGGGCTTGGCGCCCTTCGCGACCTGGGCTTGAGGGAGCGGATGAACACAGATATTTATGTGGTTTGGGCCGCCAGAGCGTAATACCCTATGTCCACGGGAGTGCTTGTTCTATTGCTTAAGCATGAGTGCTTGTGAGCTGTGGAATCTAAGGTGCGAAATCGGGAACCCTCTGTGGGGTGGTCACCCCGGTCCTTTTATAGTTCAAGGCCGGGGTGGTTACAATAAGACTTGGGGCCCGACAGGTGGCCCCAGATCTAAGTAACTCTCTACACGATCTAGGGCTTTGTCCTCTGAGTAGAGTGGCCGGCGGCAGAGTTAAGTCCCACCGTCTGGCGCGCTGAGCGTGCCTGACCGTTTGTCAGATGATGATGAAGACGCCGTCTTGTTGCCCCGTCTTCTCGCCCTGCTTGGGCGGCTGCGTGCCGTTGGGCGGCACTGTACCGCTGTCACGGCTTGCTGTCCTGTCCTGTCACCGTAATGGCGAATGGGCCACGGACGGAGGCGTGTGCTGTGCGCCATGCTTCTGGGGACGGCGCAAGACTTGAATGCGAAGCCTGACAGCTTACTTCCTTCTTTACTTTGTCGACCTATGGCCCACAAAGGATCGTGGGGCACATGGTGGATCTGGAGCCCTTATCGATGGCTTGGTGCCAGGGGACACGCGGCAGCCCCGGACCTCACCTCAGCAGGGAGGCTCGGGCCGGAGCCCATGGCACGTGTCTGCACCGGATCTGTCCTCAGCAGGGAGGCGGCTCGGAGCCAGGGGGCACGTGTCAGCCCCGGCCCTCACCTCAGTGGGGAGGCTCAAGCGGGAGCCCAAGCCACGTGTCTGCACCAGAGCTGTCCTTAGCAGGGAGGCGGTTCGGAGCCAGGGGTCACGTGTCGGCCCCGGACCTCACCTCAGCAGGGAGGCTCGAGAGGGAGCACAGGACACGTGTCTGCACCGGAGCTGTCCTCAGCTAGGCGGTGGCTCGGAGCCAGGGGACACATGTCAACTCTGGTCCTCACCCCAACGGGGAGGCTCGGGCCAGAGACAAGGGCACATGTCAGCTCCAGAGCTCATGCACAGGTGGTTGCCCCAGGGCTGACCATGGGAACAAGAGCACGTGGCATACGCTGGGGCCCGTCTCAGAGGGGAGGCAGGGCCCAGGCTGTCTTTTACCCAATACGCTGGGGTACCCGGTCTGCAGGATACGTACAATGGCCCCCGGGCCCATCTTGGAGGAGGCATTGAGCCTGCAGGTGGGGCCCCCATCTCTCCCGCGTGGTGATTTTTAACATGTGCTTTGGAAACCAAAGCGGTGGCGAAATTTTCACGTAGTGGACGAGTGGATGTACGTGGGAGACGAAAAAGCTGCACGTCGATGGCGTAGTGGCAATATCAACCAGTCGAAGTTGCAGGACATCGTTGGTGTAGTGGACGCGTGCTCGCTCCTGACTGGTGGGTTGGCGACGTGCTCGAGAGGTTGCCTTGGGGCTTTTACTGCAGCAGCCTTTGGGTCGCCCGCCGCAGCTCCACCGTGCCAATTTTCCCGGGAACCGCCGGACGTTCCCGAGAAGTTACCCACCTGGACCCCAGTGTCTGATGGGTGGGCCTGGGCCCTACTCATCGTTGGGGGAGGCAGGTAACCCACGACGTGGGGCGATGGAAAGCCAAACGTCGCGCCTGTTGCCCCGCCAGAGGTTACAGACGTATAAAGGGAATCCTTCCGGAGAAGGACGGTTCCCTTCTGCCTTTTGCAACCTCCGCCTTGTTCCTGCGCACTCGAAGCACCTGATCCTCAGTGCTCAAAACCTTTCCTCGCCACCATGTCTTCGAGCCACTTTTAACACGGGCCCCGAGGCCACCCAACTGGTGGATGCGGATGCCTATGATAGCAGTGCGGCTGCGGCTGGGCGGGCTGTTAGCCCTACTCCTCTCCCTTCGCAAGTTGCCATGGTGGAAACCCCTCCAGTGGGTGAAGAGCCAGAGGGTGTCGAGGCAGTACCTCGCCTGACGATGCCAAACACTACAGGAAATAGGTCAACATACGACGGCCAATTTAACATACGACGGCCAGCCGTTGTATATAACCTTATATATGACAGCCCAAAGAGGACGTCGTATATAAGTTTATATATGCTGGTACAGCCGTCGTTTGTGACATGGCTGTCGTAAATAGAACTAATATACGACAGCCAGCCCTGGAACGTCGTATGTTAGTCTGGCCGTCATATATAGTCCCTATATACAGCCTGTCGGGCCCAACCCTAACTTGTTTCCTCACACGCCGCCGCCTGCCTCAATCTCGCGCCGCCGCCCCGCGCCGCCGCCCTCCCTGCGTTGCCGACCTCCCAGCGCCATCACCCCGCGCCGCCGCCGCCCCCACGCCGCCGGCCCCGAACCGCCGCCGCCGCCCGCACGCAGCCGCCCTCCCCGCGCCCCCATCCCCGCGCCGTCGCCCACTGTCCCCTTGGCGTCACCGATGCCCCACGCCACCGCTGCCTGCTCTCCCAGCGCCGCCGCTGCGTCGCCTCCCTCCCCGTGCCTCCGCCCGCTTTCCCCTTGCAGCCGCCCCACGTCGCCGCCGCCCCACGCCGCCGGGCTCTCTGAGCCGCTGTCACGGCCATCCATCACCGCCCGTCGCCCTCACCGACTGTTGCACTCGTCGCAAGTAATTTTTTTCAGCTATTTCAATTACTTGATAATTACTCTAATTATTTGATAATTATGCTCATGTAGTTAGAATAGTAGTTCAGAATTTTGCTAATTAGTTGTCCATTGCAAATTACTTGTTATTATATATGCTTAGGTTTAGGTTAATAATGTTTAGGATTTATTGTTGTTATGTTAATCGTGCTTAATAATGCTTAATCATGTTTATTGTTGTGATGTTAATCATGCTTAATCATGTTACATAGTGCTTATGTTTATGTTAATAAAGCATGATCGTATATTCTTATGTTAAGAAATTTGTTATGTTTAGAAGATGCATAGATTTGTTAACGTTAAAACCGGCACAACTCGATTAGGGCACGTCAATGCACATTTAGTGTGTCATGTTGTGAGCTAGTCGACTAACCCTAAAGCCTTCGTAAGTTAACGGCAGGCCCCGGCGGGGCATAACCAAGGTTCACAAGTTGCCTAATCGACCCTAGTCGTCTAGGTACCGATAAGGTCGACTAATCGACCCTAATCAATGCCTAGTGGTCCTCAGATCATCCTCTGTGTTCTCATGTCAATACCAAGTCGATACAGAGGGCAAGGAGCACACAAGGGGCCAGAGGCAACGGACACAGGACCGGAGGTGGCCATACGGCAGTGGTGGGCTGCGGCAGGATGCGAGCTGCGGCGGCAGCTGGAGCCTGCACTAGGGCGCGGCACAGTCGGGACTCGCGTGGCGGTGGATGAGCAACCGGGACACGAACGGTGGCAGCTGAGCAATCGGGACTCGGACGGTTGGGGCTGAGTCGGTGCTTGGACGGATTGGAGAGGATTTGCGCTAGGCCAGGCCATGGAAGTCCACTGGATCTAAACCGTCAGATGATATCTGACGGTCCTGATTTCATATTGTGTTATATTAAAAAAAGCCTCCATCCTAACCCTAACCCATTCCTCCATCCTAACCCTAAGTCACCAGTGACGGTGGCAGACAAATGATGGCGGTGACCAGGTGATGGTGGATGTTGCGGAGGCGTCGGCGGCCGGGCGACGGCGACTATAGGGGCACCGACGGCTGCAGAGGCGATGGCGGTTGCAGGGGTGTCGGCGGCTGGTCGATTGCGGGAGTGGGGGCGCCTGAGGTCGAGCGACAGCGGCCGGAAGCATCATTCAGTATGTCGTCCTATCGATGGAGCCTTCTTGTTGGACGACTAGATTTCTAATTGTCCTGATCGGGTCGACGGACATAATCGTGCTCACAATAAGTTGGTGGTCCTGTGCAATATAGATGGATGTACCATATTGAAAGAGCATTGAGATATCTGAAAACTATGGTTGGCAATAGAGCAAGGGTTGAAGGGTGCATTGCCGAAACATTTACCCTAAAGGAATTAGGTTACTTATCTAGTTTCTACTTTCTAGAGGAAAACAATGTCAATATTTTGGCAATGCGATACAATGTAGATGACGAACCACCAGTTAGTGATCTCTCAATTTTTGAATCGAGGGGAACTAATATTGGCAGCAGCACGACATACGATTTTACTAAAAGAGAAAGGACTGCTCCTTTACTCTACATGTATACTAATATCGATGGCATGGAGAAATATTTCGAGTAAGTATTTCTCTTACATTTATGATGATTATTCTATTTACCAATACATATATTTTAATGTCGACAACATATGTTTTGTGTGTACAGCGAGTTCCACAACCAAAACAGAAAACATAGGCATCAACCTGGGAGGAAGCAAGTAGAAACGATGCGAAGGGTTCGATTGGGAAAACTCCCCCAACATCGACCCTCAATCCGCATATGCAAGCGGAGGTGGAAAAGCACACAGAAGGTGAGTTTATTTATTTTCATTGTTTTCAATTCAAGATTTGATTTTCCCTTGAATTGATTCATTTTTTTGTAGACTTGCCATATTCTCTAGAGTCGTCGACTCCGGGAAGGCATGACATGAGAGGTGGCTCCTCGCAGTCTTCGGCTACTGGCGCAGGCTCCTCCAGTCGCCGTGTCACCGAGAGAGATCTCGAGGTGATGGTGCTTCGGGAGAGCTTGGCCTGGCAGGAGGAGGACTTGGCGAGGGAGCGAGAGAGCAATAGGGCTACCATGGCGTACCATGCGTCCTATATGGCACAGATGCAAGCGGCAATGGAAGTAAGAAACATACAATTGTACTTTAATTACATTGCATTTCAATAAAATATAAATTGTAATGTTTGAAATGACAGGCGCTAGCTCAACAGCAAGGGCAGAAAATCCAGATACCGTTGTGGCAGGCACCACCGTCCATGCTGCAGCCGACGCCACTACAAGAGCAGTTTCCTGGAGTATAAGTACATAAAGGAAGTTACATTAAGTTCAACTAAACAATTGAAAACAAAACACCGTTGTAAACTTATACATATGTCACCGTGTTTCGCATGGATCAGGGACGGAGGCTCAGACTCCATCGCCACAGCTACGGGCACCAGGTTCGCCGCGTCAGGATGTCTTCTTCGCCTCCGGAGGTAGTGGACGGGCTAGTAATGAGTAGCTTCGTGAATCCGTTTTTAATTGTGGATGTGATGACTTCGTGATTGTGGATGTACTATTGCACTTTGTGATTGTGGATGTGGATGTGATGTTCTCAATGTGAACTGTTTTGTGATTGCCTGTGTAGCTGGCCATCGAGCCAGGTTAGCCATTTCTGCTTTTTTAAAAAAAATGGAAAACCTTATTTACGACGGCCTGTATGAATTATATACGAACGTGTCTATACAGGGCCGTCGTATATAAGCCTAAATAATATACGACGGCTAGGCCCAGACCGTTGTATATAAGAGCTTATATACGACAGCGAGGGCCCAAAACCGTCATATATAAGGGCCCAGCCCACTGGCCCTTTTATACGAAACGGGCCATCGTAAATTAGAGACCGTCATATATATAAACTTATATACGACGGTGCCGTCGTATATAAGATTATATAACAAGGTATATACGACGGCCACAAACCATCGTATATAATCTCCATCCGTCATATATAGATTATATACGACAGCTTTGGACTTATATACGACGGTTTCGGCAGTCGTATGCTGACGGAAATCCTGTAGTGAAAGGCTGTCCTTGTCCCCAAGGCCGCAAGGGTCGTCCGCTCTAGCCTGGACCAGATACAGGACACACTCAAGCAAGAGTGGGCCGAGCTGAGCTCTGAGCGGGAGCGCCTCCAGGACCGGGACAACATGCTAAAGGCATGGGTCCAGTCTGCCAGGGCGAAGGCTCGAGCTTGGGAGGAGCGGCTTGAGGCTCGGGAGGAGGTGCTGCAGGATACAGAGGCCGCCGTCACAGCCCTCGAAAGGAATGCGGCAATCCTCCATACTGAGGTTGTGAGCCTCCATGCGTCTGCCGATGCACGTCTCGCAGCCCTGACGGAGCTCTGAGACTGCAGAGGTGAAGGAGAGTGTATAATCCCCAAAAAGTGGTAGCAAGAAAAATTCAGCTCATGTACACTTACGAAAAATGAGGGGAATTAAAACTTTGAATTATAACGGTGTAAGTTCAATGTGGTGATTCAAACTTCCCAAAACTTCCAAACATGGAGATCTAAATTCATAACTTGGGTCTTCATATATCAAATATTCATCCTTCCAAATTTCAGCTCATTTGGAGAGTTTTTAATATTTGTTTGGGATTAAAAGAGGAAGCCCTCTAATCTGAATTTCAAATTCAGTTTCAAATTCCAATTTCCTCAATTTGCAAATTTGGGTCCACAAATGTGTTCTCCACATTTGAATTAGCAGCCATGCCAAAAATCAGAAACTTTGGAGTTGGTTTGCTATGTTTTGGAACAATGCAAAAGCAAGAAATTAAAATTCCATTTCAAATTCAAATGATCAAATACAATTTAAACTCCAACCAGAATTCAAACCATTTGAATTCAGCAAATTTAAACCATGACTTGGGGTGGAAGTATGGACTTTAATTCTGAGTAGCTGGGGTAAAAATATCAGAGAAAAATTTGATTAAAAGAGGAGGAGGTGGGACCCAGTAGTCAGCCTCACAACAGAGCTACCGCCTCTGTTTTGCTTCAGCCGGTCGCCGAGGCGCCGCCAGCTCCCGGCGCGACCCGCTCCCGAGGCCCTCCACCGCGCCACCTCCTGTTTCCCTCGCAGTTGCACATCCTGATCACCACGCCAAGTGCCACAGCCCCGTTTCGTTTACTCAGTTCGCCGGGCTGTGTTTCCTCCCGCACGCAAGAGCTCGTTCCGCGCCATCTCTGCTCGCGCTAGTCTCAGCCACCCCGACCTTGATTGCTCAAACTCCCAACAGCAAAGAGCTGCGCCCACCAGTGCTCTAGCCAGCCAGCCCTTCTCCTCCACGGTGCCAAGCTTGTTTGCACAGGAAAACGGCGAAGTTGCTGCGGTTCTCGGGTAAACACTGAAAAACCGAGCAAGGTCGCCGTGGACAGCTCACACCACGCAAGATCACACCAAAGCAAGCCATCCCCTCGGTGCACCCTCGACCCTAGCTTCTCAAGCCCAAAAACTCAGCCCTAGCCGTTGATCACAGAAGGAGAAATTTTGAGTTTTTCTCCCTGGCGGTACAAACAAACCCCGAGGTAGGAATTTGCCAAATTCTTCGTTAATTCGTGTTCTTTTTTATTTAAACTATGCACAAAGCTTCCTAACTACTTGGCGCACTTCTTCCATTGATTTTAGACCTAAATATGGGGTGTAGAGGGAGAATTTCCATGTCTTGTCCATGGCGCACCACCGGACCCCCTCGGGCGCACGGTGCCGATGGGTTTGCAGCACCCCTCGATCTGTTTAGACTCCATGTCGAGCTTCTACACCATCCACTGATGCTCTAGAGCCAAAAACCCGATCATTTGGTGAAGGCATGGGCCGCCACGACCTCGCCGGAGACCTAGGTTTCACTGTTGCCGGTGCGCGGTGATTTCCGGCGAGCTACGGCCGCCGGCGACCCTCCCAGAGAGTTCAGCGGGTTGTAACAGGAGGGAGCGGCGACTAGGAGGCCGGGAGGTGGCCGGAAAATGGCTTCCGGTGACCCTCGCTGGAGCAAGCCGCCGGCTTCTCTGTTTTGGCGCGAGGTAGAAGACGAGAACTAGAGAGTGGGACCCACGGGCAGTGTTTAAACTTTTTCCAGATTTTCCTACTCTAGTGCAAACTTTGGAGAGCCATAACTTTGTGTAGGAACCTCCAAAAATTGTGAAACCAATTTTGTTGGAATCCTCATGAGGAGTACTTAACGGAGAAACAAATTGCTCGCTGGAAACGCCCAGGAATTTCTTTAGAACTGTTTTTAACAAATCTTTGGAGATTTATTTCAGGAGCAATTCTTTATGAAACATTACCAAATTTGGGAAGCAAATCCATTTCATAGTTACTGATCTGCAGTAAAAAATTGAGCTCCATTGGAGTTCATTTGCTAGGCTAAATTGCCTTCCAAAGTTCAGCCCTTATTTGGAAATTCAAATTTAAACAAAAACTTTTTCAGACCTCCTATCCAACTTCAAAATTTCATATCTCTATGTTGGTAGCTCCAAAAATGGTGAAACAAATTTTGTTAGAACCATGGAATCCTACCCTAATCAGATCTTCTACTGTTAGTCATGTGAAAGCTCCTGATTTGGGCTAAAAATTCAGAGAAGCCTTGTACTTGTAGGAATTTTGGAGACTACATCGTGCAATGACATTTTTCCAAATTTTGCTCAGATCATCCTTAGAGAGTCTAGTATCCACTGGAAAAATCCCAAAGCCAATTAAGGATCCTAAAAAGCAGTAGCTATGAATAGAAGTTACTTCTTATAAGTCCTTAATACTTATACATATATTTTGCTACATTTCATTTAGTGACCGAAGTTGAGGACGCACCGGAGCCCTTGGACGTCCTCCCACCAGAAGCTGACTTCCCATTTAACTCGCAACCAGGCAAGCCCCGGTTTGCATTTAAGTACCTTTTATAAAGTTTTTCATTTCTATCACTTATGTATAGGTTGAAATGTATGCATTAGAGTTAGGGTGATTGAAACCCCACTTGCATACCTTTTAAATCCTATGGAGGGTTGGGTACTTTACAGACTCAACGAGTATAGAAAGCCGTGCTAATATGCTTAGGATCTCGATAGAAGTCGAGTAGTTGGAATCTACTCGCGGGGTAAGGTTTTATAACACGGTTTGGTCAGAATAGAAAATGGCTTATGAGTGGTGAAAATAAGACCCAGCAGGGGGGATAGGAAACAGTGAGCAGAGGTCTCACGTGCGTAGCCCTGTTGGTGTTGATTGAGTACCGAGTCGTGTGCGGGCCTGCTGAACATGTATCGAATAGTACCGGTTGGCATACTGACATAAGCAGGAAACAGATGTAATTGGTTAACCTGGGTGCCGAGGCTTACCCAACTGTAAATAGGAGTGGGTTGAGGGTAGCAAGGTTTAAATCTGGCGGTGGGCACAGTCATGCTCCACGCGGGGACCTCCTGCCCGTTACGGATGGACCGGTTCGGCATTTGGGTTGCCTTTGAAAGGTTGCTGCATACAACAGAGTAGGAAGGGGTGTGGAATCACGCATCTGAAAGTGAGTGTATGCAATGTGTTTTCTGGGTATCTCCTGATTGCAATCACCATCCCTCGCGGTTATTTGAGTACCGCTTGTTCTCTGTTCTGTGATGTAGTAAGAAGAGCAATAAGCCAGATGAATGATAATATGCTGTGATGAACTATTACTGTTTGGAAACCATGTCTGCTGTAGACACAGAGCTAATTAAGTTTATCCTCCACTTTGGGCATCACCACATCGGGGGAAAGCGTGACATGACCCCATTGGTCCTGTCGAGCCAGGATCACGCTGAGGGGTGCTGCGTTGCACAGCACCGTATAAAACACGTCAAAGATACAAAGCGGAAACAGAAATTTTATTACATAAACAAGTTTATGAACTTGTTTACATCAAAATAAATTTAGTCTACACTCGCGGGCGTAGACTAAGCATCAAGTGCACATTCAGCCCTTGAACGTGTCCTTGCTAGCACACACGCACACTAACTCTGCGGCGTGCACGACTCCGACTCGACGGGGTTCCCCTCCTGGGGTTCCGTCTCCTCTTCGGGAGTCCCTTCCTCATAGAACCCTGCAAAAGATTCAAACACAAGCAGTGAGCACGAAGGCTCAGCAAGTCTGACCCGTCTCACCTAAACATGGAACTTCTACATGAGGGTAATGGGTTACATGAGGTAAAAATCAGTTGCAAGGACTCGCCTAATTAGTAGAACCTTACTTTCAAGTTTTAGCAGCAGGTTGTGGAGAACCTTACGCTAAGGCACATGAGAGAGCCGCAATCAAACAAGAAACGCATTTCTCTCATGTACTTTGCCCAAAGTTGAAAAGAACTTTAGTTAGCTCTAAGCTACAGCATATCATTAACAATCAATGTCCAGCTTTCAATCAGCAACATTTTATCATGTAACTAGCCTGTTCTTTCTACGTCACGGTACAGTGAACAAGTGGTACTCACTGACCGCGAGGGACGGCGATTATAATCGATTTACACCTGCAGGGTTACCCGAATAATCCGTCACGTACGCCCGTACTCGATGTTGCCTACAACAACCATCATGGACGCCGTACGCAACTACCTTTCACCCGTTAGCCAAATGTTGAACCGGTCCAATCGTCCCGAGCAAGAGGTCTCTGCACGCGCATCTCAGTGCCGCCAGCCGATTTACACCTCGAGCTCTCAACCTACCCTCTGAACGACCAGCTATGCCTCAACACCCAGCTACCCGAGTTACATCGGTTTCCCGGTTCCCATATAGCAGGTTGGACTTTGGTACTATTCTAGCTTGTTCAACAGGCCCGCACACGGCTCGGTCCTCAATCGACACAAGCGGAGCTACAGCACACAGGCCCCAAAGTCCTGCTGCCCTTACCCTCCGCTTGTTCTCATTTTCTTGCCATGTGTTTCATGTGCTATCACTACCCGAGTCGAGTGCCTCTAGTCTATGCTCGCGAGTAGTTCCAACTACTCGACTTGTACCGAATCCTACTCTATCTTAGCATTGCAGTATCTATCAGGGTTTGCAATCCTAAACCCAACCCATGGTTTTCTTGGCTATGCAGTTGGGTTTCCAATCAAGACTCTAATGCAAAGAATCATAATAATCAAGTAAGTACTCAAAACAAGAAAAATTTGTAAAACGGTTAATGCAAACCGGAGCTTGCCTTGCTGCTCTTGGTCGTAGGCTAGCTGTTCCTCCGGAGTAACAAAGTCTAGGACTTCGGGTTCCTCCTCGACCTTAGCGACTACATGATAAGAGCAATATATGTATCAATTTAAATGCATTTATATTAACTTTGAAGTTGTGAAGTCTATAACCCTTGCTAGACAGACCTAATGACTGTGAAACTTTTAATGTGGCTTGGTTACAACCTAAACAGAGACTTGGTCAAGTTTTATTTGCAGCAAAGCTCATTTGAGCCCTCCACAATTAATTATGTCCTTGACCTTAATTGGAACTCTTAGGGTGTTCTAGGAATTTTCATGAAGCAAACTATGACTTTCTGAAAACTAGATTTTCAGAGGGTTCTAATGGAGTTGGTCTCACTTAATTTGAAGGTTCCTAGCTAAAGTTATGAGCTAAACAATTTCAGAGAAATTTCTGAAAATGTTTCTGAACATTTTCTATTTTCTCTGGAACAGTTTCACTAATCACACCATTAGGTGGATCAGATGAGCTCAAATGGATCTGAAATTTTTATGGTAGTTCAAGGATATTTTGGTGAACGTCCCAGCAAAATTTCAGGATTTTCCTCCAAAGGGTTCTCCAGTTAAAATTCCTAACAATTTAAATTTGAGGAATTAATTCTGGAGAATTAAGGGTTTTCATGAAATGAAACTTGATTTACTGGAATGTACTCGGAGAGCTGAATCCAGCAAAATTTGGTTCACTCAATTTGGAGCTTTCTAGCCAAAGTTATGAGGATTTGAAGTTTGAAGGAAATCTGAAAATCGGGGAAAAGTTTAAACTCGCGCGTGGGCCCAGGGGACACGCGTCGCACGCTGACGCGACAGCACACCGCGACCCACAATGATTTTGCGCGCCAGAAAACCTGATCCCGGCCGCAGCCGGATCCCGATTCAAAATATCTCCCGCTGACAGCTGGGGTCCACCCCTTCTTCAACCTCGCGACGCCCGCGCTTCGCCGCCGAGGGACCTCGCCGGAGAGCTCGCCGCCGACTGCTGTACAGCTCCAAACTTCTCGATTCTGGCCGCCCCTGCCTACTTTTACTCGGGGAACAGGATTCTAGGGTCAGCTGCTCCTGACAATGGCCGGAGCATGGTCGGCGACGAGCCGCCACCTCGTAAAGACTTCGGCCATGTCGGCTGACTTCCCTAGCACCCCAACTACTCGAGCAAGCGGTCGGGAAGCATCAGTGGACCTCAGGGAAGGTCGACATGAGCTTGAGGCAGCTCGGGGAAGGCCCGAAGTAGGTCCTCACCGTGCGCCCGATGCCGCCCGTTCATTCCGCCATTGGTAGACCTCGAATTATGCCGGGTACAGAGGTTCTCCGGCCAAGAGTTGTGAAGGCAACTTGTGCGTTACCGTGTCTAGCTTGTGTGAGAGCGGATTGAGACCCTCTAATCCTTTCTAGAGCACGAATTTGACAGAACCGCACCCGAAGGTCGTTCTGCACACAGAAAGGGGAAAAATGGAAATTCACCGCCGGTGAGCAACCACTCGAGCTGTGGCTCGGGGATGAGCAGCACCGGTCACCAGCGCGTCCAAGGGTGCCTTGGCTCGGGCGTGACAACGCCCTGGTTGGGCTGTCCACGGGAGCCCGACGTGCGGCAGTTCCAAGTCCCAAATTTGATCTTTCGGCACAGCCGATATCAATCGGTTTCAACGGAATTCTAGCAACGGGGAGGACGGAGGAAGGTCTCTAGTACCTTGCTGGTGCTCTGGAGTGGACGGAGGGAGCTGCGATCGGCGTTCTCCGATCGATTCCGAACTGCAGAAATTTTCGTCCAGCGCTGAGTTCTTGCGGGGAAGAACGGCGGTGCCTCGGCCGGGGAGGGGGGCAGGCGTCTTAAGAAGGCTCTGCACCGCCTCACGCCCGCGCGTGGGCAAGCAGCTGCTGGCGCGGCGGCTGCCCTCGGTGGCGATCACCGCTGCGGCTCGGCCACCCGAGTGAAAAAGTCTCTGTCGGTTTGATCTGAGCAGTGGCTGACATGTGGGTCCCACTTCCAGTTTTAACCTCTGAAATTTACTCCTAATCACTGTTGTAAACAGTGAACCCCATACTACCCTTGGCAACTCAAATGATTCACCCATGAGCCATTTGAATTGATCAAAGTTCAAATGAGGTTTGGTTTGAATGAATTTCAGCACAAGTTCAGTTTGAAATTCAAATAAAGTTTGAATTTCTCCCACTTAGCTCATGTCAAGATCAACTCCAAATGGAGTGAAAATTGGTGTGTGAGCTCACAAAAATGTGCTGAGTAAGAATATGCCTCCCACTTTTAAATTCATGGGATAAAAACAGTTTGAATTTGAATATGTTTTCAAACTGCCCTCTTCCTAACTATACCCAAAATGACCTCAAAAAGGTTTTGAATTTGGGTGAAACTTGGCATGGACATCCTTAGCAAAGTGTAGGAGTTTTCATATGTCCAGCCCATCTATATCACATGTGGGAAATACCACTCTTGCAATGTGTGAGTTTGTTCTCTAATGAGCATGTTGATAATTGTTACTTGCTCTTCATTTGTGTTCATCATCCTTCCTCAAATGAGGTGTGGTGATGAACACTGCAAATGTGTGTCAAAAACTGAGGCCCTTACATTCCTCCCCCCTTAAAAGAATCTCGTCCCGAGATTATAAGGTGATAATGAGAGAGAGGACGGTGGAAAATTACCGGATATGCGACGTGAAAAAGTCGGGGTAGTTAGTGCGAAGGAATTCTTCGCTCTCCCATGTCGCTTCATCCATGGAGTGATTACTCCATAGAACCTTGTAGAACCACAACGTACGGTTGCGTGTGGTTCGGGCCTTTTCATCAATAATCTGCACCGGTTCCTCCCGATAGGTGAGATCCGGTTGCAGTTCTTCAATGTCTTCCAGCTGAACGGTAGTTGATAGCTTGAGACACTTCCTCAGCTGGGAAACGTGAAAGACGTCGTGCACACCGGAAAGTGCTTCTGGTAACTTCAGCCGGTATGCCACTGATCCACATCTCTCGGTAATCTGAAATGGACCGATGAATCGGGGTGCCAACTTTCCTCTCACCCCAAATCTGTTTACGCCCTTCATTGGAGACACCCGTAGGTATACGTGATCTCCAACTTCTAATTGTAATGGGCGCCTTCTCCGGTCCGCATACTGCTTCTGATGGGATTGAGCCGCTTTTAGGTTCGCTTGAATTAGTCGAACCTTTTCTTCCGCGTTGTTGACGAGGTCAATCCCGAAGGTAACCCTTTCGCCAGACTCACACCAGTTCAAAGGTGTGCGGCATTTCCTCCCGTATAACGCCTCGTAAGGTGCCATCTTGATGCTGGCTTGGTACCCATTATTGTACGAGAACTCGGCTAACGGCAAGTGATCATCCCAATTCTTGCCGTGGTTGATAGCGCAAGCTCGTAACATGTCTTCTAAGATTTGATTTACCCGCTCTGTTTGCCCATCCATCTGCGGGTGGTATGCTGAACTACGGATCAGCTTCGTCCCCAAGGCAGCGTGCAGCTGCTCCCAAAAACGGGACACAAATAAAGTGCCCCGATCCGAAATGATAGTACGGGGTACGGCATACAAGCATAGGATCCGTGAGATGTACAGTTCAGCGTACTTCTTGGCGTTGTAGTTGGTGTTGACCGGGATGAAATGGGCAACTTTGGTGAGCCGATCGACGATCACCCACACCGAATCATGTTTCTGCAAGGTGGTGGGTAAACCGACGATGAAGTCCATGCTCACATCCTCCCACTTCCAGGCAGGAATGCCCAGTGGTTGCAACAGTCCCGGTTTCCGCATGTGGTCTGCCTTCACCCTTCGACATGTATCACACTCAGATACGTATTTTGCAGTCTCACGCTTCATCCGTGTCCACCAAAACTTGCTTCTGAGTTCTTGATACATTTTGTTGCTGCCGGGGTGAATAGAAAACTTTGATAAGTGAGCCTCATCAAAGATTTTCTTCTGTAACTCCGGGTTTCGGGGTACGCCGATCCGGTCCTTGAACCATAGGACGCCGTCTCCGTCCTTCCGGAAACATTTCAGCCCCCTACTGTCTACACGTCTCCGTAAATGCGACATGCCCTTGTCATGTTTCTGAGCATCCGCTATCTCTTCATGTATGGTGGGGATCAAAGCTAGGTTGTAGAGAGCTCCGTGTGGAATCACATGTAGTGGTGGTTCGCTCTCTTCCAACGGTGTGATGGTCAGATTGTTGACGTGTGACTTGCGGCTCAGCGCATCTGCCACTACGTTTGCTTTGCCCGGATGATAATGGATCTCTATTTCGTAATCCTTTATCAGTTCTAACCATCTTCGTTGCCTCATGTTCAGCTTCTTCTGAGTGAATATGTACTTGAGGCTTTTGTGGTCGGTATATAAATGTACGAGGTTACCGAGTAGGTAGTGCCTCCACATTTTTAGTGCAAGTACCACGGCAGCGAGCTCCAAGTCGTGAGTTGGATAATTTTGCTCATGGTTTCTAAGCTGCCGTGATCCATATGCGACCACTCTTTGGTCTTGCATCAGCACACATCCGAGCCCAATGCCGGATGCATCGCAGTACACATCGAACGGTTTTATGGTGTCTGGCTGCGCCAAAACCGGTGCTGATGTCAGGTGCTTGACTAAAGCCTTGAATGCTGCTTCACATGCTGGACTCCAAACATATTTGGTAGCCTTCTTCAGCAGCTCTGTCATTGGCTTGGCAATCTTTGAGAAGTTCGGTATGAACCTCCGATAATATCCCGCGAGTCCGAGGAAACTCCGTACCTCGTGAACAGTTCTCGGGGATTTCCAATTCAGCACTTGAGTGATCTTGCTCGGGTCCACAGCGATACCCTCCGCTGAGATGATATGCCCGAGGAAAGGCACTTGCGATATCCAAAACTCGCATTTGCTGAACTTTGCGTATAACTTGTGATCCCGCAGCCGTTGCAAGACTATACGCAGATGTTTCTTGTGATCTTCCTCCGACTTGGAATATACCAGGATGTCGTCGATGAAGACCACGACAAACTTGTCCAGCTCCGGCATGAATACCGAGTTCATTAAGTACATGAAGTGAGCTGGAGCATTGGTGAGGCCGAAGGACATGACCAGGTACTCATAAAGTCCGTACCTCGTCGTGAAAGCCGTCTTCGGAATGTCCTCAGCCCTTATCTTAATCTGATGGTACCCGGATCTTAAATCCATCTTGGAAAAGATCTTTGCTTCGACCAACTGATCAAACAACATGTCGATCCGTGGCAACGGGTACATGTTCTTGATGGTTACGGCATTTAATGGACGATAGTCCATGCAAAGCCGCAACGTCTCATCCTTCTTCTTGACAAATAATGCCGAACAACCCCATGGCGAGGAGCTCGGCCTAATAAAACCCTTCCCCAGAAGGTCCGTGAGCTGAGTCTTCAGTTCATCCAACTCCTTGGGCGCCATCTTGTACGGCCTCCGGGATATCGGCATGGTTCCCGGTGCGAGTTCAATCTTGAACTCCACCTCTCTATCAGACGGCATCCCCGGCAAATCGTCCGGGAATACATCAGGGAACTCTCGGACCACTGGAATATCCTCCAATCTGATGGTTGTGGCCTGATAGACACTTGGAAGTTTTATTTCTGGACTGTCCAGAAATAATGAGTGAGGCTCGTGCACTTCTGAGTTCAAGTGCACGACTCGGAGGACGGTGTCTAAAACAGCGCCGTGGCGGTTTAACCACAGCATCCCTAATATGACATCGACCTTTTGTCCCTCTAAGATTATGAGAGACGTAGGGTAAACTCTACCCTCTAAGCACAATGGCGCTTTTGGGACCATCATGCTTGCTGAAATTTTCCCACCCGGTGAACAGATCACATAAGGACTATCGGTGGGTAGTATTTGCAAGCTATATTTATCAATGAAAGCTTGGCTAATGAAGCTATGCGTGGCGCCTGAATCAAATAGTACTATAGCGGGATGCTGGTGGAGTTGGAACATACCCGCAAGGATTGGCTCGCCCTCCGGCACGTCCTCAATGGCAAGCTGGTGGACGGTGCCGGGCCTAGGGTTTGCCCGCCGCGCATTAGTAGGGTTCCGGGGTTGATTCCTCCCCGGAAACTGTGGTGCCACTCCGCCACCTTGCCTCTCCGGGCAACTGCTCGTGAAGTGCCCTGGATGACCACACTTGTAACATGTGGCCGCTGCTGGTGGAGTGCTCGGTGGACGAAAGCCCAGCATGCGTTGCTGAGGTGCGAACGCACGCGGCATCGCCCGCTGCTGTTGTTGTTGTTGCGGTGGTGCTGCAGTGCCGGCCGGAATGCCGGTGAAGAGTACGGCCGACTGCGGAACGGCATCGACCGCTGTCGTGGCTGCCAGCATGGACCTGATGGTGGGCGATTCACCATCCGAAACTTCTGAGAAGGACCGCCTCCTTCTCCGCTGCTGTACGGCGCGCTTCGCTTTCGCTCTGCCGCGCCAACTCCTTGCCGGAGTCCTCCTGAACAATCGCAGCATCAATGATGTCGTTGAGGCTGCCGCGATTGAACATCGCCAACTTGTCCTTCAGGAGCGGGTTAAGCCCCTGGTAAAAATGGTCCCGCCGCTTCTCGTCGGTATCAGCATGATACGACGCATATAGCGCGAGATCGTTAAACGCCCTGGAGTATTCCAGCGCGTTCCGGCTCACTTGTTGCAGGTGTAAGAACTCCTGCATCTTCCTCTTCATCAGACCTGGCGGTATATGATAGGCCCTGAAGGCCGTCCGGAACTCCGCCCAGGTCATCACTCGGTCGGTGGGCTGTGAATCACAGAAGTTGGCCCACCACGTGCTCGCGGATCCTTGGAGCTGCTGGACCGCAAACTGAGTCTTGCGCTGCTCGATGATTTGGAGCAGCCCGAACTTCATCTCTATGGCGCGGAGCCAGTTGTCCGCGTCAAGTGGTGCATCCGCCTTTGAGAATACAGGGGGATGAGTCGCCAGGAAGTCGGAGTAGGAGCTCTGTTGGCGCTCCTCACGATCTTGACGTCTCTCTGGGCGAGACGTATTGGCGATGAGAGTCTGCAGCAACTCTGTGTGCTGCTGATGCGAGCCCGCCATTGCCGCGACAATGTCGGCCAATGTAACCGTTGGCAGTGGCGGTGGCGGTGTTTGCTGTTGCTGTTGCTGCTGCTGTCCCGAGGAGTCCTCGCGAGGTGGTTGGGAGGTCTCTCTCCCTTGACTGGTACCCCCAACGTCAGGGTTGGCACGAGTACGCGTCATTCTGAAATTCAAAACAGCAGCGATTAGCACATGTCTTACTTAAAATTTCCATAAGCAACAGTAGGTATTGAAGCGACGCATGATGAATTTGCACAATATTCACATATATTGATAAAGCATAAACTTTATACAAGATACATTATTCTCGGATCTCCGAGAAGTCGTGCTCATGTCGTCACTACCTATACATACGCTACTGTCTACACGACATGTCACTGATTACAAAAGTTGGGTTACGCTACCCTGGCTGCCCTACTTGGCAACCGTAACCCCCTACTCGGAGTAGAACTCGACCTCCTGTGGGTCGTCCTCCTCCGGTACCTCTGCTGGTGGCTCTGGATCTACCACCTCTTCTCCCATTCTGGGTTCTCCCATTGCTGGAAGACCCAAGACCACCGGTACGGCTAACACCGGGGGCACGAGGTCCTGCAAAGCATGCACCTCGTCCATAGCTTGGTTGTAGTCCTCTTCCCAGCCTTGTCCTTCCTCAATAGCGTCGTCCCGCTCTTGAGCAAGGTCCTCATTCTGCTGGGCTAGGGTCTGCACCAGCTCTTGCAACGCCGCGATGTCAACACGGCTCTTCTTCCTTGCCTTCTTCAGACGACGCAACTGATTGTGTTGTTCATTCAGTCGCTTGATCGTCGGAAGGAGCACATTGCGGAGTGCGCTGTGAGCACTCTCGAAATGATCTCCACGGCTTGTGCTCTCCTTGAGCTTTGCGGCGAGATGCTCCGTATGAACAGCTTGGCTGTCCATCACGGCGTTTCCCGCCCTCATCTGGAGGCTGAGATTTGCCTCCGCGGGGTTGTACCTTGGGCAACTCGGGTCCGTTGCCTCCTGGTACCTCGCTTCCCACACATGCTGAGCTCGTCCCTCCACCAGAACGAGTGCGTATGGAGTGCCCTCCATAGCCTGCACGTGTAGTTGGCAGAAGCGTGACATAGTGTCACGGGCTGCCACTTGCCACACCCCTTCCGGTTGTCTTCCTCTCACCATGACGGTGAATGGCACCCAACCGGGTGGCGTAGGTCCTGCAGGAACCTCGACATGGATCGTCCACGTCTTGTTCCCCTCTTCGCCTTCTTCCTTGGCAAAGTATTGCGGCATCTGGTTGTACCCGAAATATTGGAGCATTTGCCACAATGCTTCCGGGTAGCGCTACGGTCAGAACAGTGGGAAGCCACCCACCCGTTCTCCAACTGTTTATCTGCTGCCATCTGTAAAAATATATTTGAGAATTGTCAAATATTTATTTAAACAGTAAACCCCTGAGTTATAACATAAAACATGTCATTGAACCCATAAAACTTGGAAACATAGTTCAATGACTGCTGATCTGCTGTTCCCATGACAGCCCTGACCAGTTTCCATTCCAACCTGATTTAGGCCATGTTAAAAGCAAAACCAATTCTGGAGCTCAACATCATAGTTAAAACTAACTTCAATAGCTTTCCATAAAGTGTTTGCTTGGCCTAAGATATGTCCTGGTTCAAAAGTTATGAGATGTCAAAGTTAACAGAATTTCTGGAAACAATTGGGCAGCACCTCCCTGCTTTAGGTACTGTTTTGATCCAAGAATTCCAGTTAATTTTGTTCCTAATCTGACAAAACTTTCTGTTACAAAGTTGTAACCTATCTCATAAGCTTTCCAGAACTGCCTCATTTTCTATTTTTGGATTTTTATGCTGGAAGTTATACTTAATTTACAGAGAGTCTACAGAGAGTCTTTACTCTGTCCTGTTTTCTGGACAGTTTCAACTCTACTGTATTTTTCGAGTGGTTAAGGGATGAAACACCTCTGGACCTCAACAGAAAAGTGGTAAAACTCTTCCAAAGCTTTCCATAAATGTATCACATAACCCCCAACCTTGAAAGAACTCAGCCTCTAACCTCTGATTAACTTCAGCCTTGATTCGGCTGAAAACAGAGTGCTCTGTCCTTAACATCCTATAAGTTGAAAACTTGTTAACTTTGAATATCCTGTTCAAGGGAAGGAGTTACATCAAGTTTTACTACTTTGGGTTAAAACCATCCAGTTTTTACAATGAAGTTGTTTATTTAGTTGGGTTTGACATCGATGCGTCACCAGATTATGTCGGTACTACGTCCTCACAAAGAAAAAACTATACCGGACTTAGCCGGCTTCGTTAGTTCAGTGGCACTACTCGTCACTCGCACACGGATGCTACACGTCTACCGTTTCGTGGTCGGGCTACCTGCAGAAACTCAAACAATCATCAGACTCGGCTGCACACCGAGCCGGGAATCCATACAGTTCGTACACCCGGCCGTCATCACTGGCCCGGATGTTCTCAAGCCAACCACGCCTTGAGTTACGTGTTCACGATTCAGACCACGTGACGGGGTCTCCCATGTTGCACCGCGCATGCCAGGGATAGACGTTGCTCGAATACCCCAAACAACATGAAGAGTCGTAGAGGGTATCAAAGCGGGTCGGGTTACCTGCCACCCGTGGGGCTCCACCCTTCAGCTTGTGCGCACTGGTGGACAGCGCTTACGTGTACCCCCCAAGACATAAACGTCCCGAGATACACGATTTTCCGACATAACAAATAGGTTAATATGTCACTTTCTATAGGCTAATAACATCCTTATACGGGCTACTAACTCGTTCCTCACTGGATTTTTGAAAAAGAAGACCTTTGTACTGTGTTAAACCTCAAGCGAGCTCTGATACCACGCTGACACGACCCCATTGGTCCTGTCGAGCCAGGATCACGATGAGGGGTGCTGCGTTGCACAGCACCGTATAACACACGTCAAAGATACAAAGCGGAAGCAGAAATTTTATTACATAAACAGGTTTATGAACTTGTTTACATCAAAATAAGTTTAGTCTACACTCGCGGGCGTAGACTAAGCATCAAGTGCGCGTTCAGCCCTTGAACGTGTCCTTGCTAGCACACACGCACACTAACTCTGTGGCGTGCACGACTCCCACTTGACGGGGTTCTCCTCCTGGGGTTCCGTCTCCTCTTCGGGAGTCCCTTCCTCATAGAACCCTGCAAAAGCTTCAAACACAAGCAGTGAGCATGAAGGCTCAGCAAGTCTGACCCGTCTCACCTAAACATGGAACTTCTACATGAGGGTAATGGGTTACATGAGGTAAAAATCAGTTGCAAGGACTCGCCTAATTAGTAGAACCTTACTTTCAAATTTTAGCACCAGGTTGTGGAGAACCTTATGCTAAGGCACATGAGAGAGCCGCAATCAAACAAGAAACACATTTCTCTCATGTACTTTGCCCAAAGTTAAAAAGAACTTTAGTTAGCTCTAAGCTACAGCATATCATTAACAATCAATGTCCAGCTTTCAATCAGCAACATTTTATCATGTAACTAGCCTGTTCTTTCTACGTCACGGTACAGTGAACAAGTGGTACTCACTGACCGCGAGGGACGGCGATTATAATCGATTTACACCTGCAGAGTTACCCGAATAACCCGTCACGTACGCCCGTACTCGATGTTGCCTACAACAACCATCACGGACGCCGTACGCAACTACCTTTCACCCGTTAGCCAAATGTTGAACCGGTCCAATCGTCCCGAGCAAGAGGTCTCTGCATGCGCATCTCAGTGCCGCCAGCCGATTTACACCTCGAGCTCTCAACCTACCCTCTGAACGATGCCTCAACACCCAGCTACCCGAGTTACATCGGTTTCCCGTTTTCCATATAGCCGGTAGGTCTTCGGTAATGTTCTAGCTTGTTCAACAGGCCCGCACACAGCTCGGTCCTCAATCGACACAAGCGGAGCTACAGCACACAGGCCCCAAAGTCCTGCTGCCCTTACCCTCCGCTTGGTCTCATTTTCTTGCCATGTGTTTCATGTGCTATCATTACCCGAGTCGAGTGCCTCTAGCCTATGCTCGCGAGTAGTTCCAACTACTCGACTTGTACCGAATCCTACTCTATCTTAGTATTGTAGTAGCTATCGGGGTTTGCAATCCTAAACCCAACCCATGGTTTTCTTGGCTATGCAGTTGGGTTTCCAATCAAGACTCTAATGCAAAGAATCATAATAATCAAGTAAGTGCTCAAAACAAGAAAAATTTGTAAAACGGTTAATGCAAACCGGAGCTTGCCTTGCTGCTCTTGGTCGTAGGCTAGCTGTTCCTCCGGAGTAACGAAGTCTAGGACTTCGGATTCCTCCTCGACCTTAGCGACTACATGATAAGAGCAATATATATATCAATTTAAATGCATTTATATTAACTTTGAAGTTGTGAAGTCTATAACCCTTTCTAGACAGACCTAATTACTGTGAAACTTTTACTGTGTCTTGGTTACAACCTAAACAGAGACTTGGTCAAGTTTTAGTTGCAGCAAAGCTCATTTGAGCCCTCCACAATTAATTATGTCCTTGACCTTAATTGGAACTCTTAGGGTGTTCTAGGAATTTTCATAAAGCAAACTATGACTTTCTGAAAACTAGATTTTCAGAGGGTTCTAATGGAGTTGGCCTCACTTAATTTGAAGGTTCCTAGCTAAAGTTATGAGCTAAACAATTTCAGAGAAATTTCTGAAAATGTTTCTGAACATTTTCTATTTTCTCAGGAACAGTTTCACTAATCACACCATTAGGTGGATCAGATGAGCTCAAATGGATCTGAGATTTTTATGGTAGTTCAAGGATATTTTGGTGAACATCCCAGCAAAAGTTCAGGATTTTCCTCCAAAGGGTTCTCCAGTTCAAATTCCTAACAGTTTAAATTTTGAGGAATTAATTCTGGAGAATTAAGGGTTTTCATGAAGTGAAACTTGATTTGCTGGAAAGTACTCGGAGAGCTGAATCCAGCAAAATTTGGTTCACTAATTTTGGAGCTTTCTAGCCAAAGTTATGAGGATTTGAAATTTGAAGGAAATCTGAAAATCGGGGAAAAGTTTAAACTCGCGCGTGGGCCCAGGGGACACGCGTCGCACGCCGAGGCGACAGCACACCGCGGCCCACAATGATTTTGCGGGCCAGCACACCCGATCCCGGCCGCAGCCGGATCCCGATTCAAAATATCTCCTGCTGACAGCTGGGGTCCACCCCTTCTTCAACCTCGCGACGCCCGCGCTCCGCCGCCGAGGGACCTCGCCGGAGAGCTCTCCGCCGGCTGCTGTACAGCTCCAAACTTCTCGATTCTGGCCGCCCCTGCCTAATTTACTCGGGGAACAGGATTCTAGGGTCAGCTGCTCCTGACAATGGCCGGAGCATGGTCGGCGACGAGCCGCCACCTCGGAAAGACTTCGGCCATGTCGGCTGACTTCCCTAGCACCCCAACTACTCGAGCAAGCGGTCGGGAAGCATCAGTGGACCGCAGGGAAGGTCGACATGAGCTTGAGGCAGCTCGGGGAAGTCCCGAAGTAGGTCCTCACCGTGCGCTCAATGCCGCCCGTTCATTCCGCCATTGGTAGACCTCGAATTACACCGGGTACAGAGGTTCTCCGGCCAAGAGTTGTGAAGGCAACTTGTGCGTTACCGTGTCTAGCTTGTGTGAGAGTGGATTGAGACCCTCTAATCCTTTCTAGAGCACGAATTTGACAGAACCGCACCCGAAGGTCGTTCTGCACACAGAAAGGGGAAAAATGGAAATTCGCCGCCGGTGAGCAACCACTCGAGCTGTGGCTCGGGGATGAGCAGCACCGGTCACCAGTGCGTCCAAGGGTGCCTTGGCTCGGGCGTGACAACGCCCTGGTTGGGCTGTCCACGGGAGCCCGAGGTGCGGCGGTTCCAAGTCCCGAATTTGATCTTTCGGCACAGCCGATATCAATCGGTTTCAACGGAATTCTAGCAACGGGGAGGACGGAGGAAGGTCTCTAGTACCTTGCTGGGGCTCTGGAGTGGACGGAGGGAGCTTCGATCGGCGTTCTCCGATCGATTCCGAACTGCGGAAATTTTCGGCCGGCGCTGAGTTCTTGTGGGGAAGAACGGCGGTGCCTCGACCGGGGAGGGGGGCAGGCGCCTTAAGAAGGCTCTGCACCGCCTCACGCCCGCGTGTGGGCAAGCAGCTGCTGGCGCGGCGGCTGCCCTCGGTGGCGATCACCGCTGCGGCTCGGCGACCCGAGTGAAAAAGTCCCAGTCGGTTTGATCTGAGCAGTGGCTGACATGTGGGTCCCACTTCCAGTTTTAACCTCTGAAATTTACTCCTAATCACTGTTATAAACAGTGAACCCCATACTACCCTTGGCAATTCAAATTATTCACCCATGAGCCATTTGAATTGATCAAAGTTCAAATGAGGTTTGGTTTGAATGAATTTCAGCACAAGTTCAGTTTGAAATTCAAATAAAGTTTGAATTTCTCCCACTTAGCTCATGTCAAGATCAACTCCAAATGGAGTGAAAATTGGTGTGTGAGCTCACAAAAATGTGCTGAGTAAGAATATGCCTCCCACTTTTAAATTCATGGGGTAAAAACAGTTTGAATTTGAATATGGTTTCAAACTGCCCTCTTCCTAACTATACCCAAAATGACCTCAAAAAGGTTTTGAATTTGGGTGAAACTTGGCATGGACATCCTTAGCAAAGTGTAGGAGTTTTCATATGTCCAGCCCATCTATATCACATGTGGGAAATACCACTCTTGCAATGTGTGAGTTTGTTCTCTAATGAGCATGTTGATAATTGTTACTTGCTCTTCATTTGTGTTCATCATCCTTCCTCAAATGAGGTGTGGTGATGAACACTGCAAATGTGTGTCAAAAACTGAGGCCCTTACAAAGCGTTTCTCGTTTGATTGTGGACTTCCGATGTGGGGACTGCCTAAGGCTTGTTAAACTGCTGCTATAAAACTAGAAATAAGGATCAACTTGTAGGCGTGTCTTTATTGCAAAGTCCTTTGTCCTATCTTACACATCCTTGCATGTAGAGTTCCATGCCTAGGGTTGTCGGTTAAGACTTGCTGAGCCATCGTGCTCACGGTTGCAATATTTGAGCTGTGTGCAGGTGAGAGTTATGAGGAAGGTTCCGAGGACCAGGCGATGCCCCACCCTCTGTGATCCTGGAGTGGGTGAACCATGGGGTGGTGCCCACAGAGAGGGAGCTCTTCAATTGTCTAGCTGCCTATGAGGCGGATCAGATGCGCCTGGAGGAGCGGCTTCAGGGTGTCCAAGACCGGGAGGTTTCCGTTGTGTCCAAGGAGTCTGACCTAGAGGAGCGGACTGTGCGGCTGGCCACCAGGGAGCAGGCCATGGTTGCTCTGGAGCAGGGGCTAGCCGCTCGGGAACAGGAGCTGGTGAGGAGGAGTTCGACGGGGGAGCTGGCTTCTTCCGTCAAGGTTGTCGAAGATCTCCGGGCTTCTCGTGCCGCTGAGGCAGAGACGGTCTGGGACTTCCTCGGCTGCGCAGAGGTGGCCCTAGAACTCTTTGGCTTCGGCCCCTTGCGCCCCGAAGGTCCGGTCCAGGAGGTGAGCTAGGTGCTCCCTGCCTTGGACTCAGCCGTAGAGAAGCTCCTGACACTGCAGAATGTCGTGAGGGAGCATCTAGAGGCTGAAGGCAAAGCTCTGGCTCAGATGGTGGCAGGCATGTGCTCACCTGCCTTTGTAGCTGCGACCCCAACATCTTCCTGGAACCTGTGGTTCAGGGCCACATCGCAGAGCTGTCGGAGGCGGCGAAGTCTTCCGTGGAGGAAGCCGCCCGACTTGTAGCTGCTAGGTTCCAGCGTTGATATCTCCTAGGTCTCCCGCTTGCCATGTATCCTCCTGTGTATGCCGGAGCTCTGCTATTATTAAAGACTCTTCGTTTCAAGTCTTATGTTGTCCTGAGTTGTTGATGTAGACTTTGGACCCTTGGCGGCGCAAAGGTCCGGAATGACTTAGCCGACCTGGATAGCTCTTTGTCGATGTCTCGAGCTTGCTCCTCCGGGTCCTTAGCAGCGTAAGGACCCAGGGTGCCCCGGCAGTGTGGCTACCACTCCTTGGCAGCATAAGGACCTGAGGGAAGTTCGGCCCTTGTCTTCAGCTTGTCATAGATGATGCTCTGAGTCTTCTGCTCACTGCTGCAGTGGTCCGACATCCTGCCCGCGTAGTTCACCGTGATGCCCCCTTGTAGGTGTGGCCTTGTGTTGGGGTGCACCTACCACTGGATGAGGCAGGAAATCAGCATCGGGTCTCCTGGAAGGTCCGAAACACCAAGGACTTGTGTGGACATGCAGTCATGGCAGAAAAAGGGAGTAGTCGTGCTCTTTGTCACTCTTCCATGTTTGGTATGCTTGCTGTGGCTTACGGTCCTTGGTTAAACTGCAAGGCTTGGGTAATTCGATGTAGGTCATCCAGGCTATGGTTAAAGCCTTGCCCAGAGGTGTGAGCCCTCCGGTTCCTCGTTACCGAGCCATAGCGCTGGAGAGCCAGGGTACGCACGCTAAGGGTACAGAACCAGGCATAGCAGGCTACGCCCCTGGACCTCCCTCTGGCGTAAGCTTTTCGGGGGACGGCCGTTAGGCGCCATAGGGCCCCCAGGCAATTAGACAACCAAAGATCCCTTAAGTTACGGTCAAGACTTTTATCGGGGGTATGAGTCGTCCGGTTCCCCGGTACCGAGCTGTAGCGCTGGAGAGGCACGGTATGCATGCTAAAGGTACGGAACCAGACATAGCAGGCTACGCCCCTGGACCACCCGCTGGCGTAAGCTTTTTGGGGGAGGCAAAATTCAGCGCCATAGGGCCCCCGAGCAATGGGACAACCGCAGGACCCCGGGTACGCCACAGATACTTCAAGCAAACCCGCCAGCATAAGGATAGCACAACTCTTGCTACGGTTGGACAAAAAGGTGATGGCCACACGGCCGGGGCGGTATGGAAAGAAAGCATGAAAAGTATGGTGGCAATGACCGGTGTCCAGTTACTTCCCTTGTCTGTAGGCATGCTCTTTCTAACCCCCAAGTACTCAGTTGTAGTGCAGGGGAGGCAGGATGTGCACGCTAAGGGTACGGAACCAGGCACAGCAGGCTACACATACTGGACCTCCCGCAGGCGTTAACCTTTCAGCGAGGAGACCTTCCAGTGGCACGGGACCTAGGACAAGTGTGTAGGACAGACTCCGAACATGCCGTTTACAGTTGATATGCATGAGCTAGCTCAAACTGTAAATAAGGCACGCAGGGTAGGATAAATTTTTCCTATTTCTAGCTTCCCTCGAGTGATAGGAGGTAACAGGCCATGCAAGAAGGCAGCGACCCGCCCCGGATGACAAGATTAGCTGCACCCCTCTGGGGCTTAGCTGTTCTAAGCGCTGTTCCTAGACACTATGACACCCTTACAAGAAAGAGAAAAGGAAAAAATACCCTACCACTGCACTAAGGGTAGGACTTATTGGGGTGTTCTATGTCCTGTGGTCTGGGTAGAGATACCCATCACCTGGGCCAGGCGGGTGCACCTGGGGCGGCATACTTGTGCTGATCGAGAGGTACCCTCCTAGCTGGGGGAGAATTTGTCACCGCTCCTCGAGAATGTATTGGCCTAGGCACCAGGTTGTGACACCCGGTTTCGAAAATGAACCAAGTGAGTGCATATGCGTGCCCAGGATGTTCAGTACACATGTATTCCACAAACTGAAATTCAGAATATAACCACATACGAATAATATTTAAGTATTTTATTACATTGACTCAATGTCTCACTCATAAATATCTAACTTATTCTTGCAGCGGAAGATTTTAAACGACAGCAGAAAATGACTAAAACAGCAGGCTCCAACTTTAACTCCACAGGCATGTTGACGGTAGTGCACACGCCTAGTACTCCACTTGTTCCTTGAAATACTCTTTTCCTGTTGCTGATGTATATGTGGGAATGCAACGGTGAGTACATGTCGTACTCAGCAAAGTGCCGGAAAAGTATGACATGTAGCTTACAACAAGGAGGGAATAAAGAGGTTCATTGCGGCAAGCAAATTTTATTTCACTAACATGGTAATAACAGCAACTATTTCCAGGTGAGTTAAATCCCAACATAACCAAGTGATTCATCCCTCCATCATAATTCATCACTAATCAAGTCTCAACCAGCCCATAGCTTTCTCAAGTTCATCTCATACTCATAAATAATCATAACCATCTAATTTTCATATAGCCAAAGCCAAATTTATTGTCATGACTCAAAACAGTCCCAAAACCAATCCCAATGATCATACCATAACCATACCGGAATAAACATCCGAAGTTTTGCCTCTAATCATGGAAGTTGGCCAGGTACATGTAATCGGAAGCACAGTTATCATGATAGTTTTATGCTCTACAGAGGTGGCACCACTTTACCCACAAGTTTGTGATTTCATCACCCGTCGGCGACTAGAAAGAACCTCCATTATACCAGTACACAACCGTCGGTGTATGGCCAATAGATCAAAAAATAGCCTTTACAAAGGGGCTACTAGAATGTACGGACCCACTGAGGTTTCACCGGCAGGCTCGAATCTCCATTCTCCTGCCCATGGGCCACCTCTTGTGCCATGCAGTTCCCAGGGCAATCCTCATCGACTCCCATTCCCTGCGCCATCCAATAGTCCATAACAAGCTAGCAACTCACCTAATTAATCAGCTAAGCCGCACTTATATTTGGCCTTGTGGTGGCACTATTTTCCTGGCATTTGCTCGCATGAACCGGTCCTTAGATCTACGGCAAGCAAACCACCATATCATCCAGCAAAATCCACAAACCAAGCTCGCCTAGATCTACCCGATTCCATGCTCATTAACATCATCAAGTTCTCATCATCTTTAATATCATGAGTGCAGTAGCTAACAAGTTTTATTTCAGCTTCCCGTATCCCGTAAATTAAGCGAAGAAAAAAGGAAAAATGACCATACCCGACTCTTCAACTTTTTTGGTGACAAGGATGGTTAACAAAACTAGTAAACTCCTATAAAAGGGTGTCCCATCAAGTTGACACAAGCATACGAGTTTTTTCAAGCAAAACAGTGTAAAAGCCCAAGAATGGACTTGCAAGAGTGTTCATTTCATCACCTCACAACACCACAGCTCAATTGGTGGATAGCTCATGAACACTTGTGAACAGCAAGTAAACACCATCAAGAGGGTGATTAGAGGGGAAAACCCTAATTAAAAAAAGTAGGAGTCATACACATAAACATGAAAGGTTGAGATCACCCCTGGACCTTAAATATTCTTGGGAAGGCTCAGGACAAATTTCATGCAAATCCAAGCCTTTTTTGAGGCATTTTTGGAGACATTTGAATAAAGGGCCAATTTAAATACAAATTCAAATTGCAGCCACTTTCATCACTTGGATTCAAAAGTTGACTTCATATTCCAACTCAGCACATTTTTCTGAGTTAGTCCACCAATTTTCATCCTCATTGGAGTTAATCTTGTCGGGAGCTAAATTTGCATTAATTCAAACTGAATTTGAATTTCAAATTCAAATGGGCAACAAATGTAGCCAAACCAATTTCAGTTGAAGAATTCAAATTTCATCCCATGCCTTGGTGGCAAAGTATACCATTAAATTTTAAGTGGGTGAGATATTTTCAGCAGAAGGGGGAGAAAGGATTAGAGGGGAGAAAAGAGCCCACATGTCAGTTAAGCCCCTGAGTGAAGCGACAACCGTGGGCGCTCTGTTCTCCGGGCTTCCGCCCCTGCTGCCACCGAGCTGCTCGGGCTGCCACCTCCTCGGGGCAAGATGGCTGATGCACCGCAGCTGCTTCTTGCTCACGAAGGCACCGAACACTGCAACCCACGGGCTGTGCTCGGTTTCACCGCTCGGCAAGGAAAAGCAGCCGCTCGCCGCTCTCTCTGAAAATTTAATCGGGAGACGCTCAAGCTCGTGCCCCGAACTTCCCGAGCTGCACAAACGGTACAGAAGGGTCTTCTACTACCTTCTACACACACCACCAGGCTAGCCAAGCTTCTCTACACCGAGAACACGTCATCCTCTGCCGCGACCTAAACACAACGGCGACTAGACGTCCGTGGACAGCTCTTCACAGAGGTTTTCACACCTGAGCCAGAATGTCCACGGGAACGCCCTGCCTTGGTGCTGCATCCATCCAAAATTTGGAGCAAACCGTGAACCCTAGCGGTTGAATTTGCCATTCTTCTCCTAGAGCAGCTCCACGGACCTTTCGGTATGGAATTCCAAAATTCGCACTAAATCCTTGCTTAGAGCTCATCAAATCGTGCACAAGGGTGCTAGAGTAGTCGGCGACCAACTTTTCTTCACAGCCCTAGCTGCAAACGCCGTGTAGACCGATCAATTTCTGTTTTTCTGAGCTCAACCATGGCGGCATCGATCGGGCGTACGGTGAGAACCTATTTTGAGGTGTTTTCACACACCGGTTCTTGCTTGAAGAGCTTCCCTAGCATCCAAGAGTGCTCTAGAGCCTTCACTCGAGCTTTTTGTGGGCTAGAACCACCGGCCGACGGCGCCAGAACGCTCCCGAGGCCGCCACACGTCGCCGGCATGTTTCCTGTTCCCTAGCGCCCACGCAGACCCCACCAAACGGTTCCCTGTAGCTGCAAACCCAGAGGCGGCAAGCCTCAGGCCGATAGTCGGCAGGAAACACCGATCCGGTGAGCTCCGGTGAAGGTCCGGCGAGGTAGCAGCGAGGGGCGGGAAATAAACCGAGGAGGAAGAAAACTCAGTGGATCCCGCGTGTCAGGGACCCATAGTTTAAATCACGGATCAGATGTGGCTCGGGATGTTGTGTGACTACACGAGAAACTCTGAGGACCCCGTGTGGTTTGGCTGTGGAGCTGACACGTAGCCCCGGGACCCACCAGCCAGTTTAAACTTTTATTTGAATTTCAGAATTTGGTTCAAACTTCAACTAGCTATAACTTTTGCTAGGAAGCTCCAAATTCAGTGAACCAAATTCTGTTGGATTCATCTTTTTGGATACGAACCACCAAAACAAGTTTCAGCTTATGAAACTTATTCCTTTTCCAGAATTAATTCCCTAGATTTTAAACTGTTGGGAATTTTTTCTGGAGAATTCTTTTATGGAAATTTCTAAAATTTGGCTAGGATGATCATTTGAAAATCCTTGAGTCACAGTAAAAATTTCAGACCCATCCAAGTTGATTAATCCCCCTAATGGTATCATTAAGTGAACTGCCCTGAGAAAATAGAAAAATGTACAGAAACATTTTTCAGATTTTCTCAATGCTTGATTAGGGCATAAATTCGTCTAGAATTCTTCAAATGACATGAAACCAATTCCATTAGAACCATTTCAAATTCTAGTTTCCATAAAGTAATGGTTGGAGCCATGAAAATCCAACTTTGTTTCAAATGAAACTTGGACAAGACTCTGGTTAGAACCCTACCAAGCCACCATAAAAATTTCAGAGCCAAAGGGGAGGGCTAGTTAAAGTTATGGTATTTACATATTCAGTTTCAAACTTTGCATTTAAATTGACATATAGTATATCGCTTACGTTTAGTCGCTGAAGGCGAGGAAACTCCGGAAGTGCTGGACTTTCTTCTTCCGGATGAAGCCCTAACATCTGACCAGCAGCAACAAGGCAAGCCCCAGTTTGCATTAACCAATTTTACAAAGTTTTGCTTATGTATATTTAGTATGTGGTGTGTATGTGCAATAGGTATAGGATAGATGAAACCCAAATGCATAGCCAGACTATTCCCCCAAGAGTGAGGGTAGTGTATAAGTCCTCGAGTAGTAGACGCTGTGCTTAATGTTCATAGAACTTCGGTACAAGTTGAGTAGTTGGAATCTACTCGCGAGTTTAGGAGTCGGGACACACGGGATTGGTTCGAGTGATGTGAGATCATTTTGTAAGAAAATGAGACTAGGCAGGGGCTAGGGCGCAGCAAGAGGAAGTCTTGTGGGTGCAGCCCTGTCCGTGTCGATTGAGGACCAATCCGTATGCGGCCCCGCTGAGCAAGTTTGAATGTACCGAAGGCATATCGGATATATGGGGTCTGATAAACCGATGTAACCTATACCTCCGGGGGCCGAGGCATAACACACCGATTTATAGGTGTAGGTGGAGGGCAGCAAGGTGAAAATCTGCTAACGGGCATAGAGAGATGCTCCGTGTAGGGTACCTCCTATCCATTTGGGTGCGACCGGTTCAACGTTTGGGATGTTGGGTGAAAGGTTGTCCCGTACGACATCGAGTGAGCGTGCTGTGCAGCTCCATGGGTGGGCGTACGTGACGTGCTATTCAGATATCCCTGCAGGTGTATATCGAGTCGATTCGCCGTCCCTCGCGGTTATGAGTACCGCTTGTTCACTGAGTCATGACGTAGGTTAATATATGAAATGGTATGATTCAATATTGCTGATATGATTAAATTGTATTGCTACATGTGTGCCACCAAATATTGCTTACTAAAATTTCAGATTCATGAGCTGTTAACTTGTGGCTAAAAGATGAAATAAGGACGGACTGGTAGGCGTGTCCGTTTGCTGCAAATTACAACCCCAATGTCGTTGTGAACTGCATATAGAGTTTCATGCATAGGTGAGTCTGTTAAGTCTTGTTGAGCCATCATGCTCATGGTTGATGCTATAAGTGTTTTTCAGGTGAGGAGTATCCCACGGACTCGGTGTATTTGTCTACCGGAAAGGGCTACCCTCCGTCGGGGACCACGGCTGAGTGGGAGCCGTACACGCTGCGCTAAGCTGAGGAGTGCAGCTAGCATGGGTTGCCCATAGGGCTGGGCAACCAACTTTTGCTAGGTAGATGGTGTGAGTTGTATAAACATAGCTTCCGCTTTTGTAATCCAAATACTAGTTTGTAACTGAAGTCTTGTACTAGTTTGTACATATTCAGTTGGTTTTCTATTTGATACAATATTGTTCTTATGATGTGTGCTGTCGGGTGTCGCATCGTGCGGCACCACCCTATGTGATCCTGGATGAGCGGATTCCGGTCCGCCACAGGCTGGTATCAGAGCCGCATTTGAGATAGCACACTAATTAAGGACTGTATTATGGGAAAACTTAGGTTTACGGTGAGGATTCGCTAGTTTGCCCAAGTAAGGACTATATTAGAATAGTTACTTAAAGTGGCAAGAATAACATATGTGTTATAATTCTGAATTTTAATTATGCAATGACGCACCTACGCTCAGGTAATAATGGTAAGGAACACCACCGAAAGCGGTTCAATTTTGGTTAGCTCCCCTGATGAGGAATGTGGTTCAGGGATAGGTCTCACAGCTTGGTGTGAGACGTCAATATGAAACTCTTGGACTCTTCATGTTCCTGAGTTCATATGAAACGCTGCTCCCTAGCGTGCATTAGGCAAGCAAGTGGAGATCCCATCGTGTGGTCAGTAACGCGATAGTGTGTTTTTCTTGAAATAGCCCAGGAGCACATACGCAGCACTTGCCATCGTCGTGCCCTGCAGGGCAGTAGGTGGTATCTGTTGGGGTGATAAAATTCCCAACCGTGACAACCCTTTCGCGCTCTACTCGGGTTCCCCGTCGTGTGGTGTAAAAACATGATCACGTACCTTGAGACGTGGCTTAACTCATGGACGGCCGTATGATAATGATACAGGCGTATGTATTTACTTTCAATTATGGACCTGCCGGAAATGAAAATAACCCGTGAGTGCATCATTATTGTGTGTTCTTCTGCAGGTACTAACCACGTATGTATCCCGTGTAGTATACGTGTGCGAGAGACCGTTTAGTGCCACAATTGAGACGTATATGCTGGTATAATCCGGTTAGGATTTTCTTTTTGTGAGGAACGTAGTACCGACATATCATAGGCATGTGCATGAAAGATAATGGTAACAAGGAACTAAAATAACCAAGTTTCAATATGTAGGACCCTGGTTGGGTAGAAAAATGTAATAGTTGATCAGGATAGCTCAAAGGGATTGAAAAACAGAGTGCTCTGTTTTGACAGCAAGTCTGCTGAACTTTAACAGAGCATAACTCACATATTATTTAGCCAATGGAGGTGTGGGATATAGTTCTGGAAAGGTGCTTAAGTACTCTACAACTTTGTTGTAGACTTCCAGAGCTGAATCACACCTTAAACTGGCTAAAATTCCCGATGAGTGTAAACTGTCCAGAACCAGGACAGATTCAAAACACTCTCTGGACTGTTCTGTTTTTCAAGCATAACTTCTTGTAGAAAAATCTAAAATTTTCATATGACACCTATTTGTAAAGGGTAGGAGATGTGTTACATCTTTGTAATTCAAAGTTTCTGCAATTGCGGCATGGAATTCAGTTGAAATTAGAGTTGAAAACAGCAACTTCCAATGGAGGTGCTGTTGAAATTCTTCCAGAAGTTCTGTTGACTTTGAATTATCATAACTTTTTAACCAGAGCTGATCTGAGGGCAAATAAATACTCGTTGGAAAGATAGTGAAGTTAACTTTAACTTTGGAATTCAACATGAGTCATGAAAATGCCCTGAACCAGATCAAAATCTGGAATATATAGAAATTGGTCATTCTGGCAGAGGGATGACAGTTGAACTCATTTGAGAGATTGTTGTACCCTTGGGGGTTTAAGTACTCCCAATGGGGTAGAACATACTCATGAGGGGTTATATTCAACTAGTGAAAGATTTGAGTATATGTTCCACTCAAGTTTCTTTTGCTATAGACCATGTTTGTGTCGTATTGGAGATAAAAGGGTAGTGTACGTGATGACACACCGATGTTAACGTCTCGTAGTGACCAAACCGAGTTGAGATGAACTTCCAAAGAGGAAGTCCGTCAATTTTGGACTGAACTAGCTGGTGTTTGGTCTGGTAATGGTGTAGCTTGTGCAAAATTATTACATTATCTATATAAGAGATGTATCGCATGTTTTGACTGTCATTATGTTTTACGCCTATTCTATTGGACTGCATGAAGTATGTTGTGGGACTGATTTTTATGGTCGTATGGTTGTAGATGGTTCGCACTCGGGCCACACATGAGGTCGGTGGCTCTAGCCAGCAGGGGGGTGATGACTCCCAGCCACCTACCTACGACAGTACCCTGCAACAACAACCACCACCGCCGCCTCCGCTTACACTAGAGGATGTGATTGCGGCCCTAGTGGGTAATCGTGAGGAGCAGACTGATCTGCTCCGCACGATCGTGCAAAATACGTCCCAGGCGGGGGGGGGGGGTGTCAAGAGAAAGGGCCTCGTGAGCCCCATGTTCTGACGTACTCGGATTTCATGAGTACGCACCCTCCGGTGTTCACTGAAGCAGCAGAACCCCTGGAGGCCGACAACTGGCTGCGGACGATCGAGTCTAAGTTCGGGCTGCTCCAATGCACGGAGCGGCAGAAGACTCTCTTCGCGGCACAGCAGCTTCACAGTGCCGCTGGCGCGTGGTGGGCGAACTATGTCGCCTCACTGCCGGCTGGCCACGCCGTGGAGTGGGATGAATTCCGGGAGGCATTCCGCGCCTACCATATCCCTCCCGGGATAATGAAGCGGAAGTTCCAAGAGTTCTTGGAGCTGGAACAAGGTGGGAGCAGTGCCCACGACTACTCCCGTGCCTTCAACCATCTGGCACATTATGCGTCAAATTATTTCTCCACTGACGAGAAGAAGCGAGAACACTTCTATCGAGGATTAAATCCCGAGATGAAGACGCATCTCGTCCAATGCGATCGCGGCACGTCCAACGATCTCATCAACGCCACGATCATGCAAGAAGATGCTCAGCGTGAATTGGCGGCTGAGAAGCGAAAGCGCAGCACTCCACCCAGCAGTGGGGGTGGAGCTCCCCAAAAATACCGCATGGTGTATCGGACACCATCCGGTCAGCAGTGGCATCCACCGGCGCGACCTCAGCAGTTCGGGGATTGTTCTTTGCAGCCACCTCTGTTCCGACCGCCAATGCCACCACCGCGACTGCAAAAGCAGCAGCAGATGCTACCCCGGGCGTTTCCACCGCCACAATGCGCCCCGGGTTTCCATCCGCCGATCAGCGGAGGACCGCCGCGCTACACTTGCTTTACGTGTGGCCAGGCGGGCCATTTCTCAAAAGACTGTCCCCATGGACAGCAGAGCAGCGGGCAAGCCCAGTATCAGGGCGGTGCTCGAGGCTGACCTCCGGTCAAGAAGGTTGGTCAGAGAACTGGGGGCGTTCGCAACCTCGACAATGAGGATGCCCCAGAGGGAGAAAACGTGCTGGCGGGTACGTTCACACTCAACAATCAAGCAATCGTCATATTATTTGATTCTGGTGCAACTCACAACTTCATAAGTGCATCATATGTGGTTAAGCATCAACTGGAAGCCTTTCCAACCAAATGCTCTTATATGATCTGCTCACCGGGAGGAAGGATTTCAGCAACTATGATGATTCCAAAAGCACCACTGTGCTTAGGTGGGAAGATATATCCCACCATTATGATTATTCTTGAGGGGCAGAAGATTGATGTAATCTTAGGGATGTCATGGCTAAGCTACCATGGCGCTGTCCTAGAAATCTTATCACGGACGGTGCACCACAACTCCCTACTACACCGCCCGCAGTCCCTCATATTAGACCATCCAGTCCGGGAAGTTTCAGCCGCATATACTACTGAAGCTTCCAAGCTAGAGGACATCCCCGTAGTCCGGGAATACCCTGATGTGTTTCCGGATGATCTTCCGGGTATGCCCCCTGAGCGGGATGTGGAAATCAAGATTGAGCTTGCACCCGGGACTACTCCTATCTCACGGAGACCGTATAAAATGGCTCCAAACGAGCTGGCTGAATTGAAAGAACAGCTCAATGATCTGTTGAGCAAATGTTTCATTAGACCGAGTTCCTCGCCTTCGGGATGCTCGGAGCTGTTCGTCAAGAAGAAGGATGAAACCTTGAGGCTGTGTGTGGATTAACAGCCGATCAACGCCGTCACCATTAAGAACAAATATCCACTGCCCCACATTGACATCCTGTTTGATCAGCTTGTGGGTGCATGTATGTTTTAAAAGATGGACCTTCGCTCCGGTTATCATCAAATAAAAATCCGGGCGGAGGATATTCCGAAGACGGCATTCTCGACGAGATATGGATTATAACAATATTTCGTCATGTCTTTTGGTCTCACTAATGCTCCGGCACATTTCATGTATCTCATGAACTCAGTGTTTATGCCGGAGCTGTACAAGGTCGTCGTGGTGTTCATTGATGATATCCCGGTTTGTTCCAAGTCCGAAGCAGAACACGCCGAACACTTGAGAATCGTTCTTCAACGATTGAGGGACCATAAACTCTACGCCAAGTTCAGCAAATGTGAGTTTTGGATCAGCCAAGTGCCATATTGGGACAAATCATCTCAGCGGAAGGCATTGCGGTTGACCCAAGCAAAATTGAACAAGTGCTGAAATGGAAAGCTCCCAAGTCTTTCCATGAAGTCAGAAGCTTCCTCATTTTAGCAGGATAATACCGGAGATTCATTCCAAGCTTCTCCATGCTTGCTAAGCCGATAACAGAATTATTAAAAAATGGAACAAAATATGTTTGGAACGCAGCATGTGAAGGGGCGTTACAAGCATTGGTGAAGCATCTCACAACAGCCCCGGTCTTAGCTCAACCGGATATGACCAAGCCCTTCGACGTGTATTGTGATGCGTCGGGTATCGGGCTCGGCTGCGTGTTGATGCAGGAAGGACGGGTGGTCGCATATGGCTCATGCCAACTTCGGAACCATGAGCAGCACTATCCGACTCATGATCTTGAGCTCGCTGCTGTGGTTTTGGCGCTGAAAATGTGGAGGCACTATCTCCTGGGGAATTTGGTGCATCTCTACACCGATCACAAGAGCTTGAAGAAATCTTCACCTAGAAGGAGCTGAATATGAGGGCAAAGGAGGTGGTTAGAACTAATCAAATATTATGAGATTGGGATTCATTACCACCCCGGCAAGGCAAATGTGGTTGCCGACGCGCCGAGTCAGAAGTCACATGTCCATAACCTCACCATTACACCGGGGGAAGAGGCTGAGCCGAGTTTATACTTGGTTCCTTACGGATCGCTCTACTACCTTGCTCTCATCCCTACCATTAGGGAAGATGTCATTGCAGCTCAGTGTAAAAGCCAAAGAAAAGGGACTTGCAAAAATTTTTCTTCACCTCACAACACCACAGTTTTTATTGTGGATATCTTAGGAAATATTGTGAAGAGCAAGTAACCTCCATCAAAAGAGTGATTTGAGGGGAAAGTCTTCCTTTTCACAAAGTGGGATTTGGACACAGGAACATGAGAGGTTGAGCTCACCCCTAGAATTTAAAAAGTCTTGGGAAGGTTCAGTCCAAGTTTCATAGAAATCCAACACTTTTGGGGCACTTTTGGAGGTATTTGAAAAAGAGGCCAATTTGAATGTAAATTCAAATTGCAGCAACTTCCATCACCCAAATTCAAAAGCTAGCTTCATATTCAAACTCAGAACATTTTTCTGAGTAAGCCCACCAATTTTCATCCTCATTGGAGTTCATCTTGTCAAGAGCTAAATTTGCAAGAATTCAAAACTGAATTTGAATTTCAGTTTAAACATGCAACAAATTTAGCCAAACATAGTTCAAATTTGAGGATTCAAATTTAAACCAAGACTTGGTGACTAAGTCTCACATTAAATTGTGAGTAGCTGGTGGGATAATTAGCAAAAACAGAAAAGAATTATTAGGGAAAAAGGGGTAAAAGGGAGGCCCACAGGTCAGTTGCACACACGAGGGTGCAGTCGGTTGCTGCAGCCGACCTCGGCTTCGCGCGCAAGGCAAGGGAACGGCGGCGAGCCACCGAGGCAGCAATCGGCCACCTCACGGTGCCAAACCGCGGCTCAAAGGCCAGCGCACAGCCCACGCCGCCCTTCCTCCTGCTTTCCAAACGAGAACCACTCCCGACCGAGTTTCTTTCTCGGTTCCGCGCGAGCACAGAAACGCCGCCCTCTCTGATCGCCGGTGTCCGGCCAGCACAGACGCTCTCGTGCCCGACGAGCAACACAAGAAAGGGCCGCCTTGAGGTGCTGATTCTTCTAGTCCCAACCGTTCTCCATTTCATGGGTTGTCGGGGAAGTATTTCGCCGGGAAAGTTTCGGGGGTCCTAAGACCGTGCTCCCCCCCAAATCTCAAAATTCGTGGGGGTTAGCTCATCACCGGGCATACCAAGTCATGCACATGCTCTATACACTGCCACGGCCACCTAGGATCGAAAACCAGTAAGAACCGTGGGCTAGGTTTACGGTTCTTCGAAGTTTTCTGAAGCACAGCCGATATCCGGCCTAGGTCGCCGATGAAATCGTAGTTGCCGCCGTTTTCACGGGGATCGGTGTCCATGTCCGTGACCAGCAGGTGTCAGCGGAGCTCCCCGAGCAAACCGCATCGAAAAAGGTGCATGGGATGCCGAGTTGGACGTCGCCGGTGAGCTCCCGGGTGCTGTTGCCGGTGGGAGCACTGTTCCGGTGGTTGTCAAGCTCTGGGGAGGGCACCACCGTGTTCCTCAGGCCGAGATAGGCACCGGCGGCGAGATTCAGCAAGCTCCGAGGACCGGAACCCCTCTCCGGCGAGCTCGGCGGCGGGGTCGCGTGGGTGGCCGGAGGAAGACGAAGGGGTAGGCCCCACGCGTCAGCAGCTGGAGATAAATGGGTGGGATTCTCTGTGGTCCGGGATCCAGTGTGGCCGCGCGGGAAGGAGTCTGTGGCCCCGTGTGGCTCGGCTCCAGCGGTCCACACGTGGGCGGTGGACCCACCCGCAGGATTTAAACATTTTTGGAATTCCAGTTTGTAGTTCAAACTTTGGAGGACCACAACTTGGGGTAGGAGAATCCAAAAATTATGAAACAAATTTTGTTCGATTCCTCTAACAGAGTACAATCCAAATCTAAAACCCAATTTGTATGCAACCCATTAATTAATTCTGGAAAATTCTTTAAAACTATTCAGCAAAAGAATTTTAGAGAGAGTTTGGTGCATCCAAAAATCCCCAAATTTTGCCAGAATGTTCTTTAGGACATTAGTGAACCCCTATAAAAGTTTCAGACCATTTGGAGTTGAATTGGTCAGAGCAATTCAAATTTGAAGGTGCTGTGTTCATTTGAATACAGAAACATTTTCAGAGAATTTCGAAAACTTGGAAATTCAGTTCTGGGCAAACCTTAGCTCCAAAAATGCTAGGAGAATTCATGCAAACTCTATGAGCTATAATTGAAATTGTAGTTCACTAAGTTGGGCATGAACAGGGGTATTACCTCAGAATTAATTCTTCTTTGCTTATTTGCTAAGAGAATTATTCTAAGCAAACCACTCCATGAAAAGTGCTAGTGTTTGGTCCAGAGAGTTTTCCTGTGATAAGGAACTCACACAAAAGTTCTCAGCTCGATTGGAGCTCTGGATCACCCCTGTCCTGTTTAACCACTTGAGGGATTAATATGGAAAAGGGTGAAAAACCACTTAGCATTTAACCATGTGATTAAGTCTAAGCCAAACCACCAACACCAGTTCATCTTTAAATTCTTAAACAGAGTTCCAGTTGTTAGAGACTGGTTATTAGAACTAATAGCAGAAGTATTACCCTAAACTCACATTGCATTTAAATTAACATGTAGTGTTTCATTAACGTGTAGCCATTGAAGAAGAGACTCCGGAGGTGCTGGACTTCCTACTTCCGGAAGAGGAACTAACCCCTGACCAGCAGCAACAAGGCAAGCCCCGGTTTGCATTAACCTTTTTATAAGTTTTACTTTGTTTACAAGTGTCATATGAAGTATGATTGTGCATTAGGTATAGGATGGATGGAACCCCACTTGCATAACAAAAAATTGTTCCCTAAGAGTGAGGGTAGTGTCTAGGACCTCGAGTAGGCAGGCTATGCTTAATGAGTCATAGGACTTCGGTACAAGTCGAGTAGTTGGAATCTACTCGCGAGTTTAGGTTTGGGACACACGGGTTCGGTTGAGTGATGTGAGATCACTTTAGTAATGAAAATGAGACTAGGCAGGGGCTAGGGCGTAGCAAGAGGAAGTCTTGTGTGCGCAGTCTTGCCCGTGTCGATTGAGGATCGATCCGTGTGTGGCCCTGCTGAACAAGTATTGAACGTACCGAAGGCATATTGGATATATGGGCCCCGATAAACCGATGTAGCCTAAACCTCCGGGCGTCGAGGCATAGCACACCGATTTATAGGTGTAGGTTGAGGGCAGCAAGGTGGAAATCTGGCAACGGGCATAGAGAGATGCTCCGTGTGGGGAATCTCCTGCTCGTTTCGGTGTGACCGGTTCGACGTTTGGGCTGTTGGGTGAAAGGTTGTCCCGCACGACATCGAGTGAGCGTGCTGTGCAGCTCCACGGGTGGGCGTACGTGACGTGCTCTTTGGGTTTCCCTGCAGGTGTATATCGAGTCGATTCACCGTCCCTCGCGGTGAAGAGTACCGCTTGTTCACTGCATCGTAACATAGACTAATGAATGAAATGTTATGATTCCATATTGCTGTTATGATATAATTGCATTGCTACATGTGTGCCACCAAATAATGCTCACTAAATTTCAGCTTCATGAACCGTTAACTTGTTGCTAAAAGATGAACTAAGGATGAACTTGTAGGCGTGTCCATTTGCTGCAACATTGCTATCCTATGTCATGGTACACCTCATGTAGAGTTTCATGCTTAGGTGAGTCGGTTAAGCCTTGCTGAGCCTTCGTGCTCACGGTTGCTGCTTAAGTGTTTTTCAGGTGAGGAGCCACCCACGGACTCGGAGTACGAGTCCACCAGCGAGGGTTACACTCCGTTGGGGACCACGGCTGAGTGGGAGCTGTACACGCCGCGCTGAGCTGAGATGTGCAGCTAGTGTGGGTTGCCCTAGGGCTGGGCAACTGACTTTTGCTAGATAGGCGGGCGTGAGTTGTACAAAGGAAACTTCCGCTCTGTAATAAAGACCCTAGTTTGTAACTGAGAAGTGTACTGCTTTGTACATTCAGTTTGTTTTCCCATGTAATATAATGTGTTCTTATGACGTGTGCTGTCGGGTGTCGCATCGCGCGGCACCACCCTCTGCGATCCTGGATGAGCGGATTCCGGTCCGCCACAGCCTGGTATCAGAGCTGCATTGGGGATAGCACAGTACTTAAGGACTATATTGTGGGAAAACTTAGGATTACGGTGAGGATTCGGTAGTTGCCCAAGTAAGGACTATAATAGCATAGTTACTTAAAGTGGCAAAGACTAACCTATGTGTTATAATTCTGAATTTCAATTATTGTAACGACGCACCTACGCTCTGGTAAGTATGGTAAGGAACGCCACCGAAAGCGGTTCAATTTCGGTTAGCTCCCCCTGACGAGGAAAGTGGTTCAGGGATTGGTCTCACAGCTTGGTGTGAGACGTCAATATGAAACTCTTGGACTCTTCATGTCCCTGAGTTCATATGAAACGCTGATCCCTAGCGTGCATTAGGCAAGTAAGTGGAGACCCCATCGCGTGGTCAGTAACGCGAGAGTGTGTTCGTCTCGAAATAGCCCAGGAGGACATACGCAGCGCTTGCCATCGGCGTGCCCTGCAGGGCAGTAGGTGGTATCTGTTGGGTTGATAACATTCCCAACCGTGACGACCCGTTCATGATATACTCGGATTTCCCGTCGTGTGGTGTTGAAACACGATCACGTACCTTGAGACGTGACCTAACTCAAGGACGGCCGTATGGAAATGATACGGGCGTTTGTATTTACTTTCAAATATGGTACTGCCTGAAATGGAAACCAAACCTTTGAGTGCATCACTATTGTGTGTTCTTCTGCAGGTACTTACCGCGTATGTATCCATGTAGTAAACATGTGCGAGAGACCGTTTAGTGCCACACTTGAGACGCATATGCCGGTATAATCCGGTTAGGATTTTCTGTTGTGAGGAACGTAGTACCGAGATATTGTAGGCATATGCATGAAAATAATGATAACAAGGAATTAAAATCATTAGGTTCAACAATTAGGACCCTGGTTGGGTAGACAAATTGAAAAGGGATGAGTGTAGTTCCAAAAGACTGAAAAACAGAGTGCTCTGTTTTGGACAGCAAGTTTGCTGATCTTCAACAGGGCATAACTCACAGGTCTTTTAGCCCAGGGAGGTGTGCTATATAGTTCTGGAAAGGTATTTAAGTACTCTACAACTTTGTTGTAGACTTCCAGAGTTGGAACACACCTTAAGATGGCTTAATTCCCAGAGAAATGTAAACTGTCCAGAACCAGGACAGAGTGAAACATTCTCTGGATTGTTCTGTTTTTCAATGATAACTCCAAGTAGCAACATCAAAAATTTTCATATGATACATCCTTAGAAAGAGTAGAAGATGTGTGACATCTTTGCAATTAAAAGTTTCTGAAATTTCAGCACAGATTTCAGTGGAAACCAGGGTTGAAAACAGCCACTTCCAGGGGAGGTGCTGTTAAAACTCTTCCATAAATTCTGCTGATTTTGAATTAGCATAACTTTTTAACCAAACCTGATCTGGGGGCAAATGAATACTCGTTGGAAAGATACTGATGTTAACTTTAACTTTGGTATTCAACTTGAGTCATGAAAATGCAAAGAACCAGATCAAAACTTGGAATAGGTAGAAACTGGTCATTCTGACAGAAGAATGACAGTTGAACTCATTGGAGAGGGTGTTGTACCCTAAGGGTGGTATACGTGATGACAAAGCGATAGTAATATCTCGTAGTGACCAAACCTAGTTATGGTGAGCTTCCAAAGTGGAGGTTCATCAAGTTGGATTAAACTAGCTTGTGTTTGGTCTGGTAATGGTGTAGCTTGTGCAAAGTTATTACATTATCTACATACGAGATGTATCGCATGTTTTATTGTCATTATGTTTTTACGCCTATTGTTCTTGGACTGCATGCAAAATGTTGCGGGACTGATTATTATTGTCGTGTGGTTGCAGATGGTTCATACGAGGACCACGCACGAGGTGGGTGGCTCTAGCCAACAGGGAGGTGATGACTCCCAGCCACCGGCCTACGACAGCACCCCGCAGCAGCAGCCACCACCGCCGCCTCCGCTTACTCTAGCGGATGTAATTGCGGCACTGGTGGGCGGTCGTGAGGAGCATACCGACCTGCTCCGCACGATCGTGCAGAATACGTCCCAGGCGGGGGGACGTCAAGATAGAGGGCCTCGTGAGCCCCGGGAAGTGTCGTACTCGGATTTCATGAGTACGCACCCTCCAGTGTTCACCGAAACCGAAGAACCACTGGAGGCGGACAACTAGCTGCGGACCATCGAGTCCAAGTTCGCGTTGCTCCAATGTACGGAGCAGCAGAAGACCCTGTTCGCAGCGCAGCAACTCCACGGTGCCGCTGGTGCGTGGTGGGCGAATTATGTCGCCTCACATCCGGCTGGCCATTCCGTGGAATGGCAAGAGTTCCGGGAGGCGTTCCGCGCCTATCACATTCCTCCCAGAATTATGAAGAGGAAGTTCCAAGAATTCTTGGCGCTGAAGCAGGGCGGGAGGAGTGCCCATGACTACTCCCGTGCCTTCAACCATCTGGCGCAATATGCGTCAGACTACATCTCCACCGAGGAGAAAAAGCGGGAGCACTTCTATCGGGGGTTACACCCCGAGATGAAGACGCATCTCGTGCAGTGGAATCACGGCACATTCAACGACTTAGTCAATGCCGCGATTATGCAAGAGGACGCTCGGCGGGAGTTGGCAGCTGAGCAGCGGAAGCGCAGCGCTCCACCCAGCGGTGGGAGTGGCGCTCCCCAGAAGTACCGTATGGTGTATAGGACACCATCCGGGCAGCAGTGGCGACCACCGGCGCGGCCTCAACAGTTTGGGGGACGTTCGTTCCAAGCACCCCCGTTCCGTCTGCCAATGCCACCACCAAGACAGCAGCAGCAGACGGTACCCCGGGCGTTTCCACCACCACAACGCGCCCTGGGATTCCGTCCACGGATCAGCGGGGGACCGCCCCGTTTCACCTGCTTCACGTGTGGCCAGGCGAGCCACTTCGCGAAGGACTGTCCCCAGGGGCAGCAAAGTAGCGGGCAAGCCCAGTTTCAGGGCGGTGCTCGAGGCCGACCTCCGATGAAAAAGGTTGGTCAGCGGACTGGAGGCGTCCGCAACCTCGACAATGAGGACGCCCCAGTGGGAGACAACGTGCTGGCGGGTACATTTACTCTCAACCATCAAGCCATCGTCATATTGTTTGACTCTGGTGCAACCCACAGCTTTATAAATGCATCCTATGTGGCTAAGCATCAAATGCAAGTCTTCCCAACCGATTGCACTTATATGATCTGCTCACAGGGAGGGAAGATTTCAGCTAATATGATGATTACAAAGGCACCTCTGTGCTTAGGTGGGGAACTATACCCCACCACCTTAATAATACTTATGGGGCAAAAGATTGATGCAATCTTAGGGATGTCATGGCTACAATACCATGGCGCTGTCCTAGAGACTCGGACACGGACGGTTCACTTAAATTCTCCATTCCACCATCCGCATTCCATGGTGTTCGACACGCCAGTCCGGGAAGTTTTAGCAATTAATAATGCTGAAGCTCTCAAGTTAGAAGACATCCCCGTAGTCCGGGAGTACCCCGACATGTTTCCGGTTGATCTTCCGGGCATGCCACCTGAGCGGGATGTCGAGTTCAAGATTGAACTTGCACCCGGGACTACGCCCATATCACGGAGACCATACGAGATGGCTCCAAATGAGCTGGCTGAACTGAAAGAACAGCTCAATGATCTGTTGAGCAAGGGTTTCATTAGGCCGAGTTCCTCGCCTTGGGGATGCTCGGCGCTGTTTGTAAAGAAGAAGGATGAAACCCTGAGGTTGTGTGTGGACTACCGGCCGCTCAACGCCGTCACCATCAAGAATAAGTACCCACTGCCCCGTATTGACATTTTGTTTGATCAACTTGTGGGGGCAAGTGTGTTCTCAAAGATGGACCTTCGCTCTGGATATCACCAGATCAAGATCCGGGCGGAGGATATCCCGAAGACGGCCTTCTCGACGAGATATGGATTATATGAATATCTCGTCATGTCATTTGGTCTCACCAACGCTCCAGCCCATTTCATGTATCTCATGAACTCGGTGTTCATGCCGGAGCTGGACAAGTTTGTGGTAGTGTTCATCGACGATATCTTGGTTTACTCCAAGACAGAAGCCGAACATGCCGAACACTTGAGAATCGTTCTTCAACGATTGCGAGACCATAAACTCTACGCCAAGTTCAGTAAATGCGAGTTTTGGATCAGCCAAGTGCCATTCTTGGGACATATAATCTCAGCTGAAGGCATTGCGGTTGACCCAAGCAAAATAGAGCAAGTGCTGAAATGGAAAGCTCCCACTTCAGTTCATGAAGTCAGAAGTTTCCTCGGGTTAGCGAGATACTATAGGAGATTCATTCCAAACTTCTCCAAGCTCGCTAAGCCGATGACAGAATTGCTGAAGAAAGGGACGAAGTATGTTTGGAACACGGCGTGTGAAGGAGCATTCCAAGCATTGGTGAAGCATCTCACGACAGCCCCGGTCTTAGCTCAGCCGGATACAACAAAGCCCTTCGACGTGTACTGTGACGCGTCCGGTATTGGGCTCGGCTGCGTGTTGATGCAGGAAGGACGTGTGGTCGCATATGGCTCACACCAACTTCGGAACCATGAGCAGCATTATCCCACTCATGATCTTGAGCTTGCTGCAGTGGTTTTGGCGCTGAAAATGTGGAGGCACTATCTCCTGGGGAACTTGGTGCATCTCTACACCGACCACAAGAGCTTAAAATACATTTTCACCCAGAAGGAGCTGAACATGAGGCAACGGAGGTGGCTGGAATTAATCAAAGACTATGAAATTGAGATCCACTACCACCCCGGCAAGGCGAATGTGGTTGCCGACGCATTGAGTCGGAAATCACATGTCCATCACCTCACCATTACACCGGTGGAGGAGGAAGAGCCAAGTTTATACTTGGTTCCTTATGGATCGCTGTACATCCTTGCCCTCATCCCTACCATTAGGGAGGACATCATTGCAGCTCAGAAGACGGATAAAGGCATGGCACATCTCCGGAGACGGATAGACAACGGAGAGATCAAATGTTTCCGGAAAGATGAGGAGGGGACGCTATGGTTTAATGACCGCATAGTCGTACCCCGAGATATGGAGTTGAGGAAAAAGATCCTCGATGAAGCTCACTTGTCTAAATACTCCATTCATCCGGGCAGCAACAAGATGCACCAAGATTTGAAAAATAAATTTTGGTGGACACGGATGAAGCGGAAGGTAGCTAAGTACGTATCCGAGTGTGATACGTGTAGACGAGTGAAAGCTGATCACATGAAGAAATAAGGGCTGTTGCAACCCCTGAAGATCCCGGCATGGAAATGGGAAGATTTGAGCATGGATTTCATTGTGGGATTACCCCTAACATCCAACAAGCATGATTCCATATGGGTAATCATTGATCGGTTAACCAAGACGGCTCACTTCATTCCGGTGAATACACGTTACAATGCCGGCAAATATGCGGAGCTGTACATAGCGAAGATTCTGTGCCTATACGGGGTACCCAAGACCATCGTCTCAGATCGAGGGACACTATTTGTATCTCGTTTCTGGGAGCAATTGCACGCTGCTTTGGGTACTTAGCTGATTAGAAGCTCTGCCTATCACCCTCAGACAGATGGACAGACTGAGAGGGTGAACCAAGTATTAGAAGACATGTTGAGAGCGTGTGCCATCCACCACGGTAGAAACTGGGATGATAATCTACCGTTGGCAGAATTCTCGTACAACAATGGCTATCAAGCGAGTATCAAGATGGAACCATATGAGGATCTCTACGGTCGCAAATGCCGCACCCCATTAAGCTGGTGTGAGTCTGGTGAACGGGTCACATTCGGGGTTGATGTGGTGAACGACGCCGAAGAGCACGTTCGGATTATTCAAGCCAATTTGAAGGCTGCTCAATCCCGGCAGAAAAGCTACACTGATAAGAGGCGTAGGCCGCTACAATTCGATGTCGGGGAACACGTGTACATCTGTGTATCTCCGATGAAAGGCGTGCACGGATTTGGCGTGAAGAGGATGCTCGCTCCCAGATTTATTGGACCCTATGCTATCACCGAGAAGTGTGGACCAATGGCGTATAGACTGGAGCTACCGGCAACTCTCACTGGTGTTCACGATGTTTTCTATGTTTCACAACTACAAAAATGTCCGAAGTATACGGCTGCTGTTCCCACCGAAGACATTGGCGAGCTGCAACCGGATTTGACGTATGCTGAATATCCGGTGGCAATTATTGATGAGAAGGCTCGGACCACACGTAGCCGAACGCTGTGGTTCTACAAGCTACTGTGGAGTAACCACACCACCAAAGAAGTGTCGTGGGAGAGCGAGGAATTCCTTCGCTCAAACTACCCGGATTTCATGGTGTCTCATCACGGGTAATCTCCTCTTACATCATCGTTTCTTTTTTTAGAATCTCATGACGAGATTCTTTTAAGGGCGGTGGGATGTAAAAGCCCAACAATGGACTTGCAAGAGTGTTCATTTCATCACCTCACAACACCACAGCTCAATTGGTGGATAGCTCATGAACACTTGTGAAGAGCAAGTAAACACCATCAGCAGGGTGATTAGAGGGGAAAAACCCTAATTTCAAAAAGTATGAGTCATACACATAAACATGAAAGGTTGAGCTCACCCCTAGACCTTAAATATTCTTGGGAAGGCTCATGCCAAATTTCATGCCAATCCAAGCCTTTTTGAGGCGTTTTTGGAGACATTTGAATAAAGGGCCAATTTGAATACAAATTCAAATTGCAGCCACTTTCATCACTTGGATTCAAAAGTTGACTTCATATTCCAACTCAGCACATTTTTCTGAGTTAGTGCACCAATTTTCATCCTCATTGAAGTTAATCTTGTCGGGAGCTAAATTTGCATTAACTCAAACTGAATTTGAATTTCAAATTCAAATGGGCAACAAATGTAGCCAAACAAATTTCAGTTGACAAATTCAAATTTCATCCCTTGCCTTGGTGGCAAAGTCTACCATTCAATTTTGAGTGGGTGAGATATTTGAAGAAGAAGGGGGAGAAAGGATGAGAGGGGACAAAAGGGCGCACATTTCAGTTAAGCCCCTGAGTGAAGCGACGACCATGGGCGCCCTGTTCTCCAGGCTTCCGCGGCGGCTGCCACCGAGCTGATCGGGCTGCCACCTCCTCAGCGCACGACGGCTGATGCACTGCAGCTGCTGCTTGCTCACGAAGGCACCGAACGCTGCAACCCACGGGCTGTGCTCGGTTTCACCGCTCGGCAAGGAAAAGCAGCCGCTCGCCGCTCTCTCTGAAAATTCGATCAGGAGATGCTCAAGATCGTGCCCCAAACTCCCCGAGCTGCACAAACGGTACTGAAGGGTCTTCTACTACCTTCTACACACACCACCGGGCTAGCCAAGCTTCTCTACACCGAGAACACGTCATCCTCCGCAGCGACCTAAACACACCGGCGACTGGATGTCCGTGGACAGCTCTTCACAGAGTTTTTCACACCTGAGCCAGCACGTCCACGGGAGCGCCCTGCCTTGGTGCTGCTTCCATCCAAAACTTGGAGCAACCCGTGAACCCTAGCGGTTGACTTTGCCATTCTTCTCCCAAAGCAGCTCCACGGACCTTTCGGTATGGAATTCCAAAATTCGCACACAATCCTCGCTTAGGGCTCATCAAATCGTGCACAAGGGTGCTAGAGTAGTCGGCGACCAACTTTTCTTCAAAGCCCTAGCTGCAAACGCCATGTAGACCGATCAATTTCTGTTTTTCCGAGCTCAACTGTGGCGGCATCGATCGGGCGTACGGTGATAACCTATTTGGAGGTGTTTTCACGCACCGGTTCTTGCTTGACGAGCTTCCCTAGCATACAAGGGTGCTCTAGAGCCGATCACTCATCGCCGACCGGGTTCTGAGTCTTTCAGGCCTAAGAAATTAGCCTAGGTGAGCTCCCCTACCTCCCCTCTGCCGTTTGCTACCAAAAAGGGCGGGTGTTAGCGTCTGTTGATGAAGATCCGCGACCTCTGCCGCCGTGCGCCGCCCCGCGTGCGGGCGAACTCCGACCAGGAGCGACGTGGCCTTTTGTGCGCCGTCTATTTTAAATCGCACAGTGGACATAAAACCCCCGCGTACCGGTTCGGCAATCTAATCTGAGCCGTCTATTTTAAATCGGACGGTCCACATCAGCCCCGCGTTATAAAGGCCGGGATTCTTACGCGCTACCCCCTGGGGATCTCGGAAAACTCGAGCTAGCCCCAGAAACTTCTGATCTAGCCCCTGGAACTTCAGAAATTCATGTAAGTTCATTTAAAAATCAGTTTTAGTCCCCGGACTTAACCAAAATTAGGAAAACCCCTCTGTTATGTGTAGCTAGACCCCTGGAAATTTATGAAATAATATAATAGACCCTGCAGTAGAAGTGGATTAACCTTTTTGACCCTATATGGTATTAAATTTAGAAATTTGAATATGTGACTAGGATTTAAATTTAAAAGGAAAGGCAAACACATGTGCAAATTCAAGTTTAAACTCTCCTAGCACTTGGAAAACTTTAGAATGAACTAAAAATAGATTTTAGGCTGAAATGAAATCTGCTTAAGTGTTGTTCATATTTATTAGTTCTAGAAACACATTTTTAGGCTAGGAAATAATTCTGAAAACTGATAAAATAAATTTAATTTAGTTCACATCAGAGGAGAAGTTCAAAAGTATATTATTTAATATTTTAGATCAGAACCTATTCTGTTTAGATGATAAGTCCTACTATTTAAAATTTAAAACTCATTTTTAGGCATAGAAAATAAATCTGGAAAATATAGGAAAATAGGTATGCATAATTAGAAAATGATAAATGAAGTATCCAAATTCAAATACTTCAATTTAGGATTTGGTAGAAGATCTGAAAACCCACTTGGAGTAGGAAATTACCTTCCATGCAAACTTGGTAGCTAAAGAGTTTATTAATTGAATATAAAGAATTTGTTTAAATTGGAAATTCATATATAGTGTGCAAATAAAAATCTGAATACAAAAGTTAGAAATCATATACATATGTTTAAAAGTGCATGTAGGCCAAAAATCAACACATGTAGAGTAACCCCAACACTTAGAAATGTGAATGACTTTCATAGGTATGTATGTGTGGTTTACATGAAGTGAAAGTGTGAACTATGTCTTATGTATTGTTGTTTTCTTTTGCTATGTGTATTGGCATGAGTAGAACCTGCCCCAGAGCAAGTTCTCCCCTTACAAGACCAGGACTTTCCATTCCCAGAGCAGCAGGAAGAAGGCAAGTGTCCTTCACCACTTTGATCCTATGCTAGGTTGTGTAGATAGAATTATTTGCATTGTCAATTGAAATATGAAACCCATGCTAGGAAGTTTCCCTAGAATTGCATTACCTTGTTTCCTTGTAGCTTGGGTTGGGATTTATTTTATCATGTAATTTATTTATATGCTTATGCTTAGCCATGCTTAGAATGGGATAATTGGGATATGAGATCATCAATTTATTTACCTTACTCTTGAATGAGATGTTATGAGTTATGTAGAGGTAGGGATCGAGGCAAGTTGGATGATTTGGTTGGTGTTGGGTGCACGAGACTCGGGTTTGTGTTTAGTACTTGCCTGGATCCTAAGGACCGGTTCATGGAGCATGTAACCTGGCTTTACCGTGCCAACCACATGCTGAGATGGGGCAGCTTGGCCAATTAATTAGGTGTATTCCCGGCGTAGTATGGGCGTGATGGATGGTGCTGGGAATAGGTGTCAGCTGGACTACCATATGAACCACAAGGCTCAAGAGGAGGCCACTCCAGCGGGGTTGGAGCCTCTTGTATGCTGTTAGGGGTGAAACCTCAGTGGGCCCACGCTCGTCGGGAATCCCTCTGTAAAGGCTTCGTAGTGATCTCCTGGCTACACACCTGGGAAGTGTGAATGTGGTTCATGGCCACTGGCATAATGGAGGTTCTTTTAGTCCACCCGGCAACAGGAGATGAAATCACTACATGTGGGTACAGTGGTGCAAACTCTGCAGAGTCAAAACTGTCATGACAGCCGTGCTCACGGTCAAGAGCGGCTTGGACTTATTCATGATTAGAGGATGATGGATTTGGAAGTTGAGGATGTTAAGCGGGGAGCTTGACATTGGATATGATGATTATGATTACTTGATTCTGATGATGGGTTGGGAGATTGGGACCATTTCACCTGTGTAGTAATGTAGGTGCTTATTAAGCTAAGGTAATAGGTAATAATTGCGTAGTGCTTTGACCATTAGTTCAACCTCTCCTTCTTCTAGCCATGCATGACATAACTTTCCCACACTTGCTGAGTACCAACGATACTCAAACTTGCATACTTGTTGGATTAAATTGCTGCTCAGGTCAAGGGGACGAGGTGGTGTTCAATGACCAAGACTTCGGACCCGAAGAAGGATTCTAGGTTCATGGAGTCACCCGGGCAACGCCTGTGATGGAGCCCACAAGAATAATATTCCGCTGCTGTTTTATTTATATGTCATGAACTTATTATCGTCCATCGAGACGTATGCTATGTAAGACTTATTTATATTCGACACCTGGCTTGTAATAAATGATGCTTCACTATTTGTCATCACATGTATGAGAAAATGATCCTGGCATACATGTGATATTCACTTGGTTGTTCTTCGAAGAAACCGGGTGTGACAGAAGTGGTATCAGAGCCAAGCTTGCCCGTAGGAACGTGGACCTAGGTAGAAATGGACGTATTTAAGGACCCTATTTTCTTAAAAACTATTTTACAAAGGTGTGGGTTGAAAAGTGTATTTAATGGGGTCACTATATTCTTCTTACCCCAACTTTTATTCAAAATGCAATTTTTGTTTAAACCCTTATCTAACTTAATTTTAAATGCTTTATGTTTTAGATGGTTCGCATGATCCGCACCGCTCGCAAGTCCACCGGAGGGAGAGTTCCTGTAGTTGCCCTTGCCCTGAGAGAGGAGAACCGTCCGGTGACGTGCCACTCCTACGGGTTGGGCAGTAGGAGGCTTATTGCGCCGCCTTCAGCGTATGCTCCACGCCGCCGGCAATACGGGCAAGCTAATAATACACTACAGCTCCACCCGGACCATCCGTGAGAAGCCGGAAGAATGGAGTTCAGAAATGTGGATTATCCATGAAAATCAGCTGCTCAAGATCCACCACTCTCCAGCTTGTCGAGCGACACAGGTCGATGCCGAGAAGGATGTCACCTGGGAGGCCATCACCTGCCAGAGTTACATCTACCGTCGCCACCTGGACAGGACTGAGTACATGTATGTCCTCCAGCATGAGAGTGGTACCGCGGAGTACAAGTACCCGCCAGTGCAGCAGGGGACTTCCCATGAGCACATGGACCTGTGCTTGGAGGATGCTGCTATGCTCAGCACTCGACTGCAGAAGTGTCAGCAGGAGCTTCAGGATGTTCGTGACACCCTGAAGGAGACTGAGGCATTGCTTCGCGTTAGCTTGAGGGCAAGAGAAAGAGGAGATGGGAATGAACTTTGTGTCACCGTGAATGACACATGGACTCCTGACTCCCCAGATCGCCGTGCGAGCAGGCGTCGCCGCACTTCTCCACCAGCAGCTTCCCCACCCAAAGTGGAGTTAGAGGGAAGCCGCAATAATGAGGAAGACCCCGAGGAGCCAGCTCAGTGATACGAGTTGTGTAGAGTCCTTTCCCATAGTTCAGCAGGTTATCGAGTAGGCGAGTCAATACATTAGTTAATGGTGTGTTAATGTTTGGTGTGTGACGTGAGTTGTGGAAGCCATGGGCATTTGTCCACAACCTCGTCTTCAGGTTGTTTTGCTTTGATGTGTGAACCCCTACGAATTAAGAGTGCATTTATTTTCGCATGAGACATGAAACCCTCAGAAAATATAAATATAATAAGGTCTCAAAACTTTAAAGTTTAAACAAGCAAATTGGGAAGTTAGTACGTAATGCTTTAAATTGACATTTGGTTGATCATGATAGATGGCCGGAAGAGGAAAGGGTCGTGGTGCCAACCCCGTCAACAACAACGATGAGGCCGGCAACCCTCATCTCTCTGGAGGACAAGACAGGGGTGGTCGCCGCGAAGGAGTTGATCCCATCCACCAAATGCTTGAAAATCAGAATCAGCTCATCCAGAGCCTAACTCAAGTGGTGGCCAACTTGCATCAAGTTCCACCTCCACAATCTGCACCACGCCAACCAAGGTTGAGTGAGTTTCTAGGGACTCAACCTCCAAAGTTTGCAAGTGCTGCTGAACCTCTGGAGGCTGATGATTGGCTAAAGACCATTGAGAGCAAGATGAGGATCATACAATGCCAAGGGTATGAGAGGGTGCTGTCTGCCTCTCACCAATTGCATGGACCTGCTGCTGATTGGTGGACCGCTTACGTGGCCGCCCATCATGACCCTGAGAACATCACTTGGGAAGAGTTCAAGCGTAGTTTCCGGAACCATTACATACCAAGGGGTGAACTCAAAAACAAGAGAAAAGAGTTCTTGGGGCTGCAGCAAGGAAACATGACTGTGAGGGAATACCTCACTAAATTCACCCAACTATCCCGTGATGCACCACGGGACATTGAGACTGATGAGCAGAAACAGGACTGCTTTGTGGAAGGACTTACAGCGGAAATGCAGTGTGCAATGTCCTCCAACGAGTATGAAAGCTTCCAAAAGATGGTGGACAGAGCATTTGTTGTGGAGAGGAAGCTGAAGGCCTTGGAAAATAAAAACAAGAGGAAGGCGGGATGGTCACACCAAGCCTCGCGTAGCAACACACGGCCACGTCTGATGTAGCAACCCGCAGGGCAGACGAGCCGTGCTGCGGTACCCTACTCAGCACCGAGAGGGCACAACGCGAACTTCAGGCCTCCGTCAGCACCAGCACAGCCACAATGTCAGTTTGTACAGCAGCCTCGCCCCACATATCAACCTCGACCAGCAGTACAAGGACCCCCAAACCAACCCCAAGACAACAAAGGCCAGGCACCTAAGGTTGGGGTGCAATGCTTTAACTATGGTGAAGTGGGGCACTACGCCCATAAGTGCCCAAAAAAGAAGCCTGTGCAGCCGCAACAGCAGAATGTGATGCGAGGACGGGTGAACCACGTGACCATGGAGGAAGCGCAAGAGGCACCTGACGTGGTAGTTGGTAAGTTTTCTGCCAATTTACACATTGCAACCCTGTTCTTCGATTCTTGTGCTACCCACTCGTTCATTGCCCAAGGGTTTGTTAAGAAGCATGATTTAGCAACAACACAAATGAACCATATGCTAGCAGTAAACTCTACAGGGGGAGAAATAAGGACAAGACAAGTGTGTCCCAAGGTGAATCTAGACATTAATGGGGTAGTATTTACTGCCAACCTCATAGTGATAAATTCACAAGGGATAGATATTATTTTGGGTATGGATTGGTTGACCAAACATAAAGGAATCATCCATTGTTCGACAAGAACGGTGGAACTAACCCACCCTAGTGACACAAGAGTAAAGTTCATAACCATACAAGAGCTTAGGAGGGACATTAAACTAAATCAAGTTGAGGTGGAAGTGGAGGAGATCAGGATCATCAGGGAATATCCAGATGTTTTTCCGGAGGAGTTGCCAGGTATGCCCCCCGATCGTGATGTGGAATTCGTGATTGAGCTAGTGCCTAGAACAGCTCCGATATACAAGAGACCTTATCGGATGGACTCCAAACAGCTGGAAGAACTCAAGGAACATTTAAGAGAATTGACAGACAAGGGGTACATTCGTCCTACTTCCTCACCATGGGGAGCTCCAGTGATATTTGTGCCCAAGAAGGATGGAACCCAAAGGTTGTGCGTAGACTATCGTGCTTTGAATGAAGTAACCATCAAGAACAAGTACCCATTACCCCGCATTGAAGACTTGTTTGATCAGTTGAGGGGAGCTTGTGTGTTATCGAAAATTGATCTCAGGTCGGGATACCACCAACTTAAGATAAGGCAAACTGATATTCCAAAGACAGCTTTCGTATCTCGGTACGGACTGTATGAATACACCGTCATGCCTTTCGGGCTAACTAATGCCCCGACATACTTCATGTATCTCATGAAAAAGGTATTCATGGAATATCTGGACAAATTTGTGGTGGTTTTCATAGATGACATTCTCGTCTTCTCCAAAGATGAAGAAGAACATGAGAAACATCTAAGGTTGGTGTTGCAAAAGCTGAGAGAACACCAACTATATGCCAAGTTGAGCAAGTGTGAGTTTTGGCTGAAGAGAGTTCCCTTCTTAGGACATTTAATCTCGGAGGGAGGAATCTCCGTAGATCCCGCCAAGATCGAGGATGTACAGAAGTGGAAGACCCCTGAAAATGTCGGGGAAGTTCGAAGCTTCTTAGGATTGGATGGGTATTATCGACGGTTTATCGAGGGTTTCTCCAAGATCTCGAGACCCCTCACCAAATTGTTGGAGAAGGGAATCACATTCACATGGACACCGTAGTGCGAGACGAGTTTTCAAGAGCTAAAGAAAAGATTGACAACCGCCCCAGTGCTAGTTATGCCAGATATGCAGAAGAACTTTTCGGTGTAGTGCGATGCCTGTGGAAACGGGTTGGGATGTGTTCTCATGCAAGAGGGGCATGTCGTGGCTTATGCGTCCCGGCAACTCCGAAAACACGAGAAGAACTATCCTACGCATGACCTAGAGCTAGCCGCGGTGGTACACGCGTTGAAGATTTGGCGGCATTACTTGATGGGGAAGAGGACAGAGATATATACGGATCATAAGAGCTTAAAGTATATTTTCACACAGCCAGATCTCAACCTCAGACAAAGGAGATGGTTAGAGCTGATCAACGACTTTGATGTGGGCATCAACTATCATCCTAGGAATGCGAACGTCGTAGCAGATGCTTTAAGCCGGAAGGTGCAGGTCAATAGGTTGAGCTTGAAGGACATGCCTGCAGAATTGAAGGAAGAGGTTATAAAACTAAATCTATGTCTGGTGAATAGTGGTGAAGCCATCGCCATGGAAGTGGACTCCACATTAGAGCAAGAAATACGTGATGGTCAAAAGAATGATGAGAAGATACAAGAAATCAGAGAACTCATCAAGGATAATAAAGCCCCTGGGTTCAGAGAGGATGAACAAGGTACAGTGTGGCACGGGAAAAGAATCTGTGTGCCTGAAGTGAAGGAGATCCGTGAATTGATTTTGATGGAGGCTCATGATTCCGACTATTCCATTCATCCTGGAAGTACGAAGATGTATCATAACCTCAAGAGCAGATATTGGTGGTATGGAATGAAGCGAGATGTCGCGGAACATGTTGCCCTATGTGACACATGTCAGTTGGTGAAAGCAGAACATCAACGACCCGCAGGATTATTGCAACCACTCAAAGTGCCTGAATGGAAATGGGAAGAAATCGGTATGGATTTCATAGTGGGACTACCTAGGACCCAATCAGGATATGATTCGATATGGGTCATCATCGAAAGGCTAACCAAGGTAGCTCATTTCATCCCCATGAAAGAAAGCTACAGTGGATCCAAATTGGCAGAATTATACATGTCAAGGATCGTGTGTTTCCATGGAGTGTCCAAGAAGATAGTGTCAGATCGATGGACACAGTTCACTCCAAGGTTCTGGCAGAAGTTGCATGAAACCATGGGAACTTATCTGAATTTCAGTTCTGCCTATCATCCCCAGACTGACGGACAGACGGAAAGAACCAATCAGATCCTTGAGGATATGTTGAGAGCGTGTGCGCTCAATAACAACAGGAGTTGGGATAAGAACTTACTGTATGCGGAGTTCTCCTATAACAACAGCTATCAGGCTAGTATGAAGATGTCACCATTTGAGGCTTTGTATGGGAGGAAGTGCAGAACTCCCCTATTTTGGAACCAAACAGGGGAAAGTAAAGTGTTTGGGCCCGAACTACTACAAGAAGCCGAGGCGAAAGTGAGGGAAATCCGTAACAACTTGAGGATAGCACAGACACGACAAAAGAGCTATGCCGATGTACGGAGAAGAGAGCTCGTTTTCAATGTGGGGAAATATGTCTACCTCAAGGTGTCCCCTATCCGAGGACTTTGTCGGTTCAAGGTAAAAGGGAAGTAATCACATCGATACATCGGACCCTTTCAGATTCTGGAGAGGAAAGGCGAAGTGGCATATCAACTAGAACTACCGGCTCGCCTATCGGATGTGCATGATGTATTCCATGTGTCACAGCTCAAGAAATGTCTGAGGACGTCTGAAGAGATGTTACCCATGAATGAGGTTGACGTAGGAGAGGATCTGTCTTATGCCGAGCAACCGGTCAAGATTTTGGAGACAATGGAACGCCTCACAAGAAATATAAGAATCCGGATGTGCAAGGTGCAGTGGAAGCATCACTCGGAAGAGGAAGCCACATGGGAGCGAGAAGACGAGCTTAAGGCACAGTTTCCGGAATTGTTTTCTTAGAACCCCCAATCTCGAGGACGAGATTTCTTTTAAGGGGGGTAGAGCTGTAACACCCCAAAATCTGTTAAGAGGGGAATTTAAAAATTTTCGGACGTATTGCATGTCGTGCAGAAATTCAAATTCAAATTGGAGTTCAAATTCAAATCAAAACAGAAAAGAAAAGGAAAAAGAAAAAGAAAAAGAAAAAACCCCACCGGCCAGTGGGCCGAAACCCACCAGCCGGCCCACTCTCCCCGCGCCAGCTCCAAACCCACGCCCCTCTCTCACTCTCACTGACACGAGGGGCCCGCATGTCATCTTCTTCCCCGCGCCCCCCCAACGGCCCGGACTTTTCCCCCGCGCCGATCACACCCGACGCCCCTGGATTCTTTGCGCTCGACCCGATCCCGAATCCCTCGCACCGGCCAGCTCAATCGCAACAAACCCCCGCGTCCCTGGCCCTGATAAAAACAGATGAAACCGCCGCCCTCCCCTCGCACGAGCAGTTTTCTCCCGGTGAGCGCCGCCGCCGTTGAGCTCGGAATTCCACAAGGGCGTCGCCGTCTCCCTCTGTCAAACCGATCTCGTGACCCCGCAGCACCGCGCACAAGCTGTATACGCTGACCCTGGAGGGAAACGCCGCCGGAAACGACCATCCCGACTCTCGCCGGTGAGTACCGCCGCCGCTCGCCGGTGAAACTTCCGAATTACACGGTTCCGATCCACCCTAATCATCGGTGTGCCATCTCTAGACTCCAGTGAAGCGTCACAACTCGAAAACATGAAGGGGTCACCGCCCCAACTGCCACTTCGACGAGCACCGCAAGCCGACGCCGCCTGTCCTCGTCGCCGACCGGGTTCCGAGTCTTTCAGGCCTAAGAAATTAGCCTAGGTGAGCTCCCCTACCTCCCCTCTGCCGTTTGCTACCAAAAAGGGCGGGTGTTAGCGTCTGTAGATGAAGATCCGCGACCTCGCCGGCGAGATCGCGCCTCTGCCGCCGTGCGCCGCCCCGCGCGCGGGCGAACTCTGACCAGGAGCGATGTAGCCTTTTGTGCGCCATCTATTTTAAATCGCACAGTGGACATAAAACCCCCGTGTACCGGTTCGGCAAACCCACTTGGAGTAGGAAATTACCTTCCATGCAAACTTGGTAGCTAAAGAGTGTATTAATTGAATATAAAGAATTTGTTTCAATTGGAAATTCATATATAGTGTGCAAATAAAAATCTGAATACAAAAGTTAGAAATCATATACATATATTTAAAAGTGCATGTAGGCCAAAAATCAACACATGTAGAGTAACCCCAACACTTAGAAATGTGAATGACTTTGATAGGTATGTATGTGTGGTTTACATGAAGTGAAAGTGTGAACTATGTCTTATGTATTGTTGTTTTCTTTTGCTATGTGTATTGGCATGAGTAGAACCTGCCCCAGAGCATGTTCTCCCCTTCCAAGACCAGGACTTTCCATTCCCAGAGCAGCAGGAAGAAGGCAAGTGTCCTTGACCACTTTGATCCTATGCTAGGTTGTGTAGATAGAATTATTTGCATTGTCAATTGAAATATGAAACCCATGCTAGGAAGTTTCCCTAGAATTGCATTACCTTGTTTCCTTGTAGCTTGGCTTGGGATTTATTTTATCATGTCATTTATTTATATGCTTATGCTTAGCCATGCTTAGAATGGGGTAATTGGGATATGAGATCATCAATTTATTTACCTTACTCTTGAATGAGATGTTATGAGTTATGTAGAGGTAGGGATCGAGGCAAGTTGGTTGATTTGGTTGGTGGTGGGTGCACGAGACTCGGGTTTGTGTTTAGTACTTGCCTGGATCCTAAGGACCAGTTCATGGAGCATGTAACCTGGCTTTACCGTGCCAACCACATGCTGAGATGGGGCAGCTTGACCAATTAATTAGGTGCATTCCCGGCGTAGTATGGGCGTGATGGATGGTGCGGGGAATAGGTGTCAGCTGGACTACCATATGAACCGCAAGGCTCAAGAGGGGGCCACGGCAGCGGGGTTGGAGCCTCTTGTATGCTGTTAGGGGTGAAACTTCAGTGGGCCCACGCTCGTCGGGAATCCCTTTGTAAAGGCTTCGTAGTGATCTCCTGGCTACACACCTGGGAAGTGTGAATGTGGTTCGTGGCCACTGGCATAATGGAGGTTCTTTTAGTCCACCCGGCAACGGGCGATGAAATCACTACATGTGGGTACAGTGGTGCAAACTCTGCAGAGTCAAAACTGTCATGACAGCCGTGCTCACGGTCAAGAGCGGCTTGGACTTATTCATGATTAGAGGATGATGGATTTGGAAGTTGAGGATGTTAAGCGGGGAGCTTGACATTGGATATGATGATTATGGTTACTTGATTTTGATGATGGGTTGGGAGATTGGGACATTTCACTTGTGTAGTAATATAGGTGCTTATTAAGGTAAGGTAATAGGTAATAATTGCGTAGTGCTTTGACCATGAGTTCAACCTCTCCTTGTTCTAGCCATGCATGACATAACTTTCCCACACTTGCTGAGTACCAACGGTACTCAAACTTGCATATTTGTTGGTTTAAATTGCTGCTCAGGTCAAGGGGATGAGGTGGTGTTCAATGACCAAGACTTCGGACCCGAAGAAGGATTCTAGGTTCATGGAGTCCCCCGGGCAACGCCTGTGACGGAGCCCACAAGAATAATATTCCACTGCTATTTTATTTATATGTCATGAACTTATTATCGTCCATCGAGACGTATGCTATGTAAGACTTATTTATATTCGACACCTGGCTTGTAATAAATGATGCTTCACTATTTGTCATCACATGTATGAGAAAATGATCCTGGCATACATGTGATATTCACTCGGTTGTTCTTCGGAGAAACCGGGTGTGACACCCTAATGGTGTGATTAAGTGAACTACCCTGAGAAAATAGAAAAATGTACAGAAACATTTTTCAGATTTTCTCAAAGCTTGATTACGGCATAACTTCATCTAGAATTCTTCAAATGACATGAAACCAATTCCATTAGAATCATTCCAAATTCTAGTTTCCAGAAAGTAATGGTTGGTGCCATGAAAATCCCTGGAAATCCTTAGAGGCTCTACTAATGACCAAATAGGCTTTTATTTATACAGAGCACAAATGAACTTTGTTTCTTATGAAACATGGTCAAGACTCTGGTTAGAACCCTACCAAGCAACCATAAAAATTTCAGAGCCAAAGGGGAGGGCTAGTTAATGTTATGGTATTTACATATTCGATTCCAAACTTTGCATTTAAATTGACATACGCTTACGTGTAGTCCCTGAAGGCGAGGAAACTCCGGAAGTGTTGGACTTTCTTCTTCCGTACGAAGCCCTAACATCTGACCAGCAGCAACAAGGCAAGCCCCGGTTTGCATTAACCAATTTTACAAAGTTTTGCTTATGTATATTTAGTATGTTGTATGTATATACAATAGGTATAGGATGGATGAAACCCAAGTGCATAGCCAGATTATTCCCCCAAGAGTGAGGGTAGTGTATAAATCATCAAGTAGTAGACGCTGTGCTTAATGTTCATAGAACTTTGGTACAAGTCGAGTAGTTGGAATCTACTCGCGAGTTTAGGAGTCGGGACACACGGAATTGGTTCGAGTGATGTGAGATCATTTTAGTAAGAAAATGAGACTAGGCAGGGGCTAGGGCGCAGCAAGAGGAAGTCTTGTGGGCGCAGCCCTGTCCGTGTCGATTGAGGACCGATCTGTATGTGGCCCTGCTGAGCAAGTTTGAATGTACCGAAGGCATATCAGATATATGGGGTCCGATAAACCGATGTAACCTATACCTCTGGGCGTCGAGGCATAACGCACCGATTTATAGGTGTAGGTTGAGGGCAGGAAGGTGGAAATCCGCTAACGGGCATAGAGAGATGCTCCGTAGGGAACCTTCGGTCCGCTTGGGTGCGATCGGTTTGACGTTTGGGATGTTGGGTGAAAGGTTGTCCAGTACGACATCGAGTGAGCATGCTGTGCAGCTCCACGGGTGGGCGTACGTGACGTGCTATTCGGGTATCCCTGCAGGTGTATATCGAGTCGATTCGCCGTCCCTCGCGGTTATGTGTACCGCTTGGTCACTGAGTCGTGACGTAGGTTAATATATGAAATTGTATGATTCAATATTGCTGATATGATTAAATTGTATTGCTACATGTGTGCCACCAAATATTGCTTACTAAAATTTCAGATTTATGAACTGTTAACTTGTGGCTAAAAGATGAAATAAGGACGAACTGGTAGGGATGTCCGTTTGCTGCAAATTACCGCCCCATTGTCATTGTGAACTGCATGTAGAGTTTCATACATAGGTGAGTCGGTTAAGTCTTGTTGATCCATCGTGCTCATGGTTGCTTCTATAAGTGTTTTTCAGGTGAGGAGTATCCCACGGACTCGGGGTACGAGTCCACCGGCGAGGGCTACCCTCCGTCGGGGACCACGGCTGAGTGGGAGCCGTACACGCTGCGCTAAGTTGAGGAGTGCAGCTAGTGTGGGTTGCCCATAGGGCTGGGCAACCGACTTTTGCTAGGTAGATGGTGTGAGTTGTATAAACATAGCTTCCACTTTTGTAATCAAAATACTAGTTTGTAACTGAAGTCTAGTACTAGTTTTTAGATATCCAGTTGGTTTTCTATGTAATACAATATCGTTCTTATGATGTGTGCTGTCGGGTGTCGCATCATGCGGCATCACCCTCTGTGATCCTGTATGAGCGGATTCCGGTCCGCCACAAACAGCTTCAAAAACATGGGATCAATATGGTCTAGGGGCACTTGCCTTGCTCCCGCGGTTCGTGTTGCTCAAGTGCCTCAAAGTCTTGGTGTTGTAGTTCCTCATAGACGGCCTCTTGAGCGTGTCCTTATACTCACGACCACACACATACAAAATTTACAACAATCAATTATCATGCACAAACTTTACTCAGGATGCAATGAGATGGATGAATGCAATTCCTATGGTGCAGTTTATAAACATCAGTTTGTACGTGTTCTTGCATGTTTCAGTAGGCTTCCATGGGGTTTTATGATGATCAAGGTTGCTGGGATCAAGTGTGGACGTGCTGATGATCTTGACACACTTTGTAGATAAATCCCACCATCAAAAATCGACCAAAACATGTTCTGTCCACACGCAGAATTTTCTGCTCGCAGGGGTGGAGAAAACGGGTGCGTAGAAACTACGGGGACATTGTAAGAGGGGTAACAGAAACCTACCTCACTTGTTCCTCCTCTCTTCCTGGCGGCAGAACCCCCTTCCTTGAAATGGCAGCAGCATAAGATTTTCTACGGAGAATTACGAGGCTGCGGCTAGGGCAGACCGTCGGGGGCTTCTTCTCCGGCGACGGCGAGGCGTGACGGAGCTCGACGTTGGCCAAACTCCAGCAGGGGGGCGGTGACTTGGCAGCAAGGTTGTGGTGGCAGCGACTTGGCAGCAAGGGAGAGGGGGCGGCCAAAAGAGGGGTGGGGCTGAGGCTAGGGGGGGAAGGGTTATATTTATAAGGGGGAAAAGAGCTTGTGTAGCTAGGATTTCAGAAACCAAATTATCCAAGGGCTGAGATTAAAATTTAAAAGAGGTGGGAGCAGGGGCATGCATTTTATTATTTAGTTTCCACCAATGGCTGGGATTAATTGATAAATAAAAGCCCAGAAAAATCCAACAAGGGGGCGGCTAGGGTTTCCCCCCTTAGTGGGCTGCGGCCAAGGGGTGGGGCCCATTAGGGTTCCCCCCCTAAGTGGTGCGCCCAAAATAGGGGGGAAATCCCCCCCCCCCCAAATGTGGGGAAAATTGCCTAGGGGAATTTTGGGGAATTTCCGGAAAATCAGGAAAATTGAGAAAATTTTGGGAAATTAGGGGAGAGGGGAATTTTGGGAAAATTGGGGAATTTTGTGGAAAAATTGGGGGTGGACAAATTTGTCTATATTATTTATTTTTTTCCTTTTCTTTTTATTTTTATTTCTTTTCCTTTTTCTATTTATTTTCACTATTTTCCATTTCTATTTCATTTTATTATTTTATTTGCTTCTATATTCCTCTCCTTAATTCTTCTTCTCTTTTAAATGGTTCTCTACATGAAAATGTATGCAATGCATGATAGTAATTTTGAGGGTGTTACAAACCTACCCCCCCCCCCTTAAAATGAATATCACCCTCAAGATTCAATAGAGTAGAGAAGAGATGTGGGAATTCCGCCTTGAGATCTTCCTCACGTTCCCATGTAGTTTCGGCTTCCATGTGATGGCTCCATTGTACCTTGCACTAACGGATTACTTTGTTCCACGTGACCCTTTCCTTTACATCCAAGATTTTGACGGGGTGTTTAGCGTAGATTAGATCCTCTTGAACCTCTAGCTCATCAATTGGCACTTGTTCTTCCGGTACTCTTTATCACTTCTTGAGCTGGGATACTTGAAATACGTCGTGCACGTCGGACAGGTGCATTGGCAGCTCTAGTTGATATGCTACCTATCGCTTGCTCAGAATCTTGAATTGCCCGATGTAGAGAGGTGCTAACTTGCCTTTGACGTTGAACCGTTGTTGGCCTCGGATAGGAGACACCTGAAAATACACAAAGTCCCCAACTTCAAAGGTCAAACTCCTTTGCCTATTGTCTGCCTTGCCCTTTTTTCGTGACTAAGAAGCCTTCAAGTTTTCACGAATTGTTTGGACTTGCTTTTCGGCGTCCTGCAGCACTTCGGATCCAAATACTTAGCTTTCTCCGTTCTCATTCCAGAACAGCGGTGTTCTACACCGTCTACCGTATAGTGCCTCGAAGGGTGACATATTCAAGTTGGCTTGGTAACTGTTGTTGTATGAGAATTCTGTAAAGGTCCCAAAATTATGAATACAAAGAAACACTTGTTTGCAAAAGTTGGTTTCATATGTATGAAATTTGGGACTTGTTAAAACTTTTCCCACATGTGATAACACACATGAGGGTTTTCTTCACACAAGTTCAAATGCTTATTTGGAAACTTGGAACCCAAGAGGGGTCAAAAACTATGATGGGAAGTTCCCATTTGTGTGAGAAAACAAAAATCAGATTTGGAACAATTTGTTCAAATAAAAATTCAAATGAGAACAACACAATGGAATTCAAAACTGTTGTGCTGAAAATCTCCTTTGTAGCAGCCAAAATAAAAATCAGATTTCATATTTGAATTCCTTATGTCCAAATTAGGGGGTGTGCAAAGTTTCAGGATTTATGGAAATGAATTGCAACCCATTTTTCCAAAAAGGACTTTAAATGACAAAGAATTCAAATGCATAATTGAATTTGGATAAAACTTGCCCAATTATCCAAATGCCTCTCAGATTTAAACTTCCACAATTGAATGCCATCAATATTCAAATTTGGGAGATATTTCAGAAGAGATATGGAGGACTGACATGTGGGACCCACATGTCATTGAGAGAAACTGAAAATTTCAAAAGATCTGACAGTGTTGGGTCTCTGTTTGCTTTCTTCAGTCGGCACTCGACACCGACGGGCGCAGCACCGGGCGACACCGCATTCAGCTGACGCCTCCACCTCCTGCTGGGTTTCATCGCGCTGGAGAGCCGCCCGACCGTCTTGTTCCTTCTCCCGTGCCTCCTTTTGCCTCAACACCGAAGCCTCCACGCTGTTCTTCCCTTCCTCACGCGGGAGACCAACCAAGAACAGCCGCTGAACTCTTGGTCGATCGCCCACCGCCTAGCTCGCGTGCGGTCCCCGGCTGATCAGCAAAACCACACCGCAGAACCTCCCACGACTTCCTCGTGCACTCACCGAGGGCGTTCGTGCTCTCCACACCGAGATAACCCGGCTTCGGCGGCGGCCGTCACACAACAGCGGCGAGGCGCTCCCGTGGACAGCCTCCTCCAGAGCTTGTCACGACCAAGCAAGGCCATTTTTGGACGCGCAGGAGCTCCATGCAGCTTCCACCCGAAGCACAGAGCTTGTCTCCGCCCCTGGCCGACGAATTTCGGGAATTCACTCCGGCCAGTGTACACCGACCCTCCGGTATGATTCTGCAAAATTCCCGATCGATTGTTGTTTATACACCACGAAACTTCGCACACACGGGCTACACTTGAGGGCACACCAGTTCTCTTTTGAAACCTCGCATGAAAAACACTATGCGCGGTGCAATTTCAATCTTTACAACGGCAACTATGGCAGGGGGGTGCGGGTGCACGGTGAACCCTACGTTGGAGCCGTTCCCGAGCCCATATGCGGCCATGCCGAGCTTGGACAACCTCCACTGGTGCCGTAGGACATTTCCAGAGGACTTTTGGCGGGCTAGGGCGTCGGGGCGACGTCGCCGGACTTCATCCGAACCGTTGCGCCGTCGCGGGCCAGTTTGGGGGCCCTGCCAGCTCGAGCAAACCCCGCCAGCGTGTTCCTCAAGTTGAATTAGGGGCTAGCTGCAAGTTTCAGCAGTTGCGGTGGCCGGACGGCCGATCCCAGAGCTACTCTGGCGAGCCCGGCGGCGGGATCGCGCGGGAGCGCGAGGTTGAAGAAGACCTCGCCGGTCCCGCCTGTCAGCGGCTCAGGGGAGCGGGCTGGATACTCTGTGGCGCGGGATCGATTGTAACAGCGCGGGAATTAACCCTGTGGCCCCGTGTGGCGCGCTCCCGGTGACTGACACATGCCCTGGTCCCACAGTCAGGTTTAAACTTTTTCCCGGATTTATTCAAATCCCAGATTTTCCCCCAAACTTTAGACGAGCATAACTTTTGCTAGGAACCTCCAAATTTAGTGATTCAAATTGGGTTAGATTCAGATTTACAAACTCTATCCAAATATGCAACCCAATTTGTATGAAAGTCTTTATTTAATTCTGGAAAATTCTTTATAACTTTTCAGCAAAAAGAATTTAGAGGGAGTTTGGTTTATCCAAAAATCCTCGAATTTCGCCAGAATATTCCTTAAGGCATTCTTAGACTCCTGTAAAAATTTCAGCCCATTTGGAGTTGAATTGATCAGGGTAATTCAGATTGTAAGTTGCTGTGTTCAAAGGAATACAGAAACATTTTCAGAGAATTTCCAAAACTTGTAAATTCAGTTCTGGGCAATTCTTAGCTCCAAAAATCCTAGGAAAATTCATGTAGACTCTATGAACTATAATTGAAATTGTGGTTCACAGAGTTTGACATGAACATGGGTGTTACCTCAGAATTAATTCATCTTTGATTAAACACTTAGAGAATTGTTCTGAATAACCCACTCCATGAAATGTGCTAAATTTTTGTCCAGAGGAATTTCTTGTGACAAGGAACTCACATGAAAGTTCTTAGCTCCATTAAGAGCTCTGGATCACCACTGTCATGTGTAATCTCTTAAGGTGATCAACACTTAAGTGGGAAAAGCACTCAACATTTCATCATAGTGTTTAAACCCAACCCAGACCACTAGCAACAGTGTCATTTTAAATTCTTGAACAGAGTTACAGTTTTAAAACTGTCATTAAATCTTATTAGCAAAAGCTTTTCAATTAAATACATATGCATGATCATATCGTGTAGCATATACGTGAAGGAGGGAGAAGGACTTAAAGTGAAGATCAAGAATGAAGGGAAGGCAAGTGATCAAGCTACAAGTGATCATCACTAACTGATTGTAATTTTAGTCACCTGCAAAACAGGCAAGCCCCGGTTTGCATTTGAACAGTTTTATAAAGCATTTTTATTTGTAGGGATCATAGCTTTGAATCATTGATTGCAGTAAGTCTAGATGATATTGAAAACCCCACTTGCATGACCAGAAATACCTAAGAGGGAAAGGGTAGAATAGCACCTCCTCGAGTGGATTTGGCTACGCTAAATGTTAGTAGGAAAGGTCCGGTAGAAGTCGAGTAGTTGGAAGCTACTCGCGAGTTTAGGGCTGGTTTACTCGGAACGGGTCCGAATTAGAAAAGATGAGGAAAGTTCACACATAAGAAATGGAGACCGGGCAGGGAGGTTTAGATGCAGCAGGTTGCAGGCCGTGTGTGCATAGCCCTGCCTGTGTCGGTTAAGGCCCGTCTGTGCTTGGCCCTGTTGGACAAGTTTGAGTTGTGTACCGGGCGCATACTGGCTATATGGGACCCAGGAAACCGATGTACCTTGGGAGATCCATAGTGGAACTTTTCCAACTTCCTTAGGCTTTCGGCGTCAGGGTAGCAGGAGGTACCTCGCTTAAGAACATACCACAACGGGTATGTACCTTGAGGGAGCTTGTGTACTCGGGGCAGTTGGACTGCGTCCGATGTCGAAGATCTTGGGAAAGGTGACCGCGTACAACGTCAGCCGAGGTTGCTGCCGGCAACTCGGAGTACGGGTGTACATGTCGTGTAGTCCGGGCGTGTACTGATGCGAATTACCATCGCTCGCGGTCATATGAGCATACTTGCCCACTGCGTCTTGACGTAGTAACAACTGAAATTGGTTATCTTTTGAACTTGCTAAGACTGTGACTTGAATTGTATTTGCAACCACGATTGATTTAAAGATAGGCTCATTAAACTTTACTTTCACTTTGTGCAAGGAGCATCGCAACAAAGCGTTTGTTGTTTGATTGTGGAGTTGCGATGCTTTTCGGCTCAAGGTCCGCACAATAAGTCTTAAAATTCTGAAAGTTAAGGATCAACTTTAGGTGAGTCCTTTCTGCAAATCTAGCCGACCCAATTGCAACCGTCGTGCATGTAGAGTTTCTTGTTTAGGAGAGACGGGTCAGACTTGCTGAGCCTATGTGCTCACGCTTGCTATACAAGTGGTTTTGCAGGTTAACATCGATGCTGAAAAGAAGGTTGTCCGGTGGGACTTGGAGACTTCCGAGTCGTTTAACACAGGGAGAACCCAGCCGCTGCCGTTGTCTTCGTGTTGCTAGCGAGAGGAGTCCGCGGGCTGGACTTCATTTTGAGTGCTCTTAGTTATTCGACGTGAGTTGATATAGACTTCCGCTGTAGTTACTTGATGTAAAGTATTTACAAAGAAAAACTTGTAAGCTTCCGCTATTGTTTTATGTAATACATTGTTCCTCATATGTGTGCTGTTGGGTGCCACACAACAAGGCACCACCCAATGCGATTCACAGGCGAGTGGCCTGTCTCGGTTGATGGGGCCGCGTAAGCCTGGTATCAGAGCTGCATTGGTAATAGCGCACGGAATAAGGAAGGTATTACGACAAAAAATTAAATTACGGTGAGGATACGGTACTAGGCCCACATAAGGATTACTATTAGCTTATTATGAAGGTGGCAAACTAACTTATTTGTTATGTCGGAAAATCGTGCATCTCGGGACGAATTATGTCTTGGGGGGTGCACGTAAGCGCTGTCCACCAGTGCGCACAAGCTGAAGGGTGGAGCCCCATGGGTGGCAGGTAACCCGACCCGCTTAAATATCCTCTACGACTCCTCATGTCGTTTGGGGTACTCGAGCAACGTCTGTCCCAGGTGTGCGTGGTGCAATTTGGGAAACCCCGTCACGTGGTTAGTAACGTGAACACGTAGCTCAAGGCATGTTTGGCTTGAGAACACCTGTGCGAGTGATGACGGATGGGTGTAAGAATTGTATGGATACCGGGTTCGGTGTGCAGCCGAACCTGACGATTGAGTGTGACTTATGCAGGATAAACCACGAAACCGTAGTACGAATAGTACACGTTTGTGAGTGACCATTTTAGTGCCACCTAAGATACGTTTATGCCGGTATAATCCGGTTAGCATTTATTTTGGTGAGGCTACGTAGTACCGACATGCTTCTTACGGTGCATCGACACCGTACTAAACTTAATGACCCCTTTCCTTTAAAGAAATGACTCATGAACTAACTTTTAATTAAAAATGGAAGTTTGAAACAAATATTAGTTACTGAACTCTTATTTTGAGCTAAGATTCAAATGAGAGGAAGACTAGGCTTCAAAGATTGCAAAAACAGAGTGCTCTGTTTTCGGCAGGAATTCTTGCTGGACTTTAACAGAGCATAACTCTGAGTAGCTTGGCCCAATTAAGGTGTACGATACAGTTCTGGAAATGTCTTCAAGATCTCTATAACTTCTTTGTAGACCTCCAGAGCCAAATCACAAGGTAAATGGGTATAAAGTTCAAGGAAGGTAAACTGTCCAGAACCAGGACAGCAGCAAAACCTCTCTGGACCTTTCTGTTTTTAAGCCATAACTTTATGTAGAAAAACCCTTAAGAAGCCTATGATACCCCAATGGAAAGGTTATGAATTGTGCCACAATTTTGTAGTTCAAAGTTTGTTCAGATTCTTAATGTATTTAGATATACAACTATGATGAAATCAGCCACATACAGAGGAGATGCTGGCAAATTTTATCCAGGAATTCTGTCAATTTTGGAAAATCATAACTTTTAATCCGGAGATGATCTGAGAGCATATGAGTACTCGTTGGAAAGATACTGAAGTTAAATTTAACTTTGGTATTCAACTTGAGTTATGAAAATGCAATGAACTAGATCAGAATCTGGAGATAGTGCATAAAGGTCTGTTCTGTACAGATGGACTGGATAGCTATGCCTACGAAGGAGTTGTGTAAACATGAATTTGTTACTGCTTTCATAAAGTTTTCACATATTAATGTTTTCATTAGTCTCACATACTTCTGAGTTCTTTTTTAACTCTTCTCAACTATATTTTGCAGTATGGTTCGTACTCGCTCTAGGAGTAGGACCGGGAGTTCTCGCCGAGGCGGAGATGCTTTCATTCCACCATCGGAACCACCATCCACAGGATGGATGGATCTTATGACTCGAGTCATCGAGTCTAACCAAGAGAACACTAGGCTACTCCAAGAAGCAACGCAAGAAGACACACGCTTACTCCAAGCTTTGGTACAGCAAGACGTACTCCAGAACACGCAACAAGCCGTTCCATCTCGGGACGCTTATCTGGATTTCTTGGCGACTCAACCGCCTATCTTTACTGAAGCCACCGAACCTGTGGAAGCAGATCAATGGCTTCGTGTCATGGAGTCAAAATTTGGAGTATTCAAGTGTGATGAGTACCAGAAGACAAAGTTTGCCGCTCAACAACTCCATGGAGCCGCCGGAAACTGGTGGGTGGATCATCTTGCCACCATTCCGGAGGACCATCAAGTGACATGGAGGGAGTTTTGTGAAGCCTTTCGTACTCGTTACATACCACTAGGTATTGTAAAGGCAAAGCGGGAGGAATTTTTGGGCTTGAAGCAAGGGGACATGAGTGTCCTCGAGTATGTCAGAAGATTTAATCTTTTGGCCCAATATGCTCCCGAATATGTGGCGAAAGAAGAGGCACAGTGTGACCTATTCTTCCATGGCCTGAGTGCCATATTACGGGAAAAGCTGGCCGTGCACAATAACGGCAGTTACACCGACATGGTCGATGTGGCTTTTGACACGACCCCAATGGTCTTGTCGAGCCAGGATCACGCTGAGGGGTGCTGCGTTGCACAACACCGGATCACGCTAAGGGATCCCGTCAAGTTTATGAACATGTTTACATCAAAATAGTTCCAGTCTACACTCACGGGCGTAGACTATGCATCAAGTCCATGTTCAGCCCTTGAACGTGTCTTGCTAGCACACACGCACACTAACTCTGCCGCGTGCACGACTCCCACTTGACGGGGTTCCCCTCCTGGGGTTCCGTCTCCTCTTCGGGAGTCCCTTCCTCATAGAACCCTGCAAAAGCATCAAACACAAGCAGTGAGCATGAAGGCTCAGCAAGTCTGACCCGTCTCACCTAAACATGGAACTTCTACATGAGGGGTGCTGAGTTACATGAGGTAAAAATCATTTGCAAGGACTCGCCTAATTAGTAGAACCTTACTTTCAAGTTTTAGCAGCAGGTTGTGGAGAACCTTACGCTAAGGCACATGAGAGAGCCGCAATTAAACAAGAAACACATTTCTCTCATGTATTTTGCCCAAAGTTGAAAAGAACTTTAATTAGCACTAAACTACAGCAAATCATTAACAATCAAGTGCATCTTTTAATCAGCAACATTTTAACATGTAACTAGCCTGTTCTTTCTACGTCACGGTACAGTGAACAAGTGGTACTCACTGACCGCGAGGGACGGCGATTATAATCGATTTACACCTGCAGGGTTACCCGAACAACCCGTCACATACGCCCGTACTCGATGTTGCCTACAACAACCATCACGGACGCCGTACGGAACTACCTTTCACCCGTTAGCCAAATGTTGAACAGGTCCAATCGTCCCGAGCAAGAGGTCTCTGCACGTGCATCTCAGTGCCGCCAGCCGATTTACACCTCGAGATCTCAACCTACCCTCTGAACGACCAGCTATGCCTCAACACCCAGCTACCAGAGTTACATCAGTTTCCCGGTTCCCATATAGCCGGTAGGTCTTCGGTAATGTTCTAGCTTGTTCAACAGGCCCACACACGGCTCGGTCCTCAATCGACACAAGCGGAGCTATAGCACACAGGCCCCAAAGTCCTGCTGCCCTTACTCTCCGCTCGGTCTCATTTTTCTTGCCATGTGTATCATGTGCTATCTCTACCCGAGTCGAGTGCCTCTAGCCTATGCTCGCGAGTAGTTCCGACTACTCGACTTGTAACGAATCCTACTCTATCTTAGCATTGCAGTAGCTAACGGGGTTTGCAATCCTAATTCCCACCCATGGTTCTCTTGGCTATGCAATTGGGTTTCCAAACAAGACTCTAATGCAAAGAATAATAGTATTCAAAGATGTGCTCAAAACAATAAACATTTGTAAAAATGTTAATGCAAACCGGAGCTTGCCTTGCTGCTCTTGGTCGTAGGCTAGCTGTTCCTCTGGAGTAACGAAGTCTAGGACTTCGGGTTCCTCCTCAACCTTAGCGACTACATGATAGAAGCAATACATGTATTAATTTAAATGCAGTTGTATTAACTTTTAAATATGTGAAGTCTATAACTCTTACTAGACAAGCCCAATGACTGTGAGACTTTTACTGTGGCTTGGTTACAACCTAAACAGAGACTCGGTCAAGTTTTAGTTGCAGCAAAGCTCATTTGAGCCCTCCACAATTAATCATGTACTTGACCTTAATTGAAGGCTTTTAGGGTGTTCTAAGGATTTTCATGAAACACACTATGGCTTTCTGGAAACTATATTTTCAGAGGGTTCTAGTGGAGTTGGTCTCACTTAATTTGAAGGTTCCTAGCTAAATATATGAGCTAAATAATTTCAGAGAAAATTTTGAAAATGTTTCTGAACATTTTCTATTTTCTCTGGAACAGTTTCACTAATCACACCATTAGGTGGATCAAATGAGCTCAAATGCATCTGAAATTTTTATGGTAGTTCAGGGATATTTTGGTGAACATTCCAGCAAAATTTCAGTATTTTCCTCCAGGGATTCTCCAGTTAAAATTTCAAACAATTTAAATTTTGAGGAATTAATTTTGGAGAATTAAGGATTTTCATGAAGTGAAACTTGATTTGCTGGAAAGTGCTCAGAGAGCTGAACCCAACAAAATTTGGTTCACTCGATTTGGAGCTTTTTAGCCAAAGTTATGAGGATTTGAAGTTTGGAAGAATTCTAAAAATCGGGGAAAAAGTTTAAACTCACGGGGGCCGCGGGGACACGTGTTGAGAGCGGAGGTGTCCGGCACACCGAGGCCCACAGGATATTTGCGCACCAGAACAGCCGATCCCGGCCACACCCAATCCCGATTTAAATTCTTCAGCCGCTGACACGTGGGCCAGCCGGCTTCGTCTTCCTCCGGCCGCTCTCTCGTGCCTGCGCCGCTGACCTAGCCGGAGCAGACCCGGAGCTCGCCGGATCGCCTCTGCCGGACCTCCCATGGTCTGAAACTCGCCGCCAGGGGGTTGTCGACGTCGAGGAACACGTCGGTGGTGTCAGGTCGGGCTGGGGCTGACCGGAAATAGCCCGGCGACGTGCCGCGGCCTCTGTTGAGGTTCGGTGCCGTCGACCGTGGGTTCTAACCCGCCAACACCTCGAACAAATGGTCCTACAGCATCAGTGTACCTCTACGAAGCTCGACAAGGCGTCAAAAGGGTTCAAAGATGGCGGCAAGTCGATCGGCACCGTGTGACCGATCGTGCCCGCCATGACCGCCCTTGATCGAGCTTGAAATTCATCCCTCCTAGACACTTTCATGCCACGGATGCAGAAAAGAACTTGATCGCCGGCTAGTCCAGCGTCTATGTGCAAGATTTCATAACCACCGAAAGATCATAAAGCGAGAATTTGAAGAATCCGTACCGGAAGCTCGGTTTACGGTCGCCGGAGCAAAAACTGGAAATTCTCTATGGATTCTTCACGATTTGCTTCCAAACTTGGAGGAGAGCAGCACGGTGGTCGCGCGCTCCTGTTGCCTCTCTTGCTGGACCGTGAAAACGTCTGTGGAACGCTGTCCACGGGCGCCTGACTCTCGGCTGAGGCTAGGTCGCTGCGGTGGCGATCGTTTTCGGGCAAAGGAGGTCGGAGCTCAGGGTTTCTGGTGTTGGGGCGGTGGAGTGCGACCTCAGGTTGCTGTCTAGCAGCTCAGGAACGAAGGAGGAGATTGTTTTGCTGGTTTTCCCGATTGAGCAGAGGGCTGCGGCGAGAAGCAATGCCGCTGCTCGGGTTTGCCCGCGAGAAGATAAAGCCGGCCGACTCCTGCTCGGATGAGGCAGTGCCGGTCACGTGGGGGCGCGAGCAAGCCGCCCTCGGTGCCAGCGTGCGTAGAGGGGAAGCAGCTGGTGGCGCCGGTGGCTGCTCGGTGGCACAGCCGACAGCTGCTCGGTGGAATTTCCCACCGAGGCTGTGACTTTGTGTGCAAGTTTTGCCTCCTTCTCTCTATGACATGTGGGTCCCACCCGGGGTTTTATTCTCTGAAATTTACTCCTAATCACTGTTGTAAATAGTGAGCCCCATAATACCCCTGGTGATTCAAATTATTCACCCATGAGCCATTTGAATTGACTAGAATTCAAATTGGGTTTTGTTTGAATGAATTTCAGCACAAGTTCAGTTTTGAATTCAAATAAAGTTTGAATTTGTACCACTTAGCTCATGTCAAGATCAACTCCAAATGGAGTGAAAATTGGTGTGTGAGCTCACAAAAATGTGCTGACTAAGAATATAACTCCCCCTTTTAAATTCATGGGACAAAAACAGTTTGAATTTGAATATGGTTTCAAACTGCCCTCTTTCCAACTATACCCAAAATGACCTCAAAAAGGTTTTGAATTTAGGAGAAACTTGGCATGGACATCCTTAGCCAGGTATAGGAGTTTTTATATGTCCAGCCCACCTATATCACATGTGGGAAAGACCACTTTTGCAATATGTGAGTTTGTTCTCTAATGAGCATGTTGATGGTGGTTACTTGCTCTTCATTTGTGTTCATCATCTTTCCTCAAATGAGGTGTGTGTGTATGGTGATGAACACTTCAACTATGTGTCAAAAACTGAGGCCCTTACATTCCTCCCCCCTTAAAAGAATCTCGTCCTGAGATTATAAGGTGAAAATGAGAGAGAGGACGGTGGAAAATTACCGGATATGCGACGTGAAAAAGTCGGGGTAGTTAGCGCGAAGGAATCCTTCGCTCTCTCATGTCGCTTCGTCCATGGAGTGATTACTCCATAGAACCTTGTAGAACCACAACGTACGGTTGCGTGTGGTTCGGGCCTTTTCATCAATAATCTGCACCGGTTCCTCTCGATAGGTGAGATCCGGTTGCAGTTCTTTAATATCTTCCAGCTGAACGGTAGTTGATAGCTTAAGACACTTCCTCAGCTGGGCATTTTGAAAGACTTCATGCACACCGGAAAGTGCTTCTGGTAATTCCAGCCGGTATGCCACTGATCCACATCTTTCGGTAATCTGAAATGGACCGATGGATCGGGGTGCTAACTTTCCTCTCACCCCAAATCTGTTTACGCCCTTCATTGGAGACACCCGTAAATATACGTGATCTCCAACTTCGAATTGTAATGGGCGCCTTCTCCGGTCCGCATACTGTTTCTGACAGGATTGAGCGGCTTTTAGGCTCGCTTGAATCAGTCGAACCTTTTCTTCCGCGTTGTTGACGAGGTCAATCCCGAAGGTAACCCTTTCGCCAGATTCACACCAATTCAGTGGTGTGCGGCATTTCTGCCCGTATAGCACCTCGTAGGGTGCCATCTTAATTCTGGCTTGGTACCCATTATTGTACGAGAACTCGGCTAACGGCAAGTGATCATCCCAATTCTTGCCGTGGTTGATAGCGCAAGCTCGTAGCATGTCTTCTAAGATCTGATTTACCCGCTCGGTTTGCCCATCCGTCTGCTGGTGGTATGCTGAACTACGGATCAGCTTCGTCCCCAAGGCAGCGTGCAGCTGCTCCCAAAAATGGGACACAAATAAAGTGCCCCGATCCGATATGATGGTACGGGATACACCGTACAAGCATAGGATCCGTGAGATGTATAGTTCAACGTACTTCTTGGCGTTGTAGTTGGTGTTGACCGGGATGAAATGGGCAACTTTGGTGAGCCGATCGACGATCACCCACACAGAATCATGTTTCTGCAAGGTGGTGGGTAAACCGACGATGAAGTCCATGCTCACATCCTCCCACTTCCAGGCAGGAATGCCCAGTGGTTGTAGCAGTCCCATTTTCCGCATATCTCTCGCTTGGCGTACTTGGAATCACCCTTCGACATGTATCACACTCGGACACGTACTTGGCGATCTCTCGCTTCATCCGTGTCCACCAAAACTTGCTTCTGAGCTCTTGATACATTTTTTTGCTGCCGGGGTGAATAGAAAACTTTGACAGGTGAGCCTCATCAAAGATTTTCTTCCGTAACTCCGGGTTACGGGGTACGACGATCCGGTCCTTGAACCATAGGACGCCGTCTCCGTCCTTCCGGAAACATTTCAGCTCCCACTGTCTACACGTCTCCGCAAATGCGACATGCCCTTGTCATTCTTCTGGGCTGACGCTATCTCTTCACGGATGGTGGGGATCAAAGCTAAGTTGTAGAGAGCTCCATTTGGAATCACATGCAGTGGTGGTTCGCTCTCTTCCTATGGTGTGATGGTCAGATTGTTGACGTGTGACTTGCGGCTCAGCGCATCTGCCACTATGTTTGCCTTGCCCGGATGATAATGGATCTCTATTTCGTAATCCTTTATCAGTTCTAACCATCTTTGTTGCCTCATGTTCAGCTCCTTCTGAGTGAATATGTACTTGAGGCTCTTGTGGTCGGTATATAAATGTACGAGGTTACCGAGTAGGTAGTGCCTCCACATTTTGAGTGCGAGAACCACGGCAGCGAGCTCCAAGTCGTGAGTTGGATAATTATGCTCATGGTTTCTAAGCTGCCGTGATCCATACGCAACCACTCTTCGATCTTGCATCAGCACACATCCGAGCCCAATGCCGGATGCATCGCAGTACACATCGAACGGTTTTATTGTATCTGGCTGCGCCAAAACCGGTGCTGATGTCAGGTACTTGACTAAAGCCTTGAATGTTGCTTCACATGTTGGACTCCAAACATATTTGGTAGCCTTCTTCAGCAGCTCTATCATTGGCTTGGCAATCTTCGAGAAGTTCGGAATGAACCTCCGATAATATCTCGCGAGTCCGAGGAAACTCCGTACCTCGTGAACAGTCCTCGGGGATTTCCAATTCAGCACTTGAGTGATCTTGCTCGGGTCTACAGCGATACCCTCTGCTGAGATGATATGCCCGAGGAAAGGCACTTGCGATATCCAGAATTCGCATTTGCTGAATTTCGCGTATAGCTTGTGATCCCGCAGCCATTGCAAGACTATACGCAAATGCTTCTTGTGATCTTCCTCCGACTTGGAATATACCAGGATGTCGTCGATGAAGACCACGACAAACTTGTCCAGCTCCAGCATGAATACCGAGTTCATCAAGTACATGAAGTGAGCTGGAGCACTTGTGAGGCCGAAGGAGATGACCAGGTACTCATAAAGTCCGTACCTTGTCGAGAAAGCTGTCTTTGGAATGTCCTCAGCCCTTATCTTAATCTGATGGTACCCGGATCTTAAATCCATCTTGGAAAAGATCTTTGCTTCGACCAACTGATCAAACAACATGTCGATCCGTGGCAACGGGTACTTGTTCTTGATGGTTACGGCATTTAATGGATGATAGTCCACGCAAAGCCGTAATGTCTCATCCTTCTCCTTGACAAATAATGCCGAACAGCCCCATGGCGAGGAGCTCGGTCTAATAAAACCCTTTTCCAGGAGGTCCCTGAGCTGAGTCTTCAGTTCAGCCAACTCCTTGGGCGCCATCTTGTACGGCCTTCGGGATATTTGCATGGTTCCTGGTGCAAGTTCAATCTTGAACTCCACCTCTCTATCGGGTGGCATCCCCGGCAAATCATCCGGGAATACATCAGGGAACTCTCGGACCACTGGAATATCTTCCAATCTGATGGTTGTGGCTTGATAGACACTTGGAAGTTTTATTTCTGGACTGTCCAGAAATAATGAGTGAGACTCGTGCACTTCTGAGTTCAAGTGCACGACTCGAAGGACGGTGTCTAAAACAGCGCCGTGGCGGGTTAACCACGACATCCCTAAGATGACATCGACCTTTTGTCCCTCTAAGATTATGAGAGACGTAGGGTAAACTCTACCCTCTAGCACAATGGTGCTTTTGGGACCATCATGCTTGCTGAAATTTTCCCACCCGGTGAACAGATCACATATGGACTATCGGTGGGTAGTATTTGCAAGCTATATTTATCAATGAAAGCTTGGCTAATGAAGCTATGCGTGGCGCCTGAATCAAATAGTACTATAGCGGGATGCTGGTGGAGTTGGAACATACCCGCAAGGATTGGCTCGCCCTCCGGCACGTCCTCTTTGGCAAGCTGGTGGACGGTGCCGGGCCTAGGGTTTGCCCGCCGCGCATTAGTAGGGTTCCGGGGTTGATTCCTCCCCGCAAACTATGGTGCCACTCCGCCGCCTTGCCTCTCCGGGCAACTGTGTCCTGGACGACCACACTTGTAACATGTGGCCGCTACTGGTGTAGTGCTCGGGGGACGAAAGCCCGGCATGCGTTGCTGAGGTGCATACGCACGCGTCATCGCCCGCTGCTGCTGTTGTTGTGGAGGTGGTACTGGCAGCGCCGGCCTGAATGCTGGTGAAGAGTACGGCCGACTGCGGAACGGCATCGACTGTTGTGGTGGCTGCCAGCGTGGACCTGATGGTGGGGGATTCACCATCCGAAACTTCTGAGAAGGACCGCCTCCTTCTCCGCTGCTCTGCGGCAGGCTTCGTTTCCGCTCCGCCGCCGCTAACTCCTTGCCGGAGTCCTCCTGAACAATCGCAGCATCAATGATGTCGTTGAGGCTGCCGCGATTGAACATCGCCAACTTGTCCTTCAGGAGCGGGTTAAGCCCCTGGTAAAAGTGGTCCCACCGCTTCTCATCAGTATCTGCGTGATACGACGCGTAGAGCGCGAGATCGTTGAACGCCCTGGAGTATTCCAGCGCGTTCCGGCTCCCTTGCTGCAGGTGCAGGAACTCCTGCGTCTTCCTCTTCATCAAGCCTGGCTGTATGTGATATGCCCTGAAGGCCGTCCGGAACTCCGTCCAGGTCATCACTCGGTCGGTCGACTGTGAAGCGCAGAAGTTGGCCCACCACGCGCTCACGGATCCTTGGAGCTGCTGGACCGCGAACTGAGTCTTGCGCTGCTCACTAATCTGGAGCAGCCCGAACTTCATTTCTATTGCGCGGAGCCAGTTGTCCGCGTCAAGAGGTTCATCCGCCCTTGAGAATACCGGGGGATGAGTCGCCAGGAAGTCGGAGTAGGAGCTCTGTTGACGTCTCTCTGGCGAGACGTATTGGCGATAAGCGTTTGCAGCAACTCCGTGTGCTGCTGATGTGAACCCGCCATTGCCGCGACGATGTCGGCCAATGTAACCGTTGGCAGTGGCGGTGGCGGTGTTTGCTGTTGTTGTTGCTGCTGCTGTTGTCCCGAGGAGTCCTCGGGAGGCTGTTGGGAGGTCTCTCCCCCTTGACTAGTACCCCCAACATCCGGGTTGGCACGAGTACGCGTCATTCTGAAATTCAAAACAGCAGCGATTAGCACATGTCTTACTTAAAATTCCATATGTAACAGTAGGTATTGAAGTGACACATGATTAATTTCCACAACATTCACATATATTGATAAAGCATAAACTTTATACAATATACATTACTCTCGGTTCTCTGAGAAGTCGTGCGCATGTCGTCACTACCTATACATACCCTACCGTTTACACGACATGTCACCGATTTACAAAAGTTGGGTTACACTACCCTAGCTGCCCTACTTAGCAACTGTAACCCCCTACTCGGAGTAGAACTCGACCTCCTGCGGGTCGTCCTCCTCCCGTACCTCTGCTGGTGGCTCTGGGTCTACCACCTCTTCCCCCATCTCAGATTCTCCCATTGCTGGAAGACCCAAGACCACCGGTATTCCCAATACCGGAGGTACGAGGTCCTGCAAAGCATGCACCTCGTCCATAGCCTGGTTATAGTCCTCTTCCCAGCCTTGCCCTTCCTCAATAGCGTCGTCTCGCTCTTGAGCAAGGTCCTCGTTCTGCTGGGTCAGATTCTGTACCAGTTCTTGCAACGCCGCGATGTCGACACGGCTCTTCTTCGTTGCCTTCTTCAGACCATGCAACTGATTGTGTTGTTCATTCAGTCGCTTGATCGTCGGAAGGAGCACATTACGGAGTACGCTGTGAGCACTCTCGAAATGGTCTCCACGGCTCGTGCTCTCCTTGAGCTTCGTGGCGAGATGCTCCATATGAACAGCTTGGCTGTCCATCACGGCATTTCCCGCCCTCATCTGGAGGCTGAGATTTGCCTCCGCGGGGTTGTACCTTGGGCAACTCGGGTCTGTTGCCTCCAGGTACCTCTCTTCCCACACTTGCTGAGCCCGTCCCTCCACCGAAACGAGCGCGTATGGAGTGCCCTCCATAGCCTGCACGTGTAGTTGGCAGAAACGTGACATGGTGTGACGGGCTGCCACTTGCCACATCCCTTCCGGTTGCCTACCTCTCACCGTGACGGTGAATGGCACCCAACCAGATGGCGTAGGTCCTGCAGTGACTTCGACATGGATTGTCCACGTCTTGTTCCCCTCTTCGCCTTCTTCCTTGGCGAAGTACTGTGGCATCTGATTGTATCCGAAATATTGAAGCATACGCCTCAATGCTTCCGGATAGCCGCTACGGTGAGAACAGTGGGACACCACCCACCCGTTCTCCAACTGTTTATCTGCTGTCATCTGTAAAAATATATTTGAGAAATGTCAAATATTATTTAAACAGTAAACCACTGAGTTATAACATATGTCATTTAACTCATAAAACTTGGAAACAGAGTTCAAATTTTTAAACAAATTTGACTGCTGATCTGCTGTTCCCATGACAGCCCTGACCAGTTTCCATTTCAACCTGATTTAGGCCATGTTAAAGAAAAACCAATTCTGGAGCTCAACATAAAAGTTAAAGCTAACTTCAATTTATTTCCAGAAAGTATTTGCTTGGCCTAACATCTGTCCTGGTTCAAAAGTTATGAGATGTCAAAGTTAACAGAATTTCTGGAGAAAATTGGACAGCACCTCCCTGCTATAGGTACTGATTTGATCCAAGAATTCCAGTTAATTATGTTCCTAATATGACAAAACTTTCTGTTACAAAGATGTAACCCATTTCATAAGCTTTCCAGAACTACCTCATTTTCTATTTTTGGAGTTTTATGCAGGAAGTTATGCTCAATTTACAGAGAGTTTACAGAGAGTCTTTGCTCTGTCCTGTTTTCTGGACAGTTTCAACTCCACTATATTTTTCGATTGGTTAAGGGATGAAACACCTCTGGACCTCAACAGAAAAGTTGTAAAGGTCTTTCAAAGATTTCCAGAAATGTATCATATGACCCCAACCTCGAAAGAAATCAACCTCTAACCTCTGATTAACTTCAGCCTTGATTCAGCTGAAAACAGAGTGCTCTGTCCTTAACAACCTATAAGTTGAAAACTTATTAACTTTGAATATCCTGATTAAGGGAAGAGGTTACAGCAAATTTTAGTGCTTTGGATCAAAACCTTCAATTTTTTACAATGAAGTTGTTCATTTAGTGGGGTGTGACGTCGATGCGTCACCAGATCATGTCGGTACTACGTCCTCACAAAGAAAAACCTATGCCGGACTCAGACGGCTTCGTTAATTCAGTGGCACTAAACGTCACTCGCACACTAATGCTACGCGTCTACCGTTTCGTGGTCAGACTACCTGCAGGAAACTCAAGCAATCGTCAGACTCGGCTGCACACCGAGCCCGGAATCCATACAGTTCGTACACCCGGCCGTCATCACTCGCCCGGATGTTCTCAAGCCAAACACGCCTTGAGTTACGTGTTCACGTTTTAGACCACGTGACGGGGTCTCCCAAGTTGCACCACGCACGCCAGGGACAGACGTTGCTCGAATACCCCAAACGACATGAAGAGTCGCAGAGGATATCAAAGCGGCTCGGGTTACCTGCCACCCGTGGGGCTCCACCCTTCAGCTTGTGCGCACTGGTGGACAGCGCTTACGTGCACCCCCAAGACATAAACGTCCCGAGATGCACGATTTTCCAACATAGAAAAATAGGTTAGTATGCTACTTTCTATATGCTAATAACATCCTTATACGGGCTACTAACTCGTACCTCACTGGATTTTTGAAAAAGATGACCTTTGTAGTGCGTTAACCTCAAGCGAGCTCTGATACCACGCTGACACGACCCCAACGGTCTTGTCGAGCCAGGATCACGCTGAGGGGTGCTTCGTTGCACAGCACCGGATAACACACGTCAAAGGTACAAAGTGGAAGCGAAATTTTTAGTACATAAACAAGTTTATGAACATGTTTACATCAAAATAGTTCCAGTCTACACTCACGGGCGTAGACTACGCATCAAGTCCACGTTCATCCCTTGAACGTGTCCTTGCTAGCACACACGCACACTAACTCTGCGGCGTGCACGACTCCCACTCGATGGGGTTCCCCTCCTGGGGTTCCGTCTCCTCTTCGGGAGTCCCTTCCTCATAGAACCCTGCAAAAGCTTCAAACACAAGCAGTGAGCACGAAGGCTCAGCAAGTCTGACCCGTCTCACCTAAACATGGAACTTCTACATGAGGGGTGCTGAGTTACATGAGGTAAAAATCATTTGCAAGGACTCGCGTAATTAGTAGAACCTTACTTTCAAGTTTTAGCAGCAGGTTGTAGAGAACTTTATGCTAAGGCACATGAGAGAGGCGCAATCAAACAAGAAACGCATTTCTCTCATGTACTTTGCCCAAAGTTGAAAAGAACTTTAATTAGCTCTAAACTACAGCAAATCATTAACAATCAAGTCCATCTTTCAATCAGCAACATTTTAACATGTAACTAGCCTGTTCTTTCTACGTCACGGTACAGTGAACAAGTGGAACTCACTGACCGCAAGGGATGGCGATTATAATCGATTTACACCTGCAGGGTTACCCGAACAACCCGTCACGTACACCCGTACTCGATGTTGCCTACAACAACCATCACGGACGCCGTACGCAACTACCTTTCACCCATTAGCCAAATATTGAACCGGTCCAATCGTCCCGAGCAAGAGGTCTCTGCACGAGCATCTCAGTGCCGCCAGCCGATTTACACCTCGAGCTCTCAACCTACCCTCTGAACGACCAGCTATGCCTCAACACCCAGCTACCCGAGTTACATCAGTTTCCCGGTTCCCATATAGCCGGTAGGTCTTCGGTACTGTTCAAGCTTGTTCAACAGGCCCGCACACGGCTCGGTCCTCAATCGACACAAGCGGACCTATAGCACACAGGCCCCAAAGTCATGCTGCCCTTACTCTCCGCTCGGTCTCATTTTTCTTGCCATGTGTATCATGTGCTATCTCTCCTCGAGTCGAGTGCCTCTAGCCTATGCTCGCGAGTAGTTCCGACTACTCGACTTGTACCGAATCCTACTCTATCTTAGCATTGCAGTAGCTAATGGGGTTTGCAATCCTAATTCCCACCCATGGTTCTCTTGGCTATGCAATTGGGTTTCCAAACAAGACTCTAATGCAAAGAATAATAGTATTCAAAGATGTGCTCAAAACAATAAACATTTGTAAAAAGGTTAATGCAAACCGGAGCTTGCCTTGCTGCTCTTGGTCGTAGGCTAGCTGTTCCTCCGGAGTAACGAAGTCTGGGACTTCGGGTTCCTCCTCGACCTTAGCGACTACATGATAGAAGCAATACATGTATTAATTTAAATGCAGTTGTATTAACTTTTAAACTTGTGAAGTCTATAACTCTTACTAGACAAGCCCAATGACTGTGAAACTTTTACTGTGGCTTGGTTACAACCTAAACAGAGACTCGGTCAAGTTTTAGTTGCAGCAAAGGTCATTTGAGCCCTCCACAATTAATCATGTACTTGACCTTAATTGAAGGCTTTTAGGGTGTTCTAGGGATTTTCATGAAACAAACTATGACTTTATGAAAACTAGATTTTCAGAGGGTTCTAATGGAGTTGGTCTCACTTAATTTGAAGGTTCTTAGCTAAAGATATGAGCTAAATAATTTCAGAGAAAATTCTGAAAATGTTTCTGAACATTTTCTATTTTCTCTGGAACAGTTTCACTAATCACACCATTAGGTGGATCAAATGAGCTCAAATGGATCTGAATTTTTTATGGTAGTTCAGGGATATTTCGGTGAACATTCCAGCAAATTTCAGGATTTTCCTCCAAACGATTCTCCAGTTAAAATTTCAAACAGTTAAAATTTTGAGGAATTAATTCTGGAGAATTAAGGATTTTCATGAAGTGAAACTTGATTTGCTGGAAAGTGCTCAGAGAGCTGAACCCAACAAAATTTGGTTCACTCGATTTGGAGCTTTCTAGCCAAAGTTATGAGGATTTGAAGTTTGGAAGAATTATGAAAATCAGGGAAAAATTTTAAACTCTCGGGGACACGTGTTGAGAGCGGAGGTGTCCGGCACACCGAGGCCCACAGGGTATTTGCGCGCCAGCACAGCCGATCCCAGCCACACCCGATCCCGATTTAAATTCTTCAGCCACTAACACGTGGGCCAGCCGGCTTCGTCTTCCTCCTGCCGCTCTCTCGTGCCCGCACCGCCGACCTAGCTTGGAGGAGAGCAGCACGGTGGTCGCGCGCTCCTGTTGCCTCTCTTGCTGGACCGTGAAAACGCCTGTGGAACGCTGTCCACGGGCGCCTGACTCTCGGCTGAGGCTAGGTCGCCGCAGTGGCGATCGTTTTCGGGCAAAGGAGGTCGGAGCTCGGGGTTTCTGGTGTTGGGGAGGTGGAGTGCGACCTCAGGTTGCTGTCTAGCAGTTCAGGAACGAAGGAGGAGATTGTTTTGCTGGTTTTCCCGATTAAGCACAGGGCTGCAGCGAGAAGCAATGCCGCTGCTCGGGTTTGCCCGCGAGAAGATAAAGCCGGCAGACTCCTGCTCGGCTGAGGCGGTGCCGGTCGCGTGGGGGCGCGAGCAAGCCGCCCTGGGCGCCAGCGCGCGTAGAAGGGAAGCAGCTGGTGGCGCCAGTGGCTGCTCGGTGGCACAGCCGACAGCTGCTCGGTGGAATTTCCCACCGAGGCTGTGACTTTGTGTGCAAGTTTTGCCTCCTTCTCTCTATGACATGTGGGTCCCACCCAGGGTTTTAACCTCTGAAATTTACTCCTAATCACTGTTGTAAACAGTGAGCCCCATAATACCCCTGGTGATTCAAATTATTCACCCATGAGCCATTTGAATTGACTAGAATTCAAATTGGGTTTGGTTTGAATGAATTTCAGCACAAGTTCAGTTTTGAATTCAAATAAAGTTTGAATTTGTCCCACTTAGCTCATGTCAAGATCAACTCCAAATGGAGTGAAAATTGGTGTGTGAGCTCACAAAAATGTGCTGACTAAGAATATGCCTCCCCGTTTTAAATTCATGGGACAAAAACAGTTTGAATTTGAATATGGTTTCAAACTGCCCTCTTTTTAACTATACCCAAAATGACCTCAAAAAGGTTTGGAATTTGGGTGAAACTTGGCATGGACATCCTTAGCCAGGTATAGGAGTTTTTATATGTCCAGCCCACCTATATCACATGTGGGAAAGACCACTTTTGCAATATGTGAGTTTGTTCTCTAATGAGCATGTTGATGGTGGTTACTGGCTCTTCATTTGTGTTCATCATCTTTCCTCAAATGAGGTGTGTGTGTATGGTGATGAACACTTCAACTATGTGTCAAAAACTGAGGCCCTTACAGCTTTCATTCAGGAGAAGCCGACACTTGAGTGGCAAGCCGAGAAGAGAAAAATGAGTAAGATCGAGCAGGCTAGCACAAGTTATGTGCCTCAGAAGTACCGTTTGGTGTATCAAACGCCATCCGGTGAAAGATGGAGGGCACCTGTACGATCAACTCCTCAGGATTGATTGCTGGTCAAGTTCTACAACTTGCACCACCTCCACAGCCGCAGCATCAGACGGTGGTTTGTGCTCCATCGCTGCAGCCATATGTACCTAGCAGTCCACCGCAAGTCAACGAAGAACCGGAGAGACATCCGTGTTTTACTTGTGGGCGCATTGGCCATTATGCTAGGCAATGTCTGGAGGGAACTCGAGGCTACGGGTCATCATATTTACAACAATACGATCCGTACCTCAATCTGCAGATAGGAGGGCAGATAAGGGGCAATATTCACTATGCTGTGATTGATGATGTTCCGGAAGGAGAAGCAGCTTTAGCAGGGATGTTTTCTCTGAATCAGCTACCGGTTTTAGTTCTCTTTGATTCCGGTGCCACACACAACTTCGTTAGCCAATCTTTTGTGGCTCAACATCAGCTCCGAACAGTTTATACAAAGAGGCAATACCTCATATCTTCGCCCGGGGGCAGCAGTACCGCAAGTGAGGTTGTTCCCCGAGCACCTCTTTGTTTGGGGGGTAAAATATACCCTACAACCCTCATTATTCTTGAAGGTCTGAAGATCGACATCATTTTGGGGATGTCGTGGTTGAATTACCACCAGGCAATTCTTAACATCAGCTCCAGGACCGTTGAGCTCAACTCCCCACAGCACGGTCTTCACATATTAATTCTGGGCGCCAGACGGCAACATATTGCAACAGTGAACCACACGGAAGCTGTTAAGATACAGGACATTCCGGTGGTACGTTAGTATCCGGATGTATTTCCCGAGGATTTACCGGGCATGTCGCCCGAACGAGACGTTGAGTTCAATTTCGAACTTATACCGGGAATCACACCGATATCACGAAGGACGTAAAAGATGGCACCCAATGAACTGGCAAAATTGAAGACACAGCTGAATGACGTAAAGAGCAAGGGCTTTATACGACCGAGTTCGTCACCTTGCGGTTGTTCAGCATTGTTTGTCAAGAAGAAGGACGAAACACTACGGCTTTGTGTTGATTATCGTCCTTTGAACGCCGTTACCATCAAGAACAAGTATCCACTACCTCGCATTGATATGCTCTTCGATCAATTAGTGGGTGCGAAGGTATTTTCGAAGATGGATCTTCGGTCTGGATATCACCAGATTAAAATCCGGGCAGAAGATATTCCGAAGACGGCATTCTCAACGAGATACGGGCTGTATGAGTATCTCGTTATGTCTTTTGGTTTGATCAACGCCCCGGAACACTTTATGTACCTGATAAATTCAGTGTTCATGCCGGAGTTGGATAAATTCGTCGTTGTCTTCATCGACGATATCTTGGTGTACTCCAAGTCATGGGAAGAACATGCTGAACATCTGCATATTGTGCCACAAAGGTTGCGAGATCATCAGCTCTATGCAAAATTCAGCAAGTGTGAATTCTGGATTAATCAAGTACCTTTTCTCGGACACATCATTTCAGCGGAGGGCATCGCTGTTGATCCGAGTAAGATTATCCAAATACAGAAATGGGAGTCACCAAAGTCAGTACATGAAATCCGTAGCTTCCTCGGTTTAGCGGGTTTTTACCGGAGGTTCATTCCGGGTTTCTCTAAGATCGCTAAACCGATGACGACATTATTAAAGAAGAACACCAGATTTATGTGCGGTGCTGCGTGCGAACAAGCTTTCAAGACTTTAGTGAAGCATCTCACAACAGCCCCAGTTCTTGCTCAGCCGGATACGACAAAGCCATTCGACGTTTATTGCGATGCATCTGGCATCGGTCTTGGCTGCGTACTGATGCAAGAAAGACGAGTGGTCACCTATGGATCTCGTCAACTCAGAAATCACGAGCAGCATTATCCAACTCATGATCTTGAGTTAGCTGCCGTGGTCCTTGCTTTGAAGATGTGGAGGCATTACTTGCTCGAAAATCTTGTACACCTCTACACTGACCACAAGAGCTTGAAGTACATCTTCACTCAGAAATAATTGAACATGAGGCAACGAAGATGGCTAGAGCTCATTAAAGATTATGAACATGAGATTCATTATCATCCAGGAAAGGCGAATGTGGTCGCCGATGCGCTCAGTCGTAAGGCGCATATCCATCACCTAACTATTGCTGAATTGGATGATGAAGAACCAAGCCTCTGTGTCATTCCGTATGGAGCGCTGTATAATCTCGCTCTCATTCCTACTATCCGAGAGGAGATCATGGAAGCTCAACGAAAAGACAAGGGTATGTTTCACATACGGCGAAGGATAGACAACGGAGAAACGAAGTGCTTCCAAAAGGACGATGAAGGTACGTTGTGGTTCAACGACCGGATTGTAGTACCCCGGGATATGGGACTACGGAAGAAAATTTTGGATGAAGCTCATTTGTCCAAGTTTTCCATTCATCCGGGCAGTAATAAAATGTACCAAGATCTCCGGAAGAAGTTTTGGTGGACACGTATGAAACGTGAGGTTGCAAAATACGTTTCAGAGTGTGATACGTGTCGAAGAGTCAAGGCCGACCATATGAAGAAGTCAGGCCTGTTGCAGCCATTGCAAGTACCGGCATGGAAGTGGGAAGACTTGAGTATGGACTTCATCATCGGGTTGCCGATGACCTACCACAACCATGATTCGATTTGGGTAATCATGGACCGGTTAACCAAATCAGCACACTTCATCCCGGTGCATACTAGGTATAACGCAAGGCAGTATGCAGAGCTGTACATAGCACGGATCTTGTGCTTACATGGAGTTCACCGCACCATTGTGTCTGATAGAGGATCGCTGTTCGTAGCCCGTTTCTGGGAGCAGCTACATGCATCCTTGGGGACAAAGCTGATTAGAAGCTCTGCGTATCACCCTGAAACCGATGGACAAACTGAGAGGGTGAATCAAATACTGGAAGATATGCTAAGAGCATGTGCCATCCACCACGGTAAGAGCTGGGATGATCACTTACCGCTGGCGGAGTTCTCGTACAACAATGGATATCAGACGAGCATTAAAATGGCACCATATGAAGCTCTATATGGCCGAAAGTGTCGTACACCATTGAATTGATGCAAATCCGGTGAACGAGTAACGTTCGGGGTTGATCTTGTCAATGAAGCCAAAGAGAGAGTTCGGATAATACAAGAGAACCTCAAAGCTGGCCAATCTCGTCAAAAGAGCTACGCGGACCAGAGACGTCGACCGCTGCATTTCGATGTCGGAGAGCACGTGTATCTTCGTGTATCTCCGATGAGAGGGATTCATCGGTTCGGTGTCAAGGGGAAACTTGCTCCCCGATTCATCGGTCCGTTTGCTATAACAGAGAAGTGCGGAAATGTAGCTTACCGGCTGGAACTACCGGCAAGCCTTGCCGGTATTCATGACATATTTCATGTGTCCCAGCTGTGGAAATGTCTCAAAGTTACCGCTGCCGTCCGCACCGAAGACATCGATGAGTTGAAGCCAGATCTCACCTATGTCGAGCAACCTGTACAGATTATCGACGAAAAGACCCGGACCACCAGGAACCGGACTTTGAAATTTAACAAAGTCCTGTGGAGTAATCATACCCCAGAAGAGGCGATGTGGGAAACCAAAGATTACATCCACAAGAACTATCCGGAGCTTTTGTCATAAACTTTGTAATTACCTTCTGTCTCGTTCTCCTTTTTGAAACTCAGGACGAGATTCCTTTTAAGGGGGGAGGAATGTAAAGGCCCCAAAATTTTGAATACAAAGAAACACTCATTTGCAGAAGTTGGTTTCATATGTATGAAATTTGGGACTTGTTAAAACTTTTCCCACATGTGATAACACACATGAGGGTTTTCTTCACACAAGTTCAAATGCTTATTTGGAAACTTGGAACCCAAGAGGGGTCAAAAACTAAGATGGGAAGTTCCCATATATGTGTGAGAAAACAAAAATCAGATTTGGAACAATTTGTTCAAATAAAAATTCAAATGAGAACAACACAATGGAATTCAAAACTGTTGTGCTGAAAATCTCCTTTGTAGCAGCCAAAATAAAAATCAGATTTCATATTTGAATTCCTTGAGTCCAAATTAGGGGGTGTGCAAAGTTTCAGGATTTATGGAAATGAATCGCAACCCATTTTTCCAAAAAGGACTTTAAATGACAAAGAATTCAAATGCAAAATTGAATTTGGATAAAACTTGCCCAATTACCCAAATGCCTCTCAGATTCAAACTTCCACAATTGAATGCCATCAATATTCAAATTTATGAGATATTTCAGAAGAGATATGGAGGACTGACATGTGGGACCCACATGTCATTGAGAGAAACTGAAAATTTCAAAAGATCTCACAGTGTTGGGTCTCTGTTTGCTTTCTTCAGTCGGCACTCGACACCAACGGGCGCAGCACCGGGCGACACCGCATTCAGCCGACGCCTACACCTCCTGCTGGGTTTCACCGCGCTGGAGAGCCGCCCGACCGTCTTGTACCTTCTCCCGTGCCTCTTTTTGCCTCAACACCGAAGCCTCCACGCTGTTCTTCCCTTCCTCACGCGGGAGACCAACCGAGAACAGCCGCTGAACTCTCGGTCGATCGCCCACCGCCTAGCTCGCGTGCGAGCCCCAGCTGATCAGCAAAACCACACCGCAGAACCTCCAACGACTTCCTCGTGCACTCACCGAGGGTGTTCGTGCTCTCCACAACGAGATAACCCGGCTTCGGCGGCGGCCCTCACACAACAGCGGCGAGGCGCTCCCGTGGACAGCCTCCTCCAGAGCTTGTCACGACCAACCAAGGCCATTTTTGGACGCGCAGGAGCTCCATGCAGCTTCCACCCGAAGCACAGAGCTTGTCTCCGCCCCTGGCCGACGAATTTCGGGAATTCACTCCGGCCGGTGTACACCGACCCTCCGGTATGATTCTGCAAAATTCCCGATCGATTGTTGTTTAGACACCACGAAACTTTGCACACACGGGCTACACTTGAGGGCACACCAGTTCTCTTCTGAAACCTCGCATGAAAAACTCTATGAGCGGTGCAATTTCAATCTTTACAATGGCAACTATGGCAGGGGGGTGCGGGTGCACGGCGAACACTAGGTTGGAGCCGTTCCCGAGCCCATATGCGGCCATGCCGAGCTTGGCCAACCTCCACTGGTGCCGTAGGACATTTCCAGAGGACTTTTGGCGGGCTAGGGCGTCGGGGCGACGTCGCCGGACTTCGTCCGAACCGTTGCGCCGTCGCGGGCTAGTTTGGGGGGGCCCTGCCAGCTCGAGCAAACCCTGCCAGCGTGTTCCTCACGTTGAATTAGGGGCTAGCGGAAAGTTTCAGCAGTTGCGGTGGCCGGACGGCCGATCCCAGAGCTACTCCGGCGAGCCCGGTGGCAGGATCGCGCGGGAGCGCGAGGTTGAAGAAGACCTGGCCGGTCCCGCCTGTCAGCGGCTCAGGGGAGCGGGCTGGATATTCTGTGGCGTGGGATTGATTGTAACAGCACGGGAATTAACCCTGTAGCCCCGTGTGGCGCGCTCCCGGTGACTGACACGTGCCCTGGTCCCAAAGTCAGGTTTAAACTTTTTCCCGGATTTCTTCAAATCCCAGATTTTGCCCAAAACTTTAGAAGAGCATAAATTTTGCTAAGAACCTCTAAATTTAGTGGTTAAAATTGTGTTAGATTCATATTGACAAACTCTATCCAAATATGCAACCCGATTTGTATGAAAGTCTTTATTTAATTCTGGAAAATTCTTTATAACTTTTCAGCACAAGAATTTTAGAGGGAGTTGGGTTTGTCCAAAAATTCTCAAATTTTGCCAGAATATTCCTTAAGGCATTATAAGACTCCTGTAAAAATTTCAGCCCATTTAGAGTTGAATTGATCAGGGTAATTCAGATTGTAAGTTGCTGTTTTCAAAGGAATACAGAAACATTTTCAGAGAATTTTCAAAATTGTAAATTCAGTTCTGGGCAATTCTTAGCTCCAAAAATCCTAGGAAAATTCATGTAGACTCTATGAACTATAATTGAAATTGTGGTTCACTGAGTTTGACATGAACATGGGTGTTACCTCAGAATTAATTCATCTTTGATTAAACACTTAGAGAATTGTTCTGAATAACCCACTCCATGAAAAGTGCTAAATTTTGGTCCAGAGGAATTTCTTGTGACAAGGAACTAATATGAAAATTCTTAGCTCCATTAAGAGCTCGGGATCACCACTGTCATGTGTAATCTCTTAAGGTAATCAACACTTAAGTGGGAAAAGCACTCAACATTTCATCATAGTGTTTAAACCCAACCCAAACCACTAGCAACAGTGTCATTTTAAATTCTTGAACAGAGTTCCAGTTTTAAAACTGTCATTAGATCTTATTAGCAAAAGCTTTTCAATTAAATACATATGCATGATCATATCGTGTAGCATATACGTGAAGGAGGGAGAAGGAATTAATGTGAAGATCAAGAAGGAAGGGAAGGCAAGTGATCAAGCAACAAGTGATCATCACTAACTGATTGTAATTTTAGTCACCTGCAAAACAGGCAAGCCCCGGTTTGCATTTGAACAGTTTTATAAAGCATTTTTATTTGTAGGGATCATAGCTTTGCATCATTGATTGCCATAAGTCTAGATGATATTGAAAACCCCACTTGCATGACCAGAAATACCTAAGAGGGAAAGGGTAGAATAGCACCTCCTCGAGTGGATTTGGCTACGGTAAATGTTAGTAGGAAAGGTCTGGTACAAGTCGAGTAGTTGGAAGCTACTCGCGAGTTTAGGGCTGGTTTACTCGGAATGGGTCCGAATTAGAAAAGATGAGGAAAGTTCACACATAAGAAATGGAGACCGGGCAGGGAGGTTTAGATGCACAGGTTGCAGGCCGTGTGTGCATAGCCCTGCCTGTGTCGGTTAAGGCCCGTCCGTGCTTGGCCCTGTTGGCCAAGTTTGAGTTGTGTACCGGGCGCATACAGGCTATATGGGACCCAGGAAACCGATGTACCTTGGGAGATCCATAGTGGAACTTTTCCAACTGCCTTAGGCTTTCGGCGTCATGGTAGCAGGAGGTACCTCGCTTAAGAACATACACAGCGGGTATGTACCTTGAGGGAGCTTGCGTACTCGGGGCAGTTGGACTGCGTCCAATGTGGAAGATCTTGTGAAAGGTGGCCGCGTACAACGTCAGTCGAGGTTGCTGCCGGCAACTCGGAGTACGGGTGTACGTGTCGTGTAGTCCGGGCGTGTACTGATTTGAATCACCGTCGCTCGTGGTTGAGCATATTACCCACTGCGTCTTGACGTAGTAACAACTGAAATTGGTTATCTTTTGAACTGGCTAAGACTGTGACGTGAATTGTATTTGCAACCATGATTGATTTAAAGATAGGCTCTTTAAACTTTACTTTCACTTTGTGCAAGGAGCATCGCAACAAAGTGTTTCTTGTTTGATTGTGGAGTTGCGATACTTTTCGGCTCAAGGTCCGCACAATAAGGCTTAAAACTCTGAAAGTTAAGGATCAACTTTAGGCGAGTCCTTTCTGCAAATCTAGCTGACCCAATTGCAACCGTCGTGCATGTAGAGTTTCTTGTTTAGGAGAGACGGGTCAGACTTGCTGAGCCTATGTGCTCATGCTTGCTATACAAGTGGTTTTGCAGGTTAACATCGATGCTGAAAAGAAGGTTGTCCGGTGAGACTCGGAGACTTCTGAGTCGTTTAACACAGGGAGAACCCAACCGCTGCCGTTGTCTTCATGTTGCTAGCGAGAGGAGTCCGCGGGCCGGACTTCATTTCGAGTGCTCTTAGTTATTCGACTTGAGTTGATATAGACTTCCGCTGTAGTTACTTGATGTAAAGTATTTACAAAGAAAAACTTGTAAGCTTCCGCTATTGTTTTATGTAATACATTGTTCCTCATATGTGTGCTGTTGGGTGCCGCACAACACGGCACCACCCAATGCGATTCCCGGGCGAGTGGCCTGTCTCGGTTGACGGGGCCGCGACAAATTCAGCATACGGCAAGCTCTTATCCCAACTGCGCCCATGTTTCAAGGCGCAAGCTCTCAACATGTCTTCCAAAATCTGATTTGTCCTCTCAGTTTGCCCATCGGTTTGTGGGTGATATGCGGAGCTGAAATTCAACCGTGTACCCATAGCTTCATGCAGCTTCTTCCAGAACCTAGAGGGAAATTGAGAACCTCGATCTGAAACTATTCTCTTCGGAACTCCATGACGACACACGACTTACTCCATGTACATCTCGGCTAATTGCGCCACAGGGTACCTAGTCCTAACAGGAATAAAATAGGCTGTTTTCGTCAATCGGTCCACGATAACCCAAATAGAGTCGTAGCCCGACTGGGTACGTGGCAATCCGATAATGAAATCCATGCTGATGTTTTCCCACTTCCACTCAGGTACATTCAATGGCTGCAATAATCCAGCGGGTCTTTGATGTTCGACCTTCACTCGTTGGCACATGTCGCATAAGGCAACATATTTAGCTATGTCTCTTTTCATGCCATCCCACCAATAGCATGTTTTCAGGTCCTTATACATCTTTGTACGGCCGGGGTGTATAGAATAAGGCGAGTCATGTGCCTCCTTTAGTATCGTGTCTTGGTGTAATACCCAAAAATTTATTTCCATGCATTGCATACATTTTTCATGTAGAGAAACATTATAAAAGAAGTAGAAATGGAGAAAGAACTATAGAAATGGAGAAAGAACTATAGAAATCGAGAAAGAACCATAGAAATGGAGAAAAGAACCATAGAAAAGGAGAAAGAACCATAGAAATGGAGGAAGGAACCATAGATATGGAGAAAGAACCATAGAAATGGAGGAAGGAAACATAGAAATGGAGAAAAAAATCACAGAAATGGAGAAGGGAATGTAGAAATGGGGAATGGGACATAGAAATGGAAAGGGAAATGTAGAAATGGAGCAAGTGACATAGAAATGGTGAGAATGGGAAAAAGATAGCTGAAATGAGCCATTCCAAAATTTCCACCAAAATTTCTAAATTCCACAATTCCCAAAAGGGGGAATTTTTCCCACATTTTGGGGATAAAATCCCCAAGGCTGCCGCACCACAAGAGATAAGTTTGTTAAGATCCAAAAAAAATTGAATAGGACTCTTATTTGAGCTACAATTGGAGTAGGACTCTCCTTTTCCCCCTTATAAATATAACCCCGCCACCTTGGCCGACCCCTCTCTCTTCTGGTCGTCCCCCCTGCTGACAAGCCCCCTTCCTTGCTGCCAAGTCGCCAAGTCCCCCCTTGCCGGAATTTGGCCGCCATCGAGCCCCGTCAGGCCTCACCGTCGCCTGAGAAGAAGCCCGACGATCTGTCCTGCCCTAATCTTCCATAGAAAAATTCCCTGCTGCTGCCATTGCTAGAAGGAAGGCCCTGGCACCAAAAGGAAGTGAGGTAGGTCCCCATTACCCATCTTACGACGTCGCCACTGTTTCTACGCATCCGTTTTCTTCGCCCCCTTCAAGCAGAAACTTTTTCGTGTGGACAGATCACGTTTTCATCGATTTTTTGACGGCGGAATTGATCTAGATCTTGAGTCAAGATCATCACCACATACACACTTCATCCAAGTACCCTTGTTCATCATAAAACCCCACGAAATCCCATTAAAACATGCAAGAACACATACAAACTGGTTTAATAAAACAGCACCATAGGACTTGCATTCATCTACCCCATTGCATCTTGAGTAAAGTTTGTGCATGATGATTGATTGCTGTAAATTTTATATGTGCGTGATCGTGAGTAGAAGAACAAGCTCAAGAGGACATATACGAGGAACTACAGCACCAAGACTTCGAGACGCTCGAACAGCAAGAACCATGGGAGGAAGGCAAGTGCCCCTTGACCATATTGATCCCATGTTTTGGAACTGTTTTGTTTGCAAAAACGTGTACGCTTGAGTCAACTTGATGGGACACCCTTATATAGGAGTTTACTAGTTTGTTAACCATCCTTATCGCCGGGAAAGTTGATGAGTCGGGTATGGTCGTTTTTCCTTTTAGCTTCGATTAATCTACGGGATACGGGAATCTGAATTAAAACATGGTTAGCTACTGCACTTATATGAATAAAGATGATGAGAACTTGATGATGATAATTAGCATGGAATCAGAGGAGATCTAGGAAAGCTTAGATCGTGGATGTTGTTGAATGAGATGGTGGTTTACTTGCCGTAGATCTAAGGACCTGTTCATGCAAGCACATGCCAGGAAAACAGTGCCACCACAAGGAAAAATATGGGTGCGGCTTAGCTGACTAATTAGGTGTGTTGCTAGCTTGTTATGGACCGTGGATGGCGCGGGGAATGGGAGTCGAGAGAGGACTGCCCTGGGAACTGCATGGCACAAGAGGGGGCCCGTGGGTGGGAGAATGGTGATTCGAGCCCGCCGGTGAAACCTCAGTGAGTCTATACATCTAGTAGCCCTTTTGTAAAGGCTATTTTGTAACCTCTTGGCCATACACCGATGGTTGTGTACTGGTATAATGGAGGTTCTGCAGTCGCCGATGGGTGACGAAATCACGAACTTGTGGGTAAAGTGGTGCCACCTCTGCATAGTGTAAAACTATCATGATAGCCGTGCTTCCGGTCACAAGCACCTGGCCAACTCATATGATTAGAGGGAAAACATGGGATGGATATTCGGTATTGTTATGTTATGGTCATTGGGATTGGTTTTGGAACTGTTTTGAGTCATGAAAATGAGTTTGGTTTCGGTTATGTGAATATGAGATGGTTATGAATATTTATGAGTATGAGATGAACTTGAGAAAGATTAATGGCTGGTTGAGACTTGAGAAAAGGTGATTTATGATGAAAGAATGTTGCTGATTTACTTGGTTATATTGGGATTAAATTCATCTAGACTTAGTTGCTGTTTTTATCATGTTTTTGAAATAAATTTTGCTTGCTGCAATGAGCCTTTTTATTCCATACGTTTGTTGTAAGCTACATGTCATACTTTTCCTGCACCTTCTGAGTACGACATGTACTCACCTTTGCATTACCACATAAACATCATCTTCAGGAGATGGGTATGTCGAGGACCATGTGGAGTACTAGGCGTGCGAACTACCGTCAACATGCCTGTGGAGTTGAAGACTGGAGCCTGCTGTTTAGTTATTTCCGCTGTCGTTTAGAGACTTCCGCTGCAAGAATAAGTTAGAGATTTTTGAGTAAGACATTGGGTCTTTGTAACAAAGTACTTAAACACTATTTATTCGTGGTTATATTCTGAATTCAGTTTGTGGATTACATGTGTATGTGTGATGAACATCCTGGACACACATATGCATTCACTTGGTTCTATTTTTGGAACCGGGTGTCACAGATTTGTATCAGAGCCACGTTGACCGTAGGACGCAAGCCTAGGTAGAATGGACACTCTAAAACACATAGGAACACCCTTCTAAACTGCTATTTTCGAAAATTGCTTGGTGCTACACTTTACATGTCAATTCAGCCACCGCAAAGTGCTATTTTCAGCCCCTCTTTTCTCTTCTTTTGGACAGCAACACCTTTGCTTTCTTGCTCCATAGTTTCTGAAGTTTTGGGAGTTATTTCTTCCTTCTCTAAAGTTTCTCATGTCCTATTTATAGATGCCGGTGACCAGGAGCACAGCACGCATAAGAACTCGTCCACCACCACGTGAGAGTGCTCTTAACCCCATTGAGGTGTCCGATGGTCCATATTGGGAGCAAGTGAAGATGGAACCTCATGATGAAGAGGAAGACAATAGCTCTATGCATGAGGAAGAAGACCAGGAAGAGGTGGAACCATTCTAAGATGACATGGAGGATGATCCACAAGAACGACATTGGTACGCACCTCAGGAAGAGTTCCACGCGAGCGTACACCCCGTGGAGCCTCATGAAGCTATGTCGGGAGGAGATGATCTCGAGGAGGAGCCACCCCTTGCTGAGACCAATAATGAAGGTGATGAATGGTCCAACCATTCAGTTCAAGAATTTCGGTCTGATGGAATGGAAGGAGGACACATATCTAAGGAGCTCAAAGAGTTCCTGGATTGCTGCAGCCTATACCCGGAATATCTTCTCAAGAAAGTCCCTTGTCTCGGACATGAAGAGTGGAAGGCTGACGTACCCATCCTATATAACAGTAGGGTTGTCACTCGGCACTTCGCACCCACATGGAGAGCTACAAGGGCAGAAGCTATTGATGATGCTGCATGGGATTCACTCACCGGACTGTGCTATGCCTTCCGGGGGCAGCTTGAGGACACCACTCTTGAGCTGCAGCCGTATCGGAAGAGTGGTACAAGGGAGATCATTGGACCCCATGTAACAGCTCTTTCCAACCCACAAGCTGCTGACAAGTCTCAGCTCTTTCCAACCCACAAGCTGCTGACAAGTCTCATAGGTTGCTCATGGAGTTAGGAAACCGCTACGCAAGCGTACAAGAAGAGATCCGTTACCTCCGCAAGAAGCTGTATTTGCTGGAGAAACAAGAGGAGACTCGTGCCAACGCGGGAACGAATGGAGCACCAGCGCCATCTAACCCTACATGGACTGCCAACTTACCATGGCGTGCGCCCATGCATGGACCACCTCCGTCACACGGCGAGAACAACACCGGTTCACATGATTAGGTTTAGGATTCCCATTGAATATGCTGTAATAGGAATGTTTCGATCGGAGTAGCTTGAATAAGAGTGGTGTGTTGAACTTTCATGATGATTGCTTGGTTTGTGTGCTGATGTGAGTTGTGGGACGCTTCGGCGAATGTCCACATCCACACATAGTGGAGAGATGTGAGATGCTTCGGCACGTGTTCACATCCTCATGTAGGCTGAAATTAATAAAGGAAGATATTTAGTTCATACATCTTGATGTATATAGTTGGGTAATCGCTTCTTTCAAATCTGAATTCTAGCTCCTACAAAAATAGTATGTCCGAAAGTAAACCTTAAAATAAGGGGGGTAGACTTTCTTGCCAACCTTATTGTCTTGGATTCCCAAGGTATTGATATAATACTTAGAATGGATTGGTTAAGCAAGCACAACGGAGTGATTCAATGTGCTGAGAGGAGCTTGCAGTTGACAAATGAGCACGGTACTCGTATTGAGTTCGAGTCATCCCAACCGGCAACCGAGAAGGCAACGTTGAACCACGTCAAAGAAGCAACATTGGAAAGCATTCCGGTGGTTCAAGAATTTTCAGATGTGTTCCCGGAAGAACTTCCAGGTATGCCACCTGACCGGGACATTGAATTTGCCATTGATTTAGTACCTTGAACTGCACCTATAGCGAAAAGGCCGTATAGGATGCCCGCTAATGAACTAGTGGAGCTTAAGAAGCAAATTCAGGAGCAGCTAGAAAAGGGTTTTATACGCCCAAGCTCGTCACCATGGGGAGCCCCCGTGCTCTTTGTAGACAAGAAGGATGGGACCCAAAGGATGTATGTGGATTATTGGTCTCTCAATGAGGTGACGATAAAAAATAAATACCCGCTGCCCGTATAGAGGACCTGTTCGACCAAATGAAAGGCGCCCGAATTTTCTCCAAGATTGATCTTCGGTCGGGATACTTCCAGCTGAAGATTAAGCCCTCCGACATACCCAAGACTGCATTTCGAACACGGTATGGTTCGTATGAATATACCGTTATGTCTTTTGGGTTAACAAATGCACCCGCATACTTCATGTACCTCATGAATAAGGTCTTCATGGAGTATTGGACAAGTTCGTCGTGGTTTTCATCGACGATATCATGGTGTATTCGAAAAGCAAGGAAGAACATGAAGAACACTTGATATTGACGTTGCAGAAACTGCGAGAGCATCAATTGTATGCCAAGTTCAGCAAGTGTCAATTTTGGCTAAAGGAGATACCGTTCCTAGGCCACATCATCTCTGATGGAGGAGTATCGGTTGATCCCGGAAAAGTGGGAGATGTTCTGAAGTGGAACCAACCGCAGAATGTGAGAGATATTCGGAGTATCCTAGGAATGGCTGGATACTACCGTCGGTTCATCAAGGGTTTCTCCAAAATAGCGAAGCCTATGGCTTAATTGCTAATGAAGGGAAAAGCATTTCAGTGACACCAGTGTGCCATGAAAGCTTTGAGGAGCTCAAGAAGAGACTAACCACAGCGCCGGTTTTTGTATTGCCGGACGTGAGCAAAAGCTTCAACATATATTGTGACGCATCAAGACAAGGGCTTGGATGTGTGCTCATGCAAGAAGGACAAGTGGTAGCCTATGCGTCGATACAACTAAAGAAACATGAGCTGAATTATCCCACACATGACTTAGAACTTGCAGCCGTGGTACATGCCTTGAAGATTTGGAGGCATTATATCCTTGGTCATCGATGTGAGATCTATACGGATCACAAAAGCCTCAAGTATATATTTACGCAAACGGATCTGAATTTGAGGCAACATCGATGGTTGGAACTCATCAAGGATTATGATGTTGGAATCAACTATCACCCCGGAAAGGCCAATGTAGTAGCTGATGCGTTGAGCCGAAAGGGAGGATGTCACCAACTCATGGTTCGGGAGCTGCCACCCGAGCTACGCAAGGAGTTCGAACGGTTACATCTTGGGTTCTTGAACGAGATGGAGGTGATAGAACTGAACTCCTCCTGGAACAAGAGATAGGAGATGGCCAAGAAATGGACGAGGAAATCAAGGAAATCAAGGAAAAAATCCGATAAGGCATAGAAAAGGATTTCAAGGAAGACGAGAAAGGCACGCTTTGGTTAGTGAAAAGGATTTGTGTGCCCAACGTGAAGCACATCCGCGACACGATATTAAAGGAGGCACATGACTCGCCTTGTTCCATACATCCCAGCTGTACAATGATGTACAAGGACCTGAAAACTTGCTATTGGTGGGATGGTATGAAAAGGGACATAGCTGAATATGTTGCCTTATGCGATACTTGCCAACGGGTGAAGGCTGAACATCAAAGACCCGCTGGACTGTTGCAGCCATTGAAAGTACCCGAGCAGAAGTGGGAAGACATCAGCATGGATTTCATCGTCGGATTCCCACGTACTCAATCGGGTTATGACTCTATTTGGGTTATCGTGGACTGATTGACAAAAACAGCCCATTTTCTTCCTGTTAAAACCAAGTACAATGCTGCACAACTAGCCGAGCTGTATATGGAGCAAATCATGTGTCGCCATGGAGTTCCGAAGAGGATAGTTTCAGATCGAGGTTCTCAATTTACCTCTAGGTTCTGGAAGAAGCTGCATGAAGCCATGGGTACACGACTGAATTTCAGCTCCGCTTATCACCCGCAAACTGATGGGCAAACTGAGAGGACAAATCGAATTTTGGAAGACATGTTGTGAGCTTGCGCCTTGAAACATGGGCGTAGTTGGGATGGAGCCTGCCGTACGCTGAATTCTCATACAACAACAGCTTCCAAGCAAGCTTGAAGATGTCACCCTTCGAAGCATTGTATGGTAGAAGGTGTAGAACGCCGCTGTTCTGGAATGAGACCGGAGAGAGCCAAGTGTTTGGACCAGAAGTGCTGCAAGGCGCCGAGAAGCAAGTACAAACGATACGAGAAAATTTGAAGGCTTCTCAGTCACGACAAAAAGGTTATGCGGACAATAGGCGAAGAAAATTGACCTTCAAAGTAGGAGACTTCGTGTATATTAAGGTATCACCTATCCGAGGCCAATGACGGTTCAACGTCAAGGGCAAATTAGCACCTTGCTACATCGGGCCATTCAAGATTTTGGGCAAGCGAGGAGAAGTAGCCTATCAACTAGAGCTGCCAATGTGGGGACTACCCCGTGGTTCACCCACTCCAGGATCGCATAGGGTGGTGCCGTGCGATGCGGCACCCAACAGCACACACGAAAAGAATAAAGGATAACATACAAACTTTTATTTGATATAAAACAGTGGAAGTCTTTTTACAAAACCTAAATTAACAGCGGAAGTTATATACATAGTTGCTCTCAAACCCTAACTAAGCAAAAGTGCAGCCGTCCAGCCCGGGGAAGCTACACACTAGCAGCATGGAACCGGAGATCACGGCGGCGTACATGGCTCCAGCTCAGCCGTGTACCCCGACGGGGGCATCGCCTCGTCCTCAGAACCTTCCTCATAACTCTCACCTGCACACAGCTCAAATATTGCAACTGTGAGCACGAAGGCTCAGCAAGTCTTAACCGTCAACCCTAGGCATGGAACTCTACGTGCAAGGGTATTTAAGATAGGAAAAGATTTTGCAATAAAGACACGCCTATAAGTTGGTCCTTACTTTCAGTTTTATAGCAGCAGATTCATGTGCCTTAGGAAGCCCTCACATCGGAAGTCCACAATCAAACAAGAAACGCTTTCCTCCGATGTGGTGATGCCCAAAGTGGAATGTAAACTTAATTAGCTCTATATCTACAGCAATCAAGGTATTCAAGACATTAGGATCAATACAGCATTTTCAGTTGGCTTATTTCACTTCTTACTACGTCATAGCGCAGTGAACAATCTGGTACTCAAATAACCGCGAGGGACGGTGATTGCAATCAAGACACACCCGGATAACATGTCACATACACCCACTTTCAGAAGCGTGATTCCACACCCCTTCCTACTCTGTTGTATGCGACAACCTTTCAAAGGCAACCCAAATGCCGAACCGGTCCATCCGTAACGGGTAGGAGGTCCCCGCGTGGAGCGTGACTGTGCCCACCGGCAGATTTACACCTTGCTACCCTCAACCCACTCCTATTTACGGTTGGGTAAGCCTCGACACCCAGGTTAACCAATTACATCGGTTTCCTGGTTCCCATATGCCAGTATGCATCCGGTACTGTTCGATACTTGTCCAGCAGGGCCGCACACGGACGGTCCTCAACCGACACCAGCAGGGCTACGCACGTGAGACCTCTGCTCACTGCATCCTATCCCCCCTGCTGGGCCTCATTTTCATACAACTCAAGCCATTATCTACCTCTTTTCATCCCGTGCAATAAGTACTACCTCGCGAGTAGCTTCCAACCACTCGACTTCTACCAAGATCCTAAACATTAGCATGGCATTCTCTACTCATCGAGTTTATAAACTACCCAACCCTCCATAGGATTTAAAGAGGCTATGCAAGTGGGGTTTCAATCACCCTAACTCTAATGCAAACATTCAACCTAGACATAAATGATACAAATGAAAACTTTATAAAAGTTACTTAAGTGCAAACCGGGGCTTGCCTGGTTGCGAGTTAAACGGAAAGTCAGCTTCTGGTGGGAGGACGTCCAACGGCTCCGGTGCGTCCTCAACTTCGGTCACTATTATGAAATGTAATAAAATACATGTATAAGTATTAAGGATTTATAAGAGTTGGACTTCTACGCATAGCTACTGCTATTTAAAATCCTTAATTGGCTTTGGGAATTTTACAGTGGATACTAGACTCTCTAAGGATGATTTGAGCCAAATTTGGAGACATGTCATTGCATAATGTAGTCTTTAAAATTCCTACAAGTATAATGATTATCTGAATTTTTGAGCCCAAATCAGGAGCTTGACATAGCTAATGGTGGAAGATCTGATTAGGGTAAGTCTCCATGGTTCTAACAAAATTTGTTTCACCATTTTTGGAGCTACCATCAGAGAGATATGAATTTTTTAACTTAAACAGGAGTTCTGAAAAAGCTTCAGTTTAAATTTGAATTTTCAAATAAAGGCTGAACTTGAGAAGGTAATTTGACCTAGCAAATGACCTCCAATGAAGCCCAAATTTTTACTGGAGATCAGTATCTATGAAGAGGATTTGCTACCCAAATTTGGGAATATTTCATAAAGAATTGCTCCTGTAATAAATCCCTAAAGGATTTACTATAACAAATTCTACAGAAATTCCTGGGCATTTTCATAGCCAAAAATTGGTTTCTCTGTGAATTACTCCTCATGAGGAATCCAACAAAATTGGTCTCACTCTTTTTGGGGTTCTCTACACAAAGTTATGGGCTTAAAAAGATCAGCTAAATTCTGGAATTATTTCTCTAATAGAAACTTCAAATAATTGGGCTGGGCCCACTGTTTTAATTCGGACCAGTCAGATTTCGGCAACACCGGGGGCAACGGGGTTATTCCCGCGCAGCCGCACCAGATCCGGCGCCACAAACCGATCCTCGCGCGAACCCGGAGGCTGACCGGTGGGACCGGCCCTCTTTCGTCTTCCTCGCGCTGTCCGCGCCTTCCGCGGCGACGCACGCCAGCGAGGCTCGCCGGGACAGGGTTCCTGTGGTCCGAACTTCGTCAAACTCGCCGCCTGTGAGTTCTACACCATGCTGAACACGATGGTGGGGTCGGGAGCCGATGACAACGGCCGGAAAGGTGCTTGCACCGGCGACCATGCCGAACCTTACTTCAGCGACCTCGCTCTCCCTCAACAGTGGGTCTTTCGGGCTAGGGTTGGCTCCAAAAGCACCAGTGTCCTATGGACATCCTCGACCCATAGCTTGCTCTCCCTGAAACCCACCGGAAAGGGGACCTCACCGGCGACCCGAGCCCGCAAAACGCCGGCGGCAACAAAAACTCGGTACCTGGCATCTCTACTTGATCGTTTGAGCTGCTAGGACTTCGGGAAGATGCGCAAGCATGTGCTGGAGCTACTCTAAGTTCATCTAGCACGGAGCTACCCCGAGCACAACGAATTTCTTCGAAGAGTCCTCGGGTTCCTAAAGAACTGCCGGCGCCAAACTTCAAAATACTCGGTACCGGAGCTAAGAAAGCAGGAACTGGTGGAAAGGAAGGAGGAAGGGTTCCTCACGCACCTCAGGGACCTTTCTGTTGATCGGAAGAGGCCGCAAATCCGTCGGGCGACGGTGTGGCGTACAGGCGATCAACACCGGAGCTCCGAAGGGAATTCCAGCTCGTAGGCGCCAACCACTGGTGCTGGTGTTCACTTGAGGCTTCGGGGAGCAGGAGAGAGACCCGGCGCAAACGATCCCGCGGCTCAGCCGTGCGAGAGTCACGCCGAGCTCGCCGGGCGTCGATGAGCCGAAGGTTTCTTCCGCTGGGCGGGGGTTTGGGTTCGCGAGGCTCGAACAGAGCGTGGAGGGCTGCGGGGTAATGAGGATGAGGGCAGATACGGCACTCGGCTGCCGCTATAACCGGCCATGCGCGTGAACCGACGTCGGGGGAAGCAGCTCGGTGGACAACGTCGGGCGACGGGCTGCTCGGGAGCTGGCGCGTGGTGATCACCCGAGGAGGAAAAACAGTCGGTTGGTTTGCTTTGGGTGGCTGACAATTGGGCCCCACTATTTCTAATTCTTATCCAATTTTCTCTGATATTTTACCCCAGCAACTCAACATTAAAGATTTGACTTCACCCCAAAGTCATAGTTTGAATTTGCTGAATTCAAATAGTTTGAATTCTGGTGTGAAATTTGGATGTGGTTTGATCACTTGAATTTGAAAAGGAGTTTGAATTCCCCACTTTGTATTGCCTCAAAAATATAGCAAACCAGCTCCAAAATTTCCAACTTTTGGCATGGCTGCTCATTCAAAGGTGGAGAACACATTTGTGAACCCAAATTTTGAAATTGAGGGAATTGGAATTTGAAACTGAATTTAAAATTCAGATTAGAGGGCTTCTCCTTTTAATTCCAAACAAATATCAAAACTCCTCCAAATGAGCTGAAATTTGGAAGGGTGAATATTTGGACTATGAAGATCCAAGTTATGAATTTAGATCTCCGTGTTTGGAAGTTTTTGGGAAGTCTAAACCCTCACTTTGAACTCACACTTATTATAATTCAAAGTTTTAATTCCCCTCATTTTTCATAAGTGTACATGAGCTGAATTTTCTTGCTACCACTTTTTGGGCATTTTACATCTCTCCCCCCTTAAAAAGAATCTCGTCCCGAGATTCCAAAGGAAAAGTAAAGTGGGGAAAAACTTTACCGGGTATATGATGATAGCAAGTCCGGATAATATGTTCGTAAATAGTCCTCGCTTTCCCATGTCGCCTCATCAGCGGTACGGTTACTCCACAAGACCTTGTAGAACCATAAGGTCCGGTTTCTTGTGGCACGAGTCTTTTCATCGATAATCCGGATTGAATACTCCGTGTACGTGAGGTCCGGTTGAAGAACTTCTATGTCCTCTGTGCGGACTTCAGCGGAGGGCTTGAGGCACTTTCTCAGCTGAGAGATGTGGAAGACGTTGTGAATGCCTGCGAGCGACGCTGGTAACTTTAGGTGATAGGCCACGGGTCCCCATCTTTCAATAACGGTGAACGGACCAATGAACCGTGGCGCAAGTTTACCCTTCACTCCAAAACGGTGAACTCCCTTCATCGGAGACACACGGACATAAACATGGTCCCCGATGTCGAAGTGGAGAGGGCGGCGTCTCTTATCCGCATAGCTCTTCTGACGAGATTGAGCAGCCTTGAGATTGGCTTGTATTACTCGCACTCGTTCTTCAGCTTCATTCACAAGTTCAATGCCGTAGATGACTCGCTCGCCGTACTCGCACCAGTTGAGAGGTGTGCGGCATTTCCGGCCGTAGAGAGCTTCATACGGCGCCATCTTGATGCTAGCTTGATATCCATTGTTGTAAGAAAACTCCTCCAACGGCAAATGATTGTCCCAATTCTTGCCGTGGTGGATGGCACAAGCGCGTAGCATGTCTTCAAGCACTTGATTCACCCATTCAGTTTGACCATCTGTCTGCGGGTGATACGCGGAGCTTCGGATCAGTTTGGTTCCCAGTGATGCGTGCAGCTGTTCCCAGAACCGAGAGACGAACAGCGCACCGCGATCTGAAATGATGGAGCGGGGAACACTGTGCAAACACAAGATCCTTGCAATATACAACTCCGCATATTGCTTGGCCACGTACTTTGTATGTATGGGGATGAAATGAGCCGACTTGGTTAGTCGATCGACTATCACCCAAATCGAGTCATGTTTGTGAGACGTGAGAGGTAATCCGACTATGAAGTCCATGCTGATATCCTCACACTTCCACGGCGGAATGTTCAACGGTTGCAGCTGTCCGGCTTTACGCATATGGTCGGCTTTCACCCGCCGACACGTATCACATTCGGATACGTATTCTGCGATTTCTCTCTTCATCCGTGTCCACCAAAACCTGGTTTTCAGATCCTGGTACATCTTGTTGCTGCCCGGATGAATAGAATACTTGGACAAATGAGCCTCGTCCAAGATTTTCTTCCGAAGCTTCATGTCACGGGGTACCACTATACGGTCTTTAAACCATAGAGTGTCGTGTTCATCTCTTCGGAAGCACTTCATTTCGCCATTCTCCATCCTTCTCCGAATGTGCGACATTCCCATGTCCTTTCTGTGAGCTTCCATAATCTCCTCTCTTATGGTTGGGATGAGAGCAAGATTATATAACGCCCCATATGGAACCAAGTACAGACTCGGCTCCTCCTCTTCAAGTGGGGTGATGGACAGATTGTTGACATGGGATTTGCGGCTTAAGGCATCGGCAACCACGTTTGCCTTTCCGGGATGGTAGTGAATTTCGATCTCATAGTCTTTGATCAGTTCTAGCCATCTCCGTTGCCGCATATTCAACTCCTTTTGAGTGAATATATATTTCAGACTCTTGTGGTCAGTGTAGAGGTGCACTAAGTTCCCAAGCAAATAGTGCCTCCACATCTTCAAGGCCAATACCACAACAGCGAGCTCAAGATCATGAGTCGGATAGAGCTGCTCGTGGTTACGAAGTTGACGTGAGCCATAGGCGACCACTCTGCCTCCTTGCATCAATACACAGCCAAGCCCGATGCCAGACGCATCACAATATACGTCGAAGTGCTTGGTCGTATCCGGTTGAACTAACACCGGGGCTGTTGTAAGATGCTTCACTAATGCTTGGAAAGCTTCTTCACAAGCTGAGCTCCAAACATATTTGATCCCCTTCTTCAACAGTTCAGTCATCGGCTTAGCAAGCTTGGAGAAATTTGGTATGAATCTCCGATAATATCCTGCTAACCCGAGGAAACTCCTGACTTCATGGACTGATGTGGGGGATTTCCATTTCAGCACTTGTTCGATTTTGCTTGGATCAACTGCAATACCTTCTGCCGAAATAATGTGACCAAGGAATGGCACTTGGCTGATCCAAAACTCGCATTTGCTGAACTTAGCATAAAGTTTATGGTCTCTTAATCGCTGAAGTACGATATGCAAGTGTTTGGCGTGTTCTTCTTCTTCAGTCTTGGAGTAAACCAAGATGTCGTCTATGAACACCACCACAAACTTGTCCAACTCCGGCATGAACACTGAGTTCATGAGATACATGAAGTGTGCCGGGGCGTTGGTGAGACCAAAGGACATGACGAGGTATTCATACAACCCATATCTCGTCGAGAAGGCCGTCTTTGGGATATCCTCTGCTCGGATCTTGATTTCATGATATCCGGAGCGAAGATCCATCTTGGAAAATACACTCGCACCCACAAGTTGATAGAATAGAATATCGATGCGGGGCAGTGGATATTTATTCTTGATGGTGATGGCGTTGAGAGGTCGGTAGTCCACACACAACCACAAGGTTTCATCCTTCTTCTTCACAAGCAGCGCCGAGCATCCCCATGGCGAGGAACTCGGTCAACTGAAACCCTTCTTCATCAAATCATTGAGCTGCTCCTTCATTTCAGCCAGCTCATTTGGAGCCATCTTGTACGGTCTCCGTGAGATCGGTGTCGTCCCAGGTACAAGTTCAATCTTGAACTCGACATCTCTTTCGGGTGGCATACCCGGAAGATCATCCGGAAAGACATACAGGTATTCACGGACCACACGAATATCCTCAAGTTTCATGGCTTCCGTGTTATATGTGGCTGGGGTTTCCTGAACCAAATGGTCAAGAATAAGAACATGTGGTTCATGAAGTGGAGAGTTTAAACGAACCACAAGTGGAATGATGCCAAGAACAGCACCATGGCGATGTAGCCATGACATTCCTAAAATGACATCAAGTTTTTGACTCTTTTCTTTGAAAATAAACTTTTATGCAGTCGGTACTACGTTTCATCACCAAAGAAAAATCCTAAACCGGTATTCCGGCATATACGTGTCAAATGGTGGAACTAAAGTCGTCACTCACAAACGGTTTCTACACATCATGCACTAACGTGGTTAGTGTACCTGCAGAAAAAACACACAATAATGATGCACACAAAGGTTTTAACATTGCAGGCAGTTCCATATCATAGTAAAAACATACGGTCCGTATCATTGCCATACGGATCGTCCTTGAGTCAAGCCACGTCTGAAGGTACATGGTCATGTTTTCACACCACACGACGGGGAACCCGAGTAGGGCGCGAACGGGTCGTCACGGTTGGGAATTTTATCAACCCAACGGATACCACCTACTGCCTCTTGACCGTTGAGGCACGCCGATGGCGAGCGCTGCGTATGGCCCTTTGAACATTGAACGTTCAAGAGTTGCATACTATCGTGTTGCTTACCACACGATGGGGTATTCTCACTTTTGCCTAAAGCACGCTGGAGAACAGCGTTTTCATATGCTCTCAGAACCATTAAGAGGTTCAGAGACTCATATTCACTACCGTGCCAAGCCACGGTATATCATTCCATACTATTACTCGTATGGTGAGTTACCGCAATTGATCCGCCTGCGGTGGCGTACCCAACCTCTTACCTGATGTCGGAACGTCGTTACAGAATATATAACAAGTAAGTTAGCTTTTCCACCTTAGTAGCTACTACTATCATAGACCTTATGTGGGCTTAATGACTAATCCTCACTCGACTACTTCTAAGTTTTCAAAAATAGGCTCTTTTCGAGCGTGCTATTCCCAACACGGCTCTGATACCACGGCTGTGGGGACCACCCCGTGGTTCACCCACTCCAGGATCGCATAGGGTGGTGCCGTGCGATGCGGCACCCAACAGCACACACGAAAAGAATAAAGGATAACATACAAACTTTTATTTGATATAAAACAGCGGAAGTCTTTTTACAAAATCTAAATTAACAGCGGAAGTTATATACATAGTTGCTCTCAAACCCTAACTAAGCAAAAGTGCAGCCATCCAGCCCGGGGACGCTACACACTAGCAGCATGGAACCGGAGATCACGGCGGCGTGCATGGCTCCAGCTCGGCCGTGTACCCCGATGGGGGCATCGCCTCGTCCTCAGAACCTTCCTCATAACTCTCACCTGCACACAGCTCAAATATTGCAACCGTGAGCACGAAGGCTCAGCAAGTCTTAACCGTCAACCCTAGGCATGGAACTCTACGTGCAAGGGTATGTAAGATAGGAAAGGATTTTGCAATAAAGACACGCCTATAAGTTGGTCCTTACTTTCAGTTTTATAGCAGCAGATTCATGTGCCTTAGGCAGCCCTCACATCGGAAGTCCACAATCAAACAAGAAACGCTTTCCTCCGATGTGGTGATGCCCAAAGTGGAATGTAAACTTAATTAGCTCTATATCTACAGCAATCAAGGTATTCAAGACATTAGGATCAATACAGCATTTTCAGTTGGCTTATTTCACTTCTTACTACGTCACAGCGCAGTGAACAAGCGGGTACTCAAATAACCGCGAGGGACGGTGATTGCAATCAAGACACACCCGGATAACACGTCACATACACCCACTTTCAGAAGCATGATTCCACACCCCTTCCTACTCTGTTGTATGCGACAACCTTTCAAAGGCAACCCAAATGCCAAATCGATCCATCCGTAACGGGTAGGAGGTCCCCGCGTGGAGCGTGACTGTGCCCACCGGCAGATTTACACCTTGCTACCCTCAACCCACTCCTATTTACGGTTGGGTAAGCCTCGACACCCAGGTTAACCAATTACATCGGTTTCCTGGTTCCCATATGCCAGTATGCATCCGGTACTGTTCGATACTTGTCCAACAGGGCCGCACACGGACGGTCCTCAACCGACACCAGCAGGGCTACGCACGTGAGACCTCTGCTCACTGCATCCTATCCCCCCTGCTGGGACTCATTTTCATACAACTCAAGCCATTATCTACCTCTTTTCATCCCGTGCAATAAGTACTACCTCGCGAGTAGCTTCCAACCACTCGACTTCTACCGAGATCCTAAACATTAGCATGGCATTCTCTACTCGTCGAGTTTATAAACTACCCAACCCTCCATAGGATTTAAAGAGGCTATGCAAGTGGGGTTTCAATCACCCTAACTCTAATGCAAACATTCAACCTAGACATAAATGATACAAATGAAAACTTTATAAAAGTTACTTAAGTGCAAACCGGGGCTTGCCTGGTTGCGAGTTAAACGGAAAGTCAGCTTCTGGTGGGAGGACGTCCAACGGCTCCGGTGCGTCCTCAACCTCGGTCACTATTATGAAATGTAATAAAATACATGTATAAGTATTAAGGATTTATAAGAATTGGACTTCTACGCATAGCTACTGCTATTTAAAATCCTTAATTGGCTTTGGGAATTTTACAGTGGATACTAGACTCTCTAAGGATGATTTGAGCCAAATTTGGAGACATGTCATTGCATAATGTAGTCTTTAAAATTCCTACAAGTACAATGATTATCTGAATTTTTGAGCCCAAATCAGGAGCTTGACATAGCTAATGGTGGAAGATCTGATTAGGGTAAGTCTCCATGGTTCTAACAAAATTTGTTTCACCATTTTTGGAGCTACCATCAGAGAGATATGAATTTTTGAACTTAAACAGGAGTTCTGAAAAAGCTTCTGTTTAAATTTGAATTTTCAAATAAAGGCTGAACTTGAGAAGGTAATTTGACCTAGCAAATGACCTCCAATGAAGCCCAAATTTTTACTGGAGATCAGTATCTATGAAGAGGATTTGCTACCCAAATTTGGGAATATTTCATAAAGAATTGCTCCTGTAATAAATCCCTAAAGGATTTACTAAAAATAATTCTACAGAAATTCCTGGGCATTTTCATAGCCAAAAATTGGTTTCTCTGTGAAGTACTCCTCATGAGGAATCCAACAAAATTGGTCTCACTCTTTTTGGAGTTTTCTACACAAAGTTATGGGCTTACAAAGATCAGCTAAATTCTGGAATTATTTCTCTAATAGAAACTTCAAATAATTGGGCTGGGCCCACTGTTTTAATTCGGACCAGTCAGATTTCGGCAACACCAGGGGCAACGGGGTTATTCCCGCGCAGCCGCACCAGATCCGGCGCCACAAACCGATCCTCGCGCGAACCCGGAGGCTGACCGGTGGGACCGGCCCTCCTTCGTCTTCCTCGCGCTGTCCGCGCCTTCCGCGGCGGCGCACGCCGGTGAGTCTCGCCGGGACAGGGTTCCTGTGGTCCGAACTTCGTCAAAATCGCCGCCTGTGAGTTTTACACCGTGCTGAACACGATGGTGGGGTCGGGAGCCGATGACAACGGCCGGAAAGGTGCTTGCACCGGCGACCATGCCGAACCTTACTTCGGCGACCTCGCTCTCCCTCAACAGTGGGTCTTTCGGGCTAGGGTTGGCTCCAAAAGCACCAGTGTCCTATGGACATCCTCGACCCATAGCTCGCTCTCCCTGAAACCCACCGGAGAGGGGACCTCACCGGCGACCCGAGCCCGCAAAACGCCGGCGGCGACAAAAACTCGGTACCTGGCATCTCTACTTGATCGTTTGAGCTGCTAGGACTTCGGGAAGATGCGCAACCATGTGCTGGAGCTACTCTAAGTTCATCTAGCGCGGAGCTACCCTGAGCACAACGAATTTCTTCGAAGAGTCCTCGGGTTCCTAAAGAACCGCCGGCGCCAAACTTCAAAATACTCGGTACCGGAGCTAAGAAAGCAGGAACTGGTGGAAAGGAAGGAGGAAGGGTTCCTCACGCACCTCAGGGACCTTTCTGTTGATCGGAAGAGGCCGCAAATCCGTCGGGGGACGGTGTGGCGTACAGGCGATCAACACCGGAGCTCCGAAGGGAATTCCAGCTCGTAGGCGCCAACCACCGGTGCTGGTGTTCACTTGAGGCTTCGGGGAGCAGGAGAGAGACCTGGCGCAACGATCCCGTGGCTCAGCCGCGCGAGAGGCACGCCGAGCTCGCCGGGCGTCGATGAGCCGAAGGTTTCTTCCGCCGGGCGGGGGTTTGGGTTCGCGAGGCTCGAACAGAGCATGGAGGGCTGCGGGGTAATGAGGATGAGGGCAGATACGGCACTCGTCTGTCGCTATAACCGGCCACGCGCGTGAACCGACATCGGGGGAAGCAGCTCGGTGGACAACGTCGGGCGACGGGCTGCTCGGGAGCTGTCGCACGGTGATCACCCGAGGAGGAAAAACAGTCGGTTGGTTTTCTTTGGGTGGCTGACAATTGGGCCCCACTATTTCTAATTCTTATCCAATTTTCTCTGATATTTTACCCCAGCAACTCAACATTAAAGACTTGACTTCACCCCAAAGTCATAGTTTGAATTTGCTGAATTCAAATAGTTTGAATTCTGGTGTGAAATTTGGATGTGGTTTGATCACTTGAATTTGAAAAGGAGTTTGAATTCCCCACTTTGTATTGCCTCAAAAATATAGCAAACCAGCTCCAAAATTTCCAACTTTTGGCATGGCTGCTCATTCAAAGGTGGAGAACACATTTGCGAACCCAAATTTTGAAATTGAGGGAATTGGAATTTGAAACTGAATTTAAAATTCAGATTAGAGGGCTTCTCCTTTTAATTCCAAACAAATATCAAAACTCCTCCAAATGAGCTGAAATTTGGAAGGGTGAATATTTGGACTATGAAGATCCAAGTTATGAATTTAGATCTCCATGTTTGGAAGTTTTTGGGAAGTCTAAACCCTCACTTTGAACTCACACTTATTATAATTCAAAGTTTTAATTCCCCTCATTTTTCATAAGTGTACATGAGCTGAATTTTCTTGCTACCACTTTTTTGGGGATTTTACAGCCAACACAACTCTACGACGTACACGACGTGTTTCACGTATCCCAACTCAAGAAGTGCTTAAGAGTTCCGGAAAAACAAGTACGATGGATGAGCTCGAGCTTCAAGAGGATCTGATCTATGCGGAGCACCCAGTCAAAATTTTGGACGTGAAAGAAAGGGTCACGAGGAACAAAGTGATCCGTTGGTGCAAGGTACAGTGGAGCCATCACACGGAAGCCGAAACTAAAGGGAGCGTGAGGAAGATCTCAAGGCAGAATTCCCTCATCTAATCTCCACTCTATCGAATCTCGAGGGCGAGATTCAGTTTAAGGGGGGTAGGTTTTTAACACCCTCAAATTCATTTCCATGCATTGCATACATTTTTTATGTAGAGAAACATTATAAAAGAAGTAGAAATAAAGAAAGAACTACAAAAATGGAGAGAGAACTATAGAAATAGAGAAAGAACCATAGAAATGGAGAAAAGAACCATAGAAATGGAGAAAGAACCATAGAAATGGAGGAAGGAACCATAGAAATGGAGAAGGGAATATAGAAATGGAGAATGGGACATAGAAATGGAGAGGGGAATGTAGAAATGGAGCAAGTGACATAGAAATGGTGAGGAATGGGAAAAAGATAGCTGAAATGAGCCATTCCCAAATTTCTCCCAATATTTCTAAATTCCCCAATTCCCAAAAAGGGTAATTTTCCCCACATTTTGGGGATAAAATCCCCAAGGCTGCCGCACCACAACAGATAAGTTTGTTAAGATACAAAAAAATTGAATAGGATTCTTATTTGAGCTCCAATGGGAGTAGGACTCTCCTTTTCCCCCTTATAAATATAACCCCACCCCCTTGGCCGACCCCTCTCTCTTTTGGTCGTCCCCCCTGCTGCCAAGCCCCCTTCCTTTCCGCCAAGTCGCTAAGTTCCCCCCTTGCCGGAATTTATCCGCCGTCGAGCCCCGTCAGGCCTCACCGTCGCCCGGGAAGAAGCCCGACGATCTGTCCTGCCCTAATCTTACATAGAAAAATTCCCTGCTGCTGCCATTGCTAGAAGGAAGGCCCTGGCACCAAAAGGGAGTGAGGTAGGTCCCCATTACCCATCTTACGACGTCGCCGCTGTTTCTACGCATCCGTTTTCTTCGCCCCCTTCAAGCAAAAACTTTTTCGTGTGGACAGATGATGTTTTCATCGATTTTTGACGGTGGAATTGATCTAGATCTTGAGTCAATATCATCACCACGTACACACTTCATCCCAGCACCCTTGTTCATCATAAAACCCAATGATAGCCCATTGAAACATGCAAGAACACGTACAAACTGTTTTATTAAAACAGCACCACAGGATTTGCATTCATCTACCCCATTGCATCTTGAGTAGAGTTTATGCATGATGATTGATTGCTGTAAATTTTGTATGTGCGTGATCGTGAGTAGAAAAACAAGCTCATGAGGCCATATACGAGTAACTACAGCACTAAGACTTTGAGATGCTCAAACAGCAAGAACCACGGGAGCAAGGCAAGTTCCCCTTGACCATATTGATCTCATGTTTTGAAACTGTTTTGTTTGCGAAAACGTGTACGCTTGAGTCAACTTGATGGGACACCCTTTTATAGGAGTTTACTAGTTTTATTAACCATCCTTGTCGCCGGAAAAGTTGATGAGTCGGGTATGGTCTTTTTTCCTTTTTGCTTCGCTTAATCTACGGGATACGGGAAGCTGAATTAAAACATGGTTAGCTACTGCACTCATATGAATAAAGATGATGAGAACTTGATGATGATAATGAGCATGCAATCGGGGGAGATCTAGGCAAGCTTGGTTTGTGGATGTTGTCGAATGAGATGGTGGTTTACTTGCCGTAGATCTAAGGACCGGTTCATGCCAGCACATGCAGGAAAACAGTGCCACCACAAGGCCAAATATCGGTGCGTCTTACCTGACTAATTAGGTGCGTTGCTAGCTTGTTATGGACCATTGATGGCGCGGGGAATGGGAGTCGAGAGAGGACTGCTCTGGGAACTGCATGGCACAAGAGGGGGCCCGTGGGTGGGAGAATGGTGATTCGAGCCTGCTGGTGAAACCTCAGTGAGTCCATACATCTAGTAGCCCCTTTGTAAAGGCTATTTTGTGATCTCTTGGCCATACACCAACGGTTGTGTACTGGTATAATGGAGGTTCTGCAGTCGCCGACGGGTGACGAAATCACGAACTTGTGGGTAAAGTGGTGCCACCTTTGCATAGTGTAAAACTATCATGATAGCCGTGCTTCCGGTCACAAGCGCCTGGCCAACTCACATGATTAGAGGGAAAACTTGGGATGGATATTCGGTATGGTTATTGTCATTGGGATTTGTTTGGGAACTGTTTTGAGTCATGAAAATGAGTTTGGTTTCAGTTATGTTAATATGAGATGGTTATGAATATTTATGAGTATGAGATGAACTTGAGAAAGATTAATGGCTGGTTGAGACTTGAGAAAAGGTGATTTATGATGAAAGAATGTTGCTGCTTTACTTGGTTATATTGGGATTAAATTCATCTAGACTTAGTTGCTGTTTTTATCATGTTTGTGAAATAAAATTTTCTTGCTGCAATGAGCCTTTTTATTCCATACCTTGTTGTAAGCTACATGTCATACTTTTCCCGCACTTGCTGAGTACGACATGTACTCACCCTTGCATTACCACATAAATATCATCTACAGGAGATGAGTACTTCGAGGACCATGTGGAGTACTAGGCATGCGAACTACCATCAACATGCCTGTGGAGTTGAAGATTGGAGCCTGCTGTTTAGTTATTTCCTCTGTCATTTAGATACTTCCGCTGCAAGAATAAGTTAGAGATTTATGAGTGAGACATTGAGTCTTTGTAATAAAGTACTTAAACACTATTTATTCGTGGTTATATTCTGAATTCAGTTTTTGGATTACATGTGTATGTGTGATGAACATCCTGGGCACACAATTGCATTCACTTTGTTCTATTTTCGGAACCGGGTGTCACACGTGGATGTGCTTCACGTTAGGCACATAAATCGTTATCCCTAACCAAAGCGTGCCATTCTCCTATTCTTTGAAACCCTTGTCGGATTCTTTCCTTGATTTCCTTTATTTCCTCATTCGTTGCTTGGCCATCTTGTATCTCTTGTTCCAGCGTTGAGTTCAGTTCTACCACCTCCATCTCGTTCAAGAACCCAAGATGTAATCGTTCAAACTCCTTACGCAGCTCGGGTGGCAGATCCCGAACCGTGAGTTGGTGACACGCTCCCTTTCGGCTCAACGCATCAGATACTACATTGGCCTTTCTAGGGTGATACTTGATTCCAACATCATAATACTTGATGAGTTCCAACCATCGACGTTGCCTCAAATTCAGATCTGTTTGCGTGAATATATACTTGAGGCTTTTGTGATCCGTGTAGATCTCACATTAGTGACCAAAGATATAACACCTCCAAATCTTAAAGGCATGTACCACGGCTGCAAGTTCCAGGTCATGTGTGGGGTAATTCAGCTCATGTTTCTTTAATTGTCTCTATGCATAGGCTACAACTTGGCGTCCTTGCATGAGCACACATTCAAGCCCTTGTCATGATGCGTCACAATATATATTAAAATTCTTGCTCACGTCTGGAAATACCAAAACCGGCGCTGTTGTTAATCCCTTATTTATCTTCTCAAAGCTGTTTTGACACGCTTGTGTCCACTAAAATGCTTTCCCCTTCATCAGCAATTCTGTCATAGGCTTCGCTATTTTGGAGAAATCCTTGATGAACTATTGGTAGTATCCATCCATCCCAAGGAAACTCCGAATATCCCTGACATTCTGCGTTTGGTTCCACTTCAAAACATCTCTCACATTTCCGGGATTAACCGATACTCCTCCCTCGGGGATGATGTGGCCTAGGAATGATATCTCCTTTAGCCAAAACCGACACTTGCTGAACTTAGCATACAATTGATGCTCTGGCAGTTTCTATAACGTCAATCTCAAGTGTCTTCATGTTCTTCCCCGCTTTTTGAATACACCATGATGTCATCGATGAAAACCACGATGAACTTGTCCAAGAACTCCATGAAGACCTTATTCATGAGGTACATAAAGTATGCGGGTGCATTCGTCAACTCTAATGACAATAATGGTATATTCATACGAACCATACCATGTTCGAAATACAGTCTTGTGTATGTCGGAGGGCTTAATCTTCAACTGGAAGTATCCCGACCGAAGTTCAACTTTGGAGAAAATTTGGGCACCTTTCATTTGATCGAATAGGTCATCTGTGTGGGGCAGCGGGTACTTATTCTTGATCGTCACCTTGTTGAGAGACCTATAGTCCACACACATCCTTTGGGTTCCATCTTTATTATCCACGAAGAGCACGGGGGCTCCCCACGGTGACAAGCTTGGGCGTATAAAATCCTTATCTAGGTGCTCCTGAATTTTCTTCTTGAGCTCCACTAGTTCATTAGTAGGCATCCTGTATGGCCTCTTTGCTATAGGTGCAGTTCCGGGTACTAAATGAATGGCAAATTCAATGTCGCTGTCAGGTGGCATACCTGTAAGTTCTCCGGGGGACACATCTGAATATTCTTGAACCACTGGAATGCTTTCCAATGTCGGTTCTTCAATGTGGTACAGCACTGCTTTCTCCATTGTAGGTTGGGCTGCCTCGAACTCAATACGAGTACCGTGCTCAGTCGTCAACTGCACGATCCTCTGAGCACATTGAATTACTCCATTGTACTTGCTTAACCAGTCCATTACAAGTATTATGTCAATCCCTTGGGAATCCAAGATGATAAAGTTGGCAAGAAAGTCTACCCCTCTTATTTTAAGTCTTACTTTCGGAATAGCATTCAGAATTGAAAGAAGAGATTCCCCAACTATATGCATCAAGGTATATGAGACTAAGCAACTTTTTTTATTAATTTTAGCCTATATGAGGATGTGAAGAAGTGCCAAAGCATCTCACATCTCTCTACTATGTGTGGATGTGGACATTCGCCGAAGCGTCCCACAACTCACACCAAGCACACAAATCAAGCAATCATCATAAAAAAATTCAGCACACCACTCTTACTCAAGCTACTGCGATCTAAGCGTTCCTATTACAACTTTATTCAATGGGAATCCTAAACTTAATCGTGAGAACCGGTGTTTTTCTCTCCATGTGATGGGGGTGGTCCATACATGGGCGCGCCATGGTGAGTCGACAGTCCATATAGGGATAGATGACGCTGGTGCTCCATTTGTTCCCGTGTTGGCACGAGTCTCCTCTTGTTTTTCCAGCAAGTACAGCTTCTTGCGTAGGTAACGGATCTCTTCTTGTGCGCTTGCATAGCGGTTTCCTAACTCCATGAGCAACCTCTGATACTTGACGGCAGCTTGTGGGTTGGAAAGAGCTCTTCCGATAGGGTGCGGCTCAAAGATAGTGAATGTAGCCTAGAGGGTGGGTGAATAGGCTTTTCAATGCTTTGTTAATCCCTGAAACACTTAGTAGGTTTATCAAATACAGGGAAATCGGACTAGTCCGGTATAGTGCGGACTAGTCCGTTTTCTAACAGAGAAAAATCGGACTAGTCCGGTACTGGGCGGACTAGTACGGTATGCATGGACTAGGGAGAACAAGATTGATTAGTGTTCTCTTCTAATACTCTATGCAGCAGAAATTAATTGTTAGTTTGGATGTATTGCAACAGTGACACAATGAGTAACACGAAACAACTTTGATTTTAATGTTTGAATGCGAATTTCAAAGAATATATTAAATACTAGAATATGATGAACAATTCATGAACAAGAGTAGGAGACAAGTGTTTATCCCGAGGTTCGATTCCACGAAGGAAATCTACATCCCCGTTGAGGAGTCCACTAAGGATCGGGTCTTCTCCAACCCTATCCTCGTCGAATCGCCACAAAGGCCGATTCTCTTTCACTAATCACAAAGGGGAATAAATTGTTCAAGGGGCCTTCTCACAAGTTGAGGGCTCCCCAAAAATTACAACGAATGAATGAACACAACTCAACACACTCAACAGATGAACAATTAACAAACAAGAGTGTGCGAGAGATCAAACCCAAGAGCTTAAGATGTGTAGAACAAGTATCTCCTTTGATAAATTGCCAATCCCCAAGAATTGATCCTTCTTGGGTTAGAATATGTGGAGAGAGGTGAATTTTGGGCTCTTGGGAGGTGTGACGGCGCAGGGGGTTCAAGAGATATGTTGGTATGGCCGTACACCTCTTTTTATAGTAGGGTTTCTAATGTGTACGTTAGGGTTTGCGATGTCCAGACTAGTCCGTGGTTGACTCCGGACTAGTCCAGTGTGCGGTGTAGAAAACCCTAAGTGCCGTGAGATATCGGACTAGTCCGTAGTAGTGCAGACTAGTACGTTTTCTGTCAAGAGACAAAATCGGACTTTTCCGGATGATATCGGACTAGTCAGTTTTCTGGTCAGAAAGAAAATTGGACTAGTCCGGTTGATATCGGACTAGTCCGCACATGTTGAAATTGTGCAGTTAGTTTGATTTCTTTCTCTTGAGCTCTTGGGGTGTGTTTCTCCAACACACTATATACTAAGTGATCTAATCTTTTCAGTTCTTGAGCTCTTATCAATTTGGATCCTCCTTCTCCTTTCTTTTTGCGCTTTCTTCTTAATTTCTTTGAGAACCTGCACTCATTCTCAACAATTTTGTTAGGGTCTCATTTGTCTGTCATAAATCAACCAAAATCCACAAGGGGTGCCTAGATGCACTTTCAGATAGTGTTCTCAAGCTGCTCACGTAAGGCGTAGCACAGTCCCGTGAGTGCATCCCATGCAGCAGCAACAGTAGCTGCTGCCCTTGTAGCTCTCCATGTGGGTGTGAAATGCCGAGTGACAACCCTACCGTTAGATAGGATGGTTACCTCAGCCTTCCACTCTTCATGTCCGAGACGAGGGACTTTCTTGAGGAGATACTCTAAGTATAAGCTGCAGCAATCTAGGAACTCTTTAAGCTCCTTGGATATGTGTCCTCCCTCCATCCTGTTGGACTGGAATTCTTGAACTGAACGGATAGCCCGTTCATCACCTTCATTCTCGGCCTCAGCAAGGGGTGGCTACTGTTTGGATTCATCTCCTTCCGATATAGTTTCATGAGGCTCCGCTGGGTGTAAGCCTGCATGAAAGTCCTCCTGAGGTGCGTACCAATGCTGCGGCTCTTGTGGATCATCTTCCATGTTATCTTTGATTGGTTCCACCTCATAGGGATCCTCTTCCTCATGCATAGAGCTACTGACTTCATCTTCCTCATGAGGTTCCATCTTCACCTACTCCCGATACGGTCCATCGGACACCTTGATGGGGTTAAGTGCACTCCCAAGTGGTGGTGGACGAGTCCTTATGCGTTGTGAGGACCCGACGGTCTCGGCTAGCCCGGATCACGCTGAGGGGTGCTGCGTTGCACAGCACCGGATAACACACAAAAAGGTACAAATCGGAAGCAAAAGTTTAATTACATAAAAGTTTTTATGAACATGTTTACAACAAAATACGTCAAGTACACACTCACGGGCGTAGACTAAGCAAAAGAGTTCACGTTCAGCTCGTGAACGTGTCCCCACCTAGCACACACGCACACTAACACGGGGGCGTGCACGGCTCCCACTCAATGGTCTTGCCCTCTTGGGGGTCCGTCTGCTCGTCGGGAGCCTCCTCCTCATAGCATCGTGCAAAAGCTTCAAACACATGCAGTGAGCACGATGACTCAGCAAGACTAACCCGTCTTCCCTACACATGAAACTCTACATGCTGGGTTGGCAGTGTATAATGGAATGTAAGATGCAAAGGACACGCCTAAATAGTTGAACCTTACTTTAAAGTTTTAGGAACAGATTGTGGCGAACCTCGTGCTAATACATATAAGAGAGCCGCAATCAAACAAGAAACTCATTTCTATCATGTGCTTTGCCCAAGGATGAAAAGAACTTTAATTAGCTCTAAACTACAACAAGTCATTAGCAGCCAAGATACATCTTTCAATCAGCAACCTTTTAACAAGACACTAGCCTGTTCTTTCAACGTCACGGTACAGTGAACAAGTGGTACTCACTGACCGCGAGGGACGGCGATTATAATCGATCTACACCTGCAGGGTTACCCGAATAACCCGTCACGTACACCCGTACTCGATGTTGCCTACAGCAACCATCACGGACGTCGTACGCAACCACCTTCCATCCGTCAGCCAAGTGTTGAACCGGTCCTATCGCCCTGAGCAAGATGTCTCTGCGCGCGCATCCGCTGTGCTGCCAGCCGATTTACAACTCATGCTCTCAACCTACTCCCTGGACAACAAGCTATGCCTCAACAGATCGCTACCCGAATTACATCGGTTTCCCTGTTCCCATATATCCGATAGGTCTTTGGTATTGTTCTATCTTGTTCAACAGGCCCGCACACGGCTTGATCCTCTATCGACACAAGCGGAGCTATAGCACCCAGGCCCCAAAGTCCTGCTGCCCTTACTCTACGCTCGGTCTCATTTTTCTTGCCATGTGTTCCATTTGCTATCTATAACCGATTGGTGTGACTCTAGCCTATTCTCGCGATCATGCGAGGACCCGACGGTCTCAACCAGCCCGGATCACGCTGAGGGGTACTGCTTTGCATAGCACCGGATAACACACAGAAAGGTACAAAGCGGAAGCAAAAGTTTTATTACAGTAAACTTTTTTTGAACATGTCTACAACAAAATACGTCAAGTCTACACTCATGGGCGTAGACTAAGCAAAAGAGTTCACGTTCAGCCCGTGAACGTGTTCCCACAAGCACGCACACACACTAACACGGCGGCCTGCACGACTCCCACTCAACGGTGTCGCCCTCTTAGGGGTCCGTCTCCTCCTAGGGAGCCTCCTCTTCATAGCACCCTGCAAACGCTTCAAACACAAGCAGTGAGCACGATGGCTAAGCAAGACTCACCCGTCTTACCTATACATGAAACTCTACATGCTGGGTTTGCAGTGTGTAATGGAATGAAAGTTGCAAAGGACACGCCTAAATAGTTGAACCTTACTTTAAAGTTTTTAGCACAAGTTGTGGCAGAACCTCATGCTAAGGCACATAAGAGAGCCGCAATCAAACAAGAAATGCATTTCTCTCATGTGCTTTGCCCAAGGTTGAAAAAAATCTTTAATTAGCTCTAAACTACAACAAATCATTAGCAACCAAAGTACATCTTTCAATCAGCAACCTTTTAACATGACTCTAGCCTGTTCTTTCTACGTCACGGTACAGTGAACAAGTGGTACTCACTTAATGCGAGGGACAGCAATTATAATCGATTTACACCTGCAGGGTTACCCGAATAACCAGTCACATACGCCTGTACTCGATGTTGCCTACAGCAACCACCACGGACATCGTACGCAACCAACTTTCATCCATCAGCCAAGTATTGAACCTGTCCTATCGTCGCGAGCAAGAGGTCTCTGCGCGCGCAACTGAAGTGCTGCCAGCCGATTTACACCTCATGCCCTCAACCTACCCTCTGGACGACAAGCTATGCCTCAACAGATCGCTACCCGATTTACATCGGTTTCCCAGTTCCCATATATCCGGTAGGTCTTTGGTACTGTTCTAGCTTGTCCAACAGGCCCCCAAACGGCTCGGTCCTCAATCGACACAAGCGGAGCTATGGCACCCAGGCCCCAAAGTCCTGCTGCCCTTACTCTACGCTCGGTCTCATTTTTCTTGCCATGTGTTCCATTTGCTATCTCTAACCGAGTTGTGTGCCTCTAGCCTATTCTCGCGAGCAGTTCCAACTACTCGACTTGTACCAAATCCTACACTATCTTAGAATTTCAGTGGCTACTAGAGGTTTAAAACGTAAGCCCAAAACCCTGGTTCTCTTGGCTATGCAATTGGGTTTTCAAACAAGACTCTAATGCACAATTGAAGTGGATACTCAATGTAAGTTCTTAAAACAATAAAATTTTAAAACGGCTAATGCAAACTGGAGCTTGCCTTGCTGCTGGTCGTATGCTAGCTGTTCCTCCTGGGTGATGAAATCCAACACCTCCGGCTCCTCTTCAACCTTAGCGACTACATGAGATAACATATATATGTGTCAATTTAAATGCATACAAGTTTGAGGTTGATATTGATAAGACTCTAAGTATATCTAGAGAGGCCCAATGACTCTGAAATTTTTATTTTGGTTTGGATACGACCTAAACAAAGACTCGGCCAAATTTCATTTGAAGCAAAACTCATGTGAGCCTTGCACAAGTAAATGTGTATTTGGCCTTAATTAGAGCTCTTAGGGTGTTCTAAAGATTTTCATGGATCAAGCCACGACTTTCTGGAAACTATATTTTCAGAGGGTTCCAATGGATATGGTTTCATCTAATTTGAAGATTCCTAGCAAAAGATATGAGCTAACCAAGTTCAGAGAAAATCTGAAAAATGTTTCTGAACATTTTTCATTTTCTATGGAACAGTTTTATTAATCACTCCATTAGGTGGATCAAATGAGCTCAAATGGACCTGAAATTTTTTTTGATACTTTAGGGATTTTATAAGAAACATCCTGGAAAAATTTCAGAATTTTCCACTAAAGGGTTCTCCATTTAAAATTCTAACATTTTAAATTTTGAAGAATTAATTCTGGAGAATTAAATATATTCATTAGAGTGAAAATTGATTTTCTGGAAATTACTCAGATATCTGAATCCAACAAAATTTGGTGCACTCAATTTGGAGTTTTCTAGCCAAATTTACGTGGGTTTGAAATTTGAACTAGAAACTGAAATTCAGGAAAAGTTTAAATCCCTGCCCGTGGGTCCGGAGGTACGTGTCGGCTCCTCAGCAGCTTCCACACGGGGCCACTGAGTCCTATGCACGCAGCCACAGACGATCCGGGGTTGCAAACCGATCCCTGATTTAAACCCGTACTAGCTGACGTGTGGGGTCGGGGGGTCGTCTTCAACCTTCCGCCCTCCCGCGCGCCCGCGCCTGAGCTCCCCGGAGCTCGCCGGAATCCAACATTCCAGACATTTCCCGAGCTCCAGATGGCCGCTAGGGCCTAACCCGACACGCTGAATTCTCTGGTGAAGTTTCCCCGAGCCAGCAAGGTCTCCATCCTATTCCGCGATGGTGCAACGGCTCGGCTTCACTCCGGCAGCGTCATCCGCCACCTCTAACCCGTCACCCACTGAGGTTTTGAGCTCTACAGCACCAGTGTGACGTGTAGATGCTCGACATAAGCTCAAGCTAGCTCGGGAGAGGCTCTAAGTGAGCTCACACCGGGCGCACGACGGCTCCCGCCATTGGCGCCGGTAGAAAAACTCGAAATAGGCTGTCTACAGGGGTTTTCATGCTAGTGTTGCAAAGGAAAGTTGTTCACTATGGAGTATGGCACGTTTGTATGCAGTTTGAGGATCTCTAAACTATTATGGGGCGAGAATTTGCAACATCCGTACCCGAAGGTCGGTTTACACCGAGTGGAAGGAAAATCCAAAATTGGTCGCCGGTGATCAACCACTCGGGCTACGGTTTTGAGGTGAGCAACACGAAGTCCTAACTCGTCTCGGGATGCCTTGGCTTGGGCGTGACACGTTCCCCTTAGGGCTGTCCACGAGAGCCCGAGGTTAGGAAAAACTTTGGGTCGCCACAAAAACTTGCGGTATCAGTTGGGGAAAGCCTGACTCGGCTGGTTCTTGTGACCTGGAGGTACAAGGAGGAGCTAGGGTACCGTTTTGAAGCTCAGGAACACCTTGCACACACAGTGGCATGGTTCCCAGTTAAGTTGCGACGACGGCAGTGTTCTCGGTCGGCTTGCTCAAGTGTGAGGCTAACAGTGGTCCCACTATTTCAATTTGTCCTCACAAATTCAATTTCTACACTGTTGCAAATTTGTGAGACCATCCTGCCCTCTAAAATTTGATCAATCACAATTTTGGGATTTGGTTTGTGAAAGCATCAAATTGTAGATTTTGTGTGAATGAATTTGTAGCAAATGTGAACTGAAATTCAAATCTGATTTGAATTTAGCCAAAATAGCTCATGTCAAGATCAACTCCAAATGGAGTGAAAATTAGTGTCTGAGCTCACGAAAATGTGCTGAGTGTGAATATGAATCCTACTTTTGAATTCATGTGGTGAAAGTAGCTTGAATTTGAATGTAAGTTCAAACTAGCTTTTTTTCTAATTGTACCCAAAAATACCTCAAAAGGTTTTGGATTTGGGTGAAATTTGGCATGGGCATTCCTAACAAGTTTTAGGAGTTTTTCATATGATCAACCCCTACATGATGCATGCGGGAAATACCCCTTTTGCATTTTGTGAGTTTATCTTGTCATGATTTTCTTGATGGTGGTTACTTGCTCTTCAAATGTGTTCATATGATTTCCTCAAATGAGGTGAGTGTGGTGTGATGAACACTTTTAACAAATGAAAAACTTGGGCCCTTAAAGTCCTCCCCCTTAAAAGAATCTTGTCCCGAGATTATAAGGTAAAAATGAGAGAGAAGATGGTGCAAAATTACCCGATGTGCGACGTTAAAAAGTCGGGGAAGTTAGCGCGAAAAAATCCTTTGCTCTCCCATGCTTGTTCATCCTTGGAGTGATTGCTCCACAAAACATTATAGAACCACAATGTACGGTCGCGTGTGGTTCGGTCCTTTATGTCGATGATCTGAACCGGTCCTTCCTGATACATGAGATCCGGTTTCAGTTCCTCGGTATTCCTCAGCTGAATGGTGATTGAAAACTTGAGGCACCTCATCAGCTGAGAAATGCAGAAGATGACGTGCACACTGGAGAATGTCGCTGGTAATTCAAGCCGGTATGCATGTAATCCACATCTTTCCAGAATCTAGAATGGACCGATGAATCGGGGTTAATATAAACATTGACAAGTGAGCTTCGTCAAAAATTTTCTTCCTCATTTCGGGGTGACGGGGTATGACGATTCTGTCCTTGAACCACAGGATGCCATCTCCGTCTTAATGGAAACATTTCAGTTCCCCACTGTCTATACGTCTCCGCAAATGTGATATGCCCTTGTCCTGTTTCTGGGCTGCTGCTATCTCTTCACTAATAGTTGGGATAAAAGCTAGGATGTAGAGAGCTCCATGGGGAACCACATGCAATGGTGGCTCGCTCTCTTCCAACGGAGTGATGGTCAGATTATGAACATATGACTTGCGACTCAGCGCATCTGCCACCACGTTTGCCTTGTCGGGGGTGATAATGGATCTCTATTTCATACTCCTTTATCAACTTCAACCATCTTATCTGCCTCATGTTCAACTCCTTCTTAGTGAATATGTACTTGAGGCTCTTATGGTCGGTACATAAATGTACGAGGTTACCGAGTAGGTAGTGCCTCCACATCTTGAGTGCGAGCACCACGGCAGCGAGCTCTAAGTCATGATTTGGATAGTTTTGCTCATGATTCCTGAGCTGCCATGATCCATACGCGACCACCCTTCAGTCTTGCATCAGCACACATCCAAGCCCAATGCCGGATGCATTGCAGTACACATCGAACGGTTTTGTTGTGTCTGGCTGCACCAAAACAGGTGCTGATGTTAGGTGCTTCACTAATGCCTTGAACGCTGCTTCGCATGCTGGACTCCAAACATATTTGGTACCCTTCTTCAGCAGCTCGGTCATAGGCTTGGCAATCTTTGAGAAGTTCGGAATGAACCTCCGATAATATCCCACGAGTCTGAGGAAACTCCGTACCTCGTGAACTGACCTCGGAGACTTCCAATTCAGCACGTGCATAATCTTTCTCGGGTCTACAGCGATGCCCTCCGCTGAGATAATATGCCCGGGGAAAGGTATTCAGAATTCACACTTGCTGAATTTTTGCGTATAGCTTGTGATCCCGCAGTCGTTGCAAGATTATATGCAGGTGCTTCTCGTGTTCTTCCTACGACTTGGAATAAACCAGTAGGTCATCGATAAAGACCACGACAAACTTGTCCAGCTCCGTCATGAATACCGAGTTCATCAAGTACATGAACTGAGCTGGAGCGTTGCTGAGGCCAAGGAACATGACAAGGTACTCATAAAGCCCATACTTTGTTGAAAAGCTGTCTTCGGGATATCCTCAGCCCGTATCTTAATCTGATGGTACCATGATCTTATTTTTATCTTAGAAAAGATCATTGCTTTGACCAACTGATCAAACAACATGTTGATCCGTGGTAACGGGTACTTATTCTTGATTGTCACAATATTAAGTGGACAAAAATCAAAACTAAGCCGTAGTGTTTCGTCCTTCTTCTACACAAACAATACTGAACAACCCCAAGGTGACGAACTCAGTCGTATGAAACCTTTGCTCATAAGGTCATTCAGCGGTGTCTTCCACTCTGCCCATTCACTGGGTGCCATTTTGTACGGCCTTCGTAAACTCGGTGGTGTTCCCGGCGCAATTTCAATCTTGAACTCTACGTCCCGTTCGGGCGGCATGCCCGGTAAATAATTGGGAAACACATCTGGGTATTCACGTACCACCGGAATGTCCTCTATCTTAAAAGTTTCCGAGTGGTTCATATTGCAATCTATTGCCGACTTGTTCCCAGAACTAATGTATGAAGACCATGCTGCGGGATGTTGAGCTTAACGGTTCGAGAACTGATGTTGAGAACCACATTGTGGTAATTTAACCAAGACCTCCCCAAAAATAATGTTGATCTTCAGACCCCCGAGAATAATGAGGGTCGTGGGTTATAGTCTAACCCGCAAGCAAAGAGGTGCTCGGAAGATAACATCACTTGCTGTAATGTTGCCCCGGGCGAAGATATGAGGTATTGACTCTTTGTAAAATTGTTTGGAGCTGATGTTGAGCCAAAAAATGGCTAACAAAATTATGTGTGGCACCGGAGTCAAAGAGAATTAATACCGGTAGCTGATTCAGAGAAAACATATCTGCTAATGCGGCTTCTCCTTCCGGAACATCATCACTCACTGTGTAGTGAATGTTGCCACATGTCTGCCCCTTTTCTGCAGATATAGGTTTGGGTCTGAATATTGAAAGTATGATGACCCGCAGCTTTGAATTCCATCCGGACAATACCTAGAATAATGGCCCCACCGACCACAAGTGAAGCATGGATGTCTCTCTGGTTCTTCGCTAACTTGTGGCTGGAAGCTAGGTACATATAGCTGCAGCGATGGAGCACATACAACCGTCTGATGCTGCTGCTGTGGAGGTGGTGCAAGTTGTGGTACATGACCAGCAATCAACCTCTGAGGAGTTGATCGTACAGAGGCCTCCATATTTCACCAATTGGCGTTCGGAACACCAACCGATACTTTTGGGGCACATAACTTGTGCTAACCTGCACGATATCACTAATTTTCCTTTTCTCTGTATAGAATAGATTTTGATGCACTAAATCCAGATTTTGATCCAGATCAAAGCATTTTCATGTGAAATCCCAAAATTCTAGCAAGTGGAACTACAAATCACACCGAGAAAATGAGAGGAAATTTAAATTTTTGAATATAAAGGTGTGAGCTCCAAATGCTAAAGTAAATGGGCAAAAATGTCCAAACACGGACACCTAAATCTACCATTTGATTCTCCACACATCCGATAATAGACCGGCAAATTTTCAGCTCATTCAGAATGTATTTCCTATTTGTTGGAATTAAAACGGACGACAACTTGAATTTGAATTTAAACTTCAGTTTCAAATTCCAACTTCACCGAAATTCAAATTTGAGTGCCCTATTGTGTTCCTCACACTTCTTTTGGCCTATCCTCCATGTTTGATCAAAGTTGGAGCTCATTTGCTATTTTAAATGGAATTGGGGGATAAGGGGGAGAAGTGGACCCCACATGTCATACAGAGGAGGCTTCAACCGACTCTGTTTCACCATGTGACCGCCACCTCCCGACGTCCGGCACCCGACGCCTCTTCTCACGCCACCTCCTGCTCGGGGGAAACCGGTGACCGAAGGAATAAGCTTGTAGCTTCTGCCGTGACCCGTTTCATCCCGTCACACTGTTCACCTTCTCCTCGCACAACCGAAGCAAACTCGCACACGCTCCCGACACACTTTGGCTAACCGGTGCCCGGGCGCTACGAACTATTTCGTGGCGAACTATCTACAGCAAAGAGGACCATCTTCATCCGCTCGAACTCACAGTGCAAACCTCTCCTCCTCTCGTGCGATATCAAGAACGAATTTTGCTTTTTAGTAATTTGGTGTTCATTGGACTGAGCCACACAAATCTTCAGAATTCATCGTAATCAATCAACCATCACTTAGGCCAAGCTGCAAACATGATCTAGACACTGCCACGCTCCTCTAGGATCAAGAACCATCGAATTTCATTGAGTTTTGGCGCTGTTCTTCGAGAATTTGGAGCCGGCGCCGGTTTTGGCCCTAGGTCACCGATGAGCTCGTATTTGCAACCGCTTTTGAGCTGATTTGAGCACATGCCGGTGATGAGGATGCCACAACGGTGCTCTAGGAACAAGAACCGAAGAGTTTGAGCCACTGAGGAGGGAGTGCGAGGTTGCCGAAGGTTAACCGCCGCCACCGCCCGTCGCCGATGGGTTTCCACTGACCGTGGCCCTCGGTCGACCCAATGGACGCGTTGCCCGTGGTCCAAAAGGGGGAGGCAGCGAGTTTGAGGGCAAGGGAAGGCCAGGAAGGAAGTTTTTGCGGAGCTCGCCGGAGAGCGCCACCGCCCGACTGTTGGCGCGCGCGAGGAAGAAGTAGCTGTGGAGTGGGGCCAGCACGAAAGAGTTTAACATTTCTTCATTTTCCAGATTTAGTTCAAACTTCATTTTCTCATAACTCTTAGTAGTAACCTCCAAAAATTGTTAGTGAGTACTATCTAGGGGTGCATCCCAATTTTTATGAAAATCCCTGGATTTGGCTCATTAATTCATGTAAGAAAAAATATTGTAGGATTTATTACAGGAGTTCTGTTTATTGGAAAATTCACAAATTTGGGTAGGAGATTCTTTGAAAAATCCTTGAACTCCAGAAAAAATTTCAGAGGCATTGGACCTCATTTGCTTGGCCAAATGTAGTGTCAATGCTTTATGTCTCTGAAAATTAGGAAAAATAAACAGAGCCCATTTTCAGACTTTTACCCAAACTTAATAAATCCATATCTCTGACTAGGAAGCTCATGAAACTTATTCTTTTTCCAGAATTAATTCCCTAAAATGTAAACTGTTGGGAATTTTATCTGGAGAATTCTTTTATGGAAAATTCTGAAATTTGGCTAGGATGTTCATATGAAAATCCTTGAGTCACAGGAAAAATTTCAGATCCATCCAACTTAATTTAATCCCCCTAATGGTGTGATTAAGTGAACTGCCCAGAGAAAATAGAAAAAATGTACAGAAACATTTTTCAGATTTTCTTAAATCTTGATTAGGGCATAACTTCCTCTAGGATTCTTCAAATTTCATGAGACCAAATCCATTATAACCATCTCAAACTCTGGTTTCCATAAAGTAATGGTTTGACCCATGAAAATCCCTTGAAATCCATAGAAGCTTTAGTAACGACCATTTAGGCTTTTATTTGTGCAGCGCTCAAATGAGTTTTGATTCAAATGAAATTTGGTCAAGTCTCTGGCTAGGTCCTTACCAATCCACCATAAACATTTCAGAGCCAAATGGGATGTCTAGCTAGAGTTACAGTCTTTACATACTAAATTAAAAGTTGCATTTAAATTGACATATCGTTAATGTACTTACGTGTACTCTCTGAAGGCGAAGAGACCCTGGAAGTTTTGAACTTCCTACTTCCGGATGAGACACTAACATCCAACCAGCAGCAACAAGGCAAGGCCCGGTTTGAATTTAACAATTTCATAAAGTCTTGCTTTATATACACTTAGCTTTAGTATGTATGTGAATTAGGTGTATGTGACACCCGGTTCCGAAAATAGAACCAAGTGAATGCATATGTGTGCCCAGGATGCCACACATACACATGTAATCCACAAACTGAATTCAGAATATAACCACGAATAAATAGGGTTTAAGTAATTTATTACAATGACTCAATGTCTCACTCATGAATGTATATCTTATTCTTGCAGCGGAAGACTCTAAACGACAGCGGAAAGTGACGAAAGACCGCAGGCTCCATCTTCAACTCCACAGGCATGTTGACGGTAGTTCGCACGCCTAGTACTCCACATGGTCCTCGAAGTACTCATTGTAAAAGCACAAGAAAAGGAACTTGCAAAAACTTTTCTTCACCTCACAACACCACAGTTCTTATTGTGGACACCTTAGGAAATGTTGTGAAGAGCAAGTAACCTCCATCAAAAGAGTGATTAGAGGGGAAAGCCTTCACTTTCACAAAGTAGGGTTTCTACACATGAACATGAGAGGTTGAGCTCACCCCTAGAATTTAAAAAAAGTCTTGGGAAGGTTCAGTCCAAAGTTCATGCAAATTCAACATTTTTTGAGTCACTTTTGGGTTATTTCAAAAAGAGGCCAATTTGAATGTAAATTCAAATTGCAGCAACTTTCATCACTCAAATTCAAAAGTTAGCTTCATATCTACACTCAGCACATTTTTTTGAGTAAACCCACCAATTTTCATCCCCATTGGAGTTCATCTTGTCAAGAGCTAAATTTGCAAGAATTCAAAACTGAATTTGAATTTCAGTTTAAATATGAAGCAAATTTAACCAAACAAAGTTTGAATTTGAGAATTCAAATTCACACAAAGACTTGGTGACTAAGTCTCACATTAAATTGTGAGTAGCTGGAGATAATTGAGTGCCAACAGAAATAAAAAGAATTGGAAAGGGGATTAGAGGGGAAAGGGACCCACAGGTCAGTGGGGGAAATTGGTTTCAGCTGAACGGGTTTGGCTTCTCACCGAAGCAAACGCTCCCGGCGTGCCACCGAACCGATCCTTCGGACGCCCCCGCGTGAACCGACGCAGCCAGCTCCTGCTTCCTCCCTCGCGCTGGCCAGCTGCTTCCGCCGATCATCACGCACCTACACCGCTGAACAGAGGCGCCGTGTTCTGTTGCCCAAGAAACGACCGAGCGCACGCCGCCGTCTTCGTTCGATCGAAACCCGGAAATTCACCACGAGCAGCGCCTCTCCTAGCCACAAAACCACACCAGCTGCTCGTCCTCTACCTCCTCGGCATGAGAGCAGTCGAGTTCGGCCCTTCCCCAGCCTTAGCTCCACGTTTCCGAGCAACACCCGAGAAACCGCCACCACTCGGCTCACGGTGACAGCCCAACAGAGGGCCTTTCACGGCTGAGCAAGGACAGTCTCGGATGCGCCGGTGAGCACTGCTGCTCCCACCCAAACCACAGGACCAACCGTGAACCGCTGAGCAAGAATTTGGAGAAACTCCGCCGGCGACCACAGAAAAACGTTCCGGTATGAGACCTCCGAATTTCCACTCCCTTCTCATCATCAGTTCACTAAACTGTGCACACAGGAGTTAGACTTGATGGCGCCCAAGTTTGCTTCGCAACCCTAGCTTAATTTTGGCTGTAGCCGGCGTATTTCCCGGTTTTCCAGCCGCGATTATGGCGGGAAAGGTCGGGCTCACGATGAGACCTAGGATAGAGCCCTCTCCGGGCAGTCTCACCACCATGACGAGCTTCCCTAGCACCCACTGGTGCTATAGCGCCGATCCACCGATGTTTTTGCGGGCTAAACTGTCCGGGCGACATGACCGAAGGGTTGCCGAGCCGCAGCACCGTCGCCGGCTAGGTTAGGGCCATCGCCGGCCGGAGCAGGCGTTACCAGCGTGTTTAGCGCGCGAAAGTAGGCCCAGGCGGCGAGTTTCCAGCCGGGAGGCGGTCGGGAGACCATGTCCGGCGAGCTTCAGAAGTGTGCCGGCGAGGGGGCGGCGAGGGAAAAAGGGCGGGCGCGAGGAAGAAAACGAGCTGGCCGGGCCCGCTCGTCAGTCCCTCGTGGCACAGAATGAGGATTTTCTGTTGCACTGGATCGGCTATGAACACGCGGAAAACAATCCTGTGGCCCCATGTGGCGCAGCCGAGGTGATGACACGTGGGAGCCGGGCCCGCTGTCAGAAGTTTGAACTTTTCCCGGATAATTCGAATTCCAGAAATTCCCCAAATTTTAGAACTCCATAACTTTTGCTAGGAAGCTCCAAATTTAGTAATTCAAATTGGGTTGTATTCATCTTGCCTAGCTCTGTCCAAATATATAACCCAATTTGTATGAAACCCATTAATTAATTCTGGAAAATTCTTTAAAGCTTTTCAGCAAAAGAATTTTAGGGGGAGTTTGGTTCATCCAAAAATCCCCAAATTTTGCCAGAAGGTTCTTTAGGACATTAGTAAACCCCTGTAAAAGTTTCAGACCATTTGGGGTTGATTTGGTCAGAGCAACTTAATTTGGAAGGTGCTGTGTTCATCTGAATACAGAAACATTTTCAGAGAATTTCCAAAACTTGGAAATTCAGTTCTGGGCAATTCTTAACTCCAAAAATGCTAGGAAAATTCATGCAAACTCTATGAGCTATAATTGAAATTGTAGTTCACTAAGTTGGGCATGAACAGGGGTATGACCTCAGAATTAATTCTTCTTTGCTTATTTGCTAAAAGAATTATTCTGAGCAAACCACCGAGTGAAAAGTGCTAATATTTGGTCCAAGGGTTTCCTTGTCACAAGGAACTCACACAAAAATTCTCAGCTCCATTAGAGCTCTGGATCACCCCTGTCCTGTTTAACCACTTGAGGGATTAATATGGAAAAGGGGGGAAAACCACTTAGCACTTAACCATGTACTTAGGTCCAGGCCCAAGCCACCCACACCCAGTTCATCTTTAAATTCTTAAACAGAGTTCCAGGTGTTAGAGACTGGTTATTATAACTAATAACAGTAACCTTACAATAACTTGTATGCATATTAATTAACATGTAGTATTTCATAAACGTGTAGTCACTGAAGAGGAGACTCCGGAAGTGCTGGACTTCCTTCTTCTGGACGAAGACTTAACCCCTGACCAGAAGCAACAAGGCAAGCCCCGGTTTGCATTAACCTTTTATAAGTCTTACATTGTTTACATGGGTCATATGAAGTATGATTGTGCATTAGGTATAGGATGGATGGAACCCCACTTGCATAACCAGAATTTTTCCCTAAGAGTGAGGGTAGTGTCTAAGACCTCGAGTAGATAGGCTATGCTTAAAGATTTATAGGGCTTCGGTACAAGTCGAGTAGTTGGAATCTACTCGCGAGATAGACTTGGGACACACGGGTTCAGTTGAGTGATGTGAGATCACTTTAGTAATGAAAATAAGACTAGGCAGGGGCTAGGGCGCAGCAAGAAGAAGTCTTGTGTGCGCAGCCCTGCCCGTGTCGATTGAGGACCGATCCGTGTGCGGCCCTTCTGAACAAGTATTGAACGTACCAAAGGCATATCGGATATATGGGCCCCGATAAACCGATGTAGCCTAAACCTCCGGGCGTCGAGGCATAGCACACCGATTTATAGGTGTAGGTTGAGGGCAGCAAGGTGGAAATATGCCAACGGGCATAGAGAGATGCTCCTTGTGGGGAACCTCCTGCTCATTTCGGTGTGACCGGTTCGACGTTTGGGCTGTTGGGTGAAAGGTTGTCCCGTACGACATCGAGTGAGCGTGCTGTGCAGCTCCACGGGTGGGCGTAGTGACGTGCTCCTTGGGTTTCCATGCAGGTGTATATCGAGTCGATTCGTCGTCCCTCGCGGTGACGAGTACCGCTTGTTCACTGCGTCGTAACATAGATTAATGAATGAAATGTTATGATTCAATATTGCTGTTATGATATAATTGTGTTGTTACATGTGTGCCACCAAATATTGCTCACTAAATTTCAGCTTTATGAACCGTTTACTTGTTGCTAAAAGATGAACTAAGGATGCACTTGTAGGCGTGTCCATTTGCTGCAACATTGCTATCCTATGTCCTTGTACCCCTCGTGTAGAGTTTCATGCTTAGGTGAGTCGGTTAAGCCTTGCTGAGCCTTCGTGCTCACGGTTGCTGCTTAACTGTTTTTCAGGTGAGGAGCCACCCACGGACTCAGAGTACGAGTCCACCCGCGAGGGTTACCCCCCGTCGGGGACCACGGCTGAGTGGGAGCCGTACACGCCGCGCTGAGCTGAGGAGTGCAGCTAGTGTGGGCTGCCCTAGGGCTGGGCAACCACTTTTGCTAGATAGGCGGGCGTGAGTTGTATAAAAGTAACTTCAGCTGTGTAATAAAAGACCCTAGTTTGTAACTGAGAAGTATACTATTTTGTACATTCAGTTTGTTTTTCCCATGTAATATAATGTGTTCTTATGACGTGTGCTGTCGGGTGTCGCATCGCGCGGCACCACCCTCTGCGATCCTGGATGAGCGGATTCCGGTCCGTCACAGCCTGGTATCAGAGCTGCATTGGGGATAGCACAGTACTTAAGGACTGCACTATGGGAAAAACTTAGGTTTACGGTGAGGAATCGGTAGTTGCCCAAGTAAGGACTATATTAGCATAGTTACTTAAAGTGGCAAAGACTAACTTATGTGTTATAATTCCGAATTTCAATTATTGTAACGACGCACCTACGCTCTGGTAAGTATGGTAAGGAACGCCACTGAAAGCGGTTCAATTTCGGTTAGCTCCCCCTGACGAGGAACATGGTCCATGGATTGATCTCACAGCTTGGTGTGAGACGTCGATATGAAACTCTTGGACTCTTCATGTTCCTGAGTTCATATGAAACGCTGATCCCTAGCGTGCATTAGGCAAGTAAGTGGAGACCCCATCGCATGGTCAGTAACGCGAGAGTGTGTTCGTCTGGAAGTAGCCCAGGAGGACATACGAAGCGCTTGCCATCGCCGTGCCCTGCCGGGAAGTAGGTGATATCTGTTGGGTTGATAACATTACCAACCGTGACGACCCGTTCATGACCTACTCGGGTTCCCCGTCGTGTGGTGTTGAAACACGATCACGTACCTTGAGACGTGACCTAACTCAAGGACGGCCGTATGACAATGATACGGGCGTTTGTATTTACTTTTAAATATGGTACTGCCTGAAATGGAAACAAAACCTTTGAGTGCACCATTATTGTGTGGTCTTCTGCAGGTACTAACCACGTATGTATCCGTGTAGCAAATGTGTGCGAGAGACCGTTTAGTGCCACACCTGAGACGTATATGCCGGTATGATCCGGTTAGGATTTTCTTTTGTGAGGAATGTAGTACCGAGTTATTGTAGGCATGTGGCGGACCGGAATCCGCTCATCCAGGATCGCAGAGGGTGGTGCCACGCGATGCGACACCCGACAGCACACGTCATAAGAACATAATATATTACATGGGAAAAACAACTGAAACTGTACAAACAGGTACAAACTTCAGTTACAACTATTGTTTATATTACACAGCGAAAGTCTACACTATACAACTTCACGCCCGCCTATCTAGCAAAAGTTGGTTGCCCAGCCCTAGGGCAACCCACACTTGCTGCACTCCTCAGCTCAGCGCGGCGTGTACGGCTCCCACTCAGCCGTGGTCCCCGACGGAGGGTAACCCTTGCTGGTGGACTCGTACTCCGAGTCCGTGGGTGGCTTCTCACCTGAAAAACACTTAAGCAGCAACCGTGAGCACGAAGGCTCAGCAAGGCTTAACCGACTCACCTAAGCATGAAACTCTACATGAGGGGTACAATGGACATAGGATAGTAACCTTTCAGCAAAAAAGACACGCCTACAAGTTCATCCTTAGTTCATCTTTTAGCAACAAGTTAACAGTCCATGAAATCTGAAATTTAGTAAGCAGTATTTGGTGGCACACAGGTAGCAATACAATCATATCAACCAGCAATATTGAATCAACACGTTTCATCCATTAATCTATGTCACGACTCAGTGACCAAGTGGTACTCTTCACCGCGAGGGACGGCGAGTCGACTCGATATACACCTGCAGGGAAACCCAAAGAGCACGTCACGTACGCCCACCCGCGGAGCTGCACAGCACACTCACTTGATGTCGTACGGGACAACCTTTCACCCAACAGCCCAAACGTCGAACCGGTCGCACCGAAACGAGCAGGAGGTTCCCCACACGGAGCATCTCTCTATGCCCATTGGCAGATTTCCACCTTGCTGCCCTCAGCCTACACCTATAAATCGGTGCGTTATGCCTCGACGCCCGGAGGTTTAGGCTACATCGGTTTATCGGGGCCCATATATCCGATATGCCTTCGGTACGTTCAAACTTGATCAGCGTGGGCCGCACACGGCTCGGTCCTCAATCAACACTGACAGGGCTGCGCACACAAGACTCCCTCTTGCTGCGCCCTAGCCCCTACCCAGTCTCATTTTCATTACTAATGTGATCTCACATCACTCAACCGAACCCATGCGTCCCAAGCCTATCTCGCGAGTAGATTCCAACTACTCGACTTGTACCGAAGCCCTATGAATCTTTAAGCATAGCCTATCTACTCGAGGTCTTAGACACTACCCTCACTCTTTAAGGAACCTTTGGTTATGCAAGTGGGGTCTCATTCATCCTATACCTAATGCACATACATACTTCATATGACACGTGTAAACAAAGGAAAAACTTATAAAAAGGTTAATGCAAACCGGGGCTTGCCTTGTTGCTGCTGGTCAGGGGTTAAGTCTTCGTCCGGAAGAAGGAAGTCCAGCACTTCCGGAGTCTCTTCTTCAGTGAGTACACGTTTATGAAATACTACATGTAAATTTAAATGCAATGTGTAAACTTGAATACTTAATTACTAATAACTCTAGCTAGCCCTCCCCTTTTGTTCTGAAATTTTTATTGTGGCTTGGTAGGGTTCTAACCAGATTCTTGACCAAGTTTCATTTGAAACAAAGTTCATTTGAACCTTGTACAAATAAAAGCCCATTTGGTCAATATTTGAGCCTCTGAATAATTCCAGGGGTTTTCATGGCTCCAACCATTACTTTCTGGAAACTAGACTTTAAGATGGTTCTAATGGAGTTGGTTTCATGTCATTTGAAGAATTCTACAGAAAGTTATGTCATAATTAAGATTGGAGAAAATCTGAAAAAATGTTTCTGTACATTTTTTCTATTTTCTCTGGGCAGTTCACTTAATCACCCAATTAGGGTAACTAAATGAACTTGGATGAGTCTGAAAATTTTACTGGGATTCAGGGATTTTTCAATGAACCTTTCAGCCAAATTTCAGAATTTTTCATAAAGTAGTTCTCCACATAAAATTCCCAACAGTTTAAAATTTAGGGATTTAATTCTGGAAAACTATTCTCTTTCATGAGCTGAATTTGGTATTGCTGAAAGGTGCTCAGAGATCTAAATCCAACAAAATTTGGTTCACTCGATTTGGAGCTTTCAAGCCAAAGTTATGAGGATTTGAAGTTTGGAAGAATTCTGAAAATCGGGGGAAAAGTTTAAACTCTCAGGGCCCGCGGGGACACGTGTCGAGCGCGGAGGTGTCCGGCACACCGGGGATACCACACGTGTCGAGCGCGGAGGTGTCCAGCACACCGGAGCTCACAGGGTATTTGCGCGCCCGCACAGCCGATCCCCGGCCACACCCGATCCCGATTTAAATTCTTCAGCCGCTGACACGTGGGCCAGCCGGCTTCGTCTTCCTCCTGCCGTTCTCTCGTGCCCGCGCCGCCGACCTCGCCGGAGCAGACTCGGGGCTTGCCGGCTCGCCGCTGTCGGACCTCCCATGGTCTGAAAATCGCCGCCAGGGGGTTGTCGACGTCGAGGAACACGTCGGTGGTGACAGGTCGGGCTGGGGGTGACCGGAAATAGCTCGGCGACGTGCCGCGGCCTCGGTTGAGGTTTGACACCGTCGACCGTGGTTTCTAAACCCGCCAACACCTCGAACAAACGGCCCTACAGCATCAGTGGACCTCTAGGAAGCTCGACAAGGTGTAAAGATGGTTCAGGGATGGCGGCAAGTCGGTCGGCACCGTGTGACCGACCGTGCCCGCCATTCCTCCCTCGATCGAGCTCGAAATTCGTCACTCCTAGACAGTTTCACGCTACGGATGCAGAAAAGAACTTGATCGCCGGCTAGTCCAGCGTCTATGTGCAAGATTTGATGACCCCCGAAAGATCATAGAGCGAGAATTTAAAGAAACCGTACCGGAAGCTCGGTTTACGGTCGCCGGAGCAAAAACTGGAAATTCTCTGCGGATCCTTCACGGTTGGCTTCCAAACTTGGAGGAGAGCAGCACGGTGGTCGCGCGCTCCTGTTGCCTCTCTCGCTGGACCGTGAAAACGCCTGTGGAACGCTGCCCACGGCGCCTGACTCTCGGCTGAGGCTAGGTCACCGCGGTGGCGATCGTCTTCGGGCAAAGGAGGTCGGAGCTCAGGGTTTCTGGCGTTGGGGAGGTGGAGTGCGACCTCAGGTGGCTGTCTAGCAGCTCAGGGACGAAGGAGGAGATGGTTTTGCTGGTTTTCCCGATTGAGCAGAGAGCTGTGGCGAGAAACAATTCCGCTGCTCGGGTTTGCCCGCGAGAAGATAAAGCCGGCCGACTCCTGCTCGGCTGAGGCGGTGCCGGTCGCGTGGGGGCGCGAGCCAGCCGCCCTGGGCGCCAGCGCGCGGAGAGGGAAGCAGCTGGTGGCGCCGGTAGCTGCTCGGTGGCATAGCCGACAGCTGCTCGGTGGAATTTCCCACCGAGACTCTGACTTTGGGTGCAAGTTTCTCCTTCTCCCCTCTATGACATGTAGGTCCCACCCAGGGTTTTAACCTCTGAAATTTACTCCTAATCACTGTTGTAAATAGTGAGCCCCATAATACCCCTGGTGATTCAAATTATTCATCCCTGAGCCATTTGAATTGAATAGAATTCAAATCGGGTTCGGTTTGAGTGAATTTCAGCACAAGTTCAGTTTTGAATTCAAATAAAGTTTGAATTCGTCCCACTTAGCTTATGTCAAGATCAACTCCAAATGGAGTGAAAATTGGTGTGTGAGCTCACAAAAATGTGCTGAATAAGAATATGCCTCCCATTTTTAAATTCATGGGATAAAAACAGTTTGAATTTGAATGTGGTTTCAAACTGTCCTCTTTCTATCTATACCCAAAATGACCTCAAAAAGGTTTTTAATTTGGGTGAAACTTGGCATGGACATCCTTAGCAATGTGTAGGAGTTTTCATAAGTCCAGCCCACCTATATCACATGTGGGAAATACCACTTTGTGCAAATGAAGGCTTTCCCCTCTAATCACGCTTTTGATGGAGGTTACTTGCTCTTCACAATATTTCACAATCTATCCACAACAAAACTGTGGTGTTGTGAGGTGACGAAAAGTTTTTGCAAGTCCCTTTTCTTGGGCTTTTACAAGGCATATGCATGAAAATAATGATAACAAGGAATTAAAATCTATAGGTTCAACATTTAGGACCCTGGTTGGGTATAAGAATGGGATAGTGATGATTGTAGTTCCAAAAAGACTAAAAATCAGAGTGCTCTGTTTTGGACAGCAAGTTTGCTGATCTTCAACAGGGCATAACTCACGGGTCCTTTAGCCCAGAGAGGTGTGCTATATAGTTCTGGAAAGGTATTGAAGTACTCTACAACTTTGTTGTAGACTTCCAGAGCTGAAACACAACTTAAGATAGCTGAAATCCCAGAGGAAGGTAAACTGTCCAGAACCAGGACAGAGTAAAACAGTCTCTGAACTGTTCTGTTTTTCAAACATAACTCCCAGTAGGAAAATCTAAAATTGTCATATAATACATATTTAGAAAGAGTATAAGATGTGTGACATCTTTGCAATTCAAAGATTCTGAAATTTCAGCACAGAATTTAATGGAAATCAGGGTTGAAAACAGCCACTTCCAAGGGAGGTGCTGTTAAACTTCTTCCAGAAATTCTGCTGACTTTGAATTGGCATAACTTTTTAACCAAAGCTAATCTGGGGGCAAATGAGTACTCTTTGGAAAGATACCGAAGTTGACTTTAACTTTGGTATTCAACTTGAGTCATAAAATGTAAGGGCCTCAGTTTTTGACACACATTTGCAGTGTTCATCACCACACCACACACCTCATTTGAGGAAGAATGATGAACACAAATGAAGAGCAAGTAACAATTATCAACATGCTCATTAGAGAACAAACTTACACATTGCAAAAGTGGTATTTCCCACATGTGATATAGATGGGCTGGACATATGAAAACTCCTACACTTTACTAAGGATGTCCCTGCCAAGTTTCACCCAAATTCAAAACCTTTTTGAGGTCAGTTTGGGGATAGTTAGGAAGAGGGCAGTTTGAAACCTTATTCAAATTCAAACTGTTTTTTATCCCATGAATTTAAAAGTGGAAGGCATATTCTTACTCAGCACATTTTTGTGAGCTCACACACCAATTTTCACTCCATTTGGAGTTGATATTGACATGAGCTAAGGGGGAGAGATTCAAACTTTATTTGAATTTCAAACTGAACTTGTGCTGAAATTCATTCAAACCAAACCTCATTTGAACTTTGATCTATTCAAATGGCTCATGGGTGAATAATTCGAATTGCCAAGGGTAGTATGGGGTTCACTGTTTACAACAGTGATTAGGAGTAAATTTCAGAGGTTAAAACTGGAGGTGGGACCCACATGTCAGCCACTGCTCAGATCAAACCGACTGAGACTTTTTCACTCGGGTCGCCGAGCCGCAGCGGTGATCGCCACCGAGGCCAGCCGCCGCGCCACCAGCTGCTTGCCCACGCGCGGGCGTGAGGCGGTGCAGAGCCTTCTTAAGGCGCCTGCCCCCCTCCTCGGCCGAGGTACCGCCGTTCTTCCCCGCAAGAACTCAGCGCCGGACGAAAACTTCCGCAGCTCGAACTTGATCGGAGAACGCCGATCGCAGCTTCCTCCGTCCACTCCAGAGCCCCAGCAAGGTACTAGAGACCTTCCTCTGTCCTCCCCGTTGCTAGAATTCGGTTGAAACCGATTGATATCGGCTGTGCCGAAAGATCAAACTCGGAACTTGGAACCGCCGCACCTCGGGCTCTCGTGGACAGCCCAACCAGGGCGTTGTCACGCCCGAGCCAAGGCACCCTTGGGCGCGCGGGTGACCGGTGCTGCTCATCCCCGAGCCACAGCTCGAGTGGTTGCTCACCGGCGGCGAATTTCCACTTTTCTCCTTTCTGTGTGCAGAACGACCTTCGGGTACGATTCTGTTTAATTCGTGCTCTAGAAAGGATTAGAGGGCCTCAGGCCGCTCTCACACGAGCTAGACACGGTAACGCACAAGTTGCCTTCACAACTCTGGGCCGGAGAACCTCTGTGCCCGGCGTAATTTGAGGTCTACTAATGGCGGAACGAACGGGCGGCATCGGGCGCACGGTGAGGACCTATTTTGGGCCTTCCCCGAGCTGCCTCGATCTCATGTCGACCTTCTCTGAGGTCCACTGATGCTCCCCGACCGATTTCCCAAGTAGCTGAGGTGCTAGAGAAGTCAGCCGACATGGCCGAAGTCATTCCGAGGTGGCGGCTCGTTGCCGACCATGCTCCGGCCGTTGTCATGAGCAGCTGACCCTCGGATCCTGTTCCCCGAGTAAAAGTAGGCAGGGGCGGCCAGGATCGAGAAGTTTGGAGCTGTACAGCAGCCGGCGGCGAGCTCTCCGGCGAGATCCCTCGGCGGCGGGACGCGGGTGTTGCGAGGTTGAATAAGGGGGTGGACCCCAGCTGTCAGCGGGAGATATTTTGAATCGGGATCCGGCTGCAGCCGGGATCGGGTGTGCTGGCGCGTAAAATCATTGTGGACCGTGGTGTGCTGTCGCCTCGGCGTGCGACGCGTGTCCCCTGGGCCCACGCGCGAGTTTAAACTTTTCCTCGATTTTCAGATCTCCTTCAAACTTCAAATCCTCATAACTTTGGCTAGAAAGCTCCAAATTGAGTGAACCAAATTTTGCTGGATTCAGCTCTCTGAGTACTTTCCAGAAAATCAAGTTTCACTTCGTGAAATTCCTTATTTCTCCAGCATTAATTCCGCAAAATTTAAACTGTTAGGAATTTTAACTGGAGAATCCTTTGGAGGAAAATCCTGAAATTTTACTGAGATGTTCACCAAAATATCCTTGAGCTACCATAAAAATTTCAGATCCATTTGAGCTCATTTAATCCACCTAATGGTGTGATTAGTGAAACTGTTCCAGAGAAAATAGAAAATGTTCAGAAACATTTTCAGAATTTTCTCTGAAATTGTTTAGCTCATAACTTTAGCTAGGAACCTTCAAATTAAGTGAGACCAACTCCATTAGAACCCTCTAAAAATCTAGTTTTCATAAAGTCATAGTTTGTTTCATGAAATTCCTTAGAACACCCTAAAAGCCTTTAATTAAGGTCAAGGACATAATTAATTGTGGAGGGCTCAATTGAGCTTTGCTGCAACTAAAACTTGACCAAGTCTCTGTTTAGGTTGTAACCAAGCCACAGTAAAAGTTTCACAGTCATTAGGTCTGTCTAGCAAAGGTTATAAGCTTCACAAATTCAAACTTAATAAATGCATTTAAATTAATACATGTATTGTTTCTATCATGTAGTCGCTAAGGTCGAGGAGGAACCCGAAGTCCTGGACTTCGTTATTCCGGAGGAACAGCTATCCTACGACCAAGAGCAGCAAGGCAAGCTCCGGTTTGCATTAACCTTTTTACGAATTTTTATTGTTTTGAGCACATACTTGTTTCCTTTATTCTGTGCATTAGAGTCTTGTTTGGAAGCCCCACTGCATAGCCAAGAGAACCATGGGTTGGGTTTAGGCTTGCAAACCCCGTTAGCTACTGCATTGCTAGGATAGAGTAGGATTCGGTACAAGTCGAGTAGTTGGAACTACTCGCGAGAATAGGCTAGAGGCACATTGCTCGGGTAGAGATAGCACATGATACACATGGCAAGAAAATGAGACTAAGTGGAGGGTAAGGGCAGCAGGACTTTGGGGCCTGTGTGCTGTAGCTCCGCTTGTGTCGATTGAGGACCGAGCCGTGTGCGGGCCTGTTGAACAAGCTAGAACAGTACCGAAGACCTACCGGCTATATGGGAACCGGGAAACTGATGTAACTCGGGTAGCTGGGTATTGAGGCATTGCCCGTCGTTCAGAGGGTAGGTTGAGAGCTCGAGGTGTAAATCGGCTGGCGGCACAGAGATGCGCGTGCAGAGACCTCTTGCTCGGGACGATGGGACCGGTTCAATATTTGGCTGACGGGTGAAAGGTAGTTGCGTACGGCGTCCGTGATGGTTGTTGTAGGCAACATCGAGTACGGGCGTACGTGACGGGTTGTTCGGGTAACCCTGCAGGTGTAAATCGATTATAATCGCCGTCCCTCGCGGTCAGTGAGTACCACTTGTTTACTGTACCGTGACGTAGAAAGAACAGGCTAGTTACATGTTAAAATGTTGCTGATTGAAAGCTGGACATTGATTGTTAATGATATGCTGTAGCTTAGAGCTAATTAAAGTTCTTTTCAACTTTGGGCAAAGTACATGAGAGAAATTTGTTTCTTGTTTGATTGCGGCTCTCTCATGTGCCTTAGCGTAAGGTTCTCCACAACCTGCTGCTAAAACTTGAAAGTAAGGTTCTACTAATTAGGCGAGTCCTTGCAAATGATTTTTACCTCATGCAACCCATTACCCTCATGTAGAAGTTCCATGTTTAGGTGAGACGGGTCAGACTTGCTGAGCCTTCGTGCTCACTGCTTGTGTTTGAAGCTTTTGCAGGGTTCTATGAGGAAGGGACTCCCGAAGAGGAGACGGAACCCCAGGAGGGGAACCCCGTCGAGTGGGAGTCGTGCACACCGCAGAGTTAGTGTGCGTGTGTGCTAGCAAGGACACGTTCGAGGGCTGAACGTGCACTTGATGCTTAGTCTACGCCCGCGAGTGTAGACTGAACTTATTTTGATGTAAACATGTTCATAAACTTGTTTATGTAATAAAACTTCCGCTTCCGCTTTGCACCTTTGACGTGTGTTATACGGTGTTGTGCAACGCAGCACCCCTCAGCGTGATCCTGGCTCGACAGGACCAATGGGGTCGTGTCAGCGTTGGTATCAGAGCTCGCTTGAGGTTTAACACAGTACAAAGGTCTTCTTTTTCAAAAATCCAGTGAGGAACGAGTTAGTAGCCCGTATAAGGATGTTATTAGTATATAGAAAGTGGCTTATTAACCTATTTGTTATGTCGGAAAATCGTGCATCTCGGGACGTTCATGTCTTGGGGGGTGCACGTAAGCGCTGTCCACCAGTGCGCACAAGCTGAAGGGTGGAGCCCCACGGGTGGCAGGTAACCCGACTCGCTTTTATATCCTCTACGACTCTTCATGTCGTTTGGGGTATTCGAGCAACGTCTATCCCTGGCGTGCGTGGTGCAACTTGGGAGACCCCGTCACGTGGTCTGAAACGTGAACACGTAACTCAAGGCGTGTTTGGCTTGAGAACATCCGGGCGAGTGATGACGGCCGGGTGTACCAACTGTATGGATTCCGGGCTCGGGGTGCAGCCGAGTCTGATGATTGTTTGAGTTTCTGCAGGTAGCCTGACCACGAAACGGTAGACGTGTAGCATCCGTGTGCGAGTGACGTTTAGTGCCACTGAAATAACGAAGCCGGATAAGTCCGGTATAGGTTTTTCTTTGTGAGGACGTAGTACCGACAAAATCTGGTGACACATCGACCTCACACCCAACTAAATAAACAACTTCATTGTAAAAACTGGAAGGTCTTAATCCAAAGTAGTAAAACTTGATGTAACTCCTTCCCTTGAACAGGATATTCAAAGTTAACAAGCTTTCAACTTATAGGATGTTAAGGACAGAGCACTCTGTTTTCAGCTGAATCAAGGCTGAAGTTAATCAGGGTTTAGAGGTTGAGTTCTTTCGAGGATGGGGTCGTATGATACATTTCTGGAAAGCGTTGGAAGAGCTTTACATCTCTTCTGTTGAGGTCCAGAGGTGTTTCATCCCTTAACCACTCGAAAAATGCAGTAGAGTTGAAACTGTCCAGAAAACAGGACAGAGCAAAGACTCTCTGTAAATTCTCTGTAAATTAAGCATAACTTCCTGCTTAAAAATCCAAAAATAGAAAATGAGGTAGTTCTAGAAAGCTTATGAGATGGGTTACAACTTTGTAACAGAAAGTTTTGTCAGATTAGGAACAGAAGTAGCTGGGATTCTTGGAATCAAATCAGTACCTAAGGCAGGGAGGTGCTGTCCAATTGTTTCCAGAAATTCTGTTAACTTTGACATCTCATAACCTTTGAACCAGGACAGATCTTAGGCAAAGCAAATACTGGCTGGAAATCTATTGAAGTTAGCTTTAACTTTGATGTTGAGCTCCAGAATTAGTTTTGCTGTTAACATGGCCTAAATCAGGTTGAAATGGAAACTGGTCAGGGCTGTCATGGGAACAGCAGATCAGCAGTCAAATTTGTTTAAAATTTGAACTATGTTTCCAAGTTTTATGGGTTCAATGACATGTATTATGTTATAACTCCATGGTTTACTGTTTAAATAAATATTTGATATTTCTCAAATATATTTTTACAGATGGCAGCAGATAAACAGTTGGAGAACGGGTGGGTAGTTTCCCACTGTTCTGACCGTAGCGGCTACCCGGAAGCATTGTGGCAAATGCTCCAATATTTCGGGTACAATCAGATGCCGCAGTACTTCGCCAAAGAAGATGGCGAAGGGGGGAACAAGACGTGGACGATCCATGTCGAGGTTCCTGCAGGACCTACGCCACCCGGTTGGGTGCCATTCACCGTCACGGTGAGAGGAAGACAACCGGAAGGGATGTGGCAAGTGGCAGCCCGTGACACTATGTCACGTTTCTGCCAACTACACGTGCAGGCTATGGAGGGCACTCCATACGCACTCGTTCCGGTGGAGGGACGAGCTCAGCATGTGTGGGAAGAGAGGTACCTGGAGGCAACAGACCCGAATTGCCCAAGGTACAACCCCGCAGAGGCAAACCTCAGCCTCCAAATGAGGGCGGGAAACGCTGTGATGGACAGCCAAGCTGTTCATACGGAGCATCTCGCCACCAAGCTCAAGGAGAGCACAAGCCGTTGAGATCATTTCGAGAGTGCTCACAGCGCACTCCGCAATGTGCTCCTTCCAACCATCAAGCGACTGAATCAACAACACAATCAGTTGCGTCGTCTGAAGAAGGCAAAGAAGAAGAGCCGTGTTGACATCGTGGCGTTGCAAGAGCTGGTGCAGACCCTAACCCAGCAGAATGAGGACCTTGCTCAAGAGCGGGACGACACTATTGAGGAAGGACAAGGCTGGGAAGAGGACTACAACCAGGCTATGGACGAGGTGCATGCATTGCAGGACCTCGTGCCCCCGGTGTTAGGCATACCGGTGGTCTTGGGACTTCCAGCAATGGGAGAACCCGGAATAGGAGAAGAGGTGGTAGATCCAGAGCCACCAGCAGAAGTACCGGAGGAGGACGACCCACAGGAGGTCGAGTTCTACTCCAAGTAGGGGGTTACGGTTGCCAAGTAGGGCAGCTAGGGTAGCGTAACCCAACTTTTGTAATCGGTGACATGTCGGGTAGACAGTAGCGTATGTATAGGTAGTGACGACATGAGCACGACTTCTCGGAGACCCGAGAATAATGTATCTTGTATAAAGTTTATGCTTTATCAATATATGTGAATGTTGTGCAAATTAATCATGTGTCACTTCAATACCTACTGTTGCTTATGGAATTTTAAGTAAGACGTGCTAATCGCTGCTGTTTCGAATTTCAGAATGACGCATACTCGTGCCAACCCTGACGTTGGGGGTACCAGCCAAGGGGGAGAGACCTCCCAACCACCTCCTGAGGACTCCTCGGGACAGCAGCAGCAACAGCAACAGCAAACACCGCCACCGCCACTGCCAACGGTTACATTGGCCGACATTGTCGCGGCAATGGCGGGCTCGCATCAGCAGCACACAGAGTTGCTGCAGACTCTCATCGCCAATACGTCTCGCCCAGAGAGACATCAAGATCGTGAGGAGCGCCAACAGAGCTCCTACTCCGACTTCCTGGCAACTCATCCCCCTGTATTCTCAAAGGCGGATGAACCACTTGACACGGACAACTGGCTCCGCACCATAGAGATGAAGTTCAGGCTGCTCCAGATCAGCGAGCAGCGCAAGACTCAGTTCGCGGTCCAGCAGCTCCAAGGATCCGCGAGCGCGTGGTGGGCCAACTTCTATGCTTCACAGCCCACCGACCGAGTGATGACCTGGGCGGAGTTCCGGACGGCCTTCAGGGCCTATCATATACCGCCAGGTCTGATGAAGAGGAAGACGCAGGAGTTCTTACACCTGCAACAAGGGAGCCGGAACGCGCTGGAATACTCCAGGGCGTTTAACGATCTCGCGCTATATGCGTCGTATCATGCTGATACCGACGAGAAGCGGCGAGACCACTTTTACCAGGGGCTTAACCCGCTCCTGAAGGACAAATTGGCGATGTTCAATTGCGGCAGCCTCAACGACATCATTGATGCTGCGATTGTTCAGGAGGACTCCGGCAAGGAGTTAGCGGCGGCGGAGAGAAAGCGAAGCGCGCCGCAGAGCAGTGGAGAAGGAGGCGGTCCTTCTCAGAAGTTTCGGATGGTGAATCGCCCACCATCTGGTCCACGCTGGCAACCACCACAGCGGTCGATGCCGTTCCGCAGTCGGCCGTACTCTTCACCGGCATTCCGGCCGGCACTGCCAGCACCACCGCAACAACAACAGCAGCAGCGGGCGATGCCGCGTGCGTTTGCACCTCCTCAACGCATGCCGGGCTTTCGTCCACCGAGTACTCCACCAGAAGCGGCCACATTTTACAAGTGTGGTCGTCCAGGACACTTCGCGAGCAGTTGCCCGGAGATGCAAGGCGGCGGAGTGGCACCACAGTTTCCGGGGAGGAATCAACCCCGGAACCCTACTAATGCGCGGCGGGCAAACCCTAGGCCCGGCACCGCCCACCAGCTTGCCATTGAGGACGTGCCGGAGGGCGAGCCAATCCTTGCGGGTATGTTCCAACTCCACCAGCATCCCGCTATAGTACTGTTTGATTCAGGCGCCACGCATAATTTTATTAGCCAAGCTTTCATTGCTAAACACAGTTTGCCAATACTACCCACCGATAGTCCATATTTAATTTGTTCACCGGGTGGGAAGATTTCAGCAAGCGTAATGGTCTCCAAAGCACCATTATGCTTAGCGGGTAGAGTGTACCCCACGTCTCTCATTATCTTAGAGGGACAGAAGGTCGATGTCATCCTAGGGATGTCGTGGTTAACCCGCCACGGCGCTGTTTTAGACACCGTCCTTCGAGTCGTGCACTTAAACTCAGAAGTGCACGGTTCTCACTCATTATTTCTGGACAGTCCAGAAATAAAACTTCCAAGTGTCTATCAAGCCACAACCATCAGATTGGAAGATATTCCAGTGGTCCGAGAGTTCCCTGATGTATTCCCGGATGATTTGCCAGGGATGCCACCCAATAGAGAGGTGGAGTTCAAGATTGAACTCGCACCAGGAACCATGCCAATATCCCGAAGGCCGTACAAGATGGCGCCCAAGGAGTTGGCTGAACTGAAGACTCAGCTCACGGACCTTCTGGAGAAGGGTTTTATTAGGCCGAGCTCCTCACCATGGGGCCGTTCGGCATTATTTGTCAAGAAGAAGGATGAGAGGTTGCGGCTTTGCGTGGACTATCGTCCATTAAATGCCGTAACCATCAAGAACAAGTACCCGTTGCCACGGATCGACATGTTGTTTGATCAGTTGGTTGAAGCAAAGATCTTTTCCAAGATGGATTTAAGATCCGGGTACCATCAGATTAAGATAAGGGCTGAGGACATTTCGAAGACGGCTTTCTCGACGAGGTACGGACTTTATGAGTACCTAGTTATGTCCTTCGGCCTCACCAATGCTCCAGCTCACTTCATGTACTTGATGAACTCGGTATTCATGCCGGAGCTGGACAAGTTTGTCGTGGTCTTCATCGACGACATCCTGGTATATTCCAAGTCGGAGGAAGATCACAAGAAACATCTGCGTATAGTCTTGCAACGGCTGCGGGATCACAAGTTATACGCAAAATTCAGCAAATGCGAGTTTTGGATATCGCAGGTGCCTTTCCTCGGGCATATCCTCTCAGCGGAAGGTATCGCTGTGGACCCGAGCAAGATCACTCAAGTGCTGAATTGGAAGTCCCCGAGAACTGTTCACGAGGTACGGAGTTTCCTCGGACTCGCGGGATATTATCGGAGGTTCATTCCGAACTTCTCGAAGATTGCCAAGCCAATGACAGAGCTGCTGAAGAAGGCTACCAAATATGTTTGGAGTCCAGCATGTGAAGCAGCATTCAAGGCTTTAGTCAAGCACCTGACATCAGCACCGGTTTTGGTGCAGCCAGACACAACAAAACCGTTCGATGTGTACTGCGATGCATCCGGCATTGGGCTCGGATGTGTGCTGATGCAAGACCGAAGAGTGGTCGCGTATGGATCACGGCAGCTTAGGAACCATGAGCAGAATTATCCAACTCATGACTTGGAGCTCGCTGCCGTGGTACTTGCACTGAAAATGTGGAGGCACTACCTACTCGGTAACCTCGTACATTTATATACCGACCACAAAAGCCTCAAGTACATATTCACTCAGAAGGAGCTGAACATGAGGCAACGAAGATGGTTAGAACTGATAAAGGATTACGAGATAGAGATCCATTATCATCGGGCAAGGCAAACGTTGTGGCAGATGCGCTGAGCCACAAGTCACACGTCAACAATCTGACCATCACACGGTTGGAAGAGAGCGAACCACCACTACGTGTGATTCCATACGGAGCTCTCTACAACCTAGCCTTGATTCCCACCATACGTGAAGAGATAGTGGCAGCCCAGAAGAATGACAAGGGCATGTCACATTTGCGGAGACGTGTAGATAGTGGGGAGCTGAAATGTTTCCGGAAAGACGGAGACGGCGTTCTGTGGTTCAAGGACTGGATCGTCGTACCCCGTAAACCGGAATTACGGAAGAAAATCTTTGATGAGGCTCACTCATCAAAGTTTTCTATTCACCCCGGCAGCAACAAGATGTATCAAGAACTCAGAAGAAAGTTTTGGTGGACACGGATGAAGCGCGAGGTTGCAAAATACGTGTCCGAGTGTGATACATGCCGAAGGGTGAAGGCAGATCATATGCGGAAACCGGGACTGCTGCAACCACTGGGCATTCCTGCCTGGAAGTGGGAGGACGTGAGCATGGATTTCGTCGTCGGTTTACCCACCACCTTACAGAAACATGATTCGGTGTGGGTGATCGTCGATCGGCTCACCAAAGTTGCCCATTTCATCCCGGTCAACACCAACTACAACGCCAAGAAGTACGCTGAACTGTACATCTCACGGATCCTATGCTTGTACGGCGTACCCCGTACTATCATATCGGATCGGGGCACTTTATTTGTGTCCCGTTTTTGGGAGCAGCTACACGCTGCCTTGGGGACGAAGCTGATCCGTAGTTCAGCCTACCACCCACAGACGGATGGGCAAACGGAGCGGGTAAACCAAATTTTAGAAGACATGCTACGAGCTTGCGCTATCGACCACGGCAAGAATTGGGATGATCACTTGCCGTTAGCTGAATTCTCGTACAATAATGGGTACCAAGCCAGCATCAAGATGGCACCTTACGAGGCGCTATACGGTAGGAAATGCCGCACACCATTGAACTGGTGTGAGTCTGGCGAAAGGGTTACCTTCGGGATTGACCTTGTCAACAACGCGGAAGAAAGGGTTCGACTAATTCAAGCGAACCTAAAAGCCGCTCAATCCCGTTAGAAACAGTATGCGGACCGGAGAAGGCGCCCATTACAATTCGAAGTTGGAGATCACGTATATCTACGGGTGTCTCCAATGAAGGGCGTAAACAGATTTGGGGTGAGAGGAAAGTTGGCACCCCGATTCATTGGTCCATTCCAGATTACCAAAAGATGTGGATCAGTGGCATACCGGTTGAAATTACCAGAAGCACTTTCCGGTGTACACAACATCTTTCATATTTCCCAGCTGAGGAAGTGTCTCAAGCTATCAACTACCGTTCAGCTGGAAGACATTGAAGAACTGCAACCGGATCTCACCTATCGGGAGGAACCGGTGCAGATTATTGATGAAAAGGCCCGAGCCACACGCAACCGTACGTTGTGGTTCTACAAGGTTCTATGGAGTAATCACTCCATGGAAGAAGCGACAAGGGAGAATGAAGAATTCCTTCGCACTAACTACCCTGAAATTTTCACGTCGCATATCCGGTAATTTTCCACCGTCCTCTCTCTCATTTTCACCTTATAATCTCGGGACGAGATTCTTTTAAGGGGGGAGGAATGTAAGGGCCTCAGTTTTTGACACACATTTGCAGTGTTCATCACCACACCACACACGTCATTTGAGGAAGAATGATGAACACAAATGAAGAGCAAATAACAATTATCAACATGCTCATTAGAGAACAAACTTACACATTGCAAAAGTGGTATTTCCCACATGTGATATAGATGGGCTGGACATATGAAAACTCCTACACTTTACTAAGGATGTCCCTGCCAAGTTTCACACAAATTCAAAACCTTTTTGAGGTCAGTTTGGGTATAGTTAGGAAGAGGGCAGTTTGAAACCTTATTCAAATTCAAACTGTTTTTATCCCATGAATTTAAAAGTGGAAGGCATATTCTTACTCAGCACATTTTTGTGAGCTCACACACCAATTTTCACTCCATTTGGAGTTGATATTGACATGAGCTAAGGGGGAGAGATTCAAACTTTATTTGAATTTCAAACTGAACTTGTGCTGAAATTCATTCAAACCAAACCTCATTTGAACTTTGATCTATTCAAATGGCTCATGGGTGAATAATTTGAATTGCCAAGGGTAGTATGGGGTTCACTGTTTACAACAGTGATTAGGAGTAAATTTCAGAGGTTAAAACTGGAGGTGGGACCCACATGTCAGCCACTGCTCAGATCAAACCGACTGAGACTTTTTCACTCGGGTCGCCGAGCCGCAGCGGTGATCGCCACCGAGGCCAGCCGCCGCGCCACCAGCTGCTTGCCCACGCGCGGGCGTGAGGCGGTGCAGAGCCTTCTTAAGGCGCCTGCTCCCCTCCTCGGCCGAGGTACCGCCGTTCTTCCCCGCAAGAACTCAGCGCCGGCCGAAAACTTCCGCAGCTCGGACTTGATCGGAGAACGCCGATCGCAGCTTCCTCCGTCCACTCCAGAGCCCCATCAAGGTACTAGAGACCTTCCTCCGTCCTCCCCGTTGCTAGAATTTGGTTGAAACCGATTGATATCGGCTGTGCCAAAAGATCAAACTCGGAACTTGGAACCGCCGCACCTCGGGCTCTCGTGGACAGCCCAACCAGGGCGTTGTCACGCCCGAGCCAAGGCACCCTTGGACGCGCGGGTGACCGGTGCTGCTCATCCCCGAGCCACAGCTCGAGTGGTTGCTCACCGGCGGCGAATTTCCACTTTTCCCCTTTCTGTGTGCAGAACGACCTTCGGGTACGATTCTGTTTAATTCGTGCTCTAGAAAGGATTGGAGGGCCTCAGGCCGCTCTCACACGAGCTAGACACGGTAACGCACAAGTTGCCTTCACAACTCTGGGCCGGAGAACCTTTGTGCCCGGCGTAATTTGAGGTCTACTAATGGCGGAACGAACGGGCGGCATCGGGCGCACGGTGAGGACCTATTTTGGGCCTTCCCCGAGCTGCCTCGAGCTCATGTCGACCTTCTCTGAGGTCCACTGATGCTCCCCGACCGATTTCCCAAGTAGCTGTGGTGCTAGAGAAGTCAGCCGACATGGCCGAAGTCATTCCGAGGTGGCGGCTCGTCGCCGACCATGCTCCGGCCGTTGTCATGAGAAGCTGACCCTCGGATCCTGTTCCCCGAGTAAAAGTAGGCAGGGGCGGCCAGGATCAAGAAGTTTGGAGCTGTACAGCAGCCGGCGGCGAGCTCTCCGGCGAGATCCCTCGGCGGCGGGACGCGGGTGTCGCGAGGTTGAAGAAGGGGGTGGACCCCAGCTGTCAGCGGGAGATATTTTGAATCGGGATCCGGCTGCGGCCGGGATCGGGTGTGCTGGCGCGTAAAATCATTGTGGGCCGCGGTGTGCTGTCGCCTCGGCGTGCGACGCGTGTCCCCTGGTCCCACGCGCGAGTTTAAACTTTTCCCCGATTTTCAGATCTCCTTCAAACTTCAAATCCTCATAACTTTGGCTAGAAAGCTCCAAATTGAGTGAACAAAATTTTGCTGGATTCAGCTCTCTGAGTACTTTCCAGAAAATCAAGTTTCACTTCGTGAAATTCCCTATTTCGCCAGATTTAATTCCTTAAATTTTAAACTGTTAGGAATTTTAACTGGAGAATCCTTTGGAGAAAAATCCTGAAATTTTACTGAGATGTTCACCAAAATATCCTTGAGCTACCATAAAAATTTCAGATCCATTTGAGCTCATTTAATCCACCTAATGGTGTGATTAGTGAAACTGTTTCAGAGAAAATAGAAAATGTTCAGAAACATTTTCAGAATTTTCTCTGAAATTGTTTAGCTCATAACTTTAGCTAGGAACCTTCAAATTAAGTGAGACCAACTCCATTAGAACCCTCTAAAAATCTAGTTTTCAGAAAGTCATAGTTTGTTTCATGAAAGTCCTTAGAACACCCTAAAAGCCTTTAATTAAGGTCAAGGACATAATTAATTGTGGAGGGCTCAATTGAGCTTTGCTGCAACTAAAACTTGACCAAATCTCTGTTTAGGTTGTAACCAAGCCACAGTAAAAGTTTTACAGTCATTAGGTCTGTCTAGCGAAGGTTATAAGCTTCACAAATTCAAACTTAATAAATGCATTTAAATTAATACATGTATTGTTTCTATCATGTAGTCGCTAAGGTCGAGGAGGAACCCGAAGTCCTAGACTTCGTTACTCCGGAGGAACAGCTAGCCTACGACCAAGAGCAGAAAGACAAGCTCCGGTTTGTATTAACCTTTTTACAAATTTTTATTGTTTTGAGCACATACTTGTTTCCTTTATTCTGTGCATTAGAGTCTTGTTTGGAAGCCCCACTGCATAGCCAAGAGAACCATGGGTTGGGTTTAGGCTTGCAAACCCCGTTAGCTACTGCATTGCTAGGATAGAGTAGGATTCGGTACAAGTCGAGTAGTTGGAACTACTCGCGAGAATAGGCTAGAGGCACATTGCTCGGGTAGAGATAGCACATGATACACATGGCAAGAAAATGAGACCAAGTGGAGGGTAAGGGCAGCAGGACTTTGGGGCCTGTGTGCTGTAGCTCCGCTTGTGTCGATTGAGGACCGAGCCATGTCCGGGCCTGTTGAACAAGCTAGAACAGTACCGAAGACCTACCGGCTATATGGGAACCGGGAAACTGATGTAACTCGGGTAGCTGGGTATTGAGGCATTGCCCGTCGTTCAGAGGGTAGGTTGAGAGCTCGAGGTGTAAATCGGCTGGTGGCACAGAGATGCGCGTGCAGAGACCTCTTGCTCGGGACGATGGGACCGGTTCAATATTTAGCTGACGGGTGAAAGGTAGTTGCGTACGGCGTCCGTGATGGTTGTTGTAGGCAACATCGAGTACGGGCGTACGTGACGGGTTGTTCGGGTAACCCTGCAGGTGTAAATCGATTATAATCGCAGTCCCTCGCGGTCAGTGAGTACCACTTGTTCACTGTACCGTGACGTAGAAAGAACAGGCTAGTTACATGTTAAAATGTTGCTGATTGAAAGCTGGACATTGATTGTTAATGATATGCTGTAGCTTAGAGCTAATTAAAGTTCTTTTCAACTTTGGGCAAAGTACATGAGAGAAATGTGTTTCTTGTTTGATTGCGGCTCTCTCATGTGCCTTAGCGTAAGGTTCTCCACAACCTGCTGCTAAAACTTGAAAGTAAGGTTCTACTAATTAGGCGAGTCCTTGCAAATGATTTTTACCTCATGCAACCCATTACCCTCATGTAGAAGTTCCATGTTTAGGTGAGACGGGTCAGACTTGCTGAGCCTTCATGCTCACTGCTTGTGTTTGAAGCTTTTGCAGGGTTCTATGAGGAAGGGACTCCCGAAGAGGAGACGGAACCCCAGGAGGGGAACCCCGTCGAGTGGGAGTCGTGCACGCCGCATAGTTAGTGTGCGTGTGTGCTAGCAAGGACACGTTCGAGGGCTGAACGTGCACTTGATGCTTAGTCTACGCCCGCGAGTGTAGACTGAACTTATTTTGATGTAAACATGTTCATAAACTTGTTTATGTAATAAAACTTCCGCTTCCGCTTTGCACCTTTGACGTGTGTTATACGGTGTTGTGCAACGCAGCACCCCTCAGCGTGATCCTGGCTCGACAGGATCAATGGGGTCGTGTCATAAAAATGCCCACAACCAGATCAAAACTTGGAATAGGTAGAAACTGGTCATTCTGACAGAAGAATGACAGTTGAACTCATTGAAAAGGGTGTTGTACCCTAAGGGTGGTATACGTGATGACAACGCGATAATAATGTCTCGTAGAGACCAAACCCAGTTATGGTGAGCTTCCAAAGTGGAGGTTCATCAAGTTGGATTAAACTAGCTTGTGTTTGGTCTGGTAATGGTGTAGCTTGTGCAAAGTTATTACATTATCTACTTACGAGATATATCGCATGTTTTTGTTGTCATAATGTTTTTACGCCCATTTCTATTGGACTGCAAGCAAAATGTTGCGGGACTGATGTTTAATGTCGTGTCGTTGCAGATGGTTCGTACTAGGACCACGCACGAGGTTGGTGGCTCTAGCCAACAGGGAGGTGATGACTCCCAGCCACCGGCCTACGACAGCACCCCGCAGCAGCAGCCACCACCGCCGCCTCCGCTTACTCTAGCGGATGTGATAGCGGCACTGGTGGGAGGTCGTGAGGAGCAGACCGACCTGCTCTGCACGATCGTGCAGAATACGTCCCAGGCGGGAGGACGTCAAGATAGAGGGCCTCGTGAGCCCCGAGAAGTGTCGTACTCGGATTTCATGAGTACGCACCCTCCAGTGTTCACCGAAGCTGAAGAACCACTGTAGGCGGACAACTGGCTGCGGACCATCGAGTCCAAGTTCGGGCTGCTCCAATGCACGGAGCGGCAGAAGACTCTGTTCGCGGCGCAGCAACTCCACGGTGCCGCTGGTGTGTGGTGGGCAAATTATGTCGCCTCACGTCCGGCTGGCCATGCCGTGGAATGGCAAGAGTTCCGGGAGGCGTTCCGCGCCTATCATATCCCTCCCGGAATTATGAAGAGGAAGTTCCAAGAATTCTTGGAGCTGAAGCAGGGCGGGAGGAGTGCCCATGACTACTCCCGTGCCTTCAACCATCTGGCGCAATACGCGTCAGACTATATCTCCACGGAGGAGAAGAAGAGGGAGCATTTCTATCGGGGGTTACACCCCAAAATGAAGACACACCTTGTTCAGTGGAATCGCGGCACTTTCAACGATCTAGTAAATGCCGCGATTATGCAAGAGGATGCTCAGCGGGAGTTGGCAGCTGAGCAGCGGAAGCGCAGCGCTCCACCCAGCGGTGGGAGTGGCGCTCCCCAGAAGTACCGTATGGTGTATCGGACACCATCCGGGCAGCAGTGGCGTCCACCGGCGCAACCTCAACAGTTCGGGGGACGTTCGTTCCAAGCACCCCCGTTCCGTCTGCCGATGCCACCACCAAGACAGCAACAGCAACAGCAGCAGCAGACGGTACCCCGGGCGTTTCCACCGCCACAACGCGCCCCGGGATTCCGTCCACCGATCAGCGGGGGACCGCCCCATTTCACCTGCTTCACGTGTGGCCAGGCGGGCCACTTCGCGAAGGACTGTCCCCAGGGGCAGCAGAGCAGCGGGCAAGCCCAGTTCCAGGGCGGTGCTCGAGGCCGACCTCCGGTGAAGAAGGTTGGCCAACGGACTGGGGGTGTCCGCAACCTCGACAATGAGGACGCCCCAGAGGGAGACAACGTGCTGGCGGGTGCGTTTACTCTCAACCATCAAGCCGTCGTCATATTGTTTGATTCTGGTGCAACCCACAGTTTTATAAGTGCATCTTATGTGGCTAAGCATCAAATGCAAGTCTTCCCAACTGACTGCACTTATATGATTTGCTCACCGGGAGGGAAGATTTCAGCTAATATGATGATTCCAAAGGCACCTCTGTGCTTAGGTGGGAAACTATATCCCACCACCTTGATAATCCTTATGGGACAGAAGATTGATGCAATCTTAGGGATGTCATGGCTACAATACCATGGCGCTGTCCTAGAGACTTGGACACGGATGGTTCACTTAAATTCTCCATTCCACCGTCCGCATTCCATGGTGTTAGACACGCCAGTCCGGGAAGTTTTAGCAATTAACAATGCTGAAGCTCTCAAGTTAGAAGACATCCCCGTAGTCCGGGAGTATCCTGATGTGTTCCCGGATGATCTTCCGGGCATGCCACCTGAGCGGGATGTCGAGTTCAAGATTGAAATTGCACCCGGGACTACGCCCATATCACGGAGACCATACAAGATGGCTCCAAATGAGCTGGCTGAACTGAAAGAACAGCTCAATGATCTGTTGAGCAAGGGTTTCATTAGGCCAAGTTCTTTGCCTTGGGGATGCTCGGCGCTATTCGTGAAGAAGAAGGATGAGACCCTGAGGCTGTGTGTGGATTACCGGCCGCTCAACGCCGTCACCATCAAGAATAAGTACCCACTGCCCCGCATCGACATATTGTTTGATCAACTTGTGGGTGCCAGTGTGTTCTCCAAGATGGACCTTCGCTCTGGATATCACCAGATAAAAATCCGGGCGGAGGATATTCCGAAGACGGCATTCTCGACGAGATATGGACTATATGAATATCTCGTCATGTCATTTGGTCTCACAAATGCTCCAGCCCATTTCATGTATCTCATGAACTCGGTGTTCATGCCGGAGCTGGACAAGTTTGTGGTAGTGTTCATCGACGATATCTTGGTTTACTCCAAGACAGAAGCCGAACATGCCGAACACTTGAGAATCGTTCTTCAACGATTGCGAGACCATAAGCTCTATGCCAAGTTTAGCAAATGCGAGTTTTGGATCAGCCAAGTGCCATTCTTGGGACATGTCATCTCAGCAGAAGGCATTGCAGTTGACCCAAGAAAAATAGAGCAAGTGCTGAAATGGAAAGCTCCCACTTCAGTTCATGAAGTCAGAAGCTTCCTCGGGTTAGCGGGATACTACCGGAGATTCATTCCAATCTTCTCCAAGCTCGCTAAACCGATGACAGAGTTACTGAAGAAAGGGACGAAATATATTTGGAACTCGGCGTGTGAAGGAGCATTCTGAACATTGGTGAAACATCTCACCACAGCCCCGGTCTTAGCTCAGCCGGATACAACAAAGCCCTTCGACGTGTACTGTGACGCGTCCGGTATTGGGCTCGGCTGCGTGTTGATGCAGGAAGGACGTGTGGTCGCCTATGGCTCACGCCAACTTCAAAACCATGAGCAGCATTATCCGACTCATGATCTTGAGCTTGCTGCCGTGCTGTTGGCGCTAAAAATGTGGAGGCACTATCTCCTGGGGAACTTGGTGCATCTCTACACCGACCACAAGAGCTTGAAATACATTTTCACCCAGAAGGAGCTGAATATGAGGCAACGGAGGTGGTTAGAATTAATCAAGGACTATGAAATTGAGATTCACTACCACCCCGGCAAGGCGAATGTGGTTGCCGACGCGCTGAGTCGGAAATCACATGTCCATCACCTCACCATTACACCGGTGGAGGAGGAAGAGCCAAGTTTATACTTGGTTCCTTATGGATCGCTGTACAACCTTGCCCTCATCCCTACTATTAGGGAGGACATCATTGCAGCTCAGATGACGGATAGAGGCATGGCACATCTCCGGAGACGGATAGACAATGGAGAGATTAAATGTTTCCGGAAGGATGATGAGGGGACGCTATGGTTCAACGACCGCATAGTCGTACCCCGGGACATGGAACTGAGGAAGAAAATCCTCGACGAAGCCCACTTGTCTAAATACTCCATTCATCCGGGCAGCAACAAGATGTACCAAGATTTGAAAAAGAAATTTTGGTGGACACGGATGAAGTGGGAGGTAGCAAAGTACGTATCCGAGTGTGATACGTGCCGACGAGTGAAGGCTGATCACATGAAGAAATCAGGGCTGTTGCAACCCCTGAAGATTCTGGCATGGAAATGGGAATATGTGAGCATGGATATCATTGTGGGATTACCCCTAACATCCAACAAGCATGATTCCATATGGGTAATCGTTGATCGGTTAACCAAGACGGCTCACTTCATTCCGGTGAATACACGTTACAATGCCGGCAAATATGCGGAGCTATACATAGCGAAGATTCTATGCCTATACGGGGTACCCAAGACCATTATCTCAGATCGAGGTGCATTATTTGTATCTCGCTTTTGGGAGCAGCTACACGCTGCATTGGGTACTAAGTTGATCAGGAGCTCCGCTTATCACCCTCAAACAGATGGCCAGACAGAGAGGGTGAATCAAGTCCTGGAAGACATGTTGAGAGCATGTGCCATCCACTATGGTAGGAACTGGGATGATCACCTACCATTGGCGGAATTCTCGTACAACAACGGCTATCAGGCGAGTATCAAGATGGCACCCTACGAAGCTCTCTACGGTCGTAAATGCCGCACCCCATTAAATTGGTGCGAATCCGGTGAAAGGGTCACATTCGGGGTTGATGTGGTGAACGACGCTGAAGAGCGCGTTCGGGCAATTCAGGCTAACTTGAAGGCCGCTCAATCCCGGCAGAAGAGCTACGCTGATAAGAGGCGTAGACCGTTGCACTTTGACGTTGGTGAACACGTGTACCTCCGCATGTCTCCGATGAAGGGCGTGCACCGGTTCGGTGTGAAGGGGAACCTCGCTCCCTATTTCATTGGACCCTACGCTATCACCGAGAAGTGTGGACCAGCGGCGTATCGATTGGAACTACCGGCATCTCTGGCTGGTGTCCATGATGTTTTCCATGTTTCGCAACTGCGAAAATGCTTGAAGCATACAGCTGCTGTTCCTACCGAAGACATCGGCGAGCTGAAACCGGATTTAACATATGAGGAGTATCCGGTGGGAATTCTTGATGAGAAAGCCCGAACCACGCGTAGCAGAACGTTGTGGTTCTACAAAATACTCTGGAGCAACCACACCGCCGAAGAAGCGACGTGGGAGAGCGAGGAGTTCCTTCGCTCAAAGTACCCAGAGTTTATGGCTTCTCAACACGGGTAAGTCCCTATTACATCGCTATCTCTTCTTTTATAATCTCGGGACGAGATTCTTTTAAGGGGGAGGGATGTAAAAGCACAAGAAAAGGGACTTGCAAAAACTTTTCTTCACCTCACAACACCACAGTTTTTATTGTGGACACCTTAGGAAATGTTGTGAAGAGCAAGTAACCTCCATCAAAAGAGTGATTAGAGGGGAAAGCCTTCACTTTCACAAAGTAGGGTTTCTACACATGAACATGAGAGGTTGAGCTCACCCCTAGAATTTAAAAAAATTCTTGGGAAGGTTCAGTCCAAAGTTCATGCAAATTCAATATTTTTTGAGGCACTTTTGGGTTATTTCAAAAAGAGGCCAATTTGAATGTAAATTCAAATTGCAGCAACTTTCATCACCCAAATTCAAAAGATAGCTTCATATCTACACTCAGCACATTTTTCTGAGTAAACCCACCAATTTTCATCCCCATTGGAGTTCATCTTGTCAAGAGCTAAATTTGCAAGAATTCAAAACTGAATTCGAATTTCAGTTTAAATATGAAGCAAATTTAACCAAACAAAGTTTGAATTTGAGAATTCAAATTCACACAAAGACTTGGTGACTAAGTCTCACATTAAATTGTGAGTAGCTGGAGATAATTGAGTGCCAACAGAAATAAAAAAAATTGGAAAGGGGATTAGAGGGGAGAGGGACCCACAGGTCAGTGGGGGAAATTGGTTTCAGCTGAACGGGTTCGGCTTCTCACCGAAGCAAACGCTCCCGGCATGCCACCGAGCCGATCCTTCGGACGCCCCCGCGTGAGGCGACGCAGCCAGCTCCTGCTTCCTCCCTCGCGCTGGCCAGCTGCTTCCGCCGATCATCACGCACCTACACCGCTGAACAGAGGCGCCGTGTTCAGTTGCCCAAGAAACGACCGAGCGCACGCCGCCGTCTTCGTTCGATCGAAACCCGGAAATTCACCGCGAGCAGCGCCTCTCCTAGCCACAAAACCACACCAGCTGCTCGTCCTCTACCTCCTCGGCAACAGAGCAGTCGAGTTCGGCCCTTCCCCAGCCTTAGCTCCACGTTTCCGAGCAACACCCGAGAAACCGCCACCACTCGGCTCACGGTGACAGCCCAACAGAGGGCCTTTCACGGCTGAGCAAGGACAGTCTCGGACGCGCCGGTGAGCACTGCTGCTCCCACCCAAACCACAGGACCAACCGTGAACCGCTGAGCAAGAATTTGGAGAAACTCCGCCGGCGACCACAGAACAATGTTCCGGTATGAGACCTCTGAATTTCCACTCCCTTCTCGTCATCAGTTCACTAAACTGTGCACACAGGAGTTAGACTTGACGGCGCCCAAGTTTGCTTCGCAACCCTAGCTTAATTTTGGCTGTAGCCGGCGTATTTCCCGGTTTTCCAGCCGCGATTATGGCGGGAAAGGTCGGGCTCACGATGAGACCTAGGATAGAGCCCTCTCCGGGCAGTCTCACCACCATGACGAGCTTCCCTAGCACCCACTGGTGCTATAGCGCCGATCCACCGATGTTTTGGCGGGCTAAACTGTCCGGGCGACGTGACCGAAGGGTTGCCGAGCCGCAGCACCGTCGCCGGCTAGGTTAGGGCCATCGCCGGCCGGAGCAGGCGTTACCAGCGTGTTCAGCGCGCGAAAGTAGGCCCAGGCGGCGAGTTTCCGGCCGGGAGGCGTTCGGGAGACCAAGTCCGGCGAGCTTCAGAAGTGTGCCGGCGAGGGGGCGGCGCGGGAAAAAGGGCGGGCGCGAGGAAGAAGACGAGCCGGCCGGGCCCGCTCGTCAGTCCCTCGTGGCACAGAATGAGGATTTTCTGTTGCACCGGATCGGCTATGAACACGCGGAAAACAATCCTGTGGCCCCGTGTGGCGCAGCCGAGGTGATGACACGTGGGAGCCGGGCCCGCTGTCAGAAGTTTGAACTTTTCCCGGATAATTCGAATTCCAGAAATTCCCCAAACTTTAGAACTCCATAACTTTTGCTAGGAAGCTCCAAATTTAGTGATTCAAATTGGGTTGGATTCATCTTGCCTAGCTCTGTCCAAATATACAACCCAATTTGTATGAAACCCATTAATTAATTCTGGAAAATTCTTTAAAACTTTTCAGCAAAAGAATTTTAGGGGGAGTTTGGTTCATCCAAAAATCCCCAAATTTTGCCAGAAGGTTCTTTAGGACATTAGTAAATCCATGTAAAAGTTTCAGACCATTTGGGGTTGATTTGTCAGAGCAATTCAATTTGGAAGGTGCTGTGTTCATCTGAATACAGAAACATTTTCAGAGAATTTCCAAAACTTGGAAATTCAGTTCTGGGCAATTCTTAACTCCACAAATGCTAGGAAAATTCATGCAAACTCTATGAGCTATAATTGAAATTGTAGTTCACTAAGTTGGCATGAACAGGGGTATGACCTCAGAATTAATTCTTCTTAGCTTATTTGCTAAAAGAATTATTCTGAGCAAACCACTCAGTGAAAAGTGCTAATATTTGGTCCAGAGGGTTTCCTTGTGACAAGGAACTCACAAAAAAATTCTCAGCTCCATTAGAGCTCTGGATCACCCCTGTCCTGTTTAACCACTTGAGGGATTAATATGGAAAAGGGGGGAAAACCACTTAGCACTTAACCATGTACTTAGGTCCAGGCCCAAGCCACCCACACCCAGTTCATCTTTAAATTCTTAAACAGAGTTCCAGGTGTTAGAGACTGGTTATTAGTACTAATAACAGTAACCTTACAATAACTTGTATGCATATTAATTAACATGTAGTATTTCATAAACGTGTAGTCACTGAAGAGGAGACTCCGGAAGTGCTGGACTTCGTTCTTCTGGACGAAGACTTAACCCCTGACCAGCAGCAACAAGGCAAGCCCCGGTTTGCATTAACCTTTTATAAGTCTTACTTTGTTTACATGGGTCATATGAAGTATGATTGTGCATTAGGTATAGGATGGATGGAACCCCACTTGCATAACCAGAATTTTTCCCTAAGAGTGAGGGTAGTGTCTAAGACCTCGAGTAGATAGGCTATGCTTAAAGATTTATAGGGCTTCGGTACAAGTCGAGTAGTTGGAATCTACTCGCGAGATAGACTTGGGACACACGGGTTCGGTTGAGTGATGTGAGATCACTTTAGTAATGAAAATGAGACTAGGCAGGGGCTAGGGCGCAGCAAGAAGAAGTCTTGTGTGCGCAGCCCTGCCCGTGTCGATTGAGGACCGATCCGTGTGCGGCCCTGCTGAACATGTATTGAACGTACCGAAGGCATATCGGATATATGGGCCCCGATAAACCGATGTAGCCTAAACCTCCGGGCGTCGAGGCATAGCACACCGATTTATAGGTGTAGGTTGACGACAGCAAGGTGGAAATCTGCCAATGGGCATAGAGAGATGCTCCGTGTGGGGAACCTCCTGCTCATTTCGGTGCGACCGGTTCGACGTTTGGGCTGTTGGGTGAAAGGTTGTCCCGTACGACATCGAGTGAGCGTGCTGTGCAGCTCCACGGGTGGGCGTACGTGACGTGCTCCTTGGGTTTCCCTGCAGGTGTATATCGAGTCGATTCACTGTACCTCGCGGTGACGAGTACCGCTTGTTCATTGCGTCGTAACGTAGATTAATGAATGAAATGTTATGATTCGATATTGCTGTTATGATATAATTGTGTTGTTACATGTGTGCCACCAAATATTGCTCACTAAATTTCAGCTTTATGAACCGTTAACATGTTGCTAAAAGATGAACTAAGGATGCACTTGTAGGCGTGTCCATTTGCTGCAACATTGCTATCCTATGTCCTTGTACCCCTCATGTAGAGTTTCATGCTTAGGTGATTTGGTTAAGCCTTGCTGAGCCTTCGTGCTCACGGTTGCTGCTTAACTGTTTTTCAGGTGAGGAGCCACCCACGGACTCGGAGTACGAGTCCACCGGCGAGGGTTACCCCCTGTCGGGGACCACGGCTGAGTGGGAGCCATACACGCCGCACTGAGCTGAGGAGTGCAGCTAGTGTGGGTTGCCCTAGGGCTGGGCAACCACTTTTCCTAGATAGGCGGGCGTGAGTTGTATAAAAGTAACTTCCGCTGTGTAATAAAATACCCTAGTTTGTAACTGAGAAGTGTACTATTTTGTACATTCAGTTTGTTTTTCCCATGTAATATAATGTGTTCTTATGCCGTGTGCTGTCGGGTGTCGCATCGCGCGGCACCACCCTCTGCGATCCTGGATGAGCGGATTCCGGTCCGCCACACTCATCTCCTGTAGCTGATGTTTATGTGGTAATGCAAAGGTGAGTACATGTCATACACAGCAAGTACGGGAAAAGTATGATATGTAGCTCAACAAGGTAGGAAATAAAAAGGCTCATTGCAGCGAGCAAATTTTATTTCACAAACATAGTACAGAAACTATTTCTAGGTGAAATTTATCCCATCATAATCAAGTAATTCAGCAGCATTCTCTCATCATAATTCACCATTTATCATACTTCAACCAACCAATAATCTTTCTCAAGTTCATCTCATGCCCATAAATATTCATAACCATCTCATATTCATATAGCCGAAATCAAACTCAATGTCATGACTCAAAACAGTCCCAAAACCAATCCCAATGACCATATCATAACCATACCGAATAACCATCCCAAGTTTTCCCTCTAATCATGGAAGTTGGCTAGGTGCTTGTAACCGGAAGCATGGCTATCATCATAGTTTTACACTCTGCAGAGGTGGCACTACTTTACCCACAAGTTCGTGATTTCGTCACCCGTCAGCGACTGCAGAACCTCCATTATACCAGTACACAACCGTCGGTGTATGGCCAAGAGATCACGAAATAGCATTTACAAAGGGGCTACTAGATGTATGGACTCACTGAGGTTTCACTGGCAGGCCCGAATCACCCTTCTCCCACCCACGGGCCCCCTCTTGTGCCATGCAGTTCCCAGGGCAGTCCTCCTCAACTCCCATTCCCCGTGCCATCCACGGTCCATAATAAGCTAGCAACACACCTAATTAATCAGCTAAGCCACACCCATACTTGGCCTTGTGGTGGCACTGTTTTCCTGTCATATTCTCACATGAACTGGTCCTTAGATCTACGGCAAGCACCACCATATCACCCAGCAACATTCACGAATCAAGCTTGCCTAGATCTCCCCAATTCCATGCCCATTAACATCGTCAATATCTCATCATCATTATTCATATGAGTGCAGTAGCTAGACATCTTTTATTTCAGCTTCCCGTATCCTGTGAATTAAGCGAAGCAAAAAGGAAAAACGACCATACCCGACTCATCAACATTCCTGGCGACAAGGATGATTAACAAAACTAGTAAACTCCTATAAAAGGGTGTCCCATCAAATTGACTCAAGAATACGAGTTTTCACAAACAAAACAGTTTCAAAACATGGGATCAATATGGTCAAGGGGCACTTGCCTTGCTCCCGTGGTTCTTGTTGTTCAAGCGTCTCGAAGTCTTGGTGCTGTAGTTCCTTGTAGATGGCCTCTTGAGTTTGCTCTTCTACTCACCATCGCGCACATACAAAATTCACAGCAATCAATCATCATGCACAAACTTTACTCAAGATGCAATGGGGTAGATGAATGCAAATCCTATGGTGCTGTTTTATTAAACTAGTTTGTATGTGTTCTTGCATGTTTTAACGGGCTTTCATGGGGTTTTATGATGAACGAGGGTGCTGGGATCAAGTGTGGACGTGGTGATGATCTAGACTCAAGATCTAGATCAATTCCACCGTCAAAAATTGATAATACGTGATCTGTCCACGCGAAAAAGTTTCTGTTCGAAGGGGGTGAATAAAACGGATGCGTAGAAACAGAGGAGACGTCGTAAGATGGGTAATAGAGACCTACCTCACTTCCTCCTTGGTGGCAGGGCATTCCTTCTAGCAATGGCAGCAGCGGAAAAGCTTTCTATGGATGATTAGGTCAGGACAGATCGTCGGTTCTTTTCCGGCGACGGCAAGGCGTGACGGGGCTTGATGATGGGGCTCGACGTTGGGGCTCGACGGCTGGGATCGATGGCGGGGCTCGTTGGCGGGGCTCACCGGCAGGGCTCACCAGCGGGGCTCACCAGCGACTGAACTCCGGCGAGGTGGGGCCAACATGCCGAGTTGGGGGCTTGGGTCTCCAAGTCGCCGACTTGGGAGGGGGGAGAGAGGAGGGGGGCTGCGGCCAAAAGGGGGGGGTTGGGTTCTATTTATAGGGGGGGGGGGGGGGGAGAATCCTACTCCAATTGGAACTAAATCCTAACAAACTTTTCCCCATTTAATTTCGTGCGGCAGCAATGGGGGGGGGGGGAATTCCCCAAATGTGGGGAAAATTCCCCTTTTTGGGGGAATTGGGGAAATTTGGAGATTTGGGGAAAAATTTGGGGAAATTGGAATTGGCTCATTTCAGCCATCTTTTTCCCATTCCCCACCATTTCTATGTCACTCACTCAATTTCTACATTGCCTTTCTCCATTTCTATGCCAATTCTCCATTTCTTTATGCCCTTCTCCATTTCTATGGTTCCTTCCTCCATTTCTATTGTTCTTTCTCCATTTACATGGTTCTTTCTCCATTTCTATAGTTCTTTCTCCATTTCTATGGTTCCTTTCTCCATTTCTATAGTTCTTTCTCCATTTCTATAGTTATTTCTCCATTTCTACTGCTTTTATAATGCTTCTCTACATGAAAAATGTGTGCAATGCATGGGAATGAATTTTGAGAGTGTTACAAAAACTACCCCCTTAAACTGAATCTCACCCTCGAGATTCAATATAGTAGAGAATAGATGAGGGAATTCTGCCTTGAGGTCTTCCTCACGCTCCCATGTAGTTTCGGTTTCCGTGCGATGGCTCCACTGTACCTTGCACCAACGGATCACTTTGTTCCTCGTGACCCTTTCCTTCACGTCTAAAATTTTGATGGTGTGCTCCGCGTAGGTCAGATCCTCTTGAAGCTCGAGCTCATCCATCGGTACTTGTTCTTCCGGTACTCTTAAACACTTCTTTAGTTGGGACACGTGAAACACGTCGTGCACGTCGGAGAGGTGCGTTGGCAGCTCTAGTTGATAGGCTACTTCTCCTCGCTTGTCCAAAATCTTGAATGGCCTCATGTAGTGAGGTGCTAACTTGCCCTTGACGTTGAACCGTTGTTGGCCTCGAATAGGCGATACCATAAGATACACGAAGTCTCCTACTTCGAAGGTCAATTTTCTTCGCCAATTGTCCGCATAACCTTTTTGTCATGACTGAGCAGCCTTCAAATTTTCTCGTATCGTTTGGACATGCTTCTCAGCGTCTTGCAGCACTTCGGGCCCAAACCCTTGGCTCTCTCCGGTCTCATTCCAGCACAGTGGCATTCTACACCTTCTACCATACAATGCTTCGAAGGGTGACATCTTCAAGCTGGCTTGGTAGCTGTTGTTGTATGAGAATTCAGCATACGGCAAGCTCCTATCCCAACTATGCCTATGTTTCAAGTCGCAAGCTCTCAACATGTCTTCCAAAATTTGATTTGTCCTCTCAGTTTGCCCGTCGGTTTGTGGGTGATAAGCGGATCTAAAATCCAGTCATGTACCCATAGCTTCATGCAGCTTCTTCCATAATCTCGAGGTAAATTGAGAACCCCGAACTGAAACTATCCTCTTCGGAACTCCATGGCGACACATGATTTTGCTCCATATACAGCTCGGCTAGTTGTGCAATGCTGTACTTGGTTTTAACAGGAAGGAAATGGGCTGTTTTTGTCAACAGGTCCACGATAAACCAAATAGAGTCGTAACCCGATTGAGTACGTGGCAATCCAATGATGAAATCCATGCTGATGTCTTCCCACTTCCACTCGGGTACTTTCAATGGCTGCAACAGTCCAGCGGGTATTTGATGTTCAGCCTTCACCCGTTGGCACGTATCGCATAAGGCAACATATTCAGCTATGTCTCTTTTCATACCATCCCACCAATAGAAAGTTTTCAGGTCCTTGTACATCTTTGTACAGCCGGTGTGTATGGAATAAGGTGATTCATGTGCCTCCTTTAATATCGTGTCACGGATGTGCTTTACGTTAGGCACACAAATCCTTTCCCCCAACTAAAGTGTGCCTTTCTCGTCTTCCTTGAAATCCTTTTCTATGCCTTGTCGGATTCTTTCCTTGATTTCCTCATCCGTTGCTTGGCCATCTCGTGTCTCTTGTTCCAGCGAAGAGTTGAGTTCTATCACTTCCATCTTGTTCAAGAACCAGAGATGTAACCGTTCGAACTCCTTGCGCAGCTCGGGCGGCAGCTCCCGAACCGTGATATGGTGACATGCTCCCTTTCAGCTCAACGAATCAGCTACTACATTGGCCTTTCCAGGGTGATAATTGATTCCAACATCATAATCCTTGATGAGTTCCAACCATTGACGTTGCCTCAAATTCAGATCCGTTTGCGTGAATATATACTTGAGGCTTTTGTGATCTGTATAGATCTCACATCGGTGGCCAAGGATATAATGTCTCCAAATCTTCAAGGCATGGGCCACGGCTGCAAGTTCCAAGTCATGTGTGGGGTAATTAAGCTTGTTTTTCTTTAGTTGCCTTGACGCATAGGCTACCACTTGTCCTTCTTGCATGAGCACACATCCAAGCCCTTGTCTTGATGCGTCACAATATATGTCGAAGCTCTTGCTCACGTTCGGCAATACCAAAACCGGCGCTGTGGTTAGTCTTTTCTTGAGCTCCTCAAAGCTTTCTTGGCACACTGGTGTCCACTGAAATGCTTTTCCCTTCATTAGCAATTCAGTCATAGGCTTCGTTATTTTGGAGAAATCCTTGATGAACGGGTGGTAGTATCCAGCCATCCCAAGGAAACTCCGAATATATCTTACATTCTGCGGTTGATTCCACTTCAAAACATCTCCCACTTTTCCGGGATCAACCGATACTCCTGCCTCGGAGATGATGTGGCCTAGGAGCGTATCTTGTTTAGCCAAAATTGACACTTGCTGAACTTGGCATACAATTGATGCTCTCGCAGTTTCTGCAACGTCAACCTCAAGTATTCTTCATGTTCTTCCTCGCTTTTTGAATACACCATGATATAGTCGATGAAAACCACGACGAACTTGTCCAAGTACTCCATGAAGACCTTATTCATGAGGTACATAAAGTATGTGGGTGCATTTGTTAACCCAAAAGACATAACCGTATATTCATACGAACCATACCGTGTTCGAAACGCAGTCTTCGGTATGTCGGATGGCTTAATCTTCAGTTGGAAGTATCCCGACCAAAGATTAATCTTGGAGAAAATTCAAGCACCTTTCATTTGGTCGAACAGGTCCTCTATACGGGGCAGCTGGTATTTATTCTTGATCGTCACTTCGTTGACAGACCTATAATCCACACATCCTGAGTCCCATCCTTCTTGTCTATGAACAGCACAGGGGCTCCCCACGGCGACGAGCTTGGGCATAAAAAACCCTTGTCTAGCTGCTCCTGAATTTTCTTCTTAAGTTCCTCTAGTTCATTAGCAGGCATCCTATACGGACTTTTCGCTATAGGTGCAGTTCCAGGTACTAAATCAATGGCAAATTCAATGTCCCGGTCAGGTGGCATACCTGGAAGTTCTTCCGGGAACAGATCTGAAAATTCTTGAACCACCGGAATGCTTTCCAATGTTGCTTCTTTGACGTGGTTCAACGCTGCCTTCTCGGTCGCCGGTTGGGCTGACACGAACTCAATACGAGTACCATGCTCATTTGTCAACTGCACGCTCCACTCAGCACATTGAATCACTCCATTGTGCTTGCTTAACCAATCCATTACAAGTATTATATCAATCCCTTGGGAATCCAAGACAATAAGGTTGGCAAGAAAGTATACCCCCCTTATTTTAAGGTTTACTTTCAGACATACTATATTAGTCCTCATCTCTCCACCGGAAGAATTAACCAACATAGTGTGTTTCAGGTATGATATGGGCAGATTATTCTTGGCAACATACTTGGAAGATATGAATGAATGTGATTCTCCAGAATCAAATAAAACAGTGGCTGGGTTGGAGTTGGCAAGGAACATACCAATCATGACGTCCTCGGCTTGTTGTGCTTCCTCAGCGGAGACATGATTCACGTTGCCACGAGCGTAGTTCTGCTGCCCACAGTTACCTAGCGGTAGCTCCTCAATTCGGCCGTGAGTTCTGTTTTGGTGCGTTGGTCGGCTGTTCAAGGCCTTTCTTTGGGCACTGACTTGCAAAGTGTCCTGCCTCTCCGCATGAAAAGCATGCTTTGTTGCCCAAAACAGCAGAAATGTTGGGGCGAGGCTGGTTTTGATCATAGGCGCCCATGTTGGGACGGGGCGCAGGAGGCAAAGGCATACGAGGTGCTTGCATAACAGGACGTTGCTGCGGTGGTTGATTAGGGCAAGGTAGATTTGCAGGGCGGAAAGTAGAAGCGGACGAGCCATACTGTGGTGCAGCTGGTAGCATGAAACGGGGACGTACATTGGTCCCTTGTGGCTGGTATGGCATCTTCCTCTTGCCCTCTTGCTCGATTTCACGGATCTTGCTCTCAACAACTATAGCTTTGTCAACGAGCCTCTGGAAGTTTGCATAATCGTTGTTGAGCAGCTGAACTTGGATCTCATTGTTCAATCCTCTCGTGAACAAGTATTGCTTCCGTTGATTTTAGTTGACGTCTTCTGGAGCATACCTTGACAGCTGCGTGAACTTGTTGAGGTACTCATTCACGCTCTTCCTTCCTTGGCGGAGACCTTCAAACTCTTGCCTTTTAATCATCATGACTCCAGAAGGGACGTAATGAGAACGGAAACTCTCCTTGAATTCAGCCCAAGTCATAGTCTCCTGTTTGACATGAGCATTGCAAAGAGCATCCCACCAGTCAGCGGCTGCTACCATAAGTTGGTGCGATGCGAAGAGAATTTTCTCCCGATCATTGCACTGAACAATAGCAAGCTTCTTTTCCATGGACTTCAACCAATCATCAGCCTCCATGGGATCATTAGCTTGTGCAAAAATAGGCGGCCTAGTCCTCATGAACTCTCCTAATCTGTTGTGAGCCGGCGGTGGTGGCAGTTGTGGCGGTGGGGGTGCCGGAACGGGGTTAGGATTGTTGTTGTCGTTGGCTTGCAGCTGTCCCAACGTTATCATAGTTTGCATGAGCTGGTTCTTCATAGCCATCAACCGTTCAAGGTTGTTTGAATCAGCCCCGGGGTTAGCATTTTCAGGAACTTCAACGTTGTCATCCTCTTGTGGTTCACTGTTGCCACGAGCGTTCCTCCTTTGACGGCTGGCAATTTCCATCACCATCTGTGAGAGAGAGTAGAAAATAGAAGTTTAGATTGATCCCCCCAACTATATGCATTAAGGTGTATGAACTAAATATCTTCTTTTATTAATTTCAGCCCATATGAGGATGTGAACACGTGCCGAAGCATATCACATCTCTCCACTATGTGTGGATGTGGACATTTGCCGAAGTGTCCCACAACTCACATCAGCACACAAACCAAGCAATCATCACAAAAATTCAACACACCACTCTTATTCAAGCTACTACAATTTAAACGCTCCTATTACAGCTTATTCAATGGGAATCCTAAACTTAATCATGTGAACCGGTGCTGTTCTCACCGTGTGACGGGGGTGGTCCATACATGGGCGCACGCCATGGTCAGTAGGCAGTCCATGTAGGGTTAGATGACGCTGGTGCTCCATTTGCTCCCGCGTTAGCACGAGTCTCCTCTTGTTTCTCCAGCAAACACAGCTTCTTGTGGAGGTAACGGATCTCTTCTTGTGTGCTTGCTTAGCGGTTTCCTGACTCCATGAGTAACCTCTGAGACTTTTCAGCAGCTTGTGGGTTTGAAAGAGCTGTTACATGGGGTCCAATGATCTCCCTTGTACCACTCCTCCGATACGGATGCAGCTCAAAAGTTGTGTCCTCAAGCTGCCCACGGAAGGCGTAGCACAGTTCGGTGAGTGCATCCCATGCAGCATCATCAATAGCTTCTGCCCTTGTAGCTCTCCATGTGGGTGTGAAGTTCCGGGTGACAACCCTACCTTTAGATAGGATGGTTACGTCAGCCTTCCACTCTTCATGCCCGAGACGAGGGACTTTCTTGAGAAGATATTCCGGGTATAGGCTGCAGCAATCCAGAAATTCTTTGAGCTCACTGGATATGTGTCCTCCTTCCATTCCGTCGGACCGAAATTCTTGAACTGAATGGTTGGCCCATTCATCACTTTCATTATTGGCCTCAGAAAGGGGTGGCTCCTCCTCGGGTTCATCTCGTCCCGTCAGAGCTTAATGAGGCTCCACGGGGTGTAAGCCCGCGTGAAACTCCTCCTGAGGTGCGTACCAATGCTGTTCTTCTGGATCATCCTCCATATCGTCTTCGAATGGTTCCACCTCTTCCAGATCCTCTTCATCATGCATATAGCTATTTACTTCATCTTCATCACGAGGTTCCATCTTCACTTCCTCCCAATATGGTCCATCGGACACCTCAATGGGGTTAAGTGCACTCCCACGTGGTGGTGGACGAGTACTTATGCGTGCCGTGCTCCTGATCACCGGCATCTATAAATATAACATGAGAAACTTTAGAGAAGGAAGAAATAACTCCAAAACTTCAGAAGTTATGGAGCAAGAAAGCAAAAGTGTTGCTGTCCAAAAGAAGAGAAAAGAGGGGCTGAAAATAGCACTTTGCGGTGGCTGAATTGACAAGTAAAGTGCAGCAGCAAGCAATTTTCGAAAATAGCAGTTTAGAGGGGTGTGCCTATGTGTTTTAGAGTGTCCATTCTACCTTGACTTGCATCCTACGGTCAACGTGGCTCTGATACCAATCTGTGACACCCAGTTCCAAAAATAGAACCAAGTGAATGCATATGTGTGCCCAGGATGTTCATCACACATACACATGTGATCCACAAACTGAATTCAGAATATAACCACGAATAAATAGGGTTTAAGTACTTTATTACATTGACTCAATGTATCACTCATGAATGTCTATCTTATTCTTGCAGCGGAAGACTCTAAACGACAGTGGAAAGTGACTAAAGACAGCAGGCTCCATCTTCAACTCCACAGGCATGTTGACGGTAGTTCGCACGCCTAGTACTCCACATGGTCCTCGAAGTACTCATCTCCTGTAGCTGATGTTTATGTGATAATGCAAGGGTGAGTACATGTCGTACTCAGCAAGTGCGGGAAAAGTATGACATGTAGCTTTCAATAAGATTTCAATAAGGTAGGAAATAAAAAGGCTCATTGTAGCAAGCAAATTTTATTTCACAAACATGGTAAAAACAGCAACTATTTCTAGGTGAAATTTATCCCATCATAATCAAGTAATTCAGCAACATTCTCTCATCATAATTCACCATTTATCATGCTTCAACCAACCAATAATCTTTCTCAAGTTCATCTCATGCTCATAAATAGTCATAACCATCTCTTCATATAGCCGAAACCAAACTCAATGTCATGACTCGAAACAGTCCCAAAACCAATCCCAATGACCATACCATAACCATACCGAATAACCATCCCAAGTTTTCCCTCTAATCATGGAAGTTGGTCAGGTTCTTGTGACCGGAAGCACGACTATCATGATAGTTTTACACTCTGCAGAGGTGGCACCACTTTACCCACAAGTTCGTGATCTCATCACCCGTCGGCGACTGCAGAACCTCCATTATACCAGCACACAACCGTCGGTGTATGGCCAAGAGATCACGAAATAGCCTTTACAAAGGGGCTACTAGATGTATGGACTCACTGAGGTTTCACCGGCAGGCTCGAATCACCATTCTCCCACCCACAGGCCCCCTATTGTGCCATGCAGTTCACAGGGCAGTCCTCCTCGACTCCCATTCTCCGCGCCATCCACGGTCCATAACAAGCTAGCAACACACCTAATTAATCAGCTAAGCCGCACCCATACTTGGCCTTGTGGTGGCACTGTTTTCCTGGAATATTCTTGCATGAACCGGTCCTTAGATCTATGGCAAGCACCACCATCTCATCCAGCAACATTCACAAACCAAGCTTGCCTAGATCTCCCCGATTCCATGCCCATTAACATCATCAAGATCTCATCATCATTATTCATATGAGTGCAGTAGCTAGACATGTTTTATTTCAGCTTCCCGTATCCCGTGAATTAAGTGAAGCAAAAAGGAAAAACTACCATACACGACTCATCAACTTTCCCGGTGACAAGGATGGTTAACAAAACTAGTAAACTCCTATAAAAGGGTGTCCCATCAAGTTTACTCAAGAATACGAGTTTTCGCATACAAAACAGTTTCAAAACATGGGATCAATATGGTGAAGGGGCACTTGCCTTGCTCCCGTGGTCCTTGTTGTTCAAGCGTCTCAAAGTCTTGGTGCTGTAGTTCCTCGTAGATGGCCTCTTGAGTTTGTTATTCTACTCACGATCATGCACATACAAAATTCACAGCAATCAATCATCATGCACAAACTTTACTCAAGATGCAATGGGGTAGATGAATGCAAATCCTATGGTGCTGTTTTATTAAACCAGTTTGTATGTGTTCTTGCATGTTTTAACGGGATTTCATGGGGTTTTATGATGAACGAGGGTGCTGGGATCAAGAGTGGACATGGTGATGATCTTGACTTAAGATCTAGATCGATTCCACCGTCAAAAATCGATCAAACGTGATCTGTCCACGCGAAAAAGTTTCTGTTCGAAGGGGGCGAAGACAACGGATGCGTAGAAACAGCGGCGACGTTGTAAGATGGGTAATAGGGACCTACCTCACTTCCTCCTTGGTGGCAGGGCCTTCCTTCTAACAATGGCAGCAGCGGAAAAGTTTTCTATGGATGATTAGGTCAGGACAGACCGTCGGTTCTTTTCAGGCGACGGCGAGGCGTGACGGGGCTCGTCGGCGGGGCTTGACGATGGGGCTCTACGGCGGGGCTCAACGGTGGGGCACGTCAGCGGGACTCACCGGCGGGGCTCACCGGCGACCGAACTCCAGCGAGGGAGGGCCAACTCGGCGAGTTGGGAGCTAGGGCCTCCAAGTCGCCAACATGGGAGGGGGGGAGAGGAGGGGGGGCTGCGGAAAAAAAGGGGGGTTTGGGTTCTATTTATATGGGGGGGGAGAGGGGAGAATCCTACTCCAATTGGAACTAAATCCTAACAAACTTTTCCCCATTTTATTTGGTGCGGCAGCAATGGGGGGGAGGGATTCCCCAAATGTGAGGAAAATTCCCCATTTTGGGGGAATTGGGGAATATGGAGATTTGGGGAAAATTTGGGGAAATTGGAATTGGCTCATTTCAGCTATGTTTTTCCGATTCCCCACCATTTCTATGTCACTTACTCCATTTCTACATTGCCTTTCTCCATTTCTATGCCCCATTCTCCATTTCTATATGCTCTTCTCCATTTCTATGGTTCCTTCCTCCATTTCTATGGTTCTTTCTCCATTTCTATAGTTCTTTCTCCATTTATATGGTTCCTTTCTCCATTTCTATGGTTCTTTCTCCATTTCTATAGTTCTTTCTCCATTTCTATAGTTATTTCTCCATTTCTACTTCTTTTATAATGCTTCTCTACATGAAAAATTTGTGCAATGCATGGGAATGAATTTTGAGGGTGTTACTGTGTAGGATGGATGAAACCCCAAATGCATAACCAGATTAGTCCAACAAAGTGAGGGTAGTGTCTAAGTCCTCGAGTAGTTCTTGCTGAGCTTAATGTTTATAGACTTCGGTACAAGTCGAGTAGTTGGAATTTACTCGCGAGTATAGGTTTCGGGACACAGGGGATTGGTTCGAGTTGTGAGAAAACTTTAGTAAGAACAGGACGCAGCAAAAGAAAGTCTTGTGTGCGTCGCTCTGTCCGTGTGGTTTGAGGACCGATCCGTGTGCAGCCCACGCTTATCAAGTTTGAACGTACCGAAGGCATATCGGAAATATGGGCCCCGATAAACTGGTGTAACCTATACCTCCGGGTGTCGAGGCATAACGCACCGTTTTATAGGTGTAGGTTGAGGGCAGCAAGGTGGAAATCCGCTAACGGGAATATAGAGATGCTCCGTGTAGGGAACCTCCTGTCCGTTTGGGTGCGACCGGTTCAACGTTTGGGCTGTTTGGTGAAAGGTTGTCCGTACGACATCGAGTGAGCGTGCTGTGCAGCTCCATGGGTGGGCTTACGTGACGTGCTATTCGGTTATCCCTGCAGGTGTATATCAAGTCCATTCGCCGTCCCTCGCGGTGATTAGTACCACTTGGTCGCTGAGTCGTGACGTAGGTTAACATATGAAATGTTATGATTCAATATTGCTGTTATGAATAATGTATATTGTTACATGTGTGCAACCAAATATTGTTCACTATATTTAAGACTTCATGAACCATTAAGTTGTGGCTAAAACATGAATTAAGGATGACTTGTAGGCGCGTCCTTTGCTGCAATGTGCCATCCTATGATTGTTATGACCAGCATGTAGAGTTTCATGTGTAGGGGCGTCAGTTAAGACTTGCTGAGCCATCATGCTCAAGGTTGCTGCTATGAGTGTTTGCAGGTGAGGACTACCCCACGGACTTGGTGTACGAGTCCACCGGCGAGGGCTACCCTCCGTCGGGGACCTCGGCTGAGTGGGAGCCTTACACGCCGCGCTGAAGATGAGTGCAGCTAGTGTGGGTTGTCCATAGGGCTGGACAACCGACTTTTGATAGTTAGGGGGCATGAGTTGTATAAATTGTCTTCCGCTGTTGTAACTCTGTAAATAGAGGTAAAACTGAAGTTTTATACTACTTTGTATATATTAGTATGTTTTCAATGTAATACGATGGTTGCCTTATGATGTGTGCTATGCGGCACCACCCTCTGAGATCTTGGGCGTGCGGTTTCCGGTCCGTCTCAGGCTGGCATCAGAGCTGCTTAGGGGATAGCACACGAAATAAGGACAGTGTTACGGGAAAACTTAGGATTACGTTGATGATTCGCTAGTATGTCCAATTAAGGACTACTATATTAGTCTAATATGAAGGTGGCAATCTAACTTATGTGTTATGTTGGGAAAATGTGCATCTCGGGACTTCATATGTCTTGGGGGTTGCACGTAAGCGCTGTCCACCAGTGCGCACAAGCTGAAGGGTGGAGCCTCACGGGTGGCAGGTAACCCGGCCAGCTTTAGTATCCTCTACGACTCTTCATGTCGTTTGGGATATTCGAGCAATGCCCTTCCCTGGCGTGCTGTGGGCAAGTATGGGAGACCCCGTCACATGATTAGTAACATGAACACGTATCTCAAGGCGTGTTTGGCTTGAGAACACCCAGGCGAGTGATGACAGACGGGTGTATGAACTGTATTGGGACCGGGTTCGGTGTGCAGCCGGACCTGACGATTGTGTGAATTTATGCAGGTACTAACCACGAAAACCGTAGTCTGAGTAGAACATGTTTGCGAGCGACCGTCTTAGTGCCACCGTTGAATACGCATATGTAAAGGTCCCAAAAATGTGAATACAAAGAAACTCTTGATTGCAAAAGGTGGTTTCATATGTATGAAATTTAGGACTTGTTAAAACTTTTTCCACATGTGATAACCCACATGAGAGCTCTCTTCACACAAGTTCAAATGTTTGTTTGAAAACTTGGAACCGATGAGGGGTCTAAAACAAAGTTGGGAAGTTCCCATATGTGTGAGAAAGCTAAAGTCAGATTTGGAACAAAATGTTCAACTCAAAATTCAAACGAGAGCAACACAATGAATTTCAAAACTGTTGTGCTAAAAATCTCATTTGCAGCAGCCAAATTAAAAATCAGATTTCATATTTGAATTCCTTAGGTCCAAATTAGTGGGTATGCAAAGTTTCATGACTTGTTGAAATGTTTTGCAACTCATTTTCCAAAATGGACTTTAAATAACAAAGAATTCAAAAACCCATTTGAATTTGGATGAAACTTGCCCAATTATCCAAATACACCCCAGATTTGAACTCCCACCATTTGATTTCACAGTTTGCAAATTTTGGGAGATATTTTGGACAGGGATAAGGAGGGACTGAGCTGTGGGACCCACATGTCAATGAGGAGTTAAAAATTTCAAAAGATCTTCAGTGGAGGGCAGTCTCTGTTTTGCTTCTTAAGCGAGCTCGACAGCAGAGGGCGTGGCCGACAGCAGCACTCACCGCTCGGTCGACCGCCTCTAAATCGAACCGCCTCAGCTGAGACTGCTATACCCTCTACCGTGCTTCCTTTCGTCTTATCACCGAGGACTCGGCGTTGCTCCTTCTTCCCTTGCGCGAGAAACAGGCCAGAGCTTTGTCGCTGCCTTTCGGTAGCTCGGTCACCACCATAGCCCGTGCGCAAGCCCAAGCAGAGCAGTGAAACGGCACCACGGACCCTCCCACACCCTCCTCGCACCATCCCTACGTGAGTTCGGCCTCCCCAAACCGAGAACGCCAAGTGTCCGCAGCGGCCGCCACAGAACCGAGAGCAGGTGCTCTCGTGGACAGCCTCAACCAAGCCTTGTCATGGCCGGGCTAGGCCACCTCTGTACACGCACGACGTCCACACAGCTCACCCCCGAAGCTCAGGACCAACCACGGATCATCGATGGCGAATTTTGAGATCCTCTTCCGATCGGTGCAAACCAACCTTTGGGTATGAATTTATGAAATTCCCGATCGATACTTGTTTAGAGTCCACAAAACTTCACCCATGAGAGCTAGACTTAAGACGCACCAGTTTGCTTTGCAAACTTAGCATGACACACACTGTGCACGGCGTATTTTCGATCTTCCCAACTGTGGCTATGGCGGGATGGTTCGGGCGCACGATGAACCCCAGTTTGGAGCCATCCCCGAGCCCGTGTGCGACCATGCCGAGCTCCTCCAGCCCTCACTGGTTCTGCAGGACCTTTCTAGGGAGCTTTTGGCGGGCTAGCTCATTGGGCCGACGTCGCCGGACTTATACGGAGCTGCCTCGCCGTCGCAAGCTACTTTGGAGGCTCTGCCGGCTCGGGAGGACTGCACCAGCATGTTCCTTGCACGAAACTAGGGCTTAGCGGCGAGTTGGAGCATTGGAGATGGCCGGACGACCGATTTCGGGGTTGCTCCGGCGAGCCCGGTGGCGATATCACGCGGGGGCGGGAGGTAGACGAAGGAGCTGCCGACCCCACTCGTCAGTCACACGGAAACAGTGAGCAGATCTTCTGTGGTGCTGGATAAATTGTGGCAACGCGGGAAACAGCTCTGTAACCCCGTGTGGCGTGATTCCAGTGAGTGACACGTGCCCCCCTGGTCCCACAGTCAGATTTAAACTTTTCCACGGTTTTTCAAATCCCATATTTTCCCCAAACTTTAGAAGAGCATAACTTTTGCTAGGAAACTCCAAATTTAGTTATTCAAATTGGGATAGATTCATATTGCCAAATTCTACCCAAATATGTAACCCAAATGGTACTAAAGGAAATAATTAATTCTGGAAAAATCTTTAAATATTTTCAGAAAAAGAATTTTAGAGGGAGTTTAGTTTATCCAAAAATCATCAAATTTCGCCGGAGTATTCTTTAGTGTGTTATTGAACTCCTGTAAAAGTTTCAGATCATTTGGAGTTGATTTGATCAGGAGAATTCAGATTGTAAGTTGCTGTGTTCAAATGAATACAGAAACATTTTCAGAGAATTTCCAAAACTTGGAAATTCAATTCTGGGCAATTCTTAGCTCCAAAAATCGTAGGAAAATTCATGCAGGCTCTATGAACTATAATTGAAATTGTAGTTCACTAAGTTTGACATGAACATGGGTGTTACCTCAGAATTACTTCCTCTTTGCTTAATTGCTCAGAAAATTGTTCTGAATAAAACACTACATAAAAAGTGCTAATTTTTGGTCTAGATGACTTTCTTGTGACAAGGGACTCACATGAAAATTTTCAGCTCCAATGGAGCTCTGGATCGCCACTGTCATGTGTAACCTCTTAGGGTGATCAACACTCAAGTGGAGATAGCACTCAACATTTGATCATAGTGTTTAAACCCAACCCAAACCACTAGCACCAGTGTCATTTTAAATTCTTAAACAGAGTTCCAGTTTTTAAACTGTCATTAGATCTTATTATCAAAAGCATTACAATTAAATACATGTGCACATTCATATCGTGTAGCGTCTACGTGAGAACGTGTGAAGAAGTTGAAGTGAAGATCAAGGAGGAAGGAAAGCAAGTGATCAAGCCCCAAGTGATCTTCACTAACTGATTGTAACCTTAGTCACCTGCAAAACAGGCAAGTCCCAGTTTGCATTTGAACAGTTTTATAAAGCATTTCCATTTTTAAGAGATCATAGTTTGAATTATTTGATTGCATTAAGTCTAGTTGATATTGAAAACCCCAGTTGCATGACCACAAATACCTAAGAGAGAAAGGGTAGAATAGCACCTCGTCGAGTGGATTTGGCTACGCTAAATGTTAGTAGGAAAGGTCCGGTAGAAGTCGAGTAGTTGGAACTTACTCGCGAGTTTAGGGCTGGTTTACTCGGGACGGGTCAAGAATAGAAATGATGAGGAAAGTTCACACATAAGAAATGGAGACCGGGCAGGGAGGTTTAGATGCAGCAGGCTGCGGACCGTGCGTGCATAGCCCTGCCTGTGTCGGTTAAGGCCCGTCCATGCTTGGCCCTGTTGGACAAGTTTGAGTTGTGTACCGGGCACATACTATCTATATGGGACCCAGGAAACCGATGTACCTCGGGAGATCCACATTGGAACTTTTCTAACTGCCTTTGGCTTTTGGCATCAGGGTAGCAGAAGGTAACTCGCTCAAGAACATATCACTGCAGGTATGTACCTTGAGGGAGCTTGTGTACTCGGGACAGTTAGACCGCGTCCTGTGTGGAAGATCTTGGGAAAGGTGGCCGCGTACAACGTCAGTCGAGGTTCCTGCCGGCAACTCGGAGTACGGGTGTACGTGTCATGTTGTCCGGGCATGAACTGATTCTAATCACCGTCGCTCGCGGTTATATGAGCATACTTGCCCACTGCGGCTTGACGTAGTAACAACTGAACTGGTTATCTTTTGAACTTGATAAGGCTGTGATTTAACTTGTATTGCAACCATGATTGAATTATAGATAGGCTCATTAAACTTTATTTTCACTTTGTGTAAGGAGCATCGCAACAAAGCGTTTCTTGTTTGATTGTGTAGTTGCAATGCTGTTCGGCTCAAAGTCTGTACAATGAGGCTTAAAATCTGAAAGTTAAGGATCTACATTAGGCGAGTCCTTTATGCAAATCTAGCTAACCCAATTGCAACCGTCGTGCATGTAGAGTTTCTTGTTTAGGAGAGACGGATCAGTCTTGCTGAGCCTATGTGCTCACGCTTGCTATATGAGTGGTTTTGCAGGTTAACATCGATGCTAAGAAGAAGGTTGTCCGGTGAGACTCGGAGACTTCCGAGTCGTGTTACACATGGAGAACCAAGCCGCTGCTGTTGTTTTCGTGTTGCTGTGCTCTTTAGTTATTCGACGTGAGTTATTTATAGACTTCCGCTATAGCTACTTGATATAAATTATTTACAAAGAAAAACTTGTAAGATTCCGCTATTGTTTTATGTAATACATTGTTCCTTATATGTGTTCTGTTGGGTGCCGCACAACACGGCACCACCCAATGCGATTCCCGGGCGAGTGCAACGTCCCCGTGACTGAACGGGCGGCGTCGGGCCCTCTAAGTATATGCCGGTGTAAGCCGGTTAGGATTTTCCATTTGGTGAGGAACATAGTACCAACATGTAATAATCATGATTGCATTAATAAACTGTTGAAAAAGGAACTAAGATAATAAATTGTTAATTACTAGGACTCTGGGTTTGTAGAAGAATTGAAAAGTTAATTAGTTCAGCCCAAAGGAATTGAAAAATAGAGTGCTCTGTTTTGGCAGCAAGTTTACAGAATTTAACAGAGCATAACTCACAGATTACTTAGCCAATGGAGATGTGGGATATAGTTCTGGAAATAGGTTTGAGTGCTCTAAAACTTTGTTTTAGACTTCCAGAACAGAATCACACGTCAAACTGGATGAAATTCCAGATGATTGTAAACTGTCCAGAACCAGGACAGATTTAAAATACTCTCTGGACTGTTCTGTTTTTCAAGCATAACTTCCTGTAGAAAAATCTAAAATTTTCATATGATACAATTTTTGAAATATTAGGAGAGGTTTTACATCTTTGTAATTCAATATTTCTGCAGTTGCAGCATGGAATTCAGTGGAATTTGGAGTTGAAAACAGCAACTTCCAAAGGAGGTGCTGTTGAAATTCTTCCAGAAATTCTGTTGACTTTGAATTATCATAACATTTTAACCAGAGCTGATATGAGGGCAAATAAATACTCGTTGGAAAGATACGGAAGTTAACTTTAACTTTGGTATTCAACTTGAGTCATGAAAATTCATAGTATCAGGTCAAAATCTGGGATAAGTAGAAACTGGTCATTCTGGGCAGAGGAATGAACAGTTGAACTCACTAAGGAGATTGATGTACCTATTGGGGTTTTTATTACTTGCAATAGGGTAGAACATACTCATGAGTGGTTATCTTCAACTAGTGAAAGATTTGAGTATATGACCTACTCAAGTTCTTTTGCTAGAGACCATGTTTGTGTCGTATTGAAGATAAAGGATAGTATATGTGATGACAACACGAGATTAACGTCTCGTAGTGACCAAATCTAGTTGAGATGGAAGTCATGTTTACTGTCATTATGTTTTTACTCCTATTTATTGGACTGCATGGAGTATGCTGTGGGACTGATTTTTGTTGTCGTATGGTTGCAGATGGTTCGTACTCGGGCCACGCATGAGGTCGGGGGCTCTAGTCCGCAAGGGGGTGATGACTCCCAGCCACCTGCCTACGACAGTACCCCGCAGCAACAACCACCACCGCCGCCTCCGCTTACACTAGCGGATGTGATCTCGGCGCTGGTAGGCAATCGTGAAGAGCAGACCGACCTGCTCCGCACGATCGTGCAGAATACGTCCCAGGCGGGGGGGGGGGGGCGGTGGCATCAAGAGAGGGGGCCTCGTGAGCCCTACACTACGACATACTCGTATTTCATGAGTACGCATCCTCCGGTGTTCACCGAAGCGGCGTAACCACTGGAGGCCGACAACTGGCTGTGGACGATCGAGTCCAAGTCCGGGCTGCTCCAATGTACGGAGCAGCAGAAGACTCTCTTCGCGGCGCAGCAGCTTCACGGTGCCGCCGGTGCGTGGTGGGCGAACTATGTCGCCTTACTACCTGCTGATCACGCCATCGAATGGCAGGAGTTCCGGGAGGCATTCCGCGCCTACCATATCCCTCCCGGGATGATGAAGAGGAAGTTCCAGGAGTTCTTGGAACTGAAGCAAGGTGGGAGGAGTGCCCACGACTACTCCCGTGCGTTCAACCACATGTCAGTTAAGCCCCTGAGTGAAGCGACGACCGTGGGTGCTCTGTTCTCTGGGATTCCGCAGCGGCTGCCACCGAGCTGCTCGGGCTGCCACCTCCTCAGCGCACAATGGCTGATGCACCACAGCTGCTTCTTGCTCACAAAGGAACCAAACGCTGCAACCCACTGGCTGTGCTCGGTTTCACCGCTCGGCAAGGAAAAGCAGCTGCTCGCCGCTCTCTCTCAAAATTTGATCGGGAGACGCTCAAGCTCGTGCCCCGAACTCCCCGAGCTGCACGAACGGTACTGAAGGGTCTTCTACTACCTTATACACACACCACCGGGCTAGCCAAGCTTCTCTACACCGAGTACACGTCATCCTCCGCGGCGACCTAAACATACCGGCGAATGGACATCCGTGGACAGCTCTTCACAGAGGTTTTCACACCTGAGCCAGCACGTCCACGGGAGCGCCCTGCCTTGGTGCTGCTTCCATCCAAAACTTGGAGCAAGCCGTGAACCCCAGCGGTTGAATTTGCTGTTCTTCCCCCAGAGCAGCTCCACGGACCTTTCAGTATGGAACTCCAAAATTCGCACTCAATCGGCGCTTAGAGATCATCAAATCGTGCACAAGGGTGCTAGAGTAGTCGGCGACCAACTTTTCTTCACAGCCCTAGCTGCAAACGCCATGTAGACCGATCAATTTCTGTTTTTCCGAGCTCAACCGTGGTGGCATCGATCGGGCGTACGGTGAGAACCTATTTTGAGGTGTTTTCACGCACCGGTTCTTGCTTGAAGAGCTTCCCTAGTATCCAAGCGTGCTCTAGAGCTGATCACTCGAGCTTTTTGTGGGATAGAACCACCTGCCGACGGCGCCGGACAGCTCCCGAGGCAGCCACACGTCGCCGGCATGTTTCCGGTTCCCTAGCGCCCACGCAGACCCGACCAAACGGTTCCCCGTAGCTGCAAACCCAGAGGCGGCGAGCCTCAGGCCGAGAGTCGGACGGAAACGCCGATCCGGTGTGCTCCGGTGAAGGTCCGGCGAGGTAGCAGCGCGGGGGCGGGAAATAAACCGAGGAGGAAGAAGACTCAGCGGGTCCCGCGTGTCAGGGACCCATAGTTTAAATCACGGATCAGATGTGGCTCGGGATTTTGTGTGACTACATGAGAAACTCTTTGGACCCCCGTGTGGTTTGGCTGTGGAGCTGACACGTAGCGCCAGGACCCACCAGTCGGTTTAAACTTTTATTTGAATTTCAGAATTTGGTTCAAACTTCAACTAGCTATAACTTTTGCTAGGAAGCTCCAAATTCAGTGAACCAAATTTTTTTTGGATTCATCTTTTTGGATACTAACCAACAAAACAAGTTTCAGCTTATGAAACTTTTTCCTCTTCCAGAATTAATTCCCTAGAATTTAAACTGTTGGGAATTTTATCTGGAGAATTCTTTTATGGAAAATTCTGAAATTTGGCAAGGATATTCATTTGAAACTCCTTGTGTCACAGTAAAAATTTCACACACATCCAAGTTCATTTAGTCCCCCTAATGGTGTGATTTAGTGAACTGCCCTGAGAAAATAGAAAAATGTACAGAAACATTTTTCAGATTTTCTCAAAGCTTGATTAGGGCATAACTTCATCTAGAATTCTTCAAATGACATGAAACCAATTCCATTAGAACCATTTCAAATTCTAGTTTCCAGAAAGTAATGGTTGGAGCCACGAAAATCCCTGGAAATCCTTAGAGGCTCTACTAATGACCAAATAGGATTTTATTTATACAGAGCTCAAATGAACTTTGTTTCAAATGAAACTTGGTCAAGACTCTGGTTAGAACCCTACCAAGCCACCATTAAAATTTCAGAGCCAAAGGGGAGGGCTAGTTAAAGTTATGGTATTTACAAATTCAGTTTTAAACTTTGCATTTAAATTGACATATAGTATATCGCTTACGTGTAGTCGCTGAAGGCAAGGAAACTCAGTAAGTGCTGGACTTTCTTCTTCCGGATGAAGCCCTAACATCTGACCAGCAGAAATATGGCAAGCCCCGGTTTGCATTAACCAATTTTACAAAGTTTTGCTTATGTATATTTAGTATGTGGTATGTATGTGCAATAGGTATAGGATGGATGAAACCCAAGTGCATAGCCAGATTATTCCCCCAAGAGTCAGGGTAGTGTATAAGTCCTTGAGTAGTAGACGCTGTGATTAATGTTCATAGAACTTCGGTACAAGTCGAGTAATTGGAATCTACTCGTGAGTTTAGGAGTCGGGACACACGGGATTGGTTCGAGTGATGTGAGATCATTTTAGTAAGAAAATGAGACTAGGCAGGGGCTAGGGCGCAGCAAGAGGAAGTCTTGTGGGCGCAGCCCTGTCCGTGTTGATTGAGGACCGATCCGTATGCGGCCCCGCTGAGCAAGTTTGAATGAATCGAAGGCATATCGGATATATGGGGTCCGATAAACCGATGTAATCTATACCTCCGGGCGTCGAGGCATAATGCACCGATTTATAGGTGTAGGTTGAGGGCAGCAAGGTGGAAATCTGCTAACAGGCATAGAGAGATGCTCAGTGTAGGGAACCTCCTGTCCGTTTGGGTGCGACCGGTTCGACGTTTGGGCTGTTGGGTGAAAGGTTGTCCCGTACGACATCAAGTGAGCGTGCTGTGTAGCTCCACGGGTGGGCGTACATGACGTGCTATTCGTGTATCCCTGCAGGTGTATATTGAGTCGATTCGCCGTCCCTCGCGGTTATGAGTACCGCTTGTTCACTGAGTCATGACGTAAGTTAATATATGAAATGGTATGATTCAATATTGCTGATATGATTAAATTGTATTGCTACATGTGTGCCACCAACTATTGCTTACTAAAATTTCAGATTCATGAACTGTTAACTTGTGGCTAAAAGATTAAATAAGGACGAACTGGTAGGTGTGCCCGTTTGCTGCAAATTACCACCCCTTTGTCGTTGTGAACTGCATGTAGAGTTTCATGCATAGGTCAGTCGGTTAAGTCTTGTTGAGCCATCGTGCTCATGGTTGTTTCTATAAGTGTTTTTCAGGTGAGGAGTATCCCACGGACTCCGGGTACAAGTCCACCGGCGAGGACTACCCTCCGTCAGGGACCATGGCTGAGTGGGAGCCGTACACGCCGCGCTAAGCTGAGGAGTGCAGCTAGTGTGGGTTGCCCATAGGGCTGGGCAACCGATTTTTGCTAGGTAGATGGTGTGAGTTGTATAAACATAGCTTCCTCTTTTGTAATCCTAATACTAGTTTGTAACTGAAGTCTTGTATTAGTTTGTACATATTCAGTTGGTTTTCTATTTAATACAATATTGTTCTTATGATGTGTGCTGTCGGGTGTCGCATCATGCGGCACCACCCTCTGTGATCTTGGATGAGCGGATTCCGGTCCGCCACAGGCTGGTATCAGAGCCGCATTGGAGATAGCACACTAATTAAGGACTGTATTACGGGAAAACTTCGGTTTACGGTGAGGATTCGCTAGTTTGCCCAAGTAAGGACTATATTAGCATAGTTACTTAAAGTGGCATGAGTAACATATGTGTTATAATTCTGAATTTTAATTATGTAACGACGCACCTACGCTCAGGTAAGAATGGCAAGGAACACCACCGAAAGCGGTTCAATTTCGGTTAGCTCCCCTGACGAGGAATGTGGTTCAGGGATAGGTCTCACAGCTTGGTGTGGGACGTCAATATGAAACTCTTGGACTCTTCATGTTCCTGAGTTCATATGAAACGCTGATCCCTAGCGTGCATTAGGCAAGCAAGTGGAGACCATATCGTGTGGTCAGTAACGCGATAGTGTGTTTTTCTGGAAATAGCCCAAGAAGACATACGAAGCGCTTGCCATCGGCGTGCCCTGCAGGGCAGCAGGTGGTATCTGTTGGGGTGATAAAATTCCCAACCGTGACAACCCGTTCGTGCTCTACTCGGGTTCCCCGTCGTGTGGTGTAAGAACACGATCACGTACCTTGAGACGTGGCTTAACTCATGGACGGCCGTATGACAGTGATACGGGTGTATGCATTTACTTTCAATTATGGACCTGCCTAAAAAGAAAATAACACGTGAGTGCATTATTATTGTGTGTTCTTATGCAGGTACTAACCACGTATGTATCCCGTGTAGTATACGTGTGCGAGAGACCGTTTAGTGCCACAATTGAGACGTATATGCCGGTATAATCCGGTTAGAATTTTCTTTTTGTGAGGAACGTAGTACCGACATATCATAGGTATGTGCATGAAAGATAATGGTAACAAGGAACTAAATAACCAAGTTTCAATATGTAGGACCCTGGTTGGGTAGAAAAATGCAATAGTTGATCATGATAGCTCAAAGGGATTGAAAAACAGAGTGCTCTGTTTTGGCAGCAAGTCTGCTGAACTTTAACAGAGCATAACGCACAGATTATTTAGCCAATGGAGGTGTGGGATATAGTTCTGAAAAGGTGTTTAAGTACTCTACAACTTGTTGTAGACTTCCAGAGCTTAATCACACCTTAAACTGGCTGAAATTCCCGATGAGTGTAAACTGTCCAGAACCAGGACAGATTCAAAACACTCTCTGGACTGTTCTGTTTTTCAAGCATAACTTCTTGTAGAAAAATCTAAAATTTTCACATGACACCTCTTTGTAAAGGGAAGGAGATGTGTTACATCTTTGTAATTCAAAGTTTCTGCAATTGCAGCATGGAATTCAGTTGAAATTAGAGTTGAAAACAGCAACTTCCAAAGGAGGTGCTGTTGAAATTCTTCCGGAAGTTCTGTTGACTTTAAATTATCATAACTTTTTAACCAGAGATGATCTGAGGGCAAATAAATACCCGTTGAAAGATACTGAAGTTAACTTTAGCTTTAGTACTCAGCTTGAGTCATAAAAATGCCCAGCACCAGATAAAAATCTGGAATATATAGAAATTGGTCATTCTGGCAGAGGGATGACAGTTGAACTCATTTTAGAGATTGTTGTACCCTTGGGGGTTTAAGTACTCCCAATGGGGTAGAAAATACTCATGAGGGGTTATCTTCAACTAGTGAAAGATTTGAGTATATTTTCTACTCAAGTTTCTTTTGCTAGAGACCATGTTTGTGTCATATTGGAGATAAAAGGGTAGTGTACGTGATGACACAGCAATGTTAACGTCTCGTAGTGACCAAACCGAGTTGAGATGAACTTCCAAAGAGGAAGTCCGTCAATTTTGGATTGAACTAGCTGGTGTTTGGTCTGGTAATGGTGTAGTTTGTGCAAAGTTATTGCATTATCTATATATGAGATGTATCGCATGTTTTGACTATCATTATGTTTTACGCCTATTCTATTGGACTGCATGGAGTATGTTGCGGGACTGATTTTTATGGTCGTATGGTTGCAGATGGTTCGCACTCGGGCCATGCATGAGGTCGGTGGCTCTAGCCAGAAGGGGGATGATGACTCCCAGCCACCTGCCTACGACAGTACCCCGCAGCAACAACCACCACCGCCGCCTCCGCTTACACTAGAGGATGTGATCGCGGCCCTGGTGGGTAATCGTGAGGAGCAGACCGATCTGCTCCGCACGATCGTGCAAAATACGTCCCAGGCGGGGGGGGGGGGGGCGTCAAGAGAGGGGGCCTCGTGAGCCCCACGTTGTGACGTACTCGGATTTGATGAGTACGCACCCAAAGGTGTTCACTGAAGCAGCAGAACCCCGGGAGGCCGACAACTGGCTGCAGACGATCGAGTCTAAGTTCAGGCTGCTCCAATGCACAGAGTGGCAAAAGACTCTCTTCGCGGTGCAGCAGCTTCACGGTGCTGCTTGCACGTGGTGGGCGAACTATGTCGCCTCACTGCCGGCTAGCCACACCGTGGAGTGGGAAGAATTTCGGGAGGCATTCCACGCCTACCGTATCCCTCCCGGGATAATGAAGCGAATGTTCCAAGAGTTCTTGGAGCTGAAACAAGGTGGGAGAAGTGCCCACGACTACTCCCGTGCCTTCAACCATCTGGCGCAGTATGCGTCAGATTGTGTCTCCACTGAGGAGAAGAAGTGAGAGCACTTCTATCGGGGATTAAATCCCGAGATGAAGACGCATCTCGTCCAATGCAATCGCGGCACGTTCAACGATCTCATCAACACCGCGATCATGCAAGAAGACGCTCAGCGTGAATTGGCGGCTGAGCAGCGAAAGCGCAGCACTCCACCCAGCAGTGGGGGTGGAGCTCCCAAAAAATACCACATGGTGTATCAGACACCATCCGGTCAGCAGTGGCATCCACCAGCGCGACCTCAGCAGTTCGGGGGTCGTTCTTTGCAGCCACCTCTGTTCCGACCGCCGATGCCACCACCGCGAATGCAACAGCAGCAGCAGATGGTACCCCGGGCGTATCCACCGCCACAACGCGCCCCGGGTTTCCGTCCGCCGATCAGCGGAGGACCGCCGCGCTACACTTGCTTTACGTGTGTCCAGGCGGGTCATTTCTCGAAGAACCGTCCCCAGGGGTAGCAGAGCAGCGGGCAAGCCCAGTATCAGGGCGGTGCTCGAGGCTGACCTCCGGTCAAGAATGTTGGTTAGCGAACTGGGGGCGTTCGCAACCTCGACAATGAGGATGCCCCAGAGGGAGAAAACGTGCTGGCGGGTATGTTCACTCTCAACAGTCAAGCAATCATCATATTATTTGATTCTGGTGCAACTCACAACTTCATAAGTGCATCATATGTGGTTAAGCATCCACTGGAAGCCTTTCCAACCAAATGCTCTTATATGATCTACTCACCGGGAGGAAGGATTTCAGCAACTATGATGATTCCGAAAGCACCACTGTGCTTAGGTGGGAAGATATATCCCACCACTATGATTATTCTTGAGGGGCAGAAGATTGATGCAATCTGAGGGATGTCATGGTTAACTTACCATGGCGCTGTCCTAGAAATCTTATCACAGACGGTGCACCTCAACTCCCCACTACACCGCCTGCAGTCCCTCAAACTAGACCATCCAGTCCCGGAAGTTTCAGCCGCCTATGCTACTGAAGCTTCCAAGCTAGAGGACATCCCCGTAGTCCGGGAATACCCCGACGTGTTTCCGGATGATCTTCTGGGCATGCCCCCTGAGCGTGATGTCGAGTTCAAGATTGAGCTTGCACCCGGGACTACTCCTATCTCACGGAGACCGTATAAAATGGCTCCGAGCGAGCTGGCTGAATTGAAAGAACAGCTCAATGATCTGTTGAGCAAAGGTTTCATTAGACCGAGTTCCTCGCCTTCGGGATGCTCGGCACTGTTCGTCAAGAAGAAGGATGAAACCTTGAGGTTGTGTATGGATTACCGGCCGCTCAACGCCGTCACCATTAAGAACAAATATCCACTGCTCCGCATTGACATCCTGTTTGATCAGCTTGTGGGTGCAAGTGTGTTCTCAGAGATGGACCTTCGCTCCGGTTATCATCAAATCAAAATCCGGGCATAGGATATTCCGAAGACGGCATTCTCGACGAGGTATGGATTATACGAATATCTCGTCATGTCCTTTGATCTCACTAATTCTCCAGCACATTTCATGTATCTCATGAACTCGGTGTTCATGCCAGAGCTGGACAAGTTCGTCGTGGTGTTCATTGATGATATCTTGGTTTATTCCAAGTCAGAAGCAGAACACACCGAACACATGAGAATCGTTCTTTAACGATTGAGGGACCATAAATTCTATGCCAAGTTCAGCAAATGTGTGTTTTGGATCTGCCCTGTGCCATTTTTGGGACATATCATCTCAGCGGAAGGCATTGCGGTTGACCCAAGCAAAATTGAACAAGTGCTGAAATGGAAAGCTCCCACGTTTGTCCATGAAGTCAGAAGGTTCCTCGGTTTAGCGGGATATTACCGGAGATTCATTCCAAGCTTCTCCAAGCTTGCTAAGCCGATGACAGAATTATTGAAAAAGGGAACAAAATATGTTTGGAATGCAGCATGTGAAGGGGCGTTCCAAGCATTGGTGAAGCATCTCACAACAGCCCCGGTCTTAGCTCAATCGGATACGACCAAGCCCTTCGACGTGTATTATGATGCGTCGGGTATCGGGCTCGGCTGCGTGTTGATGCAGGAAGGACGGGTGGTCGCATATGGCTTACGCCAACTTCGGAACCATGAGAAGCACTATCCGACTCATGATCTTGAGCTCGCTGCTGTGGTTTTGGCGCTGAAAATATGGAGGCACTATCTCCTAGGGAATTTGGTGCATCTCTACACCGACCACAAGAGCTTGAAGTATATCTTCACCTAGAAGGAGCTGAATATGAGGCAAAGGAGGTGGTTAGAACTAATCAAAGATTATGAGATTGAGATTCATTACCACCCCGGCAAGGCAAATGTGGTTGCCGACATGCTGAGTTGGAAGTCACATGTCCATAACCTCACCATTACACCGGTGGAAGAGGCTGAGCCGAGTTTATACTTGGTTCCTTATGGATCGCTCTACAACCTTGCTTTCATCCCTACCATTAGGGAATATGTCATTGCAGCTCAGAAAGTTGACAAGGGCATGGCACATCTCCGGGAACGAATATACAGTGGGGATATCAAATGTTTCCGGAAAGATGATGAGGGGACGCTATGGTTCAATGACCGCATAGTCGTACCCCGGAACATGGAGCAGAAAAAGAAGATCCTTGAGGAATCCCACTGGTCTAAATTTTCAATTCATCCGGGCAGCAACAAAATGTACCAAGAAATGAAGAGTATATTTTGGTGGACGCGGATGAAGCGGGAGATCGCCAAATACGTACCTGAATGTGATACGTGTAGACGAGTGAAGGCAGATCACTTGAGAAAAACAGGGATGTTGCAACACCGGGAAATTCCAGCATGAAAGTGGGAAGATGTGAGCATGGATTTCATTGTGGGATTACCCATGACTTCTAACAAGCATGATTCTTTTTGGGTAATCGTTGACCGGTTAACCAATTCAGCTCACTTCATTCCAGTGCATACCAATTACCATGCTAGCAAGTATGCAGAATTATACATTGAAAGAATCTTGTGCTTGCATGGAGTACACAAGACCATAATCTCAGATCGAGGGGCACTATTTGTATCTCGTTTCTTGGAGCAGTTGCACGCTTCTTTGGGTACTAAGCTGATTAGAAGCTCCGCCTATCACCCTCAGACAGATGGACAGACTGAGAGGGTGAACCAAGTATTAGAAGACATGTTGAGAGCGTGTGCCATCCAACACGGTAGAAACTGGAATGATCATATACTGTTGGCGGAATTCTCGTACAACAATTGCTATCAAGCGGGTATGAAGATGGCACCATATGAGGCTCTCTACAGTGGCAAATGCCGCACCCCATTAAACTGGTGCGAGTCCGGTGAAAGGGTCACATCCGGGGTTGATGTGGTGAACGACGCCGAAGAGCGCGTTCGGATTATCCAAGCCAATATGAAGGCCGCTCAATCCGGGAAGAAAAGCTACGCTGATAAGAGGCGTAGGCCGCTACAATTCAATGTCGGGGAACACATGTACCTCCGTGTATCTCCGATGAAAGGCGTGCACCGATTCGGCGTGAAGGGGAAACTCGCTCCCAGATTTATTGGACCCTATGCTATCACCGAGAAGTGTGGACCAATGGCGTATAGACTGAAGCTACCGGCATCTCTCGCTGGTGTTCACGACGTTTTCCATGTTTCACAACTACGAAAATGTCTGAAGTATACGGCTGCTGTTCCCACCAAAGACATTGGCGAGCTGCAACCGGATTTGACGTATGCTGAATATCCGGTGGCAATTATTGATGAGAAGGCTCGGACCACACGTAGCCGAACGCTGTGGTTCTACAAGATACTGTGGAGTAACCACACCGCTGAAGAAGCGACGTGGGAGAGCGAGGAATTCCTTCACTCAAACTACCCGGATTTCATGGCATCTCATCACGAGTACTCTCGTCTTACATCGTCGTCTCTTCTTTTATAATCTCGGGACAAGATTCTTTTAAGGGCGGTGGGATGTAAAAGCCCAAGAATGGACTTGCAAGAGTGTTCATTTCATCACCTCACAACACCACAGCTCAATTGGTGGATAGCTCATGAACACTTGTAAAGAGCAAGAAAACACCATCAAGAGGGTGATTAGAGGGGAAAAACACTAATTTCAAAAAGTAGGAGTCATACACATAAATATGAAAGGTTGAGCTCACCCCTAGACCCTAAATATTCTTGGGAAGGCTCAGGCCAAATTTCATGCAAATCCAAGCCTTTTGATGCGTTTTTTGGAGACATTTGAAGAAAGGGCCAATTTGAATACAAATTCAAATTGCAGCCACTTTTATCACTTGGATTTGAAAGTTGACTTCATATTCCAACTCAGCACATTTTTCCGAGTTAGTCCACCAATTTTCATCCTCATTGGAGTTAATCTTGTCGGGAGCTAAATTTGCATTAATTCAAACTGAATTTGAATTTCAAATTCAAATGGGCAACAAATGTAGCCAAACCAATTTCAGTTGAAGAATTCAAATTTCATCCCATGCCTTGGTGGCAAAGTCTACAATTCAATTTTGAGTGGATGAGATATTTGCAGCATAAGGGGGAGAAAGGATTAGAGGGGAGAAAAGGACCCACATGTCAGTTAAGCCCCTGAGTGAAGCGACGACCGTGGGCGCTCTGTTCTCCGGGCTTCCGCAATGGCTGCCACCGAGCTGCTCGGGCTGCCACCTCCTCAGCGCACGATGGCTGATGCACTGCAGCTGCTGCTTGCTCACGAAGGCACCGAACGCTGCAACCCACGGGCTGTGCTCGGTTTTAACCGCTCGGCAAGGAAAAGCAGCCGCTCGCTGCTCTCTCTGAAAATTCAATCGAGAGACTCTCAAGCTCGTGCCCCGAACTCACGGAGCTGCACAAACAGTACTGAAGGGTCTTCTACTACCTTCTACACACACCACCGGGCTAGCCAAGCTTCTCTACACCGAGAACACGTCATCCTCCGCGGCGACCTAAACACACCGGCGACTGGACGTCCGTGGACAGCTCTTCACAGAGGTTTTCACACCCAAGCCAGCACGTCCACGGGAGCGCCCTGCCTTGGTGCTTCTTCCATCCAAAACTTGGAGCAAGCCGTGAACACTAGCGGTTGAATTTGCTGTTCTTCTCCCAGAGCAGCTCCACGGACCTTTCGGTATGGAATTCACAATTCACACTCAATCCTCGCTTAGATCTAATCAAATCGTGCACAAGGGTGCTAGAGTAGTCGGCGACCAACTTTTCTTCACAGCCCTAGCTGCAAACGCCATGTAGACCGATCAATTACCGTTTTTCTGAGCTCAACCGTGGCGGCATCTATCGGGCATACGGTGAGAACCTATTTGGAGGTGTTTTCACGCACCGGTTCTTGCTTGACGAGCTTCCATAGCATCCAAGAGTCCTTTAGAGCCGATCACTTGAGCTTTTTGTGGGCTAGAACCACCGGCCGACGGCGCCGGACCGCTCCCAAGGCCGCTACATGTCACCGGCATGTTTCCGGTTCCCCAGCGCCCATGCAGACCCCACCAAACGGTTCCCCGTAGCTGAAAACCCAGAGGCGGTGAGCCTCAGGCTGAGAGTCGGCCGGAAACACTGATCCGGCGAGCTCCGGTGAAGGTCCGGTGAGGTAGCAGCGCGGGGGCGGGAAATAAACCGAGGAAGAAGATTCGGTGGGTTCCGCGTGTCAGGGACCCATAGCTTCAATCACGGATCAGATGTGGCTCGGGATTTTGTGTGACTACACGACAAACTCTGCGGACCCCCATGTGGTTTGGCTGTGGAGCTGACACGTAGCTCCAGGACCCACCAGCCGATTTAAACTTTTATTTGAATTTCAGAATTTGGTTTAAACTTCAACCAGCTATAACTTTTGCTAGGAAGCTCCAAATTCAGTGAACCAAAATTTGTTGGATTCATCTTTTTGGATTCTAACCAACAAAACAAGTTTCAGCTTATGAAACTTATTCCTTTTCCAGAATTAATTCCCTAAAATTTAAACTGTTGGGAATTTTATCTGGATAATCTTTTATGGAAAATTCTGAAATTTGGCTAGGATGTTCAATTGAAAATCCTTGAGTCACAGTAAAAATTTCAGACCCATCCAAGTTCATTTAGTCCCCCTAATGGTGTGATTAAGTGAACTGCCCTGAGAAAATAGAAAAATATACAGAAACATTTTTCAGATTTTCTCAAAGCTTGATTAGGGCATAACTTCATCTAGAATTCTTCAAATGACATGAAACCAATTCCATTAGAACCATTTCAAATTCTAGTTTCCAGAAAGTAATGGTTGGAGCCATGAAAATCCCTGGAAATCCTTAGAGGCTCTACTAATGACCAAATAGGCTTTTATTTATACAGAGCTCAAATGAACTTTGTTGTGGCGGACAGGAATCCGCTCATCCAGGATCGCAGAGGGTGGTGCCACACGATGCAACACCCGACAGCACACATCATAAGGATACATTGTATTACATAGAAAACAAACTGAAACTGTACAAAGTAGTACAATACTCATTTACAAACTACTGTCTTTATTACACAGCGGAAGTCTAATTTATACGACTCACGCCCGCCTATCTAGCAAAAGTGGGTTGCCCAGCCCTAGGGCAACCCACACTAGCTGCACTCCTCAGCTCAGCGTGGCGTGTACGGCTCCCACTCAGCCGTGGTCCCCGACGGAGGGTAACCCTCGCCGGTGGACTCGTACCCCGAGTCCGTGTGTGGCTCCTCACCTGAAAAACACTTAAGCAGCAACCGTGAGCACGATGGATCAACAAGACTTAACCGACTCACCTAGGCATGAAACTCTATACGTAGAGTACAATAACATGGGATGGTAAGATTTCAGCCAACGGACACGCCTAAAGTTTATCCTTAGTTCATCTTTTAGCCACAAGTTAACAGTTCATGAATCTGAAATTTAGTAAGCAATATTTGGTGTCACACATGTAAAAATACAATTATATCATACAGCAGAATTGAATCATAATATTCCATAATTTATCTACGTTACCACGCAGTGAACAAGCGGTACTCGTCACCGCGAGGGACGGCGAATCGACTCGATATACACCTGCAGGGATACCCAAAGAGCACGTCACGTACGCCAACCCGTGGAGCTGCAAAGCACACTCATTCGATGTCGTACGGGACAACCTTTCACCCAACAGCCCAAACGTCGAACCGGTCTCACCGAAGCGGACAGGAGGTTCCCTACACGGAGCATCTCTCTATGCCCGTTAGCAGATTACCACCTTGCTGCCCTCAACCTACACCTATAAATCGGTGTGCTATGCCTCGACGCCCAGAGGTTTAGGTTACATCAGTTTACCGGGGCCCATATATCAGATATGCCTTCGGTACGTTCAATACTTGTTCAGCAGGGCCACACATGGATCAGTCCTCAATCGACACGGACAGGGTTGCACACACAAGACTTCCTCTTGTTGCGCCCTAGCCCCTGCCTAGTCTCATTTTCTTTACTAATGTGATCTCACGTCACTCGAACCAATCCCGTATGTCCCAAGCCTAACTCGCGAGTAGATTCCAACTACTCGACTTGTACCGAAGTCCTATGAATGATTAAGCATAGTCTGTCTACTCGAGGACTTAGACACTACCCTCACTCTTATGGGAAACATCTGGTTATGCATTTGGGGTTTCATCCACCCTACACCTAATGCACATATACATACATCATACTAAGTATGTAAACAAAGCAAAATTTTGTAAAACGGTTTAATGCAAACCGGGGCTTGCCTTGTTGCTGCTGGTCAGTGGTTAGGTCTTCGTCCGGAAGAAGGAAGTCGAGCACTTCCGGAGTCCCCTCGCCTTCAGCGACTTTTACTCTCTGGTGGTGGCTCGTGATACCGCCGGGATCGGCCAGTCGTCGGTGATCACAGAACTGTGGCGAAAACAACCAAGAGTGGAGGCAGCTGCGGGGTGGGAGGGTGTCGGTTCAGTCGTGGCACCGTGATAAGGACCGAGTGGGCGTTGAGGGGGCCCGACCTCCATCACGGGGCCGTGCCGCCTCGCCCGGGGATCGCATTGGGTGGTGCCGTGTTATGCGGCACCCAACAGCACACATATAAGGAATAATGTATTACATAAATCAAAAGCGGAAGCTTACAATTGTTCTTCGTAAATAATTTACATAAAATAGCTACAGCGGAAGTCTATAAACAGCTCACGATGAATATCTAAGAAGCACTCGAGAAGAGATCCAGCCCGCGGACTCCTCTCGCTAGCAACATGAAGACATGGCAGCGGCTAGGTTCTCCATGTGTGACATGACTCGGAAGTTCCCGAGTCTCACCGGACAACCTTCTTTATAGCGTCGATGTTTACCTGCAAAACCACTTATATAGCAAGAGTGAGCACAAAGGCTCAGCAAGACTTAACCGTCTCTCCTATAGCATGCAACTCTACATGAGGGAAACTTAAGACCTAATCCTGTAATTTGCGAAAAGACTCGCCTACGAGTTCATCCTTATTTTTCAGAGTTTTAGCCATGATAGTAGTGACCTTGCGCCCAGCATCATTGGAACTCCACAATCAAACAAGAAACGCTTCATTCCAATGTTACTTGTCCCAAGGTGAAAAATAACTTTAGTTTGCTCTATATCTACTTCAAACAAGGTTTTCATGCAATTTCCAATTATCATAACAGCATTTAAAACTTTGCAAACTATTTCCACACAACTTGATTAACTACGTCACAACACAGGGAGCAAGCGATAATCAATAACCGCGATGGACGGTGATTCGAATCAAACACTACCCGGATAACTCGACACATACGCCCGCCTCTGAAGACCCAACTCTGGTGTCCTTCATTACGTCGTATGTGGCAACCTTTCTCAGGACACTAGACTGTAGAACCGGTCGCGCCGTCTCGGGCTCATAGGTCTAACGAGACGATGTGGTATGCCTCTACAACCCAGTGAACCTGGTACATCAGTTTCCTGATTCCCATATGTCAGTAAGCATCCGGTACACAACTCAATACCTGCTCCTGGGTGCCGCACATGCATCGGTCCTTAACCGACACAGGCAGAGCTACTCGACCAAGACCTCGTCTTGTCGCTGCCTAACCATCCTGCCCGGTCTCATCTTTGGAAATGTAAACTTTAGTTTGCCCTCTTTTTCCATCTACACCCAGGTAGTCCCGTCTATAGCTCGCGAGTAGATTCCAACTACTCGACTTCTACCGTATGTCCTACGCTATTTAGCATGGCCTTATCCTACAGCGATGATACAATTCTGCCCGTATTCTACCGGATACCCTAGCCTAATTAGCATGGCCTTATCCTACAGCGATGATACAATTCTACCCTTGACCTCAGGGTTCATGTTTGGTTATGCATGTGGAGTATAAAACATCCTTGACCTAATGCACATACAAACTTTGACCAATAGTATTGAACAAAGGGAAAACTTTAAAAACAACTTAAGTGCAAACCGGGGCTTGCCTTGGTTTTGCAGGTGACTAAAGTCAGTTGAGAGAAAGTCAGTTCCTGATGTATTGAAGTTCACTCCTGCCCTTCTTGTTCCTTGATCCAAGTTCACCTCCTCCTTCTTCACTTTCCACGTTTAATCACTACACGTTATGAATATGCATACATGTTCAATTATAAAACCTTTTGCTAACAAGTGCTAAAGACAAGTTTTTAAAACTGGACTCTGTTTAAGAATTTAAAATTAAACTGGGGGTGGTGGTTTGGGTGTGTGTTTAAGCAATATCATTAAGTGATGAGTGGGGTTTCATCAATTGGGTGGGGATCAACTAATGGTTGAACAGAACAGTAATGATCCAGGGCTCCAATGGAGCTGGAAATTTTCTTGAGAGTTCCTGGTCACAAGAAAATCCTCTGGACCAAAATTCAGAACATTTCACTAAGTAGATCACCCTGAACAATTCCCTGAGCCTTTAGCAAAACAGGAATTAATTCTGAATAAGTTTGCACTTTCATGCAAATGCAAGTGAACTACAATTTCATACACAGCTCAGAGAGTGTGCCTGAATTTTCCTAGGATTTTTGGAGCTAAAGGATGGCCAGAACAGAATTTCTAAGTTTTGGAATTTTCCTGAAAATGTTTCTGTATTCATTTGAATACAGAAACTTTGAATCAGAATTACTCCAACTAAATAAACTCCAAATGAGCTGAAACTTTTACAGGAGTCCCCTAATATCCTAAATAATATTCTGGCCAAATTTGGGGATTTTTGGATGAACCAAACTCCCGCTAAAATTCTTTTGCTGAAAAGCTTTAAAGAATTCTCCAGAATTTTATATTGGTGTTCATGAAAATTGAGTTGCATATTTGGATAGTTCTTTTCACCCTGAATCCAACCCAATTTTAACACTAAATTTGGAGCTCCCTAGCAAAAGTTGTGCAGTTCCAAAGTTTGAACTGAATTTGGACTTCAAATTAATCACAGAATTGTTTAAACTCTGACTATGGGCCCCTCGTACACGTGTCAACCGCGGGAACTATGCCACACGGGGTCACAGACTTTTTCCCGCATTGTCACAAAGGATCCCGGCCACAGTTGATCGGGGATTTGATTTTTTCCGCCACTGACACGTGGGACCCGCCGGTCCTTCTTCCTCCTCGGCCCGTCCCCTTTCCCGCGCCGCCCCCTCGCCGGCAACCCATCGGGGCTCGCCGGAGTCGGCTTCCCGGCCGTCTCCCGGCTCGGTACTCGCCGCCTGGGGGTTTTCAGCCACGAGGAATTCAACAGTGCTGTGCATTCGGGCTGCCGTCGACCGGAAACCGGTCGGCAACGTGCGCACACCTCGGTGAGGCTTCGTGTAACACCCCAAAATTTATATTCAAAACACTAAATCATGTTAAGAGAAGAATTTAAAAATTTTTGGACGTGTTGCATGTTTTGCAAAAATTCAAATTCAAACTAGAATTCAAATTAAACTCAAATCAGAAAAGAAATGGAAAAAGACAAAGAGAAAACAGAAAAAAAAACTGGCCAGTGGGCCGAAACCCACCAGCCGGCCCAACTTACCCCGCGCCAGCCCGCAGCCGCGCGCCCGCGCTTTCTCACGCTGACAGGCGGGACCCACAGATCTTCGTCTACCTCGCGCCGCGCCGAACTCCCCCGCGCCCGAATCGAAACCGATCGGGATTTCGACGTAAACCCCGCTGAGTTCTGTTCGTAGCCGACGCGGACATGATCTAAACCACCCCGCTGCCCTCTCCCGTCTATAAAAACCCCGGCCTCGTTCTGTTTTTCCCACGCGATCGCCGATTTTTACTCCGGTGAGAACCGTGACTTCTCCGGTGAATTCTGGCCGTTCTAAGCTCGGAAACTCCGATCTAACTCGCTGGTCTTGATCCACCGCCTCCGGGGAACCTTGCAGGTGCAGAAAACTCGGTGACTTGCGGTGTAAACACAGCGCCGACGAGCTTCGCCGTGGTTTTGCCTCGGACCTCGCCGCCGATCACCTTCCAGGACCTCCGAGCTCAAGAAAACCCCTGAGGTGAGATCCCCGACCTCTCCTCTACCGTCTATGCCATAAGATCACAGTTCTAGGCAGAATTCTCGAGGATCCAAAAGTTTCCGGCGAGATCGCCGCTTCCCGCCGCCGTGCGCCGCCGGCAGCGCCGCCCGCGCTCGATCAGAGCGACGTGGCCGCTTGTGCGCCGTTTATTTTAAATCGCACGGTGGGGTATAAATCCCCGCGTACCGGTTCGATGTTATAATCTTGGCCGTCAGTTTAAAATCAGACGGTCCACGTCAGCCCCGCGTTATAATGACTGGAATTCTTACGTGCTACCCCCTGGGGTTCTCGGGAAATAAGAGCTAGCCCCGGAAACTTCAGATCTAGCCCCTGGAACTCCAGAAAATCATGTAAATTCATTTAAAAATCAGTTTTAGCCCCTGGACTTAATAAAAATTAGGAAAAACACCTCTGATAAGTGTAGCTAGATCCCTGGAAATTCTGAAAATAATATTATAGACCCTGTAATGGGATGAGTTCATCATTTTAGCCCTGTTTAGTATTTAATTTAGAAAATTGAATATGTAACTAGTGTTTAAAAATTAAAAAATGGGACAAACATATTGTCAAAAATTAAGTTAAAGACTTTCTCAGTGTTTAGGAAATTTTGGGAGAGAGATAAAAACATATTTTGGACTGAATTGAATCTGTTTAATTTATTATTCACAATTAGGGACACATTTTTAAGTAATAAATAGTTTTAGAAAATAGGGAAAATAATTATGAAATAGTTTACATCAGAGGCAAAGGTCAAAATATGTTATTAAATTATTTAGGACCAGAACCTATTCTGTTTAGATGATGTGTATTACTAATTTCATAATAAAATACACAATTATGCATAGGAATATAAATCTGAAAATATAGCAACTAGTAAATGATAAATGGAGTTTTTAAAATCCAAAGAGTTCAGTTTAGGGTTGGTAGAAATTATGAAGGCACATATGGGGAAGAAAAATACTTTTCATACACACTTGGTAGTAAAAAGGTGTAGTAGTTGAATATAAGCAATTTATTGGAAGCTCATAGTAAGTAAGTATAAATGTGGACACAAAAGTAGGAATCATATACACATGGTTAAAAGTGCATGCAAGCCACAACTCAACACACATAAAGTAACCACAACACATATAAGGGTGAATGACTTTCATAAATATAAATGTGTGGTTTGTATGAAGTGGAAGTGTGAACTATGTCTTATGGATTGTTGTTTTTCTTTTGCTATGTGTGATGGTATGATGTAGAACCTGCTCAAGAGCAAGTTATTCCTTTCCAAGACCAGGACTACCCATTTCAAGAGCAGCAAGAAGGAGGCAAGTGTCCTTGACCACTTTTATCCTATGCTAGGATGTGTAGCTAGAGTTATTTGCATTGTCAATTTAAATATGAAACCCATGATAGGAAGTTTCCCTAGAATTGCATTACCTTGTTTCCTTGTAGCTTGGGTTGGGATTTATTTTAACATGTCATTTATTATTATGCATATGCTTAGCCATGCTTAGAATGGGATAATTGGGATATGAGATCATCAGTTTATTTTACCATACTCTTGAATGAGATATTGTGAGTTATGTAGAGGTAGGGATCAAGGCAAGTTGGATGTTTTGGTTGTGTGCTGGGTGCACGAGACTTGGGTTTGTGTTTAGTACTTGCCTGGATCCTAAGGACCGGTTCATGGAGCATGTAACCTGGCTTTACAGTGCCAACCACATGCTGAGATGGGGCAGCTTGGCCAATTAATTAGGTGTATCCCCGGCGTAGTATGGGTGTGTTGGATGGTGCGGGGAGTAGGTGTCAGCTGGACTACCAAATGAACCGCAAGGCTCAAGAGGGGGCCACTGCAGCGGGGTTGGAGCCTCTTGTATGCTGTTAGGGGTGAAACCTCAGTGGGCCCACGCTCGTCGGGAATCCCTTTGTAAAGGCTTCGTAGTGATCTCCTGGCTACACACCTGGGATGTGTGAATGTGGTTCGTAGCCACTGGCATAATGGAGGTTCTTTTAGTCCACCCGGCAACGGGGGATGAAATCACTACATGTGGGTACAGTGGTACAAACTCTGCAGAGTCAAAACTGTCATGACAACCGTGCTCACGGTCAAGAGCGGCTTGGACTTATTCATGATTAGAGGATTGATGGTTTTGGAAGTTAAGCGGGAAGCTTAACATTGGAAATGATGTTATGGTTCTTGGATGATGGGATGGGAGATTGGGACCATTTCATCGGTGTAGTAATGTAGGTGCTTAATAAGCTTAGGTGATAGGTATTAATTGCGTAGTGCTTTAACCATGAGTTCAACCTCTCCTTGTTCTAGCCATGCATGATATGATTTTCCCACACTTGCGGAGTATCATTGGTACTCAACCTTGCATATTTTGTTGGTTTATATTGCTGCTCAGGTCAAGATAATGAGATGGTGTATAATGACCAAGACTTTGGATCCGAAGAAGGTTTCTAGGTTCATGGAGACCCCGGGCAACGCCTGTGATGGAGCCCTAAAGAATAATATTCCGCTGCTAGTTTATTTATTTGTGATGAACTTATTATTGTCCATCGAGACATTTGCTATGTAAGACTTATTTATATTCAACACCTGACTTGTAATAAATGATGCTTCACTATGTGTCATCACATGTTTGAGAAAATGATCCTGGCATACATGTGATATTCACTTGGTTGTTCTTCGGAAAAACCGGGTGTGACAGAAGTGGTATCAGAGCCAAGGTTGCCCGTAGAAACGTGGACCTAGGTAGAAATGGACGTATTTAAGGGCCCTATTTTCTTAAAAACTATTTTCCAAGGTGTGGGTTGAAAAGTGTTATTTAAGGAGTCATTTTCTTCATCTTACCCCAACTTACATTCAAAATAGGATTTTTGTTTGAGAGTTTATCTAACCTAATTTTAAATTCTTTTTGTTTTAGATGGTTCGCATGATTCGCACCGCTCGCAAGTCCACAGGAGGGAGAGTTCCCATAGTAGCCCTTGCCGAAAGAGAGGAGAGCCGTCCGGTGACGTACCTTTCCTACGGATTGGCAGTAGGAGGCTTGTTGCGCCGTCTTCGGCGTATGCTCGAAGCCGCCGGCAATACGGGCAAGCTAATCATCCACTATCACTCCACCAGGACCATCCGTGAGAAGAGGGAAGAATGGAGTTCAGAGATGAGGATAATACACGAAAATCAGCTGCTTAAGATCCACCACTCTCCATCTTGTCGAGCAACACAGGTCGATGCGGAGAAAGATGTCACCTGGGAGGCCATCACCTGCCAGAGTCACATCTATCGTCGCCACCTGGACAAGACTGAGTACATGTATGTCCTCCAACGTGAGAGTGGTACCACGGAGTACAAGCACCCGCCGGTACAGCAAGGGACATCCCATGAGCACATGGACTTGTGTCTGGAGGATGCTGCTATGCTCAGCACTCGACTACAGGATTGCCAACAAGAGCTTCAGGATGTCCGAGATACCCTGAAGGAAACGGAGGCGTTGCTGCGAGCCTGCTTAAAGGCGAGAGAAAGAGGAGATGGGAATGAACTGTGTGTCACCGTGAATGATACATGGACTCCTGACTCCCCAGATCGCCGAGCGATCAGGCGTCGTCGCACTTGTCCACCAGCAGCCTCTCCACCCAAAGCAGAGTCAGAAGGTAGTCGAAATGAGGAGGAAGATCCCGAGGAGCCAGCTCAAGAGAACGAGTAGTGTAGAGTCTTTCCCTTAGCAAGTAAGAGGTCGAGTAGTTGAGTCGTTACGTAGTTAATGGTGTGTTAATGCTTGGTGTGTGACGTGAGTTGTGAAAGCCATGAGCAATTGTCCACAGCCTCATCTTCAGATTGTTTTGCTTTGGTGTGCGAACCCACATGAAATAATAGTGCACTTATTTGGTGTGAGATATGAAACCTCGTAAAAGTATAACAAAGCCTCAACACTTCAAAGTACAAACAAATGAAAGTAGTAAGATGATACTAAATGCTTTCAAATTAACATTGGTTGATTCTGCCAGATGGCCGGGAGAGGAAAAGGACGTGCTGCCAACCCCGCCAACAACAACGATGAGGCATGCAACCCTCATCTTTCTGGAGGCCAGGACAGGAGTGGTCGCCGTGAAGAAGTTGACCCTCTCCACCAAATGCTGGAGAATCAGAATCAGCTCATCCAGAACTTGACTCAAGTGGTGGCCAACTTGCATCAAGTTCCACCTCCACAAGCTGCACCATGCCAATCAAGGTTGAGTGAGTTTCTAGGAACTCAACCTCCAAAGTTTGCAAGTGCTGCTGAACCTCTGGAGGCAGATGATTGGCTGAACACCATTGAAAGCAAGATGAGGATCATCCAGTGCCAAGGGTATGAGAGGGTGCTGTTTGCCTCTCATCAATTGCATGGACCTGCTGCTGATTGGTGGACCGCCTATGTGGCCGCCCATCATGACCCTGAGAACATCACTTGGGAAGAGTTCAAGCGTAGCTTCCGCAACCATTACATCCCAAGAGGTGAACTCAAAAACAAGAGGAAGGAGTTTTTGGGACTGCAGCAGGGAAACATGACGGTGAGGGAATACCTCACTAAATTTACTCAACTATCCCGCTATGCCCCACGGGACATAGAGACTGATGAGCAGAAATAAGATTGTTTTGTGGAAGGACTTACTGCAGAGATGCAGTGTGCAATGTCCTCAAATGAGTATGAAAGTTTCCAAAAGATGGTGGACAGAGCGTTTGTGGTAGAAAGGAAGCTAAAGGCCTTGGAAAATGAGAACAAGAGGAAGGCCGGGTGGTCACATCAAGCCTCGGGGAGCAACACCCGCCCACTTCTGATGCAGCAACCAGCAGGGCAGACGAACCGTGCTGCGGTACTCTACTCAGCACCAAGAGGGTACAACCCGAACTACAGGCCTCCGGCAGCACCAATACAGCCACAACGTCAGTTCGTACAGCAGCCTCGCCCTGCATATCCACCTCGACCAGCAGCACAAGGACCCCCAAACCAACCCCAAGACAGCAAAGGCCAGGCACCTAAGGTTGGGGTGCAATGTTTTAGTTGCGGAGAAGTGGGGCACTACGCCCATAAGTGTCCAAAGAAGAAGCCCACGCAGCCACAGCAGCAGAATGTAATGAGAGGACGGGTGAACCACGTCACTATGGAGGAAGCACAAGAGGCACCCGACGTGGTAGTTGGTAAGTTTCCTGCCAATTTCCACCTTGCAACCCTGCTGTTTGATTCTGGTGCTACCCACTCGTTCATTGCTCAAGGGTTTGTTAAGAAGCATGACCTAGCAACAACACAAATGAACCATATGCTAGCCGTAAACTCTCCAGGTGGAGAAATAAGGACGAGACAAGTGTGTCCCAAAGTGAATCTAGACATTAATGGGGTAGTGTTCACTGCTAACCTCATAGTGATAGATTCACAAGGGATAGATATTATTTTGGGTATGGATTGGTTGACCAAACATAAGGGAATCATCCATTGTTCGACCAGAACGGTGGAACTAACTCACCCTAGTGGCACCAGGGTAAAGTTCATAACAATACACGAGCCTAGGAGGGACATTAAATTAAATCAAGTTGAGGTGAAAGTGGAGGAGATCAGGATTATCCGGGAATACCCAGATGTTTTTCCGGAGGAGTTGCCAGGTATGCCTCCCGATCGTGAAGTGGAATTTGCAATTGAGCTAGTGCCTGGAACAGCCCCGATATACAAGAGACCTTATCGGATGGACTCCAAGCAGCTGGAAGAACTCAAGGATCATTTGAGAGAATTGTCGGAGAAGGGGTATATTCATCTTAGTTCCTCACCATGGGGACCTCCGGTGATATTTGTGCCCAAGAAGGACGGAACCCAAAGGTTATGCGTGGATTATCGTGCTTTGAATGAGGTAACCATCAAGAACATGTACCCATTACCCCGTATTGAAGACTTGTTTGATCAGTTGAGGGGAGCTTGTGTGTTCTCGAAAATTGATCTCAGGTCGGGATACCACCAACTAAAGATAAGGCAATCTGATATTCCCAAGACCGCTTTCGTATCTCGGTACGGGCTGTATGAATACACCGTCATGCCTTTCGGGCTAACTAATGCCCCGACGTACTTCATGTATCTCATGAACAAGGTATTCATGGAATATCTGGATAAATTTATGGTGGTTTTCATAGATGACATTCTCGTCTTCTCCAAAGATGAAGAAGAACATGAGAAACATCTAAGGTTGGTGTTGCAGAGGCTAAGAGGACACCAACTATATGCCAAGTTGAGCAAGTGTGAGTTTTGGCTGAAGAGAGTTCCCTTCTTAGGACATATAATCTCAGAGGGAGGAATCTCCGTGGATCCTGCCAAAATTGAGGATATACAGAAGTGGAAGACCCCTGAAAATGTCGGGGAAGTTCGAAGCTTCTTGGGATTGGCTGGATACTATCGACGGTTTATTGAGGGATTCTCTAAGATCTCGAGACCTCTCAGCAAACTATTGGAGAAGGGAACCACCTTCACATGGACGCCACAGTGCGAGAAGAGTTTTCAGGAGTTAAAGGAAAGATTGACAACAGCCCCAGTGCTGGTTATGCCAGATATGCAAAAGAGCTTCACGGTGTACTGCGATGCCTCTGGAAACGGGTTGGGATGTGTTCTTATGCAAGAAGGGCATGTCGTGGCATATGCATCCCGGCAGCTTTGAAAGCACGAGAAGAACTATCCTACACATGACCTAGAACTAGCCGCAGTGGTACACGCGTTGAAAATTTGGCGGCACTATTTGATGGGGAAGAGGACCGAGATATATACGGATCATAAGAGTTTGAAGTACATTTTCACACAGCCAGATCTCAACCTCAGACAAAGGAGATGGTTAGAGCTAATCAATGATTTTTATGTGGGCATCAACTATCACCCGGGAAAGCAAACGTCGTGGCCGATGCTTTAAGTCGGAAAGTGCAGGTCAATAAGTTGAGCTTGAAGGACATGTCTGCAGAATTGAAGGACGAGGTTATAGGGCTCAATCTATGCCTTGTGAATCGTTGTGAAGCCATCGCCATGGAAGTGGACTCCACATTAGAGCAAGACATACGCGATGGTCAAAAGAATGATGAGAAGATACAAGAGATCAGACAACTTATCAAGGAAAATAAAGCTTCGGGTTTTAGAGAGGATGAACAAGGAACGGTGTGGCACGGGAAAAGAATCTGTGTGCCAGAAGTAAAGGAGATCCGTGAATTGATTCTAAAGGAGGCTCATGATTCTGATCATTCCATTCATCCTGGGAGTACGAAAATGTATCAGGACCTTAAGAGCAGGTATTGGTGGTATGGTATGAAGCGAGATGTCGCGGAACATGTTGCCCTATGTGACACATGTCAGTTGGTGAAAGCAGAACATCAACGACCCGCAGGATTATTGCAACCACTCAAAGTGCCTGAATGGAAATGGGAAGAAATCAGCATGGATTTCATCGTGGGATTGCCTAGGCCCCAATCAGGATATGATTCGATATGGGTCATCATTGACAGGCTAACCAAGGTAGCTCATTTCATCCCCGTGAAATAAAGCTGCAGCGGATCCAAATTGGCAGAATTGTACATGTCAAGGATCGTGTGTTACCATGGAGTGCCAAAGAAGATTGTGTCGGATCGAGGGACACAGTTCACCTCAAGGTTCTGGCAGAAGCTGCATGAAACCATGGGAACCCATCTGAACTTTAGTTCGGCCTATCATCCCCAAACTGACGGGCAGACGGGAAGAACCAATCAGATCCTAGAAGACATGCTAAGGGCATGTGCACTCTAAAACAATAGGAGTTGGGACAAGAACTTACCGTATGCGGAGTTTTCCTATAACAACAGCTATCAAGCTAGTATGAAAATGTAACCGTTTGAAGCTTTGTATGGAAGGAAGTGCAGAACTCCCTTATTTTGGAACCAAACAGGAGAAAGTAAAGTGTTTGGTCCAGAAGTGCTAGAAGAAGCCGAGGCGAAGGTGAGGGAAATTCGCAACAACTTGAGGATAGCACAGACACGCCAAAAGAGCTATGCCGATGTACCAAGAAGAGAGCTCGTTTTCAACGTGGGAGACTATGTTTATCTCAAGGTGTCCCCTATCAGAGGACCTCGTCGGTTCAAGGTGAAAGGGAAGTTGGCACCTCGATACGTCGGACCCTTTCAAGTCTTGGAGAGGAAAGGCGAAGTGGCGTATCAACTAGAGTTACCGGTTCATCTATCGGATGTGCACGATGTATTCCATGTGTCACAACTCAAGAAATGTCTGAGGACGCCTGAAGAGGTGTTACCCATGAATGAAGTGGATGTAGCTGAGGATTTGTCTTATGCCGAGCAACCATACAAGATTTTGGAGACAATGGAACGCCTCACCAGAAATAAAAGAATCCGGATGTGCAAGGTGCAGTGGAAGCATCACTCAGAAGAGGAAGCCACCTGGGAACGGGAAGATGAGCTCAAGGCACAATTTCCGGAATTGTTTTCTTAGAAACACCAATCTCGAGGATGAGATTTCTTTTAAGGGGGTAGAGCTGTAACACCCCAAAATTTTGATTCAAAACAATAAATCATGTTAAGAGGGGAATTTAAAAATTTTTGGACGTGTTGCATGTTTTGCAAAAATTCAAATTCAAACTGGAATTCAAATTAAACTCAAATCAGAAAAGAAATGGAAAAAGAAAAAGAGAAAACAGAAAAAAAAACTGGCCAGTGGGCCGAAACCCACCAGCCGGCCCAACTTACCCCGCGCCAGCCCGCAGCCGCGCGCCCGCGCTTTCTCACGCTGACAGGCGGGACCCACAGATCTTCGTCTACCTCGCGCCGTGCTGAACTCCCCCGCGCCCGAATCGAAACCGATCGGGATTTCGACGTAAACCCCGCTGAGTTCTGTTCGTAGCCGATGCGGACATGATCTAAACCACCCCGCCGCCCTCACCCGTCTATAAAAACCCTGGCCTCGTTCTGTTTTTCCCACGCGATCGCCGATTTTTACTCCGGTGAGAACCGAGACTTCTCCGGTGAATTCTGGCCAATCTAAGCTCGGAAACTCCGATCTAACTCGCTGGTCTTGATCCACCGCCTCCGGGGTACCTTGCAGGTGCAGAAAACTCGGTGACTTGCGGTGTAAACACAGCGCCGACGAGCTTCGCCGTGGTTTTGCCTCGGACCTCGCCGCCGATCACCTTCCAGGACCTCCGAGCTCAAGAAAACCCCCGAGGTGAGATCCCCGACCTCTCCTCTACCGATCTATGCCATAAGATCACAGTTCTAGGCAGAATTCTCGAGGATCCGAAAGTTTCCGGCGAGATCGCCGCTTCCCGCCGCCGTGCGCCGCCGGCAGCGCCGCCCACGGTCGATCTGAGCGACGTGGCCACTTGTGCGCCGTTTATTTTAAATCGCACGGTAGGGTTTAAATCCCCGCGTACTGGTTCGATGTTATAATCTCGGCCGTCAGTTTAAAATCGGACGGTCCACGTCAGCCCCGCGTTATAATGACTGGAATTCTTACGTGCTACCCCCTGGGGTTCTCGGGAAATAAGAGCTAGCCCCGGAAACTTCAGATCTAGCCCCTGGAACTCCAGAAAATCATGTAAATTCATTTAAAAATCAGTTTTAGCCCCTGGACTTAATAAAAATTAGGAAAAACACCTCTGATAAGTGTAGCTAGATCCCTGGAAATTCTGAAAATAATATTATAGACCCTGTAATGGGATGAGTTCATCATTTTAGCCCTGTTTAGTATTTAATTTAGAAAATTGAATATGTAACTAGTGTTTAAAAATTAAAAAGTGGGACAAACATATTGTCAAAAATTAAGTTAAAGACTTTCTCAGTGTTTAGGAAATTTTGGGAGAGAGATAAAAACATATTTTGGACTGAATTGAATCTGTTTAATTTATTATTCACAATTAGGGACACATTTTTAAGTAATAAGTAGTTTTAGAAAATAGGGAAAATAATTATGAAATAGTTTACATCAGAGGCAAAGGTCAAAATATGTTATTAAATTATTTAGGACCAGAACCTATTCTGTTTAGATGATGTGTATTACTAATTTCATAATAAAATACACAATTATGCATAGGAATATAAATCTGAAAATATAGCAACTAGTAAATGATAAATGGAGTTTTTAAAATCCAAAGAGTTCAGTTTAGGGTTGGTAGGAATTATGAAGGCACATATGGGGAAGAAAAATACTTTTCATACACACTTGGTAGTAAAAAGGTGTAGTAGTTGAATATAAGCAATTTATTGGAAGCTCATAGAAAGTAAGTATAAATGTGGACACAAAAGTAGGAATCATATACACATGGTTAAAAGAGCATGCAAGCCACAACTCAACACACATAAAGTAACCACAACACATATAAGGGTGAATGACTTTCATAAATATGAATGTGTGGTTTGTATGAAGTGGAAGTGTGAACTATGTCTTATGGATTGTTGTTTTTCTTTTGCTATGTGTGATGGTATGATGTAGAACCTGCTCAAGAGCAAGTTATTCCTTTCCAAGACCAGGACTACCCATTTCAAGAGCAGCAAGAAGGAGGCAAGTGTCCTTGACCACTTTTATCCTATGCTAGGATGTGTAGCTAGAGTTATTTGCATTGTCAATTTAAATATGAAACCCATGATAGGAAGTTTCCCTAGAATTGCATTACCTTGTTTCCTTGTAGCTTGGGTTGGGATTTATTTTAACATGTCATTTATTATTATGCATATGCTTAGCCATGCTTAGAATGGGATAATTGGGATATGAGATCATCAGTTTATTTTACCATACTCTTGAATGAGATATTGTGAGTTATGTAGAGGTAGGGATCAAGGCAAGTTGGATGTTTTGGTTGTGTTCTGGGTGCACGAGACTCGGGTTTGTGTTTAGTACTTGCCTGGATCCTAATGACCGGTTCATGGAGCATGTAACCTGGCTTTACAGTGCCAACCACATGCTGAGATGGGGCAGCTTGGCCAATTAATTAGGTGTATCCCCGGCGTAGTATGGGTGTGTTGGATGGTGCGGGGAGTAGGTGTCAGCTGGACTACCATATGAACCGCAAGGCTCAAGAGGGGGCCACTGCAGCGGGGTTGGAGCCTCTTGTATGCTGTTAGGGGTGAAACCTCAGTGGGCCCACGCTCGTCGGGAATCCCTTTGTAAAGGCTTCGTAGTGATCTCCTGGCTACACACCTGGGAAGTGTGAATGTGGTTCGTAGCCACTGGCATAATGGAGGTTCTTTTAGTCCACCCGGCAACGGGGGATGAAATCACTACATGTGGGTACAGTGGTACAAACTCTGCAGAGTCAAAACTGTCATGACAGCCGTGCTCACGGTCAAGAGCGGCTTGGACTTATTCATGATTAGAGGATTGATGGTTTTGGAAGTTAAGCGGGAAGCTTAACATTGGAAATGATGTTATGGTTCTTGGATTATGATGATGGGATGGGAGATTGGGACCATTTCACCGGTGTAGTAATGTAGGTGCTTAATAAGCTAAGGTGATAGGTATTAATTGCGTAGTGCTTTAACCATGAGTTCAACCTCTCCTTGTTCTAGCCATGCATGATATGATTTCCCCACACTTGCTGAGTACCATTGGTACTCAACCTTGCATATTTTGTTGGTTTATATTGCTGCTCAGGTCAAGATAATGAGATGGTGTATAATGACCAAGACTTTGGACCCGAAGAAGGTTTCTAGGTTCATGGAGACCCCGGGCAACGCCTGTGACGGAGCCCTAAAGAATAATATTCCGCTGCTAGTTTATTTATTTGTGATGAACTTATTATTGTCCATCGAGACATTTGCTATGTAAGACTTATTTATATTCAACACCTGGCTTGTAATAAATGATGCTTCACTATTTGTCATCACATGTATGAGAAAATGATCCTGGCATACATGTTATATTCACTTGGTTGTTCTTCGGAAAAACCGGGTGTGACACTTCGGCACCGTGGCCCGAGCACCCTAGCCCGCCAAAAGCTCGGGGAATTTGCTCTAAAGCACCAGTGAAGGTTAGGCAAGCTCGGCATGGCCTCAAAATGGCTAGGAAATGGCGGCAACTCGGTTGTCACCGTGCGCCCGCGCGTTCCCGCCATAGCCGCCGATCGGAAAGCTTGGAATTCGTTGCTAACTCGAGGTTTCTAGCTAGGGTTGTGAAGGGGACTTAACCGCTAGCCAGTCTAGTGCTCATGTGCACGATTTGGTGGCCTAAAAACAACAATTACGATTGAATTTTGAGGATTTCTTACCCGGGGTCCCTTCGCACGTGCCGAGAGCAAATCGCCAAATTCTTGCTCAGGAGGTCATGGCTCGAGTGGCGGTTTCACGAGGAGCAGCAGGGAACTCCGGCGCTCCTCTGGGTGTCCCAGCTCGGCCGTGAAAGCCTCTTGGTGGCGCTGTCCACGCGAGTCCGACGTCGGTTTCCAACGTTTACCCCTCGGCTTTGGCGCTGATCCTCAGATTACGGCCAACAGCAGCCCCAAACGCCGGAGCTGAGCTGGGGAACCTCTTGTGCACTCGCTGGCTCTCCCTTTTCGTGTGGACGGCTCGAGAAACCGGGCACGCGAGCTGGTGGACAATGGAAAGAATCAGAGGCGTCGCCGGCGGCTGCTTTTCGGGCGCGAGAGCAGAAGAAAGCCGCGAGCACGAGTGAAGAACTTCGTGTTTGCCTCGGTGGGATGGATTGGCGCCGGGTGAACCGCCTCTGGCACCCGCGCGTGGGGGGGGAGCTCGAGCAGGAGGTGGCTGTGGCTGCTGCCTCGGTGGCGCCGGGAGCTCGGTCTAACCCGAGAGCAAAGACTTAGGTGCTAAGTTTTTCCTCCTCTTCTATGACAATTGGGCCCCACCAAGTTTCTTTCTCAAATATCTCCAGATTTTTTGCACATTGCAAACTTCACTCATATGGAGCAATAATTCACAAGCCAATTGACAATTTGACAAGTTGTGCCTCAGTTTCAAATTTGAATTCAAATTTAGAGGAAATTTACAAGTCCCCTTGATATACATATCAAAGCACCTCCAAATTTGCTCAAAACTTGGCTCCCTCACAATTTGGACCTGAGAAACTCAAATATATCCTTTGTTCTTTGAGTTGGCTTTTGCAAATACAGCTTCTCAAACATCAGTTTGAATTTTCCTTTTTGAAAATGGCCCTCCTCTTTTTGGAAGTGACCCTCTTAGTTCAAATTGAATTCAAAGTTTTATTGCACAAGCCAACACTTTCATGAGTAACACAAAAGTTTTTGTAAGTCCCATTTCTTGCATATAAACTCAACTTTATTCATAGCTCAAGTTTTCTATTTACATGTTTTGGGACTTTTACATTCCTCCCCCCTTAAAAAGAATCTCGTCCCGAGATTCATGATTAAGGACAATGTGGAGAGGACAGTTACTCAACATACGCCTCTAACAACTCCGGATGATTGCGTTGCAAATACTCCTCGCTTTCCCATGTAGCTTCGTCGGACGTGTGATTTTTCAATAGCACCTTGAAAAATCGCAGCGTCCGATTTCTGGTTTCGCGAGTCTTTTCATCCATTATCCGGGTTGGATGCTCAACATACGTAAGGTCCGGCTTCAAATCTGCTATGTCTCCCGTGAGAATCTCCGTTGGAACTTTCAAACACTTCCGCAACTGGGATATGTGGAAGATGTTATGCACTCCGGCTAAGGCTGCCGGCAGCTCCAAACGGTATGCCACGGGTCCACATCTTTCAATGATGGCAAAAGGACCGATAAAGCGCGGAGCTAATTTTCCTCTCACTCGGAATCGGTGAATGCCCTTCATAGGAGATACGCGGAGATACACGTGGTCCCCAACTTGAAATTCCAGAGGACGACGCCTCTTATCCGCATAGCTCTTTTGTATTGACTGAGCGACTTTAAGATTTTCCTGAATAAGCCTCACCCGCTCTTCCGCTTCATTTACGAGATCAATCCCGTAAATAACTCTCTCGCCGGATTCACACCAGTTCAAGTGTGTGCGGCACTTATGGCCGTAGAGAGCTTCATAAGGCGCCATTTTGATACTTGATTGATACCCGTTGTTATATGAGAACTCTGCCAATGGTAAGTGATCATCCCAGCTCTTACCGTGATGAATGGCACATGCTCTCAGCATATCTTCAAGTATTTGATTCACCCTCTCTGTTTGCCCATCGGTTTGAGGGTGATACGTGGGGCTTCAGATCAATTTGGTTCCCAAGGATGCGTGTAGCTGCTCCCAGAAACGAGCAACAAACAACGCGCCTCGATCAGAGATGATCGTCCGGGGAACTCCATGTAGGAACAAGATCTGTGCTATGTATAACTCCGCATACTGCTTGGCGGTGTATCTGGTATGCACGGGGATGAAACGTGCCGATTTGGTCAACCGGTCCACGATTACCCAAATCGAGTCATGGTGGTGGGAGGTCATCGGCAACCCAACGATGAAATCCATACTCAAGTCTTCCCACTTCCATGCCGGTATTTGTAGCGGTTGCAGCAGGCCCGACTTCTTCACATGGTCGGCCTTAACTCATCGACACGTATCATATTCTGAAACGTATTTCGCAACTTCATGTTTCATACGTGTCCACCAAAACTTCTTCCGGAGGTCTTGGTACATTTTGTTGCTGCCAGGATGAATAGAAAATTTGGATAAGTGAGCCTCATCCAAAATTTTCTTCGCAGCCTCATATCACGGGGTACGACTATCCGGTCCTTGAACCATAGAGTATCTTCATCATCTAACCAGAAACATTTCATCTCCCCGTTCTTCAACCTCCTTTTTATATGAGCCATGCCCTTGTCTCTCCTTTGAGGTTCCATGACCTCCTCTCTTATTGTGGGTATGAGAGCTAGGTTATGTAGGGCCCCATATGGAACCAAGTAGAGACTTGGTTCTTCCTCTTCCATCGGCGTAATGGTCAGGTTATGAATATGAGACTTCCGGCTCAGTGCATCGGCAACCACATTTGCCTTGCCCGGATGATAATGAATTTAAATCTCATAGTCCTTGATCAGCTCCAACCATCGCCGTTGCCGCATATTCAACTCCTTTTGAGTGAATATGTACTTCAAACTTTTGTGGTCGGTGTAGAGATGAACCAGATTTCCCAATAAGTAATATCTCCACATCTTCAAAGCTAATACCACGGCAACAAGCTCGAGATCATGAGTTGGATAATATTGCTCATGATTCCGTAATTGCCGTGATCCATATGCGACCACGCGTCCTCCTTGCATGAGTACACAACCAAGCCCGACGCCGGATGCATCACAATAAACATCAAAAGGCTTGGTTGTATCCGGTTGCGCTAGAACCGGGGCTGTTGTGAGGTGTTTCACCAACGCTTGAAAAGCTTCCTCACATGGCTTGCTCCAATCATACTTGATGCCTTTCTTCAGTAGCTCCATCATAGGTTTGGAGATTTTTGAGAAGCTCCGGATGAACCTCCGATAATATCCCGCCAAACCCAAGAAACTACGAACTTCATGGACTGATGTTGGAGACTTCAACTTCAGCACTTGTTCAATCTTGCTTGGATCAACAGCAATGCCTTCTGCTGAAATAATGTGCCCAAGAAATGGCACTTTGTTGATCCAGAATTCACATTTACTAAACTTTGCATAGAGCTTGTGATCTCTCAGTCGTTGGAGCACAATATGCAAATGTTTAGCGTGTTCCTCTTCAGATTTGGAATAGACCAAGATGTCGTCGATGAATACCACGACGAACTGATCCAGCTCCGGCATGAACACCGAGTTCATAAAATACATAAAGTGGGCCGGAGCATTGGTCAACCCAAATGACATGACAAGATACTCATAGAGTCCATATCTTGTCGAGAATGCTGTTTTCGGGACATCTTCCCCGCGAATCTCGATTTGATGATATCCCGACCTTAAGTCCATTTTGGAGAAGACTTTAGCACCCACTAGCGGATCAAAGAGGATATCAATTCTTGGTAGTGGATACTTGTTGTTTATGGTCACAGCATTTAAAGGACGATAGTCGACGCATAGCCTCAGTGTCTCATCTTTCTTCTTCACAAACAAAGCTGAGCAACCCCATGGTGATGAACTTGGACGAATAAATCCCTTGTCCATCAGATCTTTGAGTTGCTCCTTCAATTCTGCTAACTCACTCGGAGCCATTTTGTATGGTCTCCGAGAGATCGGCGTGGTTCCCGGTATCAACTGTATTTTGAACTCCACCTCGCACTCAGGTGGTAGGCCTGGAAGATCTTCGGGAAACACGTCCGGATATTCACGGACTACCGGAATGTCTTCTAACTTGCACGCCTCGGCATTACATAACTCCGGGTCTTTGGAACCCGCTTCACCGAGATACAATGTTTGACGCCCGTGAAGTGGAGAGTCCAAGTGAGCACTCCTGTTCTCGATGTCCAGAACAGCCTTATGGAAGGTCAACCATGATATTCCCAATATGGCATTAATTCCCTGGTCTTCGAGAATGATGAGGGTGGTAGGATAAATGTTTCCACCCAAGCAGAGTGGTTCTCGAGAGACGACTTCATTAGTTGATATGTCTCCACCAGGCGAATGAATAAGGTATGAGCCTTTGATAATAGTGGTGGAGATCTGATCCCGGATCACCGTTGCCCTGCTAATGAAGTTATGTGTCGCACCAGAGTGGAATAAAATGACAACCAGTTTGTCATTTAAGGTGAACCTGCCGTCAAGAACAGGTCCTCCTTTTGGCAGATCATCGACTGACACATAATTAACTGTCCCCACTTTGGACATAGCTTTTCTTTGCTGCCCAAGATCGCTCTGTGGAACTGGACCCGCAGACACATTGTTGCTGCTCGTTTCAGTTGCTTCATTGACCTTAAGATCATTGTCAAGCTGAAGTGGGACAGAACTTGGCTCAGTTGAGAAATCACCTTGTTCATCTTCAACCTCTTGAGGGAAATAATATTCTGATGCACCTTGTTGATACTGAGGTGCATAAGAAATAATTTGCTGCTGCGGTGGAGGTGAATATGACCTCTGTGGAGTAGAAGAGTCGTCACACTCCCAGAATGATTGCATCTCTTGTGGAATCTCTCGACCGGAAGGTGAACAGATTACCAACCGATACTTCTGGGGTAGACGATTGTCTTCATCCTGTGATGAGTCCCTCTCCCTCTTTTTTTTGAGGTAGAGGTTGGAATAATATTCTTGAGCGATAGCACAGCTCACAAACTCATCAAAATTCTCTTGGCTAACTTGAGCCAATTCACATCGCAGCCTAGCCGTCAGCCCTCGATAAAAATGATAACCCTTCATGGCTGGTGACTTCACATAGTCGGGGACATATTGAGCTAAGCGATTGAATTCCTTCGCATACTCAATAACACTCCTGTCCCCTTGCTTCAGACTCCAGAACTCATCGTGACTTGTCTGCATTATGCCGGCAGGGATGAAACGAGCACGGAATGCAGCTTGGAATTCCGTCCATGTGACACGATGCCCTGCTGGTTGGACAGCAAGGTACTCTGCCCACCATGCTCCAGCAAAGCCGTGAAGCTGCTGAGCGGCATATAGAGTCTTCGAGAATTCATCACATTGGATCAACCCAAACATGGACTCAAGGACACGTACCCAGTGTTTGCTTCACAATGGTCAGCCGCCTCAGAGAATACCGGCGGTTGTGTCGCCAATAAATCCAGGTACGTGCTCTGGGTTGGCATGTGATGTTGAGCTTCTCGATTTATGCCTTGCTGAACTAGAGTTTGGAGAGTTTCATTCATCTTTGCCATAATTTCAGCCAATCCGGTTGGCGATGGCTCTTGTGATGAAGTCGAGTCATTCCCACCTCGACTTGATCCTCCAAGCTCCATTTGAGAATGTGTACGTACCATACTGCACGAAACAAAATTTTGAGTCAATCAAAATTCTATCTCAGTAGTAAGTAAAGATAAGTAAAACATGAACTTTATGAAAGCATAACCACATTCATGTTTAAACAAATCTTATGTACGCTAAGCTAATCAGCGGGACTACCCTGACCAGCTCACACAAACTCCAAATTTTACTCAAGTTATCAACAGATTTTTGACTTGAGTTCAACACCAAACTTTTAGTAAACTTCAGTATCTTTCCAACAAGTACTTATAGGCTTCTTAAAGATTTTTCTACAGGAAGTTATGGCTTAAAAACAGAAAGGTCCAGAGAGGTTTTTGCTACTGTCCTGGTTTTGAACAATTTGCCTTCAACTGGACTTTTCACCAACTTAAATTGTGATTTTGCTCTGGAGGTCTACAAAGAAATTGTAGAGAACTTGAAAATCTTTCCAGAACTGTATCATACACCATAATTGGTTGAAGATACTCAGAGTTATGCTCTGTTAAAGTCCAGCAAGAATTCCTGCCAGAAACGAAGCACTCTGTTTTTGAAAACTTTGACACCTAGTTATACTCTCATTTGAGTCTTAGCTCAAAATAAGAGTTCAGTAACTAATATTTGTTTCAAACTTCCATTTTTAGTTGCAAGTTAGTCCATGAATCATTTCTTCATAGGGAAGAGGTTATTAAGTGTAGTACGGTGTCGATGCACCGTAATAACATGTCGGTACTACGTTGCCTCACCAAAGAAAATCCTACGCCGGATCATACCAGCATATACGTATTATCAGTGGCACTAAGACGGTCTCTTGCACACGTGGACTACACGGTATACGTACGTGGTTAGCACCTGCAGAAGAACACACAATAGTGGTGCACTCAAAGGTTGTTTCGTGTCAGGCAGTTCCATAATTGAAAGTAAATACAAACGCCAGTATCATTGCCATACGGCCGTCCTTGAGTTAAGTCACGTCTCAAGGTACGTGATCGTGTTTCAACACCACACGACGGGGAACCCGAGTATGTCATGAATGGGTCATCACGGTTGGGAATGTTATCAACCCAACGGATACCACCTACTGCCCTGCAAGGCACGCCGATGGCAAGCGCTGCGTATGTCCTCCTGGGCTATTTCCAGATGAACACACTATCGCGTTACTGACCACACGATGGTGTCTCCACTTACTTGCCTAACGCACGCTAGGGATCAGCGTTTCATATGAACTCAGGAACATGGAGAGTCCAAGAGTTTCATATTAACATCTCACACCAAGCTGTGAGATCTAACCCTGAACCACTTTCCTCGTCAGGGGAGCTAACCGTAATTGAACCGCTTTCGGTGGCATTCTTTACCATTCTTACCTGAGCGTAGGTGCGTCGTTACATAATGAAAGTTCAGAATTAAAACACATATGTTAGTCTTGCCACTTTAAGTAACTACACTACTATAGTCCTTATGTGGGCCTAATATCGTTTCCTCGCCGTATCCTAAGTTTTGTCGTAATACGATCCTTACTCCGTGTGCTATTACCAATGCGGTTCTGATACCACGCTGAGGGGGCCCGACCTCCATCACGGGGCCGTGCCGCCTCGCCCGGGTATCGCATTGGGTGCTGCCGTGTTATGCGGCACCCAACAGCACACATATAAGGAACAATGTATTACATAAATCAAAAGCGGAAGCTTACAATTGTTCTTCGTAAATAATTTACAAAAAATAGCTACAGCGGAAGTCTATAAACAGCTCACGATGAATATCTAAGAAGCACTCGAGAAAAGATCCAGCCCGTGGACTCGTCTCGCTAGCAACACGAAGACATGGCAGCGGCTAGGTTCTCCAAGTGTGACATGACTCGGAAGTTCCCGAGTCTCACCGGGCAACCTTCTTTATAGCGTTGATGTTTACCTGCAAAACCACTTATATAGCAAGAGTGAGCACAAAGGCTCAGTAAGACTTAACCGTCTCTCCTATAGCATGCAACTCTACATGAGGGAAACTTAAGACCTAATCCTGTAATTTGCGAAAAGACTCGCCTACGAGTTGATCCTTATTTTTCAGAGTTTTAGCCATGATAGTAGTGACCTTGCGCCCAGCAACATTGGAACTCCACAATCAAACAAGAAACGCTTCATTCCAATGTTACTTGTCCCAAGGTGAAAAATAACTTTAGTTTGCTCTATATCTACTTCAAACAAGGTTTTCATGCAATTTCCAATTATCATAACAGCATTTAAAACTTTGCAAACTATTTCCACACAACTTGATTAACTACATCACAACACAGGAAGCAAGCGGTAATCAATAACCGCGATGGACGGTGGTTCAAATCAAACACTACCCGGATAACTCGACACATACGCCCGCCTCTGAAGACCCAACTCTGGCGTCCTTCATTACGTCGTATGTGGCATCCTTTCTCAGGACACTAGACTGTAGAACCGGTCGCGCCGTCTCGGGCTCATAGGTCTAACGAGACGATGTGCTATGCCTCTACAACCCAGTGAACCTGGTACATCGGTTTCCTGATCCCCATATGTCAGTAAGCATCCGGTACACAACTCAATACCTGCTCTTGGGTGCCGCACACGCATCGGTCCTTAACTGACACAGGCAGAGCTACTCGACCAAGACCTCGTCTTGTCGCTGCCTAACCATCCTGCCCGGTCTCATTTTTGGAAATGTAAACTTTAGTTTGCCCTCTTTTTCCATCTACACCCAGGTAGTCCCGTCTATAGCTCGCGAGTAGATTCCAACTACTCGACTTCTACCGGATGTCCTACGCTATTTAGCATGGCCTTATCCTACAGCGATGATACAATTCTACCCGTCTTCTACCGGATACCCTAGCCTAATTAGCATGGCCTTATCCTACAGCGATGATACAATTCTACCCATGACCTCAGGGTTCATGTTTGGTTATGCAAGTGGAGTATAAAACATCCTTGACCTAATGCACATACAAACTTTGACCAATAGTATTGAACAAAGGGAAAACTTTAAAAACAACTTAAGTGCAAACCGGGGCTTGCCTTGGTTTTGCAGGTGACTAAAGTCAGTTGAGAGAAAGTCAGTTCCTGATGTATTGAAGTTCACTCCTGCCCTTCTTGTTCCTTGATCCAAGTTCACCTCCTCCTTCTTCACTTTCCACGTTTAATCACTACACGTTATGAATATGCATACATGTTCAATTATAAAACCTTTTGCTAACAAGTGCTAAAGACAAGTTTTTAAAACTGGAACTCTGTTTAAGAATTTAAAATGAAACTGGGGGTGGTGGTTTGGGTGTGTGTTTAAGCACTATCATTAAGTGATGAGTGGGGTTTCATCACTTGGGTGGGGATCAAATAATGGTTGAACAGAACGCTAATGATCCAGGGCTCCAATAGAGCTGGAAAGTTTCTTGGGAGTTCCTGGTCACAAGAAAATCCTCTGGACCAAAATTCAGAACATTTCACTAAGTAGATCACCCTGAACAATTCCCTAAGCCTTTAGCCAAACAGGAATTAATTCTGAATAAGTTTGCACTTTCATGCAAATGCATGTAAACTAAAATTTCATACACAGCTCAGAGGGTATGCCTGAATTTTCCTACGATTTTTGGAGCTAAGGGATGGCCAGAACTGAATTTCTAAGGTTTGGAATTTTCCTGAAAATGTTTCTGTATTCATTTGAATACATAAACTTTGAATCAGAATTACTCCAATTAATCAACTCCAAATGATCTGAAACTTTTACAGGAGTCTCCTAATATCCTAAATAATATTCTGGCAAAATTTGGGGATTTTTGGATGAACCAAGCTCCCGCTAAAATTCTTCTGCTGAAAAGCTTTAAAGAATTCTCCAGAACTTTATATTGGTGTTCATGAAAATTGAGTTACATATTTGGATAGTTCTTTTCACCCTGAATCCAACTCAATTTGAATCACTAAATTTGGAGCTCCCTAGCAAAAGTTGTGCAGTTCCAAAGTTTGAACTGAATTTGGACTTTAAATTAATCACAGAATTGTTTAAACTCTGACTGTGGGCCAGTGTCAACCGCGGGAACTATGCCACACGGGGTCACAGACTTTTTCCCGCGTTGTCACAAAGGATCCCGGCCACAGTTGATCGGGGATTTGATTTTTTTCTGCCACTGACACGTGGGACCCGCCGGTCCTTCTTCCTCCTCGGCCCGTCCCCTTTCCTGCGCTGCCCCCTCGCCGGCCACCCATCGGGGCTTGCCGGAGTCGGCTTCCCGGCTGTCTCCCGGCTCGGTACTCGCTGCCTGGGGGTTTTCAGCCACGAGGAAATCAACGGTGCGGTGCATTCGGGCTGCCGGCGACCGAAACCGGTCGGCGACGTGCGCACGCCTTGGTGAGGCTTTGGCACCGTGGCCCGAGCACCCTAGCCCGCCAAAAGCTCAGAGAATTTGCTCTAAAGCACCAGTCAAGGTCAGGCAAGCTCGGCATGGCCTCAAACTGGCTACGAAATGGCGGCAACTTGGTTGTCACCGTGCGCCCGCGCGTTCCCGCCATAGCCGCCGATCGGAAAGCTTGGAATTCGTCGCTAACTCGAGGTTTCTAGCTAGGGTTGTGATGGGGACTTAACCTCTAGCCAGTCTAGTGCTCATGTGCACGATTTGGTGGCCTAAAAACAACAATTACGATTGAATTTTGAGGATTTCTTACCCGGGGTCTCTTCGCACGTGCCGAGAGCAAATCGCCAAATTCTTGCTCAGGAGGTCATGGCTCGAGTGGCGGTTTGGCGAGGAGCAGAAGGGAACTCCGGCGCTCCTCTGGGTGTCCCAGCTCGGCCGTGAAAGCCTATTGGTGGCGCTGTCCACGCGAGTCCGACGTCGGTTTCCAACATTTACCCCTCGGCTTCGGCGCTGATCCTCAGATTACGGCCAACAGCAGTCCCAAATGCCGGAGCTGAGCTGGGGAACCTCTTGTGCACTCCGTGGTGCTCCCTTTCCGTGTGGACGGCTCGAGAAACCGGGTGCGCGAGTTGGTGGACAATGGAAAGAAACAGAGGCGTTGCCGGCGGCTGCTTTTCGGGCGCGGGAGCAGAAGAAAGCCGCGAGCACGAGTGAAGAACTTCATGTTTGCCTCAGTGGGAAGGATAGGCGCCGGGTGAACCGCCTCTGGCGCCTGCGCGTGGGGGGGGGGGGGCAGCTCGAGCAGGAGGTGGCTGTGGCTGCTGCCTCGGTGGCGCCGGGAGCTCGGTCTAACCCGAGAGCAAAGACTTAGGTGCTAAGTTTTTCCTCCTCTTCTATGACAATTGGGCCCCACCATGTTTCTTTCTCAAATATCTCCAGATTTTTGGCACATTGCAAACTTCACTCATATGGAGCTCAAATTCACAAGCCAATTGACAATTTGACAAGTTGTGCCTCAGTTTCAAATTTGAATTCAAATTTAGAGGAAATTTACAAGTCCCCTTGATATACATATCAAAGCACCTCCAAATTTGCTCAAAACTTGGCTCCCTCACAATTTGGACCTGAGAAACTCAAATATATCCTTTGATGTTTGAGTTGGCTTTTGCAAATACAGCTTCTCAAACATCAGTTTGAATTTTCCTCTTTGAAGATGGCCCTCCTCTTTTTGGAAGTGACCCTCTTAGTTCAAATTGAATTCAAAGTTTTATTGCACAAGCCAACACTTTCATGAGTAACACAAAAGTTTTTGTAAGTCCCATTTCTTGCATATAAACTCAACTTTATTCATAGCTCAAGTTTTCTATTTACAAGTTTTGGGACTTTTACAGGCGTCGCCCTGGCACGGTGACTCACTGTTTTCACCGTGCCGTGGCCCTTCCACTCGGGCGTGGGAGCAGGAGGTGTCACGCTCTGCTCACCGGTTGCCGGGTGACTCGCCCGAGTTGCCTTCGGTCCTATGTCCTCTGACCAGTGGGCCCTCCTCTCCCCTCTATTTTTTCCTCCCCCTTGCTGCTGCAAATATCCCAGCTACTCTCCATTGAATGAGTAACTTAATCACCAAGTCACAGATTGAATTTGCTTTCCCAAATTTAAAACTTGTTTGGCTAAATTTGCTTCATGTTTGAACTGAAATTCAAATTCAGTTTTGAATTATTGCAAATTTAGCTCCCGACAAGATGATGTCCAATGGATATAAAAATTTGTGGACCAACTCATAAAAATGTGCTGAGTTTGAATATGAAGCTAACTTTTGAATTTAAGTGATGAAAGTTGCTGCAATTTGAATTTACATTCAAATTGGCCTCTTTTTCAAATGCCTTCAAAAGTGCCTCAAAAAGTGTTGGATTTGCATGAAATTTGGCTTGAACCTTCCCAAGACTTTTTAAGTGCTAGGGGTGAGCTCAACCTCTCATGTTCAAGTGTATAAATCCTACTTTGTGAAAGTTAGGGCTTTCCCCTCTAATCACCCTTTTGATGGGGGTTACTTGCTCTTCACAAGTCTTCACCCATTATCCACACCAAAAGCTGTGGTGTTGTGAGGTGATGAAAAGTTTTTGCAAGTCCCTTTTCTTGGGCTTTTACATCCCTCCCCCTTAAAAGAATCTCATCCCGAGATTTCAAAAGAAGAGACAGCAATGTAAGAGGAACTCACCCGTGTTGAGGTGCCATGAACTCCGGGTAATTTGAGCGAAGGAATTCCTCGATCTCCCACGTCGCTTCTTCGGCGGTGTGGTTGCTTCAGAGTATCTTATAGAACCAAAATGTTTGGTTACGCGTGGTCCGGGCTTTCTCATCGATAATTGCCACCGGATATTCATCATACGTCAAATACGGTTGCAACTCGCCGATGTCTTCGGTAGGAACAGCAGCGTTATGCTTCAGACATTTTCGCAGTTGTGAAATATGGAAAACGTCATGGACACCAGCAAGAGATGCCGGTAGCTCCAGCCTATATGCCGCTGGTCCACACTTCTCGGTGATGGCATAGGGTCCAATGAAATGGGGAGCGAGTTTCCCCTTCACACCGAACCGGTGCACGCCTTTCATCAGAGACACACGGAGGTGCACGTGTTCCCCGACGCCAAAGTGCATCGGTCTACCCCTCTTATCAGCGTAGCTTTTCTGCCGGGATTGAGCGGCCTTCAAGTTGGCTTGGATCATCCAAACACGCTCTTCGGCGTTGTTCACCACATCAACCCCGAATGTGACCCTTTCACAGGACTCGCACCAGTTTAATGGGGTGCGGCACTTGCGACCATAGAGAGCTTCGTAGGGTGCCATCTTGATACTCGCTTGATAGCCGTTATTGTACGAGAATTCCGCCAACGGTAGGTGATCATCCCAGTTCCTACCGTGGTGGATGGCACATGCTCTCAACATGTCTTCTAGTACTTGGTTCACCCTCTCTGTTTGCCCATCTATCTGAGGGTGATAGGCGGAGCCCCTAATCAGCTTGGTACCCAATGCAGCGTGTAGATGCTCCCAAAAGTGAAATACAAATAATGCACCTCGGTCTGAGACTATGGTCTTGGGTACTCCATATAAACATAGAATCTTCGCTATGTACAGCTCCGCAAATTTGCCGGCATTGTAACGTGTATGCACTGGGATGAAGTGAGCCGTCTTGGTTAACCGATCAATGATTACCCAAATGGAATCATGCTTGTTGGAAGTCAAGGGTAATCTCACAATGAAATACATGCTCACATCTTCCCATTTCCATGCCGGGATTTTCAGGGGTTGCAGCAGCCCTGGTTTCATCATAAGATCAGCTTTTCACTCGTCTATACGTATCACACTCGGATACGTACTTTGCCACTTGCCGCTTCATCCGTGTCCACCAAAATTTCTTTTTCAAATCTTGGTACATTTTGTTGCTGCCCAGATGAATGGAGTATTTAGACAAGCGAGCTTCATCAAGGATCTTTTTCCTCAGCTCCATATCCCAGGGTACGACTATGCGGTCATTGAACCATAGCGTCCCCCCATCATCTTTCCGGAAACATTTGATCTCCCCATTGCCTATCCGTCTCCGGAGATGTGCCATGCCCTTATCAACTTTCTGAGCTGCAATGATGTCCTCCCTAATAGTAGGGATGAGGGCAAGGTTGTAGAGCGACCCATGAGGAACCAAGTACAAACTCGGCTCTTCCTCCTCCACTGGGGTAATGGTGAGGTTACGGACATGTGATTTCCGACTCAGCGCGTCGGCAACCACATTTGCCTTGCCGGGGTGGTGTCATAGTCTTTGATTAGTCTCATAGTCTTGCCATGCTCAATCTCATAGTCTTTGATTAGTTCTAACCACCTCCTTTGCCTCATGTTCAGCTCCTTCTGGGTGAAAATGTACTTCAAGCTCTTGTGGTCGTTGTAAAGATGCACCAAATTCCCCAGGAGATAGTGCCTCCACATTTTTAACGCCAAAACCACAGCAGCAAGCTCAAGATCATGAGTTGGAAAATGCTGCTCATGGTTCCGAAGTTGGCGTGAGCCATATGCGACCACACGTCCTTCCTGCATCAACACGCAGCTGAGCCCAATACCGGACGCGTCACAATACACGTCGAAGGGCTTGGTTGTATCCTGTTGAGCTAAGACCGGGGCTTTTGTGAGATGCTTCACTAATGCTTGGAACGCTCCTTCACACGCTGTGTTCCAAACATATTTTGTTCCCTTCTTTAGCAATTCTGACATCGGCTTAGCAAGCTTGGAGAAACTCGGAATGAATCTACAATAGTATCCCGCTAAGCCGAGGAAGCTTCTGACTTCATGGACTGAAGTGGGAGCTTTCCATTTCAGCACTTGCTCTATTTTGCTTGGGTCAACCGCAATACCTTCCGCTGAGATGATATGTCCCAGAAATGGCTCATGAACTTATTATCGTCCATCGAGACATATGCTATGTAAGACTTATTTATATTCAACACCTGGCTTGTAAGAAATGATGCTTCACTATTTGACATCACATGTATGAGAGAATGATCCTGGCATACATATGGTATTCACTCGGGTGTTCTTCGGAGAAACCGGGTGTCACATCTTTGTCCCATTCCTCACCATTTCTATGTCACTTGCTCCATTTCTACATTTCTCTCTCCATTTCTATGTCCCATTCTCCATTTCTATGTTCCCTTCTCCACTTCTATGGTTTTTTCTCCATTTCTATGGTTCCTTCCTTCATTTCTATCGTTCTTTCTTCATTTCTATGGTTCCTTCCTCCATTTCTATAGTTCTTTCTCCATTTCTATAGTTCTTTCTATATTTCTACTTCTTTTATAACGTTTCTCTACATGAAAAATGTATGCCATGCATGGAAATGAATTTGAGGGTGTTACAAACCTACCACCCTTAAACTGAATCTCGCCCTCGAGATTCGATAGAGTGGAGAATAGATGAGGGAATTCTGCCTTGAGATCTTCCTCACGCTCCCATGTAGTTTCCGCTTCCCTATGATGGCTCCACTGTACCTTGCACCAACGGATCACATTGTTCCTCGTGACCCTTTCCTTCACGTCCAAAATTTTGACGGGGTGCTCCGCGTAAGTCAGGTCCTCTTGAAGCTCGAGCTCATCCATCGGTACTTGTTCTTATGGTACTCTTAATCACTTCTTGAGTTGGGATACGTGAAACACGTCGTGTACGTCGGAGAGATGCGTTGGCAGCTCTAGTTGATATGCTACTTCTCCTCGCTTGCCCAAAATCTTGAATTGCCCGATGTAGCGAGGTGCTAATTTGCCCTTGACGTTGAACCCTCGTTGGCCTCGGATAGGCGATACCTTAAGATACATGAAGTCTCCAACTTTGAAGGTCAATTTTCTTCGCCTATTGTCCGCATAACCTTTTTGTCGGGACTGAGCAGCCTTCAAATTTTCTCGTATCGTTTGGACTTTCTTCTCGGTGTCTTGCAGCACTTCGGGTCCAAACACTTGGCTCTCTCCGGTCTCATTCCAGAACTGCGGCGTTCTACACCTTCTACCATACAATGTTTCGAAGGGTGGCATCTTCAAGCTGGCTTGGTAGCTGTTGTTGTATGAGAATTCAGCGTACGGCAGGCTCCTATCCCAACTACGCGCATGTTTCAAGGTGCAAGCTCTCAACATGTCTTCCAAAATTTGATTTGTCCTCTCAGTTTGCCCGTCGGTTTGCGGGTGATAAGCGGAGCTGAAATTCAGTCGTGTAAATGGCTTCATGCAGCTTCTTCCAAAACCTAGAGGTAAATTGAGAACCTCGATCTGAATCTATCCTCTTCAGAACTCCATGGAGACACACGATTTGCTCCATATACAGCTCGGCTAGTTGTACAGCGCTGTACTTGGTTTTAACAGGAAGGAAATGAGCTGTTTTTATCAATCGGTCCACGATAACCCAAATAGAGTCGTAACCCGATTGAGTACGCGGCAATCCGATGATGAAATCCATGCTGATGTCTTCCCACTTCCACTCGGGTACTTTCAATGGCTGCAACAGTCCAGCGGGTCTTTGATGTTCGTCCTTCACCCGTTGGCAAGTATCGCATAAGGCAACATATTCAGCTATGTCCCTTTTCATACCATCCCACCAATAACAAGTTTTCAGGTCCTTGTACATCTTTGTACAGCCGGATCACGTGGAACAAAGTAATCCGTTGGTGCAAGGTACAATGGAGCCATCACATGGAAGCAAATAAAATAATAAAGAGAAGAAGAATTAAGGAGAGGAATATAGAAGCAAATAAAATAATAAAAGGAAATAGAAATGGAAAATAGTGAAAATAAATAGAAAAAGGAAAAGAAATTAAAATAAAATAAAAAGGAAAAAATAAATAATATAGCCAAATTTGTCCACCCCCAATTTTTCCACATAATTCCCCAATTTTCCCCAAATTCCCCTCTCCCCTAATTTCCCAAAATTTTCCAAAATTTCCTGATTTTCCCCAAATTCCCCAAAATTCCCCTAGGGGGATTTTCCCCACATTTGGGGGGGGGGGGGGATTTCCCCCCTATTTTGGGCTCACCACTTAGGGGGGGACCCTAATGGGCCCCACCCCTTGGCCGCAGCCCACTAAGGGGGGAAACCCTAGCCGCCCTCCTTGTTGGATTTTTGTGGGCTTTTTATTTATCAATTAATCTCAGCCATTGGTGGAAAATAAATAATAAAATCCATGCCCCTGCTCCCACCTCTTTTAAATTTTAATCTCAGCCCTTGGATAATTGGGTTGCTAAAATTCTAGCCACCCTAGCTCTTTTCCCCCTTATAAATAAGACCCTTCCCCCCCTAGCTGCACCCCACCCCTCTTTTGGCCGCCCCCTCTCCCTTGCTGCCAAGTCACCGCCACCACAACCTTGCTGCCAATAAGGTGTAGGGTGGATGAAACCCCAAATGCTTAATCAGATGTTTCCCATAAGAGTGAGGGTAGTGTCTAAGTCCTCGAGTAGACAGACTATGCTTAATCATTCATAGGACTTCGGTACAAGTCGAGTAGATGGAATCTACTCGCGAGTTAGGCTTGGGACACACGGGATTGGTTCGAGTGATGTGAGATCACATTAGTAAAGAAAATGAGACTAGGCAGGGGCTAGGGCGCAGCAAGAGGAAGTCTTGTGTGCGCAGCCCTGTCTGTGTTGATTGAGGACCGATCCGTGTGCGGCCCTGCTGAACAAGCATTGAATGTACCGAAGGCATATCAGATATATGGGCCCCGGTAAACAGATGTAACCTAAACCTCCGGGCGTCGAGGCATAGCACACCGATTTATAGTTGTAGGTTGAGGGCAGCAAGGTGGAAATCTGCTACCGGCATAGAGAGATGCTCCGTGTAGGGAACCTCCTGTCCGTTTCGGTTCACCGGTTCGACGTTTGGGCTGTTGGGTGAAAGGTTGTCCCGTACGACATCGAGTGAGCAGGCTGTGCAGCTCCACGGGTGGGCATACATGACGTGCTCTTTGGGTATCCCTGCAGGTGTATATCGAGTCGATTTGCCATCCCTCGCGGTGACGAGTACCGCTTGTTCACTGTGTCGTAACGTAGATAAATTATGGAATGTTATGATTCAATTCTTCTGTATGATATAATTGTATTGTTACATGTGTGCCACCAAATGTTGCTCACTAAATTTCAGATTCATGAACTGTTAACTTATGGCTAAAAGATGAACTAAGGATAAACTTTAGGCGTGTCCATTGGCTGAAATCTTACCATCCCATGTTATTGTACTCTACATATAGAGTTTCATGCCTAGGTGAGTCGGTTAAGTCTTGTTGAGCCATCGTGCTCACGGTTGCTGCTTAAGTGTTTTTCAGGTGAGGAGCCACCCACGGACTCGGGGTACGAGTCCACCGGCGAGGGTTACCCTCCGTCGGAGACCACGGCTGGGTGGGAGCCGTACACGCCGCGCTGAGCTGAGTAGTGCAGCTAGTGTGGGTTGCCCTAGGGCAGGGAAACCCACTTTTGCTATATAGGCGGGCGTGAGTTGTATAAATTAGACTTTCGCTGTGTAATAAGGACAGTAGTTTGTAACTGAGTATTGTACTACTTTGTACAGTTTCAGTTTGTTTTCTATGTAATACAATGTGTCCTTATGATGTGTGCTGTCGGGTGTCGCATCGTGTGGCACCACCCTCTGCGATCCTGGATGAGCGGATTCCGGTCCGCCAAAGCCTGGTATCAGAGCCGTACTAGGGATAGCACAGTACTTAAGGACGCTATTACGGGAAAACTTAGGTTTACGGTGAGGATTCGGTAGTGTGCCCAAGTAAGGACTATATTAGCATAGTTACTTAAAGAGGCAAGACTAACATATGTGTTATAATTCTGAATTTTAATTATGTAACGACGCTCCTACGCTCTGGTAAGAATGGTAAGGAACGCCACCGAAAGCGGTTCAATTTCGGTTAGCTACCCTGACGAGGAACGTGGTTCAGGGATAGGTCTCACAGCTTGGTGTGAGACGTTAATATGAAACTCTTAGACTCTTCATGTTCCTGAGTTCATATGAAACGCTGATCCCTAGCGTGCATTAGGCAAGTAAGTGGAGACCCCATCGCGTGGTCAGTAACGCGAGAGTGTGTTCGTCTGGAAATAGCCCAGGAGGACATACGCAGCGCTTGCCATCGGCGTGCCCTGCAGGGCAGTAGGTGGTATCTGTTGGGTTGATAATATTCCCAACCGTGACAACCCGTTCATGACATACTCGGGTTCCCCGTCGTGTGGTGTTGAAACACGATCACGTACCTTGAGACGTGACTTAACTCAAGGACGGCCGTATGATAATGATACGGGCGTTTATATTTAATTTCAAATATGGTCCTGCCTGAAATGGAAACACAACCTTTGAGTGCATCACTATTGTGTGGTCTTCTGCAGGTACTAACCACGTATGTATTCCGTGTAGTAAACATGTGCGAGAGACCATTTAGTGCCACAACTGAGACGTATATGCCGGTATAATCCGGGTAGGATTTTTCTTTTGTGAGGAACATAGTACCGACATATCATAGGCATGTGCATGAAAGATAATGATAACAAGGAATTGAAATCACTAAGTTTCTACATTTAGGATCCTGGTTGGGTAGAAAAATTTGATAGTTGATCGGTGTAGTTCCAAAGGACTGAAAAACAGAGTGCTCTGTTTTAGGCAGCAAGTTTGCTGAACTTTAACAGGGCATAACTCCAAGATAAATTAGCCAATGGAGATGTGGGATATAGTTCATGAAGGCTGTTTAAGCACTCTACAATATTGTTGTAGACTCCAGGGCTGAATCACACCTTAAGGTGGCTTAAATCCCAGAGGAGTGTAAACTGTCCAGAACCAGGACAGATTTAAAAACACTCTCTGGACTGTTCTGTTTTTCAAGCGTAACTTCCTGTAGAAAAATCTGAAATTATCATATGATACATATTTGGAAAGGGTAGGAGATGTGTTAAATCTTTGTAATTCAAAGCTTCTGTATTTTCAGCACGGAATCCAGTAGAAACCAGGGTTGAAAACAGCAACTTCAAAAGGAGGTGCTGTTGAAATTCTTCCAGAAATTCTGTTGACTTTGAATTACCATAACTTTTTAAACAGAGCTCATCTGGGGGCAAATGAATACTCGTTGGAAAGATACTGAAGTTAAATTTAACTTTGGTATTCAACTTGTGTCATGAAGATGCCCAGAACCAGATCAAAATCTGGGATTTGCAGAAACTGGTCATTCTGACAGAGGAATGACAGTTGAACTCATTTGGGAGATTGTTGTACCCTAGGGGGTTTAAGTACGTCCAATGGGGTAGAACATACTCATGAGTGGTTATCTTCAACTAGTGAAAGCTTGAGTATATGCTTTACTCAAGTTTCTTTTTCTAGAGACCATGTTTGTGTCGTATTGAAGATAAAAGGTTGGTATACGCGATGACCAAGCGATAGTAACGTCTCGTAGTGACCAAACCTAGTTGGGGTGAGCTTCCAAAGAGGAGGTTCATCAAGTTGGATTTAACTAGCTTGTATTTGGTCTGGTAATGGTGTAGCTTGTGCAAAGTTATTACATTATCCGCATACGAGATGTATCGCATGTTTTTAATGTCATTATATTTTACGCCTATATTATTGGACTGCACGCAATATGTTGCGGGACTGAAGTTTACTGTCATAGGGTTGCAGATGGTTCGCACTCGGACCACGCACGAGATTGGTGGCTCTAGCCAGCAGGGAGGCGATGACTCCCAGCCACCTGCCTACGACAGCACCCCGCAGCAACAACCACCACCGCCGTCTCCGCTTACCCTAACGGATGTGATAGCAGCACTGGTGGGGAATCGTGAGGAGCAGACCGACCTGCTCCGCATGATTGTGCAGAATACGTCCCAGGCGGGGGGGGGGGGGGGCGTCAAGAGAGGGGCCCTCGTGAGCTCCGTGATGTGACGTACTCGGACTTCATGAGTACGCACCCTCCAGTGTTCACTGAAGCAGAAGAACCACTGGAGGCCGACAACTGGCTGCGGACAATCGAGTCCAAGTTCGGGCTGCTCCAATGTACGGAGCGGCAGAAGACTCTGTTCGCGGCGCAGCAGCTTCACGGTGCCGCTGGTGCATGGTGGGCGAACTATGTCGCCTCACGTCCGGCTGGCGATGCCGTGGAGTGGGAAGAGTTCCGGGAGGCGTTCCGCGCCTATCATATTCCTCTGAGGATAATGAAGAGGAAGTTCCAAGAATTCTTGGAGCTGAAGCAGGGCGGGAGGAGTGCTCATGAATACTCCCGTGCCTTCAACCATCTGGCGCAATATGCGTCGGATTACATCTCCAGCGAGGAGAAGAAGTGGGAGCATTTCTATCGGAGGTTACACCCCGAGATGAAGACACATCTCGCCCAAAGCAATCGCGGCACCTTCAACGACCTCGTCAATGCCACGATAACGCAAGAGGATGATCAGCGGGAGTTGGCAGCTGAGCAGCGGAAGCGCAGCACTCCACCCAGCAGTGGGGGTGGCGCTCCCCAGAAGTACCGCATGGTGTATCGGACACCATCCGGACAGCAGTGGCATCCACAGGCGTCACCTCAACAGTTCAGGGGTCGTTCTTTCCAGGCACCGCCATTCCGACCGCCGATGCCACCACCGCGACCGCAACAACAGCAGCAGCAGCAGCGGATGGCACCCCGGGCGTTTCCAGCGCCACAACGCACCCTGGGTTTCCGTCCGCCAATCAGCGGAGGACCGCGCCGCTACACTTGTTTCACGTGTGGCCAGGCGGACCATTTCACAAAGGACTGTACCCAGGGGCAGCAGAGCAGCGGGCAAGCCCAGTTCCAGGGCGGTGCTCGAGGCCGACCTCCAGTCAAGAAGGTTGGTCAGCAGACTGGGGGCTTTCGCAACCTCGACAATGAGGACGCCCCAGAGGGAGACAACATGCTGGCGGGTATGTTCACTCTCAACGACCAAGCAATCATCATTTTATTCGATTCTGGTGCCACCCACAGTTTTATAAGTGCATCCTATGTAGCTAAGCATCAAATGCAAGTTTTCCCAACCGATTGCACATATATTATCTGCTCACCGGGAGGGAAGACTTCAACAAATATGATGATTCCAAAAGCACCTCTGTGCTTGGGTGGGAAGCTACATCCCACCACCTTGATAATCCTTACGGGGCAAAAGATTGATGCAATCTTAGGGATGTCATGGTTACACTACCATGGCGCTGTCCTGGACACTCGGACACGGACGGTTCATTTAAATTCTCCATTCCACCGTCCGCATTCCATGGTGTTAGACACTCCAGTCCGGGAAGTTTCAGAAATCCATAATACTGAAGCTCTCAAGTTAGAGAACATGCCCGTAGTCTGGGAATACCCCGACGTGTTTCCGGATGATCTTCCGGGTATGCCACCTGAGCGGGATGTCGAGTTCAAGATCGAGCTTGCACCCGGGACTACGCCCATATCACGGAGATCATACGAAATGGCTCCGAACGAGCTGGCTGAACTGAAAGAACAGCTCAATGATCTGTTGAGCAAAGGTTTCATTAGGCCGAGTTCCTCGCCTTGGGGATGCTCGGCGCTGTTCGTGAAGAAGAAGGATGAAACCTTGAGGCTGTGTGTGGACTACCGGCTGCTCAACGCCGTCACCATCAAGAATAAGTACCCACTGCCCCGCATCGACATATTGTTTGATCAACTTGTGGGGGCAAGTGTGTTCTCCAAGATGGACCTTCGCTCTAGATATCATCAGATAAAGATCCGGGCGGAGGATATCCCGAAGACAGCTTTCTTGATGAGATATGGTTTATATTAATATCTCGTCATGTCTTTTGGTCTCACTAATGCTCCGGCACATTTCGTGTATCTCATGAACTTGGTGTTCATGCCGGAGCTGGACAAGTTCGTTGTGGTGTTCATTAATGATATCTTGGTTTACTCCAAGACAGAAGCAGAACACGCCGAACACTTGAGGATTGTTCTTCAACGCCGACGGGACCATAAGCTATACGCCAAGTTCAGCAAATGTGAGTTTTGGATCAGCCAAATAAAATAGCAGCGGAATAGGAATCTTGTGGGCTCCATCACAGGCGTTGCCCCTGGGACTCCGTGAACCTAGAATCCTTCCTCGGGACCAAAGTCTTGGTCATTAAACACCACATCATTCTCTTGACCTGAGCAGCAATATAAACCAACAGAAAGGCAAGTTTGAGTACCGTGGGTACTCAGCAAGTGTGGGAAATTTATGTCATGCATGGCTAGAGCAAGGAGAGGTTGAGCTCATGGTTAAAGCACTACACAATTAATACCTATCACCTTAGCTTATTAAGCACCTACATCACTACACAGGTGAAATGGATCCCAATCCCTCAACCCATCATCATTATCAAGTAAACATATTCTCATCTCCAATGTTAAGCTTCCCGCTTAACATCCACAACTTACCAATTCATCATCCTCTAATCATGAATAAGTCCAAGCCGCTCTTGACCGTGAGCACGGCTATCATGACAGTTTTGACTCTGCAGAGTTTGCACCATTGTACCCACATGTAGTGATTTCATCCCCCATTGCCGGGTGGACTAAAAGAACCTCCATTATGCCAGTGGTCGCGAACCATATTCACACTTTGCATGTGTGTACCCAGGAGATCACTACGTAGCCTTTACAAAGGGATTCCCGACGAGCGTGGGTCCTTTGAGGTTTCACCCCTAACAGCATACAAGAGGCTCCAACCCTGTTGCAGTGGCCCCCTCTTGAACCTTGCGGTTCATATGGTAGTCCAGCTGACACCTATTCCCCGCACCATCCAAAACACCCATACTACGCCGGGGATACACCTAATTAATTGGCCAAGCTGCCCCATCTCAGCATGTGGTTGGCACGGTAAAGCCAGGTTACATGCTCCATGAAACGGTCCTTAGGATCCAGGCAAGTACTAAACACAAACCCGAGTGTCGTGCACCCAGCAACAACCAAATCATCCAACTTGCCTCGATTCCTACCTCTACACAACTCATAATATCTCATTCAAGAGTAAGGTAAATAAATTGATGATCTCATATCCCAATTATCCCATTCTAAGCATGGCTAAGCATAAGCATATAAATAAATGACATGATAAAATAAATCCCAACCCAAGCTACAAGGAAACAAGGTAATGCAATTATAGGGAAACTTCCTAGCATGGGTTTCATATTTCAATTGACAATGCAAATCATTCTATCTACACATCCTAGTATAGGATCAAAGTGGTCAAGGACACTTGCCTTCTTCCTGCTGCTCTGAGAATGGAAAGTCTTGGTCTTGGAAGGGGAGAACTTGCTCTGGGGCAGGTTCTACTCATGCCAATACACATAGCAAAAGAAAACAACAATCCATAAGACATAGTTCACACTTTCACTTCATGCAAACCACACATACATACCTATGAAAGTCATTCACATTTCTAAGTGTTGTGGTTACTCTACATGTGTTGATTTTTGACCTACCTGCACTTTTAAACATATGTATATGATTTCTAACTTTTGTATTCAGATTTCTATTTGCACACTATATATGAATTTCCAATTTGAACAAATCCTTTATATTTGATTAATACACTTCTTAGCCACAAAGTTTGCATGAAAGGCAATTCCCTACTCAAAATAGGTTTTCAGATCTTCTACAAAATCCTAAATTGAAGCTTTTGGATTTCGAGAACTCATTTATCATTTTCTAATTATGCATACTTATTTTCCTATATTTTCAGATTTATTTTCTAGGCCTAAAGGTGAACTTTATTATGAAAAATAGTAAGACACATCATTTAAACAGAATAGGTTCTGACCTAAAATGTTCAGTAATATATATTTGAACTTCCTCTCCGATGTAGAACAAATTAAATTTATTTTACTAGTTTTTAGAATTATTTCCTAGCCTAAAATGTGTCTCTAGAGAAAATGAAAATAAGCAACACTTAGGCAGATTTCATTTCAGCCTAAAATCTACTTTTAAATCATTCTAAAGTTTTCCAAGTGCTAGGAGAGTTTAAATATGAATTTGCACATATGTTTGCCTTATCCTTTAAATTTAAATCCTAGTCACATATTCAAATTTCTGAATTTAATATCATATAGGGTCAAAAGGTAAATCCACCCTACTGCAGGGTTTAATTTACTATTTCATAAATTTCCAGGGGTATAACTACACATAACAGAGGGATTTTCCTAATTTTTATTAAGTCCAGGGGCTAAAACTGATTTGTAAATGAACTTACACGAATTTCTTAAGTTCCAGGGGCTAGATCAGAAGTTTACGGGGTTAGCTCGTGTTTTCCGAGATCCCCAGGGGGTAGCGCGTAAGAATACCGGCCTTTATAATGCGGGGCTGACGTGGACCGTCCGATTTAATACAGACGGCTCAGATTAGATCGCCGAACCAGTACGCGTGGGTTTTATTTCTACCGTGCGATTTAAAATAGACGGCCCTCAAGGGGCCACGTCGCCGTGGCCGGCGCGGGGATGGCGATCTCGCCGGCGCAGCCTCGGCTTTTGCGGCTACACGTTAGAACTCGCATCTTTTTGCATGGATCGGCTGCGGAGGGGTAGGGGATGCTCACCGAGGGGTTTTCCTGCACTCGGAGGCCCTGGAAGTCGGTCGGCGGCGAGCTTCAAAGGTGATGGTTATCGGTGCACGTCGGAGTGGCCGTTGGGGCGCAAGACACGTCCTTTCCTTCACCTGCAGGGCTCCCCGGCGGTGGTGGAACGTGATCAGCACGTTAGATCAGGAAATTGGAGCAAGGATCGAAGGAAATTGGCTGTAGGAGCTTCGGTTCTCACCGGAGAGAAAAACGGCCGATCGGGGGGGGGGGGGACAGGGCGATTGTCAGCATTTAAATAGGCGAGGGAGGGCGGCGGTCTGTTGAGATCATGTTGGGGGCGTCCGCGACCGGAAATCGGGGCTGGGAGCGTGGGTTCTGGGGGGTTGTTTTGATCAGGCGCGAGAGAAGAGTCCGGGGTCGGGTGGGGCGCGCGGGAGGTGAGGGATGACACGCGGGTCCCACGTGTCAGTGAGAGGAAGAGAGGGGCGCGGGTTTGGGCTGGCGCGGGGGGGGGGGGGGGTCTTGGGCCGGCTGGCGGGTTTCTGCCCAGTGCCCGGTTGGGGTTTTCTTTTTCCTTTTCTGTTTTCATTTGAATTTGAATTCCAATTTGAATTTGAATTTCTGCACCACATGCAAAACGTCCAAAAATTTTTAAATTCCCCTCTTTAGCAGGTTTTGGGGTGTTACAAAAGATAGCTGAAATGAGCCATTCCCAAATTTCTCCCAAAATTTCTAAATTCCCCAATTCCCAAAAAGGGGAATTTCCCCACATTTTGGGGATAAAATCCCCAAGGCTGCCGCACCACAAGAGATAAGTTTGTAAGATCCAAAAAAATTGAATAGGATTCTTATTTGAGCTCTAATTGAGTAGGACTCTCCTTTTCCCCCTTATAAATATAACCCCACCCCCTTGGCCGACCCCTCTCTCTTTTGGTCTTCCCCCCCTGCTGCCAAGCCCCCTTCCTTGCTGCCAAGTCGCCAAGTTTCCCCCTTGCCGGAATTTGGCCGCCGTCGAGCCCCGTCAGGCCTCACCGTCGCCGGAGAAGAAGCCCGACGATCTGTCCTGCACTAATGTTCCATAGAAAAATTCCCTGCTGCTGCCATTGCTAGAAGGAAGGCCCTGCCACCAAAAGGAAGTGAGGTAGGTCCCCATTACCCATTTTACGACGTCGCCGCTGTTTCTACGCATCCGTTTTCTTCGCAGAAACTTTTTCATGTTGACAGATCACGTTTTGATCGGTTTTTGACGGTGGAATTGATCTAGATCTTGAGTCAAGATCATCACCACGTCTACACTTCATCCCAGCACCCTTGTTCATCATAAAACCCAATGAAAGCCCATTAAAAGATGCAAGAACACGTACAAACTGATTTAATAAAACAGCACCATAGGATTTGCATTCATCTACACCATTGCATCTTAAGTAAAGTTTGTGCATGATGATTGATCGCTGTAAATTTTGTATGTGCGTGATCGTGAGTAGAAGAACAAGCTCAAGAGGCCATATACGTGGAACTAACGCACCAAGACATCGAGACGCTCAAACAGCAAGAACCACGGGAGCAAGGCAAGTGCCCCTTGACCATATTGATCCCATGTTTTGAAACTGTTTTGTTTGCGAAAACATGTATGCTTGAGTCAACTTGATGGGACACCCTTTTATAGGAGTTTACTAGTTTTTTTAACCATCCTTGTCGCAGGCAATGTTGATGAGTCGGGTATGGTCGTTTTTCCTTTTTGCTTCACATAATCTACGGGATACGGGAAGCTGAATTAAAACATGGATAGCTACTGCACTCATATGAATAAAGATGATGAGAACTTGATGATGATAATGAGCATGGAATCGGGGGAGTTCTAGGCAAGCTTGGTTCGTGGATGTTGTTGAATGAGATGGTGGTTTACTTACCGTAGATCTAAGGACCGGTTCATGCCAGCACATGCCAGGGAAACAGTGCCACCACAAGGTCAAATATGGGTGCGGCTTAGCTGACTAATTAGGTGTGTTGCTAGCTTGTTATGGACCGTGGATGGCGCGGGGAATGGGAGTCGAGAGAGGACTGCCCTGGCAACTGCATGGCACAAGAGGGGGCCCGTGGGTGGGAGAATGGTGATTCGAGCCTGCCGGTGAAACCTCAGTGAGTCCATACATCTAGTAGCCCCTTTGTAAAGGCTATTTTGTGATCTCTTGGCCATACACCGACGGTTATGTACTGGTATAATGGAGGTTCTGCAGTCGCCGACGGGTTACGAAATCACGAACTTGTGGGTAAAGTGGTGCCACCTCTGCATAGTGTAAAACTATCATGATAGCCGTGCTTCTGGTCACAAGCACCTGGCCAACTCACATGATTAGAGGGAAAACATGGGATGGATATTCGGTATAGTTATTGTATGGTCATTGGGATTGGTTTTGGAACTGTTTTGAGTCATGAAAATGAGTTTGGTTTCAGTTATGTGAATATGAGATGGTTATGAATATTTATGAGTATGAGATGAACTTGAGAAAGATTAATGGTTGGTTGAGACTTGAGAAAAGGTGATTTATGATGAAAGAATGTTGCTTATTTACTTGGTTATATTGGGATTAAATTCATCTAGACTTAGTTGCTGTTTTTATCATGTTTGTGAAATAAAATTTGCTTGCTGCAATGAGTCTTTTTATTCCATACCTTGTTGTAAGCTACATGTCATACTTTTCCCGCACTTGCTGAGTACGACATGTACTCACCCTTGCATTACCACATAAATATCAGCTACAGGAGATGAGTACTTCGAGGACCATGTGGAGTAGTAGGCGTGAGAAATACCGTCAACATGCCTGTGGAGTTGAAGACTGGAGCCTGCTGTTTAGTTATTTCCACTGTCGTTTAAAGACATCCGCTGAAAGAATAAGTTAGAGATTAATGAGTGAGACATTGAGTCTTTGTAATAAAGTACTTAAACACTATTTATTCGTGGTTATATTCTGAATTCAGTTTGTGGATTACATGTGTATGTGTGATGAACATCCTGGGCACACATATGCATTCACTTGGTTCTATTTTCGGAACCGGGTGTCACACGTGGATGTGCTTCACGTTAGGAACATAAATCGTTTTCCCTAACCAAAGCGTGCCATTCTCCTCTTCTTTGAAATCCTTCTCTATCCCTTGTCGGAATCTTTCCTTGATTTCCTTTATTTCCTCATTCGTTGCTTGGCTATCTTGTATCTCTTGTTCCAGCGTTGAGTTCAGTTCTACCACCTCCATCTCATTCAAGAACCCAAGATGTAATCGTTCGAACTCCTTGCGCAGCTCGAGTGGCAGATCCCGAACCGTGAGTTGGTGGCATGCTCCCTTTCGGCTCAACGCATCAGCTACTACATTGGCCTTTCCATGGTGATACTTGATTCCAACATCATAATACTTGATGAGTTCCAACCATCGACGTTGTCTCAAATTCAGACCTGTTTGCATGAATATATACTTGAGGCTTTTGTGATCCGTGTAGATTTCACATTAGTGACCAAAGATATAATGCCTCCAAATCTTCAAGGCATGTACCACGGCTGCAAGTTCCAGGTCATGTGTGGGGTAATTCAGCTCATGTTTCTTTAATTGTCTCGATGCATAGGCTACCACTTGGCATCCTTGCAAGATCACACATCCAAGCCCTTGTCTTGATGCGTCACAATATATATCGAAACTCCTGCTCACATCTGGAAATACCAAAACCGGCGCTGTTGTTAATGTCTTCTTTAGCTTCTCAAAGCTGTTTTGACATGCTTGTGTCCAATGAAATGCTTTCCGCTTCATCAGCAATTCTGTCATAGGCTTCACTATTTTGGAGAAATCCTTGATGAACCGGCGGTAGTATCCATCCATCCCAAGGAAACTCTGAATATCCCTGACATTCTGCGGTTGGTTCCACTTCAAAACATCTCTCACATTTCCAGGATCAACCGATACTCCTCCCTCAGAGATGATGTGGCCTAGAAATGATATCTCCTTTAGCCAAAACCGACACTTGCTGAACTTGGCATACAATTGATGCTCTCGCAGTTTTTACAATGTCAATCTCAAGTGTTCTTCATGTTCTTCCTCGCTTTTTGAATACACCATGCTGTCATCGATGAAAACCATGATGAACTTGTCCAAGAACTCCATGAATACCTTATTCATGAGGTACATAAAGTATGCGAGTGCATTCGTCAACTCAAAGGACATAATCGTATATTCATACGAACCATACCATGTTGGAAATGCAGTCGGAGGGCTTAATCTTCAACTGGAAGTATCCCGACCGAAGTTCAATTTTGGAGAAAATTCGGGCACCTTTCATTTGATCGAATAGGTCATCTATGCGGGGCAGCGGGTACTTATTCTTGATCGTCACCTCGTTGAGAGACCTATAGTCCACAAACATGCTTTGGGTTCCATCTTTCTTATCCACGAAGAGCATGGGGGCTCCCCATGGTGACGAGCTTGGGCGTATAAAACCCTTATCTAGCTGCTCCTGAATTTTCTTCTTGAGCTCCACTAGTTCATTAGTAGGCATCCTATATGGCCTGTTTGCTATAGGTGCAGTTCCGGGTACTAAATCAATGGCAAATTCAATGTCGCGGTCAGCTGGCATACCTGGAAGTTCTTCTGGGGACACATCTGAATATTCTCGAACTACAGGAATGCTTTCCAATGTCGGTTCTTCAATGTGGTACAGCACTGCTTTCTCCGTTGTAGGTTGGGCTGCCTCGAACTCAATACGAGTACCGTGCTCACTCGTCAACTGCACGATCCTCTGAGCACATTGAATTACTCCATTGTACTTGCTTAACCAGTCCATTCCAAGTATTATGTCAATCCCTTGGTAATCCAAGACGATAAAGTTGGCAAGAAAGTCTACCCCCTTACTTAAGGCTTACTTCCAGAATAGCATTCAAAATTGAAAGAAGAGATTCCCCAACTATATGCATCAAGGTATATGAGACTAAGCAACTCCTTTTATTAATTTTAGCCTATATGAGGATGTGAAGAAGTGCCAAAGCATCTCACATCTCTCTACTATGTGTGGATGTGGACACTCGCTGAAGTGTCCCACAACTCACACCAAGCACACAAATCAAGCAATCATCATAAAAAAATTCAGCACACCGCTCTTATTCAAGCTACTGCGATCTAAGCGTTCCTATTACAACTTTATTCAATGGGAATCCTAAATTTAATCGTGAGAGCCGGTGCTGTTCTCTCCGTGTGACGGGGGTGGTCCATACATGGGCGCGCCATGGTGAGTCGGCAGTCCATGTAGGGATAGATGACGCTGGTTCTCCATTTGTTCCCGTGTTGGCACGAGTCTCCTCTTGTTTTTCCAGCAAGTACAGCTTCTTGCGTAGGTAACGGATCTCTTCTTGTGCACTTGCATAGCGGTTTCCTAATTCCACGAGCAACCTCTGATACTTGTCAGCAGCTTGTGGGTTGGAAACAGCTCTTCCGATAGGGTGCGGCTCAAAGATAGTGTTCTCAAGCTGCTCACGTAAGGCGTAGCACAGTCCCGTGAGTGCATCCCATGCAGCATCATCAATAGCTGCTGCCCTTGTAGCTCTCCATGTGGGTGTGAAATCCCGAGTGACAACCCTACCGTTAGATAGGATGGTTACCTCGGCCTTTCACTCTTCATGTCCGAGACTCTAAGTATAAGCTGCAGCAATCTAGGGACTCCTTAAGATCCTTGGATATGTGTCCTCCCTCCATCCCGTCGGACCGGAATTCTTGAACTGAACGGATGGCCCGTTCATCACCTTCATCCTCGGCCTCAGCAAGGGGTGGCTACTCTTCGGATTCATCTCCTTCTGACATAGTTTCATGAGGCTCCGCTGGGTATAAGCCCTTATGAAAGTCCTCCTGAGGTGCGTACCAATGCTGCGGTTCTTGTGGATCATCTTCCATGTTGTATTTGATTGGTTCCACCTCATAGGGATCCTCTTCCTCATGCATAGAGCTACTGACTTCATCTTCCTCATGAGGTTCCATCTTCACCTCCTCCCAATATGGTACATCGGACACCTCGATGGGGTTAAGTGCACTCCCAAGTGGTGGTGGACGAGTCCTTATGCATTGCGAGGACCCGACGGTCTCGACTAGCGCGGATCACGCTAAGGGGTGCTGCGTTGCACAGCACCGGATAACACACAAAAAGGTACAAATCGGAAGCAAAAGTTTTATTACGTAAAAGTTTTTATGAACATGTTTACAACAAAACACGTGAAGTACACACTCATGGGCGTAGACTAAGCAAAAGAGGTCATGTTCAGATCGTGAACGTGTCACCCCCCCCCCCTAGCACACACACACACTAACAAGGGGGCGTGCACGGCTCCCACTCAATGGTCTATCCGTCTTGGGGGTCTGTCTCCTCGTCCGGAGCTTCCTCCGCATAGCACCATGCAAACGCTTCAAACACATGCAGTGAGCACGATGACTCAGCAAGACTAACCCGTCTTCCCTACACATGAAACTCTACATGCTGGGTTTGCAGTGTATAATGGAATGTAAGTTGCAAAGGACACGCCTAAATAGTTGAACCTTACTTTCAAGTTTTAGGAACAGATTGTGGCGAACCTTGTGCTAATACATATAAGAGAGCCGCAATCAAACAAGAAACGCGTTTCTATCACGTGCTTTGCCCAAGGATGAAAAGAACTTTAATTAGCTCTAAACTACAACAAGTCATTAGCAGCCAAGATACATCTTTAAATCAGCAACCTTTTAACATGACACTAGCCTGTTCTTTCTACGTCACGGTACAGTGAACAAGTGGTACTCACTGAGCGCGAGGGATGGCGATTATAATTGATTTACACCTGCATGGTTACCTGAATAACCCGTCATGTACGCCCGTACTCGATGTTGCCTACAGAAACCATCGCGGACGTCGCACGCAACCACCTTCCATCCATCAGCCAACTGTTGAACCGGTCCTATCGCCCCGAGCAAGAGGTCTCTGCGCGCACATCCGCTGTGCCGCCAGCCAATTTACACCTCATGCTCTCAACCTACTCTGTGGACGACAAGCTATGCCTCAACAGATCGCAACCCGAATTACATCGGTTTCCCTGTTCCCATATATCCGGTAGGTCTTTGGTACTGTTCTAGCTTGTTCAACAGGCCCACACACGGCTTGATCCTCTATCGACACAAGCGGAGCTATGGCACCCAGGCCCCAAAGTCCTGCTGCCCTTACTCTACGATCTGTCTCATTTTTCTTTCCACGTGTTCCATTTGCTATCTCTAACCGAGTGGTGTGACTCTAGACTATTTCGCGATCATGCGAGGACCCCACGGTCTCGACTAGCCCGGATCACGCTGAGGGGTACTGCGTTGCACAGCAACGGATCACACACAAAAAGGTACAAAGCGGAAGCAAAAGTTTTATTACAATAAACTGTTTTTGAACATGTTTACAACAAAATACGTCAAGTCTACACTCACGGGCATAGACTAAGCAAAAGAGTTCACGCCCAGCCCGTGAACGTGTTCCCACTAGCACACACACACACACACACACACACACACACACACACACACACACACACTAACACGGTGGCCTGCACGACTCCCACTCAACGGTGTCGCCCTCTTGGGGGTCCGTCTCCTCCTAGGGAGCCTCCTCTTCATAGCACCCTGCAAACGCTTCAAACACAAGCAGTGAGCACGATGGCTCAGCAAGACTCACCCGTCTTACCTATACATGAAACTCTACATGCTAGGTTTGCAGTGTGTAATGGAAAGAAAGTTGCAAAGGACACGCCTAAATAGTTGAACCTTACTTTCAAGTTTTTAGCACAAGTCGTGGCAGAACCTCATGCTAGGGTACATAAGAGAGCCGCAATCAAACAAGAAACGCATTTCTCTCATGTGCTTTGTCCAAGGTTGAAAAAAAACATTAATTAGCTCTAAACTACAACAAATCATTAGCAATCAAAGTACATCTTTCAATCAGCAACATTTTAAAATGACTCTAGCCTGTTCTTTCTACGTCACGGTACAGTGAACAAGTGGTACTCACTGAATGCGAAGGACAGCAGTTATAATCGATTTACACCTGCAGGGTTACCAGGATAACCCGTCACATACGCCCGTACTTGACGTTGCCTACGGCAACCACCACGGACGTCGTATACAACCACCTTTCATCTATCAGACAAGTGTTGAACCGGTCCTATCGTCGCGAGCAAGATGTCTCTGCATGCGCATCTGCAGTGCCGCCAGCCGATTTACACCTCATGCTATCAACCTACCATCTGGACGACAAGCTATGCCTCAACAGATCGCTACCCGATTTACATCGGTTTCCCAGTTCCCATATATCCGGTAGGTCTTCGGTACTGTTCTAGCTTGTCCAACAGGCCCCCAAACGGCTCGGTCCTCAATCGACACAAGCGGAGCTATGGCACCCAGGCCCCAAAGTCCTGCTGCCCTTACTCTCCGCTCAGTCTCATTTTTCTTGCCATGTGTTCCATTTTCTATCTCTAACTGAGTTGTGTGCCTCTAGCCTATTCTCGCGAGCAGTTCCAACTACTCGACTTGTACCAGATCCTACACTATCTTAGCATTTCAGTGGCTACTAGAGGTTTAATACCTAAGACCAAAATGCTGGTTCTCTTGGCTATGCAATTGGGTTTTCAAACAAGATTCTAATGCACAATTGAAGTGGATACTCAATGTAAGTTCTTAAAACAATAAAATTTTAAAACTGCTAATGCAAATTGGAGCTTGCCTTGCTGCTGGTCGTATGCTAGCTGTTCCTCCTTGGTGATGAAATCCAACACCTCCGGCTCCTCTTCAACCTTAGCGACTACATGAGATAACATATATATGTGTCAATTTAAATGCATACAAGTTTGAGGTTGATATTGGTAAGACTCTAAGTATATCTAGACAGGCCCAATGACTCTGAATTTTTTTTTTGGTTTGGATACGACCTAAACAAAGAATCGGCCAGATTTCATTTGAAGCATAGCTCATTTGAGTCTTGCACAAATAAATGTGTATTTGGCCTTAATTAGAGCTCTTAGGGTGTTCTAATGATTTTCATGGATCAAGCCACGACTTTCTGGAAACTATATTTTCATAGGGTTCCAATGGATATGGTTTCATCTAATTTGAATATTCCTAGCAAAAGATATAGCTAAACAAGTTCAGAGAAAATCTGAAAAATGTTTCTGAACATTTTTCATTTTCTCTCGAACAGTTTTATTAATCACAACATTAGGTGGATCAAATGAGCTCTAATGGACCTGAATTTTTTATGGTACCTCAGGGATATTATAATAAACATCCTGGCAAAATTTCAAAATTTTCCACTAAAGGGTTCTCCATATAAAATTCTAAACAGTTTAAATTTTGAAGAATTAATTTTGGAGAATCAAATATTTTCATAGAGTGAAAATTGATTTTATGGAAATTACTCGGAGATCTGAATCCAACAAAATTTGGTGCACTCAATTTGGAGTTTCCTAGCCAAATATATGTGGGTTTGATGTTTGAACTAGAAACTGAAATTCGGGAAAAGTTTAAATCCCTGCCCGTGGGTCCGGAGGTGCGTGTCGGCTCCTCAGCGGCTTCCGCACGGGGCCACTGAGTCCTATGTGCGCATCCACAGACGATCCGGAGTTGCAAACCAATCCCCTATTTAAACCCGTACTAGCTGACGTGTGGGGTCGGGGGGTCGTCTTCAACATTCCGCCCTCCCGCGCGCCTGCGCCCGAGCTCGCCGGAACCTAACATTCTGGCCATCTCCCGAGCTCCGGCTGGCCGCTAGGGCCTAACCTGACACGCTGAATTCTCTGGTGAAGTTTCCCCATGCCGGCAAGGTCTCCATCCTATTCTGCGATAGTGCAACGGCTCGGCTTCACTCCGGCAGCATCGTCCGCCACCTCTAACCCGTCACCCACTGAGGTTTTGAGCTCTACAGCACCAGTGTGACGTGTAGATGCTCGACATAAGCTCAAGCTAGCTCCGGAGAGGCTCTAAGTAAGCTCACACCGTGCGCACGACAGCTCCCGCCGTTGGCGCCGGTAGCAAAACTCAAAATAGGCTGTCTGCAGGGGTTTTCATGCTAGCGTTGCGAAGGAAAGTTGTTCACCACGGAGTATAGCTCATTTGTGTGCAGTTTGAGGATCTCTAAACTATTATGGGGCGGGAATTTGGAACATCCATACCCGAAGGTCGGTTTACACCGAGTGGAAGGAAAATCCAAAATTCATCGCCGGTGATCAACCACTCGGGGTACGGTTTTGAGGTGAGCAACACTAAGTCCTTACTCGTCTTGGGATGCCTTGGCTTGGGCGTGACACGTTCCCATTAGGGCTGTCCACGAGAGCCCGAGTTGAGGAATAACTTTGGGTCGCCGCAAAAACTTGCGGTATCGGTTGGGGAAACCCAGACTCGGCTGGTTCTTGTGACGGGGAGGTAGAAGGAGGAGCTAGGGTACCGTTTTGCAGCTCAGGAACGCCTTGCATGCACAGTGGCGTGGTTCCGGTCGAGTTGCGACGGCGGCAGTGTTCTCGGTCGGCTTGCTCAAGTGTGAGGCTGACAGTGGGTCCCACTATCTGAATTTGTCCTCACAAATTCAATTTCTACACTTGCAAATTTGTGAGACCATCCTGCCCTCTAAAATTTGATCAATGAAAATTTTTGGATTTGGTTTGTGAAAGCATCAAACTGTAGATTTTGTTTGAATGAATTTGTAGCAAATATGAACTGAAATTCAAATCTGATTTGAATTTAGCCAAAATAGCTCATGTCAAGATCAACTCCAAATGGAGTGAAAATTAGTGTCTGAGCTCACAAAAATGTGCTGAGTGTGAATATGAATCCTACTTTTGAATTCATGTGGTGAAAGGAGTTTGAATTGGAATGTAAGTTGAAACTAGCTTTTTTTCTAATTGTACCCAAAAATACCTCAAAAGGTTTTGGATTTGGGTGAAATTTGGCATGGGTATTCCTCATAAGGTTTAGGAGTTTTTCATATGCTCAACCCTTACATGATGCATGCGGGAAATACCCCTTTTGCATTTTTTGAGTTTATCTTCTAATGACATTCTTGATGGTGGTTACTTGCTCTTCAAATGTGTTCATATGATTTCCTCAAATGAGGTGAGTGTGGTGTGATGAACACTTTTAGCAAATGAAAAACTTGGGCCGTTACATTCCTCCCCCTTAAAAGAATCTGATCCCGAGATTATAAGGTAAAAATGAGAGAGAAGATGATGGAAAATTACCGGGTGTGCGACGTTAAAAAGTCAGGGTAGTTAGCGCGAAAAAATCCTTCGCTCTCCCATGCTGCTTCATCCTTGGAGTGATTACTCCACAAAACATTATAGAACCACAACGTACGGTCGCGTGTGGTTCGGTCCTTTATGTCGATGATCTGAACCGGTCCTTCCTGATACATGAGATCCGGTTTCAGTTCCTCGGTATTCCCCAGCTGAATGGTAGTTGAAAACTTGAGGCACTTCCTCAGCTGAGAAATGTGGAAGATGTCGTGCACACTGGAGAATGTCGCTGGTAATTCCAGCTGGTATGCATGTAATCCACATCTTTCCAGAATCTAGAATGGACCGATGAATCTGGGTTAATATAAACTTTGACAAGTGAGCCTCGTAAAAATTTTCTTCCTCAATTCCGGGTGACGGGGTACGACGATTCTGTCCTTGAACCACAGGATGCCGTCTCTGTCTTTATTGAAACATTTCAGTTCCCCATTGTTTATACGTCTCCGCAAATGTGATATGCCCTTGTCCTGTTTCTGGGCTGCCGCTATCTCTTCACGAATAGTGGGGATAAAAGCTAGGATGTAGAGAGCTCCATGGAAACCACATGCAATGGTGGCTCGCTCTCTTCCAACGGAGTGATGGTCAGATTATGAACATGTGACTTGCGACTCAGCACATCCTCCACCACGTTTGCCTTGTCGGGAGTGATAATGGATCTCTATTTCATACTCCTTTATCAGCTCCAACCATCTTATCTGCCTCATGTTCAACTCCTTCTTAGTGAATATGTACTTGAGGCTCTTATGGTCGGTACATAAATGTACGAGGTTACCGAGTAGGTAGTGCCTCCACATCTTGAGTGCGAGCACCATGGCAGCGAGCTCTAAGTCATGAGTTGGATAGTTTTTCTCATGATTACTGAGCTGTCGTGACCCATACGCGACCACCCTTCAGTCTTGCATCAGCACACATCCAAGCCCAATGCCGGATGCATTGCAGTACACATCGAACGGTTTTGTTGTGTCTGGCTGCACCAAAACAGGTGCTGATGTTAGGTGCTTCACTAATGCCTTGAACGCTGCTTCGCATGCTGGACTCCAAACATATTTGGTAGCCTTCTTCAGCAGCTCGGTCATAGGCTTGGCAATCTTTGAGAAGTTTGGAATGAACCTCTGATAATATCCCAAGAGTCTGAGGAAACTCCGTACCTCATGGACTGACCTCGGAGACTTCCAATTCAGCACGTGTATAATCTTGCTCGGGTCTACATCGATGCCCTCTGGTGAGATAATATGCCCGAGGAAAGGTATTCAGAATTCACACTTGCTGAATTTTTGCGTATAGCTTGTGATCCCGCAGTCGTTGCAAGATTATACGCAGGTGCTTCTCGTATTCTTGCTCCGACTTGGAATAAACCAGTAGGTCATTGATAAAGACCACGACAAACTTGTCCAGCTCCGTCATGAATACCGAGTTCATCAAGTACATGAACTGAGCTGGAGCGTTGCTGAGGCCAAGGAACATGACAAGGTACTCATAAAGCCCGTACTTTGTCGAAAAGCTGTTTTCGGGATATCCTGAGCCCGTATCTTAATCTGATGCTACCCTGATCTTATTTCTATCTTGGAAAAAGATCCTTGCATTGACCAACTGATCAAACAACATGTCGATCCGTTGTAACGGGTACTTGTTCTTGATTGTCACAATATTAAGCAGACGAAAATCAACACTAAGCCGTAGTGTTTCGTCCTTCTTCTTCACAAACAATACTGAACAACCCCAAGGTGACGAACTCAGTCGTATGAAGCCTTTGCTCATAAGGTCATTCAGCGGTATATTCCACTCTGCCCATTCATTGGGTGCCATTTTGTACGGCCTTCGTAAACTCGGTGGTGTTCCCGGCGCAATTTCAATCTTGAACTCTACGTCCCGTTCGGGCGGCATGCCAGGTAAATAATTGGGAAACACATCCGGATATTCACGTACCACCTGAATGTCCTCTATCTTAAAAGTTTCCGAGTGGTTCAATATTGCAATCTGTTGCCGACTGGCGCCCAGAACTAATGTATGAAGACCGTGCTGCGGGATGTTGAGCTTAACGGTTCGAGAACTGATGTTGAGAACCGCATTGTGGTAATTTAACCACGACCTCCCCAAAAATAATGTTGATCTTCAGACCCCCGAGAATAATGAGGGTCGTGGGTTATAGTCTAACCCGCAAGCAAAGAGGTGCTCGGAAGAGAACATCACTTGCTGTAATGTTGCCCTGGGAGAAGATATGAGGTATTGACTCTTTGTAAAATGGTTTGGAGCTGATGTTGTGCCAAAAAAATGGTTAACAAAATTATGTGTGGCACCAGAGTCAAAGAGAATTAATACCGGTAGCTGATTCAGAGAAAACATATCTGCTAATGCGGATTCTCCTTCCGGAACATCATCACTCACTGTGTAGTGAATGTTGCCACTTGTCTGCCCTCTTTTCTGCAGATATAGGCTCGGGTCTGAATATTGAAAGTATGATGACCCGCAGCCTTGAATTCCATCCGGACAATACCTAGCATAATGGCCCCTCCGACCACAAGTGAAGCATGGATGTCTCTCCGGTTCTTCGCTAACATGTGGCTGGAAGCTAGGTACATATAGCTGCAGCGATGGATCACATACAACCGTCTGATGCTGCTGCTGTGGAGGTGGTGCAAGTTTTGGTACTTGACCAGCTATCAACCTTTGAGGAGTTGATCGTATAGAGGCCTCTATATTTCACCAATTGGCGTTCGGAACCAACCGATACTTTTGGGGCACATAACTTGTGCTAGCCTGCACGATATCACTCATTTTCCTTTTCTCTGTATAGAACAGATTTTGATGCACTAAATCCAGATTTCGATCCAGATAAAAGCATTTTCATGTGAAATCCCAAAATTCTAGCAAGTGGAGCTGCAAATCACACCGAGAAAATGAGGGGAAATTTAAATTTTTGAATACAAAGGTGTGAGGTCCAAATGCTAACGTAAACGGGCAAAAATGTCCAAACACGGAGACCTAAATCTACCATTTGATTCTCCACACATCCGATAGTAGACCGGCAAATTTTTAGCTCATTCAGACAGTATTTCCTATTTGTTGGAATTAAAACGGGCGACAACTTGAATTTGAATATAAACTTCAGTTTAAAATTTCAACTTCACCGAAATTCAAATTTTAGTGCCCCATTGTGTTCCTCACATTTCTTTTGGCCTATCCTCCATGTTTGATTAAAGTTGGAGCTTGTTTGCTATTTTAAATGGAATTGGGGGATAAGGGGGAGAAGTGGACCCCACATGTCATACGGAGGAGGCTTCAACCGACTCTGTTTCACCGTGTGACCGCCACCTCCCGACGTCCAGCGCCCGACCTCCTCTTCTCACGCCACCTCCTGCTCAGGGGAAACCGGTGACCGAAGGAATAAGCTTGTAGCTTCTGCCATGACCCGTTTCTTCCCGTCACACTGTTCACCTTCTCCTTGCACAACCGAAGCAAACTCGCACACGCTCCCGACACACTTCGGCTAACCGGCGCCCTGGCGCTAGAACCATTTCATGGTGAACTATCTACATCAAAGAGGACCATCTTCATCCACTCAAACTCACGGTGCAAACTTCTCCTCCTCTCGTGCAACATCGAGAACGAATTTTGCTTTTTAGTGATTCGGTGTTCATAGGACTGAGCCACACAAATCTTCAGAATTCATCGTAATCAGTTCACCATCACTTAGGCCGAGCTGCAAACATTATCTAGACACTCCCACGCTTCTCTAGGATCAAGAACCATCGAATTTCATCGAGTTTTGGCGCTGTTCTTCGAGAATTTTGAGCCGGCGCCGGTTTTAGCCCTAGGTCACCGATGAGCTCATATTTGCAGCCTCTTTTGAGCTGATTTGAACACATGCCGATGATGAGGATGCCACCACGGTTCTATAGGAACAAGAACCGAAGAGTTTGAGCCACTGTGGAGGGAGTGCAAGGTTTCCGAAGGTTAGCCGCCGCCGCCTGTCGCTGATGGGTTTCCGGTGACCGTGGCCCTCGGTCGACCCCATGGATGCGTTGCCCATGGTCCAAAAGTGGGAGGCGGCGAGTTTGGGGGCAAGGGAATGCCAGGAAGGAAGTTTTGCAGAGCTCGCCGGAGAGCGCCACCGCCCGACTGTTGCCGCGTGCGAGGAAGAAGAAGCTGTGGAGTGGGGCCCGCGCGAAAGAGTTTAAACATTTCTTCATTTTCCAGATTTAGTTCAAACTTCATTTTCTCATAACTCTTAGTAGGAACCTCCAGAAATTGTCAGTGAGTACTATCTAGGGGTGCATCCCAATTTTTATGAAAATCCCTGGATTTGGCTCATTAATTCATATAAGAAAAAATCTTGTAGGATTTATTACAGGAGTTCTGTTTATTGGAAAATTCCCAAATTTGGGTAGGACATTCTTTGAAAAATCCATGAACTCCAGCAAAAATTTCAGAGGCATTGGACCTTATTTGCTTGGGCAAATGTGGTGTCAATGCTTTATGTCTCTGAAAATTAGAAAAAATAAACAGAATTTTGTTGGATTTAGGTCTGCGAGTACTATCCAGCAAAACAAGTTTCAGCTCATGAAACTTATTCCTTTTTCAGAATTAATTTTCTAAAATTTAAACTGTTGGGAATTTTATCTGGAGAATTCTTTTATGGAAAATTCTGAAATTTTGCTAGGATGTTCATTTGAAAATCCTTGAGTCAGAGGAAAAATTAGATCCATCCAATTTAATTGAGTCCACCTAATGGTGTGATTAAGTGAACTGCCCTGAGAAAATAGAAAAAATGTACAGAAACATTTTTCAGATTTTCTCAAATCTTGATTAGGGCATAACTTCCTCTAGGATACTTCAAATTACATGAGACCAACTCTATTAGAACCATCTCAAACTCTGGTTTCCATAAACTATTGGTTTGACCCATGAAAAATCCCTTGAAATCCATAGAAGCTCTAGTAACGACCGTTTAGGCTTTTATTTGTGCAGCGCTCAAATAAGTTTTGATTCAAATGAAATTTGGTCAAGTCTCTGGTTAGGTCCTTACCAATCCAATATAAACATTTCAGAGACAAATGGGATGTCTAGCTAGAGTTACAGTCTTTACATACTAAATTTAAACGTTGCATTTAAATTGACATATCGTTAATGTACTTACGTGTACTCTCTGAAGGCGAAGAGACCCCGGAAGTTTTGAACTTCATACTTCCGGGCGAGACACTAACATCCAACCAGCAGCAACAAGCCAAGCCCCGGTTTGAATTTAACAAGTTTCATAAAGTATTGCTTTATATACACTTAGCGTTAGTATGTATGTGCATTAGGTGTATGTGACATCCGGTTCCGAAAATAGAACCAAGTGAATGCATATGTGTGCCCAGGATGTCACACATACACATGTAATCCACAAACTGAATTCAGAATACAACCACGAATAAATAGGGTTTAAGTACTTTATTACAACGATTCAATGTCTCACTCATGAATATCTATCTTATTCTTGCAGCGGAAGACTCTAAACGACAGCGGAAAGTGACTAAAGACAGCAGGCTCCATCTTCAACTCCACTGGCATGTTGACAGTAGTTCGCACGCCTAGTACTCCACATGGTCCTAGAAGTACTCATCTCCTGTAGCTGATGATTATGTGGTAATGCAAGGGTGAGTACATGTCGTACTCAGCAAGTGCTGGAAAAGTATGACATGTAGCTTTCAACAAGGTAGGAAATAAAAAGGCTCATTGCAGCAAGCAAATTTTATTTCACAAACATGGTAAAACAGCAACTATTTCTAGGTGAAATTTATCCCATCATATTCAAGTAATTCAGCAACATTCTCTCATCATAATTCAACATTTATCATGCTTCAACCAACCAATAATCTTTCTCAAGTTCATCTCATGCTCATAAATATTCATAACCATCTCATATTCATATAGCCGAAAGCAAACTCAATGTCATGACTCAAAACAGTCCCAAAACCAATCCAAATGACCATACCATAACCATACCGAATAACCATCCCAAGTTTTCTCTCTAATCATGAAAGTTGGTCAGGTGCATGTGACAGGAAGCACGGCTATCATGATAGTTTTACACTCTGCAGAGGTGGCACCACTTTACCCACAAGTTCGTGATTTCATCACCCATGAGCAACTGCAGAACCTCCATTATACCAGTACACAACCGTCGGTGTATGGCCAAGAGATCACGAAATAGCCTTTACAAAGGGGCTACTAGATGTATGGACTCACTGAGGTTTCACCGGCAGGCTCGAATCACCCTTCACTGTGCCATGCAGTTCCCAGGGCAGTACTCCTCAACTCCCATTCCCCGCGCCATCCACGGTCCATAACAAGCTAGCAACACACCTAATTAATCAGCTAGGCCACACCCATACTTGGCCTTGTGGTGGCACTATTTTCCTGGCATATTCTCGCATGAACCGGTCCTTAGATCTACGGCAAGCACCACCATCTCATCCAGCAACATTCACGAACCAAGCTTGCCTAGATATCCCCAATTCCATGCCCATTAACATCATCAAGATCTCATCATCATTATTCATATGAGTGCAGTAGCTAGACATGTTTTATTTCAGCTTCCCGTATCCCATGAATTAAGCGAAGCAAAAAGGAAAAACAACCACACCCGACTCATCACTTTCCCGGCGACAAGGATGGTTAACAAAACTAGTAAACTCCTATAAAATGGTGTTCCATCAAATTGACTCAAGCATACGAGTTTTTGCAAACAAAACAGTTTCAAAACATGGGATCAATATCGTCAAGGGGCACTTGCCTTTCTCCCGTGGTTCTTGTTGTTCAAGAGTCTTGAAGTCTTGGTGCTGTAGTTCCTCGTAGATGGCCTCTTGAGTTTGTTCTTCTACTCACGATAACGCACATACAAAATTCACAGCAATCAATCATCATGCACAAACTTTACTCAAGATGCAACGGGGTAGATGAATGCAAATCCTATGGTCCTGTTTTATTAAACCAGTTTGTATGTGTTCTTGCATGTTTTAACGGGCTTTCATGGGGTTTTATGATGAACAAGGGTGCTGGGATCACGTGTGGACGTGGTGATGAACTTGACTCAAGATCTAGATCAATTCCACCGTCAAAAATCGATTAAACGTGATCTGTCCACGCGAAAAAGTTTCTGTGCAAAGGGGGCGAAGAAAACGGATGCGTAGAGATGTAAAAGCCCAAGAAAAGGGACTTGCAAAAACTTTTCTTCACCTCACAACACCACAGTTTTATTGTGGACACCTTAGGAAATATTGTGAAGAGCAAGTAACCTCCATCAAAAGAGTGATTAGAGGGGAAAGCCTTCATTTGCACAAAGTGGGATTTGGACACATGAACATGAGAGATTGAGCTCACCCTAGAACTTTAAAAGTCTTGGAAAGGTTCAGTCCAAGTTTCATGAAAAATCCAACACTTTTGAGGAACTTTTGGGGGTATTTGAAAAAGAGGCCAATTTGAATGTAAATTCAAATTGCAGTAACTTTCATCACTCAAATTCAAAAAGTAGTTTCATATTCAAACTCAGCATATTTTCCTGAGTAATCCCACCAATTTTCGGTCCCATTGGACTTCATCTCGTCGGGAGCCGAAATTGTAACAATTCAAACTGAGTTTGAATTTTCAAATTCAAATATGAAGGGAATGTGGCCAAACCAGTTTGAAGTTGATGAATTCAAATTCTATCTCTGAGTTGGTTGCTAAGTTCCCTTTTCATGTCTGAGTAGGTGGGATATTTGCACAACAGAGAAGATTAGGGGGGAGAAGATGGCCCACCAGTCAGCTAGACTTCGGCCCTAAGTCAACACCTAGCGAACTCGGTTTACCGGGCCTCGGCAGAGATCGACACCGAGCCGACCGAGCAGCCACCTCACCCCCCTCCGCACGCGCTGGCGACCAGCTTGCCGGCTCCGCCGCCTCAACCCGATCGTTAACCCGGGAGCAAACAGCAGCACGTTGCCTTCTTCATTGATCGCACGCTCGCTGTTTCTCTCACCCCCGCACTAAACCGGAGCTCACCCCGCGCTCTCTTTCCCGATCACCGGCAGCAACCGAGCCCCGGTTGCTCGTGCCAGCAGCACCGAAAAGCAGCGCCCATGCGTGCTCTACCACGACAGCCCCGCAAATCCGAGACTCCTAGCCTGTGGCGCGTGCAATTCGGCAACGATCGCCGAGGAACAGAGCACCGGCGGGAAGCCACGAACTGCTCCCCATGGACAGCACGCCACGGCCAGTTTCACCGCCGGACTACTACACGGAAAAGGTGCGCCTTAGTCTCCAGATCGTGTAGCTGCAACCCTTCTAACCATTGGTATACTGTGCTCTGAGAATTCCTAAGAATCCCGAGAACTAGTGCAACCGGGTAGGGGACGGTCTACCCCAAAATTCGAGCTGCACCGTCCAATCCAGCTCCAGTGAGCTTACACACACCTTCCTCACTCCCTAGCGGCTCTCCTCGACCAAGAATCATGGGAAATGACCCAGAAATGGCCGGGTTTAGGTTGTTTTTCGGGCCGCCATAGAATAACAGCTCGGTTCACCGTGGAGCTCTAGGTTGCCGACCTTTTCATGGGGTTTGGCGGCCATTTCCGTCACCCTCGAGCTCCCGCGGTGCTCTCCGACCCTTTGCCAATCATTTTGATGCGTTGTGACGCATTCCCGACCACGCCGGAACCCTAACCGCCGCTGTCACCGTCGGGAGCCCTGGTCCGGTGAGCTACGGCCGCCGGCGACACCACCGACGAGTTCAGCGTCGAGAGTTAGGGCGGGGCGGCAAGTTTGGGGCCGGGAGATGGCCGGGAAAGCAGTTCCGGCGATGCTCGCCGGAGTGCGCCACCGCGGGCCCCTGTTTGGCGCGAGGAAGGAGAAGACTGCCGAGTGGGACCCACCGGCAGACATTTAAACATTTTGAAATGTCCAGTTTGTAGTTCAAACTTTGGAGGACCACAACTTGGGTTAGGAGAATCAAAAAATTAGGAAACAAATTTTGTTGGATTCCTCTAACAGAGTACAATCCAAATCTGAAACCCAATTTTTATGAAACCCAATAATTAATTCCGGAAAATTCTTTAAAGCTTTTCAGCAAAAGAATTTTGGAGGGAGTTTGGTTCATCCAAAAATCCCCAAATTTTGACAGAATGTTATTTAGGACATTAGTGAACCCCTGTAAACTTTTCAGACCATTTGGAGTTGATTTAGTCAGAGCAATTCAAATTTGATGATACTGTGTTCATTTGAATACAGAAACATTTCAGAGAATTTCCAAAACTTGGAAAATTTAGTTCTGGGCAAATCTTAGCTCCAAAAAATTCTGGGAAAATTCATGCAAACTCTATGAGCTATAATTGAAATTGTAGTTCACTAAGTTGGGCATGAACAGGGATGTTACCTCAGAATTAATTCTTCTTTGCTTATTTGCTAAAAGAATTATTCTGAGCAAACCACTCAGTGAAAAGTGCTAATAATTGGTCTAAAGGGTTTCCTTGTGACAAGGAACTCACACAAAAATTCTCAGCTCCATTGGAGCTGTGAATCACCCCTGTCCTATTTAACCACTTAAGGGATTAATATGGAAAAGGGGGAAAACCACTTAGCATTTAACCATGTGATTAAGTCCAAGCCAAACCACCAACACCAGTTCATCTTTAAATTCTTAAACAAAGTTCCAAGTCTTAGAGGCTGGTTATTAGAACTAATAGTAGAAGTCTTACCCTAAACTCACATGTGCATCTAAATTAACATGTAGTGTTTCATTAACGTGTAGCCATTGAAGAAGAAACCCCGGAAGTGCTGGACTTCCTTCTTCCGGACGAGGAACTAACTACTGACCAGCAGCAACAAGGCAAGCCCCTGTTTGCATTAACCTTTTTATAAGTTTTTCCTTTGTTTACACGTGTCATTTGAAGTATGTATGTGCATTAGGTATAGGATGAATGAAACCCCACTTGCATAACCAAAGGTTCCTTAAAGAGTGAGGGTAGTGTCTAAGACCTCGAGTAGATAGGCTATGCTTAAAGATTCATAGGGCTTCGGTACAAGTCGAGTAGTTGGAATCTACTCGCGAGATAGGCTTGGGACGCACGGGTTCGGTTGAGCGATGTGAGATCACATTAGTAATGAAAATGAGGCTAGGCAGGGGCTAGGGAGCAGCAAGAGGGAGTCTTGTGTGCGCGGCCCTGTCCGTGTCGATTGAGGACCGAGCTGTGTGCGGCCCACGCTGATTAAGTTTGAACGTACCGAAGGCATATCGGATATATGGGCCCCGATAAACCGATGTAGCCTAAACCTCCGGGCGTCGAGGCATAACGCACCGATTTATAGGTGTAGGCTGAGGGCAGCAAGGTGGAAATCTGCCAACGGGCATAGAGAGATGCTCCGTGTGGGGAACCTCCTGCTCATTTCGGTGCGACCGGTTCGACGTTTGGGCTGTTGGGTGAAAGGTTGTCCCGTACGACATCGAGTGAGCGTGCTGTGCAGCTCCACGGGTGGGCGTACGTGACGTGCTCTTTGGGTTTCCCTGCAGGTGTATATCGAGTCGATTCGCCGTCCCTCGCGGTGAAGAGTACCACTTGGTCACTGAGTCGTGACGTAGATTAATGGATGAAACCTGTTGATTCAATATTGCTGGTTGATATAATTGTATTGCTACATGTGTGCCACCAAATACTGCTTACTAAATTTCAGATTTCATGAACTGTTAACTTGTTGCTAAAAGATGAACTAAGGATGAACTTGTAGGCGTGTCCTTTTGCTGAAATGTTACTATCCTATGTCCATTGTACGCCTCATGTAGAGTTTCATGCTTAGGTGAGTCGGTTAAGCCTTGCTGAGCCTTTGTGCTCACGGTTGCTGCTTAAGTGTTTTTCAGGTGAGGATCCACCCACGGACTCGGAGTATGAGTCCACCGGCGAGGGTTACCCTGCGTCGGGGACCACGGCTGAGTAGGAGCCGTACACGCCGCGCTGAGCTGAAGAGTGCAGCTAGTGTGGGTTGCCCTAGGGCTGGGCAACCAACTTTTGCTAGATAGGCGGGCGTGAGTTGTATAGTGTAGACTTCCGCTGTGTAATATAAACAATAGTTGTAACTGAAGTTTGTACCTGTTTGTACAGTTTCAGTTGTTTTTTCCCATGTAATATATTATGTTCTTATGACGTGTGCTGTCGGGTGTCGCATCGCGTGGCACCACCCTCTGCGATCCTGGATGAGCGGATTCCAGTCCGCCACAGCCTGGTATCAGAGCTGCATTGGGGATAGCACAGTACTTAAGAACTGTATTACGGGAAAACTTAGGTATACGGTGAGGATTCGGTAGTTGCCCAAGTAAGGACTATATTAGCATAGTTACTTAAAGTGGCAAAGACTAACTTATGTGTTATAATTCTGAATTTCAATTATGTAACGATGCGCCTACGCCCTGGTAAATATGGTAAGGAACGCCACCGAAAGCGGTTCAATTTCGGTTAGCTCTCCCTGACGAGGAACGTGGTTCAGGGATAGGTCTCACAGCTTGGTGTGAGACGTCAATATGAAACTCTGTAACACCCCAAAATTTTGATTCAAAGCCCTAAATCATGTTAAGAGGGGAATTTAAAATTTTTTGGACGTGTTGCATGTTTTGCAAAAATTCAAATTCAAACTGGAATTCAAATTAAACTCAAATCAGAAAAGAAATAGAAAAAGAAAAAGAGAAAACAGAAAAAAACCGGCCAGTGGGCCGAAACCCACCAGCCGGCCCAGCCAGCGCCCGCGCCAGCCCACAGCCGCGCGCGCTGCTGCCTCACACTGACAGGCGGGACCCACCCGATCTTCATCTACCTCGCGCCGCGCCGGACTCCCTCGCTCCCGAATCAAAACCGATCGGGATTTCGGCGTATCCCCGCTGAATTCTGTTCGTAGGCGACGCAGACATGATCTAAACCACCCCGCCGCCCTCCCCCGTCTATAAAAACCCCGGCCTCGTTCTGTTTTTCCACGCGATCGCCGATTTTTCCTCTGGTGAGAACCGAGACTTCTCCGGCGAATTCTGGCCGATCTAAGCTCGGAAATTCCGATCTAACTCGCTGGTCTTGATCCACCGCCTCCGGCGAACCTTGCAGGTGCAGAAAACTCGGTGATTTGCGGTGTAAACGCAGCGCCGACGAGCTTCGCCGTGGTTTTGCCTCGGACCTCGTCGCCGATCACCTTCCAGGACCTCCGAGCTCAAGAAAACCACCGAGGTGAGATCCCCGACCTCTCCTCTACCGATCTATGCCATAAAATCACAGTTCTAGGAAGAATTCCTGAAGATCCGAAAGTTTCCGGCGAGATCGCCGCTTCCCGCCGCCGTGCGCCGCCGGCAGCGCCGCCCGCGCTCGATCAGAGCGACGTGGCCGCTTGTGCGCCGTTTATTTTAAATCGCACGGTAGGGGTTAAACCCCCGCGTACCGGTTCGGCGTTATAATCTCAGCCGTCGGTTTAAAATCGGACGGTCCACGTCAGCCCCGCGTTACAAAGACTGGAAATCTTACGTGCTACCCCCTAGGGTTCTCGGGAAATAAGAGCTAGCCCCGGAAACTTCTGATCTAACCCCTGGAACTCCAGAAAATCATGTAAATTCATTTAAAAATCAGTTTTAGCCCCTGGACTTAATAAAAATTAGGAAAAACACCTCTGATAAGTGTAGCTAGACCCCTAGAAATTCTGAAAATAATATTATAGACCCTGTAGTGGGGTGAGTTTAACTTTTTAGCCCTGTTTAGTATTTAAATTAGGAAATTGAATATGTGGCTAGTGTTTAAAAATTAAAAAGTGGGACAAACATATTGTCATAATTAAATTAAAAACTTTCTCAGTATTTAGGAAACTTTGGAGTGAGATAAAAACATATTTTGGGCTGAATTGAATCTGTCTAATTTATTATTCACATTTAGGGACACATTTTTAAGTAATGAATAGTTTTAGAAAATAGGGAAAATAATTGTGAAATAATTTACATCAGAGGCAAAGGTCAAAAATATATTAGTAAATATTTTAGATCAGAACCTATTCTGTTTAGATGAGGTGTCTTGTTATTTTCATAATAAAGTCCACATTTAGGCATAGGAAATAAATCTGAAAATATAGCAACTAGTAAATGATAAATGGAGTTCTAAAATCCAAAGGATTCAGTTTAGGGTTGATAGAAATTATGAAGACACATATGGAGAAGGAAAATACCTTTCATGCATACTTGGTAGCTAAAAGGTGTAGTAATTGAATATAAGGAATTTATTTAAATTGGAAACTCATATATATAGGATGTAAGTATAAATATGAACACAAAAGTAGGAATCATATACACATGATTAAAAGTGCATGCAAGCCACAAATCAACACACCTAGAGTAACCACAACACATATAATGGTGAATGACTTTCATAAATGTGAATGTGTGGTTTGTATGAAGTAGAAGTGTGAACTATGTCTTATGATTGTTGTTTTTCTTTTGCTGTGTGCGAATGGTATGATGTAGAACCTGCTCAAGAGCAAGTTATTGCTTTCCAAGACCAGGACTACCCATTTCAAGAGCAACAAGAAGGAGGCAAGTGTCCTTGACCACTTTGATCTTATGTAGGATGTGTAGATAGAATTATTTGCATTGTCAAATGAAATATGAAACCCATGTTAGGAAGTTTCCCTAGAATTGCATTACCTTGTTTCCTTGTAGCTTGGGTTGGGATTTATTTTATCATGTCATTTATTATTATGCATATGCTTAGCCATGCTTAGAATGGGATATTTGGGATATGAGATCATCAGTTTATTTTCCCATACTCTTGAATGAGATATTGTGAGATATGTAGAGGTAGGGATCAAGGCAAGTTGGATGTTTTGGTTGTGTGCTGGGTGCACGAGACTCGGGTTTGTGTTTAGTACTTGCCTGGATCCTAAGGACCGGTTCATGGAGCATGTAACCTGGCTTTACAGTGCCAACCACATGCTGAGATGGGGCAGCTTGGCCAATTAATTAGGTGTATCCCCGGCGTAGTATGGGTGTGTTGGATGGTGCGGGGAGTAGGTGTCAGCTGGACTACCATATGAACCGCAAGGCTCAAGAGGGGGCCACTGTAGCGGGGTTGGAGCCTCTTGTATGCTGTTAGGGGTTAAACCTCAGTGGGCCCACGCTCGTCGGGAATCCCTTTGTAAAGGCTTCGTAGTGATCTCCTGGCTACACACCTGGGAAGTGTGAATGTGGTTCGTGGCAACTGGCAAAATGGATGTTCTTTTAGTCCACCCGGCAACGGGGGATGAAATCACTACATGTGGGTACAGTGGTACAAACTCTGCAGAGTCAAAACTGTCATGACAGCCGTGCTCACGGTCAAGAGCGGCTTGGACTTATTCATGATTAGAGGAGTGATGGTTTTGGAAGTTGTGGATGTTAAGCGGGGAGCTTAACATTGGAAATGATGTTTTGGTTATTGGATTATGATGATGGGATGGGAGATTGGGACCATTTCACCTGTGTAGTAATGTAGGTGCTTAATAAGCTAAGGTGATAGGTATTAATTGCGTAGTGCTTTAACCATGAGTTCAACCTCTCCTTGATTCTAGCCATGCATGATATAATTTTCCCACACTTGCTGAGTACCATTGGTACTCAACCTTGCATATTTTGTTGGTTTATATTGCTGCTCAGGTCAAGATAATGAGGTGGTATATAATGACCAAGACTTTGGACCCGAAGAAGTTTTCTAGGTTCATGGAGACCCCCGGGCAACGCCTGCAATGGAGCCCACAAGAATAATATTCCGCTGCTAGTTTATTTACTTGTGATGAACTTATTATTGTCCATCGAGACATTTGCTATGTAAGACTTATTTTTATTCGACACCTGGCTTGTAATAAATGATGCTTCACTATTTGTCATCACATGTATGAGAAAATGATCCTGGCATACATGTGATTTTCACTTGGTTGTTCTTCGGAAAAACCGGGTGTGACAGAGGTGGTATCAGAGCCAAGGTTGCCCGTAGGAACGTGGAACTAGGTAGAAATGGACGTATTTAAGGGCCCTATTTTCTTAAAAACTATTTTACAAAGGTGTGGATTGAAAAGTGTTATTTAAATGAGTCACTTTCTTCATCTTACCCCAACTTTCATTAAAAATAGGATTTTTGTTTGAGAGTTTATCTAACCTAATTTTAAATTCTTTTTTGTTTTAGATGGTTCGCATGATTCGCACCGCTCGCAAGTCCACAGGAGGGAAAGTTCCCGTAGTTGCCCTTGCCGAAAGAGAGGAGAGCCGTCCGGTGACGTACCTTTCCTATGGATTGGCAGTAGGAGGCTTGTTGCGCCGTCTTCGGCATATGCTCGAAGCCGCCGGCAATACGGGCAAGCTAATCATCCACTATAACTCCACCAGGACCATCCGTGAGAAGAGGGAAGAATGGAGTTCGGAAATGAGGATTATACACGAAAATCAGCTGCTTAAGATCCACCACTCTCCAGCTTGTAGAGCGACACAGGTCAATGCGGAGAAGGATGTCACCTGGGAGGCCATCACCTGCCAGAGTCACATCTATCGTCGCCACCTGGACAAGACTGAGTACATGTATGTCCTCCAACGTGAGAGTGGTACCACGGAGTACAAGTACCCGCCGGTGCAGCAAGGGACTTCCCATGAGCACATGGACTTGTGCTTGGAGGATGCTTCTATGCTCAGCACTTGACTGCAGGAGTGTCAACAGGAGCTTCAGGATGTCCGGGACACCCTGAAGGAAATGGAGGCGTTGCTGCGAGCCTGCTTAAGGGCGAGAGAAAGAGGAGATGGGAATGAACTGTGTGTCACCGTGAATGATACATGGACTCCTGACTCCCCAGATCGCCGAGCGATCAGGCGTCGTCGCACTTCTCCACCAGCAGCCTCCCCACCCAAAGCAGAGTCAGAAGGCAGCCGAAATGATGAGGAAGATCCCGAGGAGCCAGCTCAAGAAAACGAGTAGTGTAGAGTCCTTCCCTTGGTTAGCAAGATGTTGAATAGTCAAGTCGTTATGATTAGTTAATGGTGTGTTAATGCTTGGTGTGTGACGTGAGTTGTGGAAGCCATGATGCAATTGTCCACAGCCTCGTCTTCGGAATGTTTTGCTTTGGTGTGTGAACCCACATGAAATAATAGTACATTTATTTGGTGTTAGATATGAACTCTCGTAAAAGTATAACAAAGCCTCAACACTTCAAAGTACAAACAAATGAAAGTAGTAAGATAATACTAAATGCTTTCAAATTAACATTGGTTGATTCTGCCAGATGGCCGGAAGAGGAAAAGGACGTGCTGCCAACCCCGCCAACAACAACGATGAGGCATGCAACCCTCATCTTTCTGGAAGCCTGGACCGGGTTGGTCGCCGTGAAGGAGTTGATCCTCTCCACCAAATGCTGGAGAATCAAAATCAGCTCATCCAGAACTTGACTCAAGTGGTGGCCAACTTGCATCAAGTTCCACCTCCACAAGCTGCACCACGCCAACCAAGGTTGAGTGAGTTTCTAGGAACTCAACCTCCAAAGTTTGCAAGTTCTGCTCAACCTCTGGAGGCAGATGATTGGCTAAAGACCATTGAAAGCAAGTTGAGGATCATACAGTGCCAAGGGTATGAGAGGGTGCTGTTTGCCTCACATCAATTGCATGGACCTGCTGCTGATTGGTGGACCGCGTACGTGGCCGCCCATCATGACCCTGAGAACATCACTTGGGAAGAGTTCAAGCGTAGCTTCCGTAACCATTACATCCCAAGAGGTGAACTCAAAAACAAGAGGAAGGAGTTTTTGGGACTGCAGCAGGGAAACATGTCGGTGAGGGAATACCTCACTAAATTTACTCAACTATCCCGTTATGCCCCACGGGACATAGAGACTGATGAGCAGAAACAAGATTGTTTCATGGAAGGACTTACCGCAGAAATGCAGTGTGCAATGTCCTCAAATGAGTATGAAAGCTTCCGAAAGATGGTGGACAGAGGGTTTGTGGTAGAAAGGAAGCTAAAGGCCTTGGAAAATGAGAATAAGAGGAAGGCCGGGTGGTCACATCAAGCCTCGGGTAGCAACACCCGCCCACGTCTGATGCAGCAACCTGCAGGGCAGACAAACCGTGCTGCGGTACCCTACTCAGCACCAAGAGGGTACAACCCGAACTACAGGCCTCCGGCAGCACCAATACAGCCACAACGTCAGTTCGTACAGCAGCCTCGCCCTGCATATCCACCTCGACCAGCAGTGCAAGGACCCCCAAACCAACCCCATGACAACAAAGGCCAGGCACCTAAGGTTGGGGTGCAATGTTTTAGCTGCGGTGAAGTAGGGCACTACGCCCACAAATGCCCAAAGATGAAGAAGAACATGAGAAACATCTAAGGTTGGTGTTGCAAAGGCTGAGAGAACACCAACTATATGCCAAGTTGAGCAAGTGTGAGTTTTGGCTGAAGAGAGTTCCCTTCTTAGGACATATAATCTCAGAAGGAGGAATCTCCGTAGATCCCGCCAAAATCGAGGATATACAGAAGAGGAAGACCCTGAAAGTGTCGGGGAAGTTCGAAGCTTCTTGGGATTGGCTGGATACTATCGACGGTTTATTGAGGGATTCTCTAAGATCTCAAGACCCCTCACCAAACTGTTGGAGAAGGGAATCACATTCACATGGACGCCACAGTGCGAGACGAGTTTTCAGGAGCTAAAGAAAAGATTGACAACAGCCCCAGTGTTGGTTATGCCAGATATGCAGAAGAATTTCATGGTGTACTGTGATGCCTCTGGAAACGGGTTGGGATGTGTTCTCATGCAAGAAGGGCATGTTGTGGCTTATGCATCCCGGCAGCTTCGGAAGCACGAGAAGAACTATCCTACACATGACCTAGAACTAGCCGCAGTGGTACACGCGTTGAAAATTTGGCGACACTATTTGATGGGGAAGAGGACCGAGATATATACGGATCATAAGAGTTTGAAGTACATATTCACACAGCCAGACCTCAACCTCAGATAAAGGAGATGGTTATAGCTAATCAATGACTTTGATGTAGGCATCAACTATCATCCTGGGAAAGCAAACATCGTGGCCGATGCTTTGAGTCGGAAAGTGCAGGTCAATAAGTTGAGCTTGAAGGACATGCCTGCAGAATTGAAGGACGAAGTTATAAGGCTCAATCTATGTCTAGTAAATAGTGGTGAAGCCATCGCCATGGTAGTGGACTCCACACTAGAGCGAGACATACGCGAGGGTCAAAAGAATGATGAGAAGATACAAGAAATTAGACAACTCATCAAGGAAAATAAAGCTCCGGGTTTTAGAGAGGATGAACAAGTAACGGTGTGGCACGGGAAAAGAATCTGTGTGCCAGAAGTAAAGGAAATCCGTGAATTGATTCTAAAGGAGGCTCATGATTCTGACTATTCCATTCATCCTGGGAGTACGAAGATGTACCAGGACCTCAAGAGCAGGTATTGGTGGTATGGCATGAAGCGAGATGTCGCGGAACATGTTGCCCTATGTGACACATGTCAGTTGGTGAAAGCAGAACATCAACGACCCACGGGATTATTGCAACCACTCAAAGTGCCTGAATGGAATTGGGAAGAAATCAGCATGGATTTCATCGTGGGATTGCCTAGGACCCAATCAGGATATGATTCGATATGGGTCATCATTGATAGGCTAACCAAGGTAGCTCACTTCATCCCCGTGAAGGAAAGCTACAGCGGATCCAAATTGGCAGAGTTGTACATGTCAAGGATCGTGTGTTACCATGGAGTGCCAAAGAAGATTGTGTCGGACCGAGGGACACAGTTCACCTTGAGGTTTTGGAAGAAGTTGCATGAAACCATGGGAACCCATCTGAACTTCAGCTCTGCCTATCATCCCCAAACTGACGGGCAGAGGGAGAGAACCAATCAGATCCTTGAAGATATGTTAAGGGCATGTGCACTCAAAAACAATAGGAGTTGGGACAAGAATTTACCGTATGCGGAGTTTTCCTATAACAACAGCTATCAAGCTAGTATGAAGATGTCACCGTTTGAAGCTTTGTATGGGAGGAAGTGCAGAACTCCCCTATTTTGGAACCAAACAGGAGAAAGTAAAGTGTTTGGTCCAGAAGTGCTACAAGAAGCCGAGGCGAAGGTGAGGGAAATTCGCAACAACTTGAGGATAGCACAGACACGCCAAAAGAGCTATGCCGATGTACGAAGAAGAGAGCTCGTTTTCAACGTAGGAGACTATGTCTATCTCAAGGTGTCCCCTATCAGAGGACTTCGTCGGTTCAAGGTGAAAGGGAAGTTGTCACCTCGATACATCGGACCCTTTCAAGTTTTGGAAAGGAAAGGCGAAGTGGCGTATCAACTAGAGTTACCGGCTCATCTATCGGATGTGCACGATGTATTCCATGTGTCACAACTCAAGAAATGTCTGAGGACGCCTGAAGAGGTGTTACCCATGAATGAAGTGGATGTAGCTGAGGATTTGTCTTATGCCGAGCAACAATACAAGATTTTGGAGACAATGGAACGCCTCACCAGAAATAAAAGAATCCGGATGTGCAAGGTGCAGTGGAAGCATCACTCAGAAGAGGAAGCCACCTGGGAGCGGGAAGATGAGCTCAAGGCACAATTTCCGGAATTGTTTTCTTAGAAACACCAATCTCGAGGACGAGATTTCTTTTAAGGGGGGTAGAGCTGTAACACCCCAAAATTTTGATTCAAAGCCCTAAATCATGTTAAGAGGGGAATTTAAAAATTTTTGGACGTGTTGCATGTTTTGCAAAAATTCAAATTCAAACTGGAATTCAAATTAAACTCAAATCAGAAAAGAAATAGAAAAAGAAAAAGAGAAAACAGAAAAAACCGGCCAGTGGGCCGAAACCCACCAGCCGGCCCAGCCAGCGCCCGCGCCAGCCCGCAGCCGCGCGCGCTGCTGCCTCACACTGACAGGCGGGACCCACCCGATCTTCGTCTACCTCGCGCCGCGCCGGACTCCCTGGCTCCTGAATCAAAACCGATCGGGATTTTGGCGTATCCCCGCTGAATTCTGTTCGTAGGCGACGCGGACATGATCTAAACCACCCCGCCGCCCTCCCCCGTCTATAAAAACCCCGGCCTCGTTCTGTTTTTCCCACGCGATCGCCAATTTTTCCTCCGGTGAGAACCGAAACTTCTCCGGCGAATTCTGGCCGATCTAAGCTCGGAAATTCCGATCTAACTCGCTGGTCTTGATCCACAGCCTCCGGGGAACCTTGCAGGTGCAGAAAACTCGGTGATTTGCTGTGTAAACGCAGCGCCGACGAGCTTCGCCGTGGTTTTGCCTCGGACCTCGTCGCCGATCACCTTCCAGGACCTCCGAGCTCAAGAAAACCCCCGAGGTGAGATCCCCGACCTCTCCTCTACCGATCTATGCCATAAAATCACAGTTCTAGGAAGAATTCCCGAAGATCCGAAAGTTTCCGGCGAGATCGCCGCTTCCCGCCGCCGTGCGCCGCCGGCAGCGCCGCCCGCGCTCGATCAGAGCGACGTGGCCGCTTGTGCGCCGTTTATTTTAAATCGCACGGTAGGGTTTAAACCCCAGCGTACCGGTTCGGCGTTATAATCTCAGCCGTCGGTTTAAAATCGGACGGTCCACGTCAGCCCCGCGTTATAAAGACTGGAAATCTTACGTGCTACCCCCTGGGGTTCTCGAGAAATAAGAGCTAGCCCCGGAAACTTCTGATCTAACCCCTGGAACTCCAGAAAATCATGTAAATTCATTTAAAAATCAGTTTTAGCCCCTGGACTTAATAAAAATTAGGAAAAACACCTCTGATAAGTGTAGCTAGACCCCTAGAAATTCTCAAAATAATATTATAGACCCTGTAGTGGGGTGAGTTTAACTTTTTAGCCCTGTTTAGTATTTAAATTAGGAAATTGAATATGTGGCTAGTGTTTAAAAATTAAAAAGTGGGACAAACATATTGTCATAATTAAATTAAAAACTTTCTCAGTATTTAGGAAACTTTGGAGTGAGATAAAACATATTTTGGGCTGAATTGAATCTGTCTAATTTATTATTCACATTTAGGGACACATTTTTAAGTAATGAATAGTTTTAGAAAATAGGGAAAATAATTGTGAAATAGTTTACATCAGAGGCAAAGGTCAAAAATATATTAGTAAATATTTTAGATCAGAACCTATTCTGTTTAGATGAGGTGTCTTGTTATTTTCATAATAAAGTTCACATTTAGGCATAGGAAATAAATCTGAAAATATAGCAACTAGTAAATGATAAATGGAGTTCTAAAATCCAAAGGATTCAGTTTAGGGTTGATAAAAATTATGAAGACACATATGGAGAAGGAAAATACCTTTCATGCATACTTGGTAGCTAAAAGGTGTAGTAATTGAATATAAGGAATTTATTTAAATTGGAAACTCATATATATAGGATGTAAGTATAAATATGAACACAAAAGTAGGAATCATATACACATGATTAAAAGTGCATGCAAGCCACAAATCAACACACCTAGAGTAACCACAACACATATAATGGTGAATGACTTTCATAAATGTGAATGTGTGGTTTGTATGAAGTAGAAGTGTGAACTATGTCTTATGATTGTTGTTTTTCTTTTGCTGTGTGCGAATGGTATGATGTAGAACCTGCTCAAGAGCAAGTTATTGCTTTCCAAGACCAGGACTACCCATTTCAAGAGCAACAAGAAGGAGGCAAGTGTCCTTGACCACTTTGATCTTATGTATGATGTGTAGATAGAATTATTTGCATTGTCAAATGAAATATGAAACCCATGTTAGGAAGTTTCCCTAGAATTGCATTACCTTGTTTCCTTGTAGCTTGGGTTGGGATTTATTTTATCATGTCATTTATTATTATGCATATGCTTAGCCATGCTTAGAATGGGATATTTGGGATATGAGATCATCAGTTTATTTTCCCATACTCTTGAATGAGATATTGTGAGATATGTAGAGGTAGGGATCAAGGCAAGTTGGATGTTTTGGTTGTGTGCTGGGTGCACGAGACTCTGGTTTGTGTTTAGTACTTGCCTGGATCCTAAGGACCAGTTCATGGAGCATGTAACCTGGCTTTACAGTGCGAACCACATGCTGAGATGGGGCAGCTTGGCCAATTAATTAGGTGTATCCCCGGCGTAGTATGGGTGTGTTGGATGGTGCGGGGAGTAGGTGTCAGCTGGACTACCATATGAACCGCAAGGCTCAAGAGGGGGCCACTGTAGCGGGGTTGGAGCCTCTTGTATGCTGTTAGGGGTTAAACCTCAGTGGGCCCACGCTCGTCGGGAATCCCTTTGTAAAGGCTTTGTAGTGATCTCCTGGCTACACACCTGGGAAGTGTGAATGTGGTTCGTGGCCACTGGCAAAATGGAGGTTCTTTTAGTCCACCCGGCAACGGGGGATGAAATTACTACATGTGGGTACAGTGGTACAAACTCTGCAGAGTCAAAACTGTCATGACAGCCGTGCTCACGGTCAAGAGCGGATTGGACTTATTCATGATTAGAGGAGTGATGGTTTTGGAAGTTGTGGATGTTAAGCGGGGAGCTTAACATTGGAAATGATGTTTTGGTTATTGGATTATGATGATGGGATGGGAGATTGGGACCATTTCACCTGTGTAGTAATGTAGGTGCTTAATAAGCTAAGGTGATAGGTATTAATTGCGTAGTGCTTTAACCATGAGTTCAACCTCTCCTTGATTCTAGCCATGCATGATATAATTTTCCCACACTTGCTGAGTACCATTGGTACTCAACCTTGCATATTTTGTTGGTTTATATTGCTGCTCAGGTCAAGATAATGAGGTGGTATATAATGACCAAGACTTTGGACCCGAAGAAGGTTTCTAGGTTCATGGAGACCCCCGGGCAACACCTGCAATGGAGCCCACAAGAATAATATTCCGCTGCTAGTTTATTTACTTGTGATGAACTTATTATTGTCCATCGAGACATTTGCTATGTAAGACTTATTTTTATTCGACACCTGGCTTGTAATAAATGATGCTTCACTATTTGTCATCACATGTATGAGAAAATGATCCTAGCATACATGTGATTTTCACTTGGTTGTTCTTCGGAAAAACCGGGTGTGACAAACTCTTGGACTCTTCATGTTCCTGAGTTCATATGAAACGCTGATCCCTAGCGTGCATTAGGCAAGTAAGTGGAGACCCCATCGCGTGGTCAGTAACGCGAGAGTGTGTTTGTTTGGAAATAGCCCAGAAGGACATACGCAGCGCTTGCCGTCGGCGTGCCCTGCAGGGCAGTAGGTGGTATCTGTTGGGTTGATAACATTCCCAACCGTGACGACCCGTTCATGACATACTCGGGTTCCCCGTCGTGTGGTGTTGAAACACGATGACGTACCTTGAGACGTGACCTAACTCAAGGACGGTCGTATGACAATGATACGGGCGTTTGTATTTACTTTCAAATATGGAACTGTCTGAAATGAATAACCATTGAGTGCACCATTATTGTGTGGTCTTCTGCAGGTACTAACCATGTAAGTATCCGTGTAGTAAACGTGTGCAAGAGACCGTTTAGTGCCACATTTGAGACGTATATGCCGGTAAAATCCGGATAGGATTTTCTTTTGTGAGGAACGTAGTACCGAGATATTGTAGGCATATGCATGAGAATAATGATAACAAAGAATTAAAATCTATAGGTTCAACATTTAGGACCCTGGTTGGGTATAAGAATGGGATAGTGATGATTGTAGTTCCAAAAAGACTGAAAAACAGAGTGCTCTGTTTTGGACAGCAAGTTTTCTGATCTTCAACAGGGCATAACTCACGGGTCCTTTAGCCCAGAGAGGTGTGCTATATAGTTCTGGAAAGGTATTGAAGTACTCTATAACTTTGTTGTAGACTTCCAGAGCTGAAACACACATTAAGGTGGCTGAAATCCCAGAGGAAGGTAAACTGTCCAGAACCAGGACAGAGTAAAACATTCTCTGAACTGTTCTGTTTTTCAAACATAACTCCCAATAGAAAAATCTAAAATTTTCATATAATACCTCCTTAGAGAGAGTAGAAGATGTGTGACATCTTTGCAATTCAATGATTCTGAAATTTCAGCACAGAATTTAATGGAAATCAGGGTTGAAAACAGCCACTTCCAAGGGAGGTGCTGTTAAACTTCTTCCAGAAATTCTGCTGATTTTGAATTGGCATAACATTTTAACCAAAGATGATCTGGGGGCAAATGAGTACTCTTTGGAAAGATACCGAAGTTGACTTTAACTTTGGTATTCAACTTGAGTCATAAAAATGCCCAGAACCAGATCAAAACTTGGAATAGGTAGAAATTGGTCATTCTGACAGAAGAATGACAGTTGAACTCATTGAAAAGGGTGTTGTACCCTAAGGGTGGTATACGTGCTGACAACGCGATAATAATGTCTCGTAGAGACCAAACCCAGTTAGGGTGAGCTTCCAAAGTGGAGGTTCATCAAGTTGGATTAAACTACCTTGTGTTTGGTCTGATAATGGTGTAGCTTGTGCAAAGTTATTACATTATCTACTTACGAGATATATCGCATGTTTTTGTTGTCATAATGTTTTTACGCCTATTTCTATTGGACTGCATGCAAAATGTTGCGGGAATGATGTTTAATGTCGTGTGGTTGCAGATGGTCCGTACTAGGACCACGCACAAGGTGGGTGGCTCTAGCCAACAGGGAGGTGATGACTCCCAGCCACAGGCCTACGACAGCACCCCGCAGCAGCAGGCACCACCGCCGCCCCCGCTTACTCTAGCGGATGTGATAGCGGCATTGGTGGGAGGTAGTGAGGAGCAAACCGACCTGCTCCGCACGATCGTGCAGAATACGTCCCAGGCGGGGGGACGTCAAGATAGAGGCCCTCGGGAGCCCCGTGATGTGTCGTACTCGGATTTCATGAGTACGCACCCTCCAGTGTTCACCGAAGCTGAGGAACCACTGGAGGCGGACAACTGGCTGCGGTCCATCGAGTCCAAGTTCGGGCTGCTCCAATGTACGGAGCGGCAGAAGACCCTGTTCGCAGCACAGCAGCTCCACGGTGCCGCTGGTGCGTGGTGGGCGAACTATGTCGCCTCACGTCCGGCTGGCCATGCCGTGGAATGGCAATAGTTCCGGGAGGCGTTCCGCGCCTACCACATTCCTCCCGGAATAATGAAGAGGAAGTTCCAAGAATTCTTAGAGCTGAAGCAGGGCGGGAGGAGTGCCCACGACTACTCCCGTGCCTTCAACCATCTGGCGCAGTATGCGTCAGACTATATCTCCACGGAGGAGAAGAAGAGGAAGCATTTCTATCGGGGGTTACACCCCGAAATGAAGACGCACCTCGTTCAGTGGAATCGCGGCACATTCAACGACTTAGTCAATGCCGCGATCATGCAAGAGGACGCTCAGCGGGAGTTGGCAGCTGAGCAGAGGAAGCGCAGCGCTCCACCTAGCAGCGGTGGTGGCGCGCCTCAGAAGTACCGTATGGTGTATCGGACACCATCCGGGCAGCAGTGGTGTCCACCGGCGCGACCTCAACAGTTCGGGGGACGTTCGTTCCAAGCACCCCTGTTCTGTCCGCAGATGCCACCACCAAGACAGCAGCAGCAGCAGACGGTACCCCGGGCGTTTCAACCGCCACAACGCGCCCCGGGTTTCCGTCCACCGATCAGCGGGGGACCGCCCCGTTTCACCTGCTTCACGTGTGGCCAGGCGGGCCACTTCGCGAAGGACTGTCCCCAGGGGCAGCAGAGCAGCGGGCAAGCCCAGTTCCAAGGCGGTGCTCGAGGCCGACCTCCGGTGAAGAAGGTTGGTCAGCGGACAGGAGGCGTCCGCAACCTCGACAATGAGGACGCCCCGGAGGGAGACAACGTGCTGGCGGGTACGTTCACTCTCAACCATCAAGCCATCATAATACTTTTTGATTCTGGTGCAACCCACAACTTCATTAGTGCATCATATGTGGCTAAGCATCAGCTGGAAACCTTTCCAACCGAGTGTTCTTATATGATCCGCTCACCGGGAGGAAAGATTTCAGCAACTATGATGGTTCCGAAAGCACCACTGTGCTTAGGTGGGAAGATATATCCCACCACTATGATTATCTTAGGGGGGCAGAAGATTGATGCAATCTTGGGAATGTCATGGCTAAGTTACCATGGTGCTGTCCTGGAAACTTTAACACGGACGGTTCACCTCAACTCCCCATTACACCGTCCGCAGTCCCTCCTATTAGATAATCCAGTCAGAGAGGTTTCAGCGATCAATAGTGCTGAGGCTCTCAAGTTAGAAGACATCCCCGTAGTCCGGGAGTATCCAGACGTGTTCCCGGATGATCTACCGGGCATGCCACCTGGGCGGGATGTCGAGTTCAAGATCGAGCTCGCACCCGGGACTACACCCATATCACGGAGACCATACAAGATGGCTCCAAATGAGCTGGCGGAACTGAAAGAACAGCTCAATGATCTGTTGAGCAAGGGTTTCATTAGGCCGAGTTCCTCGCCTTGGCGATGCTCGGCGCTGTTTGTGAAAACGAAGGATGAAACCCTGAGGCTGTGTGTGGATTACCGGCCGCTCAACGCCGTCACCATCAAAAATAAGTACCCACTGCCCCGCATCGACATATTGTTTGATCAACTTGTGGGTGCAAGTGTGTTCTCCAAGATGGACCTTCGCTCTGGATATCACCAGATAAAGATCCGGGCGGAGGATATCCCGAAGACGGCCTTCTCAACGAGATATGGATTATATGAATATCTCGTCATGTCCTTTGGTCTCACAAATGCTCCAGCTCATTTCATGTATCTCATGAACTCGGTGTTCATGCCGGAGCTGGACAAGTTCGTGGTAGTGTTCATCGACGATATCTTGGTTTACTCCAAGACAGAAGCTGAACATGCCGAACACTTGCGAATCGTTCTTCAACGATTGCGAGACCACAAGCTCTACGCCAAGTTCAGCAAATGCGAGTTTTGGATCAGCCAAGTGCCATTCTTGGGACATATCATCTCAGCGGAAGGCATTGCAGTTGACCCAAGCAAGATAGAGCAAGTGCTGAAATGGAAAGCCCCCACTTCAGTTCATGAAGTCAGAAGTTTCCTCGGGTTAGCGGGATACTACCGGAGATTCATTCCATGTTTCTCCAAGCTCGCTAAGCCGATGACAGAATTGCTGAAGAAAGGGAAGAAATATGTTTGGAACACGGCATGTGAAGGAGCGTTCCGAACATTGGTGAAGCATCTCACAACAGCCCCGGTCTTAGCTCAGCCGGATACAACAAAGCCCTTCGACGTGTACTGTGACGCGTCCGGTATTGGGCTCGGCTTCGTGTTGATGCAAGAGGGACGTGTGGTCGCGTATGGTTCACGCCAACTTCGGAACCATGAGCAGCATTATCCGACTCATGACCTTGAGCTTGCTGCCGTGGTGTTGGCGCTAAAAATGTGGAGGCACTATCTCCTGGGGAATCTGGTGCATCTCTACACCGAACACAAGAGCTTGAAATATATTTTCACCCAGAAGGAGCTGAACATGAGGCAAAGAAGGTGGTTAGAACTGATCAAAGATTATGAGATTGAGATCCATTACCACCCCGGCAAGGCGAATGTGGTTGCCGACGCGCTGAGTCGGAAATCACATGTCCATCACCTCACCATTACACCGGTGGAGGAGGAAGAGCCAAGTTTATACTTGGTTCCTTATGGATCGCTGTACAACCTTGCCCTCATCCCTACTATTAGGGAGGACATCATTGCAGCTCAGAAGACGGATAAAGGCATGACACATCTCCGGAGACGAATAGACAATGGGGAGATCAAGTGTTTCCGGAAAGATGAGGAGGGGACGCTATGGTTTAATGACCGCATAGTCGTGCCCCGAGATATGGAGTTGAGGAAAAAGATCCTCGATGAAGCTCACTTGTCTAAATACTCCATTCATCCGGGCAGCAACAAGATGTACCAAGATTTGAAAAAGAAATTTTGGTGGACACGGATGAAGCGGGAGGTAGCTAAGTACGTATCCGAGTGTGATACGTGTAGACGAGTGAAGGCTGATCATATGAGGGAATCAGGGCTGCTGCAACCCCTGAAGATTCCAGCATGGAAATGGGAGGATGTGAGCATGGATTTCATTGTGGGATTACCCCTAACAGCCAACAAGCATGATTCCATATGGGTGATCGTTGACCGACTGACCAAGTCAGCTCATTTCATTCCCGTGCATACACATTTCCATGCCAACCGATATGCGGAGTTATACATTGCCAGGATTCTATGCCTGCATGGTGTACCCAAGACCATAGTCTCAGACCGAGGTGCATTGTTTGTATCTCGCTTTTGGGAGCAGTTGCACGTTGCTTTGTGTACTAAACTGATTAGGAGCTCCGCCTACCACCCTCAGACAGATGGCCATACAGAGAGGGTGAATCAAGTTCTGGAAGACATGTTGAGAGCATGTGCCATCCACCATGGTAGGAACTGGGATGATCACCTACCACTGGCGGAATTCTCGTATAACAACGGCTATCAGGCGAGTATCAAGATGGCACCCTACGAAGCTCTCTACGGTCGCAAGTGCTGCACCCCATTAAATTGGTGCGAGTCCGGTGAAAGGGTCACATTCGGGGTTGATGTGGTGAACGATGCCAAAGAGCGCGTTCGGACAATTCAAGCCAATTAAAAGCCGCTCAATCCCGGCAGAAGAGCTACACTGATAAGAGGCGTAGGCCGTTGCACTTTGACGTTGGGGAACACGTGTACCTATGCGTGTCTCCGATGAAGGGCGTGCACCGGTTCGGTGTGAAGGGGAAGCTCGCTCCACGTTTCATTGGACCCTACGCTATCACCGAGAAGTGTGGACCAGCAGCGTATCGATTGGAGCTACCGGCATCTCTGGCTGGTGTTCATGATGTTTTCCATGTTTCGCAACTCCGAAAATGCTTGAAGCATACAGCTGCTGTTCCTACCAAAGACATCGGCGAGCTGAAACCGGATTTAACATATGATGAGTATCCGGTGGGAATTCTTGATGACAAAGCCAGGACCACACGCAGCAGAACATTATGGTTCTAGAAAATACTCTGGAGCAACTACACCGCCGAAGAAGCAACGTGGGAGAGCGAGGAGTTCCTTCGCTCAAATTACCCGGAGTTCATGGCTTCTCAACACGAGTAAGTCCCTATTACATCGCTATCTATTCTTTTATAATCTCGGGACGAGATTCTTTTAAGGGGGGAGGGATGTAAAAGCCCAAAAAAAGGGACTTGCAAAAACTTTTCTTCACCTCACAACACCACCGTTTTATTGTGGACACCATAGGAAATATTGTGAAGAGCAAGTAACCTCCATCAAAAGAGTGATTAGAGGGGAAAGCCTTCATTTGCACAAAGTGGGATTTGTACACATGAAAGTGAGAGATTGAGCTCACCCTAGAACTTTAAAAGTCTTGGAAAGGTTCAGTCCAAGTTTCATGAAAAATCCAACACTTTTGAGGCACTTTTGGGGGTATTTGAAAAATAGGCCAATTTGAATGTAAATTCAAATTGCAGCAACTTTCATTACTCAAATTCAAAAAGTAGTTTCATATTAAACTCAGCATATTTTCCTGAGTAATCCCACCAATTTTCGGTCCCATTGGACTTCATCTCGTCGGGAGCCGAATTTGTAACAATTCAAACTGAGTTTGAATTTTCAAATTCAAATATGCAAGGAATGTGGCCAAACTAGTTTGAAGTTGATGAATTCAAATTATACCTCTGAGTTGGTTGCTAAGTTCCCTTTTCAAGTCTGAGTAGGTGGGATATTTGCACAACAGAGAAGATTAGGGGGGAGAAGAGGGCCCACCAGTCAGCTAGACTTCGGCCCGAAGTCAACACCGAGCGAACTCGGTTTACCGGGCCTCGGCAGAGCTCGACACCGAGCCGACCGAGCAGCCACCTTGCCCCCCTCCGCACGCGCTGGTGACCATCTTGCCGGCTCCGCCGCCTCAACCCGATCGTTAACCCGGGAGCAAACAGCAGCACGTTGCCTTCTTCATTGATCGCACGCTCGCTGTTTCCCTCACCCCCGCACTAAACCGGAGCTCACCCCGCGCTCTCTTTCCCGATCACCGGCAGCAACCGAGCCCCGGTTGCTCGTGCCAGCAGCACCGAAAAGCAGCGCCCGTGCGTGCTCTACCACGACAGCCCCGCAAATCCGAGACTCCTAGCCTGTGGCGCGTGCAATTCGGCAACGATCGCCGAGGAACAGAGCACCGGCGGGAAGCCGCGAACTGCTCCCCGTGGACAGCACGCCATGGCCAGTTTCACCCGCCGGACTTCTACACGGAAAAGGTGCGCCTTAGTCTCCAGATCGTGTAGCTGCAACCATTCTAACCATTGGTAGACTGTGCTCTGAGAATTCCTAAGAATCCCGAGAACTAGTGCAACCGGGTAGGGGTCGGTCTACCCCAAAATTCGAGCTGCACCGTCCAATCCAGCTCGAGTGAGCTTACACACACCTTCCTCACTCCCTAGCGGCCCTCCTCGACCAAGAATCAGGGGAAATGACCTATAAATGGCCGGGTTTAGGTTGTTTTTCGGGCCGCCATATAATAACAGCTCGGTTCACCGTGGAGCTCTAGGTTGCCGACCTTTTCATGGGGTTTGGCGGCCATTTCCATCACCCTCGAGCTCCCGCGGTGCTCTCCGACCCTTTGCCGTTCATTTTGATGCGTTGTGACGCATTCCCGACCACGCCGGAACACTAACCGCCGCTGTCACCGTCGGGAGCCCTGTTCCGGTGAGCTACGGCCACAGGCGACACCACCGACGAGTTCAGCGTCGAGAGTTAGGGCGGGGCGGCAAGTGTGGGGCCGGGAGACGGCCGGGAAAGCAGTTCCGGCGACGCTCGCCGGAGTGCACCGCCGCGGGCCCCTGTTTGGCGCGAGGAAGGAGAAGACTGCCGGGTGGGACCCACCGGCAGACATTTAAACATTTTGAAATGTCCAGTTTGTAGTTCAAACTTTGGAGGACCACAACTTGGGTTAGGAGAATCAATAAATTAGGAAACAAATTTTGTTGGATTCCTCTAACAGAGTACAATCCAAATCTGAAACCCAATTTTTATGAAACCCATTAATTAATTCTGGAAAATTCTTTAAAAATTTTCAGCAAAAGAATTTTGGAGGGAGTTTGGTTCATCCAAAAATCCCCAAATTTTGCCAGAATGTTCTTTAGGACATTAGGGAACCCCTGTAAAATGTTCAGACCATTTGGAGTTGATTTATTCAGAGCAATTCAAATTTGATGATACCGTGTTCATTTGAATACAGAAACATTTCAGAGAATTTCCAAAATTTGGAAAATTTAGTTCTGGGCAAATCTTAGCTCCAAAAATGCTGGGAAAATTCATGCAAACTCGATGAGCTATAATTGAAATTGTAGTTCACTAAGTTGGGCATGAACAGGGATGTTACCTCAGAATTAATTCTTCTTTGCTTATTTGCTAAAAGAATTATTCTGAGCAAACCACTCAGTGAAAAGTGCTAATAATTGGTCCAAAGGGTTTCCTTGTGACAAGGAACTCACACAAAAATTCTCAGTTCCATTGGAGCTGTGAATCACCCCTGTCCTGTTTAACCACTTAAGGGATTAATATGGAAAAGGGGGAAAACCACTTAGCATTTAACCATGTGATTAAGTCCAAGCCAAACCACCAACACCAGTTCATCATTAAATTCTTAAACAAATTTCCAGGTCTTAGAGGCTGGTTATTAGAACTAATAGTAGAAGTCTTACCCTAAACTTACATGTGCATCTAAATTAACATGTAGTGTTTCATTAACGTGTAGCCATTGAAGAAGAAACCCCAGAAGTGCTGGACTTCCTTCTTCCGGACGAGGAACTAACTACTGACCAGCAGCAACAAGGCAAGCCCCGGTTTGCATTAACCTTTTTATAATTTTTTCCTTTGTTTACACGTGTCATTTGAAGTATGTATGTGCATTAGGTATAGGATGAATGAAACCCCACTTGCATAACCAAAGGTTCCTTAAAGAGTGAGGGTAGTGTCTAAGACCTCGAGTAGATAGGCTATGCTTAAAGATTCATAGGGCTTCGGTACAAGTCGAGTAGTTGGAATCTACTCGCGAGATAGGCTTGGGACGCACGGGTTCGGTTGAGCGATGTGAGATCACATTAGTAATGAAAATGAGGCTAGGCAGGGGCTAGGGCGCAGCAAGAGGGAGTCTTGTGTGCGCGGCCCTGTCCGTGTCGATTGAGGACCGAGCCGTGTGCGGCCCATGCTGATCAAGTTTGAACGTACCGAAGGCATATCGGATATATGGGCCCCGATAAACCGATGTAGCCTAAACCTCCGGGCGTCGAGGCATAACGCACCGATTTATAGGTGTAGGCTGAGGGCAGCAAGGTGGAAATCTGCAAACGGGCATAGAGAGATGCTCCGTGTGGGGAACCTCCTGCTCGTTTTGGTGCGACCGGTTCGACGTTTGGGCTGTTGGGTGAAAGGTTGTCCCGTACGACATCGAGTGAGCGTGCTGTGCAGCTCCACGGGTGGGTGTACGTGACGTGCTCTTTGGGTTTCCCTGCAGGTGTATATCGAGTCGATTCGCCGTCCCTCATGGTGAAGAGTACCACTTGGTCACTGAGTCGTGACGTAGATTAATGGATGAAACCTGTTGATTCAATATTGCTGGTTGATATAATTGTATTGCTACATGTGTGCCACCAAATACTGCTTACTAAATTTCAGATTTCATGAACTGTTAACTTGTTGCTAAAAGATGAACTAAGGGTGAACTTGTAGGCGTGTCCTTTTGCTGAAATGTTACTATCCTATGTCCATTGTACCCCTCATGTAGAGTTTCATGTAGGTGAGTCGGTTAAGCCTTGCTGAGCCTTTGTGCTCACGGTTGCTGCTTAAGTGTTTTTCAGGTGAGGAGCCACCCACGGACTCGGAGTACGAGTACACCGGCGAGGGTTACCCTCCGTCGGGGACCACGGCTGAGTGGGAGCCGTACACGCCGCGCTGAGCTGAAGAGTTCAGCTAGTGTGGGTTGCCCTAGGGCTGGGCAACCAAATTTTGCTAGATTGGCGGGCGTGAGTTGTATAGTGTAGACTTCCGCTGTGTAATATAAACAATAGTTGTAACTGAAGTTTGTACCTGTTTGTACAGTTTCAGTTGTTTTTTCCCATGTAATATATTATGTTCTTATGACGTGTGCTGTCGGGTGTCGCATCGCGTGGCACCACCCTCTGCGATCCTGGATGAGCGGATTCTGGTCCGCCACAAAACAGCGGCGACGTCGTAAGATGGGTAATGGGGACCTACCTCACTTCCTTTTGGTGCCAGGGCCTTCCTTCTAGCAATGGCAGCAGCAGGGAATTTTTCTATGGAAGATTAGGGCAGGACAGATTGTCGGGCTTCTTCCCAGGCGACGGTGAGGCATGACGGGGCTCGACGGCGGGCCTCAACGATGGGGCTCAATGTCGGGGATCAACGGCTGGGCTCGATGGCTGGGCTCGACGGCGGGGCTCTTCGGCGGGACTCACCGGCGGGGCTCACCAGCGACCAAACTCCAGCGAGGGGGGGGGGGCAACTTGGCGAGTTGGTGGCTTGGGACTCCAAGTGGCCGACTTGGGAGGGGGAGAGAGGAGGGGGGCTGTGGCCAAAAGGGGGGGTTTAGCTTCTATTTATAAGGGGGGGGAGGGGAGAATCCTATTCCAATGGGAACTAAATCCTAGCAAACTTTTCCCCATTTAATTTGGTGCGGCAGCAATAGGGGGGATTCCCCAAATGTGGGGAAAATTCCCCTTTTATGGGGAATTGGGGAATTTGAAGATTTGGGGGAAAATTAGGGGAAATTGGAATTGGCTCATTTCAGCTATCTTTTTCCCATTCCCCACCATTTCTATGTCACTCACTCAATTTCTACATTGCCTTTCTCCATTTCTATGCCCCATTCTCCATTTCTATATGCCCTTCTCCATTTCTATGGTTACTTCCTCCATTTCTATGGTTCTTTCTCCATTTCCATGGTTCTTTCTCCATTTCTATAGTTCTTTCTCCATTTCTATGATTCCTTTCTCCATTTATATGGTTCTTTCTCCATTTCTATAGTTCTTTCTCCATTTGTATAGTTATTTCTCCATTTCTACTTCTTTTATAATGCTTCTCTACATGAAAAATGTGTGCAATGCATGGGAATGAATTTTGAGGGTGTTACAAACCTACCCCCCTTAAACTGAATCTCGCCCTCGAGATTCGATAGAGTAGAGAATAGATGAGGGAATTCTGCCTTGAGGTCTTTCTCACGCTCCAATGTAGTTTCGGTTTCCTTGTGATAGCTCCACTGTACCTTGCACCAACGAATCACTTTGTTCCTCGTGACCCTTTCCTTCACGTCCAAAATTTTGACGGGGTGCTCCGCGTAGGTCAGATCCTCTTGAAGCTCGAGCTCATCCATCGGTACTTGTTCTTCCGGTACTCTTAAACACTTCATTAGTTGGGACACGTGAAACACGTCGTGCACGTTGGAGAGGTACGTTGGCAGCTTTAGTTGATAGGCTACTTCTCCTCGCTTGTCCAAAATCTTGAATGGCCCGATGTAGCGAGGTGCTAACTTGCCCTTGACGTTGAACCGTCGTTGGCCTCGGATAGGCGATACCATAAGATACACGAAGTCTCCTACTTCGAAGGTCAATTTTCTTCGCCTATCGTACGCATAACCTTTTTGTCGTGAATGAGCAACCTTCAAATTTTCTCATACCGTTTGGACTTGCTTCTCAGCATCTTGCAGCACTTCGGGCCCAAACACTTGGCTCTCTCCGGTCTCATTCCAGAACAGCGGCGTTCTACACCATCTACCATACAATGCTTCGAAGGGTGACATCTTCAAGCTGGCTTGGTAGCTGTTGTTGTATAAGAATTCAGCATACGGCAAGCTCCTATCCCAACTACGCCCATGATTCAAGGTGCAAGCTCTCAACATGTCTTCCAAAATTTGACTTGTCCTCTCAGTTTGCCCGTCGGTTTGCGGCTGATAAGCGGATTTAAAATCCAGTCATGTACCCATAGCTTCATGCAGCTTCTTCCAGAACCTAGAGGTAAATTGAGAACCCCGATCTGAAACTATCCTCTTCGGAACTCCATGGCAACAAACGATTTGCTCCATATACAGCTCGGCTAGTTGTGCAACGCTGTACTTGGTTTTAACAAGAAGGAAATGGGCTGTTTTTGTCAACCGGTCCACGATAACCCAGATAGAGTCGTAACCCGATTGAGTACGTGGCAATCCAACGATGAAATCCATGCTGATGTCTTCCTACTTCCACTCGGGTACTTTCAATGGCTGCAACAGTCCAGCGGGTATTTGATGTTCGGCCTTCACCCGTTGGCACGTATCGCATAAGGCAACATATTCAGCTATGTCTCTTTTCACACCAATAGCAAGTTTTCAGGTCCTTGTACATCGTTGTACAGCAGGGGTGTATATAATAAGGTGAGTAATGTGCCTCCTTTAATATCGTGTCGCGGATGTACTTCACGTTAGGCACACAAATCCATTTCCCTAACCAAAGCGTGCCTTTCTCGTCTTCCTTGAAATCCTTTTCTATGCCTTGTTGGATTATTTCCTTGATTTCCTTGATTTCCTCATCCGTTGCTTGGCCATCTTGTATCTCTTGTTCCAGCGAAGAGTTGAGTTCTATCACTTCCATCTCATTCAAGAACCCGAGATGTATCCGTTCGAACTCCTTGCGCAGCTCGGGCGGCAGCTCCCGAACCGTGATATGGTGACATGCTCCCTTTCGGCTCAACGCATCAGCTACTACGTTGGCCTTTCCAGGGTGATAATTGATTCCAACATCATAATCCTTTATGAGTTCCAACCATCGACGTTGCCTCAAATTCAGACCCCTTTGCGTGAATATATACTTGAGGCTTTTGTGATCCGTATAGATCTCACATCGGTGGCCAAGGAAATAATGCCTCGAAATCTTGAAGGCATGTACCATGGCTGCAAGTTCCAAGTCATGTGTGGGGTAATTCAGCTCGTGTTTTTAGTTTCCTTGATGCATAGGCTACCACTTATCCTTCTTGCATGAGCACACATCCAAGCCCTGGTCTTGATGCGTCACAATATATGTCAAAGCTCTTGCTCACGTCCGGCAATACCAAAACCAGCGCTGTGTTTAGTCTTTTCTTGAGCTCCTCAAAGCTTTCTTGGCACACTGGTGTCCACTGAAATGCTTTTCCCTTCATTAGCAATTCAGTCATAGGCTTCACTATTTTTGAGAAATCCTTGATGAACGGGCGGTAGTATCCAGCCATCCCAAGGAAACTCTGAATCTCTTACATTCTGCGGTTGATTCCACTTCAAAACATCTCCCACTTTTCTGGGATCAACCGATACTCCTCCCTCGCAGATGATGTGGCCTAGGAACAATATCTCCTTTAGCCAAAATTGACACTTGCTGAACTTGACATACAATTGATGCTCTCGCAGTTTCTGCAACATCAACCTCAAGTGTTTCTTCGTGTTCTTCCTCGCTTTTCGAATACACCATGATATCGTCGATGAAAACCACGACGAACTTGTGCAAGTATTCCATGAAGACCTTATTCATGAGGTACATAAAGTATGTGGATGCATTCGTTAACACAAAAGACATAACGTTATATTCATACGAACCATATCATGTTCGAAACGCAGTCTTGGGTATGTTGGAGGGCTTAGTCTTTAGTTGGAAGTATCCCGACCGAAGATTAATCTTGGAGAAAATTTGAGCACCTTTCATTTGGTCGAACAGGTCCTCTATACGGGGCAGAAGGTATTTATTCTTGATCGTCACTTTGTTGAGAGACCTATAATCCACACACATCCTTTGGGTCCCATCCTTCTTGTCTACGAAGAGCACGGGGGCTCCCCGCGGCGACGAGCTTGGCCGTATAAAACCCTTTTCTAGCTGCTCCTGAATTTGCTTCTTAAGTTCCACTAGTTCATTAGCGGGCATCCTATACGGCCTTTTCGCTATAGGTGCAGTTCCAGATACTAAATCAATGGCAAATTCAATGTCCCGGTCAGGTAGCATACCTAGAAGTTCTTCCGGGAACACATATGAAAATTCTTGAACCACCGGAATGCTTTCCAATGTTGCTTCTTTGACGTGGTTCAACGCTGCCTTCTCGGTCGCCGGTTGGGCTGACTCGAACTCAATACGAGTACCGTGCTCATTTGTCAAATGCATGGTCCTCTCAGCACATTGAATCACTCCGTTGTGCTTGCTTGACCAATCCATTCCAAGTATTATATCAATCCCTTGGGAATCCAAGACAATAAGGTTGGCAAGAAAGTCTACCCCCCTTATTTTAAGGTTTACTTTCAGACATACTATATTAGTCCTCATCTCTCCACCGGGAGAATTAACCAACATAGTGTGTTTCAGGTGTGATATGGGCAGATTATACTTGGATGATATGAATGAATGCGATGCTCCGGAATCAAATAAAACAGTGGCTGGGTTGGAGTTGGCAAGGAACATACCAATCACGATGTCCTCAGCTTGTTGTGCTTCCTCAGCGGAGACATGATTCACGTTGCCATGAGTGTAGTTCTGCTGCCCACGGTTAGCTTGCGTAGCTCCTCCATTCGGCCGTGGGTTCTGTTTTGGTGCGTTGGTCGGTTGTCCAAGGCCTTTCTGTAACACCCCAAATTTTGATTCAAAACCCTAAACCATGTTCAGAGGGGAATTTAAAAATTTTTGGACGTGTTGCATGTTTTGCAAAAATTCAAATTCAAACTGGAATTCAAATTAGACTCAAAACAGAAAAGAAATGGAAAAAGAAAAAGAGAAAACGGGAAAAAACCGGCCAGTGGGCCGAAACCCGCCAGCCGGCCCAATTTCCCCCGCGCCAGCCCGCAGCCGCGCGCCCGCGCTATCCCTCACAGACAGGTGGGACCCACCTGTCATCCCTAACCCCGCGACCCCGGACTCTCCCGCGCGCGCGCGATCTTAACCGATCGGAATACCGCGTCCCTCAGCCCGAATTCCGGTCCCAGAGGAATCAAACTCGATCACAACTGACCCACCGCCCTTCCCCGGCTATAAAAACCCCAGCCCCGATCGGTTTTTCCCACGCGATCGCCGATTTTTACTCCGGTGAGCACCGAGACTTCGCCGGTGAATTCTGGCCGATCTAAGCTTGGAAACTCTGATCTAACTCGCTGGTCTTGATCCACCGCCTCCGGGGAGCTTTGCAGGTGCAGAAAACTCAGAGAATTACGGTGTAAACACAGCGCCGACGAGCTTCGCCGTGGTTTTGCCTCGGACCTCGCCGCCGATCACTTTCCAGGACCTCCGAGCTCGAGAAAACCCCTGAGGTGAGATCCCTGACCTCCCCTCTACCGATCTATGCCATAAGATCACAGTTCTAGGCAGAATTCTCGAGGATCCGAAACTTTCCGGCGAGATCGCCGCTTCCCGCCGCCGTGCGCCGCCGGCAGCGCCGCCCGCGCTCGATCAGAGCGACGTGGCCGCTTGTGCGCCGTTTATTTTAAATCGCACGGTAGGGTTTAAATCCCCGCGTACCGGTTCGATGTTATAATCTCAGCCGTCGGTTTAAAATCGGACGGTCCACGTCAGCCCCGCATTATAAAGACTGGAATTCTTACGTGCTACCCCCTGGGGTTCTCTGGAATTAAGAGCTAGCCCCGGAAACTTCAGATCTAGCCCCTGGAACTATAGAAAATCATGTAAATTCATTTAAAAATCAGTTTTAGCCCTTGGACTTAATAAAAATTAGGAAAAGCACCTCTGATAAGTGTAGCTAGACCCCTGGAAATTATGAAAATAATATTATAGACCCTGTAATGGGGTGAGTTCATTATTTTAACCCTGTTTAGTAATTAATTTAGAAAATTGAATATGTAACTAGTGTTTAAAAATTAAAAAGTGGGACAAACATAAATGTCAAAATTAATTAAAAACTTTCCCAGTACTTAGAAAACTTTGGAGTGAGATAAAAATATATTTTTGAGCTGAAATGAATCTGTTTCATTTATTATTCACATTTGTTAGTATAGGGACACATTTTTAAGTAAAGAATAGTTATAGAAAAATAGGGAAAATAATTATGAAATAGTTTACATCAGAGGCCAAGGTTAAAATATGTTATTAAATTATTTAGGACCAGGACCTATACTGTTTAGATGATGTGTGTTACTAATTTCATAATAAAATACACAATTATGCATAGGAATATAAATCTGAGAATATAGCAACTCGTAAATGATAAATGGAGTTTTTAAAAATCCAAAGAGTTCAGTTTAGGGTTGGTAGAAATTATGAAGGCACATATGAGGAAGAAAAATACTTTTCCTACATACACTTGGTAGTGAAAAGGTGTAGTAGTTGAATATAAGAAATTTATTGGAAACCCATATAAATAGTATGTAAGTATAAATGTGGACATAAAAGTAGGTATCATATACACATGGTTAAAAGTGCATGCAAGCCACAACTCAACACACATAAAGTAACCACAACACATATAATGGTAAAGAACTTTTATAAATGTGAATGTGTGGTTTGTATGAAGTAAGAAGTGTGAACTATGTCTTATGATTGTTGTTTTTCTTTTGCTATGTGTGATGGTATGAAGTAGAACCTGTTCAAGAGCAAGTTATCCCTTTCCAAGACCAGGACTACCCATTTCAAGAGCAGCAAGAAGGAGGCAAGTGTCCTTGACCACTTTGATCCTATGCTAGGATGTGTAGATAGAATTATTTGCATTGTCAAATGAAATATGAAACCCATGCTAGGAAAGTTTCCCTAGAATTGCATTACCTTGTTTCCTTGTAGCTTGGGTTGGGATTTATTTTGTCATGTCATTTATTTACATGCATATGCTTAGCCATGCTTAGAATGGGATATTTGGGATATGAGATCATCAGTTTATTTTACCATACTCTTGAATGAGACATTGTGAGTTATGTAGAGGTAGGGATCAAGGCAAGTTGGAAGTTTTGGTTGTGTGCTGGGTGCACGAGACTTGGGTTTGTGTTTAGTACTTGCCTGGATCCTAAGGACCGGTTAATGGAGCATGTAACCCGGCTTTACAGTGCCAACCACATGCTGAGATGGGGCAGCTTGGCCAATTAATTAGGTGTATCCCCGGCGTAGTATGGGTGTGTTGGATGGTGCGGGGAGTAGGTGTCAGCTGGACTACCATATGAACCGCAAGGCTCAAGAGGGGGCCACTGCAGCGGGGTTGGAGCCTCTTGTATGCTGTTAGGGGTGAAACCTCAGTGGGCCCACGCTCGTCGGGAATCCCTTTGTAAAGGCTTTGTAGTGATCTCCTGGCTGCACACCTGGGAAGTGTGAATGTGGATCGTAGCCACTGGCATAATGGAGGTTCTTTTAGTCCACCCGGCAACGGGGGATGAAATCACTACATGTGGGTACAGTGGTACAAACTCTGCAGAGTCAAAACTGTCTTGACAGCCGTGCTCACGGTTAAGAGCGGCCTGGACTTATTCATGATTAGAGGATTGATGGTTTTGGAAGTTAAGCGGGGAGCTTATCATTGGAAATGATGTTATGGTTATTGGATTCTGATGATGGGATGGGAGATTTGGACCATTTCACCTGTGTAGTAATGTAGGTGCTTAATAAGCTAAGGTGATAGGTATTAATTGCATAGTGCTTTTACCATGAGTTCAACCTCTCCTTGTTCTAGCCATGCATGATATAATTTTCCCACACTTGCTGAGTACCATTGGTACTCAACCTTGAATATTTGTTGGTTTATATTGCTGCTCAGGTCAAGATAATGAGGTGGTGTATAATGACCAAGATTTTGGCCCCGAGGAAGGTTTTTAGGTTCATGAAGACCCCGGGCAACGCCTGTGATGGAGCCCTAAAGAATAATATTCCGCTGCTAGTTTATTTACTTGTGATGAACGTACTATTGTCCATTGAGACATTTGCGATGTAAGACTTATTTATATTCGACCCCTGGCTTGTAATAAATGATGCTTCACTATTTGTCATCACATGTATGAGAAAATGATCCTGGCATACATGTGATATTCACTTGGTTGTTCTTCGGAAAAACCGGGTGTGACACTTTCTTTGGGCACTGACTTGCAAAGTGTCCCGCCTCTCCACATGAAAACCCAACTTTGTTGCCCAAAACAGCAGGAATGTTGGGGCGAGGCTGGTTTTGAGCATAGGCAACCATGTTGGGACGGGGCACAAGAGGCAAAGGCATACGAGGCGCTTGCATAACAGGACGTTGCTGCGGTGGTTGACTAGGGCAAGGTGGATTTGCAGGGAGGAAAGTAGAAGCGGACGAGCCATACTGTGGTGCAGCTGGTGGCATGAAACAGGGACGTATATTGCTCCCTTGTGGCTGGTATGGAATCTTCCTCTTGCCCTCTTGCTCGATCTCACGGATATTGCTCTCAACCACTATAGCTTTGTCAACGAGCTTCTGGAAGTTTGCATAATCATTGTTGAGCAGCTGAACAAGTATTGCTTCCGTTGATCCGAGTTGACGTCTTCTGGAGCATATCTTGACAGCTGTGTGAACCTGTTGAGGTACTCATTCACACTCTTCCTTCCTTGGAGGAGACCTTCAAACTCTTGCCTTTTAAACATCATGACTCCAGCAGAGACGTAGTGAGAGCGGAAACTCTCCTTTAATTCAGCCCAAGTGATAGTCTCCTGGTTGACATGAGCATTGCAAAGAGTGTCCCACCAGTCAGCGGCTGCTCCCATAAGTTGGTGAGATGCGAAGAGAACTTTCTCCCGATCGTTGCACTGAACAATAGCAAGCTTCTTTTCCATGGACTTCAACCAATCATCAGCCTCCATGGGATCATTAGCTTGTGAAAAAGTAGGCGGCCTAGTCCTCATGAACTCTCCCAATCTGTTGTGAGCCGGCGGTGGTGGCGGTGGGGGTGTAGGAACGGGGTTAGGATTGTTGTTGTTGGTGGCTTGCAGCTGTCCCAATGTTATCATAGTTTTCATGAGCTGGTTCTGCATAGCCATCAACCGTTCAAGGTTGTTTGAATCAGCCCCGGGGTTAGCATTTTCAGGAACTTCAACGTTGCCATCCTCTTGTGGTTCATTGTTGCCACGAGCGTTCCTCCTTTGACGGCTGGCATTTTCCCTCACCATCTGTGAGAGAGAGTAGAATAGAAAATAGAAGTTTAGATTGATCCCCCCCAACTATATGCATCAAGGTGTATGAACTAAATATCTTCTTTTATTAATTTCAGCCTATATGAGGATGTGAACATGTGCCGAAGCATATCACATCTCTCCACTATGTGTGGATGTGGAGATTCGCCGAAGGGTCCCACAACTCACATCAGCACACAAACCAAGCAATCATCACAAAAATTTAACACACCACTCTTATTCAAGCTACTACAATTTAAACGTTCCTATTACAGCTTATTCAATGGGAATCCTAAACTTAATCATGTGAACCGGTGCTGTTCTCGCCGTGTGACGGGGGTGGTCCATACATGGGCGCACGCCATGGTGAGTCAGCAGTCCATGTAGGGTTAGATGACGCTGGTGCTCTATTTTCTCCAGCATTGGCACGAGTCTCCTCTTGTTTCTCCGGCAAATACAGCTTCTTGCATAGGCAACGGATCTCTTCTTGTGCGCTTGCGTAGCGGTTTCCTCACTCCACGAGCAACCTCTGAGACTTGTCAGCAGCTTGTGGGTTGGAAAGATCTGTTACATGGGGTCCAATGATCTCCCTTGTACCACTCTTCCGATACGGATGCAGCTCAAAAGTTGTGTCCTCAAGCTGCCCAGGGAAGGCGTAGCACAGTCTGGTGAGTGCATCCCATGCAGCATCATCAATAGCTTCTGCCCTTGTAGCTCTCCATGTGGGTGTAAAGTGCCGGGTGACAACCCTACCTTTAGATAGGATGGTTACATCAGCGTTCCACTCTTCATGGCCGAGACGAGGGACTTTCTTGAGAAGATATTCCGGGTATAGGCTGCAGCAATCCACCAATTCCTTGAGCTCACTGGATATGTGTCCTCCTTCCATTCCGTCGGACCGAAATTCTTGAACTGAATGGTTGGCCCATTCATCACTTTCGTTATTGGCCTCAGCAAGGGGTGGCTCCTCCTTGGGTTCATCTCCTCCCGTCATAGCTTCATGAGGCTCCACGGGGTGTAAGCCCGCGTGAAACTCCTCCTGAGGTGCTTACCAATGCTGTTCTTGTGGATTATCCTCCATATCATCTTCGAATGGTTCCACCTCTTCCGGATCCTCTTCATCATGCATATAGCTATTTACTTCATCTTCATCACGAGGTTCCGTCTTCACTTCCTCCCAATATGGTCCATCGGACACCTCAATGTGGTTAAGTGCGCTCCCACGTGGTAGTGGACGAGTACTTATGCGTGCCGTGCTCCTGATCCCCGGCATCTATAAATATAACATGAGAAACTTTATAGAAGGAAGAAATAACCCCAAAACTTCAGAAGTTATGGAGCAAGAAAGCAAAAGTATTGCTGTCCAAAAGAAGGGAAAAGAGGGGCTGAAAATAGCACTTTGCGGTGGCTGAATTGACAAGTAAAGTGCAGCAGCAAGCAATTTTCGAAAACAGCAGTTTAGAGGGGTGTGCCTATGTGTTTTAGAGTGTCCATTCTACCTAGACTTTAATCCTACGGTAAACATGGCTCTGATACCAATCCGTGACACCTGGTTCCGAAAATAGAACCAAGTGAATGCATATGTGTGCCCAGGATGTTCATCACACATACACATGTAATCCACAAACTGAATTCAGAATATAACCACGAATAAATAGGGTTTAAGTACTTTATTACAATGACTCAATGTCTCACTCATGAATGTCTATCTTATTCTTGCAGCGGAAGACTCTAAACGACAGCGGAAAGTGACTAAAGACAGCAGGTTCCATATTCAACTCCATAGGCATGTTGACGGTTGTTCGCACGCCTAGTACTCCACATGGTCCTCGAAGTACTCATCTCCTATAGCTGATGTTTATGTGGTAATGCAAGGGTGAGTACATGTCGTACTCAGCAAGTGCGGGAAAAGTATGACATGTAGCTTTCAACAAGGTAGGAAATAAAAAGGCTCATTGCAGCAAGCAAATTTTATTTCACAAACATGGTAAAAACAGCAACTATTTCTAGGTGAAATTTATCCCATCATAATCAAGTAATTCAGCAAAATTCTCTCATCATAATCCACCATTTATCATTCTTCAACGAACCAATAATCTTTCTTAAGTTCATCTCATGCTAGTCATAACCATCTCATATAAATATAGCCGAAACCAAACTCGATGTCATGACTCAAAACAGACCCAAAATCAATCCCAGTGACCATACCATAACCATACCGAATAACCATCCCAAGGTTTCCCTCTAATCATGTGAGATGGCCAGGTGCGTGTGACCGGAAGCACGGCTATCATGATAGTTTTACACTCTGCAGAGGTGGCACCACTTTACCCACAAGTTCATGATCTCGTCACCCGTCGGCGACTGCAGAACCTCCATTATACCAGTACACAACCGTCGGTGTATGGCCAAGAGATCACGAAATAGCCTTTACAAAGGGGCTACTAGATGTATGGACTCACTGAGGTTTCACCAGCAGGCTCGAATCACCATTCTCCCACCCACGGGCCCCCTCTTGTGCCATGCAATTCCCAGGGCAGTCCTCCTTGATTCCCAATACCCACGCCATCCAAGGTCCATAACAAGCTAGCAACACACCTAATTAATCAGCTAAACCGCACCCTTACTTGGCCTTGTGGTGGCACTGTTTTCCTAGCATATTCTCACATGAACCGGTCCTTAGATCTACGGCAAGCACCTCCATCTCATCCAGCAACATTCACGAACCAAGCTTGCCTAGATCTCTGCGATTCCATGCTCATTAACATCATCAAGATCTCATTATCATTAGTCATATGAGTGCAGTAGCTAGACATGTTTTATTTCAGCTTCCCGTGTCCCGTGAATTAAGCGAAGCAAAAAGGAAAAACGACCATACCCGACTCATCAACTTTCCCGGCGACAAGGATGGTTAACAAAACAAGTAAACTCCTATAAAAGGGTGTCCCATCAAGTTGACTCAAGAATACGAGTTTTCGCAAACAAAACAGTTTCAAAACATGGGATCAATATGGTCAAGGGGCACTTGCCTTGCTCCCGTGGTTCTTGTTGTTCAAGCGTCTCAAAGTCTTGGTGCTATAGTTCCTCGTAGATGGCCTCTTGAGTTTGTTCTTCTACTCACGATCACGCACATACAAAATTCACAGCAATCAATCATCATGCACAAACTTTACTCAAGATGCAATGGGGTAGATGACTCCAAATCCTATGGTGCTGTTTTATTAAACCAGTTTGTATGTGATCTTTCATGTTTTAACGGGCTTTCATGGGGTTTTATGATGAACGAGGGTGCTGGGATCACGTGTGGATGTGGTGATGATCTTGACTAAAGATCTAGATCAATTCCACCGTCAAAAATCGATCAAACGTGATCTGTCCACGCGAAAAAGTTCCTGTTCTAAGGGGGCGAAGAAAACGGATGCGTAGAAACAGCGGCGACGTCGTAAGATGGGTAATAGGGACCTACCTCACTTCCTCCTTGGTGGCAGGGCCTTCCTTCTAACAAATGTAAGCAGCGGAAAAGTTTTCTATGGATAATTAGGTCAGGACAGATCGTCGGTTCTTTTCCGGCGACGGCGAGGCGTGACGGGGCTGGACGGCGGGGCTGGATGGCAGGGCTCATCGGTGGGGCTCACCGGTGACCGAACTCTGGCGAGGGGGGGGCAACTCGGCGAGTTTGGGGCTAGGGCCTCCAAGTCGCCAACATGGGAGGGGGGGAGAGGAGGGGTGGGGGGTCTGTGGCAAAAAGGGGGGGTTTGGGTTCTATTTATAAGCGGGGGAGAGGGGAGAATCCTACTCGAATCAGAAAAAAATCCTAACAAACTTTTCTCCATTTAATTTGGTGTGGAAGCAATGGGGGGGGCGGGGGATTCCCCAAAAGTGGGAAAAATGCCCCTTTTTGGGGGAATTGGGGAATTTTGAGATTTGGGGAAAAAATTGGGGAAATTGGAATTGGCTCATTTCAGCTATCTTTTTCCCATTCTCCACCATTTCTATGTCACTTACTCCATTTCTACATTGCTTTTCTCCATTTCTATGCCCCATTCTCCATTTATATATGCCCTTCTCCATTTCTATGGTTCCTTCCTCCATTTCTATGGTTCTTTCTCGATTTCCATGGTTCTTTCTCCATTTCTATAGTTCTTTCTCCATTTCTATGGTTCCTTTCTCCATTTCTATGGTTCTTTCTCCATTTCTATAGTTCTTTCTCCATTTCTATAGTTATTTCTCCATTTCTACTTCTTTTATAATGCTTCTCTACATGAAAAATGTGTGCAATGCATGGGAATGAATTTTGAGGGTGTTACGGTGTAGGATGGATGAAACCCCAAATGCATAACCAGATTAGTCCAACAAGAGTGAGGGTAGTGTCTAAGTCCTTGAGTAGTTCATGCTGAGCTTAATGTTTATAGACTTCGGTACAAGTCGAGTAGTTGGAATCTACTCGCGAGTATAGGTTTCGGGACACAGGGGATTGGTTCGAGTTGTGAGAAAACTTTAGTAAGAACAAAATGAGACTAGGCAGGGGCTAGGACGCAGCAAGAGAAAGTCTTGTGTGCGTTGCCCTGTCCGTGTGGTTTGAGGACCGATCCGTGTGCGGCCCACGCTAATCAAGTTTGAATGTACCGAAGGCATATCGGATATATGGGCCCCGATAAACTGATGTAACCTATACCTCCGGACGTCGAGGCATAACGTACCATTTTATAGGTGTAGGTTGAGGGCAGCAAGGTGGAAATCCGCTAACGGGCATAGAGAGATGCTCCGTGTAGGGAACCTCCTGTCCGTTTGGGTGCGACCGGTTCAATGTTTGGGCTGTTTTGTGAAAAGTTGTCCCATACGACATTGAGTGAGCGTGCTGTGCAGCTCCACGATAGGGCTTACGTGACGTGCTATTTGGGTATCCCTGCAGGTGTATATCGAGTCGATTCGCCGTCCCTCATGGTGATTAGTACCACTTGGTCGCTGAGTCGTGACGTAGGTTATCATATGAAATGTTATGATTCAATATTGCTGTTATGAATAATGTGTATTGTTACATGTGTGCCACCAAATATTGCTCACTAAATTTCAGACTTCATGAACCGTTAACTTGTAGCTAAAAGATGAATTAAGGATGACTTGTAGGGGCGTCATTTGCTGCAATGTGCCATCCTATGATTGTTATGACCAGCATGTAGAGTTTCATGTGTAGGGGCGTCGGTTAAGACTTGCTGAGCCATCGTGCTCACGGTTGCTGCTATGAGTGTTTGCAGGTGAGGACTACCCCACGGACTGGGGGTACGAGTCCACCGGCGAGGGCTACCCTCCGTCGGGGACCATGGCTGAGTGGGAGCCGTACACGCCGCGCTGAAGATGAGTGCAGCTAGTGTGGGTTGTCCGTAGGGCTGGACAACCGACTTTTGCTAGTTAGGGGGCATGAGTTGTATAAATTGTTTTCCGCTGTTGTAACTCTGTAAATAGAGGTAAAACTGAAGTTTTATACTACTTTATACATATTAGTATGTTTTCAATGTAATACGATGGTTGCCTTATGATGTGTGCTGTCGACTGTCGCATCGTGCGGCACCACCCTCTGAGATCCTGGGCGTGCGGATTCCGGTCCGTCTCAGGCTGGCATCAGAGCTTCTTAGGGGATAGCACACGAAATAAGGACAGTATTACGGGAAAACTTAGGAATACGTTGAGGATTCGCTAGTATGTCCAATTAAGGACTACTATATTAGTCTAATATGAAGGTGGCAATCTAACTTATGTGTTATGTCAGGATATCGTGCATCTCGGGACTTCATATGTCTTGGGGGTTGCACGTAAGCGCTGTCCACCATTGCGCACAAGCTGAAGGGTGGAGCCTCACGGGTGGCAGGTAACCCGGCCAGCTTTAGTATCCTCTACGACTCTTCATGTCGTTTGGGGTATTCGAGCAATGCCCTTCCCTGGCGTGCTACGGGCTAGTATGGGAGACCCCGTCACGTTGTTAGTAATGTGAACACGTAGCTCAAGGCGTGTTTGGCTTGAGAACACCCGGGCGAGTGATGACAGACGGGTGTATGAACTGTATTGGGACCGGGTTTGGTGTGCAGCCGGACCTGACGATTGTGTGAATTTATGCAGGTACTAACCACGAAAACCGTAGTCTGAGTAGAACACGTTTGCGAGCGACCGTCTTAGTTCCACCATTGAATACGTATATGTAAAGGTCCTAAAAATGTGAATACAAAGAAACTCTTGTTTGCAAAAGGTGGTTTCATATGTATGAAATTTGGGACTTGTTAAAACTTTTTACATATGTGATAACCCACATGAGAGCTCTCTTCACACAAGTTCAAATGTTTGTTTGAAAACTTGGAACCCAAGAGGGGTCTAAAACCATGTTGGGAAGTTCCCATATGTGTGAGAAAGCTAAAGTCAGATTTGGAACAAATTGTTCAACTCAAAATTCAAATGAGAGCAACACAATGAATTTCAAAACTGTTGTGCTAAAAATCTCATTTGAAGCAGCCAATTTAAAAATCAGATTTCATATTTGAATTCCTTAGGTCGAAATTAGTGGGTTTCCAAAGTTTCATGATTTGTTGAAATGTTTTGCAACTCATTTTCCAAAATGGACTTTAAATAACAAAGAATTCAAATACCCATTGGAATTTGGATGAAACTTGGCCAATTATCCAAATACACCTCAGATTTGAACTCCCACAATTTGATTTCACAATTTGCAAATTTTGGGAGATATTTTGGAGAGGGATAAGGAGGGACTGAGCTGTGGGACCCACATGTCATTGAGGAGTTAAAAATTTCAAAAGATCTTCAGTGGAGGGCAGTCTCTGTTTTGCTTCTTAAGCGAGCTCAACAGCAGAGGGCGTGGCCGACAGCAGCACTCAACGCTCGGTCGACCGCCTCTCAATCGAACCGCCTCAGTTGAGACTGTTATACCCTCTACCGTGCTTCCTTTCGTCTTATCACCGAAGACTCGGCGTTGCTCTTTCTTCCCTTGCGCGAGAAACAGACCAGAGCTTTGCCGCTACCTTTCGATAGCTCGGTCACCACCGTAGCCCGTGCGCAAGCCCAGGAAGAGCAGCAAAACGGCACCACGGACCCTCCCACACCCTCCTCGCACCATCCCTACGTGAGTTTGGCCTCCCCAAACCGAGAACGCCCAGTGTCCGCAGCGGCCGCCACAGAACTGAGAGCAGGTACTCTCATGGACAGCCTCAACCGAGGCTTGTGACGGCCGAGCTAGCCACCTCTGTACGCACACGACGTCCACGCAGCTCACCCCCGAAGCTCAGGACCAACCGCGGATCATCGACGGTGAATTTCAAGATCCTCTTCCGATCGGTGCAAACCGACCTTCGGGTATGAATTTATGAAATTCCCGATCGATACTTGTTTAGAGTCCACAAAACTTCACTCATGAGAGCTAGACTTGAGGGCGCACCAGTTTGCTTTGCAAACTTAGCATGACACACACTGTGCACGGCGTATTTTCGATCATCCTGACGGCGGCTATGGCGGGGCGGTTCGAGCGCACGATGAAACCCAGTTTGGAACCGTTCCCGAGCCCATGTGCGAACATGCCGGGCTTCTCCAGCCCTCACTGGTGCTGTAGGACCTTTACAGGGAGCTTTTGGCGGGCTAGCTCATTGGGCCGACGTCGCCGGACTTATACCGAGCGGCCTCGCCGTCGCAAGCTACTTTGGGGGCTCTGCCGGTTCGGGAGGACCGCACCAGCGTGTTCCTTGCACGAAACTAGGGCTTAGCGGTGAGTTGGAGCGTTAGAGATGGCCGGACGACCGATTTCGGGGTCACTCCGGCGAGCCCGTCGGCGATATCCGCGGGGGCGGGACGTAGACGAAGGAGCTGCCGACCCCACTCGTCAGTCGCACGGAAACAGTGAGTAGATCTTCTGTGGCCCCGGATAAATTTTGGCAACGCGGGAAACAGCTCTGTAACCTCGTGTGGCATGATTCCAGTGAGTGACACGTGCCCCCCTGGTCCCACAGTCAGATTTAAACTTATCCACGGTTTATTCGAATCCCACATTTTCCCAGACATTAGAAGAGCATAACTTTTTCTAGGAAACTCCAATTTAGTGATTCAAATTGGGTTATATTCAGATTGCCAAACTCTATCCAAATATGCAACCCAATTTATATGAAAGGCATTAATTAATTCTGGAAAATTCTTTAAAGCTTTTCAGCAAAAGAATTTTAGAGGGAGTTTGGTTTATCCAAAAATCCTCAAATTTTGCCAGAATATTCTTTAGTGTGTTATTGAACTCCTGTAAAGGTTTCAGCTCATTTGGAGTTGATTTGATCAGGAGAATTCAGATTGTAAGTTGCTGTGTTCAAATGAATACAGAAACATTTTTAGAGAATTTCCAAAACATGGAAATTCAATTATGGGCAATTCTTAGCTCCAAAAATCCTAGGAAAATTCATGCAGGCTCTATGAACTATAAATAGAATTGTAGTTCACTAAGTTTGACATGAACATGGGTGTTACATCAGAATTAATTCCTCTTTCCTTAATTGCTTAGAAAATTGTGCTGAATAAACCACTACATGAGAAGTGCTAATTTTTGGTCTAGATGACTTTCTTGTGACAAGGGACTCACATGAAGATTTTGAGCTCCATTGGAGCTCTGGATCACCACTGTCATGTGTAACCTATTAGGGTGATCAACACTCAAGTGGAGATAGCACTCAACATTTGATCATAGTGTTTAAACCCAACCCAAACCACTAGCACCAGTGTCATTTTAAATTCTTAAACAGAGTTCCAGTTTTTAAACTGTCATTAGATCTTATTAGCAAAAGCTTTACAATTAAATTCATATGCACATTCATATCGCGTAGCATCTACGTGAGAACGTGTGAAGAAGTTTAAGTGAAGATCAAGGAGGAAGGAAAGCAAGTGATCAAGCCCCAAGTGATCTTCACTAACTGATTGTAACCTTAGTCACCTGCAAAACCGGCAAGCCCCGATTTGCATTTGAACAGTTTTATAAAGCATTTCCATTTTTAGAGATCATAGTTTGAATTATTTGATTGCAATAAGTCTAGTTGATATTGAAAACCCCAGTTGCATGACCAGAAATATCTAAGAGAGAAAGGGTAGAATAGCTCATCGAGTGGATTTGGCTATGCTAAATGTTAGTAGGAAAGGTCCAGTAGAAGTCGAATAGTTAGAACCTACTTGCGAGTTTAGGGCTGGTTTACTCGGGACGGGTCAAGAATAAAAATGATGAGGAAAGTTCACAGATAAGAAATGGAGACCGGGCAGGGAGATTTAGATGCAGCAGGCTGCGGACCGTGCGTGCATAGCCCTGCCTGTGTCGGTTAAGGCCCGTCCGTGCTTGGCCCTGTTGGACAAGTTTGAGTTGTGTACCGGGCGCATACTGGCTATATGGGACCCATGAAACCGATGTACCTCAGGAGATCCACATTGGAACTTTTCTAACTGCCTTAGGCTTTTGGCGTCAGGGTAGCAGAAGGTAACTCGCTCAAGAACATATCACTGCGGGTATGTACATTGAGGGAGCTTGTGTACTCGGGGCAGTTAGACCGCGTCCTGTGTGGAAGATCTTGGGAAAGGTTGCTGCATACAACGTCAGTCGAGGTTGCTGCCGGCAACTCGGAGTACGGGTGTACGTGTCATGTAGTCCGGGCTTGTACTGATTCGAATCACCGTCACTCGCGGTTATATGAGCATACTTGCCCACTGCGTCTTGACGTAGTAACAACTGAACTGGTTATCTTTTGAACTTGATAAGGCTGTGATGTAACTTGTATTGCAACTATGATTGAATTATAGATAGGCTCATTAAACTTTATTTTCACTTTGTCCAAGGAGCATCGCAACAAAGCGTTTCTTGTTTGATTGTGGAGTTGCGATGCTGTTCGGCTCAAAGTCTATACAATGAGGCTTAAAATCTGAAAGTTAAGGATCAATATTAGGCGGGTCCTTTATGCAAATCTAGCTAACCCAATTGCAACGGTCGTGCATGTAGAGTTTCTTGTTTAGGAGACACGGATCAGTCTTGCCTGAGCCTATGTGCTCACGCTTGCTATATGAGTGGTTTTGCAGGTTAACATCGATGCTAAGAAGAAGGTTGTCCGGTGAGACTCGGAGACTTCCGAGTCGTGTAACACATGGAGAACCCAGCCTCTGCTGTTGTTTTCGTGTTGCTAGCGAGATGAGTCCGCGGGCTGGACTTCATCTCGAGTCCTCTTTAGTTATTCAACGTGAGTTGTTTATAGACTTCCGCTGTAGCTAAACTTGTAAGCTTCCGCTATTGTTTTATGTAATACATTGTTTCTTATATGTGTGCTGTTGGGTGCCGCACAACACGGCACCGCCCAATGCGATTCCCGGGTGAGTGCCACGTCCCCGTGACTGAACGGGCGGCGTCGGGCCCTCTCAGTATATGCCGGTGTAAGCCGGTTAGGATTTTCCATTTGGTGAGGAACATAGTACCAACATGTAATAATGATGATTGCATTAATAAAACTTTTGAAAAAGGAACTAAGATAACAAATTGTTAATCTTTAGGACTCTGTGTTTGTAGAAGAATTAAAAAGTTGATTAGTTCAGCCCAAAGGAATTGAAAAACAGAGTGCTCTGTTTTGGCAGCAAGTTTGCAGAATTTAACAGAGCACAACTCACAGGTTACTTGGCCAATGGAGATGTGGGATATAGTTCTGGAAATAGGTTTGAGTGCTCTAAAGCTTTGTTTTAGACTTCCAGAACAGAATCACACATCAAACTGGATGAAATTCCAGATGATTGTAAACTTTCCAGAACCAGGACGGATTTAAAATACTCTCTGGACTGTTCTGTTTTTCAAGCATAACTTCCTGTAGAAAAATCTAAAAAATTTCATATGATACAATTTTGGAAATCTTATGAGAGGTGTTACATCTTTGTAATTCAATGTTTCTGCAGTTGCAGCACGGAATTCAGTGGAATTTGGAGTTGAAAACAGCAACTTCCAAAGGAGGTGCGGTTGAAATTCTTCCAGAAATTCTGTTGACTTTGAATTATCATAACTTTTTCACCGGAGCTGATCTGAGGGCAAATAAATACTCGTTGGAAAGATACTGAAGTTAAATTTATCTTTGGTATTCAACTTGAGTCATAAAAATTCCTAGTATCAGGTCAGAATCTGGGATAAGTAGAAACTGGTCATTCTGGGCAGAGGAATGAACAGTTGAACTCACTAAGGAGATTGTTGTACCTATTGGGGTTTTTATTACATGCAATGGGGTAGAACATACTCATGAGTGGTTATCTTCAACTAGTGAAAGATTTGAGTATATGACCTACTCAAGTTCTTTTGCTAGAGACCATGTTTGTGTCGTATTGAAGATAAAGGATAGTATACGTGATGACAACGCGAGATTAACGTCTCGTAGTGAACAAGTCTAGTTGAGATGGAAGTCATGTTTACTGTCATTATGTTTTTACTCCTATTTTATTGGACTGCACGGAGTACACTATGGGACTGATTTTTATTGCCATATGGTTGCAGATGGTTCGTACTCGGGCCACGCATGAGGTCAGGGGCTCTAGTCCGCAAGGGGGTGATGACTCCCAGCCACCTGCCTACGACAGTACCCCGCAGCAACAACCACCACTGCCACCTCCGCTTACACTAGCGGATGTGATGTCGGTGCTGGTGGGCAATCGTGAGGAGCAGACCGACCTGCTCCACACGATTATGCAGAATACGTCCTAGGCGGGGGGGGGGGGGGGGGGGGGCGGGGGGCATGAAGAGTGGGAGCCTCGTGAGCCCTACACTACGACGTACTCGGATTTCATGAGTACGCATCCTCCGGTGTTCACCGAAGTGGCGTAACCACTGGAGGCCGACAACTGGCTGCGGACGATCGAGTCCAAGTTCGGGCTGCTCCAATGTACGGAGTGGCAGAAGACGCTCTTCGCGGCGCAGAAGCTTTACGGTGCCACCGGTGCGTGGTGGGCGAATTATGTCGCCTTACTACCTGCTGGCCATGCCATCGAATGGCAGGAGTTCCAGGAGGCATTCCGCGCCTACCATATCCCTCCCTGGATGATGAAGAGGAAGTTCCAGGAGTTCTTGGAACTGAAGCAAGGTGGGAGGAGTGCCCACGACTACTCCCGTGCGTTCGACCATCGGGCGCGGTATGCGTCGGATTATATCTCCAACTAGGAGAAGAAGCGCGAGCAGTTTTATCAGGGTTTAAACCCCGAGATGAAGACTCATCTCGTGCAGTGCAATCGTGGCAATTTCAACGACCTCGTTAATGCTGCAATTATGCAAGAGGATGCTCAGCGTGAATTGGCGGCTGAGAAGCGGAAGCGAAGCGCTCCACCGATCAGCGGGGGTGGAGCTCCTCAAAAATACTGCATTGTGTATCGGACATAATCTGGTCAGCAATGGCATCCACCGGCGCGACCTCAACAGTTTGGGGGTCGTTCTTTTCAGCCACCCCATTCCGACCACCGATGCGACCACCGCGACCGTAACAGAAGCAGCTGCATCAGATGGTACCCCAGGCATTTCCACCACCACAACACGCCCCGGGATTCCGTCTGCCGAACAGCGGAGGACCGCATCGCTACACATGCTACACATGTGGCCAGGCAGGTCATTTCTCGAAGGACTGTCCCCAGGGGCAGCAAAGCAGTGGGCAAGCCCAATATCAGGGCGGTGCTCGAGGCCGACCACCAGTCAAGAAGGGAGGTCAGCAAACCAGAGGCGTTGGTTACCTCGACAATGAGGACGCCCCGGAAGGAGAGAATGTGCTGGCGGGTATGTTCACTCTCAACGATCAAGCAATCATCATTTTATTTGATTCTGGTGCAACCACAACTTCATAAGTGCATCATATATGGTTAAGCATCAATTGGAAGTCTTTCCAACCGAGTGCCCATATATGATCTGCTCACCGGGAGGGAAGATTTCAGCAAATGTGATGATTCCAAAACCACTACTGTGCTTAGGTGGGAAGATATATCCCACTACTATGATTATTCTTGTGGGGCAGAAGATTGATGTAATCTTAGGGATGTCATGGCTAAGTTACCATGGCGCTGTCCTAAAAACATTATCACGGACGGTTCACCTCAATTCTCCACTGCACCGTCCGCATTCCCACATACTAGACAATCCAGTCCCGGAAGTTTCAGCCGCCTATTATATTGAAGCTCCCAAGCTAGAGAACGTCCCCATAGTCTGGGAATACCCCGATGTGTTTCCAGATGATCTTCCGAGCATGCCACCTGAACGGGATGTGGAGTTCAAGATTGAACTTGCAACCGGGACTACACCAATATCACAGAGACCGTACAAGATAGCTACGAATGAGCTGGCTGAGATAAAGGAACAGCTCAATGATTTGTTGAGCAAGGGTTTCATTAGACCGAGTTCCTCGCCTTGGGGATGCTCGGCGCTGTTCGTCAAGAAGAAGGATGAAACCTTGAGGCTGTTTGTGGATTACCGGCCGTTCAACGCCGTCACCATCAAGAACAAATATCCACTGCCCCGCATTGACATCCTGTTTGATCAGCCTGTGGGTGCAAGTGTCTTCTCCAAGATGGACCTTCGCTCCGGGTATCATTGTAAAAGCCCAAGAAAGGGACTAGCAAAAATTATTCATCACCTCACAACACCACAGCTCTGGTGATGGATATCTCATGAACACTTGTGAAGAGCAAGTAACCACCATCAAAAAGGTGATTAGAGGGGAAAGCCCTAACTTCTAAAAAGTAGGATTTCTCCACATGAACATGAAAGGTTGAGCACACCCCTAGACCCTAAATTGTCTTGGGAAGGCTCAGGCCAAATTTCATGCAAATCCAATGCTTTTTGAGGCACTTTTGGAGACATTTGTGAAAAGGGCCAATTTGAATGCAAATTCAAATTGCAGCAACTTTCATCACTTAAATTCAAAAGTTGACTTCATATTCAAACTCAGCACATTTTTCTGAGTTAGTCCACCAATTTTCATCCCCATTGGACTTCATCTTGTCGGGAGCTAAATTTGCAATAATTCAAAACTGAATTTAAATTTCAGTTCAAATGTGCAGCAAATTTAGCCAAACCAAGTTCAAATTGGGGAAATCAAATTCAAACAATGACTTGGAGGTTAAGTCTCTCATTCAATTGTGAGTAGCTTGGATCTTTTCAGTGGAAACAGAAATGAAAAATTGGAAAAGAATTAGAGGGAGAGATGGGGCCCACTGGTCAGTGTCTCAGCTCCACTAAACCGACTCAACCCGAGGGAATTCGCCACGGTGACCATCGGGCGCTCGGAGGGCCGACAGCTCGATAGGTTGACGCCACCTCATGGTGAAAAACGCGGCCCCAAAGTCCAGCACACAAGCTACTCCATCCGTTCTTTTCGTTCCCGAGTGAACCCAGCTCCCACCGCGCGGTAAAGACTGTTTCCGCTCGCAAGCTGTTGCCGCCATTCTCTGATCACCAGCGATCAGCCGATCCCGGCTGCATCACGCGCCACCACCAGAGATGAAAAGGTGCGCCCGCTTGTGAGGAAGCTGTAGGGGGAAACCTTTCACAGTTTCATGCAGGGTGGAGCGAGAATTTCGAGTTTTCTCACACGGTGCACCTTAGGGTTAGCAATCGGTCATCGGCGAAATTCGTTGCACAGAAGCAACCGCCGGTCGAGCTGCAGCTCACACACGTTCTAGACACCCGTGCGCGTCTCTCCGAGAAGAACCCGCAGGAACAACCATCCGAAACACTAGTTTCACCGATAACAGTCCAGCGTAAGAGAGGGTCACCGGTGAGGTCCGGGTTGATGGCCGTTTAGGTCCCAACCAAGGTCATGCCGAGTTTCCCGAGGCTTCCCAGGACGTGGTGACGCGATTAGCGCGCGAAGGGGGTGGTCAGGAGGATGGGAACACGTTGCCGATGCTGCACAGAGACATAGCCCTCGTCGCCGGCGAGCTACGGCGGTTAGCCGCCGGCGGCATGATGTCCAACGTGTTCAGCGTCCAAAATTATGTGGGGGCGGCAAGTCTCACCGTCGCCTGCGAGCTAGGTCGCCGGGAACACCGACCTCACCGAAGCTCCGGCGGCTCGGGGCGGCGGCGGCGGGAGGTAGAGGAAGGTGTGGGTCCCACGTGTCAACCGCTGTGTTAAGCGCGCGCAAGCGCGTGGTTAGTTTAAATTAAATGGACGGGCCCCGCTGTCAGCCCCGGTTTAGCGCGGGAGGCAATTTTCTGTAGGAAAATAATTCAGGGACCAGCCCAAACTTTAGAAATTCATAACTCTGGTTAGGAGTGTCCAAATCCAGTGAACCAATTTTTTTTTGGATTCATCTCTTTGAGTAATTTCTAGCAATACAAGTTTCAGCTCATGAAACTTAATAGTTTTCCAGAATTAATTCCCTAAATTTTATACTGTTAGGAATTTTATCTGGAGAATTAGTTTATGAAAAATTCTGAAATTTGGCTGGGAGGTTCATTGGAAAATACTTGAGTCACAGTAAAATTTTCAGAGCCATCCAAGTTAATTTAGTCCCCCTAATGATGTGATTAAGTGAACTGCCCTGAGAAAATAGAAAAACGTCCAGAAACATTTTCAGATTTTCTCAAATCTTGTTTAGGGCATAACATCATCTAGAATTCTTAAAATGACATGAAACAAATTCCATTAGAACCATCTTAAATTCTAGTTTCCAGAAAGTAATGGTTAAAGCCATGAAAACCCCTGGAATTCCTTAGAGGTTCTAATATTGACCAAACAGACTTTTATTTGTACAAGGCTCAAATGAACTTTGTTTCAAATGAAACTTGGTCAAGACTCTGGTTAGGACCCTACCACGCCACCATAAAAATTTCAGAACCAAAGGGTAGGGCTAGCTAGGGTTATAGTAATTACTTATTCAGTTCTACACATTGCATTTGAATTGACATATAGTATATCATTGACGTGTAGTCGCTGAAAGCGAGGAAACTCCGTAAGTGCTCGACTTCCTTCTTCCGGACGAAGCCCTAACCCCTGACCATCAGCAACAAGGCAAGCCCCGGTTTGCATTAAACCATTTTGTAACGTTTTGTTTTGTTTACATACTTAGTGTGAGGTATATTTATGTGCATTAGGTATAGGATGGATGAAACCCCAAATGCATAACCAGATTTTCCTATAAGAGTGAGGGTAGTATCTAAGACCTCGGGTAGACAGGCTATGCTTAATGACTCTTAGAACTTCGGTACAAGTCGAGTAGTTGGAATCTACTCGCGAGTTTAGGCTTGGGACCCACGGGATTGGTTCGAGTGATGTGAGATCACTTTAGTAATGAAAATGAGACTAGGCAGGGGCTAGGGCACAGCAAGAGGAAGTCTTGTGAGCGCAGCCCTGTCCGTGTCGATTGAGCACCGAACCGTGTGTGGCCCACGGTGATCAAGTTTGAACGTACCAAAGGCATATCGGATATATGGGCCCCGGTAAACTGATGTAACCTAAACCTACGGGCGTCGAGGCATAGCACACCGATTTATAGGTGTAGGTTGAGGGCAGCAAGGTGGAAATCTGCTAACGGGCATAGAGAGATGCTCCGTGTAGGGAACATCCTGTCCGTCTCGGTGCGACCGGTTCGACGTTTGGGCTGTTGGGCGAAAGGTTGTCCCGTACGACATTGAGTGAGCGTGCTGTGCAGATCCACGGGTGGGCGTACGTGACGTGCTCTTCAGGTAGCCCGGCAGGTGTATATCGAGTTGATTCGCCGTCCCTCACGTTGAAGAGTACCACTTTGTCAGTGAGTCGTGACGTAGGTTAATATGTGAAATGTGATGATTCAATATTGCTGTTATGATATAATTGTATTGCTACATGTGTGCAACCAAATATTGCTCACTAAATTTCATATTCATGAACTGTTAACTTGTGGCTAAAAGATGAACTAAGGATGAACTTGTAGGCATGTCTATTTGCTGAAATTTACCATCCCATGATTGTTGTACACTACATGTAGAGTTTCATGCCTAGGTGAGTCGGTTAAGTCTTGTTGAGCCATCGTGCTCATGGTTGCTGCTTAAGTGTTTTCAGGTGAGGAGCATCCCACGGACTCAGGTTACGAGTCCACCGGCGAGGGCTACTGTCCGTCGGGGACCACGACTGAGTAGTGTGGAGGAGTGCAGCTAGTGTGGGTTGCCTAGGGCTGGGCAACTGACTTTTGCTAGGTAGATGGGTGTGAGTTGTAAAAACTTAGCTTCCGCTGTTGTAGCATAAACACTAGTTTGTAACTGAAGTATTGTACTACTTTGTACATGTCAGTTGGTTTTCTATGTAATACCATGTTTTCCTTATGACGTGTACTGTCGGGTGTCGCATCGTGGGGCACCACCCTCTGTGATCCTGGATGAGCGGATTCCGGTCTGCCACAGGCTGGTATTAGAAGCCGCATTGGGGATAGCACATTAATTAAGGACTGTATTACGGAAAAACTTAGGTTTACGGTGATGATTCGGTAGTTGCCCAAGTAAGGACTATATTAGCATAGTTACTTAAAGTGGTAAGACTAACATATGTGTTATAAGTCTGAATTTCAATTATGCAACGACGCACCTACGCTCTGGTAAGAATGGTAAGGAACGCCACCGAAAGCAGTTCAATTTCGGTTAGCTCCCCTGACGAGCAACATGGTTTAGGGATAGGTCTCACAGCTTGGTGTGAGACGTTAATATGAGACTCTTGGACTCTTCATGTTCCTTAGTTCATATGAAACGCTGATCCCTAGCGTGCATTAGGCAAGTAAGTGGAGACCCCATCGCGTGGTCAGTAACGCGAGAGTGTGTTCGTCTGGAAATAGCCCAGGAGGACATACGCAGCGCTTGCCATCGGCATGCCCTGCCGGGCAGTAGGTGGTATCTGTTGGGTTGATAACATTCCCAACCGTGATGACCCGTTCATGACATACTTGGGTTCCCCGTTGTGTGGTGTTGAAACACGATCACGTACCTTGAGACGTGACCTAGCTCAAGGACGGCCGTATGGAAATGATACGGGCGTTTGTATTTACTTTCAAATATGGTACTGCCTGAAATGGAAACAAATCCTTGAGTGCACCATTATTGTGTGGTCTTCTGCAGGTACTAACCATGTATGTATCCATGTAGAAAACGTGTGCGAGAGACCGTTTAGTGCCACACGTGGTCAGTAACGCGATAGTGTGTTCATCTGGAAATGGCCCAGGAGGACATACGCAGCGCTTGCCATCGGCGTGCCCTGCAGGGCAGTAGGTGGTATCTGTTAGGGTGATAAAATTCCCAACCGTGACGACCCGTTCACGCTCTACTCGTGTTCCCCGTCGTGTGGTGTTAAAACACGATCACGTACCTTGAGACGTGGCTTAACTCAAGGACGGCCGTATGGCAATGATACAGGTCTTTGTGTTTACTTTCAAATATGGCCCTGCCTGAAATGGAAATAACCTTTGAGTGCATCATTATTGTGTAGTCTTCTGCAGGTACTAACCACGTATGTATGCCGTGTAGTATACGTGTGCGAGAGCCCGTTTAGTGCCACAATTGAGACGTATATGCCGGTATAATCCGGTTAAGATTTTCTTTTTGTGAGGAACATAGTACCGACATATCATAGGCATGTGCATGAAAGATAATGATAACAAGGAACTAAAATCACTAAGTTTCAACAATTAGGACTCTTGTTGGGTAGAAAAATTCAATAGTGGATGAGTGTAGCTCCAAGGGATTGAAAAACAGAGTGCTCTGTTCTGGGCAGCAAGTTGGCCTTTATTTTGACAGAGCATAACTCACAGATCATGTAGCCAATGGAGGCGTGGGATATGGTTCTGTAAAGGTACTTCAGTGCTCTACAACTTTGTTGTCGACTTCCAGAGCTGAATCACACCTTAATCTGGCTGAAATTCCAGAGGCTTGTAAACTGTGCAGAACCAGGACAGATTTAAAACACTTTCTGGACTGTTCTATTTTTCAAGCATAACTTTCTGTAGAAAAATCTAAAATTTTTATGTCATATATCTTTTTAAAGGGTAGTAGATTTGTTACATCTTTGTAATTCAAAGTTTCTAAAGTTTCAGCACAGAACTCAGTGGAAACCAGAGTTGAAAACAGCAACTTCCAAAGGAGGTGCTGTTGAAATTCTTCCAGAAATTCTGCTGACTTTGAATTACAATAACTTTTATACCAGAGCTGATCTGAGGGCAAATAAGTACTCGTTGGAAATAAACTGAAGATAACTTTAACTTTGGTATTCAGCTTGAGGCAGGAATATGCCCAGCACCAGATAATAATCTGGAATATGTAGAAACTGGTCATTCTGGCAGAAGGATGACAGTTGAGCTCATTTGAGAGAGTGTTGTGCTCTAGGGGGTTTTAAGTACTTCCAATGGGGTAGAACATACTCATGAGTGGTTATCTTCAACTTGTGAAAGATCTGATTATATGTCTTACTCAAGTTTCTTTTGCTAGAAACCATGTTTGTGTCGTATTGAAGATAAAAGGGTAGTATACGTGATGACAAAGCGATTTTAACGTCTCGTAGTGACCAAACCTAGTTGCGATGAACTCCCAAAGAGGAAGTCCATCAAACTGGATTTAACTAGCGTGTATTTGGTCTGGTAATGGTGTATCTTGTGCAAAGTTATTACATTATTTGTATACGAGATGTATCACATGTTTTTAATGTCATTATGTTTTATGCCATTTTATTGGACTGCATGATGTATGTTGAGGGACTGATTTTTATTGTTGTATGGTTGCAGATGGTTCACACTCGTACCACGCATGAGATTGGTGGCTCTAGCCAGCAGGGGGGTGATGACTCCCAGCCACCTGCCTACGACAGCACCCCACAGCAACAACCACCACCGCCGCCTCCGCTTACGCTAGCGGATGTGATTGCGGCACTGGTGGGTGGTCGTGAGGAGCAGACCGACCTGCTCCACATGATCATGCAGAATACGTCCCAGGCGGGGGGGGGGGGGGGGTGCGTCAAGAGAGGGGGCCTCGTTAGCCCTATGTTGTGACGTACTCGGATTTCATGCGTACGCACCCTCCGGTGTTCACAGAAGCAGCAGAACCCCTGGAGGCCGACAACTGGCTGCGGACAATCGAGTCCAAGTTCGGACTGCTCCAATGTACGGAGCGGCAAAAGACTCTGTTTGCGGCGCAGCAGCTTCACGGTGCCGCTGGCGCATGGTGGGCGAATTATGTCGCCTCACGTCCGGCTGGTCATGCCGTGGAGTGGGAAGAATTCCGGGAGGCGTTTCGCGCCTACCATATCCCTCCCGGGATAATGAAGCGGAAGTTCCAAGAGTTCTTGGAGCTGAAGCAGGGCGGGAGGAGTGCCCACGACTACTCTCGTGCCTTCAACCATCTGGCGCAATATGCGTCAGATTATGTCTCCACCGAGGAGAGAAGCTGGAGCACTTCTATCAGCGGTTACACCCCGAGATGAAGACGCATCTCGTTCAATGCGATCGCGGCACGTTCAATGATCTAGTCAATGCCGCGATCATGCAAGAAGATGCTCAGCGGGAGTTGGCGGCTGAGCAGTGGAAGTGCAGTACGCCACTCAGCAGTGGGGGAGGAGCTCCCCAGAAATACCGCATGGTGCATCGGACACCATCCGGTCAGCAGTGGCATCCACCGGCGCGACCTCAGCAGTTCGGGGGTCGTTCTTTTCAGCCATCCCCATTCCGACCGCCGATGCCACCACCGCGACTGCAACAGCAGCAGAAGACGGTACCCCGGGCGTTTCCACCGCCACAACGCGCCCCGGGTTTCCGTCCGCCAATCAGCGGAGGACCGCCTCGCTACACATGCTTTACGTGTGGTCAGGCGGACCATTTCTCGAAGCACTGTCCCCAGGGGCAGCAGAGCAGCGGGCCAGCCCAGTTCCAGGGCCGTGCTCGAAGCCGACCTCTGGTCAAGAAGGTTGGTCAGCGAAGCGGGGGGCGTTCGCAACCTCGACAATGAGGATGCCCCAGAGGGAGACAATATGCTGGCGGGTACGTTCACTCTCAACGATCAAGCAATCGTCATATTATTTGATTCCGGTGCAACCCACAGTTTCATAAGTGTATCATATGTGGCTAAGCATCAAATGCAAGTCTTCCGAACCGACTGCTCATATATGATCTGCTCACCGGGAGGGAAGATTTCAGCAAATATGATGATCCCAAAAGCACCTCTGTGCTTAGGTGGGAAGATATATTCCACCACCTTGATAATCCTTACGGGGCAAAAGATTGATGCAATCTGAGGGATGTCATGGTTACACTACCATGGCGCTGTCCTGGACACTCGGACACGGACGGTTCATTTGAATTCTCCATTCCACCATCCGCATTCCATGGTGTTAGACAATCCTGTCCAGGAGGTTTCAGCAATTAATAATGCTGAAGCTCTCAAGTTAGGAGACATCCCCGTAGTCCGAGAGTACCCCGACGTGTTCCCGGATGATCTTCCGGGCATGCCACCTGAGCGGGATGTTGAACTCAAGATTGAGGTTGCACCCTGGACTACTCCCATATCACGGAGACCATACAAAATGGCTCCAAACGAGCTGGCTGAACTGAAAGAACAGCTCAATGATCTGTTGAGCAAGGGTTTCATTAGGCTGAGTTCCTCGCCTTGGGGATGCTCGGCGCTGTTCGTAAAGAAGAAGGATGAAACCTTGAGGCTGTGTGTGGACTACCGGCCGCTCAACGCCGTCACCATCAAGAACAAATACCCACTGCCCCGCATTGAAATCCTGTTTGATCAGCTTGTGGGTGCAAGTATGTTCTCCAAGATGGACCTTCGCTCTAGATATCATCAAAAAAGAATCCAGGCGGAGGATATCCCGAAGATGGCTTTCTTGATGAGATATGGCATATATGAATATCTCGTCATGTCTTTTGGTCTCACCAATGCTCCAGCACACTTCATGTATCTCATGAACTCGGTGTTCATGCCGGAGCTTGATAAGTTCGTTGTGGTGTTCATCGATGATATCATGGTCTACTCCAAGACAGAAGCAGAACACGCCGAACACTTGAGGATCGTTCTTCAACGACTGAGGGACCACAATCTCTATGCCAAGTTCAGCAAATGTGAATTTTGGATCAGACAAGTGCCATTTTGGGACATATCATCTCAGCGGAAGGCATTGCGGTTGACCCAAGCAAAATCGAGCAGGTGCTGAAATGGAAAGCTCCCACTTCAGTCCATGAAGTCAGAAGCTTCCTCGGCTTAGTGGGATATTACCGGAGATTCATTCCATGCTTCTCCAAGCTTGCTACGCCAATGACAGAATTATTGAAGAAGGGAACAAAATATGTTTGGAACACGGCATGTGAAGGAGCGTTCCAAGCATTAGTGAAACATCTCACAACAGCTCCGGTCTTAGCTCAACCGGATACATCGAAGCCCTTCGACGTGTATTGTGATGCGTCCGGTATCGGGCTTGGCTGCGTGTTGATGCAAGAAGGGTGTGTGGTCGCATATGGCTCACGCCAACTTCGAAACCATGAGCAGCATTACCCAACTCATGATCTTGAGCTTGCCACTGTGGTTTTGGCGTTAAAAATGTGGAGGCACTATCTCCTGGGGAACTTGGTTCATCTCTACACCGACCACAAGAGCCTGAAGTATATTTTCACCCAAAAGGAGCTGAATATGAGGAAAAGGAGGTAGTTAGAGCTAACTAAAGACTATGAAATTGAGATTCATTATCACCCCGGCAAGGCTAATGTGGTTGCCGATGAGCTGAGTCAGAAATCACACGTCCATAACCTCACCATAGCACCGGTGGAGGAAGAAGAGCCGAGTTTATACTTGGTTCCTTATGGATCGCTCTACAACCTTGCCCTCATCCCTACCATTAGGGAGGAGATCATTGCAGCTCAGAAAGTTGATAAGGGCATGGCACATCTCCGGAGACGGATAGACAACGGGGAAATCAAATGTTTCCGGAAAGATGATGAGGGGACGCTGTGGTTCAATTACCGCATAGTCGTACCCCGGGATATGGAGCTGAGAAAGAAGATTTTTGATGAAGCTCACTTGTCTAAATACGCCATTCATCCGGGCAGCAACAAAATGTACCAAGATTTGAAAAAGAAATTTTGGTGGACACGGATGAAGCGGGAAGTGGCTAAGTACGTATCCGAGTGTGATACGTGTAGACGAGTGAAAGCTGATCATATGAGGAAATCAGGGCTGCTGCAACCCCTGAAAATCCCAGCATGGAAGTTGGAAGATGTGAGCATGGATTTCATTGTGGGATTACCCCTGACTTCTTCCAACAAACATGATTCAATTTGGGTGATCGTTGACCGGTTAACCAAGTCGGCTCACTTCATTCCCATGCATACACATTTCCATGCCAACAGAGATATGCGGAGTTGTATATTGCAAGAATCCTGTGCTTGCATGGAGTACCCAAGACCATAGTCTCAGACCGAGGGGCACTTTTTGTATCTCGTTTCTGGGAGCAGTTGCACACTGCTTTGGGTACTAAGCTTATTAGAAGCTCCGCCTATCACCCTCAGACAGATGGTCAAACAGAGAGGGTGAACCAAGTACTAGAAGGCATGTTGAGAGCGTGTGCCATCCACCATGGTAGAAACTGGGATGATCATCTACCTTAGGCGGAATTCTCATACAACAATGGCTATCAAGCGAGTATCAAGATGGCACCCTATGAAGCTCTCTACGGTCGTAAATGCCGCACTCCATTAAATTGGTGCTAGTCTGGTGAAAAGGTCACATTCGGGGTTGATGTGGTGAACGACGCCGAAGAGCGCGTTCGGATAATTCAAGCCAACTTGAAAGATGCTCAACCCCGGAAGAAAATCTATGCTGATAAGAGGCGTAGACCACTGCACTTTGACATCGGGGAGCACGTGTACCTCCGTGTATCTCCGATGAAAGGCGTGCACCGGTTCGCCGTGAGGGCGAAACTCACTCCCCGATTTATTGGACCATATGCCATCACCGAGAAGTGTGGACCAGTGGCGTATAGAATGGAACTAACGGCATCTCTTGCTGGTGTTCATGATGTTTTCCATGTGTTCACAACTGCAAAAATGTCTGAAGCATACGGCTGCTGTTCCCACTGAAGACATCGGCGAGCTGCAACCGGATTTGACGTATGATGAATATCCGGTGGCAATTATTGATGAGAAGGCTCGGACCACACGTAGCCAAACATTGTGATTCTACAAGATACTCTGGAGTAACCACACCGCCGAAGAAGCGACGTGGGAGAGCGAGGAATTTCTTCACTCAAACTACCCGGAGTTCATGCCGTCTCAGCACAGGTGAGTTCCTATTACATTGCTGTCTCTTTTTTTTTTGTAATCTCGGGACGAGATTCTTTTAAGGGGGGAGGGATGTAAAAGCCCAAGAAAGGGACTTGCAAAAATTGTTCATCACCTCACAACACCACAGCTCTGGTGATGGATATCTCATGAACAATTGTGAAGAGCAAGTAACCACCATCAAAAAGGTGATTAGAGAGGAAAGCCCTAACTTCTAAAAAGTAGGATTCTCCACATGAACATGAAAGGTTGAGCTCACCCCTAGACCCTAAATAGTCTTGGAAAGGCTCAGGCCAAATTTCATGCAAATCCAATGCTTTTTGAGGCACTTTTGGAGACATTTGTGAAAAGGGCCAATTTTAATGCAAATTCAAATTGCAGCAACTTTCATCACTTAAATTCAAAAGTTGACATCATATTCAGACTCAGCACATTTTTCTGAGTTAGTCCACCAATTTTCATCCCCATTGGACTTCATCTTGTCGGGAGCTAAATTTGCAATAATTCAAAACTGAATTTGAATTTCAGTTCAAATGTGCAGCAAATTTAGCCAAACCAAGTTCTAATTGGGGAAATCAAATTCAAACAATGACTTGGAGGTTAAGTCTCTCATTCAATTGTGAGTAGCTGGGATCTTTTCAGTGGAAACAGAAATGAAAAATTGGAAAAGAATTAGAGGGAGAGATGGGGCCCACTGGTCAGTGTCTCAGCTCCACTAAACCGACTCAACCCGAGAGAAATCGCCACGGCGACCGTCGGGCACTCGGAGGGCTGACAGCTCGATCGGTTGACGCAACCTCACGGTGAAAAATGCGGCCCCAAAGTCCACCACACGAGCTACTCCATCCGTTCTTTTCGTTCACGAGTGAGCCCAGCTCCCACCGCGCGGTAAAGACTGTTCCGCTCGCAAGCTGTTGCCACCGTTCTCTGATCACCGGCGATCAGCCGATCCTGGCTGCATTACGCGCCACCATCAGAGAAGAAAAGGTGCACCCGCGTGTGAGGAAGCTGTAGGGGGAAACCTTTCACCGTTTCATGCAGGGTAGAGCGAGAATTTTGAGTTTTCTCCCACGGTGCACCTTAGAGTTAGCAATCGGTCGTAAGCAACCGCCGGTCGAGCTGCAGCTCACACATGTTCTAGACACCCGTGCGCGTCTCTCCGAGAAAGAACCCGCAGGAACAACCTTTCCAAACCCTAGTTTCACCGATAACAGTCCAGTGGAAGAGAGGGTCGCCGGTGAGGTCTGGGTTGCCGGCCGTTTAGGTCCCAACCAAGGTCATGTTGAGTTTCCCGGGGCTTCCAAGGACGTGGTGACGCGATTAGCGCGCGAAGGGGGTGGTTAGGAGGACGGGAACACGTTGCCGATGTTGCACAGAGACATAGCGCTCGTCGCCAGCGAGCTACAGCGGTTAGCCGCCAACAGCATGATGTCCAACGTGTTCAGCGTCCAAAGTTATGTGGGGGCGGCAAGTCTCACCGTCGCCGGCGAGCTAGGTCGCTGGGAACGCCGACCTCGCCGGAGCTCCGGCGGCTTGGGGTGCCGGTGTCGGGAGGTAGATGAAGGTGTGGGTCCCACGTGTCAGCCGCTGTGTTAAGCACGCGCGAGCGCGCGGTTAGTTTAAATTAAATGGGCGGGCCCCGCTGTTAGTCCCCGGTTTAGCGCGGGAGGCAATTTTCTGTAGGAAAATAATTCAGGGACCAGCCCAAACTTTAGAAATTCATAACTTTGGTTAGGAGTGTTCAAATCCAGTGAACCAAATTTTTTTGGATTCATCTCTTTGAGTACTTTCCAGCAATACAAGTTTCAGCTCATGAAACCTAGTAGTTTTCCAGAATTAATTCCCTAAATTTTAAACTGTTAGGAATTTTATCTGTAGAATTACTTTATGAAAAATTCTGAAATTTGGCTGAGAGGTTCATTGGAAAATCCTTGAGTCACTGTAAAATTTTCATACCCATCCAGGTTCATTTAGTTCCCGTAATGGTGTGATTAAATGAACTGCCCTGAGAAAATAGAAAAATGTCCAGAAACATTTTCAGATTTTCTCAAATCTTGTTTAGGGCATAACATCATCTAGAATTCTTAAAATTTCATGAAACCAATTCCATTAGAACCATATTAAATTCTAGTTTCCATAAAGTAATGGTTGAAGCCATGAAAACCCCTGAAATTCCTTAGAGGTTCTAATATTGACCAAACAGGCTTTTATTTGTACAAGGCTCAAATGAACTTTGTTTCAAATGAAACTTGGTAAAGACTCTGGTTAGGACCCTACCACGCCACCATAAAAATTTCAGAACCAAAGGGGAGGGCTAGCTAGGGTTATAGTAATTACTTATTCAGTTCTACACATTGCATTTGAATTGACATATCATTGACGTGTAGTCGCTGAAGGCGAGGAAACTCCGTAAGTGCTCGACTTCCTTCTTATGGATGAAGCTCTAACCCCTGACCAGCAGCAACAAGGCAAGCCCTGGTTTGCATTAAACCATTTTATAACGTTTTGCTTTGTTTACATACTTAGTGTGAGGTATATTTATGTGCATTAGATATAGGATGGATGAAACCCCAAATGCATAACCAGATTTTCCTATAAGAGTGAGGGTAGTATCTAAGACCTCGAGTAGACAGGCTATGCTTAATGACTCTTAGAACTTCAGTACAAGTCGAGTAGTTGGAATCTACTCGCGAGTTTAGGCTTGGGACACACGGGATTGGTTTGAGTGATGTGAGATCACTTTAGTAATGAAAATGAGACTAGGCAGGGGCGAGGGCGCATCAAGAGGAAGTCTTGTGAGCGCAGCCCTGTCTGTGTCAATTGAGGACCGATCCGTGTGTGGCCCACGCTGATCAAGTTTGAACGTACCAAAGGCATATCGGATATATGGGCCCCGGTAAACTGATGTGACCTAAACCTCCGGGCGTCGAGGCATAGCACACAGATTTATAGGTGTAGGTTGAGGGCAGCAAGGTGGAAATCTGCTAACGGGCATAGAGAGATGCTCCGTATAGGGAACCTCCTGTCCGTTTCGGTGCGACCGGTTCGACGTTTGGGCTGTTGGGTGAAAGGTTGTCCTGTACGACATCGAGTGAGCGTGCTGTGCAGCTCCACGGATGGGCGTATGTGACGTGCTCTTCGGGTAGTCCTGCAGGTGTATATCGAGTCGATTCACCGTCCCTCACGGTGAAGAGTACCACTTGGTCACTGAGTCGTGACGTAGGTTAATATGTGAAATGTGATGATTCAATATTGCTGTTATGATATAATTGTATTGCTACATGTGTGCCACCAAATATTGCTCACTAAATTTCATATTCATGAACTGTTAACTTGTGGCTAAAAGATAAACTAAGGATGAATTTGGAGGCGTGTCCATTTGCTGAAATTTACCATCCCATGATCGTTGTACACTACATGTAGAGTTTCATGCCTAGGTGAGTCGGTTAAGTCTTGTTGAGCCATCGTGCTCATGGTTGCTGCTTAAGTGTTTTCAGATGAGGAGCATCCCACGGACTCGGGTTACGAGTCCACCGGCGAGGGCTACCCTCCGTCGGAGACCACGGCTGAGTGGGAGCCGTACATGCCGCGCTGAGGTGGAGGAGTACAGCTAGTGTGGGTTTCCTAGGGCTTGGCAACCGACTTTTGCTAGGTAGATGGGCGTGAGTTGTACAAACTTAGCTTCTGCTGTTGTAGCATAAATACTAGTTTGTAACTGAAGTATTGTACTTCTTTGTACATGTCAGTTGGTTTTCTATGTAATACCATGTTTGCCTTACGATGTGTGCTGTTGGGTGTCGCATCGCGCGGCACCACCCTCTGTGATCCTGGATGAGCGGATTCTGGTCCGCCACAATCATCAAATAAAGATCCAAGCATAGGATATCCCAAGACGGCATTCTCGACAAGATATGGCCTATATGAATATCTCGTCATGTCTTTTGGTCTCACTAACGCTTCGGCACATTTCATGTACCTCATGAACTCAGTGTTCATGCCGGAGTTGGACAAGTTCGTGGTGGTGTTCAATGATGATATCTTTGTTTACTACCAGACAGAAGCAGAACACGCCGAACACTAGAGAATCGTCCTTCAATGATTGCGGGACCATAAACTCTATGCAAAGTTAAGCAAATGCGAGTTTTGGATCAGCCAAGTACCATTTTTGGGACATATTATCTCAGCGGAAGGCACTGCGGTTGACCCAAGCAAAATTGAACAAGTGCTGAAATGGAAAGCCCCCACTTCTATCCATGAAGTCAGAAGCTTCCTCGGTTTAGCGGGATATTACCAGAGATTCATCCCAAGCTTCTCCAAGCTTGCTAAGCCGATGACAAAATTATTGAAGAAGGGAACAAAATATGTTTGGAACGCAGCATGTGAAGGAGCGTTCCAAGCATTGGTGAAGCATCTCACAACAGCTCCGGTCTTAGCTCAATGGGATATGACCAAGCCCTTCGATGTGTATTTTGATGCGTTCGGTATCGGGCTCGGCTGCGTGTTGATGCCAGAAGGATGTGTGGTCACGTATGGCTCATGCAAACTCCGAAACCACGAGCAGCACTATCCGACTCATGATCTTGAGCTCACTGCTGTGGTTTTGGCGCTGAAAATGTGGAGGCACTATCTCCTGGGGTATTTGGTGCATCTCTACACCGACCACAAGAGCTTAAAATATATCTTCACCCAGAACGAGCTGAATATGAGGCAAAGGAGGTGGTTAGAATTATTCAAAGACTATGAGATTGAGATTCATTACCACCCCGGCAAGGCGAATGTGGTTGCCGACGTGCTTAGTCGGAAATCACATGTCCATAACCTCACCATTACACCGATGGAAGAGGAAGAACCGAATTTATACTTGGTGCCAAACGGATCACTCTACAACCTTGCTCTCATCCCTACCATTAGGGAGGATATTATTGGAGCTCAGAAGGTTGACAAGGGCATGGCACATCTCCGGAGACAGGTAGACAGTGGTTATATCAAATGTTTCGAGAAAGATGATGAGGGGACGCTGTGGTTCAATGACCGCATAGTCGTACCCCGGAATATGGAGCTTAGAAAGAAGATCCTTGATGAAGCTCACTTTTGTATGTTCTCCATTCATCTGGGCAGAAACAAAATGTACCAAGATTTAAAGAGTAAATTTTGGTGGACACGGATGAAGCGGGAAGTTGCAAAGTACATATCCGAATGTGATACGTGTAGACGAGTGAAAGCGGATCACATGAGAAAATCAGGGCTGTTGCAACCCCTGAAAATTCCAGCATGGAAGTGGGAAGATGTGAGCATGGATTTCATTGCGGGATTACCCCTGACTTCCAACAAGCATGATTCCATTTGGGTAATCGTTGACCGGTTAACCAAGTCGGCTCACTTCATTCACGTGCATACACATTTCCATGCCAGCAGGTATGTGGAGTTGTACATTGCAAGAATTTTATGCTTGCATGGAGTACCCAAGACGATAATCTCAGATCGAGGGGCACTGTTCATGGCTCGTTTCTGGGAGCAGTTGCACGCTTCTTTGGGTACTAAGCTGATTAGAAGCTCCGCCTATCACCCTCACACAAATGGGCAAACTGAGAGGGTGAATCAAGTGTTAGAAGACACGTTGAGAGAGTGTGCCATCCACCACTGTAGAAAGTGGGATGATTACCTACCGTTGGCAGAATTCTCGTACAACAATGGCTATCAAGCGAGTATCAAGATGGCGCCACACGAGGCTCACTACGGTCGCAAGTGCCGCACCCCATTGAACTGGTGCGAGTCCAGTGAAATGGTCACATTCGGGATTGATTTGGTGAACAACGACGAAGAGCGTGCTCGGATTATTCAAGCTAACTTGAAGGCCGCCCAATCCCGACAGAAAAGTTACGCTGATAAGAGGCGTAGGCTGCTGCACTTTGACACTCAGAAAACGTGTAGCTCCGGGTATCTCCAATGAAAGGCGTGCATTGATTCGGCGTGAAGGGGAAACTCGCTCCCCTATTTATTGGACCCTATGCCATCACCAAGAAGTGTAGACCAGTGGTGTATAGATTGGAGCTACCGGCATCTCTCGCTGGTGTTCACGACGTTTTCCATGTTTCACAACTTCGAAAATGTCTGAAGTATATGGCTACCGTTCCCACCAAAGACATTGACGAGCTACAACCGGATTTGACTTATGCTGTATATCCGATGGAGATTATTGATGAGAAGGCCCGGACCACGCGTAACCAAATGCTGCGGTTCTACGAAATATTGTGGAGCAATCACACTGCGGAGGAAGCAACATGGAAGAGTGAAGAATACTTCCGTTCGAACTATCTGGACTTGCTGTCCGCTTATATCCGGTAATTCCTTCTCTACCGCTTTATGTCTTCTTTTGGAATCTCAGGACGAGATTCTTTTTAAGCGGGGAGGGATGTGAAATCCCGAAATTCTAGCAAGTGGAGCTGCAAGTCACACCGAGAAAATGAACGGAAATTTAAATTTTTTAATACAAAGGTGTGAGCTCCAAATGCTAAAGTAAGCGAGCAAAAATGTCCAAACACAGAGACCTAAATCTACCATTTGATTCTCCACACGTCCGATAATATCCCGGCAAATTTTCAACTCATTCGGAAAGTATTTACTATTTGTTGGAATTAAAACGGGCAACAATTTGGATTTGAATGAAACTTCAGTTTCAAATTCCAACTTCACCGAAATTCAAATTCGAGTGCCCCATTGTGTTCCTCACATTTCATTTGGCCTATCCTCCATGTTTATTCAAAGTTGGAGCTCGTTTGCTATTTTAAACGGAATTGGGGGATAAGGGGGAGATGTGGACCCCACATGTCATACGGAGGAGGCTTCAACCGACTCTGTTTCACAGTGTGACCGCCACCTCCCGACGTCCGGCGCCGAACCGCCTCTTCTCGCGCCACCTCCTGCTCGAGGGAAATCCGTGACCGAAGTTATAAGCGTGTAGCTTCTGCCATGACCCGTTTCTTCCCCTCACGCTGTTAACCTTCTCCTCACAAAACCGAAGCAAACTCGCACACGCTCCCGACACACTTCGGCTAACCCGCGCCCGGGCACTACGAACCATTTCAGGGTGAACTCTCTACATAAAAGAGGACCATCATCATACGCTCGAGCTCACGGTGTGAACCTCTCCTCCTCTCGTGCAATATCGAGAACGAATTTTGCTTTTTAGTGATTCGGTGTTCATAGGACTGAGCCACACAAATCTTCAGAATTCATCGTAATCAATCCACCATCACTTAGCCCGAGCTGCAAACATGATCTAGACACTCCCACGCTCCTCTAGGATCAAGAACCATCGAATTTCATAGAGTTCTGAGGAGTGGGGCCGAGCCGCGCGTGAGGAAGAAGAAGCTGTGGAGTGGGGCCCGCGCGCAAGAGTTTAAACATTTCCTTATTTTCCAGATGTAGTTCAAATATCATTTGCTCATAACTATTAGTAGGAACCTTAACAAGTTGTCAAGTAAATTCTATTGGATTCCTCTCAGTGAGTACTATCTAGGGGTGCATCCCAATTTATATGAAAATCCCTGGATTTGGCTCATTAATTCATATAAAATAAAACATTGTAGGATTTATTACAGGAGTAATGTTTATTGGAAAATTCCCAAATTTGGGCAGGACATTCTTCCAAAAATTATTGAACTCCAGTAAAAGTTTCAGAGGTATTGGACCTCATTTGCTTGGCCAAAATGTGTTGTCAATCCTTTATGTCTCTGAAAAATAGGAAAAATAAACAGAGCCCATTTTCAGACTTTTACCCAAACTTAATAAATCCATATCTCTGAATAGGAAGCTCCAAATTGAGTGAACCAAATTTTGTTGCATTTAGCTCTGCAAGTACTACCCAGAAAAACAATCTTCAGCTCATGAAACTTATTCTTTTTCCAGAATTAATTCCCCTAAAATTTAAACTGTTGGATATTTTATCTGGAGAATTCTTTTATGGAAAATTCTGAAATTTGACTTGGATGTTCATTTGAAAATTATTGAGTCACAGGAAAAATTTCAGATCCATCCAAGTTCATTTAGTCCCCCTAACGGTGTGATTAAGTGAACTGCCCTGAGAAAATAGAAAAAATGTACAGAAACATTTTTCAGATTTTCTCAAATCTTGATTAGGGAAGAACTTCCTCTAGGATTCTTCAAATTACATGAGACCAACTCCATTAGAACCATCTCAAACTCTGGTTTCCAGAAAGTAATGGTTTGACCCATGAAAACCCCTGGAAATCCATAGAAGCTCTAGAAATGACCATTTAGTCTTTTATTTGTGCAGAGCTCAAATGAGTTTTGATTCAAATGAAATTTGGTCACGTCTCTGGATAGGTCTTTACCAAGACACTATAAAAATTTCAGAGCCAAATGGGATGTCTAGCTAGATTTACAGTCTTTACATACTAAATTTAAATGTTGCATTTAAATTGACATATCGTTAATGTACTTACGTGTAGTCGCTGAAGGCGAAGAGACTCCGGAAGTTTTGGACTTCCTACTTCCGGACGAGACACTAACATCTGACCAGCAGCAACAAGGCAATCCCCGGTTTGCATTTACAAGTTTTATAAAGTCTTGCTTTATATACACTTAGCGTTAGTATGTATGTGCATTAGGTGTTGGATGGATGAAACCCCAAATGCATAACCAGATTATTCCAACAAGAGTGAGGGTAGTGTCTAAGTCCTCGAGTAGTTCATGCTAAGATTAATTCTTATAGACTTCGGTAGAAGTTGAGTAGTTGGAATCTACTCGCAAGTATAGATTTCGGTATACACGGGATTGGTTCAAGTTGTGAGAAAACTTTAGTAAGAACAAAATGAGACTAGGCAGGGGCTAGGACGCCGCAAGAGGAAGTCTTGTGTGCCTCGCCCTGTCCGTGCCGATTGAGGACTGATCCGTGCGCGGCCCACGCTGATCAAGTTTGAAAATACCGAAGGCATATCGGATATATGGGCCCCGATAAACTGATGTAACCTATACCTCCGGGCGTCGAGGCATAACGCACTGAGTTATAGGTGTAGGTTGAGGGCATCAAGGTGGAAATCCGCTAACGGGCATAGAGATATGCTCCGTGTAGGGAACCTCCTGTCCGTTTGGGTGCAACCGGTTTGACGTTTGGGCTGTTTGGTGAAAGGTTGTCTCGTACGACATCGAGTGAGCGTGCTGTGCAGCTCCACGGGTGGCCGTACGTGACGTGCTATTCGGGTATCACTGCAGGTGTATATAGAGTCGATTCACCGTCCCTCGTGGTGATGAGTACCACTTGGTGGCTGAGTCGTGAGGTATGTTAATATATGAAATGTTATGATTCAATATTGCTATTATTAATAATTTGTATGGTTACATGTGTGCCACCAAATATTGCTCACTAAATTTCAGACTTCATGAACCGTTAACTTGTGGCTAAAAGATGAATTAAGGATGAGCTTGTAGGCGTGGCCTTTGCTGCAATGTGCCATCCTAAGATTGTTATGACCCGCATGTAGAGTTTCATGTGTAGGGGCGTCGGTGAAGACTTGCTAAGCCATCGTTCTCACGGTTGCTGCTACGAGTGTTTGCAGGTGAGGACTACCCCACGGACTCGGGGTACGAGTCCACCGGCGAGGGCTACCCTCCGTCGGGGACTACGGCTGAGTGGGAGCCGTACACGCCGCGCTGAAGATGATTGCAGCTAGTGTGGGTTGTCCGTAGGGCTGGACAACTGACTTTTGCTAGTTAGGGGGCGTGAGTTGTATAAACTGTCTTCCGCTGTTGTAACTCTTTAAATCGAGGTAAAACTGAAGGTTTGTACTACTTTGTACATATTCAGTATATTATCAATGTAATTGGTTGCCTTATGATGTGTGCTGTCGGGTGTCGCATCGTGCGGCACCACCCTCTGAGATCCTGGGCGTGCGGATTCCGGTCTGTATCATTTCATAACTCAAGTTAGTTACCAAAGTAAAAGTTAACTTCAATATATTTCCAACGAGTATTCAAATGCCTCTATATCACTTCTGGATCAAAATTTATGATTTTACAAAGTTGACAGAATTCCTGGATAAGATTTGCCAGCGTCTCCTTTGTATGTGGCTGGTTTTATCACAGTTGTATAAGCAAATACAATATGAATATGAACAAACCTTGAACTACAACAGTGTTGCATATCTCATAACCTTTCAAACGGTGTATCATATGACCCTTAGTGATTTTTCTACAGAGAGTTATGGCCGAAAAACAGAAATGTCCAGAGAGGTTTTTTTACTGCTGTCCTGGTTTCTGAACAGTTTGCATTCAACTGTACATTCAACCCATTTGGCGTGCGATTTTGCTATGGAGGTCTACATAAAAGATGTATAGAATTCTAAAATCTTTCCAAAACTGTATCATACACATCCATTGGGTCAATCTACTCAGAGTTATGCTCTGTCAAATTCCAGCAAAAATTTCTGCCGGAACAGAGCACTCTGTTTTTAGAAACATAGAAGCCTATCAATCCTTCCCTTTGAAGCTTAGTTCAAATGAAGAGTTCATTAACTAATATGTGTTTTCCAACTTCCATTTTTAGTTAAAAGCAAATCATGAATGATTTCTTCATAGGAAAGAAGTTATAAAGTGTTGTACGGTGGCAATGTACCGTAAGACATATTACGGTACTACGTTATCTCACAAAAGAAAATCCTAAACGGCTTACACCGACATATACGTATCCTTAGGTGGCCCTAAGACGATCACTCGCAAATGTCTTCTACTCGGACTATGGTTTCGTGGTTACCACCTGCATAAGTTACACACAATCATCAGGTCCGGCTGCACACCCAACCAGGTTCCAATACAATTCCACACACCCGTCCGTCATCACTCGCACAGTGTTCTCAAGCCAAGCACGCCTTGAGCTACTTGTTCACGTTACTAACCACGTGACGGGGTCTCCCAGTTTTTAAGGGGGGGGAATGTAAAGGTCCCAGAAATATGAATACAAAGAACCTCAAGTTTGCACAAACATTGGTTTCATGTGTATAAAAAAATGGAACTGGTTCAAACCTTTCCACATGTGATAACAAATGAGAGTTCTTTCTAAACAAACTTATGGTTACTCACATGCTTGGACCCTAGGTGGATTAAACCCACATAATTGAAGTCTCATGTGCAATGGAAGGTTTAAAAATCAGATTGTGAACTAAATGTCCAACTCAAATTTCAAATGAGGGAAACACAATGGGAATGCAAACTGTTGTGTTCAAACTCTTGTTTGCAGCACCTAACACAAAAATCAGATTTCATAGTTGAATTCCTTAGGCCCAAATTAGTGGGTATGCAAAGTTTCATGAATTTTGGAGATGTTTTGCTAACCATTTTCCAAAAGGACTTAAATTTGCAAAGGATTCAAATACACATTTGAATTTGGATGAAATTTGCCCAATTATCCAAATGCAGTTCAGTTTTCACCTCCAAACAATTAAATTGGTCATTTGCAAAATTTTGGAGATGTTTGAGAGGATAAGAGGGAGAGTGGGACCCACTGGTCAGTTTGCCCAAATATCTGAAATTGAGTAGCTTCTCTGTTTTCCACTGAAGCAACTAAGTATCAGCTCTCTGTTGCACTCGGGCAGACCGAAGACTCCACAGACGACACCGAGGCACACACCGAGGACACCTCCGGGTTGGTTCCCTCACGCTGGCAAGCTACTCGTGCGCTGCTTTCACTCCCAGTCGTGCTCAACTTTGCCACAACACCGAGAACCGTCTCTGTTCTTTTGCTCCCTCGCGCATGCAACAGAGAAAACATCCACGGTGCTCGCTTTCTCTCGGCTCCTGTCGCTGATCACCTCCCGGCGTGTTTTACACCTGGCTGAGCATCTCAGAGGCTGCAGCGATCCCTTCCCGACGTTTCCCAACCCTACTCAGGCCGTGGCCGGCCGTCTACAACTGGCGCCGAGCAGTTCGTCGCCGGAAAGACAGAGCACGACGTCGCCCGCCTCGGCTACATGACGCCCGGCCAACTGCGAGCCTCCCCGGCATGAGAAAAACCACACAAAGGTGCGCCACAATGTCTAGCTACTCCTTCCATGGTCTTTTGCTCTTCCCTGTCGCCGGCTAGCCGGAATTCACGTTCTACCGCCGGAGCACGTGAAGAACTGACTCTAGCAAAGTCGTGAAATTCACCTAATCCGCTTGATCAATGCTCATACAATTCAAGCCACAGCAACTTAGAGACCTAGCGCCCTTCCACGCTGAAGCATAAAGCAAACCGCCCCTCCTCCATACTGGGCGATGAGAAATCGCCGCCGGTTGCTAAAACCGTCGTGGTCCACGGTGACATCTAGTTTGCCACCGTTTTCTGCAAGAGTTGAGCTCTGTTCCAAGTTCCCCGGCCACTAGGGATGCTTTAGGGCAAACTAGCTCGCCGGGAGAAGCTTTGGACATGCCGGAACACGTCGATGCCGACCTACCGAGCCGCCCCGCCGATGCTGACCCACCTCCGGCCGTTTTCATGCGGGGAAAACTTGCCCGGCTGCTAGGCCACATTGTGAGGCTTGTGTAGGGCGAAACTGGAGCAAAAACGTTGGAGAAATGAGGGAGAACAAGCCGCGCCACCACTCTGTCTGGCGTTCACCCGCGGGCTCTGTCCCGAGGCAGAACAAAAGACTGAACCGTGCCCCCCCCGGTTTGAGTGCTCTGTGTAAAATCAAACAGAAAGTTGTTCAAACTTAAACAACCCATAACTATGGGTAGAAAACTCCAAACTTAGTGAGACAAGTTTGGTTGGATTCCTCATAAGATGTACTTTGCAGAGAAACAAATTGCTTGCTATGAAAATGTCCAGGAATTTCTGTAGAATTATATTTATAAATCATTTAGGGATTTATTCCAGGAGCAATTCTTTATGAAACATTCCCAATTTTGGGCAGAAAATCCTTCTCATAGTTCCTGAGCTCCAGAAAAATTTTCAGGATTTTTGGAGATGATTAAGAGGGCTTAATCAGTAGTTTTTCTCAGGTTTATATAAAAGGGCTGAGAAATCAAAGGAAAAAATTCCAGAAAATAGAATTTAAACTTCACAAAGCCATTCTTGCCAGCAGAAGAATTAGAAAAATTTGAAACAAAATCTCCTAGAAGCCATAGTTCCAGGCCTATTAGGATATAAAATTTCTCCATATGACCAAGTCTAATTAAATTCCTGGAAATCATTGAAAGTTAAATCGACCAAGAATTTTTGTGGCCAACTCCTTCCTCGAAAGTTTCTGAAAATTTTACCATAACCCTAGCATGATATTAGGAAGTTTCTGTAAAAATTTCAACCCCAGAATCCTCTGTCTGCATATAGTTTGCTTCTGTAGTTTGATATGGCACATTATTTCATAATGTGACGTATTTCTTTAATTGATCATTTCGATAGGGATACATGACGCGAAGACTTCGGAGGACACTAACTTGCTCCTATTGACAGAAACATTAGTCGGGATCAACACTAAGGCAAGCCCCGGTTTCCATCCAAGTTTACAAGTTTTTATTTGTATACACTTTATATTGTCTAGAATATTAGTTTTGCATTATGGCTAGGTTTGTATGACACTCCATATGCATAACCCAGAAAAACCATGCAGTTTGATTTAGAGTAGGTTATCACTTAATTATAACTGCTGATCTCAAGTTAACCAAAGTGGACTAAAAGAGGCATAACTCGAGTAGCCCGTTTCCTACTCGTGAACTGGGATTAAGGGGGATCAATCGAAAGGGTTGGGAATTGATCCTCATAGTTGGGAATGGAGACCGGGCAGTATGGATGGAAGGCTCAAGGCAGTCTTTGTCTGAGTTGATTAAGGCCTGTTCTCGTGTGCGGCCCTGCGGGACAAGTTTGAGTTGTGTACCGGATGCATACTGGCTATATGGGACCTAGGAAACCGATGTAACATGTTAACCTGGTTATCGAGGCAATCCCCACCATCTTATGCAGATGCTGAAAGGATAGAAAAGTCGGCTCTACGAGGGTTTGCCGTAGTGAGACTTAATCCGAGTCGGTGGGACCAGTTTGATATTTGGGTGTCGTGTGAAAAGTTGCCACATACGACGTTGAGGGGATCGGTTGATCACCGGTCTCAGACGGGCGTATGTCTCGTTTCAGCCGGGTGTTTTTGATTCGAATCACCGTCGCTCGCGGTAGTGAGCATATTGTTCTCTGTGTCATGACGTAGTAAGAAACTGGGAAAAGTTAATATGCTTCATGAGTAATCCTCATATTGGATATGAGGGATGATTAACACCATCACTAAATTTACTTTTTACCTTGGGCTAGTAGTGTCGAGAAAATATTTTCTTGTTTGATTGTGGAGTCTCGGTGTTGATGGCGCAAGATATGTATGGGTCTAGGATAGCTCACTAAAGTTACTTTCTCCTCGGGCAAGTGGCATCGAGATGAAGCGTTTCTTGTTTGATTGTGGAGTCTCGATGTAAATTGTGCAAGGGCTATAAAAGTTGCTTAAAACTTAAAGTAAGTACTCTCCATTAGCTCAAGTTCATTGTTTATGCAAACTTCTCTAAGCAGCTCTCTATTTCCAGTATTTAGAGTTCCATGTGTAGGACTTCGGTTAAGTCTTGCTGAGCATATGCTCACGGTTTGTTGATCCATTATTTTGCAGGTAATGTTGCATAAGGCAACGTTAGGGAGGAAGGTAAATCCGAGCGAGGCAGCACCCAATGAGGGGTGTGAGTCTCGTTTGAAACCCTGCACGCCGCCAGGTTTTTGATGTGGTGCTAGTATGAAGCATCTGAGGGCAGGATGACTTCATTTTGCTTAGCATAGGCTATAGTCCGTGAGTGTATTCTTATCTTCCGCTGTAATGTACACTTGTACAATATTTGTAAAATGAGATAACTATATGTATGACAAACATATATTGTTGTGTATGTGCGTTTTTCGGATGTGTGCTGTTGGGTGCCGCATCGCACGGCACCACCTAATGCGATTCCTGGACTGTCGGGGCGGGGGGTCCCCACAGGAGTGGTATCAGAGCCGCATTGGGAATAGCGCACCTAAAAAGACACGTATTTTCAATAACCGAGAGTCTACGAGTGAGAAATCGGTACTAGGCCCACATAAGGTCTATTAGTAGCATAAGTGATGTATGGTGGCTAACTAACATACTTGTTATTATATTCTGTAGTGACACACCGTCGACCGGATAAGAGGTAAGGTACGCCACTGAAAGCGGATCAATTTTGGTTAGCTCCCCTGACGAGGAAAGTGGTTCAGGGTATAGGTCTCATAGCTTGTTGTGGGACGTCAATATGAAACTCTTGAACTCTTCATGTTCCTGAGCTCATATGAAACGCTGGTCCCTGGCGTGCATTAGGCAAGAAAGTGGAAACACCATCGTGTGGTTGGTAACACGATAGTGTGTTCTTCTGGAAATAGTCTAGGAGGACATACGCAGCGCTTGCCATCGGCGTGCCCTGCAGGGCAGTAGGTGGTATCCATTGGGTTGATAAAATTCCCAACCATGACGACCCGTTCGCGCTCTACTCGGGTTTCCCGTCATGTGGTGTGAAAACGTGACCATGTACCTTGAGACGTGACTTGACTCAAGTACAGCCCGTATGGAAATGATACAGGGCGTATGTTTTTAGTATGATATGGACCTGTCTGGAATGACAACCCAATGAGTGCATCATTATTGAGTGGTTTTCTGCAGGTACACTAACCCCGTATCCGTATTACGAGTAGAACATGTTTGCAAGTGAACAAATATAGTGCCACTAATAGAATGTATATGTCGGATGTAATCCGGTTAGGATTTTTCTATTGTGTGAGGAACGTAGTACCGGCATTATCATGGAAATTGCATGAACACCTCGCTTATCTCATAAACCTGAATATTCTGTAAAATTTGAATGAATACAGATCAAGTAAAGTAGTTAAAACTTGTTTACAAACAAACTCAAGAATATGTGAGTGTAGAGAGACCCAAAAACAGAGTCCCCTTTTTTGGCAGTGTCTTTGCTGAAACTTGTACAGGGTGTTACTCCTTGTAGAAAATACCAATAGTAGTGTGTGATACAGTTTTGGAAAGGTGGAGAAGTCGTCTAAAAGTTTCTATAACCCTCCAGGACAGAAACACACTTAAAGTTGGTCAAAAACCTTAGAAACCAAAAACTGCTACAAATGGGTAGAACCGAAACAGAGTCTCTGTAATTCCACCATAACTCTCGGTGGAAAAATCTCTAATGGTATTGTGATACATTTCTGGAAAGGGCATGAGAGATTCTACAACTTTGTAATTCAATGTTTTTCCAAAACTGGAGAAGAACTAACTGGAATTTTGGATTGAAACTAGGTACCTCTGGTGAGGTGCTGTCAAAATCCTGCCAGAAATTCTTTTAACTTTGAACTATCATATCTTTTGATCCAGAAATACAAATGATTCATATAAATACATTTTAGAAAGCTTGGGAAGTTCTTTACAATGTTTCTGCTCAACCTCAGGGCAGAATCCTCATATAAAGGGGTGAAATACGCAGTACAACTGAAACTGTCCAGAGTACCCAAAGGCTGTGCATAGTTTATGTACTGATTTGGATTTTGCTTATAACATCCGGTATAAGGATTGTAAAATGTGAAATCTTACAATTCTGTAAAGCTTACTAATCGTGTTTAAACTTTGTAATTATGAGTTGAGTCCATATACGTCTCTAACTGTATGGAAAGTTGACTCAAAGTGAGCACGTACAAGGGAGTGCTGCTGAATTCCTACAGAATTTCTGCCAAACATGGAAGCTCATAACTTTTGATCTAGAACTTAGTCAGTCGCAAATGACTATTTTCTGGAAAGGTACTGAGGTGAGCTACAACTTTGGTATTTAATCCAGGCCATGAAACAGTTGTTTTGGCAGCAGAAATCGGGTTGGTTTGAGGACTGGTCAATCCAAGGCAGGATATCTTAACTGGGACTATTCCAGTTATTTCCTTAAAACCTTATCGTTAGTGAAACAGTTTGCGCATAAATCATTTTTCTTACATGTTAAGACTTAATTATCAGTATTCCACTACTTTGTTCATGGAATAAATCAAGTGATAGTGTTAAATTGATAATGAACTCTTGCAATTGCAGAATGGTGTGAACTCATTCCATGGGTGAAGTGGGTGGTTCCAGTGGTGGTGGTGGTGAGAACTCTCCACAGCGGGAGCAGCGAGCTCTGCAACAGCAGCCGCCACCAGGACTCTCACCTACGGTCACAACGGCGGACATTCTGGCTGCCATGACGGGCGCAAACAATGAGCGAACCGACTTGCTCCGCACCCTTGTGACGAATACATCCCATCAAGAGGGATGTCAAGATGAAGACTTTCGCCAACCTCAAATGAGTTCCTACATTCTTGGCGACTCAACCACCGGTTTTCATTGAAACTGAGGATCCTCAGGTGGCGGATAGCTGGATCTATACCATTGAATCTAAACTCGGGTTTCTCCAATGCACCGAACAATAGAAAGTCTTATATGCGGGGCAACAACTTCACGGGTCCGCCAGTCATGGTGGGCAAATCAACTCGCCTCCTTACCAGCAGGACATCATTTTTCATGGACGGAATTCCGGAAGGCATTATTTCTTATCATGTTTCTTCCGGAATAATTCAACAGAAACTCGAGGAGTTTCTAGTCTTAAAACAACGAGGGAGGGATGCACACTCACATTCGCGAGTGTTCAACAAACTGGCACAGTATGCGCCTGAATATGTGAACACTGAGGCACAAAAGTGCGAATGGTTCTTTCGCAGCCTCAATCTCAAGCTAAAGGAAAGACTCGTCTTAGCAGATCGAAATAACTTCAATGAATTGATGAGTGCTGCCATCATGGTTGAAGATGCTCAGCGAGAAGTTCAGGCTGAGAAAAGAAAGAACAGTATACCACCGGATAGTAGCAATATTGCTCCTCATAAATACCGGGTGGTAGACAGTACCTTGAACTGTTAGCTGATGCAGCCGGCTAGACGACTCCAACAATATTCGAGTCGTTCATTTCAATATTCTGAATTCGGACAGCTGCAACAATGGTATATACAGCCGCAATATTCTGTTCCTCAAGCGTTCGTGCTGCAACAGAATGCACCCAGTGTCGTACTCAGAGTAACATAGAACCGGCTGAGAAACCATGCTTCACGTGCGGTAATTTGAGTCACATCAGCAGGAGGTTTCCAGAAAGGATACGGCACAGAGGAAATACACCGGAGCAGGCTATAAATCACTCCCGTGCTCAGCTCTAAGGAACAGCACCAAAGTCCGGGTGTATCTATCATACAGCTCTAGAGGATGTGCCGGAAGGTGCACCTGTGCTACCCGGAACATTTACACTCAATGAACTTCCTGTAGTGATTTTGTTCGACTCTGGATCCACATAAAATTTCATCACCAGATTATTTGTGTGCAAAGCTGAGCTCTCCACCCCTACACCGAAGGATCACTACCTTATCAGCTCACCCGGTGGAAACATAGCTGCCAATGAAGTAGTGATCAAAGCACCCCTGTGCTTAGGTGGGTAATTATACCCCACAAAACTCATTGTGTTAGAGGGGCAAAAAATCGATGTGATCTTAGGATTGGCGTGGATGAACTACCATGGGGATGTTCTTGACATCGGTCCACGGATTGTTCACTTGGACTCTCCGTTCTCGATCTTCAAACACTCATACTTGGAGACGTGGAGACTGAAATGTCAGTTGCGTACCACAGTGTGACCATGAAACTGGAGGATATTCCAGTGGTCTGTGAGTACCCAGATGTGTTTTCCCGACGATCTTTCAGGGATGCCGCCTAAAAGAGACGTGGTATTCAAGATCGAGTTAGCACCGGGAACCACACCGATATCTCGGAGGCCGTACAAAATGTCTCCGAAAGAATTAGCTGAACTGAAAGAGCAGTTAAAGGACTTAATAGACAAAGGGTTCATCAGGCCAAGCTCATCACCATGGGGCTGTTCAGCCCTCTTTGTGAAGAAAAAGGATGAATCGCTATGGTTATGTGTGGATTATCGGCCGCTTAATGCAGTGATGATCAAAAATAAATATCTACTGCTGTGGATCGATATTTTATTTGATCAGTTAGTGGGTGCCAAAGTATTCTCCAAGATGGACTTGAGGTCCGGTTATCATCAGATAAAAACCAGAGCGGAGGATATACCGAGGACGGCCTTCTCGACTAGATAGGGGGTCTATGAGTATCTAGTCATGTCTTTCGGGCTAACGAATGCACCCGCACATTTCATGTACCTCAGAAATTCTATATTCATGCCAGAGTTGGATCAGTTCGTCGTGGTTTTCATCGACGATATTCTCGTATGCTACAAATCGGAGGATGAGCACACCAAACAGCTCCATATTGTGCTCCAATTCTTACGAGAACATAAGCTGTATGCCAAATTCAGCAAGTGTGAATTTTGGATCAGCAAAGTACCATTCTTAGGCCACATTATTTCAGTGGAGGGTGTGGCCGTAGATCCGACCAAAGTTCAGCAAGTCTTGAAGTGGCAGTCTCCGACATCTGTTCATCAAATCTGCAGTTTTCTAGGACTAGCGGGTTACTATCGGAGATTTATCCCCAGCTTTACGAAGGTCGCTAAGCCCATGACAGAATTATTGAAAAATAGAAGCAAGAATGTGTGGAGTGAGGCCTGTGAAGAGGCATTTCAAACTCTGAAGAAACATCTCACAACTGCACCAGTTCTAGCCCAACCGGATACAACAAAGACGTTCGATGTTTATTGTGATGCCTCAGGTTATTGGACTTGGCTGCATATTAATAGAAGATAAACGCGTGATCGCGTATGGATCTCGTTAACTCAGCAACCACGAGCAGCACCACCCTACTCATGACCTAGAACTCGCTGCAGTGGTGCTTGCGTTGAAAATGTGGAGGCACTACTTACTTGGAAATTTAGTGCACCTCTACACCGACCATAAGAGACTGAAGTATATATTCACTCAAAAGGATATCAATATGAGGCAGCGGAGATGGTTGTAAATTAATCAAAGATTACGAGCTCGAGATGCATTACCTTCCGGGCAAAGCTAACGTGGTGGCTGATGCGCTCGGTCGTAAGTCTCACGTGAATAACTTGTCAGTTATTCCAGATGAGGAAGAGGAACCAAGCTTGAGGGTGATTCCGTATAAGGCATTGTATAATATTGCTCTTGTGCCTACCATTAGAGAAGAGATTGTACAAGACCAAAAGAGAGGTAAAGGAATGCGGAAAATCCGGGCCAAAATCAAAGAAGATAAAATGAAATGCTTCCGGGAAGATGATCAAGGTGTATTATGGGTTAACAACTGTATTGTGGTACCCTGGAACATGAAGCTAAGAAAGAAGATCTTGGACAAAGCTCATATGTCCAAGTACTCGATACATCCAGAAAGCAATAATATGTATCAATACCTCAAGACGAAATTTTGGTGGACTCATATGAAGCGAGAAATTGCCAAGTATGTATCCGAGTATGATACATGTCGGCGAGTCAAAGCTGATCATATAAAGAAAGCGGGAAAAGCGTTCAATGGACATCAGCGTGCCAAGAGAGTTTTGAGGAACTCAAGAAAAGGCTAACCACAACGCCGGTTTTGGTTTTGCCGGACGTAAGCAAGAGCTTTGACATATATTGTGACGCATCAAGACAAGGGCTTGGATGTGTGCTCATGCAGGAAGGACAAGTGGTAGCCTATGCCTCACGACAATTAAAGAAGCACGAGCTTAATTATCTTACACATGACTTGGATCTAGCAGCAGTAGTGCATGCATTGAAGATTTGGAGACATTATATCCTTGGCCATCGATGTGAGATCTATACGGATCATAAAAGCCTCAAGTACATATTCACACAAACGGACTTGAATTTGAGGCAACGTCGATGGTTGGAACTCATCAAGGATTACGATGTTGGAATCAACTACCACCCTAGAAGGGCCAATGTAGTAGCTGATGCATTGAGCCAGAAGGGAGCATGTCATCAACTCACGGTTCGGGAGCTACCACCCGAACTATGCAAGGAGTTCAAACGGTTAAACCTCGGATTCTTGAACAAGATGGAAGTGATGGAACTCCACTCTTCATTGGAGCAAGAGATAAGAGATGGCCAAGCAACGGATGAGGAGATCAAGGAGATCAAGGAAAGGATCTGACAAGGAATAGAGAAGGATGTCAAGTAATATGAGAAGGGTACGCTTTGGCTAGGAAAAAGGATTTGTCTGCCTAACGTGAAGCACATCCGTTGCATGATATTAAAAGAGGGACATGATTCACCTTATTCCATACATCCCGGAAGTACCAGGATATACAAGGACCTGAAGACATGTTATTGGTGAGATGGTATGAAGAGGGACATAGCCGAATATGTTGCCCTATGCGACACATGCCAACGGGTGAAGGCCGAACATCAAATACCCGCTGGACTGTTGCAACCCTTGAAAGTACCCGAGTGGAAGTGGGAATACATCAGTATGGATTTCATCGTCGGGTTGCCACGTACTCATTTGGGTTACGACTCCATCTGGGTTATCGTGGACCGATTGACGAAAACAGCCCATTTTCTCCCTGTAAGGACCAAGTACAACGTTGCACAATTAGCCGAGTTGTACATGGAGCAAATCGTGTGCCGTCATGGAGTCCCGAGGAGGATAGTCTCAGATCAGGGTTCTCAGTTTACCTCTAGATTTTTGAGGAAGCTGCAGAAAGCTATGGGTACACGACTGGATTTTAGCTCCACCTACCACCCGCAGACCGTCGGGCAGACGGAAAGGACAAACCAAATTTTGGAGGACATGTTGAGAGACTGTGCCTTGAAATATGGACGTAGTTGGGATAGGAGGTTGCTGTACACGGAATTCTCCTATAACAACAGCTATCAAGCCAGCTTGAAAATGTCGCCTTTCGAAGCATTATATGGCAGACGATGTAGAACGCCGTTGTTTTGGAATGAGGCCGTAGAAAACCAAGTGTTTGGACCTGAAGCGCTACAAGAAGCTGAAAAGCAAGTCCAAACGATACGGGAGAACTTAAAGGATGCTCAGTCACGACAAAGAAAGTTGACTTTCGAAGTCGGAGACTACGTATACCTCAAGGTATCGCCTATCCGTAGCCAACGACGTTTCATCGTCACAGGCAAGCTAGCACCTTGCTATATCAGACCATTTAAGATTTTGGACAAGCGAGGAGAAGTAACCTATCAACTAAATCTCCCAGCGCACCTCTCCGACGTACATGACGTGTTTCATGTATCTCATCTCAAGAAGTGCTTGAGAGTGCCAGAAGAGCAAGTACCAATGGAAGATCTCGAACTTAAGGAGGACCTGACCTATGAAGAGCACCCTGTTCGAATTTTGGACATAAAGAAAAGGGTCACGAGGAACAAAGTGATCCGATGGTGCAAGATGCAATGGAGCCATCACACTGAAGCTGAAGCAACATGGGAGCGTGAAGAAGATATCAAGACAAAGTTTCCTCATCTATTCTCTACTAACGAATCTCGAGGGCGAGTTCAATTTAAGGGGTGTATATTTGTGACACCCTCATTTTCGGGTTCTGCATATATTCATATTTTATATGTAGAAAACATTTAAAATAAGTAGACATAGAGAAAATATTAAAAAGATAGCCAAAAGAGCCAGATTCCAGTTTACAGAGAGCGCCGAAGACAATTCCTGCGGATGCTGACCACGTGGCACGTTCGGAGCTCACCTCCGAGACGTCCGGCCCCGCTAGACACGTGTTGCTCTCGGAGCTCACCTCCGGGAGGTCCGACACTACCGGACACGTGTCACCTCCGGAGCTCGCCTCCGGGAGGTCCGATGCTGATGGACACGTGTCGACCTTGGAGCTCGTCTATGAGGAAAAAGGATGTACGGCGCTACTTGACGCGTGGCATTCTCGGAACTCACCTCAGAAGATAGGGGAGGTCCGGAATTGACACATGGCACCCCGGAGCCACCTCCGAAGAGAGGGGGAGGTCTGGAACTGACACGTGGCATTCGCGGAGCTCGCCTCTGTTGAGAGGGGAGGTCTCGACCCACCAGACACGTGGCACACGTGGAGCTCGCCTCTGAAGAGAGGGATGTCCCGCCCGCCATGATACGTGGCACACGTGGAGCCCGCCTCTGAGAAAGAGGGAGGTCTCGCTCGCTTGACACGCGGCACAACCGGAGCTCGCCTTTATGGAAAAGGGAGACCAGGCCCCCGATGGACACGTGGAGCTTCCGGAGCTCATCACCGCGTAAGGACGCGATTCTGATGCGGTTTTTCTTCTGTATGGGTAGGAATCCCCGGTACTGAGGAAACCGACACGACTTCCACAATGTTACCGAACCAAATCTGCAAGAGATAAGTTGTTAAGATCCAAAAACAATTGGAATAAGACTCCTATTCGAATTCTGATCAGAGAAGGACTCTTCTTTTTCCGGTTACAAATGGAACCAAAAACTCTTGGCCATAACCACGAATTTCTTTTCCACCTTCTGAGCCGACAACTTAGAAGCCCTAGCCTCAAACTCGCCGAGTAAACCCTTCGCCGGAGTTCAGTCACGGGAGATCGCCGGAAGAGAGCCTCAACGATCTGTCTTGCTAGGAGAAGGACCCCGAGACCAAGAAGAACGTAAGGTAGGTCTCCATTATTACCTCACGATATCATCACGATTTTTATTCGCATCTGTTTCTTCAATTCCTTCGAAACAGAAGCTTTTTCGTGGACAGATCACGTGTTGATCGGTTTGATCTAGATCTTGAGTCCAGATCATCGCCATGTCCACATTTGATCTATACACATGTGTTCTTCATAAAAACCCCATACAAACATGCAAGAACACGTACAAACCAAAACTGCACCATAGGATTAACATGCATATGCACCATTGCATCTTAAAGTAGAGTTTGTGCATGATATTGATTGATGTGAATCTTGTATATGCGTGATCGCGAATAGAAGGACAAGCTCAGGGAGCTACCTACGACGGACTACAACAACAAGATTTTGAGCAATCGGAACCGCCAGAACAAGGCAAGTGCCCCTTGACCATATTGATACTATGTTTTGGGAAATTATTTTCTTTTGCGAAAAGGTGTGTGTGCTGAGTCAAACATGATGGGAAACCCTTTTATAGGAGTTTACTAGTTTTGGTTAAACCACCCTTGTCGCCAGGGAAGTTTATGAGTCGGGTATGGTTTTTGCTTTTATGCTTTGCTGAGTCCATGGGATTGGGAAGCGAGATAGATGTGTCTAGCTAACTGCACTCGTAATGATAATGAGAAACTGATGTTGTTAATGAACATGGATCGGAGGGAGATCTAGGCAAGCCTTGGTTTGTGAATGAGGTTGCCTGAGATGGTGGTTACTTGCCGTAGATCTAAGGACCGGTTCATGGGAGCACATGCCAGGATAACAGTGCCACCACAATGCCAAGTATGGGTGCGGCTTAGCTGACTAATTAGGTCAGTTACTAGATTGTTATGGACCTTGGAAGGCGTGGGGAATGGGAGTCGAGTGAGGACTGCCCTGGGAACTGCATGGCACAAGAGGAGGCCCGTGGGTGGGAGAATTGTAGATTCTAGACTGCAGGTGAAACCTTAGTGAGTCCATACATCTAGTAGCCCCTTTGTAAAGGCTATTTTGTGATCTCTTGACCATACACCAACGGTTGTGTACTGGTATAATGGAGGTTTTGCAGTCGCCGACGGGTGACGAAATCACAAACTTGTGGTAAAGTGGTACAAACTCTGCAGAGTCTAAAACTATCATGGTAGCCGAGCTTACGGTCACGAGCGCCTGGCCAACTTCCATGATTAGTTGGGATGGTTATTGGTTATTTGTTATGGTTTTGGTTATGGTTTGGGTTTCGGTACTGTTGAGTCTGGGTGATAAGATTTGGTTGCATGACTGTTGAGTCATGGCAACGAGATTGGTCTCGGTGTGAGACGGAATTGTTTATGAGATGAAATGGTAGCGAATACTAGATGGTATTTGTGAGCTGGTAGCGAATACGAGAAGGTATTCGTGAGCAAGAATGAAGTTGATTAATGTCTGGTATAGACATGGAAAGTGATGAACATAATGGAGGTATGTTGGTATTTTAATACATGTTGAGATTACATTCACTTAAATATAAGTTGCTGTTTTATCGTGGTTTTGATAAATAACTTCGCTTTCTGCAATGAGCCTTTTTATACCTACCTTGTTGTGAGCTACATATCTTATTTTCCCGCACTTGCTGAGTATATCATTGTACTGAAACTTGCATTATTATTTCATCATCAGCAACAGGAGAAGATTACTATGAAGACCAGGTGGAGCATTAGGCGTGTAATCTGTCCTTAGCCTTGCCTGTGGGGATGGAGTAGAGATGGAACCGCCGCTGCTTCTTAGATTGCTTCTGCACTAGTTAGAAGACTTCCTCTGCATAGAAATAAGACTTCCGCTGTAAGATTAGACTTCCGCTGCCAAGCTGAGTCCAAGACTCATGAAACCTTGTAATAAACTCTGTTATTCATGGTTATATATATTCTGAAATTCAGTTTGTGGATGATGTATGTGTGATGAACATCCTGGGCACACATATGCATCAGTTCTCGGTTCCATGATTTTTTCAAAAAATTGAGGGCGTCACAATTATCCAGAACTTTTGTCATATACTTTGTAATTACCCTCCTGTCTCAATCTTCTTCTGTAATCTCGGGACGATATTCCTTTTTAACGGGGGATTGTAGAGGTCCCAAAAATATGAATACAAAGAACCTCAAGTTTGCACAAACATTTGTTTCATGTGTATAAAAAAATGAGACTGGTTCAAACCTTTCCACTTGTGATAACATATGAGAGTTCTTTCTAAACAAACTTATGGTTACTCATATGCTTGGACCTTAGGTGGATTAAACCCACAGAATTGAAGTCTCATGTGCAATGGAAGGTTTAAAAATAAGATTGTGCACTAAATGTCCAACTCAAATTTCTAATGAGGGAAGCACAATGGGAATGCAAACTGTTATGTTCAAACTCTTGTTTGCAGCAGCTAACACAAAAATCAGATTTCATAATTGAATTCCTTACGCCCAAGTTAGTGGGTATGCAAAGTTTCATGAATTTTGGAGATGTTTTGCTAACCATTTTCCAAAAGGACATGAATTTGCAAAGGATTCAAATACACAGTTGAATTTGGATTAAATTTTCCCAATTATCCAAATGCAGTTCAGTTTTCAACTCCAAACAATTAAATTGGTCATTTGCCAAATTTTGGAGATTTTGAGAGGATAAGAGGGAGAGTTGGACCCACTGGTCAGTTTGCCCAAATATCTGAAATTGTGTAGCTTCTCTGTTTTCCACTGAAGCAACTAATTATCAGCTCTCTGTTGCACTCGAGCAGACCGAAGACTCCACAGACGACACACACCGAGGACACATCCCGGTTGGTTCCTTCGAGCTGGTGAGCTACTCGTGCGCTGCTTTCACTCCCAGTCATGCTCAGCTTCGCCAAAACATCGAGAACCGTCTCTGTTCCTTTGCTCCCTCATGCACCCAACACAGAAAACATCCACAGGCGCCCGCTTTCTCTCGGCTCCCGTTGCTGATCACCTCCTGGCCTTTTTTACGCCCGGCTGAGCATCTCCGAAGCTGCAGCGGTCCCTTTCGTACGTTTTCTAACCCTCCCCAGGCCGTGGCCGGCCGTCTACAACCGGTGCCGAGCAGTTCGTCGCCGGGAAAACAGAGCACGACGTCGCCCGCCTCGGCTACACGTCGCCCGGCCGACTCCGAGCCTCCCCGGCATGAGAAAAACCACACAAAGGTGGGCCACAAAGTCTAGCTACTCCTCCCACGGTCCTTTTGCTCTTCCCTGTCGCCGGCTAGCCAGAATTCACGTTCTACCGCCGGAGCACGTGAAGAACCGACTCTAGAAAAGTCGTGAAATTCGCCTAAACCGCATGATCAATGCTCATACAATTCAAGCCACAGCAACATGGAGCCCTAGTGCCCTTCCACGCTGAAGGACAAAGCAAACCGCCCCTCCTCCGCTCTGAGCGACGAGAAATCACCGCCGGCGGCTAAAACCGCCGTGGTCCACAGTGACAACTAGTTTGCCACCGTTTGCTGCGAGAGTTGAGCTCGGCTCCAAGTTCCCGACCACTAGGGATGCTTTAGGGAAAACTAGCTTGCTGGGAGAAGCTTGGGACATGCCGGAACGCGTCGATGCCGAGCTACCGAGTCGCCCCGCTTATGCTGACCCACCTCCGGCCGTTTTCATGCGGGGAAACCTTGCCCGGCTGCTAGGCCACGGTGTGAGGGTTGTGTAGGGCGAAACTGGAGCTAAAACAGTGGAGAAACGAGGGAGAACAAGCCGCGCCACCACTCTGTCTGGCGTGCACCCGCGGGCTCTGTCCCGAGGTAGAAGAAAGGACTGACCCATGGCCCCCCCCCCCCCCCCCCCCCCGTTTGAGTGCTCTGTGTAAAATCAAACAGAATGTTGTTCAAACTTAAAAAACACATAACTCTGGGTAGAAAGCTCCAAAATTAGTGAGACATATTTTGTTGGATTCCTCGTAAGAAGTACTTGGCAGAGAAACAAAGTGCTTGCTATGAAATTGCCCAGGAATTTCTGTAGAATTGTTTTAATAAATCATTTATGGATTTATTCCAGGAGCAATTCTTTATGAAACGTTCCCAATTTTGGGCAGCAAATCCTTCTCATAGTTCCTGAGATCAAGTAAAAATTTCAGGATTTTTGGAGATGATTAAGATGGCTTATCAGTAGGTTTTCTCAGGTTTATAAAAGGGCTGAGAAATCACAGGAACAAATTCCAGAAAATAGAATTTACACTTCACCAAGCCATTTTGGCCAGCAGAAGACTTAGGAAAATCTGAAACAAATTTTCCTGGAAACCATAGGTCCAGGCCTATTAGGATATAAAATTTCTCCATATGACCAAGTCTAATTAAATTCCTAGAAATCATTGAAGGTTAAATTGGCCAAGAACTTTTGTGGCCAACTCCTTGCTCAAAAGTTTCTGCAAATTTTACCATAACCCTAGCATAATATTAGGAAGATTCTGTAAAAATATCAACCCCAGAATCCTCTGTCTGCATATAGTTTGCTTCTGTAGTTTGATATTGCACATTATTTCATAATGTGACGCATTTCTTTAATTAATCATTTCGATAGCGATACATCACGCAAAGACTTCGGAGGCCACTAACTTGCTCCTATTGACAGAAACATTAGTCGGGATCAACACTAAGGCAAGCCCCGGTTTGCATCCAAATTTACAAGTTTTTATTTGTATACACTTTATATTGTCTAGAATATTAGTTTTGCATTATGGCTAGGTTTGTATGACACTCCACATGCATAACCCAGAAAAACCCTGGAGTTTGATTTAGAGTAGGTTATAACTTAATTATAACTGCTGATCTCAAGTTAACAAAACTGGATTAAAAGAGGCATAACTCGAGTAGGCCGTTTCCTACTCGTGAACCGGGATTAAGGGGGATCAATCGGAAGAGTTGGGAATTGATCCTCATAGTTGGGAATGGAGACCGGGCAGTATGGATGGAAGGCCAAGGACGTGGTCCTGTGAACCTAGTCTCTGTCTGAGTCCGTTAAGGCCCGTTCTCGTGTGCGGCCCTGCGGGACAAGTTTGAGTTGTGTACCGGATGCATACTGGCTATATGGGACCCAGGAAACCGATGTAACATGTTAACCTGGGTGTCGAGGCAATCCCCACCGTCTTATGCAGATGCTGAAAGGATAGAGAAGTAGGCTCTACGAGGGTTTGCCATAGTGAGACTTAATGCAAGTCAGTGGGACCGGTGCGATACTTTAGTGTCGTGTGAAATGTTGCCACATACGACGTTGAGGGGATCGGTTGATCACCGGTCTTGGACGGGCGTATGTGTCGTGTCAACCGGGTGTTTTTGATTCGAATCACCGTCTCTCACGGTAGTGAGCATACTTGTTCTCTGCATCGTAACGTAGTAAGAAACTGGGAAAAGTTAATATGGTTCGTGAGTAATCCTCATATTGGAGATGAGGGATGATCAACACCTTCACTAAATTTTGGGCTAGTAGCATCGAGACAAAGCGTTTCTTGTTTGATTGTGGAGTCTCGACTTTGATGGCGCAAGGTATGTACGGGTCTAGGATAGCTCACTAAAGTTACTTTCTCCTCGGGCAAGTGGCATCGAAATGAAGCGTTTCTTGTTAGATTGTGGAGTCTTGATGTAAATTGTGCGAGGGCTATAAAAGTTGATTAAAACTTGAAGTAAGGACTATCCATTAGCTCAAGTTCATTGTTTATGCAAACTTCTCTAATCAGCCCTCTATTTCCATCATTTAGAGTTCCATGTGTAGGACTTCGGTTAAGTCTTGCTGAGCATAAGCTCACGGTTTGTTGATCCATTGTTTTGCAGGTAACGTTGCATAAGGCAACGTTAGGGAGGAATGTAAATCCGAGCGAGGCAGCACCCAATGAGGGGTGTGAGTCTCGTTTTGAAACCCTGCACGCCGCCGGGTTTTTGTTGTGGTGCTAGTATGAAGCATCCGAGAGCAGGATGACTTCATTTTGCTTAGCGTAGGCTATAGTCTGTGAGTGTATTCTTATCTTCCGCTGCAATGTACACTCGTACAATATTTGTAAAATGAGACAACTATATGTATGACAAACATATATTGTTGTGTATGTGTATTTTTCGGATGTGTGCTGTTGGGTGCCGCATCGCACGGCACCACCCAATGTGATTCTTGGACTGTCGGGGCGGGGGTCCCACAGGCATACTTGCCCGTAGCACACAAGGGAACGGCGTTTCTCAAATACCCCAAACAACATGAAGAGTCATAGAGGATACTAAAGCTGGCCGGGTTACCTGCCACCCGTGATGCTCCACCCTTAAGCTTGTGCGCACTGGTGGACAGCGCTTACATGCAACCCCCAAGACATGAGAAGTCCCACGATGCATGATTTTCCAACATAAGAAATTAGGTCAGTGTTTGCCACTTGCTATACACTAATAACATCCTTATATGGGCTACTAGCTCGTTCCTCACTGATTTTTTGAAAAAGTTGACCTTTTTAATTGCGTTAAACCTCAAGCGAGCTCTGATACCACGCTGTGAGGACCCGATGGTCTCGACTAGCCCGGATCACGCTGAGGGGTGCTGCGTTGCACAAAACCGGATAAAACACAAAAAGGTACAAAGCGGAAGAAAAAGTTTTGTTACATAAAAGCGTTTATGAACATGTTTACAACAAAATGCGTCAAGTCTACACACACGGGCATAGACTAAGCAAAACAGTTCACGTTTAGCCCACGAACGTGTCCCCCCTAGCACACACGCACACTAACATGGCGGCATGCACGGCTCCCACTCGACGGTGTTGCCCTCTTGGTGGTCCGTATCCTCCTCGTGAGCTTCCTCCTCATAGCACACTGCAAATACTTCAAACACAAGCAGTGAACACGATGGCTCAGCAAGACTAACCCGTCTTCCTTACACATGAAACTCTACATGTTGGGTCTGCAGTGTATAATGGAATGTAAGTTGCAAAGGACACGCCTAAATAGTTGAACCTTACTTTCATGTTTTAGCATCAGATTGTGGCGAACCTCATGCTAATACACATAAGAGAGCCGCAAACAAACAAGAAACACATTTCTCTCATGTGCTTTGCCCAAGGATGAAAAGAACTTTAATTACCTCTAAACTACAACAAGTCATTAGCTGCCAAGGTACATCTTTCAATCAGCAACCTTTTAACATGACACTAGCCTGTTCTTTCTACCTCATGGTACAGTGAACAAGTGGTACTCACTGACCGCGAGGGACAGCGATTATAATCGATTTACACCTGCAAGTTTACCCGAATAACCCGTCACGTACGCCCGTACTCGATGTTGCCTACAGCAACCATCACGGACATCGTACGCAACCACCTTTCATCCGTCAGCCAAGTGTTGAACTGGTCCTATTGCCCCGAGCAAAAGGTCTCTGCGCGTGCATCTACAGTGCCACCAGCCGATTTACACCTCATGCTCTCAACCTACCCTCTGGACGACAAGCTATGCCTCAACAGATCGCTACCCGAATTACATCGGTTTCCCGGTTCCCATATATCCGGTAGGTCTTCGGTACTGTTCTAGCTTGTTCAACAGGCCCGCACACGTCTCGGTCCTCATTCGACACAAGCAGAGCTATGGCACCCAGGCCCCAAAGTCCTTCTGCCCTTACTCTCCGCTCAGTCTCATTTTTCTTGCCATGTGTTCCATTTGCTATCTCTAACCGAGTGGTGTGCCTCTAGCCTATTCTCGTGAGCAGTTCCAACTACTCGACTTGTACTGAATCCTACACTAGTTTAGCATTGCAGTAGCTACTCGAGGTATAAAACCTAAGCCAAAAACCCTGGTTTTCTTGGCTATGCATTTGGGTTTTCAAACAAGACTCTAATGCACAATTGAAGTGGATACTCAATGTAAGTTCTCAAAACAATAAAGTTTATAAAACGGCAAATGCAAACTATAGCTTGCCTTGCTGCTGGTTGTATGCTAGCTGTTCCTCTGGGGTGATGAAATCCAACACCTCCGGCTCCTCTTCAACCTTAGTGACTACATGAGATAACATATATATGTGTCAATTTAAATGCATACAAGTTTGAGGTTGATATTGATATGACTCTAAGTATATCTAGAAAGGCCCAATGATTCTGAAATTTTTACTGTGGTTTGGATACAACCTGAACAGAGATTCGGCCAAATTTAATTTGAAGCAAATCTCATTTGAGCCTTGCACAAATAAATGTGTATTTGGCCTTAATTAGAGCTCTTAGGTTGTTCTAAGGATTTTCATGGAGCAAGACATGACTTTCTGGAAACTAGATTTTTAGACGGTTCTAATGGAATTGGTTTCATGTGACTTGAAGACTCCTAGCGAAAGATATGAGCTAAACAAATTCAGAGAAAATCTGAAAATGAGCTCAAATGGACCTGAAATTTTAATGGTAGCTCCGGGGTATTATAAGAAACATCCTGACGAAATTTCAGAATTTTCCACTAAAGGGTTCTCCAGTTAAAATTATAAACATTTTAAATTTTGAAGAATTAATTCTGGAGAATTAAAGTTTTTCATAGAGTGAAACTTGATTTGTTGGAAAGTACTCGGAGAGCTGAATCCAACAAAATTTGGTTCACTCGACTTGGAGTTTTCTATCCAATGTTATGTGGGTTTGAAGTTTGAACTAAATCTGAAAATCGGGAAATGTTTAAAACACTGCACGTGGGTCCCTCACACAGTGTCTTCTTCAACCTCCCGCCGGCGCCCGAGCGCGCGACGCACAGTGGCGGTGGCACGGCTCGTTCTCGGCCGTTACTGCCTAATTCTCGATGCGGTTTCTTCCTACGTGACCCTTGAAGCACGGCGCACACGCCGGACAACTCCTCGCGCCTCGACATCGCCGGGAAAGTAGTCGCCGTCGGTGGCGGCATAATTGAGCTCGAGTCCGACGGTGCTAGCTCGAGTCCGACAGTGAACGCGATTAACTAACGGGTCGCAAAGCACCACTGCGGCACGGGGAAGCTAACCCTGCCCTCCTCTTGGCCGGAGATTGTCGGGAATGTAGACTTCACCGGCGACCCGAACCATTTTCACTGGCGGCGGTGAAAACACGGTGCTACGCTCACTGGGTTGATCATCTTCGCTAGGATTTGGCCGAGGTAATCATGAGGTGCTACTCTAGCAGCAGCTAAACCAGAATCTCCAGTAATCAAGTGACCGTGACGAATTTCCGGTTTTTGTTCTCGGTGTTCTATACGACAGTCGTCAGGAAAAGTTAAATTCCGGCTAACTGGTGCTAAGAGGGAGCTAGGGGATTCGGGAGTAGCTACTAGACTCCGATGCTAACCTCAGAGAACAGTTGGTTGCGCCGGAGAAGCTCGGAGCTGTCCGGGTGACGGTGTTAAGTCGGAGACGCTTCGGGGTGAACAGGGGAGTGGAAATCGGCTTGGAAAAACTCGAGGGAAGCTGATCACGAGCAGCTAAGGGATGGAGCATGTCGAGTGAAATTCGGTGGTGCCGTTTATGGCCTCAGCTCGAGGTGGAAAAATTGGGTGCGGCCCGTCGACGGCGAGGGTGTGAGGTCGGGTGTGCAGCGAGTTGCTCCGGGTTCTCAGTACGGGAACACGCCGAGGCAGTGTAGAAACCGGCTTTTGCTGTTGGTGGCTCGGAGATAAGAGGCTGAGGACGTCGGTCGGAAGCTGGAATCACTGAGCAGGAGGTGGCAGCGTCGATCAGCGCCGTGGCATCCATGTGAGCGCGCGCAAGAAACCGAGCACCGAGAGTTCAGTCGGTTTGCTCAATTGTGAGGCTGACAAGAGGGCCCCACCCCCTTGTTTTAAACTCGAAACTTCAATTTTCCACTGCTCTTAATATTAGTGACCTTCATGCCCTTGTACATTTGAATAATTCACCAAATGTCCACTTGGATTTGAATGATTCAAAGTGTGAAGTGTTTGAAATGAATTTACAGCACATATGTAGTTTGATATTCAAATTTGGTTTGAATTTGCTTAAATTAGCTCATGTCAAGATCAACTCCAAATAGAGTGAAAAATGGTTTGTGAGCTCACAAAAATGTGCTGAGTGTGAATATGAATCCCACTTTTAAATTCATGTGATGAAAGGGGTTTGAATTTGAATTTAAGTTCAAACAAGACTTTTTCTAATTGTACCCAAAAATACCACAAAAGGTTTTGGACTTGGGTGAAATTTGGCATGAACATTCCTAAAAGGTTTAGGAATTTTTCATATGCTCAGCCCCTATATGATGCATGTGAGAAATCCCACTTTTGCATTTTGTGAGTTTATGTCCTAATGAGTTTCTTGATGGTGGTTACATGCTCTTCAAATATGTTCATATGATCTCCTCAAATGAGGTGAGTGTGGTGTGATGAACACTTTTAGCAAATGAAAAAATTGGGCCCCGACATGCGTGATGTGCTCCTAGTCACCGGCATCTATAAAGAAGACCTGAGAATTTTTAGAGAAGAAGAAAATAACTCCAAAACTTCAGAATCTATGAAGCAAGAGAACAGAAAAGTGTGGCTGTCCACAAGAAAAGAAGGAAAGAGAGGATGAAAATAGCACTTTGAGGTGGCTGAATTGACAAATGAAGTGCAGCAGCAAGCAATTTTCCAAAATAATAGTGTAGAGGGATGTTCCTATGTGTTTTAGAGTGTCCATTCTACCTAGGCTTACAACCTACAGTCAACTTGGCTCTTATACCAATTTGTGACACCCGGTTCCGAAAATGAACCAAGCGAATGCATATGTGTACCCATGATGTTCATCACACAGACACATGTATTCCACAAACTGAAATTCAGAATATAACCACATACGAATAATATTTAAGTAGTTTATTACATTGACTCAATGTCTCACTCATGAATATCTAACTTATTCTTGCAGCGGAAGGTTTTAAACGACAGCAGAAAATGACTAAAACAGCAGGCTCCAACTTAAGCTCCACATGCATTTTAACGGTAGTGTGCATGCCTAGTACTCCACTTGTTCCTCAAAGTACTCTTCTCCTGTTGCTGATATATATGTGGGAATGCAAGGGTGAGTACATGTCGTACTCAGCATGTGCGGGAAAAGAATGACATGTAGCTTACAGCAAGGAAGGGAATAAAGAGGTTCATTGCAGCAAGCAAATTTTATTTCACAAATAAGGTAAAAACAGCAACTATTTCTAGGTGAGTTAAATCCCAACATAACAAAGTGATTCATCCGTCCATCATAATTCATCATTAATCAAGTCTCAACCAGCCCATATTCTTTCTCAAGTTCATCTCATACTCATAAATATTCATAACCATCTCATTTTCATATAGCCGAAGCAATATTCATTGTCATGACACAAAACAGTCACAAAACCAATCCCAATGACCATACCTGAATAGATATCTAAAGTTTTGCCTCTAATCATGGAAGTTGGCTAGGTGCTTGTAACCGGAAGCACGGCTATCATGATAGTTTTATGCTCTGCAGAGGTGGCACCACTTTACCCACAAGTTTGTGATTTCGTCACCCATCGGCGACTAGAAAGAACCTCCATTATACCAGTACACAACCGTTGTTGTATGGCCAAATGATCACAAAATAGTCTTTACAAAGGGGCTACTAGAATGTACGGATCCACTGAGGTTTCACCGGCAGGCCCGAATCTCCATTCTCCCACCCATGGGCCCCCTATTGTGCCATGCAGTTCCTAGGGCAGTCCTCATCGACTCCCGTTCCCCGGGGCATCCAATGGTCCATAACAAGCTGGCAGCTCACCTAATTAGTTAGCTAAGCCGCACCCATATTTGGCCTTGTGGTGGCACTATTTTCCTGGCATGTGCTCGCATGAACTGGTCCTGAGATCTTCGGCAAGCAAACCACCATATCATTCAGCAACATCCAAGAACCAAGTTCGCCTAGATCTCCCTGATTCCATGCTCATTAACATCATCAAGATCTCATCATCTTTAATTTCATGAGTGCATTAGCTAACAAGTTTTATTTCAGCTTCCCGTATCCCGTAAATTAAGCGAAGCAAAAAGGAAAAATGACCATACCCGACTCTTCAACTTTCCCAGCGACAAGGATGGTTAAGAAAACTAGTAAAATCCTATAAAAGGGTGTCCCATCACGTTGACACAAGCATACGAGTTTTTGCAAGCAAAACAGATTCGAAAACATAGGATCAATATGGTCAAGGGGCACTTGCCTTGCTGCCGCGGTTTGTGTTGCTCAAGTGTCTCGATGTCTTGGTTCTGAAGCTCCTCGTAGAAGGCCTCTTGAGCTTCTTCTTCTACTCACGACCACACGCATACAAAATTTACAGCAATCAATTTTCATGCACAAACTTTACTCAAGATGCAATGAGGTGAATGAATGCAATTCCTATGGTGCAGTTTTATAAAATCAGTTTGCACGTGTTCTTGAATGTTTTAGTAGGCTTCCATGGGGTTTTATGATGATCAAGGTTGCTGGGATCAAGTATGGACGTGGTGATGATCTTTACACACTTTGTAGATCAATCCCACCGTCAAAAATCGACCAAAACACGGTCTGTCCACACGCAGAATTTTATGCTCGCAGGGGGTGGAGAAAACAGGTGCGTAGAAACAGTGGCGACGTTGTAAGAGGGGTAACGAAGGCCTACCTCACTTGTTCCTCCTCTCTTCCTAGCGGCAGAACCTCCTCCCATGCAATTGCAGCAGCGGAGGATTTTCCTTGGAGAATTATGAGGCTGCGGCTAGAGCAGGACGTCGGGGGCTTCTTCTCCGGAGACGGTGAGGTGTGACGGAGCTCGACGGCAGCCAAACTCCAGCAGGGGGGCGGTGACATGGCAGCAAGGGGGGGGGGGGGGGAGGTGGCGGTGGCCAAAAAAAGAGAGAGGGGTGGTGGCGGCTAAGGAGGGGGGGAAGTTATATTTATAAGGGGGGGGGGAAGGACTAGGGTGGCTAGGATTTTAGTAACCCAAATATCCAATGGCTGAAATTTAATTTAAAAAGAGTTGGGAGCTAGGGGCTGGGATTTTATTATTTATTTTCATCCAATGGCTGGGATTAATTGATAAATAAAAGCCCACAAAAATCCAACAAGGGGGGCGGCTAGAGTTTCCCCCCCCTTAATGGGTTGCGGGGGGGCCCATTAGGGTTCCCCCTAGTTGTGCGGCCCAAAAAGGGGGGGGGAATTCCCCCCAAAATGTGGGGAAAATTCCCCTAGGGGAATTTTGCGGAATTTGGGAAAAATCAGGAAAATTGGGAAAAATTTGGAAAATTAGGGGAGAGAATTTGAGGGAAAACTGGGGAATTTTGGGGAAAATTGGGGTGGCCCAATTTGGCTATTTTATTTATTTTTTCTTTTTCTTTCTATTTCTTTTCCTTTTCTTTTTATTTCCATTATTTTCTATTTTTATTCACTTTTACTTTTTTATTTGCTTCTATATTCCTCTCTTTATTTCTTCCTCTTTTTAAATGCTTTTCTATATGAAAAATGTATGCAATGCGTGGTAGTGAAATTGAGGGTGTTACAAACCTACCTCTTAAAATGAATCTCGCCCTCGAGATTCTATAGAGTAGAGAATAAATGAGGGAATTCCGCCTTGAGGTCTTCCTCACGCTCCCACGTAGCTTCGGCTTCCGTGTGATGGCTCCATTGTACTTTGCACCAACGGATTACTTTGTTCCTCTTGATCCTTTCCTTTACGTCCAAGATTTTGATGGGGTGTTCAGCGTAGGTCAGATCGTCTTGAATCTCTAGTTCATCCATCGGTCCTTGTTCTTCCGGTACTGTTAGGCACTTCTTGAGCTGGGATATGTGAAATACGTCGTGCATGTCATAGAGGTGCGTTAGCAGCTCTAGTTGATAGGCCACCTCTCCTTGCTTGCTTAGAATCTTGAATGGACCGATGTAGCAAGGTGCTAACTTGCGTTTGACGTTGAACCACCGTTGGCCTCAGATAGGCGACACCTTAAGATACACGAAGTCTCCAACTTCGAATGTCATACTCCTTCGCCTATTGTCCGCATAGCCCTTTTATCATGACTGAGCGGCCTTCAAGTTTTCACGTATTGTTTGAACTTGCTTTTCAGCGTCTTGCAGCACTTCGAGTCCAAATACTTGGCTTTCTCTGGTCTCATTCCAGAACAGCGATGTCCTACACCGTCTACCGTATAGTGCCACGAAGGGTGACGTTTTCAAGCTGGCTTGGTAACTGTTGTTGTACGAGAATTCAGCATATGGTAAGATCTTATCCCAACTACACCCATGTTTCAAGGCGCAAGCTCTCAACATGTCTTCCAAAATCTGATTTGTCCTCTCAGTTTGCCCGTCGGTTTGCTATGATATGCGGAGCTAAAATTCAATCGTGTACCCACGGCTTCATGCAGCTTCTTCTAGAAACTAGAGGTAAATTGAGAACCTCGATCTAAAACTATCTCTTCGGAACTCCATGGTGACACACGATTTGCTCCATATACATCTCGGCTAGTTGTGCCACGGTGTACTTGGTTCTAACAGGAATAAAGTGGGCTGTTTTCGTCAATTAGTCCACGATAACCCAAATAGAGTCGTAGCCGGACTGAGTTCGTGGCAATCCGACTATGAAATCAATGCTTGTGTCTTCGCACTTCCACTCGGGTACTTTCAATGGCTGCAATAATCCAGCGGGTCTTTGATGTTCGGCCTTCACTCGTTGGCATGTGTCGCATAGGGCAACATTTGCAGCAATGTCCCATTTCATACCATCCCACCAATAGCAAGTTTTCAGGTCTTTGTACATCTTTGTACAGCCGGGGTGTATGGAATAAGGTGAGTCATGTGCCTCCTTTAGGATTGTGTCGTGGTTGTGCTTCACGTTAGGCACACAAATCCTTTGGGTTCCATCTTTCTTATCCACGAAGAGCCCGGGGGCTCCCCACGGTGACGAGCTTGGGCATATAAAACCCTTATCTAGCTGCTCCTGAATTTGTTTCTTGAGCCCCACTAATTCATTAGCAGGCATCCTATATGGCCTCTTTGCTATAGGTGCAGTTCTGGGTACTAAATCGATGGCAAATACAATGTCCTGGTCAGGTGGTATACCTAGAAGTTCTTCCGGGAACACATCTGAATATTCTCGAACCACCGGAATGCTTTCCAATGTCGCTTCTTAGATGTCGTTCAGCACTGCCTTCTCGGTTGTAGGTTGGGCTGCCTCAAACTCAATATGAGTACCGTGCTCACTCGTCAACTGCACGATCCTCTAAGCACATTGAATCACTCTGTTGTGCTTGCTTAACCAATCCATTCCATGTATTATGTCAATCCCTTGGGAATCCAAGACAATAAGGTTGGCAAGAAAGTCTACCCCCCCTTATTTAAGGCTTACTTTTGGACATACTATATTAATCCGCATCTCTCCACCGGGAGAATTAATCAACATAGTTTGTTTCATGTGAGATATGGGCAGGTTATACTTGGTAACATACTTGGATGAGATGAATGAATGCGATGCTCCAGAATCAAATAAAACAGTGACTGGGTTGGAGTTGCCGAGAAACATACCGATCATGACGTCCTTAGTTTGTTGTGCTTCCTCAGCGGAGACGTGATTCACATTGCCACAAGCATAGTTCTGCTGTCCACGTTTACCTTGCATAGCTCCTCCATTCGGCCATGGGTTCTGCTTAGGTGCGTTGTTCGGCTGTCCAAGGCCTTTCTTCGGGCACTGACTTGCAAAGTGTCCTGCCTCTCCGCATGAAAAACATGCCTTGTTTCCCATAACAGCAGGAATGTTAGGGCGCGGCTGGTTTTGAGCATAGGCACCCATGTTGGTACGGGGCGCAGGAGGCATAGGCATATGAGGTTCTTTCATAACAGGACGTTGCTGCGGTGGATGATTAGAGCGAGGTGGATTTGCAGGGCGGAAAGTAGAAGTGGACGAGCCATAGTGTGGTGCAGCTGGTGGCATGAAACGGGGACGTACATTACTTCCTTGTGGCTGTCCTTGATATGGCATCTTTCTCTTTCCCTCTTGTTCAATCTTACGGATCTTGCTCCCCACCATGATAGCATGTCAACGGGCTTTTGGAAGTTTGCATAATCATTGTTGAGCAGCTGAACTTGAATTTTATTGTTCAGTCCTCTCATGAACAAGTACTGCTTTCTGTGATCCGAGTTGACATCTTCTGAAGCATACCTTGATAGCTGCGTGAACTTGCTGAGGTACTCATTCACACTCTTCCTTACTTGATGGAGACATTCAAACTCTTGCCTTTTAAGCATCATGACTCCTGCAGGGACATAGTGAGAGCGGAAACTCTCCTTGAATTCAGCCCAAGTGATAGTCTCCTGGTTGACATGGGCATTGCAAAGCGCGTCCCACCAATCAGCGGCTGCTCCCATAAGTTGGTGTGATGCGAAGAGAAATTTCTCCCGATCATTGCACTGAACAATAGCAAGCTTCTTTTCCATAGACTTCAGCCAATCATCAGCCTCCATAGGATCATTTGCTTGTACAAAAGTAGGCGGCCTAGTCCTCATGAACTCTCCCAATCTGTTGTGAGCGGCGGTGGTGGCGGTGTCGGCAGTGTGTAAGGGCCTCAGTTTTTGACACACATTTGCAGTGTTCATCACCACACCACACACCTCATTTGAGGAAAAATGATGAACACAAATGAAGAGCAAGTAACAATTATCAACATGCTCATTAGAGAACAAACTTACACATTGCAAAAGTGGTATTTCCCACATGTGATATAGATAGGCTAGACATATGAAAACTCCTACACTTTACTAAGGATGTCCATGCCAAGTTTCACCCAAATTCAAAACCTTTTGAGGTCAGTTTGGGTACAGTTAGGAAGAGGGCAGTTTGAAAACATATTCAAAATTCAAACTGTTTTTATACCATGAATTTGAAAGTGGAAGGCATATTCTTACACAGCACATTTTTGTGAGCTCACACACCAATTTTCACTCCATTTGGAGTTGATCTTACATGAGCTAAGGGGGAGAAATTCAAACTTTATTTGAATTTCAAACTGAACTTATGCTGAAATTCATTCAAACCAAACCTCATTTGAACTTTGATCAATTCAAATGGCTCATGGGTGAATAAGTTGAAGTGCCAAGGGTAGTATGGGGTTCACTGTTTACAACAGTGATTAGGAGTAAATTTCAGAGGTTAAAACTGGAGGTGGGACCCACATGTCAGCCACTGCTCAGATCAAACTGACTGAGACCTTCTCACTCGGGTCGCCGAGCCGCAGCGGTGATCGCCACCGAGGCCAGCCACCGCGCCACCAGCTGCTTGCCCACGCGCGGGCATGAGGCGGTGCAGAGCCTTCTTAAGGCGCCTGCCCCCCCTCCTCGGCCGAGGCACCACAGTTCTTCCCCGCAAAAACTCAGCGCCGGCCGAAAACTTCCGCAGCTCGGAGTTGATCGGAGAACGCCGATCGCAGCTCCCTCCTTCCACTCCAGAGTCCCAGCAAGGTACTAGAGACCTTCCTCCATCCTCCCCATTGCTAGGATTCGGTTGAAACCGATTGATATCGTCTGTGCCGAAGGATCAAACTCGGAACTTGGAACCGCCGCACCTCGGGCTCTCGTGGACAGCCCAACCAGGGCGTTGTCACGCCCGAGCCAAGGCACCCTTGGACGCGCGGGTGACCGGTGCTGCTCATCCCCGAGCCACAGCTCGAGTGGTTGCTCACCGGCGGCGAAATTCCACTTTTCCCCTTTCTGTGTGCAGAACGACCTTCGGGTACGATTCCGTTTAATTCGTGCTCTAGAAAGGATTAGAGGGCCTCAGGCCACGCCCACACGAGCTAGACACGGTAACGCACAAGTTGCCTTCACAACTCTGGGCCGGAGAACCTCTGTGCCCGGCGTAATTTAAGGTCTACTAATGGCGGAACGAACGGGGGGTATCGGGCGCACGGTGAGGACCTATTTCGGTCCTTCCCCGAGCTGCCTCGAGCTCATGTCGACCTTCTCTGAGGTTCACTGATGCTCCCCGACCGATTTCCCAAGTAGCTGAGGTACTAGGAGAGTCAGCCGACATGGCCGAAGTCATTCCGATATGGCGGCTCGTCGCCGACCATGCTCCGGCCGTTGTCATGAACAGCTGACCCTCGTATCCTGTTTCCCAAGTAAAAGTAGGCAGGGGCAGCCAGAATCAAGAAGTTTGGAGCTGTACAGCAGCCGGCGGCGAGTCCTCCGGCGAGGTCCCTCGGCGGCGGAGCGCGGGTGTCGCGAGGTTGAAGAAGGGGGTGGACCCCAGCTGTCAGCGGCCGATATTTTGAATCGGGATCCGGCTGCGGCCGGGATCGGGAGTGCTGGCGTGCAAAATCCTTGTGGGCCGCGGTGTGCCATCGCCTAGGCATGCGACGCGTGTCCCCTGGGCCCGCGCGCGAGTTTAAACTTTTCCCCGATTTTCAGATTTCCTTCAAACTTCAAATCCTTATAACTTTGGCTAGAAAGCTCCAAATTGAGTGAACCAAATTTTGCTGGATTCAGCTCTCTGAGTACCTTCCAGAAAATCAAGTTTCACTCCATGAAATTCCTTATTTCTCCAGAATTAATTCCTCAAAGTTTAAACTGTTAGGAATTTTAACTGGAGGATCCTTTGGAGGAAAATCCTGAAATTTTGCTGAGATGTTCACCAGAATATCCTTGAACTACCATAAAAATTTCAGATCCATTTGAGCTCATTTAATCCACCTAATGGTGTGATTAGTGAAACTGTCCCAGAGAAAATAGAAAATGTTCAGAAACATTTTCAGAATTTTCTCTGAAATTGTTTAGCTCATATCTTTAGTTAGAGACTTCCAAATTAAGTGAGACCAACTCCATTAGAACCCTCTGAAAATCTAGTTTTCAGAAAGTCATAGTTTGTTTCATGAAAATACATAGAACACCCTAAAAGCCTTTAATTACGGTCAAGGACATAATTATTTGTGGAGGGCTCAAATGAGCTTTGCTGCAACTAAAACTTGACCAAGTCTCTGTTTAGGTTGTAACCAAGCCACAGTAAAAGTTTCACAGTCATTAGGTCTATCTAGCAAAGGTTATAGACTTCACAACTTCAAACTTAATACAAGTGCATTAAATTAATACATGTATTGTTCTATCATGTAGTCGCTAAGGTCGAGGAGGAACCCGAAGTCCTAGACTTCGTTACTCCGGAGGAACAGCTAGCCTACGACCAAGAGCAGCAAGGCAAGCTCCGGTTTGCATTAACCATTTTATAAATTTTTATTGTTTTGAGCACATACTTGTTTCCTTTATTCTGTGCATTAGAGTCTTGTTTGGAAACCCCACTGCATAGCCAAGAAAACCATGGGTTGGGGTTTAGGATTGCAAACCCCGCTAGCTACTGCATTGCTAGGATAGAGTAGGATTCGGTACTAGTCGAGTAGTTGGAACTACTCGCGAGAATAGGCTAGAGGCACATTGCTCGGGTAGAGATAGCACATGATACACATGGCAAGAAAATGAGACCGAGCGGAGAGTAAGGGCAGCAGGACGTTGGGGCCTGTGTGCTGTAGCTTCGCTCGTGTCGATTGAGGACCGAGCCGTGTGCGGGCCTGTTGAACAAGCTAGAACAGTACCGAAGACCTACCGGCTATATGGGAACCGGGAAACTGATGTAACTCGGGTAGCTGGGTATTGAGGCATTGCCCGTCGTTCAGAGGGTAGGTTGAGAGCTCGAGGTGTAAATCAGCTGGCGGCACAGAGATGCGCGTGCAGGGACCTCTTGCTCGGGACGATGGGACCGGTTCAATATTTGGCTAACGAGTGAAAGGTAGTCGCGTACGGCGTCCGTGATGGTTGTTGTAGGCAACATCGAGTACGGGCGTACGTGACGGGTTGTTCGGGTAACCCTGCAGGTGTAAATCGATTATAATCGCCGTCCCTCGCGGTCAGTGAGTACCACTTGTTCACTGTACCGTGACGTAGAGAGAACAGGCTAGTTACATGTTAAAATGTTGCTGATTGAAAGCTGGACATTGATTGTTAATGATATGCTGTAGCTTAGTGCTAACTAAAGTTCTTTTCAACCTTGGGCAAAGTACATGAGAGAAATGTGTTTCTTGTTTGATTGCGGCTCTCTCATGTGCCTTCGCGTAAGGTTCTCCACAACCTGCTGCTAAAACTTGAAAGTAAGGTTCTACTAATTAGGCGAGTCCTTGCAAATGATTTTACCTCATGTAACCCATTACCCTCATGTAGAAGTTCCATGTTTAGGTGAGACGGGTCAGACTTGCTGAGCCTTCGTGCTCACTGCTTGTGTTTGAAGCTTTTGCAGGGTTCTATGAGGAAGGGACTCCCGAAGAGGAGACGGAACCCCGTCGAGTGGGAGTCGTGCACGCCGCAGAGTTAGTGTGCGTGTGTGCTAGCAAGGACACGTTCGAGGGCTGAACGTGCACTTGATGCTTAGTCTACGCCCGCGAGTGTAGACTAAACTTATTTTGATGTAAACATGTTCATAAACTTGTTTATGTAATAAAACTTCCGCTTCCGCTTTGTACCTTTGACGTGTGTTATACGGTGCTGTGCAACGCAGCACCCCTCAGCGTGATCCTGGCTCGACAGGACCAATGGGGTCGTGTCAGCGTGGTATCAGAGCTCGCTTGAGGTTTAACACAGTACAAAGGTCTTCTTTTTCAAAAATCCAGTGAGGAACGAATTAGTAGCCCGTATAAGGATGTTATTAGTATATAGAAAGTGGCTTATTAACCTATTTGTTATGTCGGAAAATCGTGCATCTCGGGACGTTCATGTCTTGGGGGGTGCACATAAGCGCTGTCCACCAGTGCGCACAAGCTGAAGGGTGGAGCCCCACGGGTGGCAGGTAACCCGACCCGCTTTGATATCCTCTACGACTCTTCATGTCGTTTGGGGTATTCGAGCAACATCTGTCCCTGGCGTGCGTGGTGCAACATGGGAGACCCCGTCACGTGGTCTGAAACGTGAACACGTAACTAAAGGCGTGTTTGGCTTGAGAACATCCGGGCGAGTGATGACGTCCGGGTGTACGAACTGTATGGATTCCGGGCTCGGTGTGCAGCCGAGTCTGATGATTGGTTGAAGTTCTGCAGGTAGCCTTACCACGAAACGGTAGACGTGTAGCATCCGTGTGCGAGTGACGAGTAGTGCCACTGAACTAACGAAGCCGGCTAAGTCCGGTATAGGTTTTTCTTTGTGAGGACGTAGTACCGACATAATCTGGTGACGCCTCGACGTCACATTCAATTAAATGAACAACTTCATATAAAAACTTGAAGGTTTTGATCCAAGGTAGTAAAACTTGATGTAACTCCTTCCCTTGTACAGGATATTCAAAGTTAACAAGTTTTCAACTTATAGGATGTTAAGGACAGAGCACTCTGTTTTCAGCGGAATCAAGGCTGGAGTTAATCAGAGGTTAGAGGTTGAGTTCTTTCGAGGTTGGGGTCGTATGATACATTTCTGGAAAGCGTTGGAAGAGCTTTACAACTTTTCTGTTGAGTTCCAGAGGTGTTTCATCCCTTAACCACTCGAAAAATGCAGTAGAGTTGAAACTGTCCAGAAAACAGGACAGAGCAAAGACTCTCTGTAGACTCTCTGTAAAATTAAGCATAACTTCCTGCTTAAAAATCCAAAAATAGGAAATGAGGTAGTTCTGAAAATCTTATGAGATGGGTTACAACTTTGTAACAGAAAGTTTTGTCAGATTAGGAACAGAATTAACTGGGATTCTTGGATCAAATCAGTACCTAAGGCAGGGAGGTGCTGTCCAATTGATTCCAGAAATTCTGTTAACTTTGACATCTCATAACTTTTGAACCAGGACAGATCTTAGGCCAACCAAATACTTTCTGGAAAGCTATTGAAGTTAACTTTAACTTTGATGTTGAGCTCCAGGACTGGTTTTGCTTTTAACCTGGCCTAAATCAGATTGATATGGAAACTGGTCAGGCTGTCATGGTAACAGCAGATCAGCAGTCAAATTTGTTTAAAAATTTGAACTATGTTTCCAAGTGTTATGGGTTCAATGACATATCTTATGTTATAACTCAAGGGTTTACTGTTTAAATAAATATTTGACATTTCTCAAATATATTTTTACAGATGGCAGCAGATAAACGGTTGGAGAACGGGTGGGTAGTTTCCCACTGTTCTGACCGTAGCGGCTACCCGGAAGCATTGTGGCAAATGCTCCAATATTTCGGGTACAACCAGATGCCGCAATACTTCGCCAAGGAAGAGGGCGAAGGGGGGAACAAGACGTGGACGATCCATGTCGAGGTTCCTGCAGGGCCTACACCACCCGGTTGGGTGCCATTCACCGTCACGGTGAGAGGAATCAACCACAGAACCCTACTAATGCGCGGCGGGCAAACCCTAGGCCCGGCACTGTCCACCAGCTTGACATTGAGGACGTGTCGGAGGGCGAGCCAATCCTTGCGGGTATGTTCCAACTCCACCAGCATCCCGCTATAGTACTATTTGATTCAGGCGCCACGCATAATTTTATTAGCCAAGCTTTCATTGCTAAACACAGCTTGCCAATATTACCCACCGATAGTCCATATCTAATTTGTTCACCGGGTGGGAAGATTTCAGCAAGCGTAATGGTCTCCAAAGCACATTATGCTTAGCGGGTAGAGTGTACCCCACGTCTCTCATTATCTTAGAGTTACAGAAGGTCGATGTCATCCTAGGGATGTCGTGGTTAACCCACCACGGCGCTGTTTTAGACACCGTCCTTCGAGTCGTGCACTTAAACTCAGAGGTGCACGGTTCTCACTCATTATTTCTGGACAGTCCAGAAATAAAACTTCCAAGTGTCTATCAAGCCACAACCATCAGATTGGAAGACATTCCAGTGGTCCGAGAGTTCCCTGATGTATTCCCGGATGATTTGCCGGGGATGCCACCCGATAGAGAGGTGGAGTTCAAGATTGAACTTGCACCGGGAACCATGCCAATATCCCGAAGGCCGTACAAGATGGCGCCCAAGGAGTTGACTGAACTGAAGACTCAGCTCACGGACCTTCTGGAGAAGGGTTTTATTAGGCCGAGCTCCTCGCCATGGGGCTGTTCGGCATTATTTGTCAAAAAGAAGGATGAGACGCTGCGGCTTTGCGTGGACTACCGTCCATTAAATGCCGTAACCATCAAGAACAAGTACCCGTTGCCACGGATCGACATGTTGTTTGATCAGTTGGTCGAAGCAAAGATCTTTTCCAAGATGGATTTAAGATCCGGGTACCATCAGATTAAGATAAGGGCGGAGGACATTCCAAAGACAGCTTTCTCGACAAGGTACGGACTTTATGAGTACCTGGTCATGTCCTTTGGCCTCACCAATGCTCCATCTCACTTCATGTACTTAATGAACTCGGTGTTCATGCCGGAGCTGGACAAGTTTGTCGTGGTCTTCATCGACGACATCCTAGTATACTCCAAATCGGAGGAAGATCACAAGAAACATCTGCGTATAGTCTTGCAACGGCTGCGGGATCACAAGTTGTACGCAAAGTTCAGCAAATGCAAGTTTTGGATATCACAAGTGCCTTTCCTCGGGCATATCATCTCAGCGGAGGGTATCGCTGTGGACCCAAGCAAGATCACGCCAGTGCTGAATTGGAAATCCCCGAGAACTGTTCATGAGGTACGGAGTTTCCTCGGACTCGCGGGATATTATCGGAGGTTCATTCCGAGCTTCTCAAAGATTGCCAAGCCAATGACAGAGCTGCTGAAGAAGGCTACCAAATATGTTTGGAGTCCAGCATGTGAAGCAGCATTCAAGGCTTTAGTCGAACACCTGACATCAGCACCGGTTTTGGCGCAGCCAGACACAACAAAACCGTTCGATGTGTACTGCGATGCATCCGGCATTGGGCTCGGGTGTGTGCTGATGCAAGACCGAAGAGTGGTCGCGTATGGATCACGGCAGCTTAGGAACCATGAGCGAAATTATCCAACTCACGACTTGGAGCTCGCTGCCGTGCTACTTGCACTGAAAATGTGGAGGCACTACCTACTCGGTAACCTCGTACATTTATATACCGACCACAAAAGCCTCAAGTACATATTCACTCAGAAGGAGCTGAACATGAGGCAACGAAGATGGTTAGAACTGATAAAGGATTACGAGATAGAGATCCATTATCATCCGGGCAAGGCAAACGTTGTGGCAGACGCGCTAAGCCGCAAGTCACACATCAATAATCTGACCATCACACCGTTGGAAGAGAGCGAACCACCACTCCATGTGATTCCACACGGAGCTCTCTACAACCTAGCTTTGATCCCCACCATCCGTGAAGAGATAGCGGCAGCCCAGAAAAATGACAAGGGCATGTCACATTTACGGAGACGAGTAGACAGTGGGGAGTTGAAATGTTTCCGGAAGGACGGAGACGGCATCCTATGGTTCAAGAACCGGATCGTCGTACCCCGAAACCCGGAGTTACGGAAGAAAATCTTTGATGAGGCTCACTTATCAAAGTTTTCTATTCACCCCGGCAGTAACAAAATGTATCAAGAACTCAGAAGAAAGTTTTGGTGGACACGGATGAAGCGAGAGACTGCAAAATACGTGTCCGAGTGTGATACATGTCGAAGGGTGAAGGCAGACCATATGCGGAGACCGGGACTGCTGCAACCACTAGGCATTCCTGCCTGGAAATGGGAGGACGTGAGCATGGATTTCGTCGTGGGTTTACCCACCACCTTACAGAAACATGATTCTGTGTGGGTGATCGTCGATCGACTCACCAAAGTTGCCCATTTCATCCCGGTCAACACCAACTACAACGCCAAGAAGTACGCTGAACTGTACATCTCACGGATCCTATGCTTATACGGCGTACCCCGTACCATCATATCGGACCGGGGCACTTTATTTGTGTCCCGTTTTTGGGAGCAGCTACACGCTGCCTTGGGGACGAAGCTGATCCGTAGTTCAGCCTACCACCCGCAGACGGATGGACAAACTGAGCGGGTAAATCAAATCCTAGAAGACATGCTACGAGCTTGCGCTATCGACCACGGAAAGAATTGGGATGATCACTTGCCGTTAGCCGAGTTCTCGTATAACAATGGGTACCAAGCCAGCATCAGGATGGCGCCCTACGAGGCGCTATACGGAAGAAAATGCCGCACACCATTGAATTGGTGTGAGTCTGGCGAGAGGGTTACCTTCGGGATTGATCTTGTCAACAACGCGGAAGAAAAGGTTCGACTAATTCAAGCGAACCTAAAAGCCGCTCAATCCCGTCAGAAACAGTATGCGGACCGGAGAAGGCGCCCATTACAATTCGAAGTTGGAGATCACGTATATCTACGGGTGTCTCCAATGAAGGGCGTAAACAGATTTGGGGTGAGAGGAAAGTTGGCACCCCGATTCATTGGTCCATTCCAGATTACCGAAAGATGTGGATCGGTGGCATGCCGGCTAAAATTACCAGAAGCACTTTCCGGTGTGCACGACGTCTTTCACATTTCCCAGCTGAGGAAGTGTCTCAAGCTATCAACTACCGTTCAGCTGGGAGACATTGAAGAACTGCAACCGGATCTCACCTATCGGGAGGAGCCGGTGCAGATTATTGATGAGAAGGCCCGAACCACACGCAACCGTACGTTGTGGTTCTACAAGGTTCTATGGAGTAATCACTCCATGGACGAAGCGACGTGGGAGAGCGAAGAATTCCTTCGCACCAACCACCCCGACTTTTTCACGTCGCATATCCGGTAATTTTCCACCATCCTCTCTCTCATTTTCACCTTATAATCTCGGGACGAGATTCTTTTAAGGGGGGAGGAATGTAAGGGCCTCAGTTTTTGACACACATTTGCAGTGTTCATCACCACACCACACACCTCATTTGAGGAAAAATGATGAACACAAATGAAGAGCAAGTAACAATTATCAACATGCTCATTAGAGAACAAACTTACACATTGCAAAAGTGGTATTTCCCACATGTGATATAGATAGACTAGACATATGAAAACTCCTACACTTTACTAAGGATGTCCATGCCAAGTTTCACCCAAATTCAAAACCTTTTGAGGTCAGTTTGGGTATAGTTAGGAAGAGGGCAGTTTGAAAACATATTCAAAATTCAAACTGTTTTATACGATGAATTTGAAAGTGGAAGGCATATTCTTACTCAGCACATTATTGTGAGCTCACACACCAATTTTCACTCCATTTGGAGTTGATCTTGACATGAGCTAAGGGGGAGAAATTCAAACTTTATTTGAATTTCAAACTGAACTTATGCTGAAATTCATTCAAACCAAACCTCATTTGAACTTTGATCAATTCAAATGGCTCATGGGTGAATAAGTTGAAGTGCCAAGGGTAGTATGGGGTTCACTGTTTACAACAGTGATTAGGAGTAAATTTCAGAGGTTAAAACTGGAGGTGGGACCCACATGTCAGCCACTGCTCAGATCAAACCGACTGAGACCTTCTCACTCGGGTCGCCGAGCCGCAGCGGTGATCGCCACCGAGGCCAGCCACCGCGCCACCAGCTGCTTGCCCATGCGCGGGCATGAGGCGGTGCAGAGCCTTCTTAAGGCGCCTGCCCCCCCTCCTCGGCCGAGGCACCACAGTTCTTCCCCGCAAGAACTCAGCGCCGGCCGAAAACTTCCGCAGCTCGGAGTTGATCGGAGAACGCCGATCGCAGCTCCCTCCTTCCACTCCAGAGTCCCATCAAGGTACTAGAGACCTTCCTCCATCCTCCCCATTGCTAGGATTCGGTTGAAACCGATTAATATCGTCTGTGCCGAAGGATCAAACTCGGAACTTGGAACCGCCGCACCTCGGGCTCTCGTGGACAGCCCAACCAGGGCGTTGTCACGCCCGAGCCAAGGCACCCTTGGACGCGCGGGTGACCGGTGCTGCTCATCCCCGAGCCACAGCTCGAGTGGTTGCTCACCGGCGGCGAAATTCCACTTTTCCCCTTTCTGTGTGCAGAACGACCTTCGGGTACGATTCCGTTTAATTCGTGCTCTAGAAAGGATTAGAGGGCCTCAGGCCACGCCCACACGAGCTAGACACGGTAACGCACAAGTTGCCTTCACAACTCTGGGCCGGAGAACCTCTGTGCCCGGCGTAATTTAAGGTCTACTAATGGCGGAACGAACGGGGGGTATCGGGCGCACGGTGAGGACCTATTTCGGGCCTTCCCCGAGCTGCCTCGAGCTCATGTCGACCTTCTCTGAGGTCCACTGATGCTCCCCGACCGATTTCCCAAGTAGCTGAGGTACTAGGAGAGTCAGCCGACATGGCCGAAGTCATTCCGATATGGCGGCTCGTCGCCGACCATGCTCCGGCCGTTGTCATGAACAGCTGACCCTCGTATCCTGTTTCCCAAGTAAAAGTAGGCAGGGGCGGCCAGAATCAAGAAGTTTGGATCTGTACAGCAGCCGGCGGCGAGTCCTCCGGCGAGGTCCCTCGGCGGCGGAGCGCGGGTGTCGCGAGGTTGAAGAAGGGGGTGGACCCCAGCTGTCAGCGGCCGATATTTTGAATCGGGATCCGGCTGCGGCCTGGATCGGGAGTGCTGGCACGCAAAATCCTTGTGGGCCGCGGTGTGCCATCGCCTAGGCGTGCGACGCGTGTCCCCTGGGCCCTCGCGCGAGTTTAAACTTTTCCCCGATTTTCAGATTTCCTTCAAACTTCAAATCCTTATAACTTTGGCTAGAAAGCTCCAAATTGAGTGAAACAAATTTTGCTGGATTCAGCTCTCTGAGTACCTTCCAGAAAATCAAGTTTCACTCCATGAAATTCCTTATTTCTCCAGAATTAATTCCTCAAAGTTTAAACTGTTAGGAATTTTAACTGGAGGATCCTTTGGAGGAAAATCCTGAAATTTTTCTGAGATGTTCACCAGAATATCCTTGAACTACCATAAAAATTTCAGATCCATTTGAGCTCATTTAATCCACCTAATGGTGTGATTAGTGAAACTGTCCCAGAGAAAATAGAAAATGTTCAGAAACATTTTCAGAATTTTCTCTGAAATTGTTTAGCTCATATCTTTAGTTAGAGACTTCCAAATTAAGTGAGACCAACTCCATTAGAACCCTCTGAAAATCTACTTTTCAGAAAGTCATAGTTTGTTTCATGAAAATACTTAGAACATCCTAAAAGCCTTTAATTAAGGTCAAGGACATAATTATTTGTGGAGGGCTCAAATGAGCTTTGCTGCAACTAAAACTTGACCAAGTCTCTGTTTAGGTTGTAACCAAGCCACAGTAAAAGTTTCACAGTCATTAGGTCTATCTAGCAAAGGTTATAGACTTCACAACTTCAAACTTAATACAAGTGCATTAAATTAATACATGTATTGTTCTATCATGTAGTCGCTAAGGTCGAGGAGGAACCCGAAGTCCTAGACTTCGTTACTCCGGAGGAACAGCTAGCCTATGACCAAGAGCAGCAAGGCAAGCTCCGGTTTGCATTAACCATTTTATAATTTTTTATTGTTTTGAGCACATACTTGTTTCCTTTATTCTGTGCATTAGAGTCTTGTTTGGAAACCCCACTGCATAGCCAAGAAAACCATGGGTTGGGGTTTAGGATTGCAAACCCCGCTAGCTACTGCATTGCTAGGATAGAGTAGGATTCGGTACAAGTCGAGTAGTTGGAACTACTCGCGAGAATAGGCTAGAGGCACATTGCTCGGGTAGAGATAGCACATGATACACATGGCAAGAAAATGAGACCGAGCGGAGAGTAAGGGCAGCAGGACGTTGGGGCCTGTGTGCTGTAGCTTCGCTCGTGTCGATTGAGGACCGAGCCGTGTGCGGGCCTGTTGAACAAGCTAGAACAGTACCGAAGACCTACCGGCTATATGGGAATCGGGAAACTGATGTAACTCGGGTAGCTGGGTATTGAGGCATTGCCCGTCGTTCAGAGGGTAGGTTGAGAGCTCGAGGTGTAAATCAGCTGGCGGCACAGAGATGCGCGTGCAGGGACCTCTTGCTCGGGACGATGGGACCGGTTCAATATTTGGCTAACGGGTGAAAGGTAGTCGCGTACGGCGTCCGTGATGTTTGTTGTAGGCAACATCGAGTACGGGCGTACGTGACGGGTTGTTCGGGTAACCCTGCAGGTGTAAATCGATTATAATCGCCGTCCCTCGCGGTCAGTGAGTACCACTTGTTCACTGTACCGTGACGTAGAAAGAACAGACTAGTTACATGTTAAAATGTTGCTGATTGAAAGCTGGACATTGATTGTTAATGATATGCTGTAGCTTAGTGCTAACTAAAGTTCTTTTCAACTTTGGGCAAAGTACATGAGAGAAATGCGTTTCTTGTTTGATTGCGGCTCTCTCATGTGCCTTCGCGTATGGTTCTCCACAACCTGCTGCTAAAACTTGAAAGTAAGGTTCTACTAATTAGGCGAGTCCTTGCAAATGATTTTACCTCATGTAACCCATTACCCTCATGTAGAAGTTCCATGTTTAGGTGAGACGGGTCAGACTTGCTGAGCCTTCGTGCTCACTGCTTGTGTTTGAAGCTTTTGCAGGGTTCTATGAGGAAGGGACTCCCGAAGAGGAGACGGAACCCCAGGAGGGGAACCCCGTCGAGTGGGAGTCGTGCACGCCGCAGAGTTAGTGTGCGTGTGTGCTAGCAAGGACACGTTCGAGGGCTGAACGTGCACTTGATGCTTAGTCTACGCCCGCGAGTGTAGACTAAACTTATTTTGATGTAAACATGTTCATAAACTTGTTTATGTAATAAAACTTCCGCTTCCGCTTTGTACCTTTGACGTGTGTTATACGGTGCTGTGCAACGCAGCACCCCTCAGCGTGATCCTGGCTCGACAGGACCAATGGGGTCGTGTCACGGTGGGTTGCAGGAATGGGGTTAGTATTGTTGTTGTTGTTGGTCTGAAGCTGACCCAACGTTTGTATCATAGTTTGCATGAGCTTGTTCTGCATAGCCATCAGTCGTTCAAGGTTGCTTGCATCAGCCCCGGGGTTGGCATTTTCAGGATCTTCCACATTGCCATCTTCCTGTGGTTCGTTGTTACCACAAGCGTTCCATCGTTGGCGGTTGGAGTTTTCCCTCACCATCTGTTAGAGAGAGAGAGAGAGAGTAGGAAATAGAAATTTAGATTGATCCCCCAACTATATGCATCAAGGTGTATGAACTACGCAACTTCTTTTATTAATTTCAGCCTATATGAGGATGTGAACAAGTGTCGAAGCATCTCACATCTCTCCACTACGTGTGGATGTGGACATTCACCGAAGTGTCCCACAACTCACACCAAGCACACAAACACAAGTGATCATGATAAAATTTCTGCACACCACTCTTATTTGACTTACTGCGATCTAAACGTTCCTATTACAGCTTATTCAATGGGAAATCTAAACTTAATCGTAAGAACCGATGCTGTTCTCGGCGTGTGACGGGGGTGGTCCATACACGGCGCACACCATGGTGAGTCGGAAGTCCATGTAGGGATAGATGACGCTGGTGCAACATTTGCTCCCAGTTGGCACGAGTCTCCTCTTGTTTCTCCAGCAAATACAGCTTCTTGCTGAGGTAACGGATCTCTTCTTGTGCGCTTGCATAGCGGTTTCCTAACTCCATGAGCAACCTCTGAGACTTATCAGAAGCTCGTGGGTTGGAAAGAGCTCCTTCATGGGGTCCAATGATCTTACGATATGGGTGCAGCTCAAAAGTAGTGTTCTCAAGCTGCTCACGGAAGGCATAGCACAGTCCGGTTAGTGCATCCCATGCAGCATCATCAATAGCTTCTGCCCTTGTAGCTCTCCATGTGGCTGCGAAGTGCCGAGTGACAACCCTACCGTTAGATAGGATGGTTACTTCATCCTTCCACTCTTCATGTCCGAGATGAGGGACTTTCTTGAGGAGATATTCCGGGTATAGGCTGCAGCAATCCAGGAACTCTTTAAGCTCCTTGGATATGTGTCCTCCCTCCATCCCGTCGGACAGGAATTCTTAAACTGAACAGTTGGCTAGTTCATCACCTTCATTCTCGCCCTCAGCAAGGGGTGGATCCTCTTCGGATTCATCTCCTTCCAACATAGCTTCATGAGGCTCCGTTCGGTGTAAGCCCGCATGAAACTCCTCCTGAGATGCGTACCAATGCTGCTCTTCTGGATCATCTTCCATGTCTTATTCGATTTGTTCCACATCTTCCAGATCCTCTTCCTCATGCATGGAGCTACTGACTTCATCTTCATCATGAGGTTCCATCTTCACCTCCTCCCAACATGGTCCATCGGACACCTCAATGGGGTTAAGTGCACTCCCAAGTGGTGGTGAACGAGTCCTTACGCGTGCTGTGCTCCTAGTCACCGGCATCTATAAATAAGACATGATAAATATTAGAGAAGAAGAAAATAACTCCAAAACTTTAGAAGCTATGAAGCAAGAAAAAAGTGTTGCTGTCCAAAAGAAGAGAAAAAGAGGGGCTGAAAATAGCACTTTGCATTGGCTGAGTGGACAAGTAAAGTGCAGCAGCAAGCAATTTTTGAAAATAACAGTTTAGAGGGGTGCTCCTATGTGTTTTAGACTGTCCATTCTGCCTAGGCTTGCGTCCTATGGTCAACGTGGCTCTGGTACCAATTTGTGACACCCTGTTCCGAAAATGAACCAAGTGAATGCATATGTGTGTCCAGGATGTTCATCACACGTACACATGTATTCCACAAACTGAATTCAGAATATAACCACGTATAAATAGTGTTTAAGTACTTTATTACATTGACTCAATGTCTCACTCATGAATATCTAACTTATTCTTGCAGCGGAAGACTCTAAACGACAGCGGAAAAATGACTAAGACAGCAGACTCCAACTTCAACTCCACAGCCATGTTGACGGTAGTGCGCAGGCCTAGTACTCCACATGTTCCTCGATGTACTCTTCTCCTGTAGCTGATGTATATATGGGAATCCAAGGGTGAGTACATGTCGTACTTAGCAAGTGCGGGAAAAGTATGACATGTAGCTTACAACAAGGTAGGGAATAAAAAGGTTCATTGCAGCAAGCAAATTTTATTTCACAAACATGGTAAAAACAGCAACTATTTCTAGGTGAGTTAAGTCCCATCATAACCAAGTTAATCATCAACAGTCCTTCATCATAATTCACCATATATCAAGTCTCAACCTGCCATTAATCTTTTTCAAGTTCATATCATACTCATAATTATTCTATAACCATCTCATTTTCATATATCCGAAACCAAATTCATTGTCATTACTCAAAACAGTTCCAAAATCAATCCCAATGACCATATCCAAAAAAACATCCCAAGTTTTGCCTCTAATCATGGAAGTTGGCCAGGTGCTTGTAACGAAGCACGGCTACCATGATAGTTTTACGCTCTGCAGAGGTGGCACCACTTTACCCACAAGTTTGTGATTTCGTCTCCCATCGGCGACTACAAAGAACCTCCATTATACCAGTACACAACCATCGGTGTATGGCCAAATGATCACAAAATAGCCTTTACAAAGGGGCTACCAGGATGTACGGACCCACTGAGGTTTCACCAGCAGGCTTGAATCTCAATTCTCCCACCCACTGGCCCCCTCTTGTGCCATGCAGTTCCCAGGGCAGTCCTTATCGACTCCCATTCCCCGCACCATCCAACGGTCCATAACAAGCTAGCAACACACCTAAATAGTCAGCTAAGCCGCACCCATATTTGGCCTTGTAGTGGCACTATTTTCCTGGCATGTGCTCGCATGAACCAGTCCTTAGATCTACGGCAAGCAAACCACCATCTCTTTCAGCAACATCCACGAACCAAGCTCGCCTAGATCTCAACGATTCCATGCTCATTAACATAATCAAGTTGTCATCATCTTTATTCTTATGAGTGCAGTAACTAACAAGTTTTATTTCAGCTTCCCGTATCCCGTAAGTTAAGCGAAGCAAAAAAGGAAAAATTACCATACCCGACTCTTCAACTTTCCCGGTGACAAGGATGATTAATAAAACTAGTAAACTCCTATAAAAGCGTGTCCCATCAAGTTGATACAAGCATACGATTTTTCGCAAGCAAAACAGTTTCAATTACATAGGATCAATATGGTCAAGGGGCACATGCCTTGCTCCCGCGGTTCGTGTTGCTCAAGTGTTTCGAAGTCTTGGTGATGTAACTCCTCGTAGACGGCCTCTTGAGCTTATCCTTCTACTCACGACATGCACATACAAAATTTACAGCAATCAATTTTCATGCACAAACTTTACTCAAAATGCAATGAGGTGAATGAATGCAATCCCTAAGGTGCAGTTTTATAAAATCAGTTTGCACGTGTTCTTGCATGTTTTAGTAGGCTTCCATGGAGTTTTATGATGATAAATGTTGCTGGGATCAAGTGTGGACGTGGTGATGATCTTGACACACTTTATAGATCAATCCCACCGTAAAAAATCGAACAAAACATGGTCTGTCCACACGCAGAATTTTCTGCTTGCAGGGGGTGGAGAAAACGGGTGCGTAGAAACAGCGGCAACGTTGTAAGAGGGGTAACGAAGACCTAACTCACTTGTTCCTCCTCTCTTCCTGGCGGCAGTACCTCCTCCCTTACAATGGCAGCAGCGGAGGATTTTCCGTGGAGAATTATGAGGCTGCGGCTAGGGCAGGACGTCGGGAGCTTCTTCTCCGGCGACGGCGAGGCGTGACGGAGCTCGACGGCGGCCAAAAACCAGCAGGGGGGGGCGACTTGGCAGCAAGGGGGGAGGGGGCGGCGGCAAAAAAAAAAGAGAGAGGTGTGGTGGCGGCTAAGGAGGGGTTATATTTATAAGGGGGAAAAAAGGCTAAAGTGGCTAGGATTTTAGTAACCCAAATATCAAATGGCTGAGATTTAATTTCGAAAGAGGTGGGAGCTAGGGGCTGGGATTTTATTATTTATTTTCATCCAATGGCAAGGATTAATTGATAAATAAAGGCCCACAAAAATCAAACAAGGGGGGCGGCTAGGGTTTTCTTTTTATTTACTTTCCTTTTCTATTTATTTCCATTATTTTCTATTTTTATTCCCTTTTACTATTTTATTTTGTTCAATATTCCGCTCTTTATTTCTCCTTTTAAATGCTTTTCTATATGAAAAAATGTATGCAATGCATGTAGTGAAATTTATGTGTTACAGATCTAAGGTGCAAAATCGGGAACCCTCTGTAGGGTGGTCACCCCTGTCCTTTTATAGTTTAAGGCCGGGGTGGTTACAATGAGGCTTGGGGCCAGACAGGTGGCCCTAGAGCTAAGTAACACTATACATGATCTAGGGCTTTGTCCTCCGAGTAGAGTGGCCGGCGGGATAGTTGTCCCGCCGTCCGGCGTGCTGAGCGCCCCTGACCGTGTGTCAGGTGATGATGAATACGCCATCTTGTCTCCACCTCTCTGCGTGCCGTTAGGCGGCACTGTGCCGCTCTCACGCCTTGCCATCCTGTCCTATCATAGTAATGGTGAACGGGCAAGGGACGGAGGCATGTGTTGTGCGCCATGCTATTGGGGAAGGCGCGAACCTAGAATGTGAAGCCTGACAGCACACTTCCTTCTTGACTTCATTGACCCACGGCCCACGACGGATCGTGGGGCACGTGGCGGCTCTAGAGCCCTTATCGACGGACTTGGTGCCAGGGGACACGCGGCAGCCCTGGACCTCACCCCAGCGAGGAGGCTTGGGCCGGAGCCCAGGGCACGTGTCTGCGCCGGAGCTGTCCTCAACAGGGAGGTGGCTCGGAGCCAGGGGCCCCGTGTCAGCCCCGGATCTCACCTCAGCGGGGAGGCTTGAGCGGGAGCCCAAGACACATCTCTGCACCGGAGCTGTCCTCGACAGGGAGGCGGCTCGGATCCAGGGGGCACGTGTCGGCCCCGGACCTCACCTCAGTGGGGAGGCTCAAGCCGGAGACCAGGACAGGTGTCTGCACCGGAGCTGTCCTTAGCTGGGAGGTGGCTCGGAGCCAGGGGGCACGCGTAAGCTCCGGACCTCAACCCAGCAGGGAGGCTCGGGCCAGAGCCCAGGGCACGTGTCAGCTACGGAGCTCATGCACAGCTCCAAGACGACTCAGCAGATGAAATGTGAAGCCAGAGAGGATGAAAGAAGACATGATCAAGGCAGTGGCTCCGGGGATGAAGCAAGTACCCCAATGGTGTCCCACGGGGCTTAACAAGACTCAGAAGAGGCGTGTGCAAAGGCTGAGGGCTATGGAACTTGCTGAGAAGAGGAAGGAGGAGCAAAGGGATCATTGGTTCAACCAAGCATGATCAATGATCACTAAGAAGAATTGGAAGGAGAAGAGGACTGCCCGGTAGGAGGATAGAAAAACAAAAGAATACATCAAGGGCAAGGATGAAAACCATGTTGAGGTGAACATGGTGTTTCATCTACCGGCTAAGTTTTGCATCCCGGAGGTTGACGTGGCTGAGCTTGATCTAGGAGCCAAGAATGTGGTCTTTGAGAAGCCTGAAAAGCTCGACCAGCACATGAAGCCCCTCTACATCCGAGGACATGTTGATGCAACACAAGTCGGGCGCATGTTGGTCGATGGAGGAGCTGTGGTGAACTCATGCCCATAACCATGTTTGAGAGAATTGGGTACTGGTAGGATGATGTCATCAAGACCAAATCGAAGCTAGGTGGATTTGCTGGAGACTGAACAGAGGCTAAAGGGGTGTTATCTGTGGATCTCACCGTAGGAAGCAAAAAACAATACACATGACCTTCTTCATTGTCAACGTGAGAAGCAGGTACAACCTACTCCTTGAGCAATATTGGATCCATGCCAACAGGTGTGTGTCATCTACACTTCATCAGTGTCTCGTCCAATGGGTTCGCGACAAAGTAGAGGCGATTGAAGCTGATAAATCGGCTTGTGTGGCGATGGATGAGTCGTCTGACCTCCAACATGATGATATTAGTTGTCTCACAGGTCAGGACCTCACCAACTATGACTGTAAGCGTTGGAAGGGACTGGTTTGTACCCGTATGTGTAAAGCCAACTGATATCACTCGGCTTAGCAATGTAACTAGAGAATGCCATATAAACGAGGCCATTTTGCATGGCTGCAGGAGAAAACAAAGCAATATCGTTTAGGCAAGAACGATATGGGCGAGCTGGTCGAAGACCTCGATGATTTAGGGAAACAAGGGCAAGGGTTTTCTTCTGTGGACGAGTTAGAGGAAGTAAACCTTGGTGATGGATCGGCACATCGACCAATTTTCATCAACAAGAACCTCAGGTGTTCTCAAAAGGAAGAAGTGAGTAAAATCCGCAAGGAATACATGGACTGCTTTGCATGGGAAAACACCAAGATTCCATGGCTCAGCCGAGACCTTGTGGAACACAAGTTGCCGATCAAGCCACAATTTAGGCTTCACAAGATCAAGGAAGAATTGGATCGTCTACTCCAAGCCAAGATCATTCGGCCTTGTAGATATGCCAAGTGGGTGTCAAACATAGTCCTGGTGGAGAAGAAAAACACAGGGAAACTAAGAATTTGCATAGACTTTCAAGACCTCATCCGGGCTAGACCCAGTTGGAGGTAAAAAACGGTTGTGAGTTTCACAGGTTGAAGAAACCAAAAAACGAGGCTGGAGAAATAAGTGCAGGAAGTCTGTTTTACCTCAGAAACTCAAGATACAAGCGCCCGGGTGGGAACTCGACCTGAGAAGACCAATTTATCTTGCGGCTGCAAGATAAAACCAGCTAAACCGCAAGATACAAGGGCCGAAGGGACTTAGGTGTTCTCAGTAGAGTTCAAAACTTTGTACATAGTAATGGTATAGTGTCAAGTGTTCTAGAAGGTCTAGCACGACATTCGTCCCTGCATTTGGATAAGATTAACTCTTAGAGATTAGAAGAGTTTAGTTTAAACTTAGAAGATCAGATCTTTTTGGTTGTAATCAGGATCTACATAAAGGCAGCCATCTGCTGAAACAAGGAGCACTCCAGATCAATACAATTCAACTTTTTGTTCATCTATTTTGTTCTTCTTTCATGTTCATAGATCATAGCTTAGTTTGTAGCTTCTTTATTGCTTTGCCGAGGAAAGCATCCGGTTCTCTCTATGTAAGTTAGGCGTATCATGTTCTTTTTCAACAGGAACCTCATTCTACCTTAATTTCGGTGAGCCAACGCTGAGATTTCTCGATGTGTAGGTGGCTTAGACCATCTGCTGACGACTTCATTCTACTGAACCCTCCGTTCCACGAACAGAACTGGCAACTCCCCTAGGGAAAGACAACATTCGCGTTGACCAAACACATCTAGAACATGATTGGAACACTTTTGTACCAATCGCATCTAGAGAAGCCATGGCCGACGCGTCAAGGAGGAAGGCTGACGGCAAAACCATCGATGCAAGCAACGTCATAAGCGTAACGGGCAAGGGACGGAGGCGTGTGTTGTGCCCCATGCTTCTGGGGAAGGCGCGAACCTTGAATGTGAAGCGTGACAGCACACTTCCTTCTTGACTTCATTGACCCACGGCCCACGACGGATCGTGGGGCACGTGGCAGCTCTAGAGCCCTTATTGACGGGCTTGGTGCCAGGGGACACGCGGCAGCCCCGGACCTCACCCCAGCGAGGAGGGTTGGGCCGGAGCCCAGGGCACGTGTCTGCACCGGAGCTGTCCTCAAAAGGGAGGTCGCTCGGAGCCAGAGGGCACGTGTCAGCCCCGGATCTCACCTCAGCGGGGAGGCTTGAGCGGGAGCCCAAGACACGTGTCTGCACCGGAGCTGTCCTCGGCAGGGAGGCGGCTCGGATCCAGGGGGCACGTGTCGGCCCCGGACCTCACCTCAGCGGGGAGGCTCAAGCCGGAGCCCAGGACAGGTGTCTGCACCGGAGCTGTCCTTAGCTGGGAGATGGCTCTGAGCCAGGGGCACGCGTAAGCTCTGGACCTCACCTCAGCGGGGAGGCTCGGGCCAGAGCCAAGAGCACATGTCAGCTCAGGAGCTCATGCACACGTGGTTGCCCGAGGGCTGACCATGAGACCAAGGGCACGTGGCCTACGCTGGGGGCCGCCTCAGCGGGGAACCGAGGCCCAGGCTGTCTTTTACCCACTACGCGGGGTACCCAGTCTGCAGGATATTGACATAAATAAACCTTTTGAATCCATATGATGAAAGGAGTTTGAATTTGACTCTATCCCTTTAATAATTGTATCCAAAAGTACCCCAAACATGTTTGGATTTGCATGAAACTTGGCAAGAGCATTCCTAAGAATGTTAAGGACTTAATAGGAAGCTCAGCCTCTAAAGATGACATGTTGGAATTCCCAATTTTGGATGGTGTTGCTTCTTCTTCTAACTATTCTATTGATGATTGTTACTTGCTGTTCAACCATGTTTAGATGATTTCTACAATTTAAGCTGTGGTGTGTGAGTGTGCTAAATACTTAGCAAGCCCAAAACTCGGTCCTTTACAACATCAACCACAGGGAACGAGAGAAGCAACATGTTAACCAGCTCGGGGAAGACTCGACCAGCGACGACGAGATGGAGGTTTCTGTGGCCGAGTGGGTTGAAAACCGCAAGAACAAGCCCCTGGCTTGCACATTCTTGAAGACCAGCACCGGGACGAAGGGGGAGGTGAAGTTCGCCTTCGATGTAACGAAGTGTGATAAGCTCTTTGGCGTACTCTTGGAAAACCGGGTGATCAAGCTCAAGAACAGCCATATTATCCCACCACCCGAGCAGCTAGCCAACAAACATTATTGTAAGTGTGACGACTCTTACTCTCGTTCAACTAACAAGTGCAACTTCTTTTGTAGACAAGTACAATCGGCTCTCAACGACGGCCGGTTGACACTCGGTGATGGCCACCGAATGAAGCTTGACACGGATCCCTTTCCTATCAACCTGGTGAACTTTGAAGGGAAGACGATCCTTGTGTGGACTGATCAAGCATCCACAACCAAAGGGAAGAACGTGATCGAGTCCGATGATCTATTAAAGAAGATTATCTAGCCTCGGAACCCCGATATCAGCATATGGAAGCTCATTGAGGCAAGAAAGATGACCCAGTTCAAGCCAACCTCAAAGTATTTGATCCCCAAATACCTCAGGAGGAAGCAAGCAAAAAGTGTCTTCCACATGATGAAATATTGCAAGTGTGACGGGTCCAATACCTTCACCAACAGAAGCCTTAGGAGCACTCCATGTAGAACCGGGTTTGGGAGTCATCAGCACCTTGAGAAACCGATGATTTTCCATGATAAACTGCCTTCCCAAGGGACTCTGGGGGCACGGTCCGGGGATCAGCGGTACCTCAGGAAATTGGTGATTTTACAAGGTAAAACGCCCTCTCGAGATGCTCTGGAACCTCAGGTGTGGTAGCACTACCCGGTTAAGCAATGAAGCAGCGCCACCACCACGAAACTGAAGCAAAAACCACTAGAGAGCGCTGATCCTTCCACCCCATACCAGAGACGTGTCTGGAAGACCAAAACCGAGGAAAATACGAGCTTGGGACACCAAGTGCTGATGATCGGATCGGTACCTTGTGTGATCCAAGATGAATTGGCCCCTAGCAACTCATGGAGCGAAGACCAGTTCACAAAGCAAGGTTTGGGTAAATGACACGGGGTTGGCAGCTCCAACATGAAAATGGGTGCTGGTCCAAGCAAAGATGAGAGAACCAGAACTGATCCAGGACCTCCTATCAAGCGTTCTCGGCTGGTATCTCTGGAGGGAAGAGTCATCGTCTGGCCAGGCATCACACCAGAACCCAAACACAAGATACAAAGTCTGGTTGAATGTATATGACCACGACATCTCAAGATATAAACCGGCCAGCCCGAAACAGCTCCAAGACGACTCGGCAGATGAAATGTGAAGCCAGAGGGGATGAAAGAAGACATGATCAAGGAAGTGGCTCCAGGGATGAAGCCATGTAACACCCCAAAATTTTGATTCAAAACCCTAAATCATGTTAAGAGGGGGATTTAAAAATTTTTGGACGTGTTGCATGTTTTGCAAAAATTCAAATTCAAACTGGAATTCAAATTAAACTTAAATCAGAAAAGAAATAGAAAAAGAAAAAAGAGAAAACAGAAAAAAAACCGGCCAGTGGGCCGAAACCCACCAGCCGGCCCAGCCAGCGCCCGCACCAGCCCGCAGCCGCGCGCGCTGCTGCCTCACACTGACAGGCGGGACCCACCCGATCGTCGTCTACCTCGCGCCGCGCCGGACTCCCTCGCGCCCGAATCAAAACCGATCGGGATTTCGGCGTATCCCAGCTGAATTCTGTTCGTAGGCGACGCGGACATGATCTAAACCACCCCACCGCCCTCCCCGTCTATAAAAACCCCGGCCTCATTCTGTTTTCCCCCGCGATCGATGATTTTTACTCCGGTGAGAACCGAGACTTCTCCGGCGAATTCTGGCCGATCTAAGCTCGGAATTTCCGATCTAACTCGCTGGTCTTGATCCACCGCCTCCGGGGAACCTTGCAGGTGCAGAAAACTCGGTGACTTGCGGTGTAAACACAGCGCCGACGAGCTTCGCCGTGGTTTCGCCTCGGACCTCGTCGCCGATCACCTTCCAGGACCTCCGAGCTCAAGAAAACCCCCGAGGTGAGATCCCCGACCTCCCCTCTACCGATCTATGCCATAAAATCACAGTTCTAGGAAGAATTCCCGAAGATCCGAAAGTTTCCGGCGAGATCGCCGCTTCCCGCCGCCGTGCGCCGCCGGCAGCGCCGCCCGCGCTCGATCTGAGCGACGTGGCCGCTTGTGCGCCGTTTATTTTAAATCGCACAGTAGGGTTTAAACCCCCACGTACCGGTTCGATGTTATAATCTCGGCCGTCGGTTTAAAATCGGACGGTCCACGTCAGCCCCGCGTTATAAAGACTGGAAATCTTACGTGCTACCCCCTGGGGTTCTCGGGAAATAAGAGCTAGCCCCGGAAACTTCTGATCTAACCCCTGGAACTCCAGAAAATCATGTAAATTCATTTAAAAATCAGTTTTAACCCCTGGACTTAATAAAAATTAGGAAAAACACCTCTGATAAGTGTAGCTAGACCCCTGGAAATTCTGATAATAATATTATAGACCCTGTAGTGGGGTAAGTTTAACTTTTTAGCCCTGTTTAGTAATTAATTTAGAAAATTGAATATGTGGCTAGTGTTTAAAAATTAAAAAGTGGGACAAACATATTGTCAAAATTAAATTAAAGACTTTCTCAGTATTTAGAAAACTTTGGAGTGAGATAAAAACATATTTTGGGCTGAATTGAATCTGTCTAATTTATTATTCACATTTAGGGACACATTTTTAAGTAATGAATAGTTTTAGAAAATAGGGAAAATAATTGTGAAATAGTTTACATCAGAGGCAAAGGTCAAAATATGTTATTAAATTATTTAGGACCAGAACCTATTCTGTTTAGATGGTGTGTATTACTAATTTCATAATAAAGAACACATTTATGTATAGGAAAATAAATCTGAAAATATAGCAACTAGTAAATGATAAATGGAGTTTCTAAAATCCAAAGAATTCAGTTTAAGGTTGGTAGAAAATCTAAAGGCACATATGGAGAAGAAAAATACTTTTCATACATACTTGGTAGTGAAAAGGTGTAGTAGTTGAATATAAGGAATTTATTTAAATTGGAAACTCATATATAAATAGTAGGTAAGTATAAATGGGAACACAAAAGTAGGAATCATATACACATGATTAAAAGTGCATGCAAGCCACAACTCAACACACATAAAGTAACCACAACCCATATAATGGTGAAGGACTTTCATAAATGTGAATGTGTGGTTTGTATGAAGTAGAAGTGTGAACTATGTCTTATGGATTGTTGTTTTTCTTTTGCTATGTGTGATGGTATAATGTAGAACCTGCTCAAGAGCAAGTTATTCCTTTCCAAGATCAGGACTACCCATTTCAAGAGCAGCAAGAAGGAGGCAAGTGTCCTTGACCACTTTGATCCTATACTAGGATGTTTAGATAGAATTATTGCATTGTCAAATGAAACATGAAACCCATGCTAGGAAGTTTCCGTAGAATTGCATTACCTTGTTTCCTTGTAGCTTGGGTTGGGATTTATTTCATCATGTCATTTATTATTATGCATATGCTTAGCCATGCTTAGAATGGGATATTTGGGATATGAGATCATCAGTTTATTTTACCATACTTTTGAATGAGATATTGTGAGTTATGTAGAGGTAGGGATCAAGGCAAGTTGGATGTTTTGGTTGGTGCTGGGTGCACGAGACTCGGGTTTGTGTTTAGTACTTGCCTGGATCCTAAGGACCGGTTCATGGAGCATGTAACCTGGCTTTACCGTGCCAACCACATGCTGAGATGGGGCAGCTTGGCCAATTAATTAGGTGTATCCCCGGCGTAGTATGGGTGTGTTGGATGGTGCGGGGAGTAGGTGTCAGCTGGACTACCATATGAACCGCAAGGCTCAAGAGGGGGCCACTGCTGCGGGGTTGGAGCCTCTTGTATGCTGTTAGGGGTGAAACCTCAGTGGGCCCATGCTCGTCGGGAATCCCTTTGTAAAGGCTTCGTAGTGATCTCCTGGCTACACACCTGGGAAGTGTGAATGTGGTTCGTAGCCACTGGCATAATGGAGGTTCTTTTAGTCCACCCGGCAACGGGGGATGAAATCACTACATGTGGGTACAGTGGTACAAACTCTGCAGAGTCAAAACTGTCATGACAGCCGTGCTCACGGTCAAGAGCGGCTTGGACTTATTCATGATTAGAGGATGGATGGTTTTGGAAGTTGTGGATGTTAAGCGGGGAGCTTAACATTGGAAATGATGTTATGGTTATTGGGATATGATGATGGTATGGGAGCTTGGGACCATTTCACTTGTGTAGTAATGTAGGTGCTTAATAAGCTAAGGTGATAGGTATTAATTGCGTAGTGCTTTAACCATGAGTTCCACCTCTCCTTGTTCTAGCCATGCATGATATAATTTTCCCACACTTGCTGAGTACCGTTGGTACTCAACCTTGCATATTTTGTTGGTTTATATTGCTGCTCAGGTCAAGATAATGAGGTGGTGTACAATGACCAAGACTTTGGATCTGAAGAAGGTTTCTAGGTTCATGGAGACCCCCGGGCAACGCCTGTGATGGAGCCCTCAAGAATAATATTCCGCTGCTAGTTTATTTACTTGTGATGAACGTATTATTGTCCATTGAGACATTTGCGATATAAGACTTATTTATATTCGACACCTGGCTTGTAATAAATGATGCTTCACTATTGGTCCTCACATGTATGAGAAAATGATGTGATATTCACTTGGTTGTTTCTTCGGAAAAACCGGGTGTGACAGAGGTGGTATCAGAGCCAAGGTTTGCCCGTAGGAACGTGGATCTAGGTAGAAATGGACGTATTTAAGGGCCCTATTTTCTTAAAAACTATTTTACAAAGGTGTGGATTGAAAAGTGTTATTTAAATGAGTCAGTTTCTTCATCTTACCCCAATTTTCATTCAAAATAGGATTTTTGTTTGAGAGTTTATCTAACCTAATTTTAAATTCTTTTTGTTTTAGATGGTTCGCATGATTCGCACCGCTCGCAAGTCCACAGGAGGGAGAGTTCCCGTAGTTGCCCCTGCCGAAAGAGAGGAGAGCCGTCCGGTGACGTACCTTTCCTATGGATTGGCAGTAGGAGGCTTGTTGTGCCGTCTTCGGCGTATGCTTGAAGCCGCCGGCAATACGGGCAAGCTAATCATCCACTATAACTCCACCAGGACCATCCGTGAGAAGAGGGAAGAATGGAGTTCGGAGATGAGGATTATACACGAAAATCAGCTGCTTAAGATTCACCACTCTCCAGCTTGTCGAGCAACACAGGTCGATGCGGAGAAAGATGTCACCTGGGAGGCCATCACCTGCCAGAGCCACATCTATCATCGCCACTTGGACAAAACTGAGTACATGTATGTCCTCCAACGTGAGAGTGGTACCACGGAGTACAAGTACCCATCAGTGCAGCAAGGGACTTCCCATTAGCACATGGACTTGTGCTTGGAGGATGCTGCTATGCTCAACACTTGACTGCAGGAGTGTCAACAAGAGCTTCAGGATGTCCGGGACACCCTGAAGGAAACGGAGGCGTTGTTGCGAGCCTGCTTAAAGGCGAGAGAAAGAGGAGATGGGAATGAACTGTGTGTCACCGCGAATGATACATGGACTCCTGACTCCCCGGATCGCCGAGCGATCAGGCGTCGTCGCACTTCTCCACCAGCAGCCTCCCCACCCAAAGCAGAGTCAGAAGGAAGCCGAAATGATGAGGAAGATCCCGAGGAGCCAGCTCAAGAAAACGAGTAGTGTAGAGTCCCTCCCTTAGTCAGCAAGATGTCGAATAGGCGAGTCGTTAAGTTAATGGTGTGATAATGCTTGGTGTGTGACGTGAGTTGTGGAAGCCATGAGAAATTGTCCACGGCCTTGTCTTCAGATTGTTTTGCTTTGGTGTGTGAACCCACATGAAATAATAGTGCATTTATTTGGTGTGAGATATGAACCCTCGTAAAAGTATAACAAAGCCTCAACACTTCAAAGTACAAACAAATGAAAGTAGTAAGATGATACTAAATGCTTTCAAATTAACATTGGTTGATTCTGCCAGATGGCCGGAAGAGGAAAAGGACGTGCTGCCAACCCCGCCAACAACAACGATGAGGCATGCAACCCTCATCTTTCTGGAGGCCAGGACCGGGGTGGTCGCTGTGAAGGAGTTGATCCCCTCCATCAAATGCTGGAGAATCAGAATCAGCTCATCCAGAACTTGACTCAAGTGGTGTCCAACTTGCATCAAGTTCCACCTCCACAAGCTGCACCACGCCAACCAAGGTTGAGTGAGTTTCTAGGAGCTCAACCTCCAAAGTTTGCAAGTGCTGCTGAACCCTTGGAGGCAGATGATTGGCTGAAGACCATTGAAAGTAAGATGAGGATCATACAGTGCCAAGGGTATGAGAGGGTGCTGTTTGCTTCTCATCAATTGCATGGACCTGCTGCTGATTGGTGGACCGCCTACGTGGCCGCCCATCATGACCCTGAAAACATCACTTGGGAAGAGTTCAAGCGTAGCTTCCGCAACCATTACATCCCAAGAGGTGAACTCAAAAACAAGAGGAAGGAGTTTTTGGGACTGCAGCAGGGAAACATGACGGTGAGGGAATACCTCACTAAATTTACTCAACTATCCCGTTATGCCCCACGAGACATAGAGACTGATGAGCAGAAACAAAATTGTTTCGTGGAAGGACTTACCGCGGAGATGCAATGTGCAATGTCCTCAAATGAGTATGAAAGCTTCCAAAAGATGGTGGACAGAGCATTTGTGGTAGAAAGGAAGCTAAAGGCCTTGGAAAATGAGAATAAGGGGAAGGCTGGGTGGTCACATCAAGCCTCAGGGAGCAACACCCGCCCGCGTATGATGCAGCAACCTACGGGGCAGACGAGCCGTGCTGCGGTACCCTATTCAGCACCAAGAGGGTACAACCCAAACTACAGGCCTCCCGCAGCACCAGCACAGCCGCAACGTCAGTTTGTGCAGCAGCCTTGCCCCGCATATCCACCTCGAACAACAGTGCAAGGACCCCCAAATCAACCCCAAGACAACAAAGGCCAGGCACCTAAGGTTGGGGTGCAATGTTTTAGCTGCGGTGAAGTGGGGCATTACGCCCATAAATTCCCAAAGAAGAAGCCTGCGCAACCACAACAGCAGAATGTAATGAGAGGACGGGTGAACCACGTCACTATGGAGGAAGCACAAGAGGCACCCGACGTGGTAGTTGGTAAGTTTCCTGCCAATTTACACCTTGCAACCCTGCTGTTTGATTCTGGTGCTACCCACTCGTTCATTGCTCAAGGGTTTGTTAAGAAGCATGACCTAGCAACAACACAAATGAACCATATGCTAGCCGTAAACTCTCCAGGTGGAGAAATAAGGACAAGACAAGTGTGTCCCAAAGTGAACCTAGACATTAATGGGGTAGTATTTACTGCTAAGCTCATAGTGATAGATTCACAAGGGATAGATATTATTTTGGGTATGGATTGGTTGACCAAACATAAAGGAATCATCCATTGTTCGACCAGAACGGTGGAACTAACTCACCCTAGTGGCACAAGAGTAAAGCTCATAACAATACACGAGCCTAGGAGGGACATTAAATTAAATCAAGTTGAGGTGAAAGTTGAGGAAATCAGGACCATCAGGGAATATCCAGATGTTTTTCCAGAAGAACTGCCAGGTATGCCTCCCGATCGTGAAGTGGAATTTGCAATTGAGCTAGTGCCTGGAACAGCCCCGATATACAAGAGACCTTATCGGATGGACTCCAAGCAGCTAGAAGAGCTCAAGGATCATTTGAGAGAATTGACGGAGAAGGGATATATTCGCCCTAGTTCCTCACCTTGGGGAGCTCCGGTGATATTTATGCCCAAGAAGGACGGAACCCAAAGGTTATGCGTGGATTACCGTGCCTTGAATGAGGTAACTATCAAGAACAAGTACCCATTACCCCGCATTGAAGACTTGTTTGATCAGTTGAGGGGAGCTTGTGTGTTCTCGAAAATTGATCTCAGGTCGGGCTACCACCAACTCAAGATAAGGCAATCTGATATTCCCAAGACAGCTTTCGTATCTCGGTATGGACTGTATGAATACACCGTCATGCCTTTCGGGCTGACTAATGCCCCGGCATACTTCATGTATCTCATGAACAAGGTATTCATGGAATATCTGGACAAATTTGTGGTAGTTTTCATAGATGACATTCTTGTCTTCTCCAAAGATGAAGAAGAACATGAGAAACATCTAAGGTTGGTGTTGCAAAGGCTGAGAAAACACCAACTATATGCTAAGTTGAGCAAGTGTGAGTTTTGGCTGAAGAGAGTTCCCTTCTTAGGACACATAATCTCGGAGGGAGGAATCTCCGTGGATCCTGCCAAAATCGAGGATATACAGAAGTGGAAGACCCCTGAAAATGTCGGGGAAGTTCGAAGCTTCTTGGGATTGGCTGGATACTATCGACGGTTTATCGAGGGATTCTCTAAGATTTCGATGCCCCTCACTAAATTGTTGGAGAAGGGAATCACATTCACATGGACGCCGCAGTGCGAGACGAGTTTTCAGGAGTTAAAGGAAAGATTGACAACAGCCCCAGTGCTCGTTATGCCACATATGCAGAAGAACTTTACGGTGTACTGCGATGCCTCTGGAAACGGGTTGGGATGTGTTCTCATGCAAGAAGGGCATGTCGTGGCATATGCATCCCGGCAGATTCGGAAGCACGAGAAGAACTATCCTACACATGACCTAGAACTAGCCGCAGTGGTACACGCGTTGAAAATTTGGCGGCACTATTTGATGGGGAAGAGGACCGAGATATATACGGATCATAAGAGTTTGAAGTACATATTCACACAGCCAGATCTCAACCTCAGACAAAGGAGATGGCTAGAGCTAATCAATGACTTTGATGTAGGTATCAATTATCATCCTGGGAAAGCAAACGTCGTGGCTGATGCTTTGAGTCGGAAAGTGCAGGTCAATAAGTTGAGCTTGAAGGACATGCCTGCAGAATTGAAGGATGAGGTTATAAGGCTCAATCTATGCCTTGTGAATAGTGGTGAAGCCATCGCCATGGAAGTGGACTCCACACTAGAGAAAGACATCCGCGAAGGTCAAAAGAATGACGAGAAGATACAAGAGATCAGACAACTCATCAAGGAAAATAAAGCTCCTGGATTTAGAGAGGATGAACAAGGAACGGTGTGGCACAGGAGAAGAATCTGTGTGCCAGAAGTAAAGGAGATCCGTGAATTGATTTTGAAGGAGGCTCATGATTCCGACTATTCCATTCATCCTGGGAGTACGAAGATGTACTAGGACCTCAAGAGCAGGTATTGGTGGTATGGCATGAAGCGAGATGTCGCGGAACATGTTGCCCTATGTGACACATGTCAGTTGGTGAAAGCAGAACATCAACGACCCGTGGGATTATTGCAACCACTCAAAGTGCCTGAATGGAAATGGGAAGAAATCAGCATGGATTTTATCGTGGGATTGCCTAGGACCCAATCAGGATATGATTCGATATGGGTCATCATTGATAGGCTAACAAAGTTAGCTCAATTCATCCCCGTGAAGGAAAGCTACAGCGGATCCAAATTGGCAGAGTTGTACATGTCAAGGGTCGTGTGTTACCATGGAGTGCCAAAGAAGATTGTGTTGGATCGAGGGACACAGTTCACCTCAAGGTTCTGGCAGAAGTTACACGAAACCATGGGAACCCATCTGAACTTTAGCTCTGCCTATCATCCCCAAACCGACGGGCAGACGGAGAGAACCAATCAGATCCTTGAAGATATGCTAAGGACATGTGCACTCAAAAACAATCGGAGTTGGGACAAGAACTAACCGTATGCGGAGTTTTCCTATAACAACAGCTATCAAGCTAGTATGAAGTTGTCACCGTTTGAAGCTTTGTACGGGAGGAAGTGCAGAACTCCCCTATTTTGGAACCAAACAGGGGAAAGTAAAGTGTTTGGTCCAGAAGTACTACAAGAAGACGAGGCGAAGGTAAGGGAAATTCGCAACAATTTGAGGATAGCACAGACACGCCAAAAGAGTTATGCTGATGTACGAAGAAGAGAGCTCGTTTTCAATGTGGGAGACTATGTCTATCTCAAGGTGTCCCCTATCAGAGGACTTCGTCGGTTCAAGGTGAAAGGGAAGTTGTCACCTCGATACATCGGACCCTTTCAAGTTTTGGAGAGGAAAGGCGAAGTGGCGTATCAACTAGAATTACCGGCTCGTCTATCGCATGTGCACGATGTGTTCCATGTGTCCCAACTCAAGAAATGCTTGAGAATGCCAGAAGAGGTGTTACCCGTGAATGAAGTGGGCGTAGCTGAGGATTTGTCTTATGCCGAGCAACCATACAAGATTTTGGAGACAATGGAACGCCTCACCAGAAATAAAAGAATCCGGATGTGCAAGGTGCAGTGGAAGCATCACTCAGAAGAGGAAGCCACCTGGGAGCGGGAAGATGAGCTCAAGGCACAATTTCCGGAATTGTTTTCTTAGAAACACCAATCTCGAGGACGAGATTTCTTTTAAGGGGGGTAGAGCTGTAACACCCCAAAATTTTGATTCAAAACCCTAAATCATGTTAAGAGGGGGATTTAAAATTTTTTGGACGTGTTGCATGTTTTGCAAAAATTCAAATTCAAACTGGAATTCAAATTAAACTCAAATCAGATAAGAAATAGAAAAAGAAAAAAGAGAAAACAGAAAAAAACCGGCCAGTGGGCCGAAACCCACCAGCCGGCCCAGCCAGCGCCCGCGCCAGCCCGCAGCCGCGCGCGCTGCTGCCTCACACTGACAGGCGGGACCCACCCGATCGTCGTCTACCTCGCGCCGCGCCGGACTCCCTCGCGCCCGAATCAAAACCGATCGGGATTTCGGCGTATCCCAGCTGAATTATGTTCGTAGGCGACGCGGACATGATCTAAACCACCCCGCCGCCCTCCCCCGTCTATAAAAACCCCGGCCTCGTTCTGTTTTTCCCCCGTGATCGCCGATTTTTACTCCGGTGAGAACCGAGACTTCTCCGGCGAATTCTGGCCGATCTAAGCTCGGAATTTCCGATCTAACTCGCTGGTCTTGATCCACCGCCTCCGGGGAACCTTGCAGGTGCAGAAAACTCGGTGACTTGCGGTGTAAACACAGCGCCGACGAGCTTCGCCGTGGTTTCGCCTCGGACCTCATCGCCGATCACCTTCCAGGACCTCAGAGCTCAAGAAAACCCCCGAGGTGAGATCCCCGACCTCCCCTCTACCGATCTATGCCATAAAATCACAGTTCTAGAAAGAATTCCCGAAGATCCGAAATTTTCCGGCGAGATCGCCGCTTCCCGCTGCCGTGCGCCGCCGGCAGCGCCGCCCGCGCTCGATCAGAGCGACGTGGCCGCTTGTGCACCGTTTATTTTAAATCGCACGGTAGGGTTTAAACCCCCGCGTACCGGTTCGATGTTATAATCTCGGCCGTCGGTTTAAAATCGGACGGTCCACGTCAGCCCCGCGTTATAAAGACTGGAAATCTTACGTGCTACCCCATGGGGTTCTCGAGAAATAAGAGCTAGCCCCGGAAACTTCTGATCTAACCCCTGGAACTCCAGGAAATCATGTAAGTTCATTTAAAAATCAGTTTTAACCCCTGGACTTAATAAAAATTAGGAAAAACACCTCTGATAAGTGTAGCTAGACCCCTGGAAATTCTGATAATAATATTATAGATCCTGTAGTGGGGTAAGTTTAACTTTTTAGCCCTGTTTAGTAATTAATTTAGAAAATTGAATATGTGGCTAGTGTTTAAAAATTAAAAAGTGGGACAAACATATTGTCAAAATTAAATTAAAGACTTTCTCAGTATTTAGAAAACTTTGGAGTGAGATAAAAACATATTTTGGGCTGAATTGAATCTGTCTAATTTATTATTCACATTTAGGGACACATTTTTAAGTAATGAATAGTTTTAGAAAATAGGGAAAATAATTGTGAAATAGTTTACATCAGAGGCAAAGGTCAAAATATGTTATTAAATTATTTAGGACCAGAACCTATTCTGTTTAGATGGTGTGTATTACTAATTTCATAATAAAGAACACATTTATGTATAGGAAAATAAATCTGAAAATATAGCAACTAGTAAATGATAAATGGAGTTTCTAAAATCCAAAGAATTCAGTTTAAGGTTGGTAGAAATTCTAAAGGCACATATGGAGAAGAAAAATACTTTTCATACATACTTGGTAGTGAAAAGGTGTAGTAGTTGAATATAAGGAATTTATTTAAATTGGAAACTCATATATAAATAGTAGGTAAGTATAAATGGGAACACAAAAGTAGGAATCATATACACATGATTAAAAGTGCATGGAAGTCACAACTCAACACACATAAAGTAACCACAACCCATATAATGGTGAAGGACTTTCATAAATGTGAATGTGTGGTTTGTATGAAGTAGAAGTGTGAACTATGTCTTATGGATTGTTGTTTTTCTTTTGCTATGTGTGATGGTCCCAAAGGAAACCATAAATTCCATATACCGTAGAAATCTAGGAGAGAATAGGGAGCTTCCAGCGGGAAGTCCAGCTTTGGGACGTATAATGTAGAACCTGCTCAAGAGCAAGTTATTCCTTTCCAAGATCAGGACTACCCATTTGAAGAGCAGCAAGAAGGAGGCAAGTGTCCTTGACCACTTTGATCCTATACTAGGATGTTTAGATAGAATTATTGCATTGTCAAATGAAACATGAAACCAATGCTAGGAAGTTTCCCTAGAATTGCATTACCTTGTTTCCTTGTAGCTTGGGTTGGGATTTATTTCATCATGTCATTTATTATTATGCATATGCTTAGCCATGCTTAGAATGGGATATTTGGGATATGAGATCATCAGTTTATTTTACCATACTTTTGAATGAGATATTGTGAGTTATGTAGAGGTAGGGATCAAGGCAAGTTGGATGTTTTGGTTGGTGCTGGGTGCACGAGACTCGGGTTTGTGTTTAGTACTTGCCTGGATCCTAAGGACCGGTTCATGGAGCATGTAACCTGGCTTTACCGTGCCAACCACATGCTGAGATGGGGCAGCTTGGCCAATTAATTAGGTGTATCCCCGGCGTAGTATGGGTGTGTTGGATGGTGCGGGGAGTAGGTGTCAGCTGGACTACCATATGAACCACAAGGCTCAAGAGGGGGGCCACTGCAGCGGGGTTGGAGCCTTTTGTATGCTGTTAGGGGTGAAACCTCAGTGGGCCCACGCTCGTCGGGAATCCCTTTGTAAAGGCTTCGTAGTGATCTCCTGGCTACACACCTGGGAAGTGTGAATGTGGTTCGTAGCCACTGGCATAATGGAGGTTCTTTTAGTCCACCCGGCAACGGGGGATGAAATCACTACATGTGGGTACAGTGGTACAAACTCTGCAGAGTCAAAACTGTCATGACAGCCGTGCTCACGGTCAAGAGCGGCTTGGACTTATTCATGATTAGAGGATGGATCGTTTTGGAAGTTGTGGATGTTAAGCGGGGAGCTTAACATTGGAAATGATGTTATGGTTATTGGGATATGATGATGGTATGGGAGCTTGGGACCATTTCACTTGTGTAGTAATGTAGGTGCTTAATAAGCTAAGGTGATAGGTATTAATTGCGTAGTGCTTTAACCATGAGTTCCACCTCTCCTTGTTCTAGCCATGCATGATATAATTTTCCCACACTTGCTGAGTACCATTGGTACTCAACCTTGCATATTTTGTTGGTTTATATTGCTGCTCAGGTCAAGATAATGAGGTGGTGTATAATGACCAAGACTATGGACCCGAAGAAGGTTTCTAGGTTCATGGAGACCCCCGGGCAACGACTGTGATGGAGCCCTCAAGAATAATATTCCGCTGCTAGTTTATTTACTTGTGATGAACGTATTATTGTCCATTGAGACATTTGCGATGTAAGACTTATTTATATTCGACACCTGGCTTGTAATAAATGATGCTTCACTATTTGTCCTCACATGTATGAGAAAATGATCCTGGCATACATGTGATATTCACTTGGTTGTTTCTTCGGAAAAACCGGGTGTGACAAGCCAGTACCACAATGGTGTCCCACAGGGCTCAACAAGACTCAGAAGAGGCGTGTGCAAAGGCTGAGGGCTATGGAACTTGCTGAGAAGAGGAAGGAGGAGCAAAGGGATCATTGGTTCAACCAAGCACGATCAATGATCACTAAGAAGACCTTGAAGGAGAAGATGATTGCCCGGGAGGAGGATAGAAAAACCAAAGAATACATCACGGGCAAGGATGAAAACCAGGTTGAGGTGAACATGGTGTTTCATCTACCGGCTAAGTTTTGCATCCCGGAGGTTCACGTGGCTGAGCTTGATCTAGGAGCCAAGAATGTGGTCTTTGAGAAGCCTGAAAAGCTCGGCCAGCACATGAAGCCCCTCTACATCCGAGGACATGTTGATGGAACACAAGTCGGGCGCATGTTGGTCGATGGAGGAGCTGTGGTGAACTCATGCCCATAACCATGTTTGAGAGAATTGGGTACTGGGAGGATGATCTCATCAAGACCAACACGAAGCTAAGTGGGTTTGCTGGAGAGTGAACAGAGGCTAAAGGGGTGTTATCCTTGGATCTCACCGTAGGAAGCAAAACAATACCCACGACCTTCTTCATTGTCAACATGAGAAGCAGGTACAACCTACTCCTTGAACAATATTGGATCCATGCCAACAGGTGTGTACCATCTACACTTCATCAGTGTCTGGTCCAATGGGTTCGCGATGACGTAGAGGAATTTGAAGCTGATAACTCGGCTTGTGTGGCGATGGATGAGTCGTCTGACCTCCAACATGTTGATATTAGGTGTCTCACAGGTCAGGACCTCACCATCTATGACTGTAAGCGTTGGAAGGGACTGGTTTGTACCCGTATGTGTAAAACCAACTGATATCACTCGACTTAGCAATATAACTTGAGAATGCTATATAAACGAGGCCATTTTGCATGGTTGCAGGAGAAAACAAAGCAATATATTTTAGGCAAGAACGATATGGGCGAGCTGGTCGAAGACCTCGATGACTTAGGGAAACAAGGGCAAGAGTTTTCTTCTGTGGACGAGTTAGAGGAAGTAAACCTTGGTGATGGATCGGCATATCGACCAACTTTCATCAACAAGAACCTCATGTGTTCTCAGAAGGAAGAAGTGAGTAAACTCCTCAAGGAATTCATGGACTGCTTTGCATGGGAATACACCAAGATTCCATGGCTCAGCTGAGACCTTGTGGAACACAAGTTGCCGATCAAGCCACGATTTAGGCTTCACAAGATCAAGGAAGAATTGAATCGTCTACTCCAAGCCAAGTTCATTCGGCCTTGTAGATATGCCGAGTGGGTGTCAAACATAGTCCTGGTGGAGAATAAAAACACAGAGAAACTAAGAATTTGCATAGACTTTCAAGACCTCATCCCGGCTAGACCCAGTTGGAGGTAAAAAACGGTTGTGAATTTCACAGGTTGAAGAAGCCAAAAAACGAGGCTGGAGAAATAAGTGCAGGAAGTCTGTTTTACCTCGGAAACTCAAGATACAAGCGCCCGGGTGGGAACTCGACCTGAGAAGACCAATTTATCTTGCGGCTGCGAGATAAAACCAGCTAAACCGCAAGATACAAGGGCCGAAGGGACTTAGGTGTTCTCAGTAGAGTTCAAAACTTTGTACATAGTAATGATATAGTGTCAAGTGTTCTAGAAGGTCTAGCACGACATTCGTCCCTGCATTTGGATAAGATTAACTCTTAGAGATTAGAAGAGTTTAGTTTAAACTTAGAAGATCAGATCTTTTTGGTTGTAATCAGGATCTATATAAAGGCAGCCATCTGCTGAAACAAGGAGCACTCCAGATCAATACAATTCAACTTTTTGTTCATCTATTTTGTTCTTCTTTCATGTTCATAGATCATAGCTTAGTTTGTAGCTTCTTTATTGCTTTGCCGAGGAAAGCATCCGGTTCTCTCTATGTAAGTTAGGCGTATCATGTTCTTTTTCAACAGGAACTTCATTCTACCTTAATTTCGGTGAGCCAACGCTGAGATTTCTCGAAGTGTAGGTGGCTTAGACCATCTGCTGGCGACTCCATTCTACTGAACCCTCTGTTCCACGAACAGAACTGGCAACTCCGCTGGGGAAAGATAGCGTCGACCAAACACATCTAGAACATGATTGGAACACTTTTGTACCAATCGCATCTAGAGAAGCCATGGCCGACGCGTCAAGGAGGAAGGCTGACGGCAAAACCATTGATGCAAGCAATGTCATCAGCGTCCAGCTTGACGATCTTTCACAGGAGGAACGTGAACACATCTAGGAGGAAGTGTAGCAAGAGATCTAGGAGGAAGTGTAGCAAGAGATCTAGGAGGAAAAGATGGCACGACTTCAATCCAAGCTTGCCTGCTTCCACAAAACGCGAGGAGGCATCGTCCAGAAGGCCGACACGCGCGAAGCAACAGCTCGCAAGGTAAACTCACCGATATAACTCGAAGAACTCATACAACTTGTAGATGTATCGGTTACCTCAAAGTATAGCGGCGATCTAGAATAGATGACATCGTCGGTAGTGGACAAGATCAAAAGCTCGTTCGACACGTTCAAAACCGATGTAGGAAACACGATAGATCAAAACCTTCACAGGCAGATCCGATCTACCGTGCAGCAAATGCAAGAGGAGGCAGTAGGCAAACGTGTAGAAGCTAATGCATGTAGTGCTGCAGAGAACTCAGCCAGCGCGCCGCCACCACGCATGCCATCTACGTACACACAATCCAGACAGCCTACCGTGAATGTGCAGCAGCCATACAACCAAACGGTGGCCTATGGACCAGCCACTCCACCAACAGGGAACGGTGTACCGCTAGGGCCAGTACGCAACGCGTATTTCCCTCCAATACCCCCACAAGTTGCACTGGGAAACTTGCTTGAGCCTCCCATGAGACAGAACCATGCACCACACAAAGAACTCAGGGAATAGGTGACTAGAACGCTTAGAGAACTCGGGGTAGCAAAAAGGACAACGATTAAAAACTACCGGAAGCCCTACCTCAATCACTATGATAATGTCCCGTATCTCAGAGGCTTAAGGGTGCCAGATTTCACTAAGTTTAGTGGGGAGGACTCTAAAACAACTCAAGAACACGTAGGCCAATTCTTAATCCAATACAATGATGTGGGAGTCATGGATGTTCACCAGATCAGATTGTTCCACGCGTCCCTAACCGGCACGGCCTTTAGCTGGTTTACATCATTATCACCTATTTCTGTCCTAACTTGGTTTTCTATAGCAGAAGTTCCATGAATACGTATTCACTGGCGAAGTAGAGCTAAGATTGTTCCGTCCAACCAAGGTGAGGCAAAGAAAAAATGAACTTGTAGCTGAATACATCGAACAGTTTAGGGAAACACGAAACAAATGTTTTAGCCTAACCATAGGGGAGAAAGATTTGGCCGATCTAGCGTTTCCAGGGATGTTACCTTATCTCAAGGAGAAGATGGATGGCATCGAGTTTGGGGACATCAACCAGGTACTGCAACGCGCTATGGCACTTGATAACCGAGCCAAAGAGGCTAAGGTACACGGCTGGTTCAAGGAGATCAACCACATGGACCAGGAAAAGCAGCATGTCAACCAACTCGGAGAAGACTTGGCCAGTGAAAAAGAGATGGAAATATGTGTGGCCGAGTGGGTTGAAAACCACAATAACAGGCCTCTGGCTTGCACTTTCTTGAAACCCAACGGCAAGAAGAAGGAGGAGATGAAGTTCACCTTTGATGTGACGAAGCGTGACAAGCTTTTTGATGTGCTCTTGCAAAATAAAGTGATCAATCTGAAGAATGGCCATGTTATCCTACCGTCCGAGCAGCTGGCCAACAAAGATATTCTAAGTGGCACGACTCCTTTTCTAATTCAACTAACGAGTGCAACTTCTTTCGTCGACAGTTGCAATTGGCTTTGAATGATGGCCGGTTGACTCTAGGTGATGGACAACGAATGAAGCTGCGCACAGATCCCTTACTTGTCAACATTGTGAGCCTAGAAGGGAAGAAGATCCATGTGAGGACCAATCAAGCATCGACAACCAAGGGGAAGAATGTGATTGTGTCCGATGACCTACAAAAGAAGATGATCAAGCCTCAAAACCTCATGGTCGGCAGGTTTATGAAACAATGTTCGGGAAAACGATCGGAGGCTGACAGCTCTAGCACTGGTCCAACCAAAGCCAATAGAATCAACGTCGACCCAAGGCTCTCTAAGAAATGTTCCCGGCTGGTATCGCTGAAGGGGAGGATCATTGTTGGACCAGGCATCACACCAGCTCCCAAGCACAAGATACAAAGGCCGGTTGAACATGCATGATTATGGCAAGCCAAGGCATCAATCGGCCAGTCCAAAGCAGCTCCACGACGACTCAGCAGATAGGACGTGAAGGCAGAAGGAGGAAGCAAGAACATATCAAGACAGTGACTCCAGGAACAAAGACAGAACCCAAATGGTGTCCCACAGCGCTCAACAAGACGCAAAAAACATGTGTGCAAAGGTTGAGAGCTCTAGAACTTGCTGAGAAGACGAGGGAAGAGCAGAGGGATTGTTGGTTCAACCAAGCACGACCAATGATCCCCAAGATGACTTGGAAGGAGAAGAGAATCGTCAGGGAGGAATCTGGAGATGATGAAAATGAAGAAAACCCCACAGGAAAGAATGAAAACCAAGTCGAGGTAAACATGGTGTTTCATTTGCCTTCTGAGTTTTTTCTTCTGGATGTTGAGGTGGCCTAGATCGATCTAGCAGCTAAGAATGTGGTTTTTGAGAAACAAGAACAGCTCGGCTAGCATATGAAGCCATTGTACATCCAAGGGCATGTAAATGGAACACCAGTGGGGAGGATGTTGGTCGATGGAGGGGCAGGCATCAACATCATGTCAATATCCATGTTTGAGAAACTTGGATACCAAGAGAATGACCTCTTCAAGTAAAACACGACCTTGAGTGGCCTTGCTGGAGATCCAACTGAAGCTAAATGGATACTATCTGTGGAACTCACGGTTGGTAGTAAGACACTACCCACAACATTCTTCGTCTTCAACATGAGGAGTCGGTACAATCTACTCATTGGGCGAGATTAGATTCATACCAATGGTTGTGTTCCATCCACACTTCACCAATGTTTAGTCCAGTGGGTTGGCGACGAGATAGAGGTGGTTGAAGCTGATAATTCGGCTTGTGTAGCATTGGCCGAGTCATCTGATCTTCAACATGAGGATATAAGGTGTCTCACAGTCAGGACATAACTAACTATGAATTTGTGAGCGTAGGGAGGGATGGGTTTGTACCCGTATGTGTAAAGCAGACTGATTTCACTCGGCTTAGTAATGTAACTTGAGAATGCAAGATAAACGAGGTCATTTAACTTGGCTGCAGGAGGTAAATGCGCAATACCGTTTAGATAGAAACGATATGGGCGAGTTAGTGGAGGATTTTGACTACTTAGGAAAACTCAGGTAGGGGTTTTCCTCAGTGCACAAACTAGAGGAGATCAAGCTTGGGGATGGATCAGCACACCAGCCAACCTTCATCAATAAAAACTTGGAGGATTCTTATAAGCAAGAGGTAAGCTGGTTACCTAACGAGTAAATGGATTGTTTTGGATGGGAATACACCGAGATGCCAGGTCTTAGTCGAGAACTCGTGGAACTCAAGCTGTCGATCAAGCCAGGATTCAGGCCACACAAGTAACCGTTTAGGCGACTCAACCAACCCATCCATGATAAGATCAAGGAAGAAGTGATTTGTCTACTCCAAGCTAAGTTCATTCGGCCCTTCTGGTATGCCAAATAGGTGTCCAATATAGTTCCGGTAGAGAAGAAGAACATGGGAAAGTTGAGGATTTGCATAAACTTCCGGGACTTAAACCGAGCAACAACAAAATATGAGTATCCAATTCCTATTGCCGAGGTATTGATTAACAATTCTTCAGGGCATAAAGTGATCAGTTTCTTGGACGGTAACGCTGGATATAATCAGATTTTCATGGCCGAGGAAGACACATCGAAGACAGCATTTTTTTGCCCCAGGTTTTTTGGCTTGTTTGAGTGGGTCGTCATGACCTTTGTATTGAAGAACCCTGGGGCAACATATCTGAGGGCTATGAATCTGATCTTCCACGACATGTTGGGGGGGGGGGGACATTCTTGAGATGTATATTGATGATCTCGTGGTGAAGTCGGCTAGTTTCAAGACCATATGACCGACTTAAGGATGTCTTTTGAGAGGACGAGGAAGTATGTTCTTAGGATGAACCCTCTCAAATGTGCATTTGGCGTATCGGCTGGACGCTTTTTTGTTTTATCATGCATGAAAATGGCATAGAGGTCTACCCCAAGAAAGTTGAAGCCATAAAGAGGATAGGAGAGCCGATATGCAAGGAAGACGTGCAAAGTTTGCTCAGAAAGGTCATTTACCTTAGGAGTTCACTGATAACTTGGCTGGGAAGATCGGAATCTTCACGCCACTTTTGAAACTCAAACACGAGCAAGAGATTACTTGGGGGGGAGAACAGAAGGAGGCTTTAGAAAGGATCAGAGAATACTTGATGAAGCCACCAGTCTTGTGTGCACCACAAATGAGGAAGCCTTTTCGACTCTACATAGCTGCACAAAGCCATGTTATTGGGGCTGTTCTAATTCAATAAAACCAAGGTAAAGAGCATCCCGCGGCTTATTTGAGCAGATGACTCTTTGATGCCGGAACCAGGTACACATTTGCTTAAAAACTTTGTTTGTCTTTGTATTTCTCGTGTTCCAAGCTTCGGCACTACCTTCTGCCCAATATGTGCTTCATGACATGTCAACACGATATCGTCAAGCACATGTTGTAACAACTGATTTTGTGTGGCAGGATAGGTAAATGGGAGTACCCGTTGGTAGAGTATGATCTGGTGCTCGAGCCTCTTCGGAGCGTGAAGGGCTAGGTTGTGGAAGATTTCATCGTGAAGCATGATGTACAACTCAAAGAGGAGTGCATGGTTGAGGTACATCTTTGGAAGCTATTCTTTGATGGATCGGTTTGAGAAAGGGGTCAAGGAGTTGGATATGTGTTGGTTTCACCCACAAACATGGTATACGAGTTCTCTGTTCGGCTAGACTTCGTGTGCAACAACAATCAAGCCGAGTACTATAAGGGCCCAGGTTTTCACTTGCTAAAAGTGTTCATTAACCCACACACCTCAGCTCATGTGTGGTAATAACATGAACACATTTGAAGAGTAAGTAACCACCGTCAATAGAGTTATTAGGAGATGAACTCACAAAATGCAAATGTGGTATTTCCCACATGCATCATATAGGGGCTGAGCACATGATTAAATCCCACACTTTGTTAGGAATGCTCATGCCAAATTTCACACAAATCCAAAACCTTTTGAGGTACTTTTGGATACAATCATTAAAAGGCAAGTTTGAACTTTAATTCAAATTCAAATTCCTTTCATCGCATGAATTAAAAAGGGGGACTCATATTCATACTCAGAACATTTTTATAATCCCACACACCAATTTTCACTCCATTTGGAGTTGACCTTGACATGAGCTATTTTGGGCAAATTCAAATCAAATTTGAATTTCAACTTCACATGTGCTGCAAATTCATCCAAACCATTTCACAGTTTAAATTATTTAAATACAAATGGGCATTTGGTGATTTGATCAAATTGCCAAGGGTATTAGGGTCCCCATTATTTAGAGCTGTAGAAATTGAAGTTTTTGGGACAAATTACTGGATGCGGGACCCCCTGTCAGCCATACATCAAGTTGAACCGACTCACAACCGGGCACTCTGTTCTTCGGGCAGACGCTGCAGACGCCACGGCGATGAACCCCGGTGCCAGCTCCAGCTCGGTGTTCCTCGCGACCAGACCAACACCCTAGCTTCTTATCCCCGCACTCGAGCCAGCCAAAGTAATTTTCGCTCGTTGCTGCTCTCTCTCGCGCGCAAGAACGGAACCGCAAGAACTGCTGCCTCGGTTGCTTTATCGGGAGACCGCGCTAGCTCGCGTGTGGATCCTCTTTGAGCTGTAAAATGGCAACCTAGACTCTCCTCCTACATCCTAGTCATGAAAACGAGCTGAGTTCGGCTTCCCTCAACCACACCCGAGCGTTTTTGCGGCAAACCGAAAGCTGCCGCCGTTCGGTGCTCCTGTGGACAGCTCGACTCAAAGCCTTTCATGGCCAAGCAAAGGCACCCAGAGAAACGCTAGGACTTCGTGCTGTTACCTCCAAACCTCAGCCCGAGACGTTGATCACCGACGATGAATTTTGGCTCTTTCTTCCGATCGGTGCAAACCGACCCACAGGTAAGAAGTTGCCAAATTCTCACTCAACCTTCGGTTATAGTTCACCAAATTGAGCACACACAAGCTAGACTAGGTATGAAACAATTCTTCTTCACAACCCTAGCTTGAAACGGCACATAGACCGACCAATTTCCATGTCTTCCGAGCTCAAACGCGGCGGACGTCTTGGTTGCACGGTGACAACCCACTTAGGGCTATTCCCGAGTGAGATTGAGGCCATATAAATATTCCCTGAGGTCCACTGGTGCTGTAGAGCCTTTTTCTCGGGCTTTTGCGGTGCTAGGGCAACCTGCCGACGGTGCCAAACCTCTCCCGAGGCCGCCGCACGTCGCCGGCATGGTTGGTTCCGGCCATTACCAGCTGGTACTGACGTCACAAACGGGCTCGGCGACCTCTTAAAGCCCCAGGCGGCAATCCTTTGGCTGGGAAGCAGCCAGGAACGTGCGGCCGGCAAGGTCGTAGCCTCGGTCCGGCGAGGGGCTGAGCGTGCGCGAGGATTCAGCGGGAGGACGAAGAAGGGGTGCCAGCCCCACGTGTCAGCGAGTGAAAATGTAAATCTGGGATTTTTTGTGGCCCCGGATAAATTTTGGCTGCACGCTGAGAACTCCGTGGCCGGGTGTGGCTTGCTTCTCAGTTGCTGCGGTTTAAACAGTGGGGCCAGCCGAATTCCCAATAAAAATTTAAATCCAGATTCAACTCCAAATTTAAAAATTCATAAATTTTGCTAGATTTATCCAAATTGAGTGAATCAAATTTTGTTGGATTCAGCTCTCTGGGTACTTTCCAGTAAAACAAATTCACTCCATGACAACCCATATTTCTCCAGAATTAATTCTCCAAAATTTAAATTTTGGGGGAATTTTAACTGGGGTTTTCCTTTATGGAAAATTTGATATTTGGCCAGAATGTTCATTGTAATATACCTGAGTAACGTGAAAAATGTCTGATCCATCCAAGCTCATTTAATCCACCTTATGCTGTGATTAAGTAAACTGATCCAGAGAAAAAAGAAAAAATGTCGAGAAATATTTTTCAGAAATTCCCTGAACTTCTTTAGCTCACATCTTTTTCTAGGATTCTCCAAATTAGATGAAACCAATTCCATTAGAAACATCATAAACTCTAGTTTCCAAAATGTCATGGCTTGATCCATTAAAATCCCTAGAAAACCATAGAAACTCTAAATAAGGCCAAATATACAATTGTTTTTTCAGGGCTCAAGTGAGCTTTGCGTCAAATGAAATTTGGCCAAGTCCCTGTTTAGGTTGTCACCAAACCACAGTAAAATTTCAAAATGAAATGGGATTTCTAGTTATATTTATGGTATTCACACACTTAATTCAACACAAATGCATTTAAATTGACACGCATTGTTTTTTCATTTCCGTGTAGTCGCTAAGGTCGAGGAGGAACCGGAGATGCTTGATTGTATCCCTCTGGAAGAGAGTTCACTCAGCGACCAGCAGCAAGGCAAGCTCCGGTTTGCATTAACCTAGTTTTAAAGTTTATTATTTTGATCACTTACTTTGTGCAAGTCTTATGATGTGCATTAGAGTCTTGAATTGAAACTCACTTGCATAGCCAAGAGAACCAGGGATTTTGGGTTTAGGATTTGAACCTCGAGTAGCCACTGTAATGCTGTAATGGTATAGAATTCGGTACAAGTCGAGTAGTTGGAACTACTTGCGAGAATAGGCTTAGAGGCACACCACTTAGTTAGAGAGATAGACAATGAATCACATGTCAATCAAATGAGACCGAGCATAGAGTAAGGGCAGCAGGACTTTGGGGCTTGGGTGACCGAGCCGTGTGCGGGTCTATTGAATAAGCTAGAACTGTACCGAAGAGCTACCGGCTATATGGGAGGCGGGAAACTGATGTAATTCGGGTAGCGATATGTTGAGGCATTGCTTGTCGTCTAGAGGGTAGGTTGAGAGCAGCGAGTTGTAAATCGGCTAGCGAGTACTGAGGCAGCTCCGCCTAGAGACCTCCTGCTCAGGACGATAGGACCAGTTCAACACTTGGCTAACGGATGAAAGGTGGTTGCATACAACGTCCGTGATGGTTCTGTAGGCAACATCGAGTACGGGTATATGTCATGGGTTATTCGGGTAACCCTGCAGGTGTAAATCGATTATAATCGCCGTCGCTCGCGGTCAGTGAGTACCACTTGTTCACTGTACCGTGATGTAGAATGAACAGGCTAGTTGTCATGACAAAAGTTGCTGGTTGAAAGCTTTACGTTGATTGTTAATAAAATGCTTTAGTGTAGAGCAAATCAAAGTTCTTTTCAACCTCAAGTCCCATAAGAGGAATGTGTTTCTTGTCTGATTGCGGACTTCTTATGTGGCTTAGGACGAGGTTTTCCACTAACCTGAGGCTAAAACATGAAAGTAAGAGCCAACTAGTTAGCCGAGTCTTTCTGCCTAGTACTTCCTCATATACATTGCAAATCCAGCATGTAAAGTTACATGTTTAGATGAGACGGGTCAGTCTTGCTGAGCCATCGTGTTCACTGCTTGTTGTTGAAGCGTTTGTAGAGTTCTATGAGGAGCAGGCTCCCGAGGAGGAGACGGACCCCCAAGAGGGAACCACCATCGAATGGGAGCCGTGCACGCCGCCATGTTAGTGTGTGCGTGTGTGCTAGTGGGATCAAGTTCACGGGACGAACGTGAGACCTTTTGCTTAATCTACGCCCGTGAGTGTAGACTTTAACGATATTTTGATGTAACTATGTTCATAAACGAGTTTATGTAATGAAATTTAGCTTCCGCTTATTGTCTTTTCCATGTGTTATCCAGTGATGTCCATCGCAGCACCCCTTAGTGAGATCCCGGAATTTCAGGACCTTCGGGTCCTCACATCGTGGTATCAGAGCTTCGTTGAGGTTTAACACACTGAAAAAGACAAGATTTTCAAAAACTCGGTGACGAACGAGCTATAAGCCCACATAACGATGTTATTAGTGTATAGAAAGTGGCAACAGTACTTACTTGTTATGTTAGAAAATCATGCATCTCGGGACTCTTTATGTCTTGGGGGTCCATGTAAGCACTGTCCACCAGTGCGCACAAGCTTAAGGGTGGAGCCTCACGGGTAGCAGGTAACCCGGCCAGCTTTGGTATCCTCTACGACTCTTCATGTCGTTTGGGGTATTTGAGCAACGCCAGTCCCCGGCGTGCTACGGGCAAGTAGGCTACCATAGTCTAGCCTTTATTTCATGTGGCAAAAGTTCGAATTTGAAAAGAGATTTAGGAGGAGCATACCCTGCTGATTTGAATTCCACAAAAATACCAGTAAGGCTGAACTTGGGGATTTCACCCTCTCACAAACCGACCGGGTAAATCAAATTCCGGAGGTCATGTTACGGGCTTGTGCTATCAACCACAGTAAGAATTAGGATAATCACTTACCGTTAGCCAAGTTCCCGTACAATAATGGGTACAAGGCCAGCATCAAGATGGCGCCCTATGAGGCGCTATACGGGAGAAAATGCCACACACCACTGAATTTGTGTGAGTCCGGGAGAGGATCACCATCGGGATTGACATTGTCAATAACGTGGAGGAGAAAGTTCGGTTTATTCTAGCAAACTTAAAAGCCACCAATTCCCGAAAAAAGCAAAATGCGGACCAGAGAAGACGCCTTCTACAATTTGAGGTTGGGGATCACGTTTATCTACTTGTGTCTCCGATGAAGGGTGTGAACATATTCGTGGTCAGAGGAAAGTTGGCACCCCGATTCATCGGTCCATTCATGGTTTTGGAAAGATGTGGATCCGTTGCATACTGGATGGAATTACCACCAACACTCTCTGGTGTGCACGACATCTTCCACATTCTCAGATGAGGAAGTGCCTCAAGTTTTCAACCACCGTTCATCTGGGAGATATCGAGGAACTGAAACCGGATCCCACGTACCAGGATGAACCAGTTCAGATCATTGACGAAAAGGCCCGAACCACACGCAACCGAACGTTGTGGTTCTATAAAGTTTTATGGAGTAATCACTCTGAGGATGAAGCGACATGGGGGAGAGAAGGATTTCTTCGCGCCAATTATCCGGAGTTTTTAACGTCGCACATCCGGTAATTTTCCACCATCGTTTCTCTCATTTTTACCTTATAATCTACAGACGAGATTCTTTTAAGGAGGAGGGATGTAAGGGCCCAAGTTTTCACTTGCTAAAAGTGTTTATTAACCCACACACCTCCGCTCATTTGTGGTAATTACATGAACACATTTGAAGAGCAAGTAACCACCGTCAATAGAATTATTAGGAGATGAACTCAAAAATGCGAAAGTGGCATTTCCCCACATGCATCATATAGGGGCTGAGCACATGATTAACTCCTAAACTTTGTTAGGAATGCTCATGCCAAATTTCACACAAATCCAAAACCTTTTCACGTACTTTTTGATACAATCATTAAATGGCTAGTTCGAACTTCAATTCAAATTCGAGCTCCTTTCATCCCATGAATTAAAAAGGGGGATTCATATTTATAGTCAGCACATTTTTATGAGATCACACACAAATTTTCACTCCATTTGAAGTTGATCTTGACATGATCTATTTTGGGTAAATTCAAATCAAATTTGAATTTCAACTTCACATGTGCTGCAAATTCATTCAAACCATTTCACACTTTGAATTATTTAAATTCAAATGGGCATTTGGTAATTTGATCAAATTGCCAAGGCTATTAGGGTCCCCATTATTTATAGCAGTAGAAATTGAAGTTTTTGGGACAAATTACTGGATGTGGGACCCCCTGTCAGCCATACATCGAGTTGAACCGACTCACAACCGGGCGCTCTGTTCTTCGGGCCAACGCTGCAGATGCCACGGCGATGAACCGCGGCTCCAGCTCCTTCTCGGTGTTCCTCGCGACCAGACCGACGCCCCAGCTTCTTATCCCCGCACTCGGGCCGGCCAGAGTCATCTTCGCTCGTTGCTGCTCTCTCGCTAGCGCAAGAACGGAACAGCAATAACTGCTGCATCGGTTACTCGATCGGGAGACCGCGCTAGCTCGCGTGTGGATCCTCTCTTAGCTGCAAAACGCCAACCTAGACTCTCCTACTACATTCTAGTCTCGAAAATGAGCCAAGTTCGGCTTCCCTCGACCACACCCGAGCGTTTTTGCGACAAACCGAAAGCTTCCACCGTTTGGTGCTCCTGTGGGCAGCTCGACTCAAAGCCTTTAACGGCCAAGCAAAGGCACCTAGAGACACGCTAGGACTTCGTGCTGTTCATCTCTGAACCTGAGCCCGAGTCATTGATCACTGACAAGGAATTTCGGCCTTTTCTTCCGTTCGGTGTAAACCGACCCGCGGGTAAGGAGTTGCCAAATTCTCACTCAACCTTCAGTTATAGTTCACCAAATTGACAACATACAAGCTAGACTAGGTAGGCAACAATTCTTCTTCGAAACCCTAGATTGAAATGGCACATAGACCAACCGATTTCCATGTCTTCCGAGCTCAAACGCGGCGGACGTCTCGGTTGCACGGTGACAACCCACTTAGGGCTATTCCTGTGCAAGTTTGAGGCCATGACAATCATCCCTTAGGTCCACTGGTGCTGTAGAGCCTTTTTCTCGGGCTTTTGCGTTGCTAGGGCGACCGGCCGATGGCGCCGAACCTCTTCCGATGCCGCCACACGTTGCCGGCATGGTTCCGGCCATTGGCAGCTTGTACTGAACTCACAAACGGTCTCAGCGACCAACTAAACCCCAGGCGGCAATCCTACGGCCGGGAGGCGGTCGGGAACGTGCGGACGGCGAGGTCATCACCTCAGTCCGGCGAGGGGCCGAGCGCGCGCGAGGATTCTGCGGGAGGAGGAAGAAGGGGTGCCGGCCCCATGCGTCAGTGAGTGAAAATTTAAATCTGTGATTTGTTGCGGCTCCGGATCAATTTTGGCTGCACACTGAGAACACCGTGGCCCGGTGTGGCTCGCTTCTCAGTGGCTGCCGTTTAAAAAGTGGGGCCAGCAAAATTTCCAACAGAAGTTTAATTCCAGATTCAACTCCAACTTTAGAAATTCATAACTTTGTCTAGAATTGTCCAGATTGATTGAACCAAATTTTGTTGGATTCATCTCTCTGACTATTTCCATCAAAACAAGTTTCTCTCCATGAAAATCCTTATTTGTCCAGAATTAATTCTCCAAAATTTAAAATTTTTGGGAATTTTAACTTGAGATTTCCTTTATGCAAAATTCTGAAATTTGGCCAGGATGTTCATTGTAATGTCCCTGAGGCACATGAAAAATTTCAGATCCATCCGATGCGAGGGCCACACCGGCCTCAACTAGCCCGATCACACTGAGGGGTGTTGTTGCACAGCACCGGATAACACACGTAAAAGGTACAAAGCGGAAGCAAATTTTATTGCATAAGAGAGTTTATAAATATGTTTACAATAAAATACATTCAGTCCACACTCACGAGCTTAGACAAAGCACAGAGTTCACGTTCAGCCCATGAACGTGTTCCCTCTAGCACGCACACACACTAAAACGGCGGCGTGCACGACTCCCGTTCGACGGGGTTGCCCTCTTTGGGGTCCGTGTCCACCTCGAGAGTCTCCTCCTTATAACACCCTGCAAAATCTTCAGACACAAGCAGTGAGCATGATGGCTCAACAAGTCTGAACCATCTTTCCTATACAGGAAACTTCTACATGCTGGATCACAGTGTAATAGGAAGGTAAGTTGCGAAGGACACGCCTAAATAGTTGAACCTTACTTTCAAGTTTTAGCAGCAAGTTATGAAGAACCTCACGCTAAGACACATAATAGAGCCACAATCAAACAAGAAACGCATTTCTCTCATGTGTTTGCCCAAGGTTAAATGTAACTTTAATTCGCTCTAAGCTACAACATATCATTAGCAACCAAGATCTAGCTTTTAATCAGCAACTTTTAATATGACTCTAGCCTGTTCCTTCTACATCACGGTACAGTGAACAAGTGGTACTCACTGACCAAGAGGGATGGTGATTATAGTCGATTTACACCTGCAGGGTTAACCGAATAACCCGTCACGTACGCCCGTACTCGATGTTGCCTACAGCAACCATCACGGATTTCCTACACGACTACCTTTCATCCGTCAACCAAATGTTGAACTGGTTCCACCATCCCGAGCAAGAGGTCTCTGCATGCGCATCCACAGTGCCGCCAGCCGATTTACATCTCAAGCTCTCAATCTACCCTATGAATGACGAGCTATGCCTCAACACCTAGCTACCCGAATTACATCGGTTTCCCGGTTCCCATATATCCGGTAGGTCTTCGGTACTTTTCTAGCTTGTTCAACAGGCCGCACAAGGCTCGGTCCTCAATCGACACAAGCGGAGCTATGGCACCCAGACCCCAATGTCCTGCTACCCTTACCCTCCACTCGGTCTCATTTTTCTTGCCATGTATTCCATTTGCTATCTCTAACCGAGTAGTGTTCCTCTAGCCTATTCTCGCGAGCAGTTCCAACTACTCGACTTGTACCGAATCCTACACTATATTAGCATTGCAGTGGCTACTCGAGGTTTAAAAGCCTAAGCTCAAACCAGGGTTTTCTTGGCTATGCATTTGGGTTTTCAAACAAGACTCTATTGCATAAGTAAGGTGGATACTCAAAATAAGTTCTCAAAACAGTAAAGTTTATAAAACGGCTAATGTAAACCGGAGCTTTCCTTGCTGCTGGTTGTGGTAGGCTAGCTGTTCCTCCGGAGTTATGAAGTCTAAGACTTCTGGCTCCTCCTCAACCTTAGCGACTACATGAGACAAATACATGTATGTATCAATTTAAATGCATATAAGTTGAGAGTTAAGATTATTAAGACTATACGTACTGCTAGACAGGCCCAATGACTCTGAAATTTTTACTGTGGTTTGTATGCAACCTAAACAGAGACTTAGCCAAATTTCATTTGCAGCAACGCTTATTTGAGCCCGCAACAAATAAACGTGTATTTGGCCTTAATTGGAGCTCTTAGGGTGTTCTAGGGATTTTTCATGGAGCAAGCCATGACTTTCTGGAAACTAGATTTTCAGAGGGTTCTAATGGAATTGGTTTAACCTAATTTGAAGATTCCAATCCAAAGATATGAGCTAAACAAGTTCAGAAAAATTCTGAAAAATGTTTGTGAACATTTTTTATTTTCTCTGGAACAGTTTCATTAATTACATCATTAGGCAAATCAAATGAGCTCAAATGGATCTGTAATTTTTATGGTAGTTCAGGGATATTATGATGAACACCCTGGCCAAATTTCAGAATTTTCCACTAAAGTGTTCTCCAGTTAAAATTCTAAACATTTTATGTTTTGAAGAATTAATTCTTGAGAAATAAAGGTTTTCATGAAGTGAAACTTGATTTTTTGGAAATTACTCAGAGAGCTGAATCCAACAAAATTTCGTTCACTCGATTTGGAGTTTCCTAACCAAAGTTATGTGGGTTTGAACTAGAAACTGAAATTCGGGAATTGTTTAAATTGCTGCCCATGGGACCGGGGCTACGTGTTGGCTCCTCAGCGGCTGACACACGGGGCTACGGAGTTTTACGCACGCAGCCACAAATGATCCGGAGCCGTATTTGAACCCAGTTTAAATATCGACTCGCTGACGCATGGGGCCGGGGGCTTCTTCAACCTGCCGCCATCCCGCGCTCGACCGCCGCCCCCCCCCCCCCTCCCCCGTCGCCAGAGTGCTCGCCGGAGGGGCTCTGCCGTACGCCAAACTTCAAGATTTTTGCCGCATTTGCCTAACTCCACGCGGGGAACACAGTGCTGACCTTAGCTCGACATGAGAACAACAGGAGTATGGCCGTCGACGAGCGGTGGCTTTGGAAGACCTTCGGCCATGTCGGCCGGGCTTCCTAGCACCCCAAATGATCGAGGAAAAGGTCGTAGAGCATCAGTGCACCATAGGGAAAGTCGTCATGAACTCAAATGCGCTCAGAAACGACCCCAACTAGTAGGTCACCGTGCAACCTACGGCGGAAATTGGAAACCCTAGCAAAACTCGAAGAACAGTGGATATATGCGAGGGTTGTCCAAATTTTCTGCTCCTATGGACTCGCACGGACGTCTAGTAGTAATTCTCTAAGTTAGGTGATGAGTGGTGTAGGGTGTAGTATGAATTTTGCGAAGTGGTCCGGCGGCCTCTTTTGTACACCGGCGCAAAACCATGAAATTTCCGACGACGGCAGCTCATGTCACACCGCCAGAGCTTGCGGTAATGGAAGAGGAGACTTGGACAAACCTCTCTGCTGTTCACAGCTCGGGGAACGGCGGGCTCTGGTGACCGGATGAGGTGTTCCCGTGGCGGCCACTCGGTTTGAACCAATGAAGAAGGAACGGTGCTGTGGAGCACGATGGAAGCCGATCACATGCGACCGAGGGCTGGAATACGTCGAGTGAAGGTCAGCGACCTCGTGTGCGACCTAAGTTCAGCGTGCAAGCCGTTGCTTCGGCCGGTCGACAGTGGCACAGAGAGTTCGGGTGAGCAGCGTTGTGTAGCGGGGTTTCTGAGTGGGAGAACGTCGGGACACCGGTGAGACAGGACTGTGGAGGCTCGGGCGCGAGGATAAGAGAGCAGAGAGGCGGCTCTGTTGCCAGAGGCGGCAAGCGGCTGCTACCCTGGCGTTTCCTCGCTGTGGCGCCCGCTCGGCTGCACACAAGAAACCGAGCTCGGTTGTTTCAGTCGGTTGCTCACTTGTGTGACTGACTTAAGGGCCCCACTCCTCAGTTCTTAACCTCACAAATTAAACTCTGACTGCCCTTAATTCTTGGGGACCCTAATACCCCTGTACTTTGATCAAACATCCAAATGACCATTTGAATTTGAATGAATTAAAGTGTGGTTTGATTTGATCAAAGTTTGCAGCAAAGGTTTAGCTGAAATTCAAATTTGATTTGAATTTAGTCAAAATGGCTCATGTCAAGATTAACTCCAAATGGAATGAAAATTGGTGTGTGAGCTCACAAAAAGGTGCTGTGTCAATATGAATCCCACTTTTGAATTTGTGGGATGAAAGGAGTCTGAATTTGAATTTAAGTTACTAGCCTCTTTCCAATTATACCCAAAAATACCTCGAAAGGTTTTGGATTTGGCTGAAATTTTGTATGAGCATTCCTAGCAACGTGTACAAGTTTTACATATGCTCAGCCCCTATACGATGCATGTGGAAAATACCACTTTTGCATTTTGTGAGTTTATCATCTAATGACTATGTTGATGTTGTTTACTTGCTCTTCAAAGATGTTCATGAAACTTCCTCAATTGAGGTGTGTCTGTGCGGGGATGATGAACGCTTTGAGTGTATGCAAAACTTGAGCCCTTACATTCCTCCCCCCTTAAAAGAATCTCGTCCCGAGATTATAAGGTGAAACTGAGAGAGAGGACGGTGGAAAATTACCGTATGTGCGACGTTAAAAAGTCAGGGTAGTTAGCACGAAGAAAGCCTTTGCTCTCCCATGTCGCTTCATCTACGGAGTGATTACCCCATAGAACTTTGTAGAACCACAACGTACGGTTGCGTGTGGTTCGGGGCTTTCATCAATAATCTGAACCGGTTCCTCCCAATAAGTGAGATCCGGTTTCAGTTCTTTGATATCCTCCAGCTGAACGGTAGTTGATAGCTTAAGATACTTCCTCAGCTGAGAAATGTGAAAGACGTCGTGCAAACCAGAGAGTGTTTCTGGTAATTATAGCCGGTATGCAACTGATCCACATCTTTCTGTAATCTGGAATGGACCGATGAATCGGGGTGCCAACTTTCCTCTCACCCCGAATCTGTTCATACCCTTCATTGGAGACACACGTAGATACACGTGATCCCCGACTTCGAATTCTAAAGAACGTCTTCTGGTCCGCATACTGTTTTTGTTGGGATTGGGCGGCTTTTATGTTCGCTTGAATCAGCCGAACCTTTTTTTCTGCAGTATTGACAAGATCAATCCTGAAGGTGACCCTTTCGGCAGACTCACACCAATTCACCGGTGTGCGGCGTTTTCTCTCGTATAGCGCCTCATAAGGGGCCATTTTGATGCTGGATTGGTACCCATTATTGTACGAGAACTTGGCTAACGGCATGTGATCATCCCAATTCTTACTGAGGTTGATAGCACAAGCTCGTAGCATATCTTCTAAAATCTGATTTACCCGCTCGGTTTGCCCATCCGTCTGCGGGTGGTACGTTGAACTACGGGTCAGCTTCGTCCCCAAAGAAGCATGCAACTGCTCCCAAAATCGATACACAAATAAAGTGCCTCGATCTGAGATGATGGTGCAGGGTACGCCTTAGCACAAGATCCGTCAGATGTACAATTCAGCATACTTCTTGGCGTTGTAGTTAGTGTTGACCGGGATAAAATGGGCAACTTTGGTGAGCTGGTCGACGATCACCCACACGGAATCATGTTTCTGAAATGTGGTGGGCAAACCGATGATGATGTCCATGCTCATATCCTCCCACTTCCAGGCAGGAATGCCCAGTGGTTGTAGCAGTCCCGGTTTCTTCATATGATCCGCCTTCACCCTTCGGCATGTATCACACTCGGACACATACTTCGTGATCTCCAGCTTCATCCGTGTCCACCAAAACTTGTTTCTAAGCTCTTGATACATCTTATTGCTGCCGGGGTGAATAGAAAACTTTGACAAGTGAGCCTAATCAAAGATTTTCTTCCGTAACTCTCGGTTATGGGGTACGACGATCCGGTCCTTGAACCATAGGACGCCGTCTCCGTCTTTCCAGAAACACTTCAGCTCCCCACTGTCTACACGTCTCCACAAATGCGACATGCCCTTGTCATGTTTCTGAGCTGCCACTATCTCTTAAAGGATGGTGGGGATAAGAGCTAGGTTGCAGAGAGCTCCATGTGGAATCACATGCAATGGTGACTCGCTCTGTTCCAACTGTGTGATGGTCAGATTGTTGACGTGTGACTTGCGACTCAGGGCATCCACCACTATGTTTTCCTTGATGGGGTGATAATGGATCTCTATTTCATAATCCTTTATTAACTCCAACCATCTTCGCGGCCTCATGTTCAGCTCCTTCTGAGTGAATATGTACTTGAGGCTCTTGTGGTCGGTATATAAATGCACGAGGTTACCAAGTAGGTAGTGCCTCCACATTTTGAGTGCGAGTACCACAGCAGCAAGCTCTAAGTCATGAGTTGGATAATTTTGCTCATGGTTCCTGAGCTGTAGTGATCCATACGTGACCACCCTTCGGTCTTGCATCAGCACACACCCGAGCCCAATGCCGGATGCATCACAGTACACATCGAACGGTTTTGTTGTGTCTGACTGTGCCAAAACCGGTGCTGATGTTTGGTGCTTCAATAATGCCTTGAACGCTGCTTCGCATGCTGGACTCCAAACATATTTGGTAGCCTTATTCAACAGCTCTGTCATAGGCTTGGCAATCTTCGAGAAGTTCGGAATGAACCTCCGATAATATCCCGCGAGTCCGAGGAAACTCCGTACCTCATGAACAGTTCTCGGAGACTTCCAATTCAGCACTTGTGTGATCTTACTTGGGTCTACAGTGATGCCCTCTGCTGAGAAAATATGCCCGAGAAAAGGCACTTGCGATATCAAGAATTCATACTTGCTGAATTTCATGTATAGCTTGTGGTCCCACAGCCTTTGCAAGTCTATACGCAGATGCTTCGCGTGCTCTTCCTCCGACTTGGAATACACCAATATGTCATTGGCGAAGACCACGACAAACTTGTCCAGCTCCGGCATGAATACCGAGTTCATCAAGTACATGAAGTGAGCTGGAGCATTGGTGAGGCCGAAGGACATGACCAGGTACTAATAAAGCCCGTACCTCGTCGAGAATGCCGTCTTCGGTATATCCTCAGCCCGTATCTTAATCTGATGGTACCCGGATTTTAATTCCATCTTGAAAAGATCTTTGCTTCGACCAGCTGATCAAAGAACATGTCAATCCGTGACAACGGGTACTTGTTTTTGATAGTTACGGCATTTAGTGGATGATAGTCCATGCAAAGCCTCAACGTCTCATCCTTCTTCTTCACAAACAATGCCGAACAGCCCCATGGTGAGGAGCTCGGCCTAATAAATCCCTTCTCGTCTGCCAACTGTGTTTTTAATTCTGCCAACTCCTTTGGCGCCATCTTGTACGGCCTCCTGGATATTGGCATAGTTCCCGGTGCAAGTTCAATCTTGAACTCCACTTCTTGGTCGGGTGGGATCCCTGGTAAATCATCCGGGAACATGTCAGGGAACTCACGGACTACTAGAATGTCTTCCAATCTGATAGTGGTGGATCTGTATACACTTGGAAATTTTATTTCTGGACTGTCCAGAAATAATGAGTGAGACTCGTGCGATTCTGAGTGCAAATGCACGACTCGGAGGACGGATCAAGTAAGAACTTTTGGTGGATAGTATTTACAAGCTGTATTTAGCAATAAAAGCTTGGCTAATGAAACTGTGTGTGGCACCTGAATAAAATAAAACTATGGCGGGATGCTAGTGGCGTTGGAACATACCCGCAAGGATTGGCTCCCCTCCAGCACGTCCGATATGGCGAGCTCGCGGATGGTGCCAGGCTTAGGATTTTCCCGCCGCACATTAATTGGGTTCTGGGGCTGATTCCTCCCTGGAAACTGTGGTGCCACTCCGCCGCCTTTCTCCTCAGGGCAGTTGTTGGCGAAGTGCCCTGGGCGACCGCATTTGTAGCATGCGGTTGACGACTGGCCCATGCTTGGATGACGAAACCCTGGCATGCGCTTCTGGGGTGCAAAAGAACGCAGCATCGCCCGCTGCTGCTGTTGTTGCTGCGGAGGTGGTGCTGGTAATGCTGGCCGGAACGCCGGTGGAGCATATGGCCGACTGCGGAATTGCATCGGCCGCTGTGGTGGCTGCCAGCGTTGACCCGATGGTGAGCGATACACCATCCAATATTTTTGGGGAGGACCATCTCCCTCTCCGCTGCTCTGCGGTGCGCTTCTTTTCTTCTCCGCCGCCGCTAACTCCTTGCCAGAGTCCTCTTGCACAATCGCGGCATCAATAATATCATTGAGGCTGTCGCGATTGAACATCGCCAGCTTGTCCTTCAGGAGCGGATTAAGCCCCTGGTAAAAGTGATCCCGCCGCTTCTCATCGGTATCAGCGTGATAGGAGGCATAGAGCATGAGATCATTGAACGCCCTGGAGTATTCCAGCGTGTTCCTTCTGCCTTTCTGCAGGCAAAGAAACTCCTGGCTCTTCCTTTTCATCAAACCCGGTGGTATGTGATAGGCCCTGAAGGCCATCCGGAACTCCACCCAGGTCATTACTCGCTCGTGGGTTGTGAGGCACAGAAATTTGCCCACCAAGCGCTCGCGGACCCTTGAAGCTGCTGGTCCACGAGCTGAGTCTTGCGCTGCTCACTCACTTGGAGCAGCCCGAACTTCATCTCCATCGTGCGGAGCCAGTTGTCCGCATCGAGGGGTTCATCCGCCCTTGAGAATACCGAGGGATGAGTAGCCAGAAAGTCAGAGTAGGAGCTTTGTTGGCACTCCTCTCGGTCTTGACGCCTCTCTGGTCAAGACGTATTTGCAATAAGAGTTTGCAGAAGCTCTGTATGCTGCTGATGTGAGCCCGCCATGGCCGCAACGATGTTGGCCAATGTTATCCGTTGGCGGTGGCGGTAGCGGTTGTTGCTGTTGCTGTCCCGAGGAATCCTAGGGAGGCTGTTGAGAGGCCTCTTCCCCCTGACTAGAACCCCCAACCTTCGGGTTGGAACGAGTGCGAGTAATTCTGAAATTCAAAGTGGCAGTGATCAGCACATGTCATTCTTAAAATTCCATATAAAACAGTAGGTATTGCAGTGACACATGAATAAACTTGCACAACATTCACATATATTGATAAAGCATAAACTTCATACAAGATACATTATTCTCAGATCCCTGAGAAGTCGTGCTTCACTACCTATACACATGCTACTGTCTACACGACATGTCAACGATTACAAAAGTTTCTACACACCACCCTCACTGCCCTACTTGGCAATGGTACACTTACTACTCGGAGTAGAACTCGACCTCCTGCGGGTCGTCCTCCTCCGCTACCTCTGCTGGTGGCTCAGGGTCCATGACTTTCTCTTCGGGTTCAGGTTCCCACATCGCCGGGTAAGGAACCTACGATCTGTAGGCCCACTACATGAGGCACGAGGTCTTGCAACGCATGCACCTCGTCCATGGCCTGATTGTAGTCTTCTTCCCAGCCCTGCCCCTCTTCAATAGCGTCATCACGCTCTTGAGTTAGGACCTCATTCTGCTGGGTCAAGGCCTGTACTTGCTGCTGTAAAGCCGCAATGCCGACACTGCTTTTCTTCTTCGCCTTCTTCAGACGACGCAACTGATTGTGTTGTTCGTTCAGTCGTTTTATCATCCGAAGGAGAACATTACGGAGTGCACTGTGAGCACACTCGAAATGGTCTTGGCGGCTGGTGCTCTCCTTGAGCTCCACGGCAAGACGATCCGTATGGACAGCTTGGATGTCCATCACGGTCTTTCCTGCCCTCAACTGGAGGCTGAGGTTTGCCTCCACGGGGTTGTACCTTGGGCGACCCAGATCTGTTGCCTCCAAGTACATCTCCCTCCACACGTGATTAGCTCGCCCCTCCACCGGGAAAAGCGCATATGGAGTGCGCTCTATAGCTCTCACGTGTAGTTGGCAGAAACACGACATGGTTTCGCGGGCTGCCACCTGCCACATTTCCTCCAGCTGTCTACCTCTCACCGTGACGATGAATGGTGCCCAACCGGGTGGCGTAGGTCCTGCTGGAACATCGACATGGATGGTCCACGTCCTGTTCCTCTCCTCGCCTTCTTCCTTGGTGAGGTACTGTGGCGTCTCCACGTACCCGAAATATTGAAGCACTAGGTTCAACAGTTCCGGATAACCGCTGCGTTGAGAACAGTGGGATGTCACCTACCCGTTCTCCAGTCGTTTATCCGCTGTCATCTGTGGAAATATATTAAAAAAAGGTCAAATATGCATTTCAACAGTAAATCATTGAGTTATAACATTAAACATGTCATTGAACTCATAAAACTTGGAAACATAAATCAAACTTAGAACAAATTTGATTGCTGGTCTGCTGCCCAAACTGACAGCTCTAACCAGTTTCCTTTTCAACCTGATTTAGACCATGCTAAAGGCAAAACCAGTTCGGGAGCTCAAGAACAAAGTTAAACATAACTTCATTAGCTTTCCAGAATGTATTTGTTTTCCTTCAGATCAATCCGGGTTCAAAAGTTATGAGATGTCAAAGTTGACAGAATTTCTGGAGAAATTTGGACAGCACCTCCCTGCTTGAGGTACTTATTTGATCTAAGAATCCCAGTTAATTCTTCATCGAATTTAACAAAACTTTCTGTTACAAAGTTGTAACCTATCTCATAAAATTTTCAGAACTACCTCATTTCCTATTTTTGGATTTTTATGCATAATGTTATGCTCAATTTACAGAGAGTTACAGAGAGTGTTTGCTCTGCACTGTTTTCTGGAAGTTTCAACTCTACTGCATTTTTCGACTGGTTAAGGGATGAAACATGTGACGGACCAAAATCCGTATGTCCAGGATCTCAGAGGGTGGTGCCGCATGATGCGACACCTGACAGCACACACCATAAGGAAAACATTGTATTACATCAAAAACAAACTGAATATGTACAAACTGGTACAAACCTTCAGTTTACATTTATCTTCAGAGTCTACAACAGCGGAAGCTATATTTTTACAACTCACGCCCACCTAACTAGCAAAAGTTGGATGTCCAGCCCTATGGACAACCCACACTAGCTCCACTCATCAGCTCAGCGCGGCGTGTACGGCTCCCACTCAGCCATGGTCCCCGACGGAGGGTAGCCCTCGCCGGTGGACTCGTACTCCGAGTCCGTGGGGTAGTCCTCACCTGCAAACACTCAGAGCAGCAACCGTGAGCACGATGGCTCAGCAAGTCTTAACCAACTCACCTATACATGAAGCTCTACATGCAGTTCATAACCAACATGGGATGGCACATTGCAGCAAAGGACACGCCTACAAGTTCATGCTTAGTTCATCTTTTAGCCACAAATTAACGGTTCAGAAATCTGAAATTTAGTGAGCAATATTTTTTGGCACACATGTAGCAATACAAGTTATTCATAACAGCGATGTTGAATCACATCATTTCATATGTTAACCTACGTCACGACTCAGTGACCAAGTGGTACTCATCATCGCGAGGGACGGCGAATCGAATCGATATACACCTACAGGGATACCCGAAGAGCACGTAACGTACGCCCACCTGTGCAGCTGCACAGAACGCTCACTCAATATGTCCATAACTTCCGGGATATCTTCGCCTTTAGCGACTACACGTAAGTACATTAACGAAATGTCAATTTAAATGCAATGTTTAAATTTAGCATGTAAAGACTGTAACTCTAGCTAGACCTCCCATTTGGCTCTGAAATTTCTATGGTAGCTTTGTAAGGACCTAGTCAGAGATATGGCCAAATTTCATTTGAACCTAAGCTCATTTGAGCTCTGTACAAATAAAAGTCTAATTGGTCATTACTAGAGTTTCTAAGGATTTCCAGGGATTTTCATGGATCAAACCATTACTTACTGGAAACTAGAGTTTGATATGTTTCTAATGGAGTTGGTCTCATGTAATTTGAAGAATCCTATAGAATGTTATGCCCTAATAAAGATTTGAGAAAATCTGAAAAATGTTTCTGTACATTTTTCTATTTTCTCAGGGCAGTTCACTTAATCACACAATTAGGGGCGACTAAATGAACTTGGATGGCTCTGAAATTTTTCTTGTGACTCAAGGATTTTCAAATGAACATCCTAGCCAAGTATCAGAATTTTCCATAAAAGAATTCTCCAGATAAAATTTAAACAGTTTAAACTTGAGTGAATTAATTCTGGAAAAAGAATAAGTTTCATGATCTGAAACTTGTTTTGCTGGATAGTACTGGCAGAGCTGAATCCAACAAAATTTTGTTCACCCAATTTGGAGCTTCCTAGTCAGAGATATGGATTTATTAAGTTTGGGTAAAAGTCTAAAAATGGCTCTGTTTATTTTTCATATTTTCAGAGACAAAAAGGATTGACACCACATTTGGCCAAGAAAATAAGGTCCAATGCCTCTGAAATTTTTACTGCGGTTCAAGGATTTTTGGAAGAATGTCCTTCCCAAATTTGGGAATTTCCGAATAAACAGAACTCCTGTAAAAATTCCTACAAGATTTTGCAATAAATGAATTAATGAGCAACATCTAGTGATTTTTCATAACAATTGGGATGCATCCCTAGATTGTACTCACTGAGAGGAATCTAATGGAATTTATTTCACAATTTTTGGAGGTTCCTATCAAAAGTTATGAGCAAATGAATTTGAACTGAAACTGAAAATGAGGGGAAAAGTTTAAACTCTGGCGTGTGGGCCCCACACCACAGTTCCTTCTTCAACCTTGCGCGCGCAACAGCACAGTGGCGGCGCTCCGGCGAGCTCCGCGAAAACTTCCTTCCCGGCCTTCCCCTGCCCCCAAACTCGCCGCCTCCCCCTTTTGGACCATGGGCAACTCATCCCCGGGGTCGGCTGAGGCCCCCGACCACTGGAAATGGTTCTGCGACAAGCGGTGGCAACTGCTTGACTTCAGCAGCGTCGCACTCGTGCTAGGAGGGCTCAAATTCTTTGGTTTTTCCTAGAGCACCATGGTGGATTCCTCATCCCCGGCATGAGCTCACATCAGCTCAAAAGTGGATGCAAATGTGAGTTCATCGGCGACCTAGGGCCAAAATCGGTGCCGGCTCAAAATTCTCGAAGAACAGCGCCAAAACTCAATGAAATTCGATGATTCTTGATCCTAGAGGAGCGTGGGAGTGTATAGATCATGTTTGTAGCTCGTCCTAAGTGATGGTAGAATGATTACACCAAATTTTAAGTTTTTCTGCGGCTCGGTTCAGTGACTACCGCAGCACTCGACGGCAAAATTTCCCACCAATCGGGCAAGAGAGGGTGAGGTCGGCATGGTTGTGTTCAGCACCTTAGAGCTGACCTTTTTCCTGTAGCTCGTCTGGCACGAGAGGGCTTCTAGCACTTGGACACCGGGGAGCAGAGAGGGTCGGCCGGTGGTGATTTTTGCTTCGGGTTGTTCGAGGGCTGTGGAGGGCGCAAGAGGAAAAGGTTCACGTGGACAAGCACGCGTTGATCCCTTCAACCGACGTTTCCAAGGCATAGCACGGGGGTGTGCGGTGGCTTCTTTGCTCGGACGCAGGAGCAGGAGGTGGCACGCCGTGCATTCGGTTGCCCGAGTGAAAAACAGAGGAGATTGACTTCGGGGTGAAGTCTACTGACCAGTGGGCCCCATTTCTCCCCTCTTCTTTTATTTCCAATTCCATTTGAATTAGCAAACGGGCCCCAAATTTGATAAAAAATGGACGATAGGCCAAATTGAATATGAGGAACACAATGGTGCTCTCAAATTTGAATTTCCGTGAAGTCGGAATTTGAAACTGAAGTTTGAATTCAAATTTGAATTGTCTCCCTTATTAATTCCAACAAATAGGAAATCTTTTCCAAATTAGCTGAAAATTTGCCAGGCTACCCGTGGATGTGTGAAGAATCAAATGGTAGATTTAGGTCTCCAGTTTGGACATTGTTGCACGTTTACGTTAGCATTTGGAGCTCACACCGTTGTATTCAAAAATTTAAACACCCTCTCATTTTCTCAATGTGACTTGCAGCTCCACTTGCTAGAACTTTGGGATTTCACATCCCTCCTCCCTTAAAAGAATCTCGTCCCGAGATTACAAAAGAAGAGACAAAGATGTGAGAGAAATTACCCGCGATAAGATGCCAAGAAGTTCGGGTAGTTTGAGTGAAGGAACTCCTCGCTCTCCCATGTCGCTTCCTCAGAGGTGTGGCTGCTCCACAATATCTTGTAGAACCACAGGGTTCGATTACGTGTGGTCCAGGCCTTCTCATCAATAATCGCCACCGGATATTCAGCATATGTCAAATCCTGGTGTATCTCGCCAATGTCTTCGGTGGGAATAGTAGCTGTATACTTCAGATATTTCCAGAGTTTTGAAAAATGGAAAACGTTGTGAACACCAGCGAGATATGCTGGTAGTTCTAGTCGATACGCCACTGGTCCACACATGTCGGTGATAGCATAAGGTCTAATAAAGCGAGGAGCGAGTTTCCCCTTCACGCCGAATCGATGCATGCCTTTCATCCGAGATACCTGGAGGTACACAGGTTCCCCGTCGTCGAAGTGCAGCGGCCTACGCCTCTTATCATCATAACTTTTCTGTAGGAATTGGGCAGCCTTCAAGTTGGCTTTATGTAAGATCGAAGAGCACGTGAAAAGCTACCAGAGGGGGGTGAATGGTAGATTAAAACTTTTCGCAGCGGAAACAACAAAAACCCCTCAGCAAAAAATCAATCGGTTAAATAAACCGTGCGTGCAAGTGTTTTCAAACGTGTTCAACCATGACAAATCAAGTAGAGAGGTAGAGAATCAAGTCACGGATCTAATGCAACAAGAATCACTTGAAAACACAAAGTAAAACTTGAGATACGATCAAAACATTAAACGAAGATCAATCTGTTCTACCCGATATAAAACAGATCTGCAACGCTGCAAAGAAACTCGTGTATCTCAAAAACTAAAGATCCGAAGCTCGTAAAAATTTCACAGATGATAGATAATTGAGTTGTGAAGATAACTCAAAAAGAATCACGCCAATCGGATCTGTAAAACTCGAGTTATCAACAAAACACCGAAGCAACGTCGGTCTGTCCAGAAACTCGGCGAGAAACACTTGACGAAAAATAAGTCGGACGAACAAGGCACAAAAGCTCCTCGAAACTATGAACTTTATTCAATAGAAACACAAGAGGAACAGCCCAAAGTTCTCTACCCACGAGAGCTCTGGCCTCCCTTGCTTTTATAGCCAGCCCTCAGGCTAAACAATCTAATCTAGGACTCCTACTACTAATTGGACTCGTATCCTAACTTATCATAACTGCTCAGGGCTCTCCTATTCGCAGAGAGAAGCAATCGTGAGACTTTCAAACACCTTAGGAACGTCCTAAACATTCCTAAAACAACTCAACTTCGTGCCTAGCACGAAATCCTATCATAACCAACTCAAATCTTCCATATTTGAGCCATATCCGACTCAGCCTCAGCCTGAGTACGCAATCCAGCCGGTTGGACCTTTCCGACCAATTCTTTACGTCCACTTCTCTTCATCACGCCTTGGAACAATGTTGCCACGTCCATGCACTCCTTGCACACGTGCAAACACCTTCCAACAACGTACACGCAACCTTCATATGCACTGCCCTTGATCCAAACATGCTGCGCGACCTCCCGATCAACTCAACCACAGCTCCTCCCGAACTTGGTTGTTGGAACCTCATCTCCTCCCTGAGACTAGTCCAAGGATCCCGTCACCAGCCATGTCTTGAACTCAAGCAACACCTGCACATGAATAAACAACCAATTCTTCCGAGCACAAGTCCTCGACTTGACACACGTTAGATCGAAAACCACAACACCTTACATGAGCACGTCACATAAGCATGTTGCAAACCATATCAAATGATAACAGCCATAACCACCAAAACACACCAAAAACTTAGCAAATTAATACTAAGAAAACCTTCCCATAAAGCAAGTTTGAAACATTGCGAGTTAAAAGCAAAAACAAGACGCTGCAGTTCTACGAGTTGAACTTCACGGGAGCTCCCTAAAAACAAGCTCCGGACCTCACAGAAGCTCTCCGGACCTTGCAGGAGCTCTCCGGACCATGCGTCGGACCTTGACAACACTTGGCTGACCTAATAAAGAACTTGTCGGACCTTGCCACAGAAGAATGTTTTGGCAATATTCAAAACTTTGAATGTTAATGCTAACTTTTATCCTAATTGCCAATGTATTCAGCACACATAGGTCTCACAATCTCCCCCTTGATGAATGCATTGGCAACACCAATTAAAATCCGAACATTGGCTTATGAAAAGTTTTGAAAAGCTTTGAAAACTCAATTCTCCCCCTTTATTAATTTCTCCCCATTTTTTAAAATCAGAGAAGGAAGAAAGTGTATAACATATGCAAAGTGTAAAAAAAATCTCTCCTTATACATATTTCTCCCCCTTTGACAATGTATTAAGCAAGGTTCAAAAGAGAAATTTTTAAATGTTATGAGCATATTATAACATATACATACAAAACAAAGCTCATCCAAGTCATACTATCAGGCTACTTACACTATCACATCAATGAGATACATAAAGTAGTGTAAGCCATGCTAGAGATCAAATGTATTTTTCAGTTTAAGCAAGTCATGATCTCCCTTACTCAACTATTTCAAAACCTGAAAACATGACACTTGTTGCTGCATTTTTATTATTCATAATCATTTAAGGCACAAAGTTGATCATATGATATTTGCAAGAGATTATATGCCGCATCAGCCTTATTCTAACCAACCAAGCCAAGCCTATGTCATTTGACAATCAGAAGCTTAAGGACATGGTTTTGGTCATACACAATTCCTTCCAAGTTCATATCTTAGTGCAATGATAAGCAATCTCAAAAGAAGAAGTGCGATGCATGCATATTCTCTTGATCTTTTCTCAATTTTTTATTTGAAAACTCAACATGTGAGCTGATCACTTGATTAATTTTTTTATGATTAAAAGCACTTGTGAGCACACAACAAGTTCAAAACAGCAAGAAAGTTTGATCATGACCAGATTTAGTGTAAGTAATTATTCCAATTACTAGTCATGGAAAAAACTACAAAATGTATAACATGAATAATGTAGTAAGAACTTTCAGCCTGTAAAAGGAATCACGAAGTCATATATGTATGAAATACTATGCTCATATTATTTTAGTTTCAGATTCACACATAGACTTTCAAAGTTTCAAAAACTCCCCCTCAATTTAAGCCATGAGGATGCATAACCCCTATTTCACTACGAATGAAACAAAAACGAGTGAAATCCAAAGGTTTTGTAAAAATATCAGCAAATTGTTGTTCGGTATCGATATGGTGAAGCACAATGTTTCCTTTTTCAACATTATCACGAAGAAAGTGATACCTAATGTCAATGTGCTTAGTTCTAGAGTGTTTCACGGGGTTTTTAGCAATACAAATTGCACTAGTGTTATCACAAAACAGTGGAACACTATCTAAATCATCCCCATAGTCCTTAAGTGTTTGAACAATCCAAAGAATTTGTGAGCAAGCGCTAGCCACAGCTACATACTCAGATTCGGCCGTGGATTGTGCAACTGAACTTTGTATTCTAGAGGACCAAGCAACAAGTGAATTACCAAGAAAATGACAAGCACCCGAAGTACTTTTCCTATCAATCCTACAACTCCCAAAATCAGCATCCGAAAAAGCTTTCAAAGAAACGGTTGAGGAAGAAGGAAGAAAAATGCCAAATTCTTGAGTTCCATGTAGGTACCTGAGAAACCTTTTGATGGCTTAGCGATGTGAAACACGTGGAGAAGCTTGAAAACATGCACAAAGACATACACTGAATTGTATGTCCGGTCTTGACGCCATGAGATACAAAAGTGATCCAATCATACTTCTGTATTCTTTTTTTATCGACCGGGTCACCATCTTCGTCAAGTTCAAGTGTTGTTGCTGTTCCCATTGGTGTCCGAAGAGGCTTGCATTTGTCCATGTTGAAGCGCTTAAGAAGGTCCTTTGTATACTTAGTTTGATGCACAAAAGTTCCTTCTTTTGTTTGCTTGATTTGCAGCCCCAAAAAGTATGTGAGTTCTCCCATCATACTCATCTCAAATTCTGAACTCATCATAGATGAAAACTTGGACACGAGATCATGAGAAGCACAACCAAAGATAATATCATCCACATACACTTGAACGAATAATGAGTCATTGCCATGCTTAAGTACAAAAAGAGTTTTATCAACCTTGCCCATGGTAAATCCCTTTTCAAGTAAGAATGTTTTTAACCTATCATACCATACTCTAGGGGCTTGTTTTAGACCGTACAAGGCTTTGGACAGTTTGTAAACATGATTAGGAAAATTTGGATTTTCAAAACCTGGTAGCTGCTTAACATAAACCTCCTCCTCTATGTAGCCATTAAGAAAAGCACTTTTAACATCCATTTAATATAACTTGAAACCTTTAGATGCAGCAAATCCTAATAAAATTCTTATAGCTTCTAATCTAGCAACAGGAGCAAATGTTTCATCAAAATCTAGACCTTCAATTTGAGTGAAACCTTGAGCAACCAACCTAGCTTTATTCCTAACCACAACCCCATCCTCACTTTGCTTATTTTTAAATACCCATTTAGTTCCAATTAATGTGTGACCTTGAGGTGGAGGTACAAGTTTCCAAACATTATTTCTTTCAAAATTTTCTAACTCTTCTTGCATGGCATTAATCCAAGATTCATTAGTGAGTGCGTGTGATATATCCTTGGGTTCAAAAGAAGCAACAAAAGCAGAATGAGCATGAGAGTTTGGATCGCAAAACCTGGACCGAGTGACTCGTTCATGCAAGCTTCCAATGATTTGTTGTGGAGGATGACTTTTGAGTACTCGGAGGGGAGTAGACACTTCACAAGCACCTTCTTCTTCATGTTTGGACCTTTGATTAGGAGAGCTTGTTGATTGAGGAAGGTCCGAACCAGCAGTAGTGACTGTTGGTACTGGTTGTGGTGCAAAATCAGCAGCTTGATCGTTATTTACTTCTGAGTTTTTGGGCAGCAGCACCACTTCTTCATCTTCTTCAATAAAAATACTCTCCCCCTGCGGATATGGATCCGGACCTGCAATATCGGAGCTAGTACTTGGGCTAGCTTCATCAAAAGAAACCTCGCAAGTCTCCACAATTTTGTTAGTGTCAAGTAAAAGCACACGGTAGCCTCTAGTATGAGATGGATAACCAAGAAACATTCCATCAACAGATCTAGCTTCAAATTTATCAAGATTACCATGTTTCTTAACAAAGCATTTGCAACCAAAAACCCTAAAGTGTGTAACACTAGGCCTATGTCCAAACCGGAGCTCATATGGGGTTTTTCCAAGCTTAGCACGCAAGAAAACATGATTTGAGACATAACAAGCGGTTGCAATTGCATCAGCCCAAAATTTCCTAGGAGTTTGATATTCATCAAGCATAGTCCTAGCCATCTCAACTAAGGTCCTGTTCTTTCTTTCTACGACACCACTTTGTTGTGGTACATAGGGTGAAGAGTATTGATGATCTATTCTATTTTTAGCACAAAAGTGATCAAAGGATTGGTTTTTTATTTCAGCTCTGTTATCACTTTTAATTGCTTTTAATGATCCTGGGTGATCAATAGATAATCTAAGAAATAAAGTTCTAAAATGACTAAAGCTTCATTCTTAGATGCCATAAAATAAACCCAAGAATATCTGGAATAATCATCAACAATCACAAGCACATACCATTTACCTCCGAAGGATTGAACACATGCCGGACCTACTGTGTCAAGATGTAAAAGTTGTCCCGGTTCATCTGTCATGGTCATTGTGAGAGGAGCATGTGAACCTGCAACAAACTTAGCATGTCTACAAGAAGAGTACACAATATCATTGTCCTTTTTAAGCTTCGGCAGCCCACGTATGCGATCGAGAGCACTAACACGAGTGAGATGATCAAAGCCTATGTGACCAAGTCTACGATGCCAAAAATATAGATCCTTTGTATCATTAGCAACTAGACACCGATTCTTAGAAGTTGACAAATCAAAATCATCTTTAAAAACTCTTCCAAACCTAGACATGTTAAACAAAAGCTCACCTTTTGAATCTACAACCTTGCAGCAATTTTTAGCAAAGCTAACCTCTAGAGTTTCATCTAGCAATTGTGAAACCGAAAGAAAGTTGTATTTCAAATTTGTAACAAGTGCCACATCTTTCAAAGTGTAGAGATTGTTTACTCTAACCGAACCTTTAGCAATTATGGGAGTAGAAGAGTTATCGGCGAAAGTAACAGTTTCTACACATGACACAAAAGAGAGAGAGGAGAACCATTCTTTGTTACCGGTCATGTGGCGTGAGCAACCTGAATCCACAATCCAAATGTTCTCCTTTCTCAAACGTGAAACCTACACAGCAGCACAATACGTCGATGACTCAATACTGGGGTTAGTTAAAAGACTTTTAGGAATCCAGTACTGAGTCACACGACGTCCAGCAGGAATAACACGCGAAAGCTGAGAAGGTACAGCAGGTTTATGAGCCAAACATCAAAAAATTTTGTTCCCAACTACTGACTTAGAAGATGTGTTATATGTAGCACAAAATACAGTGGGTCCAGGAGCAAGTTTTTGACTCATTACAGCAGGTTGCAAGCTCCAAACATTCGGTCTAGCAGATTTTTCTTGGTTGTTATGTGATCTAACAAGTATTCTTTTTTCTTATCGTGTTTAGCTAGTCTATAAACAAAATCCATGACATGACCATCTCTACCACAGTAGGTACAATGAAAAATAACCTTATTATCATGTCTAGATGAGCAAGAAACACGTTTATTAGAACCCGAATGGGGCAGTACTCCTGCAGATTTGAAAATCACCTCTTTTTGTCTAGGAGCTGTTTGAATCAAACCGCTTCCTAATGACTTTACAACTTTAGGTGGGTGTGCCTTAGCATGAGCATGAGAATTAAAACCTAAACCAGTTTTATCATTACAAGACTTGGAAGAATTCAGCAGCAAGTTTAGGTTCTTATTTGCATTAGAAAACCGATCTAGTGTCCTATGCATGTCATCAAGTTTATTGGACAGATGAAAGCAGTTTTCACATGAATTTTTTCCTTTTAGTTTGCAATTTGAACAATATTTAACTTCATGCACACGTAAAGCATTGTTCAAAATAGAAATCTCATTCATAGCATCATTTAGTTTCTTATTCAGATCATCACATGAAGAACAATGCAAATCAATTGTAGAACAACAAGCATCTTTCAAATTTTTATCATTAAGTGCAGCAAGCTCTTTGTTCTTTTCAATTTCAAGTTCAAGTTTATCAAGTGTAGATGCGTGTGCACTTCTTAAAGAGGATAATTGTTCATAAATCAAATCACATGAGGAACAAGAATCATCACTAGGAATCAAAGTTTTTAAATGATTAATTTCAGATTCTAGTGATTCAATTTTAACAGCATTGTTCCTAAGTTTTTTATCCTTTTTCTTTAATATAACAGTGGCACGAGAAATAGCATCACACATTTCTTCGCAAGTGGGACATACCTCTTCATCGTCGCTGTTGTGTTCTGCCTCCTCGGAGCTTGAACTTGACTTGCTCGCCATGCAGCACATATTTGCCATAGCTTCTTCATCTTCATCACTACAGGTGTCCACATCACTTGAGCCGAAATCTTGAAGTGCAGGGATCATACTATGCACTATGTTGCGCATTGATAAATCTTTCTTCTTCTTATTCTTTGCAAACGATTTCTTCGGCCTTGTTTGCTTTTATTCACGTGAAGTCGGACCTGAAAGGTTAGAGCACTCCGTACGAAAATGTCCTGTCTTACCACATTCAAAACATCGTTGAGGTCCGGAGCTTCCTCTCCTTCTAGTTCTCACATTTTGCAATGCTTTTGAGAACCGAGTAGAGATGAGTGCAAGCTCCTCCTCTAGAAACTCTTCAATCTGTTCAAGGGTTAGAGAGGACAGCAAAGAGAGTGCACCACTAGATGATGATTGACTAGAACTAGACATGTCACGTTGCGAAACAAATGCAATAGACTTGTTGGGGTTTTTACGTGAGATGATGTCAATTTCATGAGTTTTCAATTTAGAATAAAGCACGTCTAAAGTAAGAGAACTCATGACAGTAGATTCACGAATAGATGTAACTTTCATCTCCCAAATTGACATATCTAATGCTCCTAACAATTGTCTAGCATTTTCAGCATCTGAAAAGTTAACATTGACACTACGCAAGTTGCTGAGAATTTTATTAAAGGGAGCAAAAAGGTCGTCAATTGACTCACCGGGTTGCATCTCAAAACGCATGTATTCTTTCTTGAACATATCTTGCCTTACCTCCTTGATCGTATTGGATCCTTCATGGTAGTCACAAAGAGCTTTCCAAACATCATATGCAGATCGGAGGTGTGCAACACGGTCGAAGTCGCTTTGAGTCAATCCTTGGATGATCAAGTTGCGAGCCTTGTTGTTGTTGTTAACATCTCTAATGTTTGCAGCCGTAACTTGATCGTTGGGTGGTACATCGAAGTTCCGGTAGACCTTTTCCCATATGGTGAAGCCTTGCGCCTGTATGTAGGCCTCCATCCGCGCCTTCCAAACCTGAAAATCGATGCCATTGAACACACAAGGTTTTGCGGAGTACTTCTCCATGATGGTTAGTCAAAACACGTGCAAATCACAAATATTAGAGCACCTTGGACCTGATACCAATTGTAAGATCGAAGAGCACGTGAAAAGCTACAAGAGGGGGTGAATGGTAGATTAAAACTTTTCGCAGCGGAAACAACAAAAACCCCTCAGCAAAAAATCAATCGGTTAAAGAAACCGTGTGTGCAAGTGTTTTAAAACGTGTTCAACTGTGACAAATCAAGTATAGAGGTAGAGAATCAAGTCACGGATATAATGCAACAAGAATCACTTGAAAACACGAAGTAAAACTTGAAATACGATCAAAACATTAAATGCAGATCAATCTGTTCTACCCGATATAAAACAGATCTGCAACGCTGCAAAGAAACTCGTGTATCTCAAAAACTAAAGATTCAAAGCTCGTAAAAAATTCACAGATGATAGATAATTGAGTTGTGAAGACAACCCAAAAAGAATCAGGTCAATCGGATCTGTAAAACTCGAGTTGTGAACGAAACACCGAAGCAATGTCGGTCTGTCCAGAAACTCGGCGAGAAAGACTTGACGAAAAACAAGTCGGACGAACAAGGCACAAAAGCTCCTCGAAACTATGAACTTTATTCAATAGAAACACAAGAGGAACAGCCCAAAGATCTCTACCCACGAGAGCTCTGGCCTCCCTTGCTTTTATAGCCAGCCCTCAGGCTAAACAATCCAATCTAGGACTCCTACTCCTAATTGGACTCGTATCCTAACTTACCATAACTGCTCAGAACTCTCCTATTCGCAGATAGAAGCAATCGTGAGACTTTCAAACACCTTAGGAACATTCTAAACATTACTAAAACAACTCAACTTCGTGCCTAGCACGAAATCCTATCATAACCAACTCAAATCTTCCATATTTGAGCCATATCCGACTCAGCCTCAGCCTGAGTACGCAATCTAGCCGGTTGGACCTTTCCGACCAATTCTTTACGTCCACTTCTCTTCATCACGCCTTGGAACAATGTTGCCACGTCCATGCACTCCTTGCACACGTGCAAACACCTTCCAACGACGTACACGCAACCTTCATATGCACTGCCCTTGATCCAAACATGCTACGCGACCTCCCGATCAACTCAACCTCAGCTCCTCCCTAACTTGGTTGTTGGAACCTCATCTCCTCCCTGAGACTAGTCCAAGGATCCCGTCACCAGCCATGTATTGAACTCAAGCAACACCTGCACATGAATAAACAACCAATTCTACCGAGCACAAGTCCTCGACTTGACTCACGTTAGTTCGAAAACCACAACACCTTACATGAGCACGTCACATAATCATGTTGCAAACCATATCAAATGATAACAGCCATAACCACCAAAACACACCAAAAACTAGCAAATTAATACTAAGCAAACCTTCCCATAAAGCAAGTTTGAAACATTGCGAGTTAAAAGCAAAAACAAAACGCTGCAGTTCTACGAGTTGAACTTCACGGGAGCTCCCTAAAAACAAGCTCCGGACCTCATAGAAGCTCTCCGGACCTTGCGTCGGACCTTGGCAACACTTGGCGGACCTAACAAAGAACTTGTCGGACCTTGCCACAAAAGAATGTTTTGGCAATATTTAAAACTTTGTATGTTAATGCTAACTTTTATCCTAATTGCCAATGTATTCAGCACACATAGGTCTCACACTTGAATAATCCATACGCGCTCTTCGGCGTCATTCACCAAATCAATCCCGAACGTGACTCTTTCACCTGACTCACACCAGTTCAATGGGTTACGGCATTTGTGACCGTAGAGAGCCTCATATGGTGCCATCTTGATACTCGCTTGATAGCCATTGTTTTTACGAGAATTCTGCCAATGGTAGATGATCATCCCAGTTTGTACCGTGGTGGATGGCACACGCTCTCAACATGTCTTCTAATACTTGATTCACCCTCTCAGTTTACCCATCTGTATGAGGGTGATAGGTGGAGCTTATAATCTGTCACACCCGGTTTCTCCGAAGAACAACCGAGTGAATATCACATGTATGCCAGGATCATTCCCTCATACACGTGATGACAAATAGTGAAGCATCATTTATTACAAGCCAGGTGTCGAATATAAATAAGTCTTACATAGCATATGTCTCGATGGATGATAATAAGTTCATAATATGTAAATAGATCAGCAGCGGAATATAAATCTTGTGGGCTCCATCACAGGCGTTGCCCGGGGGACTCCATGAACCTAGAATCCTTCTTCGGGTCCGAAGTCTTGGTCATCCCCTTGACCTGAGCAGCAATATAAACCAACAAATATGCAAGTTTGAGTACCGTTGGTACTCAGCAAGTGTGGGAAAGTTATGTCATGCATGGCTAGAGCAAGGAGAGGTTGAACTCATGGTTAAAGCACTACGCAATTAATACCTCTCACCTTAGCTTATTAAGCACCTACATTACTACATAGGTGAAATGGTCCCAATCTCCCAACCCATCATCAAAATCAAGTAACCATAACATCATATCCAATGTCAAGCTCCCCACTCAACATCCTCATCTTCCAAGCTCATCATCCTCTAATCATGAATTAGTCCAAGCCGCTCTTGACCATGAGCACGGCTATCATGACAGTTTTGACTCTGCAGAGTTTGCACCACTGTACCCACATGTAGTGATTTCATCCTCCGTTGCCGGGTGGACTAAAAGAACCTCCATTATGCCAGTGGCCACAAACCCCATTCTTCCTGCTTCTCACGGATGGTCCGGGTGGAGCTGTAGTGTATGATTAGCTTGCCCGTATTGCCGGCAGCGTGGAGCATACGCCGAAGACGGCGCAACAAGCCTCCTACTGCCAATCCGTAGGAGTTGTACGTCACCGGACGGTTCTCCTCTCTCAAGACAAGGGCAACTACAGGAACTCTCCCTCCGGTGGACTTGCGGGCGGTGCGAATCATGCGAACCATCTAAAACATAAAGCATTTAAAATTAAGTTAGATTAGAGTTAAACAAAAATTGTATTTTGAATAAAAGTTGGGGTAAGATGAATAAAGTGACCCCATTAAATAACACCTTCAACCCACACTTTTGTAAAATAGTTTTTAAGAAAATAGGGTCCTTAAATACGTCCGTTTCTACCTAGGTCCACGTTCCTACGGGCAACCTTGGCTCTGATACCACTTTCTGTCACACCCGGTTTCTCCGAAGAACAACCGAGTGAATATCACATGTATGCCAGGATCATTTTCTCATACATGTGATGACAAATAGTGAAGCATCATTTATTACAAGCCAGGTGTCGAATATAAATAAGTCTTACATAGCATATGTCTCGATGGACGATAATAAGTTCATAATATGTAAATAAAACAACAGCGGCATATAAATCTTGTGGACTCCGTCACAGGCGTTGTCCGGGGGACTGCATGAACCTAGAATCCTTATTCGGGTCCAAAGTCTTGGTCATTGAACACCACATCATCCCCTTGATCTGAGCAGCAATTTAAACCAACAAATATGCAAGTTTGAGTACCGTTGGTACTCAGCAAGTGTGGGAAAGTTATGTCATGCATGGCTAGAGCAAGGAGAGGTTGAACTCATGGTTAAAGCACTACGCAATTAATACCTCTCACCTTAGCTTATTAAGCACCTACATTACTACATAGGTGAAATGGTCCCAATCTCCCAATCCATCATCAAAATCAAGTAACCATAACATCATATCCAATGTCAAGCTCCCCGCTCAACATCCTCATCTTCCAAGCTCATCATCCTCTAATCATGAATTAGTCCAAGCCGCTCTTGACCGTGAGCACGGCTATCATGACAGTTTTGACTCTGCAGAGTTTGCACCACTGTACCCACATGTAGTGATTTCATCCCCCGTTGCCGGGTGGACTAAAAGAACCTCCATTATGCCAGTGGCCACAAACCCCATTCACACTTCCCAGATGTGTAGCCAGGAGATCACTACGAAGCCTTTACAAAGGGATTCCCGACGAGCGTGGGGCACATAGCAAAAGAAAACAACAATCCATAAGACATAGTTCACACTTTCACTTCATACAAACCACACATACATTCCTATGAAATTCATTCACATTTCTAGGTGTTGTGGTTACTCTACATGTGTTGATTTTTGGCCTACATGCACTTTTAAACATATGTATATGATTTCTAACTTTTGTATTCAGATTTCTGTTTGCACACTATACATGAGTTTCTAATTTGAACAAATCCTTTAGATTTGATTAATACACTTCTTAGCCACAAAGTTTGCATGAAAGGCAATTCCCTACTCCAAATAGGTTTTCAGATCTTCTACAAAATCCTAAATTGAAGCTTTTGGATTTGGAGACTTCATTTATCATCTTCTAATTATACATACCTATTTTCCTATATTTTTCAGATTTATTTTCCTATGCCTAAAAGTGAGTTTTAATATTAAATAGTAGGACATATCATCTAAACAGAATAGGTTCTGATCTAAAATATTAAATAATATATTTTTCAACTTCTCCCCTGATGTGAACTAATTTAAATTTATTTTATCAGTTTTCAGAATTATTTCCTAGCCTAAAAATGGGTTTCTAAAACTAATAAATATGAACAACATTTAGAGAGATTTCATTTCAGCCTAAAATCTATTTTTGACTCATTCTAAAGTTTTCCAAGTGCTAGGAGAGTTTAAATTTTAATTTGCACATGTGTTTGCCTTACCTTTTAAATTTAAATCCTAGTCACATATTCAAGTTTCTAAATTTAATATCATATAGGGTTAAAAAGGTAAATCCACCCTACTGCAGGGTCTAATTTTCTATTTCATAAATTTCCAGGGGTCTATCTACACATAACAGAGGGGTTTTCCTAATTTTTATTAAGTCAAGGGGCTAAAGCTGATTTTTAAATGAATTTACACGAATTTCTGAAGTTCCAGGGGCTAGATCAAAAGTTTCCGGGGCTAGCTTGTGTTTTCCGAGATCCCCAGGGGGTAGCGCGTAAGAATCCCGACCTTTATAATGAGGGGCTGAGACCGTCCGATTTAAAATAGACGGCTCAGATTAGATCGCCGAACGGGTACGCGCGGGTTTTAATTCTACCGTGCGATTTAAAATAGACGGCCCTCAAGGGGCCACGTCGCCCTAGCCAGAGCCAGCCCCGCCGCGTGGCAGCGGGGGGTGGTGATCTCGCCGGAGCAGCCTCGGCTTTTGCCGCTACATGTTAGAACTCGCATCTTTTTGCATGGATCGGCTGCGGAGGGGTAGGGGATGCTCACCGAGGCGTACGGGACTAGAAATCGGCTGGGGGCGCGGGTTTCCGGAGTTCGGTTGCGATCGGGCGCGGGGGGGGGGGGGGGGGGGGAGTCCGGGACGGTTGGCGCACGGGAGGTGAGGGATGACACGCGGCCCCGCGTGTCAGTGAGAGGGAGAGAGGGGGCGCGCGGTCTTGGGCTGGCGCGGGGGAATTGGGTCGGCTGGTGGGTTTCGGCCCACTGGCCGGTTGGGTTTTTCTTTTTCTTCAGGCATCCTTAGACTTTTCTTGAGCTGTGACACATGGAATACATCGTGCACATCTGATAGGTGAGCCGGTAGTTCGAGTTGATATGCCACTTCGCCTTTCCTCTCCAGAATCTGAAAGGGTCCGATGTATCGAGGTGATAACTTCCCTTTCACCTTGAACCGACGAAGTCCTCGGATAGGGGACACCTTGAGATAGACATAGTCCCCCACGTTGAAAATGAGCTCTCTTCTCCGTACATCAGCATAGCTATTTTGTCAGGTCTGTGCTATCCTCAAGTTGTTGCGGATTTCCCTCACTTTCGCCTCGGCTTCTTGTAGTACCTCGGGCCCAAACACTTTACTTTCCCCTGTTTGGTTCCAAAATAGTGGAGTTCTGCACTTCCTCCCATACAAAGCCTCAAATGGTGACATCTTCATACTAGCCTGATAGCTGTTGTTATAGGAGAACTCCGCATACGGTAAGTTCTTATCCCAACTCCTATTGTTCTTGAGCGCACACGCTCTCAGCATATCCTCAAGGATCTGATTGGTTCTTTCCGGCTGCCCATCAGTCTGGGGGTGATAGGCAGAACTAAAATTTAGATGAGTTCCCATGGTTTCATGTAACTTCTGCCAGAACCTTGAGGTGAACTGTGTCCCTCGATCTGACACTATCTTCTTTGGCACTCCATGGAAACACACGATTCTTGACATGTACAATTCTGCCAACTTGGATCCGCTGTAGTTTTCTTTCACGAGGATGAAATGAGCTACCTTGGTTAGCCTGTCGATGATGACCCATATCGAATCATATCTAGATTGGGTTCTGGGTAGTCCCACTATGAAGTCCGTACCTATTTCTTCCCATTTCCATTCGGGCACTTTGAGTGGTTGCAATAGGCCCGCGCGTCATTGATGTTCTGCTTTCACCAACTGACATGTGTCACATAGGGCAACATGTTCCGCGACATCTCGCTTCATGCCATACCACCAATACCTGCTCTTGAGGTCATGATACATCTTTGTACTCCCAGGATGAATGGAATAGTCGGAATCATGAGCCTCCTTCAAAATCAATTCACGGATCTCCTTCACTTCAGGCACACAGATTCTTTTCCCGTGCCACACCGTACCTTGTTCATCCTCTCTGAACCCAGGGGCTTTATTATCCTTGATGAGTTCTCTAATCTCTTGTATCTTCTCGTCATTCTTCTGACCGTTGCGTATGTCTTGCTCTAATGTGGAGTCCACTTCCATGGCGATGGCCTCACCACAATTCACCAGACATAGATTGAGTTTTATAACCTCTTCCTTCAATTCTGTAGGCATGTCCTTTAAGCTCATCCTATTGACCTGGACCATCAGGCTTAAAGCATCCGCCACGACGTTCGCTTTCCCAGGATGATAGTTGATGCCCACATCAAAGTCGTTGATTAGCTCTAACCATCTCCTTTCTCTGAGGTTGAGATCTGGCTGTGTGAAAATGTAAATTAAGCTCTTATGATCCGTATATATCTCTGTCCTCTTTCCCATCAAGTAATGCCGCCAAATCTTCAACGCATGTACCACTGCGGCTAGCTCTAGGTCATGCGTAGGATAGTTCTTCTCGTGTTTCCGGAGCTGCCGGGACGCGTAGGCCACGACATGCCCCTCTTGCATGAGAACACATCCCAACCCGTTTCCAGAGGCATCGCAGTACACCGAAAAGTTCTTCTGCATATCTGGCATAACTAGCACTGGGGCTGTTGTCAATCTTTTCTTCAGCTCTTGAAAACTCGTCTCGCACTGCGGTATCCATGTGAATGTGATTCCCTTCTCCAACAATTTGGTGAGGGGTCTCGAAATCTTGGAGAAACCCTCGATAAACCGTCGATAATACCCAGCCAATCCTAAGAAGCTTCAAACTTCCCCGACATTCTCAGGGGTCCTCCACTTCTGTACATCCTCGATCTTGGCAGGATCTACGGATATTCCTCCCTCCGAGATTATATGTCCTAAGAAGGGAACTCTCTTCAACCGAAATTCACACTTGCTCAGCTTGGCATATAGTTGGTGTTCTCTCAGCTTTTGTAACACCAACCTTAGATGTCCCTCATGTTCTTCTTCATCTTTGGAGAAGACGAGAATGTCATCAATGAAAACCACCATAAATTTGTCCAGATATTCCAATAATACCTTGTTCATGAGATACATGAAGTATGCTGGGGCATTAGTTAGTCCGAAAGGCATGACGGTGTATTCATACAGTATGTACCGAGATACGAAAGCTGTCTTTGGAATATCAGTTTGCCTTATCTTAAGTTGGTGGTATCCCGACCTGAGATCAATTTCCAGAACACACAAGCTCCCCTCAACTGATCAAACAAGTCTTCAATGCGGGGTAATGGGTACTTGTTCTTGATGGTTACTTCATTCAACGCAAGGTAGTCTACGCATAACCTTTGGGTCCCGTCTTTCTTGGGCACAAATATCACTGGAGCTCCCCATGGTGAGGAACTAGGATGAATATCCCCCTCCTCCGTCAATTCCCCTATATGCTCCTTGAGCTCTTCCAGCTGTTTGGAATCCATCCGATAAGGCCTCTTGTATATTGGAGCTGTTCCAGGCGCTAGCTCAATCGCGAATTCCACTTCACGATCGGGGGGCATACCTGGCAACTCCTCCAGAAAAACATATGGATATTCCCTGATGATCCTGATCTCCTCCACTTCCACCTCGACGTGATTGAGTTTAAGGTCCCTCCTAGGTTCTTGTGCAGTTATGAACTTCACTCTTGTGCCACTAGGGTGAGTTAGTTCCACCGTTCTTGTCGAACAATGGATGATTCCCCTGTGTTTGGACAACCAATCCATACCCAAAATAATATCTATCCCTTGTGAGTCTATCACTATGAGGTTTGCAGTAAATACTACCCCATTAATGTCTAGATTCACCTTGGGACACACTTGTCTTGTCCTTATTTCTCCCCCTGGAGAGTTCACTGCTAGCATATGGTTCATTTGTGTTGTTGCTAGATCATGCCTCTTAACAAACCCTTGAGCAATGAACGAGTGGGTAGCACCAGAATCAAACAACAGGGTTGCAATGTGTAAATTGGCAGGAAGCTTACTAATTACCACGTCAGGTGCCTCTTGCGCTTCCTCCATGGTCACGTGGTTCACCCGTCCTCGCATCACATTCTGCTGTTGTGGCTGCATGGGCTTCTTCTTTGGGCACTTATGGGCGTAGTGCCCCACTTCACCACATTTGAAGCATTGCACCCCAACCTTAGGTGCCTGGCCTTTGTTGTCTTGGGGTTTGTTCTGTGGTCCTTGCACTGCTGGTCGAGGTTGGTATGTGGGGCGAGGCTGCTGTACAAACTGACGCTGCGGCTGTGCTGGTGCTGACGGAGGCCTGAAATTCGGGTTGTACCCTCTAGGTGCTGAGTAGGGTACCACAGCACGGCTCGTCGGCACTGCAGGTTGCTGCATCAGACGTGGGCGTGTGTTGCTACCTGAGGCTTGGTGTGACCACCCCGCCTTCCTCTTGTTTTCATTCTCCAAGGCCTTCAGCTTCCTCTCCACAACAAATGCTCTGTCTACCATCTTTTGGAAGCTCTCATACTCTTTGGAGGACATTGCACACTGCATTTCCGCAGTAAGTCCTTCCACAAAGCAGTCCTATTTCTGCTCATCAGTTTCGATGTCCCGTGGTGCATAACGGGATAGTTGGGTGAACTTAGTGAGGTATTCCCTCACAGTCATGTTTCCTTGCTGCAGTCCTAAGAACTCCTTTCTCTTGTTTTTGAGTTCATCCCTTGGTATGTAATGGTTGCCGAAACTGCGCTTGAACTCTACCCAAGTGATGTTCTCGGGGTCATGATGGGCTGCCACGTAAGCGGTCCACCAATCAGCAGCTGGTCCATGCAATTGTTGAGAGGCAAACAGCACCCTCTCATACCCTTGGCATTGTATGATCCTCATCTTGCTCTCAATGGTCTTTAGCTAGTCATCTGCCTCCAGAGGTTCAACAGCACTTGCAAACATTGGTAGTTGAGTCCCCAGAAATTCACTCAACCTTAGTTGGCGTGGTGCAGCTGGTGGAGGTGGAGCTTGGTGCAAGTTGGCCACCACTTGAGTTAGGCTCTGGATGAGCTGATTCTGATTTTCAAGCATTTGGTGGATAGGATCAGCTCCTTCACGGCCACCACCCCTGTCTTGTCCTCCAGAAAGATGAGGGTTGCCGGCCTCATCGTTGTTGTTGGCGGGGTTGGCACCACGACCCTTTCCTCTTCCAGCCATCTATCATGATCAACCAAATGTTAACTTAAAGCACTACGTATTAACCTCCCAAATTGCTTGTTTAAACTTAAACTTTTGAGGCCTTATTATATTAACATTTTCTGAGGGTTTCACGTAGATTTTTGGGAGTCACGTCTCACGCGAAAATAAATGCACTCTTAATTCATAGGGGTTCACACATCAAAGCAAAGCAACCTAAAGACGAGGTTGTGGACAAATGCCCATGGCTTCCACAACTCACGTCACACACCAAACATTAACACACAATTAACTAAGGTATTGACTCGACTACTCGATAACCTGCTGAACTAAGGGAAAGGACTCTACACGACTCGTATCACTCAGCTGGCTCCTCAGGGTCTTCCTCATTATTGCAGCTGCCCTCTGATTCCGTTTTGGGTGGGGAAACTGCTGGTGGAGAAGTCCGGCGACGCCTGCTCGCCCGGCGGTCTGGGGAGTCAGGAGTCCATGTGTCATTCATGGTGACACACAGTTCATTCCCATCTCCCCTTTCTCTTGCCCTCAAGCTGGCGCGAAGCAATGCCTCAGTCCCCTTCAGGGTGTCATGAACATCCTGAAGCTCCTGCTGACACTCATGCAGTCGAGTGCTGAGCATAGCAGCATCCTCCAAGCACAGGTCCATGTGCTCATGGGAAGTCCCCTGCTGCGCTGGCGCATACTTGTACTCTGCTGTACCACACTCACGCTGGAGGACATACATGTACTCAGTCCTATGCAGGTGGTGATGCTTTATGTCACTCTGGCAGGTGATGGCCTCCCAGGTGACATCCTTCTTAGCATCGACCTGTGTCGCCCGACAAGCTGGGGAGCGGTGGATCCTGAGCAGCTGATTTTCATGGATAATCCTCATTTCTGAACTCCATTCTTCCCACTTCTCACGGATGGTCCGGGTGGACCTGTAGTGTATGATTAGCTTGCCCGTATTGCCGGCAGCGTGGAGCATACGCCGAAGACGGCGCAACAAGCCTCCTACTGCCAATCCGTAGGAGTGGTACGTCACCGGACGGTTCTCCTCTCTCAAGACAAGGGCAACTACAGGAACTCTCCCTCCGGTGGACTTGCGGGCGGTGCGAATCATGCGAACCATCTAAAACATAAAGCATTTAAAATTAAGTTAGATAAGAGTTAAACAAAAATTGTATTTTGAATAAAAGTTGGGGTAAGATGAATAAAGTGACCCCATTAAATAACACCTTCAAGCCACACTTTTGTAAAATAGTTTTTAAGAAAATAGGGTCCTTAAATACGTCCGTTTCTACCTAGGTCCATGTTCCTACGGGCAACCTTGGCTCTGATACCACTTTCTGTCACACCCGGTTTCTCCGAAGAACAACCGAGTGAATATCACATGTATGCCAGGATCATTTTCTCATACATGTGATGACAAATAGTGAAGCATCATTTATTACAAGCCAGGTGTCGAATATAAATAAGTCTTACATAGCATATGTCTCGATGGACGATAATAAGTTCATAATATGTAAATAAAATAGCAGCGGCATATAAATCTTGTGGACTCCGTCACAGGCGTTGCCCGGGGGACTCTATGAACCTAGAATCCTTATTCGGGTCCGAAGTCTTGGTCATTGAACACCACATCATCCCCTTGACCTGAGCAGCAATTTAAACCAACAAATATGCAAGTTTGAGTACCGTTGGTACTCAGCAAGTGTGGGAAAGTTATGTCATGCATGGCTAGAGCAACGAGAGGTTGAACTCATGGTTAAAGCACTACGCAATTAATACCTCTCACCTTAGCTTATTAAGCACCTACATTACTACATAGGTGAAATGGTCCCAATCTCCCAACTCATCATCAAAATCAAGTAACCATAACATCATATCCAATGTCAAGCTCCCCACTCAACATCCTCATCTTCCAAGCTCATCATCCTCTAATCATGAATAAGTACAAGCCGCTCTTGACAGTGAGCATGGCTGTCATGACAGTTTTGACTCTGCAGAGTTTGCACCATTGTACCCACATGTAGTGATTTCATCCCCCGTTGCCGGGTGGACTAAAAGAACCTCCATTATGCCAGTGGCCACGAACCACATTCACACTTCCCAGGTGTGTAGCCAGGAGATCACTACGAAGCCTTTACAAAGGGATTCCCGACGAGCATGGGCCCACTGAGGTTTCACCCCTAACAGCATACAAGAGGCTCCAACCCCGCTGCAGTGGCCCCCTCTTGAGCCTTGCGGTTCATATGGTAGTCCAGCTGACACCTATTCCCCGCACCATCCAACACACCCATACTACGCCGGGGATACACCTAATTAATTGACCAAGCTGCCCCATCTCAGCATGTGGTTGGCACGGTAAAGCCAGGTTACATGCTCCATGAACCGGTCCTTCGGGTCTAGGCAAGTACAAAACACAAACCAGAGTCTCGTGCACCCAGCACCAACCAAATCATCTAACTTGCCTCGATCCCTATCTCTACATAACTCATAATATCTCATTCAAGAGCAAGGTAAATAAGTTGATGATCTCATATCCCACTTATCCCATTCTAAGCATGGCTAAGCATAAGCATATAAATAAATGACATGATAAAATAAATCCCAACTCAAGCTACAAGGAAACAAGGTAGTGCAATTCTAGGGAAACTTCCTAGCATGGGTTTCATATTTCAATTGACAATGCAAATAATTCTATCTACACATCCTATTATAGGATCAAAGTGGTCAAGGACACTTGCCTTCTTCCTGCTGCTCTGGGAATGGAAAATCTTGGTCTTGGAAGGGGAGAACTTGCTCTGGGGCAGGTTCTGCTCATGCCAATGCACATAGCAAAAGAAAACAACAATCCATATGACATAGTTCACACTTTCACTTCATACAAACCACACATACATACCTATGAAAGTCATTCACATTTCTAGGTGTTGTGGTTACTCTACATGTGTTGATTTTTGGCCTACATGCACTTTTAAACATATGTATATGATTTCTAACTTTTGTATTCAGATTTCTGTTTGCACACTATACATGAGTTTCTAATTTGAACAAATCCTTTAGATTTGATTAATACACTTCTTAGCCACAAATTTTGCATGAAAGGCAATTCCCTACTCCAAATAGGTTTTCAGATCTTCTACAAAATCCTAAATTGAAGCTTTTGGATTTGGAGACTTCATTTATCATTTTCTAATTATACATACCTATTTTCCTATATTTTTCAGATTTATTTTCCTATGCCTAAAAGTGAGTTTTAATATTAAATAGTAGGACATATCATCTAAACAGAATAGGTTCTGATCTAAAATATTAAATAATATATTTTTGAACTTCTCCCCTGATGTGAACTAATTTAAATTTATTTTATCAGTTTTCAGAATTATTTCCTAGCCTAAAAATGTGTTTCTAAAACTAATAAATATGAACAACATTTAGAGAGATTTCATTTCAGCCTAAAATCTATTTTTAACTCATTCTAAAGTTTTCCAAGTGCTAGGAGAGTTTAAATTTGAATTTGCGCATGTGTTTGCCTTACCTTTTAAGTTTAAATCCTAGTCACATATTCAAATTTCTAAATTTAATATCATATAGGGTTAAAAGGTAAATCCACCCTACTGCAGGGTCTAATTTGCTATTTCATAAATTTCCAGCGGTCTATCTACACATAACAGAGGGGTTTTCCTAATCTTTATTAAGTCTAGGGGCTAAAACTGATTTTTAAATGAATTTACACGAATTTCTGAAGTTCCAGGGGCTAGATCAGAAGTTTCCAGGGCTAGCTCGTGTTTTCCGAGATCCCCAGGGGGTAGCGCGTAAGAATCCCGACTTTTATAACGCGGGGCTGATGTGGACCGTCCGATTTAAAATAGACGACTCAAATTAGATCGCCGAACCGGTACGCGTGGGTTTTAATTCTACCGTGCGATTTAAAATAGACGGCCCTCAAGGGGCCACGTCGCCCTGGCCAGAGCCAGCCCGCGCGCGCGGTGACGCGCGGCGGCGGGGGGTGGCGATCTCGCTGGCGCAGCCTCGGCTTTTGCCGCTACACGTTAGAACTCGCATCTTTTTGCATGGATCGGCTGCGGAGGGGTAGGGGATGCTCACCGAGGGGTTTTCCAGCACTCGAAGGCCCTGGAAGTCGGTCGGCGGCGAGCTTCAACGGCGATGATCTTCGGTGCACGTCAAGGGGGGGGGGGGCGTTGGGGCGCAAGACACGTCGTTTCCTTCACCTGCAGGGCTCCCCGGCGGCGGTGGAACGTGATCACATGTTAGATCAGGGAATTTGAGCAAGGACCGAAAGATATCGGCTGTAGAAACTTCGGTTCTCACCGGAGAGAAGAACATCCGATCGGAGGGGGGGGGGGGAAACAGGGCAATTGTCGGCGTTTAAATAGGCGAGGGAGGGCGGCGGTCTGTTGGGATCGAGTTGGAGGCGTACGGGACCAGAAATCGGCTGGGGACGCGGGTTTCCGGAGTTCGGTTGTGATCGGGCGCGGGTGGGAAAGTCCGGGTCGGTTGGCGCGCGGGAGGTGAGGGATGACACGCGGGCCCCGCGTGTCAGTGAGAGGGAGAGAGGGGGCGCGCGGCCTCGGGCTGGCGCGGGGGAATTGGGCCGGCTGGTGGGTTTCGGCCCACTGGCCGGTTGGGTTTTTCTTTTTCTTTTTCTTTTCTGTTTTGGTTTGAATTTGAATTCCAGTTTGAATTTGAATTTCTGCACCACATGCAATACGTCCAAAAAAATTTAAATTCCCCTCTTTAGCAGGTTTTGGGGTTTTACAGCTTAGTACCCAAAGTTGCTTTCATCTGCTCCCAGAAACGAGCCATGAACAGTGCTCCTCGATCTGAGATTATAGTCTTGGGTACTCCATGCATGCATAAGATTCTTGCAATGTTCAACTCCGCGTACTTGCTGGCATGGAAATATGTATGCACGGGAATGAAGTGAGCCAACTTGGTTAACCGGTCAACAGTTACCCAAATTGAATCATGCTTGTTGGAAGTCAGAGGTAATCCAACAATGAAATCTATGCTCACATCTTTCCACTTCCATGCTGTAATTTCAGGGGTTGCAACAGCCCTGATTTTTTCATGTGATCTGCTTTCACTCGTCTACACGTATCACAATCAGATACGTACTTAGCCACTTCCCGCTTCATCGGTGTCCACCAAAATTTTCTTTTCAAATCTTGGTACATTTTGTTGCTGCCTGGATGAATGGAGAATTTAGACACGTGAGCTTCATCAAGGATCTTCTTTCTCAGCTACATATTCCGGGGTACGACTATGCGGTCATTGAACCACAACATCCCCTCATCATCATTCCAGAAACATTTGATATCCTCGCTGTCAATCCGTCTCCGGAGATGTGCCATGCCCTTGTCAACTTTCTGAGCTGCGATGATATCCTCCCTAATGGTAGGGATGAGAGCAAGGTTGTAGAGTGATCCATATGGAACCAAGTATAAACTCGGCTCCCCTCTTCCATCGGTGTAATGGTAAGGTTATGGACATGTGATTTCTGACTCAGCGCGTCGGCAACCACATTCGCTTTCACGGGGTGGTAATGAATCTCAATCTCATAGTCTTTCATTAGTTCTGACCACCTCCTTTGCCTCATATTCAGCTCCTTCTGGGTGAAGATATATTTTAATCTCTTGTGGTCAGTGTAGAGATGCATCAAATTCCCTAGGAGATAGTGCCTCCACATTTTCAGTGCCAAAACCACAGCAGCAAGCTCAAGATCATGAGTCGGATAGTGCTGCTCATGGTTTTGGAGTTGGCATGAGCCATACGCGACCACACGTCCTTCTTGCATCAACACACAGCTGAGCCCGATACCAGACGCATCACAATATACGTCGAAAGGCTTGGTCGTATCCGGTTGAGCTAAGACCGGGGCTGTTGTGAGATGCTTCATCAATGCTTGGAATGCTCCTTCATATGCTGAGTTCCAAACATATATTGTTCCCTTCTTCAATAATTCTGTCATCGGCTTAGCAAGCTTGGAGAAGCTTGGGATGAATCTCCAGTAATATCCCGCTAAACAGAGAAAGCTTCTGACTTCATGGACAGAAGTGGGGGCTTTCCGTTTCAGCACTTGTTCAATTTTGCTTGGGTCAACCGAAATGCCTTCTGCTGAGATGATATGTCCCAAAAATGGCACTTGGCTGATGCAAAACTCGCATTTGCTGAACTTGGCATGTAGCTTATGGTCATGCAAGCGTTGAAGAATGATTCACAAGTGTTCGGCGTGTTCTGCTTCTGAATTGGAGTAAACCAAGATATCATCAATGAACACCACGACAAACTTGTCGAGCTCTGGCATGAACACCGAGTTCATAAGTACATGAAATGTGCCGGAGCATTGGTGAGACCAAAAGACATGACGAGATATTCATATAGGCCATATCTCATTGAGAAGGGCATCTTCAGGATATCCTCCGCCCGGATTTTTATTTGATGATACCCGGAACGAAGGTCCATCTTGGAGAACACACTTTCACCCACAAGCTGATCAAACAAGATGTCAATGCGGGGCAGTGGATATTTGTTCGTGATGGTGACGGCGTTGAGCGGCCGGTAATCCACACACAGTCTCAAGGTTTCATCCTTCTTCTTAACAAACAGCGCCGAGCATCCCCAAGGCGAGGAACTTGGCCTAATGAAACCCTTGCTCAACAAGTCATTGAGCTGTTCTTTCAACTCGCCAGCTCATTCGGAGCCATTTTGTACTGTCTCCGTGATATTGGTGTAGTCCTGGTGCATGTTCATTCTTGAACTCCATATCCTGTGCAGGGGGCATGCCCGGGAGATCATCTGGGAACACGTCGGGGTACTCTCAGACTACAGGGATGTCCTCTAACTTGGGAGCTTGAGTATGATAGGCGGCTGAAACTTCCGGGACTGGATTGTCTAGTATGAGGGACTGCGGACGGTGGAGTGGTGAGTTGAGATGAACCGTCCGTGATAATGTTTCTAGGACAGTGCCATGGTAACTTAACCATGACATCCCTAAGATTGCATCAATCTTCTGTCCCTCAAGAATAATCAGTAGTGGGATCTATCTTCCCACCTAAGCATAGTGGTGCTTTGGGAATCATCATATTTGCTGAAATATTCCCTCCCGGCGAGCAGATCATATAAGAGCACTCGGTTGGAAAGACTTCCAGTTGATGCTTAACCACATATGATGCACTTATGAAGTTGTGGGTTGCACCAGAATCAAATAAAATGATGATTGCTTGATCGTTGAGAGTGAACGTACCCGCCAGCAAGTTTTCTCCCTCCGGGGCGTCCTCATTGTCAAGGTTGCAAACTCCCGCGGTTCGCTAACCTCCCTTCTTGACCGGAGGTCGGCCTCGAGCACTGCCCTGATATTGGGCTTGCCCGCTGCTTTGCTGTCCCTGAGGACAGTCCTTCGAGAAATGACCCGCCTGGCCACATGTGTAGCAAGGCGGTCCTCCGCTGACCGGCGGACGGAATCCCGTGTCGCGTTGTGGCGGTGGAAACGCCCGGGGTACCATCTGCTGCTGCTGTTGCGGTCGTGGTGGTAGCATCGGTGGTCGGAACGGGGGTGGCTCAAAAGAACGACCCCCAAACTGCTGAGGTCGCGCCGGTGGATGCCATTGCTGACCATACGTTTGTCTGATACACCATGCGGTATTTTTGAGGAGCTCCACCCATGCTACTTGGTGGAGCGCTTCGCTTTCGCTGCTCAGCCGCCAGTTCCCGCTGAGCATCCTCTTGCATAATCGCAGCGTTGACGAGGTCGTTGAAAGTGCCGCAATTGCATTGCACGAGATGCGTCTTCATCTCGGGATTTAACCCCTGATAGAATTGCTCTTGCTTCCTCTCCTCGGTGGAGACATAATCTGACGCGTACTGCGCTAGATGGTTGAACGCACGCCTCCCGCCTTGCCTCAGCTCCAAGAATTATTGGAACTTCCTCTTCATTATCCCGGGAGGTATATGATAGGCGCGGAACGCCTCCCTGAATTCTTGCCATTCGACGGCATGGCCAGCGGGTAGTGAGGCGACATAGTTCTCCCACCACACACCGGCGGCACTGTGAATCTGCTGCGCCGCGAAGAGAGTTTTCTGTCGCTCCGTGCATTGGAGCAGCCCGAACTTGGACTCGAGCGTCCGCAGCCAGTTGTCTGCCTCCAGTGGTTCTGCCGCTTCGGTGAACACCGTAGGATGCGTACTCATGAAATCCGAGTAGGTAATGACATGGGGCTCTTGACGCCCCCCCCCCCCCGCCTGGGACATATTCTGCATGATCGTGCATGGCGGGTCGGTCTGCTCCTCACGAGGGCCCACCAGCGCCAAGATCACATCGGCTAGTGTAAGCGGAGGCGGCAGTGGTGGTTGTTGCTGTGGGGTGTTGTCGTAGGAAGGTGGCTGGGAGTCATCACCCCCTTGCTTACTAGAGCCCCCGACCTCGTGCGTGGCCCCGAGTACGAACCATCTGCAACCATACGACAATAAAATCAGCCCCATAGCATACTCCATGCAGTCAAATAAAATAGGAGTAAAAACATAATGACAGTAAACATGCGATACATCTCGCACATGGATAATGTAATAACTTTGCACAAGCTACACCATTGTGACGCCCTCAATTCTGTGGAAAACCACGAAACCGAGAACTAATGCATATGTGTGCCCAGGATGTTCATCACACATACACATATGTTCCACAAACTGAATTTCAGAATATATATATCCACGAATAACAAAGTTTATTACAATGTCTCATGAGTCTTGGACTCATGCTCACAGCGGAAGTCTTTATTTCTATGCAGCGGAAGTCTTTATTCTAATGCAGAAGCAATTTAACTAACGCGGAAGCAAATCTAAGAAGTAATTTCTTCATCTCTATCTCATACCCACAGGCAAGGTTGAGAACAGATCACACGCCTAATGCTCCATTTGGTCTTCATAGTAGTCTTCTCCTTCTGCTGATGATGAAATAATAATGCAAGTTTGAGTACAATGATGTACTCAGCAAGTGCGGGAAAATATGATATTTAGCTCATAGCAAGGTAGGTATAAAAAGGCTCATTTGCAGAAAAGCAAAGTTATCACGATAAAACAGCGACTTATCTTTAAGTGAATGTAATCCCAGCATGCATTAAAATACCAAACATACCTCCGTCATGTTCATAACCAGTCATTAATCAACCTCATTCTCGCTCACGAATACCTCCTCGTATTCGCTACCATCTCACGAATACCATTCTGTATTTGCTACAATTTCATCTCATAAAACAACTTCGTCTCCCACCGAGACCAACCTTGTTGCCATGACTCAACAGTCATGCAACCATCTTATCAAAATAAGAGATTACAAAATAGCCTTTACAAAGGGGCTACTAGATGTATGGACTCACTAAGGTTTCACCGGCAGGCTAGAAAATCCAATTCTCCCACCCACGGTCCCCCTCTTGTGCCATGCAGTTCCCAGGGCAGTCCTCACTCGACTCCCATTCCCCGCGCCTTCCATAGTCCATAACAATCTAGCAACTTACCTAATTACTCAGCTAAGCCGCACCCATACTTGGCCTTGTGGTGGCACTGTTATCCTGCCATATGCATGCATGAACCGGTCCTTAGATCTACGGGAAGTAAACCACCATCTCATGCTACCTCATTCACAAACCCAGGCTTGCCTAGATCTCCCTCCGATCCATGTTCATTAACAACATCAGTTTCCTCATTATCATTATGAGTGCAGTTAGCTAGACACATCTATCTCGCTTCCCAATCCCATGGACTCAGCGAAGCATAAAAGTAAAAACCATACCCGACTCGTAAACATCCCTGGCGACAAGGGTGGTTTAACCAAAGCTAGTAAACTCCTATAAAAAGGTTTCCCATCATGTTTGACTCAGCACACACACCTTTTTGCAAAACAAAACAGTTTTTCCCAAAACATAGGATCAATATGGTCAAGGAGCACTTGCCTTGTTCTTGCGGTTCTGGTGGCTCTTGGATCCTATGATCAGTTTTATTAGATCGTGTTCTCGCAAGGCTTTATGATGAACAGGGGTGTTCGGATCAGATGTGGACGTGGCGATGACCTTGTCTTTAGATCAACCAGATCAACAAGTGATCTGCCCACGAGAAAGCTTCTGTTCAAAAGGAATCAAAGAATAGATGCAAAGAAAACACGATGATGTCGTAAGGTGGTATTGGAGACCTACCTTACGTCCTTCTCGGTCTCGGGGTCCTTCTCTGACCAGACAAATCATTGGGGCTCTCTTCCGGCGATCTTCCTCGACTGAACTCCGGCGATGGGCTTACTCGGCGAGTTGGGGCTAGGGCTCTAAGTCGTCGGCTCAGGTGTTGGAAAAGAAGTTCGTGGTTTCGGCCAATGGTTCTGGGTTCTATTTATAATCGGGAAGAGAAGAGTCCTATTCTGATTGGATTCCGAATAAGAGTCCTATTCAGATCGTCACTGAATCCTAACATCTTATCTTTAGTTGATTTGGTGCGGTAACATTGTTGAATTCAGGTCGGTTTCTTCTCCGTACCGATATTTCTATGCGTACAGAATCCAAAACCGTTTCAGAACTCGTTACCTTCTCGGTGATGAGCTCTGGAAGCTCCACGTGTCCATCGGGCCTGGTCTCTCCTTTTCCGCAGAGACGAGCTCCAGTGGTGCCGCGTGTCAAGCGAGTGAGACCTCCCTCTCCTTTGGAGGTGAGCTCCGCGTGCGCCACGTATCCTGGCGGTCGGGACCTCCTCTCTTATTCTAAGGTGGCTCCGCACACGCCACGTGTCAGTGCCGGACCTTTCCTCTCTCCGGAGGTAGCTCCAGCGCCAGACCTCCTTTCCTCTCAGAGACGAGCTCCGAGGTTAACACGTGTCCAGCAGTGATGAACCTCCTGGAGAAAAGCTCCTGTGGCGACACGTGTCCGATAGAACCGGACCTCTCGGAGGTGAGCTCCGAGATTGACACGTATCCAGCACGACTGGTCCTCTGATTCCCGTGGTGACTAGCTCCGAAGGTGACATGTGTCCTGCGGAAATGCCTTTGCTTCTTCCGCAGAGGCTAGCTCCGGGGCAAAACGTGTCCCACAGGGTCGGACCTCTCCCCCTTTGCGGAGATGAGCCCCGAGCCTGCCACGTAGCCATTTTAGCGACGGACCTCTCCCCACTTTGCAGGGATGAGCCCCGAGTCTGCCACCTAGCCATTTTAGCGGCGGACCTCTCCCCACTTTGCAGGGATGAGCTCCGAATACGACACGTGGCCAGCGGGCCACGGTGAGTTGTATTCGGCGCTCTCGATGAACTGGACTCGGCTATTATTGGCTACCTTTTTGATATTTTTCTCTGTTCCTACTTCCTTCAAAATGTTTTCTCTTCATGGAACGTGAAATATATGCAGAAACCGAAAATGAGGGTGTTACAAATCTACCCCCCCTTAAATTGAATCTCGCCCTCAAGATTCGTTAGTAGGGAATAGATGAGGAAATTCTTCCTTGATGTCTTCTTCACGCTCCCATGTGGCTTCAGCTTCGGTGTGATGGCTCCATTGTACCTTGCACCATCGGATCACTTTGTTCCTGGTGACCCTTTCCTTTACGTCCAAAATTCGGACAGGGTGCTCCGTATAGGTCAGGTCTTCTTGAATTTCAAGCTCTTCCATTGGTATTTATTCCTCTGGTACTCTCAAGCACTTCTTGAGGTGGGATACATGAAACACGTCATGTACGTCGGAGAGGTGCGTTGGGAGCTCTAGTTGATAGGCTACTTCTCCTCGCTTGTCCAAAATTATAAATGGTCCGATGTAGCGAGTTGCTAGCTTGTATTTGACGTTGAAACATCGTTGGCCTCGGATAGGCGATACGTTAAGGTATACGAAGTCTCCTACTTCGAAAGTTAACTTCCTTCGCCTATTGTCCGCGTAGCCTTTCTGTCGTGGCTGAGCAGCCTTTAAGTTCTCCCGAATCGTTTGGACTTGTTTTTCAGCTTCTTGTAGCACTTCGGGTCCAAACACCTGGTTTTCTCCGGTTTCGTTCCAAAACAGCGGTGTTCTACACCGTCTACCGTATAATGCTTCGAAAGGCGACATCTTCAACCCAGCTTGATAGCTGTTGTTATAGGAGAATTCGGCGTATGGTAAACTCCTATCCCAACTACGCCCACGTTTCAAGGCACAAGCTCTAACATGTCCTCCAGAATTTGGTTTGTCCTTTCGGTTTGCCCATCGGTTTGTGGGTGATAGGCGGAGCTAAAATCCAGTTGTGTACCTATAGCTTTCTGCAGCTTCCTCCAGAATCTAGAGGTAAACTGAGAACCTCGATCTGAGACTATCCTCCTCGGGACTCCATGACGGCACACGATCTGCTCCATGTACAACTTGGCTACTTGTGCAACGTTGTAATTGGCCCCTATAGGGAGAAAATGGGCGATTTTCGTCAATCGGTCCATGATAACCCAGATGGAGTCGTAACCCGACTTGAGTACGTGGCAATCCGACGATGAAATCCATACTGATGTCTTCCCATTTCCACTTGGGTACCTTCAAAGGTTGCAACAATCCAGCGGGTCTTTGATGTTCGGCCTTCACCATTGGCATGTGTCGCATAGGGCAATGTATTCGGCTATGTCCCTTTTCATACCATCCCACCAATAACAAGTTTTCAATTCTTTGTACATTTTGGTACTCCCGGGATGTATGGAATAGGGTAAATCATGTGCCTCCTTCAATATCATGTCGCGGAGGTGCTTCACGTTAGGCACACAAATCCTTTTTCCTAGCCAAAGCTTACCCTCCTCATCTTCTTTGAAATCCTTCTCTATTCCTTGTCGGATCCTTTCCTTGATCTCCTTGATCTCCTCATCCGTTGCTTGACCATCTCTTATCTCTTTCTCCAATGAAGAGTGGATCTCCATCATTTCCACGTTGTTCAAAAATCCGAGGTGTAACCGTTCGAACTCCTTACATGGTTTGGGTGATAGCTCCCGAACCGTGAGTTGGTGACATGCTCCCTTTCGGCTCAATGCATCAGCTACTACATTGGCCTTCACGGGGTGATAGTTGATTCCAACATCGTAATCCTTGATGAGTTCCAACCATCGACGTTGCCTCAAATTCAAGTCCGTTTGTGTAAATATGTACTTGAGGCTTTTAAGATCCGTATAGATCTCACATCGATGACCAAGGATATAATGTCTCCAAATCTTTAATGCATGCACTACTGCTGCTAGCTCCAAGTCATGTGTATGATAATTGAGCTTGTGCTTCTTTAATTGTCATGAGGCATAGGCTACCACTTGTCCTTCTTGCATGAGTACACATCCGAGCCCCTGTCTGGATGCGTCACAATATATGTCAAAGCTCTTGCTTACGTCCGGCAATACCAAAACCGGTGCTGTGGTTAGCCTTTTCTTGAGCTCCTCAAAACTTTCTTGGCATGCTGGTGTCCATCGAAAGGCTTTTCCCTTCGTTAGCAACTCCGTCATAGGTTTTGCTACCATAGAGAAGTCTTTGATGAATCTTCGATAGTATCCAGCCATCCCAAGAAAACTTCGAATATCCCTCACGTTTTGCGGCTGGTCCCACTTAAGAACATCTCTCACTTTTCCGCGATCAACCGATATCCATTCTTCGGAGATAATGTGGCCTAGGAACGATATTTCCTTTAGCCAAAATTGACACTTGTTAAGCTTGGCATACAATCGATGTTCACGCATTTTCTGCAAGGTCAATTTCAAATGTTCTTCATGCTCCTCCTCACTTTTTGAATACACCATAATGTCGTCGATGAAAACCACGACGAACTTATCCAGGTACTCCATGAAAAGCTTGTTTATGAGGTACATGAAGTATGCGGGTGCATTTGTTAACCCAAAAGACATGACGGTATATTCATATGAACCATACCGTGTTCGAAAGGCAGTCTTGGGTATATCAGAGGGTTTAATCTTCAGCTAGAAATATCCCGACCGAAGATCAATCTTGGAGAACACTCGGGCTCCTTTCATTTGGTCGAACAGTTCCTCTATACGTGGCAGAGGGTATTTGTTCTTGATTGTTACCTCATTGAGAGACCTATAGTCCACACACATCCTTTGGGTCCTATCCTTCTTGTCTACGAAGAGCACGGGGGCTCCCCATGGTGACGAGCTTGGACGTATAAAACCCTTTTCCAGCTGCTCTTGAATTTGCTTCTTGAGTTCCACTAGTTCATTGACAGGCATCCTATAGGGTCTCTTGGCTATGGGTGCAGTTCCAGGTACCAAATCAATGGCAAACTCAATGTCCCGATCAGGGGGCATACCTGGAAGCTCCTCTGGAAATTCGTCCGGAAATTCTTGAACCACTGGAATGCTGTCCAATGTTGCTCCTCCAACGTGGTTCAAAATTGCCTTTTCAGTAGTTTGTTGGGTTGACTCAAGCTCGACATGGATGCCGTGCTCATTTGTTAATTGCACGCTTCTTTCAGCACATTGGATTGCCCCGTTGTGCTTGCTTAACCAATCCATCCCGAGTATTATGTCAATCCCTTGGGAATCTAAGACAATAAGGTTGGCAAGGAAGTCTACCCCCCTTATTTTAAGGCTTACTTTCGGACATAGCACATTCTAAGTGAGATATGGGTAGGTTATGCTTGGCAACAAACTTGGATGATATGAAGGAATGTGATGCTCCAGAATCAAATAAGATGGTGGCTGGGTTGGAGTTGGCAAGGAACATACCAATTACGATGTCCTCAACCTGTTGTGCTTCCTCAGCAGAGACATGGTTCACGTTGCCGCGAGCATAGTTCTGCTGTCCCCGGTTTCCTTGATTGTGCCCTCCGTTCGGTCGCGGATTCTGTTTGGGCACGTTGCCTTGCTGTCCAGGGCCTCTCCTTGGGCACTGGTTTGCGAAGTGTCCTATTTCCCCGCATGCAAAGCATGCCCTGTTGCCTACGGCAGCAGGTACGTTGGGGCGGGGGTTTTGAACAGGAGCTCCCATGTTAGGTCGGGGCACAGGAGGCATGGGCACACGAGGTGCTGGTGCAACGGGTCGTTGCTGTGGTGGCTGACTAGGGCGGTATGCAGGAGTGGTCGATCCATACTGCGGTGCAGCTGGGGGCATGTACCGAGGTCGTACGTTGCTTCCTTGGGGCTGGTATGGCATCTTCCTCTTGCACTCTCGCTCGATCTCTCGGATCTTGCTTTCAACCACTATAGCCTTGTCAACCAGCTTCTGAAAACTTACGTAGTCATTGTTGAGGAGCTGAACCTGGATCTCATTGTTCAACCCTCTCATGAACAGGTATTTCTTCCTCTGGTCTGAGTTGACGTCTTCGGGGGCATACCGGGACAGTTGTGTGAACTTGTTGAGATACTCATTACACTTCTCTGTCCTTGGCGAAGACCTTTGAACTCCTGTCTCTTGAGCATCATTACACCAGCAGGGATGTAATGAGAGCGGAAACTTTCCTTGAACTCAGTCCAAGTGACCGTCTCCGGGTCGACATGAGCGTTGCTTAGGGCATCCCACCAGTCAGCGGCAGCTCCCATAAGTTGGTGCGATGCAAAGAGAACCTTCTCTCAGTCATTGCACTGCACTATGGCAAGCTTCTTCTCCATGGATTTCAACCAGTCGTCAGCCTCCATGGGGTCGTTAGCTTGAGCAAAGGTGGGTGGTCGAGTCCTCATGAACTCTCCCAACCTGTTATGAGCCGGCGGTGGTGGCGGTGGTGGCACCGGAACAGGGTTGTTGTTGTTGGCCTGCAACTACCCAAAGTTTGGATTATGGTTTGCATAAGTTAGTTCTGCATGGCCATCAACTGTTCCAGATGGTTCTCGCCAGCTCCCGGGTTAACAGGAACTTCCTCGTGACCATCCTCTTGGTTGTCACTGACGTTCCTTCGGCCGGCGTTTCCTCTCACCATCTGTGAGAGAGATCGAAATAGAATAGAAGGTTAGAAAGTTTAGGTAGATTCCCTCAACTATATGCATCAAGGTGAGTTGGACTATATATATATATATATATATATATATATATATATATATATATATATATATATATATATATATATATATATATATATATATGTAAGGGCCTCAGTTTTTGACACCCATTTGTAGTGTTCATCCCCACACCACACACCTCATTTGAGGAAGAATGATGAACACAAATGAAGAGCAAGTAACAATTATCAACATGCTCATTAGGGAACCAACTTACACATTGCAAAAGTGGTATTTTCCCACATGTGATATAGATGGGCTGGACATAGGAAAAGCTCCTACACTTTGCTAAGGATGTCCATGCCAAGTTTCACCCAAATTCAAAACCTTTTTGAGGTCATCTTGGGTATAGATAGGAAGGGGGCAGTTTGAAAACATATTCAAATTCAAACTGTTTTTATACCATGAATTTGAAAGTGGAAGGCATATTCTTACTCAGCACATTTTTGTGAGCTCACACACCAATTTTCACTCCATTTGGAGTTGATCTTGACATGAGCTAAGGGGGAGAAATTCAAACTTTATTTGAATTTCAAACTGAACTTGTGCTGAAATTCATTCAAACCAAACCTCATTTGAACTTTGATCAATTCAAATGGCTCATGGGGGAATAATTTGAATTGCCAAGGGTAGTATGGGGTTCACTGTTTACAACAGTGATTAGAAGTAAATTTCAGAGGTTAAAAGGGAGGGTGGGACCCACATGTCAGCCTCTACTTCAACACAAACCGACTGAGACTTTTCACTCGGGTCGCCGAGCCGCAGCGGTGATCGCCACCGAGGCCAGCCACCGCGCCACCAGCTGCTTGCCCACGCGCAAGCATGAGGCGGTGCAGAGCCTTCTTAAGGCGCCTGCCCCCCTCCTCGGCCGAGGTACCGACGTGTTTTCCCGCAAGAACCCAGCACCGGCCGAAAGTTTCCGCAGTTCGGACTTGATCGGAGAACGCCGATCGCAGCTCCCTCCTTCCACTCCAGAGCCCCAGCAAGGTACTAGAGACCTTCCTCCATCCTCCCCGTTGCTAGAATTCGGTTGAAACCGAGTGATATCGGCTGTGCCGAAAGATCAAACTCGGAACTTGGAACCTACGCACCTCGGGCTCTCGTGGACAGCCCAACCTGGGCGTTGTCACGCCCGAGCCAAGGCACCCTTGGACGCGCGGGTGACCGGTGCTGCTCATCCCCGAGCCACAGCTCGAGTGGTTGCTCACCGGCGGTGAATTTCCACTTTTCCCCTTTCTGTGTGCAGAACGACCTTCGGGTACGATTCTGTTTAATTCATGCTCTAGAAAGGATTAGAGGGCCTCAGGCCACTCCCACCCGAGCTAGACACGGTAACGCACAAGTTGCCTTCACAACCCTGGGCCGAAGAACCTCTGTGCCCGGCGTAATTTAAGGTCTACTAATGGCGGAACGAACGGGGGTATCGAGTGCACGGTGAGGACCTATTTCGGGCCTTCCCCGAGCTGCCTCGAGCTCATGTCGACCTTCTCTGAGGTCCACTGATGCTCCCCGACCGATTTCCCAAGTAGCTGAGGTACTAGGAGAGTCAGCCGACATGGCCGAAGTCATTCCGATATGGCGGCTCGTCGCCGACCATGCTCCGGCCGTTGTCATGAGCAGCTGACCCTCGGATCCTGTTCCCCAAGTAAAAGTAGGCAGGGGCAGCCAGAATCAAGAAGTTTGGAGCTGTACAGCAGCCGGCGGCGAGCTCTCCGGCGAGGTCCCTCGGCGGCGGGGCGCGGGTGTCGCGAGGTTGAAGAAGGGGGTGGACCCCAGCTGTCAGCGGCCGATATCTTGAATCGGGATCCGGCTGCGGCCGGGATCGGGAGTGCTGGCACGCAAAATCCTTGTGGGCCGCGGTGTGCCATCGCCTAGGCGTGCGACGCGTGTCCCCTGGGCCCACGCGCGAGTTTAAACTTTTCCCCGATTTTCAGATTTCCTTCAAACTTCAAATCCTTATAACTTTGGCTAGAAAGCTCCAAATTGAGTGAACCAAATTTTGCTGGATTCAGCTCTCTGAGTACTTTCCAGAAAATCAAGTTTCACTTCATGAAATTCCTTATTTCTCCAGAATTAATTCCTTAAAGTTTAAACTGTTAGGAATTTTACCTGGAGAATCCTTTGGAGGAAAATCCTGAAATTTTGCTGAGATGTTCACCAAAATATCCTTGAACTACCATAAAAATTTCAGATCCATTTGAGCTCATTTAGACCACCTAATGGTGTGATTAGTAAAACTGTTCCATAGAAAATAGAAAATGTTCAGAAACATTTTCAGAAATTTCTCTGAAATTGTTTAGCTCATATCTTTAGTTAGAGACTTCCAAATTAAGTGAGACCAACTCCATTAGAACCCTCTGAAAATCTAGTTTTCAGAAAGTCATAGTTTGTCTCATGAAAATTCCTAGAACACCCTAAGAGTTCCAATTAAGGTCATGGACATAATTATTTGTGGAGGGCTCAAATGAGCTTTGCTGCATCTAAAACTTGACCAAGTCTTTGTTTAGGTTGTAACCAAGCCACAGTAAAAGTTTCACAGTCATTAGGTCTGTCTAGCAAGGGTTGTAGGCTTCACAACTTCAAAGTTAATACAAATGCATTTAAATTAATACATACATTGCTCTTATCATATAGTCGCTAAGGTCGAGGAGGAACCCGAAGTCCTAGACTTCGTTACTCCGGAGGAACAGCTAGCCTACGACCAAGAGCAGCAAGGCAAGCCCCGGTTTGCATTTGTAGGTTGAGAGCTCGAGGTGTAAATCAGCTGGCGGCACAGAGGTGCGCGTGCAGGGACCTCTTGCTCGGGACGATGGGACCGGTTCAATATTTGGCTGACGGGTGAAAGGTAGTCGCGTACGGCGTCCGTGATGGTTGTTGTAGGCAACGTCGAGTACGGGCGTACGTGACGGGTTGTTCGGGTAACCCTGCAGGTGTAAATCGATTATAATCGCCGTCCCTCGCGGTCAGTGAGTACCACTTGTTCACTGTACCGTGACGTAGAAAGAACAGGCTAGTCACATGTTAAAATGTTGCTGATTGAAAGCTGGACATTGATTGTTAATGATATGCTGTAGCTTAGCGCTAACTAAAGTTCTTTTCAACTTTGGGCAAAGTACATGAGAGAAATGTGTTTCTTGTTTGATTGCGGCTCTCTCATGTGCCTTAGCGTAAGGTTCTCCACAACCTGCTGCTAAAACTTGAAAGTAAGGTTCTACTAATTAGGCGAGTCCTTGCCAATGATTTTTACCTCATGCAACCCATTACCCTCATGTAGAAGTTCCATGTTTAGGTGAGACGGGTCAGACTTGCTGAGCCTTCGTGCTCACTGCTTGTGTTTGAAGCTTTTGCAGGGTTCTATGAGGAAGGGACTCCCGAAGAGGAGACGGAACCCCAGGAGGGGAACCCCGTCGAGTGGGAGTCGTGCACGCCGCAGAGTTAGTGTGCGTGTGTGCTAGCAAGGACACGTTCGAGGGCTGAACGTGCACTTGATGCTTAGTCTACGCCCGCGAGTGTACACTGAACTTATTTTGATGTAAACATGTTCATAAACTTGTTTATGTAATGAAACTTCCGCTTCCGCTTTGCACCTTTGACATGTGTTATACGGTGCTGTGCAACGCAGCACCCCTCAGCGTGATCCTGGCTCGACAGGACCAATGGGGTCGTGTCAGCGTGGTATCAGAGCTCGCTTGAGGTTTAACACAGTACAAAGGTCTTCTTTTTCAAAAATCCAGTGAGGAACGAATTAGTAGCCCGTATAAGGATGTTATTAGTATATAGAAAGTGGCTTATTAACCTATTTGTTATGTCGGAAAATCGTGCATCTCGGGACGTTCATGTCTTGGGGGGTGCACGTAAGCGCTGTCCACCAGTGCGCACAAGCTGAAGGGTGGAGCCCCACGGGTGGCAGGTAACCCGACCCGCTTTAGTATCCTCTACGACTCTTCATGTCGTTTGGGGTATTCGGGCAACGTCTGTCCCTGGCGTGCGTGGTGCAATATGGGAGACCCCGTCACGTGGTCTGAAACGTGAACACGTAACTCAAGGCATGTTTGGCTTGAGAACATCCGGGCGAGTGATGACGGCCGGGTGTACAAACTGTATGGATTCCGGGCTCGGTGTGCAGCCGAGTCTGATGATTGTTCGAGTTTCTGCAGGTAGCCTGACCACGAAACGGTAGACGTGTAGCATTCGTGTGCGAGTGACGAGTAGTGCCACTGAACTAACGAAGCCAGCTAAGTCCGGTATAGGTTTTTCTTTGTGAGGACGTAGTACCGACATAAGCTGGTGACGCATCGACGTCACACCCAACCAAATGACCAACGTCATTTAAAAATTTGAAGGTTTTGATCCGAAGTAGTAAAACTTGATGTAACTCCTTCCCTTGAACAGGATATTCAAAGCTAATAAGGTTTCAACTTATAGGAGGTTAAGGACAGAGCACTCTGTTTTCAGCTGAATCAAGGCTGAAGTTAATCAGAGGTTAGAGGTTGAGTTCTTTCGAGGTTGGGGTCGTAGGATACAATTCTGGAAAGCTATGGAGGAGCTTTACAACTTTTCTGTTGAGTTCCAGAGGTGTTTCATCCCTTAACCACTCGAAAAATGCAGTAGAGTTGAAACTGTCCAGAAAACAGGACGGAGCAAAGACTCTCTGTAGACTCTCTGTAAATTAAGCATAACTTCCTGCATAAAAATCCAAAAATAGAAAATGAGGTAATTCTGGAAAGCTTATGAGATGGGATTACAACTTTGTGACAGAAAGTTTTGTCAGATTAGGAACAGAAGTAACTGAGATTGTTGGATCAAATCAGTACCTAAGGCAGGGAGGTGCTGTCCAATTGTTCCTAGAAATTCTGTTAACTTTGACATCTCATAACTTTTGAACCAGGACAGATCTTAGGCCAACCAAATACTTTCTGGAAAGCTATTGAAGTTAACTTTAACTTTGATGTTGAGCTCCAGGACTGGTTTTGCTTTAACCTGGCCTAAATCAGATTGATATGGAAACTGGTCAGGGCTGTTATGGTAACAGCAGATCAGCAGTCAAATTTGTTTAAAATTTGAACTATGTTTCCAAGTTTATGGGTTCAATGACATATCTTATGTTATAACTCAATGGTTTACTGTTCAAATAAATATTTGACATTTCTCAAATATATTTTTACAGATGGCAGCAGATAAACGGTTGGAGAACGGGTGGGTAGTTTCGCACTGCTCTGACCGTAGCGGCTACCCGGAAGCCTTGCGGCAAATGCTCCAATATTTCGGGTACAGTCAGATGCCGCAATACTTCGCCAAGGAAGAAGGCGAAGAGGGGAACAAGACGTGGACGATCCATGTTGAGGTTCCTGCAGGGCCTACGCCACCCGGTTGGGTGCCATTCACCGTCACGGTGAGAGGAAGACAACCGGAAGGGATGTGGCAAGTGGCAGCCCGTGACACTATGTCACGTTTCTGCCAACTACATGTGCAGGCTATGGAGGGAACTCCATACGCACTCGTTCCGGTGGAGGGACGAGCTCAGCATGTGTGGGAAGAGAGGTACCTGGAGGCAACAGACCCGAGTTGCCCAAGGTACAACCCCGCGGAGGCAAATCTCAGCCTCCAAATGAGGGCGGGAAACGCTGTGATGGACAGCCAAGCTGTTCATACGGAGCATCTCGCCACCAAGCTCAAGGAGAGCACAAGCCGTGGAGATCATTTTGAGAGTGCTCACAGTGCACTCCGCAATGTGCTCCTTCCGACGATCAAGCGACTGAATGAACAACACAATCAGTTGCGTCGTCTGAAGAAGGCGAAGAAGAAGAGCCGTGTTGACATCGCGGCGTTGCAAGAGCTGGTGCAGACCCTAAATCAGCAGAATGAGGACCTTGCTCAAGAGCGGGACGACGCTATTGAGGAAGGACAAGGCTGGGAAGAGGACTACAACCAGGCTATGGACGAGGTGCATGCATTGCAGGACCTCGTGCCCCCAGTATTGGGCGTACCGGTAGTGTTGGGTCTTCCAGCCATGGGAGAACCCGGAATGGGAGAAGAGGTGGTAGACCCCGAGCCACCAGCCGAGGTACCGGAGGAGGACGACCCACAGGAGGTCGAATTCTACTCCGAGTAGGGGGTTACGGTTGCCAAGTAGGGCAGCTAGGGTAGCGTAACCCAACTTTTGTAATCGGTGACATGTCGTGTAGGCAGTAGCGTATGTATAGGTAGGACGACATGAGCACGACTTCTCGGAGATCCGAGAATAATGTATCTTGTATAAAGTTTATGCTTTATCAATATATGTGAATGTTGTGCAAGTTAATCATGCGTCGCCTCAATACCTACTGCTGTTTATGGAATTTTGAGTAAGACATTTGCTAATTGCTGCTGTGTTGAATTTCAGAATGACGCGTACTTGTGCCAACCCTGATGTTGGAGGTACTAGCCAAGGGGGAGAGACCTCCCAACCGCCTCCCGAGGACTCCTCGGGACAGCAGCAGCAACAGCAACAGCAAACACCGCCACCGCCACTGCCAACGGTTACATTGGCCGACATTGTCGCGGCAATGGCGGGTTCACATCAGCAGCACACAGAGCTGCTGCAAACGTTAATTGCGAATACGTCTCGCCCAGAGAGACGTCAAGATCGTGAGGAGCGCCAACAGAGCTCCTACTCTGACTTCCTGGCGACTCATCCCCCTGTATTCTCAAGGGCGGATGAACCACTTGACGCGGACAACTGGCTCCGCGCCATAGAGATGAAATTCGGGCTGCTCCAAATCAGCGAGCAGCGCAAGACTCAGTTCGCGGTCCAGCAGCTCCAAGGATCCGCGAGCGCGTGGTGGGCCAACTTCTGTGCTTCACAGCCCACTGACCGAGCGATGACCTGAGCGGAGTTCCGGACGGCCTTCAGGGCCTATCATATACCGCCCGGTTTGATGAAGAGAAAGACGCAGGAATTCCTACACCTGCAACAAGGGAGCCGAAACGCACTGGAATATTCCAGGGCGTTCAACGATCTCGCGCTCTACGCGTCGTATCACGCAGATACCGACGAGAAGCGGCGAGACCACTTCTACCAGGGGCTTAACCCGCTCCTGAAGGACAAATTGGCGATGTTCAATCGCGGCAGCCTCAATGACGTCATTGATGCTGCGATTGTTCAGGAAGACTCCGGCAAGGAGTTAGCGGCGGCGGAGAGAAAGCGAAGCGCGCCGCAGAGCAGCGGAGAAGGAGGCGGTCCTTCTCAGAAGTTTCGGATGGTGAATCGCCCACCATCAGGTGCACGCTGGCAGCCACCACAACGGCCGATGCCGTTCCGCAGTCGGCCGTACTCTTCACCGGCATTCCGGCCGGCACTGCCAGCACCACCGCAACAACAACAGCAGCAGCGGGCGATGCCGCGTGCGTTTGCACCTTCGCAACGCATGCCGGGCTTTCGTCCACCAAGTACTCCACCAGCAGCGGCCACGTGTTACAAGTGTGGCCGTCCAGGACACTTCGCGAGCAGTTGCCTGGAGAGGCAAGGCGGCGGAGTGGCACCACCGTTTCCGGGGAGGAATCAACCCCGGAACCCTACTAATGCGCGGCGGGCAAACCCTAGGCCCGGCACTGTCCACCAGCTTGCCATTGAGGACGTGCCGGAGGGCGAATCCATCCTTGCGGGTATGTTCCAACTCCACCAGCATCCCGCTATAGTACTATTTGATTCAGGCGCCACGCATAATTTTATTAGCCAAGCTTTCATTGCTAAACACAGCTTGCCAATACTACCCACCGATAGTCCATATTTAATTTGTTCACCGGGTGGGAAGATTCCAGCAAGCGTAATGGTCTCCAAAGCACCATTATGTTTAGCGGGTAGAGTGTACCCCACGTCTCTCATTATCTTAGAGGGGCAGAAGGTTGATGTCATTCTAGGGATGTCGTGGTTAACCCGCCACGGCGCTGTTTTGGACACCGTCCTTCGAGTCGTGCACCTAACCTCAGAAGTGCACGGTTCTCACTCATTATTTCTGGACAGTCCAGAAATAAAACTTCCAAGTGTCTATCAAGCCATAACCATCAGATTGGAAGACATTCCAGTGGTCCGAGAGTTCCCGGATGTATTCCCGGACGATTTGCCGGGGATGCCACCCGATAGAGAGGTGGAGTTCAAGATTGAACTTGCACCGGGAACCATGCCAATATCCTGAAGGCCGTACAAGATGGCGCCCAAGGAGTTGGCTGAACTGAAGACTCAGCTCACGGACCTTCTGGAGAAGGGTTTTATTAGGCCGAGCTCCTCGCCATGGGGCTGTTCGGCATTATTTGTCAAAAAGAAGGATGAAACGTTGTGGCTTTGCGTGGACTACCGTCCATTAAATGCCGTAACCATCAAGAACAAGTACCCATTGCCACGGATCGACATGTTGTTTGATCAGTTGGTCGAAGCAAAGATCTTTTCCAAGATGGATTTAAGATCCGGGTACCATCAGATTAAGATAAGGGCGGAGGACATTCCAAAGACAGCTTTCTCGACAAGGTACGGACTTTATGAGTACCTGGTCATGTCCTTTGGCCTCACCAATGCTCCAGCTCACTTCATGTACTTAATGAACTCGGTGTTCATGCCGGAACTGGACAAGTTTGTCGTGGTCTTCATCGACGACATCCTAGTATACTCTAAGTCGGAGGAAGATCACAAGAAACATCTGCGTATAGTCTTGCAACGGCTGCGGGATCACAAGTTATACGCAAAATTCAGCAAATGCGAGTTTTGGATATCGCAAGTGCCTTTCCTCGGGCATATCATCTCAGCGGAGGGTATCGCTGTGGACCCGAGCAAGATCACGCAAGTGCTGAATTGGAAATCCCCGAGAACTGTTCATGAGGTACGGAGTTTCCTCGGACTCGCGGGATATTATCGGAGGTTCATTCCGAACTTCTCGAAGATTGCCAAGCCAATGACAGAGCTGCTGAAGAAGGCTACCAAATATGTTTGGAGTCCAGCATGTGAAGCAGCATTCAAGGCTTTAGTCAAGCACCTGACATCAGCACCGGTTTTGGCGCAGCCAGACACAACAAAACCGTTCGATGTGTACTGCGATGCATCCGGCATTGGGCTCGGATGTGTGCTGATGCAAGACCGAAGAGTGGTCGCGTATGGATCACGGCAGCTTAGGAACCATGAGCAAAATTATCCAACTCACGACTTGGAGCTCGCTGCCGTGGTACTTGCACTGAAGATGTGGAGGCACTACCTACTCGGTAACCTCGTACATTTATATACCGACCACAAAAGCCTCAAGTACATATTCACTCAGAAGGAGTTGAACATGAGGCAACGAAGATGGTTAGAACTGATAAAGGATTACGAGATAGAGATCCATTATCATCCGGGCAAGGCAAACGTTGTGGCAGATGCGTTGAGCCGCAAGTCACACGTCAATAGTCTGACCATCACACCATTGGAAGAGAGCGAACCACCACTCCATGTGATTCCACACGGAGCTCTCTACAACCTAGCTTTGATCCCCACCATCCGTGAAGAGATAGCGGCAGCCCAGAAGAATGACAAGGGCATGTCACATTTGCGGAGACGTATAGACAGTGGGGAGTTGAAATGTTTCCGGAAGGACGGAGACGGCGTCCTATGGTTCAAGAACCGGATCGTCGTACCCCGAAACCCGGAGTTGCGGAAGAAAATCTTTGATGAGGCTCACTTATCAAAGTTTTCTATTCACCCCGGCAGCAACAAAATGTATCAAGAACTTAGAAGAAAGTTTTGGTGGACAAGGATGAAGCGAGAGACTGCAAAATACGTGTCCGAGTGTGATACATGTCGAAGGGTGAAAGCAGACCACATGCGGAAACCGGGACTGCTGCAACCACTGGGCATTCCTGCCTGGAAGTGGGAGGACGTGAGCATGGATTTCGTCGTCGGTTTACCCACCACCTTACAGAAACATGATTCTGTGTGGGTGATCGTCGATCGGCTCACCAAAGTTGCCCATTTCATCCCGGTCAACACCAACTACAACGCCAAGAAGTACGCTGAACTGTACATCTCACGGATCCTATGCTTATACGGCGTACCCCGTACCATCATATCGGACCGGGGCACTTTATTTGTGTCCCGTTTTTGGGAGCAGCTACATGCTGCCTTGGGGACGAAGCTGATCCGTAGTTCAGCCTACCACCCGCAGACGGATGGGCAAACGGAGCGGGTAAATCAAATCTTAGAAGACATGCTACGAGCTTGCGCTATCAACCACGGCAAGAATTGGGATGATCACTTGCCGTTAGCCGAGTTCTCGTACAACAATGGGTACCAAGCTAGCATCAAGATGGCGCCCTACGAGGCGCTATACGGCAGGAAATGCCGCACACCATTGAACTGGTGTGAGTCTGGCGAGAGGGTTACCTTCGGGATTGACCTTGTCAACAACGCGGAAGAAAAGGTTCGACTGATTCAAGCGAACCTAAAAGCCGCTCAATCCCGTCAAAAACAGTATGCGGACCAGAGAAGGCGCCCATTACAATTCGAAGTTGGAGATCACGTATATCTACGGGTGTCTCCAATGAAGGGCATAAACAGATTTAGGGTGAGAGGAAAGTTAGCACCCCGCTTCATCGGTCCATTCCAGATTACCGAAAGATGTGGATCGGTGGCATACCGGCTGAAATTACCAGAAGCACTTTCCGGTGTGCACGACGTCTTTCACGTTTCCCAGCTGAGGAAGTGTCTCAAGCTATCAACTACCGTTCAGCTGGAAGACATTGAAGAACTGCAACCGGATCTCACCTATCGGGAGGAACCGGTGCAGATTATTGATGAGAAGGCCCGAACCACACGCAACCGTACGTTGTGGTTCTACAAGGTTCTGTGGAGTAATCACTCCGTGGACGAAGCGACATGGGAGAGCGAAGAATTCCTTCGCACTAACTACCCCGACTTTCTCAGGTCGCATATCCGGTAATTTTCCACCGTCCTCTCTCATTTTCACCTTACAATCTCGGGATGAGATTCTTTTAAGGGGGGAGGAATGTAAGGGCCTCAGTTTTTGACACCCATTTGTAGTGTTCATCCCCACACCACACACCTCATTTGAGGAAGAATGATGAACACAAATGAAGAGCAAGTAACAATTATCAACATGCTCATTAGGGAACCAACTTACACATTGCAAAAGTGGTATTTTCCCACATGTGATATAGATGGGCTGGACATAGGAAAAGCTCCTACACTTTGCTAAGGATGTCCATGCCAAGTTTCACCCAAATTCAAAACCTTTTTGAGGTCATCTTGGGTATAGATAGGAAGGGGGCAGTTTCAAAACATATTCAAATTCAAACTGTTTTTATACCATGAATTTGAAAGTGGAAGGCATATTCTTACTCAGCACATTTTTGTGAGCTCACACACCAATTTTCACTCCATTTGGAGTTGATCTTGACATGAGCTAAGGGGGAGAAATTCAAACTTTATTTGAATTTCAAACTGAACTTGTGCTGAAATTCATTCAAACCAAACCTCATTTGAACTTTGATCAATTCAAATGGCTCATGGGGGAATAATTTGAATTGCCAAGGGTAGTATGGGGTTCACTGTTTACAACAGTGATTAGAAGTAAATTTCAGAGGTTAAAAGGGAGGGTGGGACCCACATGTCAGCCTCTACTTCAACACAAACCGACTGAGACTTTTCACTCGGGTCGCCGAGCCGCAGCGGTGATCGCCACCGAGGCCAGCCACCGCGCCACCAGCTGCTTGCCCACGCGCGGGCATGAGGCGGTGCAGAGCCTTCTTAAGGCGCCTGCCCCCCTCCTCGGCCGAGGTACCGACGTGTTTTCCCGCAAGAACCCAGCACCGGCCGAAAGTTTCCGCAGTTCGGACTTGATCGGAGAACGCCGATCGCAGCTCCCTCCTTCCACTCCAGAGCCCCAGCAAGGTACTAGAGACCTTCCTCCATCCTCCCCGTTGCTAGAATTCGGTTGAAACCGAGTGATATCTGCTGTGCCGAAAGATCAAACTCGGAACTTGGAACTGCCGCACCTCGGGCTCTTGTGGACAGCCCAACCTGGGCATTGTCACGCCCGAGCCAAGGCACCCTTGGACGCGCGGGTGACCGGTGCTGCTCATCCCCGAGCCACAGCTCGAGTGGTTGCTCACCGGCGGCGAATTTCCACTTTCCCCTTTCTGTGTGCAGAACGACCTTCGGGTACGATTCTGTTTAATTCGTGCTCTAGAAAGGATTAGAGGGCCTCAGGCCACTCCCACCCGAGCTAGACACGGTAACGCACAAGTTGCCTTCACAACCCTGGGCCGAAGAACCTCTGTGCCCGGCGTAATTTAAGGTCTACTAATGGCGGAACGAACAGGGGGTATCGGGCGCACGGTGAGGACCTATTTCGGGCCTTCCCCGAGCTGCCTCGAGCTCATGTCGACCTTCTCTGAGGTCCACTGATGCTCCCCGACCGATTTCCCAAGTAGCTGAGGTACTAGGAGAGTCAGCCGACATGGCCGAAGTCATTCCGATATGGCGGCTCGTCGCCGACCATGCTTCGGCCGTTGTCATGAGCAGCTGACCCTCGGATCCTGTTCCCCAAGTAAAAGTAGGCAGGGGCGGCCAGAATCAAGAAGTTTGGAGCTGTACAGCAGCCGGCGGCGAGCTCTCCGGCGAGGTCCCTCGGCGGCGGGGCGCGGGTGTCGCGAGGTTGAAGAAGGGGGTGGACCCCAGCTGTCAGCGGCCGATATTTTGAATCGGGATCCGCCTGCGGCCGGGATCGGGAGTGCTGGCGCGCAAAATCCTTGTGGGCCGCGGTGTGCCATCGCCTAGGCGTGCGACGCGTGTCCCCTGGGCCCACGCGCGAGTTTAAACTTTTCCCCGATTTTCAGATTTCCTTCAAACTTCAAATCCTTATAACTTTGGCTAGAAATCTCCAAATTGAGTGAACCAAATTTTGCTGGATTCAGCTCTCTGAGTACTTTCCAGAAAATCAAGTTTCACTTCATGAAATTCCTTATTTCTCCAGAATTAATTCCTTAAAGTTTAAACTGTTAGGAATTTTACCTGGAGAATCCTTTGGAGGAAAATCCTGAAATTTTGCTGAGATGTTCACCAAAATATCCTTGAACTACCATAAAAATTTCAGATCCATTTGAGCTCATTTAGACCACCTAATGGTGTGATTAGTAAAACTGTTCCAGAGAAAATAGAAAATGTTCAGAAACATTTTCAGAAATTTCTCTGAAATTGTTTAGCTCATATCTTTAGTTAGAGACTTCCAAATTAAGTGAGACCAACTCCATTAGAACCCTCTGAAAATCTAGTTTTCAGAAAGTCATAGTTTGTCTCATGAAAATTCCTAGAACACCCTAAGAGTTCCAATTAAGGTCAAGGACATAATTATTTGTGGAGGGCTCAAATGAGCTTTGCTGCAACTAAAACTTGACCAAGTCTTTGTTTAGGTTGTAACCAAGCCACAGTAAAAGTTTCACAGTCATTAGGTCTGTCTAGCAAGGGTTGTAGGCTTCACAACTTCAAAGTTAATACAAATGCATTTAAATTAATACATACATTGCTCTTATCATATAGTCGCTAAGGTCGAGGAGGAACCCGAAGTCCTAGACTTCGTTACTCCGGAGGAACAGCTAGCCTACGACCAAGAGCAGCAAGGCAAGCCCCGGTTTCATTAACCTTTTTACAAATGTTTATTGTTTTGAGCACATTTTTAAATATTGTTCTTTGCATTAGAGTCTTGATTGGAAACCCATCTGCACAGCCAAGAAAACCATGGGTTGGGTTTAGGATTGCAAACCTCGTTAGCCACTGCATTGCTAGAATAGAGTAGGATTCGGTACAAGTCGAGTAGTTGGAACTACTCGCGAGAATAGGCTAGAGGCACATTGCTCGGGTAGAGATAGCACATGATACACATGGCAAGAAAATGAGACCGAGCGGAGAGTAAGGGCAGCAGGACTTTGGGGCCTGTGTGCTGTAGCTCCGCTTGTGTCGATTGAGGACCGAGCCGTGTGCGGGCCTGTTGAACAAGCTAGAACAGTACCGAAGACCTACCGGCTATATGGGAACCGGGAAACTGATGTAACTCGGGTAGCTGGGTATTGAGGCATTGCCCGTCGTTCAGAGGGTAGGTTGAGAGCTCGAGGTGTAAATCAGCTGGCGGCACAGAGGTGCGCGTGCAGGGACCTCTTGCTCGGGACGATGGGACCGGTTCAATATTTGGCTGACGGGTGAAAGGTAGTCGCGTACGGCGTCCGTGATGGTTGTTGTAGGCAACGTCGAGTACGGGCGTACGTGACGGGTTGTTCGGGTAACCCTGCAGGTGTAAATCCATTATAATCGCCGTCCCTCGCGGTCAGTGAGTACCACTTGTTCACTGTACCGTGACGTAGAAAGAACAGGCTAGTCACATGTTAAAATGTTGCTGATTGAAAGCTGGACATTGATTGTTAATGATATGCTGTAGCTTAGCGCTAACTAAAGTTCTTTTCAACTTTGGGCAAAGTACATGAGAGAAATGCGTTTCTTGTTTGATTGCGGCTCTCTCATGTGCCTTAGCGTAAGGTTCTCCACAACCTGCTGCTAAAACTTGAAAGTAAGGTTCTACTAATTAGGCGAGTCCTTGCAAATGATTTTTACCTCATGCAACCCATTACCCTCATGTAGAAGTTCCATGTTTAGGTGAGACGGGTCAGACTTGCTGAGCCTTCGTGCTCACTGCTTGTGTTTGAAGCTTTTGCAGGGTTCTATGAGGAAGGGACTCCCGAAGAGGAGACGGAACCCCAGGAGGGGAACCCCGTCGAGTGGGAGTCGTGCACGCCGCAGAGTTAGTGTGCGTGTGTGCTAGCAAGGACACGTTCGAGGGCTGAACGTGCACTTGATGCTTAGTCTACGCCCGCGAGTGTAGACTGAACTTATTTTGATGTAAACATGTTCATAAACTTGTTTATGTAATGAAACTTCCGCTTCCGCTTTGCACCTTTGACGTGTGTTATACGGTGCTGTGCAACGCAGCACCCCTCAGCGTGATCCTGGCTCGACAGGACCAATGGGGTCGTGTCAATATATATATATATATATATATATATATATATATATATATATATATATATATATATATATATATATTAGCCCGTATGAGGATGTGAACAAGTGCCGAATCATCACACACCTCTTCCTACTTATGTGTGGATATGGACAACGTTTTGAGACTTCCCACAACTCACACTAAGCACATAATCACAAACAATCATTACAAGGGCTCACACAACTCCTATTCAAGTATGGTTTCCTATGTCAAGGTAGTTTCAAGGCCAATCTAAGTGTCCTAGGATGCTTCTTTGGGTCATCGTGGCTTAGCTACCTTTCAGTGTCCATTACCAATCTGTGATTGTATCTAGGTGTTTAATCTACCCCTATCTGTGGTTTTTTATACCACTCTGTGTTTCCTATTTATGTGTGTAACCCACTGTCAACCCATGGCTCTAATATCAATTTATGATTTCTATCTAGGCGTGTAACCTACTGTCAACCCATGGCTCTGATACCAATCTGTGACACCCTCAATTATGTGGAAAACCACGGAACCGAAAACTAATGCATATGTGTGCCCAGGATGTTCATCACACATACACATATGTTCCACAAACTGAATTTCAGAATATATATATCCATGAATAACAAAGTTTATTACAATGTCTCATGAGTCTTGGACTCATGCTCACAGCGAAAGTCTTTATTTCTATGCAGCGGAAGTCTTTATTCTAATGCGGAAGCAATTTAACTAATGCGGAAGCAAATCTAAGCAGTAATGTCTTCATCTCTATCTCATCCCCACATGCAAGGTTGAGAACAGATCACACGCCTAGTGCTCCATTTGGTCTTCATAGTAGTCTTCTCCTGCTACTGATGATGAAATAATAATGCAAGTTTGAGTACAATGATGTACTCAGCAAGTGCGGGAAAATATGATATGTAGCTCATAGCAAGGTAGGTATAAAAAGGCTCATTTATAGAAAAGCAAAGTTACCACGATAAAACAGCGACTTATCTTTAAGTGAATGTCATCCCAGCATGCATTAAAATACCAAACATACCTCCGTCATGTTCATAACCAGTCATCAATCAACCTCATTCTCGCTCACGAATACCTCCTCGTATTTGCTACCATCTCACGAATACCATCCTGTATTCGCTACCATTTCATCTCATAAAAAAACTTCGTCTCCCACCGAAACCAACCTTGTTGCCATGACTCAACAGTCATGCAACCATATTATCACCCGGACTCAACAGTCCCAAAACCAAACCATAACCAAACCATCCAAAACCATAACCAATAACCATCCCAATAACCATCCCAACTAATCATGGCAGTTGGCCAGGCGCTCGTGACCGTAAGCTCGGCTATCATGATAGTTTTAAGAACTCTGCAGAGTTTGCACCTCTTTACCCACAAGTTTCTGATTTCGTCACCCGTCGGCGACTGCAGAACCTCCATTATACCAGTACACAACCGTCGGTGTATGACCAAGAGATCACAAAATAGCCTTTACAAAGGGGCTACTAGATGTATGGACTCACTAAGGTTTCACCGGCAGGATAGAATCTCCAATTCTCCCACCCACGGACCCCCTCTTGTGCCATGCAGTTCCCAGGACAGTCCTCACTTGACTCCCATTCTCCGCGCCTTCCACAGTCCATAACAATCTAGCAAGTTACCTAATTACTCAGCTAAGCCGCACCCATACTTGGCCTTATGGTGGCACTGTTATCCTGGCATGTGCATGCATGAACCGGTCCTTAGATCTACTGCAAGTAAATCACCATCTCATGCTACCTCATTCACAAACCCAGGCTTGCCTAGATCTCCCTCCGATCCATGTTCATTAACAACATCAGTTTCCTCATTATTATTATGAGTGCAGTTAGCTAGACACATCTATCTCGCTTCCCAATCCCATGGACTCAGCGAAGCATAAAAGTAAAAAGCATAACCGACTCGTAAACATCCCTGGCGACAAGGGTGGTTTAACCAAAGCTAGTAAACTCCAATAAAAGGGTTTCCCATCATGTTTGACTCAGCACGCACACCTTTTTGCAAAACAAAACAGTTTTCCCAAAACATAGTATCAATATGGTCAAGGAGCACTTGACTTGTTCTTGCGGTTCTGGTGGCTCTTGGATCTCGAAATCTTGTTGTTGCAGCTCGTCGTAGACAGCTCCCTGAGCTTGTCCATCTATACAGGATCACGCACATACAAGATTCATAACAATCAATACCATGTACAAACTAGATGCGATGATGCATATGCATGCTATCCTATGATCAGTTTCATTAGATCGTGTTCTCGCATGGCTTTATGATGAACAGGGGTGTTCGGATATGATGTGGACGTGGCGATGACCTTGACTTTAGATCAACCCGATCAACAAGTGATCTGCCCATGAGAAAGCTTCTGTTCGAAAGGAATCGAAGAACAGATGCAAAGAAAACACGATGATGTCGTAAGGTGGTATTGGAGACCTACCTTACGTCCTTATCGGTCTCGGAGTCCTCTGACCAGACAAATCGTTGGGGCTCTCTTCCGGCGATCTTCCTCGACTGAACTCCGGTGATGGGCTTACTTGGCGAGTTGGGGCTAGGGCTCTAAGTCGTCGGCTCAGGAGTTGGAAAAGAAGTTCGTGGTTTCGGCCAACGGTTCTGGGTTCTATTTATAATCGGGAAGAGAAGAGTCCTATTCTGATTGGATTCCGAATAAGAGTCCTATTCACATCATCGTTGAATCCTAATATCTTATCTTTAGTTGATTTCGTGTGGTAACACTGTTGAATTCAGGTCAGTTTCTTCTCCATACCGATATTTCTACGCGTACAGAATCCAAAACCATTTCAGAACTCGTTACCTTCTCGGTGATGAGCTCCGGCAGCTCCACGTGTCCATCGGGCCTGGTCTCTCCTTTTCCGCAGAGACGAGCTCTGGTGGTGCCGCGTGTCAAGCGAGTGAGACCTCCCTCTCCTTTGGAGGTGAGCTCCGCGTGCGCCACGTATCCTGGCGGTCGGGACCTCCTCTCTTATTCGGAGGTGGCTCCGCACACGCCACGTGTAAGTGCCGGACCTTTCCTCTCTCCGGAGGTAGCTCCAGCACCAGGCCTCCTTTCCTCTCAGAGACGAGCTCCGAGGTTAACACGTGTCCAGCAGTGATGGACCTCCCGGAGAAAAGCTCCGGATGCGACACGTGTCCGATAGAACCGGACCTCTCGGAAGGGAGCTCTGAGATCGACACGTATCCCGCGCGACTGGTCATCTGATTCCCGTGGTGACTAGCTCCGAAGGTGACATGTGTCCTGCGGAAATGCCTTTGCTTCTTCCGCAGAGGCTAGCTCCGGGGCAACACGTGTCCCACAGGGTCGGACCTCTCACCCTTTACGGAGATGAGCCCCGAGCCTGCCACGTAGCCATTTTAGCGGCGGACCTCACCCCACTTCGCAGGGATGAGCCCCGAGCCTGCCACGTAGCCATTTTAGCGGCGGACCTCTCCCCACTTCGCAGGGATGAGCTCCAAATACGCCACGTGGCCAGCGGGCCGCGGTGAGTTGTCTTCAGCGCTCTCGGTGAACTGGATTCCGCTCTTATTGGCTACCTTTTTGATATTTTTCTCTGTTCCTACTTCCTTCAAAATGTTTTCTCTTCATGGAACGTGAATATATGCAGAAACCGAAAATGAGGGCGTTACAACCATTACCAGACCAAATACATTTTGTGATATCCAAAATTGACGGACTTCCTCTTTGGAAGTTCATCTCACTATATTTGGTCGCTACGAGATGTTAATATCGCGTTGTCATCACGTATACTATCCTTTATCTTCAATACGACACAAACATGGTCTCTTGCAAAAGAAACTTGAGTAGGAAATATACTCAAATCTTTCACTAGTTGAAGATAACAACTCATGAGTATGTTCTACCCCATTGGAAGTAATCAAACCCCCTAGGGTACACAATTGCTCAAATGAGTTCAACTTTTCATTCCTCTGCCCAGAATGACCAGTTTCTACTTATCCCAGATTTTGACCTGATACTAGGCATTTTCATGACTCAAGTTGAATACCAAAGTTAAAGATAACTTCAGTATATTTCCAGCGAGTATTTATTTGCCACCAGATTAGCTCTGGTGAAAAAGTTATTATAATTCAAATCAACAGAATTTCTGGAAGAATTTCAACAGCACCTCCTTTGGAAGTTGCTGTTTTCAACTCTAAAGTCCACTGAATTCCTTGCTGCATATGCAGCAACTTTGAATTATAAAGATGTAACACATCTCCTAAACTTTCCAAAAAGGTATCATATGATAATTTTATATTTTTCTACAGGAAGTTATGCTTGAAAAACAGAACAGTCCAGAGAGCGTTTTGAATCTGTCCTGGTTCTCGACAGTTTCCAATCATCTGGAATTTCAACCAGTTTGATGTGTGATTCTGTTCTGGAAGTCTACAGAAAAGTTGTAGGGAACTTGATCTTATTTTCAAAACTATATCCCACATCTCCATTGGTTAAGTAACCTGTGAGTTATGCTCTGTTAAAGTTTAGCACACTTGCTGCCGAAACAGAGCACTCTGTTTTCCACTTCCATTGGGCTGAACTAATTAACTTTTGAACTTTTCTACAAGACAAGAGTCCTAAAGATTAACTCCTAGTTATCTTAGTTCCTTTTTAACATTGTTTTAATGCATTCATTATTACAACATGTTGGTACTATGTTCCTCACAATATGAAAAATCCTAACTGGCTTACACCGGCATATACGTATCCATCGGTGGCACTAAAACGGTCACTCGCAAACGTGTTCTACACAGACTACGGTTTCGTGGTTAGTATCTGCATAAATTCCATACAATCGTCAGGTTCGGCTGCACACCGGACCCGTTCCCAATACAGTTTCATACACCCATCCGTCATGCACTCCTAGATAGTACTCACTGAGAGGAATCCAATGGAATTTATTTCACAATTTTTGGAGGTTCCTATCAAAAGTTATGAGCAAATGAAGTTTAACTGAAACTTAAAATGAGGGAAAATGTTTAAACTCTGGCGCGCGGGCCCCACAACCCAGTTCCTTCTTCAACCTCGCGTGCGCGGCAGCACAGTGGCGGCGCTCCGGCGAGCTCCGCAAAAACTGCATTCCCGGCCTTCTCTTGCCCCCAAACTCGCCGCCTCCCTCTTTTGGACCACGGGCAACTCATCCCCGGGGTCGGCCGAGGCCCCCAACCACCGGAGATGGTTCGGCGACAAGTGGCGGCAACGGCTTGACTTCGGCCGCGTCACACTCGTGCTAGGAGCGCTCAAATTCTTCGGTTTTTCTTCCTAGAGCACTGTGGTGGACACCTCATCACTGGCATGAGCTCACATCAGCTCAAAAGTGGCTGCAAACATGGTTCATTGGCGACCTAGGGCCAAAATCGGTGCCGGCTCAAAATTCTCGAAAACAGCACCAAAACTTAATGAAATTTGATGGTTCTTGATCCTAGAGGAGCGCGGGAGTGTCTAAATCATGTTTGTAGATCGACCTAACTGATGGTATAATGATTACGCCAAATTTCGGGTTTTGGTGCGGCTCGGTTCAATGACTACCGATGCACTCGACGGCAAAATTCCCTATCTATCGTGCAAGAGAGAAGGTGAGGTCGGCGTTGTTGTGTTCAGCACCTTAGAGCGGACATTTTTCGTGTAGCTCGTCGGGCACGAGAGGGCTTATAGCGCTCGTACGGCAGGGAGCAGAGGGTCGGCCGGCGGTGATTTTTGATTCGGATTGTGCGAGGGCTGTTAAGGGCGCAAGAGGAAAGGGTTCACGTGGACAAGCACGCGTTGATCACTTCAGCCGATGTTTCCATGGCATAGCACGGGGGTGTGCGGTGGCTTCTTTGCTCGGGCACGGGAGCAGGAGGTTGCTCGCGGTGCGTTTGGTTGCCCGAGTGAAAAATAGAGGAGATTGACTTCGGGGTTAAGTCTACTAACCAGTGGGCCCCATTTCTCCCCTCTTCTTTTCATTCCAATTCCATTTGAATTAGCAAACGAGCCCCAAATTTGATAAAAATTGGAGGATAGGCCAAAAGGAATATGAGGAACACAATGGTGCTCTCAAATTTGAATTTCCGTGAAGTCAGAATTTGAAACTGAAGTTTGAATTCAAATTCAAATCGTCTCCCATTTTAATTCCAACAAATAGGAAATCTTTTCCAAATGAGTTGAAAATTTGCTGGGCTACCCTTGGATGTGTGAAGAACCAAATTGTTGATTTATATCCCCCATTTGGACATTGTTGCACGTTTACATTAGCATTTGGAGCTCACACCATTGTATTCAAAAATTTAAACTCCCTCTCGTTTTCTCGGTGTGACTTGCAGCTCCACTTGCTAGAACTTTGGGATTTCACAAAACACCTCTGGACATCAATAAAAAAGTTGTAAGGCTCTTCCGAAGCTTTCCATAAATGTATCATATGATCCTAACCTCGAAAGAGCTCAACCTCTAACCTCTGTTTAACTTCAGCCTTATTTCAGCTGAAAACATGGGACTCTGTCCTTAATACCCTATAAGTTGAAAATTTGTTAACTTTGCACATCCTTATTAAGGGAAGAAGTTATGTCACAGTTTCAGTGCTCTAGATCAAAATCTTCAAGTTTTACAATAATGTTGATCCTTTAGTGGGGTGTGACGTTGAAGCATCACCAGTTCATGTCGGTACTACGTTCCTCACAAGAAAAAATCTATACTGGACTTAGCCGGCTTCATTAGTTCAATGGCACTAAAATGTCTCTCGCACACGTGTGCTACTCGTCTACCGATTCATGGTTAGACTACCTGCAAATAAACCACTCAATCGTCGGGCTCGGCTGCACAGTGAACCCGGTCCTAATACAGTCCATACAACCGTCCGTCATCACTCGCACTGTTGTTCTCAAGCATATCACGCCGTGAGCTACGTGTTCTTGTTACTAACCACGTGACGGGGTCTCCCATACTTGCTGGTAGCATGCCAGGGAAGGGCGTTGCTCGAGTACCCCAAACGGCATGAAGAGTCGTAGAGGATACTAAAACTGGCCGGGTTACCTGCCACCCGTGAGGCTCCACCCTTTAGCTTGTGCGCACTGGTGGACAGCGCTTACATGCACCCCCAAGACATATCACGTCCCGAGATGCATGATTTTCCGACATAAGAAAATAGGTTAATATTGCCACTTTCTTTACACTAATAACATTCTTATATGGGTCACTAACTCGTTCCTCACTGAGTTTTTGAATAAGATGACCTTTTTAGTGCGTTAAACCTCAAGCGAGCTCTGGTACCACGCTGCGAGGGCCACACCAGTCTCGACTAGCCCGGATCACGCTGAGGAGTGCTGCGTTGCATAGCACCGGATAACAAACGTCAAAGGTACAAAGAGGAAGCAAATTTTATTACATAAGAGAGTTTATAAACATGTTTACAACAAAATATGTTCAGTCCACACGAGCGTATACTAAGCACAAAGTTCACGTTCAGCCCGTGAATGTGTTCCCACTAGCACGCACACACACTATCACGGCAGCGTGCACGACTCCCATTCGATGGGGTTGACCTCTTGGGGGTCCGTCTCCTCCTCGGGAGTCTCCTCCTCATAACACCCTGCAAAAGCTTCAAACACGAGCAGTGAGCATGATGGCTCAGCAAGTCTGACCCGTCTTTCCTATACACGAAACTTCTATATGGTGGATCACAGTGTAACTGGGAAGGTAAGTTGCGAAGGACATGCCCAAATATTTGAACCTTACTTTCAAGTATTAGCAGCAAGTGTTGGAGAACCTCAAGCTAAGACACATAAGATAGCCACAATCAAATAAGAAACACATTTTTCTCATGTGTTTTGCCCAAGGTTAAAAGTTACTGTAATTCGCTCTAAGCTACAACATATCATTAGCAACCTAGATATAGCTTTCAATCAGCAACTTTTAACATGACTCTAGCCTGTTCTTTCTACGTCACGGTACAGTGAACAAGTGGTACTCACTGACCGTGAGGGACGGCGATTATAATCAATTTACACCTGCAGGGTTACCGAAAGAACACGTCACATACGCCCGTACTCGATATTGCCTACAGCAACCATCACGGACGTCGTACGAGACTACCTTTCATCCATCAACCAAATGTTGAACCGGTCCCATTGTCCTGAGCAAGAGATCTCTGCGCGCGCATCTGCTGTGCCGCCAGCAGATTTACACCTCAAGCTCTCAACCTACCCACTGAACGACGAGCTATGCCTCAATACCTAGCTACCTGAATTACATAGGTTTCCAGGTTCCCATATATCCGGTAGGTCTTCGGTACTGTTCTAGCTTGTTCAACAGGCCCGCACATGGCTCGGTCCTCAATCGACACAAGCAGAGCTATGGCTCCCAGGCCCCAACGTCCTGCTGCCCTTACCCTCCGCTTGGTCTCATTTTTCTTGCCATGTATTCCATTTGCTATCTCTAACCGAGTAGTGTGCCTCTATCCTATTATCGCGAGCAGTTCCAACTATTCGACTTGTACTGAATCCTACACTATCTTAGCATTGCAGTGGCTACTCGAGGTTTAAAAGCCTAAGCCTAAACTAGGGTTTTCTTGGCAATGCATTTGGGTTTTCAAACAAGACTCTAATGCATAAGTAAGGTGGATACTCAAAGTAAGTTCTCAAAAAATTAAAGTTTATAAAACGGCTAATGCAAACCGGAGCTTGCCTTGCTGCTGTTGGTCGTAGGCTAGCTGTTCCTCCGGAGTTATGAAGTCTAATACTTCTGGCTTTTCCTCAACCTTAGTGACTACATGAGACAAATACATGTATGTATCAATTTAAATGCATATAAGTTGAGAGTTATGATTATGAAGACTATATGTACTGCTAGACAGGCCCAATGACTCTGAAATTTTTACTGTGGTTTGGATACAACCTAAACAGAGACTTAGCCAAATTTCATTTGCACCAAAGCTCATTTGAGCCCTCTTAAAATAAATGTGTATTTGGCCTTTATTGGGGCTCTTAGGGTGTTCTATGGATTTTCATGGAGCAAGCCATGACTTTCTGGAAACTAGATTTTCAGAGGGTTCTAATGGAATTGGTTTCACCTACTTTGAAGATTCCTAGCCAAAGATATGAGCTAAGCAAGTTCAGAAAAAAATCTTAAAAAGTTTGAAGAATTAATTCTGGAGAAATAATGGTTTTCATGAAGTGAAACTTGATTTGTTGGTAAGTACGTAGAGATCTGAATCCAACAAAATTTGGTTCACTCGATTTCGAGTTTCCTAGCCAATGTTATGTGGGTTTGAAGTTTGAACTAGAAACTGAAATTCGGGAAATGTTTAAATTGCTGCGCGTGGGACCGGGGCTACGTGTCGGCTCCTCAGCGGCTGACACACGGGGCTACGGAGTTTCACGCGTGCAGCCATAAATGATCCGGAGCTGTAATTGATCCCCGGTTTAAATATCGACTCGCTGACGCGTGGAGCCGGGGGCTTCTTCAACCTCCCACCAACCCGCGCTCGGTCGCCGCCCCCCATCGCCGGAGTGCTCGCCGGAGGGGCTCTACCGTGCGCCAAACTTCGAGATTTTTGCCGCCTCTGCCTACTCCACGCGGGGAACACGGTGCTGACATTAGCTCGACATGAAAACAACCGGAGTATGGCCGGCGACGAGCGGCGGCTTCGGAAGAACTTCGGCCGTGTCGGCCGGCCTTCCTAGCATCCCAAATGATCGAGCAAAAGGTCGTAGAGCATCAGTGCACCATAGGGAAGGTCATCATGAACTCAAATGAGCTCGGAAACGACCCCAATTAGTATGTCACCGTGCGACCTAGGGCAGAAATCGGAAACCCTAGCAAAACTCGAAGAACAGTGGCTATACCTGATGGTTCTCCAAATTTTCTGCTCCTATGGACTCGCACGGACGTCTAGAAGTTGTTCTCTAAGTTAGGTGATGAGTGGTGCGGGGTGTAGCACGAATTTTTTACACCGGCCTCTTTTGTACACCGGCGCAAAACCATAAAAATCCGATGACGGCAGCTCATGTCATGCCACCGGAGCTTGCGGTAATGGAAGAAGAGACTTGGACGAACCTCTTTGCTGTTCATAGCTCAGGGAACGGTGGCTGTAGTGGCCGGATGAGGTGTTCCCGTGGCGGCGACTCTGTTTGAACCGATGAAGAAGGAACGGTGCTGTGGAGCTGAATGGAAGCCGATCACACGCGACCGAGGGCTGGAACACGTCGAGTGAAGGTCGGCGACCTCGTGTGTGACCTCAGTTCCGCGTGCAAGCCGTTGCTTCAGCTTGTCGACGGTTGCACAGAGAGTTCGGGTCAGCGGCGATGTGTAGCGGGGTTTCTGTGCAGGAGAGCGTCGGGACACTGGTGAGACAGGTACGTCGTATGTGACAACTCGACACATACGCTCGCGTCTGAAGACCCAAATCTGGCGTCCTTCATTACGTCGTATGTGGCAACCTTTCGCAGGACACCCAACTGTAGAACCGGTCGCGCCATCGGTCACGCTCATAAGTCTAACGAGACGATGTGGTATGCCACTACAATCCAGTTGACCTGGTACATCGGTTTCCTGGGTCCCATATAGCAGTAAGCATCCGGTACACAACTCAATACTTGCTCATGGGTGCCGCACACGCATCGATCCTTAACTGACACAGGCAGAGCTACTCGACCAAGACCTCATCTTGTCGCGACCTAACCCTCCTGCCCAGTCTCATCTTTGGAAACATAAACTTTAGTTTGCCTCTTTAAACCACACCTGTGTGATCCCAAACTATAGCTTGCGAGTAGATTCCAACTACTCAACTTCTACGGGATGTCATAACCTATTTAGCATGGCAACCTTCTACAGCGGAACACTTCTTCTACCCTTGACTCCAGGGTTCATTTTTGGTCATGTAATTGGAGTATAAATCATTCCTGACCTAATGCACATACAAACTCTACACCATAGTAGTGAACAAAGTAAAAACTTTATAAACAAATTAAATGCACACCAGATCTTGCCTTTGTTTTGCAGGTGACTTGTATATAATGTTCAGTTAGTTAATACCACTTGATGCTTGATCACTCGCTTTCCTCCCTCTTTGATCTCCACTTCGATTGCTTCACAATCTTCACGTATATGCTACACGTTATGAATATGCAGATGTATTTATTTGTAAAGCTTTTGCTATCAAGTTCTAATGACAAGTTAGAAACTGGAACTCTGTTTAAGAATTTAAAATGACACTGGTGCTAAGGTTTGGGTTTGGGTTTAGCAACATAATCAAGTGATAAGTGCATTTCATCACTTGTGTGTTACTCATCTAAAGAGGTTAAACAGGACAGTGATGATCCAGAGCTCCAATGGAGCTGAAAATTTTCATGTGAGTTCCTTGTCACAAGAAAGTCATCTGGACTAAAAATAAGAATTTTTCACTGAGTCGTTTATTCAGAAAAAATCTCTAAGCAATTAAGTAAAAAGGAATTAATTATGAAGTAACTCACATGTTCATGTAAAAATTAGTGAACGACAATTTCAATTATATTTCATAGAGTCTGCATGCATTGTCATAGGATTTTTGGAGCTAAGAATTGCCCTGAACTGAATTTCCGATTTTGGAAATTCTCTGAAAAAGTTTCTGTATTCATTTGAACACAGCAATTTGAAATCGAAATTCTCCTAACCAAATCAACTCCAAATGGGCTGAATTATTTACAGGAGTTCAATAACATCCTATAGAATATTCTGGCAAAATTTGAGGATTTTTGGAAGAACCAAACTACCTCTAAAATTCTTTTGCTGAAACAATTTAAAGAACTTTCCAGACTTAAATAATGACTTTAATACAAATTGGGTTGTACATTTGGATAGATCTTGCCAAGATGAATCTAACCCAATTTGGAGTTTCCTAGCACAAGTTATGAATTTCTAAACTTTGCTTGAAATCTGGAATTAATTTCCCACAGAAAACCCACCCGGACCTATAGTTTAAATGGCAGCCAATGAGGTGAGCCGACACCAGGGCCACAGGGTTTTTCAGCACATAGTCACACCGGTTCACAGTTCACAGCCGATCCTGGTTTAAATTACTGCCGCTGACAGGTGGGGCCGACGGGGTCTTCTTCCTCCTCGGTTAATTTCCGGCGCCCACGCCCTTCCCCCTCGCCGGTAGCGGCGGCGCCCTCGTCGGACTCGGCTTCCTGGCCGCCTCTTGCCCCGATACTCGCCGCCCAGGGGTTTTTGAGGTCGGGAAAGCCATTGGTGGGGTCGGCACAAGTTATCTATGGCCGGAACTAGATCGGCGGCGTGCGACGGCTTCGGTGAAGCTTCGGCGCCGTGGTCCAACCTCTCTACCCTTCCAAACTGGGTGATTCTTGGCCCTAGAGCATCCATGGATCCTAGAGAAGAGCGGCATGAATGCTCCAAATCTCGGGAAAGCCTCTACTTAGGTTGTCACCGTGCACCACAGAGGTGCGGCGATGTTTGCTACCGGGAAACCTTGAAATTGGTCGTCTATATGCGTTTTCAAGCTAGGGTTGCGTTGGGGAAACGATGCCTAGCTAGTATAGATCTCGTGTGCAAGCTTTAAGGACCTAAGAACGATGATGCGCGGATTGAGCTTAGACTCGGTGAGGAGCAGCACGGTTAGTTGGTGCGTCCTTGGGTATCTTCTGTCGAGCGTGAATTCCCTCATGTGGAGCTGTCCACTTGAGCTCGAGTGGAGGTGACACTCGGCCGCCGTGAAACAGAACTGCTTTTGGGTGATGGAAGCCGAGCTCGACCAGCTTTTGCTCCGAGGAGATGTATGACACAGCTGTGGTGCGGTTTTAGCTGCTCGGGGATCTCGGTGGCACGAGTTTGGGCAGCTCCCGATCGATCAACAGGGCGGTTGTGAGCTGCTCTGTCCGCTTCTTGGGCGAGTGGCACAGCGCCCCGGTGAGAGGGTTTGTGAGCGAAAAGATTGCGCTCTGGGGTGCTAAAGGCACGATCTGAGCCCTGATCGATGCAAGCAGCTGGCAAGGTGTCCGTTTTTCCCTCCCTCGGTGGCGCTCGGTGAGTGAACTCAGTTGCTTCAAGTCTGAACATAGAAACAGTGAACCGATGACTTTGCTTGCAAGGTTATGTAGCTCACTGACCAGTGGGTCCACTCCTTCCTCCTCACAATAGATCTTCCTAATGCCTTCCAAATTTAGCAGGTGACCAATTCAAATATGGGCAGCTAAATTTTTGGAACTCATTTGGACATGTGGCCAAGCTTCTTCCAAATTTGAATTTGAATTTGAATTCAATTGCCATTTAATGTCCTTTTGTAAATGCTTAGCCAAAACACCTCCAACTGTGGTAAAATTTATATTCCCACAAATTTGGAGCTGAGGATTTCAAATATGGAATCAACTTTTAAATTCGGTTTCTGCAAATATAAACTTTGAACCAAAAGTTTGAAAACCTCCTTTGTGATGACCCATTTGAATTTGAGTGAAAAATTTGGTTTGCTCATATCTGTAAGGGCCTCCGTTTTCGACACACATTTGCAGTGTTCATCACCACACCACACACCTCATTTGAGGTAGGATGATGAACACAAATGAAGAGCAAGTAACAATTATCAACATGCTCATTAGAGAACAAACTCACACATTGCAAAAGTGGTGTTTCCCACATATGATATAGATGGGCTGGACATATGAAAACTCCTACACTTTACTAAGGATGTCCATGCCAAGTTTCACCCAAATTCAAAACCTTTTTGAGGTCATTTTGGGTATAGTTAGGAAGAGGGCAGTTTGAAACCATATTCAAATTCAAACTGTTTTTATCCCATGAATTTAAAAGTGGGAGGCATATTCTTACTCAGCACATTTTTATGAGCCCACACACCAATTTTCACTCCATTTGGAGTTGATCTTGATATGAGCTAAGTGGAACGAATTCAAACTTTATTTGAATTCAAAACTGAACTTGTGCTGGAATTCACTCAAACCAAACCCAATTCGAATCCTATTCAATTCGAATGGCTCAAGGGTGAATAATTTGAATCACCAGGGGTATTATGGGGTTCACTGTTCACTACAGTGATTAGGAGTAAATTTCAGAGGTTAAAACCCCGTGTGGGACCCACATGTCATAGAGGGAAGAAGGAGAAACTTGCAACCAAAGTCAGAGTCTCGGTGGGAAATTCCACCGAGCAGCTGTCGGCTGTGCAACCGAGCAGCTACCGGTGCCACCAGCTGCTTCCCCCTCCGCGCGCTGGCGCCCAGGGCGGCTTGCTCGCGCCCCCATGCGACTGGCACCGCCTCTACTGAGCAAGAGTCGGCCGGCTTTATCTTCTCGTGGGCAGACCCGAGCAGCGGCATTATCACTCGCCGCAGCTCTCTGCTCAATCGGGAAAATCAGCAAAACCATCTCCTCCTTCGTCCTTGAGCTGCTAGACAGCCACCTGAGGTCGCACTTCACCTTCCCAACACCAGAAACCCCGAGTTCCGACCTCCTTTGCCCAAGAGCAATCGCCACCGCGGCGACCTAGCCTCAGCCGAGAGTCGGGCGCCCGTGGACAGCGTTCCACAGGCGTATACACGGTCCAGCAAGAGAGGCAACAGGAGCGCGCGACCACCGTGCTGCTCTCCTCCATGTTTGGAAGCCAACCGTGAAGAATCTGCAGAGAATTTCCAGTTTTAGCTCCGGCGACCGTAAACCGAGCTTCCGGTACGGTTTCTTTAAATTCTCGCTCTATGATCTTTCGGAGGTCATCAAATCTTGCACGTAGACGCTGGACTAGCCGGCGATCAAGTTCTTTTCTGCATCCGTGGCGTGAAACTGTCTAGGAGTAATGAATTTCGAGCTCGATCAAGGGCGGACACGATCGGTCACACGGTGCCGATCGACTTGCCGCCATCCCTGAACCCTTTTGACACCTTGTCGAGCTTCCTAGAGGTACACTGATGCTGTAGGACCGTTTTTTCGAGGTGTTGGCGTATTTAGAAACTACGGTCGACGGTGCCGAACCTCAACCAAGGCCCCGGCACGTCGCCGAGCTATTTCCAGTCACCCCCAGCCCGACCTGACACCACCGACGTGTTCCTCGACGTCGACAACCCCCTGGCGGCGAGTTTCAGATCATGGGAGGTCCGGCAGCGGCGAGCCGGCGAGCCCCGAGTCTGCTCCGGCGAGGTCGGCGGCGCGGGCGCAAGAGAACGGCGGGAGGAAGACGAAGCCAGCTGGCCCACGTGTCAGCGGCTGAAGAATTTAAATCGGGATCGGGTGTGGACGGGGATCGGCTGTGCTGCGCGCAAATACCCTGTGAGCTCCGGTGTGCCGGACACCTCCGCGCTCGACATGTGTCCCTGCGGGCCCCGAGAGTTTAAACTGTTCCCCGATTTTCAGAATTCTTCCAAAACTTCAAATCCTCATAACTTTGGCTAGAAAGCTCCAAATTGAGTGAACCAAATTTTGCTGGATTCATCTCTCTGAGCACTTTCCAGAAAATCAAGTTTCACTTCATGAAATTCCTTATTTTTCCAGAATTAATTCCTCAAAATTTAAAATGTTTGGAATTTTAACTGGAGAATCCTTTGGAGAAAAATCCTGTAATTTTGGTGAGAGGTTCACCAAGATATCCCTGAACTACCATAAAAATTTCAGACCCATTGGAGCTCATTTAGTCCACCTAATGGTGTGATTAGTGAAACTGTTCCAGAGAAAATAGAAAATGTTCAGAAACATTTTCAGAATTTTCTCTGAAATTGTTTAGCTCATATCTTTAGCTAGGAACCTTCAAATTAAGTGAGACCAACTCCATTAGAACCCTCTAAAAATCTAGTTTTCAGAAAGCCATAGTTTGTTTCATGAAAATCTTTAGAACACCTTAAAAGCCTTTAATTAAGGTCAAGTACATAATTAATTGTGGAGGGCTCAAATGAGCTTTGCTGCAACTAAAACTTGACCAAGTCTCTGTTTAGGATGTAACCAAGCCACAATAAAAGTTTCACAGTCATTAGGTCTGTCTAGCAAAGGTTATAGACTTCACAACTTCAAACTTAATACAAATGCATTAAATTAATACATGTATTGTTTCTATCATGTAGTCGCTAAGGTCGAGGAGGAACCCGAAGTCCTAGACTTTGTTGCTCCGGAAGAACAGCTAGCCTACGACCAATAGCAGCAAGGCAAGCTCCGGTTTGCATTAACTTTTTTACAAATTTTATTGTTTTGAGCACATACTTGTTTCCTTTATTCTGTGCATTAGAGTCTTGTTTGGAAGCCCCACTGCATAGCCAAGAGAACCATGGGTTGGGTTTAGGATTGCAAACACCGTTAGCTACTGCATTGCTAGGATAGAGTAGGATTCGGTACAAGTCGAGTAGTTGGAACTACTCGTGAGAATAGGTTAGAGGCACATTGCTCGGTTAGAGATAGCACATGATACACATGGCAAGAAAATGATACCGAGCGGAGAGTAAGGGCAGCAGGACTTTGGGGCCTGTGTGCTGTAGCTCCGCTTGTGTTGATTGAGGACCGAGCCGTGTGCGGGTCTGTTGAACAAGCTAGAACAGTACCAAAGACCTACCGGCTATATGGGAACCGGGAAACTGATGTAACTCGGGTAGCTGGGTATTGAGGCGTTGCCCGTCGTTCAGAGGGTAGGTTGAGAGCTTGAGGTGTAAATCGGCTGGCGGCACGGAGATGCGTGTGCAGAGACCTCTTGCTCAGGACGATGGGACCGGTTCAATATTTGGCTAACGGGTGAAAGGTAGTCGCGTACGGCGTCCGTGATGGTTGTTGTAGGCAACATCGAGTACGGGCGTACGTGACGGGTTGTTAGGGTAACCCTGCAGGTGTAAATCGATTATAATCGCCGTCCCTCGCGGTCAGTGAGTACCACTTGTTCACTGTACCGTGACGTAGAAAGAACAGGCTAGTTACATGTTAAAATGTTGCTGATTGATAGCTGGACATTGATTGTTAATGATATGCTGTAGCTTAGAGCTAACTAAAGTTCTTTTCAACTTTGGGCAAGGTACATGAGAGAAATGCGTTTCTTGTTTGATTGCAGCTCTCTCATGTGCCTTAGCGTAAGGTTCTCCACAACCTGCTGCTAAAACTTGAAAGTAAGGTTCTACTAATTAGGCGAGTCCCTGCAACTGATTTTTACCTCATGTAACCCATTACCCTCATGTAGAAGTTCCATGATTAGGTGAGACGGGTCAGACTTGCTGAGCCTTCGTGCTCACTGCTTGTGTTTGAAGCTTTTGCAGGGTTCTATGAGGAAGGGACTCCCGAAGAGGAGACGGAACCCCAGGAGGGGAACCCCGTCGAGTTGGAGTCATGCACGCCGCAGAGTTAGTGTGCGTGTGTGCTAGCAAGGACACGTTCGAGGGCTGAACGTGCACTTGATGCTTAGTCTACGCCCGCGAGTGTAGACTGAATTTATTTTGATGTAAACATGTTCATAACTTGTTTATGTAATAAAATTTCGCTTCCGCTTTGTACCTTTGACGTGTGTTATACGATGTTGTGCAACGCAGCACCCCTCAGCGTGATCCTGGCTCGACAGGACCTTGGGGTCGTGTCAATAGCCCATGCTTGATCACTCTTGGTCCTAACCTGAACCTCACAAGTTCAGTTTGAATTTTCCTTTACATTTAGAATTCAGCACGGATTCGAACATGATCATAAATAACTCCTTTTTAGATCACCCTGAAGTCGAAGGTTGCCACCATAAATCTCCTCAATTTCATACGTGTGAGGTTCCATGTGTATTCAAAAGTTTGGTGGCAATTTCATGTGAGCATTTGAGTCTAAAGATCTGCTTTTTATTCTTTCTCATACACATGTATGATTTACAAATGAGTTTAACTTAACTGTCGAGAAGCATTGCATATATTTTTCATGTCGAGAAGCATTTGAAAAGAAGTAGAAATGGAGAAAAAAACCCTAGAAATGGAGGAAGAACCATAGAAATGGAGAAAGAACCATAGAAATGGAGAAAAAACCATAGAAACGGAGAAAGAACCATAGAAATGGAGAAGGGAATATAGAAATGGAGAAAGGGACATAGAAATGGAGAGGGGAATATAGAAATGGAAAAAGAGACATAGAAATGGAGAGAAATGGAAATAAGATAGATGAAATGAGCCATCCCAAATTTTCCAAATTCCCCAATTCCCCAAGGGGGAATTTCCCCCACATTTAGAGGGAATTTTACCCCAATGTAGCCACAGCCTAGAGGGGGGGGGACCCCTAGGACTCTTGGGTTGAGTCCCAATTGGACTATGACCCTTTGGTTAAGTTCCAATTGGACTAGGACTCTTCATTTCTCCCCCTTATAAATACAACCCCCAGCCCCACCTTTGGCCGCAGCCCCCTCCTCCCCCAAAGTCGCTGAGTTGGTCCTGCCCCCCCCCCCCCCCAAAGTCGCCGATTTGGCCCTGCACCCCCCCCCCCCCCCGAACTCACCGAGTTGGCCACCCCCCCTGCCAGAGTTTGGTCGCCGGTGAGCCCCGCCGTCGAGCCGCGTCGTCGAGCCCCATCGTCGAGCCCCGTCGTTGAGCCCCACCATCGAGCCCTGTCGTCGAGCCCTGCCGTCGAGACCCGCCGATGAGCCCCGTCACGCTTCGCCGTTGCCGGAGAAGAAGCCTGACGATCTGTCCTACTATAATTTTTCATAGAAAAATCCCCCGCTGCTGCCGTTGCTAGGAGAAAGACCCTGCCACAAGGGGGAAGTGAGGTAGGTATAAATTATCCATCTTACGACGTCGCCGCTGTTTCTACGCAACCGTTTTCTTTGCCCACTTCGAGCAGAAACTTTTGCGTGTGGATAGATAGTGTTTTGATCGATTTTGACAGTGGAATTGATCTAGATCTTGAGTTAAGATCATCACCACGTCCACACTTGATCCCTACACCCTTGTTCATCATAAAACCCTACGAAAGCCCATTAAAACATGCAAGAACATGTACAAACTGGTTTAATAAAACTGCACTATAGGATTTGCATTCATCTACCCCATTGCATCTTGAGTAAAGTTTGTGCATGATGATTGATTGCTGTGAATTTTGTATGTGCGTAGTCGTGAGTAGAAGGACAAGCTCAAGAGGCCGTCTACGAGGAACTACAGCACCAAGACTTTAAGACGTTTGAGCAACACGATCCACGGGAGCAAGGCAAGTGCCCCTTGACCATGTTTTCGAAACTGTTTTGCTTGCGAAAACTCGTATGCTTGAGTCAATTTTATGGGACACCCTTTTTATAGGAGTTTACTAGTTTTGCTAACCATCCATGTCACTGGGAAAGTTGATGAGTCGGGTATGGTCGTTTTTCATTTTGCTTCGCTTAACTTACGGGATACGGGAAGCTGAAATAAAACTTGTTAGCTACTGCACTCATGAGAATAAAGATAATGAGAACTTTATGATGTTGATAAGCATGGAATCGGGGAGATATAGGAAAGCTTGGTTCGTGGATGTTGCTGAATGAGATGGTGGTTTACTTGCCGTAGATCTAAGGACTTGTTCATGCGAGCACATGCCAGGAAAACAGTGCCACCACAAGGCCAAATATGGGTGCTGCTTAGCTGACTAATTAGGTGTGTTGCTAGCTTGTTATGGACCGTTAGATGGCGCATGGAATGGGAGTCGAGGGGGACTGCCCTGGGAACTGCATGGCACAAGAGGGGGCCCGTGGGCGGGAGAATGGAGATTCGAGCCTGCCGGTTAAACCTCAGTGGGTCGTACATCCTAGTAGACCCTTTGTAAAGGCTATTTTGTGATCTCTTGGCCATACACCGATGGTTGTGTACTGGTATAATGGAGGTTCTTTCTAGTCGCCAACGGGTGATGAAATCACAAACTTGTGGGTAAAGTAGTGCCACCTTTGCAGAGTGTAAAACTATCATGATAGCCGTGCTTCCGGTCACAAGCACCTGGCCAACTTCCATGATTAGAGGCAAAACTTGGGATGGATATTTGGGTATGGTCATTGGGATTGGTTTTGGGACTGTTTTGTGTCATAACTGTAAAAGCCCAAGAAAAGGGACTTGCAAAAACTTTTCTTCACCTCACAACACCACAGTTTTTGTTGTGGATATCTTAGGAAATATTGTGAAGAGCAAGTAACCTCCATCAAAAGAGTGATTAGAGGGGAAAGCCTTCACTTTCACAAAGTGGGATTTCTACACATGAACATGAGAGGTTGAGCTCACCCCTAGAACTTAAAAAGTCTTGGGAAGGTTGAGGCCAAACTTCATGTAAATCCAACACCTTTTGAGGCACTTTTGGAGGTATTTGAAAAAGAGGCCAATTTGAGTGTAAATTCAAATTGCAGCAACTTTCATCACTCAAATTCAAAAGTTAGCTTCATATTCAAACTCAGCACATTTTTCTGAGTTAGCCCACCAATTTCCATCCCCATTGGAGTTCATCTTGTTGAGAGCTAAATTTGCAAGAATTCAAAACTGAATTTGAATTTCAGTTTAAACATAAAGCAAATTTAACCCAACAAAGTTTAAATTGGAGAACTCAAATTTAAACCAATACTTGGGGGCTAAGTCTCCCATTCAATGTTTAGTAGATGGGGATATTTACAGCAGAATGGGGAGAAAGAATTAGAGGGGAGAAGGGGGCCCACTGGTCAGCCACACAGGAGTTAAACCGACTCAGTCACGCGGTCGAACACTTCTGCGGGCGCCAGCACACGGGGTCGACCCCGTCCCAACGCGACCACGGCGCCACCTCCTGCTCGGAGGATGAGGGCGCCGGCTACAGAGCGTTCGGTTGCACCGCTGGGCTGCGTGAACCTCCCCGTATCCGCTCTGTTCCACTGCATACAAACACGGCGGCACACTCGGTGTTTCGCCACCCACTAATCGCCGGCATCCGAGCAACCCAGGCGCTCTCGTGCCCGACGCTCAACACAAGAAACAACCGCCATAAGGTGCTGGTTCTGCTCGTCCCTACCGTTCAGCATTTCATGCACCGTCGGGGGAGAATTTCTCCCTGGAACGTTTCGGTGTTCTTAAGGCCGAGCTATACCAAATCCAGAAATTCACGGGTGTTAGCTCATCACCGGGCATACCGAGCCACACACACGCTCTACACCCTGCCACGACCACCTAGGATCAAAAACCAGCAAGAACCATGGGCTAAGGTTGCGGTTATCCGAGTTTTTCGAGCAACAGCCGATATCGGGCCTAGGTCGACGGTGAGGTCCTAGCTCCGGCCATTTTCATGGCCAACCGAGCTCATATTCGTGCTCAGCATGTTACGGCAGAGCTATAGAAGCAAATCGCTTGAGAAATAAGGCCCTGAGTAGCCCGGGCGACGTCGCCAGAGTAGAGAGAGGCTCTGCCACCGCCGCGGGCATAGTTCCGGCCATTGCCGAGCTCCGGTGAGGGCACCAGCGTGTTCTCCGAGTCGAGTTAGGCACAGGCGGCAAGTTTCTGGCCGAGAGGTGGCCGGGAAGCCAGGTCCGGCGAGCTTCAGTGTGGTGCCGGCGAGGGGGCGGCGCGGGAAAAGGGGCTGGCGCGAGGAAGAAGACGAGCTCGCCGGGCCCGCTCGTCAGCCGCTCAATACACAGTAGGGAGATTCTCTGTTGCACCGGATCAGCTGTGACCACGCAGAGAACAGTCCTGTGGCCCCGTGTGGCGTAGCCGAGGTGGTGACACGTGGGGGACGGGCCCACTGTCAGGGATTGGAACTTTTCCCGGTTAATTCAAATTCCAGAATTTCCCCAAACTGTAGAACCCCATAACTTTTGCTAGGAAGCTCCAAATTTAGTGATCCAAATTGGGTTGGATTCATCTTGCCTAGCTCTGTCCAAATAAACAACCCAATTTGTATGAAACCCATTAATTAATTCCGGAAAATTCTTTAAATCTTTTCAGCAAAAGAATTTTAGAGGGAGTTTGGTTCATCCAAAAATCCTCAAATTTTGCCAGAATGTCGTTTAGGATGTTAGTGAAGCCATGTAAATGTTTCAGACCATTTGGAGTTGATTTGACCAGGGCAATTCAGATTTGAAGGTGCTGTGTTCATTTGAATACAGAAACATTTTCAGAGAATTTCCAAAACTACGAAAAATTCAGTTTTGGGCAGATCTTAGCTCCAAAAATGCTACGAAAATTCATGCAAACTCTAGGAGCTATAATTCAAATTGTAATTCATTAAGTTTGGCATGAACAGGGGTGTTACCTCAGAATTAATTCTTCTTTGCTTACTTGCTAAGAGAATTATTCTGAGCAAACCACTCAATGAAAAGTGCTAATTTTTGGTCCAGAAGGTTTCTTGTGACAAGGAAATCACACAAAAATTCTCAGCTCCATTGGAGCTCTGGATCACCCCTGCTCTGTTTAACCACTTGAGGTGATCAATGTGGAAGAGGGGGAAAACCACTTAGCACTTAATCATGTGCTTAGGCCCAAACCCAAACCACTAGCCCCAGTTTCTTTTTAAATTCTTGAACAGAGTTCCAGTTGTTAAAAACTTGTTATTTGAACATGTAGCAGAAACATTACAGTGAACTCATGTGCATATTCATTAACATGTAGTATTTTATTAACGTGTAGTCGCTGAAGGCGAGGAGGCTCCGGAAGTACTTGACTTCCTCCTTCCGGGATAAGAGCTAACTACTGACCAGCAGCAACAAGGCAAGCCCTGGTTTGCATTAAACTATTTTTCAAGTTTTGCTTTATGAACACTTAGTATGAAGTATGGAGGTGCATTAGGTGTAGGATGAATGGAACCCCACTTGCATAACCAGAAGTTTTCCATAAGAGTGAGGTTAGTGTCTAAGACCTCGAGTAGACAAGCTATGCTTAGTGATTCATAGAACTTCGGTACAAGTCGAGTAGTTGGAATCTACTCGCGAGTTAGGCTTGGGACACACGGATTGGTTCGAGTGATGTCAGATCACCTTAGTAATGAAAATGAGACTTGGCAGGGGTTAGGGCGCAGCAAGAGGGAGTCTTGTGCGCGCAGCCCTGTCCGTGTCGATTGAGGACCGATCCGTGTGCGGCCCACGCTGATCAAGTTTGAACGTACCGAAGGCATATCGGATATATGGGCCCCGATAAACCGATGTAGCCTAAACCTCCGGGCGTCGAGGCATAGCACACCGATTTATAGGTGTAGGTTGAGGGCAGCAAGGTGGAAATCTGCTAACGGGCATAGAGAGATGCTCCGTGTAGGGAACCTCCTGTCCATTTCGGTGCGAACGGTTCAACCTTTGGGCTGTTGGGTGAAAGGTTGTCCCGTACGACATCGAGTGAGCGTGCTGTGCAGCTCCACGGGTGGGCGTACGAGACGTGCTCTTTGAGTTTCTCTGCAGATGTACCTCGCGGTCCCTCGTGGTCCCTCACAGTGACGAGTACCGCTTGTTCACTGAATCGTGACGTAGATTAATGTATGAACGGTTATGATTCAATATTGCTGTTATGATATAATTGTATTGCTACATGCGTGCCACCAAATATTGCTTACTAAATTTCAGATTCCTGAACTGTTAACTTGTTGCTAAAAGATGAACTAAGGGTGAACTTGTAGGCGTGTCCATTTGCTGCAAGGTTACTAACCTATGTCACTATACACCTCATGTAGAGTTTCATGCTTAGGTGAGTCAGTTAAGCCTTGTTGAGCCATCGTGCTCACGGTTGCTGCTTAAGTGTTTTTCAGGTGAGGATCCACCCACGGACTCGGAGTACGAGTCCACCGGCGAGGGTTACCCTCCGTCGGGGACCACAGCTGAGTGGGAGCCGTACACGCCGCGCTGAGCTGAGGAGTGCAGCCAGTGTTGGTTTCCCTAGGGCTGGGCAGCCGACTTTTGCTAGATAGGCGGGCGTGAGTTGTATAGTTTAGTCTTCCGCTGTGTAATATAAACAATAGCTTGTAACTGAAGTTTGTACCTGTTTGTACAGTTCAGTTGTTTTTCCCATGGAATATAATGTGTCCTTATGATGTGTGCTGTCGGGTGTCGCATCACGCGGCACCACCCTCTGCGATCCTGGATGAGCGGACCCCGGTCCGCCACAGCCTAGTATCAGAGCTGCATTGGGGATAGCACAATACTTAAGGACTGTATTATGGGAAAACTTAGGTTTACGGTGAGGATTCGGTAGTTTGCCCAAGTAAGGACTATAATAGCATAGTTACTTAAAGTGGCAAAGACTAACCTATGTGTTTTAATTCTGAATTTCAATTATGTAACGACGCACCTACGCTCTGGTAAGAATGGTAAGGAACGCCACCGAAAGCGGTTCAATTTCGGTTAGCTCTCCTGACGAGGAACGTGGTTCAGTGATAGGTCTCACAGCTTGGTGTGAGACATCAATATGAAACTCTGGGACTCTTCATGTTCCTAAGTTCATATGGAACGCTGATCCCTAGCATGCATTAGGCAAGTAAGTGGAGACCCCATCGCGTGGTCAGTAACACGAGAGTGTGTTCGTCTGGAAGTAGCCCAGGGGGACATACACAGCGCTTGCCATCGGCGTGCCCTGCAGGGCAGTAGGTGGTATCTGTTGGGTTGATAACATTCCCAACCGTGATGACCCGTTCATGACATACTCGGATTCCCCGTCGTGTGGTGTTGAAACACGATCACGTACCTTGAGACGTGACTTAACTCAAGGACGGCCGTATGACAATGATACAGGCGTTTGTATTTACTTTTAAATATGGTACTGCCTGAAATGAACAACCATTGAGTGCATCATTATTGTGTGGTCTTCTGCAGGTACTAACCACGTATGTATCCGTGTAGCAAACGTGTGCGAGAGACCGTTTAGTGCCACATTTGAAACGTATATGCCGGTATAATCCGGTTAGGATTTTCTTTTGTGAGGAACGTAGTACCGAGATATTGTAGGCATATGCATGAAAATAATGATAACAAAGAATTAAAATCATTAGGTTCAACATTTAGGACACTGGTTGGGTAGACAAATTGAATAGTGATGAATGTAGTTTCAAAAAGACTGAAAAACAGAGTGCTCTGTTTTTGGCAGCAAGTTTGCTGAACTTCAACAGAGAATAACTCACAGGTATTTTAGCCCATGGAGGTGTGGTATATACTTCTGGAAAGGTATGTGAGTACTGTACAACTTTGTTGTAGACTTCCAGAGCTGACACACACCTTAGGATGGCTTAAATCCCAGTGGATTGTGAACTGTCCAGAATCAGGACAGAGTTAAACACTCTCTGGACTGTTCTGTTTTTCAAACATAACTTCCAGTCGAAAAATCTAAAATTTTCATATGATACATCCTTAGAAAGGGTAGAAGATGTGATACATCTTTGCAATTCAAAGTTTCTGAAATTTCAGCACAGATTTCAGTGGAAATCAGAGTTGAAAACAGCAACTTTCAAGGGAGGTGCTGTTGAAATTCATCCAGAAATTCTGTTGACTTTGAATTACCATAACTTTTTAACCAGAGCTGATATGAGGGCAAATAAGTACTCGTTGGAAAGATACTGAAGTTAACTTTACTTTGGTATTCAACTTGAGTCATGAAAATGCCCATAACCAGATAAAAATCTGGGATATGTAGAAACTGGTCATTCTGGCAGAGAAATGACAGTTGAACTCATGTGAGAGATTGTGGCACCCTAGAGGGGGGTTTGAATACTTCCAATGGGGTAGAACATACTCATGAGAGGTTATCTTCAACTAGTGAAAGATTTGAGCATAGGTCTCACTCAAGTTTCTTTTACTAGAGACCATGTTTGGGTCGTATTGAAGATAAAAGGGTGGTTTACGTGATGACAAAGCGATAGTAACGTCTCTTGGTGACCAAACCTAGTTGTGGTGAGCTTCCAAAGAGGAGGTTCATCAAGTTGGATTAAACTAGCTTGTATTTGGTCTGGTAATGGTGTAGCTTGTGCAAAGTTATTACATTATCTACATACGAGATGTATCGCATGTTTCAGTGTCATTATGTTTTTACGCCTATTTTTATTGGACTGCATGCAATATGTTGCGGGACTGATGTTTATTGTCGTATGGTTGCAGATGGTTCGCACTAGGACCACGCACGAGGTTGGTGGCTCTAGCCAACAAGGAGGTAATGACTCCCAGCCACCGGCCCACGACAGCACCCCCGCAGCAGCAGCCACCACCGCCGCCTCCGCTTACTCTAGCGGATGTGATAGCGGCACTGGTGGGTGGTCGTGAGGAGCAGACCGACCTGCTCTGCACGATCGTGCAGAATACGTCTCAGGCGGGGCGGGGGGGCATCAAGACAGAGGTCCCCGTGAGCCCCGTGAGGTGTCGTACTCGGATTTCATGAGTACGCACCCTCCAGTGTTCACAGAAGCTGAAGAACCACTGGAGGCTGACAACTGGCTGCGGACCATTGAGTCCAAGTTCGGGCTGCTCCAATGCACGGAGCGGCAAAAGACTTTGTTCGCAGCGCAGCAACTTCACGGTGCCGCTGGTGCGTGGTGGGCGAATTATGTCGCCTCACGTCCAGCTTGCCATACCGTGGAATGGGAGGAATTCCGGGAGGCGTTCCGCGCCTATCATATCCCTCCCGGGATCATGAAGAGGAAGTTCCAAGAATTTTTGGAACTGAAGCAGGACGGGAGGAGTGCCCATGACTACTCCCGTGCCTTCAACCATCTGGCGCAATATGCGTCAGACTACATCTCCACTGAGGATAAAAAGCAGGAGCACTTCTATCGGGGGTTACACCCTGAGATGAAGACACATCTCGTTCAGTGGAGTCGCGGCACCTTCAACGACCTAGTCAATGACGTGATCATGCAAGAGGACGCTCAGCGGGAGTGGCAGCTGAGCAGAGGAAGCGCAGCGCTCCACCCAGCAGTGGGGGTGGCGCTCCCCAGAAGTACCGCATGGTGTATCGGACGTCATCCGGGCAGCAGTGGCACCCACCGGCGCGACCTCAACGGTTCGGGGGACGATCCTTTCAGTCACCTCCGTTCCGTCCGCCGATGCCACCACCAAGACAGCAGCAGCAGCAGACGGCACCCCGGGCGTTTCCACCGCCACAACGCGCCCCGGGTTTCCGTCCACCGATCAGCGGGGGACCGCCCCGTTTCACCTGCTTCACGTGTGGCCAGGTGGGCCACTTCACGAAGGACTGTCCCCAGGGGCAGCAGAGCAGCGGGCAAGCCCAGTTCCGGGGCGGTGCTCGAGGCCGACCTCCGGTCAAGAAGGTTGGTCAGCGGACTGGGGGCGTCCGCAACCTCGACAATGAGGACGCCCCAGAGGGAGACAATGTGCTGGCCGGTATGTTTACTCTCAACAATCGAGCCATCATCATACTTTTTGATTCTGGTGCAACCCACAGCTTTATAAGTGCATCCTATGTGGCTAAGCATCAAATGCAAGTCTTCCCAACCGACTGCACTTATATGATCTGCTCACCGGGAGGGAAGATCTCAGCTAAAATGATGATTCCAAAAGCACCTCTGTGCTTAGGTGGGAAAATATATCCCACCACTTTGATAATACTTATGGGGCAAAAGATTGATGCAATCTTAGGGATGTCATGGCTACAATACCATGGCACTGTCCTGGAAACTCGAACACGGATGGTTCATTTAAACTCTCCATTTCCCCATCCACATTCCATGGTGTTAGACACGCCAGTCCGGGAAATTTCAGCAATTAATAATGCTGAAGCTCTCAAGTTAGAGGACATCCCCGTAGTCCGGGAGTACCCCGACATGTTCCCGGATGATCTTCCGGGCATGCCACCTGAGCGGGATGTCGAGTTCAAGATTGAACTTGCACCCGGGACTACGCCCATATCACGGAGACCATTCAAGATGGCTCCAAACGAGATGGCTGAATTGAAAGAACAGCTCAATGATCTGTTGAGCAAGGGTTTCATTAGGCCGAGTTCCTCGCCTTAGGGATGCTCGGCACTGTTTGTAAAGAAGAAGGATGAAACCCTGAGGCTGTGTTTGGACTACCGGCCGCTCAACAGCGTCACAATCAAGAATAAGTACCCACTGCCCCGTATTGACATTCTGTTTTATCAACTTGTGGGTGCAAGTGTGTTCTCCAAGATGGACCTTCGCTCTGGATATCATCAGATAAAGATCTGGGCGGAGGATATCCTGAAGACGGCCTTCTCGACGAGATATGGATTATATGAGTATCTCGTCATGTCCTTTGGTCTCACAAATGCTCCAGCCCATTTCATGTATCTCATAAACTCGGTGTTCATGCCGGAGCTGGACAAGTTCGTGGTAGTGTTCATCGATGATATCTTGGTTTACTCCAAGACAGAAGCCGAACATGCCGAACACTTGAGGATCATTCTTCAACGATTGCGAGACCACAAGCTCTACGCCAAGTTCAGCAAATGTGAGTTTTGGATCAGCCAAGTGCCATTCTTGGGACATATCATCTCCGCGGAAGGCATTGCGGTTGACCCAAGCAAGATAGAGCAAGTGCTGAAATGGAAAGCTCCCACTTCAGTTCATGAAGTCAGAAGCTTCCTCGGGTTAGCGGGATACTATCGGAGATTCATTCCAAGCTTCTCCAAGCTCGCTAAACCGATGACAGGATTGCTGAAGAAAGGGACGAATTATGTTTGGAACATGGCGTGTGAAGGAGCGTTCCAAGCATTGGTGAAGCATCTCACCACAGCCCCGGTCTTAGCTCAGCAGGATACAACAAAGCCCTTCGACGTGTATTGCGACGCGTCCGGTATTGGGCTCGGCTGCGTGTTGATGCAGGAAGGACGTGTGGTCGCATATGGCTCACGCCAACTTCGGAACCATGAGCAGCATTATCCCACTCATGATCTTGAGCTTGCTGCCGTGGTGTTGGCGCTAAAAATGTGGAGGCACTATCTCCTGGGGAATCTGGTGCATCTCTACACCGACCACAAGAGCTTGAAATACATTTTCACCCAGAAGGAGCTGAACATGAGGCAAAGGAGGTGGTTAGAACTGATCAAAGATTATGAAATTGAGATCCATTACCACCCCGGCAAGGCGAATGTGGTTGCCGACGTGCTGAGTCAGAAATCACATGTCCATAACCTCACCATTACACCGGTGGAGGAGAAAGAGCCAAGTTTATACTTGGTTCCTTATGGGTCACTGTACAACCTTGCCCTCATCCCTACTATTAGGGAGGACATCACTGCAGCTCAGAAGACTCATAAAGGCATGGCACATCTCCGGAGGCGAATAGACAACGGGGAGATCAAATGTTTCCGGAAGGATGATGAGGGGACACTATGGTTCAATGACCTAACAGTTGTACCCCGAGATATGGAACTAAGGAGGAAGATCCTCGATGAAGCTCACTTGTCTAAGTACTCCATTCATCTGGGCAGCAACAAAATGTACCAAGATTTGAAAAAGAAATTTTGGTGGACACGGATGAAGCGGGAGGTAGCGCAGTACGTATCCCAGTGTGATACGTGTAGACGAGTGAAAGCTGATCATATCAAGAAATCAGGGATGCTGCAACCCCTGGAAATCCCAGCATGGAAATGGGAAGATGTGAGCATGGATTTCATTGTAGGATTGCCCCTGACTTCCAACAAACATGACTCCATTTTGGTTATCATTGATCGGTTAACCAAGACGGCTCACTTCATCCCGGTGCATACACATTACATTGCCGGCAAATATGCGGAGCTGTACATAGCAAAGATTCTGTGCTTATATGGGGTACCCAAGACCATTGTATCGGATCGAGGTGCATTATTTGTATCTCGCTTTTGGGAGCAGTTGCATGCTGCTTTGGGTACTAAACTAATTATAAGCTCCGCTTACCACCCTCAGACAGATGGCCAAACAGAGAGGGTGAATCAGGTTCTGGAAGACATGTTGAGAGCATGTGCCATCCACCATGGTAGGAACTGGGATGATCACCTACCATTGGCGGAATTCTCCTACAACAACGGCTATCAAGCAAGTATCAAGATGGCACCCTACGAAGCTCTCTACGGTCGCAAATGCCGCACCCCATTAAATTGGTGCGAGTCCGGTGAAAGGGTCACATTCGGGGTTGATGTGGTGAACGACGCCGAAGAGCGCGTTCGGACGATTCAAGCTAATTGAAGGGCGCTCAATCCCGACAGAAGAGCTACGCTGATAAGAGGCGTAGACCGTTGCACTTTGAAGTCGGTGAACACGTGTACCTCCGCGTGTCTCTGATGAAGGGCGTGCACCGGTTCGGTGTGAAGGGGAAGCTCGCTCCCCGTTTTATTGGACCCTATGCTATCACCGAGAAGTGCGGACCAGCTGCATATCGATTGGAGCTACCGGCATCTCTTGCTGGTGTCCATGACGTTTTCCATGTTTCGCAACTGCGAAAATGTTTAAAGCATACAGCTGCTGTTCCTACCGAAGACATCGGCGAGTTGAAACCGGATTTAACTTATGATGAATATCCGGTGGCAATTCTTGATGAGAAAGCCCGAACCACGCCTAGCAGAACGTTGTGGTTCTACAAGATACTCTGGGGCAACCACACCGCCGAAGAAGCGACGTGGGAGAGTGAGGAATTCCTTCGCTCAAATTACCCAGAGTTTATGACTTCTCAGCACGGGTAAGTCCCTATTACATCGCTATCTCTTCTTTTGTAATCTCGGGACGAGATTCTTTTAAGGGGGGAGGGATGTAAAAGCCCAAGAAAAGGGACTTGCAAAAACTTTTCTTCACCTCACAACACCACAGTTTTTGTTGTGGATATCTTACGAAATATTGTGAAGAGCAAGTAACCTCCATCAAAAGAGTGATTAGAGGGGAAAGCCTTCACTTTCACAAAGTGAGATTTCTACACATGAACATGAGAGGTTGAGGTCACCCCTAGAACTTAAAAAGTCTTGGGAAGGTTCAGGCCAAACTTCATGTAAATCCAACACTTTTTGAGGCACTTTTGGAGGTATTTGAAAAAGAGGCCAATTTGAGTGTAAATTCAAATTGCAGCAACTTTCATGACTCAAATTCAAAAGTTAGCTTCATATTCAAACTCAGCACATTTTTCTGAGTTAGCCCACTAATTTCCATCCCCATTGGAGTTCATCTTGTCGAGAGCTAAATTTGCAAGAATTCAAAACTGAATTTGAATTTCAGTTTAAACATGAAGCAAATTTAACCCAACAAAGTTTAAATTGGAGAACTCAAATTCAAACCAATACTTGGGGGCTAAGTCTCCCATTCAATGTTTAGTAGCTGGGGATATTTACATAAGAAGGGGGAGAAAGAATTAGAGGGGAGAAGGGGGCCCCACTGGTCAGCCACACAGGAGTTAAACCGACTCAGTCACGCGGTCGAACACTTCTGCGGGCACCAGAACACGGGGTCGACACCGTCCCAACGCGACCACCGCGCCACCTCCTGCTCGGAGGATGAGGGCGCCGGCTACAGAGCGTTCGGTTGCACCGCTGGGCTGCGTGAACCTCCCCGTATCCTCTCTGTTCCACTGCATACAAACACGGCGGCACACTCGGTGTTTTGCCACCCACTAATCGCCGGCATCCGAGCAACCCAGGCGCTCTCGTGCCCGACGCTCAACACAAGAAACAACTGCCATAAGGTGCTGGTTCTGCTCGTCCCTACTGTTCAGCATTTCATGCACTGTCGGGGGAGAATTTCTCCCAGGAACGTTTCGGTGTTCTTAAGGCCGAGCTATACCAAATCCGGAAATTCGCGGGTGTTAGCTCATCACCGGGCATACCGAGCCACACACATGCTCTACACCCTGCCACGGCCACCTAGGATCAAAAACCAGCAAGAACCATGGGCTAGGGTTGCGGTTATCCGAGTTTTTCGAGTAACAGCCGATATCGGGCCTAGGTCGACGGTGAGGTCCTAGCTACGGCCATTTTCATGGCCAACCGAGCTCATATTCGTGCTCAGCATGTTACGGTGGATCTATAGAAGCAAACCGCTTGAGAAATAAGGCCCGGAGTAGCCCGGGCGACGTCGCCGGAGTAGAGAGAGGCTCTGCCACTGCCGCGGGCATAGTTCCGGCCATTGCCGAGCTCCGGTGAGGGCATCAGCGTTTTCTCCGAGTTGAGTTAGGCACATGCGGCAAGTTTCCGGCCGAGAGGTGGCCGGGAAGCCAGGTCCGGCGAGCTTCAGTGCGGTGCCGGCGAGGGGGCGGCGCAGGAAAAGGGGCTAGCGCGAGGAAGAAGACGACCCGGCCGGGCCCGCTCATCAGCCGCTCAATACACAGTAGGGGGATTCTCTATTGCACCGGATCAGCAGTGACCACGCGGAGAACAGTTCTGTGGCCCCGTGTGGTGTAGCCGAGGTGGTGACACGTGGGGGCCGGGCCCGCTGTCAGGGATTTGAACTTTTCCCGGTTAATTCAAATTCCAGAATTTCCCCAAACTTTAGAACCCCATAACTTTTGCTAGGAAGCTCCAAATTTAGTTATCCAAATTGGGTTGGATTCATCTTGCCTAGCTCTGTCCAAATATACAACCCAATTTGTATGAAACCCATTAATTAATTCTGGAAAATTCTTTAAAGCTTTTCAGCAAAAGAATTTTAGAGGGAGTTTGGTTCATCCAAAACTCCTCAAATTTTTCCAGATTGTCCTTTAGGATGTTAGTGAACCCCTGTAAACGTTTAAGACCATTTCGAGTTGATTTGACCAGGGAAATTCAGATTTGAAGGTGCTGTGTTCATTTGAATACAGAAACATTTTCAGAGAATTTCCAAAACTTGGAAATTCAGTTCAGGGAAGATCTTAGCTCCAAAAATGCTAGGGAAATCCATGCAAAATTTAGGAGCTATAATTAAAATTGTATTTCATTAAGTTGGGCATGAACAGGGGTGTTACCTCAGAATTAATTCTTCTTTGCTTACATGGTAAGAGAATTATTCTGAGCAAACCACTCAATGAAAAGTGCTAATTTTTGGTCCAGAGGGTTTTCTTGTGACAAGGAACTCACACAAAAATTCTCAGCTCCATTGGAGCTCTGGATCACCCCTGCTCTGTTTAACCACTTGAGGTGATGAATTTGGAAGAGGGGGAAAACCACTTAGCACTTAATCATGTGCTTAGGTCCAAACCCAAACCACTAGCCCCAGTTTCTTTTTAAATTCTTGAACAGAGTTCCAGTTGTTAAAAACTTGTTATTAGAACATGTAGCAGAAACATTACAGTGAACTCATGTGCATATTCATTAACATGTAGTATTTTATTAACGTGTAGTCGCTGAAGGCGAGGAGGCTCCGGAAGTACTTGACTTCCTCCTTCCGGAAGAAGAGCTAACTACTGACCAGCAGCAACAAGGCAAGCCCCGGTTTGCACTAAACTATTTTTCAAGTTTTGCTTTATGAACACTTAGTATGAAGTATGGAGGTGCATTAGGTGTAAAATGAATGGAACCCCACTTGCATAACCAGAATTTTTCCATAAGAGTGAGGGTTGTGTATAAGACCTCGAGTAGACAAGCTATGCTTAGTGATTCATAGAACTTCGGTATAAGTCGAGTAGTTGGAATCTACTCGCGAGTTAGGCTTGGGACACACGGATTGGTTCGAGTGATGTGAGATCACCTTAGTAATGAAAATGAGACTTGGCAGGGGTTAGGGCGCAGCAAGAGGGAGTCTTGTGTGCGCAGCCCTGTCCGTGTCGATTGAGGACCGATCCGTGTGCGGCCCACGCTGATCAAGTTTGAACGTACCGAAGGCATATCTGATATATGGGCCCCAATAAACCGATGTAGCCTAAACCTCCGGGCGTCGAGGCATAGCACACCGATTTATAGGTGTAAGTTGAGGGCAGCAAGGCGGAAATATGCTAACGGGCATAGAGAGATGCTCCGTGTAGGGAACCTCCTGTCCATTTCGGTGCGACCAGTTCGACGTTTGGGCTGTTGGGTGAAAGGTTGTCCCGTACGACATCGAGTTAGCATGCTGTGCAGCTCCACGGGTGGGCGTACGAGACATGCTCTTTGGATTTCCCTGCATGTGTATATCGAGTCGATTCGCCGTCCCTCGCGGTGACGAGTACCGCTTGTTCACTGAGTCGTGACGTAGATTAATGTATGAACGGTTATGATTCAATATTGCTGTTATGATATAATTGTATTGCCACATGCGTGTCACCAAATATTGCTTACTAAATTTCAGATTCCTGAACTGTTAACTTGTTGCTAAAAGATGAACTAAAGGTGAACTTGTAGGCGTGTCCATTTGCTGCAAGGTTACTAACCTATGTCACTATACACCTCATGTAGAGTTTCATGCTTAGGTGAGTCGGTTAAGCCTTGTTGAGCCATCGTGCTCACGGTTGCTGCTTAAGTGTTTTTCAGGTGAGGAGCCACCCACGGACTCGGAGTACGAGTCCACCGGCGAGGGTTACCCTCCGTCGGGGACCACGGCTGAGTGGGAGCCGTACACGCCACGCTGAGCTGAGGAGTGCAGCCAGTGTTGGTTGCCCTAGGGCTGGGCAGCCGACTTTTGCTAGATAGTCGGGCGTGAGTTGTATAGTTTAGACTTCCGCTGTGTAATATAAACAATAGCTTGTAACTGAAGTTTGTACCTGTTTGTACAGTTCAGTTGTTTTTCCCATGTAATATAATGTGTCCTTATGACGTGTGCTTTCGGGTGTCGCATCGCGCGGCACCACCCTCTGCGATCCTGGATGAGTGGATCCCGGTCTGCCAGAGTAACAATGAGTTTAGTTTCGGTTATATGAATATGAGATGGTTATGAATATTTATGAGTATGAGATGAACTTGAGAAAGATTATTAGCTGGTTGAGACTTGATAAATGGTGAATTATGATGAAAGAATGTTGCTGATTTACTTGGTTATATTGGGATTTAATTCATCTAGACTTGGTTGCTGTTTTACCATATTTATGAAATAAAATTTGCTTGCTGCAATGAGCCTTTTTATTCCATACCTTGTTGAAAGCTACATGTCATATTTTTCCCGCGCTTGCTGAGTATGACAAGTACTCACCCTTGCATTACCACATATACATCAGCTACAGGAGATGAATACTTTGAGGAACATGTGGAGTACTAGGCGTCCATACTACCGTCAACATGCCTGTGGAGTTGAAGATTGGAGCCTGCTGTCTTAGCCATTTTTTTCCGCCGTCGTTAGAGTCTTCCGCTGCAAGAATAAGTTAGATATTCATGAGTGAGACATTGAGTCATCGTAATAAAGTACTTAAGCTCTATTTATTCGTGGTTATATTCTGAATTCAGTTTGTGGATTACATGTGTATGGTGATGAACATCCTGGGCACACATATGCATTCGCTTGGTTCTATTTTCGGAACCGGGTGTCACAAATTGGTATCAGAGCCACGTTGACCATAGGACGCAAGCCTAGGTAGAATGGACACTCTAAAACACATAGGAACACCCCTCTAAACTGTTATTTTCGAAAATTGCTTGCTGCTGTACTTTACTTATCAACTCAGCCACCGCAAACTACTATTTGCAGCCCCTCTTTTCTTCTTTTCGTGTGGACAGCCACACTTTTTGTTTTCTTGCTTCATAGCTTATGAAGTTTTTGAGTTATTTCCTTCTTCTCTAAAGTTTATCATGTCTTATTTATAGATGCCGGTGATTAGGAGCACAGCACGCATAAGGACTCATCCACCACCACTTGGGAGTGCACTTAACCCCATTGAGGGGTCTGATGGACCATATTGGGAGGAGGTGAAGATGGAACCTCATGATGAAGACGAAGTCAATAGCTCTATGCATGAGGAAGAGGATCCGTAAAAGGTGGAGCCATTTGAAGATGACATGGAGGATGATCCACCAGAACGGCATTGGTACGCAACTCAGGAGGAATTTCACGCGGGCTTACACCCCGTGGAGCCTCATGAAGCTATGTTGAGAGGAGATGAATCCGAAGAGTAGCCACCCCTTGCTGAGGACAATAATGAAGGTGATGAAAGGGCCAACCGTTCAGTTCAAAAATTCCGGTCCGACGGGATGGAAAGAGGACACATATCCAAGGAGCTTAAAGAGTTTCTGGATTGCTGCAGCTTATACCCGGAGTATCTTCTCAAGAAAGTCCCTTGTCTCGGACATTAAGAGTGGAAGGTTGAAATAACCATCCTATCTAACGGTAGCTTTGTCACTCAGCACTTCGCACCCACATGGAGAGCTACAAGGGCAGAAGCTATCGATGATGCTGCATGGGATGCACTCACCATACTGTGCTACGCCTTCCGTGAGCAGCTTGAGAACACTAATTTTGAGCTGCACCCGTATCGGAGGAGTGGTACAAGGGAGATCATTGGACCCCATGGATGAGCTCTTTCCAACCCACAAGCTGCTGACAAGTCCCAGAGGTTGCTCGTGGAGTTGGGAAACGGCTATGCAAGCGCACAAGAAGAGATCCGTTACCTCCAAAGAAGTTGTACTTGTTGGAAAAAAAAGAGGAGACTCATGCCAACGCGGGAGCAAATGGAGCACCAGCGTCATCTATCCCTACATGGACTGCCGACTCACCATGGCGTGCGGCCATATATGGATCACCCCCGTCACACGGCGAGAACAGCAACGGTTCTCACGATTAAGTATAGGTTTCCATTGAATAAAGCTGTAATAGGAACGTTTAAATCGTAGTAGCTTGAATAAGAGTAGTGTGCTGAAATTTTTGTTATGATTGCTTGGTTTGTGTGATGATGTGAGTTGTGGGATGCTTCGGCGAATGTCCACTTCCACACATAGTAGAGAGATGTGAGATGCTTTGCACTTGTTCACATCCTCATATAGGCTGAAATTAATAAAAGAAGATACTTAGTTCATACACCTTGATGCATATAGTTGGGGGGATCAACCTAAACTTCTATTTTCTATTCTACTCTACTCTCTCTCACAGATGGTGAGGGAAAACTCCAACCATCAAAGGAGGAACGCTCGTGGCAACAATGAACCACAGGAGGGTGGCAATGTTGAAGTTCCTGAAAATGCTAACCCCGGGGCTGATGCAAGCAACGTTGAACGGTTGATGGCTATGCAGAACTAGCTCATGCAAACTATGATACAAACGTTGGGACAGCTACAGGCCAACAACAACAACAATCCTAACACCATTCCTGCACCCCCACCGCCACCACCGCCGGCTCACAACAGATTGGAAGAGTTCATGAGGACTAGGCCGCCTACTTTTGCACAAGCCAATGATCCTATAAAGTCTGATGATTGGATGAATTCTATGGAAAAGAAGATTGCTATTGTTCAGTGCAATGATCGGGATAAAGTTCTCTTCGCATCGCACCAACTTATGGGAGCAGCCGCTGACTGGTGGGATGCTCTTTGCAATGCTCATGTCAACCAGGAGACTATCACTTGGGATGAATTCAAGGAGAGTTTCTGCTCTCATTACGTTCCTGCAGGAGTCATGATTCTTAAAAGGCAAGAGTTTGAAGGTCTCCGCAAAGGAAGGAAGAGCGTGAATGAGTACCTCAACATGTTCACGCAGCTGTCAAGGTATGCTCCAGAAGATGTCAACTCGGATCAAAGAAAGCAATACTTGTTCATGAGAGGATTGAACAATGAGATCCAAGTTCAGCTGCTCAACAATGATTACGCAAACTTCCAGAAGCTTGTTGACAAAGCTATAGTGGTTGAGAGCAAGATCCGTGAGATTGAGCAAGAGGGCAAGAGGAAGATGCCATATCAAGGACAGCCACAAGGGAGCAATGTACGTCCCCGTTTCATGCCACTAGCTGCACCATATTATGGCTCGTCCGCTTCTACTTTCCGCCCTGCAAATCCACCTCGCCCTAATCATCCACCGCAGCAATGTCCTGTTATGCAAGCACCTCGTATGCCTTTGCCTCCTGCACCCCGTCCCAACATGGGCGCTTATGCTCAAAACCAGCCTCGCCCCAACATTCCTGCTGTTATGGGCAACAAAGCATGTTTTTCATTCGGAGAGGCGGGACACTTTGCAAGTCAGTGCCCGAAGAAAGGCCTTGACAGCCGAGCAACGCACCTAAGTAGAACCCGCGGCCGAATGGAGGAGCTAATCATGGTAACCGTGGACAGCAGAACTATGCTCGTGGCAATATGAATCACGTCTCCACCGAGGAAGCACAACAAGCTAAGGACGTCGTGATTGGTATGTTTCTAGCTAACTCCAATCCAGCCACTGTTTTATTTGATTCCGGAGCATCGCATTCATTCATATCATCCAAGTATGTTGCCAAGTATAACCTGCCTATATCACACATGAAACAAACTATGTTGGTTAATTCTCCCGGTCACTACAGGAAACGTCGCACCTTACGACGGCCACTGTAATTTACGACGGCTAGCCGTCGTAAGTAAACTAACTTACTAAGGTCGCCCTGGGCCGTTGTAAGTAAACTAACTTACGACGGCTATGGGCCCATGGCCATCGTAAGTTAATGGACCATCGTAAGATACCATAACTTACGACGGCCACAACCCTAAGCCGTCGTAAGTTACAGCACCATCGAATACTAAGCGTAACTTACGACGGCCGTAACCTAAGCCGTCTTAAGTTACGTGACCATCGTAAGTAGGTGGTTTTAACCGCTGCCCCGGCCCAGCCCGAGCCCGAACCGCCGCAGCGCCGCCCCGCCGCCGACGAGCCGCCGCCGCCGACGAGCCGCCGCCGCCACCGAGCCACCGCTCGACCGTCCGGAGCCGCCCCGAGCCGGCCGCCGCCACCCCGAGCCGCCCCGGGCCGCCCCAGCCCCGCCCCGAGCCACCCGGCGCCACCCCGAGCCGCCCCAGGCCGCCCGGCACCGCCTCGCTGCCTCCGGCCCCAACCCCCTGCTTCCCGCGGACGCCCCCGCCTTTGTCGCCGCAGCCATCGCTGTCTTCGCCAAACCGAATCAAGTAATTTTTTTAGTTTTTGTAATTAGTTGTTAGTTAGATTAGATAAAAATTTTATTACTTAATCAATTTGTATGTATTTAGTATATAATTAGTTTAGTTGTTAATTATTTGGTTTAAATTAGTAATTGTTTCTGATTTTAGTTATTTAATTTAGTTTTGTGACACCCTCATTTTTGGTTTCTGCATATATTCATGTTTCATGAAGAGAAAACATTTTAAAAGAAGTAGGAACAGAGAGAAATATCAAAGAGATAGCCAATAAGAGCCGAATCCAGTTCCCAGAGAGCGCCAAAGACAACTTCCGCGGCCCGCTGGCCACGTGGCGTTTTCGAAGCTCATCCCTGCGATTTGGGGAGAGGGCCGCCGCTAAACTTGCTACGTGGCAGGCTCGGGGCTCATCTCCGCAAAGGGGGAGAGGTCCGACCCTGTGGGACATGTGTTGCCCCCGGAGCTAGCCTCTGCGGAAGAAGCAAAGGCATTTCCGCAGGACACATGTCACCGTCGGGGCTAGTCACCGCGGAAATCAGAGGACCCGTCGCGCGTGATACGTGTCGATCTCGGAGGTCACCTCCGAGATGTCCGGTTCTATTGAACACATGTCGCCACCAGAGCTTATCGCCGGGAGGTCTGACACTGTTGGACACGTGTCTACCTCGGAGCCCGTCTCTGAGGAAAAAGGAAGTCCGGCGCTACTTGACGCGTGGCATTCACGGAGCTCACCTCCGAAGAGAGGGAGGTCCGGAATGGATACGTGGCACACCCACAGCCACCTCCGAATAAGAGAGGAGGTCCCGACCGCCAGGATACGTGGCGCACGCGGAGCTCACCTCCAAAGGGGAAGGGAGGTCTCGCTCGCTTGACACGCGGCACAACCGGACCTCGTCTCTGCGGAAAAAGGGGAGACCAGGCCCTGGTGGACACATGGAGCTTCAGGAGCTCATCACCGAGGAGGTAACGAGTTCTGGAACGGTTTTTGGATTCTGTACACGTAGAAATATCAGTACAGAGGAGAAACCGACCTGAATTCCACAATGATACCGCACCAAATCAACTCAATATAAGTTGATTCAACGATAATCGGAATAGGACTCTTATTCAAAATACAATCAGATTAGGACTCTTCTTCTCCCGATTATAAATAGAACCCAAAACCTTTGGCCGAAACCACAAACTTCTTTTCCAACTCCTGAGCCGATGACTTAGAGCACTAGCCCCAACTCGCCGAGTAAGCCCATCGCCAGAGTTCAGTCGAGGAAGATCACCAGAAGGGGAGCCCAAAGATCTGTCTGATCAGAGAAGGACCCCGAGACCAAGAAGAACGTAAGGTAGGCCTCCAATACCACCTTACGACATCATCGTGTTTTCTTTGCATCTGTTCTTCGATTCCTTTCGAACATAAGCTTTCTCGTGGACAGATCATTTGATGATCGGGTTGATCTAAAGACAAGATCATCACCACGTCCACATTTGATCCGAACACCTCTGTTCATCATAAAATCCATGCAAGCCATACAAGAACACGTATAAACTGATAAAAACTGATCATAGTATAGCACGCATATGCATCATCGCATCTAGTTAAAGTTTGTGCATGATATTGATTGCTGTGGATCTTGTATGTGCGCGATCCTGTATAGCAGGACAAGCTCTGGGAGCTGTCTACGACGAGCTGCAACAACAAGGTTTCGCGATCCAAGAGCAACCGGAACTGCAAGAACAAGGCAAGTGCCCCTTGACCATATTGATCCTATGTTTTTGGAAAAACTATTTTGTTTTGCGAAAAGGTGTGAGTGCTGAGTCAAACTTGATGGGAAACCCTTTTATAGGAGTTTACTAGCTTTGGTTAAATCACCCTTGTCGCCAGGGAAGTTTATGAGTCGGGTATGGTTTTTGCTTTATGCTTCGCTGAGTCCAAAGGATTGGGAAGCGAAATAGATGTGTCTAGCTAACTGAACTCATAATGATAACGAGAAACTGATGTCGTTAATGAACATGGATCGGATTGAGATCTAGGCAAGACTGGGTTTGTGAATGAGGTAGCATGAGATGGTGGTTTACTTGCCGTAGATCTAAGGACCGGTTCATGCGAGCACATGCCAGGATAACAGTGCCACCACAAGGCCAAGTATGGGTGCGGCTTAGCTGAGTAATTAGGTAAGTTGCTAGATTGTTATGGACCGTGGAAGGCGCAGGGAATGGGAGTCGAGTGAGGACTGCCCTGGGAACTGCATGACACAAGAGGGGGCCCGTGGGTGGGAGAATTAGAGATTCTAGCCTGCCGGTGAAACCTTAGTGAGTCCATACATCTAGTAGCCCCTTTGCAAAGGCTATTTTGTGATCTCTTGGTCATACACCGACGGTTGTGTACTGGTATAATGGAGATTCTGCAGTCGTCGACGGGTGACGAAATCACAAACTTGTGGGTAAAGAGGTGCAAACTCTGCAGAGTCTTAAAACTATCATGATAGCCGAGCTTACGGTCACGAGCGCCTGGCCAACTTCCATGATTAGTTGGGATGGTTATTGGATATGGTTTCTGGTTATGGTTTTGGATGGTTTGGTTTTGGTTTTGTTTTATGACTGTTGAGTCCGGTTGATAAGATGGGTTGCATGACTGTTGAGTCATGGCTACGAGGTTGGTCTCGGTGTGAGACGAAGTTGTTTATGAGATGAGATGGTTGAGAATACGAGATGGTATTCGTGAGATGGTAGTGAATACGAGGAGGTATTCGTGAGCAAGAATGAGGTTGATTGGTTGTGACATGGAAGGTAATGAGCATAATGGAGGTATGATTGGTATTTTAATACATGTTGGGATTACATTCACTTAAAGATGAGTTGCTGTTTATCATGGTTTTGATAAATAACTTTGCTTTCTGCAATGAGCCTTTTTATAACTACCTTGTTGTGAGCTACATATCATATTTTTCCCGCACTTGCTGAGTACATCATTGTACTCAAACTTGCATTATTATTTCATCATCAGCAACAGGAGAAGATTTCTATGAAGACCAGGTGGAGCATTAGGCGTGTGATCTGTTCTCAACCTTGCCTGTGGGAATGGAGTAGAGATGGAGCCAATGCTGCTTAGATTTGCTTCCGCATTAGTTAGATTGCTTCCGCATTAGAATAAAGACTTCCGCTGCATAGAAATAAGACTTACATTGTGAACATGAGTCCAAGACTCATGGGACATTGTAATAAACTCTGTTATTCGTGGTTATATATATTCTGAATTCAGTTTGTGGAACATATGTATATGTGTGATGAACATCCTGGGCACACATATGCATCAGTTCTCGATTCCGTGGTTTTCCACAGAATTGAGGGCGTCACAGATTGGTATCAGAGCCACGGTTGACAGTGGGTTACACGCCTAAATAGGAAACACAGATTGGTATTAAAAGCCACAGATAGGGGTAGATTACACACCTAGATACACTCACAGATTGGTATCAGACACAGATTGGTAGCTAAGCCACGCTGACCATAGGGCGCAAGCCTAGGGTGCATAGATTGGCCTTGAAACTACCTTGACATAGGAAAACCAACCTTGAATAGGAGTTGTGTGAGCCCTTGTGATGATTGTTTGTGAATTTGTGTGCTTAGTGTGAGTCGTGGGACGTCTCAAAACGTTGTCCATATCCACACATAAGTCGAAAGAGGTGTGAAATGCTTCGTCACTTGTTCACATCCTCACATGTGCTAATATATATATAGTCCAACCCACCTTGATGCATATAGTTGAGAGGATCTACCTAACCTTCTAACCTTCTATTCTATTTTGTTCTCTCTCACAGATGGTGAGAGGAAACGTTGGCCGAAGGAACGTCCGTGACAACCAAGAGGATGACCACGATGAAGTTCCTGTTAACCCCAGAGCAGGTGAGAACCACCTGGAACGGTTGATGGCCATGCAAAACAGCCTTATGCAAACTATGATCCAAACTTTGGGTCAGTTGCAGGCCAACAACAACAACCCCGTTCCGGCACCACCGCCACCACCACCACCGGCTCATAACAGACTGGGTGAGTTCATGAGGACTCGACCACCCACCTTTCAACAAAATAACGACCCAATGGAGGCCGATGATTGGTTGAAATCCATGGAAAAGAAGCTTGCTATAGTGCAGTGCAATGACCGAGAGAAGGTCCTTTTTGCGTCGCACCAACTTATGGGAGCTGCCGCTGACTGGTGGGATGCCCTATGTAACGCTCATGTCGACCCGGAGGCGACCACTTGGACTGAGTTCAAGGAGAGTTTCCGCTCTCATTACATCCCTGCTGGTGTAATGATGCTCAAGAGACAGGAGTTTGAAGGTCTCCGCCAAGGACAGAGAAGCGTGAATGAGTGTCTCAACATGTTCACACAACTGTCCCGATATGCCCCCGAAGATGTCAACTCAGACCAGAGGAAGCAATATCTGTTCATGAGAGGGTTGAACAATGAGATTCAGGTTCATCTCCTCAACAATGACTACGCAAGCTTTCAGAAGCTGGTTTACAAGGCTATAGTAGTCGAAAGCAAGATCCGGGAGATCGAGTCAGAGTGCAAAAGGAAGATGTCATACCAGCCCCAAGGGAGCAACGTACGACCTCGGTAGATGCCCCCAGCTGCACTGCAGTATGGATCGACCACTCCTGCATACCGCCCCAGTCCGCCACCACAGCAACGATCCGTTGCACAAGCACCCCGTATGCCCATGCCTCTTGTGCCCCGACCTAACATGGGAGCTCCTGTTCAAAACCCCCGCCCCAACGTACCTGCTGCCGCAAGCAACAGGGCATGCTTTGCATGCGGGGAAACAGGACACTTCACGAACCAGTGCCCGAGGAGAGGCCCTGGACTGCAAGGAAACGTGCCCAAGAAGAACCCATGACGGAACGGAGGGGACAATCAAGGAAGCCGTGGACAGCAGAACTATGCTCGCGGCAATGTGAACCATGTCTCTGCTGAGGAAGCACAATAGGCTGAGGACGTCGTAATTGGTATGTTCCTTGCCAACTCCAACCCGGCCACCATCTTATTTGATTCTGGAGCATCACATTCCTTCATATCATCCAAGTATGTTGCCAAGCATAATCTACCCATATCCCACTTAAAATGTGCTATGTTATTTAATTCTCCTAGAGGAGAGATGAGGACTAATATAGTATGTCCGAAAGTAAGCCTTAAAATAAAGGGGGTAGACTTCCTTGCCAACCTCATTGTCTTGGATTCCTAAGGGATTGAGATAATACTCGATATGGATTGGTTAAGCAAGCACAATGGGGTAACCCAATGTGCTGAAAGAAGCGTGCAGTTGACAAATGAGCACGGTATTCGTGTCGAGTTTGAGTCAGCCCAACAAACAACCGAAAGGGCGAACTTGAACCACGTCGAAGGAGCAACATTGGACAGTATTCCAGTGGTTCAAGAATTCTCGGACGTGTTTCCAGAGGAGCTTCCAGGCATGCCCCCTGATTGGGACATTGAATTTGCCATTGATTTAGTATCCGGAACTGCACCCATAGCAAAGAGACCCTTTAGGATGCCCGTCAATGAACTAGTGGAACTCAAGAAGCAAATTCAGGAGCAGTTGGAGAAGGGTTTTATACGTCCAAGCTCGTCACCATGGGGAGCTCCTGTGCTCTTCGTAGACAAGAAGGATGGAACCCAAAGGATGTGCGCGGACTATAGGTCTCTCAATGAGGTGACAATCAAGAACAAATACCCTCTGCCCCATATAGAGGACCTATTCGACCAAATGAAAGGAGCCCGAGTGTTCTCCAAGATTGATCTTCAGTCGGGATACTTCCAGCTGAAGATTAAGCCCTCCGATATACCCAAGACTGCTTTTCGAACACGTTATGGTTCGTATGAATATACCGTCATGTCTTTTGGGTTAACAAATGCACCCGCATACTTCATGTATCTCATTAACAAGGTTTTCATGAAGTACTTGGATAAGTTCATCGTGGTTTTCATCGACAACATTATGGTGTATTCAAAAAGTGAGGATGAGCATGAAGAACATTTGAAATTGACCTTGCAGAAAATTCGTGAGCATCAATTGTATGCCAAGCTTAACAAGTGTCAATTTTGGCTAAAGGAAATATCGTTCCTAGGCCACATTATCTCCGAAGAAGGGGTATCGGTTGATCCCGGAAAAGTGAGAGATGTTCTGATGTAGGACCAACCGCAAAATGTGAGGGATATTCGGAGTTTTCTTGGGATGTCTGGATACTACCGACGTTTCACTAAGGACTTATCTAAGATAGCAAAGCCCATGAAGGAGTTGCTAACGAAGGGAAAAGCCTTTCGACACCAGCATGCCAAGAAAGTTTTGAGGAGGTCAAGAAAAGGCTAACCACAGCGCCGGTTTTGGTATTGCCGGACATAAGCAAGAGCTTTGACATATATTGTGACGCATCTAGACAGAGGCTGGGATGTGTGCTCATGCAAGAAGGACAAGTGGTAGCCTATGCCTCACGACAATTAAAGAAGCACGAGCTTAATTATCCTACACATGACTTGGAACTAGCAGCAGTAGTGCATGCATTGAAGATTTGGAGACATTATATCCTTGGTCATCGATGTGAGATCTATACGGATCATAAAAGTCCCAAGTACATATTCACACAAACGGACTTGGATTTGAGGCAACGTCAATGGTTGGAACTCATCAAAGATTACGATGTTGGAATCAACTACCACCCTGGGAAGGCCAATGTAGTAGCTGATGCATTGAGCCGAAAGGGAGGGTGTCACCAACTCACGGTTCGGGAGCTACCACCCGAACTACGTAAGGAGTTCAAACGGTTACACCTCGGATTCTTGAACAGCATGGAAATGATAGAGATCCACTCTTCATTGGAGCAAGAGATAAGAGATGGCCAAGCAACTGATGAGGAGATCAAGGAAATCAAGGAAAGGATCCGACAAGGAATAGAGAAGGATTTCAAAGAAGATGAGAAGGGTACGCTTTGGCTAGGAAAAGGATTTGTGTGCCTAACGTGAAGCACCTCCGCGACATGATATTGAAGGAGGCACATGATTCACCCTATTCCATACATCCCGAAAGTACCAAAATGTACAAGGACTTGAAGACTTCTTATTGGTGGGATGATATGAAAAGGGGCATAGCCAAATACGTTGCCCTATGCGACACATGCCAACGGGTGAAGGCCGAACATCAAAAACCCGCTGGATTGTTGCAACCTTTGATGGTACCCTAGTGGAAGTCGGAAGACATCAGTATGGATTTAATTATCGGATTGCCATGTACTCAGTCGGGTTATGACTCTATCTGGGTAATCATGGACCGATTGACGAAAACCGCCCATTTTCTCCCTATAAGGGCCAAGTACAACGTTGCACAATTAGCCGAGTTGTACATGGAGCAGATCGTGTGCCGTCATGGAGTCCCGAGGAGGATAGTCTCATATCGAGGTTCTCAGTTTACCTCTAGATTCTGGAGGAATCTGCAGAAAGCTATGGGTACACGACTGGATTTTAGCTCCGCCTATCACCCACAAACCGATGGACAAACCGAAAGGACAAACCAAATTTTGGAGGACATGTTGAGAGCTTGCGCCTTGAAACGTGGGCGTAGTTGGGATAGGAGTTTACCTTACGCCAAATTCTCCTATAACAACAGCTATCAAGCTAGCTTAAAGATGTCGCCTTTCAAAGCATTGTACGGTAGACGGTGTAGTACGCCGCTGTTTTGGAACGAAACCGGAGAGAACCAGGTGTTTGGACCCGAAGTACTACAAGAAGCTGAAAAACAAGTCCAAACGATACTGGAGAACTTAAAGGCTGTGCAGTCACGACAGAAAGGCTATGCGGACAATAGGCAAAGGAAGTTGACCTTCGAAGTAGGAGACTTCGTATACCTTAAGGTCTCGCCTATCCGAGACCAACGACGTTTCAATGTCAAATGCAAGCTAGAGCCTCGCTACAGCGGACCATTTAAGATTTTGGACAAGCGAGGAGAAGTAGCCTATCAACTAGAGCTCCCAACATATCTCTCCGACGTACATGACGTGTTTCATGTATCCCAGCTCAAGAAGTGCTTGAGAGTACCGGAGGAGCAAGTACCAATGGAAGAGCTTGAACTTCAAGAGGACCTGACTTATACAGAGCACCCTGTCCGAATTCTGGACGTAAAGGAAAGGGTCACCAGGAACAAAGTGATCCGATGGTGCAAAGTACAATGGAGCCATCACACCGAAGCTGAAGCCACATGGGAGCGTGAAGAAGACATCAAGGCAGAATTTCCTCATCTGTTCTCTACTAACGAATCTCGAGGGCGAGATTCAATTTAAGGGGGGTAGATTTGTGACACCCTCATTTTTGGTTTCTGCATATATTCATGTTTCATAAAGAGAAAACATTTTAAAAGAAGTAGCAACAGAGAGAAATATCAAAGAGATAGCCAATAAGAGCCGAATCCAGTTCCCAGAGAGCGCCGAAGACAATTCCGTGGCCGGCTGGCCACGTGGCGTGTTCGAAGCTCATCCCTACGAAGTGGGGAGAGGTCCGCCGCTAAACTGGCTACGTGGCAGGCTTGGGGCTCATCTCCGCAAAGGGGGAGAGGTCCGACCATGTGGGACACGTGTTGCCCCCGGAGCTAGCCTCTGCGGAAGAAGCAAAGGCATTTCCGCAGGACACATGTCACCGTCGGAGCTAGTCACCGCGGAAATCAGAGGACCCGTCGCGCGGGATACGTGTCGATCTCAGAGGTCACCTCCAAGATGTCCGGTTCTATTGAACACATGTCGCCACCGGAGCTTATCTCCGGGAGATCCGACACTGTTGGACACGTGTCTACCTCGGAGCCCGTCTTTGAGGAAAAAGGAAGTCTGGCGCTACTTGACGCGTGGCATTCATGGAGCTCACCTCCGAAGGGAGGGAGGTCCGGAATGGATACGTGGCACACCCGGAGCCACCTTCGAATAAGAGAGGAGATCCCGACCGCCAGGATACGTGGCGCACGCGGAGCTCACCTCTGAAGGAGAAGGGAGGTCTTGCTCGCTTGACACGCGGCACAACCGGAGCTCGTCTCTGCAGAAAAAGGGGAGACCTGGCCCCGTTGGACTCATGGAGCTTCCAGAGCTCATCATCGAGGAGGTAACGAGTTCTGCAACGGTTTTTGGATTCTGTACGCATAGAAATATCGGTACAGAGGAGAAACCGACCTGAATTCCACAATGATACCGCACCAAAACAACTCAAGATAAGTTGATTCAACGATAATCTGAATAGGACTCTTATTCGAAATACAATCAGATTAGGACTCTTCTTCTCCCGATTATAAATAGAATCCAGAACCTTTGACCGAAACCACAAACTTCTTTTCCAACTCCTGAGCCGACGACTTAGAGCCCTAGCCCCAACTCGCCGAGTAAGCCCATCGCCGGAGTTCAGTCGAGGAAGATCGCCGGAAGGGGAGCCCAAAGATCTGTCTGATGAGAGAAGGACCCCAAGACCAAGAAGAACGTAAGGTAGGCCTCCAATACCACCTTACGACATCATCGTGTTTTCTTTGCATCTGTTCTTCGATTCCTTTCGAACAGAAGCTTTCTCGTGGACAGATCATTTGATGATCGGGTTGATCTAAAGACAAGATCATCACCACGTCCACATTTGATCCGAACACCTATGTTTATCATAAAATCTATGCAAGCCATACAAGAACACGTATAAACCAATAAAAACTGATCATAGTATAGCACGCATATGCATCATCGCATCTAGTTAAAGTTTGTGCATGATATTGATTGCTGTGGATCTTTTATGTGCGAGATCCTGTATAGCAGGACAAGCTCGGGGAGCTGTCTACGACGAGCTGCAACAACAAGGTTTCACGATCCAAGAGCAACCGGAACCGCAAGAACAAGGCAAGTGCCCCTTGACCATATTGATCCTATGTTTTTGGAAAAACTATTTTGTTTTGCGGAAAGGTGTGAGTGATGAGTCAAACATGATGGGAAACCGTTTTGTAGGAGTATACTAGCTTTGGTTAAACCACCCTTGTCGCCAGGGAAGTTTATGAGTCGGGAATGGTTTTTGCTTTATGCTTCGCTGAGTCCAGGGGATTGGGAAGCGAAATAGATGTGTCTAGCTAACTGCACTCATAATGATAACGAGAAACTGATGTCGTTAATGAACATGGATCGGATGGAGATCTTGGCAAGATTGGGTTTATGAATGAGGTAGCATGAGATGGTGGTTTACTTGCCGTAGATCTAAGGACCGGTTCATGCGAGCACATGCTAGGATAACAGTGCCACCACAAGGCCATGTATGGGTGCGGCTTAGCTGAGTAATTACGTAAGTTGCTAGATTGTTATGGACCGTGGATGGTGCGGGGAATGAGAGTCGAGTGAGGACTGCCATGGGAACTGCATGGCACAAGAGGGGGCCCGTGGGTGGGAGAGTTGGAGATTCTAGCCTGCCGGTGAAACCTTAGTGAGTCCATACATCTAGTAGCCCCTTTGTAAAGGCTATTTTGTGATCTCTTGGCCATACACCGACGGTTGTGTACTGGTATAATGGAGGTTCTGCAGTCGCCGACGGGTGACGAAATCACAAACTTGTGGGTAAAGAGGTGCAAACTCTGCAGAGTTTTAAAACTATCATGATAGCCGAGCTTACGGTCACGAGCGCCTGGCCAACTTCCATGATTAGTTGGGATTGTTATTGGATATGGTTACTGGTTATGGTTTTGGATGGTTTGGTTATGGTTTTGTTTTGGGACTGTTGAGTCCGGGTGATAAGATAGGTTGCATGACTGTTGAGTCATGGCAACGAGGTCAGTCTCGGTGTGAGACGAAGTTGTTTATGAGATGAGATGGTAGCGAATACGAGATGGTATTCGTGAGATGGTAGCGAATATGAGGAGGTATTCGTGAGCAAGAATGAGGTTGATTGGTTGTGACATGGAAGGTAATGAGCATAATGGAGGTATGATTGGTATTTTAATACATGCTGGGATTACATTCACTTAAAGATGAGTTGCTGTTTTATCATGGTTTTGATAAATAACTTTGCTTCTGCAATGAGCCTTTTTATACCTACCTTGTTGTGAGCTACATATCATATTTTTCCTGCACTTGCTGAGTACATCATTGTACTCTAACTTGCATTATTATTTCATCATCAGCAACAGGAGAAGATTTCTATGAAGACCAGGTGGAGCATTAGGCGTGTGATCTGTTCTCAACCTTGCCTGTGGGAATGGAGTAGAGATGGAGCCACTGCTGCTTAGATTTGCTTCCGCATTAGTTAGATTGCTTCCGCATTAGAATAAAGACTTCCATTGCATAGAAATAAGACTTCCGCTGTGTACATGAGTCCAAGACTCATGGGACATTGTAATAAACTCTGTTATTCGTGGTTATATATATTCTGAATTCAGTTTGTGGAACATATGTGTATGTGTGATGAACATCCTGGGCACACATATGCATCAGTTCTCGGTTCCGTGTTTTTCCATAGAATTGAGGGCGTTACAAGTTAATTGATTGATTAGTTGTTTAAGCACATTGTTATTGCTTTACCCCTGGCCCCGCTGCCACCAGTCACAGCCTTCGCCGACAGCGTACCGATGCCTAGGCGTCCAGTGGGTGGCGGGGGGATGCCTGGGCGGCTCGCCTCGCCTGGCTGAGCGTCGCCGATGCCGGCGCTGCCTCCGCCCGCCGCCGTCGCTGCATGGCGCCGCCGGCCCCCCATGCTCTGGAGAGGAGAGAGGGAGGGGGATGAAAATGAGTGTATTAGGGTTGTGGGCCATTTTTCATGACCATCATAGAACGCGTGGATCGTCGGATTAGATCCGACGGTCGTGGGCACTTGGGCTGCTCAGCCCGAGCCCGACCCAGACTCAGAGCCCTGCCCCGAGCTGATCTCCGCCTCCGCCTCCATCGCCGCCAGCCGCCGCCGCCTCCACCGCCGGCCGCCAGCCTTCAACATTTTAAGACGGCTGAATTTATTTACGTGGGTCAGCCGTCGTAAATTAACGTACTTACGACGGCGCGTGGTAGCAGTTGTAAGTTTACTAACGACGGTCGCTAGCTCTCGGCTGTCGTAAATAAAAGGACCGACGGAATTTAAGTACCATTTATGACAGCGAAAAGTTAAACCGTCGTAAGTAAAGAAGCCGTCGTAAATAAAGAACATAACTCTACATCTCACGGGCCACGCGCGCGGCCCTCTCACGTGCGTGACCAGCCGACTACCACCGCACCGCTCCGCCTCGCCCTCGCCGAGCCGCGCCGCCTCCGCCGCCACACCCTGCCCTGCCGCTGCGCACCACCGTCCCGCACCCTGCCCCTCTGCGCACCGCCGTCCCGCGCCCCGCCCCGCCGCAGCGCGGCTGCCCCGCGCCTCGCCCCGCCCTGCCACAGCCACTGCCGTCCCGCCCCAAGCCCCGCCTGGCCGCCCCTGCGCCGCCCGACCCACCTCGCCCGGCCCCTGCTCGCCGCGCCGCCTGGAGCCCCTGCTTGCCATGCTTTGAGCTCCTGCTCACCCCGCTGCCCTGCCCCTGCTCGCCGTGCCGCCTCCCGACGTTGTGTATGTGTGACCCGACACCGTGTGTATGTGTGACCCGACACCGTGTTTATGTGTAATTACTTGTTTAATTTGATCTTAGTTGATTAATTGTTTAATTAGTATTGTAATTTTTTATTGTTGAATTAATACTTTGATTGATTGCGTGATTAATTACTATATGTAAATAAATGGGTTTCGGCCCGGTCCGGCCTGACACAACCCATTTTGTGTCTATCACGGCCCATTTAGTGGTAATGTATTAGTCGAGACAGGCACGGAGGATGGCAAGCCCCCCCCCCCCCCCCCGCAGGGATGGAGGGCCCCGACGGGGCGGTTTCATATTTGACCCACTTACGACTGGGCATAACGTACGACGGCTAACCCTAAAGGCGTCGTAAGATAATGGCAGGCCCCATCGAGGCATAACTTAGGACGGCTGACCCACTTCTTTGTCTCTCTCTCGTTCTTTCCTTCTCTCTCGTTCTTTCCTCTCTCTCTTTTGAATGACTCAAAAATGAAAGATTGACGTAAACCTATACAATATGCGTCACCCATTTCGAACCGGCCCGTCTCACATGTGTTACGCATGTGAGGCGTGTAGGTTCGGAATTGTCCCTTTTTGGACAGCCTGGGAGTGACCGAGGGGGCGTGGCTTGTGATGAGATGCGGGTTTAGATCTAGACGAGATTTCGACGGCATAACCCTGTTGTTCTCTACTGCACCATTTTCGGGCGTGCAGTGGAGAACAGCGGGGTTATGCTGCCGAAATTTCGTTCGGATCCAGACCACGCGTCTCGTCATGAGCACGCTCCGCTCGGTCACTCTTGGGTGGGTTTAGGACCTATCCTTTCCAATAGATGTAGGGCTGTGACATAAATAAATTATAAAGTAACTATAATTTCCTTGACATTAAACTGCAGATTCAAACAGGGGTGAGGACCGTAGTTGGATGTATATCGGTTGGAAGAACAGTTCTGGTGGTCACTCGGATGAGTGGCTCGCCAAGACAGATGCTTTTGTAGATCGAGCTTTTTCATTGTCAAAGATCGATAAGGTGCGGTGCCCATGTACGAAATGTCGGAATACCAAGTTTCTGGACAAAATGACGGTCTCGATACACTTGTGTCGAAATGGTTACACGCCACATTATGAGGTGTTGACCTTCCACGGCGAGACAACTTCTAAAACTGTACAAGAAGTGGAAGAGGAAAATGATGATAACATGGGGGTTGATAGGATGTATGAGATGCTTGAAGCTATACAACCAGAGTTTACGGAGGATCCTCCTACAACAGAGGTTGAAGCGTTCTTCAATCTTCTCAAAGCTTCAGAAGAGCCGCTGCATGAACACACTGAAGTGACCCTCCTCACTTTCGTGACTAGACTTATGGCAATTAAGTCTAAGTACTTATTTTCTAATAACTGCTACAACGACCTCATCCAATTGATCAGCGACATCCTTCCACAGCCTCATAAAGTACCTAAAGATATGTATCAGGCGAAGAAATTGCTTTCCGGTCTTGGTATGAAATATGAGAAGATTGATGTGTGTCCAGATAATTGCATGCTTTCTGGAAAGATCATGCAAAAGAGAAGAAATGCTTAAAATGTGGTGAATCAAGGTTTGTCGAAGTTGTTAATAACGATGGTGATCTTGTGATGTCAGAAGTCGCACGTAAGCAACTTCGTTACTTACCCGTGACACCTCGGTTGAAGCGGTTGTTTCTATCAAAAAGAACAGCCACACACATGAGATGGCACAAGGAAGGTGTACGTGAGAACAATGCAGTCATGATACACCCGGCCGGTGAGATGGTTTCTTTGATTTAGGTTTTCGAATCTTCCTTCTTTTACTTATTATTCTTCTTTCTTTTGTAGGTTTGCCATTTTTGATGGAGTTGTCAACTCGAGGTCGGCGCGACCTGCGAGAGGCACTTCATCGACGCAGGCTTCGTCGGTTGGTCCGTCGAGTGGCCGTCTCTCGCAGAGGGACAAGGAGTTCCGTGCCATGCAGGAGAGGCTGATGTGGACCCAGGAGGAGCTCGACAGGACGAGGGCCATCCAGGAGTACCAAGCTAACTACATGGCCCAGATGCAGACAACGGTGGAGGTAAGTAATTTCAATTACTGTAGTTTACTTTCATAACATTTCAGTAATACATATGTTCTAATATTTTCCAATTATAGGCCTTAGCTCGACAGAACGGCAAATAAATCACGATTCCTGCGTGGCAGCGGCCACAGGTGACCCCGTCACAGGAGCCCGAAGCCCAGGTGCCTCCGGTACAGGTAATGAACTCTTTAATATTGTATTTTTCATCTAACATAAGGAGAGAGGGAGATGTAGAGTGGTATAGAAGGGAGAGAGGGAGTGCGAGAGAGTGAGAGTGAGATGGAGAGATCGAGTGTTACAATAGAGTGAGAGAGAGTGCGAGAGAGGGTGTGGGTGAGAATAACATAAAGAGGGGATGAATAGTACAGAGAGAGGAAGAGAGTGAGAAAAAAGAGAAAGACATTGATATCTGAATCCAAATCGTCGTAACTACTCATGTGTTTTGTAGGGTTCGGCAACGGAGGCCTCTACTCCATCGCCACAGCTACAGGTTCCAAGAGAGACGCGTGGAGATGATATCTTCGGCTCCGGAGGTAGTCGAGAGGGTAGTGTGTAGCCCGTTTGTAATTTGTGTTGTTTGTGATGCATATCAACTGTTTTATGACTGTTTACTCATAACTGTTTGTTCTGTGAGCTGGCCATCGAGCCAGGTTAGTGCATTTATGTTTTTTTTAAAAAAATTACAAACATAACTTACGACGGATACTGCCCAGAAGCCATCGTAAGTTAGCCTCTGTTACTTACGACGGTCAGTAAAACCGTCGTAAGTTAGCCCCTGTTACTTACGACGGTCACCAGAACCGTCGTTAGTAACGTGCCTTGGGCCACCACGTGGCCTGGGCCGTTACTTACGACGGATGCGCGACGCCATCGTAAGTTAAGTTATTTACGACGGTAGCCGTCGTAAGTTAGGTATTTACGATCATGTAATTACCTCGGCTGTAAACCGTCGTAAGTAAAGAAATACCGTCGTAAGTAGCTAACTTACGATAGTTTATGACTTAATTATGACAGCCTCAGCCGTCGTAAGTTTGTCAAATCCCTGTAGTGGGTGGAGATGAGGACTAATATAGTATGTCCGAAAGTAAGCCTTAAAATAAGGGGGTAGACTTTCTCGCCAACCTTATTGTCTTGAATTCCCAAGGGGTTGACATAATACTTGGAATGGATTGGTTAAGCAAGCACAACGGAATGATTCAATGTGCTGAGAGGATCGTTCAATTGACAAGTGAGCACGGTACTTGTATTGAGTTCGAGGCAGCCCAACCGGCAACAGAGAAGGCAGCGCTGAACCACGTCGAAGAAGCGACATTGGAAAGCATTCCGGTGGTTCAAGAATATTCAGATGTGTTCCTGGAAGAACTTCCAGGTATGTCACCTGACCGGGACATTGAATTTGTCATTGATTTAGTACCCGGAACTGCACCTATAGCGAAGAGGCCGTATAGGATGCCCGCTAATGAACTAGTGGAGCTCAAGACGCAAATTCAGGAGCAGCTAGAAAAGGGTTTTATACGCCCAAGCTCGTCACCATGGGGAGCCCCCGTGCTCTTCGTAGACAAGAAGGATGGGACCCAAAGGATGTGTGTGGATTATAGGTCTCTTAATGAAGTGACGATCAAGAATAAATACCCGCTGCCCCGTATAGAGGACCTATTCGACCAAATGAAAGGTGCCCGAATTTTCTCCAATATTGATCTTCGGTCGGGATACTTCCAGCTGAAGATTAAGCCCTCCGACATACCCAAGACTACATTTCGAACACGGTATGGTTCGTATGAGTATACCGTTATGTCTTTTGGGTTAACGAATGCACCCGCATACTTTATGTTCCTCATGAATAAGGTCTTCATGGAGTACTTCGACAAGTTCATCGTGGTTTTCATCGACGATATCATGGTGTATTCAAAGAGCAAGGAAGAACACGAAGAACACTTGAGGTTAACATTGCAGAAACTGCGAGAGCATCAATTGTATGCTGAGTTCAGCAAGTGTCAATTTTGGCTAAAGGAGATACCGTTCCTAGGCCACATCATCTCCGAGGGAGGAGTATTGGTTGATCCTGGAAAAGTGGGAGATGTTCTAAAGTGGAACCAACCGCAGAATATGAGAGATATTCGGAGTTCCCTTTGGATGGCTGGATACTACCGCCGGTTCATCAAGGATTTCTCCAAAATAGCGAAGACTATGACTGAATTGCTAATGAAGGGGAAAGCATTTTAGTGGACACCAGCGTGTCATGAAAGCTTTGAGGAGCTAAAGAAAAGATTAACCACAGCGCCGGTTTTGGTATTGTCGTATGTGAGCAAGAGCTTCGATATATATTGTGACGCATCAAGACAAGGGCTTGGATGTGTGCTCATGCAAGGAGGACAAGTGGTAGCCTGTGCATCGAGACAACTAAAGAAACATGAGCTGAATTACCCCACACATGACTTGGAACTTGCAGCCGTGGTACATGCCTTGAAGATTTGCAGGCATTATATCCTTGGCCACCGACGTGAGATCTATACGTATCACAAAAGCCTCAAGTATATATTCACGGAAACGGATCTGAATTTGAGGCAACATCGATGGTTGGAACTCATCAAGGATTATGATGTTGGTATCAACTATCACCTCGGAAAGGTTAATGTAGTATCTGATGCGTTGAGCCGAAAAGGAGCATGTCACCAACTCACGGTTCGGGAGCTGCCACCCGAGCTGCGCAAGGAGTTTGAATGGTTACATCTCAGGTTTTTGAACGAGATGGAGGTGATAGAACTGAACTCCTTGCTAGAACAAGAGATACGAGATGGCCAAGCAATGGATGAGAAAATCAAGGAAATCAAGGAAAGAATCCTACAAGGCATAGAAAAGGATTTCAAGGAAGACGAGAAAGGCACACTTTGGTTAGGGAAAAGAATTTGTGTGCCTAACGTGAAGCACATGCATGACATGATATTAAAGGAGGCACATGACTCACCTTATTCCATACATCTCGGATGTACAAAGATGTAAAAGGACCTGAAAACTTGCTATTGGTGGGATGGTATGAAAAGGGACATAGCTGAATATGTTGCCTTATGCAACACGTGCCAACGAGTGAAGGCCGAACATCAAAGACCCGCTAGATTGTTGCAGCCATTGAAAGTACACGAGTGGAAGTGGGAAGACATCAGCATGGATTACATAGTCGGATTGTCACGTACTCAGTCGGGTTACAACTCTATTTTGGTTATTGAGGACCGATTGACGAAAACAGCCCATTTCCTTCCTGTTAGAACCAAGTACAACGTCACACAACTAGTCGAGCTTTATATGGAGCAAATCTTGTGTCGCCATGGAGTTCCGAAGAGGAGTTTCAGATCGAGGTTCTCAATTTACCTCTAGGTTCTGGAAGAAGCAGCATGAAGCCATGGGTACGCGATTGAATTTCAGCTCTGCATATCACCCGCAAACCGACGGGCAAACTGAGAGAACAAATCAGATTTTGGAAGACATGTTGAGAGCTTGCGCCTTGAAACATGGGTGTAGTTGGGATAGGAGCTTGCCTCATGGTGAATTATCATACAACAACAGCTACCAAGCCAGCTTGAATATGTCACCTTTCGAAGCATTGTATGGTAGACGGTGTAGAACGCCGTTGTTCTGGAATGAGACTGGAGAAAGCCAAGTATTCGGGCCTGAAGTGCCGCAAGACGCCGAAAAGCATGTCCAAACTATACGAGAAAACTTGAAGGCCACTCAGTCACGATAAAAAGGTTATGTGGACAATAGGCAAAGACGATTGACCTTCAAAGTGGGAGACTTTATGTATATTAAAGTACCGCCTATCCGAGGTCAATGACAGTTCAACGTCAAAGTCAAGTTAGAACCTCGCTACATCGGGTCATTCAAGATTTTGGGCAAGCGAGGAGAAGTAGCCTATCAACTAGAGCTGCCAACACACCTCTCCGACGTGCACGATGTGTTTCACGTATCCGAACTCAGGAAGTGCTTAAGAGTACTGGAAGAACAAGTACCGATGGATGAGCTCGAGCATCAAGAGGATCTGACCTACGCGGAACACCTCGTCAAAATCTTGGACGTGAAGGAAATGGTCACGAGGAACAAAGTGATCCGTTGGTGCAAGGTACAATGGAGCCATCACACGGAAGCCGAAACTACATGGGAGCATGAGGAAGATATCAAGGAATAACTCCCTCATCTCTTCTCCACTCTATCGAATCTCGAGGGCGATATTCATTTTAAGGGGGGTAGGTTTGTAACACCATCAAATTCATTACCATTCATTGCATACATTTTTCATGTAGAGAAGCATTTGAAAAGAAGTAGAAATGGAGAAAAAAAACCTAGATCTGGAGAAAGAACCATAGAAATGGAGAAAGAACCATAGAAATGGAGAAAAAACCATAGAAATGGAAAAAGCACCATAGAAATGGAGAAGGGAATATAGAAATGGAGAAAGGGACATAGAAATGGAGAGGGGAATATAGAAATGGAAAAGAGGGACATATAAATGGAGAGAAATAGAAATAAGATAGCTGAAATGAGCGGTCCCCAAATTTCCCAAATTCCCCAGTTCCCCAAGGGGGCATTTCCCCCACATTTGGGAGGAATTTTCCCCAATGTAGCCACAGCCTAGAGGGGGGAAAAACCCCTAGGACTCTTTGGTTGAGTCCCAATTGGACTAGGACTCTTTGGTTGAGTTCCAAATGGACTGGGACTCTTCTTTTCTCCCCTTATAAATACAACCCCCAGCCCCCCTTTGGCCGCAGCCCCCTCCCCCCCCCCCCCCAAGTCGCCGAGTTGGCCCTGCCCCCCCCCCTCCCCCGCCCCCAACTCGCTGAGTTGGCCACCCCCTGCCGGAATTTGGTCGCCGGTGAGCCCCGCTGGTGAGCCCTGCCGTCGAGCCCCGCCGTCGAGACCCACCGACGAGCCCCTTTGATGAGGACATCATAACAGTGGATACTCACATTGATATACAAGGAGCAATCAGAAGAGGACAAGCACGGTTACTAAATCAGCAGGTGAACTCGTTCCTAACTTCCTACCCATGTGATTTTGAGAATGGATTGCTATTGAATGATTTAATTGTTTTTAGAAACCATGGACATGATAAACAAGTAAAGGGGGAGGATTTGGGAACGTGGAGAATCATATGGGGCGTCCAAAAGTTAATGGAAACAGTCACCAACTCGGAGTCCAGGAGAAGTACATCTTAAAACGGACGCTCAGGATGCATACGGACTCCGTTTTTGACGTTCTACATATGCATGGAAAGATGAGAAGATAAACTTTCCAATGGTTCTGGTCCCATATTAAAATTCGTCGGGAGTCTTTGGGAATTGTTGAAACAAGTTGAATTCGGAGTTCTGTCCAGTGTTGCACCACCGTATTGGGTTTTTGGGCCTTGTATCCCGTATGAGTCCATTAGGGACGCATATAAAGGTCTTATGGTCGAACCCTAGACTTTAAGTACTGCAGCCGCCGGCCATATTTGGTGGGTTTTGCTTAGATAAACAGCTGCCGTTCTACGGTTTGTGTGAAAGCCCAACTTCGTGATTTTCAGATCACATCTTCTACGTTCTTGCTCGTGTTCTCGGTTGCACCAGCAGGGATTAGCCTTCTTGGCGAGGTCAAGCGTGTGCTGCACGGTTGATAACCAACGGCACAGTGGTATAGTGATTGCAGGGGTGTTCGAACTGCTCGAGTGCCGCGGATCATCAACGTCGAGTTCTCCACCTCAATCAACCTACCTTTCGGAAGATCGGGCCTAAACCACTAATCATTTGGTATCAGATTTAGGGTTGCCCGTGAGGTACTTTGATTTCTCACTATATTAGTTTTTGTTTTTCATACCTAGAGTCCACAGAAAAAGCCACAAAAAAACATATCGTGTTACGGATTCCTAGACTATAGTGCCTGCAAGTTTTCGTTTTTCAGTTTGCATTGTTGAGTTTGCATTCGTGTGGTCGAGTCTTGTTGCTGGTTTAGCATTGTGTTTAGTTATCGTTTTTCTTCCTTGTTTTTCTTGATGCTCACCTATTCCACAATCCCAAAACAACAAACCAAGCCAACAAGATCATCGGTTTGCCCTAGCTAGCCGCCTTGCGTGATCTCCCGCATCGCCAGCCCTAGAACAGGTGACAAACCATTGTGCCAGTCCTCCTTGATTCATCACACAACATCCCATCAGCCGTCGTTGCTAAATTCCGATTGTTTTTCACATCCTATTGCGAGATCTTTTTCAAAACCGAGATTGAATCAACATAAAAAACAGTAACTCGGGTAGCCTACCTTAAAACGGCCATAACTTTTGCATACGAACTCGAAATCAGGCGATTTTTTTTTCAAATTGATCTACTAGAAATTTCGCAACCGATTCTTCTCTGCTTTGCCATGTTCGGCGAAATTTGTTTGGCCAAATTCCCCTTGGAAGATAGACTATCCGGCCTCCGAAGTTTCAGCACAAATTTTAAAGAATCTTCCTGATTTTCTATAGGCCACATCTTACATCCAATTGAGCTGCAAAGTTGTGTGCTTCCTATTTTGTGCTCTCAAGTGAACAAAAAATATCAGAAAAATATTAAAAAAATGAAAAAATAGTGAAGAGAGCACAGATATTAAAGCATTGATAGCATACACTTGAAACAGTTGGCCTATACACTTGTGCTGTACTTATTGCTTATATCTTCCTGATCTTCTATTTTCCTCTCTACTGCCTTGTGTTGTGCTAGGCCTAGAACACTTGTTAACCAGCAACAGTTCCTACATTGAATACTTATTCAACTTTGTTTTGCTGTTAACGATTTTCTTTTCTTATTAGCCACTATATTGTGCCATCCAAGCTCTATTTTTCCTCTTGAGCAGAACAGGTACCTTTGTAATCACTCCACGCTTCATTGGTTCTCACCGTCCACCGTTTACCACCTGCTGTGTCGGTAAGAACACTTGTAAGAACGTGGTAAGACGCTTGAGAGAGAGATTGTTTCCTTCCTTCCACTTTTGACATTGCCACTATCCTTCGTAGTTGATAGGGATAACATCTTTTTGTTGTCTTTTGTTTACTACTAACAATGGCAGAAGATAAAGGGGATGATGAATGTGTTCAACATGCTGAGTTGTGTGACATGATGAGGGAAATGACAGATATGTTCACCAAAACCTAAGCATCGACAGAGGCGTCATTGACGACCTTGAATCGCCATCTTGCAGATCTTGTTGTTCGGATGGATACTCTTGAGGCGTGCCTGCCTCTCGCTGAAGATCGTGAAGACGATGCTTATAATATGGAAGATCATAACAATCAACCACGACTTCCACGTTATCTATGAGTTATGGGAGGTAATAATCGTTATAATTACAATGATCGTCATAACAATTTTAATCGCCCTCTTGATGATCCTTTTGCTAAAGTCAAATTTATATACCCTTTTTTCTGGTTCTTATGATGCTGAGGCATATCTTGATTGGGAGATGACAGTAGAGCAGAAATTTAATGCCCACCTTGTTGCTGAACAACATAGAGTTCATCAAGCCACTAGTGAGTTTAAGGATTTTGCTATCATATGGTGGAATGAACTTGTTAAAAGTAGAACTGATCCTCCAACATGGGATAGATTAAACGAAGCTATGCGTATTCGTTTTGTTCCTCCTTCTTTTCAGCGGGACCTTCGCAAAAAATTGCAGCGTTAGACCAAGGTAACATGTCCGTAGAGGAGTATTATCAAGAGTTAAAAAAGGTATGTTGCGCTGTGGAGTAGTAGAGGACATGGATGATAATATAGCTCGTCTTTATGGGGTGTTGAGGCGTCAAATTCAGGACATTGTTGATTATAAGGAATATGATACTGTTAACAGATTATTTCAGCTGGCTATGTTGGCAGAAAAAGAATTGCAGGGCCGCCAACAGCAGCAGCACCAACGCATGACGAGCACATTTACACCGCGTTCGACATCTACACCATCCAAAACAGCACCATCTTCGAGTTTTCCTACTACTGCCACTACCCCATCCAATGGTAGCCAACGAACTTCATCTACTGCTCCATTTCCTCGCGCGCCGGAGGGCAGCAAGACGACACCATTCAAGCCTACGTCTTCCACTCCTGCCACAAGTCGAACTTCCAACATTAAGTGTCACCGCTGCCAGGGAGTTGGTCATGTGATGAAAGATTGCCCTAGCAAACGAGCATACATAGCACGAGATGATGGCGGGTATGATAGTACTTTGGATGTTGAAGATGAATATTCTTTTGCTACTAACGTTGAAGGACCAAAGGATGACCACTATAGCACAGAAGAAGAGGTACTTGGTACTGCAGCAATGGAAAATTATAGAAGCATAATTGTGCAGCGTGCTTTGAGCTCCAAAGTTGAGGCGGATGACAAGCTACAACGACACAATCTTTTTCACATGTTTCTCATCGTCAAGGACTGCCGCGTGCACACTATAATTGATGGAGGCAGCTGCAACAACTTGGTGAACACGGATGTGGTCAAGAAACTTGGGTTGATAACAAGAGCACACCCTCATCCATACCACATTCAGTGGTTCAACAACAGCAGCAAGATTAGGGTAACACAAAGAGTGAGGGTACATTTTTCGATTGGTTCTTACCATGATTTTGATGTCGTACCTATGGATGCTTGTTCTCTTTTGTTGGGACGTCCTTGGAAATTTGATACGGATGCTATTCATCATGGTAGAACTAATAAATATACTCCGATGCATAAAGGAAAGAAAATCACTTTGCTTCCTATGACTCCTGCTGAAATTGTACATTTTGAGAAAAGTAAAACACGTGATGATAAGGCAACAAAATCACTAGACTCTGAAAAACAGCAAGTAATTAAGTTAAAATCACCTTTGTTGCTCACAACTAAATCTGACCTTGCTGATTTATTTAATACCAAGGGGATGTACTACGCTTTAGTATGCAAAGAAGCCATGTTTTCAATTCATGAAGTGTCCATTGCATTGCCCCCTGCTGTTGCTAACCTATTGCAGGATTTTGCAGATGTGTTCCCCCCCCGAGATACCCCCTGGATTACCACCTATGAGGGGCATTGAACATAAGATCGACTTGATTCCAGGGGCAAGTTTGCCAAATCGTGCGGCGTACAGGGCGAATCCGGAAGAGACAAGGGAAATTCAGCGACAAGTTCAAGATCTTTTGAACCGTGGGTATATTCGTGAAAGCCTTAGTCCTTGTTCTGTTCTTGTTCTTTTGGTTCCTAAGAAAGATGGTAGCTGGCGCATGTGTGTTGATTGTAGAGCGATTAACAACATCACCATTTGATATTGTTATCCTATTCCTCGATTAGATGACATGCTTGATGAATTGAGTGGTTCTATTATTTTCACAAAAATTAACTTGCGTAGTGGTTACCACCAAATTAGAATGGCACTAGGAGATGAATGGAAAACTGCATTTAAAACCAAGTTTAGACTTTATGAGTGGTTAGTAATGCCTTTTGGTTCAACTAATGCACCTAGAACTTTTATGCGATTAATGAACGAGGTTTTACGTGCTTTTATTGGAAAATTTGTGGTGGTTTACTTCGATGATATCCTCATTTACAGCAAGTCATATGATGAACATCTTAATCATTTACGTGATGTTTTCAGTGTCTTGAGAGATGCACGTTTGTTTGGTAACCTCGAAAAGTGCGTCTTTTGCACCAATCGAGTTTCGTTTCTAGGATATGTCGTTCCATCGCAGGGAATTGAGATGGATGAGGCAAAAATTGTGGCGATCACTAGCTGGCCAACTCCATCGACTGTCACACAGGTGCGTAGATTTCTTGGTCTTGCAGTTTTTTATCGACACTTTGTGCGGGATTTCAACACCATTGCAGCACCTCTCCATGAACTGACAAAGAAGGAAGTGCAGTTTCGATGGGGCGAACAGCAGCAACAAGCTTTTGATGTTCTCAAATCAAAGCTTACACAAGCACCATTGCTACAACTTCCAGATTTTGACAAGACATTTGAGCTAGAATGTGATGCAAGCGGCATTGGTATTGGAGGTGTTCTCATACAAGGAGGTAAACCCGTTGCATTTTTTAGTGAAAAATTGCATGATCCTTCTCTGAATTATTCTACTTATGATAAGGAATTGTATGCCTTAGTGTGAGTTCTACAAACATGGCAATATTACCTTTGGTCTAAGGAGTTCGTCATACATTCCGATCATGAATCTTTGAAGTATCTTAAGTGCCAAAACAATCTGAATAAACGACTTGCTAAATGGATTGAGTTCATAGAATCATTTCGATACATCATTAAGCATAAGAAAGGGAAGGAGAATATTATTGCAGATGCATTATCTAGATGTTACACCATGCTGTCCCAACTTGATCATAAAATATTTGGTTTAGAAACAATAAAAGGATTATATCCTACTGATTTGGACTTCAAAGATGCCTTTGAAAATTGTAGAGAAGGAAGAACATGGAATAAATATGTACTACGGGAGGGCCTCCTCTATCGTGCTAACAAGCTATGTGTTCCTGCTAGTTCCGTTCGCCTATTACTTTTGCAGGAAGCACATGGAGGAGGTTCGATGGGACATTTTGGAGGGAAGAAAACGGAGGACGTGCTGGACACACACTTCTTTTGGATAAAGATGAGACGTGATGTCGAGCGCTACCTATCACGATGCACTACTTGCAATAAAGCTAAGTCTCGACTTAACCCACATGGTCTTTATATGCCTCTTCCTGTTCCTAGTTTACCTTGGCAGGATATTTCCATGGATTTTGTTTTCGGATTGCCTAGGACTAAGAGGGGGAGGGATAGTATTTTTGTGGTTGTTGATCGTTTCTCCAAAATGGCACATTTTATACCTTGTCATAAGAATGATAATGCCTCACACATTGCCGATTTGTCTATGACGGAAATTATTCGTTTACATGGTGTACCAAATACCATTGTTTCTGATCGTGATGCAAAATTTTGAAGTCATTTTTGGAGAACTTTGTGGTATAAATTGGGAACCAAGCTGCTGTTTTCAACCACATGTCACCCACAAACCAATGGACAGACTGAGGTAGTAAATCGTACTCTATCCACTATGTTGCCGGCTGTTTTAAAAACAAATTTAAAGGGTTGGGAGGATTTTTTACCACATATAAAATTTGCTTACAACAGGTCAGTTCACTCTACTACAAAGGTAAGCCCATTCTAGGTAGTGTATGGTTTCAATCCCCGTGCTCCTATTGATTTATTATCTTTGTTTCCTTCTGAAACTATAAATTTGGATGCTACACAACGATCTGAATTCATTCTTAAGATGCAAGAAACTACAAAGAAAAATATTGAAAGGATGAATGAGAAGTATAGAATTTCTGATAGTAAAGGTAGAAAAGAAATAAAACTTGAACCAGGGGACTTGGTATGGCTACATTTGAGAAAAGAACGATTCCCTCACTTGAGAAAATCTAAACTTATGCCACGAGCTGCTGGTCCTTTTAAGATTGTTGAAAAGATCAATGACAATGCATATAAGCTTGAGTTGCCTCCCGATTTTGCGGTTAGTCCCACATTTAACATTTCAGATTTACGACCATATTTGGGGGAAGAAGATGATCTTGAGTCGAGGACGACTCCGATTCAAGAGGGGGAGGATGATGAGGACATCATCACAGTGTATACTCACATTGATATACAAGGAGCAATCACAAGAGGACGAGCACGGTTACTAAATCAGCAGGTGAACTCGTTCCTAACTTCCTACCCATGTGATTTTGAGAATGGATTGCTATTGAATGATTTAATTGTTATTAGGAACCATGGACATGATCAACAAGTAAAGGAAGGAGGATTTGGGGACATGGAGAATCATATGGGACGTCCACAAGTTGATGGAAACAGTCACCAACTCGGACTCGAGTTCAACTTGGAGTCCAGGAGCAGTACATTTTAAAACGGACGCCCAGGATGCATACGGACTCCGTTTTTGACGTTCTACTTATGCATGGAAAGATGAGAAGATAAACTTTCCAATGGTTCTGGTCCCACATTAAAATTCGTCGGGAGTCGTTGCGAGTTGTCAAAACAAGTTGAATTCGGAGTTCTGTCCGGTGTTGCACCACCGTATTGGGCTTTTGGGCCTTGTATCCTGTATGAGTCCATTAGGGACGGGGCTAAAGGTCTTATGGTCGAACCCTAGCCTTTAAATACTGCAGCCTCCGGCCATATTTGGTGGGTTTTGCTTAGATAAACAGCCGCCGTTCTACGGTTTGTGTGAAACCCCAACTTCGTGATTTTCAGATCACATCTTCTACGTTCTTGCACGTGTTCTCGGTTGCACCTGCAGGGATTAGCCTTCTTGGCGAGGTCAAGCGTGTGCTACACAGTTGATAACCAACGGAGCAGTGGTGTAGTGATTGCAGGGGTGTTCGAACTGCTTGAGTGCCGCGGATCATCAACGTCGAGTTCTCCACCTCAATCGACCTACCTTTCGGAAGATCGTTCCTAAACCACTCATCACCCTTCACGCCTCGCCGTCGCCGGAGAAGAAGCCAGACGATCTGTACTACCACAATTTCTCATAGAAAAATCCCCCGCTGCTGCCGTTGCTAGGAGAAATACCCTGCCACAAGGGGGAAGTGAGGTAGGTCTTCATTACCCATCTTACAACGTCGCAGTTGTTTCTACGCAACCGTTTTCTTTGCCCCCTTTGAGCAGAAACTTTTGTGTGTCGACAGATCATGTTTTGATCGATTTTTTGATGGTGGAATTAATCTAGATCTTGAGTCAAGATCATCACCACGTCCACACTTGATCCCTACACCCTTGTTCATCATAAAACCCTATGAAATCCCATTAAAACATGCAAGAACATGTACAAACTGGTTTAATAAAACTGCAGTATAGGATTTGCATTCATCTACCCCATTGAATCTTGAGTAAAGTTTGTGCATGATGATTGATTGCTGTGAATTTTGTATGTGCGTAGTCGTGAGTAGAAGGACAAGCTCAAGAGGCCGTTATGAGAATAAAGATAATGATAACTTGATGATGTTGATAAGCATTGAATCGAGGAGATCTAGGCAAGCTTGGTTTGTGGATGTTGCTGAATGAGATGGTGATTTACTTGCCTAGATCTAAGGACCGGTTCATGCGAGCACATGCCAGGAAAACAGTGCCACCACAAGGCCAAATATGGGTGCGGCTGACTAATTAGGTGTGTTGCTAGCTTGTTATGGACCATTGGATGGCGCTGGGAATGGGAGTCTAGAGGGACTGTCCTGGGAACTGCATAGCACAAGAGGGGGCCCGTGGGTGGGAGAATGGAGATTCGAGCCTGCCAGTGAAACCTCAGTGGGTCAGTACATCCTAGTAGCCCCTTTGTAAAGGCTATTTTGTGATCTATTGTCCATACACTGATGATTGTGTACTGGTATAATGGAGGTTCTTTCTAGTCGCCGACGGGTGACGAAATCACGAACTTGTGGGTAAAGTGGTGCCACCTCTGCAGAGTGTAAAACTATCATGATAGTCGTGCTTCCGGTCACAAGCACCTGGCCAACTTCCATGATTAGAGACAAAACTTGGGAGTGATATTTGGGTATGGTCATTGGGATTGGTTTTGGGACTGTTTTGAGTCGTAACAATGAGTTTGGTTTCGATTATATGAATATGAGATGGTTATGAATATTTATGATTATGAGATGAACTTGAGAAATATTATTGGCTGGTTGAGACTTGATAAATGGTGAATTATGATGAAAGAATGTTGTTGATTTACTTGGTTATATTGGGATTTAATTCATCTAGACTTAGTTGCTGTGTTTACCATGTTTATGAAATAAAATTTGCTTGCTGCAATTAGCCTTTTTATTCCATACCTTGTTGAATGCTACATGTCATACTTTTCCCGCACTTGCTGAGTACGACAAGTACTCACCCTTGCATTACCACACATACATCAGCTACAGGATATCAATACTTCGAGGAACATGTGGAGTACTAGGCGTGCGCACTACCGTCAACATGCTTGTGGAGTTTAAGATTGGAGACCGCTGTCTTAGCCATTTTTTCCGCTGTCGTTTAGAGTATTCTGCTGCAAGAATAAGTTAGATATTCATGAGTGAGACATTGAGTCATTGTAATAAAGTACTTAAACTCTATTTATTCATGGTTATATTCTGATTCAGTTTGTGGATTACATGTGTATGTGTGATGAACATCCTGGGAACACATATGCATTCCCTTGGTTCTATTTTCGAAACCGGGTGTCACATTAACATTGATTCGACCTATTCAAATAAATCTTTGAGCTCATGTTATTGAACCCCATGTACACCATTCTGTGTAAGAAAGTTTTTGTAAGTCCCATTTTTCATGAACAAGAAACAAAAAGACGTTTAAAAATCCATGTCTTTGCATACTCGTTTTTGGGACTTTTGCATTCCTCCCCCCTTAAAAAGAATATCGTCCTGAGATTCCAAAAGAAGAAGAGATGGGAGAGGTACTTCTAAGCTGTGCGACCATAAAAGTTCCAGATCATTCATACGGAGGTAATCTTTGCTTTCCATGTTGTTTCTTCCGTGGTATGATTACTCCACAGCACCTTGTAAAATCTTAATGCCCGGTTCCAGGTGTTCCGGATCCTTTTTATCGATACTCTGAACCGATTGCTCGGTGTAGGAAAGATCTGGCTTCAACTCGTTGATTTCTTCAGTGCGGACAGCCGTGGTAAATTTTAGGCACTTCCGCAGCTGTGACACATGAACTATGTCGTGAACACCCGCAAGACTTGCCGGTAGTCCCAGCTGGTAGGCTACGGTCCGCACTTCTCCATGTGTGAGACATAAACTTGTCTCTCCTTTGAACCTCAGCAATCTCTCCTCAGATTGTTGGAATGAGAGCAATGTTATCGAGTGCTCCATACGGAATGACACGGAGACTTGGTTCTTCTTCATCCAACTAAGCAATCCCCAAGTTGTGAATGTGGGTTTTCCGAGTAACACGTCGGCAACCACTTTCGCTTTTCCCGGGTGGTAGTGTATATCATTTTCATAAGCTTTTATGAGCTCCAACCATCTTTGAGAATACCCTTGCACCAACTAATTGATCGAACAAAATATCGATGCGGGGCAGGGTACTTGTTCTTTATGGTGACGGCAATGAGTGAACAATAATCAACACTTAATCTTAGTGTCTCGTCGTTCTTCTTAACGAACAGCGCAGAGCAACCCTAAGGTGATGAGCTTGATCGTATAAAACCTTTGCTCATGAGTTCACTTAGTTGCTCCTTCAACTCCGCTAGTTCATTGGGTGCCATCTTGTACGGCCTCCGTGAAATTGGTGTTGTTTCCAGCGCCAGTTCAATCTTGAGCTCGACGTCCCATTGGCCGGCATGCCCAGTAGTTCATCAGAAACACATGGATATTCACGTCCCACCGGAATATCCTTGACTTTAATCACTTCCATGTGGTAGGCCTAACCAGTTCTCTTTGCTGTACAAAACAGACTCTTCTGTCCTAACCAAGCTTTTAATCTGTCTAACAACATCTTCATAACTCAAGTTGAATACAAAAGTTAAAGTTAACTTCAGTATATTTCCAACGAGTACTCATATGTCTCTAGATAATTTCTGGATCAAAAGTTATGATTTTCTGAAGTTGACATAATTCCTGGATAAAATTTGCCAGCATTTCCTTTGTATGTGGCTATCTTTATCCCAGTTGTATATGCAAATACAATAAGAATTTGAGCAAGATTTGAACTAGAACAATGTTTCACGTTTCATAACCTTTCCAACTGTGTATCATAGGCTCCTTATGGATTTTTCTACAGAAAGTTATGGCTTAAAAAACAGAAAGGTCCAGAGAGATTTTTCTGCTGTCCTGGTTATGGACAGTTTGCCTTCAACTGGACTTTTCACCAACTCAACCTATGATTTTGCTCTGGAGGTCTACAGATAAGTTGTAGAGAACTTCAAAATATTTCCATAACTTTATCATACACCTTAATTGGTTAAACCTACTCGGAGTTATTCTCTGTCAAATCCAGCAAGGATTCCTGCCGAAAACAGAGCACTCTGTTTTTGAAATCTTTGAAGCCTAGTCATCCTCTCATTTGAATCTTAGCTTAAAATAAGAGTTCAGTCACTAAAATTTGTTTCAAACTTCCATTTTTAGTTGAAAGTTAGTTCATGAATCATTTCTTCATAGGGAAGAGGTTATTAAGTGTAGTACGGTGGCGGTGCATCGTAAGAATCATGTCGGTACTACGTTGCCTCACCAAAAGAAAATCCTAACCGGATTATACCGGAAAATCTGTATTATAGGTGGCACTATAATGGACACTCACAAATGTGTGCTACTCGTACTACGGTTTCATGGTTAAAACTGCATAAGTCACACACAATCGTCAGGTTCGGCTAAACACTGAACCCGGTCGCAATACAGTTCGTACGCCCGTCCATCATCGCTCACATAGGTGTTCTCAAGCCAAACACGCCTTGAGCTACGCGTTCACGTTGCTAACCACATGAAGGGGTCTCCCATACTTGCCTGTAGGACGCCAGGGAAAAGCGTTGGTCGAATACCCCAAACGATATGAAGAGTCGTAGAGGATATCAAAGCTGGCCGGGTTACCTGCCACCAGTGAGGCTCCACCCTTCAGCTTGTGTGCACTGGTGGGCAGCTCTTACATGCACCCCCAAGACATAGAACGTTCCAAGATGAATGATTTTCTGACATAGCACATAAGTTAGGTTGCCACCTTCATATTAGGCTAATATAGTAGTTCTTATGTGGGCCTAATACCGTATCCTAAGTTTTTGTCGTAATACAATCCTTATTCCGTGTGCTATTACCAATGCAGCTCCGATACCACGCTGAGAGGGGGCCCCAACACCCGTTCACGGGGTCGTGTCACTTGTCTGGGAATCGCATTGGGTGGTGCCGTGTTATGCGGCACCCAACAGCACACATTTAAGGAAACATGTATTACATAAATCAAAAAGCGGAAGCTTACAGATGTTCTTTGCAAATAATTTACATCAAATAGCTACAGCGGAAGACTATAATCAGCTCACGTCAAATAACTAATGAGCACTCGAGAAGAAGTCCGGCCCGCGGACTCCTCTCGCTAGCAACACGAAGACATTGCAGCGGCTGGGTTCTCCATGTGTTATATGACTCGGAAGTCTCCGAGCCTCACCGGACAACCTTCTTCATAAGCGTCGATATTAACCTGCAAAACCACTCATATAGCAAGCGTGAGCACAGAGGCTCAGCAGGACTTAACCGTCTCTCCTAAGGCATGCAACTCTACATGAAGGTAACTTAAGACATAAACATATAAGTTGCATAAAGAATCGCCTACATGTTCATCCTTAACTTTCAGATTTTAGCCATCATAGTAGTGACCTTGCGCCGAGCAACATTGGAAATCCACAATCAAACAAGAAACGATTCATTCCAATGTTACTTGTCCCAAGGTGGAAAATAACTTTAATTTGCTATATCTCTACTTCATCCATGGTTTTCATGCAATTCGAATTATCATAACAGCAATTAAAACTTGCAAACTGTTATCACACAACTTGCTTACTACATCACAACTTAGTGAACAAGTGGTACTCATTTCCACGAGGGACGGTGACTCAGATCAAACAATACCCGGATAACTCGACACATATGTCCGCCTCTGAAGACCCAAATCTGGCGTCCTTCATTACGTCGTATGTGGCAACCTTTTGCAGGACACCCGACTATAGAACCGGTCGCACCGTCTTCGGCTCATAGGTCTAACGAGACGATGTGGTATGCCTCTACAATCCAGTTAACCTGGTACATCGGTTTCCTGGGTCCCATATAGCAGTAAGCATCCGGTACACAACTCAATACTTGCTCATGGGTGCCGCACATGCATCGGTCCTTAACCGACACAGACAGAGCTACTCGACCAAGACCTCATCTTGTCGCTACCTAACACTCCTGAACGGTCTCATCTTTGGAAACATAACTTTAGTTTGCCTCCTTAAACCACACCCGTGTGATCCCGAACTATAGCTCGCGAGTAGATTCCAACTACTTGATTTCTACTGGATGTCATAACCTATTTAGCATGGCAACCTTCTACAGTGGAACACTTCTTCTACCCTTGACTCCAGGGTTCATTTTTGGTCATGCAATTGGAGTATAAATCATTCCTGACCTAATGCACATACAAACTCTACACCATAGTAGTGAACAAAGTAAAAACTTTATAAACAACTTAAATGCAAACCGGAGCTTGCCTTTGTTTTGCAGGTGACTAGTATATAATGTTCAGTTAGTTAAGACCACTTGAGGCTTGATCACTTGCTTTCCTCCCTCTTTGATCTCCACTTCGATTGCTTTGCAATCTTCACGTAGATGCTACACGTTATAAATATGCATATGTATTTAATTGTAAAGCTTTTGCTATCAAGTTCTAATGACAAGTTAGAAACAGGAACTCTGTTTAAGAATTTAAAATGACACTGGTGCTAAGGTTTGGGTTTGGGTTAAGCAACATGAGCAAGTGATAAGTGCATTTCATCACCTGTGTGTTACTCATCTAAAGATGTTAAACAGGAAAGTGATTATCCAGAGCTCCAATTGGAGCTAAAATTTTTCATGTGAGTTCCTTGTCGCAAGAAAGTCATCTGGACCAAAAATTAGCATTTTTCACTGAGTGGTTTATTCAGAACAATTCTCTAAGCAATTAAGCAAAAAGGAATTAATTCTGAAGTAACTCACATGTTCATGTCAAAATTGGTGAACTAATATTTCAATTATAGTTCATATAGCATGCATGAATTTTCCTAGGATTTTTGGAGCTAAGAATTGCCCATAACTGAATTTCCAAGTTTTGGAAATTCTCTGAAAAAGTTTCTGTATTCATTTGAACTCAGCAATTTGAAATCTGAATTCTCCTAACCAAATCAACACAAAATGAGCTGAAAATTATACAGGAGTTCCATAACATCCTAAAGAATATTCTGGCAAAATTTGAGGATTTTTGGATGAACCAAACTCTCTCTAAAATTCTTTTTCTGAAAAGCATTAAAGAATTTTCCAGAACTAAATAATGTTTCATAAAAATTGGGTTGCGCAATTGGATAGATCTTACGAATAAGAATCTAACCCAATTTGAATCACCCAATTTGGAGTTTCATAGCAAAAGTTATGAATTTCTAAACTTTGCTTGAAATCTGGAATTAATTTCCCACAGAAAACCTACCCGGACTCACAGTTTAAATGGCAGCCAATGAGGTGAGCCGACACACGGGCCACAGGGTTTTCCAGCACGTAGTCACACCGGATCACATTTCACAACCGATCCGGGTTTAAATTACTGCCGCTGACAGGTGGGACCGACGGGGTCTTGTTCCTCCTCGGTTGATTTCCCGTGCCCACGCCCTTCCGCCTCGCCGGCAGTGGCGGCGCCCTCGCCGGACATGGCTTCCTGGCCACCTCTCGGCCCGATACTCGCCTCCCGGGAGTTTTTGAGGTCGGGAAAGCCATTGGTGGGGTCGGCACAAGCTATCTATGGCCGGAACTAGGTTGGCGGCGTGCAACGGCTTCGGTGAAGTTTCGGCGTCGTGGTCCGATCTCTCTACCCTTACAAACTTGGTGGTTCTTGGCCCTAGAGCATCCATGGATCCTAGAGAAGAGCGGCATGAATGCCACAAAGCTCAGGAAATCCTCTACATAGGTTGTCACCGTGCGCCATAGAGGTGCGGCGACGTTTGCTCTCCGGAAACCTTGAAATTGGTCGTCTATATGTGTTTTCAACCTAGGGTTGCATAGGGGAAACGATGCCTAGCTAGTCTAGATCTCGTGTGCAAGCTTTAAAGACCTAAGAACGAGGATGGAGGTTGAATTTGACGATTTCGTACCGGAAGTCGGGTTAGCACGCGCTGGAAGAAAATTTCCGAATTGGAGCTCGATGATCCTCGGCTTGAGCTTAGACTCGGCGAGGAGCAGCGCGGTTAGTTTTTGCATCCTTGGGTGTCTTCGGTCGAGCATGAATCCCCTCTTGTGGAGCTGTCCACGTGAGCTCAAGTGGAGATGATACTCGGCCGCCGTGAAACAGAACCGCTTTTGGGTGATGGAAGCCGAGCTCGACTAGCTTTTGCTCCGAGGAGATGTAGGACACAGCTGTGGTACAGTTTTATCTGCTCGGGGAGCTCGGTGGCACGAGTTTAGGTGGCTCCAGATCGATCAACAGGGCGGTTGTGAGCTGCCCTGTTCGGTTCTTGGGCGAGTGGGAGAGCGCCTCGGTGAGACGGTTTTTGAGCGAAAAGATCGCGCTCTGGGGTGCTAAAGCCACGAGCTGAGCTCTGATCGATGCAAGCAGCTGGCGAGGTGTCCGTTTTTCCCTCCCTCGGTGGCGCTCGGTGAGTGAACTCGGTTGCTTCGAGTCTGAACATAGAAACAGAGAACCAATGACTTCGGTTGCAAGGTTAAGTAGCTCACTGACCAGTGGGTCCACTACTTCCTCCTCTCAAAACATCTTCCTAATGCCTTCCAAATTTAGCAGGTGACCAATTCAAATATGGCAGCTAAATTTTTGGAACTCATTTGGACATGTGGCCAAGCTTCTTCTAAATTTGAATTTGAATTTGAATTCATTTGCCCTTTTATGTCCTTTCACAAATGCTTAGCCAAAACACCTCCAACCGTGGTAAAAATTTATATTCCCACAAATTTGGAGCTTAGGATTTCAAATATGGAATCACCTTTTAAATTTGGTTGCTGCAAATATAAACTTTGAACCAACAGTTTGAAAACCTCCTTTGTGATGACCCATTTGAATTTGAGTGAAAATTTTGGTTTGCTCATAGCCCATGCTTGATCACTCTTGGTCCTAACCTGAACCTCATAAGTTGAGTTTGAATATGCCTTTACATTTTGAATTCATCACGGATTTGAACATGATCATAATTAACTCCTTTTTAGCTCACCCTAAAGTCAGAAGGTTGCGACCATAAATCTCCTCAATTTCAAATGTATGAGGTTCCATGTGTATTCAATAGTTTGGCGGCAATTTGAGATGAGCATTTGAGTCTAAAGATCTGCTTTTTATTCTTTCTCATACACATGTATCATCTACATATGAGTTTAACTTAACATTGCTTCAACCCATTCAAATAAATCTTTGAGCATGTTTTTGAACCCCATGTACACCATTCTTTGTAAGAAAGTTTTTGTAAGTCCCGTTTTTCATGAACACAAAACACAAAGACATTCAAACATCCATGTCTTTGCGTTCACATTTTTGGGACTTTTACAATTAGCCCACATAAGTATGTTATTAGTGTATAGAAAGTGGCAACAGTACTGACTTGTTATGTCAGAAAATCTTGCATCTCGGGAATCTGTATGTCTTGGCGGTGCATGTAAGCGCTGTCCATCAGTGCGCACAAGCATAAGAGTGGAGCTTCACGGGTGGCAGGTAACCCGGCCAGCTTTGGTATCCTCTACGACTCTTCATGTCTTTTGGGGTATTTGAGCAATGCCAGTCCACGGCGTGCTATGGGCAAGTAGGTGGAGACCCCATCACGTGGTTGGTAACATGAACACGTAGCTCAAGGTGTGTTTGGCTTGAGAACATCCATGCCACTAACGACGGACGGGTGTATGAAGTTGTTATGGAGTCGGGTTCTGTGTGCAGCTGAACCTGATGATTGTGTGGTTTATTGCAGGTAGTCTAACCACGAATCGGTAGAAGAGTAGCATACATGTGCGAGAGTCGTTTAGTGCCACTGAATTAATGAAGCTGGCTAAATCCGGTATAAGGTTTTCTTTGTGAGGCACGTTGTACCGGCATGTTGTGGTGACGCTTCGACGTCACACTCCACTAAATGATGAACCTCACAGTAAAATTTGAAAATTTTGTTCCAGAGCACTAAAATATTGATTTAAACTCCTTCCCTTATTCCGGATTTCCAAACTAAGCAAGTTTCAACTTATGTAATATTAGGAACAGAGTCCTCTGTTTCCAGCTGAAATAATGCTGAAGTTATACAGAGTGTAGAGGTCGAGTTATTTCGACGTTGGGGTCATATGATACACTTCTGGAAATCTTGGGAAGAGTGCTACAACTTTTCTATTGATGTCCAGAGGTTTTTCATCCCATAACATGTCGAAATGTGCAGTAGAGTTGAAACTGTCCAGGAAACAGGGCAGTGTAAATATTCTCTGTAACTCTCTGTAAAATGACCATAACTTCCAGAATAAAAACACAAAAATAGAAAATTATACAGTTCTGAATAGTTCATGAGATAAGTTACAACTTTGTAACAGAAAGTTTTGTCAAATTCGGTATAGAATTAACTGGAATTCTTGGATCGAATCAGTACCTCAATCAGGGAGGTGCTGCCCAATTTTCTCCTGAAAATTTGTAAACTTTGACGTCTCATAACTTTTGAACCAGGACATATATGAGGCCAAACAAATACATTCTGGAAAGCTACTGAAGCTAACTTTAACTTTGATGTTGAACAGCAGAACTTATTGTGCCCTTAATATGGTCTAAATCTGGGTAGAATGGAAACTGGTTAGTATTATCAGTTTGGACAGCAGACCAGAAATCAAATTTGTTCTAAGTTTGATTTATGTTTCCATGTTTTATGAGTTCAATGACATGTTTTATGTTATAACTCACTGATTTACTGTTGAAATAAATATTTGACCTTTTCAAATATTGTTATACAGATGGAAGCGGATAAACAATTGGAGAACGGATGGGTGGTAACCCACTGTTCTCAACGCAGCAGATTTCCGGACTTGTTGAAGCTGATGCTTCAATATTTCGGATATGTGGAGCCACCGTGTTACCTTGCCAAGGAAGAAGGCAAGGAGGGGAACAAGACATGGACTGTTCTTGTTGATGTTCCAGCAGGACCCATGCTGTCGGGGCGCGCCCGTCCCTGGTTCATGGGTCCGCGCACGCTCGCCGGGGAATCGCATTGGGTAGTGCCGTGCAAATGCGGCACCCAACAGCACACGAGTAAAGGAAACCATATTACATAAATCATTTGTGGAAGCATACAAATAGTCCAAATACTTATATCAAAATAAACTACAGCGAAAGACTACAACTCTCACGACTCATTTCTAGCTTACAATCAAAGAAACAGTCCAGCCCGCGGACGTTTCTTACTAGCAACACAAATAACCAACAGCAGCGGTGAGGATGCTCATGAGTAACCACTCGGAGGTTTCCGAGACTCATCGGAAACCATACTCATAAGCATAGGGTCAATACCTGCAAAACAACTAGTATAGTATCCGGAGCTTAAAGCTCAGCAAGACTTAACCCTCAAACCTAGTCATGAAAATCTACATGAAGGTTAAGACATAAAGTAGGATAGCAAATTGCATAATAAACTCGCCTAAAAGTGGATCCTTATTCTCAGGTCTTATTAGCAACAAATTAAAAGTAACCTTGTGCACCCCACATCGGGAGTCCACAATCAAACAAGAAATGCTTTCCCTCGATGTAAATTGCTCATGGTGGAAATGAATCGAGTTTGCTCTAACCTATTCATAAAAGATAACAGCACAAAAGCTCGTATCAACTTCAATCCATAGTGATTAGTTCCTTTCTCATGCAATTTCTTACTATGTCATGACTGTGAGAACAAGTATGATCACTACAGCGAGCGACGGTGATTCGAATAAAAAACACCCGGACTACACGACACGTACGCCCGTACTCGACGTTGCCTACAGAAACCATCACTGACGTTGTACATGGAAGCCTTTCCCCCGTTTCACCTATTTCAAATTGATCCGATCGTCCAGTACAGTAGCCACCCTCATGGTGCACCTACCAACATGAGATGTCATGAGAGCGTTACCGACATACTGCACACCGGCCTCTGGCCTTAGGCGACAGGAAAAGTCCCAACTTAAGCTTCCCGAGGTACATCGGTTTCCTGGGTCCCATATACCCGGAATGAGTCCGGTACACAACTCAAACTGGCTCAACAGGGCCGCATACAGATCGGTCCTTGACCGACATGGACAGGTCTAACGCACCCAGGCCCCTCTGTCCTGTGGCTCCTACAACCTGCCCGGTCTCAACTTCAACTTGCTAACAATTTTCTGAACCAATCCCGTATGCCCCTTTTTCTCCTGTTCATGCGAGTAGCATCTCACCGCTCGACTTCTACCGAACCCTAATTAAGCATGGAAGTTTCTACACGATGAAAATACATCTACCCAATACACCATAGGTTTTTCTGGTCATGCAAGAGAAGTATCAAAGCAACTAGACATAATGCTCATTTCATTTCCTAACCAACCTAGTGAATACAAAGTAAAAACTTAACAGCTGTTAAATGCAAACCGGAGCTTGCCTGTTTTGCAGGGTCGTAGTATATGATAGCAGTTAGTGATCTTCTATCTCGTGATCCTTCTGAATTTGCTCAACTGATCCACACGTCAATGGATGACTCCGTCGAAGTCCTTCGTCGTGAGCTATCAACATGTATATGCATAAGTTTCTATAATGCAATATACAGAATTAGAGACTTGAACTTCTTAAGAACAGAGGCTGTGTGGAAATTCCAAGAATGGCTTTGTTGCCTCTGTTGTGAAAAGAAATATCAATGAAACTAAATCTGTCTTAGGGGTTTAGTTTATAAACTAAGTTTCCTAATGAACATAAGAGATGAGCTAACATGATTTGGATATAACTACAGATCCTGATCTCCAATGACTTTAAAATTTTTACAGGAAGTCATAAACTACCCAGAGACGTAGCTTACCAAATTGCAGCTAATGTGGATGGGAATTGTGTCTCCCATAATTTCCAACATAGTTCCCTATGTTTTTCTCACATACATAAGCATGGAGAACAAGGACAGGGAGATCTAAGGCTCCATTTGAGCTGAAACTTTACATGTGAGTTCCTGGTCACGAGAAAAAACTTTGGTACAAAATTCAGGCCTTTTACTTGAGTAGTTCCAACAGAATAATTCCTTAAGCATTTCTATTAAAAAGAATTAATTTTGAAGTACTGTGCTTGTTCATGCCCAATAAAGTGAACTGCAATTTCAAGTATGGTTCATAGAGCATGCCTAAATTTGTCTATGATTTTTGGAGCTATGAATTGCCTAGAATGGATTTTACAAGTTGGAAACCTTTTCTGAAAAAGTTTCTGGACATCTTTGAACACAGCAGTTTGTATTTAGCAAATTCCTACTCAATTCAAATCCAAACGAGCTGAAAAGTTTCTAGGAGGTCAATAATATCCTAAAGAATATTCTGGAAAAATTTGAGGACTTTTGGATGAACCAAACATCCTCAATAATTCTTTTTCAGAAAAATTTCAAAGAATTTTCCAGAACTTGTTATTGACTTTCATACAAATTGGGGTTCATATCTCGATAGATCTTTTCGAACTGCATCCAACCAAATTTGAATCACCTAATTTTGAGTTTTCTACACCAAGTTATGAATTTCCTAAGTTGTGGCAAAATATGGAATTGTATTGCTACTGGAAATTGCTTGGGCCCATGTTTTTAAACCACAGCCACTGAGGTTCGAGCCACACCAGACTACACAGTTATTTGCATGCAGACACAGCGGATCCAAGAGCCACAGCCGATCCGAAATTTAAATTCCGGTCGCTGACAACTGTGCCCAACACCTTTCTTCTTGCTCCCGCCTCCCTCTTGCGTGCGCGCCGCTCTCCCTCGCCGGACCGAGATTGGAGCTCGTCGGCCCCGTGTTTCCGGCCGCCTCTCAGCCAGAGGATTGCCGCCAGTGGGTTTGGGAGGTCGAGAAACCCGTCTGTCGGTCAGGCTCGAGGTACCAGCAGCCGGAACACCGGCGGCAGTGTGCGGCGGCTTTGGTACACCTTCGGAGCCGTCAGCCGGCCAGTCTAGCCCGCCAAACGCTCGGGTAAAAGGTTCTACAGCCCCCTTAGAACTTAGTGAAGACCGACAAGTGCACCAAATGGCTTGGAAATGGCGGCTAATAGGGTTTCACCGTGTGCCCGCGGTGTGCCGCCATGGAGACACTCGGGAAACATCAAAAGGCGCCACCTACATGCAGTTTCAAGCTAGGGTGTAAAAGCCCAAGGTTTTACTTGCTAGAGTGTTCTTCATATCACCACAAACCAGCTCATTTTGTGGATAACTCCTGAACACGTGTGAAGAGCAAGTAATCACCATCAAGAGGTTGATTAGAGGAAGAACTCACAAATCCAAAAGTAGGCTCCCACACATATAAACATGTGAAGCTCAGCTCACCATTAAGCCCTAAACCTTCTCAGGAGTGCTCATGCCAAGTTTCATGCAAATTCAAACCATTTTGAGGCACTTTTGTATACAGTTGTACAAAGGGATGAATTGAATGCAAATTTTCATCCCCATTGGAGTTGACTTCATATTCAAACTCAGCATATTTTTCTGAGTTACTCCACCAATTTTTATCCCCATTGGAGTTCATCTTGTTGGGAGCTATATTTGGATTAATTAAAAACTGAATTTGAATTTCAAATTCAAGTGTGTTTTGAATTTAGCTAACCAGCTCAAATTTGAGTATTTCAAATTAAACTATTGACTTGGTGATGAAGTCTGCCTGATGTAGCCTAGAGGGGGGTGAATAGGCTCTTTGAAATTTTAAGCGGTTTCCTGAAACACTTAGCTGACTGATTAATTCCAGGAGGGCCGGACTAGTCTGGTATGGTGTGGACTAGTCCGGTATGATCGTAAATAATAGATCAAAGTGAGACTTGTTCCTACTTCAGGTATTTGTGTAGCGGAAAATAAATGCTTGTTTAAGTATAGTGAAGTAAGATACAATAACTCTCAATTTTAACGCTAGGTACCCTTAATTAGCAATTGAAGGACGATTAAGAAGACACAAGACAAGGCTTTATCCTGAGGTTCGATTCCACCCAGGAATCTATGTCTCTGTTGAGGAGTCCACCAAGGACCAGGTCTTCACCAACCCTTCCCTCGTTGAATCGCCACAAAGGCCGATTCAATTCCACTATCCACACACAGGAGTAAACAATTGTATGTGGGGCGTTCTCACAATCTGAGAGCTCCCACAAGATTACAGCGAATGATTCTTCCTCCCACACACACAAACAAAGAACGACGATCAGCTAATGTGTGAAAGAAGACAAACCAAGAGCTCAATGTCGGGAAGAACGACTCTCTCCTTGATCCAATCTCTAATCCTCGAAGACTTAATCTTTCTCGGCTTAGAATGAGTGGAGAGAGGCAGTTTTTATGCTCTCGGGGCGTGCGGCGGGGCTGGGAATCGTGTCTTGTGGTTGTATGGTCGTGCACCTCTATTTATATAAGGTTTCCAAAAATCCTGGCAGCCGGACTAGTCCGCTATGTTCACCGGACTAGTTTGGTGTGCCGTGTACAATTTTCGTGTTACATACGGCACAGTTGAAACCCTAATTTGATGTGTTTACAGAAAGTTGAATGGACTAGTCCGGTCCAAGAGCGGACTAGTCTGGTGTAAAGGGAATGTCGGTTCCAGAAAGTTGAACTGACTAGTCCAGTTTCTGGCCGGACTAGTTGTCACACCCGGTTTCTCCGAAGAATAACCGAGTGAATATCACATGTATGCCAGGATCATTTTCTCATACATGTGATGACAAATAGTGAAGCATCATTTATTACAAGCCAGGTGTCGAATATAAATAAGTCTTACATAGCATACGTCTCGTTGGACGATAATAAGTTCATGACATACAAATAAAACAGCAGCGGAATATTATTCTTGTGGGCTCCGTCACAGGCGTTGCCCGGGGGACTCCATGAACCTAGAATCCTTCTTCGGGTCCGAAGTCTTGGTCATTGAACACCACCTCATCCCCTTGATCTGAGCAGCAATTTAAACCAACAAATATGCAAGTTTGAGTACTGTTGGTACTCAGCAAGTGTGGGAAAGTTATGTCATGCATGGCTAGAACAAGGAGAGGTTGAACTCATGGTCAAAGCACTACGCAATTAATACCTATTACCTTAGCTTAATAAGCACCTACATTACTACACATGTGAAATGGTCCCAATCTCCCAACCCATCATCAAAATCAAGTAAACATAGTCTCATTTCCAATGTTAAGCTCCCCGCTTAACATCCTCAACTTCCAAAGTCATCATCCTCTAATCATGAATAAGTCCAAGCCGCTCTTGACCGTGAGCACGGCTGTCATGACAGTTTTGACTCTGCAGAGTTTGCACCACTGTACCCACATGTAGTGATTTCATCCCCCGTTGCCGGGTGGACTAAAAGAACCTCCATTATGCCAGTGGCCACGAACCACATTCACACTTCCCAGGTGTGTAGCCAGGAGATCACTATGAAGCCTTTACAAAGGGATTCCCGACGAGCGTGGGCCCACTTAGGTTTCACCCCTAACAGCATACAAGAGGCTCCAACCCCGCTGCAGTGGCCCCCTCTTGAGCCTTGCAGTTCATATGGTAGTCCAGCTGACACCTATTCCCCGCACCATGCAACACGCCCATACTACGCCGGGGATACACCTAATTAATTGGCCAAGCTGCCCCATCTCAGCATGTGGTTGGCACGGTAAAGCCAGGTTACATGCTCCATGAACCGGTCCTTAGGATCCAGGCAAGTACTAAACACAAACCCGAGTCTCGTGCACCCAACACCAACCAAATCATCAAACTTGCCTCGATCCCTACCTCTACATAACTCATAACATCTCATTCAAGAGTAAGGTAAATAAATTGATGATCTCATATCCCAATTATCCCATTCTAAGCATGGCTAAGCATAAGCATATAAATAAATGACATGATAAAATAAATCCCAACCCAAGCTACAAGGAAACAAGGTAATGCAATTCTAGGGAAACTTCCTAGCATGGGTTTCATATTTCAATTGACAATGCAAATAATTCTATCTACACAACCTAGCATAGGATCAAAGTGGTCAAGGACACTTGCCTTCTTCCTGCTGCTCTAGGAATGGAAAGTCCTGGTCTTGGAAGGGGAGAACTTGCTCTGGGGAAGGTTCTACTCATGCCAATACACATAGCAAAAGATTAGGGTGGATCGGAATCGTGTAATCCAGAAGTTTCACTGACGAGCAGCGGCGGTACTCACCGGCGAGAGTCGGGATGGTCGTTTCCGGCGGTGTTTCCCTCCAGGGTCGGCGTCTACAGTTTGTGCGCGGTGCTGCAGGGTCACGAGATCGGCTTGACAGAGGGAGACGGCGACACCCTTGTGGAATTCCGAGCTCAACGGCGGCGGCGCTCACCTGGAGAAAACTGCTCGTGCAAGGGGAGGGTGGCGGTTTCATCTGCTTTTATCAGGGCCAGGGACGCGGGGGTTTGTTGCGATCGAGCTGGCCGGCGCGAGGGTTTTGGGATCGGGTCAAGCGCGAAGAATCCGGGGGCGTCAGGTGTGATCGGCGCGGGGGAAAAGTCCAGGCCGTTGGGGGCGCGCGGGGAGGAAGATGACATGCGGGCCCCGCGTGTTAGTGACAGTGAGAGAGGGGCGCGGGTTTGGGGCTGGCGCGGGGAGAGTGGGCCGGCTGGTGGGTTTCAGCCCACTGGCCGGTGGGGTTTTTTCTTTTTCTTTTTCTTTTTCCTTTTCTTTTCTGTTTTGATTTGAATTTGAACTCCAATTTGAATTTCTACACCACATGCAATACGTCCAAAAAATTTTAAATTCCCCTTTTAACAGATTTTGGGGTGTTACACTAGTCCGGTGCAAGGCGAATGTTGGTTCTAGAGAATTGAACGGACTAGTCCGGTTTCTGGGCGGACTAGTCCAGTGCAAGGTGAATGTTGGTTCTAGAGAGTTGAACGGTCTAGTCTGGTTTCTGAGCTGACTAGTCCGGTGCAAGGTGAATGTTGGTTCCAGAGAGTTGAACAGACTTGTCTGTTTTCTGAGCTGACTAGTCCGAAGCACGTGTTGTGAGGCAACAGAAAGTTTAACGGACTAGTCCGGTTTCTGGGCCGACTAGTCCGGTGCACGTGTTGTATGTGATTGGGATATGTTTTAATCTCTTACCCCTATGCAAGGATATTGAGCTCTTGAGATGGTCTCTCACACACATCCTATACAAGTATGTATACATTTTTCTTGGCTCATGAATCTATTCTTTCCCTTTTTTCTTCATCACCTGATTTTTCACCTTTTTTAGTGCACCACTTCTACCTTATACGAGTTAATCTGCATTCATCTCAACAAGTTCATTAGGATCTCAATTCATTTGTCATCAATCGTCCAAAACCCACAAGGAAAAGCCTAGATACACTTTCAATCTCCCCCTTTTTGGTGATTGATGACAACCAACTAGATTGCATAATTAATGATAAAATTTGATTTTTATAAAGTGTGCATATATGAGAATGACAAATGAGTACAAAAACCTCTCACATATATGCACTCTTTATGGTGGGATGCCTAAAAGTGTGTGAAACAGAATGTGACATCCATGAGACTTCAAAAGTAAAAATCATCACATCGATATTGAATAGTGATCACACATTCATGAGACTTCAAAATAAAAATTTCATGAGACTTCAAAATACATGTCCATGTCCATCACACATCCTTAAGGTTTACATTAAGATAACTTAACATAAATCTCAATCTCTCCCCCTTTGGCATCAAGGCACAAAAAAGGGAAAAATTGAGTGGAATCACTCATCGTCGCTCTCTCCCTCAGTCTCGGTCCTATCTTCACCGTCATCTTCATCATCGTCTTCATGACCATGCTAAGGAGAAGGAGCGGAGATACCTGCAAGTCCAAAAGACCTAAATTCTTATTTGGTGAGTGGATCCATTTCTGTGAAGTCTTCTTCAGAGTCCTCAGAGATCTGTGGTGATCCAACTAGCTCAATCTCTAGCTTCTCACATATGGCTTTGATTGACACGATGTATTGTAGATTATATGAAGATAAGAAGTTATATGTTCAATTGACAGGTAACCGGACTTGTCCGTTTTCAGAGTGCGGACTTGTTCGGAATACCGGACTTGTTCGCACTAGAGACCGGACTAGTCCGGACCTACTGAAGAACCCTAACTTCGTATTTTCAATAGGTCTACCGCAAATTTGTGTAAAGTATGCAGGGATACACTAGGAATTCATCTATAAAGGTAGTGTATGCCCTAGGGATCAGAAACGATTGAGCTAAAGTATTGAAAAGATGAGAACCTTAGTAGAAAGGAATTTATCAAAAAAATGAGAATTTGAGTCGAAGTGTGAGGTCTGATCCGGATTAGTCCGGAGTGGAGGAGACCACGCGTCGAGGAGAAGCTTTCCTGTGGAGAGAACTTTGACTTCGTTGGCTAAAATTGAAAATTACTTTTGGGGGCTAGGGTTTGAGGGGTGAGAGGCAAAGGAGTGTTTTGAGGTGAAGAGGGCTGAGGTTGGCGCGTCTATAGACTTTTAAACTCGAACATACGGACTAGTCCTGTGGGTGGACTGGACAAGTCTGGTATGCCAGATATATCCGGACTAGTCTGAGGGAGCGGACTAGTCCGTTGTTGACACCAGACTAGTCCGGGTCAACTGGACAGATTAGAGTAGAAATTCGGGAAATATTGGGAATTTGATATAATAGTGATCTAAGGACATAATTTTCACAAATAATATTGATGAACATGACCAGTAAGCAATCAACAATCAGACGATGGTCACAATTCATCAAAGTTCATTAAATTAAATAGTTTTCAAGAGAAAATCGAAATGAAGGATAGTCTTTTGCAAAGTAAGTAAGAATTTGAGAATTCAAGCAGGTATGCACTGTTTCAAGCCACGTTCTGAGAGTCAAGTATATTTAGTTCATTTCTAAGCTCACAAAATCATTTTTCATCAAGTGAATTGGTGAAGATACCGGCTAGTTGCTTCTCAGGTTTGACACTGGAAATGACTATGTCTCCTTTGATTGAGTGGTCTCCCAAAAAGTGATGCCGAATATCAATGTGTTTGGTCCTAGAGTGCTCAATAGGGTTATGTGCAATCTTAATCGCACTCTCATTGTCACAAAGGAGCGGAATACGGTTTATATTGTAACCATAGTCCCTTAGAGTTTGTCGCATCCAAAGGAGTTGTGCACAACAACTCCCGGCTGCAACATACTCAGCTTTGACTATGGATAAGGCAATGGAGTTTTACTTTTTGGAGGACCAGGAAAATAGGGACCTACCCAAGAATTGGCAAGTCCCGGAGGTACTTTTTCTATCAACTTTGCATCCTACATAATCTGCATCGGAGTACCCAATGAGATTGAATTTTGAACCTTTAGTGTACCGAAGTCCTAGGTTGGGTGTATGGACTAAATATAGCAAGATTCTCTTTACGGTTGTCAAATGACATTCCTTAGGATTGGCTTGAAATCTTGCACACATATAGACACTCAACATGATACCAGGCCTAGTTGCACAAATATAAAGTAGATATCCAATAATGGAATGGTATACCTTTTGGTCCACATTAGGTCCATCTTCATTAAGTTATAAATGTCCATTTGTTGCAATGGGAGTCTTTATGGGCTTCGCTTTGTCAATGCCAAATTTCTTGAGAATGTCTTGAGTGTACTTTGTTTAGCTTATGAACGTTCCTTCCTTTAGTTGTTTCACATGGAATCCCAAAAAGTATCTCAATTATCCCATCATGGACATCTAGAATCTATCTGTCATGATTTTACTAAATTCTTGAGAAAAAGATTTATTAGTTGAACCAAATATGATATCATCAACATAGATTTGACAAATAAGCAGATCACCATTGAAGTGCTTGGTAAATAGGGTGTAATCAGCTTTACCAATTTTAAATCCATGTTCAATTAAAAAATCTCTAAGGCACTCATACCAAGCTCTAGGACCTTGTTTGAGGCCATAGAGAGCCTTACGCAGTTTGGACACATGGTCGGGATACTCCCGATCTTCAAAACCAGGGGGTTGCTCCACGTACACCTCCTTGATAGGTCCCTTGAGGAAGGCACTTTTGACATCCATTTGATACAGCTTGAAATCATGGTGAGTAGCATATGCAAGTAATATACGAATTGATTCAAGCCTAGCTACAGGAGCAAAAGTCTCATCAAAATCTAAACCTTCGACTTTCAACAAGTTCCCATACAACTCCATGTTCATATTGCTTGTTGCAGAAGACCCATTTAGTGCTGACGATATTGGACTTTAGTCTTTCAACAAGTTCCCATACTTCATTCCTCTCGAAGTTGTTCAATTCTTCTTGCATTGCAATCACCCAGTCCGGATCTTTTAGCGCATCTTTGACCTTGTATGGTTGGGGTGATCTCTTTGTATGCTTTGGTGTCCTCTTGGATGTGGCACTTGTGGTGTTGTGTTCTCATAATCATCATCTTCTTCGGCTCCCCCTGGATCATTGCCATCATTAATGCTTTGATCATATTGTTGGTCTTCATGATCTTGATTTTATGCATGGGCTTCCCCTTGATCATAGCTCTCCTGTTGAGGTTCATCTTAAGCACCTGATTCTTGTGATTGTTCTTAAGGTCAAATATCACCAAGTGCCATTCTCCTTAATGCTTGACATGGGGCTTCTTCTTGATCTAGCACACACTTAACAACTTGCTCTGTTTGGGAGCCGTTAGTTTCATTGAACACTATGTCACGTACAATTCAACAAGTCCGGAGACCTTGTTGAAGACACGATAAGCGAAGGAGTTCGAATCATAGCCAAGAAAGAAACCCTCATCAGACTTTGAAGTGAACTTCGAGGTCCTAGGCTTTGTGGCGGACCGGGATCCGCTCATCCAGGATCGCAGAGGGTGGTGCCGCGCGATGCGACACCCGACAGCACACGTCATAAGAACACATTATATTACATGGGAAAAACAAACTGAATGTACAAAGTAGTACACTTCTCAGTTACAAACTAGGGTCTTTATTACACAGCGGAAGTTTCTTTTATACAACTCACGCCCGCCTATCTAGCAAAAGTGGTTGCCCAGCCCTAGGGCAACCCACACTAGCTGCACTCCTCAGCTCAGCGCGGCGTGTACGGCTCCCACTCAGCCATGGTCTCCGACGGAGGGTAACCCTCGCCGGTGGACTCGTACTCTGAGTCCGTGGGTGGCTCCTCACCTGAAAAACACTTAAGCAGCAACCATGAGCACGAAGGCTCAGCAAGGTTTAACCGACTCACCTAAGCATGAAACTCTACATGAGGTATACCATGACATAGGATAGCAAAGTTGCAGCAAATGGACACGCCTACAAGTTCATCCTTAGTTCATCTTTTAGCAACAAGTTAACAGTTCAGGAAGCTGAAATTTAGTAAGCCATGTTTGGTGGCACACATGTAGCAATACAATTATATCATGACAGCAATATTGAATCAAAACATTTCATTCATTAGTCTACGTTACGATCTAGTGAACAAGCGGTACTCGTCACCGCGAGGGACGGCGAATCGACTCGATATACACCTGCAGGGAAACCCAAAGAGCACGTCACGTACGCCCACCCGTGGAGCTGCACAGCACACTCACTCGATGTCGTACGGGACAACCTTTCACCCAACAGCCCAAACGTCGAACCGGTCGCACCGAAACGAGCAGGAGGTTCCCCACACGGAGCATCTCTCTATGCCCGTTGGCAGATTTCCACCTTGCTGCCCTCAGCCTACACCTATAAATCGGTGCGTTATGCCTCGACGCCCGGAGGTTTCGGCTACATCGGTTTATCAGGGCCCATATATCCGATATGCCTTCGGTACGTTCAATACTTGTTCAGCAGGGCCGCACACGGATCGGTCCTCAATCGACATGGGCAGGGCTGCGCACACAAGACTCCCTCTTGCTGCGCCCTAGTCCCTGCCTAGTCTCATTTTCATTACTAAAGTAATCTCACATCACTCAACCAAACACGTGTGCCCCAAGCCTATCTCGCGAGTAGATTCCAACTACTCGACTTGTACCGAAGTCCTATGACTCGTTAAGCGTAGCCTGTCTACTCGAGGTCTTAGACCCTACCCTCACTCTTTTAGGAACCTTTGGTTATGCAAGTGGGGTTCCATTCATCCTACACCTAATGCACATACATACTTCATATGACACATGTAAACAAAGTAAAACTTATAAAAAGGTTAATGCAAACCGGGGCTTGCCTTGTTGCTGTTGGTCAGTAGTTAGTTCTTCGTCCGGGAGAAGGAAGTCCAGAACCTCCGGAGCTTCCTCGCCTTCAGCGACTACACGTTATTGAAAAACTACATGTTAATGAATATGCAAACAAGTTTATTGTAATACTACTGCTATTAGTTCTAATAACCAGTTTCGAACACCTGGAACTCTGTTTAAGAATTTAAAGATGAACTGGGTGTTGGTGGTTTGGCTTAGACTTAATCCCCCTGGTTAAATGCTAAGTGGTTTCCCCCCTTTTCCATATTAATCCCTCAAGTGGTAAAACAGGACAGGGGTGATCCAGAGCTCCAATGGAGCTGACAATTTTTGTGTGAGTTCCTTGTCACAAGAAAACTCTCTGGACCAAACACTAGCACTTTTCATGGAGTGGTTTGCTCAGAATAATTCTCTTAGCAAATAAGCAAAGGAGACTTTATTCTGAGGTAATACCCCTGTTCATGCCCAACTTAGTGAACTACAATTTCAATTATAGCTCATAGAGTTTGCATGGATTTTACTAATATTTTTGGAGCTAAGATTTGCCCAGAACTGAATTTCCAAGTTTTTTGGAAATTCTCTGAAAATGTTTCTGTATTCAAATGAACACAGCACCTTCAAATTTGAATTGCTCTTAACAAATCAACTCCAAATGGTCTGAAACTTTTACAGGGGTTCACTAATATCCTAAAGAACATTCTGGCAAAATTTGGGGATTTTTGGATGAACCAAACTCCCTCTAAAATTCTTTTTCTGAAAAGATTTAAAGAATTTTCCAGAATTAATTAATGGGTTTTATACAAATTTGGTTTCAGATTTGGATTGCACTCAGTTAGAGGAATCCAACAAAATTTGTTTCATAATTTTTGGATTCTCCTACCCCGAGTTGTGGTCCTCCAAAGTTTGAACCACAAACTAGACATTTCAAAATGTTTAAATGTCTGCCAGTGGGTCCCACCCGGCAGTCTTCTCCTTCCTCGCGCCAAACAGGGGTCCGCGGCGGCGCACTCCGGCGAGCGTCGCCGGAACTGCTTTCCCGGCCGTCTCCCGACCCCAAACTTGCCGCCCCGCCCTAACTCACGACGCTGAACTCGTCGGTGGTGTCGCCGGCGGCCGTAGCTCACCGGAACAGAGCTCCCGACGGTGACAGCGGCGGTTAGGGTTCCGGCGTGGTCGGGAATGCGTCACAACGCATCAAAATGATCGGCAAAGGGTCGGAGAGCACCGCGGAAGCTCGGGGGTGATGGAAATGGCCGCCAAACCCCATGAAAAGGTCGGCAACCTAGAGCTCCACGGTGAACCGAGCTGTTATTCTATGGCGGCCCGAAAAACAACCCAAACCTGGCCATTTCTGGGTCATTTCCCTTGATTCTTGGTCGAGGAGGGACGCTATGGAGTGAGGAAGGTGTTGGCAAGCCTGCGCGGCCAATAGCTAAACAAGTAGCAGGAATTTTGGGGTAGACCGCGCTCTACCCGAACACACTATGTTTCGGAAGAACTGGAAATACTCTTCATCCGGTGGTTCAACCGCTATTCGGCTTGCATCTACACGATCTAGAGAGCACGGCGCACCTTTTTCGTGTAGGAGTCTGGCGGTGAAACTGTCCGTGGCGTGCTGTCCACGGGGAGCAGTCCTCGTCTTTCCGCCGGTGGCTTGAGTTCTCAGTGGCGATCGTCGATTTGTGGTCGAGTGCGGTGCTAACACCGCGGGGTGGTGAGATGGCTAGCTAGAGCACACACAGGCGCTCCCTTTCTGTGTTGGGAGCTCGGCAAAGGCCGAGCGGACGTCGGCGTGCAGGGGAGGATCGGGGAGCGGCGCCGATGTGCGAGCAGAGCCCGGTGCGCTTGCTGATCGGAGAAGAAGGCAATACGCTCGGCCCAGCTGCGTTGAGAGGGGGTCACGTAGAGGGGGGGGCGAGCTGCTGTCCGGTCGCCAGCGCGAGAGAGGAAATCAGTAGGTGGCCTCCCGGGCGATGGCGCGCGCGGCAGCTGGCTGTTCGACCGAAGGTCTTCGGTTGACTGAAAAACAGAGGGAAGACTTGGGGGCTAAGTCTATTTCACCCAATGACATGTGGGCCCACTGGTCAGTGCTCTACCACCTCTCAAAAGATCTCCAAACTTGACAAATGATGAATTCAAATGTTGGAAATCTCAAACTGAGCTACATTGGTATGGATTGACAAATTTCCCTCAAATTCGAATGTATATTTGAATTCTTTGCATATTTGGATCCTTTTTGGAAAAATGGGTAGCAAACCTTTTCAAAAATTATTGAAACTCTACCTCCTCACTAATTTGGACCTGAGGAATCCTAGTATGCACTTTAATCCTTGTTTTAGCTGTTGCAATCATGAATTTGAATGCAACAGTTTGGAATCACCCTCTCATGTGTGATCATATGTGTAGAATTCCCACTTTGTGAAAGTGTAGGTTTCCCCTCTAACCACTCTTTTGATGGAGGTTACTTGCTCTTCCCACTTTTTCACAATCTATCCACAACAAAAACTGTGGTGTTGTGGGTTGAAGAAAAGTTTTTGCAAGTCCCTTTTCTTGGGCTTTTACATCCCTCCCCCCTTAAAAGAATCTCGTCCCGAGATTACAAAAGAAGAGATAGCGATGTAATAGGGACTTACCCGTGTTGAGAAGCCATGAACTCCGGGTAATTTGAGCGAAGGAACTCCTCGCTCTCCCACGTCGCTTCCTCAGCGGTATGGTTGCTCCAGAGGATCTTGTAGAACCACAACGTTCTGCTACGCGTGGTTCGGGATTTCTCATCAAGGATTTCAACCGGATACTCATCATATGTTAAATCCGGTTTCAGCTCACCGTTGTCTTCGGTAGGAACAGCAGCTGTATGCTTCAAACATTTTCGCAGTTGCGAAACATGGAAAACATCATGGACACCAGCAAGGGATGCTGGTAACTCCAATCGATACGCCGCTGGTCCACACTTCTCGGTGATGGCATAGGATCCAATGAAACGGGGAGCGAGCTTCCCCTTCACACCGAACCGGTGCACGCCCTTCATCGGGGACACGCGGAGGTACACGTGTTCCCCAACGTCGAAGTGCAACGGTCTACGCCTCTTATTAGCGTAGCTCTTCTGTCGGGATTGAGCGGCCTTCAAGTTAGCTTGAATCACCCGAACGCGCTCTTCGGCGTCGTTCACCACATCAACCCCGAATGTGACCCTTTCACCGGACTCGCACCAATTTAATGGGGTGCGGCATTTATGACCGTAGAGAGCTTCGTAGGGTGCCATCTTGATACTCGCCTGATAGCCGTTGTTGTACGAGAATTCCGCCAATGGTAGGTGATCATCCCAGTTCCTACCATGGTGGATGGCACAGGCTCTCAACATGTCTTCCAGAACCTTATTCACCCTCTCTGTTTGCCCATTTGTCTGAGGGTGATAGGCGGAGCTCCTGATCAACTTAGTACCCAATGCAGCATGTAGCTGCTCCAAAAAGCGAGATACAAATAATGCACCTCGATCTGAGACGATGGTCTTGGGTACCCCGTATAGGCATAGAATCTTTGCTATGTATAGCTCCGCATATTTGCCGGCATTGTAACGTGTATTCACCGGAATGAAGTGAGCCGTCTTGGTTAACCGATCAACGATTACCCATATGGAATCATGCTTGTTGGATGTTAGGGGTAATCCCACAATGAAATCCATGCTCACATCTTCCCATTTCCATGCCGGGATCTTCAGGGGTTGTAGTAGCCCTGATTTCTTCATGTGATCAGCTTTCACTCGTCTACACGTATCGCACTCGGATACGTACTTAGCTACCTCCCGCTTCATCCGTGTCCACCAAAATTTCTTTTTCAAATCTTGGTACATTTTGTTGCTGCCCGTATGAATGGAGTACTTGGACAAGTGAGCTTCATCGAGGATCTTCTTTCTCAACTCCATATCTCGGGGTACGACTATGCGGTCATTAAACCACAGCGTCCCCTCATCATCCTTCCGGAAACATCTAATCTCTCCATTGTCAATCCGTCTCCGGAGATGTGCCATGCCTTTATCCGTCTTCTGAGCTGCAATGATGTCCTCCCTAATAGTAGGGATGAGGGCAAGGTTGTACAGCGATCCATAAGGAACCAAGGATAAACTTGGCTCTTCCTCCTCCACCGGGGTAATGGTGAGGTGATGGACATGTGATTTCTGACTCAGCGCGTCGGCAACCACATTCGCCTTGCCGGGGTGCTAATGAATCTCAATTTCATAATCTTTGATCAATTCTAACCACCTCCTTTGCCTCATGTTCAGCTCCTTCTGGGTGAAAATGTATTTTAAGCTCTTGTGGTCGGTGTAGAGATGCACCAGATTCCCCAGGAGATAGTGCCTCCACATTTTCAGTGCCAAAACCACTGCAGCATGCTCAAGGTCATGAGTGGGATAATGCTGCTCATGGTTCCGAAGTTGGCGTGAGCCATAAGCGACCACACGTCCTTCCTGCATCAACACGCAGCCAAGCCCAATACCGGATGCGTCACAATACACGTCGAAGGGCTTTGTTGTATCCGGCTGAGCTAAGACCGGGGATGTGGTGAGATGCTTCACCAATGTTTGGAATGCTCCCTCACACGCCGAGTTCCAAACATATTTCGTTCCCTTCTTCAGCAATTCTGTCATCGGCTTAGCGAGCTTGGAGAAACTTGGAATAAATCTCCGATAGTATCCCGCTAACCCGAGGAAGCTTCTGACTTCATGGACAGAAGTGGGAGCTTTCCATTTCAGGACTTGCTCTATTTTGCTTGGGTCAACTGCAATGCCTTCTGCTGAGATGATATGTCCCAAGAATGGCACTTGGCTGATCCAAAACTCGCATTTACTGAACTTGGCGTAGAGTTTATGGTCTCGCAATCGTTGAAGAATGATCCGCAAGTGTTCGGCATGTTCGGCTGCTGTCTTGGAGTAAACCAAGATATCGTCGATGAACACTACCACGAACTTGTCCAGCTCCGGCATGAACACCGAGTTCATGAGATACATGAAATGGGCTGGAGCGTTTGTGAGACCAAAGGACATGACGAGATATTCATATAAGCCGTATCTCGTCGAGAACGCCGTCTTTGGGATATCCTCCGCCCGGATCTTGATCTGGTGATATCCAGAGCGAAGGTCCATCTTTGAGAACACACTTGCCCCCACAAGTTGATCAAACAAAATGTCAATACGGGGCAGTGGGTACTTATTCTTGATGGTGACGGCGTTGAGCGGCCGGTAGTCTACACACAGCCTCAGGGTTTCATCTTTCTTCTTCACGAACAGCGCCGAGCATCCCCAAGGCGAGGAACTCGGCCTAATGAAACCCTTGCTCAACAGATCATTGAGCTGTTCTTTCAGTTCCGCCAGCTCATTTGGAGCCATCTTGTATGGTCTCCGTGATATGGGCGTAGTCCCGGGTGCGAGCTCGATCTTGATCTCGACATCTCGCTCAGGTGGCATGCCCGGTAGATCATCCGGGAACACGTCGGGATACTCCCGGACTACGGGGATGTCCTCTAACTTGAGAGCTTCAGTATTGTTGATTTCTGAAACCACCCAGACTGGATTATCTAATAAGAGGGACTGTGGACGGTGTAATGGGGAGTTGAGGTGAACCGTCCGTGATAGTGTTTCCAGGACAGCGCCATGGTAGCTTAGCCATGACATTCCCAAGATTGCATCAATCTTCTGCCCCCTAGGATAATCATAGTGGTGGGATATATCTTCCCACCTAAGCACAGTGGTGCTTTTGGAACCATCATCGTTGCTGAAATCTTTCCTCCCGGTGAGCAGATCATATACGAACACTCGGTTGGAAAGGCTTCCAGCTGATGCTTAACCACGTACGATGCACTTATAAAGTTGTGGGTTGCACCAGCATCAAAAAGTATGACGATGGCTTGATGGTTGAGAGTAAACGTACCCGCCAGAACGTTGTCTCCCTTTGGGGCGTCCTCATTGTCGAGGTTGCGGACACCCCCAGTCCGCTGACCAACCTTCTTCACCGGAGGTCGGCCTCGAGCACCGCCCTGGAACTGAGCTTGCCCGCTGCTCTGCTGCCCCTGGGGACAGTCCTTCACGAAGTGGCCTGCCTGCCCACACGTGAAGCAGGTGAAACGGGGCGGTCCCCCGCTGATCGGTGGACGGAATCCCGGGGCGCGTTGTGGCGGTGGAAACGCCCGGGGTTCCGTCTGCTGCTGCTGTTGCTGTCTTGGTGGTGGCATCGGCGGACGGAACGAGGGTGACTGAAAAGGACGTCCCCCGAACCGTTGAGGTTGCGCCGGTGGATGCCACTGCTGCCCGGATGGTGTCCGATACACCATACGGTACTTCTGTGGCGCGCCACCACCGCTGCTAGGTGGAGCGCTGCGCTTCCTCTGCTCAGCTGCCAACTCCCGCTGAGCATCCTCTTGCATAATCGCGGCATTGACTAGGTCGTTGAAAGTGCCGCGATTCCACTGAACGAGGTGCGTCTTCATTTCGGGGTGTAACCCCCGATAGAAATGCTCCCTCTTCTTCTCCTCCATGGAGATATAGTCTGACGCGTATTGCGCCAGATGGTTGAAGGCACGGGAGTAGTCATGGGCACTCCTCCCGCCCTGCTTCAGCTCCAAGAATTCTTGGAACTTCCTCTTCATGATTCCGGGAGGAATGTGATAGGCGCGGAACGCCTCCCGGAACTCTTGCCATTCCACGGCATGGCCAGCCGGACGTGAGGCGACATAGTTCGCCCACCACGCACCAGCGGCACCGTGGAGTTGCTGCGCTGCGAACAGAGTCTTCTGCCGCTCCGTGCATTGGAACAGCCCGAACTTGGACTCGATGGTCCGCAGCCAGTTGTCTGCCTCCAGTGGTTCTTCGGCTTCGGTGAACACTGGAGGGTGCGTACTCATGAAATCCGAGTACGATACTTCACGTAGCTCACGAGGCCCGCGCTCTTGACGTCCCCCCGCCTGAGACGTATTCTTCACGATCGTGCGGAGCAGGTCGGTCTGCTCCTCACGACCTCCCACCAGTGCCGCTATCACATCCGCTAGAGTAAGCGGAGGCGGCGGTGGTGGCTGCTGCTGCGCGGTGCTGTCGTAGGCCGGTGGCTGGGAGTCATCACCTCCCTGTTGGCTAGAGCCACCAACCTCGTGCGTGGTCCTAGTACGAACCATCTGCAATCACATGACAATAATCATCAGTCCCGCAACATTTTGCATGCATTCCAAAGAAAATAGGCGTAAAACATAATGACAATAATTCATGCGATACATCTCGTATGTAGATAATGCAATAACTTTGCACAAGCTACACCATTACCAGACCAAACACAAGCTAGTTCAATCCAACTTGATGAACCTCCTCTTTGGGAGCTCAACATAACTAGGTCTGGTCACTACGAGACATTACTATCTCTTTGTCATCACGTACACCACCATTAGGGTACAACACCTTCTCCAATGAGTTCAACTGTCATTCTTCTGTCAGAATGACCAGTTTCTACCTATTCCAAGTTTTGATCTGGTTCGGGGCAGTTTCACGACTCAAGTTGAATACCAAAGTTAAAGTTAACTTCAGTATCTTTCCAACGAGTACTCATTTGCCACAGATCAGATCTGGTGAAAAAGTTATGCTAATTCAAAGTCAGCAGAATTTCTGGAAGAATTTTAACAGCACCTCCCTTGGAAGTTGCTGTTTTCAACTCTGATTTCCACTAAATTCTGTGCTGAAATTTCAGGAGCTTTGAATTGCAAAGATGTTCCCCATCTTCTACTCTTTCTAAGGATGTATCATAAGAAAATTTTAAATTTTTCTACTGGGTTTTATGTTTGAAAAACAGAACAGTCCAGAGAATGTTTTACTCTGTCCTGGTTTTGGACAGTTTACATTCGTCTGGGATTTAAGCCATCTTAAGGTGAGTTTCAGCTCTGGAAGTATACCACAAAGTTGTAGAGTACTTAAATACCTTTCCAGAACTATATAGCACACCTCTCTGGGCTAAAAGACCTGTGAGTTATGCCCTGTTGAAGATCAGCAAACTTGCTGTCCAAAACAGAGCACTCTGTTTTTCAGTCTTTTTGGAACTACACTCATTACTAACCAATTTGTCTACCCAACCAGGGTCCAAATGTTGAACCTATAGATTTTAATTCCGTGTTATCATTATTTTCATGCATATGCCTACAATATCTCGGTACTACGTTCCTCACAAAAGAAAAACCTAACCGGATTATACCGGCATATACGTCTCAACTGTGGCACTAAACAGTCTCTCACACACGTTTGCTACACGGATACATACGTGGTTAGTACCTGCAGAAGACCACACAATAATGGTGCACTCAAGGGTTGTTTTCACTTCAGACAGTTCCATATTTGAAATTAAATACAAACGCCCGTATCATTGTCATACGGCCGTCCTTGAGTTAGGTCACGTCTCAAGGTACGTGATCGTGTTTCAACACCACACGACGGGGAACCCGAGTATGTCATGAATGGGTCGTCACGGTTGGGAATGTTATCAACCCAACAGATACCACATACTGCCCTGCAGGGCACGCCGATGGCAAGCGCTGCGTATGTCCTCCTGGGCTATTTCCAGACGAACACACTCTCGCGTTACTGACCACGCGATGGGGTCTCCACTTACTTGCCTAATGCACGCTAGGCATCAGCGTTTCATATGAACTCAGGAACATGAAGAGTCCAAGAGTTGCATATTGACATCTCACACCAAGCTGTGAGATGAATCCCTGAACCACGTTCCTCGTCAGGAGGAGCTAACCAAAATTGAACCGCTTTCGGTGGCGTTCCTTACCATACTTACCAGAGCGTAGGTGCGTCGTTACATAATTGAAATTCAGAATTATAACACATAAGTTAGTCTTTGCCACTTTAAGTAACTATGCTAGTATAGTCCTTACTTGGGCAACTACCGAATCCTCACCGTATACCTAAGTTTTTTTCCCATAATGCAGTCCTTAAATACTGTGCTATCCCCACTGCAGCTCTGATACCAGGCTGTGGCGAACCGGGATCCGCTCATCCAGGATCGCAGAGGGTGGTGCCGCGCGATGCGACACCCGACAGCACACGTCATAAGAACACATTATATTACATGGGAAAAACAAACTGAATGTACAAAGTAGTACACTTCTCAGTTACAAACTAGGGTCTTTATTACACCGCGGAAGTTTCTTTTATACAACTCACGCCCGCCTATCTAGCAAAAGTGGTTGCCCAGCCCTAGGGCAACCCACACTAGCTGCACTCCTCAGCTCAGCGCGGCGTGTATGGCTCCCACTTAGCTGTGGTCCCCGACGGAGGGTAACCCTCGCCGGTGGACTCGTACTCCGAGTGCATGGGTGGCTCCTCACCTGAAAAACAATTAAGCAGCAACCGTGAGCACGAAGGCTCAGCAAGGCTTAACCGACTCCCCTAAGCATGAAACTCTACATGAGGTATACCATGACATAGGATAGCAAAGATGCAGCAAATGGACACGCCTACAAGTTCATCCTTAGTTCATCTTTTAGCAACAAGTTAACAGTTCAGGAAGCTGAAATTTAGTAAGCCATGTTTGGTGGCACACATGTAGCAATACAATTATATCATGACAGCAATATTGAATCAAAACATTTCATTCATTAGTCTATGTTACGACGCAGTGAACAAGCGGTACTCGTCACCGCGAGGGACGGCGAATCGACTCGATATACACCTGCAGGGAAACCCAAAGAGCACGTCACGTACGCCCACCCGTGGAGCTGCACAGCATGCTCACTCGATGTCGTACGGGACAACCTTTCACTCAACAGCCCAAACGTCGAACCGGTCGCACCGAAACGAGCAGGAGGTTCCCACACGGGGCATCTCTCTATGCCCGTTGGCAGATTTCCACCTTGCTGCCCTCAGCCTACACCTATAAATCGGTGCGTTATGCCTCGACGCCCGGAGGTTTAGGCTACATCGGTTTATCGGGGCCCATATATCCGATATGCCTTTGGTACGTTCAATACTTGTTCAGCAGGGCCACACACGGATCGGTCCTCAATCGACACGGGCAGGGCTGCGCACACAAGACTCCCTCTTGCTGCGCCCTAGCCCCTGCCTAGTCTTATTTTCATTACTAAAGTGATCTCACATCACTCAACCAAACCCGTGTGCCCCAAGCCTATCTCGCGAGTAGATTCCAACTACTCGACTTGTACCGAAGTCCTATGAATCATTAAGCATAGCATGTCTACTCGAGGTCTTAGACCCTACCCTCACTCTTTTAGGAACCTTTGGTTATGCAAGTGGGGTTCCATTCATCCTACACCTAATGCACATACATACTTCATATGACACATGTAAACAAAGTAAAGCTTATAAAAAGGTTAATGCAAACCGGGGCTTTCCTTGTTGCTGCTGGTCAGTAGTTAGTTCTTCGTCCGGGAGAAGGAAGTCCAGAACCTCCGGAGCTTCCTCGCCTTCAGCGACTACACGTTATTGAAAAACTACATGTTAATGAATATGCAAACAAGTTTATTGTAATACTACTGCTATTAGTTCTAATAACCAGTCTATAACACCTGGAACTCTGTTTAAGAATTTAAAGATGAACTGGGTGTTGGTGGTTTGGCTTAGACTTAATCCCCCTGGTTAAATGCTAAGTGGTTTCCCCCCTTTTCCATATTAATCCCTCAAGTGGTTAAACAGGACAGGGGTGATCCAGAGCTCCAATGGAGCTGAGAATTTTTTTGTGAGTTCCTTGTCACAAGAAAACTCTCTGGACCAAACACTAGCACTTTTCATGGAGTGGTTTGCTCGGAATAATTCTCTTAGCAAATAAGCAAAGAAGACTTTATTCTGAGGTAATACCCCTGTTCATGCCCAACTTAGTGAACTACAATTTCAATTATAGCTCATAGAATTTTCATGGATTTTCCTAATATTTTTGGAGCTAAGATTTGCCCAGAACTGAATTTCCAAGTTTTGGAAATTCTCTGAAAATGTTTCTGTATTCAAATGAACACAGCACTTTCAAATTTGAATTGCTCTGACCAAATCAACTCCAAATGGACTGAAACTTTTACAGGAGTTGACTAATATCCTAAAGAACATTCTGGCAAAATTTGGGGATTTTTGGATGAACCAAACTCCCTCTAAAATTCTTTTGCTGAAAAGTTTTAAAGAATTTTCCAGAATTAATTTATGGGTTTTATACAAATTGGGTTTCAGATTTGGATTGTACTCAGTTAGTGGAATCCAACAAAATTTGTTTCATAATTTTTGGATTCTCCTAACCCGAGTTGTGGTCCTCCAAAGTTTGAACCACAAACTGGACATTTCAAAATGTTTAAATGTCTGCCAGTGGGTCCCACCCGGCAGTCTTCTCCTTCCTCGCACCAAACAGGGGTCCGCAGTGGCGCACTCTGGCGAACATCGCCGGAACTGCTTTACCGGCCGTCTCCCGACCCGAAACTTGCCGCCCCGCCCTAACTCACGACGCTGAACTCGTCGGTGGTGTCGCCGGCAGCCGTAGCTCACCGGAACAGGGCTCCCGACGGTGACAGCGGTGGTTAGGGTTCCGTCATGGTCGGGAATGCGTCACAATGCATCAAAATGATCGGCAAAGGGTCGGAGAGCACCGCGGGAGCTCGGGGGTGATGGAAATGGCCGCCAAACCCCATGAAAAGGTCGGCAACCTAGAGCTCCATGGTGAACCGAGCTGTTATTCAATGGCGGCCCGAAAAACAACCCAAACCTGGCCATTTATGGGTCATTTCCCTTGATTCCTGGTTGAGGAGGGCCGCTAGGGAGTGAGGAAGGTGTTTGCAAGCCTGCGCGGCCGATAGCTAAACGAGTAGCAGGAATTTTGGGGGTAGACCGCGCTCTACCGGAACACACTACGTTTCGGAAGAACTGGAAATACTCTTCATCCGGTGGTTCAACCGCTATTCGGCTTGCATCTACACGATCTAGAGAGAACGGCGCACCGTTTTCGTGTAGGAGTCCGGTGGTGAAACTGGCCGTGGCGTGCTGTCCACGGGGAGCAGTCCTCGTCTTTCCGCCGGTGGCTTGAGTTCTCAGTGGCGATCGTCGATTTGTGGTCGAGTGCGGTGCTAACACCGCGGGGTGGTGAGATGGCTAGCTAGAGCACACACAGGCGCTCCCTTTCTGTGTTGGGAGCTCGGCGAAGGCCGAGCGGACGTCGGCGTGCAGGGGAGGATCGGGGAGCGGCGCCGATGTGCGAGCAGAGCCCGGTGCGCTTGCTGATCTGGAGAAGAAGGCAATACGCTCGGCCCAGCTGCGTGGAGAGGGGGTCACGTAGAGGGGGGGCGAGCTTCTGTCCGGTCGCCAGCGCGAGAGAGGAAATCAGGAGGTGGCCTCCCGGGCGATGGCGCGCGCGGCAGCTGGCTGTTCGACCGAAGGTCTTCGGTTAACTGAAAAACAGAGGGAAGACTTGGGGGCTAAGTCTATTTCACCCAATGACATGTGGGCCCCACTGGTCAGTGCTCTACCACCTCTCAAAAGATCTCCAAACTTGACAAATGATGAATTCAAATGTTGGAAATCTCAAACTGAGCTACATTGGTATGGTTTGGCAAATTTCCCTCAAATTCGAATGTATATTTGAATTCTTTGCATATTTGGATCCTTTTTGCAAAAATGGGTAGCAAACCTTTTCAAAAATTATTGAAACTCTGCCTCCCCACTAATTTGGACCTGAGGAATCCAAGTATGCACTTTAATCCTTGTTTTAGCTGCTGCAATCATGAATTTTAATGCAACAGTTTGGAATCACCCTCTCATGTGTGATCATATGTGTAGAATTCCCACTTTGTGAAAGTGTAGGTTTCCCCTCTAACCACTCTTTTGATGGAGGTTACTTGCTCTTCCCACTTTTTCACAATCTATCCACAACAAAAACTGTGGTGTTGTGGGTTGAAGAAAAGTTTTTGCAAGTCCCTTTTCTTGGGCTTTTACAGGCTTCTTGTTTAGAATATAACATTTTGAACCAAAAACTCGAAACTATGAAATATTTGGTTTGTTACCAGTGAGTAGTTCATATGAGGTTTTCTTGAGTAGGCGATGAAGGTACAGTCGGTTAGTTGCATGACAAGCAGTGTTGATAGCTTCAGCCCAAAAGCGGTCAGGGGTCTTGTATTCGTCAAGCATTGTCCTGGCCATCTCAATGAGCGTCCGGTTCTTCCTTTCAGCTACCCCGTTCTGTTGTGGGGAGTATGGTGCTGAAAGTTCATGCTTTATTCCTTCTTCATCTAGATACTCATCGACTTGTGTGTTCTTGAATTCTGTTCCATTGTCACTTCTTATGTTCTTGATTGTCAATGAGAACTTATTTTGAGCTCGCCTGAGAAACTTCTTGAGTGTTCCTTGAGTTTTTGACTTATCATGCACAAAGAAAACCCACGTGAAGCTTGAAAAATCATCCACAATAACTAAACCGTATTTATTACCACCGATGCTTATGTAAGAAATTGGACCGAATAGGTCCATGTGGAGGAGCTCGAGTGGTCTTGTTGTAGTCATGACATTCTTCGCTGGATAAAGTGTTCCTACTTGTTTCCCAGCTTGACACGCGCTACAAGTCCTGTTTTTCTCAAAAACAACATTCTTCAAACCTCGGATGTGATTTCCTTTTAGAGGTTTTTGTAGATTCCTCATACCAACATGCTCTAGCTGTCTATGCCACAGCCAGCCCATGTTGGTCTTTGCAATCAAGCATGTGTCAAGTTCGGCTTTATCTTCGTTGAAATCAACTAGATAAAGTTTTCCCTTTAACACATCCTTGAAAGCAATAGAGTCATCACTCCTTCTAGAGTCGGTCACACCCTCATTAGTGAACAAGCAATTATAACCTTTGTCACATAGTTGAGATATGGACAGGAGGTTATAATCTAAGGAATCAACATGTAAAACATCAGAAAGTGTGTGTTGTGATGAAATTGCTATTTTACCGGTACCTAGTACCTTTCCTTGACTATTGTCACCAAAACGGATGTCTTCGCTTGAGTCTTCATTTTGTTCGTACTCCACAAACATTTTTCTTTCTCCGGTCATATGATTGGTGCATCCACTATCTAGTACCCATTTCGCTCCACCGGATGCATATGCCTGCAATAAACAAGCTATGCTTTGGCTTTAGGTACCCAAGCTTGCTTGGGTTCTTTGAGGTTAGTGACAAGTGATTTGGGCACCCATACATGAGACTTGGTGTTCTCATGGTGTGGCCCAACATATTTCACATGAACTTTTCCAAGACTGTTTCTCATAAGAACATATGAAGCATCAGGGGTTCTAAACAGGATTTGTTGTTTATATGAGTTTTCAATGTTAATTTTATCAACATTGTTATGTTTTCCAACGTGGGAGAAATTTCCTGTGACAAAAACAATGTTCTTCTTGTTATCCTTGAGGCTTCTAGCGTTTTGCCTTTCACCATAAGAAAACCGAATGCCATGTTGACATTAGGAGGTCTTGTGACCAAGTATGCACTACGTGCATACTTGATCTTCTCCTTGTCAAACATGCCACTTTGATAGGGATGCTTGTTTTTGTCAAGTTTGACTTTTCTTTTATGTGGGTGTCATTTTTAGTACATGTACAAGTTACAAGAGTTTTGGATTCAATATGTTGAGAAGGTGAGCTTAAATAGGATGAAGAACCACTTTGCTTGAGTGACTCAGCTTGCGCCTCAAGAATCTTTTTAACCTTGGCTAAGTTAGCAAGCTCATCCTTGAGTGCAGTGTTTGAGTCTCTTAGCTTCAAACAAGTCTCCTTGCTTGAAGCTAACTCAAGCTCAAGTGATTTGCTTCGCTCCTTTTCAATCTCAAGAAGCTCTTCAATCTTAAGATATTTCTCCTTTTGGAGAATGATGATATATTCTTGTCGATTGACAAGCTCCTCCTTATCAACTATATCATCCATTAGAATTTTCATTCTAGCTATAGTGTTTTTATCTAAACCTCTAAGCATATCTTCATCATCACTAGAACTATCAGTATCACTATTAAAAGAATGCAAGGAGGGAGTTTTGGTTTTAGCCTTTCTTTTTCCTTCCTTGGCCATTAGGCATGTGTTGTTTGGTGCCCTTCCATGCTCCCATGGTTGGGAATAGGGTAGACTTCATGGTAGACTTCTTGATAGCTATGGTGGCCATCTCCTCTTCTTCAGATGAGAATTCATCATCGGAGTCCCATTCCTTCCCTAGATGAGCTTGGCCATATTGCTTCTTTTTCTTGAATATTTTCTTTTGTTGAGGCTTGTTGTCTTTACTCTTCCTATTGTTGTCTTCATGTGGACAATCAACCATGAAATGGTCATATTCTCCACAATTGTAGCATGCACGCCTCGTCTTGGATCTTTGTTTGTCCTTGTATCTTCTTTCATTTGAGTTACCACTCTTTTTTCTTCTCATCATTTTTCTTGAAGTTTTTGATGAATAGGATCATGTCTTCTTCATCAATATTAGTGCTTTCATCATCACGATCATCGTCCTCAAGAGCTTCTGGAGATTCTTTTGATGCTGGCTTGCATGTTGCTTTTAGTGCAACTCCTTTCTTCTTTGCCGAGGTGAGATCAGCAAGTTCCTTGACATGCTTGGCTTCCTTCTCCATCATTTCAAAGTTGATGGTCTAGCCAAGAATCTCGTCCGTGGTCATTTTGTGAAACCCGGGACGTTCTCTTATCATGGAGAAGAGTGTCAAGTTCCGAGGCATGAATGCCCTAAGAATTAACTTAACCACCTCATGATCCGTCCACTTTATGCTACCATAGGCTTGGACCTTATTGATGAGAGACTTCAGTCTATTGTACATCTCTTGAGGTGATTCTCCTTCTTCGATGGCAAACCTTCCCAATTCACCTTCTATCATTTCAGTCTTTGCTTCACGTACATGACGATCACCTTCATGTGCGGTTTTGAGAGCGTCCCATATTTCTTTAGCAATTTCGAGTCCATCCACCTTGGTGAACTCGTCTCGGCTCAGTGATGAGGTGATTACTGCTGCGTCTTGAGTGTTCCGATGAATAGCTTGTTCTTGATCCAGGGTTAGCTCTTCATCGTCATCAGGGATATCTAAACCTGTACACACTATATGCCAAAGACTGGGGTCAAGAGATATAAGGTGCATTTTCATGTTTTGTTTCCACATCGTATAATCAGTTTCATCAAAGTGAGGTGGTTTCCCTAATGCAATTGACAAATAATGATTATTTGAATTTAAACGCTCATAATTAAAAGGATATCGGGAGTAGTATTTGTGACTAGCCCCTTTTTGCTTCTTGTCTTCGATTTTCTTGCCGTTGGGGGAGAGTGCCTTCTTCCGCATAAGCGCCTTTAGTTGGAGCATCTCCTCATCATCATCCTCACAGTCCTGGATGGCATTGAGGAGCTTCTCCATCTTTTGGTTGCCTTCGTCACCACCATTTTCATAATGGAAGCCCTTGGATTCACCCTTGATTTCTGACATCGTCTCTTCGAGCGGTGATTCTCTTCTGAAGAGTTTGTCTCTAATACCAATTGAATGTGGCCTAGAGGGGGGTGAATAGGCTCTTTGAATTTTTAGGCGGTTTCCTGAAACACTTAGCAGACTGATTAATTCCAGGAGGGCCGTACTAGTCAGGTATGGTGCGGACTAGTCCGGTATGATCGTAATTAATAGATCAAAGTGAGACTTGTTCCTACTACAGGTATTTGTGCAGCGGAAAATAAATACTTATTTAAGTATAGTGAAGTAAGATACAATAACTCTCAATTTTAATGCCTAATTAGCAATTGAAGGACGATCAAGAAGACACAAGACAAGGCTTTATCCCGAGGTTTGATTCTACCCAAGAATCTACGTCCCCGTTGAGGAGTCCACCAAGGACCGGGTCTTCACCAACCCTTCCCTAGTTGAATCGCCACAAAGGCCAATTCAATTCCACTATCCACACACAGGGGTAAACAATTGTACGTGGGGCGTTCTCACAATCTGAGAGCTCCCACAAGATTACAGCGAATGATTCTTCCTCTCACAAACACAAACAAAGAACAATGATCAGCTAATGTTTGAGATAAGACAAACCAAGAGCTCAATGTCGAGAAGAACGACTCTCTCCTTGATCCAATCTCTAATCCTCAAAGACTTAATCTTTCTCGTCTTAGAATGAGTGGAGAGAGGCAGTTTTTGTGCTCTTGGGGCATGCGGCGGCGCTGGGAATCGTGTCTTGTGTTTGTATGGCCGTGCACCTCTATTTATATAAGGTTTCCAAAAACCCTGACGTGTACAATTTTCGTGTTACATGCGGCACAGTTGAAACCCTAATTTGATGTGTTTATAGAAAGTTGAACAGACTAGTCCGGTCCAAGAGCGGACTAGTCCGGTGTAAAGGGAATGCCGGTTCCAGAGAGTTGAACGGACTAGTCCAGTTTCTGGGTGGATTAGTCCGGTGGAAGGTGAATGTTGGTTCGAGAGAGTTGAACGGACTAGTCCGGTTTCTGAGCGGACTAGTCCGGTTTCTGAGCGGACTAGTGCGGTGCAAGGTGAATGTAGGTTCTAGAGAGTTGAACGGACTAGTCCGGTGCAAGGTGAATGTTGGTTCCAGAGATTTGAATGAACTAGTCCGGAGCACGTGTTGTGAGGCAACAGAAAGTTTAACGGACTAGTCCAGTGCACGTGTTGTGAGTGATTGGGATATGTTTTAATCTCTTACCCCTACGCAAGGATATTGAGCTCTTGAGATGTGTCTCTCACACACATCCTATACAAGTATGTATACATTTTTCTTGGCTCATGAATCTATTCTTTCCCTTTTTTCTTCATCACCTGATTTTTCACCTTTTTGAGTGCACCACTTATACCTTATACGAGTTAATCTGCATTCATCTCAACAAGTTCATTAGGATCTCAATTCATTTGTCATCAATCGTCCAAAACCCACAAGGGAATGCCTAGAAGCACTTTCACTTCCATTTAATTGTGAGTAGTTGGGGAGAAATACCAGTGGAGAAAATGATAAAGAGTTGAGGGGGTGGGACCCAGCAGTCAGCCTCACAGCTCTAACACAGTCGATTCTCTGCTTTCACCGCTGCCACCGAGCTGTTGCACGTGCGCGGCTGGCCGAAGATCGCTGCCGAGGTGCCTCCACCTCGACCCGTTTTTCTCCACGTCCTAAGCCACAGAGGAGCTTCCAAAGACGTGTCATCCCACGTGCACCAGAGTCCTACCGAGCTACAGTCTCACTCGCACGTGCGTGTTCGCCTTTGTTCGCACCACCCGAGCGACTCTCGGCTCTCCGTTACCTCCGTGATACAGGCCACAACTCGGATGATCACCTAAAGCAAAAACATGCGCCATCCTCTCCTTGATCTTCCGGTGAACGCCTTCCTCCATTTCGTTCAGTAGCGAGGGAGTATTTTGAGGTTTACCGATTAACCGTTCTTAGGACCGAGAGTGGGCTCGACTCAAAATTCATGGTGATCAGTCCATACTAGCTCGTTCTCCTTTAGCCATATGTCCTAGGCATTCCAACGAACCTCTAGGATCAACAACTGGCGAAAACCATCGACTATGGTTGCTGTTCTTCGAGTTTTTCCGATCGCCGCTGTTTTTAGCTCTAGGTCGATGGTGAGGTCCTAGCTCCGGCCATTACCATGGAAAACCAAGTTAATTTTTGTGCACAGCATGTCACCACGGAGCTGTAGGAAGAACCTGTTCCAAAAATAAGGTCCTGTATAGCTCGGGCGACATCACCAGAGTCGGAGTCGCCGCTGTCACCGTCGCGGGATAGTTTCCGGCCATCTCCAACCCTAGCTGACCCCCTCAGCATGTTCCCCGTGCAAACCTAGGCCCAGGCGGCAAGTTTGATCGATCTTCGAGCAGTAGAATGGCGGGCGGCGAGCCTCGCCGGAGTGCGCCGCCGCGGGGAGAGCGTGTGTCACGAGGAAGACGAAGGGGGGCCGGGTCCACCGGTCAGCCTCTGTGTTCCAGCAGGGATCAGTTTGTGGCTGTGATCCGGTGCGGCAGCATGGGTGAAACTCCGTGGGCCGCGGTGTGGCCGCGAGCTCAGTGGGTCGGTTTAAATAGTGGGGCCCACAACCAGAATTTAAACGTTTCTAACAATTTCAGATTTTAGTTCCACTTTAAATGCCAATAACTTTTGCTAGGATGGTCTAGATTGAGCGAACCAAATTTTTTTGGATTCAGCTCTCCGAGTACTATCCAGCAAAACAAGTTTCAGTTCATGAAACTTATTATTTGTCCAGAATTAACTCACTAAAATTTAAACTGTTGGGAATTTTATCTGGGGAATTCCTTTACGGAAAATTCTGAAACATGGCTAGGATGTTCATTTGAAAATCCTTGAGTCACATGCAAAATTTCATATCCATCCGAGTTCATTTACTCCCCCTAATGGTGTGACTAAGTGAACTGCCATGAGAAAATAGAAAAATGTACAGAAATATTTTCAGAATTTTCTCAAATCTTGATTATGGCATAACTTCCTCTAGGATTCCACAAATTACATGAAACCAACTCCATTAGAACCATCTTAAACTCTAGTTTCCAGAAAGTAATGGTTTGATCCATGAAAATCCCTGGAAATCCTTATAAACTCTAGTAATGACCATTTATACTTTTATTTGTGCAGAGCTCAATTTAGCTTTGTTTCAAATAAAATTTGGTCAAGTCTCTGGTTAGGTTTTTACAAAGCCACAGTAAAAATTTCATAGCCAAAGGGGATGTCTAGCTACGGTTATAGTTCTTTATATGTAAATTCCACACATTTGAATTTAAATTGACATATCAATTGAATTGATCACGTGTAGTCGCTGAACGCGAGGAGACTCCGGAGATACTGGACTTCATACCTCAAGAGGAGACCCTAACCCCTGACCAGAAGCAACAAGGCAAGTCCTGGTTTGCATTTAACAAGTTTTATAAAGTTTTGGTTTATATTCACTTAGCTTGAAGTATGTGTGCGCATTATGTGTAGGATGGATGAAACCCCAAATGAATAACCAGATTATTCCAAAAGGAGTGATGGTAGTGTATAAGCCATCGAGTAGATCATGCTTTGCTTAATGTATATAGACTTCTGTACAAGTCGAGATGTTCGAATCTACTCGTGAGTATAGGGTTTGCCACACGGGATTGGTTAGAGATGTGAGACAACTGTAGTAAGAAAAATGAGACTAGGCAGGGGCTAAGACGCAGCAAGAGGAAGTCTTGTGTGCGTAGCCCTGTCCGTGTCGATTGAGGACCGATCCATGTGCGGCCCCGCTGAACAAGTTTGAATGTACCGAAGGCATATCGGATATATGGGGTCCGATAAACTGATGTAACCTATACCTCTGGGGGTCGAGGCATAACGCACCTATTTATAGGTGTAGGTTGAGGGCAGCAAGGTGGAAATCCACTAACGGGCATAGAGAGATGCTCCGTGTAGGGAACCTTCTGTCCGTTTGGATGCGACCGGTTCAATGTTTGGACTGTTTGGTGAAAGGTTGTTCCGTACGACATCGAGTGTGCATGCTGTGCAGCTCCATGGATGGGCGTACGTGACGTGCTATTGGGATATCCCTGCAGGTGTATAACGAGTCGATTCGCCGTCCCTCGTGGTTATAAGTACCGCTTGTTCACTGTGTCGTGACGTAGGTAAAATATGGAATGATGTGTTTTAATATTGCTGTTATGGATAACTTGTATTGCTACATGTGTTCCACCAAATATTGCTCACTAAATTTCTGATTCTTGAACCATTAATTTGTGGCTAAAAGATGAATTAGGGATGGACTTATAGGCATGTCCTTTTGCTGCAAACTTTCATCCTATAGTCGAGTATGACTTGCATGTATAGTTTCATGTGTAGGAGAGTCGGTTAGGACTTGCTGAGCCATCGTGCTCACGGCTGCTGCTATGAGTGTTTGCAGGTGAGGAATATCTCACGGACTCCGAGTACGAGTCCACCGGTGAGGGCTACCCTCCGTCGGGGACTACGGCTGTGTGGGAGCTGTACACGCCGCACTGAGGCTGAGTAATACTATGTGTTCTTATCGTGTGTATTGTCGGGTGTCGCATCGTGCGGCACCACCCTCTGTGATCCTGGAATGTACGGATTTCGGTCTGTCACAGGCTGGCATCAGAGCTGCTTAGGGGATAGCACACTAAATAAGGACAGTATTATGTGAAAATTTAGGATAACGGGGAGGAATCGCTAGTATGCCCAAATAAGGACTATATTAGTATAGTTACTTAAAGTGGCATGACTAACCTACTTGTTATAATTCTGAATTTTGATTATGTAACGACGTACCTACGCTCAGGTAATACTGGTATCGAACGCCAGCGAAAGCGGGTCAATTTCGGTTAGCACTCCTGACGAGGGAAGTGGTTCAGGGTATAGGTCTCACAGCTTGGTGTGAGACGTCAATATGAAACTCTTGAACTGTGAAATTCTACCTTTTGAAAAGAATCTTTCTAAGCAACTGTTCAGTTCAAAAGATTATTCTAAATTCAAACTCTCTCATGTAATAAAGAAAAATGTATCTAAAATGGGGCAAGCAAATCAAATTCTAAACTCGGCATTCCACCTTAGTAAATATGAAGTTGAGTTCACCAAATAATCCATTTTAGCAAATCTCCTCTCTGCAAAATGGATTAAATTTGAAAAACCATGTGCTAAGAAAATGGATTAGGGAACATGAGATATGCACAGTTAAAAATCAAATTTAAACTTCCATGTCAACATTGCAAATTATAAAATTTGAACTCACATTTGAGCTTCTCATGTCAAACCTAACCTTGCTGCCAAGTTTGCATGAATTTGGAGCTCGTTTGCTAATTTAAATAGAATTTGGAAAAATGAAGAAGGGGAGAAGTGGACCCACATGTCAGCCACAAGAAGAACAAACCGTCTCTGTTTTCAGCTGTGAGCGCGCCACCGAGGTGGCCACCACCGAGTTGCTTGTCTGAGACTTGCTCCCGAAGGCCGTTCACTCCATGATCGATGAGTATCGGTGATGCACAAATGAAATTCGGTTTCCCATGCTCACGCGCTCCCTCATCCGCTCGAACCGAAGAAACACGCTGCCGTCCTCTGCTGCTCTCATCGCCGATCGCCTTCTGCTAGCGTTGGCGCCCAGCTGAGCCCTCCAGGAGCTGCGCCGGACTCCACTCGGCGCCTTGCAACCCTCACCAGCCCGTGCCCGGCCTCCTTCGATCGCTGTCACGCCGTTCTTCCTCTGCAAGTCTGAGCAAAGTCGCGCCTCACTGATCATCAGTGCCCAGACGTTCCGAGCCGTATCGTGGCCAACCTTCTACAGATAAAAGAGGCGCCCCACACTGCTCGACACTCCGGTGAAAACCCCTCATCTTTTTGTGCACTACGGAGGAAGAATTTCTCTGTTTACTGCAAGTGTGTTCATAGAACTGAGCTGATCAAGTTTCCAAAATTCGTGATGCTTAGTCCATCCCAGTGTATGGCTATTGAACCACACGTACTAGACCTCCCTACGAGCATCTGGAATCAACAAGCATCGAAAACCATCGAATATAAGCTCTCTTTTTTGAGTTTTTCGGGTCGCCGCCGGTTTTTTGTCTAGGTCGCCGATGAACTTCTATTTGCAGCCCGTTTGGAGCCGATTTGGATTTATATCGGTGATCAGTGTTCTACCACAGTGCTGTAGGAAGAAAAACCAAGTTGTTTGAGCTATTTTTGTGCGAGCTAGAGGCCGCCGGAGTTATGGCCGCCGCTGCTGCCGTGGGGGGGGGCATTCCAATCACCACCGGCCTGGTTTGACCCCACCATCATGTTTCCCATCCCCAAAACCCCCAGGCGGCCTGAATCAACGAAGTTGGAGGTTGGAATCACAGGACCGGCGAGGGCGCCGCCATCAGAGCTGCTGCCCGAGCCTCTGTTCTGAGGTTGAAGAAGACCCTGCAAGTGGGGCCCGCTGTCAGCCAGTATTAGGTTTCAGAAAATGTTCAAACTTTGCAAGCACATAACTTTCGGTAGGCACCTCCAAAAAACGTCAAATAAATTTCATTGGATTCCCCTCTATGAGTACTATCTAGTGGTGCATCCAAATATTTATGAAAATCCCTGGATTTGGCTCATTATTTCATTTAGGTAATAGCTTGTAGGATTTATTACAGGAGATTGGTGTATTGGAAAATTCCAAATTTCGGGCAGAAGATCCTTCCAAATATACTTGAACTCCAGTAAAATTTCAGAGGCATTAGACCTCATTTGCTTGCCCAAATGATGATTCAATCTTGGATGTCTCTGAAAATTAGGAATAATAACAGAAACATTTTACAGCTTTTAGCCCAATCTTGTAAATTCCACATAGCTCTGTAGGAAGCTCCAAAAATGGTGAAACCAAATCCTATTTACTCATAAGACTCCCAAGTTTCTTAAAAATTAAAATTTGAGCATGCTAAGACCATAGAATTGCCATAGCAATTCAGAGAAGCCAAATAGCTAAGAAAATTTCTTAGGCCACATCTTACGTCAACGTTGTCTGAAATTTTGCAAGCTACACCTCTGTATGATCTATGGACAACTGTAAAAATTTCAGAGCAAGTTGAGATCATCTTCTCCAATTTTCTACTAATTAGGTCCAGCTTTATACTTGTGTCCATTATATGGTCCTTTGGACTTTATTCCAAAAATATCCACTGCTCAAAATGTTCTTTTCTCTGTTCAGCACATAGCCAAACCCAACTCTTAGTTTTAGTAGATCTGAACTCTTCTTAGTCATACAACACTTTTGTTTTATAATGTCTTTACTTGCAACATAAAACTGTGCATATTCATGTCAGTAGGAAACACAACGAAGGAGTTCGACGAAGAACTCGACGCAGAGCAGAAAGTTGGGGATTAAATTGTCACCAAGCTACTGACTTAAAAGTAGAACTAAACCTGTAGCAACATAAGGCAAGCCCCGGTTTGCATTTAACAGCTTTTACTTATATTTTACTTAGTATCACTTATATTGGTCTAGTATGTATTGTGCATTAAGTCAAGGGTGATTGATACTCCAAATGCATGACCCACAAACCCTTGGAGTTAAAGGGTAGAACAGGTTACCTTCGTGTAGTTTCGGCTAGGCTTAATCTGCATAGGAATCGGTACAAGTCAGGTAGTTGGAAGCTACTCGCGAGGCTAGGATTTCGGTTCAATGGGGTATGATTCTAGAGAATGTAATTCCAGGAATGGAAAATGAAACCGGGCAGAGAGTAGGAGCAGCAGGACGTTGGGCCTATGTTGCCGTAGCTCTGTTTGTGTTGGTTAAGGACCGATGCGTATGCCACCCTGTTGAGCAAGTTTGAACAGTACCGGATGCATACAGGAATTGTGGGTCCAGGAAACCGATGTAACTTGGGTACTCTCGTATTGAAACTTATACCGCCGTCCTTTGGGCGTTGATGTCAGAGAACTAAACCAACTAGTAGAGCAACTTCGACGTGTTCCGGGTAGTGGCCCTTCTGATTGGTTGGTAGAACTGGTTCGGCATTGGAGTGACGGGTGAAAGGTTGCTGCATACAATGTAAGAAAGAGCTCTTGTGTGAGTCTTTCGAGGCGGGTGATTGTGTCGTGTATTCCGGGTGTGTCCTGATCCGAATCACCGTCCCTCGCAGTTATATGAGTACCACTTGTTTACTGAGTTGTGACGTAGTAATTACATCCAGATGAAGTGAGATGAATCATTGCTGTTGTGAAGTTCTTAAGTTCATTGTATTGCAAACCATGGATGCTATAGTTGTAGAGCTCACTAAGTTTATCTTCCACTTTGGGCATAACCACATCGGAGGAAAGTGTTTCTTGTTTGACTGTGGACTTCCGATGTGAGGGTTGCCTAAGGCATATTAATCTTCTGCTATAAAACTGAAAGTAAGGATTAACATGTAGACGTGTCGTTATTGCAACATATCTGTCCTATATTATTAATCCCTGCATGTAGAGTTCCATGCTTAGGAGTATCGGTTAAGTCTTGCTGAGCTTTCGAGCTCATGGTTACATTATTAGTGTTTTGTAGGTTATATAAAATTTGCTATGAAGATGGTTGTTTGGTGAGCCATCGGAGACTCACAGGAAACCCTGCCGCTGCACTCATCTTTGTTGAAGCTAGTAAGAAGCGTCCGCGGGCTGGATGTCTTCTCTTTTGCATAGTTAGGACCGAGAGTATGTGTGTATGTATATTCCGCTGCGTGTACCTTCGTGGTACATTATTTTGTAAGTGACACTATGTTGATAAATAAAAGACTTTGTACGTTTATGGTTCTTTTTGTGTATGCTGTTGGGTGCCACATCGCACAGCACCACCCAATGTGTATCCTGGAGTGTGGATCCCGGAAAGGGGTTCCCCACAGGCGTGGTATCATACCCGCATTGGGAATAGCACGCATGAAAAGAGCTTATTTTCAAAAACTTAGAAGTATACGAGTGAGGAACGTATAGTATGCCCACATAAGGACTATTAATAGCATAGTTACTTAAGGTGGCCAGCTAACAGTGTGTTATATTCAGTATTTCAATTCTGTAACGATGCACCTACGTGGAGGTAAGAATGGTAAGGAACGCCACTGAAAGCGGATCAATTTTGGTTAGCTCCCCCATACGAGGAAAGTAGTGTGGAATGTCCCATTCAGAAATGGACGGGAAGTGAATATGTTTTCTAAGTCTCTTCATGTCTTAGAGACATATGAAATGCACTAGCCTCCAGTGTGCGAACCCAGGGGCAAGAGGAGGAGACCTCATCGTGTGGTTTGCAATACGAAGTACGTCCTCTGGGACTCTTCATGTCCTATGAGGCATACGAAAGCGCTGTTCCACCGATGTGCTTAATTGCAAAGGTGTGGAGCCCTCCGTCATGTGGTGAATAACCCGATCATGTACCTTGAGACGTGGCTTGACTCAAAGACGACCCGTATGGCGATGATACATGGCGTATGTTTTTACTATGATATGGACCTGCCTGAAATGTAAAACCTTTCTGTGCATCACTATTGTTTGTTTTTTCTGCAGGTACATTAACTGCTAGTAGAACATTGCATGTAGAAGACATGTGTGAGTGATCGTTTTAGTGCCACCCCTTGAGATGTATATGCCGGTGTAACGCCGGTTAGGATTTTTGATTTGGTGAGGAAACGTAGTACCGTAATATGTTCTTAACTGCATAAAAAGGAAGTTTTCAAATAAAAGAGTAATTTTGATGTCTGGGATTCCGTTAGGGGTTAATGAACTCCTATATTAAACTAAGAGTTAATTGGGAGTATAGTTTTCATCTCAGACATTTAAAAACAATCTCCCCTGTTTTCGGCAGAATTTTTGCTGAATTTGAACAGGGCATAACTTTTGATTGGTTGAACCAATGGAGGTGAGGGATACATTTCTGGAAAGGTTTTGAAGTCTTCTACAACTTTTATTAAAACTCCAGAACATAATCTCCCTCTAAATGGATGAAAATCTCAGAGGAGTATGAACTGTCCAGAAACAGGAAGCCCAAAATGCTCTCTGGAATTTTCTGTATTTCGACCATAACTCTCGGTAGAAAAAATTCTATGTGTCATTTAAGACACTGTTGGAAAGTTGGTGATATGTGCTACGACTTTGTAGTTCAAAGTTTCTACAGACTTGGGGTAGAACTTTATGAAATCTTGCGGACAAAACAGACACTTTCAGAGGAGGTGCTGTCAAAATTGATCCAGATTTCTGTCAACTTTGAAATATCATAACTCCTGATCCATAATAGATATGAGGGAAAATAAATACTAGTTGGAAATATGTTAAAGTTATCTATAACTTTGATATTCAACTTGAGACATGAAACCGCCATTTTCATAATAAAATTCTGGGGTTAAGGCTAAATGGTCATTCTGAGCAGAGCATTGCTCATTGCCCATGTAACTTGAGACTTGTTGTGGACATGAAGGTTTTTATACTTCTCTAAGTTCCATGACATATTCATTAGTTTTCTTTCGTCATTCCTTGTTTTTGGTTTAAGAGTTTGACAAACTTGAGCAATCATTGGTTGTAATTTAGAATTGTCAAAAACCTTGTTTCCTTCATGTATGCTGCACTGTCTATGTGATGCTTTTGCTGTTAATAATTTTGAATTCAAGTTGAGTACAATCTTGGATATTAACCGTAAATTGCTCTCTCTTGCAGTATGGAACATACTTATTCCGGTTATGAGGTTGGTGGTTCCAGCCGGAATGGAAATGATTCGTCGCAGCGACGATCACTGCCATCATCAACTGGACTGGCGAAGGTGTTGGGAAAAATGGCCGAGTCTCTTGACATGTTGGTGCAGCAAGGCATCCGACAAGAGACCTTACAGCGTAATCCCACATGGAATACTTATCTGGATTTTCTAGCAATACAACCACCGTATTCTCGGAAGCTAAAGAAGCCTTGGAGGCAGATCATTGGCTCCAGGTGATTGAATCTAAACTGGGAATGCTCCAGTATGATGAATATGAGAAGGTTTTATTTGCCGCTCAGCAACTTCATGGATCCGCTGGGGCTTGGTGGTCTGAATATCTTGCGAAGATCGCTGAAGGCCATCGTGTGACGTGGACGGAGTTTCGTGATGCTTTCCGTCCATGCCATATCTGTGAGGGCATCGTTCAAACTAGAGTTGAAGAGTTCTATGAACTCAAGCAAGAAGGGATGAGTGTTATGGAGTACTTTACGGAATTTAACCGTTTAGTACAATATGCATCCGCTTATGTAGATAAAAAGACGTTGAAGTGTCATTACTTCTTCCAAGGCCTCAACATGGAGCTTCTGGCGAAAGTGGCAAAATGCAATAAAGGAAATTATAGCGAGTTAGTCAATGCCGCTATTATTTAAGAAATAGCTGAACTCCAGTATAGTGAAAGTAAGAGGAAGAGAAGCTTATCACTGGAAAGTACGGATGATTATCCTCAAGAACAACCAGTGATATATTTCTTACCATCCGGGGTGGAAATTCAGTCCTTTGTCGGACCACCTCAGATCCAATTCTGTTTATATTCAACCATGGATGTTCAGCCACTGCTGCAACAGCAGCAAATGAGTATTTGTGCACCCCCACTTCAGCAAGGTGCACAAGAATATCAACCACTTCCATATTGTGAAGATCCTAAGCTCGCATCGTACGGTACTTGTAGCGATGTAGAGCATATTCCTCAGGAGGGTCAAGTGACCCAGCAAAGCAGCAGTCATATGTCATCTCAAGCTGCAAAGAAATTCCATGGTCAGCCAAGGAGGACAGCACTGAAAATGGAAACGTAAACTATATGGAAGTTGAAGATGTTCCCGTTGGAGAACCCGTATTTGCGGGTATGTTCAGCCTAAGTGATCAGCCCATGTTCGTGTTGTTCGACTCGGGTGCCACACATAACTTTATCAGCAAAGATTATGTGGTTAAGCACCAAGTACCATCAACCACCTTGGCCGCATCTTATCAGATTATTTCACCGGGTGGTAGTAGGACAGCGGGTAGAATTGTTGCTCGATCGAGCGCCTATATGTTTGGATGGGCAGATATATCCTACTACTCTTATCATCCTGGAAGGCTTGCGGATTGACATCATCTTGGGAATGGCCTGGTTGAAACATCACCAAGCTATCTTTGATATTAGTTCACGAACGGTGCAGCTGAATTCAAAGAAGCACGGGCAACACACGTTGAATCTAAGAAATGTTGCACCGGAAGTTACTGCTGTCCATAACGTTGAAGCTAAGAAAATGGAGGACATCCCAGTGGTCCGGCAATATCCGTACGTGTTTCCCGAGGATCTACCAGGCTTGCTGCCCGAACGTGAGGTGGAGTTCAAAATTGAACTAGCACCGGGAACCACACCCATCTCTCGGAGGCCGTATAAGATGGCATTGAAGGAACTCGCAGAGCTGAAAGAGCAACTGAATGACTTGTTAAGCAAAGGCTTTATTCGACCAAGTTCATCACCGTGGGGATGCTCCCCGCTGTTCGTCAAGAAAAAGGAAGAGACTTTGAGGCTATGTGTGGACTATCGTCTGCTAAATGCCGTAACTATCAAGAACAAGTATCCACTACCACGTATCAATATGCTTTTTGATCAATTAGTGGGTGCTAAAGTTTTCTCAAAGATGGATCTTCGGTCCGGATATCATCAGATCAAAATCTGGGCGGAAGATATACCAAAGACGACATTCTCGACGAGATGCGGGTTATATGAGTATCTTGTCATGTCATTCGGACTCACCAATGCACCGGCCCATTTTATGTACTTGATGAATTCAGTCTTTATGCCGGAGTTATACAAGTTTGCTGTGATCTTCATTGACGATATCTTGGTATATTCTAAATCGGATGAAGAACACGCCGAGCATTTGCATATTGTGCTCCAACATCTACGGGATCACAAACTATATGCAAAATTCAGCAAATGTGAGTTTTGGATCAACCAAGTGCCATTTCTTGGACACATTATTTCTGCGGAAGGCATTGCGGTTGATCCGAGCAAGATTGTCCAAGTGCTGAATTGGAGGTCACCAGAATCAGTCCACGGAGTCCGTACCTTTCTCAGTTTAGCGTGTTACTATCGGAGATTCATTCCGAATTTCTCCAAGATTTCTAAATCAAATGACGGAACTTCTGAAGAAAGGTAAGAAATATGTGTGGAGTGAAGCACGTGAGGAGGCGTTCAAAGCATTAGTAAAGCACCTCACAACAGCCCCAGTGTTGGCGCAGCCCGATACGACTAAGGCTTTTGATGTTTATTGCGATGCATCCGGCATCGGCCTTGGCTGCATGCTTATGCAAGGAGGTCAAGTGGTCGCATATGGATCCAGACAGCTTCAGAATCATGAAGAATGATCCGACACATGATCTCAAGTTAGCTGCTGTGGTCCTTGCTCTAAAACTGTGGATGCACTATTTACATGGAAACCTAGTCCACCTCTACAATGACCATAAAAGTTTGAAATATATCTTCACACAAAAGGAATTAAATATGAGGCAGCGAAGATGGTTAGAGTTAATTAAAGAATATGAAATAGAGTTTCATTACCATCCTGGAAAAGCGAATGTGGTTGCTGACGCACTGAGTAAGAAATCACATGTTCATAACTTAACCATGGCTGCAATGGAAGAAGAAGAACCGAGCCTGCGCTTGGTTCCTTATGGGTCGCTATTTAATCTGGCCCTCATTCCTTCAATTCATGATGAAATTGTAGAGGCTCAAAAGAAAGATAAGGGAATGCCACATATCCGGAAGAGAATAGACAAAGGAGAGGTTAAGTCCTTCCGTAAAGATGAGAACGCTATGTTATGGTTCAAGAACCATATAGTCGTACCGCGGGACAAGAAGCTTCGTAAGAAAATATTAGACGAAGCAAATTTATCGAAATTTTCCATTCATCCAGGCAGCAACAAGATGTACCAAGATTTGAGAAACAAGTTTTGGTGGACACGGATGAAGCGGGAAATAGCTAAATACATATCCGCGTGCGATACGTGTCAGAGGGTAAAAGCTGATCACATGAAGAAACCTGGATTGCTGCAGCCCCTTAATACTCCGGCATGGAAGTGGGAAGATGTGAGTATGGATTTCATTGTCGGGTTATCGCTCACATCTCGAAAGCATGATTCAATTTGGGTGATCGTTGACCGATTAACTAGATCAGCACACTTCATACCGGTAAATGTGGGATTCAATGCCAAGAAATATGCGGACTTATACATTGCACGGATCTTATGCCTGCATGGAGTTCCAAGAACAATAGTTTCAGATCGAGGTGTACTGTTAATTTGTCGTTTCTGGGAACAGCTGGGCGCATCTTTGGGAACAAAATTGCTTAGAAGCTCCGCATATCACCCTCAAACCGATGGACAAACTGAGAGGGTGAATCAAGTTTTGGAAGATATGTTGAGAGCGTGTGCCATCCACCATGGTAAGAATTGGGATGCTTATTTACCGTTGGCAGAATTCTCATACAACAACAGCTATCAGACGAGTATCAAGATGGCACCATATGAGGCTCTCTACGGCTGGAGATGCCGCACACCGCTGAACTGGTGCGAATCCGGTGAAAGAGTGACATTCGGGATTGACCTTGTCAATGACGCTGAAGAAAGAGTTTGGGTCATACAAGCAAATTTAAAGGCTCCTCAATCTCAACAGAAGAGTTATGCAGACCAGCGACGTTGACCGCTGAACTTCAATGTCGGAGAGTACGTATATCTCCATGTATCTCCAATGAAGGGAGTTCATCGATTCGGTGTAAAAGGAAAGCTCACTCCCCGGTTTATCAGTCCATTTGCTATCACGGAGAAATGTGGACCCTTATCCTACCGGCTTGAGCTACCGACAAATCTCGCTGGGGTGCATGACATATTTCACATGTCCCAACTTTGAAAATATCTCAAGAATACCATTGCTGTCCGCACTGAAGATCTCGAGATATTGCAACAGGATCTCTCCTATACCGAGCATCCAATCCGGATTATTGATGAAAAGTCTCGGTCGACAAGGAACCGGACGCTATTGTTCTATAAGGTGTTACGGAGCAATCACACCACAAAGGAAGCGACATGGGAGAGTGAAGAATACCTCCATTCGAACTATCCGGACTTGCTGTCTGCTCATATCCGATAATTCCTTCTCTACCACTTTGTCTCTTCTTTTGGAATCTCGGGACGAGATTCTTTTTAAGGGGGGAGGGATGTGAAATTCCACTTTTTGAAACGAATCTTTCTAAGCTACTGTTCAGTTCAAAAGATTATTCTAAATTCAAACTCTCTCATGTAATAAAGAAAAAATATCTAAAATGGGGCAATCAAATCAAATTCTAAACTAGGCATTCCACATTAGTAAATGTGAAGTTGAGTTCACCAATAAGTCCGTTTGTAGCAAATCTCCTCTCTGCAAAATGGATTAAATTTGAAAAACCATGTGCTAAGAAAATGGATTAGGGAACATAAGAGATGCATAGTTAAAAATCAAATTTAAACTTCCACGTCAACTTTGCAAATTTGAAAATTTGAACTCACATTTGAGTTCTCATGTCAAACCTAACCTTGCTGCCAAGTTTGACTGAGTTTGGAGCTTCTTTGCTAGTTTAAATGGAATTTGGAAAAATGAAGAGGGGGAGAAGTGGACCCACATGTCAGCCACAAGAAGAACAAACCGTCTCTGTTTTCAGCTGTGAGCGCGCCACCGAGGGTGCTGTAAAAACCCAAGAAAAGGGACTTGCAAAAACTTTTCCTCACCTCACGACACCACACTTTTGTTGTGGATATCTTGTGAAGAGCAAGTAACCTCCATAAAAATGGTATTAGTTCAAACTTTCTACACATATGATAACACATGAGAGGATGATTCAAAACTGTTGCATTCAAACTCATGGTTGCAGTAGATAACACAAGAATCAAAGTGCATCATTGGATTCCTTGGGTCCAAATTAGTGGTAGGCAAAGTTTCAGTAATTTTTGAAAAGGTTTGCTACCCATTTTTCCCAAAAGGGATCCAAATGTGCAAAGAATTCAAATATACATTTGAATTTGGGAGAATTTGCCCAACTATACAAATGTAGCTCAGTTGGAAACCCCAAACATTTGAATTCATCACTTGCCAAGTTTTTGGAGATCTTTTGAGGGATAGGGGACTGACTGGTGGGACCCACATGTCATTGGGGAGGTTAAAATTGCACAAAGATCAATAGCCTTGGGGGCTAAGTGTTGCACTCGGAACAGAGCCGAGGCTCCACCGTGACTCACCGAGAAGCGCCGGGTAAGAAAACCGTAAGTTCCGGACGTAGACATGCTTAGAGCACATCATACTGCACTCACAGGAGCTAGACTTGATGGCGCCCAAGTTCACTTCGCAACCCTAGCTGGATTTTGGCTGTAGCCGGCGTATTTTCCGGTTTTCCCACTGCGGATATGGCGGGAAGGGTCGGGCTCACGGTGACAGCTAGGTTAGAGAGGGTGCCAGCATGTTCAGCAGGTGGAACTAGGCCCTGGCGGCGAGGGAGAGCTCGAGAGTCGGCCGGGCGGCAAGTATCAGCGTGTCTCCGGCGAGCCCGGCGGCGCACGGGCACGCGAGGAGGAAGACGACCCGCGGGCCCCACGTGTCAGCGACGGGAAGTTTAAAACCCAGATCTACTGCGGCCCCCGGGATCAAGTGTGACTGCGAGGGAAGGGGTCTGTAGCCCCGTGTGGCTAAGCTCCAGCGGTGACACGTGTGTCGGGGCCACGGTCAGAGTTTAAATTTTTCCCCGGTTTATTTAGGATTTCAGATTTAGTTCAAACTTTAGAACCCCATAACTTTCGCTAGGAAGCTCCAAATTTAGTTATTTAAATTGGGTTGGATTCATCATTCCTAGCTCTGTCCAAATATACAACCCAATTTGTATGAAACCCATTAATTAATTCTGGAAAATTCTTTAAGTCTTTTCAGCAAAAGAATTTTAGAGGGAGTTTGGTTCATCCAAAAATCCTCAAATTTTTCCAGAATACCCTTTAGGAGGTCAGTGAACCCCTGTAAAAGTTTCAGACCATTTGGAGTTGATTTGATCAGAGCAATTCAAATTTGAAGGTGATGTGTTCATTTGAATACAGAAACATTTTCAGAGAATTCCCAAAACTTGGAAATTCAGTTCTGAGCAAATCTTATCTCCAAAAATGCTAGGAAAAGTCATGCAGACTCTGTGAGCTCTAATGAAAATTGTAGTTCACTAAGTTGGGCATGGACAGGGGTGTTACCTCAGAATTAATTCTTCTTTGCTTATTTGCTAAAAGAATTATTCTGAACAAACCACTCAATGACAAGTGCTAAATTCTGATCCAGAGAGTTGTCTTGTGACAAGGAACTCACACAAAAATTCTCAGCTCCATTGGAGCTCTGGATCACCCCTGTTTTGTGGAACCACTTGGGGGATTAATATAGAAGAGGGGGAAAGCCACTTAGCACTTAATCATGTGCCCAGGTCCAAACCCAAACCACTAACCCCCAGTTCCATTTTAAATTCTTGAACAGAGTTCCAGTTGTTAGAAACTGGTTATGGGGACTAATAACAGAAGCATTACCATAAACTCATGTGCATATTCATTAACATGTAGTATTTTATTAACGTGTAGTCGCTGAAGGCGAGGAGGCTCCGGAAGTACTTGACTTCCTCCTTCCGGAAGAAGAGCTAACTACTGACCAGCAGCAACAAGGCTAGCCCCGGTTTGCATTAACTCTTTTATCAAGTTTTGCTTTGTTCACATATTTAGGGTGATGTATGAATGTGCATTAGGTATAGGATGAATGGAACCCCACTTGCATGACCAGAATGTTTCCATGAGAGTGAGGGTAGTGTCTAAAGATCTCGAGTAGACAGGCTATGCTTAATAATTCATAGGACTTCGGTACAAATCGAGTAGCTGGAATCTACTCGTGACATAGGCTTGGCACACACGGGTTCGGTTGAGTGATGTGAGATCACTTTAGTAATGAAAATGAGACTAGGCAGTGGCTAGGGCACAGCAAGAGGCAGTCTTGTGTGCGCGGCCCTGTCCATGTCGATTGAGGACCGATCCGTCTGCGGCCCTGCTGAGCAAGTATTGAACATACCGAAGGCATATCTGATATATGGGCCCCGATAAACCGATGTAGCCCAAACCTCCGGGCGTCGAGACATAGCACACTGATTTATAGGTGTAGGTTGAGGGCAGCAAGGTGGAAATCTGCTAACGGGCATAGAGAGATGCTCCGTGTAGGGAACCTCCTGTCCGTTTCGGTGCGACTGGTTCGGCGTTCGGACTGTTGGGTGAAATGTTGTCTCGTACGACATCGGGTGAGCGTGCTGTGCAGCTCAACGGGTTGGCGTACATGACGTGCTCTTTGGGTTTCCCTGCAGGTGTATATCGAGTCGATTCGCCGTCCCTCACGGTTACGAGTACCGCTTGTTTACTGCGTCGTAACGTAGACTAATGTATGAAATGTTATGCTTCAATCTTGCTGTTATGATATAATTGTATTGCTACATGTGTGCCACCAAATATTGCTTACTAAATTTCAGATTTCTGAACTGTTAACTTGCTGCTAAAAGATGAACTAAGGATGAACTCGTAGGCGTGTCCATTTGCTGCAATATTACCACCCTCTGTCATTGTACGCCTCATGTAGAGTTTCATGCTTAGGCGAGTCGGTTAAGCCTTGCTGAGCCCTCGTGCTCACGGTTGCTGCTCAAGTGTTTTTCAGGTGAGGATCCACCCACGGACTCGGAGTATGAGTCCATCGGCGAGGGTTACCCTCCATCGGGGACCACGGCTGAGTGGGAGCCGTACACGCCGCGCTGAGCTGAGACGTGCAGCTAGTGTGGGTTGCCCTAGGGCTGGGCAACCGACTTTTGCCAGATAGGCGGGCGTGAGTGTAGAAAAGTAGACTTCCGCTTGTTAATAAAGACAACAGTTTGTAACTGAGTATTGTACCTGTTTGTACAGTTTCAGTTTGTTTTCCCCATGTAATATATTGTGTTCTTATGACGTGTGCTGTTGGGTGTCGCATCGCGCGGCACCACCCTCTGCGATCCTGGATGAGCGGATTCCGGTCCGCCACAGGTGCCGGCCGCCACCGAGCTGCTTGTCTCTGGAAGGCCGTTCACTCCACGATCGATGAGTATCGGTGATGCACAAACGAAATTTGGTCTCCCCTGCTCACGCGCTCCCTCATCCTCTCAAACCGAAGAAACACGCTGCCGTCCTCTGCTGCTCTCATTGCCGATTGCTTTCTGCTAGCGTTGGTGCCCAGCTGAGCCTTCCAGGAGCTGCACCGGACTCCACTCGACGCCTTCCAACCCTCACCATCCCGTGACCGGCCTCCTTCGATCTCTGTCATGCCGTTCTTCCTCCGCGAGTCTGAGCAAAGTCGCGCCTCACTGATCATCGGCGCCCGGACGTTCTGAGCCGTATCGTTGCCAACCTTCTACAGAAAAAAAAGAGGTGCCCCAGACTGCTCGACACTCCGGTGAAAAACCCTCCTCTTTTTTGCACTACAAAGGAAGAATTTCTCTGTTTACTGCAAGTGTGTTCATAGAACCGAGCTGATCGAGTTTCCAAAATTCGTGATGCTTAGTCCATCCCAGCGCATGGCTTTTGAACCACACATACTAGACCTCCCTACGAGCATCTGGAATAAAAAAGCATCGAAAACCATCGAGTATAGGCTCTGTTCTTCAAGTTTTTTGGGTCGCTGCCTGTTTTGGTCTAGGTCGCCGATGAACTCCTATTTGCAGCCCGTTTGGAGCCGATTTGGATTCATGTCGGTGATCAGTTTCTACCACGGTGCTGTAGGAAGAAAAACCAAGTTATCTGAGCCATTTTTGTGCAAGCTAGAGGTCGCCAGAGTTATGGCCGCCGCTGCTGCCGTGGGGGGCGCCATTCTAATCACCACCGGCCTGATTTGACCCCACCATCATGTTTCCCATCCCCCAAAACCCCCAGGCGGCCTGAATCGATGAAGTTGGAGGGGGGAATCAGAGGACCGGCGAGGGCGCCGCCATCAGAGCTGCTGCCCGAGCCTCTGTTCTGAGGTTGAAGAAGACCCTGCAAGTGGGGCCCGCTGTCAGCCAGTATTAGGTTTCAAAAAATGTTCAAACTTTACAAGCTCATAACTTTCGGTAGAAACCTCCAAAAATTGTCAAATAAATTTCAATAGATTCCTCTCAATGAGTACTATGTAGGAGCGCATCACAATATTATCGAAAATCCTTGTATTTTTCTGATTAATTCATTTAGGTAACATATGTAGGATTTATTACAGGAGTTTGGTGTATTGGAAAATTCCCAATATTGGGCAGGAGATCCTTACTAATGTACTTGAACTCCAGTAAAAATTTTAGAGGCATTGGACCTCATTTGCTGGGCCAAATGATGATTCAATATTGGATGTCTCTGAAAATTAGGAAAAATAACAGCTTTTAGCCCAATCTTGTAAATTCCACATGGCTCTGTAGGAAGCTCCAAAAATGGTGACATGAAATCCAATGGACTCATAAGACTCCCAAGATTCTGAAAAACTAAAATTTGAGCATGCCAAGACCCTAGAATTGCCATAGGAATTCAGAGAAGCCAAATAGCTAAGAAAATTCCTTAGGCCACATCTTACATCAACGTTGTCTGAATTTTTTCAAGCCATACCTCTGTATGATCTATGGACCACTGTAAAAATTTCAGAGCAAGTTGAGATCATCTTCTCCAGTTTTCTTCTAATTAGGTCCATCTTTATACTTATGTCCATTATATGGTCCTTTGGACTTTATTCCAAAAACATCCACTGCTCAAAAATGTTCTTTTCTCTATTCAGCATATAGCCAAACTCAACTCTTAGTTTTAGTTGATCTGAACTCTTCTAAGTCATACAACACTTTTGTTTTATAATGTCTTTACTTGCAACATAAAACTGTGCATATTCATATCGGTAGGAAACACGACAAAGGAGTTCGACGAAGAACTTGACTCGTAGCAGAAAGTTGAGATTAAATCGTCACCAAGCTACTGACTTAAAAGTAGAACTAAACTTGCAGCAACATAAGGCAAGCCCCGGTTTGCATTTAACAGCTTTTACTTATATTTTACTTTGTATCACTTTCATTGGTCTAGTATGTATTGTGCATTAAGTCAAGGGTGATTGATACTCCAAATGCATGACCCACAAACACTTGGAGTTAAAGGGTAGAACAGGTTACCTTCGTGTAGTTTTGGCAAGGCTTAAGTTGCATAGAAATCTGTACAAGTCGGGTAGTTGGAAGCTACTCGCGAGGCTAGAATTTTGGTTCAACAGGTTATGATTCTAGAAATGAAATTCCTGGAATGGAAAATGAGATTGGGCAGAGAGTAGGAGCAGCAGGACGTTGGGCCTGTGTTGCCGTAGCTCTATTTGTCTTGGTTAAGTACCGATGCGTATGCTGCCCTGTTGAGCAAGTTTGAACAGTACCGGATGCATACTGGAATTGTGAGGTCCAAGAAACCGATGTAACTCAGGTACTCTCGTATCGAAACTTATACCGCCGTCCTTTGGGGGTTGGTATCAGAGAAGTAAACCCACCAGCGAAGACCCTTCGACGTTTTTCTGGTAGTGGCCCTTCTGATGGGTTGGTAGAACTGGTTCAGCATTGGAGTGACGGGTGAAAGGTTGCTGCATACAACGTAAGAAAGAGCTCTTGTGTGAGTCTTTCAAGGCGGGTGTATGTGTCGTGTGTTCCGGGTGTGTCCTAATTCGAATCACTGTCCCTCACGGTTATATGAGTACCACTTGTTCACTGAGTTGTGACGTAGTAATTACTTCCAGATAAAGTGAGATGAATCATTGCTGTTGTGAAGTTCTTAAGTTCATTGTATTGCAAACCATAGATGCTGTAGTTGTAGAGCTCACTAAGTTTATCTTCCACTTCAGGCATAACCACATCGGAGGAAAGCGTTTCTTGTTTGATTGTGGACTTCCGATGTCAGGGCTGCCTAAGGCATATTAATCTGCTGCTATAAAACTGAAAGTAAGGACTAACATGTATGTGTGTCATTATTGCAACATATTTGTCCTATATTATTAATCCCAGCACGTAGAGTTTTATGCTTAGGAGTGTCGGTTAAGTCTTGCTGAGCTTTCAAGCTCACGGTTGCATTATTAGTGTTCTGCAGGTTATATAAAATTTGCTATGAAGATGGTTGTTTGGTGAGCCATCAGAGACTCACCGGAAACCCTGCCGCTGCACTCATCTTTGTTGAAGCTAGTAAGAAGCGTCCGGGGGCTGGACATCTTCTCTTTTGCATAGTTAGGACCGAGAGTATGTGTGTATGTATATTCCGCTGCGTGTACCTTCGTGGTACATTATTTTGTAAATAAGACTCTGTTGATAAATAAAAGACTTTGTACGTTTATGGTTCTTTTCGTGTATGCTGTCGGGTGCCGCATCGCACGGCACCACTAAATGTGTATTCTGGAGTGTTCATCCCGGAAGGGGTTCCCCACATGAACTCTTCATGTTCTTGAGTTCATATGAAATGCTGGTCCCTTACGTGCATTAGGCAAGAAAGTGGAAACCCCATCATGTGGTCAGTAACGCGATAGTGTGTTCTTCTGGAGCTAGTATAGGAGGACATACGCAGCCCATGCCATCTGTGTGCCTTGCAGGGCAGTAGGTGGTATCTGTTGGGTTGATTAAATTCCCAACCATGATGACCCGCTCGCATTCTATTCGGGTTCCCGTTGTGTGTGTAGTATCGAAGAGCACGTGAAATGCTACCAGAGGGGTGAATGGTAGATTTAAACTTTTTAGCGGAAGCAACAAAAACCTCCTCGGCAGAAAATCGATCTGTAAAAGAAACCCTGTATGCCACTTATATAAACAGGTTCAACCATGACAAAAGTGGTATATATTATAGAGAGTCAAGTAACGAAGACACGACAACAAGAGTCACAGAAATCCGTCAAAAATAACTCAAGTTATGATCGAAAGATCAAACGAGGGGCAATCTGTTCTACTCGAGTAAAAACCAGATCTGCAACACTGCAAAGAAACTTGTTTAGATCAGAAACTACAAATCCAATGACCATGAAATTTTCATAGATGATAGATAATAAAGTTGTGAAGACAACTCAAATATAAACATGTCAATTGGATCTGTAAAACTCGAGTTATGATCAAAACACCGAAGCACTGTCGTGCTGTCCAGAAACTCGACGAAAAAGACTTGACAAAAACAAGTATGACGAACAAGGCACGAAAGCTCCTCTAAAATACGAATTTTATTGATCAAAACATAAGAGGAACAGCCCAAAGTCGTGCACCCCACAAGAATTGTCCTCCCTTGCTTATATAACCAGCCCTAAGGCCAACCCAATTCAAACTAGGACTCCTACTCCTACTTGGATTCAAACTCTAACTTTCCAAAACTGCTCAAGACTCTTCTATTCACAGATAGAAGCAATCTTAAGACTTCCAAACACCTTAGGAACGTATCCCACATTACTAAAACAACTCAACTTCGTGTCCCACATGAAATCCTATCATAACTAACTCAAATCTTTCCATATTTGAGCCATAACCGACTCAGCCGCAGCCTGAGTCCATAATCCAGCCGGTTGGACCTTTCCGACAAATTCTTTACGTCAACATCTCTTCATCACGCCTTGGAACCATGTTGCCACGTCCATGCACTCCTTGAACACGCGCAAACACCTTCCAACGACGTCCACGATACCTTCATATGCATTGTTCTTGATCCAAACATGATGTGCGACCTCCCGATCAACTCAACCACAATTCCTCCCGAACTTGGTTGTTGAACCTCATCTTCTCCCTAAACTAGTTCAATGGATCCCGTCACCAGCCATATCTTGAACTTAAGCAACACCTGCACATGAATAAACAACCAATACTTTCAAGCACAAGTCCGTGACTTGACTCAAGTTAGTTTGGAAAACCACAACACCTTACGTGAACACCTCACATATGAATGTTGCAAACCATAGCAAAATGTTAACCACCGTAAACAGCCATAACACTTCAAAACTTAGTAAAAGAATACTAAGCAAACTTTCCATAGATGTAAAGCAAGTTCGAAACATCTGCATGGTAAAAACGGAACCATTGCGATTTAGCTCTGGACCTTGCCAAAGCTAACCGGACCTTGAGCCCGAGCTTAACAAAGCTAGCAGAACCTAGCACCGGAACTTACCAAAGCTAGTCGGACCTACCGCCGGAGCTAACCAAACACATGTCGGACCTTATGTCGGATCTTATCGGAGCTCGGACCTAGAGTCGGACCTTGACAAAAACAGTGTTTTGGCAGAATTCAAAACTTTTATCGTCATAGCCAATGTATTCAGCACACATAGGTCTCACAGTGTGGTGTGAAAACGTGACCATGTACCTTGAGACGTGACTTCACTCAACGACGGCCGTATGGCAATGATACGGGCGTATGTATTTACTTTCAAATATGGACCTGCCTGAAATGACAACAACCTTTGAGTGCATCACTATTGAGTGTTCTTATGCAGGTGCTAACCACGTACGTATCCCGTGTAGTACACGTTTGCGAGAGACCGTTTTTAGTGCCACAGTTGAGACGTATATGCCGGTATAATCTGGTTAGGATTTTCCATTTTGTGAGGAACGTTGTACTGACATGTAATAATCATGATTGCATCAAAAACAAGGTTGAAAAGGAACTAAGATAACCAAGTTTTAATCTTTAGGACTCTGGTTTTGAAGAAAAATTTGAAAGTTGATTAGTTCAGCTCAAAGGACTTGAAAAACAGAGTGCTCTGTTTTTGGCAGCAAGTTTACTGAACTTTAACAGAGCTTAACTCACAGATTACTTAGCCAATGGAGGTGTGGGATATATTTCTGGAAAGGGTTTGAAGTACTCTACAACTTTGTTGTAGACTTCCAGGACATAATCACACCCCAAACTGGTTAAAATTCCAGAGGATGGTAAACTGTCCAGAACCAGGACAGTTTCAAAACTCTCTCTGGACTGTTCTGTTTTTCAAGCATAACTTACTGTAGAGAAATCTAAAATAATCATAGGATACATGTTTGGAAATTTTAGGATATGTTTTACATCTTTGTAATTCAAAGTTTTTGCAGGTGCAGCACGGAATTCAGTGGATTTTGGAATTGAAAACAGCAACTTTCAACGGAGGTGCTGTTGAAATTCTTCCAGAAATTCTGTGGATTTGAATTATCTTAAATTTTTAACTATAGCTTATTTGGGGTCAAATAAATACTCGTTGAAAATATACTGAAGTTAACTTTAACTTTGGTATTCAAATTGAGTTATGAAAAATGCCAAGTACCAGGTCAAAATCTGGGATAAGTAGAAACTGGTCATTCTGGGCAGAGGAATGAACAGTTGAACTCATTTGAGAGATTGTTGTACCAAGTGGGGTTTTATTACTTCCAATGGGGTAGAAGATACTCATGAGTAGTTACACTCAACTAGTGAAAAATTTGAGTACATTACTTGCTCAAGTTCTTTTGCTAGAGACCATGTTTATGTCGTATTGAAGATAAAGAGTAGTATACGGGATGACAAAGCGATATTAACGTCTCGTAGTGACCAAATATAGTTGAGATGAACTTCCAAAGAGGTAGTCCGTCAATTTGGATTTCACTAAGTTGTATTTGGTCCAGTAATGGTGTAGCTTGTGCAAAGTTATTACATTATCCATGTACGAGATGTCTCGCATGTTTACTGTCATTATGTTTTACTCCTATTTTAGGGACTGCAAGGAGTATGCTATGGGACTGATTTTATTGTCGTATGGTTGCAGATGGTTCGCACCCAGACCACACACGAGGTCGGGGACTCTAGTCAGCAGGAGGGGTGATGACTCCCAGCCACCGGCCTACGACAACACCCCGCAGCAAAAACCACCACCGCCGCCTCCGCTTACATTAGCAGATGTGATTTCGGCGCTGGTGGGCTCTCGTGAGGAGCAGATCGACCTGCTCCGCACGATTGTGCAGAATACGTCCCAGGCGGGGACGCGTCAAGAGAGGGGGCCTCGTGAGCCCCACATCACGACGTACTTGGATTTCATGAGTACGCATCCTCCGGTGTTCACCGAAGCGGGGGACCACTGGAGGCCGACAACTGGCTGCTGACGATCGAGTCCAAGTTCGGGCTGCTCCAATGCACGGAGCGGCAGAAGACTCTCTTCGCGGCGCAGCAGCTTCACGGTGCCGCCGGTGCGTGGTGGGCGAATTATCTCGCCTCACTACCTGCTGGCCACGCAGTGGAATGGCAAGAATTCTGGGAGGCGTTCCGCCCCTATCTTATACCTCCCGAGATGATGAAAATGAAGTTCCAAGAAAAGTTCCAAGAGTTCTTGGAACTGAAGCAAGGCGGGAGGAGTGCCCATGACTACTCCCACGTGTTCAACCATCTGGCGCAGTAAGCATCGGACTACATCTCCACCGAGGAGAGGAAGCGCAAGCAGTTCTATCGGGGTTTGAATCTCGAGATGAAGACTCACCTCGCGCAATGCAATCGCGGCACATTCAACAACCTCGTCAATGCTGCGATTCTCCAAGAGGATGCTCAGCCAAAATTTGCGGCTGAGCAACGGAAGCACAGTGATCCACCGAGCAGCGGGGGTGGAGCTCCTCAGAAATATCGAATGGTGTATCGGACACCATCCGGTCAGCGGTGGCATCCACCGGCACGATCTCAACAGTTTGGGGGTCGTCCTTATCAGCCACCCCCATTCCGACCGCTGATGCCACCACCACGACCGCAACAGAAGCAACAGTAGCAGATGGTACCCCTGGCGTTTCCACCGCCACAACGCGCCCCGGGATTCCGTCCGCCAGTCAGCGGAGGACCGCCTCGCTACACATGCTATACGTGTGGCCAGGCGGGTCATTTCTCGAAGGACTGTCCACAGGGACAGCAAAGCAGCGGGCAAGCCCAATATCAGGGCGGTGCTCGAGACCGACCACCGGCGAAGAAGGGAGGTCAGTGACCCGGGGGCATTCGTTACCTCGACAATGAGGACGCCCCGGAAGGAGAGAACGTGCTGGCAGGTACATTCACTCTCAACGATCGTGCAATCAACATTTTGTTTGATTCTGGTGCAACCCAGAACTTCATAAGTGCATCATATGTGGCTAAGCATTAACTGCAAGTCTTTCCAACCGAGTGCTCATATATGATCTGCTCAACGGGAGGGAAGATTTCAGCAAATGTGATGATTCCAAAAGCACCACTGTGCTTAGGTGGGAGAATATATCCCACTACTATGATTATTCTTGAGGGGCATAAGATTGATGCAATCTTAGGAATGTCATGGCTAAGTTACAATATTGCTGTCCTGGAAACTTTATCACGGACGGTTCATCTCAACTCTCCACTCCACCGTCCGCATTCCCTCATATTAGACAATACGGTCCCGGAAGTTTCAGCCGCCTACCATACTGAAGCTCCCAAGATAGAGGATATCCCCGTAGTCCGAGAATACCCCGACGTGTTCCCGTATGATCTCCTGGGCATGCCACCTGAACGGGATGTGGAGTTCAAGATTGAACTTGCACCCAGGACTATACCAATATCCTGGAGACCGTATAAGATGGCTCCGAATGAGCTGGCTGACTTGAAGGAACAGCTCAATGACTTGTTGAGCAAGGGTTTCATTTGACCGAGTTCCTCGCCATGGGGATGATTGGCGCTGTTCGTCAAAAAGAAATATGAAACCTTGAGGTTGTGTGTGGATTACCGACCGCTCAACGCCGTCACCATCAAGAATAACTATCCACTGCCCCACACTGACATTTTGTTCGATCAACTTGTGGCTGCGAGTGTGTTTTCAAAGATGGACCTTCGCTCCGAGTATCATCGAATAAAGTTCCGGGTGGAGGACATCCCAAAGACGGCATTCTCGACGAGATATGGATTATATGAATATCTTGTCATGTCTTTTGGTCTCACCAACACCCCGGCACATTTCATGTACCTCCTGAACTTGGTGTTCATGCCGGAGTTGGACAAGTTCGTGGTGGTGTTCATTGATGATATCTTGGTTTACTCCAAGACGGAAGAAGAATACGCCGAACACTTGCGAATCATCCTTGAACGATTGTGGTACTATAAGCTCTATGCCGAGTTCAGCAAATGCGAGTTTTGGATCAGCCAAGTGCCATTTTTGGGACATATCATCTCAGCGGAAGGCATTGCGGTTGATCCAAGCAAAATTGAACAGGTGCTGAAATGGAAAGCCCCCATTTTTGTCCATGAAGTCAGAAGCTTCCTCGGTTTAGCGGGATAGTACCGGAGGTTCTTCCCGAGCTTCTCCAAGTTTTCTAAGCCGATGACTGAATTATTGAAGAAGGGGACGAAATATGTTTGGAACTCAGCATGTGAAGGAGCGTTCAAAGCATTGGTGAAGCATCTCACAACAGCCTCGGTCTTAGCTCAACCGGATACGACCAAGCCTTAAAACGTGTATTGTGATGCGTCTGGTATCGGGCATGGCTGTGTGTTGATGCAAGAAGGACGGGTGGTGACGTATGGCTCACGCCAACTTCGAAACCACGATCAGCACTATCCTACTCATGACCTTGAGCTCGCTGCTGTGGTATTGGCGCTGAAGATGTGGTGGCACTATCTTCTTGGAAACATGGTGCATCTCTACACCGACCACAAGAGCTTAAAGTATATCTTCACCCAAAAGGAGCTGAATATGAGACAAAGGAGGTGGTTAGAATTAATAAAATACTATGAGATTGAGATCCATTACCACCCCGGCAAGGCGAATGTGGTCGTCGACGCTGAGTCGGAAATCACATGTCCATAACCTTACCATTACACCGGTGAAATAGGAAGAACCGAGTTTATACTTGGTTACATATGGATCACTCTACAACGTTGCTCTCATCCCTACCATTAGGGAGGATGTTATTGCATCTCAGAAGATGGACAAGGGCATGGCACATCTCCGGAAATGGATAGACAGTGGTGATATCAAATGTTTCCAGAAGTATGATGAGGGGACGCTATGGTTCAATGACTGCATAGTTGTACCACGGAATATGGAGCTGAGAAAGAAGATCCTTGATGAAGCTCCCTTGTGTATGTTCTTCATTCATCCGGGCAGCAACAAAATGTACCAAGATTTGATGAGTAAATTTTGGTGAACACAGATGAAGCGGGAAATTGCAAAATACGTATCCGATTGTGATACGTGTAGACAAGTGAAGGCGGATCACACAAGGAAGTCAGGGCTACTGCAGTCCCTGAAAATTCCAGCATGGAAATTGGAAGATGTGAGCATGGATTTCATTGTGGGGTTACCCATGACTTTTAACAAGCATGATTCCATTTGGGTAATCGTTGACCGGTTAACCAAGTTGGCTCACTTCATTCCGGTGCATACCAACTACCATGCTAACAAGTATGCGGAGTTGTACATTGCAAAAATCTTGTGCTTGCACGGGGTACCCAAGACCATAATCTCAGATCAAGGTGCACTGTTCGTGGCCCACTTCTGGTAGCAGTTGCACGCTTCTTTGCGTACCAAGCAGATTAGATGTTCCGCATATCACCCTCAGATAGATGGGCAAACTGAGAGGATAAATCAAGTGTTAGAAGACATGCTGAGAGCGTGTGCCATCCACCACTGTAGCAATTGGGACGATCATCTACCATTGGTGGAATTCTCGTATAACATTGGCTATCAAGCGAGTATCAAGATGGCACCATATGAGGCTCTCTACGGTCGCAAATCCCGCACCCCATTAAATTGGTGCGAGTCCAGTGAAAGGGTGACGTTCGGGATTGATCTAGTGAACGACGCCGAAGAGTGAGTTCGGGTGATTCAAGCAAACTTGAAGGCCTCCCAGACCCAACCAAAGAGTTAAGCTGATAAGAGGCGTTGGCCGCTGAACTTCGACGTCGCGGAACACGTGTACCTCCGTGTGTCTCCGATGAAAGGCGTGCACCGATTTGGCATGAAGGGTGTGAGACCTATGTGTGCTGAATACATTGGCTATGACGATAAAAGTTTTGAATTCTGCCAAAACACTCTTTTTGTCAAGGTCCGACTCTAGGTCCGAGCTCCGATAAGATCCAACGTAAGGTCCGACTTGCTATGGCTAGGTCCGACATGTGTTTAGTTAGCTCAGGCGGTAGGTCCGACTAGCTTTGGTAAGTTTCGGTGCTAGGTTCTGCTAGCTTTGGTAAGCTCCGGCTCAAGGTCCGGTTAGCTTTGGCAAGGTCCGGAGCTAAATCGCAATGGTTCTGTTTTTACCATGCAAATGTTTCGAACTTACTTTACATCTATGGAAAGTGTGCTTAGTATTCTTTTACTAAGTTTTTAAATTGTTATGGCTGTTTACGGTGGTTAACATTTTGCTATGGTTTGCAACATGCTTATGTGAGGTGTTCACGTAAGGTGTTGTGGTTTTCGGAACTAACGTGAGTCAAGTTGAGGACTTGTGCTCGAAAGTATTGGTTGTTTATTCATGTGCAGGTGTTGCTTGAGTTCAAGATATGGCTGATGATGGGATCCATTGAACTAGTCTTAGGGAGAAGATGTGGTTCAACAACCAAGTTCGGGAGAAATTGTGGTTGAGTTGATCGGGAGGTCGCGCAGCATGTTTGGATCAAGAACAATGCATATGAAGGTATCGTGGACGTCGTTGTAAGGTGTTTGCACATGTGTAAGGAGTGCATGGACGTGTCTACATTGTTCCAAGGCGTGGTGAAGAGATATGGAAGTGGAGATATGGTTGAAAAGGTTCAACCGGCTGGATTTTGCGCTCATGCTGCGGCTGAGGCGGTTATGGTTTGTTTATGGAAAGTTTCGAGTTGGTTATAATAGGATTTCGTGTTAGGCATGAAGTAGAGTTGTTTTAGGAATGTTTGGGACGTTCCTAAGATGTTTGGAAGTATTAAAATTGCTTCTATCTTCGTATAGAAGATACTTGAGCAGTATTGAAAAATTACAGTTTGACTCCAAGTAGGAGTAGGAGTCCTAGTTTGAATTGGGTTGGCCTTAGGGCTGGTTATATAAGCAAGGGAGGCCAAGGCTCATGGTGTGCACGACTTTTGGCTGTTTCTCTTATGTTTTTATCAATAAAATTCGTAATTTTGAGGAGCTTTGGTGCCTTGTTCGTCCGACTTGTTTTTGTCAAGTCTTTCTCGTCGAGTTTCTGGACAGCACGACAGTGCTTCGGTGTTTTGATCATAACTCGAGTTTTACAGATCCAATTGACGTGATTCTTTTTGGGTTGTCTTCACAATTTGATTATCTATCATCTATTAAAAATTCAAGGTCATTTGATATGTATTTTCTGATATACATAAGTTTCTTTGCAGTAATGCGGATCTGGTTTTTACTCGAGTAGAACAGATTGACCCTCGTTTGATTTTTCGATCATAATATGAGTTATTTTTGATGGATTTCCGTGATTCTTGTTGTCGTGTATTCGTGACTTGATTCTCTATAATATATACCACTTTTTTCATGGTTGAACACATTTAGATCAGTCGCATACACGGTTTCTTTAACAGATGGATTTTCTGCCGAGGTTTTTTTGCTTCCGCTAAAAAGTTTAGATCTACCATTCACCCCCCTCTGGTTGCTTTTCACGTGATCTTAGATCCTACAAAGGGGAAGCTCGCCCCCCGATTTATTGGACCCTATGCTATCTCCGAGAATTGCGGACCAGTGGCGTATAGACTGGAACTCCCGGCATCTCTTGCGTGTGTTCATGACGTGTTCCATGTTTCACAACTCCGGAAATGTCTAAAGTATACAGCTGTTGTTTCCACTGAAGACATTGGTGAGTTGCAACCGGATTTAGCCTATGCTAATATCTGGTGGAAATTATTCATGAGAAGGCTCGAACTATGCATAATCGAATGCTGTGGTTCTATAAGATATTGTGGAGCAACCACACCGCTGAGGAAGCGACGTGGGAGAGCAAGGATTTCCTTCGCTCAAACTACCCGGAGTTCATGGCATCTCATCACGGGTAATTCCTATTACATCTTTGTTTATTCATTTGTAATCTTGGGACACGATTCTTTAAGGGGGGAGAGATGTAAAATCCCAAGGTTTTACTTGCTAGAGTGTTCTTCATATCACCACAAACCAGCTCATTTTGCGGATAAGTCATGAACACATGTACATAGAAAGTAATCACCATTAAGAAGTTGATTAGAGAAAGAACTCACAAATCCAAAAGTAGCCTCCCACACATATAAACATGAGAAGCTGAGCTCACCATTAGGCCCTAAACCTTCTTAGGAGTGCTCATGCCAAGTTTCTTGCAAATTCAAACCATTTTGAGGCACTTTTTATACAATTGTACAAAGGGCTAAATTGAATGCAAATTCAAATTTCAGCCACTTTCATCACTTGGATTTTAAAGTTGACTTCATATTCAAACTCAGCATATTTTCCTTAGTTACTCCACCAATTTTCGTCCCCATTGGAGTTCATCTTGTCAGGAGCTATATTTGGATTAATTCAAAACTGAATTTGAAATTCAAATTCAAGTGTGATTTTAATTTAGCTAACCAGCTCATATTTGAGGATTTGAAATTCAATAATGACATGGTGATGAAGTCTGCCATTTAATTGTGAGTAGCTGGGGAGAAATATCAGTGGAGAAAAATGAAAATGAATTGAGGGGGTGGGACCCAGCAGTCAGCCTCACAACTCTAACACAGTCGGTTCTCTGCTTTCATCGCTGCCACCGAGCTGTGGCACGCGCGCGGCCGGCCGAAGATCGCTGCCGAGGTGCCTCCACCTCGACCCGTTTTTCTCCGCATCCTAATCCCCAGAGGAGCTTCCAAAGACGTGTCATCCCATGTGCACCGGCGTCCTACCGAGCCACAGCCTCACTCGCACGCACGCGTTCACCTCTGTTCGCACCACCCGAGTGACTCTCGGCTCTCCGTCGCCTCTGCGATACAGGACACAACTCGGACGATCACCTACAGAAAAAACATGCGCCATCCTCTCCTTGATCTTCCGGTGAACGCCTACCTTCATTTCGTTACGTAGCGAGGGAGTATTTGAGGTTTACCGATTAACCGTTCTTAGGACCGAGAGGGGAATCAAATCAAAATTCTTGGTGATCAGTCCATACTAGCTCATTATCCTTTAGTCATACATCCTAGGCCTTCCAACGAACCTCTAGGATCAACAACCGGCGAGAACCATCGACTATGGTTGCTGTTCTTCGAGTTTTCCAATCGCCGCTGTTTTTAGCTCTAGGTCGACAGTGAGGTCCTAGCTCCAGCTATTTCCATGAAAAACCGAGTTCATTTTCGTGCTCAGCATGTCACTACGGAGCTGTAGGAAGAACCTGTTCCAAAAATAAGGTCCTTATAGCTCGGGCGACATCACCGGAGTCGGAGTCGCCGCTGTCACCGTCGCGGGATAGTTTCCACCCATCTACAACCCTAGCCGACCCTGTCAGCACGTTCCCCGTGCAAACCTAGGCCCAAGCGGCAAGTTTGATCAAGCTTCAAGAAGTAGAACGGCGGGCGGCAAGCCTCGCCAGAGTGCGCCGCCGCAGGGAGCGCGGGTGTCGCAAGGAAGACCAAGGGGGGCCGGGTCCACTTGTCAACCTCTGTTTTCCAGCGGGGATCAGTTTGCGGCTGTGATCCGGTGCGGCAGTGCAGGTGAAACCTCGTGGGCTGCAGTGTGGCCGCGAGCTCAGTGGGCCAGTTTAAATAGTGGGGCCCACAACCATAGTTTAAACATTTCCAATAATTTCAGATTTTAGTTCATCTTCAAATGCCCATAACTTTTGCTAGGATGGTCCAAATTGAGTGAAACAAATTTCGTAGGATTCGGCTCTCGGAGTACTATCTAGAAAAACAAGTTTCAGTCCATGAAACTTATTATTTTTCCAGAATTAATTTCCTAAAATTAGAAATGTTGGGAATTTTATATGAAGAATTCCTTTATGGAAAAATCTGAAATTTGGCTAGGATGTTAATTTTAAAGTCCTTTTGTCACATGAAAAATTTCAGATCCATCCGAGTTCATTTAGTCCCCCTAATGGTGTGATTAATTGAACTGCCCTAAGAAAATAGAAAAATGTACAGAAACATTTTCAGAATTTTCTCAAATCTTGATTAGGGCATAACTTTCTCTTGGATTCCTCAAATTACATGAAACCAACTCCATTAGAACCATATTAAACTCTATTTTCCATAAAGTAATTGTTTGATCCATGAAAATCCCTGGAAATCGTTAGAAACTCTAGTAATGACCATTTAGACTTTTATTTGTGCAGAGCCTCAATTGAGCTTTGTTTCAAATGAAATTTGGTCAAGTCTCTGGTTAGGTTTTTACCAAGCCACATTAAAAATCTCAAAGCCAAAGGGGATGTCTACATAGAGTTATAGTTCTTTATATGTTAAATTCCACACATTTGATTTAAATTGACAAATCGATTGAATTGATCACGTGTAGTAGCTGAACGCGAGGAGACCCCGGAGATACTGGACTTCATACCTCCGGAGGAGACCCTAAACCCTGATCATCAGCAACAAGACAAGCCCTGGTTTGCATTTAACAAGTTTTATAAAGTTTTTCTTTATATTCACTTAGCTTGAAGTATGTGTGTGCATTAGGTGTAGCACTACAGGAAACGTCACACCTTACGACGGCCATGTTATTTACGACGGCTAGCTGTCGTAAGTAAATTAACTTACGACGGTCGCTTCAGGCCATCGTAAGTAAACTAACTTACGACGGCTATGGGCCCATGGCTGTCGTAAGTTAACTGACCATAGTAAGATAACCGTAACTTACGACGGCCGTAACACTATGCCATTGTAAATTACAACACCGTTGTAAACTAAGTGTAACTTACGACGGCCATAACCTAAGCCGTCGTAAGTTACGCGACCGTCGTAATTGGATGGTTTTAACCGCGGCCTCGGCCCGCGCTCGAGCTCATTTAGCACGAGCTTGCACCGCCGCTGCCGTCGTTCTGCGCCGCCCCCGCCCCGCCGCCTGAGCCGCTCCTGCCCCGCCGCCCGAGCCGGCCCCGCTCCGCCGCCCGGCGCCGCTCAAGCTTCCGGCGCTTCCCCGACCCACCCCGGCGCCGCCCCGAGCCGCCACGGCGCCGCCCCGGTGCCACCCCGGTGCCGCCCTGAGCCACCCCCGCCCCACCGCCCGAGCCGCCCCAGCTCCGCCGCCGGCGCAGCTCGAGCTGCCTCGGCGCTTCCCCGATCCGCCCCGAGCCGCCCCGACGCCACCCGAGCCGTCCCGCGCCGCCCCGAGCAGCCCCGGTGCCGCCTCCACTTTGAGGTACGTTTTGTTTATTAATTAATTTAGTTCATTTAGTCGATTTAGTAATTAATTTAGTTTATTTAGTTCATTAAGTAATTAATTTAGTTTGTTTAGTTCATTTAGTAATTAATTTAGTTTATTTAGGTCATCTAAACATTGTAAACGGGCTGAACAAAACAGTTTTGGGTCGGATTTAAACTCTGTTTTGCCTCGTTTGCGTGAAGTATGTAAAACAAATACAAATTGTACCCTATCTGCACCCGTTGAGCGTCACCCAAATCAAGCACGCGCCGCAGCCCGTAGCCGAGATGCCCTTCGTACGCCGCCGCCACCGAGCCTGCGCTGCTGCCGTCGCTGCCGAGCTGCATCGTGCCCACGCGAATGCCTGCTGTGCGCCGCGCCGCCCAACTAAGCTTCAAGCAGGCGCCATCACGGATCAAGCAGGCGCCATCTAATTAGTCTGTTGTCAGTTTATTTGTACTGTGGCTTGCTTTAACGAGTAACTTTAGCCTCTTCTCTACCTCAGCCTCCTCAGCCCAGCCGACTTTACCTTTTCTGCTGCCTCATGCATAAGGGTTACCTCCATTCCTCCACACTGCACCGCCCTCAACTTGCCCGCTCCTTCCCCCGCCGCCCTCTCCTCGCCCGTCCCTCCCCCCGTCGCGCTCTCCTCCACCGCCCCTCCCCCCGCCGGCCCTCCCAGGCTGGCTCGCCCTCTGCCCGCCCGCCCCTCCCCCCCCCCCCCCCCCCCCCGCCTCCCTCCCAGAGGCCGGCTCACCCTCTGCCCGCCCCTACCACCCCCCCCCACCGCCGACGCTTCCCTGTGCGTGGGCGCCGCCGCCTTCCCCCACCTTATGCTGGGTTGTAAGGCGACCGAACGCCTTATGTTCCAACGACGTCTCGCTTAAGCGACGCCTTAAAAACTTGGAATTAGATTACTTAATTTTGGTCTAGTTGACTATTAAGTTAGTTTAGTATTTTATTTGAAAATTTGAGTTAGTTGATTATTAAGTTAGAAAATCAACATTTTACGACGGCTGAATTTATTTATGTGGGTCAGCCGTCGTAAATTAATGTACTTACGACGCGCGAGGTAGCCGTCGTAAGTTTACTAACTTACGACGGTTGCTGGCTCTCGGCCATCGTAAATAAAAGGACCGACGGAATTTAAGTACCATTTACGACAGCTAAAACCTAAACCGTCGTAAGTAAAGAAGCCGTCGTAAATAAAGAACCCTACATCTCACGGGCCGCGCGCGTGGCCCACTCACCTGCGCGACTTGCCGACTGCCGCCGCACCGCTCCGCCTCGCCCTCGTCGAGCCGCGCCACCTCCTCCACCACACCCCGCCCTGCCGCAGCCGCCGCCGTCCCGCCCCAAGCCCCGCCCGGACGCCCCTGCTCGCGCCGAGCCCCGGCCGTGCCTCGGCCACCGCCGCTCGCCGCGCCCCGCCCTGCTGCGCCGCCCGGCCCCGCCCTGCCGTGCCGCCCCGCCGCACCCGGCCCCTGCTCACGCCGCCCGGAGCCTCTGCTCACCTCGCCGCCTGGCCCCTGCACTCCACGCTCCGAGCTCCTGCTCGCCGCGCCGCCCGGCCCCTGCTCGCCGTGTTGATTATTTGTTGATTATTTGTTGAGTTGTTGGTTATTTGTTTAATAGAATAATTAGTTGTTTAAATGGTTGAAATAGTTGATTACATGTTTAATTTGATCTTAGTTGATTAATTGTTTAATTAGTATTGTAATTGATTATTGTTTAATTAATACTTTGATTGATTGCGTGATTAGCTACTATATGTAAATAAATGGGCTTCGGCCCGGTCCGGCCTGACACGACCCATTTAGGGTCTATCACGGCCCATTTAGTGGTAATGTATTAGTCGAGACAGGCACGGAGGACGGCAAGCTCCCGCGCATGGACAGCGGGCCCCGACGGGGCGGTTTCATCTTTGACCCACTTACGACGGGGCATAAAGTACGACGGCTAACCCTAAAGGCGTCGTAAGATAATGGTAGGCCCCAGCAGGGCATAACTTAGGACGGCTGACCCACTTCTTTGTCTCTCTCTCTTTCTTTCCTTCTCTCTTGTTCATTCCACCCTCTCTTTTAAATGACTCAAAAATGAAAGATTAACGTAAACCAGAGTTGTGACGAGGGCAGTCGACTCTCAAGGACGTGAAACTAATTATTATGGAATCATTAATAAAATCCTTGAATTTTCTTTTGTCGGGAATAAGGATCTTCGAGCAGAATTCTTTGACTATGATTGGTTTGATATCAATCATGGAACTCGACTAAACCAATTTGGCATGGTGGAAGTCAAACACAACGAACGGCTACGAGGATACGATTCATTTGTTCTTGCACACCAAGTGGAGCAAGTGTATTATCTATCTTATCCATGCAAAAAACTCAAAGCTTGGTGGGTTGTACATAAGGTTAATCCTCGTGAGCGGTTATACACTCCAGGAGATGATGGTTACCATGATACTGATGAGGTTGACGAGGTTTACCAAGAAGAAGAGTTGCCAGACTCGTTTATCATCGAGTCTGGTGTAGGACTCGATGACATAGTTGGAGACGTTCAAGATGTCGAGACTTCTGATAAACGAAATCCAGTTCAGATGCTCACGAAAGAAGATCGATGGTCTGGTTTAAGGAGTAGGTTACATGATCATGACGTTGATGAATTTTGAAATTGATGATGTAACATTTTCTTCACTAACTTAACATGAATTTTGTATATAATATCTTAGCATATTTATCAATTATTCCTTGCAACAGGATGTTGTCATCAAAGGGGAGCGGGAAGAAGGGGGCACGAGGGTTCCTCAGTCCGTCACGGGACCTCTTCTCAGGTAGCTCGTCAAGTGCGAGCAGACGCTCTCAGCTGATGAGGCATCTACCAGACTTTGCGGGCCGAGCTCTGGCCTTACAGCGCACAGAGGTAAATTTCAGTTGTCAATCACGTTATTTTAAATTGCACTTATAAATAATTTATTCTCATCAATCCTTTAATTTTGCAGTCTAACTCACAGTCGTCAGATTCAGAGTCATAGGTTAGGGCGCCGCCACAGGCTAGCCAGTCCTCGGAGCCGGCTACCCTACCTTTGGAGCCGGCGAGCATGGAGCCTTCGGGCTCTATTGGTGACCAGCCTTCCGGGTCACCAGACGTGGTGCCCGAGCAGAGGCGACGGACGAGGAGGACCCACTTTGCGGCTCCTCCTCCTATTCCTCGTGAGCAGGTCACTATTCATCCAGTTGGAGACAGGTAAAAAAAATCATATACTTGGTACATATTTCATGATGTCTACAGATACTTACTGAGATAACAAATTTTGCAGATCATGGTACGATTGTTCGTTCATGAGCAAGGGACACCACAAGCAGGTTAATGGTGTCATTGGGGCTTTAGTGCGTTTGCACTATCCCGGTGTCATCGATGGTGTCCCTGCTTTGTCGTGGGACGACTATGCTCGTGTCTCGCACGAGGTGCACGGCACTCTTCAGGGGGCCGTGTGGAACGATTTTATGGTAAGTTTAAATGTTTACATTCTTCAACTCATTTAAATTGTTAATGCATATTGATTAAATGTTTGTTTTCTTAAAGCTGAGGTACTAGTTAGAGGAAATGAGCGAGAGCATGATGGAACACGTGACACTCGTGTTCCACACAAACGCTCGGAAGCTCGTGACGCAGGCGTTGTCGTACGCCCGCATACAGGCCGTTAATGAATACCAGAATCGGCATCAGCAGCAGCAGGAACGGGGTCGCTTTAGAAGGGACTCCGACACGTACTTGACAGAGGATCAATACGCAGAGGTAAGTTATAATTGTTAAAAAAACTCAATAGTTACTTATGTTAACAGTTAATGATATACTAAATATGTGCAGGTTAGTATTTCCTGGCTGGAGGGTCAACCCGACGCATACCGAGCTCTCTGTCGGTATTGGGCTAGCGATGACTTCAAAGCTAAGTCCATGAGGGCTCGAGGATGCAGAGGGTCCGACGGGAAGCACACCTATGGCGCCGATGGTCATTTGCGTTTGGCTAAACACACGGTAAGTGCATTATAAGTTTGTTTATGTGTTCATAACATATTTATCCTACTAACATGCATCTACAGGAGTGAGAGACTGGCCAGGAGCCTAGCGTGATCCAGGTTTGGAAGAGAGGTCACAGGGAAAGTGACCCGTCGCAGCCGGGGCAGTGCAGTCAGGTCGCGACCGATCGATTGGTAAGTTTTCAGAATTATTCAATTTTGTGACACCCTCATTTCTGGTTTCTGCATGTATTCATGTTTCATTTTAAAAGAAGTGGGAACAGAGAAAATATCAAAAAGATAGCCAAAAAGAGCCGAATCCAGTTCACAGAGAGCGCCGAAGACAACTTCCGCGGCTCGCTGGCTACATGGCAGGCTCGGGGCTCATCTCCGCCAAGGGGGAGAGGTCCGACCGTGTGGGACACGTGTTGCCCCTGGAGCTAGCCTCTGCGAAGAAGCACGGCCGGCCGCAGGACACGTGTCACCTTCGGAGCTAGTCACCGAGGAAATCAAAGGACCAGTCGCACGGGGATACGTGTTGATCTCGGAGCTCACCTCTGAGTGGTCCGGTTCTATTGGACACATGTCGCCACTGGAGCTTATCTCCGGGAGGTCCGACACTGTGGGACACGTGTCGACCTCGGAGCTCATCTCCGAAGAAAGGGAGATCCGGAATGGATACGTGGCACACCCAAAGCCACCTCCGGAGAGAAGAAAGGTCCGGCACTGACACGTGGCATGCGCGGAGCCACCTCCGAATAGAGGGGAGGTCCCGACCGCCAGGATACGTGGCGCACGCGGAGCTCACCTCCGAAGGAGAGGGAGGTCTCGCTCGCTTGACACACGGCACAACCGGAGCTCGTCTTTGCGGAAAAGGGGAGACCAGGCCCCGGTGGACACGTGGAGCTTCCGGAGCTCATCAACGCGAAGGTAACGAGTTGTAGAGCGGTTTTGGATTCTGTACGCGTAGAAATACCAGTACGGAGAGGAAACCAACCTGAAATTCACAATGTTACCGCACCAAATCAACTCAAGATAAGCTGTTAAGATTCAACGACAATCTGAATAGGACTCTTATTCGAAATACAATCAAATTAGGACTCTTCTTCTCCCGATTATAAATAGAACCCAGAACCTTTGGCCGAAACCAAGAACTTCTTTTCCTTCTCCGTAGCCGACGACTTAGATCCCTAGCCCCAACTCGTCGAGTAAGCCCATCGCTGGAGTTCGGTCGAGGAAGATCGCCGGAAGAGAGCCCCAATGATCTGTCTGATAAGAGAAGGACCCCAAGACCAAGAAGAACGTAAGGTAGGTCTCCAATATAACTTTACGACATCATCGTGTTTTCTTTGCACCTGTTCTTTGATTCCTTTCGAACAGAAGCTTTCTCATGGACAGATCACTTGTTGATCGGGTTGATCTAAAGACAAGATCATCGCCACGTCCACATTTGATCCGAACACCTCTGTTCATCGTAAAAATCATGCAAGCCATACAAGAACACGTACAAACTGATCTAATAAAACTGCATCATAGGATAGCACGCATATGCATCATCGCATCTAGTTAAAGTTTGTGCATGGTATTGATGGTTATGAGTCCTGTATGTACGCGATCCTGTATAGAAGGACAAGCTCAGGGAGCTGTCTACGACGAGCTGCAACAACAAGGTTTCGAGATCCAAGAGCAACCGGAACCGCAAGAACAAGGCAAGTGCCCCTTGACCATATTGATCCTATGTTTTGGGAAAACTGTTTTGTTTTGCAAAAAGGTGTGTGTGCTGAGTCAAACATAATGGGAAACCCTTTTATAGGAGTTTACTAGCTTTGTTTAAACCATCCTTGTCACCAGGGAAGTTTATGAGTCGGGTATGGTTTTTAATTTAAGCTTCGCTGAGTCCATGGGATTGGGAAGGGAGATAGATGTGTCTAGCTAACTGCACTCGTAATGATAATGAGAAACTGATGTTATTAATGAACTTGGATCAGAGGGAGATCTAGGCAAGACTGGGTTTGTGAATGAGGTAGCATGAGATGGTGGTTTTACTTGCCGTAGATCTAAGGACCGGTTCATGGGAGCACATGCCAGGATAACAGTGCCACCACAAGGCCAAGTATGGGTGCCTTAGCCGAGAAATTAGGTAAGTTGCTTGATTGTTATGGACCGTGGAAGGCGCGGGGAATGGGAGTCGAGTGAGGACTTCCCTGGGAACTGCATGGCACAAGAGGGGGCCCGTGGGTGGGAGAATTGGAAATTCTAGCCTGCCGGTGAAACCTTAGTGAGTCCATACATCTAATAGCCCCTTTGTAAAGGCTATTTTGTGATCTCTTGGCCATACACCGATGGTTGTGTACTGGTATAATGGAGGTTCCGCAGTCGCCGACGGGTGACAAAATCACAAACTTGTGGGTATAGAGGTGCAAACTCTGTAGAGTCTTAAAACTATCATGATAGCCGAGCTTACGGTCACGAGCGCCTGGCCAACTTCCATGATTAGTTGGGATGGTTATTGGATATGGTTATTGGTTATGATTTGGTTTTGGGACTGTTGAGTCCGGGAGATAAGATGGGTTGCATGACTGTTGAGTCATGACAACGAGATTGGTCTCGGTGTGAGACGAAATTGTTTTTGAGATGAAATGGTAGCGAATACGAGATGGTATTCGTGAGATGGTAGCGAATACGAGGAGGTATTCGTGAGCAAGAATGAGGTTGATTGATGTCTGGTTGTGACATGGAAGGTAATGAATATAATGGAGGTATGATTGGTATTTTAAATATATGTTGGGATTACATTCACTTAAAAATAAGTTTCTGTTTTATCATGGTTTTGATAAATAACTTTGCTTTCTGCAATGAGCCTTTTTTATACCTACCTTGTTATGAGCTACATATCATGTTTTCCCGCACTTGTTGAGTACATCATTGTACTCAAACTTGCATTATTATTTCATCATCTGCAACAGGAGAAGATTACTATGAAGACCAAATGGAGCATTAGGCGTGTGATATGTTCTCAACCTTGCCTGTGGGGATGGAGTAGAGATGGAGCCACTGCTGCCTAGAATTGCTTCCACATTAGTTAGAAGACTTCCGCTGCATAGAAATAAGACTTCCGCTGTGAGGATGAGTCCAAGACTCATGAAACATTGTAATAAACTCTGTTATCCGTGGTTATATATATTCTGAATTCAGTTTGTGGAACATATGCGTATGTGTGATGAACATCCTGGGCACACATATGCATCAGTTCTCGGTTCCGTGGTTTTCCACAGAATTGAGGGTGTCACAGATTGGTATCAGAACCACGGTTGATGGTGGGTCACACGCCTAAATAGGAAACCCAGATTGGTATCAAAAGCCACGGGTTGACGTTAGGTTACACGCTTAGATAGATCACAGATTGGTATCAGACACAGATTGGTATCAACCTGCCACGGATAGATCACACAACCTAGATAGTCACAGATTGGTAGCTAAGCCAGGCTGACCATAGGATGCAAGCCTAGGGTGCTTAGATTGGCCTTGAAACTACCTTGACATAGGATACAAGCCTAGGAGAAGCCATAGTTGGATCACAAATTTGACATCACCCTAAGTCATATAGGACCCCCCATTGAACAAAGCCTTGAATAGGAGTTGTGTGAGCCCTTGTGGTGATTGTTTGTGATTATGTGCTTAGTGTGAGTTGTGGGACGCCTCAAAGCGTTGTCCATATCCACACATAAGTAGAAAAAGTGTGAGATTCTTCGGCACTTGTTCACATCCTCATATGGGCTAATATATATAGTCCAACCCACCTTGATGCATATAGTTGAGGGGATCTACCTAACCTTCTAACCTTCTATTCTATTTCGTTCTCTCTCACGGATGGTGAGAGGAAACGCCGGCCAAAGGAACGTCCGTGACAACCAAGAGGATGGCCACGATGAAGTTCCTGTTAACCCCGGAGCTGGTGAGAACAACCTGGAATGGTTGATGGCCATGCAGAATCAACTTATGCAAACAATGATCCAAACTTTGGGTCAGTTGCAGACCAACAACAACAACCCTGTTCCGGCACCACCGCCACCACCAACGCCGGCTCATAACAGGTTGGGAGAGTTCATGAGGACTCGACCACCCACCTTTGCTCAAGCTAACGACCCCATGGAGGCCGACGACTGGTTGAAATCCATGGAGAAGAAGCTTGCCATAGTGTTGTGCAATGACCAAGAGAAGGTTCTTTTTGCGTCGCACCAACTCATGGGAGCTGCCGCTGACTGGTGGGATGCCCTATGCAACGCTCATGTCGACCCGGAGACGATCACTTGGACTGAGTTCAAAGAGAGTTTCCACTCTCATTACATCCCTGCTGGTGTAATGATGCTCAAGAGACAGGAGTTTGAAGGTCTCCGCCAAGGACAGAGAAGCGTGAATGAGTATCTCAACAAATTCACACAACTGTCCCGGTATGCCCCCGAAGATGTCAACTCGGACCAACGGAAGCAATGAGATTCAGGTTCAGCTCCTCAACAATGACTACGCGAGCTTCCAGAAGCTGGTTGACAAGGCTATAGTGGTTGAAAGCATGATCCGAGAGATCGAGCGAGAGTGCAAGAGGAGGATGCCATACCAGCCACAAGGGAGCAACGTACGACCTCGGTACATGCACCCAGTTGCACCGCGGTATGGATCGACCGCTCCTGCATACCGCCCTAGTCATCCACCACAGCAACAACCCGTTGCACAAGCACCTCGTGTGCCCTTGCCCCCTATGCCCCGACCCACCATGGGCGCTCCTGTTCAAAACCCCCGCCTCAACGTACCTGCTGCCGTAGGCAACAAGGCATGCTTTGCATGCGGGGAAACAGGACACTTCGCGAGCCAGTGCCCAAGGAGAGGCTCTGGACAGCAAGGCAACGTGCCCTAGCAGAACCCGTGACCGAATGGAGGAGACAATCAAGGAAACCGTGGACGGCAGAACTATGCTCGCGGCAATGTGAACCATGTCTCTGCTGAGGAAGCACAACAGGCTGAGGACGTCGTAATTGGTATGTTCCTTGCCAACTCCAACCCAGCCACCATCTTATTTGATACTTGAGCATCACATTCTTTCATATCATCCAAGTATGTTGCCAAGCATAATCTACCCATATCACACTTAAAGTGTGCTATGTTAGTTAATTCTCCTGGTGGAGAGATGAGGACTAATATAGTATGTCCGAAAGTAAGCCTTAAAATAAGGGGGTAGACTTCCTTGCCAACCTCATTGTCTTGGATTCCCAAGGGATTGACATAATACTCGGGATGGATTGGTTAAGCAAGCACAACGGAGTAATCCAATGTGCTGAAAGAAGCGTGCAGTTGACAAATGGGCACGGTATTCATGTCGAATTTGAGTCAACCCAACAAACAACCGAAAAGGCAACCTTGAACCACGTCGAAGGAGCAACATTGGACGGCATTCCAGTGGTTCAAGAATTCTCGGACGTGTTTCCAGAGGACCTTCCAGGTATGCCACCTGATCGGGACATTGAGTTTGCCATTGATTTGGTACCTGGAACTGCACCCATAGCAAAGAGACCCTATAGGATGCCCGTCAATGAACTAGAGGAACTCAAAAGGAAAATTCAGGAGCAGTTGGAGAAGGGTTTTATACGTCCAAGCTCGTCCCCATGGGGGAGCTCCTGTGCTCTTCATGGACAAGAAGGATGAGACCCAAAGGATGTGCGTGGACTATAGGTCTCTCAATGAGGTAACAATCAAGAACAAATACCCTCTGCCCCGAATAAATGACCTATTCGACCAAATGAAAGGAGCCCGAGTGTTCTCTAAGATTGATCTTCGGTCGGGATACTTCCAGCTGAAGATTAAGCCCTCCGATATACCCAAGACTGCCTTTCGAACACGGTATGGTTCGTATGAATATACCGTCATGTCTTTTGGGTTAACGAATGCACCCGCATACTTCATGTACCTCATGAACAAGGTTTTCATGGAGTACATGGATAAGTTCGTCGTGGTTTTCATCGACGACATTATGGTGTATTCAAAAAGTGAGGAGGAGCATGAAGAACATTTGAAATCGACCTTGCAGAAAATTCGTGAGCATCAATTGTATGCCAAGCTTAACAAGTGTCAATTTTGGCTAAAGGATATATCATTCCTTTGCTGCATTATCTCCGAGGAAGGAGTATCAGTTGATCCCGGAAAAGTGGGAGATGTTCTGAAGTGGAACCAACCGCAAAACGTGAGGGATATTCGGAGTTTTCTTGGGATGGCTGGATACTACCGACGCTTCATTAAGGACTTATCTAAGATAGCAAAGCCTATGACGGAGTTGGTAACAAAGGGAAAACCTTCCAATGGACACCAGCATGCCAAGAAAGTTTTGAGGAACTCAAGAAAAGGCTAACCACAACACCGGTTCTGGTATTGCCAGACGTGAGCAAAAGCTTTGACATATATTGTGACGCATCCAGACAAGGGCTCGTATGTGTGCTCATGCAAGAAGGACAAGTGGTAGCCTGTGCCTCACGACAATTAAAGAAGCACAAGCTTAATTATCCTACACATGACTTGGAGCTAGCAGCAGTAGTGCATGCGTTGAAGATTTGGAGACATTATATCCTTGGTCATCGATGTGAGATCTATATGGATCATAAAAGCCTCAAGTACATATTTACACAAACAGATCTAAATTTGAGGCAACGTCGATGGTTGGAACTCATCAAGGATTACGATGTTGGAATCAACTACCACCGTGGGAAGGCCAATGTAGTAGCTGATGCATTGAGCCGGAAGGGAGCATGTCACCAACTCACGATTTGGGAGCTAGCACCCGAACTACGTAAGGAGTTCAAACGGTTACACCTCAGATTCTTGAACAAGATGGAAGTGATGGAGATCCACTTTTCATTGGAGCAAGAGATAAGAGATGGCCAGGCAACGGATGAGGAGATCAAGGAGATAAAGGAAAGGATCCGACAAGGAATAGAGAAGGATTTCAAAGAAAATGAGAAGGGTACGCTTTGGCTAGGAAAAAGGATTTGCATGCCTAACATGAAGCACATCCGCGACCTGATATTAAAAGAGGCACATGATTCACCCTATTCCATACATCCCAGAAGTACCAAAATGTACAAGGACTTGAAGACTTGTTATTGGTGGAATGGTATGAAAAGGGACATAGCCGAATACGTTGCCCTATGCGATACATGCCAACGGGTGAAGGCCGAACATCAAAGACCCGCTGGATTGTTGCAACCCTTGAATATTGATTTCATTGCCGGATTGCCACGTACTCAGCCGGGTTACGACTCCATCTGGGTTATCATAGACCGATTGATGAAAACAGCCCATTTTCTCCCTGTAAGGGCCAAGTACAACGTTGCACAATTAGCCGAGTTGTACATGGATCAGATCGTGTGCCGTCATGGAGTCCCGAGGAGGATAGTCTCATATCGAGGTTCTCAGTTTACCTCTACATTCTGGAGGAAGCTGCAGAAAGCTATGGGTACACGACTGGATTTTAGCTCCGCCTATCACCCACAAAAGCTAAAAGGGAAGTTCTATAGGACGGTGATCAGACCCGCGATGCTCTATGGGGCGGAATGTTGGCCAACTAAATGGAAACATGTCCAACAAATGAGTGTCGCAGAGATGCGCATGCTACGGTGGATGTGTGGGCACACGAGAAGAGACCGAATAAAGAATGAGGCGATTCGTGATAAGGTAGGGGTGGCGCCGATTGAAGAGAAGTTAGTCCAACATCGGCTTAGGTGGTTTGTACATATCCAACGGAGACCTCCAGAAGCACCGGCTAACAGTGGGATTTTAAGAGGTAGAGAAAATATTAGGAGGGGTATAGGACGACCAAGGTTGACCTGGGAGGAGGCGGTAAAACGAGATTTGAGATATTGGAATGTATCCAGAGACTTAGCTCATGATAGGACCGCATGAAAAGTAGCAATTCATGTGCCAGAATCGTAGTCTTGTTTTTTTCTTTTTTTCTTTTCTCTTTTTCTTTTCCTTTTTTCTTATTTCTTTTCTCTTTTCTCTTTTTCCTTTTCTTTTTTCCTTTTTTTTTCTTTTTTTTTTCCTTTTTTCCCCTTGTTCTCATATCTCTTCCTCTGTTTTACTTCATTGATATTGGGTTTCATGTCTAGCCGACCCCAACAGGCTTGGGATAAAGGCTTGGTTGTTGTTGTTGTTGTTGCTATCACCCACAAACCGATGGACAAACCGAAAGGACAAACAAAATTTTGGAAGACATGTTGAGAGCTTGCGCCTTGAAACGTCGGCGTAGATGGGATAGGAGTTTACCGTACGCCGAATTTTCCTATAACAACAGCTATCAATCTAGCTTGAAGATGTCGCCTTTCGAAGCATTGTACGGTAGACGGTGTAGAACACCGCTGTTTTGGAACGAGACCGGAGAGAACCAGGTGTTTGGACCCGAAGTGCTACAAGAAGCTGAAAAGCAAGTCCAAACGATACGGGAGAACTTGAAGGCTGCTCAGTCCTGACAAAAAGGCTATGCGGATAATAGGCGAAGGAAGTTGACCTTCGAAGTAGGAGACTTCGTATACCTTAAGGTATCGCCTATCCGTGGCCAACGACGTTTCAACGTCAAAGGTAAGCTAGCACCTCGCTACATAGGACCATTTAAGATTTTAGAAAAGCGAGGAGAAGTAGCCTATCAACTAGAGCTTCCAATGCACCTCTCCAATGTACATGACGTGTTTCATGTATCCCAGCTCAAGAAGTGCTTGAGAGTACCAGAGGAGCAAGTACCGATGGATGAGCTTGAACTTCAAGAGGACCTGACTTATGCGGAACATCCTGTCCGAATTTTGGACGTAAAGGAAAGGGTCACAAGGAACAAAGTAATCCGACGGTGCAAGGTACAATGGAGCCATCACACTGAAGCTGAAGCCACATGGGACCGTGAAGAAGACATCAAGGCGGAATTTCCTCATCTATTCTCTACCAACAAATCTCGAGGGCGAGATTCAATTTAAGGGGGGTAGATTTGTGACACCCTCATTTCTGGTTTCTGCATGTATTCATGTTTCATTTTAAAAGAAGTGGGAACAGAGAAAATGTCAAAAAGATAGCCAAAAAGAGCCGAATCCAGTTCACAGAGAGCGCCGAAGTCAACTTCCACATCTCGCTGGCTACGTGGCAGGCTCGGGGCTCATCTCCGCAAAGGGGGAGAGGTCCGACCATGTGGGACACGTGTTGCCCCCGGAGCTAGCCTCTGCGAAGAAGCACGGCCGGCTGCAGGACACGTGTTACCTTCGGAGCTAGTCACCGCGGAAATCAGAGGACCAGTCACGTGGGATACGTGTCGATCTCGGAGCTCACCTCCGAGAGGTCCAGTTCTATTGGACACATGTCGCCATTGGAGCTTATCTCCGGGAGGTCCGACACTGTTGGACACGTGTCGACCTCGGAGCTCACCTCCGAAGAAAGGGAGATCCGGAATGGATACGTGGCACACCCGGAGCCACCTCCGGAGAGAAGAAAGGTCTGGCATTGACACGTGGCGTGCGCAGAGCCACCTCCGAATAGAGGGGAGGTCACGACCGCCAGGATACGTGGCGCACGCGGAGCTCACCTCCGAAGGAGATGGAGGTCTTTCTCGCTTGACACACGGCAGAACCGGAGCTCGTCTCTGCGGAAAAGGGGAGACCAGGCCCCGGTGGACATGTGGATCTTCCGGAGCTCATCACCGTGAAGGTAACGAGTTCTGAAGCGGATTTCGATTCTGTACGCTTAGAAATACCGGTACTGAGAGGAAACCGACCTGAATTCCACAATGTTACCGCACCAAATCAACTCAAGATAAGTTGTTAAGATTCAACGACAATCTGAATAGGACTCTTATTCGAAATACAATCAGATTAGGACTCTTCTTATCCCGATTATAAATAGAACCCAGAACCTTTGGCCCAAACCACGAACTTCTTTTCCAACTCCTGAGCCGATGACTTAGAGCCCTAGTCCCAACTCGCCGAGTAAGCCCATCGCCGGAGTTTGGTCGAGGAAGATCGCCGGAAGAGAGCCCCAACGATATGTCTGATCAGAGAAGGACCCCGAGACCAAGAAGAACGTAAGGTAGGTCTCCAATATCACCTTACGACATCATCGTGTTTTCTTTGCATCTGTTCTTTGATTCCTTTCGAACAGAAGCTTTCTCATGGACAGATCACTTGTTGATCGGGTTGATCTAAAGACAACATCATCGCCACGTCCACATTTGATCTGAACACCTCTGTTCATCGTAAAAATCATGCAAGTCATAAAAGAACACGTACAAAGTGATCTAATAAAACTACATCATAGGATAGCATGCATATGCATCATCGCATCTAGTTAAAGTTTGTACATGGTATTGATTGTTATGAATCCTGTATGTGCGTGATCCTGTATAGAAGGACAAGCTCAGGGAGCTGTCTACGACGAGCTGCAACAACAAGGTTTCGAGATCCAAGAGCAACCGGAACCGCAAGAACAAGGCAAGTGCCCCTTGACCATATTGATCCTATGTTTTGGGAAAACTGTTTTATTTTGCGAAAAGGTGTGTGTGCTGAGTCAAAAATAATGGGAAACCCTTTTATAGGAGTTTACTAGCTTTGGTTAAACCACCCTTGTCGCCAGGGAAGTTTATGAGTCGGGTATGGTTTTTGTTTTAAGCTTCGCTGAGTCCATGGGATTAGGAAGCGAGATAGATGTGTCTAGCTAACTGCACTCGTAATGATAATGAGAAACTGATGTTGTTAATGAACATGGATCGGAGGGAGATCTAGGCAAGACTGGGTTTGTGAATGAGGTAGCATGAGATGGTGGTTTTACTTGCCGTAGATCTAAGGACCGGTTCATGCGAGCACATGCCAGGATAACAATGCCACCACAAGGCCAAGTATGGGTGCGTCTTAGCTGAGTAATTAAGTAAGTTGCTAGATTGTTATGGACCGTGGAAGGCGTGGGGAATGGGAGTCGAGTGAGGACTGCCCTGGGAACTGCATGGCACAAGATGGGGCCCGTGGGTGGGAGAATTAGAGATTCTAGCCTGCCGGTGAAACCTTAGTGACTCCATACATCTAATAGCCCCTTTGTAAAGGCTATTTTGTGATCTCTTGGCCATACACCGATGGCTGTGTACTGGTGTAATGGAGGTTCCGCAGTCGCCGACGGGTGACGAAATCACAAACTTGTGGGTAAAGAGGTGCAAACTCTGCAGAGTCTTAAAACTATCATGATAGCCGAGCTTACGGTCACGAGCGCCTGGCCAACTTCCATGATTAGTTGGGATGGTTATTGGATATGGTTATTGGTTATGCTTTGGTTTTGGGAATGTTGAGTGCGGAAGATAAGATGGTTTGCATGACTGTTGAGTCATGGCAACGAGATTGGTCTCGGCGTGAGACGAAATTGTTTATGAGATGAAATGTTAGCGAATACGAGATGGTATTCGTGAGATGGTAGCGAATACGAGGAGGTATTCGTGAGCAAGAATGAGGTTAATTGATGTCTGGTTGTTACATGGAAGGTAATGAATATAATGGAGGTATGATTGGTATTTTAAATACATGTTGGGATTACATTCACTTAAAAATGAGTTGCTGTTTTATCATGGTTTTGATAAATAACTTTGCTTTCTGCAATGAGCCTTTTTTATACCTACGTTGTTATGAGGTACATATCATATTTTCCCGCACTTGCTGAGTACATCATTGTACTCAAACTTGCATTATTATTTCATCATCAGCAACAGGAGAAGATTACTATGAAGACCAAATGGAGCATTAGGCGTGTGATCTGTTCTCAACCTTGCCTGTGGCGATGGATTAGAGATGGAGCCACTGCTGCCTAGAATTGCTTCCGCATTAGTTAGAAGACTTCCGCTGCATAGAAATAAGACTTCCGCTGTGAGCATGAGTCCAAGACTCATGAAACATTGTAATAAACTCTGTTATTCGTGGTTATATATATTCTGAATTCAGTTTGTGGAACATATGTGTATGTGTGATGAACATCTTGGGCACACATATGAATCAGTTCTCGGTTCCATGGTTTTCCACAGAATTGAGGGCGTCACAGATTTAATTATAACTAATATTATTATTGACACACTAACACCATTTATATGGTTTTTAGGAAAAGTACGGGCAGGAAGTCGTCAAAATACATGGTGAAGGGTACGATTGGGAAAACGCGCCAATCGACCCTCAAGCCGTGTATGCAAGCGGCGGCGGGAAGGCCCATGGCCGGTGAGTTGGTTTCTTTGATTTAGGTTTTTCACTCTTCCTTCTTTTACTTATTATTTTTCTTTCTTTTGTAGGTTTGCCATTTTCAATGGAGTTGTCGACTCGAGGTCGGCGCGACCTGCGAGAGGCACTTCATCGACGCAGACTTCGTCGGTTGGGTCGTCGAGTGGCCGTCTCTCACAGAGGGACATGGAGTTCCGTGCCATGCAGGAGAGGCTGACACGGACCCAGGAGGAGCTCGACAGGACGAGGGCCATCCAGGAGTACCAAGCTAACTACATGGCCAAGATGCAGGCAGCGGTGGAGGTAAGTAATTTCAATTACTGTAGTTTACTTTCATAACATTTCAGTAATACATATGTTCTAATATTTTCCAATTATAGGCCTTAGCTCGACAGAACGGCCAACAAATCGTGATTCCTGCGTGGCAGCCGCCACAGGTGACCCCGTCACAGGAGCCCACAGCCCAGGTGCCTCCAGTACAGGTAATAAACTCTTTAATATTGTATTTTTCATCTAACATAAGGAGAGAGGGAGATGTAGAGTGGTACAGAAGGGAGAGAGGGAGTGCGAGAAAGAGAGAGAGAGTGAGAGTGAGATGGAGAGATGGAGTGTTGCAATAGAGGGAGATAGAGAGTGCGAGAGAGGGTGTGAGTGAGACTGACATAAAGAGGGGATGAATAGTACAAAGATAGGGGAACAGAGTGACAGAGAAGATGAAAAATATATAGAGAGAGGAAGAGAGTGAGAAAAAAGAGAAAGACATTGATATCTGAATCCAAACCGTCAAAACTACTCATGTGTTTTGTAGGGTTCAGCGACGGAGGCCTCTACTCCATCGCCACAGGTACCGGTTCCAAGAGAGGCGTGGAGATGATTTCTTCGGCTCCGGAGGTAGTCGAGGGGGTAGTGTGTAGCCCGTTTGTAGTTTCTGTTGTGTGTGATGCATATGAACTGTTTTATGACTGTTTACTCCTGTTTTATAACTGTTTGTTCTATGAGCTGGCCATCGAACCAGGTTAGTGCGTTTCTGTTTTTTTTAAATTACAAACATAACTTACAACAACTACATCCCAGAAGCCGTCGTAAGTTAGCTTCTGCTATTTACGACGGTCACCAGAACCGTCGTAAGTAACGTGCCTTGGGCCACCACGTGGCCTGAGCCGTTACTTACGACGGATGTGTGACGCCGTCGTAAGTTAGCTTATTTACGACATAGTAATTACCTCGGCTGTATACCGTCGTAAGTAACGAAATACCGTCGTAAGTAGCTAACTTACGATGGTTTATGACTTAATTACGACGGCCTCAGCCGTCGTAAGTCCATCGTATCCCTGTAGTGTAGGATGGATGAAACCCCTAATGCATAACCAGAATATTCCAAAAGGAGTGAGGGTAGTGTCTAAGCCATCGAGTAGATCATGCTTTGCTTAATGTTTACAGACTTCGGTACAAGTCGAGTAGTTGGAATCTACTCGCGAGTATAGGGTTTGTCACACGGGATTGGTTAGAGATGTGAGACAACTGTAGTAAGAAAAATGAGAATAGGCAGGTGCTGTAAAGGTCCCAAAAATGTGAATACAAAGAAACCTTTGTTTGCAAAAGTTGGTTTCATATGTATGAAATTTGGGACTTGTTAAAACTTCTCCACATGTGATAACCCACATGAGGGCTTTCTTCACACAAGTTCAAATGGTTATTTAAAAACTGGGAACCCAAGAGGGGTCTAGAACCAAGAGGGGAAGTTCTCATAGGTGTGAGAAACCTAAAGGCAGATTTAGAACAAATTGTTCAACTCAAAATTCAAATGAGACCAACACTATGAATTTCAAAACTGATGTGCTGCAAATCTCATTTGCAGCAGCCAAAATAAAAATCGGATTGCATATTTGAATTCCTTAGGTCAAAATTAGGCGGTATGCAAAATTTCATGAATTATTGAAATGTTTTGCAACTCATTTTCCAAAGTAGACTTTAAATGACAAAGAATTCAAATGCCTATTTGAATTTGGATGAAACTTGCCCAATTATCCAAATGCACCTCAGATTTGAACTCCTACAATCTGATTTCACCATTTGCAAATTATGGGAGATATTTAGAAAAGGGATAAGGAGGGACTGAGCTGTGGGACCCACATGTCAATGAAACAGTTTAAATTGAAAAAGATCTTCAGAGTGCAGTCTCTGTTTGCTTTCTTCAGTCAGTTCACCGAGGCAGCGCGCAGCTCCACCGGGAGACACCGAACAGCACCGAAGCCAGCTCCTCCTTGATAGCCATCACGCTGGAGAGCTGCCTGAGCACTTTTATACCCTCGGCCGTGTTCCCTTAAGCCCTCATCACTGAGACATCGCAGCTCCTTTCCTCCTCGCGCGAGAAACAGACCGAGCTGCTGCCACTGAGCTCTCGATCGATCGGCCACACAAAGAGCTCGGGTGCAAGCCTCAGCTGCTCAGCAGAACAGCACCACGGATCCTCCCACACCATCCTCGCATCATCCCTACGTGAGTTCAGCCTTCCCAAACCAAGAACGTCCAGTTTCCGCGGTGGCCGAACTCAACAGCGACGAGGTGCTCTCGTGGACAGCCCTACAGGGAGGCTTTCACGACCAAGTAAGAGGATCGTTGGATGCGCACGACATCCACGCAGCTCACCCCTGAGACTTGAGCCAAAAGCTGGATCGTTGGCGACGAATTTTGCAAAGTTTTTCCGGCCGGTGTAAACGGACCCGCGGGTAAGGATCGTTTAAATTCTCGCGCTATGATGGTTTAGAACTCTGCAAATTGCACACACAGAATATAGACTTGCGTAGCAATATTCCTTCTTCACAAACCGTAGCATGAAAACCATGGTAGAAGTCTTGCTCGGGGCTCTTCCGACGGCTACCGCGATAGGATGCATCGGGCGCACGATGAACTCAAGATTGGAGCCGTTCCCGAGCCCGTGTGCGGCCATGCCGACCTTCCCGAGCATCGACTGGTGCTATAGAGCTTGGAAACCGAAGCTTGGAGGGTTTAGAGCGTCGGGGTAACATCGCTGAACTCCTTCCGAGCCGCTGTACCGTTGGGCGCTAGGTTGGAGGCTCTACCGGCTCGGGAGGACCGCACCAGTTCGTTCCTCGAGTCGAATTAGGCACTGGCGGCGAGTTTGAGCACCGTAGCTGGCCGGACGACCGGGTTCGGGGTAGCTCCGGCGAGCTCCGGCAGCGCGGGCGCGTGGGGGCGAGAGGTAGAAGAAGGTGAAGCCGGGCCCACGTGTCAGTGACGCGTGAGGGGGAACTGGATCCTCTGTAGCGCCGTATCAGCTGTGACAGCGCGGGAAACATTCCTGTGACCCTGTGTGGCACTCTCCCGACACCAGACACGTGTCGCATGGACCCACTGGCAGATTTAAACTTTTCCCGGATTTATTCAAATCCCAGATTTTCCCCAAACTTTAGAAGAGCATAACTTTTGCTAGAAACCTTAAAATTTAGTTATTCAAATTGGGTTAGATTCAAATTGACATACTCTATCCAAATATGCAACCCAATTTGTATGAAAGTCTTTATTTAATTCTGGAAAATTCTCTAAACTTTTTAGCAAAAGAATTTTAGAGGGAGTTTGGTTTATCCAACAATCCTAAAATTTTACCAGCATATTCTTTAGGGTGTTATTAGACTCCTGTAAAAGTTTCAGCTCATTGGCAGTTGATTTGATCAGGAAAATTCATATTTGAAGTGGCTGTGTTCAAATGAATACAGAAACATCCAAAACTTGGAAATTCAGTTCTGGGCAATTCTTAGCTCAAAAAATCCTAGGAAAATTCATGCAGACTCTATGAACTATAATTGAAATTGTAGTTCACTAAGTTTGACATGAACATGGGGGTTACCTCAGAATTAATTCATCTTTGCCTAAATACTTAGAGAATTGTTCTGAACAAACCACTCAATGAACAGCGCTGATTTTTGGTCCAGATGACTTTTTTGTGACAAGTAACGCACATGAAAATTTTCAGCTCCATTGGAGCTTTGGATCACCCATGTCTTGTGTAACCTCTTTAGGTGATCAACACACAAGTGATAAATGGCACTCAACACTTGATCATAGTACTTTAACCCAACCTAAACCACTAGCACCAGTGGTATTTTAAATTCCTAAACAGAGTTCCAGTTTGTAAACTTTCATTAGATCGTATTAGCAAAAGCTTTTCAATTAAATACATATGCATGATCATATCGTGCAGCATATACGTAAAGAACGTGAGAAAGACTTGAAGTGGAGATCAAGGAGGGAGGAAAGCAAGTGATCAAGCTCCAAGTGATCGTCACTAACTGATTGTATTCTTAGTCACCTGCAAAACAGGCAAGCCCCGGTTTGCATTTGAACAGTTTATAAAGTATTTCCATTTTTAGAGATCATAGTTTTGAATCATTTGATTGCATTACGTCTAGTTGATATTGAGAGCCCCACTTGCATAACCAGAAACACCTAAGAGAGAAAGGGTAGAATAGTACCTCCTCGAGTGGATTTGGCTACACTAAATGTTAGTAAGAAAGGTCCGGTAGAAGTCGAGTAGTTGGAAGCTACTCGCGAGTTTAGTGCTGGTTTACTCGGAATGGGTTAAAATTAGAAATGATGAGGAAAGTTGACACATAAGAAATGGAGACCGGGCAGGGAGGTTTAGATGCAGCAGGCTGTGGACCATGCGTGCATAGCCCTGCCTGTGTTGGTTAAGGCCCGTCCGTGCTTGGCCCTGTTGGACAAGTTTGAGTTGTGTACCGGGCACATACTGCCTATATGGGACCCAGGAAACCGATGTACCTTGGGAGATCCATAGTGGAACTTTTCTAACTGCCTTAGGCTTTCGGCGTCTGGGTAGCAGGAGGTAACTCGCTCAAGAACATACCACTGCGGGTATGTACCTTGAGGGAGCTTGCGGACTCGGGGCAGTTAGACTGCGTCCAATGTGGAAGATCTTGGGAAAGGTGGCCGCGTACAACGTCAGTCGAGGTTGCTGCCGGCAACTCAGAGTACGGGTGTATGTGTCGTGTAGTCCGGGCATGTACTGATTTGAATCACCGTCGCTCGCGGTTATATGAGCATACTTGCCCACTGCGTCTTGACGTAGTAATAACTGAACTGGTTATCTTTTGAACTTGTTAAGTCTGTGATGTAATTTGTATTGCAACCATGATTGAATTAGAGATAGGCTCATTAAACTTTACTTTCACTTTGTGCAAGGAGCATCACAACAAAACGTTTCTTGTTTTATTGTGGAGTCGCGATGCTTTTCGCCTCAAGGTCTGCACAATGAGGCTTAAAATCTGAAAGTTAAGGATCAACTTTAGGCGAGTCCTTTATGCAAATCTAGCTAACCCAATTGCAACCGTCGTGCATGTAGAGTTTCTTGTTTAGGAGAGACGGATCAGTCTTTCTGAGCCTATGTGCTCACGCTTGCTATATAATTGGTTTTGCAGGTTAACATCAATGCTAAAAAGAAGTTTGTCCGGTGAGACTCGGAGACTTCCGAGTCATGTAACACATGGAGAACCCAGCCGCTGCTGTTGTCTTCGTGTTGCCAGCGAGAGGAGTCCGCGGGCTGGACTTCATCTCGAGTGCTCTTAGTTATTCAATGTGTGTTGTTATAGACTTCCGCTGTAGCTACTTGATGTAAATTATTTACAAAGAAAAACTTGTAAGCTTCCACTATTGTTTTATGTAATACATTATTCCTTGTATGTGTGTGCTGTTGGGTGCCGCACAACACGGCACCACCCAATGCGAGTCCCGGGCGAGTGCCCCGTCCCCGTGACTAAACAGGCGGCGTCGGGGCCGTCTCAGCGTGGTATCATAGCTGTCTCAGCGTGGTATCAGAGCCGCATAGGTAATAGAGCACGGAACAAGGATCGTATTATGACAAAAATTTAGGATACGGTGAGGAAACGGTATTAGGCCCACATAAGGACTATAGTAGTATAGTTACTTAAAGTGGCATGACTAACGTACTTGTTATAATTCTGAATTGTGATTATGTAAAGACGCACCTACACTCTGGTAAGCATTGTAAGGAACGCCACCAAAAGCGGTTCAATTTCGGTTAGCTCCCCTGACGAGGAATGTGGTTCAGGGATAGGTCTCACAGCTTGGTGTGAGACGTTAATATGGAACTCTTGAACTCTTCATGTTCCTGAGTTCATATGAAACGCTGATCCCTAGCGTGCATTAGGCAGGAAAGTGGAGACCCCATCGTGTGGTCAGTAACGCGATAGTGTGTTCTTCTGGAAATAGCCTAGAAGGACATACGCAGCACTTGCCATCGGCGTGCCCTGCAGGGCAGTAGGTGGTATCTGTTGGGTTGATAAAATTTCCAACCTTGATGACCCGTTCGCGCGCTACTCGGGTTTCCCCGTCGTGTGGTGTAAAAACGCGACAATGTACCTTGAGACGTTGCTTGACTCAAGGACGGCCCGTATGGAAACGATACGGGGCGTATGTTTTTAGTATGATATGGAACTGCCTGAAATGAGAAAACCTATGTGTGTATCATCATTGAGTGTTCTTCTGCAGGTACTAACCACGTACGTATCCCATGTAGTACACGTTTGCGAGTGACCGTTTTAGTGCCACCTAAGATACATTTATGCCGGTATAATCCGGTTAGGATTTTCTTTTGTTGAGGCTACGTAGTACCAACATGCTTCTTACGGTGCATCGACGCCGTACTAAACCTAATAACCTCTTCCCTCTGAGGAAATGAATCATGAACTAACTTTCAACTAAAAATGGAAGTTTGAAACAAATATTAGTTGCTGAACTCTTATTTTGAGCTAAGATTCCAATGAGAGGAAGACTAGGCTTCAAAGATTTCAAAAATAGAGTGCTCTGTTTTCGGTAGGAATTCTCGCTGGACTTTAACAGAGCATAACTCTTAGTATCTTGACCCAATCAAGGTGTATGATACAGTTCCGAAAGATTTTCAAGTTATCTATAACTTCTTTGTAGACCTCCAGAGCAAATTCACATGTTAAATGGGTAGAAAGTTCAGAGAAAGGTTAACTGTCCAGGACCAGGACAGCAGCGAAACCTCTCTGGACCTTTCTGTTTTTAAGCCATAACCTTCTGTAGAAAAATCCTTAAGAATCCTATGATACACCGTTGGAAAGGTAATGAATTGTGACACATTTTTGTAGTTCAAAGTTTGTTCAGATTCTTATTGTATTTGCATATACAACTGTGTTAAAATCAGCCACATACAAAGGAGATGCTGGCAAATTTTATCCAGGAATTCTGTCAACTTTGGAAAATCATAACTTTTAATCCAGAGATGATCTGAAGGCATATGAATACTCGTTGGAAAGGTACTGAGGGTAAATTTAACTTTTGTATACAGCTTGAGCTTAGAAAATGCTTTTAACAAGATCAAAATCTGGATATAGTGCATAAAGGTATGTCCTGTACAGATAGGCTGGTTTGCTATACCTACTAAGGAGTTGTGTAAACATGGATCTTGTTACTGCTTTCATAATGTTTTGACATATTCATGTTTTCACTAGTCTCACATACTGCTGAGTTCTTGTTTAACTCATTTCAACTACATTTTTTCAGTATGGTTCGTACTCGCTCTAGGAGTAGGACCGGGAGTTCTCGTCGACGCGGTGATGCTTCTATTCCACCGTCGGAACCACCATCCACGGGATGGATGGATCTTATGACTCGAGTCGTCGAGTCTAACCAAGAGAACACTAGACTACTCCAAGAAGCAACTCAAGAACACACACTCTTACTACAAGCTTTGGTACAGCAAGGCGTACTCCAGAACACGCAACAAGTCGTTCCACCTCGGAACGCTTATCTGGATTTCTTGGCGACTCAATCGCCAATCTTTACTGAAGCCACCGAACCTGTCGAAGCAGATCAATGGCTTTGTGTCATGTCAAAATTTGGAGTATTCGAGTGTGATGAAGTGCAGAAGACCAAATTTGCCGCTCAACAACTCCATGGAGCTTCTGGAAACTGGTGGGTTGATCATCTTGCAACCATTCCGGAACACCATCAAGTAACACGGAGTGAGTTTTGTGAAGCCTTTCGTACTCGTCACATACCACTAGGTATTGTCAAGGCAAAGCGGGAGGAATTTTTGGGCTTGAAGCAAGGGGACATGAGTGTCCTCGAGTATGTCCGAAGGTTTAACCTTTTGGCCCAATATGCTCCCGAATATGTGGCGAAAGAAGAGGCACAGTGTGACTTATTCTTTCATGGCCTGAGTGCCATATTACAGGAGAAGTTGGCCGTGCACAATAATGGCAGTTACACCGACATGGTCGATGTGGCTTTCATCCAAGAGAAGCCGACACTTGAGTGGCAAGCTGAGAAGAGAAAGATGAGTGAGATCGAGCAGGCCAGCACAAGTTATGTGCCTCAGAAGTACCGTTTGGTGTCTCAAACGCCACCCGGTGAAAGATGGAGGCCACCTGTACGATCAACTCCCCAGAGATTGATTGCTGGTCAAGTTCTACAACTTGCACCACCTCCACAGCCGCAGCATCAGACGGTGGTTTGTGCTCCATCGCTGCAGCAATGTGTACCTAGCCTCCAACCGCACGTCAACGAAGAGCCGGAGAGACATTCGTGTTTCACATGTAGGCGTATGGGCCATTATGCTAGGCATTGTCCGGAGGAAACTCGAGGCTGTGGATCATCATATTTACAACAATATGACCCGTACCTCAATCTGCAGACAGGAGGGCAGATAAGGGCCAGCATTCACTATACTGTGATTGATGATGTTCTGGAAGGAGAAGCTGTTTTAGCAGGGATCTTTTCTCTGAATCAGCTACCGGTTTTGGTTCTCTTTGATTCTGGTGCCACACACAACTTCATTAGCCAATCTTTTGTGGATCAACATCAGCTCCGAACAATTTTTACAAAGAGGCAATACCTCATATCTTCGCCCGGGGGCAGCAGTACCACATGTGAGGTTGTCTCCCGAGCACCTCTTTGTTTGGGGGGTAGAATATACCCTACGACTCTCATTATCCTTGAGGGTTTGAAGATCGACATCATTTTGGGGATGTCGTGGTTGAATACCAAAAGGCGATTCTTAATATCAGCTCCAGGACCATTGAACTCAACTCCCCACAGCACGGTCTTCATATATTAATTCTGGGCGTCAGACGGCAATAGATTGCAACAATGAACCACAGAGAAGCTGTTACGATAGAGGACATTCCAGTGGTACGTGAGTATCCGGATGTGTTTCCCGATGATTTACCGGGCATGCCGCCCGAGCAGGACGTTGAGTTCAAGATTGAACTTGTACCGGGAACAACACCGATATCACGAAGGCCGTACAAGATGGCACCCAATGAACTGGCAGAATTGAAGACACAACTGAATGAACTAATGAGCAAGGGCTTTATACGACCGACTTCGTCACCTTGGGGTTGTTCAGCATTGTTTGTCAAGAAGAAGGACGAAACACTTTGGCTTTGTGTTGATTATCGTCCTTTGAACGTCGTTACCATCAAGAACAAGTATTCACTACCTCGCATTGATATGCTCTTTGATCAATTAATGGGTGCGAAAGTATTTTCGAAGATGGATCTTCGGTCCGGATATCACCATTTTAAAATCCGGGCAGAAGATATTCCAAAGACGGCATTCTCAACGAGATACGGGCTGTATGAGTATCTCGTTATGTCTTTTGGTTTGACCAACACCCCGGCACACTTTATGTACCTGATGAATTCAGTGTTCATGCCGGGGTTGGATAAATTTGTCGTTGTCTTCATCGATGATATCTTGGTGTACTCCAAGTCAGAGGAAGAACATGCTGAACATCTGCATATTGTGCTACAAAGATTGCGAGACCATCAGCTCTATGCAAAATTCAGCAAGTGTGAATTCTGGATTAATCAAGTACCTTTTCTCGGACACATCATTTCAGCGGAGGGCATCGCTGTAGATACGAGTAAGATTATCGAAGTACAGAAATGGGAGTCACCAAAGTCAGTGCATGAAATCTGTTTCCTTGGTTCAGCGGGTTATTACCGGAGGTTTATTCCGGGTTTCTCCAAGATCGCTAAACCGATGACGGAATTATTGAAGAAGAATACCAGATTTGTGTGGGGTGCTGCCTGTGAACAAGCTTTCAAGACTTTAGTGAAGCATCTCACAACAGCCCCAGTTCTTGCTCAGCCAGATACGACAAGCCATTCGACGTGTATTACGATGCATCTGGCATTGGTCTTGGCTGCGTGCTGATGCAAGAAGGACGAGTGGTCGCGTATGGATCTCATTAACTTAGAAATCACGAGCAGCATTATCCAACTCATGATCTTGAGTTACTGCCGTGGTCCTTGCTTTGAAGATGTGGAGGCATTACTTGCTCGGAAATCTTGTACACCTCTACACCGACCACAAGAGCTTGAAGTAGATCTTCACTCAGATAGAATTAAACATGAGGCAACGAAGATGGCTAGAGCTCATTAAAGATTACGAACTTGAGATTCATTATCATCCAGGAAAGGCGAATGTGGTCGCCGATGCGCTCAGTCGTAAGGCGCATATCCATCACCTGAGTGTTGCTGAAAAGGATGATGAAGAACCAAGCCTCCGTGTCATCCCGTATGGAGCTCTCTATAATCTCGCTCTCATTTCCTACCATTCGAGAGGAGATCATTGAAGCTCAACAAAAAGACAAGGGTATGTTTCACATACGGCGAAGGATAGACAACGGAGAGATGAAATGCTTCTGGAAGGACGAGGATGGTACATTGTGGTTCAACAACCGGATTGTAGTACATCGGGATATGGGACTATGGAAGAAAATTTTGGATGAAGCTCATTTGTCCAAATTTTCCATTCATCCGCGCAGCAATAAAATGTACCAAGATCTCCGGAAGGAGTTTTGGTGGACACGTATGAAATGTGAAGTCGCAAAGTACGTTTCAGAATGTGATACGTGTCGAAGAGTCAAGGCCGACCATGTGAAGAAGTCAGGCCTCTTGCAACCACTGCAAGTATCGGCATGGAAGTGGGAAGACTTGAGTATGGACTTCATCGTCGGGTTGCCGATGACCTCCCACAACCATGATTCGATTTGGGTAATCGTTGATCGGTTAACCAAATCAGCACATTTCACCCCTGTGCATACAAGATATAACGCAAAGCAGTATGCTGAGCTGTACATAGCTCGGATCTTGTGCTTACATGGAGTTCCCCGTACCATTGTGTCAGATAGAGGATCGCTGTTCATAGCCCGTTTCTGGGAGCAACTACACGCATCCTTGGGAACCAAACTCATTAGAAGCTCCGCGTATCACCCTCAAACCGATGGGCAAACTGAGAGGGTGAATCGAATACTGGAAGATATGCTAAGATCATGTGCCATCCACCACGGTAAGAGCTGGGATGATCACTTACCATTGGCGGAGTTCTCGTTCAACAACGGATATCAGACGAGCATCAAAATGGCACCATATGAAGCTATATATGGCCGGAAGTGCCATACACCATTGAACTGGTGTGAGTCCGGTGAACGAGTAACGTTCGGGGTTGATCTTGTCAATGAAGCCGAAGAGAGATTTTGGATAATACAAGAGAACCTCAAAGCTGCCCAATCTCGTCAAAAAAGCTACGCGGATCAGAGGCATCGACCGCTGCATTTCGACATCGGAGAGCACGTGTATCTTCGTGTTTCTCCGATGAAAGGGATTCATCGGTTCGGGGTCAATGGGAAACTTGCTCCCTGATTCATCGGTCCATTTACCATCACGGAGATGTGCGGAACTGTAGCCTACCGGCTGGAACTACCGGCAATCCTTGCCGGTATTCACGACATATTTCACGTATCCCAGCTGCGGAAGTGTCTCAAATTTACCGCTGCTGTCCGCACCGAACACATCGACGAGTTGAAGCCGGATCTCACCTATGTCGAGCAGCCTGTACAGATTATCAACGAAAAGACCCGGATCACCCGAAACCGGACTTTGAGATTTTACAAAGTCCTGTGGAGTAATCATACCCCGGAGGAGGTGACGTGGGAAACCGAAGATTACATCCACAAGAACTATCCGGAACTTTTGCCATAAACTTTGTAATTACCTCCCGTCTCGTTCTTCGTTTGTAATCTCGGGACGAGATTTCTTTTAAGGAGGGAGGAATGTAAAGGTCCCAAAAATATGAATACAAAGAAACTCTTGTTTGCAAAAGTTGGTTTCATATGTATGAAATTTGGGACTTGTTAAAACTTTTCCACATGTGATAACCCACATGAGTGCTTTCTTCACACAAGTTCGAATGGTTATTTAAAAACTTGGAACCCAAGAGGGGTCTAAAACCAAGAGGGGAAGTTCCCATAGGTGTGAGAAAGCTAAAGGCAGATTCAGAACAAATTGTTCAACACAAAATTCAAATTAGAGCAACACTACGAATTTCAAAACTGATGTGCTACAAATCTCATTTGCAGCAGCCAAAATAAAAATCGGATTGCATATTTGAATTCCTTAGGTCAAAATTAGGGGGTATACAAAATTTCATGAATTACTGAAATGTTTTGCAACTCATTTTCCAAAGTGGACTTTAAATGACAAAGAATTCAAATACCTATTCGAATTTGGATGAAACTTGCCCAATTATCCAAATGCATCTCAGATTTGAACTCCTACAATTTGATTTCACCATTTGCAAATTTTGGGAGATATTTAGAAAAGGGATAAGGAGGGACTGATCTGTGGGACCCACATCGCAATGAAACAGTTTAAATTGAAAAAGATCTTCAGAGTGCAGTCTCTGTTTGCTTTCTTCAGTCGGTTCACCGAGCCAGCGCGCAGCTCCACCGGGTGACACCGAACAGCATCGAAGCCACCTCCTCCTTGATAGCCATCACGCTGGAGAGCTGCCTGGGCACTTTTATACCCTCATCCATGTTCCCTTAAGCCCTCATCACCGAGACATCGCAGCTCCTTTCCTCCTCGCGCGAGAAACAGACCGAGCTGCTGCCGCGGAGCTCTCGATCGATCGGCCACACCAAGAGCTTGAGTGCAAGCCTCAGATGCTCAGCAAAACAGCACCATGGATCCTCCCACACCATCCTCTCATCATCCCTACGTGAGTTCAGCCTGCCCAAACCAAGAACGTCCAGTTTCCGCGGCAGCCGAACTCAACGGCGACGAGGTGCTCTCGTTGACAGCCCTACAGGGAGGCTTTCACGGCCAAGTAAGAGGACCATTGGACGCGCACGACATCCACGCAGCTCACCCCCGAGGCTTGAGCCAAAAGGTGGATCGTCGATGACGAATTTTGCAAAGTTCTTCCGGCCGGTGTAAATGGACCCGCGGGTAAGGATCGTTTAAATTATCGCACTATGATGGTTTAGAACTCTGCAAATTGCACACACAGAATCTAGACTTGTGTAGCAATCTTTCTTCTTCACAAACCATAGCATGAAAACCATGGTAGAAGTCTTGCTCGGAGCTCTTCCTACAGCTACCGCGATTCGATGCATCGGGCGCACGATGAACTCTAGTTTGGAGCCGTTACTGAGCCCGTGTGCAGCCATGCCGACCTTCCCGAGCATCCACCAGTGCTTTAGAGCTTGGAAACCGAAGTTTGGAGGGTTTAGAGCGTCGGGTTAACGTCGCTGAACTCCTTCCAAGCCGCTGCACCATCGGGCGCTAGGTTGGAGGCTCTACCGGCTCGGGAGGACCGCACCAGTGTGTTCCTCGAGTTGAATTAGGCACTGGCGGCGAGTTTGAGCACCGGAGGTGGCCAGACAACCGGGTTCGGGGTAGCTCCGGCGAGCTCCGGCGGCGCGGGCGCGCGGGGGCGAGAGGTAGAAGAAGGTGAAGCCGGGCCCGTGGGTCAGTGACGAGTGAGGGGGGAACCGGATCCTCTGTAGTGCTGGATCAGCTGTGACAGCGCGGGAAACATTCCTGTGACCCCGTGTGGCGCTCTCCCGACACCAGACACGTGTCCCATGGACCCACTGGCAGATTTAAACTTTCCCCGGATTTATTCAAATCCCAGATTTTCCCCATACTTTAGAAGAGCATAACTTTTGCTAGGTACCTCCAAATTTAGTGATTCAAATTGGGTTAGATTCAGATTGACATACTCTATCCAAATATGCAACCCAATTTGTATGAAAGGATTTATTTAATTCTGGAAAATTCTCTAAAATTGTTTAGCAAAAGAATTTTAGAGGGAGTTTGGTTTATCCAACAATCCTCAAATTTTTCCAGGATATTATTTAGGGTGTTACAAGACCCCTGTAAAAGTTTCAGCAAATTTGGAGTTGATTTGATCAGATAAATTCAGATTTGAAGTGGCTTTGTTCAAATGAATACAGAAACAATTTCAGAGAATTTTCAAAACTTGGAAATTCAGTTCTGGGCAATTTTTAGCTCCAAAAATCCTAGGACAATTCATGCAGACTCTATGAACTATAATTGAAATTGTAGTTCACTAAGTTAGACATGACCATGGGGGTTACCTCAGAATTAATTCATTTTTGCCTAAATACTAAGAGAATTGTTCTGAATAAACCACTCAATGAACAGTGCTGATTTTTGGTCCAGATGACTTTCTTGTGACAAGGAACTCACATGAAAATTTTCAGCTCCATTGGAGCTCTGTATCACCATGTCTTGTGTAACCTCTTTAGGTGATCAACACACAAGTGATAAATGGCACTCAACACTTGATCATAGTATTTTAACCCAACCTAAACCACTAGCACCAGTGTCATTTTAAATTCTTAAACAGAGTTCTAGTTTGTAAACTGTCATTAGATCTTATTAGCAAAAGCTTTTCAATTAGATACATATGCATGATCATATCGTGTAGCATATACGTAAAGAATGTGAGAAAGACTTGAAGTGGAGATCAAGGAGGGAGGAAAGCAAGTGATCAAGCTCCAAGTGATCATCACTAATTGATTGTATTCTTAGTCACCTGCAAAACAGTCAAGGCCCGGTTTGCTTTTGAACAGTTTATAAAGTATTTCCATTTTTAGAGATTATAGTTTTAAATCGTTTGATTGCATTACGTCTAGTTGATATTGAGAACCCCACTTGCATAACCAGAAATACCTAAGAGAGAAAGGGTAGAATAGTACCTCCTCGAGTGGATTTTGCTACGCTAAATGTTAGTAGGAAAGGTCCGGTAGAAGTCGAGTAGTTGGAAGCTACTCGCGAGTTTAGGGCTGGTTTACTCGGAACGGGTTAAAATTAGAAATGATGAGGAAAGTTCACACATAAGAAATGGAGACTGGGCAGGGAGGTTTAGATGCAGCAGGCTGCGGACCGTGCGTGCATAGCCCTGCCTGTGTCGTTTAAGGCCCGTCCGTGCTTGGCCCTGTTGGACAAGTTTGAGTTGTGTACCGGGCACATACTGGCTATATGGGACCCAGGAAACCGATGTACCTTGGGAGATCCATAGTGGAACTTTTCTAACTGCCTTACGCTTTCGGCGTCAGGGTAGCAGGAGGTAACTCGCTCAAGAACATACCACTGCAGATATGTACCTTGAGGGAGCTTGCGGACTCGGGGCAGTTAGACTGCGTCCAATGTTGAAGATCTTGGGAAAGGTGGCCGCGTACAACGTCAGTCGAGGTTGCTGCCGGCAACTCAGAGTACGGGTGTACGTGTCGTGTAGTCCGGGTGTGTACTGATTCGAATCACCGTCGCTTGCGGTTATATGAGCATACTTGCCCAATGCGTCTTGACGTAGTAATAACTGAACTGGTTATCTTTTGAACTTGTTAAGGCTGTGATGTAATTTGTATTGCAACCATGAATGAATTAGAGATAGGCTCATTACTTTACTTTCGCTTTGTGCAAGGAGCATCGCAACAAATCGTTTCTTGTTTGATTGTGGAGTTGCGATGCTTTTCGGCTCAAGGTCTCCACAATGAGGCTTAAAATCTTAAAGTTAAGGATCAACTTTAGGTGAGTCCTTTATGCAAATCTAGCTAACCCAATTGCAACCGTCATGCATGTAGAGTTTCTTGTTTAGGAGAGACGGATTAGTCTCTTGCTGAGCCTATGTGGTCATGCTTTCTATATAAGTGGTTTTTCAGGTTAACATCGAAGCTAATAAGAAGGTTGTCCGGTGAGACTCGGAGACTTCCGAGTCATGTAACACATGGAGAACTCAGCCGCTGCTGTTGTCTTCGTGTTGCTAGGGAGAGGAGTCCGCGGGCTGGACTTCATCTCGAGTGCTCTTAGTTATTCGACGTGAGTTGTTATAGACTTCCGCTGTAGCTACTTGATGTAAATTATTTACAAAGAAAAACTTGTAAGCTTCTGCTATTGATTTATGTAATACATTGTTCCTTGTATGTGTGCTGTTGTGTGCCGCACAGCACGGCACACCCAATGCGAGTCCCGGGCGAGTGCCCCGTCCCCGTGACTGAACGGGTGGCGTCGGGGCCGTCTCAGCTTGGTATCAGAGATGTCTCAGGTGCTAGGATACAGCTAGAGGAAGTCTTGTGTGCATAGCCCTGTCCGTGTCGATTGAGGACCGATCCCTGTGTGGCCCCACTGAACAAGTTTGAACATACCGAAGGCATATCCAATATATGGGGTCCGATAAACTGATGTAACCTATACCTCAGGGCGTCGAGGCAAAACGCACCGATTTGTAGGTGTAGGTTGAGGGCAGCAAGGTGGAAATCCGCTAACGGGCATAGAGATGCTCCGTGTAGGGAACCTCCTGTCCGTTTGGGTGCGGCCGGTTCGACGTTTGGGCTGTTTGGTGAAAGGTTGTTCCGTATGACATCGAGTGAGCATGCTGCGCAGCTCCACGGATGGGCATACGTGACGTTCTATTCGGGTACCCCTGCAGGTGTATAACGAGTCGATTCACCGTCCCTTGCGGTTATGAGTACCGCCTGTTCACTGTGTCGTGACGTAGGTAAAATATGGAATGATGTTATTTAATATTGCTGTTATAGATAACTTGTATTGCTACATATGTGCCACCAAATATTTCTCACTAAATTTCTGATTCTTGAACCATTAATTTGTGGCTAAAAGATGAATTAAGGATGAACTTGTAGGCGTGTCCTTTTGCTGCAAACTTTCATCCTATATTCGAGTATGACTTGCATGTAGAGTTTCATGTGTAGGAGAGTCAGTTAAGACTTGCTGAGCCATCATGCTCACGGTTGCTGCTATGAATGTTTGCATGTGAGGAGTGCCCCACGGACTCCGAGTAAGAGTCCACCGACGAGGGCTACCTTCCGTCAGGGACTACGACTGCGTGGGAGCAGTACACGCCACGCTGAGGCTGAGTGCAGCTAGCGTGGGTTGTCCGTAGGGCCAGACAACTAACTTTTGCTAGTTAGATGTTGGCGTGAGTTATATAATTATCATCCGCTGTAGTAGACTCTGTAAATAGATGTAAACTGAAGGGTTGTACTACTTTTGTATAAATTCAGTATATTTCAATGTAATACTATGTTTCTTATCGTGTGTGTTGTCAGGTGTCGCATCGTGTGGCACCACCCTCCGTGATCCTGGAACTTACGGATTTTAGTCCGTCACATAGGCTAAAAAGGAAATTATAGCCGGCTAGTTCATCCCCTGTGTGAAGATTTGGTGATCTAAAAACGAATAGGGATGAAGAATTTGGAGTTCCCGTAACGGAACGTCGGTTTGTGCACGGCGGAGCGAAATTCTGAACTCGCCGGCGATGATCCATGGCTTGGCTTGCGGTTTGGGGGTGACGCAGCATGGAGCACCGGCGCTCCTATGGCCGTCCTCGCTCGGGCAGGAAAGTTCCTGTTGTGGGGTGTCTACGTGCACACCGAGCCGCCGTGAGGTAGGTCACCACGGAGAGACCTGTGCTAGGGTTTGGGAAGCCGGAGCTGGCTAGTTTTCATGCTGAGCAGGTAGAAGAGGGTCCCCCAATGCCATTTTGCAGCTCGGAGTGGAGGTATGCACACGTTTCGGCCGGGTTCCGATCGTAACTAAGGCAGAGACACTCTGTTCTCTGTGTTTGCTCACGAGGAAGAAGTAAAACGCGAGTAGCTCGGTCTGTGAAGGAGAGGTTCACGCCGAGAGCTAAAGAAACACATACACTGGTCGCCAGCACGTTGCGAGGAGCAGGATGTGGCTGCACCCGGTGGCGATCAGAGAGGGTTCACATGACACCCAGTTCTGAAAACAGAACCAAGTTAATGCATACGTGTCCCTATGATGTTCATTACACATACACATGTAATCCACAAACTGAATTCAGAATATAACCATGAATAAATAGTGTTTAAGTACTTTATTACATCAACTCATTGTCTCACTCATGAATCTCTAACTTATTCTTGCAGCGGAAGTCTCTAAACGACAGCGGAATATCAATAAAGGCAGTAGGCTCCATATTCAACTCCACAGGCATGTTGACGGTAGTTCGCATGCCTAGTACTCCACATGGTCCTCGAAGTACTCTACTCCTGTTGCTGATGTTTATGTGATAATGCAAGGGTAAGTACATGTCGTACTCAGCAAGTGCGGGAAAAGTATGACATGTAGCTTACAACAAGGTAGGGAATGAAAAGACTCATTGCAGCAAGCAAATTTTATTTCACAAACATGATAAAACAGCAACTATTTATAGGTGAAATTTTCCCATCATAATCAAATAGTTCAACAACATTCTCTCATCATAATTCATCATTTATCAAGCCTCTTCCAGCCATTAATCTTTCTGAAATTCATCTCATGCTCATAAATATTCATAACCATACCATAACCGAAACCGAACTCGTTTTCATGACCCAAAACAGTCCCAAAACCAAACCCAATGACCATACCATAACCATACCGAATATCCATCCCAAGTTTTCCCTCTAATCATGTGAGTCGGCCAGGTGCTTGTGACCGGAATCACGGCTATCATGATAGTTTTACACTCTGTAGAGGTGGCACCACATTACCCACAAGTTTTTGATTTCGTCACCCGTCGGCGACTGCAAAACCTCCATTATACCAATACACAACCATCGGTGTATGGACAAGAGATCACAAAATAGCCTTTACAAAGGGGCTACTAGATGTATGGACTCACTGAGGTTTCACCGGCAGGCCTGAATCACTATTCTCCCACCCACGGGCCCCCTCTTGTGCCATGCAGTTCCCAGGGCAGTCCTCCTAGACTCCCATTCCCCGCGCCATCCACGGTCCATAACAAGCTAGCAACACACCTAATTAGTCAGCTAAGCCGCACCCATATTTGGCCTTGTGGTGGCACTGTTTTCCTGGCATGTGCTGGCATGAACCGGTCCTTAGATCTACGGCAAGTAAACCACCTTCTCATTCAGCAACATCCACGAACCAAGCTTGCCTAGATCTCCCCCGATTCCATGCTCATTATCATCATCAAGTTCTCATCATTATTATTCATATGAGTGCAGTAGCTAACCATATTTTAATTCAGCTTCCCGTATCCCGTAGATTAAGCGAAGCAAAAAGGAAAATGACCATACCCGACTCATCAACTTTCCTGGCGACAAGGATGGTTAACAAAACTAGTGAACTCCTATAAAAGGGTGTCCCAACAAGTTGACTCAAGCATACGAGTTTTCGCAAATAAAATAGTTTCAAAACATGGGATCAACATGGTCAAGGGGCACTTGCCTTGTTCCCGTGGTTCTTGTTGCTCAAGCGTCTCGAAGTATTGGTGCTGTAGTTCTTCGTAGATGGCCTCTTGAGCTTGTTCTTCTACTAACGATCACGCACATACAAAATTCACAGCAATCAATCATCATGCACAAACTTTACTCAAGACGCAATGGGGTAGATGAATGCAAATCCTATAGTGCTGTTTTATTAAACCAGTTTGTATGTTTTCTTGCATGTTTTAATGGGCTTTCATTGGGTTTTATGATGAACAAGGGTGCTGGGATCAAGTGTGGACGTGGTGATGATCTTGACTCAAGATCTAGATCAATTCCACCGTCAAAAACCGATCAAAACACGATCTGTCCACACGAAAAAGTTTCTGTTCGAAGGGGGCGAAGAAAACGGATGCGTAGAAACAGCGGTGACATCGTAAGATGGGTAATGGAGACCTACCTCACTTCCTCCTTGGTGGCAGGGCCTTCCTTCAAGCAATGGCAGCAGCGGGGAATTTTTCTATGGATGATTAGGGCAGGACAGATCATTGGTTCTTTTCCAGCGACGGCGAGGCGCGACGGGGCTCGACGGCGGGGCTCGACGGCGGGGCTCGACGACGGGGATCGTTGGTGGGGCTCATCAGCGGGGCTCACCGGCGGGGCTCACCGGCGACCGAACTCCGGCGAGGGGGGTGCCAACTCGGCGAGTTGGAGGCTAGGGCCTCCAAGTCGCCGACTTGGGAGGGGGGAGAGGAGGGGGGCTGCGGCCAAAAGGGGGGGGTTGGGTTCTATTTATATGGGGGGGAGAGGGAAGAATCCTACTCCAATTGGAACTAAATCCTAACATACTTTTCCCCATTTGATTTGGTGTGGCAGCAATGGGGGGGAATTCCTCAAATGTGGGGAAAATTCCCCTTTTGGGGCAATTGGGGAATTTGGAGATTTTGGGGAGAAATTTGGGGAAATTGGAAATAGCTCATTTCAGCTATCTTTTTCCCATTCCTCACCATTTATATGTCACTTGCTCCATTTCTACATTTCCCTCTCCATTTCTATGTCCCACTCTCCATTTCTACATTGTCTTTCTCCATTTCTATGCCCCATTCTCCATTTCTATATGCCCTTCTCCATTTCTATGGTTCCTTCCTCCATTTCTATGGTTCTTTCTCCATTTCTATGGTTCTTTCTCCATTTCTATAGTTCATTCTCCATTTCTATGGTTCCTTTCTCCATTTCTATGGTTCTTTCTCCATTTCTATAGTTCTTTCTCCATTTCTATAGTTATTTCTCCATTTCTACTTCTTTTATAATGCTTCTCTACATAAAAATGTGTGCAATGCATGGGGATGAATTTTGAGGGTGTTACAAACCTACCCCCTTAAACTAAATCTCGCCCTCGAGATTCGATAGAGTAGAGAATAGAAGAGGGAATTCTGCCTTGAGGTCTTCCTCACGCTCCCATGTAGTTTCGGTTTCCGTGTGATGGCTCCATCATACCTTGCACCAACGGATCACTTTGTTCCTTGTGACCCTCTCCTTCACGTCCAAAATTTTGACGGGGTGCTCCACGTAGGTTAGATCCTCTTGAATCTCAATCTCATGCATCGGTACTTGTTCTGCTGGTACTCTTAAGCACTTCTTGAGTTGGGATACGTGAAACACGTCATGTACGTCGGAGAGGTGCGTTGGCAGCTCTAGTTGATAGGCTACTTCTCCTCGCTTGTCCAAAATCTTGAATGTCCCAATGTAGCGTGGTGCTAACTTTCCCTTGACGTTGAACCGTCGTTGGCCTCGGATAGGCGATACCTTAATATACACGAAGTCTCCCACTTCGAAGGTCAATTTTCTTCGCCTATTGTCCGCATAACCTTTTTGTCGTGACTGAGCAACCTTCAAATTTTCTCATATCGTTTGGACTTGATTCTCAGCGTCTTGCAGCACTTCGGGTCCAAACACTTGGCTCTCGCCGGTCTCATTCCAGAACAGCGGTGTTCTACACCTTCTACCATACAATGCTTCGAAAGGTGACATTTTCAAGCTGGCTTGGTAGCTGTTGTTGTATGAGTATTCAGCGTACGGCAGGCTCCTATCCCAACTACGCCCATGTTTCAAGGCACAAGCTCTCAACATGTCTTCTAAAATTTGATTTGTCCTCTCAGTTTGCCCGTCGGTTTGCGGGTGATAAGCGGAGCTGAAATTCAGTCATGTTCCCATGGCTCCATGCAGCTTCTTCCAGAACCTAGAGGTAAATTGAGAACCCCGATCTGAAACTATCCTCTTCAGAACGCCATGGCGACACACGATTTGCTCCATATACAGCTCGGCTAGTTCTGCGACGCGGTATGTGGTTCTAACAGGAAGGAAATGGGCTTTTTTTGTCAATCGGTCCACAATAACACAAATGGAGTCGTAACCAGACTGAGTACATGAATCGGACAATGAAATCCATGCTGATGTCTTCCCACTTCCACTCGGGTACTTTCAGTGGCTGCAACAGTCCAGCGGGTCTTTGATGTTTGGCCTTCACCCGTTGGCACGTGTCGCATAAGGCAACATATTCAACTATGTCCCTTTTCATACCATCCCACCAATAGCAAGTTTTCTGGTCCTTGTACATCTTTGTACAGCCGGGATGTATGGAATAAGGTGAGTCATGTGCCTCCTTTAATATCGTGTCGCGGATGTGCTTCACGTTAGGCACACAAATCCTTTTCCCTAACCAAAGCGTACCTTTCTCGTCTTCCTTGAAATCCTTTTCTATGCCTTGTCGTATTCTTTGCTTGATTTCCTCATCTGTTGCTTGGCCATCTCGTATCTCTTGTTCCAGCATTGAGTTCAGTTCTATCACCTCCATCTCGTTCAAGAACCCGAGATGTAACCGTTTGAACTCCTTACACATCTCGGGTGGCAGCTCCCGAACCATGAGTTGGTGACATGCTCCCTTTTGGCTCAACGCATCAGCTACTACATTGGCCTTTCCGGGGTGATAGTTGATTTCAACATCATAATCCTTGATGAGTTCCAACCATCGACGTTGCCTCAAATTTAGATCTGTTTGCGTGAATATATACTTGAGGCTTTTGTGATCCGTATAGATTTCACATCGGTGGCCAAAGATATAATGCCTCCAAATCTTCAAGGCATGTACCACGGCTGCAAGTTCCAAGTCATGTGTGGGGTAATTCAGCTCATGTTTCTTTAGTTGTCTCGACGCATAGGCTACCACTTGTCCTTCTTGCATGAGCACACATCCAAGCCCTTGTCTTGATGCGTCACAATATATGTCGAAGCTCTTGCTCACATCCGGCAATACCAAAACTGGCGCTGTTGTTAATCTCTTCTTGAGCTCCTCAAAGCTTTCTTGGCACGCTGGTGTCCACTGAAATGCCTTTCCCTTCATCAGCAATTCGGTCATAGGCTTCGCTATTTAGAGAAATCCTTGATGAACTGGCGGTAGTATCCAGCCATCCCAAGGAAACTCCGAATATCCCTCACATTCTGCGGTTGGTTCCACTTCAAAACATCTCCCACTTTTCTGGGATAAATCGATACTCCTCCCTGGGAGATGATGTGGCCTAGGAACGATATCTTCTTTAGCCAAAATTGACACTTGCTGAACTTGGCATACAATTGATGCTCTCGCAGTTTTTGCAATGTCAATCTCAAGTGTTCTTCATGTTCTTCCTCGCTTTTCGAATAAACCATGATGTCATCGATGAAAACTACGACAAACTTGTCCAAGTACTCCATGAAGACCTTATTCATGAGGTACATAAAGTATGCAGGTGCATTCGTTAACCAAAAGACATAACGGTATATTCATACGAACCATACCGTGTTTGAAATGCTGTCTTGGGTATATCAGAGGGCTTAATCTTCAGCTGGAAGTATCCCGACTGAAGATCAATCTTGGAGAAATTCGAGCACCTTTCATTTGGTCGAACAGGTTCTCTATACGGGGCAGCGGGTATTTATTCTTGATCGTCACCTCATTGAGAGACCTATAATCCACGCACATCCTTTGGGTCCCATCCTTCTTGTCTACGAAGACCGACGGGGCTCCCCATGGTGATGAGCTTGGGTGTATAAAACTTTTTCTAGCTGCTCCTGAATTTGCTTCTTAAGCTCCACTAGTTCATTAGCGGGCATCCTATACGGCCTTTTCGCTATAGGTGCAGTTTTGAGAGGGCCCGGCCTCCCTCACGGGGCCGTGCCGCCTCGCCCGGGGATCGCATTGGGTGGTGCCGTGTTATGCGGCACCCAACAGCACACATATAAGGAACAATGTATTACATAAATTCAAGCGGAAGCTTCCAATTGTTCTTTGTAAATAATTTACATAAAATAGCTACAGCGGAAGTCTATAAACAGCTCACGTCGAGTAACTAAGAAGCACCCGAGAAGAGGTCCAGTCCGCGGACTCCTCTCGCTAGCAACACGAAGACATGGCAGCGGCTAGGTTCTCCAAGTGTGACATGACTCGGAAGTTCCCGAGTCTCACCGGACAACCTTCTTTATAGCGTCGAGGTTTACCAGCAAAACCACTTATATAGCAAGAGTGAGCACAAAGGCTCAGCAAGACTTAACCGTCTCTCCTAAGACATGAAACTCTACATGAAAGTAACCTAGGACTTAAGCCTGTCATTTGCGAAAAGACTCGCCTATGAGTTCATCCTTAACTTTCAGATTTTAGCCATAATAGTAGTGACCTTGTGCCTAGCAACACTGGAACTCCACAATCAAACAAGAAACGCTTTATTCCAATGTTACTTGTCCCAAGGTGGAAAAATAACTTTAGTTTGCTCTATCTCTACTTCAAACAGAGTTTTCATGCAACTTAACATAATCAAAATAGCAATTATACTTTTGCAAACTGTTTCCACACAAGTTGATTACTACGTCACAACATGGGAGCAAGCGGTACCCAATAACCGCGAGGGACGGTGATTCGAATCAAAAACTACCCGGATAACTCGACACATACGCCCGCCTCTGAAGACCCACTCTGGCGTCCTTCATTACGTCGTATGTGGCAACCTTTCTCAGGACACTAAACTGTAGAACTGGACACGCCGTCTCGGGCTCATAGGTCTAACGAGACGATGTAGTATGCCTCTACAATCGAGTGAAGCTGGTACATCGGTTTCCTGGTTCCCATATATCAGTAAGCATCCGGTACACAACTCAATACTTGCTCCTGGACGCGGCATACGCATCGGTCCTTAACCGACACAGGCAGAGCTACTCGACCAAGACCTCGTCTTGTTGCTGCCTAACCCCTCTGCCCGGTCTCATCTTTAGAAATGTAACTTTAGTTTGCTTCCTATCCCATCCACACTTATGATATTCTCAACTATAGCTCGCGAGTAGATTCCAACTACTCGTCTTCTACCGGAGGCCCTAGTCTATTTAGCATGGCCTTATTCTACAGCGATGACACAATGCTACCCTTGACCTCAGGGTTCATGTTTGGTTATGCAAGTGGAGTATAAAACATCCTTGACCTAATGCACATACAAACTTTGACCCATAGTAGTGAACAAATGAAAAACTTTATAAAATAGCTTAAATGCAAACCGGGGCTTGCCTTGGTTTTGCAGGTGACTAAAGTCAGATAAGATGAAGTTAGTTGCTGATGATGACTTGAATATCAAACTCTGGCCTTCTTGCTCCTTGATTCAAGCTTCACCTTTCCTCCACTCTTCCATGTTTAAACACTACACGTTATGAATATGCATACATGTTTAATTGTAAAACTTTTGCTAACAAGTTCTAAAGACAAGTTTTAAAACTGGAACTCTGTTTAAGAATTTAAAATGAAACTGGTGCTAGTGTTTTGGGTTTGTGTTTAAGTACTAGGATCAAGTGATGAGTGGGGTTTCATCACTTGGGTGGGAATCAACTAATGAGGTTGAACAGGACATAATGATCCAAGGCTCCAATGGAGCTGGAAATTTTCTTGTGAGTTCCTTGTCACAAGAAGGCCCTCTGGACCAAAATTCAGAATAATTCACTAAGTAGATCACCCAGAATAATTCCCTAAGCATTTAGCCAAACAGGAATTAATTCTGAATAAATTTGCACTTTCATGCAAATTCAGTGAACTATAATTTCATACATAGATCAGGGAGTATGCATTAATTTTCCTAAGATTTTTGAAGCTAAGGAATGCCTAGAACTGAATTTCCAAGTTTTGGAAATTCTCTGAAAATGTTTCTGTACTCATTGGAATACAGAAACTTGAAATCAGAATTACCTCAACTAAATCAACTCCACATGAGCTGAAACTTTTACAGGAGTCTCCTAACATCCTAAAGAATATCCTGGCAAAATTTGGGGATTTTTGGATGAACCAAACTCCCTCTAAACTTCTTTTGCTGAAAAGCTTTAAAGAATTTTCCAGAATTTCCTATTGGTTTTCATGCAAATTGGGTTGCATATTTGGATAAGCTTTTCATCCTAAATCCAACCCAAATTGAATCACTAAATTTGGAGCTTTCTAGCAATAGTTATGAGGTTCTAAAGTTTGAGCTAAATCTGGAATTCAAATTAATTCGTGAAATGTTCAAACTCTGCCTGTGGGTCCACCCTACACGTGTCAGTCGCTGGAATCACGCCGCACGGGGCCACAGACCCGTTCCCGCGCTGTCACAGACTGATCCGAGGCCACAGATAATCCCACTCCATCGCAACAGAGACTGACGCATGGGCCAGCCCCCGTCTTCGTCTTCCTCCGGCTCCCGCGCGACCCCGCCGCCGGGCTCGCCGGAGACCTCGCCGGGAAGGGGTTCCGGTCCTCGGAACTCGTTGATTTTCGCTGCCACTGCATATTTTCACGCGAGGAACACGTTGGCGGCCTTACCTCCGATCGAAGATGGCCGGAACCCTAGGCGTGACGGTGACAGTGACTGCGGAATTTCCGGCGACGTCGCTAGGACGTTATACCGCATCAAACACGTCGCCGTTTGCTCGTACAGCACCACTGCACCGAGGAGAACACGGACCCAACCGCCGATCTTGCTGGAACTCGCCGGAAATATGACCTCACCGTTGGGCTAGGTCAAAATCCGGTGAAAAACAAAAAACTCGAGGAACAGTGGCTCTGCTCGATGGTTCTCGGTGGTTCTTGATCCTATGAACGCGCACGGGGGTATAGAAGGGGTATGCTACGTCGTGTGGGGAGGGGTTCGACGTGTGAGACGAATTCGCCGAGTTTCTCCCCTTGGTCATTATCGTATGTCGTCGGCAAAACTGAAATTCCGGCGAGCACGGTCCATGACACGCTGCCGGCGTTGTTGTGAAGTGAGAAGAGTTACTGGCGCACCTTTTTGCTTTTGCAACTCGATGGGAGATGCTCTGTGGTGGCCGGGCGACGTGATCTTGTCGCGGCGGCTCTCTTCGGCGCCCTGGAGGAGAAATGAGCTCGCTGTCGGGGTTTCCGTGGGGTTAGCTCCGGTTTCTTGCGTCGGCACGCTCAGTGAGATCTGGCGACGCATTGGATATGTTCAGCACGGCATGTGTCTCGTTGGTATGGCCGGGCGTCGATGAACGGCGCGAGTTCCTCCACTCGGTAGCAACTCGGCTAGGGAAGCCTGAGATAGAGTCGGTAGTGGTGGGAGGCGGCTGTGCGGGGCGACGCTCGCTCGGTGGGATCGATAAGGGCGAGGGAAACCACCTCGGGCTGCTCGGGAGCTGGCTGCGTCGTCGCCTCGGTGTCGCGTGCGTGGCGTCGGCTGTTCAGCGCCTTCGAGCGAAAAACAGAGAACCGGTTGAGTGAGTCTGAACAGGGAAAGTATTGCTTAAGTGCTAAGTCTTCCCCTCTCCTCAATGACAATTGGGTCCCACTCATCTCCTCTCCTAAATATCCAAATTTTGGCACATTGTAAACTTCAGCTATTAGGGATCCCAATTCAAAAGCCATGTGGCCATTTGACAATTTGTGCCACAGTTTCAAGTTTAAATTCAAATTTGGGTGAAATTTACAAGTCCTTTGAATATTTCTGTCAAAGCCCCTCCAAATTTGCTCAAAACTTGGCTCCCTCATAATTTGGATCTGAGGAATTCAAATATGTCCTCTGATCTTTGAGTTGGCTATTGCAAATACACTTTTTCAAACAACAGTTTGAATTTTCTCTTTTGAAAATGCCCCTCTTCTTTTTGAAGTGCACCTCTTAATTCAAACTGAATTCAAAGTTTTATTGCACATGCCAACACTTTCATGAGTAACACAAAAGTTTTTGTAAGTCCCATTTCTTGTATTAAACTGAATTTTATTCATAACTCAAGTTTTCTATTTACAAGTTTTGGGACTTTTACATTCCTCCCCCCTTAAAAGAATCTCGTCCCGAGATTCATGATTAAGGACAACGTGGAGAGGACAACTACTACATATAAGCCTCTAACAACTATGGATGATTGCACTGCAAATACTCCTCGCTTTCCCATGTAGCTTCCTCGGACGTGTGATTTTCCCATAGCACTTTGAAAAATCACAACGTTCGATTTCTTGTTTCGCGAGTCTTCTCATCAATTATCCGGGTTGGTCGCTCAACATAAGTGAGGTCCGGCTTCAAATCTGCTATGTCTCCCATGAGAATCTCCGTTGGAACTTTCACACACTTCCGCAACTGAGATATGTGGAAGACGTTATGTACTCCGGCTAATGCTGCCGGCAGCTCCAAACGGTATGCCACGGGTCCACACCTTTCAATGATGGCGAAGGGACCGATAAAACGTGGAGCTAGTTTCCCTTTCACTCCAAATCGGTGAATGCCCTTCATAGGACATACGCGGAGGTAGACGTGGTCTCCAACTTGAAAGTTCAGAGGACGACGTCTCTTATCCGCATAGCTCTTTTGCATGGATTGAGCGGCTTTAAGATTTGCTTGAATAAGTCGTACCCGCTCTTCAGCTTCATTTACGAGATCAATCCCGTAAATCACTCTCTCACCAGATTCACACCAGTTCAAGGGTGTGCGGCACTTCCAGCCGTAGAGAGCTTCATAAGGTGCCATTTTTATGCTCGTTTGATAACCGTTGTTATACGAGAACTCCGCCAACGGTAAGTGATCATCCCAGCTCTTACCGTGGTGGATGGCACGCGCCCTTAGCATATCTTCAAGGATTTGATTCACCCTCTCAGTTTGTCCATCAGTTTGAGGGTGATACGCGGAGCTTCGAATCAATTTGGTTCCCAAGGATGCGTGTAGCTGTTCCCAGAAGCGGGATACGAACAGGATCCTCTGTCGGAGACAATGGTACGGGGAACTCCATGCAAGCATAAGATTCGTGCTATGTACAACTCCGCATACTGCTTGGCGCTGTAGTTGGTATGCACCAGAAGAAACGTGCTGATTTGGTTAATCGGTCAACGATTACCCAAATCGAATCATGGTGGTGGGAGGTCATCGGCAACCCAACGATGAAATCCATACTCAAGTCTTCCAACTTCCATGCCAGTATTTATAGCGGTTGCAACAGGCCCGACTTCTTCATATGGTCGGCCTTAACTCTTCGACACGTATCACATTCTGAAACGTATTTCGCAACTTCACATTTCATACGTGTCCACCCAAACTTCTTCCGGAGGTCTTGGTACATTTTATTGCTGCCAGGATGAATAGAAAATTTGGATAAGTGAGCCTCATCCAAAATTTTCTTCCGCAGCCTCATATCACGGGGTACGACTATACGGTCCTTGAACCATAGGGTGTCTTCATCATCTAACCGGAAACATTTAATCTCCCCGTTCTTCAATCTCCTTCTGATATGGGCCATGCCCTTGTCTTTCTTTTGAGATTCCACAACCTCTTCTCTTATTGTGGGTATGAGAGCTAGATTATGTAGAGCTCCATATGGAACCAAGTAGAGACTTGGTTCTTCCTCTTCTATTGGCGTAATGGTTAGGTTATGAATATGAGACTTCCGGCTGAGTGCATCAGCAACCACATTTGCCTTGCCCGGATGATAATGAATTTCAATCTCATAGTCTTTGATCAGCTCCAACCATCGCCGTTGCCGCATATTCAACTCCTTTTGAGTGAATATGTACTTCAAGCTTTTGTGGTCGGTGTAGAGATGAACCAGATTTCCCAATAGGTAATGTCTCCACATCTTCAAAGCTAACACCATGGCAGCAAGCTCGAGATCATGAGTTGGATATTGTTGCTCATGATTCCGTAATTGCCGTGATCCATATGCGACCACGCGTCCTCCTTGCATAAGTACACAACCAAGCCCGATGTCGGACGCATCACAATAAACATCAAATGGCCTGGTTGTATCCAATTGAGCTAGAACCGGGGCTGTTTTGAGGTGTTTCACCAACGCTTGAAAAGCTTCCTCACATGGCTTGCTCCAAGCGTACTTGATGCCCTTCTTCAATAGCTCCGTCATAGGTTTGGAGATTTTTTAGAAGCTCGGGATGAACCTCCGGTAATATCCCGCCAAACCCAAGAAGCTACGAACTTCATGGACTGATGTTGGAGACTTCCACTTCATCACGTGTTCAATCTTGCTTGGATCAACAGCAATGCCTTCCGCTGAAATAATATGTCCAAGAAATGGCACTTGGTTGATCCAGAATTCACATTTACTAAACTTTGCATAGAGCTTGTGATCTCTCAGTCGTTGGAGCACAATATGCAAATGCTTAGCGTGTTCCTCTTTAGATTTGGAATAGACCAAGATGTTGTCGATGAATACCACGACGAACTGATCCAGCTCCGGCATGAACACCGAGTTCATTAGATACATAAAGTGAGCCGGAGCATTGGTCAACCCAAATGACATGACAAGATACTCATAGAGTCCGTATCTTGTCGAGAATGCTGTTTTTGGGATCTTCCGCTCGAATCTTGATTTGATGATATCCCGACCTTAAGTCCATCTTGGAGAAGACTTTAGCATCCACCAGCTGATCGAAAAGAATATCAATTCTTGGTAGCGGATACTTGTTCTTTATGGTCACAGCATTTAAAGGACGATAATCGACACATAGCCTCAGCGTCTCATCCTTCTTCTTCACAAATAAAGCTGACCAACCCCATGGTGATGAACTTGGACAAATAAACCCCTTGTCCATCAGATCCTTGAGTTGCTCCTTCAATTCTGCTAACTCACTCGGAGCCATTTTGTAGGGTCTCCGAGAGATCGGCATGGTTCCCGGTATCAACTCTATTTTGAACTCCACCTCGCGCTCAGGTGGTAAGCCTGGAAGATCTTCGGGAAACACATCCGGATATTCACGGACTACCGGAATGTCTTCTAGCTTGCAAGCCTCGGCATTACATACTTCCGGGTCTTTGGAAACCGATTTGCCGAGATACAAGGTTTGACGCCCGTGAAGTGGAGAGTCCAAGTGAACACTCCTGTTCTCGATGTCCAGAACAGCCTTATGGAAGGTCAACCATGATATTCCCAATATGGCATTGATCCCTTGGTCTTCGAGAATGATGAGGGTGGTAGGATAAATTTTTCCACCCAAACAAAGTGGTGCTCGAGAGACGACTTCATTAGTGGGTATGTCTCCACCTGGCGAATGAATAAGATAAGACCCTTTTGTAATAGTGGTGGATATCTGATCCCAGATCACCATTGCCCGGCTAATGAAGTTATGTGTTGCACCAGAGTCGAATAAAATGACAACCGGCTTGTCATTTAAGGTGAACCTGCCGGCAAGAACAGATCCTCCCTTTGGCACATCGACTGACACATAATTAACTGTCCCCACTTTGGACATATCTTTTCTTGGCTGTCCAAGATCACCCTTTGGTTCTGGAACCGCGGACATAATGTTGCTGCTCGGTTCAGTTGCTTCATTGACGTTGAGCTCGTTGTCAACATGAAGTGCGACAGCACTTGGTTCAGCTGAGAAATCGCCTTGTTCATCTTCAGCCTCTTGAGGGCAATAATATTCTAGTGCACTTCGTTGATACTGAGGTGCAAGAGAAACCTGTTGCTGCTGCGGTGGAGGTGAATAAGACCTCTGTGGAGTAGAAGAGTCATCACACTCCCAGAATGATTGCACCTCTTGTGGAATCTCTCGACCGGAAGGTGAACGGATCACCAACCGATAGTTCTGAGGCAGATGATTGTCTTCAGCCTGTGATGAGTCCCTCTCCCTCTTTTCTTTAAGATAGAGGTTGGAATAGTATTCCTGAGCGATAGCACAGCTCACAAACTCATCAAAATCCTCTTGGCTAACTTGAGCCAATTCACATCGCAGCCTAGCAGTCAGCCCTCGGTAAAAGTGATAACCCTTCATGGCTTGTGACTTCACATAGTCAGGGACATATTGAGCTAAGCGATTAAATTCTTTGGCATACTCAATAACACTCATGTCCCCTTGCTTTAGGTTCCAGAACTCATCATGACTTGTCTGCATTATGCCCACAGGGATGAAACGAGCACGGAATGCAGCTTGGAACTCCGCCTATGTGACCCGATGCCCTGCTGGTTGGACAGCAAGGTAGTCTGCCCACCATGCTCCAGCAAAGCCGTGAAGCTGCTGAGCGGCATATAGAGTCTTTGAGAATTCATCACATTGGATCAACCCAAACTTGGACTCAATGACACGTAACCAGTGATTAGCTTCACAATGGTCAGCCGCCTCAGAGAATACCGGCGGTTGTGTCGCCAAGAAGTCCAGGTACGTGCTCTGGGTTGGTATGTGATGTTGAGCTTCTCTATTTATTCCCTGCTGAACTAAAGTTTGGAGAGTTTCATTCATCTTCGCCATAATTTCAGCCAATCCGGTTGGCGATGGCTCTTGTGATGAAGTCGAGTCACTCCCACCTCGACTTGAACCTCCAATCTCCATTTGAGGATGTGTGCGTACCATACTGCACGAAACAAAATTTTGAGTCAATCAAAATTTTATCTCAGTAGTAAGTAAAGATAAGTAAAACATGAACATGTCATGAACTTCATGAAAGCATAACCACATTCATGTTTAAACAAATCTTAAGTATGCTACACTAATCAGCGGGACTACCCTGACCAGTTCACACAAACTCCAAATTTTACTCAAGTTATCAACAGATTCTTGACTTGAGTTCAATGCCAAAGTTTTAGTGAACTTCAGTATCTTTCCAACGAGCACTTATATGCTCCTTAAGGATTTTCTATAGGAAGTTATGGCTTAAAACAGAAAGATCCAGAGAGGTTTTTGGTACTGTCCTGGTTTTGAACAGTTTGCCTTCAACTGGACTTTTCACCAACTTAAATTGTGATCCTGCTCTGGAGGTCTACAAAGAAGTTGTAGAGCACTTGAAAATCTTTCCCGAACCGTATCATACACCTTAATTGGTTAAAGATTCTCAGAGTTATGCTCTGTTAAATCCAACAAGAATTTCTGCCAGAAACAGAGCACTCTGTTTTTGAAAACTTGGACGCCTAGTCATGCTCTCATTTGGATCTTAGCTCAAAATAAGAGTTCAGTAACTAATACTGGTTTCAAACTTCCATTTTTAGTTGAAAGTTAGTTCATGAATCATTTCTTCATAGGGAAGAGATTATTAAGTGGAGTACGGTGTCGATGCACCGTAAGAAACATCTCAGTACTACGTTGCCTCACCAAAGAAAATCCTAAACTGGATTACACCGGCATATTCGTTTTATCAGTGGCACTAAGACGGTCTCTCGCACACGGGTACTACACGGGATACGTACGTGGTTAGTATCTGCAGAAGAACACTCAATAGTGGTGCACTCAAAGGTTGTTTCATTTCAGGCAGTTCCATATTTGAAAGTAAATACAAATGCACGTATCATTGTCATACGGACGTCCCTGAGTTAAGCCACGACTCAAGGCACGTGATCATGTTTCAACACCACACGACGGGGAACCCGAGTATATCATGAACGGGTCGTCACGGTTGGGAATGTTATCAACCCAACGGATACCACCTACTGCCCTGCAGGGCACGCCGATGGCAAGCGCTGCGTATGTCCTCCTGGGCTACTTCCAGACGAACATACTATTGCGTTACTGACCACACGATGGGGTCTCCACTTACTTGCCTAATGCACGCTAGGGATCAGCGTTTCATATGAACTCAGGAACATGAAGAGTCCAAGAGTTTCATGTTAACATGTCACACCAAGCTGTGAGACCTATCCCTGAACGACTTTCCTCGTCAGGGGAGCTAACCGAAATTGAACCGCTTTCGGTGGCGTTCCTTACCATGCTTACCTGAGCATAGGTGCGTCGTTACAGAATCAAAATTCAGAATTATAACAAGTAAGTTAGCAATGCCACTTTGAGTAACTATACTACTATAGTCCTTATGTGTGCCTAATACCGTTTCCTCACCGTATCCTAAGTTTTTGATGTAATATGATCCTTATTCCGTGCGCTATTATCAATGCGGCTCTGATACCACGATGAGAGGGCCTGGCCCCCCTCACGGGGCCGTGCCGCCTCGCCGGGGGATCACATTGGGTGGTGCCGTGTTATGCGGCACCCAACAGCACACATATAAGGAACAATGTATTACATAATTTCAAGCGGAAGCTTCCAATTGTTCTTTGTAAATAATTTACATAAAATAGCTACAGCGGAAGTCTATAAACAGCTCACATCGAGTAACTAAGAAGCACCCGAGAAGAGGTCCAGTCCGCGGACTCCTCTCGCTAGCAACACGAAGACATGGCAGCGGCTAGGTTCTCCAAGTGTGACATGACTCGGAAGTTCCCAAGTATCACCGGACAGCCTTCTTTATAGCGTCAAGGTTTACCTGCAAAACCACTTATATAGCAAGAGTGAGCACAAAGGCTCAGCAAGACTTAACCGTCTCTCCTAAGACATGAAACTCTACATGAAAGTAACCTAGGACTTAAGCCTGTCATTTGCGAAAAGACTCGCCTACGAGTTCATCCTTAACTTTCTGATTTTAGCCATAATATTAGTGACCTTGCGCCTAGCAACATTGGAACTCCACAATCAAACAAGAAACGCTTTATTCCAATGTTACTTGTCCCAAGGTGGAAAAATAACTTTAGTTTGCTGTATCTCTACTTCAAACAGGGTTTTCATGCAACTTAACATAATCATAACAGCAATTATACTTTTGCAAACTGTTTCCACACAAGTTGATTACTACGTCACAACATGGGAGCAAGCGGTACTCAATAACCGTGAGGGACGGTGATTCGAATCAAACACTACCCGGATAACTCGACAGATACGCCCGCCTCTGAAGACCCACTCTGGCATCCTTCATTACGTCGTATGTGGCAACCTTTCTCAGGACACTAAACTGTAGAACCGGTCGCGCCGTCTCGGGCTCATAGGTCTAACGAGACGATGTGGTATGCCTCTACAATCCAGTGAACCTGGTACATCGGTTTCCTGGTTCCCATATATCAGTAAGCATCCGGTACACAACTCAATACTTGCTCCTGGATGCGGCATACGCATCGGTCCTTAACCGACACAGGCAGAGCTACTCGACCAAGACCTCGTCTTGTCGCTGCCTAACCCCTCTGCCCAGTCTCATCTTTAGAAATGTAACTTTAGTTTGCTTCCTTTCCCAACCACACTTATGATATTCTCATCTATAGCTCGCGAGTAGATTTCAACTACTCGTCTTCTACCCGAGGCCCTAGTCTATTTAGCATGGCCTTACTCTACAGCGATGACACAATGCTACCTTTGACCTCAGGGTTCATGTTTGGTTATGCAAGTGGAGTATAAAACATCCTTGACCTAATGCACATACAAACTTTGACCCATAGTAGTGAACAAATGAAAAACTTTATAAAATAGCTTAAATGCAAACCGGGGCTTGCCTTGGTTTTGCAGGTGACTAAAGTCAGATAAGATGAAGTTAGTTGCTGATGATGACTTGAATATCAAACTCTGGCCTTCTTGCTCCTTGATTCAAGCTTCACCTTTCCTCCACTCTTCCAAGTTTAAACACTACATGTTATGAATATGCATACATGTTTAATTGTAAAACTTTTGCTAACAAGTTCTAAAGACAAGTTTTAAAACTGGAACTCTGTTTAAGAATTTTAAATGAAACTGGGTGGGAATCAACTAATGAGGTTGAACAGGACATAATGATCCAGGGCTCCAATGGAGCTGGAAATTTTCTTGTGAGTTCCTTGTCACAAGAAGGCCCTATGGACCAAAGTTCAGAATAATTCACTAAGTAGATCACACAGAATAATTCCCTAAGCATTTAGCCAAACAGGAATTAATTCTGAATAAATTTGCACTTTCATGCAAATTCAAGTGAACTATAATTTCATACATAGCTCAGGGAGTATGCATGAATTTTCCTAAGATTTTTGGAGCTAAGGAATGCCTAGAACTGAATATCCAAGTTTTGGAAATTCTCTGAAAATGTTTCTGTACTCATTTGAATACAGAAACTTGAAATCAGAATTACCTCAACTAAATAAACTCCACATGAGCTGAAACTTTTACAGGAGTCTCCTAACATCCTAAAGAATATCCTGGCAAAATTTGGGGATTTTTGGATGAACCAAACTCCCTCTAAAATTCTTTTGCTGAAAAGATTTAAAGAATTTTCCAGAATTTCCTATTGGTTTTCATGCAAATTTGGTTGCATATTTTGATAGAGCTTTTCATCCTTAATCCAACCCAAATTGAATCACTAAATTTGGAGCTTCCTAGCAATAGTTATGAGGTTCTAAAGTTTGAGCTAAATCTGGAATTCAAATTAATTCGGGAAATGTTCAAACTCTGCCTGTGGGTCCACCCTACACGTGTCAGTCGCTGGAATCACGCCGCACGGGGCCACAGACCGGTTCCCGCGTTGTCGCAGACTGATCCGAGGCCACAGAAAATCCCACTCCCTCGCAACAGAGACTAACGCGTGGGCCAGCCCCCGTCTTCGTCTTCCTCCGGCTCCCGCGCGACCGCGCCGCCGGGCTCGCCGGAGACCTTGCCGGGAAGGGGTTCCGGTCCTCGGAACTCGTTGATTTTCGCCGCCACTGCATATTTTCACGCGAGGAACACGTTGCCGGCCTTACCTCCGACCGAAGATGGCCGGAACCCTAGGCACGACGGTGACAGTGACCGCGGCAATTCCGGCGACGTCGCTAGGACGTTATACCGCATCAAACACGTCGCCGTTTGCTCGTACAGCACCACTGCACCGAGGAGAACACGGACCCAACCGCCAATCTCTCTGGAACTCGCCAGAAATATGACCTCACCATCGGGCTTGGTCAAAACCCGGCGAAAATCGAAAATCTCGAGGAACAGTGGCTCTGCTCGATGGTTCTCGGTGGTTCTTGATCCTATGAACGCGCACGGGGATATAGAAGGGGTATGCTACGTTGTGTGGGGAGGGGTTCGACATGTAAGACAAATTCGCCGAGTTTCTCCCCTCGGTCATTATCGTATGTCGTCGGCAAAACTGAAATTCTGGCGAGCACGATCCATGACACGCTGCCGGTGTTGTTGTGAAGCGAGAGAGTTACTGGCGCACCTTTTTGCTTTTGCAACTCGATGGGAGATGCTCTGTGGTGGCCGGGCGACGTGATCTTGTCGCGGCGGCTCTCTTCGGCGCCGTGGAGGAGAAATGAGCTCGCTGTCGGGGTTTCCGCGGGGTTAGCTCCGGTTTCTTGCGTCGGCACGCTCAGTGAGATCTGGCGACGCAGTGGAGATGTTCAGCACGGCGTGTGTCTCGTCGGTGTGGCCGGGCGTCGATGAACGGCGCGAGTTCCTCCGCTTGGTAGCAACTCGGCTAGGGAAGCCCGAGATAGAGTCGGTAGTCGTGGGAGGCGGCTGTGTGGGGCAACGCTCACTCGGTGGGATCGATAAGGGCGAGGGAAACCGCCTCGGGCTGCTCGGGAGCTGGCTGCATCGTCACCTTGGTGTCGCGTGCGTGGCGTCGGCTGTTCAGCGCCTTCGAGCGAAAAACAGAGAACCGGTTGAGTGAGTCTGAACAGGGAAAGTATTGCTTAAGTGCTAAGTCTTCCCCTCTCCTCAATGACAATTGGGTCCCACTCATCTCCTCTCCTAAATATCCAAATTTTGGCACATTGTAAACTTCAGCTATTAGGGATCCAAATTCAAAAGCCATGTGGCCATTTGACAATTTGTGCCACAGTTTCAAGTTTAAATTCAAATTTGGGTGAAATTTACAAGTCCTTTGAATATTTGTATCAAAGCCCCTCTAAATTTTCTCAAAACTTGGCTCCCTCATAATTTGGATCTGAGGAATTCAAATATGTCCTCTGATCTTTGAGTTGTCTATTGCAAATACACTTTTTCAAACAACAGTTTGAATTTTCTCTTTTGAAAATGCCCTTCTTCTTTTTGAAGTGCACCTCTTAATTCAAACTGAATTCAAAGTTTTATTGCACATGCCAACACTTTCATGAGTAACACAAAAGTTTTTGTAAGTCCCATTTCTTGTATTAAACTCAACTTTATTCATAGCTCAAGTTTTCTATTTACGAGTTTTGGCACTTTTACAAGTTTCAGGTACTAAATCAATGGCAAATTCAATGTTCCGGTCAGGTGGCATACATGGAAGTTTTTCCGGGAACACATATGAAAATTCTTGAACCACCGGAATGCTTTCCAATGTTGCTTCTTTGATGTGGTTCAATGCTGCCTTCTCGGTTGTCGGTTGGACTGACTCGAACTCAGTACGAGTACCGTGCTCATTTGCCAACAGCACGCTCCTCTCAGCACATTGAATCACTCCGTTGTGCTTGCTTAACCAATCCATTCCAAGTATTATATCAATCTCTTGGGAATCCAAGACAATAAGGTTGGCAAGAAAGTCTACCCCCCTTATTTTAAGGTTTACTTTTGGACATACTATATTGGTCCTCATCTCTCCACCGGGAGAATTAACCAACATAGTGTGTTTCATGTGTGATATGGGCAGATTATACTTGGCATCATACTTGGATGATATGAATCAATGCGATGTTCCGGAATCAAATTAAACAGTGGCTGGGTTGGAGTTGGCAAGGAACATAGCAATCACGACGTCCTCAGCTTGTTGTGCTTCCTCAGCGGAGACATGATTCACATTGCCACGAGCGTAGTTCTGCTGCCCACGGTTACCTTGTGTAGCTCCTCCATTCAGCCGTGGGTTCTGTTTGGGCGCGTTTCTTGGTTGTCCAAGGCCTTTATTGGGGCACTGACTTGCAAAGTGTCCTACCTTTCCGCATGAAAAACATGCTTTGCTTCCCATAACAGCAGGAATGTTGGGGCGAGGCTGGTTTTGAGCATAGGCGCCTATGTTGGGACGGGGTGCAGGAGGCAAATCATACAAGGTGCTTGCATAACAGGACGTTGCTGCGGTGGCTGATTAGGGCGAGGTGGATTTGCAGGGCAGAATGTAGAACCGGACGAGCCATACTGTGGTGCAGCTGGTGGCATGAAACGGAGACGTACATTGCTCCCTTGTGGCTGGTATGGCATCTTCCTCTTGCCCTCTTGTTCGATCTCACGGATCTTGCTCTCAACCACTATAGCTTTGTCAACAAGCTTCTGGAAGTTTGCATAATCGTTGTTGAGCAGCTGAACTTGGATCTCATTGTTCAATCCTCTCATGAACAAGTATTGCTTCCTTTGATCTGAGTTGACATCTTCTGGAGCATACCTTGATAGCTGTGTGAACTTGTTGAGGTACTCATTCACGCTCTTTCTTCCTTGGCGGAGATCTTCTAACTCTTGCCTTTTAAACATCATGACTCCAGCAGGGACGTAATGAGAGTGGAAACTCTCCTTGTATTCAGCCCAACTGATAGTCTACCGGTTGACATGAGCATTGTAAAGAGCGTCTCACCAGTCAGCGGCTACTCCCATAAGTTGGTGCGATGCGAAGAGAACTTTCTCCCGATCATTGCACTGAACAATAGCAAGCTTCTTTTCCATGGACTTCAACCAATCATCAGCCTCCATGGGATCATTTGCTTGTGCAAAAGTAGGCGGCCTAGTCCTGATGAACTCTCCCAATCTGTTGTGAGCCGCCGGTGGTGGCGGTGGCGGCGGTGGGGTTGAAGGAACGGGGTTAGGATTGTCACTACAGGAATCCCGACGGCCGTCGCAAATAATCAAATTGCGACGGCTTTACTTATTTGCGACGGTTTCAGCTGTCGCTTGTTTTTCATCGCAATTAACTTTATTTGCGACAGCCGCCGTCGCAATAAACTTGTTTGCGACGGCTTAGACCGGCTGTCGCAAACAAGAGCCCGGTCCCAGCCGATGGGCCCGACTCGACAATTTGCGACGGCCAGCGGTGGCCGTTGCAAGTAAGTACTTAATTTGCGACGGCCGGCGGTGGCCGTCGCAAATTACGTAGGTTAATTTGCGACAGCTGCACACTTATTTGCGATGGTACTGTATAAAAAGCCGTCGCAAATAAGGTTTTTTATTTTTTTAAAAAAACTGAACATTCTGTCCGGCTCGATGGCCAGAAACACAATAGACATAACAGCAGATAAATAAGGAATAGAAAAATACAACATCCTCGCCGCTCGATCGATCACAACACAAAAGTCTCACATCTCATCACAAGAATACAAAAATAAGGAAGAGAGGGTCTCCGCTAGCGGCCACTTCCTCCAGAGCCGCCAACATCCTCGCCGCTGGTCAGTCCAGGCGCCGGTATAGACGGTGACGGAGTTTGAGCCTCCGTCGCCGATCCCTGCAACACATAGAAGTTGTTGGACATATTAATTTGTTTAGAACTTCGTTTTTGACTAGAATTAATTAAACAAGCTAGAATTGATCATATTAAACTTAGTTTATTTAATTTGAGTTAGATTTGCTATATGTTTGATTATGTAAGACTAAGTAAGGCTACAATACCTAAGTAAGACTACAATTTGTTTGGCATGAAAGTAAGACTAAATTTTATGAATTAAGACTAAGTAAGAACATTTTTGATTACCTGAATACCCGGAGAAACGTGCACCGGCGGCGGTAGCTCCAGTTCCGGCGGTGGAATCGGCGATGGCAGTGGAGGAAGCTGGAGGTGCAACCCCTGGACATCGCAGCCTTGAAACAAACTCTGTGGTTGCAAAAGTTGCAGGTTATTACATATTATTAAGAATGTGCTAAATTTAAATTACTTTAGCTTACCGTCATCGGCTGTCGCTGCATCTCCATCGTCTGTCACATCTGCTCCATGCAGGCTCGCTGGTAGGAGATGGTGGCCTCCATCTTCGCCCTCTGCCGCCATCACCGCCCTCTGCGCCTCCATGTCCGACTGAAACTGCTCGCGACTCTCCTGGACCTGACGGGCAAGAGTCTCCACCTGCGAGACACGGCGACTCAGGCCCGCTGACGAAGACTGTGTGGAGCTGCCTCTCGCAGGTCTCGCCGCCCTCGAGTCGACAACTCCGTCGAATATGGCAAGCCAATAAAAACAGAATCAGTAATATGGAATTGAAATATCTTTAATATTTCGAATTGGAAACGATAAAATGACTTATGAACTCACCTTCCGTGGGCTTTTCCACCTCCGGTTGCATACGGGGCTTGAGGATCGATTGGTTCATGTTCCCAATCAAAATCTGCGCCGTGTATCCTCCTAGCCTCCTCCCCGTACCTAGCCTTAAAAACAAGAAAACCGTGTAAGTTCATTAATCCATATAGTTATATTTACTATGAATGATTTCTATACTTACGAACCGCTCGGCTGCGGCCTGACTGCACTCCTGGGGCTGTGAAGGGTCCCTGTGACCTCTCTTCCAGATCTCAGTAGGAGCCGACGGCACCCCCGTCTCGCGCTCCTGTCAATACATGTTAGCACGAACAATATATTATAAGTACATAAACATAAGTTAGATACACTTACCATGCGTTTAGCTAAACGCAAGTGGTTATCTTGACCATGTTTGTGCTTCCCCTTGACCCCTCTGCACCCTCGAGCCCTCTAGGACTTAGCCTTGAACTCATTGCTAGCCCAGTACCGACAAAGGGCCTAGTATGCATCGGACCGACCCTGCAACCAGCTCACGTGGCCCTGCACATAGTTGTAGGTAGTTAAAAATATCATTGATGTATTTGCTCCATGCTTAGAAAAAATATTTACTCACCCCACGTACCTGCGCGTACTCTTCCTCCGTCAGGTGCCTCTCGCTCTCCTACCAGAAGTGTAGCACGTGGTGCTGGTTTGCCTTCAAGTGCTCGTTGACAACTTGAATACGAGCGTTCGACAAAGCTTGACGAACCACCTTCGCAGCGTTGACGTGAAACACTTTCCTCGCATCCTCCAACATGCGAGGGTCGTCCGGGTCCTCTAAAATATACCTTTCCTGTGATAAATATTGAAAGAGATGTACATTAGAAGAGTTTCAGAGTTAAAACTGGGGAAATTTATTTAACATACTTACCATAAAATCAGCCCATACGGCCTCCTGAACGTTGTCGTGCTCCTGGTGATGGGCGTGTGCGTAATCCTCCCAGGAAGTAGCAGGCACCCCGTCGATGACCCCGGGATAGTGCAAACGCACTAAGGACCCGAGGACACCGTTAACCGATCTGTGGTGTCTCTCACCGGTGAAAGACGTGTCGTACCAAGCGCTGCAAGACATTTATTAATTCATTACTTAAGTAACAAAAATAAACCAGAATTTAACACTACGATTTTATTACTTGTCTCCGACCGGACCAATCATGATACTCAGTGAAGGGACCGCAGGTCGACTGACAAAGTGAGTCCTCGTCCTCCGCGTCTGCTGGGGCACCACGTCTGGTGACCCAGAAGGCTCAGGAACAGAAGGCTGCGTCTCTGGAACAGAAGGCTCATCAGCCAAGGGCTGGCTGGCCGAGGGCTGGCTCATCGAAGGGTAGCCAAGCTCAACTGGCGCATAGCCACTGAGTCAGTCGGTGAGGACTACAACATTCAAATGATTCATAAGTAAGTTTAATTGGAAATTGAATGTGAAGAATTCATCAAAGAATACTGAAATTTACCTGTGTGGACTGCTTTGATGAAGCCCTAGAGCTGCTCCGAACGTACCCCAGTAGCTGAGAGTGTCTGCTCCCGGTCGACGAGGCACCAGCGAAAGCGTCCTCAGGTCTAGAGGGGAAGAACCCCCTCGTCGCCTCCATCATCTTACTCTTCTTGGACGCCATCCTGTTTAGTAGATAATCAGTGTCCTACTCCTTAAACATCTAAAAGATATACATAATTCATGTTACTATCTAAAAGAAAACGTTACTTGTAATCACTTTCAAAATTCATCAACATCATTATCATGTGCCCTACTCCTTAAACCAGCCCAACGATCTTCCATCGTGACCTGTTTTAATTTTCATTTTCGAATATCATCTGTCTGTACATCTTCAACATCTCCTACTAATTGATCGAGTACTTCCCCAGGCTCGACGATAAAAGTGTCTGGCAACTCTTCTTCTTGGTACACTTCTTCAACGTCTTCACTATCATGGTAACCATCATCCCTAGGAGTATATAACCGCTCACGAGGATTCACCTTATATACCACCCACCAAGCACTGAGCTTTGTGCATGGATAAGGTAGATAATACACTTGCTCCACTTGATGTGCAAGAACAAATGTATTGTAACCTCGTAGTCGGTCCTTATGTTTGACTTCCGCCATTCCAAATTGGTTTTCTCGAGTTCCATGAGTGCTATCAAACCAGTCACAGTGAAAGAAGACAACTCGAAGTGTCTTATTTCTGGTAAAAGTAAATTCAAGGATTTTGTTAATGATCCCATAATAATCGGTTACATTGCCTTGATTGTCAATTGCTCTCGTCACAACACCGGGGTTTGATGTTGCCGCGAGAGGAAGAAGAGCTTCAAAATGAGTTGTACGGAATCGAAAACCATTTGAGCTTCAAATGAGCTTCAAAGTAAAGCAGCAGTCCTGTCACGTTCGGGTAGGACGTAGGTCGTGTAGCTACCAACGGTAAAATGGAGAGGTCACTTAAAGGGGGGGGGCTTCGTCCACATTGTACCGCATAGCTGAAATATTGACATTGTGTTCATCTACAAAGTAGACACTTGAAAAGTATCCTACTTCCTTAAGAGCATATGCTTCAGCGATGCACCCTTCCACCCTTGCCCTGTTGCCAACCATTGGTTTCAGATATCATAGCGCTCTTTCAATGTGATACATCCACCTATATTGCATAGGACCGCCAACTTTAGCTTCAAATGGAAGATGGATAATTAGATGTTGCATTGGATTGAAGAAACCCGGTGGATTTTTTTCCATTTTACATAAAAGTATGAGTATCTCCTTCTCTAACTTATCCATCATCCCTGTCTTGATTTCTTTAGCACAAAGCTGTCTATAGAAATAGCTGAGCTCGGCTAAAACCTTCCACACTGCATCATCTAGATAGCCATGAAACATAACAGGTAAGAGTCTTTCCATGATAATGTGATAATCATGACTCTTTAACCCAGTGAGGTTTCCTGTGTTCACATTCATGGCTCGTTTCAGGCTAGATGCGTAACCATCTAGGAATTTCAAAGTTTTCAACCATTTCATGACTTCATTCTTTTCTTTAGATCGAAGACAGAAAGAAGCACGTGGCTTGCCACCAATTTAAGATATTTCAAGAGTTGGACGGTGACAAAGGTCTGCCAAATCTAATCTAACTTTTATATTGTCTTTCGTTTTGCTAGACATATCCATGCATGTGCTTATGATACTTTCACTCATGTTACACTCCTGATGCATCGCATCAATATTGTGTATTGGAATCAACGACTTTACATATGGTAGCTCCCAAAGTCCACATATGTGAGTCCAATTGTGTTCCACGCCATAACCTACGAAATATCCAGGGACGACCTTCATCTGGCACCAGTTTGTCCAACGTATCAGAAATTTCTGACCCGTTGAGACGTTTCGGTGGTCCTTTAGTGACAACGGTGTTCTTTCTAAAGACATGCCTCTGTTGCCTAAATATGTTATTCGAAGGCAACCAACGTCTGTGACAATTGAAGTAAGATATCTTGCCTCCATGAGTTAGTCGAAAGCAATCTGTGTCTGAAGCACATATCGGACACGTCAAACGACCGTGAGTGCTCCATCCAAAAAACATGCCGTATGGCGGCAGATCATGGATGGACCACAAATAAGCAGCTCGAAGGTTGAATTTTTGCTTCTCGTAACTATCGTACGCTTCGACTCCTGTCTACGACTCTTTCGATTCTTCAATCAGTGGTTTCAATATCACGTTGAGACGTGGCCCAGGATGATCAGGTCCAGGTACAATGAGGCTGAGGAACATGAACTTGTTATTCATACACAAAGCCAGTGGCAGGTTGTAGGGAACGACAAAGACGGGCCAACAGGAGTATGGCGTGGCATTTGTACTGAACAGTGAGAATCCTTCTGTCGCTAACCCGATGCAAACATTTCTCGTATCACGAGAGAATTCTGGATCAAAACGGTCTAGTGCCTTCCATGCATCACCGTCGGACGGATGCGTCAAGAATTCTTTGTTCTCGCGTTTACCTTCTTTGTGCCATCTCGTGTGTCTAGCAATTCTTTTTGAAAGAAACAACCGCTTCCACCGAGGTGTCACAGGTAAGTAACGAAGCTGCTTATGTGCGACATCTGTCATCACATTATCGCCATCGTCATTAACAACTTCGACATACCTCGGTTTACCACATTTCAAGCACATGTTCTCGTTGGCGTTCTCTTTCCAGAATAGCATGCAGTTGTCTGGGCACACATCGATTTTCTCATAATTCATACCAAGACCAGATATTCGGATCTTCGACTGATACATTTCTTTAGGCGCTTAGTGAGGTTGTGGAAGGATATCGCGTATCATTTTCATGATATCATTGTAGCAGTTGAGAGAAAAAAATACTTAGACTTAATTGCCATAAATTTAGTCAAAAAAGCAAGGACGGTCACATCCGTTTGTTCATGCAACGACTGTTGTTATTTCTTGAGCTCCTCGAAGAAATCGTCTGCCACCTTTGTTAGAGGATCCTCCACATTAAGAGCTTCTAGCATCTCATCCATCCTATCAACCCCCGTTATATCATCATCCTCATCCACTTCTACTATGTCTCGAGGTTTAGTCTCGTCGTGGAAGGTCCACACCTCATAACTTGGCGTGAAACCGTTTCGACATAAGTGAAATGATAGTTCCAATCTGCTCAAAAACTTGGTGTTCCGGCATTTCGTACATGGGCACCTCACCTTATCATCAGTTGACAATGAAAATGCTTGATCCAAGAATTTATCTAACTTGATGTACCACTCATCCGAGTGACCACCAGTTCTGCTCTTTCACCCAGTATACATCCAATTGCGGTCTTCACCCATGTTTGACTCTGCAGTTTAAAGCCGAAGAAATTATTGTTAATATATGCAGGATTTATCCTGCTTCGGACGAGACACAATACCTAAAGCCCAACAAAATTTTGGCAGCATAACCTCCCTTGTTTTACACTGCACCCCCAAAAATGGTGCAGTTCTTCAAGCTTTGGGGTCAACTATCCAACAACAAGGGAGGAGGCGAGGAAATAACGAAAGAGGAGGAATGAACGGGAGAAAACCACCCATCAGGGCCCGCCATCCACGCGCGGTAGCTTGTCGTAAATAATGACATATTGGGGACGAACGACGGTTACCATCGCCAATTATGGCTTGGAAACTTTATTTGCGACGGTTACCGCTCACCGGGGCCGCCGCCGCGTAGTCGTGAGCGGCCTCGGGGTGTGTGTGTCGGGCCAGGTATATCCCGTTTAGGTTGGACGTCGCAATTTATTTTACTTGCAACGGCTTTTTCTTTGGCCGTCGCAATTTATTTTACTTGCGATGGGAGGCGGGCGCGGCGGGGCGCAGCGGCGGGAGGCGGGGGAGGCGGGGTTGTGGCGGCGGGAGGCGGGAGGCGGGGGCGGCGGGAGGGAGGAGGCGAGAGGCGGGAGGCGCGTGTGGCGGTAGGCACGCGCGGCGGAAGGCAGCGCGACGGTGGCAGGAGGCGGGTGCGGCGGGGCGCAGCGGCGGGAGGCGGGGCGCAGTGGCGTGAGGGGTAGCTGGTAAGCCGTCCATCCTTAATTTATTCACGACAGGTCGGCCGTCGCAAATAATCCTAGCAGTCGCAAATCATCGCGTTTCCTGTAGTGTTGGGTCGGGCCCTAAATGGACCGTGTCGAGCCGGACCCTAAATAGCTTGTGCCAGGCTGGGCCGGCCCGACTATTTATATAATAATTTAGCACTTCATCAATCAAAGTAATATTTAAACAATTATGCTACTAATCAAATAATTAATATATAAAACTACAAATTAAACACAAAATCAACTAATTAAATGATTTGAACAACTAGTTATTCCATTGCTGAAACTAATTTAACAACTATTTAAATCGACAAATTAAACTAATGAAACTACAAATTTAACAAAAAATCAAAAACTAATCAATAATTCAATATAAAATTATTTGATATTTTATATAATGTTGTAAAAATATAAATCAGAGCGGGGGGAGGGGGTGGGCGCAAGCAAAGGAAATGGAAGCGGAATCACAAGTCCGAACTAATATCTTGCCAGACGCGGCCCTGAATCCCCCGATGTCGGCATGGTCGTCATCGTAGTGGCACGCGTCGGCCTCGGCGTCGTCGAGGGGCAGATGGACCTGCACGAGCATCAGGTAGTTGGGCTCGTTGTCAAAAGTGTGCGTGCCGACCACCATCTTCTGGACGAAGTGGTCCTTGCCGCGCCACTGCCGCCGGCCTTCGGCATCTCATTGGTCGGTCGGCTAGGGTTTGGATTTAATAGAGGGGGGAGGGTTTGGATCGGTGCTCGGGGGTGAAATGGCGGGAGGGGTGCGGTACAGTGCAGAGCAGAAGAGAAATTCAGCAAGGGACTTGGAACTATACAGCCTTGTAGGGAAGAGAGCGTGGCTGGGCCTATCGTTAACTGCTGTGTCTGGTGGCCCAAGTGTCAGCCCATGGGAACAAGCGAAATAGCAGCGTGTGATGTTGTCAGTTGTCAAGGACCATTAGATCCTCGCCGCAGCGGCGGGAGGCGGGGCGTGGTGGCGGGAGGCGGGGCCGACGGGAGGGAGGAGGCGAGGAGGCGCATGTGGCGGGAGGCGCGCGCGGCGGGAGGCGGCGCGGCGGGGCGCGGCGGGCCGGTCGTCGCAATTAACTAGGGACGACCGGCCCGCCGCGCCGCCTTTTGCCGCAAATCAAACTAATTACCAACTTAAACTATAAACACCCTAGTTAATTGTCAACATAAACTACAACTACAAAACTATAAACTAACTATAGGAAAACAAATTAATTGCCAAATTAATTACAAATTACTCTAAAACAATATTCAATTAACTCTGCTCTAACTAAATCTAACTAACAACAAGAAAAAATTTTAAAAAAATGCATGAACATAGGTTACCGAGAGGCGCCGGAGGCGGGAGGCGGGGGCAGCCGGGCGCGGGAGCCGGGAGGCAGGGGCGGCCGGGCGCTAGAGCAGGGAGGCGGCGGGTGGTCGGGCGCCAGAGCCGGAACAGGGAGGCGACGGCGATGGCGGCGGGCGCGGCGGGAGGCTGCAGGAGGCAGTGTGCACGACGGGTGGCGGCGCGCTGGGTGGTGGATGCGGGCGGACGGGCGCTGGGCGGCAGCCGGTGCGCTGCGGCCGCGGCGGCGCCGGGCGGCCGAGCGCGGGCGGACGGGCGCGGGGCGGCGGTCGGCGGCCGGTGCGCGGGCGGACGGGCACGGGGCGGCGGCGGGCGGCCGAGCGGCGGCGGGGGGTGGACGGGTGGCGGCGGACGGGCGCAGGGCGGTGGCAGTTGTGTGAACTGGGAGGTGCCGGGTCGACTATATCAGGGCCATTTGTGATGGCTTCCTTAATTGCGACGGCATTTCCTTCGGCCGTCGCAAACAAGCTTTTAATTGCGATGGTTGCTTTATTTACGATGGCCACAGGTCCGGCCGTCGCAAATAAATGCTATTTCTGATGGCTACAGTCATAGCCGTCGCAAATAAGGTACTATTTGCGACGGCTCCTGTATTTGCGACGGCCTAGGGTTAGCCGTCGCAATTTAATTTATTTGCGACGGCGTCCCGTCGCAAATAATTCTAGCCGTCGCAAATGATCAGGTTTTCTGTAGTGTGTTGTTGTTGTTGGCATGCAGCTGTCCCAACGTTTGTATCATACTTTGCATGAGCTGGTTCTGCATAGCCATCAACCATTCAAGGTTGTTTGCATCAGCCCCGGGGTTAGCATTTTCAGGAACTTCAACGTTGCCATCCCCTTGTGTTGTTGCCACGAGCGTTCCTCCTTTGACGGCTGGCATTTTCCATCACCATCTATGAGAGAGAGTAGAGTAGAATAGGAAATAGAAGTTTAGATTGATCCCCCCAACTATATGCGTCAAGGTGTATGAACTAAAGACCTTCTTTTATTAATTTCAGCCTATATGAGGATGTGAACACGTGCTGAAGCATCTCACATCTCTCCGCTATGTGTGGATGTGGGAATTCGCTGAAGCGTCCCACAACTCACATCAGCACACAAACACAAGCAATCATCACAAAAGTTCAACACCACTCTCATTCAAGCTACTCAGATCGAAACGTTCCTATTATAATTTATTCAATGGGGAAACCTAGACTTAATCGTGAGAAACGGTGCTGTTCTCACCGTGTGATGGGGTGGTCCATACATGGGCGCACGCCATGGTGAGTCTGCTGTCCATGTAGGGATAGATGACGCTGGTGCTCCGTTTGCTCCCGCGTTGGCACGAGTCTCATCTTGTTTCTCCAGCAAATACAGCTTCTTGCGAAGGTAACGGATCTCTTCTTGTGCGCTTGCGTTGCGGTTTCCTAACTCCACGAGCAACCTCTGAGACTTGTAAGCAGCTTGTGGGTTGGAAAGAGCTGTTACATGGGGTCCAATGATCTCCCTTGTGCCACTCTTCCGATACGGGTGCAGCTCAAAAGTGGTGCCCTCAAGCTGCTCATGGAAGGCGTAGCACAGTCCGGTGAGTGCTTCCCATGCAGCATCATCGATAGCATCTGCCGTTGTAGCTCTCCATGTGGGTGTGAAGTGCCAAGTGACAACCCTACCGTTAGATAGGATGGTTATCTCAGCCTTCCACTCTTCATGTCCGAGACGAGGAACTTTCTTGAGGAGATACTCTGGGTATAAGCTGCAGCAAACCAGAAATTCTTTGAGCTCCCTAGATATATGTCTTCCTTCCATTCCATCGGACCGAAATTCTTGAACTGAATGGTTGGCCCATTCATCACCTTCATTATTGGTCCCAGCAAGGGGTGGCTCCTCCACGGGTTCATCTCCTCCCATCATAGCTTCATGAGGCTCCACGGGGTGTAAGCCCGTGTGAAACTCCTCCTGAGATGCGTACCAATGCTGTTCTTGTGGATCATCCTCCATATCGTCTTTGAATGGTTCCACCTCTTCCGGGTCCTCTTCCTCATGCATATAACTATTGACTTAATCTTCATCATGAGGTTCCGTCTTCACTTCCTCCCTATATGGTCCATCGGACACCTCAATGGGGTTAAGAGCACTCCCACGTGGTGGTGGTCGAGCTCTTATGCGTGCTGTGCTCCTGGTCACCGGCATCTATAAATAAGACATGAGAAACTTTAGAGAAGGAAGAAATAACTCCCAAAACTTCAGAAACTATGGAGCAAGAAGCAAATGCGTTGCTGTCCAAAAGAAGAGAGAAGAGGGGCTGGAAATAGCACTTTGCGGTGGCTGAATTGACAAGAAAAGTGCAGCAGCAAGCAATTTCCGAAAATAACAGTTTAGAGGGGTGTGCCTATGTGTTTTAGAGTGTCCATTCTACCTAAGCTCACGTCCTACGGTCAACGTGGCTCTGATACCAATCTGTGACATCCGGTTCCGAAAATAGAACTAAGTTAATGCATATGTGTGCCCAGGATGTTCATCACACATACACATGTAATCCAGAAACTGAATTCAGAATATAACCATGAATAAAGAGTGTTTAAGTACTTTATTACATCGACTCATTGTCTCACTCATGGATCTCTAACTTATTGTTGCAGCGGAAGTCTCTAAACGACAACGGAATATCAATAAAGGCAGTAGGCTCCATCTTCAACTCCACAGGCATGTTGACGGTAGTTCGCACACCTAGTACTCCACATGGTCCTCGAAGTACTCTTCTCCTGTTGCTGATGTTTATGTGATAATGCAAGGGTGAGTACATGTCATACTCACCAAGTGCGGGAAACGTATGACATGTAGCATACAACAAGGTAGGGAATAAAAAGGCTCATTGCAGCAAGCAAATTTTATTTCACAAAATGATAACAGCAACTATTTATAGGTGAAATTTATCCCGTCATAATCAAATAGTTCAGCAACATTCTCTCATCAATTCATCATTTATCAAGCCTCTCCCAGCCATTAATCTTTCTCAAATTCATCTCATGCTCATAAATATTCATAACCATCTCATATTCATATAACCGAAACCAAACACATTTTCATGACCCAAAACAGTCCCAAAACCAAACCCAATGACCATACCATAACCATACCGAATATCCATCCCAAGTTTTCCCTCTAATCATGTGAGTTGGCCAGGTGCTTGTGACCGGAAGCATGACTATCATGATAGTTTTACACTTTGCAGAGGTGGCACCACTTTACCCACAAGTTTGTGATTTCGTCACCCGTCGGTGACTGCAAAACCTCCATTATACCAGTACACAACCATCGGTGTATGGCCAAGAGATCACAAAATAGCCTTTACAAATGAGCTACTAGATGTATGGACCCACTGAGGTTTCACCGGCAGGCTCGAATCACCATTCTCCCACCCACGGGCCCCCTCTTGTGCCATGCAGTTCCCAGGGCAGTCCTCCTCGAGTCCCATTCCCCGCGCCATCCACGGTCCATAACAATCTATCAACATACCTAATTAGTCAGCTAAGCTGCACCCATATTTGGTCTTGTGGTGGCACTGTTTTCCTGGCATGTGCTGGCATGAACCTGTCCTTAGATCTACGGCAAGTAAACCACCTTCTCATTCAGCAACATCCACGAACCAACCTTGCCTAGATCTCCACCAATTCCATCCTCATTATCATCATCAAGTTCTCATCATCATTATTCATATGAGTGCAGTAGCTAACCGTGTTTTAATTCAGCTTCCCGTATCCCGTAGATTAAGCGAAGCAAAAAGGAAAACGACCATACCCGACTCATCAACTTTCCTGGCGACAAGGATGGTTAACAAAACTAGTAAACTCCTATAAAAGGGTGTCCCATGTAACAGCTCTCTAGGATCATAGACTGTCCCCACATACCACCACTCGTCTTTTCTGCGCACTTTGTCCTCACTCGTGCGCACCCGGGAAAACTTCCCGGTGGTCACCCATCCCCAAATTCCTCTGGGCCAAGCACGCTTAACCCTGGAGTCCTTTGCAGGGGGGGGCTTCCGGAAAAGAAGGTATACCTTGATGGTATGAGTACTCTATAAATCCTATTAAGCCGGGAGTCAGGATATCACACAATCCACCCCCTTAGAAGACCGACTGTAAAAGCCCAAGAAAAGGGACTTGCAAAAACTTTTCTTCAACCCACAACACCACAGTTTTTGTTGTGGATAGATTGTGAAAAAGTGGGAAGAGCATGTAACCTCCATCAAAAGAGTGGTTAGAGGGGAAACCTACAGTTTCACAAAGTGGGAATTCTACACATATGATCACACATGAGAGGGTGATTCCAAACTGTTGCATTCAAATTCATGATTGCAGCAGCTAAAACAAGGATTAAAGTGCATACTTGGATTTCTCAGGTCCAAATTAGTGGGGAGGCAGAGTTTCAATAATTTTTGAAAAGGTTTCCTACCCATTTTTCCAAAAAGGATCCAAATATGCAAAGAATTCAAATATACATTTGAATTTGAGGGAAATTTGCCAAACCATACCAATGTAGCTCAGTTTGAGATTTCCAACATTTGAATTCATCATTTGTCAAGTTTGGAGATCTTTTGAGAGGTGGTAGAGCACTGACCAGTGGGGCCCACATGTCATTGGGTGAAATAGACTTAGCCCCCAAGTCTTCCCTCTGTTTTTCAGTCAACCGAAGACCTTCGGTCGAACAGCCAGCTGCCGCGCACGCCATCGCCCGGGAGGCCACCTCCTGATTTCCTCTCTCGCACAGGCGACCGGACAGCAGCTCGCCCCCCCTCTACGTGACCCCCTCTCCACGCAGCTGGGCCGAGCGTATTGCCTTCTTCTCCTGATCAGCAAGCGCACCGGGCTCTGCTCGTGTCACACCCGGTTTTTCCGAAGAAACAACCAAGTGAATATCACATGTATGCCAGGATCATTTTCTCATACATGTGATGACAAATAGTGAAGCATCATTTATTACAAGCTAGGTGTCGAATATAAATAAGTCTTACATCGCAAATGTCTCAATGGACACTAATGCTTCATCACAAGTAAATAAACTAGCAGCGGAATATTATTCTTTTAGGGCTCCATTACAGGCGTTGCCCGTGGGTCTCCATGAACCTAGAAACCTTCTTCGGGTCCAAAGTCTTGGTCATTATACACCACCTCATTATCTCGACCTGAGCAGCAATATAAACCAACAAAAATGCAAGGTTGAGTACCAATGGTACTCAGCAAGTGTGGAAAATTTATATCATGCATGGCTAGAACAAGGAGAGATTGAACTCATGGTTAAAGCACTACGCAATTAATACCTATCACCTTAGCTTATTAAGCACCTACATTACTACACAGGTGAAATGGTCCCAATCTCCCATCCCATCATCATAATCTAATAACCATAACATCATTTCCAATGTTAAGCTCCCCGCTTAACATCCACAACTTCCAAAAACCATCACTCCTCTATTCATGAATAAGTCCAGGCCGCTCTTAACCGTGAGCACGGCTCTCAAGACAGTTTTGACTCTGCAGAGTTTGTACCACTGTACCCACATGTAGTGATTTCATCCCCCGTTGCCGGGTGGACTAAAAGAACCTCCATTATGCCAGTGGCTACGATCCACATTCACACTTACCAGGTGTGCAGCCAGGAGATCACTACGAAGCCTTTACAAAGGGATTCCCGACGAGCGTGGGCCCACTGAGGTTTCACCCCTAACAGCATACAAGAGGCTCCAACCCCGCTGCAGTGGCCCCCTCTTGAGCCTTGCGGTTCATATGGTAGTCCAGCTGACACCTACTCCCCGCACCATCCAACACACCCATACTACGCCGGGGATACACCTAATTAATTGGCCAAGCTGCCCATCTCAGCATGTGGTTGGCACTGTAAAGCCAGGTTACATGCTCCATGAACCGGTCCTTAGGATCCAGGCAAGTACTAAACACAAACCCAAGTCTCGTGCACACAGCACACAACCAAAACATCCAACTTGCCTTGATCCCTACCTCTACATAACTCACAACGTCTCATTCAAGAGTATGGTAATATAAACTGATGATCTCATGTCCCAAATATCCCATTCTAAGCATGGCTAAGCATATGCATGGAAATAAATGACATGGTAAAATAAATCCCAACCCAAGCTACAAGGAAACAAGGTAATGCAATTCTAGGGAAACTTTCCTATCATGGGTTTCATATTTCAATTGACAATGCAAATAATTCTATCTACACATCCTAGCATAGGATCAAAGTGGTCAAGGACACTTGCCTCCTTCTTGCTGCTCTTGAAATGGGTAGTCCTGGTCTTGGAAAGGGATAACTTGCTCTTGAGCAGGTTCTACATTACACCATCACACATAGCAAAAGAAAAACAACAATCCATAAGACATAGTTCACACTTCCACTTCATACAAACCACACATTCATATTTATGAAATTCATTCACCATTATATGTGTTGTGGTTACTCTGTGTGTGTTGATCTGTGGCTTGCATACACTTTTATTTATATGTATATGATTCCTACTTTGGTGTTCATATTTATACTTACATACTATATATATATATATATATATATATATATATATATATATATTGACACGACCCCATTGGTCCTGTCGAGCCAGGATCACGCTGAGGGGTGCTGCGTTGCACAGCACCGTATAACACACGTCAAAGGTGCAAAGCGGAAGCGGAAGTTTCATTACATAAACAAGTTTATGAACATGTTTACATCAAAATAAGTTCAGTCTACACTCGCGGGCGTAGACTAAGCATCAAGTGCACGTTCAGCCCTCGAACGTGTCCTTGCTAGCACACACGCACACTAACTCTGCGGCGTGCACGACTCCCACTCGACGGGGTTCCCCTCCTGGGGTTCCGTCTCCTCTTCGGGAGTCCCTTCCTCATAGAACCCTGCAAAAGCTTCAAACACAAGCAGTGAGCACGAAGGCTCAGCAAGTCTGACCCGTCTCACCTAAACATGGAACTTCTACATGAGGGTAATGGGTTGCATGAGGTAAAAAATCATTTGCAAGGACTCGCCTAATTAGTAGAACCTTACTTTCAAGTTTTAGCAGCAGGTTGTGGAGAACCTTACGCTAAGGCACATGAGAGAGCCGCAATCAAACAAGAAACGCATTTCTCTCATGTACTTTGCCCAAAGTTGAAAAGAACTTTAGTTAGCGCTAAGCTACAGCATATCATTAACAATCAATGTCCAGCTTTCAATCAGCAACATTTTAACATGTGACTAGCCTGTTCTTTCTACGTCACGGTACAGTGAACAAGTGGTACTCACTGACCGCGAGGGACGGCGATTATAATCGATTTACACCTGCAGGGTTACCCGAACAACCCGTCACGTACGCCCGTACTCGACGTTGCCTACAACAACCATCACGGACGCCGTACGCGACTACCTTTCACCCGTCAGCCAAATATTGAACCGGTCCCATCGTCCCGAGCAAGAGGTCCCTGCACGCGCACCTCTGTGCCGCCAGCTGATTTACACCTCGAGCTCTCAACCTACCCTCTGAACGACGGGCAATGCCTCAATACCCAGCTACCCGAGTTACATCAGTTTCCCGGTTCCCATATAGCCGGTAGGTCTTCGGTACTGTTCTAGATTGTTCAACAGGCCCGCACACGGCTCGGTCCTCAATCGACACAAGCGGAGCTACAGCACACAGGCCCCAAAGTCCTGCTGCCCTTACTCTCCGCTCGGTCTCATTTTCTTGCCATGTGTATCATGTGCTATCTCTACCCGAGCAATGTGCCTCTAGCCTATTCTCGCGAGTAGTTCCAACTACTCGACTTGTACCGAATCCTACTCTATTCTAGCAATGCAGTGGCTAACGAGGTTTGCAATCCTAAACCCAACCCATGGTTTTCTTGGCTGTGCAGTTGGGTTTCCAATCAAGACTCTAATGCAAAGAACAATATTTAAAAATGTGCTCAAAACAATAAACATTTGTAAAAAGGTTAATGCAAACCGGGGCTTGCCTTGCTGCTCTTGGTCGTAGGCTAGCTGTTCCTCCGGAGTAACGAAGTCTAGGACTTCGGGTTCCTCCTCGACCTTAGCGACTATATGATAAGAGCAATGTATGTATTAATTTAAATGCATTTGTATTAACTTTGAAGTTGTGAAGCCTACAACCCTTGCTAGACAGACCTAATGACTGTGAAACTTTTACTGTGGCTTGGTTACAACCTAAACAAAGACTTGGTCAAGTTTTAGTTGCAGCAAAGCTCATTTGAGCCCTCCACAAATAATTATGTCCTTGACCTTAATTGGAACTCTTAGGGTGTTCTAGGAATTTTCATGAGACAAACTATGACTTTCTGAAAACTAGATTTTCAGAGGGTTCTAATGGAGTTGGTCTCACTTAATTTGGAAGTCTCTAACTAAAGATATGAGCTAAACAATTTCAGAGAAATTTCTGAAAATGTTTCTGAACATTTTCTATTTTCTCTGGAACAGTTTTACTAATCACACCATTAGGTGGTCTAAATGAGCTCAAATGGATCTGAAATTTTTATGGTAGTTCAAGGATATTTTGGTGAACATCTCAGCCAAATTTCAGGATTTTCCTCCAAAGGATTCTCCAGGTAAAATTCCTAACAGTTTAAACTTTAAGGAATTAATTCTGGCGAAATAAGGAATTTCATGAAGTGAAACTTGATTTTCTGGAAAGTACTCAGAGAGCTGAATCCAGCAAAATTTGGTTCACTCAATTTGGAGCTTTCTAGCCAAAGTTATAAGGATTTGAAGTTTGAAGGAAATCTGAAAATCGGGGAAAAGTTTAAACTCGCGCGTGGGCCCAGGGGACACGCGTCGCACGCCTAGGCGATGGCACACCGCGGCCCACAAGGATTTTGCGCGCCAGCACTCCCGATCCCGGCCGCAGCCGGATCCCGATTCAAAATATCGGCCGCTGACAGCTGGGGTCCACCCCCTTCTTCAACCTCGCGACACCCGCGCCCCGCCGCCGAGGGACCTCGCCGGAGAGCTCGCCGCCGGCTGCTGTACAGCTCCAAACTTCTTGATTCTGGCCGCCCCTGCCTACTTTTACTTGGGGAACAGGATCCGAGGGTCAGCTGCTCATGACAACGGCCGGAGCATGGTCGGCGACGAGCCGCCATATCGGAATGACTTCGGCCATGTCGGCTGACTCTCCTAGTACCTCAGCTACATGGGAAATCGGTCGGGGAGCATCAGTGGACCTCAGAGAAGGTCGACATGAGCTCGAGGCAGCTCGGGGAAGGCCCGAAATAGGTCCTCACCGTGCGCCCGATACCCCCCGTTCGTTCCGCCATTAGTAGACCTTAAATTACGCCGGGCACAGAGGTTCTTCGGCCCAGGGTTGTGAAGGCAACTTGTGCGTTACCGTGCCTAGCTCGGGTGGGAGTGGCCTGAGGCCCTCTAATCCTTTCTAGAGCACGAATTAAACAGAATCGTACCCGAAGGTCGTTCTGCACACAGAAAGGGGAAAAGTGGAAATTCGCCGCCGGTGAGCAACCACTCGAGCTGTGGCTCGGGGATGAGCAGCACCGGTCACCCGCGCGTCCAAGGGTGCCTTGGATCGGGCGTGACAACGCCCAGGTTGGGCTGTCCACGAGAGCCCGAGGTGCGGCGGTTCCAAGTTCCGAGTTTGATCTTTCGGCACAGCCGATATCACTCGGTTTCAACCGAATTCTAGCAACGGGGAGGATGGAGGAAGGTCTCTACTACCTTGCTGGGGCTCTGGAGTGGAAGGAGGGAGCTGCGATCGGCGTTCTCCGATCAAGTCCGAACTGCGGAAACTTTCGGCCGGTGCTGGGTTCTTGCGGGAAAACACGTCGGTACCTCGGCCGAGGAGGGGGGCAGGCGCCTTAAGAAGGCTCTGCACCGCCTCATGCCCGCGCGTGGGCAAGCAGCTGGTGGCGCGGTGGCTGGCCTCGGTGGCGATCACCGCTGCGGCTCGGCGACCCGAGTGAAATGTCTCAGTCGGTTTGTGTTGAAGTAGAGGCTGACATGTGGGTCCCACCCTCCCTTTTAACCTCTGAAATTTACTTCTAATCACTGTTGTAAACAGTGAACCCCATACTACCCTTGGCAATTCAAATTATTCCCCCATGAGCCATTTGAATTGATCAAAGTTCAAATGAGGTTTGGTTTGAATGAATTTCAGCACAAGTTCAGTTTGAAATTCAAATAAAGTTTGAATTTCTCCCCCTTAGCTCATGTCAAGATCAACTCAAAATGGAGTGAAAATTGGTGTGTGAGCTCACAAAAATGTGCTGAGTAAGAATATGCCTTCCACTTTCAAATTCATGGTATAAAAACAGTTTGAATTTGAATATGTTTTCAAACTGCCCCCTTCCTATCTATACCCAAGATGACCTCAAAAAGGTTTTGAATTTGGGTGAAACTTGGCATGGACATCCTTAGCAAAGTGTAGGAGCTTTTCCTATGTCCAGCCCATCTATATCACATGTGGGAAAATACCACTTTTGCAATGTGTAAGTTGGTTCCCTAATGAGCATGTTGATAATTGTTACTTGCTCTTCATTTGTGTTCATCATTCTTCCTCAAATGAGGTGTGTGGTGTGGGGATGAACACTACAAATGGGTGTCAAAAACTGAGGCCCTTACATTCCCCCCCCCTTAAAAGAATCTCGTCCCGAGATTATAAGGTGAAAATGAGAGAGAGGACGGTGGAAAATTACCGGATATGCGACCTGAGAAAGTCGGGGTAGTTAGTGCGAAGGAATTCTTCGCTCTCCCATGTCGCTTCGTCCACGGAGTGATTACTCCACAGAACCTTGTAGAACCACAACGTACGGTTGCGTGTGGTTCGGGCCTTCTCATCAATAATCTGCACCGGTTCCTCCCTATAGGTGAGATCCGGTTGCAGTTCTTCAATGTCTTCCAGCTGAACGGTAGTTGATAGCTTGAGACACTTCCTCAGCTGGGAAACGTGAAAGACGTCGTGCACACCGGAAAGTGCTTCTGGTAATTTCAGCCGGTATGCCACCGATCCACATCTTTCGGTAATCTGGAATGGACCGATGAAGCGGGGTGCTAACTTTCCTCTCACCCTAAATCTGTTTATGCCCTTCATTGGAGACACCCGTAGATATACGTGATCTCCAAATTCGAATTGTAATGGGCGCCTTCTCCGGTCCGCATACTGTTTTTGACGGGATTGAGCGGCTTTTAGGTTCGCTTGAATCAGTCGAACCTTTTCTTCCGCGTTGTTGACAAGGTCAATCCCGAAGGTAACCCTCTCGCCAGACTCACACCAGTTCAATGGTGTGCGGCATTTCCTGCCATATAGCGCCTCGTAGGGCGCCATCTTGATGCTAGCTTGGTACCCATTGTTGTACGAGAACTCGGCTAACGGCAAGTGATCATCCCAATTCTTGCCGTGGTTGATAGCGCAAGCTCGTAGCATGTCTTCTATGATTTGATTTACCCGCTCCGTTTGCCCATCCGTCTGCGGGTGGTAGGCTGAACTACGGATCAGCTTCGTCCCCAAGGCAGCGTGTAGCTGCTCCCAAAAACGGGACACAAATAAAGTGCCCCGGTCCGATATGATGGTACGGGGTACGCCGTATAAGCATAGGATCCGTGAGATGTACAGTTCAGCGTACTTCTTGGCGTTGTAGTTGGTGTTGACCGGGATGAAATGGGCAACTTTGGTGAGCCGATCGACGATCACCCACACAGAATCATGTTTCTGTAAGGTGGTGGGTAAACCGACGACGAAATCCATGCTCACGTCCTCCCACTTCCAGGCAGGAATGCCCAGTGGTTGCAGCAGTCCCGGTTTCCGCATGTGGTCTGCTTTCACCCTTCGACATGTATCACACTCGGACACGTATTTTGCAGTCTCTCGCTTCATCCTTGTCCACCAAAACTTTCTTCTGAGTTCTTGATACATTTTGTTGCTGCCGGGGTGAATAGAAAACTTTGATAAGTGAGCCTCATCAAAGATTTTCTTCCGCAACTCTGGGTTTCGGGGTACGACGATCCGGTTCTTGAACCATAGGACGCCGTCTCCGTCCTTCCGGAAACATTTCAACTCCCCACTGTCTATACGTCTCCGCAAATGTGACATGCCCTTGTCATTCTTCTGGGCTGCCGCTATCTCTTCACGGATGGTGGGGATCAAAGCTAGGTTGTAGAGAGCTCCGTGTGGAATCACATGGAGTGGTGGTTCGCTCTCTTCCAATGGTGTGATGGTCAGACTATTGACGTGTGACTTGCGGCTCAGCGCATCTGCCACAACGTTTGCCTTGCCCGGATGATAATGGATCTCTATCTCGTAATCCTTTATCAGTTCTAACCATCTTCGTTGCCTCATGTTCAACTCCTTCTGAGTGAATATGTACTTGAGGCTTTTGTGGTCGGTATATAAATGTACGAGGTTACCGAGTAGGTAGTGCCTCCACATCTTCAGTGCAAGTACCACGGCAGCGAGCTCCAAGTCGTGAGTTGGATAATTTTGCTCATGGTTCCTAAGCTGCCGTGATCCATACGCGACCACTCTTCGGTCTTGCATCAGCACACATCCGAGCCCAATGCCAGATGCATCGCAGTACACATCGAACGGTTTTGTTGTGTCTGGCTGCGCCAAAACCGGTGCTGATGTCAGGTGCTTGACTAAAGCCTTGAATGCTGCTTCACATGCTGGACTCCAAACATATTTGGTAGCCTTCATCAGCAGCTCTGTCATTGGCTTGGCAATCTTCGAGAAGTTCAGAATGAACCTCCGATAATATCCCGCGAGTCCGAGGAAACTCCGTACCTCATGAACAGTTCTCGGGGATTTCCAATTCAGCACTTGCGTGATCTTGCTCGGGTCCACAGCGATACACTCCGCTGAGATGATATGCCCGAGGAAAGGCACTTGCGATATCCAAAACTCGCATTTGCTGAATTTTGCGTATAACTTGTGATCCCGCAGCCGTTGCAAGACTATACGCAGATGTTTCTTGTGATCTTCCTCCGACTTAGAGTATACTAGGATGTCGTCGATGAAGACCACGACAAACTTGTCCATTTCCGGCATGAACACCGAGTTCATTAAGTACATGAAGTGAGCTGGAGCATTGGTGAGGCCAAAGGACATGACCAGGTACTCATAAAGTCCGTACCTTGTCGAGAAAGCTGTCTTTGGAATGTCCTCCGCCCTTATCTTAATCTGATGGTACCCGGATCTTAAATCCATCTTGGAAAAGATCTTTGCTTCGACCAACTGATCAAACAACATGTCGATCCGTGGCAACGGGTACTTGTTCTTGATGGTTACGGCATTTAATGGATGGTAGTCCACGCAAAGCCGCAACGTTTCATCCTTCTTTTTGACAAATAATGCCGAACAGCCCCATGGCGAGGAGCTCGGCCTAATAAAACCCTTCTCCAGAAGGTCCGTGAGCTGAGTCTTCAGTTCAGCCAACTCCTTGGGCGCCATCTTGTACGGCCTTCGGGATATTGGCATGGTTCCCGGTGCAAGTTCAATCTTGAACTCCACCTCTCTATCGGGTGGCATCCCCGGCAAATCGTCCGGGAATACATCCGGGAACTCTCGGACCACTGGAATGTCTTCCAATCTGATGGTTATGGCTTGATAGACACTTGGAAGTTTTATTTCTGGACTGTCCAGAAATAATGAGTGAGAACCGTGCACTTCTGAGGTTAGGTGCACGACTCGAAGGACGGTGTCTAAAACAGCGCCGTGGCGGTTAACCACGACATCCCTAGAATGACATCAACCTTCTGCCCCTCTAAGATAATGAGAGACGTGGGGTACACTCTACCCGCTAAACATAATGGTGCTTTGGAGACCATTACGCTTGCTGAAATCTTCCCACCCGGTGAACAAATTAAATATGGACTATCGGTGGGTAGTATTGGCAAGCTGTGTTTAGCAATGAAAGCTTGGCTAATAAAATTATGCGTGGCGCCTGAATCAAATAGTACTATAGCGGGATGCTGGTGGAGTTGGAACATACCCGCAAGGATGGGTTCGCCCTCCGGTACGTCCTCAATGGCAAGCTGGTGGACAGTGCCGGGCCTAGGGTTTGCCCGCCGCGCATTAGTAGGGTTCCGGGGTTGATTCCTCCCCGGAAACGGTGGTGCCACTCCGCCGCCTTGCCTCTCCGGGCAACTGCTCGCGAAGTGTCCTGGACGGCCACACTTGTAACACGTGGCCGCTGCTGGTGGAGTACTTGGTGGACGAAAGCCCGGCATGCGTTGCGAAGGTGCAAACGCACGCGGCATCGCCCGCTGCTGCTGTTGTTGTTGCGGTGGTGCTGGCAGTGCCGGCCGGAATGCCGGTGAAGAGTACGGCCGACTGCGGAACGGCATCGGCCGTTGTGGTGGCTGCCAGCGTGCACCTGATGGTGGGCGATTCACCATCCGAAACTTCTGAGAAGGACCGCCTCCTTCTCCGCTGCTCTGCGGCGCGCTTCGCTTTCTCTCCACCGCCGCTAACTCCTTGCCGGAGTCTTCCTGAACAATCGCAGTATCAATGACGTCGTTGAGGCTGCCGCGATTGAATATCGCCAATTTGTCCTTCAGGAGCGGGTTAAGCCCCTGGTAGAAGTGGTCTCGCCGCTTCTCGTCGGTATCTGCATGATACGACGCGTAGAGCGCGAGATCGTTGAACGCCCTGGAATATTCCAGCACGTTTCGGCTCCCTTGTTGCAGGTGTAGGAATTCCTGCGTCTTTCTCTTCATCAAACCGGGCGGTATATGATAGGCCCTGAAGGCCGTCCGGAACTCCGCCCAGGTCATCACTCGGTCGGTGGGCTGTGAAGCACAGAAGTTGGCCCACCACGCGCTCGCGGATCCTTGGAGCTGCTGGACCGCGAACTGAGTCTTGCGCTGCTCGCTGATTTGGAGCAGCCCGAATTTCATCTCTATGGCGCGGAGCCAGTTGTCCGCGTCAAGTGGTTCATCCGCCCTTGAGAATACAGGGGGATGAGTCGCCAGGAAGTCAGAGTAGGAGCTCTGTTGGCGCTCCTCACGATCTTGACGTCTCTCTGGGCGAGACGTATTCGAAATTAACGTTTGCAGCAGCTCTGTGTGCTGCTGATGTGAACCCGCCATTGCCGCGACAATGTCGGCCAATGTAACCGTTGGCAGTGGCGGTGTTTGCTGTTGCTGTTGCTGCTGCTGTCCCGAGGAGTCCTCGGGAGGCGGTTGGGAGGTCTCTCCCCCTTGGCTAGTACCTCCAACATCAGGGTTGGCACGAGTACGCGTCATTCTGAAATTCAACACAGCAGCAATTAGCACATGTCTTACTCAAAATTCCATAAACAGCAGTAGGTATTGAGGCGACGCATGATTAACTTGCACAACATTCACATATATTGATAAAGCATAAACTTTATACAAGATACATTATTCTCGGATCTCCGAGAAGTCGTGCTCATGTCGTCCTACCTATACATACGCTACTGCCTACACGACATGTCACCGATTACAAAAGTTGGGTTACGCTACCCTAGCTGCCCTACTTGGCAACCGTAACCCCCTACTCGGAGTAGAATTCGACCTCCTGTGGGTCGTCCTCCTCCGGTACCTCGGCTGGTGGCTCGGGGTCTACCACCTCTTCTCCCATTCCGGGTTCTCCCATGGCTGGAAGACCCAACACTACCGGTACGCCCAATACTGGGGGCACGAGGTCCTGCAATGCATGCACCTCGTCCATAGCCTGGTTGTAGTCCTCTTCCCAGCCTTGTCCTTCCTCAATAGCATCGTCCCGCTCTTGAGCAAGGTCCTCATTCTGCTGATTTAGGGTCTGCACCAGCTCTTGCAACGCCGCGATGTCAACACGGCTCTTCTTCTTCGCCTTCTTCAGACGACGCAACTGATTGTGTTGTTCATTCAGTCGCTTGATCGTCGGAAGGAGCACATTGCGGAGTGCACTGTGAGCAATCTCAAAATGATCTCCACGGCTTGTGCTCTCCTTGAGCTTGGTGGCGAGATGCTCCGTATGAACAGCTTGGCTGTCCATCACAGCGTTTCCCGCCCTCATTTGGAGGCTGAGATTTGCCTCCGCGGGGTTGTACCTTGGGCAACTCGGGTCTGTTGCCTCCAGGTACCTCTCTTCCCACACATGCTGAGCTCGTCCCTCCACCGGAACGAGTGCGTATGGAGTTCCCTCCATAGCCTGCACATGTAGTTGGCAGAAACGTGACATAGTGTCACGGGCTGCCACTTGCCACATCCCTTCCGGTTGTCTTCCTCTCACCGTGACGGTGAATGGCACCCAACCGGGTGGCGTAGGCCCTGCAGGAACCTCGACATGGATCGTCCACGTCTTGTTCCCCTCTTCGCCTTCTTCCTTGGCGAAGTATTGCGGCATCTGACTGTACCCGAAATATTGGAGCATTTGCCGCAAGGCTTCCGGGTAGCCGCTACGGTCAGAGCAGTGCGAAACTACCCACCCGTTCTCCAACCGTTTATCTGCTGCCATCTGTAAAAATATATTTGAGAAATGTCAAATATTTATTTGAACAGTAAACAATTGAGTTATAACATAAGATATGTCATTGAACCCATAAACTTGGAAACATAGTTCAAATTTTAAACAAATTTGACTGCTGATCTGCTGTTACCATAACAGCCCTGACCAGTTTCCATATCAATCTGATTTAGGCCAGGTTAAAGCAAAACCAGTCCTGGAGCTCAACATCAAAGTTAAAGTTAACTTCAATAGCTTTCCAGAAAGTATTTGGTTGGCCTAAGATCTGTCCTGGTTCAAAAGTTATGAGATGTCAAAGTTAACAGAATTTCTGGGAACAATTGGACAGCACCTCCCTGCCTTAGGTACTGATTTGATCCAACAATCTCAGTTACTTCTGTTCCTAATCTGACAAAACTTTCTGTCACAAAGTTGTAACCCATATCATAAGCATTCTAGAACTACCTCATTTTCTATTTTTGGATTTTTATGCAGGAAGTTATGCTTAATTTACAGAGAGTCTACAGAGAGTCTTTGCTCCGTCCTGTTTTCTGGACAGTTTCAACTCTACTGCATTTTTCGAGTGGTTAAGGGATGAAACATCTCTGGAACTCAACAGAAAAGTTGTAAAGCTCCTCCAAAGCTTTCCAGAATTGTATCCTACGACCCCAACCTCGAAAGAACTCAACCTCTAACCTCTGATTAACTTCAGCCTTGATTCAGCTGAAAACAGAGTGCTCTGTCCTTAACCTCCTATAAGTTGAAACCTTATTAGCTTTGAATATCCTGTTCAAGGGAAGGAGTTACATCAAGTTTTACTACTTTGGATCAAAACCTTCAAATTTTTAAATGAAGTTGGTCATTTGGTTGGGTGTGACGTCGATGCGTCACCAGCTTATGTCGGTACTACGTCCTCACAAAGAAAAACCTATACCGGACTTAGCCGGCTTCGTTAGTTCAGTGGCACTACTCGTCACTCGCACACGAATGCTACACGTCTACCGTTTCGTGGTCAGGCTACCTGCAGAAACTCAAACAATCATCAGACTCGGCTGCACACCGAGCCCGGAATCCATACAGTTTGTACACCCGGCCGTCATCACTCGCCCGGATGTTCTCAAGCCAAACACGCCTTGAGTTACGTGTTCACGTTTCAGACCACGTGACGGGGTCTCCCATATTGCACCACGCACGCCAGGGACAGACGTTGCTCGAATACCCCAAACGACATGAAGAGTCGTAGAGGATACTAAAGCGGGTCGGGTTACCTGCCACCCGTGGGGCTCCACCCTTCAGCTTGTGCGCACTGGTGGACAGCGCTTACGTGCACCCCCCAAGACATGAACGTCCCGAGATGCACGATTTTCCGACATAACAAATAGGTTAATAAGCCACTTTCTATATACTAATAACATCCTTATACGGGCTACTAATTCGTTCCTCACTGGATTTTTGAAAAAGAAGACCTTTGTACTGTGTTAAACCTCAAGCGAGCTCTGATACCACGCTGACACGACCCCATTGGTCCTGTCGAGCCAGGATCACGCTGAGGGGTGCTGCGTTGCACAGCACCGTATAACACACGTCAAAGGTGCAAAGCGGAAGCGGAAGTTTCATTACATAAACAAGTTTATGAACATGTTTACATCAAAATAAGTTCAGTCTACACTCGCGGGCGTAGACTAAGCATCAAGTGCACGTTCAGCCCTCGAACGTGTCCTTGCTAGCACACACGCACACTAACTCTGCGGCGTGCACGACTCCCACTCGACGGGGTTCCCCTCCTGGGGTTCCGTCTCCTCTTCGGGAGTCCCTTCCTCATAGAATCCTGCAAAAGCTTCAAACACAAGCAGTGAGCACGAAGGCTCAGCAAGTCTGACCCGTCTCACCTAAACATGGAACTTCTACATGAGGGTAATGGGTTGCATGAGGTAAAAAATCATTTGCAAGGACTCGCCTAATTAGTAGAACCTTACTTTCAAGTTTTAGCAGCAGGTTGTGGAGAACCTTACGCTAAGGCACATGAGAGAGCCGCAATCAAACAAGAAACGCATTTCTCTCATGTACTTTGCCCAAAGTTGAAAAGAACTTTAGTTAGCGCTAAGCTACAGCATATCATTAACAATCAATGTCCAGCTTTCAATCAGCAACATTTTAACATGTGACTAGCCTGTTCTTTCTACGTCACGGTACAGTGAACAAGTGGTACTCACTGACCGCGAGGGACGGCGATTATAATCGATTTACACCTGCAGGGTTACCCGAACAACCCGTCACGTACGCCCGTACTCGACGTTGCCTACAACAACCATCACGGACGCCGTACGCGACTACCTTTCACCCCTCAGCCAAATATTGAACCGGTCCCATCGTCCCGAGCAAGAGGTCCCTGCACGCGCACCTCTGTGCCGCCAGCTGATTTACACCTCGAGCTCTCAACCTACCCTCTGAACGACGGGCAATGCCTCAATACCCAGCTACCCGAGTTACATCAGTTTCCCGGTTCCCATATAGCCGGTAGGTCTTCGGTACTGTTCTAGCTTGTTCAACAGGCCCGCACACGGCTCGGTCCTCAATCGACACAAGCGGAGCTACAGCACACAGGCCCCAAAGTCCTGCTGCCCTTACTCTCCGCTCGGTCTCATTTTCTTGCCATGTGTATCATGTGCTATCTCTACCCGAGCAATGTGCCTCTAGCCTATTCTCGCGAGTAGTTCCAACTACTCGACTTGTACCGAATCCTACTCTATTCTAGCAATGCAGTGGCTAACGAGGTTTGCAATCCTAAACCCAACCCATGGTTTTCTTGGCTGTGCAGTTGGGTTTCCAATCAAGACTCTAATGCAAAGAACAATATTTAAAAATGTGCTCAAAACAATAAACATTTGTAAAAAGGTTAATGCAAACCGGGGCTTGCCTTGCTGCTCTTGGTCCTAGGCTAGCTGTTCCTCTGGAGTAACGAAGTCTAGGACTTCGGGTTCCTCCTCGACCTTAGCGACTATATGATAAGAGCAATGTACGTATTAATTTAAATGCATTTGTATTAACTTTGAAGTTGTGAAGCCTACAACCCTTGCTAGACAGACCTAATGACTGTGAAACTTTTACTGTGGCTTGGTTACAACCTAAACAAAGACTTGGTCAAGTTTTAGTTGCAGCAAAGCTCATTTGAGCCCTCCACAAATAATTATGTCCTTGACCTTAATTGGAACTCTTAGGGTGTTCTAGGAATTTTCATGAGACAAACTATGACTTTCTGAAAACTGGATTTTCAGAGGGTTCTAATGGAGTTGGTCTCACTTAATTTGGAAGTCTCTAACTAAAGATATGAGCTAAACAATTTCAGAGAAATTTCTGAAAATGTTTCTGAACATTTTCTATTTTCTCTGGAACAGTTTTACTAATCACACCATTAGGTGGTCTAAATGAGCTCAAATGGATCTGAAATTTTTATGATAGTTCAAGGATATTTTGGTGAACATCTCAGCAAAATTTCAGGATTTTCCTCCAAAGGATTCTCCAGGTAAAATTCCTAACAGTTTAAATTTTAAGGAATTAATTCTGGAGAAATAAGGAATTTCATGAAGTGAAACTTGATTTTCTGGAAAGTACTCAGAGAGCTGAATCCAGCAAAATTTGGTTCACTCAATTTGGAGCTTTCTAGCCAAAGTTATAAGGATTTGAAGTTTGAAGGAAATCTGAAAATCGGGGAAAAGTTTAAACTCGCGCGTGGGCCCAGGGGACACGCGTCGCACGCCTAGGCGATGGCACACCGCGGCCCACAAGGATTTTGCGCGCCAGCACTCCCGATCCAGGCCGCAGCCGGATCCCGATTCAAAATATCGGCCGCTGACAGCTGGGGTCCACCCCCTTCTTCAACCTCGCGACACCCGCGCCCCGCCGCCGAGGGACCTCGCCGGAGAGCTCGCCGCCGGCTGCTGTATAGCTCCAAACTTCTTGATTCTGGCCGCCCCTGCCTACTTTTACTTGGGGAACAGGATCCGAGGGTCAGCTGCTCATGACAACGGCCGGAGCATGGTCGGCGACGAGCCGCCATATCGAAATGACTTCGGCCATGTCGGCTGACTCTCCTAGTACCTCAGCTACTTGGGAAATCGGTCGGGGAGCATCAGTGGACCTCAGAGAAGGTGGACATGAGCTCGAGGCAGCTCGGGGAAGGCCCGAAATAGGTCCTCACCGTGCGCCCGATGCCCGTTCGTTCCGCCATTAGTAGACCTTAAATTACGCCGGGCACAGAGGTTCTTCGGCCCAGGGTTGTGAAGGCAACTTGTGCGTTACCGTGTCTAGCTCGGGTGGGAGTGGCCTGAGGCCCTCTAATCCTTTCTAGAGCACGAATTAAACAGAATCGTACCCGAAGGTCGTTCTGCACACAGAAAGGGGAAAAGTGGAAATTCGCCGCCGGTGAGCAACCACTCGAGCTGTGGCTCAGGGATGAGCAGCACCGGTCACCCGCGCGTCCAAGGGTGCCTTGGCTCGGGCGTGACAACGCCCAGGTTGGGCTGTCCACGAGAGCCCGAGGTGCGGCGGTTCCAAGTTCCGAGTTTGATCTTTCGGCACAGCCGATATCACTCGGTTTCAACCGAATTCTAGCAACGGGGAGGATGGAGGAAGGTCTCTAGTACCTTGCTGGGGCTCTGGAGTGGAAGGAGGGAGCTGCGATCGGCGTTCTCCGATCAAGTCCGAACTGCGGAAACTTTCGGCCGGTGCTGGGTTCTTGCGGGAAAACACGTCGGTACCTCGGCCGAGGAGGGGGGCAGGCGCCTTAAGAAGGCTCTGCACCGCCTCATGCCCGCGCGTGGGCAAGCAGCTGGTGGCGCGGTGGCTGGCCTCGGTGGCGATCACCGCTGCGGCTCGGCGACCCGAGTGAAAAGTCTCAGTCGGTTTGTGTTGAAGTAGAGGCTGACATGTGGGTCCCACCCTCCCTTTTAACCTCTGAAATTTACTTCTAATCACTGTTGTAAACAGTGAACCCCATACTACCCTTGGCAATTCAAATTATTCCCCCATGAGCCATTTGAATTGATCAAAGTTCAAATGAGGTTTGGTTTGAATGAATTTCAGCACAAGTTCAGTTTGAAATTCAAATAAAGTTTGAATTTCTTCCCCTTAGCTCATGTCAAGATCAACTCCAAATGGAGTGAAAATTGGTGTGTGAGCTCACAAAAATGTGCTGAGTAAGAATATGCCTTCCACTTTCAAATTCATGGTATAAAAACAGTTTGAATTTGAATATGTTTTCAAACTGCCCCCTTCCTATCTATACCCAAGATGACCTCAAAAAGGTTTTGAATTTGGGTGAAACTTGGCATGGACATCCTTAGCAAAGTGTAGGAGCTTTTCCTATGTCCAGCCCATCTATATCACATGTGGGAAAATACCACTTTTGCAATGTGTAAGTTGGTTCCCTAATGAGCATGTTGATAATTGTTACTTGCTCTTCATTTGTGTTCATCATTCTTCCTCAAATGAGGTGTGTGGTGTGGGGATGAACACTACAAATGGGTGTCAAAAACTGAGGCCCTTACATATATGTGTGTTTCAGTTTTAAATAAATTCCTTATATTAAACTACTACACCTTTTCACTACCAAGTATGTATGAAAAGTACTTTTCTTCTCCATATGTGCCTTCAGAATTTCTACCAACCCTAAACTGAATTCTTTGGATTTTAGAAACTCCATTTATCATTTGCTAGTTGCTATATTTTCAGATTTATTCTCCTATGCATAAATGTGTATTTTATTATGAAATTAGTAATACACATCATCTAAACAGAATAGGTTCTGGTCCTAAATAATTTAATAACATATTTTGACCTTTGCCTCTGATGTAAACTATTTTATAATTATTTTACCTATTTTCTATAACTATTCTTTACTTAAAAATGTGTCCCTAAATGTGAATAATAAATTAAACAGATTCAATTCTGTCAAAATATGTTTTTATCCCACTCCAAAGTTTTCTAAACACTGAGAAAGTCTTTAACTTAATTTTGACAATATGTTTGTCCCACTTTTTAATTTTTAAACACTAGTTACATATTCAGTTTTCTAAATTAAAAAGTAAACTCACCCCATTACAGGGTCTATAATATTATTTTCAGAATTTCCAGGGGTCTAGCTACACTTATCAGAGGTGTTTTTCCTAATTTTTATTAAGTCCAGGGGCTAAAACTGTTTTTTAAATGAATTTACATGATTTTCTGGAGTTCCAGGGGCTAGATCTAAAGTTTCCGGGGCTAGCTCTTAATTCCCGAGAACCCCAGGGGGTAGCACGTAAGAATTACAGTCTTTATAATGCGGGGCTGACGTGGACCGTCCGATTTTAAACCGACGGCTGAGATTATAACATCGAACCGGTACGCGGGGATTTAAACCCTACCGTGCGATTTAAAATAAACGGCGCACAAGCGGCCACGTCGCTCTGATTGAGCGCGGGCGGCGCTGCCGGCGGCGCACGGCGGCGGGAAGCGGCGATCTCGCCGGAAAGTTTCGGATCCTCGAGAATTCTGCCTAGAACTGTGATCTTATGGCATAAATCGGTAGAGGGGAGGTCAGGGATCTCACCTCGGGGGTTTTCTTGAGCTCGGGGGTCCTGGAAAGTGATCGGCGGCGAGGTCCGAGACAAAACCACGGCGAAGCTCGTCGGCGCTGTGTTTACACCGTAAGTCTCCGAGTTTTCTGCACCAGCGAGTGAGATCAGAGTTTCCGATCTTAGATCGCCCAGAATTCACCGGCGAAGTCTCGGTGCTCACCGTAGTAAAAATCGGCGATCACGTGGGAAAAACCGATCGGGGCTGGGGTTTTTATAGCCGGGGGAGGGCGGTGGGTCAGTTGTGATCGAGTTTGAGTCTTCTGGGACCGGAATTCGGGCTGAGGGACGCGGTATTCCGATCGGTTAAGATCGCGCGCGCGCGGGAGAGAGTCCGGGGTCGGCGCGAGCGAGGTTGGGGATGACAGGTGGGTCCCACCTGTCTGTGTGAGAGAGCGCGGGTGCGCGCGGCTGCGGGCTGGCGCGGGGGAAACTGGGCCGGCTGGCGGGTTTCGGCCCACTGGCCGGTTTTTTCCGTTTTCTCTTTTTCTTTTTCCATTTCTTTTCTGATTTGAGTTTAATTTGAATTCCAGTTTGAATTTGAATTTTTGCAAAACATGCAACACGTCCAAAAATTTTTAAATTCCCCTCTGAACATGGTTTAGTGTTTTGAATCAAAATTTTGGGGTGTACAGCTCTACCCCCCTTAAAAGAAATCTCGTCCTCGAGATTGGTGTTTCTAAGAAAACAATTCCAGAAATTGTGCCTTGAGCTCATCTTCCCGTTCCCAGGTAGCTTCCTCTTCTGAGTGATGCTTCCACTGCACCTTGCACATCCGGATTCTTTTATTTCTGGTGAGGCGTTCCATTGTCTCCAAAATCTTGTATGGTTGCTCGGCATAAGACAAATCTTCAGCTACATCCACTTCATTCATGGGTAACACCTCTTCAGGCGTCCTCAGGCATTTCTTGAGTTGTGACACATGGAATACATCGTGCACGTCCGATAGATGAACCGGTAACTCTAGTTGGTACGCCACTTCGCCTTTTCTTTCCAAAACTTGAAAGGGTCCGATGTATCGAGGTGACAACTTCCCTTTCACCTTGAACCGACAAAGTCCTCTGATAGGGGACACCTTGAGATAAACATAGTCTCCCACGTTGAAAACGAGCTCTCTTCTTCGTACATCAGCATAACTCTTCTGGCGTGTTTGTGCTATCCTCAAGTTGTTGCGAATCTCCCTCACCTTCGCCTCGGCTTCTTGTAGCACTTCTGGACCAAACACTTTACTTTCTCCTGTTTGGTTCCAAAATAGGGGAGTTCTGCACTTTCTTCCATACAAAGCTTCAAACGGTGACATCTTCATACTAGCTTGATAGCTGTTGTTATAGGAAAACTCCGCATACGGTAAGTTCTTGTCCCAACTCCTATTGTTTTTGAGTGCACATGCCCTTAACATATCTTCAAGGATCTGATTGGTTCTCTCCGTCTGCCCGTCAGTTTGGGGATGATAGGCAGAGCTGAAGTTCAGATGGGTTCCCATGGTTTCATGCAACTTCTGCCAAAACCTCGAGGTGAACTGTGTCCCTCGGTCCGACACTATCTTCTTTGGCACTCCATGGTAACACACAATCCTTGACATGTACAATTCTGCCAATTTGGATCCTCTGTAGCTTTCTTTCACAGGGATGAAATGAGCTACCTTGGTTAGCCTATCAATAATGACCCATATTGAATCATACCCGGATTGGGTCCTAGGCAATCCCACGACAAAATCCATGCTGATTTCTTCCCACTTCCATTCAGGCACTTTGAGTGGTTGCAATAATCCCGCGGGTCGTTGATGTTCTGCTTTCACCAACTGACATGTGTCACATAGGGCCACATGTTCCGCGACATCTCGCTTCATGCCATACCACCAATACCTGCTTTTGAGGTCCTGGTACATCTTCGTACTCCCAGGATGAATGGAATAGTCAGAATCATGAGCCTCATTTAAAATCAATTCACAGATCTCCTTTACTTCTGGCACACAGATTCTTTTCCCGTGCCACACCGTTCCTTGTTCATCCTCTCTAAAACCAGGAGCTTTATTTTCCTTGATAAGCTGTCTGATCTCTTGTATCTTCTCATCATTCTTTTGGCCCTCGCGTATGTCTCGCTCGAGTGTGGAGTCCACTTCCATGGCGATGGCTTCACCACTATTTACTAGACATAGATTGAGCCTTATAACCTCGTCCTTTAATTCTGCAGGCATGTCCTTCAAGCTCAACTTATTGACCTGCACTTTCCGACTCAAAGCATCGGCCACGACGTTTGCTTTCCCAGGATGATAGTTGATGCCTATATCAAAGTCATTGATTAGCTCTAACCATCTCCTTTGTCTGAGGTTGAGATCTGGCTGTGTGAATATGTACTTCAAACTCTTATGATCCGTATATATCTCTGTCCTCTTCCCCATCAAATAGTGCCGCCAAATTTTCAACGCGTGTACCACTGCGGCTAGTTCTAGGTCATGTGTAGGATAGTTCTTCTCGTGCTTCCGAAGCTGCCGGGATGCATATGCCACGACATGTCCTTCTTGCATGAGAACACATCCCAACCCATTCCAAGAGGCATCGCAGTACACTGTGAAATTCTTCTGCATATCTAGCATAACCAACACTGGGGCTGTTGTCAATCTCTTCTTTAGTTCCTGAAAGCTCGTATCGCACTGTGGCGTCCAGGTGAATGTGATTCCCTTTTCCAACAGTTTGGTGAGAGGTCTCGAGATCTTGGAGAATCCCTCAATAAACCGTCGATAGTATCCAGCCAATCCCAAAAAGCTTCGAACTTCCCCGACATTTTCAGGGGTCTTCCACTTCTGGATATCCTCGATTTTGGCGGGATCTACGGAAATTCCTCCCTCCGAGATTATATGTCCTAAAAAGGAAACTCTCTTCAGCCAAAACTCACACTTGCTCAACTTGGCATATAGTTGGTGTCCTCTCAGCCTCTGCAACACCAACCTTAGATGTTTCTCATGTTCTTCTTCATCTTTGGAGAAGACGAGAATATCATCTATTAAAACCACCACAAATTTGTCCAAATATTCCATGAATACCTTGTTCATGAGGTACATGAAATATGCCGGGGCATTGGTTAGCCCGAAAGGCATGACAGTGTATTCATACAGTCCGTACCGAGATACGAAAGCTATCTTGGGAATATCAGATTGCCTTATCTTGAGTTGGTGGTATCCCGACCTGAGATCAATTTTTGAGAACACACAAGCTCCCCTCAACTGATCAAACAAGTCTTCAATGCGAGGCAATGGGTATTTGTTCTTGATGGTTACCTCATTCAAAGCATGGTAATCCACGCATAACCTTTGGGTTCCGTCTTTCTTGGGCACAAATATCACCGGAGCTCCCCATGGTGAGGAACTAGGGCGAATATACCCCTTCTCCGTCAATTCTCTCAAATGATCCTTGAGCTCTTCTAGCTGCTTGGAGTCCATTCGATAAGGTCTCTTGTATATCGGGGCTGTTCCCGGTACTAGCTCAATTGCGAATTCCACGTCACAGTCGGGAGGCATACCTGGCAACTCCTCCGGAAAAACATCTGGATATTCCCTGATAGTCCTGATTTCCTCAACTTTCACCTCCACTTGATTTAATTTAATGTCCCTCCTAGGCTCGTGTATCGTTATGAACTTTACTCTTGTGCCACTGGGATGAGTTAGTTCCACCGTTCTGGTTGAACAATGGATGATTCCTTTATGTTTGGTCAACCAATCCATACCCAAAATAATACCTATCCCTTGTGAATCTATCACTATGAGGTTAGCCGTAAATACTACCCCATTAATGTCTAGGTTCACTTTGGGACACACTTGTCTTGTCCTTATTTCTCCACCTGGAGAGTTTACCGCTAGCATATGGTTCATTTGTGTGGTTGCTAGGTCATGCTTCTTGACAAACCCTTGAGCAATGAACGAGTGGGTAGCACCAGAATCAAACAGCAGAGTTGCAAGGTGTAAATTGGCAGGAAACTTACCAACTACCACGTCGGGTGCCTCTTGTGCTTCCTCCATAGTGACATGGTTCATCCGTCCTCTCATTACATTCTGCTGTTGTGGCGGCGCAGGCTTCTTCTTTGGGCATTTATGGGCGTAGTGCCCCACTTCACCACAGCTGAAACATTGCACCCCAATCTTAGATGCCTGGCCCTTGTTGTCTTGGGGTTGGTTTGGGGGTCCTTGCACTGCTGGTCGAGGTGGATATGCGGGGCGAGGCTGCTGCACAAACTGACGTTGCGGCTGTGCTGGTGCTGCGGGAGGCCTGTAGTTTGGGTTGTACCCTCTTGGTGCTGAATAGGGTACCGCAGCACGGCTTGTCTGCCCCGTAGGTTGCTGCATCATACGTGGGCGGGTGTTTCTCCCTGAGGCTTGATGTGACCACCCAGCCTTCCTCTTATTCTCATTTTCCAGGGCCTTTAGCTTCCTTTCTACCACAAACGCTCGGTCCACCATCTTTTGGAAGCTTTCATACTCATTGGAGGACATTGCACACTGCATCTCTGCGGTAAGTCCTTCCACGAAACAAACTTGTTTCTGCTCATCAGTCTCTATGTCTCGTGGAGCATAACGGGATAGTTGAGTAAATTTAGTGAGGTATTCCCTCACAGTAATGTTTCCCTGCTGCAGTCCCAAAAACTCCTTCCTCTTGTTTTTGAGTTCACCTCTTGGGATGTAATGGTTGCGGAAGCTACGCTTGAACTCTTCCCAAGTGATGTTCTCAGGGTCATGATGGGCGGCCACGTAGGCGGTCCACCAATCAGCAGCAGGTCCATGCAATTGATGAGAGGCAAACAGCACCCTCTCATACCCTTGGCATTGTATTATCCTCATCTTACTTTCAATGGTCTTCAGCCAATCATCTGCCTCGAGAGGTTCAGCAGCACTTGCAAACTTTGGAGGTTGAGTTCCTAGAAACTCACTCAACCTTGGTTGGCGTGGTGCAGCTTGTGTAGGTGGAACTTGATGCAAGTTGGCCACCACCTGAGTCAAGTTCTGAATGAGCTGATTTTGATTCTCCAGCATTTGGTGGAGAGGATCAACTTCTTCACGGCGACCACCCCGGTCCTGGCCTCCAGAAAGATGAGGGTTGCATGCCTCATCATTGTTGTTGTTGGCGGGGTTGGCAGCACGCCCTTTTCCTCTTCCGGCCATCTGGCAGAATCAACAAATGTTAATTTGATACCATTTAGTATCATCTTACTACTTTCATTTGTTGGTACTTTGAGGTGTTGAGGCTTTGTTAAAATTTTACGAGGGTTTATATCTCACACCAAATAAATGCACTATTATTTCCTGTGGGTTCACACACCAAAGCAAAACAATCTGAAGACAAGGCTGTGGTCAATTGCTCATGGCTTCCACAACTCACGTCACACACCAAGCATTATCACACCATTAACTACGTAACGACTCGACTACTCGACCTCTTGCTAGCTAGGGGAAAGACTCTACACTACTCGTCCTCTTGAGCTGGCTCCTCGGGATCTTCCTCCTCATTTCGGCTACCTTCTGACTCTGCTTTGGGTGGGGAGGCTGCTGGTGGAGAAGTGCGACGACGCCTGATTGCTCGGCGATCCGGGGAGTCAGGAGTCCATGTATCATTCACGGTGACGCACAGTTCATTCCCATCTCCTCTTTCTCTCGCCTTTAAGCAAGCTCGCAGCAACGCCTCCATGTCCTTCAGGGTGTCTCGGACATCCTGAAGCTCTTGTTGACACTCCTGCAGTCGAGTGCTGAGCATAGCCGCATCCTCCAAGCACAAGTCCATGTGCTCATGGGAAGTCCCTTGCTGCACTGGTGGGTATTTGTACTCCGTGGTACCACTCTCACGTTGGAGGACATATATGTACTCAGTTTTGTCCAAGTGGCGACGATAGATGTGACTCTGGCAGGTGATGGCCTCCCAGGTGACATCTTTCTCCGCATCGACCTGTGTTGCTCTACTAGCTGGAGAATGGTGGATCTTCAGCAGCTGATTCTCGTGTATAATCCTCATCTCCGAACTCCATTCTTCCCTCTTCTCACGGATGGTCCTGGTGGAGTTATAGTGGATGATGAGCTTGCCCGTATTGCCGGCGGCTTCGAGCATACGCCGAAGACGGCGCAATAAGCCTCCTACTGCCAATCCGTAGGAAAGGTACGTCACCGGACGGCTTTCCTCTCTTTCGGCAAGGGCAACTACGGGAACTCTCCCTCCTGTGGACTTACGAGTGGTGCGAATCATGCGAACCATCTAAAACAAAAGAATTTAAAATTAGATTAGATAAATTCTCAAACAAAAATCCTATTTTGAATGAAAGTTGGGGTAAGATGAAGAAAATGACTCCTTTAATAACACTTTTCAACCCACACCTTGGAAAATAGTTTTTTTAAGAAAATAGGGACCTTAAATACGTCCATTTCTACCTAGGTCCACGTTCCTACGGGCAACCTTGGCTCTGATACCACCTCTGTCACACCCGGTTTTTCCGAAGAAACAACCAAGTGAATATCACATGTATGCCAGGATCATTTTCTCATACATGTGATGACAAATAGTGAAGCATCATTTATTACAAGCCAGGTGTCGAATATAAATAAGTCTTACATCGCAAATGTCTCAATGGACACTAATGCTTCATCACAAGTAAATAAACTAGCAGCGGAATATTATTCTTTTAGGGCTCCATTACAGGCGTTGCCCGGGGGTCTCCATGAACCTAGAAACCTTTTTCGGGTCCAAAGTCTTGGTCATTATACACCACCTCATTATCTTGACCTGAGCAGCAATATAAACCAACAAAAATGCAAGGTTGAGTACCAATGGTACTCAGTAAGTGTGGAAAATTTATATCATGCATGGCTAGAACAAGGAGAGATTGAACTCATGGTTAAAGCACTACGCAATTAATACCTATCACCTTAGCTTATTAAGCACCTACATTACTACACAGGTGAAATGGTCCCAATCTCCCATCCCATCATCATAATCTAATAACCATAACATCATTCCCAATGTTAAGCTCCCCGCTTAACATCCACAACTTCCAAAAACCATCACTCCTCTATTCATGAATAAGTCCAGGCCGCTCTTAACCGTGAGCACGGCTGTCAAGACAGTTTTGACTCTGCAGAGTTTGTACCACTGTACCCACATGTAGTGATTTCATCCCCCGTTGCCGGGTGGACTAAAAGAACCTCCATTATGCCAGTGGCTACGATCCACATTCACACTTCCCAGGTGTGCAGCCAGGAGATCACTACGAAGCCTTTACAAAGGGATTCCCGACGAGCGTGGGCCCACTGAGGTTTCACCCCTAACAGCATACAAGAGGCTCCAACCCCGCTGCAGTGGCCCCCTCTTGAGCCTTGCGGTTCATATGGTAGTCCAGCTGGCACCTACTCCGCGCACCATCCAACACACCCATACTACGCCGGGGATACACCTAATTAATTGGCCAAGCTGCCCCATCTCAGCATGTGGTTGGCACTGTAAAGCCGGGTTACATGCTCCATGAACCGGTCCTTAGGATCCAGGCAAGTACTAAACACAAACCCAAGTCTCGTGCACACAGCACACAACCAAAACATCCAACTTGCCTTGATCCCTACCTCTACATAACTCACAACGTCTCATTCAAGAGTATGGTAATATAAACTGATGATCTCATGTCCCAAATATCCCATTCTAAGCATGGCTAAGCATATGCATGGAAATAAATGACATGGTAAAATAAATCCCAACCCAAGCTACAAGGAAACAAGGTAATGCAATTCTAGGGAAACTTTTCTATCATGGGTTTCATATTTCAATTGACAATGCAAATAATTCTATCTACACATCCTAGCATAGGATCAAAGTGGTCAAGGACACTTGCCTCCTTCTTGCTGCTCTTGAAATGGGTAGTCCTGGTCTTGGAAAGGGATAACTTGCTCTTGAGCAGGTTCTACATTACACCATCACACATAGCAAAAGAAAAACAACAATCCATAAGACATAGTTCACACTTCCACTTCATACAAACCACACATTCATATTTATGAAATTCATTCACCATTATATGTGTTGTGGTTACTCTGTGTGTGTTGATCTGTGGCTTGCATACACTTTTATTTATATGTATATGATTCCTACTTTGGTGTTCATATTTATACTTACATACTATATATATATATATGTGTGTGTTTCAGTTTTAAATAAATTCCTTATATTAAACTACTACACCTTTTCACTACCAAGTATGTATGAAAAGTATTTTTCTTCTCCATATGTGCCTTCAGAATTTCTACCAACCCTAAACTGAATTCTTTGGATTTTAGAAACTCCATTTATCATTTGCTAGTTGCTATATTTTCAGATTTATTCTCCTATGCATAAATGTGTATTTTATTATGAAATTAGTAATACACATCATCTAAACAGAATAGGTTCTGGTCCTAAATAATTTAATAACATATTTTGACCTTTGCCTCTGATGTAAACTATTTTATAATTATTTTACCTATTTTCTATAACTATTCTTTACTTAAAAATGTGTCCCTAAATGTGAATAATAAATTAAACAGATTCAATTCTGTCAAAATATGTTTTTATCCCACTCCAAAGTTTTCTAAACACTGAGAAAGTCTTTAACTTAATTTTGACAATATGTTTGTCCCACTTTTTAATTTTTAAACACTAGTTACATATTCAATTTTCTAAATTAAATACTAAACAGGGTTAAAAAGTAAACTCACCCCAATTACAGGGTCTATATTATTATTTTCAGAATTTCCAGGGGTCTAGCTACACTTATCAGAGGTGTTTTTCCTAATTTTTATTAAGTCCAGGGGCTAAAACTGATTTTTAAATGAATTTACATGATTTTCTGGAGTTCCAGGGGCTAGATCTAAAGTTTCCGGGGCTAGCTCTTAATTCCCGAGAACCCCAGTGGGTAGCACGTAAGAATTCCAGTCTTTATAATGCGGGGCTCACGTGGACCGTCCGATTTTAAACCGACGGCTGAGATTATAACATCGAACCGGTACGCGGGGATTTAAACCCTACTGTGCGATTAAAAATAAACGGCGCACAAGCGGCCACGTCGCTCTGATCGAGCGCGGGCGGCGCTGCCGGCGGCGCACGGCGGCGGGAAGCGGCGATCTCGCCGGAAAGTTTCGGATCCTCGAGAATTCTGCCTAGAACTGTGATCTTATGGCATAAATCGGTAGAGGGGAGGTCAGGGATCTCACCTCGGGGGTTTTCTTGAGCTCGGGGGTCCTGGAAAGTGATCGGCGGCGAGGTCCGAGGCAAAACCACGGTGAAGCTCATCGGCGCTTTGTTTACACCGTAAGTCTCCGAGTTTTCTGCACCTGCAAAGCTCCCCGGAGGCGGTGGATCAAGACCAGCGAGTTAGATCAGAGTTTCCGAGCTTAGATCGGCCAGAATTCACTGGCGAAGTCTCGGTGCTCACCGGAGTAAAAATCGGCGATCGCGTGGGAAAAACCGATCGGGGCTGGGGTTTTATAGCCGGGGGAGGGCGGTGGGTCAATTGTGATCGAGTTTGAGTCTTCTGGGACCGGAATTCGGGCTGAGGGACGCGGTATTCCGATCGGTTAAGATCGCGCGCGCGCGGGAGAGAGTCCGGGGTTGGCGCGAGCGAGGTTGGGGATGACAGGTGGGTCCCACCTGTCTGTGTGAGAGAGCGCGGGTGCGCGCGGCTGCGGGCTGGCGCGGGGGAAACTGGGCCGGCTGGCGGGTTTCGGCCCACTGGCCCGTTTTTTCCGTTTTCTCTTTTTCTTTTTCCATTTCTTTTCTGATTTGAGTTTAATTTGAATTCCAGTTTGAATTTGAATTTTTGCAAAACATGCAACACGTCCAAAAATTTTTAAATTCCCCTCTGAACATGGTTTAGTGTTTTGAATCAAAATTTTGGGGTGTTACAGCTCGCACATCGGTGCCGCTCCCCGATCCTCCCCTGCACGCCGAAGTCCGCTCGGCCTTTGCCGAGCTCCCAACACAGAAAGGGAGCGCCTGTGTGTGCTCTAGCTAGCCATCTCACCACCCCGCGGTGTTAGCACCGCACTCGACCACAAATCGACGATCGCCACTGAGAACTCAAGCCACCGGCGGAAAGACGAGGACTGCTCCCCGTGGACAGCACGCCGCGGCCAGTTTCACCACCGGACTCCTACACGAAAAAGGTGCACCGTGCTCTCTAGATCGTGTAGATGCAAGCCGAATAGGGGTTGAACCACCGGAAGAAGAGTATTTCCAGTTCTTCCGAAACGTAGTGTGTTCGGGTAGAGCGCGGTCTACCCCAAAATTCCTGCTACTCGTTTAGCTATTGGCTGCGCAGGCTTGCCAACACCTTCCTCACTCCCTAGCTGCCCTCCTCGACCAAGAATCAAGGGAAATGACCCAGAAATGGCCAGGTTTGGGTTGTTTTTCGGGCCGCCATAGAATAACAGCTCGGTTCACCGTGGAGCTCTAGGTTGCCGACCTTTTCATGGGGTTTAGCGGCCATTTCCATCACCCCCGAGCCCCCGCGGTGCTCTCCGACCCTTTGCCAATCATTTTGATGCGTTGTGACACATTCCCGACCACGCCGGAACCCTAACCGCCGCTGTCACCGTCGGGAGCCCTGTTCCGGTGAGCTATGGCCGCCGGCGACACCACCGACGAGTTCAGCGTCGTGAGTTTGGGCAGGGCGGCAAGTTTGGGGTCGGGAGACGGCCGGGAAAGCAGTTCTGGCGACGCTCGCCGGAGTGCGCCGCCGCGGACCCCTGTTTGGCGTGAGGAAGGAGAAGACTGCCGGGTGGGACCCACTGGCAGACATTTAAACATTTTGAAATGTCCAGTTTGTGGTTCAAACTTTGGAGGACCACAACTCGGGGTAGGAGAATCCAAAAATTATGAAACAAATTTTGTTGGATTACTCTAACTGAGTACAATCAAAATCTGAAACCCAATTTGTATAAAACCCATTAATTAATTCTGGAAAATTCTTTAAAACTTTTCAGCAAAAGATTTTTAGAGGGAGTTTGGTTCATCCAAAAATCCCCAAATTTTGCCAGAATGTTCTTTAGGATATTATTGAACCCCTGTAAAAGTTTCAGACCATTTGGAGTTGATTTGGTCAGAGCAATTCAAATTTGAAGGTGCTGTGTTCATTTGAATACAGAAACATTTTCAGAGAATTTCCAAAACTTGGAAATTCAGTTCTGGACAAATCTTAGCTCCAAAAATATTAGGAAAATCCATGCAAACTCTATGAGCTATAATTGAAATTGTAGTTCACTAAGTTGGGCATGAACAGGGGTATTACCTCAGAATAAAGTCTTATTCGCTTATTTGCTAAGAGAATTATTGTGAGCAAACCACTCCATGAAAAGTGCTAGTGTTTGGTCCAGAGAGTTTTCTTGTGACAAGGAACTCACACAAAAATTCTCAGCTCCATTGGAGCTCTGGATGACCCCTGTCCTGTTTAACCACTTGAGGGATTAATATGGAAAAGGGGGAAAACCACTTAGCATTTAACCAGGGGGATTAAGTCTAAGCCAAACCACCAACACCCAGTTCATTATTAAATTCTTAAACAGAGTTCCAGGTGTTAGAGACTGGTTATTAGAAATAATAGCAGTAGTATTACAATAAACTTGTTTGCATATTCATTAACATGTAGTTTTTCAATAACGTGTAGTCGTTGAAGGCGAGGAAGCTCCGGAGGTTCTGGACTTCCTTCTCCCGGACAAAGAACTAACTACTGACCAGCAGCAACAAGGCAAGCCCCGGTTTGCATTAACCTTTTTATAAGTTTTACTTTGTTTACATGTGTCATATGAAGTATGTATGTGCAATAGGTGTAGGATGAATGGAACCCCACTTGCATAACCAAAGGTTCCTAAAAGAGTGAGGGTAGGGTCTAAGACCTAGAGTAGACAGGCTAAGCTTAATGAGTCATAGGACTTCGGTACAAGTCGAGTAGTTGGAATCTACTCGTGAGATAGGCTTGGGGCACACGGGTCTGGTTGAGTGATGTGAGATCACTTTAGTAATGAAAATGAGACTAGGCAGGGGCTAGGGCGCAGCAAGAGGGAGTCTCGTGTGCGCAGCCCTGCCCGTGTCGATTGAGGACCGATCTGTGTGCGGCCCTGCTGAACAAGTATTGAACGTACCGAAGGCATATCGGATATATGGGCCCCGATAAACCGATGTAGCCTAAACCTCCGGGCGTCGAGGCATAACGCACCGATTTATAGGTGTAGGCTGAGGGCAGCAAGGTGGAAATCTGCCAACGGGCATAGAGAGATGCTCCGTGTGGGGAACCTCCTGCTCGTTTCGATGCGACCGGTTCGACGTTTGGGATGTTGGGTGAAAGGTTGTCCCGTACGACATCGAGTGAGCGTGCTGTGCAGCTCCACGGGTGAACGTACGTGACGTGCTCTTTGGGTTTCCCTGCAGGTGTATATCGAGTCAATTCGCCGTCCCTCGCGGTGACGAGTACCGCTTGTTCACTGCGTCGTAACGTAGACTAATGAATGAAATGTTTTGATTCAATATTGCTGTCATGATATAATTGTATTGCTACATGTGTGCCACCAAACATGGCTTACTAAATTTCAGCTTCCTGAACTGTTAACTTGTTGCTAAAAGATGAACTAAGGATGAACTTGTAGGCGTGTCCATTTGCTGCAACTTTGCTATCCTATGTCATGGTATACCTCATGTAGAGTTTCATGCTTAGGTGAGTCGGTTAAGCCTTGCTGAGACTTCGTGCTCACGGTTGCTGCTTAAGTGTTTTTCAGGTGAGGAGCCACCCACGGACTCGGAGTACGAGTCCACCGGCGAGGGTTACCCTCCGTCGGGGACCACGGCTGAGTGGGAGCCGTACACGCCGCGCTGAGCTGAGGAGTGCAGCTAGTGTGGGTTGCCCTAGGGCTGGGCAACCACTTTTGCTAGATAGGCGGGCATGAGTTGTATAAAAGAAACTTCCGCTGTGTAATAAAGACCCTAGTTTGTAACTGAGAAGTGTACCAATTTGTACATTTAGTTTGTTTTTCCCATGTAATATAATGTGTTCTTATGACGTGTGCTGTCGGGTGTCGCATCGCACGGCACCGCCCTCTGCGATCCTGGATGAGCGGATCCCGGTCCGCCACAGCCTGGTATCAGAGCTGCAGTGGGGATAGCACAGTATTTAAGGACTGCATTATGGAAAAAAACTTAGGTATATGGTGAGGATTGGGTAGTTGCCCAAGTAAGGACTATACTAGCATAGTTACTTAAAGTGGCAAAGACTAACTTATGTGTTATAATTCTGAATTTCAATTATGTAACGACGCACCTACGCTCTAGTAAGTATGGTAAGGAACGCCACCGAAAGCGGTTCAATTTCGGTTAGCTCCTCCTGACGAGGAACATGGTTCAGGGATTGATCTCACAGCTTGGTGTGAGATGTCAATATGAAACTCTTGGACTCTTCATGTTCCTGAGTTCATATGAAACGCTGATCCATAGCGTGCATTAGGCAAGTAAGTGGAAACCCCATCGCGTGGTCAGTAACGCGAGAGTGTGTTCGTCTGGAAATAGCCCAGGAGGACATACGCAGCGCTTGCCATCGGCGTGCCCTGCAGGGCAGTAGGTGGTATCTGTTGGGTTGATAACATTCCCAACCGTGACGACCCGTTCATGACATACTCGGGTTCCCCGTCGTGTGGTGTTGAGCACGATCACGTACCTTGAGACGTGACCTAACTCAAGGACGGCCGAATGGCAATGATACGGGCGTTTGTATTTAATTTCAAATATGGAACTGCCTGAAGTGAAAACAACCCTTGAGTGCACCATTATTGTGTGGTCTTCTGCAGGTACTAACCACGTATGTATCCGTGTAGCAAACGCGTGCGAGAGACCGTTTAGTGCCACACTTGAGACGTATATGCCGGTATAATCCGGTTAGGTTTTTCTTTTGTGAGGAACGTAGTACCGAGATATTGTAGGCATATGCATGAAAATAATGATAACATGGAATTAAAATCTATAGGTTCAACATTTAGGACCCTGGTTGGGTAGACAAATTGGTTAGTAATGAGTGTAGTTCCAAAAAGACTGAAAAACAGAGTCCTCTGTTTTGGACAGCAAGTTTGCTGATCTTCAACAGGGCATAACTCACAGGTCTTTTAGCCCAGAGAGGTGTGCTATATAGTTCTGGAAAGGTATTTAAGTACTCTACAACTTTGTGGTATACTTCCAGAGCTGAAACTCACCTTAAGATGGCCTAAATCCCAGAGGAATGTAAACTGTCCAAAACCAGGACAGAGTAAAACATTCTCTGGACTGTTCTGTTTTTCAAACATAACACCCAGTAGAAAAATGTAAAATTTTCTTATGATACATCCTTAGAAAGAGTAGAAGATGGGGAACATCTTTGCAATTCAAAGCTTCTGAAATTTCAGCACAGAATTTAGTGGAAATCAGAGTTGAAAACAGCAACTTCCAAGGGAGGTGCTGTTAAAATTCTTCCAGAAATTCTGCTGACTTTGAATTAGCATAAATTTTTCACCAGAGCTGATCTGTGGGCAAATGAGTACTCGTTGGAAAGATACTGAAGTTAACTTTAACTTTGGTATTCAACTTGAGTCGTGAAACTGCCCCGAACCAGATCAAAACTTGGAATAGGTAGAAACTGGTCATTCTGACAGAAGAATGACAGTTGAACTCATTGGAGAAGGTGTTGTACCCTAAGGGTGGTGTACGTGATGACAAAGCGATAGTAATGTCTCGTAGTGACCAAACCTAGTTATGTTGAGCTCCCAAAGTGGAGGTTCATCAAGTTGGATTGAACTAGCTTGTGTTTGGTCTGGTAATGGTGTAGCTTGTGCAAAGTTATTACATTATCTACATACGAGATGTATCGCATGAATTATTGTCATTATGTTTTACGCCTATTTTCTTTGGACTGCATGCAAAATGTTGTGGGACTGATGATTATTGTCGTGTGATTGCAGATGGTTCGTACTAGGACCACGCACGAGGTTGGTGGCTCTAGCCAACAGGGAGGTGATGACTCCCAGCCACCGGCCTACGACAGCACCCCGCAGCAGCAGCCACCACCGCCGCCTCTGCTTACTCTAGCGGATGTGATAGCGGCACTGGTGGGAGGTCGTGAGGAGCAGACCGACCTGCTCCGCACGATCGTGCAGAATACGTCTCAGGCGGGGGGATGTCAAGAGCGAGGGCCTCATGAGCTATGTGAAGTGTCGTACTCGGATTTCATGAGTACGCACCCTCCAGTGTTCACCGAAGCCGAAGAACCACTGGAGGCGGACAACTGGCTGTGGACCATCGAGTCCAAATTCGGGCTGCTCCAATGCACGGAGCGGCAGAAGACTCTGTTCGCAGCGCAGCAACTCCACGGTGCCGCTGGTGCGTGGTGGGCGAACTATGTCGCCTCACGTCCGGGTGGCCATGCCGTGGAATGGCAAGAGTTCCGGGAGGCGTTCCGCGCCTATCACATTCCTCCCGGAATCATGAAGAGGAAGTTCCAAGAATTCTTTGAGCTGAGCAGGGCAGGAGGAGTGCCCATGACTACTCCCGTGCCTTCAACCATATGGCGCAATACGCGTCAGACTATATCTCCACGGAGGAGAAGAAGAGGGAGCATTTCTATCGGGGGTTACACCCCGAAATGAAGACGCACCTCGTTCAGTGGAATCACGGCACTTTCAACGACCAAGTCAATGCCGCGATTATGCAAGAGGATGCTCAGCGGGAGTTGGCAGCTGAGCAGAGGAAGCGCAGCGCTCCACCTAGCAGCGGTGGTGGCGCGCCACAGAAGTACCGTATGGTGTATCGGACACCATCCGGGCAGCAGTGGCATCCACCGGCGCGACCTCAACGGTTCGGGGGACGTCCTTTTCAGTCACCCTTGTTCCGTCTGCCGATGCCACCACCAAGACAGCAACAGCAGCAGCAGAAGGTACCTTGGGCGTTTCCACCGCCACAACGCGCCCCGGGATTCCGTCCACCGATCAGCGGGGGACCGCCCCGTTTCACCTGCTTCACGTGTGGCCAGGCGGGCCACTTCGCGAAGGACTGTCCCCAGGGGCAGCAGAGCAGCGGGCAAGCTCAGTTCCAGGGTGGTGCTCGAGGCCGACCTCCGGTGAAGAAGGTTGGTCAGCGGACTGGGGGTGTCCGCAACCTCGACAATGAGGACGCCCCAGAGGGAGACAACGTGCTGGCGGGTACGTTTACTCTCAACCATCAAGCCATCGTCATACTTTTTGATTCTGGTGCAACCCACAACTTTATAAGTGCATCGTACGTGGTTAAGCATCAGCTGGAAGCCTTTCCAACCGAGTGTTCGTATATGATCTGCTCACTGGGAGGAAAGATTTCAGCAACGATGATGGTTCCAAAAGCACCACTGTGCTTAGGTGGGAAGATATATCCCACCACTATGATTATCCTAGGGGGGCAGAAGATTGATGCAATCTTGGGAATGTCATGGCTAAGCTACCATGGCGCTGTCCTGGAAACACTATCACGGACGGTTCACCTCAACTCCCCGTTACACCGTCCGCAGTCCCTCTTATTAGATAATCCAGTCTGGGAGGTTTCAGAAATCAACAATACTGAAGCTCTCAAGTTAGAGGACATCTCCGTAGTCCGGGAGTATCCCGACGTGTTCCCGGATGATCTACCGGGCATGCCACCTGAGCGGGATGTCGAGTTCAAGATCGAGCTCGCACCCGGGACTACGCCCATATCACGGAGACCGTACAAGATGGCTCCAAATGAGCTGGCGGAACTGAAAGAACAGCTCAATGATCTGTTGAGCAAGGGTTTCATTAGGCCGAGTTCCTCGCCTTGGGGACGCTCGGCGCTGTTCGTGAAGAAGAAAGATGAAACCCTGAGGCTGTGTGTAGACTACCGGCCGCTCAACGCCGTCACCATCAAGAATAAGTACCCACTGCCTCGTATTGACATTTTGTTTGATCAACTTGTGGGGGCAAGTGTGTTCTCAAAGATGGACCTTCGCTCTGGATATCACCAGATCAAGATCCGGGCGGAGGATATCCCGAAGACGGTGTTCTCGACGAGATACGGCTTATATGAATATCTCGTCATGTCCTTTGGTCTCACAAACGCTCCAGCCCATTTCATGTATCTCATGAACTCGGTGTTCATGCCGGAGCTGGACAAGTTCGTGGTAGTGTTCATCGACGATATCTTGGTTTACTCCAAGACAGCAGCCGAACATGCCGAACACTTGCGGATCGTTCTTCAACGATTGCGAGACCATAAACTCTACGCCAAGTTCAGTAAATGCGAGTTTTGGATCAGCCAAGTGCCATTCTTGGGACATATCATCTCAGCAGAAGGCATTGCAGTTGAACCAAGCAAAATAGAGCAAGTGCTGAAATGGAAAGCTCCCACTTCAGTCCATGAAGTCAGAAGCTTCCTCGGGTTTGCGGGATACTATCGGAGATTTATTCCAAGTTTCTCCAAGCTCGCTAAGCCGATGACAGAATTGCTGAATAAGGGAACGAAATATGTTTGGAACTCGGCGTGTGAGGGAGCATTCCAAACATTGGTGAAGCATCTCACCACAGCCCCGGTCTTAGCTCAGCCGGATACAACAAAGCCCTTCGACCTGTATTGTGACGCATCCGGTATTGGGCTTGGCTGCGTGTTGATGCAGGAAGGACGTGTGGTCGCTTGTGGCTCACGCCAACTTCGGAACCATGAGCAGCATTATCCCACTCATGACCTTGAGCTTGCTGCAGTGGTTTTGGCGCTGAAAATGTGGAGGCACTATCTCCTGGGGAATCTGGTGCATCTCTACACCGACCACAAGAGCTTAAAATACATTTTCACCCAGAAGGAGCTGAACATGAGGCAAAGGAGGTGGTTAGAATTGATCAAAGATTATGAAATTGAGATTCATTACCACCCCGGCAAGGCGAATGTGGTTGCCGACGCGCTGAGTCGGAAATCACATGTCCATCACCTCACCATTACCCCGGTGGAGGAGGAAGAGCCAAGTTTATACTTGGTTCCTTATGGATCGCTGTACAACCTTGCCCTCATCCCTACTATTAGGGAGGACATCATTGCAGCTCAGAAGACGGATAAAGGCATGACACATCTCCGGAGACGGATAGACAATGGAGAGATTAGATGTTTCCGGAAGGATGATGAGGGGACGCTGTGGTTTAATGACCGCATAGTCGTACCCCGAGATATGGAGTTGAGAAAGAAGATCCTCGATGAAGCTCACTTGTCCAAGTACTCTATTCATCCGGGCAGCAACAAAATGTACCAAGATTTGAAAAATAAATTTTGGTGGACACGGATGAAGCGGGAGGTAGCTAAGTACGTATCCAAGTGCGATACGTGTAGACGAGTGAAAGCTGATCACATGAAGAAATCAGGGCTACTGCAACCCCTGAAGATCCCAGCATGGAAATGGGAAGATGTGAGCATGGATTTCATTGTGTGATTACCCCTAACATCCAACAAGCATGATTCCATATGGGTAATCGTTGATCGGTTAACCAAGACGGCTCACTTCATTCCGGTGAATACACGTTACAATGCCGGCAAATTTGCGGAGCTATACATAGCAAAGATTCTATGCCTATACGGGGTACCCAAGACCATCGTCTCAGATCGAGGTGCATTATTTGTATCTCGCTTTTGGGAGCAGCTACATGCTGCATTGGGTACTAAGTTGATCAGGAGCTCCGCCTATCACCCTCAGACAGATGGGCAAACAGAGAGGGTGAATAAGGTTCTGGAAGACATGTTGAGAGCCTGTGCCATCCACCATGGTAGGAACTGGGATGATCACCTACCATTGGCGGAATTCTCGTACAACAACGGCTATCAGGCGAGTATCAAGATGGCACCCTACGAAGCTCTCTACGGTCGTAAATGCCGCACCCCATTAAATTGGTGCGAGTCCGGTGAAAGGGTCACATTCGGGGTTGATGTGGTGAACGACGCCGAAGAGCGCGTTCGGTTGATTCAAGCTAACTTGAAGGCCACTCAATCCTGACAGAAGAGCTACGCTGATAAGAGGCGTAGACCGTTGCACTTCGACGTTGGGGAACACGTGTACCTCCGCGTGTCCCCGATGAAGGGCGTGCACCGGTTCGGTGTGAAGGGGAAGCTCGCTCCCCGTTTCATTGGACCCTATGCCATCACCGAGAAGTGTGGACCAGCGGCGTATCGATTGGAGTTACCGGCGTCCCTTGCTGGTGTCCATGATGCTTTCCATGTTTCGCAACTGCGAAAATGTTTGAAGCATACAGCTGCTGTTCCTACCGAAGACATCGGCGAGCTGAAACCGGATTTAACATATGATGAGTATCCGGTGGAAATCCTTGATGAGAAAGCCCGAACCACGCGTAGAAGAACGTTGTAGTTCTACAAGATCCTCTGGAGCAACCATACCGCTGAGGAAGTGACGTGGGAGAGCGAGGAGTTCCTTCGCTCAAATTACCCGGAGTTCATGGCTTCTCAACACGGGTAAGTCCCTATTACATCGCTATCTCTTCTTTTGTAATCTCGGGACGAGATTCTTTTAAGGGGGGGAGGGATGTAAAAGCCCAAGAAAAGGGACTTGCAAAAACTTTTCTTCAACCCACAACACCACAGTTTTTGTTGTGGATAGATTGTGAAAAAGTGGGAAGAGCAAGTAACCTCCATCAAAAGAGTGGTTAGAGGGGAAACCTACACTTTCACAAAGTGGGAATTCTACACGTATGATCACACATGAGAGGGTGATTCCAAACTGTTGCATTCAAATTCATGATTGCAGCAGCTAAAACAAGGATTAAAGTGCATACTTGGATTCCTCAGGTCCCAATTAGTGGGGAGGCAGAGTTTCAATAATTTTTGAAAAGGTTTGCTACCCATTTTTCCAAAAAGGATCCAAATATGCAAAGAATTCAAATATACATTCGAATTTGAAGGAAATTTGCCAAACCATACCAATGTAGCTCAGTTTGAGATTTCCAACATTTGAATTCATCATTTGTCAAGTTTGGAGATCTTTTGAGAGGTGGTAGAGCACTGACCAGTGGGGCCCAAATATCATTGGGTGAAATAGACTTAGCCCCCAAGTCTTCCCTCTGTTTTTCAGTCAACCGAAGAGCTTCGGTCGAACAGCCAGCTGCCGCGCGCGCCATCGCCCGGGAGGCCACCTCCTGATTTCCTCTCTCGCGCTGGCGATCGGACAGCAGCTCGCGCCCCCTCTACGTGACCCCCTCTCCACGCAGCTGGGCCGAGCGTATTGCCTTCTTCTCCCGATCAGCAAGCGCACCGGGCTCTGCTCGCACATCGGCGCCGCTCCCCGATCCTCCCCTGCACGCCGACGTCCGCTCGGCCTTTGCCGAGCTCCCAACACAGAAAGGGAACGCCTGTGTGTGCTCTAGCTAGCCATCTCACCACCCCGCGGTGTTAACACCGCACTCGACCACAAATCGACGATCGCCACTGAGAACTCAAGCCACCGGCGGAAAGACGAGGATTGCTCCCCGTGGACAGCACGGCACGGCCAGTTTCACCGCCGGACTCCTACACGAAAAAGGTGCGCTGTGCTCTCTAGATCGTGTAGATGCAAGCCGAATAGCGGTTGAACCACCGGATGAAGAGTATTTCCAGTTCTTCCGAAACGTAGTGTATTCGGGTAGAGCGCGGTCTACCCCAAAATTCCTGCTACTCGTTTAGCTATTGGCCGCGCAGGCTTGCCAAAACCTTCCTCACTCCCTAGCGGCCCTCCTCGACCAAGAATCAAGGGAAATGACCCAGAAATGGCCAGGTTTGGGTTGTTTTTCGGGCCGCCATAGAATAACAGCTCGGTTCACCGTGGAGCTCTAGGTCGCCGACCTTTTCATGGGGTTTGGCGGCCATTTCCATCACCCCCGAGCTCCCGCGGTGCTCTCCGACCCTTTGCCGATCATTTTGATGCGTTGTGACGCATTCCCGACCACGCCAGAACCCTAACCGCCGCTGTCACCGTCGGGAGCCCTGTTCCGGTGAGCTACGGCCGCCGGCGACACCACCGACGAGTTCAGCGTCGTGAGTTAGGGCGGGGCGGCAAGTTTGGGGTCGGGAGACGGCTGGGAAAGCAGTTCCGGCGATGCTCGCCGGAGTGCGCCGCCGCGGACCCCTGTTTGGCGCAAGGAAGGAGAAGACTGCCGGGTGGGACCCACTGGCAGACATTTAAACATTTTGAAATGTCCAGTTTGTGGTTCAAACTTTGGAGGACCACAACTCGCTGTAGGAGAATCTAAAAATTATGAAACAAATTTTGTTGGATTCCTCTAACCGATTACAATCCAAATCTGAAACCCAATTTGTATAAAACCCATTAATTAATTCTGGTAAATTCTTTAAAGCTTTTCAGCAAAAGAATTTTAGAGGGAGTTTGGTTCATCCAAAAATCCCCAAATTTTGCCACAATGTTCTTTAGGATATTAGTGAACCCCTGTAAAAGGTTCAGACCATTTGGAGTTGATTTGGTCAGAGTAATTCAAATTTGAAGGTGCTGTATTCATTTGAATACAGAAACATTTTCAGAGAATTTCCAAAACTTGGAAATTCAGTTCTGGGCAAATCTTAGCTCCAAAAATATTAGGAAAATCCATGCAAACTATATGAGCTATAATTGAAATTGTAGTTCACTAAGTTGGGCATGAACAGGGGTATTACCTCAGAATAAAGTCTTCTTTGCTTATTTGCTAAGAGAATTATTCTGAGCAAACCAGTCCATGAAAAGTGCTAGTGTTTGGTCCAGAGAGTTTTCTTGTGACAAGGAACTCACACAAAAATGATCAGCTCCATTGGAGCTCTGGATCACCCCTGTCCTGTTTAACCACTTGAGGGATTAATATGGAAAAGGGGGAAAACCACTTAGCATTTAACCAGGGGGGTTAAGTCTAAGCCAAACCACCAACACCCAGTTCATCTTTAAATTCTTAAACAGAGTTCCAGGTGTTAGAGATTGGTTATTAGAACTAATAGCAGTAGTATTACAATAAACTTGTTTTCATATTCATTAACATGTAGTTTTTCAATAACGTGTAGTCGCTGAAGGCGAGGAAGCTCCGGAGGTTCTGGACTTCCTTCTCCCGGACGAAGAACTAACTACTGACCAGCAGCAACAAGGCAAGCCCCGGTTTGCATTAACCTTTTTATAAGTTTTACTTTGTTTACATGTGTCATATGAAGTATGTATGTGCATTAGGTGTAGGATGAATGGAATCCCACTTGCATAACCAAAGGTTCCTAAAAGAGTGAGGGTAGGGTCTAAGACCTCGAGTAGACAGGCTATGCTTAATGAGTCATAGGACTTCGGTACAAGTCGAGTAGTTGGAATCTACTCGCGAGATAGGCTTGGGGCACACGGGTTTGGTTGAGTGATGTGAGATCACTTTAGTAATGAAAATGAGACTAGGCAGGGGATAGGGCGCAGCAAGAGGGAGTCTTGTGTGCGCATCCCTGCCCGTGTCGATTGAGGACCGATCCGTGTGCGGCCCTGCTGAACAAGTATTGAACGTACCGAAGGCATATCGGATATATGGGCCCCGATAAACCGATGTAGCCTAAACCTCCGGGTGTCGAGGCATAACGCACCGATTTATAGGTGTAGGCCGAGGGCAGCAAGGTGGAAATCTGCCAACGGGCATAGAGAGATGCTCCGTGTGGGGAACCTCCTGCTCGTTTCGGTGCGACCGGTTCGACGTTTGGGATGTTGGGTGAAAGGTTGTCCCGTACGACATCGAGTGAGCGTGCTGTGCAGCTCCACGGGTGGGCGTACGTGACGTGCTCTTTGGGTTTCCCTGCAGGTGTATATCGAGTCGATTCGCCGTCCCTTGCGGTGACGAGTACCGCTTGTTCACTGCGTCGTAACGTAGACTAATGAATGAAATGTTTTGATTCAATATTGCTGTCATGATATAATTGTATTGCTACATGTGTGCCACCAAACATGGCTTACTAAATTTCAGCTTCCTGAACTGTTAACTTGTTGCTAAAAGATGAACTAAGGATGAACTTGTAGCCGTGTCGATTTGCTGCAACTTTGCTATCCTATGTCATGGTATACCTCATGTAGAGTTTCATGCTTAGGTGAGCCGGTTAAGCCTTGCTGAGCCTTCATGCTCACGGTTGCTGCTTAAGTGTTTTTCAGGTGAGGAGCCACCCACGGACTCGGAGTACGAGTCCACCGGCGAGGGTTACCCTCCATCGGGGACCACGGCTGAGTGGGAGCCGTACACGCCGCGCTGAGCTGAGGAGTGCAGCTAGTGTGGGTTGCCCTAGGGCTGGGGAACCACTTTTGCTAGATAGGCGGGCGTGAGTTGTATAAAAGAAACTTCCGCTGTGTAATAAAGACCCTATTTTGTAACTGAGAAGTGTACTACTTTGTACATTCAGTTTGTTTTTCCCATGTAATATAATGTGTTCTTATGACGTGTGCTGTCGGGTGTCGCATCGCGCGGCACCACCCTCTGCGATCCTGGATGAGCGGATCCCGGTCCGCCACACCGACGTCCTTGTTGGTCAACACCAAGACAGGAACATCCCCTCTTAGCCACGTCCGTACGTTCAGTACTGGCATACGCATACCGTACGTCCGGTTAGCAGCATACATACCATACCGTGTCCCACACAGAGGACCCATGCGTCATGCGCACGTACCCACGTCCCTGACCCGTACGCTACCGTATCCTTCTCACTGACCCGTACGCACCCGTGAAACTGCGAGGGTCGGCTCTGATACCACGCTGACAGGGCCCCGACGCTGCCCGTTCAGTCACGGGGACGTGGCACTCGCCCGGGAATCGCATTGGGTGGTGCCGTGTTGCGCGGCACCCAACAGCACACATATAAGGAATAATGTATTACATAAAACAATAGTGGAACCTTACAAGTTTTTCTTTGTAAATACTTTACATAAAGTAGCTACAGCGGAAGTCTACAAACCACTCACATCGAGTAACTAAAGAGAACTCGAGATGAAGTCCAGCCCGCGGACTCCTCGCACTAGCAATATGAAGACAACAGCAGCGGCTAGGTTCTCCATGTGTTACACGACTCAGAAGTCTCCGAGTCTCACCGGACAACCTTTTTCTTAGCATCGATGTTAATATGCAAAACCACTTATATAGTAAGCGTGAGCACATAGGCTCAGCAAGACTGATCCGTCTCTCCTAAACAAGAAACTCTACATATACGACGGTTGCAATTGGGTTAGCTAGATTTGCATAAAGGACTCGCCTAAAGTTGATCCTTAACTTTCAGATTTCAAGCCTCATTGTGCAGACCTTGAGCGGAATAGCATCGCAACTCCACAATCAAACAAGAAACACTTTGTTACGATGCTTCTTGCACAAAGTGAAAATAAAGTTTAATGAGCCTATCTCTAATTCAATCATGGTTGCAATACAAGTTACATCACAGCCTTATCAAGATCAAAACAAAACCAGTTACTACGTCAAGACACAGTGGGCATGTATGCTCATATAACCGCGAGCGACGGTGATTCGAATCAGTACACACCCTGACTACATGACACGTACACCCGTACTCCGAGTTGCCGGCAGCAACCTTGACTGATGTTGTACGCGGCCACCTTTCCCAAGATCTTTAACACAGGACGCAGTCTAACTGCCCCGAGTCCGCAAGCTCCCTCAAGGTACATATCCGCAGTGGTATGTTCTTGAGCGAGTTACCTCCTGCTACCCTGACGCCGAAAGCCTAAGGCAGTTAGAAAAGTTCCAATGTGGATCTCCCAAGGTACATCGGTTTCCTGGGTCCCATATAGCTAGTATGCGCCCAGTACACAACTCAAACTTGTCCAACAGGGCCAAGCATGGACGGGCCTTAACCGACACAGGCAGGGCTATGCACGTACGGTCCGCAGCCTGCTGCATCTAAACCTCCCTGCCCGCTCAATTTCTTTCATGTGAACTTTCCTCATCATTTCTATTCTTGACCCGCTCCGAATAAACCAGCCCTAAACTCGCGAGTAGATTCTAACTACTCGACTGTTACCGGACCTTTCCTACTAACATTAGCATAGCCAAATTCACTCGAGGAGGTGCTATTCTACCCTTTCTCTCTTAGGTATTTCTGGTCATGCAACTGGGGTTTTTAATATCAACTAGACTTAATGCAATCAACAATACAAGCTATGATCTCTAGAAATGGAAATGCTTTATAAACTGTTCAAATGCAAACCGGGGCTTGCCTGTTTTGCAGGTGACTAAGATTACAATCACTTAGTGACGATCACTTGGAGCTTGATCACTTGCTTTCCTCCCTCCTTGATCTTCACTCCAATCCCTTCACACGTGCTCACGTAGATGCTACATGATATGATCATGTATATGTATTTAATTGAAAAGCTTTTTCTAATAAGATCTAATGACAGTTTAAAAACTGGAACTCTGTTAAGAATTTAAAATGACACTGGTGCTAATGGTTTTGGGTTGGGTTTAAGCACTATGATCAAGTGTTGAGTGCTATCTCCACTTGTGTGTAGATTACCTTAAGAGGTTGAACAGGACAGTGGTGATTCAGAGCTCTAATGGAGCTGAGAATTTTTTGTGTGAGTTCCTGGTCACAAGAAAGTCATCTGGACGAAAAATTAGCACTTTTCTTTGAGTGGTTTATTCAGAACAATTCTCTAAGCAATTAAGCAAAGATGAATTAATTCTGAGGTAACACCCATGTTCATGTCAAACTTAGTGAACTACAATTTCAGTTATAGTTCATAGAATCTGCATGAATGTTCCTAGGATTTTTGGAGCTAAGGATTTCCCAGAACTGAATTTCCAAGTTTTGGAAATTCTCTGAAAATGTTTCTGTATTCATTTGAACACAGCAACTTACAATCTGAATTCTCCTGATCAAATCAACTCCAAATGAGCTAAAACTTTTACAGGAGTCTAAAAACACCATAAAGAATATTCTGGAAAAATTTGAGGATTTTTGGATTAACCAAACTCCCTCTAAAATTCTTTTGCTGAAAAGATTTAAAGAATTTTCCAGAATTAATTTATGCCTTTCATACAAATTGGGTTGCATATTTGGATAGAGTTTGTCAATCTGAACCTAACACAATTTGAATCACTAAATTTGGAGTTTCCTAGCAAACGTTATGCTCTTCTAAAGTTTGGGGAAAATCTGGGATTTAAATAAACCGTGGAAAAGTTTAAATCTGACCGTGGGACCAGGGGGGCACGTGTCACGCACTGGAACACGCCACACGGGGCTACATAGCTGTTTCCGTGTTGCCACAGTTAATCTGGCGCCACAGAAGATCCGGCCTCCCCCCTCAGAGTCACTGCCACGCGGGCCCGGCGTCCCCTTCGTCTACCTCTCGCCCCCGCGCGCCCGCGCCGCAGGGGCTCGCCGGAGCAACCCTGAAATCGGTCGTCCGGCCATCTCCATTGCTCCAACTCGCTGCTAAGCCCTAGTTTTGTGTGAGGAACATGCTGGTGTGGTTTTCCCGAGCCGGCAGAACCTCCAAGGCGGCTCGCGACGGCGCGACAGCTTGGTGATAGTTCGGCAATGTCGCCCCATGGTGTTAGCCCGCCAAAAGCTCCCTAGAAAGGTCCTACAGCACCATTGAGGGCTGAAGAAGCTCGGCATGGCCGCACCTGGGCCTGGGAAAGGCCCAAAACTAGGGTTCATCGTGCGCCCGATGCTTCCTATTGCTGTAGCTGTCGGAAAAGCTCGGAGTAGACCTTCTACCATGGGTTTCATGCTAAGCTTTGTGAAGAAGAAAGATTGCTAAGCAAGTATAGCTTCTGTGTGTGAATTTTTGTGGACCCTAAACAAGTATTGATCACGAATTTGAAACTTTCTTACCAGCGGGTCCGTTTACACCGGCCAGCAGAACTTTGCAAAATTCGTCGTCGACGATGCACCTTTTGGCTCAAGCCTCGGAGGTGAGCTGCATGGATGTCGTTCGCGTCCAACGGTCCTCTTGCTTGGTTCTGAAAGCCTCTCTGTAGGGCTGTCCATGAGAGCACCTCGTCGATTTTGCTTCAGGCCGCCGCGGAAAGGCTTGCTCCCGAGTGAGGAGAGCCAAGAACTGCTCGGCTGTGATGCAAGGAGGTCGAGGGGATTGCTAGGGTGTGGTTTTGCTGCTCAGTCGAAGCTTTGCACGCTAGCTGTGGTGGTGGCAGATCGATCGGACGAGCGTCGGTAGCTGTCGTCTGTTTCTCGCGCGAGGGGGGATAAAGCTTTGATGTCTTGGTGATAAGGGTGAAAGGGAGCACGGCAGAGGGTATAAGAACCTCAGCTGAGGCGGTTCGAGCAAGAGGCGGTCGACCGAGTGGTGGCGCTGGTGTCGGTTTGCTCTCTGTCGATCTCCCGTGAGAAGCAAAATAGAGACTACTCTCTGAAGATCTTTTGCAAATTTCTCTCCCTCAATGACAGGTGGGTCCCACCACAGCTCACTCTTATACTCAAAATTATCTCCCAAATTTTGAATCTAATGGAATTCAATTGTGGGAGTTCAAATCTGAGATGTATTTGGGCAATTGGGCAAGTTTCATCCAAATTCAAACGGGTGTTTGAATTCCTTGCAATTTAAAGTCCATTTTGGAAAATGAGTTGCAAAATATTTCAACAAATCATGAAACTTTGCATATCCACTAATTTGGACCTAAAGAATTCAAATATGAAATCTGATTTTTTAATTTGGCTGCTGCAAATGAGAATTTTAGCACAACAGTTTTGAAATTCATAGTGTTGCTCTCATTTGAATTTTTAGTTGAACAAATTTGTGCTAAATCTGATTTTAACCTTATGACACCTATGGGACTTCCCATCTTGGTTTTAGACCACTCTTGGGTTCCAAGTTTTCAAATAAACATTTGAACTTGTGTGAAGAAAGCCCTCATGTGGGTTATCACATGTGGAAACAGTTTTAACAAGTCCCATTTTTCATACACATGAAACCATCTTTTGCAAACAAGAGTTTCTTTGTATTCACATTTTTGGGACCTTTACATTCCTTCCTCATTAAAAGGAATCTCGTCCCGAGATTACAAAAGAAGAACGAGACGGGAGGGTAATTACAAAGTTTAAGACAAAAGTTCCGGATAATTCTTGTGGATATAATCTTCACTTTCCCACGTCGCCTCCTTCGGGGTATGATTACTCCACAGGACTTTATAAAATTTCAAAGTCCGGTTTTGGGTGATCCGGGTCTTTTCGTCGATAATCTGTACGGTCTGCTCGACATAGGTGAGATCCGGCTTCAACTCGTCGATGTCTTCGGTTCGGAGAGCAGCGGTATATTTGAGACATTTTCGCAGCTGGGACACATGGAATATGTCGTGAATACCGGCAAGGCTTGCCGGTAGTTCCAGCCGATAGTCTACAGTCCCGCACTTCTCCGTGATGGCAAACAGACCAATGAATCGGGGAGCAAGTTTTCCATTGACACCGAACTGATGAATGCCTTTCATCGGAGACACACAAAGATACACGTGCTCTCCGATGTCGAAATGCAGCAGTCGATGCCTCTAATCCGCATAGCTCTTTTGACGAGATTGGGCAGCTTTGAGATTCTCTTGTATTATCCGAACTCTCTCTTCATCTTCATTGACAAGATCGACCCCGAACGTTACTCGTTCACCGGACTTGCACCAATTCAATGGTGTACGGCACTTCCGGCCATATAGAACCTCATATGGTGCCATTTTGATGCTCGTTTGATATCCGTTATTGTACGAGAACTCCACCAATGGTAAGTGATCATCCCAGCTCTTACCGTGGTGGATGGCACACGCTCTCAGCATATCCTCTAGTATTTGATTCAACCTTTCAGTTTGCCCATCGGTTTGAGGCTGATACGCGGAGCTTCTAATCAGTTTGGTTCCCAAGGATGTGTATAGCTGCTCCCAGAAACGGGCTACGAACAGCGATCCTCTATCTGACACAATGGTGCGGGGAACTCAATGTAAGCACAAGATTCGTCCTATGTACAGCTCCGCATACTGCTTTGCGTTATATCTTGTATGCACAAGGATGAAGTGTTCTGATTAGGTTAAACGGTCAACGATTACCCAAATCAAATCATGGTTGTGGGAGGTCATCCGCAACCCGACGATGAAGTCCATACTCAAGTCTTCCCACTTCCATGCCAGTACTTGTAATGGCTGCAACAGGCCTGACTTCTTCAAATGGTCGGCCTTGACTCTTCGACACGTATCACATTCTGAAACATATTTTGCAACTTCACGTTTCATACGTGTCCACCAAAACTTCTTCCGGAGATCTTGGTACATTTTATTACTGCCCGGATGAATGGAAAATTTGGACAAATGAGCTTCATCCAAAAATTTCTTCCGTAGTCCCATATCCCTGGGTACTACAATCCGGTCATTGAACCACAAATACCTTCATCGTCCTTCTGGAAGCATTTCATTTCTCCGTTGTCTATCCTTCGCCGTATGTGAGACATACCCTTGTCTTTTCGTTGAGCTTCAATGATCTCCTCTCGGATGGTAGAAATGAGAGCGAGATTATAGAGAGCTCCATACGGGATGACAAGGAGGCTTGGTTCTTCATAATCCATTTCAGCAATAGTTAGGTGATGGATATGCGCCTTACGACTGAGTGCATCGGTGACCACATTCTCCTTTCCTAGATGATGATGAATCTCAAGTTCATAATCTTTAATGAGCTCTAGCCATCTTCTTTGCCTCATGTTCAATTCTTTCTGAGTGAAGATGTACTTCAAGCTCTTGTGGTCGGTGTAGAGGTGTACAAGATTTCCGAGCAAGTAATGCCTCCACATCTTCAAAGCAAGGACCACGGCAGCTAACTCAAGATCATGAGTTGGATAATGCTGCTCGTGATTTCTAAGTTGACGAAATCCATAAGCGACCACTCGTCCTTCTTGCATCAGCACGCAGCCAAGACCGATGCCAGATGCATCGCAATAAACGTCGAACGGCTTCGTCGTATCCAGCTGAGCAAGAATTGGGGCTGTTTTGAGATGCTTTACTGAAGTCTTGAAAGCTTGTTCACACGCAGCACCCCACACAAATCTGGTATTCTTCTTTAATAACTCCATCATCGGCTTAGTTATCTTGGAGAAACCCGGAATGAACCTCTGGTAGTAACCTGCTAAACCGAGGAAGCTACGGATTTCATGCACTGACTTTGGTGACTCCCATTTCTGTACTTGGATAATCTTACTCGGATCTACAGAGATTCCCTCCGCTGAAATAATGTGTCCGAGAAACGGTACTTGATTAATCCAGAATTCACACTTGCTGAATTTTGCATAGAGCTGATGATCTCGCACTCTTTGTAGCACAATATGCAGATGTTCAGCATGTTCTTCCTCTGACTGGGAGTACACCAAGATATCATCAATGAAGACAACGACAAATTTATCCAACTCCGGCATGAACACTGAATTCATCAGGTACATGAAGTGTGCCGGGGCATTGGTCAAACGAAAAGACATAACGAGATACTCAAACAGCCCGTATCTCGTTGAGAATGCCGTCTTCGGAATATGTTCAGCCAGGATTTTAATCTGATGATATACGGACCGAAGATCCATCTTCGAAAACACCTTCGCACCCACTAATTGATCGAAGAGCATATCAATGCAAGGTAGTGGATACTTGTTCTTGATGGTAACGGCATTAAGAGGACGATAATCAACACAAAGCCGTAGTGTTTCGTCCTTCTTCTTGACAAACAATGCTGAACAACCCCATGGTGATAAACTAGGTCATATAAAGCCCTTGCTCATTAGGTCATTCAGCTGCCTTTTCAATTCTGCCAGTTCATTGGGTGCCATCTTATACGGCCTTCGTGATATCGGTGTTGTTCCAGGTATAAGTTCAATCTTGAACTCAACGTCTCGCTCGGGCGGCATGCCTGGTAAATCATCGGGAAACACATCCGGATACTCACGTACCACCGGAATTTCCTCTATCTTAACAGCTTCCGTGTGGTTCACTGTTGCAATCTGTTGCCGTCTAGCTCCCAGAGTTAATATATGAAGACCGTGCTGTGGGGAGTTGAGCTCAACGGTCCTAGAGCTGGTGTTAAGAACCGCATTGTGGTAATTCAACCACGACATCCCCAAAATGATGTCAATCTTCAGACCCTCAAGAATAATGAGAGTCGTAGGGTATATTCTACCCCTCCAAACAAAGAGGTGCTTGGGAGACAACCTCGCTTGCGGTACTGCTGCACCCGAGTGAAGATATGAGGTATTGCCTCTTTGTATAAGATGCTTGGAGCGGATGTTGAGCCACGAAAGATTGGCTAATGAAATTGTGTGTGGCAGCGGAATCAAAGAGAATTAAAACCGGTAGTTGATTCAGAGAAAACATCCCTGCTAAAGTGGCTTCTCCTTCTGGAACATCATCAATCACAGTATAGTGAATATTGCCCCTTATCTGCCCTCCTGTCTGCAGATTGAGGTATGGACAATGCCCGCAGCGTCGAGTTCCCTCTGGACAATGCCTAGAATAATGGCCCATACGCCTACAAGTGAAACACGGATGTCTCTCCGGTTCTTCGTTGACTTGCGGTTGGATGCTAGGTACACATGGATGCAACGATGGAGCACAAACCACCGTCTGATGCTGCGGCTGTGGAGGTGGTGCATGTTGTAGAACTTGACCAGCAATCAATCTCTGAGGAGTTGATCGTACAGGTGGCCTCCATCTTTCACCGGGTGCCGTTTGATACATCAAACGGTACTTGTGAGGCACATAACTTGTGCTGGCCTGCTCGATCTCACTCATCTTTCTCTTCTCAGCTTGCCACTCAAGAGTCGGCTTCTCTTGGATGAGAGCCGCATCGACCATGTCGGTGTAACTTCCGTTATTGTGCACGGCCAACTTCTCCTGTAATATGGCACTCAGGCCATGGAAGAATAAGTCACACAGTGCCTCTTTTTTCGTTACATATTCAGGAGCATATTGGGCCAAAAGGTTAAACCTTTTGACATACTCGAGGACACTCATGTCCCCTTGCTTCAAGCCCAAAAACTCCTCCCGCTTTGCCTTGACAATACCTAGTGGTATATGACGAGTATGAAAGGCTTCACAAAACTCACTCCACGGCACTTGATGGTCATCCGGAATGGTGGCAAGATGGTCAACCCACAAATTTCTGGCAGCTCCATGGAGTTGTTGAGTGGCAAACATGGTCTTCTGGTATTCATCACACTCGAATACTCCGAATTTTGACTCCATGACATGAAGCCATTGATCTGCTTCCACAGGTTCGGTGGCTTCAGTAAAAATTGGTGGTTGAGTCGCCAAGAAATCCAGATAAGCGTTCCGAGGTGGAACGACATGTTGCATGTTCTGGAGTACACCCTGCTGTACCAAGGCTTGGAGTAAGCATGTGTGTTCTTGCGTTGCTTCTTGGAGTAGCCTAGTGTTCTATTGGTTAGACTCAACGACTCGAGTCATAAGATCCATCCATCCCGTGGATGGTGGTTTTGACGGTGGAATAGACGCATCACCGCCTCGGCGAGAACTCCCGGCTCTACTCCTTGAGCGAGTACAAACCATACTGCAAAATATATTTTAGATGAGTCAAACATGAACTCAGCAGTATGTGAGACTAATGAAAACATGTATGTCAAAACTTTATGAAAGCAGTAACAAAATCCATGTTTACACAACTCCTTAGCAGGCATAGCTAACCAGTCTATCTGTACAGAACAGACCTTTAGGCACTATCTCCAGATTTTGATCTTGTTAAAGGCATTTTCATAACTCAAGTTGAATATCGAAGTTAAACTTAAATTCAGTATATTTCCAACGAGTAGTCCTATGCCTTGAGATCATATCTGTATTAAAAGTTATGATTTCCCAAAGTTGACAAAATTCCTTGATAAAATTTGCCAGCATCTCCTTTGTATGTGGCTGATTTTATCACAGTTGTATATACAAATACAATAAGAATCTGAACAAACATTGAACTACATAAATGTTGAAAAATTCATAACCTTTCCAAAGGTTTATCATAGGCTCCTTAAGGATTTTTGTACAGAAGGTTATGGCTTAAAAACGGAAAGGTCCAGAGAGGTTTTGCTGCTGTCCTAGTTCTGGACAGTTTACCTTCAACTGGGCTTTTCACCAACTAAACATGTGATTTTGCTCTGGAGATCTGCAGATAAGTTGTAGAGCACTTAACAATATTTCCATAACTGTATTATACCCCTTAATTGGGTCAAGCTACTCAGAGTTATGATCTGTTTAAGTGCAGCAAGAATTCCTGCCAAAAACAGAGCACTCTGTTTTTGAAATGTTTGAAGCCTAGTCTTCCTCTCATTTGAATCTTAGCTCAATAAGATTTCAGTAACTAATATTTGTTTCAAATTTCCATTTTAGTTGAAAGTTAGTTCATGAGTCGTTTCTTCATAGGGAAGAAGTTATTAAGTTCAGTACGGCGTCGATGCACCGTAAGAAGCATGTCGGTACTACGTAGCCTCGCAAAAAGAAAATCCTAACCGGATTATACCAGCACAACGTATCTTAGGTGGCACTAAAACGGTCACTCGCAAACGTGTTCTACACGGGATATGTACGTGGTTGGTACCTGCAGAAGAACACTTAACGATGATGCACACATAGGTTTTCTCATTTCAGCCAGTTCCATATCATACTAAAAACATACGCCCCGTATTATTTCCATATGGGCCGTCTTTGAGTCAAGCCACGTCTCAAGGTACATGGTCGTGTTTTCCCACCACCTGACCTGGAACCTGAGTAGAGCGTGAACCGGTCGTCATGAATTTTATCAACCCAAGAGATACCACCTACTGCCCTGCAGGGCACGCCGATGGCAAGCGCTGCGTATGTTCTTCTAGGTTATTTCCAGAAGAACACACTATCGCGTTACTGACCACACGATGGGATCTCCCCTTCCTTGCCTAATGCACGCTAGGGATCAGCGTTTCATATGAACTCAGGAACATGAAGAGTTCAAGAGTTTCATATTAACGTCTCACATCAAGCTGTGAGACCTATCACTGAACCACATTCCTCGTCAGGGGAGCTAACCGAAATTGAACTGCTTTCGGTGGCGTTCCTTACCATGCTTACCTGAGCGTAGGTGCGTCGTTACATAATCAAAATTCAGAATTATAACAAGTATGTTAGTCATGCCACTTTAAGTACTATACTACTATAGTCCTTATGTGGGCCTAATACCGTTTCCTTACCGTATCCTATGTTTTTGTCGTAATACGATCCTTATTCCGTGCGATATTACCAATGCGGCTCTGATATCCCATCAAGTTGACTCAAGCATAGGAGTTTTCGGAAACAAAACAGTTTCAAAACATGGGATCAATATGGTCAACGGGCACTTGCCTTGTTCCCGTGGTTCTTGTTGCTCAAGCGTCTCGAAGTCTTGGTGCTGTAGTTCTTCGTAGATGGCCTCTTGAGCTTGTTTTCTACTCACGATCACGCACATACAAAATTCACAGCAATCAATCATCATGCACAAACTTTACTCAAGATGCAATGGGGTAGATGAATGCAAATCCTATGGTGCTGTTTTATTAAACCAGTTTGTATGTTTTCTTGCATGTTTTAATGGGATTTCATGGGGTTTTATGATGAACAAAGGTGCTGGGATCAAGTGTGGACGTGGTGATGATCTTGACTGAAGATCTAGATCAATTCCACCATCAAAAACCGATCAAAACACGATCTGTCCACACGAAAAAGTTTCTATTAGAAGGGGGCGAAAAATGGGATGCGTAGAAATAGCGGCGACGTCATAAGATGGGTAATGGAGACCTACCTCACTTCCTCCTGCGTAGAAACAGCGGAAGTCTTTTTACAAAACCTATTCATACAGCGGAAGTAATATACATATACGGCCTCTCATCCTAGCTATGCAAAAGTGCAGCCGTCCAGCCCGGGGCACTACACGCTAGCAGCAAGGAACCGGAGAATCACGGCGGTGTGCAGGGCTCCATCTCGGCTGTGTACCCCGACGGGGGCATCGCCTCGTCCTCGGAACCTTCCTCATAATTCTCACCTGCACACAGCTCAAATATTGCAACCGTGAACACGAAGGCTCAGCAAGTCTTAACCGTCAACCCTAGGCATGGAACTCTACGTGCAAGGAGGTGTAAGGTAGGGAAGGACTTTGCAATAAAGACACGCCTATAAGTTGATCCTTACTTTCAGTTTTATAGCAGCAGTTTAATGAGCCTTAGGCAGCCTCCACATCGAAAGTCCACAATCAAACAAGAAACGCTTTCCTCCGATGTGGTGATGCCAAAGTGGAATATAAACTTAATTAGCTCTATATCTACAGCAATCAAGGTATTCAAGACATTAAGAGTTCAATACAGCATTTTTAGTTGGCTTATTACACATCTTACTATGTCACAGTGCAGTGAACATGCGGGTACTCAAATAACCGCGAGGGACGCTGATTGCAATCAAGACACACCCGGATAACACGTTACATACACCCACTTTCAGAAGCGTGATTCCACACCCCTTCCTACTCTGTTGTATGCAACAACCTTTCAAAGACAACCCAAATGCCGAACCGGTCCATCCGTAACGAGCAGGAGGTCCCCGCGTGGAGCGTGACTGTGCCCACCGGCAGATTTACACCTTGCTACCCTCAATCCACTCCTATTTACGGTTGGGTAAGCCTCTGCACCCAGGTTAACCAATTACATCGGTTATCTGGTTCTCATATGCCAGTATGCATCCGGTACTGTTTGATACTTGTCCAGCAGGGCCGCACACGGACGGTCCTCAACCGACACCAACAGGGCTACACACGTGAGACCTCTGCTCACTGCATCCTATCCCCCTGCTGGGTCTAATTTTCATAAATCAAGCCATTTTCTACCTCTTCTCATTTCGTGTAATAAATACTATCTCGCGAGTAGCTTCCAACCACTTGACTTCTACTGAGATCCTAAACATTAGCATGGCATTCTCTAATCGTCGAGTTTGTAAACTATCCAACCCTCTATAGGATTTAAAAGGTTATGCAAGTGGGGTTTCAATCATCCTAACTCTAATGCATACATTTCAACCTAGACATAAGTGATACAAATGAAAAACTTTATAAAAGGTACTTAAGTGCAAACCGGGGCTTGCCTGGTTGCGAGTTAAAGGGGAAGTCAGCTTCTGGTGGGAGGACGTCCAACGGCTCCGGTGCGTCCTCAACTTCGGTCACTATTATGGAATGTAATAAAATACATGTATAAGTATTAGAGGTTTGTAAAAATTGAACTTCTATTCATAGCTATTGCTATTTAGGATCCTTAATTGGCTTTGGGATTTTTACAGAAGATACTATACTCTCTAAAGATGATTTGAGCCAAATTTGGAGACATGTCATTGCACAATGTAGTCTTTAAAATTCCTACAAGTACAATGCTTTTCTGAATTTTGAGCCCAAATTAGGAGCTTTGACATAGCTAGTAATGGAAGACCTGATTAGGGTAAGTCTCCATGGTTCTAACAAAATTTGTTTCACCATTTTTGGAGCTACCATCAGAGAGATATTAATTTTTGAACTTGGACAGGAGTTCTGAAAAGTTTCTGTTTAAATTTGAAATTCCAAATAAAGGCTGAACTTGGGAAGGCAGTTTAGCCTAGCAAATGAACTCCAATGAAGCCCAAATTTTTACTGAAGATCAGTAACTATGGAAATGATTTGCTGCCCAAATTTGGGACTATTTCATACAGAATTGCTCCTGTAATAAATCCCTAAAAATTTACTAAAAACAATTATACAGAAATTCCTGGGCATTTTCATAGCCTAAAATTGGTTTCTCTGTGAAGTACTCCTCATGAGGATTCCAACAAAATTTGTCTCACTCTTTTTGGAGTTTTCTACACAAAGTTATGGGCTTGCAAAGATCAGCTAATTCCTGGAATTATTTCCCTAATAGAAACTTCAAATAATTGGAACTGGGCCCACTGTTTTAATTCATTCGGACCAGTCAGATTTTGGCAACACTGGGGGCTACGGGGTTATTCCCACGCAGCCGCACCGGATCCGGCGCCACAAGCCGATCCGGGGCCTTCCTGGTGCCACTGACAGGTGGGGCAGGCCCCCACCTTCTTCAACCTCGCGCCCGGCCGGCCTCCTCGCCGGAGAAGCAGCCGTGCCTCGCCGGAACGGCTGTCCCGTGCCTTAAACGGCTCAACTCTCGCCGTCTGTGCCTAAAACCCGATGAGGAACACTTTGGTGAGCTCGGTGGCGGCGCCAACTGGCCGGGAATACCTCCCCGACGGTGGCAGCAACTCGGGCGACTCCGGCGACGTGGTGTTCGCCTGGCAAGCCCGGAAACCGACCGCGGTTGGGTCCTACAGCACAACCGTGACCTGGGGAGCTCGGAATACTACCCTGATCCATCGGAAAACGGCTGGAAACATGAGCTCACCGTGCGACCGAAGTGGTTCTTCCCCGCCGTGAGGAAAAACACGGAGAACTCTTTGGACTCTGCATGGTATTGCTTGCCGTTTGCTCGGGAAGGGTCGCCATGGCTTGGAGAACCTTTGCCTACACTCTTGTGAACCCCAACCCAATATGGCCTTGGAATTTCCCGTTTTCTTTCAACTCGGTTCCAAGGAACCGCCGGTGACAAACTTCAAATTCCGGCCAACCTAGGCTATGACCTACCTCCAAACTGGGAGGACAGCAAGAAGGGTCGACAACTCACCTAGAACACCGGTTGGATGAGCGTGAACGAGTCTGAGGTGGCCGGTCGACGGTGCGGCGTCGTGGCGGCAAGTTGGAAAGTGGAACGAGGAATTCCTGATCAGTTCTCGGGACCAGCTCGAAGGAACGATAGGGGCTGTTGTCAGAGAGGAACTAGAGAGCCTTGCGCACCTTCCTACGACCTCAAACGGGTGTGGCAACGCCGGAGTTGCGTCGGTGACGGGCGGGCGGCGTGAAGCGACCGAGCGGCGGTCGAGGCTACTCGCGCTGAGCAGGGAAAGGGAAAACACGTCGGTGGACGAACGAGAGAGCAAGGGAGGATGTGCTGGGATGGTGGCACGAGCGGATGATCATGTAGGCGGCAGAATCAGGAGGTGGTGCGGCACACCTCGGGCGTGGGTCGGAGACAGGAGCTGTCGCGCCCCTGCTGTTCGATCGCAGTCGGCTGAGGCGGCAGCTCTCTTGTGTGGCTGACCAAGGGGTCCCACCATTTCTAATTCTTATCCAAATTTTCTCTGATATTTTACCATCAGCAACTAAACATTAAAGACTTGACTTCACCCCAAAGTCATAGTTTGAATTTGCTGAATTCAAATAGTTTGAATTCTGGTGTGAAATTTGGATGTGGTTTGGTCATTTGAATTTTGAAAAGGAATTTGAATTCTCCACTTTTTATTGCCTCAAGAATATAGCAAACCAGCTCCAAAATTTCCAATTTTTGGCATGGCTGCTTATTAAAAGGTGGAGAACACATTTGTGAAACCAAATTTTGAAATTGAGGGAATTGGAATTTGAAATTCAGATTAGAGGGCTTTTCCTTTTAATTCCAAACAAATATTGAAACTCCTCCAAATGAGCTGAAATTTGCAAGGTTGAATATTTGGACTATGAAGATCCATGTTATGAATTTAGATCTCCATATTTGGAAGTTTTGGGAAGTCTAAACCCTCACTTTGAACTCACCCCCTTATAATTCAAAGTTTTAATTCCCCTCATTTTTCATAAGTGTATATGAGCAGAATTTTCTTGCTACCACTTTTGGGGATTTTACATCCCTCCTCCCTTTAAAAGAATTTCGTCCCGAGATTCCAAAGGAAAAGCAAAGTGGGGAAAGACTTTACCGGGTATATGATGATAGCAAGTCCGGATAATACACTCGTAGATAATCCTCGCTTTCCCATGTCGCCTCATCAGCGGTATGGTTACTCCACAAGACCTTGTAGAACCATAAGGTCCGGTTTCTTGTGGCACGAGTCTTTTCATTGATGATCTGGATCGGATACTCCGTGTACGTGAGGGCCGGCTGAAGAACTTCTATGTCTTCTGTGCGGATTTCAGCCGAGGGTTTGAGGCACTTCCTCAGCTGAGAGATGTGGAAGACGTTGTGAATGCCTGCGAGCGATGCCGGTAAATCCAAGCGATAGGCCACGGGTACGCATCTTTCAATGACGAGGAATGGACCAATGAACCGTGGCGCAAGTTTACCCTTCACTCTAAAACGGTGAACTCCCTTCATCGGAGACACACGGACATAAACATGGTCCCCGATGTCGAAGTGGAGAGGGCGGCGTCTTTTATCCACATAGCTCTTCTGACGAGATTGAGCAGCCTTAAGATTGGCTTGTATTACTCGCACTCGTTCTTCAGCTTCATTCACAAGTTCAACGCCGTAGATAACTCGCTCGCTGGACTAGCACCAGTTGAGAGGTGTGTGACATTTCCGGCCGTAGAGAGCTTCATACGGCGCCATCTTGATGCTAGCTTGATAGCTATTGTTGTAAGAAAACTCCGCCAACGGCAAATGATCGTCCCAATTCTTGCCGTGGTGGATGGCACAAGCGCGTAGCATGTCTTCAAGAACTTGATTCACCCGTTCAGTTTGACCATCCGTATGCGGGTGATACGCGGAGCTTCGGATCAGTTTTGTCCCCAGTGATGCGTGCAGCTGTTCCCAGAACCGAGAGACGAACAGCGCACCGCGATCTGAAATGATGGAGCGGGGAACACCGTGCAAACACAAGATCTTTGCAATGTACAGCTCCGCATATTGCTTGTCCACGTACTTTGTATGTACGGGGATAAAATGAGCCGACTTGGTTAGTCGATCGACTATTACCCAAATCGAGTCATGTTTGTGAGACGTGAGAGGTAACCCGACTATGAAGTCCATGCTAATATCCTCCCACTTCCACGCCGGAATGTTCAATGGTTGCATCTGTCCGGCTTTAGGCATATGGTCGGCTTTCACACGCCGACGCGTATCACATTCAGATACGTACTTTGCGATTTCTCTCTTCATCCGTGTCCACCAAAACCTTGTTTTCGGATCTTGGTACATCTTGTTGCTGCCGGGATGAATAGAATACTTGGACAAATGAGCTTCGTCCAAGATTTTGTTTCTAAGCTTCATGTCACGGGGTACCACTATATGGTCTTTAAACCATAGAGTGTCGTGTTCATCTCTTCGGAAGCACTTCATTTTGCCATTCTCCATCCTTCTCCGCATGTGCGACATTCCCATGTCTTTCTTCTGAGCTTCCATAATCTCCTCTCATATGGTCGGGATGAGAGCAAGATTATATAACGCCCCATATGGAATCAAGTACAGACTTGGCTCCTCCTCTTCAAGTGGGGCGATGGACAGATTGTTGACATGAGATTTGCGGCTTAAGGCATTGGCAACCACGTTTGCCGTACCGGGGTGGTAGTGAATCTCGATCTCATAGTCTTTGATCAGTTCTAACCATCTCCGTTGCCGCATATTCAACTCCTTTTGAGTGAAGATATACTTCAAACTCTTGTGGTTGGTGTAGAGGTGCACTAAGTTCCCCAGCAAATAGTGCCTCCACATTTTTAACGCCAACACCACAGCAGCGAGTTCAAGATCATGAGTCGGATAGTGCTGCTCTTGGTTACGAAGTTGACGTGAGCCATAGGCGACCACTCTGCCTCCTTGCATCAATACACAGCCAAGCCCGATACCAGACGCATCATAATATACATCAAAGGGCTTGGTTGTATCCGGTTGAGCTAACATCGGGGCTGTTGTAAGATGCTTCACTAATGCCTGGAAAGCTTCTTCACAAGCTGAGCTCCAAACATATTTGATCCACTTCTTCAACAGTTCAGTCATCGGCTTAGCGAGCTTGGAGAAATTTGGTATGAATCTCCGATAATATCCTGCTAACCCGAGGAAACTTCTGACCTCATGGACTGATGGGGGATGTCAATTTCAGCACTTGTTCGATTTTGCTTGGATCAACTGCAATACCTTCTGCAGAAATAATGTGACCAAGGAATGGCACTTGGTTGATCCAAAACTCGCACTTGCTGAACTTGGCATAAAGCTTATGGTCTCGCAATCGTTGAAGCACGATATGCAAGTGTTTGGCGTGTTCTTTCTCTGACTTGGAGTAGACCAAGATGTCATCTATGAACACCACCACAAACTTGTCCAACTCCGGCATGAACACTGAGTTCATGAGATACATGAAGTGTGCCGGGGCGTTGGTGAGACCAAAGGACATGACGAGGTACTCATATAACCCATATCTCGTCGAGAAGGCTGTCTTGGGAATATCCTCCGCTCGGATCTTAATTTGATGATATCCGGAGCGAAGATCCATCTTCGAAAATACACTCGCACCCACAAGTTGATCGAATAATATATCGATGCGGGGCAGTGGATATTTATTCTTGATGGTGACGGCGTTGAGAGGTCGGTAGTCCACACACAACCTCAAGGTTTCATCCTTTTTCTTCACAAACAGCGCCGAGCATCCCCATGGCGAGGAACTCGGTCGAATGAAACCCTTCTTCATTAGATCGTTGAGCTGCTCCTTCAGTTCAGCCAGCTCGTTGGGAGCCATCTTGTATGGTCTCCGTGATATCGGTGTCGTCCCAGGTATGAGTTCAATCTTGAACTCGACATCTCTTTTGGGTGGCATACCCGGAAGATCATCCGGAAAGACATCCGGGTATTCACGGACCACACGAATATCCTCAAGTTTCGTGGCTTCCATGTTATAGGTGGCTGGGGCTTCTTGAACCGAACGGTCAAGAATAAGAACATGTGGTTCATGAAGTGTAGAGTTTAAACGAACCACACGTGGAATGATGTCAAGAACAGCACCATGGTGATGTAGCCATGACATTCCTAAAATGACATCAAGTTTTTGACTCTCTAACATGATTAGAGAAGTCGGATATAGATTCCCACCCAACTGTAATGGTGCTCTATAGACCATTCTATCAGCTGTTATTTTCCCACCCGGAGAACATATCAAATATGAATTATTTGTGGGAATGATAGGCAGTTGATATTTAATAACATAAGGCTGACTTATGAAATTATGGGTGGCACCGGAGTCAAAAAGTATGACTACGGGATGATTTAAGTAAGAAAACGTACCCGTGAGGACGGGTTCGCCTTCCGGCACGTCTTCGATAGCTAAGTGGTGGACGTTGCCGGGTTTTGGTGCAGGTTTCTTGGGCTGATTGTGGGGCTGATTAGCACCCTGATACAGTGCTGCACCCCTGCCCTGTCGCGGCTCGGGGCAGTCTCTCGAAATGTGCCCGAAACGGCCACACGTGTAGCACGTGTAAGGTGTCGGGGTCCCGCCGACTTGAGGACGGAATCCCGGTGCACGCTGTTGAAACTGAGGCGCACGCGGGACCATCCTTTGCTGCTGCTGTTTCTGTGGTGGATACGTTGGTCGAAAGCCCAGCGCATTATATTGTCGACCGCGGAACTGGGGCGGTCGCGCCGGTGGCTGCCATCTCTGACCGGATGGTGAGCGATACACCACGCGGTATTTTTGTGGCGTTCCACCACTGCTGCTTTTCAGCGCGCTGCGTTTCCTCTTGTCAGAACCACGCTCGCGCTGAGCATTCTCCTGTAGAATCGCGGCATTAACTAGGTCATTGAATGTGCCGCGATTTCTCTTGGCGAGATGGACCTTCATCTTGGAATTCAGGCCCCGGAAGAACGCATTACGCTTGTTGTCTTCCGTCCCCACAAATTCTGGCGCATACTGCGCCAGCCGGTTGAATAACCTGGAGTACTCATGAGCACTCCTCTCGCCTTGCCGTAATGCCAGGAACTCCTGGAGCTTCATTTCCATCACACCGGGAGGTATGTGATAGGCGCAGAACGCCTCCCGGAACTCCGTCCATGTGACGGCATGGCCAGCCGGTAAGGAGGCGGTGTAGTTCGCCCACCAAGTACCGGCTTCTCCTTGAAGCTGTTGCGCTGCGTACAGCGCTTTCTGATGTTCGGTGCATCATAGGAGCCCAAACTTCGCCTCCAGAGTGCGGATAAAGCTGTCCGCCTCCAAAGGTTCTTCGGCCTCCGTGAAGACCGGTGGATGGGTTGCCATGAACTCTGAATACAAACTTTATTGGGGCTGGCGTTGCCCATTGTCTTGGCGTCTTCCCTGATGGGACGCATTCTGCTGCACCAACATCCACAGTAACTCGGTTTGCTCGTCGCGCGAGCCGAGCACTGCGGCGAGAACCTCTGCAAGATTCCTTGGAAGTTCTGGCGGTGGAGGAGGTGGTTGCTGCTGCGTCGTGGTCTGCTCCGGAGGTGGAGACTCATCACCACGAACTTGACTCGGACCTCCCTCCTCTTGCGTTGAGCGTGTCCGCACCATTCTGCATTCATACCATTCAAACGATCAGCATATGTTGGTTTAGCCCATCCAGTCAATACAATGGTAATGCGAGAATGGAATAAATAGTGCGCATAACACATATGGATAAAGTATAAACTTTATACAACATATACATCCCTGCACCGTGTCACACGATCGAGTTCCAAAGTATTGAACTTTATGGGTTAAAAGTTCATTTCGACCATCGGGGTCACCACAGGATGTTAAGTGTGTTAGCATGCGTAATTCCTCGCTATTGTATTGGACCCAAACATGTACTAACTCAAAGTGATATGTCGAATGCATACACTTTTCGACTCCAACTCGCTGTTTTACAACAGCCACTGGACGTCAAACGGTGTAACTAAGTGTTTTGGTTGAAATACAGAAAATTCCAGAGAGCATTTGGTCTGCCCTGTTTTTGGACAGTACCTACTCATCTGAGATTTTTATCCCTTTGGAGGGAGATTTTGTTCTGGAGCTCTACAGAAAAGTTGTAGAGGACTCCAAAACCTTTCCAGAATAGTATCCTACACCTCCATTGGTTCAACCAATCCTAAGTTATGCCCTGTTCAAGTTCAGAAAAATTTCTGCCAAAAACAGGGAAGATTGTTCCTATGTTTTCGAAACTAAATCTATACTCCCAATTGACTCTTAGTTCAATATAGGAGTTTACTAACCCCTAAATGGATTCCTAAACTTCATTTTGACTCTTTTCTTTGAAAATAAACTTTTATGCAGTCGATACTACGTTTCCTCACCAAAGAAAAATCCTAAACCGGTATTCCGGCATATACGTGTCACATGGTGGAACTAAAGACGCCACTCACAAACGGTTTCTACACGTCATGCGCTAACGTGGTTAATGTACCTGCAGAAAAACACACAATAATGGTACACACAAGGGTTTTTGACATTACAGGCAGTTCCATATCATAATAAAAACATATGGTCCGTATCATTGCCATACAGACCGTCCTTGAGTCAAGTCATGTCTCAAGGTACATGGTCGTGTTTTCACACCACACGACGGGGAACCCGAGTAGAGCGCGAACGGGTCGTCACGGTTGGGAATTTTATCAACCTAACGGATACCACCTACTGCCTCATGACCGTTGAGGCACGCCGATGGCGAGTGCTGCGTATGGCCCTTTGAACATTGAACGTTCAAGAGTTGCATACTATCGTGTTGCTTACCACACGATGGGGTATTCTCACTTTTGCCAAAGGCACGTTGGAGAACAGCGTTTTCATATGCTCTTAGAACCATGAAGAGGTTCAGAGACTCATATTCACTACCGTGCCAAGCCACGGTATATAATTCCATACTATTACTCGTATGGCGAGTTACAACAATTGATCCTTCTGCGGTGGCGTACCTTACCTCTTACCTGACGTCGGAGCGTCGTTACAGAATGTATAACAAATATGTTAGCTTTTCCACCATAATATCTACTACTATCATAGACCTTATGTGGGCTTAATGACTAATCCTCACTCGACTACTTCTAGGTTTTCAAATTAGGCTATTTCGAGCGTGCTATTCCCAATGCGGCTCTGATACCACGTTTGTGGGGGACCACCCCATGGTTCACCCACTCCAGGATCGCATAGGGTGGTGCCGTACGATGCGGCACCCAACAGAACACACGAAAAGAATAAAGAACAACATACAAACTTTTATTTGATATAAAACAGCGAAAGTCTTTTTACAAAACCTATTCATACAGCGGAAGTAATATACATATACGGCCTCTCATCCTAGCTATGCAAAAGTGCAGCCGTCCAGCCCGGGGACGCTACACGCTAGCAGCAAGGAACCGAAGAATCATGGCGGCGTGCAGGGCTCCAGCTCGGCCGTGTACCCCGACGGGGGCATCGCCTCGTCCTTGGAACCTTCATCATAACTCTCACCTGCACACAGCTCAAATATTGCAACCGTGAGCACGAAGGCTCAGCAAGTCTTAACCGTCAACCCTAGGCATGGAACTCTATGTGCAAGGAGGTGTAAGGTAGGAAAGGACTTTGCAATAAAGACACGCCTATAAGTTGATCCTTACTTTCAGTTTTATAGCAGCAGTTTAATGAGACTTAGGCAGCCTCCACATCGAAAGTCCACAATCAAACAAGAAACGCTTTCCTCCGATGTGGTGATGCCCAAAGTGGAATATAAACTTAATTAGCTCTATATCTACAGCAATCAAGGTATTCAAGACATTAAGAGTTCAATACAGCATTTTCAGTTGGCTTATTTCACTTCTTACTATGTCACAGCGCAGTGAACAAGCGGGTACTCAAATAACCGTGAGGGACGGTGATTGCAATCAAGACACACCCGGATAACACGTTACATACACCCACTTTCAGAAGCGTGATTCCACACCCCTTCCTACTCTGTTGTATGCAACAACCTTTTAAAGGCAACCTAAATGCCGAACCGGTCCATCCGTAACGGGCAGGAGGTCCCCGCGTGGAGCGTGACTGTGCCCACCGGCAGATTTACACCTTGCTATCCTCAACCCACTCCTATTTACGGTTGGGTAAGCCTCGGCACCCGGGTTAACCAATTACATCGGTTTCCTGGTTCCCATATGCCAGTATGCATCCGGTACTGTTCGATACTTGTCCAGCAGGGCCGCACACGGACGGTCCTCAACCGACACCAACAGGGCTACGCACATGAGAACTCTGCTCACTGCATCCTATCCCCCCTGCTAGGTCTCATTTTCATAAATCAAGCCATTTTCTACCTCTTCTCATTCCGTGTAATAAATACTATCTCGTGAGTAGCTTCCAACCACTCGACTTCTACCGAGATCCTAAACATTAGCATGGCATTCTCTACTCGTCGAGTTTGTAAACTACCCAACCCTCTATAGGATTTAAAAGGTTATGCAAGTGGGGTTTCAATCATCCTAACTCTAATGCATACATTTCAACCTAGACATAAGTGATACAAATGAAAAACTTTATAAAAGGTACTTAAGTGCAAACCGAGGCTTGCCTGGTTGCGAGTTAAAGGGGATGTCAGCTTCTGGTGGGAGGACGTCCAACGGCTCTGGTGCGTCATCAACTTCGGTCACTATTATGGAATGTAATAAAATACATGTATAAGTATTACAGGTTTATAAAAATTGAACTTCTATTCATAGCTATTGCTATTTATGATACTTAATTGGCTTTGGGATTTTTACAGAAGATACTAGACTCTCTAAAGATGATTTGAGCCAAATTTGGAGACATGTCATTGCACAATGTAGTCTTTAAAATTCCTACAAGTACAATGCTTCTCTGAATTTTGACCCCAAATTAGGAGCTTTGACATAGCTAGTAATGGAAGACCTGATTAGGGTAAGTCTCCATGGTTCTAAATAAATTTGTTTCACCATTTTTGGAGCTACCATCAGAGAGATATGAATTTTTGAACTTGGACAGGAGTTCTGAAAAGTTTCTGTTTAAATTTGAAATTCCAAATAAAGGCTGAACTTGGGAAGGCAGTTTAGCCTAGCAAATGAACTCCAATGAAGCCCAAATTTTTACTGAAGATCAGTAACTATGGAAAGAATTTGCTGCTCAAATTTGGGACTATTTCATACAGAATTGCTCCTGTAATAAATCCCTAAATATTTACTAAAAACAATTATACAGAAATTCCTGGGCATTTTCATAGCCTAAAATTGGTTTCTCTGTGAAGTACTCCTCATGAGGATTCCAACAAAATTTGTGTCACTCTTTTTGAAGTTTTCTACACAAAGTTATGGGCTTGCAAAGATCAGCTAATTCCTGGAATTATTTCCTTAATAGAAACTTCAAATAATTGGAACTGGGCCCACTGTTTTAATTCGGACAAGTCATATTTTGGCAACACTGGGGGCTACGGGGTTATTCCCGCGCAGCCGCACCGGATCCGGCGCCACAAGCCGATCCGGCGCCTTCCTGGTGCCACTGACAGGTGGTGCAGGCCCCCACCTTCTTCAACCTCGCGCCCGGCCGGCCTCCTCGCCAGAGAAGCGGCCGTGCCTCACTGGAACGGCTGTCCCGTGCCTTAAACGGCTCAACTCTCGCCGTCTGTGCCTAAAACCTGATGAGGAACACTTTGGTGAGCTCGGTGGCGGCGCCAACTGGCCGGGAATACCTCCCCGACGGTGGCAGCAACTCGGGAGACTCCGGCGACGTGGTGTTCGCCCGGCAAGCCCGGAAACCAACCGCGGTTGGGTCCTACAGCACCACCGTGACCTGGGGAGCTCGGAACACTACCCTGATCCCTCGGAAAACGGCTGGAAACATGAGCTCACCGTGCGACCGAAGTGGTTCTTCAGCGCCGTGAGGAAAAACACGGAGAACTCTTCGGACTCTGCATGGTATTGCTTGCCGTTTGCTCGGGAAGGGTCGCCATGGCTTGGAGAACCTTTGCCTACACTCTTGTGAACCCCAACCCAATATAGCCTTGGAATTTCCCGTTTTCTTTCAACTCGGTTCCAAGGAACCGCCGGTGACAAACTTCGAATTCCGGCCAACCTAGGCTATGACCTACCTCCAAACTGGGAGGACAGCAAGAAGGGTCGACAACGCACCTAGAACACCGGTTGGATGAGCGTGAACGAGTCTGAGGTGGCCGGTCGACGGTGCGGCATCGTGGCGGCAAGATGGAAAGTGGAACGAGAAATTCCTGCTCAGTTCTCGGGACCAGCTCGAAGGAACGATAGGGGCTGTCTTCAGAGAGGAACTAGAGAGCCTTGCGCACCTTCCTACGACCTCTAATGGGTGTGGCAACGCCGGAGTTGCGTCGGTGACGGGCGGGCGGCGGGAAGCGACCGAGCGGTGGTCGAGTCTACTCGCGCTGAGCAGGGAAAGGGAAAACACGTCGGTGGACGGACGAGAGGGCAAGGGAGGATGTGCTGGGACGGTGGCACGAGCGGATGATCATGTAGGCGGCAGAATCAGGAGGTGGCATGGCACACCTCGGGCATGGGTCGGAGACGGGAGCTGTCGCGCCCCTGCTGTTCGATCGCAGTCGGCTGAGGCAGCAGCTCTCTTGTGTGGCTGACCAAGGGGTCCCACCATTTCTAATTCTTATCCAAATTTTCTCTGATATTTTACCATCAGCAACTCAACATTAAAGACTTGACTTCACCCCAAAGTCATAGTTTGAATTTGCTGAATTCAAATAGTTTGAATTCTGGTGTGAAATTTGGATGTGGTTTGATCATTTGAATTTTGAAAAGGAGTTTGAATTCTCCACTTTGTATTGCCTCAAAAATATAGCAAACCAGCTCCAAAATTTCCAATTTTTGGCATGTCTGCTTATTAAAAGGTGGAGAACACATTTGTTAAACCAAATTTTGAAATTGAGGGAATTGGAATTTGAAACTGAATTTGAAATTCAGATTAGAGGGCTTTTCCTTTTAATTCCAAACAAATATTGAAACTCCTCCAAATGAGCTGAAATTTGGAAGGTTGAATATTTGGACTATGAAGATCCAAGTTATGAATTTAGATCTCCATATTTGGAAGTTTTGGGAAGTCTAAACCCTCACTTTGAACTCACCCCCTTATAATTCAAAGTTTTAATTCCCCTCATTTTTCATAAGTGTATATGAGCAGAATTTTCTTGCTACCACTTTTGGGGATTTTACAAATACATCATGAACACCTGCAAGACTTGCCGGTAGGCTACTGGTCCGCACTTCTCTGTGATAGCAAATGGACCTATAAAGTGGGGAGCGAGTTTCCCCTTTACACTGAACCGGTGAATTCCCTTCGTTGGAGATACACGAAGATAAACATGCTCTCCAACCTCAAAATGCAACGTCCTACGCCTTTGTTCAGCGTAGCTCTTCTGTCGGGATTGTGCAGCCTTCAAATTCTCTTGTATCAACCGAACTCGGTCTTCGGCTTCGTTGACAAGATCAACCCTGAACAGTACCCTTTCGCCGGACTCACACCAATTCAGTGGTGTGCGACACTTCCAGCCGTAGAGGGCCTCGTATGGTGCCATTTTAATACTCGCTTGCAACCCGTTGTTGTATGAAAATTCCGCCAACAGTAAGTGATCATCCCAATTCCTACCGTGGTGGATGGCACATGCTCTCAACATGTCTTCTAGTACTTGGTTCACCCTCTCTGTTTGCCCGTCTGTTTGAGGGTTATATGCGGAGCTTCTAATCAGCTTAATGCCCAACGAGGCGTGTAGCTGCTCTCAAAACCAAGCAACGAACAGCACACCTCGATCTGAAATAGGTCTTCAGGACACCATGTGAGCATATAATTCTTGAGATATATAACTCCGCATATTGCTTGGCTCGATAATGAGTGTTCACCGGTATGAAATGAGCTGATTTCGTCAACCGGTCGATGATCACCCAAACCAAGTCATGCTTCTGGGACGTGAGTGGTAATCCGGAGATGAAATCTATACTCACATCCTCCCATTTCCACGCCCGTATCTTCAGTGGTCGTAGCGGTCCGGCTTTCTGCATATGATCCTCCTTGACCCATCTACACGTATCACACTCGGATACGTATATGGAAATTTCCCGTTTTATCCGTGTCCACCAAAATTTTTGCTTTAAATCTTGGTACATCTTGTTGCTTACAGGATGAATGGAAAATTTTGACAGGTGGGCTTCATCCAATATCTTCTTCTGGAGTTTCATATTATGAGGTACAACTATACGGTCATTAAACCATAGCGTACCATCATTATACTTCCGGAAACACATCATCTCTCCATTGTCTAGTCTTCTCGGTATGTGAGACATACTCCTGTCTCTTCTTTGAGCCTCAACAATCTCTTCTCGGGTTGTTGGAATGAGAGCAAGATTTTAAAGCACTCCATATGGAATGACATGGAGACTTGGTTCTTCTTCTTCCAATCAGCAATCGCCAAGTTGTAAACGTGAGCTTTCTGACTAAGCGTGTCGGCAACCACGTTCGCTTTTTCCGGATGGTAGTGGATCTCGATTTCATAATCTTTTATAAGCTCCAACCATCTTCGTTGTCTCTTATTCAGCTCCTTCTGCGTGAAGATATACTTCAAGCTTTTGTGGTCGGTGTAGAGGTGGAAAAGATTGCTAAGTAAATAATGCCTCCACATTTTTAACGCCAATCACAACAGCAAGATCGAGATCATGAGTTGGATAATGCTGCTCATGGTTTTGTAGTTGACGAGACCCGTATGCGACCACACACCCTTCTTGCATAAGAATGCAGCCGAGACCGATGCCGGATGCATCGCAATAGACATCAAATGGCTTCATCGTGTCCGGCTGATCAAGAACTAGAGCTGTCGTGAGATGCTTCACCAACGTCTTGAATGCGGCTTCACATGCTGCATTCCACACGAATTTAGTGCCCTTTTTCAGCAGCTCCATCATTGGTTTAGCAATTTTTCAGAAGCTCGGAATGAACCTCCGATAACACCCCGCTAAACCTAGGAAACTTCAGACCTCGTGGACTGATTTGGGAGATTCCCATTTCAGCACTTATTCAATTTTTCTTGGGTCCACAGCAATGCCCTCTGCTGAAATAATGTGTCCTAGAAATGGCACTTGATCAATCCAGAACTCACACTTGCAGAACTTCGCATTTAACTTGTGCTCCCTCAATCGTTGTAGCACGATGCGCAAATGTTCAGCGTGCTCTTTTCTGACTTGGATTAAACCAATATATCGTCGATGAATACCACGACAAACTTATCTAACTCCGGCAAGAATACCGAATTCATTAAATACATGAAGTGTGCCTGAGCGTTGGTTAATCCAAATGACATGACGATGTACTCATATAATCCGTATCTCGTTGAAAAAGCTGTCTTCGGTATGTCCTCCTGTCGGATTTTATTTGATGATATCCAGACCAAGGTCCATCTTCGAAAATACCTTTGCACACACTAGTTGGTCGAATAAAATGTTGATGTGGGGCAGAGAATACTTGTTCTTTATAGTGACAGCATTTAGAGGATGATAATCAACACATAACCTCAGTGTTTCATCCTTCTTCTTAACAAACAGCACAGAGCAACCCCAAGGTGATGAGCTTGGTCGTATGAAACCCTTGCTCATGAGTTCATTCAGCTGCTTCTTCAACTCCGCTAGCTCGTTAGGTGCCATCTTGTAAGGCCTTCGTGAAATAGGTGTTGTTCCCGGCGCCAGTTCAATCTTGAACTCGACGTACCATTCGGGCGGCATGCCCGGTAAATAATCGGGAAACACATCGGGGTAATCATGTACCACTGGACTATCTTCAAGTTTAATCGCTTCCATGTGGTAGGCCTCTGCCATATCTTGATCTTAATTGTCTAAAAACAGCATGTGCTGTCCGTGAATCGGCGAGTCAATATGAACAGTTCGGTTACCGATATTAAGAACGGCACCGTGATGATTTAACCAAGACATCCCCAATATTACATCTATCTTCTGCCCATCCAACATAATCAGCGATGTTGGGTATATTTTTCCTCCCAAACATAAAGTTGCTCGGGACACCATCTAATTAGCAGAGATATTTCCTCCCAGTGAACGTATAAGATAACTCGTCGTGGGAGTATTGATGGATAGTTGGTGCTGATCCACGCATGATTTGCTGATGAAATTGTGGGTAGCACCGGAATCAAAGAGTATAAGCACGGGTACTTCTTTAAGAATGAACATGCCCGCTAAAACCAGTGCTCTCTCCGGGACATCCTCAATAGCAAGATGTTGCACACTCCCGGATTGCAATGCTGTTATGTCTACTTGAGTATGTGGCGGCATACCACTTGATGATGATGGTTGTCCGCTGTTCAACAATTCTCCCGGCATTCTTGAGTAAAATGCCCAAAACGGTGGCAATAAGAACAAGGATATTTCCCCGGTTCTTCGCTGACTTGCAGTTGAGAAGTTGATGTACTTGTCTGCAGCAATGAGGCACCAGAAATCAATCGTTGCTGCGGCTGTGGTGGTGCTTCAAGACGTGATTCTTGAACAGGAAAGCTTGAATAAGTTGATCTTACTGGTGGCCGCCATATTTCACCGGATGGTGTGCGATACACCAAATGGTATTTACGGGGAACAACGGTTGTGTCTTCTTGCACATCACTCCAGTACCTCTTCTCTGCTTGATACTCAAGTGTCGCCTGTTCTTGCAGCATGGCAGCACTGATCAACTCGGTGTAATTTCCTTGATTGAACAGAGCCAACCTATCCTTTAATATGGCACTCAGGCCATGGAAAAAGTAATCACACTTTGTAGCTTCGATCGTCACATAGTCAGGAGCATATTGTGCCAAATGGTTGAACCGTTTGACATAATCGAGGACAGTCATATCCCCTTGCTTCAACTTCCTGAATTCCTCCCGTTTGGTCTTTATAAAACCCGTAGGAATGTGATGAGCACAGAATGCTTCACGAAATTCCGTCCATTCCACTTGATGGCCTTACGGATTAGTGGTAAGATACTCGAACCACCAATTTCCGGTGGCTCCATGGAGTTGTTGAGCTGTAAATAATGTCTTCTGATAATCATCGCACTCGAACACTCCAAATTTGAACTCCATAACTCAAAGCCACTGATCCGCTTCCACGGGTTCGGTAGCTTCCATGAATATTGGCGGTGGAGTCGCCAAGAAGTCCAAATAGGTGTTCTGAGGTGGAACGGCCTGTTGTGCTCATTGAAGTATACCTTGCTGTACCAAGGCTCGGAGCAATATTGTGTTGTCCTGATTTGACCATCTGAGCCATGACATCCGCCCATACCGTTGATGGCGGTGCCCGCGGTGGAGTCTAGTCATTGCCGTCTCACCGAGAACCTTCAGCCATACTCGAAGAACGAGTACGCACCATACTGCAACAGGATAATTTTGAGGGGAGTCAAAACTTGATCTCAGCAGTATGTGAAAGTATGTAAAACATGAACATGCTAACACTTTATGAAAGCATAACAAAAATCCATGTTTACACATCTTTGTACAGCAGGCATAATCAGTCCCCTATTCTGTGCAGAACAGACCTTTCTGCACTTAACCCAGACTTTGATCTGGTTACCTGCATTTTTATAACTCAAGTTGAATACCAAAGTTAAAGTTAACTTCAGTATATTCTCAAAGAGTACTAATATGCCTCTAGATTATATCTGGGTCAAAAGTTATGATTTCTCAAATTTGACAGAATTTCTGGATAAAATTTGCCAGCATTTCCTCTGAATATGGCTGTTTTTATCACAGTTGTATACCAAAATACAAAACAATTCTGAACAAACTCTGAACTACAAAATTTTTGCAAATCTCATAATCTTTCCAACGGTGTATCATGAACGCTAGAGATTTTTTACAGAAAATTATGGCTAATTTACAGAAACATCCAGAGAAGTTTGCATCTGCCCTGTTTCTGGACAGTTTGCATTTAACTGGACATTCATCCAATTTGGCTTGTGATTTTGCTCTGGAGGTCTGCAGAAAAGTTGTATAGAACTTAAAAAAACTTTCCAGAACTGTATCATTCACCTCCATTGGGTCAAACTACTCAGAGTTATGCTCTGTCAAAGTCCAGCAACGATTCCTGCCAGAACAGAGTACTCTGTTTTTGAGAAACATAGAAACCAATCAATTCTTCCCTTTGAATCTTAGTTCAAATGAAGATCTCATTAGCTAATATGTGTTTTCCAACTTCCAATTTTAGTAGAAAGTTAGTCATGAATGATGTATTCATAGTAAAAAAAGTTATCTAGTGTATTACGGTGGCGATGCACCGTAAGACATAGGACGGTACAACGTTGCCTCACAAAAGAAAAACCAACCGGATTACACCGGCAAATACGTATCCTTAGGTGGCACTAAAATGGTCACTCTCAAAAGTTTGCTACTCATGCTACGGTTTCGTGGTTAGTACCTAAATAAGTCACACACAATCATCAGGTTCGGCTGCACACCGAACCCGGTCCTAATACAGTTTCATACACCCGTCCGTCATCACTCGCACGGGTGTTCTCAAGCCAAACACGCCTTGAGCTACGTGTTCACATTACTAACCATGTGAAGGGGTCTCCCATAATTGCCTGTAGCACGCCAGGGAAGGGTGTTGCTTGAATACCCAAACGACATGAAGAGTCGTAGAGGATACCAAAGATGGCCAGGTTACCTGCCACCCGTGGGGCTCTACCCTTCAGCTTGTGCGCACTGGTGGACAGCGCTTACATGCACCCCCTAAGACATGAAAAGTGCCGAGACGCATGATTTTCTGATAAACAAGTAAGTTAGGTTGCCACCTTCATAATATGCTAATATAGTAGTCCTTATGTGGGCCTAGTACCGTTAAAAGTCCTGAGATGCATTATTTCCTGACATAAACAAGTAAGTTAGGTTGCCACCTTCATAATATGCTAATATAGTAGTCCTTATGTGGGCCTAGTACCATTTTTTCACCGTATCCTAAGTTTTTATTGTAATATGATCCTCAATCCATGCGCTATTCACAACACGGCTCTAATACCACGCTGTTGGAGCACGCCCATCCTCAGTTCATGGGTCCGTGCACGCTCGCCTGGGAATCGCATTGGGTGGTGTCGTGCGATGGGGCACCCAACAGCACACGAGAAGAAACCATATTATATAAATCAATTGCGGAAGCGTACAAAGAGTGAATTTACAAATACTTATCTCAAAATAAACTACAGCGGAAGACTACAACTCTCACGACTCATTTCTAGCTTAGCATCAAAGAATCAATCCAGCCAGCGGACGTTTCTTACTAGCAACACGAATAACCAATAGCAGCGGCAAGGATGCTCATGAGTAACCACTCGGAGGTTTCCGAGTCTCATCGGCAACCATATTCATAAGCATAGGGTCAATACCTGCAAAACAACTAGTATAGTATCCGTGAGCATAAAGCTCAGCAAGACTTAACCGTCAAACCTAGTCATGAAATTCTACATGAAGCTTAAGACATAAAGTAGGATAGAAAATTGCATAATAAACTCGCATAAAAGTGGATCCATATTCTCAGGTATTATTAGCAACCAATTAATAGTAACCTTGGGCACGCCACATCGGGAGTCTACAATCAAACAAGAAACGCTTTCCCCCGATGTAAATTATTCACGGTAGAAATGAATCGAGTTTGCTCTAACCTATTCATAAAAGATAACAGCAAAAAGCTAGTATCAACTTCAATCCATAGTGACTAGTTCCTTTCTCATGCATGTTCTTACTATGTCACGACTGTGTGAACAAGTATGCTCACTACCGCGAGCGACGGTGATTCGAATAAAAAACACCCGGACTACACGACATGTACACCCATACTCGACGTTGCCTAAAGCAACCATCACTGACGTTGTACGTGGCAGCCTTTCCACCGTTTCATCTACGTCAAATCAATCCGATCGTCCAGTACAGTTGCCACCCTCATGGTGCACCTACCAACATGAGATGTCATGAGAGCGTTACCCACATACTGCACACCGGCCTCTTGCCTAAGGCGACCGGAAAAGTCTCAACGTAAGCTTCCCGAGGTACATCAGTTTACTGGGTACCATATAGCCAGCATTAGTCCGGTACACAACTCAAACTTGCTCAACAGGGTTGCGTACGGATCGGTCCTTGACCGACACGGACAGGTCTAACGCACCAAGGCCCATATATCCTGTTGCTCCTACAACCTGCCCGGTCTCAACTTCAACTTGCTAACAATTTTCTGAACCAATCCTGTATGCCCCTTTTTCTCCTGTTCATGCGAGTAGCATCTGACCACTCGACTTCTACCGAACCCTAATTACGCATGGCAGTTTCTACACGATGAAAAGACATCTGCCCAATACTCCATAGGTTTTTCTGGTCATGCAAGAGGAGTATCAAAGCAACTAGACGTAATGCTCATTTCATTTCCTAATCAACCTAGTGAATACAAAGTAAAAACTTAACAGCTGTTAAATGCAAACCGGAGCTTACTTGTTTTGCAGGGTAGTAGTATATAATAGCAGTTAGTGATCTTCTATCCCATGATCCTTCTGAATTTTCTCAACTGATCCACACGTCAAGGGATGACTCTGTCGATGTCCTTCGTAGTGAGCTATCGACATGTATATGCATAAGTTCTTATAATGCAATGTACAGAATTAAAGACTTGAACTTCTTAAGAACAGAGGCTGTGTGGAAATGCCAAAAATGGATTTGTTGCCTCTGTTGTGCAAAGAAATATCAATGAAACTAAATTTGTCTTAGGGGTTTAGTTTATAAACTAAGTTTCCAAATGAACATAAGAGATGAGCTAACATGATTTGGATATAACTACAGATCCTGGTCTCCAATGACTTCCAAATTTTTACAGGAAGTCATACAATACCAAGAGACTTAGGTTTCAAATTGCAGCTAATGTGGATGGGAATTGTGTCTCCCATAATTCCCACAATAATTCCCTATGTTTTTGTCACATACATAAGCATCGAGAACAAGGACAGGGAGATCCAAGGCTCAATTTGAGCTGAAACTTTACAGGTAAGTTCATGGTCACAAGAAAGTACTTCGGTCTAAAATTCAGGACTTTTACTTGAGTAGTTCCTCCAGAATAATTCCTTAAGAATTATTGACTTTCATACAAACTGGAGTTCATATTTGGATAGATCATTTCAAACTGGATCCAACCAAATTTGAATCACCTAATTCGGAGTTTTCTACACCAAGTTATGAATTTCCTAAATTGTGGCAAAATCTGGAAGTGTTTTGCTACTGGAAATTGATTGGGCCCACGTTTTTAAACCACAGAACTGATATTCGAGCCACACCAGACTACACGGTTATTAGCGCGCAGCCACAGAGGATCTGAGAGCCACAGCCGATCCAAAATTTAAATTGCGGTCGCTGACAACTGGGCCCAACACCTTTCTTCTTCCTCCCGCTTCCCTTGTGTGCGCGCCGCTCTCCCTCGCCGGACCAAGACCGGAGCTCGCCGGCCCCGCATTTCCGGCCACCTCTCAGCCGGAGGATCACCGCTAGGGGGTTTGGGAGGTCGGGGAACCCATCTGTGGGTTGGGCTCGAGGTACCGGCGGCCGGAACACTGTCGGCGGCGTGCGGCGGCTTCGGTACACCTTCGGCGCTGTCGGCCAGCCGACCTAGCCCACCAAACGCTCGGCTAAAAGGTTCTACAGCACCCTTGGAACTTAGGGAAGACCTACAAGTGCACCAAATGGATTGGAAATGGCGGCTAATGGGGTTTCACCATGCGCCCACGGTGTGCCGCCATGGAGACGCTCGTGAAACATCAAAATACGCCGCCTACGTGCAGTTTCAAGCTAGGGTTGCTAAAAAGGAAATGATCGCTGGCTAGTCCATCCCCTGCGTGCAAGATTTGATGATCTGAAAACGAATAGGGAGCAATAATTTGGAATTCCCGTACCGGAATGTCGGTTTGTGCACACCGGAGCAAAATTCCTGAATTCGCCGGCAACGATCCACGGCTTGGCTTGCGGTCTGGGGTGAAGCAGAACAGAGCACTGGCGCTCCTATGGCCGTCCTCGCTTGGGCATGAAAGTCCCCAGTGTGGGCTGTTCTCGTGCACACCGAGCCTCCGTGAGGTAGGTCGCAGCGGAGGAGAGCTGTGCTAGGGTTTGGGAAGCCGGATCTGGCTAGTTTTCGCGCCGAGGAGGTAGAAGAGGTTCCTCCAATGCCGTTTTGCAGCCTCGGTTTATTTCATATACAATTTTGGCACTTTTACACACGCCACCGGGTTGGGCACCGTTCACCGTCACGGTGAAATGGAGACACCCGGAAGACATGTGGCCAGTGGCAGCTCGTGACGCTATGTCGGTTTTCCGCCAACTACACGTGAGAGCTATGGAGGGCACTCCTTATGCACTTGTTCCAGTGGAGGGACGAGCTAACCATGTGTGGTGGGAGCGGTATTTTGCGGCGACCAATACGAGTAGCCCAGGATACAATCCAGCAGAGCCGAACCTCAGCCTCCAACTGACGGCAGGAAAGAACGTGATGGACAGCCAAGCTGTTCACGCGGCTCGACTTGCCGTGGAGCTCAAGGAGAGCACTAGCCGCCGTGACCATTTTGAGAGTGCCCACAATGCACTCCATAATGTGCTTCTCCTGACAATAAAGGGACTGAATATTCAACATAATCAGTTGCATCGGCTGAAGAAGGCGGGGAATAAAAGCCGCGTTGACATCATGGCTTTGCAGCAACAAGTCCAGGCTTTGACCCAGCAGAACGAGGCCCTCACTAAATAGCGTGATGATGCAATTCAGGTGTGCCAGAACTGGGAGATGGACTACAACCAGGCCATGGACGAGGTGCATGCTTTTTTGCAGGACCTCGTACCTTTGATAGTGGGCCTACCGATGGTAGGTGCAGTACCTGTAGTTTTGGGTATCCAGGCAATACCGGAACCTGAACCCGAAGAGGAGGTCTTGGACCCTGAGCCATCAGCAATACCAGCAGAGGAGGAAGACCCACAGGAGGTCGACTTCTACTCCATCTAGGGAGTTTTTCGTTGCCGAGTAGGGCAGCGAGGGTGGTGTGTAATACTTTCGTAACAGCGACATGTTGTGTAAACAGTAGCATGTGTACATGTAGTGACGGCATGAGCACGACTTTCGGATGCCCCAGAATAATGTATATTGTATAAAGTGTTTGCTTTATCAATATATGTGAATGTTGTGTAAATTTCTCAATGCATCACTACATTACCGTACTGTCCCTATGGAATTTTGAGTATGACTGTACCGTTGCTGTTTTGAATTTTAGAATGACTCGCACTCGTGCCAACCCTGAGGTTGGGGGTTCCAGTAAAGGGGGGAGAAGCCTCCCAACAGCCTCGGGACAACAGCAGCAGCAACCACATCCACATAGTTGCAGCCATGGAGGGCTCGCACCAGCAGCACACTGAGTTGCTGCGCACCCTTATCGAGAATACGTCGTGTCCAGAGAAGCGTCAAGACCAGGAAGAACGTCAGCAGAGTTCTTACTCGGATTTTCTCGCGACACATCTCCCGGTATTCTCGAGGGCGGATGAGCCCATCGATGCGGACAACTGGCTCCGCACGATGGAGACGAAATTCGGGCTGCTCCGTGTTACGGAGCAGCAGAAGACACAATTCATGGCCCAGCAACATATGGGGTCCGCGAGCGCTTGGTGGGTGAACTTCTGCACCTCTTAACCCACTGAGTAAGTGCTGACCTGGTCGGAGTTCCGGACAGCCTTCCAGGCCTATCATATATCGCCATGTCTTATGAAGAGGAAGATGAAAGAATTCCTCCACCTGCAGCAAGGCAACAAGAACGCGCTGGAATATGCCCGGGTGTTCAATGATCTTGTGCTCTATGCTTCCCATCACACCGATATGGATTAGAAGTGGCGGGATTTCTTTTACCAGGGGCTGAATCCGCTCCTGAAGGATAAATTGGTGATGTTCAACCTCGGCAGCCTCAACGAAATTATTGATGCTGAGATTTTTCAGGAGAACTCCAGCAAGGAGTTTGCTGCGGCAGAGAAGAAGCGCAGCGCGCCGCAGAGAATCGGAGAGGGAGTTGGTCCTCCCCATAAATATAGGATGGTGTATCGCACACCATCGGGTGAATGCTGGCAGCCATCACAGCAACCGATGCAGTTCCGCAATCGGCCGTATCCACAGCCAGTGTTCCGGACGGCATTACCAGCACCTCCACAGCAACAACAGCAGATGCGGTTGATGTTGTGTATGTTTGCACCTCAGCAGCGCATGCCGAGCTTTCGTCCCCCAAGCACCGGCCAGCCCCCGTACGCATGTTTCAAGTGCGGTCACCAGGGGCACTTCGGCAGCAACTTCCCCGAGAAACAAGGCAGTGGAGTGGCACCACAGTTTCCATGGAGGAATCAGCCCCAGAATCCCATTAATGCACGGCGGGCAAACCCCAAGCACGGCAATGTCCATCAACTCGCCATAGAGAACGTGTCGGAGGGAGAACCCATTCTGGCGGGCATGTTCCAACTCCACCGACACCCCACCATAGTTTTATTTGATTCAGGTGCCACACATAATTTTATTAGCCAAGCGTATGTTGTTGAGCACAGTTTGCAAATACTACCCACCGAGACTCCATATTTGATTTGTTCACCGGGTGGGGAAATTTTAGCAAGCACAATGGTTCCAAAATCACCGTTATGCTTAGGGGGAAAGGTATACCCCACGTCTCTCATAGATTCAGAGGGACAAAAGGTCGATGTCATCCTAGTGATGTCGTGGCTAAACCGCCATCCTTTGAGTCGTGCATTTGCATCAGAGCTCCACGAGTCTCATTCTTTCTTTCTGGACAGTCCAGAAATAAAACTTCCAGCCGTATACCAATGCACCACTATCATATTGGAAGACATTCCAGTAGTCCATGAGTTCCCCAATGTGTTCCCGGACGATCTACCGGGGATGCCGCCAAACCGAGAGGTGGAGTTCAGGATTGAACTTGTGCCGGGAACAATGCCAATATCCCAAAGGCCGTACAAGATGGCAGCAAAGGAGTTGGCAGAACTTAAAACGCAGTTGATGGACCTGCTGAATAAAGGGTGTATTAGGCCGAGCTCATCGCCATGGGGCTGTTCGGCATTATTCATCAAGAAGAAGGACGAAACATTGCGGCTTTGCATGGACTATCGTCCACTAAATGCCGTTACAATCAAGAACAAGTACCCTATGCCACGGCTTGACATGTTGTTTGATCAGTTGGTCGAAGCAAAGAATTTTTCCAAAATAGATTTAAGATCAGGTTACAATCAGATTAAGATACGGACTAAGGACATCCCGAAGACGGCTTTCTCGACGAGGTACGGGCTTTATGAGTACCTGGTCATGTCCTTCGGCCTCACCAACGCTCCAGCTCATTTCATGTAGTTTATGAACTCAGTATTCATGCCGGAGCTTGATAAGTTTGCCCTGGTATTCATCAACGACATATTGGTATATTCCAAGTCGGAGGAAGAACACGTGAAGCACCTGCGTATAGTCTTGCAACGGCTGCAAAATCACAAGTTATACGCTAAATTCAGCAAGTGCGAATTATGGATATCGCAAGTACCTTTCCTCGGGCATATCATCTCAGCGGAGGGCATCGCTGTAGACCCAAGCAATATTACACAAGTGCCGAGTTGGAAGTCCCCGAAGTCTGTCCACGAGGTACGAAGTTTCCTCGGACTCGCGGGATATTATCGGAGGTTCATTCCAAACTTATCAAAGATTGCCCAGCCTATGACCGAACTGCTGAAGAAGGCTACCAAATATGTTTGGAGTCAAGCATGTGAAGCGGCATTCAAGGCTTTAGTGAAACACTTAACATCAGCACCGGTTTTGGCGCAGCCAGACACAACAAAACCGTTCGATGTGTAGTGCAATGCATCCGGCATTGGGCTCAGATGTGTGCTGATGCAAGACCGAAGAGTGGTCACATATGGATCATGGCAGCTCCAGAATCATGAGCAAAATTAACCAACTAATTACTTGGAACTCGCTTCTGTGGTACTCGCACTTAAGATGTGGTGGCATTACCTACTCGGTAACCTCGTGCATCTATATACCAACCACAAGAGCCTCAAGTACATATTCACTCAGAGTTAGTTGAACATGAGGCAAAGAATATGGTTAGAGCTGATAAAAGATTATGAAATATAAATCCATTATCACCTTGGCAAGGCAAACGTGGTGGCGGATGCGCTGAGTCGCAAGTCACACGTACATAACCTGACCATCATCCCATTGGAAGAGAGTGAACCACCCTTGTATGTGGTTCCCCATGGAGCTCTCTACAACTTAGCTCTTATCCCCACCATCCGCGAAGAGATAGCGGCAGTCCAGAAACATGACAAAGGAATGTCGCATTTGCAGAGACATGTAGACAGTGGGAAGATGAAGTGTTTCCGGAAGGACGGAGACAGTGTCCTGTGGTTCAAAAACAGGATAGTCGTACCCCATAACATGGAATTGAGGAAGAAAACTTTTGATAAGGCTCACTTGTCAAAGTTTTCTATTCACCCCGGCAGCAACAAAATGTATCAAGAGCTCAAGAGAAAATTTTGGTGGACACGGATGAAGCAGGAGATCGCTATGTATGTGTCCGAGTGCGATACATGACGAAGGGTGAAGGCAGATCATCTGAAGAAACCGGTATTTTTACAACCGCTAGGCATTCCTGCCTAGAAGTGGGATGATGTGAGCATGGATTTTATCGTCGGTTTACCCACCATATTTCAGAAACATGATTCAGTGTGGGTGATCGTTGAGAGGCTCATGAAGTCTGCCCATTTTATCACGGTCAATACCAACTACAACGCCAAGAAGTATGCTGAGCTGTACATCTCACGGATTCTGTGCTTATACGGCGTACCCCACACTATTATCTCGGATTGGGGCACTTTATTTGTATCTTGTTTTTGGGAGCAGTTACATGCTGCATTGGGTACAAAACTGATCCGTAGTTCAGCATACCACCCGCAGACGGATGGGCAAACAGAGCGGGTAAATCAAATTCTGGAGGACATGTTACGGGCTTGTGATATCAACCACAGTAAGAATTGGGATAATCACTTATTGTTAGCTGAGTTCTAGTACAATAATGGGTACCAGGCCAGCATCATGATTGTGCCATATGAGGCGCTATATGGGAGAAAATGCCCCACACCGCTGAATTGGTGTGTGTATAACGATAGGGTCACCTTCGGGATTGACCTTGTCAATAATACGGAGGAGAAATTTCAGCTTATTCAAGCAAACTTAAAGGCCGCCAAATCCCAAAATAAATCAATATGCGGACTGGAGAAGACGCCCTCTACAATTTGAGGTCGGGGATCACGTTTATATATGTGTCTGTCCGATGAAGGGTGTGAACAGATTCGGGGTCAGAGGAAAGTTGGCACCCCGATTCATCGGTCCTTTCAAGGTTTTTGGAAAGATGTGGATCCGTTGCATACTGGCTGGAATTACCAGTGACACTCTCCGGTGTGCACGACATCTTCCACATTTCTCAGATGAGAAAGTGCCTCAAGTTTTCAACCACACTTCAGCTGGGAGATATCAAGGAATTGAAACCGGATCTCACGTACCGGGAGGAACCGGTTCAGATCATCGACGAAAAGGCCCAAACAAAATGCAACCGAACGTTGTAGTTCTATAAAGTTTTATGGAGTAATCACTCTAAGGATGAAGCGACATGGGAGAGCGAAGGATTTCTTCGCGCCAATTATCCGAAGTTTTTAACGTCGCACATCCGGTAATTTTTCACCATCCTCTCTCTCATTTTTACCTTATAATCTCCAGACGAGATTCTTTTAAGGGGGGATGTAAGGGCCCTAGTTATCACTTGCTAAAGGTGTTCATTAACCCACACACCCTCAGCTCATTTGTGGTAATTACATGGACACATTTGAAGAGCAAGTAACCACCGTCAATGGAGTTATTAGGAGATGAACTCACAAAATGTGAAAGTGGTATTTCTAACATGCATCATATAGGGGATGAGCACATAATTAACTCCTGAACTTTGTTAGGAATGCTCATGCAAAATTTCACACAAATCCAAAACCTTTTGAGGTACTTTTGGATACAATCATTAAAATGCTAGTTTGAACTTCAATTCAAATTCAAACCCCCTTCATCCCATGAATATATAGGGGGATTCATATTCATACTCAGCACATTTTTATGAGCCCACACACAAATTTTCACTACATTTTAAGTTGATCTTGACATGAGCTATTTTGGGCAAATTCAAATCAAATTTTAATTTCAACTTCACATGTGCTGCAAATTCATACAAACCATTTCACACTTTGAATTATTTAAATTCAAATGGGCATTTGGTAATTTGATCAAATTGCCAAGTCTATTTAGAGAAGTAGAAATTGAAGTTTTGGGACAAATTACTGGATGTGGGACCCCCCTCTCAGCCATACATCGAGTTGAACCGACTCACAACCGGGTCCTCTGTTCTTCGGGCCGACGCTGCGGATGTCACGGCGATGAACCCCGGCTCCAGCTCCTGCTCGGTGTTCCTCGCAACCAGACCGACGCCCCAGCTTCTTATACCCGCACTCGAGCCGGCCAAAATCATTTTCGCCCATTGCTGCTCTCTTTCTAGCGCAAGAATGGAACAGCAAGAACTGCCGCCTCGGTTGCTTGATCGGGAGACCGCGCTAGCTCGTATGTGGATCCTCTCTGAGCTGCAAAACAGCAAATTAGACTCTCCTCCTACATCCTAGTCACGAAAATGAGCCGAGTTCGGCTTCCCTCGACCACATCCGAGCGTTTTTGCGGCAAACCGAAAGCTGCCACCGTTCGGTGCTCCCGTGGACAACTCGACTCAAAGCCTTTCACAGCCAAGAAAAGGAACCTAGAGACGCACTAGGACTTCATGCTGTTCACCTCTGAACCTCACCCCGAATCATTGATCACCGACGAGGAATTTCTACTTTTTCTTTCGATCGATGCAAACCGACCCGCAGGTAAGGAGTTGCCAAATTCTCACTCAACCTTCAGTTATAGTTCACCAAATTAAGAACACACAAGCTAGACTATGTAGGCAACAATTCTTCTTCGCAATCTTAGCTTGAAACAGCACATAGACCGACCTATTTCCAAGTCTTCCGAGCTCAAACGCGGCAGACGTCTCGGTTGCACGGTGACAACCCACTTAGGGCTAATCCTAAGCAAGTTTGAGGCCATGACAATCATCCCTTAGGTCCACTGTTTCTGTAGATCTTTTTTCTCGGGCTCTTGCGGTGCTAGGGCGACCGGCCGACGGCGCCGAACCTCTCCCGAGGCCGCCACACGTCGCCAGCATGGTTCTGGCCATTGGCAGCTGGTACTGACCTCACAAACGGGATCGGCGAGCTTCTAAACCCCAGACAGCAATCCTATGGCCGAGAGGCGGTCGGGAACTTGCGGCCAGCGAGGTCGTCGCCTCGGTCCGCCGAGGGGCTGAGCGCGCGCGAGGATTCGGCGGGAGGAGGAAGAAGGGGTGCCAGCCCCACGCGTCAGCGAGTGAAAATTTAAATATGTGATTTGTTGTGGCTCCGGATCAATTGTGCCTGCACGCTGAGAACTCCGTGGCCCGGTGTGGCTCACTTCTCAGTGGCTGCGGTTTAAACAGTGGGGCCAGCTGAATTTCCAATAGAAATTTAATTCCAGATTCAACTCCAACTTTAGAAATTCATAAAATTGGCTAGAATTGTTCAAATTGAGTGAACCAAATTTTGTTGGATTCATCTCTCTGAGTACTTTCCATCAAAACAAGTTTCACTCCATGAAAACCCTTATTTGTCAGGAGTTAATTCTCCAAAATTTAAATTTTGCGAATTTTAACTTGAGATTTCCTTTATGGAAAATTCTAAAATTTGGCCAGGATGTTCACTGTAATATCCCTGAGGAACATGAAAAGTTTCAGATCCATCCGAGCTTATTTAGTCCACCTAATGTTGTGATTAAGCAAACTGATCCAGAGAAAAAGAAAAATGTCCAGAAATATTTTTCGGAAATTCGATGAACTTCTTTAGCTCATACCATTTTCTGGGATTCTCCAAATTAGATGAAACCAATTCCATTAGAACCATCTTAAACTCTAGTTTCCGAAAAGTCATGGCTTGATCCATAAAAATCCCTAGAAACCTTAGAAACTCTAGATATGGCCAAATATACAATTATTTGTTCAGGGCTCGAATGAGCTTTGCTTCAAATGAAATTTGGCCATGTCTCTGTTTAGGTTGTCACCAAAACGACAGTATAAACTTCAGAGTGAAAGGTGCTGTCTAGGTATATTTATGGTATTCACACTCTTAATTCAACACGAATGCATTTAAATTGACACACATTGTATTTTCATTTCCGTGTAGTCGCTAAGGTCGAGGAGGAACCGGAGATACTTGATTGTATCCCTCCAGAAGAGAGTTCACTCGACGACCAGCAGCAAGGCAAGCTCCGGTTTGCATTAACCTACTTTTAAAGTTTATTGTTTTGATAACTTACTTTATGCAAGTCTTATGATGTGCATTAGAGTCTTGAATTGAAACCCACTTGCATAGCCAAGAGAACCAGGGATTTTGGGTTTAGGATTTGAACCTCGAGTAGCCACTGCAATGCTGAAATGGTATAGGATTCGTTACAAGTCGAGTAGTTGGAACTACTCGCGAGAATAGGCTTAGAGGCAAACCACTCGGTTAGAGAGATAGACAATGAATCACATGGCAATCAACTGAGACCGAGCGGAGAGTAAGGGCAGCAGGACTTTGAGGCCTGGGTGCCATAGGTCTGCTTGTGTCGATTGAGGACCGAGCCGTGTGCGGGCCTGTTGAACAAGCTTGAACTGTACCGAATACCTAACGGCTATATGGCAACAGGGAAACCGATGTAATTCAGGTTGCGATATGTTAAGGCATTGATTGTCGTCCAGAGGATAGGTTGAGAGCAGCGAGGTGTAAATCGGCTAGCGGGCACTGAGGATGCTCCGCATAGAGACCTCCTGCCCGGGACGATAGCACCGGTTCAACACTTGGCTAACGGATGAAAGGTGGTTGCGTACGACGTCCGTGATGGTTTCTGTAGGCAACATCGAGTACGGTTGTACGTGACTGGTTATTCGGGTAACCCTGCAGGTGTAAATCGATTATAATCGCCGTCCCTCACGGTTAGTGAGTACCACTTGTTCACTGTACCATGACATAGAAAGAATAGGCTAGTTGTCATGATAAAAGTTGCTGGTTGAAAGCTTTACATTGATTGTCAATGAAATGCTTTAGTGCAGAGCAAATCAAAGTTCTTTTCAACCTTAGGCAAGTTCCATAAGAGGAATGCTTTCCTTGTTTGATTGTGGAATTCTTATGTGGCTTAGCACGAGGTTTTACACTAACTTGAGGCTAAAACTTGAAAGTAAGAGGCAATTAAATAGGAGAGTCTTTCTGCCTAGTACTTCCTCTTATACATTGCAAATCCAGCATCTAGAGTTACACGTTTAGGTGAGACGGGTCAGTCTTGCTAAGCCATCGTGCTCACTGCTTGTTGTTGAAGCGTTTTCAGGGTTTTATGAGGAGGAGGCGCCGGAGGAGGAGATGGACCCCCAAGAGGAAACCACCCTCGAATGGGAGCCGTGCACGCTGCTGTGTTAGTGTGTGCGTTTGTGCTAGTGGGATCATGTTCACGGGCTGAATGTGAGACCTTCTGCTTAGTCTACACCCATGAGTATATACTTTAACTATATTTTGATGTAACTATGTTGATAAACAAGTTCATGTAATAAAATTTAGCTTCCGCTTATTGTCTTTCCCGTGTGTTATCCGGTGCTGTCCATTGCAGCACCCCTAAGCGACATCTTGGAATGTCGGGACCGTCGGGTCCTCACAAGTATGAGGCAATGCTGAATGTCTGAGCATTTGGTCAACATGGGGATCAAGGACATCGAAGTTTTTGATGATGCTAAGTTTGTCATCGAGCAGGTCAGTGGTGAAAGCCAATACTATGATGGTATTTTGAATGATTATCCTGAAAGATGTCTAGATATCATTAAAACCTTGGACACATTCTATGCCAAACACATACCAAGGGAAAAAAAACTGGAGAGCAAACGACTTGGCACAGCAGGCATCAGATTATGAGGTGAAAGAGGAAGGTTTCACATAAAAACATGGCCAACATTGTCCAAGAGTAATGAGGACAAGATGAGACAGAACAATTCTGCCAATTTTGATGTGTTGAATGTAGAACATTGGAGGCCAATGATAATAGAGTGTATCAAGAACCCAAGCACGTGCAAAGACAGGAAGGTTCAGCGTCAAGCATTGCGGTACACCTTGATCAATGATGAGCTATATCGCCAAACCTTGGACGAGCTCTTGCTGAAGTGTTTGGACAAAGAACAAGCGAAGGAGGCCATGGGAGAGGTGCATGATGGTCTTGTGGCATGCATCAGTCGGCTCATAAGATGAGATGGATGCTCAAACGAGCTGGTTTCTATTGGCCGACAATGCAAGAAGATTGTTTCAAGTATTACCAAGTATGTAAAGCTTGTCAAAGGTTTGGAGGTATCCAACAAGCACCGGAAAGTATGCTTCACCCCATTGTGAGGCCTTGGCCCTTTCGAGGATGGGGTTTAGACTTCATTGGGGAGATCCATCCAGCATCATCAAAGAAACATAAGTTTGTTTTGGTTGCCACAGACTAGTTCACCAAATGGACGGAAGCTGTGCCACCAAAGAGCAACACGTACAAAGAGGTAACCAGTTTTATCCTTGAGCATATTATCCATAGATTCGGTGTTCCACAGACTTTAACCACGGATCAAGAAGGAGCCTTCATATCCTCACAATTCAGGGAGTTTGCCGAGTTTTTTAGGATAATGTAGCTGAATTCTTCCCCATATTATGCTCAAACTAACGGACAGGCTGAGTCAAGTAACAAGATACTCATCAAGCTCATAAAAAACAAGATCAAGGAGAATCCTAGACATTGGCATGAGACTTTGAGTGAATCCTTATAGGCTCATCGAGTATCAAAGCACGGTGCTACAAAAGTTACCCCATTTGTGCTTGTATATGGACAAGAGGTTATGTTACCTGTGGAGCTTCGCATGAAGGTGTGTCAAGTGGATCAGCAGGATTACATTTCAGCTGTGGACTATCAAGACTTGATGATGGACAAGATGTATGGAGTCACAGAGAGCCGAATGGAAGCTTTTTAAAGAGATAGAGAAGGAAACGCTCAAGGTGGCCATGTACTACAACAAGAGAGTTCGAGAAAAATCATTCCAGATCGGAGACTTAGTTTGCAAAATGATTTTACGCTTAGGAACTCGAGACAAGAAGTCTGGAAAATGGTCATCGAGCTTGGAAGGACCTTTCAAGATTGTAGGTATTGTCCCTGGAAATTCCTACTTCGTAGAGAACATGCAAGGAGAAAACAAGGGTAAAGCCATCAATGGCAAGTACTTAAAATGATTTTACCTGAGTGTATGGCAAGAGGGTTGAGTTTTCTAAGCCTTGCAAGGTAAAACAGCCGATTTATCTAATAAATCTTGGCTTTGGAGCTGTTTTTTGTCATACTATGTTTGCCCAAAAACAGGGGGGCATGTGTTGGAGGTAAAAAAATGGTTGTGAGTTTTGCAGGTTGAAGAAGCCAAAAACACAAGGTGGAAAGGGCCTTTTATCTCTTGAATTCAAGGTGCAGAAGGCTTCAGAAAGGAACCTACCCAAGACTGGAGAAATATGTGTGGGAAACCTTTTTTACCTCGGAAACTCAAGATACAAGCGCCCGGGTGGGAACTCAACCCGAGAAGACCATTTCACCTTGTGGCTGTGAGATAAAGCCTGCTAAACCGCAAGATACAAGGGCCGAAGGGACATAGGTGTTCTCGGTAGAGTTCAAAACTTTGTACATATCAGATGATATCGTGTCAAGTATTCCATAAAGTCTAGCACGACATTCGTCCATGCATTTGGATAAGATTGAGTCTTATAGATCAGATCTTTTCGGTTGTAATCAGGGTCTATATAAAGGCATCCATCTGCCGAAACTAGGAGCTGTCCAGATCAATACAATTCAACTTTTCGTTCATCTATTTTGTTCTTCCATTTTCATAGATCATAGCTTAGTTTGTAGCTTTTTTGTTGCTTTGCCGAGGAAAGCATCCGGTTCTCTCCACGTAAGTGACACGTATCACGTTCTTGTTCAACAGGATCCTCATTCTACTTTGTTTTCAGCGAGCTAACGCCAAAATTTCTTGAAGTGTAGGTGGCTTAGACCATCTTCTAGCGACTCCATGCTACTGAACCATCTGTTCCATGAACAGACCCAGGGATGACTACCCCATGCCCATTTCCGACATGTTGATCAACAATATTCGGGGCACAAGATGATCAGCTTCTTGGACGGTAATATGGGGTACAACCAGATCTTCATGGCCGAGGAAGACACATCAAAGACAGCCTTTTATTGCCTTGGGTTCATGGGACTGTTTGAGTGGATTGTTATGACCTTCGGGTTGAAGAACGCTGGTGCAACATATCAGAGGGCCATGAACCTGATCTTCCATGATCTGTTGGTAGATACCCTTCACGTGTACATCCACGATCTTGTGGTAAAGTCGGCTGGATTCCAAGGGCATATGGCTGACTTAAAGATAGCCTTTGAGAGGATGAGAAAGTATGGCCTCAAGATGAATTCTCTCAAGTGTGCATTTGGCGTGTCGGCTGGACGTTTCTTGGGTTTTCTTTGGTTTCATCGTGCATGGACATGGAATAGAGATTGACCCCAAGAAGGTGGAAGCTATCAAGAGAATAGGAAAGCCAACATGCAAGAAAGAGGTTCAAAGCCTGCTAGGGAAGATAAATTACTTGAGGAGGTTCATTACAAACTTGGCCGGCAAGATTCGGACCTTCCTGCCTCTCTTGAAGCTTAAGCATGAGCAGTAGTAGTTCACTTCGGGGCCAGAGCAGAAGGATGCATTCGAGAGAAACAACGATTACTTGATCAATCCACCAGTCTTGTGACCACCAAAGATGAGGCAGCCTTTAAGGCTCAATATACCTGCTCAAGACCAAATTATCAGAGCTTTTTTATCTCAAGAAAGCCAAGGTAAAGAATACTCCGTAGCCTATTTGAGTAGAAGACTCTTAGATGCTGAGACCAGGTATATTTGTCTCTCTACTATGCTTGTTCCATGTTTCGGCACTACATTCTCCCTAGTATTTGTTTTGTGAAACGTCAACACGACATTGTCAAACATATGTTGCAACAACCGATTCTAAGTGGCAGGATAGGTAATTGGGCATACTCTCTGGTGGAATACGACCTGATGTTTATGCCTCTCCAGAGCATGAAAGGCCAAGTCGTAGCTGACTTCATCATGGAGCACACTGTGCAACTCATGGAGGAATTCATGGTTGAGGTATGTCCATGGAAACTCTTTATTGAAGGACCGGTTTGTGATAATGGTCAAGGGATCGGATATGTGTTGGTTTCACCCACAAACACGACATATGAGTTCTCTATTCGGCTAAACTTCGTGTGTACCAACAATCAAGCAAAGTATGAGGCATTGTTGAATGGTTTAGAGCATCTGGTTGATATGGGCATTAAAGACATTGAAGCTTTTGGTGATTCCAAGGTCATCATTCAACAAGTTTGTGGTGAAAGCCAATTCTATGATGGAATTTTGAATGGCTACCTAGAACGATGCCTGGACATCATCAAAACCTTAGATACTTTCTATGCCAAACACATTCCTAGAGAGGAAAACCAGAAGGCAAACAACTTGGCACAACAGGCATCGGGCTATGAAGTGAAGAGAGGGAAGTTAAATGTAAAGACAAGGCCGACATTGTCCAAGAATGGTAAAACTATAGAAGAAAAAAGCAATTCATCCAAGAGACTGATGGGGTTCTCAACTCCGTCCCCCTTGGGAAGAGGGGGGAAGACCTCCCACGAGAAGCAACGAAGGAGCAAGCCCGAGCCCGAGCTTGGAAGAAGACAGAGCGGATAGGATAAGGGTCCTGATCCCAAACCGTGGCATGAGCCGCAAGCCTCACCCTCGGATGCCCGCGAAGGGAAAATTCTAAAGGGAAAGCCCGGGCCTGACCTCGGGTAGGCAAGGGGCCGGTGGCCTTGAATACGGAGCAGGCGCCACTCCAATTCAGTGGGAAGGCACTCGAGGACCCTCCCTGACCACGGCATTGAATGTCCATCACCTCTGATGGGACAGAAGAGGGGGACTGCCACGCTTTCTGTTTCTTCATCACCTCGATGGCTGCACTCCGATCGACCTTCGCGCCCGCTATGAATATATCCTTCGGCAACTTCGACTTCATCACCGGAAATGACGGTCCCCTGAATTATGCTCCTACTCGCCCCCAGAGTCGAATCACACGACCAAGGAGCCAGGACCAACTCGCCAGTGACACAAGTGTCCCTCAGGTTCCCGACGGGCGACGGATCGCTTCGCCCCTGAAAGGCATGCCCATCCGCAGCTCCAGAGGGAACACTGCCGATAGGTGCCCGCCTCCCGGTGAGGAGACGGCCAAGCCTGCTCCATCGCCTCCCGGCAATGCCATAGAGGTCGACATCGCCATGGTAATCGCCACATCACCCCTTTGCTGGTCTGGAACAAAGATCACATTTGACCAGATCGACCACCCCGCCCATCTCCCACAAGCTGCACGCTTACCTCTAATCGTGGACCCAATAGTCGGCACCAAGCATCTGACCAAGGTGATGATAGATGGCTAGAGCAGCCTCAACATTTTGTATGCCAAGACACTCGACAATATGGGGATACCACGCTCCCACCTTCAGCTGGCCCGAGTGCCTTTCTACGGCATCATTCCTGGCGAACAGATGATGCTGCTCGGAGAAGTCGACCTCCCCGTCACTTTCAGGGATGAGACAAATTTCCGCACTGAGACCCTCACTTTTGAGGTCCCCGAGTGCGACAGCATTTTCCACGCCGTACTAGGACGGCCATGCTATGCGAAGTTTATGGCCATCCCGAGTTACACCTACCTAAAAGTAAAGATGCCCGTGTAACACCCTCATATTCATCACCATGCATTGCAACCATTTTTATGTAGAGAAGCATTCAAAAAGAAGAAGAAAAGAAAGGAATATAGGAACAAATAAATAAATAAAAGGAAATAAAAATTGGAAATAATAAAAATAAATAGAAAATAAAATACATAAAAAGAAATAGAAAAATAAAAATAATGAAACCTGGCTGCTCCAACCGCCCCCCTCCCCCCAATTTCCCCCTAATTTTCCCATAATTTCCACCTAAAATCCCACAAGGGTATTTGTCCCCACATTTGGGGGAATTTTCCCCACATTTTGGCCGCACCGAATTCCTAGGGATTTTTCCCACTTTGGGGATTCTATTCTCCCCCCTTGGCCGCACCCCATAAGGGGGAGAAACCCTAGCCGCACCACTTTCTGTTTTTTTTTTGGATTTTCTTTCCCCCCCCCCAAAAAAATCTCAGTTCATGGTGGAAAATATTTGATTAAATCTCAGCCCCTAGCTCCCACCATTCCTCAAATTAAATCTCAGCCCTTGATTAAAAGAGTTGCTGAAATCCTAGCCCCCTTGGCTATTTTTCCCCCTTATAAATAAAACCCTCTTCCCCTAGCCGCCACCCCCAGCTCCAAAAACCCCTGGCTTCCGCCCTCTTCTGCTGCCAAGCCCTGGTCACCGCCCCCTGCTGGCGTTTGGCCACCGTGGAGGCTCTGCCTTGCCTCGCCGTCACCGGAGAAGAAGACCCCGACATCCTGCCCTAGCCGCAGCTCTATTCTTCTCCAAGGAAAAACCCCAGCTGCTGCCATTGCAAGGGGAAAAGGCCAGCCACAAGGAGGAGGGGAGGAAGAAGAGAGGTAGGTCCCCATCACACTTCTTACCACGTCGCTGTTGTTGCTACACACCCGTTTTTTCTCCACCTCCTGCGAGCAGGAGCTACAGAATGTAGGTAGATCCCGTTCCGGTTAAGTGTTGATGGTGGAATTGATCTACTGCTCGAGTTAAGATCATAACCACGTCCACACTAGTTTCCAGCAGCCTCATTCATCGTAAAACCCTGTGAAAGCTTACTAAAACTTGCAAGAACACATGTAAACTGATCACTATAGGCTGCACTATAGGAGTTGCATACATCCACATCATTGCATCTTGAGTAAGGTTTGTGCATAACAATTGATTGATGTATTACTTGTATGTACATGGTCGTGAGTAAAAGAACACGCTCAAAATGTCGTCTATGAGAACCTCCAGCACCAAGACTTCCAGACACATGAGCAACAAGAACCGCGGGAGCAAGGTAAGTGCCCCTTGACCATATTGAACCTGAGTTTTCAAACCGTTTTGCTTGTGAAAACTGCAAGCTCATGTAAACTTGATGGGAAACCCTTTAGTAGGAGTTTACTAGTTTTGTTAGCCTCCCTTGTCACCGGGAAACATGTTTGAGTTGGGTTTGGTCGATTTTCCCTTTTTGCTTCACTTAACTTATTGGATACGGGAAAAACTGAAATAAACTTGTTTAGCTACTGCGCTCATAAAGATTAAAGATCATGAGAACATGATGGTGTTAATGAGCATGGAATCGAAAGATCTAGTCAAGCTTGGTTCGTGGATTGTGCTGAATGAGATGGTGGTTTGCTTGCCTTAGATCTAAGGACCGGTTGATGCGAGAACATGCCACAAAAACAGTGCCACCACAAGGCCAAATATGGGTGTGGCTTAGCTGACTAATTAGGTGTGTTGCTAGCTTGTCATGGACCATTGGATGGCATGGGGAATGGGAGTCGAGGACTGCCATGGGAACTGCATGGCACACGAGGGGGCCCGTGGGTAGGAGAATGGAGATTCGAGCTTGCCGGCGAAACCTCAGTGGGTCCGTACATTCTAGTAGCCCCTTTGTAAAGGCTATTTTGTGATCTGTTGGCCATACACCGACGCTTGTGTAGTGGCAGAATGGAGGTTCTTGTAACAGCCCTAACTTTTGTAAAGTTTGATTTCAACATGTGAAGTAAAGTTAAGGAGAAGAAAAGGGGCATTATGTATCACATGAAATAATGAACCCAAAAATGAACGTGTGAGGGAGTTAAATATTTTATTCAACTCATGATTAGCACATGTTAACATGAGCAGGGAACTTCACTCCCTAGTTTTGAATTCATGTCAACCCTCACTATGAAGAGGATGGGGGGGGGAATTTAAACACGGTTTGAATTCTTTTGAAAGGATTTATGTTCGGATTGTCCAAATGTATCTGAGTGAATTCACAATGCATTCCCCATGTATAAATGACCTCGTAATTCAAATTTGGATATTTTTGGAGCACGTCTAGCATTTAATCAAAGGGATATTTGAGAGCACTTTCAAATTCAAATTTGAATTTGAATTCTGAACCAAACGTCCTCAATGTTGAAATATGATTTAAGATTCAAATTCCTCATAATTTGTTTGGTCTACCATCCAATTTTGGTGGAATTCAGACAAAGGCGGTGCAGGAATTTTAAAGCACAGAGGGGAGGATATTTGAGGGGTGGTGGTCCCACAGGTCAGCTACTCAACACAGTAAGTGGCTGTGTTTTCCTTCCATTGCACGCATGCGTGAAAGCAGCCAGTCTGACCATGCCCGGTGCCTCGCCGACGCCAGCTCCTGCTCTCCCAAGACTCGCCTCTGCTGTTATCTCCCACACAGGTAGCACAACCGAATTTCTTCCCTTCACTCGTAGCTCAGCTCTCTCTGTTTTTTCTCTCCCGCGTGGCTAACAGCCGGCGTCGCTCTCCGTTTCCGATCGCCCACACTAGCCCAGCATCGGGTGCTCGAGCTTTCCACATGAAAAAGCGTCGCCATCTCGTTCTCTAGCGTGCTACCCTACACCTCCGAAGCTCCCAGCTCGTGTTGCTCGCAAAGAGATGATCGCCGCCGATTACCGAAGAGAAACAGGCGGAAGTCACTTTGGTCCACCGTGGACGGCGCGCTATGATCCTCTCCATCGTCACTTCTCTACATGAAAGAGGTGCTCTTGCATGTCCTGATCATGTAGCCGGAGGCCGTTTATCGTTTGCTAGCACCGGTAGCACGAATTTCACTGTTTTCCAAAACCTAGTTCTTCCGGGGAAGGCTCGGTCTCACCCAAAATTCGAGTTAACCGGTTAACTAAAGACCGAGCAAGCTTCCCAGGACCTTCCTCATGCCCTAGCGGTCATCCTCAAAGAAGAATAAACAGAAACCGTCAAGGATCGGCTATGTTAGAGCCAATTTTCTCACCGCCGGTAAAAATCACCTCGGCTCACCGTTGAGGATGTAGTTGCCGATGTTTTCAGCCCCAAATCGTCTTCATTTCATGTTCTACACAATCCACTGATGTTCTAGGGCTAAGGAACCAAAGATTTAGTGGAGGAATGAGGGTTTCCAACGTCGCCGGAACCCTAGCCACCACGGTCACCACCGGGCGGGGTGTTCCAGCCAAAACGGGTCAAAACCGACCTCGCCGTTGAATTCTCTGTGGTAAAAAACGTGGGGGCAGCAAGTCCGGCGACCAGAAACATCAGTCCGGCGACCCTCGCCGGCGCATGCTGCCGTACGCCGCCGCTCGGCTAGGCTGGCGCGAGGTTGAAGACGCACTGTGGTGTGGGACCCACTGGCAGCGTTTTAAACTTTTCTCTATTTTTAGAAAATAGTTCAAACTTCCAATAGCCATAACTTGGTGTAGAAGTGTCCAAAAATTACCAAATAAATTTTGTTGGATTCGTATCAGTGATTACTATCCAGGGGTGCATCCCAATATTTATGAAAATCCCTGCATTTGGCTCATTAATTCATAAAAGCAAAAACATATGGAATTTATTACAAGAGTTCTTTTTATTGGAAAATTCCCAATTTTGGCAGGACATTCCTCTAAATATACTTGAACTCCAGTAAAAATTTCAGAGGCATTGAACTTCATTTGCTTAACTCCGCCTATGTTGTAATGACATAGACGGTCCCAAGCCCGGGTAAAGGAGGAGGGGGTTGTGATAGGCTTGGCGAGCCAACAACTACATTTAGCCATTCTCATGGAAATGAAACCCAATAGAAATTCGTTGGGGGCGTAACCCTCTTAGCGAAGCGCCATATCGGAACCCGGGTATGGTGTTAAGTGGGCAAGGGCCGGGTCATCACCGCCTTAGTGGCACGCCATATTGGAACCCGGATATGGTGTTAAATGAGCAAGGGCCGGATCGCCACCACCTTAGTGGCACGCTACATCATCGCCCGGATGTAGTGATAAGTGAGCAAGGGTCTTTGCATCTTACTCGACGGGTGCAAAGCGTAAGGAAGCTAGCCGAGGAACATAGATTTAGGGTGGGTAGTTGGAATGTAGGATCCTTGACGGGGGAGCTACGTGATTTAGTAGATGTTGCCATTAGGAGACGAGTAAATATCCTTTGTGTACAAGAGACTAGATGGGCGGGTCAAAAGGTGAGAGAAGTCAAGAATACCGGTTTCAAGCTTTGGTATTCTGGTTCGGCTGGGACTAGGAATGGCGTAGGTGTTCTAATAGATAAGAGTCTTAAGGATGGAGTAGTGGATGTTCAAAGACGAGGTGATAGGATCATCTTTATCAAGATAGTAATTGGGGGCATTGTCTTGAACGTCATTAGTGCTTATGGCCCACAAGTTGGGCTCAACATTAGTGCTAAGAGGCAATTTTGGGAGGACTTGGAGGATATGGTTAGTAGTGTACCGATAACCGAGAAACTCCTCATAGGGGGAGATCTCAATGGTCATGTAGGTGCAACTAACCTAGGATTTGAGGGAGTACATGGAGGTTTTGGATGCGGCGATAGAAATCAAGAGGGTAAGGACATCCTAGACTTTGCCGTAGCCTATGATCTGTTGATAGCTAACACCCTCTTTAGGAAGAGACAATCCCACCTAGTGACCTTTAGTAGTGCCCAACACTCTAGCCAGATTGACTTTGTCCTCACTAGGAGAAAGGATAGACGAGAGTGTCTAGATTGTAAGGTGATCCCGAGGGAGTGTGTTGTGACACAACATAAGCTTGTGGTAGCTGACTTTCGCTTCCATACATGTTCTTTGCGGGACAAAGGTGTCAAAATCACAAGAACAAAGTGGTGGAAGTTGAAGGGAGAATCACAAGAATCCTTTAAAAATAGGGTGATCACAGAAGGACCCTAGGCAGAAAATGGAGATGCAGATAGTATGTGGATGAAGATGGCAACTTGCATTAGGAAGGTTGCTAGTTAGGTGTTCGGTGTGACAAAGGGAAAGAAACTTGTAGATAAAGACACTTGGTGGTGGAATGAGGATGTACAAAAGGCCATTAAGGAGAAGAAGGAGTGTTACAAGAGTTGGCATAATGATAGAAGCGCAAGCAACATGCTTAAGTACAAAGAGGCTAAGAAGAATGCAAGGCGGGTTGTGAGTAAGGCAAGAGGACAGGCCTATGATAAGTTATATGATAGACTAGAGACAAAAGAAGGTGAAAAGGACATATACAAGGTAGCAAAAATCCGCGAGAGAAAGATGAGGGATCTCAATCAAGTTAAATGCATCAAAGATGAGACTGAACGCATTCTAGTGAAGGATGAAGAGATTAAGAATAGATGGCGTGATTACTTTAATGGGCTATTCAATGATGGGAATGGGAGCACTATGGTTGAGTTGGATGACTCCTTTGATGACTCCAACAGGCGGTTCGTGCGGAGGATACAAGAGTTTGAGGTTAAGGAGGCCTTAAAAAGGATGAAAGGAGGAAAGGCCCTCGGCCCTGACGATGTCCCTATTGAGGTGTGGAGATGTCTTGGGGACGTGGCAATAGTACGGCTCACAAAGCTATTCAACCACATTTTTCGGTCAAACAAGATGCCTAAAGAATGTAGGAAAAGTATATTAGTACCTATCTTCAAAAATAAAGGAGATATTCAAAGTTTTACTAATTATCGAGGTATTAAGCTTATGAGTCATACTATGAAGCTTGGGGAGAGAGTGATTGAACACCGTCTGAGGAAAGTGACCAATGTCACTAAAAACCAGTTTGGTTTTATGCCTGGGAGGTCCACAATGGAGGCGATTTTCTTGCTTCGTCAACTTATGGAGAGATATAGGGAGCAGAAAAAGGACTTGCATATGGTGTTCATCGACTTGGAGAAGGCGTACGACAAGATACCAAGGTCAGTCATGTGGTGGGCACTAGATAAACATAAAGTGCCAACAAAGTACATTACCCCTATCAAGGATATGTACTATAATGTTAGGACAAGTGTGCGTGTAAGTGATAGTGAGACTGATGCATTTCCTATCACGGTAGGACTACATCAAGGATCAGCTTTGAGCCCATACATCTTTTGCTTGGTGATGGATGAGGTGTCGAAGTATATACAAGGGGATATCCCTTGGTGCATGCTCTTTGCTGATGATGCAGTGCTGGTAGATGAAACTAGAGATGGTGTTGATAAGAAATTAGAGTTATGGAGACAAACCTTAGAGTCCAAGGGGTTTAGACTTAGTAGGACCAAAACCGAGTATATGAGGTGTGACTTTAGTGGTGTTGGTCGTGAAGAGGGAAATGTTAGTCTACAAGGACAAATAGTACCTAGAAGGGACTCTTTCCGATACTTAGGATCAATGTTACAAAGCAATGGCGATATTGATGAGGATGTTTGCCACGGGATCAAGGTAGGGTGGATGAAATGGCGACAAGCCTGTGGAATCCTATGTGATAGGAAAGTCCCACAAAAACTAAAAGGGAAGTTCTATAGGACGGTGATTAGACCCGCGATGCTCTATGGGGCGGAATGTTGGCCAACTAAACGGCAACATGTCCAACAAATGAGTGTCGCAGAGATGCGCATGCTACGGTGGATGTGCGGGCACACGAGAAGAGACCGAATAAGGAATGAGGCGATTCGTGATAAGGTAGGGGTGGCACCGATTGAAGAGAAGTTAGTCCAACATCGACTTAGGTGGTTTGGACATATCCAACGGAGACCTCCAGAAGCACCAGTTAACAGTGGGATTTTAAGAGGTAGAGAAAATATTAGGAGGGGTAGAGGATGACCAAGGTTGACCTGGGAGGAGGCGATAAAACGAGATTTGAGAGATTGGAATGTATCCAGAGACTTAGCTCATGATAGGACCGCATGGAAAGTAGCAATTCATGTGCCAGAATCGTAGTCTTGTTTTTTTTCCTTTTTCTTTTTTCTTTTCTATTTTTCTTTTTCTTTTTTCTTTTTCTTTTCTCTTTTCTCTTTTTTCCTTTTTTCTTTTTTTTTTCTTTTTTTCTTTTTTTTTCTTTTTCCTTGTTCTTATATCTCTTCCTCTCTTTTACTTCATTGATATTGGATTTCATGTCTAGCCGACCCAACAGGCTTGGGATAAAGGCTTGGTTGTTGTTGTTGTATTGGACTTCATTTGCTTGCCCAAATATTGTTTCAATCTCTATGTCTCTAAAAAATAGGAAAAATAACATAGACCTTTTTCAGAGATTTTATCCAAACTTGTAAAATCCATATCTCCATGTGGGAAACTCAAAAAATGGTAAAACGAATTCCTATGGACTCAGGACATTTTGTACTTCACAAAAAGTCTACTTTGCAGCATGGGAAAGCTTAATATCTAGGAGGTAAAGGCAGATTAGCTAAAACCATATAAAGAATTGTTGTGATCACATGGAGCCATTTCATGAGCTCAAATTATGCACACTGCCTACATACCTTTCCTTGAAGCCATGGTTAAATTTTCAGCTTCATTGGACCCTTGGATCTCGTGCTACCATTCTTTACGCCCGAATGTTCATATGAGGACTTAATAACATAGTGATTAATTTTACCTCCCTTTTCACCTAGCATTCTTCCTCTCTAAGGTTGTACATCCAACAACAGAAACCTTTCTGTTGTTTTTCCATCTGAAGTGTGGAGTTAACTTGTGCAACAGTATGAAAAGAATTTTCCAAGAACTTTTGAAATATATGTGGATTGCATCTTAATAGCTCCTGTGACGTCGACGTTCGACGGGGACTCCACTCAGCAGCGAGGATCTCCATCTCGTGATGAGTTTGGAGGATTCTCCAGAGGAAGACTAACTCCTATCTTCTAATAAAACCGTTGATCAAGGCAACCCCTGTTTGCATATAATTGTCATTTTTAAATTTTGCTTTACCTTCACCTCATGTTTATTAGACTTGATATTGTGCATTATGTCTTGGATGATTGAAACCCATTTGCATGGCTATTAAATCCCTGTGTACAAGGTTTAGTGTACGATTTCCCTCATCGTAGATGGTAGGCTAATGTTGTAGCTAGCTCGGTAGAAGTCGAGTAGTAAAAGCTACTCGCGAGAAAGGTCGAGTAACAATGTTTACTCACGAGAAGTTGATGATAAGAGCACCCTCATGAAAAATGAGATGGGAACGTGGAAGTACCTGTAGTATGGAGCGCTCAAGGTTGTCTGGATCTGCGGTGGGTGTGACAATGCTTGAGACCACATTGTGCCTGGGCCGGGAGGGTAAGGAAAATGTGGAGGTTGGTTTTTAGTCCCGTCCGTGTCAGTTGAGGACCGCGCGTATGCGGTCCTGCTGGACAAGTTTGAGCTGTACCGGATATATAATGGGGTATGGGACCCATGAAACCGATGTAACTCGATGGACCGTGATATAGAAACTCATCCTTCCCGTGGGAATGGCGTTGAGAAGGCGGGAGGCGTAAATTCTTTAGCAGGCAACTTCGACGTATCCACGTAGAGGACCATCCTGCTCGGCGCGAAACATTTTTTAATGTCGGAGTGTCGTGTGAAAGGTTGCTGCATACAATGTAAGAAAGAGTGATTCTTTCGAGACGGGTGTATGTGTCGTGTATTCTGGGTTGTTATTGATTTGAATCACTCTCGCTCGCGGAAGAGGATTGAGCATAGTTGTCCACTGCGCTGTGACGTAGTAAGAAGATGAACTAAGTCTCTGAACATGTTGTTTATGGCTTAATCATTGTAATGGAACCTTGAGTGAAGTAGATATAGTGCCAACTAAATTTCTATTCCACCTTAGGCTAGCAACATCGGGATAAGCATTTTTTGTTTGATTGTGGACTTCCGGTGTTGTGAGGCATGAGGACCACTAAAATTAATGCTTTGATAATATGAATATAAAGATTTAGTTAAGCTTCTTTATGCAAAGTTCATATTCCTACTGTCTTACTACCCCTGCATGTAGAGTTACATGTTTAGGATTGACGGTTAAGACTTGCTGAGCCTTACTGCTCACGGTTGCTTCATAGTTGTTTTTGCAGGTAGCAGGATGCCTGCTATGAAGATGGTTGTTCGGTGAGACGTCGGACCTCACGGTTCGTTCAACTCACCGGGAACCTAGCCGCTGCTTTACTTTAGTGAAGCTAGTAGGAAGCGTTCACAGGCTGAACGACTTCTCTTCGGCGTAGTTAGGGTCGAGAGTGAGTAGATGTCTAGCTTTTATATTTTGCTGTTTGTGTACATTATGTTGTAAAAGAGCTTATGTTGAGTAATAAATCACTTCATATGTTCTTACCGTCTTTTCGTGCATGGTGTTGGGTGCCGCATCGCACGGCACCACCCAATGCAATTCCTGGAGCGTGGACCCCGGGCGGGGCCGTGGAAGCGTGGTATCAGAGCCGCATTGGGAATAGGACACATGAAAAGATTCTATTTTCAAAAACTTAGAAGTATACGAGTGAGGAACGTATAGTATGCCCATACAAGGACTATAATAGCACAGTTACTTAAGGTGGCAAGCTGACAATGTGTTAATTTTCAGTATTTCAATTCTGTAACAACGCACGAACGTGGAGGTAAGCATGATAAGGAACGCCAACGAAAGCAGATCAATTTCGGTTAGCTCCCTGCACGAGGAAAGTAGTGCGGGATGTCCCGTTCAGCAATGAACGGGAAGTGAATATGTTTTCTAAGACTCTTCATGTCTTAGAGACATATGAAATGCACTAGCCTCCAGTGCGCATACCATGGGGAAAGAGGAGGAGACCCCATCGTGTGGTTTGTAACACGAAGTATGTTCTCTAGGACTCTTCATGTCCTATGAGGCATACGAAAGCGCTGTTCCACTGGTGTGCTTAATTGCAAAGGTGTGGAGCCCCCGCCGGGTGGTGAATAACCCAATCATGTACCTTGAGACGTGGCTTGACTCAAGGACGACCCATATGGCAATGATATGGGGTGTATGTTTTTACTATAATATGGACCTGCCTGAAATGATAAACCATTGTGTGCATCACTATTGAGTGGTTTTATGCAGGTACCTTAACCAAATTAAAACATGTCATTTAGAAAACGTGTGTGAGTGATCGTTTTAGAGCCACCACTTGAGACGTATATGCCGGTATAAAGCTGGTTAGGATTTTAATTTGGTGAGGAAACGTAGTACCGTGATATGTTCTTAACTGCATGAAAAAGGAAGTTTTTGAAGAGAAGATTAAATTTGGAGTCTAGGATTCCATTAGGGGTTAATGAACTCCTATATTGAACTAAGAGTCAATTGGGAGTATAGATTCATTCTAAAAGCCTTAGAAATAACCTCCCCTGTTTTCGGCAGAATTTTTGCTGAAATTGATCAGGACAGAACATTTAATTGGTTGAACCAATGGAGGTGTATGATACATTTCTGGAAAGATTTTGAAGTATTCTACAACTTATCTGTATAATTCCATATCAGAATCACACTCCAAATAGATGAAAAATCTCAGATGAGTGTAAACTGTCCAAAAACAGGGCAGGCACAAAACACTATCTGGAATTTTCTGTATTTCGACTATAACTTCTTGTAGAAAAATTTCTAACGTTCATGTATTACATCGTTGGAATGTTTAGAATATGTGCTATGACTTTGTAGTTCAAAGTTTTTCCAGATTTGGAGTCGAATTGTACGAAATATTGCGGACAAAACAGCCACTTTCAAAGGAGGTGCTGTCAAAATTGTTCCAGATTTTTGTCAACTTTGAAATGTTATAACTTTTGATCCAGAACTGATATGAAGGCAAATAAATACTTGTTGTAAATATATTGGAGTTAACTATAACTTCTATATTCAACTTGAGACATGAAATTGCCATTTTTGTATTCAAATTCTGGGATTAAGACCAATTGGTCATTCTGAACAGAGTATTGCTTATTGCCATTTAGCTTGGGACTTGTTGTGGACAGGGATGTTTTAGACTTCTCTAAGTTCCATAACATGTTCTTCAGTTATTTTTCAGTTTTTCCTACTGTTCGAATTAAGGGTTTGGACAAGCTTGCTCACGTTTGATAGATTTCAGAATTGTCGAAACCCTGGCTAGCTTGTGTAGTGCTGCAATATCTATGTGATGCTTTTGCAGTTAATGTTTTTGAATACAAGTTGAGTTTAAACTTTGAATTTTAACCGTAAATTGCTCACTCTTGCAGTATGGATTGCACTCGTTCCAGGAGTGAGGTTGGTGAGTCGAGTCACGGCGGAAATAATTCGCCACGACAACAAGTGCCGACATCATCACCCGGATTGACGGACATCTTAGGAAAGATGGCTGAGTCTATCGATCTGTTGGTGTGACAAAGCATCCGACAAGAGACACTACAGCGTAATCCCCTGCCAAGCACTTATTTGGACTTTCTTGCAAGACAACCACCAGTTTTCTCGGAAGCAAAAGAACCGTTGGAGTCGGCTCATTGGCTCCAATGTACTGAAGCCAATGTAACACCTGAATTCTACAAAAAAGGAGCAAAACCCCCTCCCCCTCACTGCTCTCCCTGCCAACCGGGGCCCAGCCGTCAGTTTTCTTCCCCGAAGCAACCGTCGGCCTTCTCTCTCTCTTATCCACACCCCTATTATCACATGTGAAAGAAAATGTGTGGCACATGGCCGAATTCCGTGCCCCTGCGGCAACCGCCACCTTTCCCCGCCGCCGCCTCCTCCCCCTCTATAAACACCACCCCAAACCGGCCCCTCTTTCTCACAAAAACCGCAAGCCATCCCCTCCCGAAGAGAAAACCACCAATTCTCAATTCCCCGAGAAACATACGTCGATCTTCGGATCTAACACCCTCTGAGCCCTCCCTCGATCACCAGAACACAATCCCGACGAAATTCTCTGAAGAAAAACGACCGGGAAGCACTGCCGACGCAGATCGCCGGACTTCTCCACTGATCACCGTCGACAGCCTTCTCCGGCCAATTCCGATCCCCGAAAATCCCCTAGGTGAGTTCCCCATCCTCTCCTCTCTCTTCTGGTGCAAATAGATCAAGAATTGGTGGAGAAATCAAAGAAACCGAGAGTTTCCGGCCACCGCCGCCGCTCGCCGGCCATCGCGCGGCCGCCGGACGGGAGGGAGACGGCTTAGGGGCGACGTGGCACAATCTGGGAAGTCGGTTTTGCGTGAACGATTAAGATTAGAAACCCATACCGGTTCGGTTATTTAAAATCCAAAGGGCCCCTAGAGATTTAAATAACTAGGAAATAGCCCTTGTGATTTACAGAATCAACACTAGGCTTATAGAAATTTGGAAATTCACTATGAATTAGCCAATTAGCCCCTGTCCATTTTAGAAATTGGTGAACTAGTTCTGTAAATTCAATTTGAACCCTAGAAAAGTTGTAAATATTACAAATGGGCCCAAATCAGTTTTAAAATTTGATTTTAATTCTATAATTAATCAAATTAGGCTAAATGATTTCTGAAAAGTGTTAGAAACTTATTGAAAGCCCTGTTTAAACATTATGATCAGAATATAAAATCTGAAATTAGAAGTAATTATTTCCAAAGGCTGAAATTAATTATATAGTGACAAATTAATTCTGAAAATTAAAATTAAAACAATATAGATATCAGAAAAATTATAGAAATTTATTAAACAGCATAATATTATTCTGTTTTTGTATTTTTATGTATTTGAAGTTTCTGTAGTCCAGAATAATTATTTAAATGGCTGAAAATGCATTTTTAAGTATTAAATAAATGCTGAAATATAGATAAAAATATTATATAATGAAGAAAAATCTTGGAAACTGTTCCAAATACATAAATAGGTTCTGAAATGTAGAAAATAGTAATATGAGTTCTGAAAATGATTATAGTAATAATTTAAATATTTTTTGGAAATGAATTAATTATAAAATTAACATATATATAAATTTTAGAAATTATTAATATCACTGTAAAATTTGAAAATGAGTATTTTGCTGTAACAAAGATGAAATAAAAAATATAGATGTCCATTTGAAACTTAATTTCATTTCAAACCACATGAAATGACATGAAATCACTGTGTATGTGTGTAATCAAACATATTTGATTGAAATGCATTGTTAAGATTCTTATGGCATGTTTGGCATTGTTTTGTGTGCATATACATGGATAGAACCAACCCAAGAACTATTTCATAGTCTTCAAGAGTAAGAATTTGAAGTGAATCACCCTTCATTCAAAGGCAAGTGTTCCTTGACCACTTTGTTCCTATTCTAGGATGATTAGTTAGAATGGTTGCATGATGTTTTCAATATGAAACCCAGTGTAGGATGTTTCCATAGTTTCATTCCTTTATCATTCTTTGTTGAACCATGGAGGGACTTAGTTAATATTTGTTGGTTATCATTTTATGTGCTTAGCCATGCTTAATACTTAAAGAATGAATGAAACATTATGTGATTAGTCTTCTGGAATTATATGAAACACACAATAGTGTGTTATGGTGTTAGGAATCTAGACAGGCTGGTTGTTTTGGATGGTGCTTCGTGCACGAGACTCGGGTTAGTGATAGTGCCTGTCTTAGATTCTAAGGACCGGTTCATGGAACAGTTAACCCGGCTTCACAGTGCCACCACAAGACTGAGATGGGGCAGCTTGGCCAATTAATTAGGAGTTTGCCGGTATAGTATGAGTGTTTGGATGGTGTGGGGAATGGGAGTCCATTTTTGACTGCCCTGGGAACTACAAGGCTCAAGGGGGGGCTTCTGTAGGGGAGGGTTTACTCCCAGGAACTACAGCGGCGAAACCTTAGTGGGCTTGTACTTGCCGGTAGACCCTTTGTAAAGGCCATGTAGTGATATCCTGATCGCACACCAAAGGAAGTGTGTAATGTGGTTTGCAACCACGGATATCAGGGAGGTTTCTTAGCCCACCTGGCAACAGGGGATGAAATCACTACTTGTGGGTAAAGTGGTACAATCTCTGCAGAGAACCAAACTGTCATGACAGTCGTGCTCACGGTCAAGAGCGGCTTGGACTTGTCCATGATTAGAGAAACATGGATGTGAGTTGAAAGAGGTTGTTGGGTGGTGTAACCTAACATTAATGACTTAATTATGAGATTGGTGGGATTATCACCTAGTAAGATAGGTTGCTAATCAAAGCTAAGGCTTAGGATTAATGCATAGTGCTTAACCATGTCGGCTTCCTTGCTATTAGCCTTCATAACATTCTTTCCTACACTTGCTGAGTACCTTTGGTACTCAAACTTGCTTTTGTTGGATACCATATGATGCTCAGGTGCAAATGAAGATATAGACTTTGATGAGGAGGACTTCGATCCCGAGGAGTTGTTCTAGGTTGGCGAAACCCCTGGGCAACGCCTGTGGAACTGGAGCATCCACGCTATAGTCTTCCGCTGTTATGTTATAGTGTAGTGGTACTCTTATTTTTTATTTCATGTACTATGATGTAATATTATGGTGTACGTTGAACTTGGCTTGTAATATAATGATATTACACTCTTGTCGTCAGATGTATGAGTCAATTGATCCTGGCATACATGTGAGAATGCGCTCGGGTGTTTCTTATGGAAAACCGGGTGTGACAGCCAAGTTCGAGATGCTTGAGTGCGAGAGTACAAAAAGCCTTTGTTTGCCGCTCAACAACTCCACGGAGCCGCTGGAGCTTGGTGGACAGAGTATATTGTCACTCTTCCTGAAGGTCATCGTGTTACGTGGGATGAATTCTGGAATGTTTTCTGGGCACGTCACATTTGTTCGGGAATTCTACGAACAAAGTATCAAGACTTTCTAGAGTTAAAGCAAGGAGAAAGGAGTGCGTACAAATACTTCAAAGAGTTTGAAGACTTGGTGCAATACGCCATTCATATGGTAGACTCAGAAGCGTTGAAGTGTAATTTTTTCTTCTGAGGTTTGAATGTCAAACTTAAGGAACAAGTTACCTTGTTCAATAACGGTATACAATGAGTTGGTAAATGTCACTATTATTAAAGAAGACATGCATCTCCGTTGCCAAGCGAAGCTGAAAAGGAGTATACCACCGGATGGTGATATCGAGGTTCCTCTGAACTATCGAGTGCGGTATTACTCGCCAGTCAGGCAAGAAATTCAGTCTGTGGTGCAACTCTCACAACCACGGCTGGAGTTAATCACTTATGAGCCTTCACCTCAACAGCAGCGATCAGAAGTTATTTGTGCGACCCTACCACAACCAGCTGTGCACATAATATCTCCACCTCGTGTTAGTAGAGTGCTCAGGATTTATGTAGCACGGTATCATCGTGGAGCTGAGCAGAGCCCAACTCGTGTGTCGTCTCATCAATTCTCAGATCAGCACCATGAACCTTCAAAGAAGCATCTTTGAAAAGCTGGCAGGGTTAACTACACTGCTAGTGAGGACATTGCAAAAGGCGAACCAGTTTTAGCGGGCATGTTCACTTTACATGAACAGCCCACATTCATTTTGTTTGATTCCGGAGCCACCCACAATTTTATTAGAAGAGACTTTGTGCTGAAGAATCATCTTCCAATTAGCACGGTCAAGCATCCCTTCCATATCAGCTCACCCGGAGGCAAGATATCAATGGATGAAATGGTCTCTCGAGCACCTTTATGTTTGGGTGGAAACATCTATCTCGTGAACCTTATCATACTAAAAGGCCAAAGGATTGATATCATCTTGGGGATGTCATGGTTGACACGTTATGGAGCTATCTTTGACATCAGCTCGCGGACTGTCCAACTGAATTCCCCATTACACGGTTGCAACACATTGAATCTTGTGGATCCATCACAACGAGTTGCAGCAGTGCATCAGATTGAATCTCCTAAGCCTGAGGATATTTCAGTCATATGTGAGTATCCAGATGTGTTTCCCGATGACTTACCGGGCATGCTGCCTGAAGGTGATGTAGAGTTCAAGATTGAACTAGCACCGGGAATGACAACAATTTCTCGGCGACAATACAAAATGGCACCAAAGGAGCTAGCAGAATTGAAGGAGAAGCTGAATGACCCATGGACAAAAGTTTTATACACCCAAGTTCATCACCTTGGTGCTGTTCCGCACTCTTCGTGAAGAAGGACGAAACTTAGAGAATATGCGTAGATTATCAGCCATTAAATGCTGTCACTATGAAAAATAAGTATCCACTATCGCGCATCGATATTTTGTTTGCTGAACTACTGGGTGCTAAGTTATTCTCTAAGATGGGTCTTCGGTCCGGTTATCACCAGATAAAATCCGGGCAGAAGATGCACCTAAGACGGCGTTCTCGACAAGATATGGGCTGTATGAATATCTTGTCATGTCTTTTGGGTTGACCAATGCTCCGGCTCACTTTATGTATCTTATGAAGTCTGTGTTCATGCCGGAGTTAGACAAGTTCGTCATGGTTTTCATCGATGACATCTTGGTCTATTCATGTAAAAGTCCCAAAACTTGTAAATGGAAAACTTTAGTGATGAATAAAGTTGAGTTTAAATCCAAGAAATGGGACTTGCAAAAACTTTTCTAAACATGTCAAGATGGTCATGAGCAAGCACATGAATTCAAGTCCACTTTTAATTCAAATGATCATGTAAATGCAAAGGTGGTCATTTTAAATGAAGGATGCAAACTATGGTTGTAAACCCCCTTTGCAGCCACCAAATTAAAAGTTTGAATCCATTTTTGAGTTCTTCAGGTCCAAATTATTAGGGGGACAAATTTTGAGAAAATTTGGAGGTGCTTTGATTTGTATATCAAAGAGACTTGTGGATTTCATTGAAATTTCAATTTCAAATTTGAAACTGAGGTAAAACTTGTCAATTTGCCAAATGGGTTTCAAATTTGAGCTCCATTTGAGTGAAGTTTGCACTGTGCCAAAAATTGGGAGATCTTATGGGAGGAACAGGGCTGGACACCACATTTCATAGTGCCATTTAAACTTACACTCGAAGCAAAGTCTCTGTTCAGACTCGAGCTGCCGAGGTGGCTGCAGGCACCACCGAGACTTCACGGGGAGGACACCTCCTGGTTCCAATCTTTCACTGGCGACCTGCTCGGTGTTCCATTCATTTCTCAGCATGTTCAGTTTGCCCCTTAATCGAGCTGCAGTGCCCTGCCTCTCCCCGAGCAACAGCCGAACAGCATGTTGCCGCGCCTCTGTGCTCCGATCAAAAGCCGGTAGAAGCTCGCCTAGACCGCCTTCCCGAGCTGAAAAAACAGCAACACCTGATCGCCCTACACCTCCTCAGCGTGACAGACCACAGTTTCCCGCGTTCTCCACACTAGGACAGCTTCCCCGGGCAGCGACCTAAAACAACCGCGAACCGGTGTGCACATGGACAGCCCCCACCGGGGACTTTCACACCCGAGCAAGGGCACCCGAGGACGCCCCAAGGATCCATGCTGCTCATCCTCAACCCTCACGTCGAGCCATGGACCACCGAGCGCCAATTTGATGTTTTTCCTTCGGAGGGCGCAACCCGACCTCCCGGTACGAAATAAAGAAATTCTCCCTCTTTATTCAATCTTCGGTCACGAAATTAGGCACAAAGGATCTAGGCTAGGTGGCGGTGATTTCCCCTTTTCAAACCTAGCTTGAAGCCGACAAGAGGCGACGTATTTTGATGTTTTCCGAGCGCAAAACCGGCATTACCATTCGGGCGCACGGTGACTTGATAGTTGGGGGCGTTTCCAAGACCTTTTGCTTGCATGATGGCCTTTACCATGAGTCACTGATGCTCTAGAGCGAGAAAACTGCGAGTTTGGGTTGGTAGGGGAGCCGGCCGACATCGCCGGACATGGACCGAAGCCGCCGCACGTCGCCGACCGGTTTCCGAGCACCGGCAGCCCGAGAGCACCGCACCAATGGCTTTCTCGTAGCTGGAAACCCCTAGGCGGCGAGTACCGAGCTGAGAGGCGGCCGGGAAGCCAAATCCGGCGAGCTTCGGTGGGATTCAGGCGAGGGGGCAGCGCGGGAGAGGAAACAGTCCGAGGAAGAAGGTCGGGCGGGTCCCACGTGTCAGTAGCAAAATTTTAAAGTTTCTGATCTGTTGCGGCTCTGGGATCCCTTGTGGCTGCACGGGAAAGGTCCTGTGGCCCCGTGTGGCTTGGTTTCACTGGTTGACACGTGTACCGGGACCCACGGCTCAGAGTTTAAACATTTCCGGTTTATTTGAATCCCCAAATTCAGTTCAAACTTTAGAACCTTATAACTTTTGCTAGGAAGATCCAAATTTAGTGATTCAAATTGAGATGGATTCAGGTTGAAACACTATATCCAAATATGAAAACCAATTTGTATGAAAATCAATAGAAAATTCTTTAAACTTTTCAGCAAAAGAATTTTAGAGGGAGTTTGGTTCATCGAAAAATCCTCAAATTTTGCAGGATAATTTTTAGGATGTTAGGACGATCCTGTAAAAGTTTCATCTCATTTGGAGTTGATTTAGTTAGAATAATTCTGATTTCAAGTTTCTGTGTTCAAATGAATACAAAAATAATTTCAGAGAATTTCCAAAACATGGAAATTCAGTTCTGTGCAGTTCTTAGCTCCAAAAATCCTAGAAAAATCCATGCATGCTCCCTGAGATATATTTGAAATTTTAGTTCACTTGAATTTTCATGAAAATGCAAGTTTATTCAGAATTAATTCTTTTTTTCCTAAATGCTTAGGGAATTGTTTTGAGTGATTTACTCATTGAAAGATTCTGAATTTTGGTCCAGATGGCTTTCTTGTGACTAGGAACTCACATGAAAAATTTCAGCTCCATTGGAGCCCTGGATCAGTAATGTTCTGTTCAACTTCATTAGGTGATCACCACCAAGTGATGAACCCCACTCATCACTTGATCATAGTACTTCAACCCAAACCTAAACCACTAGCATCAGTGTCATTTTAAATTATTAAACAGAGTTCCAGTTTTAAACTTGTCTTTAGAACTTGTTAGTAAAAGTTTTACAATTAAACCTATATGCATGTTCATAACGTGTAGTGATTAAACGTGGAAGAGTGGAGGAGAAGTGAAGCTTGGATCAAGGGGCAAGAAGGCAGTGATTAAGCTTCAAGTCATCAGCAACTAACTTCACAATTATCTGAAGTTAGTCACCTGCAAAACCAAGGAAAGCTCCGGTTTGCAATTAAGCTATTTTATAAGGTTTTTACTTTGTTCACTACTATGGTTCGAGTTTGTATGTGCATTAGGTCAAGGATATTTTATACTCCACTTGCATAACCAAAAATAAACCCTGGGGTCAAGGGTAGAAAGGTGTCATCGCTGTAGAATAAGGCCGTGCTAAATAGGCTAGGACATCCGGTAGAAGACGAGTAGTTGGAATCTACTCGCGAGCTATAGTTTAGGACTACATAAGTGTGGTTGGAAAAGGTTGACACATACGACGTAATGAAGGACGCCAGATTTGGGTCTTCATAGGCGGGCGTATGTGTCGAGCTATTCAGGCAGTGTTTGATTCGAATCACAGTCCCTCACGGTTATTGTGTACCGCTTGCTACCATGTTGTGACGTAGTAATCAACTTGTGTGGAAACAGTTTGCAAAGTTTTAATTGCTGCTATGATTATTGTAAATTGCATGAAAACGCTGTTTGAAGTAGAGATAGAGCAAACTAAAGTTATTTTCCACGTTGGGACAAGTAACTTTGGAATGAAGCATTTGTTGTTTGATTGTGGAGTTCTAATGTTGCTGGGCGCAAGGTCACTACTATTATGGCTAAAATCTGAAAGTAAGGATTAACTCGTAGGCGAGTCTTTTTGCAACTTATATGTTTAGGTCTTGAGTCACTTTCATATAGAGTTGCATGTCTTAGGAGAGACGGTTAAGTCTTGTTGAGCCTTTGTGCTCACTCTTGCTATATGAGTGGTTTTGCAGGTTAAGACGATGCTCATAAAGAAGGTTGTCCAGTGAGACTCGGAAACGTCCGAGTCGGTTAACACATGGAGGACCTGGCCGCTGCAATGTCTTCGTGTTGCTAGCGAGAAGAGTCCGCAGGCTGGACCTCTTCTCGGGTGCTTCTTAGTTATTCGACGTGAGCTGTTTATAGACTTCCGCTGTAGCTAATTTATGTAAATTATTTACAAAGAACATTTGTAAGCTTCCGCTTTTTATTTATGTAATACAGTTTTCCTTATATGTGTGCTGTTGGGTGCCGCATAACACGGCACCACCCAATGTGATTCCCGGGCGAGGCGGCACGGCCCCATGATCGGGACCGGGCCCTCACAGTGTGGTATCAGAGCCGCATTGGTAATAGCGCACGGAATAAGGATCGTATTATGACAAAACTTAGGATACAGTGAGAAAATGGTATTAGGCCCACATAAGGACTATAGTAGTATAGTTACTTAAAGTGGCAGGACTAACATACTTGTTATAATTCTGAATTTTGATTATGTAACGACGCACCTACGCTCAGGAAAGCATGGTAAGGAACGCCACCGAAAGCGGTTCAATTTCGGTTAGCTTCCCTGACGAGGAAAGTGGTTCAGGGATAGGTCTCACAGCTTGGTGTGAGACGTCAATATGAAACTCTTGGACTCTTCATGTTCCGGAGTTCATATGAAACGCTGATCCCTAGCGTGCATTAGGCAAGTGAGTGGAGACCCCATCATGTGGTCAATAACGCGATAGTGTGTTCCTCTGGAAATAGCCTAGAAGGACATACGCAGCGCTTGCCATCGGTGTGCCCTGCAGGGCAGTAGCTGGTTCCATTGGGTTGATAACATTCAGGAAGTCTGTCAGCTTTGAACAATCATAACTTTTGATCCAGAGATGATCTAGAAGCATATGAGTACTCGTTGGATAGATACTAAAGTTTACTAAAACTTTGGCATGGAACTCAAGTCGAGAATCTGTAGTTAACTTGAGTAAATTTTGGAGTTTGTGTGAACTGGTCAGGGTAGTCCAGCTGATTAGTTTAGCGTACTTATGATTGGTTTAAACATGAATGTGGTTATGCTTTCATAAAGTTCATGACATGTTCATGTTTTACTTATCTTTACTCACTATTGAGATAGAATTTTGATTAACTCAAAATTTTGTTTCGTGCAGTATGGTACGCGCACATTCTCAAATGGAGATGGGAGGTTCAAGTCGAGGTGGAAATAACTCGACTTCATCACAAGAGCCATCGCCAATCGGATTGGCGGAGATTATGGCAAAGATGAATGAGACTCTCCAAACTCTAGTTCAGAAAGGAATAAATAGAGAAGCTCAACATCATATGCCATCCCCAAGCACTTATCAGGATTTCTTGGCGACACAACAGCCGGTATTCTCCAAGGCGGCTGACCACTGTGAAGCAAATCACTGGTTACGTGTCATTGAGTCCAAGTTTGGGTTGATTCAATGTGATGAATTCCAGAAGACGCTATTTGCCGCTCAGCAGCTTCAAGGCTTTGCTGGAGCATGGTGGGCAGAATACCTTCCTATCCAACCAGCAGGGCATCGTGTCACATGGGCGGAGTTCCAGGATGCATTTCGAGCTCGTTTCATTCTTGCGGGCATAATGCAAACAAGTCTGGATGAATTCTGGAATCTAAAACAAGGGGAAAGGAGTGTTATTGAGTATGCGAAGGAATTCTATCGCTTAGCTCAATATGTCCCTGATTATGTGAAATCACCATCCTCGAAGGGTTATCATTTTTACCGAGGACTGACTGCTAGGCTGCGATGTGAGTTGGCTCAAGTTAGCCAAGAGAACTTTGATGAGTTTGTTAGCTGCGCTATCACTCAGGAATATTATTCCAATCTCCACCTTAAAGAAAAGAGGGAGAGGGACTCATCACAGGATGAATGCAATTATCTGCCTCAGAAGTATTGGTTGGTAATACGTTCACCTTCCGGTCGAGAGGTTCCACAAGAGGTGCAGTCATTCTAGGAGTATAACGACTCTTCTACTCCCCAGAGGTTTTATTCACCTCCACCGCAGCAGAAACTTATTTCTCAGGCACCTCAGTATCAACAAGGTGCACTAGAAGGTTATTTCCCTCAAGAGGTTGAAGATGATCAAGGTGATTTCTCAGCTGAACCGAGTGGTGTCCCACTTCATATTGACAATGAACTCAACGTCAATGAAGCAACTGAACCGAGCAGCAACATTATGTCTACGGGTTCAGTTCCAAAGAGTGATCTTGGACAGCAAAGAAAAGCCTTGTCCAAAGTGGGCACAGTTAATTATGTGTCAGTCGATGATCTGCCAAAGAGAGGACCTGTTCTTGCCGGCAGGTTCACCTTAAATGACAAGCCGGTTGTCATTTTATTCGACTCTGGTGCAACACATAACTTCATTAGCAGGGCAACGGTGATCCGGGATCAGATCTCCACCACTATCACAAAAGGTTCTTACCTTATTCATTCGCCAGGTGGAGACATATCGACTAATGAAGTCGTTTCTCAAGCACCACTTTGTTTGGGTGGAAAAATTTATCCTACCACCGTCATTATTCTCGAAGATCAAGGAATCAATGCCGTATTGGGAATATCATGGTTGACCTTCCATAAAGCTGTTCTGGACATCGAGAACAGGAGTGTTCATTTGGACTCTCCACTTCACGGGCGTCAAGCATTGTATCTCGGCAAAGCGGTTTCCAAAGACCCGGAAGTATGTAATGCCAAGGCTTGCAAGTTATAAGACATTCCGGTAGTCCGTGAATATCCGGACGTGTTTCCCGAAGATCTTCCAGGCTTACCACCTGAGCAGGAGGTGGAATTCAAAATAGAGTTGATACCGGGAACCACGCCGATCTCTCGGAGACCATACAAAATGGCTCCGAATGAACTAGAAGAACTGAAGGAGAAACTCAAAGACCTGATGGACAAGGGGTTCATTCATCCAAGTTCATCACCATGGGGTTGCTTGGCTTTATTTGTGAAGAAGAAGGATGAGACGCTGAGGCTATGCGTCGATTGTCATCCTTTAAATGCTGTGACAATAAAGAACAAGTATCCACTACCAAGAATTGATATTCTCTTCGATCAGCTAGTGAGTGCTAAAGTCTTCTCCAAGATGGACTTAAGGTCGGGATATCATCAAATCAAGATTCGAGCGGAAATACCCCAAAAACAGCATTTTCGACAAGATATGGACTCTATGAGTATCTTGTCATGTCATTTGGGTTGACCAATGCTCCGGCACACTTTATGTATCTTATGAACTCGGTGTTCATGCCGGAGCTAGATCAGTTCATCGTGGTATTCATCGACAACATCTTGGTCTATTCCAAATCAGAAGAGGAACACGCTAAACATTTGCATATTGTGATCCAACGCTTGAGAGATCATAAGCTCTATGCAAAGTTTAGTAAATGTGAATTCTGGATCAACCAAGTGCCGTTTCTTGGACATATTATTTCAGCGGAAGGCATTGCTGTTGATCCAAGCAAGATTGAACAAGTGCTGAAATGGAAGTCTCCAACATCAGTCCATGAAGTTCGTAACTTTTTAGGTTTGGCAGGATATTATCGGAGGTTCATCCCGGGATTCTCAAAAATCTCCAAACCTATGACGGAGCTACTGAAAAAGGGCATCAAATATGATTGGATCAAGCCACGTGAGGAAGCTTTTCAAGCATTGGTGAAACACCTTACCACAGCCCCGGTTTTAGCTCAGCCGGATACAACCAAGCCTTTTGATGTTTATTGTGATGCGTCCGGCATCGGACTTGGTTGTGTGCTCATGCAAGGAGGACGTGTGGTCGCATATGGATCACGGCAATTACGGAATCATGAACAACATTATCCAACTCATGATCTCGAGCTTGCTGCCGTGGTGTTAGCTTTGAAGATGTGGAGACATTACCTATTGGGAAATCTGGTTCATCTCTACACCGACCACAAAAGCTTGAAGTACATATTCACTCAAAAAGAGTTTAATATGCGACAACGGGGATAGTTGGAGCTGATCAAAGACTATGAAATTGAAATTCATTATCATCCGGGCAAGGCAAATGTGGTTGCCGATGCACTCAACCGGAAATCTCATATTCATAATCTGACCCTTACGCTGATAGAAGAGGAAGAACCGAGTCTCTACTTGGTTCCATATGGAGCTCTACATAATCTAGCTCGCATACCCACAATAAGAGAGGAGGTTATGAAATCTCAAAAGCAAGACAAGGGCATGACTCATATCAAAAGGAGGTTGAAGAATGGGGAGATGAAATGTTTCCGGTTAGATGATGAAGATACCTTATGGTTCAGGGACCGGATAGTAGTACCACGTGATATGAGACTGCGGAAGAAAATTTTGGATGACGCTCACTTATCCAAATTTTCTATTCATCCGGGCAGCAATAAAATGTACCAAGACCTCCGGAAGAAGTTTTGGTGGAAACGTATGAAACGTGAAGTCGCAAAATACGTTTCAGAATGTGATACGTGTCGAAGTGTTAAGGCCGACCATGTGAAGAAGTCGGGCCTGTTGCAACCGCTACAAATACCGGCATAGAAGTGGGAAAACTTGAGTATGGATTTCATCGTCGGGTTGCCGATGACCTCCCACCACCATGATTCGATTTGGGTAATCATTGACCGATTAACCAAATCAGCATGTTTTATTCCGGTGCATACCAAATACAGCGCCAAGTAGTATGCGGAGTTATACATAGCACGAATCTTATGCTTACGGAGTTCCCCGTACCATTGTGTCCGACAGAGGACCGCTGTTTTTAGTTTGATTCGAAGCTCCGCATATCACCCTCAAACCGATGGGCAAACTGAGAGGGTGAATCAAATCCTTGAAGATATGCTAAGGGTGTGTGCCATCCACCATAGTAAGAGCTGGGATGATCACTTACCATTGGCGGAGTTCTCGTATAACAACGGTTATCAAACGAGCATAAAAATTGCACCTTATGAAGCTCCCTATGGCCGGAAGTGCCGCACCCTTTTGAACTGGTGTGAATCTGGCGAGAGAGTTATTTACAGGATTGATCTCGTAAATGAAGCACAAGAGTGGGTATGGCTTATTCAAGAAAATCTTAAAGCCAATCAGTCCAGACAAAAGAGCTATGCGGATAAGAGACGTCGTCCTCTGAACTTTCAAGTTGGAGACCACGTATACCTCCGCGTATCTCCTATGAAGGGCATTCACCTATTCGGAGTGACAGGAAATTTAGCTCCACGTTTTATCGGTCCCTTCGTCATCATTGAAAGATGTGAACCCGTGGCATACTGTTTGGAGTTACTGGCAGCCTTAGCGGGAGTTCGTAACGTCTTCCACATATCTCAGTTGCGGAAGTATTTGAATGTTCCAACGGAGATTCTCACAGGAGACATCGCAGATTTGAAGCCGGACCTCACTTATGTTGAGCGTCCAACCCGGATAATTGATGAAAGGACTCGTGAGACCAGAAACCGGACGCTGCGATTTTTGAAGGTGCTATGGGAAAATCACACGTATGATGAAGCTACATGGGAAAGCGAGGAGTATTTACAACGCAATCATCCGGAGTTATTAGAGGCTTATGTTCAGTAGTCGTCCTACCCACGTTGATCGTAATCATGAATCTCGGGACGTGATTCTTTTTAAGGGGGGGGGGGGAATGTAAAAGTCCCAAAACATGTAAATGGAAAACTTTAGTGATGAATAAAGTTGAGTTTAAATCCAAGAAATGGGACTTGCAAAAACTTTTCTAAACATGTCAATATGGTCATGAGCAAGCACATGAATTCAAGTCCACTTTTAATTCAAATGATCATGTAAATGCAAAGGTGGTCATTTTAAATGAAGGATGAAAATTATGGTTGTAACCCCCCCTTTGCAGCCACCAAATTAAAAGTTTGAATCCATTTTTGAGTTCTTCAGGTCCAAATTATGAGGGGGGCAAATTTTGAGAAAATTTGGAGGTGCTTTGATATGTATATTAAAGAGACTTGTGAATTTCATTGAAATTTCAATTTCAAATTTGAAACTGAGGTAAAACTTGTCAGTTTGTCAAATGGGTTTCAAATTTTAGCTCCACTTGAGTGAAGTTTGCACTGTGCCAAAAATTGGGAGATCTTTTGGGAGGAACAGGGGTGGACCCCACATGTCATAGTGCCATTTAAACTTACACTCGAAGCAAAGTCTCTGTTCAGACTCGAGCTGCCAAGGTGGCTGCAGGCGCCACCGAGACTTCACGAGGAGGACACCTCCTGGTTCCAATCTTTGCTGGCGACCTGCTCGGTGTTCCATTCATTTCTCAGCGTGTTCAGTTTGCCCCTTAATCGAGCTACAGTGCCCTTCCTCTCCCCGAGCAACAGCCGAACAGCACGTTGCCGCCGCCTCTGTGCTCCGATCAAAAGCCGGTAGAAGCTCGCACAGACCGCCTTCCCAAGCTGAAAAACAGCAACGCCTGATCGCCCTACACCTCCTCAGCGTGACAGACCACAGTTTCCCGCGTTCTCCACACTAGGACAGCTTCCCCGGGCGGCGACCTAAAACAACCGCGAACCGCTGTGCACGTGGACAGCCCCCACTGGGGACTTTCACACCCGAGAAATGGCACCCGAGGACACCCCAGGGATCCATACTGCTCATCCTCAACCCTCACGTCGAGCCATGGACCACCGAGCGCCAATTTGAAGTTTTTCCTTCGGAGGGCGCAACCCGACCTCCCGGTACGAAATCAAGAAATTCTCCCTCTTTATTCAATCTTTGGTCATGAAATTAGGCACAAAGGAGCTAGGCTAAATGGCAGTGATCTCCCCTTTTCAAACCTAGCTTGAAGCCGATGAGAGGCGACATATTTTCATGTTTTCCGAGCGCAAAACTGGCATTACCATTCGGGCGCACGGTGACTTGATAGTTGGGGGCGTTTCCAAGCCCTTTTGCTTGCATGACGGCCTTTGCCATGAGTCACTGATGCTCTAGAGCGATAAAACTGCGAGTTTGGGTTGGTAAGGGAGCCGGCCGATGTCGCCGGACATGGACCGAAGCCGCCGCACGTCGCCGACCGGTTTCCGAGCACCGGCAGCCCGAGAGCACCGCACCAATGGCTTCCTCGTAACTGGAAACCCCTAAGCAGCGAGTACCAAGCCGAGAGGCGGCCTGGAAGCCGACTCCAGCGAGCTCCGGTGGGATTCTGGCAAGGGTGCAGCGCGGGAGAGAAAACAGCCCGAGGAGGAAGAAGGTCGGGCGGGTCCCGCGTGTCAGTGGCAAAAATTTAAAGTTGCTGATCTGTTGCGGCTCCTGGATCCCTTGTGGCTGCGCGGGAAAGGTCCTGTGGCCCTGTGTGGCTTGGTTTCACCGGTTGACACGTGTACCGGGACCCATGGCTCAGAGTTTAAACATTTCCGGTTTATTTGAATCCCCAAATTCAGTTCAAACTTTAGAACCTTATAACTTTTTCTAGGAAGCTCCAAATTTAGTGATTCAAATTGGGTTAGATTCAGGTTGAAAAACTCTATGCAAATATCCAAACCAATTTGTATCAAAATCAATTCAAAATTCTGGAAAATTCTTTAAACTTTTCAGAAAAAGAATTTAAAAGGGAGTTTGGTTCATCTAAAAATCCTCAAATTTTTCCAGGATATTATTTAGGATGTTAGGACACTCCTGTAAAAGTTTCATATCATTTGGAGTTTATTTAGTTAGGATAATTCGGATTTCAAATTTCTGTGTTCAAATGAATACAGAAACAATTTCAGAGAATTTCCAAAACTTGGAAATTCAGTTCTGGGCAGTTCTTAGCTCCAAAAATCCTAGAAAAATTCATGCATGCTCCCTGAGATATGTTTGAAATTTTAGTTCACTTGAATTTGCATGAAAGTACAAGTTTATTCAGAATTAATTCCTTTTTGCCTAAATGCTTAGGAAATTGTTCTGAGTGATCTACTAATTGAAAGATTCTGAATTTTTGTCCATATGGCTTTCTTGTGACAAGTAACTCACATGAAAAATTTCAGCTCCATTGGAGCCCTGGATCAGTAATGTTCTGTTCAACTTCATTAGGTGATCACCACCAAGTGATGAACTCCACTTATCACTTGATCATTGTACTTCAACACAAACCCAAACCACTAGCACCAGTGTCATTTTAAGTTCTTAAAAAGAGTTCCAGTTTTAAACTTGTATTTAGAACTTGTTAGCAAAAGTTTTACAATTAAACCTATATGCATGTTCATAACATGTAGTGATTAAACGTGGAACAGTGGAGGAGAAGTGAAGCTTGGATCAAGGGGCAAGAAGGCAGTGATTAAGCTTCAAGTCATCAGCAACTAACTTCACAATTATCTGACTTTAGTCACCTGGAAAACCAAGGCAAGCTCCGGTTTGCAATTAAGCTATTTTATAAAGTTTTTACTTTGTTCGCTACTATGGTTCGAGTTTGTATGTGCATTAGGTCAAGGATGTTTTATACTCCACTTGCATAACCAAAAATAAACCCTTGGGTCAAGGGTAGAATGGTGTCATCGCTGTAGAATAAGGCCGTGCTAAACAGGCTAGGACATCTGGTAGAAGACGAGTAGTTGGAATTTACTCGCGAGCTATAGTTTAGGATTACATAAGTGTGGTTGGGAAAGAGGCAAACTAAAGTTTACATTTCTAAAGATGAGACTGGGCAGGAGGGTAGGCAGCGACAATACGAGGTCTTGGTCGAGTAGCTCTGCCCGTGTCGGTTAAGGACCGATGTGGGTGCCGCATCCCGGAGCAAGTATTGAGTTGTGTACCGGATGCTTACTGCTAATGGGAACCAGGAAACCGATGTACCAGGTTAACTGGATTGTAGAGGCATACCACATCGTCTCTTTAGACCTATGAGCCCGAGACGGTGTGACCGGTTCTACAGTCGAGTGTCCTGCGAAAGGTTGCCACATACGACGTAATGAAGGACGCCAGATTTGAGTCTTCATAGGCGGGCGTATGTGTCGAGCTATCCGGGCAGTGTTTGATTCGAATCACCGTCCCTCGCGGTTATTGAGTACCGCTTGGTCCCATGTTGTGACGTAGTAATCAACTTGTGTGGAAACAGTTTGCAAAGTTTTAATTGCTGCTTTGATTATTGTAAATTGCATGAAAGCCCTGTTTGAAGTAGAGATAGAGCAAACTAAAGTTATTTTCCACCTTGGGACAAGTAACATTGGAATGAAGCATTTCTTGTTTGATTGTGGAGTTCCAATGTTGCTGGGCACAAGGTCACTACTATTATGGCTAAAATCTGAAAGTAAGGATGAACTCATAGGCGAGTCTTTTTGGAACTTATATGTTTAGGTCTTAAGTCACTTTCATGTAGAGTTGCATGTCTTAGGAGAGACGGTTAAGTCTTGTTGAGCCTTTGTGCTCACTCTTGCTATATGAGTGGTTTTGCAGGTTAAGACGATGCTCATAAAGAAGGTTATCCAGTGAGACTCGGAAACGTCCGAGTCGGTTAACACATGGAGGACCTAGCCACTGCAATGTCTTCGTGTTGCTAGCGAGAAGAGTCCACGGGCTGGACCTCTTCTCGGGTGCTTCTTAGTTATTCGACATGAGCTGTTTATAGACTTCCTCTGTAGCTAATTTATGTAAATTATTTACAAAGAACATTTGTAAGCTTCCGCTTTTGATTTATGTAATACAGTTTTCCTTATACCTGTGCTGTTGGGTGCCGCATAACATGGCACCACAACAATGCGATTTCGGAGCGAGGCGGCATGGCCACCGTGATCGGGACCGGGCCCTCACAATTCAAAGTCAGAAGAAGAACACGCTGAACATTTGCGTATTATACTCTAACACTTGAGAGATCACAAGCTATATACAAAGTTAAGTAAATGTGAGTTTTGGATCAGCAAAGTGCCATTTCTTGGGCATATTATTTCATCGGAAGGCATCACTGTGGATCCAAGTAAAATCGAGCAAGTGCTGAATTGGAAATCTCCAACATCTGTTCATGAAGTGAGGAGTTTCGTAGGTTTAGCGGGTTATTACCAGAGATTCATTCCAAACTTCTCCAAAGTCGCTAAACCTATGACGGAGCTGTTGAAGAAAAGCACCAAGTATGATTGGAGCCATTCATGTGAACAATCTTTTCAAACATTAGTGAAGCATCTCACCACAGCTCCAGTTTTGGCCCAGCCGGACACAACAATGCCGTTTGATGTCTATTGTGATGCATCTGGCATCAGTCTTGGTTGTGTGCTGATGCAAGAAGGACGCGTGGTCGCGTATGGATCCTGATAACTCAGGGGTCATGAGCAGAATTACCCGACACACGACCTTGAACTAGCTGCAGTGGTCCTTGCATTGAAAAGGTGGAGACATTATTTACTAGGCAATCTAGTACATCTCTTACTGACCACAAAAGCTTGAAGTACATATTCACACAAAAAGATTTAATATGAGGCAGATAAGATGGCTCAAATTGATTAAGGATTATGAACTTGAAATTCATTACCATCCGGGCAAAGTGAATGTATCTGCCGACGCACTTAGTCGGAAAGCCCACGTTCACCATTTAGCCAGGCTGCACATGAAGAAGGAGAACCAAGCCTGCGCTTAGTTCCCTATGGATCGCTGTTCAACCTCGCTCTTATTCCTACAACCTGAGATGAGATTGTAGAGGCTCAGAAGAGGGACAGGGGTATGTCTCACATCCGGAGGAGAGTGGACAGCGGTGAATTAAAGATGTTCCGCATGGATGAAGCGGATACGCTCTGGTTTAACAACCGAATAGTTGTACCCCAGAATATGAACTTGCGGAGGAAGATATTGGATGAAGCGCATTTGTCCAAGTACTCCATTCGTCCGGGAAGCAATAAGATACCAGGACATGAAATCTAAATTCTGGTGGAGTCAGATGAAAAGAGAGATTGTGAAATACGTATCGGAGTGTGATATGTGTCGGCGAGTTAAAGTCAATCATATGCGAAAAGCCAGACCACTTCAACCGCTGAAGGTTCCAGCATGGAAGTGGGAATACATAAGTATGGACTTCATCGTCGGATTACCCAACACCAGCAACAAGCATGATTCTATTTGGGTAATCGTCGGTCGTTTGACCAAGACAGCTCATTTTATTCCAGTCCATATGAAATATGTGGCAAAGAAGTACGCGGATCTGTTCATATCAAGAATCGTGTGTTTACATGGGGTTGCCCGCACCATCGTCTCTGATCGAGGTGCGTTATTCGTATACATATTTTGAGAGCAACTGCAGGCTTCACTGGGAACCAAGCTAATTCAGAGTTTAGCGTATCATCCGCAAACTGATGCTCAAACAGAAAGAGTAAATCAAGTTCTGGAGGATATGCTATGGGCATGTGTCATCAATCATGGGAAGAATTGGGATGACCACCTACCGTTAGCAGAATTCTCATATAATAATGGTTATCAGTCCAGCATCAAAAATGGCCCCGTATGAAGCTCTTTATGGCCGGAAGTGCGCATACCGCTGAATTGGTGTGAGTCCGGCAAGAGACTGGTCTACGGGACTGATCTTATGAATGAAGTCGAGGAACGAGTGCGAGTGATTCAAGCCAACTTAAAGGATGCTCAATCTCGGCAGAAAAGCTATGCAGAAAAAAGACATCGACCTCTCCAGTTCGACATCGGGGACCACATTTATCTTCGTGTCCCTCCAATGAAAGGGGTTCATCGCTTCCGACTGAAGGAAAAACTCACTCCGCGATTATCCGGGCCATTTGCCGTTGTTGAATTATGGGGACCCGTGTCCTATCGTCTGGAGCTACCAACATCACTTTCGGGTATTCATAATGTTTTCCACGTCTCTCAGCTGTGAAAATGTCTTAAGTACCCAGGTGCAGTTCATATGGAGAACATAGAGGATCTTCAACCAGATCTCACTTATTCTGAGTATCCGACCTAGATTATTGATGAGATGACTCACGCCACAAGAAATGAGACATTGCGATTTTACAAAGTCTTGTGGAGTAACAACACCGCTGATGAAGCCACGTGGGAAAGCGAGGACTTTCTCCGTTTAATTTTCCTGACTTGTTTGTACCCTACGTCCAGTAGTCTTTCTCCCTTCTTCTTTCTTTTTGTAATCTCGGGACGAGATTCTTTTAAGTGGGAGGAATGTAACAGCCCTAACTTTTGTAAAGTTTGATTTCACCTTATGAAGCAAAGTTAAGGAGAAGAAAAGGGGCATTATGTGTCACATGAAACAATGAACCCAAAAATGGGTGTGTGAGGGAGTTAAAAATTTTCTTCAACTCATGATTAGCACATGTTAACATGAGCAGGGAACTTCACTCCCTAGTTTTGAATTCATGTCAACCGTCACTATGAAGAGGATGTGGGGGATTTAAACACAGTTTGAATTCTTTTGAAAGGATTCATGTTCAGATTGTCTAAATGCATCCGAGTGAATTCACAATGCATTCCCCATGTATCAATGAGCTCATAATTCAAATTTGGATATTTTTGGAGCTCATCTACCATTTATTCAAAGGGATATTTGATAGTACCTTCAAATTCAAGTCTGAATTATAATTCTGATCCAAACATGCTCAATTTTGAAATCTGATTTCAGATTCAAATTCCTCATAATTTGTTTGGTCTACCGTACAATTTTGGTGGAATTCGGACAAAGGTGGTGCGGTAATTTTAAAGCACAGTGGGGAGGTGTGACACCCGGTTCCGGAAACAGCAACGAGTTAATGCATATGTGTGCCCAGGATGTTCATCACACATACACATGTAATCCACAAACTGAATTCAAAATATAACCACGAATAAATAGTGTTTAAGTACTTTATTACATCGACTAATTGTCTCACTCATCATTGTCTATCTTATTCTTGCAGCGGAAGTCTCTAAACGATAGCGGAATTAACTAAATAGCAGCGGCTCCATCTTCAACTCCACAGGCATGTTGATGGTGGTTCGCACGCCTAATACTCCACATGGTCCTTGAAGTACTCTTCTCCTGTTACTGATGTTTATTTGATAATGCAAGGGTGAGTACATGTTGTACTCAGCAAGTGCGGGAAAAGTATTACATGTAGCTTACAACAAGGTAGGAATAAAAAGGCTCATTGCAGCAAGCAAATTTTATTTCACAAACATGATAAAAACAGCAACTATTTCTAAGTGATATTTATTCCAATATAACCAAGTAAAAAAACAGCAACATTCCTCCATCATAATCATCATTTATCAAGTCTCATCCAGCCATTAACCTTTCTCAAGTTCATCTCATGCTCATAAATATTCATAACCGTCTCATATTCATATAACCAAACAAAACTCATTTTCATGACTCAAAACAGTCCCAAAAACCAATCCCAATGACCATACCATAACCATACCGAACATCCATCCCAAGTTTTCCCTTCTAATCATGTGAGTTGGCCAGGTGCTTGTGACCGGAAGCACGGCTATCATGATAGTTTTACACTCTGCAGAGGTGACACCACTTTACCCACAAGTTTGTGATTTCGTCACCCGTCGGCGACTGCAGAACCTCCATTATACCAGTACACAACCGTCGGTGTATGGCCAAGAGATCACAAAATATCCTTTACAAAGGGGCTACTAGATGTATGGACTCACTAAGGTTTCACCGGCAGACTCGAATCACCATTCTCCCACCTATGGGCCCCCTCTTGCGCCATGCAGTTCCCAGGGCAGTCCTCTCTCGACTCCCATTCCCCGCGCCATCCACGGTCCATAACAAGCTAGCAACACACCTAATTAGTCAGCTAAGCCGCACCCATATTTGGCCTTGTGGTGGCACGTTTTTCCTGGCATGAACCGGTCCTTAGATCTACGGCAAGTAAACCACCATCTCATTCAGCAACATCCACGAACCTAGCTTACCTAGATCTCCCCCGATTCCATGCTCATTAACATCATCAAGTTCTCATCATCATTATTCATATGAGTGCAGTAGCTAACCATGTTTTAATTCAGCTTCCCGTACCCCATGGACTAAGCAAAGCAAAAAAAAAGAAAAACGACCATACCCGACTCATCAACTTTCCCGGCGACAAGTATGGTTAACAAAACTAGTAAACTCCTATAAAAGGGTGTCCCATCAAGTTGACTCAAGCGTACACGTTTTCGCAAACAAAACAGTTTCAAAACATGGGATCAATATGCTCAAGGGGCACTTGCCTTGCTCCCGTGGTTCTTGTTGCTCAAGCGTCTCGAAGTCTTGGTGCTGTAGTTCTTCGTAGATGGCTTCCTGAGCTTGTCCTCCTACTTACGACCACGCACATACAAAATTTATAGCAATCAAACATCATGCACAACTCTACTCAAGATGCAATGGTGTAGATGAATGCAAATCCTATGGTGCTGTTTTTTATTAAACCAGTTTGTTCGGGTTCTTGCATGTCTTAATGGTCTTTCATGGGGTTTTTTGATGAACTGGGGTGTAGGGATCAAATGTGGACGTGGTGATGATCTTGACTCAGGATCTAGATCAATTCCTCCGTCAAAAACCGATAAAAACGTGATCTGTCCACACGAAAAATTTTCTGTTCGAAGGGAGCGAAGAAACGGATGCGTAGAAACAGTGACGATGTCGTAAGATGTGTAACTAAGACCTACCTCACTTCCCTTTGGTGGCAGGGTCTTCCTCGTAGCAACGGCAGCAGCAGGGGCTCACCGGCGACTGAACTCCGGCGAGGGGGTTTTAACTTGGCGAGTTGGGGGCTAGGGCCTCCAAGTCGCCGACTTGGGAGGAAGAAAAAGGAAAAAGTGGTTACGGCCAAAAGGGGGTTTTGGGTTCTATTTATAAGGGGAAAAGAGGAGTCCTACTCCAATTGAAGCTCAAATAAAAGTCCAACTCAACTTTGGATTTCAACGAACTTATCTTTTCAGTTTGGTGTGGCAGCAATGTGGGGAAAATTTGGTGAAATTGTGTCGGTACCCTCAGTACCAGGTACCCCCGCGCACAATAGAAAAACCACCTAGGGACCTCGCCCCCTCCGCAGGGGTGAGCTCCGAAAGCGCCACGTGCCCAGCGGGGCTGGGCCACCCTCCTCCTCAGAGGCGAACTCCGGGCCTGCCACGCGGCCAGCGGAGCCGGGCCTCGCCCCCTCCGCAGGGGCGAGCTCCGAGGACGCCACGCGTCCAGCGGGGTCGGGCCTCCCTTCTCCTCAGAGGTGAGTCCCGAGGGTGCCACGTTTCCAGCGGGTGCCGGACCTCACCCCCTCCACGGAGGTGAGCTCTGAGGGTGACACGTGTCCAGCGGTGCCGGACCTCACCCCCTCCGCGGAGGTGAGCTCCGAGGGCGACACGTGTCCCGCGGTGCCGGACCTCACCTCCCTCCACAGGGGTGAGCTCCGCGGGCGCCACGTGTCCCGCGGCCTGGGGAAGTGTCGACAGCACACTTCGACGAAATGGAATTGGCTCACTTCAGCTATCTTTTTCCCATCCCCCACCATTTTTATGATTCTTTCTCCATTTCTACTTCTTTTATAATGTTTCTCTATATGAAAAATGTATGCAATGCATGGAAATGAATTTGAGGGTGTTACAGGAGGATATTTGAGGGGTGGTGGTCCCACAGGTAGCTACTCAACACAGTAAGCGGCTCTCTTGTCCTTCCATTGCACGCGCTGGCGCGACAGCAGCCGGTCTGATCACGCCCGGTGCCTCGCCGACAGCAGCTCCTCTCTCCTGAGACTCGCCTATGCTCTTATCTCCCACACGAGTAGCAGAACTGAATTTCTTCTCTTCACTTGTAGCTCAGCTCTCTCTGTTCTTTCTCTCCTGCGTGGATTACAGCCGCCGCCGCTCTCCGTTTTCCGATCGGCCACGCTAGCTGAGCATTGGGTGCTCAAGCTTTGCACACGAAAAAGCATCACCATCTCGTTCTCTAGCATGCTACCACTACACCACCGAAGCTCGTAGCTCATGTTGCTCGCAAAGCGACGATCGCCGCCGAGTACCGAAGAGAAACCGGCGGAAGTCACTTCGGTCCACCATGGAAAGCACGCTACGATCCTCTTCGTCGTCACTTCTCTAAACAAAAGAGGTGCGCTTGCATGTCCTGATCGCGTAGCCAGAGGCCATTTATCGTTTGCTAGCACTGGTAGCACGAATTTCACTGTTTTCCAAAACCTAGTTCATCCAGGGAAGGCTCGGTCTCACCCAAAATTTGAGTTAACTGGTTAACTAAAGACCGAGCAAGCTTCCAAGGACCTTCCTCATGCCCTAGCGGTCATCCTCGAAGAAGAATCAACGGAATCTGTTGAGGATCGGCTACGTTAGAGCCGTTTTTCTCACTGCCGGCAAAAATCACCTCGGCTCACCATCAAGGATGTAGTTGCCGATGTTTTCAGCCCCAAAGCGTCTTCATTTCATGTTCTACACACTCCACTGATGTTCTACGGCTAAAGAACTGAAGATTTAGTGGAGGAATGAGGGTTTCCAACGTCGCCGAGTGAAAGGTTGCTGCATACAATGTAAGAAAGTACTTGTTTTGCACCACCGCAGCGGCTAGGGATTATGAAAGGTTGCTGCATACAATGTAAGAAAGAGTGATTCTTTCGAGATGGGTGTATGTGTCGTGTATTATGGGTTTTTAATTGATTCGAATCACCGTCGCTCACAGAAGAGGATTGAGCATACTTGCCCACTGTGCCGTGACGTAGTAAGAAGAGGAACTAAGTCTCTTAATATGTTGTTATGGCTTAATCGTTGTAATGGAACCTTGACTGAAGTAGATATAGTGCTAACTAAATTTCTATTCCACCTTAGGCTAGCAACATCGGGATAAGCGTTTCTTGTTTGATTGTGGACTTCCGGTGTTGTGAGGCATGAGGACCACTAAAATTAATGCTATGAGAATCTGAATATAAGGATCAAATTTAGTCAAGCTTCTTTATGCAAAGTTCATATTCCTATTGTCTTACTATCCCTGCATGTAGAGTTACATGTTTAGGATTGACGGCTAAGACTTGCTGAGCCTTACTGCTCACGGTTGCTTCATAGTTGTTTTTGCAGGTAGCAGGATGCCTGCTATGAAGATGGTTGTTCGGTGAGACGTCAGACCTCACGGTTCGTTCAACTCACCGGGAACCTAGCCATTGCCTTACTTTGGTGAAGCTAGTAGGAAGCGTTCACAGGCTGAACGACTTCTCTTCAGCGTAGTTAGGGTCAAGAGTGAGTAGATGTCCACCTTTTATATTCCGCTGTGTGTGTACATTATGATGTAAGAGAGCTTATATTGAGTAATAATTCATTCAATATGTTCTTACCGTTTTTTCGTGCATGCTGTTGGGTGCCGCATCGCACTGCACCACCCAATGCGATTCCTGGAGCGCGGACCCCGGGCAGGGCAGCAGCAGTTCTCTCTAGTCGCCGACGGGTGACGAAATCATGAATTGTGGGTAAAGTGGTGCCACCTTTGCAGAGTGTAAAACTATCATGATAGCCATGCTTCCGGTTACAAGCACCTGGCCAACTTCCATGATTAGAGGCAAAACTTTGGATGGCTATTCGGGTATGGTTATGGTATTGTCATTGGGACTGGTTTTGGGACTGGTTTTGGTGATGTTTATGAGTTTAGTTTCGGTTATGTGTATATGAGCTGATCATGAAAAAATGTGAATATGAGATAAGAGCAGTGGTTGGTTGATAAATGATGAATTATGATGGTATGGAACATGAGGGATGATTAATTACTTGGTTATGTTGGGATTTAACTCACCTAGAGGTAGTTTCTGTTTTTATCATGATTGTGAAATAAAACTTGATTCCTGCAATGAAACCGTTTATTTCCTACCTTGTCTTAAGCTACATGTCATACTTTCCCGCACTTGCTGAGTACGACATGTACTCACCCTTGCATTCCCACATATACTTCAGCTACAGGATAAGAGTACTTCGAAGAGCAGGTGGAGTACTAGGCATGCGCACTACCGTCAACATGGATGTGGAATTGGAGCGGAGCCCCATCGTCTTTAGTTATATTCGGCTGTCGTTTAGAGTCTTTCGCTGCAGAATAAGTTTGATACTATGATTGAGACATTGAGTTATCGTATAAGGTACTTAAAACACTATTTGTACGTGGTTATATTCTGAATTCAGTTTGTGATGAAGCTGTGTATGTGTGATGAATATCCTGGGCACACATATGCATTCACTTGGTTCATTGTTCGGAACCGGATGTCATAGCCCGGCCTCAAGGGAGTTATCACCGTGCGGTCGAGCGTACGACAAGCTCTCCTGTGCAAACAAGGCGCGTGCGAGCTGGCGTCAACAGCGGTCGCAGCGGCGGAGTTTGTAAAATCACCAAAAAGTGGTAGCAAGAATTTGCAGCTCATGTACACTTAGGAAAAATGAGCGGAATTAAAACTTTGAATTATAACGGTGTAGGTTCAAAGTGAGGATTCAAACTTCCCAAAACTTCGAAACATGGAGATCTAAATTCATAACTTGGGTCTTCATATTTCAAATATTCAACCTTCCAAATTTAAGCTCATTTGGAGGGGTTTTAGTATTTATTTGGGAATAAAAGGAGAAGCCCTCTAATCTGAATTTCAAATTCAGTTTCAAATTCTGAATTCCTCAAATTGCAAAATTGGTTTCACAAATGTGTTCTCCACATTTGAATTAGCAGCCATGCCAAAAATCAGAAACTTTGGACTTGGTTTGCTATGTTTTTGGAGCAAGGCAAAAAGGAGAATTCAAATTCTATTTCAAATTCAAATGACCAAACACAATCAAACTTCACACCGGAATTCAAATCAGTTTGGATTCAACTTTTCAAACCATGACTTGAGGTGGAAGTATGGACTTTAATTCTGAGTAGCTGAGGTAAAAATATCAGTGGAAAATTGGATAGAAATTAGAGGTGGTGGGACCCCTTTGTCAGCCACACAACTGGGTTACCGCCTCTGCTGCATTCCGGCGAACACCGAGTGGCCGCCAGCTCTCGGTTGAACCCGCGCCCGAGGGAGAGCACCACACCACCTCCTGCTTCCTGAGTTTTATCGGTTGGATCACGGCAAGGAGTGCACCGGAGCTATTTCGCTTTCCCTCAGATCTTACTCGCGCCTCAGCCGTTTCCTTCGCACCGAACACCGCCACCATTTCTTTCCCGATCATCCCAAGCAACCGAGCTCGATTGCTCGAGCCCCAACAGCGAAGAACTGCACCCACCAGTGCTCTAGCCAGCCAGCCTTTCTTCTCCCCTGTCCCCGGTTTGTTTGCACCAGAAAACGGCGAAGTTGCCGCGGTTCTCGGGGGGACACTGAAAAACCGAGAGAGGTCACCGTGGACAGCTCACACTGAGCAAGATCACGCCAAAAAAAGCCAGCCCCTCGGTGCATACTGGGTCCTAGGTGCTCGAGCCCAAAGCTCAGCCCTGGACATTGATCACAGCAGAAGAATTTCGAGTTTTTCTCCCGGGCGGTACAAACCGACCCCGAGGTAGGAATTTGTCAAATTCTTCGTTAATTCATGTTCTGATTGATTCAAACTGTGCACATAGCTTCCTAACTACTTGGCGCACTTATTCCATCGATTTTAGACCAAGATATGGGGTGTAGAGGGAGAATTTCCGCGTCTTGCTCACGGCGCACCGCCGGACCCCCTCGGGCGCATGGTGCCGACGGGTTTACAGCGCTCCCCGATCCGTTTAGATTCCATGTCGAGCTTCTACACCGTCCACTGATGCTCTAGAGCCAAAATCCCGATCATTTGGTGAAGGAACGGGCCGCCGCGACATCGCCGGAGACCTAGGTCAAACTGTTGCCGGTGCGCGGTGTTTTGCGGGGAGAGTCGGCCGCCGGCGACCCCACCAGGGTGTTCAGCGCGCCTGAAAACAGGGGGGTGGCCAGTTTTGGGCCGTGAGACCGCCGGGGAGGATTTTCCCACCACCCTCGCCGGAGCAACGCCGTGGGGTCCTCTGTTTGGCGCGAGGTAGAAGAGGAAGCTGACGGATGGGCCCCACAGCCAGGATTTAAACATTTCCAGATTTTCCTAATTCAGTTCAAACTTTGGAGACCCATAACTTTGTGTAGAAAACTCCAAAAAAGGTGAGACCAATTTTTTTGGAATCCTCATGAAGAGTAATTCGCAGAGAATTAAATTGCTTGCTATGAAAATGCCAGGAATTTCTGTAGAATTGTTTTTAATAAATCATTTAGAGATTTATTACAGAATCAATTCTTTATGAAATATTCGCAAATTTGGGCAGCGAATACTTTTCATGGTTACTGATATCCAATAAAAATTTGGGCATCATTGCAGTTCATTTGCTAGGCTAAATTACCTTCCAAAGTTCAGCCCTTATTTGGAAATTCCAAATTTAAACAGAAACTTTTTCAGAACTTCTATCCAACTTCAAAAATTCATATCTCTCTGTTGGTAGCTCCAACAATGGCGAAACAAATTTTGTTAGAACCATGGAGGCTTACCCTAATCAGATCTTGCACTGTTAGCTATGTCAAAACTCCTGATTTGGGCTCAAAATTCAGAGAAGCCTTGTACTTGTAGGAATTTTGGAGACTACATTGTGCAATGACATTTCTCCAAATTTTGCTCAGATCCTCCTTAGAGAGTCTAGTATCCACTGTAAACATCCCAAAGTCAATTAAGGGACCTAAATAATAGTAGCTATAAATAAAAGTGTACTTCTTATATAAAACTTGCACTTATGCATGTATTTTGATACATTTCATAATAGTGACCGAAGTAGAGGATGCACCGGAGCCCTTGGACATCCTCCCACCAGACGCTAACTTCTCCTCTGACTCGCAACCAGGCAAGCCCCGGTTTGCACTTAAGTACCTTTTATAAAGTTTTTCAGTTGTATCACTTATGTCTAGGTTGAAATGTATGCATTAGAGTTAGGGTGATTGAAACCCCACTTGCATAGCCTTTTTAACTCCTATAAAGGGTTGGGTAGTTTACAAACTCGACGAGTATAGAATGCCATGCTAATATTTAGGATCCCGGTAGAAGTCGAGTGGTTGGAAGCTACTCGCAAGATAGTACTTATCACACGGAATGAGAAGAGGTAGAAAATGGCTTGAGTTGTGAAAATGAGACCCAGCAGGGGGGGATAGGATGCAGTGAGCAGAGGTCTCATGTGCGTAGCCCTGTTGGTGTCGGTTGAGGACCGTCCGTGTATGACCCTGCTGGACAAGTATCGAACAGTACCGGATGCATACTAGCATATGGGAACCAGGAAACCGATGTAATTGGTTAACCTGGGTGCCGAGGCTTACCCAACCGTAAATAGGAGTGGGTTGAGGGTAGCAAGGTGTAAATCTGCCGGTGGGCACAGTCACGCTCCACGCGGGGACCTCCTGCCCGTTACGGATGGACCGGTTAGGCATTTGGGTTGCCTTTGAAAGGTTGTTGCATACAACAGAGTAGGAAGGGGTGTGTAATCACGCTTCTGAAAGTGGGTGTATGCAACGTGTTATCCGGGTGTGTCTTGATTGCAATCACCGTCCCTCACGGTTATTTGAGTACCCGCTTGTTCACAGCACTGTGACGTAGTAAGAAGTGAAAGAAGCCAACTGAATATGCTGCATTGAATTACAAATGACTTGAAACCTTGTATGCTGTAGTTATAGAGCTAATTAAGTTTATATTCCACATTGGGCATCATCACATCGGAGGAAATCGTTTCTTGTTTGATTGTGGACTTCTGATGTGAGGGCTGCCTAAGGCTCGATAAACTTTTGCTATAAAACTGAAAGTAAGGATCAACATGTAGGCGTGTCTTTATTGCAAAGTCCTCCTTCCTATTTTACACATCCTTGCATGTAGAGTTCCATGCCTAGGGTTGTCGGTTAAGCCTTGCTGAGCCATCGTGCTCACGGTTGCAATATTTTGAGCTGTGTGCAGGTGAGAGCTATGAGGAAGGTTCCGAGGACGAGGCGATGCCCCCGTCAGGGTACACGGCCGAGCTGGAGCCTTGCACGCCGCTGTGATTCTCCGGTTCCATGTTGCTAGTGTGTAGCGTCCCCGGGCTGGACGGCTGCTCTTTTGCTTAGTTAGGATTTGAGAGTATCTATGTATATAACTTCCGCTGTATAATTAAGTTTTGTAAAAAGACCTCCGCTTTTTATATCAAATAAAAGTTTGTATGTTGTTCTTAAATTCTTTTCGTGTGTGCTGTTGGGTGCCGCATCGCACGGCACCACCCTATGCGATCCTGGAGTGGGTGAACCACGGGGTGGTCCCCACAGAGTTCAGCAAGTTTCAGCTGCACGTGACAGGAGGCGCGCTCGACCATATCACCACATCCGGAACCTTCCAACCCGCGGAGGACACGAAGGCTGTATGGATCGACCCTGAATACCCATCAAAGACGATCCAGGTGGTCACTGCCCTAGTCCAGGAACGAGAGGCCGCGCTCGCCAAATTCCTGCTTTCCAACCGGGACGTCTTCACCTGGCAGCCTTCGGATATGCCAGGCATCCCCCGAGAGATTGCTGAGCACACCCTCAACATCAATCCAGGCTCTCAGCCCATGAAGCAAGGGTTGTGTCGCTTCAACAAACAGAAGCGACAGGCCATTGGGGTGGATATCAGCAAACTCCTGTCAGCCGGCTTCATCAAAGAAGTACAGCACCCCGAGTGGCTAGCCAACCCCGTGCTTGTCAAGAAGAAGATTGGAGAATGGAGTATGTGTGTTGACTACACGAGCTTGAACAAGGCGTGCCCAAAGGACCCCTTCCCATTGCCTCGCATTTATCAGGTCATCGACTTCACCGCAGGGAGCGAATCCTTGTGCTTCCTTGACGCCTACTCAGGATATCACCAGATAGCCCTCTATGAAGGACAGCGGCGGGCAACGGTGTTCATCACTCCCTTCAGCTCCTATTTCTATGTGAGGATGTGACGTGGCCTCATGGCCTCGTCGAGCCAGGATCACGCTGAGGGGTGCTGCGTTGCACAGCACCGGATAACGCACGTAAAAGATACAAAGCGGAAGCAAGTTTGTTACATAAAAGAGATTATAAACATTTTTATAACAAAATATGTTCAGTCTACACTCACGGGCGTAGACTACGCACCAAGTTCACGTTCAGCCCATGAACGTGTCCCCGCTAGCACACACACACACTAACACAACGGCGTGCACGACTCCCATTCGACGGGGTTTCCCTCTTGGGGGTCCGTCTCCTCCTCGGGAGTCTCCTACTCATAACAACCTGCAAAAGCTTCAAACGCAAGCAGTGAGCACGATGGCTCAGCAAGTCTGACCCGTCTTTCCTATACATGAAACTTCTGCATGATGGATTACAGGGTAAATGGGAAAATAAGTTGCAAAGGACTCGCCTAAGTAGTAGAACCTTACTTTCAAGTTTTAGCGGCAAGTTGTGAAGAACCTCACGCTAAGGCACATGAGAGAGCCACAATCAAACAAGAAACGCATTGCTCTCATGTACTTTGCCCAAGGTCGAAAAGAACTTTAATTAGCTCTAAACTATAGCACTTCATTAGCAATCAAGGTCCATCCTTCAAATCAGCAAACTTTTAACATGTATCTAGCCTGTTCTTTCTATGTCATGGTACAGTGAACAAGTGGTACTCACTGACCGTGAGGGACGGCGATTATAATCGATTTACACCTGCAGGGTTACCCGAAAAAACCGTCACGTATGCATGTACTCGATGTTGCCTACAGCAACCATCACGGACGTCGTACGCGACCACCTTTCACTCGTCAGCCAAATGTTGAATCGGTCCTATCGTCCCGAGCAAGAGGTCTCTGCGCATGCATCTGCAGTGCCGCCAGCCAATTTACACCTCAAGCTCTCAACCTACACTCTGGATGACAAGCAATGCCTCAACACCCAGCTACCCGAATTACATCGGTTTCCCGGTTCTCATATATCCGGTAGGTTTTCGGTACTTTTCTAGCTTGTTCAACATGCCTGCACACGGCTCGGTCCTCAATCGACACAAGCGGAGCTATGGCACCCAGGCCCCAAAGTCCTGCTGCCCTTACTCTCCACTCGGTCTCATATTTCTTGCCATGTGTTTCATTTGCTATCTTTACCCGAGTAGTGTGCCTCTAGCCTATTCTCGCAAGCAGTTCCAACTACTCGACTTGTACCGAATCCTACACTAACTTAGCATTGCAGTGGCTATTCGAGGTTTACAAACCTAAGCCCGAACCAGGGTTTTCTTGGCTACGCATTTGGGTTTTCAAACAAGACTCTAATGCATAACTTAAATGAGTGCTCAAAGTAAGTTCCGAAAACAGTAAAATTTATAAAAAGGCTAATGCAAACTGGAGCTTGCCTTGCTGCTGTTGGTCGTAGGCTAGCTGTTTCTCTAGAGTGATGAAGTCTAAGACTTCGGGCTCCTCCTCAACCTTAGCGACTACATGAGATAAATACATATATGTATCAATTTGAATACATTTGAATTTGAAGTTGAATTTGTGAAGACTATAAGTCTTGCTGTACAGGCCCAATGACTCTGAAATTTTTACTGTGGTTTGGATACAACCTAAACAGAGACTTGGCCAAGTTTCATCTGCAGAAAATCTCATTTGAGCCCTCCACAAATAATTGTGTACTTGGCCTTAATTGGAGCTCTTAGGGTGTTCTAGGGATTTTCATGGAGCAATCCATGACTTTCTGAAAACTAGATTTTCAGAGGGTTCTAATGAAGTTGGTTTCACTTATTTTGAAAGTTCCTATCCAAAGATATGAGCTAAACAATTTCAGGGAAATTCTGAAAATTCTGGACATTTTCCATTTTCTCTGGAACAGTTTTATTAATCACACCATTAGGTGGATCAAATTAGCTCAAATGGATCTGAAAGTTTTATGGTAGATCAGGTATATTTTTGTGAACATCCTAGCCAAATTTCAGAATTTTCCACTACAGTTTAAAATTCTAAACAGTTTAAAATTTCAAGAATTAATTCTGGAGAAATAAGGATTTTCATAAAGTGAAACTTGATTTGTTGTAAATCACAGAGAGAGCTGAATCCAACAAAATTTGGTTCACTTGATTTGGAGTTTCCTAGCCAATGTTATGTGAGTTTGAAATTTGAACAAAATCTGAAAATCGGGGAAAAGTTTAAATCGCTGCGCGTGGGACCGGGGCTACGTGTCGACTCCTCAGCGGCTGACACACAGGGCTACGGAGTGTTTTGCACGCAGCCATAGGCGATCCAGTGCCATAGCCGATCCCCGGTTTAAATATCTGGCTGCTGACACGTGGGACCGGGAGCTTCTTCAACCTCCCAACATCCCGCGCTCGGCCGCCGCCCCCCTCACCTGAGTGCTTGCCGGAGGGGCTCTGCCGTGCGCTAAACTCCAAGATTTTTGCCGCCCCTGCCTAATCCCACACGTTGAACACGGTGCTGGACTTAACTCGACGTGAAAACCACCGGAACATGGCCGGCGACGAGCGGCGGCTTCGGAAGAAATTCGACCGTGTCGGCCGGGCTTCCTAGCACCTCAAACGATCGAGCAAAAGGTCGTAGAGCATCAGTGCACCCTAGGGAAGGTCGACATGAACTCAAAGAAGCTCGGAAACGGCCGCAACTAGGATGTCACTGTGCGACCTAAGTCGGAAACCTGAAATCCTAGCAAAACTCAAAGACAGTGGCTACACCCAACGGTTCTTCGAAGTTTCGGGTCCTATAGACTCGCACGGACGTCTAGAAGTAGTTCTCTACGTTAGGTGATGAGTGGTGCGGTGTGTAGCATGAATTTTGTGAATTGGTCTGGCGGTCTCTTTTGTACACCGGCGAAAATTCCGGTGTCGGCAGCTCATGTCACGCCGCCGGAGCTTGAGGTAATGAAAGAGGGATCAATGGCTACCCTCTTTTCTGTTCACAACTCGGAGAAAGGTGGACTGTGGTGGCCGGAAGAGTTGTTCCCGTGGCAGCGGCTGAAGTTGAACCGAGGAAGAAAGAATTGGCGCGGTGGAGCTCGAGGAGGGTCGATCATGGCCTGGAACCGGTGCGAGAACGTCGAGCAAAGGTCGGCGAACTCGGTTGTGGTCTCAGCTCGCCGGGACAACCACTGGTTTGGCCGGGCGACGGTGGAACCGAGAGCTCAGGAGAGCGGCAAGGTGTAGCAAAGTTTCTGTGCGGGAGGACGTTGGGACAGAGGTGAGATGAAGCTGGGACGGCTCGGGCGCGAGGATAAGAGGGCAGAGAGGCGGTTCGGTGGCCAGAGGCAGCAAGCAGCTGCTGTCCTCGCCGTTTCCTTGCCGTGGAGCCCTCTCTGTCGAGCGCAAGAAACTGAGCTCGGTTGTTTCACTCGGTTTGATCACTGGTGAGGCTGACAGGAGGGTACCACTCCCATTTTAACCTCTGAAATTTAATTTCTCCCACTGTTCTAAACAGTAGTACCACTAATACCCTTTGCAATTTGAATTATCTACCAATTGCCCATTTGAAGTTGATAGAATTCAAATTGTGAAGTGTTTGAACATATTCATAGCACAATGCAGTTTGAAATTCAAATTGGATATGAATTTGCTTAATTTGGCTCATGTCAAGATCAACTCCGAATGGAGTGAAAATTGGTGTGTGAGCTCACAAAAATGTGCTGAGTGGGAATATGAATCCTACTTTTGAATTCATGGGATGAAAGGAGTTTGAATTAGAATTTGAGTTCAAACTAGCCTCTTTCTTAATATACCCAAAAATACCTCAAAAAGGTTTGGATTTGGGTGAAATTTGGCATGAGCACCTAGCAAGGTGTAGGAGTTTTCCATATGCTCAGCCCCTATATGATGCATGTGGGAAATACCACTTTTGCATTTTGTGAGTCTATCCACTAATGACCATATTGATTGTGTTTACTTGCTCTTCAAATGTGTTCATAAGTTTTCCTCAAATGAGGTGTGTGTGGGGTGTGATGAACACTTTGAATGTGTGCAAAAACTTAGGCCCTTACAGGATGCCCTTAGGATTTAAAAATGCGGGAGCAACATACCAGCGGTGCATGCAGAAATGCTTCCAGCAGCAGATCGGGCGAAACCTCGAGGTCTACGTCAACGACGTCATCATAAAATCAAAGAAGACGTCCAGCCTAATACTCGACCTCGAGGAGCATGTTCAGCGTCCCCTGAGGGAAGCTGCTCGGATACATTATCTCGGAGCGTGGCATCAAAGCCAACCCCCATAAGATCACGGCGATCGTCAACATGGGTCCCATCAGCAACGTCAAAGGCGTGCAAAGGTTAATGGGCTGCCTTGCAGCCCTGAGCCATTTCTCGCTCGGCTCGGGGAACGGGGGCTGCCCTTCTACTGGCTCCTAAAAATGTCCCAGCCGTTCAGATGGATGGAGGAAGGTCAAAAGGCCCTTGACAATCTTAAGGTCTTCCTCGCCAACCCACCGATACTGGCCTTGCCGGAGCCGGACAAACCGCTCCTCCTCTACATCGCAGCCACCAATCATGTAGTCAGCACCGCCCTTGTCGTAGAGCGGGAAGAGCCCGAGCGTGAACACCGGTTCCAAAGGCCGGTCTACATCGTGAGCAAGGCGCTGTACGACTGCGAGACCCGATATCCCCACGTACAGAAGCTCTTGTACGCCATCCTCATAACAAAGCGGAAGCTCCTGCAATACTTCCAGAGCCACCCGGTGCGGGTGGTGACTGCGCAAGGGATTGCGGCGATCATCAACAGCCGGGACTCGTCCGGAAGGATCGCAAAGTGGGTGCTGGAACTCATGAGATACAACATAACCTATGTCGCCCGGACGGCGATCAAGTCCCAAGCCGTGGCTGACTTCGTCGCTTAATGGACAGAAGTACAAGCATCTCCGAGCCCCACCTGTTGTAAGTACTGGATGATGTATTTTGATGGATCGTTAACACTTAACGGTGCAGGATGCAGCGTCGTCCTCGTTTCTCCGGAAGGGGATAGGCTCCAATACGCATGGCGACTGCATTTCAGGAAAACCAACAATGTCACGGAGTTCAAAGCCCTCCTCAAAGGACTTTGCATCATGGCCGAGCTCGGTGGGCGACACCTCTACATACGCGGCAACTCTGAGCTCGTGATCAACCAGATGATGAAGGAGTTGAGCTGTCATGATACGCACATGGAGGCCTACTGTCGAGGCGCGCAGATGTTGGAGGACAAATTCGAGGGGCTCGAGCTGTCTGACATCCCGAGATGGGACAACAACGTGGCCGACACGCTTGCCAAACTCGATCGCTGTGACACCCAGTTCCGGAAATGAACCAAGTGAATGCATAGTGTGCCCAGGATGTTCATCACACATACAAAGATTTATCACAAACTGAATTCAGAATATAACCATGTACAAATAATGTTTAAGTACTTTATTACATTGACACATTGTCTCACTCATGAATGTCTAACTTATTCTGCAGCTGAAGACTCTAACGACAGCGGAAAATGACTAAAACAGCAGGCTCCAACTTCAACTCCACAGGCATGTTGACGGTAGTGCGCACGCCTAGTACTCCACAAGTTCCTTGAAGTATTCTTCTCCTGTAGCTGATGTGTATGTGGGAATGCAAGGGTGAGTACATGTCGTACTCAGCAAGTGCGGGAAAAGTATGACATGTAGCTTACAACAAGGCAGGGAATAAAGAGGTTCATTGCAGCAAGCAAACTTTATTTCACAAGCTTTGTGAAAACAGCAACTATTTCTAGGTGAGTTAGATCCCAACATAACCAAGTAATTCCGTACCATTCCTTCATAATAATTCACCATTTATCAAGCCCCAACCAGCCAATAATCTTTCTGAAGTTCATCTCATACTCACAATTATTCATAACCATCTCATTTTCATATAGCCAAAACCAAATTCATTTTTATGACCCAAAACAGTCCCAAAACCAATCCCAAAAACCATACCCGAATGAACATCCCAAGTTTTGCCTCTAATCATGGAAGTTAGCCAGGTGTTTGTAACAGGAAGCACGACAATCATGATAGTTTTACACTCTGCAGAGGTTGCATCACTTTACCCACAAGTTCATGATTTCTTTACCCGTCGGCGACTAGAGAGAACCTCCATTATACCAGTACACAACCGCCGGTGTATGGCCAAGAGATCACAAAATAGCCTTTACAAAGGGGCTACTAGAATGCACGGACCCACTAAGGTTTCACCTGTAGGCTCGAATCTCCATTCTCCCACCCATGGCCCCCCTCTTGTGCCATGCAGTTCCCAGGGCAGTCCTCCTCGACTCCCATTCTCCGCGCCATCCAATGGTCCATAACAAGCTAGCAACACCTAATTAGTCAGCTAAGCCGCACCCATATTTGGCCTTGTGGTGGCACTGTTTTTCTGGCATGTGCTCGCATGAACCGGTCCTTAGATCTACGGCAAGCAAACCACCATCTCAGTCAGCAACATCCACGAACCAAGCTCACATAGATCTCTCCGATTCTATGCTCATTAAAATTATCAAGTTCCCATCATGTTAAACCTTATGATTGCAGTAGCTAACCATGTTTTATTTCAGCTTCCCGTATCCCGTAAGTTAAGCGAAGCAAAAAGGAAAAATGACCATAGCCGACTCATCAACTTTCCCGGCGACAAGGATGGTTAACAAAACTAGTAAACTCTTATAAAAAGGTGTCCCATCAAGTTGACACAAGCATACAAGTTTTCGCAAGCAAAACAGTTTCAAAATCATGGGATCAATATGGTCAAGGGGCACTTGCCTTGCTCCCGCTGTTCATGTTGCTCAAGCGTCTCGAAGTTTTGGTGCTGTAGTTCCTTGTAGATGGCCTCTTGAGAGTGTCCTTCTACTCACGACCACGCATATACAAAATTTACAGCAATCAATTATCATGCACAAACTATAATCAAGATGCAATGAGGTGGATAAATGCAGTTCCTATGGTGCAGTTTTATAAAATCAGTTTGCACGTGTTCTTGCATGCTTTAGCGGGCTTCCATGGGGTTTTATGATGAACAAGGATGCTGAGATCAAGTGTGGACGTGGTCATGATCTTGACACAATGTGTAGATCAATTCCACCGTCAAAAATTGACCAAAACATGGTCTGTCCACACGAAGGAATTTCTGCTCGCAGGGGGTAAAGAAAACGGGTGCATAGAAACAGCGGCGACGTGGTAAGAGGGGTAACGAAGACCTACCTCACTTCTTCCTCCTCTCTTCCTTGCGGCAGGACCTCCTTCCTTGCAATGGCAGCAGCGGGAGATTTTCTATGGAGAGTTACGAGGCTGCGGCAAGGGCATAACGTCGGGGGCTTCTTCTACGGCGACGGCGAGGCGTGATGGAGCTCGACGGCGGCCAAACTCCAGCTAGGAGGGGCGGCGACTTGGGCTGGCAGCAAGGGAGGGCGGCGTACAGAATAGAGGGGTGGGGATGGCGGCTAGGGGGGCTTATTTATAAGGGGCGGGAGAGATAGGGTGGCTAGGATTTTAGCAACTCAATTATCTAATGGCTGAGATTTAATTTTAAAAGAGGTGGGAGCTAGGGGATGGGATTTTATTATTTATTTTCCACCAGTGGCTGAGTTAATTGGGAAATAAAAAAAAGGCCCCAAAAATCCACAAGAGTCGTAGCCCTTGGGTACGTGGAAATCCAACAATGAAATCCATGCTGATGTCTTCCCACTTCCACTCGGGTACTTTCAATGGCTGCAATAATCCAGCGGGTCTTTGATGTTCGTCCTTCACTCGTTGGCACATGTCGCATAAGGCGACATATCCAGCAATATCCCATTTCATGCCATCCCACCAATAGCATGTTTTCATGTCCTTGTACATCTTTGTACAGCCAGGGTGCATGGAATAAGGCGAGTCATGTTCCTCCTTTAGTATCATGTCGTGGATGTGCTTCACGTTAGGCGCACAAATCCTTTTCCCTAACCAAAGTTTGCCATTCCGTATTCCTTGAAATCCTTTTCTATCCCTTGTCAGATTCTTTCCTTGATATCCTTGATTTCCTCATCCGTTGCTTGCCCATCTCGTATCTCTTGTTCCAGAGTTTAGTTTAGTTCTACCACCTCCATCTCGTTCAAGAACCCGAGATGTAACCGTTTAAACTCCTGACACAGCTCGGGTGGCAGCTGCCGAACCGTGAGTTGGTGGCATGCTCCTTTTTGGCTCAATGCATCAGCTACTACGTTGGCCTTTCCGAGGTGATAGTTGATTCCAACATCATAATCCTTGATTAGTTCCAACCATCGACATTGCCTCAAATTCAGATCCGTTTGCGTGAATATATACTTGAGGCTTTTGTGATCCGTGTAGATCTCACATCGGTGACCAAGGATATAATGCCTCCAAATGATCACGGCATGTACCACGGCTGCATGTTCCAGGTCATATGTGGGACAATTCAGCTCATGTTTCTTTAATTGTCTCGATGCATAGGCTACCACTTGTCCTCCTTGCATAAGTACGCATCCAAGCCCTTGTCTTGATGCGTCACAATATATATCGAAACTCTTGCTCACGTCCAGCAATACCAAAACCAGCGCTGTTGTTAATCTCTTCTTTAGCTCTTCAAAGCTGTCTTGACTCGATGATGTCCACTGAAATGCTTTCCCCTTCATCAGCAATTCCATCATAGGCTTCGCTATTTTGGAGAAATCCTTGATGAACCGGCGGTAGTATCCAGCCATCCAAAGGAAACTCCGAATGTCCCTCACATTCTGCGGTTGGTTCCACTTCAAAACATCCCTCACTTTTCTGGGATTAACCGGTACTACTCCTTCGGAGATGATGTGGCCTATGAACGATATCTCCTTTATCCAAAATTGACACTTGCTGAACTTAGCATATAATTGATGCTCTCGCAGTTTCTGCAACGTCAATCTCAAATGTTCTTCATGTTATTCCTCACTTTTTGAATATACCATGATATTGTCGATGAAAACCATGACGAACTTGTCCAAGTACTCCATGAAGACCTTATTAATGAGGTACATAAAGTATGTGGGTGCATTCGTCAACCCAAAAGACAGAACGGTATATTCATACAAACCATACTGTGTTCGAAATGCAGTTTTGGGTATGTCGAAGGGCTTAATCTTCAGCTGGATGTATCCCGACCGAAGATAAATCTTAGAGAAAAGTTGGGCACCTTTCATTTGATCGAATAAGTCCCCTATGCGGGGCAGCGGGTATGTATTCTTGATTGTCACTTCGTTGAGAGACCTATAGTCCGCACACATCCTTTGGGTCCCATCTTTCTTGTCTACGAAGAGCACGAGGGCTCCCCACGGTTACGAGCTTGGGCGTAAAAAATCCTTATCTAGCTGATCATGAATTAGTTTCTTGAGCTCCACTAATTCATTAACAGGCATCCTATACGGACTCTTCGCTATAGGTGCAGTTCTGGGTACTAAATCAATGGCAAAATCAATGTTCCGGTAAGGTGGCATGGAAGTTCTTCCGGAAACACATCTGAATATTCTCGAACCACCGGAATGCTTTCCAATGTCGCTTCTTCGATGTGGTTCAGCACTTCCTTCTCGGTTGCAGGTTGGGCTACCTCGAGCTCAATACGAGTACCATGCTCACTTGTCAACTGCACGATCCTCTGAGCGCATTGAATTACTCTGTTGTGCTTGCTTAACCAGTCCCTTTGGAATCCAAGACAATAAGGTTGGAAAGAAAGTCTACCCCCCTTATTTTAAGACTTACTTTCGGACTTACTATATTAGTCCTCATCTCTCCACCGGGAGAATTAACCAACATAGTTTGTTTCATATGTGATATGGGCAGGTTATACATGGCAACATACTTGGATGAGATGAATGAATGCAATGCTGCGGAATCAAATAAAACAGTGGCCGGGTTGGAGTTGGCGAGAAACATACCAATCACGACGTCCTCAGCTTGTTGTGCTTCCTCAGCGGAGACGTGATTCACATTGCCATGAGCATAGTTCTGCTGTCCATGGTTTCCTTGAATAGCTCCTCCATTCGGCCGTGGGTTCTGCTTAGGTGCATTGCTCGGCTGTCCAAGGCCTTTCTTCGGGCACTGATTTGCAAAGTGTCCCGCCTCTCCACATGAAAAACATGCCTTCTTGCCCATAACGACAGGAATGTTGGGGCGAGGCTGGTTTTGAGCATATGCACCTATGTTGGGATGGGGCGCAGGAGGCATAGGCATACGAGGTTCTTGCATAACATGACGTTGCTGCGGTGGATTTGCCGAGCGGAAAGTAGAAGCAGACGAGCCATAGTGTGGTTCAGCTGGTGGCATGAAGTGGGGGCGTACATTGCTTCCTTGTTGCTGTCCTTGATATGGCATCTTTCTCTTGCCCTCTTGTTCAATCTCGTGGATCTTGCTCTTCACCACTATAGCTTTGTCAATGAGATTTTGGAAGTTTGCGTAATCATTATTGAGCAGCTGAACTTGAATTTCATTGTTCAATCCCCTCATGAACAAGTACTGCTTCCTGTGATCTGAGTTGACATCTTCGGGAGCAAACCTTTGTGATGGACCGAAATCCGTACATCCCAGGATCTCAAGGGATGGTGCCGCACGATGCAACACCCAACAGCAAACACGATAAGGAAACATAGTATTACATTGAAACTTACTGAATTTGTACAAAGTAGTACACTCTTCAGTTACAACTCCTATACAGAGTCTACTACAGCGGAAGATTTTATACAACTCACGCCAACACCTAACTAGAAAAAGTTGGTTGTCCGGCCCTACGGAAAACCCACACTAGCTCCGTGGGGTACTCCGAGTCCGTGGGGTACTCCTTGTGGGGACCACCCCGTGGTTCACCCACTCCAGGATCACATAGAGTGGTGCCGTGCGATGCGGCACCCAACAGCACACACGAAAAAAATTAAGAACAACATACAAACTTTTATTTGATATAAAACAGTGGAAGTCTTTTTACAAAACTTAATTATACAGCGGAAGTAATGTACATAGCTACTCTCTAATACTAACTAAGCAAAAGTGCAGCCGTCCAGCCCGGGGACGCTACACAATAGCAGCATGGAAACGGAGATCACGGCGGCGTGCAGGGCTCCAGCTCGGCCGTGTACCCCGACGGGGGCATCGCCTCATCTTCGGAACCTTCCTCATAACTCTCGCCTGCACACATCTCAAATATTGCAACCGTGAGCACGATGGCTCAGCAAGTCTTAACCGACAAACCTAGGCATGGAACTCTACATGCAAGGATGTGTAAGATAGGAACAGGACTTTGCAATAAAGATACGCCTACATGTTGATCCTTACTTTCAGTTTTATAGCAACAGATTTATAAGCCTTAGGCAGCCCCCACATCGGAAGTCCACAATAACACAAGGAACGCTTTCCCTCGATGTGGTGATGCCCAAAGTGAAAAGTAAACTTAATTAGCTCTACATCTACAGCAGACATAGTTTCCAAAACATTAATGATTCATCACAGCATATTATCATTCATCTCGCTTATTTTTCTTCTTACTATGTCACAGAACAGTGAACAAGTGGTACTCAAATAACCGCGAGGGACGGTGATTGCAATCAGGAGACACCAGGACAGCAAGTTGCATACACCCACTTTCAGAAGCGTGATTCCACACCCCTTCCTACTCTGTTGTATGCAACAACCTTTCAAAGGCAACCCAAATGCCGAACTGGTCCATCCGTAACGGGCAGGAGGTCCCCGCGTGGAGCGTGCCTATGCTCACCGGCAGATTTACACCTTGCTACCCTCAACCCACTCCTATTTACGGTTGGGTAAGCCTCGACACCCAGGTTAACCAATTACATCGGTTTCCTGCTTATGTCAGTATGCCATCCGGTACTATTCGATACTTGTTCAGCAGGCCCGCACACGACTCGGTCCTCAATCGACACCAATAGGGCTATGCACGTGAGACCTCCGCTCACTGCTTCCTATCCCCCGTGCTGGGTCTCATTTTCACCACTCTTAAGCCATTTTCTACTCTGACCAAACCGTGTGATAAAATCTTACCTCGCGAGTAGATTCCAACTACTCGACTTCTACCGAGATCCTAACCATATTAGCACGACATTCACTACTCGTCGAGTCTGTAAACTACCCAACCCTCCATAGGATTTAAAAGGTTATGCAAGTGGGTTTTCAATCACCCTAACTCTAATGCAAGCATTCACCCTAGACATAAGTGATACAAATAAAGAATTTGCAAAAGTACTTAAATGCAAACCTGGGCTTGTCTGGTTGTGAGTCAGAGGAGAAGTTAGCTTCTGGTGGGAGGACGTCCAAGGGCTCCGGTGCGTCCTCAACTTCGGTTACTATTATGAAATGTAACAAAATATATGTATAAGTATTAAGGACTTATAAAAAGTAAACTTCTATTCATAGCTACTGCTATCTAGGATCCTTAATTGGCTTTGGGATTTTTACAGTGGAGACTAGACTCTCTAAGGATGATCTAAGCAAAATTTGGAGAAATGTTATCGCACATTGTGGTCTCCAAAATTCCCACAAGCACAAGGCTTCTCTGAATTTTGAGCCCAAATCAGGAGCTTTGATGCCACACCTGGTTTTCCATAAGGAACACTCGAGCGTATACTCACATGTATGCCAGGATCAGTTAACTCATACATGTGTCGACAAGAGTGAAATATCATTATATTACAAGCCAAGTACAACGTATATCATAATAATACAACAAAAGACATAAAATACTAAATAAGAGTACCACTACACTATAACATAACAGCGGAAGACTATAGCGTGGTGCTCCAGTTCACAGGCGTTGCCCGGAGGTTTCGCCAGCCTAGAACAACTCTTCAGGATCAATGTCACACCCGGTTTCTACGAAGAGCAACCGAGGGAATATCACATGTATGCCAGGATCATTTTCTCATACATGTGATGACAAATAGTGAAGCATCATTTATTACAAGCCAGGTGTCGAATATAAATAAGTCTTACATAGCATACGTCTCGATGGACAATAATAAGTTCATGACATATAAATAAAACAGCAGCGGAATATTATTCTTGTGGGCTCTATCACAGGCGTTGCCCGGGGGACTCCATGAACCTAGAATCCTTCTTCGGGTCCGAAGTCTTGGTCATTGAACACCACCTCATCCCCTTGACCTTAGCAGCAATTTAAACCAACAAATATGCAAGTTTGAGTACCGTTGGTACTCAGCAAGTGTGGGAAAGTTATGTCATGCATGGCTAAAGCAAGGAGAGGTTGAACTCATGGTTAAAGCACTACGCAATTAATTCCTATCACCTTAGCTTATTAAGCACCTACATTACTACATAGGCGAAATGGTCCCAATCTCCCAACCCATCATCAATATCAAGTAAACATAGTCTCATCTCAAATGTTAAGCTTCCCGCTTAACATCCACCACTTCCCAATCCATCATCCTCTAATCATGAATAAGTCCAAGCCGCTCTTGACCGTGAGCACGACTGTCACAACAGTTTTGACTCTGCAGAGTTTGCACCACTATACCCACATGTAGTGATTTCATCCCCCGTTGCCGGGTGGACTAAAAGAACCTCCATTATGCCAGTGGCCGCGAACCACATTCACACTTCCCAGATGTGTAGCCAGGAGATCACTACGAAGCCTTTACAAATGGATTCCCGACGAGCGTGGGCCCACTGAGGTTTCACCCCTAACAGCATACAAGAGGCTCCAACCCCGCTGCAGTGGCCCCCTCTTGAGCCTTGCGGTTCATATGGTAGTCAAGCTGACACCTACTCCCCGCACCATCCAACACACCCATACTACGCTGGGGATACACCTAACTAATTGGCCAAGCTGCCCCATCTCAGCATGTGGTTGGCACGGTAAAGCCAGGTTACATGCTCCATGAACCGGTCCTTAGGATCTAGGCAAGTACTAAACACAAACCCGAGTCTCGTGCACCCAGCACCAACCAAATCATCCAACTTGCCTCGATCCCTACCTCTACATAACTCATAATATCTCATTCAAGAGTAAGGTAAATAAATTGATGATCTCATATCCCAATTATCCCATTCTAAGCATGGCTAAGCACAAACATATGAATAAATGACATGATAAAATAAATCCCAACCCAAGATACAAGGAAACAAGGTAATGCAATTCTAGGGAAACTTCCTAGCATGGGTTTCATATTTCAATTGACAATGCAAATAATTCTAGCTACACATCCTAGCATAGGATCAAAGTGGTCAAGGACACTTGCCTTCTTCCTGCTGCTCTGGGAATGGAAAGTCTTGGTCTTGGAAGGGAAGAACTTGCTCTGGGGCAGGTTCTACTCATGCCAATACACATAGCAAAAGAAAACAACAATACATAAGACATAATTCACACTTTCACTTCATGCAAACCACACATACATACCTATGAAAGTCATTCACATTTCTAAGTGTTGGGGTTACTCTACATGTGTTGATTTTTGGCCTACATGCACTTTTAAACATATGTATATGATTTCTAACTTTTGTATTCAGATTTTTATTTGCACGCTATATATGAATTTCCAATTTAAACAAATTCTTTATATTCAATTTATACACTCTTTAGCTACCAAGTTTGCATGGAAGGTAATTTCCTACTCCAAGTGGGTTTTCAGATCTTCTACCAAATCCTAAATTGAAGTCTTTGGATTTGGAGACTTCATTTATCATTTTCTAATTATGCATACCTATTTTCCTATATTTTCCAGATTTATTTTCTATGCCTAAAAGTGAGTTTTAAATTTTAAATAGTAGGACTTATCATCTAAACAGAATAGGTTCTGATCTAAAATATTAAATAATATACTTTTGAACTTCTCCTCTGATGTGAACTAAATTAAATTTATTTTATCAGTTTTCAGAATTATTTCCTAGCCTAAAAATGTGTTTCTAGAACTAATAAATATGAACAACACTTAAGCAGATTTCATTTCAGCCTAAAATCTATTTTTAGTTCATTCTAAAGTTTTCCAAGTGCTAGGAGAGTTTAAACTTGAATTTGCACATGTGTTTGCCTTTCCTTTTAAATTTAAATCGTAGTCACATATTCAAATTTCTAAATTTAATACCATATAGGGTCAAAAAGGTAAATCCACTTCTACTGCAGGGTCTATTATATTATTTCATAAATTTCCAGGGGTCTAGCTACACATAACAGATGGGTTTTCCTAATTTTTATTAAGTCCAGGGACTAAAACTGATTTTTAAATGAATTTACACGAATTTCTGAAGTTCCAGGGGCTAGATCAGAAGTTTCCAGGGCTAGCTCGTGTTTTCCAAGATCCCCAGGGGATAGCGCGTAAGAATCCCGGTCTTTATAATGCGGGGCCGACGTGGACCGTCCGATTTAAAACAGATGGCTGAGATTATAACGCGAAGCAGTACGGGTTAGATCTAATAGGAACCGCACGATTTATAATGGACGGGCCTTAGGGGGCCACGTCGCCCTGGCCGTGCGCGGGCGGCGCGCGGCGGCGGGAGGCGGCGATCTCATCGGAGAACTTCAGATCTTCGTCTATACCTCCTAAAACTGGGATTTCATGGCATAGAACGGTAGAGGGGAGGTCGGGTATCTCACCTCGGGGTTTTTCTTGAGCTCGGAGGTCCTGGAAGACGGTCGGCGGCGAGGTCCGAGATGAAATAGCGGCGGTGCTCGCCGGAGCTGCGTCTAGGGTGCAGAACACTGAGTTTTCTGCACCTGCGTGATTCCCCGGAGGCGGTGGAACATGATCGACGCGTTAGATCAGAAAACCCGAGTAAGGATCGAGAGAAAACGGTGATCGGAGCTTCGGTTCTCACCGGAGAGAAAATTGGAGTGCGCTGGGGAATTCGGCGAGTTTCGGTGCGGGAATTTCACGAGGTGAGGCGGCGGAGGATCGACTGGGTTATATAGCAGCGTCCGGGGCCAAAGATCGGGTTGTTGGCGCGGTTTTTCGGAGGTTGTTTGGATTCGGGAGAGAGGTGAGTTCCAGGGTCGGCCGAGCGCGTGAGAGGTGGGGGATGACATGCAGGCCCCGCGTGTCAGTGAGAGGAAGAGAGGGGCGCTGTTTCGGGGCTGGCGCAGGGAGAGTGGGCCGGCTGGTGGGTTTCGGCCCACTGGCCGGTGGGGTTTTTCTTTTTCTTTTTCTTTTTTCCATTTCTTTTCTGTTTTGATTTGAATTTGAATTCCAATTTGAATTTGAATTTCTGCACCACAGGCAATACGTCCACAAATTTTTAAATTCCCCTCTTAACAGATTCTGGGGTGTTACAGCTCTACCCCCCTTAAAAGAAATCTCGTCCTCGAGATTGGTGGTTCTAGGAAAACAATTCCGGAAACTGTGCCTTAAGCTCGACTTCTCGCTCCCATGTGGCTTCCTCTTCCGAGTGATGCTTCCACTGCACCTTGCACATCCGGATTCTTTTATTTCATGTGAGGCGTTCCATTGTCTCCAAAATCTTGACCGGTTGCTCGGCATAAGACAGATCCTCTCCTACGTCAACCTCATTCATGGGTAACATCTCTTCAGGCGTCCTTAGACATTTCTTGAGCTGTGACACATGGAATACATCATGCACATCCGATAGGCGAGCTGGTAATTCTAGTTGATATGCCACTTCGCCTTTCCTCTCTAAAATCTGAAAGGGTCCAATGTATCGAGGTGATAACTTCCCTTTCACCTTGAACCGACGAAGTCCTCGGATCGGGGACACCTTAAGATAGACATAGTCCCCCACGTTGAAAATGAGCTCTCTTCTCCGTACATCGGCATAGCTCTTTTGTCGTGTCTGTGCTATCCTCAAGTTGTTGCGGATTTCCCTCAATTTTGCCTCGGCTTCTTGTAGTACTTCGGGCCCAAACACTTTACTTTCCCCCGTTTGGTTTTAAAATAGGGGAGTTCTGCACTTCCTCCCATACAAAGCCTCAAATGGTGACATCTTCATACTAGCCTGATAGCTGTTGTTATAGGAGAACTCCGCATACGGTAAGTTCTTATCCCAACTCATGTTGTTCTTGAGCGCATACGCTCTCAATATATCCTCAAGGATCTGATTGGTTCTTTCCGTCTGTCCGTCAGTCTGCGGATGATAGGCAGAACTGAAATTCAGATGAGTTCCCATGGTTTCATGCAACTTCTGCCAGAACCTTGAGGTGAAATGTGTCCCTTGATCTGACACTATCTTCTTTGGCACTCCATGGAAACACACGATCCTTGACATGTATAATTCTGCCAATTTGGATCCGCTGTAGCTTTCTTTCACGGGGATGAAATGAGCTACCTTGGTTAGCCTGTCGATGATGACCCATATCGAATTATATCCTGATTGGGTCCTAGGTAGTCCCACTATGAAATCCATACCGATTTCTTCCCATTTCCATTCAGGCACTTTGAGTGGTTGCAATAGTCCCGCGGGTCATTGATGTTCTGCTTTCACCAACTGACATGTGTCACATAGGGCAACATGTTCCACGACATCTCGCTTCATTCCATACCACCAATATCTGCTCTTGAGGTCATGATACATCTTCGTACTTCCAGGATGAATGGAATAGTCGGAATCATGAGCCTCCTTCAAAATCAATTCACGGATCTCCTTCACTTCAGGCACACAGATTCTTTTCCCGTGCCACACCGTACCTTGTTCATCCTCTCTGAAACCAGGGGCTTTATTATCCTTGATGAGTTCTCTGAATTCTTGTATCTTCTCATCAGTCTTTTGACCGTTGCGTATATCTTGCTCTAATGTGGAATCCACTTCCATGGCGATGGATTCACCACTATTCACCAGACATAGATTTAGTTTTATAACCTCTTCCTTCAATTCTGCAGGCATGTCCTTCAAGCTCAACCTATTGACCTGCACCTTCCGGCTTAAAGCATCTGCTACGATGTTCGCTTTCCCAGGATAATAGTTGATGCCCACATCAAAGTCGTTGATCAGCTCTAACCATCTCCTTTGTCTGAGGTTGAGATCTGGCTGTGTGAAAATATACTTTAAGCTCTTATGATCCGTATATATCTCTATCCTCTTCCCCATCAAGTAATGCTGCCAAATCTTCAACGCCTGTACCACTGCGGCTAGCTCTAGGTCATGCGTAGGATAGTTCTTCTTGTGTTTTCGGAGTTGCCGGGACGCATAAGCCACGACATGCCCCTCTTGCATGAGAACACATCCAAACCCATTTCCAGAGGCATCGCAGTACACCAAAAAGTTCTTCTGCATATCTGGCATAACTAGCACTGGGGCGGTTGTCAATCTTTTCTTTAGCTCTTGAAAACTCGTCTCGCACTGCGGTGTCCATGTGAATGTGATTCCCTTCTCCAACAATTTGGTGAGGGGTCTCGAGATCTTGGAGAAACCCTCGATAAACCGTCGATAATACCCAGCCAATCCTAAGAAGCTTCGAACTTCCCCGACATTTTCAGGGGTCTTCAACTTCTGTACATCCTCGATCTTGGCAGGATCTACGGAGATTCCCCCCTCCGAGATTATATGTCCTAAGAAGGGAACTCTCTTCAGCCAAAACTCACACTTGCTCAACTTGGCATATAGTTGGTGTTCTCTCAGCTTTTGCAACACCAACCTTAGATGTTCCTCGTGTTCTTCTTCATCTTTGGAGAAGACGAGAATGTCATCAATGAAGACCACCACAAATTTTTCCAGATATTCCTTGAATACCTTGTTCATGAGATAAATGAGGTATGCCGGGGCATTAGTTAGCCCGAAAGGCATGACGGTGTATTCATACAGTCCGTACCGAGATACAAAAGTTGTCTTTGGAATATCTGTTTGCCTTATCTTAAGTTGGTGGTATCCCGACCTGAGATCAATTTTCGAGAACACACAAGCTCCCCTCAACTGATCAAACAAGTCTTCAATGCGGGGTAATGGGTACTTGTTCTTGATGGTTACTTCATTCAACGCACGGTAGTCTACGCATAAACTTTGGGTTCCGTCCTTCTTGGCCACAAATATCACTGGAGCTCCCCATGGTGAGGAACTAGGACGAATGTACCCCTTCTCTGTCAATTCTCTTAAATGTTCCTTGAGTTCTTCCAGCTGTTTGGAGTCCATCCGATAAGGTCTCTTGTATATCGGAGCTGTTCCAGGCACTAGCTCAATCGCGAATTCCACTTCACGATCGGGGGGCATACCTGGCAATTCCTCCGGAAAAACATCTAGATATTCCCTGATAATCCTGATCTCCTCCACTTCCACCTCAACTTGATTGAGTTTAATGTCCCTCCTAGGCTCTTGTATGGTTATGAACTCTACTCTGGTGCCACTAGGGTGAGTTAGTTCCACCGTTCTTGTTGAACAATGGACGATTCCTTTATGTTTGGTCAACCAATCCATACCCAAAATAATATCTATCCCTGGTGAATCTATCACTATGAGGTTTGCATTAAATACTACCCCATTAATGTCTAGATTCACCTTGGGACACACTTGTCTTGTCCTTATTTCTCCACCTGGTGAGTTTACTGCTAGCATATGGTCCATTTGAGTTGTTGCTAGATCATGCTTCTTAACAAACCTTTGAGCAATGAATGAGTGGGTAGCACCAGAATCAAACAACAGGGTTGCAATGTGTAAATTGGCAGGAAACTTACCAACTACCACGTCGGGTGCCTCTTGCGCCTCCTCCATGGTCACGTGGTTCACCCGTCCTCGCATCACATTCTGCTGTTGCGGCTGCACGGGCTTCTTCTTTGGGCACTTATGGGCGTAGTGCCCCACTTCACCACGGTTAAAGCATTGCACCCCAACCTTAGGTGCCGGGCCTTTGTTGTCTTGGGGTTGGTTTGGGGGTCCTTGTACTGCTGGTCGAGGTTGATATGTGGGGAGAGACTGCTGTACAAACTGACGTTGTGGCTGTGCTGGTGCTGACGGAGGCCTGAAGTTCGGGTTGTACCCTCTCGGTGCTGAGTAGGGTACCGCAGCACGGCTCGTCTGCCCTGTGGGTTGCTGCATCAGACGTGGGCGTGTGTTGCTACCCGAGGCTTGGTATGACCATCCCGCCTTCCTCTTGTTTTAATTTTCCAAGGCCTTCAGCTTCCTCTCCACTACAAATGCTCTGTCTACCATCTCTTGGAAGCTTTCATACTCGTTGGAGGACATTGCACATTGCATCTCCGCAGTAAGTCCTTCCACAAAGCAGTCCTGTTTCTGCTCATCAGTTTTGATGTCCCGTGGTGCATAACGGGATAGTTGGGTGAACTTAGTGAGGTATTCCCTCATGGTCATCTTTCCTTGCTGCAGCCCCAAGAACTCCTTTCTCTTGTTTTTGAGTTCACCCCTTGGTATGTAATGGTTGCGGAAACTACGCTTGAACTCTTCCCAAGTGATGTTCTCAGGGTCATGATGGGCGGCCACGTAAGCGGTCCACCAATCAGCAGCAGGTCCATGCAATTGGTGAGAGGCAAACAGCACCCTCTCATACCCTTGGCATTGTATGATCCTCATCTTGCTCTCAATGGTCTTTAGCCAATCATCTGCCTCCAGAGGATCAGCAGCACTTGCAAACTTTGGAGGTTGAGTCCCTAGAAACTCACTCAACCTTGGTTGGCGTGGTGCAGCTTGTGGAGGTGGAACTTGATGCAAGTTGGCCACCACTTGAGTTAGGCTCTGGATGAGCTGATTCTGATTTTCAAGCATTAGGTGGATGGGATCAACTCCTTCACGGCGACCACCCCTGTCTTGTCCTCCAGAGAAATGAGGGTTGTCAGCCTCATCGTTGTTGTTGACGGGGTTGGCACCACGACCCTTTCCTCTTCCAGCCATCTATCATGATCAACCAAATGTCAATTTAAAGCATTACGTACTAACTTCCCAATTTGCTTGTTTAAACTTTAAAGTTTTGAGACCTTATTATATTTATATTTTCTGAGGGTTTCATGTCTCACGCGAAAATAAATGCACTCTTAATTCGTAGGGGTTCAAACATCAAAGCAAAACAACCTGAAGACGAGGTTGTGGACAAATGCCCATGGCTTCCACAACTCACGTCACACACCAAACATTAACACACCATTAACTAATGTATTGACTCGCCTACTCGATAACCCGCTGAACTATGGGAAAGGACTCTACACGACTCGTATCACTGAGCTGGCTCCTCGGAGTCTTCATCATTATTGCGGCTGCCCTCTGACTCCGCTTTGGGTGGGGAAGCTGCTGGTGGAGAAATGCGGCGACGCTTGCTCGCCCGGCGATCTGGGGAGTCAGGAGTCCATGTGTCATTCACGGTGACATAAAGTTCATTCCCATCTCCTCTTTCTCTCGCCCTCAAGCTAGTGCGAAGCAATGCCTCAGTCTCCTTCAGGGTGTCACGAACATCCTGAAGCTCCTGTTGACACTCCTGCAGTCGAGTGCTGAGCATAGCAGCATCCTCCAAGCACAGGTCCATGTGCTCATGGGAAGTCCCCTGCTGCACTGGCGGGTACTTGTACTTCGTGGTACCACTCTTACGCTGGAGGACATACATGTACTCAGTCCTGTCCAGGTGGCGACGGTAGATGTAACTCTGGCAGGTGATGGCCTCCCAGGTGACATCCTTCTCGGCATCGACCTATGTCGCTCGACAAGCTGGAGAGCGGTGGATCTTGAGCAGCTGATTTTCATGGATAATCCTCATTTCTAGACCCCATTCTTCCCGCTTCTCACGGATGGTCCGGGTGTAGCTGTAGTGTATGATTAGCTTGCCCGTATTGCCGGCGGCGTGGAGCATACGTCGAAGACGGCGCAACAAGCCTCCTACTGCCAATCCGTAGGAGAGGTACATCACCGGACGGTTCTCCTCTCTCAGGGCAAGGGCAACTATGGGAACTCTCCCTCCGGTGGACTTGCGGGCGGTGCAGATCATGCGAACCATCTAAAACATAAAGCATTTAAAATTAAGTTAGATAAGATTTTAACAAAAATCCTATTTTGAATAAAAGTTGGGGTAAGATGAATAAAGTGACCCCATTAAATCAAACCTTCAACCCATACCTTTGTAAAATAGTTTTTAAGAAAATAGGGTCCTTAAATACGTCCATTTCTACCTAGGTCCATGTTCCTACGGGCAACCTTGGCTCTTATACCGCTTCTGTCACACCCGATTTCTCCGAAGAACAACCGAGTGAATATCACATGTATGCCAGGATCATTTTCTCATACATGTGATGACAAATAGTGAAGCATCATTTATTACAAGCCAGGTGTCGAATATAAATAAGTCTTACATAGCATACGTCTCGATGGACAATAATAAGTTCATGACATATAAATAAAACAGCAGCGGAATATTATTCTTGTGGGCTCCATCACAGGCGTTCCCCGGGGGACTCCATGAACCTAGAATCCTTCTTCGGGTCCGAAGTCTTGGCAAGTCTTAACCGTGAGCACGATGGCTCAGAAAGTCTTAACCGACGACCCTAGGCATGGAACTCTACATGCAAGGATGTGTAAGATAGGAAAAGGACTTTGCAATAAAGACACGCCTACATGTTGATCCTTACTTTCAGTTTTATAGCAACAGATTTATAAGCCTTAGGCAGCCCCCACATCGGAAGTCCACAATAACACAAGAAACGCTTTCCCTCGATGTGGTGATGCCCAAAGTGAAAAGTAAACTTAATTAGCTCTACATCTACAGTAGACATAGTTTCCAAAACATTAATGATTCAACACAGCATATTATCATTCATCTGGCTTATTTTTCTTCTTACTATGTCACAGAACAGTGAACAAGCGGTACTCAAATAACCGCGACGGACGGTGATTGCAATCAGGAGACACCAGGACAACACGTTGTGAGGGGGCCCGACCTCCGATCACGGGGTCGTGCCGCCTCGCCCGGGGATCGCATTGGGTGGTGCCGTAATATGCGGCACCCAACAGCACACATATAAGGAACCATGTATTACATAAATCAAAGCGGAAGCTTATAACTGTTCTTTGTAAATACTTTACATAAAATAGCTACAGCGGAAGTCTATAACCAGCTCACGTTGAATAACTACGAAGCACTCGAGAAGAGGTCCAGCCCGCGGACTCCTCTCGCTAGCAACACGAAGACACGGCAGCGGCTATGTTCTCCAAGTGTGACATGACTCGGAAGTTTCCGAGTCTCACCGGACAACCCTCTTTATAGCGTCGATGCTTACCTGCAAAACCACTTATATAGCAAGAGTGAGCACAAAGGCTCAGCAAGACTTAACCGTCTATCCTAAGGTAGGAAACTCTACATGAAAGTAACCTAAGACTTAACCTTGTCATTTGCGAAAAGACTCGCCTACGAGTTCATCCTTAACTTTCAGGTTTTAGCCATAATAGTAGTGACCTTGCGCTTAGCAACATTGGAACTCCACAATCAAACAAGAAACGCTTCGTTCCAATGTTACTTGTCCCAAGGTGGAAAAATAACTTTAGTTTGCTCTATCTCTACTTCAAACATGGTTTTCATGCAATTTACAATTATCATAACAGCATTTAAAACCTTGCAAACGATTTCCACACAACTTGATTACTACGTCACAACACAGGGAGGAAGCGGTAATCAATAACCGCGATGGACGGTGATTCGAATCAAAGACTACACGGATAACTCGACACATACGCCCGCCTCTGAAGACCCAACTCTGGCGTCTTTCATTACGTCGTATGTGGCCACCTTTCGCAGGACACTAGACTGTAGAACCGGTCGCGCCGTCTCGGGCTCATAGGTCTAACGAGACGATGTGGTATGCCTCTACACCCCCATGACCCTGGTACATCGGTTTCCTGATTCCCATATGTCAGTAAGCATCCGGTACACAACTCAATACCTGCTCCTGGGTGCCGCACACGCATCGGTCCTTAACCGACACAGGCAGAGCTACTCGACCAAGACCTCGTCTTGTCGCTGCCTAACCATCCTGCCCGGTCTCATCTTTGGAAATGTAAACTTTAGTTTGCCTCTTTTTCCCTCTACACCCAGGTAATCCCGTCTATAACTCGCGAGTAGATTTCAACTACTCGTCTTCTACCGGATGCCCTAGTCTATTTAGCATGGCCTTATTCTACAGCGAGGACACACTTCTACCCTTGACCTCAGGATTCATGTTTGGTTATGCAAGTGGAGTATCAAACATCCTTGACCTAATGCACATACAAACTTTGACCAATGGTAGTGAACAAAGCGAAAACTTTAAAAATAACTTAAATGCAAACCGGGGATTGCCTTGGTTTTGCAGGTGACTTAAGTCAGATAAGATGAAGTTAGTTGCTGATGATGACTTGAAGCTTAAACCTTGCCTTCTTGCTCCTTGATCAAATCTTCACTTATCCACGTTTAACCACTACACGTTATGAATATGTATACATGTTTAATTATAAAACTTTTGCTAACAAGTGCTAAAGACAAGTTTTAAAACTGGAACTCTGTTTAAGAATTTAAAATGACACTGGGGGTGGTGGTTTGGGTGTGTGTCTAAGCACTATCATCAAGTGAGAAGTGAGGTTCATCACTTGGGTGGTGATCACCTAATGAGGTTGAACAGGACATAATGATCCAGGGCTCCAATGGAGCTGTAAATTTTCTTGTGAGTTCCTTGTCACAAGAAAGTCCTCTGGACCAAAATTCAGAATAATTCACTAAGTAGATCACCCTGAACAATTCCCTAAGCATTTAGCCAAACAGGAATTAATTCTGAATAAATTTGCACTTTCATGCAAATTTAAGTGAACTATAATTTCATACATGGCTCAGGGAGTATACATGAATGTTTCTAGGATTTTTGGAGCTAAGGAATGGCCAGAACTGAATTTCCAAGTTTTGGAAATTTCCTGAAAATGTTTCTGTATTTATTTGAATGCAGAAACTTAAAATCAGAATTACCCTAACTAAATCAACTCCAAATGAGCTGAAACTTTTACAGGAGTCTCCTAATATCCTAAAGACTATCATGGCAAAATTTGGGGATTTTTGGAGGAACCAAACTCCCTCGGAAATTCTTTTTCTGAAAAGTTTAAAGACTTTTCCAGAATTGTCTATTGGTTTTCATGAAAATTGGGTTGCATATTTGGATAGGGTTTTTCATCCTGAATCCAACTCAATTTGAATCACTAAATTTGGAGTTTCCTAGCAAAAGTTACGAGGTTCTAAAGTTTGAACTAAATCTAGAATTCAAATTAAATCGAGAAATGTTCAAACTCTGCCTGTGGGTCCACCCTACATGTGTCACCCGCTGGAATCATGCCACACGGGGCCACAGACTACTTCCCGCGCCACCACACTGGATCCCGGGGCCGCAGCGGATCGAAGATATAAAATATCGCCACTGACAGGTGGGGCCGGCCGGTCGTCTTCAACCTCGGCCCGTTTCCTTTTTCCCGCGCCGCCCCCTCGCCGGATGTTCGTCGCGGCTCGCCGGAGTCGGCTTCCCGGCCGTCTCCCGGCTCGGTACTCGCCGCCTGGGGGTTTTCAGGGGCGAGCAGCTCATCTACGGGGTCAGCACAAGCTATAGGCGCTCGGAACTAGGTCGGTGACGTGCGCACCCTTCGGTGAAGCTTCGGCGCCGTGGTCCGAGCATCCTAGCCCGCCAAAGGGTCGGCAAATTTGCTCTAAAGCATCAGGGAGTCATGGGGGTGCTCGGCTGTGGCTCAAACTGGATTGGTAACGGCTCGAGATGGGGTCTCACCGTGCCCCCGGCGGTTCCCGCCATGATCGCCGCTCGAAAAGCTCAAAATTAGCTGTAACCACGGGGTTTCTAGCTAGGGTTGTGGAGGGGATCGGGTCGCTATCCAGTCTAGTTTACTTTTGCATGATTTGATGAGCTAAGAACGAACAACAAATAAGAATTTTGGGTTTTCATACCGGATCATCGGTCTGGGGCCGTCGGCGATATTTTCCCGAATTCTCGCTCGGTGGTTCACCGATTTGCTTGAGGTTTGGGGGTGAGCAGAAGGGTTCACCAGTGCGTCCGGAGGTGGCCTTGCTTGGGCGTGGAAGTGCCTGGATTAGGCTGTCCACGAGCGCCCCAACTCTCGGTGAAGTGAAATCGCTGCGGCGACGAGCCGATTTCGGGTCGGGAAGGCAGCAACTCGTGGGATGCTGTACTTAGGAAGTGGAGGACGAGCTCACTGCGTGGTTTCTTGGCTTGGCTGGCCTCTGCACGCTCGGTTTCCTTCAGTTCCCGGTCGATCGCCCGAGGCGGCAGCGTCCTCGGTTCTTTTGTTGCGCGAGGGCTGAAAGGCGGCCGAGGCGTCGGTGATGAAGCAAAAGCCCGCACGGGAGGAAGGGTAGGCGTCCAGGCAGCTTTCCAGCGTGCTGCTTCGGTGAAGAGGTGGCAACCGCGTGCGCTCGGTGGCGCCGGGAGCGACTTCGGCAGCTCGGGTGGAAACCAACACACCGAGGCAGACTTAAGCAGCAAGTCATCACCCCCACTCTCTATGACAAGTGGGGCCCACCACTCCCGTCAGCACCAAAAGATCTCCAACTTTTAACACCTTGCAGATTCAGCTGTGAGGGGTCCAAATTCAAAAGCCAATTTGCCATTTGACAATTTGTGCCACAGTTTCAAATTTAAATTCAAATTTAGATGGGATTCACAAGTTCCTTTGATATTCCTATCAAAGCACCTCCAAATTTTCTCCAAATTTGCCTCCTCCACAATTTGAACCTGGAGAGTTTGAATGTGCCCTCTGATCTTTGAGTTGGTCATTGCAAATACAACCTTTGAAACAACAGTTTGAATTTTCTCTTTTGAACATGCCCTCCTTTTTAAAGTGCACCTCTTAATTCAAACTGAATTCAAAGTTTTATTGCACATGCCAACACTTTCATGAGGAACACAAAAGTTTTTGTAAGTCCCATTTCTTGTATTCAAACTCAACTTTATTCATAGCTCAAGTTTTCTATTTTCAAGTTTTGGGACTTTTACATTCCTCCCCCCTTAAAAAGAATCTTGTCCCGAGATTCATGATTAAGGATAAGGTGGAGAGGACAGCTACTCAACATACGCCTCTAACAACTCCGGATGATTGCGTTGCAGATACTCCTCGCTTTCCCATGTAGCTTCGTCGGACGTTTGATTTTCCCATAGCACCTTGAAAAATCGCAGCGTCCGGCTTCTGGTCTCGCGAGTCTTTTCATCAATTATCCGGGTTGGATGCTCAACATAGGTGAGGTCCGGCTTTAATTCTGTTACGTCATCCGTGAGAATCTCCGTTGGAACTTTTACACACTTCCGCAACTGAGATATGTGGAAGACGTTATGCACCCCGGCTAAGGCTGCGGGGAGCTCCAAACGGTATGCCACGGGTCCACACCTTTCAATGATGACGAAGGGACCGATGAAACGTGGAGCTAATTTCCCTTTCACTCCGAATCGGTGAATGCCCTTCATGGGAGATACGCGGAGGTATACGTGGTCCCCAACATGGAAGTCTAGAGGACGACGTCTCCTATCCGCATAGCTCTTTTGTCTGGACAGAGCGGCTTTCAGATTTGCTTGAATAAGCCTTACCCGCTCTTCAGCTTCATTTACGAAGTTCAATGGTGTGCGGCACTTCCGGCCGTAGAGAGCTTCATAAGGCGCCATTTTGATACTTGATTGATACCCGTTGTTATATGAGAACTCTGCCAATGGTAAGTGATCATCCCAGCTCTTACCGTGGTGGATGGCACATGCTCTCAGCATATCCTCAAGTATTTGGTTCACCCTCTGCGTTTGCCCATCGGTTTGAGGGTGATACGCGGAGCTTCAGATCAATTTGGTTCCCAAGGATGCGTGTAGCTGCTCCCAGAAACGAGCAACAAACAACGCGCCTCAATCAGAGATGATAGTCCGGGGAACTCCATGTAGGCACAAGATCCGTGCTATGTATAACTCCACATACTGCTTGGTGGTGTATCTAGTATGCACGGGGATGAAGCGTGCCGATTTGGTCAACCGGTCCACGATTACCCAAATCGAGTCATGGTGGTGGGAAGTCATCGGCAACCCAACGATGAAATTCATACTCAAGTCTTCCCACTTCCATGCCGGTATTTGTAGCGGTTGCAGCAGGCCCGACTTCTTTACGTGGTCGGCCTTAATTCTTCGACACATATCACATTCTGAAACGTATTGCAACTTCACGTTTCATACGTGTCCACCAAAACTTCTTCTGGAGGTCTTGGTACATTTTATTGCTGCCCGGGTGAATAGAAAATTTGGATAAGTGAGCCTCATCCAAAATTTTCTTTCGCAGCCTCATATCACGGGGTACGACTATCCGGTTCCTGAACCATAAGGTATCTTCATCATCCAACCGGAAACATTTCATCTCCCCGTTCTTCAACCTCCTTTTTATATGAGCCATGCCCTTGTCTCTCCTTTGAGCTTCCATGACCTCCTCTCTTATTGTGGGTATGAGAGCTAGGTTATGTAGGGCCCCATATGGAACCAAGTAGAGACTTGGTTCTTCCTCTTCTATCGGCGTGATGGTTAGGTTATGGATATGAGACTTCCGGCTGAGTGCATCGGCAACCACATTTTCCTTGCCCGGATGATAATGAATTTCAATCTCATAGTCCTTGATCAGCTCCAACCATCGCCGTTGTCGCATATTCAACTCCTTTTGAGTGAATATGTACTTCAAGCTTTTGTGGTCGGTGTAGAGATGAACCAGATTTCCCAATAGGTAATGTCTCCACATCTTCAAAGCTAACACCACGGCAGCAAGCTCGAGATCATGAGTTTGATAATGTTGTTCATGATTCCGTAATTGCCGTGATCCATAAGCGACCACGCGTCCTCCTTGCATGAGTACACAACCAAGTCCGGTGCCGGACGCATCACAATAAACATCAAATGGCTTGGTTGTATCCGGCTGAGCTAGAACCGGGGCTGTTGTGAGGTGTTTCACCAACGCTTGAAAAGCTTCCTCACATGGCTTGCTCCAATCATATTTGACGCCCTTCTTCAGTAGCTCCGTCATAGGTTTGGAGATTTTTGAGAAGCTCGGGATGAACCTCCGATAATACCCCGCCAAACCCAAGAAGCTACGAACTTCATGGACTGATGTTGGAGACTTCCATTTCAGCACTTGATCAATCTTGCTTGGATCAACAGCAATGCCTTCCGCTGAAATAATATGTCCAAGAAATGTCACTTGGTTGATCCAGAATTCACATTTACTAAACTTTGCATAGAGCTTGTGATCTCTCAGGCGTTGAAGCACGATATGCAAATGTTTAGTGTGTTCCTCTTTAGATTTGGAATAGACCAAGATGTCGTCGATGAATACCACGACGAACTGATCCAGCTCCGGCATGAACACCGAGTTCATAAGATACATAAAGTGAGCCGGAGCATTGGTCAACCCAAATGACATGACAAGATATTCATAGAGCCCATATCTTGTCGAGAATGCTGTTTTCGGGACATCTTCCGCTCGAATCTTAATTTGATGATATCCCGACCTTAAGTCCATCTTGGAGAAGACTTTAGCACCCACTAGCTGATCGAAGAGGATATCAATTCTTGGTAGTGGATACTTGTTCTTTATGGTCACAGCATTCAAAGGACGATAATCGACGCATAGCCTCAGCGTCTCATCCTTCTTCTTCATAAATAAAGCTGACCAACCCCATGGTGATGAACTTGGACAAATAAACCCCTTGTCCATCAGATCCTTGAGTTGCTCCTTCAATTCTGCTAACTCACTCGGAGCCATTTTGTAGGGTCTCCGAGAGATCGGCATGGTTCCCGGTATCAACTCTATTTTGAACTCCACCTCGCGCTCAGGTGGTAAGCCTGGAAGATCTTCGGGAAACACGTCCGGATATTCACGGACTACCGGAATGTCTTCTAATTTGCAAGCCTCGGCATTACATACTTCCGGGTCTTTGGAAACCGCTTTGCCGAGATACAAGGTTTGACGTCCGTGAAGTGGAGAGTCCAAGTGAACACTCCTGTTCTCGATGTCCAGAACGGCCTTATGGAAGGTCAACCATGATATTCCCAATATGGCATTGATTCCTTAGTCTTCGAGAATGATGAGGGTGGTAGGATAAAATTTTCCACCCAAGCAAAGTGGTGCTCGAGAGACGACTTCATTAGTTGATATATCTCCACCTGGCAAATGAATAAGGTATGAACCTTTGGTGATAGTGGTGGATATCTGGTCCCGGATTACCGTTGCCCGGATAATGAAGTTATGTGTTGCACCAGAGTCGAATAAAATGACAACCGGCTTGTCATATAAGGTGAACCTGCCGGCAAGAACAGGTCCCCCTTTTGGCAGATCATCGACTGACACATAATTAACTGTCCCCACTTTGGACATAGCTTTTCTTTGCTGCCCAAGATCGCTCCGTGGAACTGGACCCGCAGACACATTGTTGCTGCTCGATTCAGTGGCTCTATTGGCCTTAAGATCATTGTCAAGCTGAAGTGGGACAGCACTTGGCTCAGCTGAGAAATCACCTTGTTCATCTTCGACCTCTTGAGGGTAATAATATTCTAGTGCACCTTGTTGATACTGAGGTGCATAAGAAACAAGTTGCTGCTGCGGTGGAGGTGAATAACACCTCTGTGGAGTAGAAGAGTCGTCACACTCCCAGAATGATTGCACCTTTTATGGAATCTCTCGACCGGAAGGTGAACGGATTACCAACCGATACTTCTGAGGTAGACGATTGTCTTCATCTTGTGATGAGTCCCTCTCCCTCTTTTCTTTGAGGTAAAGGTTGGAATAATATTCTTGAGCAATAGCACAGCTCACGAACTCATCAAAATTCTCTTGGCTAACTTGAGCCAATTCACATCGCAGCCTAGCGGTCAGCCCTCGATAAAAATGATAACCCTTCATGGCTGGTGATTTCACATAGTCAGGGACATATTGAGCTAAGCGATTGAATTCCTTCGCATACTCAATAACACTCATGTCCCCTTGCTTCAGAATCCAGAACTCATCCAGACTGGTTTGCATTACGCCCTCAGGGATGAAACGAGCACGAAATGCAGCCTGGAACTCCGCCCATGTGACACGATGCCCTGCTGGTTGAACAGCAAGGTACTCTGCCCACCATGCTCCAGCAAAGCCGTGAAGCTGTTGAGCGGCATATAGAGTCTTCGAGAATTCGTCACATCGGATCAACCCAAGCTTGGACTCAATGACACGTAACCAGTGATTTGCTTCACAATGGTCAACCGCCTCGGAGAATACCGGCGGTTGTGTCGCCAAGAAATTCAGATACGTGCTCTGGGTTGGCATGTGATGTTGAGCTTCTCGATCTATGCCTTGCTGAACTAGAGTTTGAAGAGTTTCATTCATTTTGGCCATAATTTCCGCCAATCCGGTTGGCGATGGCTCTTGTGATGAAGTCGAGTCATTCCCACCTCGACTTGAACCTCCAAGCTCCATTTGAGAATGTTTATGTACCATACTGCATGAAACAAAATTTTGAGTCAATCAAAATTCTATCTCAGTAGTAAGTAAAGATACGGCAAAACATGAACATGTCATGAACTTTATGAAAGCATAACCACATTCATGTTTAAACAAATCTTAAGTACGCTAAGCTAATCAGCGGGACTACCCTGACCAGTTCACACAAACTCCAAATTTTACTCAAGTTATCAACAGATTCTTGACTTGAGTTCAATACCAAAGTTTTAGTAATCTTTAGTATCTTTCCAACAAGTACTCATAGGCTCCTTACAGATTTTTCTAAAGGAAGTTATGGCTTAAAAACAGAAAGGTCCAGAGAGGTTTTTGCTACTGTCCAGGTTTGAACAGTTTGCCTTCAACTGGACATTTCACCACTTTAAAGTGTGATTTTGCTCTGGCGGTCTACAAAGAGATTGTAGACCACTTGAAAATCTTTCCAGAACTGTATCATACACCTTAATTGGGTCAATCTACTCAGAGTTATGCTCTGTTAAAGTTCAGCAAGAATTTCTGCCAGAAACAGAGCACTCTGTTTTTGAAAATTTGGACACCTAGTTATACTCTCATTTAAATCTTAGCTCAAAATAAGAGTTCAATAACTAATACTTGTTTCAAACTTCCATTTTTAGTTGCAAGTGAATTCCTGAATCATTTCTTCATAGGTAAGAGGATTATATGTTTAGTACGGTGTCGATGCACCGTGAGAATATGCCGGTACTACGTTGCCTCACCAAAAAAAATCCTACGCCGGATCATACCGGCATATACGTATTATCAGTGGCACTAAGACGGTCTCTCGCACACGTGTACTACACGGGATAAGTACGTGGTTAGTACCTGCAGAAGAACACTCAATAGTGGTGCACTCAAGGGTTGTTTCATCTCAGGCAGTTCCATATTTGAAAGTAAATACAAACGCCCGTATCATTGTCATACGGCCGTCCTTGAGTTGAGCCACTTCTCAAGGCACGTGATCGTGTTTCAACACCACACGACGGGGAACCCGAGTATGTCATGAACGGGTCTTCACGGATGGGAATGTTATCAACCCAACGGATACCACCTACTGCCCTGCAGGGCACGCCGATGGCAAGCGCTGCGTAATCCTCCTGGGCTACTTCCAGACGAACACACTATCGCGTTACTGACCACACGATGGGGTCTCCACTTACTTGCCTAATGCACGCTAGGGATCAGCGTTTCATATGAACTCAGGAACATGAAGAGTCCAAGAGTTTCATATTGACGTCTCACACAAAGCTGTGAGACCTAGCCCTGAACCACTTTCCTCGTCAGGGGAGCTAACCGAAATTGAACCGCTTTCGGTGGCGTTCCTTACCATTCTTACCAGAACGTAGGTGCGTCGTTACATAATGAAAGTTCAGAATTAAAACACATATGTTAGTCTTGCCACTTTAAGTAACTACACTACTATAGTCCTTATGTGGGCCTAATAACGTTTCCTCACCGTATCCTAAGTTTTTGCCGTAATACCATCCTTATTCCGTGTGCTATTACCAATGCGGCTCTGATACCACGCTGAGGGGGCCCGACCTCCGATCACGGGGTCGTGCCGCCTCGCCCGGGGATTGCATTGGGTGGTGCCGTGTTATGCGGCACCCAACAGCACACATATAAGGAACCATGTATTACATAAATCAAAGCGGAAGCTTACAACTGTTCTTTGTAAATACTTTACATAAAATAGCTACAGCGGAAGTCTATAACCAGCTCACGTTGAATAACTACGAAGCACTCGAGAAGAGGTCCAGCCCGCGGACTCCTCTCGCTAGCAACACGAAGACACGGCAGCGGCTAGGTTCTCCAAGTGTGACATGAGTCGGAAGTTTCCGAGTCTCACCGGACAACCCTCTTTATAGCGTCGATGCTTACCTGCAAAACCACTTATATAGCAAGAGTGAGCACAGAGGCTCAGCAAGACTTAACCGTCTCTCCTAAGGTAGGAAACTCTACATGAAAGTAACCTAAGACTTAACCCTGTCATTTGCGAAAAGACTCGCCTACGAGTTCATCCTTAACTTTCAGGTTTTAGCCATAATAGTAGTGACCTTGCGCTTAGCAACATTGGAACTCCACAATCAAACAAGAAATGCTTCGTTCCAATGTTACTTGTCCCAAGGTGGAAAAATAACATTAGTTTGCTCTATCTCTACTTCAAACATGGCTTTCATGCAATTTACAATTATCATAACAGCATTTAAAACCTTGCAAACGATTTCCACACAACTTGATTACTACGTCACAACACAGGGAGCAAGCGGTAATCAATAACCGCGATGGACGGTGATTCGAATCAAACACTACCTGGATAACTCGACACATACGCCAGCCTCTGAAGACCCAACTCTGGCGTCTTTCGTTACGTCGTATGTGGCCACCTTTCGCAGGACACTAGACTGTAGAACCGGTCGCGCCGTCTCGGGCTCATAGGTCTAACGAGACGATGTGGTATGCCTCTACACCCAAGTGACCCAGGTACATCGGTTTCCTGATTCCCATATGTCAGTAAGCATCCGGTACACAACTCAATACCTGCTCCTGGGTGCCGCACACGCATCGGTCCTTAACCGACACAGGCAGAGCTACTCGACCAAGACCTCGTCTTGTCGCTGCCTATCCATCCTGCCCGGTCTCATCTTTGGAAATGTAAACTTTAGTTTGCCTATTTTTCCCTCTACACCCAGGTAATCCCGTCTATAACTCACGAGTAGATTCCAACTACTCGTCTTCTAGCGGATGCCCTAGTCTATTTAGCATGGCCTTATTCTACAGCGCGGACACACTTCTACCCTTGACCTCAGGGTTCATGTTTGGTTATGCAAGTGGAGTATCAAACATCCTTGACCTAATGCACATACAAACTTTGACCAATGGTAGTGAACAAAGGGAAAACTTTAAAAACAACTTAAATGCAAACCGGGGCTTGCCTTGGTTTTGCAGGTGACTTAAGTCAGATAAGATGAAGTTAGTTGCTGATGATGACTTGAAGCTTAAACCTTGCCTTCTTGCTCCTTGATCAAATCTTCACTTATCCACGTTTAACCACTACACGTTATGAATATGTATACATGTTTAATTATAAAACTTTTGATAACAAGTGCTAAAGACAAGTTTTAAAACTGGAACTCTGTTTAAGAATTTAAAATGACACTGGGAGTGGTGGTTTGGGTGTGTGTCTAAGCACTATCATCAAGTGAGAAGTGAGGTTCATCACTTGGGTGGTGATCACCTAATGAGGTTGAACAGGACATAATGATCCAGGGCTCCAATGGAGCTGGAAACTTTCTTGTGAGTTCCTTGTCACAAGAAAGTCCTTTGGACCAAAATTCAGAATAATTCACTAAGTAGATCACCCTGAACAATTCCCTAAGCATTTAGCCAAACAGGAATTAATTCTGAATAAATTTGCACTTTCATGCAAATTCAAGTGAACTATAATTTCATACATGGCTCAGGGAGTATGCATGAATTTTCCTAGGATTTTTGGAGCTAAGGAATGGCCAGAACTGAATTTCCAAGTTTTGGAAATTTCCTGAAAATGTTTCTGTATTTATTTGAATGCAGAAACTTAAAATCAGAATTACCCTAACTAAATTAACTCCAAATGAGCTTAAACTTTTACAGGAGTCTTCTAATATCCTAAAGACTATCCTGGCAAAATTTGTGGATTTTTGGATGAACCAAACTCCCTCTAAAATTCTTTTGCTGAAACGTTTTAAGGACTTTTCCAGAATTTTCTTTTGGATTTCATGCAAATTGGGTTGCATATTTGGATAGAGTTTTTCATCCTGAATCCAACCCAATTTGAATCACTAAATTTGGAGTTTCCTAGCAAAAGTTATGAGGTTCTAAAGTTTGAACTAAATCTGGAATTCAAATTAAATCGAGAAATGTTCAAACTCTGCCTGTGGGTCCACCCTACACGTGTCAGCCGCTGGAATCACGCCACACGGGGCCACAGACTACTTCCCGCGCCACCACACTGGATCCCGGGGCCGCAGCAGATCGAAGATTTAAAATATCGCCACTGACGGGTGGGGCCGGCCGGTCGTCTTCAACCTCGGCCCGTTTCCTTTTTCCCGCGCCGCCCCCTCGCCGGAAGTTCGTCGGGGCTCGCCGGAGTTGGCTTCCCGGCCCTCTCCCGGCTCGGTACTCGCCGCCTGGGGGTTTTCAGGGGCGAGCAGCTCATCTACGGGGTCAGCACAAGCTATAGGCGCTCGGAGCTAGGTCGGCGACGTGCGCACCCCTCGGTCTAGTTTATTTGTGAATGATTTGATGAGCTAAGAACGAACAACAAATAAGAATTTTGGGTTTTCATACCGGATCATCGGTCTGGGGCCGTCGGCGATATTTTCCCAAATTCTCGCTCGGTGGTTCACCGATTTGCTTGAGGTTTGGGGGTGAGCAGAAGGGTTCACCAGGGCGTCCGGAGGTGGCCTTGCTTGGGCGTGGAAGTGCCTGGATTAGGCTGTCCACGAGCGACCCAACTCTCGGTGAAGTGAAATCGCTGCGGTGACGAGCCGATTTCGGGTCGGGGAGGCAGCAACTCGTGGGATGCTGTACTTAGGAAGTGGAGGACGAGCTCACTGCATGGTTTCTTGGCTTGGCTGGCTTCTGCACGCTCGGTTTCCTTCAGTTCCCGGTCGATCGCCCGAGGCGGCAGCGTCCTCGGTTCTTTTGTTGCGCGAGGGCAGAAAGGCGGCCGAGGCGTCGGTGATGAAGCAAAAGCCCGCACAGGAGGAAGGGTAGGCGTCCAGGCAGCTCTCCAGCGTGCTGCTTCGGTGAAGAGGTGGCAACCGCGTGCGCTCGGTGGCGCCGGGAGCGACTTCGGCAGCTCGGGTGGAAACCAACACACCGAGGCAGACTTAAGCAGTAAGTCATCACCCCCCTCTGTATGACAAGTGGGGCCCACCACTCCTCTCAGCACCAAAAGATCTCCAACTTTTAACACCTTGCAAATTCAGCTGTGAGGGGTCCAAATTCGAAAGCCAGTTTGCCATTTGACAATTTGTGCCACAGTTTCAAATTTAAATTCAAATTTAGATGGGATTCACAAGTTCCTTTGATATTCCTATCAAAGCACCTCCAAATTTGCATCCTCCATAATTTGATCCTGGAGAGTTTGAATATGCCCTCTGATCTTTGAGTTGGTCATTGCAAATACAACCTTTGAAACAACAGTTTGAATTTTCTCTTTTGAACATGCCCTCCTTCTTTTTGAAGTGCACCTCTTAATTCAAACTGAATTCAAAGTTTTATTGCACATGCCAACACTTTCATGAGGAACACAAAAGTTTTTGTAAGTCCCATTTCTTGTATTCAAACTCAACTTTATTCATAGCTCAAGTTTTCTATTTACAAGTTTTGGGACTTTTACACATTGCATACACCTACTTTCAGAAGCGTGATTCCACACCCCTTCCTACTCTGTTGTATGCAACAACCTTTCAAAGGCAACCCAAATGCCGAACCGGTCCATCCGTAACGGGCAGGAGGTCCCCGCATGGAGCGTGCCTGTGCCCACCGGCAGATTTACACCTTGCTACCCTCAACCCACTCATACGGTTGGGTAAGCCTCGAAACCAAGGTTAACCAATTACATCGGTTTCCTGCTTATGTCAGTATGCCATCCGGTACTATTCGATACTTGTTCAGCAGGCCCGCACACGACTCGGTCCTCAATCGACACCAATAGGGCTACGCACGTGAGACCTCCGCTCACTGCTTCCTATCCCCCGTGCTGGATCTCGTTTTCACCACTCTTAAGCCATTTTCTACTCTGACCAAACCGTGTGATAAAATCTTACCTCGCGAGTAGATTCCAACTACTCGACTTCTACCAAGATCCTAACCATATTAGCACGGCATTCACTACTCGTCGAGTCTGTAAACTATCCAACCCTCCATAGGATTTAAAAGGTTATGCAAGTGGGTTTTCAATCACCCTAACTCTAATGCAAGCATTCACCCTAGACATAAGTGATACAAATAAAGAATTTGCAGAAGTACTTAAGTGCAAACTTGGGCTTGCCTGGTTGTGAGTCAGAGGAGAAGTTAGCTTCTGGTGGGAGGACGTCCAAGGGCTCCGGTGCGTCCTCAACTTCGGTTACTATTATGAAATGTAACAAAATATATGTATAAGTATTAAGGACTTATAAAAAGTAAACTTCTATTCATAGCTACTGCTATCTAGGATCCTTAATTGGCTTTGGAATTTTTACAGTGGAGACTAGACTCTCTAAGGATGATCTAAGCAAAATTTGGAGAAATGTTATCGCACATTGTGGTCTCCAAAATTCCCACAAGCACAAGGCTTCTCTGAATTTTGAGCCCAAATCAGGAGCTTTGATGTCACACCTGGTTTTCCATAAGGAACACCCGAGCATATACTCACATGTATGCCAGGATCAGTTAACTCATACATGTGTCGACAAGAGTGAAATATCATTATATTAGAAGCCAAGTACAACGTATATCATAATAATACAACATAAGACATAAAATACTAAATAAGAGTACCACTACACTATAACATAACAGCGGAAAACTATAGCGTGGTGCTCCAGTTCATAGGCGTTGCCCGGAGGTTTCGCCAGCCTAGAACAACTCTTCGGGATCGAAGTCCTCCTCATCAAAGTCTATATCTTCATTTGCACCTGAGCATCATATGATATCCAACAAAAGCAAGTTTGAGTACCAAAGGTACTCAGCAAGTGTAGGAAAGAATGTTATGAAGGCTAATAACAAGGAAAGGCTAACATGGTTAAGCACTATGCATTAATTCTAAGCCTTAGCTTTGATTAGCAACCTATCTCACTAAGTGATAATCCCACCAACCTCATAATTAAGTCATTAATGTTAGGTTACACCATCCAACAACCTCTTTCAACTCACATCCATGTTTCTCTAATCATGGACAAGTCCAAGCCGCTCTTGACCGTGAGCACGGCTGTCATGATAGTTTGGTTCTCTGCAGAGATTGTACCACTTTACCCATAAGTAGTGATTTCATCCCCTGTTGCCAGGTGGACTAAGAAACCTCCCTGATATCTGTGGTTGCAAGCCACATTACACACTTCCTTTGGTGTGTGATCAGGAGATCACTACATGGCCTTTACAAAGGGTCTACCGGCAAGTACAAGCCCACCGAGGTTTCACCGCTGCAGTTCCTGGAAGTAAACCCTCCGCTGCAGAAGCCCCCTCTTGAGCCTTGCAGTTCCCAGGGTAGTCAAAAATGGACTCCCATTCCCCGCACCATCCAAACACTCATACTATACAGGCAAGCTCCTAATTAATTGGCCAAGCTGCCCCATCTCATTCTTGTGGTGGCACTATAAAGCCGGGTTAACTATTCCATGAACCGGTCCTTAGAATCTAAGACAGACACTAACTCATTCCCGAGTCTCGTGCACGAAGCATCAACCAAAACAACCAGCCTGTCTAGATTCCTAACACCATGACACACACTTGTGTCTTTCATACAATACACAAGACTAGCAACATCTATGTTTCATTCATTTTCTACATTCCAAGCATGGCTAAGCACATAAAATGATAACCAACAAATCCTATCTAAATCCCTCCATGGTTTTGCAAGGAATGATAAAGAAATGAAACTAGGGAAACATCCTACACTAGGTTTCATATTGAAGACATCATGCAATTAGTCTAACCATTCATCCTAGAATAGGAACAAAGTGGTCAAGGAACACTTGCCTTTGAATGGATGTTGATTCACTTCGAAATCTTGTTCTTGAAGATTAGGATGTAGTTCTTGGGTTGGTTCTATCCATGTAGATGCACACAAAACAATGCCAAACATGCCACAAGAAACTTAACAATGCAATTCAATTACATATATGTTTGATTACACGCATCTACTACTTATTTTTCTCCATACACTATTGATTTTATATCATTTCATGTGGTTATAAAATGAAAATAAGTTTCAGTTGAACATCTATATCTTTTACTTTATCTTTGTTATAGTAAATTAGTCATTTTCAAATTTGTGTGGTGATTTTGAATAATTTCTGTAGTTTTTATATGTGTATATATTACTTTTATAATTAATTCAGTTCTAAAAAATTATTTAAATTACTACTATAATCATTTTCAGAACTCATATTACCATTTTCTACATTTCAGAACCTATTTATGTATTTGGGACAGTTTTCATAATTTTTCTTCATTATATAATATTTTTATCTATATTTCAGCATTTATTTAATACATAAAAATGTATTTTCAGCCCTATATATAATTATTCTGAACTACAGAAACTTTAAACATATAAAAATATAAAAACAGAATAATCTTATGCTTTTAAATAAATTTCTACAATTTTTATGAAACCTATATTGTCTTTATTTTGATTTTCAGAATTAATTTGTCACTCAATAAATAATTTCAGCCTTTGGGAATTATTATTTTTAATTTCAGAATTTATTTTCTGATCAGAATGTTTAAACAGAGTTTTTGATAAATTCCTAACACTTTTCAAAAGTCATTCAGCCTATCTTGATTATTTACAGTATTTAAATCAAATTTTTAAACTGTTTTGGGCCAAAATGTAATACTTACAGTTTTTCTAGGGTTTAAATTGCATATACAGAACTATTTTATTAATTTACAAACCACACGGGGGCTATTTGGTTATTTTTAACTGATTTTCCTAATTTCTATTAAGCCTAGGGTCAATTTTGTAAAGAATAGGGACTATTTCCTAGTTATTTAAATCTCCAGAGACCCTTTTGTGAAATTTTCAACGTTTATAACTACTTTGAATGTGGGCCGTTGGATCTGAGATCAACGGTCCGGATTTTAAATAACTGAACCGGTACGGTTTTCTAATCATAGCCATTCACTGCGGATCCGAGGGTTCAGAAGAGGCCACGTCGCCTCACCCTCTTCTTCCTCGCGCCCGGCGGCTGCGCGCGCCGGCGACCTCGCCGGAAACTCTCGGTTCTCACCGATTCTTCACCTTTTCTAGTGCTCTTTACACCAAAACGTAGAGGAGGCCACGGGGAACTCACCTAGAGAGATCTTTGAGACCAAAAAGGGCCGGAAGTGTGTCGGCGACAGTGATCAGAGGCGATCTCCGGCGATCTTCGTCGGCAAAGCACTTCAGCACCGTTTCTTCGTCGTTCTTCCTCGAGAAACCTTTCTGAGTGCCTTGTGATGATGTAGGAGGTCTCAGAACCGACGATTCGAGCGTGTTTTTGAAGAATTGGAGAAGGGGGCGGTTTTTCCGATCGGGAGAGATGTGTGCGGTTTTGGGGGGGGGGGAATTGGTCGGCGCCGGGTTGGTTTTATAGAGGGGAGTGAGGCGGTGGTTATGGGGACGCCGGTTGGTGAAGGGGCGCCACGTTTTGCTAGTTGCCGAGAGTGTTTGATCACAAGCGATAATAGATCGTGAGGGGAAGAGAGAGAGGGGTCGGCGGCGGTTTTGGAGAGGCAGCAACTGCCGCCTGGGCTCCAGTGAGCGGTTAGATGATGAGTGTTACATTTGACATAGCTAACAGTGGAAGATCTGATTAGGTTAAGTCCCCATGGTTCTAATAAAATTTGTTTCACCATTTTTGGAGCTACCAATAGAGAGATATGAATTTTTGAAGTTGGATAGAAGTTCTAAAAAAGTTTCTGTTTAAATTTGAAATTTCCAAATAAGGGCTGAATGTTGGAAGGCAATTTAGCCTAGCAAATGAACTCCAATGAAGCCCAACTTTTTACTGGAGATCAGTAACTATGAAAAGGATTAGCTGCCCAAATTTGGGAATGTTTCATAAAGAATTGCTCCTGTAATAAATCTCTAAAAGATTTATTAAAAACAATTCTACAGAAATTACTGGGCATTTTCATAGCAAGCACTTTGTTTCTCTGCAAAGTACATCTTATTAGGAATCCAACAAAATTTGTCTCACTAATTTTGCAGCTTTCTACCCAAAGTTATGGATTTTTCAAATTTCACTAACTTTCTGTTTGAATTTTACAGAGCACTCAATGTGGGGCCCACTCGTCAGGTCTTTCTTCAACCTCCCGCCAGAGAACGCGCGTGCACACCAGAACAGATCGTGGCGCGGCTCGTTCTCCCTCATTTCTCCACCAAATTAGCTCCGGTTTTGCCCTACACGATCCTTGGAACGTGGCGCAGCTGCCGGGCAAGGTTTCCCGTATGAAAACGGCCGAAAACAGGTCGGCACCGGTAGGGCGGCTCGGGAGCTTGGCATTGACGCGTTCTGACATGTCCGAAGCTTCTCCCGGCGAGCTACATTTCCCTAAAGCATCCCCAGAGCTCGTGGAGCATGGAACGCACCTCAATTAGTGCAGAAATTGGCAGGAATAGGACGGTCACTGGAGGCCCGACCCGTTTTTGCCGCCGGCGGCGAATTCTCGTCGCCCGGGGCATGGGATGGATGGTTTAATCCGTGCTTTGGCGTGAGAGGGCGTTAGGGTCACTAGTTTATGTGGCTTGAATTGTAGAACCGATGATCAACCACATTGGATGAATTTACAGATTCGGCTCACGTCGGTTCAACACGTTCGCCGGTGCAAAAACCCAAATTACTGCTAGCCGGCAACGGGGAAGAGCCAGGGGAGGTCGGGAGCATGACCTAGATGGTCGTGCTAACCTTCATGGGCGTTTTGTCGTGCTTTGGCGTGAGAGGGCGCTAGGGTCACTAGTTTCTGTGGCTTGAATTGTAGAACCGATGATCAACCACGTTGGACGAATTTACAGATTCGGCTCGCGTTTGTTCAACACGTTCGCCGGTGCAAAAACCCAAATTACTGCTAGCCGGCAACGGGGAAGAGCCAGGGGAGGTCAGGAGCATGACCTAGACGGTCATGCTAACCTTCGTGGGCTCTCCTGGGCGGCTCAGCTGGTTGCCACCGTGGCTGGAGACCGATCGGGTGAGAGCCGAGAGCGGCAGGGCAGCGCATGGCGCTGTTTTTGCTTGAGAGAGAAGCAACGCGTGCGTTGGTTGTGTGAGCAACAGACCGAACCGGCAGCTAAGGACGCCCAGAATATTTATCGAGCTGCTGGGAAGATAGGGTGGAACCGCCTTCGGCGAGGAGAAACACAAGCAGCTCGGTGGAGCTGCATGCCTCTCGGTGTCAAGGGTGCACGGAGGAAAATTCCAGTGTTGCCTCTGTTCCACTGACCAGCGGGTCCCGTTGAAGTTTCCCCCCTCCAAATAATAGCGGCTCCACCATTTAAATTCAAAATTCCCAGGCATTCCCACAAACTGAATGTGATTTCCAGGAGTTAACCTTCGGTCATGTTCAGTTCACATTTTTAAATTCCGTGGTGTCGGTTCAGCTCCTGTGCGAGGGGAAAATAACGCCGGGGTTCCTATTTTTTGGGTGAGCCAAAGATCACGTCGGGAGCTACTCAATCCCACGAGCTGGTCGCCAGCAGACGGAAACAGCGAGGAGGTGGCCTCCGCGTGCAGCTCAGTTGGTGAGTGAGAGGATCACGCCGTGGGGTGTTGAAGCCACGAGCAGGTCGCCAGCTCGATGCAAGAAGCTGGAGGTGGCTGCCCTCGGTGGCGCTCTGAGGAGGCTCGGGTGGTATTCGACACCGAACCGAGGAAGTCTTCATGAGAAAGTTATAGCGGCCCAATGACATGTGGGGTCCACCCCTACTCCTCTTCTTATCCGCCAAATGTTTCCAAAAGATCTTCCTTCATGTAAATCCCCTCAATCTGATATTTCGGGGGTTTAAACGTGGGATGAAGTTTGAATAAACCGAATTCAGTGTGAAGTTCACTTTCAAATTTGAATTCAGCTCACATTTGGAAATAATCATGTTTAACTCCTGTTTAGCCCAATCCGAAATCAGAATGTGGCCACCCTGACTTTTCTTGCATTCAAATATATGAGGATACATGTGTGCTCCGAATTTTTGGCAGCAACTTGAGGGGAACAATTGACTTCAAATCTGAATTTAAACTCCCCCTTACATGTGAGAACTTTACACATGGTGTTTAATCCAACCTTGGCTAAACACCTTCAAATGAATGTGAGAGCTCGTTTGGTTGGACCCCCATGTGCATCATCACGTGTACAAAAATTTTGTAAGTCCCATTTTCATGCATTCCAACACAAATGGAAATCAAAATTCACTTTATTGACTTTGCATTTTTGGGACTTTTACACTCCTCACCTGCAAACTCTCATAGAGGCAACCGTGAGCACGACGGCTCAGAAAGTCTTAACCGACTCTCCTACACATGAAACTCTGCAGGTCATACTCAAGTATAGGATGATAATTTGCAGCAAATGGACACGCCTACAGGTTCATCCTTAGTTCATCTTTTAGCCACAAGTTAACAGTTCATGAATCTGAAATTTTGTAAGCAGTATTTGGTGGCACACATGTAACAATACAAGCTATTTGTATCAGCAATATTGAATCATAACATTCCATATGTTACCTACGTCACGACTCAGTGACCAAGTGGTACTCATTACTGCGAGGGACGGCAAATCGACTTGATATACACCTGCAGGGATACCCGAAGAGCACGTCACGTACGCCCACCCGTGGAGCTGTACAGCACGCTCACTCGATGTCATACGGAACAACCTTTCACCAAACAGCCCAAACGTCGAACTGGTCGCACCAAAATGGACAGGAGGTTCCCTACACGGAGCATCTCTCTATGCCCGTTAGCAGGTTTCCACCTTGCTGCCCTCAACCTACACATATAAATCGGTGCGTTATGCCTCGACGCCCGGAGGTATAGGTTAGGTTACATCAGTTTATCGGACCCCATATATCCGATATGCCTTCGGTACATTCAAACTTGATCAGCATGGGCCGCACACGGATCGGTCCTCAATCGACACGGACAGGGCTACGCACACAAGACTTCCTCTTTCTGCGTCGTAGCCCCTGCCTAGTCTCATTTTGTTCTTACTAAAGTTGTCTCACATCCCGAATCAATCCCGTGTGTCCTGAACCCTATACTCGCGAGTAGATTCCAACTACTCTGACTTGTAGTGAAGTCTATAAACATTAAGCACAGCATGAACTACTCGAGGAATTAGACACTACCCTCATTTCTTTTGGAATAATCTGGTTATGCATTTAGGGTTTCATTCATCCTACACCTAATGCACACACATACTTCACGCTAAGTGTATATAAAGCAAAACATTATAAAACTTGTTAAATGCAAACTGGGGATTGCCTTGTTGCTGCTTGTCAGGGGTTAATGTCTCCTCCGGAGATATGAAGTCAAGTATCTCCGGGGTCTCCTCGCGTTCAGCGACTACACGTAATTAATTTAACGACATGTCAATTTAAATGCAAATGTGTTGAATTTAGTATGTAAGACTATAACTCTAGCTAGACATTCCCTTTGGCTCTGAAATTTTTACTGTGGCTTGTTAAGAACCTAGTCAGACACTTGACCAAATTTCATTTAAAACAATGATCATTTGGGCTCTGCACAAATAAAAGTCTAAATGGTCAGTACTAGAGCTTTAAGGATTTCCAGGGATTGTCATGGATCAAACCATTACTTTATGGAAACTAGAGTTTGATATTGTTCTAATGCAGTTGGTTTCATGTAATTTGAAGAATCCTAGAGAAAGTTATGCCCTAATCCAGATCTGAGAGAATTCTAAAAAATGTTTCTGTACATTTTTCTATTTTCCCAGGGCAGTTCACTTAATCACACCATTAGGGGGACTAAATGAACTTTGATGGATCTGAAATTTTTCCTGTGACTCAAGTATTTTCAAATGAACATCCTAGCCAAATTTCAGAATTCTCCATACAGGAAATCTCCAGATAAAATTTCCCCACAGTTTAAATTTTATGGAATTAATTCTGGAAAATTACAAGTTTCATGAACTGAAACTTTTTTGCTGGATAGTACTCGGAGAGCTGAATCCAACAAAATTTGGTTCACTCAATTTGGACCATCCTAGCAAAAGTTATGGGCATTTGAACTTGAACTAAAATCTGAAATTGTTGGAAATGTTTAAACTCTGGTTGTGGGCCCCACTATTTTAAACCGGCCCACTGAGCTCGTGGCCACACCGCAGCCCACGGGGTTTCACCCGTGCTGCCGCACCGGATCACAGCCTTAAACTGTTCCCCGCTGGAAAACAGAGACTGACCGGTGGACCCGGCCTCTCCCTCGTCTTCCTCCCGATACCCGTGCTCCCCGCGGCGGCGCCTCGCTGGAGAGCTCGCTGCCGGTCGTTCTATGGCACGACCTTTGACGAAACTCGTCACCTGTGCCCGACTTCGCTCTAGGAACACGTTGCTGCACTCACCGAAGCTCAGCGATGGCTGGAACAGTGCTTGCGATGGTGACAGCGGCGACTCCAACTCCGGTGATGTCGCCCGAGCTACATAGAACCCTATTTTTGGAACGGTTTCCTCCTACAGCTCCGTGGTGACATGCTGAGCACGAAAATGAACTCGGTTTGCCATGGAAACGGCCGAGTAGGACCTCATCGTCGACCTAGAGCTAACAACGGTGGTGATCGGAAAAACTCAATGAACAGCCACCGTAGTCGATGGTTTTCGCCGGTTGTTGATCCTAGAGGTTTGTTGGAAGGCCTAGGACGTATGGCTAAAGTAAAACGAGCTAGTATGAACCGACCACCAAGAATTTTGGATTTTCGGCCGGCTCGGTTCTTTGAACACTGAAAAGATAAATGAGGAAATTCTCCCTCGACAGTGCATGAAATGGTGTAGGGTTTTCACCGTGAGTTCGAGTAGCCTCTGGCGCGTCTGTTTGCTGTTGGTGGTTGCCCACAAAATGATTTAGAACGGTGGCGCACCGGGGAGCATAGAGGGCGGTCGATGGTGGCAACGTGCGGCCGAAGAACCATGCGTGTGGGAGCTCAGCTCGGGTCTGAGAGGATGAGAACAGACAGTAGCTCGGTGTGCTGGCTCCTTAAGGCGGCGCCGTGCCTGTGAGGTGGAGGTTGAGTCGAGCGCCGGCCGTACGTGGCCGAGTGGCGCTCACCGAGGGAATTCCGGCTCTGTTGAGTCGGTTCTCTTTGGTCTTCCTCACTGACATGTGGGCCCACTCCTCCCCTCTAATTCTTTTCCATTTCTTGCTGCAAATATCTCAGCTACTCAACATTGAAGTGTAGACTTCATCACCAAGTCTTGAGTTGAATTTGATTTCCTCAAATTGAAGTTGGTTTGGCTAAATTTTATTCACATTTGAATTTGAAATTCAAATTCGGTTTTGAATTAATGCTAATGTAGCTCCCGACACGATGAACTCCAATGAGGATGAAAACTGGTGGACTAACTCCGAAAAATGTGCTGAGTTTGAATATGAAGTCAACTTTTGAATCCAAGTGATGAAAGTAGCTTAAATTTGAATTTGCATTCAAATTAGCACTTTTTACAAAAGTCTCCAAAAATGCCTCAAAATGATTTGGATTTGCATGAAACTTGGCTGGAGCACTCCTAAGAATATTTAGGGTCTAATGGTGGGCTCAGCCTTTCATATTTATACATGGGAGATCCTACTTTTGGATTTGTGAGTCCTTCCTCTAATCACCGTCTAGATGGTGTTTACTTGCTCTTTACATGTGTTCATGAGCTATCCACAAATGAGCTGGTTTGTGGTGATGTGATGAACACCATAACAAGTAAAATCTTGGGCTTTTACAAAGAGATCACAAAATAGCCTTTAGAAAGGGGCTACTAGAATGCACAGACCCACTGAGGTTTCACCGGCAGGCTCGGATCTCCATTCTCCCACCCACGGGCCCTCTCTTGTGCCATGCAGTTCCCAGGGCAGTCCGCCTCGACTCCCATTCCCTGTGCCATACAATTGTCCATAACAAGCTAGCAACGCACCTAATAAGTCAGCTAAGCCACACCCCGTATTTGGCCTTGTGGTGGCACTGTTTTCCTGGCAAGTGCTCGCATGAACCGGTCCTTAGATCTACGGCAAGCAAACCACCATCTCATTCAGCAACATCCACGAACCAAGCTTGCCTGGATCACCCCGATTCCATACTTATTAACATCATCAAGTTATCATCATCTTTAATATCATGAGTGCAGTAGCTAACAAATTTTATTTCAGCTTCTCATATCCCATAAGTTGAGCGAAGCTAAAAGGAAAAACGACCATACCTGACTCATCAACTTTCCCGGTGACAAGGATTGTTAACAAAACTAGTAAACTCCTATAAAAGGGTGTCCCATCAAGTTGACACAAGCATACGAGTTTTCGCAAGCAAAACAGTTTCAAAAACATAGGATCAATATGGTCAAGGGGCACTTGCCTTGCTCCCGTGGCTCGTGTTGCTCAAGCGTCTCGATGTCTTAGTGCTGTAGCTCCTCGTAGACAGCCTCTTGAGCTTGTCCTTCTACTCACGACCACGCACATACAAAATTTACAGCAATCAACTATCATGCACAAACTTTACTCAAGATGCATCGAGGTGAATGAATGCAATTCCTATGGTGCAGTTTTATAAAACCAGTTTGTACATGTTCTTGCATGTTTTAGTAGGCTTCCATGGGGTTTTATGGTGATAAAGGTTGTTGGGATCAAGTGTGGACGTGGTGATGATCGTGACACAAGGTGTAGATCAATTGCACCGTCAAAAATTGACCAAAACATGGTCTGTCCACACGCAGGAATTTCTGCTCGCAGGGGGTGAAGAAAACGGGTGCGTATAAACAGCGGCGACATGGTAAGAGGGGTAATGAAGACCTACCTCACTTCTTCCTCCTCTCTTCCTTGCGGCAGGACCTCCTTCCTTGCAATGGCAGCAGCGGGAGATTTTCTATGGAGAATTACGAGGCTGCGGCTAGGGCACAACGTCAAGGGTTTCTTCTCCAGCGACGGTGAGGCGTGACGGAGCTCGATGGTGGCCAAACTCCAGCTAGGGGGGCGACTTGGGCTGGCAGCAAGGGAGGGCGGCGGCCAAAATAGAGGGGTGGGGGTGGCCGCTAGGGGGGTTTATTTATAAGGGGGGAAGAGCTAGGGTGGCTAGGATTTTAGCAACTCAATTATCCAATGACTGAGATTTAATTTTAAAAGAGGTGAGGGCTAGGGGATGGGATTTAATTATTTATTTTCCAGCAATGGCTGAGATTAATTGAGAAAAAAAGGCCACAAAAATCCACAAGGGAAGGGGCGGCTAGGGTCCCCCCACTTAATGGGCTGCGGCCAAGGGGTGGGGCCCATTAGGGCTTCCCCCCTAATTGGTGAGGCCAAATTGGGGGAAATTCCCCCCAAATGTGGGGGAAATTTCCTTAGGGGAATTTTGGGGAATTTGGGGAAAATCAGGAAATTGAGAAAAATTGGGAAAATTAGGGGAGAGGGGAATTTGGTGGAAATTGGGGAATTTTGGAGAAAAATTGGGGTGGCTAAATTTTGCTATTTTATTTATTTCTTCTTTTTCTTTTTATTTCTTTTCGATTTCCATTTATTTCCATTATTATATATTTTTATTCCCTTTTACTATTTTATTTGCTTCTATATTCCTCTTTTTATTTCTTCTTCTTTTTAAATGCTTCTCGATATGAAAAATGTATGCAACGCATGGTAATAATTTTGAGGGTGTTACACTCGCTTCCAGCCGTCAGGCTCCGTCCCAAGGTGTGTTCGTTATCGGCCTCATCCAGCCATCCATCCGTGTTGAAGGAATGCGACCGAGTCGCCCGACCGAGCCTGACCTCCATGCGAACGTTGCTGAACCAGGATGGCAGGCCCCATACAATTAGTACATGACACCGGAAGACACCCTGCCGAAGAAGTCGAGGCCCGGCGAATCGCACGCCGGGCCAAGACATTCGTCCTCATAGAGGGAGAGCTCTTCCGATGATGCGTCACAGGGATCGTGCAATGTTGCATCCCGAGTGAGCGAGGAAAGGAGCTACTCCTCGACATCCACGAACGGGTCTGCGGACATCACGCGGCCCCGAGGTCCATTGTCGGGAAGGCGTACCACCAAGAGTTTTCAAGGCCGACAGCCATCTCTGACGCCGAGCAAATCGTGCGCACATGTTGGGGCTGCCAATACTTCGCCCGGCAGATACTCTGCCCATCCCAGGACCTCCAAACTATCCCCCTCACGTGGCCTTTATCTTTATGGGAGCTTGACCTCCTCGGTCCATTCAAGAAAGCGCCCAAGGGCTTCACCAAGTGGATCGAGGCAAAGCCGTTCATCACGGCATCGTCAGAACAAGCGGAGGCTTCATCCGCGACATCGTGTACCGCTTCCAGGTGCCGAATGCTATCATCACCGTCAACGGCACCCAGTTCACAGGGAATAAATTCCTTGAGTTCTATGACAGCTTCCATATATGGGTCGATTGGGCATCAGTGGCCCGCCCATGAACCAATGGACAGGTCAAGCGGGCCCATGGCTTGATACTACAGGGACTCAAGCCGTGCACCTTCGACTGCCTTAGCACATGCGCGGGGAACTGGGCCACAGAGTTGCCATCCGTGCTGTGGAGCCTGCGTACCACTCCTAACCGCTCCACTGGTTTTACGCCCTTCTTCATGGCGTATGGCACGGAGGCCGTCCTACCGATCGAGCTTGAGTATAGATCACCCCAAACCAAGGCATATGAAGAAACCCGATCCGAGCAGGCAAGGCAGGACTCAGTCCACCAACTTGACGAAGCCTGCGACATCGCACTCTTGCGATTGGCAAAATACCAACAAGTATTGTGGCGCTACCAAGAACGGCGAGCCCACCTTCCAGTTCTCCAAGCGGGGTCTGGTCCTCCGATGGATTTAGACCAACTAGGACAGGCACAAGTTGTCCTCCCCAGGGGAAGGCCCGTATGTCGTCTATACTGTCCTCCGTCCCGGCGCCTACCACTTGGCTGACATCAACGGTATCCCTGTGACACCCGGTTCTGAAAATGAACCAAGTGAATGCATATATCTTCCCAGGATGTTCATCACACTTACACAGATTTATCACAAACTGAATTCAGAATATAATCACGTACAAATAGTGTTTAAGTATCATATTACAATAACTCAATTCCTCAATCATAGTATCTAACTTATTCTGCAGCGGAAGACTTTAAACGACAACGGAAAATAACTGAAGATGATGGGGCTCCACTCCGACTCCACAGCCATGTTGACGGTAGTGCGCATGCCTAGTACTCCAACTGCTCTTCTCCCGTTGATCATCTTCATTCTCGGCCTCAGCAGGTGGTGGCTCCTCTCCATGTTCATCTTGTTCTGGTGCAGCCTCGTAGGGCTCCACTGGGTGTAGACCCACGTGGTATTCCTCCTGAGGTGCATAACAGTGTTGTTCTTCTATGATCTGCCTTTACCCTTCAGCATGTATCACACTCGGGCACATATTTAGCGATCTCCCGCTTCATTCGTGTCCAACAAAATTTGTTCTTGAGCTCTTGATACATTTTTTTGCTGCCGGGGTGGATCGAAAACTTTGATAAGTGAGCCTCATCAATGATTTTCTTCCTCAATTCCAGGTTACGGGGTACGACTATTCTGTTTTTGAACCACAGAACACCCTCTCCATCTTCCCGGAAACAATTCAGCTCCCCACTGTCTACTCGTCTCTGCAAATGCGACATACCCTTGTCATTTTTCTGGGCTGCCACTATCTCTTTATGGATTGTGGTGATGAGAGCTCCATGTGGAACCACATACAAATTTGGTTCACTCTCTTCAACCGGGGTGATGGTTGGATTTTGCATGGTGACTTGCGACTCAGCGCATCGGCCACTACATTTGCCTTGCCGGGATGATAATGGATCTCTATTTCGTAATCCTTTATCAACTCTAACCATCCTCGTTGCCTCAAGTTCAACTCCTTCTGAGTGAATATGTACTTGAGGCTCTTGGGATCGGTATATAGATGTACGAGGTTCCCAAGTAGGTAATGCCTCCACATCTTGAGTGCGAGTACCATGGCAGCGAGTTCTAAGTCATGAGTTCGATAATTTGCCGCATGATTCCGGAGCTTCCGTGATCCATACGTGACCACACTTCTATCTTGCATCAGCACACATCCAATCTCAATGCCGGATGCATCGCAATAGACATCGAACGGTTTTGTTGTGTCCGGCTGCGCCAAAACTGGTGCTGACGTTAGGTGCTTCACCAAAGCTTTGAATGCTGCTTCACATGCTGGACTCCAGATATATTTAGAAGTCTTCATCAGCAGTTCGGTCATAGGCTTTGCAATCCTCGAGATGTTCGGAATGAACCTCTGATAATATCCTGTGAGTCCGAGAAAACTCCACTCCTTGTGGACAGACCTTGGGGATTTCCAATTCAGAACTTGTACAATTTTGCTCGGGTTGACAGCGATCCCCTCCACTGAGATAATATGCCCGAGGAATGGTACTTGCGATGTCAGAATTCGCACTTGCTGAATTTAGCATATAACTTGTGATCTCGCAGCTGTTGCAAGACTATACGCAGGTGGTTTGCGTGCTCTTCCTCCTACTTGGAATATACCAGTATGTCGTCAATGAAGACCACGAAAAACTTGTCCAGCTCCAGCATGAATACCGAGTTCATCAAGTACAAGAAATGAGCTGGAGCATTGGTGAGGCCGAAGGACATGACAAGATACTAATAGAGTCCACACCTCGTGGAGAAAGCCGTCTTCGGTATGTCCTCAGCCCTGATCTTAATTTGATAGTACCTTGATCTTAAATCCATCTTGGAAAAGATCTTTGACTCGACCAATTGATCAAATAACATGTCGATGCGGAGCAACGGGTACTTGTTCTTGATCGTGACAGCGTTTAGTGGATGATAGTCCACGCAAAGCTGCAACATTTCATCCTTTTTATTGACAAATAATGCCGAACAGCCCCATGGCGAGGAGCTCGGCCTTATAAAACCTTTGTCCAGCAGGTCCGTCAATTGTTTTTTCAATTCCGCCAACTCCTTAAGGCCATCTTTTATGGCCGCTGGGATATTGGCATTGTTCCCGGTGCAAGCTCAATCTTGAACTCCACCTTCCTGTCGGGCGGCATACCCGGTAGATCATCCGGGAATACCTCGGTGGACTCACGGACTACTGGAATATCTTCCAGGCTGATGGTGGTGGATTGGTATATGGCTGGAAGTTTTATTTCTGGACTGTCCAGGAATAAAGAATGAGACTCATGCACCTCTGGATGCAAATGCACGACTCGAAGGACGACGTCTAGAACAGCACCGTGGTGGTTTAGCCACGACATCCCTTGGATGACGTCAATTTTTTGTCCCTCCGAGACTATGAGAGACATAGGGTATACTCTTCCCCCTAGGCATAATGGTGCTTTTGGAACCATCATGCTTGCTGAAATTCTCCCACCCGGTGAATAAATTAAGTAAGGACTTTCGGTGGTTAGTATTTGCATACTATGCTTAGCAACATAACCATTTCTAATGAAATTATGAGTGGCACCCGTATCAAATATAACTGTGGCGGGGTATTGGTGGAGTTTGAACATACCCGCCAGAATGTGTTCTCCCTCCGGTACGTCCTCAATGGTGAGCTGGTGGACGTTGCTGGCTTTGGGGTTCCATGGCGTGCATTTTTGTTATTTTGGGGGCTGGTTTCACCCTGGGAATGGTGGTGCCACTCGGTTGCATTGCTTCTCGGGGCAATCCTTCAGAAAATGCCCCGAACGACCGCACTGGCTGGCTGCTGCCTGGGGGACGAAAGCCCGGCATGCGCTGCTGAGGTGCAAACACACGTGGAATCGCCTGCTGCTGCTGCTGTTGTTGCTATGGAGGTACTGGTAAGGTCGGTCGGAACGCCGGCTGTGGATATGGCCGATTGCGAAACTGCATCGGTTGCTGTGGTGGCTGCCAGCATTGACCCAATGGTGTGCGACACACCATCCTATAATTTTTTGGAGGGGGGGGGACCACCTCCCTCTCTGCTGCTCTGCGGCACGCTGTGCTTCTTCTCTGCTGCAGCTAACTCCTTGCTGGTGTATTCTTGAACAATCGCAGCATCAATCATTTCATTGAGGCTGCCACGATTGAACATCGCCAGCTTGTCCTTACGGAGCGGTATCAGCCCCTGGTAAAAGAAATCCCACCTCTTCTCATCCGTATCATCATAATGCGAAGCATATAATGCGAGATCGTTGAACACACGGCCATAATCCAGTGCGTTCCTGTTGCCCTGCTGCAGGTGCAAAAACTCCTGCATATTCCTCTTCATTAGACCCGGCGGAATATTATAGGCCCTGAAGGCCGTCCTGAACTCTGTCCAGATCAGAACTCACTCTGTGGGTTTGGAGGCGCAGAAGTCCACCCACCAAGTCCTCGTGGACCCCATAAGTTGTTGGGCCATGTAAGGGGCTAAGTTTTCACTTGCTAAAAGTGTTCATCACACCCACACCTCACCTCATTTGTGGTAATCACATGAACAAATTTGAAGAGCATGTAACCACCGTAAATAGATTTATTAGGAGATGAACTCACAAATGCAAAAGTGGTATTTTCCACATGCATCATATAGGGTCTGAGCACACTTTCAACTCCTAAACTTTGTTAGGAATGCTCATGCCAAAATTCACCGAAATCCAAAACCTTTTGAGGCACTTTTGGATACAACCCTTAAAAGGCTAGTTTGAACTTAAATTCAAATTCAAACTCCTTTCATCCAATGAATTCAAAACAGGGAATCATATTCACACTCAGCACATTTTTATGAGCTCACACACCAATTTTCACTCCATTTGGAGTTGGTCTTGACATGAGCTATTTTGACCAAATTCAAACCAAATTTGAATTTCAACTTCATATGTGCTGCAAATTCATCCCAACCACTTCACACTTTAATTCATTCAAATTCAAATGGACATTTGGTGATTTGATCAAATTCCCAAGGGTATTAGGGTCCCTAATATTCAGAGCAGTGAGAATATTCAATTTAGTGGGACAAGAATTGGGGCTGGGACCCACTGTCAGTCACACTAAACAAAGGAACCGCCTCAGCTCTGTTTTTCTTCGGACGAGAGCACGCCAGCGTGCCGGCCGACCCGTTCCCGATGGCTCACCGGCACCAGCTCCTGCTTGTCGACGTACTGGCTACCCTTGTGACTCACACGAGCAGCACAACCCGAGTTCCCTACTCTCCCTCGCTCACACACGTGCCCTCGGAGACTTTTCTCCTGCGAACAACACCGCCATTGCCGCTTCTCTGTCGCCCGATCGCCCTCGCCACTCGAGCTTCGGTTGGTCGAGCTCCTCACACAGAAAAGTCGCGCCACTGAGTGCTCTAGCTGTCCACTAGCTCCACCCCCGGTTGCTCTGCTCAGTTGCACGCGGGAATTCAAAGTCTCAGCTGCGGCCGAGTGATAACCGAAGCAACGAGCTTCGGATCTCTGTGAACAGCCCACACTAAGCCAGATCACGCTCAAGCAAACCCAACCTTCGGTGCTCCAGCAAGCCTAGCTGCTTCCTCCCGAAGCTTATCCCTATCGGTGGATCACAGCACGGGAATTTGAGATTTTTCTCCCGGGCGGCGCAACTCGACCCCGAGGTAGGAAAGTGTGAAATTCACGATCAATTCTCGTTTTTATCCATTTAAACTTCACACACGAGATCCTCACAAGTTAGCGCACCTCCTCCATTGATTCTAGGCTGAGAAAGTAGGTGTTGACGGGAGAATTCCGAGGTCTTTCCGAGGGAAAACCGTCGGACCCCGTCGGCCGCACGGTGATGACGTGGTTCGAGGGCTCTCCAACGAAGTTGGCTGATATTTCCAGCTTCCTCGTGATATACTGGTTCTTTAGAGCCCAAAAACCGAGCGTTTGGGGGTAGAATTGAGGTTGGTCGACCTTGCCGGAACCCTAAATGGGGCTGTCGCTGGTGCGCGCCTAGTTCCGGTGATCGCCAGCGCAGGTGACCCTCCAAACGAGTTCAGCGTGGAAAAATACGTGGGGTCGGCGAGTTTGGCCCTTGGAGGTGGCTAGTAACTCAGTGCTGGCGACCCTTGCCGGAGGGCGCGCCACTCAGACGCGGTTGGCGCGAGGAAGGGGAAGACACTGTGCATGGGACTCACGTGCAGTGTTTTAAACATTTCCCGATTTTCAGTTTTTCGTTCAAACTTCAAACACACATAACCTGTGATAGGAAGATCCAAATTGAGTGAACCGAATTTTGTCGGATTCAGCTCTCTGAGTAATTTCCAGCAAAAGAAGTTTCACCCCATGAAAACCTTTATTTCTCCATAATTAATTCTCCAAAAATTAAAGTGTTGAGAATTTTAACTGGAGATCCTTTAGTGGAAAATTCTGAAATTTTGCCAGGATGTTCCTTGTAATATCCCTGAGCCGCCATACAAATTTCAGATCCATCCGAGCTTATTTATTCCACCTAAAGGTGTGATTATGTAAACTGGTCCAGAGAAAAAGAAAAATGTCCAGAAACAATTTAAGATTTTCTCTGAACTTGTTTAGCTCATATATTTTGCTAGGATTCTCTAAATTAGATGAAACCAATTCCATTAGAACCCTCTGAGAATCTAGTTTCCAGAAAGTCATGTCTTGCTCCATGAAACTCCTTAGAAAACCATAAGAGCTCTAATTATGGCCAAATACATATTTAATTGTGCAGGGCCCAAATGAGCTTTGCTTTAAACGAAATTTGGCCAAGTCCCTGTTTAGGTTGTCTCCAAACCACAGTAAAAATTTTAGAGTTAAAATGGCTTCCTATCTAGACTTGTAGTCTTCACCGTCTCAATTCAATACAAATGCATTCAAATTTGACACACATCACATGTTTATTTCGTGTAGTCGCTAAACTCGAACAAGATCCGGAGATTCTGGACTTCATTACTAAGGAAGAACAATTAGCTAATTATCAGCAGCAAGGCAATCTCCGGTTTGCATTAATCCATTTACAAAGTCTTATGTTTTGATCACTTACTTTATCAATTTCCTACAATTGCGCATTAGAGTCTTGTTTTGAAACCCAAATGCATAGCCAAGAGAACCATAGGTTTGGGGCTTAGGATTTAAACCTCGAGTAGCCACTACAATGCTAAAATGGTATAGGTTTCGGTGCAAGTCGAGTAGTTGAAACTACTCGCGAGAATAGGCTAGAGGCACACCACTCAGTTAAAGATAGACAATGAATCATATGGCAAGAAAATGAGACCAAGCGGAGAATAAGGGCAGCAGGACATTAAGGCCTGGGTGCCATAGCTCTGCTTATGTCGATTGAGGACCAAGCCATGTGCGGGCCTGTTGAACAAGCTAGAGCAGTACCGAAGACCTACTGGATATATGGGAACCGGGAAACCGATGTAATTCGGGTAGCGATCAGTTAAGGCATTGCTTGACGTCTAGACGGTAGGTTGAGAGAAGCGAGGTGTAAATCGGCTAGCGGGCACTGTGGATGCTCTGCATAGAGACCTCCTGCTCGGGACGATAGGACTGGTTCAACACATGGCTAATGGATGAAAGGTGGTTGCGTACGACGTCCGTGGTAGTTGCTGTAGGCAACATCGAGTACAGGCGTATGTGACGGGTTATTCGGGTAACACTACAGGTGTAAATCAATTATAATTACCGTCCCTCGCGGTCAGTGAGTACCACTTGTTCACTGTATCATGATGTAGAAAGAACAGGCTAGTGTCATGTTAGAAGAATGCTGGTTGAAGATTTACATTGTTTGTTAATGAAATGCTTTAGTTTAGAGCTAATTAAAGTTCTTTTCACCCTTAGACAAAGAACATAAGAGAAATGTGTTTCTTGTTTGATTTTGGCTTTCTTATATGTCTCGGCACAAGGTTCCGCAATAACTTGAGGTTAAAACTTGAAAGTAAGATTCAACTAATTAGATGTGTCTTTTGCAACAAACTTTCCTATTATACACTGCAAACCTAGCATGTAGAGTTTCATGTGTAGGTGCGACGGGTCAGTCTTGCTGAGCCATCGTGCTTACTGCTTGTGTTTGAAGCGTTTGCAGGGTGCTATGAGGAGGAGGCTCCCGAGTAGGAGACGGACCCCCAAGAGGGAACTACCGTCGAGTGGGAGCCGTGCACGCCGCCGTGTTAGTGTGCATGTGTGCTATGAAAACACGTCCATGGGCTGAACGTGAACTCTTTTTCTTACTCGATGCCCGCAAGTGTAGACTTAACGTTATTTTGATGTAAATATGTTCATAAACCAGTTTATGTAATAAAATTTCGCTTCTGCTTTATGCCTTTTATGTGTGTTATCCGGTGTTGTCTATCGCAGCACACCTCAGCAAGATCCTGGTTTTTCGGGACCATCGGATCCTCGCAGCACGGCATCAGAGCATCGTTGAGGTTTAACGCACTTTAAAAGGTTAAATTTTCAAAAACACGATGAGGAACGAGTTATTAGCCTATATAAGGATGTTATTACTGTATAGCAAGTGGCAATACTAACCTATTTGATATGTCGGACCATCATGCATCTCGGGACTTCATATGTCTTGTGGGGTGCATGTAAGCACTGTCCACCAGTGCACACAAGCTTAAGTGTGACACCCTCATTTCTGGTTTCAGCATATATTCATTTTTTATGAAGAGAAAACATTTTAAGAAAAGTAGGAACGGAGAAAAATATCAAAAGGATAGCCAATAAGAGCCGAATCCAGTTCACCGAGAGCGCCGAAGACAACTTCCGCGGCCCGCTGGCCACATGGCGTGTTCGGAGCTCATCCCTGCGAAGTGGGGAGAGGTCCGCCGCTAAATTGGCTACGTGGCAGGATCGGGGCTCATCTCCGCAAAGGGGAGAGGTCCGACCCTGTGGGACACGTGTTGCCCCGGAGCTAGAATCTGCGGAAGAAGCAAAGACATTTCCGCAGGACACATGTCACCTTCGGAGCTAGTCACCGCGTAAATCAGAGGACCGGTCGCGCGGGATACGTGTCGATCTCGGAGCTCACCTCCGAGAGGTCCGGTTCTATTGGACACATGTCGTCACCAGAGCTTATCTCCGGTAGGTCTGACATTGTTGGACACGTGTCTACCTTAGAGCTCGTCTCTGAGGAAAGAAGAGAGGAAAGGTCTGGCACTGACACGTGGCGTGTGCGGAGCCACCTCCGAATAAGAGAGGAGGTCCCGACCGCTAGGATACGTGGCGCACACGGAGCTCACCTCCGAAGAAGAGGGAAGTCTTGCTCGCTTGACACGCGGCACCACCAGAGCTCGTCTCTGCGGAAAAGGAGAGACCAGGCCCGATGGACACGTGGAGCTCCCGGAGCTCATCACCGAGAAGGTAACGAGTTTTGAAGCGGTTTTGGATTCTGTACGCGTAGAAATATCAGTACGGAGAAGAAACCGACCTGAATTCAACAATGTTACCGCACCAAATGAACTAAAGATAAGATGTTAGGATTCAAAGACGATCTGAATAGGATTCTTATTCAGAATCCAATCAGAATAGGACTCTTCTCTTCCCGATTATAAATAGAACCCATAACCGTTGGCCGAAACCACGAACTTCTTTTCCAACTCCTAAGCCGATGACTTAGAGCCCTAGCCCTAACTCGCCGAGAAAGCCATCACCGGAGTTCAGGAAGGAAGATCGCCGGAAGAGAGCCCAACGATCTGAGAAGGACCCGAAGACCGAGAAGAGCGTAAGGTAGGTCTCCAATACCACCTTACGACATCATCGTGTTTTCTTTGCATCTGTTCTTCGATTCCTTTCGAACAGAAGCTTTCTCATGGGCAGATCACTTGTTGATCGGGTCGATCTAAAGACAAGGTCATCGCCACGTCCACATCTGATCCGAACACCCCTGTTCATCATAAAGCCATGCAAGAACACGTACAAACCAGTCTAATAAAACTGATCATAGGATAGCCTGCATATGCATCATCGCATCTAGTTTAAAGTTTGTGCATGGTATTGATTGTTATGAATCTTGTATGTGCGTGATCCTGTATAGAAGGACAAGCTCAGGGAGCTGTCTACGACGAGCTGCAACAACAAGGTTTCGAGATCCAAGAGCCACCAGAACCGCAAGAACAAGGCAAGTGCTCCTTGACCATATTGATCCTATGTTTTGGGAAAAACTGTTTTGTTTTACGAAAAGGTGTGTGTGCTGAGTCAAACATGATGGGAAACCCTTTTATAGGAGTTTACTAGTTTTGGTTAAACCACCCTTGTCGCCAGGGAAGTTTATGAGTCGGGTATGGTTTTTACCTTTATGCTTCGCTGAGTCCATGGGATTGGCAAGCGAGATAGAATGTGTCTAGCTAACTGCACTCATAATGATAATGAGAAAATTGATGTTGATAATGAACATGGATCAGAGGGAGATCTAGGCAAGCCTGGGTTTGTGAATGAGGTAGCATGAGATGGTGGTTTACTTGCCGTAGATCTAAGGACCGGTTCATGCATGCACATGCTAGGATAACAGTGCCACCACAAGGCCAAGTATGGGTGCGGCTTAGCTGAGTAATTAGGTAAGTTGCTAGAGTGCTATGGACTGTGGAAGGCGCGGGGAATGGGAGTCGAGTGAGGACTGCCCTTGGAACTGCATGGCACAAGAGGGGGCCCGTGGGTGGGAGAATTGGAGATTCTAGCCTGCTGGTAAAACCTTAGTGAGTCCATACATCTAGTAGCCCCTTTGTAAAGGCTATTTTGTGATCTCTTGGCCATACACCGACGGTTGTGTACTAGTATAATGGAGGTTCTGCAGTTGCCGACGGGTGACGAAATCACAAACTTGTGGGTAATGAGGTGCAAACTCTGCAGAGTTCTTAAAACTATCATGATAGCCGAGCTTACGGTCACGAGCGCCTGGCCAACTGCCATGATTAGTTGGGATGGTTATTGGTTATGGTTTGGTTATGGTTTGGTTTTTTTTGGGACTGTTGAGTCCGGGTGATAAGATGGGTTGCATGACTGTTGAGTCATGGCAACAAGGTTGGTCTCGGTGGGAGATGAAGTTGTTTTATGAGGTGAAATGGTAGCGAATACAGGATGGTAGCGAATACGAGGAGGTATTCGTGAGCGAGAATGAGGTTGATTGATGACTGGCTATGAACATAACGGAGGTATGATTGGTATTTTAATACATGCTGGGATTACATTCACTTAAAGAAAAGTCGCTGTTTTATCGTGCTTTTGATAAATAACTTTGCTTTTCTGCAAATGAGCCCTTTTTATACGTACCTTGCTATGAGCTTCATATCATATTTTCCCGCACTTGCTGAGTACATCATTGTACTCAAACTTGCATTATTATTTCACCATCAGCAGCAGGAGAAGACTACTATGAAGACCAAGTGGAGCATTAAGGCGTGTGATCTGTTCTCAACCTTGCCTGTGGGGATGGAATAGAGATGGAGCCATTGCTGCTTAGATTTGCTTCCGCATTAGTTAAATTGCTTCCGCATTAGTTAGAAGACTTTCTGCTGCATAGAAATAAGACTTCCGCTGTGAGCATGGGTCCAAGACTCATGAAACATTGTAATAAACTCTGTTATTCGTGGATATATACATTCTGAATTCAGTTTGTGGAACATGTGTGTATGTGTGATGAACATCCTGGGCACACATATGCATTAGTTCTCGGTTCCGTGGTTTTCCACAGAATTGAGGGCGTCACATTAAGGGTGGAGCCTCACGGGTGGCATGTAACCCGACTAGCTTTAGTATCCTCTACGACTCTTCATGTCGTTTGGGGTATTCGAGCAACGCCCTTCCCTGGCGTGCTACAGGCAAGTAGGGGAGACCCCGTCACGTGGTTAGTAATGTGAACATGTAGCTCAAGGCGTGTTTGGCTTGAGAACAACCGTGCGAGTGATGACGGATGGTTGTATGGAACTGTATTGGGCCGGGTTCAGTGTGCAGCTGAACCTGACGATTGTGTGGTTTAGTTGCAGGGAGTCTAACCACGGATCGGTAGACGAGTAGCATACATGTGCGAGAGACGTTTAGTGCCACTGAATTAACAAAGCCGGCTAAGTCTGGTATAGGTTTTCTTTGTGAGGAACGTAGGACCGGCATGAACTGGGTGACACTTTGACGTCACAGCCCACTAAATGATCAACATCATTATAAAATTTGAAAATTTTGATACAGGGCCATAAAACTTTGAATTAACTCCTTCTCTTAATCAGGATTTCCAAAATAAGAAAGCTTTCAACTTAAGTAAGACTAAGGACAGAGTCCTCTGTTTTCGGCTGAAATAATGCTGAAGTTGTACAGAGGTTAGAGGTCGAGTTCTTTCGATGTTGGGGTCATATGATACATTTCTGAAAGATTTGTAATATATTTAAAATTTTTCTATTGATGTCCAGAGGTGTTTCATCTCTTAACAAGTCAAAAATGCAGTAGAGTTGAAACTGTCCAGAAAACTGGGCAGAGCGAATACTCGCTGTAACTCTCTGTAAAATGAGCATAACTTCCTGCATCAAAATCCAAAAATAGAAAATGAGGTATATATGAAAATTTAATGAGATGGGTTACAATTTTGTAACAGAAAGTTTTGTGAAATTCTGTATGAAATTACCTGTAATTCTTGAATCAAATCAGTACCTCATGCAGAGAGGTGCTGGTCAATTCTCTCCAGAAATTCTGTCAACTTTGACATCTCATAACATACGAACAAAGACAGATCTGAGGCCAAACAAATACATTCTTGAAATCTATTGAAGTTAACTTTAACTTTAATGTTGAGCTCCTGAACTGGTTCTGCCTTTAGCAGGGTCTAAATCAGGTTAAAAGGGAAACTGGTCAAGGCTATCAGTTTGGGCAGCAGACCAGAAATCAAATTTGTTCTAAGTTTGATTTGTGTTTCCAGGTTTTATGAATTCAATGACATGTTTTATGTTATAACTCATTGATTTACTATTAAAATGAATATTTGATCTTTTTCAAATATGTTTCTACAGATGATAGAGGATAAATAACTGGAGAACGGATGGGTGGTATCCCACTGTTCTCAACGCAGCGGGTATCCGGAATTCTTGAAGCTGATGCTTCAATATTTTGGGTACGTGGAGACGCTGCGTCACCTCGCCAAGGAAGAAGGCGAGGAGGAGAACAAGAAATGGACTGTCCATGTCAATGTTCCAACAGGACCTACGCCACCGGGTTAGGCACCGTTCACTGTCACGGTGAAAGGGAGACAACCGGAAGAGATGTGGCAAGTGGCAGCCCGCGACACCATGTCGCGTTTCTTCCAGCTACACGTGAGAGCTATGGAGGGCACTCCATATGTGCTTGTCTCAGTGGATGGATGAGCTAATCACGTGTGGAGGGGGAGGTACTTTGCAGCAACTGATCCGAGTTGCCCAAGGTATATCCAGCGGGGCGAACCTCAGCCTCCATTTGACGGCTGGGAAGAACATAATGGACAGCCAAGCTGTCCATATGGATCATCTTGCCTTGGAGCTCAAGGAGAGCAGCAGCCGCCGTAACCATTTTGAGAGTGCCTACAGTCCACTCCGTAATGTGCTCCTTCCGTTGATCAAGCGACTGAATGAACAGCACAATCAGTTGCGTCGTCCAAGGAAGGCGAAGAAGAAAAGCCGTGTCGACATCACGGATTTGCAGCAGCTGGTCCAAGCTTTGACCCAGCAGAACGAGGTCCTTACTCAATAGCGTGATGATGGTATTGAGGAGGAGCAGAACTGGAGGAAGATTATAACCAGACCATGGACGAGGTGCATGCTTTGCAGGACCTCGTACCTCCGGTAGTGGACCTACCGATGGTAGGTGCAGTACCCGTGGTTTTAGGTATCCCGGTGATGTCAGAACCTGAACCAGGAGAGGAGGTCATGGACCCTGGGCCACCAGCAGAACTAGCGGAGGAGGAATACCCGCCGGAGGTCGAATTCTACTCTGAGTAGTTAGTTTACCGTTGCCGAGTAGGGCAGCGAGGGTGGTGTGTAATACATTTTTTAACAGTGACATATCGTGTAGACAGTAGTGTGTGTATATGTAGTGACAACATGAACACGACTTCTCGGAGGTCCGAGAATAATGTATCTTGTATGAAGTTTTTACTTTATCAATATATGTGAATGTTGTGCAATATTCTCAATGTGTCACTACAATACCTACTCTCTTCTCATGGATATTTAAGTACGACATGTGATGACCGTTGTTATTTTGAATTTCAGAATGACTCGTACTCGTGCCAACCCTGAGGTTGGAGGTTCAAGTCAGGGGGGAGACCTCCCAACAGCCTCCCGAGACATCCTCGGGACCACAGCAGCAGCAGCAACCACAACCACCACTACTGCCAACGGTCACATTGGCAGATATTGTTGCGGCCATGGCGGGCTCGCACCAGCAGCACACCGAATTGCTGCACGCTGATTGCCAATACGTCTCGACCAGAGAGGTGTCAAGACCGGGAAGAACGACAGCAAAGTTCTTACTCGGATTTTCTAGCAACGCATCCCCCGGTATTCTCAAGGGTGGATTAACCCATCGATGCGGACAACTGGCTCCGCACGATGGAAATGAAAATTGGGCTGCTCCAAGTTAGTGAGCAGCGGAAAACACAATTCACGGCCCAACAACTTAAGAGGTCCACAAGCGCTTGGTGGGCAAATTTTTGCGCCTCGCAACTCACCGAGCGAGTGCTGATCTGGACAGAATTTTGGATGGTCTTCAGGGCCTATCATATACCGTGGGTGTGATGAAGAGGAAGATGCAAGAATTCCTCCACCTACAGAAAGGGAACCGGAACGCGCTAGAGTATGCCAGGGTGTTCAATGATCTTGCGCTCTATGCTTCCTATCACGCCGATACGGATGAGAAGCAGCGGGACTACTTTTACCAGGGGCTAAATCGCGGCAGCCTCAATGACATGATTGATGCCTCGATTGTACAAGAGGACTCCGGCAAGGAGTTAGCGGCAGTGGAGAAGAAGCACAGTGTGCCTCATAGCAGCGGAGAGGGAGGTGGTCCTCTCCAAAAATATCGGATGGTGTATCGCTCACCATCGGGACAACGCTGGCAGCCACCGCAACGACTGATGCAGTATCGCAATCGGTCGTATTCACCACGGGCAATCTGACCAGCCTTACCAGCATCTCCGCCGCAGCAACAACAGCAGTAGCGGGAGATGCCGCGTGCGTTTGCACCTCAGCAGCGCATGCCGTGCTTTCATCCCCCAAGCACCGGCCAGCCATCAACCACATGATTCAAGTGCGGTTGCCAGGGGCATTTCGCCAACAACTGCCCTGAGAGGCAAGGCAGTGGAATGGTACCACCGTTTCCAGGGAGGAATCAGCCCCAGAATCCCATTAATGCGCGGCAGGCAAACCCTAAGCCCGGCACCGTCCACCAACTCGCAATAGAGGACGTGCCGGAGGGAGAACCCATTCTTGCGGGTATGTTACAACTCCACCAACATCTCGCCATAGTTTTATTTGATTCGGGTGCAAAGCATAATTTTAGTAGCCAAGCTTATATTGCTGAGAAAAGTTTGCAAATACTACCCACCAAAAGTCCATACTTGATTTCTTCACCTGGTGGGAAAATTTCAGCAAGAATGATGGTTCCAAAAGCGACATTATGCTTAGGGGGTAGAGTATACCCTACGTCTCTCATAGCTTTAGAGGGACAAAAGGTCAATGTCATCTTAGGGATGTCGTGGTTAACCCACCACGGCGCTGTTTTAGACACATTCTACGAGTCGTGCATTTGCATCCAGAGATGCACGAGTCTCATTCATTATTTCTGGACAGTCCAGAAATAAAACTTCCAACCGTATACCAATCCACCACCATCAGATTGGAAGATATTCCAGTAGTCCGTAAGTTTCCCGACGTATTCCCGGATGATTTACTGGGTATGCCGCCCGACCAGGAGGTGGAATTCAGGATGGAGCTTGCACCGGGAACCATGCCAATATCTTGAAGGCCGTACAAGATAGCGCCAAGGGAGTTGGCAGAATTGAAAACGCAGTTGACGGACCTGATGGAAAAGGGTTTATTAGGCCAAGCTCCTCGCCAAGGGGTTGTTCAGCATTATTCATAAAGAAGAAGGATGAAACGTTGTGGCTTTGCATGGACTATCCTCCACTAAACGCTGTGACTATCAAGAACAAGTACCCATTGCCACGGATCGACATGTTGTTTGATCAGTTGGTCAAAGCAAAGATCTTTTCCAAGATGGATTTAAGATCAGGGCACCATCAGATTAAAATACAGGCCGAGGATATTCCGAAGACAGCTTTCTCGACGAGGTACGGTGTAACACCCTAAAATTCATCACCATGCATTACATACATTTTTTCATGTAGAAAAGCATTGTAAAAGAACTAGAAATGGAGAAAGAATATAGAAATGGAGAAAGAACCTTAGAAATAGAGAAAGAACCATAGAAATGGAGAAAAGAACCATAGAAATGGAGAAAGAACCATAGAAATGGAGGAAGGAACCTTAGAAATGGAGAAAGAACCATAGAAATGGAGGAAGGAACCAAAGAAATGGAGGAAAAACCACATAAATGGATAAGGGAATATAGAAATGGAGAATGGGGCATAGAAATGGAGAAGGGCAATGTAGAAATGGATAATGGGACATAGAAATGGAGAGGGGAATGTAGAAATGGATAATGGGACATAGAAATGGGGAGGGGAATGTAGAAATTGAGAATGGGACATAGAAATGGAGAGAGGAATGTAGAAATGGAGCAAGTGACATAGAAATGGTGAGGAATGGGAAAAAGATAGCTGAAATGAGCCATTCCCAAATTTACCCCAAAATTTCTAAATTCCCCAATTCCCAAAAAGGAAAATTTTCCCCACATTTTGGGGATAGAATCCCCAAGGCTGCCGCACCACAAGAGATAAGTTTGTTAAGATCCGAAAAAATTGAATAGTACTCTTATTTGAGCTCCAATTGGAGTAGGACTCCTCTTTTTCCCCCATATAAATATAACCCCCACCCCCTGGCCGAAATCCTCTCTCTTTTGGTCGTCCCCCCCTGCTGACAATCCCCCTTCCTTGCTACCAAGTCGCCAAGTTTTCCCCCTTGCCAGAATTTGGCCGCCGTCGAGCCCCGTCACGCCTCGCCGTCGCCGGAGAAGAAGCCCGACGATCTGTCCTATCCTAATCTTCCATAGGAAATTCTCCGCTGCTGCCATTGCTAGGAGAAAATACCTGCCACAAGGAGGAAGAGAGGTAGGTTCCCATTACCCATCTTACGACGTCGCCGCTGTTTCTACGCATCCGTTTTCTTCTCGCCCTTCGAGCAGAAACTTTTACGTGTGGACAGATCGCGTTTTGATCGGTTTTTGACGGTGGAATTGATCTAGATCTTGAGTCAAGATCATCACCATGTCCACACTTAATCCCTACACCCTTGTCAATCATAAAACCCCATGAAAGCCCATTAAAACATGCAAGAACACGTACAAACTGGTTTAATAAAACAACATCATAGGATTTGCATTCATCTACCCCATTGCATCTTGAGTAAAGTTTGTGCATGATGATTGATTGTTGTGAATTTTGTATGTGCGTGATCGTGAGTAGAAGAAAAAGCTCAAGAGGCCATCTATGGGGAACTACAGCACAAAGACTTCGAGACGCTTGAACAACAAGAACCACGGGAGCAAGGCAAGTGCACTTGACCATATTGATCCCTTGTTTTGAAACTGTTTTGTTTGCGCAAACTCGTATGCTTGAGTCAACTTGATGGGACACTCTTTTATGGGAGTTTACTAGTTTTGTTAACCATCCTTGTCGCTGGGAAAGTTGATGAGTCGGGTATGGTCGTTTTTCCTTTTTGCTTCCCTTAATCTACGGGATACGGGAAGCTGAATTAAAACATGGTTAGCTACTGCACTCATATGAATAATGATGATGAGAACTTGATGATGATAATGAGCATGGAATCGGGGGAGATCTAGGCAAGCTTGGTTCGTGGATGTTGCTGAATGAGATGGTGGTTTACTTGCCGTAGATCTAAGGACTGGTTCATGCCAGCACATGCCAGGAAAACAGTGCAACCACAAGACCAAATAAGGGTGCGGCTTAGCTGACTAATTAGGTGTGCTGCTAGTTTGTTATGGACCGTGGATGGCGCAGAGAATGGGAGTCGAGAGGGACTGCCCTAGGAACTGCATGGAACAAGAGGGGGCCCGTGGGTGGGTGAATGGTGATTCGAGCCTGCCGGTGAAACCTCAGTGAGTCCATACATCTAGTAGCCCCTTTGTAAAGGCTATTTTCTGATCTCTTGGCCATACACCGACGGTTGTGTACTGGTATAATGGAGGTTCTGCAGTCGCCGACTGGTGACGAAATCACAAACTTGTGGGTAAAGTGGTGCCACCTCTGTAGAGTGTAAAACTATCATGATAGTCGTGCTTCCGGTCACAAGCACCTGGCCAACTCACATGATTAGAGGGAAAATTTGGGATGGTTATTCGGTATGATAATGGTATGGTCATTGGGATTGGTTTTGGGACTGTTTTGAGTCATGACAATGAGTTTGGTTTTGGCTATATGAATATGAGATGGTTATGAATATTTATGATTATGAGATGAACTTGAGAAAGATTAATGGCTGGATGAGACTTGATAAATGATGAATTATGGTGAGAGAATGTTGCTGAATTACTTAATTATGATGGGATAAATTTTACCTAGAAATAGTTGCTGTTTTTATCATGTTTGTTAAATAAAATTTGCTTGCTGCAATGAGACTTTTATTCCATACCTTGTTGTAAGCTACATGTCATACTTTTCCCGCACGTGCTGAGTACGACATGTACTCACCCTGGCATTCCTACATATACATCAGCTACAATAGAAGAATACTTCGAGGAAAATGTGGAGTACTAGGCGTGCGCACTACCGTCAACATGCCTGTGGAGTTGAAGTTGGAGCCTGCTGTTTTAGTCACTTTCCACTATCGTTTAGAGTCTTCCGCTGCAAGAATAAGTTAGATACTCATGAGTGAGACATTGAGTCATTGTAATAAATTAGTTAAACACTATTTATTTGTGGTTATATTCTGAATTCAGTTTGTGGATTACATGTGTATGTGTGAAGAACATCTTGGGCACACATGTGCATTCACTTGGTTCTATTTTCGGAACCGGGTGTCACATATTGGTATCAGAGCCAGGTTGACCGTAGGACGCAAGCTAGGTAGAATGGACACTCTAAAACACATAGGCACACCCCTATAAACTGTTGTTTTCGAAAATTGCTTGCTGCTGCACTTTACTTGTCAATTCAGCCACCGCAAAGTGCTATTTTCAGCCTCTCTTTTCTCTTCTTTTGGACAGCAACACTTTTGCTTTCTTGCTTCATAGCTTCTGAAGTTTTGGAGTTATTTCTTCCTTCTCTAAAGTTTCTCATGTCTTATTTAAAGATTCCGGTGATTAGGATCACAGCATGCATAAGGACTCGTCCACCACCACGTGGGAGTGCACTTAACCCCATTGAGGTGTCCGATGGACCATATTGGGAAGAGGTGAAGATGGAACCTCATGATGAAGATTAAGTCAATAGTTCTATGCATGAGGAAGAAAACCTGGAAGAGGTGGAACCATTCAAAGATGACATGGAGGATAATCCACAAGAACGGCATTGGTACACCCCGCAGGAGGAGTTTCACGCGGGCTTACACCCCGTGGAGCCTCGTGAAGCTATGTCGGAAGGAGATGAATCCGGACAGGAGCCACCCCTTGCTGAGGCCGAGAATGAAGGTGATGAACGGGCCAACCGTTCAGTTCAAGAATTCCGGTCCGACGGAATGGAAGGAGGACACATATCCAGGGAGCTCAAAGAATTTCTGGATTGCTGCAACTTATACCCGGAATATCTTCTCAAGAAAGTCCCTTGTCTCGGACATGAAGAGTGGAAGGCTGAAGTAACCATCCTATCTAATGGTAGGGTTGTCACCCGGCACTTCGCACCCACATTGAGAGCTACAAGGGCAGAAGCTATCAATGATGCTGCATGGGATGCACTCACCGGACTGTGCTACACCTTCTGTGAGCAGCTTGAGGACACCACTTTTGAGCTGCACCCGTATCGGAAGAGTGGTACAAGGGAGATCATGGGACCCCATGTAACAGATCTTTCCAACCCACAAGCTGCTGATAAGTCTCAGAGGTTGCTCGTGGAATTAGGAAACCGATGTGCAAGCGCACATGAAGAGATCCGTTACTTCCGCAAGAAGCTGTACTTGCTGGAAAACAGGAGGAGACTCGTGTCAACACGGGAGCAAATGGAGCACCAGCATCATCTAACCCTACATGGACTGCTGACTCACCATGGCGTGCGCCCATGTATGGACCACCCCCATCACACGGCGAGAACAGCACCGGTTCTCACGATTAAGTTTAGTTTCCATTGAATAAAGCTGTAATAGGAATGTTAAGATCGTTGTAGCTTGAATAGGAATGGTGTGCTGAACTTTTGTGATGACTGCTTGGTTTGTGTGCTGATGTGAGTTGTGGGACGCTTCGGCGAATGTCCATATCCACACATAGTAAAGAGATGTGACATACTTCGTCACGTGTTCACATTCTCATATAGGCTGAAATTAATAAATGAAGTTGCTTAGTTCATACACCTTGATGCATATAGTTGGGAAATCACTTCTTTCAATTCTGAATTCTATTCCGAGGGTAAGCATTAAAATAAGGGGGTAGACTTTCTCGCCAACCTTATCATCTTTGATTCCCAAGGGATTGACATAATACTTGGAATGGACTGGTTAAGAAAGCACAATGGAGTGATTCAATGTGCTCAGAGGATCGTGCAGTTGACAAGTGAGCATGGTACTCGTATTGAGTTCAAGGCAGCCCAACCTACAACGGAGAAAGCAGTGCTGAACCACGTCGAAGAAGCAACATTGGTCAGCATTCCGGTGGTTCAAGAATATTCATATGTGCTCCCGGAAGAACTCCAAGGAATGCCACCTGACCGGGACATTGAATTTTCCATTGATTTAGTACCCGGAACTGCACCTATAGCGAAGTTGCTGTATAGGGTGCCCGCTAATGAACTAGTGGAGCTCAAGAAGCAAATTCAGGAGCAGCTAGAAAAGGGTTTTATATGCCCAAGCTCGTCGCTATGGGAGCCCCCGTGCTCTTCGTAGACAAGAAGGGTGGGACCCAAAGGATGTGTGTGGATTATAGGTCGCTCAATGAGGTGACGATCAAGAATAAATACCCGCTGCCCCGTATAGAGGACCTGTTCGACCAAATGAAAGGTGCCCAAATTTTGTCCAAGATTGATCTTCGATTGGGATATTTTCAGCTGAAGATTAAGCCCTCCGACATACCCAAGACTGCATTTCGAACACGGTATGGTTCGTATGAATATACCGTTATGTCTTTTGGGTTAACGAATGCACCCACATACTTTATGTACCTCATGAATAAGGTCTTAATGAAGTACTTGGATAAGTTCGTCATTGTTTTCATCAACTATATCATGGTGTATTCGAGAAGCGAGGAAGAACACGAAGAACACTTGAGGTTAACATTGCAGAAACTGCGAGAGAATCAATTGTATGCTAAGTTCAGCAAGTGTCAATTTTGGCTAAAGGAGATATCGTTCCTAGGCCACATCATCTCCGAGGGAGGAGTATCGGTTGATCCCGGAAAAGTGGGAGATGTTCTGAAGTGGAACCAACCTCAGAATGTGAGAGATATTCGGAGTTTCCTTGGGATGGCTGGATACTACCGTCGGTTCATCAAGGATTTCTCCAAAATACCGAAGCCTATGAATGAATTGCTAATGAAAGGGAAAGCATTTCAGTGGACACCAGCGTGTCAAGAAAGCTTTGAGGAGCTAAAGAAGAGATTAACCACGGCGCCGGTTTTGGTATTGTCAGACGTGAGCAAGAGCTTCGACATATATTGTGACGCATCAACACAAGGGCTTGGATGTGTGCTCATGCAAGAAGGACAAGTGGTAGCCGATGCATCAAGACAACTAAAGAAACACGAGCTGAATTACCCCACACATGACATGGAACTTGCAGCCGTGGTACATGCCTTGAAGATTTGGAGGCATTATATCCTTGGCCACTGATGTGAGATCTATACGGATCACAAAAGCCTCAAGTATATATTCACGCAAACGGATCTGAATTTGAGGCAACGTCGATTGTTGGGACTCATCAAGGATTATGATGTTGGAATCAACTATCACCCCGGGAAGGCCAATGTAGTAGCTGATACGTTGAGCCAAAAGGGAGCATGTCACCAACTTACGGTTCGGGAGCTGCCACCCGAGCTGTGCAAGGAGTTCGAATGGTTGCATCTTGGGTTCTTGAACGAGATGGAGGTGATAGAACTGAACTCATCGCTGGAACAAGAGATACGAGATGGCCAAGCAATGGATGAGGAAATCAAGGAAAGAATCCGACAAGGCATAGAAAAGGATTTCAAGGAAGACAAGAAAGGCACGCTTTGGATAGGGAAAAGGATGTGTGTGCCTAACGTGAAGCACATCCGTGACACGAAAATGTACATGGACCTGAAAACTTTCTATTGGTAGGATGGTATGAAAAGGGACATAGCTGAATATGTTGCCTTATGCGACACGTGCCAACAAGTAAAGGCTAAAGATCAAAGATCCGCTGGGTTGTTGCATCCATTGAAAGTGCCCGAGTGGAAGTGGGAAGACATCAGCATGGATTTCATAGTCGGACTGCCACGTACTCAGTCGGGTTACAACTCTACTTGGATTATTGTGGACCGGTTGATGAAAACAGCCCATTTCCTTCCTGTTAGAACCAAGTACACCATCGCACAACTAGCCGAGCTGTATATGGAGCAAATCGTGTGTCGCCATGGAGTTCCGAAGAGGATAGTTTTAGGTCGGAGTTCTCAATTTACCTCTAGGTTCTGGAAGAAGCTGCATGAAGTCATGGGTACACGACTGAATTTCAGCTCCGCTTATCACCCGCAAACCGACGGGCAAACTGAGAGGACAAACCAAACTTTGGAAGACATGCTGAGAGCTTGCGCCTTGAAATATGGGCGTAGTTGGGATAGAAACCTGCCGTATGCTGTATTATTATACAACAACAGCTATCAAGCCAGCTTGAAGATGTCACCTTTCGAAGCATTGTATGGTAGACGGTGTAGAACGCTGCTGTTCTGGAATGAGACAGGAGAGAGCCAAGTGTTTGGACCCGAAGTGCTGCAAGACACCGAGAAGCAAGTCCAAACGATACAAGAAAACTTGAAGGCTGCTCAGTCACGACAAAAAGGTTATGCGGACAATAGGCGAAGAAGATTGACCATCTAAGTGGGAGACTTCGTGTATCTTAAGGTATCGCCTATCCAAGGCCAACGACGGTTCAACGTCAAAGGCAAGTTAGCACCTCGCTATATCGGGCCATTCAAGATTTTGGGCAAGCGAGGAGAAGTAGCCTATCAACTAGAGCTGCAAACACACCTCTCCGACGTGCACGACGTATTTCACGTATCCCAACTCAAGAAGTGCTTAAGAGTACCGGAAGAACAAGTACCGATGGATGAGCTTGAACTTCAAGAGGATCTGACCTACGTGGAACACCCCATCAAAATTTTGGATGTGAAGGAAGGAGTCACGAGAAATAAATTAATCCTTTGGTGCAAGGTACAATGGAGCCATCACACGGAAGCCGAAACTACATGGGAGCCTGAGGAAGATCTAAAGGCAGAATTCCCTCATCTCCACTCTATCGAATCTCGAGGGCGAGATTCAGTTTAAGGGGCGTAGGTTTGTAACACCCTCAAATTCATCACCATGCATTGCATACATTTTTTCATGTAGAAAAGCATTGTAAAAGAACTAGAAATGGAGAAAGAACCTTAGAAATGGAGAAAGAACCATAGAAATGGAGAAAAGAACCATACAAATGGAGAAAGAACCATAGAAATGGAGGAAGGAACCATAGAAATGGTGGAAGGCATCCTATACGGCCTCTTCGCTATAGGTGCAGTTCCGGGTACTAAATCAATGGCGAATTCAATGTCCCCGTCAGGTGGTATACCTGGAAGTTCTTCTGGGAACACATCTGAATATCCTCGAACCACCAGAATGCTTTCCAAAGTCACTTCTTCGATGTGGTTCAGCACTGCCTTCTCGGTTGCAGGTTGGGCCGCCTCAAACTCAATACGAGTACCGTGCTCACTTGTTAACTGCACGACCCTCTGAGCACATTGAATCACTTAGTTGTGCTTTCTTAACCAATCCATTCCATGTATTATGTCAGTCCCTTGGGAATCCAAGACAATAAGGTTGGCAAGAAAGTCTACCCCCTTATTTTAAGACTTATTTTCAGACATACTATATTAGTCCTCATCTCTCCACCGGGAGAATTAACCAACATAGTTTGTTTCATGTGAGATATGGCAGGTTACACTTGGAAACATACTTGGATGAGATGTATGAATGCGATGCTCCGGAATAAAATTAAACAGTGGATGGGTTGGAGTTGGCGAGAAACATACCAATCACGACATCCTCAGCTTGTTGTGCTTCCTCAGCAGAGACGTGATTCACATTGCCACGAGCATAGTTCTCCTGTCCACGGTTACCTTGCATAGCTCCTCCATTCGGCCGTGGGTTCTTCTTAAGTGCGTTGCTCGGCTGTCCAAGGCCTTTCTTCGGGCACTGACTTGCAAAGTGTCCCGCCTCTCCGCATGAAAACATGCCTTGTTGCCCATAACAGCAGGAATGTTGGGGCGAGGCTGGTTTTGAGCATAGACGCCCATGTTGGGACGCGGCGCAGGAGTCATAGGCATACAAGGTGCTTGCATAACATGACGTTGCTGCGGTGGCTGATTAGAGCGAGGTGGATTTGCAGGGCGGGAAGTAGAATTGGACGAGCCATAATGTGGTGCAGCTGGTGGCATAAAACAGGGACGTACATTACTTCCTTGTGGCTGTCCTTGATACGGCATCTTCCTCTTGCCTTCTTGTTCAATCTCGCAGATCTTGCTCTCCACCACAATAGCTTTGTCTACGAGCTTTTGGAAGTTTGCATAATCATTGTTGAACAGCTGAACTTGGATTCCATTGTTCAATCCTCTCATGAACAAGTACTGCTTCCTGTGATCCGAGTTGACATCTTCTGGAGCATACCTCGACAGCTGCATGAACTTGTTGAGGTACTCATTCACGCTTTTCCTTGCTTGATGGAGACCTTCAAACTCTTGCCTTTTAAGCATCATGACTCCTGCAGGTACATAGTGAGAGCGGGAACTCTCCTTGAATTCAGCCCAAGTGATTGTCTCTTGATTGACATGAGCATTGCAAAGAGCGTCCCACCAATCAGCGGATGCTCCCATAAGTTGGTGTGATGCAAAGAGAATCTTCCTCCGATCACTACATTGAACAATAGCAAACTTCTTTTTCATAGACTTCAGCCAATCATCAGCCTCCATAAGATCATTGGCTTGTGCAAAAGTAGGTGGCCTAGTCCTCATGAACTCTCCCAATCTGTTGTGGGCCGGCGGTGGTGACGGTGATGGCGGTGGGGGTGCGGGAATGGGGTTAGGATTGTTGTTGTCATTGGCCTGCAGCTGTCCCAACGTTTGTATCATAGTTTGCATGAGCTGGTTCTGCATAGCCATCAACTGTTCAAGGTTGCTTGCATCAGCCCCGGGGTTGGCATTTTCAGGAACTTCAACATTGCCATCCTCCTGTGGTTGAGCGTTCCTTCATTGACGGTTGGAATTTTCCCTCACCATCTGTATGTGAGAGAGAGAGAGAGAGAGTAGAGTAGGAAATAAAGATTTAGAATGATCCCCCAACTATATGCATCGAGTTGTATGAACTAAGCAACTTCTTTTATTAATTTCAGCTTATATGAGGATAAGAACAAATGCCAAAGCATCTCACATCTCTCCACTATGTGTGGATATGGACATAGCCAAAGCGTCCCACAACTCACACCAGCACACAATCACAAGCAATCATCATAAAAATTTCTGCACACCACTCTTATTTTACCTACTGTGATCTAAACGTTCCTATTACAGCTTATTCAATGGGAAACCTAACTTAATCGTGAAAACCAGTGCTGTTCTCGCCGTGTGACGGGGGTGGTCCATACATGGGCGCACGCCATGGTGAGTCGGCAGTCTATGTAGGGATAGATACGCTGGTTCTCCATTTGCTCCCACGTTGGCACGAGTCTCCTTCTGTTATTCCAACAAGTTCAGCTTCTTGCGGAGATAACAGATCTCTCCTTGTGCGCTTGCGTAGCGGTTTCCTAACTCCAGGAGCAACGTCTGAGACTTATCAGCAGCTTGTTGGTTGGAAAGAGCTTCTCCATGGGGTCCAATGATCTCCCTTGTACCACTCTTCTAACATGGGTGCAGACCAAAAGCAGTGCTCTCAAGCTGCTCACGGAATGTGTAGCACAGTCCGGTGAGTACATCCCATGCAGCATCATCGATAGATTCTGCCCTTGTAGCTCTCCATGTGGGTGTGAAGAGCCGTGTGACAACCCTACCGTTAGATAGGATGGTTACCTCAGCCATTCACTCTTCATGTCCGAGACGAGGGACTTTCTTATGAAGATATTCCGGGTATAGGCTGCAGCAATCCAGGAACTCTTAAAGCTACTTGGATATGTGTCCTTCTTCCATCCTGTCGGACCGGAATTCTTGAACTGAACGGTTGGACCGTTCATAAGCTTAATTATCGGCCTCAGCAGGGGGTGGCTCCTCTTCGGATCCATCTTCTTCCGACATAGCTTCATGAGGCTTCGCTGGTTGTAAGCCCGCATGAAACTCCTCCTGTGGTGCGTACCAATGCTGCTCTTGTGGATCATCTTCCATGTCTTCTTCGATCGGTTGCACCTCTTCCGGATCCTCTTCCTCATGCATAGAGCTTCTGACTTCATCTTCCTCATGAGGTTCCATCTTCACCTCCTCCCAATACGGTCCATCGGACACCTCAATGGGGTTAAGTGCACTCCCATGTGGCGGTGGACATGTCCTTATGTGTGCTGTGCATCTATAAATAAGACATGAGAAACTTTAGAGAAGAAATAAATAACTCCAAAACTTTAGAATCTATGAAGCAAGAGAACAGAAAAGTGTGGCTGTCCACAAGAAAAGAAGAAAAGAGGGGTTGAAAATAACACTTTGCGGTGCCTGAATTGACAAGTAAAGTGCAGCAGCAAGAAATTTTCGAAAATAGCAGTTTAGAGCGGTGTTCCTATGTGTTTTAGAGTGTCCATTCTATCCAGGCTTGCGCCCTGTGGTCAACGTGGCTCTGATACCAATTTGTATCACCCGGTTCCGAAAATGAACCAAGTGAATGCATATGTGTGCCCAGGTAGTTCATCACAAATACACATGTATTCCATAAACTGAATTCAGAATATAACCACGTACACATAGTGTTAAGTACTTTATTACAATGACTCAATGTCCCAGTCATTAATATCTAACTTATTCTTGCAGCGGAAGACTCTAAGCGACAGCAGAAAATGACTAAAACAGCAGGCTCCAACTTCAACTCCATAGGCATGTTGACGGTAGTGTGCACGCCTAGTACTCCACATGTTCCTCGAAGTACTCTTCTCCTGTAGCTGATGTATATGTGGAAATGCAAGGGTGAGTACATGTCGTACTTAGCAAGTGCGGGAAAAGTATGACATGTAGCTTACAACAAGGCAGGAAATAAAGAGGTTCATTGCAGCAAGCAAATTTTACAAACACGGTAAAAACAGCAACTATTTCTAGGTGAGTTTAATCCCATCACAACCAAGTAATTCAGCAACATTCCTTCATCATAATTCAACATTTATCAAATCTAAACCAGCCATTAATCTTTCTCAAGTCCACATCATACTCATAATTATTCATAACCATCTCACTTTCATATAACCGAAGCCAAATTCAAACAGTCCCAAAAACCAATCCCAATGACCATACCCAAATAAAAATCCCAAGTTTTGCCTCTAATCATGGAAGTTGGCCAGGTGCTTGTGACCGGAAGCAGGACTATTATGATAGTTTTACACTCTGTAGAGGTGGCACCACTTTACCGACAAGTTTGTGATTTCATCACCCGTCGGCGACTAGAGAAAACCTCCATCATACCAGTAAACAACCATCAGTGTATGGCCAAGGGATCACAAAATAGCCTTTACAAAGGGGCTACTAGGATGTACGGACCCACTGAGGTTTCACCGGCAGGCTCGAATCTCCATTCTCCCACCCACGGGCCCCCTCGTGTGCCATGCAGTTTCCAGGGCAGTCCTCCTCGACTCCCATTCCCAGCGCCATCCAATGGTCCATAACAAGCTAGCAACACGCCTAATTAGTCAGCTAAGCCGCACCCATATTTGGCCTTGTGGTGGCACTGTTTTCCTGGCATGTTCTTGCATGAACCGGTCCTTAGATCTACGGAAAGTAAACCACCATCTCATTCAGCAACATCAACGAAGCAAGCTTGCCTAGATCTCCCCGATTCCATGCTCATCAACATCATCAAGTTCTCATCATCTTTAATATCATGAGTGCAGTAGCTAACGAGTTTTATTTCAGCTTCCCTTATCCTGTGCGTAGAGCGAAGCAAAAAAGGAAAAACGACCATACCCGACTCATTAACTTTTCCGGCGACAAGGATGGTTAACAATACTAGTAAACTCCTATAAAATGGTGTCCCATCAAGTTGACACAAGCATACGAGTTTTCACAAGCAAAACAGTTTCGAAAACATAGGATCAATATGGTCAAGGGGCATTTGTGAGGGGACCACCCCGTGGTTCACCCACTCCGGGATCGCATAGGGTGGTGCCGTGCGATGCGACACCCAACAGCACACAAGAAAAGATTAAGAACAACATACAAACTTTTTATTTGATATAAAAACAGCGGAAGTCTTTTACAAAATTACTGTACAGCGGAAGTATTATACATACTACACTTTTCTACTAACTAGGCAAAAAGTGTATCCGTCCAGCCTGGGGACGCTACACACTAGCAGCACTCAAACAAAGATCACGGCGGCATGTAGGACTCCAGCTCGTCCGTGTACCCCGACGGGGGCACCGCCTCGTCCTCGGACCCCTCCTCATAGCTCTCACCTGCACACAGCTCAAATATTGCAACCGTGAGCATGATGGCTCAGCAAGGCACAGCCGACAACCCTAATCATGAAACTCTACATGCAGGGATTAGTAATATGGCATAAAGACATTGCAATAAAGACACGCCTACATGTTAATCCTTACTTTTAGTTTTATAGCAGCAGTTTAATGATCCTTAGGCAGCCTTCACATTGGAAGTCCACAATCAAACAAGAAACGCTTTCCTCCAATGTGGTGATGCGCAAAGTGGAAGATAAACTTAATTAGCTCTACGTCTACAGCAGACATGGTTTCAAAATATTAATAGTTCATCACAGCATAATATCATTCATCTGGCTTCTTTCACTTCTTACTACGTATAGAACAGTGTACAAGCGGTACTCAAATAACTGCGAGGGCCGGTGATTGCAATCAGGAGACACCCGGACAACACGTCACATACACCCACTTTCATAAGTGTGATGCCACCCACCTTCCTACTCTGTTGTATGCAACAACCTTTCAAAGGAAACCCAAATGCCAAACCGGTCCATCCGTAATGGGCAGGAGGTCCCCGCGTGGAGCGTGACTGTGCCCACCAGCAAATTTACACCTTGCTACCCTCAACCCACTCCTATAAAACGGTTGGGTAAGCCTCGGCACCCAGGTTAACCAATTACATCGGTTTCCTGCTTATGTCAGTATGTCATCCGGTACTGTTTGATACTTGTTCAGCAGGCCCGCGCACGACTCGGTCCTCAATCGACACCAACAGGGCTACGCATGTGAGACCTCCACTCACTGCATCCTACCCCCCCCTGCTGGGTCTCAGTTTCACAACTCTTAAGCCATTCTCTATTCCTTTCCATACCGTGTGATAAAACCTTACCTCGCGAGTAGATTCCAACTATTCGACTTCTACCGAGATCCTAATCACATTAGCAGGGCATTCTCTACTCGTCGAGTCTGTAAACTACCCAACCCTTCATAAGATTTATAGTCATGCAAGTGGGGTTTCAAACACCTTAACTCTAATGCAACCATTTCAACCTAGACTTAAGTGATATAAATGAAAAGCTTTGTAAAAGGCTTAAATGCAAACCGGGGCTTGCCTGGTTGCGAGTCAAAAGAGAAGTTAGCGTCAGGTGGGAGGACGTCCAACGGCTCCGGGGTGTCCTCAACTTGGGTTACTATATGAGATGTAGCAAAATATATGTATAAGTGCTAATGAAATATAAGAAGTAAACTTCTACTCATAGCTACTGCTATTTAGGCTCCTTAATTGGCTTTGGGATTTTTCCAGTGGATACTAGACTCTCTAAGGATGATCTGAGCAAAATTTTGAGAAATTTCATTGCACCTTGTGGTCTCCAAAATTCCCACAAATACAAGACTTCTCTGAATTTTAGGCCAAAATCTGGAGTCTTAACATGTCTAACAGTGGAAGATCTAATTAGGGTAAGTCTCCATGGTTCTAACAAAATTTGTTTCACCATTTTTGGAGCTACCAACAGGGAGATATGGGTTTTTCAAGTTTGGGTAAAATCTGAAAATGTCTCTGTTTATTTTTCCATTTTTCAGAGACATAAAGGATTAACACCACAATTGGCCAAGCAAATTAGGTCCAATGCCTCTGAAGTTTTTACCGGAGTTCAAGGATTTTTGGGAAAATGTCCTGTCCAAATTTGGGAATTTTTCAATAAACAGAACCCCTGCGAAAATTCCTACAAAATTTTATTTTAATGAATTAATGAGACAAATCCAGAGATTTTCATAACCATTGGGCTGCACCCGTGGAGAGTACTCTCTGAGAGAAACTCAACAAAATTTGTTTGACAATTTTTGGACATTCCTACACAAAGTTATGGCTCATCAAAGTTTGTACTGAAATAAGAAAATCCTGGAAATGTTTAAACGCTATGGGCGGGCCCCACACGTCAGCACCTTCTTTCACCTCGCGCCAAATAGAGGACCCGGCGGCGCCCTCCGGCGAGGATGGCCGGAAATGCCTTCCCGGCCACCTCCCGACTCCATAGTCGCCCCCCCCCCCCCATTTTCCGACCCTCTGAACACGATGGTGGTGTCGCCGGCGGCCGAAACTCGCCGGAAATACGCGCGCACCAGTCACAGCGTTTGCTAGGGCTCCGGTGAGGTCGGGATGCTTCATTTCTCCACCAAACGATCGACTCTCAGGCTCTAGAGCACCAGGGGATCATGGAGAAGCTAGAACGGGCTACCCAACTCGATGAAACGGCCGGCAAACTAGGGTTCAACAGTGAGCCGAGGTGGTTTCCAATGGCGGCACGGAAATCGGCTAGAACATGGAAAATTCTTGATGGTTTTCCTCGGTTCTTCTTCGAGGATGGGCGATAGGGAGTGTAGAAGCTATGTGCATGACAGCTCGAGGTTTGGTTGATTGTGTAACCCAAATTTGAGTTTAAACCGAGATCTACTCTTCTACACTAGGGTTCGGGAAAGAGTGAAATTCAAGCTACCCCATGGATCATTTGCAAAACGGCTTGCAGCTACACCATCTAGGACTACCCACGCACCTTACTTGTGCAGGAAGCTGGAGGAGAGGTTGGCTGGATGGGGCTGTAGACGGTGAGTCGAAATGGTGATGTCCGGTACACCTCAAAGCTTTGGCGCCAACTCTTGATTTGTGAGCAGCTCTGAGCGGTAAACTTTGGAGGGGATACGGGAGGTGCTAGGGCAGGTCGAGGCACTACTCTTTGCTGTTTGGAGCTTGATCAAAAGGAGCTCGAGTGGCTAAGGCTAGCAAGAACAGAGGCAGCATGGCACGGGTTCGTGTTCGCGGGAGAAAGAACAGCCTGAGCGAGCTGAGTGAAAAGATTGTCGGTTGCTCGGTGTATGCACGATAAGAATGCGTAGGCGATCAAAGAAGCAGGAGCTCGCACGGTGAAGGTCATTGGGGCAGGTCGCAGCCGGCGCTGGCGGCGTTTGGTGATCATCCAAAGGGAAACAGCGGCGGTTTGCATCTGTGTAGCTGACTAGTGGGCTCCACCTTTTTATTTCTTATCCAATTTTTTCCCACTGATCTTTTCACCACAGCTACTCAAAATTGAATGCTTTGCTTCACCTCAAAGTCATGGTTTGAAAATTTGAATTCCAACTGATTTGAATTATAGTGTGGAATTTAAATTGAGTTTGGTTATTTGAATTTGAAATTGAATTTGAATGATTCATTTGCATTGTTCCAAAAACATAGCAAACCAACACAATTATTTCTGAATTTTGGCATGGCTGCTAATTCAAATGTGGAGAACAGATTTGTGGAACCAAATTTGCAAATTGAGGAAGTTGGGATTTGAAACTGAAATTTAAATTCAGATTCGAGGGCTTCCTCTTTTAATCCCAAACAAATACTAGAACCCCTCCAAATGAGCTGAAATTTGGAAGGTTGAATATTTGAAATATGAATACCCAAGTTATGAATTTAGATCTCCATGTTGGAAAGTTTTGGGAAGTTTGAGTCCTTACTTTGAACTCACACCGTTAAAATTCAAAGTTTTAATTCCCCTCGTTTTTCCTAAGTGTAAAGGTGCTGAAATATTTGTTAGCACTTTTGGATTTTACAACTTGCCTTCCTCCCGTGGCTCGTGTTGCTCAAGCGTCTTGAAGTCTTGGTGCTGTAGCTCCTCGTAGACAGCCTCTTGAGCTTATCCTTCTACCCACGACCACGCACATACAAAATTTACAGCAATCAATTATCATGCACAAACTTTACTCAAGATGCAATGAGGTGAATGAAACCAACTCCTATGGTGCGGTTTTATAAAACCAGTTTATACTCGTTCTTGAATGTTTTAGTAGGCTTCCATGGGGTTTAATGGTGATCAAAGTTGCTGGGATCAAGTGTGGACGTGGTGATGATCTTGACACAAGGTGTAGATCAATTCCACCGTCAAAATTGACCAAAACATGGTCTGTCCACACGCAGAAGTTTCTACTCGAAGGGGGCGAAGAAAACGGGTGCCAAGAAACAGAGGGGACGTCGTAAGAGGGGTAACGAAGACCTACCTCACTTCTTTCTTGCGGCAGGGCCTAACTCCTAGCAATGGCAGCAGAGGAGGATTTTCCGTGGAGAATTATGGGCTGCGGGTAGGGCAGAACGTCGGGGGCTTCTTCTCCGGCAACGGTGAGGCGTGACGGGGCTCGACGGCGGCCAAATTCCGGCAACGGGTGAAGTCGGTGACTTGGCAGGAGGGGGGGCGTCTGGCAGCAGGGGGGCGTCGGCCAAAAAGAAATATGGGTGGGCGGCTAGGGGGGAGTTATATTTATAAGGGGGAACAAAAGAGTCCTAGAGGTGGGGGACAAAATTGTCCTAGAGGTGGGGGACTAGGGTCCCCCCCTAATGAGCTGTGGCCAATTTGGGGGGAAAATCCCCCCAAATGTGGGGGAAATTCCCCCTCGGGGAATTTTGGAGAACTTGGGGAAAATCAGGAAAATTGGGAAAAATTTGGGAAATTAGAGGAGAGGGGAATTTGGGGAAAATTTTGGGGTGGCCCAATTTGGCTATTTTATTTATTTTTTAAATGCTTTTCTATATGAATAATGTATGCAATGCATGGTAGTGAAATTGAGGGTGTTACAGGCGGGTTAGCATGGCCGATCAACGTAGCCGAAGGTGTCCCGAGGCCGCCGCACGTCGTCGGCATGTTTCCGACCACCGATAGCTAGCGCTGACCTCATAAATGGATTCCCCGACCCTCAAAACCCCCAGGCGGCAAGTCTCCGGCCGGGAACGTGCAACCGGTGAGGTCGCCGCGACTGTCCGGCGAGGGCACCACGCGCGTGCGAGAGGGAGGTGGGAGGAGGAAGAAAGGTGGGGCTGGCCCACCGGTCAGTGAGGGAAATTTAAAACTGGGATTTGCTTTGGCTCAGGATCCGGTGCTGCTACACATCTGAAAACCCTAGCCCGTGTGTTCTCGAATCCTATTGGCTGCATTTTAAAACCGTGGGCCCAAGTCAATTTCCAATAGGAATTTAATTCTAGACTTTGCTACAACTTTAGAAATTCATAACTTGGTGTAGGAAACTCCATATTGGGTGATTCAAATTGGGTTAGATTCAGATTACAAAGATATATCCAAATATGAACCCCAAATTGTATGAAAAACAATAATTAATTATGGGTAATTCTTTTACAATTTTCTGTAAAAGAATTATTGAGGGATTTTGGTTCATCCAAAAATATCCAAATTGTGCCAAAATACTCTATAGGATATTATAGACTTACTAGCAAATTTTCAGCGCATTTGGAGTTGATTTGAGTAGGAATTTGCTGAGTGCAATCTGCTGTACTCTAAATTGTTCAGAAACCTTTTCAGAAAAAGTATTCACATTGTAAAATCAGTTCTGGGCAATTAATAGATCCAAAAATTATAGGAAAATTCAGGCATGCTCTAGGAGCTATACTTGAAATTGTAGTTCACTTGATTGTGCATGAAAATGCACATTACTTGAGAATTAATTATTTTGAGCATAACTGCTTAAGGAATTATTTTGGAGAAACTACTTAAGTAAAAGTCCTGAATTTCGGATCAAAATACTTTCATGTGACCAGGAACTCACATGCAAATTTTCAGCTCAAGTTAAGCCTTAGGTCTTCTTGTCCTGGTTCTCCATGTTATGTATGTGAGAATAAAATAGGGAGTATTGAGGAATTTAGAAGGGACACAATTTCCATCCACTTTAGCTGCAATTTGGCAATCTAAGTACCTTTGTAGTGTATGACTTCCTGTAAAAATTTCGAAGTCATTGGAGATCAGTATCTTCAGCTACATTCAAATCATTTGAGCTCATCTCTTATGACTATTAAGAACTTAGCTATAGTTATAACTAAACTCCTATGGCAAATTTAGTTAAACCTTGATTTATTTGCACAACAGAGGCAAAAAAGCCATTATTAGCACTCCCACACCATTCTCCGTTCTTAACAAGTTTAAGTCGTAAATTATCTAAGTTGAATTATGAAACTTGTGCATATACATGTCGATAGGACTTACAACGGAGGCGATCAACGGGGGAGTTCGACGGAGTGAATCCATTAAAGTGGAGAAGTTGATCAAGCCTCAAGTAACAGAAGATTCTAACTTAGTTATATACTATTATACCCTGCAAAACAAGCAAGCTCCGATTTGCATTTAACTGCTATTAAGTTTTAACTTTGTATACACTATGTCGGTTAGGAAAGAATTGTGCATTAAGTCTAGATGTTTGATACTCCTCTTGCATGACCATAAAACCAATGGAGTATTTGGGGTATATGTCCTTCCACCGTGTAGAAACTGCCATGCTTAAGTAGGACTCGGTAGAAGTCAAGTGGTTGGACGCTACTCGCGACTCTAGGAAACTGGGAGCATAGGGGATTGGTTCAATAAGTTGTTAGCAAGTTGAAATGAGACCGGGCAGGGTGTAGGAGCAACAGTACATGGGGGCCTGGGTGCGTATACCTGTCCGTGTCGATTGAGGACCGATCCATGTGCGGCCCTGCTGAACAAGTTTGAATGTACCGAAGGCATATTGGATATATGGGGTCCAATAAACTGATGTAACCTATACCTCCGGGCGTCAAGGCATAACAAACTGATTTATAGGTGTAGGTTTAGGGCAGCAAGGTGGAAATCCGCTAACAGGCATAAAGAGATGCTCCGTGTAGGGAACCTCCTGCTCGTTTCGGTGCGACCGGTTCGACGTTTGGGCTGTTTGGTGAAAGGTTGTCCCGTACAACATCGGTTGAGCGTGCTGTGTGCAGCTCCGATATGGGCATACGTGACGTGCTATTCGGGTATCCCTGCAGGTGTATATCGAGTCAATTCGCAGTCCCTCGCGGTTATAAGTACCGCTTGATTACTGTGTCATGACGTAGAGGTAACTTACACTGAGATAAGAATTAATCACCGTTGTTTTGAAGTTGATACTACTAATGTAATGTTATCTTCTATGAATAGCTTAGTGCAAATTTGATTCAGTTCCACCGTAAGTTACATTGGGAGAAAGCGCTTCTTGTTTGATTGTGGACTCCCGATGTGAGGTGCTCAAGGTTATGCTTAATTTGCTGCTAATAATACCCGAAAGTAAGGATCCATATTTAGGCGAGTTCATATGCAAATTACTATCCTATGTTATGTCTTTACCATCATGTACAGTTTCATGATTAGGTTTGAAGGTTAAGTCTTGCTGAGCTTTATGCTCACGGATACTATACTAGTTGTTTTGCATGTAATAACACTACGCTTCGGAGTACGGTTGTCCGATGAGACTCGGAAACTCATGGAAACCCCTGCCTCTGCTATTGTCCTTGTGTTGCTAGGGAGAAGAGTCCACGGGCTGGACGTCTTCTCTGTTGCTTAGCTTAGGTATGAGACGTGAGTTGTATTAGTCTTCCGCTGTAGTCTATTTTGAGAAGTATTTATAAAATTAACACATTGTAAGCTTCCGCATGAGTTATGTAATATGATGCTTTATTATGTGTGCTGTTTGGTGCCGCATCGCACGGCACCACCCAATGCGATTCCCGGGTAAGCGTGCATGGACCCCGTGGCGGGGCCGAGCCCTCACAATCGTCGACCGGCTCATGAGGGTTGCCCATTTTATCCCGGTCAATACCAACTACAACGCCAAGAAGTATGCTGAACTATAAATCTCACGGATTCTTTGCTTATAAGGCGTACCCCGCACTATCATCTTGGATCAAGGCACTTTATTTGTGTCTTTTTTTGGGAGAAGTTACATGCTGCCTTGGGTTCGAAGCTGATCCGTAGTTCAGCGTACCACCGGCAGATGAATGGGCAAACCGAGCGGGTAAATCTAATCATAGAAGACATGTTACGAGCTTGCGCTATCAACCATGGTAAGAATTGGGATGATCACTTACCGTTAGCCGAGTTTTCGTACAATAATGGGTACCGGTCCAGTATCAAGATGGCACCTTACGAGGCGCTATATGAAAGAAAATGCCGCACACCGCTGAATTGGTGTGAATCCGGTGAAAGAGTCACGTTCGGGATTGATCTTGTCAATAAAGTGGAAGAAAAAGTTCGGCTGATTCAAGCGAATTTAAAATCCGCCCAATACCAACAAAAACAGTATGAGGACCGGAGAAGATGTCCTCTCCAATTTGATGTCGGGGATCATGTGTATCTACGTGTGTATCCAATGAAGGGCGTGAACAGATTTGGGGTCAGAGGAAAGTTGGCACCCCAATTCATTGGTCCATTCGAGGTTCTGGAAAGATGTGGATCCGTTGCATATCAGCTGTTACCAGCGACACTCTCCGGTGTGCACGGCATCTTCCAAATTTCTCAGCTGAGGAAGTGCCTCAAGTTTTTAACCACCGTTCAGCTGGGGGGTATCGAGGAACTGAAACCGGATCTCACCTATCGGGAGGAACTGGTTCAGATCATTGATGGGAAGGCCCGAACCACATGCAACCGTACGTTATGGTACTATAACATTTTATGGAGTAATCACCCCGAGGATCAAGCGACATGGGAGAGCAAAGGATTTCTTCGCACCAACTACCCGGACCTTTTAACGTCGCACATCTAGTAATTTTTCCACCGTCCTCTCTCTCATTTGTACCTAATAATCTCGGGATGAGATTCTTTTAAGGGGGGTGAATGTAAGGGCCCAAGTTTTCACTTGCTAAAAGTGTTCATCACACCGACACCTCACCTCATTTGTGGTAATCACATGAACACATTTGAAGAGCATGTAACCACCGTAAATAGATTTATTAGGAGATGAACTCACAAATGCAAAATTGGTATTTTTCACATGCATCATATAGGAGCTGAGCACACTATCAACTCCTAAACTTCATTAGGAATGCTCATGCCAAAATTCACCCAAATACAAAACCTTTTGAGGTACTTTTGGATACAACCCTTAAAAGGCTAGTTTGAACTTAAATTCAAATTCAAACTCCTTTATCCAATGAATTCAAAAGAGGGATCCATATTCACACTCAGCACATTTTTATGAGCTCACACACATATTTTCACTCCATTTTGAGTTGGTCTTGACATGAGCTATCTTGACCAAATTCAAACCAAATTTGAATTTCAACTTCATATGTGCTGCAAATTCATCCCAACCATTTCAGACTTTCACTCATTAAAATTCAAATGGGCATTTGGTGATTTGATAAAATTGCCAAGGTTATTAGGGTCCCTAATATTTAGAGCACTGAGAAAATTCAATTTAGTGGGACAAGAATTGGGGCTGGGACCCACTGTCAGTCACACAAAACAAAGGAACCGCCTCAGCTCTGTTTTTCTTCGCACGAGAGCACACCAGCGCGCCGGCCAACCAGTTCCCGACGGCTCACCTGCACCAGCTACTGCTTGTCGACGTTCTGTCCGCCCTTATCACTCACACGAGCAGCACAACCCGAGTTCCCTACTCTCCCTCGCTCACACAGCGCCCTCGGTGACATTTCTCCCGGGAATAACACCGCCATCGCCGCTTCTTTGTTGCCCGATCGCCCTCGCCATTCGAGCTTCAGCTGGCCGAGCTCCTCACAAAGAAAAGTCGCGCCACTAAGTGCTCTATCTGTCTACTAGCTCCACTCCCCGGTTGCCCTGCTCAGTTGCGCCTGGGAATTCAAAGTCTCAGCTGCGCCCGAGTGGGAACTGAAGAAACGAGCTTCGGCTCTCCGTGGACAGCCTAACCAAGCCAGATCACAATAAATCAAACCCAGCCTTCGGTGCACCAGCAACCCTATCTACTTCTCCCGGAAGCTCATCCCTAACTCCCGGGCGGCGCAACTCGACCCCGAGGTAGGAAAGTGTGAAATTCACGACCAATTCTCGTTTTTAGCCATTCAAACTTCACTCGTGAGATCCTCACTAGTTAGCGCACCTCCTCCATCGATTCTAGGCCAAGAAAGTAGGTGTATACGGAGAATTCCGAGATCTTTCCGAGGGAAAACCGTCAGACCCCGTCAGCCGCACGGTGACGACATGGTTCGAGAGCTCTCCGACAAAGTTGGCTGCTATTTCCAGCTTTCTCGTGATCTCCTGGTTCTTTAGAGCCCAAAAACCGAGTGTTTAGGGTTGAATTTAGGTTAGCTGACCTCGCCGGAACCCTAAATGGGTCTGTCGCCAGTGCGCTCCTAGTTCCGGTGATCGCCAGCCGCCGGCGACCCTCCAAACGAGTTCAGCGTGGAATAATACGTGGGGGCGGTGAGTTTGGCCCTGCGAGGTGGCTGGTAACTCAGTTCCGGCAACCCTTGCCGGAGGGCGCCGCCGCTTGGGCGCGGTTGGCGCGAGGAAGGGGAAGCCACTGTGCATGGGACCCATGTGCAGTGTTTTAAACATTTCCCGATTTTCAGTTTTTTATTCAAACTTCAAACACACATAACTTGTGCTAGGAAGCTCCAAATTGAGTGAACCAAATTTTTTTGGATTCAGCTCTCTGAGGCCTTTCCCGAATAAGAAGTTTCACTCCTTTAAAATCTTTATTTCTCCAGAATTAATTCTCCCAAATTTAACGTGTTGAGAATTTTAACTGGAGATCCCTTTAGTGGAAAATTCTGAAATTTTGCCAGGATGTTCCTTGTAATATCCCTGAGCCACCATAAAAATTTCAGATCTATCTGATCTCATTTGTTCTACCTAATGGTATGATTAAGGAAACTGGTCCAGTGAAAAAGAAAAATGTCCAGAATTTTCAGATTTTCGCTGAACTTGTTTAGCTCATATCTTTTGCTAGGATTCTCCAAATTATATGAAACCAATTCCATTATAACCCTATGAAAATCTAGTTTCCAGAAAGTCATGGCTTGCTCCATGCAACTCCTTGGATAACAATAAGATCTCTAATTATGGGCAAACACATATTTAATTGTGCAGGGCCCAAATGAGCGTTGCCTCAAACAAAATTTGGCCAAGTCCCTTTTTAGGTGGTCTCTAAACCACAGTAAAATTTTCAGAGTCAAAATGGATGCCAATCTAGACTTATAGTGTTCACCGTCTTAATTCAATACAAATGCATTCAAATTTGACGCGCATCGCATGTTTATTTCGTGTAGTCGCTAAACTCAAAGAAGACCCAGAGATTCTGGACTTCATTTCCCCGGAAGAACAATTAGCTAACGATCAGCAGAAAGGCAAGCTCAGGTTTGCATTAACCCATTTACAAAGTCTTATGTATTGATCACTTACTTTATGTATTTCCTATAATTGTGCATTAGAGTCTTGTTTGGAAACCCGAATGCATAGCCAAGAGAACCAGAGGTTTTGGGCTTAGGTTTTAAACCTCGAGTAGCTACTGAAATGCTAAAATGGTATATGTTTTGGTACAAGTCGAGTAGTTGAAACTACTCGCGAGAATATGCTAGAGGCACACCACTCAGTTAGAGATAGACAATGAATCACATGGCAAGAAAATGAGACCGAGCGGAGAGTAAGGGCATCATGACTTCGGGGCCTCGGTGCCATAGCTCTGCTTATGTCGATTGAGGACCGAGCCCTGTGCGGGCCTGTTGAACAAGCTAGAACAGTAACCTACCGGTATGGGAACCGGGAAACCGATGTAATTCGGGTAGCGATATGTCGAGGCATTGCTTGTCATTCAGAGGGTAGGTTTAGAGCAGCGATGTGTAAATCGGCTAGCGGGCACTGCAGATGCTCGGGACGATAGGACCAGTTTTACACTTGGCTAACGGATGAAAGGTGGTTGCGTACAACATCCGTGGTGGTTGCTGTAGGCAACATCGAGTACGGGCGTACGTGACGGGTTATTCGGGTAACCCTGCAGGTTTAAATCGATTATAATCACCGTCCCTCATGGTCAGTGAGTACCACTTGTTCACTGTACCGTAACGCGTAGAAAGAACAGGCTTGTGTCATGTTAAAAGATTGCTGGTTGAAAGCTTTACATTGCTTGTTAATTATTTGCTGTAATTTAGAGCTAATTAAAGTTCTTTTCAACCTTAGACAAAGCACATAAGAGAAATGTGTTTCTTGTTTGATTGTGGCTTTCTTATGTGTCTCGGAACAAGGTTCCCACTAACTTGAGGCTAAAACTTGAAAATAAGATTCAACTAATTAGGCGTGTCTTTTGCAACATACTTTTCTATTATACACTGCAAACCCAGCATGTAGAGTTTCATGTGTAGGTGAGACGGGTCAGTCTTGCTGAGCCATCGTGATCACTGCTTGTGTTTGAAGTGTTTGGAGGGTGCTATGATGAGGAGTATCCCGAGGTGGAGACGGATCCCCAAGAGGGAACTACCGTCGAGTGGGAGCCGTGCACGCCGCCGTGTTAGTGTGTGTGTGCTAGTGAGAACACATTCACGGGGTGAATGTGAACTCTTTTGCTTAGTCTACGCCCGCGAGGGTAGACGTAACGTTATTTTGATATAACTTGTCGAAGTGTTCAGTCGACACTTCCCCCGGGCCTGCACTGGGCAGCCCGCGGAGGTTCTTTTTTCGGTGGGGCTAGTCTCTAGCGGAGAGCTTGCGCAGATGGACGAGTTAGTAAGAGCTTGACACGGCGAGTTTTACGTGGTTCAGGCCACCGGAGCGTAAAACCCTACGTCCACGGCGAGCTATGGAGCTCGCTGTATTGCTTGCTGCTCAGGACCGGGGGCCTGAGCTCGGGGGTGAGTTACAGCTTGTGAGTGTATGGCAAGCGTATGAGTTGCAAAGTGCGAACCCCTGCTATCGACGCCTACCCGAGCTTTTATAGTCCAAGGCTCGGGCAGCTTACAAGGGGGGCCGGGACCCGACAGGTGGTCCCGGGAAGATTGTCTATCATCTACCGTATCTGCAGTTATGCCGGTAGTTGCCTCTGTTCGAAGGCTTCTGAGTCTTCATCTTTCCGCCCTGCCCATGCCGCATGCTAGTCGTAGTGGTTGATGACGGCGCAGGCGGCATGGGATGTCTTGTCGTGGTGTTTATTGGCTGGCAGGTTCTGACACCGCGCGCCAGTCTGTGATGCGACTGGGCGCAACGGCACCTGACAGACGCGTGCTCCGCGTCTCCGCGTCTTGGGAAGACGCGGGCCTTGAATACCTTGTACGGGAAAGGTATGGGGCGCCTTTACTCCCGCTGCCTACCGCTCGGGGCAGGCAGCGCCGTTCTGCTGCCACGTGGCGGGCCCGGGGCCCTTCTCAGAGGAGAGGAGGGTCAGCTCCGCGGGGCACGTGGAGCCTCCGGACCTCTCCCCGCGGAGGGGGAGACTCGGCTTCTGTTGGCCATGTGGCGGGCCCGGAGCTCTCCTCTGAGGAGAGGGAGGTCCGGCCCCACTGGACACGCGGCGTCTTCGGACCTCTCTTCCGCGGAGGGGGAGGTCCAGCTTCTGTATGCCACGTGGCGGACCCGGAGCTCTCCTCTGAGGAGAGGGAGGTCCGGCCCCGCCGGACGCGTGGCGCCTTCGGAGCTCTCCCTGCGGAGAAGGGCGAGTTCCTTAGGCATTTTACCCTGTGCGCGGGGGTACCCCATATCTCAGGTACCGACAGTGGCCCCCGGGCCCATCTCGGGGGAGATAGAGAGCCCGAGGTGGGACCTCCGTCTCTTCCGATCCTGTAAGGGCCTCAGTTTTTGACACCCATTTGTAGTGTTCATCCCCACACCACACACCTCATTTGAGGAAGAATGATGAACACAAATGAAGAGCAAGTAACAATTATCAACATGCTCATTAGGGAACCAACTTACACATTGCAAAAGTGGTATTTTCCCACATGTGATATAGATGGGCTGGACATAGGAAAAGCTCCTACACTTTGCTAAGGATGTCCATGCCAAGTTTCACCCAAATTCAAAACCTTTTTGAGGTCATCTTGGGTATAGATAGGAAGGGGGCAGTTTGAAAACATATTCAAATTCAAACTGTTTTTATACCATGAATTTGAAAGTGGAAGGCATATTCTTACTCAGCACATTTTTGTGAGCTCACACACCAATTTTCACTCCATTTGGAGTTGATCTTGACATGAGCTAAGGGGGAGAAATTCAAACTTTATTTGAATTTCAAACTGAACTTGTGCTGAAATTCATTCAAACCAAACCTCATTTGAACTTTGATCAATTCAAATGGCTCATGGGGGAATAATTTGAATTGCCAAGGGTAGTATGGCGTTCACTGTTTACAACAGTGATTAGAAGTAAATTTCAGAGGTTAAAAGGGAGGGTGGGACCCACATGTCAGCCTCTACTTCAACACAAACCGACTGAGACTTTTCACTCGGGTTGCCGAGCCGCAGCGGTGATCGCCACCGAGGCCAGCCACCGCGCCACCAGCTGCTTGCCCACGCGCGGGCATGAGGCGGTGCAGAGCCTTCTTAAGGCGCCTGCCCCCCTCCTCGGCCGAGGTACCGACGTGTTTTCCCGCAAGAACCCAGCACCGAACGAAAGTTTCCGCAGTTCGGACTTGATCGGAGAACGCCGATCGCAGCTCCCTCCTTCCACTCCAGAGCCCCAGCAAGGTACTAGAGACCTTCCTCCATCCTCCCCGTTGCTAGAATTCGGTTGAAACCGAGTGATATCGGCTGTGCCGAAAGATCAAACTCGGAACTTGGAACCGCCGCACCTCGGGCTCTCGTGGACAGCCCAACCTGGGCGTTGTCACGCCCGAGCCAAGGCACCCTTGGACGCGCGGGTGACCGGTGCTGCTCATCCCCGAGCCAGCTCGAGTGGTTGCTCACCGGCGGCGAATTTCCACTTTTCCCCTTTCTGTGTGCAGAACGACCTTCGGGTACGATTCTGTTTAATTCGTGCTCTAGAAAGGATTAGAGGGCCTCAGGCCACTCCCACCCGAGCTAGACACGGTAACGCACAAGTTGCCTTCACAACCCTGGGCCGAAGAACCTCTGTGCCCGGCGTAATTTAAGGTCTACTAATGGCGGAACGAACGGGGGGTATCGGGCGCACGGTGAGGACCTATTTCGGGCCTTCCCCGAGCTGCCTCGAGCTCATGTCGACCTTCTCTGAGGTCCACTGATGCTCCCCGACCGATTTCCCAAGTAGCTGAGGTACTAGGAGAGTCAGCCGACATGGCCGAAGTCATTCCGATATGGCGGCTCGTCGCCGACCATGCTCCGGCCGTTGTCATGAGCAGCTGACCCTCGGATCCTGTTCCCCAAGTAAAAGTAGGCAGGGGCGGTCAGAATCAAGAAGTCTGGAGCTGTACAGCAGCCGGCGGCGAGCTCTCCGGCGAGGTCCCTCGGCGGCGGGGCGCGGGTGTCGCGAGGTTGAAGAAGGGGGTGGACCCCAGCTGTCAGCGGCCGATATTTTGAATCGGGATCCGGCTGCGGCCGGGATCGGGAGTGCTGGCGCGCAAAATCCTTGTGGGCCGCGGTGTGCCATCGCCTAGGCGTGCGACGCGTGTCCCCTAGGCCCACGCGCGAGTTTAAACTTTTCCCCGATTTTCAGATTTCCTTCAAACTTCAAATCCTTATAACTTTGGCTAGAAAGCTCCAAATTGAGTGAACCAAATTTTGCTGGATTCAGCTCTCTGAGTAATTTCCAGAAAATCAAGTTTCACTTCATGAAATTCCTTATTTCTCCAGAATTAATTCCTTAAAATTTAAAATGTTAGGAATTTTACCTGGAGAATCCTTTGGAGGAAAATCCTGAAATTTTGCTGAGATGTTCAACAAAATATCCTTGAACTACCATAAAAATTTCAGATCCATTTGAGCTCATTTAGACCTCCTAATGGTGTGATTAGTAAAACTGTTCCAGAGAAAATAGAAAATGTTCAGAAACATTTTCAGAAATTTCTCTGAAATTGTTTAGCTCATATCTTTAGTTAGAGACCTCCAAATTAAGTGAGACCAACTCCATTAGAACCCTCTGAAAATCTAGTTTTCAGAAAGTCATAGTTTGTCTCATGAAAATTCCTAGAACACCCTAAGAGTTCCAATTAAGGTCAAGGACATAATTATTTGTGGAGGGCTCAAATGAGCTTTGCTGCAACTAAAACTTGACCAAGTCTTTGTTTAGGTTGTAACCAAGCCACAGTAAAAGTTTCACAGTCATTAGGTCTGTCTAGCAAGGGTTGTAGGCTTCACAACTTCAAAGTTAATACAAATGCATTTAAATTAATACATACATTGCTCTTATCATATAGTCGCTAAGGTCGAGGAGGAACCCGAAGTCCTAGACTTCGTTACTCCGGAGGAACAGCTAGCCTACGACCAAGAGCAGCAAGGCAAGCCCCGGTTTGCATTAACCTTTTTACAAATGTTTATTGTTTTGAGCACATTTTTAAATATTGTTCTTTGCATTAGAGTCTTGATTGGAAACCCAACTGCACAGCCAAGAAAACCATGGGTTGGGTTTAGGATTGCAAACCTCGTTAGCCACTGCATTGCTAGAATAGAGTAGGATTCGGTACAAGTCGAGTAGTTGGAACCACTCGCGAGAATAGGCTAGAGGCACATTGCTCGGGTAGAGATAGCACATGATACACATGGCAAGAAAATGAGACCGAGCGGAGAGTAAGGGCAGCAGGACTTTGGGGCCTGTGTGCTGTAGCTCCGCTTGTGTCGATTGAGGACCGAGCCGTGTGCGGGCCTGTTGAACAAGCTAGAACAGTACCGAAGACCTACCGGCTATATGGGAACCGGGAAACTGATGTAACTCGGGTAGCTGGGTATTGAGGCATTGCCCGTCGTTCAGAGGGTAGGTTGAGAGCTCGAGGTGTAAATCAGCTGGCGGCACAGAGGTGCGCGTGCAGGGACCTCTTGCTCGGGACGATGGGACCGGTTCAATATTTGGCTGACGGGTGAAAGGTAGCCGCGTACGGCGTCCGTGATGGTTGTTGTAGGCAACGTCGAGTACGGGCGTACGTGACGGGTTGTTCGGGTAACCCTGCAGGTGTAAATCGATTATAATCGCCGTCCCTCGCGGTCAGTGAGTACCACTTGTTCACTGTACCGTGACGTAGAAAGAACAGGCTAGTCACATGTTAAAATGTTGCTGATTGAAAGCTGGACATTGATTGTTAATGATATGCTGTAGCTTAGCGCTAACTAAAGTTCTTTTCAACTTTGGGCAAAGTACATGAGAGAAATGCGTTTCTTGTTTGATTGCGGCTCTCTCATGTGCCTTAGCGTAAGGTTCTCCACAACCTGCTGCTAAAACTTGAAAGTAAGGTTCTACTAATTAGGCGAGTCCTTGCAAATGATTTTTACCTCATGCAACCCATTACCCTCATGTAGAAGTTCCATGTTTAGGTGAGACGGGTCAGACTTGCTAAGCCTTCGTGCTCACTGCTTGTGTTTGAAGCTTTTGCAGGGTTCTATGAGGAAGGGACTCCCGAAGAGGAGACGGAACCCCAGGAGGGGAACCCCGTCGAGTGGGAGTCGTGCACGCCGCAGAGTTAGTGTGCGTGTGTGCTAGCAAGGACACGTTCGAGGGCTGAACGTGCACTTGATGCTTAGTCTACGCCCGCGAGTGTAGACTGAACTTATTTTGATGTAAACATGTTCATAAACTTGTTTATGTAATGAAACTTCCGCTTCCGCTTTGCACCTTTGACGTGTGTTATACGGTGCTGTGCAACGCAGCACCCCTCAGCGTGATCCTGGCTCGACAGGACCAATGGGGTCGTGTCAGATCCACGCACTTTCTCTAAGTCCCGAATTGACCGCGGCTGGAGCACGAACGGCCACGGGATCGTGGGCGCGTGCGCCCAATTGATGGTTGCTTTTACTGCGGCGGTTCCCAAGACTGCCACTTCTGCACGTTGCGGCACTTTCTTCGGTAACCGCCGACGTGCCTTGGCGGCTCACCTTCTCAGGAGACTGACTCCTTGACCCCACCGCTTCAGTTAGGCGGCTTGGGTCCACCCGTCATCGGCACTCGGTCTAGGAACCGAAGCGGTTGCCGATGCGGTGTATTCGAAGTGTTCCAAATCGCTTGGAATTGCACCCGGGAAGTTTTTAGAGGGTGTCTTACCCACATTGCAGCTTCCCTTCGCACTTCTCTGCGTTTCTTCTCGGACTCTTGTGCTTTTGTTCTCTTGCCCTTGAGTTCTCCCTCGCCATGGCTTCCAACCCGCCACCCGAGAAGAAGCGCGCTCGATCTCCCCCAGCGGCGGCGTCTATGCCAAGTCGGGATTCTGGGGTGCCTGACACTCCCTCCGGTGGCGACTCGAAGAGGCCCCGGGCTGATGCGCTGGGGGGAGCTTCTGGGGCGTCCCCTGTTCCGCCAGTTCAAGCGACCGCGGAGCGGCCGTCAGTGACGGTAGCGGGCTCTGGGAGTCCTACCCCGGCTCGGAAGTCGGGGTTCAGAGCCCGCTGCAGTGTCCGCGCTTCCCGGCCATCCCCGACTTGCGGGGAATCTGTGCCGCTGCGCTCGGGGCCAGGGTCAACTGCCGCGGCCCCTAGGCCAGCGCGAAATTCTCCTGTTCCGGTGTGCCCGGACTCCGCGGCTGCGTCGTCTCTTCCTGTCGAGACTGCCACCGCGGCCCCCAAGCCAGCGCAGGTCGACCCTGCACTAGGCGGCCCGGCCTTTTCTCCAGCACCGCCTTCCCCGGCTCGCCCTTCTCCTCAGATCAAGGAGCCAGAAGCTGAAGAGAGCCCGGCTGCCGGGGCCTCGGAGCCAATTTCTCCTGATCGGCGTCTCGTCTCGGTTGCTGGTGCGTCGACTCCTCTTGAGGATGAGGTAATGGAGGAGGTCGGGGGGACTGCCCCGGCCTCTGTCGCTCCATTGCCCCTGGCGGATGCCTTCGCGCTTGCCGAGACGAGCATTCGGCAGGTCTTGGCTGCGCTAGGTCACGAGCGGGAGGAGTATACGGTTGAACGAGATTGCCTCCTCACCTGGGGGAACCTTTTGCGGGAGAGGACCGCGAAGGTTAAGAGCGAGCTCGACTCCAGGCGGGAGCTGCTCGACTTCAGGGAAGTGCTCCTCGACCGGATGAAACAGGCTGTCGACCGCATGGACACCTAATCGCGGCGGATCAACAGGGAGGCTCTGGAGGCACACGCCCGGGCCGAAGAGAGCCTCTCTGCTGCTGTGGAGATACGGCAGCGGTTGGAGTGCCGTGAACTCGCCGTTGAGGAACGGGAGCGTTCCATGGCAGCTGAGGCGGAGAGGGTCGCCGCGCAGCTTGCGGCGGGCGAGGATGACCTTCGAGCTCGGATCGAGGAGCTGGAGATCCTGAAGGCAGACCTTGACTTGAGGGAGGAACAGGTCTCCCGTGATCGCCGGGCGGTCATGGACCGGGAGTTGACCGCCGACTTCAAGGCCGCTGACTTGGAGCGGCTCACCAAGACTCTCCATCTTCGGGAGAGCTCCCTGGCGGCCAAGGAGAAGGAATTCTCCAAGAGGAACCTGGAGGCTCTGCAGGCGGCCCGCCGCGAGGTGGAGGAGCTTTCGGCCTTGCGGTCCTCCGAGGCTCTTGCGGTCTCGAGCTTCGTGGATCGGGCGGGGTCCGCCCTGATCCCTCTTGGCTTCAGTCCGGTGAGGGCCGCGGCCCCTACGTTGGAGGTGATCCCCGCGCTGGAGTCGATCGGCGCCAAGCTGGACAGGCTAGACTCGGTGGTCGCCAGCGAGCTTGAGGCCGAGGGGCGCGACCTAGTCTTAGAGGTCGCCTCACATGTGCTGGCATGCTTTAAGAGCCGCGACCCCTCTTTTTCGCTAGAACCAGCGAGAGAGGGCCCAGCCGCAGAGCGGGAGCAAGCTGCCAGGGCAGAAGTCGAGGATGTGGCCGCCCTTGTAGCCGCAAGGTTCCGGCGGGAGCCGGGAGGTCCTTAGGACTTGTTTCTCCCTTTTTATCGAGTCTGTAGTCCAGCTCATGGATCCTCGCTTAGTTCGACTCTTTTAGATATTTGTGTCTGTGATGCTTTTTCTCTCCTTCTTGGCTTTGCCTGACTGAGTCCTTAGCTCCGCAAGGTACTCAGAGGCCATCTCCAATCTCGGAGCTCCGCATAGACACCTTTCCCGGGTCCTAACCGTGTTAGGGGCCCCCGGGGGTCTCCGGATCTCGCCCCATGGGGAGCTCCAAGTCTGCCTGCCACGTGGCGGATCCGGAGCCCCTCCTCAAGAGGCTGGAGCTCCGGCCATGCTGAACACGTAGGGCTTTCGGAGCCCTCCCACCGGGGGGGGGGGGGGGGAGGTCCGGTTTCTGCCCGCCACGTGGCGAGCCCGGAGCCCTCCTCAAGGGAGGTGAGAGTTCCGGGCCTGCTGGACACGTGGGGCCCGCGGGTCCCGCCCCTGCTGGAGGGGCAGGTCCCGGTCCTTCCAGTCCTAGGCCGGAGTAGTTGGCAGCTCCTTTCCCCCTGCTTCATGCAGTCCCTGTTGCCGTAACCTGGAGGTCCTGCACACAGGCAGAGGAAATGTAATTCTCCTCGGGAGGTCCTCCCCTCCCGTCTCCTAGTCTTATCCGTCTTACGATCCTAATTCGCTATACGGGGCTTGGGCAATTCTGTGCACGAGGCGCCGGAGCTCCGGCTCCCTCCGAGGTCCGTGTACGGCCGTCCGATCCCTAGTACCGGGCCATGCGCTGGGGAAGCAGAGTGCACGTGCTTTGGGTTCATGACCAGGCAAAGCGGTTGTACTCCCCTGTACCTCCGGAGGGCAGGATGCGCATGCTTTGGGCTCATGGCCGGCTAAGCTGGATATGCATCCTGGACCCCCCATGCACAACGCAGGCCTTTCCTGGAGGTAACCAACTGGCACCGCAACACCTGACTGGGGGAGGCCCGAGAGACTCACTTGGCCATCGGCAGGTGCCTCAAGCGCAGCCGCCTTTGGTAGGATAGCGAATGCCGACTATGGATGAGCGCACGAGAGGGGGAGATAGATGTACGATGAACATACAGAGATAGTGCGATCATAAAAATTAATGCATAATTTAAATGAGCGCATGAGAGAGAGCTAAGTAGAACAGGTCTCTGTATTCTTGCCCATAGGCGGAATTCTAGCTATACATGGAGGCAATGTTCCGCCTCGTCTACAAGGGAAGCAAGACTCTATGCGCTTAGGGTCGAAACCAGGCTAAACTGGACGTAGTCCTGTACCGTCCATTGAGACTTAGCTGCCCCAAGCTCTGTTCCTAAATTCTATGGGATCCATTACAGAAGGGAATAACCCTGTTCTACTGATGCTCAGGAAGTAGGACTTACAGTGTTGCTTCATGGCAAGGTTTTTTGGGAATGGATCCCACTCTCGGTTGAAAGGCATGTGTACTTGGGGCGGCAGCTTTCATGATTCGGAAGGGACCTTCCCTGCTGGGGGAGAGCTTATGGGTCCTTCTTGGAATAGAGTGTGCTGCTACACCAGGTTGCCCTCCTGCAGGCCCCCGACGCGTTTGGTTCTTTGGCGGTAGTGCTTAGAGCATTAGCCAAGACCGCGCGTTGTGGGGTGTTCCCTGCAGCCGAGTCTTGTCGACGAGGTTGTTATCTTCGCGCTGGATCAGGTCCTACGCGGCTTCTCCTGGGGGCCCCCGGGGAGTTCTCCCCTGCTGGCTAAGGCCTTCAAGGGGTAGGAAGGCCCGGGCTCGTCATGGATGACCTAAGGCGTCTTCCCCTTCTGGCGAGGCCTTCAAGGGGTTGACAGACCTTAGGTGGCTCCCGAGAGGTATGTTAGAGGCACGGAGGCGCGCCGCAGTTGGCTAACGCCCTGGCCCGTCACCGTCGGAACTGGAGTCCTCACCGTCATGCACTGTCTTTATGACACGCTGAGGCTCCTGGAACCCCACCTGATGGGCAGCGGTGACTGGGGCATCGACCTTCTGTTTGCCATCCCTCTGAGGGTAGGGCGGTGCTTCAGCCCTCTGCTGTCTTCCTTTGCGGAAGCGCTCTGCAAGCCTCTGGATCTCCCAGCATTCGGCAGCAGTATGGTTGCCGGTGCCATGCACGGGGCATAGCCCGCCCTGGTCACTGTCTGGGACCGGTGATTGCCGCTGCCTTTTGTCAGGGCGTGGCCCCCGAGCCCCACTAGTCGTCGCAGCTGCGGCGACGGGGGCCGTGAATGGTGACTTCATCTTGCCACTCCCCCAGTTCTTGGCCTTCTTGCCACCCCCATAGGAAGCAGCATCGGACCCGGGCTGTCCTCCTGACTCGGAGGTCGGCAGAGCGTGCCAGTTCCGCCCTTCAGCTGCTCTGGCGCACTTGTCCGCCAGGCTGAAGAGCTCCAAGACGTCGCGGACCTCTCTGGTCGCGAGCTTCTCAAGCATTTTCTCGTCCCGGACACCCTGTCGGAACGCCACCACCACAGAGGCACTTTTGATATGTGGGATGGTGTTGCGTACCTGAGAGAACCGCTGGATGAAAGAGCGCAGAGACTCCCCAGGTTGTTGCTTGACGGCGTGGAGGTCAAGCTCCGTGCCGGGACGGGTGTAGGAGCTGCCGAAGTTGGCGACGAACTGCCGGTAGAGCTCTCCCCAGAAGGTTATGGACCCCTGAGGTAGATTCATGAGCCAAGACCGAGCTGGGCCGGTCAAGGCGACGGGGAAGTAGTTGGCCATGACAGCCTCGTCCCCTCCTGCGGCAAGTACGGCGGTGGAGTAGATCTGGAGGAACTCCGCCGGGTTGATGCTACCGTCGTACTTTTCGGGCAGGTGCGGCCGGAACTTGCGCGGCCACCTCGCGAAGCGAAGGTGGGGTGCAAGGGCCGCACATCCTGCACCTGCTGCTGCAGGTACTGGCGCTGCGAACGCTTGGTTCGCACTTGGCACCGCGTATCCCGGCATGGGAAAGGCTGCACCATAGACCGGGGCCGCTGCTTGCGGCGCATATGGTTGTGGCATATGCTGCGCAGCATATGCCTGAGGAAGGGCTCGCGTGGCGAAGACCTGCCCTTCAGGTTGTGTCGAGGCCGACGACATGCTGTCGCCAGCCTCATGGTTGCGACGCCTTTCTCGGCGTCGCTCGAGGTACACCCGGGCGTCCTGGCCCAAGTGGCACCGTTCCAGCTACCTTCTCAGGTCCGTCGACAGGAGCCTGGAGGAGCTGGAATCCGCTGTTAGCCCGTCAACCGTGGGCGTGCGCGTCAGTGACACAGCCGGTTGTCCTGGGTGCCGTCCTCGCCGAAACCGAGGGTTCGCGGCGGCGACGACGAGGCGGTCCACCTCGCGGACCCATTGCTGGGTCGCTGAATGGGGCGCATCCCCCGCAGGTGGGTTGCGCAGCAGCGCTCTTGCTGCAGCTAGCGCACCTCCATGGTGTACGCTCAGCGCCGCAGAAGATCTCACACTGGTCGGGGCCTGCATAGCCGGAGTCGGCGTTGCCGGAGTCGGCTGCTGGCTACCAGCTTGTGCCGACACACTTCGTCCTGAGTGTGTCGACATGTACTCCCCAGTGGTCACGGTTCGCCGTGAACGCGGAGGGGGAGAGTTTGCCGCTGAAGGAAGCTTGGTCATCTTCGCCGGCGGAAACTCGTCGCGCTAGGAGAAAAGCCCCCTACCTGGCGCGCCAAATGTCGAAGTGTTCAGTCGACACTTCCCCCGGGCCTGCACTGGGCAGCCCGCGGAGGTTCTTTTTTCGGTGGGGCTAGTCTCTAGCGGAGAGCTTGCGCAGATGGACGAGTTAGTAAGAGCTTGACATAGCGAGTTTTACGTGGTTCAGGCCGCCAGAGCGTAAAACCCTACGTCCACGGTGAGCTATGGAGCTCGCTGTATTGCTTGCTGCTCAGGACCGGGGGCCTGAGCTCGGGGGTGAGTTACAGCTTGTAAGTGTATGGCTAGCGTATGAGTTGCAAAGTGTGAACCCCTGCTATCGACGCCTACCCGATCCTTTTATAGTCCAAGGCTCGGGCAGCTTACAAGGGGGGCCGGGACCCGACAGGTGGTCCCGGGAAGATTGTCTATCATCTACCGTATCTGCAGTTATGCCGGTAGTTGCCTCTGGTCGAAGGCTTCTGAGTCTTCATCTTGTCGCCCTGCCCATGCCGCATGCTAGTCGTAGTGGTTAATGACGGCGCAGGCGGCATGGGATGTCTTGTCGCGGTGTTTATTGGCTGGCAGGTTCTGACACCGCGCGCCAGTCTGTGATGCGACTGGGCGCAACGGCACCTGACAGACGCGTGCTCCGCGTCTCCGCGTCTTGGGAAGACGCGGCCCTTGAATACCTTGTACGGGCAAGGTATGGGGCGCCTTTATGCCCGCTGCCTACCGCTCGGGGCAGGCAGCGCCGTTCTGCTGCCACGTGGCAGGCCCAGGGCCCTTCTCAGAGGAGAGGAGGGTCAGCTCCGCGGGGCACGTGGAGCCTCCGGACCTCTCCCCACGGAGGGGGAGACTCGGCTTCTGTTAGCCACGTGGCGGGCCCGGAGCTCTCCTCTGAGGAGAGGGAGGTCCGGCCCCGCTGGACACGCGGCGTCTTCGGACCTCTCTCCCGCGGAGGGGGAGGTCCAGCTTCTGTGTGCCACGTGGCGGACCCGGAGCTCTCCTCTGAGGAGAGGGAGGTCCGGCCCCGCCGGACGCGTGGCGCCTTCGGAGCTCTCCCTCCGGAGAAGGGCGAGTTCCTTAGGCATTTTACCCTGTGCGCGGGGGTACCCCATATCTCAGGTACCGACATAACTGTATTCATAAACCAGTTTATGTAATAAAATTTTGCTTCCGCTTTATGCATTTTATGTGTGTTGTCTGGTGTTGTCTATCGCAGCACCCCTCAGTGAGATCCTGGTTTGTCGGGACCGTCGGGTCCTCGTAGGCTGCGAATTGGGTCTTTTGCTGCTCGTTCACTCGGAGCAGCCCGAACTTCATTTCCATTGTGCGGATCCAGTTTTCCGCATTGATGGGATCATCCGCCCGCGAGAATACCGGGCTATGCGTCGCGAGAAAATCCGAGTAAGAACTCTGCTGTTGTTTCTCTCAGTCTTGATGCCTCTCTATACGAGACGTATTCTTGATTAAAGTGCGCAAGAACTCAGTGTGCTGCTGGTGCGAGCCCGCCATGACCGCAACTATGTCTGCCAATGTGACTGTTGGCGGTGATGGTGGTTGCTGCTGCTGCTGTCCCGAAGAAGTCTCGGGTGGCTGTTGGGAGGCACCCCCCTGACTAGAACCCCCCAACTTTTGGGTTATCACGAGTGCAAGCCATTCTGAAATTCAAAACAGCGTTGATAAGCACATGTCATACTTAAAAATCCATGGAAAACAGTACGTATCATAGTGATGATTGAGAAACTTACACAACATTCACATATACTGATAAAGAAAAAACATTATACAAGATACATCATTCTCGGTTTAAAATTACAGCCACTTTTGAATATCCAAGAAGTCATGCTCATGTCATCACTACATACTCACACGCTACTGTTTTCTACCACATGTCACTGCTACAAAAGCTATACGTTACAACCACCCTCGCTGCCCTACTTGGCAGCAAAAACTCCCTAGTCTGAGTGGAAGTCGACCTCCTGCGGGTCATCCTCCTCTGCTGGTTCCTTCGGTGGCTCAGGGGCCATGACCTCATCATCAGGTTTGGGTTCCGGTATCACCGGAATGCCGAGAACCACGGATACTGCACCTACCATGGGTAGGTCCACTACCTGAGGTACGAGGTCCTGCAACATATTCACCTCGTCCATGGCCTGATTATAGTCTATTTCCCAGTTTTGTCCCTCCTCAATTGCGTCATCATGCTCTTGAGTGAGGACTTTGTTCTGCTGGGTCGAAGTCTGGACTTGCTGCTGCAAAGCCGTGATGTCGACACGGCTTTTCTTCCCCGCTTTCCTCAACCGACGCAACTGATTATGCTGTTGATTCAGTTGCTTTATCGTCGGGAGAAGTACATTACAGAGCGCATTATGGGCACTCTCGTAATGATCATGGCAGCTTGTTCTCTCCTTGAGCTCCATGGCAAGTCGAGCTGCATGGACAGCTTGGCTGTCCACCACATTCCTTTCTGCCATAAGAAGGAGGCTAAGATTTGCCTCTGCTGGATTGTACCTTGGGCAACATGGATCAGTTGCCGCAAAGTACCACTCCCACCACACGTGGTTAGCTCGTCCCTCCATGGAACAAGTACATATGGAGTGCCCTCCATCTCTCGCACGTGTAGCTGGCAAAAACATGACATGGCATCATGGGCTGCCACTTGCCACATGTCCTCCGAGTGTCTCTCTTTCACCATGATGGTGAACGGTACCCAACCCAGCGGGGTTGGTCCTGCCAGCACATTGACATGTATTGTCCATGTAATTTCCTCCTTCTCGCCTCCTTCCTTGACAAGGAAGCACGGCATCTCCACATATCCGAAATATTGAAGCATAAGCTTCAACAAGTCCGGATACCCGCGGCGTTCTCCAATTTTTTATCCGCTTCCATCTGTAGGAATATATTTGAAAAGGTCAAATATTCATTTCAACAGTAAAACAGCGAGTTATAACATAAAACATGTCATTGAACTCAGAAAATTTGGAAACATGAATCAAACTTATCAACAAGTTGATTGCCACTGCACTGCCCAAAATTGACAGTGCTGACTAGTTTCCCTTCTACCAAGAGTTAGACCATGTTAAGGGCAAAATCAGTTCTGGAGTTCAACATCAAATTAAAGTTAACTTCAATATATTTCCAGAACGTATTTGTTTGCCCCTCAGAGCTGCTCTGGTTCAAAAGTTATGAGATGTCAAAATTGACAGAATTTGTGGACAAAAATGGGCAGCACCTCCCTGCTTGATGTACTGACTTCATCCAATAATTCTAGTTAATTCTACGCATAATTTGACAAAGCTCTCTGTTACAAAGTTGTAACCTATCTCATGAAGTTTTCCGAAATGTCTCATTTACTATTTTTAGATTTTTATGCAGGAAGTTATGGTCATTTTAGAGAGAATTCCAGAGAGTATTTACTCTACCCTGTTTTCTGGACATTTTCAACTCTACTACATATTTTGAAAAGTTAATGGATGAAACACCTCTGGAGGTAAAAAGAAAAGTTGTAGAAATGTTCAAAAGATTTCCAGAAATGTATCGACCCCTACACTCTGTATACTTCAGCATTATTTCAGCTGAAAAACAGAGGACTCTGTTCCTAGTCTTACATAAATTGATACTTGCTTAATTTTGAAATGCAGATCAAGAGAAGAAGTTTTAATCATCTTTTTAGTTCTATGGATCAAAATTTTCAGATTTCACAATGACGTTCATCATTAGGTGGGCTGTGACGTCGAAGCGTCACCATAACATGCTGGTACTACGTTCCTCACAAAGAAAACCCTATACCGGATTTAGCCGGCTTTGTTAATTAAGTGGAACTATGAGACTCTCGCACACGTGTTCTACTCGGATACTAAATCGTGGTTAGACTACCTGCATAAATCACACAATAATCAGGTTCAGATGCACATTGAACCCGTTTCCATAACAGTTTCATACGCCTGTCCGCAGTCAGTCACAAGGGCGTTCTCAAGCCAAACACGCCTTGAGCTACGTGTTCACGTTACCAACCACGTGATAGGATCTCCACCTACTTGCCCGCAGCATGCCAGGTATTTCCATTGCTCACGTACCCCAAACGACATGAAGAGTCATAGAGGATACCTAAGCTGACCGGTTTACTTGCCACCCGTGAGGCTCCACCCTTAAGCTTGTATGCACTGGTGGACAGCGCATACATGCACCTCCCAAGACATAGAAAGTCCCGAGATGTATGATTTTCCGACATAGCAAATAGTTAGAGTTGCCACTTGTATAGACTAATCGCATCCTTATGTGGGCTAATACTAGTTCATCACTGAGTTTTTGAAAATCTAGTCTTTTTAAGTGCATTAAACATCAACGGAGCTCTGATGCCATGATGTGAGGACCCGATGGTCCCGACATTCCAGGATCTCGCTTAGGGTGTTGCGATGGACAACACCGGATAACACACATCAAGGACATACAACGGAAGCTAAGTTTTATTACATAAACTTGTTTATGAAAATAATTACAACAAAATAGCGTTATAGTCTACACTCGCGGGCATAGACTAAGAAAAAAGAGTTCACGTTCAGACCACGAATGTGTCGTCGCTAGCACACACGCAACCCACTAACACGGCTGAAGGGTGGAACCTCACGGGTGGCAGGTAACCCGGCCAGCTTTGATATCCTCTATGACTCTTCATGTCGTTTGGGGTATTCGAGCAACGCCCTTCCCTGGCATGTAGGGAAGACCCTGTCACGTGAACACGTATCTCAAGGTGTGTTTGGCTTGAGAACATCCGTGCGAGTGATGATGGATGGGTGTATGGAACTGTATTCGGACCGGGTTCGGTGTGCAGCCGAACCTGATGATTGTGTGACTTATGCAGATATTAACCATGAAAACTGTAGTACGAGTAGAACACGTTTGCAACTGACCATCTTAATGCCACCGATACGGATATGCCGGTATAATCTGGTTAGATTTTTTTTTGGTGAGGCAACGTAGTACCGACATGTCTCTTACGGTGCATCGACACCGTACTAAACTTAATAACCTCTTCCCTAAGAAGAAATGATTCATGAACTAACTTTCAACTAAAAATGGAAGTTTGAAACAAATATTAGTTACTGAACTCTTATTTTGAGTTAAGATTCAAATGAGAGAATGACTAGGCTTCAAAAGATTCAAAAACAGAGTGCTCTGTTTCTGGCAGGAATTCCTGCTGGATTTTGACAGGGCATAACTCTTAGTATATTTAACCAATGGAGGTGTATGATACATTTATTGAAATGTTTTTAAGTGCTCTACAACTTCTCTGTAGACCTCCAGAGCAAACTCACACGTTAAATTGGTAGAAAGTCCAGTTGAAGGTAAACTGTCCAGAACCTGGACAGGAGCAAAACCTCTCTGGATATTTCTGTATTTCATCCATAACTCTCTGTAGAAAAATCCCTAAGGAGACTATGATACACTGTTGGAAAGGTTATGAAATGTTCAACATTGTTGTAGTTCAAATTTTGTTCAGATTCATATTGTATTTGCTTATACAACTGTTATAAAAATAGCCACATACAAAGGAGATGCTGGCAAATTTTATCCAGGAATTCTGTCAACTTTTGAAAATCATAACTTTTGATACATCAATGATCTGGAGGCATATGAATACTCGTTGGAAATATATGAGGTTAACTTTAACTTTGGTATTCAACTTGAGTTATGAAAATGCTGTTAACTGGATCAAAATCTGGATTTAGTGCATAAAGGTCTGTTCTGTACTGAAAAGAGGACTGGTTATGCCTACTTTAAGGATTTATGTAAACATGAATTTTGTTACCGATTTCATGAAGTTTTGACATATTCGTGTTTTCATTAGCTTCACATACTGCTGAATTAATGTTTAACTCATCTCGAAATGTATTTTTGTAGTATGGTTCGTACTCGCTCTTCGAGTAAGGCCGGGAGTTCTCGTTGAGGCGGTGATGAGTCTATTCCACCGTCGGAACCACCATCCACGGGATTGATGGATCTTATGACTCGATTTATCGAGTCTAACCAAGAGAACACCAGGCTACTCAAAGAAGCGAATCAACAGAACACACACTTACTCCAAGCCTTGGAACAGCAGGGCATACTCCAAAACACGCAACAAGCCGTTCCACCTCGGAACGCTTATCAGGATTTCTTGGCGACTCAACCGCCAATCTTTACGGAAGCTACTGAACCTGTGGAAGTAGATCATTGGCTTCATGTCATGGAGTACAAATTCATAGTATTCGAGTGTGATGAATATAAGAAGACATTGTTTGCCGCTGAACAACTCTATGGAGCCTCCGGAAATTGGTGGGTTGGATATATCACCACCATTCCGGAAGGCCATCAAGTGACATGGACGGAATTCAGTGAAGACTTTCGTGCTCGTTACATACCGATAGGTATTATCGAGATAAAGCGGGAGGAATTTTTGAAGTTGAAGAAATGGGACATCAATGTCCTCGAGTATGTCCAAAGGTTTAACCATTTGGCTCAATCACTCCCGAATATGTGGCGATAGAAGCTGCACGGTGTGACTTATTCTTCCATGGCTTGAGTGCCATATTACAGGAGAAGTTGGTCGTGTTCAACAAAGGCAATTACACTGACATGGTCGATGTGGCTCTCATACAAGAAAAGCCGACACTCAAGTGGCAAGCAGAGAAAAGAAAAATGAGTGAGATCGAGCAGGCCAGCACAAGTTATGTGCCCCAAAAATACTGTGTGGTCTACCGAACGCCATCCGGTGAAATATGGAGGCCACCTGTATGATCAACTCCTCAGAGGTTCATTGCTGGTAAAGTACCACAACTTGCACCACCTCCACAGCAGCAGCATCAGACGGTGGTTTGTGCTCCATCGCTGCAGCCATGTGTACCTAGCATCCAACCGCAAGTCAGCGAAGAACCGAAGAGATATATGTGTTTCACTTGTCGGCGTATGGGCCATTATGCTAGGTATTGTCCGGAGGGAATTCAAGGCTGCGGGTCATCGTATTTGCAATATTCAGACCCGTACCAATATCTGCAGAAAATAGGGCAGACAAGGGGCAGCCTTCACTATACAGTGATTGATGATGTTTCGGAAGGAGAAGCCACGTTAGCAGGGATGTTTTCTCTTAATCAGCTACCGGTTTTAATTCTCTTTGATTCCGGTGCCACACACAACTTCATTAGTCAATCTTTCATGGCTCAGCATCAGCTCCAAACCACTTTTACAAAGAGCCAATACCTCATATCTTCGCCCGGGGACAGCATTACAGCAAGCGAAGTTGTCTCCCGAGCACCTCTTTGTTTGTGGTGGGGGGGGGGGGTTAAATATACCCCACCACCGTCATAATTCTTGGGGGTCTGAAGATCGACATCATTTTGGAGATGTCGTGGTTGTATTACCACAATGCGGTTCTCAATATCAGTTCCTGAACCATTGAGCTTAACTCCCCGCAGCACGGTCTTCATATATTATTTCTGGGCGCCAGTCGGCAACAGATTGCAGCATTGAACCACGCAGAAATTATCAAGATAGCGTACATTCTAGTGGTACGTGAATATCTGGATGTGTTTCCCGATGACTTACCAGGCATGCCGCCAGAACGGGACGTAGAGTTCAAGATTGAACTTGCACCGGGTACAACACCGATTTCACGAAGGCCGTACAAGATGGCACTCAATGAACCGGCAGAATTGAAGATACAGCTGAATGACCTAATGAGCAAGGGCTTTATACGACCGAGTTCGTCACCTTGGGGTTGTTCAGCGTTGTTTGTCAAGAAGGACGAAACACTACGGCTTTGTGTTGATTATCGTCCTCTTAACGCCGTGACCATCAAGAACAAGTATCCACTACCTCGCATTGATATGCCCTTCGATCAATTAGTGGGTGCGAAAGTATTCTTGAAGATGCATCTTTGGTCCGGATATCATCAGATTAAAATCCAGGCAAAAGATATTCCGAAGACGGCATTCTCGACGAGATACGGTTTATACGAATATCTCGTCATGACTTTTTGGTTGACCAACACCCCGGCACACTTTATGTACCTGATGAATTCAGTGTTCATGCCGGAGTTGGATAAATTCGTCATGGTCTTCATCGACAATATCTTGGTGTACTCCAAGTCAGAGAAAGAAAATGCTGAGCATCTGCATATTGTGCTGCAAAGATTGCGAGATCACAAGCTCTATGCAAAATTTAGCAAGTGTGAATTCTGGATTAATCAAGTACCTTTTCTCGGACACATTATTTCAGCGGAGGGCATCGCTGTAGATCCGAGTAAGATTATCCAAGTTCAGAAATGGGAGTGACCAAAATATGTACATGAAATCCAAAGCTTCCTCGGATTAGCGGGTTACTACCGGAGGTTCATTCCGGGCTTCTCCAAGATCGCTAAACCGATGATAGAACTATTGAAAAAGAGTACAAGATTTATTTGGGGTGCTGCATGTGAACAAGCTTTCAAGACTTCAGTGAAGCATCTCACAATCGCGCCAGTGCTTGCTCAACTGGATACGATGAAGCCATTCGACGTTTATTGCGATGCATCTGGCATTGGTCTCGGCTGCGTGCTGACGCAAGAAGGACGAGTGGTCGCTTATGGATCTCGTCAACATTGAAACCACGAGAAACATTATCCAACTCATGATGTTGAGTTAGCTGCCGTGGTCCTTGCTTTAAAGATGTGGAGGCATTACTTGCTCGGAAATCTTGTACACCTCTACAGCGACAACAAGAGCTTGAAATACATCTTCACTCAGAAAGAACTGAACATGAGACAATGAAGATGGCTAGAGATCATTAATGATTATGAACTTGAGATTCATTATCATCCGGGAAAGGAGAATGTGGTCGCCGATGCGCCCAGTCGTAAGGCGCATGTCCATCACTTGACTATTGCTGAAATGGATGATGAAGAACCAAGTCTCCATGTCATCCTGTATGGAGCACTCTATAATCTCGCTCTCATTCCTACCATCCGAGAGGAGATCACTGAAGCTCAAAGAAAAGACAAGGGTATGTCTCACATACGGTGCAGAAAAGACAACGGAGAAATGAAATGCTTCGGGAAGGACGAAGAAGGTACATTGTGGTTCAACGACCGGATATTAGTACCCTGGGATATGGGACTATGGAAGAAAATTTTAGATGAAGCCCATTTGTCCAAATTTTCCATTCATCCAGGCAGCAATAAAATGTACCAATATCTCTGGAAGAAATTTTGGTGGACATGTATGAAACATGAAGTTGCAAAGTACGTTTCAGAATGTGATACATGTCGAAGGGTCAAGGCCGACCATGTGAAGAAGTCAGGCTTATTGCAACCATTGCAAGTACCGGCATGGAAGTGGGAAGACTTGAGTATGGACTTCATCGTCGGGTTGCCAATGACCTCCCACCATTCGATTTGGGTAATCGTTGAACGGTTAACAAAATCAGCACACTTCATTCCTGTGCATAACAGATAAAATGCAAAATAGTATGCGGAGTTGTACATAGCACGAATCTTGTTCTTACATAGAGTTCCCCGTACCATTGCGACTGATAGAGGATCGCTGTTCGTAGCCCGTTTCTGGGAACAGCTACATGCATCGTTGGGAACCAAATTGATTCGAAGCTCTGCGTATCACCCTTAAACCGACGGGCAAACTGAGAGGGTAAATCAAATACTTGAATATATGCTAAGAGCGTGTGCCATCCACCACGGTAAGAACTGGGATGATCACTTACCGTTGGCGGAGTTCTCGTACAACAACGGTTATCAGACGAGCATCAAAATGGCACCATATGAAGCTCTCTACAACCAGAAGTGCCGTACACCATTGAATTGGCGTGGGTCCGGTGAACGAGTAACGTTCGGGGTTGATCTTGTAAACGAAGCCGAAGAGAGAGTTCGGATAATACAAGAGAACTTCAAAGCTGCTCAATCTCATCAAAAGAGCTACGCGGATCAGAGGCGTTGACTTATGCATTTCGACGGCAGAGAGAATGTTTATCTTCGTGTTTCTCTGATAAAAGGAATTCTTTGGTTCACTGTCAAGAGGAAACTTGCTCCCCGATTCATCGGTCCGTTTGCCATCACAGAGAAGTGTGGAACCGTAGCCTACCGGCTGGAACTACCGGTATGCCTTGCTTGTATTCACGACATATTTCACATGTCCCAGCTGTGAAAGTGTCTCAAGTTTACCGCTGCTGTCCGCACCGAAGACATCGATGAGTTAACCGGATCTCACATACACAGAGCAGCCCATTCAGATTATCGATGAGAAGACCCGTATAACCCGAAACCAGACTTTGAAATTTTACAATGTCCTGTGGAGTAATCATACCGCGGAAGAGGTGACGTGAGAAAGTGAAGATTACATCCATAAGAATTATCAGGAACTTTTGTCATAGACTTTGTAAATTACTCTCCCGTCTCGTTCTTCTTTTGTAATCTTGGGACGAGATTCCTTTTAAGGGAGGGGGGAATGTAAAGGTCCCAAAAATATGAATATAAAGAAACTGAAGTTGAAACAAATAGTTGTTTAAACTTTCACATGTGATGATGCACATGAGAGTTGTCTCTACACAGGCTCATGTTTATTTACATGCTTGGAACCAAGGTGGATTAAAACAACGGATTTGAAGTCTCATGTGCAATAGAAAGTTTAAAAAAATCAGTTTTTGAACTTAAAATGTTCAATTCAAATTTCAAATGAGGGCAACACGATGGAAATGCAAACTCATGTGTTCAAACTCTCATTTGCAGCAGCTAATATGAAAATAAGAGTTCATGTTTGAATTCCTTAGGTCCAAATTAGTGGGGGTGCAAAGTATCATGAATTTTGGAGATGTTTTGCTACCCATTTTCTAAAAGGGCTATAAATTGCATAGAAATTCAAACTCAAATTTGAATTTGGATGAAACTTGCTCAAATATCCAAATGCATTCCAGATTCAAACTCCACACATTTGAATTGATCACCTGCCAAGAATTTAGATCTTTTCAAGAGGATAAGGGGGTGAAATGGAGTGGGGCCCATTTGTCATTGGAACAAATTGCCTTACACTTGAAGTCTTGCTCATTTGTTTTTCTACTCAAAGCAACCGAAGACTAACAGCTCGACACCGAGACGCCACGCCGAGAACACCTCCCGATCAGCTCGTGGACTTCCGCCCTCGCCCTTATCAGCTCACACCGGGAGCGGGTTGCCTCACCAAACCGAGACACTCTCGTGGTTCGCCCTCTTCCACGCAACAGCACCGTTCCTCGGGATTTCTTGCCACCACTGAGCTCCCACACTAGGTCTCCGTCACCAGCACGTTCCGTGAGTTTTTCAAAGCGATTCTCGAGTGTGCAGTGGGCTACAATCACGTCGGCAAGGTCTTTTTCCTCCGGCGGACCGACCACGGTGTCTCGACATCGAACCGAGTGTCTCCGACGTTTCACGCACAACCAATCCATGGAAAAGGTTGGTTAGCAACTCCCCTTGCTGTCCATCAATTGTGGAGTCATTTCATACAATGACTAGGCCGTAATTTAGGTTTTCATTACGGTGGTTTCTTCGGGCCGCCCGCACCAAACTGTAAAATTCTCATCCAAGGCATAGGGGCTTTCAATTCCGTTCTAGGGTCATGTTCCTTAGCCTCCTACGGACCTCCTCGATCAAACGGGGCTCGATTTCATCAAACCTAGCCATAGAACGTCGAGTTCTTCTCCGCCGCCGCGCAAAACTTCTCTGGCGCACGGTGACGGAAACTTAGCAACCTCTCCGAGCATGTTTGCATGCACGTCAGTGATCTACATGCTCCACTGGTGCTGTAGGGCCAAACTTCATCGAGTTTGGCGGGTTAGGGCGTCAGGTTGGTGCCGCCAAAGTGAAGCCGAGCCGCCGCACCGTCGCTAGCCATGTTGGAGCCGTCGCCAGCCTGGGGAAACCCTCCCACCATGTTCCTCATGTGGATTAAAGGGCTTGCAGCAAGTTTAAGCACTAGAGGTGGCCAGAGAGGCGAATCTGGTGAGCTTCGGCGCGGGAGACAGGCGGGAGCCAGAGGTAGACGAAGGAGGAGTCGGGCCCACGCGTCAGCTGCAGAGAGGAAAGGAGTTGGATCTTCTGTTGCGCCGGATCAACGTGTGAGAACACGCCGATGACCATGTGGCCCCGTGTGGCATTGCTTGAGAATGCGCCACGTAGCCCCGGACCTGCTGTCAGAGTTTTAAAATTTTTCTGATTTAATTTGAATTCCAGGTTTCCTTCAAACTTTGGAAGAGCATAACTTTTGCTAGGAAACTCCAAAATTAGTGATTTAAATTGGGTTAAGTTCAGGTTGAAAAACTCTATCCAAATTTGCAACCCAATTTGTATGAAAGTCAATAATTAAATATGGAAAATTCTTTAAAGATTTTCAGTAAAAGAATTTTAGAAAAAGTTTGGTTTATCCTTAGGATGTTATTATTGAACTCCTGTAAAATTTCAACTCATTTGGAGTTGATTTGGTTGGGAGAATTCAGATTACAATTGCTGAATGCAAATGTATACAGAAACTTTTTCGGAAAAGTCCCAAAACTTGAAAAATCAGTTCTGGGCAATCCTTAGCTCCAAAAATCCTAGGGAAACTCATGAAGGCTCTATGAACTATAATTGAAATTTTAGTTCACTAAGTTTGACATGAACATGTGAGTTACTTCAGAATTAATCTTTTTTTGCTTAATTGCTTAGAGAATTGTTCTGAATAAACAACTCAGTGAAAAGTTCTTATTTTTGGTCCAGAACACTTTCTTGTGACAAGGAACTCACATGAAAAATTTCAGCTAAATTTGTGCTTTGGATCAGTACTTTTAATACACTTTACCTAGGTGGAAATAACCTCATTAGGAAAAACACTCAGCACTTGATCACAATGGCCTAACCCAACTCCAACCACTAGCAACAGTGCCATTTTAAATTCTTAAATAGAGTTCTAGTTTTAAACTTATCATTAGGCTTGTTAGCAAAAGCTTTACAATTCTTGTTATCATTAGGCTTGTTATCATTAGGCTTGTTAGCAAAAGCTTTACAATTCTTGTTATCATTAGGCTTGTTAAAAAAAGCTTTACAAAAGCATCTCATATCGTATAGTCATCGACGTGGGAGATTGTGAAGCAAAAGGGAGTTGGATCAAGCAGTAAGGTGATCAAGCCTCAAATGATCGACTACACTAACTGAATTTACATTCATAGTCACCTGCAAAACAGGCAAGCCCCGTTTTGCATTCAAGCAATTTTATAAAGCCTTTTCATTTCTAGAGATCATAGCTATGAGATATTGATTGCATTAGGTCTAGATGATATTGAAAATCTAATTGCATGACCAGATTAACCTAAGAGAGAATGGGTAGAGTAGTACTTCCTCCAGTGGATTTAGGCTATGCTAAATGTACTTTGGAAGGACCGGTAGAAGTCGAGTAGTTGTAATCTACTCGCGAGTTTAGGGCTTGGTTTCATCAGAACGGGTCATGAATAGAATCAGTGAGGAAAATTCACAAGTGAGAAATTGAGACCAGGCAGGGAGATTTGGATGCAGCAGGCTGCAGACCGTGTGTGCATAGCCCTGCCTGTGTTGGTTAGGGCCCGTCCGTACTTGGCCTTGTTGGGCAAGTTTGAGTTGTGTACCGGACGCATACTGGCTATATGGGACCTAGGAAAACGATGTACCACATGAGATCCACAATGGAACTTTTCCAATCGGCTTAGGCTTTCGGCGTCAGTATAGCAGGAGGTAACTCGCTCAAGAACATATCACTGCGGGTTTGTACCTTGAGGGAGCTTGCTGTTTGGGGCGATCGAACTGTGTCCGGTGTGGAAGAACTTGAGAAAGGTGGCTGCCTACATCAGTCGAGGTTGCTGCCGGCAACTTGTAGTATGGGTGTACGTGTCGTGTAGTCCAGGCGTGTACTGATTCGAATCACCATTACTCGAGGTCATATGAGCATACATGCCCACTGCGTCTTGACGTAGTAAGAACTGAAGTGAATTACTTTGAATTTGATAAGTATTGTGCTCTAAATTGTATTGCAACCATGCTTGAGTTAGAGATAATGCCAATTAAACTTTACTTCTCCTTGTGCAAGAAGCATCGAAACAAAGTGTTTCTTGTTTGATTGTGGAGTTGCGATGCTGCTTGGCTCAAGGTCTTTAAAATGAGGCTTAAAATCTGAAAGTTAAGGATCAACTGTAGGCGAGTCCTTTATGCAAATTCAACTACCCTTTTTAATCCGTCGTGCATGTAGGGTTTCTTGTTTAGAGTAGACGGATCAGTCTTGCTGAGCCTATGTGCTCACGCTTTCTATATGAGTGGTTTTGCAGGTTAACATCGATGCTATGAGAAGCTTGTCCAGTGAGACTCGGGGACTTCTGAGTCATTCAACACATGGAGAACCCAGCCGCTGCAGTTGTCTTCGTGTTGTTAGCGAGAAGAGTACGCGGGCTGGACATTTTCTCGGGTGCTTATTAGATAATAAATGTGAGTGAACTAGTATTCCGCTGTAGCTAATTAATGTAAATTATTTACAAAGAACACTTGTAAGCTTCCGCTTTTGATTTATGTGATACGATTTTACTTATATGTGTGCCGTTGGGTGCCGCATATCACGGCACCACCCAATGCGATTCCCGGGCGAGCGACACGGCCCCGTGACGTGGTCGGGTCCCTGTCAGCGGCGTCCGCAGATGAGCGCACAAGAACCCAAGCAAGCAGCTGTGGAGTCAGTTCTTTTGGCTGTGAGGCTGACAGTGGGCTCCACACTTCAAATTTGTCCTCAGAAATTCAATTCCTCCACTGTTGTAATTTGGTGTGACACTCTTGCCCTTTTAATGTTGATCAAACAAAAAAATGGGCAGTTTAATTTGAATAATTCAAACATGCAAATCTGAAATCCAAATTCAATTTGAATTTGCTCTAAATAGCTCATGTCAAGATCAATCCCAAATGAGATGAAATTTGGTGGATCAGCTCATAAAAATGTGCTGAGTGTGAATATGATTCCCTCTTTTGACTTCATGTGATGGAAATAGTTTTAATTTGAATTTAAGTTCAAAGTAGCTCTTTTAATAGTTGTATCCAAAAGTACCTCAAAAAGGTTCGATTTATGTGAAAATTGGCATGAGCATTCCTAAGAGAGTTTAGGAGATACTTGTGAGCTCAGCCTCTCATGCCTACATGTGAGAAATCCATCTTTTGGATTTTTGTGAGTTCATCTTCTAATCATCTATTGTGACACCCGGTTCCGAAAATAGAGCCAAGTGAATGCATATGTGTGCCCAGGATGTTCATCACACATACACATGTAATCCACAAACTGAATTCAGAATATAAACACGAATAAATAGGGTTTAAGTACTTTATTACAACGACTCAATGTCTCACTCATGAATGTGGTCTATCTTATTCTTGCAGCGGAAGACTCTAATCGACAGCGGAAAGTGACTAAAGATAGCAGGCTCCAATCTTGAACTCCACAGGCATGTTGACGGTAGTTCGCACACCTAGTACTCCACATGGTCCTTGAAGTACTCATGTCATGTAGCTGATGTTTATGTGGTAATGTAAGGGTGGGTAAATGTCATACTCAGCAAGTGCGGGAAAAGTATGACATGTAGCTTACAACAAGGTAGGGAAAAAAGGCTCATTGCAGCAAGCAAATTTTATTTCACAAACATGATAAAAACAGCAACTATCTCTAGGTGAAATTTATCCCATCATAATCAAGTAATTCAGCAACATTCTCTCATCATAAATCACCATTTATCATGTCTCAACCAGCCAATAATCTTTCTTAAGTTTATCTCATATTCATAAATATTCATAACCATCTCATTTTCATATAACCGAAACCAAACTCATTTTCATGACTCAAAACAGTCCCAAAATCAATCCCAATGACCATACCATAACCATACCCAATAACCATCCCAAGTTTTCCCTCTAATCATGTGAGTTGGCATAGTGCTTGTGACCGGAAGCACGGCTATCATGATAGTTTTACACTCTGCAGAGGTGGCACCACTTTATCCACAAGTTCGTGATTTTGTCACCCATCGGTGACTGCAGAACCTCCATTATACCAGTACACAACCGTCGGTGTATGGCCAAGAGATCACAAAATAGACTTTACAAAGGGGCTACTAGATGTATGGACTCACTGAGGTTTCACCAGCAGGCTCGAATCACCATCCTCTTGTTCCATGCAGTTCCCAGGGCAGTCCTCCTCGACTCCCATTCCCCACGCCATCCACGGTCCATAACAAGCTAGCAACACGCCTAATTAGTCAGCTAAGCCGCACCCATATTTGGCCTTGTGGTGGCACTGTTGTCCTGGCATGTGCTAGCATGAACCGGTCCTTAGATCTACGGCAAGTAAACCACCATCTCATTCAGCAACATCCACGAACCAAGCTTGCCTAGATCTCCCCATCTCTATCCTCATTAACATCATCAAGTTCTCATCATCATTATTCATAAGAGTGCAGTAGCTAAACATGTTTTAATTCACCTTCCCGTATCCCATAGATTAAGCGAAGCAAAAAAGAAAAATGACCATACCCGACTCATCAACTTTCCCGTCGACAAGGATGATTAACCAAACTAGTAAACTCCTATAAAAGGGTGTCCCATCAAGTTGACTCAAGCAAACACATTTTCGCAAACAAAACAGTTTCAAAACATGGGATCAATATGGTCAAGGGGCACTTGCCTTGCTCCCGTGGTTCGTGTTGCTCTAGCGCATCTTGGTGTTGTAGTTCCTCATAGATGGCCTCTTGAGCTTTTTCTTCTACTCACGATCATGCACATACAAAATCCACAGCAATCAATCATCATCCACAACTTTACTCAAGATGCGACGGGGTAGATGAATGCAAATCCTATGGTGCTGTTTTATTAAACCAGTTTGTACGTGTTCTTGCATGTTTTAACAGGCTTTCATGGGGTTTATGATGAAAAAGGGTGTAGGGATCAATTGTAGACGTGGTGATGATCTTGACCCAAGATCTAGATCAACTCCACCGTAAAAAATTGATCAAAACACGATCTGTCCACACGTAAAAGTTTCTGTTCGAAGGGGGAGAAGAAAACGGATGCGTAGAAACAGCGGCGATGTCGTAAGATGGGTAATGGGGACCTACCTCACTTCCTTTTGGTGGCAGGTCCTTCCTCCTAGCAATGGCAGCAGTGGGAAATTTTTCTATGGAAAATTTTGGTAGGACAGATCGTCGGGCTTCTTCTCCGGCGATGGGGAGGCATGACGGGGCTCGACGGTGGCCAAATTCTGGCAAGGCGGGGAACTTGGTGACTTGGAAGCAAGGAAGGGGGCTTGGCAGCAGGAGGGGCGTCCAAAATAGAGAGGATTTCGGCCAGGGGGTGGGGGTTATATTTATAAGGGGGAAAAGGGAGAGTCCTACTCCAATTGGAGCTCAAATAAGAGTCCTATTCAATTTTTTTATTGGATCTTAACAAACTTATCTCTTGTGGTGCGGCAGCCTTGGGGATTTTATCCCCAAAATGTGGGGAAAATTCCACTTTTTGGGAATTGGGGAATTTAGAAATTTTGGGGGAAATTTGGAAATGGCTCATTTCAGCTATCTTTTTCCCATTCCTCTCTATGTCACTTGCTCTATTTCTACATTCCCCTCTCCATCTCTATGTCCCATTCTCCATTTCTACATTCCCCTCTCCATCTCTATATCCCATTTTCCATTTCTACATTCCCCTCTCCATTTCCATGTCCCATTCTCCATTTCTACATTGCCCTTTTCCATTTCTATGCCCCATTCTCCATTTCTATATTCCCTTCTCCATTTCTGTGGTTTTTCCTCCATTTCTATGGTTCCTTCCTCCATTTCTAGGGTTCTTTCTCCATTTCTATGGTTATTTTCTCCATTTCTATGGTTCTTTCTCCATTACTATAGTTCTTTCTCCATTTCTACTTCTTTTATAATGTTTCTCTACATGAAAAATGTATGCAATGCATGGAAATGAATTTGAGGGTGTTACATCTATTGACGGTGATTACTTGTTCTTCAAATGTGTTCATGTGTTGACTACAATTGAGCTGTGGTGTGTGTGATGAAGAACACATTTTGCAAGTCAAAATTTTGGTCCTTTACACGAAGCTCGCCCTCTCGGACAAGAGGCAACTTCTTAGCTGCCCATTGGACCAACCCCTGCAAAGAGCAGAAAAAGCTCAAGGACGGAATAAGATAGCCCGAGCAGAGGAGGCAAGAACAGAACTTAAATTCCCACCTGGCCGCCGGGAGCGGCTTCCTGACACTGGTCGAGTGCGCCACCCACACGCTCATATCCGGTCATAAGGCTCGCCCGAGCGGCAGCAAGCTCAGCGCAGTATCTTTAGACATCTGCGCAAGCTCGCTCCCACTTTGCGAGCTCAGACGGGGAAATGCCCAAAGTAGGAAAAGGGCTCCCTCGGTCGGCCGGCGGTGCCAATTCCTCTGGGGTTACGTCGGGAGTCAGACCTTGAACAGGCTCGGCCACGAACACCCCAGGGATCAGTGAAGGCTCTGCTCCTGGAACAGCGGACACAGCAGCGGCCAATTCTGCTCTAGTTGCCTCATTATGGGCGCCACCGTTGGTGGAGGTCCTGAGACCCCGGGGGCCATATCGACCTCGACAGAAGCGGGGAGTGGCAGCGCCAGGTCTGCAAACAACCTGACAGCACCCGCAACCAAGGTATCAGCCGCCCCTGAGTCCACAGGAGCAACCGCAGGTGGGGATGACCGCTCCTTCCTCACGGCCAAAACCGGGCAAGCCACCTCCACCGGTATGCCAACCAGAACGCCGATGCCCGGATCCATCCCCTACGCCACAAGGAACGATGAAAAGTCCGTGCACCTACACCAACCAACACCGGTGCGACAGGAAAGAAGCCAATACCTTTTGGAGAAGCGTAGTATCCCCCAACCTCGACAGCCGAAATCGGGCCCGAAGAGACGGGCGGTCCCCTCTCACCTTCCTCTTCTTCAGTATCAGGTCAGGCACACGTCCAGACACCCAGCTCAGGTTGACACACGGACGCGCAAAGAGCGCAGTTGCGTCCAGTGGAAGCATGGCGGAGACAGCGTCGTCCGTAGGGGCCACCCCCATAAGGTCCTTCATCCTTGCCACCGCCTCCGAAAGTGTGAGTTCCACATCTGACCCCCTCATCGGATCTAGAGGGCCCAGATACTCCCACATCGGGTGCCCATGGACCTGAAAGGGCTGGATCGTCCGCTCCACAAAGACGCGAAGAAGGGCGGTGCCGGTGAGACCCCTCTCCTGTGTTCGTGGAACATAGGGTTCAGTAGCATGTAGTCTCCAGCAGATGGTCTAAGCCACCTAGACTTCGAGAAATCTCAGCATTAGCTTGCCGAAATCAAGGTAGAATGAGGTTCCTGTTGAACAAGAACGTGATATGTCTCACTTATGTGGAGAGAACCGGATGCTTTCCTCGGCAAAGCTACATAGAAGATACAAACTAAGCTATGATCTATGAAAATGAGAGCAGAACAAAATAGATGAACGGAAAGTTTAATTGTATTGATCTGTACTGCTCCTTGTTTCGGCAGATGGCTGCCTTTATATAGACCCTTATTACAACTGAAAAGATCCGATGTTCTAAGTTTAAACTAAACTCATCTAATCTCTAAGACTCAATCTTATCCAAATGCACGGACGAATGTCGTGCTAGACCTTCTAGAACACTTGACACGATATCATCTAATATGTACAAAGTTTTGAACTCTACCGAGAACACCTAAGTCCCTTCGGCCCAAGTATCTTGCAGTTTAGCTGGTTTTTCTCTGGCGACCGCAAGTTAAATCGGTCTTCTCGGGTTGAGTTCCCAACCGGGTGCTTGTATCTTGAGTTTCCGAGGTAAAACAGGCTTCCTGCACGTATTTCTCTAGTCTTGGGTAGGTTCCTTGCCGAAGCCTTCTGCACCTTGAATTCTCGAGATAACAGGCCCTTTCCACTTTGTTTTTTGGCTTCTTCAACCTGCAGAACTCAACCGTTTTTTACCTCCAACACATGCCCCCCTGTTTTTGGGCAAACATAGTATGCCAAAAAAACATCACCAAAGCCGAGATTTATAAGATAAATAGGCTGTTTTACCTTGTAAGGCTTGGGTAACTCAACCCTCTTGCCATACACTCGGGTAAAATCGTTTTAAGTACTCCCCATTGATGGCTTTACCCGAGTTTTCTTCTTGCAAGTTCTCTATGAAGTAGGCATTTCCATGGACAGTACCTACAATCTTGAAAGTTCCTTTTCAGCTCGGTGACCATTTGCCAAACCTCTTGTCTCGAGTTCCTAAGGGTAAAATCGTTCTCCAAACTAAGTCTCTGATCTGGAACGATTTCTCTTGAACTCTCTTGTTGTAGTACTTGGCCACCTTGAGCTTTTCCTTCTCTATTTGTTTCAATTCTTCCATTCGGCTCTCTGTAACTCCATCCAACTTGTCCGTCATCAAGTCTTGATAATCCACAGCCGAAAGGTTATCCTGCGTGGGGACCACCCTGTGGTTCACCCACTCCGGGATCGCATAGGGTGGTGCCGTGCGATGCGGCACCCAACAGCACACACGAAAAGAATATGAACAACATACAAACTTTTATCTGATATAAAAACAGCGGAAGTCTTTTACAAACCTACTGTACAGTGGAAGTATTATACATACCAAACTCTCATACTAGCTAAGCAAAAAGTGTAGCCATCCAGCTCAGGGACCCTACACACTAGCCGCACTCAAACGAAGATCACGGCAGCGTGCAGGGCTCCAGCTCGGCCGTGTACCCTGACGGGGGCACCGCCTCATCCTCGGACATCTCCTCATAGCTCTCACCTGCACACAGCTCAAATATTGCAACCGTGAGCACGATGGCTCAGCAAGGCTTAACCGACACCCTAGTCATGGAACTCTACATGAAGGGATGTGTAAGATAGGAAAAAGGACTTTGCAGTAAAGACACACCTACATGTTGATCCTTACTTTCAGTTTTATAGCAACAGTTTCATGTGCCTTAGGCAGCCCTCACATTGGAAGTCCACATCAAACAAGAAACGCTTTCCTCCGATGTGGTGATGCCCAAAGTGGAAAATAAACTTAATTAGCTCTACCTCTACAACAGACATGGTTTCCAAACATTAATAGTTCATCACAGCATAATATCATTCATCTGGCTTATTTCACTTCTTACTACGTCACAGAACAGTGAACAAGCGGTACTCAAATAACCACGATGGACAGTGATTGCAATCAGGAGATACCCGGACAACACGTCACATACACCCACTTTCAGAAGTGTGGTGCTTCACACCTTCCTACTCTGTTGTATGCAACAACCTTTCAAAGGAAACCCAAATGCCGAACCGGTCCATCCTTAACGGGCCGGAGGTCCCCGTGTGGAGCGTGACTGTGCCCACCGGCAGATTTACACCTTGCTACCCTCAACCCACTCCTATAAAATGGTTGGGTAAGCCTCGGCACCCAGGTTAACCAAATACATCGGTTTCCTTCTTATGTCAGTATGCCATCCGGTACTGTTCGATACTTGTTCAGCAGGCCCCGCACACGACTCGGTCCTCAATCGACACCAACGGAGCTACGCACGTGAGACCTCCGCTCACTGCATCCTATCCCCCCTACTGGGTCTCATTTTCACCACTCTTAAGCCATTTTCTACCCTTGCCATACCGTGTGATAAAACCTTACCTCGCGAGTAGATTCCAACTACTCGACTTCTACCGAGATCCTAAGCATATTAGCACGGCATTCTCTACTCGTCGAGTCTATAAACTACCCAACCCTCCATAGGATTTAAAAGGTTATGCAAGTGGTGTTTCAATCACCCTAACTCTAATGCAAACATTTTAACCTAGACATAAGTGATATAAATGAAAGGCTTTGTAAAAGGTAATTAAATGCAAACCGGGGCTTGCCTGGTTGCGAGTTAAATGGAAAGTCAGCGTCTGGTGGGAGGAAGTCCAACAGCTCCGTTGTATCTTCAACTTCGGTCACTATATGAGATGTAGCAAAATATATGTATAAGTGACAATGAAATATAAGAATTCACTTCTATTTATAGCTACTGCTATTTATGTTCCTTAATTGGTTTTGGGATTTTTTCTAATGGATACTAGACTCTCTAAAGATTATCTGGGCAAACTTTGGAGAAATTTCATTGCACCTTGTGGTCTCAAAAATTCCCACAAGTACAAGGCTTCTCTGAATTTGAGCCCAAATCTGAGGTTTTGACATGGCTAACAGTGGAAGATCTAATTAGGGTAAGTCTCCATGGTGCTAACAAAATTTGTTTCACCATTTTTGGAGCTACCAACAGAGAGGTATGGATTTTTGAAGTTGGGCAGGAGTTCTGAAAAGTTTCTATTTAGAATTTTAATTTCCAAATAAATGCTGAACTTTGGAAGGCAATTTGGCCTAGGAAATGAACTCCAATGACGCTCAAATATTTACAGCAGATCACTAATATCATGAGAAACCTTCTGGCCAAATTGGAAGAAATTCCATAACAGGGATCGTCTGGAATTAATTCCCAAATATCTAAATTTGATTAATTTTGTAGACATTTCCAGAGATCTTCAGATCAATTTCTTTGCATTTCTGCAAAGTACTGACTGAGAGGAATCCAGCAAAATTTGTTTCACAAAATTTGGACATTCCTACTGAAAGTTATGGTCATTTGAAGTTTGCACTAAATCTAAAAAATGAAGAAATGTTTTAAATTGTGGCTGTGGGCCCCACCCGTGGCGCTATCCACTCAGATGACGGCAACACCGAGGCCACAGGGTTATTTCCCGCACAGCCGCACCCGATCCGGTGCCACAGGCCGATCCCTGTGTGGGTACAGAGGCTGACCGGTGGGACCCGGCCCTCCTTCGTCTACCTCACGCTGCCCGCGCCTCCCGCGGCGGCGCACTCCGGCGAGGCTCACCAGAACGGGGTTCCCGTGGTACAAACTTCACCAAACTTGCCGCCTGTACATTTGACACCGTGCTGAACACGATGGTGGGGTCAGGAGCGGATGACAACGGCCGAAACAGTGCTTGCACCGGCGGCCATGTCGAACTCCACTTCGGCGACCTCGTTCTCACTCGGCTATGGGTCATTCAGGCTAGGGTTTGCTCTAAAAGCACCAGTGATGCATGGACAACTTCGACCCATAGCCCGCTCTCCATGAAAACTACTGAAGATGGGACCCCACCGGGAACCCGAGCCCGCAAAACTACAGCGGCGACAAAAACTCGGTGCCCGGTACCTCTACTTGATCATTTGAGCTGCTAGGACTTCGGAAGGTTGCACAAGCGTGTGCAGGAGCTACTCTAAGCTCATCTATCGTGGAGCTACTCGGAGCACGACGAATTTGCCCGAGGAGTCCTCGGGCTTCTAAAGAACCGCCGGCGCCAAACCTCAAATTACTCGGCACCGGAGCTAAGAAAGTAGGAACTCGTTGGAGGGAAGGAAGAAGGGTTCCTAACGCACCTCAGGAACCTTTTGTTCGAGTGGGAGAGGCTGTCAGTCCTTGTGCGACGGTGTGGCGCAGAGGTGATCAGCACCGGATGTCTGAAAGAAAACCTAGCTCGAGGGAGCCAACCACCGATGCTAGCTTCTGCTTAGGGCTTCAGAGAGCAGGAGGGAGACCTAGCGCAGCTTTCCCGTGGCTCAGTCCTGCTAGAAGCATGCCGAGCTCGCCGGGCGTCGATGAGCCAAAAAGGTCTTCCGCCGGGAGGGTGTTTCAGCGAGCGTTCGAGCAGAGAGGCTAAGGAGCTGCGGTGTAACGTGGAGAAAAGAAGAAGAGCACTCGGGCTGCCGCTTTGATCACCCGCGCGCATGAGTTGACGTCAGGAGCAAGCGAGGAAGCAGCTCGGTGGAGCAGCCGTCGCTCGGTGGCGCGCGGTGAACACCCGAGGGAAAAACACAAAGTTGGTTAAAAGACTTGTGTGGCTGACTGCTGGGTTCCACCACCTCAATTCTTAATCAAATTTTCCACAGATCTTTTTACCAGAGCTAGTCAAACTTGATTTATTTACTTCACCTCAAAGTCATGGTTTGAAATGTTGAATTCAAATTATTTGAATTCTGGTGTGGAGTTTGAATTGTGTTTGGTCATTTGAATTTGAAATGGAATTTAAATTCTCCCTTTTGCATTGTTCCAAGAACATAGCAAACCAACTCCAATGTTTCTGATTTTTCGCATGGCTGCTAACTCAAATGTGGAGAACACATTCGTGGAATCAAATTTACAAATTGAGGAAATTGGGACTTGAATCTGAAATTTAAATTCAGATTAGAGGGCTTCCTCTTTTAATCCCAAACAAATATTAGAACCCCTCCAAATGAGCTGAAATTTGGAAGGTTGAATATTTGAAATATGAAGACCCAAGTTATGAATTTACATCTCCATGTTGGAAGTTTTTGGGTGGTTTGAATCATCACTTTGAAGTCACACCGTTATAATTCAAAGTTTTAATTCCCCTCATTTTTCCTAAGTGTACATGTGTTGAAATTCTTGCTACCACTTTTTGGGGATTTTACATCCCTCCATCCTTAAAAAGAATCTCGTCCAGAGATTCCAAAAGAAAAGCAAGGTGGGGAATGTTCACCGGGTATATGATGATAGCAAGTCCGGATAATTCGCTTGTAGATAGTCCTCGCTTTCCCATGTCGCCTCATCAGCGATATGGTTACTCCACAGGACCTTGTAAAACCATATGGTTCGGTTTCTTGTGGCGCGAGTCTTTTCATTGATAATCCGGATCGGATACTCCATGTACGTGAGGTCCGGTTGAAGAACTTCTATGTCTGCAGTGCGGATTTCAGCCGAGGGTTTGAGGCACTTCCTCAGCTGAGAGATATGGAAGATGTTGTGAATTCCTGCGAGCGACGCAGGTAACTCCAAGCGATAGGCCACAGGTCCGCATTTTTCAATGACGGTGAATGTACTGATGAATCACGGTGCAAGTTTGCCCTTCACTCCGAAACAATGATCTCCCTTCATCGGAGACACACAGACATAAACATGGTCCCCGATTTCGATGTGGAGAGGGCGGCGTCTTTTATCCGCATAGCTCTTCTGATGCGATTGAGCAGCCTTGAGGTTGGCTTGTATTACTCGCACTCGTTCCTCAGCCTCATTCACAAGTTCAATGCCGTAGATAACTCGCTCGCCGGACTCACACCAGTTGAGGGGTGTGCGACATTTCTGGCCATAGAGAGCTTCATACGGTGCCATCTTGATGCTAGCTTGATGGCAATTGCTGTAAGAAACTCTGCCAACGACAAATGATCATCCCAATTTTTGCCGTGGTGGATGGCACAAGCGCGTAGCATGTCTTCAAGCACTTGATTCACTCGTTCAGTTTGACCATCCGTCTGCGGGTGATATGCGGAGCTTCGGATCAGTTTGGTCCCCAATGACACGTGCAGCTGTTCCCAAAACCTAGCGACAAACAGCGCACCGCGATCTGAAATAATGGAGCGGGGAACACCGTGCAAGCACAAGATCCTTGGAATATACAGCTCCGCTTATTGCTTGGCCACGTAATTCGTATGTACGGGAATAAAATGAGCCAACTTGGTTAGTCGATCGACTATCACCCAAATCGAATAATGCTTGTGAGATGTGAGAGGTAACCCGGCTATGAAGTCCATGATGATATCCTCCCACTTCCATGCCCGAATGTTCAATGGTTGCAGCTGTTCGGCTTTACGCATATGGTTGGCTTTCACCCGCCGACACATATCGCATTCGGATACGTACTTTGCGATTTCTCTTTTCATCCATGTCCACCAAAACCTGGTTTTCAGATCTTGGTACATCTTGTTGCTGCCCGGATGAATAGAATACTTGGACAAATGAGCTTTGTCCAATATTTTCTTCCGAAGCTTCATGTCACGGGGTACCACTATACGGTCTTTAAACCATAGAGTATCGTTTTCATCCCTTCGGAAGCATTTCATTTCGCCATTCTTCATTCTTCTCCGAATGTGCGACCTTCCCATGTCTTCCTTCTGAGCTTCCATAATCTCCTCTCGTATGGTAGGGACGAGAGCAAGATTATATGATGCCCCATATGGAACCAAGTACAGACTCGGCTCCTCCTCTTCATGTGGGGTGATGGACAGATTGTTGACATGGAATTTGCGGCTTAAGGCGTCGGCAACCACGTTTGCCTTTCCAGGATGGTAATGAATCTCAATCTCATAGTCTTTGATCAGTTCTAGCCATCTCCGTTGCCGCATATTCAACTCCTTTTCAGTGAATATATATTTCAAACTCTTGTGGTCGGTGTAGAGGTGCACTAAGTTACCAAACAAATAGTGTCTCCACATTTTCAATGCAAACACCACAGCAGTGAGCTCAATATCATGAGTCGGATAGTGTTGCTCGTGGTTACGAAGTTGACGTGAGCCATAGGCGACCACTCTTCCTACTTGCATCAATACACAGCCAAGCCCGATACCGGACGCATCACAATATACGTCAAAGGGCTTGGTTGTATCCGGTTGAGCTAACACTGGGGCTGTTGTAAGATGCTTCAACAATGCTTGGAAAGCTTCTTCACATGCTGAGATCCAAACATATTTGATCCCCTTCTTTAACAATTCCGTCATCGGCTTAGCAAGCTTGGAGAAGTTTGGTATGAATCTTTGATAATATCCTGCTGACCCGAGAAAACTCCGGACTTCATGGACTGATGTGGGGGACATCCATTTCAGCACTTGCTCGATTTTTCTTGGATAAACTGCAATGCCTTCTGCAGAAATAATATGACCAAGAAATGGCACTTGGATGATCCAAAATTCGCACTTGCCGAACTTGGCATAAAGCTTATGGTCCTGCAATCATTGAAGCACGATATGCAGGTGTTCGGCGTGTTCTTCTTCAGACATGGAATAAACCAAGATGTCATCTATGAACACCACCACGAACTTGTCCAACTCCGGCATGAACACTGAGTTCATGAGGTATATGAAATATGCGGGACGTTGGTGAGACCAAAAGACATGACGAGGTATTCATACAGCCCATATCTCGTCGAGAAGGCCGTCTTCGGAATATCCTCCGCTCGGATCTTGATTTGGTGATATCCGGAGCGAAGATCCATCTTTGAAAATACACTTGCACCCACAAGTTGATCGTATAAGATATCGATTCGGGGCAGTGGATATTTATTCTTGATGGTGACGGCTTTGAGAGGTCGGTAGTCCACATACAACCTCAAGGTTTCATCCTTTCTTCACAAACAGCGCCGAACATCCCCATGGTGAGGAACTCGGTCGAATGAAACCCTTCTTCATTAAATCATTGAGCTGCTCCTTCAATTCAGCTAGCTCATTCGGAGCCATCTTGTACGGTCTCCGTGATATCGGTGTCATCCCGGGTACAAGTTTGATCTTGAACTCGACATCTCTTTCGGGTGGCATGCCCGGGAGATCATCCGGAAAGACATCCGGGTATTCACAGACCACACGAATATCCTCAAGTTTTATGGCTTCCGCGTTATATGTGGATGGAGCTTCTTGAACCGAACGGTCAAGAATAAGAACATGTGGTTCATGAAGAGGAGAGTTTAAACGGACCACATGTGGAATGATGTCAAGAACAGCACCATGGCGATGTAGCCATGACATTCCTAAAATGACATTAAGTTTTTGACTCTCTAACATGATTAGATAAGTCGGTATAGATTCCCACCCAATGTAATGGTGCTCTATAGACCATCCTATCAGCTGTTATTTTCCCACCCGGAGAGCATATCAAGTATGAACTATTTGTGGGAATGACAGGCAATTGATATTTTGATAACATAAGACTAACTTATGGAATTATGGGTGGCACCGGAGTAAAAAAGTATGACTACGGGATAATCTAAATAAGAAAACGTACCCGCGATGACGGGTTCGCCTTCCGGCACGTCTTCGATGGCTAAGTGGTGGACGTTGCCGGGTTTTTGTGCTGGTTTCTTGGGCTGATTACGGGGCTGATTAGGACCCTGATATGGTGCTGCACCCCTGCCCTGTCGCTTCTCGGGGCAGTCCCTCGCAATATGCCCGACACGGCCACACGTGAAGCACGTGTAAGGTGTCGCGGTCCCTCCGACTTGAGGACGGAATCCCGGTGCATGCGGTTGAAACTGAGGCGCACGCGGAACCATCCTTTGCTGCTGCTGTTGCTTTGGTGGATACGATGGTCGGAAGCTTGGTGCATTATATTGTCGACCGCGAAACTGAGGCGGTCACGCCGGTGACCGCCATCTTTGACCGGATGGTGAGCGATACACCACGCGGTATTTTTGTGGCACCCCACCACTGCTGCTCGTCAGCGCGCTGCGTTTCCTCTTATCAGAACCGCGCTCGCGCTGAGCATTTTCTTGTAAAATCGCGGCATTAACAAGGTTGTTGAATGTGCCGCGATTGCTTTGGGCGAGATGGACCTTCATTTCAGAATTCAGGCCCCGGAAGAATGTGTTCCGCTTATCTTCCTCTGTTCCTACAAATCCTGGCGCACACTGCGCCAGCCGGTTGAATGACCTGGAGTACTCATGAGCACTCCTCTCGCCTTTTTTCAGCGCCAGGAACTCCTGGAGCTTCCTCTCCATAACACCGGGAGGTATATGATAGGTGTGGAATGCCTCCCGGAACTCCGTCCATGTGACGGCATGGCCAGCCGGTAATGAGGCGGTGTAGTTTGCCCACCATGTACCAGCTTTCCCTTGAAGCTGTTGCGCTGCATATATCACCTTCTGATGTTCGGTGCACCGTAGTAAACCGAACTTTGCTTCAAGAGTGCGGATGAAGCTGTCCGCCTCCAACGGCTCTTCGGCCTCTGTAAAGACCGGTGGATGGGTCGGCAGGAAATCTGAATATGAACTTTGTTGGGGCTGGCGTTGCCCATTGTCTTGGCGTCCTCCTGGACGGGACGCATTTTGTTGCACTAGCATCCGCAGCAACTCGGTTTGCTCATCGCGCGAGCCGGGCACTGCGCGAGAACCTCCGCAAGGTTCCTTGGAAGTTCTGGCGGTGGATGAGGTGGTTGCTGCTGCATCGTGGTTTGCTCTGGAGGTGGAGACTCATCACCACGAACCTGACTTGGACCTCCCTACTCTTGCGTTGAACGTGTACGCACCATTCTGCATTCATACCATTCAGACGTTCAGCACATGTTGGTTTATTTCATCCAGTCTATACAATAGTAGTGCGAGAATGGAATAAATAATACGCATAACAATCACACATATGGATAAAGTATAAACTTTATACAACATATACATCCCTGGACCGTGTCACACGATCGAGTTCCAAAGTATTGAACTTTATGGGTTAAAAGTTCATTTCGACCATCGTGGGTCGCCACGGGATGTTAAGTGTGTTAGCCTGCGTAAATCCTCGCTATTGTACTGGACCCTAACATGTCCTCGCTCGAAGTGATATGTCGAATGCATAAAAATTTCGACTCCACCCGCTGTTTTACAACAGCCGCCGAATATCCAAAGGTGAAACTAAGTGTTTTGGTTGAAAAACTTCAACATGGTGTTCTCTCTCCAGCTTCTGGTCCAGCAGACCAGTTGGAAGAATTTTACTGTTTTGGCCGCATTGGAGGCAAAACCTGGACTGGAGTTCCACCACAAAATTGTAGTAGACTCAAAAAGGAATCCAGATTATATTTATTTTCCTCCATAGCCTTCCTAGTTTATGAGTTATGATTTCTACAAGTTGACAGAATTTGCTCAGGAATTTTGACAGCACCTCTTTTGCATGTGGCTGTTTTGTTCACAAAATTCTATCATATTCTGCCCTCAATCTAGGAAAACACTGAACTACAAAGTTGTAGAACATTTCCTATACTTTCCAACACTGTCTTACTTGACCCTTAGAAATTTTTCTACAGAAAGTTGTGGTCGAATTACAGAAAATTCCAGAGAGCATTTTGGTCTGCCCTGTTTCTGGACAGTGCCTACTCATCTGAGATTGTCATCCATTTGGAAGGAAATTTTGTTCTGGAGTTCTACAGAAAAGTTGTAGACGACTTCAAAACCTTTCCAGAATGGTATCCCACACCTCCATTGGTTCGACCAATCCTAAGTTATACCCTGTTTAAATTCAGCATAATTTCTTCTGAAAATAGGGGATGTTGTTCCTAAGTCTTTGAGATTGAATCTATACTCCCAATTGAACCTTAGTTCAACATGGGAGTTCAATAACCCCTAAATGGAATCCTAAACTTCAACTTGACTCTTTTATTTGAAAATTTACTTTTTATGCAACCAATAACTTATCTCGGTACTACGTTTCCTCACCAAAGAAAAATCATAAGCCGGTATTCCGGTATAAACGTGTTAAATGGTGGAACAAAAGGCGTCACTCACAAATGATTTATACACGTCATGTGCTAACGTGGTTAATGTACCTGCAGAAAACCACACAATAATGGTGCACACAAAGGTTTTAACATTTCAGGCAGTTCCATATCATAGTAAAAGCATACGGTCCGTATCATTGCCATAAGGATCGTCCTTGAGTCAAGCCACGTCTCAAGGTAAAATGGTTGTGTTTTCACACCACACGACGGGGAACCCGAGTAGAGCGTGAATGGGTCGTAATGGTTGGGAATTTTATCAACCCAACGGATACCACCTACTGCCTCATGACCATTGAGGCACGCCGATGGCGAGCGCTGCGTATGGCCTTTTGAACATTGAACGTTCAAAAGTTGCATACTATCGTGTTGCTTACCACATGATGGGGTATTCTCACTTTTTCCTAAAGCACGCTGGAGATTAGCGTTTTCATATGCTCTCAGAACCATACAGAGGTTCAGAGACTCATATTAACTACCGTGCCAAGCCACGGTAAACCAGTCCATACAATTACTCGTATGGCGAGTTACCACACTTGATCCGCCCGCGGTGGCGTACCTTACCTCTTACCTGACGTCGGAGCGTCGTTACAGAATGTATAACAAGTATGTTAGCATTTCCACCTTAATAACTACTACTATCATAGACCTTATGTGGGCATAGTGACTAATCCTCACTCGACCACTTCTAAGTTTTCAAAATAGGCTCTTTTCGAGAGTGCTATTCCCAATGCGGCTCTGATACCACGTCTGTGGGGACCACCCCTGGTTCACCCACTCCGAGATCGCATAGGGTGGTGCCGTGCGATGCGGCACCAAACAGCACACACAAAAAGAATATGAACAACATACAAACTTTTATCTGATATAAAAACAGCGGAAGTCTTTTATAAACCTACTGTACAACGGAAGTATTATATATGCCAAACTCTCATACTAGCTAAGCAAAAAGTGTAGCCGTCCAGCCCGGGGATGCTACACACTATCCGCACTCAAATGAAGATCACGGCGGCGTGCAGGGCTCCAGCTCGGCCATGTACCTCGACGGGGGCACCGCCTCGTCCTCGGACCCCTCCTCATAGCTCTCACCTGCACACAGCTCAAATGTTGCAACGGTAAGCACGATGGCTCAGCAAGGCTTAACCAACACCCTAGTCATGGAACTCTACATGCAGGGATGTATAAGATAGGAAAGAGGACTTTGCAGTAAAGATACGCCTACATGTTGATCCTTACTTTCAGTTTTATAGCAACAGTTTCATGTGCCTTGGGCAGCCCTCACATCGGAAGTCCACAATCAAACAAGAAACACTTTCCTCCGATGTGGTGATGCCCAAAGTGGAAAATAAACTTAATTAGCTCTACATCTACAACAGACATGGTTTCCAAACATTAATAGTTCATCACAGCATAATATCATTCATCTGGCTTATTTCACTTCTTACTACGCCACAGAACAGTGAACAAGCGGTACTCAAATAACCGCGAGGGACGGTGATTGCAATCAGGAGACACCCGGACAACACGTGACATACACCCACTTTCAGAAGTGTGGTGCTTCACACCTTCCTACTCTGTTGTATGCAACAACCTTTCAAACGAAACCCAAATGACGAACCGGTCCATCCGTAATGGGCAAGAGGTCCCCGCATGGAGCGTGACTGTGTCCACCTGCAGATTTACACCTTTCTACCCTCAACACACTCCTATAAAACAGTTGGGTAAGCCTCGGCACCCAGGTTAACCAATTACATCGGTTTCCTGCTTATGTCAGTATGCCATCCTATACTGTTTGATACTTGTTCAGCAGGCCTGCACACGACTCGGTCCTCAATCGACACCAACAGGGCTACGCCCGTGAGACCTCCGCTCACTTCATCCTATCCCCCCTGCTGGGTCTCATTTTCACCACTCTTAAGCCATTTTCTACTCTTGCCATACCGTGTGATAAAACCTTACCTCGCGAGTAGATTCCAACTACTCAACTTCTACCGAGATCCTAAGCATATTAGCATGGAATTCTCTACTCGTCGAGTCTGTAAACTACTCAACCCTTCATAGGATTTAAAAGGTTATGCAAGTGGGGTTTCAATCACCCTAACTCTAATGCAAACATTCCAACCTAGACATAAGTGATACAAATGAAAGGCTTTGTAAAAGGTAATTAAATGCAAACCGGGGCTTGCCTGGTTGCGAGTTAAATGGAAAGTCAGCGTCTGGTGGGAGGACGTCCAACGGCTCCGGTGTATCTTCAACTTCGATCACTATATGAGATGTAGCAAAATATATGTATAAGTGCTAATGAAATATAAGAATTCACTTCTATTTATAGCTACTTCTATTTATGTTCCTTAATTGGTTTTGGGATTTTTTCTAATGGATACTAGACTCTCAAAGGATGATCTGAGCAAACTTTGGAGAAATTTCATGGCACCTTGTGGTCTCCAAAATTCCCACAAGTACAAGTCTTCTCTAAATTTGAGCCCAAATCTGAGGTTTTGACTTGGCTAACAATGGAAGATATAATTAGGGTAAGTATCCATAGTTCTAACAAAATTTGTTTCACCATTTTTGGAGCTACCAACAGAGAGGTATGAATTTTTGAAGTTGGACAGGAGTTCTGAAAAGTTTCTGTTTAGAATTTGAATTTCCAAATAAAGGCTGAACTTTGGAAGGCAATTTGGCCTAGCAAATGAACTCCAATGAGGCTCAAGCTTTTACAGCAGATCACTAATATAATGGGGAACCTTCTGGCCAAATTTGAAAAAAATTCCATAACAGGGATCTTCTGGAATTAATTCCCAAAATTTTAAATTTGATGAAATTTGGAGAAATTTCCAGAGATCTTCAGATCAATTTCTTTGCATTTCTGCAAAGTACTGACTGAGAGGAATCAAACAAAATTTGTTTCACAAATTTTGGACATTCCTACTGAAAGTTATGGGCATTTGAAGTTTGGACTAAATCTGAAAAATGAAGAAGTGTTTAAATTCTGGCTGTGAGCCCCACCCGTGGCGCTATCCACTCAGATGATGGCAACACCGAGGCCACAGGGTTATTTTCCGTGCAGCCGCACCCGATCCGGTGCCACAGGCCGATCCCCGTGCGGGTACAGAGGTTGACCGGTGGGACCCGGCCCTCCTTCGTCTACCTTGCGCTGCCCACGCCTCCCGCGGCGGCGCACTCTGGCGAGGCTCGTTGGGACGGGGTTCCCATGGTCCAAACTTCAAAAACTTGCCGCCTGTGCATTTTACACCGTGCTGAACACGATGATGGGGTCGGGAGCGGATGACAACGGTCAGAACAGAGCTCGCACCAGCGGCCATGTCGAACTCCACTTCGCAACCTTGTTCTCACTCGGCAGTGGGTCATTCGGGCTAGGGTTTGCTCTAAAAGCACCAGTGACACATGGACAACTTCGACCCATAGCCCGCCCTCCAAGAAAACCACTGGAGATGGGACCTCACCGGCAACCCGAGCCCGCAAAACGACGGCGGTGACAAAAACTCGGTGCCCGGTACCTCTACTTGATCATTTGAGCTGCTAGGACATCGGAAGGTTGCGCAAGCATGTGCAGGAGCTACTCTAAGCTCATCTATCGTGGAGCTATTCGGAGCATGACGAATTTCCCCGAAGAGTCCTCGGGCTTCTAAAGAACCGCCGGCGCCAAACTTCAAATTACTCGGCACCGGAGCAAAGAAAGTAGGAACTCATTGGAGGGAAGGAAGAAGGGTTCCTAACGCACCTCAGGAACCTTTTGTTCAAGCGGGAGAGGCTGTCAATCTGTCGGGTGACGGTGCAGCGCAGAGGTAATCAACACCGGAGGTCCGAAAGAAACCTAGCTCGCGGGAGCCAACCACCGGTGCTAGCATCTACTTAGGGATTCAGAGAGCAGGAGGGAGATCTGGCGCAGCTTTCCCATTGCTCAGTCGTGCAAGAAGCACACCGAGCTCGCCGGGTGTCGATGAGCCAAAAAGGTCTTCCGCCGGGAGGGTGTTTCAGCGAGCGTTCGAGCAGAGAGGCTAAGGAGCTGCGGTGTAACGTGGAGAAAAGAAGAAGAGCACTCGGACTGCCGCTTTGATCACCCACGTGTACGAGCTGACATCGGGAGAAAGCGAGGAAGCAGCTCGGTGGAGCGGCCGTCACTCGGTGGCACGCGGTGAACACCCAAGGGAAAACACAGATTCGGTTAAAAGACTTGTGTGGCTGACTGCTGGGTCCGACCATGTAAGGGCCTCAGTTTTTGACACATGTTTAAAGTGTTCATCACCACACCACACACCTCATTTGAAGCAAGTTGATGAACACAAATGAAGAGCAAGTAACCACCATCAACATGCTCATTAGAGAATAAACTCACATATTGCAAAAGTGATATTTCCCACATGTGATATAGAGGGGCTGGGCATATGAAAACTCCTACACATTGCTAGGGATGTCCATGCCAAGTTTCACCCAAATTCAAAACCTTCTTGAGGTCATTTTGGGTATAGCTAGAAAGAGAGCAGTTTGAAACCATATTCAAATTGAAACTGTTTTATCCCATGAATTCAAAAGTGGGAGGCATATTATTGTTCAGCACATTTTTGTGAGCTCACACACCAATTTTCACTCCATTTGGAGTTGATCTTGACAGGAGCTAAGTGGGACAAATTCAAACTTTATTTGAATTTCAAACTGAACTTGTGCTGAAATTCATTCAAACCAAACCCAATTTGAATTCTAATCAATTCAAATGGCTCATGGGTGAATAATTTGAATCACCATGGGTATTTTGGGGCTCACTGTTTACAACAGTGATTAGGAGTAAATTTCAGAGGTTAAAACCCCGGGTGGGACCCACATGTCATGGAGAGAAGAGGGGAGACTTGCACCCAAAGTCACAGTCTCGGTGGGAACTTCCACCGAGCAGCTGCCGGTTCAATGCCCGGGAGCAGCTGCGCTCGCCACCGAGGTGGAGCAGCGCCACCAGCTGCTTCCCGCGCCCACACATGAGCCCAAGGGTGGTTCCAGGGCTCTCTTAAGGCGCTCCACCGAGGCAGGCACCGCTCGCTTCCCCCTCTCCCGTGAACACCGAGTCCCCGGCCTGCCGCTTCTCTGCTCGATCAGGAAACCGCGAAAACATCTCGCCTCCTCCTTCCATGAGCTGCTAGACGGCAACCTGAGATCGCACTCCACCTCCCCAACGCCAAAAACCCCGAGCTCCGACCTCCCTTGCCCGAGAACGATCGCCACAGCGGCGACCTAGCCTCAGCCAAAGGTCAGGCGCTCGTGGACAGCGTTCCACAGGCGTTTTCATGGGCCAGCAAGAGAGGCAACAGGAGTGTGAGACCACCGTGTTGCTCTCCTCCAAGTTTGGGAGCAAACCGTGAAGAATCCACGGCGAATTTCCAGCTTTTGCTCCGGCGACCTTAAACCGAGCTTCCGGTACGGATTCTTCAAATTCTCGCTCTGTGATCCTTCTTTAGTTATCAAATCTTGCACATAGACGCTGGACTAGCCGGCGATCAAATTCCTTTCTGCATCCGTGGTGTGAAACCGGCTAGGAGTGACGAATTCTGAGCTCGATCAAGAGTGTTCATGGCGGGCACGCTCGGTCACACGGTGTAGACCGACTTGCCGCCATCTTTGAACCCGTTTGACACCTTGTTGAGCTTCCTAGAGGTATACTGATGCTGTAGAACCAATCGTTCGAGGCTATGGCGGGTTAGAAACCCACGGCTGACGGCGCCGAACCTCAACCGAGGCCGCCGCACGTCGCCGGGCTATTTCTGGTCACCGCCAGCTCGAGCTGACCCCACAGACGTGTTCCTCGACGTCGACACCCCCCTGGCAGCGAGTTTCAGACCGTGCGATGGCCAGCAGCGACAGTCCAGCGAGCTCCGAGTCTGCTCCGGCGAGGGGAGGCGGCGCGATCGCGAGGGCGCGTCGGGAGGAAGACGAAGCTGGCTGGCCCACGCGTCAGCGGTCAAAATTTTAAATCAGGATTGGGTGTGGCCGGGATCTGGTGTGCTGGCGCGCAAAGACCCTGTGGGCCTCAGTGTGCGGTCGCCTCCGCGCCCAACACGTGTCCCCGCGGGCCCCGGCAGATTTAAACTTTTCCCCCGATTTTCAGATTTCCTTCAAACTTCAAATCCTCATTACTTTGGCTAGAAAAAGCCAAATTGAGTGAACCAAATTTTGTTGGATTCAGCTCTCTGAGTACTTTCTAGCAAATCAGGTTTCACTTCATGAAAATCCTTATTTCTTCAGAATTAATTCCTCAAAGTTTAAAATGTTTGGAATTTTAACTGGAGAATCCTTTGGAGGAAAATCCTGAAATTTTGCTGGAATGTTCACCAAAATATCTCTGAACTACCATAAAAATTTCAGATCCATTTGAGCTTATTTGATCCACCTAATGGGGTGACTAGTGAAACTGTTCCACAGAAAATAGAAAATGTTCAGAAACATTTTCAGAATTTTCTCTGAAATTGTTTAGCTCATATCTTTAGCTAGGAACCTTCAAATTAAGTGAAACCAACTCCATTAGAACCCTCTGAAAATCTAGTTTTCAGAAAGTCATAGCTTGTTCTATTAAAATCCTTAGAACGCCCTAAAAGCCTTCAATTAAGGTCAAGTACATAATTATTTATGGAGGGCTCAAATGAGCTTTGCTGCAACTAAAACTTGACCAAGTCTCTGTTTAGGTTGTAACCAAGCCACAGTACCAGATTCACAGTCTTTGGGTCTTTCTAGTGAGACTTAGAAGGTTCACAAGTTTAAAACTCAATTCAAATGCATTTAATTAATACATGTACTTCTTATATCATGTAGTCGCTAAGGTCGAGGAGGAACCCGAAGTCCTAGACTTCGTTACTCCGGAGGAGCAGCTAGCCTACGACCAAGAGCAGCAAGGCAAGCTCCGGTTTGCATTAACCTTTTTACAACTTTTTATTGTTTTGAGCACATACTTGAATACTATTATTCTTTATATTGGAGTCTTGTTTGGAAACCCAATTGCATAGCCAAGAAAACCATGGGTGGGGTTTAGGATTGCAAAACCACGTTAGCTACTGCAAAGCTAAGTTAGGGTAGGATTCGGTACAAGTCGAGTAGTTGGAACTACTCGCGAGCATAGGCTAGAGGCACTCGACTCGGGTAGAGATAGCACATGATATACATGGCAAGAAAGATGAGACCGAGCGGCGAGTAAGGGAAACAGGACTTTGGGGCCTGTGTGCTGTAGCTCCGCTTGTGTCGATTGAGAACCGAGCCGTGTGCGGGCCTGTTGAACAAGCTAGAACAGTACTGAAGACCTACCGGCTATATGGGAACGGGAAACCGATGAAACTTGGTTAGCTGGGTGTTGAGGCATAGCTGGTCGTTCAGAGGGTAGGTTGAGAGCTCGAGGTGTAAATTGGCTGGCGGCACTTAGATGCGCGTGCAGAGACCTCTTGCTCGGGACGATTGGACCGGCTCAACATTTGGCTGATGGGTGAAAGGTAGTTGCGTACGGCGTCCGTGATGGTTGTTGTAGGCAACATCGAGTATGGGCGTACGTGACGGGTTGTTCGGGTAACCCTGCAGGTGTAAATCGATTATAATCACCGACTTGTTCACTGTACCGTGACATAGAAAGAACAGGTTAGTTACATGTTAAAATGCTGCTGATTGAAAGGTGGACTTTGCTTGTTAATGATTTGTTGTAGCTTAGAGCTAATTAAAGTTCCTTTCAACTTTGGGCAAAGTACATGAGAGAAATGTGTTTCTTGTTTGATTGCGGCTCTCATGTGCCTTAGCGTAAGGTTCTCCACAACCTGCTGCTAAAACTTGAAAGTAAGGTTCTACTAATTAGGCGAGTCCTTGCAAATGATTTTTACCTCATATAACCCATCACCCCTCATGTAGAAGTTCCATGGTTAGGTGAGACGGGTCAGACTTGCTGAGCCTTCGTGCTCACTGCTTGTGTTTAAAGTTTTTGCAGGGTTCTATGAGGAAGGGACTCCCGAAGAGGAGACGGAACCCCAGGAGGGGAACCCCGTCGAGTGGGAGTCGTGCACGCCACAGAGTTAGTGTGCGTGTGTGCTAGCAAGAACACGTTCAAGGGCTGGACGTGGACTTGATGCTTAGTCTACACCCGTGAGTGTAGACTGGACTTATTTTGATGTACAAATGTTCATAAACCACTTTATGTAATAAAAGTTTTGCTTCCGCTTTGTACCTTTGATGTGTGTTATTCGGTGCTGTGCAACGCAGCACCCCTCAGCGTGATCCTGGCTCGACAAGACCGTGGTCGTTTCAGCGTTGGTATCAGAGCTCGCTTGAGGTTTAATGCACTACAAAGGTCATCTTTTTCAAAAATCCAGTGAGGAACGAGTTAGTAGCCAGTATAAGGATGTTATTAGCATATAGAAAGTGGCATACTAACCTAATTGTCTATGTCGGAAAATCGTGTATCTCGGGACGTGTATGTCTTGGGGGGTGCACGTAAGCGCTGTCCACCAGTGCGCACAAGCTGAAGGGTGGAGCCCCACGGGTGGCAGGTAACCCGACCCGCTTTGATATTCTCTACGACTCTTCATGTCGTTTGGAGTATTCGAGCAACGTCTGTCCCTGGCGTGCGTGGTACAATTTGGGAGACCCCCATCACGTGGTCTGAAACATGAACACGTAACTCAAGGCGTGTTTGGCTTGAGAAAATCCGGGCGAGTGATGACGGCCGGGTGTATGAATTGTATGGATACCGGGCTCAATGTGCAGCCGAGTCTGACGATTGTTTGAGTTTCTGCAGGTAGTCTAACCACGAAACGTTAGACGTGTAGTATTCGTTTGCGAGTGACGTTTAGTGCCACTGAATTAACGAAGCCGGCTAAGTCCGGTATAAGTTTTTCTATGTGAGGACATAGTACCGACATGATCTGGTGACGCATCGACGTCACACCCCACTAAATGAACAACTTCATTGTATAAACTTAAAGGTTTCGATCCAAAGTAGTAAAACTTCATGTAACTCCTTCCCTTGATCAGGAGATTTAAAGTTAACAAGTTTTCAACTTATAGGTTGTTAAGGACAGAGCACTCTGTTTTCAGCTGAATTAAGGCTGAAGTTAATCAGAGGTTAGAGGTTGAGTTCTTTCGAGGTTGGGGTAATATGATACATTTATGAAAAGCTTTGGAAGATCTTTACAACTTTCCTGTTGAGGTCCAGAGGTGTTTCATCCCTTAGCCAATCGAAAAATGCAGTAGAGTTGAAACTGTCCAGAAAACAGGACAGAGTAAAGACTCTCTGTAAGCTCTCTGTAAATTGAGTATAACTTCCTGCATAAAAATCCAAAAATAGAAAATGAGGTAGTTCTGGAAAGCTTATGAGATGGGTTACAACTTTGTAACAGAAAGCTTTGTCAGATTAGGAGCAGAATTAACTGGAATTCTTGGATCAAATCAGTACCTAAAGCAGGGAGGTGCTGTCCAATTTTCTCCAGAAATTCTGTTAACTTCGACATCTCATAACTCTTGAACCAGGACAGATCATAGGCCAAGCAAATACTTTCTGGGAAGCTATTAAGGTTAACTTTAACTTTGATGTTGAGCTCCAGAATTAGTTTTGCCTTTAGTATGGCCTAAATCAGGTTGAAATGGAAAATGGTCAGGGCTGTCATGCATACAACAGATCAGCAGTCAAATTTGTTTAAATTTGAACTGTATTTCCAAGTTTTGTGGGTTTAATAACATGTATTCTGTTATAACTCAATGGGTTACTGTTTAAATAGATATTTGACATTTCTCAAATATAATTTTTACAGATGACAGCAGACAAACAGTTGGAGAACGGGTGGGTGGTATCCCACTGTTCTCACCACAGCAGTTATCCGGAGGCATTGAGGCAGATGCTTCAATATTTCGGATACAACCAGATGCCGCAGTACATCGCCAAGGAAGAATACAAAGAGGGGAACAAGACGTGGACAATCCATGTCGAAGTCCCTGCAGGACCTACGCCACCCGGTTGGGTGCCGTTCACCGTCACGGTGAAAGGTAGACAGCCGGAAGGGATGTGGCAAGTGGCAGCCCGTGACACCATGTCACGTTTCTGCCAGCTACATGTGAGAGCGATGGAGGGCACTCCATACGCGCTCGTTCCGGTGGAGGGACGGGCTCATCATGTGTGGGAAGAGAGGTACCTGGAGGCAACGGACCCGAGTTGCCCAAGGTACAGCCCCGCGGAGGCAAATCTCAGCCTCCAGATGAGGGCGGGAAACGCCGTGATGGACAGCCAAGCTGTTCATACGGAGCATCTCGCCACAAAGCTCAAGGAGAGCACGAGCCGTGGAGACCATTTCGAGAGTGCTCACAGCGCACTCCACAATGTGCTCCTTCCGACGATCAAGCGACTGAATGAACAACATAATCAGTTGCATCGTCTGAAGAAGGCGAAGAGGAAAAGCCGTGTCGACATCGTGGCATTGCAAGAGCTGGTACAGACTTTAACCCAGCAGAATGAGGACCTTGCTCAAGAGCGGGACGATGCTATTAGGAAGGGCAAGGCTGGGAAGAGGACTATAACCAGGCCATGGACGAGGTGCATGCTTTGCAGGACCTCGTACCTCCGGCATTGGGCATACCGGTGGTCTTGGGCCTTCCAGCAATTGGAGAACCCGAGATGGGAGGAGAGGTGGTAGATCCAGAGCCACCAGCAGAGGTACCGGAGGAGGACGACCCACAGGAGGTCGAGTTCTACTCCGAGTAGGGGGTTACAGTTGCCATGTAGGGCAGCTAGGGTAGTGTAACCCAACTTTTGTAATCAGTGACATGTAGTGTAGACAGTAGCGTATGTATAGGTAGTGACGACATGAGCATGACTTATCGGAGACCCGAAAATAATGTATCTTGTATAAAGTTTATGCTTTATCAATATATGTGAATGTTGTGCAAATCATTCATGTGTCACTTCAATACCTGCTGTTGCATATGGAATTTTAAGCATGACATGTGCTAATCGCTGCTGTTTTGAATTTCAGAATGACGCGTACTCGTACCAACCCTGATGTTGGGGGTACTAGCCAAGGGGGAGAGACCTCCCAACAGCCTCCCGAGGACTCCTCGGGACAGCAGCAGCAACAGCAACAGCAAACACCGCCACTGCCAACGGTTACATTGGCCGACATCGTCGCGGCAATGGCGGGTTCACATCAGCAGCACACAGAGTTGCTGCAAACTCTTATTGCCAATATGTCTCGCCCAGATAGACGTCAAGATCATAAGGAGCGTCAACAGAGCTCCTACTCCGACTTCCTTGCTACTCATCCCCCGGTATTCTCAAGGGTGGATGAACCTCTTGACGCGGACAACTGGCTCCGCGCAATAGAGATGAAGTTCGGGCTGCTCCAGATAAGTGAGCAACGCAAGACTCAGTTCGCGGTCCAGCAGCTCCAAGGATCCGCGAGCGGGTGGTGGGAAAACTTCTGTGCTTCACAGCCCACCGATCGAGTTATGACCTGGGCGGAGTTCCGGACGTCCTTCAGGGCCTATCACATACCGTCGGGTCTAATGAAGAGGTAGACGCAAGAATTCTTATACCTGCAACAAGGGAGCCGGAACGCGCTGGACTACTCCAGGGCGTTCAACGATCTCGCGCTCTACGCGTCGTATCACGCAGATACCAACGAGAAGCGGCGGACCACTTTTACCAGGGGCTTAACCCGCTCCTGAAGGACAAATTGGTGATGTTCAATCGCGGCAGCCTCAACGACATCATTGACGCTGCGATTGTTCAAGAGGACTCCGGCAAGGAGTTGGCGGCGGCAGAGCGAAAGCGAAGCGCGCCGCAAGGCAGCGGAGAAGGAGGCGGTCCTTCTCAGAAGTTTCGGATGGTGAATCGCCCACCATCGGGTTCATGCTGGCAGTCACCCCAGAGGTCGATGCCGTTCCGCAGTCGACCATACTTCTCACCAGCGTTCAGGCCGCCACTGCCAGTACCACCTCCGCAGCAACAGCAGCAGCGGACGATGCCGCGTGCGTATGCACCTCAGCAACGCATGCCGGGCTTTCGTCCCCCGAGCACTAAACCAGCAGCGGCCACATGTTACAAGTGTGGTCGTCCAGGACACTTCGCCAGCAGTTGCCCGGAGAGGCAAGGCGGCGGAGTTGCGTCACAGTTTCCGGGGAGGAATCAACCCTGGAACCCCAATAATGCGAGGCGGGCAATGTAAAAGCCCAAGAAAAGGGACTTGCAAAAACTTTTCTTCACCTCACAACACCACAGTTTTTATTGTGGACACCTTAGGAAATGTTGTGAAGAGCATATAACCTCCATCAAAAGAATGATTAGAGGGGAAAGCCTTCACTTTCACAAAGTAGGGTTTATACACATATGATCACACAATGAGGAATTCAAAACTGTTGTGTCCAAACTATTGTTTGCAGCAGCTAACACAAGGATCAAGTGGCATATTTGGATTCCTTAGGTCCGAATTAGTGGGGAGGCAAAGTTTCATTAATTTTTGAAAAGTCTTGCTGCCCATTTTCCAAAGGAAATCAAATGTGCAAAGAATTCAAATGAATATTTGAATTTGCATAGAATTTGTCCAAACTTGTCAAATGAGCTCAGTTTCCAATTTTCAAACAACTGGGTTGGATAATTGTCAAACTTTGGAGATATTTTGAGGAAAAGAGGTACTGAGTGGTGGGGCCCACATGTCATAGGAATGAGTATACTTAACACTTAAGTTTCTCTCTGGACTTCACTCCACCTAGGTGTAACCCCGGGGCGACACCGAGCGGCCGCCCCCGTCGACCGAGGCTCCACCTCCTGCTCCCATTTCGCGCTGGCCTGCTCCTTATCCCGGAAACCGGCTGCAGCACGTTGCCATCTTCGCTTTGATCGCGCGCTAGCTGTTCTTCCCACGCGCAAACAGCAATCGGCGCTCACCGCCGCACTCCTTTCTCCCCATCGCCGGCCTCAACCAAACCTCGGTTGTGCGCACCGGCAGTACAGAAAAGCAGCGCCTGTGCCTGCTCTACCACACCAGCCCCGCAACCCCAGAGGCCCTAGCATGTGACGCGCACAATTCGGCAAATGGCGCCGAGAAAACAGAGCTGTCCAGCGGAGAACCGAAGCTGGTCTCACGTGGACAGACCCACCCAGAGCTTCTCAGGCCCGAGCTAGAGCACCCTCGGATGCGCTGGCAGCCCCTGATGCTCGTCCCCGAGGCTCAAGCCATGAGATGATCTACTAGGCTCGAATTTGGGAAAAGATCGCCGTCGGGCACCATCCGACCTTCTGATACGGTAATACCAAATTCGATCGTCCCTCTCGTTCTTAGGCCGTGAAACCTTGCACACAGGACCGCCACTAACCGGCGATCAGTAGTCCTTCACAACCCTAGTTGGAAATATGCACGTAGACCGCATGAAATCCAGAATTTCCGACCTCAAACGCGGGGGAGGTTTCGGGTGCACGGTGAGGCACCATTAGCCGCCGGTCCCGAGCAGTTCTGAGGCTAGGTCGAACATCCCGTTGGTCCACTGGTGCTGTAGCGCCGTTCCACCGAGGTCTGGGCAGGCTAGGGTGACCGGGCGACGTTGCTGAACCAGTCCAGAGACGCCGCACCGTGGCCAGCTAGGTTAGAGCCATCGCCGACCGGGGAAGAGTGTTCCATCGTGTTCAGCACGGGAAATTAGGCCCTAGCGGCGAGGGAGAGCTCGGGGGATGGCCGGGAGGCCGGAATCCGTCGAACTCCGGCGAACCCGGCGGCGCGCAGGCGCGGGTGGCCGGAGGTAGAAGACGACCGGTGGGTCCCGCCCGTCAGCGACGGTTTTTCAAATATTTGATCAGCTGTGGCGCAGGGATCTGGTGTGGAGGCGCGGGAAATAACCTGTAGCCTCGTGTGGCTTGCCCCGACGCATGACACCTGTCCCCGGACCCACAGCCAGTATTTGAACATTTTGGGGAATTTCAGTTTTTAGTTCAAACTTTGAATAGCTACAACTTCGGGTAGGAGAATCCAAAAATTGTGAAACAAATTTCGTTGGATTCCTCTGATAGAGTACTATCCAAATGTAGAACCCAATTTGTATGAAACCCTTTAATTAATTCTGGAAAATTCTTTAAAGCTTTTCAGCAAAAGAATTTTAGAGGGAGTTTGGTTCATCCAAAAATCCCCAAATTTTTCCAGGATGTTCTTTAGGACATTAGTAAACCCCTGTAAAAGTTTCAGACCATTTGGAGTTGATTTGGTCAGAGCAATTCAAATTGGAAGGTGCTGTGTTCATTTGAATGCAGAAACATTTTCAGAGAATTTCCAAAACTTGGAAATTCAGTTCTGGGAAATTCTTAACCCCAATAATGTTAGGAAAATTCATGCAAACTCTAGGAGCTATAATTGAAATTGTAGTTCACTAAGTTGGGTATGAAACAGGGGTATCACCTCAGAATAAATTCTTCCTTGCTTATTTGCTAAGAAAATTATTCTGAGCAAACCACTCCATGGAAAGTGCTAAGGATTGGTCCAGAGAATTTTCTTGTGACAATGAACTCACACAAAAATTCTCAGCTCCATTGGAGCTCTAGATCACCCCTGTCCTGTTTAACCACTTAAGGGAATTAATATGGAAAAGGGGAAAAACCACTTAGCATTTAACCATGTGATTAAGTTCAAGCCAACCCACCAACACCAGTTCATCTTTAAATTCTTAAACAAAGTTCCAGGTGTTAGAGGCTGGTTATTAGAACTAATAGTAGAAGTCTTACTCTAAAACTCACAATTGCATCTAAATTAACATGTAGTATTTCATTAACGTGTAGCCGTTGAAGAAGAGACTCCGGAAGTGCTGGACTTCCTCCTTCCGGACGAAGAACTAACTCCTGACCAGCAGCAACAAGGCAAGCCCCGGTTTGCATTAACCCTTTCTAAAGTTTTACTTTGTTTACATGTGTCATATGAAGTATGTATGTGCATTAGGTATAGGATGAATGGAACCCCACTTGCATAACCAAAGGTTCCTAAAAGAGTGAGGGTAGTGTCAAGGACCTCGAATAGACAGGCTATGCTTAACAAGTCATAGGACTTCGGTACAAGTCGAGTAGTTGGAATCTACTCGCGAGATAGGCTTGGGACACACGGGTTCGGTTGAGTGATGTGAGATCACTTTAGTAATAAAAATGAGACTAGGCAGGGGCTAGGGCGCAGCAAGAGAGAGTCTTGTGTGCGCAGCCCTGCCCGTGTCGATTGAGGACCGATCCGTGTGCGGCCCTGCTGAACAAGTATTGAACGTACCGAAGGCATATCGGATATATGGGCCCCGATAAACCGATGTAGCCTAAACCTCCGGGCGTCGAGGCATAGCACACCGATTTATAGGTGTAGGTTGAGGGCAGCAAGGTGGAAATCTGCCAACGGGCATAGAGAGATGCTCTGTGTGGGGAACCTCCTGCTCGTTTCGGTGCGACCGGTTCGACGTTTGGGCTGTTGGGTGAAAGGTTGTCCCGTACGACATCGAGTGAGCGTGCTGTGCAGCTCCACGGGTGGGCGTATGTGACGTGCTCTTTGGGTTTTCCCTGCAGGTGTATATCGAGTTGATTCGCCGTCCCTCGCGGTGACGAGTACTGCTTGTTCACTGCGTTGTAACGTAGACTAATGGATGAGATATGTTGATTCAAAGATGCTGATTGGTATAATTGTATTGCTACATGTGTGCCACCAAATACTGCTTACTAAATTTCAGATTTCATGAACTGTTAACTTGTTGCTAAAAGATGAACTAAGGATGAACTTGTAGGCGTGTCCTTTTGCTGAAATGTTACTATCCTATGTCCATTGTACCCCTCATGTAGAGTTTCATGCTTAGGTGAGTCGGTTAAGCCTTGCTGAGCCTTTGTGCTCATGGTTGCTGCTTAAGTGTTTTTCAGGTGAAGAGCCACCCACGGACTCGGAGTACGAGTCCACCGGCGAGGGTTACCCTCCGTCAGGGACCACGGCTGAGTGGGAGCCGTACACGCCACGCTGAGCTGAGACGTGCAGCTAGTGTGGGTTGCCCTAGGGCTGGGCAACCGACTTTTGCTAGATAGGCGGGCGTGAGTTGTACAAAAGAAACTTCCGCTGTGTAATAAAGACCATAGTTTGTAACTGAGAAATGTGCTACCTTGTACATTCAGTTTGTTTTTCCCATGTATATATTGTGTTCTTATGACGTGTGCTGTCGGGTGTCGCATCGCGCGGCACCACCCTCTGCGATCCTGGATGAGCGGATTCCGGTCCGCCACAGCCTGGTATCAGAGCTGCAGTGGGGATAGCACCGTACTAAAGGACTGCATTATGGGAAAAACTTAGGTATACGGTGAGGATTCGGTAGTTGCCCAAGTAAGGACTATATTAGCATAGTTACTTAAAGTGGCAAATACTAACTTATGTGTTATAATTCTGAATTTCAATTATGTAACGACGCACCTACGCTCTGGTAAGTATGGTAAGGAACGCCACCGAAAGCGGTTCAATTTCGGTTAGCTCTCCCTGACGAGGAACGTGGTTCAGGGATTGATCTCACAGCTTGGTGTGAGACGTTAATATGAACCTCTTGGACTCTTCATGTCCCTGAGTTCATATGAAACGCTGATCCCTAGCGTGCATTAGGCAAGTAAGCGGAGACCCCATCGCGTGGTCAGTAACGCGAGAGTGTGTTCGTCTGGAAATAGCACAGGAGGACATACGCAGCGCTTGCCATCGGCGTGCCCTGCAGGGCAGTAGGTCGTATCTGTTGGGTTGATAACATTCCCAACCGTGACGACCCGTTCATGACATACTCGGGTTCCCCGTCGTGTGGTGTTGAAACACGATCACGTACCTTGAGACGTGACCTAACTCAAGGACGGCCGTATGACAATGATACGGGCGTTCGTATTTACTTTCAAATATAGAACTGCCTGAAATGAATAACCATTGAGTGCACCATTATTGTGTGGTTTTCTGCAGGTACTAACCACGTATGTATCCGTGTAGAAAACGTGTGCGAGAGACCGTTTAGTGCCACACTTGAGACGTATATGCCGGTATGATCCGGTTAGGATTTTCTTTTGTGAGGAACGTAGTACCGAGACATTGTAGGCATATGCATGAGTATAATGATGACAAAGAATTAAAATCTATAGGTTCAACAGTTAGGACCCTGGTTGGGTATAAGAATGGGATGGTGATGAGTGTAGTTCCAAAAGAGACTGAAAAACAGAGTGCTCTGTTTTGGGCAGCATGTTTGCTGATCTTCAACAGGGCATAACTCACAGGTCTTTTAGCCCAGGGAGGTGTGCTATATAGCTCTGGAAAGATATTCAAGTACTCTACAACTTTGTTGTAGACTTCCAGAGCTGAAACTCACCTGAAGATGGCTTAAAGCCCAGAGAAATGTAAACTGTCCAGAACTAGGGCAGAGTAAAACATCCTCTGAACTGATATGTTTTTCAAATATAACTCCCAGTAGAAAAATCTAAAATTGTCATATAATACACGCTTAGAAAGAGTAGAAGATGTGTGACATCTTTGCAATTCAAAGTTTCTGAAGTTTCAGCACAGAAATTAGGGAGAATTAGGGTTGAAGACAGCCTCTTCCAAGGGAGGTGCTGTTAAAATTCTCCCAGAAATTCTGCTGACTTTGAATTAGCATAACTTTTTAGTCAAATCTGATCTGGGGGCAAATGCATACTCGTTGGAAAGATACTAAAGTTAAATTTAACTTTGGTATTCAACTTGAGTCATGAAAATGCACAGAACCAGATCAAAACTTGGGATAGGTAGAAACTGGTCATTCTGACAGAAGAATGTCAGTTGAGCTCATTGGAGAGGGTGTCATACCCTAAGGGTGTTATACGTGATGACAACGCAATAATAATGTCTCGTAGAGACCAAACCCAGTTATGTTGAGCTTCCAAACAGGGGGTTCATCAAGTGGATTAAACTAACTTGTGTTTGGTCTGGTAATGGTGTAGCTTGTGCAAAGTTATTACATTATCTACTTACGAGATATTTCGCATGTTTTGTTGTCATAATGTTTTTCCGCCCAGTTCTATTGGACTGCATGCAAAATGTTGCGGGACTGATGGTTAATGTCGTATGGTTGCAGATGGTTCGTACTAGGACCACGCACGAGGTTGGTGGCTCTAGCCAAGGTGGAGGCGATGACTCCCAGCCACCGGCCTACGACAGCACCCCGCAGCAGCAGCCACCACCGCCGCCTCCGCTTACTCTAGCGGATGTGATAGCGCCATTGGTGGGAGGTCGTGAGGAGCAGACCGACCTGCTCCGCACGATCGTGCAGAATACGTCCCAGGCAGGAGGACGTCAAGAGCGAGGGCCTCGTGAGCCCCGCGAAGTGTCGTACTCGGATTTCATGAGTACGCACCCTCCAGTGTTCACCGAAGCTGAAGAACCACTGGAGGCGGACAACTGGCTGCGGACTATCGAGTCCAAGTTCGGGCTGCTCCAGTGTACGGAGCGGCAGAAGACACTGTTCGCAGCACAGCAGCTCCACGGTGCCGCTGGTGCGTGGTGGGCGAATTATGTCGCCTCACGTCCGGCTGGCCATGCCGTGGAATGGCAAGAGTTCCGGGAGGCGTTCCGCGCCTATCACATTCCTCCCGGAATAATGAAGAGAAAGTTCCAAGAATTTTTGGAACTGAAGCAGGGCGGGAGGAGTGCCCACGACTACTCCCGTGCCTTCAACCATCTGGCGCAGTATGCGTCAGACTACATCTCCACGGAGGAGAAGAAGAGGGAGCACTTCTATCGGGGGTTACACCCCGAAATGAAGACCCACCTCGTACAATGGAACCGCGGCACATTCAACGACCTAGTCAATGCCGCCATCATGCAAGAGGACGCTCAGCGGGAGTTAGCAGCTGAGCAGAGGAAGCGCAGCGCTCCACCTAGCAGCGGTGGGAGTGGCGCTCCCCAGAAGTACCGTATGGTGTATCGGACACCATCCGGGCAGCAGTGGCGTCCACCGGCGCGACCTCAACAGTTCGGGGGACGTTCGTTCCAAGCACCCCCGTTCCGTCCGCCGATGCCACCACCAAGACAGCAACAGCAGCAGCAGACGATACCCCGGGCGTTTCCACCGCCACAACGCGCCCCGGGTTTCCGCCCACCGATCAGCGGGGGACCGCCCCGTTTCACCTGCTTCACGTGTGGCCAGGCGGGCCACTTTGCGAAGGACTGTCCCCAGGGGCAGCAGAGCAGCGGGCAAGCCCAGTTTCAGGGCGGTGCTCGAGGCCGACCTCCGGCGAAGAAGGTTGGTCAGCGGACTGGAGGCGTCCGCAACCTCGACAATGAGGACGCCCCAGAGGGAGACAACGTGCTGGCGGGTACGTTTACTCTCAACCATCAAGCCATCGTCATATTATTTGATTCGGGTGCAACCCACAGCTTTATAAGTGCATCCTATGTGGCTAAACATCAATTGCAAGTCTTCCCAACCGGCTGCACTTATATGATCTGCTCACCGGGAGGGAAGATTTCAGCTAATATGATGATTCCAAAGGCACCTCTGTGCTTAGGTGGGAAACTATATCCCACCACCTTGATAATCCTTATGGGACAAAAGATTGATGCAATCTTAGGGATGTCATGGCTGCAATACCATGGCGCTGTCCTAGAGACTCGGACCCGGACGGTCCACTTGAATTCTCCATTCCACCGTCCGCATTCCATGATGTTAGACACGCCAGTCCGGGAAGTTTTAGCAATCAATAATGCTGAAGTTCTCAAGTTAGAAGACATCCCCGTAGTCCGGGAGTATCCTGATGTGTTCCCGGATGATCTTCCGGGCATGCCACCTGAGCGGGATGTCGAGTTCAAGATTGAACTTGCACCCGGGACTACGCCCATATCACGGAGACCATACAAGATGGCTCCAAATGAGCTGGCTGAACTAAAAGAACAGCTCAATGATCTGTTGAGCAAGGGTTTCATTCGGCCGAGTTCCTCGCCTTGGGGATGCTCGGCGCTATTCGTGAAGAAGAAGGATGAGACCCTGAGGCTGTGTGTGGATTACCGGCCGCTCAACGCTGTCACCATCAAGAATAAGTACCCACTGCCCCGTATTGACATCTTGTTTGATCAACTTGTGGGGGCAAGTGTATTCTCAAAGATGGACCTTCGCTCTGGATATCACCAGATCAAGATCCGGGCGGAGGATATCCCGAAGACGGCGTTCTCGACGAGATACGGCTTATACGAATATCTCGTCATGTCCTTTGGTCTCACAAATGCTCCAGCCCATTTCATGTATCTCATGAACTCGGTGTTCATGCCGGAGCTGGACAAGTTCGTGGTAGTGTTCATCGACGATATCTTGGTTTACTCCAAGACAGAAGCCGAGCATGCCGAACACTTACGGATCGTTCTTCAACGATTGCGAGACCACAAGCTCTACGCCAAGTTCAGCAAATGCGAATTTTGGATCAGCCAAGTGCCATTCTTGGGACATATCATCTCAGCTGAAGGCATTGCGGTTGACCCAAGTAAAATCGAGCAAGTGTTGAAATGGAAAGCTCCCACTTCAGTTCATGAAGTCAGAAGCTTCCTCGGGTTAGCGGGATACTACCGGAGATTCATTCCAAGTTTCTCAAGCTCGCTAAGCCGATGACAGAGTTGCTGAAGAAAGGGACAAAATATGTTTGGAACACGGCGTGTGAAGGAGCGTTCCGAACACTGGTGAAGCATCTCACAACAGCCCCGGTATTAGCTCAGCCGGATACAACAAAGCCCTTCGACGTGTATTGTGACGCGTCCGGTATTGGGCTTGGCTGCGTGTTGATGCAGGAAGGACGTGTGGTCGCTTATGGCTCACGCCAACTTCGGAACCATGAGCAGCACTACCCGACTCACGATCTTGAACTTGCTGCCGTGGTGTTGGCGCTGAAAATGTGGAGGCACTATCTCCTGGGGAACTTGGTGCATCTCTACACCGACCACAAGAGCTTGAAATACATTTTCACCCAGTAGGAGCTGAACATGAGGCAGAGGAGGTGGTTAGAACTGATCAAAGATTATGAGATTGAGATCCATTATCACCCCGGCAAGGCGAATGTGGTTGCCGACGCGCTGAGTCAGAAATCACATGTCCATCACCTCACCATTACACCGGTGGAGGAGGAAGAGCCAAGTTTATACTTGGTTCCTTATGGATCGCTGTACAACCTTGCCCTCATCCCTACTATTAGGGAGGACATCATTGCAGCTCAGAAAACGGATAAAGGCATGGCACATCTCCGGAGACGGATAGACATTGGGGAAATTAAATGTTTCCGGAAGGATGATGAGGGGACGCTGTGGTTCAATGACCGCATAGTCGTACCCCGAGATATGGAGTTGAGGAAAAAGATCCTCGATGAAGCTCACTTGTCCAAATACTCCATTCATCCGGGCAGCAACAAAATGTACCAAGATTTGAAAAAGAAATTTTGGTGGACACGGATGAAGCGGGAGGTAGCTAAGTACGTATCTGAGTGCGATACGTGTAGACGAGTGAAAGCTGATCACATGAAGAAATCAGGGCTGTTGCAACCCCTGAAGGTCCCGGCATGGAAATGGGAAGATGTGAGCATGGATTTCATTGTGGGATTACCCCTAACAGCTAACAAGCATGATTCCATATGGGTAATCGTTGATCGGTTAACCAAGACGGCTCACTTCATTCCGGTGAATACACGTTACAATGCCGGCAAATATGCTTAGCTATACATAGCGAAGATTCTATGCCTATACGGGGTACCCAAGACCATTGTCTCAGATCGAGGTGCATTATTTGTATCTCGCTTTTGGGAGCAGCTACACGCTGCATTGGGTACTAAGTTGATCAGGAGCTCCGCTTATCACCCTCAGACAGATGGCCAGACAGAAAGGGTGAATCAAGTCCTGGAAGACATGTTGAGAGCATGTGCCATCCACCATGGTAGGAACTGGGATGATCACCTACCATTGGCGGAATTCTCGTACAACAACGGTTATCAGGCGAGTATCAAGATGGCACCTTACGAAGCTCTCTACGGTCGTAAATGCCGCACCCCATTAAATTGGTGCGAGTCCGGTGAAAGGGTCACATTCGGAGTTGATGTGGTGAACGACGCCGAAGAGCGCGTTCGGACAATTCAAGCCAATTTGAAGGCCGCTCAATCCCGACAGAAGAGCTACGCTGATAAGAGGCGTAGGCCGTTGCACTTTGACGTTGGGGAACACGTATACCTCCGCGTGTCTCCAATGAAGGGCGTGCACCGATTCGGTGTGAAGGGGAAGCTCGCTCCCCGTTTCATTGGACCCTACGCTATCACCGAGAAGTGTGGACCAGCAGCGTATCGATTGGAACTACCGGCATCTCTGGCTGGTGTCCATGATATTTTCCATGTTTCGCAACTGCGAAAATGCTTGAAGCATACAACTGCTGTTCCTACCGAAGACATCGGCGAGCTGAAGCCGGATTTAACATATGATGAATATCCGGTGGGAATTCTTGATGAGAAAGCCAGGACCACGCGTAGCAGGACGTTGTGGTTCTACAAAATACTCTGGAGTAACCACACCGCCGAGGAAGCGACGTGGGAGAGCGAGGAGTTCCTTCGCTCAAATTACCCGGAGTTCTTGGCTTCTCAACACAGGTAAGTCCCTATTACATCGCTATCTCTTCTTTTATAATCTCGGGACGAGATTCTTTTAAGGGGGGAGGGATGTAAAAGCCCAAGAAAAGGGACTTGCAAAAACTTTTCTTCACCTCACAACACCACAGTTTTTATTGTGGACACGTTAGGAAATGTTGTGAAGAGCATATAACCTCCATCAAAAGAATGATTAGAGGGGAAAGCCTTCACTTTCACAAAGGTGGGTTTATACACATATGATCACACAATGAGGAATTCAAAACTGTTGTGTCCAAACTATTGTTTGCAGCAGCCACAAGGATCAAGTGGCATATTTGGATTCCTTAGGTCCGAATTAGTGGGGAGGCAAAGTTTCATTAATTTTTGAAAAGTCTTGCTGCCCATTTTCCAAAGGAAATCAAATGTGCAAAGAATTCAAATGAATATTTGAATTTGCATAGAATTTGTCCAAACTTGTCAAATGAGCTCAGTTTCCAATTTTCAAACAACTGGGTTGGATAATTGTCAAACTTTGGAGATATTTTGAGGAAAAGAGGTACTGAGTGGTGGGGCCCACATGTCATAGGAATGAGTATACTTAACACTTAAGTTTCTCTCTGGACTTCACTCCACCGAGGTGTAACCCCGGGGCGACACCGAGCGGCCGCCCCCGTCGACCGAGGCTCCACCTCCTGCTCCCATTTCGCGCTGGCCTGCTCCTTATCCCGGAAACCGGCTGCAGCACGTTGCCATCTTCGCTTTGATCGCGCGCTAGCTGTTCTTCCCACGCGCAAACAGCAATCGGCGCTCACCGCCGCACTCCTTTCTCCCCGATCGCCGGCCTCAACCAAACCTCGGTTGTGCGCACCGGCAGTACAGAAAAGCAGCGCCTGTGCCTGCTCTACCACACCAGCCCCGCAACCCCAGAGGCCCTAGCCTGTGACGCGCACAATTCGGCAAACGGCGCCGAGAAAACAGAGCTGTCCAGCGGAGAACCGAAGCTGGTCTCACGTGGACAGACCCACCCAGAGCTTCTCAGGCCCGAGCTAGAGCACCCTCGGATGCGCTGGCAGCCCCTGATGCTCGTCCCCGAGGCTCAAGCCATGAGATGATCTACTAGGCTCGAATTTGGGAAAAGATCGCCGTCGGGCACCATCCGACCTTCTGATACGGTAATACCAAATTCGATCGTCCCTCTCGTTCTTAGGCCGTGAAACCTTGCACACAGGACCGCCACTAACCGGCGATCAGTAGTCCTTCACAACCCTAGTTGGAAATATGCACGTAGACCGCATGAAATCCAGAATTTCCGACCTCAAACGCGGGGGAGGTTTCGGGTGCACGGTGAGGCACCATTAGCCGCCGGTCCCGAGCAGTTCTGAGGCTAGGTCGAACATCCCGTTGGTCCACTGGTGCTGTAGCGCCGTTCCACCGAGGTCTGGGCAGGCTAGGGTGACCGGGCGACGTTGCCGAACCAGTCCAGAGACGCCGCACCGTGGCCAGCTAGGTTAGAGCCATCGCCGACCGGGGAAGAGTGTTCCATCGTGTTCAGCACGGGAAATTAGGCCCTAGCGGCGAGGGAGAGCTCGGGGGATGGCCGGGAGGCCGGAATCCGTCGAACTCCGGCGAACCCGGCGGCGCGCAGGCGCGGGTGGCCGGAGGTAGAAGACGACCGGTGGGTCCCGCCCGTCAGCGACGGTTTTTCAAATATTTGATCAGCTGTGGCGCAGGGATCTGGTGTGGAGGCGCGGGAAATAACCTGTAGCCTCGTGTGGCTTGCCCCGACGCATGACACCTGTCCCCGGACCCACAGCCAGTATTTGAACATTTTGGGGAATTTCAGTTTTTAGTTCAAACTTTGAATAGCTACAACTTCGGGTAGGAGAATCCAAAAATTGTGAAACAAATTTCGTTGGATTCCTCTGATAGAGTACTATCCAAATGTAGAACCCAATTTGTATGAAACACTTTTATTAATTCTGGAAAATTCTTTAAAGCTTTTCAGCAAAAGAATTTTAGAGGGAGTTTGGTTCATCAAAAAATCCCCAAATTTTTCCAGGATGTTCTTTAGGACATTAGTAAACCCCTGTAAAAGTTTCAGACCATTTGGAGTTGATTTGGTCAGAGCAATTCAAATTGGAAGGTGCTGTGTTCATTTGAATGCAGAAACATTTTCAGAGAATTTCCAAAACTTGGAAATTCAGTTCTGGGAAATTCTTAACCCCAATAATGTTAGGAAAATTCATGCAAACTCTAGGAGCTATAATTGAAATTGTAGTTCACTAAGTTGGGTATGAAACAGGGGTATCACCTCAGAATAAATTCTTCCTTGCTTATTTGCTAAGAAAATTATTCTGAGCAAACCACTCCATGGAAAGTGCTAAGGATTGGTCCAGAGAATTTTCTTGTGACAATGAACTCACACAAAAATTCTCAGCTCCATTGGAGCTCTAGATCACCCCTGTCCTGTTTAACCACTTAAGGGAATTAATATGGAAAAGGGGAAAAACCACTTAGCATTTAACCATGTGATTAAGTTCAAGCCAACCCACCAACACCAGTTCATCTTTAAATTCTTAAACAAAGTTCCAGGTGTTAGAGGCTGGTTATTAGAACTAATAGTAGAAGTCTTACTCTAAAACTCACAATTGCATCTAAATTAACATGTAGTATTTCATTAACGTGTAGCCGTTGAAGAAGAGACTCCGGAAGTGCTGGACTTCCTCCTTCCGGACGAAGAACTAACTCCTGACCAGCAGCAACAAGGCAAGCCCCGGTTTGCATTAACCCTTTCTAAAGTTTTACTTTGTTTACATGTGTCATATGAAGTATGTATGTGCATTAGGTATAGGATGAATGGAACCCCACTTGCATAACCAAAGGTTCCTAAAAGAGTGAGGGTAGTGTCAAGGACCTCGAATAGACAGGCTATGCTTAACAAGTCATAGGACTTCGGTACAAGTCGAGTAGTTGGAATCTACTCGCGAGATAGGCTTGGGACACACGGGTTCGGTTGAGTGATGTGAGATCACTTTAGTAATAAAAATGAGACTAGGCAGGGGCTAGGGCGCAGCAAGAGAGAGTCTTGTGTGCGCAGCCCTGCCCGTGTCGATTGAGGACCGATCCGTGTGCGGCCCTGCTGAACAAGTATTGAACGTACCGAAGGCATATCGGATATATGGGCCCCGATAAACCGATGTAGCCTAAACCTCCGGGCGTCGAGGCATAGCACACCGATTTATAGGTGTAGGTTGAGGGCAGCAAGGTGGAAATCTGCCAACGGGCATAGAGAGATGCTCTGTGTGGGGAACCTCCTGCTCGTTTCGGTGCGACCGGTTCGACGTTTGGGCTGTTGGGTGAAAGGTTGTCCCGTACGACATCGAGTGAGCGTGCTGTGCAGCTCCACGGGTGGGCGTACGTGACGTGCTCTTTGGGTTTTCCCTGCAGGTGTATATCGAGTCGATTCGCCGTCCCTCGCGGTGACGAGTACTGCTTGTTCACTGCGTCGTAACGTAGACTAATGGATGAGATATGTTGATTCAAAGATGCTGATTGGTATAATTGTATTGCTACATGTGTGCCACCAAATACTGCTTACTAAATTTCAGATTTCATGAACTGTTAACTTGTTGCTAAAAGATGAACTAAGGATAAACTTGTAGGCGTGTCCTTTTGCTGAAATGTTACTATCCTATGTCCATTGTACCCCTCATGTAGAGTTTCATGCTTAGGTGAGTCGGTTAAGCCTTGCTGAGCCTTTGTGCTCATGGTTGCTGCTTAAGTGTTTTTCAGGTGAAGAGCCACCCACGGACTCGGAGTACGAGTCCACCGGCGAGGGTTACCCTCCGTCGGGGACCACGGCTGAGTGGGAGCCGTACACGCCGCGCTGAGCTGAGACGTGCAGCTAGTGTGGGTTGCCCTAGGGCTGGGCAACCGACTTTTGCTAGATAGGCGGGCGTGAGTTGTACAAAAGAAACTTCCGCTGTGTAATAAAGACCATAGTTTGTAACTGAGAAATGTGCTACCTTGTACATTCAGTTTGTTTTTCCCATGTATATATTGTGTTCTTATGACGTGTGCTGTCGGGTGTCGCATCGCGCGGCACCACCCTCTGCGATCCTGGATGAGCGGATTCCGGTCCGCCACAGGCAAACCCTAGGCCCAGTACTGTCCACCAGCTTGCCATAGAGGACGTGCCGGAGGGTGAGCCAATCCTTGCAGGTATGTTCCAACTCCACCAGCATCCCGCCATAGTACTATTTGATTCAGGCGCCACGCATAGCTTCATTAGCCAAGCTTTCATTGATAAATATAGCTTGCAAATACTACCCACCGATAGTCCTTATGTGATCTGTTCACCGGGTGGGAAAATTTCAGCAAGCATGATGGTCCCAAAAGCGCCATTGTGCTTAGAGGGTAGAGTCTACCCTACGTCTCTCATAATCTTAGAGGGACAAAAGGTCGATGTCATCTTAGGGATGTCGTGGTTAACCCGCCACGGCGCTGTTTTAGACACCGTCTTTCGAGTTGTGCACTTAAACTCAGAAGTGCACAAATCTCACTCCTTATTTCTGGACAGTCCAGAAATAAAACTTCCAAGTGTCTATCAAGCCACAACTATCAGATTGGAAGATATTCCAGTGGTCCGAGAGTTCCCTGACGTATTCCCGGACGATTTGCCAAGGATGCTGCCCGATAGAGAGGTGGAGTTCAAGATTGAACTTGCACCGGGAACCATGCCAATATCCCGAAGGCCGTACAAGATGGCGCCCAAGGAGTTGGCTGAACTGAAGACTCAGCTCACGGACCTTCTGGAGAAGGGTTTTATTAGGCCGAGCTCCTCGCCATGGGGCTGTTCGGCATTATTTGTAAAGAAGAAGGATGAGACGTTGCGGCTTTGCATGGACTATCGCCCATTAAATGCCGTAACCATCAAAAACAAGTACCCGTTGCCACAGATTGACATGTTGTTTGATCAGTTGGTCGAAGCAAAGATCTTTTCCCAAGATGGACTTAAGATCCAGGTACCATCAGATTAAGATAAGGGCTGAGGATATTCCCAAGACAGCTTTCTCGACGAGGTACGGACTTTATGAGTACCTGGTCATGTCCTTCGGCCTCACCAACGCTCCAGCTCACTTCATGTACTTAATAAACTCGGTATTCATGCCGGAGCTGGACAAGTTTGTCGTCGTCTTCATCGACGACATCCTGGTATATTCCAAGTCGGAGGAAGATCACAAGAAGCATCTGCGTATAGTCTTGCAACGGCTGCGGGATCACAAACTATACGCGAAATTCAGCAAATGCGAGTTCTGGATATCGCAAGTGCCTTTTCTCGGGCATATCATCTCAGCGGAGGGTATCTCTGTAGACCCGAGCAAGATCACTCGAGTGCTGAATTGGAAATCCCCAAGGACTGTTCATGAGGTACGGAGTTTCCTCGGACTCGCGGGATATTATCGGAGGTTCATTCCGAACTTCTCGAAGATTGCCAAGCCTATGACAGAGCTGCTGAAGAAGGCTACCAAATATGTTTGGAGTCCAGCATGTGAAGCAGCATTCAAGGCTTTAGTCAAGCACCTGACATCAGCACCGGTTTTGGTGCAGCCAGACACAACAAAACCGTTCGATGTATACTGCGATGCATCCGGCATTGGGCTCGGATGTGTGCTGATGCAAGACCGAAGAGTGGTCGCGTATGGATCACGGCAGCTCAGAAACCATGAGCAGAATTATCCAACCCACGACTTGGAGCTCGCTGCCGTGGTACTTGCACTGAAAATGTGGAGGCACTACCTACTCGGTAACCTCGTACATTTGTATACCGACCACAAAAGCCTCAAGTACATATTCACTCAGAAGTAGCTGAACATGAGGCAACGAAGATGGTTAGAATTGATAAAGGATTACGAAATAGAGATCCATTATTATCCGTGCAAGGCAAACGTAGTGGCAGATGCGCCGAGCCGCAAGTCACACGTCAACAATCTGACCATCACACCGTTGGAAGAGAGCGAACCACCACTACATGTGATTCCACATGGAGCTCTCTACAACCTAGCTTTGATCCCCACCATCCGTGAAGAGATAGCGGCAGCTCAGAAACATGACAAGGGCATGTTGCATTTGCGGAGACGTGTAGACAGTGGGGAGTTGAAATGTTTCCGGAAGGACGGAGACGGCGTCCTATGGTTCAAGGACCGGATCGCCGTACCCCGTAACCCGGAATTACGGAAGAAAATCTTTGATGAGGCTCACTTGTCAAAGTTTTCTATTCACCCCGGAAGCAACAAAATGTATCAAGAACTCAGAAGCAAGTTTTGGTGGACACGGATGAAGCGGGAGATCGTGAAGTACGTGTCCGAATGTGATACATGTCGAAGGGTGAAGGCGGATCATATGCGGAAACCGGGACTGCTACAACCACTGGGCATTCCTTCCTGGAAGTGGGAGGATGTGAGTATGGACTCCATCGTCGGTTTACCCACCACCTTTCAAAAACGTGATTCCGTGTGGGTGATCGTCGACCGGCTCACCAAGGTTGCCCATTTCATCCCGGTCAACACCAATTACAACGCCAAGAAGTACGCTGAACTGTACATCTCGGATCCTATGCTTGTACAGCGTACCCCGTACCATCATATCGGATCGGGGCACTTTATTTGTGTCCCGTTTTTGGGAGCAGCTACACGCTGCCTTGGGGACGAAGCTGATCCGTAGTTCAGCATACCACCCGCAAACGGACGGACAAACCGAGCGGGTAAATGAAATATTAGAAGACATGCTACGAGCTTACGCTATCAACCATGGCATGAATTGGGATGATCACTTGCCGTTAGCCGAGTTCTCGTACAACAATGGGTACCAAGGCAGCATAAAGATGGCGCCCTATGAGGCGCTATACGGGCGGAAATGCCGCACACCACTGAATTGGTGTGAGTCTGGCGAAAGGGTCACCTTCGGGATTGACCTTGTCAACAACGCAGAAGAAAAGGTTCGACTGATTCAAGCGAACCTAAAAGCCGCCCAATCCCGGCAGAAACAGTATGCGGACCGGAGAAGACGCCCACTACAATTCGAAGTCAGGGATCACGTATATCTGCGTGTGTCTCCAATGAGGGGCGTAAACAGATTCGGGGTGAGAGGAAAGTTGGCACCCCGATTCATCGGTCCATTCCAGATTTCCGAAAGATGTGGATCAGTAGCATAGCGGCTGAAATTACCAGAAGCACTTTCCGGTGTGCATGACGTCTTTCACATTTCCCAGCTGAGGAAGTGTCTCAAGCTATCAACTACCGTTCAGCTGGAAGACATTGAAGAACTGCAATCGGATGTCACCTATCGGGAGGAACCAGTTCAGATTATTGACGAAAAGGCCTGAACCACACGCAACCGTACGTTGTGGTTCTACAAGGTTCTATGGAGTAATCACTCCGTGGACAAAGCGACATGGGAGAGCGAAGGATTTCTTCGCGTTAACTACCCCGACTTTGTCACGTCGCATATCCGGTAATTTTCCACCGTTCTCTCTCTCATTTTCACCTTATAATGTCGGGACGAGATTCTTTTAAGGGGGGAGGAATGTAAGGGCCTCAGTTTTTGACACATGTTTAAAGTGTTCATCACCACACCACACACCTCATTTGAAGCAAGTTGATGAACACAAATGAAGAGCAAGTAACCACCATCAACATGATCATTAGAGAACAAACTCACAATTGCAAAAGTGGTATTTCCCACATGTGATATAGAGGGGCGGGGCATATGAAAACTCCTACACATTGCTAGGGATGTCCATGCCAAGTTTCACCCAAATTCAAAACCTTTTTGAGGTAATTTTGGGTATAGCTAGAAAGAGGGCAGTTTGAAACCATATTCAAATTCAAACTGTTTTTATCCCATGAATTCAAAAGTGGGAGGCATATTATTGTTCAGCACATTTTTGTGAGCTCACACACCAATTTTCACTCCATTTGGAGTTGATCTTGACAGGAGCTAAGTGGAACAAATTCAAACTTTATTTGAATTTCAAACTGAACTTGTGCTGAAATTCATTCAAACCAAACCCAATTTGAATTCTAATCAATTCAAATGGCTCATGGGTGAATAATTTGAATCACCATGGGTATTTTGGGGCTCACTGTTTACAACAGTGACTAGGAGTAAATTTCAGAGGTTAAAACCCCGGGTGGGACCCACATGTCATAGAGAGAAGAGGGGAGACTTGCACCCAAAGTCACAGTCTCGGTGGGAACTTCCACCGAGCAGCTGCCAGTTCAACGCCCGGGAGCAGCTGCGCTCACCACCGAGGAGGAGCAGCGCCACCAGCTGCTTCCCGCGCCCACACACGAGCCCAAGGGCGGTTCCAGGGCTCTCTTAAGGCGCTCCACTGAGGCAGGCACCGCTCGCTTCCCCCTCTCCCGTGAACACTGAGTCCCTGGCCTGCCGCTTCTCTGCTCGATCGGGAAACCGCGAAAACATCTCGCCTCCTCCTTCCCTGAGCTGCTAGACGGCAACCTGAGATCGCACTCCACCTCCCAACCGCCAAAAACCCTGAGCTCCGACCTCCCTTGCCCGAGAACGATCGCCACAGCGGCGACCTAGCCTCAGCCGAAGGTCAGGCGCTCGTGGACAGCGTTCCACAGGCGTTTTCACGGGCCAGCAAGAGAGGCAACAGGAGCGTGAGACCACCGTGTTGCTCTCCTCCAAGTTCGGGAGCAAACCATGAAGAATCCACGACGAATTTCCAGCTTTTGCTCCGACGACCTTAAACCGAGCTTCCGGTACGGATTCTTCAAATTCTTGCTCTGTGATCTTTCTTTAGTTATCAAATCTTGCACATAGACGCTGGACTAGCCGGCGATCAAATTCCTTTCTGCATCCGTGGTGTGAAACCGACTAGGAGTGACGAATTCTGAGCTCGATCAAGAGTGTTCATGGCGGGCACACTCGGTCACACGGTGTCGGCCGACTTGCCGCCATCTTTGAACCTGTTTGACACCTTGTCGAGCTTCCTAGAGGTATAATGATGCTGTAGAACCAATCGTTCGAGGCTATGGCGGGTTAGAACCCACGGCCGACGGCGCCGAACCTCAACCGAGGCCGCCGCACGTCGCCGGGCTATTTCTGGTCACCGCCAGCTCGAGCTGACCCCACAGACGTGTTCCTCGATGTCGACAACCCCCTGGCAGCGAGTTTCAGACCGTGCGATGGCCGGCAGTGATAGTCCGGCGAGCTCCGAGTCTGCTCCGGCGAGGGGAGGCGGCGTGGGCGCCAGGGCGCGTCGGGAGGAAGACGAAGCTTGCTGGCCCACGCGTCAGCGGCTCAAAATTTTAAATCGGGATCGGGTGTGGCCGGGATCTGGTGTGCTGGCGTGCAAAGACCCTGTGGGCCTCAATGTGCGGTCGCCTCCGCGCCCAACATGTGTTCCCGTGGGCCCCGGCAGATTTAAACTTTTCCCCCGATTTTCAGATTTCCTTCAAATTTCAAATCCTCATAACTTTGGCTAGAAAACGTCAAATCGAGTGAACCAAATTTTGTTGGATTTAGCTCTCTGACTACTTTCCAGAAAATCAGGTTCCACTTCATGAAAATCCTTATTTCTCCCGAATTAATTCCTCAAAATTTAAACTGTTTGGAATTTTAACTGGAGAATACTTTGGAGGAAAATCCTGAAATTTTGCTGGAGTGTTAAACAAAATATCCCTGAACTACCATAAAAATTTCAGATCCATTTGAGCTCATTTGATCCACCTAATGGTATGATTAGTGAAACTGTTCCAGAGAAAATAGAAAATGTTCAGAAACATTTTCAGAATTTTCTCTGAAATTGTTTAGCTCATATCTTTAGCTAGGAACCTTCAAATTAAGTGGAACCAACTCCATTAGAACCCTCTGAAAATCTAGATTTCGGAAAGTCAAAGCTTGTTCTATGAAAATCCTTAGAACGCCCTAAAAGCCTTCAATTAAGGTCAAGTACATAATTATTTGTGGAGGGCTCAAATGAGCTTTGCTGCAACTAAAACTTGACCAAGTCTCTGTTTAGGTTGTAACCAAGCCATACCAGTTTCACAGTCTTTGGGTCTTTCTAGTGAGACTTAGAAGGTTCACAAGTTTAAAACTCAATTCAAATGCATTTAATTAATACATGTACTTCTTATATCATGTAGTCGCTAAGGTCGAGGACGAACCTGAAGTCCTAGACTTCGTTACTCCAGAGGAGCAGCTAGCCTACGACCAAGAGCAGCAAGGCAAGCTCCGGTTTGCATTAATTACAACTTTTTATTGTTTTGAGCACATACTTGAATACTATTATTCTTTATATTGGAGTCTTGTTTGGAAACCCAATTGCATAGCCAAGAAAACCATGGGTTGGGTTTAGGATTGCAAAACCCCGTTAGCTACTGCAAAGCTAAGTTAGGGTAGGATTCGGTACAAGTCGAGTAGTTGGAACTACTCGCGAGCATAGGCTAGAGGCACTCGACTTGGGTAGAGATAGCACATGATATACATGGCAAGAAAGATGAGACTGAGCGGCGAGTAAGGGCAACAGGACTTTGGGGCCTGTGTGCTGTAGCTCCGCTTGTGTCGATTGAGGACCGAGCCGTGTGCGGGCCTGTTGAACAAGCTAGAACAGTACCGAAGACCTACCGGCTATATGGGAACCGGGAAACCGATGTAACTCGGTTAGCTGGGTGTTGAGGCATAGCTGGTCGTTCAGAGGGTAGGTTGAGAGCTCGAGGTGTAAATTGGCTGGCGGCACTTAGATGCGCGTGCAGAGACCTCTTGCTCGGGACGATTGGACTGGTTCAACATTTGGCTGATAGGTGAAAGGTAGTTGCGTACGGCGTCCGTGATGGTTGTTGTAGGCAACATTGAGTATGGGCGTACGTGACGGGTTGTTCGGGTAACTGTCACACCCGGTTTTTCCGAAGAACAACCAAGTGAATATCACATGTATGCCAGGATCATTTTCTCATACATGTGATGACAAATAGTGAAGCATCATTTATATCAAGCCAGGTGTCGAATATAAATAAGTCTTACATAGCAAATATTTCGATGGACAATAATAAGTTACAAACTAGCAGCGGAAAATTATTCTTGTGGGCTCCGTTACAGGCGTTGCCCGGGGGTCTCCATGAACCTAGAAACCTTCTTCGGGTCCAAAGTCTTGGTCATTATACACCACCTCATTATCTTTACCTGAGCAGCAATATAAACCAACAAAATATGCAAGGTTGAGTACCGATGGTACTCAGCAAGTGTGGGAAAGTTATGTCATGCATGGCTAGAACAAGGGGAGGTTGAACTCATGGTTAAAGCACTACGCAATTAATACCTATCACCTTAGCTTATTAAGCACCTGCATTACTACACAGGTGAAATGGTCCCAATCTCCCATCCCATCATCATAATCAAATAGCCATAACATAATTTCCAATGTTAAGCTCCCCGCTTAACATTCACACTTCCAAAACCATCACTCCTCTAATCATGAATAAGTCCAAGCCGCTCTTGACCGTGAGCACGACTTTCATGACAGTTTTGACTCTGCAGAATTTGTACCACTGTACCCACATGTAGTGATTTCATCCCCCGTTGCCGGGTGGACTAAAAGAACCTCCATTATGCCAGTGGCCACGAACCACATTCACACTTCCCAGGTGTGTAGCCAGGAGATCACTACGAAGCCTTTACAAAGGGATTCCCGACGAGCATGGGCCCACTGAGGTTTCACCCCTAACAGCATACAAGAGGCTCCAACCCCGCTGCAGTGGCCCCCTCTTGAGCCTTGCGGTTCATATGGTAGTCCAGTTGACACCTATTCCCCGCACCATCCAGCACACCCATACTACGCCGGGGATACACCTAATTAATTGGCCAAGCTGCCCCATCTCAGCATGTGGTTGGCACTGTAAAGCCAGGTTACATGCTCCATGAACCGGTCCTTAGGATCCAGGCAAGTACTAAACACAAACCCGAGTCTCGTGCACCCAGCACACAACCAAAACATCCAACTTGCCTTGATCCCTACCTCTACATAACTCACAATATCTCATTCAAGAGTATGGTAAAATAAACTGATGATCTCATATCCCAAATACCCCATTCTAAGCATGGCTAAGCATATGCATAATAATAAATGACATGATAAAATAAATCCCAACCCAAGCTACAAGGAAAACAAGGTAATGCAATTCTAGGGAAACTTCCTAGCATGGGTTTCATATTTCATTTGACAATGCAAATAATTCTATCTACACATCCAATCATAGGATCAAAGTGGTCAAGGACACTTGCCTCCTTCCTGCTGCTCTTGAAATGGGTAGTCCTGATCTTGGAAAGGGATAACTTGCTCTTGAGCAGGTTCTACATCATACCATCACACATAGCAAAAGAAAAACAACAATCCATAAGACATAGTTCACACTTCCACTTCATACAAACCACACATTAATATTTATGAAAGTCATTCACCATTATATGTGTTGTGGTTACTCTATGTGTGTTGATTTGTGGCTTGCATGCACTTTTAATCATGTGTATATGATTCCTACTTTTGTGTTCACATTTATACTTACATACTATATATATGAGTTTCCAATTTAAATAAATTCCTTATATTCAATTACTACACCTTTTAGCTACCAAGTATGCATGAAAGGTATTTTTCTTCTCCATATGTGTCTTCTGAATTTCTACCAACCCTAAACTGAATTCTTTGGATTTTAGAAACTCTATTTATCATTTACTAGTTGCTATATTTTCAGATTTATTTCCTATGCCTAAATGTGAACTTTACTATGAAAATAAAAAGACACATCATCTAAACAGAATAGGTTCTGATCTAAAATATTTAATAACATAGTTTTGACCTTTTCCTCTGATGTAAACTATTTTACATTTATTTTCCTAATTTTCAGATCTATTCTTCACTTAAAAATGTGTCCCTATAACTAACAAATGTGAATAATAAATTAAACAGATTCATTTCAGCCCAAAATCTATTTTTATCTCACTCCAAAGTTTTCTAAGTACTGAGAAAGTTTTTAATTTACTTTTGACAATATGTCTGTCCCACTTTTTAAATTTTAAATACTAGCCACATATTCAATTTCCTAATTTAAATATCAAACAGGGTTAAAAAGGTAAACTCACCCCACTACAGGGTCTATAATATTATTTTAAGAATTTTCAGGGGTCTAGCTACTCATAACAGAGGAGTTTTTCCTAATTTTTATTAAGTCCAGGGGCTAAAACTGATTTTTAAATGAATTTACATGATTTTCTGAAGTTCCAGGGGCTAGATCAGAAGTTTCCGGGGCTAGCTCTTATTTCCCGAGAACCCCAGGGGGTAGCACGTAAGATTTCCAGTCTTTATAACGCGGGGCTGACGTGGACCGTCCGATTTAAAACAGACGGCTGAGATTATAACATCGAACCGGTACGCAGGGATTTGAACCCTACCGTGCGATTTAAAATAAACGGCGCACAAGCGGCCACGTCGCTCTGATCGAGCGCGGGCGACGCTGCCGGCGGCGCACGGCGGCGGGAAGCGGCGATCTCGCCGGAGAGTTTCGGATCTTCGGGAATTCTTCCTAGAACTGTGATTTTATGGCATAGATCGGTGGAGGGGAGGTCGGGGATCTCACCTCGAGGGTTTTCTTGAGCTCGGAGGTCCTGGAAGGTGATCGGCGACGAGGTCCGAAGTGAAACCACGGCGAGGCTCGTCGGCGCTGTGTTTACACCGCAAGTCACCGAGTTTTCTGCACCTGCAAGGTTCCCCGGAGGCGGTGGATCACGACCAGCGAGTTAGATCGGAATTTCCGAGCGTAGATCGGGCAGAATTCACCGGAGGGGCTTGGGTTCTCACCGGAGTAAAATCGCCAGATCGCGTGGGAAAAACAGAACGAGGTCGGGGTTTTATAGACGGGGGAGGGCGGCGGGGTGGTTTAGATCGAGTTTGCGTCGCCCCCGAACGAAATTCGGCTGGGATACGCGAGAATTCCCGATCGGTTTCGATTCGGGTGAGAGAGTCCCGGCGCGGGCGCGAGGTAGAAGAAGGGCTGGCGGGCCCCGCCTGTCACTGGGAGGAAGAGGCGCGCGCGGCTGCGGGCTGGCGCGGGTGATGGTTGGGCCGGCTGGTGGGTTTCGGCCCACTGGCCGGTTTTTTTCTGTTTTCTTTTTTTCTTTTTCTATTTCTTTTCTGTTTTGAGTTTAAATTGAATTCCAGTTTGAATTTAAATTGTTGCAAAACATGCAACATGTCCAAAAATTTTTAAATTCCCCTCTTAACATGATTTAGGGTCTTAACAAGATTTTTGGGGTGTTACATCTCTGCCCCCCTTAAAAGAAATCTCATCCTCGAGATTGGTGGTTCTAAGAAAACAATTCCGGAAATTGTGCCTTGAGCTCATCTTCCCGTTCCCATGTGGCTTCCTCTTCTGAGTGATGCTTCCACTGCACCTTGCACATCAGGATTCTTTTATTTCTGGTGAGGCATTCCATTGTCTCTAAAATCTTGTATGGTTGCTCGGCATAAGACAAATCCTCAGCTACCTCCACTTCATTCATGGGTAACACCTCTTCAGGCGTTCTCAGGCATTTCTTGAGTTGTGACACATGGAATACATCGTGCACATCCGATAGACGAGTCGGTAACTCTAGTTGATACGCCACTTCGCCTTTCCTTTCCAGAACTTGAAAGGGTCCGATATATCGAGGTGACAACTTCCCTTTCACCTTGAACCGACGAGGTCCTCTGATAGGGGACACCTTGAGATAGACATAGCCTCCCACGTTGAAAACGAGCTCTCTCCTTCGTACATCGGCATAGCTCTTTTGGCGTGTCTGTGCTATCCTCAAATTGTTGTGAATCTCCCTCACCTTCGCCTCGGCTTCTTGGAGTACTTCTAGACCAAACACCTTACTTTCCCCTGTCTGGTTCCAAAATAGGGGAGTTCTGCACTTCCTCCCGTACAAAGCTTCAAACGGTGACATCTTCATACTAGCTTGATAGCTGTTGTTATAGGAGAATTCCGCATACGGTAAGTTCTTATCCCAACTCCGATTGTTTTTTAGTGCACATGCCCTCAGCATATCTTCAAGAATCTGATTGGTTCTTTCCGTCTGCCCGTCAGTTTGGGGATGATAGGCAGAGCTGAAATTCAGATGGGTTCCCATGGTTTCATGCAACTTCTGCCAGAACCTTGAGGTGAACTGTGTCCCTCGATCCAACACAATCTTCTTTGGCACTCCATGGTAACACAAGATCCTTGACATGTACAATTCTGCCAATTTGGATCCGCTGTAGCTTTCTTTCACGGGGATGAAATGAGCTACCTTGGTTAGCCTGTCGATGATGACCCATATCGAATCATATCCTGATTGGGTCCTAGGCAGTCCCACTATGAAATCCATACTGATTTCTTTCCATTTCCATTCAGGCACTTTGAGTGATTGCAATAACCCCGCGGGTCGTTGATGTTCTGCTTTCACCAGCTGACATGTGTCACATAGGGCAACATGTTCCGCGACATCACGCTTTATGCCATACCACCAATACCTGCTCTTGAGGTCCTGGTACATCTTCGTACTCCCAGGATGAATGGAATAGTCAGAATCATGAGCCTCCTTCAAAATCAATTCACGGATCTCCTTCACTTCTGGCACACAGATTCTTTTCCCGTGCCACACCGTTCCTTGTTCATCCTCTCTAAAACCAGGAGCTTTATTTTCCTTGATGAGTTGTCTGATCTCTCGTATCTTCTCGTCATTCTTTTGACCCTCGCGTATGTCTCGCTCTAGTGTGGAGTCCACTTCCATGGCGATGGCTTCACCACTATTCACAAAACATAGATTGAGCCTTATAACCTCATCCTTCAATTCTGCAGGCATGTCCTTCAAGCTCAACTTATTGACCTGCACTTTCCGACTTAAAGCATCGGCCACGACGTTTGCTTTCCCAGGATGATAGTTGATGCCCACATCAAAGTCATTGATTAGCTCTAACCATCTCCTTTGTCTGAGGTTGAGATCTGGCTGTGTGAAAATGTACTTCAAACTCTTATGATCCGTATATATCTCTGTCCTTTTCCCCATCAAATAGTGCCGCCAAATTTTCAACGCGTGTACCACTGCGGCTAGTTCTAGGTCATGTGTAGGATAGTTTTTCTCGTGCTTCCGGAGCTGTCGGGATGCATAAGCCACGACGTGCCCTTCTTGCATGAGAACACATCCCAACCCGTTTCCAGAGGCATCGCAGTACACTATAAAGTTCTTCTGCATATCTGGCATAACCAGCACTGGGGCCGTTGTCAATCTTTTCTTTAACTCCTGAAAGCTCGTCTCGCACTGAGGCGTCCATGTGAATGTGATTCCCTTCTCCAACAGTTTGGTGAGAGGTCTCGAGATCTTGGAGAATCCCTCAATAAACCGTCGTTAGTATCCAGCCAATCCCAAAAAGCTTCGAACTTCCCCAACATTTTCAGGGGTCTTCCACTTCTGTATATCCTCGATTTTGGCGGGATCTACGGAGATTCCTCCCTCCGAGATTATATGTCCTAAGAAGGGAATTCTCTTCAGCCAAAACTCACACTTGCTCAACTTAGCATATAGTTGGTGTTCTCTCAGCCTTTGCAACACCAACCTTAGATGTTTCTCATGTTCTTCTTCATCTTTGGCGAAGACGAGAATGTCATCTATGAAAACCACCACAAATTTGTCCAGATATTCCATGAATACCTTGTTCATGAGATACATGAAGTACGACGGGGCATTAGTTAGCCCGAAAGGCATGACAGTGTATTCATACAGTCCGTACCGAGATACGAAAGCTGTCTTGGGAATATCCGATTGCCTTATCTTGAGTTGGTGGTATCCCGACCTGAGATCAATTTTCGAGAACACACAAGCTCCCCTCAACTGATCAAGCAAGTCTTCAATGCGGGGTAATGGGTACTTGTTCTTGATGGTTACCTCATTCAAGGCACGGTAATCCACGCATAACCTTTGGGTTCCGTCCTTTTTGGGCACAAATATCACCGGAGCTCCCCATGGTGAGGAACTAGGACGAATATACCCCTTTTCCGTCAATTCTCTCAAATGATCCTTGAGTTCTCCCAGCTGCTTGGAGTCCATCCGATAAGGTCTCTTGTATATCGGGGCTGTTCCAGGTACTAGCTCAATTGTGAATTCCACTTCACGATCGGGAGGCATACCTGGCAACTCCTCCGGAAAAACATATGGATATTCCCTGATGGTCCTGATTTCCTCAACTTTCACCTCAACTTGATTTAATTTAATGTCCCTCCTAGGCTCGTGTATTGTTATGAACTTTACTCTTGTGCCACTAGGGCGAGTTAGTTCCACCGTTATGGTCGAACAATGGATGATTCCTTTATGTCTTGTCAACCAATCCATACCCAAGATAATATCTATCTCTTGTGAATCTATCACTATGAGGTTAGCAGTAAATACCACCCCATTAATGTCTAGGTTCACTTTGGGACACACCTGTCTTGTCCTTATTTCTCCACCTGGAGAGTTTACGGCTAGCATATAATTCATTTGTGTTGTTGCTAGATCATGCTTCTTAACAAACCCTTTAGCAATGAACGAGTGGGTAGCCCCAGAATCAAACAGCAGGGTCGCAATGTGTAAATTGGCAGGAAACTTACCAACTACCACGTCGGGTGCCTCTTGCGCTTCCTCCATAGTGACGTGGTTCACCCGTCCTCTCATTACATTCTGCTGTTGTGGCTGCGTGGGCTTCTTCTTTGGACACTTATGGGCGTAGTGCCCCACTTCACCACAGCTAAAACATTGCACCCCAACCTTAGGTGCCTGGCCTTTGTTGTCTTGGGGTTTGTTTGGAGGTCCATGTACTGCTGGTCGAGGTGGATATGCGGGGCGAGGCTGCTGTACAAACTGACGTTGTGGCTGTGCTGGTGCTGCCGGAGGCCTGTAGTTCGGGTTGTACCCTCTTGGTGCTGAGTAGGGTACCGCAGCACGGTTCGTCTACCCTACAGGTTGCTGCATCAGACGTGGGCGGGTGTTGCTTCCCGAGGCTTGATGTGACCACCCGGCCTTCCTCTTATTCTCAATTTCCAAGGCCTTCAGCTTCCTTTCTACCACAAACGCTCTGTCCACCATCTTTTGGAAGCTTTCATACTCATTTGAGGACATTGCACACTGCATTTCTGCGGTAAGTCCCTCCATGAAACAATCTTGTTTCTGCTCATCAGTCTCTATGTCCCGTGGGGCATAACGGGATAGTTGAGTAAATTTAGTGAGGTATTCCCTCACCGTCATGTTTCCCTGCTGCAGTCCCAAAAACTCCTTCCTCTTGTTTTTGAGTTCACCTCTTGGGATGTAATGGTTGCGGAAGCTACGCTTGAACTCTTCCCAAGTGATGTTCTCAGGGTCATGATGGGCAGCCACGTAGGCGGTCCACCAATCAGCAGAAGGCCCATGCAATTGATGAGAGGCAAACAGCACCCTCTCATACCCTTGGCACTGTATGGTCCTCATCTTGCTCTCAATGGTCTTAAGCCAATCATCTTCCTCCAAAGGTTCAGCAGCACTTGCAAACTTTGGAGGTTGAGTTCCTAGAAACTCACTCAACCCTAGTTGGCGTGGTGCAGCTTGTGGAGGTGGAACTTGATGCAAGTTGGCCACCACTTGAGTAAAGTTCTGGATGAGCTGATTCTGATTCTCCAGCATTTGGTGGAGGGGATCAACTCCTTCACGGCGACCACCCCGGTCCTGGCCTCCAGAAAGATGAGGGTTGCAGGCCTCATCGTTGTTGTTGGCGGGGTCGGCAGCACGTCCTTTTCCTCTTCCGGCCATCTGGCAGAATCAACCAATGTTAATTTGAAAGCATTTAGTATCATCTTACTACTTTCATTTGTTTGTACTTTGAAGTGTTGAGGCTTTGTTATACTTTTCTGAGGGTTCCTTTTTCACACAAAAATAAATGCAATATTATTTTGTGTGGGTTCACACACCAAAGCAAAACAATCTAAAGACGAGGCTTTGGACAATTGCTCATGGCTTCCACAACTCACGTCACACACCAAGCATTAACACACCATTAACTTAACGTAACGACTCGACTATTCGACATCTTGCTAACTAAGGGAAGGACTCTACACTACTCGTTTTCTTGAGCTGGCTCCTCGGGATCTTCCTCATCATTTTGGCTGCCTTCTGACTCTGCTTTGGGTGGGGAGGCTGCTTGTAACACCCCAAAATTTTGATTCAAAACACTAAATCATGTTAAGAGGGGAATTTAAAAATTTTTGGACGTGTTGCATGTTTTGCAAAAATTCAAATTCAAACTGGAATTCAAATTAAACTCAAATCAGAAAAGAAATGGAAAAAGAAAAAGAGAAAACAGAAAAAAACCGGCCAGTGGGCCGAAACCCACCAGCCGGCCCAACTTACCCCGCGCCAGCCCGCAGCCGCGCGCCTGCGCTTTCTCACGCTGACAGGCGGGACCCACAGATCTTTGTCTACCTCGCGCCGCGCCGAACTCCCCCGCGCCCGAATCGAAACCGATCGGGATTTTGACGTAAACCCCGCTGAGTTCTGTTCGTAGCCGACGCGGACATGATCTAAACCACCCCGCAGCCCTCACCCGTCTATAAAAACCCCGGCCTCGTTCTGTTTTTCCCACGCGATCGCCGATTTTTACTCCGGTGAGAACCGAGACTTCTCCGGTGAATTCTGGCCGATCTAAGCTCGGAAACTCCGATCTAACTCGCTGGTCTTGATCCACCGCCTCCGGGGAACCTTGCAGGTGCAGAAAACTCGGTGACTTGCGGTGTAAACACAGCACCGACGAGCTTCGCCGTGGTTTTGCCTCGGACCTCGCCACCGATCACCTTCCAGGACCTCCGAGCTCAAGAAAACCCCCGAGGTGAGATCCCCGACCTCTCCTCTACCGATCTATGCCATAAGATCACAGTTCTAGGCAGAATTCTCGAGGATCCGAAAGTTTCCGGCGAGATCGCCGCTTCCCGCCGCCGTGCGCCGCCGGCAGCGCCGCCCGCGCTCAATCAGAGCGACGTGGCCGCTTGTGCGCCGTTTATTTTAAATCGCACGGTAGGGTTTAAATCCCCGAGTACCGGTTCGATGTTATAATCTCGGCCGTCAGTTTAAAATCGGACGGTCCACGTCAGCCCCGCGTTATAAAGACTGGAATTCTTACGTGCTACCCCCTGGGGTTCTCGGGAAATAAGAGCTAGCCCCGGAAACTTCAGATCTAGCCCCTGGAACTCCAGAAAATCATGTAAATTCATTTAAAAATCAGTTTTAGCCCCTGGACTTAATAAAAATTAGGAAAAACACCTCTGATAAGTGTAGCTAGATCCCTGGAAATTCTGAAAATAATATTATAGACCCTGTAATGGGATGAGTTCATCATTTTAGCCCTGTTTAGTATTTAATTTAGAAAATTGAATATGTAACTAGTGTTTAAAAATTAAAAAGTGGGACAAACATATTGTCAAAAATTAAGTTAAAGACTTTCTCAGTGTTTAGGAAATTTTGGGAGAGAGATAAAAACATATTTTGGACTGAATTGAATCTGTTTAATTTATTATTCACAATTAGGGACACATTTTTAAGTAATAAATAGTTTTAGAAAATAGGGAAAATAATTATGAAATAGTTTACATCAGAGGCAAAGGTCAAAATATGTTATTAAATTATTTAGGACCAGAACCTATTCTGTTTAGATGATGTGTATTACTAATTTCATAATAAAATACACAATTATGCATAGGAATATAAATCTGAAAATATAGCAACTAGTAAATGATAAATGGAGTTTTTAAAATCCAAAGAGTTCAGTTTAGGGTTGGTAGAAATTATGAAGGCACATATGGGGAAGAAAAATACTTTTCATACACACTTGGTAGTAAAAAGGTGTAGTAGTTGAATATAAGCAATTTATTGGAAACTCATAGTAAGTAAGTATAAATGTGGACACAAAAGTAGGAATCATATACACATGGTTAAAAGTGCATGCAAGCCACAACTCAACACACATAAAGTAACCACAACACATATAAGGATGAATGACTTTCATAAATATGAATGTGTGGTTTGTATGAAGTGGAAGTGTGAACTATGTCTTATGGATTGTTGTTTTTCTTTTGCTATGTGTGATGGTATGATGTAGAACCTGCTCAAGAGCAAGTTATTCCTTTCCAAGACCAGGACTACCCATTTCAAGAGCAGCAAGAAGGAGGCAAGTGTCCTTGACCACTTTGATCCTATGCTAGGATGTGTAGCTAGAGTTATTTGCATTGTCAATTTAAATATGAAACCCATGATAGGAAGTTTCCCTAGAATTGCATTACCTTGTTTCCTTGTAGCTTGGGTTGGGATTTATTTTAACATGTCATTTATTATTATGCATATGCTTAGCCATGCTTAGAATGGGATAATTGGGATATGAGATCATCAATTTATTTTACCATACTCTTGAATGAGATATTGTGAGTTATGTAGAGGTAGGGATCAAGGCAAGTTGGATGTTTTGGTTGTGTGCTGGGTGCACGAGACTCGGGTTTGTGTTTAGTACTTGCCTGGATCCTAAGGACCGGTTCATGGAGCATGTAACCTGGCTTTACAGTGCCAACCACATGCTGAGATGGGGCAGCTTGGCAAATTAATTAGGTGTATCCCCGGCGTAGTATGGGTGTGTTGGATGGTGCGGGGAGTAGGTGTCAGCTGGACTACCATATGAACCGCAAGGCTCAAGAGGGGGCCACTGCAGCGGGGTTGGAGCCTCTTGTATGCTGTTAGGGGTGAAACCTCAGTGGGCCCACGCTCGTCGGGAATCCCTTTGTAAAGGCTTCGTAGTGATCTCCTGGCTACACACCTGGGAAGTGTGAATGTGGTTCGTAGCCACTGGCATAATGGAGGTTCTTTTAGTCCACCCGGCAACGGGGGATGAAATCACTACATGTGGGTACAGTGGTACAAACTCTGCAGAGTCAAAACTGTCATGACAGCCGTGCTCACGGTCAAGAGCGGCTTGGACTTATTCATGATTAGAGGATTGATGGTTTTGGAAGTTAAGCGGGAAGCTTAACATTGGAAATGATGTTATGGTTCTTGGATTATGATGATGGGATGGGAGATTGGGACCATTTCACCGGTGTAGTAATGTAGGTGCTTAATAAGCTAAGGTGATAGGTATTAATTGCGTAGTGCTTTAACCATGAGTTCAACCTCTCCTTGTTCTAGCCATGCATGATATGATTTTCCCACACTTGCTGAGTACCATTGGTACTCAACCTTGCATATTTTGTTGGTTTATATTGCTGCTCAGGTCAAGATAATGAGATGGTGTATAATGACCAAGACTTTGGACCCGAAGAAGGTTTCTAGGTTCATGGAGACCCCGGGCAACGCCTGTGACGGAGCCCTAAAGAATAATATTCCGCTGCTAGTTTATTTACTTGTGATGAACTTATTATTGTCCATCGAGACATTTGCTATGTAAGACTTATTTATATTCGACACCTGGCTTGTAATAAATGATGCTTCACTATTTGTCATCACATGTATGAGAAAATGATCCTGGCATACATGTGATATTCACTTGGTTGTTCTTCGGAAAAACCGGGTGTGACAGAATTGGTATCAGAGCCAAGGTTGCCCGTAGGAACGTGGACCTAGGTAGAAATGGACGTATTTAAGGGCCCTATTTTCTTAAAAACTATTTTCCAAGGTGTGGGTTGAAAAGTATTATTTAAGGAGTCATTTTCTTCATCTTACCCCAACTTACATTCAAAATAGGATTTTTGTTTGAGAGTTTATCTAACCTAATTTTAAATTCTTTTTGTTTTAGATGGTTCGCATGATTCGCACCGCTCGCAAGTCCACAGGAGGGAGAGTTCCCGTAGTAGCCCTTGCCGAAAGAGATGAGAGCCGTCCGGTGACATACCTTTCCTACAGATTGGCAGTAGGAGGCTTGTTGCGCCGTCTTCGGCGTATGCTCGAAGCCGCCGGCAATACGGGCAAGCTAATCATCCACTATAACTCCACCAGGACCATCCGTGAGAAGAGGGAATAATGGAGTTCAGAGATGAGGATAATACACGAAAATCAGCTGCTTAAGATCCACCACTCTCCAGCTTGTCGAGCAACACAGGTCGATGCGGAGAAAGATGTCACCTGGGAGGCCATCACCTGCCAGAGTCACATCTATCGTCGCCACCTGGACAAGACTGAGTACATGTATGTCCTCCAACGTGAGAGTGGTACCACGGAGTACAAGCACCCGCCGGTACAGCAAGGGACATCCCATGAGCACATGGACTTGTGCCTGGAGGATGCTGCTATGCTCAGCACTCGACTACAGGATTGCCAACAAGAGCTTCAGGATGTCCGAGATACCCTGAAGGAAACGGAGGCGTTGCTGCGAGCCTGCTTAAAGGCGAGAGAAAGAGGAGATGGGAATGAACTGTGTGTCACCGTGAATGATACATGGACTCCTGACTCCCCAGATCGCCGAGCGATCAGGCGTCGTCGCACTTGTCCACCAGCAGCCTCTCCACCCAAAGCAGAGTCACAAGGTAGTCGAAATGAGGAGGAAGATCCCGAGGAGCCAGCTCAAGAGAACGAGTAGTGTAGAGTCTTTCCCTTAGCAAGCAAGAGGTCGAGTAGTCGAGTCGTTACGTAGTTAATGGTGTGCTAATGCTTGGTGTGTGACGTGAGTTGTGGAAGCCATGAGCAATTGTCCACAGCCTCGTCTTCAGATTGTTTTGCTTTGGTGTGCGAACCCACATGAAATAATAGTGCACTTATTTGGTGTGAGATATGAACCCTCGTAAAAGTATAACAAAGCCTCAACACTTCAAAGTACAAACAAATGAAAGTAGTAAGATGATACTAAATGCTTTCAAATTAACATTGGTTGATTCTGCCAGATGGCTGGGAGAGGAAAAGGACGTGCTGCCAACCCCGCCAACAACAACAATGAGGCATGCAACCCTCATCTTTCTAGAGGCCAGGACAGGGGTGGTCGCCGTGAAGAAGTTGACCCTCTCCACCAAATGCTGGAGAATCAGAATCAGCTCATCCAGAACTTGACTCAAGTGGTGGCCAACTTGCATCAAGTTCCACCTCCACAAGCTACACCATGCAAACCAAGGTTGAGTGAGTTTCTAGGAACTCAACCTCCAAAGTTTGCAAGTGCTGCTGAACCTCTGGAGGCAGATGATTGGCTGAAGACCATTGAAAGCAAGATGAGGATCATCCAGTGCCAAGGGTATGAGAGGGTGCTGTTTGCCTCTCATCAATTGCATGGACCTGCTGCTGATTGGTGGACCGCCTATGTGGCCGCCCATCATGACCCTGAGAACATCACTTGGGAAGAGTTCAAGCGTAGCTTCCGCAACCATTACATCCCAAGAGGTGAACTCAAAAACAAGAGGAAGGAGTTTTTGGGACTGCAGCAGGGAAACATGACGGTGAGGGAATACCTCACTAAATTTATTCAACTATCCCGCTATGCCCCACGGGACATATAGACTGATGAGCAGAAACAAGATTGTTTTGTGGAAGGACTTACTGCAGAGATGCAGTGTGCAATGTCCTCAAATGAGTATGAAAGTTTCCAAAAGATGGTGGACAGAGCGTTTGTGGTAGAAAGGAAGCTAAAGGCCTTGGAAAATGAGAACAAGAGGAAGGCCGGGTGGTCACATCAAGCCTCGGGGAGCAACACCCGCCCACGTCTGATGCAGCAACCAGCAGGGCAGTCGAACCGTGCTGCGGTACCCTACTCAGCACCAAGAGGGTACAACCCGAACTACAGGCCTCCGGCAGCACCAATACAGCCACAACGTCAGTTCGTACAGCAGCCTCGCCCTGCATATCCACCTCGACCAGCAGCACAAGGACCCCCAAACCAACCCCAAGACAGCAAAGGCCAGGCACCTAAGGTTGGGGTGCAATGTTTTAGTTGCGGAGAAGTGGGGCACTACGCCCATAAGTGTCCAAAGAAGAAGCCCACGCAGCCACAGCAGCAGAATGTAATGAGAGGACGGGTGAACCACGTCACTATGGAGGAAGCACAAGAGGCACCCGACGTGGTAGTTGGTAAGTTTCCTGCCAATTTACACATTGCAACCCTGCTGTTTGATTCTGGTGCTACCCACTCGTTCATTGCTCAAGGGTTTGTTAAGAAGCATGACCTAGCAACAACACAAATGAACCATATGCTAGCCGTAAACTCTCCAGGTGGAGAAATAAGGACGAGACAAGTGTGTCCCAAAGTGAATCTAGACATTAATGGGGTAGTGTTCACTGCTAACCTCATAGTGATAGATTCACAAGTGATAGATATTATTTTGGGTATGGATTGGTTGACCAAACATAAGGGAATCATCCATTGTTCGACCAGAACGGTGGAACTAACTCACCCTAGTGGCACCAGGGTAAAGTTCATAACAATACACGAGCCTAGGAGGGACATTAAATTAAATCAAGTTGAGGTGAAAGTGGAGGAGATCAGGATTATCCGGGAATACCCAGATGTTTTTCCGGAGGAGTTGCCAGGTATGCCTCCCGATCGTGAAGTGGAATTTGCAATTGAGCTAGTGCCTGGAACAGCCCCGATATACAAGAGACCTTATCGGATGGACTCCAAGCAGCTGGAAGAACTCAAGGATCATTTGAGAGAATTGTCGGAGAAGGGGTATATTTGTCCTAGTTCCTCACCATGGGGAGCTCCGGTAATATTTGTGCCCAAGAAGGACGGAACCCAAAAGTTATGCGTGGATTATCGTGCTTTGAATGAGGTAACCATCAAGAACAAGTACCCATTACCCCGTATTGAATACTTGTTTGATCAGTTGAGGGGAGCTTGTGTACAACAACAAACAACAACAACCAAGCCTTTATCCCAAGCCTGTTGGGGTCAGCTAGACATGAAAACCAATATCAATGAAGTAAAAGAGAGGAAGAGTTATAAGAACAAGGAAAAAAAGAAAAAAAGAAAAAAGAAAAAAAAGAAAAAAAGAAAAAAAGAAAAAAAGAAAAAGAGAAAATAGAAAGGAAAAAGAAAAAAAGAAAAAGAAAAGAGAAAAAAACAAGACTACGATTCTGGCACATGGATTGCTACTTTCCATGCGGTCCTATCATGAGCTAAGTCTCTGGATACATTCCAATCTCTCAAATCTCGTTTTACCGCCTCCTCCCAAGTCAACCTTGGTCGTCCTCTACCCCTCCTAATATTTTCTCTACCTCTTAAAATCCCACTGTTAACTGGTGCTTCTGAAGGTCTCCGTTGGATATGTCCAAACCACCTAACTCGATGTTGGACTAACTTCTCTTCAATCGGCGCCACCCCTACCTTATCTCGAATCATCTCATTCCTTATTCGGTCTCTTCTCGTGTGCCCGCACATCCACCGTAGCATGCGCATCTCTGCGACACTCATTTGTTGGACATGTTGCCGTTTAGTTGGCCAACATTCCGCCCCATAGAGCATCGCGGGTCTGATCACCGTCCTATAGAACTTCCCTTTTATCTTTTGTGGGACTTTCCTATCACATAGGATTCCAGAGGCTTGTCGCCATTTCATCCACCCTACCTTGATCCTGTGGCAAACATCCTCATCAATATCGCCATTGCTTTGTAACATTGATCCTAAGTATCGGAAAGAGTCCCTTCTAGGTACTATTTGTCCTTGTAGACTAACATTTCCCTCTTCAGGACCAACACCACTAAAGTCACACCTCATATACTCGGTTTTGGTCCTACTAAGTCTAAACCCCTTAGACTCTAAGGTTTGTCTCCATAACTCTAATTTCTTATCAACACCATCTCTAGTTCCATCTACCAGCACTACATCATCAGCAAAGAGCATGCACCAAGGGATATCCCCTTGTATATCCTTCGACACCTCATCCATCACCAAGGAAAAGATGTATGGGCTCAAAGCTGATCCTTGATGTAGTCCTACCGTGATAGGAAATGCATCAGTCTCACTATCACTTATGCGCACACTTGTCCTAACATTATTGTACATATCCTTGATAAGGGTAATGTACTTTGTTGGCACTTTATGTTTCTCTAGTGCCCACCACATGACTGACCTTGGTATCTTGTCGTATGCCTTCTCCAAGTCGATGAACACTATATGCAAGTCCTTCTTCTGCTCCCTATATCTCTCCATAAGCTGACGAAGCAAGAAAATCGCCTCCATTGTAGACCTCCCAGGCATAAAACCAAACTGGTTTTTAGTGACATTGGTCACTTTCCTCAGGCGGTGTTCAATCACTCTCTCCCAAAGCTTCATAGTATGACTCATAAGCTTAATGCCTCGATAATTAGTACAACTTTGAATATCTCCTTTATTTTTGAAGATAGGTACTAATATACTTTTCCTCCATTCTTCAGGCATCTTGTTTGACCAAAAAATGTGGTTGAATAGCTTTGTGAGCCATACTATTGCCACGTCCCCAAGACATCTCCACACCTCAATAGGGACATTGTCAGGGCCGAGGGCCTTTCCTCCTTTCATCCTTTTTAAGGCCTCCTTAACCTCAAACTCTTGTATCCTCCGCACGAACCGCCTGTTGGAGTCATCAAAGGAGTCATCCAACTCAACCATAGTGCTCCCATTCCCATCATTGAATAGCCCATTAAAGTAATCATGCCATCTATTCTTAATCTCTTCATCCTTCACTAGAATGCGGTCAGTCTCATCTTGATGCATTTAACTTGATTGAGATCCCTCATCTTTCTCTCGCGGATTTTTGCTACCTTGTATATGTCCTTTTCACCTTCTTTTGTCTCTAGTCTCTCATATAACTTATCATAGGCCTGTCCTCTTGCCTTACTCACAGCCCGCTTTGCATTCTTCTTAGCCTCTTTGTACTTAAGCATGTTGCTTGCGCTTCTATCATTATGCCAACTCTTGTAGCACTCCTTCTTCTCCTTAATGGACTTTTGTACATCCTCATTCCACCACTAAGTGTCTTTATCTACATGTTTCTTTCCCTTTGTCACACCGAACACCTCACTAGCTACCTTCCTAATGCAAGTTGCCATCTTCATCCACATACTATCTGCATCTCCATTTTCTGCCCAGGGTCCTTCTATGATCACCCTATTTTTAAAGGATTCTTGTGATTCTCCCTTCAACTTCCACCACTTTGTTCTTGTGATTTTGACACCTTTGTCCCGCAAAGAGCATGTATGGAAGCGAAAGTCAGCTACCACAAGCTTATGTTGTGTCACAACACACTCCCCCGGGATCACCTTACAATCTAGACACTCCCGTCTATCCTTTCTCCTAGTGAGGACAAAGTCAATCTGACTAGAGTGTTGGGCACTACTAAAGGTCACTAGGTGAGATTGCCTCTTCCTAAAGAGGGTGTTAGCTATCAACAGATCATAGGCTACGGCAAAGTCTAGGATGTCCTTACCCTCTTGATTTCTATCGCCGCATCCAAAACCTCCATGTACTCCCTCAAATCCTATATTAGTTGCACCCACATGACCATTGAGATCTCCCGCTATGAGGAGTTTCTCGGTTATCGGTATAATACTAACCATATCCTCCAAGTCCTCCCAAAATTGCCTCTTAGCACTCATGTTGAGCCCAACTTGTGGGGCATAAGCACTAATGACGTTCAAGACAATGTCCCCAATTACTATCTTGATTAAGATGATCCTATCCCCTCGTCTTCGAACATCCACTACTCCATCCTAAGACTCTTATCTATTAGAACACCTACGCCATTCCTAGTCCCAGCCGAACCAGAATACCAAAGCTTGAAACCGGTATTCTCGACTTCTCTCGCCTTTTGACCCGCCCATCTAGTCTCTTGTACACAAAGGATATTTACTCGTCTCCTAATGGCAACATCTATTAACTCACGTAGCTTCCCCGTCAAGGATCTTACATTCCAACTACCCACCCGAAATCTATGTTCCTCGGCTAGCTTCCTTACGCTTTGCACCCGTCGAGTAAGATGCAAAGACCCTTGCTCACTTATCACTACATCCGGGCGATGATGTAGTGCGCCACTAAGGTGGTGGCGATCCGGCCCTTGCTCATTTAACACCATATCCGGGTTCCGATATGGCGCGCCACTAAGGCGGTGGCGACCCGGCCCTTGCCCACTTAACACCATACCCGGGTTCCGATATTGCGCGTCGCTAAGAGGGTTACGCCCCAACGAATTTCTATTGGGTTTCATTTCCATGAGAATGGCTAAGTGTAAGTTGTTGGCTCGCCAAGCCTATCACAACCCCCTCCTCCTTTACCCGGGCTTGGGATCGTCTATGTCATTACAACATAGGCGGAGTTTGAGGGGAGCTTGTGTGTTCTCAAAAATTGATCTCAGGTCGGGATACCACCAACTAAATATAAGGCAATCTTATATTCCCAAGACAGCTTTCGTATCTCGGTACGGCTGTATGAATACACCGTCATGCCTTTCGGGCTAACTAATGCCCCGACATACTTCATGTATCTCATGAACAAGGTATTCATGGAATATCTGGATAAATTTGTGGTGGTTTTCATAGATAACATTCTCGTCTTCTCCAAAGATGAAGAAGAACATGAGAAACATCTAAGGTTGGTGTTGCAGAGGCTAAGAGAACACCAACTATATGCCAAGTTGAGCAAGTGTGAGTTTTGGCTGAAGAGAGTTCCCTTCTTAGGACATATAATCTCGGAGGGAGGAATCTCCGTGGATCATGCCAAAATCGAGGATATACAGAAGTGGAAGACCCCTGAAAATGTCGGGGAAGTTCGAAGCTTCTTGGGATTGGCTAGATACTATCGACGGTTTATTGAGGGATTCTCTAAGATCTCGAGACCTCTCACCAAACTATTGGAGAAGGGAATCACCTTCACATGGACGCCACAGTGCGAGAAGAGTTTTCAGGAGTTAAAGGAAAGATTGACAACAGCCCCAGTGCTGGTTATGCCAGATGTGCAAAAGAGCTTCACGGTGTACTGCGATGCCTCTGGAAACGGGTTGGGATGTGTTCTTATGCAAGAAGGGCATGTCGTGGCATATGCATCCCGGCAGCTTCGAAAGCACGAGAAGAACTATCCTACACATGACCTAGAACTAGCCGCAGTGGTACACGCGTTGAAAATTTGGCGGCACTATTTGATGGGGAAGAGGACCGAGATATATACGGATCATAAGAGTTTGAAGTACATTTTCACACAGCCAGATCTCAACCTCAGACAAAGGAGATGGTTAGAGCTAATCAATGATTTTGATGTGGGCATCAACTATCATCCCGGGAAAGCAAACATCGTGGCCGATGCTTTAAGTCGAAAAGTGCAGGTCAATAAGTTGAGCTTGAAGGACATGTCTGCAGAATTGAAGGACGAGGTTATAGGGCTCAATCTATGCCTTGTGAATAGTGGTGAAGCCATCGCCATAGAAGTGGACTCCACATTAGAGCAAGACATACGCGATGATAAAAAGAATGATGAGAAGATACAAGAGATCAGACAACTTATAAAGGAAAATAAAGCTCCGGGTTTTAGAGAGGATGAACAAGGAACGGTGTGGCACGGGAAAAGAATCTGTGTGCCAGAAGTAAAGGAGATCCGCGAATTTATTCTAAAGGAGGCTCATGATTCTGATTATTCCATTCATCCTAGGAGTACGAAAATGTATCAGGACCTTAAGAGCAGGTATTGGTGGTATGGTATGAAGCGAGATGTCGCGGAACATGTTGCCCTATGTGACACATGTCAGTTGGTGAAAGCAGAACATCAACGACCCGCGGGATTATTGCAACCACTCAAAGTGCCTGAATGGAAATGGGAAGAAATCAGCATGGATTTCATCGTGGGATTGCCTAGGACCCAATCAGGATATGATTCGATATGGGTCATCATTGACAGGCTAACCAAGGTAGCTCATTTCATCCCCGTGAAAGAAAGCTACAGCGGATCCAAATTGGCAGAATTGTACATGTCAAGGATCGTGTGTTACCATGGAGTGCCAAAGAAGATTGTGTCAGATCGAGGGACACAGTTCACCTCAAGGTTCTGGCAGAAGCTGCATGAAACCATGGGAACCCATCTGAACTTTAGTTCGGCCTATCATCCCCAAACTGACGGGCAGACGGAAAGAACCAATCAGATCCTAGAAGACATGCTAAGGGCATGTGCACTCAAAAACGATAGGAGTTGGGACAAGAACTTACTGTATGCGGAGTTTTCCTATAACAACAGCTATCAAGCTAGTATGAAAATGTCACCGTTTGAAGCTTTGTATGGAAGGAAGTGCAGAACTCCCTTATTTTGGAACCAAACAGGAGAAAGTAAAGTGTTTGGTCCAGAAGTGCTACAAGAAGCCGAGGCGAAGGTGAGGGAAATTCGCAACAACTTGAGGATAGCACAGACACGCCAAAAGAGCTATGCCGATGTACGAAGAAGAGAGCTCGTTTTCAACGTGGGAGACTATGTTTATCTCAAGGTGTCCCATATCAGAGGACTTCGTCGGTTCAAGGTGAAAGGGAAGTTGGCACCTCGATACGTCGGACCCTTTCAAGTCTTGGAGAGGAAAGGCGAAGTGGCGTATCAACTAGAGTTACCGGTTCATCTATCGGATGTGCACGATGTATTCCATGTGTCACAACTCAAGAAATGTCTGAGGACGCCTGAAGAGGTGTTACCCATGAATGAAGTGGATGTAGCTGAGGATTTGTCTTATGCCGAGCAACCATACAAGATTTTGGAGACAATGGAAAGCCTCACCAGAAATAAAAGAATCCGGATGTGCAAGGTGCAGTGGAAGCATCACTCAGAAGAGGAAGCCACCTGGGAACGGGAAGATGAGCTCAAGGCACAATTTCCGGAATTGTTTTCTTAGAAACACCAATCTCGAGGACGAGATTTCTTTTAAGGGGGGTAGAGCTGTAACACCGCGAAATTTTGATTCAAAACACTAAATCATGTTAAGAGGGGAATTTAAAATTTTTTGGATGTGTTGCATGTTTTGCAAAAATTCAAATTCAAACTGGAATTCAAATTAAACTCAAATCAGAAAAGAAATGGAAAAAGAAAAAGAGAAAACAGAAAAAAACCGGCCAGTGGGCCGAAACCCACCAGCCAGCCCAACTTACCCCGCGCCAGCCCGCAGCCGCGCGCCCGCGCTTTCTCACGCTGACAGGCGGGACCCACAGATCTTCGTCTACCTCGCGCCGCGCCGAACTCCCCCGCGCCAGAATCGAAACCGATCGGGATTTCGACGTAAACCCCGCTGAGTTCTGTTCGTAGCCGACGCGGACATGATCTAAACCACCCCGCCGCCCTCACCCGTCTATAAAAACCCCGGCCTCGTTCTGTTTTTCCCACGCGATCGCCGATTTTTACTCCGGTGAGAACCGAGACTTCTCCGGTGAATTCTGGCCGATCTAAGCTCGGAAACTCCGATCTAACTCGCTGGTCTTGATCCACCGCCTCCGGGGAACCTTGCAGGTGCAGAAAACTCGGTGACTTGCGGTGTAAACACAGCGCCGACGAGCTTCGCTGTGGTTTTGCCTCGGACCTCGCCGCCGATCACCTTCCAGGACCTCCGAGCTCAAGAAAACCCCCGAGGTGAGATCCCCGACCTCTCCTCTACCGATCTATGCCATAAGATCACAGTTCTAGGCAGAATTCTCGAGGATCTGAAAGTTTCCGGTGAGATCGCCGCTTCCCGCCGCCGTGCGCCGCCGGCAGCGCCGCCCGCGCTCGATCAGAACAACGTGGCCGCTTGTGCGCCGTTTATTTTAAATCGCACGGTAGGGTTTAAATCCCCTCGTACCGGTTCGATGTTATAATCTCGGCCGTCAGTTTAAAATCGGACGGTCCACGTCAGCCCCGCGTTATAAAGACTGGAATTCTTACGTGCTACCCCCTGGGGTTCTCGGGAAATAAGAGCTAGCCCCGGAAACTTCAGATCTAGCCCCTGGAACTCCAGAAAATCATGTAAATTCATTTAAAAATCAGTTTTAGCCCCTGGACTTAATAAAAATTAGGAAAACACCTCTGATAAGTGTAGCTGATCCCTGGAAATTCTGAAAATAATATTGTAGACCCTGTAATGGGATGAGTTCATCATTTTAGCCCTGTTTAGTATTTAATTTAGAAAATTGAATATGTAACTAGTGTTTAAAAATTAAAAAGTGTGACAAACATATTGTCAAAAATTAAGTTAAAGACTTTCTCAGTGTTTAGGAAATTTTGGGAGAGAGATAAAAACATATTTTGGACTGAATTGAATCTGTTTAATTTATTATTCACAATTAGGGACACATTTTTAAGTAATAAATAGTTTTAGAAAATAGGGAAAATAATTATGAAATAGTTTACATCAGAGGCAAAGGTCAAAATATGTTATTAAATTATTTAGGACCAGAACCTATTCTGTTTAGATGATGTGTATTACTAATTTCATAATAAAATACACAATTATGCATAGGAATATAAATCTGAAAATATAGCAACTAGTAAATGATAAATGGAGTTTTTAAAATCCAAAGAGTTCAGTTTAGGGTTTGTAGAAATTATGAAGGCACATATGGGGAAGAAAAATACTTTTCATACACACTTGGTAGTAAAAAGGTGTAGTAGTTGAATATAAGCAATTTATTGGAAACTCATAGTAAGTAAGTATAAATGTGGACACAAAAGTAGGAATCATATACACATGGTTAAAAGTGCATGCAAGCCACAACTCAACACACATAAAGTAACCACAACACATATAAGGGTGAATGACTTTCATAAATATGAATGTGTGGTTTGTATGAAGTGGAAGTGTGAACTATGTCTTATGGATTGTTGTTTTTCTTTTGCTATGTGTGATGGTATGATGTAGAACCTGCTCAAGAGCAAGTTATTCCTTTCCAAGACCAGGACTACCCATTTCAAGAGCAGCAAGAAGGACGCAAGTGTCCTTGACCACTTTGATCCTATGCTAGGATGTGTAGCTAGAGTTATTTGCATTGTCAATTTAAATATGAAACCCATGATAGAAAGTTTCCCTAGAATTGCATTACCTTGTTTCCTTGTAGCTTGGGTTGGGATTTATTTTAACATGTCATTTATTATTATGCATATGCTTAGCCATGCTTAGAATGGGATAATTGGGATATGAGATCATCAGTTTATTTTACCATACTCTTGAATGAGATATTGTGAGTTATGTAGAGGTAGGGATCAAGGCAAGTTGGATGTTTTGGTTGTGTGCTGGGTGCACGAGACTCGGGTTTGTGTTTAGTACTTGCCTGGATCCTAAGGACCGGTTCATGGAGCATGTAACCTGGCTTTACAGTGCCAACCACATGCTGAGATGGGGCAGCTTGGCCAATTAATTATGTGTATCCCCGGTGTAGTATGGGTGTGTTGGATGGTGCGGGGAGTAGGTGTCAGCTGGACTACCATATGAACCGCAAGGCTCAAGAGGGGGCCACTGCAGCGGGGTTGGAGCCTCTTGTATGCTGTTAGGGGTGAAACCTCAGTGGGCCCACGCTCATCGGGAATCCATTTGTAAAGGCTTCGTAGTGATCTCCTGTCTACACACCTGGGAAGTGTGAATGTGGTTCGTAGCCACTGGCATAATGGATGTTCTTTTAGTCCACCCGGCAACGGGGGATGAAATCACTACATGTGGGTACAGTGGTACAAACTCTGCAGAGTCAAAACTGTCATGACAGCCGTGCTCACAGTCAAGAGCGGCTTGGACTTATTCATGATTAGAGGATTGATGGTTTTGGAAGTTAAGCGGGAAGCTTAACATTGGAAATGATGTTATGGTTCTTGGATTATGATGATGGGATGGGAGATTGGGACTATTTCACAGGTGTAGTAATGTAGGTGCTTAATAAGCTAAGGTGATAGGTATTAATTGCGTAGTGCTTTAACCATGAGTTCAACCTCTCCTTGTTCTAGCCATGCATGATATGATTTTCCCACACTTGCTGAGTACCATTGGTACTCAACCTTGCATATTTTGTTGGTTTATATTGCTGCTCAGGTCAAGATAATGAGATGGTGTATAATGACCAAGACTTTGGACCCGAAGAAGGTTTCTAGGTTCATGGAGACCCCGGGCAACGCCTGTGACGGAGCCCTAAAGAATAATATTCCGCTGCTAGTTTATTTACTTGTGATGAACTTATTATTGTCCATCGAGACATTTGCTATGTAAGACTTATTTATATTCGACACCTGGCTTGTAATAAATGATGCTTCACTATTTGTCATCACATGTATGAGAAAATGATCCTGACATACATGTGATATTCACTTGGTTGTTCTTCGGAAAAACCGGGTGTGACACTGCTGGTGGAGAAGTGCGACGACGCCTGATCGCTCGGCGATCTGGGGAGTCAGGAGTCCATGTATCATTCACGGTGACACACAGTTCATTCCCATCTCCTCTTTCTCTCACCCTCAAGCAGGCTCGCAGCAATGCCTCCGTTTCCTTCAGGGTGTCCCGAACATCCTGAAGCTCTTGTTGACGCTCCTGCAGTCGAGTGCTGAGCATAGCAGCATCCTCCAAGCACAAGTCCATGTGCTCATGGGAAGTCCCTTGCTGCACTGGCGGGTACTTGTATTCCGTGGTACCACTCTCACGCTGGAGGACATACATGTACTCAGTCCTGTCCAGGTGGCGACGATAGATGTGACTCTGGCTGGTGATGGCCTCCCAGGTGACATCCTTCTCCGCATCGACCTGTGTCGCTCTACAAGCTGGAGAGCGGTGGACCTTAAGCAGCCGATTTTCGTGTATAATCCTCATCTCTGAACTCCATTCTTCCCTCTTCTCACGGATGGTCCTGGTGGAGTTATAGTGGATGATTAGCTTGCCCATATTGCCGGCGGCTTCGAGCATACGTCGAAGACGGCGCAACAAGCCTCCTACTGCCAATCCGTAGGAAAGGTACGTCACCGGACGGCTCTCCTCTCTTTCGGCAAGGGCAACGACGGGAACTCTCCCTCCTGTGGACTTGCGAGCGGTGCGAATCATGCGAACCATCTAAAACAAAAAGCATTGAAACTTAGGTTAGATAAACTTTTTAAACAAAAATCCTATTTTGAATGAAAATTGGGGGAAAGTGACTCATTAAATAACACTTTCCAACACACACCTTGTAAAAATAGTTTTTAAGAAAATAGGGTCCTTAAATACGTCCATTTCTACCTAGTTCCACGTTCCTACGGGCAACCTTGGCTCTGATACCACTTTCTGTCACACCCGGTTTTTCCGAAGCACAACCAAGTGAATATCACATGTATGCCAGGATCATTTTCTCATACATGTGATGACAAATAGTGAAGCATCATTTATTACAAGCCAGGTGTCGAATATAAATAAGTCTTACATAGCAAATGTCTCGATGGACAATAATAAGTTCATCACAAGTAAATAAACTAGCAGCGGAAAATTATTCTTGTGGGCTCCGTTACAGGCGTTGCCCGGGGGTCTCCATGAACCTAGAAACCTTCTTCGGGTCCAAAGTCTTGGTCATTATACACCACGTCATTATCTTGACCTGAGCAGCAATATAAACCAACAAAATATGCAAGGTTGAGTATCGATGGTACTCAACAAGTGTGGGAAAGTTATGTCATGCATGGCTAGAACAAGGGGAGGTTGAACTCATGGTTAAAGCACTACGCAATTAATACCTATCACCTTAGCTTATTAAGCACCTACATTACTACACAGGTGAAATGGTCCCAATCTCCCATCCCATCATCATAATCAAATAGCCATAACATCATTTCCAATGTTAAGCTCCCCGCTTAACATTCACACTTCCAAAACCATCACTCCTCTAATCATGAATAAGTCCAAGCCGCTCTTGACCGTGAGCACGGCTGTCATGACAGTTTTGACTCTGCAGAGTTTGTACCACTGTACCCACATGTAGTGATTTCATCCCCCGTTGCCTGGTGGACTAAAAGAACCTCCATTATGCCAGTGGCCACGAACCACATTCACACTTCCCAGGTGTGTAGCCAGGAGATCACTACGAAGCCTTTACAAAGAGATTCCCGACGAGCGTGGGCCCACTGAGGTTTCACCCCTAACAGCATACAAGAGGCTCCAACCCCGCTGCAGTGGCCCCCTCTTGAGCCTTGCGGTTCATATGGTAGTCCAGCTGACACCTATTCCCCGCACCATCTAACACACCCATACTACGCCGGGGATACACCTAATTAATTGGCCAAGCTGCCCCATCTCAGCATGTGGTTGGCACTGTAAAGCCAGGTTACATGCTCCATGAACCGGTCCTTAGGATCCAGGCAAGTACTAAATACAAACCCGAGTCTCGTGCACCCAGCACACAACCAAAACATCCAACTTGCCTTGATCCCTACCTCTACATAACTCACAATATCTCATTCAAGAGTATGGTAAAATAAACTGATGATCTCATATCCCAAATACCCCATTCTAAGCATGGCTAAGCATATGCATAATAATAAATGACATGATAAAATAAATCCCAACCCAAGCTACAAGAAAAACAAGGTAATGCAATTCTAGAGAAACTTCCTAGCATGGGTTTCATATTTCATTTGACAATGCAAATAATTCTATCTACACATCCTAGCATAGGATTAAAGTGGTCAAGGACACTTGCCTCCTTCCTGCTGCTCTTGAAATGGGTAGTCCTGATCTTGGAAAGGGATAACTTGCTCTTGAGCAGGTTCTACATCATACCATCACACATAGCAAAAGAAAAACAACAATCCATAAGACATAGTTCACACTTCCACTTCATACAAACCACACATTAATATTTATGAAAGTCATTCACTATTATATGTGTTGTGGTTACTCCATGTGTGTTGATTTGTGGCTTGCATGCACTTTTAATCATGTGTATATGATTCCTACTTTTGTGTTCACATTTATACTTACATACTATATATATGAGTTTCCAATTTAAATAAATTCCTTATATTCAATTACTACACCTTTTAGCTACCAAGTATGCATGAAAGGTATTTTCCTTCTCCATATGTGTCTTCAGAATTTCTACCAACACTAAACTGAATTCTTTGGATTTTAGAAACTCCATTTATCATTTACTAGTTGCTATATTTTCAGATTTATTTCCTATGCCTAAATGTGAACTTTACTATGAAAATAACAAGACACATCATCTAAACAAAATAGGTTTTGATCTAAAATATTTAATAACATAGTTTTGACCTTTTCCTCTGATGTAAACTATTTTACATTTATTTTCCTAATTTTCAGATCTATTCTTCACTTAAAAATGTGTCCCTATAACTAACAAATGTGAATAATAAATTAAACAGATTCATTTCAGCCCAAAATCTATTTTTATCTCACTCCAAAGTTTTCTAAGTACTGAGAAAGTTTTTAATTTACTTTTGACAATATGTGTGTCCCACTTTTTAAATTTTAAATACTAGCCACATATTCAATTTCCTAATTTAAATATCAAACAGGGTTAAAAAGGTAAACTCACCCCACTACAGGGTCTATAATATTATTTTAAGAATTTTCAGGTGTCTAGCTACTCATAACAGAGGAGTTTTTCCTAATTTTTATTAAGGCCAGGGGCTAAAACTGATTTTTAAATGAATTTACATGATTTTCTAAAGTTCCAGGCGCTAGATCAGAAGTTTCCGGGGCTAGCTCTTATTTCCCGAGAACCCCAGGGGGTAGCACGTAAGATTTCTAGTCTTTATAACGTGGGGCTGACGTGGACCGTCCGATTTAAAACAGACGACTGAGATTATAACATCGAACCGGTACGCGGGGATTTAAACCCTACCGTGCGATTTAAAATAAACGGCGCACAAGCGGCCACGTCGCTCTGATCGAGCGCGGGCGGCGCTGCCGGCGGCGCACGGCGGCGGGAAGCGGCGATCTCGCCGGAGAGTTTCGGATCTTCGGGAATTCTTCCTAGAACTGTGATTTTATGGCATAGATCGGTGGAGGGGAGGTTGGGGATCTCACCTCGAGGGTTTTCTTGAGCTCGGAGGTCCTGGAAGGTGATCGGCGACGAGGTCCGAAGTGAAACCACGGCGAGGCTCGTCGGCGCTGTGTTTACACCGCAAGTCACCGAGTTTTCTGCACCTGCAAGGTTCCCCGGAGGCGGTGGATCACGACCAGCGAGTTAGATCAGAATTTCCGAGCGTAGATCGGGCAGAATTCACCGGAGGGGCTCGGGTTCTCACCGAAGTAAAATCGGCGGATTGCGTGGGAAAAACAGAACGAGGTCGGGGTTTTTATAGACGGGGGAGGGCGGCGGGGTGGTTTAGATCAAGTTTGCGTCGCCCCCGAACGAAATTCGGCTGGGATACGCGAGATGATTCGGGTGAGAGAGTCCCGGCGCGGGCGCGAGGTAGAAGAAGGGCTGGCGGGCCCCGCCTGTCAGTGGGAGGAAGAGGCGCGCGCAGCTGCGGGCTGGCGCGGGTGATGGTTGGGCCGGCTGGTGGGTTTCGGCCCACTGGCCAATTTTTTTCTGTTTTCTTTTTTTCTTTTTCTATTTCTTTTCTGTTTTGAGTTTAAATTGAATTCCAGTTTGAATTTAAATTGTCGCAAAACATGCAACACGTCCAAAAATTTTTAAATTCCCCTCTTAACATGATTTAGGGTCTTAACAAGATTTTTGGGGTGTTACAGTAACCCTGCAGGTGTAAATCGATTATAATCACCGTCCCTCACGGTCAGTGAGTACCACTTGTTCACTGTACCGTGACGTAGAAAGAACAGGTTAGTTACATGTTAAAATGTTGCTGATTGAAGGATGGACTTTTCTTGTTAATGATTTGCTGTAGCTTAGAGCTAATTAAAGTTCCTTTCAACTTTGGGCAAAGTACATGAGAGAAATGCGTTTCTTGTTTGATTGCGGCTCTCTCATGTGCCTTAGCGTAAGGTTCTCCACAACCTGCTGCTAAAACTTGAAAGTAAGGTTCTACTAATTAGGCGAGTCCTTGCAAATGATTTTTACCTCATGTAACCCATCACCCCTCATGTATAAGTTCCATGGTTAGGTGAGACGGGTCAGACTTGCTGAGCCTTCGTGCTCACTGCTTGTGTTTGGAGCTTTTGTAGGGTTCTATGAGGAAGGGACTCCCGAAGAGGAGACGGAACCCCAGGAGGGGAACCCCGTCGAGTGGGAGTTGTGCACGCTGCAGAGTTAGTGCGTGTGTGTGCTAGCAAGAACACGTTCAAGGGCTGGACGTGGACTTGATGCTTAGTCTACGCCTGTGAGTGTAGACTGGACTTATTTTGATGTACAAATGTTCATAAATCACTTTATATAATAAAAGTTTTGCTTCCGCTTTGTACCTTTGATGTGTGTTATTCAGTGCTGTGCAACGCAGCACCCCTCAGCGTGATCCTAGCTTGACAAGACCGTGGGGTCGTGTCAGACCACCTCAATTCTTAATCAAATTTTCCACAGATCTTTTTACCACAGCTACTCAAACTTGATTGCTTTACTTCACCTCAAAGTCATGGTTTGAAATGTTGAATTCAAATGATTTGAATTCTGGTGTGGAGATTAAATTGTGTTTGGTCATTTGAATTTGAAATGGAATTTGAATTCTCTCTTTTGCATTGTTCCAAGAACATAGCAAACCAACTCCAATGTTTCTGATTTTTGGCATGGCTGCTAATTCAAATGTGGAGAACACATTTGTGGAACCAAATTTGCAAATTGAGGAAATTGGGATTTGAAACTGAAATTTAAATTCAGATTAGAGGGCTTCCTCTTTTAATCCCAAACAAATATTAGAAGCCCTCCAAATGAGCTGAAATTTGGAAGGTTGAATATTTGAAATATGAAGACCCAAGTTATGAATTTAGATCTCCATGTTGGAAATTTTTGGGAGGTTTGAATCATCACTTTGAACTCACACCGTTATAATTCAAAGTTTTAATTCCCCTCGTTTTTCCTAAGTGTACATGTGTTGAAATTCTTGCTACCACTTTTTGGGGATTTTACATCCTGCTGATCCACTCGGCAGAGCTTCATGCGAAGCTCCACAGGTAACATAGCCTCTTGTCCATATACAAGCTCAAATGGGGTAACTTTGGTAGCACTGTGCTTTGATACTCGATGATCCCATAAGACCTCACTCAAAGTCTCATTCCAACGTCTAGGATTCTCCCTGATCTTCTTTTTTATGATCTTGATGAGTATCTTGTTACTAGACTCAGCCTGTCCATTAGTATGAGCATAATGTGGGGAAGAACTCAACAACTTTATCCTAAAAGACTCGGCAAACTCCCTGAATTGTTAGGATATGAAGGCTCCTCCTTGATCTGTGTTTAAAGTCTGTGGAATACCGAATCTATGGATAATATGCTCGAGGACAAAACTGATTACCTCTTTGTACGTGTTGCTCTTGAGTGGCACAGCTTCCATCCATTTGGTGAAGTAGTCTGTGGCAACCAAAATGAACTTATGTTTCTTTGATGATGCTGGATGGATCTTGTAAGGGCCCAAGTTTTTCATTTGCTAAAAGTGTTCATCATATCACACTCACCTCATTTGAGGAAATCATATGAACACATTTGAAGAGCAAGTAACCACCATCAAGAAATTCATTAGGAGATAAACTCACAAAATGCAAAAGTGGTATTTCCCGCATGCATCATGTAGGGGCTGTGCACATGCTTAACTCTTAAACTTTGCTCGGAATGCTCATGCCAAATTTCACCCAAATCCAAAACCTTTTCAGGTGTTTTTGGTTACAACTAGAAAAAGGCCAGTTTGAACTTAAATTCAAATTCAAACTCCTTTCATCCCATGAATTCAAAAGTGGGATTCATTTTCACACTCAGCACATTTTTGTGAGCTCACCCACAAATTTTCACTCCATTTGGAGTTGATCTTGACATGAGCAATTTTGGCTAAATTCAAATCAAATTTGAATTTCAGTTCACATTTGCTACAAATTCAATCAAACCAATTCTACAATTTGATCACTTCACAAACCAAATACCAATTTGGTAATTGATCAAAAGGCCAAGGGTATTAGGGTCCCTAATACTTAGTGCAGTGAAGAAAATCAATTTTGTGCGACAAAAATTGAAAATGGGACCCACTGTCAGTGTGACAACCGGAGAAACAGAGTCCACCGCTGCTCACTCGTTTTCTTATGTGCACTCACGCGGACGCCACGGCGAGAGGCACTGCCACCTCCTGTTCTAGAGTCCCAGACGCTGCGCGCTCGCGCCCTGCCGCCTTATCGTCGCCTCCGGACCTTCCAAAAACCCACTTCGCCACTGCTTCATCCGTTTTCCGCATAGAAAGCGCGCCACAGGTCGCCGCACACCCGAAACTCGCACCCTCACCGTTGACACGCCAAAACCAACCCTTTCACCTTGAGCTGAGGCCGTAAACGGCACTGCCGACCTTCACTCGATCTGATCCAGCCCTCAGCTGCTCGTGATCGGCTCCCCTCGAACTTTTCTGAGCTGATTTCCACTTCTCTGTTCACTCCGAAGCGCCTCTGACTGAACACCGTCGCCCGGACAGCTCCGAGCTTCTCCGGCGCAACCTACTGCTCACAGAGGTTAGAATCGAAGTCTAGTAGCTCCTCCCCAACCACCAAGCTCCCTCTTAGTGCCGGCTAGCTGGAATTTTACATTTTCCGATGATCGCCGTATATAACCGAAGCCCACCAAAACTTGAAATTCCTTTCGCATGGTTGATCGTTCCCAAAACTGGTCAAGCTATAGAAACTAGGGTCCTTCACGACCACCCTGACCAAAAACCACGAAGAAACCTCCATCCGACGGGCTGAGCAACACAAACTCGCCGCTGCTGGCCGAAATGGCTCGGGTCGCTGTTGATCTCATAGCTCCGGTCGTTTTCTGTGGGTTTTGAGTGCACCATCACCTTCCTCGAGCTCCAGTGGTGCTTTACAGCCACTTCGGGCATAGGGTTAAGCGTGGGATGCATTGGTCAATGTCGGCGCCGCACCACCGATCGCCGCCGTCGATGCCGACCTGTTTCCCGGCGATGGCGTGCTGCACAACCTTGTCCGGCCACTGGGGCTTGGTCTGATTAGCGTGCAGCGCGAAAGATCACCGAAAATGGTCCACCGTAGCTGGAGAACGGGCTGCGCCACGGCCTCTGTTCGTCGCACGCTCGGGCGCCGGTGGGAGGTTGAAGACGACGCTATGCGGTGGGCCCGGATGTCAGCCATTTAAACATTTTGGCTTCTTTTTCCAGTTTTCTCTCCAAAAGTTTAGAAGCCCATAACTTTGGCTAGGAGTATCCAAATCGAGTGAAACAAATTTTGTTGGATTCAGCTCTCTGAGTACTTCCGAAAAATCAAGTTTCACTTTATGAGAATCCTTATTTCTCCAGAATTAATTCTCCAAATTTAAACTATTTAGAATTTTAACTGGAGAACCCTTTAGTGGAAAATTCTAAAATTTGGCCAGGAGGTTCTTTATAATATCCCCAAGCTACTATAAAAATTTTGGATCCATTCGAGCTCATTTGATCTACCTAATGGCGTGATTAACAAAACTGTTCCAAAGAAAATGAAAAATGTCCAGAAACATTTTTTAGATTTTCTCTGAACCTTTTTAGCTCATATCTTTTGCTAGGAATCTTCAAATTAGATGAAATCAATTCCATTAGAACCCTCTGAAAATCTAGTTTCCAGAAAGTCATGACTTGCTCCATCAAAAATCCTTAGAACACCCTAAGAGCTCTAATTAAGGCCAAATACAAATTTATTTATGGCGGGCTCAAATGAGCTTTGCTTCACATGAAATTTGGCCAAGTCTCTGTTTAGGTTGTATCCAAACCAAAGTAACAATTTAATAGTCATTATACTTTTCTATCTATTCTTATAGACTTTATAATATCAACTTTAAACTCATATGCATTTAAATTGACACACATATATGGTTATATCATGTAGTCGCTAAGGTTCAAGAGGAGCCGGAGGTGTTGGATTTCATCACTCCAGAGGAACAGCTAGCTTACGACCAGCAGAAAGGCAAGCTCTGATTTGCATTAGCCAATTCATAAACATTATTGTTTTGAGAACTTACATTGAGTATCCATTTTAATTGTGCATTAGAGTCTTGTTTGAAAACCCAATTGCATAGCAAAGAGAACCAGGGTTTGGGCTTAGGTTTTTAAAACCTCGAGTAGCCACTGCAATGCTAAATTAGTGTAGGATTCAGTACAAGTCTAGTAGTTGGAACTGCTCGCGAGAATAGGCTAGAGGCACACCACTCGGTTAGAGATAGCAAATGGAACACGTGGCAAGAAAAATGAGACCGAGCGGAGAGTAAGGGCAGCAGGACTTCGGGACCTGGGTGCCATAGCTCCGCTTGTGTCGATTGAGGACCGAGCCATGTGCGGGCCTGTTGAAGAAGCAAGAACAGTACCGAAGACCTACCGGGTATATGGGAACCGGGAAACTGATGTAATTCGGGTAGCGATTTGTTGAGGCATTGCTTGTCGTCCAGAGGGTAGGTTGAGAGCGTAAGGTGTAAATCGGCTGGTGGCACTGCGGATGCGTGCGCAGAGACCTCTTGCTCAGGATGATATGACCGGTTCAACACTTGGATGACGGATGAAAGGTGGTTGCGTACGACATCCGTGGTGGTTGCTGTAGGCAACATCGAGTACGGGTGTACGTGACGGGTTATTTGGGTTACCCTGCAGGTGTAAATCGAATCGCCGCCCCTCTCGGTCAGTGAGTACCACTTGTTCACTATACCGTGACGTAGAAAGAACAGGCTAGTTCCATGTTAAAAGTTTGCTGATTGAAAGCTGTGCGTTGTTTGCTAATGAATTGTTGTAGTTTAGAGCTAATTAAAGTTCTTTTCGACCTTGGGCAAAGCACATGACAGAAATGTGTTTCTTGTTTGATTGTGGCTCTCTTATGTGTATTAGCACGAGATTCTCCACAACTTGTGCTAAAAACTTGAAAGTAAGGTTCAACTATTTAGGCGTGTCCTTTGCAACTTACATTCCATTATACAATGCAAACCCAGCATGTAAAGTTTCATGTGTAGGAAAGACGGGTTAGTCTTGCTGATCCATCGTGCTCACTGCTTGTGTTTGAAGCGTTTGCAGGGTGTTATGAGGAGGAGGCTTCAGAGGAGGAGACGGACCCCCAAGAGGGAAACACCGTCGAGTGGGAGCCGTGCACGCCGCCGTGTTAGTGTGCGTGTGTGCTAGTGGGAACATGTTCACGGGCTCAACGTGAACTCTTTTGCTTAGTCTATGTGTAGACTTGATGTATTTTGGATGTAATTATGTTGATAAACACTTTTCTGTAATAAAATTTTGCTTCCGCTTTGAGCCTTTTACGTGTGTTATCCGGTGCTGTGCAACGCAGCACCCCTCAGCGTTATCCGGGCTAGTTGAGACCGTCAGGTCCTCGCAGATCTCCCCAATGAAGTCTAAACCCCATCCTCAAAAGGGCCAAGGCCTCACAATGGGGTGAAGCATACTTGCCGGTGCTTTTTGGATATCTGCAAACCTTTGACAAGCTTCACATCCTTTGCAATACTTGAATTAATCTACTTGCATAGTCAGCCAATAGAAACCAGCTCGTTTGAGCATCCATCTCATCTTATGAGCCAACTGATGCGTGCCACAAAGACCATCATGCACCTCTCCCATGGCCTCCTTCGCTTGTTCTTTGTCCAAAAACTTCAGCAAGAGCCCGTCCAAGGTTCGGTGATATAGCTCATCATGGATCAAGGTGTACCGCAATGCTTGACGCTGAACCTTCCTGTCTTTGCACGTGCTTGGGTTCTTCATACACTATATGATTGTTGGCCTCTAATATTCTACATTCAACACATCAAAATTGGCCGAATTATTCTGTCTCATCATGTTCTCATTACTCTTGGACAATGTCGACCTTGTTTTTACGTGAAACCTTCCTCTTTTCACCTCATAACCCGATGCTTGCTGTGCCAAGTCGTTTGCTCTCCGATTTTGTTCCCTTGGTATGTGTTTAGCACAGAATGTATCCAAGGTTTTGATGATATCTAGACATCTTTCACGATAATCATTCAAAATATCATCATAGCATTGACTTTCACTTCTGACCTGCTGGATGACAAGCTTTGAATTGCCAAAAACTTCGATGTCCTTGATCCCGACGTCGACTGTAAAATCCCCAAAATTCTAGCAAGTGTCTCAGCTAATTCTCACTTAGGAAAATGAGGGGGAATTAAGACTTTGACGTATAATGGTGTGGCTTTAAAGTGCTGATTCAAATTTGAAAAAAAAATTCCAAACATGGGGAGACAAACTCACAATTTGGTTCTCCATAATTCAAATAATAAACCTGCCTGATTTCAGCTGAATTGGAGGGGGTTTATAATTTGTTTGGAATTAAGAGAGGAAGCACTCAAACCTGAATTCAAATCTCAGTTTCAAATTCCAACTTCACCAAACTACAAATTGGGTTTCACAGATGTGTTCCCCACATTTGAAATAGCAGCCCTGCCAAAATTCATAAATTTTGGGTTGGTTTGCTATGGATTTGGATCAATGGAAGGAGCAAGATTCAAAACCAATTTCAAATTCAAACAGCCAAATGCAGTTCAAATTCCACACCAGAGTTGAATCCATTTGAATTCCAAAAATTCAAACCATAACTTGGTGTGGAAGTGTACCATTTAAGTGTGAGTTGCTGTGGAAAAATATGAGTGAAAAAAAAAAGAATTTAGGGGGTGGGACCCAGCAGTCAGCCAGAGGAGGGTTCAGTTGGTTTCTGTTTTCACCGTGGCGCACCACCGAGCTGTGACGGACCCAAATCCGTACGCCCAGGATCTCAGAGGGTGGTGCTGCACGATGCGACACCCGACAGCACACATCATAAGGCAAACATTGTATAACATAGAAAACAACCGAATATGTACAAAGTAGTAAAACCTTCAGTGTACAACTAAGTATAGAGATTACAACAGCGGAAGCTAAATTTATACAACTCGCGCCCACCTAACTAGCAAAAGTCGGATGTCCAGCCCTATGAACAACCCACACTAGCTCCACTCCACAGCTCAGCACGACGTGTACGACTCCCACTTAGCCGTGGTCTCCGACGAAGGTTAGCCCTCGCCGGTGGACTCGTACCTCGAGTCCGTGGGGTAATCCTCACCTGCAAACACTCATAGCAGCAACCGTGAGCACGATGGCTCTGCAAGGCTTAACCGACTCACCTACACATGAAACTCTATATGCAGGTCATAACAAACGTAGGATGGCCCATTGCAGCAAAGGACATGCCTACAAGTTCATCCTTAATTCATCTTTTAGCCACAAGTTAACAGTTCACGAAATCTGAAATTTAGTGAGCAATATTTGGTGGCACACATGTAGCAATATAATTTAATCATAACAGCAATATTGGGTCATATCATTTCATATATTAACCTACGTCGCGACACAGTGACCAAGTGGTACTCATCACCGCGAGGGACGGCGAATTGACTCGATATACACCTGCAGGGATACCCGAAGAGCACGTCACGTACGCCCACCCGTGGAGCTGCACAGCACGCTCACTCAATGTCGTACGGGACAACCTTTCACCAAACAGCTCAAACGTCGAACCGGTCGCACCCAAACGCACAGGAGGTTCCCTACACGGAGCATCTCTCTATGCCCGTTAGCGGATTTCCATCTTGCTGCCCTCAACCTACACCTATAAATCGGTGTGTTATGTCTTGACGCCCGGAGGTATAGGTTACATCAGTTTATCAGGGCCCATATATCTGATATGCCTTCGGTACGTTCAAACTTGATCAGCGTGGGCCGCATACGGATCGGTCCTCAGTCGACACGGACAGGGCTGCGCCCACAAGACTTCCTATTGCTGCGCCCTAGCCCCTGCCTAGTCTCATTTTCTTACTAAAGTGATCTCACATCACTCGAACCAATCCCGTGTGTCCCAAAGCCTATACTCGCGAGTAGATTCCAACTACTCGACTTGTACCGAAGTCTATAAACATTACGCACAGCATGAGCTACGCGAGGACTTAAATACTACCCTCACTCTTGTTGGAATAATCTGTCTTTGCATTTGGGTTTCATCCATCCCACACCTAATGCACATAAATACTTCAAGCTAAATATGTATATAAAGCAAAACTTTATAAACTTTGTTAAATGCAAACCGGGGCTTGCCTTGTTGCTGCGTGTCAGAAGTTAGTGTCTCGTCCGGAAGGAGAAAATCCAGCACTTCCGTGGTTTCCTCCCCTTCAGCGACTACACGTTAGAAATGTACTGTATGTCAATTTAAATGCAATGTGTTAAATTGAATATGTAAAGACCATAACTCTATATAGCTCTCTCCTTTGGCTCTGAAATTTTTATGGTGGCTTGGTAGGGTCCAAACCAGAGACTTTACCAATTTTCAATTGAAACAAAGTTCATTTGAGCTATGTATAAATAAAAGTCTATTTGTTCATTACTAGAGCTTTTATGGATTTCGAAGGATTTTCATGGCTCAAAACATTACTTTCTGAAAACTAGAGTTTGATATGGTTCCAATGGAATTGGTATCATGTCATTCGAAGAATCCTAGAGGAAGTTATGCTCTAAACAAGGTTTGAGAAAATCTGAAAAATGTTTCTGTACACTTTTCCATTTTCTCAGGGAGTTCACTTAATCACACCATTAGGGGGACTAAATGAACTTGGATGGCTCTGAAATGTTTTCTGTGACTCAAGGATTTTCAAATGAACATTCATGCCAAATTTCAGAATTTTCCATAAAGGAATTCTCCAGATAAAATTCCCAACAGTTTAAACATGAGGTAATTAATTCTGGAAAAAGAATAAGTTTCATGTGCTGAAACTTGTTTTGCTGGATATTACTCGAAGAGATGAATCCAAAAAAATTTGGTCCACTCAATGTGGAGCTTCCTAATCAGATATGGATTTTATAAGTTTGGAGATATTCTCTGAAAAAGGTCTCTGTTATTTTTCTATTTTTCAGAGGCATAGAAGATTGAAACAACATTTGGCCAAGCAAATGGAATCCAATGCCTCTGAAATTTTTACTGGAGTTCAAGGATATTTGGAAGAATGTCGTGCCCAAATTGGGAATTTTCCAATACACATAACTCCTGTAAAAATTCCTAAAAGATTTTCTTAATTGAATTAATGAGCAAAATCTAGGGATTTTCATACCTATTAGGATGCACCCCTAGATAGTACTCAATGAGAGGAATCCAATGGAATTTATTTCACAATTTTTGGAGATTCCTATCAAAGGTTATGAGCAATAGAAGTTGAACTAAACTGAAAAATGGGAGAAATGTTTAAATTCTTGCGTGTGGGCCCCACAACACAGTTCTTTCTTCCTCCTCGCGCCAACAGCCGAGCTGCGGCGGCGTTCTCCGGTGAGCCCCGCGGAAAGTGCCTTCCCGGCCTTCCCTTGCCCCCAAACTCGCCGCCTCCCCCTTTTGGACCACGGGCAACTCATCCCCGTGGTCGGCCGAGGACCCCGGTCAACGGAAACCCTTCGGCGATGGGCGGCGGCGGCGGTTGGACTTCGGCGGCGTCGCACTCATGCTAGGAGGGCTCAAATTCTTTGGTTTTTCTTCCTAGAGCACCGTGGTGGCATCCTAATTACTGGCATGAGCTCAAATCAGCTCAAAAGTGGCTGTAAATAGGGGCTCATCGGCGACCTAGGGCAAAAATCGGTGCCGGCTCAAAATTCTCAAAGAACAGCGCCTACACTTGATGATTTTCGATGCTTTTTGATCCTAGAGGAGCGTGGGAGGGTGTAGATCATGTCTATAGCTCGACACAAGTGATGATGGCTTGATTACTATGAATTTCGGAAGTTTGTGTGGCTCGGTTCTATGAGTACCGACGCAATAATCGGCAAAATTCTACACCGATCGTGCGAGAGAGAAGGGGAGGTCGGCACGGTTGTGTTCAGCACCTTATGGGGGACATTTTTTGTGTAGGGCGTCGGCCATGAACGGGCTTCTAGCAGCTGGGCGACGGGGAGCAGAGAGGTGTCGGGCAGGCAGTGCGGTTCTTCGGTTGAGTGAGGGAGGACGGTGGAGAGGTGAGTGAATGGTTCACGTGGCCAAGCGTGCGTTGATCACGTTGCTTTACTCGCGTTCTCAGCCCCCACCCCCGAGCAGGAGGTGGCACCTAGCAGAGGCGGTCGGGCGCCAGCGCTCGGGAGCTGGCCTCGCACGCACGCTGCATTTGAGTGAAAAGCAAGCAGAGAAGACTTCGGTGTGAAGTCTACTGACAAGTGGGGCCCCCTTCCCCCCCTTCTTCTCTTTCCAGTTCCATTTGAGCTAGCAAACAAACTCCAAATTTGATCAAACTTGGAGGATAAGCCAAAAGGAATATGAGGAACACAATGGTGCTCCCAAATTTGAATTTCAGTGAAGTCGGAATTTGAAATTGAAGTTTGAATTCAAATTCAAATTGTCTCCTGTTTAAATTCCATTCAATAGGAAATCTTTTCCAAATGAGCTGAAAATTTAACGGGCTACCCGTGGATGTGTGAAGAACCAAATGGTAAATTTAGGTCTTTGTGTTTGGGACATTGTTACACGTTTACTTTAGCACTTGGAGCTCACACCTTCCAATTCAAAAGTTTAAAATTCTCTCTCATTTTCTCGGTGTGAATTTCAGCTCCACTTGCTAGACTCTTGGGATTTCACACGAGTGGCTGCACGAAACGCCGACAGTCAACGTGCCCCCAACCTCAGCACTGCTCTCCTCGTCTTCAGCTGCAACACCCTCAAATTCATTTCCATGCATTGCATACATTTTTCATATAGAGAAACATTATAAAAGAAGTAGAAACGGAGAAAGAATCATAAAAATGGTGGGGGATGAGAAAAAGATAGCTGAAATGAGCCAATTCCAATTCGTCGAAGTGCGCTGTCGTCACTTCCCCGGGCCACGGGACACGTGGCGCCCGCGGAGCTCACACCGCGGAGGGGGTGAGGTCCGGCACCGCGGGACACATGGCGCCCGCGGAGCTCACCCCTGCGGAGGGGGGTGAGGTCCGGCACCGCGGGACACGTCTCACCCTCGGAGCTCACCTCCGCGGAGGGGGTGATGTCCGGCACCGCTGGACATGTGTCATCCTCGGAGCTCACCTCTGCGGAGGGGGTGAGGTCCGGCACCGCTGGACACGTGTCGCTCTCAGAGCTCACCTCCGCGGGGGGCGTGAGGTCCGGCACCGCTGGACACGTGTCACTCTCGGAGCTCACCTCCGCGGAGGGGGTGAGGTCTAGCACCCGCTGGACACGTGGCACCCTCGGGGCTTGCCTCTGAGGAGAAGGGAGGCCCGACCCTGCTGGACGCGTGGCGTCCTCGGAGCTCGCCCCTGCGGAGGGGGCGAGGCCCGGCTCCGCTGGCCGCGTGGCAGGCCCGCAGCTCGCCTCTGAGGAGGAGGGTGGCCCGGCCCTGCTGGGCACGTGGCGCTTTCAGAGCTCACCCCTGCGTAGGGGGGCGAGGTCCCTAGGCGGTTTTTCTCCTGAGCGCAGGGGTACCTGGTACTGAGGGTACCGACACAATTTCCCCAATTTTTTCCCACATTGCTTCCGCACCTAACTGAAAAGATAAGTTTGTTGAGATCCAAAATTGAGTAGGACTCTTATTTGAGCTCCAATTGGAGTAGGACTGTAAAAGCCCAAGAAAAGGGACTTGCAAAAAATTTTCCATCACCTCACAACACCACAGCTTTTGTTGTGGATATCTTGTGAATACTTGGGAAGAGCAAGTAACCACCATCAAAAGGGTGATTAGAGGGGAAAGCCCTAACTTTCACAAGGTAGGAAAGCCCTAACTTTCTACACATGAACATGAGAGGTTGAGCTCACTCCTAGAACTTGAGTAGTCTTGGGAAGGCTCAGGCCAAATTCCTTGCAAATCCAACACCTTTTGAGGCACTTTTGGAGACAATTCAAAAAGGGGCCAATTTGAATGCAAATTCAAATTGCAGCAACTTTCATCACCTAAATTCAAAAGTTGACTTCATATTCAAACTCAGCATATTTGTCTGAGTTATCCCACCAATTTTCATTACCATTGGACGTCATATTGTCGGAAGCCAAATTTGCAACAATTCAAACCAAATTTGAATTTCAAATTCAAATGGCCAGCAAATTTAGCCAAACCAGTTTCAAACTGAGGGAACCAAATTCAAACTGTAACTTGGTGCTTAAGTGTCTCATTCAATGGAGAGTTGCTGGGATATTTTCAGAAGAATTTGGAAAAAGGATTATGGGGAGAGAAGGGCCCACAGGTCAGTGGGAGAGCTACTCACAACCGAGAGGTGCTCTGTTTCTCACAGGGTCGAACGCACGCAGCGTGCCACCGAGGTGCTTCCCGGACGCCACCTCCCGAGCAGCCGGGCCACGGTGTGCCTCGATGTAGCGGTGGCCAGGGATATTTCCCACCTCAGTAACCGACGCGCCGCGCTGTTCTGACCATCCCCGAGCTCCTCGACGAAGAAACACCGCCGCACGCTCGAAAACTCTCGGCTCTCCGGTGTCCGCTCGTCTCCGCGGTTGGCACGCGGGTCTGAGCTCACCCAGAGCTTCGCCAAGGCCTCCTCGACGTGATCAACGTGATAACCCGGCGCCCCACCCACGGTAAACCGACCACGAGCTCTCTGTTTCCACTCAGCACCGTGCAAAGCCGCCGCGACCAAAAACTCATAGCCCGGCCGCTAGGTTTGATCCCACGTTGAGTTGAGCAGGCCAGAAGGTTTGCCTGGGAGTGTACTTTCTGTCCGACAACCCCGGCCGCATGCCATGGAGTCTGCTGGCCGGAATTCCAGTTCTTGCCGAGCGCATGCGATATAGCCGTGTTCGGTTAAATCGGAAAATTTGAGCTAACCAGTCGAGCAGTCGCTCCCCAGCTGCGACAACCAGCTAGAAACGTCCGTGCGAAACCCTACGGTCAAGAACCACAGGAAACCAGCGAGAAACCACCGAGTTCCATGGGTTTTTCGTTCATCGCCGGGTTTAGACCTATGTCGCACGGTGAAGTCCAGTTTGCCACAACTTTGAGCCGGATCAGAGGCTGGGTCGTTGCTCCGTAGGTTATGGCGGTGCTGTAGGAGCCAACAGAGGGGACTGTGAGGCATGACAGCGCCATACGATGTCGCCGAACTCACCCCGTGGACTGTCGCCGTCGCGCAACCGATTCCGGTGATCACCGGCTGGCGACAAGGGCAGCAACAGGTTCCCCGAGAAATTTCAGGCAGGGGCGGCCAGTTTGGTCGAGCTCCGGTCACGGGAACATCCTCCCGGCGAGTACTCCGGCGAGGGGGGCGGCGGGGAACCGCGGGAGCGCAAGGTAGACGAAGCCCCGCGGGTCCCACGTGTCAGCCTCGGGTTAAACAGCGCCGGATCTGCTGTGGCACCGGGATTCCGTGTGACTGCACGGAAGACTCTGCGGACCCCCGTGTGGGTTAGCTGAGGTGCTGACACGTAGTCCGGGGACCCCACCAGCCAGTTTAAACTTTATTTGAATTTTCAGATTTGGTTCAAACTTCAAATGCATAGAACTTTTGCTAGGGAGTTCCAAATTCAGTGAACCAAATTTTGCTGAACTCATCTGTTTGAGTACTTTCCAGCAATACCAATTTTGGCTCATGAAACGTAATAGTTTGCCAGAATTAAATCCCTAAAATTTAAACTGTTAGGAATTTTATCTGGAGAACTACTTTGTGGAAAATTTTGAAATTTGGCTGGGAGGTTCATTGTATAATCCTGGAGCCACAGTAAAATGTTCAGACTCATCCAAGTTCATTTGGTTCCCCTAATAGTGTGATTAAGTGAACTGCCGTGAGAAAATAGAAAAATGTACAGAAACATTTTTCAGATTTTCTCAAATCTTGTTTAGGGCATAACTCCCTCTAAAATTCTTCAAATTACATGAAACCAATTCCATTAGAATCATCTCAAATTCTAGTTTCCAGGAAATAAGGGTTGGAGCCATGAAAACCCCTGGAATCCCTTAGAGGCTCCAATATTGACCAAATAGGTTTTTATTTGTACAAGGCTCAAATGAATTTTGTTTCAAATAAAACTTGGTCAATACTCTGGTTAGGACCCTACCAAGCCACCATAAAAATTCAGAACCAAAGGGGAGGGCTAACTAGAGTTATAGTAATTACTTATTCAATTCTAAACATTACATTTGAATTGACATGTAGTATCTTGTTAATGTGTAGTCGCTGAAGGCGAGGAGACTCAGGAAGTGCTCGACTTCCTTCTTCTGGATGAAGCCCTAACCACTGACCAGCAGAAACAAGGCAAGCCCCGGTTTGCATTAAACCCTTTTATAAAGTTTTGCTTCGTGTACATGGTTAGTGTGAGGTATGGATGTGCATTAGGTTTAGGATGGATGAAACCCCAAATGCATAACCAGAATTTTCGTATAAGAGTGAGGGTAGTGTCTAAGGCCTCGAGTAGACAGGCTATGCTTAAAGATTCATAGGACTTCGGTACAAGTCGAGTAGTTGGAATCTACTCGCGAGTTAGGCTTGGAACACACGGGATTGGTTCGAGTAATGTGAGATCACTTTAGTAATGAAAATGAGACTAGGCAGGGGCGAGGGCGCAGCAAGAGGAAGTCTTGTGTGCGCAGCCCTGTCCGTGTGATTGAGGACCGATCCGTGTGCGGCCCTGCTGAACAAGTATTGAATGTACCGAACGCATATCGGATATATGGGCCCCGATAAACCGATGTAACCTATACCTCCGGACGTCGAGGCATAACACACTGATTTATAGGTGTAGGCTGAGGGCAGCAAGGTGGAAATCTGCTAACAGGCATAGAGAGATGCTCCATGTAGGGAACCTCCTGCTCGTTTTGGTGCGACCGGTTCGATGTTTGGGCTGTTGGGCGAAAGGTTGTCCCGTATGACATCGAGTGAGCGTGCTGTGCAGCTCCACGAGTGGGCGTACGTGACGTGCTCTTTGGGTATCCCTGCAGGTGTATATCGAGTTGATTCACCGTCCCTCGCGGTGACGAATACCGCTTGTTCACTGCATCGTAACGTAGATAAATCATGGAATGTTACGATTCTATTCTGCTGATATGTATAATTGTATTGCTACATGTGTGCCACCAAATATTGCTTACTAAATTTCTTATTCATGAACTGTTAACTTGTGGCTAAAAGATGAACAAATGATGAACTTGTAGGCGTGTCCATTTGCTGAAATTACTATCCCATGTTCGTGTAAACTGCATGTAGAGTTTCATGCCTAGGTGAGTCGGTTAAGTCTTGTTGAGCCATCGTGCTCATGGTTGCTGCTTAAGTGTTTTTCAGGTGAGGAGCCACCCACAAACTCGGGTTACGAGTCCACCGGCAAGGGTTACCATCCATCGGGGACCACGCTGAGTGGGAGCCATACACGCCGCGCTAAGCTGAGGAGTGCAGCTAGTGTGGGTTGCCCTAGGGCTGGGCAACCGACTTTTGCTAGATAGACGGGCGTGAGTTGTACAAATTTAACTTCCGCTGTGTAATATAAACCTTAGTTTGTAACTGAGTAGTGTACTACTTTGTACATTTCAGTTGGTTTTCTATGTAATACAATGTATCCTTATGATGTGTGCTGTCGGGTGTCGCATCGTGCGGCACCACCCTCTGCGATCCTGGATGAGCGGATTCCGGTCTGCCACAGGCTGGTATCAGAGCGGCATTGGGGATAGCACATTAATTAAGGATTGTATTACGGGAAAACTTAGTTTACGGTGAGGATTCGGTAGCTTGCCCAAGTAAGGCCTATATTAGCATAGTTACTTAAAGTGGCAAGACTAACATATGTGTTATAATTCTGAATTTTAATTATGTAATGACGCATCTACGCTCTGGTAAGAATAGTAAGGAACACCACCGAAAGCGGTCCAATTTCGGTTAGCTCCCCTGACGAGGAACATGGCTCAGGGATAGGTCTCACAGCTTGGTGTGAGACGTCAATATGAAACTCTTGGAATCTTCATGTTCCTGAGTTCATATAAAACGCTGATCCCTAGCATGCATTTGGCAAGTAAGTGGGGACCCCATCGCGTGGTCAGTAACGCGAGAGTGTGTTCGTCTAGAAATAGCCCAGGAGGACATATGCAGCGCTTGCCATCGGCGTGCCCTGCAGGACAGTAGGTGGTATCTGTTGGGGTGATAAAGTTCCCAACCGTGACGACCCGTTCACGCTCTACTCAGATTCCCCGTCGTGTGGTGTTAAAACACGATCACGTACCTTGAGACGTGGCTTAACTCAAGGACGGCCGCATGGCAATGATACGGGCGTTTGTATTTACTTTCAAATATGGTCCTGCTTGAAATGAAAACAACCTTTGAGTGCATCATTATTGTGTGTTCTTCTGCAGGTACTAACCACGTGTGTATCCCGTGTAGTAACCGTGTGTGAGAGACCGTTTAGTGCCACAATTGAGACGTATATGCCGGTAATAATCCAGTTAGTATTTTCTTTTTGTGAGGAACGTAGTACCGACATAGTGCATGAAAGATAATGATAACAAGGAATTAAAATCACTAAGTTTCAACATTTAGGACACTGGTTGGGTAGAAAAATTTAATAGTTGATCAGTGTAGTCAAAGGGATTGAAAAACAGAGTGCTCTGTTTTGGGCAGCAAGTTTGCTGAATTTTGACAGAGCATAACTCACAGATTATTTGGCCAATGGAGGTGTGGGAATAAGTTATGGAAAGGTGTTTAAGTGCTCTACAACTTTATTGTAGGCTCCGAGAGCTGAATCACATCATAAGATGGCCTAAATTCCAGAGGGATGTAAACTGTCCAGAACCAGGACAGATTCAAAACACTCTCTGGACTGTTCTGTTTTTCAAGCATAACTTCCTATAGAAAAATCTAAAATTATCATATGACACATCTTTGGAAAGGGTAGGAAGGGTGTTGCATCCTTGTAATTCCAAAGTTTCTGAAAGTTCAGCACAGAACTCCGTGGAAACCAGAGTGGAAAACAGCAACTTCCAAGGGAGGTGCTGTTGAAATTCTTCCAGAAATTCTGTTGAGTTTGAATTACCATAAATTTTGATCCAAAGCTTATATGAGGGCAAATTAATACTCGTTGGAAAGATACTGAAGCTAACTTTAACTTTGGTATTCAGCTTGAGTCATAAAAATGCCCAGAACCAGATCAAAATCTGGATTATGTAGAAACTGGTCATTATGGCAGAGGGATGACAGTTGCACTCATTTGAGAGATTATTGTACACAAGGGGGTTTAAGTACTTCCAATGGGGTAGAACATACTCATGAGTGGTTATCTTCAACTAGTGCAAGATTTGAGTATATGTCTTACTCAAGTTTCTTTTGCTAGAGACCATGTTTGTGTCGTATTGAAAATAAAAGGGTAGTATACGTGATGACAAAGCGATATTAACGTCTCGTAGTGACCAAACCTAGTTGAGACTTCCAAAGAGGAAGTCCATCAAATTGGATTTAACTAGCGTGTATTTTGTCTGGTAATGGTGTAGCTTGTGCAGAGTTATTACATTATCTGCATACGAGATGTATCGCATGTTTTTACTGTCATTATGTTTTACGCCATTTTATTGGACTGCATGAAGTATGTTGCGGGACTGATGTTTATTGTCGTATGGTTGCAGATGGTTCGCACTCGGACCACGCATGAGATTGGTGGCTCTAGCCAGCAGGGGGGTGATGACGCCCATCCACCTACCTACGACAGCACCCCGCAGCAACAACCGCCACCGCCGCTTACGCTAGCGGATGTGATTGCGGCACTGGTGGGGGTCGTGAGGAGCAGACCGACCTGCTCCGCACGATCGTGCACAATACGTTCCAGGCGGGGGGGGGGGGGTCAAGAGAGGGGGCCTCGTGAGCCCCGTGATGTGACGTACACGGACTTCATGAGTACGCACCCTCCGGTGTTCACTGACGCAGCAGAACCCCTGGAGGCCGACAACTGGCTGCGGACAATTGAGTCCAAGTTCGGGCTCCTCCAATGTACGGAGCGGCAGAAGACTCTGTTCGTGGCACAGCAGATTCACGGTGTTGCTGGTGCATGGTGGGCGAATTATGTCGCCTCACGTCCGGCTGGCCATGCCGTGGAATGGGAAGAATTCCGGGAGGCGTTCCGCGCCTACCATATTCCTCCCGGGATAATGAAACGGAAGTTCCAAGAGTTCTTGGAGCTGAAGCAGGGCAGGATGAGTGCCCATGACTACTCCCGTGCCTTCAATCATCTGGCGCAATATGCGTCGGACTACGTCTCCACCGAGGAGAAGAAGCGGGAGCACTTCTATCGGGGGTTACACCCCGAGATGAAGACACATCTCGCCCAATGCAATTGCGGCACCTTCAACGATCTCGTTAATGCTGCGATCATGCAAGAAGATGCTCAGCGGGAGTTGGCGGCTGAGCAGCGGAAGCGCAGCACTCCACCCAGCAGTGGGGGTGGAGCTCCCCAAAAGTACCGCATGGTGTATCGGACACCATCCGGACAGCAGTGGCATCCACCGGCGCGACCTCAACTCAACGTGGTCTATAGCACGAAAAACCACAGGCGACACCCCGGGCGTTTCCACTGCCACAACGCGCCCCGGGTTTCCGTCCACCAATCAGCGGAGGACCGCCTAGCTACACATGCTTTACGTGTGGCCAGGCGGGCCATTTCTCGAAGGACTGTCCCCAGGGGCAGCAGAGTAGCGGGCAAGCCATGTTCCAGGGCGGTGCTCGAGGCTGACCTCCGGTCAAGAAGGTTGGTCAGCGAACTGGGAGCGTTCACAACCTCGACACCGAGGACGCCCCAGAGGGAGACAACGTGCTGGCGGGTACGTTCACTCTCAATAATCAAGCAATCATCATATTATTTGATTTGGGTGCAACCCACAACTTCACAAGTGCATCGTATGTGGTTAAGCATCAACTGGAAGCCTTTCCCACCGAGTGTTCTTATATGATCTGCTCACCGGGAGGAAAGATTTCAGCAACTATGATGATTCCGAAAGCACCACTGTGCTTAGGTGGGAAGATATATCCCACCACTATGATTATTCTTGAGGGGCAGAAGATTGATGAAATCTTAGGGATGTCATGGCTAAGATACCATGGCGCTATCCTGGAAACATTATCACGGGCGGTTCACCTCAACTCCCCACTACACCGTCCACAGTCCCTCATATTAGACAATCCAGTCTGGGAAGTTTCAGAAATTAATAATACTGAAGCTCTCAAGTTAGAGGACATCCCCGTATTCCGGGAATACCCCGATGTGTTTCCGGATGATCTTCCGGGCATGCCACCTGAGCGGGACGTCGAGTTCAAGATTGAGCTTGCACCCAGGACTACGCCCATATCACGGAGACCATACAAAATGGCTCCAAACGAGCTGGCTGAACTAAAAGAGCAGCTCAATGATCTGTTGAGCAAAGGTTTCATTAGGCCGAGTTCCTCGCCTTGGGGATGCTCGGCGCTGTTCATGAAGAAGAAGGATGAAACCTTGAGGCTGTGTGGGGACTACCGGACGCTCAACGCCGTCACCATCAAGAACAAATACCCACTGCCCCGCATTGACATCCTGTTTGATCAACTTGTTGGTGCAAGTGTGTTCTCCAAGATGGACCTTCGCTCTGGATATCATCAAATAAAGATCCGGGCGGAGGATATCCCGAAGACGGCCTTCTCGACGAGATATGGCTTATATGAATATCTCGTCATGTCTTTTGGTCTCACTAATGCTCCAGCCCATTTCATGTATCTCATGAACTCAGTGTTCATGCCGGAGCTGGACCAGTTCGTGGTGGTGTTCATTGATGATATCTTGGTTTACTCCAAGACAGCAGCAGAACACGCCGAACACTTGAGGATCGTTCTTCAACGATTGCGAGACCACAAGCTCTATGCCAAGTTCAGCAAATGTGAGTTTTGGATCAGCCAAGTGCCATTTTTGGGACATATCATCTCAGCGGAAGGCATTGCGGTTGACCTAAGCAAAATCGAGCAAGTGCTGAAATGGAAAGCTCCCACTTCGGACCATGAAGTCAGAAGCTTCCTCGGTTTAGCGGGATACTATCGGAGATTCATTCCAAGTTTCTCCAAGCTTGCTAATCCTATGACAGAATTGCTGAAGAAGGGAAAAAAATATGTTTGGAACACGGCGTGTGAAGGAGTGTTCCAAGCATTAGTGAAGCATCTCACAACAGCCCCGGTCTTAGCTCAACCGGATACAACCAAGCCCTTCGACGTGTATTGTGATGCGTCCGGTATTGGGCTCGGCTGCGTGTTGATGCAGGAAGGACGTGTGGTCGCGTATGGCTCACACCAACCCCGAAACCATGAGCAGCACTATCCGACTCATGATCTTGAGCTTGCTGCTGTGGTGTTGGCGCTGAAAATGTGGAGGCACTATCTCTTGGGGAATTTGGTGCATCTCTACACCGACCACAAGAGCTTGAAGTGTATTTTCACCCAGAAGGAGCTGAATATGAGGCAAAGGAGGTGGTTAGAACTAATCAAAGACTATGAGATCGAGATTCATTATCACCACGGCAAGGCGAATGTGGTTGCCGACGCGCTGAGTCGGAAATCACATGTCCATAACCTCACCCTTACACCGGTGGAGGAGGAAGAGCCGAGTTTGTACTTGGTTCCTTATGGATCGCTCTACAACCTTGCTCTCATCCCTACTATTAAGGAGGACATCATTGCAGCTCAGAAGGTTGACAAGGGTATGGTACACCTCCAGAGACGGATAGATGATGGTAAAATCAAATGTTTCCGGAAAGATGATGAGGGGACGCTATGGTTCAATGACCGCATAGTCGTACCCCGGGATATGGAGCTAAGGAAAAAGATTCTTGATGAAGCTCACTTGTCTAAATACTCCATTCATCCGGGTAGCAACAAAATGTACCAAGATTTGAAAAACAAATTTTGGTGCACACGGATGAAGCGGGAAGTAGCGCAGTACGTATCCGAGTGTGATACGTGTAGACGAGTGAAAGCTGATCATATGAGAAAATCAGGGCTGCTGCAACCCCTGAAAATCCCGGCATGGAAGTGGGAAGACGTGAGCATGGATTTCATTGAGGGATTATCCCTGACGTCCAACAAGCATGATTCCATTTGGGTAACCGTTGATCGGTTAACCAAGATGGCTCACTTCATCCCTGTGCATACACGTTACAATGCCGGCAAATATGTGGAGCTGTACATAGCAAAAATTCTATGCTTATGTGGGGTACCCAAGACCATAGTCTCAAATCGAGGTGCGTTATTCGTGTCTCGCTTTTGGGAGCAGTTGCATGCTGCATTGGGTACCAAGCTGATTAGGAGCTCCGCCTATCACCCTCAGACAGATGGGCAAACAGAGAGGGTGAATCAAGTACTGGAAGACATGTTGAGAGCATGTGCCATCCACCACGGTAGGAACTGGGATGATCACCTTCCGTTGGCAGAATTCTCGTACAATAATGGCTATCAGGCGAGTATCAAGATGGCACCCTACGAAGCTCTCTACGGTCGCAAATGCCGCACCCCATTAAACTGGTGCGAGTCCGGTGAAAGGGTCACATTCGGGGTTGATGTGGTCAACGACGCCGAAGAGCGTGTTCGGATGATTCAAGCCAACCTGAAGGCCGCTCAATCCCGGCAGAAAAGCTACGCTGATAAGAGGCGTAGGACGCTGCACTTTGATGCCGGAGAGCATGTGTACCTCCGTGTATCTCCGATGAAGGGCTTCGACCGGTTCGGTGTGAAGGGGAAACTCGCTCCCCCGATTCATTGGACCCTATGCTATCACCGAGAAGTGTGGACCAGCGGCGTATAGACTGGAGCTACCGGCATCTCTTGCTGGTGTTCACGACGTTTTCCATGTTTCACAACTGCGAAAATGTCTGAAGCATACGGCTGCTGTTTCCACTGAAGACGTCGGCGAGCTGCAACTGGATTTGACGTATGATGAATATCCGGTGGCAATTATTGGTAGCCGAACGTTGTAGTTCTACAAGATACTCTGGAGCAACCACACCGCCGAAGAAGCAACGTGGGAGAGCGAGGAATTCCTTCGCTCAAATTAACCGGAGTTCATGGCGTCTCAGCACGGGTGAGTTCTTATTACATCGCTGTCTCTTCTTTTGTAATCTCGGGACGAGATTCTTTTAAGGGGGGAGGGATGTAAAAGCCCAAGAAAAGGGACTTGCAAAAATTTTTCCATCACCTCACAACACCACAGCTTTTGTTGTGGATATCTTGTGAATACTTGGGAAGAGCAAGTAACCACCATCAAAAGGGTGATTAGAGGGGAAAGCCCTAACTTTCACAAGGTAGGATTTCTACACATGAACATGATAGGTTGAGCTCACTCCTAGAACTTGAGTAGTCTTGGAAAGGTTCAGGCCAAATTCCATGCAAATCCAACACCTTTTGAGGCACTTTTGGAGACAATTCAAAAAGGGAACAATTTGAATGAAAATTCAAATTGCAGCAACTTTAATCACCTAAATTCAAAAGTTGACTTCATATTCAAACTCAGCATATTTGTCTGAGTTATCCCACCAATTTTCATCCCCATTGGACGTCATCTTGTCAGGAGCCAAATTTGCAACAATTCAAACCGAATTTGAATTTCAAATTTAGGTTTTCAGCAAATTTAGCCAAACCAGTTTCAAACTGAGGGAACCAAATTCAAACTGTAACTTGGTGCTTAAGTGTCTCATTCAATGGAGAGTTGCTGGGATATTTTCAGAAGAATTTGGAAAAAGGATTAGGGGGAGAGAAGGGCCCACAGGTCAGTGGGAGAGCTACTCACAACCGAGAGGTGCTCTGTTTCTCACAGGGTCGAACGCACGCAGCGTGCCACCGAGGTGCTTCCCGGACGCCACCTCCCGAGCAGCCGGGCCACGGTGTGCCTCGATGTAGCGGTGGCCAGGGATATTTCCCACCTCAGTAACCGACGCGCCGCGCTGTTCTGACCATCCCCGAGCTCCTCGACGAAGAAACACCGCCGCACGCTCGAAAACTCTCGGCTCTCCTGTGTCCGCTCGTCTCCGCGGTTGGCACGCGGGTCTGAGCTCACCCAGAGCTTCGCCAAGGCCTCCTCGACGTGATCAACGCGATAACCCGGCGCCCCACCCACGGTAAACCGACCACGAGCTCTCTGTTTCCACTCAGCACCGTGCAAAGCCGCCGTGACCAAAAACTCATAGCCCGGCCGCTAGGTTTGATCCCACGTTGAGTTGAGCAGGCCAGAAGGTTCGCCTGGGAGTGTACTTTCTGTCCGACAACCCCGGCCGCATGCCATGGAGTCTGCTGGCCGGAATTCCAGTTCTTGCCGAGCGCATGCGATATAGCCGTGTTCGGTTAAATCGGAAAATTTGAGCTAACCAGTCGAGCAGTCGCTCCCCAGCTGCGACAACCAGCTAGAAACGTCCGTGCGAAACCCTACGGTCAAGAACCACAGGAAACCAGCGAGAAACCACCGAGTTCCATGGTTTTCGTTCATCGCCGGGTTTAGACCTATGTCGCACGGTGAAGTCCAGTTTGCCACAACTTTGAGCCAGATCAGAGGCTGGGTCGTTGCTCCGTAGGTTATGGCGGTGCTGTAGGAGCCAACAGAGGGGACTGTGAGGCATGACAGCGCCATACGACGTCGCCGAACTCACCCCGTGGACTGTCGCCATTGCGCAACCGATTCTGGTGATCACCGGCTGGCGACAAGGGCAGCAACAGGTTCCCCGAGAAATTTCAGGCAGGGGCGGCCAGTTTGGTCGAGCTCCGGTCACGGGAACATCCTCCCGGCGAGTACTCCGTCGAGGGGGGCGGCGGGGAACCGCGGGAGCGCAAGGTAGACGAAGCCCCGCGGGTCCCATGTGTCAGCCTTGGGTTAAACAGCGCCGGATCTGCTGTGGCACCGGGATCCCGTGCGACTGTACGGAAGACTCTGCGGACCCCGTGTGGGTTAGCTGAGGTGCTGACGCGTAGCCGGGGACCCCACCAGCCAGTTTAAACTTTATTTGAATTTTCAGATTTGGTTCAAACTTCAAATGCATAGAACTTTTGCTAGGGAGCTCCAAATTCAGTGAACCAAAATTCTGAACTCAGCTTTTTTTATTACTTTCTAGCAATACCAATTTAAGCTCATGAAACTTAATAGTTTGCCAGAATTAAATCCCTAAAATTTAAACTGTTAGGAATTCTATCTGGAGAACTACTTTATGGAAAATTTTGAAATTTGGCTGGGAGGTTCATTGGAACATCCTGGAGCCACAGTAAAGTTTTCGGACTCATCCAAGTTCATTTGGTCCCCCTAATGGTGTGATTAAGTGAACTGCCCTGAGAAAATAGAAAAATGTACAGAAACATTTTTCAGATTTTCTCAAATCTTGTTTAGGGCATAACTCCCTCTAGAATTCTTCAAATTACATGAAACCAATTCCATTAGAATCATCTCAAACTCTAGTTTCCAGGAAATAAGGGTTGGAGCCATGAAAACCCCTGGAATCCCTTTGAGGCTCCAATATTGACCGAATAGGTTTTTATTTGTACAAGGCTCAAATGAACTTTGTTTCAAATAAAACTTGGTCAATACTCTGGTTAGGACCCTACCAAGCCACCATAAAAATTTCAGAACCAAAGGGGAGGGCTAGCTAGAGTTATAGTAATTACTTCTTCAATTCTAAACATTGCATTTGAATTGACATGTAGTATCTTGTTAATGTGTAGTCGCTAAAGGCGAGGAGACTCCGGAAGTGCTCGACTTCCTTCTTCCGGACGAAGCCCTAACCACTGACCAGCAGCAACAAGGCAAGCCCCGGTTTGCATTAAACCCTTTTATAAAGTTTTGCTTTGTGTACATGGTTAGTGTGAGGTATGGATGTGCATTAGGTGTAGGATGGATGTAACCCCAAATGCATAACCAGAATTTTCCTATAAGAGTGAGGGTAGTGTCCAAGGCCTCGAGTAGACAGGCTATGCTTAAATATTCATAGGACTTCGGTACAAGTCGAGTAGTTGGAATCTACTCGCGAGTTAGGCTTGGAACACACGGGATTGGTTCGAGTGATGTGAGATCACTTTAGTAATGAAAATGAGACTAAGCAGGGGTGAGGGCGCAGCAAGAGGAAGTCTTGTGTGCGCAGCCCTGTCCGTGTGATTGAGGACCGATCCGTGTGCGGCCCTGCTGAACAAGTATTGAATGTACCGAACGCATATCGGATATATGGGCCCCGATAAACCTATGTAACCTATACCTCCGGACGTCGAGGCATAACACACTGATTTATAGGTGTAGGCTGAGGGCAGCAATGTGGAAATCTGCTAACAGGCATAGAGAGATGCTCCATGTAGGGAACCTCCTGCTCGTTTTAGTGCGACCGGTTCGATGTTTGGGCTGTTGGGCGAAAGGTTGTCCTGTATGACATCGAGTGAGCGTGCTGTGCAGCTCCACGGGTGGGCGTACGTGACATGCTCTTTGGGTATCCCTGCAGGTGTATATCGAGTTGATTCACCGTCCCTCGCGGTGACGAATACTGCTTGTTCACTGCATCGTAACGTAGATAAATCATGGAATGTTACGATTCAATTCTGCTGATATGTATAATTGTATTGCTACATGTGTGCCACCAAATATTGCTTACTAAATTTCTTATTCATGAACTGTTAACTTGCGGCTAAAAGATGAACAAATGATGAACTTGTAGGCGTGTCCATTTGCTGAAATTACTATCCCATGTTCGTGTAAACTGCATGTAGAGTTTCATGCCTAGGTGAGTCGGTTAAGTCTTGTTGAGCCATCGTGCTCATGGTTGCTGCTTAAGTGTTTTTCAGGTGAGGAGCCACCCACAAACTCGGGTTACGAGTCCACCGGCAAGGGTTACCATCCATAGGGGACCACGCTGAGTGGGAGCCATACACGCCGCGCTAAGCTGAGGAGTGCAGCTAGTGTGGGTTGCCCTAGGGCTGGGCAACCGACTTTTGCTAGATAGACGGGCGTGAGTTGTACAAATTTAACTTCCGCTGTGTAATATAAACCTTAGTTTGTAACTGAGTAGTGTACTACTTTGTACATTTCAGTTGGTTTTCTATGTAATACAATGTATCCTTATGATGTGTGCTGTCGGGTGTCGCATCGTGCGGCACCACCCTCTGCGATCCTGGATGAGCGGATTCCGGTCCGCCACAAGGACTCCTCTTTTCCCCTTATAAATAGAACCCAAAACCCCCTTGGCCGTAACCCCTTCCTTTTTCCCCCTCACAAGTCGACGACTTGGAGGCCCTAGCCCCCAACTCGCCGACTTGGACACACCCCCCTCGCCGGAGTTCAGTTGCTGGTGAGCCCGCCGACGAGCCCCGTCACGCCTCACCGTCGCTAGAAAAGAGCCGACGATCATAAGGGAAGTGAGTTAGGTCCTCGTTACCCATCTTACAACGTCGTCGCTGTTTCTACACATCCCTTTCTTGGCTCCCTTCGAACAGAAACTTTTTCGTGTAGACAGGTCACGTTTTGATCGGTTTTTGACGGAGGAATTGATCTAGATCTTGAATCAAGATCATCACCACGTCCACACTTGATCCCTACACCCTAGTTCATCATAAAACCCCAAGAAAGCACATTAAAACATGCAAGAACACATACAAACTGGTTTAATAAAACAGCACCATAGGATTTGCATTCATCTACACCATTGCATCTTGAGTAGAGTTGTGCATGATGTTTGATTGCTGTAAATTTTGTATGTGCGTGGTCGTAAGTAGGAGGACAATCTCAGGAAGCCATCTACGAAGAACTACAGCGCCAAGACTTCGAGACGCTTGAGCAACAAGAGCCACGGGAGCAGGGCAAGTGCCCCTTGACCATATTGATCCCATGTTTTGAAACTGTTTTGTTTGCGAAAACTTGTATGCTTGAGTCAAATTGATGGGACACCCTTTTATAGGAGTTACTAGTTTTTTTAACCATCCTTGTCGCCGGGAAAGTTGATGAGTCAGGTATGATCGTTTTTCCTTTTTGCTTCGCTTAATCTACGGGATACGGGAAGCTGAATTAAAACATGTTTAGCTACTGCACTCATACGAATAATGATAATGATAACTTGATGATGTTAATGAGCATGGAATCGGGGGAAATCTAGGCAAGCTTGGTTCGTGGATGTTGCTGAATCAGATGGTGGTTTACTTGCCGTAGATCTAAGGACCGGTTCATGCCAGCACATGCCAGGAAAACAGTGCCACCACAAGGCCAAATATGGGTGCGGCTTAGCTGACTAATTAGGTGTGTTGCTAGTTTGTTATGGACCGTGGATGGCGTGGGGAATGGGAGTCGAGAGAGGACTGCCCTGGGAACAGCATGGCGCAAGAGGGGGCCCGTGGGTGGGAGAATGGTGATTCGAGCCAGCCGGTGTGAAACCTTAGTAAGTCCATACATCTAGTAGCCCCTTTGTAAAGATTATTTTGTGATCTCTTGGCCATACACCGACTGTTGTGTACTGGTATAATGGAGGTTTTGCAGTCACCGACGGGTGACGAAATCACAAACTTGTGGGTAAAGTGGTGCCACCTCTGCAGAGTGTAAAACTATCATGATAGCCATGCTTCCGGTCACAAGCACCTAGCCAACTCACATGATTAGAAGGGAAAACATGGGATGGATGTTCGGTATGGTTATGGTATGGGATTGGTTTTTGGGACTGTTTTGAGTCATGAAAATGAGTTTGGTTTGGTTATATGAATATGAGATGGTTATGAATATTTATGAGCATGAGATGAACTTGAGAAAGGTTAATGGCTGGATGAGACTTGATAAATGATGATTATGATGGAGGAATGTTGCTGTTTTACTTGGTTATATTGGGATAAATATCACTTAGAAATAGTTGCTGTTTTTATGATGTTTGTGAAATAAAATTTTCTTGCTGCAATGAGCCTTTTTATTCCTACCTAGTTGTAAGCTACATGTCATACTTTTCCCGCACTTGCTGAGTACAACATGTACTCACCCTTGCATTATCACATAAACATCAGCAACAGGATAAGAGTACTTCGAGGACCATGTGGAGTACTAGGCGTGCGAACTACCGTCAACATGCATGTGGAGTTGAAGATGGAGCCGCTGCTATTTAGTTAATTCCGATATCGTTTAGAGACTTCCGCTGCAAGAATAAGATAGACAATCATGAGTGAGACAATTAGTCGATGTATTAAAGTACTTAAATACTATTTATTCATGGTTATATTCTGAATTCAGTTTGTGGATTACATGTGTATGTGTGATGAACATCCTGGGCACACATATGCATTAACTTGGTTCTGTTTTCGGAACCGGGTGTCACATCAGCCCCAGCTGAGAGCCCTTGACACTCCACCTCACTCAGTCATCGTGCCATCGAGCCAAGCACCGAGAGCGAGTAAGAACAGAGCCACCACGCCACCTCTGTAACTCGATCGGGAGCCGGTCAACCACCGCGCACAGAGCCTTCCCGAGCGGCAAAACAGCACCATGTGATCCTTCCCCACCTCCTTGGTGTGAGAACTGATTGAGCCTCGGCTTCTAAACCCCGAGCACGCGTCTTCTTCACGGCGGCCGAGCTGCAATGCAACTCGGGCTCACGTGGACAGCCCGATCGGGAGTCTTTCACGCCCGAACAAGAACACCCAAGGACACGCTGGTGATCAGTGCTGCTCCTCCCTGAACCTCAATCCCAGCCGTGGATCCTCGCCGGCGAATTCAGCAAAATTCCTCCGGACCCGGCACCTCGACACCTCGGTATGATACCGAGAAATTCTCACTCCATACTCATTCTTAGGTCACCAAATCCTACACAAATGAGCTCGACTAGCTGGCGATCATCTTCTCTTCACAACCCTAGCTCAGAAACGCATGTAGACAACCCATTTTCAGTTTTCCCGAGCACAAACCCGGCGGCACCATTTGGGCGCACAATGAGAACACATTTGGAGACTTTTCCGGGCTTGTTTGAGTAATTGCCAAACCTCTTTAGGTGCCACTGATGCTGTAGAGCCCATGTTCCGAGTGTTTGGCGGTCGAGAGAGACCGGTCATCAGCGTCGAAGTTGTTCCGAGGCTGCCACATGTCGCCAGCATATTTCCGGCCACTGGCAACCCAAGAGGACCCCACAAACGGGTTCAGTGACCCTGGAAACACCCAGGCGGCAAGTCTCGGCTCAGGAGGTGACCAGGAAATCCCTTCTGGTGACTCTCGCCGGAATGCTCCGCCGCAGGATGCGCGGGAGCCCGGAGGGAGACAAAAGGGTGGTGGGTCCCACCGGTTAGCCTCTGTTTCCTCAGTGGGGATCGGTTTGTGGCTGGGATTTTGTGCGGCTGCGCGGGTAGAACGAGTGGGCTTCGGTGTGGCTCCGATGTCAGTGGCCCAATTCAAACTGTGGGGCCAAATTTTCAAACCTCCATAACTTTGAGTAGTAATGTCCAAAATTTGTGAAACAAATTCTGTTGGATTGCTCTCAATCAGTACTTTGCATAGATTCAAAGAAATTGGTCTGAAAATCCCTGGAATTTTCTCCAAAATTCATCAAAACTAAATATTTAGAAATTAATTCCAGGAGATCCCTGTTATGGAATGTACTCAAATTTGGCCAGAAGATCCTTCAAAACTCTAGTGGTCTCCTATAAAAATTCGAGCATCATTGGACTCTCTTTACAAGGCAAATTTTGCTTTCCAAATTCAGCCTTCATTTTAAAATCCAAATTAAACAGAAACTTTTTCGAAATGTTCACCAACTTCAAAAATCCATTTCTCCCTGTAGGTATCTCAAAAAATTATGAAACAAGTTTTGCTAGAAACAGGGAGACCTTCTATAATCAAATCTTCCATTGTTGGCTATGTCAAAGTTACAGATTTGAGATCAAAATTCATAGGAGCTTTGTACTTGTGGGAAGTTTAGAGTGCACAAGCTTCCATGAAAGTTCCTCCAATTTTGCTCAGATCATCCTCATAGAACCTAGTCTTCACGGGAAAAATTCTAAAGCCAACTAACAATTCATAATAGCAGTAACCAACGTTAAAAATTGCTTTTTATAAAGCGTTATCACTTATACGTATATTTTTGTTGGCTATTGTCGGTACCCAGCAGACCGGGTACCCCCGCATAGTGTATGAAAGACAACCTGGGCCCTGCCTTTCCAGCTTAGGCAGGCCCCAGCGTAAGTCACGTGCCCACATGTCTTCAGGCTCTGAGCCTGACTACCGGCCATGGGTGGCTCACGAGCCACCACGTGTCTAGTGGTGCCGGACCCGATCTTCCGCCAGGGAGGGCTCCGGCGCTTCCACGTGCCCGAAACCTCTGAGCCACACCTTCCGCCAGAGAGAGCTCCATAGGTGCCATGTGTCATGCGGCTCCGGGTCCGACCTCCAGCATGGGAGGGCTCCGGTGCTGCCACGAGGGCGACGACTCAAGGTGCACCTTCCCACAAGGAAGGATCAGGATGTGCCACGTGTCCTGCGGCCCCGGGCCCGACCTCCAGGATGGGAGGGCTCCGGTGCTGCCACGTGTCCAACAACTCCGGACCATCCAGTACTCCGCAAGACAGCTCCGGTGGAGACGCGTGTCCCGGGGGCTAGCCGCCCGGACGCCACACTTATGGGCAACGAGCAGATGGCCAAGCAGTAAAGAGGAAGGTACGCTGTCAGGCCGAGCATTCAAGGTTCGCTCCTTCCTCAGAAGCATGGCGCATGGCGCATGCCTCCGTCCCCCATCTGAGCGCAACTATGGTGAAAGACAGGGCAGTGAGGCGTGACGACACAACAGTGCTGCCCAACGGCGTAGAGCCACCTAGTAGAGCGAGGAGACGCGGTGACAAGATGGGGACTTCATCATCACCGGCCACCCGGTCAGAGGCGTCAGGTGTGTCAAGCGGCGCGCCTTAACTCCACCAACAGTAACAATGCATATAGCTCATGTATATGATGCAGATAGCCGCGGGGCCACCTGTCGGGCCCCGGGCCACCTTGTAACTGCCCCGTCCCTGGGCTATAAAAGGACTAGGGCAGCGTCCGGGCAAAGGGTCCTGAACTCCGACTGACTCACACACTCATACGCGCAAGCAATACAACAAACATACCCATGGACGTAGGATATTACGCTCCGGCGGCCTGAACCACGTAAATCCTTGTGTCCCTCTCGCCATTGTGCTCCAGCCTTCAAGATCCACTAGCCCCTCCGAAAAAAGAACCTTCGCAAGCTGCTTCCAATCAGACCGGGGGAACTGTCGCAAGAAAACACTTCGACACATATCATATAGTAACCAAAGTCGAAGACGCTCTGGAAGCCTTGTACATCCTGCCGCAAGAAGCTAACTTCTTGTTTGACTCGCAACCAGGCAAGCCCCGGTTCACATTTAATTACTTTTGCAAAGTTTGGCTTTGTATCACTTATGTCTAGGATGAAATGTTTGCAGTTAAGGTGATTGAAACCCCACTTGCATGACCTTTAAATCCTATGGAGGGTTGGGTAGTCTACAGCTCGATGATTAGAGAATGCCGTGCTAATGTTCTTAGAATATCGGTAGAAGTCGAGTAGTTGGAATCTACTCGCGTGATAGGATTTTATCACACGGGATAGAAGGAAACAAAGAATGGCTTAAGAATGTGAAATTGAGACCCATCAGGGGGGATAGGATGCAGTGAGCAGAGGTCTCACGTGGTAGCCCTGTTGGTTTTGGTTGAGGACCGATCCGTGTGCGGCCCTGCTGGACAAGTTTGAACAGTACCGGATGCATACTGGCAATATTCGAACCAGGGAACCAATGTAATTGGTTAACCTGGGTTCCGAGGCTTACCCAACCGCTTTATAGGAGTGGGTTGAGGGTAGCAAGGTGTAAATATGCCAACGGGCACAGACACGCTCCGCGTGGGGACTTCCTACCCGTTATGGATGGACCGGTTCGGCATTTGGGTTTCCTTTGAAGGGTTGCTGCATACAACAGATTAGGAAGGTGTGAGGCACCACACTTCTGAAATGGGTGTATGTGACGTGTTATCCGGGTGTCTATTGATTGCAATCACCGTCCCTCGCGGTTATTTTAGTACCGCTTGTTCACTGCACTGTGATGTAGTAAGAATCGAAAGAGGCCAGAAGAATATGATATATGGAATTATCATTGTATTGCAACCATGTGTGCTGTATATGTAGAGCTCACTAAAGTTATATTCCACTTTGGACATAACCACATCAGAAGGAAGCGTTTCTTGTTTGATTTTGGACTTCCAATGTGAGGGCTGCTCAAGGCATATTAATTGCTGCGGTAAAACTGAAAGCAAGGATTAACATGTAGGCGAGTTGTTTATCACAATATCATTTTCCTATATTAAGAATCCATGCATGTAGAGTTTCATGTTTAGGAGTGACGGATAAGTCTTGCTGAGCCATCATGCTCACGGTTGCTATCTATTAAGATGTTGCAGGTGAGACATATGAGGAAGGCTCTGAGGATGAGGCGATGCCGGTGTCGGGGTACATGGCCGAGTTGGAGCACTTCACACCGCCGCGATCTCTGGATAGGTGCTGCTAGTGTGTAGCGTCCCCGGGCTGGACGACTACACTTTCGCATAGCTAGGCTGAAAGTTTAGCTATGAGTAAGACTTCCGCTGTAAATAAGTTTGTAAAAGACTTCTGCTGTTTATGTAAATAAAAGTTTGTATGTTTATCATATTCTTTTCTTGTGTGATGTTGGGTGCCGCATCACACGGCACCACTCTCTGCGATCCCGGAGTGGGAGGGCCACAGGGGTCCCCCAAATCGACCAAATGCTCTATGCCATTTAGCAGTGTCTCATACTTGGTTTATTATTAGTGCACATGAAGTTTAGCTGAATAGAGAACTCGTATGCCATGTGTGTCGGTGAAACCAACACATATCCAACTCCTTGACCCCTGTCGCAAATCGATCCATCACAGAATAGCTTCCAAGGATGTACCTCAACCATGCACTCCTCTGTTGTACATCGTGATCCACAATGAAATATGCCACAACTTGGCCTGTCACGCTCCGGAGAGGCTCGAATACCAGATCATGCTCTACCAACGAGTATGCCCATTTACCTATCCTGCCACTCAAAATTGGTTGTTCCAACATGTGCTTGACGATGTCGTATTGACATGTCATGAAGCACGTACATGGAATAAGGTAGTGCTGAAGCTTGGAACATGAGAAATACAAAGACAAACAATGTTTTTCAACAAATGTGTACCTGATTTTGGCATCAAAGTGTCGTCTGCTCAAATAAGCCATGGCATGCTCTTTACCTTGGCTTTCTTGAGTTAGAACCGCCCAAATAACTTGGCTTTGTGCAACTATGTAGAGTTAAAACGGCTTCGTCATCTGCGGTGCACACAAGACCGGTGGCTTCATTAAGTATTCTTTGATCCTTTTGAAGGCCACCTTCTGTTCTGCCCCCCAAGTAGACTCTCGCTCGCGTTTGAGTTTAAAAAGTGGCATGAAGGTTCTGATCTTCCCAGCCAAGTTAGCAATGAACCACCTAAGGTAATTGACCTTTCCCAGAAAACTTTCCATGTCTTTCTTACATGTCGGTTCTCCTATCATCTTGATGCTTTCAACCTTCTTGTGGTCGGCCTCTATGCCATGTTCATGCACGATAAAACTCAAAAAGTGTCCAGCTGACACACCAAATGCACATTTGAGAGGGTTCATCTTAAGACCATACTTCCTCATCCTCTCAAAAGACATCCTTAAGTCGGCCATATGGTCTTGAAACTCAGCCGACTTCACCACGATATCATCAATATACACCTCAAGAATGTTCCCCAACATGTCGTGGAAGATCAGATTCATAGCCCTATGATATGTTGCCCCAGCGTTCTTCAATCCAAAGGTCATGACAACCCACTCAGACAAGCCAACAAACCCGGGGTAACAAAACGTTGTATTTGACGTGTCTTCCTCGACCATGAAAATCTGATTAAATCCAGCGTTACCATCCAAGAAACTGATCACTTCATGCACTGAAGCATTGTTGATCAATACCTCGGCGATAAGCATTGGATACTCATCTTTTGGTGTTGCTCGGTTTAAGTCCTGGAAGTCTATGCAAATCCTCAGCTTTCCCGTGTTCTTCTTCTCTACCGGACTATATTGGACACCCATTCGGCATACCTGCAGGGCCGAATGAACTGAGCTTGGAGTAGACAATTCACTTCATCCTTGATCTTGTCATGGATGGCCGGGTTGAATCGCCTAAACAGTTTCTTGTGAGGCCTGAGACCTGGCTTGATCGGCAGCTTGTATTCCACGAGTTCTTGGCTAAGACCTGGCATCTCGGTGTATTCCCATGCAAAACAATCCATATACTCGTTATGTAACCAGCTTACCTCTTGTTTAGGTGAATCCTCCAAGTTTTTGTTAATGAAGGTTGGCCTGTGTGCCGATCCATCCCCGAGCATGATCTCCTCTAGTTTGTCCCTTGAGCAAAACCCCTGGTCGAGTTTTCCTAAGTCGTCAAAATCCTCCACTAACTCGCCCATATCGTTTCTATCTAAATGATATTGCTCGTTTACCTCCTGCAGCCAAGTTAAATGACCTCGTTTATCTTGCATTCTCAAGTTACATTACTAAGCCGAGCGAAATCAGTTGGCTTTACACATACGGGTACAAACCCATCCCCTCCTACGCTCACAAAATCATAGTCGGTTAAGTCCCGAACTGTGAGACACCTAATATCCTCATGTTGAAGAAAATATGACTCGGCCATTGCTACACAAACCCAATTATCAGCTTCAACCACCTCATCTCATCGCCAACCAACTGGAATAAACATTGGTGAAGTGTGGATGGCACACAACCATTGGCATGAATCCAATCTCGCCCAAGGATTATATTGTACCGACTCCTCACATTGATGACAAAGAATCTTGTGGGCAGTGTCTTGCTACCAACCGTGAGTTCCACATATAGTATCCCATCAGCTTCGGTTGGATCTCTAGCAAAGACACTCAAGGTCGTGTTGGTCTTGATGAGGTTGCTCTCTTGGTATCCAAGCTTCTCAAACATGGATATTGGCATGATGTTGATGCCTGCCCCTCCATCGACCAACATCCTCCACACTGGTGTTCCATTGACATTCCCTCGGATGTACAATGGCTTCATATGCTGGCCGAGCTGTTCTGGTTTTTCAAAAACCACATTCTTAGCTCCTAGATTGAGCTCGGCCACCTCAACATCCAGAAGACAAAACTCAGATGACAAAACTCAGATTGCAAACATGTTTTTTGCGCCTTGTTGAGCCTTGTGGGACACCATTGGGGTTCTGGCTTCATTCCTTGAGCCACTGTCTTGATCTGATCTTGCTTCGTCCATTCTAGCTTCACGTTCCATCTGCTGAGTCGTCGTGGAGCTGCTTTGGACTGGCCAGTTGATGCCTTGGCTTGTCATAATCGTGCACGTTCAACCGGACTTGGTAGCTTGTACTTGGGAGCTGATGTGATTCCTGGTCCAACAATGATCCTACCCTCTGGACGTATCAGCCAAGAACGTTTGCTAGAGAGCCTTTGGTCGACATAGCTTTTCTTGGACCAGCGCTAGAGCTGTCAGCCTCTGATCTTTAGCCCAGACTTTGTTTCATGAACTGGCACTCACCTCCCGAGCTGCTAAGGGCCAGTTTATCTTTGATCACGCAAGGTACCGATCCGATCATCAGCACTCGGTGACCCGAGCTCGTGTTGTCTTCAGTCTGGGCTTTCCCGTCGTGTAACATGGGTGTGGTGATGAACCCAGTGATTTTGTGCGTGTTTTGCTTTGGTTTCCATGTTGCAATGCTGGTTCTGGCTTTCCCGGGCACTGCTCCCACACTCACAATTCACGAGACGCTTGGGGGTGTTTCACCTCGGAAAACTACCGATTTCCCGAGGTACCGCTTGTCTTCTGCCGTGCCCCCCGAGCCTCTTGAGAAGTCAATTTACCTCAGAAAATCATTGGATTACCATGATACTGAGGCCTTCCGAACCCGGTTTTCCCGAGAGTGCTCCCAAGGCTGGTGTTGGTGAAGATGTTCGACCAGTCACATTTGCACTCTTTCAGCCTGTGGAAGACACTTCCTGCCTGCTTCTTCCTGATATACTTGGTGATCAAATACTCTGAGGTCAGCTTGAACTGATTCGTGTTTCTTGGTTCATTGAGCTTCCATCTGCCAACCTCAGGGTTTTTGGGATTGATCATCTTTCATAGGTCATCGGACACGATCATGTTCTTCCCCTTGGTTGTCGATGCTTGATCAGTCCTTATGAGCATCACCTTCCCTTCTAGGCTCACCATGTTGATAGGGAAGGGATCTGTGTCCAGCTTCATTTGTTGTCCATCACTTAGAGTCAACCGGCCATCGTTCAAAGCCGATTGCACCTGTCCATGAAATAAGTTGCACTTGTTAGTTAAATGAGAAAAGGAGTTGTGCCACTTACAATATCTTTTGTTGGCCAGCTGCTCGGGTGGTGGGATAACAGGGCCATTCTTCAGCTTGATCACTTTGTTTTGCATGAGCACGTCGAAAAGCTTGTCACACTTCGTCACATCAAAGGTGAACTTCACCTCCTCCTTCGTCCCTGGGTTGGGCTTCAAGAAAGTGCAAGCCTGAGGCCAGTTCTTGTGGTTTTCAACCCACTCGGCACACATACTTCTATTTCTTCGTCACTGGCTGAGTCCTCTCCGAGTTTGTTTACATGCTACTTCTCCCAGTTCCTGTGGTTGATCTCCTTGAACCGGCCATGTACCTTAGCTTCATTGGCTCCGTTCTCGTGTGCCACAGCGCGTTGCAGTACCTGGTTGATGTCCCCAAACTCTACGCTATCCATCGTCTCCTTGAGATAAGGTAACAGCCCTGCAAACGCTAGGTTGGCCAAAGCTTTCTCTGCTATGGTTAGGCTAAAACATTTGTTTCGTGTTTCCCTAAACCGTTTGATGTATTCAGCTACAAGTTCATTATGTCTTTGTCTCACCATGGTTAGATGGAACAATCTTAGCTCTACTTTGCCGGTGAAGAAATATTCATGGAACTTTCGCTGTAGACACGTCTAAGTTAGGATAGAATTATGTGATAACGACGTAAACCAGCTAAAGGATGTGCCAGTTAGAGACAAGTAGAACAATCTGATCCGGCGAACATCTGTGATTCCCACGTCGTTGCACTGGATTAAGAATTGGCCTACATGTTCTTGAGTTGTTTTAGAGTCCTCCCCAGTGAACATAGTGAAATCTGGCACCCTAAAGCCTCTGGGATACGGGACATTGTCATAGTGGTCGGGGTAGTGTAAGGGCCCAAGTCTTCATTTACTAGAAGTCTTCATCACAACCACACCTCACCTCATTTGTGGTAATCACATGAACACATTTGAAGAGCAAGTAACCACATTCAATAGATAATTAGAAGATGAACTCACAAAATGCAAAAGTGATATTTCCCACATGCATCATATAGGGGCTGAGCATATGATTACCTTCTAAACTTTGTTAGGGATGCTCATGCCAAATTTCACCCAAATCCAAAATCTTTTGAGGTACTTTTGGGTACAATTGTTAAAAGGCTAGTTTGAACTTAAATTAAAATTCAAACTCCTTTCATCCCATGAATTCAAAAGTGGAATCCATTTTCACACTCAGCGCATTTTTATGAGCTCACACACCAATTTTCACTCCATTTGGAGTTGATCTTAACATGGGCTAATTTGAGCAAATTCAAACCAAATTTGAATTTCAACTTCACATGTGCTGCAAATACATCCAAACCAGTTCACAATTTGATCCTTTCAAACTCAAATGGGCAATTGGTGATTTGATCGAATCGCCAAGGGTATTAGGGTCCCCATTATTTAGAGCAGTAGAAAGTTAATTTTTTAGGACAAAAATTAGCAAGTGGGACCCTTCTGTCAGCCACCCAAGTGATCTAACCGACTGAAGCCGCTGTACTCGGGTTCTTGCGCACAACCGTGCGGGCACCACGGCGAGAACTCCCTGATACCAGCTGCTTGCTTTCTCTGGCCACCGAGCTGTTTCCCAGCACCCTCATCCTCACCCTCGGACGAGCGCCGAACCATCTCATCGCTCACTGTCCCGGTTGCTTCGCCCTCGCATGAAAGAAACGCGTCGCTCGCCGAAGCTCTCTGCTCCACCGTCGACAGGTCGAGCCAGCGGCTGTCACGCCGAGCTGAGGCTGCAAGCGAGCTCGCCGACCCTTCCCCGGCGTTCTCGCACCGCTTCCAGCCCGTGACTGATCTTCATCAAGCTTCTTCGAGCCATTTCTTCTTCCTCGGTTCAAACCGAGCCGCTGCCAGGAAAACGCCTTGTCCGGCCACCACAGCCCGTCTTTCCTCAAGCTGTGAACAGCAAAGAGGTTCGTCAAGGTCTCCTTTTCCTTCACCACAAGCTCCGGCTGCATGCCATGGGCTGCTCTCGCCGGAATTTCACGTTTTTGCACCGGTGTACAAAAGAGACCGCTGGCCAACTTTGCATTACTCATGACACACGTCGCACAACTCATCACCAAACTTAGCAAACTACTTTTAGACCTCCGTGCGAGTTCATAGGAGCAGACACCTCAGAGAACCATAGAGTCTAGCCACTGTTCTCCGAGTTTTGCCATTTTTCCCGATTTTGACCTAGGTCGCACGGTGACATGCTATTTAGAGCCATTTCTGAGCTCGTTTGAGTTCACGACAATCTTCCCTAGGGTGCACTGATGCTGTACGACCCTTTGCTCGAGCGTTTGGGGTGGTAGGGAGTCCGGCCAACACGGCCGAAGTTTTTCCAAAGCCGCCGCATGTCGCCGGCCATGTTCCATTCACCGTCGACCACCGCCGATCCCACCAGCGTGTTCCTTGCATTGGACTAGGCCCTAGCGGCGAGTTTCGTGAAGCTTGGCGCAGGGGATCGGCCGGCGGCGAGCTTCGCCGGAGTGCGCCGCCGCGGGGCTGTCGGGTGGCGAGAAAAAGACGAAGGTGGCGGGCCCCAGATGTCAGCCACTGTCTGGAGCGTGCGCGTCATGTTTAAGTTAAACAACTCGGTGGGTCCTGCTGTCAGCGGCTGAGTCAGCGCGGAAAGGGATTTTCTATTGGAAAATAAATAAGAATTCAGCTCCAACTTTAGAAATTCATAACTTTGGATAGAAATGTCCAAATTGCGTGAATCAAATTTTGTTGGATTCAGCTCTCTGAGTAATTTCAAGAAAATAAAGTTTCACTCCATGAAAACCTTTATTTATCCAGAATTAATTATCCAAAATTTAAAGTTTTTAGAATTTTAACTGGAGAACCCTTTAGTGGAAAATTCTGAAGTTTGACCAGAATGTTTCTTGTAATATCCCTGAGCTACCATAAAAGTTTCAGATCCATACGAGCTCATTTGAACCACCTAATGGTGTGATTAAGGAAACTGGTTCAGAGAAAAAGAAAAATGTCCAGAAACATTTTTCAGATTTTCTCTGAACTTGTTTAGCTCATATATTTTGCTATGATGCTTCAAATTAGATGAAACCAATTCCACTAGAACCATCTGAAAACCTAGTTTCCAGAAAGTCATGGATTGATCCATGAAAATCCTTAAAAAACCCTAAGAGCCCTATTTAGGGCCAAATACACATTTATTTGTGCAGGGCTCAAATAAGCTTTGCTTCATATGAAATTTGGCCAAGTCCCTGTTCAGGTTGTATTCAAACAACAGTAAAAATTTCAGATTCAATAGGACTGTATAGCTATACTTATAGCCTTCACATTATCAAATTCAACTCAAATGCATTTAAATTGACACACATTGTATGTTTATCTCATGTAGTCGCTAAGATCGAAGAAGGCCCGGAGGTTCTGGATTTCATTACTCTGGAGGAACAGTTAGCTTACGACCTGCAGAAAGGAAAGCTCCGGTTTGCATTAGCCATTCATAAAGTCTTATGTTTTGATCACTTACTTTATGTATTTCTTACAATTGTGCATTAGAGCCTTCTTTGAAAATCCAAATGCATAGCCAAGAAAACCAGGGTTTCGTGTAAGGGCCTCAGTTTTTGACACACATTTGTAGTGTTCATCACCACACCACACACCTCATGTGAGGAAGGATGATGAACACAAATGAAGATCAAGTAACAATTATCAACATGCTCATTAGAGAACAAACTCACATATTGCAAAAGTGGTATTTCCCACATGTGATATAGATGGGCTGGACATATGAAACCTCCTACACTTTGCTAAGGATGTCCATGCCAAGTTTCACCCAAATTCAAAACCTTTTTGAGGTCATTTTGGGTATAGTTAGAAAGAGGGCAGTTTGAAACCATATTCAGATTCAAACTGTTTTTTATCCCATGAATTTAAAAGTGGGAGGCATATTCTTACTCAGCACATTTTTGTGAGCTCACACACCAATTTTCACTCCATTTGGAGTTGATCTTGACATGAGCTAAGTGGGACAAATTCAAACTTTATTTGAATTCAAAACCGGACTTGTGCTGAAATTCACTCAAACAAAACCCAATTTGAGTTCTACTCAATTCAAATGGCTCATGGGTGAATAATTTGAATCACCAGGGGTATTATGGGGCTCACTGTTTACTACAGTGATTAGGAGTAAATTCCAGAGGTTAAAACCCCGGGTGGGACCCACATGTCATAGAGGGAAGAAGGAGAAACTTGCAACCAAAGTCAGAGTCTCGGTGGGAAATTCCACCGAGCAGCTGTCGGCTGTGCCACCGAGCAGCTACCGGCGCCACCAGCTGCTTCCCTCTCCGCGCGCTGGCGCCCAGGGCGGCTTGCTCGCGCCCCCATGCGACCGGCACCGCCTCAGCCGAGCAGGAGTCGGCCGGCTTTATCTTCTCGCGGGCAGACCCGAACAGCGGCATTGTCTCTCGCCGCAGCTCTCTGCTCAATCGGGAAAATCAGCAAAACCATCTCCTCCTTCGTTCCTGAACTGCTAGAAAGCCACCTGAGGTCGCACCCCACCTCCCCAACGCCAGAAACCCCGAGCTCCGACCTCCTTTGCCCGAGAGCGATTGCCACAGCGGCGACTCAATCACAGCCGAGAGTCAGGCGCCCGTGGGCAGCGTTCCACAGGCGTGTTCACGGTCCAGCGAGAGAGGCAACAGGAGCGTGTGACCACCGTGCTGCTCTCATCCAAGCTTAGAAGCCAACCGTGAAGAATCCGCAAAGAATTTCCAGTTTCTGCTCCGGCGACCGTAACCCGAGCTTCCGGTACGGTTTCTTTAAATCCTCGCTCTATGATCTTTCGGAGGTCATCCAATCCTGCAAATAGACGCTGGACTAGCCGGCGATCAAGTTCCTTTCTGCATCCGTGGTGTAAAACTGTCTAGGAGTAACGAATTCCGAGCTCGATCGAGGGCGGCCATGGCGGGCACGATCGGTCACACGGTGCCGACCGACTTGCCGCCATCCCTAAACCCTTTAGACACCTTGGCGAGCTTCCTAGAGGTACACTGATGCTGTAGGACCGTTTGTTCGAGGTGTTGGTGGGTTAGAACCCACGGTCGATGGTGCCGAACCTCCACCGGGGCCGCGGTACGTCGCCGGGCTAGTTCCGGTCACCCCCAGCCCGACCTGACACCACCGACGTGTTCCTCGACGTCGACAACCCCCTGGCGGCGAGTTTCAGACCATGGGAGGTCCGGCAGCGGCGAGCCCCGAGTCTGCTCCGACGAGGTCGGCGGCGCGGGCGCGAGAGAACGGCGGGAGGAAGAAGAAGCCGGCTGGCCCACGTGTCAGCGGCTGAAGAATTTAAATTGGGGTTGGGTGTGGCCGGGGATCGGCTGTGCTGGCGCGCAAATACCCTGCAAGCTCCGGTGTGTCGGACACCTCCACGCTCGACACGTGTGGTATCTCCGGTGGGCCGGACACCTCCGCGCTCGACACGTGTCCCCACGGGCCCCGAGGATTTAAACTTTTCCCCGATTTTCAGAATTCTTCCAAACTTCAAATCCTCATAACTTTGGCTAGAAAGCTCCAAATCGAGTGAACCAAATTTTGCTGGATTCAGCTCTCTGAGTACTTTCCAGCAAATCAAGTTTCACTTAATGAAAATCCTTAACCCTCCAGAATTAATTCCTCAAAGTTTAAATTGTTTGGAATTTTAACTGGAGAATCTTTTGGAGGAAAATTCTGAAATTTTGCTAGGATGCTCACCAAAATATCCTTGAATTACCATAAAAATTTCAGACCCATTGGAGCTCATTTAATCCACCTAATGATGTGATTAGTGAAACTGTTCCAGAGAAAATAGAAAATGTTCAGAAACATTTCCAGGATTTCCTCTGAAATTGTTTAGCTCATATCTTTAGTTAGGAACTTCCAAATTAAGCGAGACCAACTCCATTAGAACCCTCTGAAAATCTAGTTTTCATAAAGTCATAGTTTGTTTCATGAAAATTTCTAGAACACCCTAAGAGTTCCAATTAAGGTCAAGGACATAATTAATTGTGGAGGGCTCAAATGAGCTTTGCTGCAACTAAAACTTGACCAAGTCTCTGTTTAGGTTGTAACCAAGACACAGTAAAAGTTTCGCAGTCATTAGGTCTGTCTAGCAAGGGTTATAGACTTCACAACTTCAAGTTAATAAAAATGCATTTAAATTGATACATATATTGCTCTTATCATGTAGTCGCTAAGGTCGAGGAGGAACCCGAAGTCCTAGACTTCGTTACTCTGGAGGAACAGCTAGCCTACGACCAAGAGCAGCAAGGCAAGCTCCGGTTTGCATTAACCTTTTTACAAATTTTTATTGTTTTGAGCACATACTTGTTTCCTTTATTCTGTGCATTAGAGTCTTGTTTGGAAGACCCACTGCATAGCCAAGAGAACCATGGGTTGGGTTTAGGATTGCAAACCCCGTTAGCTACTGCATTGCTAGGATAGAGTAGGATTCGGTACAAGTCGAGTAGTTGGAACTACTCGCGAGAATAGGCTAGATGCACATTGCTCGGGTAGAGATAGCACATGATACACATGGCAAGAAAATGAGACCGAGCGGAGAGTAAGGGCAGCAGGACTTTGGGGTATGTGTGCTGTAGCTCCGCTTGTGTCGATTGAGGACCGAGCCGTGTGCGGGCCTGTTGAACAAGCTAGAACAGTACCGAAGACCTACCGGCTATATGGGAACAGGGAAACTGATGTAACTCGGGTAGCTGGGTGTTGAGGCATAGCTGGTCGTTCAGAGGGTAGATTGAGAGCTCGAGGTGTAAATCGGCTGGCGGCACTGAGATGCGCGTGCAGAGACCTCTTGCTCGGGACGATTGGACCGGTTCAACATTTGGCTAACGGGTGAAAGGTAGTCGCGTACGGCGTCCGTGATGGTTGTTGTAGGCAACATCGAGTATGGGCGTACGTGACGGGTTGTTCGGGTAACCCTGCAGGTGTAAATCGATTATAATCGCTGTCCCTCACGGTCAGTGAGTACCACTTGTTCACGGTACCGTGACGTAGAAAGAACAGGCTAGTCACATGTTAAAATGTTGCTGATTGAAAGCTGGACATTGATTGTTAATGATATGCTGTAGCTTAGAGCTAACTAAAGTTCTTTTCAACTTTGGGCAAAGTACATGAGAGAAATGTGTTTCTTGTTTGATTGCGGCTCTCGCATGTGCCTTAGCGTAAGGTTCTCCACAACCTGCTGCTAAAACTTGAAAGTAAGGTTCTACTAATTAGGCGAGTCCTTGCAACTGATTTTTACCTCATGTAACCCATTACCCTCATGTAGAAGTTCCATGTTTAGGTGAGACGGGTCAGACATGCTGAGCCTTCGTGCTCACTGCTTGTGTTTGAAGCTTTTGCAGGGTTCTATGAGGAAGGGACTCCCGAAGAGGAGACGGAACCCCACGAGGGGAACCCCGTTGAGTGGGAGTCGTGCACGCCGCAGAGTTAGTGTGCGTGTGTGCTAGCAAGGACACGTTCGAGGGCTGAACGTGCACTTGATGCTTAGTCTACGCCCGCGAGTGTAGACTGAACTTATTTTGCTGTAAACATGTTCATAAACTTGTTTATGTAATAAAATTTTCGCTTCCGCTTTGTACCTTTGACGTGTGTTATCCGGTCCTGTGCAACGCAGCACCCCTCAGCGTGATCCTGGCTCGACAGGACCAATGGGGTCGTGTCAGCGCTGGTATCAGAGCTCGCTTGAGGTTTAACACAGTACAAAGGTCTTCTTTTTCAAAAATCCAGTGAGGAACGAGTTAGTAGCCCGTATAAGGATGTTATTAGCATATAGAAAGTGGCATATTAATCTATTTGTTATGTCGGAAAAATCGTGTATCTCGGGACGTTTATGTCTTGGGGGGTACACGTAAGCGCTGTCCACCAGTGCGCACAAGCTGAAGGGTGGAGCCCCACGGGTGGCAGGTAACCCGACCCGCTTTAGTATCCTCTACGACTCTTCATGTCGTTTGGGGTATTCAAGCAACGTCTATCCCTGGCGTGCGTGGTGCAACTTGGGAGACCCCGTCACGTGGTCTGAAACGTGAACACGTAACTCAAGGCGTGGTTGGCTTGAGAACATCCGGGCGAGTGATGACGGCCGGGTGTACGAACTGTATGGATTCCGGGCTCGGTGTGCAGCCGAGTCTGATGATTGTTTGAGTTTCTGCAGGTAGCCTGACCACGAAACAGTAGACGTGTAGCATCCGTGTGCGAGTGACGAGTAGTGCCACTGAACTAACGAAGCCGGCTAAGTCCGGTATAGGTTTTTCTTGGTGAGGACGTAGTACCGACATAATCTGGTGATGCATCGACGTCACACCCCATTAAATGAGCAAATTCATTTAAAAACTTGAAAATTTTCATCCAAAGTAGTAAAACTTGATGTAACTCCTTCCCTGGAACAGGATATTCAAAGTTTACAAGTTTTCAACTTATAGGTTGTTAAGGACAGAGCACTCTGTTTTTAGCTGAATCAAGGCTGAAGTTAATCAGAGGTTAGAGGCTGAGTTCTTTCAAGTTTGGGGGTCATGTGATACATTTCTGGAAAGCTTTGGAAGAGTTTTACCACTTTTCTGTTGAGGTCCAGAGGTGTTTCATCCCTTAACCACTCGAAAAATACAGTAGAGTTGAAACTGTCCAGAAAACAGGACAGAGTAAAGACTCTCTGTAAATTAAGCATAACTTCCTGCATAAAAATCCAAAAATAGAGAATGAGGTATTTCTGGAAATCTTATGAGATAGGTTACAACTTTGTAACAGAAAGTTTTGTCGGATTAGGGACAGAATTAACTGGAATTCTTGGATCAAAACAGTACCTAAAGCAGGGAGGTGCTGCCCAATTGTTTCCAGAAATTCTGTTAACTTTGACATCTCATAACTTTTGAACCAGGACAGATCTTAGGACAAGCAAACACTTTATGGAAAGCTATTGAAGTTAGTTTTAACTTTGATGTTGAGCTCCAGAACTGGTTTTGCCTTCAACATGGCCTAAATCAGGTTGAAATGGAAACTGGTCAGGGCTGTCATGAGAACAGCAGATCAGCAGTCAAATTTGTTTAAAATTTGAACTATGTTTCCAAGTTTTATGGGTTCAATGACATGTCTTATGTCATAACTCGATGGTTTACTGTTTAAATAAATATTTGACATTTCTCAAATATATTTTTACAGATGACAGCAGAGAAAAAGTTGGAGAACGGGTGGGTGATGTCCCACTGTTCTCACCGTAGCGGCTACCCGGAAGCATTGTGGCAAATGCTCCAATATTTCGGGTACAACCAGATGCCGCGATACTTTGCCAAGGAAGAAGGCGAAGAGGGGAACAAGACGTGGACGATCCATGTCAAGGTTCCTGCAGGACCTACACCATCCGGTTGGGTGCCATTCACCGTCACGGTGAGAGGAAGACAACCGGAAGGGATGTGGCAAGTGGCAGCCCGTGACACTATGTCACGTTTCTGCCAACTACACGTGCAGGCTATGGAGGGCACTCCATACACACTCGTTCCGGTGGAGAGACGAGCTCAGCATGTGTGGGAAGAGAGGTACCTGGAGGCAACGGACCCGAGTTGCCCAAGGTACAACCCCGCAGAGGCAAATCTCAGCCTCCAGATGAGGGCGGGAAACGCCGTGATGGACAGCCAAGCTGTTCATACGGAGCATCTCGCCACAAAGCTCAAGGAGAGCACAAGCCGTGGAGATCATTTCGAGAGTGCTCACGGCGCACTCCGCAATGTGCTCCTTCTGACGATCAAGCGACTGAATGAACAACACAATCAGTTGCGTCGTCTGAAGAAGGCAAGGAAGAAGAGTCGTGTTGACATCGCGCCGTTACAAGAACTGGTGCAGACCCTAACCCAGCAGAATGAGGACCTTGCTCAAGAGCGGTACGATGCTATCGAGGAAGGACAAGGCTGGGAAGAGGACTACAACCAAGCTATGGACGATGTGCATGCATTGCAGGACCTCGTACCTCCGGTGTTGGGTATACCGGTGGTCTTGGGTCTTCCAGCAATGGGAGAACCCGGAATGGGAGAAGAGGTGGTAGATCCAGAGACACCAGCAGAGGTACCGGAGGAGGACGACCCGCAGGAGGTCGAGTTCTACTCCGAGTAGGGGGTTGCAGTTGCCAAGTAGGGCAGCTAGGGTAGTGTAACCCAACTTTTGTAATTGGTAACATGTCGTGTAGACAGTAGCGTATGTATGGGTAGTGACAACATGAGCACGACTTCTCGGAGACCCGAGAATAATGTATCTTGTATAAAGTTTATGCTTTATCAATATATGTGAACGTTGTGCAAATTATTCATGTGTCACTTCAATACCTACTGTTGCTTATGGAATTTTAAGTAAGACATGTGCTAATCGCTGCTGTTTTGAATTTCAGAATGACGCGTACTCGTGCCAACCCTGATGTTGGGGGTACCAGTCAAGGGGGAGAGACCTCCCAACCACCTCCCGAGGACTCCTCGGGACAACAACAGCAACAGCAAACACCACCACCGCCACTGCCAATGGTTACATTGGCCGACATCGTCGCGGCAATGGCGGGCTCGCATCAGCAACACACAGAGTTGCTGCAAACTCTTATCGCCAATACGTCTCGCCCAGAGAGACGTCAAGACCGTGAGGAGCGTCAACAGAGCTCCTACTCCGACTTCCTGGCGACTCATCCCCCTGTGTTCTCAAGGGCGGATGAACCTCTTGACGCGGACAACTGGCTCCGCGCCATAGAGATGAAGTTCGGGCTGCTCCAGATAAGCGAGCAGCGCAAGACTCAATTCACGGTCCAGCAGCTCCATGGATCCGCGAGCACGTGATGGGCCAACTTCTGTGCTTCACAGCCCACCGACCGAGTGATGACCTGGACGGAGTTTCGGACGGCCTTCAGGGCCTATCATATACCGCCAGGTTTAATGAAGAGGAAGATGCAGGAGTTCTTACACCTGCAGCAATGGAGCCAGAACGCGCTGCAATACTCCAGGGCATTTAACGATCTCGCGCTATATGCGTCGTATCATGCTGATACCGACGAGAAGCAGCGAGACCACTTTTACCAGGGGCTTAACCCGCTCCTGAAGGACAAATTGGCGATGTTCAATGGCGGCAGCCTCAACGACATCATTGATGCTGCGATTGTTCAGGAGGACTCCGGCAAGGAGTTAGCGGTGGCGGAGAGAAAGCGAAGCGCGCCGCAGAGCAGCGGAGAAGGAGGCGGTCCTTCTCAGAAGTTTCGGATGGTGAATCGCCCACCATCAGGTCCACGCTGGCAGCCACCACAGCGGTCGATGCCGTTCCGCAGTCGGCCGTACTCTTCACCGGCATTCCGGCCGGCACTGCCAGCACCACCGCAACCACAACAGCAGCAGCGGGCGATGCCGCGTGCGTTTGCACCTCAGCAACGCATGCCGGGCTTTCGTCCACCGAGCACTCCACCAGCAGCAACCACATGTTACAAGTGTGGTCGTCCAGGGCACTTCGCGAGCAGTTGCCCAGAGAGGCAAGGCGGCGGAGTGGCACCACAGTTTCCAGGGAGGAATCAACCCGGGAACCCTACTAATGCGCGGCGGGCAAACCCTAGGCCCGGAACCGTCCACCAGCTTGCCATTGAGGACGTGCCGGAGGGCGAGCCAATCCTTGCGGGTATGTTCCAACTCCACCAGCATCCCGCTATAGTACTATTTGATTCAGGCGCCACGCATAGCTTTATTAGCCAAGCTTTCATTGCTAAACACAGTTTGCAAATACTACCCACCGATAGTCCTTATATGATCTGTTCACCGGGTGGGAAAATTTCAGCAAGCATGATGGTCCCAAAAGCGCCATTGTGCTTAGAGGGTAGAGTTTACCCTACGTCTCTCATTATCTTAGAGGGACAGAAGGTCGATGTCATCTTAGGGATGTCGTGGTTAACCCGCCACGGCGCTGTTTTAGACACCGTCCTCCGAGTCGTGCACTTGAACTCAGAAGTGCACGAGTCTCACTCATTATTTCTGGACAGTCCGGAAATAAAACTTCCAAGTGTCTATCAAGCCACAACCATCAGATTGGAAGATATTCCGGTGGTCCGAGAGTTCCCTGATGTATTCCCGGACGATTTGCCGGGGATGCCGCCTGATAGGGAGGTAGAGTTCAAGATTGAACTTGCACCGGGAACCATGCCAATCTCCCGAAGGCCGTACAAGATGGCGCCCAAGGAGTTGGCTGAACTGAAAACTCAGCTCACGGACCTTCTGGAGAAGGGTTTTATTAGGCCGAGCTCCTCACCATGGGGATGTTCGGCATTATTTGTCAAGAAGAAGGATGAGACGTTGCGGCTTTGTGTGGACTATCGTCCATTAAATGCCGTAACCATCAAGAACAAGTACCCGTTGCCACGGATCGACATGTTGTTTGATCAGTTGGTCGAAGCAAAGATCTTTTCCAAAATGGACTTAAGATCCGGGTACCATCAGATTAAGATAAGGGCGGAGGACATTCCAAAGACAGCTTTCTCGACGAGGTACGGACTTTATGAGTACCTGGTCATGTCCTTCGGCCTCACCAATGCTCCAGCTCACTTCATGTACTTAATGAACTCGGTATTCATGCCGGAGCTGGACAAGTTTGTTGTGGTCTTCATCGACGACATTCTGGTGTATTCCAAGTCGGAGGAAGATCACAAGAAACATCTGCGCATAGTCTTGCAACGGCTGCGGGATCACAAGTTATACGCAAAATTCAGCAAATGCGAGTTTTGGATATCGCAAGTGCCTTTCCTCGGGCATATCATCTCAGCAGAGGGTATCACTGTGGACCCGAGCAAGATCACTCAAGTGCTGAATTGGAAATCCCCGAGAACTGTTCGCGAGGTACGGAGTTTTCTCGGACTCACGGGATATTATCGGAGGTTCATCCCGAACTTCTCGAAGATTGCCAAGCCAATGACGGAGCTGCTGAAGAAGGCTACCAAATATGTTTGGAGTCCAGCATGTGAAGCAGCATTCAAGGCTTTAGTCAAGCACCTGACATCAGCACTGGTTTTGGCGCAGCCAGACACAACAAAACCGTTCGATGTGTACTGCGATGCATACGGCATTGGGCTCGGATGTGTGCTGATGCAAGACCGAAGAGTGGTCGTGTATGGATCACGGCAGCTTAGGAACCATGAGCAGAATTATCCAACTCACGACTTGGAGCTGGCTGCCATGGTACTTGCACTGAAGATGTGGAGGCACTACCTACTCGGTAACCTCGTACATTTATATACCGACCACAAAAGCCTCAAGTACATATTCACTCAGAAGGAGCTGAACATGAGGCAACGAAGATGGTTAGAACTAATAAAGGATTACGAGATAGAGATCCATTATCATCCGGGCAAAGCAAACGTAGTGGCAGATGCGCTGAGCCGCAAGTCACACGTCAACAATCTGACCATCACACCGTTGGAAGAGAGCGAACGACCACTACATGTGATTCCATACGGAGCTCTCTACAACCTAGCTTTGATCCCCACCATCCGTGAAGAGATAGCGGATGCTCAGAAACATGACAAGGGCATGTCGTATTTACAGAGACGTGTAGACAGTGGGGAGCTGAAATGTTTCCGGAAGGACGGAGATGGCGTCCTATGGTTCAAGGACCGGATCGTCGTACCCCGAAACCCGGAACTACGAAAGAAGATCTTTGATGAGGCTCACTTATCAAAGTTCTCTATTCACCCCGGCAGCAACAAGATGTATCATAAACTCCGAAGAAAGTTTTGGTGGACACGGATGAAGCGTGAGACTGCAAAATACATGTCCGAGTGTGATACATGTCGAAGGGTGAAGGCAGACCACATGCGGAAACCGGGACTGTGGCAACCACTGGGCATTCCTGCCTGGAAGTGGGAGGATGTGAGCATGGACTTCATCGTCGGTTTACCCACCACCTTGCAGAAACATGATTCGGTGTGGGTGATCGTCGATCGGCTCACCAAAGTTGCCCATTTCATCCCGGTCAACACCAACTACAACGCCAAGAAGTACGCTGAACTGTACATCTCACGGATCCTATGCTTGTACGGCGTACCCCATACTATCATTTCGGATCGGGGCACTTTATTTGTGTCCCGTTTTTGGGAGCAGCTGCACGCTGCCTTGGGGACGAAGCTGATCTGTAGTTCAGCATACCACCCGCAGACGGATGGGCAAACGGAGCGGGTAGATCAAATCTTAGAAGACATGTTACGAGCTTGCGCTATCAACCACGGCAAGAATTGGGATGATCACTTGCTGTTAGCCGAGTTCTCGTACAATAATGGGTACCAAGCCAGCATCAAGATGTCACCTTATGAGGCGTTATACAGGCGGAAATGCCGCACACCACTGAATTGGTGTGAATCTGGCGAAAGGGTGACCTTCGGGATTGACCTCGTCAACAACGCGGAAGAAAAGGTTCGACTAATTCAAGCGAACCTAAAAGCCGCTCAATCCCGTCAGAAGCAGTATGCGGACTGGAGAAGGCGCCCATTACAATTCGAAGTTGGAGATCACGTATACCTACGGGTGTCTCCAATGAAGGGCGTAAACAGATTTGGGGTGAGGGGAAAGTTGACACCCCGATTCATCGGTCCATTCCAGATTACCGAAAGATCTGGATCAGTGGCATACCGGCTGAAATTACCAGAAGCACTTTCCGGTGTGCATGACGTCTTTCACATTTCCCATCTGAGGAAGTGTCTCAAGCTATCAACTACCGTTCAGCTGGAAGACATTGAAGAACTGCAACCGGATCTCACCTATCGGGAGGAACCGGTGCAGATTATTGATGAAAAGGCCCGAACCACACGCAACCGTACGTTGTGGTTCTACAAAGTTCTATGGAGTAATCACTCCATAGACGAAGCGACATGGGAGAGCGAAGAATTCCTTCGCACTAACTACCCCGAATTTTTCACGTCGCATATCCGGTAATTTTCCACCGTCCTCTCTCTCAATTTCACCTTATAATCTCGGGACGAGATTCTTTTAAGGGGGGAGGAATGTAAGGGCCTCAGTTTTTGACACACATTTGTAGTGTTCATCACCACACCACACACCTCATGTGAGGAAGGATGATGAACACAAATGAAGAGCAAGTAACAATTATCAACATGCTCATTAGAGAACAAACTCACATATTGCAAAAGTGGTATTTCCCACATGTGATATAGATGTGCTGGACATATGAAAACTCTACACTTTGCTAAGGATGTCCATGCCAAGTTTCACCCAAATTCAAAACCTTTTTGAGGTCATTTTGGGTATAGTTAGAAAGAGGGCAGTTTGAAACCATATTCAGATTCAAACTGTTTTTATCCCATGAATTTAAAAGTGGGAGGCATATTCTTACTCAGCACATTTTTGTGAGCTCACACACCAATTTTCACTCCATTTGGAGTTGATCTTGACATGAGCTAAGTGGGACAAATTCAAACTTTATTTGAATTCAAAACCGGACTTGTGCTGAAATTCACTCAAACCAAACCCAATTTGAGTTCTACTCAATTTAAATGGCTCATGGATGAATAATTTGAATCACCAGGGGTATTATGGGGCTCACTGTTTACTACAGTGATTAGGAGTAAATTCCAGAGGTTAAAACCCCGGGTGGGACCCACATGTCATAGAGGGAAGAAGGAGAAACTTGCAACCAAAGTCAGAGTCTCGGTGGGAAATTCCACCGAGTAGCTGTCGGCTTTGCCACCGAGCAGCTACCGGCGCCACCAGCTGCTTCCCTCTCCGCGCGCTGGCGCCCAGGGCGGCTTGCTCGCGCCCCCATGCGACCGGCACCGCCTCAGCCGAGCAGGAGTCGGCCGGCTTTATTTTCTCGCGGGCAGACCCGAACAGCGGCATTGTCTCTCGCCGCAGCTCTCTGCTCAATCGGGAAAATCAGCAAAACCATCTCCTCCTTCGTTCCTGAACTGCTAGAAAGCCACCTGAGGTCGCACCCCACCTCCCCAACGCCAGAAACCCCGAGCTCCGACCTCCTTTGCCTGAGAGCGATCGCCACAGCGGCGACTCAATCACAGCCGAGAGTCAGGCGCCCGTGGGCAGCGTTCCACAGGCGTGTTCACGGTCCAGCGAGAGAGGCAACAGGAGCACGCGACCACCGTGCTGCTCTCATCCAAGCTTAGAAGCCAACCGTGAAGAATCCGCAAAGAATTTCCAGTTTCTGCTCCGGCGACCGTAACCCGAGCTTCCGGTACGGTTTCTTTAAATTCTCGCTCTATGATCTTTCGGAGGTCATCCAATCCTGCACATAGACGCTGGACTAGCCGGCGATCAAGTTCCTTTCTGCATCCGTGGTGTAAAACTGTCTAGGAGTAACGAATTCCGAGCTCGATCAACGGCGGCCATGGCGGGCACGATCGGTCACACGGTGCCGACCGACTTGCCGCCATCCCTAAACCCTTTAGACACCTTGGCGAGCTTACTAGAGGTACACTGATGCTGTAGGACCGTTTGTTCGAGGTGTTGGTGGGTTAGAACCCACGGTCGACGGTGCCGAACCTCCACCGGGGCCGCGGTACGTCGCCGAGCTAGTTCCGGTCACCCCCAGCCCGACCTGACACCACCGACGTGTTCCTCGACATCGACAACCCCCTGGTGGCGAGTTTCAGACCATGGGAGGTCCGGCAGCGGCGAGCCGGCGAGCCCCGAGTCTGCTCCGACGAGGTCGGCGGCGCGGGCGCGAGAGAACGGCGGGAGGAAGAAGAAGCCGGCTGGCCCACGTGTCAGCGGCTGAAGAATTTAAATCGGGATCGGGTGTGGCCAGGGATCGGCTGTGCTGGCGTGCAAATACCCTGCGAGCTCTGGTGTGCCGGACACCTCCGCGCTCGACACGTGTGGTATCTCCGGTGGGCCGGACACCTCCGCGCTCGACACGTGTCCCCACGGGCCCCGAGGATTTAAACTTTTCCCCGATTTTCAGAATTCTTCCAAACTTCAAATCCTCATAACTTTGGCTAGAAAGCTCCAAATCGAGTGAACCAAATTTTGCTGGATTCAGCTCTCTGAGTACTTTCCAGCAAATCAAGTTTCACTTCATGAAAATCCTTAACCCTCCAGAATTAATTCCTCAAAATTTAAACTGTTTCAAATTTTAACTGGAGAATATTTTGGAGGAAAATTCTGAAATTTTGCTAGGATGTTCACCAAAGTATCCTTGAATTACCATAAAAATTTCAGACCCATTGGAGCTCATTTAGTCCACCTAATGATGTGATTAGTGAAACTGTTCCAGAGAAAATAGAAAATGTTCAGAAACATTTTCAGGATTTCCTCTGAAATTGTTTAGCTCATATCTTTAGTTAGGAACTTCCAAATTAAGTGAGACCAACTCCATTAGAACCCTATGAAAATCTAGTTTTCAGAAAGTCATAGTTTGTTTCATGAAAATTTCTAGAACACCCTAAGAGTTCCAATTAAGGTCAAGGACATAATTAATTGTGGTGGGCTCAAATGAGCTTTGCTGCAACTAAAACTTGACCAAGTCTCTGTTTAGGTTGTAACCAAGCCACAGTAAAAGTTTCACAGTCATTAGGTCTGTCTAGCAAGGGTTATAGACTTCACAACTTCAAGTTAATAAAAATGCATTTAAATTGATACATATATTGCTCTTATCCTGTAGTCGCTAAGGTCGAGGAGGAACCCGAAGTCCTAGACTTCGTTACTCCGGAGGAACAGCTAGCCTACGACCAAGAGCAGCAAGGCAAGCTCCGGTTTGCATTAACCTTTTTACAAATTTTTATTGTTTTGAGCACATACTTGTTTCGAGCACATACTTGTTTCCTTTATTCTGTGCATTAGAGTCTTGTTTGGAAGCCCCACTGCATAGCCAAGAGAACCATGGGTTGGGTTTAGGATTGCAAACCCCGTTAGCTACTGCATTGCTAGGATAGAGTAGGATTCGGTACAAGTCGAGTAGTTGGAACTACTCGCGAGAATAGGCTAGAGGCACATTGCTCGCGTAGAGATAGCACATGATACACATGGCAAGAAAATGAGACCGAGCGGAGAGTAAGGGCAGCAGGACTTTGGGGTCTGTGTGCTGTAGCTCCGCTTGTGTCGATTGAGGACCGAGCCATGTGCGGGCCTGTTGAACAAGCTAGAACAGTACCGAAGACCTACCGGCTATATGGGAACCGGGAAACTGATGTAACTCGGGTAGCTGGGTGTTGAGGCATAGCTGGTCGTTCAGAGGGTAGGTTGAGAGCTCGAGGTGTAAATCGGCTGGCGGCACTGAGATGCGCGTGCAGAGACCTCTTGCTCGGGATGATTGGACCGGTTCAACATTTGGCTAACGGGTGAAAGGTAGTCGCGTACGGCGTCCGTGATGGTTGTTGTAGGCAACATCGAGTACGGGCGTACGTGACGGGTTGTTCGGGTAACCCTGCAGGTGTAAATCGATTATAACCGCCGTCCCTCGCGGTCAGTGAGTACCACTTGTTCACTGTACCGTGACGTAGAAAGAACAGGCTAGTCACATGTTAAAATGTTGCTGATTGAAAGCTGGACATTGATTGTTAATGATATGCTGTAGCTTAGAGCTAACTAAAGTTCTTTTCAACTTTGGGCAAAGTACATGAGAGAAATGCGTTTCTTGTTTGATTGTGGCTCTCTCATGTGCCTTAGCGTAAGGTTCTCCACAACCTGCTGCTAAAACATGAAAGTAAGGTTCTACTAATTAGGCGAGTCCTTGCAACTGATTTTTACCTCATGTAACCCATTACCCTCATGTAGAAGTTCCATGTTTAGGTGAGATGGGTCAGACTTGCTGAGCCTTCGTGCTCACTGCTTGTGTTTGAAGCTTTTGCAGGGTTCTATGAGGAAGGGACTCCCGAAGAGGAGACGGAACCCCAGGAGGGGAACCCCGTTGAGTGGGAGTCGTGCACGCCGCAGAGTTAGTGTGCGTGTGTGCTAGCAAGGACACGTTCGAGGGCTGAACGTGCACTTGATGCTTAGTCTACGCCCGCGAGTGTAGACTGAACTTATTTTGCTGTAAACATGTTCATAAACTTGTTTATGTAATAAAATTTTCGCTTCCGCTTTGTACCTTTGACGTGTGTTATCCGGTGCTATGCAACGCAGCACCCCTCAGCGTGATCCTGGCTCGACAGGACCAACGGGGTCGTGTCATTTCGGGGCTTAGGTCTTAACCCTCGAGTAGCCACTGCAATGCTAAATTGGTGTAGGATTCGGTACAAGTCGAGTAGTTGGAACTACTCGCGAGAATAGGCTAGAGGCACACAACTCGGTTAGAGATAGACAATGAATCACATGGCAAGAAAATGAGACTAAGTGGAGAGCAAGTGCAGCAGGACTTTGGGGCCTGGGTGCCATAGTCTGCTTGTGTCGATTGAGGACCCAGCCGTGTGTGGGTCTGTAGAACAAGCTAGAATAGTACCGAAGACCTACCGGATATATGGGAACCGGGAAATCGATGTAATTCGGGTAGCGATATGTTGAGGCATTGCTTGTCGTCCAGAGGGTAGGTTGAGAGCAGCGGGGTGTAAATCGGCTGGCAGGCACTGCAGATGCTCTGTGCAGAGACCTCCTGCTCGGGACGATAGGACCGGTTCAACACTTGGCTAACTGATAAAAGGTGGTTGCGTACGACATCTGTGGTTGTTGCTGTAGGCAACATCGAGTTCGGGCGCATGTGACGGGTTATTCGGGTAACCCTGCAGGTGTAAATCGATTATAATCGCCGTCCCTCACGGTCAGTGAGTACCACTTGTTCACTGTACCGTGACGTAGAAAGAACATGCTAGTGTCATGTTAAAAGATTGCTGATTGAAAGCTTTACATTGTTTGTTAATGAATTGCTTTAGTTTAGAGCTAATTAAAGTTCTTTTCAACCTTTGGCAAAGCACATAAGAGAAATGCGTTTCTTGTTTGATTGCAGCCTTCTTATGTGTATTAGCATGAGGTTCTCCAACAACTTGCTGATAAAACATGAAAGTAAGAATCAACTAATTAGGCGTGTCTTTTGCAATATACATTCCTACTATACACTGCAAACCCAGCATGTAGAGTTTCATGTGTAGGTAAGACGGGTCAGTCGTGCTGAGCCATCGTGCTCACTGCTTGTGTTTGAAGCGTTTGCAGGGTGTTATGAGAAGGAGGCTCCCAAGGAGGAGACAGACCCCCAAGAGGTTACCACCGTCGAGTGGGAGCCGTGCACGCTGCCGTGTTAGTGTGCGTGTGTGCTAGTGAGGACATGTTCATGGGCTGAACGTGAACTTCTTTTGCTTAGTATACAGCCGTGAGTGTAGACCAAACGTATTTTGATGTAATTATGTTCATAAATATGTTTATGTAATAAAATTTTTGCTTCCTCTATATGTCTTTTATGTGTGTTATCCGGCGCTGTGCAAAGCAGCACCCCTCAGCGTGATCCTTGTTTGTCAAGACCGTCGGGTCCTCGCAGCGTAGCATCAGGGTCTGTTGAGGTTTAACACACTTAAAAAGGTTAAATTTTTAAAAACTTGGTGAGGAAGGAGTTATTAGTGTTGGACTGTACGTGTATTAGGGTTACTTGGCCCTTAAGCTGTGTCCCCCTATATATGTATCCTCCTTGACAGCCTGTTAATGAACTAATCACTTTCCCTAATATAATTTGGTATCAGATTAACCTCTCTCTCTCTTTCCTCTCCCAATCCCGATCCCGATGCCACCCACAGGCGCCGCCGCCGCTGGCCGGCTCCCTTCCCCCTACCCGATGCCTTCCCGGTCGCGGCCGACGCTAGATCCAGCGCCGCCGACCCGGTCGCCGCCTCCTCAGCGCTCGCCGCCACAGGATCCGGCGCCGCCGGCTCCGCCGCCGTCTCCCCTGTGTCCGCCGCCACCGGGTCTGGTGCCGCCGGCCACGCCACCACCTCCCCTATGAGCGCCGCCGCCAGATCCAGGACAGCCAGCCCCGCTGGCCTCAACGCCCTCTCCCCTGGGCGCACAGCCACCGGGCTGCTCGGGCCCGGCTGTGGTGTGGCCGGCCCAGCCACCGCCGGGCTTCTTGGCCCCCGGCCCTGCCGCTGCCTCCCTCGGCTTCCCCACAATCTCCTGGCCACCGTGCTTCTCCGCCAGCCTGGTTGGACCCGCCGGAGGCCAGCCCCGCCCCACTACCGCCTGGCTGCCATGCCCCGCTGGCGCCACTGGTCTCGGTGGCCCTGCTGGGCTCGCCGCTGGCCATGCCGTCTCTGCTGGATCCAGGGGACAGCCCTCTTCGCACGTTGCTGATGTCACGACGGCCCTGGCCATCTCCCGTGAGCGGGAACGAGCGCTCGTCCTCGCCTTGGAGCAGGAACGTGCGTCTGCGGCTTCTCTCACCCGTCAGCTCGAGGAGTCTCCGCCAGTACAGTGGACTGACACACAGGATACTCCAGGAGATGGTGCTGCCTATACTACCTACGTTGCCTCTCTTGTCGCTGCTCTACATGCCCAGGCGGCTGGCATACAGAACATCCAGACTCTTGTCCCGGTTGTTCTCAGCTCCGACTCTACTTCCTTCGCTCGTTGGCGCAGTCTGCTTCTCCTGACGCTACGACGCTTTCGGCTGGAAGACCACGTCCTGCGGGATGACTCCCCACTGGATGACTCGGGGGTCTGCATGGACAGTCTTGTCCTTGCATGGATCCTCGGCTCGCTTTCTGAGGAGCTTCAGGATATCGTCGCCCAGAAGGGTGTCGGTACAGCTCGTCAGGCCTGGCAGGTCCTCGAGCTTCGCTTCCAGGGGAACCAAGCGACCCGAGCTCTCCACATCTGGGCTTGCTTTGGTTCTACTGTCCAGGGTGATCTCTCCATTACTGCATACTGTCGGCAGATGAAGGGTATGGTGGACGCCGTTCATGACCTTGGAGAGCCCATCCTGGACAGTACCCTCGTCCTTCAGGTCCTTCAGGGCCTGAATGACCGCTACACCCACGTTCGCTCGTGGATTCTCCGTGAGAAGCCCTTCCCAACGTTCGAGAAGGTCTGGTCGGACCTCGAGCTCGAGGAGATCACCCAGGGCGGTTCCACTGCCTCCTCCCCTGCCTCGGCCTTCTACGTCTTTGGGTCGTCTTCACGCCCTCCTCCACCTGCTGGTTCTGGGGGCCAGCTTCGTCGTCCACCTACCACACCAGGAGTCCCTGCTACCTCCGGTGGTGGTGGGAACTGCCGTCATTGCAGACACGGTGGCCGTGGTGGAGGGACTGGTGGAGGTGGTACGACTAGTGCTGGTGGTACTTCTGGTGGTGCTGGTGCTACTGGTGGCAGTAGTGGTGGTCGAGGTCAGGGTGGTGTGACCTGGCCCACACCCTACAACCCAGGGACTGGCCAGATCTCGATGTGGCCTGGGCCGTCCCTGGGTCTCCCGGCACATCGCCCACTGCGCCCTCAGCCGGCCTACGTGATCACTCCGACTTAGGGCAGTTCTGTCTACGCAGCTGGTGGACAGTGGACCCTGCCCCCTGGTGGACCAGGCTACTCTGCGGCTGGGCCCTCCTCTCTAGCCAACTGGGCTTCGGGGTACCCAGTTGGTCGGCCCGAGTCGTCGGCACCACACCCTGACCCTGCTCAGGTCTGGGATCGCCAGTCACTTGCGTCTTCTTTCGGCAAAATGAATCTCACACCACCTAGCCCCGAGTGGGTTGTGGACTCCGGAGCTTCGTACCACACCATCCCCGATGCTGGTATACTTTTTTCCACTGATTCTACGGCCGCTCCTGTCCAGCGACCTTGTTTTTACCCTCTGCAGGTCTTCCTCTAGCTGCGCCAGACACGACCACGGTGTCTCAGACGCCACCTGTCATGCCTCCCACGGCTCCGGCGTTCTTGCTGCCACTGGCCGTTCCTCCGACGGCCCCGACGTCGCCTGCTGCGCCTCGCGCGGCCCCTGCATCTTTGACGACGACCGCTGCGCCATGCGCGGTCCCAGCGTCTCCAACAACGTCCGCTGCGCCACGCGCGGCCCCTGCATCTCCGACGACGTCCGCTGTGCCACGTGCGGCCCCGGCGTCCCCGACGTCGCCCGCCATACCACATGCGGCCCCGGTGTCCCAGACGGCGTCCCTGACATCGTCTGTCGCGCCTCACGCGACCCCGACGTCCATGACGGCGTCTCCGACGTCGTCCATCCCTCCTCGCGTGGCTCTGACGCCCACGATGGTGTCCTCGCCGCTGTCAGCTGCACCAACCGCGGCCCCTGGACCGCGGTACGCCGATCCCGCTCTCGTCTATCAGCGACGAGCGCGGATTGGTGGACCGTGCTCTTCGCGCCCTGAGGACCTGGTATACCACCCTCCGCTGTTTCACCGGGACCCTCGTCACGTTCACCCGATGGTGACTCGACGGGCCGCCGGCGTCCTTCGACCTGTGGAGCGCTTCTCCGAGGTCGTTCTCTCGTCCTCGACCCCCCCCCCCCCCGGAGCCTGCCTCGCCACCCATCTCGCCTATTCCCTCTTCTGTCTGTAGCGCCCTCGCTGATCCTCATTGGCGTCGGGCTATGGAAGAAGAGTATGCGTCCCTGCTTGCCAACCGGACCTGGGATCTGGTTCCCCGTCCTGGTCATGGCAATGTTGTCACGGGTAAGTGGGTGTTCATGCATAAGGGGAAGGCAGATGGGTCTCTAGAGAGGTACAAGGCACAGTGGGTGCTTCGCGGTTTCACACAGCATCCCGGCGTCGACTACGACGAGACTTTCAGCCCGGTGGTGAAGCCGGCGACGGTTCGCACCATTCTGTCGCTTGCTCTGTCGCGTTCTTGGCCTGTCCACCAGCTGGACGTCAAGAACGCCTTCCTCCACGGGATGTTGACGGAGACGGTGTATTGCAGTCAGCCGACAGGGTTCGTTGATTCAGCCCATCCATACATGGTATGCCAGCTGAACAAGTCCCTGTACGGGCTGAAGCAGGCGCCTCGGGCTTGGTACAGCCGGTTCGCCTCCTTCCTGGCCTCGCTCGGCTTCATCGAGGCCAAGTCGGGCACTTCGCTCTTCGTCTACAGGCGTGAGGGTGACACTGTCTACCTCCTCCTGTATGTGGACGATATTGTCCTCACGGCGTCCAGCCCGGCTCTTCTTCCGCGCACGATCTCCGCCCTGCAGCGCAAGTTCGCGATGAAGGATCTCGGCCAGCTCCACCATTTCCTGGGCATTGCGGTCGAGCACTGCCCGGGTGCTCTGTTCCTCCACCAGCGCCAGTACTGCCTGGATATCCTCAAGCGAGCAGGCATGGCTGATTGCAAGCCGTGCTCCACTCCCATGGACACCCAGGCGAAGGTGTCTTTGGCCGACGGCGCCCCGGTCGCCGACCCTAACACTTACAGGAGTCTTGCAGGTGCACTGCAGTACCTCACCTTCACCAGGCCGGACATCTCCTACGTGGTTCAGCAGGTGTGTCTTCACATGCAAGATACGCGGGAGCCGCACCTCACGGCGGTGAAGCGGATCCTTCGGTACCTGTGTGGTACCCACGACTACGGCCTTCTTCTACGGCACGACTCTGCCTCCGAGCTGGTTGTCTACACCGACGCTGACTGGGCGGGTTGCCCTGACACCCGCCGGTCCACCTCCGGCTACGCCGTCTTCCTGGGCGGCAACCTCATCTCCTGGTCCTCGAAGCGGCAGCACGTGGTGTCCCACTCGAGTGTCGAGGCAGAATACCGCGCCGTGGCCAACGGTGTGGCCGAGTCCTCCTGGCTTCAGCAGCTGCTTCAGGAGCTACACTCCCCCCTCACCCGGAGTATGTTGGTCTACTGCGACAACGTCAGCGCCGTCTACCTCTCCACCAACCCGGTGCAGCATCAGCGCACGAAGCACGTAGAGATCGATCTTCACTTCGTTCGTGAGCGGGTGGCTCTCGGGGAGGTGCGAGTCCTGCACGTTCCGACGTCGTCGCAGTTTGCCGACATCTTCACCAAGGGACTTCCTTCGACAGTGTTCACCGAGTTTCGGTCCAGTCTCAACATCTGCCGTGGCTAGATGTTGGGACTGCGGGGGGTGTTGGACTGTACGTGTATTAGGGTTACTTGGCCCTTAAGCTGTGTCCCCCTATATATGTATCCTCCTTGACAGCCTGTTAATGAACTAATCACTTTCCCTAATCTAATTATTAGCCCATATAAGGATGTTATTAGTGTATAGCAAGTGGCAACACTAGCCTAATTGCTTATGTCGAAAAATCATGCATCTCGGGACATCATATGTCTTGGGGTGCATGTAAGCGCTTTCCATCAGTGCGCACAAGCTTAAGGGTGGAGCGTCACGGGTGGCAGGTAACCCGGCCAGCTTTAGTATCCTCAACGACTCTTCATGTCGTTTGGGGTATTCGAGCAACGCCCTTCCTTGGCGTGCTACGGGAAAGTATGTGAGACCCTGTCACGTGTTTAGTAACGTGAACACGTAGCTCAAGGCGTGTTTGGCTTGAGAACAATCGTGCGAGTGATGACGGACGGTTGTATGGAACTGTATTGGGACCGGGTTCGGTGTGCAGCCGAACCTGATGATTGTGTGGTTTAATTGCAGGTAGTCTAACCACGGATCGGTATACGAGTAGCATACGTGTGCGAGAGACGTTTAGTGCCACTGAATTAACGAAGCCGGCTAAGTCCGGTATAGGTTTTCTTTCTGAGGAACGTAGTACCGGCATGATTGTGGTGACGCTTCAACGTCACACTCCACTAAATGATCAACATCATTGTAAAACTTGAAAGTTTTGATCCAGAGCACTAAAACTTTGATTTAATTCCTTCCCTTAATCAGGATGTTCAAAGTAAGCCAGTTTTTAACTTATATGATATTAGGAACAGAGTCCTCTGTTTTTGGCTGAAATAATGCTGAAGTTATACAGATGTTAGAGGTCGATTTCTTTCGATGTTGGGGTCGTATGATACATTTCTGGAAATCTTTGGAAGAGCTTTACAACTTTTCTATTGATGTCCAGAGGTGTTTCATCCCTTAACTAGTCGAAAAATGCAGTAGAGTCGAAACTGTCCAGAAAACAGGGCAGAGAAAATACTCTCTGTAACTCTCTGTAAAATGAGTATAACTTCCTGCAGTTCTGAAAAGTTCCATGATATAGGTTACAACTTTTTAACAGAAAGTTTTGTCAAATTCGAGCTACAATTAACTGGAATTCTTGGATCAATTCAGTGCCTCAAGCATGGAGGTGCTGTCCAATTTCCTCCAGAAATTCTGTCAACTTTGACAACTCATAACTTTTTAACCAGGACAGATCTGAGAGCAAACAAATACATTATGGAAAGCTATTGAAGTTAACTTTAAATTTGATGTTGATCTCCAGAACTGGTTTCGCCTTTAACAGTGTCTAAATCAGATAAAAAGGAAACTGGTCAGGGCTGTCAGTGTGGGCAGCAGACCAGCAATCAAATTTGTTCTAAGTTTGATTTGTGTTTCCAGGTTTTATGAGTTCAATGACATGTTTCATGTTATAAATCACTGAATTACTGTTGAAATGAATATTTTATCTTTTTCAAATATGTTTCTACAGATGACAGAGAATAAACAACTGGAGAACAGATGGGTGGTATCCCACTGTTCTCAACGCAGCGGGTATCCAGAATTGTTGAAGCTGATGCTTCAATATTTCGGGTATGTGTAGACGCCGTGGTACCTTGCCAAGGAAGAAGGCGAGGAGGGGAACAAGACATGGACTGTCCATGTCGATGTTCCAACAGGACCTACGCCACCGGGTTTGGTAAGTTCACCGTCACAGTGAAAGGGAGACAACCAGAAGAGATGTGGCAAGTGGCAGCCTGCGACACGATGTTGTGATTCTGCCAGCTACACGTGAGAGCTATGGAGGGCACTCCATACACGCTTGTCCCAGTGGAGGGACGAGCTAATCATGTGTGGAGTGAGAGGTACTTTGCGGCGACTGATCCGAGTTGCCCAAGGTACAATCCAGCGGAGGCGAACCTCAGCCTCCATTTGATGGCAGGGAAGAATATGATGGACAGCCAAGCTGTCCATACAGATCGACTTTCTAAGCAATTGTCAAGGTCTCTAAACAAGTAATCTAAACAATCTAAAAAATCTAAAAGGTGGCACTCGGCACAGTGGGAGAGCATCGGCGGTGGGGGACGGTGGGAGGGGGCTACGCACGGTGGGGGTAGATGCCGGGAAGGAGGAGGCGGCGTAGGGAGGATTAAGGCGCAGGGGTGTGGCGGCGATGGTGCCGGAGGGGGGCAAAAAAGGGAGGAGGGAGGCGGCAGCGAGGGCGAGGAGGGAGGAGGGAAGGAGGTGGCGCGGGGGACAGAGAAGGGAGGAGGGAGAGAAGGGAGGAAAGAGGCGGACATACAAAGATGGAATGGCGACAGCGAGGACGAAGCTCGGCGGCAAGGGTTTTGGCGGCAAAGGAAAATTTTGGCAGCCTGACGGGGTCTAAGTGAATTCTCCAGGGTTGGATTTTTTCGAGGAGACCGAGCGACCTTATATAGGCGCAGATTTTCACAGGCGGCTCTTCAACGCCGCATGTGAAGATGTATTAGTGCAGGCGGTTCTAAATTACACCCTTCTCTCTCCTCAAAGATGAATTAAACATTGCCTGCGAAGATGTATTATCGCAGGCATTTTTTAATATAGAACCGCCTATGAAAAAGGAGAGAGCAGCTGGAGTTGGACGGAAGGGAAACGTGCGTCCTGAGGAGGAGGTGTGCAGAACTTAATTGCGGCCGGTATGGTGGTGCAGAGAAGTGCGACCGGCGTGCGACCCTCCTCCCTCCTCGAAGATGAATTAAACACTGCCTGCGAAGATGTATTATCACAGACGATTTTTTATATAGAACCGCCTGTGAAAAAAGTTTACTAAGTATAGGATTAACAAGAACAGTAACATGGGACAAACCCATGGTAACATCTGGTTAGAAGAGTAACAGGGAACAAACATATGGTAAACATCGTGACCAGAGTAACACGAGACACATCAAGGATAACATGCGTACAAGTGTTTTTACTTTTTCTTTAATCTTGGATAGAGCATACCAATAATTATACCAGAAAAAAAACAACAGGGAAATGTTGCATCAGAATCATAGTTAAGTAAGAGGCTATTAAGGGTACTGCATAAACATCCAGTACACATACATTGTCCACAAAAATTGAAGAATATAACTTCGAGTTCAGAACAGAATAACTAATATGAAAGCACATCGAAGAGTTATCACATCCAGCCATGGTTTCTCGCCATTCGACGGTGCCGGCTCTTCTTCTTATCACTATGTATTTCGGAATTGGAGAGCCCAACTTCCACAACATGACGTTGGATGGAGTTGATGTATTCCCATTTCCATTTGCGCTTCAAGTTGGAACAGACTGGGCATATCAGGTAGCCGTTGGGGTGCTCGATGACGCGCAAATCGTCGCTGCGTGGGACTGACAATTTGTAGCCATGATACCTGTCATCATCAAAGTCCGTGCTGACGTACCCTGGTGAGGGGCACTGCTCCCGGACCGGAGATGACGAGGAAGCCTGACGGGAGAGCAGCAGCACGCAAATCTCGTAAGAGGTAAACGCATCGTTGCAGGCATACTCCACCTGCTGTTGCGACAGGATCACCTTATCCCACATATCACACTTGAGGTCCTTCGCCTTGTCGATGTGCACATTCATCACCTCGAGCGCCAGGGTCTTGAGCGACGCTGACACGAGTTCCGACCGGTGCAGCACCTTCACGACGAGGTCCCGGAGCTCAACCACATTTGCTACCTCAAAGCCGTAGTCCTCGTGCAGCTGCTTTACGTCGCTACTGATGCTGACGCTGAAAAATCTGTTGTGCGGATAGGCAAAGAAGTTTTTGAGGGCACTCTCTGGGACATAGTCCGCATGAATGATCTGGAAGACGAGGCAGTGGCGGCCCATACAGAGCTGCAGGACGGCCGTCTTGTACGACTTGCGGCCGTCCAGGTTCTTAATGTCGTACCACTCTGTGTCCAGGCCGACGATGAGGTCCCCCGAGTTGTTCCCGTGCGAGACCTATGTGTGCTGAATACATTGGCTATGATGATAAAAGTTTTGAATTCTGCCAAAACACCCTTTTTGTCAAGGTCCGACTCTAGGCCCGAGCTCTGACAAGATCCGATGTAAGGTATGACTTGCTATGGCTAGGTCCGACATGTGTTTGGTTAGCTTCGGCGGTAGGTCCGACTAGCTTTGTTAAGTTCCGGTGCTAGGTTCTGCTAGCTTTGGTAAGCTCCGGCTCAAGATCCGGTTAGCTTTAGCAAGGTACGGAGCTAAATCGCAATGGTTCTGTTTTTACCATGCAAATGTTTCAAACTTGCTTTACATCTATGGAAAGTTTGCTTAGTATTCTTTTACTAAGTTTTTGAAGTGTTATGGCTGTTTACGGTGGTTAACATTTTGCTATGGTTTGCAACATGCTTATGTGAGGTGTTCACGTAAGGTGTTGTGGTTTTAAGAACTAACGTGAGTCAAGTCGCGGACTTGTGCTTGAAAGTATTAGTTGTTTATTCATGTGTAGGTGTTGCTTGAGTTCAAGATATGGCTGGTTACGGGATCCATTGAACTAGTCTTAGGGAGAAGATGAGGTTCAACAACCATGTTCGGGAGGAATTGTGGTTGAGTTGATCCGGAGGTCGCGCAACATGTTTGGATCAAGAATAATTCATAGGAAGGTATCGTGGACGTCATTGGAAGGTGTTTGCACGTGTGCAAGGAGTGCATGGACATGGCAACATGATTCCAAGGCGTGATGAAGAGATGTGGACGTAAATAATTGGTAGGAAAGGTCCAACCGGCTGGATTATGGACTCAGGCTGCGGCTGAGTCGGTTATGTCTAAAATATGGAAAAATTTGATTTGGTTATGATAGGATTTTGTGTGGGACGAAGTTGAGTAGTTTTAGGAATGTGGGATACGTTCCTAAGGTGTTTGGAAGTCTTAATATTGTTTCTATCAGCATATAGAAGAGTCTTGAGCAGATATGAAAAGTTTCAATTCAGAAACTGAGTAGCACTAGAGTCCTAGTTTGAATTGGGTTGGGCTCCGGGCTGGTTATATAAGCAAGGGAGGCCAGAGCTCGTGGAGAGACGACCTTGGGCTGCTCCTCTTATGTTTTGATCAATAAAATTCGTAATTTAGAGGAGCTTTTGTACCTTGTTCGTCCGACTTGTTTTTGTCAAGTCTTTCTCATCGAGTTTCTTGACAGCACGACAGTGCTTCGTTGTTTTGATCATAACTCGAGTTTTACAGATCCAATTGACGTGATTCTTTTTGGGTTGTCTTCAAAACTTGATTATATATCATCTATCAAAATTTCACGATCATTGGATTTGCAATTTCTGATATACACGAGTTTCTTTGCAGTTTTGCAGATCTGGTTTTTACTCGAGTAGAACAGATCGACCGTTGTTTCATGTTTTGATCATAACTTGAGTTTTTATTGACGGATTTCTGTGATTTTTGTTGTTGTGTCTTTGTGACTTGATTCTATATAATATACACCACTTTTGTCACGGTTGAACACATTTAGATCAGTCGCATACATGGTTTCTTTAACAGATCGATTTTCTGCCGAGGGGGTTTTTGTTGCTTCCGCTAAAAAGTTTAAATCTACCATTCACCCTACCCCTGCTAGATTTTCACGTGCTCTTCGATCCTACAATTGGTATCAGAGCCACGATGCTCCGATATTTTTGATTTGCACGTGTTTTGACTAATCATCATGGAGAAATACTCCGCAAAACCTTGTGTGTTCAGTAGCATTGATTTTCAGGTTTAGAAGGCACGAATGGAGGCTTTCATCCAGGCGCAAGGCTTCGCAATATGGGAAAAGGTGTACAAGCCTTATGATGTACCGCCAAACTATCAAGTCATGGCTACGAACATGAGATATGTCGACAACAACAACAAAGCACGGAACTTGATCATACAATAATTAACTCAATGTGACTTCGACCATGTTGCACACCTCCGATCTGCATACGATGTGTGGAAAGCACTTTGTGACTACCACGAAGAATCCAACACAATCAAGGAGGTAAGATAAGATATGTTCAAGAAAGAATACATGCGCTTCGAGATGCAACTCGGTGAGTCAATCGATGACCTCTTTGCTCGCTTCAATAAAATTCTCAGCAACTTGCGTAGTGTTAACGTTAATTTTTCAGATGCTGAAAATGCTAGGCAATTACTAAGTCCATTAGACATGTCAATTTGGGAGATGAGAGTTACATCTATTCGTGAATCTACTGTCATGAGTACACTTACATTAGATGTGCTATATTCTAAGTTAAAAACTCATGAAATTGACGTAATATTACGTAAGAACCCCAACAAGTCTCTTGCATTTGTTTCACAACGTGACATGCCTAGCTCTAGTCAATCTTCATCGTGTAGTACACTTTATTTTTTGTCCTCTCTAACCCTTGAATAGATTGAAGAGTTTCCAGAAGAAGAACTTGCACTCATCTCTACTCGGTTCTCAAAAGCATTGCAAAATATGAGAACTAGAAGGAGAGGAAGTGCCGGACCTCAACTAAAAGGAAAAACTTCATGTCAAAACTGTCTAGACTTGTCTAAGAAACTTGATGACATGAATAGGACACTAGAGCGGTTTTATAATGGGAATAAGAATCTGAACTTGCTATTGAATTCTTCAAAATCTTGCAGTGGTAAAACTGGTTTAGTTTTTTATTCCCATGCTCATGCTAAAGCACATCCACCTAAAATTGTAAAGTCATCAGGAAGTGGTTTGATTAAAACAGTTCCTAAACAAAAAGAAGTGGTTTTTCAAATCTGCAGGAGTATTGTCTCATTCGGTTTCAAATAAACATATTGTCTGCTCATCTAGACATGAACATAAAGTTAAATTTAATTGTACCTACTGTGGTAGAGATGGTCATGTCATAGATTTTTGTTATAGACTAGCTAAGCAACATAAAAAGGAAAGAATGATTGCTAGATCACATAACAACTGTGTAAAACCTGTTGCGTGTGCTGAACTGAATGTTAGGAATATGCAACCTGTTGTAATGAGTCAAAAACATGCAAAGTTTGCTCCCGGACCTACTATTTTTAGTGCTACTCATGTAACACCTCATAGGTCAGTAGTTGGGTACAAAAATCCTCAAACTTTGGCTCATAAACCTGCTGTTTATCTCAGCCTTTGCGTGTTACTTCTGTTGGACGTCGTGTGACTCAGTACTGGATTCCTAAATGCCTTTTGACTAACCCCAGTATTGAGTCATCGATGTATTGTACTTCTATGTAGGTTACACACTTGAGGAAGGAGAACATTTGGATTGTGGATTCAGGATGCTCATGCCACATGACCGGTAACAAAGAATGGTTCTCCTCCCTCTCTTTTGTGTCACATGTAGAAAATATTACTTTTGCCGGTAATTCTTCAACTACTATAATTGCTGAGGGTTCGATTACACACTTGAGGAAGGAGAACATTTGGATTGTGGATTCAGGATGCTCATGCCACATGACCGGTAACAAAGAATGGTTCTCCTCCCTCTCTTTTGTGTCACATGTAGAAAATGTTACTTTTGCCGGTAATTCTTCAACTACTATAATTGCTGAGGGTTCGATTAAAGTAAATAATCACTACACTTTAAAAGATGTGGCACTTGTTAAAAATTTGAAATACAACTTGCTTTCTGTTTCACAATTGCTAGATGAAAATCTGGAAATTATTTTCACTAAAAATTGTTACAAGGTTGCAGATAAAAATAGTGAGCTCATTTTTAATATGTCTCGGTTTGGAAGATTTTTTAAAGCTGATTTTGATATGTCATCCTCTAAGCATAGATGTCTAATTTCTAATGATTCAAAAGACTTATATTTTTGGCATCATAGACTTGGTCACGTAGGCTTTGATCATCTCACACGTGTTAGTGCTCTTGATCGCATATGTGGGCTGCCTAAGCTTAAAGGGGACAAAGACATTGTGTGCTCTTCTTGTAGACATGCTAAGATGGTTGCAGGTTCACATGCTCCTCTCACAATGACCATGACAACTGAACCGGGTCAACTTTTGCACCGTAGGACATTCACGTGTTCAATCCTTCGGAGCTAAATGGTATGTTCTTGTGATTGATGATGACTATTCTAGATACTCAAGGGTTTATTTTATGGCATCTAAGAATAAAACTTTTAGTCACTTTAGAACCTTATTTCTTAGATTATCAATTGATCACCCATGATCTTTAAAAGCAATTAGAAGTGATAACAGAACTGATTTTAAAAACCAATCGTTTGATCACTTTTGTGCTGAAAATGGAATAGATCATCAGTTTTCTTCACCATATGTACCTCAACAAAACGGTGTTGTAGAGAGAAATAACAGAACCTTAGTTGAGATGGCTAGGACTATGCTGGATGAATATCAAACTTCTAGAAAAATTTGTGCTGATGCAATTGCAACTGCTTGTTATGTCTCAAATCGTGTTTTCTTGCGTGCTAAGATAGGTAAAATACCATATGAACTTCGGTTTGGACATAGGCCTAGTGTCACACACTTTCAGGTCTTTGGTTGCAAATGCTTTGTTAAGAAACATGGTAATATTGATAAATTTGAACCTAGATCCGTTGATGGCATGTTTCTTGGTTACCCATCTCATACTAGAGGCTACCGTGTGCTTTTACATGACACTAACAAAATTGTGGAGACTTGTGAGGTTTCTTTTGATGAAGCTAGCCCAGTAACTAGCTCTAATATTGCAGGACGAAACCCATATCCGCAGGGGGAGAGTATCTTCATCGAAGAAGATGAAGAAGTGATGCTACTGCCCAAAAATTCATGGGCTAATGACATTGTTCCAGCTCCTGATTTTGATTCACAACCTGCACCGATGACCACCATTGCTGGTCCAGATCATCCTCAAGTAACAAGTTCTTCAATTTGTGATGAACATGAAGAAGAAGGAGCTTGTGAATTGTCTACTTCCCTCCAGGTCCTCAAAATTCATCCTCCATAACAAATGATTGGAAGCTTGCACGAACGAGTCACACGGTCTAGGTTTTGTGGTCCAAACTCTCACGCTCATTCTGCATTTGTTGCTTCTTTTAACTCAAAGATATATCACACGCACTCATTGATGAATCTTGGATTATTGCCATGCAAGAAGAGTTAGAAAATTTTGAAAGAAATAATGTTTGGAAACTTGTATCTCCACCTCAAGGTCACACTCTAATCGGAACTAAATGGGTGTTTAAAAATAAACAAAGTGAGGATGGGGTTGTGGTTAGGAATAAGGCTATGTTGGTTGCTCAAGGTTTCACACAAGTTGAAGGACTAGATTTTAATGAAACTTTTACTCCTGTTGCTACATTAGAAGCCATAAGAATTTTGTTAGCATTTGCTGCATCTAAAGGTTTCAAGTTATATCAAATGGATGTTAAAAGTGCTTTTCTTAATGGCTACATAGATGAGGAGGTTTATGTCAAGCAACCACCGGGTTTTGAAAATCCAAATTTTCCTAATCATGTTTACAAACTGTCTAAAGCCTTGTATGGTCTTAAACAAGCCCTTAGAACATGGTATAAAAATAGAAAGGGCAGCCCGGTGCATGTAGCTCCCGCTTATGATAGGTTAAAAACATTCTTACTTGAAAAGGGGTTTACCATGGGCAAGGTTGATAAAATTCTTTTTGTGCTTAAGCATGGCAATGACTCATTATTCGTTCAAGTGTATGTGGATGATATTATCTTTGGTTGTGCTTCTCGTGATCTTGTGTCCAAGTTTTCAGCTATGATGAGTTCAGAATTTGAGATGAGTATGATGGGAGAACTCACATACTTTTGGGGGCTGCAAATCAAGCAAACCAAGGAGGGTACTTTTGTGCATCAAACAAAGTATACAAGAGACCTTCTTAAGCGCTTCAACATGGACAAAAGCAAGTCTCTTCGGATACCAATAGGTACAGCAACGACACTTGAACTTGATGAAGATTGTGAACCCGTGTATCAAAAAGAATATAGAAGTATGATTGGATCACTTTGTACCTCACGGCATCAAGACCAGACTTGCAATTCAGCGTATTTCTTTGTGCACGATTTCAAGCTTCCCCACGTGCTTCACATCGTCAAGCCGTCAAAAGAATTCTCAGGTACTTACATTGAACTCAAGAAAAAAAAGGGCAGCCCGGTGCATGTAGCTCCCGCTTGCGCAGGGTCAATTTGGGATTTTTCTTCCTTCTTCCTCAACCGTTACTTTGAAAGCTTTTTCGGATGCTGATTTTGGGGGTTGTAGAATTGATAGGAAAAGTACTTCGGGTGCTTGTCATTTCCTTGGTAATTCACTTGTTGCTTGGTCCTCTAGAAAACAAAATTCAGTTGCAATCCACAGCCGAATCTGAATATGTAGCTGCTGCTAGCGCTTGTTCATAAATTCTTTGGATTGTTCAAACACTTAAGGACTATGGGGTTGATCTAGATAGTGTTCCACTATTTTGTGATAAAGCTAGTGCCATTTGCATTGCTAAAAACTCCGTGCAACATTCGAGAACAAAGCACATTGACATTAGGTATCACTTTCTCCTTATACAAGAGAGTATTACTCAAGTGGTGTGTGTTGAAGTGAGGGGTATGGGGTCCTATTTATACATGAGTTGTGGTCAGTTCCCGCAAGAATATGCGCATGAATCCACCAGAACCGACTTCAGGGAGCCACAGGGAGTCGACACGTGGAGGATGACCGAATATGGGGGGCTTACGAGGTGTGCTTTGTCCAGGTGGCTGTCAGGTGGGCCCTCAGGTGTTTACCGGGTGATACGCCGTTAAAATCCCTCGGATACTCCTTTAAGTAGGCCATTGAATCCATGGACTGCCACGTGTCATCCTTTGATTGGCCGCACCCATATTTGGCCTTCTAGTGGTATTGTTTTCCTGGCATGTTCTCGCATGAACCGGTCCTTAGATCTAAGGCAAGAAAACCACCATCCCATTCAGCAAAACCACGAACCAAGCTTGCCTTGATCTCCCCGATTCCATGCCCATTAATATCATCATGTTCTCAACATCTTTTAATCTTTATGAGTGCAGTAGCTAACAAGTTTATTTCAGTTTTCCCGAATCCCGTAAGTTATGCGATGCAAAAGAGAAAAACGACCATACCCGACTTGACAAGTTTCCCGGCGACAAGGGTGGCTAACAAAACTAGTCAACTCCTACTAAAGGGTTTCCCATCAAGTTTACACGAGCATGCAGTTTTTACAAGCAAAACAGTTTAAAATCATAGGTTCAATATTGTTAAGGGGCACTTGCCTTGCTCCCGTGGTTCGTGTTGCTCAAGCGTCTCAAAGTCTTGGTGCTGGAGCTCCTCGTAGACGGCCTCTTGAGCGTGTTCTTCTTCTCATGACCACGTAAATACAAATAATACAACAATCAATGTCATGCACAAACTTTACTCAAGATGCAATGATGTGGATGCATGCAAATCCTGTAGTGCATCCTATAGTGATCAGTTTGCATGTGTTCTTACAAGTTTTAGTAAGCTTTCATGGGGTTTTACGACTAATGATGCTGCTGGAAATAAGTTTGGACGTGGCTATGATTCTAACTCGAGTAGTAGATCAATTCCACCATCAAAACGTAAACGGAACGTGATCGACCTACGTGCAGTAGCTCCTGCTCGCGGGGGGGGGGGGGAACGGGGTTTGTAGTAATAGCAGCAACGTGGTAAGAGGGGTGACAGGGACATACCTCTCTTCTTCCTCCTCTCCTCCTTGCCGCTGGCCTTTTCCTTGCAATGGTAGCAGCTGGGGTTTTTCCTCGGGGAAGAATAGAGCTGCAGCTAGGGCAGAACGTTGGGGCCTTCTTCTCCAGCGACGGCGAGGCAGGGCAGAGCTTCGACGGCAGCCAAGGCACCTAGCCGGGCGGCGGCCAGGGCTTGGCAGCAAGAAGAAGGGTGGCGGCCAGGAATTTGGGCAGGGGTGGCGGCTAGGAGAGGGGAGGGGGTTTTATTTATAAGGGGGAAAATAGCCAAGGGGGCTAGGATTTCAGCAAATCTTTTCATCAAGGGCTGGGATTTAATTTGAGAAAAGGTGGGAGCTAGGGGCTGGGATTTAATTAATTATTTTCCATCAAGGGCTGAGATTAATTGGGGAAAAATAAAATCCCTAGGGTCTTGTTTGGATACAACTAAATACTCTCCATTTGAAGTGGATGAGGGGGATTAGAGTAAAAATTAGTTCATTTTCCGCTCCATTACACTCCAATCCACTCCATTTCTTATTACCCAAACAAGCCCTAGAGAGGAGAATAGTTGGTGCGGCTAGGGGTTTTCTCCCCCTAAGGGGGTGTGGCCAAGGGGGGGGAGAAAATCCCCAAAGTGGGGGAAATCCCTAGGGATTTTGGGGCTGGTCAAAATTGGGGAAAAATCCCCCAAATGTGGCAAAAATTCCCTAGGGGGGATTTTAGGGGGGAGGGGTGGAATTAGGGGAAAATTATGGGGGGTTTGGGAAAATTAAGGGGGAATTAGGGGGGAATAGGGGCGGCCAGGTTTTATTGTTATTATTATTTATTTTTATTTTTCATTTTATTTCCTTTTCTTTTCTATTTATTTTTATTATTTCCTATTTTTATTTCCTTTTATTTATTTGTTTGTTTCTATATTCCTTCCTTTTCTTCTTTTTAATGCTTCTCTACATGAAAATGGATGCAATGCATGGTGATGAATATGAGGGTGTTACAATGTTTTAGAGTGTGTCCTTGCACAAGATAATCCTCATTGATACGATTGCAAGCTATTGGAATATAAGTGATAGATGTATTTTCTAAAGCTCCCATTCTTATAGCGATATAGGTAACTAATGATGTGCACTCTATAGGACGAGTGGACTTAAAATTTCTTAACCATTCGTGAATCATAGCCTTTACAGGAGCAATTTTTATCTTTTTAACCATGGCAAAAAAGATCCTTAATTCATATTCTTGAACAATCCTAACATCACCTCTAGGGAACATAGTCATAGCCACCCATCTATGCATGAAGCGTGAAGTAGGATTTTTGAGATTGCTATTTCAAGGAGCCCTACATGCTACCACACTAGTTATTTCTTGCCAAAAGTTTTGTTTATTAAATTTAGGTATAGAGTCTAAATCTAGTAAACAACGCCTATAGAAGCCTAGGTGCTCACTTAATTCTTTTCATGAAAGAAAGTATTTTTTGAAAAAACCTAAAATAAATACCTCCATTTCCATGTGTAAGGGTGCATAGAAATTGAATAGTGAGGAGGCGTGAACCATCCTCATCAATTTAAGCAAAATTATCCCACCCTAATGCAAGCTAAAAGGTAAATAATTCGAACTCCATACCTATTTTGGAGAGTAGCTTGGGATCGTAGGCCTTCGTGTGAGAAAACTCATGATCTCGGATGAGGTTGTAGGATTGTTTCTTGACAACACATGACAAATCGAGGTCATCATCGTTGAGAAGCTGGGGTGTAGCATCACCTCCTTCCATCGAGATATCATCTTGCACATTTCTCCACCGTTAACTTGGTGTAGGCTCGGAGGAGATGTATGTGCTGGAGTCCTTCATCCGATGGCTTGAACTTGATGAAGCGCCCTCCTTCTTTCCAAACAATCTATTTATTCCTTTCTTCATGGCTGCACAATTGTGATGACAACAAAACAAAGCAAAACTCGAATAGGGTTACGTTATAGAAACCAAGATGAAACCTTCAACGAGTTGTCTTGCTTAGCTTAAGAGCAACTTGTAAATGCAATCAAAGCAAATATTTTAGGTTGTAAATGAGAGAAGTATTTCAATGAAAACCAAAAAACAACTTGAACAAAAATGTGAGAGTGTTGGAGAGATGAAAGTGGAGTGAAGTGTGAAGGAACACCCTCACCAGAGCAATAATTTATAGTGCTTCACTCCCCAACGATCACAAGAGAAAGGAATATAGCCGTTGGAGGAGGAAGGGCCAAAACAGCTCTCCCCCCAAGTCAGCCGAACTAGTAGATGGGCCCACCTGGTTCCCCTTTTGCATGTGGCTTTGAAATGGCTATATTTCCAGCCATTGCATGCAATGGCCACAAATCTTGCTCAGAAATTTGTTTTCCAAATAAAATGTTTCTCAAATCCAAGTTTTCAAAATAAAATGTTGGTTGAGACTATACAATTCTCAACATGAAATAAAAAGTGAAGACATACTGTGGGAAATTGCAAACTATGTTAGGAAAATCAAATTGTGATGGAAAAGAAAATATGAGAAAACTACCAAATAACCTATTGGCAAGGTCTCACCCAATTCTCTAAAGTCAGATGAGAGGGACTTTCCTCTGTATCGTTCAGCTCGATAGATTAGCATCTGGTCCCAGAGAAGAAGACATGGATGGCTTCTCTTGCTTCGTCCGTCATTCTCTTCTTGGCGGTTTTATGGACTTGGGCCGTTCAACCGGCCCTGGCCTTCCCGTCGGCTTGAATTGTCTTCTTGGCCATAGCGACGGTGTATCCTCATATAGTAATTTCCTCATTAATGCAATGAGGCTGTCCACTGGCAGGAGTGCCACTTTAACTTCTCCGATGTGTTTGACATTTGGGCCATACTTGATCATGATCATGGAGCATTGCTCCCTTCTTGGTTGAAAGTCAAACTTTTCTTCCTTGCCAATTATATGGAAGTGGATTTCTCTAGCTCCAACATCGATGTGATCATCCGCGGTGCTAAGGAATAGTAGCCCAAGAATGAGCGGCATTGCCTTCTCGACATCTATGTCGGGCACCACGAATCACGGGGATGTAGCAGTTTTGGATTCTCACCGAGACGTCTTCAGCAATTTCCGTAGGATACCGAACCGAAGAATTGGCGAGCTGGAGCTGCACCGGCATTGGTGATAATGTCGTGAAGATGATCTTGTCAAAAAACACCTTTGGCATGACACTCACACTTGCTCCAAGGTCGCAAATGGCCTTGTCAAAGTGTTGAGTCCCAACTGAACATGATATGATGGGACACCCTGGATCCTGTTTAGCCGCTTCCTTTCTTTGCTGAGGGTATGGTGGGTCACGAGTGATCTTACTCTCCTCATGGTCACCCAATTGACATGTTCTAGGGAAGCTTCGGGTTGGCTCGGAATATTCCCATTCTCCATTGATGGAACAACAGCTGCCAGTTGAGCTAGTCGAGTTTCCAACATCTTATTGAGGCTCAACTGGTTGTTGAAGGATGAGGATAATCCTTGTATCTTAGTCTTTATACTTTCTAGGGTCTTGTCATTAGCTGACATCTTCTTTGACGTAGCTTCATTGATCTTCAACTGGCTAACAGAAAGTTATTTTAAGTTGGGCTGATTTCCATTGTTGTCGTTGTTGTAGCCCCCTTGAAAGAAAGGGCGTGATTGGCCCCCACCCTTGAACTTCTGGACGGTAGCCATTGTTGTAGTTTCCATTGTTGCTCAAGATAAGGTATCCTCATGGGTTTCTGGGCAATAACTTCTCATATGACCCGTGTTGCCATCTTCTCAATCAATTCTTTGGCCTTGGGAACCATTAGCGAGAAGAAGGCACCTCCAGAAGCAGCACCCACATGATCACGAGATGATGGTGTCAACCCGTTATAGAAACTCTGAATGATGAGCCAATCATCCATCCCATGGTGAGGACAGACTAGGATGTATTACTGGATCCTTTCCCAAGCCTCGGGAATGGATTCCTTAGACTCTAGCTAGAAACTTGAAATTCTCCCACGTAAGGCATTAGTTTTGCCAAACGGGAAGAACTTCACGAGGAACGCCATAAAACACTTTTCCCATGTATCTACAACACTTCGGTTTGCATATAACCACTGCTTTGCTCTCCCAAGGAGTGAAAACAGAAACAATCTAAGACGAATGGCATCTTGAGTGACATCCTTAATCTTAAAAGTGCTGCAAATCTCTAGGGATTGTTGTAAATGGGTACCTGCGTCCTCATTGGCTTTCCCACAGAAGGGATTAGCCTGCACCATGGTAATAAGGCCCATCTTGATTTTGAAGTTTGCATCTCCCGTGATGACAGTGGGCCCAACAGGCATATTTTCAGTAGAGGGAGCCGAAAACTCATGAAGGGTCTTCTGAGCCATTTGCATGAAGCTTGATGGTGCGTAAATGATTTGTTGGCTTGCTGAAAGGATCACTTGAGGAGGAACGACACGAGGTCAAACTCTTCACAGAAGTGTACTATTTTGATTTAGGAAAATATGTGATGCAAATATGCCTATTGTTGCTCCCTACCATGCTCCAAAAAGGCCATATTTAGAGGTAGGATCAAAAGAGGCATTGCCTTGGTGAGAAAAAATCAACTTACAATTATGAGTGATTGAGAGTATCATTTGAGTAAACTTGAAAATTGAAAACCATTTGGAACTCACCAGAATTTAAGTGGAACTTAGAAATTAGGTGATGCATGCTTGATTTCATGTTCTATGTTTCAACCACCCAAGAAGAGGAGAACGCATACGCTCCATATTGACTAAGAAAAAGGGTGAGTACCATTGCCAATTTATTCAATACAAGGTAGAATATTTTTTGTTCACTTGATACTATAGAAAAGTAGAACATTGTACCAACTCCTGATCAACAACCTAAGTCTTGACCTTTGCTTGGGGACAAGCAAAGGATAAGCTTGGGGAGTTTTGTGTCGGTCGTTAAGTACCAATTTTGATAGTCAATATTACTCATATATGTGAAGGAATAAACATTTCTTGCGCGCATTTCCTTTACAAATAATGTAGTTCCACTTGTATCTAGAAAGAAATGTGCATGCACGGAAAATATGCAGAATTGAGGAGGAATTAGGGGAGAAATCCTAAAATATATAGTCCAGCCAATCAGGGGATGACACGTGGCAGTCCAAGGATCCAATGGCCCACCAACAGGAGTATCCAAGGGATTCCTATGGCGTATTACCTGGGAAACACCTGAGGGCCCACCTGGAGAAAGTACACCGACTTTGGGGCACCCCAGGGTCAGCCAAACCCCTTGTTCGGCCGACCTGGTTAGCCCCCAAACTCGGTCAGCCTCCACGTTTGGACACCCTATGGCTCCCTAAAGTCGGTTTTGGTGGATTCACGAGCATATTGTGGCGGGAACCGTCCTCAACTCAAGTGTAAATAGGACCCCATACCCCTCACTTCTCACACACACCACTTGAGTAATACTCACTTGTATACACATTCTATCCAAGCCCCTAATGGAGGTTAAGCTGTAGGAATGAGCCTCTAGTTCCCATATTGACTAAGGTAAAAGGGTAAGTACCATTGTCAATTTATTCAATACAAGGTAGAATATTTTGTTGTGCACTTGGTACTATTGAAAAGTAGAACATTGTAGCAACTCCTGATCAACAACTTAAGTTTTGATCTTTGCTACAGACGAGCAAAGGTTAAACTTGGGGGAGTTTGTTGACAGTCGTTAAGTACCAATTTTGACTGTAAATATAACTCAATTATGTGAAGGGATGAACATTTATTGCACACATTATCCTTACTAATAACGTAGTTCCACTTGTGCATGGAAAAAAATGTGCATGCAGGGAATATATGAAGAATTAAAGAGGATTAAGGGAAGCAATCCTAAATTATACACTTCCAACCAATCAGAGGATGACATGTGGCATTCCATGGATCAAATGGGCCACTTACAGAACTATCCGAGGAAATCCAACAGCGTATCACCCGGTAAACACCTGAGGGTCCACTTGTAAGCCACTCGGAGGAAACACACCAATGTTAGGGCAACCCTAGGCTCGGCCGAACCAGCGGTTTGGCCGACATAGTCCTGCCCCCAAACTAGGTCATCTTCCACGTGTCGACTCCTTGTGGCTCCCTGAAGTCGGTTATGGTTGATTCACGTGCATATTCTGGCGGGAACCGACCTCAACTCATGTATAAATAGGACCTCACACTACTAAAAGAATTTTCACATGCGCCTCTTATTTTTTGTACAGGCGGTCCGTTTAAAAAAATGCATGTGATGTCCAATGAATAAAAAACCGCCTATGATAATTAAGTATCACAGGCGGGCTTAGATACAGACCGCCTATTAAAACATCAAGATTTTCACAGGCGGGCTTAGATACAGACCACCTCTGAAAATGGACAATGTCTCAGGTGGTTTTGGTTAAAGAACCGTCTGTGAAAATAGGCTTGTCAAATAGGCGGTTGTTATAGAAAACCGCCAGTGACAATGGATAATATCTAAGGTAGTTTTTCTTCATGGACCGTCTGTGAAGATGCACTTGTTTTCACAAGCTTTCATTGTTTGGAACTGCCTGCAGTATCGTAGTTATCACATGCAGTTCCTTATATCGACCGCCTGTGAAAAAAGTGTATATATAGCCTTCAAGGGTTCTGTACGAGCACGGCTGAGCTAGCTACAGCCGCGGCGGACTATATTTTCCCAAATTGTGGGGGGGGGGGGGGTTGTTTCCAAATATTTTTAGAGGTATGTCTCCTTATTGTTATTCTATGCTTTTGCTTTGTTTTCCCCTTATTTTTAATGTGATTTATGGCCACAAATTTGTAATTTACATTCTGTACCAATTTTTTTGTTTTTATAGATCTCAACAAGGATAAGAGTTAAATTAGAGTTTATATCAAGGATTTGTCTCTCCGTAAGGTAAGCCTATGATCTTGCTTTGTTTTCTCTCCTTTGGGTGTAATTTGAGGTCTTAATTTTTTAATTCAGGTTTGCATGAATTTTTAAGGATTTAGAAGATCTGGAATTAGGATTAAGCTAAATTAGAATATTTTCAAAGATTTATGTCTCCGAAAAGTATGTATTGCTACATTGTATATATCCTATATTTTCAAATTTTTATTTATGCTACATTGTATATATCCTACATTTTTAAATTTTATTTATGCTACAGTGTATATATCCTACATTGTACAGTTTGACGTAGAAGATGGACCGAGCGTGAATGTACAATATGTTAGGACCTGATCCTACGTACATTCAAAATGTTGCAAGCATTATTGAAGCGTCCAAGAGACATGCGAAGATGTAAAAGATAGATGATATATTATGTCCTTGTATTGACTGCGAAAACAAGATTGCTTGGACAGATACTGTAGTAATCCAATCACACTTGGTGAAAAGAGGTTTTAAGAAAAATTACACAATATGGACAGAGCATGGTGAGTTAGATACACGTGAAATGGATAATGATGGCGAGAAAGGTGTCAGATATTCGGACAGGGAAAATGCTCATATCGATTATGGTCGTGACAATCATGATGATGACAACAATGATGAGTTTGATTGTGAGGAGATGTTGCGTCATATGGAACCACATGTGCTGATTTCTATGGGAAAAGGTAAAGGTTTAAGTAAAATAGAGACATTATAGAGTGCGTCAAATGAGCTTTTATATGATGAATCAAAGGGTTGTGATAAAAAGTTTACTACATTGCGTGCAATTCTAGAACTACAAAAGTTGAAGGCTACCCACGGATGGTTCAATTGTAGTTTCACTAATCTTTTAAATCTTTTGGTAGAAATTCTTCCAAATCCCAATAAACTACCTAGAAGCACTTATAAAGCGAAGAAGCTTCTATGTCCGATGTCGCTAGGTGTGATAAAAATACACGCTTGTCCGAACCATGTATTCTATTTAGTAAAGAGTATGAGCTCGCAACGAGATGCCTGATCTACGGTGTCAGTAGATACAAGAAGGACTACAATCACCAGTATGTTACCAACATGAATAATACTACGAAAATAAGAAGAGTTCTATTGGCCCAGATGATGATACTTATGACGATGCAGACGGGAAAAATAAGAGAAAGATTACTGCCTTGGTGATGTGTACTTTCTAATGATTGATCACTTGAAGTGTTTGTTCTCAAATCCTAGGGAGGCCGAACTTATGCGTTGGCATTCTAAGCAGTGCACGAAGAATGACAAACAGATCTGACAGCCTAGTGATGCAACACAATGAAAAAAATTTGTTATTCAGTATCCAGACTTTGCAAAGGAAATCAGAAATGTAAAGTTTGCTTTGGGTACAGATGGAATGAATCTGTTTGGTGAAAAAAGAAGCATGCACAGCACATGGCATGTGGTCTTAACGATGTACAACCTACCGACTTAGTTGTGTCACAAGAGAAAGTACATTTTGTTATCTATTATTATACAAGGTCTGAAACAAGCTGGCGCCGAAATTGATGTGTTCCCGGAACCTCTAATGGAGGATATGGCGATGCTGTGGAATGAAGGGGTACGTACATGGGACGAGTGCAAGCGAGAGTATTTCATGCTAAGAGCAATACCGTCCATGATTATCCCGGACTCTTTACATTATCAGGACAAACGAAAGGGAAGAAAGGTTGTGTAAGGTGTGTGGACGGAACTGGTTTTCTATACCTTACTTCATCCATAAAGTTGGCGTACATGAGACACCGGCAGTTCTTGACAGATACACACAAGTACCGGAAGATGAAAACACAATTTAATAACAAAACCGAAAAAGGTACTGCACCAAAACCTTATAGTGAAAAACTCATGTTCAAAATGATCAAGAACATTCAGGTTTTTTTTCGATAAGGGAAAAAAATAAAGGTACAAAGAGAAAGAAAACACACCTTCGGCTGACACAACAGACACAACTTTCAAGAAACAATCAATTTTTTTCAAGTATCTTCCGTACTAGAAGGACCTAGAAATTTGTCACAGTATTAATTTGATGCACGTTACAAAGAATGTATTTGACAGCATAAGACATGGCGAGAAAGACAAAGGACGGACTAAAATCACGTATGGACCTAGTAAATCTTGACATCAGACCAGAGCTTCACCCAATAGAAAAAGGCAATGGGAAGCATTACCTTCCACCAGCTAGCTACAACTTGACACTATAAAAAAGCAATTTGTGAATACTTGCTTGGGGTCAAAGTGCCCACGGATTTCTCATCAAATATCAGCAAACTAGTCTCAATAAAAGACTTGTCTCTATTTGGCTACAATTCTCACGACAGTCATATAATGATGACAGTGTTCCTCGCCAGTAATAAGGGCATCAAACCAGTTCATATAAAAGTTGTGATCACATGTTTGTGTCATTTATTCGATGCAGTATCGCAAAGGGTGATATCTTGTGAAGACTTAGACTATCTGAAAACGTACATCATCGAGACTATGTGAAGGCTTGAGATGTGTTTCCCACCATCCTTTTTTGATATGCATGTACACCTAATCATACATCTTGTGGAGCAGATTAAAGCATTGGGGCCACTATATTGACATCATATGTTTCCATTGGACCGATATTTAGCAGTATTAAAGGGTTATGTGTGGAATCGTGCTCACCCAGAGGGTTCAATTATGGAAGGCTACACCACGGAAGAAGTGACTGAGGGTTGCGTTGATTACATCAGAAATGGAAAACAGATGGGTGTGCCTATACCAGTACTTGAGGGTATACTACATTGGAGAGAAAAAGTGAGTAGAAAAACATTCATCATTCAGAATTACAAATTAGTACATTGTGCATATTTTGGTGTACTACAACAGCTCGCGATAGCTGAGCAGTACATCGAGGAACATCGAATTGAGCTTCGTAGAGAAAACCAAGGCCGTGGATAGGAGTGGATCATGAGAGAGCACAGAAGTCATTCGGACAAAAATATACCATACGAAGACTCTATAAAATAGGCAACAATGAAGAATTTAACTTCTGGCCCATTCGCTTTGTTGACATCATGGCAAGCATATGACATCAATGGGTACAAAGTTTGTACTAAGGCAAAAGACAGTAAGAGTGTTGAACAAAATAGTGGAATTCGTATAGAGGCTTATGATCCACTAGGGCAGAAGACCACATACTTCAGGTTCATAGAGGAAATATGAGAACTCGATTATGGAGAAAGAATGCAAATACCCGTGCTTAAGTTCCAATGGGTCAAACACCCTGACGGTGTGAAAGTGGGCAACTACGGGCTCACCTTGGTAGACTTAAAGAAAATAGCTATAAAGATGACCCATGTGTCATCGCCGATTGCATTGCACAAGTTTCTTATGTACAAGATCTAGGAACTGAGAAGATCCACGTAATTGTTTCTAGGAAGCATAATATCGTTGGAGTTGAGAATGTGAGCGATAATGAAGAGGAATATAATCAATATGAAAAGATATCCCTCTTCACCAGTCCAGAAAACATCAAGCTCGAAAAAAAATAAAAAGGATTTGAAACCCTACATGTGAGAAGATGTCAAAACGGGAAAAATTGTATGAAATAAATTTGACAAATCTTGTATAGATTTTTAATATTGAACGCTGTGTAAAAAAGCAGTGTAATATTTAATGGCTTATATTTTCATACTCTTTTTCTTTCTTTAGATTTGTTTTCATATGTATGAAACCTTGTTATATGCAATAAGGAATTGTTTACCATCCTAAGTTCATGTCAACTTATGTCATAATTGTGATTTTAAAAAATTGGGCAACAGCAGAGGCACCTAGGCCCAACATAGCCACCAGTGCGCTAAGCACTGCAGCACTACAGCGAAACAGGCCCATGGGAGAATAGAGAGTACTAGAGAATCGAGTGGTGACAGTCTAAATGAGTTCGGTGCAAACAGAGGCATCCAAGCTTATAAGATGGATGAGGGCGAGTTACGAACACGAGGTGGGACTAAATCCCACCTCCAATATCAAAGGCGGTTATTTTAAGAAACTGCCTGTGAAAACTACACTTCATAGGAGGTGATTATTATGGACCGCCTGTAAAAACAACACTTCATAGGCGGTAATTATTATGGGCCGCCTGTGAAGATGTCTGCCCCAGCTTTGGAACTTTTGTCTCTCATCGGAATGTTGAGGGCGTTCTACCCGACTTTTAAGGCAAGGCGCACTACCCCTTTGAACATAAATTCCTTCCTATCAAATTCAAATATTTGAACTGAAGTTAAAATTATTCCCTACTATGTATAATTGTGATTTTAAAAAATTTGGTCAACAGCAGGGGCAGCCACGCCCAAGAGAGCAGCGAGTTCAAATTTTGTAACACCCCAAAACCTGCTAAAGAGGGGAATTTAAAAAATTTTGGACGTGTTGCATGTGGTGTAGCAATTCAAATGCAAACTGGAATTTAGATTTGAATCAAACCAGAAAAAGGAAAAGGAAAAAGAAAAAGAAAAAGGAAAAAAAACCGGCCAGTGGGCTGAAACCCACCCAGCCGGCATAAAACCTGCGCGCGCCCCCTCCCTCTCCCCCTCTCTCTGACGCGCGGGGCCCGCATGTCATCCCTTTCCCCGCGCGCCCCAACCGCTCCGACTCTCTCTCGCGCTCGATCACAACCGCCCTCCCGAACCCCGCGCTCCCAGCCCCGATTCTCGGTCCCGGGCACCCTAGCGCGATCTCAACAGACCCCGCCGCCCTCCCTCGCCATTTAAACGCCGAAAATCAGCCCCTTTCTCCCCGATCGGCCACACCCGACGCGAGGTGAGAACCGCCGCCGCTGCTGCCCTTTTTCCAGCTCCCTCTTCCGTTTTCCCCGCGCTATCGTGCTTGCAGTGCTTGACCGCCCCCAGAGAAGCTCATCGCCGAAGAAAATCCGAGGAGGAACGACCCCATTGCTCCCCCACCGAAGCTCACCTTCGGTCGCCGCTCCTCGCCGCCGTTAAGCTCTCCCGACCCCCTTCAGATCCAATAAAACTGCACTGGTGAGCTCTCCTTCCTCCCCTCTGCCGTTTGCTACCAAAAAGGACGGATGTTAGCGTCTGTAGATGAAGTTCCGAAGCTGCGCCGGCGAGATCACCGCCCCCGCCTCCGCGCGCGCGGGCTGGCTCCGGCCAGGGCGACGTGGCCCCTTGTGGGCCGTCTATTTTAAATCGCACGGCAGAAATTAAATCGTCGCATACCCCTTCGGCGATCTAATCTGAGCCGTCTGTTTTAAATCCAACGGTCCACGTCAGCCCCGCGTTATAAAGGCTGGGAATCTTACGCGCTACCCCCTGGGGATCTCGGAAAACACGAGCTAGCCCTGGAAACTTCTGATCTAGCCCCTGGACCTTCAGAAATTCATGTAAATTCATTTAAAATCAGTTTTAGCCCCTGGACTTAATAAGAATTAGGAAGACCTCCCTGTTTTGCACACTTAGACCCCTCAAAAGTTAGAAATTGGGAATGGGGCCCCACAGTAGGGTGGATTTGCACATCAGCCCCTGAGGGTTATTAAATTCAGAAAATTGAATATGTGAATAGGATTTAAAATTCAAACATAGATATATGATCAGTTTAAATATTCTAACCCTATGGAAAATTTGTAGAAACAATCTAAGATCTGAGTTTAGAGGGTAAATAAACTTCTAAACTCAATAAGATTACTGTTTTGTAATTTATATCTGAAATATGCCCTTTAGGCATAAAACAAGTTTAAACTGTGGGAAAGTGAGTCTAAATAACCAAAAAGGGATAGGAAAAATTTATGAAGGTTCTGTTTGGTAAATTGGAACAGAAGAAATTTTTGTAGGAATTTAGGTTGCTGTTTATTGGTGGAAATTCATTTCTAGACTAGAAAATAATTCTGAAAATGGGTAAAAATAACTCTAAATTGGTTTCCATCAGAGAGGAGGTTCAAAAATATTTTATTTAACATTTTAGATCAGAACCTATTCTGTTTATATGATATGTCTTACTATTTTAATATTAAAGTTTACTTTTAGGCATAGAAAATAAATCTGAAAATATAGGAAAATAAGTATGCATAATTAGAAAATGATAAATGAGGTCTCCAAATCCAAAAACTTCAATTTAGGATTTTGTAGAAGATCTGAAAATCTATTTGGAGTAGGAAATTATCTTTCATGCAAACTTTGTGGCTAGGGAGTGTATAAATTAAATATAGAGGATTTGTTCAAATTTGAAATTAATATATAGTGTGCAAATAGAAATCTGAATATAAAAGTTAGAAATAATATATATATATATATATCTATATGTTTAAAAGTGTATGTAGGGCTAAAATCAACACATCTAGGGTAACCACAACACCTAAACATGTGAATGACTTTAATATGTATGTATGTGTGGTTTGCATGAGTGAAAGTGTGGACTATGGCTTATGGATTGTTGTTTTCTTTTGCTATGTGTATTGGCATGAATAGAACCTGCCCCAGAGCAAGTTTTCACCTTCCAAGACCAAGACTTTCCATTCCCAGAGCAGCAGGAAGAAGGCAAGTGTCCTTGACCACTTTGATCCTGTACTAGGATGTGTAGTTAGAATTTAATTGCATTGTCAAAGTTGGAATATGATGCCCAAGCTAGGAAGTTTCCTTAGATTTAGATTATCTTACTTCCTTGTAGCCTAGGTTGGGATTTATTTTATTATGTCATTCATTCATATTACTTATGCTTAGCCATGCTTAGAATGGGATAAGTGGGATATGAGATCATCAACTTATTTACTTTACTCTTGAATGAGATATTATGAGTTATGTAGAGGTAGGGATCGAGGCAAGTTGGATGATTTGGTTGGTGCTGTGTGCACGAGACTCGGGTTTGTGTTTAGTGCTTGCCTGGATCCTAAGGACCGGTTCATGGAGCATGTAACATGGCTTTACCGTGCCAACCACATGCTGAGATGGGGCAGCTTGGCCAATTAATTAGGTGTATCTCCGGCGTAGTATGGGTGTTTGGATGGTGTGGGGAATAGGTGTTAGCTGGACTACCATATGAACCGCAAGGCTCAAGAGGGGGCCACTGCAGCGGGGTTGGAGCCTCTTGTATGCTGTTAGGGGTGAAACCTCAGTGGGACCACGCTCGTCGGGAAACCCTTTGTAAAGGCCTCGTAGTGATCTCCTGGCTACACACCTGCGAAGTGTGATTGTGGTTCGCGGCCACTGGCATAATGGAGGTTCTTTTAGTCCACCCGGCAAAGGGGGATGAAATCACTACATGTGGGTACAGTGGTGCAAACTCTGCAGAGTCAAAACTGTCATGAAAGCCGTGCTCACGGTCAAGAGCGGCTTGGACTTATTCATGATTAGAGGATGATGAATTGGGAAGTCGAGGATGTTAAGCGGGAAGCTTAACATTGGAGATGAGATTATGGTTACTTAATGTTGATGATGGGTTGAGGGATTGGACCATCTCACCTGTGTAGTAATGTAGGTGCTTAATAATCTAAGGTGATAGGTATTAATTGCGTAGTGCTTTAACCATGAGTTCAACCTCTCCTTGCTCTAGCCATGCATGACATTATGTTCCCACACTTGCTGAGTACCAACGGTACTCAAACTTGCTTTTTTGTTGGTTTAAATTTCTGCTCAGATCAAGGGGATGATGTGGTGTTCAATGACCAAGACTTTGGACCCGAAGAGGGTTTCTAGGTTCACGGTGTCCCCCAGGCAACGCCTGTGACGGAGCCCACAAGATTTATATTCCGCTGCTGCTTTATTTACATGTTATGAACATATTATCGTCCACCGAGACATGCTATGTAAGACTTATTTATATTTGAACACTTGGCTTGTAATAAATGATGCTTCACTATCTGCCATCACATGTATGAGAGAAAGATCCTGGCATACATGTGATATTCATTCGGTTGTTCTTTGGGACAAACCGGGTGTGACAAATTTGAACGAATTCATTAAATGTATCATTGTGATTTTAAAATTTTGGTCAACAGCAGAGGCAGCCAGGTACAAGAGAGCCACGAGTTCAAATATGAATGGAATTCCATAAATGTATCATTGTGATTTAAAAAAGTTTGGGCAACAGCAGTGGCAGCCAGGTCCAACAGAGCCGCGATTGCGCAAAGCACTGCAAGCAGGCAAGTCAGGCCCAGCACACAACAGCACCACAGGCCCATTGGTGGTCCGAGAGTACTGGCGTATATCAGTGAGAGTTCAATTGAGTTTGAGACAACAGAGGCATTTGAGCTTATAATATGGACGTGGGCAAGATAGTTACACGAGGTAGGACTAAATCCCAGTTTTACAAGCAGTTCTTATTCTACACCTCCTGTGAAAATAGAACTTCACAGGTGACAGTTTTTAAGGACTGCCTGTGAAGATGTTGGTACATGCGCAATAGCTTGGTCTTTTCACAGGCGGTCCTTTTTTAAAACTGCCTGTGAAATATTACTTTCACAACCGGTTGTTCTAACAGCCGCCTATGAAGCTACCTTTCACAGGTGTTTTTCTTACAGTCGCATGTGAAAAATTTTCATACAACACACCCAGAATAGAAAAATCAACTTTGTCCATATATATAGCAGAACACACAGAACAGGATAATTAATATTTGTTAATACAGTATAACACACAGAACATTATAATTAACTTTTCTGAAAACACTCCAATTATAAAGTTTAGACAAAATATAGAACATGTGAATCAACCATAGTTTTTGACATGTAGCATAGTTCAAAAGATAGTACAACAACAAACAACAACAACATAGTGATATTGAAAAATTTTCGTCCTAAATAACTAAACGATATGCCTTCTTTCAGATGTTATTTTCTTCAACTTCGATGACCTATCCCCATCTTATTTCTCCTTAGGTTGAGTCGGACGACGCTCCATCGTCTTCAGACTTAACTTCCACTGGTATTTCATGAAGAACATCATTAGCATTATAACAATATCATTTAAATCAGAGAAATTAAAATTAAAGTCATGTCAGAGAAATACCTTCAGTATGTTTACGCTTGGCAAACTTGCCCATGCTATCCCATGTCCACTTCTGTGTTGTCTTGTCCGTTTGAATTAAGGTTGCCTTGTGGCTCTTTGATCGTGATACCTGTTTGTTTAGTCTTGGATCTAGTGAGGATACGACGAGCCTTGCTAGAATCACAATGAGGCAATTGTTTGTATGAAGAAGGCAGTGTTAAAGATTTAACCCTAATAGTCCGGACTTATGATTCTTTTATGATAAGCTGCACTTTAAAAGAGACCTGATCCTAATCTTTAAACTGAACTTTTTCAGTATGCAACCATTTATCTAAACAAGCTGTAATCATCAAAGGCAGACAAGAGACACGAGGAGCTCGGAAGTCTGAAGGAGGCAAGTATGGAGGAGAGACTGGTGCAACTTCTTTCTCTTTTCCTTTTGAAACATGCTCTGTCACAGGGGGTTCAGAGATAAGAACATGACCAATATTTTCCTGGGTACCAATATTTTCCCTCTGTTGCATTGGTGATGATATGTGTGAAGGTCCCACATGCACACTCTGTTCTCGGATGGTATTTTCCCTTTGTTGCACTGGTCCTGAGACTATCGGACCAACCAAAGGATGGGGATTACCATTGTGAGAAGGAGGATTGATCTCATCAACCGCAGCAACATCAGCAAAACTAGAAGTGAGGGGATAAATTAGAATCATCCAAAAACGGCATTCCCCTCCACACTCCATCCCGAACATTATCACAATGCTATGAGGGATCTCCAAGATATTCTCAACCATAACAAATGCTAAAACTCGAGCCAGAAAAGTATCATTCTTATGCCAGTACAACAATTGTCCGAAGGTTGAAAAAACTTGTTTGATGTGCATATCATTCCTTAAATCTAAAGGAAAGCTGATAAATAAAACCCATACTTTCTTAGTAAAGATGGCACGCCTGAAGTTCAAGGGAATTTCATCATGCTTAACAAATTGGAAAAGGTGATTTCCAACTTGGTGAGGGTTTATCGCAATCATGGCATCTTGTACTTTAAACAAAAAACCAATTCCAAAAGGACGAGAAACGAAGTTTATGACTTCTAGATGCAATGTTATCTGTAGGAACTAATCAATATCATCCAAAAGACCACTTTTTGTTCAGGAGATAGTGCCTCTTCTGTGACGGTAATGACCATTTGTTCATTGCACCGAGTGATATCTCCTGACAGAAAGCAAGAACAACGGGCAACGCTATGAACTCCTCCATCTTCAATAGTCATTAGAGGCGGGATGAAACCGGTGGGTCGAGAGAAAAGTTGGCCATTGGGAAGAACACGCAGGAGCAGGGGTAGTCTTGGTTCTGATTAAGGGAGTTACTGAATTGTGAGCACGATCGATAAAGCCCTATGGAGAGGAAGTTATAAGGGTATCCAATGAACGCGGCGATTGAGCCGGGAAGCGATTTGTCCCATATACTTCACAGGGGGCCATAAGTTAACCGCTTGCGATAACAAATCTTCACAGGCAGTTATTATTAAGGGTCGGCGAAATTGATATTGGACTAAAATATTTGAATTTTGTAGGAGAGAATTTATCTTCAGAGGCGGTGGTACTTAACGGCCGACTGTAAAGAAAAGAATTTATATTCAGAGACTCTCCAATTTCCATACAATCAAATCCAATTATCTTGGCTTGAATTTGTAAAATTAAATTTTTGTAGAATGTTATTTCAATATGTATCTGGTTTAAATTCAAATTAATAAAATTCAGTAAACGTTCATTTAACACTGAAATATATTATTTTTCTACATAACACCGAAGTATAGTATACTTGAGGTTTAATCTTATATACCTTCTCTTCTATCTCTTGTGTTTGTAATGTTTGGACATTTGGAAGTAAGCAAATAACAGTAAAGAAATAACTTTGAGTCTCCTATTGAAATTTTAATTCTTGATTAATCTGGATCAAATTCAAATTAATTAAATTCAACAAAACAAGTGGGCATGTGTTTTGATTGTTGTTTTCATAACCTTATGTGATTTTATCGCTATTTTGCATAAACACATATTGATAAGTGACTATATTACAATATAGGTAAAATCATAAACATGGATTAAAAGTGGAGGTAAAATCACAAGGTACCCGAGTTGGGACTAAATCTGAGTTTCACAAGCGGATCTTAATTTGCCTCTAAAAAACTGCCTGTGAAGATAAATTCCCTTCTATCCAATTCAAATATTTTACAACTTCACAGGCGCCTCTAGAAACAACCGCCTGTGAAGATAAGATCCCACCTGTCCAATTCAAATATTTTGTCAACTTCAAAGGCGGCTACCATTATGCCCGCTTGTGAAAATAATTTAACAATTTTTTTTACTATTGTTCTCTTGTATATGTTTTGTTTTTATAAACTTTTTCATGCATTATTATAACCAAATAACCAATTCAAGTTTTGGAAAGAAAAGGCGAGGTGGCGTACCAACTAGAGTTACCGGTTCATCTATCGGATGTACACGATGTATTCCATGTGTCACAACTCAAGAAATGTCTGAGGACGCCTGAAGAGGTGTTACCCATGAATGAAGTGGATGTAGCTGAGGATTTGTCTTATGCCGAGCAACCATACAAGATTTTGGAGACGATGGAACGCCTCACCAGAAACAAGAGAATCCGGATGTGCAAGGTGCAGTGGAAGCATCACTCAGAAGAGGAAGCCACCTGGGAACGGGAAGATGAGCTCAAAGCACAATTTCCGGAATTGTTTTCTTAGAAACACCAATCTCGAGGACGAGATTTCTTTTAAGGGGGGTAGAGCTGTAACACCCCAAATTTTGATTCAAAACCCTAAACCATGTTCAGAGGGGAATTTAAAAATTTTTGGACGTGTTGCATGTTTTGCAAAAAATTCAAATTCAAACTGGAATTCAAATTAGACTCAAAACAGAAAAGAAATGGAAAAAGAAAAAGAGAAAACGGGAAAAAACCGGCCAGTGGGCCGAAACCCGCCAGCCGGCCCAATTTCCCCCGCGCCAGCCCGCAGCCGCGCGCCCGCGCTATCCCTCACAGACAGGTGGGACCCACCTGTCATCCCTAACCCCGCGACCCCGGACTCTCCCGCGCGCGCGCGATCTTAACCGATCGGAATACCGCGTCCCTCAGCCCGAATTCCGGTCCCAGAGGAATCAAACTCGATCACAACTGACCCACCGCCCTTCCCCGGCTATAAAAACCCCAGCCCCGATCGGTTTTTCCCACGCGATCGCCGATTTTTACTCCGGTGAGCACCGAGACTTCGCCGGTGAATTCTGGCCGATCTAAGCTTGGAAACTCTGATCTAACTCGCTGGTCTTGATCCACCGCCTCCGGGGAGCTTTGCAGGTGCAGAAAACTCGGAGAATTACGGTGTAAACACAGCGCCGACGAGCTTCGCCGTGGTTTTGCCTCGGACCTCGCCGCCGATCACTTTCCAGGACCTCCGAGCTCGAGAAAACCCCCGAGGTGAGATCCCTGACCTCCCCTCTACCGATCTATGCCATAAGATCACAGTTCTAGGCAGAATTCTCGAGGATCCGAAACTTTCCGGCGAGATCGCCGCTTCCCGCCGCCGTGCGCCGCCGGCAGCGCCGCCCGCGCTCGATCAGAGCGACGTGGCCGCTTGTGCGCCGTTTATTTTAAATCGCACGGTACGGTTTAAATCCCCGCGTACCGGTTCGATGTTATAATCTCAGCCGTCGGTTTAAAATCGGACGGTCCACGTCAGCCCCGCATTATAAAGACTGGAATTCTTACGTGCTACCCCCTGGGGTTCTCGGGAAATAAGAGCTAGCCCCGGAAACTTCTGATCTAGCCCCTGGAACTCCAGAAAATCATGTAAATTCATTTAAAAATCAGTTTTAGCCCCTGGACTTAATAAAAATTAGGAAAAACACCTCTGATAAGTGTAGCTAGACCCCTAGAAATTATGAAAATAATATTATAGACCCTGTAATGGGGTGAGTTCATTATTTTAACCCTGTTTAGTAATTAATTTAGAAAATTGAATATGTAACTAGTGTTTAAAAATTAAAAAGTGGGACAAACATAAATGTCAAAATTAATTAAAAACTTTCCCAGTACTTAGAAAACTTTGGAGTGAGATAAAAATATATTTTTGAGCTGAAATGAATCTGTTTCATTTATTATTCACATTTGTTAGTATAGGGACACATTTTTAAGTAAAGAATAGTTATAGAAAAATAGGGAAAATAATTATGAAATAGTTTACATCAGAGGCCAAGGTTAAAATATGTTATTAAATTATTTAGGACCAGGACCTATACTGTTTAGATGATGTGTGTTACTAATTTCATAATAATATACACAATTATGCATAGGAATATAAATCTGAGAATATAGCAACTAGTAAATGATAAATGGAGTTTTTAAAAATCCAAAGAGTTCAGTTTAGGGTTGGTAGAAATTATGAAGGCACATATGAGGAAGAAAAATACTTTTCCTACATACACTTGGTAGTGAAAAGGTGTAGTAGTTGAATATAAGAAATTTATTAGAAACCCATATAAATAGTATGTAAGTATAAATATGGACATAAAAGTAGGAATCATATACACATGGTTAAAAGTGCATGCAAGCCACAACTCAACACACATAAAGTAACCACAACACATATAATGGTAAAGAACTTTTATAAATGTGAATGTGTGGTTTGTATGAAGTAAGAAGTGTGAACTATGTCTTATGATTGTTGTTTTTCTTTTGCTATGTGTGATGGTATGAAGTAGAACCTGTTCAAGAGCAAGTTATCCCTTTCCAAGACCAGGACTACCCATTTCAAGAGCAGCAAGAAGGAGGCAAGTGTCCTTGACCACTTTGATCCTATGCTAGGATGTGTAGATAGAATTATTTGCATTGTCAAGTTAAATATGAAACCCATGCTAGGAAGTTTCCTTAGAATTGCATTACCTTGTTTCCTTGTAGCTTGGGTTGGGATTTATTTTGTCATGTCATTTATTTACATGCATATGCTTAGCCATGCTTAGAATGGGGTATTTGGGATATGAGATCATCAGTTTATTTTACCATACTCTTGAATGAGACATTGTGAGTTATGTAGAGGTAGGGATCAAGGAAAGTTGGATGTTTTGGTTGTGTGCTGGGTGCACGAGACTTGGGTTTGTGTTTAGTACTTGCCTGGATCCTAAGGACCGGTTCATGGAGCATGTAACCCGGCTTTACAGTGCCAACCACATGCTGAGATGGGGCAGCTTGGCCAATTAATTAGGTGTATCCCCGGCGTAGTATGGGTGTGTTGGATGGTGCGGGGAGTAGGTGTCAGTTGGACTACCATATGAACCGCAAGGCTCAAGAGGGGGCCACTGCAGCGGGGTTGGAGCCTCTTGTATGCTGTTAGGGGTGAAACCTCAGTGGGCCCACGCTCGTCGGGAATCCCTTTGTAAAGGCTTTGTAGTGATCTCCTGGCTGCACACCTGGGAAGTGTGAATGTGGATCGTAGCCACTGGCATAATGGAAGTTCTTTTAGTCCACCCGGCAACGGGGGATGAAATCACTACATGTGGGTACAGTGGTACAAACACTGCAGAGTCAAAACTGTCTTGACAGCCGTGCTCACGGTTAAGAGCGGCTTGAACTTATTCATGATTAGAGGATTGATGGTTTTGGAAGTTAAGCGGGGAGCTTAACATTGGAAATGATGTTATGGTTATTGGATTATGATGATGGGATGGAAGATTTGGACCATTTCACCTGTGTAGTAATGTAGGTGCTTAATAAGCTAAGGTGATAGGTATTAATTGCGTAGTGCTTTTACCATGAGTTCAACCTCTCCTTGTTCTAGCCATGCATGATATAATTTTCCCACACTTGCTGAGTACCATTGGTACTCAACCTTGCATATTTGTTGGTTTATATTGCTGCTCAGGTCAAGATAATGAGGTGGTGTATAATGACCAAGATTTTGGCCCCGAGGAAGGTTTTTAGGTTCATGAAGATCCCGGGCAACGCCTGTGATGGAGCCCTAAAGAATAATATTCCGCTGCTAGTTTATTTACTTGTGATGAACGTACTATTGTCCATTGAGACATTTGCGATGTAAGACTTATTTATATTCGACCCCTGGCTTGTAATAAATGATGCTTCACTATTTGTCATCACATGTATGAGAAAATGATCCTGGCATACATGTGATATTCACTTGGTTGTTCTTCGGAAAAACCGGGTGTGACAGAGGTGGTATCAGAGCCAAGGTTGCCCGTAGGAACGTGGACCTAGGTAGAAATGGACGTATTTAAGGGCCCTATTTTCTTAAAAACTATTTTCCAAGGTGTGGGTTGAAGAGTGTTATTTAAGGAGTCATTTTCTTCATCTTACCCCAAATTTTCCTTCAAAATGGGATTTTTGTTTAAAAAGTTTATCTAACCTAATTTTTAAATTCTTTTTGTTTTAGATGGTTCGCATGATTCACACTGCTCGCAAGTCCACGGGAGGGAGAGTTCCCGTAGTTGCCCTTGCCGAAAGAGAGGAGAGTCGCCCCGTGACGTACCTTTCCTACGGATTGGCAGTAGGAGACTTGTTGCGCCGTCTTCGGCGTATGCTCGAAGCCGCCGGCAATACGGGCAAGCTAATCATCCACTATAACTCCACCAGGACCATCCGTGAGAAGAGGGAAGAATGGAGTTCGGAGATGAGGATTATACACGAGAATCAGCTGCTGAAGATTCACCACTCTCCAGCTTGTCGAGCAACACAAGTTGACGCGGAGAAAGATGTCACCTGGGAGGCCATCACCTGCCAGAGTCACATCTATCGTCGCCACTTAGACAAAACTGAGTACATGTATGTCCTCCAACGTGAGAGTGGTACCACGGAGTACAAGTACCCACCGGTGCAGCAAGGGACTTCCCATGAGCACATGGACTTGTGTTTGGAGGATGCTGCTATGCTCAGCACTCGACTGCAGGAGTGTCAACAAGAGCTTCAGGATGTCCAAGACACCCTGAAGGAAACGGAGGTGTTTCTGTGAGCTTGCTTAAAGGCGAGAGAAAGAGGAGATGGGAATGAACTGTGTGTCACCGTGAATGATACATGGACTCCTGACTCACCGGATCGCCGAGCAATCAGGCGTCGTCGCACTTCTCCACCAGCAGCCTCCCCACCCAAAGCAGAGTCAGAAGGTTGCCGAAATGAGGAGGAAGATCCCGAGGAGCCAGCTCAAGAGGACGAGTAGTGTAGAGTCTTTCCCCTAGCTAGCAAGAGGTCGAGTAGTCGAGTCGTTACGTAGTTAATGGTGTGATAATGCTTGGTGTGTGACGTGAGTTGTGGAAGCCATGAGCAATTGTCCACAGCCTCGTCTTCAGATTGTTTTGCTTTGGTGTGTGAACCCACAGGAAATAATAGTGCATTTATTTGGTGTGAGATATAAACCCTCGTAAAATTTTAACAAAGCCTCAATACCTTAAAGTACCAACAAATGAAGGTAGTAAGATGATACTAAATGGTATCAAAATTAACATTTGTTGATTCTGCCAGATGGCCGGAAGAGGAAAAGGACGTGCTGCCAACCCCGCCAACAACAATGATGAGGCATGCAATCCTCATCTTTCTGGAGGCCAGGACCGGGGTGGTCGCCGTGAAGAAGTTGATCCTCTCCACCAAATGCTGGAGAATCAAAATCAGCTCATCCAGAACTTGACTCAAGTGGTGGCCAACTTGCATCAAGTTCCACCTACACAAGCTGCACCACGCCAACCAAGGTTGAGTTTCTAGGAACTCAACCTCCAAAGTTTGCAAGTGCTGTTGAACCTCTGGAGGCAGATGATTGGCTGAAGACCATTGAAAGTAAGATGAGGATAATACAGTGCCAAGGGTATGAGAGGGTGCTGTTTGCCTCTCATCAATTGCATGGACCTGCTGCTGATTGGTGGACCGCCTACGTGGCCGCCCATCATGACCCTGAGAACATCACTTGGGAAGAGTTCAAGCGTAGCTTCCGCAACCACTACATCCCAAGAGGTGAACTCAAAAACAAGAGGAAAGAGTTTCTGGGACTGCAGCAGGGAAACATGACGGTGAGGGAATACCTCACTAAATTTACTCAACTATCCCGTTATGCTCCACGAGACATAGAGACTGATGAGCAGAAACAAGATTGTTTCGTGGAAGGACTTACCGCAGAGATGCAGTGTGCAATGTCCTCCAATGAGTATGAAAGCTTTCAAAAGATGGTGGACAGAGCATTTGTGGTGGAAAGGAAGCTAAAGGCCCTGGAAAATGAGAATAAGAGGAAGGCGGGGTGGTCACATCAGGCCTCAGGGAGCAACACCCGCCCACGTATGATGCAGCAACCTACGGGGCAGACGAGCCGTGCTGCGGTACCCTATTCAGCACCAAGAGGGTACAACCCAAACTACAGGCCTCCCGCAGCACCAGCACAGCCGCCACGTCAGTTTGTGCAGCAGCCTCGCCCCGCATATCCACCTCGACCAGCAGTGCAAGGACCCCCAAACCAACCCCAAGACAACAAGGGCCAAGCATCTAAGATTGGGGTGCAATGTTTCAGCTGTGGTGAAGTGGGGCACTACGCCCATAAATGCCCAAAGAAGAAGCCTGCGCCGCCACAACAGCAGAATGTATTGAGAGGACGGGTGAACCATGTCACTATGTAGGAAGCACAAGAGGCACCCGACGTGGTAGTTGGTAAGTTTCCTGCCAATTTACACCTTGCAACTCTGCTGTTTGATTCTGGTGCTACCCACTCGTTCATTGCTCAAGGGTTTGTTAAGAAGCATGACCTAGCAACCACACAAATGAACCATATGCTAGCTGTAAACTCTCCAGGTGGAGAAATAAGGACAAGACAAGTGTGTCCCAAAGTGAGCCTAGACATTAATGGGGTAGTATTTACTGCTAACCTCATAGTGATAGATTCACAAGGGATAGATATTATTTTGGGTATGGATTGGTTGACCAAACATAAAGGAATCATCCATTGTTCGACCAGAACGGTGGAACTAACTCACCCAGTGGTACCAGAGTAAAGTTCATAACAATACACGAGCCTAGGAGGGACATTAAATTAAATCAAGTGGAGGTGAAAGTTGAGGAAATCAGGACCATCAGGGAATATCCAGATGTTTTTCCGGAGGAGTTGCCAGGTATGCCTCCCGACCGTGACGTGGAATTCGCAATTGAGCTAGTATCGGGAACAGCCCCGATATACAAGAGACCTTATCGAATGGACTCCAAGCAGCTAGAAGAGCTCAAGGATCATTTGAGAGAATTGACGGAGAAGGGGTATATTCGCCCTAGTTCCTCACCATGGGGAGCTCCGGTGATATTTGTGCCTAAGAAAGACGGAACCCAAAGGTTATGCGTGGATTACCGTGCCTTGAATGAGGTAACCATTAAGAACAAGTACCCATTACCCCGCATTGAAGACTTGTTTGATCAGTTGAGGGGAGCTTGTGTGTTCTCGAAAATTGATCTCAGGTCGGGATACCACCAACTCAAGATAAGGCAATCTGATATTCCCAAGATAGCTTTCGTATCTCGGTACGGACTGTATGAATACACTGTCATGCCTTTCGGGCTAACCAATGCCCCGGCATATTTCATGTATCTCATGAATAAGGTATTCATGGAATATCTGGACAAATTTGTGGTGGTTTTCATAGATGATACTCTCGTCTTCTCCAAAGGTGAAGAAGAACATGAGAAACATCTAAGGTTGGTGTTACAGAGGCTGAGAGAACACCAACTATATGCCAAGTTGAGCAAGTGTGAGTTTTGGCTGAAGAGAGTTCCTTTTTTAGGACATATAATCTCGGAGGGAGGAATCTCCGTAGATCCCGCCAAAATCGAGGATATCCAGAAGTGGAAGACCCCTGAAAATGTCGGGGAAGTTCGAAGCTTTTTGGGATTGGCTGGATACTATCGACGGTTTATTGAGGGATTCTCCAAGATCTCGAGACCTCTCACCAAATTGTTGGAAAAGGGAATCGCATTCACCTGGACGCCACAGTGCGATACAAGCTTTCAGGAGCTAAAGAAGAGATTGACAACAGCCCCAGTGTTGGTTATGCCGGATATGCAGAAGAATTTCGCAGTGTACTGCGATGCCTCTGGAAATGGGTTGGGATGTGTTCTCATGCAAGAAGGACATGTCGTGGCATATGCATCCCGGCAGCTTCGGAAGCACGAGAAGAACTATCCTACACATGACCTAGAACTAGCCGCAGTGGTACACGCGTTGAAAATTTGGCGGCACTATTTGATGGGGAAGAGGACAGAGATATATACGGATCATAAGAGTTTGAAGTACATATTCACACAGCCAGATCTCAACCTCAGACAAAGGAGATGGTTAGAGCTAATCAATGACTTTGATGTGGGCATCAACTATCATCCCGGGAAAGCAAACGTCGTGGCCGATGCTTTGAGTCGGAAAGTGCAGGTCAATAAGTTGAGCTTGAAGGACATGCCCGCAGAATTGAAGGACAAGGTTATAAGGCTCAATCTATGTCTAGTAAATAGTGGTGAAGCCATCGCCATGGAAGTGGACTCCACACTCGAGCAAGACATACGCGAGGGTCAAAAGAATGATGAGAAGATACAAGAGATCAGACAGCTCATCAAGGAAAATAAAGCTCCTGGTTTTAGAGAGGATGAACAAGGAACGGTGTGGCACGGGAAAAGGATCTGTGTGCCAGAAGTAAAGGAGATCCGTGAATTAATTTTGAAGGAGGCTCACGATTCTGACTATTCCATTCATCCTGGGAGTACGAAGATGTACCAGGACCTCAAGAGCAGGTATTGGTGGTATGGCATGAAGCGAGATGTCGCGGAACATGTTGCCCTATGTGACACATGTCAGTTGGTGAAAGCAGAACATCAACGACCCGCGGGATTATTGCAACCACTCAAAGTGCCTGAATGGAAGTGGGAAGAAATCAGCATGGATTTTGTCGTGGGATTGCCTAGGACCCAATCCGGGTATGATTCAATATGGGTCATTATTGATAGGCTAACCAAGGTAGCTCATTTCATCCCTGTGAAAGAAAGCTACAACGGATCCAAATTGGCAGAATTATACATGTCAAGGATTGTGTGTTACCATGGAGTGCCAAAGAAGATAGTGTCGGACCGAGGGACACAGTTCACCTCGAGGTTTTGGCGGAAGTTGCATGAAACCATGGGAACCCATCTGAACTTCAGCTCTGCCTATCATCCCCAAACTGACGGGCAGACGGAGAGAACCAATCAGATCCTTGAAGATATGTTAAGGGCATGTGCACTCAAAAACAATAGGAGTTGGGACAAGAACTTACCGTATGCTGAGTTTTCCTATAATAACAGCTATCAAGCTAGTATGAAGATGTCACCGTTTGAAGCTTTGTATGGAAGGAAGTGCAGAACTCCCCTATTTTGGAACCAAACAGGAGAAAGTAAAGTGTTTGGTCCAGAAGTGCTACAAGAAGCCGAGGCGAAGGTGAGGGAGATTCGCAACAACTTGAGGATAGCACAAACCCGCCAGAAGAGTTATGCTGATGTACGAAGAAGAGAGCTTGTTTTCAACGTGGGAGACTATGTTTATCTCAAGGTGTCCCCTATCAGAGGACTTCGTCGGTTCAAGGTGAAAGGGAAGTTGTCACCTCGATACATCGGACCCTTTCAAGTTTTGGAAAGAAAAGGCGAGGTGGCGTACCAACTAGAGTTACCGGTTCATCTATCGGATGTACACGATGTATTCCATGTGTCACAACTCAAGAAATGTCTGAGGACGCCTGAAGAGGTGTTACCCATGAATGAAGTGGATGTAGCTGAGGATTTGTCTTATGCCGAGCAACCATACAAGATTTTGGAGACGATGGAACGCCTCACCAGAAACAAGAGAATCCGGATGTGCAAGGTGCAGTGGAAGCATCACTCAGAAGAGGAAGCCACCTGGGAACGGGAAGATGAGCTCAAAGCACAATTTCCGGAATTGTTTTCTTAGAAACACCAATCTCGAGGACGAGATTTCTTTTAAGGGGGGTAGAGCTGTAACACCCCAAATTTTGATTCAAAACCCTAAACCATGTTCAGAGGGGAATTTAAAAATTTTTGGACGTGTTGCATGTTTTGCAAAAAATTCAAATTCAAACTGGAATTCAAATTAGACTCAAAACAGAAAAGAAATGGAAAAAGAAAAAGAGAAAACGGGAAAAAACCGGCCAGTGGGCCGAAACCCGCCAGCCGGCCCAATTTCCCCCGCGCCAGCCCGCAGCCGCGCGCCCGCGCTATCCCTCACAGACAGGTGGGACCCACCTGTCATCCCTAACCCCGCGACCCCGGACTCTCCCGCGCGCGCGCGATCTTAACCGATCGGAATACCGCGTCCCTCAGCCCGAATTCCGGTCCCAGAGGAATCAAACTCGATCACAACTGACCCACCACCCTTCCCCGGCTATAAAAACCCCAGCCCCGATCGGTTTTTCCCACGCGATCGCCGATTTTTACTCCGCTGAGCACCGAGACTTCGCCGGTGAATTCTGGCCGATCTAAGCTTGGAAACTCTGATCTAACTCGCTGGTCTTGATCCACCGCCTCCGGGGAGCTTTGCAGGTGCAGAAAACTCGGAGAATTACGGTGTAAACACAGCGCCGACGAGCTTCGCCGTGGTTTTGCCTCGGACCTCGCCGCCGATCACTTTCCAGGACCTCCGAGCTCGAGAAAACCCCCGAGGTGAGATCCCTGACCTCCCCTCTACCGATCTATGCCATAAGATCACAGTTCTAGGCAGAATTCTCGAGGATCCGAAACTTTCCGGCGAGATCGCCGCTTCCCGCCGCCGTGCGCCGCCGGCAGCGCCGCCCGCGCTCGATCAGAGCGACGTGGCCGCTTGTGCGCCGTTTATTTTAAATCGCACGGTAGGGTTTAAATACCCGCGTACCGGTTCGATGTTATAATCTCAGCCGTCGGTTTAAAATCGGACGGTCCACGTCAGCCCCGCATTATAAAGACTGGAATTCTTACGTGCTACCCCCTGGGGTTCTCGGGAAATAAGAGCTAGCCCCGGAAACTTCTGATCTAGCCCCTGGAACTCCAGAAAATCATGTAAATTCATTTAAAAATCAGTTTTAGCCCCTGGACTTAATAAAAATTAGGAAAAACACCTCTGATAAGTGTAGCTAGACCCCTAGAAATTATGAAAATAATATTATAGACCCTGTAATGGGGTGAGTTCATTATTTTAACCATGTTTAGTAATTAATTTAGAAAATTGAATATGTAACTAGTGTTTAAAAATTAAAAAGTGGGACAAACATAAATGTCAAAATTAATTAAAAACTTTCCCAGTACTTAGAAAACTTTGGAGTGAGATAAAAATATATTTTTGAGCTGAAATGAATCTGTTTCATTTATTATTCACATTTGTTAGTATAGGGACACATTTTTAAGTAAAGAATAGTTATAGAAAAATAGGGAAAATAATTATGAAATAGTTTACATCAGAGGCCAAGGTTAAAATATGTTATTAAATTATTTAGGACCAGGACCTATACTGTTTAGATGATGTGTGTTACTAATTTCATAATAAAATACACAATTATGCATAGGAATATAAATCTGAGAATATAGCAACTAGTAAATGATAAATGGAGTTTTTAAAAATCCAAAGAGTTCAGTTTAGGGTTGGTAGAAATTATGAAGGCACATATGAGGAAGAAAAATACTTTTCCTACATACACTTGGTAGTGAAAAGGTGTAGTAGTTGAATATAAGAAATTTATTAGAAACCCATATAAATAGTATGTAAGTATAAATATGGACATAAAAGTAGGAATCATATACACATGGTTAAAAGTGCATGCAAACCACAACTCAACACACATAAAGTAACCACAACACATATAATGGTAAAGAACTTTTATAAATGTGAATGTGTGGTTTGTATGAAGTAAGAAGTGTGAACTATGTCTTATGATTGTTGTTTTTCTTTTGCTATGTGTGATGGTATGAAGTAGAACCTGTTCAAGAGCAAGTTATCCCTTTCCAAGACCAGGACTACCCATTTCAAGAGCAGCAAGAAGGAGGCAAGTGTCCTTGACCACTTTGATCCTATGCTAGGATGTGTAGATAGAATTATTTGCATTGTCAAGTTAAATATGAAACCCATGCTAGGAAGTTTCCCTAGAATTGCATTACCTTGTTTCCTTGTAGCTTGGGTTGGGATTTATTTTGTCATGTCATTTATTTACATGCATATGCTTAGCCATGCTTAGAATGGGATATTTGGGATATGAGATCATCAGTTTATTTTACCATACTCTTGAATGAGACATTGTGAGTTATGTAGAGGTAGGGATCAAGGCAAGTTGGATGTTTTGGTTGTGTGCTGGGTGCACGAGACTTGGGTTTGTGTTTAGTACTTGCCTGGATCCTAAGGACCGGTTCATGGAGCATGTAACCCGGCTTTACAGTGCCAACCACATGCTGAGATGGGGCAGCTTGGCCAATTAATTAGGTGTATCCCCGGCGTAGTATGGGTGTGTTGGATGGTGCGGGGAGTAGGTGTCAGCTGGACTACCATATGAACCGCAAGGCTCAAGAGGGGGCCACTGCAGCGAGGTTGAAGCCTCTTGTATGCTGTTAGGGGTGAAACCTCAGTGGGCCCACGCTCGTCGGGAATCCCTTTGTAAAGGCTTCGTAGTGATCTCCTGGCTGCACACCTGGGAAGTGTGAATGTGGATCGTAGCCACTGGCATAATGGAGGTTCTTTTAGTCCACCCGGCAACGGGGGATGAAATCACTACATGTGGGTACAGTGGTACAAACTCTGCAGAGTCAAAACTGTCTTGACAGCCGTGCTCACGGTTAAGAGCGGCCTGGACTTATTCATGATTAGAGGATTGATGGTTTTGGAAGTTAAGCGGGGAGCTTAACATTGGAAATGATGTTATGGTTATTGGATTATGATGATGGGATGGGAGATTTGGACCATTTCACCTGTGTAGTAATGTAGGTGCTTAATAAGCTAAGGTGATAGGTATTAATTGCGTAGTGCTTTTACCATGAGTTCAACCTCTCCTTGTTCTAGCCATGCATGATATAATTTTCCCACACTTGCTGAGTACCATTGGTACTCAACCTTGCATATTTGTTGGTTTATATTGCTGCTCAGGTCAAGATAATGAGGTGGTGTATAATGACCAAGATTTTGGCCCCGAGGAAGGTTTTTAGGTTCATGAAGACCTCGGGCAACGCCTGTGATGGAGCCCTAAAGAATAATATTCCGCTGCTAGTTTATTTACTTGTGATGAACGTACTATTGTCCATTGAGACATTTGCGATGTAAGACTTATTTATATTCGACCCCTGGCTTGTAATAAATGATGCTTCACTATTTGTCATCACATGTATGAGAAAATGATCCTGGCATACATGTGATATTCACTTGGTTGTTCTTCGGAAAAACCGGGTGTGACATTATTGTTTCTCTTTATATATGTTTTGTTTTCATAAACTTTTTCATGCATCATTATAAACAAATAACCAATTCAAGTTCAGATTTCAACAGTATACTCAAAGTTACTTATTTACTGTTCTTTGCTCCTTCCAAATATCCAAACATTACAAACAAAAGAGATAGAAGAGAAGACATATAAGATTAAACCTGAAGTATATTATACTTCAGAGTATGTGGACAAATAATATACTTCAGAGTTAAATAAACTTTATATATTATAGCATATGTTTATATATTTTTTAAAAAATGAAGAGATGATATATAAGATAAGAATTTAAAATGTCAAAGCATATTTTCATAGGCGGTCTTTGTTTGAAATCGCTGACGATAATACATCTTCACAGGTGGCTACTGTTTCTGCCCGCCTGTGAAAATAATTTAACAAAATTTAAATTATTGTTTCTCTTTGTATATGTTTTGTTTTCAAAAACATTTTCATGCATCATTATAAACAAATAACCAATTCAAGTTCAGATCAATAGGATACTCAAAGTTATTTCTTTACTGTTATTTGCTCACTTCCAAATGTCCTGTAACACCCTCAAATTCATTACTATGCATTGCATACATCTTTCATATAGAAAAGCATTGTAAAAGAACTAGAAATGGAGAAGGAGCTATAGAAATGGAGAAAGAACCATAGAAATGGATAAGGAACTATAGAAATGGATAAAGAACCATAGAAATGGAGAAAAGAACAAGAGAAATGGAGGAAGAACCATATAAATGGAGAATGGGACATAGAAATAGAGAGGGGAATATAGAAATAGAGAATGGGTCATAGAAATGGAGAGTGGGATGTAGAAATGGAGAATGGGACATAGAAATGGAGGGGGGATGTAGAAAGGAACAAGGGACATAGAAATGGTGGGGAATGGAAAAAGATATCTGAAATGAGCCATTCCCAATTTTCCCCAAAATTTCCAAATTCCCCAATTCCACAAAAGGGGAATTTTCCCCACATTTGGGGGGATAAAATCCCCAAGGCTGCCACACCCAACTAAGGGGATAAGTTGGTTGAGTTCCAAATTAACTAGGACTCTTGTTTGAGTTCCAATTGGAGTAGGACTCCTCTTTTCTCCCCCTTATAAATAAAACCCCCAGCCCCCCCTAGCCGAACCCTTTTCTCCCCCCCAAGTCACCGAGTTGGAGGCCCTCTCCCCTCCAAGTCTCCGAGTTGGCACCCCCCCTCACCGGAGTTTGGTCGCTAGTGAGCCCCGCCATCGCCGGAGAAGAAGCCCGACGATCTGTCCTGCCCTAATCTTTCGTAGAAAAATTCCCCGCTGCTGCCATTGCTAGGAGGAAGGCCCTGCCAACAAAAGGAAGTGAGGTAGGTCTTCATTACCCATCTTACGACATCGCCACTGTTTCTACGCATCCATTTTCTTCACCCCCTTTGAGCAGAAACTCTTACGTGTGGACAGATCGCGTTTTGATCGATTTTTAACGGTGGAATTGATCTAGATCTTTGATCTAGATCTTGAGTCATGATCATCACCATGTCCACACTTGATCCCTACACCCTTGTTCATCATAAAACCCCATGAAAGCCCGTTAAAACATGCAAGAACACGTACAAACTGGTTTAATAAAACTGCACTATAGGATTTGCATTCATCTACCCCATTGCATCTTGATTAAAGTTTGTGCATGATGATTAATTGCTGTGAATTTTGTATGTGAGCTCAAGAGGTCATCTATGAGGATGGTGAATGGTGATTCGAGCCTGCCGGTGAAACCTCAGTGGGTCCGTACATCTAGTAGCCCCTTTGTAAAGGCTATTTTATGATCTCTTGGCCATACACCGACGGTTGTGTACTGGTATAATGGAGGTTTTGCAGTCGCCGACGGGTGACGAAATCACGAACTTGTGGGTAAAGTGGTGCCACCTCTGCAGAGTGTAAAACTATCATGATAGTCGTGCTTCCGGTCACAAGCACCTGGCCAACTTCCATGATTAGAGGCAAAACATGGGATGGTTATTCGGTGTGGTTGTGGTATGGTCATTGGGATTGGTTTTGGGGCTGTTTTGAGTCATGACAATGAATTTGGTTTCGGTTATATGAATATGAGATGGTTATGAATATTTATGAGCATGAGATGAACTTGATAAAGATTATTGGCTGATTGAAGCATGATAAATGGTGAATTATGATGAAAGAATGTTTCTGAATTACTTGGTTATGTTGGGATTAAACTCACCTAGAGATAGTTGCTGTTTTTACCATGTTTATGAAATAAAATTTGCTTGCTGTAATGAGCCTTTTTATTCCATACCTTGTTGAAAGGTACATGTAATTCTTTTCCCGCACATGCTGAGTACGACATGTACTCACCCTTGCATTACCACATATACATCAGCTACAGGAGATGAGTACTTCGAGGACCATGTAGAGTACTAGGCGTGCGAACTACCGTCAACATGCCTGTGGAGTTGAAGATTGGAGCCCGATGTCGTTTAGAGACTTCTGCTGCAAAAATAAGTTAGAGATTCATGAGTGAGACTTTGAGTCATTGTAATAAAGTACTTAAACACTATTTATTCATGGTTATATTCTGAATTCAGTTTGTGGATTATATGTGTATGTGTGATGAACATCCTGGGCACACATATGCACTCACTGGGTTCTATTTTCGGAACCGGGTGTCACAAATTGGCATCAGAGCCACGTTGACCATAGGACGCAAGCCTAGGTAGAATGGACACTCTAAAACACATAGAAATGCCCTTCTAAACTGTTATTTTCGAAAATTGCTTACTACTGCACTTTACTTGTCAACTCAGCCACCGCAAAGTGCTATTTTCAGCCTCTCTTTTCTTCTTTTCTTGTGGACAGCCTCACTTTCTGTTTTCTTGCTTCATAGCTGAAGTCTTGGAGTTATTTTCTTCTTCTTTAAAGTGGGAGCACAGCACGCATAAGGAGCACGGCACGCATAAGGACTCGTCCACAACCACGTGGGAGTGCACTTAACCCCATTGAGGTGTCCGATGGACCATATTGGGAGGAGGTGAAGAAGGAACCTAATGATGAAGATGAAGTCAATAGCTCTATGCATGAGGAAGAGGATCCGGAAGAGGTGGAACCATTCGAAGACGACATGGAAGATGATCTACAAGAACGGCATTGGTACGCACCTCAAGAGGACTTTCACGCGGCCTTACACCCCATGGAGCCTCATGAAGCTATGTCGGGAGGAGATGAATCCGAAGAGGAGCCACCCCTTGCTGAGTCCAATAATGAAGGTGATGAACGGGCCAACCGTTCAGTTCAAGAATTCTGGTCTGACGGAATGTAAGGAGGACACATATCCAAGGAGCTCAAAGAATTTCTGGATTGCTGCAGCCTATACCCGGAATATCTTATCAAGAAAGTCCCTCGTCTCGGACATGAAGAGTGGAAGGCTGAAGTAACCATCCTATCTAACGGTAGGGTTGTCACTCGGCACTTCGCACCCACATGGAGAGCTACCAGGGCAGAAGCTATTGATGATGCCGCATGTGATGCACTCACCGGACTGTGCTACACCTTCCGTGAGCAACTTGAGAACACTACCTTCGAGCTGCACCCCTATCGGAAGAGTGGTACAAGGGAGATCATTGGACCCCATGGAGATCTTTCCAACCCACAAGCTGCTGACAAGTCTCAGATTTGCTCGTGGAGCTAGGAAACTGCTATGCAAGCGCACAAGAAGAGATCCGTTACCTCCGCAAGAAGCTGTACTTGCTGGAAAACCAAGAGGAGACTCGTGCTAACGTGGGAGCAAATGGAGCACCAGCGTCATCTATTCCTACATGGACTGCCGACTCAACATGGCGTGCACCCATATATGGACCACCCCCATCACACGGCGAGAACAGCACCGGTTCTCACGATTAAGTTTAGGTTCCCATTGAATAAAGTTGTAATAGGAACGCTAGACGCAGTAGGCTGAAATAGGAGTGGTGTGCAAAATTTTATGATGATTACTTGTGTTTGTGTGCTGGTGTAAGTTGTGGTACGCTTCGGCGAATGCCCACATCCACACAGAGTGGAGAGATGTGAGATGCTTTGGCACGTGTTCACATCCTCATATAGGATGATATTAATAAAAGAAGTTGCTTAGTTCATACACCTTGATGCATATAGTTGGGAAATTGCTTCATTCAAATCTGAATTCTAGCTCCTACAAATATAGTATGTCCCAAGGTAAGCCTTAAAATAAGGGGGGTAGACTTTCTTGCCAACCATATCATCTTGGATTCCCAAGGGATCGACATAATACTTGGAATGGACTGGTTAAGCAAGCACAACGGAGTGATTCAATGTGCTCAGAGGATCGTGCAGTTGACAAGTGAGCACGGTACTCGTATTGAGTTCGAGGCAGCCCAACCTACAACGGAGAAAGCAGTGCTGAACCACGTCGAAGAAGCGACATTGGAAAGCATTCCGGTGGTTCAAGAATATTCAGATGTGTTTCCGGAAGAACTTCCAGGTATGCCACCTGACCGGGACGTTGAATTTGCCATTGATTTAGTACCTGGAACTGCACCTATAGCAAAGAGGCCGTATAGGATGCCCGCTAATGAACTAGTGGAGCTCAAAAAGTAAATTCAGGAGCAGCTAGAAAAGGGTTTTATACACCCAAGCTCATCACCGTGGGGAGCCCCCGTGCTCTTCGTAGACAAGAAGAATGGGACCCAAAGGATGTGTGTGGATTATAGGTCTCTCAAGGAGGTGACGATCAAGAATAAATACCCGCTGCCCCGTATAGAGGACCTGTTCGACCAAATGAAAGGTGCCCGAGTTTTCTCCAAGATTGATCTTCGGCCGGGATATTTCCAGCTGAAGATTAAGCCCTTCGATATAACCAAGACTACATTTTGAACACGGTATGGTTCGTATGAACATACTGTTATGTCTTTTGGGTTAACGAATGCACCCGCATACTTTATGTACCTCATGAATAAGGTCTTCATGGAGTAATTGGACAAGTTTGTCGTTGTTTTCATCGACGACATCATGGTGTATTCGAAAAGTGAGGAAGAACATGAAGAACACTTGAGATTGACATTGCAGAAACTGCGAGAGCATCAATTGTATGCCAAGTTCAGCAAGTGTCAATTTTGGCTAAAGGAGATATCGTTCCTAGACCACATCATCTCCAAGGGAGGAGTATCGGTTGATCCTGGAAAAGTGGTAGATGTCTTGAAGTGGAACCAACCGCAGAATGTGAGAGATATTCGGAGTTTTCTTGGGATGGCTGGATACTACCGCCGGTTCATCAAGGATTTCTCAAAAATAGAGAAGCCTATGACTGAATTGCTAATAAAGGGAAAAGCATTTCAGTGGACACCAGCGTGCCAAGAAAGCTTTGAGAAGCTTAAGAAGAGATTAACAATAGCGCCGGTTTTGGTATTGTCGGACGTGAGCAAGAGCTTCGACATATATTGTGAGGCATCAAGACAAGGGCTTGGATGTGTGCTCATACAAGTAGGACAAGTGGTAGCCTATGCGTCGAGACAACTAAAGAAACATGAGCTGAATTATCCCACACACGACTTGGAACTTGCAGCCGTGGTACATGCGTTGAAGATTTGGAGACATTATATCCTTGGCCACCGATGTGAGATCTATACGGATTACAAAAGCCTCAAGTATATATTCACGCAAACGGTTCTGAATTTGAGGCAGCGTCGATGGTTGGAACTCATCAAGGATTATGATGTTGGAATCAACTATCAGCCCGAAAAAGCCAATGTAGTAGCTGATGCGTTGAGCCGAAAGGGAGCATGTCACCAACTCACGGTTCGGGAGCGGCCACCCGAGCTGCGTAAGGAGTTTGAACGGTTGCATCTCGGATTCTTGAACGAGATGGAGGTGATAGAACTGAACTCCTCGCTAGAACAAGAGATATGGGATGGCCAAGCAACGGATGAGGAAATCAAGGAAAGAATCCTACAAGGCATAGAAAAGGATTTCAAGGAAGACGAGAAAGGCACGCTTTGATTAGGAAAAAGGATTTGTGTTCCTAACGTGAAGCACATATGCGACACGATATTAAAGGAGGCACATGACTCACCTTATTCCATACAGCCCAGCTGTACAAAGATGTACAAGGACCTGAAAAGTTGCTATTGGTGGGATAGTATGAAAAGGGACATAGCTGAATATGTTGCCATTTGCGACACGTGCCAACGAGTGAAGGCCAAACATCAAAGACCCGCTGGATTGTTGCAGCCATTGAAAGTACCCGAGTGGAAGTGGAAATACATCAGCATGGACTTCATAGTCAGACTGCCACGTACTCAGTCAGGTTACGACTCTATTTGGGTTATTGTGGACCGACTGTTGAAAACAGCCCATTTCCTTCCTGTTAGAACCAAGTACCGCGTCGCACAACTAGCCGAGTTGTATATGGAGCAAATCGTGTGTCGCCATGGGGTTCCGAAGAGGATAGTTTCAGATCGGGGTTCTCAATTTACCTCTAGGTTCTGGAAGAAGCTGCATGAAGCCATGGGTACATGACTGAATTTCATCTCCGCTTATCACCAGCAAACCGACAGGCAAACTGAAAGGACAAATCAAATTTTGGAAGACATGTTTAGAGCTTGCGCCTTGAAACATGGGCGTAGTTGGGATAGGAGCTTGCCGTATGCTGAATTCTCATACAACAACAGATACCAAGCCAGCTTGAAGATGTCACCTTTTGAAGCATTGTATGGTAGATGGTGCAAAACGCTGCTGTTCTGGAATGAGACCGGAGAAAGCCAAGTGTTTTGACCCGAAGTGCTGCAAGATGCCGAAAAACAAGTCCAAACGATACGAGAAAACTTGAAGGCTGCTCAGTCAAGACAAAAAGGTTATGTGGACAATAGGCGAAGGAGATTGACCTATGAAGTGGGAGACTTCGTGTATCTTAAGGTATCGCCTATCCAAGGCCAACGACAGTTCAACGTCAAAGGCAAATTAGCACCACGCTGCATCGGGTCATTCAAGATTTTGAGCAAGCGAGGAGAAGTAGCCTATCGACTAGAGCTGTCAACGCACCTCTCCGACGTGCACGACGTGTTTCACGTATCCCAACAAAAGAAGTGCTTGAGAGTACCGGAAGAACAAGTACCGATGGATGAGCTCAAACTTCAAGAGGATCTGACCTACGCGGAGCACCCCGTAAAAATTTTGGACGTGAAGGAAAGGGTCACGAGGAACAAAGTGATCCGTTGGTGCGAGGTACAATGGAGTCATCACATGGATGCCAAAACTACATGGAAGCGTGAGGAAGATATCAAGGCAGAATTCCCTCATCTATTCTCCACTCTATCGAATCTCGAGGGGAGATTCAGTTTAAGGGGGGTAGGTTTGTAACACCCTCAAATTCATTACCATGCATTGCAACATCTTTCATGTAGAAAAGCATTGTAAAAGAACTAGAAATGGAGAAGGAGCTATAGAAATGGAGAAAGAACCCTAGAAATGGAGAAGGAACTATAGAAATGGAGAAAGAACCATAGAAATGGAGAAAGAACCATAGAAATGGAGAAAAGAACAAGAGAAATGGAGGAAGAACCATATGAATGGAGAATGGGACATAGAAATGGAGAGGGGAATATAGAAATGGAGAATGGGATATAGAAATGGATATGGGAATGTAGAAATGGAGAATGGGACATAGAAATGAAGAGGGGAATGTAGAAATGGAACAAGGGACAAAGAAATGGTGAGGAATGGAAAAAGATAGCTGAAATGAGCCATTCCCAATGTTCCCCAAATTTTCCCAAAAATTTCCAAATTCCCCAATTCCACAAAAAGGGAATTTTCCCCACATTTGGAGGGATAAGTTGGTTGAGTTCCAAATTGACTAGGACTCTTGTTTGAGTTCCAATTGGAGTAGGAATCTTCTTTTCTCCCCCTCATAAATACAACCCCCAGCCCCCCCTAGCCGCAGCCTTTTCTCCCCCCAAGTCGCCGAGTTGGAGGCCCTCCCCCTCCAAGTCGCCGAGTTGGCACCCCCCCTCACCGGAGTTTGGTCGCCGGTGAGCCCCGCCGTCACCGGAGAAGAAGCCCGACGATCTGTCCTGCCCTAATCTTCAATAGAAAAATTCCCCACTGCTGCCATTGCTAGGAGGAAGGCCCTGCCACTAAAAGGAAGTGATATAGGTCTTCATTACCCATCTTACGACATCGCCGCTATTTCTACGCATCCGTTTTCTTCGCCCCCTTCGAGCAGAAACTTTTACGTGTGGACAGATCGCGTTTTGATCGATTTTTGACGGTGGAATTGATCTAGATCTTGAGTCAAGATCATCACCACGTCCACACTTGATCCCTACACCCTTGTTCATCATAAAACCCCATGAAAGCCCGTTACATTATGCAAGAACACGTACAAACTGGTTTAATAAAACTGCACTATAGGATTTGCATTCATCTACCCCATTGCATCTTGAGTATAGTTTTTGCATGATTATTGATTGCTGTGAATTTTGTATGTGCGTGATCATGAGTAGAAGGACAAGCTCAAGAGGCTCTCTACTAGGAACTACAACACCAAGACTTCGAGACGCTTGGGCAACAAGAGCCACGGGAACAAGGCAAGTGCCCCTTGACCATATTGATCCCATGTTTCAAAACTATTTTGTTTGCAAAAACCCATATGCTTGAGTCAACTTGATGGGACACCCTTTTTTAGGAGTTTACTAGTTTTGTTAACCATCCTTGTCACCGAGAAAGTAGATGAGTCAGGTATGGTCGTTTTTCCTTTTTGCTTCGCTTAATCTACGGGATACGGGAAGTTGAATTAAAACATGTTTAGATACTGCACTCATATGAATAATGATGATGAGAACTTGATTATGTTAATGAGCATGGAATCGGGGAGATCTAGGCAAGTTTGGTTCGTGTATGTTGCTGAATGAGATGGTGGTTTACTTGTCGTAGATCTAAGGACCGGTTCATGCCAGCACATGCCAGGAAAATAGTGCCACCACAAGGCCAGATATGGGTGCGTCTTAGCTGACTAATTAGGTGTGTTGCTAGCTTATTATGGACCGTTGGATGGCGCGCGAAATGGGAGTCTAGGAGGACTTCCCTGGGAACTGCATGGCACAAGAGGGGGCCTGTGGGTGGGAGAATGGTGATTCGAGCCTGCCGGTGAAACCTCTGTGGGTCCGTACATCTAGTAGCCCCTTTGTAAAGGCTATTTTGTGATCTCTTGGCCATACACCGACGGTTGTGTACTGGTATAATGGAGGTTTTGCAGTCGCCGACGGGTGACGAAATCACGAACTTGTAGGTAAAGTGGTGCCACCTCTGCAGAGTATAAAACTATCATGATAGCCGTGCTTTCGGTCACAAGCACCTAGCCAACTTCCATGATTAGAGGCAAAACTTGGGATGTTTATTCGGTATGGTTGTGGTATGGTCACTGGGATTGGTTTTAGGACTGTTTTGAGTCATGACAATGAATTTGGTTTCGGTTATATGAATATGAGATGGTTATGAATATTTATGAGCATGAGATGAACTTGATAAAGATTATTGGCTGATTGAAGCATGATAAATGGTGAATTATGATGAAGGAATGTTGCTGAATTACTTGATTATGTTGGGATTAAACTTACCTAGAGATAGTTGCTGTTTTTACCATATTTATGAAATAAAATTTGCTTGCTGCAATGAGCCTTTTTATTCCATACCTTGTTGAAAGCTACATGTCATTCTATTCCCGCACTTGCTGAGTACGACATGTACTCACCCTTGCATTACCACATATACATTAGCTACAGAAGATGAGTACTTCAAGGACCATGTGGAGTACTAGGCATGCGAACTACCGTCAACATGTCTGTGGAGTTGAAGATTGGAGCCTGCTGTTTAGTTATTTCCGCTGTCGTTTAGAGACTTCCGCTGCAAGAATAAGTTAGAGATTCATGAGTGAAACTTTGAGTCATTGTAATAAAGTACTTAACACTATTTGTTCGTGGTTATATTCTAAATTTAGTTTGTGGGTTATATGTTTATGTGTGATGAACATCCTGGGCACACATATGCATTCACTTGGTTCTATTTTCAGAACCGGGTGTCACATGTCCAAACATTACAAACAAAAGATATATAAGGGATGTCATATATAAGATTAAACTTGAAGTATATTATATTTAGCGTTATGTGGATAAATAATATACTTTAGAATTAAATGAACTTTACAAATAATAATGTATGTTTTATATATTTGTGAAAATGAAAGGATGATAATTAAGATAACAATTTAAAATATTATGGCATATTTTCACAAGCAGTCTTAATTTAAAACCGTCTGCGATGTTACATCTTCACAGGCGGCTGTTTTAAGAGCCGCCTGTGAAAATCTATATTCATAGGCAGTTCTTGTTTATGACCGCCTGTGAAAACACCGGCTCTATAAAGCCACACAGCCGCACCCCACGAAACCTAAGTCCTGGTGTTTGAAATGACGCTGTTAGGCTGCCAAATTTTTTCACGCGCACCTTGCCGCCGAGTGCCACTCTGTCGTGTGCCAACGCCACCTCCCTCCTCCTCCCGTCCGCCGCTAGGTACACGCCGTCGCCCCCCTCCTTCTCCTGTCCGCCGCCTCCCCCCTCCCCCCATCTAGGAATGAGCACTGAACTAACAGATTCTTCATATTCTTTTGGATTGTTTTTTATCTTTAGTTGGTTATTTGTTAATTAATTTTGTTGTTTGTCGAGTTTTATGTCAGAGAAATCTGTTGTTGTGATCCTTTTTCTGTAGTTACACTAACCACATGAATGGTCGTGCGAGTAGAAATCCTTTGGGAGTGACCGACTTAGTGAATTATACGTATGCCAGTTATAATTTTGTTAGGTTTTTTTGGAGGAAACGCAGTTCCGACATATTGTTTGATTATGCATTTGACTTGAGTGCTGAATTGGAACCATAATATGCATAGTTTACTCATAAAAATGCTAAGATTAAATCGGTCACATTTATGCTTCATAAATGGTATGGATTCTCCTCTTAGGCGTACACAGGGGTGAGGTTAGCAGTAGGTGGGCTTGAGAGTTGGAGCGTAGGGGATATCTGAGAGGTAGAGCAATGGTGTCGCCGGGGCTGGGAGGGTTTCTAGCCAGGGTGACCTAAGAAAACCCTTAACAGGGACTTTTATTTCCTCTATGCTAATTACAATCTATGAGGCAACCTTTATAGACCAGACGCCACTTATTTAGATATAACAGATACTGTTAACAGAATCAGATTCTAATCTATCTTCAAACCGATCCTATGGGCCACATCAGATCCTTCCTTATCTTTCTTATCCTCCTTTATGCGCCTATAATATTTTTGCCCATAAAAGGAATCTATAACATTTTCTCCCTCCTCAATAAACAGCTTGTCCTCAAGCTAAAACTCTGGATATTTCTCCTTGAACTCGTTCAGTGGCTCCCATGTTGCATCTACAGCTGTCCTGCCCATCCAGTGCACCAATAACTCCCATGTCCCTCTGTTCAATCGAGCCTTTACTATCTTTCAGGTGATGGAATTGACCTACCATGTAGAAATCCTGGCAGTAGCACTGTATCATTGGGAGGTATGTCTTCATACTGCTTTATTAATGCCACATGAAAAACATTATGAATTCTTGACCGAGGAGGTAATCTCAGGCGGTATGACATCTGACCAACACATTCAGTAATCTGAAATGATCCATAAAATTTTGGCCTCGGTAATCTCAAGTGTTGTAACAATATTCTACCGATGGAATCCATTTTAGCAAAGTTCTTAATCTATGATCACCTGCCAAACACCTTAGATACATAGTAATCAACTTAATCCCCAACTTCAGTTCATTCTAAAATGAGATGATAAGCAATCACTTTCTTGTCTTATCAGTACTAACATGGAAGGCTCTAACAAGACCGTCTCGTAAGGTGACGCCGCTGGTAACAAGGAACATGTCAATATTGATTGGAACTCAGACCACTCCGGTAATGAATCCAGTAGTGATGGATCGTATCAAAGTCCACAAGATTCTTTTGCTCATCTGATGATTAAAACTAAAAGAACTTCAAAGGATCTTGACCTGAAATATAATCCCGCCGACGAGGTATGGTACTTCTCGAGTGTAATAAATCACAAATATTATTGTTTAAATTAATCTTGCTAGTCAAGTAAATAGTCTTTTAATTCTTTTCTATCTAGCTTAACTTCCAAGAGAATGAGGTGAATTCTGCTCCTAAACACGCAGAAGATTCTCCAATGGCTGAATCCTAAGTGAAAACAAGTGTAACAAGGTGCAAATAAGGGTCCGGAAGGCATCATAAACATAACATGAATTAGTGAAGGTGGCCTTCGCCAAGAACCAATTGCTGTTACAAAGTACCAAATTGCTTGCGGTTCTCTCGTTAGAGCGCTCGTGCCGGTCACAACGTACAATTGGAAAAATTCCCTGAGGCGGGCAAAACGAGTTATGGGAGAGGTTGAAGAAACAGTTCAAGTTTCCAAAAGGCACGGAAGAAGTTATAAAGAAAGCAACATTGATCTCTCTAGGCAAGAAGTTTTGTGGCTGGAAGAGTGAGTTGAATGCTTATGTTAAGGATAATAAGGTCCCAAGTACTAAGAAGATCGGAAAAATCAGGCAAGCTCAGTGGGATGAATTTATTCATCAGATGACCGCAACTGAGTCTATAGCCCTAAGTCAAGCTAGGTCTGAGCTTGCAAAGAAGTACACTTGCCACCATCGCTTGGGGTCTACCGGATATGCCCCAAAAATTGAGAAATGGCATAAGGTAATAGAGGACACTGTCAGCACAAGAAATCCTGACCCACTAAAAGGCTGCGATGAGCGAACTAGACAATGGGTGTTAGCTCGGTCAGGTTTGACCAATGAGGGCAAACTTGTAAAGTCCAAATCTATGTTCGAAGTAAGGACGAGATTATAAGATATAATTGAAAAGCAATAGAAGGGCCTCTTCAAGCCGGTGAGGGAGATGGACCAAATTACTGCTGCTCTAGGCAATCTTGGACACGGTGGACGTGTCCGAGCAATCTCTTCTCAGATGTCTTGGAATGAGGGGTTCCCAAACGATGCAGCGTCATATAGAAAACATGATAAATTCAAGAAGACACTTGAAGATACGATTGAAGAAAAGATCAAGGCCCCTGTACAATAAATATTGCACAAACTTAGAGAATCAGGACAATTGCCGTCTGAGAATAAATCATTGATGCCCAATGAAAAATAGGCTTTGCTATCTACAACTTCCCTGCCTAGCAGCGTAGGATCAGTGCCAACTGCCTTCCCTGTCAATGATATCGTTAAGGACAAATCTTGTCGTCTTCTCATCCCCATCGGTATAACAGGGAACAAAACAAAAATGGTTGCCACTGCTATGGCAAAACCATATCAAGTCTTCAACGATAATCCCCTTCCCATGTACTATGATGTGGTGCAAGTTCTTGAGATCATTGACAATAATTTTGAAGATTATGAAATATACCACAGCGCTCTTGAGGGGATTACGACACTGGGACAGGTTGTCAACAAGTTAATCCTTTGGCACCAACACGATGTCATGTTGGATGATCGGCTCGGAAGACCACAACCCTGCGGTCTTCTATGTCGAAGGTTCACGAGCAACCACTCCCGCTATCTCCTAGCAAGGACGATAGTAAAGATAAACAAGAGCAACCATTTGAACAACAGGTTAAAAAAGTACAGGAGCACGCTGAAGAAGTTGAACCTTAGGTTCAAGCAGTTTTAGAGCAAGGTGAAACCGTCCAGCTTCCAACAACTGCTCCTCCCACAACAACTGCTCCTACCAAAATAAGGAACCTTCAGACTCAGTGACAAAGTATATGGAAAAGATGAAGAAACTAAATTCAACAACATCCCATGCTTCATACGTGCCAACAATACAAAATATTGAGACGTGGGTAGAAGACGGAGAAGTTCATAGTCAGGACTCTTGTTTTGTTAAAAATGGGATCCCGATATACAAGAAGGAGGATGTCCCTCCTGAATTTGAGAATGGGAAGACGATCATGACATCAGTACAACATAGGAAACAACCTTTCCCGGTCAGGAGAATGTACGAGTGGCACTTGATGTGTAGCAAAAAATATGATATTTCTAATATGACATTTCGTGTGCTAGAAAAAGCATTTTGGGACGGAGGACGAAACAATAAAAGACCGATTTTTTAAGATATCTGTGGGGTTTGTCCTATCGAGGAATGCTCAAAATCAACTTTTTACTCATCTGGTGCTTCTAAGTGTCTCTAATCTTTTATACTTTCTTTTCTTACTACACGCATACATTGCATGATTTTATAACGATTTCGGACTTATTCTTTAGGATGCAATACATGTATAATGAAAAAGTGAAGGGCAAGACGGACATCCTTGACCCGACAAGGATTGCCAAGTCGAATTTCGAAGTGACGGTGAAGCGGGATTCAGCCCAATACCGACACATCACACAAAAAGAATTTACAAAGACAACCAATGAAACGATAAAGAATAGAAAGATGGAAGTGGCAACCTACATAGGACGAGCCATGTATAACTTTGTAAAAGATGGCAAGGACCTCATAAAGGCTATGTACTACTTGGAGTATGTTCGATACATGAAGTTGAAATATCAATTATTTTTAATAGTTAACTTAACACGTGCGTTCGTACGTGTGTAGTAATCACTACATTTGTATCTTCATCAACCCAAAGCATGGTTCAGCGTCGGTTATGGACTCGGCCAATTTCGACCAAAGCAGATACAAAGATTTCATTACCATTTTAAAAAGGTACGGAAATTCTATACTGTTATATACACACATATATATAGGTTGGCAATTCTTGTATGACATTTCTTATATGTCAGCGCTTGGACGTTCTACTGGAAACAACTTGGCGGGAAGCAACCTACGGATTGGACCGTATTACATTTACGGACAAATTTTCTTTGTGCCAAGTAACCTCTTGGTAGTGTCCTCTGCGAGAATCTTCGTGTCACCGGTGAATATAGAGTGAATCGTGAGGATGTTAAGTTATCCTTACTGTCGATATTGTATTTTCTTACTTTCGAGTTACATTTTCATTGCCACTATAGTATTCTAATACTTTTATTATATTTTCATTGCAGTACACGGACGTGAACAGAGATTGGCCGGTTGCTAGGGATATGATCAAAGGAGTCAATAGAATTATGGGTGAACTTTGTTTGTTCATGCGTTGTGAAGTTATTCACTGAAGAGAGTTGTTCTTCGATGACACAGGTCCACATGCCGATGTGCCAGAACTATGCAACTATGATCATTCAACTAGTTTTTAGAGAAACTTGTAAAATATGTGTACTTGTAAACTACGATTAAGATATACATGTAAACTTGCATTGTATGTATATGATACTTATATTTTATGATTTTTGTGTGAAGTTTATTTGGATCTGAGCAAGTGCAAATTGTGTTTGTGCTGTTTGTATTTGAATTTGAGCTAGAAATTAGAAATAACTGCATGTAGTTCTCTATAGGGTATATATCTTCACAAGAGGTTCTAAAATATGATCCGTCTGTACTAAGAAAGTATCACAGGCAGCTGGTAGTTAAAAACGTCCTGTGATAACAGATTATCACAGGCAGTGGGTTGCGTAGAACCGCTTGTGATAATAGATGTTCACAGGCGGCCACATGTACGGAGCCGCCTGTGATAACACATTTTCACAAGCGGTTGATGAAGTTGAGCCGTCTGTGATAACATATTTTCATAGGCGGCCACATATATTGAGTCGTCTGCGATATCCTTTTTTACAATCGGTCCCATATAAAGAGGCGCCTATGATATTCAGTTTCACAAACGGTCCGTAACGAAGTAGTACATGCGATATCAATTTTCACAAGCGGTCCATATTTAGATCCTCCTGTGGTAGTACATTTTCACAAGCGGTCTTCCATAAAGAGCCACATGTGGTTGTCTATTTTCACAAGCGGTCCTACCTGTAGAGCCGCCTGTGATAATTCTTTGTCAGGCGGTCTGCTTTGATGAACCGCCTGTGATAATTTATTTTCATAGGCAGTTCTTGATGCCGCCTATGAAAATGGGCCATTTTCATAGGCGGCTTTCAAAACCGACCGTGATAATATGTTTATAGCCACCTGTGAAAATGTTTTCTGTAGTAGTGTCATACCCCTCGCTTCAAAACACACCACTTGAGTAATTAGTGGAGTATAGGCTGCAGGAAGGAGCCTCTAGTTACCAAGTCTACTTTGGGAAACGTATGGCTCATGTATCTTTTCCTTTGTTTATTACTTTATTCTTATTTATAATATTAGTCTTATTTTATTCATATGCTTGGATGAAGCGTTTCTTGTTTGATTCTGGAATCCATGCATGTGGTAGGTTTAGTTGTTAATATGATAGTATAGTAACATTATTATTATGTTATCATAAACACCATATATCTCCACTATAGTCTAATTGGCTATTATATGAATATGTTAGTATGAATAATATAGTGCTTGGTCTCAGCATTGGTTCAACGATGTTTAGGTTAGTCATTACCTTAGGATGATAATTGTACTACAGCTCCTAAGGTATTTACTTAGCATGCAATTGTGGTGCTTGGATAGTTAAGTAGCGTTGGATGTCTCATAGACCCACGGATTGTAGGGGTTGGCGGCAGGTGGTGACATCCCTGTCCGTCCATTGTAATCCCCCACGTTCGGCTATGCCATAGGCTCTTGGCCGGAGTCGCTCTGATATTACCAGTGGTAAGCCCGTGCCAGATATGTTGGACCACTAGGTCCTAGTATTCACTACTAGCATATCCATATGTACACTATTAGGCTATGCATATGTATACTAGAAGCACATTAGGAACAAACCCTTACCTTATCTTAACTCTCACTAGGACTATTTTATCACAGAATAGATTGCTCAGTGTGTGTCACACTATCCCTTGATATATCTTTATCCATCCTATCTGGCTTTCTACTAGAACACCCTATCATATCCACCATCTTGCTGCCCTTCACCTTCCTTTGGGATTATACGATACTCTAGGGAATACCCTTGGGTGAAATGCTACAGCGGTATTTTTTTTTGCGCTTGTGGAACATATCTTTCTTTGGCCCTAGGTTAGCCTAGTTGTCACAAGCCTTGCTGGCATCCATGACCAGGATGACATGTAGTCGTAAGAAATACCAACAATACGCTAGTTTATTTCCGCTGTTATAGTAATAAAGACCCATTTATGAGCTATGGAACTATTGTCATAAAGGTACTTATTATTCGTGATATGGTTGTAATCTGGTTTGTCACTTATGATGTCACATTGTATGTGTGGAACGGTATCCTCGGCACACATAGGGTATTCCGAGTTTTATTAAAAAATCGGGTGTGATAAATGTGTTGGCACTCCAACAGTTTAACACTGCATTCATGAGATTAAATATCTTGTACACTAGCAAACCTTGTTAATCTAATTGACTATGTTGATATCAATCACCAAAAGCTATGGACCCTATTATAGAACTATTGATCCTATAAGTGTTTTGATGTAAGAAGGTAAGCCTATTGCTTACTGCAGCAAAAAATTGGATGGTCATGTTCTGAATTATTCCATGTATGATAAAAACATATGCTCTTATTTGCTCTTTAAAACATTGGCACGTCATCTATGGCCTAAAGAATTTACATATCATTTCGCTCATTAACCACTTGAGCAAATTTGTATTCAAAGTAATTTGAACCATATACATGTTAAGTAGGTTGAATGTATTGAATCTTTTCTTTGTGTCATCAAACACAAGAAAAGAAAGGATAATATGATTGTTGATGCTTTTTCTAGACGGTATGCTATGTTGTCTCAACTTGATTGTTGGATTATTGGACTTTAATCGATGAAAGAACAATATATTTTTTATGTTGATTCTAATAATGTATTCCTGCATTATAAAAAGGAAAAAAACATGGAACAAAAATCGTTCTTAATGTTGGATTCTTGGTTAGAGCTAATCACCTATGCATTCTAGTTGGATGCATTCAGATTTTGCTGTTACAAGAGGCTTATGAAGGAGGTTTGATGAGATATATCAGAGCTAAGAAGACGGAGTATGTTTTAGATACACTTTTCTGGGCCAAAGATGAGGTAATATGTAGAGTGGTTCTTGGCTCATTGCACCACATGTCAAAAAGATAAATTATTGAATCCACATGTTTTGTACATGGCTCTTTATGTCCCTTCAATTCCTTGGAAATATATTTCAATTGATTTTGTTTTAGGACTGCCTAAGACAAACATGTGGAAGAATAACAAATTTGTTATGATGGGTAATTTTCTAAGATGGCAAACTTTATTCATTGTCGTAAAAGTGATGGCGTATTCATATTGCTGATCTCTATTTAAGAGATTATTCATGGCATAACTTCTATTTATGTTTCAAATTAGGACGCTAAATTCTACAGTCACTTTTGGTGCAATCTATGAAATAAGTTGGGTACAAAGTTGTTGTTTTCTACAACATGCCACCCATGAGCTGATGGATAGACTAGGTAGTGAATTGTATATTGTCCATGATGTCGAGAGCTATATTGAAGAAAACTTGAAGATGTGTGAACAGTATTTTCCACATGTGGAGTTTGCATGTAATCGAGCAAAACACTTTGACGGGGGATGTGACCCGTTGGGTCAAGCCCGAGGAATTCAATAGAATCAAGCCCATGAAGACTCCCATGTTTTAGTGTTTATGGTAATGATAATGTCAACAAGACTTCTACCCTGTCCCAACATGGAAGATGGAGTCCGAGTATACCATCTAGATTTTAATAGACAAGGAAAGAAGCAACTGTCTCAAGATTATATATAACAACATATAGATATAGTCCATATTAACAGGTTCATTTTATAACTGACTCGGGTCACTCCAACCTCTAACCCATTTAAAAGACGCATGATAGGCAACAAGTAGGCTATTCAATCAGCTATCATGCATCACACATGTAGCATCAGATCATCCATCAATTAGTAGCACCCAAGCATTATATCTTAGCCACATGCATTATTATAATCCTTGTACAGAGAAGAATCAATCAAGTAGCCGGTGGCGGATGCACCGGGGGGGGGGGGGGGGGCTAGGGGGCTCCAGCGCCCCCTACTGCTGGACGTACTATGAATCTTTCCTTCATTTTATTCTACAATTTTGGATATGGAAGAGAGGTAGTAAAGAGTTGGAGATTGGAAAACAACCAGGTAAATGGGCGACAACGTCAATTGAATTGAAACTTTCACTAGTTTATTTTAGAAACCAATCGAGTATATTAGCACCCGTTATCAAGCCTAATAGACAAACAAAAGTAATAGTCTATTTTAATCTTCTGCACCCTACAAACCTTTATTTTATATACTTGCAATACCGCTAGAGAAGGGCAAGACAACGTGTTCACCCCACAAACAAGCGAGTTAGAAAAGTCGAGCAGCACAGCAACATTGCATGCCGAGCGAAAAAACAGCTAGAAACGCTCGCTTCGCCGAATGATACAGTAGAGTGACGCTAAGTCCCAAATTTTTAATTTATCTACTTCAATTTGTGATAACAACGGTTCAATTTGGTATTATAAAAAACTATCGATTTAGCATGTTGTTTAAAAGAACGATGTCCATCTCACTCTCATGTTTAAGCAACATCAGCAAACTAACAAAACTGTATTCACTTTGTTCTTTTTTTATTTGACATTGATGAGTTTTAGCACTATTTTAATCATCTATTTAATGGAAAAGATTAGTTCAAACATGTGAAATTATAAATCATTATTAACATACTAGATTTAAAAGTTATTAACATTATTTTTTTCATGTGACATGTAGTTCAGCCCCTCCTACGGTTTTAGTCTGGATCCGCCACAGCAAGTAAGAGTAGAGTACTATCTTATCTAGAGGTCCCAAACCTGGCTAAACGTTGTCTACTTGTTACTGCGAGAATTACCTTCTCTCATGTAACTCACCAAATCCCTTTTGTCCTTTCTATAATAGTAACGCGGTGAAATACATGTGAGTAGGGGATTCGTGAGTTGTAGCTATGGTTTTAACAAATCTGATCTCGTTGAGATCCGACTCGTTAATTCCAGGTTGGGCCATCCGCTTTGGCTCAATCAACTTCATTGCTCACCAGCTGGCTCTACGCTCGTCGTTCGCCTCACTCAAAGGCATGAATCTTAGAATCAGAGGTTTCAACCTCCACATCAACCAGGCCGACATCCTTTCACTGCCTGAGCCGCTCCTAACGTTAGAGAGTCGATATACCCATTGTTGGCACACGCTAAGCTACATTAATAAAACATCCATGGTAGTGGCGCCAGAAGGGACAAAGAACATTCTACTAATGCAGCCTAGAGTATGTTAGTATTCTTAATGACTACAGAAAGGATCCGCAAACGCACGAAAAATACCGTTCTAGCATTTCACCCATGAGTATTACCATGGGTATCGTATTTATCATAAAGGAAGGCGGAGAAGTATGGCATAACTACGTGCATGGGTAGTAAAGGACTTTCCTAATGAGTTATTTAAGTGGGAGGGTATGTGGTAGTGTGACACACACTTAACCATATAATCTAATTAAGATAGTTTAGTCCTAGTGAGAGTTACACTAAGAGGGAGTCGTTTCTATTGTGCTTCTAATATACATATACATAGCCTAATAGTTTACATGTAAACATGCTAATAATGAGTCATAGTGTTTAGTGATCCAATCATATTGGGTACAGGCTTGCACATGATCTGCCAGGTGACTCCCTCTAAGAGCATGTGATGCAGCCGAACGTGGAGCATTACAAAGTATGGACACGGCTGCCACCACCTGTCACATATCCCTACAACCCGTGGGCCTACAAGACATCCAATGCTACTTAAGTATCAAAACACCACGTTTGCACACCGCGTAGATAACTTATAAGCCACGCTACAAATATCATTCTAAGACAATTACTAACGTAAACATCATTGAACCAATGATGGATCTAAGCACTAAATTATTCATACTAACAAATGCATACCTTACACAATTAGACTAGTGTGGAGTCCTATGGTGTTTACGATAACATAATAATAGCATTACTACATTATCATAATAAAAAATAGTCCTACCACATGTATTGAATCCACAATCAAACAAGAAACGTTTCATCCAAGCATATGAATAATAAAAGACTAATATTTTTAAATAACAGAAAGTTACAAATAAAAAAGATACATAAGCTACACCTTTCCCGAAATGGACTTTGGTAACTATAGAGGCTTCTCTCTATAGTCTAAACTCCACTAAAGAATAGGAGAAGTGTGTATACAACAGAGCGTTCTAATGGGAAGTAAGGGGGTCCTATTTATACTACTTTCAGAGTCGGTTCCCGCAACAATTTGCTTGCGAAGCAGTCATCACCGACTTCAGTGCAACACAGAAAGTTTATACGCGTATGGAGACCGACTTTGGGGGGAGAACAGGTCGGTCGAATCAGGGTTTCGGCCGCACCCCCCATGTGCTCCTTTTGCCATGTGCTTTCTCCTAGAGACTGGTAGGTGGGCACTCTAACTTTTCCTGAGTGATTTGCCATTGGATTCCCTCGGATACTCCTAAAAGTGTGTAATTAGATCCATGGACTGCAACATGTCATCCTGTGATTGGCTGCGAGTGTAGTTTTAAGTATTACCCCCCTTGATTCTCTTCATTTCTGTAGTAAAATACCTGCATGCACAATTTCTCTAGAAACAAGTGGAAATATGTTAAATCTAAAGGTAATGCGTGTAAGAAATGTTTACTCCTTTACATAATTGAGATAGATTGACGGTCAAAAGGGAACTTAACGACAGTCAACATCCATAATTCTCAGTCTATGACTCGCACTTCGTCAGCATGGTCCAGATCAGGTAAGATCTCTTAATGTACGAATCCGACTATTAGGAAAGCACCGAGGCACGGGCCTGAATCAGTTACAAGGTGAACTTATTAATATGGAATATATTTGTAAGTTGTTATATCGAATCTTGAGGTTGTTGTTTCATTCATTATCTGTCCAGAGTGCAGAAGGTAACTTCTACTCGAACTCTATCTTCCATGCTAGGATGGGGTCCAAGTCTCGTTAATGTTGTTGATGTTCAGTTCCTCGTGCTTAGCCCATTGAGTGGCAATCTCCCTTCAGTAGCCCTTAAGTCCTTCATGAGTCATGTGCAGGCATCGAGTCGAGTGACTCCGAGTGATTCTTGTTGAGTTGGTTGTTTCAACTCAACACGTCGACTATGAGGGGTCTTGATGAACATTAAAGAACATACTGAAAAAGATTGGAGGAATTGAGCTTTGGTCATGCCGACTCTTTTTGGGTTGATACGTTTCATTTTGTCTGGCTATAGAATCTCAAACTTTGCTTCCGTTGGACAATCAGATCTGTGTTGCATAACTTTACTAAATCAAATCCAACACTTCCTGATCTAGTCGAGAACAGGTTCAGTACAACTTTTTATAGACTTGTTTTTATGTTGTACATATGGATACTTATTCTCTTTTATTGGGGCATCCTTAGAAATTTGGTACAAAAGTTATTCATAATAGTAGAAATAAAAAATACACCCTGATGCATTAAAGAAAGAAAATTACTTGGCTTCCTATGGCTCCTACTGAAGTGTGTAATATTGGAAAAGTAGGATGCATAATGATATGGAAACGGGCCATTAGATTCTGAAAAAACAGCAAAGAATTAAGTTATCACCTACTTTGTTACAACTAAAATTGATCTTACTAATTTAAGTGATTTTAACGATATGTGCTATGGTTTAGTATGCAAAGAGACCTTATTTTTTACTGCAGGATGTTTATATTGCATTGCCTTCTAGTGTTGCTAACTTTTTGCAGGAGTATGAGACTGTATTTCCTATTAAGATACTCCGGGTTGCCACATATAAGGGGAGTTGAGCATCAAATTGATATGATTCTAGGGGCAAGTTTGTCAAATCATGCGGCGTACAGGGCCAATCCCGAGGAGACAATAGAAATTTTGCAATCAGTCTAAGAACTCTTGGACTGTGGATACATTCATGAAAGTCTTAGTCATTTTTCTATTCCTGTTATTTTAGTGACTAGGAAAGATAACAGTAGGTGCATGTGTGTTGATTGTAGAGCCATTAATAACATCACCATTTGATATTGCCATCCTGTTCCTATGTTATATGATGAAGAATTTAGTGGTTCTATTATCTTCAATAAATTGACTTGCATAGTAGACACCACTAATTAGAATATGAGTAAAGTGCAGTAACGGTAGCTGAACTTGTTTCTGGATGTCATCTAGGTCCCCAAACTCTCAAAATGCATATTTGGGTCTCTGAACCTGCTAAATTGTGTCATCTAGGTTCAAAATTTCAAAAATTACCCCTTGTCCTGCTAACGTCATCTCTTCCAAGCATGGGTTTAACATATCTTTATCTATGACCATGCTATGATGTAGTCAAATATCGTCCTCTAGTATGAGTCGCGATTACAATGTTGATTTGGGATGAGAGATAATACAAAAAATAAAGCTCAACTATTAGCCATGTTAGTAACTATAGGGTATTTTGGGTAATTTGGACCTAGATGACACAATTTAGAAAGTTCAGACACCTAAATATGCATTTTGAAAGTTCGGGGGCCTAGACGACACACGGAAACAAGTTTGAGGACCGCTTATGAACTTTACTCTTAGAATAACATTAGGAGACGAATAAAAAATTTAATTTAAAACTAAGTTTAGACCAATGCACCTAGCACTTTTATGTTATTGATAAACGAGGTTTTACATATTCTTACTATAAAATTTGTAGTTGTTTACTTTGATAATATTCTAATTTATAGCAATTAATATGATTAATATCTTAAGCATTAGCTTGTTATTGTTATTATCTTGTGAGAGGCACATTTGTTTGATAACCTTGAAAAGTGTCCTTTGCATCTATCGAGTCTCGTTTCTTAGATATGTTGTCTCTTCACAGGTTATTGAGGTGGATGAGGTAAAAATTGATGTCGTCACGAGCTAACCAATTTCTAGGATCGTGACGCAGGTGCGTAGTTTTCTTCGTCTTGCAGATTTTTATTCACGCTTTAGGCGGGATTTGAACACTATTGCGGCACCTCTACACTAGGAGACAAAGGAGCCCCTTTTCGATGGGGTAAACCACAAACAACAAGCTCTTGATATTTTAAAATCAAAACTTACAAAAACACCATTGCTACACCTTTCTAATTTTCGTAAGATATTTGAACTGGTATGTGATGCGAGCAACACAGGCAATGCGGGAGTTCTCATAAAAGAAGATAAACATGTTGCATTCTAGTAAAAAAATTAAATGATCATTTGTTGAATTATTCTACTTATAATAAAAAATTATATGCCTTATTTCGAGTCTTACAAATTTGACAACATTATCAATTGTCTAAATAACTTGTCATTCATTTTGATTATAAACTTAAGTGTCAAACTAATTTGAATAAGTAGTATGTTAAATGGATTGAATTTATAGTCGTTTCTATACATTATTAAGCGTATGAAAAGGAACAAAAATGTTTGTGGATGCATTATCTAGACGATAATATCATGTTGTCCCAACTTGATCATAACATTTTTGGTTTAGAAGCAGTAAAAGGATTATATGCTACTGATTTAGATTTTAAAGATACTTTTAAAAAATTGTAAAGAAGGAAGACCTTAGTATAAGTATGTGTTGCAGGAAGGTCCTATTTATCGTGCTAACAAGTTGTGTGTTCTAGCTAGATTCGTTTACCATTTGCTTTTGAAGGAGGAAAATGAAGGAGGTTTGACGGAAAATTTTGGAGTGAAGAAGATGGAGGATGTTCTTTTAACACACTTATTATGGTCAAAGATGAGCCATGATGTTCAACGCTACTTGTCATGATACACTACTTGCAACAGTTGCAAGTATCGACTGAAGTCATGTGATCTTCATATGTCTCTTCCTATTTCTAGTTTACTTGGGTGGATATTCTAATGGATTTTGTTTTCGGATTACCTAGGACTAAGAGGGAAAGGAATAGTAGTTTTGTGGTTGTCGATCATTTTCCTAAAATGACAAATTTTATATCTTGTCATAAAAGTGACAATGCTTATCATATTGCTGATTTGTTATGATAGAGATTGTTCGTTTACATGACGTGCTAAATATTATTGTTTCTAATCATGATGTAAAATTTTTAAGTCATTTTTTGGAAACTTGATGGTATAAATAAGGAATAAAATTGCTATTTTCCACTATATGTCATCCACAAATTGATCGATACACCAAAATAGTTAATCATACTTTATCTACTATGTTGTGGATTATTTTCAAAATAAGTTTAAAGTTATGAAAGAAGTGTTTACCACATATAAAGTTTGCTTACATAAGGTTAATCCACTCTACTATAAAGGTAGGTCTATTCTGGATAGTTTATGGTTTTCAGCCCCATGCTCCTGTTAATTTACTATGTTTGTCTCTTTATGAAACAATAAACTTGGGTGCTATGCAACAATATGAATTTATTCTTAAGATGCATGAAAATACGAAGAGAAATATTGAAAAGATGAATGAGAAGTATAAAATTACAGGTATTAAAGGTAGGAACAAAGTAAATTTGAACTAGGGGATTTAATGTGGTTACATCTGTGAAAAGTTTCGATTTGAGAAAAAAACTAAAATCATGCCATGAGTTGTTGGTTCTTTTAAGATTCTTGTAAAGATTAATTATAATGCATATAAGATTAGGGGGTGATGATGATATCATTATAGTGGATAAAAGGACCAATCACAAGAGCAAGAGTATGAAAACTAAATAATGGTGACCTCATTCCTAATTCAATCTACATTTGATTTTGAGAATAGATTGTTAGCTAATGATCTAATTATGATTAGAAATTATAGGGAGGACCAAGAAATACTTGAAGGAAGGCTTAAGGGAATGGAGGAGAGCCAACGAGTCGGGTATTCAATAGCAAAGCATCAAATCACCTATCACACATCACGCGTCTAGCATCAAATCACCATAGATCAATAGCGCCCTAGCATACTAGATGAGCCACATACGTCATTGTAATCCTTATACCGAGAATAATCGACAAAATAAGAGCAGATATTGCCTCATCGAGAGAGCCTGAACCTAGTTAAACTTTGTCTCCTTACTACTGTTGAAATCACCTTCGTGCAAATAACTCGCCGAATCTCTTTAGGTATCTTTAAATATTATTATTATGAAATGTTCATGACGCACTGAACAACAACAACAAAACTTTTGTACCAAGCACATTCATGTAACCCGCATCACATTCGACCATGAAAGTAAGTCCTTTTTAAGTAGCGTATTGGTTCAATCTTCATGTTCCTATTGATATATTACCGTTGCCTACTAGTGATCATGTTCATATTGATGATAAGGTGCATGTTAAAATTCTAAAATTAGATGAAACAAGTAAACAAAATACTGAAAAGATGAATGAAGGGTATAGAATTGCTAGTAGTAAAAGTAACAGAAAGTTAAACTTGAATTGGGTGATTTAGTGTGGTTGCGCTTGAGAAAATATAGATTTTCAAAGTCAGAAATCCTAAGCTCAACCGTAGAGTTGATAGTCCTTTAAGGATGACCAAGAGGATCAATGCTAATACATATAAACTTTAGTTGGTCTTTCGAGTTTAGGGTTAGTCCGTCATTTAACATTTTATATTTGAAGGCATACATGAGAAAAAAAACAAGATAAGAGAGTACCACATTTCTTTAAAAGGAGAGGATGACAAGGACATCACTCCTTCCGATACACACATTACTCCCCACTATGTTATACAAAGTCCAATCACTAGAGCTTGCACGTGCTAATTGAATTTAAATGTGTCTTTGTTACTTAACACATCTTCATGTGATTTTAACAATAGATTCTATCTAATGATGTTCTCATAATTAGGAACCATGGAGAGCAGCATGAATTACTGAAAGAGAGGCTTAGAGGTGTGCATGACCAGCAAAAGTATCCAGGATGAGTTTGAGGGCCAACCCAAATCAAGGTCGAGTCTGCCTTGGAAATTGGAATCCAAGAGCAACCGACACTAAAATCTCCGCCCAAATCACATAAAAGACTCCATTTTTAACGTTTTACATATCAACAAAAAGCTAAAGAAGCTAAAGAGATAAACTTTCTAATGGGACTGGTCTCATGTGAAACTTTATTTTGAGTCAACAAAATCATCAAAAAAAACCAGTAGGATTTCAACATGTGTCAAAAGGTATAAATCCGGAATATCTACAACTACAGAGATAAAATCCAGGTATTCTCAAACCAACACAAAGACACTAATCTACCTGCACTTCGCAAATGTCGGGTGACTCATGGTTTTGTCAAGGGGAAATCCAGAGGCCGGATTTGTTAGTCTCCAAGCCATCCACCAGAGCCTGGATGTGGATGCAGAAATAAGGAACTTGGCGCAAATGAGTCTAGGGGGCTGGAACACAAGCACTGATTCTGGTCCCTTGCAGCCGATGGTTCAGATTAGGGGTGGTCAGGCACCTCTTAGACCTACAAGTACTTTTGTCTCACGGATTGTCTTGGGAAAGACGATATGGTTCATTTTGGGAGTTCCCAGTTCTTTTATAATCTCATGGTTTCTGCAGGAAAAAAAAGTATTTCAACAGAAATCAATAACTCTGGAGTGAAAAATAGAGACAATGGGCAAACAATTGTAAAACATACGTGCAGTAGATCAAAATTGGATCAAGATGAATGACACGACCGTCTGGTGCCTCCAACTCATCCCAAGCCCTTTGCATTTGACCATTTGGACCTTCCCCCGTTCCAATGTCACTGCAGAACAGCTACAAACTGTTAAGGGGAGGAACCTTTTCCCCGGTACAATACGACGAGAAAAGGAAAAGTTGGTGGTAGAGGCATCTCAACTATGATAAAGAAAACCTCGGCAAGCACTTCCGATGGTACGTAGTTGGGCAGCGCCTGCATACTGCAAATCGCAGGTTCTTATCATCCTTGTTCTCTTCACCCTGACACACACTACATTCATGTACAGGACATTTGAATTCCTGTCCAGCAGCAATATGGAGCTCAAAGAGTGAGGCCTCCATTTTGCTGTTTGGGTAGAGCAGTTTAGCAACACACTTAGGGTGGTAAAAGTGTGCACAACTGTCATGCCCACATTGGAATACCTGAAAACAAAATCCAGGAATGGGTTCAGATGAAAATATACAAACACTGAAATTCCTTGAACATTACAATTGGAGAATGTGTTTATTCAATCTTGCCCTAATGGGCTGAAAGGGGTATATATATAGATCTTACACCAAAAAGACTAGAATACCGCTGCCTCCTTAACACATAGTATTCTAACACCCCCGCAGTCCCAACATCTAGCCATGGCATATGTTGAGACTGAATCGAAACTCAAACACCGACGAGGGCAGACCCTTCGTGAAGATATCAGCGAACTGCAATGACGTCGGAACGTGGAGCACTCGAACCTCCCCGAGAGCCACCCGCTCACGAACAAAGTGAAGACTAATCTCCACATGCTTAGTGCGTTGGTGCTGCACCGGGTTGGTGGAGTGGTACACGGCGCTGACATTGTCGCAGCAGACCAACGTACTCCGGGCGAGGGGGGAGTGAAGCTCCTGAAGGAGTTGCTGAAGCCAGGAGGACTCAGCCACACCGTTGGCAACGGCGCGGTACTCCGCCTCAGCACTCGAGGGGGGCACCACGTGCTGCCGCTTCGAGGACCAGGAGACGAGGTTGCCACCCAGGAAGACGGCGTAGCCGGAGGTGGACCGACGGGTGTCTGGACAACCCGCCCAGTCGGCGTCGGTGTAGACAACTAGCTCGGAGGTGGAGTCACGCCGAAGAAGAAGGCCGTAGTCGTGGGTGCCCCGCAGGTACCGAAGGATCCGCTTCATCGCCGTGAGATGCGGCTCCCGCGGATTATGCATGTGAAGGCACACCTGCTGAACTGCGTAGGAGATGTCTGGCCTGGTGAAGGTAAGGTACTGCAATGCACCTGCAAGACTCCTGTAAGCGGTGCGGTCAGCGACAGGAGCACCGTCAGCAGAGGAGACCTTCGCCTGGGTATCCACCGGAGTGGAGCACGGCTTACAATCAGCCATGCCCGCTCGTTGGATGATATCCAGGCAGTACTGTCCCTGGTGGAGGAACAGGGCATCCGGTCGGTGCTCGACCGCAACACCCAGGAAGTGGTGTAACTAGCCCAAGTCCTTCATCGCGAACTCCCATTGTGGGGTGGAGATCGTGCGCTGAAGGAGAGCTGGGCTGGATGCCGTGAGTACAATGTCGTCGACGTACAAGAGGAGGTAGACAGTGTCACCCTCACGCCTGTAGACGAAGAGCGAGGTGTTCGCCTTGGCCTCGACGAAGCCAAGGGAGACCAGGAAGGAGGCGAACCGACTGTACCAAACCCGAGGCGTCTGCTTCAGCCCGTACAGACTTGTTCAGCCGGCAGATCATGTCTGGCCGGGTTGAATCAACGAACCCTGTCGGCTGAGTGCAGTACACCGTCTCCGTCAGCATCCCGTGGAGGAAGGCGTTCTTAACGTCCAACTGGTGGATAGACCAAGAGCGCGAGAGAGCCAATGACAGAATAGTGCGAACCGTCGCCGGCTTCACCATTGGACTGAAGGTCTCGTCGTAGTCGATTCCGGAGCGCTGAGTGAAGCCCCGAAGAACCCACCGGGCCTTGTACCTCTGCAGAGACCCGTCCGCCTTCTTGTTATGCGTGAACACCCACTTGCCAGTGACAATATTGCTACCACCAGGACGGGGAACCAAGTCCCAGGTCCGGTTGGCAAGTAGGACCGCATACTCTTCTTCCATAGCCCGACGCCAGTGAGGATCGGCGGGGGCGCTATGGACAGAAGAGGAGATAGGAGAGATGGGTGAAGAGGTAAGCGGTGGCGAGGTCGTCGAGGAGAGGACGACCCCGAAGAACCGCTCAACCGGTCAGAGAACCCCATCGGCCCGTCAGGTCACCATCGGGTGAACGTGACGAGGGTCTCGATGGAGCCGGGGGGGTACACCGGAGGCTCTGGGCTGGAAGAAGCCTGTGTACCAACCTGCGCTCGTCGCTGATAGACGAGAGCAGGGTCGGCATACCGCGGCACAGGAACCACGTGGGGTGCATGAGTCGACGTCGGAGATGTCGGGGTCGCGTGTGGCGCGACAGGCGACGTCGAGGACGCCGGGGCCACGCACGGCGCAGCGGGTGACATCGGAGCCGTGCGGGGCGCAGCAGACGACGTCAGAGACGTCGGGGCCGCGCGTGGCGCCGCAGACGATGTCGGAGACGCCGAGGCCGCGCTGAAGGAATAAGTTTTGTACTCTTGGTCTGTGTGACCCCTAGTTAGGACAGCATCTCATACCTTAGTAGGACAGCATATTAGTCCTTTGGTAGGACAGCATCTTAGTCCTTTGGTAGGACAGCATCTTAGACCAAAAGGACAGCATATTAGTCCTTTAGTAGGACAGCATCTTAGTCCTTTAGTAGGACAGCATCTTAGACCAAGAGGACAGCATATTAGTCCTTTGGTAGGACAGCATCTTAGACTAGCATCTAGGTATATGCTTGGTTGCCTTAGCTATAAATATGTAACCCCAACCCCTAGGTTGGGCATGGCATTGTGTGTGAAATGAAACAAGAAAAAATTCCCAACTCTTAGTGTCATCCTCTCTATAAGAGTAATACTTCAGATACTAACAAGTGGTATCAGAGTCGTTCTATCCTATAGCCTAGACATCTCCTGCTCATCTCCTTCCCACGCCTCTCTTCGTCTTCAGCCGGCAGCAATAACACCGGTTGTTTCAACTCATTCCTTCTCTTCTGCACAGACAAGCAACAACTTGTCTGAGACAGCCTCTTCCCCACACAGCACTCCCCCACTAGCGCGCCATGTCCGAAGGACAGTCTCAGCAATTGGTCGCTTCGAGCACGCGGCATCGGCAGGAGGCCGAGGTCGCTGCGACAGAAGAACGCGAGCGAGCAGCGGCAGAGGCTACAGCGAGGGCGGCGAGGCTGGCGGCGGCGGAACTGGCAGCAGCGAAGGCGGAAGTAGAAGTAGCGGCGGCTGCGGATGCAGCACGTGCTGCTGCAACAGAGCTTGAGGCTCTACCTAGTGGTAGCGACAGAGGCACTGATTCTACCGACGGCGGCACCAACGAAGACCTCAGGTTGGCGAGGAAGGTAGCACGACCATAGATGCCACAGTGGGCAGACGCGCACCCCCATGAGCGCGGCGGCTGCAGCCCAGACGGGCACGGACGCGCTGGCGACGCTCCCGATAGGGGTGGTTGGGTCGACGGAGATCAAGGCATTTACAGGCGGCGCAACTCTCCCTCCCCGAACAGGTACCATGGTCACCACGGGATCCAAGCCATTGTCAGGGACGTTGGTCCCGGCGGTGGGTGGCCTACCCTGACCAAGACAAACTACGTCGAGTGGGCCACAGTGATGAGGATACGGCTCCAAGTGCGGCACATGTGGGAAGCAGTCCGGTACGGCGACGTCGACTACTACGAGGATCGACGGGCGCTGGATGCTTTCATTGCTGCAGTACCGCCCGAGATACAGTTCTCATTTTCCAATAAGCGGATTGCCAAGGAGGCCTGGGACGCCATCGCTGCGGCACGCATCGGCAGCGACCGCATCATCAAGACCACACTGTAGGCACTCCGCAAGGAGTGGGAGAACCTGACCTTCAAACCAGGTGAGGATGTTGATGACTTTGCTCTCCGTCTCAACACACTACTGCAGAAGATGGTGCAGTTCGGCGACGACACCTACAACGAGGAGAAAGCTATCGAGAAGCTCTTCCGTTGCATCCCCAAGAAGTACAAGCAGATCGCTCGATCGAGTCTCTGCTGGACCTCCACGATGTCGATCGAAGAGGCGATAGGCCGCCTCAAGGTCATCGACAGCGACGAATCTCAGCCTCTCTCGAGGCCTATCACCATCGGCGGGAAGTTACATCTCACTCGGGAGCAGTGGGAGGCCTGCCAAGGTGACGGGAAGAAGGGGGAGTCCTCCTCGAAAGGCGGCCGCAAGCGCGGCAAGCCAAGGAAGGGGCGCGGAGGTGCCTAAGCTGGGGCACAGAGACGTGCCGAGGGGGGCGCCCACGGATGCACCCAAAGCGACGCCGCCGGCAACCAGAAGCCAGCACGAGACGACAACTGCCACAACTGTGGCGAGCTTGGTCATTAGGCCAGGGAGTGTCGGCAGCAACGACGTGGCCAGGCCCACGTCGCACACGTCGCACAGGTGGAGGAGGAGGAGCCGGCTCTGCTCCTGGCGCACGCAAGCATCGAGCCACCTCCAGTGGCATCGGCCGCAGCGGCTCTCTGTTAGTAGTTGAATTCTTACTCTCATTGGAAGAGAGGATGACACTAGGAGTTGGGGCAATTTTCTTGTCTATTTCTCACACAATGCCATGCCAACCCAAGGGGTTGAGGCTACATATTTATAGCTGCCATGGCAGCCAAGCATATGCCACAAAGATGCTAGTCTAAGATGCTTAGATAAAGTCCTAATATGTTGTCCTTGGCTGACACTAAGATGTTGTCCTAGTGTCCTTAATATGCTGTCCTAGTGTCCTTAGATGCAGTCCTAATTGGGGCCACAAAGACCAAAGGACTAGAGTACAACAAAGACCAAGGACCCAGTACTAAAGTGCAACAAACTAAAGGACTAGGGTACAAGGGACTAGGGGACCAAAGACCAAAGGACTACAAGACTTATTCCAGCATTCTCCCCTTAAGTCTTGTACGTCGACTTCTGAGAGGGTTGGACCATCCCGATCTTGGTGCGAAGTTCAATGAACTTGAGCCTCCCAAGGGGCTTCGTGAGCAGGTCTGCAAGCCGGATGTGCTTGCTCCGTTCATGGAAAACGGGATTCTTGGCCAGGGCCAGAGCGGACACGTTGTCCACCCTGAGTTCGACCACTCCAGTGTCTCTGCTGAGGAGATCACCAAGCAGTCGACTAAGCCAGAGCGCCTGAGTCGAAGCGGTGGAGGCCGCTATGTACTCGGCCTCGCAGCTGGACAAGACCACCACCTGCTGCTTGACCGACTGCCAGCTAACGAGGCACTTGCCGAAGAAGAAGAGGATCCCGCTGGTGCTCTTGCTGGTGTCGGTGTCGCCGGCGTGGTCGCTATCGCTGTACCTAACAAGGTGTGCCTCCCCAGGACACCTCGGGTAGTGGAGGCCGTGATCGAGAGTCCCCGCAACATAGCGGATGATCCTCTTCACAGCCTGCTGGTGATCCGTCGTCGGTCGTTGCAGGAACCGACTAACATAGCCGACGGAGAATGCCAAGTCCGGCCGTGTGTGGGTGAGGTAGCGAAGGCTCCCCACAAGACGTCGGTACTGCGTAGCGTCCACCTCCTCCGCCGTGCTGTCGCGGCTCAGCTTCAGCCTCTCCTCCATCGGAGTGAGAGCTGGGTTGCAGTTTGTGAGCCCAGCTAGCTCAACAATGCGCTTGGCGTAGGCGGTCTGTCGAAGTGTGATCTCGGAGTCGGCCTGGTGCACCTCAATCCCAAGGTAGAAGGAGAGAGATCCCAGGTCACTCATCTGGAAGGTGGCTTTCATCTCTTCCTTGAACGCTGCCACCTCCGCATCCTTGGTGCCGGTGATCACCAAGTCGTCGACATAGACACCCACCAGTAGGGTGTTTCCTCCATTGCCTCGCCGGTAGATGGCTGCCGCGTGCGGGCATTGCCCAAAGCCCATCCTCTTGAGCGTGGAATCCAACTTGGCATTCCACGCCCTTGGTGCCTGACGCAAGCCACAGAGGGCCTTGCGCAGGCGCAACACCTTGCCCTCCTTGCCAGGGACCACAAACCCCGGCGGCTGGTGTACGTAGACCTCCTCCTTCAAGTCGCCGTTGAGGAACGCCGACTTGACGTCCATGTGTTGGACACGCCAGCCTTCTTGGGCAGCGAGTGCAAGGAGTCGCACAGATTCCATCCGTGCCACGGGGGCAAAAGCATCGTCGAAGTCGATCCCCTCCTGCTGTACGAAGCCGCGTGCCACCAAGCGAGCCTTGTGCTTGACGATGGCACCGACTTCATCCCTCTTCAACTTGAACACCCACTTAAGGGTGATCGCACGGTGACCGCGAGGGAGATCAGCAAGCTCCCAAGTGTGGTTCGTCTCAACCGCGTCCATCTCCGACTGCATCGCAGCACGCCATGCCGCGTGTTTCTCGGCCTCCGCAAAAGACCGAGGCTCGCCGTCATCGCACGCAAGGTGCAACTGCGCCTCCAGATCTTGATCATCCAGATCGTGAGGGGCCAGTCCCGGCACCGGCTGGTTGCCGAGAATGTTCTCCATCTTGCGATACCGCAACTGCTCGCCGTCGTAGCACCCGTCGAGGCGCTCCTCGTCGTGGGGGAGCGGAGTAACAAACTCCACTGGGTCGTGCTCGACACGAGCTGGGGACGGAGTGGGCGTGCCCGGAGGAGTGGCCGTCGGTGCTGGAGTGCGTGGGGTCACCGACTGAGGTGGAGGTGGACGGTCGGGGGCTGGGGTAGACACGCTCGGTGGAGAAGAGTTGCCTACTCCCCCAACTCCCTTGAAGTGGACGTAGTCGACGATGAAGTTGTCGTGCGTCGAGGTCGAACCGTCGTCCACCGCCTTGTCCCATGCCCATCCTCGCCCTTCGTTGAACACAACGTCACGCGTCGTGCGCACACGCTGTGTCTCTGGGTCGAGAATGCGGTAGGCCTTCGAGCCCTCCGCGTAGCCGATGAACACCCCCGGAGTGCTCCTGTCGTCGAGCTTGCTGATGTGGTCAAGCTCCTTGGCAAACGCGAGGCAGCCGAAGACCCGTAGATGAGAGACCGCCGGCTTGCGCCCATACCAAGCCTCGTACGGCGTCCTGCCGTTGAGAGCCTTGGTGGGCGAGCGGTTGAGGATGTAGACAGCCGTCACCACCGCCTCTCCCCAGAAGATAGCCGGCATTCCCCTCTGCTTGAGAAGGGCCCGAGCCATCCCCACAACCGTCTGGTTGCGCCGCTCGACGACGCCGTTCTGCTGCGGGCTGTAGGGCGCGGAGTAGTGGCGCTGAACACCCTCATCCGCGCAATACGACGCAAATTCAGCCGCCGTGAATTCGCCGCCGTTGTCGGTGCGTAGCACACGCAGCTTGCGGTCGCACTCCGCCTCCGCAATGGCTTGCGCGCGCCTGATGGCGTTCGCAGCCTCTCCCTTGCTGCCAAGGACCACGACCCACATGTAGCGGGAGAGGTCGTCGACGAGCAGCAGGAAGTAGCGTCGTCCTCCTGGTGTAGCTGGTGTCACCGGGCCACACAAGTCTCCGTGAACGAGCTCGAGCCGTTCCTTAGCTCGAAAGCTCGACTGCTGGGGAAAAGGAAGCCGCCTCTGCTTCGTCAATACGCAGACGTCGCAGAGCTGCTCCACGTGGTCAAGGCAAGGCATGCCTCGCACCATCTCCTTGGCACTGAGCTGCTTTAGGGCCTCGAAGTGAAGATGCCCAAAGCGCTCGTGCCACTGTCATGCCTCGTCGTCCCGACGAGTGGCAAGGCAGACAGGTTGTGCTACCTGCACGTGTAGGACATAGAGTCGATTGGTGCCTCTAGTTACCTTGGCAAGAAGGCGACGATGGTGATCCCAAATCCTCATGACTCCGTCCTTAATCTCCACGCGCGAACCGTTCGCATCCAGCTGTCCCAGGCTGATAATGGAGTTTCTCAACGCGGGGATGTAGTAGACTCCGACGAGCAGCCTGTGCTCACCAGACTCGGCGGTGAGGATGACGGAGCCGACACCCTTGATCTCCACGCGGAGGCGTCACCAAACTTGACAGAGCCTCGGACATTGGAGTCAAGCTCAACGAAGAACTCCCGTCGACCGGTCATGTGATGGGTGGCGCCGGTGTCGAGGCACCACCCGTCAGTCTTGTCGTTGCTGGAGCCGTCGCCGAGGAAAGCATGTGCTTTTGGCTCATCAAGATGAAGGAGAGCCGCTGCGGTCGATGCCACTAGAGGTGGCTTGATGCTTCCGTGTGCCAGAAGCAAAGTTGGCTCCTCCTCTACCTGTGCCACGTGGGCCTCCTTCTCCACTTGTGCCACGTGGGCCTGGCCACGTCGTGGCTGTCGACACTCCCTGGCCCAATGACCAAGCTTGCCACAGTTGTGGCAGGTGTCGTCTCGTGTCGGCTTGTGGTTGCCGACGGTGCCGCCCTGGGCGCCTCCGCGGGCGCCACCCTCGGTACGTCCGCGTGCCCCGGTCTGGGTACCTCCGCGCCCCTTGCGCGACTTGCCGCGCTTGTGGCCGCCTGTCGAGGAAGAGGACTCCCCCTTCTTCCGGTCACCCTGGCCAGCCTCCCACTGCTCGTGAGTGAGATGAAGCTTCCCACCAATGGTGATAGGCCCCGAGAGAGGTTGTGCTTCGTCGTTGTCGACGACCTTGAGGCGACCTATCGCCTCTTCAATCGACATCGTGGAGAGGTCCAGCAGAGACTCGATCGAGCGAGCGATCTGCTTGTACTTCTCGGGGATGCACCGAAGGAGCTTCTCGACAGCTCTCTCTTCGTTGTAGGTGTCGTCGCCGAATTGCACCAACTTCTGCAACAAAGTGTTGAGACGGAGAGCAAAGTCATCAACGTCCTCACCTGGCTTAAAGGCCAGGTTCTCCCACTCCTTGCGAAGCGCCTGCAGTGTGGACTTGCGGGCGCGGTCGCTGCCGATGCGTGCCGCAGCGATGGCATCCCATGCCTCCTTAGCAGTCCGCTTCTTGGAAAGCGAGAACTGCAGCTCGGGCGGGACTGCAGCAATGAGGGCATCCAACGCCCGTCGATCCTCGTAATAGTCGACGTCGCCGTACTGAACTGCTTCCCACATGTGTCGCACCTGGAGCCGTACCCTCATCACCGCGGCCCACTCGACGTAGTTGGTCTTGGTGAGGGTAGGCCACCCACCGCCGGGACCGACGTCCCTGACAATGGCCTGGACCCCGTGGTGTCCATGGTACCTGTCCGAGGAGGGAGAACCGCGCCGCCTGTAATGGCCGCGTTCTCCATCGACCCAACCGCCGCCGCCGGGAGCGCCACCGGCGCGTCCGCGCCTGTCTGGGTGCGGCTGTCGCGCCCATGGGGGCGCGTGGCTGCTCGCTGCACCTCTCGTGCTCGCGCCGCCTCCCTCACCGGCCTGAGCTCATCGTCGACGCCGCCGTCGACAGAGCTGCTGGAGCTACTGCCGCGCAGAGCCTCCAGCTCCGCTGACGCCGCACGCGCTACAGCCGCCGCCGCCGCTGCTTCCACTTCCGCCCTTGCTGCTGCCAGTTCCGCCGCCGCCAACCTTGCCGCCATTGCCGCCGTCGCCGCAGTCTCTGCCGCCGCTCGCTCGCGCTCCTCTGCCGCGGCGACCTCCTTCTGTCGCGCGCTCGAGGCGACCGAGCGCTGAGACTGTCCGTCGGACATGGCGCACTAGTGGGGAAGGGGTGTTGTGTGTGGAAGACAAGCTGTTGCTCGTCTGTGCAAGAGAGGAATAAGCTGGAACAGCCGGTGTTCCTGCTGCCGGTTGCGGACAGAGAGGTGCGGGAAGAGGATGAGCAGGAGATGTTTAAGCTGCAGGATAGAACGGCTCTGATACCAAATGTTAGTAGTTGAATTCTTACTCTCATTGGAAGAGAGGATGACACTAGGAGTTGGGGCAATTTTCTTGTCTATTTCTCACAAAATGCCATGCCAACCCAAGGGGTTGAGGCTACAAAGATGCTAGTCTAAGATGCTTAGATACTGTCCTAATATGCTGTCCTTGGCTGACACTAAGATGTTGTCCTAGTGTCCTTAATATGCTGTCCTAGTGTCCTTAGATGCTGTCCTAATTGGGGCCACAAAGACCAAAGGACTAGAGTACAACAAAGACCAAGGACCCAGTACTAAAGTGCAACAAACTAAAGGACTAGGGTACAAGGGACTAGGGGACCAAAGACCAAAGGACTATAAGACTTATTCCAGCACTCTCCTCCACAGCGATGAGCCGAGAGCACATGCCTTTCTCGGTGACAACTCCAGCAACGACAAGACTGACGGGTGGTGCCTCGACACCGGCGCCACCCATCACATGACTGGTCGAAGGGAGTTCTTCACTGAGAACGACCCCAATGTTCGAGGCTCCGTCAAGTTTGGGGACGCCTCTAGTGTGGAGATCAAGAGCGTCGGCTCCGTCATCCTCACCGCCAAGTCTGGTGAGCACAGGCTGCTCGTCGGAGTCTACTACATCCCCGCGTTGAGGAACTCTATCATCAGCCTGGGCCAGCTGGATGAGAACGGTTCGCGCGTGGAGACCAAGGACGGAGTCATGAGGATTTGGGATCGCCATCGTCGCCTTCTTGCCAAGGTAACCAGAGGCACCAATCGACTCTACGTCCTTAACGTGCAGGTAGCACAACCTCTCTGCCTTGCTACTCGCTGGGATGACGAGGCGTGGCAGTGGCATGAGCGCTTTGGACACCTTCACTTCAAAGGCCCTGAAGCGGCTCAGTGCCAAGGAGATGGTATGGGGCCTGCCGTGCCTTGACCATGTGGAGCAGTTCTGCGATGTCTGCGTTGTGACAAAGCAGAGGCGGCTCCCCTTTCCCCAGCATTCGAGCTTCCGAGCCAAGGAGCGGCTCGACCTCGTGCACGGGGACTTGTGTGGCCCGGTGACACCGGCTACACCGGGAGGACGACGTTACTTCCTGCTGCTTGTCGATGACCTCTCCCGTTACATGTGGGTGATGGTCCTCGGCAGCAAGGGAGAGGTTGCGAACGCCATCAGGCGCGCGCAGGCCATTGAGGAGGCGGAGTGCGGCCGCAAGCTGCGCGTACTGCGCACCGACAACGGCGGCAAATTCACGGTGGCTGAATTCGCGTCGTACTGCGCGGATGAGGGTGTTCAACGCCACTACGCGCCGTACAACCCGCAGCAGAATGGCGTTGTCGAGCGTCGTAACCAGACGGTCGTGGGGATGGCTCGGGCCCTCCTCAAGCAGAGGGGAATGCCGGCTATCTTCTGGGGAGAGGCGGTGGTGACGGCGGTCTACATCCTCAACCGCTCGCCCACCAAGGCTCTCAACGGCATGACGCCGTACGAGGCTTGGCATGGGCGCAAGCCGACAGTCTCTCACCTACGGGTCTTCGGCTGCCTAGCATTCGCCAAGGAGCTTGGCCACATCAGCAAGCTCGACGACAGGAGCACTCCAGGGGTGTTCATCGGCTACGCGGAGGGCTCGAAGGCCTACCGCATTCTCGACCCAGGAACACAGCGCGTGCGCACGGCACGTGATGTAGTGTTCAATGAAGGGCGAGGATGGGCATGGGACAAGGCGGTAGACGACGGCTCGACTCTGACATACGACGACTTCATCGTCGAGTACGTCCACTTCAAGGGAACTGGGGGAGTAGGCAGCTCTTCTCCACCAACTTCGGCGCCACGCTCCCCAGTCACGACCTCGGCTGCGACAACCTCTCCACCACCACAGCCGATGACCCCACGTACTCAAGCACCGACTGCCATCCCTACGGGTACGTCCACTCCGACACCAGCTCGTGTCGAGCACAAACCGGTGGAGTTCGTTACTCCGCTCTCCCACGACGAGGAGCGCATCGACGCGTACCACGACGGCGAGCCGTTGCGGTATCGTACGATGGAGGATCTTCTGGGTGACCAGTTGGCGCCGGGACTGGTCCCTCGCGATCTGGAGGCGCAGTTGCATCTTGCGTGCGACGACGGCGAGCCTCGGGCTTTCGTGGAGGCTGAGAGACACGCGGCATGGCGTGCCGCGATGCGGTCGGAGATGGACGCGGTTGAGAACAACCGCACCTAGGAGCTTGCTGACCTCCCTCATGGTCACCGCGCGATCACCCTTAAGTGGGTGTTCAAGCTGAAGAGGGATGAAGCCGACGCCATCATCAAGCACAAGGCTCGCTTGGTGGCACGCGGTTTCGTGCAATAGGAGGGGATCGACTTCGACGATGCCTTCGCGCCCGTGGCGTGAATGGAATCTGTGCTGTTGGACTGTACGTATAGGGGGCAGGGGCATTTTAGTCTTTTTGTATTAGGGTTGCTTAGCCCTTAAGCTGTGTCCCCCTATATATGTATCTCCTTGACAAGCTGTTAATGGATTGATTACTTTCCTAATCTAATTTGGTATCAGATTACTTTTTCTCTCTCCTCTCCCGATCTCAACCCCGATGCAATCTACGGGCGCCGCCGCCACCGCGGCCACGGGTGCCGCCTCCGCCGTGGCCTCCGGCGCCGCCGCTGCGGGCACGCCGGCCCCGCCGCCCCCTCCTCTCGATTCCTGCCCGGTCGCGGCCGCTGCTGGGCTCAGCGCCGCCGACCCCACCGACCCGGCCGCCCCCTACCCTGCGCCCGCTGCCACCGGGTCTAGCGCCGCCGGCCGCCCCGCCACCTCTCCTGGGGGCGCTGCGCCAGATCCGGGGCTTCTAGCCCTGCGGCTGGCCTCCACGCCATCTCCCCCGGGCGCACAGCCGCCAGGCTGCTCGGGCCCGGCTCGGGTGTGGCCGACCCAGCCGCAGGCGGGTCCCTCGGCCTCCCCACAGCCGCCTGGCCGCCGGGCTTCGCCGCTGGCCTGGTTGGACCCGCCGGAGGACAGCACCGTCCCAGTACCGCCTGGCTGCCAAGCCCCGGTGGCCCTGCTGTGAGCGCCGCCGTCCATGCTGTCCCTGCTCGATCCGGGGGACAGCCCTCTTCGCACGTCTCCGACGTCGCGACTGCCCTGGCCATCTCCCGTGAGCGGGAACGAGCGCTCGTCCTCGCCTTGGAGCAGGAACGTGCTGCTGCGGCCTCTCTCACTCGTCAGCTCGAGGAGTCTCCGCCAGTACAGTGGAGTGACGCACAGATACTCCAGGAGATGGTGCTGCCTATACTACCTACTCGGCGTCTCTTGTCGCTGCTCTACATGCCTAGGCGGCTGGCATACAGAACATCCGGACTCTTGTCCTGGTTGTTCTCAGCTCCGACTCTACTTCCTTTGCTCGTTGGCGCAGCCTGCTTCTCCTGACGCTGCGACGCTTTCGGCTGGAAGACCATGTCCTGCGAGATGACTGCCCATTGGATGACTCGTGGACCTGCATGGACAGTCTTGTCCTTGCATGGATCCTCGGCACACTTTCTGAGGAGCTTCAGGATATCGTCGCCCAGAAGGGTGGCGGTACAGCTCGTCAGGCCTGGCAGGTCCTCGAGCTTCGCTTCCAGGGGAACCAAGCGACCCGAGCTCTCCACATCCGGGCCCGCTTTGGTTCTACTGTCCAAGGTGATCTCTCCATTACTGCATACTGTCGACAGATGAAGGGTATGGCAGACGCCCTTCGTGACCTTGGAGAGCCCATCCCGGACAGTACCCTCGTTCTTCAGGTCCTTCAGAGCCTGAATGAGCGCTATACCCACGTTCGCTCGTGGATTCTTCTCGAGAAGCCCTTCCCGACTTTCGAGAAGGTCTGGTCGGACCTCGAGCTCGAGGAGATCACCCAGGGCGGCTCTACTACCTCCTCCCCTGCCTCGGCCTTCTACAGCTCAGGATCGTCTTCACACCCTCCTCCACCTGCTGGTTCTGGGGTCCAGCTTCCTCATCCACCTACCACACCAGGAGTCCCTGCTACCTCCGGTGGTGGTGGGAACCGCCGTCGTGGCAGACGTGGTGGCCGTGGTGGAGTGACTGGTGGAGGTGGTACGACCAGTGCTGGTGGTACCCCTGGTGGTGCTGGTACTACTGGTGGCAGTAGTGGTGGTCGGGGTCAGGGTGGTGTGACCTGGCCCACACCCTACAACCCGTGGACTGGCCAGATCTCGATGTGGCCTGGGCCGTCCCCGGGTCTACCGGCACTTCGCCCACCACGTCCAAAGATCACAATGAATCAGATTAAAAATACGCTCAACATGAGTGACAGGGTGCTGGAAAGAAAGCCGAACATGGCGACCTAACTGACAAGCATGGCATAGAGACTCATGAGTACCCCTAGTACACGAAATCACTGAGCTACTAGACAACTTTGACATGACATTAACACCGGAGCGGAAGCAGGAAGACGAAGCGTGTACAGGGGCCCCGAACCCTCACAGCGGAGAAGACGCCGGGTAGTAAGATCCTTCATAGATAAACCAAAAGAATCAAACTCAATGGAAACATGATTGTCAGTAGTAAAACGACGAACAGAAAGAATGTTCTGGATAATGTTAGGAGCAATAAGAACATCACGGAGCTGAAAAGAACCCGGCAAACCCACGTTACCTACTGAGGTGACCGGAAGAACAGACTGATTCCCAACAACGATAGATGAAGTAAGAGAAGGGTGGGTAGAAGAGAGTATACTAGCGTCAGGGATGGTGTGATACGAAGCTCCGGAGTCCATGACCCAATTAGGACCAGGTGGTGTGAGGCCCAGCGTGCTGAATGAAGGCACGAGCAACTGCCATTCCCCGGCCTGAGGTGAGTCGTGGTGCTGCATCGAACACTCAGGCTGGCCGACTGGGTTCCCTGAAGCCCAGTGGGTCAGAGCGGACGACCTGGCAGCAGGGTAGCTCAGCCCGCAAGTGGTCGGAGTCCACTGTCACCAGCTGTGTAGGCAGATCCGCCGTAAGCCGGAGTGACCATGTAGGCCGGCTGAGGACGCAATGTACGTGGTGGAGTAAGACCCGGAGACGGCCCAGGCCACATGGAGATCTGACCAGTCCACGGTTGTAGGGTGTGGGCCAGGTCACGCCACCCTGACCTGTACACCGCTACTACCACCAGTAGTGCCTCCACCAGTACCGCCACCACTACCACCACGACCGGTGCGCTTGCCGCAACGACGATTACCACCACCAGAGGGAGAAGGAGTCCCTTGTGTGGAAGGTAGACGCGTGGAGTGTCTCCCAGAAGGAGCAGCTGGTGGAGGAGGGTGCGAGGACGACCCAGAGCCGTAGAGGGTCGTGCAGGCGAGGAAGCGACGGAGCTGCCAGAGGTAATCTCCTCAAGCTCGAGATCTAATCAGACCTTCTCGAAGGTCGGGAACGGCGTCTCGCGAAGAAGCCTCGAGCGAAGGTGGGTGTAGCGCTCGTTCAGGCCTTGAAGGACATGAGGACGAGGGAGCTGTCCAGGACGGGCTCTCCAAGGTTGTGAAGGGCATCCGCCATACCCTTCATCTGGCAACAGTAGACAGAGATGGAGAGGTTGCCCTGGACGGTGGTGCCAAAACGAGCTCGGATGTGAAGAGCTCGAGTCGCACGGTTCCCCTGGAAGCGCTGCTCGAGGATCAGCCACGCCTGACGGGCAGTGCCGCCACCGCGCTAGCCGACTATGTCCTACAACTCCTCAAAAGACCCAAGGATCCAGGCAAGAACCAGACAGTCCATGCTGATCCAGGAGTCGTCCAATGGGGAATCATCCTGTAGAACATGGTCGTCAAGATGAAACTGCCTCAGCGTCAGGAGAAGTAGGCTGCGCCATCTGCTGTAGGTGGTGGAGTCGGAGCTAAGAACAACCGGAACAAGAGTCCGGATGTTTTGGATACCAGCAGCCTGAGCGTGGAAGGCGGCGACGAGGGAAGCCGCGTAGGTGCTGTAAGCAGCGCCAGCGCCCGCAGGGAGATCGTGAGTAGCACTCCACTGCTGGCGTGGGGATTCCTCGAACTGGTGGGTGAGGGCCGCCATGGACGCCCGTTCCTGCTCCAAGGCGAGAACGAGAGTGCGCTCTCGCTCACGGGAGGCGACGAGGGACGCAGCGACAGCAGTCGTAGAGGGGTAGCCACCACCACTGTTAGGATCCCCTGAATCGTCCATAACGGTGAACGGGGAAGGCGCAGTAGCGGCCACAGGGGGAGGCACGGCGGCGGCCATGGGGAGGGGTGAAGGCGCCGCGGCGGCCATGGGGTGGAACAGGGGCGTGGCAGCGGCGGCCAGGGGAGGAGGCGAGGCGGCGGCGGCCATAGGAGGAGACACGGCGGCAGCGGCCAGGGAAGGGGGCGCGGCGGCGGCGGCAGCCAGGGAAGGGGGCGCAGCGGCGGCGGTGGCCAGGGAAGGATGCACCGCCACGGTGGCCACAGGAGGAGGCACGGCGGCGGCCAGGGATGGGGGCGCGGTGGCGGCAGCCAGGGAAGGGTGCGCGGTGGCGGCAGCCATGAGAGGCGCGGCGGCGGCCAGGGGAGGTGCGCCGGCGGTCGTAGAGGCGGGGAAACCCGGCGGCCCGCCGACAGCGCCAGCCATCGTGGGCGCGGGGGCTGTATGATACCAAATTGGAGAATGCGTTTATTCAACCTTGCCCTAATGGGCTGAAAGGGGTACATATATAGGTCTTACACCAAAAAGACTAGAATACCCTTGCCTCCTTAGCACATAGTATTCTAACAATTACAAATGTAAAAGGGCACCTTACTCCTGAGATAAGAGTTCCTTTCTCTTTTTTTTACTAATCATTAAGTAGTGGTGTTTGCCATTTTTTGTCTATCCCGGAATAAAAAAGGTCCAAAACTAAACTTGAAAGATTGTCAGACATAACTACGTAACTGTTATGTCTACCTTAGCTTCTGATGACACGTCTGAAGACCCCAGCTTCCCACAAGCAAAACACTGGTGCTGCTTATACTTGCAGTTGCGGCATATAAAATCTTTATCTTTATTATCAGTTATCATCTGAATTATAAATGGAAAACATGAACCAGTGTCAATAACAGACACACAAAAGCCACAAACCTAAAAAGAAAAGGCAACTAAATCAGGAGATACCTTTGCCTGTTCTTTACCTAGCCCAAGGATTAATGTGCACTTAGGTTCATCCACGTGAAAAGACCGCTGACATCCACCATCACAGCTAAAAGAAAATAATCAAGAAATAAAAAAATGCATCAAGCATTTAATGCATGGTAAAAATAAAGCTCATGTTGCTTAAGTATACTTTAGATTTATTATAGTGAAATATTATAAATTAGTTGTGTTAGTATGAACTTATGACAAATTCTAGAACTGTATAACTTCATGTGCTTTTTATGCTACATTGTATAATCTAATATGTAGTTATTAATTCTTTGGTGTTGTTTAGGATTTATGTTCCATTAAAAATTGGACAACTGGTAGTAATGTGGTGGCGCACATGGGATTCTCATGTATCATTGTTTGAATTCAGCTGTAATGTAGAATATAATACATGGTTTTTTTTCTTATAGACAAGGTGTTCACCTGGTTTACATGTAACACATTAGGATCAATGACAAAAAGAGCACGGAACAAATATACTTAAGAGCACATGTAAAAAAAACAAATAGGTTTATCTTGAGTAAAAAAATGAAAAGGTTGCTATGAGCACAAAGCTCATGAAATTGTCATGTTTTGTTTGTGTAAAGCAAAAGGAGATTAAGTATTTGGTGAGTGAAAACAAACAGATGATGAGAAAAAGGCAATAGATATATTTACAAATAAAAAGGTCAATCTTAGCAAATTTTCAACGGTTGATGCAATATATGCAAATAACTGTCATTTAAGATCAGCTATCATAAGTGTTGATGGGTCAATATAACATAGTATTTGTAAACCTAGGAACATCATTATTCATGAGTTCTGTTTACTAAAAGAACACTTATTAGCTACAAACACACATTTCAATATTGTTTTACCAACAACTGGACTCAAAATGTAGCAATTTGGGGATAATACAGTTAGATTTGTATTTGAAAGTAATTTCCTAATATTGTTATTTTACAGTTATGTATAACATACCACAAAAGAAACTAATTCAAGGGAGTATCAAGAAAAAAGTTATTGACAAAATTGATAATTGTAATACAGTGAATTAATTGCAGAAAAGTAGACGGGGCCACTTAAATGTATATAAAACAACCTACCAAACTAGATTCCCACCGTTGTCACAAATTGCACAAAGATCATCACCCTGCACAAAGAGCAGGTTCATCTTAATTGTTTGAATCTGATCAATCCACACTGGCAGAAAATGTAACCCCTGAACAAACTAAGTTTAGTGAAGTATTACACGCATTGTGTTTTGACCATAAAAGAATGCTAAGCGATGACATGGAGAGATGCATTCAAGCCCAGACCAAATGTTGCTGAACTCAAACACCCAAACGAATTACAGCGCGCTGACTGTGTTCGAATAAAATAATTGAACCAGTGACCCGATAAACAATGAAAGGAACAAAGGGAAACAGCGATACCTTGAGGTTTGTTACCTTGCCCTCGTCATCCGGCCCTGGCTTGCGGTTCTTGGCCTTCTTGATTTCGCGAACTCTCTGGATCTTCTGGCACTTTTCCAGTGAGATCTTTTTCCGAGCCATGACCTCCCTACAAGAATCAGGCCGGCTGTTTGGCTGCCAATAAGAATAAAAAGTTCAATCTCGGCTTGGTACGAACTGTCGACGAATAAAAGATGAATATTTTTGTAAACAAAATGCAATGTATCGCACATCGCGTTCACAGGTATAGGGGACAGCAGGAGCGGAGCGCAACTGTACCAGCGAAAGCAGAGATCAATACAATCCAGTCAAAATCGGTCACGACGCCAACCTATACGACAATCGAAGAGGGGGAGAGAGACGGTTCTTGAGAGACGACTGACGTGGCTTGGCCGGGTGGAAGTGGAAAATGCCGCCGTCTCTGAATAACGGCACCTGTGGGAGAAATCTGGAGAGTAGCGGTGGCGTTGCGGATTGACCGAAATTTAGGGTCAAGAAATTCGGCGTATTAATAAATAACTATCCAAAATGATATATAGACTTTCGGGTACTAAAAATTCAGTTATCCGAAAAATTGGGTTCGGGTTTGAGCTATCCATATTATCCAAACAGTGATGGCACAACAAAAACAAATAAAAAATACAGCAGGCAAAAAAATAAAATTACTATTTCAACAGGAAAATAAGTGAAATTTTATAAGAATAATGAAAATATAATAGTGTGACCATGTAGCATTACAATTACGAGCAACCCACGGTCCAACTCTAGGACGTGTTGGGCAAAATGCGAAAAAGCTACGACCCAACCTAGAAACCGGATATTTCGGATATTGGACGTTACCTAAAAATTTATCGGGGTTTGGAAATCTCTACCAGAAAAACGATTGCAGATTTCACTTTTTGACATTTTTGTGTTTGGGTTTGGTTTTTTTTCGGAATTATAGTTCGAACTCGGGTTTATGCCTAAGAGACAACGATTTTTTTTTTGCTTTTTTGTCAGAATTTATTTAACATAAGTATTCTCATAAACGAACATTTGGTAAGGCCCCATGTGTCTTACTGTTGGTACCCTACAGACCGGGTACCCCCGCATAGATGGTAAAATACGCCCTGGGGCCCCGCCTCCTTGTTGAGGCGGCCCCTGCGTAGCTACGTGTCCTTGGCCCCATGATCTGCTCTGAGGCTGCCACGTGTGCTTGAGTTCTAGAGCCAACGCGTGCCCTGGGCTCCGCTCCGAGACTCCCCGCTGAGGTAAGGTCTAGAGCTACCACGCGTCTTCCGGCTCAGAGCCACCTCCCTGCTGAGGATGGCTCCGGAGCTGACACGTGCCCTGGGCTCCAGTCCGAGCCCCCCCCCTCCGCTGGTGTGAGGTCCAGAGCTGTCACGTGTCCCCTGGCTCAGAGCCACCTCCCTGCTGAGGACAGCTCTGGAGCTGACACGTGCCCTGGGATTCGGTCCGAGCCTCCCCGCTAAGGTGAGGTCCGGAGCTACCACGTGTCCCCTAGCTCAGAGCCACCTCCCTGCTAAGGACAGCTCCAACGCTGACACGTGCCCTGGGCTCCGGTCCGATCCTCTCCACTTAGGTGAGGTCCATAGCTACCACGTGTCCCCTGGCTCAGAGCCACCTCCCTGTTGAGGACAGCTCCGGTGGTGACACATGCCCTAGGCTCCGGTCTAAGCCCCCCCGCTGGGGTGAGGTCCGGAGCTGCCACGTGTCCGTGGCTCCAAACCCGTCGATAAGAGCTTCACAGCCGCCACGTGTCCCACGACCCGTTGTTGGTTGTGGGTCGACGAAGTCAAGAAGGAGGTGCGCTGTCAGGCTTCGCATTCAAGGCTCGTGCCTTCCCTAGAAGCATGGCGCACTACACACGCCTTCGTCATCTGCCCATTCGCCATTACGGTGACAAGACAGGACGACAAGGCGTGACAACAGTACAGTGCCGCCCAACAGCAAGAAGTTGCCCAAACAGGGCGAGAAGACGCGGCGACAAGACAGTGTCTTCATCATCACCTGACACATGGACAGGGGCGCTCAGCGCGCCAGGTAGCGGGACTTAACTCCCCCGTCAACCACTCTACTCAGAGGATGAAGCCCTAGATCATGTATAGGGATTCATATAGCTTCGGGGCCACCTGTCGGGCCCCAAGCCTCATTGTAACCACCCCGGCCTTGGACTATAAAAGGACTGGGGTGATTACCCGACAAAGGGTTGGTCAGTCCCCAATTCCACCCTCACAAGCACACGCAAGCAAGCAATACAACAAGTACTCCCATGGACGTAGGGTATTAGCTCTGGCGGCCCGAACCACGTAAATCTCGATGTTCATTCGCTCCCTCGAGCCCAGTTTGCGTAGGGCACCAAGCCCCCTCCAATCAAAGAACCTCGCGGGCTGCTTCCGAGCGGGTAGGGAGGAGTGTCGCAGCTCACGCACTCCGACATTTGGTGCGCCAGGAAGGGGAGCTTTCTGCGCTCTCCATGCGACCATGGTGAACATCACCTCCCATGGCGAGCCTTCTCATCCAACTCGCCGTTGTCTCCAGATGGCATATGATGAGGCTACCTCCCGCTCTAGAACGGGCAGGTCTGGCCCGGCCGGCGATCAGACAATTGGCGTACCAGCGGCGCCCCCAGCTCCCAAATCCGACCGAACCAGCGACCAGATCGCTGGTGTCCTTGTAGCGCCCGTAGCGCACAGGTTGGAACGGGCCAACAACCTTATGGACGGTGTGTCGTCGGCGCTCACACCGCCAGCAGCCGCTTCCTCTCGACGGCTCCCTACTCCGGCAGTGGCGACAGCACCGCCGCGATCGAGCCCGGAGAGCATGCTGGCTGCAGCACGCGCTCTACTCCACAACCCTCCGAGCGAGGGTGCCACCCCCGAGGCGGCAGAGCAGTGGCGGCACGACATCAACCATGTCGCCGTTGCTGCCATGAACTCCCCTGCATACAGGAAACAGTGGGCTGAACCCTCGCTGGCCTAGTTGCATACGTTGATGGTGGCCTGTGGGACGCCAGCTCCACGCACGACGGCCACGGCTGACCTCAGGGTCGAGCTGAACCGCCGTCTCGCTATCAAAGATGGTCGCACCGCCATCGAGCGACGCCGGGAGAGGCATCGCAACCTCGAAGGAGAGTACCGCTCACCGAGCGGTGTACCAGCGGGCCGCGCTCCGCCTACCCCTGCCTCTCTGGGGGCAGTAGGGGGCTGCATTGTGCTCGCCCCGAAGATTTGTATGGTGGTCTGTCCACCCAAGTTCCGGCCCCACTTACCGGAAAAATACAATGGGACAGTCAACCCCACCGAGTTCCTGTAGATTTACTCCACCTCCATCCTAGCTGCAGGAGGGGATGAGGCCGTCATGACCAACTACTTCCCCACGGCTCTGACCGACATAGCCCCGTCATGGCTCATGAACCTCCTCCAGGCTCCATCACGTCCTGGGAAGAGTTGTGCTCGAGATTCACAGCCAACTTTGGGAGTTCCTACATGCGCCCTAGCATCGAGCTCGACCTCCACGTCGTGCGCCAGCGTGAAGGGGAGTCGCTGTGATCCTTCATCAAGCGGTTATCCCAGGTCAGGAACACCATCCCCTGCATCTCCAGTGCCTCTGTCGTCGTCGCCTTCAGGAAAGGCATCCACGACAAGAAGATGCTCGAGAAGTTGGCTACCACGACGTGCAAGACGTGCCCGACCTCTTCAACCTGGCCGACAAATTTGGTAGGGCGGTGGAAGTCCGAGACTGACACTCACGACCTGCCTCCGTGGTAGGGAGTTTCAGAGAGGTTGTTGCTCCGCGCAGCGACAAGAAGAACAAGACTAGAGGAAGGAACAAGCATCTGGCCGGGGCACCCCTGCTGCCCTAGCAGCGGCTGGTGGGGGCCGAGCCCCACGCTCTGACAAGCGCCCAAGACCGTCGTCTGCCAGCGACGACGACCAATGGTGCCTAGTGCACAACTCCGGCCGCCATGGCGCTAGCGACTGCCGTGAGATCAAGAAGCTTGCGGAACGCTTCCGTGAGCTGCAGCAGCAGCGGCCGCGCCAAGATAGTGCACTCTCCCGCCAGCGAGAGGGTAAACAAAAGGCCAAACCCGAGACCAGTGCCGAGCAAGAGATGGAGTATCAAGACGCCGAGAGGGCGTTGAAAGCCGTCTACGGCTGCTCCGACTCTGACTCCAGCGCCGATAGCGAGCGACGCAAGATGCTCCACGTCTAACCAGACGTCCCCCCCGGTCGTGCGACAAGGGAAACACTCTCTTATACTGGTGTAGCACTACAGGAAACACGAAACCTTACGACGACCATGTTACTTACGATGGCTAGCCGTCGTAAGTAACACAACTTACGGTGGCTGTGGGCCTTGGGACGTCGTAAGTTAGAAGACCATCGTAAATTACAATTAACTTATGACGGCTAGAACCCTAAGCCGTCGTAAGTTAAAGGCCTGTCGTAATTAAGGCGTAACTTACAGAGGCCATGCACATGGGTCGTCGTAAGTAACTAGGCCGTCGTAAGTGGCGGTTTATATTCGCCGCCGCGCCCTGGGCTCAGGCTAGTCCGCCCCGTAAGTGGCGACCTATCCCCTTTTACCTTTTAAGCGATAAGGCGTAAGGCGAGGTGACGCCTTAATAATCTAGGAAAATATTATTAATAATATCATTTTATATTAACAAGTATATTGTAAAAAAATAAAACAGAAAAGACTTGCCCAGCTAGACCCACTGGTTCTGGCCCAACTCCATAGGCCCACTAAACCCGGCCCAAACTTCACACCCTAAACCCTTAGCCACCCACCCAATACCTAGTGTCGCCGCTCCCCTCCCCCCCTTGATACCCTGCGCCGCCGCCCCCTTTGCCTTTGATCACCTCCACCCGAGCGGTGCTTGGCCTACAATCCTATGCCTGGAACTGCCCTCCCCCGCCCCCACCCCTCTGACGGCTTCCTACATGCTCCCTCAGCGGCGGATCTGCTGGCGCTCGACCTTCGATCCTCCGCGCGGAACTGTCGGCCCCCTGCGTGCTCCTGCAACGCGGATCTACCGGCGCTCTGCCTCCCACGGGCGCTTCTTCCCCAGGCGGAGGTCAGTGTGCCCGCCCCCTCCCCCTCCCCACACCCACTCATTGGCTTCCTCCGCCGGTGGCACCACCCCCGTCCCTTCTTTCTCGGGCGGATCCCCCCTCCAGCGCGTCGCCTTACACCGGATTCTAAGGCGACAGGACGCCTTAGGGTCCGTGGGCGCCTTAGCACTTAAGCGACGCCTTAATAACTATGCTTGAGTGTATAATATCGATATGTAAATAAACGGGCTTTAACAAAGTATAGCACCATCGAGAACCCTAGGAACCATTTTCTTCGCGGTTTCGATCCAGAAGCCCATAGCAGCGAACCTTGGCTCGTACGTCATTACTGGCGGTACCCGATGGAGCATAACTTAGGATGGCTGGCCCACTTCACTATCTCTCCCTCGTTCTATCCTCCTTTCTCTCGTTCTTACCTCTCTCTCGTAAATCACTTCAAAAAATAAGATTCACGTAACATATATAATATCTGTCACCCGTTTTGGACCGGTCCGGCTCACATGCTTTACGCATGTGAGGCGTGTAGGTTTGGTTGTTCCTTTTTGGACAGCCTGGGAGTGACCGAGGGGGCGTGCTTATGACGAGACGCGGGGTCTGGATTCGGACGAAATTTCAACGGCGTAACCCTAATTTATCCGCTGCACCATTATCGGGCGTGTAGTTGGAGAACAGCGGGATTATGCTGCCGAACAGGGGGATGGGGAGAGGGACAACGAGAGCGAGAGAGAGAGAGAAGGGAGAGGGGGATGGGGAGAGGGACAACGAGAGCGAGAGAGAGAGAGAAGGGAGAGGGGGATGGGGAGAGGGACAACGAGAGCGAGAGACAGAGAGAAGTGAGAGGGGGATGGAGAAAGGGACAACGAGAGCGAGAGAGAGAGAAGGGAGAGGGGGATGGGGAGAGGGACAACGAGAGCGAGAGAGAGAGAGAGAGAGAGAGAAGGGAGAGGGACAATGAGAGTGAGAGAGAGAGAAGTGAGAGGGGCATGGGGAGAGGGACAACGAGAGCGAGAGAGAGAGAGAGAGAAGGGAGAGGGGGATTGAGAGATGGACAACGAGAGCGAGAGGGAGATGGGGAGAGGAACAACGAGAGCGAGAGAGAGAGAGAGAGAGAAGGGAGAGGGGGACGGGGAGAGGGACAACAAGAGCAAGAGAGAGAGAGAGAGAGTGAAAGAGAGAGAGAGAGAGAATTAGGGAGAGAGAATGAGACATATATAACTTTTATTTACTTTCCAGGGTTCACCGACGGAGGCGCAGACTCCATCTTCACAGCTACCGGCACTGGGAGGGATGCGCGAAGATGACGTTCACGACTCCGGAGGTAGTCGTGAGGGGAGTGTGTAGCCGATTGTTTTTAGATTTTCTTGAACTTTATGAATGAACCGTCGAATCTGTGTATTGTATTGTTTTGTATGTGTGAATGTCTGTTTCATTTGTCTTGGCTGGAAACTGTGTCAGGGCAGCTAGTTTTAGTTTTTTCTTAAAAAAATCAAACCTTAACTTACGATGACCTGTATACAGGCTGTCGTAAGTTAGCCCATGTTACTTACGACGGCCTGGACCTAGCCATCGTAAGTGGTATGGCCCAGCCCACCATGTGACCGAGACACTTACATATGACGGCTACGGGCCGCCATTGTAAGTTGCAGAACACCGTCGTAAGTTGCCGGCGACCATCGTAAGTTACATAACTTATGACCAAATCCCGACGACGGCTAAAAACCATCGTAATTAGACTTAAACCGTCGTAATTAAGCTAATTACAACGGTTTAGACCTTACTTATGACAATTTCAACCGTCATGAGTCATATTGCTGTAGTGTAGGGGGTCGAGGCTGCCCTCCCCCCAGAACACACCAAGGGGTCATCCTACATCCAGACATACGATGAAGCCACGCAGGACCAGCTTCCACGTGAAAAAATCGACCTCGTCAATGAGGTAACCTGGCTAGAGGCTGCTCAAAATGCGCCACACCGCTAAGCACTCCAGTGATATCAGCAACTGTAACACCCCAAAACCTGCTAAAGAGGGGAATTTAAAATTTTTTGGATGTATTGCATGTGGTGCAGAAATTCAAATTCAAACTGGAATTTAGATTTGAATCAAACCAAAAAAAGGAAAAGGAAAAAAAGAAAAAGAAAAGAAAAAAGAAAACTGAAACCGGCTAGTGGGCCGAAACCCGCCAGCCGGCCCAAGACCCCGCGCCAGCCAGCCCAACCCGCGCCCCCCTCTCTCCCTCTCTCTGACGTGCGGGGCCCGCCGTCATCTTCTTCCCCCACGCGCCCAACCAACCCCGGACTCTCTCTCGCGCGCCCGATCAAAACCAACCCCCGGAACCCATGCTCCCAGTCCCGATTTCCAGTCCCGGACGCCCCAACGTGATCTCAACAGACCGCCGCCCTCCCTCATCCATTTAAATGCCAAAATCCGCCCCTTTTTCCTCCCTGATCAGCCATTTTTTTCTCTGGTGAGAACCGAAGCTTCTACCGCCGATTTCCTTCGATCCTCGCTCAAATTGCCTGATCTAACGTGTTGATCACGTTCCACTGCCGCCGGGGAGCCCTGCAGGTGAAGAAAACGACGTGTCTTGCGCCCCAACTGCCACTCCGACGTGCACCGAAGACCATCGCCGTTGAAGCTCGCCGCCGACCGACTTCTAGGGCCTCCGAGTGCTGGAAAACCCCTCGGTGAGCATCCCCTAACCCTCCACAGCCGATCGTACAAAAAGATGCGAGTTCTACCGTGTAGCGGCAAAAGCCGAGGTTGCGCCAGCGAGATCGCCACCCCTGTCGCCGCGCGCCGCCGCGCGCGCGGGCTGGCTCCGGCCAGGGCGACGTGGCCCTTTGAGGGTCGTCTATTTTCAATCGCACGGTAGAAATTAAATCGACGCGTACCGCTTCAGCAATCTAATCTGAGCCGTTTGTTTTAAATCCAACGGTCCACGTCGGCCCCGCATTATAAAGGCCGGGATTCTTACGCGCTACCCCTTGGGGATCTCGGAAAACACGAGCTAACCCTGGAAACTTCTAATCTAGCCCTGGACCTTCAGAAATTTATGTAAATTCATTTAAAACTCAGTTTTAGCCCTTGGACTTAATAAAAATTAGGAAAAACCCCTCTGTTATGTGCAATTAGGCCCCTGAAAATTCAGGAAATAGTAAATTAAACCCTGCAGTAGGGTGGATTTGCCTTTTAGACTTTATAGGATATTAAATTTAGCAATTTGAACATGTGACTAAGATTTAAATTTAAATGGTGAGCCAAACACATGTGCAAATGCAAATTTAAACTCTCCTAGCACTTGGAAAACTTTAGAATGAGTCAAAAATAGATTTTAGGCTGAAATGAAATCTTCCTAAGTGTTGCTCATTTTCTTATCTCAAAAGATACATTTTAGGCTAGGAAATAATTCTAAAACCTAGTAGACTAATTTTAAATTACTTCACATCAGAAAGGAAGTTAAAAAATATTTTATTGAACATTTAAGATCAGAACCTATTCTGTTTAAGTGATATGTCTAACTATTTTGATAGTAAAGTTCACTTTTAGGCATGGAATATAAATCTGAAAATATAGGAAAATAGGTATGCATGATTAGAAAATGATAAATACGGTCTCCAAATCCAAAAACTTCAATTTAGGATTTTGTTGAAGATCTAAAAACCTATTTGGAGTAGGGAATTACCTTTCATGCAAACTTTGTGGCTAAGAAGTGTATTAATTAAATATAAAGAATTTGTTCAAATTGGAAATTCATATATAATATGCAAATAGACATCTGAATACAAAAGTTAGAAAATAATATATATGTTTAAAAGTGCATGTAAGCCAAAAATCAACACATCTAGGGGAACCACAACACTTAGAAATGTGAATGACTTTAATATGTATGTATGCGTGGTTTGCGTGAGTGAAAGTGTGAACTATGGCTTATGGATTGTTGTTTTCTTTTGCTATATGTATTGGCATGAGTAGAACCTGCCCCAGAGCAAGTTCTCCCCTTTCAAGACCAAAGACTTTCCATTCCCAGAGCAGTAGGAAGAAGGCAAGTGTCCTTGATCACTTTGATCCTATGCTAGGATGTGTAGTTAGAATTTAATTGCATGGTCAATTTGGAATATGATACCCATGCTAGGAAGTTTCCCTAGAATTGCATTATCTTGTTTCCTTGTAGCTTGGGTTGGGATTTATTTTACTATGTCATTCATCCATATTACTTATGCTTAGCCATGCTTAGAATGGGATAAGTGGGATATGATATCATCAACTTGTTTACCTAACTCTTGAATGAGATATTATGAGTTATGTAGAGGTAGGGATCGAGGCAAGTTGGATGATTTGGTTGGTGCTGTGTGCACGAGACTCGGGTTTGTGTTTAGTACTTGGCTGGATCCTAAGGACCGGTTCATGGAGCATGTAACCTGGCTTTACCGTGCCAACCACATGCTGAGATGGGGCAGTTTGGCCAATTAATTAGGTGTATCTCCGGCGTAGTATGGGTGTTTTGGATGGTGCGGGGAATAGTTGTCAGCTGGACTACCATATGAACCGCAAGGCTCAAGAGGGGGCCACTGCAGCGGGGTTGGAGCCTCTTGTATGCTGTTAGGGGTGAAACCTCAGTGGGCCCACGCTCGTCGGAAATCCCTTTGTAAAGGCTTCGTAGTGATCTCCTGGCTACACACCTGGGAAGTGTGAATGTGGTTCGCGGCCACTGGCATAATGGAGGTTCTTTTAGTCCACCCGGCAACGGGGGATGAAATCACTACATGTGGGTACAGTGGTGCAAACTCTGCAGAGTCAAAATTGTCATGACAGCCGTGCTCACGGTCAAGAGCGGCTTGGACTTATTCATGATTAGAGGATGATGAATTTGGAAGTTGAGAATGTTAAGCGGGGAGCTTAACATTGAAAACGATGATATGGTTACTTGATTTTGATGATGGGTTGGGAGATTGGGACCATTTCACCTGTGTAGTAATGTAGGTGCTTAATAAGCTAAGGTGATAGGTATTATTTGCGTAGTGCTTTAACCATGAGTTCAACCTCTCCTTGCTCTAGCCATGCATGACATAACTTTCCCACACTTGCTGAGTATCAACGGTACTCAAACTTGCTTTTCTGTTGGTTTAAATTGCTGCTCAGGTCAAAGGGATGATGTGGTGTTCAATAACCAAGACTTTGGTCCCGAAGAAGGATTCTAGGTTCACGGAGTCCCCCGGGCAACGCCTGTGACGGAGCCCACAAGATTTATATTCCGCTGTTGTTTTATTTACATGTTATGAACTTATTATCGTCCATCGAGACGTATGCTATGTAAGACTTATTTAAATTCGAAAACCTGGCTTGTAATATGATGATGATTCACTATTTTTCATCACATGTATGAGAAAATGATCCTGGCATACATGTGATATTTACTCGGTTGTTCTTCGGAGAAACCTGGTGTGACAGCAACGGTACGTGGAGGGTGGACAGCCCAAGACAGAGCCACCTGGTGCCTCGGTTAAGACACATTCTCGAGAAGGAGTCACAAACCCTCCTCCCAATCTGGAAGGTCCCTTCTGAGCAGCACAAGTGTGCCGCCCCAGGTGCACCCACCTAGCCATGGAGTACGGGTACCTCTACCCAATCCATAGGACATAGAACACCTTTGTAAGTTCTAACCTTAGCGTAGTGGTAGGGTATTTTTTCTTTTTCTCTTCCTTTGTAGAGGTGGCATAGTGTCTAGGGGTCCTGCTACTCTTGTCATCTGGGGCAAGTCGATGCCTTCTTACATGGCCTAATTCCTCCTATCACCCGAAGGGAGCTAGAAATAAGAAAAATTTACCCGACCATGCGTACCTTCTTTACAGTTTGTGCTTGCTCATGCATATCAGCTGTAAATGGCGTGTCCAAGCCTGTCCTACACACTTGTCCTAGGTCCCGTGGCGCTGGAAGGTCTCCTCGCTGAATGGTTAACGCCCGCGGGAGGTCCAGGGTGTGTAGCCTGCTATGCCTGGTTCTGTACCCCTAGCGTGCGCATCTTGCCTCCCTGCGCTACAACTGAGTACTTGGGGGCCAGGAAGAACACGCCTATGGACAAGAAAAGTAACCGGACCCCAGATATTGCCCCCATAGTCTTCGTGCTTTCTTTCCATACCGCTTTGGCCGTGTGGCCAGTCACTTTTTCTTGTGTTCAACTGTAGCAAGGGATGTGCTATCCTTCTACGGGCGAGTCTGCTTGAGGTACATGTGGTGTACCCGGGGTCCTATGATTGTCTCATTGCTCGGGGGCACTATGGCGCCGAATGGTTCCTCCCCCGAAAGGCTTACGCCAGCGGGAGGTCCAGGGTGCATAGCCTTCTATGCCTGGTTCCGTACCCCTGGCGTGCGCACCCTGCCTCTCCAACGCTACAGCTCAGTACCGGGGAGCCGGACGGCTCATACCCTTGAGCAAAGTCCTAACCGTAACTTTGGGACCTTTCGTTGTCTCTTTGCCTGGGGCCCCTATGGCGCCGAATGACCCTCCCCAGAAAGGCTTACGCCAGCGGGAGGTCCAGGGTGTGTAGCCTGCTATGCCTGGTTCCGTACCCCTAGCGTGCACACCCTGTCTTTCCAGCGCTATAGCCCGATATCGGGGAACCAGACGACTCATACCCTAGGCAAGGCTTTGACCATAGCCCGGACAACCCACATCGAATTACCCAAGCCCCGTAACTCAACTGAGGACCGTAAGCCACGGTAAAGCTACCAAACAAGGAAGAGTGACCAAAGAGCACGACTACTCCCTCTTCTGCCAAGACTGCAGGTTTGCACAGGTCCTTGGCGTCTCAGACCTCCGAGGGGACCCAATGCTGACGTCTTGCCTCATCCACCGGTAGGTGCGCCCAACCACAAGGTGTGAGACCTATGTGTGCTGAATACATTGGCTATGACGATAAAAGTTTTGAATTCTGCCAAAACACTCTTTTTGTCAAGGTCATACTCTAGGTCCGAGCTCCGGCAAGATCCGACGTAAGGTCTGACTTGCTACGCTATGTCCGACTAGCTTTGGTAAGTTCCGGTGCTAGGTTCTGCTAGCTTTGGTAAGCTCCGGCTCAAGGTCTGGTTAGCTTTGGCAAGGTCCGAAGCTAAATCGCAATGGTTTTGTTTTTACCATGCAAATGTCCGGAGCTACATCTCTGTAAAGTTTGCTTAGTATTCTTTTACTAAGTTTTTGAAGTGTTATGGCTGTTTACGGTGGTTAATATTTTGCTATGGTTTGCAACATGCTTATGTGAGGTGTTCACGTAAAGTGTTGTGGTTTTCAGAACTAACGTGAGTCAAGTCGCGGACTTGTGCTCAAAAGTATTGGTTGTTTATTCATGTGCAGGTGTTGCTTGAGTTCAAGATATGGCTGGTGACGGAATCCATTGAACTAGTATTAGGGAGAAGATGAGGTTCAACAACCAAGTTCGGGAGAAATTGTGGTTGAGTTGATCGGGAGGTCGCGCAACATGTTTGTATCAAGAACAATGCATATGAAGGTATCGTGGACGTCGTTGGAAGGTGTTTGCACATGTGCAAGGAGTACATGGATGTGGCAACATGGTTCCAAGGCGTGATGAAGAGATGTGGACGTAAAGAATTGGTAGGAAAGGTCCAACCGGCAGGATTATGGACTCAGGCTGCGGCTGAGTCAGTTATGGCTCAAATATGGAAAGATCTGAGTTGGTTATGATAGGATTTCATGTGAGAAACGAAGTTGATTTGTTTTAGGAATGCGGGATACGTTCCTAAGGTGTTTGGAAGTCTTAAGATTGCTTCTATCTGTGTATCGAAGAGTCTTGAGCAGTTATGGAAAGTTTTGATTCAGAAACTGAGTAGGATTAGAGTCCTAGTTTGAATTGGGTTGGCCTCCGGGCTGGTTATATAAGCAAGGGAGGCCAGAGATAGTGGGTGTAGATGACTTTGGACTGTTCCTCTTATGTTTTGATCAATAAAATTAAAATTCGTAATTTAGAGGAGCTTTTGTGCCTTGTTCGTCCGACTTATTTTTGTAAAGTCTTTCTCGTCGAGTTTCTGACAGTACAACAGTGCTTCGGTGTTTTGATCATAACTCGAGTTTTACAGATCCAATTGACGTGATTCTTTTTTAGTTGACTTTACAACTTGATTATCTATCATCTATGAAAATTTCACGGTCATTGGATTTGTAGTTTCAGATCTACACGAGTTTCTTTTCAGTGTTGTAGATCTAGTTTTTTACTCGAGTAGAACAGATTGACCCTCGTTTGATCTTTCGATCATAACTTGAGTTTTTTTTGACGAATTTCTGTGAGTCTTGTTGTTGTGTATTCGTGACTTGATTCTCTATAATATATACCACTTTTGTCATGGTTGAACACGTTTAGATCAGTCGCATACACGGTTTCTTTAACAGATCGATTTTCTGTCGAGGGGGTTTTGTTGCTTCCGCTAAAAAGTTTAAATCTACCATTCACCCTCCTCTGGTAGCTTTTCATGTGCTCTTCGATCCTACAATTAGTATAAGAGCCACAGTGCTCTAATCTTTGTGATTTGCATGTGTTTTGACTAATCATCATGGAGAAATACTCCGCAAAACCTTGTGTGTTCATAGGCATTGATTTTCAGGTTTGGAAGGCACGTATGGAGGCTTTTATCCAGGCACAAGGCTTCGTAATATGGGAAAAGGTGTACAAGCCTTATGACGTGCCGCCAAACGATCAAGTCACGACTACGAACATGAGAGACGTCGACAACAACAACAAAGCACGGAACTTGATCATACAAGGATTAACTCAAAGTGACTTCGAACGTGTTGCACACCTTCGATCTGCATACGATGTGTGAAAAGCACTTTGTGACTACCACGAAGGATCCAACACGATCAAGGAGGTAAGACAAGATATATTCAAAAAAGAATGCATGCGCTTCGAGATGCAACACGGTGAGTCAATTGATGACCTCTTTGCTCGCTTCAATAAAATTCTTTATAACTTGCGTAGTGTCAACGTTATTTTCTCAGATGCTGAAAATGTTAGGCAATTACTAAGTATATTAGACATGATAATTTGGGAGGTGAAAGTTACATCTATTCGTGAATCTACTGTCATGAGTACACTTACATTAGATATGCTATATTATAAGTTAAAAACTCATAAATTGACATAATATCACGTAAGAATCCCAACAAGTCTCTTACATTTGTTTCACAATGTGACATGCCTAGATCTAGTCAATCTTCATCTTGTGGTACACTTTCTTGTCCTCTCTAACCCTTGAACAGATTGAAGACTTTCTAGAGGAAGAACTTGCACTCATCTCTACTCGGTTCTCAAAAGCATTGTAAAATGTGAGAACTAGAAGGAGAGGAAATGTCGGACCTCAACGATGCTTCGAATGTGGTAAGACATGACATTTTCATACGGGTTGCTCTAACCTTTCAGGTCCTACTTCCCGTGATGAAAAGCAAACTAGGACAAAGCACTCCTCTGCAAATGATAAGAAAAAGAAGAAGGGTTTTATAGGACACCAATTGATAAATAGTTTTATCTCCGCACTTCAAGAACTCGACTTTGGGCTGTTCCTATTATGTTTTGATCAATAAAATTCATAATTTAGAGGAGCTTTTGTGTCTTGTTCGTCCGACTTTGTTGTTGTCAAGTCTTTCTCGTCGAGTTTCTGGACAGCACGACAGTGCTTCGGTGTTTTGATCATAACTCGAGTTTTACAGATCCAATTGACGTGATTCTTTTTGGGTTGTCTTCACAAATTTATTATCTATCATATGTGAAAATTTCACAATCATTGGATCTACACGAGTTTGTTTGCAGTGCTGCAGATCTGGTTTTTACTCGAGTAGAACAGATTGACCCTCGTTTGATCTTTCAATCATAACTTGAGTTTTTTTGACGGATTTCCGTGATTCTTGCTGTCGTGTCTTCGTGACTTGATTCTCTATAATATATGCCACCTTTGTAACGATTGAAAACGTTTAGATCAGTCGCATACATGGTTTCTTTAATAGATCGATTTTCTGCCGAGGGGGTTTTTGTTGCTTCTGCTAAAAAGTTTAAATCTACCATTCATCCCCCTCTGGTAGCTTTTCACGTGCTCTTCAATCCTACATAAGGGCCACACCTACCAGGGGGCCATCACGGTGAACCACGTGGGCAGGACGTCAGACCACTGCAGCAGCGAGCAGAAGACTCGGAGCACCATCTACGACAAGCTAAAGACAAGGGCCGAACTCCCTTCGGGTCCTTGCGCTGCCAAGGACCCGGAAGGAGTGGTAGCCACACTACCGGAACGCCCTAGGTCCCTACGCTGCTAAGGACCCGGAGGAACAAGCTCGAGACATCGGCAAAGAGCTATCCACGTTGGCTAAGTCATTCCAGACCTTTGCGCTGCCAAGGGTCCGATGTCTACATCAACAACTCAAGACAAAATAAGACTTGGAACAAAAAGTTTTCAACAACAACAGAGCTCTGGCATACATAGGAGGATACAAGGCAAGCGGGAGACCTAAGAGCTATCCACGCTAGAACCTAGCAGCTACAAGTCAGGCGGCCTCCTCCACGGAAGACTTTGCCGCCCCCGACAGCTCTGCGTTGTGGCCCTACACCAACGGTTCCAGGGAGATGCTGGGGTCGCAGCTTCGAAGGCAAGTGAGCACATGCCTGCCACCATCTGGGCCATAGCTTTGCCTTCGGTCTCCACATGCCCCCCCATGACATTCTCCAGCGTCAGGAGCTTCTCCTCGACTGAGTCCAGGGCAGGGAGCACCTGACTCACCTCCTGGATGTAAAATCCCTAATTTCAGCAAGCCTAGCTTCTTGTTGGAATTTCATCCGCAGGGTAAAATTCAATTGTAATTAGGGTTTTCAAATTTGAAACCCGACTACATGAAATAAAGGAAGGGCTACAATAGAAAACTAGCCAAAAAGGAAATAAACTCGGCGTTTCAAACGTGAGCACAAGCGAGGGTTAACGCCACGGTATCAAATTCAAACTATCAGAATTTGCTGCAATGTTTGAATTTGAATTTGGGAGCCACTAGTATCTGGAAGGGGGGAGACTGCCGGTGGGACTCACAGGTCAGTGGATAGAGACCACACTTGAGTTTGCCTTTGTGGGAGCTCGACACCGAGGCTGTGCAATGCTCCACAGAGCTATGTGCATGCCTGCTTCTTCCCGAGGCGGCTTGATCCTTTCCTTCAACTGCCGGTAAACGTCAGTGCACAAATGGTTCACTCTTTCTCCTGCTCGCACGAACACAGCCACAACACTAGCCGTTCACGTGCGCTCACCGAAGGAAAAACGTCGACACCTCTCTGTGAACCTCCCCGATCACCTCTTGGCGGGTTTGACGCCCGGTTGAGCCGCCCATGAGCTGCACCCATCGATCCTCGATGTTTTCCAACCATCCTCAGCTCATCCCCGGCCTCCTTCCGACGCGGCCGAGCAGTTCTTCCCCGAAAAAATAGAGCATGATGCCGCCCTCTCGGTTCTACATCGCCGGCCGCTCCTGCACCCCTCTGGCTCGATCAAAGTCATTTTAAGGTGCGCCACCACGTCTAGCTACTCCTCCCATAGCCCCCCTGCTCTTCCTCGGCGCCGGATCGCCAGAATTTGGATTTTGGCGCCGGAGGACGTGAAGAACCGACGCTAGACAATTCTTGAAATTCGCTCAAACCGTTTGATCATCATTTCTCCGGTTCAAGCTACAGAAACTAGCTGCCCTAGCACCCTCCCATGCCGAAGCTTGAAGCCAACCGTCCCTCCTCCGCCCCGGGTGGCGAGAAATCGCTGCCGCCAGTGAAAATGGGTTGGTTTACCGTCGAGCCTATGGTTGCTGCCGTTTTCCGCTCGGTTAGGGCTTGGTTTCACGTTCTACTCGTCCTAGGGATGCTGTAGGGCAACTTGTCTCACCGATTTAGGCTTGGGAAGCCCATGTTCCTCGCCGGCGCCACGCATCCAAGCCGCCCCACCAGTGTCGAGTACTTTCCGGCTGTTTTCATGCAGGGAAAGTTTGCCCGGCAGCTGCGCCACGATGTGAGGAGCATGTAGGGCGAAACCGGAGCTAATTTGGTGGATGATTGAGGGAGAACAGGCCGCGCCACCCCTATGTCCATCATGCACATGCGGGCTCTGTCGGGAGGTTGAAGAAGACCGACCCGAGGGCCCCACTATCAGCCGGTGAAGGGTTTTCCTGTGGAAAATTAAATCCAAAAATGGCTGCAACTTTGCAAAACTATAACTCTGTGTAGGAAACTCCAAAAATAGTGAGACCAATTTTGTTGAAATCCTTATGAAGAGTAATTTGCATAGAAACAAATTTCAAGCTATTAAAATCCCTAGGAATTTCTGTAGAACTCTTTTTATTTTTTTCCTATAGGGAGTAATTCCAGGAATATGGCTTGATGAAATATTCCCATTTTTGGTCAGAAGCTCTTTATCATAGTTCCTGAACTCCAGTAAAAATCTTAGGATTTTTGGAGAGGATTAAGGGGGCTTAATCAGTAGGGTTTTCTCAGGCTTATTTAAATGGGCTGAAAAATCACAGAAACAAATTTCAGAAAAATGGAATACACTTCACCAAGCTATTCTGACCAGCAAAAAGCTTAGAAAAATTTGAAACAAGTTTTTTTCTGGTAACTTTAGGTCCAGACCTATTAGGATATCAAATTCTTCAGTATGACCAAGTCTAATTAAATTTCTATAAATCATTGAAGTTTAAAGGATACAATAATTTTTGTGGCCTTCTTCTTCCTCAAAAGCTTCTGAAAATTTACCATAGACCTATAATGAGTTTGGAAAGCCCCTGTGAAAATTTCAACCATAGACTCCGCTGTCTTCATCTATTTTGTTTTCTGTAGTTTGTATATAGCACATTATTTCATAATGTGACACATCCTTTATATTGATCATTTCGGTAGAGGGAATGCACGCGAAGACTTCAGAGGCCGCTAACTTGCTCTTGTTGATAGAAACTTTAGTTGGGATCAACAATAAGGCAAGTCCCGGTTTGCATCAAAATTTACAAGTTTCTATTTGTATTCACTTTATAATGTCTAGCATTTTGATTATTGCACTAAGTCTAGATTGTATGACACTCCACATGCATGACCCAATAAATCCCTGGAGTTTGATTTAGAGTAGGTTTTCACTTAATTATAACTGCTGCGATCAAGTTAAGAAAAGTAGATTAAAAGAGGCATAACTCGAGTAGGCCGTTTCCTACTCGTGTACTGGGATTAAGGGGGATCAATCGGAAGAGTTGGGAGTTGATCCACTTAATTGGGAAATGGATACCGGGCAGTATGGATGGAAGGCTCAAGGACGTGGTCCTATGAATCTAGTCTCTGTTTGAGTCGATTAAGACCCGTTCTCGTGTGCGGCCCCGCTGGACAAGTTTGAGTTGTGTACCGGATGCATACTGGCTATATGGGACCCAGGAAACCGATGTAACATATTAACCTATGTGTCGAGGCAATCCCCTACGTATTATGCAGATGCTGAAAGGAGAGAGAAGACGGCTCTACGACAGTTTGCCGTAGTGAGACTTACTCCAAGTCGGTGGGACCGATTCGATATTTGGGTGTCGTGTGAAAGGTCGCCACATATGACGTTGAGGGGATTGGTTGATCACTGGTCTCGGACGGGCATATGTGTCGTGTCAGCTGGGTGTTTCTGACTTGAATCACCGTCGCTCGCAGTAGTGAGCGTACTTGAAGACTCAATCGTGACGTAGTATGAAACTGAGGAAAAGTTAATATGCTTCGTGAGTAATCCTCATATTGTAGATGAGGGATGATCAACCCCTTCACTAAATTTACTTTCTACCTTGGGCTAGTAGCGTCGAGACAAAGCTTTCTTGTTTGATTGTGGAGTATCGGCGTTGATGGCACAAGGTATGTATGGGTCTAGGGTAGCTCACTAAATTTACTTTCTCCTCGGGCAAGTGGCATCGAGATGGAGCATTTCTTGTTTGATTCTGGAGTCTCGATGTAAATTGTGCGAGGATTATAAAAGCTGATTAAAACTAGAAGTAAGGACTCTCTGATTGCTCAAGTTCATCTTTTATGCAAACTTCTTATTTAGCCCTCTATTTCCAGCATTTAGAGTTCAATGTGTAGGTTTTAGGTTAAGTCTTGCTGAGCATAAGCTCACGGTTTGTTGATCCATTGTTTGCAGGTAAGGCAACGTTACGGAGGAAGGGAGAGCCGAGCAGGTCAGCATCCAATGAGGGGTGTGAGTCTCGCTTGGAACCCTGCACGCCGCCATGATTTGATGTGTTTCTAGTGTGAAGCATCCGCGGGCAGGATGGCTTCATTTTGCTTAGTGTAGGCTATAGTCCATGAGTGTATTCTAATCTTCCGCTGCAATGAACGCTGTACATTATTTGTAAAATGAGACAATTATATGTATGAAAGACATATATTGTTGTGTATGTGTGTCTTTCGGTGATGTGCTGTTGGGTGCCGCATCGCACGGCATCAACCAATGCGATTCCTGGACCGTCGGGGCAGGGTCCCCACAGACGTGGTATCAGAGCCGCATTAGGAATAGTGCACCTAAAAAGACACGTATTTTCAAAAACTTAGAGTCTACGAGTGAGGAATCGGTACTAGGCCTACATAAGGTTTACTATTAGCCTAAGTGATGTATGGTGGCTAACTAAATTATTTGTTACTCTATTCTGTAACAATGCACCGCCGACCAGGTAAGAGGTAAGGTAAGCCACCGAAAGAGGATCAATTTGGGTTAGCTCCCCTGACGAGGAAAGTGGTTCAGGGTATCGGTCTCACAACTTGGTGTGAGACGTCAATATGAAACTCTTGAACTCTTCATGTTCCTGAGCTCATATGAAACGCTGGTCCCTGGCATGCATTAGGCAAGAAAGTGGAAACCCCATCGTGTCGTCGGTAACACGATAGTGTGTTCTTCTGGAAATAGCCTAGGAGGACATACGCAGGGCTCGCCGTCGGCGTGCCCTGCAGGGCAGTAGGTGGCATTCGTTGGGTTGATGAAATTCCCATCCGTGACTACCCGTTCGCACTCTACTCAGGTTCCCTGTCATGTGGTGTGAAAACGCGACCATGTACCTTGAGACGTGACTTGACTCATGGACGACCCGTATGGAAATGATACGGGGCGTATGTTTTTAGTATGATATGGACCTGACTGGAATAACAACCCTATGTGTGCATCATTATTGAGTGGTTTTCTGTAGGTACACTAACCATATATCCGTATTACGAGTAGAACACGTTTGCAAGTGAACGATTCTAGTGCCACTAATAGAACGTATATGCCGTATGTAATCCGGTTAAGATTTTCTATTTTTGTGAGGAACGTAGTACCGGCATTATCATGAGGATTGCATCAACACCTCGCTTATCTTATAAACTTGAATATTCTGTAAGATTTGAATCAATACAGTTCAAAGTAATTATTTAAAACTCATTTAGGAATCCACTCAAGAATATGTGAGTGTAGAGAGATCTAAAAACAGAGTCCCTGTTTTGGCACTGTTTCTGCTGAAACTTGTATAAGGTGTTATTCATTGTAGAAAAGACCAATGGTAGTGTGTGATACAGTTTTGGAAAGGTGGAGAAGTCTAAAACTTTTCTATAAACCTCCAGGACATAAACACAATTAATGTTGGTCAAAACCCTTAGAAACCGAAACTGCTACAAATGGGTAGAACTTGAAACAGAGTCTCTGTAATTTCACCATAACTCTCGGTGGAAAAATCGCTAAGGGTATTGTGATATATTTCTGGAAAGGGCATGATATATGATACAACTTTGTAATTTAAAGTTTTGCCAAAACTGGAGAAGAATTAACTGTAATTGTGGATTGAAACTAGGTACCTCTGGGGAGGTGCTGTCAAAATCCTGCCAGAAATTCTGTTAACTTTGAACCATCATATCTTTTGATCCAGGAATGCAAAGTGGTTATATAAATACATTTTTGGCAAGCTTGGGAAGTTCTTTACAAATTTTCTGTTCAAACTCAGGGCAGAATCCTCCTGTAAAGGGGTGAAATCCGCAGTACAAATGAAACTTTCCAGAGTACCCAAAGGCTGTGCATAGTTTCTGTACTGATTTGGGTTTTGCTTATGACTTCCTGTATAAGGATTGTAAAATGTGAAATCTTACAATTCTGGAAAGCTTACAAATCGTGTTTCAACTTTGTAATTATTAGTTTGGTCCATATACGTTTCTAACTGTATGGAAAAGTTGACTCAAAATGAGCACGTACAAGGGAGGTGCTGCTGAAATTCCTCCAGAATTTCTGTCAACCTTGGAAGCTCATAACTTCCGATTTAGAGCTTAGTTAGAGGCAAATGGCTATTTTATGGAAGATTCTGAGGTTATATACAACTTTGGTATTTAACCCAAGCCATGAAACTGTTGTTTGGACAACAGAAATCTGGTTTGTTTGAGGTCCGGTCAATCTGAGACAGAGTGACCATAACTGTGATTATTCCAGTTATTCTTTAAATCCTTGCTATTAGTTGAATCAGTTTGCGCATAAATCATTTTGCTTACATGCTAAGACTTCATTATTAGTGTTTCACTACTTTGTTCATGGAATAAATCAAGTGATAGTGTTAAGCTGAAAATGAACTCTTGCAATTACAGAATGGTGCGAACTTCTTCCATGGGTGAAGTGGGTGGTTCCAATGGTGGTGGTGGTGGTGATAACTCTCCACAGCGGGAGCAGCGAGCTCCGCCAACAGCAGCATCCACCAGGACCTTCACCTACGGTCACAATGGCGGACATTTTGGCTGCCCTGACGGATGCAAGCGATGAGCGAACCGACTTGCTCCGTACCCTGGTGATGAATACATCCCGTCAAGGGGGATGTCAAGATGAAGACTTTCGCCAACCTCAAATGAGTTCCTACGTTGAGTTCTTGGCGACTCAACCATGGGTTTTTATTGAGGCCGAGGATCCTCTGGTGGCAGATAGCTGGATTCGTACCATTGAATCTAAGTTCGGGTTGCTCCAATGCACCGAACATCAGAAAGTCTTATACATGGTGCAACAACTTCACAGGTCCGCCAGTGCATGGTGGGCAAATCAACTCGCCTCTCTACCAACTGGACATCATTTCACATGGACAGAATTCCGGAAGGCATTTATTGCTTATCATGTTCCTTCCGCAATAATTCAATGGAAACTCGAGGAGTTTCTAGTCTTAAAACAAGGAGGGAGGGATGCATACTCACATTCGCAGGTGTTCATCAAATTGGCACAATATGCACCTGAATATGTGAACACTGAGGCCAAAATGCGAATGGTTCTTTCGCAGCCTCAATCCCAAGTTAAAGGAAAGGCTGGTGTTAGCAGATAGAAGTAACTTCAACGAGTTGATGAGTGCTGCCATCATGGTTGAAGATGCTCAGCGAGGAGTGCAAGCTGAGAAAAGAAAGAACAGATACCACCGGACAGTAGCAATATTGCTCCTCGGAAATACCGGGTGGTAGACAGTACCTTGAACTGTCAGCTGATGCAGCCGGCTAGACGACTCCAACAATATTCGAGTCGTTCATCTCAATATTCTGAATTCAGACAGCTGCAACGACGGTATATGCAGCCGCAATATTCTGTTTCTCAAGCGTTCGTGCCGCAACAGAATGCACCCAGTGTCCGTACTCAGAGTAACATAGAACCATCTGAGAAACCATACTTCACGTGCGGTTATTTGAGTCACATCAGCAGGAGGTGCCCAGAAAGGATATAGCACAGAGGAAATACACCGGAGCAGGGTATAAATCAATCCCGTGCTCAGCTCCAAGGAACAGCACCGAAGTACGGTAGTATCTATCATACAACTCTAGAGGATGTGCCGGAAGGTGCACCTGTGCTAGCGGGAACGTTCACACTCAAGGAACTACCCGTAGTGATTTTATTCGACTCTGGAGCCACACACAATTTCATCAGCAGATTATTTGTGTGCAAAGCTGAGCTCTCCACCACTACACCGAAACATCACTACCTCATCAGCTCACCTGTTGGAAATATAGCTGCTAATGAAGTAGTGATCAAAGCACCCTGTGCTTAGGCGGGAAATTATACCCCACAACCCTCATTGTGTTAGAGGGGCAGAAGATGGTTGTGATCTTAGGAATAGCGTGGATGAACTAACACGGGGCTGTTCTTGACATCGGTCCATGAATTGATCACTTGGACTCCCCGTTCTACGGTCTTCAAACACTCATACTTGAAGACGTGGGTTCTAAAAATCCAGCTGTGTACCACAGTGTGACCATGAAACTGCAGGATATTCCAGTGGTCCGTGAGTACCTAGATGTGTTTCCCAACGATCTTCCAGGGATGCCGCCTGAAAGAGACGTGATATTCAAGATCGAGTTAGCACCGGGAACCACACCAATATCTTGGAGGCCGTACAAAATGTCTCCGAAGGAATTAGCTGAACTGAAAGAGTAGCTAAAGAACTTAATGGACAAAGGGTTCATCAGGCCAAGCTCATCACCATGGGGCTGTTCAGCTCTCTTTGTGAAGAAAAAGGATTCACTGCAGTTATGTGTGGATTATCGGTTGCTGAATGCAGTGATGATCAAAAATAAATATACACTGCCACAGATCCATATATTATTTGAGCAGTTGGTTGGTGCCAAAGTATTCTCCAAGATGGACTTGAGGTCTGGTTAATCAAATAAAGATCAGAGTGGAGGATATAACAAAGACAACATTCTCCACTAGATACGGGCTCTATGAGTATCTAGTCATGTCTTTCGGTTTAACAAATGCACCTGCACATTTCATGTACCTCATGAATTCTGTATTCATGCCAGAGTTGGATCAGTTCGTCGTGGTATTCATCGATGACATTCTCGTATACTCCAAATCGGAGGAAGAGCACGCTAAACATCTCCATATTGTGCTCCAACAATTGCGAGAACATAAGCTGTATGCCAAATTCAGCAAGTGTGAATTTTGGATCAGCAAATTACCATTCTTAGGCCACATTATTTCAGCGGAGGGTGTGGCCGTATATCCAACCAAAGTTGAGCAAGTATTGAAGTGGGAGTCTCCGACATCCATTCATCAAATCTGCAGTTTCCTAGGACTAGCGGGGTATTACCAGATATTTATTCCCAGCTTCTCGAAGGTGGCTAAGCCAATGACAGAATTATTAAAGAAGAGCAACAAGTATGTATGGACGAAGGCCTGTGAAGATGCATTTCAAACTCTGAAGAAACATCTCACAACGACAGCGGTTCTAGCCCAACCGGATACGACAAAGCCATTCAATGTTTATTGTGATGCCTCAGGCATTGGACTTGGCTGCCTATTAATGCAAGATAGACGCGTGATCGTGTATGGATCTCGTCAACTCCGTAACCATGAGCAGAATTACCCCACTCATGACCTAGAACTACTGCAGTGGTACTTGCGTTGAAAATGTGGAGGCACTACTTACTCGGAAATTTAGTGCACCTCTACACCGACCATAAGATCCTCAAGTATATATTCACTCAGAAGGATATCAATATGAGGCAGCGGAGATGGTTGGAGTTAATCAAAGATTATGAACTTGAGATCCATTACCATCCGGACAAAGCTAACGTGGTGGCTGATGCACTCAGTCGTATGTCCCACGTGAATAACTTGTCAGTTATTCCAGATGAGGAAGAGGAACCAAGTTTGAGAGTGGTTCCATATGGGGCATTGTATAATCTTGCTCTCATGCCTACCATTAGAGAAGAGATTGTACGCGCCCAAAGGAGAGATAAAGGAATGAGGAAAATCTGAGCAAGAATTAAAGAAGATAAAATGAAAAGTTTCCTGGAAGATGATCAAGGTGTGTTATGGTTTAACAACCGTATTATGGTACCCCAGAACATGAAGCTAAGAAAGAAGATCTTGGATGAAGCTCATATGTCCAAGTACTCGATACATCCAGGAAGCAATAAGATGTATCAAGACCTCAAAACAAAATTTTGGTGGACTCGGATGAAGCGAGAAATTGCCAAGTATGTATCCGAGTGTGATACATGTTGGCGAGTCAAGGCTAATCACATAAAGAAAGCGGGAATGCTGCAACTATTAAGTATTCCGGCATGGAAGTGGGAGGACATCAGTATGCACTTTATTGTCGGGTTGCCTCTCACGTTCAAAAAGCATGACTCCATTTGGGTGATTGTTGATCGGCTAACAAAATCATCCCACTTCATCCCAGTGAATACGAGATTCCATACTAAGCAATATGTAGAGTTGTATGTCTCCAGAATTGTGTGCTTACATGGAGTTCCCAAAACCATCATATCTGACTGAGGTTCTATATTCGTTGCTCGTTTCTGGGAGCAGCTACAAGAATATATGGGAACAAAGTTACTTAGAAGCTCAACATACCATCCTTAGACCGACGGTCAGACGGAGAGGGTGAATTAGATTCTAGAAGATATGCTGAGAGCATGTGCCATAGGTCATGGAAAGAATTGGGATGACCATTTGCCATTAGCGGAGTTCTCCTACAATAATGGTTATCAATCTAGCATTAAAATGGCACCATACGAAGCACTATATGGCAGGAAGTGCCGCACACCACTCAACAAGTGGGAATCTGATGAGAGGGTGATATTCGGCATTGATCTTGTGAAAGACGCTGAAGAGCGGGTCCAGCTTATTCAAGCAAATCTCAAAGCCGCTCAATCTCGCCAGAAAAGTTATGCGGACAAGCGACGCCGACCCTTGTATTTTGAAGTCGGAGATCACGTCTATCTCCGAGTATCCCCGATGAACGGAATTCATCGATTCGGGGTCAAGAGAAAGTTAGCTCCTCGTTTTATTGGTCCGTTCATTATTAGCTAACGGTGTGGACCGGTAGCCTACCGTTTGAGGCTGCCAACATCATTATCGGGCATCCACGACATCTTCCATGTCTCACAATTGAGAAAATGTTTGGAGGAGCCGACAGAGGTTCTTTTGGGAGGCATGGAAACATTACAACCGGATCTCACCTACATCGAGAAGCTGGTACAAATCCTCGACGAAAAGACTCGTGAAACAAGGCGTCGATCGTCGCGGTTTTACAAAGTGTTATGGAGTAACCACACCGATGACGAGGCTACATGGGAAAGCGAGGATTTTCTCCGAATGAAGTGCCCGGAACTATTATCGAGCTATAACCGGTAACCTTATTTCCATCTCTTTCTTTTATTAATCTCGGGACGAGATTCTTTTAAGGGGGGATTGTAAAATCCCTAATTTCAGCAAGCCTAGCTTCTTGTTGGAATTTCATCTGCAGGGTCAAATTCAATTGTAATTAGGGTTTTCAAATTGAAACCCGGCTATATGAAATAAAGAAGGGGCTACAAAATAAAACTAGCCAAAAAGGAAATAAACCCAGCGTTTCAAACGTGAGCACAAGCGAGGGTTAACGCCACGGTAATCAAATTCAAACTATCGTAATTTGCTGTAACGTTTGAATTTGAATTTGGGAGCCACTGGTATTCGGGAGGGGGGAGACTGCCGGTGGGACCCACAGGTCAGTGGATATAGACCACACTTGAGTTTGCCTCTGTGGGAGCTCGACATCAAGGCTGTGCAATGCTCCACAGAGCTGTGTGCGTGCCTGCTGCTCCCCGAAGCGGTTTGATCCTTTACTTCAGCTGCCGGTAAACGTCAGTGCACAAATGGTTCACTCTTTCTCCTGCTCGCACGAACACAGCGACAACACTAGCCGTTCATGTGCGCTCACGAAGGAAAAAAGCCACCGCCTCGCTATGAACCTTGCCGATCACCTCTCGGCGGGTTTGATGCCTGGTTGAGCCACCCAAGAGCTGCGCCCATCAATACTTTACATTTTCCAACCATCCTCAGCTCATCCCCGAACTCCCTCCGACGCGGCCGAGCAGTTCTTCCCTGAAAAAAACAGAGCATGACGCCACCCTCTGGGTTCCACGTCGCTCGGCCTCTCCCGCACCCCTCCAGCTCAATCAAAGTCATTTTAAGGTGTGCCACCACGTCTAGCTACTCCTCCCGTAGTACCCCTGCTCTTCCTCGGTGCCGAATCGCCGGAATTTGGATTTTGGCGCCGGAGGACGTGATGAACCGATGCTAGGCAATTCTTGAAATTTGCTCAAACCGTTTGATCATTGTTTCTCCGGTTTAAGCCACAGCAACTAGCTGCCCTAGCTCCCTCCCACGCCAAAGCTCAAAGCCAACTGTCCCTCCTCCGCCCCGAGCGACGAGAAACCGCCGCCGCTAGCGAAAATGGGTCGGTCCACCGTTGAGCCTATGGTTGCAGCCATTTTCCGCTCGGTTAGGGCTTGGTTTCACGTTCTACTCGTCCTAGGGATGCTGTAGGGAAACTTGTCTCATTGATTTAGGTTCGGGAAGCCCATGTTCCTCACCGGAACCAAGCATCCGAGCCGCCCCACCGGTGCCGAGTACTTTCCGGCCGTTTTCATGCGGGGAAAGTTTGCCCAGCAGCTACGCCACGATGTGAGGAGCGTGTAGGGTGAAACCGGAGCTAATTTGGTGGAGAATTGAGGGAGAACGGGCCGTGCCACCCCTCTGTCCGGCTTGCACAAGCGGGCTCTGACGGGAGGTTGAAGAAGACCAACCCAAGGGCCCCACTGTCAGCCGGTGGAGGGTTTTCCTGTGGGAAATTAAATCCAAAAATGGCTGCAACTTTGCAAAACCATAACTCTGTGTAGGAAACTCCAAAAATAGTGAGACCAATTTTGTTGGAATCCTTATGAAGAGTAATTTGCAGAGAAACAAATTTCTAGCTATGAAAATGCCTAGGAATTTCTGTAGAATTCTTTTTATTTATTCCTTTAGGAGTATTTCCAGGAATATGGCTTGATGAAATATTCCCATTTTTGGTCAGAAGCTCTTTCTCATAGTTCCTGAACTCCAGTAAAAATCTTAGGATTTTTGGATAGGATTAAGGGGGCTTAATCAGTAGAGTTTTCTCAGGTTTATTTAAATGGGCTGAAAAATCACAGAAACAAATTTTAGAAAAATGGAATACACTTCACCAAGCCATTCGGAGGCCGCTAACTTGCTCTTGTTGACAGAAACTTTAGTTGAGATCAACAATAAGGCAAGCCCCGGTTTGCATCAAAATTTACAAGTTTCTCTTTGTATTCACTTTCTAATGTCTAGTATTTTGATTATTGCACTAAGTCTAGATTGTATGACACTCCACATGCATGACCCAATAAATCCCTAGAGTTTGATTTAGAGTAGGTTTTCACTTAATTATAACTGATGTGATCAAGTTAAGAAAAGTGAATTAAAAAAGGCATAACTCGAGTAGGCCGTTTCCTACTCGTGAACCGGGATTAAGAGGGATCAATCGGAAGAGTTGGGAATTGATCCACTTAATTGGGAAATGGAGACCGGGCAGTATGGATGGAAGGCTCAAGGACGTGGTCCTGTGAACCTAGTCTCTGTCTGAGTGACTAAGGCCCGTTCTCATGTGCGGCCCCGCTGGATAAGTTTGAGTTGTGTACCGGATGCATATTGGCTATGTGGGATCAACGAAACTGATGTAACATGTTAACCTAGGTGTCGAGGCAATCCCCACCGTCTTATGCCGATGCTGAAAGGAGAGAGGAGTTGGCTCTACGAGGGTTTGCCATAGTGACGCTTACTCCAAGTCGGTGAGACCGATTCAATATTTGGGTGTCGTGTGAAAGGTTGCCACATACAACGTTGAGGGGATTGGTTGATCACCGGTCACGGACGGGCGTATGTGTCATGTCAGCCGGGTGTTTTTGCTTCGAATCACTGTCGCTCGCGGTAGTGAGCATACTTGTACACTGAGTCGTGACGTAGTAAGAAACTGGGGAAAAGTTAAATATGCTTCATGAGTAATCCTCATATTGGAGATGAGGGATGATCAACCCTTTCACTAAATTTACTTTCTACCTTGGGCTAGTAGCATCGAGACAAAGCGTTTCTTGTTTGATTGTGGAGTCTTGGCGTTGATGGCGCAATGTATGTATGGGTGTAGGGTAGCTCACTAAATTACTTTCTCCTCGGGCAAGTGGATCGCGATGAAGCGTTTCTTGTTTGATTGTGGAGTCTCGATGTAAATTGTGCAAGGATTATAAAAGCTGATTAATACTGGAAGTAAGGACTCTCTGATAGCTCAAGTTCATCTTTTATGCAAACTTCTTATTCAGCCCTCTATTTCCAGCATTTAGAGTTCCATGTGTAGGTTTTCGGTTAAGTCTTGCTGAGCATAGGCTCACGGTTTGTTGATCCATTGTTTTGCAGGTAACGTTGCATAAGGCAACGTTAGGGAGGAAGGGAGAGCTGAGCGAGGCAGCACCCAATGATGGGTGTGAGTCTCGCTTGGAACCCTGCACGCCACCGTGGTTTGATGTGGTGCTAGTATGAAGCATCCACGGACAGGATGGCTTCTGTAGGATATAGTCCGTGAGTGTATTCTTATCTTCCGCTGCAATGTATGCTGTATATTATTTGTAAAATGAGACAATTATATGTATGAAAGACATATATTGTTGTGTATGTGTGTTTTTCGGTGATGTGCTCTTGGTGTCGCATCGCACGGCACCACCCAATGTGATTCCTAGACTGTCAGGGTGGGGTCCCCACAGGCGTGGTATCAGAGCCGCATTGGGAATAGCGAACTTGAAAAGACACGTATTTTCAAAAACATAGAGTCTACGAGTGAGGAATCAGTACTAGGCCTACATAAGGTTTACTATTACCCTAAGTGATGTATGTTGGCTAACTAACTTATTTGTTACTCTATTCTGTAACGATGCACCGCCGACCAGGTAAGAGGAGGTAAACATCGTAAGGAACGCCACCGAAAGCGGATCAATTTCGGTTAGCTCTCCTGACGAGGAAAGTGGTTCAGGGTATAGGTCTCACAGCTTGGTGTGAGACGTCAATATGAACTCTTGAACTCTTCATGTTCCTGAGCTCATATGCAACACTGGTCCCTGGCGTGCATTAGGCAAGAAAGTGGAAAACCCATCGTGTGGTCGGTAACACGATAGTGTGTTCTTCTGGAAATAGCCTAGGAGGACATACGCAGCGCTCGCCATCGGCGTGCCCTGCAGGGCAGTAGGCGATATCCGTTGGGTTGATGAAATTCCCAACCGTGACGACCCGTTCACACTCTACTCGGGGTCCCCGTCGTGTGGTGTGAAAACGCGACCATGTACCTTGAGACGTGAATTGACTCAAGGACGACCCATATGGAAATGATATGGGGCGTATGTTTTTAGTATGATATGGACCTGCCTGGAATGACAACCCTATGTGTGCATCATTATTGAGTGGTTTTCTGCAGGTACACTAACCACGTATCCGTATTACGAGTAGAACACGTTTGGTGGCCAGACATGCAGCCCGCTCGTCCAGGTCAGACTCCCTGGACGTAGCGGCGCACTCCCGGTCGTGGATGCCCTGAAGTCGCTCCTTCAGGCGCCCCTGCTCCTCCTCATGGGCAGCCAGACGGTCGGAGTGTCTGCTCGAGCTCCGTCAGGATCGCGTGACGCGCATCAACGGCGGCATGGAGGTCCTAGGCCTCAGCTAGGATGTTCGCTGCATTCTTATGGAAGCTGGCGACGACGGCCTCTTTCTCCTCCAGCACCTCCTCTCGAGCCTCGAGCTGCTCCTCCTGAGCCCGAGCCTTCGCCCTGGCAGACTGGACCCACGCCTTCAATAGGTCGTCCCAGTCTCGGAGGCTCTCCCGCCTAGACCTCAGCTCAGCCCACTCCTGCTCGAGCACGTCTTGCATCTGGTCCAGGCTAGAACGGACATCTCTCACGGCCCTGAGGATCAGGACAGCCTTCGGTATCGCCAGGCGAGGGATTGCCTCTATGCCCTCCAGCTCTGCATCTTCCTGAGGGGCGACCGCCACGGTGACCTGTGCAGGGGGAGGAGGGCTAGCAGCTCGTTCAACAGCAGCCGTGCCGCTTCTAGTGGCGTCCGCGCGCGCCCACCGGCTGGCTAGCCTCGGAGGCCTGGGTGCCGACATCCGGAGCCGCCCCTAGGCGCAGGCTCAGGCACTGCCGTCGGTGTAGGAGCTTCGATAGAGAAGGAGCTCCGGCTCCTGGACAGCTACAACTGCGGAGGAGGGGTCGAGCTCTACTGAGGAGCCCTACAAAAAGAAGCACCAAGCATCAACTATGCCATCCAACAGCTCAGTACACAGCCCCACGAGGTTGAGCCATACCTAGAGGCCTGGATGTTCCACTCTGCACAGAGCTTCTTACACAGAGGGCTCCAGACACTCGCCGCAGCTGGTGTTGAGGTCACGGAACCTCATAGGTCTTCGTCACCGAAGACGGTGCAATAGGAGCCTTCCCAGCCGAGGACCTCGACGCCAAAGATGCGCCCTGAGCTGGGGCTGCCCTCGACGGCTGAGAAGCCGACGACGTTGATGGAACCTTCGTCGTCGCCAACATCGCCTCGGGAGTCTTCCCCGACGATGGCTTCCGGGCCGGGGACGCGCCCGAAGACTTCTTCTGCATCGTAGATGCGTCGGGGCCCACCTTGAAGCTCCAACAGCACCAGACGCCCTTCCTGTGGCCGCCGAGACTGCTCCGGCAGCGGCAGCTCCAGAGCTACCCCCGACACCAGTCTCTAACCCAGTGCGGGACCATGGGAAGCCTGGGAACCCCTCGCCTGGGGGCCGGAGATGAAGCTTCTGTCTGGATGGACCAGCGGCACGGTAAACTGCAGCGTTCGACCCAAGGGCTGCCGTAAATGCCCCGGGGCAACCCCCTCGAGCACGTCGCCATGACCTACCAGACAGGAACAATCACGTGTCCACTACACCGACAACATGTTGCCGTTTTGACTGATGAGTACGCCCACTACGCCAAGGACGTACAACCTTTTCTTCTCCCAGGTACAACTGCTTGTCCACTATGCAGAAATCTCACCACCACTTCGGTTTCCAAAGTGCAGGTTCAAAACCGCCATGCGGGAGGGATGGGAGCCCCACCTGCGGGCTCGTTGCCTCCCCCGAGATGGGCCCGGGGGCCGCTGCCGGTACCCTACAGGCCGGGTACCCCTGCGGAGAGGGTAAAATATGGCCTGGGCCCAGCCTCCATGTTGAGGCGGTCTCCAACGTAGCCACATGTCCTTGGCCCCATGGTCTGCCCTGGGGCTGCCACATGCGCTTGAGTTCTGAAGCCGACGCGTCCCCTGGGCTCCGGTCCGAGCCTCCCCGATGAGGTAAGGTACAGAGCTGCCACGCGTCTCCCGTCTCAGAGCCACCTCCCTGCTGAGGACGGCTCTGGAGCTGACACGTGCTCTGGGCTCCGATCCGAGCCCCCCTCCCCCCTCTGGGGTGAAGTCCGGAGCTGCCACGTGTCCCCTGGCTCAAATCCACCTCCCTGCTGAGGACAGCTCCGGAGGTGACACGTGCCCCCGGATCCGGTCCGAGCCTCCCCGCTGAGGTGAGGTCCGGAGCTGCCATGTGTCCCCTGGCTCAGAGCCACCTCCCTGCTGAGGACAGCTCCGGTGCTGACACGTGCCCTGGGCTCCGGTCTTAGCCTCCCTGCTGAGGTGAGGTCCGGAGCTGCCACGTGTCCCCTGGCTTAGAGTCACCCCCCTGTTGAGGACAGCTCCGGTGCTGACACGTGCCCTGGGCTCCGGTCCAAGCCTCCCCGCTGGGGTGAGGTCCGGAGCTGCCACGAGCCCCCTGGCTCCGAACCTGTCGATAAGAGCTTTAGAGTCGCCGCGTGCCCCTTGATCCGTCGTGAGCCATGGGTAGATGAAGTCAAGAATGAAGTGCGCTGTCAGTCATTGCATTCAAGGCTCGCACCTTCCCTAGAAGCATGGCGCACTACACACGCCTTCGTCGTCTACCTGTTCGCCATGACGGTGACAAGATAGGACGGCAAGGCATGACAGCAGTACAGTGCTGCCCAACGGCAAGAAGCCGCCCAAACAGGGTGAGAAGACGCGGCGACAAGACGGCGTCTTCATCATCACCTGACACACGGACATGGGCGCTCAGTGCGCCAGGCGGCGGGACTTAATTCCCTCGTCAACCACTCTACTCAGATGACGAAGCCCTAGATCATGTATAGGGATTCAGATAGCTTCGGAGCCACCTGTCGGGCCCCAAGCCTCATTGTAACCACCCCGGCCTTGGACCATAAAAGGACCGGGGTGACCACCCGACAAAGGGTTGGTCACTCCCCAATTCCACCATCACAAGCACGCGCAAGCAAGCAATACAACAAGCACTCCCGTGGACGTAGCGTATTACGCTCCGGTGGCCCGAACCACGTAAATCTCAGTGTTCATCCGCTCCCTCGAGCCCAGGTTGCGTAGGGCGCCAAGCCCCCTCCGATCAAAGAACCCCACGGGCTTCTTCCGAGTAGGCCGGGAGGAGTGTCGCAGCTCACGCACTCCGGCACTTACTAATGGTTCTTTTCTGAAAATATATTTCTAAGGTTTAAATGTCAAATGTTTTTTAAGGATCAAAAAGTAAAAAATTCACAAGGGACTAAACTGCTTGGTCTTCAAGACTATAACTAGGCTAAGAACCTATTTGGACTGGTTTTAGTTTCTTAAAAATTTGTTTCTTGATATGATTTATAGAAACTGTTTTTTTTAAAGAGCTCGATGGTGTTGTTTGGATTCTTAGAATCTAGAAATCAAATTTTTTATAGTTAATGACTACACATCACAAGTAAACCATGCAAAAATCTAGAAATAAATGGATTAGGTCAGCTTCTTTTTTTATTTTTTTTTAAAACTAGGAGTCTGGTTTTTAGAAACCGATCAAGAAACTGATCTGTTTAAAACTATTTTAGTTTGTAAAATTAGTTTTTTAAGAAACCGATGGGATCGAAACAGACCCTAAATAAAGTTTGAGTAAATAAGGCCACAAGTAATATGAGACCAACTTTGAATGTCTGTCAGTTATACACCATGCTAGAAAATGGAAAACTGTATGGTTTCTTTTTTTACTTGAGAAAGTCTGTGACTAAGGATCTATTTGGATTTCATTTAGTTTTTAAAATCCCCAAAGTCAGAGGTGATAAAAACTGATGTTGTTTGGATCCATCCCAACTTTTAAAAATTGGCATAATTGATTAAGGACTTGAGTACAGCAAGGTCTTGTTTGGCACAAATTTTGCCTTGTTTGACACAGATTATGGAACAACTTTTTCACACAAATAAGCAACAATCATGCCAAGCAGTAGACTTTTTCAGCATGCCAAACAGTAGACTTTTTCAGCAGCTGATTAGTTCAGCTGTTTCTGAGAATAAACTAAAAGCAGGATATAAGCTCAAAATGTTTTTCAACACCTTTTAAATATTTTTTAAAACAAGTTCAACCTGTACCAATCAGAGTCTGAGACTAAATAGATTCAAATAGGCCCTAACATAACAGCCTTTGATATAATTAATTAAGGACCTAAGTATAGTGAACCAGCACCTTCCTCAGCATTCTGGTCTCTGTCGACCTATGCCCCATCAATATGTTCTGTCTACACCCTGTACTCCCCGTCCGTGTCCCCGTCCCCGCTCTCAAACCCCTCTGAATATATATATATATATATATATATATATATATATATATATATATATATAGAGAGAGAGAGAGAGAGAGAGAGAGAGAGAGAGAGAGCAGGTGCAGATGCCGCAGACAAGTGAGTTTGGCCACGGTTTTAGTTCCGGCTGTTAGGCCAGTCCTGGCGGCTCGGAGAGGTTCCAACTCTAGGTCTAGAACTAGGGGTTCGGTTGGTTCCCCAACAAATCCACAACAGTCCCATTCACCTTCTATCTCCCATCTACCGATCTGTTGGCTGTGAAGCAGAGATTGAGAGGTGGTTGAGGGCAATGGAGGGGACGTGTGAAGGAGAGATTGAGGGACTATCGCTTGGGCTGAAGCTATCAGAGGAGGAAAGGAGCCACACGTCATAAGGACACAATATATTACATGGGAAACCTACTGAACTGTACAAACAGGTACAAACTTCAGTTACAAACTATTGTTTATATTACACAGCGGAAGTCTACATTATACAACTCACGCCCGCCTATCTAGCAAAAGTCGGTTGCCCAGCCCTAGGGAAACCCACACTAGCTGCACGTCTCAGCTCAGCGCGGCGTGTACGGCTCCCACTCAGCCGTGGTCCCCGACGGAGGGTAACCCTCGCCGGTGGACTCGTAACCCGAGTCCGTGGGTGGCTCCTCACCTGAAAAATACTTAAGCAGCGACCGTGAGCACGATGGCTCAACAAGACTTAACCCACTCACCTAGGCATGAAACTCTACATGAGGTGTACAATGAACATAGGATAGTAACATTGCAGCAAATGGACACGCCTACAAGTTCATCCTTAGTTCATCTTTTAGCCACAAGTTAACAGTTCGGGAATCTGAAATTTAGTAAGCAATCTTTGGTGGCACACATGTAGCAATACAATTATATCATAACAGCAATATTGAAGAATAACATTCCATAACATTAGTCTACGTCATGACTCAGTGAACAAGCGGTACTCGTCACCGCGAGGGACGGCGAATCGACTTGATATACACCTGCAGGGATACCCAAAGAGCACGTCACGTACGCCCACCCGTGGAGCTGCACAGCACGCTCACTCGATGTCGTACGGGACAACCTTTCACCCAACAGCCCAAACGTCGAACTGGTCGCACCGAAACAAGCAGGAGGTTCCCTACAGGGAGCATCTCTCTATGCCCGTTAGCAGATTTCCACCTTGCTGCCCTCAGCCTACACCTATAAATCGGTGCGTTAAGCCTTGACGCCCGGAGGTTTAGGCTACATCGGTTTATCGGGGCCCATATATCTGATATGCCTTCGGTATGTTCAATACTTGTTCAGCAGGGCCGCACACGGATCGGTCCTCAATCGACACGGACAGGGCTGCACACACAAGACTTCCTCTTGCTGCGCCCTAGCCCCTGCCTAGTTTCATTTTCATTACTAAAGTGATCTCACATCACTCGAACCAAACCCGTGTGTCCCAAGCCTAACTCGCGAGTAGATTCCAACTACTCGACTTGTACCGAAGTCCTATGAATCATTAAGCATAGCCTGTCTACTCGAGGTCTTAGACACTATCCTCACTCTTATGGAAAATTTCTGGTCATGCAAGTGGGGTTTTCATCCATCCTACACCTAATGCACATATACACTTCACACTACGTATGTAAACAAAGTAAAACTTTATAAAATGGCTTAATGCAAACCGGGGCTTGCCTTGTTGCTGCTGGTCAGTGGTTAGGTCTTCGTCCGGAAGGAGGAAGTCGAGCACTTCCGGAGCCTCCTCGCCTACAGCGACTACATGTTAATGAAATACTACATGTTAACAAATATGCACATGAGTTTATTGTAATGCATCTGTTACAAGTTCTAATAACAAGTTTTTAACAACTGGAACTCTGTTTAAGAATTTTAAATGAAACTGGGGCTAGTGGTTTGGGTTTGGACCTAAGCACATGATTAAGTGCTAAGTGGTTTTCCCCCTCTTCTATATTGATCACCTCAAGTGGTTAAATAGAACAGGGGTGATCCAGAGCCCCAATGGAGCTGAGAATTTTTGTGTGAGTTCCTTGTCACAAGAAAACCCTCTGGACCAAACATTTGCACTTTTCCTTGAGTGGTTGGTTCAGAATGATTTTCTCAGCAAATAACCAAAGAAGAAATAATTCTGAGGTAACATCCCTGTTCATGCCAAACTTAGTGAACTACAATTTCAATTATAGCTCATAGAGTTTGAATGAATTTTCCTAGCATTTTTGGAACTAAGGTTTGTCCAGAACTGAATTTCCAATTTTTGGAAATTCTCTGAAAATGTTTCAATTGAAAACAGCACTTTCAAATCTGAATTGCCCTGATCAAATCAACTCCAAATGGTCTGAAACTTTTACAGGGGTTCACTAACATCCTAAAGAATATTCCGGCAAAATTTGAGGACTTTTGGATGAACCAAACTCCCTATAAAATTCTTTCGCTGAAAAGATTTCAAGAATTTTCCAGAATTAAATAATGGGTTTCCTACAAATTGGGTGGCATATTTGGATAGAGCTATGCCAGATGAATCCAACCCAATTTGAATCACTAAATTTGGAGCTTCCTAGCAAAAGTTATGAGGTTCTAAAGTTTGGACGAAATCTGAAAATCCAAATAAACGGGGAAAAGTTTAAATTCTGACCGTGGGCCCATCACACACATGTCACTGCGGGAGCTGAGCCACACGGGGCCACAGACCCCTTCCCGCGCAGCCACACTTGATCCCGGGGCCGTAATTGATCCGCATTTTAAACTTCCCATCGCTGACACATGGGGCCCGCTAGTCGTCTTCCTCCTCGGGCCAGATCCTTTTCCCGCGCCACCCCCTCGCCGACACCTCACTGGAGCTCGCCGGACCCGGCTTCCCGGTCACCTCTCGGCCGGAAACTCGCCACCTGGGCCTTAGTTCGTGCGCTGAACACGATGGCACCCTCCTCGTCGGCCGGCGGTGGCCCTAACCTAGCCGGCGACGGTGCGGCGGCTCTGTAACCTTTCGGCAACGTCGCCCGGCCAACTTAGCCCACCAAAACCCCGGTGGAGCGGCACTACAGCACCAGGGGATGCTACGGCAGATCGTCCTCGTGGTGAAGCCGCCCAGAGACAGCTCTAACCTAGCTCTCATCGTGAGCCCGAGCCTCCTTGCCGTAATTGCCGTAACAAAACCTAGAAATACCCGGCCTACGTGCGGTTTCAAGCCAGGGCCGTGAAGCGCTAACGAGCGTCGATGAGTGGTGGTCCTGTGTGCAAGATTGCACGACCTAAGAACAAGGGTGGCAGGTGAATTCGAGTTTACCTTGTCGGGAGTTCAGTTCATGTCTGCCGGGGAATTTTCTTCAAATTCGAGCTCTGTGGACCAGGTCACGGCCTGAGCTTCGGATATGAGCACCAACGGTCCCTGACGCGTCCGAGACCGTTCTTGCTCAGCCGTGAAAGGCCCTCTGTTGGGCTGTCACCGTGAGCCGAGCTACGGCGGTTTCTCGGTTGTTGCTCAGGACCGTTGAGCTAGGGTTGGGGAGGGTTGAACTCGGCCGTTCTTGCGCCGAGGAGGTAAAGGACGAGCGCCCGCGGTGGTTTTGCTGCTCGGGAGGCGCTGTGCGTGGTGGTTTGCTGGGTTCTTGATCGGACGCAACCGACGGCGAGTGCAGGGTTCTCTCTTCGTGCGTACAGGACCCGAGCCTTGGTGGGTTCGTGCTGTGGGCGACCGACTGCCTCGGGGTTGATCGATCTGGGAGCAGCTCGCCAGCTCGGGAAGGAGACCAGGAGATGGCAGCGCGAGGTGGTCAGGCTCCGACGCTCCCGTGTGCTGGCGCGCGGTCTCGGCCGATGGAGGGAAAAAATCCCCAAGGAAACTTCAGTCTTAAGGCTGCTGACCAGTGGGCCTCCCCTCTAATTCCCTTTTTAATTTTTCTCACTTCTGTTTATGCCAAAATATCCCCAGCTACTCACAATTGAATGTGAGGCTTAGTCACCAAGTCTTGGCTTGAATTTGAGTTGTCAAATTTGAACTTTGGTTTGGCTGAATTTGCTTCACATTTGAACTGAAATTCAAATTCAGTTTTGAATTCTTGCAAATTTAGCCCTTGACAAAATGAACTCCAATGGGGATGAAAATTGGTGGGCTAACTCAGAAAAATGTGTTGAGTTTGAATATGAAGCTAACTTTTGAATTTAGGTGATAAAAGTTGCTGCAATTTGAATTTACATTCAAATTGGCCTCTTTTTGAATTGTCTCCAAAAGTGCCTCACAAGGTGTTGGATTTGCATGAAAGTTGGCATGAACCTTTCCAAGACCTCTCAAGTCCTAGAGGTGAGCTCAACCTTTCATGTTCATGTGTAGAAATCCTACTTTGTGAAAGTTAGGGCTTTCCCCTCTAATCACTCTTTTGATGGAGGTTACTTGCTCTTCACAATTTTTCACAAGATATCCACAAAAACTGTGGTGTTGTGAGGTGATGAAAAGTTTTTGCAAGTCCCTTTTCTTGGGCTTTTACAGGGAGTGAGGGGAGTTTGGAGGTCGGGGAAGGAGACCTGTGCTGTCCCACAGGCGGTGGGAAACTCTTCTATGGGAATATGGGTAATGCTGAAGGTATGGTGAAAGCATTGGAGAAGATATGGTGCCCCAGGGCTGGGATCCGCTGCAAGGAGTTAGAAGAGAACATGTTCCTCTTCTCGTTCCTGCAACCAAGAGGCAAACGTCGAGCTATAATGGAAGGGCCTTGGGAGTTCGGAGGGAACCTCTTGATTGTGGTCGATTTGAGGAGTCTAAGAGATTGAAAGATCTGGAATTTTTCTATTTTCCTGTTTGGATTCGTGTTGCTGATCTGCCACTGGGGCTTATGAATGAGGAGGCTGGACGTCTTATTGGCAACAAGGTGGGAAAAACATTAGAGGTTGATGCTGATGGGGATGGTTCGGCGATAGAAAGCTATCTCAGAATCAAGACTCAACTGGATGTTCGCAAACCACTGGCACGGGGTGTTTTGATGGAAGATGTGGGGAGTGGCCGTGAGATTTGGTGCTCTTTAAAGTATGATTTTTCCCCCATTTCTGCTACATTTGTTGGCGGCTGGGGCATACTGACAAAAAATGTGATGAATTCGTGGGAAAAAGGTTTCCAAGCAGTTCGGTGACTGGATGAGAGTTAATCTTTCTCGAAGGCGGATGAATGGTGAAACAAGAGACAGAGGATCAGGTGGGAGCACTTCAGGCGGAGCTCAAAACCTGAATAGAGGAAATGAACGGTGGAAGCCAAAGGAAAAGCAGAGGGGTAGAATTGATGAATCTCTAGTTGCTCCATCAAAGGGATTTGATCCTGATTTGAAACATGATGGGCAGAGTCCACTGAAGCCCGACACAAGGGATGATCTATCAGGAGTGCCGCGAAAGCTGACGTTTGATGCGGAAGTTACCACTGCAAATACTCAATGCAAAGCTCAGGTGCCGGCGATGGGGTCTGTTACAGGACAAAGTACAGAGGAAATTTATGGTCAGAATTTTGTTAAGGGGGTTGAAGTGAATGAAAGAGGGCTAATGATGATTGTATTGAGATGATTGAAAAGCTGAGGTACAGATGTGATTATATAGAGGGATTAGGAGGGGAGAAAAGACTAAACTACCCCTAACCCTAATCCCTCTCTAATGACTAATATACCCCTGTGTAACACCCCTAATTACAGTGTCTAACACCCCCCCGCAGTCACAACATCTAGCCGCTGCAGATGTTGAGACTGGACCGAAACTCGGAGAACAACGACGACGGGAGGCCCTTCGTGAAGATGTCGGCGAACTGCGTCGTCGTTGGGACATGGTGTACCCGAACCTCGCCCCGTGCTACCCGCTCACGAACAAAATGAAGGTCAATCTCCACATGCTTCGTGCGCTGATGCTGGACCGGGTTGGTGGAGAGGTACATGGCGCTGACGTTGTCGCAGTAGATGAGGGTGCTTTTGATGACGGGAGTGTGGAGCTCCTGAAGTAGCTGCTGAAGCCAGGAGGCCTCAGATACGCCTTTAGCCACGGCGCGATACTCCGCCTCTGCACTCGAGCGCGACACTACGGGCTGTCGCTTCGAGGACCAGGAGACAAGGTTGCCGCCCAGGAAGACGGCGTACCCAGAAGTAGAGCGTCGTGTGTCCGGGCAGCCTGCCTAGTTAGCGTCTATGTACACGACCAGCTCGGAGGCCGTGTCACGCCGAAGAAGGAGGCCGTAGTTGAGGGTGCCTCATAGGTACCGAAGAATCCGCTTGACGGCGGTGAGATGCGGTTCCCTCGGGTCATGCATGTGGAGGCACACCCGCTGAACCGCATATGAGATATCCGGCCTGGTGAAGGTTAGGTACTGGAGAGCACCTGCAAGACTCCTGTAAGAAGTAGGGTCAGAGACGGGTGTCCCGTCGGTGGCGGAGAGCTTCGCCTGAGTATCCACTGGAGTGGAGCACGGCTTGCAATCAGCCATGCTTGCCCGCTGAAGGATATCCAGACAGTACTGTCGCTGGTGAAGGAATAGGCCGCCTGGTCGGTCCTCGACCGTAATACCCAGGAAGTGGTGGAGACGGCCCAGGTCCTTCATAGCGAACTCCTGCTGTAAGGCAGAAATGGTTCGCTGAAGCAGAGTCGGACTGGATGCTGTTAGTACAATGTCATCGACGTACAGTAAGAGGTAAGCTGTGTCACTGCCCCGTCGATAGAAAAACAGCGAAGTGTCCGATTAGCTTCAACAAACCCCAGTGAGACCAAGAAAGAGGCGAACCGGCTGTACCAGGCTCGCGGTGCCTGCTTCAGTCCGTACAGGGATTTGTTCAGCTTACAGACCATGTCTGGGTGAGCTGAATCTACAAATCCTGCCGGCTGACTGCATTACACCGTCTCGGTCAGTGTACCGTGGAGGAAGGCGTTCTTGACGTCCAACTGGTGGACAGGCCAAGAACGTGAGAGAGCTAGCGACAGTACGGTACGAACTGTCGCCGGCTTCACCACCGGGCTGAAAGTCTCGTCGTAGTCAACTCCAGGGCGCTGAGTGAAGCCCCGGAGTACCCAACGAGCTTTGTATCTCTCCAAGGTGCCATCCGCCTTCTTCTTATGCGTGAATATCCACTTGCCTGTGACAACATTGCCACGACCCGGATGGGGAACCAGGTCCCAGGTCCGGTTGGCAAGCAAGGCCTCATACTCTTCCTCCATAGCGCGACGCCAGTTAGGGTCGGCGAGGGCGCTACGCACGGAAGTAGGTATGGGCGAGATCGAAGAAGGCTCGATTGGTGGAGTTTTCGTCGACGAGAAAGTGGTACTATCGAACCGCTCCACTGGTCGAAGACTCCCGGACGCACGTCGAGTCACCATCGGGTGGACGTGACCAGGATCCCTGTGAAGTAGAGGGGGGTTGTACACCGGCCGGTCGGGTACAACCATCTTCTCTCGTCGTGGATAGACGAGAGTGGGTCTCGATGCCGCGCGTGGCGTCGTCGGAGCAGGAGCCTCTCCCCGCGCTCGTCGCTGGTAGACAAGTGCGGGGTCAGCAAAACGAGAAGACGTCGTTGGTGCCGCGCGTGGCGCGGCTGGTGGCGTCGTACTCGCTGTAGGTGACGTCGGGGAGGTAGCTGGTGGTGCCGCTGGTGCCGTACGTGGTACAGCTGGAGACGCCGAGGGCTCCTGGGGTACAGTAGATGGTGCCGAGGAAGCCGAGGCCGCGTGTGGCGCAGCAGGTGACGTCGGAGGCGTCGATGCCACACGGGGTGCAGCGGGTGACGCCTGAGACATCGATGCCACACGAGGTGCAGCAATCGGTGTCGAGGGCGTCTGGGACGTAGCTCGTGTCAATCCTGCAGAAGAAATAGGCCAAGGCAACTGGGAGGCAGCCTCGGGGTCAGTAGGAAAAAGGGAGTCCAGCTCTGTGGTGGAATCAGAAGAGGTGGTGGAAAAAGGAAAAGATGACTCGTCGAAGACGACGTGCCGAGAGATCAAAAGACGGTGGGTAGTGAGATCTAAGCATCGGTAACCCTTATGATCAAGGGAATACCCGAGAAAAACACACTGTGTCGAGCGGGGCGCAAGCTTATGTGGGGCGGTGGCGGAAAGATTAGGGTAGCAAGCGCATCCGAAAACTCGAAGGTGATCATAAAGAGGATTGGTGCCATATAGAGCAAAGTAGGGGGTGGAGGCACGAATCGCTTTGGTGGGAAGACGATTGATCAGAAGTGTGGCGGTATGAAGAGCCTCCACCCAGTATCGGGCTGGAATAGATGCCTGGAACATCAGGGAGCGTATGACATCATTAATGGTGCGAATCATGCGCTCTGCCTTGCCGTTTTGAGGATAGGTATACGGACAAGACATGCGTAGTTGTACCCCATGTGCGGAGAGAAAATTACGAAACGCAGAGTTATCAAACTCTCGTCCGTTATCGCACTGGACAGCTCGAATGGTACGCCCGAATTGAGTAGAAATCCAAACGCAGAAGTGAGAAAGAGTGACGAAAGTTTCAGACTTCAATCGTAATGGAAAAGTCCAGGAGAAGTGAGAAAAATCATCAATTATCACCAAATAGTAATTAAAGCCCGATATACTGGAGATGGGAGAAGTCCACAAATCACAATGTATAAGATCGAATGAGTGCTCAACATGAGTCACAGATGTGGGAAAAGGGAGACGAATATGGCGACCAAGTTGACAGGCATGACATAGAGAGTCATGTGTACCCCTAGAACACGAGATAACTGAGCTACTGGACAGCTTCGACATAGCATCTGCACCAGGGTGGCCAAGCCGGCGATGCCAGATGGTAGATGAAGCTGTCGTAGTCAAAGCAAATGGCGGTGATGCAGCGGAAGTAGGAAGCTGAAGTGTGTATAGGGGCCCCGAGCTATCACATTGGAAAAGAGGTCGCCGGGTGGAAAGATCCTTCACAGACAAACCAAAAGGATCAAATTCAATGGAAATATTGTTGTCAGTGGTAAAACGGCGAACAGAAAGTAAGTTCTGAATGATATCCGGAGAACCAAGAATGTTTTTAAGCTGGAAAGTACCCGGAAGACCGGAATCACCTACTGAGGTGACCGGAAGAACGGACCCATTTCCAACAACGATAGATGAAGGAAAAGAGGGATTGGGAGGATGGGTGGAAGAGAGTATACCGGAATTAGGAGTGGTATGGTATGATGCTCCGGAATCAACTACCCAGTCGGCACCAGGTGGTGTAAGGTGCATGGTGCTGAAGGAGGAAGCAAGCGACTGTCGATCCCACGTCGACGGTGGCTCCTGAAGGGGTGCCGATGGCTCCGAGTTCCCAACAGGGTAGTCAATGCCTCCGTAGGTCGGGGCTGACTGCCCGCCTGAAGAGTATCCAGGCCCACTATAGGCCTGAGTTGTCGGCCTACCAGCACTGTGGGCTGGTCCACTGTAGCCGGGGGTAGCCGTGAACGCCGGCTGAGGACGCGGTGGTCGTGGAGGCTGAGAACCTGGGGACGGTCCAGGCCACATGTAGATCTGGCCAGTCCACGGGTTGTAGGGTGTGGGCCAGGGTGCACCTCCCTGGCCGGTACCACCACTACTTCCAGTAGTCGAAGCCGTGGGGGTGCTGCCTGCACTGCTGCCACCACGGCCGCCGTTCTTTCCTCGGCGACGACGGTTTCCACCTCCTGTACTGGTAGGAGTAGAAGGTGGACGTGACGGCGGTCCACCAGCTGCTGGTAAGGGTGGACGCGGGGACTGCCCGGAGCCATAGAAATCTGTGGCAGATCCAGAGCCAGTAGAGCCTCCTGCAGTGATCTCTTCAAGTTCAAGATCAGACCATACCTTCTCGAAGGTAGGTAGTGGCTCCAGTTGAAGTAGCCATGTCCGTAGGTGACAATAGCGCTCGTTCAGGCCCTGAAGGACCCGAAGGACAAGAGCGCTGTCAGTGACCGGCTCACCAAGGTCACGTAGGGCATCCGCCATGCCCTTCATCTCCCGACAATAGGTGGAGATGGAACGATCCCCCTGGACGGTGTTCTGGAACCGAGTGCTTATGTGGAGGGCTCGAGTCGCACGGTTCCCTAGAAACCGTTGCTCGAGTACTAGCCAGGCCTGTCGAGCAGTACCGCCACCGCGCTGCCTGACGATGTCCTGTAGCTCCTCTGTCAAGGAGCCAAGGATCCAGGATAGTACCAGGCTGTCCATGTTGATCCAGGACACCTGTACTGAAGACTCATCCTGGAGGACGTGGTCATCGAGGTAGTAGCGCCTCAGCGTGAGGAGCACCATATCACGCCACCGGGCATATGAGGTGGACTCAGAACTGAGAATAACCGGCACGAGCGTCCGGATGTTCTGAATCCCTGCGGCCTATGCATGAAGAGCGGCCACAAGCGAAGTCGAGTACGTACCAGCGTCCGAGGGAGGCTCATGGATAGCACTCGTTGATCGGCGAGCACTCTCCTCAAGTTGGTGGGATAGTGATGCCACGGAGGCACGCTCCTGCTCTAGGGCAAGGGCGAGTGCCCGCTCGCGCTCGCGAGAGGCGGCCAGTGCTGCGGCGATGTCAGATGTCTCCGCAGTGTCGGTGCCGTAGGAAGAAGCTGTGTTCTCCACAGTAGTACCGACGGCTGGGAACGGAATCGGCGGGATCGTCGTGGTGCTCCCGTCGATGTCGAGGCCGGTGGCGTCCCGTAGCGCGGAGGTACCTGCCATGAAGGTAACAGCAGTGGCGGGGTTTCTGGAGGTACCGACAAGGGGTTCACCGGCGGCTGGACCGGTTCTCGAGAAGGAGGGGGCGGCTGCAGAACCAGCAGCGAGGGGCCTGGGGGCTGTGGCTCCTCCTAGGAAGGCGGCGCCCCCTCCAGAGGCTGCTGTTCCTCCAGTTTCAGCAGTCCAGAGGGTGGCGCCCCCTCCAGTGGGGCTGGGGGACCCCCCAGGGGCGGTGGTGGCCCAGGCAAGCCAGGGGGCGGCGCTCCCTCCAGGGGGCCGGCGGACCCCCCAGGGGCGGCGGCGGCCCAGACAGGGGCGGTGACGCCCCCCCCCGTGCGCGCACGGCCCCAATCCGGGTGGGGGCGGCCCGAATCCGGGCGGCGCCGCCCCGATCTAGGGCGCGGCGGCCCCGGATCCGGAGGTGGTGGCGGCGGCGGCCCCTTCCCGCGCCCAGGGTGGGGTGGCGGTGGCTCCGGCCTCCGCGTGCTGTCCTCCAGAGGAGGCGCCCCCCTGCGTGCGCATCCCAGATCCGGCGGCTGGCGGCGCCCTGGCGGCGGCGGGCGGCGCACCAGGGGCGGCGGCGGGCGGCTGCTGAGGGGCGGCGGCGGGCGGCTGCTCAGGGGCGGCGGTGGTTCTGGCCCAGGGTGGGGTGGCGGCAGCGTGCGCCCAGGGCTGCGGCGGCGGCTGGCCCATTAGGATTAGGGTTAGCCCTAATCCTGATTATTCCTAGCTAATGATACCATGAAAGAGGGCTAATGATGATTGTATTGAGATGATTGAAAAGCTGAGGTAAAGATGTGATTATATAGAGGGATTAGGAGGGGAGAAAAGACTAAACTACCCCTAACCCTAATCCCTCTTTAATGACTAATATACCCCTGTGTCACACCCCTAATTACAGTGTCTAACAGTGAACACAAACGGCGCTGTAGGAACTGAGATGGTCCTTGATCATAACAGCCAGCAATTGGGGGGGGGGGTGCTGGAGACAGAGCAAGGCAAAGTATGTATGGATGTAGATGAGGGTAGACATCGGCTGGGGCAAGAGGCAATGCTAAATCTACATATGATCAGGACCGGGGCAGGAATTTCCATGAAAGGAGAAGAGATACAGATGGAGAAGCAGGGGGAGAGCGAGCAGAGGCATGGAGGGAAGACGAAAAAAGGTACTTTCAAAAGGCTCCCACATTCGCCATATGAACAGGATGTGGTACGTACTTTAGTTTCACTCAGAAAAAAGACCTTTGGCTAAAGAAGGAGGGATGGATGGAGCGGAGAGGAAGAAATTGAGGGTTGGTGGGTAGATGGCGGATGACAGTGGCAGGGAGGCGACAGTCCAGATGACTACCCAGGATGATGTGGGGCTGCGTGGTCAGCCCTGCGAGACCCAGTGAAGCTTATTGCTTGGAACTGTCGGGGGTTGGGGAACGACCCCGCAGTTCGCAACCTTCTGGAGCTGCAGAAGGAGGAGGCCCCTGATGTTTTGTTTCTATCAGACAAAACATGATGGTAGGTGGATGGAGTGATTTAGGTGGATGTCGGATTTGATAAATATGGTGGTGAAAGACAGCAAGGGAACCAGAGGGGGCCTGGCGCTGTTCTGGCGGAAGGAGGTTGATCTCACAACTAAAAGTATGTCACGTTATCATATTGATGCAGTAATACAAGAGCAAGATGGCTTCAGCTGGCATTTTTTTGTTGGGATTTATGGGGAGTCGAGGTCAGAGAAGAAGCACCTTACATGGAAACTATCACACATTTTGAAAGATCAATACGATGCCCCATGGGTGTGTATGGGGATTTCAATGAAATTCTTTTCAATTGTGAGAAAGAAGGAGGCCCAACGAGAGCTGAACCAACTGTGGCAAACTTTCAGCAAGCTCTAGAGGATTGTGACCTCCATGACCTCGGGTTCGTGGGTGATGCATTTACCTGGCGAAATAATCATCATGATGTTCAAAGCTATACACGTGAAAGGTTGGACCAGCAGTGGCTAATAGTGTATGGTGAAGTAGATTCCCACTTGCTTGGGTCATTAATGGTGACCCACGACACTCAGATAATCGCCCCATTACCCTCGAGCCAGGCTGACCGTGTTGCAGCGGAATGGTGTATGCCTATGGGAGTAATGCGTAAATTCGAAGCGCGTTGGCTGGAAGAGGAGGGGTGTGGAGCCCATGTAGAAGAAGCTTGGACTCGGTCAATAGAGGGGGCAGATCAATTTGATGAAAATACAATGCAAGGTGCTCAATGAGCTGTGGGCATGGGATAAGGAGGTGTTGGGGGAGTTGGATAGGAGAATTAAGGTGGCAAAAAAGGAGCTGGAGGAGTGTCGTAAAGGTTTAATCACTCAAAACAAGATCAATAGGGAGAAGATACTCCGGTACAAGCTGGAGCACTTAAAAGATCAACACAACATCTACTGGAAGCAACGAGCTCATGTGTCGTGGCTGACGAAAGAAGATAGGAATACAATTTTTTTTCCATTCACAAGCCTCGGTGAGGAAAAGAAGGAACATGATAAAACAACTGGAAGATGATTGTGGTGGCGTGGTGGAGGCAAAAAACTTGAAAGCTTTCATTGCTAATCAGTACCAGAAACTCTTCATGTCTTCTGCAGGTTCCCATCTAGAAGAAGTCCTAAGGTGAGTCCAGACTTGTGTCTCGCCAGAGATGAACGAGTCTCTGGTTGCGTCATATTCAGGGGAAGAAATTCTGGAGGCTCTGAATTCTATTGGTGATCTGAAAGCCCCAGGGGCTGATGGCTTTCCGTCAGTTTTCTACTAAACCTTTTGGTCATTGGTGAGTGCGAGGGTGAAGGCCGAGGTCTTGGAGGTGCTCAATGGAGGTGAGATGCCATCTGGGTGGAACGAAACAATTATTTCCTGATCCCAAAAGTGAAAAACCCGAGGAGGCTAAAAGATTTAAGACCCATAAGCTTGTGCAATATTTTATAAAATTTAGTACCAAAGGTGATGGCAAATGGACTGAAGAAGATTTTACCGGAAATCATCTCACAGTCACAGAGCGCATTTGTGTCGGGGCGTCTAATCACGGATAATGTCCTCATTGCTTATGAGATGACTCATTATATCAGCTCCAGCAGGAAAGGGAAGACAGGGGTAGCAGCTATTAAGCTAGATATGAGCAAAGCATATGATCGGGTTGAATGAAGCTTCTTACGGGGTATGATGGAGAAAATGGGTTTTCAAGCAGATTGGGTCAATTTTGTCATGTACGTCTCTTCAGTATCCTATCGCATCAAGGTGAATAACGAGTACTCGGACCATATTTTCCCATGGAGTGGGTTGCAGCAAGGAGACCCCTTATCACCGTACTTGTTTATCTTGTGTGCCGAGGGATTTTCAGCTTTGCTGCAAAAAGCACAGGCAAGTGGGAACTTAGAAGGAACCAGGATATGTCGGGGTGCACCATTGGTCAACCACTTGTTTTTTGCAGATGACAACACTCATTTTGTTGAGGGCAAAACAGGAGGGTGCAGCTGAACTAAGACGTATCCTAGATGTCTATGAGCAAGCGCCTGGGCAGATAATAAACAAAGATAAGTCATATATTTTTTTCAGCCCCAATACCAATGTGCAGGTGAAGGATGAGATGAGATCTCTCTTATCAATTAGCCAAGTTGCTAAAAATGAAAGATACTTGGGTCTCTGTGTGTCAGTGGGAAGATCAAGGAAAAATACGTTTGAATATATAAAGCAACGTGTGTGGGCTTGTCGGAATGTGAGCTGCAACACTCCTCCCGGCCTGCTCGGAAGAAGCTCGCGAGGTTCTTTTTTTCCGGAGGGGGCTGGCACCCTTCGCAACCTGGGCTCGAGAGAGCGGATGAACACAGGGATTTACGTGGTTCAATCTGCCAGAGCATAATACCCTACGTCCATGGGTGTGCTTGTTCTATTGCTTGGCATTAGCGCTTGTGCTAGTGTGATCTGGAGTGCGGGGGATCGGAACCCTTTGTAGGGTGGTCACCCCGGTCCTTTTATAGCTCAAGGCCGGGGTGGTTACAATGAGTCTTAGGGCCCAACAGGTGGCCCCAAAGCTGAGTGTCCTATACACGATCTAGGGCTTCGTCCAATGAGTAGAGTGGCCGGCGGGGTAGTTAAGTCCCTTCGTCCGACGCGCCGAGCGCCCCTGACCACATGTCAGGTGATGATGAAGACGTCGTCTTGTCGCCGCGTCTCTTCGCCCTGCATGGTCGGCTTAGTGCCGTTGGGCGGCACTGTACTGCTGTCACGCCCCGTCGTCCCGTCTTGTCACCGTAATGGTGAACGGGCAAGGGACGGACGCGTGCGTAGTGCGCCAAGCTTCAGGGAAAGGCGTGAGCCTTGAATGCGAAGCCTGACAGCGCACTTCCTTCATGACTTTGTTGACCCACTGCCCACGACGGATCGTGGGGCGCGTGGTGACTATGGAGCTCTCATCGACGGGCTTGGTGTCTGGAGAAGTGTGGCAGCTCTGGACCTCACCTCGGCGGGGAGGCTCGAACCGAAGCCTGGGACACGTGTCACCACCGGAGCTTTCCTCAGCGGGGAGGTGGCTCAGAGCCGGGGACACGTGGCAGCTCCGGATCTCACTCCCAACGGGGAGGCTTCAGGTCGGAGCCCAGGGCACATGTCAGCTCCAGATCTCAAGCACACGCGGTAGCCCCAGGGCTGACCATGGGGTCCAGGGCACGTGGCTTATGCTGGGGCCCGCCTCAGCAGGGAGGCGAGGCCCAGGCTGTCTATCCACTACGCAGGGGTACCCGGTCTGCAGAGTACCAACAGTGGCCCCCGGGCCCATCTCGCGGGAGGCACTTAGCCAGCAGGTGGGGCCCCCATCTCTCCCGCGTTGTGGTTTTGAACCTGTGCTTTGGAAACCGAAAGCAGTGGCGAAACTTTCGCGTAGTGGACGAGTGGTTGAACCGAGGAGACGAACAGGCTGCAAGGACATAGTGGGCGTATTCAGTCAAAACAGCAGCTCGTCGTCATGTTTACTCCTGACTTGACGGGTCACGACGATGCATTCGAGGGGTTGTCTCGGGGTAATTATTGCGGCAGACCATAGGCCGTAGGAATACCATGCTGCCTCCCTCGGGAACCGCCGGACGTTTCCGAGTTTCTACTCGTCTGTCCCACCAGTGTCTGACTGGTGGACCTGGGTCCTGCCTGTCATTGGTGGGGGCGAGTTCTAAGGCGACGTGCTCGAGGGGTTGCCTTGGGGCTCTTACTACGGCAGCCCACAGGTTGGTTGCTGCAGTCCCGCCACGCCTCTTTTCTCGGGGACCGCCGGATGTCCCCAAGATGTTACTCACCTGGCCCCCGGTGTCTGACGGGTGGACCTGGGTCCTACCCATCTTCGAGGGAGGTGAGTGTCTAGGCATCATTCCCAAGGGGTTGCCTTGGGTCATTTACTGCGTCAACCGATTAGTTGGTTGCTCCGCTCTCCTCGGGAACCGCCGGACGTTCCCAAAAGGTTATCCTCCCAGCCCCCAGTGTTTGACGGGTGAACCCGGGTCCTTCCCACCATTGGGGGAGGCGAATAACCCGTGGCGTGCAGAGGTGGAAACCCAATCGCCGCGCCTGTTGCCCTACCAGAGGTCGTGGCTGTGTATAAAAGGAGGCCTTCCGATGTAGGATGGCACCCCCCCTCTCCAAGTGGCCTTTTTTCTCCTCTTGCACGCTGGAAGTTCCTGCTTCCCGGAGCATTTGGCCACCAGATACTTTCATACCGCTGGCCCTCTTCGTCCACTTTTGCAAGATGTTCGTGTGTGTGCAGTCTTCGGTGAGGCTCTCTGGTGCATCCCTCCCGTTGATGGCCTCAGATGGGAGCACATGCCATCCTGACGGTGCACCTGTGGTAGGGGAGGCCGTCGGGGACAGGGTACTCGACTCGCTGTGAGTCCCTACGCCAGTGTCGTATGGGGCATGTCCTCTAGGCGCCTCACCGAAGGAGGACTTCCTGCCAGTACCGGAGGAAGGTTAAGTCCAGAGTGATCAAGCCTTCCTCTAGGTATTGTTGTGGACAACAAAATCTGCCATATATGGTGTTTTAGCCCACATGACACTGGATGTCACTGTTGCCTCGGTCCAGCATGTGTTGCTGCCGTCCTCGGTCTTACAGCAGGTGACCGTCTCACTACGTAGAGACTGACTCGGGGGACAACTAGGCAGGCCACGGAGCAGGAGATTACTCGACTTGTAGCTGTTGAGTTCCTTAGTTGTCTTGTATCCCCTTTTGTACGCTAGAACTCTGTTATTAATGAAATCATATTTGTTTCAAGTCTTTCATTGCCCTATGTCGTAGATGTAGACTTCGGACCCTTGGAAGCGCAAGGGTCCGGGATGACTTAGCCAACATGGGTAGTTCCTTTGCCGACGTCTCGAGCTTGTTCCTCTGGATCCTTAGCAGCGTAAGGGCCCAGGGCGCTCCGGCAGCGTGACAACCACTTCTTCCAGATCCTCAGCAGCGCAAGGATCTAAAGGAAGTTCAACCCTTGTCCCCAACCCTTTCCAAAGAGACACATGGCAGCTCCAGACTTCTCTTCGGAGGGGAGACTCTGGAGCCCGGGACAAGTATGTGCACCGGAGCTGTCCTCCACGAGGGGGGTGGGTTCGGAGCCTAGGAACACGTGTGTCAAAGTGTTTCCTGCGACACTTCCCCCGGTCTGCTTAGGAGCAGCCCGCGGAGGTTCTTTTTTAGGAGGGCTTAGTAGTTTCGAGCATCGCAGCACGATGGTGAGATGAACACGAAGATTTACATGGTTCGGGTCGCCTGAGCGTAATACCCTACGTCCATGGAGTGTTGGTTGTTCTTTTCTGGACTTCGAGCGAGGCTCGAGCTTGATAGCTTACAAATGCTACAGTTGTATGAGTTCGGGGGTTGGAATCGGGATAAGAATCCAAAAAAATGGAATGCTTTTGCCCGTTGGCTGTCTGGTCCTTTTATAGCTCAAGGCCATACAACCTTACAAGTGGGCCCGGGGCCTGACAAGCGGCCCCGGATTGGGCAGCAACCCCTACTACAGCTAGAACGGATGCGTAGCCTTGTCGCATCACCATCCTTAAGTGCTGCCTGATGAAGGCAGTAGGAATACGTCTTGTCCTGCGGCGCTGCACTATTGCTGCCGTCAGAGCGTCGCGCGACTGGTCTCTGCTGCCAGGCACGCCTGTACCGGGATACGCTGGATTGCTGTGACACCCGGTTCCGAAAAATAGAACCAAGTGAATGCATATGTGTGCCCAGGATGTTCATCACACATACACATGTAATCCACAAATTGAATTCAGAATATAACCACGAATAAATAGGGTTTAAGTACTTTATTACAATGACTCAGTGTCTCACTCACGAGTATCTAACTTATCCTTGCAGTGGAAGACTCTAAACGACAGCGGAAATAACTAAACATCAAACTCCAACTTCAACTCCACAGGAATGTTGGCGGTAGTTCGCACACCTAGTACTCCACATGGTCCTTGAAGTACTCATCTCCTGTAGCTGATGTTTAGGTGATAATGCAAGGGTGAGTACATGTCGTACTCAGCAAGTGCGGGAAAAGTATGACATGTAGCTTACAACAGGGTAGGAAATAAAAAGGTTCATTGCAGTAAGCAAATTTTATTTTGCAAACATGATAAAAATAGCAACTAAGTCTAGATGAATTTAATCCCAATATAACCAAGTAAAACAGCAACATTCTTCAATCATAAATCACCTTTTCTCAAGTCTCAACCAGCCATGATCTTTCTCAAGTTCATCTCATACTCATAAATATTCGTAACCATCTCATATTCATATAACCGAAGCCAAACTCATTGTTATGACTCAAAACAGTCCCAAAACCAATCCCAATGACCATACCATAACCATACCGAATAACCATCCCAAGTTTTTCCTCTAATCATGGAAGTTGGCCATGTGCTTGTGACCAGAAGCACGGCTATCATGATAGTTTTACACTTTGCTGAGGTGACACCACTTTACCCACAAGTTCGCGATTTCAACATCCGTCAGCGACTGCAGAACCTCTATTATACCAGTACACAACTGTCAGTGTATGGCCAGGAGATCACAAAATAGCCTTTACAAAGGGGCTAATAGATGTATGGACTCACTGAGGTTTCACCGGTAGGCTCGAATCACCATTCTCCCACCCACGGGCCCCCTCTTATACCATGTAGTTCCCAGGGCGGTCCTCATCGACTCCCATTCCCCGCGCCATCCACGGTCCATAACAAGCTAGCAACACACCTAATTAATCAGCTAAGCCGCACCCATATTTGGCCTTGTGGTTGCACTGTTTTCCTGGCATATTCTCGCATGAACCGGTCCTTAGATCTACGGCAAGTACCATCATCTCATTCAGCAACATTCATGAACCAAGCTTGCCTAGATCTCCCCGATTCCATGCCCACTAACATCATCAAGATCTCATCATCATAATTCATATGAGTGCAGTAGCTAGACATGTTTTATTTCAGCTTCCCGTATCCCGTGAATTAAGCAAAGCAAAAAGGAAAACGACCATACCCGACTCATCAACTCTCCCGGTGACAAGGATGGTTAACAAAACTAGTAAACTCCTATGAAAGGGTGTCCCATCAATTTGACTCAAGCGTACGAGTTTTCGCAAACAAAACAGTTTCAGAATCTGGGATCAATATGGTCAAGGGGCACTTGCCTTGCTCCCGTGGTTCTTATTGTTCAAGCGTCTCGAAGTCTTGGTGCTGTAGTTCCTCGTAGATTGCCACTTGAGCTTGTTCTTCTACTCACGATCACGCACATACAAAATTCGCAACAATCAATCATCATGCACAAACTTTCTTCAAGATGCGATGGGGTAGATGAATGCAAATCCTATGGTGCTGTTTTATTAAACCAGTTTGTACGTGTTCTTGCATGTTTTAACAGGCTTTCATGCGGTTTTATGATGAACAAGGGTGTAGGGATCAAGTGTGGACGTGGTGATGATCTTGACTCAAGATCTAGATCAATTCCACCGTCAAAAATCGATCAATAATCGATCTGTCCACACGCAAAAGTTTTTGCTCGAAGGGGACGAAGAAAACGGATGCATAGAAACAGCGGCGGTGTCGTAATATGGGTAATGGGGACCTACCTCACTTCCTTTTGGTGGCAGGGCCTTCCTCCTAGCAATGGCAGCAGTGGGAATTTTTCTATGGAAGATTAGGGCAGGACAGATCGTTAGACTTCTTCTCCGGCGACGGCGAGGCGCGACGGGGCTCGACGGCGGCCAAATTCTGGAAAGAGGGAGGGGGGGAACTTGGCGACTTGGCAGAAAGGAAGGGGGCTTGGCAGCAGGGAGGGACGTCCAAAATAGAGAGGATTTTGGCCAGGGGGTGGGGGTTATATTTATAAGGGGGAAAAAGGGAGAGTTCTACTCCAATTAGAGCTCAAATAAGAGTCCTATTCAATTTTTTTGGATCTTAACAAACTTATCTCTTGTGGTGCGGCAGATTTGGGGATTTTATCCCCAAAATGTGGGGAAAATTCCCCTTTTGGGGAATTGGGGAATTTAGAAATTTTGGGGGAAATTTGGGAATGGCTCATTTCAGCTATCTTTTTCCCATTCCTCACCATTTCTATGTCACTTGCTCCATTTCTACATTCCCCTCTCCATTTCTATGTCCCATTCTCCATTTCTACATTCCCCACTCCATTTCTATGTCCCATTCTCCATTTCTACATTCTCCTCTCCATTTCTATGTCCCATTCTCCATTTCTACATTGCCCTTCTCCATTTTAATGCCCCATTCTCCATTTCTATATTCCCTTCTCCATCTCTGTGGTTTTTCCTCCATTTCTATGGTTCCTTCCTCCATTTCTATGGTTCTTTCTCCATTTCTATGGTTCCTTCCTCCATTTCTATGGTCCTTTCTCCATTTCTATGGTTCTTTTCTCCATTTCTATGGTTCTTTCTCCATTTCTATAGTTCTTTCTCCATTTCTATAGTTCTTTCTCCATTTATACTTCTTTTATAATGTTTCTCTACATGAAAAATATATGCAATGCATGGAAATTAATTTGAGGGTGTTACAAACCTACCCCCCTTAAACTGAATCTCGCCCTCGAGATTCGATAGAGTGGAGAATAGATGAGGGAATTCTGCCTTGAGATCTTCCTCACGCTCCCATGTAGGTTCGGCTTCCGTGTGATGGCTCCACTGTACCTTGCACCAATGGATCACTTTGTTCCTCGTGACCCTTTCCTTCACGTCCAAAATTTTGACGGGGTGCTCCGCGTAGGTCAGATCCTCTTGAAGCTCGAGCTCATCCATCGGTACTTGTTCTTCCGGTACTCTTAAGCACTTCTTGAGTTGGGACACGTGAAACACGTCGTGTACATCAGAGAGGTGCATTGGCATCTCTAGTTGATAGGCTACTTCTCCTCGCTTGCCCAAAATCTTGCATGGCCCGATGTAGCGAGGTGCTAATTTCCCTTGACGTTGAACCGTCATTGGCCTCAGATAGGCGATACCTTAAGATACATGAAGTCTCCTACTTTGAAGGTCAACTTTCTTCGCCTATTGTCCGCATAACCTTTTTGTCGTGACTGAGCAGCCTTCAAATTTTCTCGTATCGTTTGGACTTGCTTCTCGGCGTCTTGCAGCACTTCAGGTCCAAACACTTGGCTTTCTCCGGTCTCATTCCAGAACAGCGGCGTTCTACACCTTCTACCATACAATGCTTCGAAAGGTGACATCTTCAAGCTGGCTTGGTAGCTGTTGTTGTATGAGAATTCAACGTATGGCAGGCCCCTATCCCAACTATGCTCATGTTTCAAGGCACAATCTCTCAACATGTCTTCCAAAATTTGATTTGTCCTCTCAGTTTGCCCATCGGTTTGCAGGTGATAAGCGGAGCTGAAATTCAGTCGTGTACCCATGGCTTCATGCAGCTTCTTCCAGAACCTAGAGGTAAATTGAGAACCCCAATCTGAAACTATCATTTTCGGAACTCCATGGCGACACATGATTTGCTCCATATACAGCTCGGCTAGTTGTGCGATGCAGTACATGGTTCTAACAGGAAGGAAATGGGCTGTTTTCATCAACCGGTCCACAATAACCCAAATAGAGTCCTAACCCGATTGAGTATGTGGCAATCCGACAATGAAATCCATGCTGATGTCTTTCCACTTCCACTCGGGTACCTTTAATAGTTGTAACAGTCCAGCAGGTCTTTGATGTTCGGCCTTCACTCGTTAGCACGTGTCGCATAAGGCAACATATTCAGCTATGTCCCTTTTCATACCATCCCACCGATAGCAAGTTTTCAGGTCCTTGTACATCTTTGTACAGCCGGGATGTATGGAATAAGGTGAGTCATGTGCCTCCTTTAATATCGTGTTGCGGATGTGCTTCACGTTAGGCACACAAATCCTTTTCCCTAACCAAAGCGTGCCTTTCTCGTCTTCCTTGAAATCCTTTTCTATGCCTTGTCAGATTCTTTCCTTGATTTCCTCATCCGTTGCTTGGCCATCTCGTATCTCTTGTTCCAGCGAGGAGTTCAGTTCTATCAATTCCATCTCGTTCAAGAAACCGAGATGTAACCGTTCAAACTCCTTGCGTAGCTTGGGTGGCAGCTCCCGAACCGTGAGTTGGTGACATACTCCCTTTCGGCTCAACGCATCAAATACTACATTGGCCTTTCCGGGGTGATAGTTGATTCCAACATCATAATCCTTGATGATTTCCAACCATCGATGTTGCCTCAAATTCAGATCCGTTTGCGTGAATATATACTTGAGGCTTTTGTCATCTGTATAGATCTCACATCAGTGGCCAAGGATATAATGTCTCCAAATCTTCAGGGCATGTATCACGGCTGCAAGTTCCAAGTCGTGTGTGGGGTAATTCAGCTCATGTTTCTTTAGTTGTCTCAACGCATAGGCTACCACTTCTCCTTCTTGCATGAGCACACATCCAAGCCCCTGTCTAGATGCGTCACAATATATGTCGAAGCTCTTGCTCACGTACGGTAATACAAAAACCGGATCTGTTGTTAATCTCTTCTTGATCTTCTCAAAGCTTTCTTGGCACGCTGGTGTCCACTGAAATGATTTCCCCTTCATTAGCAATTCAGTCATAGGCTTCGCTATTTTGGAGAAATCCTTGATGAACCGGCGGTAGTATCCAGCCATCCCAAGGAAACTCCGAATATCTCTCACATTCTGAGGTTGGTTCCACTTCAAAACATCTCCCACTTTTCTGGGATCAACCGATACTCCTCCCTCGTAGATGATGTGGCCTAGGAACGATATCTCCTTTAGCCAAAATTGACACTTGCTGAACTTAGCATACAATCGATGCTCTCGCAGTTTCTGCAATGTTAGCCTCAAGTGTTCTTCGTGTTCTTCCTCACTTTTCGAATACACCATGATATCGTCAAGGAAAACCACGACGAACTTGTCCAAGTACTCCATGAAGACCTTATATGGGGCAGCAGGTATTTATTCTTGATCGCCACTACGTTGAGAGACCTATAATCCACACACATCCTTTGGGTCCCATCCTTCTTGTCTACGAAGAGCATGGGGGCTCCCCATGGTGACGAGCATGGTCGTATAAAACCCTTTTCTAGCTGCTCCTGAATTTTTTTCTTGAGCTCCACTAGTTCATTAGCGGGCATCCTATACGGCCTCTTCGCTATAGGTGCAGTTCCAGGTACTAAATCAATGGCAAATTCAATGTCCCGGTCAGGTGGCATACCTGGAAGTTCTTCCGGGAACACATCTGAATATTCTTGAACCACCGGAATATTCTCCAATGTCATTTCTTCGATGTGGTTCAGCACTGCCTTCTCAGCTGTAGGTTGAGCTGCCTCGAACTCAATATGAGTACCGTGCTCACTTGTCAACTGCATGATCTTTTGAGCACATTGAATCACTCCGTTGTGCTTGCTTAACCAGTCCATTCCAAGTATTATGTCAATCCCATGGGAATCCAAGACGATAAGGTTGGTGAGAAAGTGTACCCCCCTTATTTTAAGGCATACTTTCGGACATACTATATTTGTAGGAGCTAGAATTCATATTTGAAAGAAGTGATTTCCCAGCTATATGCATCAAGGTGTATGAACTAAGTAACTTCTTTCATTAATATCAGCCTATATGAGGATGTGAACACGTGCCGAAGCGTCTCACATCTCTCCACTATGTGTGGATGTGGACATTCGCCGAAGCGTCCCACAACTCACATCAGCAAACAAACCAAACAATCATCACAAAAATTTCGGCACACCACTCTTATTCAAGCTACTACAATCTAAAAGTTCCTATTACAGCTTTATTCAATGGAAACCTAAACTTAATCGTGAGAATCGGTGCTGTTCTCGCCGTGTGACGGGGGTGGTCCATACATGAGCGCACGCCATGGTGAGTCGGCAGTCCATGTAGGGTTAGATGACGCTGGTGCTCCAATTGCTCCCACGTTGGCATGAGTCTCCTCCTGTTTTTCCAGCAAGTACAGCTTCTTGCGGAGGTAACGAATCTCTTCTTGTGCGCTTGCGTAGCGGTTTCCTAACTCCACGAGCAACCTCTGAGACTTGTCAGCAGCTTGTGGGTTGTAAAGAGCTCCTACATGGGGTACAATGATCTCCCTTGTACCACTCTTCCGATACGGGTGCAGCTCAAAAGTAGTGTACTCAAGTTGCTCACAGAAGGCGTAGCACAGTCCGGTGAGTTCATCCCATGCAGCATCATCGATAGCTTCTGCCCTTGTAGCTCTCCATGTGGGTGCGAAGTGCTGTGTGACAACCCTACTGTTAGATAGGATGGTTACATCACCCTTCCACTCTTCATGTCTGAGACGAGGGAGTTTCTTGAGAAGATACTCCGGGTATAGGCTACAGCAATCCAGAAATTCTTTGAGCTCACTGGATATGTGTCCTCCTTCCGTTCTGTCAGACCAAAATTCTTGAACTGAATGGTTGGCCCATTCATCACCTCCATTATTGGTCTCAGCAAGGGGTGGCTCGTCCCCGGGTTCATCTCCTTCCGACATAGCTTTATGAGGCTCCACGGGGTGTAAGCTCGTGTGAAACTCCTCCTGAGGTGCGTACCAACGCTGTTCTTGTGGATCATCCTCCATATATCTTCGAATGGTTCCACCTCTTCCGGGTCTTCTTCCTCATGCATAGAGCTATTGACTTCCTCTTCATCATGAGGTTCCATCTTCTCCTCCTCCCAATATGGTCCATCGGACACCTCAATGGGGTTAAGTGCACTCCCACGTGGTGGTGGACGAGTCCTTATGCGTGTTGTGCTCCTGATCACCGGCATCTATAAATAGAACAGGAGAATCTTTAGAGAAGAAGAAAATAACTCCAAAGCTTCAAAAGCTATGAAGCAAGGAAACAAAAGTGTTGCTGCCCACAAGACAAGAAGAAAAGAGGGGCTGAAAATAGCACTTTGCGGTGGCTGAGTTGACAAGTAAAGTGCAGCAGCAAGCGATTTTCAAAAATATCAGCTTAGAGGGGTGTTCCTATGTGTTTTAGGGTGTCCATTCTACCTAGACTTGCGTCCTACAGTCAACGTGGCTCTGATACCAATCTGTGACACCCGATTCCAAAAATAGAACCAAGTGAATGCATATTGTGGGCCTAGGATGTTCATCACACATACACATGTAATCCACAAACTGAATTCAGAATATAACTACGAATAAATAGGGTTTAAGTACTTTATTACAATGACTCAATGTCTCACTCACGAGTATCTAAGTTATCCTTGCAGCGGAAGACTCTAAACGACAGCGGAAATAACTAAACAGCAGACTCCAACTTCAACTCCACAGGCATGTTGACGGTAGTTCGCACACCTAGTACTCCACATGGTCCTCGAAGTACTCATCTCCTGTAGCTGATGTTTATGTGATAATGCAAGGGTGAGTACATGTCGTACTCAGCAAGTGTGGGAAAAGTATGACATGTAGCTTACAATAAGGTAGGAAATAAAAAGGCTCATTGCAGCAAGCAAATTTTATTTTGCAAACATGATAAAAACATCAACTAAGTCTAGATGAATTTAATCCCAATATAACCAAGTAAAAAAGCAACATTCTTTCATATAAATCACCTTTTCTCAAGTCTCAACCTGCCATTGATCTTTCTCAAGTTCATCTCATACTCATAAATATTCATAACCATCTCATATTCATATAACCGAAACCAAACTCATTGTTATGACTGAAAACAGTCCCAAAACCAATCCCAATGACCATACCATAACCATACTGAATAACCATCCCAAGTTTTCCCTCTAATCATGGAAGTTGGCCAGGTGCTTGTGACCGGAAGCATGGCTATCACGATAGTTTTACACTCTGTAGAGGTGGCACCACTTTACCCACAAGTTCGTGATTTCGTCACCCATCGACGACTGTAGAATCACCATTATACCACTACACAACTGTCGGTGTATGGCCAAGACATCACAAAATAGCCTTTACAAAGGGGCTACTAGATGTATGGACTCACTAAGGTTTCACCGGCAGGCTCGAATCACCATTCTCCCACCCAGGGCCCCCTCTTGTGCCATGCAGTTCCCAGGGCAGTCCTCCTCGACTCCCATTCCCCGCGCCATCCACGGTCCATAACAAGCTATCAACACACCTAATTAATCAGCTAAGCCGAACCCATACTTTGCCTTGTGGTGGCACTGTTTTCCTAGCATATTCTCGCATGAACCGGTCCTTAGATCTACGACAAGTACCTCCATCTCATCCAGCAACATTCACGAACCAAGCTTGCCTAGATCTCCCCGATTCCATGCCCATTAACATCATCAAGATCTCATCATCATAATTCATATGAGTGCAGTAGCTAGACATGTTTTATTTCAGCTTCCCGCATCCTGTGAATTGAGCGAAGCAAAAAGGAAAACGACCATACCCGACTCATCAACTCTTCCGGCGACAAGGATGGTTAACAAAACTAGTAAACTCCTATAAAAGGGTGTCCCATCAAGTTGACTCAAGCGTACGAGTTTTCGCAAACAAAACAGTTTCAAAACATGGGATCAATATGGTCAAGGGGCACTTGCCTTGCTCCCGTGGTTCTTATTGTCCAAGCGTCTCGAAGTCTTGGTGATGTAGTTCCTCGTAGATGGCCTCTTGAGCTTGTTCTTCTACTCACGATCATGCACATACAAAATTCACAACAATCAATCATTATGCACAAACTTTACTCAAGATGCGATGGGGTAGATGAATGCAAATCCTATGGTGCTGTTTTATTAAACCAGTTTGTACGTGTTCTTGCATGTTTTAACGGGCTTTCTTGGGGTTTTATGATGAACAAGCGTGTAGGTATCAAGTGTGGACGTGGTGATGATCTTGACTCAAGATCTAGATCAATTCCACCATCAAAAATCGATCAAAAAGCAATCTGTCCACACGCAAAAGTTTCTGCTTGAAGGGGACGAAGAAAACGGATGCATAGAAATAGCGGCGACATCGTAAGATGGGTAATGGGGACCTACTTCACTTCCTTTTGGTGGCAGGGCCTTCCTCCTAGCAATGGAAGCAGTGGGGAATTTTTCTATGGAAGATTAGGGCAGGAGTTGTCGGGCTTCTTCTCCGGCGATGGCGGGGCGCGACGGGGCTCGACGGCGGCCAAATTCTGGCAAGGGGGGAACTTGGCGACTTGGCAGCAAGGAAGGGGGCTTGGCAGCAGGGAGGGCGTCCAAAATATAGAGGATTTTCGACCAGGGGGTGGGGGTTATATTTATAAGGGGGGGGGAGGGAGATTCCTACTCCAATTGGAGCTCAAATAAGAGTCCTATTCAATTTTTTTTGGATCTTAACAAACTTATCTCTTGTGGTGCGGCAGCCTTGGGTATTTTATACCCAAAATGTGGGAAAAATTCCCCTTTTTGGGAATTGGGGAATTTAGAAATTTTGTGAGAAATTTGGGAATGGCTTATTTCAGCTATCTTTTTTCCATTCCTCACCATTTCTATGTCACTTGCTCCATTTCTACATTCCCCTCCCCATTTTTATGTCCCATTCTCCATTTCTACATTTCCCTCTTCATTTCTATGACCCATTCTCCATTTCTACACCCCCTCTCCATTTCTATGTGCCATTCTCCATTTCTACATTGCCCTTCTCCATTTTAATGCCCCATTCTCCATTTCTATATTCCCTTCTCCATTTCTGTGGTTTTTCCTCCATTTCTATGGTTCCTTCCTCCATTTCTATAGTTCTTTCTCCATTTCTATGGTTCCTTCCTCCATTTCTATGGTCCTTTCTCCATTTCTATGGTTCTTTTCTCCATTTCTATGGTTCTTTCTCCATTTCTATAGTTCTTTCTCCATTTCTATAGTTCTTTCTCCATTTCTACTTCTTTTATAATATTTCTCTACATGAAAATGTATGCAATGCATGGGAATAAATTTGAGGGTGTTACAATTGCTTGCCAGGGGAACATGTGAACCTTAAATGCGCGATAGGATAGCATACCTTAATCTTTACTCCTTGGCTATCTGCCCGTTGCTTGTCGGCGCGGTGTCCCGGTGGCTGGCCCCCGGGAAACGTGTCATCATCGTGGCTGTCTTGCAAAGTAGCGAAGGGTCCGGAGTCGTTGGACACGTGGCAACGCCGGAGCACTCCCTGGCAGGAGGGAAGGTCCGGAACTGTTATGCACGTAGCCGCATCGGATCCCTCCTTGGCAGGAAGGGACGCCTGGAGTTGTTGCCTACGTGGCAACACCGGACCCTCCTATGTTGGAGGTCAGGCCCGGAGCTGTAGGACACGTGGCACCTCCGGACGCCTGGAGTTGTTGCCTAAGTGGCAGCACCGGAGCCCTCCCATGCTGGAGGTTGGGCCCGGAGCCGTAGGACACGTGGCACCTCCGGAGCTATCCTTGGCGGGAGACGTGGCTCGGAGGTTCCGGAAACGTGGCAGTGTCGGAGCCCTCCCTGGCGGGACGTCGGGTCCGGCACTATCGGGCACATGGCGGCTCCGTAGCCATCCTCGGCCGGTAGTGAGACTCAGAGCCTGTCGACACATGGCAACCTCGCAGCCCTCCTTAGCAGGTGATCGGACCCGAGGCCTAGGACACACACCTTCTCATGAGTGCTCCCTAGATGGCGGTTGGGCCCAGCCTGCAGGCTGGGTCCCTGTCTTCTGCATACGTGCCGGCGTATTTCTCCTTTTGCTCTTACACGCTGGGGTACCCGGTCTCGAGGGTACGGATAGTGGCCTCTGGGCCCATCTGGACAGAGACGAATGCTCTTGCAGATGGGGCTTCCGTCAAAAATCCCGCATGGTGGTCTTCTGATCTTGCTTCAGTCGAAGAGACTCCTCTGCTGTCACGGATAGGTGTCCCTTTGTCATTGGAGGGTCGTGGGGGTGCACATTGCACCCAACTGCAACATTACTGTGATGGTTCCCAACACGACCCCTGCTCTTCCTCTTGTTAGACTTTCTCGGGGAACCGCTTTTATCTATTGAAACCGTGGTTCTTTTTTCCTACATTGTCTATTGAAACTGTGATGGTTCCCGACATTTCTATGGGCTCCAGCTGCAGCACTTAACGCCGCACTCCCTCGTGCTGGTGTCGATCTTCATCCACCTCTGCGAGATGTTCGTCCTGCGGTCGTCGGGGAGGAGCTCGAGCTTCCTGGGCGCCTACTACTTCCAGCATCGCACAAGATCCGCGGCGACGTACATCTCTCCCTTCTCCCCTAACAAGTGGGAGAACTGGAGGGATGACTGGGTCATTGTGAAGACTAACGTCCACGACCATCTGGATCTGCCGACTTCCCCCTTTCGAGCAGGCAGACCTGCTGGGAGAAGATGCCCGACCTCCATGGCGCCTACTCTCCTGTGCTGGCGACGATTAAGCTCCTGGCGAACTGGGGGTTGTCTTCGCTGATGGTGTTGGCCGACTTCCTGGGTCGGCGCATCGCTTCCCTCCAGAAACGTTGCCGCGTGGCCTGGATGTACACCGGTGTGAATGACTCGTCTCTCCTGGAGCGTGGCTCCGGGACAACTTGAAGACGGAGCTCCTGGACGCCATGTTGGGGAAGCTGTGCGTCGATGCTGGAACCGATGGCATCTGTGACGATCTCGTTAACCCACCGGCGTCGTGCTTATCCATCTTCATGGACTAGGAGGTGAGATCGAAGCTCCTGAAGATGATGCCGACGATGGACGACATCGACATCGCTCCCCGGCAGGTTGGCGACGCTTCTCGAGGAGTAGCGATTCCTGGGGTGACAGGAGCGAGTGACGGGAGGTCTGCTTCCTCCGCTCCGACCCCTGCTGCTCCAAGCACTGCCGCGGCGAGCTCCGTGGCTCTGAACTCCTCTGCTCCGAGCCTGGACAAGGGAAAGGGGAAGGTGTCGGTGCCCCCCCCCCCGGCCTAGCTCCCACGGGAAGAAGCGGAGGCTGATGCGTGCAGACGTGAGCTTTACCTCGGCATCCGGCCACGTGGCGCCTATGGTGGGCCCAAGCGCACCTGAGGTTGGACTGGAGGACGTGACGGGAGGCAGCACGGCCGGTCCTGCATCTAAGCCCGCAGAGAGAACTCCTGCAACTCCATCGCCTCCGCCGTCAACGAAGAGGTCGACTGCAGTCAGGGGGTCCGTTGGCTCCGGAGGCCCGAACAAGCGTTTCCGAGCCGCTTGATGGAGCTTCGCCGGCCCCAGGTAGATCATCCGAGGCCAGCCCTTGCTGCTTTTGGTTATGCTTTGATATTGTCTGCTGACCCCGTTGTGGCGGACCGGTGTCCGCCCATTCCAGGATCGCAGAGGGTGGTGCCGCGCGATGCGACACCCGACAGCACACGTCATAAGAACACATTATATTACATGGGAAAACAAACTGAATGTACAAAGTAGTACACTTCTCAGTTACAAACTAGGGTCTTTATTACACAGCGGAAGTTTCTTTTGTACAACTCACGCCCGCCTATCTAGCAAAAGTCGGTTGCCCAACCCTAGGGCAACCCACACTAGCTGCACGTCTCAGCTCAGCGCGGCATGTACGGCTCCCACTCAGCCGTGGTCCCCGACGGAAGGTAACCCTCGCCGGTGGACTCGTACTCTGAGTCCGTGGGTGGCTCCTCACCTGAAAAACACTTAAGCAGCAACCGTGAGCACGAAGGCTCAGCAAGGCTTAACCGACTCACCTAAGCATGAAACTCTACATGAGGTGTACCATGACATAGGATAACAATGTTGCAGCAAATGGACACGCCTACAAGTTCATCCTTAGTTCATCTTCTAGCAACAAGTTCACAGTTCATGAAGTTGAAATTTAGTGAGCAATATTTGGTGGCACACATGTAGCAATACAATTATATCATAACAGCAATATTGAATCATAACATTTCATTCATTAGTCTACGTTACGACGCAGTGAACAAGCGGTACTCGTCACCGCGAGGGACGGCGAATCGACTCGATATACACCTGCAGGGAAACCCAAAGAGCACGTCACGTACGCCCACCCGTGGAGCTGCACAGCATGCTCACTCGATGTCGTACGGGACAACCTTTCACCCAACAGCCCAAACGTCGAACCGGTCGCACCGAAACGAGCAGGAGGTTCCCCACACGGAGCATCTCTCTATGCCCGTTGGCAGATTTCCACCTTGCTGCCCTCAACCTACACCTATAAATCGGTGTGCTATGCCTCGACGCCCGGAGGTTTAGGCTACATCGGTTTATCGGGGCCCATATATCCGATATGCCTTCGGTACGTTCAATACTTGTTCAGCAGGGCCGCACACGGATCGGTCCTCAATCGACGCAGTCAGGGCCGCGCACACAAGACTTCCTCTTGCTGCGCCCTAGCCCCTGCCTAGTCTCATTTTATTACTAAAGTGATCTCACATCACTCAACCGAACTCGTGTGTCCCAAGCCTATCTCGCGAGTGGATTCCAACTACTCGACTTGTACCGAAGTCCTATGACTCATTAAGCATAGCCTGTCTACTCGAGATCTTAGACACTACCCTCACTCTTATGGAAAGATTCTGGTCATGCAAGTGGGTTTCATTCATCCTATACCTAGTGCACATTCATACATCACCCTACGTATGTAAACAAAGTAAAAACTTTATAAAAGAGTTAATGCAAACCGGGGCTTGCCTTGTTGCTGCTGGTCAGTAGTTAGCTCTTCTTCCGGAAGGAGGAAGTCCAGCACTTCCGGAGTCTCTTCTTCAGTGACTACACGTTTAATGAAATACGACATGTAAATTTGAATGCAATGTGTAAACTTGAATACTTAACTACTAATAACTCTAGCTAGCCCTCCCCTTTGGTTCTGAAATTTTTATTGTGGCTTGGTAGGGTCCTAACCAGAGTCTTGACCAAGTTTCATTTGAACCTTGTACAAATAAAAGCCCATTTGGTCAATATTTGAGCCTCTGAATAATTCCAGGGGTTTTCATGGCTCCAACCATTACTTTCTGGAAACTAGACTTTAAGATGGTTCTAATGGAGTTGGTTTCATGTCATTTGAAGAATTCTACAGAAAGTTATGCCCTAATTAAGATTTGAGAAAATCTGAAAAATGTTTCTGTACATTTTTCTATTTTCTCTGGGCAGTTCTCTTAATCACCCCATTAGGGTAACTAAATTAACTTGGATGAGTCTGAAAATTTTACTGGGATTCAGGGATTTTCCAATGAACCTCTCAGCCAAATTTTAGAATTTTTTATAAAGTAGTTCTCCATATAAAATTCCCAACAGTTTAAATTTTAGGGATTTAATTCTGGAAAACTATTCACTTTCATGAGCTGAATTTGGTATTGTTGGAAAGTACTCAGAATTCTGAGTTCAGAAAAATTTGGTTCATCGAATTTGGAGTTTCCTAGCCAAAGTTCTATTCATTTGAAGTTTGAACTAAAACTGGGAATTCGAATAAAGTTTAAACTCTGCGGGTGGGACCCACTCCTCGAGCCGGCCCACTCAGAATGCGGCCACACCGCGGCCCACGGGGTTTTACCCGCGCTGCCGCACCGAATCCCGGCCGCAAACCGATCCCCGCGCGAGATCAGAGGCTGACCGGTGGACCCAGCCCCCCCTTCGTCTACCTTGCGCTCTCCCGCAGCTCCCGCGGCGGCGCTTCGCCGGAGCGCTCGCCGCCGGGCGTTTCCCCGCCCGACCTTCGATGAAACTTGCCGCTCGTGCCTAACTCGACTAGGAGAACATGCTGGTACCCTTGCCGGAGCTCGGCAATGGCCGGAACTATGCCCGCGGCGGTGACAGAGCTTCCCTCTACTCCGGCGACGTCGCCCGGGCTACTCCGGGCCTTATTTCTCAAGCGGTTTGCTCCTACAGCTCCGCCGTGGCATTCTGCGCACGAATATGAGCTCGGTTGGCCATGGAAATGGCCGGAACTAGGACCTCACCGTCAACCTAGGCCCGATATCGGCTGTTGCTCGAAAAACTCGGATATCAGGGCAAAGACTCGACGGTTTTCGATGGTTTTGGATCCTAGATGGCCGTGGGGACGTGTAGAACATGTGCTTGGCTGGGTTTACGCCGTGCAGGACCGATCGCCGTGAATTTCAGATTATCTGCTCACTCGTTTTTGTCGAACACAGAGGACTAGACGGGAATACTCCCCCTACAGAGCATGGAAAAGGGTAGGGTCTTCACCGTGAGTTCGAGCAGTCCCCGGCGCGTATCTTTGCTGTTGAGCTCCGGTCGCGAGGTCGCCTGGATCAACGGCACGACGAGGAGCTGAGGGGAGCGGCTGGTGCCGTTTTTCGTTTCGGGTGGGAACGGCAGAGCGGAGGAGATGAGGCCGGCTCACGTGGGCTGGGGACTTTAACCGCGTCGGGCACGCGTGCGCTAGGTCGCCGAGCAGGAGGTGGCGAGGTAAGGCGGTCGGACGCCGGTGCTGTCCGCAGCTGGCGCGCTGCCTCGGCTGAGAGAGGGAAAATCAGTGGAAAACTTCTCTGTTAAGTCTACTGACAGGTGGGACCTCCCCCCCTAATTCTTTTTCCAAATTTTCTCAATTCTGGGGTGCCAAAATATCCTCAGCTACTCACAATTTAATGTGAGACTTAGTCACCAAGTCTTTGTTTGAATTTAAATTCTCAAATTTGAACTGTGTTTGGCTAAATTTGCTGCATGTTTAAACTGAAATTCAAATTCAGTTTTGTATTCTTGCAAATTTAGCTCTTGACAAGATGAACTCAAATGAGGATGAAAATTGGTGGGCTTACTGAGAAAAATGTGCTGAGTTTGAATATGAAGCTAATTTTTGAATTTGGGTGATGAAAGTTGCTGCAATTTGAATTTACATTCAAATTGTCCTCTTTTTCAAATACCTCCAAAAGTGCCTCAAAATTGAATTTACATGAAACTTGGACTGAACCTTCCCAAGACTTTTTAAGTTCTAGGGGTGAGCTCAACCTCTCATGTTCATGTGTAAAAATCCTACTTTGTGAAAGTGAAGGCTTTCCCCTCTAATTACTCTTTTGATGGAGGTTACTTGCTCTTCATCATTTTTCACAACATATCCACAACAAAAGTGTGGTGTTGTGAGGTGATAAAAAGTTTTTGCAAGTCCCTCTTTCTTGGGCTTTTACATCCCTCCCCCCTTAAAAGAATCTCGTCCCGAGATTATAAAAGGAAAGATAGCGATGTAGTAGGGACTTACCCGTGTTGAGAAGCCATGAACTCCGGGTAATTTGAGCGAAGGAATTCCTCGCTTTCCCACGTTGCTTCTTCGGCGGTGTGGTTGCTCCAGAGGATCTTGTAGAACCACAACGTTCTGCTACGCGTGGTTCGGGCTTTCTCATCAATAATTTCCACCGGATACTCATCATATGTCAAATCCGGTTTCAGCCCGCCGATGTCTTCAGTAGGAACAGCAACTGTATGCTTTAAACATTTTCGCAGTTGCGAAACATGGAAAACATCATGGACACCAGCAAGGGATGCCAGTAGTTCCAGTCTGTACGCTGCTGGTCCACACTTCTCGGTGATAGCATAGGGTCCAATGAAACGGGGAGCGAGCTTCCCCTTCACACCGAACCGGTGCACGCCTTTCATCGGAGACACGCGGAGGTACACGTGTTCACCAACGTCAAAGTGCAACGGTCTACGCCTCTTATCAGCGTAGCTCTTCTGCCGGGATTGAGCGGCCTTCAAGTTAGCTTGAATCGTCCGAACGCGCTCTTCGGCGTCGTTCACCACATCAACCCCGAATGTGACCCTTTCACCGGTCTCGCACCAGTTTAATGGGGTGCGGCATTTGCGACCGTAGAGAGCTTCGTGGGGTGCCATCTTGATACTCGCCTGATAGCCGTTGTTGTACGAGAATTCTGCCAACGGTAGGTGATCATCCCAGTTCCTACCATGGTGGATGGCACATGCTCTCAACATGTCTTCTAATACTTGGTTCACCCTCTCTGTTTGCCCATCTGTCTGAGGGTGATAGGCGGAGCTCCTGATCAACTTAGTACCCAATGCAGCGTGTATCTGCTCCCAAAAGCGAGATACAAATAATGCACCTCGATCTGAGACGATGGTCTTGGGTACCCCGTACAAACACAGAATCTTTGCTATGTATAGCTCCGCATATCTGCCGGCATTGTAACGTGTATTCACCGGAATAACGTGAGCCATCTTGGTCAACAGATCAACGATTACCCAAATGGAATCATGTTTGTTGGCAGTTAGGGGCAATCCTACAATGAAATCCATGCTCACATCTTCCCATTTCCATGCCAGGATCTTCAGGGGTTGTAGCAGCCCTGATTTCTTCATGTGATCAACTTTCACTCGTCTACACGTATCGCACTCAGATACATACTTCGCTACCTCCCGCTTCATCCGTGTCCACCAAAATTTCTTCTTCAAATCTTGGTACATTTTGTTGCTGCCCAGATGAATGGAGTATTTGGACAAGTGAGCTTCATCGAGGATTTTCTTCCTCAGCTCCATATCCTGGGGTACGACTATGCGGTCATTGAACCACAGCGTCCCCTCATCATCCTTCCAGAAACATTTGATCTCTCCATTGTCTATCCGTCTCCGGAGATGTGCCATGCCTTTATCATCTTTCTGAGCTGCAATGATGTCCTCCCTAATCGTAGGGATGAGGGCAAGGTTGTACAGCGATCCATAAGGAACCAAGTATAGACTCGGCTCTTCCTCCTCCACCGGTGTAATGGTGAGGTGATGGACATGTGATTTCCGACTCAGCGCGTCGGCAACCACATTCGCCTTGCCGGGGTGGTAATGAATCTCAATTTCATAATCTTTGATCAATTCTAACCACCTCCGTTGCCTCATGTTCAGCTCCTTCTGGGTGAAAATGTATTTTAAGCTCTTGTGGTCGGTGTAGAGATGCACCAGATTCCCCAGGAGATAGTGCCTCCACATTTAGCGCCAACACCACGGCAGCAAGCTCAAGATCATGAGTCGGATAATGCTGCTCATGGTTCCGAAGTTGGCGTGAGCCATAAGCGACCACACGTCCTTCCTGCATCAACACGCAGCCGAGCCCAATACCGGACGCGTCATAATACACGTCGAAGGGCTTTGTTGTATCCGGCTGAGCTAAGACCGGAGATGTGGTGAGATGCTTCACCAATGTATGGAATGCTCCTTCACACGCCGTGTTCCAAACATATTTCGTTCCTTTCTTCAGCAATTCTGTCATCGGCTTAGCGAGCTTGGAGAAGCTTGGAATGAATCTCCGATAGTATCCCGCTAACCCAAGGAAGCTTCTGACTTCGTGAACTGAAGTGGGAGCTTTCCATTTCAGCACTTGCTCTATTTTGCTTGGGTCAACCGCAATGCCTTCCGCTGAAATGATATGTCCCAAGAATGACACTAGGCTGATCCAAAACTCGAATTTGCTGAACTTGGCGTAGAGCTTGTGGTCTCGCAATCGTTGAAGGACGATCCGCAAGTGTTCGGCATGTTCGACTTCTGTCTTGGAGTAAACCAAGATATCATCGATGAACACTACCACGAACTTGTCCAGCTCCGGCATGAACACCGAGTTCATGAGATACATGAAATGGGCTGTAGCATTTGTGAGACCAAAGGACATGAGGAGATATTCATATAATCCATATCTCATCGAGAAGGCCGTCTTCGGGATATCCTCCGCCCGGATCTTTATCTGATGATATCCAGAGCGAAGATCCATCTTGGAGAACACACTTGCACCCACAAGTTGATCAAACAAAATGTCAATACGGGGCAGTGGGTACTTATTCTTGATGGTGACGGCATTGAGCGGCCGGTAATCCACACACAGCCTCAAGGTTTCATCCTTTTTCTTCACAAATAGTGCTGAGCATCCCCAAGTCGAGGAACTCGGCTTAATGAAACCCTTGCTCAACAGATCATTGAGCTGTTCTTTCAGTTCAGCCAGCTCATTTGGAGCCTTTTTGTATGGTCTTCGTGATATGGGCGTAGTCCTGGGTGCAAGTTCAATCTTGAACTCGACATCCTGCTCAGGTGGCATGCCCAGAAGATCATCCGGAAACACGTCGGGGTACTCCCGGACTACGGGGATGTCTTCTAACTTGAGAGCTTCAGTATTAGTAATTGCTAAAACTTCCCGGACTGGAGTGTCTAATACCATGGAATGTGGACGGTGGAATGGGGAGTTTAAATGCACTGTCCGTGTCCGAGTCTCTAGGACAGCGCCATGGTATTGTAGCCATGACATCCCTAAGATTGCATCAATCTTTTGTCCCATAAGGATTATCAAGGTGGTGGGGTATAGTTTCCCACCTAAGCATAGAGGTGCTTTTGGAATCATCATATTTGCTGAGATCTCCCCTTCCGGTGAGCAGATCATATACGTGCAGTCGGTTGGGAAGACTTGCATTTGATGCTTAGCCACATAGGATGCACTTATAAAGCTGTGGGTTGCACCAGAATCAAACAATATGACGATGGCTTGATTGTTGAGAGTAAACGTACCCGCCAGCACGTTGTCTCCATCTGGGGCGTCCTCATTGTCGAGGTTGCGGACGCCCCCAGTCCGCTGACCAACCTTCTTCACCGGAGGTCAGCCTCGAGCACCACCCTGGAACTGGGCTTGCCCGCTGCTCTGCTGCCCCTGGGGACAGTCCTTCGCGAAGTGGCCCGCCTGGCCACACGTGAAGCAGGTGAAACGGGGCGGTCCCCCGCTGATCGGTGGACGGAATCCTGGGGCGCGTTGTGGCGGTGGAAACGCCCGGGGTACCGTCTGCTGCTGCTGCTGCTGCTGCTGTCTTGGTGGTGGCATCGGCGGACGGAACGGAGGTGACTGAAAAGGACGTCCCCCGAACCGTTGAGATCGCGCCGGTGGGTGCCACTGCTGTCCGGATGGTGTCCGATACACCATACAGTACTTCTGAGGAGCGCCACCACCACTGCTGGGCGGAGCGCTGCGCTTCCTCTGCTCAGCTGCCAACTCCCGCTGAGCGTCCTCTTGCATGATCGCGGCATTGACTAGGTCGTTGAATGTGCCGCGATTCCACTGAACGAGATGTGTCTTCATCTCGGGGTGTAACCCCCGATAGAAGTGCTCCCGCTTTTTCTCCTCGGTGGAGATGTAGTCTGACGCATATTGCGCCAGTTGGTTGAAGGCACGGGAGTAGTCATGGGCACTCCTCCCGCCCTGCTTCAGCTCCAAGAATTCTTGGAACTTCCTCTTCATGATCCCGGGAGGGATATGATAGGTGCGGAACGCCTCCCGGAATTCCTCCCATTCCACGACATGGCCAGCCGGACGGGAGGCGACATAGTTCGCCCACCACGCACCAGCGGCACAGTGGAGTTGCTGCGCTGCGAACAACGTCTTTTGCCGCTCCGTGCATTGGAGCAGCCCGAACTTGGACTCGATGGTCCGCAGCCAGTTGTCAGCCTCCAGTGGTTCTTCGGCTTCGGTGAACACTGGGGGGTGCGTACTCATGAAGTCCGAGTACGACACTTCACGGGGCTCACGAGGCCCTCTGTCTTGACGTCCCCCTGCCTGGGACGTATTCTGCACGATCGTGCGGAGCAGGTCGGTCTGCTCCTCACGACCTCCCACCAGTGCCGCTATCACATCCACTAGGGTAAGCGGAGGCGGCGGTGGTGGCTGCTGCTGCGGGGTGCTGTCGTAGGCCGGTGGCTGGGAGTCATCGCCTCCCCCTTGGCTAGAGCCACCAACCTCGTGCGTGGTCCTAGTGTGAACCATCTGCAACCATACGACAATAACATCAGTCCCGCAACAGATTGCATGCATTCCAATAAAAATAGGCGTAGCAACATAATGACAATAAAAACATGCGATACATCTCGTAAGTAGATAATGTAATAACTTTGCACAAGCTACACCATTACCAGACCAAACACAAGCTAGTTTAATCCAACTTGATGAACCTCCACTTTGGAAGCTCACCATAACTAGGTTTGGTCACTACGAGATATTACTATCGCTTTGTCATCACGTATACCACCCTTAGGGTACAACACCCTCTCCAATGAGTTCAACTGTCATTCTTCTGTCAGAATGACCAGTTTCTACCTATTCCAAGTTTTGATCTGGTTCTGGGCATTTTCATGACTCAAGTTGAATACCAAAGTTAAAGTTAACTTCAGTATATTTCCAACGAGTATTCATTTGCCCCCAGATCAGCTTTAGTTAAAAAGTTATGCTAATTCAAAGTCAGCAAAATTTCTGGAAGAATTTTAACAGCACCTCCCTTGGAAGTGGCTGTTTTCATCCCTGGTTTCCACTGAAATCTGTGCTGAAATTTCAGAAACTTTGAATTACAAAGATGTAATACATCTTCTACCCTTTCTAAAGATGCATCATATGACAATTTTTGATTTTTCTACTGGGAATTATGTTTGAAAAACAGAACAGTCCAGAGAGTGTTTAACTCTGTCCTGGTTCTGGACAGTTTGCATTCCTCTGGGATTTATACCATCTTAAGATGTGTTTCAGCTCTGGAAGTCTACAACAAAGTTGTAGAGTACTTCAATACCTTTCCAGAACTATATACCACACCTCCCTGGGCTAAAAGACCCGTGAGTTATGCCCTGTTGAAGATCAGCACACTTGCTGCCCAAAACAGAGCACTCTGTTTTTCAGTCTTTTGGAACTACACTCATCAATTATCAACTTTTCCACCCAACCAGAGCCCTAGATGTTGATCCTAGTGATTTTAATTCCTTGTTATTATTACTTTCATGCATATGCCTACAATATCTCGGTACTACGTTCCTCACAAAAGAAAATCCTAACCGGATTATACCGGCATATACGTCTCAAATGTGGCACTAAACGGTCTCTCGCACACGTTTACTACACGGATACATACGTGGTTAGTACCTGCAGAAGACCACACAATAGTGATGCACTCAAAGGTTTTGTTTCCATTTCAGGCATTACCATATTTGAAAGTAAATACAAACGCCCATATCATTTCCATACGGCCGTCCTTGAATTAGATCACGTCTCAAGGTACGTGATCGTGTTTCAACACCACACGACGGGGGACCCGAGTAGGTCATGAACGGGTCGTCACGGTTGGGAATGTTATCAACCCAACAGATACCACCTACTGCCCTGCAGGGCACGCCGATGGCAAGCGCTGCGTATGTCCTCCTGGGATATTTCCAGACGAACACACTCTCGCGTTACTGGCCACGCGATGGGGTCTCCACTTACTTGCCTAATGCACGCTAGGGATCAGCGTTTCATATGAACTCAGGAACATGAAGAGTCCAAGAGTTTCATATTGACGCCTCACACCAAGCTGTGAGACCTATCCCTGAACCACGTTCCTCGTCAGGGGAGCTAACCGAAATTGAACCGCTTTCGGTGGCGTTCCTTACCAAACTTACCAGAGCATAGGTGTGTCGTTACATAATTAAAATTCAGAATTATAACACATAGGTTAGTCTTTGCCACTTTAAGTAACTATGCTAATATAGTCCTTACTTGGGCAACTACCGAATCCTCACCGTATCCTAAGTTTTTCCCGTAATACAGTCCTTACGTACTGTGCTATCCCCAATGCGGCTCTGATACCAGGCTGTGGCGGACCGGTGTCCGCCCATTCCAGGATCGCAGAGGGTGGTGCCGCGCGATGCGACACCCGACAGCACACGTCATAAGACCACATTATATTACATGGGAAAACAAACTGAATGTACAAAGTAGTACACTTCTCAGTTCCAAACTAGGGTCTTTATTACACAGCGGAAGTTTCTTTTGTACAACTCACGCCCGCCTATCTAGCAAAAGTCGGTTGCCCAGCCCTAGGGCAACCCACACTAGCTGCACGTCTCAGCTCAGCGCGGCGTGTACGGCTCCCACTCAGCCGTGGTCCCCGACGGAGGGTAACCCTCGCCGGTGGACTCGTACTCCGAGTCCGTGGGTGGCTCCTCACCTGAAAAACACTTAAGCAGCAACCGTGAGCACGAAGGCTCAGCAAGGCTTAACCGACTCACCTAAGCATGAAACTCTACATGAGGTGTACCATGACATAGGATAGCAATGTTGCAGCAAATGGACACGCCTGCAAGTTCATCCTTAGTTCATCTTCTAGCAACAAGTTCACAGTTCATGAAGCTGAAATTTAGTGAGGAATATTTGGTGGCACACATGTAGCAATACAATTATATCATAACAGCAATATTGAATCATAACATTTCATTCATTAGTCTACGTTACGACGCAGTGAACAAGCGGTACTCATCACCGCGAGGGACGGCGAATCGACTCGATATACACCTGCAGGGAAACCCAAAGAGCACGTCACGTACGCCCACCCGTGGAGCTGCACAGCACGCTCACTCGATGTCGTACGGGACAACCTTTCACCCAACAGCCCAAACGTCGAACCGGTCGCACCGAAACGAGTAGGAGGTTCCCCACAAGGAGCATCTCTCTATGCCCGTTGGCAGATTTCCACCTTGCTGCCCTCAACCTACACCTATAAATCGGTGTGCTATGCCTCGACGCCCGGAGGTTTAGTCTACATCGGTTTATCGGGGCCCATATATCCGATATGCCTTCGGTACGTTCAATACTTGTTCAGCAGGGCCACACACGGATCGGTCCTCAATCGACACAGACAGGGCCACGCACACAAGACTTCCTCTTGCTGCGCCCTAGCCCCTGCCTAGTCTCATTTTATTACTAAAGTGATCTCTCACTCAACCGAACCCGTGTGTCCCAAGCCTATCTCGCGAGTAGATTCCAACTACTCGACTTGTACCGAAGTCCTATGACTCATTAAGCATAGCCTGTCTACTCGAGATCTTAGACACTACCCTCACTCTTATGGAAAGATTCTGGTCATGCAAGTGGGTTTCATTCATCCTATACCTAGTGCACATTCATACATCACCCTACGTATGTAAACAAAGTAAAAACTTTATAAAAGAGTTAATGCAAACCGGGGCTTGCCTTGTTGCTGCTGGTCAGTAGTTAGCTCTTCTTCCGGAAGGAGGAAGTCCAGCACTTCCGGAGTCTCTTCTTCGGTGACTACACGTTTAATGAAATACGACATGTAAATTTGAATGCAATGTGTAAACTTGGATACTTAACTACTAATAACTCTAGCTAGCCCTCCCCTTTGGTTCTGAAATTTTTATTGTGGCTTGGTAGGGTCGTAACCAGAGTCTTGACCAAGTTTCATTTGAAACAAAGTTCATTTGAACCTTGTACAAATAAAAGCCCATTTGGTGAATATTTGAGCCTCTGAATAATTCCAGGGGTTTTCATGGCTCCAACCATTACTTTATGGAAACTAGGCTTTAATATGGTTCTAATGGAGTTGGTTTCATGTCATTTGAAGAATTCTACAGAAAGTTATGCCCTAATTAAGATTTGAGAAAATCTGAAAAATGTTTCTGTACATTTTTCTATTTTATCTTGGCAGTTCTATTAATCACCCCATTAGGGTAACTAAATTAACTTGGATGAGTCTGAAAATTTTACTGGGATTCAGGGATTTTCCAATGAACCTCTCAGCCAAATTTCAGAATTTTTCATAAAGTAGTTCTCCAGATAAAATTCCCAACAGTTTAAATTTTAGGGATTTAATTCTGGAAAACTATTCACTTTCATGAGCTGAATTTGGTATTGCTGGAAAGTACTCAGAATTCTGAGTTCAGTAAAATTTGGTTCATCGAATTTGGAGTTCCCTAGCCAAAATTCTATTCATTTGAAGTTTGAACTAAAACTGGAAATTCGAATTAAGTTTAAACTCTGTGGGTGGGACCCACTCCTCGAGCCGGCCCACTCAGAATGCGGCCACACCGCGGCCCACGGGGTTTTACCCGTGTTGCCGCACCAAATACCGGCCGCAAACCGATCCCCACGCAAGATCAGAGGCTGACCGGTGGACCCGGCCCCCCCTTCGTCTACCTTGCGCTCTCCCGCAGCTCCCGCGGCGGCGCTTCGCCGGAGCGCTCGCCGCCGGGCATTTCCCCGCCTGACCTTCGATGAAACTTGCCGCCCGTACCTAACTCGACTCGGAGAACACGCTGGTACCCTCGCCGGAGCTCGGCAATGGCCGGAACTATGCCCGGGCTACTCCGGGCCTTATTTCTCAAGCGGTTTGCTCCTACAGCTCTGCCGTGGATGCTGCGCACGAATATGAGCTCGGTTGGCCATGGAAATGGCCGGAACTAGGACCTCACCGTCAACCTAGGCCCGATATCGCCTGTTGCTCGAAAAATTCGGATATCAGGGCAAAGACTCGACGGTTTTCGATGGTTTTGGATCCTAGATGGCCGTGGGGACATGTAGAACATGTGCTTGGCTGGGTTTACACTGTGCAGGACCGATCGCCGTGAATTTTCAGATTATCTGCTCACTCATTTTTGTCGAACACGGAGGACTAGACGGGGAAATACTCCCCCTACGGAGCATGGAAAAGGGTAGGGTCTTCACCGTGAGTTCGAGCAGTCCCCGGCGCGTATCTTTGCTGTTGAGCTCCGGTCGCGAGGTCGCCTGGATCAACGGCGCGACGAGGAGCCGAGGGGAGCGGCTGGTGCTGTTTTTCGTTTCGGGTGGGAACGGCAGAGCGGAGGAGATGAGGCCGGCTCACGTGGGCTGGGGACGTTAACCGCGTCGGGCACGCGTGCGCTCGGTCGCCGAGCAGGAGGTGGCGAGGTGAGGCGGTCGGACGCCGGTGCTGTCTGCAGCTGGCGCGCTGCCTCGGCTGAGAGAGGGAAAATCAGTGGAAAACTTCTCTGTTAAGTCTACTGACAGGTGGGACCTCCCCCCTAATTCTTTTTCCAAATTTTCTCAATTCTGGGGTGCCAAAATATCCTCAGCTACTCACAATTTAATGTGAGACTTAGTCACCAAGTCTTTGTTTGAATTTAAATTCTCAAATTTGAACTGTGTTTGGCTAAATTTGCTGCATGTTTAAACTGAAATTCAAATTCAGTTTTGAATTCTTGCAAATTTAGCTCTTGACAAGATGAACTCAAATGAGGATGAAAATTGGTGGGCTTACTCAGAAAAATGTGCTGAGTTTGAATATGAAGCTAACTTTTGAATTTGGGTGATGAAAGTTGCTGCAATTTGAATTTACATTCAAATTGGCCTCTTTTTCAAATACCTCCAAAAGTGCCTCGAAAAGTGTTGGATTTACATGAAACTTGGACTGAACCTTCCCAAGACTTTTTAAGTTCTAGGGGTGAGCTCAACCTCTCATGTTCATGTGTAAAATCCTACTTTGTGAAAGTGAAGGCTTTCCCCTCTAATTACTTTTTTGATGGAGGTTACTTGCTCTTCATCATTTTTCACAACATATCCACAACAAAAGTGTGGTGTTGTGAGGTGATAAAAAGTTTTTGCAAGTCCCTTTTTCTTGGGCTTTTACACCCGTTCTTTTACGTAGGGCTCCCGTAGGTGCTCCTAGGAGCGCTCCGGTGCCCGTGGTGTCCAGCAATCCGCCGACGGCTTCTGGGACTACTCCAGTCCTGGGTGCGGACCCTCCAGCGCTGGCGATGTCCATGCCGCCTGCCTCTTCTGAAGGTTTCTCCCCGATGGCTCCTGGTGCGGAGGATCCCAACCAAGAACCTCCATCGGTCCAAGCTCCGGGGCCTGGTTCCGGGCCAGCTGAGGCTGACGAGGCTCCACCGGCACATGGCGGCGAGCCCGTTCCTGCCGTTGACGAGGGCGCATCGGATGTTGTGGCCCCTACCCCAGAGGATAGCACTCCCCTGCCGGAAGCTCACCCGCCTCCTTCTAGGGACCAAGCCGAAACTTCTATGGGCCCCTGCGTCTTAGTGCCTGCTCTGACGGCCATCGACATCTCAGAGGATGATGCCCAAGAGCCTCCGGCATGTGTCGCGTGGGTCCCTTTGTCTGAGGCCATGGCCTCAGCTCAGGTAAGCCTCCGCCAAGTTCAGCTGGCGCTGGACCAGGAGCGAGAAGCCCTTCAGCAGGAGGAGGAGCACCTCGGTGGTTGGGAAGGCCTGCTCAAATTCTGGACCCGGGAGACTTAGAGAAGGTTGGATAAGAAGGAGGCTCGCTTGCGCGAGGAGCAGAAACTGACCATCCAGCAGCAGGACCTGGTTGATCAGTTGGATAAGAAGACCAAGCAGCTCTGGGCAGAAGCCACCGAGGCCCACCATAAGGCCAATGCTCACCTCGCAGGACTGGAAGAGCTACGGCTAAAGCTGGCTCGCCGTGAGAACGCAGTAGGCGAGCGCGAGCATGAGCTAGTGGAGAAGGAGGAGTCTTCGTTGCGCTTACAGCGGGAGCAGGATGAGCCGAAGTCTCATGCTAACGACTTGGACCAGCAGGCCTCTCTGAACGAGGAGCGAGAGAGGCAGATGAAGGAGCGCCAGGACCTCCTGACTGCAGGATTCGATGCTTCGCTCGGTGAGGAAGGACTGCAGCGCTGTGCTCGTGAGCTTGATGACCGGGAGACAGTGTTGGCTGCCAGGGAGAAAAAACTCTCCGGGAGTGATGCAGCAACCCTGGCAGCGGCACGGTGTGAGCTTCAGGAGCTTCGGGCTTCACACACGGTGGAGGTCCAGGAAGTATGGGACTTCCTGGGTTGTGCCGAGTCAGCACTGGTGCCCTTCGACTACAGCCCAGTGCGTGCCTTCGCAGGAGATGAGCCAAGTGCTCCCTGTGCTTGAGTCTGCAGGCGTGAAGATGGCAGCGTTGGAAGACGTTGTCGTCGACCAGCTGGAGGCGGAGGGAAAGGCCCTGGCTAAGGAGGTGGAAACACATGTGTTGACTTGCTTCCGAAGCTGGGATCCCAGTGTCTCCCTGGAGCCAGTCGTCCAAGGCCCCATCGCTGCGAGGGAGGCGGCAGCCCAGTCTGAGGTTGAAGACTTAGGAGCCCTCGTCATCGAGCGATTTAGGCGTGGTGCTGGTGAGTCCTAGGTGGGCTCTGGCCTTTGTATTTTTCTTTTGTCTTTTGTGTCTTGTCTTGTACTTCTGTGTTGATGAATGAAAGTCCTTTTGTTGGTCTCTCATCCTTCAGCCACTCGGCGCAGGGTCCGGTAGGAAGGACTACATTAGCTTTCACGAGGTCCCCTGGTCCTTGATGTCGCAAGGACTGGAGGCTCTCTCATTTGCCGAAGAGGTTGATGCTTCCTTGTTGCTTACTGTAGATATCTACCCACTTCCTTCTTGCGCATTGCAGGGGTCCGGCCGTCTTTCTTGCCTTGACCAGTTGTGATGGCCCCCTAGTAGGTGTGCCCAAATGTTTGGGGACACCCGCCAAAAAGGCGCAAGACACCAGCTACGGACTCTTCGGGAGACGCCAGCCTTGGGGGTCCGAGAGTTGCCCCCTGGGAAAGCTGGTGTTCCAGAACCAACCCCACGGACCGGAGCCCTGTGGCCTGAACAAACACTAGAGGAAAGGGGTAACTGTTCCATGTAGTTCTATTTTCCCTGTTCGCTGGTCCCATCATGGCTTATGGTCCTCTGCTAAGCTACGGGACCTGGGCAATTCGATGTAGTAGTGTCCAGACCATGGTTACCATCCTTCCAAGGGTGGTTTGCCATCCGGACCCCCAGCACTTGGCTGCTGCGCTGAAGAGCAGAGTGTGCACGCGAAGGGTACAGGACCAGGCTAAGCAAGCTACACATCCTGGACCTCCCGCTGGCATGGAACTTTGAAGGGGGAGCGTCCTTCTGGCGCCACGGGACCCGAGCAGGAAGGTAACCAAGACGGAGACAACACAGGTGCCTCAGACATTTCCGCCTTGTAGCAGGACAGCATAATTTTGGCCAAGAGCGAGACAGAGAAATACAACTATGTACATGTCGAGAGGCACGCAAAAATTTAGGCAAGTATGAAAGGAAAGCTGCAAAAATATAGATGTGCATAAGGTAGGGCAAGAGTTTTCTTTATCATAGTGCTACATAGGAGGTGCCAGGATGTACAGGAGTTCAATGACCCACTCCGGGATGACAGGGATAGCCGGACCGCCCCCCCCCCCCCCCCGGAGTTTAGTTGATCTGAGCACTGGTCCTAGGCACTATGGCCCTTTTACAGAAAAAGACTGTTCTACCCAAAGCTACGGGTAAAACTTACGGAGGTGCTCAATGTTCCAAGGATTTGGAATCAGGTCGCCATCCTCCGTCACCAGGCGGACGCATCCTGGTTGGCATACTTGTGTTACCCGGAAGGGTCCTTCCCAGTGGGGGGCAAGCTTGTTGGACCCCTCCGGGGAAAGTATTTGCCGGAGCACCAGGTCGCCCGCCCGCTGCTCTCTGCTCCGCACGGACCGCTGGTGATAGCGCCGGAGCGCATGACAGTATTGTGCGTTCTGGATTGCTTCTTGCCATCTATGCTCGTTGATGAGCTCGATATCATTACGCTGGATCTGGTCCTGCATGGCTTTGTTGTATGCCTTGACACGAGGGGGGCCCAAGGTGATCTCCGGAGGGAGGAGGACCTCAGCTCCGTAGACCAAGAAGAAGGGAGTCTCCCCTGTGGCTTGGCTGGGTGATGTCCGGCTAGCCCATAGTGCGCACGGAAGCTCATCAATCCAGTTGGCGCCATGCTTTTCCAAGCCAGCGTAGGTACGTGTCCTGAGGCCCGTGAGTATCTCATCGTTGGCTCTCTCGACCTGGCCATTGCTCTCTAGGTGAGCAACGGACGCATAGCAGACCTGGATACCAAGGTCCTCACAGTAATCTTGGAATGCTACACTGGTGAATTGGGTCCCATTGTCGGTGATGATCCTATTCGGGACCCCAAACCTGCAGACGATTGACTTGATGGATTTTACTGCGGACTGTTTGTTGATGGTGACCACAGGGGTCACTTCCGTCCACTTGGTGAACTTGTCTATGGCGACGTAGGGGTACCGGTAACCTCCGACGGCTCTGGGGAATGGCCCCAGGATGTCCAGCCCCCATACTGCGACTGACCATGAGGGTGGGATCATCTGCAGCGTCTGCGCCGGTGTGTGAATCTGTTTGACGTGGAACTGGCACGCCTTGCATTTCTTGACCAGCTTGACGGCATCCAGGAGAGCTGTCGACCAGTAGAAGCCATGCCGGAAGGCTTTACCGACCAGCGTGCAGGACGAAGCGTGGTTGCCGCACTCGCCTCCATGGATCTCTGCGAGTAGCTCGCAGCCCTCCTCCCAGTTTATGCACCGCAATAGGATGCCGTTGGCGCCACGCCGGTAGAGAGCCCCATCTACCAGTGTGTATCTCTTCGCCATGCGAACGATCCGTTCAGCGGATACATGTCCATCGGGAAGGACATTGTCCTTCAAGTAGGTCCAAACCTGTGTGATCCATGCATCACGTCCTACTTGAGCTTCTGGATCTTGGGCGCCGGGTTGCAGGAGTCCCCGGTGATGCATACGATCCTTGGCGGGCGCCATGGTTGCAGGGCCGCCGGGACCGCCAGCTTTGAGGTGTTGGACTCATCCCCTTTGCCTGGTTCGACAGGCCGGGCTGTTGGACGCAGCAGCTTCCTTTCAAAGACACCTTCGGGGACCAGAGCCCATGTAGAGTCTTTCGTTGAAAGGTCGTCTGCCACTGCGTTGTTGGCACGGGGGATATGGCACAACTCCAAGGCATGAAACTCCTTCTCCATCTTATGCACAAGGAGAAGATAGGCAGCAGTTTGAGGATCATTACAGGAGCACTCACGCTTGACCTGTTTGATGACGAGTTGGGAATCTCCTTTGACTAGCATCTGCCGCATGCCTAAAGACAGGGCAGTACTCATCCCAAATATGAGGGTTTCATACTCCACCATGTTATTCGTAGCCTTGAAGTCGAGGTGCACCATGTACTTGAACTGCTCTCCTGGTGGAGATATGAGCAGAACCCCCGCTCCGGCACTTTGCTTGCGCGAGGAGACGTCGAAGAAGAGTATCCATTGGGGTCCGGTGAACAACGGGGGTCTGGGCTCCGGGTCACCGTCATCTTGGCCCTCTAGGTGGCACGGAGACAGGATCCATTCAGCCACGAAGTCCGCCAGTGCCTGGCTCTTGACGGCGTGGCACGGTGGAAAGCCGAGGTCGAACTCCGCCATTTCAGCTGCCCACTTTGCTATGTTTCTCGTTGCGTTGGGGCTGTGGAGCACCGTCTTCAGTGGGTAGGTCGTTACCACCGAGACCTTGTGATCTTGGAAGTAGTGGCGGAGCTTCCTTGACGCGATCAGCACCGCATAGAGCAGCTTGTGGACCTCCGAATACCTTGTCTTGGCGTCGTGGAGGACCTCGCTGATGTAGTAGACCGGTCGCTGAGTGGTCCGGACCCTTCCGGATGGGTCCGGAACATCTTCCTCCATTGCTAGGAGGCCTGCAGCTTCTTGGTCTTGGGGTCCGGCCTCTGGGAGCTGGGTCCGGGGGCATCCTGGTCCGGAGCTAACCCAAGCTCACCTGCGGGGTCCAGGTCCTGAGACTCGGGACCAGCAGCAGGTTCTTTGCTTGGTGTTTGGAGTCGCTCGAGTTCTGGCCGCTCAGCGACCCGGACCATGCTAACGACCTCTTCCTTCGCGGAGATGTAGAGCAGTAGGTGCTCACCCGGCTCCGGAGCTACCATGATCAGTAGCGAGGTGAGGTACTGCTTCAACTCTTGGAACGCCTTGTCAGCTTCTTCAGTTCAGACAAAGGGTCCGGTCTTCCACAGAAGCTTAAAGAACGGGAGAGCATGCTCTGCCAATCGGGAGATGAACCGACTAAGAGCGGCCAGGCATCCTGTGAGATTTTGTACGTCCTTTACTCGGGCGTGTGGGTGCATCATCTCTATAGCCTTGATCTTGTCGGGGTTAGCCTCGATTCCTCAGTGCGAGACCAAGAAACCGAGGAGCTTCCTGACAGAGACTCCGAATACGCACTTATCTGGGTTCAGCTTGTTGCGTGTTGTGCTTAGATTGTCGAAGACTAAGGTTAAGTTGTCTACCAAAGATGTATGCATCTTGACTTTCACTACGATATCATCGATGTACACCTCCACTAAGTCCCTTATTAGGTCCCGAATGTCTTATGCATGGCACGCACAAAGGTAGGCAAGGCGTTTTTAAGGCCATAAGGCATAGAGACATTACAATAAAGGTCGTCTACTGTTATAAAAGCAGTATGCTCTTCATCTTCTCTAGACATGGGTATTTGATGGAAACCAGAATAAACATCTAGGAAGCACAATAGATCACAGCTAGATGTAGAATCCACGATTTGATCTATTCATGGGAGGGCAAAGGGGTATTTAGGACATGCCTTATTTAAGCTAGTGTAGCCGATGCACATCCGAAGCTTCCCTCCATCGTTGGGTACCACAATAGGGTTGGCCAACCATCTTGGATGGTGGACTTCTCAGATGAAGCCAGCATCAAGAAGCTTCTTGATTTCTTCACAGATGAAGTTATGTCGCTCGACGGACTGCTTCCAAGGCTTCTGCATTACCGGCTTGGCGTCGGGGTGGATCTTCAGATGGTGCTCGATCACCTCCCTAGGGATCCCGGGCATTTGCGATGGTTGCCAAGCAAACGCATCGACGTTAGCCCGGAGGAAGGAGATGAGCGTGAGTTCCTATTTGTTGCCCATGTTTCCCACAATGCGGGTGGTCTGGGCAGCATCCTCGCCGACCTGGATAACCTTGATCGGGACCTCCTCCGCACCCGAAGGCTGAATGTGGGGCACAAAGGACGAGCCACGTTATCGTGTGCTGGGTGGCTCCTTGTTTGTCCCAGCAATTCCGGAGACCTCCACCTTTGATGCTGTTAGAGCTTGAAGCTTCTCCAGCGCTGCGACTCCGGCGGTCCGGTCTGCTCGGACCTTGAGGACACCACTCGGGATCGGCATCTTCAGCACCAGGTAGCCGCAATGAGCTACGGCCATGAACTGGTACAACGCCGGCCTGCTGAGGATGGCGTTGAAGGGGAGGCTGACCTCCGCCACGTCGAAGACGATGCTCTCGGTGCGGTAGTTCTCAGGCGTCCCGATTGTCACTGGGAGGGAGATAGTACCTCGTGGAAGGATGGACCCCGGACCCACTCCAAAGAATGGTCGTGACGGGGCTAGTTTTCCCGTCGGGATCTGCAGCTTCTGGAAGGCTGCAAGACTGATGAGATTGAGGCCCGCTCCTCCATTGACTAGCACGTGGTAGAGCTTCACGTTGGCTACGGTCGGGGAGACGATGAGCGGAAGCAGCCCGGCTCCTGCCATGTTCTTCGGGCAGTCGGAGGCGGTGAAGCGGATCTGCGTCTCCATCCACTTGTGGTAGGGAGCCATGACCGGGCTGACCCGGTCAAGGCCACAGGAAAATAGTTGGCCATGATGGCCTCATCCCCTCCTGCAGCTAGGATGGTCGTGGTGTAGATCTGCAAGAACTCGGTGGGGTTGACTGTCCCGTAGAACTTCTCCGGCAAATGCGGCTGGAACTTACGAGGCCACACCGCCATGCGAAGGTGCGGTGCCAGAGCCATGCAGTCTCCCACTGAGCTTGGGGAGACAGGGTTCTGGCCCGCGTAGATGGGAGGTATGGCATCCGGGGCACCATAGTCCTTCTCGAGGTTGCGACGCCGCTCGCGCTATTGCTCGATGGTGATGCGACCATCTTCTCTCCGATGGCGGTGGTCCAGCTCGGCTCTGAGATATGCGGTGTAGAGCCTTGACGTCGCCGTCGAGTGGGTTGCTGCTGTCCTATAATCCATCGTTTGGGTACAGGTTGGCAGCTATACCGTCTCTAGTTGCTGTCTCCGGTGGCACGGCCAGTTGAGCGTGGCGACGACCAGGTGTCTTTGGTCGCCGTCTCCTATACCCCTGCTACGGCTAGAACGGGTGCGTCGCCTTGTCGCATCGCCATCCATAAGTGCTTCCTGACGAAGGCGGTAGGAATACGTCTTGTCCCGCGGCGCTGCACTGTTGCTGCCGTCAGAGCGCCGCGCGACTGGTCTCTGCTGCCAGGCACGCCTGTACCGGGATATGCTGGATTGCTTGCCTGAGGAACATGGGAACCTTAAATGCGTGATAGGACAACACAAATTCCTCTTTACTCATTGGCTATCTGCCCGTTGCTTGTCGGCGGCGTCCCGGTGGCTATCCCCCGGGACACGCGTCGTCACTGGAGCTGTCTTGCGGAGTAGCGAGGGGGTCCGGAGTCGTTAGACACGTGGCAATGCCGGAGCTCTCCCTGGCAGGAGGGGAGGTCGGGAGCTGTTATGCACGTGGCCGCACCGGAGCCCTCCTTGGCAGGAAGGGACGCCTAGAGTTGTTGCCTACGTGGCAGCACAGGAGCCCTCCCATGCTGGAGGTCGGACCAGGAGTCATAGGACACGTGGCACCTCCGGACGCCTGGACCTGTTGTCTATGTGGCAGCACTAGAGCCCTCCCATGCTGGAGGTCGGACCCGGAGCCGTAGGACACGTGGCACCTCCGGAGCTATCCTTGGTGGGAGACATGGCTCGGAGGTTCCGGACACGTGGCAGTGTCGGAGCCCTCCATGGCGGGAGGTCGGGTCCGGCACCATCAAACATGTGGTGGCTCCGGAGCCATCCTTGGCCGGTAGTGAGACTCAGAGCCTGTAGACACGTGGCAGCTTTGGAGCCCTCCTTAGCAGGTGGCCGGACCCGAGGCCTAGGACACACGCCTTCTCATGAGTGCTCCCTAGCTGGAGGTTGGGACCAGCCTGCAGGCTGGATCCCTATCTTCTGCATACATGCTGGCGTATGTCTTCTTTTGCTCTTACACGCGGGGGTACCCGGTTTTGAGGGTACTGACAACGTGATAGTTCCGGACCCCACTCTGCGGGGAGGCCCGAATCGGAGCCCGGGGCACGTGTCAGCACCAAAGCTGTTCTCAGTGGGAAGGCAGCTCGGAGTTTGAGGACACGTGATAGTTCCGAACATCGCCCAGCAGGGAGGCTTAGGACTGGAGCCTAGGGCACGCGCCGGTTCCGAAGCTCAAGCGCACGCGGTAGCCCCAAGACTAACCTCGGGGCCTAGGGCACGTGGCTTGCCCACTTACAGTTGATATGCTCGAGGAAGCATAAACTGCAAAGGGGATATGTCCGCGGCGCGTGCGTGCTCCGAGGCTACCCTCAGCGGGGTGGAGACTCTGAGCCAGGTGACGTGTGGTAGCTCCGAGTTCCACCTCAGCAGGGAGGCTTCGGACCGGAGCCCAGGGCATGTGTCTTCTCCGGAGCGGTCCTCAACAAGGAGGCGGCTCAGAGCCGTGGGACACATGGCAGCTCCGGACCTCACCTCAGCGGGGAGGTTCGGACTAGAGCCCGGAGCACGTGTCAGTACCGGAGCTCTCCTCAGCGGGGAGGTGGCTCGGACCAGAGTCCGGGGCACGTGTCGGCTCCGGAGCTCAAGCACACATGGTAACCTTAAGGCTGATCTTAGGGCCAATGGTACGTGGCTTTGCCCGTTTACAGTTGATGTGCTTGAGGAAGCACAAACTGTAAAGGGGGAATGCACAGGACAAGGCAAAATTTTCTCACTTTAGGCTCTTCTTCATAGGAGGAAACATGCCGTGTTGGAAGGCAGCGACCCATCCCAGATGTTGAGAGTGATAGGACTCCTCTAGGACTTAGCTTTTCTAAGTGCTGTTCCTGGACACTATGACACCCTTTTTAGAGAAAACAAGACCCTACCACTATGCTAAACATAGAACTTACGAAGTTGTTCTATGTTCCAAGGATTTGGTAGAGGTACCCCATCCTCTGTGGCTAGGCACACACACCGGGGATGGCATACTTGTGTTACTCAAAAGGGGCCTTCCCAGGTAGGGGAGAGTTTATTCCACCTTCTCGAGAAAGTATCGGCCGCAGTACCAGGTCGCCCACCTCGAGCTGTCTACTCCGCACGAACCGCTGCTGATAACGCCGGAGCGCTTGATGGTATCAGGCATTTCGGACAGCTTCTTTCCACCTTCACTCATTGACAAGGTCGATATCTTCACGTCGGAGCTGGTCCTACGTGGCTTCGACGTACGCTCGGAGATGGGATGAGCCCATGATGATTTCCGGGGGGAGGACGGCCTCAGCCCCATACACCAGGAAGAAGGGTGCTTCCCCTGTCGAGCGATTGAGGGATGTGCGGCTAGCCCACGGTGTGCACGGAAGCTCTTCAACCCAATTGGCACCGTGCTTTTTCAAGCTGTTGTAGGTGCGCGTCTTGAGTCCCTTGAGAATCTCCATGTTGGCTCTTTTGGCTTGACCATTACTCTTTGGGTGGGCAACGGAAGCATAGCAAACATGGATGCCGAGGTCTTCACAACAATCTTGGAATACTGCACTGGTGAACTGGGTCCCGTTGTCAGTGATGATTCCGTGTGGGACCCCAAAGCGGCAGATGATTGACTTGATGAACTTGAATGTTGACTACTTGTTGAAGGTTACCATAGCGGTAGCTTCCGGTCACTTGGTGAACTTGTCTACGGCGACGTAAAGGTACCGGTACCCTCCGAAGGATCTGGGGAATGATCCTAGGATGTCCACCCCCCACACAGCGAAGGGCCATGGGGGCAGGATCATCTGGAGCATCTGCACTGGTGTGTGGATCTGCTTAGCATGGAACTGTCACGCCTTGCATCTCCTGACCAGGTCGACGGCATCCTGGAGAGTTGTCGACCAGTAAAAGCCATGCCGGAAGGCTTTACCGACCAGCGTGTGGGAACTTGCATGGTTCCCACACTTTCCACCATGGATCTCTACGAGCAGGTGGCAGCCCTCCTCCTGGGTTATGCACCGCAATAGGACGCCATTAGCGCCACGTCGGTAGAGATCCCCTTCTACCAGCGTGTATCTCTTAGCCAACTGAGCGATCCGTTCAGCGGATACACGTTCATCGGGAAGGAAATTGTCTTTCAAGTAGTCTCGGATCTCACCTACTTGAGCACTTGGATCTTGAGCGCCGGGTCACACGGAGCCCCCGGTGATGCTTACGATCCTTGGTGGGCGCCATGGTAACAGGGCTGCTGGGACCGCCAGCTTCGAGGTGCTGGTCTCGCCCCCCTTTGCCTGGTTCAGCTGGCCAGGCATTAGGTCACAGCAACTTCCTTTCAAAGATCCCCTCAGGCACCGAAACCCAAGTGGAAGCTTTCTTGACAGGTCGTCTGCTATTATGTCATTGGCATGGGGAACACGGCACAAGTCCAAGGATAAGAAGTCCATCTCCAACATCTGTACTTGGAGGAGATAAGCTACAAGTTGTGGGCCGTTGCAGCTACACTCTCCCTTGACTTGTTTTATGATCAACTGAGAATCACCCTTGACCAACAACTGCTGGACGCTAAGGGATAGCGCGGTTTTTAACCCGAAGATGAGAGCCTCATACTCCACCATGTTGTTGGTCGCCTTGAAGTCAAGTCATGCCACGTATTTGAACTGCTCTCCGGTTGGTGTAATGAGCAGAACCCCCGCTCCGGCACCTCGCTTCCGCGAGGAGCCGTCGAAGAAGAGAGTCCAGTAGGGCCCAGTGAAGACTCTCTGGTTCACCGGCGTCTTGGCCCCCTAGCTGGAAGGGTGGTGGAGTCCACTCCGCCACGAAGTCAGCTAACGCCTGGCTTTTCACCGCATGTCGCGGTAAGAAGTCTAGCTCGAACTCCGCCAACTCCGCAACCCATTTAGCTATGTCTTAGCGGGTATGAGGTAACCACCGAGATCTTGTGAGCCTGGAAGTAATGGCACAACTTCCTTGATGCAACAAGGACTGCATAGAGCAGTTTGTGCACCTCTAGATATCTTATCTTAGCATCGTGGAGGACCTCGCTGATGAAGTAGACTGGACGCTGGATGGTTCGGACCCTCCCAGAGGGGTCCGAAGCGTCGTATAGTAGAGGACTGGGACTCGGGGGCCTCCGGCCCCCGGTCCTAGGACTGCACTCTGGGAGCTCGGACCCAAGTGCATGCCTGTTGCCTAGTCCAAATGGTTGGGACCCGTCGGGTCCTTATGGAGTGGTATGGGACTCGGGGGCCCCTAGCCACCTAGTCTGAGACTGCATTCAGGGAGCTCGGACCCAAACGCACACAGGTTGTCGGGTCTAGATGGTTGAGACCCAACTAATTCTTCTTGGGGTGGTCTGGGATCCGAGGCCCCCGGGTCCGAGACTGCATTCCAGGAGCTTGGACCCGGATATGCATTGATCATCAGGTCCACCTGTTTGGGAGCATGATTACTTCCCCTTCCCAGAGATTTCCTACGGAGTCTGGGCCCTAGGGCTTCAGTCCGATGACAGCAGGTGCCTTTTCTGGGACTTGAGATCGATGGAGTTCTGGCCGCTCTGCGACCAAAACAATGCTCACGACCTCAGTTGTGGCACCGATGTAGAGGAATAGTGGCTCGCCTTGTTCAGGGCCACCATGATGGGCGGCAATGTGAGGAACTTCTTCAGCTTTTGAAACGCCTCATCCGCCTCCTCGGTCCATATGAATGGACCTGTTTTGCGCAGAAGCTTGAAGAACGAAAGAGCCCGCTCGGCCAGTCTAGAGATAAACCGACTAAGTGCGGACAAGCATCCGGTAAGCTTCTGCACGTCATTGATGCGGGCAGGGGGCCGCATCAGTTCTATTGCCTTAATCTTCTCAAGGTTAGCTTCGATCCCTTGGTTTGGGACCAAGAAACCGAGCAGCTTCCCGACACAGACCCCGAAGACACATTTTTCTGGGTTCAACTTCGTGCGTGTGGAACACAATCTGTCGAAGACTAGTGCCAGATTGTCAAGCAGAGATGCTTGCGACTTAACCTTTACTATGATGTCATCGACATAAACCTTGACCAGGTCCCGAATGAGGTTCCCGAACGTCTTGTGCATTGCACGCATAAAAGTGGGGAGTGCATTCTTAGGACCATAAGGCATGGACACATAGCAGTATAGACCGTCTAGTGTGATGAAGGTAGTGTGCTCTTCATCTTCCCTAGACATAGGTATTTGGTGGAAACCTCAATATGTGTCTAGGAAACACAGTAGATCACAACCAGACGTAGAGTCGACTATTTGGCCAATACGGGGGAGAGGGAACGGATCCTTTGGACATTACTTATTGAGGGTGGTGTACTCGATGCACATACATAGCTTCCCGCCAGCCTTGGGGACGACAATAGGGTTGGCCAACCATCGTGGATGGTGACCTCTCGGATGAAGCCGATATCGACTAGCTTCTTGATTTCTTCACGGATGAAGTCTTGCCGCTCGATGGATTGCTTCCGACACTTCTGTTAGACCAGCCTGGCATTGGGGTGGGTCTTCAGTTGGTGCTCAATCACCTCCCTAGGGATCTCGTGCATTTCCAACGGTTGCCAGACAAACACATCGACGTTGGCCTGGAGGAAGGTGACGAGTGTGTCTTCCTATTTGCCTCTCAGGCCCCCGGCGATTCGGGTGGTCTAGGCGACATCAGGACCGACTTGGACGACCTTGAATGGTACGTCTTCGCTGTCCGAGGGCTGCACACAGGGTGCAGATGTCACCCCTCGCTGACGCATGCTTGGAGGCGGACGACTAGTTTCCGTGTGACCACAGACGGCCTCCTGTGCTGCCGCCAGCTCTTGGAGCTTTTCCAGCGCTGAGACAGCCGCGGTGCAGTCACCGCGAATCTTGAGGACACCACTCGGAGTTGGCGTCTTCAAGACTAAGTAGTCGTAGTGGGCCACTGTCACGAACCTCTACAGAGCTGGTCTACCGATTATGGCATTGAAGGGGAGGCTGACCTCCGCGACATCGAAGACGACGCTCTCTGTACGGTAGTTCTTAGGCGTCCTGAATGTCACCGGGAGGGGGATACTACTGCATGGGGAGATGGGATCCCGACCTACCGCCGAGAATGGTCTCGAGGGGGTAGGCTAGGATATAGGGATTTGCAGCTTCTTGAAAGCTGCGAGACTGATAACATTGATGGCCGCCCCGCCATCGATCAACACGTGGTAGAGCTTCACGTTGGAGATGGTCGGGCGACGAGGAGAGGCAGCTGCCCAGCGCCTGCCATGTTCTTGTGGCAGTCGGAGGCGTCGAAGCTGACAGCGTCTCCATCCATTTGTGATGTGGCGCCGGCCTGAGACTGGAGCGCCAGCTGCCACTGCTCGATGGAGGGTCTTGACAGCTCGTCTGGACGAGACGTCGGAAGAACCCCCGTACATCACACAGAGTGCGCCGGCCGCTTGGCTACCAGCTTGGGCTAGACCTGCCCGCTCTGGAGCGAGGGTGACCTCATCATCTCCCGCCTGGAGACGATGGCGAGTTGGGCGAGGAGGCTCGCCACGAGAAGTGATGTTCACCATGGTCGCGAGGAGAGAGCGTAAAACCCCCCTACCTAGCGCGCCAAATGTCGGAGTGTGAGTTGTGACACTCCTCCCGGCCTCCTCGGAAGCAGCCCGTGAGGATCTTTTTTTTCAGAGGGGGCTCAGCACCCTTCGTGACCTGGGCTTGAGAGAGCGGATGAACATAGGGATTTATGTGGTTCGGGCCGCCGGAGCGTAATACCCTACGTCCACGGGTGTGCTTGTTCTATTGCTTGGCGTGGGCGCTTGTTCGTAGTGTGATCTGGAGTGCGGCGGATCGGAACCCTTTGCAGGGTGGTCACCCCAGTCCTTTTATAATTCAAGGCCGGGGTGGTTACAATGAGGCTTAGGGCCCGACAGGTGGCCCCAAAGCTTTGAGTGTCCTATACACGATCTAGGGCTTCGTCCTCTGAGTAGAGTGGTCGGCGGGGGAGTTAAGTCCCTTCGTCTGGCGCGCCGAGCGCCCCTGACCACATGTTAGGTGATGATGAAGATGTCGTCTTGTCGCCGCATCTCTTTGCCCTTCTTGGGCGGCTTAGTGCCGTTGGGCGGCACTGTACTTCTATCACGCCCCGTCGTCCCGTCTTGTCACCGTAATGGCGAACGGGCAAGGGACGGAGGCGTGCGTAGTGCGCCAAGCTTCTGGGGAAGGCGTGAGCCTTGAATGCGAAGCCTAACATCGCACTTCCCTCTTGAATTTGTCGACCCACTGGCCACGAGGGATCGTGGGGCGCGCGGTGGCTATGGAGCTCTCATCAACGGGATTTGTGTCTGGAGACGCGTGGAAGCTTCGGACCTCACCTCAACGGGGAGGCTCGGACCAGAGCCCGAGACACGTGTCAGCACCGAGGTTGTCCTCAGCGGGGAGGCGGCTCGGAGCCGGTGACACGTGGCAGCTCCGGACCTCACCTCAACGGGGAGGCTTCAGGTCGAAGCCTAGGGCACGTGTCAGCTCCGGAGCTCAAGCGCACGCGGTAGCCCGAGGGCTGACCATGGGGTCCAGGGCACGTGGCTTATGGTGGGGCCCACCTCAACAGGGAGGCGGGGCCTAGCCTGTCTTGTACCCACTACGCGGGAGTACCGACAGGGCTAGAATCCAAGAGTGGAAGGAAAAACTACTGTCCAAAGCTGGCAAGGAGATACTTATCAAAGCGGCAGCACAGACCATCCCGACCTATGCTATGTCATGTTTTGACATTACAAAGGGCTTGTGCGAGGACCTCAACTCGATTATTGGAAGATGGTGGTGGAGCCAACAAGATAAGCAAAACAAAATACACTGGCTAAGCTAGGACAAGCTGACTAGGTCTAAAATACATGGAGGCATGGAATTCAGGGACCTGCATCTTTTTAATAAGGCGATGTTGGCTGGGCATGGATGGCAGATTTTAAATAATCTAGATACTCTTTGTGCCCAAATCCTAAAGGCTAAATACTTCCCGCATTCAGACATTCTGCACTGTGTAGAACGGGATGGCATTTCATATTCCTGGCGGAGTATATTACGCGGAGTGGAGTTACTGAAGAAAGGTATGACTTGGAGAGTGGGAAACGATGAGTATATTAGCATTTCGAATGACACATGGATTCCAAATAGTAGTACACGCCTGCCATCAGCACACAGAGGTGCGTCCTTGCTGTTTCAGATCTCAGAATTAGCCATCGTTGAATGGGATATGCAGGTCGTGAAGGACACTTTCAACCTAGACGACACTAAGCTGATCTTGGTGATGGCTACTGATAATGAAATGGAGGACTGGCCAGCCTGGCACTGCGATCCAAAAGGAATTTTCTCAGTAAAGTCGGCTTATAAGCTAGCAGTCCAGCTGAGAGACCATGAAAAAAACCAGGATGCCTCTCCTTCCTCTGTGTCCACTACATACATCAGGTAATGGATTCGTATGGTATAGGATCTGGCAGGTGGCAGGTCCAAACAAGATGAAAATGTTTTTATGGCAGTTAGCATATAACAGTCTCCCAGTGAAAAGAAATATTGCAAAGGAGAGGAATCCAACTTGATACTATTTGTCCGGTGTGTAGAAGATTTGATGAAGACAGCGGCCACCTATTTTTCAAGTGCAAAAAAGCTCGGGAGTGCTGGAGAATGCTGGATATGCAACATATACGGGTGCAGATAGAGGGGTGTCGATCTGGAAAGGCGGTAATAGAAAAGATTTGGGCCCTAGAGTGCACTGAACAGATGAAATCTTTTATCCTCTTGTGGAGATGGTGGGCGGCGAGAAATAAAGAAAATGCAGGAGAAAGAATGCTAACTATTCAGGAGATTAGTAAATTAGTCCTCATAAATCGAAAGGAGTTCGAAGTTCAGTTCAAAAGTGACAAGGCGAAACGATGCAAAATTGTTAAAACCTGGAATCCACCACCACCGGGGTTCTACAAGCTTAATTCGGATGCTACCTTCAATTCGATCACAAAGGCTGGACGATGGGGCTTTGTTGTTAGAGATGGTCAACGCACTTTTCCAGAAGGGGGAGCGGGTAGTTTGGAGCTTGCAACCTCTGTTTTACATGTGGAAGCCTTGGCAGCGATGCGATGTCTGGAGCGAGCAGCGTTCCTGGAAATCCCACGAATCATTTTAGAGATAGATGCTGCAACTTTGGGCACTGCATTGACAACAGGCACGATGGACAACAGCTTTTACGAATATTTATTTCGGCGGATTAGGAGATTTATGCATTTTAACTTTGAGACTTGTGTCATTTCAATCTGTCCTAGAGCTTGTAATAGAGTAGCAGACTCGTTGGCCTCCCATGGAGGGCAAATGTCGGCTCATGGCTATATGTTCATGAGCCACGCCCCTGAGTTTGTAACTTCACTGGTCTCTGACGATGTGCCAAGAGCCAGCGTTTAGTGGAATTTCATATTCCATCTCAAAAAAATATGTTCTGTCTACATGGTGGCATTCGGAATATGTGGTTTTAACATTTATTGCTACCTGATTGAAACTAATGCTAAATAAAGCCACTCCAGCAGCAGGCGGACGCATGTATACAAATTTATGTTTTGATCGATCGTGTGCTGCTTCACATATTATATATGTAATTGTTACATGATTACTCTTGGCAGATGTAACTGTGATATATGAGGCAGCCATCAGTAATCGAAGTTGTTATTTATAGATATAACCACCATCAGTTCAATAGTCACTTTTACATATTTGGAAATAATAAATTGATATACTCAGGTTTAATTCTTCAAACTGTAGTTTTGAAAACTTGGCTGCTTCATGTTCTAGATAGCCTTTTAGTGGCAGGTTAATTCTCCCCTCTTTTAGAAATCGTAAATTCTTAACTAGTCTTTTCGTCTATCTGTAGAAACCATAAGCACATATACTCGTACTCTACTGGTATAAGCAATACACGTCTATATAACCCTATAATACTATGGTCTCTGTTTTCTTAAACCGAAACAGTGGTCCGTGAAGTAATGCGTCCTGACCTTCACATCACCTCATGCTAATTAGTTGTTATTGCCACATATTACTATGAATTGCTCCACCAATCGGATGCCTACCTGTCTTTCGGCTTCCACCACCCCTCGTTGTCATGCGTTGTGCCACGCTTACACTCTAGTCACACCACTGTCCACCGAATCTCCTAGGTCCACAGTGACCACTTGAAAGTGGCATGTGGGATATGCTTAATTTAACAGTCCTACCACCTGGTGAAATGCAACTAGCTAAATATTATGGAACTGTTAGACTATGTATGTGTGTCAAGGGGTATTGTGGTCCTTTGAGTTGGGCTTCATAGCCTATATATGTAACCCTCCTCTTGCATTATCAACAATGACTTTATTTCCTTCTCACATGGTATCACATTAGGGTTCCTAGGCCTCTCTTCTCTCTTCCACAGTCGCCACCTCCTCCCGCACCACACCAGCCGCCGCCACCGCCTCCATATAGCAGGTGCCGCCTCCTTGCCGGCGCGCTGCCGCCGGCCGGCGAGCCGGCGGCGGCCCGCCCGCGCCTCCACCTGCCCCATCACCCACGCCGCTGACCTCACCGTCCTCTCCGAGCGCAACCCCAAGGGCCGCTCCGACCTTCTCGGCGTGGACGTCTTCGTCTCCACCGCCGACCCGGAGGAGCCGCCGCTCGTCACCGCCAATACTGTCCTCTCCATCCTCGCCATTGACTACCCCGTGGAGAAGCTCGACAGCTGGAGCAGGGACGACGAGGCCGTCTCATCGTTGGAGGAGCGGGACTAGCTGCCGCTGACCTCCATGGCGAAGCGCTTCTCCATGGTGCACTCCGCGCCTCCACCAGGTCTGCACCCTTCGCCTCCCTGTCACGATCAGCCGCCCCAGCCCATGGCGCAAGGCTCCGCACCCTCCGCCGTGGCTGCAAGTGGCGCCTGTTTCTCCGCCCTCACTGCGGACGACGAGTTCCAGGCTCCTCCTCCCGGGCCATCGCGCCCGCCGTCTTCTGCCCCTCCCACGCCGCTCCCGTGCGTGCAGCTGCCGCCGCCAACTCTGGCCTGGCCGGCGCCGCTCATGGCACGGTCGCCGCCGGCTTGGGCCAGGTCAGCGATGCCTTGGGTCCCTCCACAGGGGCCTCTGGCCCGATCCAAGCGCTGGCCGGGCGTATGGTGGCCCGATCTGGGGTCACCGCCCCTCTCCATGGCTCTATGGCGGCCCGATCTGGGAGCGCCACCCCTCTCCGCGCCTCTGACTTGGCCGTGCCCCGGGCCGGCGCTCCCCTCGCATGCGTCGCCGCCGCCGCGCCTCCCATGTTCCTCGCTGACGCGCCTCCCGCAGCCGCCACCGCGCCTCCCATGGCCGCAACGCCTTCTGTGGCTGCCGCGCCTCCCATGACCGCCACGCCTCCGCTCCTCCCAATGTCATCAGCAGCGCCTCCGCTCCTCCCCATGGCTGCCGTGGCGTCTTCACCCTTCTCACCCCGCGTTGCCGGCCTTCCGTGCGCGTCCCTCCTCCAACCCCGCGCTGTCGGCCTTCCGCGCACGTCCCTCTTATCTCGCGTTGTCGGCCTTCGCCGCGCGCATCCTTCCTACCCCGCGTTGCCGACCTTCCGCGTGCGTTCCTCCTATCCCGCGCGTGTCCCTTCCCTCCTACCCCGCGTTGTCGACCTTCGTCGCATGCACCCCTCCTACCCCGCGTTGTCGGCCTTCCGCGTGCATCACTCCTTCTACCCCGCGTTGCCGGCCTTCCACGCGCGTCCTTGCCCTCCTATTCGGCGTTGTCGGCCTTCCGTGCGCGTCCCTTCCCTCCTACACCGCGCTGTCGGCCTTCGCCGCACGCACCCCTCCTACCCCGCGCTGTCAGCCTTCCGCACACATCACTCCTCCTACCCCGCGCTGTCGGCTTTCCGCGCGCGTCCTTGCCCTCCTACCCCGCGCTGTCGGCCTTCCACGCGCGTCTCTGCCCTCCTATCCCGCGCTGTCGGCCTTCCGCGCGTGTCTCTGCCCTCCTATCCCGCGTTGTCGGCCTTCCGCGCGCGTCCCTGCCCTCATACCCCACGCCGTCAGCCTTCGTCGCGCGCATCCTTCCTACCTCGCGTTGCCGGCCTTCCGCGCGCGTCTCTGGCCTCCTATCCCGCGCTATCGGCCTTCCGCGCGCGTCCATGCCTTCCTATTCCACGCTGTCGGCCTTCGCCGCGCGCGTTCCTCCTCCTCCTCCGCGCTGTCGGCCTTCCGTGCGCGTCCATTCCCCCTACTCCGCACCTTTCGCATGCGTCGTCGCCCTCCGCCATGAGCACTTGGGCCATCTCTACCGGTCGTGCCCCTCATGGCGAGGTGTTTGCGGCCCACTCCGTCCTCGCCACTGCTCGGTAGTGTGAGTGGGCTCTTCCACGGTGTTCTCCGCGGGAAACTGTTAGCGTGTGTGTGTTTACTCATGTATGTAGGGTCTTTTGGTTCAGTCTCAACATCTGCCACGGCTAGATGTTGTGACTGCGAGGGGGTCTTATTAGAGTGTCTTTGTGTTTACTCATGTAGTAAGTGTGTTGTTGTCCAGTCTCAACATCTGTCGCAGCCAGAGTTTCGACTACGGGGGGATGTTAGACTGTGTTTGTGTCAAGGGGTATTGTGGTCCTTTGAGTTGGGCTTCATAGCCTATATATGTAACCCTCCTCTTGCATTATCAACAATGACTTCATTTCCTTCTTACAAGAACAACGTCGGGCCTTGGCACACGGTACAATAAGAGGGATCTAGTCTTTAATCCTTATACGATCTAGGAAACCTAAACCGAGCTGCGATAACAGTAGCGCAGCTACAGTAGAGGGCTTTATAAAGAGAGCCCTTGCATTAAACTTCTATTTCAAAAATTAAGTTTTATGGCCTTCGGTCCCTTAAATCATAATGCATGAACTATATTTTGGGTAGTGCTAGGACTTGCTGAGTATTTTTTATGCTCACTCTTGCTTAATACTGATATATATAAAAAGATCAAGAAGAAGAATATGGAGATAACATTTAAAATTTTGTCCTATGCTCAAGTCTCTTTGTGGACATGACGCGAGCATGTTTTATTGTCTACTTCTTATGGTGACCTTTTTTCTGGCTATCTTGATGTGTAGTCTAAAACATGATTGAAAGACCTATATAATATTATAATAAATATATATTGTATGGACTAAATTCCATTTTGTATTTGTGTACCAACTACTAATTCAAAAATCGGTATGGGAAGCACAGTGAACTCTAGAGGAGATGTCCCGACATTGTATAGCTAAGGGCTGCTAGAAACGAGGAGACAATTGAGGTACAGGATCTCTAAACAATGTTGCAGATGAAGTAGTTGTTTGAGAGACAAAATCCGCCGCTACAACCACAGGTAAGGTTGGCTGCCTTGTTTCTAGTGTTGCCTCAATTGTCGGAGACGTTGGTGGAGGCAGCGATAACTTCATCTCCGCCACCATGATATGAGCCTCATCATCATCTAGAGGACGATGATTGATGCGCTAGAACAACTCTATCTCCATGAAGATTACATTGAGGTGGTATTGGTCACCGTAATGTTATTGACACTAGCTATGGATGAAAATGCATCAGAGGTCTCTGATACCAAATGTTGTGAAACAACACTAAAGCATTGATCCATAGAGATACCTAGTCTTCTTTTTACCTATCTCTTACATTGCACATCTTCCCTCTATATATATACCTAGAAACCCTAAACTTGGCCACCGCTTTAGTAGCATGACTACAATAGAAGGCTGCTACAGTACTGCACCAACATTGCATTTTACGCCATGGCATAAAGAACAAGATCTAAAAATAAGAACAAAAAAACTGAGATAGAAACCAAAAAGACTTAATACTAGTTACTGAGTACATGTTCAAGTATTGAATATAAATATCCGATAATTAAATTTCAGCTTCGGATGCCATCCTATAGAATATCCAACCAACCCATCAAATGTCATTGTCCAGGTCAGAACTTAAAATAAGTCTCACGCATCCTACATACCATGAGTAGGCATGCACCATACGTCCCATCGACCATTGACCAATGCACCATACAAAGGAACATGCACACCAACATTTTGAGTTTAGCATGTGAAGTCGTTAGATTAAACTTTTTTATGATATCATTAGTAAACTTATAATTTATTAGCTCATAAGATTAAATTCATAAATAATATTGAACTTGTGCTGGTTGCTGAATCTAAAATAGATACACTATACAACTTGGATATTTCAGTTAAGACTAACGCGTACCCAATGTCGAAGGGTTATTTCTAGACAGTCTTATCCACAAACCCAAAACCTCAAGAGACAAGTGGACGTCCGCGCTTCTCAGTTAAGACTAAAGACCAAACTGAAATTTAGCTACCTGTAATTTTCAGGTACCTATTTTTTGTACAACATTTCAGATAGTGATTTAAAAAACTTTTAAAAAACCAAAATACCTAAACTGACTGAAATATCGGATTGAGCAAACGCCAAGGCCTACTGCCTATTAACATAAAAGGCCACGATAATTTACGTCTAAAAAACTGCTTCCGATGCTAGTCTATATATAGATGTTTAATTAATACTCACCAGAGTATAACCCGAATTAGTCATAGGAACTAGAAACATATTACTCATGAACCAACAAGCAAATGATTTCTGATGTACAAAAATACCCATAATGAACAGGCTAAACACTGGTGGAGCACACATCCATTAAGAGAAACATGTTTTAGTGCAGAAATATTCATACGTCCCACCACACTTATACATATATCAACATAAGAACACTCAACATGCCTCACCAGAACCACCGGATCATGGCTCACCAACAGCGCACAAACCTGGAAGAATGGTTAGCGGTAAGGCTGGGCGCGGTTAACCGCGTAACCGCAAACCGAACTTAACCGCACATAATTAACCAAAATTGTTAGTTAATTCAGTTTTCGGTTCGGTTGTCATTTCTGTACTGTTCGGTTTTCGGTCTTTAGTTCAGTTTTCAACTCTGGTTAACCAAACTACCGAATTAACCGCACTTTTTAGAAGCAGCCCACTAGGCCCAGTTAAAGCCCAACTCAGGATTCATTCAAGCAACCGAGAGCCAACCCGTAACCCTAATCCCGTCATTCACTCACTCGACACTCCACCGGACCACCGCCTTCAGACCTCCCGAGCTCAGCCGCCGCAGCCCGCAGCTCGGGTCCTCCGCTCCGCCTCCGCCCTCCAGTCCCTCCACCTCCACCCTCCGCCCGCCACGGCCAGCCGCAGCCTGCACGCCCGCCACAGCCCGCAACTCGGGTCCTTCGCCTCGGCCCTCCGCCGGTCCGCCCGACGCCACGGCCAGCCGCAGCCCGCCGTGCCGCAGGCCCGCCACCCCACCCCCGCACCCAGTCGACGTCTCGACATCTCCCCGTCCCTGTCTCCCCGACGCCTCAAGCCTGTCCTAGGCTCCCGACGGGCGTTTGTTTAGTTACGTTTCGCTGGATTCCTGTTGATAGTGTTGTCCATTTGATTAGCAGCTGATATTGGGTGGTGGGCTGGTTGTTCTTACAGGTGGTCGCCAATGTGTGTTGATGCATAAAGCTATATTGTTCATGCTCATATATGTTTTGCTTGTAGTAAACAGTTTGTATTGCTATGATTACTGATTATAGATGGGAGGAAGGGATAGTTCTGCTGCTTCCGCAAGATCTGATGATGCATCAACTAAGAGGTCCGAGAACAAGAAGCAGGACACGATCAAAGAGCAACAGCAAAACAAGGATAGAGGGGCAGACTGGTTAATTATCTTTTATTCAAGTTTGTCAGAATGATTGTGAATCGTGATGTAGGACTATGCTTGTAATATTATGTGTGAGACTGTGATTTCAGACTGTTTGTAATATTATTTGTGTGAGGCTGATTTTATACTATGTTTGATATTTTACTTTATGAGCTTGCATGATTGCTATACTAATAAAATTGCGGTTAATCGTATAACCGCACCGAATTAACCATAACCGAATTGCGCGGTTATGTGTTTTTTTCTGATCATGTGCGGTTAATGATTTTTATTAATCGAAATTTCTTTTGACCGAATTAACCGAACCCCGAACCGAATTAACCGGAATAATCGAATGCCCACCCCTAGTTAGAGGCTTCCCTCTGCCCATGGTGAAACCCCGAGTGCCATCAGGCATGCGAGGGCCTGGAGGTTGCTTGGTGGCCCCAATCCGCAGCTGCTGGTGCTGCTCAGGCTTGATTGGCTGGTCGTTGCCGTGGTAATTGTAGTGCTGATTGTTCTGATGGTGCGGATTGTGGATGTACGGCTGGTAACCACGCCCACGCCCTCTGCCACCACGTCCACGCCCTTTGCCACGTCTTGGAACTTCTTTGTCGGTGAAGTTATCATCGAACTAAAAAAAACAAGGATGCCATGATTCAAAATCATGTATACTTCAAGACATGCAAGAATTATCAAAGAGAAATCTATAAACAGGTGAATCGACCTTCAGAAATCACAAGACACGATAGAGGCAAGTTTAATTAAGGAAAATACCCTAAAATAAAAAAGAATTGCTGATAACGAGACTATCTTTTTATTTTAGTGTAAGCCCAATCCATCAAGCAAGTCCAACAATTTAAACAACAACAACAAAGGTTTTGTCTCAAACACGTTGAGATAAGGTAGATATAAAACCCAAACTAGATTTCATATGCATAGTGATGGTTTTGATGCTGACTCGTCTAAGACTATCACAACCCTCCTACTTTACCGGGCTTAGGACCAGCTATACCTAAAAAAACATAGACGGAGTTCGAACAATTCAAAAGGAACAAAAAAAATGACATGAGCTTACTTAAGTTATCAAAATATTGCTCATACGCCATAACTAAAACAAATTGTCAAAAGATGTGACAATATTATAATCCTCAAATATAACAAGCAAGAAGAAAACTACAAATTCTTCTTTATTTTAAAACAACAACAAAGCATTTGTCCCAATCACCGAGTGGATAGACATGAAGCCCAATAATTTTTCTTTAAATAAAAAATGAATTAAAAGAGAGGAGAAGATATGAGTAACAATATATATATATATATATATAAACTAAGATTTTGACACATGAATTGCTACTTTTCACAAGTCCTATCGTAAGCTAAGTCTCTACACATTCCAATCTCTTAAGTCTCGTTTTATCGCTCTCTCCCAAGACAACCTTGGTCATCCGTTGCTCCTCCTAATGTTCTCTACCACTTAAAATCTCACAGTTAAACATTACTTGTCTCCGCTGGATATGCCCCAAACCATTTTAGTCGATGGTGGCTAACTTCTTCTCAATCAGTGTCACTCCTACCCTATCACGAATCGTCTCGTTACTAATTCGGTCTTTTCATGTATGACCGCACACCCACCATAGCATACGCATTTACGCGACATTCATTTGTTAGAAATGTTACCTTTAGTTGCCCAACATTCCGCCCCATATAACATAGCAGGTCTGATCACCGTTCTATAGAACTTCTCTTTTAGCTTTTATGAGATCTTATTACACAGGATTCGAGAGCTTGTTGTCATTTCATTTACCCTACCTTGGGAAAGTAATAGCTATAGATTGATCCTTCCCTTGTTGAGCCCAGGCACAACCCAGCTCGCACAGGAGGATTAGGATAAAGTCTGTTGGTTCTGTTCAGATTAGAACAGATATGTTTAGATAAAGTTTGTTTGATATTAGTGCTAGACACTATTAGAGCGCTAATGGTGTTTGTATTAGATGAATAATAATGTTAGGGTACATGTCTGATTATATAGAGGGATTAGGAGGGAAAAAGGACTAAACTATCCCTAACCCTAATCCCTCTCTAATGACTGATATGCCCATATGACACACACTTAATTACAGTGTCTAACACCCCCGCAGTCACAACATCTAGCCACTGTAGATGTTGAGACTGGACCGAAACTCAGAGAACAGCGACGACGAGAGGCCCTTCGTGAAGATGTCGGCGAACTACATCGTCGTCGGGACATGGTGTACCCGAACCTCGCCCCGTGCAACCCGCTCACAAACAAAATAGAGGTCGATCTCCACATGCTTCGTACAATGATGCTGGACCGGGTTGGTGGAGAGGTACACGACGCTCACGTTGTCGCAGTAGATGAGGGTGCTCCTGGCGACGGGAGTGTGGAGCTCCTGAAGTAGCTGCTGAAGCCAGGAGGCCTCAGCCACGCCGTTAGCCACGGCGCGATACTCCGCCTCAGCACTCGAGCGCGACACCACGGGCTGTCGCTTCGAGGACCAGGAGACGAGGTTGCCGCCCAGGAAGACGGCGTACCCAAAAGTAGAACGTCGTGTGTCTGGGCAACTTGCCCAGTCAGCGTCAGTGTACACGACCAGCTCAGAGGTCGTGTCACACCGAAGGAGGAGACCGTAGTCGAGGGTGCCTCGTAGATAACGAAGAATCCGCTTCACAGCTGTGAGGTGCGGTTCCCTCGGGTCATGCATGTGGAGGCACACCTGCTGAACCGCATATGAGATATCCGGCCTGGTGAAGGTGAGGTACTGAAGAGCACCTGCAAGACTCCTGTAAGAAGTGGGGTCAGAGACGGGTGTCCCGTCGGTAGCGGAGAGCTTCGCCTGAGTATCCACTGGAGTGGAGCACGGCTTGCACTCAACCATGCCTGCTCGCTAGAGGATATCCAGGCAGTACTGTTGCGGGTGAAGGAATAGGCCACTTGGTCGGTCCTCGACCGTAATACCCAGGAAGTGGTGGAGCCAGCCCAGGTCCTTCATAGTGAACTCCTGCTGCAAAGCAGAAATGGTTCGCCGAAGCAGAGCTGGACTAGACGCTGTCAGTACTATGTCATCGACGTACAGTAGGAGGTAAGCAGTGTCACTGCCCCGTCGATAGACAAACAGCGATGTGTCCGACTTAGCTTCGACAAACCCCTGTGAAACAAAGAAAGAGGCGAACCGGCTATACCAGGCTCGTGGTACCTGCTTCAGTCCGTACAGAGATTTGTTCAGCTTACAGACCATGTTTGGGTGAGCTGAATCTACAAATCCTGCCAGCTGAGTGCAGTACACCGTCTCGGTCAGTGTACCGTGGAGGAAGGCGTTCTTGACATCCAACTGGTGGACAGGCCAAGAACGTGAGAGAGCCAGCGACAGTACGGTACGAACTGTCACCGGCTTCACCACCGGGGCGCTGAGTGAAACCCTGGAGTACCCAACGAGCCTTGTACCTCTCCAAGGTACCATCCGCCTTCTTCTTATGCGTGAATACCCACTTGCCTGTGACAACATTGCCACGACCGGGACGGGGAACCAGGTCCCAGGTTCGGTTGGCAAGTAGGACCTCATACTCTTCCTCCATAGCGCGGCGCCAGTGAGGGTCGACGAGGGCGCTACGCACGAAAGTAGGTATGGGCGAGATCGAAGAAGGCTCGGTCGGTAGAGATGTCGTTGACGCGAAAGCGGCCCCGTCGAATCGCTCAATTGGCCGAAGGCTCCCAGACGCACGTCGAGTCACCATCGGGTGGACGTGACCAGGATCCCTGTGAAGGAGAGGGGGGTTGTACACCACCCGCTCAGGTACAACCATCTTCTCTCGTCGTGGGTAGACGAGGGTGGGTCTCGAGGCCGCGCGTGGCGTAGCTGGAGCAGGAGCCTCCCCCCGCGCTCGTCGCTGGTAGACAAGTGTGGGGTTAACAAAGCGAGAAGTGTCGTCAGTGCCGCGCGTGGCGCGACTAGTGGCGTCGTGCTCGCTGCAGGTGACGTCGAGGAGGCGTGACGTCGCAGGCGCTGATGCCGCACGTGGTGCAGCAGGTGACACCAGAGGCGTCGAAGCCGCACGTGGTGCAGCTGGTGACGCCGAGGCCACCTGACGTACAGCAGGTGACGTCGGGGAAGCCGAGGCCGCGCGTGGCGCAGCGGGTGACGCCGGAGGCGTCGATGCCGCACAAGGTGCAGCAGTCGGCGCCGAGGGCACCTGAGGCGTAGCTCGTGTCGATCCTGCAGAAGAAATAGGCCAAGGCAGCTGAGAGGCAGCCTCGGGGTTAGTAGGAAAAAGGGAGTCCAGCTCTGTGGTGGAATCAGAAGAGGTGGTGGAGAAAGGAAAGACTGACTCGTCGAAGACGACGTGACGAGAGATCAAAAGACGGTGAGTGGTGAGATCTAAGCACTGGTAACCCTTATGATCAAGGGAATACCTGAGAAAAACACATCGTGTTGAGCGGGGCGCAAGCTTATGTGGGGCAGTGGCAGAAAGATTAGGGTAGCAAGCGCACCCAAAAACTCGAAAGTGATCGTAAAGAGGATCGGTTCCATATAGAGCAAAGTAGGGGGTGGTGGCACGAATCGCCTTGATGGGAAGACGATTAATCAGAAGTGTGGCAGTATGAAGAGCCTCCACCCGGTATCGGGCTGGAATAGACGCCTGAAACATCAGGGAGCGCATGACATCATTGGTGGTGCGAATTATGCGCTCTGCCTTGCCGTTTTGAGGAGAGGTATACGGACAAGACATGCGTAGCTGTACCCCATGTGCGGAAAGAAAATTACGAAACGTGGAGTTATCAAACTCGCGTCCGTTTTCGCACTGGACACCTCGAATGGTGCGCCCAAATTGAGTAGAAATCCAAACGAAGAAGTGAGAAAGAGTGACGAAAGTCTCAGACTTCAATCGTAATGGAAAAGTCCAGAAAAGTGAGAAAAATCATCAATGATCACCAAGAAATAATTAAAGCCCGATACACTGATAATGGGAGATGTCCACAAATCACAGTGTATAAGATCAAAAACGTGCTCAACATGAGTCCCAGAAGTGGGAAAAGGAAACCGAACACGGCGACCAAGCTGACAGACATGACGTAAGGAGTCAGGTGTGCCCCTAGAACACGAGATAACTGAACTACTGAACAACTTCGACATGGCATCTGCACCAGGGTGGCCAAGCCGACGATGCCAGATGGTGGATGAAGTTGTCGTAGTCAAAGCAAACGCCGGTGATGCAGCGGAAGTAGGAAGCCGAAGTGTGTATAGGGGCCCCGAGCTATCACATCAAAAAAGAGGTTGTCGAGTAGAAAGATCCTTCACGGACAAACCAAAAGGATCAAATTCAATGGAAACATTGTTGTCAGTGGTAAAACGGCGAACAGAAAGCAAGTTTTGAATGATATCCGGAGCGACAAGAATGTTTTTAAGCTGGAAAGAACTCGGGAGACCAGAATCACCTATTGACGTGACCGGAAGAACGGACCCATTCCCAACAACGATAGATGAAGGAAAAGAGGGATTGGGAGGATGGGTGGAAGAGAGTATACCGGGATTAGGAGTGGTATGGTATGATGCTCCGGAATCGACTACCCAGTCGGCACCTGGTGGAGTAAGGTGCATGGTGCTGAAGGAGGAAGCCAGCGACTGTCGATCCCACGTCGACGGTGGCTCCTGGAGAGGTGGCGATGGCTCTGAGTACCTAACAGGATAGTCAATGCCTCCGTAGGTCGAGGCTGATTGTCCGCCAGAGGAGTATCCAGGCCCACCATAGGTCTGAGCTGGCGACCCACCAGCACTGTGGGCTGGTCCACTATAGCCTGTCGTGGAGGCTGAGAACCCGAGGATGGCCTAGGCCACATATAGATCTGGCCAGTCCACGGGTTGTAGGGTGTGGGCCAAGGTGCGCCTCCCCGGCCGGTACCACCACTACCACCAGTAGTCGAAGCCGTGGGTATGGGAGTGTCGCCTGCACTGCTACCACCACGGCCGCCGTTCTTTCCTCTGCGACGACGGTTTCCACCTCATGTACTGGTAGGAGTGCCTGGAGTGGAAGGTGATCGTGACGGTAGTCCACCAGTAGTTGGACAAGAGGACTACCTAGAGCCATAGAAGGTTGTGGCAGATCCGGATCCAGTAGAGTCTCCTGAAGTGATCTCCTCAAGTTCAAGATCAGACCATACCTTCGAAGGTAGGTAGTGGCTCCAGTCGAAGTAGCCACGTCTGTAGGTGACAATAGCGCTCATTCAGGCCTTGAAGGACCCGAAAAACTGTGACCGGCTCACCAAGGTCACGTAGGGCATCTGCCATGCCCTTCATCTTCCGACAGTAGGTGGATATAGAACGATCACCCTGGACAATGTTCTGGAACCGAGTGCTGACGTGCAGTGCTCGAGTCGCGCGGTTGCCTAGAAACCGCTGCTCAAGGACTAGCCAGGCCTGTCGAGTAGTGCCCCCACCGCGCTGCCTGACGATGTCATGTAGCTCCTCCGTCAAGGAGCCAAGGATCCAGGATAGGACCAGGCTGTCCATGTTGATCCAGGACACCAGTACCGAAGAATCGTCCTGGAGGACGTGGTCGTCGAGGCAGTAGCGCCTCAGCGTGAGGAGCAGCATATCACGCCACCGGGCATATGAGATGGACTTAGAGCTGAGAACAACCAGCACGAGTGTCCGGATGTTCTGAATCCCTGCAGCCTGCCGCAGGAGCCGCCGCCGCCCCTGCCGGTGCGCCCCCATCCGTCGTCGCCGCCGCGCCCTAGATCGGGGCGGCTCCACCCGGATTCGGGTCGCCCCCTCCCGGATGGGGTACATGTTAAGCTACTATGCACCGACCAGTTGCACCCTTTTGGGTGCAACTGGTCGGTGCATAGTAGCTTAACATGGTATCAGGGCCAGAGGTCTCGAGTTCGAATCCTTACGGGCGCGATTTATTAAATAAATTGCAGTCGACTTCTATTCCACGTTTGCGACCTGGGGGAGCCTGCACGTGAGGGGGAGTGTTGAAATATAAGTGAATTGTTCACCCTTCCCCATCAGCTTAAGCTTTTGGGCGGCGGCTCCGGCGGTGGGCTGCACACCGACAAGGACGGCGGCGACGCGAGCCCAGGGCTGTGGCGGCGGCTGGGCCATTAGGGTTAGGGTTCAACCCTAATCCTAATTATTTCCTAGCTCTGATACCATATTAGAGGGCTAATGGTGGCTGTATTAGATGAATGATAATGTTGGGGTACAGGTCTGATTATATAGAGGGATTAGGAGGGGGAAAAGGACTAAACTACCCCTAACCCTAATCCCTCTCTAATGACTAATATGCCCTTGTGACACACACTTATATTATTCATTAGAGAGGGATTAGGGTTAGGAGTAGTTTAGTCCTTTTTCCCCTCCTAATCCCTCTATATAATCAGACCTGTACCCCAGCATTATCATTCATCTAATACAGCCACCATTAGCACTCTAATATGGTATCAGTAGCTAGGAAATAATTAGGATTAGGACTGAACTAAGTATGTGTCACAAGGGCATATTAGTCATTAGAGAGGGATTAGGGTTAGGGGTAGTTTAGTCCTTTTCCCCCTCCTAATCCCTCTATATAATCAGACATGTACCTCAACATTATCATTCATCTAATACAGCCACCATTAGCCCTCTAATATGGTATCAGTAGCTAGGAAATAATTCGGATTAGGGCTGAACCCTAACCCTAATGGCCCAGCCTACGCCGCCGCCGCCCCTACCGGTGTGCAGCCCACTATCGCCCTCGTTGTTGCGCCGCACGCCCATGCCGCCGTGCCCTGGGCCGGTGTGCAGCGGCTGCGGATGCAGCGCGTGCGGCTGCAACAGAGCTCGAGGCTCTGTGTAGCGGTAGCGACAGAGGCTTTGATTCTACCGACGGCGACACCAACGAAGACCTCAGGCTGGCGAGGAAGGTAGCATGACCACAGACGCCACAGTGGGCAGACGCGCACCCCCATGAGCGCGGCGGCTGCAGCCTAGACGGGCGCGGACGCGCTGGCGACGCTCCCGGCAGGGGGTGGTTGGATCGACGGAGATCGAGGCATTTACATGCGGCGCGACTCTACCTCCCCGAACAGGTACCATAGTCACCACGGGATCCAAGCCATTGACAGGGACGTTGGTCCCGGCGGTGGGTGACCTACCCTCACCAAGACAAACTACGCCGGTGGGCCACGGTGATGAGGATACGGCTCCAAGTGCGGCACATGTGGGAAGCAGTCCGGTACGGCGACGTCGACTACTACGAGGATCGACGGGCGTTGGATGCTCTCATTGTTGCAGTACCGCCCGAGATGCAGTTCTCGCTTTCCAATAAGCGGACTGCCAATGAGGCCTGGGACGCCATCGCTGCGGGACGCATCGGCAGCGATCGCGCCCGCAAGACCACACTGCAGGCACTCCGCAAGGAGTGGGAGAACCTGACCTTCAAACCAGGTGAGGATGTTGATGACTTTGTTCTCCGTCTCAACACACTACTGCAGAAGATGGTGCAGTTTGGCGACGACACCTACAACGAGGAGAAAGCCGTCGAGAAGCTCTTCCGTTGCATCCCCAAGAAGTACAAGCAGATCGCTCGCTCGATCGAGTCTCTGCTGGACCTCTCCACGATGTCGATCGAAGAGGCGATAGGCCGCCTCAAGGTCATCGACAGCGACGAATCTCAGCCTCTCTCGGGGCCTATCACCATCGGCGAGAAGCTACATCTCACTCAGGAGCAGTGGGAGGCCTACCAAGGTGACGGGAAGAAGGGGGAGCCCTCCTCCTCGAAAGGCGGCCGCAAGCGCGGCAAGCCAAGCAAGGGGCGCGGAGGTGCCCAAGCTAGGGCGTAGAGACGTGCCGAGGGGGGCGCCCACGGAGGCACCCAAAGCGGCACCGCCGGCAACCGGAAGCCAGCACGAGACGACACCTGCCACAACTGTGACAAGCTTGGTCATTGGGCCAGGGAGTGCCGGTAGCAACAACGTGGCAAGGCCCACGTCGCACAGGTGGAGGAGGAGGAGTCCGCTCTGCTCCTAGCGCATGCAAGCATCGAGCCACCTCCAGTGGCATCGGACGCAGCAGCTCTCCTCCACATCGATGAGCCGAGAGCACACGCCTTTTTCGGTGACGGCTCCAGCAATGACAAGACTGACGGGTGGTGCCTCGACACCAGCGCCACCCATCACATGATTGATTGATGGGAGTTCTTCACTGAGTTCGACCCCAATGTTCGAGGCTCCGTCATGTTTGGGGACGCCTCTGGTGTGGAGATCAAGGGCGTCGGCTCCATCATCCTCACCACCGAGTCTAGTGAGCACAGGTTGCTCGTCGGGGTCTACTACATCCCCGCGTTGAGGAACTCTATCATCAGCCTGGGCCAGCTGGATGAGAACGGTTCGCGCGTGGAGATCAAGGACGGAGTCATGAGGATTTGGGATCGCCATCGTCGCCTTCTTGCCAAGGTAACCAGAGGCACCAATCGACTCTACGTCCTTAACGTGCAGGTAGCACAACCTCTCTGCCTTGCTACTCACTGGGATGACGGGGCGTGGCAATGGCATGAGCGCTTTCGGCACCTTCACTTCAAGGCCCTGAAGCGGCTTAGTGCCAAGGAGATGGTGTACGGGGCCTGGCGTGTCTTGACCATGTGGAGCAGTTCTGCGATGTCTGCGTTGTGACAAAGCAGAGGCGGCTCCCCTTTCCCAGCATTCGAGCTACCGAGCAAAGGAGTGGCTCGACCTTGTGCACGGGGACTTGTGTGGCCCGGTGACACCGGCTACACCTAGAGGACGACATTACTTCATGTTGCTTGTCGATGACCTCTCCCGCTACATGTGGGTGATGGTCCTCGGTAGCAAGGGAGAGGCTGCGAACCCCATCAGGCGTGCGCAGGCCATTGCGGAGGCGAAGTGCGGCCGCAAGCTGCGCGTACTGCACACCGACAACGGCAGCGAATTCACGACGGCTGAATTCGCGTCGTACTACGCGGATGAGGGTGTTCAACGCCACTACTCCGCGTCGTACAGCCCGCAGCAGAACAGCGTCGTCGAGCGTCGCAACCAGATGGTTGTGGGGATGGCTCGGGCCCTCCTCAAGCAGAGGGGAATGTCGGCTATCTTTTGGGGAGAGGCGGTGGTGACGGCGGTCTAAATCCTCAATCGCTCGCCCACCAAGGCTCTCAACAACAGGACGCCGTACGAGGCTTGGCATGGGTGCAAGCTGACAGTCTCTCACCTACGGGTCTTCGGCTGCCTAGCGTTCGCCAAGGAGCTTGGCCACATCAGCAAGCTCGACGATAGGAGCACTCCAGGAATGTTCATCGGCTACGCGAAGGGCTCGAAGGCCTACCGCATTCTCGACCCAGGAACACAGCGCGTGCGCACGGCACGTGATGTAGTGTTCAATGAAAGGCGAGGATGGGCATGGGACAAGGCGGTAGACGACGGCTCGATCCGACATACGACAACTCCATCGTCGAGTACATCTACTTCAAGGGAACTGGGGGAGCAGGCAGCTCTTCTCTACCAACTTCAGCGCCACGCTCCCCAGTCACGACCTCGGCTGCGACAACCTCTCGACCACCACAGCCGGTGACCCCACGCACTCCAGCACCGACTGCCATCTCTCCAGGTACGTCCACTCCGACACTAGCTCGTGTCGAGCACAAACCGGTGGAGTTCGTTACTCCGCTCTCCCACGACGAGGAGCGCATCGACGCATACCACGACAGCGAGCCGTTGCGGTATCGTACGATGGAGGATCTTCTCGGTGACCAGTCGGTGCCGAGACTGGTCCCTCGTGATCTGGAGGCGCAGTTGCATCTTGCGTGCGACGACGGCGAGCCTCGGTCTTTCGCGGAGGCTGAGAGACACGCGGCATGGCGTGCCGCGATGCAGTCGGAGATGGACGCGGTTGAGAACAACCGCACCTGGGAGCTTGCTGACCTCCTACATGGTCGCCGCGCGATCACCCTTAAGTGGGTGTTCAAGCTGAAGAGGGATGAAGCCGGCGCCATCGTCAAGCACAAGGCTCGCTTGGTGGCACGCAATTTCGTGCAACAGGAGGGGATCGACTTTGACGATGCCTTCGCGCTCGTGGCGTGGATGGAATCTGTGCGACTCCTTGCGCTGGCTGCTCAGGGAGGCTGGCGGGTTCAGCACATGGATGTCAAGTCGGCGTTTCTTAATGGCGATTTAAAGGAGGAGGTCTATGTGCACCAGCCGCCCGGATTTACGATTCCTGGCAAGGAGGGCAAGGTGTTGCACCTGCGCAAGGCCCTCTATGGCCCGCGGCAGGCACCAAGGGCGTGGAATGCCAAGTCCGACTCCACGCTCAAGGGGATGGGCTTCGAGCAAAGCCCGCACGAGGCGGCCATCTAGCGGCGGGACAATGGAGGAAACGCCCTACTGGTGGGTGTCTACGTCGATGACTTGGTGATCACCGGCACCAAGGGTGCAGAGGTGGCAGCATTCAAGGAAGCGATGAAAGCCACCTTCCAGATGAGTGACCTGGGATCTCTCTCCTTCTACCTGGGGATCGAGGTGCACCAGGCTGACTCCGGGATCATGCTTCGACAGACTGCCTACGCCAAGCGCATTGTTGAGCTGGTTGGGCTCGCAGACTGCAACCCAGCTCTCACTCCCATGGAGGAGAAACTGAAGCTGAGCTGCAACAGCACGACGGAGGAGGTGGACGCCACGCAGTATCGGCGTCTTGTGGGGAGCCTTCGCTACCTCGCCCACACACGGTCGAACTTGGCATTCTCTGTCGGCTACGTCAGTCGGTTCATGCAGCGACCGACAACGGAGCACCAGCAGGCTGTGAAGAGGATCATCCGCTACGTTGCGGGCACTCTCGACCACAGCCTCTACTACCCGAGGTGCCCTGGGGAGGCACACCTTGTCGGGTACAGCGACAGCGACCACGCCGACGACATCGACACTAGCAAGAGCACGAGTGAGATTCTCTTCTTCCTCGGCAAGTGCCTCGTTAGCTGGCAGTCGGTCAAGCAGCAGGTGGTGGCCCTGTCAAGCTGCAAGGCCGAGTACATAGAGGCCTCTACTGCTTCGACTCAGGCGCTCTAGCTAGTTCAACTGCTTGGTGATCTCCTCGGCAAAGACACCGGAGCGATGGAACTCAGGGTGGACAACAAGTCTGCTCCGTCTTTCATGAACGGAGCAAGCACATCCGTGTGAGGTACCACTTCCTCCGAGGCTACTTGGAGGAAGGGAGCATCAAGGCATGCTACATCAACACCAAGGACCAGCTTGCAGACCTGCTCACCAAGCCCCTTGGGAGGATCACGTTCCTTGAGCTTTGCTCCAGGATCGGGATGGTCCAACTCTCCCACAAGACAACGCACAAGACTTAGGGGGAGAATGAAGGAATAAGTCGTGTACTCTTGGTCTGTGTGGCCCCTAGTTAGGACAGCATCTCAGTCCTTAGTAGGACAGTATATTAGTGCTTTGGTAGGACAGCATCTTAGTCATTTGGTAGGACAGCATCTTAGACCAAGAGGACAGCATATTAGTCCTTTGGTAGGACAGCATCTTAGTCCTTTGGTAGGACAGCATCTTCGACCAAGAGGACAGCATATTAGTCCTTTGGTAGGACAACATCTTAGACTAGCATCTAGGTATATGCATGGCTGCCTTAGCTATAAATATGTAACCCCAACCCCTAGGTTGGGCATGGCATTGTGTGTGGAATGAAACAAGAAAAATTTCCCAACTCTTAGTGTCATCCTCTCCATGAGAGTAATACTTCAGATACTAACAGATCCTCCCCTCAAGGAGGTCCCGAGCCTCCTTTCTTATAGGTCAGGCGCCCATTCCTACACGTCGACTCCTCATAAATGGGGTGGGGGCGGCCTAAAGTGATGCAGGAGTGATGAATACACCTTTCCTGCCCTGTCTGATGTCTACGTCTACTTTCCGCCTTATGTCCCCGTACACCCGCGTCATGCGGGACGGGATGGAAGATGATGATGGCATGCGCCCTGCTTGTCCTATCGCACGTGGTTCCCCACTCCGCCTTGATGTGCTTCTACCGATCTTTCACATCAGCATTGAAGACTTCTGCCCGTCTTCAGTCCGCGCCCTAGCCCGGGCTACTTCTTCGTGTGGCCTTGATGATTGATGTTGGAGATCAGACATTGCCAGTCGCCTCGCCCTAACTCTGGTAGGCGGGGGTCGGCCGTCGAGACCCCGACCTCAAGGTCGGGATTCATTTTCGTGTCGCCTTGGGCCCAGGCTCTAAATTGGGACCCGGTGTCGGCTTTCTTGGTACGGCTCGGCTGTCGCCCGCGGAGCCAATTACTTTTGCTTGTCGAGCTGTTCGATCGCTTCTTCAGTACCTGGGGTACATTACCCCGTCAAGTGGAAGTTATATTAGGATAGTGTCGGGTGGTCCTGCCTTCTTGGGCTGGTGGCTGCACTTTGAGAGCGCCCAGCAAAGTCTAGGTGGACTCCAGTAGGTTTAGGCAGAGTTATTTTCTTCCTCAAGCAATTTAGTCTTCTTAGAGATAAAATAAGAGACAGACTAGAGATTGAGTTGTACTAGAGCAGGACTCTTGTAAGGGGGCCTATATATTGATGCCAAAACACCCCCAGAATTCAGATCAAAAAGGCAAAAAAAACTTCTCCCCCAAAAACCCTATCCGCCACCCCTTGGGAACCCTATCCGCCCAGGCTAGAAATCCTAGCCGCCGCCCTTGCATCAACCCTATTCTGCGCCTCCTTAAAGAAGGAAACAGATCAGCGGCTCCCTATTCTTCCCTCTCCCTCTGTTCTGCTCTGTCCAGCGCAAGACCAGAGGCAGGATCAAATCAGCGGTTGTTCTGTTTCTCCAAGAACAGAACAGATCTCTCTGCTCCCTCTCTGTTTTTCCTAAGTCAGCAAGAACAGCACCCAGGCGGGGTGTTGAACTGCTACTAGAACAGTGCAGTTTTGGTGCGATCAGCACCGGAATTGCAACAATTGTGGCATTAGAGGTGAGTTCAACCCTAAGTTGAATTCAGCACGATGTCGTCAACACCTCCAATCAGCGGCAGCGCCATCAGCCATGTGACACTCTCTCCGACAGCTCGTGAGGTGAACACCGGGACAGGGTTCCCCGTGCTCACCAAGACCAACTACGCGGAGTGGGTTGTCATGATGAAGATCAAGCTGAAGGCGCGGCTGCTTTGGAAGGTCATGGAGGAGGGCAACGTGAGCGAGCAAGAAGACATGATGGCGCTTGACATCCTAGTCAGCGATGTCCCACCAGAGATGATCACGACGATCGGAGAGAAGAAGACGGAGAAGGAGGCATGGGACACGATCACGATCATGCGGGTCGGGGCCGACCACGTGAAGACGACGACGGCACGGCAACTCCGTAGGGAGTTTGACGCCGCTGCCTTCAAGGATGGTGAGAGCATGGAGGACTTCTCCCTCCGCCTGAGCGGCATTGCTATCACGGCTTGCGTCGCTAGGGGAGGTGATACAAGAGGAGGTGGTCGTGGAGAAACTCCTGCGAAGCGTTCCAGAATGCTTCCAACAGATCGTGGTGGCGATCACGACACTGCTGTGTCGACCCTCACCTTGTCGGAGGTGACGAGGCGTCTCAGAGCAGCAGAGAACGCCTTCGACATGACGCAGCGGAAGGGAGGAGTGCATGACGGCCAGTTGTACCTCACTCGGGAGGAGTGGGAGGCACAGCAGAAGGAGCGGGCTACTGAGTCCGCGGGTTCTTCGAATAGGGGCGGCCGAAAGGTCCCGCCCAAGAAGAACGAAGGCAAGAAGGGAGGTTCCGGGAAGGATATTCTGCTGGACCAGTGCAAGAAGTGCAGGAAGAAGGGTCATTGGGCCAAGGAGTGTGGGTCAAAGCCTAAGCAATAGGAGCTGCAGCAGCACGCTTTCGTGGCCAAGGCATAGGAGGAGGGTGCCTTGTTCATGACAAGGGTGGCCTCGGTACATGAGGAGCCTGTAACAGGAACGTCCTACGCGCCGACTGGAGATAATGGAAGGACGTGTCTTCGCTCACCACGACAACGACGACGACTTCGACGACACCCGTTGGTACCTCGACACGGGCGCGACCAACCACATGACGGATTCGCGCGCCGTCTTCTCCGAGCTCGACGAAAACGTTGTCGGAACTATCAAGTTCAGCGACAACTCCGTCGTGCGGATCCAGGGGAAGGGTACGGTTATGTTCGCCGCCCCAAGACGGGTGAGCACAGGAGACTCATCGGCGTCTACCTCATCCCGCGCCTCACCACCAACCTCATCAGCGTCGGCCAGCTGGATGACGATGGCTACAGCATCACAGAACATGGATGAGTGATGCATTATACAAGATGAACAGCATCGTCTTCTGACACGAGTTCAGCGCGACGACAGCAAGTTGTACTCCATCAAGCTCAACATCACTCGCTCGGTTTGCCTAACCACGCAGCGAGATGGTGTTGCGTGGCGTTGGCATGAACGCTACGGACACGTCGGATTCCAGACGCTTCGGAAGCTGGCACGAGAGGAGATGATGCCCGGGCTTTCGCAAATTGATCACCTTGATCAATTGTGACGTTTGCTTGGCCGGGAAGCAGAGGCGCTCCACCTTCCCCAAGCAAGCTTGGCGGCGCGCGGAGGACACGCTCGACCTCGTCCACGGCGACATTTGCGGGGCCATCACACCAACGACTCCAGGCAGCAAGAAGTTGTTCTTGTTACTAGTGGATGACATGAGATGTTACATGTGGCTCTATCTCCTAGCAACCAAGGACCAGGCACACGACTTAATTCAGCAGTTCTAGGCGACGACTGAATTAGAGTCCGGGAGGAGGCTGAAGCTACTCTGTACTGATTGCGGAGGGGAGTTCACCTCACGAGAGTTCAACGAGTACTGTGCTCAGCATGGAGTACAGCGTCAGCTCACAACCCCGTATATGTCATAGCAAAACGGGGTTGTGGATCAGCGCAACTAGACTGTGATCGACATGGCGAGGAGCATGTTGAAGGCGAAGGGTATGCCCGGGATTTTTTGGGGTGAGATAGTTATCACAGATGTCTACATCTTAAATCGATCCCACACCCGTAGCCTCGACAAGAAGACGTCATATGAAGCTTGGCATGGAGAGCGACCAGCCGTCAACTACTTCCGAACTTTTGGGTGCGTGGGGCATGTCAAGAACACGCGCCCCCACCTGAAAAAGTTGAAAGACCGAAGTACGCCGATGGTATTTCTTGGCTATGTTGCAGGGACGAAGGGCTATCGGGTGTATAATCCTACCGATGGGCGCACACATCACGTGACGTGATATTCGACAAGGCAGCGAAGTGGGACTGGGGGGAGGAGTTGGAGAAGAGGACTACCGCTTTCTACGTCGACTCCTTGGTCAGCACCTGCTGGACTTGCCGTTCTAGCACCTGGTGAGGTGTTGTAGGGTTCGGAGGGGCCGAACAGCACCCCTGCAGTGCCCAGGAGGGGCACAGGAGGGTCTGTCCAGACCCAAGAGCTCCTGCGCCAGCCTGCTGGAGGGGGTCCAGCACCTTCGTTGTCGCACCAAAGGCTCCTTTAGGGACTGTCCAGCACAGAACATGGTTGGGACAGTCCTGCACAGGGGTCAGCTACAGCGGGCGATTCCGGACTTAAAGGTTCCAGCACCTTCGTCACGCCCCGGAATCCTCCATGGCCCATCCGCTTCGCCACGCCGTTGTCAATTCCCGGCAACAACGTCGCCGACGCCTACTATGACGACGGAGCGACTCTACGGTTCCGCACGATGCGCAACGTGCTGGGAACCCTCACCCCTCCTGGTCGGTTGAGCAACCACCAAGCCTGGGGGAGGGGAGCTCATGTTCACCACCGCGGAGGAGCCACACCTTTCGCCAATGCCGAGGAATACCCGTGCTAGAGACGAGCCATGCTCGAGGAGATGGAGTCCATAGAAGAAAACAAGACTTAGCAACTTGTTGAACTTCCCTCAGGACACAAGCCCATTAGGCTCAAATGGGTATTCAAGGTGAAGAGGGACGAGCATGGGGAGTTGGTGAAGCACAAAGCTCAGTTGGTGCCTAAAGGCTATGTCCAGCGGCAAGGTAGACTTTGACGAGGTATTTGCTCTTGTAGCTCGTCTCGAGTCTGTTCGCTTGCTCCTTGAAGTTGTTACTCACAAGGGGTGGGAGGTACATCACATGGACATGAAGAGCGCCTTCCTAAACGGCGACTTAGAGGAGGTGTACGTCTCACAGCCAGCTGGCTTCATCGTCAACGGAGCCGAACACAAGCTGTATCGGTGTATCGGCTCAAGAAGGCATTGTATGGACTTCGTCAGGCGCCCAGGGCCTGGAATGCCAAGCTCAACGATAGCTTGCTATCGCTTGGTTTTCAGAAGAGTACGAGCGAGCATGGGATTTATTTCCGTGGAGCTGGAGAGGAGAAGCTCATCGTCGGCGTGTACGTCGACGATCTTGTGATCACAGGAGGGGGCAACAACAACAACAACAACAACCAAGCCTTTATCCCAAGGCTGTTGGGGTCGGCTAGACACGAAACCCAATATCAATGAAGTAAAAGAGAGGAAGAGTTATAAGAACAAGGAAAAAAAGAAAAGAAAAAGAAAAAAAGAAAAAAAAAAGAAAAAAAAGAAAAAAAAAAGAAAAAAGAAAAAAGAAAAGAGAAAAGAGAAAAGAAAAAAAACAAGACTACGATTCTAGCACATGAATTGCTACTTTCCATGCGGTCCTATGATGAGCTAAGTCTCTGGATACATTCCAATCTCTCAAATCTCGTTTTACCGCCTCCTCCCAGGTCAACCTTGGTCGTCCTCTACCCCTCCTAATATTTTCTCTACCTCTTAAAATCCCACTGTTAACCGGTGCTTCTGGAGGTCTCCATTGGATATGTCCAAACCACCTAAGTCGATGTTGGACTAACTTCTCTTCAATCGGCGCCATCCCTACCTTATCTTGAATCACCTCATTCCTTATTCGGTCTCTTCTCGTGTGCCCGCACATCCACCGTAGCATGCGCATCTCTGCGACACTCATTTGTTGGACATGTTGCCGTTTAGTTGGCCAACATTCCGCCCCATAGAGCATCGTGGGTCTGATCACCGTCCTATAAAACTTCCCTTTTAGCTTTTGTGGGACTTTCCTATCACATAGGATTCCAGAGGCTTGTCGCCATTTCATCCACCCTACCTTGATCCTGTGGCAAACATCCTCATCAATATCTCCATTGCTTTGTAACATTGATCCTAAGTATCGGAAAGAGTCCCTTCTAGGTACTATTTGTCCTTGTAGACTAACATTTCCCTCTTCACGACCAACACCACTAAAGTCACACCTCATATACTCGGTTTTGGTCCTACTAAGTCTAAACCCCTTGGACTCTAAGGTTTGTCTCCATAACTCTAATTTCTTATCAACACCCTCTCTAGTTCCATCTACCAGCACTACATCATCAGCAAAGAGCATGCACCAAGGGATATCCCCTTGTATATCCTTCGACACCTCATCCATCACCAAGGAAAAGATGTATGGGCTCAAAGCTGATCCTTGATGTAGTCCTACCGTGATAGGAAATGCATCAGTCTCACTATCACTTACGCGCACACTTGTCCTAACATTAGTGTACATATCCTTGATAAGGGTAATGTACTTTGTTGGCACTTTATGTTTCTCTAGTGCCCACCACATGACTGACCTTGGTATCTTGTCGTACGCCTTCTCCAAGTCGATGAACACTATATGCAAGTCCTTCTTCTGCTCCCTATATCTCTCCATAAGCTGACGAAGTAAGAAAATCGCCTCCATTGTAGACCTCCCAGGCATAAAACCAAACTGGTTTTTAGTGACATTGGTCACTTTCCTCAGACGGTGTTCAATCACTCTCCCCAAAGCTTCATAGTATGACTCATAAGCTTAATGCCTCGATAATTAGTATAACTTTGAATATCTCCTTTATTTTTAAAGATAGGTACTAATATACTTTTTCTCCATTCTTCAGGCATCTTGTTTGACCGAAAAATGTGATTGAATAGCTTTGTGAGCCATACTATTGCCACGTCCCCAAGACATCTCCACACCTCAATAGGGACATCGTCAGGGCCGGGGGCCTTTCCTCCTTTCATCCTTTTTAAGGCCTCCTTAACCTCAAACTCTTGTATCCTCCGCACGAACCGCCTGTTGGAGTCATCAAAGGAGTCATCCAACTCAACCATAGTGCTCCCATTCCCATCATTGAATAGCCCATTAAAGTAATCACGCCATCTATTCTTAATCTCTTCATCCTTCACTAGAATGCGGTCAGTCTCATCTTTGATGCATTTAACTTGATTGAGATCCCTCATCTTTCTCTCGCGGATTTTTGCTACCTTGTATATGTCTTTTTCACCTTCTTTTGTCTCTAGTCTCTCATATAACTTATCATAGGCCTGTCCTCTTGCCTTACTCACAGCCCGCTTTGCATTCTTCTTCGCCTCTTGTACTTAAGCATGTTGCTTGCGCTTCTATCATTATGCCAACTCTTGTAACACTCCTTCTCCTTAATGGACTTTTGTACATCCTCATTCCACCACCAAGTGTCTTTATCTACAAGTTTCTTTCCCTTTGTCACACCGAACACCTCACTAGCTACCTTCCTAATGCAAGTTGCCATCTTCATCCACATACTATCTGCATCTCCATTTTCTGCCCAGGGTCCTTCTGTGATCACCCTATTTTTAAAGGATTCTTGTGATTCTCCCTTCAACTTCCACCACTTTGTTCTTGTGATTTTGACACCTTTGTCCCGCAAAGAGCATGTATGGAAGCGAAAGTCAGCTACCACAAGCTTATGTTGTGTCACAACACACTCCCCCGGGATCACCTTACAATCAAGACACTCCCGTCTATCCTTTCTCCTAGTGAGGACAAAGTCAATTTGGCTAGAGTGTTGGGCACTACTAAAGGTCACTAGGTGAGATTGCCTCTTCCTAAAGAAGGTGTTAGCTACCAACAGGTCATAGGCTACGGCAAAGTCTAGGATGTCCTTACCCTCTTGATTTCTATCGCCGCATCCAAAACCTCCATGTATTCCCTCAAATCCTAGATTAGTTGCACCCACATGACCATTGAGATCTCCCCCTATGAGGAGTTTCTCGGTTATCGGTACACTACTAACCATATCCTCCAAGTCCTCCCAAAATTGCCTCTTGGCACTCATGTTGAGCCCAACTTGTGGGGCATAAGCACTAATGACGTTCAAGACAATGTCCCCAATTACTATCTTGATTAAAATGATCCTATCCCCTCGTCTTCGAACATCCACTACTCCATCCTTAAGACTCTTATCTATTAGAACACCTACGCCATTCCTAGTCCCAGCCGAACCAGAATACCAAAGCTTGAAACCGGTATTATCAATTTCTCTCGCCTTTTGACCCGCCCATCTAGTCTCTTGTACACAAAGGATATTTACTCGTCTCCTAATGGAAACATCTACTAACTCACGTAGCTTCCCCGTCAAGGATCCTACATTCCAACTACCCACCTGAAATCTATGTTCCTCGGCTAGCTTCCTTACGCTTTGCACCCGTCGAGTAAGATGCAAAGACCCTTGCTCACTTAAAAGGAGATGATGAACCAGTTCAAGATGAGCGACTTGGGTCTATTGTCGTATTATCTTGGCCTAGAGGTGCAGCAATCTGAAGCGGGGATAAACGTTGGGCAGGCAGCCTACGCTTCCAAACTTGTCTATAAAGCAGACTTGGAGGAGTGCAGCCCCTATGCATTCCCCATGGAGCAAGGCCTGAGGCTTTACAAGACAAGTGACAGTCCGTTGGTGCATGCAACGGACTATAGGAGCTTGGTAGGAGGGTTGCAATATTTGGTGAACACACATCCCGATTGCATACTCGGTCGGGTACATGAGTCAGTTTCTAGAGGAGCCAAAGGAGGATCACTTTGTTGCAGTCAAGCGAATTGTATGCTATATAGCGGGTACAATTAACTATGGAGTCTTCAACGCAAGAGGAGGAGACATGGAGTTGATTGAGTACTCGGATAGTGACTTTGTTGGAGACGTGGAGAATCGGAAGAGCATGAGCAGGGTGTTGTTTTGTCTTGGAAACGGGCTCGTTTCATGGCAGTTCTGCAAGCAGATGGTGGTGGCCTTGTCCTCATGTTGAGAGAAGTATATTGCAGCAACTCAAGGGGCAATGTCAAGGTGTATGGATGGCACGGCGGGTGGAAGACTTGGCTGAAAAGGTGAACGCGCCGGTTCTGCGGGTTGATAACAAGTCAGCTATAGACTTGAGCAAGAATCCGGTACACCATGATAGAAGCAAGCACATCGATGTCAAGTACCACTACATACAGGAGTGTGTGGACAGGCGGTTCTATTGTGCTTTAGCAAATCTTCACTCAAGACCAGATGGCGGACATCTTGACCAAGGCACTTGAAAGACGGAAGTTCGTAGAGATGAAAAGAAGAATTGGGATCCTAAACGTGGGCCAGCGTCAAGATCAGAAGGAGAATGTCAGATGATCCTGCCTTCTTGGGTTGGTGGCTGCACTTTGGGTGCACCCAGCAGCAGCCCAGCAGAGTCCAGGTGGACTCCAATAGATTTAGGCAGAGCTATTTTCTTCCTCCAGCAGTTTAGTCTTCTTAAAGATAAAATAAGAGATAGACTAGAGATTGAATTGTAATAGAGCAGGACTCTTGTAAGGGGGACTATATATTGAAGCCAAAACACCCCAGAATTCAGATCAAAAAAGCAGAAAACTTATCCCCCAAAACCCAAGCCGACACCCCTTGGGAACCCTAGCCGCCGCCCTTGCATCTCCCCTGTTTTGCGCCTCCTCAAAGAACAGAACAGATCGGTGGTTCCCTGTTCTTCCCTCTCCCTCTGTTCTGCTCTGTCCAGCGCAATACCAGAGGCAGGATCAAATCAGAGGCTGTTCTGTTTCTCCAAGGACAGAACAGAGCTCTAATCCCTCTCTGTTTTTCCTAAGTCAGCAATAACAGCACCCAGGCTGGGTGCCAAAGTGCTACTAGAACAATGCAGTTTTGGTGTGATCAGCACCGGAATTGCAACAGATAGGAGTACACAAATAAGGCAAAAAATCTATAATAAGAAAGGTTGAATAGATGGAAAGGTTATTGTCATTTAGATTAGGAAAGTAGAGTCCTAGTAGATTAGGAAAGAAGAGTTCTAGATGGAAACAAAATAAGGCCAGCACATTATTGGAATAAATGGACCCCCTCATTATTTTTGTTTTGTGATTTCTAAGTCCAGATCTCCAACACAAATGGCTCTTGATCATCGATGAAGCTATCGATGAGGATACTCTTATGCGGATTTTCGAGGAGAAAGCGAAAGATGCATGAGACATGATGAAGATTATGTTCTTGGGTGAGGAACATGTGATGGTGGCGAGGATTCAAACTCATAAGAACAAGTTTGATATGATGTGCGCGAAGGGGATTCTATCGATGATTTTGCCACACGTGTGCCAACCATAGTTACCAATATACATGGACTAGGTGAAAAGATTGAAGAGGGCTACATTATGATGAAATAGTTGTGTGCTTTGCCTTCAAAGTTTTTCTATATTGCTTATACTATTGGGCAGTTTGATGACTCAGAAGACAATGAGTGTGGAGGAACTCATTGATCGTCTTAAGGCGCATGAGAAACGATTGTGTGGTTTCTACACTGATGAGGGTGATGAGCAACTCCTCTTGACAACGCTAAGTAGAGAGTAAGGGAAGTAAAGGATGGTGGTCAGAAGAAGAAATTTGATAAATTAAAGATTCAATGCTACAATTGTTAAAAGTTTGGGCACTTTGCCAATGAGCATCCAGATAACGAGGATAAGATGGTGCTACTTGCGCTGGGGGAACTTTGTTGTGATCTCATATCGAGGTGTGTTCGCGATGTAAAGTTGTGTGCCATCACGAGATTAAGTGCATGAGAAGTAAAGATGTGTGGCATCCCGAGTTCAAGAGCAGGGTGGAAGAAGTGTGTTCCCCATTCTAAAAAATAGTACAAGTGTGTGTGGGACGATGGAGTGTTCATCATCCTAATTAAAGTGTGCAATTGCCGACTCGAAGATGTGACTATGAAGATGGGTGCAAGGTGTGTCAAAATTGGAGTTCGTGAAGAAAATGAGATCAAAGGGGTGATTATAGAAAAAAAAGGGCAGCTCGGTGCATGTAGCTCCCGCTTGCGCAAGGTCCGAGGAAGGGTCCGACCCATTTGGGTCTTTTGTACGCAGTCTTTCCCTGCATTTCTGCAAGAGGCTGTTTCCAGGACTCGAACCCATGACCTCATGGTCACAAGGCAACAGCTTTACCGCTGCGCCAAGGCCCAAAGGGGTGATTATAAAGTTAATATTTTTTTGTAAAATTAAAAAATTGTTTAGTGATCAGCTAACTCCGCCTATGCCTTTTCTAGGAATAGTCGGTCCCAAGCCCGGGTAAACGAGGAGGGTTGTGATAGGTTTGGCAAGCCAGCATCAAAAGCAGTCATTCCTATAGATATGAAACCCGGTTTGGGTTCCATATCTAGCCTACCTCAATATGCTTGAGACAAAGGCTTTGTTGTTGTTGTTGTTTAGTGTATCGGCTAGCTCATAACAGCTGGGTTGAGTCCTAGTAAGAGTCTGTATCAAAGTCAGTCCTAGTAGGTTTGGAGTTGGGGTCCTAGTCAGTTTAGAGAAGAGTCCTAGTTGAGATAGAGTCCATGTTGAGTTGGAAGTCTCCTGGCATGCAAGAGCAGTTTGGTTGTTTCCTAGTTTGTTTGGACTTTTATTCCTAGCTGGTTAGGGACCTCAAGTCCAATAAGGACTCTGATTTTGTAACCCCTACATATATTCAGCAATATACGGAAGAAAAGCTGGAATTCCACATGCTAAAAACTTGTCTACTAGCTGTGTGAGGTTGCATCTATTCTATCCCTTAGCTTAGGTAGCTTTGGGAACTAGGTTCAGAGAGCATAACCTTGACGCATCAGGAATGGATCTCCAACAAAGGGCCTGTTTGTTTGCACTATGGTCTATGGATTCTGAGAATCCATTGGGCGTATCCACACATGTGGGGTATAGGGAAGGATTATTTCTAGACAGTCTTACCCCTGCTTTTTACAGAGAGGTTGGTTCGAACCTAAGACCTCAGGACATAAGTGGAGACACACTACCACTGCGCTAGGTCCCCGTTGGATTGTGAAAATCTATGAAAAGGCAAGATTGTCAAAAGCTGTGGTCCAAATGCAGAAATAAATAGATAGATTAATTTTGGACTACATTTGACACAACATGAACTAGAATCTGACGTAAAGTGGGGAAGAATGGATTGTGGAAGCCGGACCAAAATCTGCCCAGTTTGTTTGTGCTAAAGCTTATAGACGCAAAATTTGGAATCGATAGTGGGAACAAACAGGGCCTGAACCGGATTAGTGATGGGAAATAGGTGAATAGGTGTCAAGACATGAACACTATTCGAGTGCCAACCTCATACTTTGTAGTATTGTTTTGTTTAGCCTGATCTAATAGTATCGACGGGAAAACAGCACCCACCTGCTTGATGATCTTGTGCACGACCTCGTCGGCTAGCCCTTCCACCAGCGGTTCCGCGTTAAACGCCGGCGGGTTGTCCACCTCAGGCTCCGGGTTCGGCTCCTTGACGGCGAATCCACCGCGTCCCCCACCGGAGCGTAGTACTCGAACTGTGGTGGCGGGTGCGCGGCGCCGCGAAGAAAGCTGCGCGCGGCGACGGTGGGGGCGCGGCGAACACGAGGATCGCGGGCGGCGGTGGCACCACTGCCGGCGGCGGCCCACGCGGCACGAACTCGGTCGCTTGCGCGTTGAGGCGTCTGGCGGATCCGCTCCTCCGCAGCATCGTCGGGGCTTGCTAGGGTTCGGGTGGGGGGGGGGGGGGGGAGGGGGGCAATAGCAGCCGCTACTGCTGCTAGCTCTCGTGATGGCGCCGGAGTAGAAGCTCCCTAGCAGCAGCGGCGGCCGGGGGGTACAAGTGAGAGCTTGGGTAGCGGCGGAGAAGAGGGTTCTCAAAGGGTTGGGTTCCGGCGAGGTCGGATGTTTACAGCGCTGACCCCTTGCGGCGGAGGTGGGACGGCGACTTCGCGGTGGTGGTGTCGGGTGCGCGCGGTGTACCTGGGGTGGGACGGCTGCCGTTCGATCCGCCTCGAGATTGGTGAGAGCGGACCTGGTGTTTGGGCGTGGTCGTGGCGCGAGCGATGAAACTGTGTGGACTGTGGAGTTGCCGAGGCATTTGGCGGCTCTGACAATGTGAGTGGGCCAATGAGACTGCTTGCGGATCCCTATATCGGATCTTTAAAAAAATATTTTTCTAGTTTTTTATAGTTATTTTTAAAAAATTTCTATCTTTACAGTTTAATTATCTACACTCGTTCACCTCTAAATCAGACCTTTATATTAATTATCATCTATTTCCTATTATATAATATAACTAACTCATATTTTATATTATTACATATAACTAATTTTATGTTAATAATATTATATTTACAACTTATAAAAATCACCAAAATCTTTTATTATTTTTTCTCTCCTTCCTTCTTATTTTTTCTTTTTTTCTCTTTTTCCCTCACTTCTTTCTTTTTTATCCTTTCCCTTTTACTTCTATTTTTTCTTTTTTCTTTCCTTTCTTCCTCCTCTTTTTCTTTCTTTCTCTTTTTTCCCCTCTTCTACCGGCGCTACAGTGCGTCTCCTCATTTGGCGCTGCCCTGTACAAGTCAGGGATTTACAGACACGTTTACAGGCCCCGCTGCGAGCGGCCCCAAACCCTGGCGCTTGTATACTCGGCGGTAGGGCTGTTTACAGGGCGCCACTGCGGTTAGCCTGAGATCTGATACCGGTGTGCGTGCTTTCTAGCGAGGATCACTAGCACATTTCACATTTGACATGATCTCAACAATGATCTCTTGACGCACGCTTGCAACGAAGATTCACCTAACCGAGAATACGGATTTTCTGTATATCGTATTTATCTAAAAGGAAATCTTCTCAATAGTAAAATGCCAGCAACAACTAGTCTCTAAGATTGTCTCCAACACCTGCTCTAAATGGCGACCCGAACCCATTTTAGGTCTTAAGAAGGTGTCCAAACCTTCTCCAACAGAATACCTATTCACATTGCCCATTTTGGGTTTCTGCTCTTTGATGCACCAAATATAGGTACTCTGTACACAATACCTGTCGAAGTGTTCGGTCGACACTTCCCCCGGGCCTGCACTGGGCAGCCCGCGGAGGTTCTTTTTTCGGTGAGGCTAGTCCCTTGCGGAGAGCTTGCGCGTATGGACGAGTTAGTAAGAGCTTGACACGGTGAGTTTTACGTGGTTCAGGCCGTCGGAGCGTAAAACCCTACGTCCACGGCGAGCTATGGAGCTCGCTGTATTGCTTGCTGCTCAGAACCGGAGTCCTGAGCTTGGGGGTGAGTTACAGCTTGGGTGTGAATGGCTAGCGTATGAGTTGCAGAGGTGTGAACCCTTGCTATCGTCGCCTACCCGAGTCTTTTATAGTCCAAGACTCGGGTGGCTTACAAGAGGGGCCCGGGACCCGACAGGTGGTCCCGGGGAGATTGTCTATCATCTACCGTATCTGCAGTTATGCCGGTAGTTGTCTCTGGCAAAGGTTTCTGAGTCTCCGTCTTGCAGCCTTGCCCATGCCGCATGCTAGTCGTAGTGGATGATGACGGCGGGGGCGGCATCGGATGTCTTGTCGCTGCGTTTATTGGCTGGCAGGCTCTGACACTGCGCGCCAGTCGGTGATGCGACTGGGCGCAACTGCGCCTGACAGAGGCGTGCTCCGCGTCTCCGCGTCTTGGGAAGACGCGGGCCTTGAATACCTTGTACGGGCAAGGTATGGGGCGTCTTTACGCCCGCTGCCTATCGCTCGGGGGCAGGCAGCGCCGTTCTGCTGGCCACGTGGTGGGCCCGGAGCCCTCCTCAGAGGAGAGGAGGGTTCCGGCCCCGCGGGACACGTGGAGCCTTCGGACCTCTCCCCGCGGAGGGGGAGGTTCGGCTTCCGTCGGCCACGTGGCGGGCCCGGAGCTCCTCCCTGAGGAGAGGGAGGTCCGGCCCTGCCGGATACGTGGCACCTTCGGACCTCTCTCCCGCGGAGGGGGAGGTCCGGCTTTTGTATGCCACGTGGCGGGCCCGGAGCTCTCCTCTGAGGAGAGGGAGGTCCGGCCCCGCGGGACGCGTGGCGCCTTTGGAGCTCTCCCTGTGGAGAAGGGCGAGTTCCTTAGGCATTTTCTCCTGTGCGCGGGGGTACCCCATATCGCGGGTACCGACAATACCCATTCCACCATACGTTTCTTCTTCCTCCACTTCCCTGTGCCTCGTGCCCCCCTCGCCTAGCCCCGCCGCCCCAAGCCACGCGCCCCAGGCCAAACTGCGTTGCGCCGCCCCAGGCTCCTCTCACCGCGTCGCCTCGCCCAACCTCGTACCACCCCGGGCTAAAACTCGCTAAGGCTCCTCACCCCGCGCCGCCGGCCCTAGCTCTTCGCCCTGCGCCGCCCTCGCCCGGCCTCGCACCGCTCCGCCCTTGTCCTACCTCGCCCCACCCCGAGCTCCTCACACCGCGATGCCCTTTCCCTATCTCGACCCACCCGGGGCCCCGTCGCCCTAATCTGCCTCGCCTCGCCACCATGATCTCCTCGGCCATCGTCGCTAAGGAGCAGGTCTCGAAGCACATGCCCCCCGCCTTCGCGGCCTCGGTGAGCCGCCGCACGCGATCGCGGCCGACGGACTTGGTTCGGTCGAGGAACCAGACAGCCAACTCAACCTCGCCCTACTCCCCCGTCGCTCTGCCCTGCCGCACCCAGCTCCTTGCCCATCCTTGCCTCACGCCCGCCAGAAACGGTTGAAGGTAATCTAAAATTGGTTCATTGTTGGAGAAGTCTCAATATAGGCTGCCAATCTGACACCACAAGGAACCCCAAATGAGTAAATGGATCCCCATTTTGGGGTATGTTGTTGGAGATAGCCTAAGTAGCATAACACCTCTTATCATTGATGTATCCAAGTTCAAGCTCATGACTTTGTAGTTTAAAGGACTTACATGTAAGTATTATGGCGCTCATGTGTGCATTCTTCTTTAAGAGAGATTGTTAACACTTCCATGTTCATGTCATAATCCCGACTTACCAACCTAGCATGATAGGCTGAGACATGACAACACTAGTGGTATCATAAAGAGCGGGTTATATAATGAGCAAAAGGCGTGACTCAAACAGTTTCAAGTTCTAATTCCCCCAAGAACATTGGAGAACATTGTATTAGAGGTAGAAAGAAAACTTTTTGCTTATAGTGCCTTGCCTTGAGCAGCTTCAGACGAATAGTTTTCTTGGGTTATATAATGAACAAAAGGCGTGACTCAAACAGTTTCAAGTTCTAATTTCCCCAAGTACATTGGAGAACATTGTATTAGAGGTAGAAAGAAAACGTTTTGCTTATAGTGCCTTGCCTTGAGCAGCTTCTGACGAATAGTTTTCTTGGGGGAGGGGGTGGATTAGGCTTTATGCTTTGCCTAGAGACGGCAAGTGTTCCTTTATTGATTGATTGATTACAAATGATCGTCGTGTCTGTTGATAATTTTATATAGAGGTAGAGCTGGCAATATTTCTAACCAATTGATCTTATAAGTAAATAGCCAATAAATCTTTTTCTACAACCCTAGATCCGAAAACTTATTTGGACCATCGATCCTCGATCTGGACAACGGACAGTCTAGATCTACAATCCATAAAGAGAAGGTGAGGATGCAGATCTACACCATCAATTAGTGTAGATCGTCCAGATAAACCTCTAGATTTAGTGGTTGTATAAAAATTCATTTTAATCACTGCTACAGATGTGATTATAATAGCAATGGGTACTATAGAATCTCGCTACAGAGACCCGCCGATAATTCCTCTTTCCTAGACATCTCATCCTCGAGCTGTGGTGGGGACCGCATCTTCCTAGCCCATTTTTCTTCCATGTCTCGTCGTCCTTGTCCCTTTTCCTCCCCCTTGGTACGCAGGATGAGCTGCAGAGATATCACAGTATGTCAAAGTGACTTCTTGCTTGATTCCTAGATGTAACCTAAATATCTCGCCATGAGACCTTTTTACATCTCGGCATGTATTATTACAATTCACTAAGACGATCTTCAGTTTCTAAAGAAATCCAATATGCATGCGTATAGAGCTTTGCCTGGTTTGATAGTCAAACGTGATAAGTTTAGAAATTTTTTATATCTCGCAATCAATATGAGATCATTCAAATAAAGCCAGTTTCATATGTTTCGACCGTCGAAAGCTTAATTATGCTCAAGTTTGTACTCGCTCTGATTTAACTTACATAACCAGGACACTTAGCAAATATCAATCAATCTAGGGCTATACCACTGAAAAAGCAGTTAAGAAATCATTACGATATGTGAAAGATACAAAAGGTCTTATGCTTAAGTATAGTAAATCATATGCACTTGAAATAGTGGGTTACCCGGACTTAGATTTTGCAGTATCCATATACACTAAAAAATCCACATCAGGTTATATTTTAAATTCGCAAATGAAGTAGTATCATAAAAAAAAACTCTAAACAAACGAGTTTGGTGCATGTTACAAGATCAATTGGCAGGCATTATGGTTAAAAGAATTTTTTATCCGGATTAAGAGTGGTAGATAACATTGAAAATCACTTAAATTATACCGCGATAATGAGCTAGCAATATTTTACTCCATAATAACAAGTCAAGTAGTGTTTCTAATACATTGACATTTAAGTTCTATGTTGGGAAGGAGAAAATCCAGAATCAAACAATTATACTCAAATATAAGTAAAAAAACCAAACAAATGCTTATGAATCTGCTTATTAAAGACTTATCATCCATTATGCTCATTACGGATATAAGGCTGATAAGCAATCAAGTGGAAAGCTGGTTATGAATCCGATAATAGGCTTGGATGGGCATCTCTTTCGGTAAGGCACTCACGTACGTCTTTATGCTGACAATGAAGCAGCATATGAACGAGCAAATACCTTTTTTCTGATGTTTCTAGCGTTTATTAGCTGTACATGCTAGGTGTTTTTACTTGAATCGGGATCAAAAAGTTGTTTATACCTTTCTGACGGAACTGTTAGCATGATAGCATCAGCTGATGTGAGTTCTTGGTTTATATAGGTTGGCGAGTCAAACCGGGGGCTAGACAACTCATCCACTTGGTGGCTTGGTGCCCATTTCTAGAAATTTCAAACGGCACCCCTATTTTATAGTTTTGAGTAAAATAATACTATTTTTGTAAAAATCCAAAAATGTGTATATTGTGATAGATATTTTTTAGATAATGGTATATTGTGATATATTTATGGCCACATAATAAGATATCGAGTTCAGAACGATGATATACAATAAAGATTAAGGTGACATCAATTGAGAAAAGAAAGATGGTTTGAATATGTCCAACGACCTGAAGAGACACCAGTTTTAGCAAGGTAATAAGGTGCATAAAAATATGAAGAGGGGCAGAGTATGATCAAACCTGATGTAAGAGGTGCCGGTGTTTCTACCACCGGCTTGTAATCAAATGCTTTATGTTTTATGTCTGGAAGGCTAGCTAACAAAGATAAAGATTATACTAATTCGGACAACGTGTCCTACGTCCAGTCTAGAATGTTCGGCTGCTTTGTATTAGCTCATGCGGTTCGAGCAACCGTGGTTACAAGAGGTTGCCCCGCGTGCGAGAATGAAGACAAATCTTAAGTGTCGAGCGTGTGTTTGAGCTGCGTTCGCCGTACGAGGGGAGGTTCCGGGCCTCCCTTTTTTTAGCCCGGACGCCTATACCTACCCGTCGGCTCCTATAAATGGCCTGGGGGTTTACATGGTATATCAACGCCTAAGGGGGTCCAAAGAGATACAGGAGCGATGAGTACACCTGCTCCCGTCTAGTCTACGGTCTACGTCTACTTTCCGTCCCTGTACACCCGCGTCGAGCGGGACGGGACGGGTGGTGATGATGGACTGGCGTCATGCTCGCCTTGTCGCGCGTGGCCTCCTACTCCGTCTTACATCCCTTCTGCTACCCCATCGCGTCGGCATTTAAGTCCTCCGCCTGCTCCCGATCCGGGCTCTAGCCCGTATCGCTTCCCTTCCCCCAGTCTTGTCGTCCGGGCTTGGAGGTCGGTCGCCAATCCCATCCCCGGAGGTCGGTCTTCGATGGCGTCAACCCGAGCTCGCGCCTCTGGACGTGGCCCGTGGGGCCACATGCCTTCGTGCGGTTGGTCGGTCGACTGCTTCTCGGGTGCCCGGGGTATGTTACCCCGTCAGTAGCCCCCGGGCCTTCGACCGATCTTCCTCTGGATCGTGTAAAATCCCTAAAAAGTGGTAGCAAGAAAAGTTCAGCTCATGTACACTTAGGAAAAATGAGGGAAATTTAAACTTTAAATTATAACAGTGTAGGTTCAAAGTGATGATTTAAATTTCCCAAAACTTCCAAACATGGAGATCTAAAATCATAACTTGGATCTTCATAGCCCAAATATTCACCCTTCCAAATTTCAGCTCATTTGGAGGAGTTTCAATATTTGTTTAAGATTAAAAGGAGAAACCCTCTAATCTGAATTTCAAATTCAGTTTCAAATTCCAATCCCCTCAATTTGCCGATTTAGTTCCACAATTGTGTTCTCCACATTTGAATGAGCAGCCATGCCAAAATTGGAAACTTTGGAGCTGGTTTGCAGTTTTGGGGATAATACAAAATGGAGAATTCAAACCCCATTTCAAATTCAAATGATCAAACACAATTCAAATTCTACACCAGAATTTAAACCATTTGAATTCAGCAAATTCAAACCTTAACTTTGGGGTGAAGTAAGGCCTTTAATTCTGAGCAGCTGGATGAAAAATATCAGGGAAAAGTTGACTAAGAGAGGGGAAGGTGGGACCCCTTTGTCAGCCACCCACATGTGCTACCGCCTCAGCCGACTACGGTCGAACAGCGGGAGCGCGCCAGCTCCCAGTTGAACCCGCGCCCAAGGGAGGGCGCCGCGCCACCTCCTGCTGCCTGGGTTGCTCGGCTGGATCACAGCAAGGGGTGCACCGGAGCTGTTTCGCTTCCCCTCAGCTATAACTCACGCCTCAGCCGCTCTCTTTCGCCCCGAACGCTGCCGCTGTTTCCTCCCGATCGCGCCACAGCCACTGAGCTCGGTTGCTCGAGCACCCAACAGCGAAGAGCTGCGTCCCCCAGTGCTCTAGCCATCCAGCCCCTCTCCCTTACCGTCCCGAGCTTGATTGCTCCTGGAATTGGCAAAGTAGCCACGGTTCTCGGGTGAATGTAGGAGAACCGAGAGAGGTCGTCGTGGACAGCACGCTACGGCTGGTGTCACCGCCCCTTCCCTACACAAGAAAGGTGTGTTTGCATGTCCTGATCGTGTAGCCGGAAGCCGTTTAGCGATTGCTAGAACCGGTGGCGAGAATTTCACCATTTCCCCAAACTGCATACCGACGGGTAGTGCTCGGTCTAACTAGAAATTCGTGGTGCACGATCTATTAGAGTTTGAGCAAGATTTAACACAGCTTCCCTACTTCCTAGCGCCTCTCCTCGACGAAGAACCGAGCAAAAACATCAAGAAATGAGGGAGCCCTAGCTGTTTTATTGGTCGCCGGTGCAAAAAGCACCTCGGGTCGCCGTGGAGCCCTCGGTTGCCGGCTGTTTCACCGGCAGCCGGGACCCTTACGGGCTCCTACATCGTTCACTGATGCTCTAGAACCCAAAAACCGATCATGTGATGGAGGAATGAGGGTTCCCGACCTCGCCGGAGTTTGAAACCTTGCTGTCACCGGTGCGCGGTGGTTTCCGGTGAGCTACGGCCGTCGGCAACCCTCCCAGCGTGTTCAGCACGGTCAAATATGGAGGAGCGGCGAGATTCGGCCCGGGAGATGGCCAGGAAAGCCCTTTCCGCCACCCTCGCCGGAGTAAACGTCGCGGGCTCCTCTGTTTGGCGCGAGGGAGAAGAAAGAACTGATGGGTGGGACCCACCGCTGGGATTTAAACATTTCCAGAATTTCCTAATACAGTTCAAACTTTGGAGACTCATAACTTCGTGTAGAAAACTCCAAAAAGGGTGAGACCAATTTTGTTGGAATCCTCATGAGGAGTACTTCACAGAGAAACCAATTTTAGGCTATGAAAAGGCCCAGGAATTTCTGTAGAATTGTTTTTAGTAAATCATTTAGGGATTTATTACAGGAGCAGTTATTTATGAAATATTCCAAAATTTGGGCAGCAAATCCTTTTCATAGTAACTGATCTCCAGTAAAAATTTGAGATTCATTGGAGTTCATTTGGTAGGCTAAATTGCCTTCCAAAGTTCAACCTTTATTTGGAAATTCAAATTTAAACAGAAACTTTTCAGAACTGCCCAACTTCAAAAATTCATATCTCTCTGTTGGTAGCTCCAAAAATAGTGAAACAAATTTTGTTAGGACCATGGAGACTTACCCTAATCAGATATTCCACTGTTAGCTATGTAAAAGCTCCTGAATTGGGCTCAAAATTCAGAGAAGCATTGTACTTGTAGGAATTTTAAAGACTACATTGTGCAATGACATTTTTCCAAATTTTGCTCAGATCATCCTTAGAGGGTCTAGTATCCACTATAAAAATCCCAAAGCCAATTAAAGATTCTAAATAGCAATAGCTATGAATAGAAGTCCAATTCTTATAAATCCTTAATACTTACACATGTATTTTATTATATTTCATAATAGTGACCGAAGTTGAAGACGCACCGGAGCCCTTGGACGTCCTTCCACCTGAAGCTAACTTCCTGTTTGACTCGCAACCAGGCAAGCCCCGGTTTGCACTTAAGTACCTTTTGTAAAGCTTTTTATTTGTATCACTTACGTCTAGGGTGAATGTTTGCATTAGAGTTAGGGTGATTGGAACCCCACTTGCATAACCTTTTAAATCCTATGGAGGGTTGGGTAGCTTACAGACTCGACGAGTAGAGAATGCCATGCTAATATGCTTAGGATCTCGGTAGAAGTCGAGTAGTTGGAATCTACTCGCGAGGTAAGGTTTTATCACACGGTTTGGTCAGAATAGAAAATGGCTTAAAAGTGGATAAAATGAGACCCAGCAGGGGGAATAAGAAGCAGTGAGCGGAGGTCCCACGTGCGTAGCCCTGTTGGTGTCGATTGAGGACCGAGTCGTGTGCGGGCCTTATGAACAAGTATCAAACAGTACCGGATGACATACTGACATAAGCAGGAAACCGATGTAATTGGTTAACCTGGGTGCCGAGGCTTACCCAACCGTAAATAGGAGTGGGTTGAGGGTAGCAAGGTGTAAATCTACCGGTGGGCACAATCATGCTCCACGCAGGGACCTCCTGCCCGTTACGGATGGACTGGTTCGGTGTTTGCATTGCCTTTGAAAGGTTGTTGCATACAACAGAGTAGGAAGGGGTGTGGAATCACGCTTCTGAAAGTGGGTGTATGCAACGTGTTGTCCGGGTGTCTCCTGATTGCAATCACCATCCCTCACGGTTATTTGAGTACCGCTTGTTCACTGTTTCGTGACGTAGTAAGAAGTGAATAAGTTAGTTGAATGATAATATGTTGTGATGATAGCTTAATATTTTGGAAACCATGTCTCCTGTAGATGTAGAGCTAATTAAGTTTATTTTCCGCTTGGGCATCACCACATCGGAGGGAAGCGTTTCTTGTTTGATTGTGGACTTCCGATGTGAGGGCTGCCTAAGGCACATGAATCTGCTGCTATAAAACTGAAAGCAAGGATCAACTTATAGGCTTGTCTTTGACGCAAAGTACTTTTTCCTATCTTACATATCACTGCATGTAGTGTTCCATGTCTAGGCTAGATGGTTAAGCCTTTCTGAGCCATCATGCTCACGGTTGCAATATTTGAGCTGTGTGCAGGTGAGAGTTATGAAGAGGGATCCGAGGACGAGGAGATGCCCCCGTCGGGGTACACGGCCGAGCTGGAGCCCTGCACGCCGCCGTGATCTCCGGTTTCATGCTGCTAGCGTGTAGTGTCCCCGGGCTGGACGGCTGCACTTTTGCATAGTTAGGATGAGAGGCATATATGTATAATACTTTCACTGTTACTTAAGTTTTTGTAAAAGACTTCCGCTGTTTTATATCAAATAAAGGTTGTATGTTGTTCTTAATTCTTTTCGTGTGTGCTGTTGGGTGCCGCATCGTACGGCACCACTCTATGCGATCCTGGAGTGGGTGAACCACGGGGTGGTCCCCACAGACGTGGTATCAAAGCCGCATTGGGAATAGCACGCTCAAAAAGAGCCTATTTTGAAAATGTAGAAGTAGTCGAGTGAGGATTAGTCATTAAGCCCTTATAAGGTCTATGATAGTAGTAGTTACTAAGGTGGAAAAGCTAATTTATGTGTTATACATTCTGTAACGACGCTCCGACGTCAGGTAAGCGATAATGTATGCCACCGCAGGCGGATCAATTGCGGTAACTCACCATATGAGTAATAGTATGGAAGGATATACCGTGGCTTGGCACGGTAGTGAATATGAGTCTCTGAACCTCTTCATGGTTCTGAGGGCATATGAAAATGCTGATCTCCAGCGTGCTTTAGGCAAAAGTGAGAATACCCCATCGTGTGGTAAGCAACACGATAGTATGCAACTCTTGAACATTCAATGTTCCAAGGGCCATACGCAGCGCTCGCCATCGGAGTGCCTCAATGGTCATGAGGCAGTAGGTGGTATCCGTTGGGTTGATAAAATTCCCAACCATGACGACCTGTTCGCGCTCTACTCGGGTTCCCCGTCATGTGGTGTGAAAACACGACCATGTACCTTGAGACGTGGCTTGACTCAAGGACGATCCGTATGGCAATGATATGGACCGTATGTTTTTATTATGATATGGAACTGCCTGCAATGTCAAAAACCCTTGTGTGCACAATTATTGTGTGTTCTTCTGCAGGTACATTAACCACGTTAGTGCATGACGTGTAGTAACCGTTTGTGAGTGACGTTTTTAGTTCCACCATTTGACATGTATATGCCGGAATACCGGTTTAGGATTTTTCTTTGGTGAGAAAACGTAGTACCGAGACTGCATAAAAGTTTATTTTCAAAGAAAAGAGTCAAAATGAAGTTTAGGATTCTATTTAGGGGTTAGTAAACTCCTATATTGAACTATGGGTCAATTGGGAGTATAGGTTCAATCTCAAAAGCTTAGGAACAATCTCCCCTGTTTTCGGCAGAAACTTTGCTGAACTTGAACAGGGCATAACTTAAGATTGGTTGAACCAATGGAGGGTGGGATACCAATCTGCAAAGGTTTTGAAGTCCTCTACAACTTTTCTGTAGAGCTCCAGAACAAAATCTCCCTCCAAAGGGATGAAGATCTCAGAAGAGTAGGTACTGTCCAGAAATAGGGCAGACCAAAAGGCTCTCTGAAATTTTCTGTATTTCGACCACAACTTCCTGTAGAAAAATTTCTAAGGGTCAAGTAAGACACCGTTGGAAAGTGCAGGAAATGTGCTACAACTTTGTTGTTGAACACTAGTCCAGATTTTGTCTCTAAGGGGGTAAAAACTGTTGAATTATCCAGACTGGTCAGCTGGACCAGAAGCTGGACAGAGAGCACCACGTTGAAGTGTTTCAACCAAAACATTTAGTTTCACCTTTTGATATCCAGCGGCTGTTGTAAAACAACGAGTGGAGTCGAAAAGTTTATGCAGTTGACATATCATTTTGAGTTAGGACATGTTTGGGTCCAGTACAATAGGGAGGAGTTACGCATGCTAACACACTTAACATCCCGTGGTGACCCCGATGGTCGAAATGAACTTGTAACCCATAAAGTTCAATACTTTGGAACTCGATCGTGTGACACGGTCCAGGGATGTATATGTTGCATAAAGTTTATACTTTATCCATATTTGTGAATGTTATGCGTATTATTTATTCCATTCTCGCATTACCATTGTATCGACTGGATGGGCTAAACCAACATGAGCTGATCGTTTGAATGATATGAATGCAGAATGGTGCGGACACGCTCAACGCAAGAGGAGGGAGGTCCGAGTCAAGTTCATGGTGACGAGTCTCCACCTCCGGAGTAATCCACGACGCAGCAGCAACCACCTCCTCCACCGCCAGAACTTCCAAGGAATCTTGCGGAGGTTCTCGCCGCAGTGCTCGGCTCGCGCGACGAGCAAACCGAGTTGCTGCGGATGCTAGTCCAGCAGAATGAGTCCCATCAGGGAGGACGCCAAGACAATGGGCAACGCCAGCCCCAACAAAGTTCTTATTCAGAATTCCTGGTGACCCATCCACCGGTCTTTACGGAGGCCGAAGAGCCTTTGGAGACGGACAGCTTTATCCGCACTCTGGAGGCGACGTTCGGGCTGCTACGATGCACCGAACATCAGAAGGCGTTGTATGCAGCGCAACAGCTTCAAGGAGAAGCCGATACATGGTGGGTGAACTACATCGCCTCATTACCGGCTGGCCATGCTGTCACATGGACGGAGTTCCGGGAGGCGTTCCGCGCCTATCACATACCTCCCGGTGTGATGGAAATGAAGCTCCGGGAGTTCCTAGCGCTACGACAGGGCGAGAGGAGTTCTCATGAGTACTCCAGGTTATTCAACAAGCTGGCGCAGTATGCGCCAGGATTTGTGGGGACGGAAGACAACAAGTGCAACGTGTTCTTCCGGGGCCTGAATTCAAAGATGAAGGTCCATCTCGCCCAAAGCAATCGCGGCACATTCAATGACCTCGTTAATACCGCGATTCTACAAGAGAATGCTCAGCGCGAGCGCGGTTGTGATAAGAGTAAACGCAGCGCGCTGACGAGCAACAGTGGTGGGACGCCACAGAAATACCGCGTGGTGTATCGCTCACCATCCGGTCAGAGATGGCAGCTACCGGCGCGACCGCCTCAATTTCGCGGTCGACAATATAATGCACCGGGCTTCCGACCGACGTATCCACCACAGCAACAACAACAGCAAAGGATGGTCCCGCGTGCGCCTCAGTTTCAACAGCGTGCACCGGGATTCCGTCCTCAAGTCGGCGGGACCCCGACACCTTACACGTGCTTGACGTGTGGCCGTGTCGGGCATATTTCAAGGGACTGCCCCGAGCCGCGACAGGGCAAGGGTGCAGCACCATATCAGGGCGCTAATCAGCCCCGCAATCAGCCCAAGAAACCAGCACCAAAACCCGGAAACGTCCACCACTTAGCCATCGAACACGTGCCGGAAGGCGAACCCATCGTCACATGTACGTTTTCTTACTTAGGTCATCCCGTAGTCATACTTTTTGACTCTGGTGCCACACATAATTTCATAAGCCAGTTTTATGTTATTAAATATCAACTGCCTATCATGCCCACAAATAGTTCATACTTGATATGCTCTCCGGGTGGGAAAATAACAGCTGATAGAATGGTCTATAGAGCACCATTACAATTGGGTGAGAATCTATATCCGACTTCTCTAATCATGTTAGAGAGTCAGAAACTGGATGTCATTTTAGGAATGTCATGGCTACATCGCTATGGTGCTGTTCTTGACATCATTCCACGTGTGGTTCGTTTAAACTCTCCACTTCATGAACCACATGTTCTTATTCTTGACCGTTCGGTTCAAGAAGCTCCAGCCACATATAACACGGAAGCCACAAAACTTGAGGATATTCGTGTGGTCCGTAAATACCTGGATGTCTTTCAGGATGATCTTCCCGGCATGCCACCCGAAAGGGATGTCGAGTTCAAGATCGAACTTGTACCCGGGACAACACCGATCTCATGGAGACCGTACAAGATGGCTCCGAATGAGCTGGCTGAACTAAAGCAGCAGCTCAATGACTTAATGAAGAAGGGTTTCATTCAATCGAGTTCCTCGCCATGGGGATGCTCGGTCCTGTTTGTGAAGAAGAAGGATGAAACCTTGAGGTTGTGTGTGGACTACCGACCTCTCAACGCCGTCACCATCAAGAATAAATATCCACTGCCCCGCATCGATGTTCTCTTCGATCAACTTGTGGGTGCGAGTGTATTTTCAAAGATGGATCTTCGCTCTGGATATCATCAAATCAAGATCCGAGCGGAAGATATTCCAAAGACGGCATTCTCGACGAGATATGGGTTATATGAATACCTCGTCATGTCCTTTGGTCTCACCAACGCTATGGCACATTTCATGTATCTCATGAACTCAGTGTTCATGCCGGGGTTGGACAAGTTCGTGGTGGTGTTCATAGATGACATCTTGGTTTACTCCAAGTCTGAAGAAGAACACGCCAAACACTTGCATATCGTGCTTCAACGATTGCGAGACCATAAGCTTTATGCCAAGTTCAGCAAGTGCAAGTTTTGGATCAACCAAGTGCCATTCCTTGGTCACATTATTTCTGCATAAGGCATTGCAGTTGATCCAAGCAAAATCGAACAAGTGCTGAAATGGAAGTCCCCCACATCAGTCCATGAAGTCAGAAGTTTCCTCGGGTTAGCAGGATATTATCGAAGATTCGTACCCAACTTCTCCAAGCTTGCTAAGCCGATGACTGAACTGTTGAAGAAGGGGATCAAATATGTTTGGAGCTCAGCTTGTGAAGAAGCTTTCCAAGCATTAGTAAAGCAACAGCCCCGGTGTTCGCTCAACCGGATACAACCAAGCCCTTCGACGTATATTGTGATGCGTCTGGCATCGGGCTTGGCTGTGTATTGATGCAAGGAGGAAGAGTGTTCGCCTATGGCTCACGTCAACTTCATAACCATGAGCAGCACTATCCGACTCATGACCTTGAGCTCGCTGCTGTGGCGTTGGCATTGTAAATGTGGAGGCACTATTTGCTTGGGAACTTAGTGCACCTCTACACCGACCACAAAAGTCTGAAATATATATTCACTCAAAAGGAGTTGAACATGCGGCAACGGAGATGGTTAGAGTTGATCAAAGACTATGAGATAGAGATTCACTACCATCCCGGGAAGGCAAACGTGGTTGTCGATGCCTTGAGCCGCAAATCTCATGTCAACAATCTGTCCATCACCCCACTTGAAGAGGAGGAGCCGAGTCTGTACTTGGTTCCATATGGGGCATTGTATAATCTTGCTCTCGTCCCTACAATACGAGAGGAGATTATGGAAGCACAGAAGAAAGACGTGGGAATGTCGCACATTCGGAGAAGGATGAAGAATGGCGAAATGAAATGCTTCCGAAGAGACGATAACAGTACTCTATGGTTTAAAGACCGTATAATGGTACCGCACGACATGAATCTTCGGAAGAAGATCTTGGACAAGGCTCATTTATCCAAGTATTATATTCATCCGGGCAGCAACAAGATGTACCAGGATCTGAAAACTAGGTTTTGGTGGACACGGATGAAAAGACAAATCGCAAAGTATGTATCCGAATGTGATATGTGTCGGCGTGTGAAAGCCGACCATATGCGTAAAGCCGGACAACTGCAACCATTGAACATTTCGGCGTGGAAGTGGGAGGATATCAGCATGGACTTCATTGTTGGTTTACCTCTCACGTCTCACAAGCATGACTCGATTTGGGTGATAGTCGATCGACTAACCAAGTCGGCACATTTTATTCCCGTACATACGGGCTACGTGGCCAAGAAATATGCGGAGCTGTACATTGCAAGGATCTTGTGCTTGCACAGTGTTCCCCGCTCCATTATTTCAGATCGCGGTGCGCTGTTCATCGCTCGGTTTTGGGAACAGCTGCACACGTCATTGGGGACCAAACTGATCCGAAGCTCCGCGTATCACCCGCAAACGGATGGTCAAACCGAACGGGTGAACCAAGTGTTGGAAGACATGCTACACGCTTGTGCCATCCACCATGGCAAGAATTGGGACGATCATTTGCCATTGGCGGAATTTTCTTACAACAATGGCTATCTGTCACACCCGGTTTCTCCGAAGAACGACCGAGTGAATGTCACATGTATTCCAGGATCATTTTCTCATACATGTGACGACAAATAGTGAAACATCATTATATTGCAAGCCAAGTATTTGAATATAAATAAGTCTTACATCGCATAACGTCTTGATGGACGATAATATGTTCATAACATGTAAATAAAACAGCAGCGGAAGATAAGTCTTGTGGGCTCTGTCACAGGCGTTGCCCGGGGGGCTCCGTGAACCTAGAATCCTCCTTCGGGTCCGAAGTCTTGGTCATTGTACACCACGTCATTCCCTTGGCCTGAGCAGCAATTTAAAACCAACAGAAAAACAAGCATGAGTACCGTAGGTACTCAGCAAGTGTGGGAAAGATTATGTCATGGATGGCTAGAGCAAGGAGAGGTTGAACTCATGGTTAAAGAACTACGCAATTAATACCTATCACCTTAGCTTATTTAGCACCTACATTACTACATAGGTGAAATGGTCCCAATCCCCTAACCCATCATCAATATCCAGTAACCATAACATCATTTCCAATGTTAAGCTCCCCGCTTAACATCCTCAACTTCCCAATTCCTCATCCTCTAATCATGAATAAGTCCAAGCCGCTCTTGACCGTGAGCACGACTGTCATGACAATTCTGACTCTGCAGAGTTTGCACCACTGTACCCACATGTAGTGATTTCATCCCCCATTGTCGGGTGTACTAAAAGAACCTCTATTATGCCAGTGGCCGCGAACCACATTCACACTTCCGAGGTGTGTAGCCAGGAGATCTCTATGAGGCCTTTACAAAGGGATTTCCGACGAGCGTGGGCCCACTGAGGTTTCACCCCTAACAGCATACAATAGGCTCCAACCCCGCTGCAGTGGCCCCCTCTTGAGCCTTGCGGTTCATATGGTAGTCCAGCTGACACATACTCCCCGCACCATCCAAACACCCATGCTACGCCGGAGATACGCCTAATTAATTGGCCAAGCTGCCCCATCTCAGCATGTGGTTGGCACGGTAAAGCCAGGTTACATGCTCCATGAATTGGTCCTTTGGATCCAGGCAAGTACTATACACAAACCCGAGTCTCGTGCACGCATCACCAACCAAAGCATCCAACTTGCCTAGATCCCTACCTCTACATGATTCATAATATCTCATTCAAGGGTAAAGTAAACAAGTTGATGATCTCATATCCCATTTATCCCATTCTAAGCATGGCTAAGCATGAGTAGTATTAATGAATGACATAATAAAGTAACTCCCAACCCAAGGATACAAGGGAACAAGATAATGCAATTCTAAGGAAACTTTCTAGCTTGGGTATCATATTCCAAATTGACAATGCAATTAAATTCTAACTACACATCCTAGTATAGGATCAAAGTGGTCAAGGACACTTGCCTTCTTCCTGCTGCTCTGGAAATGGAAAGTCTTGATCTTGAAAGGTGAGAACCTGCTCTGGGGCTGGTTCTACTCATGCCAATACACATAGCAAAAAGAAAACAACATTCCATAAGCCATAGTCCACATTTCCACTCATGGAAACCACACATATATACATACATATGAAAGTCATACACATATTTAAATGTGGTGTTTACCCTAGATATGTTGATTCTAAGCACACATACACTTTTAAACATATATATATATTATCTCTAGCTTTAATAGTTAGATTTCTAAGTGTACAATTTATATGAATTTCCAATTTGAACAAATTTTCTATATTGGGTAATACACCTCTTAGCCACAAAATTTGCATAAAAGATGATTTCCTACTACAAATAGGTTTTCAGATCCTCTACAAAATCTCAATTTGAAGTTTTGGATTTTGGGGACCTCATTTAACATTTTCTAATTATGCATACCTATTTTCCTATATTTTCAGATTTATTTTCTATACCTCAAAGTGAACTTTAATATTAAAATAGCAAGACATATCACCTAAACAGAATATGTTCTGATCTAAAATGTCCAATAAAATATCTTTTGACTTCCTCTCTGATGGGAATCAATTTAAATTTATTTTTACCCATTTTCAGAATCATTTTCGAGCCTAAAAATGAATTTCCAGCAATAAAACATCAACCTAAATTCATACAAAAATTTCTACTGTTCCAATTACCTAAACAGAACCTTTATACATTTTTCCTACCCCTTTTTGGTCACTAAAATTCCTTTTTCCACATATTTAAATTTGTTTTGTTCCTAAAGGGTATATTTCAGAGATAAATTATAAAACAACAATCTTATTTAGTTTAAAAGTTTATTTCCCTTCTAAATTCAGACCTCAGATTGTTCTACCAATTTTCAACATGGTTAGAATGCTTCAACTGAACCTATACCTATGTTTAAATTTAAATCCTATTCACATATTCAATTTCCTGAAATTAATAACCCTTAGGGGCTGATATGCAAATTCACACTGCAGTGGGGCCCCATTTCTCATTTCCTAGATTTTCAGGGGTCCAAGTGTGCAAAAATAGGGAGGTCTTCCTAATTCTTATTAAGTCCAGGGGCTAAAACTGATTTTTAATGAATTTACATGAATTTCTGAGGGTCCAGGGGCTAGATCAGAAGTTTTCGGGGCTAGCTCGTGTTTCCTGAGATCCCCAGGGGGTAGCACGTAAGATTCTCGGCCTTTATAACGCGGGGCGGATGTGGGCCGTTGGATTTTAAACGGAGGGCTGAGATTAGATCGCGAAGCGATACGGGTTAAATCTATTCCGCACCGCACGATTTAAAATAGACGGGCCACAGGGGGCCACGTCGCCCTGGCCGGAGCCAGCCCGCGCGCGCGGCGGCGGGGGCGGCGATCTCGCCGGCGCAGCCTCGGTTCTTTGCCGCTACACGCTAGAACTTGCATTTTTTCGCACGGATCGGTTGCGGAGGGGTAGGGGAAGCTCACCTAGGGGTTTCTCGGGCTTAGAGAGGTCGGAATCCGGCTCTGCGATGACGGTGGGTGGTGAAGCTCCTCGGTGCTCGTCGAAGCCGTAGCTAGGGCGCAAGACACATCGTTTCCTTCACCTGCAGGGCTCCCCGGCGGCGGTGGAACATGACAAGCCCGTTAGATCAGAGAAATCGGGAAGAATTCGGAAGAAACATCGGAGTAGACGTCGGTTCTCACCGGATGAGAAAACTGAGCGGGCGGGGGAGGACTGGGGAGTTTCCTTGGCGTTTTAAATGGACGAGGGAGGGCGACGTTCGTTGAGATCGTGCTGGAGTGCCCGGGACCGAAGATTTTGGCTTGTGGCATGGAATTCGGGCGAGGCAGCGGCGACCGGCGCTAGAGGATCGGTGGCGGTTGGGGGCGCTCGGAGGAAAGGGATGACACGCGGGCCCCGCGCGTCAGAGAGAGGGGGAGGGGAAAAACAGCCGCGGGCTGTTGGGCCGGCTGAGGTGGGTTTCGGCCCATTGGACATTTTTCTTTTTCTTTTTCCTTTTTCTTTTCTGTTTTGATTCAAATTTGAATTCCAGTTTGAGTTTGAATTTTCTCCACATGCATTTCGTCCAAAAATTTTAAATTCACCTCTTTAATAGATTTTGGGGTGTTACACTATCAAGCTAGCATTAAGATGGCACCGTATGAAGCTCTCTACGCCTGGAAATGTCGCACACCCCTTAACTGGTGCGAGTCCGGCGAGCGAGTTATCTACGGCATCGAGCTTGTGAATGAGGCTGAAGAACGAGTGCGAGTAATACAAGCCAATCTCAAGGATGCTCAATCTCGTCAGAAGAGCTATGCGGATAAAAGACGCCGTCCTCTCCACTTCGACATCGGGGACCATGTTTATGTCCGTGAGTCTCCGATGAAGGGAGTTCACCGTTTTGGAGTGAAGGTAAACTTGCGCCACGGTTCATTGATCCGTTCGCCGTCATTGAAAAATGCAGACCCGTGGTCTATCGCTTGGATTTACCGGCGTCGCTTGCAGGCATTCACAACGTCTTCCACATCTCTCAGCTGAGGAAGTGCCTCAAACCCTCCGCTGAGATCCACATAGAAGACATAGAAGTTCTTCAACCGGACCTCACGTACACGGAGTATCCAATCCGGATTATCGATGAAAAGACTCGTGCCACAAGAAACCGGACCTTATGGTTCTATAAGGTCTTGTGGAGCAACCATACCGCTGATGAGGCGACATGAGAAAGCGAGGACTATATACGAACATATTATCCGGACTTGCTATCATCATATACCCGGTAAAGTTTTCCCCGCCTTGCATTTCTTTTGGAATCTCGGGACGAGATTCTTTTAAGGGGGGAGGGATGTAAAATCCCTAAAAAGTGGTAGCAAGAAAAGTTCAGCTCATGTACACTTAGGAAAAATGAGGGGACTTTAAACTTTGAATTATAACGGTGTAGGCTCAAAGTGATGATTTAAATTTCCCAAAACTTCCAAACATGGAGATATAAATTCATAACTTGGATTTTCATAGCCCAAATATTAACCCTTCCAAATCTGCTCATTTGGAGGAGTTTCAATATTTGTTTGGGATTAAAAGGAGAAGCCCTCTAATCTGAATTTCAAATTCAGTTTCAAATTCCAATCCCCTCAATTTGCCAATTTGGTTCCACAAATGTGTTCTCCACATTTGAATGAGCAGCCATGCCAAAAATTGGAAACTTTGGAGCTGGTTTGCTATGTTTTTGGGATAATACAAAATGGAGAATTCAAACTCCATTTCAAATTCAAATGATAAACACAATTCAAATTCTACACCAGAATTTAAACCATTTGAATTCAGAAAATTCAAACCTTAACTTTGGGGTGAAGTAAGGCCTTTAATTCTGAGCAGCTGGATGAAAAATATCAGGGAAAGTTGACTAAGAGAGGGGAAGGTGGGACCCCTTTGTCAGCCACCCACATGTGCTACCGCCTCAGCCGACTGCGGTCGAACAGCGGGAGCGCGCCAGCTCCTGGTTGAACCCGCGCCTAAGGGAGGGCGCCGTGCCACCTCCTGCTGCCTGGGTTGCTCGGCTGGATCACGGCAAGGGGTGCGCCGGAGCTGTTTCGCTTCCCCTCAGCTATAATTCGCGCCTCAGCCGCTCTCTTTCGCCCCGAACGCTGCTGCCGTTTCCTCCCGATCGCGCCACAGCCACTGAGCTCGGTTGCTCGAGCACCCAACAGCGAAGAGCTTTGTATCCCAGTGCTCTAGCCATCCAGCCACTCTCCCTTACCATCCCGAGCTTGATTGCTCCGGGAATTTGCAAAGTAGCCACGGTTCTCGGGTGAACGTATGAGAACCGAGAGAGGTCACCGTGGACAGCATGCTACGGCCGGTGTCAGCGCCCCTTCCCAACACAAGAAAGGTGTGTTTGCATGTCCTGATCATGTATCCGGAAGCCGTTTAGCGATTGCTAGAACCGGTGGCGAGAATTTCACCATTTCCCCAAACTGCACACCGATGGGTAGTGCTCGGTCTAACTAGAAATTCGTGGCGCACGATCCATTAGAGTTTGAGCAAGCTTGCACACAGCTTCCCTACTTCCTAGCGCCTCTCCTCGACGAAGAACCGAGCAAAAACATCAAGAAATGAGGGAGCCTTAGCTGTTTTATTGGTCGCCGGTGCAAAAAGCACCTCGGGTCACCGTGGAGCCCTCGGTTGCCGGCTGTTTCACCGGCGGCCGGGACCCTTACGGGCTCCTACATCGTTCACTGATGCTCTAGAGCCCAAAAACCGATCATGTGATGGAGGAATGAGGGTTCCTGACCTCGCCGAAGTTCAAAACCTTGCTGTCACCGGTGCACGGTGGTTCCGGTGAGCTACGGCCGCCGACAACCCTCCCAGCGTGTTCAACACGGTCAAATATGGAGGAGCGGCGAGATTCGGCCCGGGAGATGGCCGGGAAAGCCCTTTCCGCCACCCTCGCAGGATTAAACGTCGCGGGCTCCTCTGTTTGGCGCGAGGGAGATGAAAGAACTGATGGGTGGGACCCACCGCTGGGATTTAAACATTTCCAGAATTTCCTAATACAGTTCAAACTTTGGAGACTCATAACTTTGTGTAGAAAACTCCAAAAAGGGTGAGACCAATTTTGATGGAATCTCATGAGGAGTACTTCACAGAGAAACCAATTTTAGGCTATGAAAAGGCCCAGAAATTTCTGTAGAATTGTTTTTACTAAATCATTTAGGGATTTATTACAGGAACTATTCTTTATGAAATATTCCCAAATTTGGGCAGCAAATCCTTTTCATAGTAACTGATCTCCAGTAAAAATTTGAGCTTCATTGGATTTCATTTGGTAGGCTAAATTGCCTTCCAAAATCCAGCCTTTATTTGGGAAATTCAAATTTAAACAAAAACTTTTCAGAACTCCTGCCCAACTTAAAAAATTCATATCTCTTTGTTGGTAGCTCCAAAAATGGTGAAACAAATTTTGTTAGGACCATGGAGACTTACCCTAATCAGATATTCCACTGTTAGCTATGTCAAAGCTCCTGAATTGGGCTCAAAATTCAGAGAAGCATTGTACTTGTAGGAATTTTAAAGACTACATTGTGCAATGACATTTCTCCAAATTTTGCTCAGATCATCCTTAGAGGGTCTAGTATCCACTATAAAAGTCCCAAAGCCAATTAAGGATTCTAAGTAGCAATAGCTATGAATAGAAGTCCAATTCTTATAAATCCTTAATACTTACACATGTATTTTATTACGTTTCATAATAGTGACCGAAGTTGAAGATGCACCGAAACCCTTGGACGTCCTTCCACCTGAAGCTAACTTCCCGTTTGACTCGCAACCAGGGAAGCCCCGGTTTGCACTTAAGTACCTTTTATAAAGATTTTTATTTGTATCACTTACGTCTAGGGTGAATGTTTGCATTAGAGTTAGGGTGATTGAAACCCCACTTGCATAACCTTTTAAATCCTATGGAGGGTCGGGTAGCTTACAGACTCAATGAGTAGAGAATGCCATGCTAATATGCTTAGGATATCGGTAGAAGTCGAGTAGTTGGAATCTACTCGCGAGGTAAGGTTTTATCACACGGTTTGGTCAGAATAGAAAATGGCTTAAAAGTGGATAAAATGAGACCCAGCAGGGGGAATAAGAAGCAGTGAGCAGAGGTCTCACGTGCGTAGCCCTGTTGGTGTCGATTGAGGACCGAGTCGTGTGTGGGCCTGATGAACAAGTATCAAACAGTACCGGATGGCATACTGACATAAGCAGGAAACCGATGTAATTGGTTAACCTGGGTGCCGAGGCTTACCCAACCGTAAATAGGAGTGGGTTGAGGGTAGCAAGGTGTAAATCTGTCGGTGGGCACAGTCACGCTCCACGCGGGGACCTCCTGCCCGTTACGGATGGACCGGTTCGGTGTTTGGGTTGCCTTTGAAAGGTTGTTGCATACAACAGAGTAGGAAGGGGTGTGAAATCACGCTTCTGAAAGTGGGTGTATGCAACGTGTTGTCCGGGTGTCTCCTGATTGCAATCACCGTCCCTCGCGGTTATTTGAGTACTGCTTGTTCACTATTTCGTGACGTAGTAAGAAGTGAAGTAAGCCAGTTGAATGATAATATGCTGTGATGATAGCTTAATGTTTTGGAAACCATGAATGCTGTATATGTAGAGCTAATTAAGTTTACTTTCCGCTTGGGCATCACCACATTGGAGGAAATCGTTTCTTGTTTGATTGTGGACTTTCGATGTGAGAGCTGCCTAAGGCACATGAATCTGCTGCTATAAAACTGAAAGCAAGGATCAACTTATAGGCGTGTCTTTGACGCAAAGTCCTTTTTCCTATCTTACATATCCCTGCATGTAGAGTTCCATGCCTAGGATAGACGGTTAAGCCTTGCTGAGCCATCGTGCTCACGGTTGCAATATTTGAGCTGTGTGCAGGTGAGAGTTATGAATAGGGATCTGAGGACGAGGCGATGCCCCCGTCGGGGTACACGGCCGAGCTGGAGCCCTGCACGCCGCCGTGATCTCCGGTTTAATGCTGCTAGCATGTAGCGTCCCCGGGCTGGACGGCTGCACTTTTGCATAGTTAGGATGTGAGGCCATATATGTATAATACTTCTGCTGTTACATAAGTTTTTCTAAAAGACTTCTGCTGTTTTATATAAAATAAAAGTTGTATGTTGTTCTTAATTCTTTTCGTGTATGCTGTTGGGTGCTGCATCATACGGCACCACCCTATGCGATCCTGGAGTGGGTGAACCACGGGGTGGTCCCCACAGATCGGTCAGAGGCATATCTATGTGTATGTCGGAGGACCTGAAAGGGTAAAAAAAATGGAAGTTGTGTGAGATCGTTGTTCTGTTTCAGTTTGTGGCTATGTCCGCTCAAAGCCTCGGACGCCGAGCCTTTCGTGACTTTGACTCATCAAATAGCCCTAGAGCCCCCCTCTGCGGGTCAGACTTGGTTCATTTAGCGAATCCGCTTCGCTCCCCATCAACAAATTGTTCGCGGGCTTGGAGGGGTTGAGCCAAATAGGAAATTACCTCGATGGCGGAGTTCCCAGGTTCGTTGAGTTGCCTAATGGGTTAATCCAAGTGGAACCCAACCGCCTTTCCGCAAAGACGGGGGAATCAGGTTGACCTGATCGAGGCTCGATGCTCGTGTTCCATAAGATCCCTCTTGGTACACTCTCACGGATCCCTCGATGCCGGCTCGTCGGGGGGGGGGGGGGCGCTACCGGGGAGTCGCCAAAGTAGGACTCAGATATCAGACTTAGAGATGTCGAGGGCGTCGAAGTCTCCAAGTGCTCCATTGATGGCCATCTCACATCGTCTGTCCCTCGCTCTGGTTTGTTCCGGATGATCCTTTCGACCTAAAATGTTAGGTATACCTTAGAACCTAGAACTTTGATTGATCGAGCCCCGAAAGTGGGCCTCACTACTTACCTGGGCATTCAATTCGTGCGGTTCGTCGATGTTGCGTCAAATATAGGCAAGGGGACGAGGAGGAGAAGGCGGCGCACGACTTTTTGAATCGTCACGGACTTCGAAGAGGCAGACTCGTATGACCGTGATTATGGCAGGCGTTGTGTCCCAAGGTCTCGGGATACATGCAATCACTTTGCAGACGGGAGGCGTTGCCGCGGGGTGCATGCGTCCATGGGCCTTGGCGCCTTTACTTGCCGCTGTCAGACGTTGGCTATATAAGCAGCCCCTTGGGGTACAAGCCTTCATGCCTATGTTTTCCTCTTCCTCTCCAACCCTCTCGTGCTCCTGCTTCCCTTGCAAAACTTGACGACATGAGTTAGGAGAAGATTCATCGGAGGGGATAAGCGGTCTTCCCTTCCGCCAAGAGTTGCTTCGAGGTATGCGACGCTCCTTCTGGGTGCGGACACCGACCACCGACTCCTCGACCCCGATGGGTGGCGGCGCCATCTGTGGCAGCTCTCTAGGATCAGAGACTAGCCCCACATACTAACACTAGTCTTTTCTACGCACTTTGTCCTACTCGTGTGCACCCGGGAAGACTTTCCAGTCGGTCACCCATCCCCAAATTTCTCCGGGCCAAGCACGCTTAACCCCAGAGTCCTTTGCAGGTGGGATTTCGGAAAAGAAGGTATTCCTTGATGGTATGAGTATTCTATCAATCCTATTAGGCTGGGAGCTAGGATATCACACCATCGTCCTGCCGCTGTTGATGCTTGTGGGGAACTGACGTCGAGGTTGGTTTCCTCTCTGCGACGAAGATCCGGTGCTTCCGGTCCTCATGGACTGGCCGTCCATTGTTCGGGGCTAGCGGCGCTGGGGCGTCATGGAGGCGTTCGAGCAGCGACTCGTCGTGGTCCAGATGCGACTTGGAGTGTTACAAGTGGAGGGGATGACCGCAGGCAAGTGAGTTTGTAAGAACGCTAAATTGCGGATGTTGCCTGTAATCATCAAATTTCTTATTGATATCAACCATACTCCTGTAGGCCTTTGTTCGGTCTTTTGTCCTCTTCGCTTGTTTTGTGAATGTACTGCCCTTCGTGGCTCTTCTAATGAAGAAAAGCAGGATACTTCCTTGTAATGCAAATGTATCAGCCTATCGTGGCTCTTCTAGTGGATAAAGGTAGAAAATTTTCCTATGCATGAGATTTTTCCTTTGGATTGTATTTTTGGTTCGAGTTTTTGAGAACTTTCACATTCCTGGTTATGAACACTAGGTCAAAAAAAGAAAATAGCACGTTGCTTTCATTCCTGTGCCTCGCTCGATCCGTTGCTTCCGAGAACTTTCGCAGTTCTACAAGTAGGTGCAAAGCACGAAGGAAGTACTTAGAAAATTTTCATAAGCGCGTTGAGGGTAGTAGTCCCCCGAGTGACACGTGGTGCCCGGGGCTGGTCGGTGCACCACGTGGCACTTGAGCCACGCGGATCCGCCCGAGCTCTGATTATTCAAGATTTGGGGCATCACCCTCTTTGGCAAGTCCTCACGCCCGGGCTTCGGCCCGAGAGACAGGGCCTACTTTTGCATGGAAGTAAAAATTCAAAGGAAAGAGAACGAGGGCACTTATCTTTTTGCATCCGACTTGCTTCCTTTCGCTGGGGGTCGGGGTTGCTATGCGTAAAACCGCCTAAGGTGTTCGATGTTCCAGCCGTTGGGGAAGATGTTCCTGTCTGCATCCATCAGTCAGCGTCGGGCCATAGGACACCTGCCACCACATACGGGCCTTCCTATGGGGAGGATAGCTTGTGCCTGTCCTTGTCGGTCTGGATCCTTCGCAGGACCAGGTCGCCAACCTGGAAGGCTCGGGTTCGGGCCCGTTGTGAGTGGTAGCGGTGAAGTGCCTGTTGGTACTTTGCCGTTCTTAGGAGGACAACATCACGAGCCTCGTCCAGTTGGTCGATAGAGTCCCACCGAGGTTCTTCAGACCGGCCTCAACGTAGGCTTTTGTTAGGGTAGAGCCATATTCAAGCTCGGTCGGGAGGAACGCTTACGACCGGTAAGTCATGAAGAAGGGCTTGAAGCCCATCGTCCGGTTGGGCGTGGTGCGTAGGCTCCAGAGGATGGAGGGTAGTTTGGCGACCCATCGCCCGACAGACTTATTGAGTTGATCGAATACGCGAGGTTAGAGCCCTTGCAGAATCAAGCTGTTGGCTCGCTCTACTTGCCTATTGGTCCTGGGGTGAGCTACCGAATCCCAGTCGATCCAAATGTTGAATTCGTCACAGAACTCCAGGAACCTTTTCCCCGTGAACTGTGTTCCGTTATTAGTGATAATGGGATTGGGTACTCCGAAGCGGTACACAATGTTCTGGAAAAAAACTTGTCGCATGTTCGGCTTTCACCGGGATGAAAGGTTTTACTTCTATCCACTTCGTGAACTTGTCAACAGCCACAAGGAGAACGGTGAAGCCCCAGGCACCTTCTTGAAAGGTCCAAGGAGATTGAGTCCCCAAACTGCGAGAGGCCAGGTGACGGGGATGGTCTGGAGGTCCTGCGCTGGCACGTGCATCTACTGGGCGAAGTAGTGGCAACCTTTGCAGGTGCGCACAATCTATTGGGTGTCGCTGATTGCGGTCGACTAAAAAAATCCCTGATGCTACGCTTTTTCAACCAAGGAGCGGGGCGCGGAGTGATGGCCCAGAGACGCCTTCATGGATGTCGAGGAGGAGTGCCCACCCTTGGTCGGTCGGGATCCATCGCTGGAGGATCCCGTGATGCTGTGCCGAAAAAGTTCGTCGTCGACGATGACAAAAGACTTGGCTTTCCGAGTGAGGCGGTGGGCTTCGGTTTCGTCGGGTGGGAGCTCACTGTGTTTTATATACTCGATGAAGGGCACCTCCCAACCTTGTTTGGTCGTGAGGACGGAGGAGTCGGGAGGGAGGTTGGCCTTACCCTTGTCCTCCCCAATCCGGAGCTCCTCCGCTAGTGGGTAAAAGACAATCTGGGCCCTGCCCCCTGCTGAGGCGGGCCCCAGCATAATCCACGTGCTCTGGACCCCATGGTCAGCCCTAAGGCTAACGCATGCGCTTGAGCTCCAGAGCTGACATGTGCCCAAGGCTCCGACCTGAAGGCTCCCCGTCGAGGTGAGGTCCGGAGCTGCCACATGTCCTCCGGCTCCGAGCCGCCTCCCCGCTGAGGACAGCTCCGGAGTTTCCATGTGTCTCCACACACCAAGCCCGTCGTTGAGAGCTCCACAGCCACCACGAGCGCCACGATCCCTCGTGGTCCGTGGGTCGACAAAGTCAAGAAGGAAGTGCGCTGTCAGGCTTCGCATTCAAGGCTCACGCCTTCCCGAGGAGCTTGGCACACTAAGCACGTCTCTGTCCCTTGCCCATTCGCCATTACGGTGACAAGACAGAACGATGAGTCATGACAGCGGAACAGTGCCGCCCAACGGCACGCAGCTGCCCAAGCAGGGCGGGGAGACGCGGTGACAAGACGTCGTCTCCATCATCACCTGACATACGGTCAAGGGCGCCCATCGTGCCGGACGGAGACTTAACTCCCCCGCTGGCGGATCTACTCAGAGGATGAAGCACTAGATCGTGTATAGGACACGCAATGCTTTGGGGCCACCTGTCGGGCCCCAAGCCTCATTGTAACCACCATGGCCTTGAACTATAAAAGGACCAGGGTGACCACCCTGCAAAGGGGTCGATTCCATGCACTCTAGATCATACTACGCACAAGCACTCATGCAAAAGCAATAGACCAAGCACACCCGTGGACGTAGGGTATTACGCTCAGGCGGCCTGAACCACGTAAATCCCCGTGTTCATTTGCTCTATTGAGCCCAGGTCACGAAGGGAGCCAAGCCCCCTCTGGGAAAAAAGAACCTCGTGGGCTGCTTCCGAGCAAGCCGAGAGGAGTGTCGCAGCTCACACTCCGACATTTGGCGCGCTAGGTAGGGGGGTTTTACGCTCTCTCCTCGAGACCATGGTGAACATCACTTCCCATTGCGAGCCTTCTCGCTCAGCACGCCATCGACCCCAGGCGGTAGATGACGAGGCTACCCACCGCTCCAGAGCAGGCGGGTCTGGCCAGGTCGGCGGCCAAGCGGCCGGCACATTCTGTGTGATGTACGTGGGTCCTTCCGATGTCTCATCCAGGCGATCCGTCAAGACCCTCAGTCGAGCAGTGGCAGCGGCCGCCCTTAGTTTGGGGCCCGCGCCAAATCGCAAATGGATGGAGACGCCGATCAGCTTCGACGCCTCCGACTGCCCCAAGAACATGTCAGGTGCCGAGAAGTTGCCTCTACTCGTCGCCCCAACCATCTCCAACGTGAATCTCTACCACGTGTTGATCAATGGCGGGGCAGCCATCAGTATCATCAGTCTTGCAGCTTTCAAAAAGCTCCAGATCCCTATGTCCCAGCTTACCCCCTTGAGACCATTCTCGGGGGTAGGTCGGGACCCCATCTTCCCGTGCGGTAGTATCTCCCTCCCAGTGACATTCGGGGCGCCTGAGAACTACCGAACGGAGAGTGTCGTCTTCGATGTTGCAGAGGTCAGCCTCCCCTTCAACGCCATAATCGACAGACCAGCTTTGTACCGATTTATGGCAGTAGCCGACTACGACTATTTGGTCTTAAAGATGCCAACCCCGAGTGGTGTCCTCAAGATCCGCGGTGACCGCACTGCGGCTATCTCAGCATTGGAAAAGCTCCAAGCGCTGGTAGCAGCACAGGAGGCCGCCTTCGGTCACGCTGAAGCTAGCCGGCTGCCTCCAAGCATGCGTCACCGAGGGACGACATCTGCACCTCGTGTGCAGCCTTCGGACGTCGAAGACGTACCAGTCAAGGTCATCCAAGTCGGTCCTGATGTCGCCCAGACAACTCGGATTTCTGGGGGCATGGGAGGCAAATAGAAAGGTGCACTCGTCACCTTCCTCCGAGCCAATATCGACGAGTTTGCCTGGCAACCGACCGAAATGCCCGGATCCCTAGGGAGGTGATTGAGCATCAAGTGAAGATCCACCCCGATGCCCGGCTGGTCCAACAGAAGCCTCAGAAGCAATCCATCGAGCTGCAAGACTTCATCCATGAAGAAATCAAGAAGCTGCTCGATGCCGGCTTCATCCGAGAGGTCCACCATCCATGATGGTTGGCCAACCCTGTTGTCGTCCCCAAGGCTGGTGGGAAGCTACGTATGTGCATCGACTACACCACCCTCAATAAGGCACGTCCAAAGGACCCACTCCCTCTCCCCCGTATAGACCAAATAGTTGACTCTAAGTCTGGCTGTGATCTACCGTGTTTCCTAGACGCATATTCAGGTTTCCAGCAAATACCTATGTCTAGGGAAGATGAAGAGCACACTGCCTTCATCACGGTAGACGGTCTATACTGCTATGTGTCCATGCCTTATGGTCTTAAGAATGTGCACCCCACTTTTGTGCGCGCAATGCACAAGACGTTCTGGAACCTCATTTGGGACCTGGTCGAGGTTTATGTCGATGACATCATGGTTAAGGTTAAGTCGCAAACATCTATGCTCGACAATCTGGCCCTAGTCTTCGACAGACTTCATTCCACACGCACGAAGTTGAACCCAGACAAATGTGTCTTCGGGGTCTCTGCTGGGAAGCTGCTCGGTTTCTTGGTCTCACACTGAGGGATCGAAACTAACAAAGAGAAGATTAAGGCAATAGAACTGATGCGGCCCCCTGCCCACATCAAGGACGTGCGGAAGCTTACCAGATGCTTGGCCGCGCTTAGTCGGTTTATCTCTAGACTGGCCGAGCGGGTTCTTCCATTCTCCAAGCTTCTGCGCAACACTGGTCCATTTGTATGGACCAAGGACGCGGATGAGGCATTTCAGGAGCTAAAGAAGTTCCTCACAATGCTTCCCATCATTGTGGCCCCTGAACAAGGCGAACCACTACTCCTCTACATCGGTGCCACAACTGAGGTCATGAGCATGGTTTTGGTCCAGAGCAGCCAAAACTCCATCGATCTCAAGTCCCAGAAAAGGCACCAAGGGGCCACGGGCCCCCGAGTCCTGAACCACTCCAAGATGAACCAGACGGGTCCCAGCTACCTGGACCCAGCATCAGTCGTGCACCTGGGTCCGAGCTCCCAGAGTGCTATCCCGGGCCTGGGGGCTGGAGGCCCCCGAATCCCGGACCTCTATTAGACGACGCTTTGGGCCCCTCCGGGATGGTCCGAACCATCCATCGTCCGTTCAACTTCATCAGCGAGGTCCTCCATGATGCCAAGGAAAGATATCTAGAGGTGCACAAACTGCTCTATCCGGTCCTTATTGCATCAAGGAAGCTGCGCCATTACTTCCAAGCTCACAAGATCTCGGTGCTAACCTCATACCTGCTGAGATCCGTCCTCCACAGCCCAAATGCTACTACAAACATAGCTAAATGGGCTGCAGAGTTGGTGGACTTCTTACCGCGCCATGCGATGAAAAGCGAGGCGTTTAGCTAACTTCGTGGCAGAGTGGACTCCACCACCATGCCAGCCAGGGGGCCACGACATCGGTGAACCAGAGCCCAGAGCTTCGGTCTTCACTGGGCCCTGCTGGACTCTCTTCTTCAACGGTTCCTCCCAGAAGCAAGGTGCCGGAGCGGGGGTTCTGCTCATTACACCAACCGGAGAGCAGTTCAAATACGTGGTGCGACTTGACTTCAAAGCGACCAACTACATGGCGGAGTATGAGGCATTAGCTAACTTCTTACCGCGCCATGCGATGAAAAGCGAGGCGTTAGCTAACTTCGTGGCAGAGTGGACTCCACCACCATGCCTGCCAGGGGGCCACGATATCGGTGAACCAGAGCCCAGAGCTCCGGTCTTCACTGGGCCCTGCTGGACTCTCTTCTTCAACGACTCCTCCCAGAAGCAAGGTGCCGGAGCGGGGGTTCTGCTCATTACACCAACCGGAGAGCAGTTCAAATACATGATGTGACTTGACTTCAAAGCGACCAACTACATGGCAGAGTATGAGGCACTCATCTTCGTGTTAAAAACCGCGCTATCCCTTGGCGTCCAACAGTTGTTGGTCAAGGGTGATTCTCAGCTGATCATCAAGCAAGTCAAGGTAGAGTGTAGCTGCAACGACCCACAGCTTGCAGCTTATCTCCTCCAAGTATGGAAGTTGAAGAAGGACTTCTTATCCTTGGACTTGCACCATGTTCCCCATGCCAATAACACAATAGCCGACGACCTATCAATGAAGGCTCCCACTTGGGTTCCGGTGCCTTAGGGGGTCTTTGAAAGGAAGATGTTGTGACCTACCGCCTGGCCGGCCGAACTAGGTGAAGGGGGTGGACCCAGCACCTCAAAGCTGTCGGTCCCGGCGACCCTGTATCCATGGCGCCCGCCAAGGATCGTAAGCGTCACCGGGGGCTCCATGCGACCCGGCGCACAAGACCCAAGTGCTCAAGTAGGTCCCGATGCATGGATCACGGAGATCCGGGACTACATGAAAGACAATTTCCTTCCCGATGAACGTGTATTCGCTGAAGGGATGGCTCAGTTGGCTGAGAGATACACGCTGGTAGAAGGGGATCTCTACCGGCGTAGCGCTAATGGCATCCTATTGCGGTGCATAACCCGGGAGGAGGGCTGCGCTCTGCTTGCATAGATCCATGGAGGCGAGTGTGGGAACCATGCAAGTTCTCGCACGTTGGTCAGTAAGGCCTTCCGACATGGATTTTACTGGCCGATAGCTCTCTAGGATGCCGTCGACCTGTTCAGGAGATGCAAGGCGCAGTTCCACGCTAAGCAGATCCACACACCAGCGCAGACGCTGCAGATGATCCCGCCCTCAATGCCCTTCGCTGTGTGGGGGGCTGGACATCCTGGGTCCATTCCCGAGATCGTCGGAGGGTACCGGTACCTCTACGTCGCCGTAGACAAGTTCACCAAGTGGCCGGAAGCTACCGCTGTAGTAACCATCAACAAGCAGTCAGCAGTGAAGTTCATCAAGTCAATCGTCTGTCGGTTCGGAGTCCAACACAGAATCATCACCGACAACAGGACCCAGTTCACCAGTGCATTGTTCCAAGACTGCTGTGAAGACGTTGACATCCAAGTTTGCGATGCTTCCGTTGCTCATCCAGAGAGTAATGGTCAAGTCGAAAGAGCCAACGCCGAGATTCTTAGGGGACTCAAGACGTGCACCTACAACAGCATGAAAAAGCACGGTGCCAATTGGGTTGAAGAGCTTCCGGTACACTGTGGGCTAGCCGGGCGTCCCTCAATTGCTCGACATGGGAGACACCCTTCTTCCTGGTGTATGGGGCTGAGGTCGTCCTCCCCCCGGAAATCACCATGGGCTCATCCCGTGTCCGAGCGTACGATGAAGCCACGCAGGACAAGCTGCGGCATGAAGATATCGACCTTGTCGATGAGCGAAGGTGGTAAGTAGCTGTCCGAAATGCTCGATACCGTGAAGCGCTCCGACGTTATCAGCAGCGGTTCGTGCGGAGTAGACAGCTCGAGGTGGGCGACCTGGTACTGCAGCGGATACTTTCTCTAGAAGGTAGGAACAAACTCTCCCCCAGCTGAGAAAGCCCCTTTCGAGTAATACAAGTATGTCGTCCCGGTTGCGTGCTCCTAGCCATGGAGGATGGGGTACCTCTACCCAATCCTTAGAACATAGAACACCTCCGTAAGTTCTATGTTTAGCACAGTGGTAGGGTCCAGTTTTCTCTAAAAAGAGTATCATATTGTTTAGGAACAGCGCTTAAAGCAGCTAAGTCCCGGAGGAGTCCTTCCACTCTCAACATCTTGGATGGGTCACTGCCTTCTAACACGACCTGATTCCTCCTATGAGGAAGAGCCTAAAAGGAGAAAATTATGCCTTGTCTTGCGCATTTCCCCTTTTACAATTTGTGCTTCCTCACGCACATCAACTGTAAATGGGCGAAGCCACGTACCCTTGGTCCTAAGATCAGTCCTGAGGCTACCATGTGTGCTTGAGCTCTGGAGCCGACATGTGCCCCGGGCCCTGGTTCGAGCCGTCTCACCACTAAGGATAACTCCGGTGCTGACATGTGCTCCAGGCTATTGTCCGAGCCCCCCTCCGCCCCCCACTGAGGTGAGGACTGGAGCCGCCACGTGTCCTCCGGATCCCCGCCCTCCCGTGGAGGAAGCACGCACGAGCCCTAGACCTCGCTCCGAAGCCTCCCTGCTGAGGTGGAACTCGGGGCTGCCACATGCCTCCAAGCTTGGAGCTTCCACCCTGCTGAGGGTAGCCGCGGAGCACACACGCGCCGTGGGCATATCCCCTTTACAGTTTGTGCTTCCTCAAGCATATCAACTGTGAATGGGCAATCCACGTGCCCTAGGCCCCGAGGTCAGTCCTGGGGCAATCACGTGCGCTTGAGCTTCGGAACTGATGTGTGCCCCTGACTTCGATCCGAGCCTCCCCGAAGAGTGGGACCCATAACTACCACGTGTTCCTAAGCTCCGAGCCCCCCGTCCCGCGGAGGACAACTCCGGTGCAGACATGTGTCCCGGGCTATGGGCGGAGTCTCCCCTCCGAGGAGAAGTCCGGAGCTTCCGTGTGTCCTCTCGGAGAGGGCTGGGAACAAGGGCCAAACCCCTTCAAATCCTTGCACTACCGAGGATCTGGAAGGGCTGGTAGCTACACCGTCGGAGCACCCTGGGTCCTTATGCTGCTAAGGACCCAGAAGAACAAGCTCGAGACATCGGCAAAAGAGCTACCCACGTTGGCAAGGTCATCCTGGACCCTTGCGTTACTAAGGGTCCAAAGTCTACATCCACGACATTGAACAATGAGAGACTTGAAATAAAGATTCTTTCATTGATAACAGAGTTCTGGCGTACAAAAGGGGATACAAGACAACTAAGGAACTCAGCAGCTACAAGACGAGTAATCTCTTACTCGGTGGCTTGTCTTGTTGTCCCCCGAGCCAATCTCTGCGCAGTGGGACGGTCACCTGCTATAAGACCGAGGACGGCAGCAATGCATGCTAGAGCGAGGCAACGAAGACCACCAGTGTCGTGTGGGCCAAAACACCACCTATGGCAGGTTTTGTTGTCCACAAGAGTACCAGGAGGAAGGCCTGATCACTCTAGACTTAGCCTTCCTCTGGTACTGGCAGGAAGTCCTCCCTCGGCGAGGCGCCTAGAGGACTTGTCCCACACGACACTGGCGCAGGGACTCACTGAGAGTCAAGAAACCTGTCCCTGACAACCTCCCCTGCCATCGGCGCTCCGTCAGGATGGCACATGCTTCTATCTGAGGCCGTCAAGGGGAAGGATGTCCCAGAAAACCTCACCAAAAGGCGTGCACATACGAACATCTTGCAAAAGTGGATGAAGACTGCGACCTGTGTGCACTACAGGAAACATAGCAATTAACGAGGTTGAAAAACCATCATAAATAAGCACATTACCCTCGTAAATAAGCTATTTGCGACGGTATTTACTTATTTATGAGGGTTTTTAGCCGTAAAAAATAAGTCAACGTAAATAAGTATATTTACGACGGTTATCGACGTAAATAAATTTATTTACGACAGCTAATTTTAGCCGTCGTGAATAAGTCCACGCGCCACGTGGAACGGCGGGAAACTTATTTACGATGGGGTGGCTGTACCGTCATAAATAACAGAGGCATTATTTCCGAAGGTACAACCACCCCGTCGTAAATAACAGGGGCATTGTTTACGACGGTACAACCACCCCGTCATAAATAATAGACATATTATTTATGACGGTACTCTATACAAAACCGTCGTAAATGAGTTTTTTTGTTTTTTTAAAACAGAAAATGCTGACTGCTGGCTCTATGGCCAGTCCACTGGCTCGATGGCCAGCAACACAGATAGTCACAAGTCCATATAAAAAGTATATCACATGATCACAATCATAGAAAGTATATCACAAGTCCATCAACTGCAATCACATGACACGATACAAACAAAGCTACACATTAGTACGACGGCCGCTACCTCCAGAGCCCGCAAAATCATCCTCGAGCCGTCTACTCACTCCTGGCACGTGCGGCGATGGAGTGCGAGCCTCCGTCCCTGATGCCTGTCATGTTTTAGCACATATTATTAGAATTTAGCAAGTTGAACTAGTTTTGACTTCATTTTAGCAAGTTTAACTATATAAGACTGTATTTGAGCAAGTTCAAATTGTTTTGGTTAGATTTGATAAAGTTCAACTATGTTTATCTATAATAGAGCAATGTTAACTAAGTTTAGTTATATTTGAGTAAGTTTAGTTATAATTGACCAAATATGTCTAAATAAACTCAAGAGAGGTTCGTTTTTACCTGAGCTCCTGTAGTTGGCACCTGTGGCTGCTCTGGCTCGATCACCGGTGGTGGCTCCCACCGTGGAAGCTCAACTTGTTGTCCAGCCGTCATAGCCTGCGAATATAAATATTAGCATATTTTTGCATTCATAATTTTAAAACATATATATATTTGAACGAAAATTACTTACCGTCATTGCTGCCTGAAACTGTAGCATGTACTAGTTGAGATACTCGTCTCTGGCCCTAGTGGCTGCGGCCTGTCACTCTCGCTCTAGTCGGAGCTCCTCCTGAGTCCTCTCTCTCTCTCCGAAGCTCTTCCTGTGTCCGGCGGAGCTCATCCTGGACACTCTGGAGCTCCAGCAAGCTAGACCGGCTAGAAGAGCCAGCCTGCTGAGAGGAAGAGGACCTGGAGGGTCGTGCCTGCCTGGAGTCGACCACTCCTTGGAATAAGCCGAACCTACATAAAGAAGAAAGTTTATTAGATTCTCATTGACCACTCCAACAAAGTCGTACATAGTAATTGTAGAAGATGAAAACTCACCGGCCGTGAGGTTTTCTGCGTCCACTTGCGCAAGCGGCTTCTGGGGTGATTGTTGGCGTGTTCTGCCAATCATACTCCTCGCCGCAAAGCCTCCGTGCCTCCTGCCCATACCTGGTCTATAAATAAGAAAACAAAAGAATATCAACTAGTTTGATTAAGAGAATTCAATACATGTGATGAGACAACTCATCAGTGCCTCTGTCGCCGACTGAGAGCAGAGCTGGTCGGGCTGTGACAGATCATTTCCTCTGTGACCTCTCTTCCACACCTCAATCGGTGGGGGCTCCTGATCAGTTGCGCGCTCCTATGGATGCACGTGTCAGCACAATGAAAATAAGAAACATAAACAAACATGATACTTGGTAAGTTACACTTACAAGACGTTTTTTTGACCGCAAATACCCGTCAGCACCAAAAAAGTGAGACGGGTCCGTCCCCCTGCTTTCTCGACGACTGCGGGAGAGGGCCTGGAAATCCTCACTCCCCTAGCGTAAGCAAAGGGCCTCGTACGCCTCTGGCCTACCTTCTAGCCACTGGACTCCTCCACGACCCTACACAAATATCTTATTAGTTGAAAGCACTTTAAATAGAATGAGATAATTGCATGTATTGCTCCGTAGTCAGGTAAGTGGAAGACGCCGCCCTGAAGTGGCCCAACTCTTGCTCGTCCGGATGTAGCTTGAAATATTTGTTGGTAGCTTGAATCCGGGCGCTCGAAAGGGACTAAGTCACGAGCTTCATGGCTTTGTTGTGGAAGACTAACCGGGTGTGGTCCACCGCGCCCTCGTCCTTCAAACGGTACCGTGCCTTGCATAACAAATTTACCGTGCACTCGTAAATGTTACACTCCTGATGCATGACATCAATGTTGTGCATTAGAACTATGGACCTCACATACGGTAGCTCCCATAATGCACAAACATGAGTCCAATTGTGATCCTCTCCGTAACCAACAAAATATTTTGGACGATTTTCATCTGGCACAAGTTTGTCCAACAATGCAGAAATCTCTGACCGGTTCAAACGTTGCGGTGGTCTTTTTGTGATAACAGTGTCCTTTTTGAAGTCATTTCTCTGTTGTCTAAAAATGTGATTCTTAGGTAACCAACGTTTATGACAATCAAAGTAAGATATCTTGCCACCATGACTCAGCCGAAAACATTATGTGTCTGCAGCACATATCGGACATGTCAAACGACCATGAGTGCTCCAGCCAGAAAATATGCCGTATGCTGGAAAGTCATGAACGGACCATAAGTACGCAACTCGAAGGTTGAATTTCTGTTTTCTATAACAGTCGTACGCTTCGATTCCTGTTCATAACATTTTCAACTCCTCAATCAACGGCTTCAACATCACGTCGAGTCGTGAACCAGGATGATCTGGTCCAGGTACAATGAGATAGAGAAACATAAACTCATACTTCATACACAAAGATAGTGACAAATTGTACGGAATAACAAACACTGGCCAACATGAGTATGGGGTGGCGTTAGTACTGAACATTGAGAAACCATCTGTCGCTAACCCGATGCGGATGTTTCTTGCATCGTTGGCAAAATCTGGATCGAAGCGGTCCAACGCCTTCCATGCCTCACCATCGAACGGATGCACCATAACTCCACTGTTCTCTCGTACACCTTCTTTGTGCCATTGCATATGCCTGGCATATCTTTTCGAAAGAAACAAACGCTTCAACAGAGGTGTAACAGGCAAGTAACGAAGCTGCTTATGTGCTATTTCAGTCTGTACATGCTCGCCTTCGTCATTATCAACTTCAACGAACCTAGACTTACCACATTGTAAGCACTTCTTCTCGTCGACATACTCTTTCCAAAAAAGCATGCAGTTGTCTGGGCACACATCAATCTTCTCATATTTCATACCAAGACCAGATAGCAATTTCTTAGACTGGTACATATCTTTCGGCACTTTATGAGGTTGTGGCAGGATATTGCAGATCAACTTGATGAGATCGTTGTAACAGTTATTGGAGCATGAATATTTTGACTTAATTGCCATAAGTCGTGTCAAGAAACTAAGAAGAGTCACTTTTGTGTGTTCATGCAGAGGCTCTTCTGATGCTTTGAGGAGCTTGAAGAACGTTTTAACTTCCGTTGTAGGAGCATCCTCCGTCAACTTAGGATCTATGGCTTCAAGCATCGCATCCATCATATCGAGCCCCGTGTTAACAGACACCACTTCTTCTTCAACAGCTCGAGAACGTGTCTCACCGTGAAAGTACCAGACTGCATAATTTTGCATAAAACCGTTTCGACACACGTGAAACGTCAAAGTCACTTTGTCGAAAAACTTTGCATTCTAACATTTCATACATGGGCACCGCACCTTACTGTTGTTGGACAACGAAAAAGCTTGTTGTATAAAAGCATCAGTCTTGGTGAACCACTCATTTGAGTGTTGCCCATTCTTTTTTTAACCCGAGTACATCCATGTGCGGTCTTCAGCCATGATTCAGATTATACCTTCAAAGCAGACACATCATTATAAGTTCATTTTTTATTTAATGTCACGACCCCTATACCTAGGCTGATAGGTCGTAAACCCATCCAAGAGTGATCGAGGCAACGTGCTTATGACGAGACACGGAGGCTGAATCCGAACAAAATTTCGGCAATATAACCCGCTGTTCTCCACTGCACGCTCAAAAATGGTGCAGCAAAGAACAACAGGGTTCTGCTGTCAAAATCTCATCTGGACCCAGACCCCGTACCTAGCTCGTCATAAGCACGTCCTCGATCACTCTCAGGCTGTCCAAAAAGGGACAATTCTGAACCTGCACGCTTCACATGCCTATCGCATGTGAAACGTGCAGAGTCGAAATGGGTAACCAATTACTATAGGTTACGTTAAATATTTCCATCTTCTAATCATTTAAGATAGAGGAAAGAACGAGAAAGAGGAGGAAAGTCGGTCAGAGTTTGAAGTGCAGGTCAATCGTCCACATGCGGGTCATCTGACTACTAAAGAGGCGGGCCAGACCGAGCCGAGCCGGGCCGAGCTGACTCGGGCCGGGCCTAAAATGGGTATTCGGGATATGATGGAGTTGGGCCGAGCCGAGCCGAGCAACAATGGGTTGTCTGATGTGCGTGACTAACATCAATCCAGCCCCATATGTTTGGCCCTATCTAAGCCTAGCCCAGCCAGTGACGAGACGAAACGAGCTCAGTCGACCCATCACGTGTCGCCTTGCATCTTGCCGGCCGCCGCGCCGCCCAACGTCTCGCCGTTGACAAAGCATCATCGACCCTCGCTGGGTAGCGCACGCGCCGATCGATGTGTTCTTCGACCCGTCGTCCGCTGCCTCGCGCAAGCACCGCCGACCCTTGGCACCGTCGGCGAACAACTACTAGCGTAGCTATAACACATATTAGCAAAATCACATATGAACCTAACATTTACACACGAAAAAATTAACTAATTAACAATACATTTAAACAAGAATCTAAATAACCTAATTAATCTAAACAACCTAAACAAATAGTTAACAACAAGAATTAACCTGATTAATAACAACTTCAACAAATAATTAACAACAAGAATTAACTAATTAACAACAACTAATTAACTAAATAACAAGAATTAACAACTAAATAACAACAAGAATTAACTACACAAATAATTAACGAAACAAATTAATAACAACCTAAAAAAATAATTAACTAATTAACAAGAATTAACCTAATTAATAACAACTTACACAAATAATTAACAAAAAAGTAACTAATTAACAACAACTAATTAACTAAACAACAAGAATTAACTAAACAAATAATTAACAACATAAATTATTACAACCTAAACAAATAATTAACTAATTAACAAATAATTAACTAATTAACAACATGAATTAATAACAACCTAAACAAATAACTAACTACTAAACAACAATGAATTAACTAATTAACTAATAAACAACAACTAATTACCTACTTAACTAATTAACTACTACAAAACAATTAATTAACCTCAGGGCAACGGCGGGGCGGCCGGGGGCGACTGGCGGCGGGGCAGCCGGGAGCGACGGCGGGGCGGTTGGGGGCGGCCGGCGGCGGGGGGCGCCGAGGGCGGCCGACTGCGGGGCACCCGGGGACGGCGTGGGGCGGCCGGGGGCGGGGCACCCGGGGGCGACGTGGGGCGGCCGGCTACGGGGCGGCCAGGGGCGGCCGACGGCGGGGGGAGGGGGGCAGCGGTGTGGGGGGCGGCGGGGGGCGCCGGGGGCGGCGGCGGTGACGGAGAAGGGGGCGGCCGACGGAAGCCACGGCGTGCGGCCGGCGACAGCGGCGGTGGAAGCGGGAGCCGAGCGGGCGCGCGCGCGGGAGGGGAGCGAAACTGCTCCCCCCCCCCGCGCGGCGTGTATATTTATACATTTATTTATGAGGGTTTCCTGTACCGTCGTTAATAAGGACTTTATTAACGACGGTTAGGTTAACCGACGTTAATAAGTGCTTTATTAATGATGTAGCCGGTGTAGCGACGTAAATAAGTAACTTATTAACGACGGTTAGGTCAACTGTTGTTAATAAATTCTTTATTAACGATGGTGTTTTTTCACCGTCGTTAATATATTTATTAACGACGGTACCCTCGTAATAAATTCCCCCCTCGTTAATTACTAGTTTCCTGTAGTGGTGAGGGTATCAAGAGGGCGAGAGTGCTGGGAAACATAGACTTCCAACGTACAAGAGGAGAGCAAAGGCCGCATGGTGGGTGAGGGTGTCATCCAACATCGGAAGGCCTCCTTTTATACTCAACCATGACCTCTGGCAGGGCAATGGGCGTGGAAATTGGGCTTCACCTCTGCACGCCGCGGGATGTTTGTTTCCCAACGACGGGTAGGATCCAGGTCTACCCGTCAGACATTGGGGATTGAGGGGATAACCTTTCGGGAACGTCCGGCGGTTCCCGAGGAAAGCGGTGCGACCAAGTCGTCAGTTGCTACAGTAAGTGACCCGGGGCAGTCCCTCAGGCATGATGCCTCAACACTCACCTCCCCCTTTGATGGGTAGGACCCAGGTGAGTAACATCTTGGGGATGTCCGACGGTCCCCGAGAAAGGAGGCGTGGTTGAGCCACAGCGACCAACCAAGTTGGTTGCTGCAATAAGTGCTCCATGGCAACCCCCCGAGCACGTCACCTTAGCACTCACCCCCTCCAATAACAGGTAGGACCCAGGTCCACCAGTGAGGCACTCGCGGGACAGGTGGGTAAAGCCTCATGAACATCCGGCGGTTCCCGAGGGAAGCAGTACGGTATTCCTGCGACCCATGGGCTGTTGGAGTAATTACCCCGAGGCACCCTCGAGTGCATCGTCGTGACCTGTCAAATCAGGTGTAAACGCGACGGCCACAACTGCTTTGATTGAAGGCGCCCACCACGCCGGGGTCGTGACCCTTTTCATCTGTCGGATATAACCCCTCATCCACTACGAGAATCTTACCGTCGCTTCGGTTTCTAAAGTGCAGGTTCAAAAACTACCATGCAGGAGAGATGGGGCCCCACCTACGAGCCGAGATCGGGGCCTCCCCCAAGATGGGCTCGAGGGGCTACTGTCGGTACTCTGCAAACCGGGTACCCCCGCGTAGCGGGTAAAAGACAACCTGGGCCTCGCCCCTGCTCAGGCGGGCCCCAGCATAAGCCACGTGCTCTGGACCCCATGGTCAGCCCTGGGGCTACCGCGTGTGCTTGAGCTCCGGAGCTGACACGTGACTAGGGCTCCGACCTGAAGCCTTCCCGCCAAGGTGAGGTCCGGAGCTGCCACAGGTCCTCCGGCTCCGAGCCGCCTCCCCGCTGAGGACAGCTCCGGAGCTGCCACGTGTCTCCAGACACCAAGCCTGTTGATGAGAGCTCCACAGCCACCACGCGCCCCATGATCCCTCGTGGGATGTGGGTCGACAAAGTCAAGAAGGAAGTGCGCTGTTAGGCTTCGCATTCAAGGCTCGCGCCTTTCCTAGGAGCTTGGCGCACTACGCGCGCCTCTGTCCCTTGCCCATTCGCCATTACGGTGACAAGACAGGACGGCGAGGCGTGACAGCGGAACAATGCCACCCAACAGCACACAGCCGCCCAAGCAGGGCGGGGAGACACGGCGACAAGAGACGTCTTCATCATCACCTGACACACGGGCAGGGGCGCCCAGCGCGCCGGACAGAGGGACTTAACTCCCCCACCGGCGACTCTACTCAGATAACGAAGCACTAGATCGTGTATAGGACACTCAAAGCTTTGGGGCCACTTGTCGAGCCCCAAGCCTCATTGTAACCACCCCGGCCTTGAACTATAAAAGGGCCGGGGTGACCACCCTGCAAAGGGGTCGGTTCCACACACTCCAGATCGTACTACGCACAAGCACTCACGCAATAGTAATAGACCAAGCACACTCATGGACGTAGGGTATTACGCTCAGGCGGCCTGAACCACGTAAATCCCGTGTTCATCCGCTCTCTCGAGCCCAGGTTGCGAAGAGAGCCAAGCCCCCTCCGAAAAAAAGAACCTCGCGGACTACTTCCGAGCAGGCCGGGAGGAGTGTCACAGCTCACACTTCGACAGCAATTGATCCCCTTCACGGGATACGAGTACCATGCTAGCCCCGACTCCATTGAGGGTTAGTGACCCATCAAAATACATTGTCCAATATCTTGGTGCGGTGGACTCGACAGCGACCTGGGTCCCGGTCCACTCGGCGATGAAGTCTGCCAAGACCTACGACTTGATTTCTGTGCATGGTACGTACAATATGTCGAGACCCATGAGCTCAAGGGGCCATTTTGCGATTCTGCCCATGTCGTCGCGGTTGTTGAGCCCATGCGCCGTCACTACTTTTATTCGGTGGGACTCAAATTAGTGAAGTAGCTTGCGCTTTTTTATCAGGACTACATACACAAGCTTTTGTATATGGGGGTAACGGATCTCACAGTCAGTTAGGGCCTTGCTTATAAAATAAACCGGCCTCTGGACCGACTAGGCGTGGTCGGGTTCCTCCCTCTCTACTACTAGGGTAGTGCTGACTACTTGGTTGGTAGCAGCAATGTAGAGGAGGGGCTCGCCTTGCACGGGTGAAGCCAGCACGAGGGAGTGGTAAGGAAGGCCTTCAGTCTGTCGAGGGCTGCCTACGCCTCCTCTATCCATCTGAAAGGCTCTAACCTCTGCAGAAGCTGGTAAAGTAAAAGGCCCCACTCTCCAAGCCAGGAGATGAACTGGCTTAAAACCGCGAGGCATCCCATCAGTTTTGGCACCCCTTTGATGTTGTGGATGGCCCCTATGTTGGTGATGGCGGTTTCTCGGGGTTGGCCTCGATACCTCGTTCCGAGATGATGAATACGAGAAGCTTGCCTCTTGGTACACCGAAGACGTATTTCCCCGGGTTTAATGTGATGCTATATCTTCTCAGGTTTGCGAATGTCTCTTCGAGGTCGGTGACGAGGTTGGCCGCCCTTTTGGATTTCACCATGATGTCATCCACATAGACTTCAAGATTCGGACCAATCTACGACTGCAAACACTTCTGCAGGCAGCTTTGGTATGTGGCCTGATGAGGACATCTCTCCTTTGCATACAATGCAAGGACCGATCACTAGAGCACGTGCACGACAATTGGATCTCCAGGTACGTTCTAACCTTGTCAATTGTTTTTCAGAACTTACGCTTGTTTCCATGCATGTTTTATTGATTAGGAACAATGGAGAGGACCAGCAAGGGCTGGGAGGAGTCCAAGGAGTCAAGGAGGAGGAGATAGGACGTGCACACCAAGGAGGAGCCCAAGTACAACTCGACTTCGACTCCACCTCGGGTTCCAAGAGCTGTCTTCACCAAAACTGACGTCCCGGACACATACGGAGTCGGATTTGGATGTTCTATATATGGTTGGGACCGTGATTTCATAAAGCTTCCAATGGAACCAGCCCCACCTCAAAATTCCTTCTAAGTTGACAGGAATCAGCGAAACAAGTGGGTGTCCAGAATCTGTCTGGTGCTGCGCCACCGCCTTTTGGGCTGCTGGCCCGTGTATTGTGTGGAAGCCCATTAGGGTTGCGTCCAGGGGTCTTGCACACCCCTAAACTCCTTTTTATACAGCAGCCGTCACCACATTAGGGGCGGGTTTTGCTTAGTTACAATCTGTCATTGAACAGTGTCGCCGATCATCGGTTGTGAGACCCCAAATTCGTGATCAATTCAGTTTTGATTGCAACTTCTCTGTTCTTGCTTGTGTTCTTGATTGCGCTTGCAGGGATAAGCCTTCGTGGCGAGGTCATTCGTGTGACACGGGTGATAACCAACGGAGCAGTGGTGTAGTGATTGCGTGGTTTCGTTCATTCGGAGCCTTGGATCATCAACGTCAAGATCTCCACCCAATCAAGTTTACCCTACCTCTCGGAAGATCGGGACTCATCCTCCTATCAATTGGTATCAGATTTCCAGGTTCACCGTGAGGTATACTTGTGTGCCCTTTAGATTTATTTTGTTTCAGTCCTATCGTCCACAAAAAGCCACAAAAAAAATTTAGTTTCCCTGACCTACAACCCCCGCTCAACCTTTTGCACAATTTAGTTTCGGAGTCCGTAGTTCTGAGTTCGTGTCCTAGGTTGAGTCTGGTTGCTGGTTTAGATTTGTTTTGGTTCAGTTTTGTTTCTTCCGTCCGCTGCCATCTAAAAAAACCAATCTACAAAAAAATTCCATCCACCGATTCGTTTCTGTTGCAGTTTCTACCACCACCAAAACCTGATTCGGGGTATCCTCCTTAAAACGGGCATAACTTTTCTCTCGTAACTCCGATTGAGGCGCATTTTTTCCCGGAAAGGTCTCGAAAAAGTACACATACGATACACCAGCTACACCGGTCACGGTGTTTTCAAAAAAAATTAAAAAAATTAAGAAGGCCCTCGTTTCGAACTCCGAAGTTCCAGCACCAGTTTTTCCAATCGCTCCTGAATTTGTGCTGATCTCATCTTTCATCGGTTTGAGCTAATACTTGGTGCTGTTTCTATTCTTGTGCCCCTGGTTGAGAAAAAATATAAAAAAAATAAAGAGAGAAAAAAGATTTTGATTTCTACTTGTGCTTTAAGACAAAAACAAGAGGCTAAGGGGTTTTCTAGTTGTGCTATTTCTGTGTGAGTGCTGGATACTTGCTGATATTATCCTTGTTGTTCATCATCATTCATCCTTGTCCTTGCTTGTTGCCACAACTGTTGTAATACATTCTTAGGCCAGCAACTAGGTGAAATTCTTTGGACACTTATTCAACATTACTATCTGTTACTAACTTGTGTGCCACATACATATACTGCATTTGAGCCTTCCAAGCTCCACCTTCTCTCGAGCAGAACAGGTAACCTTTGCAATCACACCCACTCTCTGCTTGCTTCACACCGGTCACCGTTGGCCACCTGCAGTGCTGGTAAGAAACTTGTAAGAGCGGGGTAAGACGCATCTTACTGATCAATTTTCCACCCACTTCGGAGAGCGTAGTAATAGGGTTCTTCACGATCTTTTTGTCTTCGTTTCTGTTTTGCACTAACAATGACAGGAAAGAAGCCTATGGATAAGACCTCTGGTTCTACACCTCCGGATGATGATGAATGTGTGTCCCATATGGAACTAAGGGACATGATGCGGGCAATGACCGAAGCTTTCAACAATTACCAGACCACTACAACAACCACCTTTCAGAGGCTCCATACAAGTGTTGCTGGTCTGACCACACGGTTGGACGAGATGGAGACTCGTCTTCCCCAACAAGCTACACCCTCTATCATCCTTGATGGTGATGCACATGCTCACTACGACACAGAGGATGACTTCAATAACGATGAGGTTGATGCACAGCAGCGCCGTCGCCCTCGACGAAATCGTCAAGGTATGGGAGGTAGACCTCGTCCTCATGCTCCTGAACAAGATAATGATCCTTATGCTAAGATTAAGTTTTCTATTCCAACATTTTATGGATCTTATGATGCTGAGACTTACTTGGATTGGGAGATGATGGTAGAACAAAAATTTAGCTCTCATCTTGTTCCTGAGCGACATAGAGTTAGACAAGCCACTAGTGAGTTTAAAGATTTTGCTATAATTTGATGGAATGAACTTGTCAATACATGTAATGCACCACGGACATGGGCTGCGTTAAAAGAAGAGATGCGCACTAGGTTTGTTCCTCCTTCATATAGACGTGATCTTAAGAAATTGCAACGCTTTGATCAGGGTGACATGACTGTCCAAGAGTACTACCAAGAGTTGCAGAAAGGTATGCTTCGTTGTGGGGTAGTTGAGGATCAGGAAGACCAAATTGTTAGGTTTTATGGGGGCTTGTGGCGTGAGATCCAGGACATAGTTGACTACAAGGAATATCATTCTATTCAACGTTTATTTCAACTTGCTATGTTAGCAGAAAAAGAAGTGCAGGGTCACCAACAGCAGCGGCGGAACAACACCTTCACGCCACGACAATTTCCGGTGCCATCCAAAGCAGCGCCCTCCTCGAGCGTACGTGCTTCTACGCCACCCTCCACGGGTGTTGTACGCAGCAGCATCACACCTTCTACATTACGGGGACAAGATAACAGCAAATCCCAGATGCCTCCAGGTGTTGCAGCAAAGGCGGCTGCACCCAACACTTCGACAAGTCGCAGCTCCGACATCAAGTGCCACCGCTGCCAGGGACTTGGCCATATGCAACGAGATTGCCCCAGCAAACGGGCGATCATTGCCACTGCTGATGGTGGGTATGTTAGTGCTTCTGATATTGAAGATGAAAATATTATTGCAACTAACATTTCAGGTTCGGATGATGGTGCTGAGGAGGTTCTTGGTACATCTACGACAAACAACTATAGGACTTTGATTGTGCAGCGAGCTTTGAGTGCCACGGTTCGAGAGGACGACAACCGCCAACATCACAACCTTTTCAACACGTTTCTCGTCGTCAAGGACTGCCGTGTACATACCATCATTGATGGTGGTAGCTGCAACAATTTGGTGAATGTTGAGGTGGTCAAGAAGCTTGGCTTGACCACACGGGAGCATCCCCACCCTTATCACATTCAATGGTTTAACAACAATGGTAAGGTTAAGGTAACACAAACAACAAGGATACATTTTTCCATTAGTTCTTATCATCATTTTGCTGATTTTGATGTGGTACCTATGGATGCTTGTTCTCTTTTGTTGGGACGTCCTTGGGAGTTTGATACTGATGCTATTCACCATGGTCGATCTAATAAGTATACTCTCATGCATAAGGGCAAGAAAATTGTGTTGCTTCCTATGAGTCCCACTGAAATTGTACAATTTGAGCAGGAGAAAAAGAATAATGCTAAGCAAAAGGGTGTTTTCAATTCTAAAATTCAGCAACCTATTAAGTTGAAAAATCCTATTTTGCTTACAACTAAGTCTGATCTTGATGATTTATATGCCTCTAATGGAACTTGCTATGCTTTAGTGTGCAAACATGCTTTATATTCCATTGAGGATACATCCATTGTCTTGCCACCTGCTGTTGCTAACCTTTTGCAGGAATATATGGATGTTTTTCCATCAGAGATACCCCCTGGATTACCACCTGTGCGAGGCATTGAGCACAAGATTGATTTGGTTCCAAGGGCGAGCTTGCCAAACCGTGCTGCCTACAGGACCAACCCCGACGAGACAAAGGAAATTCAGCGACAAGTCCAAGATCTTCTAGACCGCGGGTACATTCGTGAGAGCCTTAGTCCTTGTTCTGTTCCTGTTCTTTTGGTTCCAAAAAAAGATGGCACTTGGCGCATGTGTGTTGATTGTAGAGCCATCAATAACATTACCATTCATTATCGCTATCCTATTCCTAGATTGGATGACATGCTTGATGAGTTGAGTGGTTCTGTTATTTTCTCCAAGATTGATGTGTGTAGTGGGTATCATCAGATTCGTATGGCTTTAGGTGATGAATGGAAAGCTGCTTTTAAAACTAAATTTGAACTTTATGAATGGTTAGTCATGCCGTTTGGTTTAACTAATGCGCCAAGCACTTTCATGAGGTTGATGAATGTGGTTTTACGTGCTTTCATTGGTAAATTTGTGGTGGTTTACTTTGATGATATCCTTATTTACAACAAGTCATATGATGAGCATCTTGAACATTTGCGTGCTGTTTTTAATGTCTTGCGCGATGCACGTTTATATGGTAACCTTGAGAAGTGCACCTTTTGCACCGATCATGTGTCTTTTCTTGGGTATGTTGTTACTTCGCGGGGCATTGAGGTGGACGAGGCAAAGATTGTTGCCATCACGAGCTGGCCACTTCCGACTACGGTCACACAGGTTCGGAGTTTTCTTGGTCTCGCAGGTTTCTACCGGCATTTCATGTGGGATTTCAGCACCATTGCGGCACCTCTCCATGAGTTGACAGCATGGAGTGCCGTTTCGATGGGGACCAACACAACAACAAGCTTTTGATGTTCTCAAGTCGAAGCTCACACAAGCACCATTGCTACAACTTCCTGATTTTGAGAAGACCTTTGAGCTTGAATGTGACGCGAGCGGCATTGGCATTGGAGGAGTGCTAATTCAAGGAGGTAAACCTGTTGCCTTCTTTAGTAAAAAATTGCATAGACCTTCGCTGAATTATTCTACATATGACAAAGAACTTTATGCTTTAGTGCGTGTCTTGCAAACTTGGCAACATTACCTATGGTCTAAAGAATTTGTCATACATTCAGATCATGAGTCTTTGAAGTATCTTAAAGGACAAGCTAATCTGAACAAACGTCATGCTAAATGGATTGAGTTCATAGAATCACTTCCTTACATCATTAAACATAAGAAAGGGAAAGACAATGTGATTGCCGATGCTTTATCTAGACGTTATACCATGCTGTCCCAACTTTCTCATAAAATCTTTGGTTTGGAAACCATAAAGAGGTTATATGCTACTGATTTGGACTTCAAAGATGCCTTTGAAAATTGTAGAGAGGGAAGAACGTGGCAAAAATTCCTGCTGCGTGAAGGCCTTCTCTACCGTGCTAACAAGATGTGTGTTCCAGCTAGCTCCGTTCGTCTTTTGTTGTTGCAGGAAGCGCATGGAGGTGGTTTGATGGGACATTTTGGTGTTAAAAAGACAGAGGATGTGCTGGCCGCTCACTTCTTTTGGCCACGAATGAGGCGTGATGTGGAGCGCTACGTTTCACGTTGCACGACATGCAACAAAGCTAAGTCTTGACTTAACCCACATGGTCTTTATATGCCTTTTCCGGTTCCTAGTGCACCTTGGGAGGATATTTCTATTGACTTTGTTTTAGGATTGCCTAGAACAAAGAGGGGGAGGGATAGTGTCTTTGTGGTTGTTGATCGTTTCTCTAAAATGGCTCATTTTATACCCTGCCACAAGACCGATAATGCTTCACATTTTGTTGATTTGTTCTTTAATGAGGTTGTGCGTTTGCATGGTGTTCTCAATACTATTATTTCTGATAGGGATGCTAAGTTTTTGAGTCACTTTTGGAGAACTTTATGGTATAAATTAGGAACAAAGTTGCTGTTTTCTACTACTTGTCATCCACAAAATGATGGGCAAACGGAGGTAGTTAATTGTACCTTATCTACTATGTTGCGGGCTGTTTTGAAAGACAATTTGAGGTTGTGGGAGGAGTGTTTGCCACATATTGAGTTTGCTTATAATAGGTCTATTCACTCCACAACCAAGTTAAGTCCGTTTATGGTAGTCTATGGTTTTAATCCTCGTGCTCCAATTGATTTGCTACCTTTACCACATACTGAAATTGTGAACTTAGATGCTACACAACGTTCTGAATTTATTCTTAAGTTGCATGAAACTACTAAGTTACAAATTGAAAAAATGAATGAAAAGTATCGCATTGCTGCTAGTAAAGGTAGGAAGGAGGTAAAATTAGAACCCGGTGATTTGGTGTGGGTTCATTTGAGAAAAGATAGGTTCCCGGATTTGAGAAAGTCCAAACTCATGCCACGTGCTGCTGGACTTTTTAAGGTTCTTGAGAAGATAAATAACAATGCATATAAACTTGAGTTGCCTCCCGAGTTTGGGGTTAGTCCCACATTTAACATTTCAGATTTGAAGCCATACTTGGGTGAGGAAGATGAGCTTGAGTCGAGGATGACTCCAATTCAAGAGGGGGAGGATGATGAGGACATCTCTCATTTGCATACAATGCAAGGACCGATCACTAAGCATGACAATTGGATCTCTAGGTACGTTCTAACCTTGTCAATTGTTTTTCAGAACTTACGCTTGTTTCCATGCATGTTTTATTGATTAGGAACAATGGAGAGGACCAGCAAGGGCTGGGAGGAGTACAAGGAGTCAAGGAGGAGGAGATAGGACGTGCACACCAAGGAGGAGCCCAAATACAACTCGACTTCGACTCCACCTCGGGTTCCAGGAGCTGCCTTCACCAAAACTGACGTCCCGGACACATACGGAGTCGGATTTGGACGTTCTATATATGATTGGAACTGTGATTTCATAAAGCTTCCAATGGAACCAGCCCCACCTCAAAATTCCTTCTAAGTTGACGGGAATCAGCGAAACAAGTGGGCGTCCAGAATCTGTCCGGTGCTGCGCCACCGCCTTTTGGGCTGCTGGCCCGTGTATTGTGTGGAAGCCCATTAGGGTTGCGTCCAGGGGTCTTGCACGCCCCTAAACTCCTTTTTATACAGCAGCCATCACCACATTAGGGGCGGGTTTTGCTTAGTTACAATCTGTCATTGAACAGTGTCGCCGATCATCGGTTGTGAGACCCCAAATTCGTGATCAATTCAGTTTTGATTGCAACTTCTCTGTTCTTGCTTGTGTTCTTGATTGCGCTTGCAGGGATAAGCCTTCGTGGCGAGGTCATTCGTGTGACACGGGTGATAACCAACGGAGCAGTGGTGTAGTGATTGCGGGGTTTCGTTCGTTCGGAGCCTTGGATCATCAACGTCGAGATCTCCACCCAATCAAGTTTACCCTACCTCTCGGAAGATCGGGACTCATCCTCCTATCATCTACGTTCTTGAGTCCAAACGAAATCCTCACATAACAGTAGGATCCGAAGGGAGTGATGAACGCGATCGCTAGCTGCTCCTCCTCGCTGAGGGCGATCTGGTGGTAGCCAGAGTATGTGTCAAGAAAGCTCAGAGATTCACTCCCTGAGGTCAGATCGGTCACTCAATCGATCCTAGGTAGCGGGAAAGAATCGTTGGGACATACCTTGTTGAGCCCTTTGTATTCCGTGCACATCCTCGATTTCTCGGTCTTCTTCCTCACGAGGACGGGATTGGCCAGCCACTCGGGGTGCTGCACCTCCTTGATGAAGCCGATTGCCAAGAGTTTGGCAATTTCCTCACTGATGGCTTGACGCTTTTCCTTATCGAAGCATCGGATCTTCTGTTTCATGGACTTGAAGCCCGATCTAATGTTGAGTGTATGCTCGACGACTTCCCTCGAGATGCCTGGCATGTCGGCAGGTTGCCAGGCGAAAATGTCTCCGGAAGTTGACGAGCGCGCTTTCCTATTTGGCGCTGAGGGCGGTGCCGATCCGCATGGTCTTGGCCGTGTCCTCCGGGTCGACTCGGATGACCTTCGTGTCCTCTGCGGGCTTGAAGGATCCTAAGGATAAAGCTCGATTAGAGTTAGGCCGGTCGTTCCCGATCGCTTGTGCCAGCTCCGAGATCTCGGCCACCGCCATGGTCGCGGTCGCCTATTCGCGACTGCATTGCTCGCACAAGAGAGCTTGCCTGAACTTGGCACCTATGGTAATGATGCCATGTGGGCCTGGTATCTTCATCTTGAGGTAAGTGTAGTTGGGGACGGCCATAAACTTCGCGTAGTAGGGTCGCCCCAAGATGGCGTGGTAGGCGCCATTAAGGTCCGCTATCTCAAACGTGAGCGTCTCGGTGCGGAAGTTGGTTGCATCCCCGAACGTGACAGGGAGGTCGATCTGCCCTAGGGGAGTCATTTGCTTTCCCGGGACAACCCCGTAGAAAGGCGCCCGGGTCGGCCGCATATCAGATCGGGCAATCCCCATGGCGTCGAGTGCCCCGACATATAAGATGTTGAGACCGCTCCCCCCATCCATGAGTTCCTTCGTCAGGCACTTTGTCTCAACGATCGGATCTACGACCAGGGGAAAGCACCCCCGTTGTGGTACGTGGTTTGGGTGATCTGATCCGCCGAAGGTGACGACGATCTCGGACCACTGCAGGTAGGCCGAGATGGTGGGCTCGACAGTGTTGACCTCGTGAGCTGTCAGCTTCTGCTTTCGACAGTTCTCCTTGGCACGGGTCCCTCTGAAATCATGAGGTAGTCAGTCGGTCCGGGGTAGGTCACCCCCTTCCGCTACTACAGAGGCTGTTTACGCAAACCTTCTTCCTTTGCCACTTGGGGAAACCACCTCTTTTCCTAGAAATCGCTTTAGGAGGATGCAATCTTTGAGGGCGTGTTTGGCGGAGAGAGCGTGATTACTACACGACCTCTCCATCTCCAATAGACTCTCGAAGTGATCAATCTACGCGCGGGCCATCCTTCGACCTTCGTGCCGTTCAACCTTCGCAATCGAGTCCGAGTCCTCCTCGGCCCGCCCTCGCCGTTCGCCGACACTGACCCTCCTCCGTCCCTTAATCCCTTGGTGGAGCGTCGCGGTTTCCCTCGGGTCAGGGACCTTCGGCGACGCCTAGTCGTCCGATGCCCCAGCCACCTCCTCTTTCACGGTGCGAACAGGGGCGACGTCGGTCAGGTCCTCGAAGGTTTTTGGTTTTTTGCACTCGAACTCGTGCATCAGGGACCTACAGACTTTCAGGGCGACGGAACGCCGGAGCTAGGGCTCCGATCCTCATTGTCGTTGTAGCATCATCCTCGGCGTGGCTGTCGCTAGCGCTCGGGACATGGTTCTGCAGCCCCTCTTCAGCCCCTCTACGCGCCCCGAGGGCCCTACCTAGGTCTGGCAGCTGTGCGCAATTGAGTACCGAGCCACGCGAAGGGGTGAAGAAGGCAGGTCTTTCTGTTTTCCCCGGGAGCGAGCTTGCGGTGCCTCTGTGGTGTTTCTGTCGTGCTCGCAAGTGCCGTCACGGGTGGATACCCCCTGTCGTCGAGCGGGTGATCCTCCGACAGCTTGCGCTGTAGCCTTCCCCAGTAGGGAGCAGAGGCTCTGATATGTCCGTCGTGCCCCCGGCTCGTCAGGTTCCGGAAGGCTGTGTACCATGGCGGTCGCGGCTGCCATGCTCCATCTTAGTCGTTTGAAATGGGAGGGGCTGCACGCATCAGTGGTGACGTCCCTCCCGCCTTGGTGGCCGCGCACTCGCGTGCTGCCTTCGCGGACGCGGTGGTTGCTTGGCGTCCTGTACACCACCTAGTTTGCGTCTGGCCACACCCCTTCCATCCCGAGTATGTCGCGGCGCGTTTCGAACTGTTCAGTCCGTTCCAATGCGACCGTCGGTTCCCCGCTGCGGCTTGGGCGTAAAACCTCTCATTGCGTTGGGGCTGGCGAAGGTGTGGTGTGGCCGTGGGGAGGAACCAGAGAGTTGTAGTCGATTTCCGTGACACGACGTTCACGGAGGGAACAACGATCCTCTACGGACTCGGTGTCGGTGTTGTAGTCACAGTCGGTCGTGTCCTCTATGAGGGGGAGAAGGGACGCTGACGCCTCGTCGATCATGCCCACGAAGTTTCCTTCGGGGGCGCGGTTGGCGATGTCGACGGTCGCTCCGTCCATCACCTATAGGATGCCGCCACAGTTAGCGACATACTATAGGCTTCCGAAACAGAAGGTCTGGCAGGGCGTGAAGATGTCGTCGGACTCTAGCCTGTTGTCTGGGGCGATGAAAAACTCGAGGCTGCCAAAATGGAGCTTCTCGTCGGCGCGGAAGCTTGAGCTCACGAAAGCCATCACAGAAGAAAAAGCTACAACGCGAAGCTGCCCTCTACGTGGCGCGCTAACTGTAGGTGTTTCTATAACCGGCTAGTGATTGAATGCTTTGCATTTTATGTATGGATGGCTAGCTAACAAAGACAAAGATTTATACTGGTTTGGACAATGTGTCCTACATCTAGTTTGGGGTATTCATCGGCCTTGTATTAGTTGAGGGGTCCGAGGAACCGTGGTTACAAGCGAGGTTGTCCCGTGTGCGAGAACGAAGAGAAAGCCTCAGTGTCGAGCATGTGTGTGAGCTGCGCTCGCCGTGCGAGCAGAGGTTTCAGGCCTCCCCCTTTATAGCCCCGACGCCTATACCTACCCGCCGGCTACTCATAAATAGGGTGGGAGTTTATATGGTGTGTCAGCGCCTAAGGTGGCCCAAAGCGGTATAGGAGCGATGAGTACACATGCTCTCATCTAGTCTACGGTCTACTTTCCGTCCATGTACACCCACGCCGAGCAGGACGGGTTTTGATGATGGCCCGGTGTCATGCCTATTTCTTCACGCGTGGCCTCCCACTCCATCTTAAATCCCTTCTGTTGTTCCACCACGTCGGCATTTAAGTCCTGTGCCTGCTCCCGGTCTGGGCTCTAGCCCGAATCACTTCCCTCCCCCAGTCTTGTTGTCCGGGCTTGAAGGTCGGTCGCCGCTCCCGTCCCCAGGGTCGGTCTTCGATGGCGTCACCCCGAGTTCGCGCTCCTGGTCGTGGCTCGTGGGGCCACGTATCTTCGTATGGTTGGTCGATCGACTGCTTCTCGGGTACTCGGGGTATGTTACCCCGTCAAGAGGAGATAGATTGATTATGATAGATGAATTATAGTGCATCATGCCTTTCGGTTGATATATATTAAGTGTAGTAGACTTGGGGCCAAGATGACTCCTTAATACATACAATAATTTACAATACTAATATCCAGGTATCAATTATACTCTAATAGAGATATGACAATCTACCATAAAAATATCTATCCTACAAATATACTCTAACATCCCCGTACAGTCAAACGAGAGCACCATAGATGGTGAAACTAGAGAAGGAGGAAAGGTAGAATTCGACAACTGACATCCTCTAAAGTTGTAGTGTCATAATGGTATGGATGTTGTGGCTGAAATTAAAACCGATGAGTAGCATATGCAGATGATAACACTTCGTGACGACGTTGAGATATCCGAGAGTGAAGTCGAGTAGCCATGGTCTAAGAAGTTGTGCTTAAGGTTGTCGTGGTCGATGATGCTGTAGTTGAGATTGTCGAAATAGAGGAAGCCGCACATGAAGCGCGGGCATAGAGGTGCCAAGTAGCGCATATGTAGTGATGCATCTTGGATGAAAACGACGATAAAATTGAGGTAGGTGAAAGAGAACTCAGATCGTAACAAAGACCATATACTCAAACAATCTTCGCTGCAGCGCTTGGTACTCGGACCTCGGCTCGAGGCATTTTCTCTACCCCTTCTTACCCTGAAAAAGCTGACTCTGTCTGGAATTAGATTGGATAGGCTGATGGGAAATTTAGGAGCAAGATAATAAGGTCAGGGTTCATTATTTTTGGATCGCGGGGTGTGGTGTAGAAGAGGAATCAACGAGAAATCGAGAACTCTCTTTCGGAGAGCATATGGAATTGCTTCACTGGCTTGCTTGAAGAGCTTTCTTTACTGCTTAATAAGAGAGTAAGCTATGTCTCGGTGAATCCGTTCCCGGGCCTTGTACACACCGCCCGTCACACTATAGGAGCTGGCCAGGTTTGAAGTCATTACCCTTAACCGTAAGGAGGACACTAGTAAAAACTCTTTATCCTAGAAATCATATAGAGCTATAAACTCCTTCTTACTAGGTGGAACTTTATTAATAGTCTGAACCTCCCAGTTTGTGGCTGTAGGAACTTGTTTACACCAGCCCAGAATTCATGTCCTCCATTAGTGCGAAAAAGAATGAATCCCTTGAGTCCGGCCCCCCCGGGTGTCTTACGTGTAAAGGATCCTGTATCCATGATTCAAAATTTCCTTGCCAAGCTACATGAAACAGATTTCCGGACATCCATAGAAAGATTATTGCTAACTGCCCAACGTGGTATTTTTCTACCCTTTGATAGATAGCAAGCAGCTCCTATAACTTGATCGACAGAGTCATCCATGCATGAGGACAGTGATAAAAATGTAATAGCATGCTACAATGGACGATCGCATCTCTTATAGGGTGTGTCTCTAGTCTGTGGCTACCATGGGTGGGGCGCTGCAACCCGAGGAGGCGATGCAACACCGCCTCGATCTCAAGGAAGAAAGTTGAGGCTCAGAGATGCTTTTATGTTATTACTTCCGAAGACCCGTCATTTGCAATTTTCCAAGTTCCAATTGCACTGTAGGTGGGGAGCACTCTCAAATTTGGAGCATTTTCACTGGTCAGGAAAACATCATGTTGTATGATAATGTTGCGGAGTCCCAACATTTACATTGCTGTGGAAAGAATCTCTCCACTCGTGCCTAAATGTTCTAGGTTCGAATCAACCTACCGGCAAAATAAGTAAAGGGATGGCATTTCAGTTTCAGGAGTCCATATTCCAAACTCCGCTACCCAATTAAGAATAGATATTGTAAGCCATTCATATAATGTTGGTAATACCAAATAAATGGCCAAACAAGATTGGAGACCACAAGGAACCAAAAAACTGGCATAGTAGATTAGTCACCTGAAAAACACAAAAACAAGAAGAAAAAACTGTATCATCATGTAGCTTTTGATCAAAAAAAGATACATCAAAATCAATGTTTTTTCCTTCCATACAGTTAGAACTTGGGAGGAGGGGAGGGAATGGAAAAGAAAAGGTTGGTTTCAATTACACAATCTGCTCATTCCAGCAGGGTAAAAACACAATCCAAGTTCAGTGTACATATTTACAATTAGGAAGCACACAAGCACCTAACATAAACCCAGGATCCATTTAAGATAATTAACATAACCATTTTCTCATAGCACTAAATCCTGTCGGAAAGAATATGGTTCTCCTAATGGATTTCTAGTCAAGTACTAAGTGTACCTTTCATCCTGAATCTGGAGTAGATCGATCATTCATTGCATCATGCATCGTGACATCTTCGTTGATGTTTATTGCATCCCTTTGTGATTCCCTACCAGGATTTCTTTCATAAGCAATTATCTCATTATACGCCTTTTGTAAAATATCTTTTGCTGCTTTGTAGACCGTCTCAGATCCAGATCCTTTCTCAGCACATCTCATGGCATCAGAGCATAGGACATTGTAACAGTTCACAATGGACTGAGAAGCATCCTCATAATGGTTATTGTTGTTATCTTGTAACGAATCATCATCATCAGCATCTCTGGCCTTCCTTGTCCAACGTTTCAAAAAGTAACCAGGTGGAAGTGTACGTGGATCGACGATTATGTATACTCCAAGAATATGACGGCATAGAATACCTGAGAACTCGAAGTACTTGCAACTACAGTTTGCCATATTGTTGGAAGCATTATAAGTCACGTAGAAAGTGTTGGACGGATCTTCATCTTTTGTGATGGTATATTTACTTATGCAGCCATCTTTAGTTTTCTGAATGATATACCCCAAAGACTCTGTAAATTCTTCCTGAAACTTACTGAAGACTGCTTTGGTATAGGTTCTTGCTGCCTGTTTCTCTATTAATGACGCGGTTTTTGTACTTGCCTTGTTTAAGTAACCATCCATATCTGCTTGTGCTTCGTTCTCATACCGGCTCGCCATGCTCAAATCAAACTGAGTAAGAAAAACTTCAAGTGTTGTTTTTGTGTTGAAATACTTCTTGTAGAAATCATTCATGGTTTCTAATTTCAGTGTGGGGAATATGTCTGCAAAGAATGTATCTGTCAGGTACAATGGGACCCATTTCTGGCGGATATTGTAGGTTGCTTGAAGCCATGAATTCTTTCTCAAGTCATATTTATCAATGATTGACATCCAAGTTGTCTCAAACGTAGAGATGGTTTGAGACTCGAGTACACAACTTTCAAGCTCATCCCTGAGGTTAGGATGCTCTGTGTACACATGAGATAGTTTCTGCTTGGTTCTACTTAAAATATTCCACTTGCATAGTCGATGACATGAATTTGGAAAAACCTTTCCAACTGCAGCCTTTATAGCCCTGTTTTGGTCAGTAACCAATGAACATGGTGGCTTTCTGTCCATTGCTGTTAGCCATGTTTCAAATAGCCAAACAAATGAGAACTCAGTCTCTTCCATAAGCAATGCACATCCAAAAAGAACGGGCTGCAGATGATGGTTGACCCCTGAGAAAGTAACAAAGGGCATCATATACTTGTTCTTCTTGTACGTCGTGTCGAATGTGACAGCATCGCCAAAATACCTATAAGCTTGTTTGGCCCTAGCATCAGCCCAGAAAACGTTTACCACACAGCCTTTCTTGTCAACCTGTATGGCATGGAAGAAAACAGGGTCGTTGGCTTGCATCTTCTTGAGATAATCAAGGAGGCCCTGCGTGTCTCCTCCTTCCCCGAGGACATTCTGCCTAAGAAATGCCATCTCATCAGGGCCCACCATAGTAACCTTCTCGTACGAACCAATCAAACCTCTTGCACGAAGATACCCAACTTTGCTACAAGTGCCAAGCTCATGGTTGTGAGTCTTCTCAAGCTTGGATACAACCCAGTGGTCAGACTCCCTGACCACCTCCATCATAGCATTGCAACCATCCCGCATAGACAACCTCTCACGCTTCCTTGCGGCCTCATCTGACGATGGCTGCTTCTTCTTGTACATCCCTTCCCTGGAGCAAACAAACCTCTTCATGACAAGAACCTCCTCTGTACCCTTGGAGCGCCGAGACCTGCCAACACGGAACGGGAAGCCAAGTCGCCTAGCATACTCATTGTAGAAATCCTTCGCGGCATCCTCAGATTCAAAAGTCATACCAAGCACCGGTTCGTTTGGGTCCTCAGCTGGAGCAAAATCTTTTATGACATCCGTCTCTCCTGCACCTCCAACAGAAAAATTCGGTGCCTCTTCCACCACAGATTCTCCAAGAACTAGACTATCATTCTGGCTTGATCGGGCGTTAGTGTCCAGGGACATGAGGCAATCAACATAGTCAGCAATCAACTCATCAGCTTCACTCCTTGCAACCTCCATCAAAACCAGTGTGTCTGGGAAATTAAGATCTAGTACAAGCGTCCAATTTCACAGTCCACTGCTGCTAGAAATAGAAAAAAATGATTATTTGGCACTGAAAGATCGCAATCTTTGGGATATACCACTAAAAGAACTTGGGTTTGGAAAATACCACTGAAGGTTTTAACCATTCCAGAATTTAGCATTCTGTTACATGCCAATGCCCTTTCCTCTGATTTTTAGTATGACCAAAGTACTCCTCGTTCAACTGAAAAAGGCATGGAATAAACAAAAAACTTGTGGCATCACTTAAAATAATAGATGATTACTAGTTACTCCCTTCATTCCCAAATTCATGTTCACAGGACAAGAAACCTAGTTTGAAATTGAACTAAAATTGTCCTCCTAACAACAACAATTTAAGAACAGAGGGAGTATATGCTCAAAGGGCAGTAAATCCATATGAGGCTGGACAGAAAGTTTCCCATGCAGCCATGACACAAGTCCACAGTTGCAAAAGAATTCCTTGCTATGAGTCACAAAAAAAATTGAAAACTGGGTGTGAATCATGCTATCATATACCCACTCACAAAATTTGAGCTGAATCAGTTGTACAAGGCGAAATAGAAAAGAAAATTTTTGTATGTGCTTTTTGTATTACTGAGAAGGGCGGACCTGGCGCAGTGGTAATGTGTCTCCACTTGTGTCCTGATGTTTTGGGTTCGAACCAGCCTCTCTGCAAAAGCAGGGGTAAGACTGTCTAGAAATAACCCTTCCCCCAGATCCCACATGTGTGGGAGCCTTCGGCACTGGGTACACCCTTTTTGTATTATTGGAATTTCCCATTCTTGGTTCTCACTGTACAAGTTGTTGATCAATCTCAAACCTTTTGAGTGGGCACACTGCGTTCTCGTATTGTTTTAAATTGTTTTCTCTATGACAATTAGCCTGGACATTTGCGCAACCGTGACACTAATGAGCCTGTGTTACGACTGCGTAGGAAAATTTCTCGAGATTAGGAAACGTTTGCAGCACATGCACATGACAATGTTTACTCCGGGCATCAAAATAGATACTGTGCTCAAAATACCATCCGCCGTTACGAGGTTTACATCCAGCGGCAAATAGGAATATTATTGTCTAGCTTATGAGTGGAACGAACTAACAGTAATCTCTATTCCACCAGAATTTTTCGGATCAATTTTAAATGTGTCAATTTTCCTCCCCTGCACAACCACATGCCTTAGAACATACCATGACCGAATATCAAGATTTAGTGGGGGATAGGGTAACCTTCCGGGGTTCAGAGATGGGGCGGACGGGGAATACTTACCTCCCCTGGCGGCAGCACCCAGACCCGCGTCCTGCAGCTCACGAGGAGTGAGAGAGAGATATGGAGGAGGAGGCAGCGGCGACCGTGGCGACGGCGCTGGCGGCGTAGGCACGAGAGCTGCAGGATGCGGCGGCAGCAGCGCTGCTGAGGTGGACGCGACGGAGGAGGCGCCGCGACGCCGTGGTGGTCCTAAAGGAGGAGCTCCGGGGGCTCCTATCTCCGCGCCGACCGCCGACCTGCCCCTATCTCGCCCCCACTTCCACTCCCAGCAGCAACGACCGGCAAGCACCGTTCCGCCCATCCTTAGCGCAGAAACTCCATTTCAGTGTTAACACTTACTCGTCACTGGCTAATTACTGCAGCAAATTTGACCGTCCGTATTCTTTTTTTTAAAAGTTTATAGGTACTTAAACTTCTAGCACATCCTCCGGATCTTGTTACCGTGGTGCAAAATTAGTTAAAAGTAGCAAATACGATTACTATGTCGTCGATGTCATCCATGTTCTTAGATAATCTCAAGCGGCGGTTCATGTATTGGATTACATCGGAAGAACTGAGTTCTTGAAATCTCACACATGGAGCGTAAAATTCTTGAAATCTCTCGATCTAGGTACGAGCCATTCCTTCTCCCAATTTTGACCATAGCGGATATTGAAAAACATATTCTTGTATTGGGTTACGCTAGGAAAACGACATACCCTTTTATCTGATCGGCCAAATTTCCATATGCGTGTCCAGACCTGTATAGAATTGGCCAAATAATTTGTTAATAAGCTGGCTGATATCCAGGAGACAATATTTTGTGCTAGTAAAGCAGCTCAGTTCTCACCTTATTGGATACTCAGACATCCATTGGATCATTTCGTGCTCCGGTATGCTCGGTGATCTAAGATTGATCCTCTCGAGTGTCAGTCTAAGAAAAATATGCATTGGGTGTAAATTTTAACTAGCTGAGAACAAGGATCGAGATTAAAGGGACTGTCACGTCCCTTGACAGCCGACTCTCCGGAGACAGGGTGCGAGCACGCGACAAGTCTGCCGAGGACGCGGAGGCGACGGCGATGGGAGTAAGACGCACGAACGCTCTTCGATGTCCCCCTCGATACACACATCCGGTATTAACCTGTTAGACAGGCCAGGCCAGGCCACACCGGCCCATACACCCGTCATGACATCTCCCGCCTCGCTGAAATGTGATTGCCTTCAAGCAACCATCTCTTGTTTGATGTGAGACGACTCTCCACTTCTGAAAGTATGTAGTACTGATTGGCTTTGAACTCTTTCAGACAATCCCATCATATGATCCAATGTCACAATGCTCGGTAATATCATATCTAGACCAAAAACTTTGAGCCTTACAATTATCAAGGCAGTGTTTAACATCTTTCCCAAAATTACCAAACGCAGAAGTTGCTTAAACACTTCAGTGTGGGGGCCCCGCACATCCCATAGGTCTGCACAAAGATTGTTCAGTGGATGAGTCAAGAACCGGAGCAGTATTGTGATCCGCGCCTATCAATAGAGGGTCCTAAATGTACAATGACTCAGAGAAGAATGAAAGGCATGATAAAACCAAAATTCAGCAAAGTGCAACCAGTTCCTCCACTCGAGAGAAGCGGAGGAAATAGTAACCACCATTGGATTCATCTTCATTTTGACGTTATGTCTCTGCCAATAAAAGAAAACCATGATTCTTTGGCAAATTGCAGGAATCCCAAGCTGACCACCGACCAAATATTCTCTACTCAGAATAGTAGCTCCTGTTGTTGCAGTGACCTCAAACATCTCCCTGAAGATCTCCTGAATAGAGATATCGACAGCCCCTCCTCCCTGCTCAAAAACCGCTACCAACTTTATCCCTGACCATTCAGATATGACTCTCCTAGTTCCAGATTTCACCTCTAGTATTATAACCTGTGTGCCCTCATAATCCTACGGCAAAAACTTGTCAGTGATTTCAGAATCCTTCATCTCTATTTCTGCACCAGACAGGGCATTCATTTTGCCTTCCTTCTCCAACCTCCCTAAAGCTTGTTCAACATTCAGAGCTTCCCACTTTCCCTCTCTAATCACTGTGAAAGTACCTGCACACATGGCATCACATCTTTGTATGTCATTTAATCCACATTCAGACCCCCTCGCTTTAGGCACAGCTACACAGACTAGAAAATGAAGCTGCTCACAGGCACTGGACTCCACTTCAGGCTGTCCGCAGCGGACGCCTGTATCGGCTCCGCTCCTGCAAATGTGCAGGCCTCCCCAGCAAACGCAGTCCGCAGCGGGTGGTTCTCAGCAGACTGCAAAACAGCGGTGCATACAGTGCACCTCCAAGTCAAGCGCGCTGCTGTAGCAGCTGGAAGAAGAGAGAGAGAGTGAGGAAAAGGAAAGAGAGAATGAAGAAAAGAAAGAAAAAATAGAAAAGTGGAAAAAAGAAAGGAAAAAAAAGAAAGGAGAAAAAGGGAGAAAAGAACGAAAAAAATAAGAAGAGGGGGAAAAGAAAGAGAAAAGGAAAAAAGAAGAAAATAGATGAAAAAGGAAATGAAAATTAAGTTTGGTAATTTTATATATGTTTTAAATATAATATTATGAACAAAAATAGTTATAGAAAATAATATAAAATATAATATACTTGTATTATGTAATATAAAATAGGTGATAGTTAATATAGAGGTCTGATTTAGAGGTGAACGAGTGCAGAGAATTTAACTGTAAAGTGAGGAATCTTTTAGAGGTGACTGTAAAAGGCTAAAAATATTCTTTTAGAGGTCTAATATAGAGGTGCACGAGTGCGATCAGTCTCACCACCACCCAATTTAACAGCATCAGAAGGTGAACCAAAACTCTGATAGATCTTCCCATATTCTGATTGCTCACCACAAACTTCCTCCTCTTCTTCTTCAATATCCCAAATAGGAAGCAATTCTTCTTTCCTCTGAAAGTTTTATATTGATCCCAGCAGTCACATGGACGCTCTCAAGTTTCTCAGTAATCTCTTCCTTTTCCTCCTTTGTGTGGGGACCACCCCGTGGTTCACCCACTCCAGGATCGCATCGGGTGGTGCCGTGCGATGCGGCACTCAACAGCACACACGAAACGATTAAAGAACAACATACAAACTTTTATTTGATACAAAACAGCGGAAGTCTTTTGACAAAACTTATTTATATAGCGGAAGTAATTTACATAAGTAGCCTCTCATCCTAACTATGCAAAAGTGCAGCCGTCCAGCCCGGAGACGCTACACACTAGCAGCAAGGAACCGTAGAATCACGGCGGCATGCAGGGCTCTAGCTCGGCCGTGTACCCCGACGGGGGCATCGCCTCGTCATCGGACCCCTCCTCATAGCTCTCACCTGCATACAACTCAAATATTACAACCATGAGCACGATGGCTCAGCAAGGCTTAACCGACTAGCCTAGGCATGGAACTCTACATGTAGGGATGTGTAAAATAGGAGAATGGACTTTGCAACAAAGACACACCTATAAGTTGATCCTTACTTTCAGTTTTATAGCAGCAAATTCATGTGCCTTGGGCAGCCCTCACATCGGAAGTCCACAATCAAACAAGAAACACTTTCCTCCGATATGGTGATGCCCAAAGCGGAAAGTAAACTTAGTTAGCTCTACATCTACAGCAGACATGGTTTACGAAACATTACTCTATCATCACAGCATATTATCATTCAACTGGCTTACTTCACTTCTTACTACGTCACGAAATAGTGAACAAGCGGTACTCAAATAACCGCGAGGGACGGTGATTGCAATCAGAAGACACCCAGACAACACGTTGCATACACCCACTTTTAGAAGCGTGATTCCACACCCCTTCCTACTCTGTTGTATGCAACAACCTTTCAAAGGCAACCCAAATACCGAACCGGTCCATCCGTAACGGGCAGGAGGTCCCCGCGTGGAGCGTGACTGTGCCCACCGACAGATTTACACCTTGCTACCCTCAACCTACTCCTATTTACGGTTGGGTAAGCCTCGGCACCTAGGTTAACCATTTACATCGGTTTCCTGCTTATGTCAGTATGCCATCCGGTACTGTTTGATACATGTTCAGCAGGCCCGCACATGACTCGGTCCTCAATCGACACCAACAGGGCTACCCACGTGAGACCTCCGTTCACTGCTTCCTATCCCCCCCTGCTGGGTCTCATTTTCACCTCTTAAGCCATTTTCTATTCTAACCAAACCGTGTGATAAACCTTACCTCGCGAGTAGATTCCAACTACTCGACTTCTACCGAGGTCCTAAACATATTAGCGGGGCCTTGTCTACTCGTCGGCTCTGTAATCTACCCAACCCTTCATAGGATTTGAAAGGTTATGCAATTGGGGTTTCAATCACCTTAACTCTAATGCAAACATTCACCCTTGACATAAGTGATACAAATAAAGAATTTCATAAAAGGTACTTAAGTGCAAACCGGGGCTTGCCTGGTTGCGAGTCAAACATGAAGTTAGCTTCAGGTAGAAGGACGTCCAAGGGCTCCGGTGCGTCTTCAACTTCGGTCACTATTATGAAATGTAATAAAATACATGTGTAAGTATTAAGGATTTATGAGAATTGGACTTCTATTCATAGCTATTGCTATTTAGAATCCTTAATTGGCTTTGGGATTTTTACAGTGGATACTAGACCCTCTAAGGATGATCTGAGCAAAATTTGGAGAAATGTCATTGCACAATGTTGTCTTTAAAATTTCTACAAGTACAATGCTTCTCTGAATTTTGAGCCCAATTCAGGAGCTTTGACATAGCTAACAGTGGAATATCTGATTGGGTAAGTCTCCATGGTTCTAACAAAACTTGTTTCACCATTTTTAGAGCTACCAACAGAGAGATATGAATTTTTGAAGTTGGGCAGGAGTTCTGAAAAGTTTCTCTTTAAATTTGAATTTCCAAATAAAGGCTTAACTTTGGGAGGCAATTTAACCTACCAAATGAACTCCAATGAAGCTCAAATTTTTACTGGAGATCAGTAATATCATAAGGAACCTCCTAGCAAAATCTGAAGAATCTCCATAACAGGGATCTTCTGAAATTAATTCCCAAAGACTTAACTTTGATGAATTTTGGAGCAATTTCCAGAAATCACCAGATCAATTTCTTTGCATTTCTGCAAAGTACTGAATGAGAGGAATCCAACAAAATTTGTTTTACAAATTTTGGACATTCCTACTGAAAGTTATGGCCCTTTGAATCTTGTACTAAATTTGAAAATTGAAGAAATGTTTAAACTCTGGCTGTGGACCCCACCCGCGACGTTATCCACTTAGATGACGGCAACACCGAGGCCACGGGGTTATTCCCATGCAGCCGCACCGGATCCGGTGCCACAGGCCGATCCCCACGCGTACACAGAGGCTGAACGGTGGGACCCGACCCCCCTTCGTCTTCTCGCGCTGCCCGCGCCTCCCGCGGCGGCGCACGCCGGCGAGGCTCGCCGGGACGGGATTCCCGTGGTCCGAGCTTCCCCAAACTCGCCGCCTGTGAGTTCTACACCGCGCTGAACATGATGGTGGGGTCGGGAGCCGATGACAACGGCCGGAACGGTGCTTGCACCGGCGACCATGTGGGATCTTACTTCGTCGACCTCGTACTCCCTCGACAGCAGGTCTTTCGGGCTAGGGTTTGCTCCAAAAGCACCAGTGTCACATGGACAACATCGACCCATAGCCCGCTCTCCATGAAAACCACCGGAGAGGAGACCTCACCGGCGACCCGAGCCCGCAAAACGCCGGCGACGACAAAAACTCGAAGAACTCCTTCAGTCCTTGATGGTTTCTGGCGCCGTTTGAGCAAGAAGAATCTCAGGGATCTAGAAAAGCTTCTCCTAGACCAGAATGAGCTCTAGCTATCGCAGCACGACAAATTTGATCATAAACCGAGAGGTGTTGCTATGAACTAGGGTTTGGTAAAACCCAAAATTCTCACTACCCGATTGATCAATTGTCCTGAGGCTTTCGGTAACACGATCTACAGACAACAACGCACCTTTCTTGTGCAGGGAAGGGGCGGTGAAACTGGCCGTAGCATGCTGCCCACGGTGAACCGAACGTGGTTCCGCCGAGCACCTCCGAACACCGGCGCGAATCCTTGGTTTGCGCGTAGCACGAGCTAGGAAGCTTAGGGGGGGAACGGTGGAAGCTGGAGCACTCTCTTGCGCTTCTTTTTGTTGCTTGGAGCTCGATCATCCGAGCTTGGGCGAGCGTGGGCGAGGGCGAAACAGAAGCAGCACGGAGGCAGTTTCTCGCGGGAGAGAACGGAGGGAGCGGCGAGCAACCGAGAGAAGTGAAGACCGACTTCGTTGCTGCGACCATGTGGTAATGAAGCGGCTGGCAATTGAGGAAACCAGGAGGTGGTGCGGTGGAGTCCTCGGGAGCGGCTTTTGCTGGGCGCTGGCGATCTCTCGGTGATCGGCCGATGAAAACAGAGGCGGTAGGCTCTTGTTGTGAGGCTGACTACTAGGCCCCACCTCCCTCCCTTTTAATCCAATTTTCTCTGATATTTTACCCCAGCAACTCAACATTTAAGGCTATACTTTTACACCAAGTCATTGTTTGAAAAGTTGAATCCAAACTGTTTTGAATTCTGGTGTGAAGTTTGAATTGTATTTGACCATATGAATTTGAAATGGAGTATGAATTCTCCATTTTGTATTGCCCCAAAAACATAGCAAACCAGCTCCAAAGTTTCCAATTTTTGGCATGGCTGCTCATTCAAATGTGGAGAACACATTTGTGGAGCCAAATTTGCAAATTGAGGGAACTACAATTTGAAACTGAATTTGAAATTCAGATTAGAGGGCTTTTCCTTTTAATCCCAAACAAATATCAAAACTCCTCCAAATGAGCTGAAATTTGGAGGGTTGAATATTTAAAATATGAAGACCCAAGTTATGAATTTAGATCTCCATGTTTGGAAGTTTTTGGGGAGTCTAACCCTCACTTTGAACTTACACCATCATAATTCAAAGTTTTAATTCCCCTCATTTTTCCTAAGTGTACATGAGCTGAACTTTCTAACTCCAGCATGAACACTGAGTTCATGAGATACATGAAGTGTGCCGGGGCGTTGGTGAGACCGAAGGACATGACGAGGTATTCATACAACCCATATCTCGTCGAGAAGGCCGTCTTCGGAATATCTTCCGCTCGGATCCTGATTTGATGATATCCGGAGCGAAGATCCATCTTCGAAAATACACTCGCACCCACAAGTTGATCGAATAATATATCGATGCGGGGCAGTGGATATTTATTCTTGATGGTGACGGCGTTGAGAGCTCGGTAGTCCACACACAACCTCAAGGTTTCATCCTTTTTATTCACAAACATCGCCGAACATCCCCATGGCGAGGAACTCAGTCGAATGAAACCCTTCTTTATCAAATCATTGAGCTGCTCCTTCAGTTCAGCCAGCTCATTCGGAGCCATTTTGTACGGTCTCCGTGATATCGGCGTCGTCCTAGGTACAAGTTCAATCTTGAACTCGACTTCTCTTTCGGGTGGCATGCCCAGAAGATCATCCGGAAAGACATCCGGGTATTCACGGACCACACGAATGTCCTCAAGTTTTGTGGCTTCCGTGTTATATGTGGTTGGGGTTTCTTGAACCGAACGGTCAAGAATAAGAACATGTGGTTCATGGAGGGGAGAGTTTAAACGAACCACACGTGGAATGATGTCAAGAACAGCACCATGGCGATGTAGCCATGACATTCCTAAAATGACATCAAGTTTTTGACTCTCTAACATGATTAGAGACGTCGGGTATAGATTTCCACCCAACTGTAATGGTGCTCTATAGACCATTCTATCAGCTGTTATTTTCCCACCCGGAGAACATATCAAATATGAACTATTTGTGGGAATGATAGGCAGTTGATATTTAATAACATAAGACTGACTTATGAAATTATGGGTGGCACCAGAGTCAAAAAGTATGACTACAGGATGATCTAAATAGGAGAACGTACCCGCGAGGACGGGTTCGCCTTCCGGCACGTCTTCGATGGCTAAGTGGTGGACGTTGCCGGGTTTTGGTGCTAGTTTCTTGGGTTGATTGCGGGGCTGATTAGCACCCTGATACAGTGCTGCATCCCTGCCCTGTCGCAGCTCGGGGTAGTCCCTTGAAATATGCCTGACACGGCCACACGTGAAACACGTGTAAGGTGTCGGGGTCCCGCCGACTTGAGGACGGAATCCCGGTGCACGCTGTTGAAACTGAGGCGCACGCAGGACCATCCTTTGCTGCTGCTGTTGCTGTGGTGGATACGTCGGTCGGAAGCGCGGCGCATTATGTTGTCGACCGCGGAACTGAGGCGGCCGCGTCGGTGGCTGCCATCTCTGAACGGATGGTGAGTGATACACCACGCGGTATTTCTGTGGCGTCCCACTACTGCTGCTTGTCAGCGCGTTGCGTTTCCTCTTGTTAGAACCGCGTTCGCGCTGAGCATTTTCTTGTAGAATCGCGGACCTTCATTTTTGAATTCAGGCCCCGGAAGAACGCATTGCGCTTGTTGTCTTCCGTCCCCACAAATCCTGGTGCATACTGCGCTAGCTTGTTGAATAACCTGGAGTACTCATGAGCACTCCTCTCGTCCTGTTGTAGCGCCAGGAACTCCTGGAGCTTCATTTCCGTCACACCGGGAGGTATGTGATAGGCGCGGAACGCCTCCCGGAACTCCGTCCATGTGACGGCATGGCCAGCCGATAAGGAGGCGGTGTAGTTCGCCCACCAGGTATCGTCTTCTCCTTAAAGCTGTTGCGCTGCATACGACGCCTTCTGATGTTCGGTGCATCGTAGCAGCCCGAACTTCACCTCCAGAGTGCGGATAAAGCTGTCCGCCTCCAAAGGTTCTTCGGCCTCCGTGAAGACCGGTGGATGGGTCGCCATGAATTCTGAATACGAACTTTGTTGGGGCTGGCATTGCCCATTGTCTTGGCGTCCTCCCTGATGGGACGCATTCTGCTGGACTAGCATCCGCAGCAACTCGGTTTGCTCGTCGCGCGAGCCGAGCACTGTGGCGAGAACCTCCGCAAGATTCCTTGGAAGTTATGGCGGTGGAGGAGGTGGTTGCTGCTGCGTCGTGGTTTGCTCCGGAGGTGGAGACTCATCACCACGAACTTGACTTGGACCTCCCTCCTCTTGCGTTGAGCGTGTCCGCACCATTCTGCATTCATATCATTCAAATGATCAGCACATGTTGGTTCAGCTCATCCAGTCGATACAATGGTAATGCGAGAATGGAATAAATAATGCGCATAACAATCACACATATGGATAAAGTATAAACTTTATGCAACATATACATCCCTGGACCATGTCACACGATCGAGTTCCAAAGTATTGAACTTTATGGGTTAAAAGTTCATTTCGACCATCGGGGTCACCACGGGATGTTAAGTGTGTTAGCATGCGTAATTCCTCGCTATTGTACTGGACCCAAACATGTACTAACTCAAAATTAAATGTTAAATGCATAAACTTTTCGACTCCAACTCGCTGTTTTACAACAGCCGCTGGATATCGAAAGGTGAAACCTAGTTGTTTGGTTGAAAAATCTCAACATGGTGCCTTGTCCAGCTTCTGGTCCAGCTGACCAGTCTGGATAATCCAACAGTTTTGCCCACCTAGAGGCAAAATCTGGAGTAGAGTTCAACAACAAAGTTGTAGAACATTTCCTGTACTTTCCAACAGTGTCTTGCTTGACCCTTAGAAATTTTTCTACAGTAAGTTGTGGTTGGAATACAGAAAATTCCAGAGAGCACTTTGGTCTGTCCTGTTTCTTGACAGTACCTACTCATCTGAGATTTTCATCCCTTTGGAGGGAGACTTTGTTCCGGATCTCTACAGAAACGTTGTAGAGGACTTCGAAACCTTCCCAGAATGGTATCCCACACCTCCATTGGTTCAACCAATCTTAAGTTATGACCTGTTCATGCTCAGCAAATTTTCTGCCGAACACATGGGAGGTTGTTCCTAAGTTTTTGAGATTGAACCTATACTTCCAATTAACTCTCAGTTCAATATGGAAGTTCAATACCCCTTAAATGGAATCCTAAACTTCATTTCAACCCTTTTGTTTGAAAATAAACTTTTATGGAGTCTCAGTACTACGTTTCCTCACCAAAGAAAAATCCTAAACTGGTATTCCGGCATATACGTGTCAAATGGTGGAACTAAAGACGTCACTCACAAACGGTTTCTACACGTCATGCACTAACGTGGTTAATGTACCTGCAGAAGAACACACATTTGTGCACACAAGGGTTTTTTGACATTTCAGGCAGTTCCATATCATAGTAAAAACATACGGTCCGTATCATTGCCATACGGACCGTCCTTGAGTCAAGCCACGTCTCAAGGTACATGGTCGTGTTTTCACACCACACGACGGGGAACCCGAGTAGAGCGCGAACGGGTCATCACGGTTGGGAATTTTATCAACCCAACGGATACTACCTACTGCCTCATGACCGTTGAGGTACGCTGATGGCGATCGCTGCGTATGGCCCTTTGAACATTGAACATTCAAGAGTTGCATACTATCGTGTTGCTTACCACACGATGGGGTATTCTCACTTTTGCCTAAAGCACGCTAGAGATCAGCGTTTTCATATGCTCTCAGGACCATAGAGAAGGTTTAGAGACTCATATTAACTACCGTGCCAAGCCACGGTATATCCTTCCATACTATTACTCGTGGTGAGTTACCGCAATTGATCCGCCTGCGGTGGCGTACCTTACCTCTTACCTGACATCGGAGCGTTGTTACAGAATGTATAACACATAAGTTAGTTTTTCCACCTTAGTAACTACTACTATCATAGACCTGATGTGGGCTTAATGACTAATCCTCACTCGACTACTTCTAAATTTTCAAAATAGGCTCTTTTCGAGCGTGCTATTCCCAATACGGCTCTGATACCACGTCCGTGGGGACCACCCCGTGGTTCACCCACTCCAGAATCGCATCGGGTGGTGCCGTGCGATGCGGCACCCAACAGCACACACGAAACGATTAAAGAACAACATACAAACTTTTATTTGATACAAAACAGCGGAAGTCTTTTGACAAAACTTATTTATATAGCGGAAGTAATTTACATAAGTAGCCTCTCATCCTAACTATGCAAAAGTGCAGCCGTCCAGCCCGGGGACACTACACACTAGTGTCAAGGAACCGTAGAATCACGACGGCGTGCAGGGCTCCAGCTCGGCCGTGTACCCCGAAGGGAGCATCGCCTCGTCATCGGACCCCTCCTCATAGCTCTCACCTGCATACAGCTCAAATATTGCAACCGTGAGCATGATGGCTCAGCAAGGCTTAACCGACTAGCCTAGGCATGGAACTCTACATGTAGGGATGTGTAAAATAGGAGAATGGACTTTGCAACAAAGACACACCTATAAGTTGATCCTTACTTTCAGTTTTATAGCAGCAAATTCATGTGCCTTAGGCAGCCTCACATAGGAAGTCCACAATCAAACAAGAAACACTTTCCTCCGATGTGGTGATGCCCAAAGCGGAAAGTAAACTTAGTTAGCTCTACATCTACAGCAGACATGGTTTCCAAAACATTACTCTATCATCACAGCATATTATCATTCAACTGGCTTACTTCACTTCTTACTACGTCAAGAAACAGTGAACAAGCGGTACTCAAATAACCGCGAGGGATGGTGATTGCAATCAGAAGACACCTGGACAACACGTTGCATACACTCACTTTCAGAAGCGTGATTCCACACCCCTTCCTACTCTGTTGTATGCAAAAACCTTTCAAAGGCAACCCAAATACCGAACCGGTCCATCCGTAATGGGCAGGAGGTCCCCGCGTGGAGCGTGACTGTGCCCACTGGCAGATTTACACCTTGCTACCCTCAACCCACTCCTATTTACGGTTGGGTAAGCCTCGGCACCCAGGTTAACCATTTACATCGGTTTCCTGCTTATGTCAGTATGCCATCCGGTACTGTTCGATACTTGTTCAGCAGGCCCGCACACGACTCGGTACTCAATCGACACCAACAGGGCTACGCACGTGAGACCTCCGCTCACTGCTTCCTATCCCCCCTGCTGGGTCTCATCTTCACCACTCTTAAGCCATTTTCTATTCTAACCAAAACGTGTGATAAACCTTACCTTGCGAGTAGATTCTAACTACTCGACTTCTACCGAGGTCCTAAGCATATTAGCGGGGCCTTGTCTACTCGTCGGCTCTGTAAGCTACCCAACCCTTCATAGGATTTAAAAGGTTATGCAATTGGGGTTTCAATCACCTTAACTCTAATTCAAACATTCACCCTAGACATAAGTGATACAAATAAAGAATTTCATAAAAGGTACTTAAGTGCAAACCGGGGCTTGCCTGGTTGCGAGTCAAACGGGAAGTTAGCTTCAGGTGGAAGGACGTCCAAGGGCTCCGGTGCGTCTTCAACTTCGGTCACTATTATGAAATGTAATAAAATACATGTGTAAGTATTAAGGATTTATGAGAATTGGACTTCTATTCATAGCTATTGCTATTTATAATCCTTAATTTGCTTTGGGATTTTTATAGTGGATATTAGACCCTCTAAGGATGATCTGAGCAAAATTTGGAGAAATGTCATTGCACAATGTAGTCTTTAAAATTCCTACATGTACAATGCTTCTCTGAATTTTGAGCCCAATTTAGGAGTTTTGACATAGCTAACAGTGGAATATCTGATTAGGGTAAGTCTCCATGGTTCTAATAAAATTTGTTTCACCATTTTTGGAGCTACTAACAGAGAGATATGAATTTTTGAAGTCGGGCAGGTGTTCTGAAAAGTTTCTGTTTAAATTTGAATTTCCAAATAAAGGCTGAACTTTGGGAGGAAATTTAGCCTACCAAATTAACTCCAATGAAGCTCAAATTTTTACTGGAGATCAGTAATATCATAAGGAACCTCCTAGCAAAATTTGAAGAATTTCCATAACAGGGATCTTCTGGAATTAATTCCCAAAGACTTAATTTGATGAATTTTGGAGAAATTTCCAGAAATCACCGGATCAATTTCTTTGCATTTCTGCAAAGTACTGATTGATAGGAATCCAACAAAATTTGTTTCACAAATTTTGGACATTCCTACTGAAAGTTATGGCCCTTTAAATCTTGTACCAAATCTGAAAATTGAAGAAATGTTTAAACTCTGGCTGTGGACCCCACCCGCGACGTTATCCACTTAGATGACGGCAACACCGAGGCCACGGGGTTATTCCCACGCAGCCGCACCGGATCCGGTGCCACAGGCCGATCCCCGCGCGTACACAGAGGCTGAACGGTGGGACCCGACCCCCCTTCGTCTTCCTCGCGCTGCCCGCGCCTCCCGCGGCGGCGCAAGCCGGCGAGGCTCGCCGGGACGGGATTCCCGTGGTCCGAGCTTCCCCAAACTCGCCGCCTGTGAGTTCTACACCGCGCTGAACATGATGGTGGGGTCGGGAGCCGATGACACAACGGTCGGAACGGTGCTTGCACCGGCGACCATGTGGGACCTTACTTCGGCGACCTCGTTCTCCCTCGACAGCAGGTCTTTCGGGCTAGGGTTTGCTCCAAAAGCACCAGTGTCACATGGACAACATCGACCCATAGCCCGCTATCCATGAAAACCACCGGAGAGGGGACCTCACCGGTGACCCGAGCCCACAAAACGCCGGCGACGACAAAAACTCGAAGAACTCATCCAGTCCTTGATGGTTTCTGGCCCCGTTTGAGCGAGAAGGATCGCAGGGATCTAGCAAAGCTTATCCTAGACCAGAATGAGCTCTAGCTATCGCAGCACGACGAATTTGATCGTAGACCGAGAGGTGTTGCTATGAACTAGGGTTTGGTAAAACCCAAAATTCTCACTACCCGATTGATCAATTGTCCTGAGGCTTTCGGTAACACGATCTACAGACAACAACACACCTTTCTTGTGCAGGGAAGGGGCGGTGAAACTAGCCGTAGCACGCTGCCCACGGTGAACCGAACGTGGTTCCGCCGAGCAACTCCAAACGCCGGCGCAAATCCTTGGTTTGCGCGTAGCACGAGCTAGGAAGCTTAGGGGGGGAACGGTGGAATCTGGAGCACTCTCTTGAGCTTCTTTTTGTTGCTTGGAGCTCGATCATCCGAGCTTGGGTGAGCGTGGGCGAGGGCGAAACAGAAGCGGCACGGAGGCAGTTTCTCGCGGGAGAGAACGGAGGGAGCGGCGAGCAACCGAGAGAAGTGAAGACCGACTTCGTTGCTGCGAACGTGTGGTAATGAAGCGGCTGGCAATCGAGGAAACCAGGAGGTGGCTTGGTGGAGTCCTCGGGAGTGGGTTTTCCCGGGCGCTGGCGATCTCTCGGCGATCGGCCGATGAAAACAAAGGCGGTAGGCTTGTTGTGAGGCTGACTACTGGGCCCCACTTCTCTCCCTTTTAATCCCATTTTTCTCTGATATTTTACCCCAGCAACTCAACATTTAAGGCTAGACTTTCACACCAAGTCATTGTTTGAAAAGTTAAATCCAAACTGTTTTGAATTCTGGTGTGAAGTTTGAATTGTATTTGACCATTTGAATTTGAAATGGAGTATGAATTCTCCATTTTGTATTGCCCCAAAACATAGCAAACCAGCTCCAAAGTTTCCAATTTTTGGCATGGCTGCTCATTCAAATGTGGAGAACACATTTGTGGAGCCAAATTTGCAAATTGAGGGAACTGGAATTTGAAACTGAATTTGAAATCCAGATTAGAGGGCTTTTCCTCCCAAACAAATATCAAAACTCCTCCAAATGAGCTGAAATTTGGAGGGTTGAATATATAAAATTTGAAGACCCAAGTTATGAATTTTGATCTCCATGTTTGGAAGTTTTTGGGGAGTCTAACCCTCACTTTGAACTTACACCGTCATAATTCAAAGTTTTAATTCCCCTCATTTTTCCTAAGTGTACATGAGATGAACTTTCTTGCTACCACTTTTTGGGGATTTTACATTTTGCTTCCTTTTGAGCTTCTTTCTTAAGTTTTTCAGCACTCACAACTTCTGCTGGTTTTAGTTTCTTCTCCTGTTTTTTACCGTTTCTCTTCCTTTGAGGCAAGTAATCTACTGGAAGTTTCTCTTTTCCATGAAGCTTGATGAGTTCATTTCTGTAGCTGTTTTTCCAGGACGATTGACAAGGTTCGAATATGCTAAAACAATGGTCTCACAGTCCCAAACTTCTGATTCATCACTGCTTTCCAAAACTAGTCCAACTTCTTCCTCTGCAGGTTCATTCAAATATATTTCAGCATATTCAGCACATTTTCTTATCAAGTTAGCAGATTCATCCACCTCTTCTGCTGTTGCTGATTCCAATTTCCCATGAATAAAATTTGCCAGTGTTCTGTACTTTTCATCAACACAACCATTTCGGTCATGGAACCATTTTAATTCAGCTATAGCTTCATTTGGCAGTTCATAGTTCCCATCTCTACCAGCTCTGTCATCATCAGCATTGTCTCCATATTCTTCCAAAGCAAGCATATCAAATTGTCCATCCAACCATCGGCGCCTGTCGGTACCCTGCGGACCGGGTACCCCCACGTAGTGGGTAAAAAGCACCTGGGCTCCGCCTTCTCGGCTTAGGCGGGTCCCAACGTAAGCCATGCGCTCTATGCCGCATGGGCTGTCCCAGGGTTGTAACGTGTCATCAGGCCCAAAGCCTGGCTACCGGCCGAAGGTGGCTTGAGGGCCGACACGCGTCCAGCAGAGCCAGACTCCATCCTCCACTAAGGAGGGATCCGGCGCTTCCACGTGCCCGGAACCTCCGAGTTACACCCCCCAGCCAGAGAGGGCTCCGGAGGCGCCACACGTCCTGCAGCTCCGGATCCGACCTCCAGCATGGAGGCCTCCGGTGCTGCCACGTGAGCAGCGACTCCGGGCGTACCTTCCCCCTGGGGAAAGGTCCTGATGTGCCATGTGTCCTGCAGTTCCGGAATCGACCTCCGGCCTGGGAGGCCTCCGGAGCTGCCGCGTGCCTAATAACTCCAGACCGCCCACTACTCCACAAGACGACCCCGGTAGAGACGCGTGTCTCGTGGGCCATCCGTCCGAACGTCACACCGGCGGGCAACAGGCAGATGGACAAGGAGTAAAGAGGGAGATGTGATGTTAGGTTAAGCATTCAAGGTTCACGCCTTCCCCAGAAGCATGTCGCACGACGCACGCCTCCATCCCCAGTCTACGCACCATTACGGTGAATGACAGGGCGGCGAGACGTGACGACACAACAGTGCCACCCAATGGTGCAGAGCCGCCTAAACAAAGCGAGGAAATGCGGCGACAAGACGGGGAATTCATCATTACCTGCTACTCGGACAGAAGCGCCCGACGGAACAAGCGGCGCACCGTAAATCTACCAACAGTGACTACGCGAGTAGCTGTAAATACCTAGATCATGTATAGGCACAGATAGCTGCGGGGCCACTTGTCGGGCCCCGGGTTGCATTGTAACTGCCCCGGCCTTGAGCTATAAAAGGACCAGGGCAGCCTCCGGAAAAAGGGTTCGCGACCCAGCCAACTCATTCTCATACGTGAGCAAGCAATACACCAAGCACATCCGTGGACGTAGGGTCTTACGCTCCGGCGGCCCGAACCACGTAAATCTTCGTGTCTCTCTTTCGCCATTGCGTTCTGACCTTCGAGATCCACTAGCCCCACCAAAAAAAGAACCTTCGCGGGCTGCTTCTGAGTAGACCCGGGGAAGTGTCGTAGGAAACACTTAGACAACGCCCCTTTGGCCTGGGCTCATCTTCAAACTCTTTCACCTCTTCCACATCACTGAGATCACCATTCTCTAGTTCTCTTAGCACTAGTTGCTACAAGATGTCATCCATTTCTCCTTCCTCCTCAGATGCTGCATCATTTCCCTCTTCCTCCTCTGTGTAGGTGTCGTATATCCGGGGTTCATCGACACCAGCAGGGCACGGTGGAGATTGGCAGTGGGTCCACACCTGCAAACGCTCGGGGTGGTAAGTGGTGGTGGAGTTGACAAGGGATGGAATTGATGCCGTCGAGGCAGCGGACATGGCGTGGAGCATGTTGTCGAGGAAGTTCCCCATGTAGGGCCGCCCGGGAGCAGGCGATGCGCTCCCGCGGATCTGAGGGGGTGAAGATGAGGTGGATGGCAGAGTCTCAAGGCCGCGTCGCAGACCGGGGAGGCGTCTGGGAGAGCTCCGTGAAGTCAGGGTAGTCGAAGTCATCACCCTGCGTGTGGGACTCCTCGACGCAACCTCACCGGACTCTGACCTCGCGCAACATAACACCACCGCCCGCCCAGGCTCTGCGCCCGCGGTAAGGTCCGCCCTCGTAGTCTGAGGGCCACCAGGCGCCGGTACTGGGGTGGACGGAGTTGTCGCTGTAGTCGAGAAGACCGCGCGTGGTGGCGCTCGAGGGCGACAGACGGGCTCGACTCCGACGCTTGAGCGCCCGGGCCTCCCGGTCGATGAAGCCGTCATGTGCCTGCTGGAAGGAGAAGGGTCCTAGATCTGAGTCGTCCATGGCAGACTCGTCTGCGTTGAGCTTTCTCGGCTTGACACGCAAGGGCGACAGGGAAGAAGGGTTCCTCGTCCTGCGAGGGCGCCGTTGCCAGGGGAGTCGCTGCTGGTGCGGCCGATGCTGACGCCCATGGCAACGACAGTTTGTCGCCGTGGAAGCTCGAGCGGAGGATCTCCAATCTCGTCATCGCCGACGACATCAATCCGGTTTGATGCTGAGGACTACCAGGGACCGCCGAGGTCTGATACCACTTGTCACGTCCCTTGGCTGCGAGACGGGGTGTGAGCGTGCGACGAGCTCGCTGAGGACGCGGAGGCGACGACGATGGGAGGAAGACGCACGAAGGCGTAACTCGAGTCTCTGTTTTCTGTCTTTGATGCCCCCTCGATACAAACATCCGGTATTAACCGGTTACACTGGCTAGGCCTACACCGGCCCATACACCTGTCATGACAGGGACTTTGTCCCATTTTTCTGGAGTTGCTACTCCACGACAGGTCTAAACGCATACACTTCACACAACTAAACAATGCCTGCCTATGACAATTTCTTTGGCCCAACACCATTTGTGTTTCTTTCTTTCTTTCATCTGATTAGTTCGAAAGAAGTAATTTGTCTCTTTCATGAAACTTTACTTTATAATATGGAAGACTTATGTGATACTATTTCATCATGTGTATGAATATTAAATAGTTATTATCATTGTGAAAAACAAAATACAAATAGGAAACTAACCCAGACTTAGTAAATATAAATGTTAGAAAATCATTATGAGCATTTTAGATATTTCTCACTTTACAACACGGGATAACACATTCAAAATGCAGACTGCAAAACACCCAACTTATTTTAACAATTGTTTCTCTAGACAACTGCTTCTTCAGACAATTGCTTCTCAGAGCTGCTAAAAATAACTCAGCTTTTCAATAAGTTTCAACTGTTGTAAACAGATCCATAAGCATTATAATCATTATAACCAAAATATATGGTGCATGAAATAGTCTATCCATGTACCACTTCTATTATTATGTTTTACTTTCTAGTTTAAACTAGCTCACTATGCCATGATACGGCGATACAAACTTGTCCTTAACCGTTTCGTGCCTCATCTCTACTCCCTAAAGCATGAATGCAAAACACTAATTTATTAGCATCTTGAACCTAAATTACCTTCTAGAATCAAATAAAAAACACAACAATAAGAAGGTTATTGTTTAAGTGTTACATTTATAAGAGGATCTCTAAAAGATGAAATAAAACACCTCCTAAATCAAATTATTGGGCCCCAAAACCAACCTAAGTATTATTATTCCTTCTAAACTTTCCTTATTTGTTTAAGTTGGAAGCCTCAATCCTTCTTATCCTAAGAGAATTAATATTGTTGTGACCCCAAATTATGACATGATCTAACTAATTTTTTTAGATCCACCCTAAGTATTTTTAGTCAGCGCAATGACCCAGGGCGCTCCGGCAGAGTGGCTACCACTCCTTCCGCGTTCTTGGCACCAGGATGTTCAGCCCTTGTCTTCAGCTTTCTCCTAGGAGACACATGGCAGCTCTGGACTTTTACGTCAGAGGAGAGATTCAGTCTGGAGCCCAGGGCACATGTCCGCTCCAAAACTTCTCTTAGCAGGGTAAAGGCTTTGGAGCCAGGTGACACGTGGCAGCTCCAGACCTCACCTCAGCGGGGAGGCTACCGGAGCCCAGGGCACGTGTGAGTCCCAGAGCTATCCTCAGCAGGGGGGAAGCTTCAAGCTAGAGGACATGTGGCAGCTCCGTCTTCTACCTTAGCAGGGAGGCTTTGGATCAGAGCCCAGGGCATGCATCGGCTCAGGAACTCAAGCACACATGGCATCCCTAGGGCTGACCTTAGGGCCAAGGATACGTGGCTTGCCCGTTTACAATTGATATGCATGAGTAAGCACAAACTGTAAAAGGAGAATGCACAGAGCACGTGTGAGCTCCGGAGCTATCCTCAGCAGGGAGGAGGCTCTGTGCCTGGAGACACATGGCAGCTCCGGACCTCACCTCAGCGGGGAGGCTTTGGTCCGGAGCCCAGGGCACGTGTGAGTCCCAGAGCTATCCTCAGCAGGGAAGAGGCTTCGAGCCAGAAGTCACGTGGCAGCTCCGTCTTCCACCCCAGCAGGGAGGCTTTGGATTGGAGCCCAGGGCACGTGTCGGCTCCGGGACTCAAGCACACGTGGCAGCCCACGGGCTGACCTTAGGGCCAAGGACACATGGTTTGCCCGTTTACAGTTTGTGGTTCCGAAAACAGAACCAAGTTAATGCATATGTGTGCCCAGGATGTTCATCACACATACACATGTAATCCACAAACTGAATTAATAATATAACCATGAATAAATAGGGTTTAAGTACTTTATTATAATGACTCAATGTCTCACTCATGAATCTCTAACTTATTCTTGCAGTGGAAGTCTCTAAACGACAGCGGAATATCAATAAAGGCAGCAGGCTCCATCTTCAACTCCACAGGCATGTTGACGGTAGTTCGCACGCCTAGTACTCCACATGGTCCTCGAAGTACTCTTCTCCTGTTGCTGATGTTTATGTGATAATGCAAGGGTGAGTACATGTCGTACTCAGCAAGTGCGGGAAAAGTATGACATGTAGCTTACAACAAGGTATGGAATAAAAATGCTCATCGCAGCAAGCAAATTTTATTTCACAAACATGATAAAAACAAAAACTATTTCTAAGTGATATTTATCCCAATATAACCAAGTAAAACAGCAACATTCCTCCATCATGATTCACCATTTATCAAGTCTCAACCAACCATAAATCCTTCTCAAGTTCATCTCATGCTCATAAATATTCATAACCGTCTCATATTCATATAACCAAACCAAACTCATTTTCATGACTCAAAACAGTCCCAAACCAATCCGATACCATAACTATACTGAACATCCATCCCAAGTTTTCCCTCTAATCATGTGAGTTGGCCAGGTGCTTGTGACCGGAAGCACGGCTATCATGATAGTTTTACACTCTGCAGAGGTGGCACCACTTTAACCACAACTTTGTGATTTTGTCACCCATCGATGACTGCAGAACCTCCATTATACCAGTACACAACCGTCGGTGTATGGCCAAGAGATCACAAAATAGCCTTTACAAAGGGGCTACTAGATGTATGGACTCACTGAGGTTTCATCGGCAGGCTCGAATCACCATTCTCCCACCCACGGGCCCCCTCTTGTGCCATGCAGTTCCCAGGCAGTCCCTCTCGGCTCCCATTCCCCGCGCCATCCACGGTCTATAATAAGCTAGCAACACACCTAATTAGTCAGCTAAGCCGCACCCACATTTGGCCTTGTGGTGGCACTATTTTCCTAGCATGTGCTGGCATGAACTGGTCCTTAGATCTACGACAAGTAAACCACCATCTCATTCAGCAACATCCACAAACCAGGCTTTCCTAGATCACCCGATTCCATGCTCATTAACATCATCAAGTTCTCATCATCATTATTCATATGAGTGCAGTTGCTAACCATGTTCTAATTCAGCTTCCCGTATCCCGTGGATTAAGCGAAGCAAAAAGGAAAAACGACCATACCCGACTCATCAACTTTCCCGGAGACAAGGATGGTTAACAAAACTAGTAAACTCCAATAAAAGGGTGTCCCATCAAGTTGACTCAGGCATATGAGTTTTTGCAAACAAAACAATTTCAAAACATGGGATCAATATGGTCAAGGGGCACTTGCCTTGCTCCCGTGGCTCTTGTTGCTCAAGCGTCTCGAAGTCTTGGTGTTGTAGTTCTTCGTAGATGGCTTCTTGAGCTTGTCCTTCTACTCACGACCACGCACATACAAAATTTACAGCAATCAAACATCAGGTTCTATTTATAAGGGGGGGAGAATCCTACTCTAATTGGAACAAAATCCTAACAAACTTTTCCCCAATTGATTTGGTGTGGCAGCAATGTGGGGGAAATTCCCCAAATGTGGGGTGAATTTGGGGAAATTGTGTTGGTGCCCTCAGTACCGGGTACCCCCACGCACAGGAGAAAAACTGCCTAAGGACCTCGCCCCCTCCGTAGGGTGAGCTCTGAAGGCGCCACGTGTCCAGCGGGGCCGGGCCTCCCTTCTCCTCAGAGGCGAGCCCCGGGCCTGCCACGCGGCCAGCAGAGCCGGACCTCACCCCCTCCGCAGGGGTAAGATCCGAGGGCACCACGTGCCCAGCGGGGCCGGTCCTCCCTCTCCTCAGAGGCGAGCCCCGGGCCTGCCACGTGGCCAGCAGTGCCGGACCTCACCCCTCCACAGGGGTGAGCTCCGAGGGCGCCACGTGTCCAGCGGGGCTGGGCCTCCCTTCTCCTCAGAGGCGAGCCCCGGGCCTGCCACATGAACAGCAGTGCCGGACCTCACCCCCTCCGTAGGGGTGAGCTTCGAGGGCGCCACGTGTCCAGCGGGGCCAGGCCCCCTCTCCTCAGAGGCGAGCCCCGGGCCTGCCACGTGACCAGCAGTGCCGGACGTCACCCCCTCCGCAGGGGTGAGCTTCGAGGGCGCCACGTGTCCAGCAGTGCCGGACCTCACCCCCTTCAGAGGGGTGAGCTCCGAGGGCACCACGTATCCAGCGGGGCCAGAGTAAGTGTCAAAAGCGCACTTCGACGAATTGGAACTGGCTCATTTCAGCTATCTTTTTCCCATTCCCCACCATTTTTATGATTCTTTCTCCATTTCTACGGTTCCTTCCTCCATTTCTACTTCTTTTATAATGTTTCTCTATATGAAAAATGTATGCAATGCATGGAAATGAATTTGAGGGTGTTACAAACCTACCCCCCTTAAACTGAATCTCGCCCTCGAGATTCGATAGAGTAGAGAATATATGAGGGAATTCTGTCTTGAGGTCTTCCTCACGCTCCCATGTAGTTTCGGCTTCCGTGTGATGGCTCCACTGTACCTTGCACCAACGGATCACTTTGTTCCTCGTGACCCTTTCCTTCACGTCCAAAATTTGGATGGGGTGCTCCACATAGGTCAGATCCTCTTGAAGCTCGAGCTCATCCATCGGTACTTGTTCTTCTGGTACTCTTAAGCACTTCTTGAGTTGGGATACGTGAAACACGTCGTGTATGTCGGAGAGGTGCGTTGGCAGCTCTAATTGATAGGCTACTTCTCCTCGCTTGCCCAAAATCTTAAATGGCCCGATGTAGCGAGGTGCTAATTTACCCTCGACGTTGAACCATCGTTGGCCTCGGATAGGCGATATCTTAAGGTACACAAAGTCTCCTACTTCGAAGGTCAATCTTCTTCGCCTATTATCCGCATAACCTTTTTGTCATGACTGAGCAGCCTTGAAATTTTCTCGTATCGTTTGGACTTGCTTTTCGGCGTCTTGCAGCACTTCGGTTCCAAACACTTGGCTCTCTCCGGTCTCATTCCAGAACAGAGGCGTTATACACCGTCTACCATACAATGCTTCGAAAGGTGACATCTTCAAGCTGGCTTGATAGCTGTTGTTGTATGAGAATTCAGCATACAGCAAGCTCCTATCCCAACTGCGCCATGTTTCAAGGCGCAAGCTCTCAACATGTCTTCCAAAATTTGATTTGTCCTCTCAGTTTGCCCGTCAGTTTGCGGGTGATAAGCGGAGCTGAAATTCAGCCGTGTACCCATGGCTTCATGCAGATTCTTCCAGAACCTAGAGGTAAATTGAGAACCCCGATCTGAAACTATCCTCTTCGGAACTCCATGGTGACACACGATTTGCTCCATATACAGCTTGGCTAGTTCTGCGACGCAGTACGTGGTTCTAACAGGAAGGAAATGGGCTGTTTTTATCAATCGGTCCACAATAACCCAAATGGAGTCGTAACCCGATCGAGTACGTGGCAATCCGACAATGAAATCCATGCTGATGTCTTCCCACTTCCACTCGGGTACTTTCAATGGCTGCAACAGTCCAGCGGGTCTTTGATGTTCGGCCTTCACCCGTTGGCACGTGTCGCATAAGGCAACATATTCGGCTATGTCCCTTTTCATACCATCCCACCAATAGCAAGTTTTCAGGTTCTTGTACATCTTTGTACAGCCAGGATGTATGGAATAAGGTGAGTCATGTGACTCCTTTAATATCGTGTCGCGGATGTGCTTCACGTTAGCCACACAAATCCTTTTCCCTAACCAAAGTGTGCCCTTCTCGTCTTCCTTGAAATCCTTTTCTATGCCTTGTCAGATCCTTTCCTTGATTTCCTTGATTTCCTCATCTATTGCTTGGCCATCTCGTATCTCTTGTTCCAGCGAAGAGTTGAGTTCTATCACTTCCATCTCAATCAAGAACACGAGATGTAACCTTTCGAACTCCTTGCGCAGCTCGGGCGGTAGCTCCCGAACCGTGAGTTGGTGACATGCTCCCTTTCGGCTCAACGCATCAGCTACTACATTGGCATTTCCGGGGTGATAATTGATTTCAACATCATAGTCCTTGATGAGTTCCAACCGTCGACGTTGCCTCAAATTCAGATCTGTTTGCGTGAATATATACTTGAGGCTTTTGTGATCCGTATAGATCTCACATTGGTGGCCAAGGATATAGTGCCTCCAAATCTTCAAGGCATGTACCACGGCTGCAAGTTCCAAGTCATGTGTGGGGTAATTCAACTCGTGTTTCTTTAGTTGTCTCGACGCATAGGGTACCACTTGTCCATCTTGCTTGAGCATACATCCAAGCCCTTGTCTTGATGTGTCACAATATATATCGAAACTCTTGCTCACGTCCGGCAATACCAAAACCGGCGCTGTGGTTAGTCTTTTGTTGAGTTCCTCAAAGCTTTCTTGGCACACTGGTGTCCATTGAAATGCTTTTCTCTTCATTAGCAATTCAGTCATAGGCTTCGCTATTTTGGAGAAATCCTTGATGAATCGGTAGTATCCAGCCATCCCAAGGAAACTCCAAATATCTATCCCATTCTGCGGTTGGTTCCACTTCAGAACATCTCCCACTTTTCTGGGATCAACCGATACTCCTCTCTAGGAGATGATGTGGCCTTGGAACAATATCTCCTTTAGACAAAATTGACACTTGCTGAACTTGGCATACAATTGATGCTCTCGCAGTTTCTGCAATGTCAATCTCAAATGTTCTTCATGCTCTTCCTCGCTTTTTGAATACACCATGATATCGTCGATGAAAACCACGATGAACTTGTCCAAGTACTCCATGAAGACCTTATTCATGAGGTACATAAAGTATGCGGGTGCATTCATTAACCCAAAAGACATAACGGTATATTCATACAAACCATACCATGTTCGAAATACAGTCTTGGGTATGTTGGAGGGCTTAATCTTCAGCTGGAAGTATCCTGACCGAAGATCAATCTTGGAGAAAATTTGGACACCTTTCATTTGGTCGAATAGGTCCTCTATACGGGGCAACGAGTATTTATTCTTGATCGTCACCTCATTGAGAGACCTATAATCCACACACATCCTTTGGGTCCCATCCTTCTTGTCTATGAAGAGCACGGGGGCTCCCCACGGTGACGAGCTTGGGCATATAAAACCATTTTCTAGCTGCTCCTGAATTTGCTTCTTAAATTCCACTAGTTCATTAGCGGCATCCTATATGGCCTTTTTGCTAGTTCCAGGTACTAAATCAATGTCAAATTCAATGTACCGGTCAGGTGGCATACCAGGAAGTTCTTCCCGGAAAACATCTGAAAATTCTTGAACCACCGGAATGCTTTCCAATGTTGCTTCTTCGACGCGGTTCAGCGCTGCCTTCTCAGTTGCCGGTTGGGCTGACTCGAACTCAATACGAATACCGTGGTCATTTGTCAACTGCATGCCTCTCTCAGCATATTGAATCATTTCATTGTGCTTGCTTATCCAATCCATTCCAAGTATTATATCAATCCCTTGGGAATCCAAGACAATAAGGTTGGCAAGAATGTCTACCCCCCTTATTCAAAGGCTTACTTTCGGACATACTATATTAGTCCTCATCTCTCCACCGGGAGAATTAATCAACATAGTGTGTTTCATGTGTGATATGGGTAGATTATACTTGGCAACATACTTGGATGATATGAATGAATGCGATACTCCAAAATCAAATAAAACAGTGGCTGAGTTGGAGTTGGCAATGAACATACCAATCACGACATCCTCAGCTTGTTGCGCTTCCTCAGCGGAGACATGATTCACGTTGCCACGAGCGTAGTTCTGCTGCCCACGGTTACCTTGCGTAGCTCCTCCATTCAGCCGTGGGTTCTGTTTTGGTGCGTTGGTCGGCTGTCCAATGCCTTTCTTCGGGCACTGACTTGCAAAGTGTCCCGCCTCTCCGCTTGAAAAACATGCTTTGTTGCCCAAAACAGCAGGAACGTTGGGGCGAGGCTGGTTTTGAGCATAGGTGCCCATGTTGGGACGGGGCGCAGGAGGCAAAGGCATACGAGGTGCTTGCATAACAGGACGTTGCTGCGGTGGTTTATTAGGGCGAGGTGGGTTTGCAGGGCGGAAAGTAGAAGCGGACGAGCCATACTGTGGTGCAGCTGGTGGCATGAAACAGGGACGTACATTGCTCCCTTGTTGCTGTTATGGCATCTTCCTCTTGCCCTCTTGCTCAATCTCACGGATCTTGCTCTCAACCACTATAGCTTTGTCAACGAGCTTCTGGAAGTTTGCATAATCATTGTTGAGGAGTTGTACTTGGATCTCATTGTTCAATCCTCTCATGAACAAGTATTGCTTCCTTTGATCCGAGTTGACGTCTTCGGGAGCATACCTTGACAGCTGCGTGAACTTGTTGAGGTACTCATTCACGCTCTTCTTTCCTTGGCGGAGACCTTTGAACTCTTGCCTTTTAAGCATCATGACTCCAACAGGAATGTAATGAGAGCGGAAACTCTCCTTGAATTCAGCCCAAGTGATTGTCTCCTAGTTGACATGAGCATTGCAGAGAGCGTCCCACCAGTCAGCGGCTGCTCCCATGAGTTAGTACGATGCGAAGAGAACTTTCTCCTGATCATTGCACTGAACAATAGCGAGCTTATTTTCCATGGATTTCAACCAATCATCAGCCTCCATGGGATCATTAGCTTGTGTAAAAGTAGGCGGTCGAGTCCTCATGAACTCTCTCAATCTGTTGTGAGCCGGCGGTGGTGGTGGTGGCGGCGGTGGGGGTGCAGGAACGGGGTTAGGATTGTTGTTGTTGTTGGCTTGCAGCTGTTCCAAAGTTTGTATCATAGTTTGCATGAGCTGGTTCTGCATAGCCATCAACCGTTCAAGGTTATTTGCATCAGCCCCGGGGTTAGCATTTTCAGGAACTTCAACGTTGGCATCCTCTTGTGGTTCAGGGTTGCCACGAACGTTCCTCCTTTGACGGCTGGCATTTTCCCTTACCATCATTGAGAGAGTTGAGTAGAATAGAGAATAGAAGTTTAGATTGATCCCCCAACTATATGCATCAAGGTGTATGAACTAAATATCTTCCTTTATTAATTTCAGCCTATATGAGGATGTGAACACATGCCGAAGCATCTCATATCTCTCCACTATGTGTGGAATGTGGACATTCGCCGTAGCGCCCCACAACTCACACCAGCACACAAACACAACCAATCATCACAAAAGTTCGACACACCACTCCTATTCACGCTACTACGATTTAACGTTCCTATTACATCTTATTCAATGGGAGTCCTAAACTTAATCATGTGAACTGGTGCTGTTCCCGCCGTGTGACGGGGGTGGTCCATACATGGGCGCACGCCATGGTGAGTCAGCAGTCCATGTAGGGTTAGATGGCGCTGGTGCTCCATTCGCTCCCGCGTTGGCACAAGTCTCCTCCTGTTTTTCTAGCAAGTACAACTTCTTGCGGAGGTGACGGATCTCTTCTTGTGCGCTTGCGTAGCGGTTTCCTAACTCCACGAGCAACCTTTGTGACTTGTCAGCAGCTTGTGGGTTGGATACGGCAGTTACATGGGGTCCAATGATCTCCCGTGTGCCACTCTTCCGACACGGGTGCAGCTCAAAAGTGGTACCCTCAAGCTGCTCATGGAAGGCGTAGCACAGTCCGGTGAGTGCTTCCCATACAGCGTCATCAATAGCTTCTGCTCTTGTAGCTCTCCATGTGGGTGTGAAGTGCCGAGTGACAACCCTACCGTTAGATACGATGGTTACTTTAGCCTTCCACTCTTCATGTCCGAGACGAGGGACTTTCTTGAGAAGATATTCCGGGTATAAGCTGCAGCAATCCAGAAATTCTTTGAGCTCCCTAGATATGTGTCCTCCTTCCATTCCGTCAGACCGAAATTCTTGAACTGAATGATTGGCCCATTCATCACCTTCATTATTGGTCTCAGCAAGGGGTAGCTCCTCCTCGGGTTCATTTCCTCCCGACATAGCTTCATGAGGCTCCACGGGGTGTAAGCCCGCGTGGAACTCCTCCTGAGGTGCGTACCAATGCCGTTCTTGTGGATCATCTTCCATGCCATCTTCGAATGGTTCCACCTCTTCCGGGTCCTCTTCCTCATACATATTGCTATTGACTTCATCTTCATCATGAGGTTCCGTCTTCACCTCCTCCCAATATGGTCCATCAGACACCTCAATGGGGTTAAGTGCACTCCCACGTGGTGGTGAACAAGTACTTATGCGTGTCATGCTCCTGATCACCGGCATCTATAAATAGGACATGAGAAACTTTAGAGAAGGAAGAAAATACTTCCAAAACTTCAGAAGCTATGAAGCAAGAAAGAAAAAGTGTTGTTGTCTAAAAGAAGAGAAAAGAGGGGCTGAAAATAGCACTTTGCGGTGGCTGACTTGACAAGAAAAGTGCAGCAGCAAGCAATTTTCAAAAATAGCAGTTTAGAGGGGTGTTCCTATGTGTTTTCGAGTGTCCATTCTACCTAGGCTTGCGTCCTACGGTCAACGTGGCTCTGATACCAATCTGTGACACCCGGTTCCGAAAACAGAACCAAGTTAATGCATATGTGTGCCCAGGATGTTCATCACACATACACATGTAATCCACAAACTGAATTCAGAATATAACCACGAATAAATAGGGTTTAAGTACTTTAGTACAATGACTCAATGTCTCACTCATGAATCTCTAACTTATTCTTGCAGCGGAAGTCTCTAAACGACAGCGGAATATCAATAAAGGCAGCAGGCTCCATCTTCAACTTCACAGGCATGTTGACGGTAGTTCGCACGCCTAGTACTCCACATGGTCCTCGAAGTACTCTTCTCCTGTTGCTGATGTTTATGTGATAATGCAAGGGTGAGTACATGTCATACTCAGCAAGTGCGGGAAAAGTATGACATGTAACTTACAACAAGGTATGGAATAAAAAGGCTCATTGCAGCAAGCAAATTTTATTTCACAAACATGATAAAAACAGCAACTATTTCTAAGTGATATTTATCCCAATATAACCAAGTAAAACAGCAACATTCCTCCATCATGATTCACCATTTATCGAGTCTCAACCAACCATTAATCTTTCTCAAGTTCATCTCATGCTCATAAATATTCATAACCGTCTCATATTCATATAACCAAACCAAACTCATTTTCATGACTCAAAACAGTCCCAAACCAATCCAATACCATAACTATACCGAACATCCATCCCAAGTTTTCCCTCTAATCATGTGAATTGGCCAGGTGCTTGTGACCGGAAGCACGGCTATCATGATAGTTTTACACTCTGTAGAGGTGGCACCACTTTACCCACAAGTTTGTGATTTCGTCACCCGTCGGTGACTGCATAGCCTCCATCATACCAGTACACAACCATCGGTGTATGTCCAAGATATCACAAAATAGCCTTTACAAAGGGGCTACTAGATGTATGGACTCACTGAGGTTTCACCGGGAGGCTTGAATCACCATTCTCCCACCCACGGGCCCCCTCTTGTGCCATGCAGTTCCCAGGGCAGTCCCTCTCGACTTCCATTCCCCGCGCCATCCACAGTCTATAACAAGCTAGCAACACCTAATTAGTCAGCTAAGCCACACCCATATTTGGCCTTGTGGTGGCACGTTTTTCCTGGTATGTGCTGGCATGAACCGGTCCTTAGATCTACGGCAAGTAAACCACCATCTCATTCAGCAACATCCATAAACCAGCCTTGCCTAGATCACCCCGATTCCATGCTCATTAACATCATCAAGTTCTCATCATCATTATTCATATGAGTGCAGTAGCTAACCATGTTCTAATTCAGCTTCCCGTATCCCGTGGATTAAGCGAAGCAAAAAGGAAAAATGACCATACCCGACTCATCAACTTTCCCGGCGACAAGGATGGTTAACAAAACTAGTAAACTCCTATAAAAGGGTGTCCCATCAAGTTGAATCAGGCATACGAGCAAACAAAACAGTTTCAAAACATGGGATCAATATGGTCAAGGGGCACTTTCCTTGCTCCCGTGGCTCTTGTTGCTCAAGCGTCTCGAAGTCTTGGTGCTGTAGTTCTTCGTAGATGGATTCCTGAGCTTGTCCTTCTACTCATGACCACACACATACAAAATTTACAGCAATCAAATATCATGCACAAATTTTACTCAAGATGCAATGGTGTAGATGAATGCAGATCCTATGGTGCTGTGTTATTAAACCAGTTTGTACGTGTTCTTGCATGTTTTAATGGGCTTTCATGGGGTTTTATGATGAACAAGGGCGTAGGGATCAAGTGTGGACGTGGTGATGATCTTGACTCAAGATCTAGATCAATTCCACCATCAAAAACCGATGAAAATGTGATCTGTCTACACGAAAAAGTTTCTGTTCGAAGGGAGCGAAGAAAACGGATGCGTAGAAACAGCGACGACGTCGTAAGATGGGTAATGAAGACCTACCTCACTTTCCTTTGGTGGCAGAGCCTTCCTCCTAGCAATGGCAGCAGCAGGGAATTTAGGGCAGGACAGATCGTCGGCGGGCTCACCGGTGGGGCTCACCAGCGACTGAACTCCGGCGAGGGAGGGTCCAGCTCGGCGAGTTGGGGGCTAGGGCCTCCAAGTCGCCAACTTGGGAGGGGGAAAAATGGAAAGGGGTTGTGGCCAAGGGGGGTGGGTGTTGGGTTCTATTTATAAGGGGGGCGGAAGAATCCTACTCTAATTGGAGCAAAATCCTAACAAACTTTTCCCCAATTGATTTGGTGCGGCAGCAATGTGGGCGAAATTCCCCAAATGTGGGGAGAATTTGGGGAAATTGTGTCGGTGCTCTCAGTACCGGGTACCCCCGCGCACAGGAGAAAAACCGCCTAAGGACCTTGCCCCCTCCGCAGGGTGAGCTCCGAAGGCGCCACGTGTCCAGCGGGGCTGGGCCTCCCTTCTCCTCAAAGGGGAGCCTCGGGCCTGCCACGCGGCTAGCAGAGCCGGACCTCACCCCCTCCGCAGGGGTGAGCTCCAAGGGCGCCACGTGCCCAGCAGGGCTAGGCCTCCTTCTCCTCAGAGGCGAGCTCCGGGACTGCCACGTGGCCAGCAGTGTCGGACCTCACCCCCTCCGCAGGGGTGAGCTCTGAGGGCGCCACGTGTCCAGCGGGGCTGGGCCTCCCTTCTCCTCAGAGGCGAGCCACGGGCCTGCCACGTGACCAGCAGTGCCGGACCTCACCCCCTCCGCATGGGTGAGCTCCGAGGGCGCCACATGTTCAGCGGGGCCGGGCCTCCCTCTCCTCAGAGGCGAGCCCCGGGCTTGCCACGTGACCAGCAGTGCCGGACCTCACCCCCTCCGCAGGGGTGAGCTCTGAGGGCGCCACGTGTCCAGCAGTGTCGGACCTCACCCCCTCCGCAGGGGTGAGCTCCGAGGGCACCACGTGTCCAGCGGGGCCGGAGGAAGTGTCGACAGCGCACTTCGACGAATTGGAATTGGCTCATTTCAACTATCTTTTTCCCATTCCCCACCATTTTTATGATTCTTTCTCCATTTCTACGGTCCCTTCCTCCATTTCTACTTATTTTATAATGTTTCTCTATATGAAAAATGTATGCAATGCATGGAAATGAATTTGAGGGTGTTACACAGTTGATATGCATGGGTAAGTGAAAGTGCATCTAGGCATTCCCTTATGGGTTTTGGATGATTGATGACAAATGAATTGAGATCCTAATGAACTTGTTGAGATGAATGCATAACTCGTGTAAGGTAGGATTGGTGCACTCAACAATGTGAAAAATGAAGTGATGAAGAAAAAGGAAAAGGACATCCATGAACCAAGTGCAATGTAGACTTACTTGTATAGGATGTGTGTGAGAGACACATCCCAAGAGCTCAAATCTTTGCGTAGGGGGTAAGGGATTAAAACATATCATAATCACTCACAACACGATGCACCGGACTTGTCCGCTTGTGGACCGGACTAGTCCGTTCAACTCTCTGTTGCATCACAACACGGTGCACCGGACTAGTCCGCTCATGGACCGGACTAGTCCGTTCAACTCTCTGATGCTTCGCAACACGGTGCACCAGACTAGTCCGCTCAGAAACCGGACTAGTCCGTTCAACTCTCTGGAACCGGCACTCACCTTGCACTGGACTAGTCTGCTCAGAAACCAGACTAGTCCGGTCAACTCTCTGGAACCGGCACTCACCTTGCACCGGACTAGTCTGCTCAGAAACCGGACTAGTCCGTTCAACTCTCTGGAACCGACATTCACCTTGCACCGGACTAGTCCGCTCTTGGACCGGACTAGTCCGTTCAACTTTCTGTAACCACTTCAAATTAGGTTTTCCACTGTGCCGCATGCAACACAAAAATTGTACACGGCACACCGGACTAGTCCGGTGAACAGAGCGGACTAGTCCGGCAGCCAGGACTTTTGGAAACTTTATATAAATAGATGTGCACGGCCACACCTTGGAACAAGTCGAACCCTAGCGCCGGCGCACGCCCCAAGAGCACAAAAATACCTCCTCTCCACTCATTCTAAGCCTAGAAAGATTCGAGGATTAGAGATTGGATCAAGGAGAGAATCGTTCTTCTCAACATTGAGCTCTTGGCTTGTCTTCTCTCACACAATTGCTAATCATTGTTCTCTGTTTGTGTGCGGGAGAAAGAGTTACTCTCTGTAATCTTGTGGGAGCATTCAAATTGCGAGAACGCCCCATGTACAATTGTTTACCTGTAAGGGCCTAAGTTTTTGCACACATTCAAAGTGTTCATCACACCCCACACACCTCATTTGAGGAAAACTTATGAACACATTTAAAGAGCAAGTAAACACAATCAATTTGGTCATTTGTGGATAAACTCACAAAATGCAAAAGGGGTATTTCCCACATGCATCATATAGGGGCTGAGCATATGAAAAACTCCTACACCTTGCTACGAATGCTCATGCCAAATTTCACCCAAATCCAAAACCTTTTTGAGGTATTTTTGGGTATAATAAGAAAGAGGCTAGTTTGAACTCAAATTCAAATTCAAACTTCTTTCATCCTATGAATTCAAAAGTGGGATTCATATTCACACTCAGCACATTTTTGTGAGCTCACACATCAATTTTTACTCCATTTGGAGTTGATCTTGACATGAGCCAATTTAAGCAAATTCAAATCCAATTTGAATTTCAAACTGCATATGTGCTATAAATATAATCAAACACTTCACAATTTGATTTCTACCAATTTGAAATGGCATTTGGTGAATAATTCAAATTTCAAAGGGTATTAGGGGCATTACTGTTTAGAGCAGTAGGGAAATGGAATTTCAGAGGTTAAAACTAGGGGTGGGTCCCACTTGTCAGCCCCACAAGCGAGCAAACCGACTGAAACACTCGGGCTCGGGTCTTGCGCGCGCTCACGCGGACGCCACGGTGCTGCTCGCCGCTGCCACCTCCTGATCGGTGATCCCAGCTGCCAACTGACGTCCCCAGCTCGTTATCATCCGGTCCCGGGCGCCACAAAGTCTTCTCGCCTCTGTCCGGACGCATCCTCGCGCTGGAAACCCAAAGAGAGCCGCCGAACACCCGAAACCACCACCTCGCCGTCAACCGGCCAAAACAGTCCTTTTCACCTCCAGATGAGGCCATAAACGGTACCTCCGACCTTCACTCGACGTGGTCCAGCCCTCAGCTGCTCGTGATCAGCTCCCCTCGAGCTTTTCCGAGCCTATCTTCCACTGCTCTGTTCATCCCGAAGCGCCTATGACTTGACACCATCGCCCGGGAAGCTCCAAGCTTCTCCGGCGCAGCCAACCGGTCTCTGAGATTAGCATCGAGGTCTAGTAGCTTCCCCCGCACTCCCTAGCTCTCTCTTAGCGTCGGCTAGCTGGAAATTTAGGTTTTCTGAGGATAGCCGGACTTAACCGAAGCCCACAGGAACTCAAAATTCATCTCGCATGGTTGATCATGCCCAAAGCTGGTCGAGCTAGAGCATCTAGGGTCGCTCACAACCATCCTGACCAAAAACCACGAAGAAACATTCATGCAACAGGCGAAGCAACGCAAACTCGCCGCCGCCGGCTGAAATGGCTCGGGTCACCGTTGAGCTCATAGCTCCGGTCGTTTCCCGTGCGGTTTGAGTGCACCAACAGCTTCCTCGAGCTCCAGTGGTTCTTTCTGGCTGCTTCAGGCATCGAGATAGGCATGAGATATGTTGTTCATCATCTGCGCACACCACTGATCGCCGCCGCCGATGCCGACCGGTTTTCCGGCGATGGCATGCTGCACAACCTTGTCCGGCCGCTAGGGCTTGGTCTGAGGAGCGTGTAGCATGAAAGAACACCGGAAATGGTCCACCGTAGCCGGAGAACGGACCGTGCCACGGCCTCTGCTCGTCGCACGCTCGGCACCGGCGGGAGGTTGAAGACGACGCTGTGCGGTAGGCCCGGCTGTCAGCCATATAAACTTTTCTCCGATTTTCAGTTTTTAGTTCAAACTTCAAACCAACATAACTTTGGCTAGGAAGATCCAAATCAAGTGAACCAAATTTCGTTGGATTCATCTCTCTGAGTACTTTCCAACAAATCAAGTTTCACTTTATGAAAATCTTTATTTCTCTAGAATTAATTCTTCAATTTTTTTAGAATTTTAACTGGAGAACCCTTTAGTGGAAAATTCTGAAATTTGGCTAGGATGTTCATCAAAATATCCCTGAGCTACCATAAAAATTTCAGATCCATTTCAGCTCATTGGATACACCTAATGGTGTGATTTGTAAAACTGTTCCAGAGAAAATAGAAAATGTCCAGAAACATATTAAGATTTTCTCTGAAATTGTTTAGCTCATATCTTTAGCTAGGAACCTTCAAATTAAGTGAAATCAACTCCATTAGGATCCTCTGAAAATATAGTTTTCAGAAAGTCATGGTTTGCTCCGTGAAAATCCCTAGAACACCCTAAGAGCTCCAATTAAGGCCAAGTACACAATTATTTGTGGAGGGCTCAAATGAGCTTTGCTGCAAATGAAACTTGGCCAAGTCTCTGTTTAGGTTGTATCCAAACCACAGTAAAAATTTCATAGTCATTGGGAATGTCTAGCAATACTTATAGTCTTAGCAAATTCAACTTTAAATTCAAATGCATTCAAATTGATACATATATGTATTTTCTCATGTAGTCGCTAAGGTTGAGGAGGAGCCCGAAGTCTTAGACTTCATCACTCCAGAGGAACAGCTAGCCTACGACCAACAGCAGCAAGGCAAGCTCTGATTTGCATTAGCCTTTTTATAAATTCTACTGTTTTGAGAACTTACTTTGAGCACTCACTTCAATTTTGCATTAGAGTCTTGTTTGAAAACCCAAATGCATAGCCAAGAAAAACCTGGGTTGGGCTTAGGTTGTTAAACATCGATTAGCTACGGCAATGCTAAGATAGTGTAGGATTCGGTACAAGTCGAGTAGTTGGAACTGCTCGCGAGAATAGGCTAGAGGCACACTACTCGGGTGAAGATAGCAAATGGAACACATGGCAAGAAAAATGAGACCGAGCGGAGAGTAAGGGCAGCAGGACATTGGGGTCTGGGTGACATAGCTCCGTTTACATCGATTGAGGACCGAGCCGTGTGCGGGCCTGTTGAACAAGCTAGAACAGTACCGAAGACCTACCGGATATATGGGAACCGGGAAACCGATGTAACTCGGGTAGCTGGGTGTTGAGGCATAGCTGGTCGTTCAAAGGGTAGGTTGAGAGCTTGAGGTGTAAATCGGCTGGCGGCACTGCAGATGCGCGCGCAGAGACCTCTTGTTTGGGACGATTGGTCCGCCTCAACATTTGGCTGACGGGTGAAAGGTGGTTGCGTACAACGTCCATGATGGTTGCTGTAGGCAACATCGAGTATGGGCGTGCTTGACGGGTTATTCGGGTAACCCTGCAGGTGTAAATCAATTATAATCGCCGTCCCTCGCGGTCAGTGAGTACCACTTGTTCACTGTACCATGACGTAGAAACAACAGGCTAGAGTCATGTAAAAGTTGCTGGTTGAAAGTTATACATTGATTGTTAATGACTTGTTGTAGTTTAGAGCTAATTAAAGTTCTTTTCGACCTTGGGCAAAGTACATTAGAGAAATGCGTTTCTTGTTTGATTGCGGCTCTCTCATGTGCCTTAGCGTGAGGTTCTCCACAACTTGCCGCTAAAACTTGAAAGTAAAGTTCAAATAATTAGGCGAGTCCTTTGCAACTTATTTGCCTCATGTACCCTGTAATCCGTCATGTAGAAGTTTCATATATAGGAGAGACGGGTCAGACATGCTGAGCCATTGTGCTCACTGCTTGTGTTTGAATCTTTTGCAAGGTGTTATGAGGAAGGGACTCCCAGGAGGAGACGGAAGCCCAAGAGGGAAACCCCGTCGAGTGGGAATCGTGCACACCACCGTGTTAGTGTGCGTGTGTGCTAGCGGGGACACGTTCACGGACTGAACGTGAACTCGATGCGTAGTCTACGCCCGTGAGTGTAGACTGAACATATTTTGTTGTAAAAATGTTCATAAACTCATTTATGTAATAAAACTTTGCTTCCTCTTTGTACCATTTTATGTGTTATCCGGTGCTGTGCAACGCAGCACCCCTCAGCGTCATCCTGGCTCGACGAGGCCATGAGGCCCTGTCATTACCCCTGTGTGTGGTTAGTGTATTTGAATCGGCCTTTATGGCGATTCAACGAGGGAAGGGTTGGTGAATACCCGGTCCTTGGTGGAATCTTCAATGGGGGCGTAGATTCCTGGGTGGAATCGAACCTCGGGATAAAACCTTGTCTCGTGTCTTCTTGATCTTCTCTCTATTGTCAATTAGGGGTGCTAGTTATCATTTGATTTACATCGACACCTAGTGTTAAAATTGATAGTTACTATTTCTTACTTCATTACACTTGTGTAGTCATTTATTTTCCGCTGCACAAATACTTGAAGTAGGAATAAGTCTAACTTTAATCTTTTAATTACGTTCATACTGGACTAGTCTGTACCATACCGGACTAGTCCGGTCCACCTGGCATTGATCCGTTCGCTATGTGTTTTCAGGGAACCGTTAAAAATTCAAAGAGCCTATTCACCCCCCCTCTAGGCCACATTCAGTAAGCACAAACTGTAAAGGGAGAATGCACAGGGTAAGGCAAAACTTTCTCACTTCAGGCTTCCCTTATAGGAGGAAACATGCCGTATTAGAAGGCAATGACCCACCCCGAATGACAAAAGTAGCAGGACTCCTCTGGGGCTTAGCTGTTCTAAGCGCTATCCCTATACAATATGACACCCTTTCAGAGAAAATAAAACCCTGCCGCTGTGCTAAGGATAGAACTTACAGAGGTGTTCTATGTTCCACGGATTGGGTAGAGGTACTACATCCTCTATGGCTAGGCGGATGCACCCGGGGCGGCATACTTGTGTCACTCGGAAGGGGCCCTCCTAGCTGGGGGAGAGTTTGCCCCCCCTCTCCTCGAGAAAGTATTCGCCGAAGCACCAGGTCACCCACCTCGAGCTGTCTACTCCGCATGAACCGCTGCTGATAACGCCGGAGCGCTTGACGGTATCGCACGTTTCGGACAGCTGCTTGCCACCTTTGCTCATCGACAAGTGAAAGTGCATCTAGGCACTCCCTTGTGGGTTTTGGACGATTAATGACAAATGAATTGAGATCCTAATGAACTTGCTGAGATGAATGTAGATTAACTCGTGTAAGGTAAAATTGGTGCACTCAAAAAGGTGAAAAACGAAGTGATGAAGAAAAAGGAAAAGGACAGATCCATGAACCAAGTGCAATGTAGACTTACTTGTATAGGATGTGTGTGAGAGACACATCTCAAGAGCTCAAAATCTTTGCGTAGGGGTAAGGGCTTAAAACAAATCCAAATCACTCACAACATGGTGCACCGAACTAGTCCACTCAGAAACCGGACTAGTCCGTTCAACTTTCTATTGCCTCACGTACAACACGGTGCATCGGACTAGTCCGCTCAGAAACTGGACTAGTCCGTTCAACTTTCTATTGCCTCACAACACAGTGCACCAGACTAGTCCGCTCTAAAACCGGACTAGTCTGTTCAACTTTCTGTTGCCTCACAACACGGTGCACCAGACTAGTCCGCTCAGAAACCGGACTAGTCCGTTCAACTCTCTGAAATCGACACTCACCTTGCACCGGACTAGTCTGCTCAGAAATGAGACTAGTCCGTTCAACTCTCTGGAACCGACATTCACCTTGCACCGGACAAGTCCACTTAGAAACCAGACTAGTCCATTCAACTTTCTGTAAACACATTAAATTAGGGTTTCCACTGTGCCGCATGCAACACACAAATTGTACACAGCACACTGGACTAGTCCGGTGAACAGATAGGACTAGTCCGACCGCCAGGGTTTTTGGAAACCTTATATAAATAGAGGTGCACGGCCACACATTTACATATCTCGATTCCTAGCGCCGCCACATGCTTCAAGGGCACAAATATTACCTCTCTCCACTCATTCTAAGCCTAGAAAGATTAAGTCTTTGAGGATTAGAGATTGGATCAAGGAGAGAGTCGTTCTTCTCGCAATTGAGCTCTTGGTTTGTCTTCTCTCACACAATTGCTGATCGTTGTTTTCTGTTTGTGTGTGGGAGGAAGAGTTACTCTCTGTAATCTTGTGGGATCACTCAGATTGTGAGAACGCCCCACATACAATTGTTTACCCCTGTGTGTGGTTAGTGGAATTGAATCGGCCTTTGTGGCGATTCAACGAGGGAAGGGTTGGTGAAGACCCGGTCCTTGGTGGACTCCTCAACTGGGACGTAAATTGCTGGGTGGAATCCAACCTCGGGATAAAACTTTGCCTCGTGTCTTCTTGATCTTCCTTCAATTGTTATTTAGGGGTTCTAGTCATCATTTGATTTACATCCACACCTAGTGTTAAAATTGAGAGTTATTGTGTCTTACTTCACTATACTTGAACAATCATTTATTTTCCGCTGCACAAATACCTGAAGTAGGAACAAGTCTAACTTTGATCTTTTAATTACGATCATACCGGACTATTCCACACCATACCGGACTAGTCCGACCCACCTGGAATTCATCAGTTTGCTAAGTGTTTTAGGAAACCGCCTAAAAATTCAAAGAGCCTATTCACCCCCCTCTGGGCTACATTCAATTGGTATCAGAGCCAAACTCTTCAAAAGAGAATCACCGCTCGAAGAGACGATGTTGGAAATTAAGGGTGAATCCAAGGGCTTCCATCATGAAAATGGTGGTGATGAAGGGAACCAAAAGTTAGAGAAGCTCCTCAATGCCATTCAGGACTGCGAGGATGATGATGAGGAGATACTCGAATTAAAGGCGCTTATCCGGAAGAAGGCACTCTCCCCCAACGGGAAGAAAATCGAAGACAAAAAGCAAAAAGGGGTAGTCACAAAGACTACTCCCGATATCCTTTTAACTATGAGCGTTTAAATTCAAATAATCATTATTTGTCAATTCCATTAGGCAAACTACCTTACTTTGATGGAACTGGTTATACAATGTGGAAATAAAACATGAAAATGCACCTTATATCTGTTAACCCAAGTCTTTGGCATATAGTGTGTACAGGTTTAGATATACCTGATGACGATGAAGAGCTAACCCTAGATCAAGAACAAGCTATTCATCGGAACGCTCAAGCCGTAGCAGTAATCACCTCATCATTGAGCCGAGACGAGTTCACCAAGGTGGATGGACTCGAAATTGCTAAAGAAATATGGGACACTCTCAAAACCGCACATGAAGGTGATCGTCATGTGCGTGAAGCCAAGATCAAAATGATAGAAGGTGAATTGGGAAGGTTTGCCATCGAAGAAAGAGAATCACCTCAAGAGATGTACAATAGACTGAAGTCTCTCATCAATAAGGTCCGAGCCTATGGTAGCAAGAAGTGGACGAATTATGAGGTGGTCAAGTTGATTCTTAGGGCATTCATGCCTCGGAACTTGACACTCTGCTCCATGATCAGAGAAAGTCCCGGGTTTCACAAAATGACCCCGGACGAGATTCTTGGCAAGATCATCAACTTTGAAATGATGGAGAAGGAAGCCAAGTATGTCAAGGAACTTGCCGACCTCACCTCGGCAAAGAAGAGAGGAGTTGCACTAAAGGCAACATGCAAGCCAACATCAAAAGAATCTCCAGAAGCTTTTGAGGATGATGATGGTGATGATGAAAGCACTGATATCGATGAAGAAGACATGATCCTGTTCATCAAAAACTTTAAGAAAATGATGAAAAGAAAAAAGGGTGGCAACTCAAATGAAAGAAGATACAAGGACAAACAAAGATCCATGATGAGGCACACATGCTACAATTGTGGAGAATATGATCATTTCATGGTTGATTGTCCACATGAAGACAACAAGAGGAAGAGTAAAGACAACAAGCCTCAACAAAAGAAAATATTCAAGAAAAAGAAGCAATATGGCCAAGCGCATCTAGGGAAGGGATGGGACTCCACTGATGAGTCCTCATCTGAAGAAGAAGAGGAGATGGCCACTATAGCTATCAAGAAGCCTACCATGAAGTCTACTCTATTCCCAACCATGGGAGCATGGAAGGACACCAACCACACATGCCTAATGGCCAAGGAAGGAAAAAGAAAGGTTAAAACCAAATCTCCCTCCTTGCATTCTTTTACTAGTGATATTGATAATTCTAGTGATTATGAAGATATACTTAGAGGTTTAGATAAAATACTATAGCTAAAATGAAAATTCTAATGGATGAGATAGTTGATAAGGAGGAGCTAGTTAATCGACAAGAAGATATGATCATTCTCCAAAAGCAGAAATATCTTAAGATTGAAGGGATTCTTGAGATTGAGAAGGAGCGAAGCAAATCACTTGAGCTTGAGTTAGCTTCAAGCAAGGAGACTTGTTTGAAGCTAAAAGACTCAAACATTGCACTCAAGTATGAACTTGCTAACTTAACCAAGGTTAACAAGATTCTTGAGACGCAAGTTGAGTCACTCAAGCAAAGTGGTTCTTCATCCTATTTAAGCTCACCTTCTCAACATGTTGAATCCAAAACTCTTGTAACTTGTACATGTACTAAAGATGAAACCAACATAAAAGAAAAGTCAAACTTGACAAAAAATAAGCATCCCTCTCAAAGTGGCATGTTTGACAATGAGAAGGTCAAGTATGCACGTAGTGCATACTTGGTCACAAGACCTCCTCATATAAAACATGGCATTGGGTATTCTTATGGTGAAAGGAAAAACACTAGAAGCCACAAGGATGACAAGAAGAGCATTGTCTTTGTCAAGGGAAATTCTTCCCAAGTTGGAAAACATAACAATGTTGATAAAATTAACATTGAAAATTCATATGAACAAATATTTTTTAGAACCTTTGATGCTTCATATGTGCTTATGAAAAACAGTCTTGGAAAAGTTCATGCCAAATATGTTGGGCCACGCCATGAGAACACCAAGTCTCGTGTGTGGGTGCCCAAGTCACTTGTCACTAACCTCAAAGGACCCAAGCAAGCTTGGGTACATAAAACCAAAGCATAGTTTCTTTCTTGTAGGCATATGCATCCGGTGGAGCAAAATGGGTGCTAGATAGTGGATGCACCAATCATATGACCGGAGAAAGAAAAATGTTTGTGGAGTACGAAAAAAATGAAGACTCAAGTGAAGGCATCTGTTTTGGTGATAATAGTCAAGGAAAGGTGCTAGGTACCGGTAAAATAGCTATTTCATCACAACACACACTTTCTCATGTTGTACATGTTGATTCCTTAGATTATAACCTCCTTTCCATATCTCGACTATGTGACAAAGATTATAATTGTTTGTTCACTAATGAGGGTGTGACCGTCTCTAGAAGGACTGATGACTCAATTACTTTCAAGGGTGTGTTAAAGGGAAAACTTTATCTAGTTGATTTCAACAAATATAAAGCCAAAATTGACACATGCTTGATTGCAAAGACCAACATGGGTTGGTTGTGGCATAGATGGCTAGCGCATGTTGGTATAAGGAATCTATAAAAACTTCTAAAAGGCGATCACATCTGAGGTTTAAGGATGTTATTTTTGAGAAAAACAAGCCTTGTAGCGCGTGCCAAGCCGGGAAGCAAGTAGGAGCACCCCATCCCGCTAAGAATGTCATGACTACAACAAGATCACTCGAGCTCCTCCACATGGACCTATTTGGTCCAATTGCTTATATATGTATCGGCGGTAATAAATATGGTTTAGTTATTAACGATGATTTTTCACGCTTAACATGAGTTTTCTTTTTGAATGATAAGTCAGAAACTCAAGGAACACTCAAGAAGTTTCTCAGGTGAGCTCAAAATGAATTCTCATTAACAATCAAGAACATAAGAAGTGACAATGGAACAGAATTCAAGAACACACAAGTCGATGAATATCTAGACGAAGAAGGAATAAAGCATGAACTTTCGGCACCCTACTCCCCAAAACAAAACGGGGTAGCCGAATAGAAGAACCGGTGGCTCATTGAGATGGCAAGGATAATGCTTGACGAATACAAGACCTCTAACCATTTTTGGGCTGGAGCTATAAACACTGCTTGTCATGCAACAAACCGACTGTACCTTCATCGCCTACTCAAGAAAACCTCATATGAACTACTCACCGGTAACAAACGAAATATTTCAATCTTTCGAGTTTTTAGTTCAAAATGTTATATTCTAAACAAGAATCCTAGGACCTCGAAGTTCACCTTGAAGTTCGATGAGGGTTTCTTGCTAGGCTATGATCCGAACTCCTACACTTATCGTGTCTTCAGCAGGGTCTCCGGACTTGTTGAAGTAGCACGTGATGTAGTGTTCGATGAAACTAATAGCTCCCAAACGGAGCAAGTTGATAGTGTGTGCTAGATCAAGAAGAAGCCACGTGTCAAGCATTGAGGAGAATGACACTTGGTGATATTCGACCTCAAGAACAATCACAAGAATCAAATGCTCAAGATGAACCTCAACAGGAGAGCTATGATGAAGGTGGAGCCCATGCACAAAATCAAGTTTATGAAGATCAACAAGATGATCAAAGCATTAATGACGGCAACGATCTAGGGGGAGCCGGAGAAGATGATGATTATGAGAACACAACACCACAAATGCCACATCAAAGAGTACACCAAAGCATACAAAGAGATCACCCCGTAGACAACATAATTGGTGATATACAAAAGGGAGTGACAACTCGATCACGTGTAGCTAATTTTTGTGAATACTATTCCTTTGTATCCTCTTTAGAACCAGACAAGGTTGAAGATGCACTAAAAGATCCGGACTGGGTGATGGCAATGCAAGAAGAATTGAACAACTTCAAGAGGAACGAAGTATGGGAACTTGTTGAAAGACCAAAGTCCAACATCGTTGGCACTAAAGGGGTCTTCCGCGACAAGCAAGACGAACACGGAGTTGTAACACAAAACAGGGCACGACTTGTGGCTAAAGGTTACTCACAAGTCGAAGGTTTGGATTTCAACGAGACTTTTGCTCCCGTCACTAGGCTTGAAACAATTCGTATATTACTTGCATATGCTACTCACCATGATTTCAAGCTGTATCAAATGGACGTCAAAAGCGCCTTCCTCAACAGACCTATCAAGGAGGAGGTGTACGTGGAGCAACCCCCTGGGTTTGAAGATCGAGAGTACCCCGACCATGTGTTCAAACTGCGTAAGGCTCTCTATGGCCTTAAACAAGCTCCTAGAGCTTGGTATGAGTGCCTTAAAGATTTTCTAATTGAAAATGGCTTTAAAATTGGTAAAGCTTATTACACTCTGTTTACCAAGCACTTCAATGATGATCTATTTATTTGTCAAATTTATGTTGATGATATCATATTCGGTTCAACTAACAAAGCTTTTTGTCAAGAATTTAGTAAAATCATGACAAATAGATTCGAGATATCCATGATGGGAGAATTGAGATACTTTTTGGGATTCCAAGTGAAGCAACTAAAGGAAGGAATGTTCATAAGCCAAACAAAGTACACCTAAGACATTCACAAGAAATTTGGCATGGACAAAGCGAAGCCCATAAAGACTCCCATGGCAACAAATGGACATTTAGACCTTAACAAAGATGGATCTAACGTGGATCAAAAGGTATACCGTTGCATGATTGGATCTCTACTTTATCTTTGTGCATCTAGGCCTGATATCATGTTGAGTGTTTGTATGTTTGCAAGATTTCAAGCCAATCCTAAGGAATGTCATTTGACAGCCGTAAAGAGAATATTGCGATATCTAGTCCATACACCCAACCTAGGCCTTTGGTACCCTAAAGGTTCAAAGTTCAATCTCATTGGATACTCCGATGCAGACTATGCATGATGCAAAATAGATAGAAAAAGTACCTCCGGGACTTGCTAATTCTTGGGTAGGTCCCTAGTTTCCTGGTCCTCCAAGAAGCAAAACTCCATTGCCTTGTCCACAGCCGAAGCGGAGTATGTTGTAGCCGGGAGTTGTTGTGCACAACTCCTTTGGATGAGACAAACTCTAAGTGACTACAGTTACAATATGAACCGTATTCCGCTCCTTTGTGACAATGAGAGTGCGATTAAGATTGCACATAACCCTATTGAGCACTCTAGAACCAAACACATTGATATTCAACATCATTTTTTGAGAGACCATTCAGTAAAAAAACATATCCATTTCCCATGTCAAAACCGAGAAACAACTAGCTGATATCTTCACCAAGCCACTTGATGAAAAATGCTTCTGTGAGCTTAGGAATGAACTAAATATACTTGACTCTCAAAACGTGGCTTGAAACACTGCATACCTGCTTGAATCCTCAAAATCTTACTTTGTGAAAAACTATCCCTTATCTCGATTTTTTGTTGAAAACTATTTAAATTAATGAATCTTGATGAATAATGACCATTGTTTGATTGTTGATTGCTTACTGGGCATGTTCATCAAGATTATTTGTGAAAAGTAGGTCCTTAGATCACTATTAGATCAAATTCCCAATATTTTCCTGACTTCTATCTTATTTGTCCAGTTGACCCGGACTAGTCTGATGTCAACACCGGACTAGTCCGCTTCCTCAGACTTGTCCGGACAGATCTGGCATAGAGGACTTGTCCGGTTCTCCCACCGGACTAGTCCGTATGTACGAGTTTAAGAGTCTATACATGCGCCAACCTTAGCCCTCTTCACCTCACAAGCACTCTTTTGCTTCTCACTTCTCAAACCCTAGCCCCCAAAGGTGATTTTTGACTTTGGCCAATGAAGTCAAGGTTCTCTCCACGGAAAAGCTTCTCCTCGACGCGTGGTCTCCTCTCCTCCAGACTAATCCGGATCAGACTTCACGCTTCGACTCAAATCCTCATTTTTTTGGTAAAATCCCTCTCAACTGAAGCTCTCATCTTTCCAATACTTTTGCTCAATTTTCCTGATTCCTAGGGCATACACTACCTTTCTAGATGCATTCCTAGTGTATCCCTCCATATTTTGCATCAATTTGTGGTAGATCTGTTGAAAATACGAAGTTAGGGTTCTTCAGCAGGTCCGGACTAGTCCGGTCTCTGGTGCGGACAAGTCCGCACTCTGAAAACGGACAAGTCCAGTTACCTGTCAATTGGACATCTAACTTATTATTTCCACATAATCTACAATCCATCGTGTCAATCAATCCTTGATTTTCCTGTTAGGCATGATGTCGTCACACTCCGAGGCTATGAAGAAGAAACATGACAACGTTTCTCAACCCTCTTCTCCTGACGATTCTCTTCCTAAAAGGAGGGGAGTGGATGGTAAGAAGGCACAAAGCAAGGACATTGTTGGAAGATCTGTAATCCCTAGAAGAAGTGTCGGGAAGGGCAAAGGACTTGCTAGTGGTCCTATTGGTCCATTAAAGAAGAAGACCCCCATTCACCGCAACAGGCAGCCATCAAGAGATGACTTTACTGGAAAGGGGAGTGAAATGGTTGACAACCTCAAAAAAATTCAAGTCTATGGGCAGCCAAAGCAATGTGCAGACCCCAGATTCTGGAGCAACTTCCATGTTGACTACTATGAGCATGTATACTTGAAGATGAAGAATCCTGTTGTTGAGAGTCAGTGGCTCAACATTGACTACTTGCAATCCAATAAATCCCAGGCCTATCATGATGTACTAGAGGCATTAGAGAGGCATGGCTTGAATAGCCTCCTATCTTTTCAGTATGACTGGAACAATGAGGTAATCACCCAGTTCTACTCTACTCTCTACTTTGCCCGTGATGATGAGGATGAGATGATTTGGATGACACATGGATCCAGATACAGTGTCACCTATGAGGAATTTGCCAAGATACTTCATCTTGAACACACCCTGGGAGCTTGTCATTCACAACCTGAAGCCTTTGGAGAAGAATGAGCTGGAATTTTTGTGTGATACAAGAATGCCATATGTACCTCCCACTACCAAGTACTTGAAGCCATTCTTTGCCGTGCTCAACAGGATCATGAGAAAGACCATAGCTCCAAAGGATGGTGATGCAGGGACAATCCAAGGGACTCTGAGGACATTGATGAAAGTGATAAGCAAGAAGAGGACCTTCAATGTCTTTGAGTACATCTACAATGACATTGTGAATATCTCTATCACTCCAAACAGGTCCTGTGACTATGCACCTTATGTCATGTACATGATTGAGAATGTGACAGGACTTGAGTTTGTCAAAGATGTCTCTCACACCGGTATCAAGCCCCAGAAGCCTACAGTCTACACTGTGCCCTCTGCTCATGAAGGCTCAAGGGCATTAGAGCCTACACCTACTCCTGTTCCTCCACCTTCTAGAGAATCCTCAAGTGGTATGCTCAAAATGCTCTCCTCTATTTTTGGCTATTGTCGCAAAATTGAAGTTAAGCAACACAACGAGAGTTTGACTAGAAAAAGACATCAAAGATACATGAAGGCCAACATCAAAGCCATCTGTAAGAAGCTAGAGATTGAGCCAGTTGGATCACCACATATCTCTGAGGACTCTGAAGAAAACTTCACTGAAATGGCTCCACTCATTGAACAAGAGTTTAGGTCTTTTGGACTTGCAGGTGTCTCCTCTCCTCCTCCTCAGCATGGTCATGAAGACGATGATGAAGATGACGATGAAGATAGGACCGAGAGTGAGGGAGAGAGCGGCGATGAGTGATTCTACTCAATTTTTCCCTTTTTGGTGCCTTGAGCCAAAGGGGGAGAGATTGAGATTTATCTTAAGTTTTCTTATTGTAAACCTTAAGGACTAGCGATCATGGACATGTATTTTAAAGTTTCATGTACTTTTTTTTAAACTCCATTGGATGTGTGATGCCTATTCGATATCGATGTGATGACTACCTTTATTTTTGATATGATCTTATCTCCTTGTGGCATGTCACATTCTGTTTCACACACTGTTTAGGCATCCCACCATAAAGGTTGCATATATGTGAGAAGGTCATGTTACTCATTTATTATTCTCATATATGCACACTTTATAAAAATCAAATTTTATTATTAATCATGTAATCTTAGTTAGTTGTCATAAATCACCAAAAAAGGGGAGATTGAAAGTGCATCTAGATACTCCCTTGTGGGTTTTGGACGATTGATGACAAATGAATTTATATCCTAATAAACTTGTTGAGATGAATGTAGATTAACTCGTGTAAGGTAAAATTGGTGCACTCAAAAAGGTGAAAATGTAGTGATGAAGAAAAAGGACAGATCCATGAACCAAGCGCAATGTAGACTTACTTGTATAGGGTGTGTGTGATAGACACATCTCAAGAGCTCAAAATCTTTGCGTAGGGGTAAGGGCTTAATACAAATCCAAATCACTCACAGCACGGTGCACCGGACTAGTCCGCTTAGAAACCGGACTAGTCTGTTCAACTTTCTGTTGCCTCACAACACGGTGCACCGGACTAGTCCGCTCAGAAACCGGACTAGTCCGCTCAGAAACCGGACTAGTACGCTCAGAAACCAGACTAGTCCGTTCAACTTTCTTTTGCCTCACAACACGGTGCACCGGACTAGTTTGTTCAACTTTCTGTTGTCTCACAACACGGTGCACCGGACTAGTCCGCTCAGAAACCGGACTAGTCCTTTCAACTCTCTGGAATCGGCACTCACCTTGCACCGGACTAGTCCGCTCAGAAACCGGACTAGTCCGTTCAACTCTCTGGAACCGGCATTCACCTTGCACCAGACTAGTCCGCTAAACTTTCTGTAAACACATTAAATTAGAGTTTCCACTATGACGCATGCACCACGCAAATTGTACACGGCACACCGGACTAGTCCGATGAACAGAGTGGACTAGTTCGGCCGCCAGGGTTTTTGGAAACCTTATATAAATAGAGGTGCACGACCACACATTTTACATCTCTCAACTCCCAGCGCCGCCACACGCCCCAAGAGCACAAAAATTACCTCTCTCCACTCATTCTAAGCCTAGAAAGATTAAGTCTTTGAGGACAAGAGATTGGATCAAGGAGAGAGTCGTTCTTCTCGCAATTGAGCTCTTGGTTTGTCTTCTCTCACACAATTGTTGATCGTTGTTCTCTGTTTGTGTGTGGGAGGAAGAGTTACTCTCTGTAATCTTGTGGGAGCACTCAGATTGTGAGAACGCCTCACGTATAATTGTTTACCCCTGTGTGTGGTTAGTGGAATCAAATCGGACTTTGTGGTGATTCAACGAGGGAAGGGTTGGTGAAGACCCGGTCCTTGGTGGACGCCTCAACAGGGACTTAGATTCCTAGGTGGAATCGAACCTCGGGATAAAACTTTGTCTCGTGTCTTCTTGATCTTCCTTCAATTGTTAATTAGGGGTGCTAGTCATCATTTGATTTACATCCACACCTAGTGTTAAAATTGAGAGTTATTGTGTCTTACTTCACTATACTCGAACAATAATTTATTTTCTGTTGCACAAATACCTGAAGTAGGAACAAGTATAACTTTGATATTTTAATTATGATCATACCGGACTAGTCCGCACCATACCGGACTAGTCCGACCCACCTGGAATTAATCAGTTCGCTAAGTGTTTCAGGAAACTGCCTAAAATTCAACGAGCCTATTCACCCCCTGTAGGCCACATTCAACAAGGTCGATATCTTCACGCCGGAGCTGATCCTGTGTGGCTTCGTCGTACGCTCGTACACGGGATGAGCCCATGGTGATTTCTAGGGGGAGGACGGCCTCAGCCCCATAAACCAGGAAGAAGGGTGTTTCCCCTGTCAAGCGATTGAGTGACGTCCGGCTAGCCCACAGTGCACACTAAGCTCTTCAACCCAGTTGGCACCGTGCTTCTTCAAGCTGTTGAAGGTGCACGTCTTGAGTCCCCTGAGTATCTCGGCGTTTGCTCTTTCGGCTTGACCGTTACTCTCTGGGTGAGCAACAGAAGCATAGCAAACTTGGATGTCGAGGCCTTCGCAGCAGTCCTAGAATACAACACTCGTGAACTAGGTCCCGTTGTCGGTGATGATTCTGTTCACGACCCCGAACCGACAGACGATTGACTTGATGAACATGACTACTGACTGCTTGTTGATAGTTACCACAGGGGTAGCTTCCGGCCAATTGGTGAACTTGTCTACGGTGACGTAGAGGTACCGGTTCCCTCCGAAAGATCTGGGAAATGGTTCCAGGATGTCCAACCCCCACATAGCAAAGGGCCATGAGGGTGGGATCATCTACAACGTCTGCGCTGGGTGTGGATTTGCTTAGCGTGGAACTGGCACGCCTTGCATCTCTTAACCAGGTCGACGACATCCTCGAGAGCTACCGGCCAGTAAAAGCCACGCCAGAAGGCTTTACCGACCAGCATGCGGGAAGATGCATGGTTCCCACACTCGCCTCCATGGATCTCTTCGAGCAGGTCGCAGCCCTCCTTCCGGGTTATGCACCGCAATAGGTAGAGATCCCCTTCTACCAGCATGTATCTCTTAGCCAATCGAGCAATCTGTTCAGCGGATACACGTTTATCGGGAAGGAAATTGTCATTCAAGTAGTCCCGGATCTTCATGATCCATGCGTCTGGACCTACTTGAGCACTTGGATCTTGAGCGTCGGGTTGCACGGAGTCCCTGGTGACACTTACGATCCTTGGCGGGCGCCATGGTAACATGGCCGTCGGGACCGCCAGCTTCAAGGTGCTGGTCCCGCCCCCTTCACCTGGTTTGGCCAGCCAGGCGGTAGGTCGTGACAACTTCCTTTCAAAGACCCCCTCAGGTACCGGAGCCCAAGTGGAAGCCTTCGTTGACAGGTCGTCGGCTATAGTATTATTAGCACGGGGAACATGGCACAAGTCCAAGGATAAGAAGTCCTTCTCCCACTTCTATACTTGAAGGAGATAAGCTGCAAGCTGTGGGTCATTGCAGCAACACTCTCCCTTGACTTGCTTGATGATCAACTGAGAATCACCCTTGACCAACAACTGCTGGACATCAAGGGACAACACGGTCTTTAACCCGAAGATGAGAGCCTCATACTCCGCCATGTTGTTGGTTGCCTTGAAGTCAAGTCACACCATGTATTTGAACTGCTCTCCGGTTGGTGTAATGAGCAGAACACCCGCTTTGGCACCTTGCTTCCGTGAGGAGCCGTCGAAGAAGAGAGTCCAGTAGGGCCCAGTGTAGACCGGAGCTCTGGGCTCTGGTTCACCGATGTCCTGGCCCCCTAGCTGGCATGGTGGTGGAGTCCACTCTGCCACGAAGTCAGCTAACGCCTGACTTTTCACCGCATGACGCGGTAAGAAGTCCAGCTCAAACTCCACCAACTCCACAGCCCATTTAGCTATGTTTCCAGTGGCGTTGGGGCTGTGGAGGACGGTTCTCAGCGGGTATGAGGTAACCACCGAGATCTTGTGAGCTTGGAAGTAATGGCACAACTTTCTTGATGCAACAAGGACTGCATAGAGCAGCTTGTGCACCTCCAGATATCTTGTCTTGGCATCGTGGAGAACCTCGCTGATGAAGTAGACCGGACGCTGGATAGTTCAGACCCCCCCTGACATTCGGGACACCTGAGAACTACCGCACGGAAAGCGTCGTCTTCGTTGTTGCGTAGGTCAGCCTCCCCTTCAATGCCATAATAGGTAGGCCAGCCCTGTACCAGTTCATGGCGGTAGCCCACTACGGCTACTTAGTCTTGAAGATGCCGACCCCGAGTGGCGTCCTCAAGATCCGCGGTGACCGTACCGCAGCTGTCTCAGCGCTGGAAAAGCTCCAGGCGCTGGCGGCAGCACAGGAGGCCGCTTACGGTCACGCTGAAGCTAGTCGGCCGCCTCCAAACATGAGTTAGTGAGGGGACATCTGTACCCTGTATGCAGCCCTCGGACGGCGAGGATGTTCCAGTGAGGGTCTTCCAAGTCGGTCCTGATGCCACCCAGACCACCCGAATCGCCAGGGGCCTGGGGAGCAAACAGGAAGACGCACTCGTCACCTTTCTCCAGGCCAATGTCGACGTGTTTGCCTGGCAACCGTTAGAAATTCCCGAGATCCCCAGGGAGGTGATTGAGAACCAACTAAAGATCCATCCCGACGCCAGGCCGGTGCAATAGAAGCCATGGAAGCAATCCATCGAGCGGCAAGACTTCATCCTGTGACGCCCTCAATTCTGTGGAAAACCACGGAACCGAGAACTGATGCATATGTGTGCCCAGGATGTTCATCACACATACACATATGTTCCACAAACTGAATTTACAATATATATAACCACGAGTAACAGAGTTTATTACAATGTCTTATGAGTCTTGGACTCATGCTCATAGCGGAAGTTTTATTTCTATGTAGCGGAAGTCTTCTAACTAGTGCGGAAGCAATCTAAGCAGTAGCGGCTCCATCTCTACTCCATCCCCACAGGCAAGGTTGAGAACAGATTATACGCCTAATGCTCCACTTGGTCTTCATAGTAATCTTCTCCTGTTGCTGATGAAATAATAATGCAAGTTTGAGTACAATGATGTACTCATCAAGTGCGGGAAAATATGATATGTAGCTCATAACAAGGTAGGTATAAAAAGGCTCATTGCAGAAAGCAAAGTTATTTATCAAAACCACGATAAAACAGCAACTTATCTTTAAGTGAATGTAATCCCAACATATATTAAAATACCAATCATACCTCCGTTATGTTCATTACCTTCCATGTCCCAACCAGTCATTAATCAATCTCATTCTTGCTCATGAATACCTCCTCGTATTTGCTACAATCTGACGAATACCATCTCGTATTCGCTACCATTTCATCTCATAAACAACTTCGTCTCCCACCGAGACCAACCTTGTTGCCATGACTCAACAGTCATGCAACCCATCTTGTCACCCGGACTCAACAGTCCCGAAAACCAAACCAAAACCAAACCATAACCAATAACCATATCCAACCACCATCCCAACTAATCATGGAAGTTGGCCAGGCGCTTGTGACCATAAGCTCGGCTATCATAATAGTTTTAGACTCTGTAGAGTTCGCACCTCTTTACCCACAAGTTTGTGATTTCGTCACCCATCGGCGACTATAGAACCTCCATTATACCAGTACACAACCGTCAGTGTATGGCCAAGAGATCACAAAATAGCCTTTACAAAGGGGCTACTAGATGTATGGACTCACTAAGGTTTCACCGGCAGGCTAGAATCTCCAATTCTCCCACCCACGGACCCCCTCTTGTGCCATGCAGTTCCTAGGGCAGTCCTCACTCGACTCCCATTCTCCGCGCCTTCCATGGTCCATAACAATCTAGCAACTTACCTAATTAGTCAGCTAAGCCACACCCATACTTGGCCTTGTGGTGGCACTGTCATCCTGGCATGTGCTCGCATGAACCGGTCCTTAGATCTACGGCAAGTAAACCACCATCTCATGCTACCTCATTCACAAACCCAGTCTTGCCTAGATCTCCCTCCGATCCATGTTCATTAACAACATCAGTTTCTCATTATCATTACGTGTGCAGTTAGCTAGACACACATATCTCGCTTCCCAATCCCATGGACTCAGCGAAGCTTAAAAGTAAAAACCATACCCGACTCATAAACTTCCCTAGCGACAAGGGTGGTTTAACCAAAACTAGTAAACTCCTATAAAAAGGTTTCCCATCATGTTTGACTCAGCACACACACCTTTTCGCAAAACAAAACAGTTTTCTCAAAACATAGGATCAATATGGTCAAGGGGCACTTGCCTTGTTCTTGCGGTTCCAGTTGCTCTTGAATCTTGAAACCTTGTTGTTGCAGCTCGTCGTAGACAGCTCCCTGAGCTTGTCCTGCTATACAGGATCACACACATACAAGATCCACAACAATCAATATCATGCACAAACTTTAACTAGATGCGATGATGCATATGCATGCTATTCTATGATCAGTTTTTATTAGATCAGTTTGTACGTGTTCTTGCATGGCTTGCATGGTTTTATGATGAAGAGAGGTGTTCGGATCAAATGTGTACGTGGCGATGATCTTGTCTTTAGATCAACCCGATCAACAAGTGATCTGTCCACGAGAAAGCTTCTGTTCGAAAGGAATCAAAGAACAGATGCAAAGAAAACACGATGATGTCGTAAGGTGATATTGGAGACCTACCTTATGTTCTTCGTGGTCTCGGGGTCCTTCTCTTAGCAAGACAGATCGTTGCGCTCCCTTCCGGCGATCTTCCTCGACTGAACTCCGACGATGGGCTTAATCGGTGAGTTGGGGCTAGGGCTCTAAGTCGTCGGCTCAGGAGTTGGAAAAGAAATTTGTGGTTGCGGCCAAGGGTTCTGGGTTCTATTTATAATCAGGAAGAGAAGAGTCCTAATCTGATTGGATCTCGAATAAGAGTCCTATTCAAATTGTTTCCTATGTTTTCAACAACTTTATCTCAGATTGATTCGGTGCGGTAACTTTGTGGAATTCATGTCGGTTTCCTTTCCGTACCGGTATTTCCAAGCGTACAGAATCCAAAACCACTCAAGAACTCATTACCTCCGCGGTGATGAGCTCCGGAAGCTCCACGTGTCCACCGGGGCCTGGTCTCCCCCTTTCCGCAGAGACTATCTCCAGTTGTGCCGCGTGTCAAGCGAGCAAGACCTCCCTCTCCTTCAGAGGTGAGCTCTGCGTGCGCCACGTATCCTGGCGGTCGGGACCTCCTCTCTATTCGGAGGTGGCTCCGCGCACGCCACGTGTTAGTGCCGGACCTTCCCTTTCTCCGGAGGTGACTCCGGGTGTGCCACGTGTCCTAACAGCGCTAGACTCCTTCTTTGCTCATAGACGAGCTCCGAGGTTAACGCGTGTCCAACAGTGTCGGACCTCCCGAATGTGAGCTCCGGTGGCGACACGTGTCCAATAGAACCTGACCTCTCGGAGGTGATCTCCAAGATCGACACGTATCCCGCGCGACTGGTCCTCTGATTTCTGCGGTGACTAGCTCCGAAGGTGACACGTGTCCTGTGGGACTGCCTTCACTTCTCCGCAGAGGCTAGCTCCGGGGCAACACGTGTCCCACATGGTCGTACCTCTCCCCTTTTGCGGAGATGAGCCCCGAGCCTGCCACGTAGCCAGTTCAGTGGCAGACCTCTCCCCACTTCGCAGGGATGAGCTCCGAACACGCCACGTGGCCAGCGGCCGCGGGAGTTGTCTTCGGCGCTCTCTGTGAACTGGACTCGGCTCTTTTTGGCTATCTTTTTGATATTTTCTCTGTTCCCACTTCTTCTAAAATGTTTTCTCTACATGAAACATGAATACATGCAGAAACCAGATATGAGGGTGTCACAAATCTACCCCCCTTAAATTGAATTTCGCCCTCGAGATTCGTTAGTAGAGAACAGATGAGGGAATTCTGCCTTGATCTTCTTCACGCTCCCATGTGGCTTCAGCTTCGGTGTGATGACTCCATTGTACCTTGCACCATCGGATTACTTTGTTCCTTGTGACCCTTTCCCTTTCGTCCAAAATTCGGACAGGATGTTCCGCATAAGTCAGGTCCTCTTGAAGTTCAAGCTCTTCCATTGGTACTTGCTCCTCTGGTACTCTCAAGCACCTCTTGAGCTGGGATACATGAAACACGTCATGTACATCGGAGAGATATGTTGGGAGCTCTAGTTGATAGGCTACTTCTCCTCGCTTGTCCAAAATCTTAAATGGTCCGATGTAGCGAGGTGCTAGCTTGCCTTTGACGTTGAAACATCGTTGGCCTCGGATAGGCGATACCTTAAGGTATACGAAGTCTCATACTTTGAAAATCAACTTCCTTCGCCTATTGTCCACATAGCCTTTCTGTCGTGACTGAGCATCCTTTAAGTTCTCCCGTATCGTTTGGACTTGCTTTTCAGCTTCTTGTAGCACTTCGGGTCCAAACACCTGGTTCTCTCCGGTCTCGTTCCACAACAGCGATGTTCGACACCGTCTACCGTACAATGCTTTGAAAGGCGACATCTTCAAGCTAGCTTGATAGCTGTTGTTATAGGAGAATTCGGCGTACGGTAAACTCCTATCCCAACTACGCCCACGTTTCAAGGCGCAAGCTCTCAACATGTCCTCCAAAATTTGGTTTGTCCTTCCGGTTTGTCCATCGGTTTGTGGATGATAGGCGGAGCTAAAATCCAGCCTTGTACCGATAGCTTTCTGCAGCTTCCTCCAAAATCTAGAGGTAAACTGAGAACCTCGATCTGAGACTATCATCTTTGGGACTCCATGACGGCACACGATCTGCTCCATGTACAACTCGGCTCATTGTGAAACGTTGTACTTGGCCCTTATAGGGAGAAAATGGGCTGTTTTCGTCAATCGGTCCATGATAACCCAGATGGAGTCATAACCCGACGTAGTACGTGGCAATTCGACGATGAAATCCATACTGATGTCCTCCCACTTCCACTCGGGTACCTTCAAGGGTTGCAACAATCCAGCGGGTCTTTGATGTTCGGCCTTCACCCGTTGGCATGTGTCGCATAGGGCAACGTATTCAGCTATATCCCTTTTCATATCATCCCACCAATAACAAGTCTTCAAGTCCTTGTACATTTTGGTACTTCCGGGATGTATGGAATAGGGTGAATCATGTGCCTCTTTTAATATCATGTCGCGGAGGTGTTTCACGTTAGGCACGCAAATCCTTTTTTCTAGCCAAAGCGTACCCTTCTCATCTTCTTTGAAATCCTTCTCTATTCCTTGTCGGATCCGTTCCTTGATCTCCTTGATCTCCTCATCCGTTGCTTGGCCATCTTTTATCTCTTGCTCCAATGAAGAGTGAATCTCCATCACTTCCATGTTGTTTAAGAATCCGAGGTGTAATCGTTCGAACTCCTTACGTAGTTTTGGTGGTAGCTCCCGAATCGTAAGTTGGTGACATGCTCCCATCCGGCTCAATGCATCAGCTACTACATTGGCCCTTCCAGGGTGGTAGTTGATTCCAACATCATAATCCTTGATGAGTTCCTACCATCGACGTTGCCTCAAATTCAAGTCCGTTTGTGTAAATATGTACTTGAGGCTTTTATGATCCGTATAGATCTCACATCGATGACCAAGGATATAATGTCTCCAAATCATTAACGCATGCACTAATGCTGCTAGCTCCAAGTCATGTGTAGGATAATTAAGCTCGTGCTTCTTTAATTATCGTGAGGCATAGGCTACCACTTGTCCTTCTTGCATGAGCACACATCCGAGCCCCTGTCTGGATGCGTCACAATATATGTCAAAGCTCTTTCTCACGTCCAGCAATACCAAAACCGGCGCTGTGGTTATCCTTTTCTTGAGTTCCTCAAAACTTTCTTGGCATGCTGGTGTCCATTGGAAGGCTTTTCCTTCATTAGCAACTCCGTCATAGGCTTTGCTATCTTAGAGAAGTCCTTGATGAAGCGTCGGTAGTATCCAGCCATCCCAAGAAAACTCCGAATGTCCTTCACGTTTTGCGGTTGGTTCCACTTCAGAACATCTCCCACTTTCCTGAGATCAACCGATACTCCTTCCTCGGAGATAATGTGGCCTAGGAACGATATCTCCTTTAGCCAAAATTGACACTTGTTAAGCTTGGCATACAATTGATGCTCACGCATTCTCTGCAAGGTCAATTTAAAATGTTCTTCATGCTCCTCCTCACTATTTAAATACCCCATAATATCGTCGATGAAAATCACGACGAACTTATCCAAGTACTCCATGAAAACCTTGTTCATAAGGTACATGAAGTATGCGGGTGCATTTGTTAACCCAAAAGACATGACGGTATATTCATACGAACCATACCGTGTTCGAAAGGCAGTCTTGGGTATATCGGAGGGCTTTATCTTCAGTTGGAAATATCCCGACCGAAGATCAATCTTGGAGAACACTCGGGCTCCTTTCATTTGGTCGAATAGGTCCTCTATACGGGGCAGAGGGTATTTGTTCTTGATTGTCACCTCGTTGAGAGACCTATAGTCCACGCACATCCTTTGGGTCCCATGCTTCTTGTCCACGAAGAGCACAGAAGCTCCCCATGGTGACGAGCTTGGACGTATAAAACCCTTCTCCAACTGCTCCTGAATTTGCCTCTTGAGTTCCGCTAGTTCATTGACGGGCATCCTATAGGGTCTCTTTGCTATGGGTGTAGTTCCGGGTACCAAATCAATGGCAAACTCAATGTCCCGATCAGGTGGCATACCTGGAAGCTCCTCTGGAAACACGTCCGAGAATTCTTGAACCACTGGAATGCCGTCCAATGTTGCTCCTTTGACGTGGTTCAAAATTGCCCTTTCAGTTATTTGTTGGGCTGACTCAAACTCGACATGGATACCGTGCTCGTTTATCAACTGCACGCTCCTTTCAGCACATTGGATTACTCCGTTGTGCTTGCTTAACCAATCCATCCCGAGTATTATGTCAAGCCCTTGGGAATCCAAGACAATGAGGTTGGCAAGGAAGTCTACCCCCCCTTATTTTAAGGCTTACTTTCGGACATACTATATTAGTCCTCATCTCTCCACCGGGAGAATTAACTAACATAGCACATTTTAAGTGTGATATGGGTAGATCATGCTTGGCAACATACTTGGATTATATGAAAGAATGTGATGCTCCAGAATCAAATAAGATGGTGGCTGGGTTGGAGTTGGCAAGGAACATACCAATTACAACGTCCTCAGCCTGTTGTGCTTCCTCAGCAGAGACATGGTTCACGTTGCCGTGAGCATAGTTCTGCTGTCCACAGTTTCCTTGATTGTCCCCTCCATTCGGTCGCGGGTTCTGCTTGGGCACGTTGCCTTGCTGTCTAGGACCTCTCCTCGGCACTGGCTCGCGAAGTGTCCTGTTTCCCCGCATGTGAAGCATGCCCTGTTGCCCACAGCAGCAGGTACGTTGGGGCGGGGGTTTTGAACAGGAGCGCCCATGTTGGGTCAGGGCACAGAAGGTAAGGGCACACGGGGTGCTTGTGCAACGGGTCGTTGCTGTGGTGGCTGACTAGGGCGATATGCAGGAGTGGTCGATCCATACTGCGGTGCAGCTGGGGGCATGTACCGAGGTCGTACGTTGCTCCCTTGTGGCTGGTATGGCATCCTCCTCTTGCACTCTCGCTCGATCTCTCAGATCTTGCTTTCAACCACTATAGCCTTGTCAACTAGCTTCTGGAAACTCGTGTAGTCATTGTTGAGGAGCTGAACCTGAATCTCATTGTTCAACCCTCTCATGAACAGGTATTGCTTCCTCTGGTCTGAGTTGACATCTTCGGGGGCATACCGGGACAGTTGTGTGAACTTGTTGAGATACTCATTCACGCTTCTCTGTCCTTGGCGTAGACCTTCAAACTCCTGTCTCTTGAGCATCATTACACCAGCAGGGATGTAATGAGAGCGGAAACTCTCCTTGAACTCAGTCCAAGTGATCGCTTCCGGGTCGACATGAGCGTTACATAGGGCATCCCACCAATCAGCGGCAGCTCCCATAAGTTGGTGCGCACACAAAGAGAACCTTCTCTCGATCATTGCACTGCACTATGGCAAGCTTCTTCTCCATGGATTTCAACCAGTCGTCGGCCTCCATGGGGTCGTTAGCTTGAGCAAAGGTAGGTGGTCGAGTCCTCATGAACTCACCCAGTCTGTTATGAGCCGGCGGTGGTGGTGGCGGTGGTGCCGGAACGGGGTTGTTGTTGTTGGCCTGCAACCGACCCAAAGTTTGGATCATGGTTTGCATAAGTTGATTCTGCATGGCCATCAACCGTTCCAGGTTGTTCTCACCAGCTCCGGGGTTAACAGGAACTTCATCGTGACCATCCTCTTGGTTGTCACGGACGTTCCTTCGGCCGGCGTTTCCTCTCACCATCCGTGAGAGAGAACGAAACAGAATAAAAGATTAGAAGGTTAGATGGATCCTCTCAACTATATGCATCAAGGTGGATTGGACTATATATATTAGCCCATATGAGGATGTGAACAAGTGCCGAGGCATCTCACACCTCTTTCTAGTTATGTGTGGATATGGACAACGCATTGAGACGTCCCACAACTCACACTAAGCACACAATCACAAACAATCATCACAAGGGCTCACATAACTCCTATTCAAGGCTGGTTTCCTATGTCAAGGTAGTTACAAGGCCGATATATGCATCCTATGGTCAGCGTGGCATAGCTACCAATCTGTGTCTGATACCAATCTGTGACGCTCTATCTAAGCGTGTAACCTACTGTCAACCCATGGCCGGTTGATACCAATCTGGGGTTGTATCTAGGTGTGTAATCTACCCTCAACCGTGGCTCTGATACCAATCTGTGACGGCCTCAATTCTATGGAAAACCACGGAACCAAGAAATGATGCATATGTGTGTCCAGGATGTTCATCACACATACACATATGTTCCACAAACTGAATTCAGAATATATATAACCACGAGTAACAGAGTTTATTACAATATCTCATGAGTCTTGGACTCATGCTAATAGCGGAAGTTTTATTTCTATGCAGCGGAAGTCTTCTAACTAGTGCGGAAGCAATCTAAGCAGTAGCGGCTCCATCTCTACTCCATCCCCACAGGCAAGGTTGAGAACAGATTACACGCCTAATGCTCCAATTGGTCTTCATAGTAATCTTCTCCTGTTGCTGATGAAATAATAATGCAAGTTTGAGTACAATGATATACTCAGCAAGTGCGGGAAAATATATGTAGCTCATAACAAGGTAGGTATAAAAAGGCTCATTGCAGAAAGCAAAGTTATTTATCAAAACCACGATAAAACAGCAACTTATCTTTAAGTGAATGTAATCCCAACATATATTAAAATACCAATCATACCTCCGTTATGTTCATTACCTTCCATGTCCCAACCAGTCATTAATCAATCTCATTCTTGCTCACGAATACCACCTCGTATTCGCTACCATATCACGAATATCATCTCGTATTCGCTACCATTTCATCTCATAAACAACTTCGTCTCCCACCGAGACAAACCTTGTTGCCATGACTCAACAGTCATGCAACCCATCTTATCACCCGGACTCAACAGTCCCGAAAACCAAACCAAAACCAAACCATAACCAATAACCATATCCAACCACCATCCCAACTAATCATGGAAGTTGGCCAGGTGCTCGTGACCGTAAGCTCGGCTATCATAATAGTTTTGACTCTACAGAGTTCGCACCTCTTTACCCACAAGTTTGTGATTTCGTCACCCGTTGGCGACTGCAAAACCTCCATTATACCAGTACACAACCGTCGGTGTATGGACAAGAGATCACAAAATAGCCTTTACAAAGGGGCTACTAGATGTATGGACTCACTAAGGTTTCACCGGCAGGCTAGAATCTCCAATTCTCCCACACACGGGCCCCCTCTTGTGCCATGCAGTTCCTAGGGCAGTCCTCACTCGACTCCCATTCCCCGCGCCTTCCACGGTCCATAATAATCTAGCAACTTACCTAATTAGTCAGCTAAGCCGCACCCATACTTGGCCTTGTGGTGGCACTGTCATCCTTGCATGTGCTCGTATGAACCGGTTCTTAGATCTACGGCAAGTAAACCACCATCTCATGCTACCTCATTCACAAACCCAGTTTTGCCTAGATCTCCCTCAGATCCATGTTCATTAACAACATCAGTTTCTCATTATCATTACGAGTGCAGTTAGCTAGACACACCTATCTGGCTTCCTAACCCCATGGACTCAGTGAAGCTTAAAAGTAAAAACCATACCCGACTCATAAACTTCCCTGGCGACAAGGGTGGTTTAACCAAAACTAGTAAGCTCCTATAAAAAGGTTTCCCATCATGTTTGACTGAGCACACACACCTTTTCGTAAAACAAAACAGTTTTCTCAAAACATAGGATCAATATGGTCAAGGGGCACTTGCCTTGTTCTTGCAGTTCCGGTTGCTCTTGAATCTCGAAACCTTGTTGTTGCAGCTCGTCGTAGACAGCTCCCTGAGCTTGTCCTGCTATACAGGATCACGCACATACAAGATCCACAGCAATCAATAATCCAAAACCGCTCCAGAACTCGTTACCTCCACGGTGATGAGCTCCGGAAGCTCCACGTGTCCACCGGGGCCTGGTCTCCCCCTTTCCGCAGAGACTAGCTCCAGTTGTGCCGCGTGTCAAGCGAGTGAAACCTCCCTCTCCTTCGGAGGTGAGCTCTGCGTGCGCCACGTATCCTGGCGGTCAGGACCTCCTCTCTATTCGGAGGTGGCTCTGCGCACGCCACGTGTCAGTGCCGGACCTTCCCTTTCTCCGGAGGTGACTCCGGGTGTGCCACGTGTCCTAACAGCGCCAGACTCCTTCTTTGCTCATAGATGAGCTCCGAGGTTAACACGTGTCCAAAAGTGTTGGACCTCCCGAAGGTGAGCTCCGGTGGCGACACGTGTCCAATAGAACCGGACCTCTCGGAGGTGAGCTCCGAGATCGACACGTATCCCGCGCGACTGGTCCTCTGATTTCTGCGGTGACTAGCTCCGAAGGTGACACGTGTCCTGTGGGACTGCCTTCGCTTCTCCGCAAAGGCTAGCTCTGGGGGCAACACATGTCACACATGGTCGGACCTCTCCCCTTTTGCGGAGATGAGCCCCGAGCCTGCCATGTAGCCAGTTTAGCGGCGGACCTCTCCCCACTTCGCAGGGATGAGCTCCGAACACGCCACGTGGTCAGCGGGCCGCGGGAGTTGTCTTCGGCGCTCTCTGTGAACTGGATTCGGCTCTTTTTGGCTATCTTTTTGATATTTTCTCTGTTCCCACTTCTTCTAAAATGTTTTCTCTACATGAAACATGAATACATGCAGAAACCAGAAATGAGGGTGTCACACATCCGTGAAGAAATCAAGTCCCAGTAAAGGCTCCTCCTACTCGACGGATGAAATGTTGTCGTCGATGGATTGCTTCTGAGGCTTCTGTTGGACCAGCCTGGCGTCGGGATGGATCTTCAGTTGGTGCTCAATCACCTCCCTGGGGATCCCAGGCCTTTTGGCGGTTGCCAGGCAAACACATCGACATTGGCCCGGAAGAAGGTGACGAGTGTGTCTTCATATTTGCCCCCCAGTCCCCCAGCAATTCGGGTGATCTGGGTGGCATCAGGACCGACTTGGACGACCTTGACTGGAACATCCTCGCCGTACGATGGATACACACGGGATGCAGATGTCACCCCTCGCTGAAGCATGTTTGGAGGCGGCCGGCTAACTTCTGCGTGACTGGAAGCGGCTTCCTGTGTTGCCGCTAGCGCCTGGAACTTTTCCAGCGCTGAGACAGCCGCGGTACGATCACCGCGGATCTTGAGGACGCGACTCGGGGTCGGCATCTTCGAGACCAAGTAGCCGTAGTGGGCTACCGCCATGAATCGGTATAGGGCTGGCCTGCCGATTATGGCATTGAAGGGGAGGCTGACCTCCGCAATGTCGAAGACGACGCTGTGACACCCGGTTCCAAAAATAGAACCAAGTGAATGCATATGTGTGCCCAGGATGTTCATCACACATACACATGTAATCCACAAACTGAATTCAGAATATAACCATGAATAAATAATGTTTAAGTACTTTATTACAATGACTCAAAGTCTCACTCATGAATCTCTAACTTATTCTTGCAGCGGAAGTCTCTAAACGACAGTGGAAATAACTAAACAGCAGGCTCCAATCTTCAACTCCACAGGCATGTTGACGGTAGTTCGCACGCCTAGTACTCCACATGGTCTTTGAAGTACTCTTCTCCTGTTGCTGATGTTTATGTGATAATGCAAGGGTGAGTACATGTCGTACTCAGCAAGTGCGGAAAAAGTATGACATGTAGCTTTCAATAAGGTAGGAAATAAAAAGGCTCATTGCAGCAAGCAAATTTTATTTCACAAACATGGTAAAAACAGCAACTAAGTCTATATGAATTAAATCCCAACATAACCAAGTAATCAGCAACATTCTTTCATCATAATTCACCATTTATCAAGTCTCAACTAGACAATAATCTTTCTAAAGTTCATCTCATACTCATAAATATTCATAACCATCTCATATTCATATAACTGAAACCAAACTCATTTTCATGACTCAAAACAGTCCCAAAACCAATCCCAATGACCATACCTCAACCATACCGAATAACCATCCCAAGTTTTCCCTCTAATCATGTGAGTTGGCCAAGTGCTTGTGACCGGAAGCACGGCTATCATGATAGCTTTACACTCTGCAGAGGTGGCACCACTTTACCCACAAGTTCGTGATTTCGTCACCCGTCGGCGACTGCAGAACCTCCATTATACCAGTACACAACCGTCGGTGTATGGCCAAGAGATCACAAAATAGCCTTTACAAAGGGGCTACTAGATGTATGGACTCACTGAGGTTTCGCCGGCAGGCTCGAATCACCATTCTCCCACCCACGGGCCCCCTCTTGTGCCATGCAGTTCCCAGGGCAGTCCTCCTCGACTCCCATTCCCCGCGCCATCCACGGTCCATAACAAGCTAGCAACACACCTAATTAGTCAGCTAAGCCGCACTCATATTTGGCCTTGTGGTGGCACTGTTTTCCTGGCATGTGCTGGCATGAACCGGTCCTTAGATCTACGGCAACTAAACCACCATCTCATTCTGTAACATCCACAAACCAAGCTTGCCTAGATCTCCCCGATTCCATGCTCATTAACATCATCAAGTTCTCATCATCATTATTCATATGAGTGCAGTAGCTAGACATGTTTTATTTCAGCTTCCCGTATCCCGTAAGTTAAGCGAAACAAAAAGGAAAAACGACCATACCCGACTGATCAACTTTCCCAGCGACAAGGATGGTTAGCAAAACTAGTAAACTCCTATAAAAGGGTGCCCCATCAAGTTGACTCAAGCATACGAGTTTTCGCAAACAAAACAGTTTCAAAAACATGGGTTAATATGGTCAAGGGGCACTTGCCTTGCTCTCGTGGTTCTTGTTGTTCAAGTGTCTCGAAGTATTGGTGCTGTAGTTCCTTGTAGATGGCCTCTTAAGCTTGTTCTTCTACTCACGATCACGCACATACAAAATTTACAGCAATCAATCATCATGCACAAACTTTACTCAAGATGCGATGGGGTAGATGAATGCAAATCCTATGGTGATGTTTTATTAAACCAGTTTGTACGTGTTCTTGCATGTTTTAACGGGCTTTCATGGGGTTTTATGATGAACAAGGGTGTTGGGATCAAGTGTGGACGTGGTGATGATCTTTACTCAAGATCTATATCAATTGCACCGTCAAAAACCGATCAAAACACGATCTGTTCACACGTAAAAGTTTCTGCTCGAAGGCGCGAAGAAAACGGTTGCGTAGAAACAGCGACGACGTCGTAACATGGGTAATGGGGACCTACCTCACTTCCTTTTGGTGGCAGGGTCTTCCTCCTAGCAATGGCAGCAGCGGAGAATTTTTCTATGGAAAATTTTGGTAGGACAGATCGTCGGGCTTCTTCTCCGGTGACGGCGGGGCTCGACGGCGGCCAAATTCCGGCAAGGGGGAACTTGGCGACTTGGCAGCAAGGAAGGGGGCTTGGCAGAAGGGGGGACGACCAAAAGAGACAGGGGTCGGCCAAGGGGGTGGGGTTATATTTATAAGGGAGAAAAGGAGAGTCCTACTCCAATTGGAGCTCAAATAAGAGTCCTATTTAATTTTTTTTTTGATTCTAACAAACTTATCTCTTGTGGTGCGTCAGCCTTGGGGATTTTATCCCCAAAACGGGGAAAATTCCCCTTTTTGGGAATCAGGGAATTTGGAAATTTTGGGGGAAATTTGGGAATGGCTTATTTCAGCTATATTTTCCCATTCCTCACCATTTCTATGTCACTTGCTCCATTTCTACATTCCCCTCCCCATTTCTATGTCCCATTCTCCATTTCTACATTCCCCTCTCCATTTCTATGTCCCATTCTCCATTTCTACATTCCCCTCTCTATTTCTATATCCCATTCTCCATTTCTACATTGCCCTTCTCCATTTCTATGCCCCATTCTCCATTTATATATTCCCTTCTCCATTTCTGTGGTTTTTCCTCCATTTCTATGGTTCCTTCCTCCATTTCTATGGTTCTTTCTCTATTTCTATGGTTCTTTCTCCATTTCTATGGTCCTTCCTCCATTTCTATGGCCCTTCCTCCATTTCTATGGTCATTTCTTCATTTCTATAGTTCTTTCTCCATTTCTATAGTTCTTTCTCCATTTTTACTTCTTTTATAATGTTTGTCTACATGAAAAATGTATGCAATGCATGGAAATGAATTTGAGGGTGTTACAGATGCTTTCCGTACTGTGGTTCTCAGGCGTCCTGAATGTCACCGGGAGAGAGATGCTACCACACGGGAAGATTGGGTCCCGACCTACCCCCGGGAATGGTCTCGAGGGGGCAAGCTAGGACATAGGGATTTGCAGCTTCTTGAAGGCTGCGAGGTTGATAACACTGAGGGACGCCCCACTATCGGTCATCACGTGGTAGAGCTTCACGTTGGAGATGATCGGGGTGACGAGGAGAGGCAGCTGCCCAGCGCCTGCCATGTTCTTGGGGCAGTCGGAGGCGTCGAAGCTGATCGGCGTCTCCATCCACTTGTGTCGTGACGCCGACCCTGGGACTGGGGCGGCGGCTGCCACTGCTCGACGGAGAGTCTTGACAGCTCGCCTGGACGAGACGTCGGAATACCCCTGTACATCACACAGAGTGTGCCTGCTGTTTGGCTGCCGTCTTGGCTAGACCTGCCCGCTCTGGAGCGGGAGGCAACCTCATCGTCTCCTGCCTAGAGACGACGATGAGCTGGGCGAGAAGGCTCGCCATGGGAGGTGATGTCCACCATGGTCTCATGGAGAGCGCGGAAAGCCCCCCTACCTAGCGTGCCAAATGTCAGAGTGTGTGAGCTGCGACACTCCTCCCGGCCTGCTCGGAAGCAGCCCGCGAGGTTCTTTGATCGGAGGGGGCTTGGCGTCCTACGCGACCTGGGCTCGAAGGAGCCGATGAACACCGAGGTTTTACGTGGTTCGGGCTGCCGGAGCGTAATACCCTACGTCCACGGGAGTGCTTGTTGTATTGCTTGCTTGTGCGTGCTTGTGCTTGAGCGTTGCGGGATCTGGAATGCGAACCCCTTGTCGGGTGGTCACCCTGGTCCTTTTATAGTCCAAGGCCGGGGTGGTTACAACAAGGCTTGGGGCCTGACAGGTGGCCCCAAAGCTATGTAAACCCTATACATGATCTAGGGCTTAATCCTCTGAGTAGAATGGTTGACAGGGGAGTTAAGTCCCGCCGTTTGGTGCGCTGATTGCCCCTGTCCGTGTGTCAGGTGATGATGAAGACACCATTTTGTCGCTGCGTCTTCTCGTCCTGCTCGAGTGGCTTCGTGCCGTTGGGCAGCACTGTACCGCTATCACGCCCCATCGTCCTGTCTTGTCACCGTAATGACGAACGGACAGAAGACGGAGGCGTGTGTATTGCGCCATGCTTCTGGTGAAGGCACGAGCCTTGAATGCGAAGCCTGACAATGCACTTCCTCCTCAACTTCTTCGACCCATGGTCCACGACGGATCGTGGTGCGTGTGGCAGCTTCAGAGCTCTTATAGACGGGTTTGGAGTCACGGGACATGTGGCAGCTCCGGATCTCACCTCGGTGGAGAGGCTCGGACCGGAGCCCAGGGCACATGTCAGCTCCGGAGCCTTCCTCGGCAGGGAGGTTGCTCTGAGCCAAGAGACATGTGGCAGTTCCGGACCCCACCTCAGCAGGGAGGCTCGGACCGGAGCCCAAGGCACGTGTCAGCTCCGGAGGTGTCCTCAGCAGGGAGGTGGCTCTAAGCCAAGAGACACGCGGCAGCCCCGCACCTCACCTCAGCGGGAAGGCTTGGACCAGAGCCAGGGGCACGTGTCGGCTCTGGAACTCAAGCGCACGTGGCAGCCCCAGGGCTGACCTCAGGGCCAAGGGCACATGGCTGTGCGAGGGCCCGCCTTAGCAGGGAAACGGGGCCCAGGCCATATTTTACCCTCTACCTGGAGGTACCCGGTCTGCAGGGTACCGACATCTCCATTACTCAATAATTGAGTCTCACCGTTTTCTAATTCGTTTGCCTTCTTAACAATTTCAGTCTTCTCTTTTTATAACTTCCACTCTTATTTTTTGCCCAACCCCTTAAAATTGTCAGTGTCTCACAATTTTGAACTATCATCATTGTAATGATGTCCCACCTCTATTCTCTTTATTCTGAACTTTGGCTACCAACTCAGGGAAACTATCACATAACAGCCATCTCAGCTCAAATTTGAACACTGATTATTTTCACAATAGGTGTTACTACCTATATCCAATAGTAGTGGTGATTAGAAACTTTCCTATTCAATGCTTGAATAGTTGAATGGGGAAATTTTGGCTCCCATCCGGTACTAACTAGAATTGGTACCAGTTTTTCAAAAGTTGGAACCTTTGTAGAGTTTGTGCATGTAAATTTTCGATTAGATAGCTTCAACTCTCTTAAGTCCAATCCGTCTATGACAGCATTAATAAAAAGGATCATCATATCTATCATTGTTTTTTTCTTGTGGGCTTCTAATGATATTAAATTCCCACCAATAATATAATGGAACCTAATTATACATGAAGAAACTTTTATTATGCTTAAGTAAAAAGAGGAAACCAACTAAAAAATACTGTGTTAGCCTCTCGGGAGAACTGAAGGGCTACTGCCTCTACCCTTTACGATGTGATTCTTTAGGGGAAAAAAAGTAGTGCAAACAATGGGTGGAAGAATCAGTTGCTTTTACCATAGTGGAATATATTTTCATTTTAAAATGCTTTCCTGATACATAGATTATGGAAATTTGTGCTAAGAAGTATGCTGATTGTCAGAAATCTTAAAAGAATTCCTCTAGTAATGTTTTTCATGAACCACATTCACAGCCTGTTTGCATACTAATTTGACCATTCTGGATGACCATGCATCTAAGTCCCTTCCAAATCTTGTCCTTCTTATTCGTCTCCCCTGTTTTAAAATTTACTTTTTGCTCGTCACTCTAGAGAGATACTTATGGTGATTATACAATTTGTAACTGATATATAAAGCAGGAGACAAAGTTTTAAAACTCCCACAGACTACTATAAATTACATAAAGGAGGCTTTAGTTCAGCTCTGAAACAAAGTTAAGGCTCCTACCTAAGAAGGTACACAGCAATCTGCCCTAGATAAGCAATCTGCCCTAGATAATTACAGAAGTCAGCACAAAGATCTTGTTGAGATATAGTAGTCAATAATCATTTTGATGTTTAGAATGATAATTCTACTTAGTACTCCCTCCGTTCTGAAATAAATAACGTTTAGGACAAGAAATCTAGTTCATTTTGAACTAAATTAGCTGTCATAAACGTCATTTAATTCAGAATAGAGGGAGTACAAAATTGTTCATTTTGAATTATAATTGTTGTCATAATGACATCAATTTGAGGATAGAGAGGGGTATGCTACAAGATTTTTCATTTAGATATTTTTACTAGATTTCTTTACCAAACATCAAGGGTGGTACCTATGTTTTTTTCTATTTCATATAAGCAAAAGTTTATGTACGAGATTTTCTACAAGATATTGACCAGTGTAGTCAAATCTGTATATTAAAACGTGTGCCTTCTCTCAAAGCCTATTAGGCCATGTCAGCCTAAAAAAATTCTCGATTGCCTTTAGGCTAACTTTCGGTAATTAAAAGATCTCAAGTGCCATGTTCCAAAGAAGACCACCTATTTTTCTCTTACACACAGCTTCACCCATTTTTCTCGCGTAACAGTTACAGTGTGCTACAGTGTGGGGGCCATGTCCGCATGAGACTGCTTTAAAGGGCAGAAGTAGATCTTGCTTGCGCACGGTTTAGGGAGGGTCTGACCCACTTCATGTCTTTTGTGTGTAGTTTTGCATTGCATTTATGCAAGAAGCTGTTTACAATACTTGAACTAACGATCTGATGCTCATAAGACAAAGTTTTACTGCCAATGTAAGATTGGTTTCCAATTAAAAAATATATAACTTCTAAACTGGGCATCGAAATTGAAAAATGATTGTACTGTTATGTTCATTATGACGATAGATTTGGAACTAAACCTCACTTGCTTATGTTGACTTATCATGTGGAAATATTTAGTCAACAAGTTGAAACATTGAGGTCGCTAATAGTAGTTTCCAACTATAAATGCTTTGATTTTAAAAAAATATAAATGTTTTGCAATGCTATTTTACAGCTCAAGAACCTTAGGATGGTAATGTGCAACTCTAAAGACTTTGTGATGATAAGTTGTTAAATTTCTCTTTTGTAACCCAGTCTGTCCGCACTGTACTTAGTCTTGTGTGATGGCCAATCCATCCACTATTGGGGACTCGATGGGGAAGCTAGAGAGAAATTAAGGGGATGATGTTTTAGATTGTTCACATGTTTTTGGCTCTTTTTTTGTTTTTCTTGCTTGCTGGGTGCATCAATTTGTCTTATAAGAGGTGCATTTTTGGTGAAAATTTGAGCATTATGACTAATCTTTTGTTTGTAAGTGGGTGCATCAGCACCACCAAAGTCACATGTGGCTTGGCCCAATCAGCCCAGCCAGTTGCCTTGGTACTCTGGGTCTATATCCTATACACAGCACTAAAGCCCCATTTGGAACAAATGATTTTTATAGGAATTTTGTAGGATAACATTCCTTTTGAAAGGAATGGTGTGGACGCGTTTAGAACAGAGGGTTTGTTCCCTTCAGAAGTAAAAGAAGGCATCCAGATACATTTTACAGGAAAGAAAAATTCACTCAAGCTCAAGGTAAGGAATATTTGATAGCTCAAGCCCTCCCTCGCCTGCTCATTACTTCACTGCACTGCAGAAAACCGATCAATTTACAACAGAAACAGTCGTAAATAACAAAAAACCGTCATAAATTACTTTATTTACGACAGTTCTTTATTATTTATGACGGTTTCTGACTGTTTGAATTAATTGATCATGAATAATGTTAATTACAATGATCACTGTCATACAGCCGTACGGGCCGTCGCCCAGGTTCGTGCCACGTGGCATGCTGGGCACCTAACTTACGACGGCTTGGACCACACTGTCTTAAATAAACATGTATAATTGGCCATCGTAAATAAGATTTTTAATTTTTTTTAAAAAGAAAACAACTACTCCTGACACGATGGCTAGCTCACAGAACATTTATACACACATACATATACACACATCAACAGATATTCATTCAAAATATAAAACAAGGAGGGACTAAACACTACCCGCTCCACTCGCTCTGGAGCCGAAGAATCCGTCTCCGCGCCCTCCTCCCGGTGCCGGTAGCTGTGGCGGTGGAGTTTGAGCCTCCGTCGCTGATCCCTACAATGCAAATAAATAGTTAAGAGGGGGTTTGAGCTTCCAACTCACTCTAACTTTATCCCTTCCCCTCTCTCTACCACCCCCGCTCTCTCTCACTCCCCCTCTCTCTATCACTGTCTCTTTCTCCTCCCCCCATCACTCTCACTCTCTCTCCCTCTCCCTCCCCCGCACTCTCACTTTCTCCCTCGCCTTCTCTCTACCACTCCCTCTCACTCTCACTCCCTCCCTCTCCCCCTCACTCTCACACTCTCCCCTCTCCCCTCTACCACACTAAGTTTTTCTTAAAATAGAAAATAGCAAATAAAAAACACAATACCTAGATATCTGAATGTCCATGTGTTGGGGGCACCTGTGGCGGGACCAACTCTGACGGCTGCCACGTAGGGATCGGGATCTGGTGCCTAGTCTGTCAGGCTAAGGCCTGTAATTACAAAATATTAAAACATAGATAGTAATGAAATGATATGAATTTAAATTAAATTACATTGAACTACTTACCTCCATCGCCGCTGCATCTGAGCTATTTAGTTTGTCATATAGGCGGCCTGTTGCTCCTGTGTGGCCCGGGCTATCTCCCTCTCTCTCTAGAGCTCCTCTCTCTCTCCCTCCGGACTTCGTCTCTCTCCCTCTGAAGCTCTATCTCTCTGTGGGAGAGACGACAACTTGTCTGGTCGATGGAGTGACGACTTGTCCTGGTGTTGGAAGGGAGGAGAGGGTGGCGCGGTAGCCAGTGGCGCGACGGAGAGGGTGTCGCGGCGACACGAGGAGGGAAAAGGAGAGGGTGGCGTGACGGCATGGGGAGGGAGGACGAGAAGGCGGCACGATGGCATGGGGAGGGAGGAGAGGGCGGCACGAGAGAGAGGGGCGAGCGTAACGTCGACGCGGGCCGGGGCACGGTGGCGCGGGTAGTCCTAGTTATATAGTGCATACGGCGGAGTATATACGTAATCGTTGTCAATTAAACAATTATACAATAAATCAATAAAAAAACTAATCAATCAATGAATCAATTAAGCATGTGAGAACATGAAACTACTAAATAAGTAATTAATGGACTAGTACAAAATTAATCCACTAATTAAACAATTACACCTAATATACAATTTATTTTATCTAACTTATTAACTAATAAACTTATTAATTAACTAATAAACAATGTAATAAAAAAGTTATCTAATTTATTAACTAATTAACTATTTAATAAACTAATTAAATAACTAACAAATTAATTGATTAACAAACAAACTAATTACTTAACTAGTAAACTAATTACCTAACTAATTAACTAACAAACCTAACTAATTAAAAATTACTTGGAGGTGGAGGTGGCGACCGACGACGGGGGGGGGGGGGGGGGGGGGAGGCTGGCGGGCGCTATGGGCAGGTCGACGGCGGTCTGCGAGCGGCGCTGGGCGGCAGGTGGCGGCGGGTTGTGGCGACAGGGCGAATCGCGAGGCGCGGCGGCAAGGGGCAAGGGGCAGGGGAGGCGCTGGGGCCAGGCGGTGGGGGCAGCGCAGTTGGGGGCGGGGGCGGCGGCAGGGGCTGGGGCGGCGGCGGGTGGCGGCTCGCGGGCTCGGGGTAAGCACAGGCTTGAATGACCGCGTCGACTCCGGGCCCGCGGGTATATACCACTTGTTTTACAATGGACCGTGGGCAGTCCATGGTAAATAATCTTATTTACGACGACCGAACCAGAACCATCGTTAATAAGGTGGTATTTACGGTGATCTAGGTTAGATTGTCGTAAACAACTTTTATTTACGACGGCCAAACCTAACCGTCGTAAATAATGTTATTTACGACAGCTAACCCTATAACCGTCGTAAATAAAAACGACCGTCATAAATGGTTGTGTTTCTTGTAGTGCTTGTCTCTCTCCCCTTCCCGACCATGGTTCTTGAGAGAAATCAGCAAATATCATTTCATCGTTAGTTGTTCAGCGAGAGGTGAAAAGTGTTAGACATTGTAATTATGTGTGTGTCACAGGGGCATATTAGTCATTAGTGAGGGATTAGGGTTAGGGGTAGTTTAGTATTTTCCCTCACCTAATCCCTCTATATAATCATCCCTGTACCTCATTATTATGATCATCTAATACAGCCACAACTGCTACTCTAATATGGTATCAGCTAGGAACTAATTAGGATTAGGGCCTAATCCTAACCCTAATGACCCAGGCCCAGCCGCCGCCAGCGCCCCGCGTGCCTGCGCTGCCGCCGGCCGCCGGAGCCGCCGTTGAGGAGCCGCGCGCTTGCTGCTGCGCCGCCTGCTGGTGTTGCCGCCGCCGGTGCGCAGCCCGGCCATGCCGCACCATCTAATGGGGCTGCCGTCTCTGCAGCCGGCACACCCCCAGACCGCGCCGCTGTTCCCTGGGCCTCCGCGCCCTGGGGCGCCGCCGCCGGATCTGCGCCTGTAACGACTGGATTTGGGCCTGACTGGCAGGCGCCCGGGGGTGCAGCCGCTGGACCCTTGCCAACCGCAGCTGGCGCCGCCTCGCAGCCGCCCTGGGATGCCACCGCGCCGCTGCTCTGGGCCACCGCAGGGACCGCGCCGCTGCCACCATGCGCCGCCGGTGCTCCTGCAGCCCCCAGTGCTGCCACCCCTCAAGCTGTTGCTGCCGCCTGGCCTGCCGCCGTCACCTTTGCAGCACCCCACGATCGCGCCGCTACCTGGCCCACATCAGCTGCAGCCGCCCCTTGGGCTGCTGGTCCTGCAGACCCCCACAACGGTGCCGCCTGGCCCGCCGCCGTTGTCTCTGCAGTGCCCCACGACGGTGCCGCTGCCTGGCCCGCAGCAGCTGCAGCCGCCCCTTGAGCCGCCGGTCCTGCAGCCCCCCACGACAGCGTCGCCTACTCTGTTGCCTACCCTGGATCAGCTGTTGCCTACTTTGTTGGCACCACCATCGAGAGTCTGAGTGTGTTGTCTTCCTTCCCGGCGCCGCCACCGCCGGGGCATGTCGCGACCCATTCTACACCGTCGGTCTATCTGTGGGGTCTCACCCCGTCTGGCCCTGACTGGGTGGTGGACTCCGGTGCCTCGTACCACACCACCCCTGACGTAGGTATCCTCTCCTCTACCCACCCTTCCCGTCCCTCTGATCCTTCATCTATCGTTGTTGGGGATGGATCGACTCTTCCAGTCACCTCAGTAGGTGACTCGGGTTCGCCAGATTCGTTTCAGCTACGTGATGTTCTTGTTGCTCCTGACATCATTCAGCACCTTCTTTCCGTTCGTCGTTTTACTACTGACAACCATGTTTCCCTTGAGTTTGATCCTTATGATGTAACTTTGAAGGATCTTACCACTCGACACATTCTCTTTTGCTGTGATAGTACAGGTCCCCTGTACACGATGCGTCTTCCTGCTTCCGCTCCGCCTCTTGCCCTGACTACGACAGCTTCTTCGACCATTTGGCATCGTCGGCTTGGCCACCCCGGTGTTGATGCTATGTCGAAGTTGTTTGGTAGTTCAGTGATTTCGTGTACTCGGGGTACTCATGAGTCTCTTTGCCATGCTTGTCAGTTGGGTCGCCATGTTCGACTTCCTTTTCCGCACTCTGTCACTCGTGTCGAGCACATCTTTGATTTGATTCATTGTGATCTTTGGACTTCACCTGTTCTTAGTGTTTCTGGATGCAAGTATTACTTGGTGGTCGTGGATGATTTTTTGCACTATTCGTGGACTTTTTCCTTGCGACAAAAGTCTGATACTTTCGGTACTCTTTCTCACTTCTTCACTTGGGTGTCCACCCAGTTTGGGCTTACGATTCGTGCGGTCCAGTGCGACAACGGGCGCGAGTTTGACAACTTTATGATCCGTGACTTTCTGCTTTCTCGCGGTGTTCAGTTGCGCGTGTCATGCCCGTACACTTCCCCCCTAGAACGACAAGGCTGAGCGCATGATTCGGACCACCAACGATGTCATGCGCTCCCTGATGTTTTAGGCTTCTACCCCTGCTCGCTACTAGGCGGAGGCGCTTTAGACTGCCACCTACCTCATTAATCGCCTTCCTACTAAGGCGATTAGTGCTTCCACCCCTCACTTCGCTTTGTTCCGCACCCATCCTCTTTACAACCATCTTCGAGTCTTCGGGTGCGCTTGCTACCCGAACCTCTCTGCCACAGCTCCCCATAAGCTTGCGCCTCGCTTGAATCTGTGTGTTTTCCTTGGGTACTCCTATGACCATAAGGGGTACAGGTGACTTGACCCCACCACTCGTCGTATCTTGATCTCCCGACACGTCGTCTTCGACGAGTCTTCCTTTCCCTTTTCCACCCCGTCCTATGACTCCGTTGCTGAGTTGGATTTCCTCTTCTCTACCGACACCGAGGCCGCTCCTGTACAGCGACCTTGTCGGTTACCTCTTGCAGGTTACCCACCCGCTGCACCACACACGACTTCGGCGTCTTCCACGCCACCTGTTGTGCCTTACGTGGCCCCGGCGTCCCTGACTCCACTTGCTGCGCCACGCGCGGCACCGGCGTCCCTGATGCCACCAGCTGCGCCACGCGCGGCCTCGGCACCCCCGACGTCACCCACTGCACCACGTGCGGCCCCGGTGTCCCCGACGACGCCTGCTGCGCCAAGCGCGGCCTCGACGTCCCCGACATCGACTACTGCACCACACGTGGCCTCAGCTTCCCCAACATCACCTGCAGCAAGCCCGATGTCACCAGACGCTGCACCGACGATGACTTCTCGCTTCGTCGACCCCGTACTTGCCTACCAGCGACGAGCACGGGGCGGGGGGGGGGGCACTCCAGCTGCACCACGCGTGGCCCCGAGACGAGAGAAGGTTGTTGTACCCGAGCGTCCGGTGTACAATCCCTCCTGTTCTCCAAAGGGATCCTGGTCACGTCCACCCGATGGTGACTCGACGTGCGTTCGGGAGTCTTCGGCCAGTTGAGCGCTTCGCTGGAGCTGCCTTCTCGTCGATGACTTCTCCACCGACCAATTCTTCTTCGATCTCACCCATACCTACTTCCGTGCGTAGCGCCCTCACCGACCCTCACTGGTGTCGCGCTATGGAGGAAGAGTATGAGGCTCTATTTGCCAACCGGACCTGGGACCTGGTTCCCCGTCCTGGTTGTGGCAATGTTGTCACAGGCAAGTGGGTGTTCACGCACAAGAAGAAGGCGGACGGTACCTTGGAGAGGTACAAGGCACGGGGGGTACTCCGGGATTTCACTCAGCGCCCTGGAGTCGACTACGATGAGACCTTCAGCTCGGTGGTAAAGCCAGCAACGGTTCGTACCGTTCTATCGCTGGCTCTCTCGCGTTCTTGGCCTGTTCACCAGTTGGACGTCAAGAATGCCTTCCTCCACGGTACACTGACCGAGACGGTGTACTGCAGTCAGCCGGCGGGGTTTGTTGATTCAGCTCACCCAGACATGGTATGTAAGCTGAACAAATCCCTGTACGGACTGAAGCAGGCACCGCGAGCCTGGTATAGCCGGTTCGCCTCCTTCTTGGTCTCACAGGGGTTCGTCGAAGCTAAGTCAGACACTTCGCTATTTGTCTATCGACGTGGCAGTGACACTGCTTACCTCCTACTGTACGTCGATGACATTGTACTAACAGCGTCTAGTCCGACTCTGCTTCGGTGCACCATTTCTGCTTTACAGCAGGAGTTCGCTATGAAGAACCTAGGTCGTCTCCACCACTTCCTGGGCATTGCGGTCGAGGACCGACCAGGCGGCTTATTCCTTCACTAGCGACAGTATTGCCTGGATATCCTCCAGTGAGCGGGCATGGCTGAGTGCAAGCCGTGCTCCACTCCAGTGGATACTCAGGCGAAGCTCTCCGCTACCGACGGGATACCCGTCTCGGACCCCACTACTTACAGGAGTCTTGCAGGTGCTCTTCAATACCTCACCTTCACCAGGCCAGATATCTCGTATGCAGTTCAGCAGGTGTGCCTCCACATGCATGACCCGAGAGAGCCGCACCTCACCGCTGTGAAGTGGATTCTTCGGTACATGCGAGGTACCCTTGACTACGGCCTCCTCCTTTGACGTTACACGGTCTCCGAGCTGGTCGTGTACACTGATGCTAACTGGGCAGGCTACCCGGACACACGACGTTCTACTTCTGGGTACGCTGTCTTCCTGGGCGGTAACCTCGTCTCCTGGTTCTCGAAGCGACAACCCGTGGTGTCGCGCTCGAGTGCTGAGGCGGAGTATCGCGCCGTGGCTAACGGCGTGGCTGAGGCCTCCTGGCTCCAGCAGCTGCTTCAGGAGCTCCACACTCTCGTCGCCAGGAGCACCCTCATCTAATGCGACAACGTCAGCGCCGTGTACCTCTCCACCAACCCGGTCCAGCATCAGCGCACGAAGCATGTGGAGATCGACCTCCACTTTGTTCGTGAGCGGGTTGCATGTGGCGATGTTCGGGTACACCATGTCCCGACGACGATGCAGTTCGCCGACATCTTCACGAAGGGCCTCCCGTCGTCGCTGTTCTCCGAGTTTTGGTCCAGTCTCAACATCTGCAGTGGCTAGATGTTGTGACTGCGGGGGGGGGGGGGGGGGGGGGGTGTTAGACACTGTAATTATGTGTGTGTCACAGGGGCAATATTAGTCATTAGTGAGGGATTAGGGTTAGGGGTAGTTTAGTCTTTTTCCCTCACCTAATTCCTCTATATAATCATCCCTGTACCTCATTATTCTGATCATCTAATACAGCCACAATTGCTACTCTAATAAAAAGGATAAATGGATCCATTTTGAGCTAGCACCCAACAAAACAACTCCAAGTATTGGACTCCACTGTACCAAAATTACAAGAAGAGTAACACTACCTGAAAGAACGGAAGAAGGAAGAAAGTTCTTTCTTTTATCCCTGTATGCCTATGGGAAGGGAGATTCGAGCTAAAAAAAGAGTGTACCCGGGTCAAACTCGAATTGGGTGCTCTCCACACTTGATCTTGGCCTCCGGTAATGTTGTGGCCCCGTCGAGAGCCACAGCTTGAGCTTTGCTATGAAAGAGGTAAAGAACAAAAGTCCACTAACCATCCATTATGGGAAATGATAAGGATGACGTTTGTGAAAGAAATACAAGTTACTTCCTCCATTTTGAAATATTTGACGCTGGTTAGTTCAAGCGTCAAATATATCGAAACAGGGAGTAATAAAAGTTGTGACCACAGGTCCCGTCTATGAGAAGGTTATATGCTAGTCATTTATCAGAATTTTCATTATCATTATATCTACTATAACGATTTTGATCACTTTGTTATAAAATCATGTGTTCCAAATAGCTCAAATCTTCCATTCCCCTGGCCTCGAATACTGCGGACCTGTCGCTTCCTCCATTCCTCTATTCTCTCTGTTTCTGTGTTTTTTATTCCTCTATGTTCTGTTCTTGTATTCTAAACATGGCCTACACTTTGTTATCATTTCTAGTATTCAGACCCAATCCTCTAAGTAATCATGTCAGAATACTATCTCATGTTCGCAGCTTCGTCCCTAGGCATGATGCCTGGCTGCTGTTGCCGCGACTTGTTCGTACCGACGCTCCAACACAGCCGTGGGCTTCAGTTGAGTTCTGATATGAAATATCTTTGGTTTTGAGCTCCGATGTGGTGCGCGAGTCGTTTGATACGTCTTGCCCTCCAGCGCCTTGGTCGGTTCCTGAACTGTCATCTTGAATGATTTTCCATCACTTAGAACCAAATATCAATTAACAAGGGTAACGTATTTTCCCATAGAATTACACGCGTAAACCTTTTACAGGTGTTTATGAAGAATCCAGACAGGCCCTGTAGAATTGCTTTCCACGTCCAGAACAACTAGTTTGTGGCTGGTCCTGGACCGCTATTTCCGGTCTGTTACCATAGGCTTTGGGCCCTCTAAACCTCTCTGCTCTGAATCCTGATGGACAGGGAGGGAGGTTTACTGAGCTATGTTCAGCTTCAGCACTGAAGCTGCCAAGCTGGGCTTATTTTTCAACCTTTAACTTCTTTTGTCAGAAACCAAAAAAAAAGAGCGATATTACAAGTTTGCCGACTAAATTGCTAGTACGACCCTTCCTGGTATAGGTCAAGTTCGGTGTGAGCAAGGTGGTGGTATCTGGACACCCAGTTTCAGGGTTGGCGATCTCGTGTGGGGGATGAACGGACGGGAGTACACACGTTTGTTCCAAACCCTGAGTCCTTTTCCAAGATCAACCACCCTGAAATCCATCTACCATACTACACTGTTGTATCTCGGTAAGCAGACACCCTTGTGTCGAAAGCAGACTGTCATCTTTTGCGGCATTCCTCCTTGGTCTTTTGCTGAAAGCAAAAAGTACCTGCTTCTCCAATTGAAACAGAGGTTCTGTTGAGATATTCATTCTGTAAAATGCTCCTAACAAATCTTCTGACTACGAGGGACTTTCAACTCAAACAATACAGGTATGCCCTGCATGGCAGCATACATCGAAAGTTTCCATGTGGCCAAGCCTAAGGAAGGCGGTTACGTCTTCCGTCCAAGCGGCGCCAATTCTGATGAAAAGGCACCCGTTTTCTTTCATTCTGATAATTTTGTTTCGTTTTATTTTTGCCATTGCCATCAGCATTATATGTAAATATAGAGCACTTTGTTAGAAAGAAAAGAAGACAAACAGAATGTCGCAACTTGTTCGAGGTCATCACAGAACAGATAAATCTGAGCGGCACGGAGAACTGCAGATCGATCTCGCCGACCTTCAATGCAAAAATAGCCACTTATTTGGCCCCTTTGCTCTGCAAATTGGCTCTCCATTCAAAGATCCTTCTTTTTCTTTGTTTCAGAACAAGATACTTTTGCACTTCATAGATTTTTTTACAAGAAAAAAAAAGCAGTTGAGGTTCAAGAACGCCATGGATCTGGGAGAGATGGGAGACAGAGGTGTAGCAGCTTGTTCGAGGCCGTCACAGAACAGGAAGAAATCTGAGCGGCACGGAGAACTGCAGGGTCGAGTTCGATTTCGCCGACCTTCAATGCAAAGATACGCCACTATTTCTGGCCCCTTTGCTCTGCAAATCGGCTCTCGTTCTTCCTACTCCCTTTCCGTCTAGAACGATCCAAACGAAACAGATCGACAGGACAGACACCTCGAGAAACCCAAAGATGAAAAACTTTCCAACGCGATCTGTAACAGCAAGAAGCACATCACATGAAAACCAACGCAAAAACAGCGGAAGGAAGAGAAAAATTGTGGACTACGAATAGTATGCTGGGTCGGCGCGGCTGAGGTGAGGTCGACGGAGGCGCCGTATATATAGGCGTTAACAGGCTTGTGCTGCGGCGGCGGGGGCGAAACCCTAAACTCTACGGTGCGTCTGTGTGCTGGGCCTTCTGAAAGCCAGCCTGCTCAGCAGTTTGCCCGGGCTAGGCCATCATGGGCCTCGCTTCAGACCATGGCAAACTGAAAGCGGATCCAAAATCGGCAGTAGCGTGAAACCACGACGAAGCCCGCGGCCTTCTTCACCTTCTTTTTTTTCTCCTTTTTGGTTTGATTCTAGAAACCGCGTGCTCGTGCGTTGCTACCGGAGTAAAGTATTTCTCATGAGTACAGAGCCACTGTGATCCGCGAGTCTAATAGAAGTAGGAGCATTTGGTGAGATTGAAGGTGGCAGCCACGGTGGCGCGGCTAATACCCGAGACTACAAGGCATTTCTGTACCTGTGTTGGTACTGGGCCGATCCACTTGACTCGTCCTCTTCATCGAGTACCCTGGATTCCAACCACTGGCACTAAACTGTTTTTCGGATCGCACCATTGATCTATTGGACTCATTTCTATGAAATGGCTCAACAATATATTGGACCGACCCCATCCATGCCCACCTTGGAATATTGGCTATATAGCTACATGCATGTGTATTGCTACAAGAGATATTTTCCTAAAAGGGATCAAAGTTTGTAAATGTACTGGCAGTCGTTTCTGTTCTGTACTAATTACATTATCAGTTTAATCGATTTTATTATTTGATTCTTCAGGCCTTCAAGAAGCTGCCACTGCTTGGCGACACGTCTTGTGTTCTTTTTGCAGTCGACATTTTCTATTTTATTTTTCTCTCCCTCTGTTCAAATCTGAACGTTTCCTCTTGATTTCTTGCATTCAGGATGGGTTTGGAAAGAGGCACGACGCCGTAGTTCTTGCTTCGTACTTGACTTGTTCTTTATTTGGAAGAGGCATTGATTCTCGAGTTTTTCATTTGCTTCTTCTGAGCCGTCTCTTCCCTTAGGAGCCATCTCTGATTTCATCTGCCAAAACCAGCCACGCGGAGGGAATATTTTTGTAGCAGATCCGCTCCACTCGTCGACATCCGGAACGCTGCGCACAACAAGCGTCGAATGCCTGACTGGGGAGCAGGAGCGTCGCCAACGTCTCGTGAGGCGACGGCATCGCTCTCTTGCTTCATTTGATCACTCCACGTAGAATAATAACGTTGACATGGCATCTCGAAGATGGAATAATTTAAGAGACTGTCTAAAGTTTGAAATTAGGTTTAGTTTCAGCTGCTCATAATTAAGCTATGATTAATGGTTAATCCTTAGAAATAACAGTTAATTCTTATAGTTAACAGTTATTTTTATAATTAACAAAACTAACATTTCTTCCATAATCTATACATTGAGAAGCTTCATTTTAATTGATTATTTTATAACTAATACAATTCAACTAATAGATTATATTTAACATAATTAATCATCTTCTTCCGTGCTCGTCCGCGCCTTTTTTGTGGCCTAGGAGCGAGTCAGAAATAGAGGCCCTCATTGACCGTAAACATAACAAGATAATTTATCAATTATAACTATATTATAAAATTTCATTGTCACTAATCATGTCACAATAATAAGTTTAAAATATGAAAAAACTTTCTCTAGATCATTTAGAACAATTTTTAACGGAAGACATGTGATTTGATTGGGTGAGAATGATCCTACAAATTAAAAAGAAAATTATCAGTGTTTGAGATATGTTTAATGATGTAAAAATCAAAATTCTTCTGAATATCTAACTGAAATTACGTCTAAGATTTTGAACACTCACTCAATTAAGTTCAGTTAGTACATACTTAGATGAGAGAAAAAACAAGAGAATCAGTTAGTATAGGAGTATAGGTAGATTGATCTTGATCAATGCTAGCTTAAAGCTAGCGTCATGAGTGATGGAGTATTAGCATGTGAGCATGCAAACCTCGGGCTCTCTGAGAACACGAGAATTGGACGAAAGTTCAGTGAAGCAACGGCGTGAGAGCTGGTCTGTCTCTACATGGTTATAGGTATTATTGGGGACTACTGATTCTAAGTTAGGTTGGCAGGCTGGGCCAACTCTATAGGCTAAATTGTCCTGATGGTTATTATTCTCGGTTATTAATCTTTTGCTAGTTATCAGGTTCGCTTGCGTAGCGTGGCTAAATCTATAGGATAAGACTAAATGGGGTCCTTAATTGCGGTCGGCGCCTGCCCGCTCACCGATGGCTGAAATCAAAGAAGATTTCAGGCACGAGGCACTTGGATTATATAATTTCCGATAATTAATGATGTTGTGGGTGCCTTTATAATTTGAAATGCATGGCATTTCCTAATTATCATATTTGGATGGACCACGAGGAAAACATGTGAACTTAAAAAACATGGACGCTCCTAGGATAATTTTCTCTAACGGAAGGCTCCATGTTTCTCTATTTACTAAGCACGAATCTTGGTGCTAATCTTTTCTCATTCACCCTCTTAATTCTAAACCAATATCATCGTTTTGTATGAAACCGTTACTTACATACTGATGTGCCCATTTGTTCTATTGAATTGACAAATGGTAACACTAGAATACTCTGGGCCGCTTACAAACTCATTTATACATACTATGGAACTCCCAGAATAGGTCATAATCTGGAAGGAAAACGAGGAAAAAATAACAATTAAAGCCTATTAGCGAACAAACATGATTTACATTTAACACTACATAGTACTTGTTTATTTATTTCTACATACATATTAAAGAAATATCAACTATAGTAAACCAAAATATTAATCAAACCGTGCAAAAAAAAAGAAAAAAGTCACAGAGAAGCATCGATGAACTAGTCAACTGAGAGAATTGATTCACACTTGAAATTAACCATATTGCCACACATTACCGTTTCAAGCTGTTAATCAAATATCAACACCCACTTCAGTCTGCACTGCGAAGCCGTCCTCCTGCGATCATCTGCCAAGCGCTGAACCCACTGCCCCTCATTATAAAGATTCAACCCACGATTTATTCATCGATACACGGTGCATATATATACACCTGTGGAGGCCAGCGGCCCGACGCAGCAATAACACACGCAGTGAAAACGGCGGGCAATAACACACGCAGCAATAACACGCAGCGAAACGGACGTGCTTCAATGCACAGGTGCGTTTTTACACCCCCGCAGCCTGTGCCTCATTGCAAATGACTCATAGACTGTCTCTAAAATCATGAAACACGGCTGTGAGGAGTCCCTTGGTCATCACATCGGCGAATTGGAGTTGCGTCGGGACGTGCTTGACACGAAGTTCTCCGAGTGCCACCTTGTCGCGCACAAAGTGTACATCAAGTTGGACGTGCTTCGTCCGTCCATGATGTACTGGATTCTGTGTGAGGAAAACTGTCGAGACGTTGTCGTAGTACATAATTGTACCTTTGTTGATGTCAACATGAAGCTCACCAAGAAGTTGACGTAGCCAGCAACACTCGGCCGTCGCATTTGCCACCACACGGTACTCAGCTTCGGCGCTCGATTGAGAGACCGTGGTCTGTCGTTTTGATGACCACGAGATGGGCGAATGACCAAGGAAGATACAATATCCTGATGTCGAATGTCGAGTGTCCGGGCAGCCAGCCTAGTCAGCATCGGAGTATGCAGTGAGCTCAGAACCTGGTGTCGAATGGATGCACAGGCCACGTTGATGGTTCCCTTGATGTATTACAAGAGTCCAGTGATCATCCCGCGGGGCATGCATGTAGAGGCAAGCGTGATTAACCGCATATGCAATGTCCGATCGAGTCAACATCAAGTATTGGAGCGCGTCGGCGATGCTCCGGTAGAACTTCGCGTCGGAGGCGAGGTTCCCAGATGTCGTCAAAACTTTAGGCTTGGTGTCGACAGGGGTTATTGCAGGCTTGCAGTTCGTCATTCCAGCTCGGTCCAAGATGTCTTTAGCGTAAGATGCCTGGTTGAGGAAGAATCCAGCCTTGGAACGCTGCACATGAATACCGAGGAAGTAATGCAACGAACCAAGGTCTTTCATGGCGAATCGATTGCTGAGTAGGCCGATGATTTGCTGAAGTAGAGTAGTGGTGGACACGGTGAAGACGATGTCGTCGATGTAGAGAAGAAGATAGGCAAGCTCGTGTCCTCGTTTGAAGATGAACAGAGATGAATCGGGACATGCAGCACGGAAGCCGATCCTCTATAGCTCGGAGGCGAATGTGCAGAACCACACACGTGGTGCCTGTTTCAGTCCGTAAAGGGACTTAGACAACAAGCACATATAGTCAGGATGGTCTGGGTCCACGAAGCCCGTAGGTGGCAGCAGTAGACACGTTCTTGAATATCTCCGTGCAAGAACGCGTTCTTGGCATCTAATTGATGAATGGGCCAGTGCCTCGACGACGCAAGATGAAGAACGGTTCTTATCGTGGCCGGCTTTACAACAGGGGATAAAGTCTGATCGAAGTCGACTCCCCGCTATTGTTTGAAGCCACGGACCACCCATCTTGCCTTGTGCTGCTCAAGGCTTCCATCAGCATGAAGTTTGTTCTTTAATATCCATTTTCCGGAGATGATGTTAACCCCTGCAGGTCTTGGAACAAGTGACCAAGTTTTGTTAGCTTGTAAGGCTGCAAATTCCTCCTTCATGGCATTGAGCCACAGTGGGTCACTCATCGCAGCGCGTACAGATGTGGGAGGAGGAGTAGACTACGTGATTGCAGTGGCAACGTACTTTGGGAGGCCAGAAAATTCCATCTCTAGCACGGGTAGTCATGTGATGGCGAGTGGGTATAATCTGCTGAGTATTTGAACTGGCTGGAGTTGGCGTTTAGGGCTGTTGGGATGCGGATGTAACATGGGGAGAGGACTCGGCGCATGGAGCTGTGACGTGCCAGGTGGCAAAGATAAATGTGAAACACAAGGCTCACGAAATCCCGAGTGTGGAGGTAGTTGCGTGGGGCGCAGACTCGGAGGGCTCGGGAATCGTGTGCGAGTCCGTTGTCTGGGGATTGGAGGATATGCGCAGTGCGGGGTTAGATGCATCAACATCAGGATCGGAGGCTGGCAGGTTTGTGGATGATTGTTGGCATGGAAAACCAGGTGGTGGTACCAATCTGTTAGTGGGTGGAACTGGTGGAGCTGGTGCACCGGGTTTTGGCAAAGGTATGAAAAACGGATCAGTGGAGTCTGGTTTGTGCGGTTTGGGATGGAGATGTGTTGGACGTAGCTGATGATCGAAATGGGAAGATAGGTTCATCAAAAGTAACGTGTCAGGAAGTAATAATACGTTTTGTGACTGGATTATAGCACTGATAACCCTTCGTGTCTAGCGGGTATCCGATGAAGATGCACTGAACCGAACGAGGTGCGAGTTTGTGTGGGGCAGTGGGTGTGGTGTTCGTGTAGCAAAAGCATCCGAAGACACGGAGGTGTTTGTAATCCGGTGGAAATCCGAGCAGGAGGTCATGGGTGTGAGGTTTGATCAAACACGACATGGCCGACGGTTCAACAGGTATGTGGCTGTTGCTAAGGCGTCTGGCCAGAAAGATAATGGAGCTGCGGCATGTACTAATAGCGTGCGCATGCTGTCGTTCAAAGTGCGTATGACACGTTCGGCATGGCCATTTTGAGCTGTTGTGTATGGGCATGTGAGTTGCAACACCATGCCATGCGAGGAGAGAAATGAGTGCATTGCATGATTATCGAACTCTTTTCCATTATCTGTGCGTAAGCAAGAGATCAGTTGGTGCAATTGCGTTAGCACGAATGCATGGAAGGATATAATGGTGGCTAGAACATCGGATTTGTTGCGTAATGGAAAACTCCAGACAAAATATGAAAAATCGTCCAAGATGACTAGATAATATTTGAAGTCTGAATTGCTCAAAATGGGAGAAGTCCACAGATCGCAATGCAATAGTTGAAAGGGAAATATTGAAATGGAATCCGACGTTGTGAAAGGTAGTCTTACATGTTTCCGACCTGACAAGAGGTGCTGGAGTGAAGTCGGCCTTATTACAACGAAAATTGAAATTAGAAAGAATACATTGGAGTTGTCTGTGCCTGGGATGACAAAGGCGCACATGCCATGTCTCTGTGTCGAGTGTGGCGACAAGGCTCCGGTGAGCATTTTTATTGATGTTGTGTTGATGAAGAGAATATAGATCACCAGATGAATCACATCGGAGTAGAGTCGTCCCCGTTCTAAAATTCTTGATAGAGAAGCCGAAAGGGTCAAAAACAACAGCAACAAAATTATCACGTGTAAGAGCACGAACAGAGATCAAGTTTTTGAGTAGATGAGGGGAAACAAGGACGTTATTGAGATGCAGCTTATGACTGTAGGTTGGGATGGTGGCATGGCCGACTTGACTGACCGGTATGACAAAACCATTACCCACAATGATATTTGATGGATGTGTGGGAGAAGAAGAGGAGTGCAAAATACTAGAGTTGTTGGCCATGTGCGAGCTGGCGCCCGTATCAAGAACCCAATCGTTGCTGGAGTATTGGCTCGGTGGAGGGATTCCTTGCATGGCTGTCAGCGGTCCATGTGGCACATGTGATGATTGTGCGTCGTAGGAGATGGCATCGTGGTTTGCCGGCATGGTAGACGCCTGAAGAGCCTGTTGATTGTAGTTTGTGGGACGTGATCCGAGGATGCCGAGGTTTGATGGGCGCCAGAACGGCACCTGTAGTGCTTGGACTACTCCAGTCCAAGGAGTGGTAGGTATGTTCCAACTGGTGCGTGAGGCAGCCGTATTAGCACCGTTGTTGGTTGCTGAGGCAGGAGTGGTCTATTGGTTGCGACCACCGTTGCCTTTGCGACATCGGCGTCGATCGCCACCGGATGAGTTGTTGTTGTTAGTGGCATTGTTGGGAGCTGACTAAGATAATGTCGTCGTGGTCAGTGCCGTTGCAGTGGAAGGGCCTGTAGAGGGAGTCTTGGCTGATGCAAGCAACACCATATTGGCTTCCATTTTGGCCGTATGGTTTTGCCGTGCTTCATCCTGTAGAAGATAATCACACACAAACAGGAAGGAGGGTAAGGGCTTTGCAGCTGTCAATACAGACGTTGCCTGACTAAATTTTGCACCCAACCCACGTAGTGCGTTGATCACCATCGCCGAGTCGGAGGTGGGGTGGCCAACGTCTCGAAGAAGATCGGCAAGCTCCTTCAGACGACTGAAGTAGTCAGAGATTGTAAGATCTCCCTGGTAAAGGCCGTGGAATTCCCGTATGGCGTACACAGCACGCTAGTCGGCGTTGTCGAGGAAGAGTCCACGGATCGCCGTCCAGAGAGTGTATGCCGATGGTGTGGAGTGTGGATCATCTTCATGAGGCTCGGAGTGATTGAATTGTACAACCACGAGAAAATGCATTGATCAACTTGCAACCATTCGGCGTTATGCCACATGGCTTGAGCATCAATCGTGCCGTCAACGTGGTTGAGGAGGCCGAATTTGCGGAAGGTTGCATCGAAGAAAGCTGTCGAGATGGAGAAATTACCGTCGCCATAGGCGAGCACGATGGGAACATGCGTTTGGATATTAACATGTTGAATTTACGGTGGCAGACACCAGAGGAGAGTCGGCGTCGGCAAACGGATTGGTGGTAGAAGATTCGGCGGGGGTGGGTGGAGAGCTGGCCGACATGGGAAGGCAGCAGGGGCGGAAGAGGAGCGGAAGATGGAGGATCGATTAAGCTTATACCATATAGAGATCCAACCCATGATTTATTCATTGATACACGGTTCATATATATACACCTATGGAGGCCAGTGGCCTGGCGCAGCAATAACACATGCAGTGAAAACGTCGGGCAATAACACACACAGCAATAACACACGCAGCGAAACTGATGTGCTTCAATGCATAGGCGTGTTTCTACACTCATCATTCGCTTGAACTCCTTGAAGTCGACATGGCCGTCGCCACCGGCGTCAACCGTGTTGATCATCTTGCGGCAGTACTCTGCTGTGCGCCCCTGTTTGAGGCCGAGGCTGGACAGCATGGACCGCAGATCGTCGTCAACGGTGATGTAGCCATCTTCGTTCTGGTCGAAGACGTTGAAGGCCTCGCGCGTGTCCTCATCCTCATCCAATATAGAGCGATAAATCCAGCCAAAATTCTCGATGTCGACGCAGCCATCGCCGTTCGCGTCGATCTTGTCCATGGTGGAGACGAGCTCGTCGTCGGTGATGTAGATGTCGAGGTTCTTGAGTGACTCGCCATGTCGCCATATCTTTCATGGTTATCTGGTCGAACATCTGGATTCCTATGTCGCTGCTCTTGCTTCTTGCATGTTCTATACCGACAGATGATCTGTCTCGAGTTCTTGAGCCTTTTCTCTAAATTTGTCTTGAGTTCTTGATACGTATGGCGTGCAACTGCAGGGAATGGCAGGGGGGAATTGGTTGGCAAACGATTTTGTTCAACGGAGAAGAAAATGTTGGGTGGCATAGAGGGTTTTGTTGTGACCATCTTTAATTTGCCATGTATCTTCGTATGGTCGCTCTACTGGTGGTTCCTTTCTCGGTATCAAGCTGTGTTTGTGTAAAATGGCGGGTGTGAGAATTCGAACGACCGGTGATTTGTTTATGGCCTGGGTCTGAAGTGGCTGGGTGGACGATGTACCAGGCCCAAGCATCAGTTTCATGTTGCAATGCTGGCAACCAAATACAATCTCACTTTTCACATACAAAAGAATACTAAACACAATCTCTGCATTTTGCACTCGCTCACACAATTTCAATTACAGCCAACCATATGCTACTTTTTTGTGATGAAACAACCTGTCAGTACCCTGCAGACCGGGTACCCCCGCGTGGAGGGAAAAAAACAGCCCAGGACTCGCCTCCCCACTGAGGCGGGCGCCAACATAGCCGCGTACCCTTGGCCTCGAGGTCAGCCCCGGGGCTGCCACGTGCGCTTGGGCTATGAAGCCCACACGTGCTCCTGGTTCTGATCCGAGCCTCCCCGCTGAGGTGAGGTCCGGAGCTGCCACGTGTTGGTGGGCTCTGAACCTCCTCCCTGCTGAGGAGGGCTCCGGAGCCGACACGTTCCATTGGCTCCGGCCCGAGCCTCCCTGCTAAGGTGAGGACCAAAGATGTCACGTGTCGATGGGCTCTGAACCTCCTCCCTCATGAGGAGGGCTCCAAAGCTGACACGTACCCCTGGCTCCGGCCCGAGCCTCCCCGCTGAGGCAAGGTCCAGAGCTGCCACGTGTCGGTGGGATCCGAACCTCCTCGGTATTGAAGAGGGCTCCGGAGCCGACACGTGCCCTTAGCTCCGGCCCGAGCCTCCCCGCCGAGGCGAGGTCCGGAGCTGGCACGTGTCGGTGGGCTCCGAACCTCCTCAATGCTGAGGAGGGCTCTGGAGCCAACACGTACCCTTGCCCCCGGACCAAGTCTCCCCGCTGAGGCAAGGTCCGGAGCTGCCACGTGTATCCCGGCTCCGAATCCACCATGGAGAGCTCCGGAGCCACCACATGCCTCATTATCCATCGTGGGTCGTGGGTCGACGAAGTCAAGGAGGAAGTGCGTTGTCGGGCCGTGCATTCAAGGCTCGCGCCTTCCCCATAATCATGGCGCATGGTGCACGCCTCCATCCTCCGTCCGTTCGCCATTACGGTGACAAGACAGGGCAGCGAGGAGTGACAGCGGCACAGTGCCGCCCAGCAGAGCGAGAAGACGCGGCGACAAGATGGTGTCTTCATCGTCACCTGCCACACGGACAGGGGCACTCATCGCGCCACGCGGCAAGACCTAACTCTTCACTGACTACTCTACTTAGGGTAATGAAAACCCTAGATCATGTATAGGGTTCATACAGCTTCGGGGCCACCTATCGGGCCCCAAGCCTCACTGTAACCACCCCGGCCTTGGGTTACATCCGACAAAGGGTTCACAACGCAACAACTCCCACACTCATACGCGCAAGCAATAAAGTAAACACTCTCGTGGATGTAGGGTATTACGCTCCGGTAGCCCGAACCACGTAAATCTCGATGTTCACTCGCTCTCTTTGGCCAGATCGCGCTAGGGACGCTAGGCCCCTCCAAACAAAGAACCTCCGCGGGCTGCTCCTGTAGCAGGTTGGGAGGAGTGTCGCAACTCACACTCTGACATTTGGTGCGCTAGGTAGGGGGACGACTTCTCGTCTCTAGGCGACCATGGTGAACATCACCACTCTTGGCGATACTTCTCGCCCTACTCATCCTCGTCTCCAAGCGGGATACGACGAGTCCACCCCTTGCTCCATGGCGGGCGGGACTGGCCGAGCCGGGAATCAAACAGTCAGACACTCTGCGTGATGTATAGGGGTTCTTCCGACGTCTCGTCCCGGCGAGCCGTAAAGACCCTGTCTCGAGCGGTGGTGGCAGCCGCTCCAATCTCCGGGTTGGCGCCACATCATAAGTTGATGGAGACGCCGATCAGCTTCGATGGCTCTGACTGCCCCAAGAACATGGCAGGCGCTGGGCAGCTGCCTCTCCTCATCGCCCCGACCATCTCCAACGTGAAGCTCTACCACGTCTGATCGATGGCGGGGCGTCCCTTAGCGTTATCACCCTCACAGCCTTCAAGAAGTTGCAGATCCCTATGTCCCAGCTTACCCCTTCGAGATATTCTTGGGGGTAGGTCGAGACCAAATCTTCCCATGCGGTAGCATCTCCCTCCCAGTGACGTTCGGGACGCCTAAGAACTACCACACGGAAAGCGTCGTCTTCGACATTGCGGAGGTCAGCCTCCCCTTCAACGCCATAATCAGCAGGCCGACCCTGTACCGATTCATGGAAGTAGCCCAATACGGCTACCTGGTCCTGAAGATGCCATCTCCGAGGGGTGTCCTCAAGATCCGCGGAGACCGCACTGTGGCTGTCTCAGCGCTGGAGAAGCTCCAAGTGCTGGCAGCTGCGCAGAAGCTAGCCGGCCACCTCCAAGCATGCGTCAGCGAGGGATGACATCTGCACCCCGTGTGCAACCCTCAGACGGTGAGGACGTACCATATAAGGACATCCAAGTCGGTCCTGATGTTGCCCAGACTACTCGAATCGCCGGGAGTCTGGGTGGCAAATAGGAAGATGCGCTCGTCACCTTCCTCTGAGCAAATGTCGACTTGTTTGCATGTCAACCATCGGAAATGTCCGGGATCCTCAGGGAGGTGATTGAGCACTGTCGGTACCCTGAGAACCGGGTACCCCCGCGTGGAGGGTAAAAGACAACCCAGACCCCGCCTCCTTGCTGAGGTTGGCACTGGAGAAGCCACGTGTCCCTGGCCCCGGGATCAGCCCCGAGGCTGCCACATGCGTCCAGATTCTTGAACCAGCACATGTCCCTAGCTTCGAACCTAGCCTCCCCGCCGAGGTGAGGTCTGGAGCTGCCACGTGTACCCGGGCTACAAACCTCCTCCCTGCTGAGGAGGGCACCGGAGCCGCCATGTGTCCTTGGCCCTGGACCCGACCTCCCTGTTGAGGTGAGGTCCGGAGCTGCCACGTGTACCTGGGCTACGAACCTCCTCCCTGCTTAGGAGAGCTCCGGGGCTGCCACGTGCCCTTGGCCCCGGACCCAGCCTCCCTGCTGAGGTGAGGTCCAGAGCTACCACTTGTACCTGGGCTCCGAGCCTTCTCTCTGCTGAGGAGGGCTCCTGAGCCGCCACGTGCTCTTGGCCCCGGACCTAGCCACCCTGCTGAGGTGAGGTACAAAGCTGCCACGTGTGCCCAAGCACTGAGCCTCCTCCCCATTGTGGAGGGCTCCGAAGCCGCCAAGTGTCCCACGATCATTCGTGGGACGTGGGTCAATGAAGTCAAGGAGGGCATGCACTGTCAGGCCGTGCATTCAAGGCTTGCACCATACCCAGAAGAATGGTGCACTGCGCATGCCTCGGTCCTCCGCCCGTTCACCATTACGGTGACAAGACGGGGCGGCGAGGCGTGACAGCGTACAGTGCTGCCCAACGGCACTGAGCCACCCAGCAGGGCGATAAGACGCGGCAACAATACGACGTCTTCATTATCACCTGACACACGGACAGGGGCGCTCAACGTGACATTCGGCGGGACTTAACTCCCCCACCGACTACTCTACTCAGAGTGTAAAGCCCTAGATCATGTATAGGTTCATACAGATTTGGGGCCACCTGTGGGGCCCCAAGCCTCATTGTAACCACCCTGGCCTTGGACTATAAAAGGACCGAGGTGTCCACCCAACAAAGGGTTCGCAACCCTGCAACTCACACACTCATACGCGCAAGCAATAGAACAAACACTCCCGTGGACGTAGGGTGTTACAGTCCGGCGGCCCGAACCACATAAATCCTGGTGTTCAGCCGCTCTCTCGATTCTGATCACGCGAGAGGCGTCAAGCCCCTCCAATCAAAGAACCTCCGTGGGCTGCTTTCGTAGCAAGCCGAGGGAGTGTCGTAGCTCACACTCTGACAAGCACAAACTGAAGATCTACCCCGATGCCAGGCCGGTCAATAGAAGCCCCAGAAGAAATCCATCGATGGCAAGACTTCATCCGTGAAAATTCATAAAGTTGCTCGGTTCTGGCTTGATCTGAGAGGTCAAGAATCCTCGATGGTTGGCCAACTCCTTTCTCGTCTCCAACACTGGCGGGAAGCTTCGGATGTGCATCGAATACACCACCTTCAATAAGACATGTCCAAAGGATCCATTTCCTCTCCCCCGTATAGACCAAATAGTGGATTCTACATCCGGCTGTGACCTACTGTGTTTCCTAGACGTATACTCAGTTTTCCACCAAATACCTATGTCTAGGGAAGATGAAGAGCATACTGCCTTCATCACAGTAGATGGTCTATACTGCTATGTGCCCATGCCTTATGGTCTTAAGAATGCCCTTCCCACTTTTGTACGTGCAATGCATAAAACATTTGGGAATCTCATTCGTGACCTAGTAGAGGTGTATGTCAATGGCATCATAGTAAAGGTTAAGTCGCAAGCATCTCTGCTCGACAACCTAGCCCTAGTATTCGACAGACTGCGTTCAACACACACAAAGTTGAACCCGGACAAGTGTGTCTTCGGGATCTCTGCCGGGAAGTTACACAGTTTGTTGGTCTCACACCGAGGAATTGAAGCTAACCCAGAGAAGATTAAGGCGATAGAGCTGATGCGGCCCCCTGCCTGCATCAAGGACGTGCAGAAAGCTTATCAGATGCTTGGCTACGCTCAGTAGGTTTATCTATAGACTGGCTGAGCGGGCTCTTCTGTTCTTCAAGCTTCTGCACAAATCCGGTCCATCCATAAGGACCGAGGAGGCGGATGAGGCGTTCCAGGAGCTGAAGAAGTTCCTCACGATGCTACCAATCAAGGTGGCCCCGGAACAAGGCGAGCCTATGCTCCTCTACATCGCTGCTACAACTGAGGTCGTCAGCATGGTTCTGGTCGTTGAGCGGCCACAACTCCATCGAACTCAAGTCCCGGATAAGGATCCTTCTGCTGTTGGTATAGAGTCCTAGGACTCAGACTCCACAGGAGACCTGAGGGACGGGGAAATAGTCAGGTCCCAACCAGTCGGACCTGATGATAAATGCATATTCGTGTCCGGGCGCTCAAAATGCAGTCCCAGACCCGAGGTCCAGGTGGCCTCGAGTCTTGGACCTCCCCGAGAAGATCTAGTCGTGTCTCAGCCAAATAGACCTGACAACCAGTGCACATCTGGGTCTGAGCTCCCAGAGTGTAGTTCCGGACCCGGAGGTCGGGGGCCCCCGAGTCCCGGACTCCTACAAGAGGATGCATCGGACCCCTCCGGGAGGGTCCGAACCATCCAGTGTCCGGTCTACTTCATTAGCGAGGTTCTCCACGATGCCAAGACAAGATATCTGTAGGTGCACAAGCTGCTCTATGTTGTCCTCGTTGCATCAAGGAAGCTGCACCATTACTTCCAAGTTCACAAGATCTCGGTGGTCACCTCGTACCCACTGAGAACCGTCCTCCACAGCCCCAACGCAACTAGGAACATAGCCAAATGGGCTGTAGAGCTAGCGGAGTTTGAGCTGGACTTCTTACCGTGCCATGCGGTGAAGAGCCAGGCGTTAGCTGACTTCGTGGCGGAGCAGGCACCACCACCATGCCACCCAGAGGGCCAATACATCGGTGGACCAGAGCCCAGAGCTCCAGTTTTCACTAGGCCTTACTGGACTCTCTTCTTCAACGGCTCCTCATGCAAGCAAGGCGCCAGAGCGAGGGTTCTGCTCCTTACACCAACCGGGGAGCAGTTCAAGTACATGGTGCGACTTGACTTCAAGGCAACCAACAACATGGCGGAGTATGAAGCTCTCATCTTCGGGTTAAAGACCTCGCTGTCTCTCGGCATCCAGCAGTTATTGATCAACGGTGATTCTCAGCTGATCATCAAGCAATTCAAGGGAGAGTGCAGCTGCAACGACCCACAGCTTGCACCTATCTCCTCCAAGTACAGAAGTTGGAGAAGAACTTCTTATCCTTAGATTTGTGCCATGTTCCCCGCACCAACAACACAATAGCCGACGACATGTCAACGAAGGCTTCCACTTGGGCTCCGGAGCCTGAGGGGGTCATTGAAAAGAAGTTGCTACGACCAACCGCTTGGCCGGCTGAACCAGGCGAAGGGGGCGGGACCAACACCTTGAAGTTGGCGGTCCCGATGTCCTTGTTACCATGGAACCCGCCACGGATCGTAAGAATCACCGGGGACTCCGTGCAACCCAGCGCTCAAGATCCAAGTGCTCAAGCAGGCCCCGACGCATGGATCACAGAGATCTGGGATTACTTGAAAGACAATATCCTTCCCGATGAACATGTATCCGCTGAACGGATCGCTCAGTTGGCTAAGAGATATGCGCTGGTAGAAGGGGATCTCTACCGGCGTGGCGCTAATGACGTCCTATTGCGGTGCATAACCCGGGAGGAGGGCTGCGACTTGCTCGTAGGGATCCAAGAAGGCGAGTGTGGGAACCATGCATCTTCCCACACGCTGGTCGGTAAAGCCATCCGACATGGCTTTTACTGGCCGGCAGCTCCTCAGGATGCCGTTGACCTGGTCAGGAGATGCAAGGTGTGCCAGTTTCACGCCAAGCAGATCCACTGGTGCAGACGCTGCAGATGATCCCGCCCTCATGGCCCTTCGCTGTGTGGGGCTGGACATCCTGGGCCATTCCCTAGATCCATCGAAGGGTGCTGGTACCTCTACGTCGCCGTAGACAAGTTCACCATGTGGCCGGAAGACGCTCCTGTAGTGACAATCAACAAGCAGTCAGCAGTCAAGTTCATGAAGTGGATCATCTGCCGGTTCGGGGTCCCAAACAGAATCACCACCGATAATGGGACCCAGTTCACCAGTGCAGTGTTCCAAGACTACCGCAAAGACCTTGACATCCAAGTTTGCTATGCTTTCGTTGCTCAACCCGAAAGCAACGGTTAAGTCGAAAGAGCAAACACTGAGATACTCAAGGGACTCAAGACGTGCACCTATGACAGCTTGAAAAAGCACGGTGCCAATTGGGTTTAAGAGCTTCCGTGTGCCCTGTGGGCTAGCCGGACGTCCCTTAGTTGCACGAAAAGGGAAACACCCTTCTTCCTGGAGTATGGGGCTGAGGTCGTCCCCCCCCCCCCCCCCCCCCCCCCCGAAAATCACCATGGTCTCATCCCGTGTCTAAGCGTACGACGAAGCCACGCATGGACAGATCCGGCGTGAAGATATCAACCTTGTTGATGAGCGAAAGTGGCAAGCAATTGCTCGAAATGTGCGATACCGTCAAGCGCTCCGGCGTTATCAGCAGCGGTTCATGCGGAGTAGACAGCTCGAGGTGGGCGGGCGACCTGGTGCTTCGGCGAATACTTTCTCGAGAAGGCAGGAACAAACTCTCCCCCATCTGGGAGGGTCCATTATGAGTGACACAAGTGTGCCGCCCCGGATGCGTCCGCCTGTCCACGGAGGATGGGGTACCTCTATCCAATCTATGGAACATAGAACACATCCGTAAGTTCTATCTTTAGCGCAACGGTAGGGTTCTATTTTCTCTAACAGTGTGTCATAGTGTCTAGGAACAGCTCTTAGAACAGATAAGCTCCGGAGGAGTCCTTCTACTCTTATCATCCGGAGCGGGTCGCTACCTTTTTGTACAGCCTGTCTTCTCCTATGAACGAAGCTTGAAAAGAGAAAATTTTGTCTTACCATGCGTATTCTCTCTTTATAGTTTGTGCTTACTCATGCATATCAACTGTAAATGGCATGTCCGGAACATGTCCTATACACTTGTCTTAGGTCGCGTGGCACTGGAAAGTTCCACGCTGAAAGGTTAACACCCATGGGAGGTCCAGGACGTGCAGCCTGCTTAGCCTGGTTCCGTACCCTAAGCCTGCCGCAATCCCTCCCCTGCGCTACAACTGAGTATTTGGGGCCCGAAAGGTACACACCTATGGACAAGAAAGTAAACGGACCCCGGGAATCAACCTATTTTTTTTGTGCTTTCTTTCCATACTGCTCCGGCCATGTGGCCAGTCACTTTTTCATGTGCTCAACCATGGTAGGAGTTGCTCTATCCTTTTGCAGGCAGGTCTGCTTTGGGTACCTGTGGCGTAATCGAGATCCTTTGGTTGTCTCATTGCCTGGGAGCCTTATGGCGCCGAAAGGTATCTCCTCTGAAAGGCTTACGCAAGCGGGAGGTCCAGGGTGTGTAGCCTGCTTTGCCTGGTTCCGTACCCAAGCCTACACACTCTGCCTCTCTAGCGCTATAGCTCAGTGCCGGGGATTCGGACGGCTCATACCCCTGGGCAATGCCTTAACCTTGGCCCGGGCGACCCACATCGAATTAGCCAGGCCCCGTAGCTCAGCTGGGGACCGTAAGCCACAACAAAGCTAACAAACAGGAAAGGGTGACCAGATAGCATGACTACTCCTTTATTCTGCCATGCGTGCAGGTCAGAACAGGTCTTTGGCATCCCGGACCTCCCAGAAGGTCCGATGCTGACGTCTTGCCTCATCCAGTGGTAGGTGTGCCCCAACTCAGGGGCCACACCTACCAGGGTGCTGTGGCAGTGATGTGGACATCACTCCTGCGGATATACACAACACTCACATGGTAGACCTGCAAGGTCCAATTACTAAAGCTCGAGCATGACAATTAAATTTAGAGGTGAGCTCGTTCCTTAACAATTCTTTATATGTGAATTTTGAGAGTATGTTGCTATCTAATAGATTAATTATGATTAGGAACCATGGAGAGGACATGGATATACATGGAGAGGGGTTTGGAGGCGTGGAGGACCAGAAAATACACCAACAAGAAGTTAAAGACCGAGCCCAACTCAAACTCGAGTCCAACTCGGGCCCAGGAGCTGTCCAGCTTAAAATGGATGCATAAGAGGCATACGGACTCCGTTTTTGACGTTCTACATATGCATGGAAAGCTGAGAGGATAAACTTTCCAATGGAACTGGCCCCACGTCAAAATTCCCTCGGAGTCGACGGGAAACTTCAAAACAATATAAAGTTTAGAGTCTGTCAGGGTGTTGCATCACCTAGTTGGGACATTGGGCCTTGTATCGAGTCCAAGTCCATTATGTACGTGTATTAGGGTTAGGTCACGACCCAAGCACCCCCCTGGTCGTCCTCCACCTCCTTTATACCCCCTAGCCGCCGTCACAAACAGCTGGGTTTTGCTTAGATTATTCTGTCAAGAACAGTTTCGCCGTTCATCGGTTTGTGAGACCCCAACTTGAGTGCTTCATATATTTCAGCAATTTGGTTGCATTCTTTCTTGTTCTTGCTTGTGTTCTTCGATTCACAGGCAAGGATTAGCCTTCTTGGTGAGGTCAATCGCGCAATATCGGTTGATAACCTGAGGAGACGTGGTGCTGCGATTGCAGAGTTCAGAATGTGTTGTTCGGAAGCCGGATCGATTTGTGTCAAGTCTCTACCAAATCGAGAGTTATCATAACCTTTCGGAAGATCGGGACCCCTGTACACATCAAGTGGTAATCAGAGCTTTAGGTGCACCATCAGGTTCGCCTTCCCCTAGTTTTGTTTATCTTGAACTCGTCCTATCATCCATGAAAAAGCCAAAAAAATTATAGTCATAGGTTTCCCCATCCCAGACCAGGTTTAGCCTTTTGCACAATTCTGTTTTGGAGTCCGTAGTGTTGAATTTGTGTCCTAGTTCATGTTTTGTTGCTGGTTTAATCGTGTTTTGTTCTTACTTTGTTATTTCATCCGCTGCATTCCATCGAAACCCTAGCTGCCACAATCGTTATCAAATCGATCACCATAACTATTCATTGTGCTAGGGTTATCCTTGTTCTTCAGTTTTCATCACATATTATGTGAGTTTATCCTCTTTGATATACGCACACCATCCCACACGTTGTCACCATCATATCCAATTTTTTCTCACCACCGTTTCCAATTCAGGTCCACCAAAAACATAATCTTGTGGTGCTGTCTTAAAACAGCCATAACCTTGGCATTGGGTTAAATTACATTGCCCATATTTACTTTGGAAGATTGATTATTTGGCATCTAAAGGCTCAACAATAATCATAAAGAAACATATTGAATTTCTGTTGTCCACTTCTTTTTTCAAGTGAGCTGAAAATTTGTGCGACGTGTATATTAGTGCTCCTGATTTCACGGCAGATATTAAAAAAGAATCAAAGAAAAAATATAGAAAAGAAAATTTGTGAATAGGAGCACAAATATCAAAACTTGGGTGTGTTATTTTGCCTTGTGGTTCAATTGTTCCTGCTCAATTATTGTCCTTATCATTCATACTTCTTGCTGTCTTGTTCATAACATCCGGGATAAGACACGAGTAGGCCAGCAACTAGGACAAGTGTTTGGACATCTATTCAACATTACTATCTGTTATTGAATTGTGTGCTACTCACATATATTTGGCCATCCAAAATCCACATTCATCCTTTCAAACAGCATAAGTTTTTGACCCTTGCAATGGCTGAATCACGTCGTCCAGGTATCCTTTGCCTTGTTGTGGTAAAAAACTTGTAAGAGCTTGGTAAGACTCGACCATTGCTTTGTGAGTTCCACCATCATTGCATAGTAGTTAATAGGGATAATCTTGTTGTTTTCCATATTATTCTTGCTAACAATGTCAGATCATGTTGATCCTACGGAGTGTGTTTTGAAAAGTGAGATGAAGGGTTACATAGAACAAATGATGAAGTCTTTCAAGGAAGCAATCGCACAAGGGGTAAAAGATTATCTTGCTGAACAGAGAATACCCCACACCCTTGAGAGGTTGGACAAACGCTTAAGCTCGCTAGTTGGAAGGATTGATAATATGGAGACCCACCTACCATTCAGCCATGATGCTACCCACCACAACAACTTTGAAGAAGAAGAAGACGTGTTGTGTGATGTCAATAGAGACGTGGATACACGTGCTGCGCAGAATGTACATCTACGTCAACGCCTTCGTCAAAACACTCATGGTATGGTAGGAAACAACATGCGTGGTAACAATAACCGCCCTCTTGATGACCCTTTTACTAAAGTTAAATTTTCCATACCTTCATTTTCTGGTGCTTATGATGCTGAGGCATATCTTGATTGGGAAATGACGGTTGAGCAGAAATTTAATTCCCACCTTGTTCCTGAATAACATAGAGTTCAACAAGCCACTAGTGAGTTTAAGGATTTTGCTATAATATGGTGGAATGAACTAGGTACCACACGCTTACAACCTGATACATGGGAACGTTTAAAAGAAGCTATGCGTAATCGTTTTGTTCCTCCATCCTACCAACGTGATTTACGAAAGAAATTGCAGCGCTTAGAGCAGGGAAATAATTCTGTCCAAGATTATTATGCGGAGCTTCAAAAGGGTATGATACGATGTGGGGTAGTAGAGGACACTGAAGATAAAATTTGTCGTTTCTATGGGGGGTTGAGACGTGAGATACATGATATTGTTGATTATAAGGAATTTAGTACTGTCAACCAGTTGTTCCAGCTTGCTATGCTTGCAGAAAAGAAGTTACAGGGTCGTCAACAAAAGAACAAGAGCAGCAGCGGTGCCTCCTACACTCCATGCACGACAACATCTTCGAGGGCGTCCAAGTCATTCCATTTTGATGCCCTTTCACCAAAACCAGCAGCCAAGCTTCCTTCTGGCAGCAACAACATTTCAGCAGCACCGAAACCACCACCTGCATGACCTGCGGATTCGGGTAAAAATTCCATGCAGGTACCTGCCAAAAGTGCTTCATCCGTTGCTTCAACAGGACGCACTTCCGGCATTCAGTGTCACCGCTGCCATGGTCTTGGTCATGTGCAAAAAGATTGTGCTAGTCAGCGGGCATACGTGGCTACAGAAGAGGGAGGATACATCAGCACCTCCGATGTCGAAGACAACAATGATGATGAAGCTGCCACAGACAATGATGAGGGACATGTTTTTGGGAGTGAAGACACATCAGCCTACATGAACATCATTGTGCAGCGGGTGCTGAACACACAGGTACAACAACTTGATAGATTACAACGCCATAATTTGTTTCAGATTTTCTTTGTCATCAAGAACCGGCGAGCACGTGTCATCATTGATGGAGGAAGCTACAACAACTTGGTGAGTTCTGAATTGGTCAAGAAGCTTAGCTTGAATACACGACCACACCCACATCCGTACTATATTCAATGGTTGAATGATTCTGGAAGAGCTAAGGTAACACAAACTTGCAGAATTCCGTTTTCCATTGGTACATATGTTGATTCTGTTGATTGTGATGTGGTACCCATGCACGCGTGTTCACTTTTATTGGGTCGACCTTGGGAATATGATAAGGATGCTTTGCACCATGGTAGAAGTAATAAATATACTTTTATGCATAAAGGAAAGAAAATTACTTTGCTACCTTTGACTCCTGCTGAAATTGTACAAGCTGATAGGGAGAGAGCTAGAATTTCTAGTAGTTCTAAATCAAAAAATCAACAAGTCATTAATTCTGTGTTACCACCAAATAATGAGAGATCTACACCTAGTTCTAAGACAGAGAGAATTAAATTGAAGGGTCGTGTAATGCTTGCTACAAAATCAGACCTTGCTGAAATTTCTGATCATGATATTTGCTGTGCATTGGTGTGCAAACAAGTTTTGTTCTCCATTGATGATATTGCTAGGTCTTTGCCTCCAGCGGTTACTAACTTGTTGCAAGAGTATGAGGATATTTTTTCAGCTGAGATACCCCCGGGACTTCCACCTTTGAGCGGGATTGAACATCAAATTGATTTGATTCCAGGTGCAATTTTGCCAAACCGTGCTGCATATAGGACCAACCCCGAGGAGACTAAGGAAATTCAGCGGCAAGTCCAAGACCTTTTGGACCGTGGCTATGTACGTGAAAGCCTTAGTCCTTGTGTTGTTCCTGTACTTTTGGTTCCTAAGAAAGATGGTACTTGGCGTATGTGTGTTGATTGTAGAGCCATTAGCAATATTACTATAAGGTATCGTCATCCTATTCCTAGGCTAGACGACATGCTTGATGAGTTGTGTGGTTCTATAATTTTCACTAAGATTGACTTGCGTAGTGGTTACCACCAAATAAGAATGAAATTGGGAGATGAATGGAAAACAGCTTTCAAAACCAAATTTGGGTTGTATGAATGGTTAGTAATGCCTTTTGGTTTAACTAATGCACCAAGCACATGCATGCATTTGATGAATGAGGTTTTGAGAGCTTTTATTAGAAAATTTGTGGTGGTTTACTTTGATGATATCTTGATTTATAGCAAGTCATTGGATGAACACATGGATCATTTACGTGCTGTTTTTAATGCTTTGAGGGATGCACGTTTATTTCGTAACCTTGAGAAGTGCATCTTTTGTATGAATCGAGTTTCCTTTCTTGGCTATGTTGTGACTGCACAGGGAATTGAGGTGGATGAGATGAAAATTCAAGCGAACAAGAGCTGGCCAATACCTCAAGCCATCACACAGGTAAGGAGTTTTCTTGGTCTTGCAGGTTTCTACCGACGTTTCGTCAAGGATTTTAGCACTATTGCTGCCCCATTTCATGAGTTGACTAAGAAAGGTGTGGTGTTCCATTGGGGGAAAGCACAAGAGGAGTCCTTTGACACCTTGAAGGACAAGCTTACACACGCACCATTGCTGCAACTTCCTGATTTTAGTAAGACTTTTGAACTTGAATGTGATGCTAGTGGAGTTGGCATTGGTGGTGTCTTACTGCAAGGTGGTAAACCGGTTGCATACTTTAGTGAAAAACTTAATGGTCCTGTCCTGAATTACTCCACATATGATAAAGAATTTTATGCTCTCGTACAATGCTTAAAGACATGGCGTCATTATTTATGGCCTAAAGAATTTGTTATTCATTCTGATCATGAATCACTAAAGCATATTCGTTCTAAAAATAATCTGAATCGTAGACATGCAAAATGGATTGAATTTATTGAGTCTTTTCCTTATGTCATTAAACATAAGAAAGGGAAGGATAATTTGATCGCTGATGCATTGTCTAGACGATATAATATGCTGTCCCAACTTGATTGTTTAATTTTTGGACTTGAATCAATTAAAGAACAATATGCTCTTGATGCTGATTTTAAAGATGTGTTGCTGCATTGTAGAAAAGGTCATACCTGGAATAAATTTATACTGGATGATGGATTCTTGTTTAGAGCTAACCGCCTATGCATTCCAGTTGGTTCCATTCATCTTTTGTTATTACAGGAGGCACATGGTGGAGGTTTGATGGGCCATTTTGGCGCAAATAAGACGGAGGATGTTCTGGCCACACATTTCTTTTGGCCAAAGATGAGGAGAGATGTAAAGTGGTTTGTGGCTCGCTGCACCACATGTCAGAAAGCTAAGTCCCGTTTGAATCCACATGGTTTATACATGCCTCTTCCCACTCCTTCCATTCCTTAGGCGGATATCTCTATGGACTTTGTTTTGGGATTGCCTAGGACTAAGAGGGGGAGGGGCAGCATTTCTGTTGTGGTGGATAATTTTTCTAAGATGGCACATTTTATATCGTGTCAGAAAAGTGATGATGATGTACATATTGCCGACCTTTTTTCAAAGAGATTGTTCGCTTGCATGGTATGCCTTCTACTATTGTTTCAGACCGTGATGCTAAATTTTTAAGTCACTTTTGGCGCACCCTATGGAACAAGTTGGGTACAAAACTGTTGTTCTCTACAACATGTCACCCACAAACTGATGGGCAAACAGAAGTAGTGAACCGCACTTTGGGCACCATGTTGAGAGCTGTTTTGAAGAAAAATTTAAAGATGTGGGAAGAATGTTTGCCACATGTGGAGTTTGCATATAATCGGGCAACACATTCTACCACCAAGGTAAGTCCTTTTCGGGTAGTGTATGGATTCAATCCTCGTGCTCCTATTGATATCTTGCCTTTACATACTAGTAAGAGAACTCATAATGATGCAAAGGAACATGCTGATTTTATTTTGAAAATTCATGAGACCACTAAACACAATATTGAAAAGATGAATGAAAAATATAGAATTGCTGGTAGTAAAGGTAGGCAGGAAGTTAGACTTGAACCGGGTGATTTAGTTTGGTTACACTTGAGAAAGGATAGATTTCCAGAACTGAGAAAGTCTAAATTGATGCCTAGAGCTGATGGTCCTTTTAAAATACTTGAGAAGATTAATGATAATGCATATAAACTTGAGTTGCCTCCCGAGTTTGGGGTTAGTCCCACCTTTAACATTTCAGATTTGAGGCCATATTTGGCAGAAGAAGATGAGCTTGAGTCGAGGACGACTCCAATGCAAGAGGGGGGGGGATGATGTGGACATCACTCCTGCAGATATACACAACACTCACATGGTAGACATGCAAGGTCCAATTACTAGAGCTCGAGCACGACAATTGAATTTAGAGGTGAGCTCGTTCCTGAACAATTCTTTATATGTGAATTTTGAGAGTATGTTGCTACCTAATGGATTAATTATGATTAGGAACCATGGGGAGGACATGGAGATACATGGAGAGGGGTTTGGAGGCGTGGAGGACCAGAAAATACGCCAACAAGAAGTTAGAGACCGAGCCCAACTCAAACTCGAGTCCAACTCGGGCCCAGGAGCAGTCCACCTTAAAATGGATGCACAAGAGGCATACGGACTCCGTTTTTGACGTTCTACATATGCACGGAAAGCTGAGAGAATAAACTTTCTAATGGAACTGTCCCTACGTCAAAATTCCCTCGGAGTGGACGGAAAACTTCGAATCAATATAAAGTTTAGAGTCTGTCAGGGTGTTGCATCACCTAGTTGGGCCATTGGGCCTTGTATCGAGTCCAAGTCCATTATGTACGTGTCTTAGGGTTAGGTCACGACCCCAGCACCCCCCTGGTCGTCCTCCACCTCCTTTATACCCCCTAGCCGCCGTCACAAACAGCTGGGTTTTGCTTAGATTATTCTGTCAAGAACAGTTTCGCCGTTCATCAGTTTGTAAGACCCCAACTTGAGTGCTTCATATCTTTCAGCAATTTGGTTGCATTCTTTCTTGTTCTTGCTTGTCTTCTTCGATTCGAAGGCAAGGATTAGCCTTCTTGGCGAGGTCAACCGCAACAATATCGGTTGATAACCTGAGGAGATGTGGTGCTGCAATTGCAGGGTTCAGAACATGTTGTTCGGAAGCCGGATCGATTTGTGTCAAGTCTCCACCAAATCGAGAGTTATCAGAACCTTTCGGAAGATCGGGACCCCTGTATACATCAGGCGGACCGGAATCCGCTCATCTAGGATCACAGAGGGTGATGTCGCACGATGCGACACCTGACAGCACACATCATAAGAACGATATTGTATTACATAGAAAACTAACTGAATATGTACAAACTAGTACAAGACTTCAGTTACAACTAGTATTTGGATTACAAAAGCGGAATCTATGTTTATACAACTCACACCATCTACCTAGCAAAAGTCGGTTGCCCAGCCCTATGGGCAACCCACACTAGCTGCACTCCTCAGCATAGCGCGGCGTGTACGGCTCCCACTCAGCCGTGGTCCCCGACGGAGGGTAGCCCTCGCCGTTGGACTCGTACTCCGAGTCCGTGGGATACTCCTCACCTGAAAAACACTTATAGCAGCAACCATGAGCACGATGGCTAAACAAGACTTAACCGACTCACCTATGCATGAAACTCTACATGCAGTTCACAACGACAATGGGGTGGTAATTTGCAGTAAACGGACACGCCTACCAGTTTGTCCTTATTTCATCTTTTAGTCACAAGTTAACAATTCATGAATCTGAAATTTTAGTAAGCAATATTTGGTGGCACACATGTAGCAATACAATTTAATCATATCAGCAATATTGAATCATACCATTTCATATATTAACCTACTTCACGACACAATGAACAAGCGGTACTCATAACCAAAAGGGACGGCGAATCGACTCGATATACACCTGCAGGGATACCGAAATAGCACGTCACGTACGCCCACCCATGGAGCTGCACATCACGCTCACTCGATGTTGTATGGGACAACCTTTCACCCAACAGCCCAAACGTCGAACCGGTCGCACCCAAACGGACAGGAGGTTCCCTACACAGAGCATCTCTCTATGCCCGTTAGCGGATTTCCACCTTGCTGCCCTCAACCTACACCTATAAATCGGTGTGTTATGCCTCGACGCCCGGAGGTATAGGTTACATCGGTTTATCGGACCCCATATATCCGATATGCCTTCGGTACATTCAAACTTGCTCAGCGGGGCCGCATACGGATTGGTCCTCAATCGACATGGACAGGGCTGCGCCCACAAGACTTCCTCTTGCTGCGCCCTAGCCCCTGCCTAGTCTAATTTTCTTACTAAAATGATCTTACATCACTCAAACCAATCCCGTGTGTCCCGACTCCTAAACTCGCGAGTAGATTCCAACTACTCGACTTGTACTGAAGTTCTATGAACATTAAGCACAGCGTCTACTACTCGAGGACTTATACACTACCCTCACTCTCGAGGGTATAATCTGGCTATGCACTTGGGTTTCATCCATCCTACACCTATTGCACATACATACCACATACTAAATATACAAAAGCAAAACTTTGTAAAATTGGTTAATGCAAACCGGGACTTGCCTTGTTGCTGCTGGTCAGATGTTAGGGCTTCGTCCAGAAGAAGAAAGTCCAGCACTTCCAGAGTTTCCTCGCCTTCAGCGACTACACGTAAGCGATATACTATATGTCAATTTAAATGCAAAGTTTGAAACTGAATATGTAAATACCATAACTTTAACTAGCACTCCCCTTTGGCTCTGAAATTTTTATGGTGGCTTGGTAGGGTTCTAACCAGAGTCTTGACCAAGTCTCATTTGAAACAAAGTTCATTTGAGCTCTGTATAAATAAAAGCATATTTGCTCATTAGTAGAGCCACTAAGGATTTCCAGGGATTTTCATAGCTCCAACCATTACTTTATGGAAACTAGAATTTGAAATGGTTCTAATGGAATTGGTTTCATGTTATTTTAATAATTCCAGATGAAGTTATGCCCTAATCAAGCTTTGAGAAAATTTGAAAAATGTTTCTGTTCATTTTTCTATTTTCTCAGGGCAGTTCTTTTAATCACACCATTAGGGGGACTAAATGAACTTGGATGGGTCTGAAATTTTTACTGTGACTCAAGGATTTTCAAATGAACATCCTAGGCAAATTTCAGAATTTTCCATAAAAGAATTCTCCAGATAAAATTCCCAACATTTTAAACTTTAGGGAATTAATTCTGGAAAAGGAATAAGTTTCATAAGCTGAAAAAATTTTTGTTGGTTAGTATCCAAAAAGATGAATCAAATAAAATATTGATGCACTGAATTTGGAGCTTCCTAGCAAAAGTTATAGCTAGTTGAACTTTGAACCAAATTCTGAAATTCAAATAAAAGTTTAAACCGGCTGGTGGGTCCTGGGGCTACGTGTCAGCTCCACAGCCAAACCACACGGGGGTACGCAGAGTTTCTCGTGTAGTCACACAAAATCCCGAGCCACATCTGATCCGTGATTTAAAAACTGGGTCCCTGACACGCGGGATCCATCGAGTCTTCTTCCTCCTTGGTTTATTTCTCGCCCCCGCGCTGCTACCTTGCCGGACATTCACCGGAGCTCGCCAGATTGGCGTTTCCGGCAAACTCTCGGCCTGAGGCTTGCCTCCTCTGGGTTTTCAGCTATGGGGAACCGTTTGGTGGGGTTCGCGTGGGAGCTAGGGAACCGGAAACATGCCGGCGATATGTGGCGGCCTCGGGAGCGGTCTGGCGCCGTCGGCCGGTGGTTCTAGCCCACAAAAAGCTTGAGTGATCGGCTCTAGAGCACCCTTGGATGCTAGGGAAGCTCGTCAAGCAAGAACCGGTGCATGAAAACACCTCCAAATAGGTTCTCACGGTACGCCCGATCGATGCCGCCACGGTTGAGCTCGGAAAAACAGAAATTGATCGGTCTACATGGCGTTTGCAGCTAGGGATGTGAAGAAAAGTTGGTCTCTGACTACTCTAGCACCCTTGTGCATGATTTGATGAGCTCTAAGCGAGGATTGAGTGTGAATTTTGGAATTCCATACTGAAAGGTCCGCGGAGCTGCTCCGGGAGAAGAACGGCAAATTCGACCGCTAGGGTTCACGGCTTGCTCCAAGGTTTGGATGTAAGCAGCACCAAGGCATGGCGCTCCCGTGGACATGCTGGCTCGGGTGTGAAAACCTCTGTGAAGAGCTGTCCACGGACGTCCAGTCGCCGGTGTTTTTAGGTCGCCGCGGAGGATGACGTGTTCTCGGTGTAGAGAAGCTTGGCTAGCCCGGTGGTGTGTGTAGAAGGTAGTAGAGGACCCTTCAGTACCGTTTGTGCAGATTGGGGAGTTCGGGGCACGAGCTTGAGCGTCTCCCAATCGAATTTTCAGAGAGAGCGGCGAGCGGCTGCTTTTCCTTGCCGAGCGGTGAAACCGAGCACAGCCCATGGGTTGTAGCGTTCGGTGCCTTCGTGAGCAAGCAGCAGCTGCGGTACATCAGCCGTCGTGCGCTGAGGAGGTGGCAGCTCGAGCAGCTCGGTGGCAGCCGCTGCGGAAGCCCGGAGAACAGAGCGCCCACGGTCGTTGCTTCACTCATGGGCTTAACTGACATGTGGGCCCTTTTCTCCCCTCTAATCCTTTCTCCCCCTTCTGCTGCAAATATCTCACCCACTTAAAATTGAATGGTATACTTTTCCACCAAGGCATGGGTTGAAATTTGAATTCTTCAACTTAAATTGGTTTGGCTACATTTGTTTTCCATTTGAATTTGAAATTCAAATTCAGTTTGAAGTAATGCAAATTTAGCTCCCGACAAGATTAACTCCAATGAGGATGAAAATTGGACTAACTCAGAAAAATGTGCTGAGTTGGAATATGAAGTCAACTTTTGAATCCAAGTGATGAAAGTGGCTGCAATTTGAATTTGTATTCAAATTGGCCCTTTATTCAAATGTCTCCAAAAATGCCTCAAAAAGGCTTGGATTTGCATGAAATTTGACCTGAGCCTTCCCAAGAATATTTAAGATCTAGGGGGTGAGCTCAACCTTTCATGTTTATGTGTATGACTCCTACTTTTTGAAATTATGGTTTTTCCCCTCTAATCACCCACTTGATGGTGTTTACTTGCTCTTCACAAGTGGTCATGAGCTATCCACCAATTGAGCTATGGTGTTGTGAGGTGATGAAATGAACACTCTTGCAAGTCCATTCTTGGGCTTTACATCTCTCCCCCCTTAAAAGAATCTCGTCCCTAGATTATAAAAGAAGGGACGACGATGTAAGAGGAGATTACCCGTGATGAGACGCCATGAAATCCGGGTAGTTTGAGCGAAGGAATTCCTCACTCTCCCACGTCGCTTCTTCGGCGGTGTGGTTACTCCACAGTATCTTGTAGAACCACAGCATTCGGCTACGTATGGTCTGAGCCTTCTCATCAATAATTGCCACCAGATATTCAGCATACGTCAAATCTGGTTGCAGCTCGCCAATGTCTTCGGTGGGAACAGCAGCCGTATACTTCAGGCATTTTCATAGTTGCGAAACATGGAAAATGTCGTGAACACCAGCGAGAGATACCGGTAGCTCCAGTCTATACACTGGTCCACACTTCTCGGTGATAGCATAGGGTCCAATAAATCTGGGAGCGAGCTTCCCCTTCACGCTGAATCGGTGCACGCCTTTCATCAGAGATACAAGGAGGTACACGTGTTCCCCAACACCAAATTGTAGCGGCCTACACCTCTTATCAGCGTAGCTTTTCTGCCGGGATTGAGCGGCCTTCAAATTGGCTTGAATAATTCGAACGCGCTCTTTGGCGTCGTTCACCACATCAACCCCGAATGTGACCCTTTCATCGGACTCGCACTATTTTAATGGCGTGTGGCATTTGCGACGGTAGAGAGCCTCATATGGTGCCATCTTGATACTCGCTTGATAGCCATTGTTGTACGAGAATTCCGCAAACGGTAGATGATCATCCCAGTTTCTACCATGGTGGATGGCACACACTCTCAACATGTCTTCTAATACTTGGTTCACCCTCTCAGTCTGTCCATCTGTCTGAGGGTGATAGGCGGAGATTCTAATCAGCTTAGTACCCAAAGCAGCGTGCAACTGCTCCCAGAAACGAGATACAAATAGTGCCCCTCGATCTGAGATTATGGTCTTGGGTACTCCATGCAAGCACAGGATTCTTGCAATGTATAACTCCTCATACTTGCTAGCATGGTAATTGGTATGCACCGGAATGAAGTGAGCTGACTTGGTTAACCGGTCAACGATTACCCAAACGGAATCATGCTTGTTAGAAGTCATGGGTAATCCCACAATGAGATCCATGCTCACATCTTCCCACTTCCATGCTGGAATTTCTAGGGGTTGCAACAGCCCTGTTTTTTGTCACACCCGGTTTCTCCGAAGACCAACCGAGTGAATATCACATGTATGCCAGGATCATTTTCTCATACATGTGATGACAAATAGTGAAACATCATTTATTACAAGCCAGGTGTCGAATATAAATAAGTCTTACATAGCATATGTCTCGACGAACGATAATAAGTTCATCACAAGTAAATAAACTAGCAGCGGAATATTATTCTTGTGGGCTCCGTCACAGGCGTTGCCCGGAGGGGACTCCATGAACCTAGAAACCGTCTTCGGGTCCAAAGTCTTGATCATTAAACCCCACATCATTCTCTTGACCTGAGCAGCAATATAAACCAACAAATATGCAAGGTTGAGTACCGATGGTACTCAGCAAGTGTGGGAAAGTTATGTCATGCATGGCTAGAGCAAGGAGAGATTGAACTCAGGGTTAAAGCACTACACAATTAATACCTATCACCTTAGCTTATTAAGCACCTATTACTACACCGGTGAAATGGTCCCAAACTCCCAACCCATCATCACAATCAAATAACCATAACATCATTTCCAATGTTAAGCTCCCCGCTTAACATCCTCAACTTCCAAAGCCATCCATCCTCTAATCATGAATAAGTCCAAGCCACTCTTGACCGTGAGCACGGCTGTCATGACAGTTTTGACTCTGCAGAGTTTGTACCATTGTACCCACATGTAGTGATTTCATCCCCCGTTGCCGGGTGGATTAAAAGAACCTCCATTATGCCAGTGGCTACGAACCACATTCACACTTCCCAGGTGTGTAGCCAGGAGATCACTACGAAGCCTTTACAAAGGGATTCCCGACGAGCATGGGCCCACTGAGGTTTCACCCCTAACAGCATACAAGAGGCTCCAACCCCGCTGCAGTGGCCCCCTCTTGAGCCTTGCGGTTCATATGGTAGTCCAGCTGCCACCTACTCCCCGCACCATCCAACACACCCATACTACGCCGGGGATACACCTAATTAATTGGCCAAGCTGCCCCATCTCAGCATGTGGTTGGCACGGTAAAGCCAGGTTACATGCTCCATAAACCGATCCTTAGGATCCAGGCAAGTACTAAATCCAAACCCGAGTCTCGTGCACCCAGCACCAACCAAAACATCCAACTTGCCTTGATCCCTACCTCTACATAACTCATAATATCTCATTCAAGAGTAAGGTAAATAAATTGATGATCTCATATCCCACTTATCCTATTCTAAGCATGGCTAAGCATAAGCATATAAATAAATGACATGATAAAATAAATCCCAACCCAAGCTACAAGGAAACAAGATAATGCAATTCTAGGGAAACATCCTAGCATGGGTTTCATATTTCAATTGACAATGCAAATAACTCTATCTACTCATCCTAGCATAGGATCAAAGTGGTCAAGGACACTTGCCTTCTTCCTGCTGCTCTGGGAATGGAAAGTCTTGTTCTTGGAAGGGAAAAACTTGCTCTGGAGCAGGTTCTACTCATACCATCACACATAGCAAAGAAAACAACAATCCATAAGACATAGTTCACACTTCCACTTCATACAAACCACACATTCACATTTTCACATTTCTATGTGTTGTGGTTACTCTATGTGTGTTGATTTTGGGCTTACATGCACTTTTAAACATGTGCATATGATTTCTACTTTTGTTTTCATATTTATGTTTGCATACTATATATAAATTTCCAATTTAAATAAATTCCTTATATTTAATTGATACACATTTTAGCTACCAAGTATGCATGGAAGGTATTTTCCTACTCCAAATGTGTTTTCAGACCTTCTACCAAATCCTAAACTGAAATCTTTGGATTTTGGAGATTTCATTTATTATTTTCTAGTTATGTATACCTATTTCCCTATATTTTAAGATTTACTTTCTATACCTAGTTGTGAACTTTATTATGAAAATAATAAAACACATCATCTAAACAGAATAGGTTCTGACCTAAAATATTAAATAATATATTTTTGAACTTCTCCTCTGATGTGAACTATTTTACATTTATTTTACCAATTTTCAGAATTACTTCCTAGCCTAAAAATGTGTTTCTATATCTAATAAACATGAACACACCCAAACAGATTTCATTTCAGCCTAAAATTTATTTTTAGCTCATTCTAAAGCTTCCCAATTGTTAGTAGAGTTTAAGCTTGAATTTACAATGTGTGTGCCTCACCCTTTTTAAATTTAAATCTTAATTACATAGTCAAATTCCTAGATTTAATATTATATAAGATTAAAAAGGCAAACTTACCCCATCAAAGGGTCTATTATATTATTTTATAAATTTCCAGGGGTCTAACTACACATAACAGAGGGTTATTGCTAATTTTTATTTAGTCCAGGGGCTAAAACTGTTTTTTAATTGAATTTACATGAATTTCTGAAGTTCTAGGGGCTAGATCAGAAGTTTCCGGGGCTAGCTCGTATTTTCCGAGAACCCCAGGGGGTAGCGCATAAGAATCCCAGCCTTTATAACGCGGGGCTGACGTGGACCGTCCTATTTAAAACAGACGGCTGAGATTATAACGTCGAACCAGTACGCGGGGATTTAAATTCTACCGTGCGATTTAAAATAGACGGCGCACAAGCGATCACGTCGCTTTGACCGAGCGCGGGCGGCGCTGCCCGGCTGCGCACGGCGGCGGGAGGCGGCGATCTCGCCGGAAATCTTCGGATCTTCGTCAATTCTTCCTAAAACTGGGATTTCATGGCATAGATCGGTGGAGGGGAGGTCGGGGATCTCACCTCGGGGGTTTTCTTGAGCTCGGAGGTCCTGGAAAGCGATTGGCGACGAGGTCCGAGGTGAATTCACGGCGAGGCTCATCGGCGCTGTGTTTGAGGCGCAAACCACCGAGTTTTCTGCACCTGCGTGATTCCCTGGAGGCGGTGGATCAAGACCAGCGTGTTAGATCAGAAATCCCGTGCGAAGATCGAGTGAAATTGGCCGGAGAAACTCGGGTTCTCACCGGAAGGAAAACGGCTGATCGTGGGTGAAAATCGGGAAGATGCCGGTGTTTATATAGCTGGGGAGGGGCGGCGTTCGGTTGTGATCGAGTTTGCGTCGTCCAGAACCAAAATTTGGCTGGGATACGCGAGTATCCGGGGCGATTTTGATTCGGAGGAGAGAAGAGTCCTGGCCGGCCGAGCGCGGGCGCGAGGAGGAAGAAGGATGGCGGGCCCCACACGTCAGCGAGAAAGAGAACGGGGCGCGCGGCTGCGGGCTGGCGCGGGGTGGGGTGGGCCGGCTGGTGGGTTTCGGCCCACTGGCCGGGGAGGTTTGTTTTTTTCTTTTTCTTTTTCTTTTCTGTTTTGAGTTTAATTTGAATTCCAATTTGAATTTGAATTTTTGCACCACATGCAATACGTCCAAAAAATTTTAAATTCTCCTCTTAACAGGTTTTTGGGGTGTTACAGCTCTACCCCCCTTAAAAGAAATCTCTTCCTCGAGATTGGTGGTTCTAAGAAAACAATTCCGGAAACTGTGCCTTAAGTTCGTCTTCCGAGTGATGTTTCCACTGCACCTTGCACATCCGGATTCTTTTATTTCTTGTGAGGCGTTTCATTGTCTCCAAAATCTTGGATGGTTGCTCGGCATAAGACAAATCCTCAGCCACGTGAACCTCATTCATGGGTGACATCTCTTTAGGTGTTCTCAGACATTTCTTGAGCTGTGACACATGGAATACGTCATGCACATCCGATAGGCGAGCCGGTAATTCTAGTTGATACGCCACTTCGTCTTTCCTCTCCAAAACTTGAAAGGGTCCGATGTATCGAGGTGATAACTTCCCTTTCACCTTGAACCGATGAAGTCCTCGGATAGGGGACACCTTGAGATAGACATAGTCCCCCACGTTGAAAATGAGCTCTCTTCTTCGTACATCGGCATAGCTCTTTTGTCGTGTCTGTGCTATCCTCAAGTTGTTGCGAATTTCCCTCACTTTCGCCTCGGCTTATTGTAATACTTCGGGTCCAAACACTTTGCTTTCCCCCGTTTGGTTCCAAAATAGTGGAGTTCTACACTTCCTCCCGTACAAAGCTTCAAACGGTGACGTCTTCATACTAGCCTGATAGCTGTTGTTATAGGAGAACTCCGCATACGGTAAGTTCTTGTCCCAACTCCGATTGTTTTTGAGTGCACACGCTCTCAACATATCCTCAAGTATCTGATTGGTTCTTTCCGTCTGCCCGTCAGTTTGGGGATTATAGGCAGAACTAAAGTTCAGATGGGTTCCCATGGTTTCATGCAACTTCTGCCAGAATCTTGAGGTGAACTGTGTCCCTCGATCCGACACTATCTTCTTTGGCACCCCATGGTAACACACGATCCTTGACATGTACAACTCTGCCAGTTTGGATCCGCTGTAGCTTTCTTTCACGGGGATGAAATGAGCTACCTTGGTTAGCCTGTCGATGATGACCCATATCGAATCATATCCTGATTGGGTCCTAGGCAATCCCACTATGAAATCCATACCGATTTCTTCCCATTTCCATTCAGGCACTTTGAGTGGTTGCAATAATCCCGCGGGTCATTGATGTTCCGCTTTCACCAACTAACATGTGTCACATAGGGCAACATGTTCCGCGACATCTCGCTTCATGCCATACCACCAATACCAGCTCTTGAGGTCTTGGCACATCTTCGTACTCCCAGGATGAATGGAATAGTCGGAATCGTGAGCCTCCTTCAAAATCAATTCACGGATCTCCTTTACTTCAGGCACACAGATTCTTTTCCCATGCCACACCGTACCTTGTTCATCCTCTCTGAAACAAGGGGCTTTATTTTCCTTGATGAGTTGTCGGATTTCTTGTATCTTCTCGTCATTCTTTTGACCACCGCGTATGTCTTGCTCTAGTGTGGAGTCTACTTCCATGGCGATGGCTTCACCACTATTCACCAGGCATAGATTTAGTCTTATAACATCGTCCTTCAATTCTGCAGGCATGTCCTTCAAGCTCAACCTATTGACCTGCACTTTCCGGCTTAAAGCATCCGCCACAACATTCGCTTTCCCAGGATGATAGTTGATTCCCACATCAAAGTCATGAATTAGCTCTAACCATCTCCTTTGTCTGAGGTTGAGATCTGTCTGTGTGAAAATGTATTTTAAACTCTTATGATCCGTATATATTTCTGTCCTCTTCCCCATCAAGTAGTGCCGCCAAATTTTCAACGCGTGCACCACTGCGGCTAGTTCTAGGTCATGTGTAGGATAGTTTTTCTCGTGTTTCCGGAGCTGCCGGGATGCATAAGCCACGACATGCCCTTCTTGCATGAGAACACATCCCAACCCGTTTCCAGAGGCATCGCAGTACACCGAAAAGTTCTTCTGCATATCTGGCATAACTAGCACTGGGGTTGTTGTCAATCTTTTCTTTAGCTCCTGAAAACTCGTCTCGCACTGTGGCGTCCATGTGAATGTGATTCCCTTCCCCAACAGTTTGGTGAGGGGTCTCGAGATCTTGGAGAATCCCTCAATAAACCGTCGATAGTATCCAGCCAATCCCAAGAAGCTTCGAACTTCCCCGACATTTTCAGGGGTCTTCCACTTCTGTATATCCTCGATTTTGGCGGGATCTACGGAGATTCCTCCCTCCGAGATTATATGTCCTAAGAAGGGAACTCTCTTCAGCCAAAACTCACACTTGCTCAACTTGGCATATAGTTGGTGTTCTCTCAGCTTCTGCAACACCAACCTTAGATGTTTCTCATGTTCCTCTTCATCTTTGGAGAAGACGAGAATGTCATCTATGAAAACCACCACAAATTTGTCCAGAGATTCCATGAATACCTTGTTCATGAGATACATGAAGTATGCCGGGGCATTAGTTAGCCCGAAAGGCATGACAGTGTATTCATACAGTCCGTACCGAGATACGAAAGCTGTCTTGGGAATATCAGATTGCCTTATCTTAAGTTGGTGGTATCCCGACCTGAGATCAATCTTCGAGAACACACAAGCTCCCCTCAACTGATCAAACAAGTCTTCAATGCGGGGTAATGGGTACTTGTTCTTGATGCTTACTTCATTCAAGGCACAGTAGTCTACACATAACCTTTGGGTTCCGTCCTTTTTGGGCACAAATATCACTGGAGCTCCCCATGGTGAGGAACTAGGACGAATATACCCCTTCTCCGTCAATTCTCTTAAATGATCCTTGAGTTCTCCCAGCTGCTTGGAGTCCATCCGATAAGGTCTCTTGTATATCGAAGCTGTTCCAGGTACTAGCTCAATCGCGAATTCCACTTCACGATCGGGAGGCATACCTGGCAACTCCTCGGGAAAAACATCTGGATATTCCCTGATGATCCTGATCTCTTCCACCTTCACCTCAACTTGATTTAATTTAATGTCCCTCCTAGGCTCTTGTATAGTTATGAACTTTACTCTTGTGCCACTAGGGTGAGTTAGTTCCACCGTTCTGGTCGAACAATGGATGCTTCCCTTATGTTTGGTCAACCAATCCATACCCAAGATAATATCTATCCCTTGTGAATCTATCACTATGAGGTTAGCAGTAAATACTACCCCATTAATGTCTAGGTTCACCTTGGGACACACTTGTCTTGTCCTTATTTCTCCACATGGAGAGTTTACTGCTAGCATATGGTTCATTTGTGTTGTTGCTAGATCATGCTTCTTAACAAACCCTTGGGCAATGAACGAGTGGGTAGCACCAGAATCGAACAACAGGGATGCAATGTGTAAATTGGCAGGAAACTTACCAACTACCACGTCGGGTGCCTCTTGCGCCTCCTCCATGGTGACGTGGTTCACCCGTCCTCGCATTACATTCTGCTGTTGCGGCTGCGCGGGCTTCTTCTTTGGGCACTTATGGGCGTAGTGCCCCACTTCACCACAGTTAAAGCATTGCACCCCAACCTTAGGTGCCTGGCCTTTGTTGTCTTGGGGTTGGTTTGGGGGTCCTTGTACTACTGGTCGAGGTTGATATGTAGGGCGAGGCTGCTGTACAAACTGACGTTGTGGCTGTCTTGGTGCTGCCGGAGGCCTGAAGTTCGGGTTGTACCCTCTCGGTGTGAATAGGGTACCGCAGCACGGCTCGTCCGCCCTGTGGGTTGCTGCATCAGACGTGGGCAGGTGTTGCTACCCGAGGCTTGGTGTGACCACCCGGCCTTCCTCTTGTTTTCATTTTCCAAGGCTTTCAGCTTCCTTTCTACAACAAATGCTCTGTCCACCATCTTTTGGAAGCTTTCAACTCATTGGAGGACATTGCACACTGCATTTCTGCGGTAAGTCCTTCCATGAAGAAATCCTGTTTCTGCTCATCAGTCTCTATGTCCTATGGGGCATAACGGGATAGTTGTGTGAATTTAGTGAGGTATTCCCTCACAGTCATGTTTCCTTGCTGCAACCCCAAGAACTCCTTCCTCTTGTTTTTGAGTTCACCGCTTGGTATGTAATGGTTGCGGAAGCTACGCTTGAACTCTTCCCAAGTGATGTTCTCAGGGTCATGATGGGCAGCCACGTAAGCGGTCCACCAATCAGCAGCAGGTCCATGCAATTGGTGAGAGGCAAACAGCACCCTCTCGTATCATTGGCATTGTATGATCCTCATCTTGCTCTCAATGGTCTTTAGCCAATCATCTGCCTCCAGAGGTTCAGCTGCACTTGCAAACTTTGGAGGTTGAGTTCCTAGAAACTCACTCAATCTTGGTTGGCGTGGTGCAGCTTGTGGAGGTGGAACTTGATGCAAGTTGGCCACCACTTGAGTCAGGTTCTGGATGAGCTGATTTTGATTCTCAAGCATTTGGTGGATGGGATCAACTCCCTCACGGCGTCTACCCCTGTCTTGGCTCCCAGAAAGATGAGGGTTGCCTGCCTCATCGTTGTTGTTGGCGGGGTTGGCAGCACGACCCTTTCATCTTCTGGCCATCTAGCATGATCAACCAAATGTCAATTTAAAGCATTACGTATTATCTTACTACTTTCACTTGTTTTTACTTGGAAGTGTTGAGGCTTTGTTGTATTTATACTTTCTGAGGGTTCATGTCTCACACAAAAATAAATGCACTATTATTTCATGTTGGTTCACACACCAAAGCAAAACAACCTGAAGACGAGGCTGTGGACAATTGCTCATGGCTTCCACAACTCACGTCACACACCAACCATTAACACTCCATTAACTAGGGTAACGACTCGACTACTCGACATCCTGCTAAACTAAGGAAAGGACTCTACACTACTCGTATCACTGAGCTGGCTCCTCGGGATCTTCCTCATTATTGCGACTGCCTTCTGACTCTGCTTTGGGTGGGAAGGCTGCTGGTGGAGAAGTGCGACGACGCCTGATCGCCCGGCGATCTGGGGAGTCAGGAGTCCATGTATCATTTACGGTGACACACAGTTCATTCCCATCTCCTCTTTCTCTCGCCCTCAAGCAAGTTCGAAGTAACGCCTCGGTTTCCTTCAGGGTGTCACGAACATCCTGAAGCTCCTGCTGACACTCCTGCAGTCGAGTGCTGAGCATAGCAGCATCCTCCAAGCACAAGTCCATGTGCTCATGGGAAGTCCCCTGCTGCACTGGCGGGTACTTGTACTCCGTCGTACCACTCTCACGCTGGAGGACATACATGTACTCAGTCCTGTCCAGGTGGCGACGGTAGATGTGACTCTGGCAGGTGATGGCCTCCCAGGTGACATCCTTCTCCGCATCGACCTGTGTCGCCCGACAAGCCGGAGAGCGGTGGATCTTAAGCAGCTGATTTTTGTGGATAATCCTCATCTCTGAACTCCATTCTTCCCTCTTCTCACGGATATTCCGGGTGGAGCTATAGTGTATGATTAGCTTGCCCGTATTGCCGGCGGCTTGGAGCATGCGTCGAAGACGGCGCAACAAGCCTCCTACTGCTAATCCATAGGAAAGGTACGTCACCGGACGGCTCTCCTCTCTTTGGGCAAGGGCAACTACGGGAACTCTCCCTCCTGTGGACTTGCGAGCGGTGCGAATCATGCGGACCATCTAAAACATAAAGCATTTAAACTTAAGTTAGATAAAATTTTAAACAAAAATCCTATTTGAATAAAAGTTGGGGTAAGATGAAGAAAGTGACCTCATTAAATAACACTTTTCAACCCACACCTTGTAAAATAGTTTTTAGGAAAATAGGGTCCTTAAATACGTCCATTTCTACCTAGGTCCACGTTCCTACGGGCAACCTTGGCTCTGATACCACTTCTGTCACACCCGGTTTCTCCGAAGACCAACCGATTGAATATCACATGTATGCCAGGATCATTTTCTCATACATGTGATGACAAATAGTGAATCATCATTTATTACAAGCCAGGTGTCGAATATAAATAAGTCTTACATAGCATATGTCTCGACGGACGATAATAAGTTCATCACAAGTAAATAAACTAGCAGCGGAATATTATTCTTGTGGGCTCTGTCACAGGCGTTGCCCGGGGGGGGGACTCCATGAACCTAGAAACCGTCTTCGGGTCCAAAGTCTTGATCATTAAACCCCACATCATTCTCTTGACCTGAGCAGCAATATAAACCAACAAATATGCAAGGTTGAGTACCGATGGTACTCAGCAAGTGTGGGAAAGTTATGTCATGCATGGCTAGAGCAAGGAGAGATTGAACTCAGGGTTAAAGCACTACGCAATTAATACCTATCACCTTAGCTTATTAAGCACCTACATTATTACACCGGTGAAATGGTCCCAAACTCCCAACCCATCATCACAATCAAATAACCATAACATCATTTCCAATGTTAAGCTCCCCGCTTAACATCCTCAACTTCCAAAGCCATCCATCCTCTAATCATGAATAAGTCCAAGCCGCTCTTGACCGTGAGCACGGCTGTCATGACAGTTTTGACTCTGCAGAGTTTGTACCACTGTACCCACATGTAGTGATTTCATCCCCCGTTGCCGGGTGGACTAAAAGAACCTCCATTATGCTAGTGGCTACGAACCACATTCACACTTCCCAGGTGTGTAGCTAGGAGATCACTACGAAGCTTTTACAAAGGGATTCCCGATGAGCGTGGGCCCACTGAGGTTTCACCCCTAACAGCATACAAGAGGCTCCAACCCCGCTGCAGTGGCCCCCTCTTGAGCCTTGCGGTTCATATGGTAGTCCAGCTGACACCTACTCCCCGCACCATCCAACACACCCATACTACGCCGGGGATACACCTAATTAATTGGCCAAGCTGCCCCATCTCAGCATGTGGTTGGCACGGTAAAGCCAGGTTACATGCTCCATAAACCGGTCCTTAGGATCCAGGCAAGCCCGAGTCTCGTGCACCCAGCACCAACCAAAACATCCAACTTGCCCTGATCCCTACCTCTACACAACTCATAATATCTCATTCAAGAGTATGGTAAAATAAACTAATGATCTCACATCCCAAATATCCCATTCTAAGCATGGCTAAGCATATGCATAATAATAAATGACATGATAAAATAAATCCCAACCCAAGCTACAAGGAAAACAAGGTAATGCAATTCTAGGGAAACTTCCTAGCATGGGTTTCATATTTCAATTGACAATGCAAATGATTCTATCTACACATCCTAGTATAGGATCAAAGTGGTCAAGGACACTTGCCTTCTTCTTGCTGCTCTGGAAATGTATAGTCCTGATCTTGGAAAGGAAGAACTTGCTCTGGAGCAGGTTCTACTCATACCATCACACATAGCAAAGAAAACAACAATCCATAAGACATAGTTCACACTTCCACTTCATACAAACCACACATTCACATTTATGAAAACCATTCACATTTCTATGTGTTGTGGTTACTCTATGTGTGTTGATTTTGGGCTTACATGCACTTTTAAACATGTGCATATGATTTCTACTTTTGTATTCATATTTATGTTTGCATACTATATATGAATTTCCAAATTAAATAAATTCCTTATATTCAATTGATACACATTTTAGCTACCAAGTATGCATGGAAGGTATTTTCCTACTCCAAATGTGTTTTCAGACCTTCTACCAAATCCTAAACTGAAATCTTTGGATTTTGGAGATTTCATTTATCATTTTCTAGTTATGTATACCTATTTTCCTATATTTTAAGATTTACTTTCTATACCTAGTTATGAACTTTATTATGAAAATAATAAGACACATCATCTAAACAGAATAGGTTCTGACCTAAAATATTAAATAATATATTTTTGAACTTCTCCTCTGATGTGAACTATTTTACATTTATTTTACCAATTTTCAGAATTATTTCCTAGCCTCAAAATGTGTTTCTATATCTAATAAACATGAACACACCCAAACAGATTTCATTTCAGCCTAAAATTTATTTTTAGCTCATTCTAAAGCTTCCCAATTGTTAGTAGAGTTTAAGCTTGAATTTACAATGTGTGTGCCTCACCCTTTTTAAATTTAAATCTTAATTACATAGTCAAATTCCTAGATTTAATATTATATAAGATTAAAAAGGCAAACTTACCCCATCAAAGGGTCTATTATATTATTTTATAAATTTCCAGGGGTCTAACTACACATAACAGAGGGTTATTGCTAATTTTTATTTAGTCCAGGGGGCTAAAACAGATTTTTAATTGAATTTACATGAATTTCTGAAGTTCTAGGGGCTAGATCAGAAGTTTCCGGGGCTAGCTTGTATTTTCCGAGAACCCCAGGGGGTAGCGCGTAAGAATCCCGGCTTTTATAACGCGGGCTGACGTGGACCGTCCGATTTAAAACAGACGGCTGAAATTATAACGTCGAACTGGTACGCGGGGATTTAAATTCTACCATGCGATTTAAAATAGACGGCGCACAAGCGGCCACGTCGCTCTGACCGAGCGCGGGCGGCGCTGCCCGGCGGCGCACGGCGGCGGGAGGCGGCGATCTCGCCGGAAATCTTCGGATCTTCGTCAATTCTTCCTAAAACTGGGATTTCATGGCATAGATCGATGGAGGGGAGGTCGGAGATCTCACCTCGGGGGTTTTCTTGAGCTCGGAGGTTCTGGAAAGCGATCGACGACGAGGTCCGAGGTGAATTCACGGCGAGGCTCGTCGGCGTTGTGTTTGAGGTGCAAACCACCGAGTTTTCTGCACCTGCGTGATTCCCCGGAGGCGGTGGATCAAGACCAGCGCGTTAGATCAGAAATCCCGAGCGAAGATCGAGCGAAATTGGCCGTAGAAACTCGGGTTCTCACTGGAAGGAAAACGGCTGATCGTGGGTGAAAATCGGGAAGATGCCGGTGTTTATATAGCCGGGGAGGGGCGGCGTTCGGTTGTGATCGAGTTTGCGTCGTCCAGAACCGAAATTTGGCTGGGATACGCGAGTATTCGGGGCGGTTTTGATTCAGAGGAGAGAAGAGTCCCGGCCGGCCGAGCGCGGGCGCGAGGAGGAAGAAGGATGGCGGGCCCCACACGTCAGCGAGAAAGAGAACGGGGCGCGCGGCTGTGGGCTGGCGTGGGGTGGGGTGGGCCAGCTGGTGGGTTTCAGCCCACTGGCCGGGGAGGTTTGTTTTTTCTTTTTCTTTTTTATTTTCTTTTTTGAGTTTAATTTGAATTCCAATTTGAATTTGAATTTTTGCACCACATGCAATACGTACAAAAAATTTTAAATTGTCCTCTTAACAGGTTTTTGGGGTGTTACATTTTTCTCAAGTGATCTTCCTTCACTCGTCTACACGTATCACATTCAGATACGTATTTGGTGATCTCCCGCTTCATCCGCGTCCACCAAAATTTACTCTTCAATTCTTGGTACATTTTGTTGCTGCTCGGATGAATGGAAAATTTAGACAAGTGGGATTCCTCAAGGATCTTCTTTTCAGCTCCATATTTCGGGGTACGACTATGCGGTCATTGAACCATAGCGTCCCTTCATCATCTTTCCGGAAACATTTGATATCCCCGCTGTCTATTCGTTCCCGGAGATGTGCCATACCTTTGTCAACTTTCTGAGCTGCAATGACATCTTCCCTAATGGTAGGGATGAGAGCAAGGTTGTAGAGCTTTCCATAAGGAACCAAGTATAAACTCGGCTCTGCCTCTTCCACCGGTGTAATGGTGAGGTTATGGACATGTGACTTCCGACTCAGCGCGTCGGCAGCCACATTTGCCTTGCCGAGGTGGTAATGAATCTCAATCTCATAATCTTTTATTAGTTATAACCACCTCCTTTGCCTCATATTCAGCTCCTTCTGGGTGAAGATATACTTCAAACTCTTGTGGTCGGTGTAGAGATGCACCAAATTCCCCAGGAGATAGTGCCTCCACATTTTCAGCGCCAAAACCACAGCAGCGAGCTCAAGATCATGAGTCGGATAGTGCTGCTCATGGTTCCGAAGTTGGCGTGAGCCATATGCGACCACACGTCCTTCTTGCATGAACATGCAGCCAAACCCGATACCGACGCATCACAATACACGTCGAAGGGCTCGGTCGTATCCGGTTGAGCTAAGACCGGGGTTGTTGTGAGATGCTTCACCAATGCTTGGAACGATCCTTCACATGCTGCGTTCCAAACATATTTTGTTCCTTTCTTCAATAATTCTGTCATTGGCTTAGCAAGCTTGGATAAGCAAGGAATAAATCTCCGGTAATATCCTGCTAAACCGAGGAAGCTTCTGACTTCGCACTTGTTCAATTTTGCTTGGGTCAACCGCAATGCCTTCCCCTGAGATGATATGTCCCAAAAATGGCACTTGGCTGATCCAAAACTCACATTTTCTGAACTTGGCATAGAGCTTATGGTCCGGCAATCGTTGAAGAACGATTCTCAAGTGTTCGGCGTGTTTTGCTTCTGTCTTGGAGTAAACCAAGATATCATCAATGAACACCACAACGAACTTGTCCAGCTCCGGCATAAACACCGAGTTCATGAGATACATGAAATGTGCCGGAGCGTTAGTGAGACCAAAAGACATGACGAGATATTCGTATAAGCTATATCTCGTCGAGAAGGCCGTCTTCGGGATATCCTCCGCCCGGATTTTTATTTGATGATACCCGGAGCGAAGGTCCATCTTTGAGAACACACTTGCACCCACAAGCTGATCAAACAGGATGTCAATGCGGGGCAGTGGATATTTGTTCTTGATGGTGACGGCGTTGAGCGGCCGGTAATCCACACACAGCCTCAAGGTTTCATCCTTCTTCTTTACGAACAGCGCCAAACATCCCCAAGGCGAGGAACTTGGTCTAATGAAACCTTTGCTCAACAGATCATTGAGCTGTTCTTTCAATTCAGCCAGCTCGTTCAGAGCCATTTTGTATGGTCTCCGTGAGATAGGAGCAGTCACGGGTGCAAGCTCAATCTTGAATTCTACATCCCTTTCAGGTGGCATGCCCGGAAGATCATCCGGAAACACGTCGGGGTATTTCAAGACTACGGGGATGTCCTCTAGCTTGGAAGCTTCAGTAGTATAGGCGGCTGAAACTTCCCAGACTGGATGGTCTAATATGAGGGACTGCAGATGGTGTAGTGGAGAGTTGAGGTGAACCGTCCGTGATAATGTTGCTAGGACAGTGCCATGGTAACTTAGCCATGACATCCCTAAGACTGCATGATTCTTCTGCCCCTCAAGAATAATCATAGTGGTGGGATATATCTTCTCACCTAAGCACAGTGGTGCTTTCGGAATCATCATAGTTGCTGAAATCCTTCCTCCCGATGAGCAGATCATATAAGAACACTCGGTTGGAAAGGCTTCCAGTTGATGCTTAACTACATAGATGCACTTATGAAGTTGTGGGTTGCACCCGAATCAAATAATATGATGATTGCTTGATCGTTGAGAGTGAACGTACCTGCCAGCATGTTTTCTCCCTCTGGGGTGTCCTCATTGTCGAGGTTGCAAACACCCCCAGTTCGCTGACCAACCTTCTTGACCGGAGGTCGGCCTTGAGCACCGACCTGATACTGGGCTTGCCCGCTGCTCTGCTGCCCCTGGGGACAGTCCTTCGAGAAATGGCCCGCCTGGCCACACGTAAAGCAAGTGTAGCGAGGCGGTCCTCCGCTGAACGGCGGACGGAAACTCGGGGCACGTTGTGGCGGTGGAAACGCCTAGGGCACCATCTTCTTCTGCTGTTGCGGTCGCGGTGGTAGCATCGGCGGTCGGAACGGGGGTGGCTGGAAATAACGACCCCCGAACTGCTGAGGTCGTGCTGGTGGATGCCACTGCTGACAGGATGGTGTCCGATACACCATGCGGTATTTTTGGGGAGCTTCACCCCCACTGCTGGGTGGAGTGCTGCGCTTTCGCTGCTCAGCCGCCAATTCACGCTGAGTGTCTTCTTGCATGATCGGGGTTGACGAGATCGTTGAACGTTCCACGATTGCATTGGACGAGATGCGTCTTCATCCCGGGCTTTAATCCCCGATAGAAGTGCTCTCGCTTCTTCTCCTCAGTGGAGACATAATCTAATGCATACTGCGCCAGATGGTTGAAGGCACGGGAGTAGTCGTGGGCACTCCTCCCGCCCTGTTTCATCTCCAAGAACTCTTGGAACTTCTGCTTCATTATCCCGGGAGGGATATGGTAGGCGCGGAATGCCTCCCGGAATTCTTCCCACTCCACGGCGTGGCCAGCCGGAAGTGAGGCGACATAGTTCGCCTACCACGCGCCAGCGGCACCGTGAAGCTACTGCGCCGCGAAGAGAGTCTTCTGCCGCTCTGTGCATTGGAGCAGCCCGAACTTAGACTCAATTGTCCGCAGCCAGTTGTTGGCCTCCAGGGGTTCTGCTGCTTCAGTGAACACCGGAGGGTGCGTACTCATGAAATCCGAGTACTTCACAACGTGGGGCTCAAGAGGCCCCCTATCTTGACGCCCCCCCCCCCCCCCCCGCCTGGGACATATTTTGCATGATCGTGCGGAGCAGATCGGTCTGCTCCTCACGATTACCCATCAGGGCCGCAATCACATCCGCTAGTGTAAGCGGAGGCGGCGGTAGTGGTTGTTGCTGCGGGGTACTGTCGTAGGCAGGTGGCTGCGAGTCATCATCCCCCTGCTGGCTAGAGCCACCGACCTCATGCGTGGCCCGAGTGTGAACCATCTGCAACCATACGACCATAAAAATCAGTCCCGCAACATACTTCATGCAGTCCAATAGAATAGGCATAAAACATAATGACAGTCAAAACATGCGATACATCTTGTATATAGATAATGTAATAACTTTGCACAAGCTACACCATTACCAGACCAAACACCAGCTAGTTCAATCCAAAATTGACGGACTTCCTCTTTGGAAGTTCATCTCAACTCGGTTTGGTCACTACGAGACGTTAATATCGTGGTGTCATCACGTACACTACCCTTTTATCTCCAATACGACACAAACATGGTCTCTAGAAAAAGAAACTTGAGTAGAACATATACTCAAATCTTTCACTATTTGAAGATAACCCCTCATGAATATGTTCTACCCCATTGGGAGTACTTAAATCCCCAAGGGTACAACAACCTCTCAAATGAGTTCAACTGTGATCCTCTGCCAGAATGACCAGTTTCTATATATTCCAGATTTTGATCTGGTGCTGGGCATTTTCATGACTCAAGCTGAATACCAAAGTTAAAGTTAAATTCAGTATATTTCCAACGAGTATTTATTTGCCCTCAGATCAGCTCTGGTTAAAAAGTTATGATAATTCAAAGTCAACAGAACTTCTGGAAGAATTTCAACAGCACCTTCTTTGGAAGTTGCTGTTTTCAACTCTAATTTCAACTGAATTCCATGCTGCAATTGCAGAAACTTTGAATTACAAAGATGTAACACGTCTGCTACCCTTTACAAAGAGGTGTCATGTGAAAATTTTAGATTTTTCTACAAGAAGTTATGCTTGAAAACAGAACAGTCCAGAGAGTGTTTTGAATCTGTCCTGGTTCTGGACAGTTTACACTCATCGGGAATTTCAGCCAGTTTAAGGTGTGATTCAGCTCTGGAAGTCTACAACAAAGTTGTAGAGTACTTAAACAACTTTCCATAAATATATCCCACACCTCCATTGGCTAAATAATCTGTGAGTTATGCTCTGTAATTTCAGCAGACTTGCTGCCAAAACAGAGCACTCTGTTTTTCAATCCCTTTGAGCTATCCTGATCAACTATTGCATTTTTATACCCAACCAGGGTCCTACATATTGAAACTTGGTTATTTTAGTTCCTTGTTACCATTATCTTTCATGCACATGCCTATGATATGTCGGTACTACGTTCCTCACAAAAAGAAAATCCTAACCGGATTATACCGGCATATGCGTCTCAATTGTGGCACTAAACGGTCTCTCGCATATGTATACTACAAGGGATACATATGTGGTTAGTACCTCCAGAAGAACAAACAATAATGATGCACTCACGGGTTATTTTCATTTCAGGCAGGTCTATAATTGAAAGTAAATACATACGCCCGTATCATTGTCATATGGCCGTCCTTGAGTTAAACCACGTCTCAAGGTACGTGATCGTGTTTTTACATCACACGACGGGGAACCCGAGTAGAGCGCGAACGGGTCGTCACGGTTGGAAATTTTATCACCCCAACAGATACCACCTACTGCCCTGCAGGGCACGCCGATGGCAAGCGCTGCGTATGTCCTTCTGGGCTATTTCCAGAAAAACGCACTATCGCGTTACTGACCACACGAAGGGGTCTCCACTTGGTTGCCTAATGCACGCTAGGGATCAGCGTTTCATATGAACTCAGTAACATGAAGAGTCCAAGAGTTTCATATTGACGTCTCACACCAAGCTGTGAGACCTATCCCTGAACCACATTCCTCGTCAGGGGAGCTAACCGAAATTGAACCGCTTTCGGTGGCATTCCTTACCATTCTTACCTGAGTGTAGGTGTGTCGTTACATAATTAAAATTCAGAATTATAACACATATGTTAGTCTTGCCACTTTAAGTAACTATGCTAATATAGTCCTTACTTGGGCAAACTAGCGAATCCTCACCTTAAACCTAAGTTTTTCCGTAATAAAGTCCTTAATTAGTGTGCTATCCCCAATGCGACTCTGATACCAGCCTGTGGCGGACCAGAATCCGCTCATCCAGGATCACAAAGGGTGGTGCCGCACGATGCGACACCCAACATCACACATCATAAGAACGATATTGTATTACATAGAAAACCAACTGAATATGTACAAACTAGTACAAGACTTCAGTTACAACTAGTATTTGGATTACAAAAGCGGAAGCTATGTTTATACAACTCACACCATCTACCTAGCAAAAGTCGGTTGCCCAGCCCTATGGGCAATCCACACTAGCTGCACTCCTCAGCTTAGCGCGGCGTGTACGGCTCCCACTCAGCCGTGGTCCCCGACGGAGGGTAGCCCTCGCTGGTGAACTCGTACCCCAAGTCCATGGGATACTCCTCACCTGAAAAACACTTATAGCAGCAACCATGAGCACAATGGCTCAACAAGACTTAACAGACTCACCTATGCATGAAACTCTACATGCAGTTCACAACGACAATGGGGTGGTAATTTGCAGCAAACGGACACGCCTACCAGTTCATCCTTATTTCATCTTTTAGCCACAAGTTAACAGTTCATGAATCTGAAATTTTAGTAAGCAATATTTGGTGGCACACATGTAGCAATACAATTTAATCATATCAGCAATATTGAATCATACCATTTCATATATTAACCTACGTCACGACACAGTGAACAAGTGGTACTCATAACCACGAGGGACGGCGAATCGACTCGATATACACCTGCAGGGATACCCGAATAGCATGTCACGTACGCCCACCCGTGGAGCTGCACAGCACGCTCACTCGATGTCGTACGGGACAACCTTTCACCCAACAGCCCAAACGTCGAAAAGGACACACAAACGGACAGGAGGTTCCCGACACGGAGCATCTCTCTATGCCCGTTAGCGGTTTTCCACCTTGCTGCCCTCAACCTACACCTATAAATCGGTGTGTTATGCCTCGACGCCCGGAGGTATAGGTTACATCGGTTTATCGGACCCCATATATCCAATATGCCTTCGGTACATTCAAACTTGCTCAGCGGGGCCGCATACGGATCGGTCCTCAATCAACACGGACAGGGCTGCGCCCACGAGACTTCCTCTTGCTGCACCCTAGCCCCTGCCTAGTCTCATTTTCTTACTAAAAAGATCTCACATCACTCGAACCAATCCCGTGTGTCCCGACTCCTAAACTCGCGAGTAGATTCCAACTACTCAACTTGTACCAAAGTCCTATGAACATTAAGCACAGCGTCTACTACTCGAGGACTTATACACTACCCTCACTCTTGGGGGAATAATCTGGCTATGCACTTGGGTTTCATCCATCCTATACCTATTGCACATACATACCACATACTAAATATACATAAACAAAACTTTGTAAAATTGGTTAATGCAAACTGGGTCTTGCCTTGTTGCTGCTGGTCAGATGCTAGGGCTTCGTCCGGAAGAAGAAATTCCAGCACTTCCGGTGTTTCCTCGCCTTCAGCGACTACACGTAAGCGATATACTATATGTCAATTTAAATGCAAAGTTTGAAACTGAATATGTAAATACCATAACTTTAAATAGCCTTCCCCTTTGACTCTGAAATTTTTATGGTGGCTTGGTAGGGTTTTAACCAGAGTTTTGACCAAGTTTCATTTGAAACAAAGTTCATTTGAGCTCTGTATAAATAAAAGCCTATTTGCTCATTAGTAGAGCCACTAAGGATTTCCCGGGATTTTCATGGCTCCAACCATTACTTTCTGGAAACTAGAATTTGAAATGGTTCTAATGGAATTGGTTTCATGTCATTTGAAGAATTCTAGATGAAGTTATGTCCTAATCAAGCTTTGAGAAAATTTGAAAAATCTTTCTGTACATTTTTCTATTTTCTCAGGGCAGTTCACTTAATCACACCATTAGGAGGACTAAATTAACTTGGATGGGTCTGAAATTTGTACTGTGACTCAAGGATTTTCAAATTAACATCCTAGCCAAATTTCAGAATTTTCCATAAAAGAATTCTCCAGATAAAATTCCCAACAGTTTAAATTTTAGAGAATTAATTGTGGAAAAGTAATAAGTTTCATAAGCTGAAACTTGTTTTGTTGGTTAGTATCCAAAATGATGAATCCAACAAAATTTGGTTCACTGAATTTGAAGCTTCCTAGCAAAAGTTATAGCTAGTTGTAGTTTGAACAAAATTCTGACATTCAAATAAAAGTTTAAACCGGCTGGTGGGTCCCGGGGCTACGTGTCAGCTCCACAGCCAAACCACATGGGGGTCCGCAGGGTTTCTCGTGTAGTCACACAAAATCCCGAGACACATCTGATCCGTGATTTAAACTATGGGTCCCTGACATGCGCGACCCACCCCCGCGCTGCTACCTCGCCGGACCTTCACCGGAGCTCGCCGGATCGCCGTTTTCGGCCAACTCTCAGCCTGAGGCTCGCCACCTCTGGGTTTGTAGCTACGGGGAACCGTTTGGTAGGGTCTGCGTGGGCGCTGGGGAACCAGAAACATGCCGGCGACGTGTGATGGCCTCGGGAGCGGTCCGGCGCCGTCGGCCGGTGGTTCTAGCCCACAAAAGCTCGAGTGATCGGCTCTAGAGCACCCTTGTATGCTAGGGAAGCTCGTCAAGCAAGAACCGGTGCATGAAAACACCTCCAAATAGGTTCTCACCGTACGCCCGATCGATGCCGCCACGGTTGAGCTCGGAAAAACGGAAATTGATCGGTCTACATTGCGTTTGCAGCTAGGGCTGTGAAGAAAAGTTGGTCGCCGACTACTCTAGCACCCTTGTGCACGATTTGATGAGCTCTAAGCGAGGATTAAGTGTGAATTTTGGAATTCCATACCGAAAGGTCCGTGGAGCTGCTCCGGGAGAAGAACGGCAAATTCTACCGCTAGGGTTCACGGCTTGCTCCAAGGTTTGGATGGAAGCAGCACCAAGGAAGGGCACTCCCGTGGACGTGCTGGCTCAGGTGTGAAAACCTCTGTGAAGAGCTGTACACGGACGTTCAGTCGCCGGTGTGTTTAGGTCGCCGCGGAGGATGACGTGTTCTCGGTGTAGAGAAGCTTGGCTAGCCCGGTGGTGTGTGTAAAAGGTAGTAGAGGACCCTTCAGTACCGTTTGTGCAGCTCGGGGAGTTCGGGGCACGAGCTTGAGCGTCTCCCAATCGAATTTTCAGAGAGAGCGGCGAGCGGCTGCTTTTCCTTGCCGAGCGGTGAAACCGAGCACAGCCCATGGGTTGCAGCGTTCGGTGCCTTCGTGAGCAAGCAGCAACTGCGGTGCATCAGCCGTCATGCGCTGAGGAGGTGGCAGCCCGAGCAGCTCGGTGGCAGCCGCTGCGGAAGCCCGGAGAACAGAGCACCCATGGTCGTCGCTTCACTCAGGGGCTTAACTGACATGCGGGCCCTTTTCTCCCCTCTAATCCTTTCTCCCCCTTCTGCTGCAAATATCTCACCCACTCAAAATTGAATGGTAGACTTTGCCACCAAGGCATGGGATGAAATTTGAATTCTTCAACTGAAATTGGTTTGGCTACATTTGTTGCCCATTTGAATTTGAAATTCAAATTAAGTTTGAATTAATGCAAATTTAGCTCCCGACAAGATTAACTCCAATGAGGATGAAAATTGGTGGACTAACTCAGAAAAATGTGCTGAGTTGGAATATTAAGTCAACTTTTGAATCCAAGTGATGAAAGTGGCTGCAATTTGAATTTGTATTCAAATTGGCCCTTTATTCAAATGTCTCCAAAAATGCCTCAAAAAGGCTTGGATTTGTATGAAATTTGGCCTGAGACTTCCCAAGATTATTTAAGGTCTAGGAGTGAGCTCAACCTTTCATGTTTATATGTATGACTCCTACTTTTTGAAATTAGGGTTTTTTCCACTCTAATCACCCTCTTGATGGTATTTACTTGCTCTTCACAAGTGTTCATGAGCTATCCACCAATTGAGCTGTGGTGTTGTGAGGTGATGAAATGAACACTCTTGTAAGTCCATTCTTGGGCTTTTACATCCCTCCCCCTTAAAAGAATCTCGTCCCGAGATTATAAAAGAAGAGACGACGATGTAAGAGGAGATTACCCGTGATGAGACGCCATGAAATCCGGGTAGTTTGAGCGAAGGTATTCCTCGCTCTCCCACGTCGCTTCTTCGTCGATGTGGTTACTCCACAGTATCTTGTAGAACCACAGCACTCGGCTACGTGTGGTCCGAGCCTTCTCATCAGTAATTGCCACCGGATATTCAGCATACGTCAAATCCGGTTGCAGCTCACCAACGTCTTCGGTGGGAACAGCAGCCGTATACTTCAGACATTTTCATAGTTGTGAAACCATGGAAAATGTCGTGAACACCAGCGAGAGATGCCGGTAGCTCCAGTCTATATGCCACTGGTCCACACTTCTCGGTGATAGCATAGGGTCCAAGAAATCTGGGAGCGAGCTTCCCCTTCACACTGAATCGGTGCACGCCTTTCATCATAGATACACGGAGGTACACGTGTTCCCCGACACCGAATTGTAGCGGCCTACGCCTCTTATCAGCGTAGCTTTTCTGCCGGGATTGAGCGGCCTTCAAATTGGCTTGAATAATTCGAACGCGCTCTTCGGCGTCGTTCACCACATCAACCCCGAATGTGACCCTTTCACCGGACTCGCACTAGTTTAATGGGGTGTGGCATTTGCGACGGTAGAGAGCCTCATATGGTGCCATCTTGATACTCGCTTGATAGCCATTGTTGTACGAGAATTCCGCCAACGGTAGATGATCATCCCAGTTTCTACCGTGGTGGATGACACATGCTCTCAACATGTCTTCTAATACTTGGTTCACTCTCTCAGTCTGTCCATCTGTCTAAGGGTGATAGGCGGAGCTTCTAATCAGCTTAGTACCCAAAGCAGCGTGCAACTGCTCCCAGAAACGAGATACAAATAGTGCCCCTCGATCTGAGATTGTGGTATTGGGTACTCCATGCAAGCACAAGATTCTTGCAATATATAACTCCACATACTTGCTAGCATGGTAACTGGTATGCACTGGAATAAAGTGAGCTGACTTGGTTAACCGGTCAACGATTACCCAAACAGAATCATGCTTGTAAGAAGTCATGGGTAATCCCACAATGAAATCCATGCTCACATCTTCCCACTTCCTTGCTGGAATTTCCAGGGGTTGCAACAGCCCTGTTTTTCTCAAGTGATCTGCCTTCACTCGTCTACACGTATCACATTCAGATATGTATTTGGCGATCTCCCGCTTCATCCGCGTCCACCAAAATTTACTTTTCAATTCTTGGTGCATTTTGTTGCTGCCCAAATGAATGGAAAATTTAGACAAGTGGGCTTCCTCAAGGATCTTCTTTTTCAGCTCCATGTTCCGGGGTACGACTATGCGGTCATTGAACCATAGCGTCCACTCATCATCTTTCCGAAAACATTTGATATCCCTGCTGTCTATTTGTTCCCGGAGATGTGCCATGCCCTTGTCAACTTTCTGAGCTGCAATGACATCTTCCCTAATAGTAGGGATGAGAGCAAGGTTGTAGAGCGATCCATAAGGAACCAAGTATAAACTCGGCTCTGCCTCTTCCACCGGTGTAATGGTGAGGTTATGGACATGTGACTTCCGACTCAGCGCGTTGGCAACCACATTTGCCTTGCCGGGGTGGTAATGAATCTCAATCTCATAATCTTTAATTAGTTCTAACCACCTCCTTTGCCTCATATTCAGCTCCTTCTGGGTGAAGATATACTTCAAGCTCTTGTGGTCAGTGTAGAGATGCACCAAATTCCCCAAGAGATAGTGCGCCACAATTTCAGTGCCAAAACCACAGCAGCGCGCTCAAGATCATGAGTCGGATAGTGCTGCTCATGGTTCCGATGTTGGCATGAGCCATATGCAACCACACGTCCTTCTTGCATCAACACGCATCCGAGCCCGATACCCGACGCATCACAATATACGTCGAAGGGCTTGGTCGTATCCGGTTGAGCTAAGACCAGGGCTGTTGTGAGATGCTTCAACAATGCTTGGAACGCTCCTTCACATGCTGCGTTCCAAACATATTTTGTTCCTTTCTTCAATAATTCTGTCATCAGATTAGCAAGCTTGGAATGAATCTCCGGTAATCCCCATGGGTTTTGGATGATTGATGACGACAATTAAGATACTAATGAGTTTTACTGAGTATGAGCACAGGTCCTTAACATAGGAATGAATGTGGAGTCTCTCAAGAAGCAAAAAGGAAAAGAAGAAGACTTGCAAGAGTATAAAATAGAATTTTTCTATTGAGTTTCACATTTTCTAGTTGTGTACAGGGTCTCCTCTTTTAGAGTGCTTGAGAATCATTAGAGAGCTCAAATCTTAGTTAGAATCTTGGATGGAAATAATCATAGGTATGGCTGAGAAAGTAGACCAAACTTGTCTGGACACAAGGCCGGACTAGTCCGTTCCCAACCGGACTACTCCGTTTCTGACTGGACAAGAAGTCTCTGAGTGAGTTCGGACTTGTCCGTTTTAGGCCGGACTAGTCCGTTTTTGAGTGAGTCTGAGCCTTTCTAAGACCAAGTTCGAGAAGGCCGGACTAGTCTGTCCATGGGGCCGGACTAGTCCGCTAAGCGGACTAAGCCGTTTAGGTCCGGAGAAATGTCTCTGAGTGACCTCGGACTAGTCCGCTCCACAGGCCGGACTAGTCCGGTTCCTTTAGACTAGTCCGGTTTAGGACGGAACAAAGGTTCCTGTGTGAGCTCGGACTAGTCCGGATATGGCCAGACTAGTCCGCAATCTGAGATTAGAAAGTTATCGAGACTAAGTCTGGTAAGACCGGACTAGTCCGCCTTTGAGGCAGGACTAGTCTGCTCCCGGCCAGACTAGTCCGTTCTCATCCGGAACAAAGGTTCCTGTGTGAGATCGGACTAGTCCACTCTTCTGCGGACTAGTCCGGGATTTTATGACCGTTTGAATTCAAATTTCACGGGACTTTAGTTGGTAGCCTTTGTGACGTAAGTGGTCCCCCAAGAACGGACTAGTCCGGGGTTATGACCGGACTAGTCCGGACTTTAGTAGGTATAATGGCTAGATGTTAGGATCTCTATAAAAAGGGCCCCCGGCTTCTAATGTGACTCTCCAAAACCCTAGCGCCGAAAACGCATTCCTTGAGCTCTTCTAAGCTTCTTTCCTCACCTTCTTGACCCCTAAGATTGGATCTTAAGGGGTTTGTGGATTTGTGAGAGGAGAGACGTGGTGATCGACGTTTGAGCTCTCGGTTTGAATCTCTTGCACTCTAATTGTTAATTTGAGTTCTTGGCTGTTGTATTTTGATTCCTAGAACTGCTAGATTGTTGTCGGAAGCCTCAAGTTTTGAGTAGCCCCTAAGAATATTGTATTCACACTTGATTGATAGTGAAAGAGCCAGAGCTTGATCTTGGTGATCGCTCGGTGAGGGAAGGGTTGGAAAAGACCCGATCCTTTGTGGACTCTCAATGGGGACGTAGATTCCTATGTGGAGTCGAACCTCGGGATAAATTGTGTCTCTTGTTTCCTTTACCTTCTCGCTCATTCACTAAAGTTACTTGTTAGGTTTCGTCTCGCTTAAAACTTGTGAATTGCTTTATTGTTGTGAGTCTTGCAATCTAATCAGTCTTTCATTCACAAACTAATTGGTTAGATTGTTAGACTACTTACATACCTTACGCTTAAAAAAACTTGAAAAGAAATCCTAAAAATAGAATGTCTATACCTAGACCGGACTAGTACACCCCCAAACCGGACTAGTCCGGCCACCTTCAGGTTTGATCCGCTGTTTTCAGTAGTTTCAGGTTTTATTAGCATATTCACCCCCCCTCTAGGCAACTTTCAATTGGTATCAGAGCCTAACTCTCCACAAAGCTTAACCGCTTGGAGAGGATATGGGGGACAAGACCGGTAGCCAAATTGATCTTATCATGGGAAAAGGAGCAAGTCCGAGCAACTTCGAAGAGCAAGGTTCTAACCCGCCTCTAGTGGTTACTCCTCCACAAGACGTCTCAAGCTCGGAAGAAGATGAAGAAGTTCTTTGTCTCATGGCTCTCCTCAAGAAGAAGAAGGAGGAAACTAAGAAGAAAAAGAAGGAGAAATTGGAGAAGAAGCTCAAGAGTAGTCAACAAGACTACTCGCGATATCATTTTAATTATGAAAGTCTCAATTCTCACTCTAGTTATTTGTCAATTCCCTAGACAAACCACCTCACTTTGATGGAACTAACTATACCATGTGGAAGCACAACATGAAGTTGCATCTAATTTCCTTAAACCCAAGTCTTTGGCATGTTGTTTGTACAGGTATAGATATCCCCGGAGACGAGGATGAACTCACCCAAGAGAACAACAAATCCTCCTGAATGCACAAGCGGCGACTGTGCTCAACTCATCTCTAAGCCTTGAAGAATTCAATAAGGTGGATGGGTTAAGCTCGCCAAAGATATTTGGGACACCCTCAAGATTGCACACGAAGGAAACCGATCCGTGAGGGAAGCCAAGATCGAGATGATCGAAGGAGAGCTTGGAAGGTTCGCCATGGAAGGAGGCGAAACACCTCAAGAAATGTGCAACCGGCTCAAAACTCTCATCAACAAGAGTCGGGCATACGGATGCAAGAAATAGAATGATCATGAGGTGGTCAAGAGAATGATAAGAGCTTTCATTCCTTGCAATGTGACCCTATGCACTCTAATCCGGGAAAGTCCAAACTTTCACATAATGACTCCGGATGAAGTGTTAGAGAAGATCATTAGCCATGAGATGATAGAGAGGGAAGCCCAACACGTCAATGACCTAGCAAAAATCACATCATCCAAGAAGAAGGGCATTGCTCTCAAGGCCATATCCAAGTCCAAGGGAAAATAAATGTAACTCACAAGTGATGATGAAGAGAGTGATGATGAGAGCACGGACATGGATGATGAAGAAGAAGAAGATTCAAAAGATTCAAAAGGTTGGTGAGAAGAAGAAGAAGAAGCCATCACTACGAGAACAAGAACAAAGACAAGGGCAAGTCAAGAACAAAGAAGACTTGCTACAACCGTGGCGAATATGAGCATTTCATTGTAAATTGCCCCCATAGCAAGGAAGATGACAAGAGGAAGAAGAAGGATGGGAAGCCTCAAGACAAGAAGATCTTCAAAAAGAAGAAGGCTTATGGACAAGTTCACATTGGAGAAGAGTGGGACTCAAACGAGGAATCCTCTTCTGAAGATGAAGAAAAAGTGGCAACCGTCGCCATCAAGAGGCCAACCATGAAGAAATCACTCTTGCCAAACAAGGGTGATTGGAAGAGCCCAAGCCACACATGCCTCATGGCAAAGGAAGGAAAGCGTAAGGTAATATCTAAACCTTCCAAGTTACATACTGTAGATGATAGTGACTTTGATAGCAGTAGCGAAAATGAATTCATGTTTAAGGGCTTAAATAAAAATGCTATAGCTAAAATGAAAATGCTATCGGATGAAATATTTGAACAAGAAGAGCTTCTCAATCAACAAGAAGAATTGCTTATCCTTGAAAAGGAAAGAAACCTTGAGATTGAGAAGCTCCTTGAACTTGAGAGAGAGAAGAGTAGAGCATTCGAAAGCGAACTTGCCATGAGCAAGGAAACTTGTGTTGAACTTAAGAGTAAGAATGTAGTACTTCAAGATGAACTTGTGAGTTTAACCAAGACTCACAAGAATCTTGAAGCACAACTCAACTCACTTAAGTCAAGTGTCTCAACTACTTCATCCTCCAAGAACTCCCTCCCAACAAATATGGAATCTAACACTAAAACTTGCAAGTGTGCTAATCTTGTTCTAAACTTGAAAAATGAGCTCAAAGAGGCACAAAGCAAGAATACACATAAAAATGGGATCTTTGATAAGGAGAAGATCAAATATGCACGTAGTGCATACTCAATTACAAGATCTCCTCTTATCAAAGATGGACTTGGTTATACTAGGGGAGGAAAGCAAAACGCTAGAATTCTTAAAAATAATAACAAGTGTGTAGCTTTTGTCAAAGAAAACTCAACTCAAGTCAAGAATAACAACCTTACATCTACCTCACATGAAATTGCCAAAAATATAAACTCTACCGTATTTCATAATTTTGATGCATCTTATGTTCTTATGAAGAGCAAGTATGGTCGCATATACGCTAAATATGTTGGGCCACTCCACAAGAGTCCAAAAACTTGTGTGTGGGTGCCCAAATGCCTTGTGACTGACCTCAAAGGACCCAATCGAGTTTGGGTACCTAAGACCAAAGCTTAAATTGTTTTGCATGCCTACTCCTCCGGTGGCACTAAATGGGTGTTAGATAGTGTGTGCACTAATCATATGACCGGAGAGAGAAAGATGTTCGTTGAGTATGAAGAAAATGATGATCCAAGTGAAGGCATCTACTTCGGCGACAATAGCGAAGGAAGGGTGCTCGGTATTGGTAAAATTGCAATCGCTTCTCAACACTCTCTTTCTCATGTTCTACATGTTGAATCACTAGATTATAACCTATTGTCCATATCTCAACTATGTGAGAAAGGTTATAGTTGCTTGTTTACTAACGAGGGTGTGACCGTCTCTAGAAGAAGTGAGAACTTGATTGTCTTTAAGGGTGTGTTAAAGGGAAAGCTTTACTTAGTGGATTTCTCCACGGATAAAGCTCAACTTGACACATGCTTAATAGCAAAAACCAACATGGGATGGTTGTGGCATAGGAGACTAGCCCATGTTGGCATGAGGAACTTACAAAAACTTCTAAAGGGGGATCACATCCGTGGACTAAAAGATGTTGTTTTTGAGAAAGATAGGCCATGTAGCGCATGTCAAGCAGGGAAACAAATTGGAGCAGCTCATCCCACCAAGAATGTGATGACGACAACATGACCATTGGAGATGCTTCACATGAACCTCTTCGGACTTGTCACCTACATAAGCATTGGCGGTAACAAATATGGTTTAGTAATTGTTGATGATTATTCTCGTTTCACTTGGGTGTTTTTCTTGCATGATAAGGGAGAAATTCAAAGTGTTCTCAAGAAGTTCTTGAGGAGAGCTCAAAACGAGTTTTCCTTAAGAATCAAGAAGATAAGGAGTGAAAACGGCTCCGAATTCAAGAACACTCAAGTAGAAGATTACTTGGATGAAGAGGGGATCAAGCATGAGTTTTTGGCCCATACTCCCCCGAACAAAGTGGGGTAGCCGAAAGGAAAAACCGCACACTCATAGAGATGGCAAGAACCATGCTTGATGAGTACAAGACTTTGGATCGGCTTTGGGCGGAAGCGGTCAACACCGCTTGCCACGCCACAAGCCGCCTCTATCTTCATCGACTTTTGAAGAAAACTCCATACGAGCTCCTAACCGGTAACAAACCCAACATCTCTTACTTTCGTGTTTTCGGAAGTAAATGCTACATTCTCAAAAAGAAGACTAGGACTTTGAAGTTCGCTTCGAAATTCGATGAACGTTTTTTACCTGGTTATGACTCAAACACCTACGCCTATCGTGTTTTCAACAAAACTTCCGGTTGTGTTGAGATTGCACGTGACGTGGTGTTTGATGAAACTAATGGCCCTCAAGTGGAGCAAGTTGATCAATGTGTGCTATATGAAGAAGAAGCACCATGTGTAGCACTAAGAAGAATGGGGATTGGAGATGTCCGTCCTCAAGAGGATGCAGGACGAGATGCTCCAAGCTCATCACAATCGGCGCCTATCACACAAGATCAAACTCAAGAACCCCAAGATCACGACGGTCAAGTTCAAGAAGGAAAAAATCGAGACCATGATGTTGATCAAGGGGGAGATGAAGAAGAAGATCACTCAAGATCTCAAGTGCCTCACCCAAGGGTTCATCAAAACATTCAACGGGATCACCCGGTTGACAACATCCTTGGAGATATCACAAAAGGGGTAACAACACGTTCTCGAATGGCTAACTTTTGTGCACATTACTCTTTTGTGTCTTCCTTGGAACCATTTAGAGTGGAAGAAGCACTCAAGGATCCATATTGGGTGGTGGCCATGCAAGAAGAGTTGAACAACTTCACAAGAAACCAAGTGTGGGAGCTGGTGAAAAGACCAAATGCAAATGTGGTAGGCACCAAGTGGGTGTTCCGCAACAAGCAAGACGAACATGGAGTGGTGACAAGAAACAAGGCCCGACTTGTGACAAAGGGATATGCTCAAGTCAAAGGTTTGGACCTCGATGAAACTTTTGCTCCCGTAGCTAGGCTTGAGTCAATTCGTATTCTATTGGCCTATGCTACTCACCATGACTTCAAGCTTTATCAAATGGATGTGAAAAGCGCCTTTCTAAATGGTCCAATCAAGGAGGAGGTGTACGTGGAGCAACCACCTGGGTTTGAAGATCAAGAATATCCTAATTATGTGTTTAAATTGCATAAAGCTCTCTATGGCCTCAAACAAGCCCCTAGAGCTTGGTATGAGTGTCTTAGAGACTTTCTTATTGATAATGGTTTTAAGATAGGAAAGGCAGATTATAGTCATTTCACAAAGAATGTAGATGATGATCTCTTTGTGTGCCAAATATATGTCGATGACATTATTTTTGGTTCAACTAACAAATATTTTTGTAATGAGTTTAGTAAGATAATGACGGATAGGTTCGAGATGTCTATGATGGGAGAGTTGAAGTTCTTCCTAGGATTTCAAGTCAAGCAACTCAAGGAAGGCACGTTCATTAGTCAAACAAAGTACACACAAGACATACTCAAGAAGTTTGACATGGACAAGGCCAAACCCATCAAGACACCAATGGCAACAAACGGGCACCTTGATCTCAATAAAGATGGACCAAGCGTGGATCAAAAGGGATATCGCTCTATGATTGGTTCATTGCTTTACCTTTGTGCATCTAGGCCCGATATCATGCTTAGTGATGTTTGTGTGCAAGATTTCAAGTATCACCTAAAGAATATCATTTAACTGCCGTTAAAAGAATCTTAAGACATTTAGTTCACACACCTAACCTAGGATTGTGGTATCCAAAGGGGTCTAAGTTTAATCTCATCGGATACTCCGATGCGGATTACGCCGGATGTAAAGTAGATAGAAAAACACCTTGGGGACTTGTCTGTTCTTGGGTAGGTCCCTAGTATCATGGTCATCCAAGAAACAAAACTCCATTGCTCTTTCCACAGCTGAGGCGGAGTATGTTGCAGCTGGAAGTTGTTGTGCTCAACTTCTTTGGATGCGACAAACTCTAAGAGATTATGGTTACAATATGAACCACATTCCACTCCTATGCGACAATGAGAGTGCCATTAAGATAGCCCATAATCCCGTTGAGCACTCTAGGACCAAACACATAGACATCCGACATCACTTTTTGAGAGATCATTCTATAAAAGGGGACATAGCTATCTCACATGTAAGAACCGAAAAATAACTAGTCGATATTTTCACCAAGCCACTAGATGAAAAACAATTTTGTGAACTTCGAAATGAGCTAAATATCCTAGACTCTAGGAATGTGACTTGAAATGTTGTGCATCTGAATGCTAGTAATTAGGAGTCTTCAAAAATTTTCACAAACTTCAAAAATATGCACGATTGTGAAAAACTTGTTCCCTCTCTAATTTTTCTCTCATATTTTTTGGCTATATTATGGTCATCATCTAATTGTGTGCTTTGATATATATATTGACCATAGCTATCTAATAGAAGGTGCAAGTAAATTGACCGCAATCACTCTTGGTGAAATTCTAATATATAAGAATTGTTCAGCCTTCAAGAACCGGACTAGTCCGCCCAGCAGGCCGGACAAGTTCGGATATTTTGAATAGTCCGGGGACAGCAGACTAGTCCGAACCTAGTCCGACAGACCGGACTAGTCTGGACAGTGCACCGGACTAGTCCAGCCCCTGGAGACTTAACCTCCAAGGGTCGGGGCCGAACCCCCTCCCTCCCTCATTCACTTCTACACCACTCCTCTCCTCCAAAACTCGCCCTCATTGGCGATTTTGGAGCTCTCCTCAAATCCCTCGAAGGAATGCTCGATTCAAGGCTTGTGGAATGCGGGGAATCCTTCTCCGACCATCTCCGCTCCTTTGATCCGTGGATTTTATCAAATTTCTTCACTCTAAGGTACTTTTTGACCTAACTTCGATTTTTCACGAATCCCTTGTTTCTAGGTCATACTTTTAGTGCCTTAGGCCTTCCCTGATGTCCTTACGCCATATCATTGCAATTCCTCGTAGTATTGCGTCTAGTTTGTTGAATTTGTGTTCAAATCACTTAAGTTAGGGTTTAAAACTGTAGAGTCTGGACTAGTCCAGACACCAACCGGACAAGTCCGGCCAGGGCGGACTAGTCCGCCCCTGGCCCGGACAAGTCCGGCTGATGCAGTTTTAGCCCCTAACTTTAGAGATGTACACTAATTCAAACGCAATGCTCTCACGTCTAATCATTCCCTTTCATCTATCACCAGATCATGTTAGGATCCGGAGACAGTCCTCTTCCCAACCCCGAGGCCGAAGCGGTTCGCCAAGCCACCTATCATGCAGCAGCCGAGGCAGAGGTAGGAGAGGCTGCAACAAGAGAGGCTCGAACAAAGAAACGGGCTGACAAGGAAGCACAAGCTTCTCAGTCCGTTGATCCTCCAAGAAGGAAGACGCTGGTGACCTTGAAAGAGAAATAGCAAGCTCAGTCAAAAAGAACGACCCAAGATAAAGGGAAAGAAAAAGCAACAGATCCTCCCATGAAAAAGGCTTTGGCCAACAGGGGACTTGTCATTCGTGACAACCCTAGATGGGGAAGGGAGAATCCCCCACAAGGACCGATTGGGCCACTTGAGAGGGCACCACCTATGCACAATCCAAACCGCCAACCCAATTTGGCGAGTGCAACTTTCAAAGGGAAAGGAGCTGAGAAAGCCAGAAGGCTCAGAGAAGAAGAGGTCTACAAATATGAGAAGTCCACACCAGACCCTCGTTTCTGGTGTGACTTCCATTGTGACTACTACCGGCTCGTCTATCTTCCAATGAAGACACCGGTAGTCGATGCTCAGTGGGTGGATTGGCCCTACATGGCAAACAAGAAGCATCAAGCTTTTGATGCAGTGATTGAAGCGGTAGAACGCCATGGGATTAAGGAGTTGATGGCTTTTCAATATGACAGGAACGTTGAGGTCATAGTCTAATTCTACACCATCTGTTACTTCCACGTCTATGAAAACAGAAAGATCACTTGGATGGCAAATGGTGTGGTGTACTCGGTGCTGTACGATGAGTTTGCAAGGAGCCTTGGGCTTGAGGAGCACTTGAACTATGAGATCATAGTTCACAATGAAAGGACCTTGGGAAAGGATGACTTGGACTTTATGTATCCCTCATACTTCACCTATGAGCCATCCTCAACTCACAACATCAATCATCCTTCTCTCAATTCTTGCCTTGTCTTGGTTTGTAATAACTATGCCACTATGCCACGTTATGTTATTTTGTAATGACTATGCCACATTATGTCTTCATACTATGCCATATTGAGATGATCTTGCTGGTAGATGTTATTTATACTTCCCTCAATGCATTTAAAACTCACTTTGTCACATCACACTTAGACACCTCACCATAACACATGTGTGTATGAAATCCCCATAGAACTCATTCATGTGCATATTTTTTCTTGACAAACTCTTGTACACACATTTAGGGGGAGTGAACCATACACACGTGTATTATGAAAATAAACTATTATATCCATTTATCGAGAGTCTTAATGTGTTGTCATCAATCACCAAAAAGGGGGAGATTTAGAGTGCATCTAGGTAATCCCCGTGGATTTTGGATGATTGATGACGACAATTAAGATACTAATGAGTTTTGCTGAGTATGAGCACAAGTCCTTAATATAGGAATGAATATGGAGTCTCTCAAGAAGCAAAAAGGAAAAGAAGAAGACTTGCAAGAGTAGAAAATAGAATTTTCTATTGAGTTTCATATTTTCTAGTTGGGTACAAGATCTCCTCTTTTAGAGTGCTTGAGAATCATTAGAGAGCTCAAATCTTAGTTAGAATCTTGGGAGGAAATAGTCATAGTTATGGCTGAGAAAGTAGACCGGACTTGTCTGGACACAAGGCCGGACTAGTCCTTTCCCAACCGGACTACTCCGTTTCTGACCAGACAAGAAGTCTTTGAGTGAGTTCGCACTTGTCCGTTTTAGGCCGGACTAGTCCGTTTTTGAGTGAGTTTAAGCCTTTCTGAGACCAAGTCCCAGAAGGCCGGACTAGTCCGCCCATGGGGCCGGACTAGTCGGAGTAAGCGGACTAAGCCGTTTAGGTCTGGAGAAAGAGTCTCTGAGTGACCTCGGACTAGTCCGCTCCACAGGTCGGACTAGTCCGGTTCCTTTAGACTAGTCTGGTTTAGGACGGACCAAAGGTTCATGTGTGAGCTCGGACTAGTCCGGATATGGCCAGACTAGTCCGCAATCTAAGATTAGAGATTCATCGAGATTAAGTCTAGTAAGACCGGACTAGTCCGCCTTTGAGGCCGGACTAGTCTGCTCCCAGCCAGACTAATCCGTTCTCATCCGGAACAAAGGTTCCTGTGTGAGATCGGACTAGTCCTCTCTTCTGCGGACTAGTCCGTGATTTTATGACCGTTTGAATTCAAATTTCACGGGACTTTAGTTGGTAGCCTTTGTGACGTAAGTGGTCCCCCAAGAACGGACTAGTCCGGGGTTATGACCGGACTAGTCTGGACTTTAGTAGGTATAACGGCTAGATGTCAGGATCTCTATAAAAAGGGGGCCCCGGCTTCTAATGTGACTCTCCAAAACCCTAGCGCCGAAAACGCATTCCTTGAGCTCTTCTAAGCCTCTTTCCTCACCTTCTTGACCCCTAAGATTGGATCTTAAGGGGTTTGTGGATTTATGAGAGGAGAGACGTGGTGATCGACGTTTGAGCTCTCGGTTTGAATCTCTTGCACCCTAATTGTTAATATTAGTTCTTGGCTGTTGTATTTTGATTCCTAGAACTGCTAGATTATTGTCGGGAATCGAACCTCAGGATAAATTATGTCGCTTGTTTCCTTTACCTTCTCGCTTATTCACTAAAGTTACTTGTTAGGTTTCGTCTCGCTTAAAACTTGTGAATATCTTTATTGTTGTGAGTCTTGCAATCTAATCAGTCTTTCATTCACAAACTAATTGGTTAGATTGTTCAACTACTTACATACCTTCCGCTTAAACAAACTTGAAATGAAATCCTAAAAACGCAATTTCTATAACTAGACCGGACTAGTCCGCCCCCAGACCGGACTAGTCCGGCCACCTTCAGGTTTAATCCGCTATTTTCAGTAGTTTAAGGTTTTATTAGCCTATTCACCCCCCTCTAGGTAACTTTCACAGCGCCGCAAGCCGCAGACAATTCACCTCCCCTAATGATGGGTAGGACCCAGGCTATCAGGCAAGTATCAAGATGGCACCCTACGAAGCTCTCTACGGTCGCAAATGCCGCACCCCATTAAACTCGTGCGAGTCTGGTGAAAGGGTCACATTCGGGGTTGATGTGGTGAACGACGCCGAAGAGCGTGTTCAAACGATTCAAGCTAATTTGAAGGCCGCTCAATCCCGGCAAAAGAGCTACGCTGATAAGAGGCGTAGACCGCTGCACTTTGACGTCGGTGAACACGTGTACCTCCGTGTGTCTCCGATGAAAGGCGTGCACCGGTTCGGCGTGAAGGGGAAGCTCGCTCCCCGTTTCATTGGGCCCTATGCTATCACCGAGAAGTGTGGACCAATGGCGTATAGACTGGAGCTACCGGCATCTCTTGCTGGTGTCCATGACGTTTTCCATGTCTCACAACTGAGAAAATGTCTGAAGCATACCGCTGCTGTTCCTACCGAAGACATCGGCGAGCTGCAACCGGATTTAACGTATGATGAATATCCGGTGGCGATTATTGATGAGAAAGCCCGAACCACGCGTAGCCGAACGTTGTGGTTCTACAAGATAATCTGGAGCAACCACGCCGCCGAAGAAGCGACGTGGGAGAGCGAGGAATTCCTTCGCTCAAATTACCCGGAGTTTATGGCATCTTAACACGGGTGAGTTCTATTACATCGCTGTCTCTTCTTTTGTAATCTCGGGACGAGATTCTTTTAAGGGGGAGGGATGTAAAAGCCCAAGAAAAGAGACTTGCAAAAACTTTTCATCACCTCACAACACCACAGTTTTTGTTGTGGATATCTTGTGAAAAATGGTGAAGAGCAAGTAACCTCCATCAAAATAGTGATTAGAGGGGAAAGCCTTCACTTTCCCAAAGTAGGATTTCTACACATGAACATGAGAGGTTGAGCTCACCCCTAGGACTTGAAAAGTCTTGGAAAGGTACAAGCCAAGTTTCATGCAAATCCAACAATTTTTGAGGCACTTTTGGAGGCATTTGAAAAAGAGGCCTATTTGAATGTAAATTCAAATTGCAGCAGCTTTTATCACTTAAATTCAAAAGTTAGCTTCATATTCAAACTCAGCACATTTTTCTGAGTTAGCCCACCAATTTTCATCTCCATTAGAGTTCATTTTGTCAAGGGCCAAATTTGTAAGAATTCAAAACTGAATTTGAATTTCAGTTCAAACATGGAGCAAACTTAGACCAACACAGTTCAAATTTGAGAACTCAAATTCAAACCAAGACTTGGTGATTAAGTCTCACATTCAATTGTGAGTAGCTGGGGATATTTTGGCACAAACAGAATTGAGAAAAATGAAAAAAAAAAGAAATTAGAGGGGAGGCCCACTGGTCAGTAGACTTAGCACAGAAGTCTCCTCAGCCGACTCTCTCGACCGAGCGCGCTCGCCAGCTGCGGCCAGCGTCGGTGCCCGACCACCTCGGCCGGCCAGCTCCTGCTTCGGCGTAGGAGGTGGCACAGCAGGTGTCGCGCTCTCCACTGGCCTCAGTGGCCTATAAAAGGCCCGAGGACCGCTGGCGAGTTCCTGTTTTCACGAGTTCCCGCAACCAGCAGCCAAATCGCCCGAGCTCCGATCGATTGCCACCGAAGCTGTGATCATCCTCCGGCCTCGACCTCCATAGGAAAGTGGAGCGCTAGTTTGTCCTCGAGGCCACCGCGCAAACCGTTCCAAGGTTCGACCTTTGTGCGCGGAGAATTTTCCAGTTTAGGGCGGGGAGCTCATTTCCGGACCCAATTAGGTTTAGGAGAAATTCGGGAAGATTGGTGGGTGGGAGGTCGAACGGGGCTGTGAGAGAGCATCTAGAGGTTCTTGCGACCCTTCTCGATCAAAACCCGGAAGGAAACCACCGCCGGAACCCTAAGTTCACCGTAGAACAGTGTGGCGGAGGAGGGGGTCGCCGGTGAGGTCTGGGTGGCCGGCCGTTTAGGGCCCAACGGAGATCGTGTCGAGCTTCCCGAGGTTCCCCTGAGCGTGGCGACGCGATTAGCGCGCGAAGGAGATGGTCAGGAGGGCGGGAACACGTTGCCGAGGTAGCACAGAGGCATAGAGCTCGTCGCCGGCGAGCTACGGCGGTTAGCCGGCGGCGGCACGGTGTCCAGCGTGTTCAGCACCCGAAATTACGTGGGGGCGGCGAGTCTCGCCGGTGGCGGCGGCGGCGAGCTAGATCGCCGGCAACGCCGACCTTGCCGGAGCTCCGGCGGCTCGGGGCGGCGGCGTCGGGAGGTAGACGAAGGGCGTGGCCCCACCTGTCAGCCACTGTGCTAATCGGGCGCGAGCTCGCGGTTAGTTCAAATTAAACAGGCGGGCCCCGCTGTCAGCCTCTGGTTTAGCGCGGGAAGGGATTCTCTGTAGGAAAATAATTCAGGGATCAGCTCAAACTTTAGAAATTCATAACTTTGTGTAGGAAGCTCCAAATTCAGTGAACCAAATTTTGCTGAACTCAAGATTTTGATTACTTTCTAGAAATACCAATTTCAGCTCATGAAACCTAATGGTTTTCCAGAATTAATTCCCTAAAGTTTAAACTGTTGGGAATTTTATCTGGAGAATTACTTCATGAAAAGTTCTGAAATTTGGCTGAGAGGGTCATTGGAAAATCCTTGAGTCACGGTAAAATTTTCAGACTCATTGAAGTTCATTTAGTCCCCCTAATGGGGTGATTAAATGAACTGCCCTGAGAAAATAGAAAAATGTACAGAAACATTTTTCAGATTTTCTCAAATCTTAATTAGGGCATAACTTTCAGTAGAATTCTTCAAATGACATGAAACCAATTCCATTAGGACCCTCTTAAATTCTAGTTTCCAGAAAGTAATGGTTGGAGCCATGAAAACCCCTGGAATTACTTAGAGGCTCAAATGTTGACCAAATGGGCTTTTCTTTGTACAAGGTTCAAATGAACCTTGCTTCAAATGAAACTTGGTCAAGACTCTGGTTAGGATCCTACCAAGCAACCATAAAAATTTCAGAACCAAAGGGGAGGGCTAGCTAGATTTATTAGTAATTATGTATTCAAGTTTACACATTGCATTTAAATTGACATGTAGTATTTCATTAAACGTGTAGTCGCTGAAGGCGAAGAGACTCCGGAAGTGCTCGACTTCCTCCTTCCGGACGAAGACCTAACCCCTGACCAGCAGCAACAAGGCAAGCCCCGGTTTGCATTAAGCCTTTTATAAAGTTTTACTTTGTTTACATACGTAGTGTGAAGTGTGTATGTGCATTAGGTGTAGGATGGATGAATACCCAACTGCATAACCAGAATTTTTCCCCAATAGTGAGGGTAGTGTCTAGGGCCTCGAATAGACAGGCTATGCTTAAAGATTCATAGGGCTTCGGTACAAGTTGAGTAGTTGGAATTTACTCGCGAGTTAGGCTTGGGACACACGGGATTGGTTCGAGTGATGTGAGATCACCTTAGTAATAAAAATGAGACTTGGCAGGGGCTAGGGCGCAGCAAGAGGGAGTCTTGTGTGCGCAGCCCTGTCCGTGTCGATTGAGGACCGATCCGTGTGTGGCCCACGCTGATCAAGTTTGAACTACCGAAGGCATATTGGATATATGGACCCCGATAAACCGATGTAACCTAAACCTCCGGGCGTCGAGGCATAGCACACCGATTTATAGGTGTAGGTTGAGGGCAGCAAGGTGGAAATCTGCTAACGGGCATAGAGAGATGCTCCGTGTAGGGAACCTCCTGCCCGTTTCGGTGCGACCGGTTCGACGTGTGGGCTGTTGGGTGAAAGGTTGTCCCGTACGACACCGAGTGAGCGTGCTGTGCAGCTCCACGGGTGGGCGTACGTGACGTGCTCTTTGGGTTTCCCTGCAGGTGTATATCGAGTCGATTCGCTGTCCCTCGCGGTGAAGAGTACCACTTGGTCATTGAGTCGTGACGTAGGCTAATGTATGAAATGTGATGATTCAACATTGCTGTTATGATTTAATTGTATTGCTACATGTGTGCCACCAAATATAGCTTACTAAATTTCAGATTCCCGAACTGTTAACTTGTTGCTAAAAGATGGATAAGGATGAACTTGTAGGCGCGTCCATTTGCTTCAACGTTACTATAAATGTTCATTGTACACCTCATAGAGTTTCCTGCCTAGGTGAGTCGGTTAAGTCTTGTTGAGCCCTCGTGCTCACGGTTGCTGCTTAAGTGTTTTTCAGGTGAGGAGTCACCCATGGACTCGGAGTACGAGTCCACCGGCGAGGGTTACCCTCCGTCGGGGACCACGGCTGAGTGGGAGCCGTACACGCCGCGCTGAGCTGGGGAGTGCAGCCAGTGTTGGCTGCCCTAGGGCTGGGCAGCCGACTTTTGCTAGATAGACGGGCGTGAGTTGTATAGTGTAGACTTCCGTTGTGTAACATAAATAGTAGTTTGTAACTGAGTAGTGTACTACTTTGTACAATTCAGTTGTTTTCTCATGTAATATATTGTGTTCTTATGACGTGTGCTGTCGGGTGTCGCATCGTGCGGCCCCATCCTCTGCAATCCTAGATGAGCGGATTCCGGTCCGCCACAGCAGCGGCCAATCCGAGGGTTGCTGCAGTAAATATCCCAAGGCAACCCCTCGAGCACGTCGCCACGACCCGCCAGTCGAGAGCAGACACGCATCCAGTACACCGACGACGTGTTGCCGCTTCAGCAGTCGAGTACGACCACTACGCCAAGGACGTGCAACCTTTTCGTCTCCCAGGTACAACCGCACACCCACTACGCTGGAATCTCGCCACCTCTTCGGCTTCCAAAGTGCAGGCTCAAAAACCACCACGCGGGAAAGATGGATGCCCCACATGCGGGCTCGTTGCCTCCCTCGATATGGGCCCGGGGGCCACTGTCAGTACCCTGCAGACCGGGTACCCCCGCGTGGAGGAAAAAAACAGCCCAAGCCACGCCTCCCCGTTGACACTGGCACCAACGTAGCCGCGTGCCCTTGGCCCAGAGGTCAGCCCCGGGGCTGCCACGTGCGCTTGGGCTATGAAGCCCACACGTGCCCCTGGTTCCGGTCCAAGCCTCCCTGTTGAGGTGAGGTCCACAGCTGCCACGTCTCAGTGGGCTATGAACCTCCTCCCTGCTGAGGAGGACTCCGGAGCTGACACGTGCCCTTGGCTCCGGCACGAGCCTCCCTGCTGAGGTGAGGACCGGAGCTGCCACGTGTCGATGGGCTTTGAACCTCCTCCATGATTAGGAGGGCTCCGGAGCTGACAGGTGCCCTTGGCTCCGGCCCGAGCCTCCCCGCTGAAGCAAGGTCCGGAGCTTCCATGTGTCGATGGGCTCCAAACCTCCTCCCTGCTGAGGAGGGCTCCGATCCGACACGTGCCCTTGGCTCCGGCCCGAGCCTCCCCTCTGAAGCAAGGTCCGAAGCTGCCATGTGTCGGTGGCCTCCGATCCTCCTCCATGCTGAGGAGGGCTCCGAAGCCGACACGTGCCCTTGGCCCCGGACCAAGTCTCCCCGCTGAGGCAAGGTCCGAAGCTGCCACGTGTATCTCGGCTCCGAATCCACCAAGGAGAGCTTCGGAGCCGCCACGTGCCCCACGATCCATCATGGGCCGTGGGTCGACGAAGTCAAGGAGGGAGTGTGTTGTCGGGCCATGCATTCAAGGCTCGCGCCTTCCCCAGAATCATGGCGCACGGTGCACACCTCTATCCTCCACCCATTCATCATTACAGTGACAAGAAAGGGCGGCGAGGAGTGATAGCGGTACAGTGCCGCCCAGCAAACGAGAAGACGCGGCGACAAGATGGTGTCTTCATCGTCACCTGCCACACGGACAGGGGCACTCAGCGCGCCACGCGGCAAGACTTAACTCTTCACCGACTACTCTACTTAGGGTAGTGAAAACCCTAGATCACGTATAGGGTTCATACAGCTTCGGGGCCACCTATCGGGCCCCAAGCCTCACTGTAACCACCCCGGCCTTGGGCTATAAAAGGACCGGGGTGTCCATCCGACAAAGGGTTCACAACGCAACGACTCCCACACTCATACGCGTAAGCAATACAGCAAACACTCCCGTGGATGTAGGGTATTACGCTCCGGCGGCCCGAACCACGTAAATTTTGATGTTCACTCGCTCTCTTTGGTCGGATTGTGTTAGGGACACCAGGCCCCTCCAAACAAAGAACCTCTGCGGGCTGCTCCTGTAGCAGGTCGGGAGGAGTGTCGCAACTCAAACTCTGACATTTTGCGCGCCAGGTAGGGGGAGGACTTTTCGCGCTCTCTAGGCGACCATGGTGAACGTCACCACTCTCGGTGAGACTTCTCGCCCTACTCGTCCTCGTCTCCAGACGAGATACGACGAGGCCACCCCTTGCTCAAGGGCGGGCGGGACTGGCCGAGCCGACAATCAAACAGTCGGACACTCTGTGTAGTGTACAGGGGTTCTTCCGACGTCTCGTGCCCCACGATACGTCATAGGCCGTGGGTCGACGAAATCAAGGAATACGTGCATTGTCAGGCCATGCAGTCAAGGCTCGCGCCTTCCCCGGAAGCATGGAACATGTCACACTCCTCCGTCCTCCGTCCGTTCGCCATTACAGTGACAAGACAGGGCGACGAGGAGTGACAGCGGTACAGTGCCGCCCAACGGCATAGAGCCGCCCAACAGAGCGAGAAGACGCGGCAACAATACGGCGTCTTCATCATCACCTGCCACGCGGACAGGGGCGCTCAACGTGCCAGACGGCAAGACTTAACTCCCCACCGACTACTCTACTCAGGGTAGTGAAAACCCTAGATCATGTATAGGGTTGATACAGCTTCGAAGCCAACTGTCAGGCCCCAAGCCTCACTGTAACCACCGCGGCCTTGGGCTATAAAAGGACGAGGGTGTCCATCCGACAAAGGGTTCGCAACTCAGCGAATCCCACACTCATACGTACAAGCAATATAGCAAACACTCCCGTGGACGTAGGGTATTACGCTCCGGCGGTCCGAACCAGGTAAATCTTGGTGTTTCACCTGCTCTCTCGAGCCGGATCGTGCTAGGGACGCCAAACCCCTCTAAACAAAGAACCTCCGTGGGCTGCTCCTGTAGCAGGTCAGGGGGAGTGGTGCAGCTCACACTCCGACACAACCAAACAAATGATATTATCTCTGAAAATTATGAAACGGATCCCTCAGCTTGCTTCAGCATCTGTGACGGATGCTGAAGATGACAACTAAACACACGCCCCATAGAACACATATAGACTAGTTTGTAACTAGGTATATCGCAGACAATTCAGAATCAAGTGACGGATGATAGAGCTTGCGACCACAGAACTTGTCTATTACAAATCCAGCCTAATCATTATATACGCTGAGCTTTTTCTGAATGAGTTATACTCACTATAACAACAGGCCCTAAATATTTAACAAAATCAATATCAATACATAATCTTGCGTAGCCCTATTTGGGGTAGCTAGAGCTTTTCCAAAAGCTGCTTTTATAAAAGCTGGCTAACTGGTCTGAAAAGCTGCTGTCTAATAGGTTAAGCCGCTTTGAAAGGAAAACCTCTCATCTTGTCCCGAAAAAGTATTCCCATAATTCCTTTATCTATGTTTATTCTGGTCCTCTAGTCCCTCGGGACACTATCTGGGTCGAGCACCTGTGCACTACTGTCAAGAGGTATTTCCATGCCTAAAAAACTCTGCTCTTCCTAACGGTTCTTCAGCAGCCATCTTTCAAATTCAAAGAATGATGTACTTTTCATGCTGGCAGTTGCAACTGCAGAATTTGAAAGTATCACCTGATAACCCCGACAGCTCGCTCCTGTCCAACGCCAGGGATTTGAGGCGTAAAACAGACCGGCCACATCATGGAAAATATCTGTTCAAATTTGGGGGGGGGGGGGGGGGGGAGGGGGGGAGGCACACCACCCTGCTTCTCTCAGATGCCTCAATTTTCAGGCATCTGAGTGACAACAAAATCAGTGGAGGTATTGTAATGCATAATTGCTTAGTACAGCTTCAACAGAGATGTAACATAACACTTTTTACCCAATCTACTGCCCATCACCAAATCAAAGAGGAAAGCAACAAGCAATGAGCAAGGGTCGCCCCCATTCCAACAATGGAGGGTCAACAATTATTTCCAACAAAGCAGGGCCACATACAGCTTACTCCCAGGACTCTACAACACATACAGCACCAACATTGTAATTGTCCCATCTACTTCATCTAAAGATGTCACCAGACGCTCGGTGCAAGTAGCTCCTACTTACTCAGGGTCGGGCCCATTTTGGATCTTTTGTACGCAGTATTTCCCTGCATTTTTATAAGAGGTTACTTTATCTAAAGATACCCCTCATATTAGGCAGTTCCCAACATAAGTGTAGTTCATGGGTCATCATCATATGGAACACTGGTGCTCAACTGTGGTGGGACAACCAGGATTGGCTTTCCACGCTTCTTGAAATCAAGGAATGCAGGGAAAATAGCACATGACAAATGCATGTTGCCTGTTAGGTCCACTCGCTCCAAATTACCTAAAACAAGAAAATACATTAATTATCAATCTCTCTATTTTCTATTTACTAACAGCTTACTTCTATATATTACGAATCAATGGAAGAATTGGTTAAGTCCTTTGTTTCCTTACCTGTCCTTTGTTTCAAGGTGTCACAAATGATTTCCAATGATTCGGGTGGTAAAAGGTTAGCTGCTGCATTGACTGAGACAAGGTTTCGTGCTTGCAATATTAATCTAGAAATGAAATATGCTGCTTTGATCCCACCACGGTTCTTGCTGCAGAGAGAGAAGAAGCAGGTGACAAACAATCTAATATCCACAACATTATTATTGCACGACTGATCTTGTTTCTACCTGATGTTGATGTGGGTAAGAGAAACATCCATTGGCAATGCTTCCCTGAGTGTTTGGAAACCTAATGTTCCCAGACCAATATCTTCAATACTTATATCCCTTACACATGAACCCAAGAACTTGGCCAATGCACCTGCCACAGAACTGATGTGCATTTTAACAAAATATGAAAAATGACACAAGAAAAAAAAAGAGAGGGATATTACTCACCTCCCAAGTGGATTATCTGCTATTGATAGCATATCAAGTGGTTGCTTGGCAAATGTTAGGCACTCAAGAAGTTTACTCACACCAAATGTGGTCAAGTCACAGTTCTCCAACCTTAATCTCAGAAGTGGGTTTTCCTTTTTGACAGCTGTTGAAATGAAAGGAATAAGCGATCTGCAATTTTAAATGAAACAATTGAGTGACTCAGTAAACAAGAAAGAGTTTACAACATCAAAATACCAGAAAACAACTGTTCAGTAATAATTTGATGCATATCTAGAGGAAACTGAAGACAAGCAACATAATTCTATATCTTTATTGAAGAATACAGATATGTTTTTTTATTATATCAGTCAGTACCTGATACCGTCATCCATGATTGGATTGCTGCTTAAATCCAACTCTCTCAAGTTAGGTATTTTTACTAGAATTTTGCAAAGATCTTCAACATCGCCCTTTCGCAAATTATTTCCCCTGGAATGATAAGAACACAACTAGGCATCATACAACAACAACCAAGCCTTTATCCCAAGCCTGTTGGGGTCGGCTAGACATGAAACCCAATATCAATGAAGTAAAACAGAGGAAGAGATATGAGAACAAGGGGAAAAAAGGAAAAAAAGAAAAAAAAGGAAAAAAGAAAAGGAAAAAGAGAAAAGAAATAAGAAAAAAGGAAAAGAAAAAGAGAAAAGAAAAAAAAGAAAAAAACAAGACTACGATTCTGGCACATGAATTGCTACTTTCCATGCGGTCCTATCATGAGCTAAGTCTCTGGATACATTCCAATCTCTCAAATCTCGTTTTACCGCCTCCTCCCAGGTCAACCTTGGTCGTCCTCTACCCCTCCTAATATTTTCTCTACCTCTTAAAATCCCACTGTTAACCGGTGCTTCTGGAGGTCTCCGTTGGATATGTCCAAACCACCTAAGCCGATGTTGGACTAACTTCTCTTCAATCGGCGCCACCCCTACCTTATCACGAATCGCCTCATTCCTTATTCGGTCTCTTCTCGTGTGCCCACACATCCACCGTAGCATGCGCATCTCTGCGACACTCATTTGTTGGACATGTTGCCGTTTAGTTGGCCAACATTCCGCCCCATAGAGCATCGCGGGTCTGATCACCGTCCTATAGAACTTCCCTTTTAGCTTTTGTGGGACTTTCCTATCACATAGGATTCCAGAGGCTTGTCGCCATTTCATCCACCCTACCTTGATCCTGTGGCAAACATCCTCATCAATATCGCCATTGCTTTGTAACATTGATCCTAAGTATCGGAAAGAGTCCCTTCTAGGTACTATTTGTCCTTGTAGACTAACATTTCCCTCTTCACGACCAACACCACTAAAGTTGCACCTCATATACTCGGTTTTGGTCCTACTAAGTCTAAACCCCTTGGACTCTAAGGTTTGTCTCCATAACTCTAATTTCTTATCAACACCATCTCTAGTTTCATCTACCAGCACTACATCATCAGCAAAGAGCATGCACCAAGGGATATCCCCTTGTATATCCTTCGACACCTCATCCATGACCAAGGAAAAGATGTATGGGCTCAAAGTTGATCCTTGATGTAATCCTACCGTGATAGGAAATGCATCAGTCTCACTATCACTTACGCGCACACTTGTCCTAACATTATTGTACATATCCTTGATAAGGGTAATGTACTTTGTTGGCACTTTATGTTTCTCTAGTGCCCACCACATGATTGACCTTGGTATCTTGTCGTACGCCTTCTCCAAGTCGATGAACACCATATGCAAGTCCTTCTTCTGCTCCCTATATCTCTCCATAAGCTGACGAAGCAAGAAAATCGCCTCCATTGTAGACCTCCCAGGCATAAAACCAAACTGGTTTTTAGTGACATTGGTCACTTTCCTCAGGCGGTGTTCAATCACTCTCTCCCAAAGCTTCATAGTATGACTCATAAGCTTAATACCTCGATAATTAGTACAACTTTGAATATCTCCTTTATTTTTGAAGATAGGTACTAATATACTTTTCCTCCATTCTTCAGGCATCTTGTTTGACCGAAAAATGTGGTTGAATAGCTTTGTGAGCCATACTATTGCGACGTCCCCAAGACATCTCCACACCTCAATAGGGACATCGTCAGGGCCGAGGGCCTTTCCTCCTTTCATCCTTTTTAAGGCCTCCTTAACCTCAAACTCTTGTATCCTCCGCACGAACCGCCTGTTGGAGTCATCAAAGGAGTCATCCAACTCAACCATAGTGCTCTCATTCCCATCATTGAATAGCCCATTAAAGTAATCACGCCATCTATTCTTAATCTCTTCATCCTTCACTAGAATGCGGTCAGTCTCATCTTTGATGCATTTAACTTGATTGAGATCCCTCATCTTTCTCTCGCGGATTTTTGCTACCTTGTATATGTCTTTTTCACCTTCTTTTGTCCCTAGTCTCTCATATAACTTATCATAGGTTTGTCCTCTTGCCTTACTTACAACCCGCCTTGCATTCTTCTTAGCCTCTTTGTACTTAAGCATGTTGCTTGCGTTTCTATCATTATGCCAACTCTTATAACACTCCTTCTCCTTAATGGCCTTTTGTACATCCTCATTCCACCACCAAGTGTCTTTATCTATAAGTTTCTTTCCCTTTGTCACACCGAACACCTCACTAGCTACCTTCCTAATGCAAGTTGCCATCTTCATCCACATACTATCTGCATCTCCATTTTCTGCCCAGGGTCCTTCTGTGATCACCCTATTTTTAAAGGATTCTTGTGATTCTCCCTTCAACTTCCACCACTTTGTTCTTGTGATTTTGACACCTTTGTCCCGCAAAGAACATGTATGGAAGCGAAATTCAGCTACCACAAGCTTATGTTGTGTCACAACACACTCCCCCGGGATCACCTTACAATCTAGACACTCCCGTCTATCCTTTCTCCTAGTGAGGACAAAGTCAATCTGGCTAGAGTGTTGGGCACTACTAAAGGTCACTAGGTGAGATTGCCTCTTTCTAAAGAGGGTGTTAGCTATCAACAGATCATAGGCTACGGCAAAGTCTAGGATGTCCTTACCCTCTTGATTTCTATCGCCGCATCCAAAACCTCCATGTACTCCTTCAAATCCTAGGTTAGTTGCACCCACATGACCATTGAGATCTCCCCCTATGAGGAGTTTCTCGGTTATCGGTACACTACTAACCATATCCTCCAAATCCTCCTAAAATTGCCTCTTAGCACTCATGTTGAGCCCAACTTGTGGGGCATAAGCACTAATGACGTTCAAGACAATGTCCCCAATTACTATCTTGATTAAGATGATCCTATCCCCTCGTCTTCGAACATCCACTACTCCATCCTTAAGACTCTTATCTATTAGAACACCTACGTCATTCCTAGTCCCAGCCGAACCAGAATACCAAAGCTTGAAACCGGTATTCTCGACTTCTCTCGCCTTTTGACCCGCCCATCTAGTCTCTTGTACACAAAGGATATTTACTCGTCTCCTAATGGCAACATCTACTAACTCACGTAGCTTCCCCGTCAAGGATCCTACATTCCAACTACCCACCCGAAATCTATGTTCCTCGGCTAGCTTCCTTACGCTTTGCACCCGTCGAGTAAGATGCAAAGACCCTTGCTCACTTATCACTACATCCGGGCGATGATGTAGCGCGCCACTAAGGTGATGGCGATCCGGCCCTTGCTCATTTAACACCATATCCGGGTTCCGATATGGCGCGCCACTAAGGCGGTGGCGACCCGGCCCTTGCCCACTTAACACCATACCCGGGTTCCGATATGGCGCGTCGCTAAGAGGGTTACGCCCCAACGAATTTCTATTGGGTTTCATTTCCATGAGAGTGGCTAAGTGTAGTTGTTGGCTCGCCAAGCCTATCACAACCCCCTCCTCCTTTACCCGGGCTTGGGACCGGCTATGTCATTACAACATAGGCGGAGTTACAACTAGGCATCATAAACTGAGAAAATAACTCGTTACAGAAGTCCTAGGAATGAACTAGGATATGGTAAGGAGACTAATACCTCAGGCTAAGAACGGACAGGGAGTTCAAAGAAATATCCGATTCTAATGTTAATGAGGAAGTTGTTGATCCTATGTCCATTGTTGAGAGCCAGCCTGAAATCTACAAGAGGCAATCAATTTAATGGGCCAAACAAAGGTATAGTGATAAAAAGTTAGGGTGTTCCAGTGAACCCACATTGTTTTCTGACATCTCAAGAGTTTGTAAACCGCATGAAGACTCCACGAGAGTATGAAAAATCATTTTAACAAATGTTGGCTGCATTTTAGTATCGTTGAATGACAGCAAGCGCAGTGACCTGATCAATTGAAAGGATTTTTAACATTAGTCAAATGTTTGAAATTGAATGCATCAGATATAAGAAATGCATAAAGGTATAATGTCAAATGACTACTAGCTGAGAAGGGCATAAGTGACCAAGGCTCCATGAGAAATTGAACGGGAGAAGTGTTGCCACAAAAGTACAAAAAACATGAAGAAACAAAATACATGATTCATTCTCGTTCCTTCCCAATAGCTATTTAAAACAAAAGTCAATTAAAAAAAGGGCATACAACTTACTTTCCAGATGAAAGAAGATTTAACAGACCAGCAGACAGGGCCCCAGGTTTAGATTCAATACGTGATGATTTAATACTGAAGTGTTGGATTCTATGGTTTCGAGACCCCTTTTGGCACAGGCTCTTGCAAATTTTGTCCATGACTGCAGGATAAAGGTGGCAGTGGATAAATTCAAGAGACATCAATGTTTCTGCATGGTAACTCAGAAGAAGACATACACCGTGAACCTGTCAGTGAGAATTGAGAAGAAAAATTAAACTGGCCAGAGGGTGGAGTAAGTGACTTCTTATCAGGTATCAAGTGACTGAAAATAACAATGACTAACAAGCATAAGTGCATGACTAACAATTTCAGCAGCTTAATACAGTTTGTCGTACATTCCTTATATGGAATTCTTAGTCACATTGCGTTAATATTATAATAAATAGATATACGAGTAATTTTTTATGGTTAAACTGTTAAAGCGAACTAATTTACATCACATGCAAAAAATATATTGGTCCACCATTCTTTATGCTTTGACCTGATTTCAGATAGTGATCATCACGCTTTACATTATTATTTTTTTGAAACGGATGATTTTTCCACCCAAGCTCCCGCCAGGGATGAAATCCCTGACACAAGCAGCATGTTCTACATGCGGCGACCAGGGCATCTTCACTGGCCCCCTCACGCTTTACATCGTTGTTCCTAGAGTTACAGTACGCAAAGCCCAATGTAACATTTCAGATGTAATATTACCTCAGTCTCTGATATAACTCTAATAAACATCAGTTTTTCCACCTTGCAATGTTGAAACGAGTTCTGAAAGACAAGATTTCCAGAAGTCAAGGTAGAATTGAACAAATATGAGAAGAAAGAGTTTAAATGGATGCATACACAACAGATGAGTGAAACAAGAACACAACAAGACACAATAATAGAAAAGAGAATGGACTAAAATTTATAATTTACTATACTAATGAATCAGCAGTTCGGCACTTACAAAAGTTTCTGCAGAGCAGAGGACACTCTGAAGTCTCAAGGTCCTGTAAATAAGGGATAATGTTGACATTAAGAACTACATGAGACTACAAAATGATAAACAAGCAGGTTCAACATGGAACCATTCTTCTATCGACATTGTGGGAGAGTTAATATGACATAAACAAATCATTATAGACATCAAGGCCTTAATCATGTGTATTTTAATTGAATTTTCATAATTGGCAAGTGCACTGTGAAAAGAAACAAATGTCAAGTTATAAAGATAAGAAATGCATATGAACAGTAACTGTTATGTGCTGTCACCTTGCATAGCAACCAAATCTTCTGCATTGATATGATAATCTTGAGTAATGTAGAGGTATGTCCTCGCTGTTGTAAATGAAATCCATGATTTTATCTGCTCAATCATGGCCAAAAACAGAAAGATCATAAAGGGCATACCCAGTGCTGAAAGCTCCCACACGTTGTGGGGTCTGGGGAAGGGAATTTCTAGGCAGCCTTCCCCTTGCTTATTTTGCAAGGAGGCTGATTCGAACCCAGGACCTCCAGGACACAAGTGGAGAGACTCTACCACTGCGCCAGGCCTGCCCTTCCAAAAACAGAAAGATCATCTCAACAATAAATGAATATCAAATAATCCATGTCAGTTATAAAAAAAGTTTGTACCCAGTGTCGAAGCTCCCACACTTCCATGTTAAAAAAGGGCGTACCCAATGCCGAAGGCTCTCACACATTGTGGGGTCTAGGGAAGGGTTGTTTCTAGACAGCCTTACCCCTACTTTTGCAGAGAGGCTGGTTCGAAACTACTTCGAACTCAAGACCTCAGGACACAAGTGGAGACACACTACAACCGCGCCAGGTCCACCCTTCACATCCATGTTAGTTATGCTAAAATTTAAATTAACCAAAAAAACAGGGAATCCCTTTTAAAGGATGTGGGCAGTACATTGTCACATAAAGAAAATTTTAAAAAGACAACATGCCAGTCCTGCCAAAACTAAATTGCATAGCAACCAACATCAACAGTGGCCCCAAGATCATTACTGAAAGCAATCACAAGAAATGAATAACAATATTGTAGACATTTCAGGAAGGAGTTCTTGAAGCTCACCTGGTATACTAAGCTCACTAATATTCCCACAAAAAGAAGGAAGCATGGCGCTCTCTGCGGCTTCATCAAGGCACCTGCAGAAGGGAATAAACGGGTATTTGTGAAGAACCCATTTATAAATAAAATATTTCAGCTCCCAAACAATATTATGTAAATTCAGGTAACATAAATCCTTGATTACGAACTCTTGCAAATGCTTTTCCCAATATTGTTGCTGCCAATCCAGGGTAGCCAAGGTATTGTGCCCCACATTACATTCTACGGGCCATCGAAGTTTGAACAATGCTTGCCAAGCGGTGTTGAAATCTTCGCACCTAAGAGTATCAACATAAACTAACTATTTAATTTCAACTACTTAAATGGCAGAAACACCAGACATTCTTATCTCTACTCAATTGAAATTGAAACCACTGGTTCAATTGAACACATGATATTGACATATTGTAACCTTGAACGCTTCATCCCATGTTTGTTGCAGTCCAGACCTTGAAGTCCAGCATGGTGATCAGCAGGAGGGAAGCACCTGGCAAAGGCAATCACAAACGTGAAGTTGTCAGCCAAAAAGCAAAATTTCGAAGTGCGGACGCACAATATATGGATACAGAACAGGGACATGAACCAGCGTTGCTGTGTGTACTAATCAGATTGGAAGACAAGGTGAGCCAAGAAGCAGGATACCGGGCCTGGGCGGTGTGATGGAGTGATTCGAGCGCGACGGGCAGGAGGCGGGACGCCAGTCGGTGGAGAAGCTCCCACGGCAGTGCCTCCGCCACCTGTTCCGGACTCAGGTGCTCCTCCTCCTCCCCTCCACAATCTTCGGCCAATCCATCAAGGCCATCGCTGCGGCGCCCGCCTAGCCATCCTGTTCGGCCTGCGCTATCGCTGGCAAGACTGGCAGCGACCGCGTCCAGGCACAGTGAGAGCAAGCTAGGTGGCGGAGCCGCCAATGTTACAAACTCTACCATCCTTATCCACTGCGCCCTGCGCCTTCTAGCGAGCCTTCCCTATGCCCGCCGCCGCAGCGGTTAGAACTGGACACGGGGGCGGCAGAGGGCGAGAAGGGGACGGCGACTCGGCGAGACGGCAAGGGCTGTGCTGGCTGTGGTATGGACTGCTTCAGTAATCGGGCTCAAAGTAGGAAAAAAGGCTGTTCGCAAGTTGTTTTTTTATTAATACACATTTTATTAAATTAATAAAAATAAACGGTTGTTTCCAAAAATCGCAAAATGATGATTCTGTGGCCAGTTCATGCGATAGCCTGATGTCATATCGTCTGATTAATAGCGGTGTGATGAATGACTGCACGGCTGCGCTCGTGTGACGTCAGTATTTTGGCGCCTAGGCATCCAGTCGCTGGAGAGGGACGCCAGGGCGGCTCCCCTCGCCTGGCGGGGTGCTACTGACTGGACGCTGCCGCCACCATCGTTGCTGCCGCAGCCTCCCACCCCCTAGCACCGCCGCCGCTCGGTCACCGCCGGTGGAGAAGAGAGGGAGTTGAGGGAGAAAATGTTAGGGTTAGCTTTTTATATACACCATCTGAAATGTGGACCGTCGGATCTCATACGACGGTCCATATTAATCGGGCCAAATCGGCCTGTGAGGCCCGCCAGCCCACCGCCGCCCCGCCTGGCCACGTCCCCTCCTAGCCCCGCCTTCCTCGTCCTCCCCTCACCCCCAGCTGCCGCCTCCTCTTCCTCTTCCCCTCGCCCCGCTCCGTCGGCGCCACCCGTCGCCTGGCCGAGCGCCCAGGCGTCCACACGGTGATTCACAAGCCTAGGTGGCATATGCAGGATGCGGGCTCGGTCACCCTTTCTTTGGGTGACAACACATGGCGTTTGAGCTCCACCATCCCACCATTGGATTCGCACTCAACATGGGACCAATCGCCCTTCAGTCGAGCGATAGGACTTGACGTGTAGGCCCTGCCACCCAATATTGGGGTGACCGATGGTCACGGGTGTTGGTGAACAAATCGTTGGAATCGTCTGTTTTGTGATGAATCTTAGTGTTAGTCACCGAAACTTAGATGAACGTGAAGTTTCTGTGGTAGTAACTTGATAAGTCTCACTTTCATGGAGAGAATCCAGATGCTTTTCTCGCCAAAGCACCAAAGAGCTATGAACTATGCCTATAACTATGAAGAACAAAAGAACAAGTAGAGAACGAAAGTTTTAATTGGAATCCAGCTTGTTATTCTCGGCAGAGGCCTACCTTTTATATATCGTTGGTACAAATCTCGACGACTCAGTCCATTCTAAGTTCAAACTAGGACTATCTAATCTTTGTCTTATCTCTAAGGCACGTATACATGAGAGTATCGTGCACACACTTGCTAGAACGTTGACACGACAAAAACATAAAAATTCACATGGTTTGAATCCACCCGAGAACTACTCACATGCAATGTCAACTTTGTCTTTACATGGAATTTCCCTCTCTTTACCTCATAGCCTGATGTCTGTTGTGCCAAGTTGTTTGTCTTCCAGTTTTCCTCCCTAGGAATATGTTTGGTACAAAAAATATCTAAGGTCTTAATGATATCTAGGCATCGTTCTCGGTAATCATTCAAGGTTCCATCGTAGCATTGGCTTTCACCACTAACTTGCTGAATGATGAGCTCGGAATCACCGAAAGCTTCGATATACTTGATTCCCATATCAACCAGATGCTCTAAACCATTTAGTAGTGCTTCGTATTCGGCTTGATTGTTGGTGCACGTGAAGCTTAGCCAAATAGAGATCTTGTATGTCGTGTGATGGTGAAACCGACACGTATCCGATCCTTTGACCTTTGTCACAAATCGATCCATCGAAAAATAGCTTCCAAAGACATACCTCAACCAAGCATTCCTCCTCAAGTTGCACATCACGTTCCACGATGAAGTTAGCTACGACTTGACCTTTCATTCTTCGGAGGTTCAAACACCAAGTCGTATTCCACTAAAGAGTACGCTCATTTACCTATCCTACCACTTAGAATCGGTTGTTGCAATAAATGTTTGATAATGTCATGTTGACATGTCACAAAGCAAGTACTAGGGAGAATGTAGTGCCGAAACTTAGAACAAACGTAGCATAGAGATAAGCATAGTTTCTCAACGAAAGCATACCTGATCTCACCATCTAAGAGTCTTCTATTCAAGTAGGCTACGGAGTACTCCTTACCTTGGCTTTCTTGAGTTAAAACAACTCCAATAACTTGGTCTTGAGCAGCTATATAGAGTCTAAAAGGCTGACTCATCTTCGGTGTTCGCAATACTGGTGGCCTGGTAAAGTATTCTTTGAATCTTTCAAAAGCCTCCTTCTGCTCTCCCCCTGAGTGAACTCCTGCTCGTGCTTGAGCTTCAAGAGAGGCATGAAGATCCCAATCTTGCCGGCCAAGTTTGCAATGAACCTCCTTAGGTAGTTTCAATGTTTAAAAAGCGGTGAAAAAAGCGAGCGGATGAGCTCCACCTAGCGCCTAAGCGTTTCTAGGAGTTTCGCAAAAAGCAGAATAAACTCTATATATATTTCATTAGCTACTATAATTTTCTAGAAGGAGAGTCTTAGATCAATGGTAAAGTTGTTGCTTTGTGACCATGAGGTCACGAGTTTGAGTCCTGGAAACAGCATCTTGCAGAAATGTAGGAAAAAATACGTACAAAAAATTAGAGTGGGTTGGACCCTTTTCTGGACCCTATGCAAGCAGGAGCAACGTGCATCGGGCTACTGTAAATTTTTATATTTGACACTGATGAATACTTGAATTAGTGATATAAGAAGGCAAAAGCGGCAAAAACACACATTTGAATGCTTAAGCGTTCAACCGTTTAATAGCGGTCTCTTTCATGAAAGCGAAGCGGTGGCGCACAGCTCAGCGCCTAGACGCGCTTTTTTAAGAAGAAGGTAGTTTACCTTCCCAAGTAAGCTCTAGAAATCTTTCTTGCATGTCGGCTCTTCTATTCTCGTAATAGCTTCTACCTTTTTAGGATCAATCTTTATACTATGATCGTGCACGATGAAACCCAAGAAACTCCAGCCGACACGCCAAGCGCGCACTTGAGAGAGTTCATTTTGAGACCATATTTTCTCATACTCTCAAAGACTATCTTCAAGTCAATCATATGTCCTTGGAATTCGGTTGACTTTACCACAAGATCGTTGATGTATACTTCAAGGATATCTCCCAACAGATCGTGGAAGATCAGATTCATAGCCCTCTGGTACGTTGCACCGGCATTTTTCAACCCGAAAGTCATCACGATCCATTCAAAGAGTCCCACGAAACCAGGGCAACATAAAGTTGTCTTCGATGTGTCTTAGCCATAAAGATTTGTTTGTATCACGCATTACCGTCTAAGAGCTGATCATCTTGTACCCTTAGGCATTGTTGATCAACACGCTGGCAATGGGCATGGAGTACTCATCCTTGGGTATAGCCCAGTTGAGATCTCGGAAGTCTATGCAAATTCTTAGTTTTCCTGTGTTTTTCTTCTCTACCGGGACTATGTTTGAGATCCACTCGGCATACCTACATGGCCGAATGAAATTAGTTTTGAGTAGACGATTTACCTCTTCATTGATCTTGTCATGTATGGCTGAGTTAAATCGTCTAAAGGGTTGCTTGTGAGGTCTAAAACTTAGCTTGATCGGCAACTTGTGTTCCACAAGGTCTCGGCTGAGCCTTAGCATCTCGGTGTACTCCCATGAATAGTAATCCATGTATTCTTTAAGGAGTCTATTCATTTCTTCCTTCTGAGCACATCCAAGATTCGTGTTGATGAAAGTTGGCCAATGTGCCGATCCATCCCCGAGGTTCACTTCTTCTAACTCGTTCATAGAAGAAAATCCTTGCCCAAGTTTTCCCAACTCATCAAAGTCTTCAACTAGTTCAACTAGTTCATCCAAGTTAAATGGCCCTATTTAACTAACATCTTCAAGTTACATTGCTAAGGCGAGTGATATCATTCGGCTTCACACACATTGGTACAAACCCATCCCTTTTGACACTTACAAAGTCGCAATCGGTGAGATCTCTACCCGTGAGATATCTAATCATGTTGGGGTTGGACGACTCGGCCATCACCACACAAGCCGAGTTATCAACTTCAACCAACTCTACTTCATCGCTAACCCATTGAACGAGGCACTGATGAAGTGTGGATGGCACACACCCGTTGGCGTGTATCTTGTCTCGCCCAAGGAGTAGATTGTATCTGCTTCATACGTTGATGACGAAGAAAGTCGTTGGTATCGTCTTGCTTCCTACAGTGAGTTCCACAGACAATACCCCGTTAGCCTCTGTTGGGTCTCCGGCAAACCCACTTAGCGTCGTGTTGGTCTTGATGAGATCATGTTCCCGATAACCAAGTCTCTCAAACATGGCCACAGGCATGATGTTTACTCCAGCTCCTCTGTCGACCAACATACATCCGATTGGTGTTCAATCAACATGACCACGGATTTAGAGGGGCTTCATATGCTGGTCGAGCTGTTCCGGCTTCTCAAAGACCACATTCTTGGCTCCTAGATCAAATTCAGCCACTTCAACCTCCAGGATGCAAAACTCAGCCGGTAGATGGAACACCATGTTCACTCCAACCTGATTTCCATCCTTTCCTGCATTGTCTTCTTCTGCTTCATCGTTTCCAGCTTCCTCCCCGGCAACCTCTTCTCTTTACATGTCTTCTCGGTGGTCATTGGTCTTGTCTGGTTGAACCAACGATCCCTTTGCTCCTCCTTCCTTTTCTCAGCAAGTTCTAGGGCTCTCAGTTTTTGTACACACCTTTTCTGGGTCTTGTTGTGTCCTATGGGACAGCATTGGAGTTCTGGTTTCATTCCCGAAGCCACCGTCTTGATCATGTCTTGTTCCATTCCCTCTGGCTCCACATCCCACTTGTTGAGTCGTCTTGGAGTTGCCTTGGACTGACTGATCGATGCCCTTAGTTGTTGTGGTTGTGCACGTTCAACCGGCCTTCGTACCTTGTGTTTGGGTGCTGGCGTAATGCCTGGTCCGACGATGATTCTTTATTTCGGAGACACTAACCGAGAGCGCTTGATAGGAGGTCCTAGATCAGTTTTGGCTCTCTCGATTTTTTCTTGGACCAGCACCCGTCTTCATGTTGGAGATACCGACCTCATGTCGTCTACCCAAGTCATGTTTTGTGAACTAGCCTTCACTCCCCAAGTTGCTAGGGGCCAATTCATCTTGGATCACACAAGGTACCGAACCAATCATCAGTACTTGGTATCCCGATCTTGTGTTCTCCTCAGTTTGGGTCTTCCCGACACATCCCTGAGATAGGATGGAAGCATCAATGCTTTCTGGTGGTTTTTGCTTTGGTTTCTATGTGGTGGTGTTGCTTCCACGCTCATCCGATTGCTGCTCCTGCATCCGAGCTTCCCAAGTCTCTCAGGAGGGATGTTTACCTTGGAAAATCATTGATTTCTTGAGGTACCAATGACTCCCGGGCCATGCCCCCCCCCCCGAGCACCTTCGGAAGGCCGTTTACCTTAGAAAATCACCGGTTTCTCGAGGTGCCGATAACTCCTGAACCTGATTCTGTCGAGGGTGCTTCCAAGGATTCTGTTGGCGTAAGTCGTGAACACGTTGTACTTGCAACCTCTTAATCTATGAAATACACTCTTTGCTTGCTTCCTCCTGAGGTACTTGGTGATCAGATGCTTCGAAGTTGGCTTGAATTGGGTAGTCTTCCTTGGTTCGTTAAGCGCCCATATGCCAACTTCGGGGTTCCGAGGCTTGATCATCTTCTAGCGTAGATCATTGGACACGATCACATTCTTCCCTCTGGTTGTAGGTGCCTGATCGATCCTCACAAGGATATTCTTCCCCTCAAAGTTTACCATGTTGACGAGAAAAGGGTCGGTGTCAAGCTTCATTCGGTGGTAAACAACCGTCATTGAGAGCCGATTGTATCTTTCGATGAAAGAAATTGTAATCGTTAGTAGAATCAGAGTACGAGTCATGCCACTTACAATAGATTTTGTTGGATAGCTGCTCGGGTGGTGGGATACCATGACCGTTCTTGAGTTTGATCACTCGATTTTGCAAGAGCACGTTGAACAGCTTATCACACTTCGTTATGTCGAAGATAAACTTGATTTCTTCTTTCTTCCCGGGGCTGGGTTTCAAGAATGTACAAGCCAGAGGCTTGTTCTTGTGGTTTTCTACCCACTCGGTCATGCAAACATCGCCTTCGTCCTCACTTACCGAGTCCACCCCGAGATTGTTAACATGTTGCCTCTCTCGGTCTCTATAGTTGTTTTCCTTGAATCGACCATGTGCTTTGGCCTCTTTAGCTCGGTTCTCACATGACAAATCTCGCTACAGAACTTGGTTGACATCTCTAAACTACATGCCATCCATCTTCACTTTGAGGTACGGTAGAAGTCCTGCAAACGCTAGATCAACCAAATCCTTTTTCCCTATGGTTAGGCTAAAGCATTTGTTCCGGGTTTCCCAAAACCTTTTGATGTAGATAGTCACGAGTTTATTATGTTTTTGCCTGACCGCGGTTGGATGAAACAATCTAAGTTCGGTCTCACCATTATAGAAGTACTCGTGAAACTTTTGTTCCAAACAAAGCCAGGTGAGGATAGAATTAGGTGCTAACGAGGTAAACAAGCTAAAGGTCGTGCCAGTTAGGGACAAGGGAAACAATCTGCTTTGGTGTACATCAGTTATTCCTATGTCACTACACTGGATCAGGAATTGGCCTACGTGTTCTTGTGTAGTTTTTTAATCCTCCCCACTAAACTTAGAGAAATCGGGCACCCCGAAATCCCTGGGATATGGGACATTATCATAGTGGTCGGGGTAAGGCTTTCGGTAGTTTCTGATGTTTGCTCTGGTTGTTACCCTGAACTCCCTAAGTGTCCCAGCCACTTGGTCTCTAAGCTCATAGTGTGGAGCGTTGTTTGGTTTCTATGGGAGGTTCTAGCAAGGTGCAACTTGTGGCGGTGTTCGTTCCGCTAAGACAAGAAGAGAAGGAAGAGAGAGGAAGAGGAGAAGAGTGAAGAAGGAAAAAAAGAAAGGAAGGTAAATTATTTGTTAATATTTAGGTTGTGATTGTTAGTTTTAAAATAGTATTAGTTTATCTTTTCAAAATAATATTGTTTTGTTTACTATTTAGGTTTACTTTATATTAGAAGTAGATTTAGTTATGATTAGTAGTTATTTTGTTTATATTAGTAGTAGACAAAGTTAATAGTAGTAGTTTATTTTATTTATGAGTAGTAATAGATTTACTTATTTTTAGTAGTTATTTAGGTAATATTTGTAATAAATTTAGGTAATATTTATAGTACATTTAGGTAATAGTTGTATTAGATTTAGTTATGATTAGTAGCAGATTTAGTTAATATGTTTAATAAATTTAGCTATAATTAGTAGCTAATTTAGGTAATATCTGTATGTGGTTTAGTCTATAAGTAGATTTAGTTAATTTTCATAGTATATTTAGTTATTACTAGTACACTGATAATTTCTAGCACTACTTAATTTTGTCAATATTTAATTTATTTATTATTAAAATTTAATAGATCTTGATATTACAAACACTTATATTTAATAGATGTTATTTGATAGATAGTAAAATTTGAATAAAAGTAAATATTAGTTTTTACCTAATTATTGAATTTACATTAGTTTTATATGATAATTAGGATTCTGATCAATTAGTAATTATAAGTAGGATTATGTGTATTAACAATATTGTAGTCTTGCAATTCAAAAATTATATTAAGATAATACGCAATGCATTGATCTTTTTGGATAGTTATGTTTGAGATGTTAGTGTTAAAGATTTTTTACGAAGAACGAGAGATTGTGTAGGGTACATATGGGATTGATCTCTCTAAGTTTATTTCCTTGTTAATAGGGATATCAAGACCAAATGAGAGGACATTTAGGGGTGTGGAAAATTGGTTGTTGCTTACATTTGGCCTGGATGTAGAACAATATCAGTTGAAGTTGAAAGTGATGGTCAATCATGCAAGGCATGCTTTCTTCTGTGACTTAATCGATTTTAGTGGAACAATAATTTTGAGAAAGTATGTAGATAAAATTATTGAGTGGGGGGTGGCCTCTAATGCTTCTTGCTCAAGAAAAAGTGAGGGGGGTAGTTGAGGCACCTATATATGTAGTGGGCGAGGAAGTTGGTTGTGAAAAAGAAAACAATGACACGATGGAAAATACGGAAGGAAATAAGGTAGTTGGAGAGAATACGATTCATACTAAAGCAAGAGGCAAAGCAGATGAAGGAGAGGACATCAAGCACATAGTTAAGCATATTAGTGTGGAGGACATGGAACATCAGAATTTCCCAAAATTTGATTAATCAGATGACGAAGGCGAGTCTCCTATTCCAACAGCGTAGAATAATCAAAACTTTGCTAATTTAACTGTTATAGAGGGGTACTATGTGTCGTGGAGTAACATGACAAGGAAGTAACATAGGGAGCTATTTTCAAAGATAAAGATGCTCTGAAGGATACTATAAAGTATTGGTCTGTTTCACTTAAGAGGTCATTTGTGGTTTATAAGTTCAGTAGGAAAATTTATGATGTTAAATATGTGTCCACAAGTTGTCCATTTCGGGTGCACGATGATGAGGTGAAGTGCAGCAGGCTGTGAAAATATTCGATAGTGAAGACCAATCTTGTGAGTTGTAAGAATTAGAGAACTGCAATATGACACTCATATCGTAGTTTATTGCAAATTAGTAAATTACATGTATGCTCGAATTATGGATAATATTGGATTCTAGGCAAGATCAGTAATCAACACCATAGAGCAGGATTTCAAATACACCATAAGATACTCAAAGGATTGAAAATAGAAGCAGAAGGTGATAGAGCCGATCTTTGGTTCATATGAAGCATCTTACAACAATCTTTCGATGTTGCACTAGACCATACTACGGAGGAATGCTGACACTTATTATGACATTACAGGTTTGGAGAACCCAAGTGTGCCTGTAAAGTTGATTCTTCACCGAGCATTCTCTATGTTGGGTCAATGTATAAATGTATTTAGACATTGTAGCCATGTCCTTTTTAGGGATGGTATGTTCCTAACTGAGAAGTACAAAATCCATATTCCGACATCCATTAGAGTGGATGGGACAATAAAGTATTGTCGGTGGCCTTTGCATCTGTTGACATCGAGAATGCTAACAGTTGGTACTGGTGTCTCCATCTGGTGAAGATAGCAGTAGTGCAAGGGCACCCAAATATGTGTCATACATGACCGGCACACCGGTTTGCTTAAGGTTATATTAGATATGAAGTATGGCTGCACAGAGTGTGATGTTGCAGCATGTTGGCCGGACATATAATCAAGGTGTGGTGTATGAGACATTTGGGTCTAAATTTTTACAACCACATTAAGAAAAACAACTTATAAAATTATTTGACACGTTGTGTACTCTGAATCAGCAGAAGAAGTTCAATGCTCCGTGCAAATAACGTGACCTAGCTATAAATTAGTTCAACGCGTCAAGTGGTCTTATGCACGAACCCTAGCTATAAATACAATAGCCGCCGATCAAATACTGTGAGTTTTGCTTAAACTAATGTGTTATACACAATTTTTGCTATTCTTTGGTTTGTGAAACCTCAATTTAAACAATTTTAGATTGCTTCTTATTCGTTCTTGCTCGTGTTCTTAGTTGCACTTGTAGGGATTAACCTTCTCGGCATGATCAATTGTGTGGGCACGGTTGATAACCAACGGAGCGATGATGTAATGATTGCAGCGGTTTTATGTGATGTAGAAGTATCGGATCCCAACGTCGAGATCTACACATCAATCGACTTATCTTTTGGAAGATTGGGCCTAATACACTCATCTAGTGGTATCAAATTTTAGTGATTTTGTCCTTGATTAGATGAGCTTTCTTACTAACCTAAAGTCCACCATGTCCTACAGCTATTTACCATTTTAAAAATACTATTTACCATGTCCAATAGTCCTTAGTGTCTACAATTTCATTTCTAGTTAGCATTGTTGAGTTTGTGTTCATACGGTCCACTCCTGATGCTAGTTTAATTTTGTATTTTGGGTCTTCATTCATTGATTCAAACTTATTTTCTTACTGCTATTCTACTCCATCCACAAACAACAAACTGATCCATTAAAATAATAAGTTTACCCGAACTAGCCGTCTTGCATAAATTCCCACATCGCCAGCCTTCGATAGGTCACAAACCCTTTATGTCAATCCTCCTTGCACCACCACACACCATCCTACCAGTCATCACATCCATATCCATGTTGTTTTCTCAACCAATCGCCAGACCAATTTCAAAGTCAAGTTTGAATACCATTAAAAAGACGGATTTGGAGCTCATTACTTAAAATAGCCATAACTTTTACATATGAAATCTTTTATTTTTTCAAATTGATCTACTCAAAATTTGTAATCCAATTTTGCAGCTTTGCGACGTCATATTGGCCAAATTCCCCTAGAAAAATAGACTATCCGACCTCCAAAGTTTCAACATGAATTTTGAAGAATAATTCTAATTTTCGACAAGCCACACCTTATATCCAATTAGGGTGAAAATTTTGTGCTTCCTATTTTGAATGTTGTGATTACATGAAAAATATCAGAAAAATAATACAAAAAGCAAAAATTAGCGCAGGGAGAGCAGAAATATTAAAGCATTGGTAGCACTGAGATTAAAGCAAGTGACACATAGGTGTGCTTTAGTTGTTGGTAATCCCTCGTGTGCCTTCAATTGGTCTTTTTACTTTATTTTGTCGTGCTAGGAATAGAACATTTGTTTAACCAGTAACAATTCTTACAGCGAATACTTATTCCATTTTGTTTTTTGTTATGATTTTTGCTCTTTATTAGCCACCATATTGTGCCATACAAGTTACATCTTTTTCTTTTTGCAGAGAATAGGTACACCTTTGCAATTACCCCACGTTTGATTGTTTTTTTCACACCGAGTACCGTTTGTCCAAATGCAGTGTTGGTAAGAACAGTGCGTGCTAAGACACTTAGGAGTATGTGTTCCACTTTCACTTTGTTGTTGTCTTGTGTAATTGATAGGAATAATATATTTTTTATTGTCTTATGTATTCTACTAACAATAATAGGGTACACACTATAGGTTATGAGTCAATGGCGTCGTATAATATCCAAGCCATCATACAACATCTTCTTCCACAATTAGTAATTATATTCTTCTATCTCCTCCATATTATGATGGCGTTAGTTCGGATAAACATATTACTTGGGAAATAGCGATGGTCAATTTTTCGGATAATATTATATGTGTGAAAGGAGAAAGTTTAGAAATGTTGCTAGTGCACTAGTTAATCGTACATCAAATTTGTGGAATGAGTTAGGTGAATGTGAAAAATTATCTCAAACATGGGAAAAGACAAAAATAGTTATGAGAGGTAGACTTGATGAGAGGTAGACTTGTAATTAAATATGATGCTAAAATTCCTTTGAAAAACTCTCTTACCTTTAGTCCCTCCGTTATGCGTAACTTTTTGCAGGACAATGTACAAAAGAATGCAAAACATGCAAAAAGGAATGAGCTGTCACCATACAAAATCGATCAATTTACAATGACCAGAAACCATCGTAAATAAGAGAAAACTGTCGTAAATAACAGTGACAAGATAGGGTGGCGAGGCGTGACAGCGGAACGGTGCCGCCCAACGGCACAGAGCTGCTCAGCAGAGCGAGAAGACATGGTGACAAGACGGGGTCTTCATCATCACCTGCTACCCAGTCAAAGGCGCGCGGCGTGGCAGGCAATGCGCCTTGACTCCTCCGACAGCGACATTACATATAGCTGTAAGTGCTGTAGCTCATGTATAGGGTACGTATAGCCACGGGGCCACCTGTCAGGCCCCGGGCCATATTGTAACTGCCCCGGCCATGATCTATAAAGGGATTGGGGCAGCCTCCGGGCAAAAGGTTTGCATCCCTGCAATCTCACACACTCATACGCGCAAGCAATACAACAATCACTACATGGACGTAAGATATTATGCTCCGGCGGACCAAACCACGTAAATCCTCGTGTTCATCCTCGCCATCGTGCTGTGACGATCGAAACCACTAAGCCCCTCCTAAAAAAGAACCTCCGTGGGCTGCTCCTGAGCAGACCGAGGGAAGTGTCGCAGGAAAACACTTCGACAACTTACCTCCACTACCGCCTGCATCTAGGCCATGTAGTTTGCCATTTAGGCGGCTTGTTGCTCCTGTGCGACCCGGGCTAGATTCCTCTCCCTCTTGATCTTCTCTCTCTCTCTCTCTCTCCGGATCTCGTCTCTCTCTTTATGGAGCTCCTCTATCTCGCTCTGGGAGAGATGACGACTTGTCTGGGCGATGGAGGAACCCACGGTCGATGGAGTGACAATCGAAGGTCGCACTACCTCGACAACTCCATTGAATATGGTAAACTTACAAAAGAATAAAATAATAATAATCAAAAGAAGCAAAATTTTAAAGAAACAAGGAAAATGACCAACTAATCATCCATGTGTCTTCCCGCCTCCGCTATTGTACACGGCTTGAGAGTCGATTGGCGCGTTTTCTCAACCGTACCCTTCCCCGTGTATCCTCACGACCTCTCACCCAAACTTTTCCTAAAAGCGGTAAAATTGTGTATTAGTAACAACAATAGTATTAGTAACAATTGAATTGATGAGTTTTGGTAACTTACCAGTCGATCGGCCATGACCTGACTGCACTCCCCAGGTTGGGATGGGTCCTTATGACCCCGCTTCCAGACATAAGTGGCGGTCGGTACCTGACCGGTCTCGCGCTCCTGTAGATATGTGTTAGTATGCTAATTATATTTTGAAGACATACAAAGAAGGGTTATCATTCTTACCATGCGTTTAGCCAAACGCACATGGCCACCGGGGCCATAGGAGTGCTTCCCATCGGAACCTCTGCATCCACGAGCCCTCCTAACTTAGCGATGAAAGCATCACTAGCCCACATCTGGCAGAGAGCTCGGTATGTTCGGGCCGACCCTCTAACTAGGAAATACTGGCCTGCACATATTTATTATGTCATTGACATACCATTTACATAACTAAGTATTAAAATAATTGAACACAAACAACTTACCTCTATGTACTGCTCCTCCGCCAAGTACGTGTACGAGGCCCTCCTAAACAGCCCCGACTGGTGCTCCTGGTGCCGCTTGAGGTACTCGTTCACGGCTTGAATACGAGCGTACGACAGATTAAAGACAAGAAAAATATGTCACGACACAACTTATATTGGAACAGATAGGTCCTAAACCCACCCAAGAGTGACCGATTGGAACGTGCTTCTGACGAGACGTTCGGTTTGAATCCAGACAAAATTTCGGCAGCATAACCCCGCTGTTCTCCAATTGCACGCCCGATAATGGTGCATAAGAGAACATCACGGTTACGCTGTCGAAATCTCGTTCGGATTTAGAACCACATCTCATCATAAGCACACCTCCTCGTTCACTCCCAGGCTGTCCAAAAAGGGACAATTCCAAACCTACCCGCCTCACATGCGTAACGCATGTGAGACGGGCCGATTCGAAACGGGTGATGCATATTCTAAAGGTTTACGTCACGCATTCGTTTTTGAGTATTTTACGAGAGAGAGCGAGAGAGAGAGGAAAGAAGGAAAGAGAGAGGGGGGGAGAAAATAGGGGTGACCGTCAGCGCGCGGGTCTGCGTCCATGCCATGGTTTTTAAGTCGCCTAACCGACCCTAGTTGCCTTAGGGGTGACTAGGTCGACTGTTCGTCGACAAGGGCGACTAGTCGACCCCTAGTCGTCCAGGGTTTTCTTTAGCCCTGATTGGCCGACTAGTCGGACGACTAGTTTTCTAGTCACCCTGATCGTGTAGTTGTTCCTGATCGACTGTTAACGACCAATATGGACGACTTACCGCGACTTACGTCCTAGCGGGGGGGCGTGAGGAGCGCGGCTTAGCTACCGAGCGGGGGGGCGCACGTAGCAACAGCGCCAACAAATGCTTGGCGTCCTCACCAGTGCTGTTTGCCTCCATGTCCGTCTCGACGGTTGTCATACTAATTACTGTCCTACTACCGTCCTAAATAACATATTATACGTGCTCTCATGAGGGTGTACATAGCTAATTAACAGTCGTGAAGCAAATAATTACACTCAATTTTATAACAATTGTCAACTAAATAATAAAATCAAACTAATAAACACACTAAATAATAAACAAAGACAATTTACAACTAAATAGTCAAATAACTAAACTAATTAATGAACTAAGTAATTTAACTAACCAATTAACCATACAGCTAAACTAACTAATTAAACAAATAAATAATCACCAAGATTATTCAACTAAACTAAATAATAAACTAACTTAATAATAAACTAAATAGATACTAAACTAACTTAATAGTAACCTACACTATAATTAAGTAACTAAAATAAGTAAAAATTAACTTATTAACTAAACTAACTAGTAAAGTCACTAGATTAATTAACAAATAAACTAATTAACTAATTATACAACTAATACAAAATTAGATAACACTTACCTTGAAGTGGCGTTAAGCGCGGGGCGGGCTCGGGGCCGCGCGGCGGTGGTGGCGTGGGGGGGGGGGGGGGGGGTGCGTGCCGGGGCAGCTCCGGGCGAGCGAGGCCGGCAGGGGAGGCCGAGATGCGGCGCCGGTGCGAGGGAGGCCGAGCGGCGCCGGTGCAGTGGCACACGGGGGCGTGGAGGGCTGCGCGGCTGCGCGCAGGGGCACGGGAGGGCTGGGCGGCGGCGGTGGGTCAGGGTCGGCGGGCGTGAATGCCTACGCCGACCCTCTTCTAGGCGGGTATAAACGCATTATTTACGATGGCCGATCCCGGGTCGTCGTAAATAACATGGTATTTACGAAGACCAGGTTAATTACGACATCCTTAGGGTTAGCCGTCATAAATTGAGACTAACTTACGACGGTCGTCACCAGGCCGTCGTAAGTAAGTCTAAATTTATGAGGGCCACATCGGGTCATCGTAAATAACATTGTTTACGATGGCTAACCCAAAGGCCGTCGTAAATATTGTGTTTTCCTGTAGTGTGTTAACTGACTCTTTTGAAATTTTAGATCCATCAACTCATAATGCACTCAAAATTATTATTGAAGATGAGAATAGAGGTAATGAACACCACTCTACACTTATAGATGGTGAGAAGTTTTGAATATGCTGATTTTTCTCCACCAATCATGCTATTGTACAGGCGCAACTAGTGGAACCTTTTATTAATTTAACTGTCACAAGTTGATTTGGTTATTGGTACTTGTAATAAACAGGAGTTGTGTGTTGATGCTTCTATTATTTTATTCTATAACAAGTGAATGAACTTGATACTTCTATTTTTTATTCATCCACTTATGCTAAAATTAAACAATTGATTTCCATTACTTGTACATTAAATTTGATATTCGCTATAAATACAGCAGGCGTCAACCAAATAATATGATTTTTGCTTAGATTAATCTGTATACAAATTCCGCCATTCTTTGGTTTGTGTAATATCAACTTAAGCGCTTTCAGATTACTTCTTCTTTGTTCTTGCTTGTGGTCTCGTCTACACTTTGAATTAGCCTCATTTGTGAGGTCAATAGCGTGTGCACGACTAATAACCAACGGAACGGTGGTGTAGTGATTGTAAGGTCTTTCATATCCTGTTCAAAGCCTTAGTAATCAATGTTGAGATTTCCACATCATTCGACTTATCTTTCAGGGGATGGAGCCTAATAAACTCATCATATGGGTCTCAAATTGCACCCGTGGTCTTTTTTGTTCGAGGTGGGTTTGCACTCCACTTGACACAAAATTGACCCGTTGCCATGACTATATGGTAACTAAGAAGAGAAATTTAACATCTTTAAAACTCATACATTTCAATTTATGCAAGATGAATGGTGTATGATAAAAGCCGAAAATAGATATTTCATAACAATGATTAATAATGCTAGTAGATTCGACTATGTTTCTTTGTTTCAAACTAAAATTGAGGTTTTTGACTGTTTTAAAATCTATAAAATTGAAGTAGGCAAAAAAACAAATGTCTTAAATCAGGTTGTCAGTACCCTGCGAACCAGGTACCCCGCGTAGTGGATTAAAAACAGCCTGGGGCCCGCCTTTCCAGCTTAGGCGGGCCCCAGCGTAAGTCACGTGCCCTGGGCCCCACGGGCAGCCCGGGGTTGCCACGTGTCTTCAGGCCCTGAGCATGATTACCGACCTAGGGTGGCTCAGAAGCAACCATATGTCCAGCGGTGTCGGGCCCGGCCTTCCGCCAGGGAGGGCTCCGGCGATCCCACGTGCCTGGAACCTCCGAGCACACCCTCCACCAGAGAGAGCTCCGGAGGTGCCACGTGTCCTGCGGCTCCGCATCTGACCTCCAGCATGGGAGGGCTCCACTGCTTCCACGTGGGCTATGACTCCAGGTGTACCTTCTCTTCAAGGAAGGCTCCGGATGTGTCACGTGTCCTGCGGCCCCAAGCCCGACCTCCAGCATGGGAGAGCCCCGGTTCTGCCACGTGTCCAACGACTCCGGACCACCCACTACTCCGAAAAGCGCCTCCAGTGGAGACACGTGCCCCAGGGGCCAGCCGCCCGGACGTCACATCCACAAGCAACAGGCAGATGGCCAAGGAGTAAAGAGGAAGGTACACTGTCAGGCAGAGCATTCAAGGCTCGCGCCTTCCCCATAAGCATGGCGCACAACGCACGTCTCCGTTCCATCTCTGCGCACCATTACGGCGAAGGACAGAGCGGTGAGGTGTGACGGCACAACAGTGTCGCGCAACGGCACAGAGCCGCCTAGCAGTGTGAGGAGACGCGGTGACAAGGCGGGGGATTTATCATCACCAACCATCCGGTCAGAGGTGCCCGACGTGTTAGGCGGTACGCCGTAAATCTACCGACAGTGACAATGCATATAGTTGTAAATGCCTATAGCTGATGTATAGGAGACAGATAGTCGCAGGGCCACTTGTCGGGCCCCGGGCCACCTTGTAACTGATCTCGCCTTGGGCTATAAAAGGACCGGGGCAGCCTCCGGGCAAGAGGTTTGCACTCTATTCTGAACCCAGCCAACTCACACACTCACAGGCGTGAGCAACACAACAAGCACTCCCGTGGACGTAGGGTTTTACGCTCCGGCGGCCCGAACCACGTAAATCCTCGTGTTCCTCTTGCCATTGTGCTCCTACCTTCGAGATCCACTAGCCCCTGTGAAAAAAGAACATGTGCGGGCTCCTTCCGAGCAGATCGGGGGAAGTGTCGCAGGAAAACACTTTGACATTTGGCGCGCCAGGTAAGGGGCTTTTGGTTCTTGAAGCTGTCCGTGACTCACAGTGGTGAACATCCAATCTGTTAGAGGATCTTCCCACCCCTCACGCCGCCAGCGGCAGAGGGAGCAGGAAGTGTCCTCTGGTCCAAGAGTGGGTCCATCTGCGTTGGCATCAGTCCCTACAGCGACAGTGCCAGTTCCCTCCTAGCAGACTTTGGTTGCGACGGCGTCACAAGCGCCGACCAGGCCAGCCCGGAGAGCGTGTTCCTAGCAGCCCACGCACTCCTTCACAACCCCCCATGCACGGAAGCTTCCCCATTCGCTGCAGAACAGTGGCACAACGACGTCAACCACCTAGTCATTACCACGCTCAACTCGCTAGCGGCTGCGGGGGGCCAGGGGCCCCGCAGCGCCAAGTGCCCGCGATAGCAGCCCGACAGCGATGGCAGCGACCGGCGGTAGCCGGTCCACAACTCCAAACGGCACAGTGCCACTGAGTGCCGGGAGATACAGAAGCCAGCGGGGTGCTTACGTGATCTCCGACAGCAGCGTTCTGATACCACACTGTGAAAGACGGGCCCGGACAACCTCGTCGGCTGGTGTCGTGCGATGCAGCACCCAACAGCTCATGGGTCGAGGAGACATCATATTACATACAAAGCGTTTGCGGAAGCGTACAAGAATACTTTAAAAATACTTATCTCAAAATAAACTACAGTCAAAGACTATAACTCTCACGACTCATTTCTAACTTAGCAACAAAGAAACAGATCAGACCGTGGACGTTTCTTACTAGCAACACAAAAACAAACCGCAGCGGCAAGAACTGCTCATTAGTAACACATTGGAGGTTTCCGAGTCTCATCGGTAACCATCCTCATAAGCATTCAATACCTGCAAAACAACTAGGATAGTATCCATGAGCATAAAGCTCAGCAAGACTTAACCGTCAAACCTAGTCATGAAACTCTACATGAGGGTATAAATATAAAGTGGGATAGCATAATGCATAATGAACTCGCCTAAAAGTAAATCCTTACTTTCAGGTGTTATTTGAAGCAATTTAAAAGTAACCTTGGGCACGCCACATCGGGAGTCCACAACCAAACAAGAAACGCTTTCCCCCGATGTAATTTGCTCATGGTGTAAAGGAATCGAGTTCGCTCTAACTATTCATCAAAGATACATCACAAAGATAGTATGAACTTCAAACCATAATGATTAGTTCCTTTCTCATGCAAGTTCTTACTACATCACGACTGTGAGAACAAGTATCCTCGGTCCTTTTCCGTGAGCGACGGTGATTCGAATCAATAACACCCGGGCTACACGACATGTACGCCCGTACTCGACGTTGCCTACAGCAACCACCACTGACGTCGTACGCAGCAACCTTTCCCCTATTTCACCCATGTTGAATTGATCGAATCGCCCCATACAGTAGCCACCCTCATGGTGCACCTACCAACATGAGATGTCATGAGAGTGTTACCCAGATACTGCACACCATCCTTCTTACCTGAGGCGACCCGAAATGGCTCAACGCAAGCTTCTTGAGGTACATCGGTTTACTGGGTCCCATATAGCCAGCATGAGTCTGGTACACAATTCAAACTTGCTCAACAGGTCCGCATACGGATCAGTCCTTGACCGACACGGACAGGTCTAATGCACCCAGGCCCCTATGTCTTGCTGCTCCTACAACCTGTCGGTCTCAACTTTGACTTGCTAACAATTTTCTGAACCAATCCCATATGCCCCTGTTTTCTCCTGATCATGAGAGTAGCATCTCACCACTCGACTTCTACTGAACCTTACTTAAGCATGGCAGTTCTACATGATGGATATACCTCTACCCAATACTCCAGGGTTTTATTTGATCATGCAAGAGGAGTACCAAATCATCTAGACCTAATGCACAGTTCATATCTTAACCGAAAGAGTGAATACAAAGTAAAAACTTAAAAGTTGTTAAATACAAACCGGAGCTTGCCTGTTTTACAGGGTAGTAGTGTATATAAGCAGTTAGTGATTCTTGTTGATCAATCCCTTGATCCTGTGGAGTTTGATCCACTTCAATGAGTTACTCCTTCGAATCCCCTTCGTTGTGAATCCTATTGAAATGTATATGCATAAATTTTATAACGCAATGGAAAGAATTAAAGACTTGATTTCTTAAGAACAGAGGCTGTGTGGAAATGCCAAGAACAGCTTGGTTGCCTCTGTTGTGCAAAGAATCATCAAGACAGACTAAAGCTACTCTAGGGTTTTAGTTTATAACTAAGTTTCCAAAATGACTATCTAGGATGAGCTGCAAAGATTTGAATGAAACTGAAGATCAAGGACTACAATGGCTTCAAAACATTTACATCATGTTCTATACTAACCAGAGATTTAGCTTGCCGAATTACAGCTAATGTGGAAAGAATATGTGTTCTCTAAAATTCTTCCAATATTCTTATGTATTTTCCCACATACATAAGCATGGAGAACAAGAACATGGAGCTCTACTGCTCAACTTGAGCTTAAACTTTACATGTGAGTTCCTGGTCACATGAAAATATTTTTACCCAAAATTCAGGCCTTTTACTTGAGTAGTTCCTCCAGAACAATACCTTAAGCATTTCTACTCAAAAGAATTAATTCTGGAGTAAAGTGATTTTCATGCCCAATTAAGTGAACTACAATTTCAAGTATGTCTCATAGAGTATGTCTGAATTTTCTTAAGATTTTTGGAGCTATGAATTGCCTAGAATAGATTTTACAAGTTAGTAACATTTTTCTGAAAATGTTTCAAGACCCTTATGAATACAGCTGTTTGTATTTAGCAAATTCCTACACAAATCATCTTCAAATGAGCTTAAAATTTGCTAGAAGTTCAACAATATCCTAAATAATATTCTGGCAAAATTTGATGATTTTTGGATGAACCAAACTCCCTCAATAATTCTTTTTCAGAAAAATTCAAAGAGTTCTCCAAAATTTAATATTGACTTTCATACAAATTGAGCTTCACATTTCGATAGATCTTTGCAAAATAGATCCAACCCAATTTGAATCATTCAATTTGGAGGTTCCTACCCAAAGATATGATTTTCCAAAATTGGAACATGGAGAACCCAAAGATATGATTTTCCAAAATGGCTCGAGAACGGCTCCAAGTAGGTCGGCACCGTGCGCCCGATCGGTGCCCCCATGGATACCCTCGAAACTCATCGAAATACGTCGCTGCGAGTTGATTTCAAGCCATGGATGCTAAAGAGAAGATGCTCGCCGTCTAGTCCAGCCTCTATGTGCAGAGTTTGATGATCTAAGAAGGATTGACGAGTGAGAATTTTGGAGATTATTACCGTACGCTCGGGTTGTGCATGCCGGAGCCAAATTTCCAAATTAGCCGGCTATACTCCACGGCTTGGCCTGAGCTTCGGGTGGAAGCAGCGTGGAGCCCATGCGCTTCTTTTTCCGCCCTTGCTCGGTCGTGAAACACGCTGTGGCGAGCTGTCCACGTGAAGCCGATCGATAGCTTGAGTTAGGTCACAGCGGATGAAGCTGTTCAAGGGGAAGGGAGGCCGGAGCTCGGCTGTTTGTGTGTCAGGGAAGTGGGCAATAGGTCTACTGTGCTGTCTAGCAGCTGGGAGGGGAGTCGGACACAAGTTTTCCTGGTTTCCCGGTTGATCACGAGCAGCGGCAGTGTGGGGGGGGGGGGGGGGAAGCCTCTGTTTGTGTGTTGCTCGCGAGGAGGAGGAAGCAAAGTCCTTTTGCTCGGTCTATGAAGAGGTAGATCACGTCGAGAGCACAAGGAAGCAACCAACCAGTCGCCAGTGCGAGAAAATTCAACGAGGAGGTGGCGCTGCAGCAGCAGATCGGTGTCGCCCGGGAGGAAACTCCTCAGTGGAGTGAGAACAGAGAGCCCTTTGCTTCCTTTGCAAGACATTTTGCTCAATGACATGTAAGGTCCACCCCTTCCTCCTCTCAAAAGATCTCACCATGTCAATCTTAATCCATTCAAAAGTTCTTAAGTTTAAAAATGGGCTAGCATTTGAATTCCCCAAATTCAGTTTGAATTTGGCATTGCAATTTTGAATTCGGTTTTGAATTTGGAAATGCCTCTATTTAATTCCTTTTTAGCCCACCCTAAAGTTAGATCATTGCCATCCAAAATTTCCTCAATTCAAAACTATATGGCTGCAAAAGTATTCAAAGGTTTGGCCACAATTTGTGGTGAACTTTGAATTTGGAAATTTTATTTTTAACTTTCATGCAATAAGTGTTTAAGTCCATATTGGTTCAACACATTCAAATGAACACGTGAGCCTCTATTTGGATGAACATCCATGTACCACTTTGCGTGTAGAAAAGTTTTAGCAAGTCCCCTTTTTCATGAATTTGCAACACATAGACTTCAAGCCTCAGTTTATTCATATACATTTTTGGGACTTCTACAGCGCGCCCTTTCGCCAGCGGGAGGGCAAGCAAAGAGCTGACCCAGAAGTCAGCAATGGTCAGGAGAAGGAGTACTAGGACATCGAGCGAGCGTCAGAGGTCGTTTATGACCAGGGAGAGGGCTCTAACCCTGGCCACATACCAGATGGGTGTCGGAAGACGTTTCATGTGATGTACGGAGGGTCATGGGACATCACGTCCCGACGATACATCATTGCGGGAAACTTGGGTAGCAAATAGGAACTCGCACTCATCACCTTCGTCCGGGCTAACGTCGATGTGTTTATTTGGCAACCATCGCAAATGCCCGGGATTCCCAGGGAGGTGATCGAGCACCATCTGAAGATCCACCCCGACGCTAAGCCGGTGATGCAGAAGCCTCGGAAGCAGTCCGTCGAGCGGCAGAACTTCATTCGTGAAGAAATCAAGAAGATGCTCGATGTTGGCTTCATCCGAGAAGTGCACCACCCAAGATGGCTGGCCAACCCTGTCGTGGTACCCAAGGCTGGCGGGAAGCTACGGATGTGCATTGACTACACCAGTCTAAACAAAGCATGCCCTAAAGACCCCTTTACCCTCCAACGAATAGATCAAATTGTAGGTTCTATTTCTAGTTGTGATATGTTGTGCTTCCTAGATGCTTATTCCGGTTTTCATCAAATACCAATGTCTAAGGAAGATGAAGAGCACACTGCTTTTATAATAGTAGACGGCCTTTATTGTTATGTCTCTATGCCTTATGGCCTTAAAACGCCTTGCCCACCTTTGTGCGTGCCATGCATAAGACATTCGGGGACCTGATAAGGGATTTACTGGAAGTGTATGTTGATGACATCGTGTTGAAGCTCAAGTCGCATAAATCTCTATTGGGCAACTTAGCCTTAGTCTTTGATAAGCTATGCACAACTCGGACCAAGTTAAACCCGGATAAGTGCATATTCGGAGTTCCCGCCGGGAAGCTCTTCGGTTTCCTGGTCTCGCATTGAGGAATCAAAGCTAACCCCGACAAGATCAAGGCTATAGTGATGATGCGACCTCCCACCCGAGTTAAGGACGTCAGAAGCTTACGGGATGCCTGGACGCACTCAGTCGGTTTGTCTCCCGACTAGCAGAGCATGCTCTTCGTTCTTTAAGCTTTTGCGAAAGTCTGGACTGAAGAAGCCGACAAGGCGTTCCAAGTGCTGAAGCGGTACCTAACCTCGCTTCCCATCATGGTCGCCCCAGAGCCAGGTGAGCACCTGCTGCTTTATACTTCCGCAAAGGAGGAAGTTGTTAGCATGGTCCTGGTCGCTGAACGGCTAGAACCTGAGCGACTCCAAGCACCAAGCAAAGAGCCTACTGCTGGTCGGGGGTCTCAGAATCCGGGCCCCGAAAGGGAGCTTGGCGTAACTCTGGCCTAGGATGTTCCTGGGTCCCAGCTCCTGGAGGCCAGACACCAAGATCAAGAAGCGGTAGACCTTCTACCAATGGAGGAAGATGCTCTGGACCTTTCCGGGAGGGCCCGTACCACCCAGTGACCGGTCTACTACAACAGCGAGGTCCTCCACGATGCCAAGACGCGGTATTCGGAGGTCCACAAGTTGCTCTACACAGTGTTGATCACGTCAAGGAAGCTCTGCCACTACTTCCAAGCTCACAAAGTCTCAGTAGTAACGACCTACCCACTAAAGACGGTGCTCCACAGCCCCAATGCAACGGGGAACATAGCAAAGTGGGCAGCTGAGCTGGCGGAGTTTGACCTCGACTATATCGCGCCACGCCGTCAAGAGCCAGGCGCTGGCAGACTTCGTGGAAGAATGGACCCCGCCTCCATGCCATACAGGGGGTCAAGACAATGGCAACCCAGAGCCTAGGCCTCCGGTGCTCACTGGACCCCACTGGAGACTCTACTTCGACGGCTCCTCGCATAAGCAAGGAGTCGGAGCGGGGGTCCTGCTTATCTCGCCGGTGGGACAGCAGTTCAAGTACATGGTGCACCTCGACTTCAAGGCTACAAACAACATGGCAGAATATGAAGCCCTCATATTTGGGATGAGTACCGTGTAAGGGCCTCAGTTTTGACACACATTTGCAGTGTTCATCACCACACCACACACCTCATTTGAGGAAGAAGGATGAACACAAATGAAGAGCGAGTAATGATTATCAACATGCTCATTAGAGAACAAACTTACACATTGCAAAAGTGGTATTTCCCACATGTGATATAGATGGGCTGGACATATGAAAACTCCTACACTTTACTAAGGATGTCCATGCCAAGTTTCACCCAAATTCAAAACCTTTTTGAGGTCAGTTTGGGTATAGTTAGGAAGAGGACAGTTTGAAACCATATTCAAATTCAAACTGTTTTTATCCCATGAATTTAAAAGTGGAAGGCATATTCTTACTCAGCACATTTTTGTGAGCTCACACACCAATTTTCACTCCATTTGGAGTTGATCTTGACATGAGCTAAGGGGGGAGAAATTCAAACTTTATTTGGATTTCAAACTGAACTTGTGCTGAAATTCATTCAGACCAAACCTCATTTGAACTTTGATCAATTCAAATGGCTCAGGGGTGAATAATTTGAATTGCCAAGGGTAGTATGGGGTTCACTGTTTACAACAGTGATTAGGAGTAAATTTCAGAGGTTAAAACTGGAGGTGGGACCCACATGTCAGCCACTGCTCAGATCAAACCGACTGAGACTTTTTCACTCGGGTCGCCGAGCCGCAGCGGTGATCGCCACCGAGGGCAGCCGCCACGCCAGCAGCTGCTTGCCCACGCGCGGGCGTGAGGCGGTGCAGAGCCTTCTTAAGGCGCCTGCCCCCCTCCTCGGCCGAGGCACCGCCGTTCTTCCCCGCAAGAACTCAGCGCCGGCCGAAAACTTCCGCAGCTCGGACTTGATCGGAGAACGCCGATCGCAGCTCCCTCCGTCCACTCCAGAGCCCCAGCAAGGTACTAGAGACGTCCCTCCGTCCTCCCCGTTGCTAGAATTCGGTTGAAACCGATTGATATCGGCTGTGCCGAAAGATCAAATTCGGGACTTGGAACCGCCACACCTCGGGCTCTCGTGGACAGTCCAACCAGGGCGTTGTCACGCCCGAGCCAAGGCACCTTTGGACGCGCGGGTGCCCGGTTCTGCTCATCCCCGAGCCACAGCTCGAGTGGTTGCTGACCGGCGGCGAATTTCCACTTTTCCCCTTTCTGTGTGCAGAACGACCTTCGGGTACGATTCTGTTTAATTCGTGCTCTAGAAAGGATTAGAGGGCCTCAGGCCGCTCTCACACGAGCTAGACACGGTAACGCACAAGTTGCCTTCACAACTCTGGGCCGGAGAACCTCTGTGCCCGGCGTAATTTGAGGTCTACTAATGGCGGAACGAACGGGCGACATCAGGCGCACGGTGAGGACCTATTTCGGGCCTTCCCCGAGCTGCCTCGAGCTCATGTCGACCTTCTCTGAGGTCCACTGATGCTCCCCGACCGGTTTCCCAAGTAGCTGAGGTGCTAGGGTAGTCAGCCGACATGGCCGAAGTCGTTCTGAGGTGGCGGCTCATCGCCGACCATGCTCCGGCCGTTGTCATGAGCAGCTGACCCTATAATCCTGTTCCCCGAGTAAAAGTAGGCAGGGGCGGCCAGAATCGAGAAGTTTGGAGCTGTACAGCGGCCGGCGGCGAGCTCTCCGACGAGATCCCTCGGCGGCGGGGCGCGGGTGTCGCGAGGTTGAAGAAGGGGGTGGACCCAGCTGTCAGCGGGAGATATTTTGAATCGGGATCCGGCTGCGGCCGGGATCGGGTGTGCTGGCACGCAAAATCCTTGTGGACCGCGGTGTGCTGTCGCCTCGGCGTGCAACACGTGTCCCCTGGGCCCACGCGCGAGTTTAAACTTTTCCCCGATTTTCAGATTTCCTTCAAACTTCAAATCCTCATAACTTTGGCTAGAAAGCTCCAAATTGAGTGAACCAAATTTTGCTGGATTCAGCTCTCCGAGTACTTTCCAGCAAATCAAGTTTCACTGCATGAAAACCCTTAATTTTCCAGAATTAATTCCTCAAAGTTTAAACTGTTAGGAATTTTAACTGGAGAATCCTTTGGAGGAAAATCCTGAAATTTTGCTGAGATGTTCACCAAAATATCCTTAAACTACCATAAAAATTTCAGATCCATTTGAGCTCATCTGATCCACCTAATGGTGTGATTAGTGAAACTGTTCCAGAGAAAATAGAAAATGTTCAGAAACATTTTCAGAATTTTCTCTGAAATTATTTAGCTCATAACTTTAGCCAGGAACCTTCAAATTAAGTGAGACCAACTCCATTAGAACCCTCTGAAAATTTAGTTTTCAGAAAGTCATAGTTTGCTTCATAAAAATTCCTAGAACACCCTAAGAGTTCCAATTAAGGTCAAGGATATAATTAATTGTGGAGGGCTCAAATGAGCTTCGCTGCAACTAAAACTTGACCAAATCTCTGTTTAGGTTGTAACCAAGCCACAGTAAAAGTTTCACAGTCATTAGGTCTGTCTAGCAAAAGTTATAAACTTCACAACTTCAAACCTAATACAAATGCATTAAATTAATACATGTATTGTTTCTATCATGTAGTCGCTAAGGTCGAGGAGGAACCCGAAGTCCTAGACTTCGTTACTCCGGAGGAACAACTAGCCTATGAACAAGAGCAGCAAGGCAAGCTCCGGTTTGCATTAACCTTTTTACAAATGTTTATTGTTTTGAGCACATCTATGAATATTGTTCTTTGCATTAGAGTCTTGATTGGAAACCCAACTGCATAGCCAAGAAAACCATGGGTTGGGTTTAGGATCGAAAACCTTGTTAGCCACTGCATTGCTAAGATAGAGTAGGATTCGGTACAAGTCGAGTAGTTGGAACTACTCGCGAGAATAGGCTAGAGGCACATTGCTCGGGTAGAGGTAGCACATGATACACATGGCAAGAAAATGAGACCGAGCGGAGAGTAAGGGCAGCAGGACTTTGGGGCCTGTGTGCTGTAGCTCCGCTTGTGTCGATTGAGGATCGAGCCGTGTGCGGGCCTGTTGAACAAGATAGAACAGTACCGAAGACCTACCGGCTATATGGGAACCGGGAAACTGATGTAACTCGGGTAGCTGGATGTTGAGGCATAGCTGGTCGTTCAGAGGGTAGGTTGAGAGCGTCCGTGATGGTTGTTGTAGGCAACATCGAGTACGGGCGTACGTGACGGGTTGTTCGGGTAACCCTGCAGGTGTAAATCGATTATAATCGCCGTCCCTCGCGGTCAGTGAGTACCACTTGTTCACTGTACCGTGACGTAGAAAGAACAGGCTAGTTACATGTTAAAATGTTGCTGACTGAAAGATGGACTTGATTGCTAATGACTTGCTGTAGTTTAGAGTTAACTAAAGTTCATTTCAACTTTGGGCAAAGTACATGAGAGAAATGCGTTTCTTGTTTGATTGCGGCTCTCTCATGTACCTTAGCGTAAGGTTCTCCACAACCTGCTGCTAAAACTTGAAAGTAAGGTTCTACTAATTAGGCGTGTCCTTGCAAATGATTTTTACCTCATGTAACCCATTACCCTCATGTAGAAGTTCCATGTTTAGGTGAGACGGGTCAGACTTGCTGAGCCTTCGTGCTCACTGCTTGTGTTTGAAGCTTTTGCAGGGTTATATGAGGAAGGGACTCCCGAAGAGGAGACGGAACCCCAGGAGGGGAACCCCATCGAGTGGGAGTCGTGCACGCCGCAGAGTTAGTGTGCGTGTGTGCTAGCAAGGGCACGTTCAAGGGCTGAACGTGCACTTGATGCTTAGTCTACGCCCGCGAGTGTAGACTGAACTTATTTTGATGTAAACATGTTCATAACTTATTTATGTAATAAAATTTTGCTTCCGCTTTGCACCTTTGACGTGTGTTATACGGTGCTGTGCAACGCAGCACCCCTCAGCGTGACCCTGGCTCGACAAGACCAATGGGGTCGTGTCAGCGTGGTATCAAAGCTCGCTTGAGGTTTAACACAGTACAAAGGTCTTCTTTTTCAAAAATCCAGTGAGGAACGAGTTAGTAGCCCGTATAAGGATGTTATTAGCATATAGAAAGTGGCATATTAACCTATTTGCTATGTCGGAAAATCATGCATCTCGGGACGTTCATGTCTTCGGGGTGCACGTAAGCGCTGTCCACCAGTGCGCACAAGCTGAAGGGTGGAGCCCCACGGGTGACAGGTAACCCGACCCGCTTTGATATCCTCTACGACTCTTCATGTCGTTTGGGGTATTCGAGCAACGTCTGTCCCTGGCGTGCGTGGTGCAACTTGGGAGACCCCGTCACATGGTCTAAAACATGAACACGTAACTCAAGGCGTAGTTGGCTTGAGAACATCCGGGCGAGTGATGACGGCCGGGTGTACTAACTGTATGGATTCCGGGCTCGGTGTGCAGCCGAGTCTGATGATTGTTTGAGTTTCTGCAGGTAGCCTGACCACGAAATGGTAGACGTGTAGCATCCGTGTGCAAGTGACGTTTAGTGCCACTGAAATAACAAAGCCGGCTAAGTCCGGTATAGGTTTTTCTTTGTGAGGACGTAGTACCGACATGATCTGGTGACGCATCGGCGTCACACCCAACTAAATGAACAAATTCAATTAAAACTTGAAAGTTTTGATCCAAAGTAGTAAAACCTGATGTAACTCCTTCCCTTGAACAGGATATTCAAAGTTAACAAGTTTTCAACTTATAGGTTGTTAAGGACAGAGCACTCTGTTTTTAGCTGAATCAAGGCTGAAGTTAATCAGAGGTTAGAGGTTGAGTTCTTTCGAGGTTGGGGTCGTATGATACATTTCTGGAAATCTTTGGAAGAACTTTACAACTTTTCTGTTGAGGTCCAGAGGTGTTTCATCCCTTAACTACTCGAAAAATGCAGTAGAGTTGAAACTGTCCAGAAAACAGGACAGAGCAAAGACTCTCTGTAGACTCTCTGTAAATTAAGCATAACTTCCTGCATAAAAATCCAAAAATAGAAAATGAGGTAGTTCTGGAAAGCTTATGAGATGGGTTACAACTTTGTAACAGAAAGTTTTGTCAGATTAGGAACATAAGTAACTAGGATTCTTGGATCAAATCAGTACCTAAGGCAGGGAGGTGCTGTCCAATTGTTTCCAAAAATTCTGTTAAATTTGACATCTCATAACCTTTGAACCAGGACAGATCTTAGGCCAAGCAAATACTGGCTGGAAAGATATTGAAGTTAGCTTTAACTTTGATGTTGAGCTCCAGAATTAGTTTTGCCTTTAACATGGCCTAAATCAGGTTGAAATGGAAACTGGTCAGGGCTATCATGGGAACAGCAGATCAGCAGTCAAATTTGTTTAAAATTTGAACTAGGTTTCCAAGTTTTATGGGTTCAATGACATGTCTTATGTTATAACTCAATGGTTTACTGTTTAAATAAATATTTGACATTTCTCAAATATATTTTTACAGATGGCAGCAGATAAACAGTTGGAGAACGGGTGGGTAGTTTCCCACTGTTCTGACCATAGCGGCTACCCGGAAGCATTGTGGCAAATGCTCCAATATTTCGGGTACAATCAGATGCCGCAGTACTTCGCCAAAGAAGATGGCGAAGGGGGGAACAAGACGTGGACGATCCATGTCGAGGTTCCTGCAGGACCTACGCCACCCGGTTGGGTGCCATTCACCGTCACGGTGAGAGGAAGACAACCGGAAGGGATGTGGCAAGTGGCAGCCCGTGACACTATGTCACGTTTCTGCCAACTACACGTGCAGGCTATGGAGGGCACTCCATACGCACTCGTTCCGGTGGAGGGACGAGCTCAGCATGTGTGGGAAGATAGGTACCTGGAGGCAACAGACCCGAGTTGCCCAAGGTACAACCCCACGGAGGCAAATCTCAGCCTCCAAATGAGGGCGGGAAACGCTGTGATGGACAGCCAAGCTGTTCATACGGAGCATCTCGCCACCAAGCTCAAGGAGAGCACAAGCCGTAGAGATCATTTCGAGAGTGCTCACAGCGCACTCCGCAATGTGCTCCTTCCGACGATCAAGCGACTGAATGAACAACACAATCAGTTGCGTCGTCTGAAGAAGGCAAAGAAGAAGAGCCGTGTTGACATCGCAGCGTTGCAAGAGCTGGTGCAGACCCTAACCCAGCAGAATGAGGACCTTGCTCAAGAGCGGGACGACGCTATCGAGGAAGGCCAAGGCTGGGAAGAGGACTACAACCAAGCTATGGACGAGGTGCATGCTTTGCAGGACCTCGTGCCCCCGGTGTTAGGCGTACCAGTAGTCTTGGGTCTTCCAGCAATGGGAGAACCCGGGATGGGAGAAGAGGTGGTAGACCCAGAGCCACCAGCCGAGGTACCGGAGGAGGACGACCCACAGGAGATCGAGTTCTACTCTGAGTAGGGGGTTACGGTTGCCAAGTAGGGCAGCCAGGGTAGCGTAACCCAGCTTTTGTAATCAGTGACATGTCGTGTAGACAGTAGCGTATGTATAGGTAGTGACGACATGAGCACGACTTCTCGGAGACCCGAGAATAATGTATCTTGTATAAAGTTTATGCTTTATCAATATATGTGAATGTTGTGCAAATTAATCATGTGTCACTTCCATACCTACTGTTGCTTATGGAATTTTAAGTAAGACATGTGCTAATTGCTGCTGTTTCGAATTTCAGAATGATGCGTACTCGTGCCAACCCCGACGTTGGGGGTACCAGTCAAGGGGGAGAGACCTCCCAACCACCTCCCGAGGACTCCTCGGGACAGCAGCAGCAACAGCAAACACCGCCACCGCCACTGCCAACGGTTACATTGGCCGACATCGTCGCGGCAATGGCGGGCTCGCATCAGCAGCACACAGAGTTGCTGCAGACTCTCATCGCCAATACGTCTCGCCCAGAGAGACGTCAAGATCGTGAGGAGCGCCAACAGAGCTCCTACTCCGACTTCCTGGCGACTCATCCCCCTGTATTCTCAAGGGCGGATGAACCACTTGACGCGGACAACTGGCTCCGCGCCATAGAGATGAAGTTCGGGCTGCTCCAAATCAGCGAGCAGCGCAAGACTCAGTTCGCGGTCCAGCAGCTCCAAGGATCCGCGAGCGCGTGGTGGGCCAACTTCTGTGCTTCACAGCCCACCGACCGAGTTATGACCTGGGCGGAGTTCCGGACGGCCTTCAGGGCCTATCATATACCGCCCGGTCTGATGAAGAGGAAGACGCAGGAGTTCCTACACCTGCAACAAGGGAGCCGGAACGCGTTGGAATACTCCAGGGCGTTTAACGATCTCGCGCTATATGCGTCGTATCACGCGGATACAGATGAGAAGCGGCGAGACCATTTTTACCAGGGGCTTAACCCGCTCCTGAAGGACAAGTTGGCGATGTTCAATCGCGGCAGCCTCAACGACATCATTGATGCTGCGATTGTTCAGGAGGACTCCGGCAAGGAGTTGGCGGCGGCAGAGCGAAAGCGAAGCGCGCCGCAGAGCAGCGGAGAAGGAGGCGGTCCTTCTCAGAAGTTTCGGATGGTGAATCGCCCACCATCAGGTCCACACTGGCAGCCACCACAGCAGTCGATGCCGTTCCGCAGTCGGCCGTATTCTTCACCGGCATTCCGGCCGGCACTGCCAGTACCACCGCAACAACAACAGCAGCAGCGGGCGATGCCGCATGTGTTTGCACCTCCGCAACGCATGCCAGGCTTTCGTCCACCGAGCACTCCACCATCAGCGGCCACATGTTACAAGTGTGGTCGTCCAGGACACTTCGCGAGCAGTTGCCCGGAGAGGCAAGGCGGCGGGGTGGCACCACAGTTTCCGGGGAGGAGTCAACCCTGGAACCCTACTAATGCGCGGCGGGCAAACCCTAGGCCCGGCACCGTCCACCAGCTTGCCATTGAGGACGTGCCGGAGGGCGAGCCAATCCTTGCGGGTATGTTCCAACTCCACCAGCATCCCGCTATAGTACTATTTGATTCAGGCGCCACGCATAGCTTCATTAGCCAAGCTTTCATTGATAAGTATAGCTTGCAAATACTACCCACCGATAGTTCTTATGTGATCTGTTCACCGGGTGGGAAGATTTCAGCAAGCATGATGGTCCCAAAAGCGCCATTGTGCTTAGAGGGTAGAGTTTACCCTACGTCTCTCATAATTTTAGAGGTACAAAAGGTCGATGTCATCTTAGGGATGTCGTGGTTAACCCGCCACGGCGCTGTTTTAGACACCGTCCTCCGAATCGTGCATTTGAACTCCGAAGTGCACGAGTCTCACTCATTATTTCTGGACAGTCCAGAAATAAAACTTCCAAGTGTCTATCAAGCCACAACCATCAGATTGGAAGATATTCCGGTGGTCCGAGAGTTCCCTGATGTATTCCCGGACGATTTGCCGGGGATGCCACCCGATAGAGAGGTGGAGTTCAAGATTGAACTTGCACCGGGAACCATGCCAATATCCCGAAGGCCGTACAAGATGGCGCCCAAGGAGTTGGCTGAACTAAAGACTCAGCTCACGGACCTTCTAGAGAAGGGTTTTATTAGGCCGAGCTCCTCGCCATGGGGCTGTTCGGCATTATTTGTCAAGAAGAAGGATGAGACGTTGCGGCTTTGCGTGGACTATCGTCCATTAAATGCCGTAACCATCAAGAACAAGTACCCGTTGCCACGGATCGACATGTTGTTTGATCAGTTGGTCGAAGCAAAGATCTTTTCCAAGATGGATTTAAGATCCGGATACCATCAGATTAAGATAAGGGCTGAGTACATTCCGAAGACGGCTTTCTCGATGAGGTACGGACTTTATGAGTACCTGGTCATGTCCTTCGACCTCACCAATGCTCCAGCTCACTTCATGTACTTGATGAACTCGGTATTCATGCCGGAGCTGGACAAGTTTGTCGTGGTCTTCATCGACGACATCCTGGTATATTCCAAGTCGGAGGAAGATCACAAGAAACATCTGCGTATAGTCTTGCAACGGCTGCGGGATCACAAGTTATACGCAAAATTCAGCAAATGTGAGTTTTGGATATCGCAAGTGCCTTTCCTCGGGCATATCATCTCAGCGGAGGGTATCGCTGTGGACCCGAGCAAGATCACGCAAGTGCTGAATTGGAAATCCCCGAGAACTGTTCACGAGGTACGGAGTTTCCTCGGACTCGCGGGATATTATCGGAGGTTCATTCCGAACTTCTCGAAGATTGCCAAGCCAATGACGGAGCTGCTGAAGAAGGCTACCAAATATGTTTGGAGTCCAACATGTGAAGCAGCATTCAAGGCTTTAGTCAAGCACCTGACATCAACACCGGTTTTGGCGCAGCCAGACACAACAAAACCGTTCGATGTGTACTGCGATGCATCCGGCATTGGGCTCGGGTGTGTGCTGATGCAAGACCGAAGAGTGGTCGCGTATGGATCACGGCAGCTTAGAAACCATGAGCAAAATTATCCAACTCACGAGTTGGAGCTCGCTGCCGTGGTACTTGCACTGAAGATGTGGAGGCACTACCTACTCGGTAACCTCGTACATCTATATACCGACCACAAAAGCCTCAAGTACATATTCACTCAGAAGGAGCTGAACATGAGGCAATGAAGATGGTTAGAACTGATAAAGGATTACGAGATAGAAATCCATTATCATCCGGGCAAGGCAAACGTAGTGGCAGATGCGCTGAGCCGCAAGTCACACGTCAATACTCTGACCATCACACCGTTGGAAGAGAGCGAACCACCACTACATGTGATTCCACACGGAGCTCTCTACAACCTAGCTTTGATCCCCACCATCCGTGAAGAGATAGCGGCAGCCCAGAAGAATGACAAGGGCATGTCACATTTGCGGAGACGCGTAGACAGTGGGGAGTTGAAATGTTTCCGGAAGGACGGAGACGGCGTTCTGTGGTTCAAGGACCGGATCGTCGTACCCCGTAAACCGGAATTACAGAAGAAAATCTTTGATGAGACTCACTTATCAAAGTTTTCTATTCACCCCGGCAGCAACAAAATGTATCAAGAACTCAGAAGAAAGTTTTGGTGGACACGGATGAAGCGCGAGGCTGCAAAATACGTGTCCGAGTGTGATACATGTCGAAGGGTGAAGGCAGATCATATGCGGAAACCGGGACTGCTGCAACCACTGGGCATTCCTGCCTGGAAGTGGGAGGACGTGAGCATGGATTTCATCGTCGGTTTACCCACCACCTTACAGAAACATGATTCGGTGTGGATGATCGTCGATCGGCTCACCAAAGTTGCCCATTTCATCCCGGTCAACACCAATTACAACGCCAAGAAGTACGCAGAACTGTACATCTCACGGATTCTATGCTTATACGGCGTACCCCGTACCATCATATCGGACCGAGGCACTTTATTTGTGTCCCGTTTTTGGGAGCAGCTACACGCTGCCTTGGGGACGAAGCTGATCCGTAGTTCAGCCTACCACCCGCAGACGGATGGACAAACCGAGCGGGTAAATCAAATCCTAGAAGACATGCTACGAGCTTGCGCTATCAACCACGGCAAGAATTGGGATGATCACTTGCCGTTAGCTGAGTTCTCGTACAACAATGGTTACCAATCCAGCATCAAGATGGCGCCCTACGAGGCGCTATACGGAAGAAAATGCCGCACACCATTGAACTGGTGTGAGTCTGGCAAAAGGGTTACCTTCGGGATTGACCTTGTCAACAACGCGGAAGAAAAGGTTCGACTAATTCAAGCGAACCTAAAAGCCGCTCAATCCCGTCAGAAACAGTATGCGGACCGGAGAAGGCGCCCATTACAATTCGAAGTTGGAGATCACGTATATCTACGGGTGTCTCCAATGAAGGGCGTAAACAGATTTGGGGTGAGAGGAAAGTTGGCACCCCGATTCATCGGTCCATTCCAGATTACCGAAAGATGTGGATCGGTGGCATACCGGCTGAAATTACCCGAAGCACTTTCCGGTGTGCACGACGTCTTTCACATTTCCCAGCTGAGGAAGTGTCTCAAGCTATCAACTACCGTTCAGCTGGAAGACATTGAAGAACTGCAACCGGATCTCACCTATCGGGAGGAACCGGTGCAGATTATTGATGAAAAGGCCCGAACCACCTGCAACCGTACGTTGTGGTTCTACAAGATTCTATGGAGCAATCACTCCATGGACGAAGCGACATGGGAGAGCGAAGAATTCCTTTGCACTAACTACCCCGACTTTTTCACGTCGCATATCCGGTAATTTTCCACCGTCCTCTCTCTCATTTTCACCTTATAATCTCGGGACGAGATTCTTTTAAGGGGGGAGGGATGTAAGGGCCTCAGTTTTGACACACATTTGCAGTGTTCATCACCACACCACACACCTCATTTGAGGAAGAAGGATGAACACAAATGAAGAGCGAGTAACGATTATCAACATGCTCATTAGAGAACAAACTTACACATTGCAAAAGTGGTATTTCCCACATGTGATATAGATGGGCTGGACATATGAAAACTCCTACACTTTACTAAGGATGTCCATGCCAAGTTTCACCCAAATTCAAAACCTTTTTGAGGTCAGTTTGGGTATAGTTAGGAAGAGGACAGTTTGAAACCATATTCAAATTCAAACTGTTTTTATCCCATGAATTTAAAAGTGGAAGGCATATTCTTACTCAGCATATTTTTGTGAGCTCACACACCAATTTTCACTCCATTTGGAGTTGATATTGACATGAGCTAAGGGGGGGGGGGGGGAAATTCAAACTTTATTTGGATTTCAAACTGAACTTGTGCTGAAATTCATTCAGACCAAACCTCATTTGAACTTTGATCAATTCAAATGGCTCAGGGGTGAATAATTTGATCGCCAAGGGTAGTATGGGGTTCACTGTTTACAACAGTGATTAGGAGTAAATTTCAGAGGTTAAAACTGGAGGTGGGACCCACATGTCAGCCACTGCTCAGATCAAACCGACTGAGACTTTTTCACTCGGGTCGCCGAGCCACAGCGGTGATCGCCACCGAGGGCAGCCGCCGCGCCAGCAGCTGCTTGCCCATGCGCGGGCGTGAGGCGGTGCAGAGCCTTCTTAAGGCGCCTGCCCCCCTCCTCGGCCGAGGCACCGCCGTTCTTCCCCGCAAGAACTCAGCGCCGGCCGAAAACTTCCGCAGCTCGGACTTGATCGGAGAACGCCGATCGCAGCTCCCTCCGTCCACTCCAGAGCCCCAGCAAGGTACTAGAGACCTTCCTCCGTCCTCCCCATTGCTAGAATTCGGTTGAAACCGATTGATATCGGCTGTGCCGAAAGATCAAATTCGGGACTTGGAACCGCCGCACCTCGGGCTCTCGTGGACAGCCCAACCAGGGCGTTGTCACGCCCGAGCCAAGGCACCCTTGGACGCGCGGGTGACCGGTGCTGCTCATCCCGGAGCCACAGCTCGAGTGGTTGCTCACCGGCGGCGAATTTCCACTTTTCCCCTTTCTGTGTGCAGAACGACCTTCGGGTACGATTCTGTTTAATTTGTGCTCTAGAAAGGATTAGAGGGCCTCAGGCCGCTCTCACACGAGCTAGACACGGTAACGCACAAGTTGCCTTCACAACTCTGGGCCGGAGAACCTCTGTGCCCGGCGTAATTTGAGGTCTACTAATGGCTTAACGAACGGGCGGCATCAGGCGCACGGTGAGGACCTATTTCGGGCCTTCTCCGAGCTGCCTCGAGCTCATGTCGACCTTCTCTGAGGTCCACTGATGCTCCCCGACCGGTTTCCCAAGTAGTTGAGGTGCTAGGGTAGTCAGCCGACATGGCCGAAGTCGTTCTGAGGTGGCGGCTCGTCGCCGACCATGCTCCGGCCGTTGTCATGAGCAGCTGACCCTATAATCCTATTCCCCGAGTAAAAGTAGGCAGTGGCGGCCAGAGTCGAGAAGTTTGGAGCCGTACAGCGGCCGGCGGCGAGCTCTCCGGCGAGATCCCTCGGCGGCGGGGCGCGGGTGTCGCGAGGTTGAAGAAGGGGGTGGACCCCAGCTGTCAGCGGGTGATATTTTGAATCGGGATCCGGCTGCGGCCGGGATCGGGTGTGCTGGCGCGCAAAATCCTTGTGGACCGCGTTGTGCTGTCGCCTCGGCGTGCGACGCGTGTCCCCTGGGCCCACGCGCGAGTTTAAACTTTTCCCCGATTTTCAGATTTCCTTCAAACTTCAAATCCTCATAACTTTAGCTAGAAAGCTCCAAATTGAGTGAACCAAATTTTGCTGGATTCAGCTCTCCGAGTACTTTCCAGCAAATCAAGTTTAACTGCATGAAAACCCTTAATTTTCCAGAATTAATTCCTCAAAGTTTAAACTGTTAGGAATTTTAACTGGAGAATCCTTTGGAGGAAAATCCTGAAATTTTGCTGAGATGTTCACCAAAATATCCTTGAACTACCATAAAAATTTCAGATCCATTTGAGCTCATTTGATCCACCTAATGGTGTGATTAGTGAAACTGTTCCAGAGAAAATAGAAAATGTTCAGAAACATTTTCAGAATTTTCTCTGAAATTATTTAGCTCATAACTTTAGCCAGGAACCTTCAAATTAAGTGATACCAACTCCATTAGAACCCTCTGAAAATTTAGTTTTCAGAAAGTCATAGTTTGCTTCATAAAAATTCCTAGAACACCCTAAGAGTTCCAACTAAGGTCAAGGATATAATTAATTGTGGAGGGCTCAAATGAGCTTCGCTGCAACTAAAACTTGACCAAATCTCTGTTTAGGTTGTAACCAAGCCACAGTAAAAGTTTCACAGTCATTAGGTCTGTCTAGCAAAAGTTATAGACTTCACAACTTCAAACCTAATACAAATGCATTAAATTAATACATGTATTGTTTCTATCATGTAGTCGCTAAGGTCGAGGAGGAACCCGAAGTCCTAGACTTCGTTACTCCGGAGGAACAACTAGCCTACGACCAAGAGCAGCAAGGCAAGCTCCGGTTTGCATTAACCTTTTTACAAATGTTTATTGTTTTGAGCACATCTATGAATATTGTTCTTTGCATTAGAGTCTTGATTGGAAACCCAACTGCATAGCCAAGAAAACCATGGGTTGGGTTTAGGATCGAAAACCTCGTTAGCCACTGCATTGCTAAGATAGAGTAGGATTCGGTACAAGTCGAGTAGTTGGAACTACTCGCGAGAATAGGCTAGAGGCACATTGCTCGGGTAGAGGTAGCACATGATACACATGGCAAGAAAATGAGACCGAGCGGAGAGTAAGGGCAGCAGGACTTTGGGGCCTGTGTGCTGTAGCTCCGCTTGTGTCGATTGAGGACCGAGCCGTGTGCGGGCCTGTTGAACAAGCTAGAACAGTACCGAAGACCTACCGGCTATATGGGAACCGGGAAACTGATGTAACTCGGGTAGCTGGGTGTTGAGGCATAGCTGGTCGTTCAGAGGGTAGGTTGAGAGCTCGAGGTGTAAATCGGCTGGTGGCACTGAGATGCGCGTGCAGAGACCTCTTGCTCGGGACGATTGGACCGGTTCAACATTTGGCTAAAGGGTGAAAGGTAGTCGCGTACGGCATCCGTGATGGTTGTTGTAGGCAACATCGAGTACGGGCGTACGTGACGGGTTGTTCGGGTAACCCTGCAGGTGTAAATCGATTATAATCGCCGTCCCTCGCGGTCAGTGAGTACCACTTGTTCACTGTACCGTGACGTAGAAAGAACAGGCTAGTTACATGTTAAAATGTTGCTGATTGAAAGATGGACTTGATTGCTAATGACTTGCTGTAGTTTAGAGCTAACTAAAGTTCATTTCAACTTTGGGCAAAGTACATGAGAGAAATGCGTTTCTTGTTTGATTGCGGCTCTCTCATGTACCTTAGCGTAAGGTTCTCCACAACCTGCTGCTAAAACTTGAAAGTAAGGTTCTACTAATTAGGCGAGTCCTTGCAAATGATTTTTACCTCATGTAACCCATTACCCTCACGTAGAAGTTCCATGTTTAGATGAGACGGGTCAGACTTGCTGAGCCTTCGTGCTCACTGCTTGTGTTTGAAGCTTTTGCAGGGTTCTATGAGGAAGGGACTCCCGAAGAGGAGACGGAACCCCAGGAGGGGAACCCCGTCGAGTGGGAGTCGTGCACGCCGCAGAGTTAGTGTGCGTGTGTGCTAGCAAGGGCACGTTCAAGGGCTGAACGTGCACTTGATGCTTAGTCTACGCCCGCGAGTGTAGACTGAACTTATTTTGATCTAAACATGTTCATAACTTGTTTATGTAATAAAATTTCGCTTCCGCTTTGCACCTTTGACGTGTGTTATACGGTGCTGTGCAACGCAGCACCCCTCAGCGTGATCCTGGCTCGACAAGACCAATGGGTCGTGTCATACCGCCTTGTCCCTGGGCGTGCGGCAGATGCTAGTTAAAGGAGGCTCTCAGCTTGTCATCAAGCAAGTCAGACGTGAGTGCTCCTGTAATGATCCTCAACTAGCTGCCTACCTTATCCATGTGTAGAAGATGGAGAGAGTTCCATGCCTTGGAGTTGTGCCATATCCCTCGCGCCAACAACGCGGTGGCGGACGACCTTTCAACAAAAGCCTCTACATGGGCCCTGGTCCCCAAAGGCATGTTTGAAAGAAAGCTATTGCGTCCAACAGCCTGGCCGGCCGAACCAGGCAAAGGGGGCGAGTCCAGCACCTCGTAGCTGGCAATCCTGGCGGCCCTGTAACCATAACGCCCGCCAAGGATCATATGCGTCACCGGGGACTCCGTGCAACCCGACACCCAAGATCCAAATGCTCAAGTAGGACCCAATGCATGGATCACGTAGATCCGAGCCTACTTGGAAGAAAATATCCTTCCTGATAAACATGTATCCTCTGAACGGATCATTCGCATGGCTAAAATATACACCTTGGTGGATGGGGATCTCTACCGATGTGGCGCCAACAAAGTTCTATTGCGGTGCATAACCTGGGAGGAGGGCTGCGGGCTGCTCGCAAAGATCCATGGAGGCGAGTGTGGCAACCACGCTTCATCCTGCACGTTGGTCGGTAAAGCCTTCCGGCATGGCTTCTACTGGCCGACAGCTCTCCTAGATGTCGTCGAGCTGGTAAAGAGATGCAAGGCGTGATAGTTCCATGCCAAGCAGATAAACACACCGGCACAGACGCTGTAGATGATCCTGTCCTCATGGCCATTTGCAGTATGGGGGCCGGACATCCTGGGGCCTTTCCCTAGGGCCGTCGGAGGGTTCCGGTACCTCTATGTGGCCGTAGATAAGTTCACCAAGTGCCCGGAAGCAACCCCTGTAGTCATCATCAACAAGAAATCCGCAGTAAAATTCATCAAGTCAATAATCTGCAGGTTCGGGACCCCAAACAGGATTATCACTGACAACGGGACCCAGTTCACCAGTGCAGCATTCTAACAATACTGTGAGGACCTTGCTATCCTGGTCTGCTATGCTTCCTTTGCTCACCCAAAGAGTAACGGCCAGGTCGAGAGAGCCAATGCTGAGATACTCAGGGGCCTCAGGACGCGTACTTATGTTGGCCTGGAAAAGCATGGAACCATATGGATTGACGAACTTCCATCCGCACTGTGGGTCAGCCGGACATCACCCAGTCGAGCAATTGGGGAGACTCCCTTTTTCTTGGTCTACGGAGCTGAGGTTGTTCTCCCTCCAGAGATTACCTTGGGATCCCCTCGTGTCAAAGCATGTGACGAAGCCACGCAGGACCAGGCCCGACGTGAAGATCTCGAGCTCATCGACGAGCACAGATGGCAGGCTGCAATCCGGAATGCGCGATACCGCCAGGCACTCCGGCGCTACCACCAGCCGTTCGTGCGGAGTAGAGAGCTGCGGGTTGTCGACCTCGTGCTCCGACGAATACTTACCCGTGAGGGGTCCAGCAAGCTTTTCCCCCATTGGGAAGGTCCCTTCCGGGTAACACGAGTATGCCGACCAGGATGCGTCTGCCTAGCAGCGGAGGATGGCAACCAATTCCAAATCCTTGGAATATCGAGCACCTCTGTAAGTTTTACCCGTAGCTTAGGGTAAGGCGGTTTTCCCCTATAAAATGGTCATAGAGACTAGGACCAGTGCTTTGATCAACCAAACTCCGGGGGACCCAGCTACCCTCGTCGTTCCGGAGTAGGTCACTCAGACTCCTGTACAACCTGACTCCTCCTACAAAGGGAACTGTAGCCCTCCTTTTGATCTTGCGTATATTTTCCTGTACCCCTCGACGTGTACATAGTTGCGTTTCTCTGTCTCTCCCTTGGACAAAGTTGTGCAACAAAGCAGAAACGTCGGAAGCACCTGTGGTTGTCTCGGGACCCCCTTTGGTTGCCTTCTTGGTCGGGTCCGGAGGTGCCCACACGACGTCTCTCCCCTCTGGAGTGCACAGAACTCCGATCCATGAGACTGGAACCTCAACTTCCCGAAGGGGCCACTCGCGGACCCCCGAGGCCGGAGTCTCCTGAAGGGTCAAAAGCTGGTGTCTTGTACCTTTTGGCAGGTGTCCCCAATCACTTGGGCATACCTGCCATGGGGCCATCACGACTGGTCAAACTAAGCAAAATGCCCGGTCCCTTGCGACGCGCAGAGGGTACACATATACAGCAAGCAACAAGGAAGTATCAACCACTTTGGCAAATGAGAGAGCCCCTAGTTCTTGCGGACTCAAGAACCAGGAAGCCTCGCGGAAGCCAAAAGTGGTTCTGCCTTCTAGACCCTGCCCTGAGTGGTTGAAGGATGAGAGGCCAACAAAAAGTCCTTCGTTCATCAGCATAGGAATACAAAACAAGACGCAAAAGACAAAAGAAAAGATACAAAAGCCGGGGCCCACCTAGGACTCGTCCGCGTTACGCCTAAACCGCCAAATGATGAGAGCTCCCAGGTCTTTGACCGCAGACCAGGATGCCGCCTCCCTTGCAGCGACGGGGACTTGGATGACTGGCTCCAGGGAAACACTGGGGTCCCAGCTTCGGAAGCAGGTCAACACGTGTGTCACCACCTCCTTAGCCAGGGCTCTTCCCTCCGTCTCCAGCAGGTCGATGAAAACGTCTTCCAACGCTGCCACCTTTGAGCCTGCAGAGTCGAGTGCAGGGAGCACTTGGCTCATCTCATGCGAAGGCTCGTCGGCGCGCACTGGGCTGAAGCCGAAGGGAGCCAGTGCTAACTCGGCCAGCCCAGGAAGTCCCAGACTTGCTAGACCTCCGCCATGCGCGAGGCTTGAAGCTCCTGAAGCTCACGCCGTGCCGCTGCTAGGGCTGCTGCATTGCACTCAGAAAGTCTTCTCTCCTTGGCAGCCAACATCGCCGTCCGAGCATCAAGCTCATGGGCACGGTTCTGCAGTCCCTTACCACGGAGCGAGGTGTCGAACTCTGCAGCCCGGAGGTCCTGGCGCTGCTTCATCTGCCTCTCCCGCTCCTTATTCAGAGAGGCCTGATGACGGTCCAAGTCGCCGGCCTGAGACTTCAGCTCGGCCTGCTCCCGTTGCAAGCGCGATGAAGCCTCCTCCTCCTTCGCTGCTAGCTCGCGCTCATGCTCACCCACGGCGGCCTCGCGACAAGTCAGCACTAGCCGCATCTCCTCCAGGGAGGCGAGGCGACTGTCGGCTGTCTAGTTGGCCTCCTTGGCTTCTACCCATAGCTTCTTGGACTGCTCGTCCAGCCGATCGACCAGGTCTCACTGTCGGTTGGTCAGTTCTAGCTCCTCCCACAGACGAGCCTCCTTCGTTTCCAACCTCCTTTGTGTCTCCCGGGTCCGGAGCTTGAGAAGCCTTTCTCAGCCAATGAGGCGCTCCTCGTCCTGCTGGATGGCTCCCTGCTCCTGGTCCAGCGACAGAAGAACCCGATGGAGACTTGCCTGAGCCAAAGCCACAGCCTCATGCAAAGGGACCCACTTGACGCATGCCGGGGCCTCCAGGACATCGTCCACCGGGATGTCAGCGGTTGCCGGGGTAGGCACCTGGACGCAGGGCTCCAAGGAAGTTTAGGCTTGGTCCTCAGAAGAAGGAAAGTGAGCTCCTGACTGGGGAGAGCTATCCTTCGGGGTGGGAGCTGCGACATCCGATGTGCCCTCGTCGGTAGCAGGCGCGAGCTCGTCGTCGTAAGCTGGTGGAGCCCCATCAGCCACGGCCGGCCTGGAATCAAGCACCAGATCCTGGACGGGCGAAGGATCCTGTCCGGGGCCCCCTGCGCCAGGAGCCACTGGAGGGACATCTGCAGAAGAGGTTGGCGACGTGGACGTCGCTGGCGCGGGAGGGTCTGCACCCTAGTCTGCAGCAATCTAGAGGCTGTCGGCAGATTGCTGGATTCCACAGGCACCAGAGCGCTCCCCGGAGCGCCTGTGGATGGAGCCCTACGTAGAGGACAAAGGTCAGGAGACAACCACAAAGCATAGAAAAAGAGTGCAAGCAACAAAGGTTGGCCTCGGGTGATCTACCTAGGGCCAGTGAAGTCCCATGAAGCGGCTCAGAGACGCTTGCTCGGGCCTCTAGAGCCACCAAAACCTCCAGCTGCAGCCGGCCTCTTCGCTGGTAGAGGAGGTGCTGGAGCTGCAGGAGTTCCCTCTGCGGGTGTGGATACATGACCGGCCACGCTGCTTCCGGCCGCGCCCCCCAGTCCAACCTCAGGCGCGCTTGGGGTCGCCGCGGGCATCACAGGGCTATGTGCAGAGACAAATATCCCGTCTGCGTGAGTCAGCCTCCGCTTATTCCCGAGAGAGCTAGGATGGGGGGCCACCGGCGCCTTCCCCTTTCCCTTGTCCAAGCTTGGGGTGGAAGAAGTCGGAGTTGCGGAACCCGGCGTGCCAATACTTGAAGCAGCCGAGGCTGCTGTAATCATCCTAGGGATCATTATTCCTCGAGAAGCGTCGCCGACCTGCCGAGGAGCGATGTCGATGTCGTCCAGTGTCGGCATCGTCCTCAGGAGTTGCGATCTCAGCTCCTGGTTCATGAAGATGGGCAGGCACGACGCCGGAGGGATGATGAGATCGTCTGGGACTGGGCCAACTCCAACATCGGCGCATATCGTCCCCAACAAAGCGTTTAAGAGCTCCATCTTCAGGTTGGCTCTAGGACCACGCTCCAGGCGAGTGAAGTCATTGTCACCGGTGTACATCCAGGCCGCGTGACAACGACTCTGGAGGGGAGCAATGTGCCGGCCCAGGAAGTCAGCCAACACCATCAGTGAGGACAACCCCTGGTCTACCAGGAACTTAATCCTCGCCAGCACGAGGGAGTAGGCGCTCTCAAGGTGCAGCGTCTTCTCCGAGTCAGTTTGCGTGGTCGAAGGAGGAGAAGTCGGCAGATCCAGCCGGTCGTAGACGTCGGTCTTCACAATGACACAGTCTTCCCTCCAGTTCTCCCACTTGCTAGAGGAGAAGGGAGAGATGTACGTCGCCACGGACCTGGTGCGGTGCTGGAAGTAGTAGGCACCCAGGAAGCTTGAGCTCCTCCAAGACGACCGGAGGATGAAGAACGCCCGGAACAGCCACACCGATGGTCGCACCCCCACGAACATCTCGCAAAAGTGGACGAAAATCGACATCAGCATGAGGGAGTGCGGCGTCAAGTGCTGAAGATGGAGCTCGTAGGACTCGAGCAGGGTCAGGAAGAAGGAAGAAGCGGGGAAGGCGAGCCCCGCCAGTATGTACCCAAGGAAGACGGCGACCTCGCCGGGCTCAAGGTCTACGAGCGGGAGAGATCCGCAGCGAACCCTCCCATCATACTGAGGCGTGTGCCAGCCAATCAAGCGCCTCATGAGCCTCACGTCACTAGCACTTTGGAGACGAGACTCTCGGAGGTTCGACGCCATTAGAGCAGGGAGAGGAAGCAAGAAGACGAAGCGCAAGGGAACAAACGAAGGAGAAAACTCCTGCCAGCAGCAGGGGGTCTCTTTATTTGGACCAGACCCTTCGAGAACCGCCAATCGCGATGTGCCCGAAATAATCGCACCCGCATCGGCTGAACCTTCAAGAGCGGAAGTTCCAGGTCCACTCGGCAGACAGTATGGGCAAAGGGCACCACGGTTATGATGGGAAAAAGCGGTTCCCCGATAAAGCCTGACAAGAGGAATAGCAGGGGTCGTGCAGGGAACCGACGCAAGTAATGTCGCAGTTGCACGAAGCGTGCGCCTCCCACGATCGTCCGACAATGAAGAGGCGTCAGTCCGTGACGGCAGAGAAGTCTCTTTGACCGAGAGCAAGCAACCTCTTCGTCTCCTAGGTACGGCCGCTCGCCCACTACGCTAAAATCTCGTCACCACTTCGATTCCCAAAATCGCAAGTTCAAAATCACCACGTGGGAGAGACGGGGGCCCCACCTACGGGCTCAATACCTCCCCCGAGCTGGGCCCGGGGGCCACTGTTGGTACCCTGTGAACCGGGTATCCTGTGTAGTGGATAAAAATATAGTCTGGGACCCGCCTTTCCAGCTTAGGCGGGCTCAGCGTAAGTCACGTGCCCTGGGCCCCACGGACGGCCTGGGGTTGCCACGTGTCATCAGGCCCTGAGCATGATTACCGACTGAGGGTGGCTCAGGAGCCGTCATGTGACTAGTGGTGTCAGGCCCGACCTTCCTACGGGGAGGGCTCCGGTGATCCCACGTGCCCGGAACCTCCGAGCACACCCTCCGCTAGAGAGAGCTCCGGAGGTGCCACGTGTCCTGCGGCTCCGGATCCGACCTCCAGCATGGGAGGGCTCCGCTGCTACCACGTGGGCTACGACTCTAGGTGTACCTTCTCTCCAAGGAAGGCTCCGGATGTGCCACGTGTCCTGCGGCCCCGGGCCCGACATCCAGCATGGGAGGGCCCGGGTGCTGCCACGTGTCCAACGACTCCAGACCACCCACTACTCCGTAAAGCGGCTCTAGTGGAGACGCGTGCCCCGGGGGCCAGCCGCCCGGACGTCACATCGACGAGCAATAGGCAGATGGCCAAGGAGTAAAGAGGAAGGTACGCTGTCAGGCCGAGCATTCAAGTCTTGCACCTTCCCTAGAAGCATGGTGCACGGCGCACGCCTCCGTTCCACGTCTATGCACCATTACGGCGAAAGACAGGGCAGTGAGGCGTGACGGCACAACAGTGCCGCCCAACGGCACGGAGCCGCCTAGCAGTGCGAGGAGACGCGGCAACAAGACGGGGGATTCCTCATCACCGGCCACCTGGTCAGAGGTGCCCGACGTGTCAGGCGGCACGCCGTAACTCCACCGACAGTGACAATGCATATAGTTGTAAATGTCTATTGCTCATGTATAGGAGACAGATAGTCGCGGGGCCACCTGTCGGGCCCCGGGCCACCTTGTAACTGCCCCGGCCTTGGGCTATAAAAGGACCGGGGCAGCCTCCAGGCAAGGGGTTCGCACTCTGTTCTGAACCCAGCCAACTCACACACTCACACCCGCGAGAAATACAACAAACACTCGGGTGGACGAAGGTTTTTACGCTCCGTCGGCCCAAACCACGTAAATTCTCGTGTTCCTCTCGCCATTGTGCTCCGATCTTCAAGATCCACTAGTCCCTCCGAAAAAGAACCTCCGTGGACTGCTTCTGAGCAGACCGGGGAAGTGTCGCAGAAAAACACTTCTGACCCAGGTCATAGTTGGTGAATACTTTTTCAATCTCACCTTGAAAAAGATTGAGCAATACATCACATTATTTTTCAGAAAATATGTTCACGCTGATTTCCTTGATCCTTTGAGCAAATGGAAGCAGATATCAAACAATGGAGCAAATTCCCAAATATGGCAAACTAGAACGACGGATCCGGGAGAAAGGAGAGGCTCCCTCTCTCTCAAAGCCATGCAGCACGATAGCGCCATTTCCCTCCATCTCTCTCCTCCTCTCTTGCCCTAGAGAGAGGGAGAGGAAGAGAGAGATCCACGCCTCCCGTCCAGGGATAGAGGCCGGCCACTGCAGCGCGCGACGCCGTCGAAGCGTGGCGCTCCGGCGATGGGCAACTGCTGCGTGGCCCGGCCGTCGTCCGGCAGGCGGCGGGCCGGCGGCGCGAATCGTGGCGGCCGCCTCGGCGGCGCCAACATGCGGTCCTGCTCCGCGATATCCTCGGTCACCGACCCTGGGCGCGCTGCTTACCATTCATCGTCCTCCGTCACCGTGCTGGGGAAGGGCCTGGCTCCCGACGCCAGCGCGGAGGAGCTGCTCCGGCGCTACGAGCTCGGCGAGGAGCTCGGGCGCGGCGAGTTCGGCGTGACGCGGCGGTGCACGGACGCGGCCACGGGTGAGCTGCTCGCGTGCAAGTCCATCAGCAAGCGCAGGCTGCGTAGCAGCGTCGACATCGGGGACATGCGGCGGGAGGTGGCCATCATGCGGTCGCTGCCGTCGCACCCGAACGTCGTGCGGCTGCGCGAGGCCTTCGAAGATGACGACGCCGTGCACCTCGTCATGGAGGTCTGCGAGGGCGGCGAGCTCTTCGACCGTATCGTTTCCCGGGGACACTACACTGAGCGTGCCGCCGCCGCCGTCATGCGCACCATCGTCGAGGTCGTGCAGGTTCGTGTGATGAAAACACCACCGATTCTTGCGTACCTCTTTCCTTTTCTGCATTCAAAACAAACCTTATTTAACCAAAGACGTGTACGAGAAAAATTAGAATAATCTTGCATACCTGAGGCATATGGTACCCAATTTTTCCTGCCTTTTGGAACAAAACAGAATTTCATCATTTCACAACGCAGTGATTCCAATTTCCTCAATGGTGCTCCAATTACCTCCTAGTAGGTCAGAGTGTTAAGATTCGGCCGTGCATGGTCCATGGATGAGTGGCAGGTTGGTCATCGATCGGAGATCAATCTAGCCACTACAACAAGTCACCAGCCATATTTAAGTAAACGAACGTTTCAAAGGAATTTAATTATTTTTTGGTCAAATTACCTCGTTCTAACATTATGTTGAGCAACGTCATGAATCACGCACATGGTAGACGACGGCAATTTTTCCTTCTGAGGAAAGTTATCTGTAATGATATGATTTTATATCTGGCTTCAGAATATAATTTTATGTACAACATAGTTTTCCAATACAATCATACAACATGCTCACAGGTGACATGCACAGTTGTTAATTATCTACCTTTTTAGCTTAATAATCATCAGATCATAACCATAGTTATTAAGGCGGTAAGGCGATCTAAGGCGACCGACCCTCTTTTTACCTTTTAAGCGATAAGGCGTAAGGCGAGGCGACGCCTTTATAATAAATAAATATAAAATAAAGAAATTCCAAATAAATAAGGATGAAAGTAGTATTAGGAAATAGAAGTAGACAAGTAGTTCAACATAAGATACAAAATAGACTAAAAGTTCAACATCTCTCAAACTCTCAAGTCCCATGATCTCATCTCTCAAACTCTCAAGTCTCAATATCCATCGTCAAACTCATCAGGAATTGTAAGATTATTTTCTTCTCCACCATCATCTCTATCCGAATCTTTATCACTATCAGTCACGTCTATGTCATCATGTGGATCTTCCTCCAAGTCCGAATCATTAGCATCTTCTCCACTTTTCTCAACTTCTTGTGCCCTCATTCTTGCACGCCTTTGCTAGGTGTTCAACCTGCTAGCTTATCTTGGAAGGTTACGACCTTGAAGCGAGCTTGATGCTCCAACGGCTTCATCAACATGATCCCATGTGAGGTCAAGTAGATCAGCATTATCCCTACCGGTGTGAACAACCGATGAGTCTATCCATTCATTGTCCCAATCAAAATCGTCAATGACCAATGGGTCATAACTTGGGCCAGCGTTCTCACTCCTCTTTTGAAACCTACTTTGCATCTTCCGGTTGTATGAAATAAAAACTAAGTCATTCAACCTCTTGTGTAGCAGCCGGTTCCTTTTTTTTTTGTGTGCATCTATAAATTAAGCAATGAGAAGCTAAATGAGTATATGGGTTATGCAACTCTAATATATGGATTGTGGATTCTAATACTTACAAATTCAAAGGTACTCCAATTCCGCTCACAACCAGATGATGAAGCACAAAGGCTAACTAGACGTTTTGCAAAGCTTTGCAATTCAAATGCTCGATCACCATATGACCGCCACCAATCAACTATAATGAGAAATGTAACCACATATTAGTTACAAACTAGGAATAGAATTAATATGGAGAAGAGAAACTAGCAAGCAAAACACCGATACTTACGAGAGCTTTTTAGTTGAACTTGTTGTTGTGCCATGACATTTGAGAAGATAGGCCCTCGTTGGTCTTGATATTGCATTGCATAGTTATATCTTGGCCCGAACTTCTTCATCGTGTTCCATTCTTGCAAGCACATCATTGAAGCAACTCCTTAGCTCACCCACATATCTATCATCTCCCTTCCTTTGTATTGCAAAGAATTTTCCTGGGTTCGAAAAAAGTGCAGCTCCATACAATGGATGGTCCATTTGTGAGACCCATCTACGCTGAATAATGTCCAAGACTCTTTTCAGCAAGGCTTGCTTATTTTGGGTAGGAAAGCTAGCACTTATCTTCTCTTTTGCAACATTCATTAGAGCTGCAACCTCAGGCATGGCTGCTCTTTCATCAGCATCAACCGCCCTAAGCACAATAAGAAGAGGTGCCGAAACTCTAAGACAATCTTCAACTGAGGACCAAAACACCTTAGCAAGAATAATGTCACAAACATTCTTTCCAGCCTCAGTCTTTGCTAATTTGTTTTGGTTCCATGCTTCACTCACAAATAGACCCCTCAAGGCATCACGATGCTTGTGTAGGCTCTTTAAAGTAAGGAAACAAGTGGCAAACCGAATGGCTACAGGTCTTACCAAGTCCATCCCACCTGTCTTCTCCCTCATTGCTGCAAGAATCCTCCCATGCCTATATATAAAAGTGGTGACCCGTTTGGCTTGTGCAATTGGTTTCTTAAAATCTTTCAACTTTCCAATGTCTTCCAACATGAGGTCCAAACAATGAGCTGCACAAGGAGTCCAAAACAATGTGGGAATCCGCTGCATTAGAATTCTACCCGCCGCCTTGTAGTTAGCACCATTATTTGTGACTACTTGAACCACTTTATCTTTACCAATGTGGGCAATCCTCTTCTCTAGCAAATCAGCTAGCATAGCTGCATCATGTGCCTCATTTGATGCATCAACGGACTCTAGGAAGTATGTTCCAGCTGGGCTATTGACAAGAAAATTAATTAAGTGATGCCCCCTTCTATCGGTCCATCCGTCGGACATAAGTGTGCAGCCATAAGTCTTCCATGCTAACTCATGATCAGCCCTCAAGTTGCTTGTATCATTTACACACTCATGAAGTAAAGGCTCCTTGATCTCATGCATACTAGGAGGCACATACCCTGAACCATATTGTGTTGTGGCCTCACAAGCAATATGAAACTGTCTAGCACCACACTCATAGAACCATAAAGCCCATTGCTTGTTCACATAATTCCTGTCAGCCTTAGACTTTGTGCTAGCCTCAATGGTGGTTTGGTGTGGTCCTGGAGAGCGCCTATCATCCACAACTTGTTCAGGTGTTCTTCGGAGCATGCTTGTAACTTTCCCAGATTGTGATTGTGATGTAGCATCTTGTGTCTTCTTTAAGGTCTTCATCTAAAACATGGATCTCCTCCTTTTAGCAATTGTCCCTGAACTTGGCTGAACAACGAACTGAGAATTGTCCCCAACCTGCCCCTGCTCCTGTTGCTGCCCAACATCAGCATCTAGGAAAATTGGTCTAGTTCTTTTATTTTTTTCAGGTAAGCTATCATCTCTTTCCTAATCTTAGTGGTAGTCTTGGAGCACATATGAGTATCAGCATATCCACCTGCAAGATGCTCTTTCAACCTTTTGATTCCTTCTGTTGTCGCGGTCTTGCAAAGGTTGCATGTCATCTTGTCTCTGTTCCTAATTTCCGTCCAATAACCGTACTTCCATCCTGGATCATTGGACTTTGCTCTTCGTTTAGGATCAGCCATTGGATCATAAGCAGCTGCATTCATAGGAGCATCGACAGAACCAGCACTCTCAATTGGATTCATTGTCAATTGTCAATCCTACATGAGCAGCAAGCAAATTTGTACATGAGACAGCTCAATCTATTCAGTATTTCAGTTATCTCATTCACACAAGAGAGAGGCTTTAGGGCTTAGGATTTACCCGAGAGCCCGAGCGGAACACAGAGACCCGAGAGCCCGAGCGGAACACAGAAACCCGAGAGCCCGAGCCCCGAGCGGAAGAGAGGAAGAAGTAACCGCCGTCGCAGAGCAGAGCCACCACCGAGCAGGAGGGCCGTCGCCGCCGAGCAGGTCCGAGCCGCCGCCGCCTTCCTCTGAGCCGGTGGAGCGCCGTCGAGCAGGGCCGAGCCGCCGCCGCCTTCCTCTGAGCCGAGGGAGCGCCGCGCACGCAGAGGGCCGAGCCGCCGAGTTCCTCCGAGGTCTGAGCCGCCGCCGCCTCCAACCCTAACCTCCTGTCTCTGCTTCTGTCTCTTACTCTCTTTTACGCACCGGCTGGGCTGAACAGAATAAGGCCCGATTCGATCCCGAGTTAAGGCGTCGCCTTGAGCTCGCCTAGGCGGACGCCTCAAGGACGCCCCGGACGCCTTAGGGACGCCTTACGCTCGGGATTAAGGCGACAAGGACGCCTTGCCGCCGCCGGTCGCCTTACTGCTTAAGCGACGCTTAAGCGATGCCTCAACAACTATGATCATAACTTATAGTTCGGCTGCCTGCACTACTGACAAAACAAAAGTTCTTATTTGCACCATGCAGTATCATAACAAGTTAGAGGAGAAAAGAATCACAAGGAAAAATATAGTAATTAAATATGGCATTTGCACATAATCAGCTGAACCAAATGTTGTATATCGTACACCAAATACTAGTTACCATAATTATCATTTTTTTCCTTATATCCCGTTGTGCTATATTTTCCAGTCCCGATTATTATTTGCTTCTAAGTGGTCATAATAAATACTAACCTTAGGTGAAAAAGAATTAACAGCTCAATAATGCCTAGTTCAGAGTGATTTAACAGTTCTATAAACCTTTTCCAGTTTGATAATGCCTATATAGTACCCGAATAACACTAATTGTTTCTAGTTCACTCAAAACCATATATAAAGAATGTTGAAGGTAAAAGCAAATAACGTTCTAGATAGCCAGGCATATAAAATGTGCACTAACAAGGTCAAAATGCATTATACAGTCTTCAGAAACGTTGAAGAAGACCGTCCATTTTGCACATTTATGTCATGAAAAATAAGAGGGGTAACTAAATAGACTATCCACAAGGCACCTACTAATCTACCCAAAGCATGCAGTAGCAAATTATCTACTTGAAGTGCTAATATCTGGTACGTTAAAACCTCTTTCCAGCATTGCCATAAGAATGGCGTCATTCACCGGGATCTCAAGCCTGAAAACTTTCTGTATGCTAACACATCTGAGAACTCCCCGCTCAAGGTCATTGACTTTGGTCTCTCAGTGTGCTTCCAACCAGGTAGAAACTCCTGCACGAAACCACGAATATATTAGTTATTTTTGCGTCCTTAAAAAAGCCTGAAACAATCCATCCTTGCATTTGCTGTTATTCAGGTGATAGGTTCAGTGAGATCGTCGGATCCCCGTACTACATGGCTCCTGAAGTCCTGAAGAGGAACTATGGGCAAGAAATAGATATATGGAGTGCAGGAGTCATACTCTATATCTTGTTATGTGGTGTCCCACCTTTCTGGGCTGGTAAGTTCGTCTATTTGAATCCATGAAAGAAAATTCTTTGTTTTGTCCATGTTCACAAACTCACCGAAATTTTACGGTGACCCGTTTCAGAAACTGATGAAGGCATTGCACAGGCTATCATCCGGTCAAAAATTGACTTCGAGAGGGAGCCTTGGTCTAAGGTTTCTGAGAATGCTAAAGATCTTGTCAGGAAGATGCTTGATCCGAGTCCCTATGGTCGGTTGACGGCTCAGCAGGTTCTAGGTAAGCTATCCTCACAGCTCATGCACTTACGAAAATAGTTCGGCTGATTCTGATCATCATTTCTTGTTTTCAACAACAAAGAACATCCTTGGATACAGAATGCGAGTACAGCTCCGAACATCCCTCTTGGAGAAGCAGTTAGGTCTAGGCTTAAGCAATTCACTGTCATGAACAAGTTCAAGAAGAAGGCCCTACTTGTGAGACGACAATGCTGCTACACCATACACAATTAAGATTTTCTGCATGCGATTATTGTCAAAATCCGTACTAAACTTCCCTTTGCTTAGATTGTGGCAGAGTACCTACCAACCGAAGAGCTGGAGGCGATCAGGGAGTTGTTCCACATGTTGGACACCAACAAGGATGGGAACTTGACAATTGATGAACTCCGGAAGGGATTGCGAGTGATAGGGCAGAATGTCAATGATGTTGATGTGGATATGCTGATGGAAGCTGTGAGCGATCCTCTTCACCAGTACATTTATTGCAACTCATTTTCCACTACATGAGAGTTACATCATTCCACCGTGAAATACAAGTTTGGTCTGACCACAAATGCTTCTATATTTGCATTCTTAGGCAGATTTAGACGGCAATGGTACCCTGGACTTGAAGGAGTTTGTGACAGTCTCCATTCACCTGAAGAAAATCAGAAGCGAGGATCACTTGCCAAAGGTTTTCAGCTACTTTGACAAGAATGGAAGCGGTTACATTGAGATCGAAGAATTGAAGGAGGCGCTCTCTCCACGTGGAGGCCAGAAGGCAATCGATGACATAATCCTGGACGTTGACAAAGACAAGGTTAGCCACGTAAACATTCCGAAGTAATTAAACTCGGAAGTGTAACAAAACTGTAAAGTTTAACAAATCAATGACACCGAGAACCGCAGACTTTAACAAATCAATGTGTATTGAAAGTTAATTCATTAGTTAACCGAAACGTGTTCCTGCAGGATGGGAAGATCAGCTACGAGGAGTTTGAGCTGATGATGAAAGGTGGAATGGACTGGAGGAATACATCTCGACAGTATTCGAGGGCAGTTTACAACACCCTTAGCCGCAAGATGTTTAAGGACATCTCCCTGAAGCTTGATCCCAATAGCGGCCCACTCGGTGCAGCTGCGAAGGAACAACGAGAAGTTGATTGAGCGATGTGTTTGCTACAGTGAGTACATCAGAACAGAGTGTGTATTTGTGTGTGAACTGCATCAAATTTTCCATATTTGCGTATAGGTCATCACATTTCGGCATACACAGGTAAAGGGGTGGTCCGTTGACCCTGATTGTTTCAATTGCAGATGTCAAGGAACTCCCTCTGAAACACACCCTTCCTCTTTCCAGAAAAAAAAAGGGGGGGATGAAATCCTTCTCCACGACTGTTCAACAGCAGACTCCTAAAAATATATTTGTATTGCAAAAGCTCGGGGATAACATGGCTCCGTGGAGCGCGTACCGTTCAGGTTCGAGCGTGGGCTCGATCAGTATTTTCGCACCGCGGCTTACCCTTAATAATAAATATTTTCTATAGCGCTCTTTCACAGGTAGTCACAATGGAAAAGTAACGTCCCGTCGCGCACTAGATTTTGAGTAATTTTGGTGATCTCTTGGATACGATCTTCTAGACTATACGTTGTTGTAGGGGCTAGTCGTGCGGGTGTATGTTGGTGTGTGTTGTGGTGTGCGTGCGTGCGTGAGTATACTATAACAACAAAACTTTTATACCAAGCACGTGAGTATACTAATGAACAGATATTACAACTGTACGGATTAGAGAGGCTTCAAAAAATATTTGTATTGCTTTCTCGTGAAGCCTTGCCATTTTTGTAACCACTTCAAAGCACGTGAAAGTAAATAGGACAATATAGTTATTTTATTATAAATACAAAAGTATAACTTTTTAAAAAAGAGAATTATTTCCGGTCTATAGGTGACTGCACACATTATATCCTTTCAGCCGATCAAAAGGAACAAAATGAACTAAAAAGGACAAAATCCGTGATTAGATTTCCATCCGTGACCAGTCACGAATCGCGATACAAGCGGGGCGGGATGGGACTAGGATCCTCTAACTTAGAGTTATTACTGCATCACGTGCAGTACAACTCATCTACCATTTAATCTATATCTAATAATATTATATAAAGGTCATTATAAAACAAAGGATGGATAGGGTCTAATGCACAGAGAAAGTTACAGATGTTAAGTCCATGCTGATCCGAATCCGATGGGATGTGGCTTGCCCGCGCATCGGCACCAGCCGCTACAGGAATGCGGGCGCATGCGGCAGCCCGCGCACGCGGCTTTTTTGCAGACTCTTTTTGCCGGCAATGCGATCGCGATCCGCTAGACGCACTGTGCTGCTGCTGCTGCTGCTGCTAATAGCCAATGACTGTGCTTGTTGCTAATGACTGCTGCTACTAATAGCCAATGACTGTGCTTGTTGCTAATGACTGGTGCTGCCGCCCCGCTTGCATCCTGAAAGTACCTATGTTGCTGCCGCTACCTTGTTGCTAATGACTGAATCAGTCGCTGCTGCTGCTGCCCCTAGTAGCTAGTGTTCCAAGATTGAAATTAAAATTAGTGACTGAATCAATGGCTTAGATTAAAATTAAATCAACATTGATAGTTTTCATGAAAATACTCAAAAGACTGTCATCGGCTAAAACAAGGTATGTTTGAAATTGACAAAATAGCCAAATTTGTCCAACTTTAGCTATATGCTCAATTTTGTGCCTAAAATTTTGAATGGGACGATTTAGTCTCTGAAGTTTAGTTTTGGGTACAAATTCGTCCTTAAGCTGAGGTTGTAATCCATATTGGTATGTCTAGTCGGCGAGACTTGTCCCCTAAGTGCGATAAACCCACATTTGTACTATAATATTATACTTTTGACGCTATAAAACAAAATCTCCATTGAACCGAAGTAAAACAATTATTAAATCGCAACCTGACAAATTTTTACTCATATCTAAGAGTCATGCTATTGTCAAAATCAATAAAAAAATAAAAATATTAGTGAACAAGATAACATCTATGTAAATGTGTAGATAACTCATCATAAGACAATTCTGATGATTGGACATGTCACATGGAATGCCATCTTAGATCAGTGACGAAATTGAAATAAAAACTAAGGTTCAGGGACTAAACCAACCCATTTTAAAGTTTAAGAATAAAATTAGGCACCACACTAAATATGAGGGATGAAATTGGTTATTTGGCCCTACAGATTTCTAATAATTAGATGCGTCGCTAAATGCTTGTATCCCGTTTTGATAAAGTTAGCTATTCACCATGCATCTAGACATGAAAATGTTAGAGCTAATGATATGGCACAACAAGCATTATGAAGTTCTTGGAGAATCTGTCCTTCTGAGCAGCAAACGGTCTGACCAATGTTCAAACTGGCACGACAAGCAGTGGTGTGTGGTCGCAGGAAGCAGTGAGAGAATGCTGCTGCGGGGCAGTCTGGGCTTCTCGGAAGAGATGTTGGGGGCAGTTGCGTTATCGAGGCCCATGGTGGCGGTGTACCGGACAAAAGGGGGGAAAGGTGTGGTGATGATGCACTTGAATCACTAGCTGAGACCATACGCAACACAAGCATGAAGCCATGCTTTAGGAGGAAAGAGACCTCAACGAAAGGATGGAGGAGACGGGGTGGGCGGACGGTGATTCGGATTCCACTGGACAGAAGCAATCAGTCCGGGAGCATGGTAAACTACTATCGAGACATTATGTTATCTATACAATAAAGTTAAATCGAGATTCAGACTATCTAATATGTTGCGAGTATAAAAAAGGATCTTGGCTAATGCACAGTGCTCAGTTGCAACCAAAACATAAAGACCAACACATCAAACCCATAATAACAAGCTAATTTACAGGGAGTATACCGAAATTTCTGGTGTGACAACAAGATGGAAAGAAATTAAAAATCAATATAACAAAAAAATAAAGACACATTAATAAACTTCCAAGTTGGACATTTACCAAAGAGGTGAAAACTAAATTGAGAGAGAAACTGGAATTAGGATTTTCAGCCTAGTGTTATGGCCTAAACATCTCATCCAAGACAGTTAAATATCTCTGGTTCCTCAAATTTTCTTTCTTCCTGCCACACAATTCAATGTAACAATGATTGTTAGCAGAGCACGAGATCTAACTGCATTATATTCAAAATGCTAGTCTACAAATTAAAAGAGCTGATGCATCACTGTGCAAATGCATATTAATTGATAATGCATCATGTATAGGATGTAACTACTGAACAGGATCAAAAAGACCGAATGTAATGTCATTCTCTTCCATGACTTTGCAATTGCAGAAATACCGAATTTAATAAATATATTTATGAATGCATGCTTCAATAACTGAAAAGAACAATTAGAGATCTTGTGCTTTTGCATACCTTCTGATGGCTGCAGAAAGCTCAAAGCCAGAATTTTGTTTTCTTTGTTCAAAGAATACAAGGTAGCTTTACAAGCAACATATTTCTCTTTATTGCCCAGCTTTCTTCTCTGCAGAATTTTATGCACTATAACAAGCATCGAAAAAGTTTTACAGCTAGTTACTCTTCCCCTTTCACTGATGAGGTGCACCTTAGCACCTGGTATTTACAATGGGACACCATCTCTGTAGAGCCATAGTGTACAAGAAGCTCGCAGGCTAATCAAAAGAAATCAATTCAATGGCCACCAGGTATTGTCTTCACATTATTCAAGGATAGCTTTCTTTTCATCTGAATTTCACGAACTGTTTCAGAAATCAATAGACTCAATTTTGGAACATCCTTACATGTCAAGGGCAGGTCAATTCCAGCATTTTTCAAAGCTTCTATGATGAGTTTCTGAGATTTTGGATTATGATCCCCACATCGCAAAGGAGTAATGCCTCTCAGAGCAGGTTTACCACATCTTCCATCCACATTTGGTGCACCACTGCAGAAAATATTCAGACAAGTAGTTAGAGTGCAGCCGTCCTAATTAGAACAGCAAATTACCATTATAGAGATTTGTTATTTTACACACTGCTATCAGAAATGTTCTGCCATATGCCCGCATCTAACTGTCTATTTATAAGACCCAACATGCCGAGAACTTAACTAAATTACCAATAATGTAGTAATGCCAGACACGCATTTATTGAAAGCAAACTGGACCAAAGACGTTTGACTAAAATATACAGAAAACTCTGGCCCTGCCCGTTACCTTGTACTATCTTTTTCAGAAACAAAAGATGAACCGGTTCATTAACATACTGTCTGGGTGGGGGAGGGGGGGCATGATTTTGATCAGTTGAGGTTCAAGCTCACAACTCCAGACTCCCAGCACCAGATGCAATGGACCCAAATGGCCGAACCAATTGGGCTATGCAGATGGACTTGCCACGTAGACAGGGTATATGATATCATGCCATATTAAAAATGACTCAAAATAATGAATTACTCAAAATAAATGTTTTATCGCTAATCAAAGAGTTGCACAACCGATCAGTAGTAAATTCCTGAGACTATGGATCCCACATTGAAACCATGATATCATATATTCAGTGTTATCCTAAACGGTATTAAATGGCTGTTTAAACGTGTTAAAACGGTAAACACAGGGTTATTGCATTGTTTAGGGCCTAAACGGTTGACCCGTTTAAACAGTCAACAAGCCGTTTAAACGTCCTAAACAGGCTAAACAAACGGTTCCGGAACAGTTTTAAACGCTGTTTTGGCTGACTACCAAACTACTTATGGGATGAGATAGAAAAAGATCAAAAGTATATAACGGAATATTAGGATCGATGGCCCGCTTCTTATCCTATCGCCCTCACCTCTTCACAAGTGTTGCCACCGTCCACGTGCGTCTGTCGAGGCGACGCCTTCCACGAGACCGATCTCGTTACAAGGAGGGGGTATGGTTTTGATCAGTTGAGGTTCCCACAACTCCACACTTCCAGCACCAAATGCAATGGACCCAAATGGCCGAACCAATTGGGTTATACAGATGGACTTGCCACGTAGACAGGGTATATGATACCATACCATATCAAACGTGGCTCAAAATAATGATGGATTATTCAAAATAAATATTTTTATCGCTAATCAAAGAGTTGCACAACCGATCAGGAATAAATGCCTGAGATGGTGGATCCCACATTAAGACGATGATATCATATATCCCAGTGTTATCCTAAACGGTATTAAATGGTCGTTTAAACTGTTTAAACGGCAAACATAGGGCTACTGCATTGTTTAGTGCCTAAACGGTCCTCGAGACAGTTGACCCGTTTAAAAAGCCAACATGCCATTTAAACATCCTAAACAGGCTAAACAAAATGGTTCCGGAACGATTTTAAATGTTATTTATGGGATGAGATAGAAAGAGATCGAGACTATATAAGTGAATATTAGGTTTGATGGCCCGCTTCTTATCCTCGCCCTCACCTCTTCACAAAAGTTGCCACCGTCCATGTGCGCCTGTCGAGGCGTCGCCTTCCATGAGACTGACCTCGTTCGTATGAGGTCGTCCGTCAAAGCGGGACACTCTAGATGTGGTGCCGAAGTGGCGATATCAGTCTAGATGTTACATAAGGAGTGAGGACTGAGGAATAAGAGAGGAATAGTGGGAGAAAATACAACCAGCAAGAGCATCTCATTGGATCCAACACTTCTGGTTCATCGTCGATGAGATGAGAAAGCACCAAGACAACCGTTTGTTGGGGACACATAGAGGGACAGTGAAGTGAGGGATGGGAGATGGGTTAACAACAATGTGAAGTGAGAGGAAGAAAGGGAGGCGAGAGATTGAAGCAGCACTACACGGCGGTGGCAGTGGCATTCTGTCAATTGTTGAGGCTAGGACACACAACCGGTCATATGACCTACGGAAGCTCTCGTCGGATAGCTACTGGGCTAGATTGAACGCATTCCCTCCTTTTTACTTTTTTATTTTCTCTATTTTTCTCTTTTTCTTTTCTCCTACCGACCTTTATTTTATTTTACTCTGCTAGTATGCTACAGTACCAAACGGTTTAGCCCGTCTAAACGTGTGCAAACCGTTTAAACGCTAAACAATGGGTCACCGACTGTTTAGCGTTTACCATTTAGCATAACACTGATATATCCCTGTATTGCATAAACGCGTTGTACTAACCAAATGATGTTAGCAACAAAAGGCTCAGAAAACAAACGATGCCCATAGGCTCGGGCGTCGTAGATATTTTGTGTTGGGCATGCTGTCAAAATATAGGCACAACATTTTTAGCCTAAATGGGGCGCTAAACAGATGTTAGATGCATAAAGCAGTGATCCCCTCTTGTGTTTCTCACATTCTCACAATCTTATCCTCTTCCTCATCTCACTGGAGAAGCACACACGACAACCACACTCGACCCTACAAGTTAGGGCTTAAGATTCTTTTTGGTGCGATAGGCTCGTGTCCCCTATAGAAGCTGAGAGGAAGGTTGGGGTCATGGAAAGCGGGCGGGGCATAGCACCGCAAGCCATGATGGTGGTAGCAGGTGGTGGGTGGGATGAGGGGGGGGGGTATGTCGGGTGGGCCATAATATTACCCTGGACAAACAACAACAACAAAGCCTTTGTTTCAAATATGTTGAGGTAGGCTAGATATGAAACCCAAACTTTGTTTCGTATCCATAGTAATGGTTGGTTTTAATGATGGCTCGCAAAGCCTATCACAACCCTCTTCCTTTAACCGGGCTTGGGACCAGCTACACTTAGAAAGGTATAGACGGAGTTAACCTGGCGTGGCCAAAATTAACACATACTCCCTCTATCCCAAAATCACCAACAAGAACAATTAACGCTCTTAATTAATTGCATCATTTCCATGTTGTGCCACATGGGTTCTGCATGCAAGCGGCTCAGGCCCGCGCAGTCGCACACGACAGAATCTGCATGCAAACAAATCAGAAATCTGCATGTAAACAGCCCATTGGAGTAACGCCCCATGCACATTCAATTTTTCATCAGAATTGTCGTCTCAAGTCCACATAGAGAATGATGAAAAAACGGTAAGTCAACAAAGATTATGGGGAAATCTAATTTTTGTTAGATGACAAAAATTAAGAAATGGAGGGGGTAATAAAAGTAAAAAAAACAGCTGAACGCTTCATTTTGGAAGCAGGAGGACAGACACGTGAGTCAAGAATGCAGACGGCGCAACTGACAGCAGTTAAAAGACAGTAAAGGTAGAAGATCATTTCCGGGTAGATAGGAGAGCTATTAAAATCCACAAACATGAATCAGAGTTTCGACTGGGCGACGCGCAATTCATGAAGACAGGCGGACGACACGAAACACCGGAGTCATGGCATGCAACTAGTGTCTCAGATGGCAAGGGCGTCATGCCGTCACTAGCGGTCGGCGTCACATGTGAGTTTTGTTATATCGTGGCGTACTTACTACCCTGTACTTACATAAATATTATATTTTTTAGAATTGTTCAGTTATGAAATGAGATAAGATGATAGCTTCAAATGCCTAAATAATATTTAGATAAAAAGGTAGTCCGATGCATGTAGCTTCCGCTTGCGCAGGGTCCGGAGAAGGGTCTGACCCATTTGGGTCTTTTGTATGCAGTCTTTTCCTCGACGGAAATGCAGGGAGAAAGACTGCGTACAAAAGACCCAAATGGGTTGGACCTTTCTCCGGACTCTGCGCAAGTGGGAGCTACATGCACCAGGCTGCCCTTTTTCTCAGTTAAACTTGGTGACACGCAAAGCTATAAAATGTATTATATGGTTTACATGCTTATCAAATTGATATTGCTTCTCTTGGTGGCCACAACAAGTGTTGAAAGAGTATTTTTCTATAATGGTTGTAGTGAAAACAATGTTAAGGAATAAGGTGCGTCTTTTGGATGATTATATGGCCACATTCATTAAGCAGGATATTTTCTTCGAAGTGGAATAGAATGTGACAGCTGAAAACATCAGACAAGTAGTATTGTAAGTCTCTCGTTTGCCTATATTTTGAACTATCAACATTATATTTAGACTATTTATGTTGTAATTTGTTGAATTTAAGACTTATCATGTTATTTACTGCCTGAAATGTTGCAAATTCTACACTTTTTACTGAATTTCATATGAAAAAATTTTATGACGTGCTCTTTGGTAAAATCTTAGGTCCGGCACTAGAATCGGCTAAGGGAGGCGAAGGCAGGGTGGCCGCCTGGTGTAGCAGGTCATAGGGCGGTGGCGGGGGAGGAGAAGATATAGAATTTCAGATGTAGCAAGCCATGCCTGTGATGGGAAGAACGAGAGATCACACCACCACCGTGGCATGCGGACTATGTCCTTATTGACTAGTGACCATCATAGTTGGAGAAGAAGGCATTATGCCAGCGGCCACAGCTTGGCAAGGCAGTGATGGAGGGAGTTGGTGAGGGCGGGCCAGCACGATGGACCCCGTCTTCTCCGCTGCATGCGTGTGAAATTGGTGGCAGTGGCAAGGCTGCCGGGAAACAAGGCCACAGCAGTGTCATTCGGCAGCTGCTGCTCTTTGCGAGTCTCGAGCTAATGAGTACCTCGTCGGGAACCAAAGCCACAGCGGTGTCATCCGGCAGCTGCTGCTCTTTGCAAGTCTCTGTTGGGTGATCTCTCCCATTGCTCTATGGGCCAGCAAGGCGCACCCAGGCCAAACCAGGTCAGACTGGGCTAGGAGGGCGTGCACCAGGTTGGGCTGGGCCAGGAGGGCATGATCTGATCTGATCAAATCAGATCAATTTGTTTGGGAGTCAATCTGTTCTGTTTGGGAACAAGCCAGTTTTAGACAGAACCGGTCTGTTGGAGATCGGACAGATCAGTTGGTTTAGATAAGAGTTAAAGTCGGTTTCCCTCTAGTAGATATATATTTCTATATGTAGGGAATTTAAATAAGAAGAGTTTTGATATGAATTGGGCTATAAATAGCCAAATATTCCATAAGAATAAAGAGTATATCCCCTCAGTTATTCCTCTTCCCACATCTGGATTTCCAAGAGTCTCGAGCTAATAAGGTGCTGGAGTTGCACTGCTCTGCTGACCTGGAAGCCACTCACATTACAACTTCCAGGTGCCCTCACTCATCAATCAGTTGGCAAGATATTTGGAGCTCTTGATCGAACTGCAGTGAGCGGATGCCGATCTATTCTGTCAAGTTCTAGGCCTCGATGTTTTAGGCAACAGTGTCAAATTCTGTTTTCTCTCCATGTTAGTGCATGGATCTCCAAACTGTTCAGTCGCGGGTCAGGTACCTAGGATACCCGAACCAGTGGGCACCAAATTCGCTTTGTACAAGATTAATGTCAAGTGAATGAAAGCTAAAAGGGGGAGCAACAATAGATGAAAAGGGGCAATAGAGCACAGTAAACAGCATGAGGAATACATATATGGATTATATTTGCACTAAATAACCACCCAGTGAAGTGGGCACCAAGTCTGCTTTGTACAAGGTAACTGAATTAAAGCAGAAAGGGGGAGCAACCATAGATGAAAGGGGCAATAGAGCACAGTAAACAGCATGAATAATACATCCATGGATTATATTTACACTAAAGAATTCCCCACTACCTGAAAACTTCCGGGAGGGGAAAACAATTTCCCACAAATGTTAATGTTGCCATGCTAGTTTGACCATGATGTGTTACAAGCACCCAGCCCTGTGTCCCAAGAAAATATTGCGAGTGTTGTGTCCTATGACAAATGCAGAATGTAAGCTTGAAATTAAATTCTACTTGATCGCCCTTTCCCATGTTCCATTGATATTGGTGCCAGATCAGGACGGCAATGTAAAAGCATTTAACAGTCAACGGATGAAATGCAAACCACACGTTGCAAAAAGAAAAATAGACTTGTGGCAGCATCACACACACACACACAGACTATAGTAGTACATAATAGGCAAAAACCTATTCTCACACACACACACACACATACTGAATATTTAACAAAATAGTAATAATGGCGTATGTAATTAACGTGGGTACTATTTTTTAAGAGCTATCAACTGACTAACTGAGACCATCCAAAACTAAATTTAGATTTTATGTGTCATCAAGGGTTTCATGTCTAGACTACCCCTACGTACAAGAGCAACAACAAAGCCTTTGTCCCAAGCACATTGTGGTAGGCTAGATATGAAACCCAACAACTTTTTTATTTTTTAAATGAAGTAAAAGAGAGGAAGAGATATAGGAGTAGCAAAAAAAGAAAGAAATAAAACAAAAAAACTAAGATTCTGGCACATGAATTGCTACTTTCCATGCAGTCCTATCATAAGCTAAGTCTCTAGATACCTCTCAAGTCTCGTTTTAACGCCTCCACCCAAGTCAACCTTGGTCGTCCTCTACCCCTCCTAATATTTTCTCTACCTCTTAAAATCCCACTATTAACCGGTGCTTCTAGAGGCCTCCGCTGGATATGTCCAAACCACCTTAGTCGATGTTGGACTAACTTCTCTTCAATCGGTGGCACCCTACTCTATCACTAATCGCCTCGTTCCTAATTCGATCTCCTCTTGTGTGCCCGCACATCCACCGTAGCATGCGCATCTCCACGACACTCATTTGTTGGATATGTTGCCGTTTAGTTGGCCAACATTCCGCCCCATATAGCATCGCAGGTCTGATCATCATCCTACAAAACTTTCCTTTTAGCTTTTATGGGACCTGCCTACCCATACGTGCTTGGGACAAAGGCTTTGTTGTTGATGATGATGATGATGATGATGATGATGATGATGATGATGATGATGATGGCGGTGGCGGTGGTGGTGGTGGTCATGATGATGATGATGATGTGTCGTCAAGGGTTTAAAGAAATGTCTCTCACAGAAGGTGACAACTAGCCAGCTTCTTATTTTGTTCTGGTAAGCCAGTTTTCAGTTTTCCATTTCATGGCATTACCACACATATCTAATATTATTATTAATACACTAGAATGATACAACCATATAGTACTGGGTTATAGTTACAGTGTATCTAAGCCCAGCACAGGAAACAGGGAAATTGGCAGAAACTAGCGTATTCCAAACAGGGATTGCGAGACTTGGTCATAAAAAAACAGCAATCAACAACGAAACATATCTTATTTGGACTAAACAAGACCATGGCAAAGCGTAAATTAAACTCACAAGCAATTCCTCACCTCCCGATCACCCACTGCACAAAGTTCAGTAACAAAGCAAAATACAGAAACGATAACGCCACTAGATTTAGATTTCATAAGGAACTCGCGAAACTATAGAGTATATACCTTTGTTTAGTAAGGAAAGCGCAGGGCTGGTACAGCTGCTGCTTGGTATCAAGGAGTATGTGCTCGAAGCAGTATTGCGACAGGGCCATCGCCTTGACCTCGCAATTCGATGCCATGCACCCCGACCTAGCACCAGCGGCGGCAGTACCGCCATTCTCTGAGTCGCCGACACCGCCACCGTTAACCGGCGCAGCTACACCGTCACCGTTACTCCGCGCCGGCAAAGGGGGAGGCGGGGCTTCGTTGGGTAGCACAGGGCCGGTACCATGCTCCCACCAATACTCCCCATGCTTGGCCGGGAGTTCGTTGGCGAGCGCCCAGTACTGGGCGCGGTAGAGCGAGTAGAGCTGCACTAACCGGCGGCGGCGCCGGCGGAGGACCTCCTCCCGGGACAACGCCTTGGTGATGCCGAGCTCCGCGTCGCGCGACGCGCCGGTGAGCTCCACCGGCGGGCGGTACGGCGGCGGGTGCTCGTCCATGGAATGGGTGGGGCGGTTCCACAGCTAGGGTTATGGGACGAGGCGGGTTTCAGCGGGCGGGCGGGGGACCAGGAATGGAAGGCTGCCGCCGCGCCGGGAGGGGAAGCGGAACAGTAGAGTTCAGCCGTCATGGGCCGATTAAGCACTACTTTGCCTTTCGTACCCTTCTGCTGTCTGGCCCATCTGCGATTACGGGACGCGGGCCGCTTGCGCGACGGGAACAAGAGTCATTTTGTCGCGGGGTCCATATTTAAGTGTTATTAATCACACATTTTTAACTACCAAGTTTTTTTAGAGAATGATGGCTATACAATCAGTATATATATGTGTGTGTGTAATCAAGCAAGCAGTTTTTCAAAACCGTACGATGTGCATCCTATGCCACTGTATTTTCTATCGAAGTATGTAAATCATGTGGTGTTAAGGAGCTACATACACGATTGTATCTGTATGATAATTGCATAGCAGTCGTTCTCTTTAAAGAATCTCTTAAGTTTACTAGTAACTAGCTAGAATGAGCTGCCCTAGTACCTAAGTAGCACGTTAGTGCCACCACCAAAACATGTTTGGCTCCCCACAGATCCAGCTCCGCAATCAAGCCATGACAATGTCGTCTTCAGGTCTGGGAAATGGGAAAGTATATATTCTAACAGGCGTTTGACCTCCAGCTCGAGATCGTAGGGCGCAGTACCCGGCCACCGCAGTCTGCTACGCTGCGACATGCATGCAAGGAACTCCGCCGCCACATCGCTGATCCTGCCTTCATCTGCGGAAGAAATTTTTCTGTGATGCAAACCGATCTATGTGCATGCATCACCTTTCCGATTTATGACACCCGTCTCCTCAATGATCTTGACGGAGGCTATCTATTCACGTATTCGGCTTATTGGCTCGACGTCCGCTGCGTTGCGCATGCAAGGAACTCCGCAACAACATCACTGATCATCCTAACTTCGCTGCGTAAGATTTTTTTCTGGATGGGTGATGTAAGCCGACCTATGTGCGTGCATCACCTTTCCAATTTATAACACATGCCTCCTCATTGATTTTAAAACGATGGAGGTTGTCCGTTCAGGCAATCGGCTTAGCTCGACATCTGACTGTTGGCCTCCTCAGCTCCATGTTTGCTGCTAGCTAGCTTGGGTTCAAGCCTCCTTGGCTAGGTGATGATAGAAGATCAGATAGAAGACAGGACGATGTCGTCGCACAATGCCACCCACTACAGGATTCCCGTCAGCATACGACGGCTAAGACCGTCGTATATAAAGCAGAAGCCGTCGTATATAGTTTATATACGACGGCAGTTGTTTATATATGACGGTTTGTGGCTGTCGTATATATTTTCTCGTATATATAGTTATATACGATGGCACCGTCGTATATAACAGTATATATACGACGGCCACTTATATACAACGACCCGTTTCGTAGACTTGGCCCAGTGGGCCAGGGCCTTTATATACGACGGCTGGGTCCTGACTGTCGTATATAAGGGCTTATATACGACAGCCGCTGGACCCTGGCTGTCGTATATAAGTGCTTATATACGACAGCCTGGCCCAGCCGTCGTATATAATTTAGGCTTATTTACGACGGCCCTGTATAGCGGCCGTTGTATATAAACTATACATGTCGTCGTATATAAGCTTTTCCATTTTTTTAAAAAAAAAACAGAAAATGGCTAATCTGGCTCGATGGCCAGCTACACATCCAAAATCAATAGACAACAACAAAACAGTTTGATATATAAATTCACAACAAAGTGCAATAGTACACATCGACAATCACGAAGTCTGACATCCACACAAATAAAAACAAAATCACAAATCTATTGATTACTAGCCCCTCCACTACCTCCAGGAGCGAAGAAGTCATCCTGCCGCGGTGAACCTGACGCCCTTAGCTGTGGCGATGGAGTCTGAGCCTCCGTCCCTGATCCCTGCGAAACACAGTGACATATGTACAAGTTTACAATTGTTTTTCTAGGTTCATTAGGATTCTTAGCGGTTGGGGCTTCCACTTAATGTAACTTTCTTTTTATACCTGTACTCCAGGAAACTGCTCATGTGGTGGCGACGGCTCCAGCACGAACGGAGGTGGCTGCCACAACGGTATCTGGATTTGCTGCCCTTGCTGTCGAGCTAGCGCCTGTCATTTCAAACATTACAATTTACAAAACTAATTGAAATGCAATGTAATTAAATTATAATTGTATGTTTCTTACTTCCATTGCCGCTTGCATCTGTGCCATATAGGACGCATGGTACGCCATGGCAGCCCTGTTGTTCTCTCGCTCTCTCGCCAAGGCCTCCTCCTGCCGAGCCAAGCTCTCCCGAAGCGCCATGACTTCGAGATCTCTCTCGGTGACACGGCGGCTGGAGGAGCCTGCAGCCGAAGACTGCGAGGAGCTACCTCTCGCAGGTCGTGGCTCCCTAGAGTTGACGACTCCAGAGAATATGGCAAGCTAAAAAAACGAATCAATTCAAGGTAAAATTAAATAATCTTGAATTGAAAACAATGAAAGTAAATGAATTCACCTTTCGTGTGCTTTTCCACCTCCGCTTGCATACGCGGCTTGAGGGTCGATGTTCGGGGAGTTTTCCCAATCGAACCCTTCGCCGTGTATCCTCACAGCCTCTTTTCCATACCTAGTCTGAAAAACAATGAAATTGTGTAAGTTCAACAACATATATAGTGTCAAATAATTTCAGAGGTCATGAAACTTACCAGGCGCTCCGCTGCGTACTGACTACACTGCTCCGGCTGAGAAGGGTCAGCGTGACCTCTCCTATAGACCGCAGTAGCACTCGGTCGCACGCCGGTCTCCTTTTCCTGTGAACATATGTTAGTACGAACAATACTACATTAAGAATATAATAAAAATAAGCATAATCTAAACAATTGGTAATTAAAAAACCAAACTTTCTAGATGGGGAGGGAGGCGGGCGACTTACCTCACGGTGGAGGCGGCGCAGCGAGCGGCACACGGCAAGGCGGGCAGCTGACGGCGTGGAGGCGGACCGACACGGCGCGGCGGCGCACAGCGCGGGGTGAAGGTTGGGGCGGGGACCTCCGGGGCGGCGGCGGCTGGCGGCGCTGGCGGCGGCTAGCGGGCGGGTGGCGGCCGGGGCGCCGGCTGGCAGGGGCGGCCGCGGCGGCGGCGGGCGGGCGGGCGGCGGCCGGGGCGGCGGCTGGCGGGCGGCAGCCGGGCGCCGGCTGGCGGCCGGGGGGGCGGCTGGGGCGGCGGCCGGGTCGGCGGCCGGGCGGCGGCTGGCGGGGCTGCGGCCGCTGGGGCGGGCGGGGCGCCGGCTGGCGGGGGCGGCCGGGGCGGTGGCGGCTGGCGGCGACCGGGGCGTTTAGGGCTGCTCAGGCTCGGGTCGACGCGGGCGTGAATGCCCGCGCCGACCCGGGCCCGCGGGTATATAAGCCTTATTTACGACGGCCACACCATGGGCCGTCGTAAATAAGGCTTATTTATGACAGCCACGGTTTGGCTGTCGTATATAACTGCTATATACGACAGCCATATACTAAACGACGGCTGTACTGTCGTATATAAACTTATATATGACAGCTTCTGCTGACCGTCGTATGTAAGTTTATATACGACAGCTAGTCGTCGTATGTTATACAGGCTGTCGTATGTTGCCCTGTTTCCTGTAGTGACCGCCACCACAGCACAACACCACCTCCTCTTGTTGTGTAGTGGATGTATTTCTCGTAATAAAGATGTGTCGTTTTTAGGTGAGGAAGAAGGTAGTCAAGGAGCTGCGAGTGGTGATAAGGAAGAAGATGGACGAGACGGTAGAATGGTTGCCTGGATGGGGAGGATATAAGTAGAAAAAGTACATGGTGCAGGAGCCTCTTGAACCAGAGGGTGAAAGCTTTTCACCCCCAAACTCAGTGCATGATCGCCAAACATACTCTCTTATACATCAGAGACAAATTTAACACGTCCCTTATGACACTATATGTCAAGTATCACGTGAATGATCAAAAGTTTATATGAAACTTACTTAAAACACTCATTGCCAATGTATTTAACTCGGCTAGGTCTCATAGAGTCCCTATAATTCCATATGCAAATATTAATGTCGTGAAATTATTGCGAAAGGTGGTCATCTCGAGTCCAAAAGATGTACATTTTGAACCACCTTAATTCCATTCTAGCGTGGAGGAAGTTGCTAGGTTTATCTCTCTATGGAGTAATTTCTGACTTCTCTTAGAAAGACGTCACTTGTAGATCATCAGGCCACCTTATGGTTTGGGGTAGGTCTGACTACTATCTTCCTTGCAGTTGTCATCATTATTGCCTGACTTCTCGAACAATTGTTGAATTTATTCACACATTCCTATTGAACGAACCACAATGTTAGTTTAGATGGCTTGTCCTCTACTTTCCGCATGCATCTTCCATTCAATAAAAAACGCAGGGCATATGTTCATCATGCCCTTCACGGAGGGTCGTCGCTGGTTGGTTCTTTTGCAGGTCCTTTGGTTGCGCCCCTAATTGTCATCGCGACGCTAGCCATTGAACCCAGCTGCCACTAGGTCTGATCCGTCGACTCCATCAAGGGAGCGGTTCTTGTGTAACTCTTCCGGTTGTGATGATTAATTTTCCATGGTCCTAACCTGTCTCTCAGGGAGTCATCCCCTTTTCTTGAACAAGTTTCATACAACAGTGATTCCTCACCATCAGCGTATTTATCAGCATTTTTCAAAAGTCGTCACATTGTTTTAGGTTTTGATCGAGCTAATTTCATCTTCAACACCTCGTATCTCGCTCCCTGGTTGAAGGCCAATATAGTCGCTTCTTCCGATATGCTCTTTATGGTGTTTCTAAGGTGAGTCAATTGTTGTATGTAGTGTCAAGTAATCTCACTATTTTCTATATATAGATTTATAGGTCTTGTATGCTGGTCGGACGTTTGTATGTTCACTCATATTTCACACATGTGAATGCTATTAGCTCGAAGTCCACTTAGGCAAGCTTGTGCTGATTCCTTGAGTTGAGCTCCAAATTACTCATAGCTATGTACTCGTCTCCATCGACGACTTGGACGGTGGTAAAGTAATCATCGATTCATGTTTCCAATCTAGCTCCACTGTTATACTTCAGAGTAAAGACTGGTAGATGAAAGATTGAAGTAAACTTGGTGGCTAAAATAAACATCTTCACTTTTCATGCATGATAAAGTTTGGGTCTTGTTTATATTAGTTGTGCAACAAAAAAACCTGTAAAGTATGAGCCTTCATAGGCTTAGTCTCTACAATTTCTTGGTCTTGACTATCATATGATCATCCATCGTTAGTGTTCTCTCTCATCTATTTGTAGTGGCCCATTAATATCTTTCTGTTGTGACCATAGGCTTTCCAAAAACAAAATATTAGAAAAATGACCTAATTATATCTGGTCTTATTTAATTGTGCCCACTAAAATACTCATACCCTCTTAGGTACAATGTGGCTAGACTCACCGGGTTAAGCGCCCATAGTTTTAGAACCACGTTCTTTAATTGTGCCCACTAAAATACTCATACCCTCTTAGGTACAATGCGCCTAGACTCACCGGGTTAAGCGCCCCATAGTTTTAGAACCACGGTCAGACTCGCCCACTATTCTCCGACTCAGCTCTAAACTAATCCCCGTCTCTAGCTGCAGACGCCTCTCTCACCCGTGAGGGTGAAATTTCCCCATCCCCAATCTGAGTCATTTGCTATTTTACCACTCCTAACATTGGACTTTACCAAAATACTACTCTCAACATGCAACTCGCTAAAATACCATTATCATGGAAGCATGTTCGCTCGTTTACCATCGGGAGGCTTTTAATAATTTGTTAATTATCATTTACCCTAAAACATGTATGGAAAAAAGTCAAATTAACCTCCATCACTTCATCTTTTCTCTTCCTTTCTCTTCTTGCCCCAACGTCATGTCGCGGGAAGAGAAAGGATGAAGTAATGGAGGGCAAATTTGACTTTTCCGTACATGTTTTAGAGTAAATGATAATTAACAAATTATTAATAGTCTCCTGATAGTAAAGGAGCGAATATGCTTTAATTATAATGGTATTTTAGAAAGTTGCATATTGTGACTGGTATTTCGCGGAAGCCAAACGCTGGGTGGTTAAAATAGCAAATTCCCCCATTCCTACCCGCATCTCAATCCCCTCCGCGCGCCGCAGATGTCGTCGGAGCTGCCGCCACCTGAGGGGTCCCCCGAGCCACCCGCGTTCCCCGCCTCCCCGACGGAGGACTTCGCCGCCACCAGCGTGGTTGCGGCCTCAGCATGGGCCCCGGAGACGAAAACGCTTTGGGTCAGCAAGCTGCCCTCGCACGTCGGCGAGGGCGACGTGAGGGCGCTGTTCGCCCCACACAATGGTCGATTGTACCCTGGCCCGCGCCAGCCACCGCAGCTACGCCTTCGTCCTCTTCGCTCCCCCGCCGAGGCCCGCGCCGCCGTAGAGGCCACGAGGGGCGCCAAGGTCAAGGGCGCATCCATGTGCACTCACTTCGCGCGGCCGGTAATTTATCGTTCCCACCGCCTGTGCCTCCGCCAGGATCTGATCCCTCTTGCCCTAGTTTTTTTCCCGTGGTGATTTTATTTCTGCTATATCTAGGGTTTATATCCTTATGTTCTTCTGATCTGCTGCTGATGTACATGGGCGCTGTTACCGCCCTGGGATATTGGCCGCATGCTATGCTGAATCTATTTGCCATTGGGTTGATTAATATTCTCATGATTGAGATTGTTTAAGTGTTATTGCTGCTTCAGCTGCGTCATGTGACGACTTGTGCATGATGATACTGTTTCATGGTGGTCAGGCTATGTTATGTGGGAAATTCAATATCCGCGCTGAGCAAGAGATGCACACCTGCAAAACAGGGATAATTAAGTTGATAAGAGATATAATTGTAATAGAGTCAGACTATATTAAGTTCTTAATAGAGCCTGAGTCAGTTAGGGAATCCGAGTCAGTTTAGAGATAAATTTAGACTCAGTTAAGTAATAGATATCAGATCAGAATTACGAGGTAGACACTACAGGAAACCAGCAAATTTACGACGGCTATAATAATTTACGACGGCTAACCCTAACACCGTCATAAATAAGTTTAGTTACGACGGCCAGGTTCGGCCATCGTAAATAAAAGATTGTTTACGACGGCCAATGTCAAGCCGTCGTAAATACTGACTTATTTACGACGGCCCTGGTTTGGCCATCGTAAATAGGTAGTATATACCCGCGGCACAGGGTCGGCGCGAGCATTCACGCCCGCGCCGACCCCGAGCCCGCCGTCACCGCCGCCCGAAGTGTCGCTGCCCCGCCCCCGCCCGCTGCCACCAAACGCCGTCGCTTCGGCCCCCGCTGCCGCCCCCACACCAGCAGCGCCGCCCCGGCTGGCCCCCGTCACCGACCACGCCGCCCCGGCCACTGCCCCAGCCCGCCTCCCTAGGCCAGATCATCCTAGGCCACGTCTAAACGTGACGTTGAAACCGTTGATTGAAGAATCGAAAATTTTGTGGATAGGAGTCGAAGCGTATGACTGTTACAAGAAGCAGAAATTCAACCCATAGGCTGCTTACTTATGGCCCGTCCATGATTTTCCAGCATATGGTATGTTTTTTTGGATGGACCACTCACGGTCATTTGACGTGCCCGATATGTGTTTTGGACACGGATTGCTTTCGACTTGCTTATGCAGGCAAGATATGCTACTTCGATTGTCATAGACCTTGGTTGCCTCGAAATTATGTATTTCGACAACAGAAGAATGTATTTAGAAAATGACATAGTTGTAACAAAAGGACCATCAAAACGTTAAAATGGGTCAGAAATTTCTGATACGTTGAACAAACTGGTGGCAGATGAAAGTTGTCCTGGATATTTTGTAGGTTACGGAGAGAAACATAATTGGACTCGTATATGTGGAATTTGGGAGCTCCCGTATGTGAAATCCTTGATTTTAATGCACAAATTGATGTTATGCTCAGGAGCGTAACATGGCCGAATGTATAATAAGCATATGCATGGATATGACGGGCAAAACAAAAGACAATATAAAGGCCGAAAGGATCTGGCAGAGCTTTGTAACCGTCCGACTCTTGAGCTCTCCGAAAGCTGTGGTACGCCATGTGCTTCTTTTTGTTTTCGATCTAAAGAAAAGAAAGAAGTCATGAAATGGTTAAGAAGTTTAAAATTCTCAGACGGTTACGCAGGTAGTCTGAAATGAGCCATGAATGTGAAGATGGGAAAGCTCAGTGGATTGAAAAGTCATGATTATCATATAATCATGGAAAGACTCCTACCTGGTATGTTTCGTGGCTATTTTGATGATGCGGTGTGAAAGGTGCTAGCTGAGCTTAGCTACTTCTATAGACAACTCTGTGCTAAAGAAAACACTGTAGAGATGATGAATAATTTGGAGAAGGAGATACCAATACTATTATGTAAGATGGGAAAAAATTTCTCTAGTTTTCTTCAATCCAATGCAACATCTCTTTATCCATCTTACATTTGAGGCTAAAGTGGGCGGTCCCGTGCAATATAGACGGATGTATCACATTGAAAGAGCACTTAAATATCTAAAACCAATGGTTCGCAACCGAGCAAGGGTGGAAGCGTGCATCGCCGAAACATTTACCCTTAAGTAAGTCGAATACTTTTCAAGTGTTTACTTTGTAGAGCAACACAATGTAAATAATTCGGCGATGCGATACAATATGGATGAACATCCACCTTGCAACGATCTCTCTATTTTTGCAATGACGGGCACTACTATTAGTGGTAGTCAGAGCTACAATTGTACAACAGATGAAAGAACGACCGCTTTCCTATACATGTATGCTAATATAGATGGGATGGACAAATATTTCGAGTAAGCTTTTATCCTATCATTGATGTTTATCGGCATATTATACAGGATTTATATTCATGAAAGTTTTTCCCGTCTAGTGTGTTCCACAAGCAAAATTGGACACATTGGCATCAACCTACGAGCAAACAAGTAGAAACGATGCGACGAGACGGAATAAATGGACGACCTAATTTCCTTTCCTAGTTCTGAGAATATGTAACGTTTTCTCGTAAAAGCTTATGAGTATCTATAAAGTATATTTAGAACTTATAAGTATTATAAAGTATTCTTATAACTTCGTAATTTAGACAGTGCACGAAAGAGCCCGATGTCCATGAAGACTTGCGACAATTGTCCTGTGAACTGGTTAAAGCTAGAAGCTATGGCCGATATGACGTCAACGGGTTTCGATTTCGTACGAATCAATTTGAAGCTCTTCATCCTCTCGCGGCAACATGTAATATTGAAGTTGTGACGAGGGCAATCGACTCTCAAGGCCGCTAAACTGTAGAAGTCCCAAAAACGTGAATGTAAAGAAACGGATGTGTGAACGTCATTGTGTTTCGGTTTCATGGAATGGGACTTACAAAAACTTTCTTACATGGGATGGTATACGTGGGGTTCAACAACACGGGTTCGAGCATTCATTGGAATGTGTTGGACCAAGGTGGAGTTAAACTCATGTGTAAATCATGTGCATAAGAAAAAAATAAAAGAAGATCTTTAGACTCAAAGGCTCAACTCAAATTGCCGCCAAACTTTTGAATACACATGGAACCACATACATTTGGATTTGAGGAGATTTATGGTGGCAAACTTCTAAGTTTAGGGTGAGCTAAAAGGGGTTAATTGAGATCATTTGCGAATTTGTGCTGAATTCAAATTGGAAAGGCAAAGTTCAAACTGAACTTGTAAGGTTCAGACTAGGACCAAAAAGTGACCAAGTGTGTGCTATGAGCAAACCAAACTTGTTCACTAAATTCAAAAGTGGTCATTTCGAAAATGGGATCCAAACTGAGGTTGCAGACATTCTAAGTGCAACAACCAAATCTAAAAGTTGATTCCATACTTGAAATCCTCAGCTCCAAATTTGCGGGAATATAAATTTTTACCACATTTGGATGTGTTTTGGCTAAGCTTTTGCAAGAGGACATAAAAGGATATTTGAATTCAAATTCAAAGGGCTGAAACTTATCCAATTATCCAAATTCAGTCTGGATTAAAACTTCCTACAATTGAACTAGTCATTTACCAAGAATTGAGATCTTTTTAGAAGATAAGAGGGGCTGACTTGTGGGACCCACCTGTCATTGGGGCTGCCAAAGACTTGCAACTGAAGTTTCAGAGAACAGTCTCTGTTTTGCCTTTGTTCAGTGTTCGACAGCGGGGTAGCCGGTGCCAGCGCACATTGCTTCTGCCCGAGCCCACGTCGAACCGCCCCACCCCGCTGGTATGATCTCCTCAGCTGCCCAGCACGCGGCAGAAACGTGCTCCTTGACTGCCACTCGAGCGTTGCCTCGTCTCATAAAAACAAAGACACCACCATCGCCGCTGCCTCAGTTGCCACTGGAGAACCACAAACTCATGCGTGCAGAGTCCGGTGGAGCCAACAAACATCTGCGCCAGAGTCTCCTCTACGTCCTCGACGGGTCCCCAGCTCACCCCCGGCCTCCTCCAAGCGGTGCTGACCTTTTCTTTCATCCGCAAGACAGAGCCAGCCGACCTTACTGCTTGTCATCGTACGGCCTGCCCGAAGCTTCTCCGGTGTGCTCAAAAGCCCACAGAGGTGCACCACCACGTCTAGTTACTCCTCCCGTGGTCCTCTTGCTCTTCCCCGACGCCATCTTGCCGGAATTTGGTTTTTGGCGCCGACGCACGTGAAGAACCAACGCTAGCAAGTTTCTGAAATTAGCTCAAATCGCTTGATCATCCATTCTACAATTCAAACCACAGTTACTAGGGTTCCTAGCGCCCTTCCACGCAAAAGCACGAAGCAAACCGCCCCTCCTCCGCCCCAGGCGACGAGAAATCGCCGCCGGCGGCTAAAACCGCCGCGGTCCACGGTGACAACTAGTTTGCCGCCATTTTCTGCGAGATTTGATCTCCGTTCCACGTTCCTCGACCACTAGGGATGCTTTAGGGCATCGTAGCTCGCCGGGAGAAGCTTCGGACATGCCGGAACGCGTTGATGGCAAGCTCCCGAGCCACTCCGCCGATGCCGACCCACCTACGGCCGTTTTCATGCGGGAAAACTTGCCCGACTGCTAGGCCACGGTGTGAGGAGCGTGTAGGGCAAAACCGGAGCCAAAATGGTGGATAAATAAGGGAGAACGGGGCGCGCCACCCTTATGTCCGGCGTGCACCCGCGGGCTCTGGCGAGAGGTTGAAGAAACATCTGACCCGCGGGCCCCACTTTTGAATTGTTCTGTGTAAGAATTCAAACATAAAGTTGTTCAAACTTTAGAACCTCATAACTTTTGCTAGGAAGATCCAAATTTAGTGATTCAAATTGGGTTGGATTCGGATTGAAAAACTCTATCCAAATATTAAACCCAATTTGCATGAAAGTCATTATTTAATTCTAGAAAACTCTTTAAAGCTTTTCAGCAAAAGAATTTTAGAGGGAATTGGGTTCATCCAAAAATCCTCAAATTTTGGTAGAATATTCTTTAGGATGCTAACACTCCTGTAAAAGTTTCAGCTCATTTGGAGTTGATTTAGTTAGGACAATTCTGATTTCAAGTTTCTATGTTCAAATGAATACAGAAACATTTTCAGAGAATTTTCAAAACTTGGAAATTTAGTTCTGGGCAGTTCTTAGCTCCAAAAATCCTAGGAAAATTCATGCATGCGCCCTGAGCTATGTTTGAAATTGTAGTTCAATTGAATTTGCATGAAAGTGCAAGTTTATTCAGAATTATTTCTTTTTTCTTAAATGCTTAGGAAATTGTTCTGAGTGATCTACTCATTGAAAAATTCTGAATTTTGGTCCAGAGGACTTTCTTGTGATAGGGAACTCACAAGAAAACTTTCAGCTCCATTGGAGTCCTGGATTAGTACTGTTCTATTTAACCTCTTAGATGATCAACACACACAAGTGATGAAAAATACATATCACTTGATCATAGTGCTTAAACCCAAATTCCAAACCACTAGCACCAGTTGCATTTTAAATTCTTAGACAGAGTTCCAGTTTTGAACTTGTCTTTAGAACTTGTTAGCAAAAATTTTACAATTAAACATATATGCATATTCATAACGTGTAGTGATTAAACGTGAAAAAGTTGAGGAAAAGACAAGCTTGGATCAAGGAGCAAGAAGGCAGTGATTAAGCTTCAATTCATCAGCAACTGACTTCATAATTATCTGACTTTAGTCACCTGCAAAACCAAGGCAAGCTCCGGTTTGCATTTAAATTGTTTTATAAAGTTTTACTTTGTTCACAATTATGGTTAGAGTTTATATGTGCATTAGGTCAAGCATGTTTTATACTCCACTTACATAACCAAAAGAAACCCTGGAGTCAAGGGTAGAAAAGTGTCACCGCTGTAGAATAATGCCGTGCTAAATAGCTCAGGACATCCGGTAGAAGTCGAGTAGTTGGAATCTACTCGCGAGTTATAGTCGGGATTACATGGGTGTAGTTGGAAAAGTGGCAAGCTAAAGTTTATATTTCTAAAGATGAGACCGGGCAGGAGGGTTAGGCACCGACAAGACGAGGTCTTGGTCGAGTAGCTCTGCCTGTGTCGGTTAAGGTCCGAAGCGTGTGCGGCCCTGGGAGCAAGTATTGAGTTGTGTACCGGATGCTTACTGCTATATGGGAACCAGGAAACCGATGTACCAGGTTAACTGGATTGTAGAGACATACCACATCATCTCGTTAGACCTATGAGCCCGAGACGGCGCGACCGATTCTACAGTCGAGTGTCCTGCGAAAGGTTGCCACATACGACGTAATGAAGGACGCCGGATTTGGGTCTTCAAAGACGGGCGTATGTGTTGAGTTATCCGGGTAGTTTTTGATTCGAATCACCCTCCCTAGCGGTTATGAGTACCGCTTGCTCACTGCGCTGTGACGTAGTAATCAAGTTGTGTGAGAACAGTTTGCCAAGTTTTAATTGCTGCTATGATTATTGAATTGCATGAAAACTTTGTTTGAAGTAGAGATAGAGCAAACTAAAGTTAATTTCCACCTTGGGACAAGTAACATTAGAATGAAGCGTTTCTTGTTTGATTGTGGAGTTCCAATGTTGCTGGGCGCAAGGTCACTACTATGATGGCTGAAATCAGAAAGTTAAGGATGAACTCGTAGCCGAGTCTTTTTACAAAATACATGTTTAAGTCTTAAGTTACTTTCATGTAGAGTTTCATGTTTAGGAGAGACGGTTAAGTCTTGCCAAGCCTTGTGCTCACTCTTGCTATATGAGTGGTTTTGCAGGTTAATATCGACGCATATAAAGAAGGTTGTTCGGTGAGACTCGGAGATTTCCGAGTCATTTTACACATGGAGAACCTAGCCGCTACCATGTCTTCGTGTTGCTAGCAAGAGGAGTCCGCGGGCTGGACCTCCTCTTGAGTGCTCATTAGTTATTCGATGTGAGTGGTTTGTAGTGTTCCGTTGTAGCTAATTTATGTAAATTATTTACAAAGAACATTTGTAAACTTCCGCATTTGATTTAAGTAATACAGTTTTTTCTTATATGTGTGTTGTTGGGTGCCGCATAACACGGCACCACCCAATGCGATTCCCGGGCGAGGTGCCCCGTCCCCGTGACTGAGCGGGCGGCGTCGGGGCCCCCGCCCCACAGTGTGGTATCAGAGCCGCATTGGTAATAGCGCACGGAATAAGGATCATATTACGACAAAAACTTAGGATACGGTGAGGAAACAGTATTAGACCCACATAAGAACTATAGTAGTATAGTTACTTAAAGTGGCATGACTAACATATGTGTTATAATTCTGAATTTTTCTTATGTAACGACACACCTCTGTTCAGGTAAGCATGGTAAGGAACACCATCGAAAGCGGTTCAATTTCGGTTAGCTCCCCTGACGAGGAATGTGGTTCAGGGATAGGTCTCACAGCTTGGTGTGAGACGTTAATATGAAACTCTTGGACTCTTCATGTTCCTGAGTTCATATGAAACGTTGATCCCTACCGTGCATTAGGCAAGAAAGTGGAGACCCCATCGTGTGGTCAGTAACGAGATAGTGTGTTCTTCTGGAAATAGCCTAGCAGGACATACGCATCGCTTGCCATCGGCGTGCCCTGCAGGGCAGTAGGTGGTATCGGTTGGGTTGATAAAATTCCCAACCGTGACGACCGGTTCACGCTCTACTCGGGTTCCCCATTGTGTGGTGTGAAAACGCGACCATGTACCTTGAGACGTGGCTTGACTCAAGGACGACCCGTATGGAAAGGATACGGGGCGTATGTTTTTAGTATGATATGGAGCTGCCTGAAATGAGAAAACCCTTGAGTGCATCACTATTGAGTGTTTTTCTGTAGGTGCTAACCACGTACGTATTCCATGTAGTACACATGTGCGAGAGACCGTCTTAGTGTCACTGATAAAACGGATATATCGGTATAATACGGTTTAGGATTTTCTTTGGTGAGGCTACGCAGGACCGACATGTTCCTTACGGTGCATCGACACCGTACTACACTTAATAACCTCTTCCCTATGAAGAAATGATTCATGAACTAACTTTCAACTAAAAATGGAAGTTTGAAATAAATATTAGTTACTGAACTCTTTTTTTGAGCAAAGATTCAAATGAGAGAATGACTAGACTTCAAAGATTTCAAAAACAGAGTGCTCTGTTTCTGGCAGGAACTCTTGCTGGAAATTTAACGGAGCATAACTCTGAGTAGATTTAACCAATTAAGGTGTATGATACAGTTCTGGAAATATTTTCAAGTGCTCTACATCTTCTTTGTAGAGCTCCAGATCAAAATCACAAGTTAAATTGGTGAAAAGTCCAGTTGAAGGCAAACTGTTCAGAACCAGGACAACAGCAAAAACCTCTCTGGACCTTTCTGTTTTGAAGCCATTACTTTTTGTAAAAAAATTCCTAAGGAGCCTATGATACACCGTTGGAAAGGTTATAAAATGTGCAACATTGTTGTAGTTCAAAGCTTGTTCAGATTCTTGTTGTATTTACATATACAACTGTGATAAAATAGCCACATACAAAGGAGATGCTGGAAAATTTTATCCAGCAATTCTGTCAACTTTGAGCAATCATAACTTTTGATCTAGAGATGATCTTAAGGCATATAAATACTCGTTGGAAAGATACTGAAGTTAACCCTAAATTTTGTATTCAACTTGAGTTATGAAAATTCTGTTAAATGGATCAAAATCTGGGTGAGGACAGAAGAGTCCGTTCTGTACAGCAAAGATTGAACTGACGCCGGAAACAACATCGATTTCACGAAGGCCGTATAAGATGGCACCCAATGAACTAGCGGAGTTGAAGGAGCAACTAAGTGAACTTATGAGCAAAGGTTTTATACGACCAAGCTCATCACCTTGGGGTTGATTTGCGCTGTTCGTTAAGAAGAATGATGAGACACTAAGATTAAGTGTTGATTATTGTTCGCTCAATGCCGTCACTATATACAACAAGTACCCAGCCCTGCATCGATATATTAGTCGCTCAACTAGTTGGTGCAAGGGTATGCTCGAAGATGGTTGGGGCTCGTCAAAGATCATAACTTCAAGATCCACTACCATCCGGGAAAAGTGAACGCGGTTGCCGACACGTTTAGTCGAAAAACCCACGTTCACAACTTGGCGATTGCTGAGTTGGAAGAAGAGGAACCAAGTCTCCGTGTCATTCTGTATGGAGCACTCTATAACATTGCTCCCATTCCAACAATCTGAGGAGAGATTGCTGAGGTTCAAAGGAGAGACAAGGGCATGTCTCACATACGGAGGAGAATAGACAACGGAGAGATGAGGTGGTTTAGGAAGAACAATGAGGGTACTCTATGGTTTAAGGACCATATAGTTATACCTCTTAAGATGAAGCTCTACGGCCGAAAATGTCGCACACCGCTGAAGTGGTGTGAGTACGGCGAAAGAGTACTGTTCAGGGTGATTAGTCAACAAAGCCGATGACCTAGTTCGGACAATAGAAGCGAACTTGGTGGCTGTACAATCCCGACAGAAAAGCTACAATTAGATTAGGGAAAGTAATCAATCTATTAACAGCCTGTCAATGGGTTACATATATAGGGGGACACAACTTAAGGGTTAAGCAACCCTAATACCAAAAGACTAAAATGCCCCTACCCCCTATACGTACAGTCTAACACCCCACCGCAGTCCCAACATCTAGTCACGACAGATGTTGAGACTGGACCGAAACTCGGTGAACACCGTCGAAGGAAGTCCCTTGGTGAAGATGTCGGTGAACTGCGACGACGTCGGAACGTCCAGGACTCGCACCTCCCCGAGAGCCACCCGCTCACGAACAAAGTGAAGATCGATTCTCTACGTGCTTCGTGCGCTGATGCTGCACCGGGTTGGTGGAGAGGTAGACGACGCTGACGTTGTCGCAGTAGACCAACGTACTCCGGGCGAGGGGAGAGTGGAGCTCCTGAAGCAGCTGCTGAAGCCAGGAGGACTCGGCCACGCCGTTGGCCACGGCGCGGTATTCCGCCTCGGCACTCGAGCGGGACACCACGTGCTGCTGCTTCGAGGACCAGGAGACGAGGTTGCCGCCCAGGAAGACGGCGTAGCCGGAGGTGGACCGACGGGTGTTCGGGCAGCCTGCCCAGTCAGCGTCGGTGTAGACGACCAGCTCGGAGGCAGAGTCGCGCCGCAGAAGAAGACCGTAGTCGTGAGTGCCACGCAGGTACCGAAGGATCCGCTTCACCGCCGTGAGATGTGGCTCCCGCGGATCATGCATGTGGAGACACACCTGCTGAACCGCGTAGGAGATGTCCGACATGGTGAAGGTGAGATACTGCAGTGCACCTGCAAGACTCCTGTAAGTGGTGGGGTCAGCTACCGGGGCGCCGTCGGTCGTAGACACCTTTGCCTGGGTGTCCACGGGAGTGGAGCACGGCTTGCAATCAGCCATGCCCGCTCGCTCGAGGATATCCAGGCAGTACTGGCGCTGGTGGAGGAACAGAGCACCCGGGCGATGCTCGACCGCAACGCCCAGGAAGTGGTGGAGCTGGCCGAGATCCTTCATCGCAAACTCGCGCTGCAGCGCGAAGATCGTGCGCTGAAGAAGAGCCGGGCTGGACGCCGTGAGGACAATATCGTCCACGTACAGGAGGAGGTAGACAGTGTCACCCTCACGCCTGTAGATGAAGAGCGAAGTGTCCGACTTGGCCTCGACGAAGCCGAGCGAGACCAGGAAGGAGGCGAACCGGCTGTACCAGGCCCGAGGCGCCTGCTTCAGCCCGTACAGGGACTTGTTCAGCCGGCAGACCATGTCTGGACGGGCTGAATCAACAAACCCTGTCGGCTGACTACAGTACACCGTCTTCGTCAACGTTCTGTGAAGAAAGGCGTTCTTGACGTCCAGCTGGTGGACAGGCCAAGAACGCGACAGAGCCAACGACAGAACGGTACGAACTGTCGCCGGCTTCACCACCGGGCTGAAGGTCTCGTCGTAGTCGACGTCGGGACGCTGCGTGAAACCGCGAAGCACCCACCGTGCCTTGTACCTCTCTAGAGACCCATCCGCCCTCCTCTTATGCGTGAACACCCACTTGCCCGTGACAACATTGCCACGGCCAGGACGGGGAACCAGGTCCCAGGTCCGGTTGGCAAGTAGGGCCGCATACTCTTCTTCCATAGCCCGACGCCAATGAGGATCGGCGAGGGCGCTACGGACAGAAGAGGGGATAGGCGAGATGGGTGACGAGGCAGGCTCCGGAAGGGTCGAGGACGAGAGAACGACCTCGGAGAAGCGCTCCACAGGTCGAAGGACGCCGATAGCCCGTCGAGTCACCATCGTGTGAACGTGACGAGGGTCCCGGTGAAGCAGCGGAGGGTGGTACACCAGGTCCGCAGGGCGCGAAGAGGACGGTCCACCAATCCGCGCTCGTCGATGATAGACGAGAGCGGGATCGGCGTGCCGCGGTCCAGGGGTCACAGGTGGTGCGGCTGACAACGGCGAAGACACCTCGTGGGCGTTGGAGACACTGTCGTGGACGTCGTAGTCACGTGAGGCGTGACGGACGACGCCGGAGACGCTGGGGCCGCGCGTGGCACAGCGGACGTCGTCGGAGACGCAGCGCGCGTGGCGCAGCGGACGTCGTCGGAGACGCAGCGCGCGTGGCGTAGCGGACGTCGTCGGAGACGCAGGGGCCGCGCGTGTCGCAGCGGACGTCGTCGAAGACGCTGGAGCCGCGCGTGGCGCAGCAGACGACGTCGGGGCCGTCGGAGGAACGACTAGTGGCGGCAAGGACGCCGGAGCCGCGGGAGGCAGGACAGGTAGCGTCTGAGACACCGTGGTCGTGTCTGGCGCAACTAGAGGAAGACTTGCAGAGGGTAAAAAACAAGGTCGCTGGACAGGAGCGGCCGTAGGATCAGTGGAAAAGAGAGAATCCAACTCGGAGACCGAATCAGAAGAAGACCCAGCGAAAGGGAAGGAGGACTCGTCGAATACGACGTGTCGGGAGACCAAGATACGACGAGTAGTGAGGTCTAGACACCGGTACCCCTTATGATCGGGGGAGTACCCAAGAAAAACACATCGAGTCGAACGAGGCGCGAGCTTATGAGGGGCGGTAGCAGAAAGATTAGGATAGCACGCACACCCGAAGACTCGAAGGTGCTCATAAAGAGGGGTGGTACCAAAAAGAGCGAAGTGAGGGGTGGGAGCACTAATCGCCTTTGTAGGAAGGCGATTAATGAGAAAGGTAGCAGTGTGAAGGGCCTCTGCCCAGTAGCAAGCAGGAATAGAAGCCTGGAACATCAGGAAGCGCATGACATCGTTGGTGGTACGAATCATACGCTCGGCCTTGCCATTCTGGGGGAAGTGTAAGGGCAAGACATGCGCAACTGGACCCCGTGGGAAAGAAAGAAGTGACGAAACGCGGAGTTATCAAACTCGCGGCCGTTGTCGCACTGGACAACCCTGATGGTACACCCAAACTGTGTGGAAACCCAAGTGAAGAAGTGAGAGAGAGTAGCAAACGTATCGGACTTCTGTCGCAATGGAAAGGTCCACGAATAATGGGAAAAATCATCAACAATCACCAGATAATATTTGTAGCCAGAAACACTGAGAACAGGTGAGGTCCATAGATCACAGTGAATCAGATCAAAAAGGTGCTCCACATGGGTTACAGAATGTGGAAAAGGAAGCCGAACATGGCGACCCAACTTACAAGCATGGCATAAAGACTCATGAGAATCCCTAGTACACGAGATCACTGAACTACGAAACAGCTTCGACATAACTTCAGCACCGGGGTGGCCAAGTCGACGATGCCAAGTAGTCGACGGAGCTGTCGTAGTCAGGCAAAAAGGCGAGGGCGAAGCGGAAGCAGGAAGTCTCATCGTGTATAGGGGCCCTGAGCTCTCACATCGTAGAAGAAGACGCCGAGTAGTAAGATCCTTCACAGACAAACCAAAAGGATCAAACTCGATAGAAACATGGTTGTCAGTGGTAAATTGACGAACAGAAAGAAGGTGCTGAATGATGTTCGGAGCAACAAGAACATCACGAAGATAGAAAGACCCCGACGAACCCGAGTCACCTACTGAGGTGACCGGAACGACAAACCCATTCCCAACAACGATAGAAGAAGGAAAAGAAGGGTGGGAAGGGTGGGTAGAAGAGAGTATACCAGCGTCAGGGGTGGTGTGGTACGAAGCTTCGGAGTCCACAACCCACTCGGGGCTAGGTGGTGTGAGACTCATCGTACTGAAAGAAGACGCAAATGACTGGCGATCCCAGCCCTGAGCAGGGTCAGAGTGTGGTGCCGACGACTCGGGCCGACCAACTGGGTTTCCCGAAGCCCAGTTGGCTAGAGAGGTGGGCCCAACAGCAGAGTAGCTTGGTCCACCAGGGGGCAGGGTCCACTGTCCACCAGCAGCGTAGACCGGCCCGCCGTAAGTCGGAGTAGTCACGTAAGCCGGCTGAGGACGTGGTGGGCGAAGTGCCGGGAGACCCGGGGACGGCCCAGGCCACATCGAGATCTGGCCAGTCCACGGGTTGTAGGGTGTGGGCCAGGTCACACCACCTTGACCTCGACCACCGCTACTGCCACCAGTAGTACCAGCACCACCAGGGGTACCACCAGCACTGGTCGTACCACCTCCACCAGTCCCTCCACCACGGCCACCACGTCGGCCACGACGGCGGTTCCCACCACCATCAGAGGTAGCAGGGACTCCTGGTGTGGTAGGTGGACGAGGAAGTTGTTCCCCAAAACCAGAAGGTGGAGGAGGGCGTGAAGACGACCCTGAGCCGTAGAAGGCCGCGGCAGGGGAGGAAGTAGTAGAGCCGCCCTGGGTGATCTCCTCGAGCTCGAGGTCCGACCAGACCTTCTCGAAGGTCGGGAAGGGCTTCTCGCGGAGAATCCACGAGCGAACGTGGGTGTAGCGCTCATTCAGGCCCTGAAGGACCTGAAGAACGAGAGTACTATCCGAGATGGGATCTCCAAGATCACGAAGGGCGTCTTCCATACCCTTCATCTGTCGACAATATGCAGTAATGGAGAGATCACCCTGGACCGTGGAACCAAAGCGGGCCCGAATATGGAGAGCTCGGGTCGCTTGGTCCCCCTAGAAGTGAAGCTCGAGGACCTGCCAGGCCTGACGAGCTGTACCGCCATCCTTCTGGGCGACGATATCCTGAAGCTCCTCTGAAAGTGTGTCGAGGATCCATGCAAGGACAAGACTGTCCATGCAGATCCACGAGTCGTCCAGTGGGCAGTCATCTCGCAGCACATGGTCTTCCGGCCGAAAGCGTCGCAGCGTCAGGAGAAGCAAGCTGCGCCAACGAGCGAAGGAAGTAGAGTCGGAGCTGAGAACAACCGAGACAAGAGTACGGATGTTCTGTATGCCAGCCGCCTGGGCATGTAGAGCAGCGACGAGAGACGCCGAGTAGATAGTATAAGCAGCACCATCTCCTGGAGTATCCTGTGCGTCGCTCCATTGTACGGGCGGAGACTCCTCGAACTGACGTGTGAGAGAGGCCGCAGCAGCACGTTCCTGCTCCAAGGCGAGGACGAGCGCTCGTTCCCGCTCACGGGAGATGGCCAGGGCAGTCGCGACGTCGGAGACGTGCGAAGAGGACTGTCCCCCGGATCCAGCAGGGACAGCATGCCCGGCGGCGCTCACAGCAGGGCCACCGTGGCCTTGCAGCCAGGCGGTACTGGGACAATGCTGTCCTCCGGTGGGTCCAGCCATGCCAGCGGCGAAACCCGGCGGCCAGGCGGCGCTGGGGAGGCCGAGGGACCCGCCTGCGGCTGGTCCGACCACACCAGAGCCGGGCCCGAGCAGTCCAGCGGCTGTGTGCCCGGGGGAGAAGACATGAAGGCCAGCCGCAGGGCTGGGAGCCCCGGATCTGGCGGCGCCGCCCCCAGGAGAGGTGGCGGGGCGGCCGGCGGCGCCAGACCCGGTGGCGGCGGGCGCAGGGAAGGGGGCGGCCGGGTCGGCGGGGTCAGCGGCGCTGAGCCCAGCAGCGGCCGAGACCGGGCAGAGATCGAGAGGAGGGGGCGGCGGGGCCGGCGCGCCCGCGGCGGCCGCGCCCAAGGTCGCGGCGGCGACGCCCGAGGCCGCTGCGGAGGCGGCCATCGAGGAGAGATCGGGAGAGGAGGGCGCGCGCGCGGCGGCCGGGCGAGGAGAGAGAAGAACAATCTGATACCAAATTAGATTAGGGAAAGTAATCAATCTATTAACAGCCTGTCAATGGGTTACATATATAGGGGGGCACAGCTTAAGGGTTAAGCAACCCTAATACCAAAAGACTAAAATGCCCCTACCCCCTATACGTACAGTCTAACAGCTACGATGGTCAAAGGCATAGACCGTTGCATTTCAACAGCGGAGAACACGTTTGTCTTCGCGTGTCTCCGATGAAAGGAATTCACCGGTCCGATGTAAAGGGGAGATTTTGCTCCCCGAGCTTTGGATCCATCTGCTATCGCGGAGAAGTGCGGACCCGTAGCCTACCGGCTAGAACTTCGGCAAGCCTTGCTGGTGTTCACAACAGCTTTCTTGTGTCACCGCTACGGAGGTGCCTCAAAGTTACCATTGTTGTCTGTATCGAAGAAATCGACGTGTGGAGACCGGACCTTACGTATGTCGAGTAACCGGTTCAGACTATTGATGAAAGGATCCGGAACACCTGGAACTGGATATTAAAATTTTATAAGGTGCTGTGGAGTAATCATAACATGGAAGAAACAATGTGGAAAGCAAAGATTACCTCCGCATGAACGATCCGGAACCTTTATCGTCGAACAGCTTAGAATTATCTCTCCCGTCTCGGTCTTCTTTTGGAATCTCTGGACAAGATTCTTTTTAAGGGGGGAGGAATGTAAAAGTCCCAAAAACGTGAATGTAAAGAAACAGATGTGTGAACGTCATTGTGTTTCGGTTTCATGGAAAATGGGATTTACAAAAACTTTCTTACATGAGATGGTATACGTGGGGTTCAACAACACGGGTTCAAGCATTCATTGGAATGTGTTGGACCAAGGTGGAGTTAAACTCATGTGTAAATCATGTGCATAATAAAAAATTAAAAGAAGATCTTTAGACTCAAAGGCTCAGCTCAAATTGCCGCCAAACTTTTGAATACACATGGAACCTCATACATTGGGATTTGAGGAGATTTATGGTGGCAAACTTCTAAGTTTAGGGTGGGCTAAAAGGGGTTAATTGAGATCATTTGCAAATTTTTGCTGAATTCAAATTGGAAAGGCAAAGTTCAAACTAAACTTGTGAGTTCAGACTAGGACCAAAAAGTGACCAAGTGTGTGCTATGAGCAAACCAAACTTGTTCACTAAATTCAAAAGTTGTCATTTCAAAAATGGGATACAAACTGAGGTTGCAAACATTCTAAGTGCAGCAACCAAATCTAAAAGTTGGTTCCATACTTGAAATCCTCAGCTCCAAATTTATGGGAATATAAATTTTTACCACATTTGGAAGTGTTTTGGCTAAGCTTTTGCAAGAGGACGTAAAAGGATATTTGAATTCAAATTCAAAGGAGAATTTGGATGAAACTTATCCAATTATTCAAATTAAGTCTGGAATCAAATTTCTACAATTGAACTAGTCATTTACCAAGAATTGAGATCTTTTTAGAAGATAAGAGGGACTGACTTGTGGGACCCACCTATCATTTGGGCTGCCAAAGACTTGCAACTGAAGTTTCAGAGAACAGTCTCTGTTTTGCCTCTGTTCAGTGTTCGACAGCGGGGTAGCCGGCGCGAGCGCATGTTGCTTCTGCCCGAGCCCACGTCAAACCGCCTCACCCCGCTGGTATTGATCTCCTCAGCTGCCCATCACTCGACAGAAATGTGCTCCTTGACTGCCTCTGGAGCGTTGCCTCGTCTCATAAAAAAACAGAGACACCACCATCGCTGCTGCCTCGGTTGCCACCGGAGAACCATGAACTCATGCGTGCAGAGGCCGATGGAGCCAATAAACATCTGAGCCGGATTCTCCTCTACGTCCTCGACGGGTCCCCAGCTCACCCCCGGCCTCCTCCAAGTGGTGCTGACCGTTTCTTTCATCCGCAAGACAGAGCCAGCCGGCCTTACTGCTTGTCATCGTACGGCCTGCCCGAAGCCTCCCCGGCGTGCTCAAAAGCCCACAGAGGTGCGCCACCATGTCTAGCTACTCGTCCCGTGGTCCTCTTGCTCTTCCCCGACGCCGTCTTGCCGGAATTTGGTTTTTGGCGCCGGTGCACGTGAAGAACCGACGCTAGCAAGTTTCTGAAATTAGCTCAAATCGCTTGATCATCCGTTCTACAATTCAAACCACACCTACTAGGGTTCCTAGCGCCCTTCCACGCCAAAGCACGAAGCAAACCGCCCCTCCTCCGCCCCGGGCGACGAGAAATCACCTCCGGCGGCTAAAACCGCCGCGGTCCACGGTGACGACTAGTTTGCCGCCATTTTCTGCGAGATTTGATCTCCGTTCCACGTTCCTCGACCACTAGGGATGCTTTAGGGCATTGTAGCTCGCCGGGATAAGCTTCGGGCACGCCGTAACGGTCGATGCCGAGCTCCCGATCCGCCCCGCCGATGCCGACCCACCTACGACCGTTTTCATGCGGGAAAACTTGCCCCGCTGCTAGGCCACGGTGTGAGGAGCGTGTAGGGCAAAACCGGAGCTCAAATGATGGAGAAATAAGGAAGAACGGGGCGCGCCACCCTTCTGTCCAGCGTGCACCCGTGGGCTCTAGCGAGAGGTTAAAGAAACATCTGACCTGTGGGCCCCACTTTTGAATTGTTCTGTGTAGAATTCAAACAGAAAGTTGTTCAAACTTTAGAACCTCATAACTTTTTCTAGAAAACTCCAAATTTAGTGATTTAAATTGGGTTGGATTCAGATCGAAAAACTCTATCCAAATATGCAACCCAATTGGCAGGAAAGTCATTATATAATTCTGGAAAATTCATTAAAGCTTTTCAGCAAAAGAATTTTAGAGGGAGTTTGGTTCATCCAAAAATCCTCACATTTCGCCAGAATATTCTTTAGAATGTTAGGACACTCCTGTAAAAGTTTCAGCTCATTTGGAGTTGATTTAGTTAGGATAATTCTGATTTCAAGTTTTTGTGTTCAAATGAATACAGAAACATTTTCAGAGAATTTCCAAAATTTGGAAATTCAGTTCTGGGCAGTTCTTAGCTCAAAAAATCCTAGGAAAATTCATGCATGCTCCCTGAGCTATGTTTGAAATTTTAGTTCACTTGAATTTGCATGAAAGTACAATTTTATTTAGAATTAATTCCTTTTTGCCTAAATGCTTAGGAAATTTTTATGAGTGATCTACTCATTGAGAAATTCTGAATTTTGGTCCAGAGGACTTTCTTTGACAGGGAACTCACAAAAAAATTTTTAGCTCCATTGGAGTCCTGGATCAGTACTGTTCTATTTAACCTCTTAGATGATGAACACACACAATTGATGAAAAATACTTATCACTTGATCATAGTGCTTAAACTCAAATCCCAAACCACTATCACCAGTTGCATTTAAGATTATTATACATAGTTCCAGTTTTAAAATTGTCATTAGAACTTGTTAGCAAAAGTTTTACAATTAAACATATATGCATATTCATGACGTGTAGTGATTAAACGTGGAAAAGTGGAGGAAAAGACAAGCTTGGATCAAGGAGCAAGAAGGCAGTGATTAAGCTTCGATTCATCAACAACTGACTTCATAATTATCTGACTTTAGTCACCTGCAAAACCAAGGCAAGATCCGGTTTGCATTTAAGTTGTTTTATAAAGTTTTATTTTATTCACAATTATGGTTAGAGTTTGTATGTGCATTAGGTCAAGTATGTTTTATACTCCACTTGCATAACCAAAAGGAACCCTGGAGTGAAGTGTAAAAAAGTGTCACCGTTGTAGAATAATGTCGTGCTAAATATCTCAGGACATCCGGTAGAAGTCGAGTAGTTGGAATCTACTCGCGAGTTATAGTCGGGATTACATGGGTGTAGATGGAAAAGAGGCAAACTAAAGTTTATATTTCTAAAGATGAGACCGGACAGGAGGGTTAGGCACCGACAAGACGAGGTCTTGGTCGAGTAGCTCTGCCTGTGTTGGTTAAGAACCGAAGCGTGTGTGGCCCTAGGAGCAAGTATTGAATTATGTACCGGATGCTTACTGCTATATGGGAACCAGGAAACCGATGTACCAGGTTAACTGGATTGTAGAGGCATACCACATCGTCTCGTTAGACCTATGAGCCCGAGACTGCGCGACCGGTTCTACAGTCGAGTGTCCCGCGAAAGGTTACCACATACGACGTAATGAATGACGCCAGATTTGGGTCTTCTAGAGGCGGGCGTATGTGTCGATGGTCTTGTTTAAGGAGTAGGGTTCGTGATGTCGATGAATTCTGAAATTGACTCCAAGTAACTTTTTTTTCACTAAATTATAATAACTTTTTATATTTTCTTAGCATATTTATCAATTACTCCTTACAACAGATGTCGTCAGAAAAGGGAAAAGGGAAGGGGGCTAGGGGCTTCCTCAGAGAGGCATGGGACACCCTTTTTAGGGGCAGTTCATTAGGTGAGAGCAGACACTCAGTTGTTGATACATGTCCCGGACCTAGCGGGTAGACCTGTGGTCTTACAGCGCATGGAGGTACAGTTCCATTGGACGTTATGTTATCTTATATATCACTTAGCAATTAACTATTCTTATTAATCCTTCAATTTTGCAGTCTGACTCAGAGTTATCTGAGTCAGAGTCAGAGGCTAGGGCTCCGCCACAGCCTTCGGGGTCACCTATAGCTGCCGCGGAGGGGCCTAGCGTGGAGCCGCATATCGTGAAGCCTTTGGGCTCCAGTGGTGAGCAGCCTTCCGGGTCATCATACGTGGTCCTAGAGCAGAGGCGGCAGACGAGGAGGACACACTTTGTGTCTCCTTCTCCAGTTCCTACAGAGCGGGTCACAAGTCGCCCGATCAGAGACACGTAAGCAAACTATCACATAATATTCAACTTTAGGTTCTTTTGTTTGTGGGTACATTAATGAGTTCACTAAATTCTTACAACTCCTGGTACGACTGCTCGTTCACGGGTTAGGAGCACCACAAACAGGTGTCTGGTTGCGTCGGGTTTTTAGTGCGTCTGCACTATCCCGATGTGATCGACGGGGTCCATGCAACGTCGTGGGACGACTACGCTCGTGTCTCTCACGAGGCGCACAACAAACCTTCAGGGGGCTGTGTGGCGGATTTTATGGTAAGTCTGCTTAATAAATTTTTGTAAATTATTACCCTTCAACTTGATTCAATTGTTAATGCATATCTCTTCAATATTTGTTTTCTTATAGCTGAGGTACCGTTTAGAGGACACGAGCCAGAGCATGTTAGACCATGCTAGAGCCGTGTCCAACAACAATACACGGAAGATTGTAACACAATCGTCGTCGTACGCTCGTATTCAAGCAATGAACGAGTACCTGAAGCGACACCAGGAGTACCAGTCGGAGCCGTTTAGGAGGGCCTAAGACACGTACTTGACATAGGAGCAGTACACGCAGGTAAGTTGTTTGTGTTTAATTATTTCAATACTTAATTATGTAAATGGTATTTCAATGACATTATAAATATGTGCAGGTCAATATTTCCTGGCTAGAGGGTCGGCCGGAAGCATACGGAGCTCTCTGCCAGATGTGGGCTAGCGATGCTTTTGTCGCTAAGTCCAGGAGGCCTCGTAGATGCAAAGGTTCTGACTCAAAGCACTCCTATGGCCCTGATGGCCATGTGCGCTTAGCTAAATGCATGGTAAGAATAATAACCCTTTTTTGTATGTCTTCATAATATAATTAGCATACTAACACATATCTACAGGAGCACGAGACCGGTCAGGTACCGACCGCCAATTAAGTCTGGAAGAGGGGTCATAAGGACCCATCCCAGACTGGGGAATGTAGTCAGGTCGCGGCTGATCGACTGTAAGTTATCACAACTTATCAATTCAATTGTTACTAATTTATTGTTACTAATACCTAATTTTACTCCTTTTAGGAAAAGTATGAGCGAGAGGCCGTGAGGATGCACGGTGAAGGGTACGATTAGGAAAATGTACCAATCGACCCTCAAGCCGTTTATGCTAGCGGAGTTGGAAAGGCATATGGACGATTAGTTGGTCATTTTATTTATTTCTTTAAAATCTTGCTTCATCTAATTATTATTCTTTTATTCTTTTGTAGGTTTGCCATTTTCAATGGAGTTTTCGACTCGAGAGTAGCGCTACCTTCGATCGTCACTCCATCGATCGAGGGTTCCTCCATCGGGCAGACAAGTAGTCATCTCTCCCAGAGCAGATAGAGGAGCTCCGTAGAGAGAGATGAGATCCGGAGAGAGAGGGAGGAGCTCCAGAGGGAGAGGGATCTAGCTCGGGCCGCACAGGAGCAGCAAGCCGCCTACATGGCAAACTACATGGCTCATATGCAAACGGCGATGGAGGTAATTAATTGAATATAAATTAATTTAAATTCATATCATTGCATTAGTATATTTGTTTTAATATATTTGCAATTACATGCCTTAACTCGATTGAGTGGGCAGCAGATCCCAATCCCTACGTGGCACCCGTCAGAGTTGGCCCCGCCACAAGTGCCCCCACCACATGGACATTCAGATATCCATGTAATGTGTTTTCCATTTGCTATCTTTAATCTAAGAAGAACATAGTGAAGTTTAGGGGAGAGAGTGAGAGGGGGGAGGGAGGGAGTGAGAGTAAGAGATAGTGGTAGAGAGGGGGAGGGAGTAAGAGTGAGAGTGAAAAGGGAAAGAGGGAGAGAGAAAGAGACGAAGTGATAGAGAGAGGGGGTGAGAGAGAGAGGGAGTCGTAGAGAGAGGGGTAGGGAGAATGCGAGGGAGAAAGTGAGAGTGCAGGGAGAGAGAGAGAGGGAGTAAGAGTAAGAGATTGTGGTAGAGAGGGGGAGAGAGAGGGAGAGAGAGTGAGAGTGAAAAGGGGAAGGAGGGAGAGAGACGAAATGGCAGAGAGAGAGAGGGGTCAGAGAGGGGGAGGGAGAGGGCGAGGGAGAAAGTGAGAGTGCGGAGGAGAGTCATAGAAGGTTAAACTCACTTTATCTATTTATTTGCATTGCAGAGATCGGCAGCGGAGGCTCAAACTCCACCGCCACAGCTACCGGCACCGGGAAGAGGTCGGGGAGACGGATTCTTTGGCTCCAGAGCGAGTGGATCCGCGAGTGGAAGGGGTAGTGTTTAGCGAGCGGATCTCTTTTTTCTTTAACATTTTGGATGTTTATATAAACTGTTCCGTGAGCTGACCATCATGTCAGGTTATCTATATTCTGCTTTTAAAAAAACTAAAAACCTTATTTATGACGGCCAGCTATACAGGGCCGTCGTAAGTTAACCTAACTAACTTACGACGGCCGCGTCCAAGTCGTCGTATGTTAACCTACTTAACTTACGATAGCAAGGGCATGCCGTCGTAAGTAAGGTGTCGAGCCCACCACGTGGCACGACCATGGAGATGACCCTTTGTTTATGACGGCTAGGAAAAGCCATCGTAAATAAGTTATTTACGACGGTGAGCGTCGTAAATAATATTATTTACGACCAATAACTGGAAACCGGCTAGAAACCATCGTAAATAACCGAAAACCGTAGTAGATAAGTTATTTACGACGGTTTTCCCTAATTTACGACGTTTCTGGCTGTCGTAAATTTGCTGGATTCCTGTAGTGAGAGTCCGAATGTAATTCTTGATGGGGGGGGGGGTTATATAAATCCATCAATCTCATCAATAAAAATCAGAACAGATTTTAGGGTCTAGACTCTTATCTCTGCTCCTTGTCTGTTGGCGCATATCCACGACGGCGTCGACGAATAAGAGAGTAGTTCGGCGGGCAAGAATCCGACCTCCAGGGTTCCATCCTATAACTTGTGATCAAGAGGGAAATTAGGATCAAGCAGTGACAATTTGGTATCACATTCGATCAACGATCCTATTGGAGAAAAGAAATCTGCCATGGACAATCTCAGCGAGCAGCTGCCCAAACTGTCACAGCCATCAGCGAGATCAATGGACAACTGAAACTGCAATCTACTCAGTTGGCTCCTGTTCCATTAATCAAAGCAGAGCTTCAAGATGTCAAACAACAGTTAGCTGCGTATAATAATGCAATATCCAGACTGCAGCATGCTAGCAGTTCCAGGGAAGGTGGAAGGATTAATGATGGTACAAGCCCTAGTGCCAATTAAGATAAGGATCCTTCTCTAAAAACCAGGAAGCATGGCAACAGTGGGGCTGACTCTAGAGGAGATCCAGACTCTGGCCTAGAGGATCAGGGAAACATAGATGATAGGGGAAACAGGGGGTGCCTTGATGAGGATCTCAGGCAGGGGTGCCGGTTTCCTCAACAACTTTTTAGAGGTTAGGAAACTCAGGAAGAAGATAAAGTTTGGTATGCTACATTGCATCTGGAAGGAGCAGCAGACCTGTGGTATTACCGTATTGCTCGAGATCAAGAAGAACCAAGTTGGTAGGAATTTGTGTTCTTGGTTAACCAACGTTTTGGACCACCATTGAGATCTAATATATTGGGGGACCTTGCTAAACTCAGTCAAACTGGTTCTGTGGCAGACTACCAGGAACAATTCTTACAGCTTCTATGCCGCTGTGACTCTATGACCGATAAGAATTCTATGAGCCTTTTTACTGCACATCTGCGCTAACCCCTTAGGGTGATGTTGAACTCCAAAGACCAGCAACACTAGAGGAGGCTATGAGTTTGGCTCGAGCTTATGAACGTCGTATCTCTTTGTTAGAATCTAGAACACGGTTCTTCAGACTATCAATGGCACTCAAGGAGAAAACAGAGGGAGTCTCCCCTGCCGGTTGAACTGCACAACCAGGTCAGCCTAAAAGAGCTGTGAGATTCTTGTCTCGAGAAGAACTGGCCAAACAAAGGGCTAAAGGATTGTGTTATATCTGTGATGAGAAATTCTCTCTGGAACATAAAAAGGTCCGTCCTAAATTATTTTATATTGCCCTGGAAAATAATAAGAATGGGAACTTACTACAGTTTGAAGACTATGAAGAAACACCTGAAATATCACTCCATGCTATCATAGGAATAAGGCAAAATAACTCAATGTGTATACCAGTCCATATAGGGGACATTTGCTTCAATGCCTTAATAGACTCGGGTTCTACACATAACTTTATTTCAGTACAAGCATCCAAGGAAGCAAACCTGAAACTTATACTTCGGCAGTGATTACAGGTAGCAGTAGCAAATGAAGATCAAGTGGAAAGCTCTGGATTGTGCAGTGATATCACACTGGCAATTAACATAATTAATTTCTCAGTGGATCTACTTACAATCCTTTTAGGAGATTATGATATTGTCCTTGGATTACAATGGCTGAGGACCTTAGGACCAATATTGTGGGATTTCGATGCTATGACAATGTCCTTTTGGCATGATCAAAACAAAGTAATCTGGACGGGAATACAAGAAAACAGATCACAGCAGATATCACAGCTCTATTCAACACGACTCCTCATTCAGGAACTATTAGTTGAATTTGAGGATATTTTTGAAGAACCTAAAGGGTTACCCCCATCCAGGAACTGTGATCATCGAATCCATCTTCTACTTGGTACAACATCAGTGGTGGTGCATCCATACCGTTACCCCCCAACACAGAAGGATGAACTTCAATGACAGTGTGTAGAATTATTAGCCCATGGGTTTATTCGTCGAAGCACTTCAGCATATTCATCTCCAGTTTTACTAGTAAAGAAACATGATGGATTATGGCGTTTGTGCATTGACTATCGGTCTTTGAATGATAAGACAGTAAAGGATAAATTTCCTATACCTGTAGTAGATGAACTACTAGATGAACTAAAAGGGAGTTGTTCCTTTACTAAATTAGATATGCATTCAGGATATTATCAAGTGAGAATGTTTGACGGAGATATTGAAAAAAAGCATTTAGGACACATGAAGGCCTTTTTGAATTTATAGTAATGCCCTTTGGACTCACAAATGCACCAACTATATTTCAATCTCTGATGAACTCTATATTACAGCCATATCTAGATAGATTGTATTGGTATTTTTTGATGACATACTTATTTACAGCAGGACCTGGTAAGATCACCTTCGACATGTAAGGATGGTTCTTTTATTACTGACAGAACACAAACTGTTTCTCAAAAAATCTAAATGCACATTTGGAGAGGAATCAGTGGCCTATCTAGGTCATGTCATCACTAAACAAGGGGTTGCAATGGACCAGTCCAAAGTTCAGATTGTTCTGAATTGGCCACAACCCAGGACATTTCGGGCTTACGAGGATTTCTGGGACTTGCTGGATATTACAGAAAATTCATAAAAGACTTTGGCACTATTGACACCCCCTTGAATAAATTGTTGTCTAAACAGGGCTTCTGCTGGATAGAGGAAGCAAAGACAACTTTTCAAAAACTGAAAACTGCCCTCACTTCAGACCCAGTGGTTAAACTTCCAGATTTCAACAGCAAGTTCATTATAGAATGTGATGCATCAGGAGTAGGATTTGGGGCAGTTCTTCATCAAGGATTAGGGCCACTAGCATTCTTCAGCAAACCTATGCTTCCAAGACATACCAAGCTAGCTGCCTATGAAAGAGAACTCATTGGTCTTGTTTATGCTGTTCGACATTGGAGGGTTTATTTATGGGGAAGGTCCTGTTCAGTGAGAACAAACCACTACAGTTTGAAATACCTTTTGGATCAACACTTATCAACAATACCCCAACATCACTGGATAAGTAAGCTATTCAGATATGATTTTATAGTAGAGTTTCGGCCAGGTCGCTTAAACACCTAGTAGACACTCTCTCACGTAGAGATTGTGAAGAAGCAGAGCTTATGATTATTTCTGGACCCAGGTTTGATCTCTTGGAAAAAGTTAAGACAGAAACCAGGACTAATTCAGAACTTATTGAACTTCAGGAAAAATCACTGCAGGAGATATGGGAGCACAATGGAGCATTTGTGATGATTTCATTCTACATAAAAGAAAGGTTCATATCCACCAACCTCTGAATTTATTCCAGCAATATTATCATCTGCCCATGAACCTAGACATGAGGGCATTGAAAAAACACTACATAGTGTACGTCAAGATTTTTGATGGAAAGGCTTGAAGAAGGTTGTTGAAGAGTATGTCCGAGCATGTTCAGTATGTCAACAGAACAAAATCCCTACCCAACACCCTGCAGGCCTCCTACAATCACTCCAATACCACAACATGTATGGAAAGATGTGGCTATGGACTTTATTGAAGCTCTACCAAAAGTCTATGGGAAATCAGTAATCCTGACAGTTGTGGACAGGTTTTCTAAATATGCTCATTTTATCCCTCTTGCCCATCAATACACTGCAGAAACAGTAGCAAGGGCATTTTTTTACAGAAATTGTGCGGCTTCATGGACTCCCAGTTACAATTGTTTCTAACAGGGATACTGTGTTCACAAGTCAATTTTGGCAAGAATTATTTAGATTTAAGAGAGATCACCTAATTTTCAACATTGCTTTTCACCCACAAACTGATGGCCAATCAGAAGCAGTGAACAAAATTATTGCAATGTACTTGAGGTGCATGACAGAAGACAGGCCAAGACAATGGCTTCAATGTCTACCCAGAGCAGAATTCTGCTATAATACTTCATACCACACAACACTACATTCAACTCCATCTCGTGTGATATATGGTCGTGATCTACCTTCCTTAATATCATATGATGGCTGTCAGGGTGTGAGCTGCGACACTCCTCCCGGCCTGCTCGGAAGCAGCCCACGAGGTTCTTTTTTTTTCTGGAGGGGCTTGGCACCCTACGCGACATGGACTCGAGAGAGCGGATGAACATCGGGATTTATCTGGTTCGGGCCGTCGGAGCGTAATACCCTAAGTCCACGGGAGTGCTTGTTCTATTACTTGAGCGTGTGTGTGTTGTGGGATCTAGGGTGCGAAATCGCGGAACTCTCTGCAGGGCGGTCACCTCGGTCCTTTTATAGCACAAGGCCGGGGTGGTTACAATGGGGCCTGGGGCCCGACAGGTGGCCCCAGAGCTAAGTGAACCCTATACACGATCTAGGGCTTTGTCCTCTAAGTAGAGTGGCTGAAGAGAGAGTTAAGTCCCGCCGTCCGGCGCGTTGAGCGCCCCTGACTGCGTGTCAGGTGATGATGAAGACACTGTCTTGTCGCGTCGTCTTCTCGCCCTGCCTTGGCGGCTTCGTGCTATTGGGCGGCACTGTACTGCTGTCACACCTTGCCGTCCTGTCTTGTCACCGTAATGGTGAACGGGAAAGGGACGGAGGCGTGTGTAGTGCGCCATGCTTCTAGAGAAGGCGCGAGCATTGAATGCGAAGCCTGACAGCGCACTTCCTTCTTGACTTCGTCGTCCCACGACCCACGATGGATCGCCGGGCACGTGGCGGCTCTGGAGCTCTTATCGACGGGTTTGGTGCTATTTGACACGCGGCAGCTCCGGACCTCACCTCAGCGGGGAGGATCAAGCCGGAGACCAAGACACGTGTCAGCACCGGAACCGTCCTCAGCAAGGAGGTGGCTCGGAACCAGGGCACACATGGCTGCCCCGGACCTCACTTCAGCGGGGAAGCTCGGACCGGAGCCCAAGGCATGTGTCCGCACTGGAGGTACCCTTAGCGGGGAGGTGGCTTGGAGCCGGAGAACACGTCCCGCTCGTGCCAGAGCCTAGGGCACGTGTTAGCTCCGGATCTTATGCACACATGGCTGCCCCAGGGCTGACCACGGGGCCAACAGCACATGCCTTATGCTGGGGCCCGCCTCAGCGGGGAGGTGGGGCCCAGTCTGTCTTTTACCCACCACGCGGGGGTACCCGGTCTGCAGGATACCGACAGTGGCCCCCTGACCCATATCGGGGGGAGGCATTGAGCCCGTAGGTGGGGCCCCCATCCCTCCTGCATGTTGTTTTTAGCTTGTGCTTTGGGAACCGAAGTGATGGCAAGATTTTCGCGTAGTGGACGAGTGGTTGTACGTGGGAGACGATTAGGTTGCATGTCCTGAGGGGTCGCCTCGGAGTAGTTACTGCGGTAGCCCATGGGTTGCAGGCCCACCGTGCTGCATGACTTGGGAACCGCCAGACGTTCCTGAGATGTTGCTCGCCTGGTCCCCAATGTCTGACCCGTGGACCTGGGATCTACCTGTCATTGGGGGGTGGGGTGAATGCCAAGGCGATGTGCTCGAGGGATTGCCTCGGGGCACTTATTGCGGCAACCAATGGGTTGGTCTTCACAGTCCCACCGCGCCGCTTTCCTTGGGAACTGTAGGACGTTCCCGAGACGTTACTCGCCCGATCCCCAGCGTCTGACAGGTGGACCTGAGTCCTACCCATCGTTGGGAGAGGCGAATAACTCGCGGCGACGTGCTCGAGGGGTTGCCTTGGGGCATTTACTACGGCATCCAACGGGTTGGTTGCCATAGTTCCACTGAGTCACTCTTCTTGGGAACTGCCGGACGTTCCTTAGATGTTACCTGATCGACCCCCAGTGTCTGATGGGTGGACCTGGGTCTAACCCGTCGTTGGGGGAGGCGAACAACCCGCGGCGTGCAGAGGTGGAAGCCCAATCATCGCACTTATTGCCCTGCCAGAGGTCGCAGTCGTGTATAAGAGGGAGCCTTCCAATGTTGGATGGTACCCTCCCTCACCGTGTGGCCTTTGTTCTCCTCTTGCGCTCTGGAAGCTTCTGCTTCCCAGCACTCTTGCCCACCAGATGCTCTCACATCGGCAGCCATCTTCGTCCACTTTTGTGAGATGTTCGTGTGTGTGCGGCCTTCGGTGCGACTCACTGAGGCGTCTGTCGAAGTGTGAGCTATGACACTCCTCCCGGCATGCTAGGAAGCAGCCCACGAGGTTCTTTTTTTGGAGGGGACTTGGCGCCCTACGCGACCTGGACCCGAGAGAGTGGGTGAACACATGGATTTACGTGGTTCAGGCCTGAGCGTGTGTGCTTGTATGTGTGTGAGGGGGAGTGAAAAATCGTGGAATCCCCAGCAAGGTGGTCACTTCAATCCTTTTGTAGCACAAAGCCGAGGCGGTTACAATGGGGCCTGGGGCTCGACAGGTGGCCCCAGAGCTAGGTAAACCCTATACACAATCTAGGGCTTCGTCCTCTGAGTAGAATGGCCGGCGGGAGAGTTAAGTCCCGCCGTCCGGCGCGCTGAGCGCCCCCTGACCATCAGGTGATGATGAAGATGCTGTCTTGTCGCCGCGTCTTCTCGCCCTGCTTGGGCAGCTTCGTGCCGTTGGGCGGCACTGTACTGCTATCACGCCTTGCCGTCGTGTCTTGTCACCGTAATGGCGAACGGGCAAGGGATGGAGGCGTGTGAAGTGCGCCATGCTTCTAGGGAAGGTGCGAGCGTTGAATGGGAAGCCTGACAGCGCACTTTCTTCTTGACTTCGTCGACCCACGGCCCACGAGAAATCGTGGGACACGTGGCGGCTCTGGAGCTCTTATCCACTGGCTTGGTCTCAGGGGACACGTGGCAGCTCCGGACCTCACCTCAGCGGGGAGGCTCGGGCCGGAGCCCAGGGCACGTCTCTGCACTGGAGTTGTTCTCAGTGGGGAGGCGACTCAGGGCTAGGGGACACGTGTCGGCCCCGGACCTCACCTTAGCGGGGAGGCTTGGGCTGGAGCCCATGGGACACGTGTCAGCCCCGGACTTCACCACAGCGGGGAGGCTCAAGCCGGAGCCTAGGGCACGTGTCTGCACCGGAGCTGTCCTCAACAGGGAAGCGGCTCGGTGGTACCCACTACGCGGGGGTACCCGGTTTGCAAGGTACCAACAGTGGCCCTCGGGCCCATCTCGGGGGAGGCATCGAGCCCATAGGTGGGCCCCATCTCTGTCGCGTGGTGGTTCTGATCCTGTACTTTAGAAACCGTTGTGGGGGCGAGATCCTCGCATAGTGGGCGAGTAGTTGTACCTGAGAAGCAAAAAGACTGCACGTCCTTAGCGTACTGGGCGCGACGCTAGTCGAAGCAACAGCATGTCGTCGACGTAGTGGACACATGCTTTCTCTTAACTGGCGGGTCGTGGCGACGTGCTCGAGGAGATGCCCTAGGGCAATTACTATTGCAGCCTTTGGGTCGGCCGCTGCAGTTCCACCACGCCGCTTCTCCCGGGAACCACCGGACGTTCCCGAGAAGTTACCCACCTAGCCCCCGGTGTCTAACGGGTGGACCTGGGTCCTACTCATCGTCAGGGGAGGCAGGTAACCCGCGGCGTGGCACGGTGGAAACCCAAACGTCGCGTCGACTGCCCTGCCAGAGGTTGCGGACATATAAAGTGAATCCTTTTGGAGAAGGACGATTCTCTTCTGCCTTTTGCAATCTTCGCCTTCCTCCTGCACGCTCGAAGCCTCTGCTCCCCAGCGCTCACAACCTTTCCTCGCCACCATGTCTTCTGGCCTCCGTTCATCCAGGCTCAGGAGCGAGTGTCTCGAGCCCCCAACGCAAGAAGTTCCACGTGGAATGGAACTTCCAAGCCTCTAGGTACGGCTCAACCTCGCAGGGTTGTGTACTGAGCCGCTGGATAGCATAGTTGATGGTTGGTGTTTTTTTAGGGCTTCTCCAGCAGCGCACCCCTGTTCCTCCTCCATCACAGCAGTCTGGGAGCCGGAGCTCCCCATCCGCCGAAGCTCCAACACCGACGGCAATGCCTGAGCCTGTGCCTGGGGCAGCTCCGGATATCGGCACCCTGGCCCCCGAAGTAGGTGAACCGGCAGGCTCGGACGCCTCTGGTAGCAATGTGGCTGCTAGCTCTCCTCCTCTCCCTTCGCATGTTGCCATGATGGCAACCCCACCAGTGGGCGAAGAGCCAGAGGGTGTCGAGGTAGTACCTCGCCCGATGATGCCGAAGGCTATCCTCTGTCCCCGGGGCCACAAAGGCCATCCGCTCTAGCCTGGACCAGATGCAAGATGCACTCGAGCAAGAGTGGGCCAAACTGAGGTCCGAGCGGGAGCGCCTCCAGGACTAGGACAACCTGCTGAAGGCGCAGGTCCAGTCCACCAGGGAGAAGGCTCGGGCTCGAGAGAGCGGCTTGAAGCTCAGGAGGAGGTGCTGAAGGAGATAGAGGCCGTTGTCGCGACCCTCCAAAGGAATGCAGCGAACCTCCAGGCCCAGGCCAAGAGCCTCCATGCCTCCACCAATGCACGTCTCGCAGCCCTGACGGAGCTCCGAGAGACACTTATTCATCCGGAGGAGGCGGCGGAGGCGAGGGAGAGGGAGCTCTTCGATTGTTTGGCTGCCTATGAGGCGAAGCAGATGCTCCTGGAGGAGCGGCTTTAGGGCGTGCATGACCGGGAGGTCTCTGGTGCGTCCATGGAGTCTGATATGGAGGAGCGGGCTGCGCGGCTGGCTACCAGGAAGCAGACCCTGGTTGCTCTGGAGCAGGGGCTAGCCGCGTGGGAACAAGAGTTGCAGAGGAAGAGTTCAGCGAGGGAGCTGGATTCTTCCATCAAGGAGGTCGAAGACCTCTGGGCTTCTCGTGTTGCTGAGGCATATAAGGTCTGGGACTTCCTCAGCCGCGTAGAGGCGGCCCTGGAACCCTTTGGCTTCGGCCCCTTGTGCCCCGAACAGCCGGTCCAGGAGGTGAGACAGGTGCTCCCTGCTCTGGACTTAGCCGGAGAGAAGCTCCTGACGCTGGAGAATGTCATGGGGGAGCATCTGGAGGCCGAAGTCAAAGCTCTGGCTTAGATGGTGGCGGGGCATGTGCTCACCTGCCTTCGGAATTGCGAACCCAACATACTGTGGTGCAGGGCCACAACGCAGAGCTGTCGGAAGCGGTGAAGTCTTTCTTGGAGGAAGTCGCCCGACTTGTAGCTGCTAGGTTCCAGCGAGGGTAGCTCCTAGGTCTCCTTCTTGCCTTGTATCCTCCTCTATATGCCGGAGCCTTGCTGTTATCAAAGAGTTTTTGTTTCAAGTCTTATGTTGTCTTGAGTTGTTGATGTAGACTTCGGACCCTTGGTGGCGCAAAGGTCCGAAATGACTTAGCCAACGTGGATAGCTATTTGCCGATATCTTGAGGTTGCTCCTCCGGGTCCTTAGCAGCGTAAGGACCTAGGGCGCTCCGGCAGTGTGGCTACCACTCCTTCCGGGTCCTCGACGGCGTAAGGACCCGAGGGAAGTTCGGCCTCTGACTTTAGCTTGTCATAGCTGGTACTCCGAGTCTTCTGCTCACTGCTGCAGTGGTCCACCGTGATGCCCCCTGGTAGGTGTGGCCCATGTGTTGGGGCGCGCCTACCACTAGATGAGGCAGGGCGTCAGCATCGGGCCCCCTAGGAGGTCCGGGACACCAAGGACCTGTGCAGACCTGCAGTCAATCTTAGAAAGAATGAGTAGTCATGCTCTCTGGTCACTCTTCCTTGTTTGGTAGCTTTGTTGTGGCTTACGGTCCTTAGTTAAGCTGCGAGGCTTGGGTAATTCGATGTGGGTCGTTCGGGCTATGGTTAAAGCCTTGCCCAGGGGTATGAGCCATCCGGTTCCTCGGTACGGGCTGTAGCGCTGGAGAGGCAGGGTACTCACGCTAAGTGTACGGAACCAGGCATAGCAGGCTACGCCCTTGGACCTCCCTCTGGCGTAAGCCTTTCAGGGGAGGGCCGTTAGACGCCATAGGGCCCCCAGGCAATGAGACAACCAAAGGTCCCTATGTTACGGTCAAGACTTTGCTCGGGGGTATGAGCCGTCCGGCTCCCCGATACTGAGATGTAGCACTAGAGAGGCATGGTACACACGCTAAGTATACGGAACCAGGCATAGTAGGCTACGCCCCTGTACCTCCCACCGGCGTAAGCTTTTCGGAGGAGTGCCGTTCGGCGCCATAGGGCCCCCGAGCAACGGGACAATCGTAGGACCCCGGTTACGCCACATGTACTTCAAGCAGACCCACCTGTACAAGGATAGCACAACCCTTGCTACGGTTGGACATAAGGAAAAGTGACTGGCCACACGGCCGGAGCATTATGGAAAGAAAGCACGAAAAGTATGGGAGCAATGTCCAGGATCCAGTTACTTATCTTGCCCATAGGCGTGTTCTTTCTGGCCCCCAAGTACTCAGTTGTAGCGCAGGGGAGGCAGGATGTGCACGCTAGGGGTACGGAACCAGGCATAGCAGGCTACACACCCTGGACCTCCCGTGGGCATTAACCTTTCAGCGAGGAGACCTTCTAGTGGCATGGGACCTAGGACAAGTGTGTAGGAAAGGCTCCGGACACGCCGTTTACAATTGATATGCATGAGCTAGCACAAAATGTAAATAAGGTACGCATGGTAGAATAGATTTTTCTTATTTCTGTCTTCCTTTGGGTGATAGGAGGAAACAAGCTGTGTAAGAAGGCAGCGACCCGCCCTGGATGACAAGAGTAGTAGGACCTTCTGGGTCTTAGCTGTTCCACGCGTTGTTCCTAGACACTATGTCAACTTTAAAAAGAAAGAGAAAAAGGAAAAAAATACCCTACCACTGCATACCCTACCACTGCGCTAAGGGTAGGACTTATAGAGGTGTTTTATGTCCTTGTGTCTGGGTAGAGGTACCCATCCCCTACGGCTATGCGGGCGCACTTGGAGCGGCATACTTGTGCTGGTCAGGAGGGACCCTCCCAGCTGGGGGAGGGTTTGTCACCCCTCCTCGAAAAAGTATTAGCCGAGACACCAGGTGACCTTACCTTGGGCTGTCTACTCTGCATGCACCATTGCCGAAGCGTTTTGCAGTGTAGCGCATTTCGAGCAACCTCTAGCCATGTTGCCTCGTCGACGACGTCGTTTTCTTCACGCAGGAACTGGTCCTGCGCGGCTTCGTCGTATGTCTGGACGTCGGATGAGCCCCTGGTGTGTTCTAGGGGGAGTGTGGCCTCGACCCCCTACACTAGTGTAAGAGGCGTTTCCCTTGTCGCGCAACGGGTGGTGGGGGGGGGGGGGTGGGGGAACGGCTGGTTAGACGTGGATCGCCTTTGCGTCGCTCGCTGTCGGTGCTTGAGTCGGAGTTGGAGTGGCCGTAGAAGGCTTTCAACGCCCTTTGGGCGTCTTGATACTCCGTCTCCTGCTCAGCGTTGGCCTTGATATTGGCCTTTTAGTTGACCTCCTGCTGGCGGGAGGGTGCGCCGTCTTGGCGCGGCTGCTGGTGTTATGCAGTCGTTGGCGCCGTGGCTGCCGGTGTTGTGCACCGGGCACCATTGGCCGTCGTCACTAGCAGATGACGGTCGTGGGCGCTTTGCAGAGCACGGGACTCGGCCCCCACCGGCCTCTGCCATGGCAGCAAAGGATGCCCCGGCCAGAGGCTTGTTCCCGCCACCGGCCTTGTTCTTCTTGCTGCTGCGCGGAGCAGCAGCTTCTCCGGCATTCCCCGCCACGGAGGCAGGTCGCAAGTGCTAGTCTCGGCCTTCCACCGCCCTGGCAAATTTGTCGGCCAGGCTGAAGAGCTCGGAGACGTCTTGCACATCGTGCGTGGCTAACTTCTCGAGCATCTTCTTGCCGCGGACACCTTGCCGGAAGGCGACAACGACGAAGGCGTTGGAGATGGTGTTCCTGACCTAGGAGAACCGCTGGATGAAGGACTGCAACGACTCCCCATCACGCTGACGCACTGCATGGAGGTCAAGCTCGGTGCCAGGACGCGTGTAGGAACTCCCAAAGTTGGCCGATAATCTCCAGCACAACTCTTCCCAGGACAAGATGGATTCTGGGGGAAGGTTCATAAGCCATGACTGGGATGTGCCAATCAGGGCCATGGGGAAGTAGTTGGCCATTACGGCCTCATCCTCTCCTGCAGCTAGGATGGAGGTGGAGTAGACCTGCCCGCCCTTGAACGGGAGGTAGCCTCGTCGTCTCCCGTCTAAAGATGACGGCGAGCTGGGCGAGAAGGCTCGCCATGAGAGGTGATGTTCACCATGGTCGTGTGGACAGCACGGAAAGCCTCCCTACCTGGCACGCCAAATGTCGGAGTGTGAGCTACGACACTGCTCCCGACCTGCTCAAAAGCAACCCGCGAGGTTCTTTTTTTCCATAGGAGACTTGGCGCCCTACGCGACCTGGGCCCGAGAGAGCGGGTGAACACATAGATTTACATGGTTCAGGCCGCCGGAGTGTAATACCCTACGTCCACGCGAGTGCTTGTTCTATTGACTGAGCGTGTGTGCTTGTATGTATGTAAGGGGGAGTGAAAAATCGCGGAATCCCCAGCAAGGTGGTCACTCTGGTCCTTTTATAGCACAAGGCCGGGGCGGTTACAATGGGGCCTGGGGCCCGATAGGTGGCCTCAGAGCTAGGTAAACTCTATACACAATCTAGGGCTTCGTCCTCTGAGTAGAGTGGCCGGCGGAAGAGTTATGTCCCGCCGTCCAACGCGTTGAGCGCCCCCTGACCGCGTGCCAGGTGATGATGAAGATGCCATCTTGTCGTCGCGTCTTCTCACCCTGCTTTGGCGGCTTCGTGCCGTTGGGCGGCACTGTACTGCTGTCACGCCTTGCCGTCCTATCTTGTCATCGTAATGGCGAACGGACAAGGGATGGAGGCATGTGAAGTGCGCCATGCTTCTGGGGAAGGTGTGAGCCTTGAAAGCGAAGCCTGACATCGCACTTTCTTCTTGACTTCATCGACCCACGGCCCACGACGGATCTTGGGGCACGTGGTGGCTCTGGAGCTCTTTTCGAGGGGCTTGGTCTCAGGGACACGTGGCAGCTCTGGACCTCACCTCTGCGAGGAGGCTCGGACCGGAGCTCAGGGCACGTCTCTGCACCAGAGCTGTCCTCAGCGGAGAGGCGACTTGGAGCTAGGGGACACGTGACGGCCCTAGACCTCACCTCAGCGGGGAGTCTCCGGTCAGAGTCTAGGGGATACATGTCAACCCTGGACCTCACCTCAGCTGGGAGGATCGGGCCGGAGCCCACGACACGTGTCTACACCGGAGCTGTCCTCGGCGGGGAGGCGGCTTGGAGCTAGGGAACACGTGTCAGCCCCGGACCTTACCTCAGTGGGGAGGCTCGGGCCGGAGCCCAGGGCACGTGTTAGCTCCGGTGCTCATGCGCACGTGTCAGCCCAGGGCTGACCATGGGGCTTAGGGCGTGTGGCTTACACTAGGGCCCGCCTGAGTGGGGAGGCGGGGCCCAGGTTCTCTTGTTACCCACTATGCGGGGGTACCCGGTTTGCAAGGTACTGATAGCGTCCCCCTTCTTGATGGTACCAGATAGAAGCACAAGCCATCCTGATGGCTTGCCAATGGAAAGGGAGGCCATCGGGGACATTATCCTCGACTCGCAGAGAGTCCTTATGCCAGTGTCATGTGGGGCATGTCCTCTAGGCATTTCGCCAAAGAAGGGCTACTTGCCGGTACCGGAGGAAGGCTAATTCTGGAGTTATCAAGCCTTCCCCCAGGGACTTTTGCGAACAACCAAACCCGCCATAGATGGTGTTTGGCCCACGCAACACTGGATGTCATTGTTGCTTCAGTCCAGCTTGAGTTGTTGCCGTCCTTGGTCTTATAGCAGGTGACCTCTCTCTGCGCAGAGATTGGCTTGGGGGACAACCATGTATGCCACGAAGTAGGAGTTTGCTCGACTTGTAGCTGTTGAGTTCCTTAGTCGTCTTGTATCCCCTTTTGTATGCTAGAACTCTATCATTAATGAAAGCATCTTTGTTTCAAGTCTTTTTTTGTCTTGTATTGTCGATGTAGACTTCAGACCTTAGCATCGCAAGGGTCCGGAATAACTTTAACCGTCATGGATAGATCTTTGATGATGTCTCGATCTTGTTCCTCCGGGTCCTTAGCGGCGTAAGGACCCAGGGCGCCCCGTCAGTGCGGCTACCACTCCTTCCGGGTCCTCGACGGCGTAAGGACCTAAGGGAAGATCACTCCTTATCTTCAGCTTGTCCCAGGGGGACACGTGGCTGCTTCAGACCTCACCTCTGTGGGGAGGCTTGGGCCGGAGCCCAGGCCACGTGTCTACACCGGGGCTGTCCTCAGCGGGGAGGCGGATCGGAGCGCCCAGTCCTGGGCGCGGTAGAGCGAGTAGAGCTGCACTCACTGGCGGCGGCGCCGGCGGAGGACCTCCTCCCGGGACAACGCCTTGGTGATGTCGAGCTCCGCGTCGTGCGACGCGCCGGTGAGCTCCACCGGCGGGCGGTACGGCGGCGGATGCTCGTCCATGGAATGGGTGGGGCGGTTCCACAGCTAGGGTTATGGGACGAGGCGGGTTTCAGCGGGCGGGCGGGGGACCAGGAATGGAAGGCTGCCGCCGCGCCGGGAGGGGAAGCGGAACAGTAGAGTTCAGCCGTCATGGGCCGATTAAGCACTACTTTGCCTTTCGTACCCTTCTGCTGTCTGGCCCATCTGCGATTACGGGACGCGGGCCGCTTGCGCGACGGGAACAAGAGTCATTTTGTCGCGGGGTCCATATTTAAGTGTTATTAATCACACATTTTTAACTACCAAGTTTTTTTAGAGAATGATGGCTATACAATCAGTATATATATGTGTGTGTGTAATCAAGCAAGCAGTTTTTCAAAACCGTACGATGTGCATCCTATGCCACTGTATTTTCTATCGAAGTATGTAAATCATGTGGTGTTAAGGAGCTACATACACGATTGTATCTGTATGATAATTGCATAGCAGTCGTTCTCTTTAAAGAATCTCTTAAGTTTACTAGTAACTAGCTAGAATGAGCTGCCCTAGTACCTAAGTAGCACGTTAGTGACACCACCAAAACATGTTTGACTCCCCACAGATCCAGCTCCGCAATCAAGCCATGACAATGTCGTCTTCAGGTCTGGGAAATGGGAAAGTATATATTCTAACAGGCGTTTGACCTCCAGCTCGAGATCGTAGGGCGCAGTACCCGGCCACCGCAGTCTGCTACGCTGCGACATGCATGCAAGGAACTCCGCCGCCACATCGCTGATCCTGCCTTCATCTGCGGAAGAAATTTTTCTGTGATGCAAACCGATCTATGTGCATGCATCACCTTTCCGATTTATGACACCCGTCTCCTCAATGATCTTGACGGAGGCTATCTATTCACGTATTCGGCTTATTGGCTCGACGTCCGCTGCGTTGCGCATGCAAGGAACTCCGCAACAACATCACTGATCATCCTAACTTCGCCGCGCAAGATTTTTTTCTGGATGGGTGATGTAAGCCGACCTATGTGCGTGCATCACCTTTCCAATTTATAACACATGCCTCCTCATTGATTTTAAAACGATGGAGGTTGTCCGTTCAGGCAATCGGCTTAGCTCGACATCTGACTGTTGGCCTCCTCAGCTCCATGTTTGCTGCTAGCTAGCTTGGGTTCAAGCCTCCTTGGTTAGGTGATGATAGAAGATCAGATAGAAGACAGGACGACGTTGTCGCACAATGCCACCCACTACAGGATTCCCGTCAGCATACGACGGTTGAGACCGTCGTATATAAAGCAGAAACCGTCATTTATAGTTTATATACGACGGCAGTTGTTTATATACGATGGTTTGTGGTCGTCGTATATATTTTGTCGTATATATAGTTATATACGACGGCACCGTCGTATATAACAGTATATATACGACAGCCACTTATATACAACGACCCGTTTCGTAGACTTGGCCCAGTGGGCCAGGGCCTTTATATACGACGGCTGGGCCCTGGCTGTCGTATATAAGGGCTTATATTCGATAGCCGCTGGACCCTGGCTGTCGTATATAAGTGCTTATATACGACAGCCTGGCCCAGCCGTCGTATATAATTTAGGCTTATTTACGACGGCCCTGTATAGCGGCCGTTGTATATAAACTATACAGACCGTCGTATATAAGCTTTTCCATTTTTTTTAAAACAGAAAATGGCTAACCTGGCTCCATGGCCAGCTACACATCCAAATCAATAGACAACAACAAAACAGTTTGATATATAAATTCATAACAAAGTGCAATAATACACATCGATAATCACGAAGTCTAACATCCACAAAAATAAAAACAAAATCACAAATCTATTGATTACTAGCCCCTCCACTACCTCCGGGAGCGAAGAAGTCATCCTGCCGCGGCGAACCTGGCGCCCTTAGGTGTGGCGATGGAGTCTGAGCCTCCGTCCCTGATCCCTGCGAAACACAGTGACATATGTACAAGTTTACAATTATTTTTCTAGGTTCATTAGGATTCTTAGCGGTTTGGGCTTCCACTTAATATAACTTTCTTTTTATACCTGTACTCCAGAAAACTGCTCCTGTGGTGGCGACGGCTCCAGCACGAACGGAGGTGGCTGCCACAACGGTATCTGGATTTGCTGCCCTTGTTGTCGAGCTAGCGCCTGTCATTTCAAACATTACAATTTACAAAATTAATTGAAATGCAATATAATTAAATTATAATTGTATGTTTCTTACTTTCATTGCCGCTTGCATATGTGCCATATAGGACGCATGGTACGCCATGGCAGCCCTGTTGTTCTCTCGCTCTCTCGCCAAGGCCTCCTCCTGCTGAGCCAAGCTCTCCCGAAGCGCCATGACTTCGAGATCTCTCTCGGTGACACGGCGGCTGGAGGAGCCTGCAGCCGAAGACTGCGAGGAGCTGCCTCTCGCAGGTCGTGCCTCCCTAGAGTTGACGACTCCAGAGAATATGACAAGACTAAAAAAACGAATCAATTCAAGGTAAAATTAAATAATCTTGAATTGAAAACAATGAAAGTAACTGAATTCACCTTCCGTGTGCTTTTCCACCTCCGCTTGCATACGCGGCTTGAGGGTCGATGTTCGGGGAGTTTTCCCAATCGAACCCTTCGCCGTGTATCCTCACAGCCTCTTGCCCATACCTAGTCTGAAAAACAATGAAATTGTGTAAGTTCAACAACATATATAGTGTCAAATAATTTCAGAGGTCATGAAACTTACCAAGCACTCCGCTGCGTACTGGCTACACTGCTCCGGCTGGGAAGGGTCAGCGTGACCTCTCCTATAGACCGCAGTAGCACTCGGTCGCACGCCGATCTTCTTTTCCTGTGAACATATGTTAGTACGAATAATACTACATTACGAATATAATAAAAACAAGCATAATCTAAACAATTGGTAATTAAAAAACCAAACTTTCTAGATGGGGAGGGAGGCGGGCGACTTACCTCACGTTGGAGGCGGCGCGGCGAGCGGCACACGGCGAGGCGGGCAGCTGACGGCGTGGAGGCGGACCGGCACGGCGCGGCGGCGCACAACGCGGGGTGGAGGCTGGGGCGGGGACCTCCGGGTCGGCGGCGGCTGGCGGGCGGGTGGCGGCCGGGGCGCCGGCTGGCGGGGGCGGCGGGGGCGGCGGTTGGCGACGGCGGGCGGGGGGCGACCGGGGCTGCGGCCGCTGGGGCGGCCGGGGCGCCGGCTGGCGGGGGTGGCCGGGGCGGCGGCCGGGGGGGCGGCCGGGGTGGCGGCGGGCGGCGGCCGGGGCGTTTAGGGCTGCTCGGGTCGGCGCGGGCCCGCGGGTATATAAGCCTTATTTACGACGGCCACACCATGGGCCGTCGTAAATAAGGCTTATTTACGACAGCCACGGTTTGGCTGTCGTATATAACTGCTATATACGACAGCCTAGGGTTGGCTGTAGTATATAATAGTTATATACGACATCCATATGCTTCTCCGGTGTGCTCAAAAGCCCACAGAGGTGCACCACCACGTCTAGTTACTCCTCCCGTGGTCCTCTTGCTCTTCCCCGACGCCATCTTGCCGGAATTTGGTTTTTGGCGCCGACGCACGTGAAGAACCAACGCTAGCAAGTTTCTGAAATTAGCTCAAATCGCTTGATCATCCATTCTACAATTCAAACCACAGTTACTAGGGTTCCTAGCGCCCTTCCACGCAAAAGCACGAAGCAAACCGCCCCTCCTCCGCCCCAGGCGACGAGAAATCGCCGCCGGCGGCTAAAACCGCCGCAGTCCACGGTGACAACTAGTTTGCCGCCATTTTCTGCGAGATTTGATCTCCGTTCCACGTTCCTCGACCACTAGGGATGCTTTAGGGCATCGTAGCTCGCCGGGAGAAGCTTCGGACATGCCGGAACGCGTTGATGGCAAGCTCCCGAGCCACTCTGCCGATGCCGACCCACCTACGACCGTTTTCATGCGGGAAAACTTGCCCGACTGCTAGGCCACGGTGTGAGGAGCGTGTAGGGCAAAACCGGAGCCAAAATGGTGGATAAATAAGGGAGAACGGGGCGCGCCACCCTTATGTCCGGCGTGCACCCGCGGGCTCTGGCGAGAGGTTGAAGAAACATCTGACCCGCGGGCCCCACTTTTGAATTGTTCTGTGTAAGAATTCAAACATAAAGTTGTTCAAACTTTAGAACCTCATAACTTTTGCTAGGAAGATCCAAATTTAGTGATTCAAATTGGGTTGGATTCGGATTGAAAAACTCTATCCAAATATTAAACCCAATTTGCATGAAAGTCATTATTTAATTCTAGAAAACTCTTTAAAGCTTTTCAGCAAAAGAATTTTAGAGGGAATTGGGTTCATCCAAAAATCCTCAAATTTTGGTAGAATATTCTTTAGGATGCTAACACTCCTGTAAAAGTTTCAGCTCATTTGGAGTTGATTTAGTTAGGACAATTCTAATTTCAAGTTTCTATGTTCAAATGAATACAGAAACATTTTCAGAGAATTTTCAAAACTTGGAAATTTAGTTCTGGGCAGTTCTTAGCTCCAAAAATCCTAGGAAAATTCATGCATGCGCCCTGAGCTATGTTTGAAATTGTAGTTCAATTGAATTTGCATTAAAGTGCAAGTTTATTCAGAATTAATTCTTTTTTTTAAATGCTTAGGAAATTGTTCTGAGTGATCTACTCATCGAAAAATTCTGAATTTTGGTCCAGAGGACTTTCTTGTGATAGGAACTCACAAGAAAACTTTTAGCTCCATTGGAGTCCTGGATCAGTACTGTTCTATTTAACCTCTTAGATGATCAACACACACAAGTGATGAAAAATACATATCACTTGATCATAGTGCTTAAACCCAAATTCGAAACCACTAGCACCAGTTGGATTTTAAATTCTTAGACAGAGTTCCAGTTTTACACTTGTCTTTAGAACTTGTTACAAAAATTTTACAATTAAACATATATGCATATTCATAACGTGTAGTGATTAAACATGGAAAAGTGGAGGAAAAGACAAGCTTGGATCAAGGAGCAAGAAGGCAGTGATTAAGCTTCGATTCATCAGCAACTGACTTCATAATTATCTGACTTTAGTCACCTGCAAAATCAAGGCAAGCTCCGGTTTGCATTTAAGTTATTTTATAAAGTTTTAATTTGTTTACAATTATGGTTAGAGTTTGTATGTGCATTAGGTCAAGTATGTTTTATACTTCACTTGCATAACCAAAAGGAACCCTAGAGTCAAGGGTAGAAAAGTGTCACCGCTGTAGAATAATGCCGTGCTAAATAGCTTAGGACATCCTGTAGAAGTCGAGTAGTTGGAATCTACTCGCGAGTTATAGTCGGGATTACATGGGTGTAGTTGGAAAAGAGGCAAACTAAAGTTTATATTTCTAAAGATGAGACCGGGCAGGAGGGTTAGGCACCGACAAGACGAGGTCTTGGTCGGGTAGCTCTGCCTGTGTCGGTTAAGGTCCGAAGCGTGTGCGGCCCTGGGAGCAAGTATTGAGTTGTGTACCGGATGCTTACTGCTATATGAGAACCAGGAAACCGATATACCAGTTTAACTGGATTGTAGAGACATACCACATCATCTCGCTAGACCTATGAGCCCGAGACGGCGCGACCGATTCTACAGTCGAGTGTCCCGCGAAAGGTTGCCACATACGACGTAATGAAGGACGCCGGATTTGGGTCTTCAAAGACGGACGTATGTATTGAGTTATCCGGGTAGTTTTTGATTCGAATCACCGTCCCTAGCGGTTATGAGTACCGCTTGCTCACTGCGCTGTGACGTAGTAATCAAGTTGTGTGAGAACAGTTTGCCAAGTTTTAATTGCTGCTATGATTATTGAATTGCATGAAAACTTTGTTTGAAGTAGAGATAGAGCAAACTAAAGTTAATTTTCACCTTGGGATAAGTAACATTAGAATGAAGCGTTTCTTGTTTGATTGTGGAGTTCCAATGTTGCTGGGCGCAAGGTCACTACTATTATGGCTGAAATCAGAAAGTTAAGTATGAACTCGTAGGCGAGTCTTTTTGCAAAATACATGTTTAAGTCTTAAGTTACTTTCATGTAGAGTTTCATGTTTAGGAGAGACGGTTAAGTCTTGCTGAGCCTTGTGCTCACTCTTGCTATATGAGTGGTTTTGCAGGTTAATATCGACGCATATAAAGAAGGTTGTCCGGTGAGACTCGGAGATTTCCGAGTCATGTTACACATGGAGAACCTAGCCGCTGCCATGTCTTCGTGTTGCTAGCAAGAGGAGTCCGCGGGCTGGACCTCCTCTTGAGTGCTCATTAGTTATTCGATGTGAGTGGTTTGTAGTCTTCCGTTGTAGCTAATTAATGTAAATTATTTACAAAGAACATTTGTAAGCTTCCGCATTTGATTTAAGTAATACAGTTTTTCCTTATATGTGTGTTGTTGGGTGCCGCATAACACGGCATCGCCCAATGCGATTCCCGGGCATGGTGCCCCGTCCCCGTGACTGAGCAGGCGGCGTCGGGGCCCCCCGCCCACACAGTGTGGTATCAGAGACGCATTGGTAATAGCGCACGGAATAAGGATCATATTACGACAAAAACTTAGGATACGGTGAGGAAACAGTATTAGACCCACATAAGAACTATAGTAGTATAGTTACTTAAAGTGGCATGACTAACATATGTGTTATAATTCTGAATTTTTCTTATGTAACGACACACCTCTGTTCAGGTAAGCATGGTAAGGAACGCCAGCGAAAGCGGTTCAATTTCGGTTAGCTCCCCTGACGAGGAATGTGGTTCAGGGATAGGTCTCACAGCTTGGTGTCAGACGTTAATATGAAACTCTTGGACTCTTCATGTTTCTGAGTTCATATGAAACGTTGATCCCTAGCGTGCATTAGGCAAGAAAGTGGAGACCCCATCGTGTGGTCCGTAACGAGATAGTGTGTTCTTCTGGAAACAACCTAGCAGGACATACGCATCGCTTGCCATCAGCGTGCCCTGCAGGGCAGTAGGTGGTATCGGTTGGGTTGATAAAATTCCCAACCGTGACGACCCGTTCACGCTCTACTCGGGTTCCCCATTGTGTGGTGTGAAAACGCGACCATGTACCTTGAGACGTGGCTTGACTCAAGGACGGCCCATATGGAAATGATACGGGGCGTATGTTTTTAGTATGATATGAAACTGCCTGAAATGAGAAAACCCTTGAGTGCATCACTATTGAGTGTTTTTCTGCAGGTGCTAACCACGTACGTATTCCATGTAGTACACGTGTGCGAGAGACCGTCTTAGTGTCACTGATAAAACGGATATATCGGTATAATCCGGTTTAGGATTTTCTTTGGTGAGGCTACGCAGGACCGACATGTTCCTTACAGTGCATCGACACCGTACTACACTTAATAACCTCTTCCCTATGAAGAAATGATTCATGAACTAACTTTCAACTAAAAATGGAAGTTTGAAATAAATATTAGTTACTGAACTCTTTTTTTGAGCAAAGATTCAAATGAGAGAATGACTAGACTTCAAAGATTTCAAAAACAGAGTGCTCTGTTTCTGGCAGGAACACTTGCTGGAAATTTAACGGAGCATAACTCTGAGTAGATTTAACCAATTAAGGTGTATGATACAGTTCTGAAAATATTTTCAAGTGCTCTACATCTTCTTTGTATACCTCCAGATCAAAATCACAAGTTAAATTGGTGAAAAGTCCAGTTGAAGGCAAACTGTTCAGAACCAGGACAGCAGCAAAAACCTCTCTGGACCTTTCTGTTAGCCATAACTTTCTGTAGAAAAATTCCTAAGGAGCCTATGATACACCGTTGGAAAGGTTATAAAATGTGCAACATTGTTGTAGTTCAAAGATTTTCAGATTCTTATTATATTTACATATACAACTGTGATAAAATAGCCACATACAAAGGAGATGCTGGAAAATTTTATCCAGCAATTCTGTCAACTTTGAGCAATCATAACTTTTGATCCAGAGATGATCTTAAGGCATATGAATACTCGTTGGAAAGATACTGAAGTTAACCCTAAATTTTGTATTCAACTTGAGTTATGAAAATGCTGTTAAATGGATCAAAATCTGGGTGAGGACAAAAGAGTCCGTTCTGTACAGCAAAGAGAACGGGTTAGTCCTACCACAAGGAAGTGACTAAAACCGAGGATGTTCTGGTGGTATGTGAATACCGATATGTTTCCGAGGAGTTATCGGGCGGACCGCTCGAACGAGACATCAAGTTCAAGATTGAACTGACGCCGGAAACAACACCGATTTCACGAAGGCCGTATAAGATGGCACCCAATGAACTAGCGGAGTTGAAGGAGCAACTAAGTGAACTTATGAGCAAAGGTTTTATACGACCAAGCTCATCACCTTGGGGTTGATCTATGCTGTTCGTTAAGAAGAATGATGAGACACTAAGATTAAGTGTTGATTATTGTTCGCTCAATGCCGTCACTATATACAACAAGTACCCAGCCCTGCATCGATATATTAGTCGCTCAACTAGTTGGTGCAAGGGTATGCTCGAAGATGGTTGGGGCTCGTCAAAGATCATAACATCGAGATCCACTACCATTCAGGAAAAGTGAACGCGGTTGCCGACACGTTTAGTCGGAAAACCCACGTTCACAACTTGGCGATTGCTGAGTTGGAAGAAGAGGAACCAAGTCTACGTGTCATTCTGTATGGAGCACTCTATAACATTGCTCCCATTCCAACAATCTGAGGAGAGATTGCTGAGGTTCAAAGAGAGACAAGGGCATGTCTCACATACGGAGGAGAATAGACAACGGAGAGATGAGGTGGTTTAGGAAGAACAATGAGGGTACTCTATGGTTTAAAGACCATATAGTTATACCTCGTAAGATGAAGCTCTACGGCCGAAAATGTCGCACACCGCTGAAGTGGTGTGAGTACGGCGAAAGAGTACTGTTCAGGGTGATTAGTCAACAAAGCCGATGACCGAGTTCGGACAATAGAAGCGAACTTGGAGGCTGTACAATCCCGACAGAAAAGCTACAATTAGATTAGGGAAAGTAATCAATCTATTAACAGCCTGTCAATGGGTTACATATATAGGGGGACACAGCTTAAGGGTTAAGCAACCCTAATACCAAAAGACTAAAATGCCCCTACCCCCTATACGTACAGTCTAACACCCCCCCGCAATCCCAACATCTAGCCACGACAGATGTTGAGACTGGACCGAAACTCGGTGAACACCGTCGTAGGAAGTCCCTTGGTGAAGATGTCGGCGAACTGCGACGACGTCGGAACGTGCAGGACTCGCACCTCCCCGAGAGACACCCGCTCACGAACAAAGTGAAGATCGATCTCTACATGCTTCGTGCGCTGATGCTGCACCGGGTTGGTGGAGAGGTAGACGGCGCTGACGTTGTCGCAGTAGACCAACGTACTCTGGGCGAGGGGAGAGTGGAGCTCCTGAAGCAGCTGCTGAAGCCAGGAGGACTCGGCCACGCCATTGGCCACGGTGCGGTATTCCGCCTCGGCACTCGAGCGGGACACCACGTGCTGCCGCTTCGAGGACCAGGAGACGAGGTTGCCGCCTAGGAAGACGGCATAGCCGGAGGTGGACCGACGGGTGTCCGGGCAGCCCGCCCAGTCAGCGTCGGTGTAGACGACCAGCTCGGAGGCAGAGTCGCGCTGCAGAAGAAGACTGTAGTCGTGAGTGCCACGCAGGTACCGAAGGATCATGCATGTGGAGACACACCTGCTGAACCGCGTAGGAGATGTCCGGCCTGGTGAAGGTGAGATACTGCAGTGCACCTGCAAGACTCCTGTAAGTGGTGGGGTCGGCTACCGGGGCGCCGTCGGCCGAAGACACCTTTGCCTGGGTGTCCACGGGAGTGGAGCACGGCTTGCAATCAGCCATGCCCGCTCGCTCGAGGATATCCAGGCAGTACTGGCGCTGGTGGAGGAACAGAGCACCCGGGCGGTGCTCGACCGCAACACCCAGGAAGTGGTGGAGCTGGCCGAGATCCTTCATCGCAAACTCGCGCTGCAGGGCGGAGATCGTGCGCTGAAGAAGAGCCGGGCTGGACGCCGTGAGGACAATATCGTCCACGTACAGGAGGAGGTAGATAGTGTCACCCTCACGCCTGTAGATGAAGAGCGAAGTGTCCGATTTGGCCTCGACGAAGCCGAGCGAGACCAGGAAGGAGGCGAACCGGCTGTACCAGGCCCGAGGCGCCTGCTTCAGCCCGTACAGGGACTTGTTCAACCGGCAGACCATGTCTGGACGGGCTGAATCAACAAACCCTGTCGGCTGACTACAATACACCGTCTCCGTCAACGTCCCGTGGAGAAAGGCGTTCTTGACGTCCAGCTGGTGGACAGGCCAAGAACGCGACAGAGCCAGCGACAGAACGGTACGAACTGTCGCCGGCTTCACCACCGGGCTGAAGGTCTCGTCGTAGTCGACGCCGGGACGCTGCGTGAAACCGCGAAGCACCCACCGTGCCTTGTACCTCTCTAGAGATCCATCCGCCCTCCTCTTATGCGTGAACACCCACTTGCCCGTGACAACATTGCCACGACTAGGACGGGGAACCAGGTCCCAGGTCCGGTTGGCAAGTAGGGCCGCATACTCTTCTTCCATAGCCCGACGCCAATGAGGATCGGCGAGGGCGCTACGGACAGAAGAGGGGATAGGCGAGATGGGTGACGAGGCAGGCTCCGGAGGGGTCGAGGACGAGAGAACGACCTCGGAGAAGCGCTCCACAGGTCGAAGGACGCCGGCAGCCCATCGAGTCACCATCGGGTGAACGTGACAAGGGTCCCGGTGAAGCAGCGGAGGGTGGCACACCAGGTCCTCAGGGCGCGAAGAGGACGGTCCACCAATCCACGCTCGTCGATGATAGACGAGAGCGGGATCGGCGTACCGCGGTCCAGGGGTCGCAGGTGGTGCGGCTGACGATGGCGAAGACACCGTCGTGGGCGTCGGAGACACTGTCGTGGACGTCATAGTCACGTGAGGCGTGACGGACGACGCCGGAGACGCTGAGGCCGCGCGTGGTACAGCGGACGTCGTCGGAGACGCTGGAGCCGCTCGTGGCGCAGCAGACGACGTCGGGGCCGTCGGAGGTACGACCAGTGGCGGCAAGGACGCCGGAGCCGCGGGAGGCACGACAGGTGGCGTCTGAGACACCGTGGTCGTGTCTGGCGCAGCTAGAGGAAGACCTGCAGAGGGTAAAAAACAAGGTCGCTGGACAGGAGCGGCCGTAGGATCAGTGGAAAAGAGAGAATCCAACTCGGAGACCGAATCAGAAGAAGACCCAGCGAAAGGGAAGGAGGACTCGTCGAATACGACGTGTCGGGAGACCAAGATACGACGAGTAGTGAGGTCTAGACACCGGTACCCCTTATGATCGGGGGAGTACCCAAGAAAAACACATCGAGTCGAACGAGGCGCGAGCTTATGAGGGGCGGTAGCAGAAAGATTAGGATAGCACGCACACCCGAAGACTCGAAGGTGCTCATAAAGAGGGGTGGTACCAAAAAGAGCGAAGTGAGGGGTGGGAGCACTAATCGCCTTTGTAGGAAGGCGATTAATGAGGAAGGTAGCAGTGTGAAGGGCCTCTGCCCAGTAGCAAGCAGGAATAGAAGCCTGGAACATCAGGGAGCGCATGACATCATTGGTGGTACGAATCATACGCTCGGCCTTGCCATTCTGGGAGGAAGTGTAAGGGCAAGACATGCGCAACTGGACCCCGTGGGAAAGAAAGAAGTGACGAAACGCGGAGTTATCAAACTCGCGGCCGTTGTCGCATTGGACAACCCTGATGGTACACCCAAACTATGTGGAAACCCAAGTGAAGAAGTGAGAGAGAGTAGCAAACGTATCGGACTTCTGTCGCAATGGAAAGGTCCACGAATAATGGGAAAAATCATCAATAATCACCAGATAATATTTGTAGCCAGAAACACTGAGAACAGGTGAGGTCCATAGATCACAGTGAATCAGATCAAAAAGGTGCTCCACATGGGTTACAGAATGTGGAAAAGGAAGCCGAACATGGCGACCCAACTGACAAGCATGGCATAAAGACTCATGAGAATCCCTAGTACACGAGATCACTGAACTACGAAACAGCTTCGACATAACTTCAGCACCGGGGTGGCCAAGTCGACGATGCCAAGTAGTCGACGGAGCTGTCGTAGTCAGGCAAAAAGGCGAGGCGAAGCGGAAGCAGGAAGTCTCATCGTGTACAGGGGCCCTGAGCTCTCACATCGGAGAAGAAGACGCCGGGTAGTAAGATCCTTCACAGACAAACCAAAAGGATCAAACTCGATAGAAACATGGTTGTCAGTGGTAAATCGACGAACAGAAAGAAGATGCTGAATGATGTCCGGAGCAACAAGAACATCACGAAGACGGAAAGACCCCGACGAACCCGAGTCACCTACTGAGGTGACCGGAAGGACAGACCCATTCCCAACAACGATAGAAGAAGGAAAAGAAGGGTGGGAAGGGTGGGTAGAAGAGAGTATACCAGCGTAGGGGGTGGTGTGGTACGAAGCTTCGGAGTCCACAACCCACTCGGGGCTAGGTGGTGTGAGACTCATCGTACTGAAAGAAGACGCAAGTGACTGGCGATCCCAGCCCTGAGCAGGGTCAGAGTGTGGTGCCGACGACTCGGGCCGACCAACTGGGTTTCTCGAAGCCCAGTTGGCTAGAGAGGTGGGCCCAGCAGCAGAGTAGCCTGGTCCACCAGGGGGAAGGGTCCACTGTCCACCAGCAGCGTAGACCGGCCCGCCGTAAGTCGGAGTAGTCACGTAAGCCGGCTGAGGACGTGGTGGGCGAAGTGCCGGGAGACCCGGGGACGGCCCATGCCACATCGAAATCTGGCCAGTCCACGGGTTGTAGGGTGTGGGCCAGGTCACACCACCCTGACCCCGACCACCGCTACTGCCACCAGTAGTACCAGCACCACCAGGGGTACCACCAGCACTGGTCGTACCACCTCCACCAGTCCCTCCACCACGGCCACCACGTCGGCCACGACGGCGATTCCCACCACCATTGGAGGTAGCAGGGACTCCTGGTGTGGTAGGTGGACGAGGAAGCTGGCCCCCAGAACCAGCAGGTGGAGGAGGGCGTGAAGACGACCCTGAGCCGTAGAAGGCCGCGGCAGGGGAGGAAGTAGTAGAGCCGCCCTGGGTGATCTCCTCGAGCTCGAGGTCCGACCAGACCTTCTCGAAGGTTGGGAAGGGCTTCTCGCGGAGAATCCACGAGCGAACATGGGTGTAGCGCTCATTCAGGCCCTGAAGGACCTGAAGAATGAGAGTACTGTCCGGGATGGGATCTCCAAGGTCACGAAGGGCGTCTGCCATACCCTTCATCTGTCGACAATATGCAGTAATGGAGAGATCACCCTGGACAGTGGAACCAAAGCGGGCTCGGATATGGAGAGCTCGGGTCGCTTGGTTCCCCTGGAAGCGAAGCTCGAGGACCTGCCAGGCCTGACGAGCTGTACCGCCACCCTTTTGGGCGACGATATCCTGAAGCTCCTCAGAAAGTGTGCCGAGGATCCATGCAAGGACAAGACTGTATACGTGGAATGGGACTTACAAAAACTTTCTTACATGGGATGGTATACGTGGGGTTCAACAACACGGGTTCGAGCATTCATTGGAATGTGTTGGACCAAGGTGGAGTTAAACTCATGTGTAAATCATGTGCATAATAAAAAATTAAAAGAAGATCTTTAGACTCAAAGGCTCAGCTCAAATTGCCGCCAAACTTTTGAATACACATGGAACATCATACATTGGGATTTGAGGAGATTTATGGTGGCAAACTTCTAAGTTTAGGGTGGGCTAAAAGGGGTTAATTGAGATCATTTGCAAATTTTTGCTGAATTTAAATTGGAAAGGCAAAGTTTAAACTGAACTTGTGAGGTTCAGACTAGGACCAAAAAGTGACCAAGTGTGTGCTATGAGCAAACCAAACTTGTTCACTAAATTCAAAAGTGGTCATTTCAAAAATGGGATACAAACTGAGGTTGCAAACATTCTAAGTGCAGCAACCAAATCTAAAAGTTGGTTCCATACTTGAAATCCTCAGCTCCAAATTTATGGGAATATAAATTTTTACCACATTTGGAAGTGTTTTGGCTAAGCTTTTGCAAGAGGACATAAAAGGATATTTGAATTCAAATTCAAAGGAGAATTTGGATGAAACTTATCCAATTATTCAAATTCAGTCTGGGTTCAAATTCCTACAATTGAACTAGTCATTTACCAAGAATTGAGATCTTTTTAGAAGATAAGAGGGACTGACTTGTGGGACCCACCTGTCATTGGGGCTGCCAAAGACTTGCAACTGAAGTTTCAGAGAACAGTCTCTGTTTTGCCTCTGTTCAGTGTTCGACAGCGGGGTAGCCGGCGCCAGCGCATGTTGCTTCTGCCCGAGCCCACGTCGAACCGCCTCACCCCGCTGGTATTGATCTCCTCAGATGCCCAGCACTCGACAGAAATGTGCTCCTTGACTGCCTCTGGAGCGTTGCCTCGTCTCATAAAAAACAGAGACACCACCATCGCTGCTGCCTCGGTTGCCACCAGAGAACCACGAACTCATGCGTGCAGAGGCCGATGGAACCAATAAAAATCTGCGCCGGAGTCTCCTCTACGTCCTCGACGGGTCCCCAGCTCACCCCCGGCCTCCTCCAAGTGGTGCTGACCGTTTCTTTCATCCGCAAGACAGAGCCAGCCGGCCTTACTGCTTGTCATCGTACGGCCTGCCCGAAGCCTCTCCGGCGTGCTCAAAAGCCCACAGAGGTGCGCCACCACGTCTAGCTACTCATGCCGTGGTCCTCTTGCTCTTCCCCGACGCCGTCTTGCCGGAATTTGGTTTTTGGCGCCGGCGCACGTGAAGAACCAACGCTAGCAAGTTTCTGAAATTAGCTCAAATCGCTTGATCATCCGTTCTACAATTCAAGCCACAGCTACTAGGGTTCCTAGCGCCCTTCCACGCCAAAGCACGAAGCAAACCGCCCCCTCCTCCGCCCCGGGCGACGAGAAATCGCCTCCGGCGGATAAAACCGCCGCGGTCCACGGTGACGACTCGTTTGCCGCCATTTTCTGCGAGATTTGATCTCCGTTCCACGTTCCTCGATCACTAGGGATGCTTTAGGGCATTGTAGCTCGCCGGGATAAGCTTCGGGCACGCCGTAACGGTCGATGCCGAGCTCCCGAGCCGCCCCGCCGATGCCGACCCACCTACGACAGTTTTCATGCGGGAAAACTTGCCCCGCTGCTAGGCCACGGTGTGAGGAGCGTGTAGGGAAAAACCGGAGCTCAAATGGTGGAGAAATAAGGGAGAACGGGGCGCGCCACCCTTCTGTCTAGCGTGCACCCGCGGGCTCTGGCGAAAGGTTGAAGAAACATCTGACCTGTGGGCCCCACTTTTGAATTGTTCTGTGTAGAATTCAAACAGAAAGTTGTTCAAACTTTATAACCTCATAACTTTTGCTAGAAAGCTCCAAATTTAGTGATTCAAATTGGGTTGGATTCAGATCAAAAAACCCTATCCAAATATGCGACCCAATTGGCAGGAAAGTCATTATATAATTCTGGAAAATTCATTAAAGCTTTTCAGCAAAAGAATTTTAGAGGGAGTTTGGTTTATCCAAAAATCCGCACATTTTGCCAGAATATTCTTTAGGATGTTAGGACACTCCTGTAAAAGTTTCAGCTCATTTGGAGTTGATTTAGTTAGGATAATTCTGATTTCAAGTTTTTGTGTTCAAATGAATACAGAAACATTTTCAGAGAATTTCCAAAATTTGGAAATTCAGTTCTGCGCAGTTCTTAGCTTTAAAAATCCTAGGAAAATTCATGCATGCTCCCTAAGCTATGTTTGAAATTTTAGTTCACTTGAATTTGCATGAAAGTACAAGTTTATTCAGAATTAATTCCTTTTTGCCTAAATGCTTAGGTAATTTTTATGAGTGATCTACTCATTGAGAAATTCTGAATTTTGGTCCAGAGGACTTTGTTTGATAGGGAACTCACAAGAAAATTTTCAGCTCCATTGGAGTCCTGGATCAGTACTGTTCTATTTAACCTCTTAGATGATGAACACACACAAGTGATGAAAAATACTTATAACTTGATCATAGTGCTTAAACTCAAATCCCAAACCACTAGCACTAGTTGCATTTAAAATTATTAAACATAGTTCCAGTTTTAAACTTGTCATTAGAACTTGTTAGCAAAAGTTTTACAATTAAACATATATGCATATTCATGACGTGTAGTGATTAAACGTGGAAAAGTGGAGGAAAAGACAAGCTTGGATCAAGGAGCAAGAAGGCAGTGATTAAGCTTCGATTCATCAGCAACTGACTTCATAATTATCTGACTTTAGTCACCTGCAAAACCAAGGCAAGATCCGGTTTGCATTTAAGTTGTTATATAAAGTTTTATTTTGTTCACAATTATGGTGAGAGTTTGTATGTGCATTAGGTCAAGTATGTTTTATACTCCACTTGCATAACCAAAAGGAACCCTAGAGTCAAGTGTAGAAAAGTGTCACCGTTGTAGAATAATGTCGTGCTAAATAGCTCAGGACATCCGGTAGAAGTCGAGTAGTTGGAACCTACTCGCGAGTTATAGTCGGGATTACATGGGTGTAGTTGGAAAAGAGGCAAACTAAAGTTTATATTTCTAAAGATGAGACCGGGCAGGAGGGTTAGGCAGCGACAAGACGAGGTCTTGGTCGAGTAGCTCTGCCTGTGTCGGTTAAGAACCGAAGCGTGTGTGGCCCTAGGAGCAAGTATTGAATTATGTATCGGATGCTTACTGCTATATGGGAACCAGGAAACCGATGTACCAGGTTAACTGGATTGTAGAGGCATACCACATCGTCTCGTTAGACCTATGAGCCCGAGACTGCGCGACCGGTTCTACAGTCGAGTGTCCTGCGAAAGGTTACCACATACGACGTAATGAATGACGCCAGATTTGGGTCTTCTAGAGGCGGGCGTATGTGTCGAGTTATCCAGATAGTGTTTGATTCGAATCACAGTCCCTCGCGGTTATGAGTACCGCTTGCTCACTGCGCTGTGACGTAGTAATCAAGTTGTGTGAGAACAGTTTGCCAAGTTTTAATTGCTGCTATGATTATTGGAATTGCATGAAAACCTTGTTTGAAGTAGAGATAGAGCAAACTAAAGTTAATTTCCACCTTGGAACAAGTAACATTGGAATGAAGCGTTTCTTATTTGATTGTGGAGTTCCAATGTTGCTGGGCGCAAGGTCACTACTATGATGGCTGAAATCTGAAAGTTAAGGATGAACTCGTAGGTGAGTCTTTTTGCGAAATACATGTTTAAGTCTTAAGTTACTTTCATGTAGAGTTGCATGCTTAGGAGAGATGGTTAAGTCTTGCTGAGCCTTGTGCTTACTCTTGTTATATGAGTGGTTTTGCAGGTTAATATCGACGCATATAAAGAAGGTTGCCCGGTGAGACTCGCAGAGTTCCGAGTCATGTTACACATGGAGAACTTAGCCGCTGCCATGTCTTTGTGTTGCTAGCGAGAGGAGTCCGCGGGCTGGACCTCCTCTTGAGTGCTCATTAGTTATTCGACGTGAGTGGTTTGTAGTCTTCCGCTGTAGCTAATTTATGTAAATTATTTACAAAGAACATTTGTAAGCTTCCGCATTTGATTTATGTAATACAGTTTTTCCTTATACGTGTGTTGTTGGGTGCCGCATAACACGGCACCACCCAATGCGATTCACGGGCGAGGTGCCCCATCCCCGTGACTGAACGTGCGGTGTCGGGGCCCCCCACAGAAACTTATTACTATAGGATCATTAACAAAATCCTTGAATTTAATTTTACCAGAAATAAGAAACTTCAAGCAGTCTTCTATGATTGTGATTGGTTTGACAACAATCATGGAACACGACAAAACGAATTTGGCATAGTGGAAGTCAAACACAATGAACGACTACGAGGCTACGATACATTTGTTTTTGCATACCAAGTGGAGTAAGTGTATTATTTACCTTATCCATGTCAAAAGCTTAATGCTTGGTGGATGGTACATAATGTGAATACTCGTGAGCGATTGTATATTCTAAGAGATGATGACTACCATGATGTCAATGATGTTGACGAGGTTTATCAAGAACAAGAGTTGCCAGACTCATTTTCCGTCGAGCCTGGTGTTGAACTCGATCACTTGGTTGGAGACGCTGACGATGTAGAGACTTCTGATATGCGCAGACGAAAACAGAAAAAAATTACGAAACAAGATCGATGGTCTTGTTTAAGGAGTAGGGTTCGTGATGTCGATGAATTCTGAAATTGACTCCAAGTTCCTACAGAGCGGGTCACAATTCGCCCGATCAGAGACACGTAAGCAAACTATCACATAATATTCAACTTTAGGTTCTTTTGTTTGTGGGTACATTAATGAGTTCACTAAATCCTTACAACTCCTAGTACGACTGCTCGTTCACGGGTTAGGGGCACCACAAACAGGTGTCTGGTTGCATCGGGTTTTTAGTGCGTCTGCACTATCCCGATGTGATCGACGGGGTCCATGCAACGTCGTGGGACGACTACGCTCGTGTCTCTCACGAGGCGCACAACAACCTTCAGGGGGCTGTGTGGCGGATTTTATGGTAAGTCTGCTTAATAAATTTTTGTAAATTATTATCCTTCAACTTGATTCAATTGTTAATGCATATCTCTTCAATATTTGTTTTCTTATAGCTGAGGTACCGTTTAGAGGACACGAGCCGGAGCATGTTGGACCATGCTAGAGCCGTGTTCAACAACAATACACGGAAGATTGTAACACAATCGTCATCGTACGCTCGTATTCAAGCCATGAACAAGTACCTGAAGCAGCACCAGGAGTACCAGTCGGAGCCGTTTAGGAGGGCCTCAGACACGTACTTGACATAGGAGCAGTACGCGCAGGTAAGTTGTTTGTGTTTAATTATTTCAATACTTAATTATGTAAATGGTATTTCAGTGACATTATAAATATGTGCAGGTCAATATTTCCTGGCTAGAGGTTCGGCCGGAAGCATACGGAGCTCTCTGCCAGATGTGGGCTAGCGTTGCTTTTGTCGCTAAGTCCAGGAGGCCTCGTGGATGCAGAGGTTCTGACTCAAAGCACTCCTATGGCCCCGATGGCCATGTGCGCTTGACTAAATGCATGGTAAGAATAATAACCCTTTTTTGTATGTCTTCATAATATAATTAGCATACTAACACATATCTACAGGAGCACGAGACCGGTCAGGTACCGACCGCCAATTAAGTCTGGAAGCGGGGTCATAAGGACCCATCCCAGACTGGGGAGTGTAGTCAGGTCGCAGCCGATCGACTGTAAGTTATCACAACTTATCAATTCAATTGTTACTAATTTATTGTTACTAATACCTAATTTTACTCATTTTAGGAAAAGTATGGGCGAGAGGCCGTGAGGATACACGGTGAAGGGTACGATTGGGAAAATGTACCAATCGACCCTCAAGCCGTTTATGCTAGCGGAGTTGGGAAGGCATATGGACGATTAGTTGGTCATTTTATTTATTTCTTTAAAATCTTGCTTTATCTAATTATTATTCTTTTATTCTTTTGTAGGTTTGCCATTTTCAATAGAGTTTTCGACTCGAGGGTAGTGCTATCTTCGATCGTCACTCCATCGATCGAGGGTTCCTCCATCGGGCAGACAAGTAGTCATCTCTCCCAGAGCAGATAGAGGAGCTCCGTAGAGAGAGAGATGAGATCCGGAGAGAGAGGGAGGAGCTCCAGAGGGAGAGGGATCTAGCTCGGGCCGCACAGGAGCAGCAAGCCGCCTACATGGCAAACTACATGGCTCATATGCAAACGGCGATGGAGGTAATTAATTGAATATAAATTAATTTAAAGTCATATCATTGCAAGTATATTTGTTATAATAGATTTGCAATTACATGCCTTAGCTCGATAGAGTGGGCAGCAGATCCCAATCCCTACGTGGCATCCGTCAGAGTTGGCCCCGTCGCAAGTGCCCCCACCACATGGACATTCAGATATCCATGTAATGTGTTTTCCATTTACTATCTTTAATCTAAGAAAAACATAGTGAAGTTTAGGGGAGAGAGTGAGAGTGAGAGGGAGGAGGGAGGGAGTGAGAGTAAGAGATAGTGGTAGAGAGGGGGAGGGAGTAAGAGTGAGAGTGAAAAGGGAAAGAGGGAGGGAGAAAGAGACGAAGTGATAGAGAGAGGGGGTGAGAGAGAGAGGGAGTCGTAGAGAGAGGGGGAGGGAGAATGCGAGGGAGAAAGTGAGAGTGCGGGGAGGGAGAGAGAGGGAGTAAGAGTAAGAGATTGTGGTAGAGAGGGGGAGAGAGAGGGAGAGAGAGTGAGAGTGAAAAGGGAAAGAAGGAGGGAGAGAGACGAAATGGTAGAGAGAGAGAGGGGTCAGAGAGGGGAGGGAGAGGGCGAGGGAGAAAGTGAGAGTGCGGAGGAGAGTCATAGAAGGTCAAACTCACTTTATCTATTTATTTGCATTGCAGAGATCGGCAACGGAGGCTCAAACTCCACCACCACAGCTACCGGCACCGGGAAGAGGTCGCAGAGACGGATTCTTTGGCTCCAGAGCGAGTGGATCCGCGAGTGGAAGGGGTAGTGTTTAGCGAGCGGATCTCTTTTTTCTTTAATATTTTGGATGTTTATATAAACTGTTTCGTGAGCTGACCATCATGTCAGGTTATTTGTATTCTGTTTTTAAAAAAACTAAAAACCTTATTTATGACGGCCAGCTATACAGGGCCGTCGTAAGTTAACCTAACTAACTTACGACGGCCGCGTCCAAGCCGTCGTAAGTTAACCTACTTAACTTACGATAGCAAGGGCAGGCCGTCGTAAGTAAGGTGTCGAGCCCACCACGTGGCACGACCATGGGGATGACCCTTTGTTTATGACGGCTAGGAAAAGCCATCGTAAATAAGTTATTTACGACGGTGAGCGTCGTAAATAATATTATTTACGACCAATAACTGGAAACCGGCTAGAAACCATCGTAAATAACCGAAAACCGTAGTAGATAATTTATTTACGACGGTTTTCCCTAATTTGCGACGTTTCTGGCCGTCGTAAATTTGCTGGATTCCTGTAGTGAGAGTCCGAATGTAATTCTTGATGGGGGGGTTATATAAATCCACCGATCTCATCAATAAAAATCAGAACAGATTTTAGGGTCTAGACTTTTATCTCTGCTCCTTGTCTGTTGGCGCATATCCATGACGGCGTCGACGAATAAGAGAGTAGTTCGGCGGGCAAGAATCCGACCTCCAGGGTTCCATCCGTATAACCTGTGATCAAGAGGGAAATTAGGATCAAGCAGTGACAATTTGGTATCACATTCGATCAACGATCCTATTGGAGAAAAAAAATCTGCCATGGACAATCTCAGCGAGCAGCTGCCCAAACTGTCACAGCCATCAGCTAGATCAATGGACAACTGAAACTGCAATCTACTCAGTTGGCTCCTGTTCCATTAATCAAAGCAGAGCTTCAAGATGTCAAACAACAGTTAGCTGCGCACAATATTGCAATATTCAGACTGGAGCATGCTAGCAGTTCCAGGGAAGGTGGAAGGATTAATGATGGTACAAGCCCTAGTGCCAATTCAGATTAGGATCCTTCTCTAAAAACCAGGAAGCATGGCAACAGTGGGGCTGACTCTGGAGGAGATCCAGACTCTGGCCTAGAGGATCAGGGAAACAGAGATGATAGGGGAAACAAGGGGTGCCTTGATGAGGATCTCAGGCAGGGGTGCTGGTTTCCTCAACAACTTTTTAGAGGTTAGGAAACTCAGGAAGAAGATAAAGTTTGGTATGCTACATTGCATCTGGAAGGAGCAGCAGACCTGTGGTATTACCGTATTGCTCGAGATCAAGGAGAACCAAGTTGGTAGGAATTTGTGTTCTTGGTTAACCAACGTTTTGGACCACTATTGAGATCTAATATATTGGGGGACCTTGCTAAACTCAGTCAAACTGGTTCTGTGGCAGACTACCAGGAACAATTCTTACAGCTTCTATGCCGCTGTGACTCTATGACCGATAAGAATTCTATGAGCCTTTTTACTGCACATCTGCGCCAACCCCTTAGGGTGATGTTGAACTCCAAAAACCAGCAACACTAGAGGAGGCTATGAGTTTGGCTCGAGCTTATGAACGTCGTATCTCTTTGTTAGAATCTAGAACACGGTTCTTCAGACTATCAATGGCACTCAAGGAGAAAACAGAGGGAGTCTCCCCTGCCGGTTGAACTGCACAACCAGGTCAGCCTAAAAGAGCTGTGAGATTCTTGTCTCGAGAAGAACTGGCCAAACAAAGGGCTAAAGGATTGTGTTATATCTGTGATGAGAAATTCTCTCTAGAACATAAAAAGGTCTGTCCTAAATTATTTTATATTGCCCTGGAAAATAATAAGAATGGGAACTTACTACAGTTTGAAGACTATGAAGAAACACCTGAAATATCACTCTATGCTATCATAGGAATAAGGCAAAATAACTCAATGCGTATACCAGTCCATATAGGGGACATTTGCTTCAATGCCTTAATAGACTCGGGTTCTACACATAACTTTATTTCAGTACAAGCAGCCAAGGAAGCAAACCTGAAACCTATACTTCGGCAGTGATTACAGGTAGCAGTAGCAAATGAAGATCAAGTGGAAAGCTCTGGATTGTGCAGTGATATCACACTGGCAATTAACATAATTAATTTCTCAGTGGATCTACTTACAATCCTTTTAGGAGATTATGATATTGTCCCTGGATTACAATGGCTGAGGACCTTAGGACCAATATTGTGGGATTTTGATGCTATGACAATGTCCTTTTGGCATGATCAAAACAAAGTAATCAGGACGGGAATACCAGAAAACAGATCACAGCAGATATCACAGCTCTATTCAACACAACTCCTCATTCAGGAACTATTAGTTGAATTTGAGGATATTTTTGAAGAACCTAAAGGGTTACCCCCATCCAGGAACTGTGATCATCGAATCCATCTTCTACTTGGTACAACATCAGTGGTGGTGCATCCATACCGTTACCCCCCAACACAGAAGGATGAACTTCAATGACAGTGTGTAGAATTATTAGCCCATGGGTTTATTCGTCGAAGCACTTCAGCATATTCATCTCCAGTTTTACTAGTAAAGAAACATGATGGATTATGGCGTTTGTGCATTGACTATCGGTCTTTGAATGATAAGACAGTAAAGGATAAATTTCTTATACCTGTAGTAGATGAACTACTAGATGAACTAAAAGGGAGTTGTTCCTTTACTAAATTAGATATGCGTTCAGGATATTATCAAGTGAGAATGTTTGACGGAGATATTGAAAAAAAGCATTTAGGACACATGAAGGCCTTTTTGAATTTATAGTAATGCCCTTTGGACTCACAAATGCACCAACTATATTTCAATCTCTGATCAACTCTATATTACAGCCATATCTAGACAGCTTGTATTGGTATTTTTTGATGACATACTTATTTACAGCAGGACCTGGTAAGATCACCTTCGACATGTAAGGATGGTTCTTTTATTACTGACAGAACACAGACTGTTTCTCAAAAAATCTAAATGCACATTTGGAGAGGAATCAGTGGCCTATCTAGGTCATGTCATCACTAAACAAGGGGTTGCAATGGACCAGTCCAAAGTTCAGATTGTTCTGAATTGGCCACAACCCAGGACATTTCGGGCTTACGAGGATTTCTGGGACTTGCTGGATATTACAGAAAATTCATAAAAGACTTTGGCACTATTGACACCCCCTTGAATAAATTGTTGTCTAAACAGGGCTTCTGCTGGACAGAGGAAGCAAAGACAACTTTTCAAAAACTGAAAACTGCCCTCACTTCAGACCCAGTGGTTAAACTTCCAGATTTCAACAGCAAGTTCATTATAGAATGTGATGCATCAGGAGTAGGTTGGGGCAGTTCTTCATCAAGGATTAGGGCCACTAGCATTCTTCAGCAAACCTATGCTTCCAAGACATACCAAGCTAGCTGCCTATGAAAGAGAACACATTGGTCTTGTTTATGCTGTTCGACATTGGAGGGTTTGTTTATGGGGAAGGTCCTGTTTAGTGAGAACAAACCACTACAGTTTGAAATACCTTTTGGATCAACACTTATCAACAATACCCCAACATCATTGGATAAGTAAGCTATTCAGATATGATTTTATAGTAGAGTTTCGGCCAGGTCGCTTAAACACCTAGTAGACACTCTCTCACGTAGAGATTGTGAAGAAGCAGATCTTATGATTATTTCTGGACCCAGGTTTGATCTCTTGGAAAAAGTTAAGACAGAAACCAGGACTAATTCAGAACTTATTGAACTTCAGAAAAAATCACTGCAGGAGATATGGGAGCACAATGGAGCATTTGTGATGATTTCATTGTACATAAAAGAAAGGTTCATATCCACCAACCTCTGAATTTATTCCGGCAATATTATCATCTGCCCATGAACCTAGACATGAGGGCATTGAAAAAACACTACATAGTGTACGTCAAGATTTTTGATGGAAAGGCTTGAAGAAGGTTGTTGAAGAGTATGTCCGAGCATGTTCAGTATGTCAACAGAACAAAATCCCTACCCAACACCCTGCAGGCCTCCTACAATCACTCCAATACCACAACATGTATGCAAAGATGTGGCTATGGACTTTATTGAAGCTCTACCAAAAGTCTATGGGAAATCAGTTATCCTGACAGTTGTGGACAGGTTTTCTAAATATGCTCATTTTATCCCTCTTGCCCATCCATACACTGCAGAAACAGTAGCAAGGGCATTTTTTTACAGAAATTGTGCGGCTTCATGGACTCCCAGTTACAATTGTTTCTAACAGGGATACTGTGTTCACAAGTCAATTTTGGCAAGAATTATTTAGATTTCAGAGAGATCACCTAATTTTCAACATTGCTTTTCACCCACAAACTGATGGCCAGTCAGAAGCAGTGAACAAAATTATTGCAATGTACTTGAGGTGCATGACAGAAGACAGGCCAAGACAATGGCTTCAATGTCTACCTAGAGCAGAATTCTGCTATAATACTTCATACCACACAACACTACATTCAACTCCATCTCGTGTGGTATATGGTCGTGATCTACCTTCCTTAATATCATATGATGGCTGTCAGGGTGTGAGCTGCGACACTCCTCCCGGCCTGCTCGGAAGCAGCTCACGAGTTTTTTTTTTCTGGAGGGGGCTTGGCACCCTACGCGACATGGACTCGAGAGAGCGGATGAACATCGGGATTTATGTGGTTCGGGCCGCCGGAGCGTAATACCCTAAGTCCACGGGAGTGCTTGTTCTATTACTTGAGCGTGTGTGTGTTGTGGGATCTAGGGTGCGAAATCACGGAACTCTCTGCAGGACGGTCACCTCGGTCCTTTTATAGCACAAGGCCGGGGTGGTTACAATGGGGCCTGGGGCCCGACAGGTGGCCCCAGAGCTAAGTGAACCCTATACACGATCTAGAGCTTTGTCCTCTAAGTAGAGTGGCTGAAGAGAGAGTTAAGTCCCGCCGTCCGGTGCGTTGAGCGCCCCTGACTGCGTGTCAGGTGATGATGAAGACACCGTCTTGTCGCGTCGTCTTCTCGCCATGCCTTGGCGGCTTCGTGCTATTGGGCAGCACTGTACTGCTGTCACACCTTGCCGTCCTGTCTTGTCACCGTAATGGTGAACGGGAAAGGGACGGAGGCGTGTGTAGTGTGCCATGCTTCTAGAGAAGGCGCGAGCATTGAATGCGAAGCCTGAAAGCGCACTTCCTTCTTGACTTCGTCGTCCCACGACCCACGATGGATCGCCGGGCACGTGGCGGCTCTGGAGCTCTTATCGACGGGTTTGGTGCTATTTGACACGCGGCAGCTCCGGACCTCACCTCAGCGGGGAGGATCAAGCCGGAGACCAAGACACGTGTCAGCACCGGAACCGTCCTCAGCAGGGAGGTGGCTCGGAACCATGGCACACATGGCTGCCCCGGACCTCACTTCAGCGGGGAAGCTCGGACCGGAGCCCAAGGCACGTGTCCGCACTGGAGGTACCCTTAGCGGGGATGCGGCTTGGAGCCAGAGGACACGTGTCAGCCCCGGACCTCACCTCAGCGGGGAGGCTCGTGCCAGAGCCTAGGGCACGTGTTAGCTCCGGATCTTATGCACACATGGCTGCCCCAGGGCTGACCACGGGGCCAACGGCACATGCCTTATGCTGGGGCCCGCCTCAGCGGGGAGGTGGGGCCCAGTCTGTCTTTTACCCACCACGCGGGGGTACCCGGTCTGCAGGATACCGACAGTGGCCCCCTGGCCCATATCGGGGGGAGGCATTGAGCCCATAGGTGGGGCCCCCATCCCTCCCGCATGTTGTTTTGAGCTTGTGCTTTGGGAACCGAAGTGATGGCAAGATTTTCGCGTAGTGGACGAGTGGTTGTACGTGGGAGACGATAAAGTTGCACGTCCTGAGGGGTCGCCTCGGAGTAGTTACTGCGGTAGCCCATGGGTTGCAGGCCCACCGCGCTACATGACTTGGGAACCGCCGGACGTTCCCGAGATGTTGCTCGCCTGGTCCCCAATGTCTGACCGGTGGACCTGGGATCTACCTGTCATTGGGGGGTGGGGTGAATGCCAAGGCGATGTGCTCGAGGGATTGCCTCGAGGCACTTATTGCGGCAACCAATGGGTTGGTCTTCACAGTCCCACCGCGCCGCTTTCCTTGGGAACTGTAGGACGTTCCCGAGACGTTACTCGCCTGATCCCCAGCGTCGGACAGGTGGACCTGAGTCCTACCCATCGTTGGGAGAGGCGAATAACTCGCGGCGACGTGCTCGAGGGGTTGCCTTGGGGCATTTACTACAGCATCCAATGGGTTGGTTGCCATAGTTCCACTGAGTCACTCTTCTCGGGAACTGCCGGACGTTCCTTAGATGTTACCTGATCGACCCCCAGTGTCTGATGGGTGGACCTGGGTCTAACCCGTCGTTGGGGGAGGCGAACAACCCGCGGCGTGCAGAGGTGGAAGCCCAATCGTCGCACTTATTGCCCTGCCAGAGGTCGCAGTCGTGTATAAGAGGGAGCCTTCCAATGTTGGATGGTACCCTCCCTCACCGTGTGGCCTTTGTTCTCCTCTTGCGCTCTGGAAGCTTCTGCTTCCCAGCACTCTTGCCTACCAGATGCTCTCACATCGGCAGCCATCTTCGTCCACTTTTGTGAGATGTTTGTGTGTGTGCGGCCTTCGGTGCGACTCACTGAGGCGTCTGTCGAAGTGTGAGCTATGACACTACTCCCGGCCTGCTAGGAAGCAGCCCACGAGGTTCTTTTTTTGGAGGGGACTTGGCGCCCTACGCGACCTGGACCCGAGAGAGTGGGTGAACACAGGGATTTACGTGGTTCAGGTCTGAGCTTGTGTGCTTGTATGTGTGTGAGGGGGAGTGAAAAATCGTGGAATCCCCAGCAAGGTGGTCACTTCAATCCTTTTGTAGCACAAAGCCGAGGCGGTTACAATGGGGCCTAGGGCTTGACAGGTGGCCCCAGAGCTAGGTAAACCCTATACACAATCTAGGGCTTCGTCCTCTGAGTAGAATGGCCGGCGGGAGAGTTAAGTCCCGCCGTCCGGCACGCTGAGTGCCCCCTGACCATCAGGTGATGATGAAGATGCTGTCTTGTCGCCGCGTCTTCTCGCCCTGCTTGGGCAGCTTCGTGCCGTTGGGTGGCACTGTACTGCTATCACGCCTTGCCGTCGTGTCTTGTCACCGTAATGGCGAACGGGTAAGGGACGGAGGCGTGTGAAGTGCGCCATGCTTCTAGGGAAGGTGCGAGCGTTGAATGGGAAGCCTGACAGCGCACTTTCTTCTTTACTTTGTCGACCCACGGCCCACGACAAATCGTGGGACACGTGGCGGCTTTGGAGCTCTTATCCACTGGCTTGGTCTCAGGGGACACGTGGCAGCTCCGGACCTCACCTCAGCGGGGAGGCTCGGGCCGGAGCCCAGGGCACGTCTCTGCACTGGAGTTGTTCTCAGTGGGGAGGCGACTCAGGGCTAGGGGACACGTGTCGGCCCCAGACCTCACCTTAGCGGGGAGGCTTGGGCTGGAGCCCATGGGACACGTGTCAGCCCCGGACTTCACCACAGCGGGGAGGCTCAAGCCGGAGCCTAGGGCACGTGTCTGCACCGGAGCTGTCCTCAACAGGGAAGCGGCTCGGAGGTAGGGGACACATGTCAGCCCCGGACCTCACCACAGCGGGGAGGCTCAGGCTGGAGCCCAGGGCACGTGTCAGCTATGGTGCTCATGCGCACGTGTCAGCCCCAGGGCTGACCATGGGGCCTAGAGCACGTGGCTTTGCTGGGCCCCGCCTCAGCTGAGAGGCTGGCCCAGGCTGTCTTTTACCCACTACGCGGGGGTACCCGGTTTGCAAGGTGCCAACAGTGGCCCTCGGACCCATCTCGGGGGAGGCATCGAGCCCTAGGTGGGCCCCATCTCTCTCGCGTGGTGGTTCTGATCCTGTACTTTAGAAACCGTTGTGGGGGCGAGATCCTCACATAGTGGGCGAGTGGTTGTACCTGGGAAGCAAAAAGACTGCACGTCCTTAGCGTAGTGGGCGCGACGCCAGTCGAAGCAACAGCATGTCGTCGACGTAGTGGACACATGCTTGCTCTTAACTGGCGGGTCGTGGCGACGTGCTCGAGATGCCCCAGGGAAATTACTGTTGCAGCCTTTGGGTCGGCCGCTGCAGTTCCACCACGCCGCTTCTCCCGGGAACCACTGGACGTTCTCGAGAAGTTACCCACCTAGCCCCCAGTGTCTAACGGGTGGACCTGGGTCCTACTCATCGTCAGGGGAGGCAGGTAACCTGCGGCGTGGCACGGTGGAAACCCAAACGTCGCGTCGACTGCCCTGCCAGAGGTTGCGGACATATAAAGCGAATCCTTTTGGAGAAGGATGATTCCCTTCTGCCTTTTGCAATCTTCGCCTTCCTCCTGCACGCTCGAAGCCTCTGCTCCCCAGCGCTCACAACCTTTCCTCGCCACCATGTCTTCCGGCTTCCGTTCATCCAGGCTCAGGAGCGAGTGTCTCGAGCCCCCAACGCAAGAAGTTCCGCGTGGAATGGAACTTCCAAGCCTCCAGGTATGGCTCAACCTCGCAGGGTTGTGTACTGAGCCGCTGGATAGCATAGTTGATGGTTGGTGTTTTTTTAGGGCTTCTCAGCAGCGCACCCCTGTTCCTCCTCCATCACAGCAGTCTGGGAGCCGGAGCTCCCCATCCGCCGAAGCTCCAACACCGACGGCAATGCCTGAGCCTGTGCCTGGGGCAGCTCCAGATATCGGCACCCTGGCCTCCGAAGCAGGTGAACCGGCAGGCTCGGAAGCCTCTGGTAGCAATGTGGCTGCTGCTAGGCGGGCTGCTAGCTCTCCTCCTCTCCCTTCGCATGGTGCCATGATGGCAACCCCACCAGTGGGCGAAGAGCCAGAGCGTGTCGAGGCAGTACCTCACCCGATGATGCCGAAGGCTATCCTCTGTCCCCGGGGCCACAAGGCCATCCGCTCTAGCCTGGACCAGATGCAGGATGCACTCGAGCAAGAGTGGGCCGAACTGAGGTCCGAGCGGGAGCGCCTCTAGGACTAGGACAACCTGCTGAAGGCGCAGGTCCAGTCCACAAGGGAGAAGGCTCGGGCTCGAGAGAGCGGCTTGAAGCTCAGGAGGAGGTACTGAAGGAGACAGAGGCCGTTGCCGCGACCCTCCAAAGGAATGCAGCGAACCTCCAGGCTGAAAGCATCTAGGCCCCCGTGAGATATGGTTTCGGTGATTAATGACAACTGTTCGTAATTACTAATGAGTTTGTGGATGCAAGGTTTCACGTACATCACATCAAACATTAAATGAACTATCTATTCACACCATCTACTGCTCATTGGATACAAATGGAGACCCCTCAACGATCCATTCTAAGGGGTTATTCGATACTCATGAAAACTAAATGAAGAAATCATACAACGACTCTACTTTATCAAAATTGGCAACACAAGGAGCTCACACTTCATCGTAATATCATTTCAAACAAGTGTCAAAGAGGTCATTCAAGAAGATTCTAAAAGATCAACTCAAAACAACTCGAAGCAAACAAGTTGCATTCACCGGATCATCCGATGTCTTGCAAAATGACTACATCGGTCGAATTTGAGTTGGCAGAAGAAGAAGACCTCAGAGCCCAGTACACACCGGATCATCCGATGTGAAGGAAGTGGCACATCGGTTGATTTCAACAGAAGGATAATTTATGAGTAATTCTGAAGATCAACTCACCGGATCATCCGATGATAAAGTAAGAGAACATCGGTCAATTTCAACCGAAACATTATTTCTGAACCAATTCTGAAGATCAACTCACCGGATCATCCGATGATGAGTTAAAGTAACATCGGTCGATTAAAAGATCCAACGGTTATATCCAACGGTCACATCTGACACATGACATCAGCTAATTTGGAATTCGACCGATGATCATATAAAGGGGTGCATCGGAGGATCCGATGTTAACTGACAAAAGTCTGCCCACTTTTCCAACGGCTATCTCGTGTGGGCTGGCTATAAATACCCCTCCAACCGGCCATTTCGACAAGTCTTGATTACCAGAGCCTCTCTAGACATTCTCAAGCATTCAAGACCAAGAGCTACCACTTCCACACTTCAAAATCTCTTGTACTCCAACTATAGGTTATATCTAGCAAGAGAGAAGCTTGTGTGCGTCCATTCTTGGTGATTGGAATCTCTAGGCTAGTGGGAGAGAGTGTCTTGGTGACTTCTCTCACCTTGTAAACGTTGGAGGAAGAAGAGATCACTCCGGAGCTTACCAAGGTGTTTGTGGAAGCCCGGAAGATCACCGTTGTACAAGGCTTGAGCTCCACCTTGCCGGTGAAGGCGAACGGAGAAAGAATAGTGGATTCCCTCGTCTTGGTGACTTGGGAGTGGCTATACCCTTTGGTGGGTGCCACAACGTGGACGTAGGAAGATTTTTGTGATCTTACCGAACCACGGGAAAAATCGCCGTGTCTCCGAGTCTCCGCGGGAGTTTGCATTCTTCTCCTCACCCCTTACTATTACGCTTTTACTATTCCGCACTTAACTCTCTTGCTTGCGTAGTTAGTTTGCATAGGGAATTGGGCTTCAACCATTAAAGTTTTAAATTGCGCTAAAATTTTAAAAAGCCCAATTCACCCCCCTCTTGGGCGTTTCGATCCTTACAATTGGTATCAGAGCCAGGTTGCTCATTGGATCATTCTAGCTTCACCGCTAGAGAGCAAAAATGGCCAAGAATGGGGGTTCGGTTCCTACCTTCGAGGGCAATAATTTTGCTTATTGGAAAGCACGCAATGCGCGCATACCTTGAGGCAATTGCTCCCGAAGTGTGGGAAGCGACCCATGCGGGGTTTGGAAATCTTGACTATGTTGGTGACCAACTAAAATGGGATGCTAAGGCTAGAAATGCCATATATGAATGCATTAGTCAAGATGTATTTGCTAGGATTGCTAGTAAAGAAAAAGCGTGTGAAATTTGGGCATGTCTAATTGAAATACATGAGGGCTCATCTCGGGTTAAAGAACTCAAATATCACATGCTTAAATCAAAATATGATGAATTTAAGATGTTTCCTCATGAGAACGTTAACCAAATGTTTTCTCGTCTAAATGTGCTCATTGAGGAAATTAACGCACTTGACATTGCTTCTCTTGGCAAGGGACTTATCAATCGCAAGATCCTCATGCTTCTACCCAAGCCCAAGTACAACATTATCAATTCAATGCTCCAAAAGGAGTCACTAGACAACATGGAAGTTTCGGAGCTCATTGGAGAAATTCATGCTCATGAGATGAGCGTACTTGGAATGATGGAGGAGTCATCATCAAAAACCATTGCTCTCAAGGCTTCAACCAAGAAGACAACTTCCAAGAAGAAGAAAGTGGTTGAGCCTAGCTCAAGTGAAGAAGAGCAAGAAACAAGCGAAGATGATGATGATGAACTTGCTTTGATGATGAGGAAATTCTCACGCCTCAACTCCAAGATTGCAAAGAAGGGATACTCTTTTGATCCTAAAAAGAAAGCCTTCTTGCCAAGAAAAGATGAAAACAAAATGTGCTACAATTGTGGTGATCTAGGCCACATATCATATGATTGTCCAAGACCGGACAAAAGGAAGGAAAATGGGAAGCATTACAAGCTAGAAGAAAGTGATGATGAAGAGGAGGTTAAGCCCAAACGTTCTTTTGGAAAGAAGAAATTTGACAAAGGCAAGAAAACCAAGCTCTTTCCAAAGAAGAGAAGAGGGCCTCAAAAGGTCTTCATGTGTGAAGCCAATGAGTGGATCACGGATGAAGAATCAAGTGACGAAGATAGTGAAGATGAAGAAAACTTGGCGGGCCTCGCCGTCGTCAACAAGGATGACTCACCTCTTCGTCCACCTCCCATGTGCCTAATGGCGAAAGGTAACTCAAAGGTATGTGAAGATTCTAGCGATGATGATGATGAGCTTTCACCCGATGAATTAGCATCTATGATTAATGAATATCATGCCATTATAAAAAGGGAAAAGGCTAAGGTTAAGGCTCTTGAGCTAGCTCGAGCTAAGCTTGAAAGTGCCAACCTCGATTTGCATGATAAGTATGTAACCATACTTAAAGAGAATGACACGCTCAAATCAAATGTTAAGCAAATCGAGGAGGAGAATGCTCAAATAAAGCTTAAGTATCATGAGCTTGACTTAGCTAACTTAGCACTCTTGGCAAAGCACAATGAGTTGGTTCAAGAACATGAAGTGCTTAACCTTGCTTATGAAGCGATTGAACTTAAAGTGAAAAACACAAAGAAAGAAACCCTTGATGGCAAAATATCACCTAATTCACATGCCACTAACATTTTGGATGAGTCTTTGCCTTTGAAAGCAAGCCCTAGGGAGAAGGATCTAATGGACGAAATTGAAAGTCTTCGCACTAGTGTGGCAAGACTTTCTAAGGGGGAGGACAAGCACAAGGAATCCTCTACCAACAAGCTAAAGGCTTCCACAAGAGGGGACTTGGATCCTTCCCGGTGCCCAACAAAGGAAAGGTGCCCTCACCGGAGCTTAGGACAAGCTTCATCAAGGAAGTTGGTTCCTATTGCCAACATTGTGAGGTCACCGGACATCACACGAGGGAGTGTACTCTTCCCAACCGTCCTTCTCCCAAATTGCCTCCCAACTATAAATCTACGTTCAATGATTATCACTATCTATTGAGCAAAGTAGGTGGAAAAGTGAAGGCAAGGTTCATCGGCAAAGACATCAAGGGCATGAAGGGGAAGCTCCCCAAGCAACTTTGGGTTCCAAAAACACTTGTATCACACATACAAGGACCTAAGTTGGCTTGGGTTCCTAAACTCAAAAACTAACTTCATGTGTGTAGGTGAACTACAAAGCCGGAGGAAAGCATTGGGTACTCGATAGTGGGTGCACTCAACATATGACCGGTAATGATGGTATGTTCACCTCCATGGAAAACCCCGGCAATCATGAACAAGTCACCTTTGGTGATAACTCAAAGGGGAAGGTGATTGGTTTGGGTAAAATTGCTATTTCTCACGATTTGTCTATCTCTAATGTGCTTTACGTTAAGTCTCTTAGTTTTAATTTACTTTCTATTGCACAATGATGTGATCTTGGACTAACATGCACATTTGACAAGAATGGTGTTGTGGTGACTAGTGATTCAAGCAAAGAACTAATATTCAAAGGGTTTCGGCATGGACATCTCTACTTGGTGGACTTCTCCAACAAGGATGCTAGCTTGACCACTTGTCTTTTCACCAAGACAAGTTTGGGATGGCTATGGCATCGGCGCATTGCTCACATAGGGATGAGCAAGCTCAAGAAGTCATTCAAGCTTGGGATGGTAACTGGCGTGAAGGATGTCACATTCAAAAAGAACAAGCTTTGTAGCGCATGTCAAGCCGGGAAGCAAGTTGCCTCACACCATCCGATGAAGACAATGGTGTCAACCTCCAAGCCACTTGAACTACTTCACATGGACCTCTTCGGACCGTCCACATACCAAAGCCTTGGCGGTAACCTTTATTGTCTTGTCATTGTTGATGACTACTCTCAGTATGCTTGGACACTGTTTCTAGGTGACAAGGGGGAAACTCCGGAAATCTTCAAGACCTTCGCTAAACGAGCGCAAAGGGAATTTCAACTTCCTATCATCAAGGTCCGGAGTGACAACAACACCGAGTTCAAGAACTACAACATTGGGGAGTGGTGTGATCGAGAAGGCGTGAAGCACGAGTTTTCGGCCACATACACCCCTCAACAAAATGGTGTCGTTGAAAGGAAGAACAAGACTCTCATCACCCTTGCAAGAGCAATGCTTGATGACTATGGCACGTCGGAAAAGTTTTGGGCCGAAGCAATCAACACGGCGTGCCATGCCGCAAATAGGGTCTACCTTCATCGACTACTTCAAAAGACCCCATATGAGCTCCTCATTGGGAGAAAGCCCAACATCTCCTACTTCCGAGTCTTCGGGTGCAAGTGCTACATCTACCGCAAGAAAAGGCTCGGTAAGTTTGAAAGAAGGTGTGATGTTGGCATCTTTCTAGGTTATGCGTCAAACTCAAAAGCATATCGAGTATTCAACCAAACCTCCGGGTTAGTTGAAGAAAGTTGTGATGTTGAGTTTGATGAGACTAATGGCTCCCAAGAGGAGAGTTTTGGTCATGATGATATAGATGATGAGCCTCTACGAGAAGCTATGAAGAACATGACCATAGGAGACATCAAGCCCGAAGTTGGGGAGAGCCATGATCAAGGGGGAGCCTCAAGTTCCAACATCAACACCTCCATGGCGCCTCAAATTGATGAAGAAGAAGAGAAAAATGATCCATTGCCAATGCAAGATTCACATGCCACACAACACCAAGAAGAAGAAGAAGTCCAAGGTCAAGTCCAACCACAAGACGAGCAAGATGCCTCACCACCACCAAGTGCCTCACAACCTCTTATGAGGCATGGGCGCATCTCCAAGGCACATCCGATGGATCAAATCATCGGAAGTCCGTCACGGGGAGTAAGTACTCGTTCTCGCCATGTTGCTTCATTTTGTGAGCACTACTCTTTTGTTTCGTGTGTAGAACCCACAAATATTGAGGAAGCACTCCAAGATCCCAATTGGGTGATGGCTATGCAAGAAGAACTCAACAACTTCACCCGAAATGAAGTTTGGGTATTGGAGGAGCGACCCAAGAACAAGAACGTCATCGGAACAAAGTGGGTGTACCGCAACAAGCAAGACGAGAATGGCGTGGTGGTCCGCAACAAGGCAAGGCTTGTGGCCAAGGGTTTTTCACAAGTAGAAGGACTAGATTTTGGAGAGACCTTTGCCCCGGTCGCACGGTTAGAAGCTATTCGCATACTCCTTGCTTTTGCTTCACATCACAATATTATGCTTTATCAAATGGATGTGAAAAGTGCCTTTCTTAATGGTTATATTAACGAGCTTGTTTTCGTTGAGCAACCTCCCGGGTTTGAAGATCCGAGGAATCCTAACCATGTGTATAGGTTACACAAGGCGCTCTACGGGCTCAAGCAAGCACCTAGGGCATGGTATGAACGTCTTAGGGATTTCCTAGTCATGCAAGGATTCAAGATCGGGAGGGTGGACACCACACTTTTCACCAAGGACATCAACGGGGATTTATTTCTTTGTCAAATTTACGTTGATGACATTATTTTTGGCTCAACTAACAAATCTCTTAGTCTTGAGTTTGGCACCATGATGTCTAGGGAGTTCGAGATGTCAATGATTGGAGAACTCAATTTCTTCCTAGGATTTCAAATCAAGCAACTTCAAGAGGGGACTTTCATCTACCAAGAAAAGTACACCAAAGACCTCTTGAAGAAGTTTGAAATGGAAGATTGCAGCTCAAGAAGTACTCCAATGACAACAAATTGTCATCTCGACGCGGACATGGACGGTAAACCTATTGATCAATCTCATTACCGTTCCATGATTGGTTCATTATTATATCTTACCGCATCTAGGCCCGATATCATGTTTAGTGTGTGCTTGTGTGCTCGCTTTCAAGCGGCACCTAAAGAATCGCATCGTAAAGCGGTCTTTAGGATACTTAGGTATCTCAAGCATACCCCAAGTGTAGGTTTGTGGTACCCCAAGAACGCTAGTTTTTATCTCTTGGGTTACTCGGATTCGGACTTTGCCGGATGTCGTGTGGATCGCAAGAGTACCTCCGGTGGGTGCCACTTACTTGGGCGTTCCCTAGTATCTTGGTCGAGCAAAAAGCAAAACTCCGTGGCTTTGTCCACCGCGGAGGCAGAATATATAGCGGCCGGTGCATGTTGTGCTCAAATTCTATATATGAAGCAAACCCTTTTGGACTTTGGAATTAAGTTTGATTGCGTGCCTCTCCTTTGTGACAATGAAAGTGCGGTTAAGATAGCTAGAAACCCCGTTCAACACTCCCGCACTAAGCACATAGATATTCGCCATCACTTCTTACGGGACCATGAGGCTAAAGGAGACATCTCTTTGGAAGGTGTTAGATCTGAAGAACAATTGGCGGATATCTTCACTAAACCACTTGATGAGAAAACTTTTTCTAGACTAAGAAGTGAATTAAATGTGCTAGATGCATCTAACGTCATGTAAGTTGCCATGTTCATGTAAGGTTGCATGTCAAATAGGTCTTGTCTAACTCCCAAAGGATAGGGGCAAGCTAGAAATAGCTTTTCCTGAGGAAGCCTTTGGCAGGTTTAAACTTGGCAAGATAGATTTACAGTACGCCTTGCATGATTCCTGCCATATAGACTTGCACTCATTCAATATCTTGCATCATTTTGGTTGGCATTGCATACGGTAGATTGTCACAAAGGGGAACCCCCATCATGAGAAGGAGACCTGTTCAAAATGCAATATCTCAACTCATATAATGTGGATAGAGCAAAATTCTAAAGGTACGTGCTTTAAGGAGATAGAAGTTTTCTATACTCTAGCTCACAAAGCATGGGCCTTACATTTTCATGGTTTCACTCCTAACCTTGTGCGTTCTCTTTGCTTAAGGGCTTAGCCAATATGTGGCACTATATTTAAAGCCTTATATTAGAGGTTAGGAGTTGCCCAAAAAGTCCGAGGACCCATCCTTATCTTTGTGTGTTTAAGTCCAAGGACACATATGGGCAGTCTTAGGTTTTCTGTAGTCATCGGATTATCCGATGCTAGGGTCAGCAGATCATCGGATCAATTGGTGCTTCAGTTCAAGTCAGATGTCACAAATCAACCGATGAGTTCATTTCAGAAGACATCGGAGCATCCGGTGTTCAGTTTTCCTGGTGCCCTGCAGAAATCGACCAATGACCGCCACCTCAACGTCGGTCCATCCGGTGTTCAAAGAGAGTTTTTGGAACAACTCTCTGTTGAACTCGACCGATGCATCCTCCGATGATCATCGGTCCATCCGGTGTGTTATGCGCGGCTAGGGTTTGCCCGAACAGTTTAAAAAGGGGGGGTCGGCCGCCGCCCGTTTTCTTTCTTTCCCCGACCTCCGCCGCCCGACGCCCTCGCCACCGTCCTCACGCCCCCCAGCCGCCGCCGCCGCCTCCAGGCGCCGCCGCTGTCTCCAAGCGCCGCCGCCGCCTCCAGGCACCGCCGTCACCGCCCCTCGGCCGCCGCCTCCCGAGCGCAGCCGCCGTCGCCTCCCAGACGCCGCCGCCCTTCGGTCGCCGCACCCCCAGGCGCCGCCGCCGCCTCCTCCCAAGGACCGCCGCCGCCACCTTTCGGCCGCCTAGGCGCCGCTCGTGCCCGCGCCTCTCCCACGCGCGCCGCCGTTGTTCCACCGCACCGCCGCGCCTCCCTCGCCGTCTCCCCTCCACCACTCGCCGCCGGCTCGCATCACTCTCTTCGCTAAGATGGGTCGTGATCGCAAAGGAAAGGGCAAGGCTATTGAGGAGCCCGCCGCGAAGAAGCGCAAGATGTCCAAGGACGCGCGTCGTGCGGAGTTGGCCGCTCGCGCCGCCGAGGAGCGTGAGCGCGGCCATCGCGGTTCCTTACGGATCCGCGAGTCCCGGCAGAGGCAGCAGCAGCCTCCGATCCAGCCGGTGCCTCCCGAGGGCTCCGATGAGGAGGAGACCGAGGTGCCGCCTCTCATCCGCCGGTGCACCCCGAGGACTCGTGGGGGTGGACAGACTCCTACGGCGAGTCGGCGCCCCTCTGCGGCTGACCGTGCCGAGGACAGAGAGGCCGAAAGGGCCATCCACCTGATGGACACTGCAGTCCGAGTTGCCGAAGAGGTCAGACTCACTGACTACAGGAAGATGAAGGCAAGGCAACTAAAGAAGCTCAGATGGTCAGCATTGATTGAGGAGTGGTTTCCACGGCCCAGGGACGCTCGAGTGGACTCCCGCTTCTGGACCCTGACACAGGCGTCCTTGTACGAGACTTACAGGCGTCGGGGTCACAAGCTATTCCAGCATAACAGTATTGACTGGGATCAGCTTGCAGTGGCAGCAGGACACGGGATCAGGCCCCTTTTTGAGAGATACAGAGGACTGGCGGACTTGCTCTCACACCCGAGGAGTGCTTACGTCGAGGAGTGGGTTAGGGTGTTCTACGCGACACTCTACGTCTCTGAGGGTCGTCGCTCGATTCACTTCATGTTCATGGGGCGAATCCACGACGTATCTCGAGACCTGATGGGCAGACTGCTTGGTGTGGAGCTCTCCACTACGTGTCTGCACCAGATAGTCTACGGAGATGCAGATCCGTCGAGGAGGCCACTGACTGGAGGAGTGGCACCGCCCCTCGAGGAGATCAGAGGTCTGTTCACACAGCCGTTCACACCTGACCAGCCGAGAGTGCCAGCGCTTCTCACCCCAGCAGCTCGGACAGTTCACCACGTCCTCAGGCGTACCCTGCTACCGAGGTCCGGCTACTTGGAGGGATTCACGAGCCTTCAGCAGACCATCCTGTTCTATGTGATGAACGGGATGGAGTTCGACATAGTATACATTCTGATCTGCGAGATGGAGGACGTGATCACCGACGGAGTTGGGATGCTTCGACAGCTGGTCTTTGGTCACTGGATCTGTCACCTTCTTCACCAGCTGGTTCCAGAGGACACTCCAGGAGTCTCTCAGCTGACGGAGATGCACGTGACCCGGTTCAGCCACTACCGAGTCCCCACTCCGGGAGACCGCCGCCTTGGACGACCCGTCGAGCGTGAGGTTCGAGCCAGACTATCAGAGGAGGACTGGGCAGAGCTGACTCAGGAGGACGCCGAGCTGGCACAGGCAGAGGCTCAGGGAGGAGACCTACAGCACGTATGGTCGGATAGCGACACTAGTGACAGTGTCGAGGAGTACTTCCCTCCTGCTCCTCCCTCACCGAGGCAGCACGACGCAGAGGCAGGAGGCTCAGCTGCTCCACCACCTACACCTCCTCCAGTGTCAGAGGCTCAGGTGACTCAGCCGTCAGAGCTCACCACCTTACTTCAGCGGATGGCTCAGCAGCAGGAGCTGCAAGCAGCTCGACAGGAACAGCTTCAGAGGCAGCAGCAGGAGATGCAGCTGGAGATCGCCCGTCAGAGGCGAGAGGACACCGACAGGTTCACCAACCTTGTCGATCAGATGACGCGACGCACTCTGGACCAGCAGCAGCAGACTCAGCAGATGCTGTTGGGCATCCTGGGGTTGGTCACCAACCTCTACCAGCAGACTGGAGTGGCTCTTCCACCTCAGCACTTGGGACTCAGTCAGGCTCCAGGTGCACCCCCACTGGCACCAGCTCCAGTACTGCCACCGACGTCGCTCCAGTCCTCACCTCTTCCGGCAGTACCTCCACCGACGCCAGCAGTCTCAGCGGATCCCCCAGCAGCTCCAGCTCCAGCTCCAGCCCCCACAGCAGCTCCAGCTCCTCCCGCTCCAGCTCTAGCACCAGCGACCTCCACCTCCAGCAGCTCCGGCGACAGCACCGTCGACGCCGACCGCTTCACCATCGCCAGGAGCGCGCCTGAGTCGTAGTCACTCGACTTTCCTTTTTGGTGCCTTGATGCCAAAGGGGGAGAAGAGTTAGAGTCAGGGGGAGGTTAGAGGGGAGGTTAGCTTAGTTCTAGGGGGAGTACTTGGTTCTAGGGGGAGTGTCTATCTCTTTTTGCTACTTTATTGGAGATTATTATTATTTGCTATTATTGTACTCCGGATACTACTCTGTGCTCTTACGCTTTATTAATTATTATTTGAGCCTTCGAGTCACTTGTGCTGCAATTTGTACTTGTTATGTTTCCTTTTTGAGCATTGCGTTTTAATTTCATACTCTACTCGTTGTGTTGTCATCAATCACCAAAAAGGGGGAGATTGAAAGCATCTAGGCCCCCGTGAGATATGGTTTCGATGATTAATGACAACTGTTCGTAATTACTAATGAGTTTGTGGATGCAAGGTTTCACGTACATCACATCAAACATTAAATGAACTATCTATTCACACCATCTACTGCTCATTGGATACAAATGGAGACCCCTCAACGATCCATTCTAAGGGGTTATTCGATACTCATGAAAACTAAATGAAGAAATCATACAACGACTCTACTTTATCAAAATTGGCAACACAAGGAGCTCACACTTCATCGTAATATCATTTCAAACAAGTGTCAAAGAGGTCATTCAAGAAGATTCTAAAAGATCAACTCAAAACAACTCGAAGCAAACAAGTTGCATTCACCGGATCATCCGATGTCTTGCAAAATGACTACATCGGTCGAATTTGAGTTGGCAGAAGAAGAAGACCTCAGAGCCCAGTACACACCGGATCATCCGATGTGAAGGAAGTGGCACATCGGTTGATTTCAACAGAAGGATAATTTATGAGTAATTCTGAAGATCAACTCACCGGATCATCCGATGATAAAGTAAGAGAACATCGGTCAATTTCAACCGAAACATTATTTCTGAACCAATTCTGAAGATCAACTCACCGGATCATCCGATGATGAGTTAAAGTAACATCGGTCGATTAAAAGATCCAACAGTTATATCCAACGGTCACATCTGACACATGACATCAGCTAATTTGGAATTCGACCGATGATCATATAAAGGGGTGCATCGGAGGATCCGATGTTAACTGACAAAAGTCTGCTCACTTTTCCAACGGCTATCTCGTGTGGGCTGGCTATAAATACCCCTCCAACCGGCCATTTCGACAAGTCTTGATTACCAGAGCCTCTCTAGACATTCTCAAGCATTCAAGACCAAGAGCTACCACTTCCACACTTCAAAATCTCTTGTACTCCAACTATAGGTTATATCTAGCAAGAGAGAAGCTTGTGTGCGTCCATTCTTGGTGATTGGAATCTCTAGGCTAGTGGGAGAGAGTGTCTTGGTGACTTCTCTCACCTTGTAAACGTTGGAGGAAGAAGAGATCACTCCGGAGCTTACCAAGGTGTTTGTGGAAGCCCGGAAGATCACCGTTGTACAAGGCTTGAGCTCCACCTTGCCGGTGAAGGCGAACGGAGAAAGAATAGTGGATTCCCTCGTCTTGGTGACTTGGGAGTGGCTATACCCTTTGGTGGGTGCCACAACGTGGACGTAGGAAGATTTTTGTGATCTTACCGAACCACGGGAAAAATCGCCGTGTCTCCGAGTCTCCGCGGGAGTTTGCATTCTTCTCCTCACCCCTTACTATTACGCTTTTACTATTCCGCACTTAACTCTCTTGCTTGCGTAGTTAGTTTGCATAGGGAATTGGGCTTCAACCATTAAAGTTTTAAATTGCGCTAAAATTTTAAAAAGCCCAATTCACCCCCCCTCTTGGGCGTTTCGATCCTTACACAGGCCCAGGCTAAGAGCCTCCATGCCTCCACCAATGCACGTCTCGCAGCCCTGACGGAGCTCCGAGAGACACTTATTCATCCGGAGGAGGCGGCGGAGGCGAGGGAGAGGGAGCTCTCCGATTGTTTGGCTGCCTATGAGGCGAAGCAGATGCTCCTGGAGGAGCGGCTTCAGGGCGTGCATGACCGGGAGGTCTCTGGTGCGTCCATGGAGTCTGACATGGAGGAGTGGGCTGCGCGGTTGGCTACCAGGAAGCAAACCCTAGTTGCTCTGGAGCAGGGGCTAGCCGCGTGGGAACAAGAGCAGCAGAGGAAGAGTTCAGCGAGGGACTTCCTCAGCCGCGTAGAGGCGGCCCTGGAACCCTTTGGCTTCGGCCCCTTGTGCCCCGAACAGCCGGTCCAGGAGGTGAGCCAGGTGCTCCCTGCTCTGGACTCAGCCGGAGAGAAGCTCCTGACGCTGGAGAATGTCATGGGGGAGCATCTGGAGGTCAAAGTCAAAGCTCTGGCTTAGATGGTAGCGGGGCATGTGCTCACCTGCCTTCGGAATTGCGAACCCAACATACTGTGGTGCAGGGCCACAACGCAGAGCTGTCGGAAGCGGTGAAGTCTTTCTTGGAGAAAGTCGCCCGACTTGTAGCTGCTAGGTTCCAGCGCGGGTAGCTCCTAGGTCTCCTGCTTGCCTTGTATCCTCCTCTATATGCCGGAGCCTTGCCGTTATCAAAGACTTTTTGTTTCAAGTCTTATGTTGTCTTGAGTTGTTGATGTAGACTTCGGACCCTTGGTGGCGCAAAGGTTCGAAATGACTTAGCCAATGTGGATAGCTATTTGCCGATGTCTTGAGGTTGCTCCTCCAGGTCCTTAGCAGCGTAAGGACCTAGGGCGCTCCGGCAGTGTGGCTACCACTCCTTCCGGGTCCTCGACGGCGTTAGGACCCGAGGGAAGTTCGACCTCTGACTTTAGCTTGTCATAGCTGGTACTCCGAGTCTTCTGCTCACTGCTGCAGTGGTCCGACGTCCTTGTCGTGTGGTTCACCGTGATGCCCCCTGGTAGGTGTGGCCCATGTGTTGGGGCGCGCCTACCACTAGATGAGGCAGGGCGTCAGCATCGGGCCCCCTGGGAGGTCCGGGATGCCAAGGACCTGTGCGGACCTGCAGTCATGGTAGAAAGAATGAGTAGTCATGCTCTCTGGTCACTCTTCCTTGTTTGGTATCTTTGTTGTGGCTTACGGTCCTTAGTTAAGCTGCGGGGCTTGGGTAATTCGATGTGGGTCGTTCGGGCTATGGTTAAAGCCTTGCCCAGGGGTATGAGCCATCCGGTTCCTCGGTACGGGCTGTAGCGCTGGAGAGGCAGGGTACTCACGCTAAGTGTACGGAACCAGGCATAGCAGGCTACGCCCTTGGACCTCCCTCTGGCGTAAGCCTTTCAGGGGAGGGCCGTTAGACGCCATAGGGCCCCCAGGCAATGAGACAACCAAAGGTCCCTATGTTACGGTCAAGACTTTGCTCGGGGGTATGAGCCGTCCGGCTCCCCGGTACTGAGATGTGGCACTAGAGAGGCATGGTACACACGCTAAGTATACGGAACCAGGCATAGTAGGCTACGCCCCTGTACCTCCCACTGGCGTAAGCTTTTCGGAGGAGTGCCGTTCGGCGCCATAGGGCCCCCGAGCAACGGGACGATCGTAGGACCCCGGTTACGCCACATGTACTTCAAGCAGACCCACCTGTACAAGTATAGCACAACCCTTGCTACGGTTGGACATAAGGAAAAGTGACTGGCCACACGGCCGGAGCATTATGGAAAGAAAGCACGAAAAGTATGGGAGCGATGTCCAGGATCCAGTTACTTATCTTGCCCATAGGCGTGTTCTTTCTGGCCCCCAAGTACTCAGTTGTAGCGCAGGGGAGGCAGGATGTGCACGCTAGGGGTACGGAATCAGGCATAGCAGGCTACACACCCTGGACCTCCCGTGGGCATTAACCTTTCAGTGAGGAGACCTTCCAGTGGCATGGGACCTAGGACAAGTGTGTAGGAAAGGCTCCGGACACGCCGTTTACAATTGATATGCATGAGCTAGCACAAAATGTAAATAAGGTACGCATGGTAGAATAGATTTTTCTTATTTTTGTCTTCCTTTGGGTGATAGGAGGAAACAAGCTGTGTAAGAAGGCAGCGACCCGCCCTGGATGACAAGAGTAGCAGGACCTTCTGGGTCTTAGCTGTTCCACGCGTTGTTCCTAGACACTATGACAACTTTAAAAAGAAAGAGAAAAAGGAAAAAAATACCCTACCACTGCGCTAAGGGTAGGACTTATAGAGGTGTTTTATGTCCTGGTGTCTGGGTAGAGGTACCCATCCCCTACGGCTATGCGGGTGCACTTGGAGCGGCATACTTGTGCTGGTCAGGAGGGACCCTCCCAGCTGGGGGAGGGTTTGTCACCCCTCCTCGAAAAAGTATTAGCCGAGACACCAGGTGACCCTACCTTGGGCTTTCTACTCTGCATGCACCATTGCCGAAGCGTTTTACAGTGTAGCGCATTTCGAGCAGCCTCTAGCCATGTTGCCTCGTCGACGACATCGTTTTCTTCACGCAGGAACTGGTCCTGTGCGGCTTCGTCGTATGTCTGGACGTCGAGTGAGCCCCTGGTGTGTTCTAGGGGGAGTGCGGCCTCGACCCCCTACACTAGTGTAAGAGGCGTTTCCCTTGTCGCGCAACGGGTGGTGGGGGGGGGGGGTGGGGGAACGGCTGGTTAGACGTGGATCGCCTTTGCGTCGCTCGCTGTCGGTGCTTGAGTCGGAGTTGGAGTGGCCGTAGAAGGCTTTCAACGCCCTTTGGGCGTCTTGATACTCCGTCTCCTGCTCAGCGTTGGCCTTGATATTGGCCTTTTAGTTGACCTCCTGCTGGCGGGAGGGTGCGCCGTCTTGGCGCGGCCGCTATTGTTGCAGCTCACGGAAATGTTCCGCAAGCTTCTTGATCTCGTGGCAGTCGTTAGCGCCGTGGCTGCCGGTGTTGTGCACCGGGCACCATTGGCCATCGTCACTAGCAGATGACGGTCGTGGGCGCTTTGCAGAGCGCGGGGCTTGGCCCCCACCGGCCTCTGCCATGGAAGCAAAGGATGCCCCGGCCAGAGGCTTGTTCCCGCCACCGGCCTTGTTCTTCTTGCTGCTGCGTGGAGCAGCAGCTTCTCCGGCATTCCCCGCCGCGGAGGCAGGTCGCAAGTGCCAGTCTCGGCCTTCCATCGCCCTGGCAAATTTGTCGGCCAGGCTGAAGAGCTCAGAGACGTCTTGCACATCGTGCGTGGCTAACTTCTCGAGCATCTTCTTGCCGCGGACACCTTGCCGGAAGGCGACGACGACGAAGGCGTTGGAGATGGTGTTCCTGACCTGGGAGAACCGCTGGATGAAGGACAGCAGCGACTCCCCATCACGCTGACGCACTGCATGGAGGTCAAGCTCGGTGCCAGGACGCGTGTAGGAACTCCCAAAGTTGGCTGATAATCTCCAGCACAACTCTTCCCAGGACAAGTTGGATTCTGGGGGAAGGTTCATAAGCCATGACTGGGATGTGCTAATCAGGGCCATGGGGAAGTAGTTGGACATTACGGCCTCATCCTCTCCTGCATCTAGGATGGAGGTGGAGTAGACCTGCCCGCCCTTGAACGGGAGGTAGCCTCGTCGTCTCCCGTCTGAAGATGACGGCGAGCTGGGCGAGAAGGCTCGCCATGAGAGGTGATGTTCACCATGGTCGCGTGGACAGCACGGAAAGCCTCCCTACCTGGCACACCAAATGTCGGAGTGTGAGCTATGACACTGCTCCCGACCTGCTCAAAAGCAGCCCACGAGGTTCTTTTTTTCCATAGGAGACTTGGTGCCCTACGCGACCTGGGCCCAAGAGAGCGGGTGAACACATAGATTTACATGGTTCAGGCCGCCGGTGTGTAATACCCTACGTCCACGGGAGTGCTTGTTCTATTGACTGAGCGTGTGTGCTTGTATGTATGTAAGGGGAAGTGAAAAATCGCGGAATCCCCAACAAGGTGGTCCCTCCGGTCCTTTTATAGCACAAGGCCGGGGCGGTTACAATGGGGCCTGGGGCCCGATAGCTGGCCTCAGAGCTAGGTAAACCCTATACACAATCTAGGGCTTCGTCCTCTGAGTAGAGTGGTCGGCGGGAGAGTTATGTCCCACCGTCCGACACGTTGAGCGCCCCCTGACCGCGTGCCAGGTGATGATGAAGACGCCATCTTGTCGCCGCGTCTTCTCACCCTTCTTTGGCGGCTTCGTGCCGTTGGGCGGCACTGTACTGCTGTCACGCCTTGCCGTCCTATCTTGTCATCATAATGGCGAACGGGCAAGGGATGGAGGCGTGTGAAGTGCGCCATGCTTCTGGGGAAGGTGTGAGCCTTGAAAGTGAAGCCTGACAGCGCACTTTCTTCTTGACTTCATCGATCCACGACCCACGACGGATCTTGGGGCATGTGGTGGCTCTGGAGCTCTTATCGACGGGCTTGGTCTCAGGGGACACGTGGCAGCTCTGGACCTCACCTCTGCGGGGAGGCTAGGACCGGAGCCCAGGGCACGTCTTTGCACCAGAGCTGTCCTCAGCGGAGAGGCGACTTGGAGCTAGGGGACACGTGACGGCCCCAGACCTCACCTCAGTGGGGAGGCTCCGGTCGGAGCCTAGGGGACACGTGTAAACCCTGGACCTCACCTCAGCTGGGAGGATCGGGCCGGAGCCCACGGCACGTGTCTACACCAGAGCTGTCCTCAGCGGGGAGGCGGCTTGGAGCTAGGGAACACGTGTCAGCCCCGGACCTTACCTCAGTGGGGAGGCTCGGGCCGGAGCCCAAGACACGTGTTAGCTCCGGTGCTCATGCGCACGTGTCAGCCCAGGGCTGACCATGAGGCTTAGGGCACGTGGCTTACACTAGGGCCCGCCTCAGCGGGGAGGCGGGGCCCAGGCTCTCTTGTTACCCACTATGCGGAGGTACCCGGTTTGCAAGGTACCGATAGCGTCCCCCTTCTTGACGGTACCAGATAGAAGCACAAGCTATCCTGATGGCTTGCCAATGGAAAGGGAGGTCATCGGGGGCATTATCCTCGAATCTCAGAGAGTCTTTATGCCAGTGTCATGTGGGGCATGTCCTCTAGGCGCCTCGCCAAAGAAGGGCTACTTGCCGGTATCGGAGGAAGGCTAATTCTGGAGTTATCAAGCCTTCCCCCAGGGACTTTTGCGAACAACCAAACCCGCCATAGATGGTGTTTGGCCCACGCAACACTGGATGTCACTGTTGCTTCAGTCCAGCTTGAGTTGTTGCCGTCCTTGGTCTTATAGCAGGTGACCTCTCTCTGCGCAGAGATTGGCTTGGGGGACAACCATGTATGCCACGGAGTAGGAGTTTGCTCGACTTGTAGCTGCTGAGTTCCTTACTCGTCTTGTATCCCCTTTTGTATGCTAGAACTCTATCATTAATGAAAGTATCTTTGTTTCAAGTCTTTTTTTGTCTTGTATTGTCGATGTAGACTTCGGACCTTAGCATCGCAAGGGTCCGGAATAACTTTAACCGTCATGGATAGATCTTTGCTGATGTCTCGATCTTGTTCCTCCGGGTCCTTAGCGGCGTAAGGACCCAGGGCGCCCCGGCAGTGTGGCTACTACTCCTTCCGGGTCCTCGACGGCGTAAGGACCTAAGGGAAGATCAGTCCTTATCTTCAGCTTGTCCCAGGGGGACACGTGGCTGCTTCAGACCTCACCTCTGTGGGGAGGCTTGGGCCAGAGCCCAGGGCACGTGTCTACACCAGAGCTGTCCTCAGCGGGGAGGCGGATCGGAGCCAAGGGGCACGTGGCAGCCCCGGACCTCACCTCAGCGGGGATGCTCGGGCCGGAGCCCAGGGCACATGTGAGCTCCGGAACTCAAGCGCACGTGGCAGACCCAAGGCTGACCTTAGGGCCAAGGGCACGTGGCTTGCCTGTTTAAAGTTGATATGCGCGAGGAAGCACAAACTGTAAAGTTAGGAAGCACAGGGCAATGCAAAACTCTCTCACTTCAGGCTCCTTCTCATAGGAGGAAACAGGCCGTACTAGAAGGCAGCGACCCATCCCAGATGTCGAGAGTAATATGACTCCTCCGGGACTTAGCTGTTCTAAGCGCTGTTCCTAGACACTATGACACCCTTTCAGAGAAAATAAAACCCTACCGCTGCGCTAAGGATAGAACTTACGGAGGTGTTCTATGTTCCATGGATTGGGTAGAGGTACCCCATCCTCTATGGCTAGGTGCAAGCACCCGGGACGGCATACTTGTGTTACACGGAAGGGGTCCTCCCAACTGGGGATGAGTTTGTTCCCTCCTTCTCGAGAAAGTATTCGCCGTAGCACTAGGTCGCCCACCTCAAGCTGTCTACTCCGCACGAACCGCTGTTGATAACGCCGGAGTCCTTGACAGTATAGCGCATTTTAGACAGCTGCCTGCCACCTTCGCTCATCGACAAGGTCGATATCTTCACGCCAGAGCTGGTTCTGCGCGGCTTCATCGTACGCTCGGACACGGGATGAGCCCATGGTAACTTCCGGGGGGGACGTCCTCAACCCCTTACACCAGGAAGAATGACATTTCCCCTGTCGAGCAATTGAGGGACGTCTGGCTAGCCCATAGTGCACACGGAAGCTCTTCAACCCAATCGACACCGTGCTTCTTCAAGTTGTTGTAGGTGCGCGTCTTGAATCCCCTGAGTATCTCAGCATTTGCTCTTTCGGCTTGACCGTTACTCTTCGGGTGAGCAACAGAAGCATAGCAAACTTAGATGTCGAGGTCTTCACAGCAGTCTTGGAATACTGCACTGGTGAACTGAGTCCCATTGTCGGTGATGATTCTGCTCGGGACCCCAAATCGGTAAACGGTTGACTTGATGAACTTGACTGCTGGCTGCTTGTTGATAGTTACTACAGGGGTAGCTTCCAGCCACTTCGTGAACTTTTCTAGGCGACGTAGAGGTACCGGTACCCTCCAACGGATCTGGGGAATGGTCCTAGGATGTTCAGCTCCCACACAACGAAGGGCCATGAGGGTGGGATCATCTGCAGCATCTGAGCTGGTGTGTGGATCTGCTTAACATGGAACTGGCACACCTTGCATCTCTTGACCAGGTCGACGGCATCATGGAGAGCTATCAACCAGTAAAATCCATGCCGAAAGTCTTTACCAACCAGCATGCGGGAACATGCATGGTTCCCACACTCGCCTCCATGGATCTCTGCGAGCAGGTCGCAGCCGTACTCCTGGGTTATGCACCACAATAGGATGCCATTAGCGCCACACCAGTAGAGATCCCTTCCACCATCGTGTATCTCTTAGGCAACTGAGCGATCCGTTCAGCGGATACACGTTTATCGGGAAGGAAATTGTCTTTCAAGTAGTCCTGGATCTCCGTGATCCATGCATCAGGACCTACTTGAGGACTTGGATCTTGAGCGCCGGGTTTCATGGAGTCCCCGGTGACGCTTACGATCATTGACAGGCGCCATGGTAACATGGCCGACGAGACCACCAGCTTCGATGTGCTGGTCCTGACCCCTTCGCCTGGTTCGGCCGGCCAGGCGATAGGTCGCATCAATTTCCTTTCAAAGACTCCCTCAGGTACCGGAGCCCAAGTGGAAGCCTTCGTTGACAGGTCGTCAGCTATTGTATTATTGGCACAGGGAATATGGCACAAGTCCAAGGATAAGAAGTCCTTCTCCAACTTCTGTACTTGGAGGAGATATATTGCATGCTGTGGGTCATTGCAACAACACTCTCCCTTGACTTTCTTTATGATCAATTGAGAATCACCATTCACCAAAACCTGCTGGACACCGAGGGACAGCGCGGTCTTCAGCCCGAAGATGAGAGCCTCATACTCCGCCATGTTTTTGGTCGCCTTGAAGTCAAGTCGCACCATGTACTTGAACTGCTCTCCGGTTGGTGTAACAAGCAGAACCCCCGCTCCGGCACCCTGTTTTCGTGAGGAGCTGTCGAAGTATAAAGTCCAGTAGGGCCCAGTGAAGACCGGAGCTCTGGCTCTAGTTCACCGATGCCCTGGCCCCCTGGCTGGCATGGTGGTGGAGTCCACTCTGTCAGAAAGTCAGCTAACGCCTGACTTTTCACCGCATGGCGCGGTAAGAAGTCTAGCTCGAACTCTGCCAACTCCGCTGCCCATTTAGCTATGTTTCAAGTGGCATTTGGGCTGTGGTGGACGGCTCTCAGTGGGTATGAGGTAACCACCGAGATCTTGTGAGCCTAGAAGTAATGGCGCAGCTTCCTTGATGCAACAAGGACTGCATAGAGCAGTTTGTGCACCTCCAGGTATCTTGTCTTGGCATCGTGGAGGACCTCGCTGATGAAGTAAATCAGACGCTGGATGGTTCGGACCCTCCCGGAGGGGTCCGAAGCGTCTTCTTCTAGAGGTCCGGGACTCGAGAGCCCCCGGTCCCCGAGCCCAGGACTGCACTATGGGAGCTCGGACCCAGGTGCACACTAGTTGTCAGTGTTAGACTGTACGTATAGGGGGTAGGGGCATTTTAGTCTTTTGGTATTAGGGTTGCTTAACCCTTAAGCTGTGTCCCCCTATGTATGTAACCCATTGACAGGCTGTTAATAGACTGATTACTTTTCCCTAATCTAATTTGGTATCAGATTCTTCTTCTCTCTCCTCGCCCGGCCGCCGCGCGCGCGCCCTCCTGGCCACCGCGCGCTCCTCTCGCGGCCACCGCACGCTCCCCTCGCGGCCGCCGCGCGCTCCCCTCGCGCCGCCGCGCGCTCTCCTCCCGGCCGCTGCGCGTGCCCTCCTCTCCCGATCTCTCCCCGATGGCATCTATAAGCGCCGCCGCCGCCACGGCCACGGCGGCGCCGCCGCCGCAGCCATGGGCGCCGCCTCCGCCGCCGCTGACCCCGCTTACCCGGCCACCCCTTTCCCTGCGCCCTCCGCCACCGGGTCTGGCGCCGCCGGCCGCCCCGCCACCTCTCCTAGGGGCGCCACCGCCAGATCCGGGGCTCCCAGCCCTGCAGCTGGCCTCCATGTCTTCTCCCCCGGGCACACAGCCGCTGGACTACTCGGGCCCGGCTCTGGTGTGCCCGGCCCAGACGCAGACGGTTCCCTCGGCCTCCCCAGCGCCGCCTGGCCGTCGGGTTTCGCCGCTGGCATGGCTGGACCCGCCGGAGGACAGCACTGTCCCAGTACCGCCTGGCTGCCAAGCCACGGTGGCCCTGCTGTGAGCGCCGCCGGGCATGCTGTCCCTGCTGGATCCGGGGGACAGCCCTCTTCGCACGTCTCCGATGTCGCGACTGCCATGGCCATCTCCCGTGAGCGGGAACGAGCGCTCGTCCTCGCCTTGGAGCAGGAACATGCTGCTGCGGCCTCTCTCACACGTCAGCTCGAGGAGTCTCCGCTCGTACAGTGGAGCGACACACAGGATACTCCAGGAGATGGTGCTGCTTATACTACCTACTCGGCGTCTCTCATCGCTGCTCTACATGCCCAGGTGGCTGGCATACAGAACATCCGGACTCTTGTCCCGGTTGTTCTCAGCTCCGACTCTACTTCCTTCGCTCGTTGGCGCAGCTTGCTTCTCCTGACGCTGCGATGCTTTCGGCTGGAAGACCATGTGCTGCGAGATGACTGCCCACTGGACGACTCGTGGATCTGCATGGACAGTCTTGTCCTTGCATGGATCCTCGGCACACTTTCTGAGGAGCTTCAGGATATCGTCGCCCAGAAGGGTGGCGGTACAGCTCGTCAGGCCTGGCAGGTCCTCAAGCTTCACTTCCAGGGGAACCAAGCGACCTAAGCTCTCCATATCCGGGCTCGCTTTGGTTCCACTGTCCAGGGTGATCTCTCCATTACTGCATATTGTCGACAGATGAAGAGTATGGCAGACGCCCTTCGTGACCTTGGAGATCCCATCCCGGACAGTACTCTCGTTCTTCAGGTCCTTCAGGGCCTGAATGAGCGCTACACCCACGTTCTCTCATGGATTCTCCGCGAGAAGCCCTTCCCGACCTTCGAGAAGGTTTGGTCGGACCTCGAGCTCGATGAGATCACCCAGGGCGGCTCTACTGCTTCTTCCCCTGCCGCGGCCTTCTACGGCTCAGGGTCGTCTTCACGCCCTCCTCCACCTGCTGGTTCTGGGGGCCAGCTTCCTCGTCCACCTACCACACCAGGAGTCCCTGCTACCTCCGGTGGTGGTGGGAACTGCCGTCTTGGCCGACGTGGTGGCCGTGGTGGAGGGACTGGTGGAGGTGGTACGACCAGTGCTGGCGGTACCCCTGGTGGTGCTGGTACTACTGGTGGCAGTAGCGGTGGTCGGGGTCAGGGTGGTGTGACCTGGCCCACACCCTACAACCCGTGGACTGGCTAGATCTCGATGTGGCCTGGGCCGTCCCCGGGTCTCCCGACACTTCGCCCACCACGTCCTCAGCCGGCTTACGTGACTACTCTGACTTACGGCGGGCCGGTCTACGCTGCTGGTGGAAAGTGGACCCTGCCCCCTGGTGGACTAGGCTACTCTGCTGCTGGGCCCTCCTCTCTAGCCAACTAGGCTTCGGGAAACCCAGTTGGTTGGCCCGAGTCGTCGGCACCACACTCTGACCCTGCTCAGGGCTGGGATCGCCAGTCACTTGCGTCTTCTTTCAGTACGATGAGTCTCACACCACCTAGCCCCGAGTGGGTTGTGGACTCCGGAGCTTCGTACCACACCACTCCCGACGCTGGTATACTCTCTTCTACCCACCCTTCCCACCCTTCTTTTCCTTCTTCTATCATTGTTGGGAATGGGTCTGTCCTTCTGGTCACCTCAGTAGGTGACTCGGGTTCGTCGGGGTCTTTCCGTCTTCGTGATGTTCTTGTTGCTCCGGACATCATCCAGCACCTTCTTTCTGTTCGTCGATTTACCACTGACAACCATGTTTCTATCGAGTTTGATCCTTTTGGTTTGTCTGTGAAGGATCTTACTACCCGGCGTCTTCTTCACCGATGTGAGAGCTCAGGGCCCCTGTACACGATGAGACTTCCTGCTTCCGCTTCGCCCTCGCCTTTTTGCCTGACTACGACAGCTCCGTCGACTACTTGGCATCGTCGACTTGGTCACCCCGGTGCTGAAGTTTGTCGAAGCGGTTTCGTAGTTCAGTGATCTCGTGTACTAGGGATTCTCATGAGTCTTTATGCCATGCTTGTCAGTTGGGTCGCCATGTTCGGCTTCCTTTTCCACATTCTGTAACCCATGTGGAGCACCTTTTTGACCTGATTCACTGTGATCTATGGACCTCACCTGTTCTCAGTGTTTCTGGCTACAAATATTATCTGGTGATTGTTGATGATTTTTCCCATTATTCGTGGACCTTTCCATTGCGACAGAAGTCCGATACGTTTGCTACTCTCTCTCACTTCTTCGCTTGGGTTTCCACACAGTTTGGGTGTATCATCAGGGCTGTCCAGTGCGACAACGGCCGCGAGTTTGATAACTCCGCGTTTCGTCACTTCTTGCTTTCCCACGGGGTCCAGTTGCACATGTCTTTCCCTTACACTTCCCCCCAGAATGGCAAGGCCGAGCGTATGATTCGTACCACCAACGATGTCATGCGCTCCCTGATGTTCCATGCTTCTATTCTGCTTGCTACTGGGCAGAGGCCCTTCACACTGCTACCTTCCCCATTAATCGCCTTCCTACAAAGGCGATTAGTGCTCCCACCCCTCACTTCGCTCTTTTTGGTACCACCCCTCTTTATGAGCACCTTCGGGTCTTCGGGTGTGCGTGCTATCCTAATCTTTCTGCTACCGCCCCTCATAAGCTCGCGCCTCGTTCGACTCGATGTGTTTTTCTTGGGTACTCCCCCGATCATAAGGGGTACCGGTGTCTAGACCTCACTACTCGTCGTATCTTGGTCTCCCGACACATCGTATTCGACGAGTCCTTCCCTTTCGCTGGGTCTTCTTCTGATTCGGTCTCCGAGTTGGATTCTCTCTTTTCCACTGATCCTACGGCCGCTCCTGTCCAGCGACCTTGTTTTTTACCCTCTAAAGGTCTTCCTCTAGCTGCGCCAGACACGACCACGGTGTCTCAGACGCCACCTATCGTGCCTCCCGCGGCTCCGGCGTCCTTGCCGCCACTGGCCGTTCCTCTGACGGCCCCGACGTCGTCTGCTGCGCCACGTGCGGCTCCAGCGTCTCCGACGACGTCCGCTGCGCCACGCGCGGCCCCTGCGTCTCCGACGACGTCTGCTGCGCCACGCGCGGCCCCAGCATCTCCGACGACATCCGCTGTGCCACACGCGGCCCCAGCGTCTCCGGCGTCGTCCGTCACGCCTCACGTGACTACGACGTCCACAACAGTGTCTCCGACGCCCACGACGGTGTCTTCGCCGTCGTCAGCCGCACCACCTGCGGCCCCTGGACCACAGTACGCCGATCCCGCTCACGTCTATCATTGACGAGCGCGGATTGGTGGACCGTCCTCTTCGCGCCCTGCGGACCTGGTGTACCACCCTCCGCTGCTTCACCGGGACCCTCGTCACGTTCACCCGATGGTGACTCGACGGGCTGCCGGCGTCCTTCGACCTGTGGAGTGCTTCTCCGAGGTCGTTCTCTCGTCCTCGACCCCTCCGGAGCCTGCCTCGTCACCCATCTCGCCTATCCCCTCTTCTGTCCGTAGCGCCCTCGCCGATCCTCATTGGCGTCGGGCTATGGAAGAAGAGTATGCGGCCCTACTTGCCAACCGGACCTGGGACCTGGTTCCCCGTCCTGGTCGTGGCAATGTTGTCATGGGCAAGTGGGTGTTCACGCATAAGAGGAGGGCGGATGGGTCTCTAGAGAGGTACAAGGCACGGTGGGTGCTTCGCGGTTTCACGCAGCGTCCCGGCGTCGACTACGACGAGACCTTTAGCCCGGTGGTGAAGCCGGCGACAGTTCGTACCGTTCTGTTGCTGGCTCTGTCGCGTTCTTGGCCTGTCCACCAGCTGGACGTCAAGAACGCCTTTCTCCACGGGACGTTGACGGAGACGGTGTACTGTAGTCAGCCGACAGGGTTTATTGATTCAGCCCGTCCAGACATGGTCTGCCGGCTGAACAAGTCCCTGTACGGGCTGAAGCAGGCGCCTCGGGCCTGGTACAGCCGGTTCGCCTCCTTCCTAGTCTCGCTCGGCTTCGTCGAGGCCAAGTCGGACACTTCGCTCTTCATCTACAGGCGTGAGGGTGACACTGTCTACCTCCTCCTGTACGTGGACGATATTGTCCTCACGGCGTCCAGCCCGGCTCTTCTTCAGCGCACGATCTCCGCCCTGCAGTGCGAGTTTGCGATGAAGGATCTCGGCCAGCTCCACCACTTCCTGGGCGTTGCAGTCGAGCACCGCCCGGGTGCTCTGTTCCTCCACCAGCGCCAGTACTGCGTGGATATCCTCGAGCGAGCGGGCATGGCTGATTGCAAACCGTGCTCCACTCCCGTGGACACCCAGGCAAAGGTGTCTTCGGCCGACGGCGCCCCGGTAGCCGACCCCACCACTTAAAGGAGTCTTGCAGGTGCACTGCAGTATCTCACCTTCACCAGGGCGGACATCTCCTACGCGGTTCAGCAGGTGTGTCTCCACATGCATGATCCGCGGGAGCCACATCTCACGGCGGTGAAGCGGATCCTTCGGTACCTGCGTGGCACTCACGACTACGGTCTTCTTCTGCGGCGCGACTCTGCCTCCGAGCTGGTCGTCTACACCGACGCTGACTGGGCGGGCTGCCCGGACACCCGTCGGTCCACCTCCGGCTACGCCGTCTTCCTGGGCGGCAACCTCGTCTCCTGGTCCTCGAAGCGGCAGCACGTGGTGTCCCGCTTGAGTGCCGAGGCGGAATACCGCGCCGTGGCCAACGGCGTGGCCGAGTCCTCCTAGCTTCAGCAGCTGCTTGAGGAGCTCCACTCTCCCCTCGCCCGGAGTACGTTGGTCTACTGCGACAACGTCAGCGCCGTCTACCTCTCCACCAACCCGGTGCAGCATCAGCGCACGAAGCACGTAGAGATCGACCTTCACTTTGTTCGTGAGCGGGTGGCTCTCGGGGAGGTGCGAGTCCAGCACGTTCCGACGTCGTCGCAGTTCGCCGACATCTTCACCAAGGGACTTCCTTCGACGGTGTTCACCGAGTTTCGGTCCAGTCTCAACATCTGCTGTGGCTAGATGTTGGGACTGCGGGGGGGTGTTAGACTGTACGTATAGGGGGTAGGGGCATTTTAGTCTTTTGGTATTAGGGTTGCTTAACCCTTAAGCTGTGTCCCCCTATATATGTAACCCATTGACAGACTGTTAATAGATTGATTACTTTTCCCTAATCTAATTGTCAGTTCTAGGCGTCTGAGGCCCAACCGGTTCTTCTTGGTGAGGTCCGGGACCCGGGTACCCCTGGCCCTCTGGTCGGGGATTGCACTCTAGGAGTTCGGACCTAGATGCACGTCTTTTGCTAGGTCTAGATGGCTGAGACCCAACTAGTTCTTCTTGGGGAGGTCACGGACTCGGGGCCCTAGGCCCCCGGTGTCACACCCGGTTTTCCGAAGAACAACCAAGTGAATATCACATGTATGCCAGGATCATTTTCTCATACATGTGATGACAAATAGTGAAACATCATTTATTACAAGCCAGGTGTCGAATATAAATAAGTCTTACATAGCATATGTCTTGATGGAAAATAAAAAGTTCATAGAATAGCAACAGAATAATTGTTCTCATGGGCTCCGTCACAGGCGTTGCCCGGGGGACTCCATGAACCTAGAAACCTCATTCGGGTCCAAAGTCTTGATCATTAAACACCACTTCATTATCTTGACCTGAGCAGCAATATAAACCAACAAATATGCAAGGTTGAGTACCGATGGTACTCAGCAAGTGTGGGAAAGTTATGTCATGCATGGCTAGAACAAGAAGAGGTTGAACTCATGGTTAAAGCACTACACAATTATTGCCTACCACCTTAGCTTATTAAGCACCTACATTTCTACACAGATGAAATGGTCCCAATCTCCCATCCCATCATCAAAATCAAATAACCATAACATCATTTCCAATGTTAAGCTCCCCGCTTAACATCCACAACTTCCGAAGCCATCATCCTCTAATCATGAATAAGTCCAAGCCGCTCTTGACCGTGAGCACGGCTGTCATGACAGTTTTGACTCTGCAGAGTTTGTACCACTGTACCCACATGTAGTGATTTCATCCCCCGTTGCCGGGTGGACTAAAAGAACCTCCATTATGCCAGTGGCTACGAACCACATTCACACTTCCCATGTGTGTAGCCAGGAGATCATTATGAAACCTTTACAAAGTGATTCCCGATGAGCGTGGGCCCACTGAGGTTTCACCCCTAACAGCATACAAGAGGCTCCAACCCCGCTGCAGTGGCCCCCTCTTGAGCCTTGCGGTTCATATGGTAGTCCAGCTGATACCTATTTCCCGCACCATCCAACACACCCATACTACGCCGGGGATACACCTAATTAATTGGGCAAGCTGCCCCATCTCAGCATGTGGTTGGCACGGTAAAGCAAGGTTACATGCTCCATGAACCGATCCTTAGGATCCAGGCAAGTACTAAACACAAACCCGAGTCTCGTGCACCCAGCACCAACCAAAACATCCAACTTGCCTTGATCCCTACCTCTAAATAAACTGATGATCTCATATCCCAATTTTTCCCATTCTAAGCATGGCTAAGCAGAAGCATATAAATAAATGATACGATAAAATAAATCCCAACCCAAGCTACAAGGAAACAAGAAAATGCAATTCTAGGGAAACTTCCTAACATGGGTTTCATATTTCAATTGACAATGCAAATAATTCTAGCTACACATCCTAGTATAGGATCAAAGTGGTCAAGGACACTTGCCTTCTTCCTGCTGCTCCGGGAATAGAAAGTCTTGTTCTTGGAAAAGAAAAACTTGCTCTGGAGCAGGTTCTACTCATACCATCACACATAGCAAAGAAAACAACAATCCATAAGACATAGTTCACACTTCCACTTCATACTAACCACACATTCACATTTATGAAAACCATTCACATTTCTACGTGTTGTGGTTACTCTATGTGTGTTGATTTTGGGCTTACATGCACTTTTAAACATGTGCATATGATTTCTACTTTTATATTCATATTTATGTTTGCATACTATATATGAATTTCCAAGTTAAATAAATTCCGTATATTCAATTGATACACATTTTAGCTACCAAGTATGCATGGAAGGTATTTTCCTACTCCAAATGTGTTTTCAGACCTTCTACCAAATCCTAAACTGAAATCTTTGGATTTTGGAGATTTCATTTATCATTTTCTAGTTATGTATACCTATTTTCTTATATTTTAAGATTTACTTTATATATCTAGTTGTGAACTTTATTATGAAAATAATAAGACACATCATCTAAACCGAATAGGTTCTGACCTAAAATATTAAATAATATATTTTTGAACTTCTCCTCTGATGTGAACTATTTTACATTTATTTTACCAATTTTCAGAATTATTTCCTAGCCTAAAAATATGTTTCTATATCTAATAAACATGAACACACCCAAACAGATTTCATTTCAGCCTAAAATTTATTTTTAGCTCATTCTAAAGCTTCCCAATTGTTAGTAGAGTTTAAGCTTGAATTTACAATGTGTGTGCCTCACCCTTTTAAAATTTAAATCTTAATTACACAGTCAAATTCCTAAATTTAATATTATATAAGATTAAAAAGATAAACTTACCCCATCAAAGGGTCTATTATATTATTTTATAAATTTCCAGGGGTCTAACTACACATAACAGAGGGTTATTGCAAATTTTTATTTAGTCTAGGGGGCTAAAACTGATTTTTAATTGAATTTACATGAATTTCTGAAGTTCCAGGGGCTAGATCAGAAGTTTCCGGGGCTAGCTTGTATTTTCCGAGAACCCTAGGGGGTAGCGCGTAAGAATCCCGACCTTTATAATGCGGGGCTAACGTGGACCGTCCGATTTAAAACAGACGGCTGAGATTATAACGCCGAACCGGTACGCGGGGATTTAAATTGTACTGTTCGATTTAAAATAGACGGCGCACAAGCGGCCACGTCGCTCTGATCGAGCGCGGGCGGCGCTGCCCGGCGGCGCGCGGCGGTGGAAGGCAGCGATCTCGCCGGAGAGCTTCGAATCTTCGTCAATTCTTGCTAAAACTGGGATTTCATAGCTTAGATCGGTGGAGAGGAGGTCGGGGATCTCACCTCGGGGGTTTTCTTGAGCTCGGAGGTCCTGGAAAGCGGTCGGCGACGAGGTCCGAGGTGAATTCACGGCGAGGCTCGTCGGCGCTGTGTTTGAAGCGCAAACCACTGAGTTTTCTGCACCTGGGTGATTCCTCGGAGGCGGTAGATCAAGATCAGCGCGTTAGATCAGAAATCCCGAGCGAAGATCGAGCGAAATTGGCCGGAGAAACTCGGGTTCTCACCGGAAGGAAAAACGGCTGATCGTGGGTGAAAATCGGGAAGATGCCGATGTTTATATAGCCGGGGAAGGGCGGCGTTCGGTTGTGATCGAGTTTGCGTCGTACAGAACCGAAATTCGGCTGCGATACGCGAGTATCCGGGGCGGTTTTGATTCGGAGGAGAGAAGAGTCCTGGCCGGCCGAGCGTGGGCGTGAGGAGGAAGAAGGATGGCGGGCCCCACACGTCAGCGAGAAAGGGAACGGGGTGCGCGGCTGTGAGCTGGCGCGGGGTGGGGTTGGTCGGCTGGTGGGTTTCGGCCCACTGGCCGGTTTTTTCTGTTTTTCTTTTTCTTTTTCCATTTCTTTTCCGGTTTGAATTTGAATTTGAATTCCATCTAAATTTGAATTTCTGCAGCCCATGCAATACGTTCAAAAAAATTTTAAATTCCCCTCTTAACAATATTTTAGGGTGTTACAACTCTACCCCCTCTTAAAAGAAATCGCGTCCTCGAGATTGGTGGTTCTAAGAAAACAATTCCGGAAACTGTGCCTTAAGTTCGTCTTCTCGCTCCCATGTGGCCTCCTCTTCCGAGTGATGCTTCCACTGCACCTTGCACATCCGGATTCTTTTATTTCTTGTGAGGCGTTCCATTGTCTCCAAAATCTTGGATGGTTGCTCGTCATAAGACAAATCCTCAGCTACGTCAACCTCGTTCATGGGTAACACGTCTTCAGGTGTTCTCAGACATTTCTTGAGCTGGGACACATGGAATACGTCATGCACATCCGATAGGCGAGCCGATAATTCTAGTTGATATGCCACTTCGCCTTTCCTCTCCAGAACTTGAAAGGGTCCGATGTATCGAGGTGATAATTTCCCTTTCACCTTGAACCGACGAAGTCCTTGGATAGGGGACACCTTGAGATAGACATAGTCTCCCACGTTGAAAACGAGCTCTCTTCTCCGAACATCGGCATAGCTCTTTTGTCGTGTCTGTGCTATCCTCAAGTTGTTGCGAATTTCCCTCACTTTCGCCTCAACTTCTTGTAGTACTTCGGGACCAAACACTTTACTTTCCCCCGTTTGGTTCCAAAATAGGGGAGTTCTGCACTTCCTCCCATACAAAGCTTCAAACGGCGACATCTTCATACTAGCCTGATAGCTGTTGTTATAGGAGAACTCCGCATACGGTAAGTTCTTGTCCCAACTCCGATTGTTTTTGAGTGCACACGCTCTCAGCATATCCTCAAGAATCGGATTGGTTCTTTCCGTCTGCCCGTCAGTTTGGGGATGATAGGCAGAGCTAAAATTCAGATGGGTTCCCATGGTTTCATGCAACTTTTGCCAGAACCTTGAGGTGAACTGTGTCCCTCGATCCGACACTATCTTCTTGGGCACTCCATGGTAACACACGATCCTTGACATGTACAACTCCGCCAATTTGGATCCGCTGTAGCTTTCTTTCACTGGGATGAAATGAGCTATCTTGGTTAGCCTGTCGACGATGACCCATATCGAATCATATCCTGATTGGGTCCTAGGCAGTCCCACTATGAAATCCATACCGATTTCTTCCCATTTCCATTCAGGCACTTTGAGTGGTTGCAATAATCCCGCGGGTCGTTGATGTTCTGCTTTCACCAACTGACATGTGTCACATAGGGCAACATGTTCCGCGACATCTCGCTTCATGCCATACCACCAATACCTGCTCTTGAGGTCCTGGTACATCTTCGTACTCCCAGGATGAATGGAATAGTCGGAATCGTGAGCCTCCTTCAAAATCAATTCGCGGATCTCCTTCACTTCAGGCACACAGATTCTTTTCCCGTGCCACACCGTACCTTGTTCATCCTCTCTGAAACCAGGGGCTCTATTATCCTTGATGAATTGTCGGATTTCTTGTATCTTCTCATCATTCTTTTGACCATCACGTATGTCTTGCTCTAATGTGGAGTCCACTTCCATGGCGATGGCTTCACCACTATTCACCAGGCATAGATTGAGCCTTATAACCTCGTCCTTCAATTTGGCAGGCATATCCTTCAAGCTCAACTTATTGACCTGCACTTTCCGACTTAAAGCATCTGCCACGACGTTTGCTTTTCCAGGATGATAGTTGATGCCCACATCAAAGTCATTGATTAGCTCTAACCATATCCTTTGTCTGAGGTTGAGATCTGGCTAGGTGAAAATGTACTTTAAACTCTTATGATCCGTATATATCTCTGTCCTCTTCCCCATCAAGTAGTGCCGCCATATTTTCAATGCGTGTACCACTGCCGCTAGTTCTAGGTCATGTGTAGGATAGTTCTTCTCGTGCTTCGGGAGCTGCCGGGATGCATAAGCCACGACATGCCCTTCTTGCATGAGAACACATCCTAACCCGTTTCCAGAAGCATCGCAGTACACCGAAAAGTTCTTCTGCATATCTGGCATAACTAGCACTGGGGTTGTTGTCAATCTTTAACTCCTGAAAACTCGTCTCGCACTGCGTCGTCCATGTGAATGTGATTCCCTTCTCCAACAGTTTGGTAAGGGGTCTCGAGATCTTGGAGAATCCCTCAATAAACCGTCGATAGTATCCAGCCAATCTCAAGAAGCTTCGAACGTCCCCGACATTCTCAGGGGTCTTCCACTTCTGTATATCCTCGATCTTGGCGGGATCTACGGAGATTCCTCCCTCCGAGATTATATGTCCTAAGAAGGGAACTCTCTTCAGCCAAAACTCACACTTGCTCAACTTGGCATATAGTTGGTGTTCTCTCAGCTTCTGCAACACCAACCTTAGATGTTTCTCATGTTCCTCTTCATCTTTGGAGAAGACGAGAATGTCATCAATGAAAACCACCACAAATTTGTCCAGATATTCCATGAATACCTTTTTCATGAGATACATGAAGTATGCCAGGGCATTAGTTAGCCCGAAAGGCATGAGGTGTATTCATACAGTCCGTACCGAGATACGAATGCTGTCTTGGGAATATCAGTTTGCCTTATCTTAAGTTGGTGGTATCCCGACCTGAGATCAATTTTTGAGAACACACAAGCTCCCCTCAACTGATCAAACAAGTCTTCAATGCGGGGTAACGGATACTTGTTCTTGATGGTTACTTCATTCAATGCACGGTAGTCTACGCATAACCTTTGGGTTCCGTCCTTCTTGGGCACAAATATCACTGGAGCTCCCCATGGTGATGAATTAGGACGAATATACCCCTTCTCCGTCAATTCTCTCAAATGATCCTTGAGTTCTCCCAGCTGCTTGGAGTCCATCCGATAAGGTCTCCTGGATATCGGGGCTGTTCCAGGCACTAGCTCAATTGCGAATTCCACTTCACGATCAGGAGGCATTCCTGACAACTCCTCCGTAAAAACATCTGGATATTCCCTGATGATCCTGATCTCCTCCACTTTCACCTCAACTTGATTTAATTTAATGTCCCTCCTAGGCTCTTGTATTGTTATGAACTTTACTCTTGTGCCACTAGGGTGAGTTAGTTCCACCGTTCTGGTCGAACAATGGATGATCCCCTTATGTTTGGTCAACCAATCCATACCCAAGATAATATCTATCCCTTGTGAATCTATCACTATGAGGTTAGCAGTAAATACTAGCCCATTAATGTCTAGGTTCATCTTGGGACACACTTGTCTTGTCCTTATTTCTCCACCTGGAGAGTTTACTGCTAGCATATGGTTCATTTGTGTTGTTGCTAGATCATGCTTCTTAACAAACCCTTGAGCAATGAACGAGTGGGTAGTACCAGAATCAAACAACAGGGTTGCAATGTGTAAATTGGCAGGAAACTTACCAACTACCACGTCAGGTGCCTCTTGCGCTTCCTCCATGGTCACGTGGTTCACCCGTCCTCGCATCACATTCTGCTGTTGCGGCTGCACGGGCTTCTTCTTTGGGCACTTATGGGCGTAGTGCCCCACTTCACCACAGTTAAAGCATTGCACCCCAACCTTAGGTGCCTGGCCTTTGTTGTCTTGGGGTTGGTTTGGGGGTCCTTGTACTGTGGGTCGAGGTGGATATGCGGGGCGAGGCTGCTATACAAACTGACGTTGTGGTGGTGCTGGCGCTGCCGGAGGACTGAAGTTCGGGTTGTACCCTCTCGGTGCTGAGTAGGGTACCGCAGCACGGTTCGTCTGCCCTGCGGTTTTCTGCATCAGACGTGGGCGGGTGTTGCTACCCGAGGCTTGGTGTGACCATCCGGCCTTCCTCTTGTTTTCATTTTCCAAGGCCTTCAGCTTCCTTTCCACAACAAATGCTCTGTCCACCATCTTTTGGAGACTTTCATACTCGTTGGAGGACATTGCACACTGCATTTCTGCTGTAAGTCCTTCCACGAAGCAATCCTATTTCTGCTCATCAGTCTCTATGTCCCATGGTGCATAACGGGATAGTTGGGTGAATTTAGTGAGGTATTCCCTCACCGTCATGTTTCCTTGCTGCAGCCCCAAGAACTCCTTTCTCTTGTTTTTGAGTTCACCCCTTGGTATGTAATGGTTGCGGAAGCTACGCTTGAACTCTTCCCAAGTGATGTTCTCAGGGTCATGATGGGCGGCCACGTAAGCGGTCCACCAATCAGCAGCAGGTCCATGCAATTGGTGAGAGGCAAACAACACCCTCTCATACCCTTGGCATTGTATGATCCTCATCTTGCTCTCAATGGTCTTTAGCCAATCATCTGCCTCCAGGGGTTCAGCAGCACTTGCAAACTTTGGAGGTTAAGTTACTAGAAACTCACTCAACCTTGGTTGGCGTGGTGCAGCTTGTGGAGGTGGAGCTTGGTGCAAGTTGGCCACCACTTGAGTCAGGTTCTGGATGAGCTGATTTTGATTCTCAAGCATTTGGTGGATGGGATCAACTCCTTCACGGCGACCACCCTTGTCTTGGCCTCCAGAAAGATGAGGGTTGCCTGCCTCATCGTTGTTGTTGGCAGGGTTGGCAGCACGACCCTTTCCTCTTCCGGCCATCTATCATGATCAACCAAATGAAAATTTAAAGCATTACGTATTATCTTACCAGTTTTTGCTTGTTTAAATTTTAAGATTTTGAGAACTTATTTCATTTATATTTTTTAAGGATTTTATGTCTTACGTGAACATAAATGCACTCTTAATTCATATGGGTTCACACTTCAAAGCAAAACAACCTGAAGACGAGGTTGTGGACAAACTCCCATGGCTTCCACAACTCACGTCACACACCAAGCATTAACACACCATTAACTAAGGTAACGACTTGACTACTCGACCTCCTGCTAAACTAAGGGAAGGACTCTACACTACTCGTATCATTGAGCTGGCTCCTCGGGATCTTCCTCATTATTGCGGCTGCCTTCTGACTCCACTTTGGGTGGGGAAGCTGCTGGTGGAGAAGTGCGAGACGCCTGATCGCCTGGCGATCTGGGGAGTCAGGAGTCCATGTGTCATTCACGGTGACACACAGTTCATTCCCATCTCCTCTTTCTCTCGCCCTCAAGCAGGCTCGATGCAACGCCTCGGTTTCCTTCAGTGTGTCACGAACATCCTGAAGCTCCTGCTGACACTCCTGCAGTCGAGTGCTGAGCATAGCAGCATCCTCCAAGCACAAATTCATGTGCTCATGGGAAGTCCCCTGCTGCACTGGCGGGTACTTGTACTTCGTTGTACCACTCTCGCGCTGGCGGACATACATGTACTCAGTCCTGTCCAAGTGACGACGATAGATGTGACTCTGACAGGTGATTGCCTCCCAGGTGACATCCTTCTCCGCATCGACCTGTGTCCGCTCGACAAGCTGGAGAGCGGTGGATCTTGAGCAGCTGATTTTCGTGGATAATCCTCATCTCTGAACTCCATTCTTCCCTCTTCTCACGAATGGTCCTGGTGGAGCTATAGTGTATGATTAGCTTGCCTGTATTGCCGGTGGCTTGGAGCATGCATCGAAGACAACGCAACAAGCCTCCTGCTGCCAATCCGTAGGAGAGGTACGTCACTGGACGGTTCTCCTCTCTTAGGGCAAGGGCAACTACGAGAACTCTCTCTCTGGTGGACTTGCGAGCGGTGCGGATCATGCGAACCATCTAAAACATAAAGCATTCAAACTTAAGTTAGATAAAATTTTAAACAAAAATCCAAATTTTGAATAAAAGTTGGGGTAAGATGAAGAAAATGACCCCATTAAATAACATTTTTTAACCCACACCTTGTAAAATAGTTTTTAAGAAAATAGAGTCCTTAAATACGTTCATTTCTACCTAGGTCCACGTTCCTACGAGCAACCTTGGCTCTGATACCACTTCTGTCACACCCGGTTTTCCGAAGAACAACCAAGTGAATATCACATGTATGCCAGGATCATTTTCTCATACATGTGATGACAAATAGTGAAGCATCATTTATTACAAGACAGGTGTCGAATATAAATAAGTCTTACATAGCATGTCTTGATGGACAATAAAAAGTTCATAGAATAGCAGCGGAAAAATTATTCTCGTGGGCTCTGTCACAGGCGTTGCCCGGGGGACTCCATGAACCTAGAAACCTCCTTCGGGTCCAAAGTCTTGATCATTAAACACCACTTCATTATCTTGACCTGAGCAGCAATATAAACCAACAAATATGCAAGGTTGAGTACCGATGGTACTCATCAAGTGTGAGAAAGTTATGTCATGCATAGCTAGAACAAGAAGAGGTTGAACTCATGGTTAAAGCACTACGCAATTATTGCCTACCACCTTAGCTTATTAAGCACCTACATTTCTACACAAGTGAAATGGTCCCAATCTCCCATCCCATCATCAAAATCAAATAACCATAACATCATTTCCAATGTTAAGCTCCCCGCTTAACATCCACAACTTCCAAAGCCATCATCCTCTAATCATGAATAAGTCCAAGCCGCTCTTGACCATGAGCACGGCTGTCATGACAGTTTTGACTCTGCAGAGTTTGTACCACTGTACCCACATGTAGTGATTTCATCCTCCGTTGCCGGGTGGACTAAAAGAACCTCCATTATGCCAGTGGCTAAGAACCACATTCACACTTCCCAGGTGTGTAGCCAGGAGATCACTACGAAGCCTTTACAAAGGGATTCCCGACGAGCGTGGGCCAACTGAGGTTTCACCCCTAACATCATACAAGAGGCTCCAACCCCGCTGCAGTGGCCCCCTCTTGAGCCTTGCGGTTCATATGGTAGTCCAGCTGACACCTATTTCCCGCACCATCCAACACCCCCATACTACGCCGGTGATACACCTAATTAATTAGCCAAGCTGCCCCATCTCAGCATGTGGTTGGCACGGTAAAGCCAGGTTACATGCTCCATGAACCGGTCCTTAGGATCCAAGCAAGTACTAAACACAAACCCGAGTCTCGTGCACCCAGCACCAACCAAAACATCCAACTTGCCTTGATCCCTACCTCTACATAACCCAGAATATCTTATTCAAGAGTATGGTAAATAAATTGATGATCTCATATCCCAATTTTTCCCATTCTAAGCATGGCTAAGCAGAAGCATATAAATAAATGATACGATAAAATAAATCTCAACCCAAGCTACAAGGAAACAAGGTAATGTAATTCTAGGGAAACTTTCTAACATGGGTTTCATATTTCAATTGACAATGCAAATAATTCTAGCTACATATCCTAGTATAGGATCAAAGTGGTCAAGGACACTTGCCTTCTTCCTGCTGCTCTGGGAATGAAAAGTCTTGTTCTTGGAAGGGAAAAACTTGCTCTGGAGCAGGTTCTACTCATACCATCACACATAGCAAAGAAAACAACAATCCATAAGACACAGTTCACACTTCCACTTCATACAAACCACACATTCACATTTATGAAAACCATTCACATTTCTATGTGTTGTGGTTACTCTATGTGTGTTGATTTTAGGCTTATATGCACTTTTAAACATGTGCATATGATTTCTACTTTTGTATTCATATTTATGTTTGCATACTATATATGAATTTCCAAGTTAAATAAATTCCGTATATTCAATTGATACACATTTTAGCTACCAAGTATGCATGGAAGGTATTTTCCTACTCCAAATGTGTTTTCAGACCTTCTACCAAATCCTAAACTGAAATCTTTGGATTTTGGAGATTTCATTTATCATTTTCTAGTTATGTATACCTATTTTCTTATATTTTAAGATTTACTTTATATACCTAGTTGTGAACTTTATTATGAAAATAATAAGACACATCATCTAAACAGAATAGGTTCTGACCTAAAATATTAAATAATATATTTTTGAACTTCTCCTCTGATGTGAACTATTTTACATTTATTTTACCAATTTTCAGAATTATTTCCTAGCCTAAAAATGTGTTTCTATATCTAATAAACATGAACACACCCAAACAGATCTCATTTCAGCCTAGAATTTATTTTTAGCTCATTCTAAAGCTTCCCAATTGTTAGTAGAGTTTAAGCTTGAATTTACAATGTGTGTGCCTCACTCTTTTAAAATTTAAATCTTAATTACACAGTCAAATTCCTAAATTTAATATTATATAAGATTAAAAAGGCAAACTTACCCCATCAAAGGGTCTATTATATTATTTTATAAATTTCCAGGGGTCTAACTACACATAACAGAGGGTTATTGCAAATTTTTATTTAGTCCAGGGGCTAAAACTGATTTTTAATTGAATTTACATTAATTTCTGAAGTTCCAGGGGCTAGATCAGAAGTTTCCGGGGCTAGCTCGTATTTTCTGAGAACCCCAGGGGGTAGCGCGTAAGAATCCCAGCCTTTATAATGCGGGGCTGACGTGGACCGTCCGATTTAAAACAAACGGCTGAGATTATAACGCCGAACCGGTACGCGGGGATTTAAATTCTACCGTGCGATTTAAAATAGACGGCGCACAAGCGGCCACGTCGCTCTGATCGAGCGCGGGCGGCACTGCCCGGCGGCGCGCAGCGGCGGAAGGCAGCGATCTCGCTGGAGAGCTTCGGATCTTCGTCAATTCTTCCTAAAACTGGGATTTCATAGCTTAGATCGGTAGAGGGGAGGTCGGGGATCTCACCTTAGGGGTTTTCTTGAGCTCGGAGGTCCTGGAAAGCGGTCGGCGACGAGGTCCGAGGTGAATTCACGGCGAGGCTTGTCGGCGCTGTGTTTGAAGCGCAAACCACTGAGTTTTCTGCACCTGCGTGATTCCTCGGAGGCGGTGGATCAAGATCAGCACGTTAGATCAGAAATCCCGAGCGAAGATCGAGCGAAATTGGCCGGAGAAACTCGGGTTCTCACCGGAAGGAAAAACGGCTGATCGTGGGTGAAAATCGGGAAGATGCCGATGTTTATATAGCCGGGGAAGGGCGGCGTTCGGTTGTGATTGAGTTTGCGTCGTCCAGAACCGAAATTCGGCTGGGATACACGAGTATCCGGGGCGGTTTTGATTCGGAGGAGAGAAGAGTCCCGGCCGGCCGAGCGCGGGCGCGAGGAGGAAGAAGGATGGCGGGCCCCACACGTCAGCGAGAAAGGGAACGGGGCGCGCGGCTGTGGGCTGGCGCGGGGTGGGGTGGGTCGGTTGGTGGGTTTCGGCCCACTGGCCGGTTTTTTTCTGTTTTTCTTTTTCTTTTTTAATTTCTTTTCTGGTTTGAATTTGAATTTGAATTCCAACTAAATTTGAATTTCTGCAGCCCATGCAATACGTCCAAAAAATTTTAAATTCCCCTCTTAACAGGATTTTGGGGTGTTACACCCGGGTCCGGAACTGCATTCTGGGAGCTCGGACCCAGATATGCATTGATCATCAGGTCCACCAGTTTGGGACGTAATTGCTTCCCCATCCCAAGGATTTCCTGCAGAGTCTGAGCGCTAGGGCTTTAGACCAACAGCAGCAGGAGCTTCTTCTGGGACTTGAGGGCGATAGAGTTCCAGTCAATCCGCAACTAGAACCATGCTCACGACCTCGGTTGTGGTAGCGATGTAGAGGAGCCGTGGCTCGCCTTTTTCAGGGGCCACCATAACTGGTAGCGTTGTGAGGGACTTTTTCAGCTCCTCGAATGCCTCATTTGTCTCCTCGGTCCATATGAATGGACCAGACTTGCGTAGAAGCTTGAAGAACGGAAGAGCCCGCTTAGCCAGTCTAGAGATAAACCGACTGAGCGCAGCCAAGCATCCGTTAAGCTTCTGCACATCCTTGATGTGGGCAGGGGGCTGCATCAGTTCTATCGCCTTAATCTTCTCTGGGTTAGCTTCGATCCTTCGGTGTGAGACCAAGAAACCGAACAGGTTCCCCGGCACAGACCCCGAAGACACATTTGTCTGGGTTCAACCGTGCGTGTGGAACGCAGTATGTCAAAGACTAGGGCTAGGTTGTCGAGTAGAGATGCTTGGGACTTAACCTTCACTACGATGTCATCGACATAAACTTCGACCAGATCCTAAATGAGGTTCCCGAACATCTTGTGCATTGCACGCACAAAAGTGGAAAGAGCATTCTTAAGACCATAAGGCATGGACACATAGCAGTATAGACCATCTACTGTAATGAAGGTGGTATGTTCTTCATCTTCCCAATCTTGTGGAAACCTGTTTGCGTCTAGGAAACATAGTAGATCATAGCTGGATGTGGAATCGACTATTTGGTCTATACGGAGGAGAGGGAACGGATCCTTCGGATATGCCTTATTGAGGGTGGTGTAGTCGATGCACATGCGTAGTTTCCCTCCAGCTTGGGGACGACAACAGGGTTGGCCAACCATCATGGATGATGGACCTCTCGGATGAAGCCAGCATCGAGCAGCTTCTTAATTTCTTCACGGATGAAGTCTTACCGCTCGATGGATTGCTTTCGAGGCTTCTATTGGACCGGCCAGGTGTCGGGATGGATCTTCAGTTGGTGCTCAATCACCTCCCTGGGGATCCCGGGCATTTTCGATGATTGCCAGACAAACACGTCGATATTAGCCCGGAGGAAGGTGACGAGTGCGTCTTCCTATTTGCCTCCTAGGTCCCTGGCGATTCGGGTGGTCTGGGCGGCATCAGGACCGACTTGGATGACCTTGACTGGTACGTCCTCGCCATCCGAGGGCTGCACACGGGGTGCAGATGTCACCCCTCACTGACGCATGCTTGGAGGCAGCCGGCTAGCTTCAGCGTGACTGGAAGCGGCCTCCTGCGCTGCTGCCAACTCCTGGAGCTTTTCCAGCGCCGAGACAGCCGCGGTGCGGTCACCGCTGATCTTGAGGACGTCACTCGGGGTTGGCATCTTCAGAACTAAGTATCCATAGTGGGCTACTGTCATGAACTGGTACAGAGCTGGTCTGCTGATTATGGCGTTGAAGGGGAGACTGACCTTCGCAACGTCAAAGACGACGCTCTCCGTACGGTAGTTCTACTCCGTCCCGAATGTCACCGGGAGGAAGATGCTACCGCACGGGAAGATTGGGTCCCGACCTACCCCCGAGAATGGTCTCGAGGGGGTAAGCTGGGAAATAGGGATATGCAGCTTCGTGAAAGCTGCAAGGCTGATAACACTGAGCGCTGCCCTGCCATCGATCAAGACGTGGTGGAGCTTCACATTGGAGATTGTCGGGGCGACGAGGAGAGGCAGCTGCCCGGCGTCTGCCATGTTCTCGGGGCAGTAGAAGGCGTCGAAGCTAATTGGCGTCTCCATCCATTTGCGATGTGGCACCGCCCCCGAGACTGGGGCGGCTGCTGCCACTGTTTGACGGAGGGTCTTGACGGCTCATCTGGACGAGATATCGGAAGAACCCCCGTACATCACAAAGAGTGTGCCGGCCGCCCAGCTGCCGGCTTGGCTAGACCTGCCCGATCTGGAGCGGGGGGTAGCCTCGTCGTTTCCCGCCTCGAGATGACGGTGAGATGGGCGAGAAAGCTTGCCATGAAAGGTGATGTTCCCCGTGGTCGCGTGGAGAGCGCGGAAAGCCCCCCTACCTGGCGCGCCAAATGTCGGGGTGTGATCTACGACACTCCTACCGGCCTGCTCGGAAGCAGCCCGCGAGATTCTTTTTTTCTGGAGGGGGCTTCGCGCCCTACGCGACCTGGGCTCGAGAGAGCGGATGAACACCGGGATTTACGTGGTTCGGCCGCCGGAGTGTAATACCCTACGTCCACGGGAGTGCTTGCTCTATTGCTTGAGCGTGTGTGTGTTGTGGGACCTGGGGTGCGAAATCACGGAACCCTCTGTAGGGGGGTCACCCTGGTCCTTTAATAGCACAAGGTCGGGGTGGTTACAATGGGGCCTGGGGCCCGACAGGTGGCCCCAGAGCTAAGTGAACCCTATACACGATCTAGGGCTTCGTCCTCTAAGTAGAGTGGCTGATGGGAGAGTTAAGTCCCATCGTCCGGCGCGCTGAGCGCCCCTGACTGCGTGTCAGGTGATGATGAAGATGCCGTCTTGTCGTCGCGTCTTCTCGTCCTGCTTGGGCGGCTTCGTGCCGTTGGGCGGTGCTGTATTGCTGTCACCCCTTGCTGTCATGTCTTGTGACCGTAATAGGGAACGAGCAAGGGACGGAGGCTTGTGCAGTGCGCCATGCTTCTGGGGAAGGCGCGAGCATTGAATGCGAAACTTGATAGCGCACTTCCTTCTTGACTTCGTCGTCCCACAGCCCACGATGGATCGCGGGGCACGTGGCGGCTCTGGAGCTCTTATCGACGGGTTTGGTGCTATGGGACACGCGGCAGCTCCAGACCTCACCTCAGTTGGGAGGCTCAAGCCGGAGCCCAGGGCACATGTCAGCACCGGAGCCGTCCTAAGCAGGGAGGTGGCTCGGAGACAGGGGACACATGGCTGCCCCGAACCTCACCTCAGCGGGGAGGGCTCGGACCGGAGCCTAGGGCACATGTCCGCACCAGAGCTACTCTCAGCGGGGAGGCGGCTTGGAGCCGGAGGACACGTGTCAGCCCCGGACCTCACCTCAACGGGGAGGCTCGGGCCGAAGCCCAGGGCATGTGTCAGCTCCGGAGCTTATGCGCACGTGGCTGCCCTAGGGCTAACCAGGGGGCCAAGGGCACGTGGCTTATGCTGGGGCCCGCCTCAGCGAGGAGGCGGGGCACATGCTGTCTTTTACCCACCATGCGGGGTACCCGGTCTGCAGGATACCGACAATGGACATTCTGCAAAGGTGCATGCAGTAGCACAAACACTAACAGAAAGAGATGCTTTTCAACAAGAGGTCCGGGAAAAAATTATTATGAGCTCAACAACATGAAATTTTTTATTATGATGAAAAACACAAATCTTTAGAATTTGATGTGTGGTCAATGGGTATGGCTTTGGTTGCATCACAGGGCAGCTACTGCCTTATTGCATGGTCCTAAAGGCAAATTATCTACAAGATTCTGTGGTCCTTACAAAATCATATAAAAATCGGTCGTGTTGCCTATAAACTGGAATTGACTTCAAAAGCCCTTCTCCACCCAGTTTTCCATGTAAGTTTACCAATGCAGTTTGTGGGAACACCTCCGAATGCTCCACCAGTTTTGCCTGAACTTCAGAATGGCCGCATAGTCCCTACTCCTGCAGCGGTAATGCACTCTAGGCTTAACAAAGGAATTTGGCAAATTTTAGTCCAATGGAATGGGAGAGCAGCTTCACAGGTTTCATGAAAAGATGTTTCAGAATTTAAAAGACAATATCCTACATTCAAGCTCGAGGATGAGCTTTTCCCCTAGTGAGGGAGAGATGTTACATGGGGAATTCAATATCAGCGCAGAGCAAGAGATGCACACCAGCAAAACAGGGACAATTAAGTTGATAGTAGATATAATTGTAATAGAGTCGGACTATATTAAGTCCTTAATAGTGTATGAGTCAGTTAGGGAATCTGGGTCAGTTTAGAGATAAATTCACAGTCAGTTAAGTAATAGATGTCAAGTCGGAATTAAGAGGTAGAGTTGGAATGTAATTCTTGATCAGGTGGATTATATAAATACACCGATATCATCAATAAAAATCAGAACGGATTTTAGGGCTAGACTCTTATCTCTGCTCCTTGTCTGTTGGCGCATATCCACGTCAGAGCCGGCGAATAAGAGAGTAGTTCGGCGGGCAAGAATCCGACCTCCGGGGTTCCATCCGTATAACCTGCGATCAAGAGGGAAATTAGGATCAAGCAGTGACAGGCTGTAAGTGCTTGATTCAGTGCCTAGCCTGTATGCCACGTGATGTTGAATACTTGGTACTTTTCGTAGATGTTTCCTGATAGTAGTATTGGGCGAGGTGATTATATATGTATCTACTGTTTGGCTGGAACTGGGAACGAGTACCATGGCTTATGAATATTGTTTGTTGATTTGTTTTTTGCAGGCCAGAGCTGTTAGAAATCTGTGGGTTGGGGGCGTTAGCCCATCGGTTTCAAAGGAGGAGCTAGAAGAAGAGTTCCAAAAGTTTGGAAAAATTGAGGGCCTCACATTCTCCCGGGATGAGACTTCTGCATACATTGATTTCGAAAAGCTTGAAGATGCAATTTCAGCACATCGATCTTTGAACGGAAAGTCTCTTGGTGGCACAGAACTGTGTGTTGATTTTCAGAAGTTTAAGGTTAGAGCGGTGTGTATCCATTATCGTTGACTAGATTACTGAATTCTAATTTCTCTGAGACGTTTATTTAGGTTCTTTTCTGATTACAATTTTGTTTCTGCTAATTTGGATAGGAACGGTCAGACTTGAGCAACTTCAGTGTTAGAATATCAGGGCCACCGGTTAAAAAGAGAGGCACTAGCACTGTAAAAGTATACTTTAGATGCAGTTGTGCCTGTTCCACCGTTGGTTGTTTCCTCCTTTAGCTTGTACGGTGTTCCTGACTACTATGTTCTGTTTGTGTAGCAGAATTAGCTATAAGAATGCGAGAAGCACATCCATCCATGTTCTTTGGGTTGGTTTTCCGGCTTCATATAAATTTATTGGTGAGGAAGTACTTTTGCAAGCAATGTCAGCATATGGCGTGGTTACGAAGATGGAAGTCTTTCTATCAAGGCATTATGCTTTGTTGAGTTTGCAACTGTTGCTGAAGCTATAACACTAAGAAGAATCTGGATGGTCATCTTTTCAAAGATCCTAGGATTCAGATTTTTTTCTCCAATAGTGACCTTGCAACTAATAAATTAGATTTCCTAACTCTGACTGCTGGGTTTCCTAGATCAGAGATTTATTCTGATAGTCGCCATGACCCTGATCTTGGCAATGGTACTTTGCAAGGTCATGATCCTCCAATAGGAGGAAGGCCAAGATGCTCTGATTATGATGGTGCTACTCCCGGACCTCCCGGTGGTATCCTTCGGCCACCAGAATATTTTGATCCAAGGATGCCAAAAGAATTAGGCTGGATGCTGGTGCTGACCCTTACGATGTAAAGGCAGGCAACAGAGGACTTTATTCTGGTGGGTTACATCATGTGAGGAATGCCGGCGAGTGAGAGTATCGAACCCTAGCCGGAAGGGGTGTTCCGGTCGGAGAGAAGAGGATATGGTTGTGTTGGGCCTGACGTGTGGACCCCACCCGAATGGGTATGTAATAGGATACCAGACCGCCGGAAAAAAGCAACGAAGAAACAGAACTCAACCAATTTGGTTAGCATCTCGCTGTGCCTCGCACCGGCATCGCGGACCTCACCTTGGTTGCCTTCGTGGTCGCTCATGCCGCGGCTGGCGTGCGCCGTGGCAACGGGTCTGAGTCGCGGAGGATTTTTTTTCGGAAGGCGGATGCACCTGAGTCGCGGAAGATCGCCGGCGATCGGTAAGCCTTCGGCCTAAGCCGTAAAATCCTAGTAGGACGGTGGGTTGAGGGAAGACGAAACGCGTGTCGTGGAGTCTTCTCTCCTGTAATTCCGTTCGTGGTTGGCTCGGCTTGAGGAGATCAACCACGGCTCCTTCGATGCAGGCCGGGTTCATCCTGGAAGTTATGGAGTCGGCAGTGCGTGGTGAGGAGCGCTGGAAGAGGATGATGGATACGTTAGATTTGATTGCTCAGCGTCTAGATGCTATGGAAGTGACGCAGAAACAACTGATCGGCCAGCAGACGCTAGCGGCTTCGGTAGCGGAGCAGGCGGCGAAGGAGAGGGATGTTTTATTCTGGCAGGTAGTGGAGACGGGGAAGAAGGTGTCGGAGTTGACATTGGAGAGGATGGCACAGGAGATGGATCAGTTGTCGGAGGAGCAATATCCACAATCAGGGCGAAGGGAGTATGAGGAAAGCGATAGTGGAAGTAGAAGGAGACCTGGAGAAGGGCCATCGATAGGTAAAGGGCGACAGGGCAGAGGAACAACAGAGATCATTAACAATAGAAGAGAGGTTGTAGGAAGCAGTAAATCAATGGTGAAGCTCTCATTTCCAAGATTTTCAGGGGAGAACCCAGTTATCTGGTTGGACAAATGTGTGGATTATTTTACCATTTTTAGGGTGGAGGACAATTTCTGGGTAAGAGCTGCATCTATGCACATGGAGGGGAATGCAGCTAGATGGCTGCAAGTTTATAAGCAGATAGAAAGCCTAGGAAGTTGGGAGAAATTTGCAGAAGCTATAACAGAGAAATTTGGGGCCTTTGAGTACTCCCAATCAATATATAGTCTGTTGCATTTGAGACAGGAGGGTGCTCTAGAGGAATATATCGCAACTTTGAAGAATTGAGATATGCTACAGCCATTCACAATCCAGATCTGGATGAGGTATTTTTTGTGACTCAATTCATCAAAGGGCTAAAAGTGGAGTTGCAGAATCCAGTTATGTCACAAACTCCAAATACAGTGAACCGAGCGGCATTTTTAGCCAAACTTCAACGTGACATGCTGGATAGGTCCTGCTACAGGCCTCTGAAATGGCAAGGGAGTAAGGCGGTAGGAGTGCAAAGGGGGGAAGTGAAGGCAAATCTGAATTCAGAGCTGACTAGAGAGAGGCAACTCAGAGACTATAGAAGGCTTCATGGACTATGTTTTTCATGTGGAGAACGATTCGAACCTGGCCACATGCTGAGATGCTCTAAGAGAATACCTGCCCGATTAAACACCTTATCTATAGAAGACTTATAGATGACTCTATCTGATGAAGTGTTGGAACAATTGGAGAAGGAAGATCTCCAAGAGGGGAACTGCTGTATGTTGTCAGCACATGCCATCTCAGGCACTGAAGGAAAAAATTGCATGAAATTGAGAGCTCTAGTGGGAAACCATACACTTCTTATTTTACTTGACTTTGGGAGTTCAGTTTCTTTTATTAATACAGAGTTTACTCAACGAGCTGGGTTGGTAACACAAGTGGAGCATGGCAGTAAGGGTGGCTAATGGAGAAAAATTGCAGACCACATTGATGGTAAAGCAAATGAGCTGGTGGTGTGGAAGACATAACTTTTCCTCATACATGAGGGTATTGCCCCTTGGAGCTTATGATGCAATCTTCGGTTATGACTGGTTAGTAACCCACAATCCTATAAAGTGTGACTGGACAAAGAAAACATTACAATTTCATTATAAGGGTCATGAGATCACTTTGTATGGTATACAACCTATATCACAGACTATCATACCTGAGCTATCTGCTGTTACTTTCAACAAATGGTTCATAGGCAATGAAATCTGGGCACTAGCAGTTTTGCAACAAATTCCTTCGGAGGAATCTCCAGGTGGGACATCTGACACTACAGAGGAAATACACAAGTTGTTATCAGAATTTGAGGACCTTTTTCAAAACCCAAAGTCTCTTCCACCGAGCAGATCGTTTGATCATGTTATCTCTTTAATACCAGGTGTTATCCCTGTCAACTCTAAACCTTACAAATACTCTCCGTTGCATAAGAACGAAATAGAAAGGCAGGTGGAAGAATTTTTATCTGCTGGATTAATTGAAAACAGTGTTAGCCCTTTTGTCTCACCAGTACTGTTAGTCCAAAAAAAAGATGGCACCTGGCGCTTCTGTGTTGATTATAGGAAACTGAATGACTTAACCATTAAGAATAGGTTTCCTATGCCCCTAGTGGATGAAATTTTGGATGAGTTAGCAGGAGCAGCTTATTTCACTAGTCTAGACATGAAATCTGGATATCACCAGATTAGAATGAAGGAGGGAGAAGAATTCAAAACTGCTTTTAAGACACATAGTGACCATTTTCAATTTAAAGTAATGCCCTTCGGTCTTACAAATGCCCCTGCCACTTTTCAATGTGCTATGAATGGTATTCTGGCACCTTATCTGAGAAAGTTTGCTCTCGTATTTTTAGATGATATCTTGATATACAGTCCTACACTTGAACTACATATACAGCACTTGCGACTCATTTTCTTAAAGCTAAGAGAGCATCAATTTTATATTAAGAGGTCAAATTGTTCCTTTGCAAGAAAAGAACTGATATATTTGGGTCACACTATATCGGGTCAAGGAGTAGCTACTGACCCTGACAAGACTGCTGCTATGGTGCAGTGGCCTATTCCATCGAATTTAACTGAGTTGAGAGGATTTTTAGGATTGACAGGCTATTATAGAAAATTTGTGAGAGGATATAGTATTTTAGCCAAGCCTGTAACCACTCTGTTGAGGAAGAAACAGTTTCATTGGACTGCACAGGCTACTGAGGCATTTCAAAATCTTAAGAAAGCTATGTTATCCACCCCTGTGTTAGCTTTACCAAATTTTAATGAATCCTTTACTATTGAGACGGATACATGTGACACAGGAATTGGGGCTGTGCTGATGCAACATAATAGGCCTCTGGCCTTTTTGAGCAAAGCATTGACTGACAAACATCAACACTTATCCATATATGAAAAAGAATTTTTAGCCTTGATCATGGTTGTGGAGAAATGGAGGCCATATCTGCACAGAGCTGAGTTTGTGATCAAAACTGGTCACAGGAGTTTGAGTTTTCTAGAGGGGCAGCAATTACACTCTGATATTCAAAAGAATGCAATGGCCAAGCTAATGGGGCTCAATTTCAGAATTATGTACAAAAAGGGGAAAGAAAATGTAGCTGCTGATTCTTTGTCCCGGGTGGCTCAGTTATTATCTGTTACAAATGTCACTGAGGTAAAGCCCCTTTGGAATCAGGAAGTTTTAAATTCTTATTCGACTGATCCAGCTCCACAACAGTTGATTGCTAAGTTGGCAGTGGTTAGCCCCAATGAAGAAGGATTTTCTTTGCATCAAGGGATCATAAGAAAAGAGGAGCAAATCTGGGCAGGAGAAAATTCAGCTCTGAGAACCAAAGTGATTGCTGCTTTTCATGACTCAGAAATTGGGGGACATTTTGGGATACTGGGGACTTATCAGAAGGTGAAGAAGTATTTTTACTGGAAAGGATTGAAATCTGAGGTGGAAAGTTTTGTCAAACAGTGTCAGACATGTCAACAAGCTAAAACTGAAAGGTCTCATCCTGCAGGATTGTTACAGCCATTACCCATTCCTGATAGGGCATGGCAGGATATATCAATGAATTTTATAGAAGTATTACCCAAGTCTGAAGGCTTTGATACTATACTAGTGGTTGTGGATAGATTATCTAATATGCTCATTTCTTTCCATTGTGGCACCCATTTTCAGCACCACAAGTAGCAGGGGTACTTTTTGATCATATTGTCAAGCTCCATGGGATGCCTGCCTCTATTGTGTCTGATCGTGATAAAATTTTTACAAGTAATACGTGGAGACAGCTATTTCGGCTTCTAAATACAAAACTGCTGCTCAGTAGTGCCTACCACCCCCAAACCGACAGTCAGACAGACAGAATCAATCAGTGCTTAGAGATGTATCTACGGTGTATGACTCAAGCAACACCAGCTAAATGGAAATATTGGCTTCCTATGGCAGAATTATGGTACAATTCCTCTTTTCACTCTTCTATTATTTGCTCCCCATTTCAAGCCTTATATGGTTATGAGCCGAACATGCTTGCTGTTCCGGCGCTACCTTCATCAACTGAGCAGTTAGTAACATAGAAGCTCACTGAGAAAGCAGCTCAATTGGAAGTGGTCAAAGCTAAGTTAGCGGCTGCACAAAACCGAATGCGCCAACAGGCTGACAAAAATCGGGTGGACAAAGAATTTCAGGTTGGAGATCAAGTCCTACTCAAGTTGCAGCCATATGCTCAGACTTTGTTGGTCAGCCGCCCCTGCCCCAAACTTGCTTTCAAGTATTATGGCCCCTACAAGATTGTACAACGCATCGGCAAGGTTGCCTATCGACTAGATTTGCCGGCTGAATCTCAGATCCACCCGGTCTTTCACATTTCCCAGCTCAAATCTTTCACTCCTAACTATTCCCCAGTATTTTCTTCCCTCCCGAGTACCACTGACATGGACAGGGCAGAGCTGGAGCCGATGGCGATCTTGGACCGAAGATTGGTGAAGAAGGGAAACCAGGCAGTCGTCCAGGTGCGGGTGTAATGGTCCTCACTTCCGCCGGAGGCTGCGACCTGGGAGGAATGGAATGTACTGAAGATGAGACACCCAAAGATCGAAGCTTGGGGGCAAGCTTCTTCCAGGCACGGGGGTGCTGTGAGGAATGCTGGCGAGTGAGAGTATCGAACCCTAGCCGGAAGGGGTGTTCCGGTCGGAGAGAAGAGGATATGGTTGTGTTGGGCCTCACGTGTGAACCTCGCCTGAATGAGTATGTAATAGGATACCAGACCGTCGGGAAAAGCAACGAAGAAACAGATCTCAACCAGTTCGGTTAGCATCTCGCTGTGCCTCGCACCAGCAACAAAGAAATAGAACTCAACCAATTCGGTTAGCATCTCGCTGTGCCTCGCACCAGCGTCGCGGATCTCACCTTGGTTGCCTTCGTGGTCGCTCACGCCGCGGCAACGGGTCATCACACATCACCACGAAAGCTCCGTGCGCTCTGAGGGGAGCTCAATGTGACGCCCTCAATTCTGTGGAAAACCACGGAACCGAGAACTAATGTATATGTGTGCCTAGGATGTTCATCACACATACAGATATATTCCACAAACTGCATTCAGAATATATATATAACCACAAATAACAGAGTTTATTACAATGTCTCATGAGTCTTGGACTCATGCTCACAGCGAAAGTCTTATTTCTATGCAGCGGAAAGTCTTCTAACTAATGCGGAAGCAATTTAACTAATGCGGAAGCAAATCTAAGCAGCAAATGGCTCCATCTCTATTCCATTCCCACAGGCAAGGTTGAGAACAGATCACACGCCTTAATACTCCACTTGGTCTTCATAGTAGTCTTCTCCTGCTGCTGATGATGAAATAATAATGCAAGTTTGAGTATAATGATGTACTCAGCAAGTGCGGGAAAATATGATATGAAGCTCATAGCAAGGTAGGTATAAAAATGCTCATTTGCAGAAAAGCAAAGTTATTTATCAAAAGCACGATAAAACAACGACTTATCTTTAAGTGAATGTAATCCCAGCATGTATCAATCATACCTCCGTCATGTTCATAACCAGTCATCAATCAACCTCATTCTCGCTCACGAATATCTCCTCGTATTCGCTACCATCTCACGAATACCATCCTGTATTCGCTACCATTTCACCTCATAAAACAACTTCGTTTCCCATCGAGACCAACCTTGTTGCCACGACTCAACAGTCATGCAACCCATCTTATCACCCGGACTCAACAGTCCCAAAAACCAAACCATAACCAAACCATCCAAAATCATAACCAATAACCATCCCAACAAATCATGGCAGTTGGCCAGGCGCTCGTGACCGTAAGCTCGGCTATCACGATAGTTTTAAGAACTCTGCAGAGTTTGCACCTCTTTACCCACAAGTTTGTGATTTCGTCACCCGTCGGCGACTGCAGAACCTCCATTATATCAGTACACAACCGTCGGTGTATGGCCAAGAGATCACAAAATAGCCTTTACAAAGGGGTTACTAGATGTATGGACTCACTAAGGTTTCACCGGCAGGCTAGAATCTCCAATTCTCCCACCCACGGGCCCTCTCTTGTGCCATGAAGTTCTCAGGGCAGTCCTCATTCGACTCCCATTCCCCGCGCCTTCCATAGTCCATAACACTCTAGAAACTTACCTAATTACTCAGCTAAGCCGCATCCATACTTGGCCTTGTGGTGGCACTGTTATCCTGGCATGTGCATGCATGAACCGGTCCTTAGATCTACGGCAAGTAAACCACCATCTCATGCTACCTCATTCGCAAACCCAGTCTTGCCTAGATCTCCCTCCGATCCATGTTTATTAACAACATCAGTTTCTCATTATCGTTACGAGTGCAGTTAGCTAGACACATCTATCTCGCTTCCCAATCCTATGGACTCAGCGAAGCATAAAAGTAAAAACCATACCCGACTCATAAACTTCCCAGATGACAAGGGTGGTTTAACCAAAGCTAGTAAACTCCTATAAAAGAGTTTCCCATCATGTTTAACTCAGCACACACACCTTTTCGCAAAACAAAACAGTTTTACTCAAAAACATAGGATCAATATGGTCAAGGGGCACTTGCATTGTTCTTGCGGTTCTGGTGGCTCTTGGATCTCGAAACCTTGTTGTTGCAGCTCGTCGTAAACAGCTCCCTGAGCTTTTCCTACTATACAGGATCGCGCACATACAAGATTCACAACAATCAATATCATGCACAAACTTTAACTAGATGCGATGATGCATATGCATGCTATCCCATGATCAGTTTTATTAGATCGGTTTGTACGTGTTCTTGCATGGCTTTATGATGAACAGGGGTGTTCGGATCCGATGTGGACGTGGCGATGACCTTGTCTTTAGATCAACCCGATCAACAAGTGATCTGTCCACGAGAAAGCTTCTGTTCGAAAGGAATCAAAGAACAGATGCAAAGAAAACACAACGATGTTGCAAGGTGGTATTGGAGACCTACCTTACGTTCTTCTCGGTCTCGGGTCCTTCTCCGATCGTTGGGCTCTCTTCCGGCGATTTTCCTCGCTGATCTCCGGCGATGGCTTACTCGACGAGTTGGGGCTAGGGCTCTAAGTCGTCGGCTCAGGAGTTGGAAGAGAAGTTCGTGGTTTCGGCCAGAGGTTCTGGGTCCTATTTATAATCGGGAAGAGAAGAGTCCTAATCTGATTGGATTCCGAATAAGAGTCCTATTCAGATCGTCGTTAAATCTTAACATCTTATCTTTAGTTGATTTGGTACGGTAACATTGTGGAATTCAGGTCGGTTTCTTCTCCGTACCGATATTTCTACGCGTACAGAATCCAAAACCGCTCCAGAACTCGTTACCTCCGTGGTGATGAGCTCCGGAAGCTCCACGTGTCCATCGGGGCCTGGTCTCTCCTTTTCCGCAGAGACGAGCTCCGGTGGTGCCGCGTGTCAAGCGGGTGAGACCTCCCTTCTTCTTTGGAGGTGAGCTTCGCGTGCGCCACGTATCCTAGCGATCGGGACCTCCTCTCTTATTCGGAAGTGGCTCCGCACACTCCACGTGTCAGTGCCGGACCTTTCCTCTCTCTCCGGAGGTAGCTCCGGGTGTGCCACGTATCCATTCCGGACCTCCCTCTCTTCGGAGGTGAGCTCCGTGAATGTCACGCGTCAAGTAGCGCCAGACTTTCCTTTCTTCTCAGAGACGAGCTCCGAGGTTAACACGTGTCCAACAGCGACGGACCTCCCGAAGATAAGCTCCGGTGGCGACACGTGTCCGATAGAACCGGACCTCTCAGAGGTGAGCTCCGAGATCGACACGTATCCCGCGCGACTGGTCCTCTGATTCCCGCGTTGACTAGATCCGAAGGTGACATGTGTCCTACGGAAATGCCTTTGCTTCTTCTGCAGAGGCTAGCTCCGGGCAACACGTGTCCCACAGTGTCTGTAAGGGCCTCAGTTTTTGACACCCATTTGCAGTGTTCATCCCCACACCACACACCTCATTTGAGGAAAAATGATGAACACAAATAAAGAGCAAGTAACAATTATCAACATGCTCATTGGGGAACAAACTCACACATTGCAAAAGTGGTACTTCCCACATGTGATATAGATGGGCTGGACATATGAAAACTCCTACACTTTGCCAAGGATGTCCATGCCAAGTTTCACCCAAATTCAAAACATTTTTGAGGTCATCTTGGGTGTAGATAGGAAAGGGGCAGTTTGAAAACATATTCAAATTCAAACTGTTTTCACCCACTGAATTTAAAAGTGGAAGGCATATTCTTGCTCAGCACATTTTTGTGAGCTCACACACCAATTTTCACTCCATTTGGAGTTGATCTTGACATGAGCTAAGGGGGAGAAATTCAAACTTTATTTGAATTTCAAACTGCACTTGTGCTGAAATTCATTCAAACCAAACCTCATTTGAACTTTGATCAATTCAAATGGCTCTTGGGTGAATAATTTGAGTTGCCAAGGGTAGAATAGGGTTCACTGTTTACCACAGCTGTTAGGAATAAATTTCAGAGGTTAAAAGAGGAGTGGGACCCACATGTCAGCCTCAGCCTCAAAGCAAACCGACTGAACCACAGTTCAGTCGGTTCCCGGCTGTTGTGCGCGCGCGCCACCGAAGGGGCCGGCCGGCGCCAGCTCCTGCTGCGTGCCCCAAGCCGGAGGCCAGCCGGCCGAGCTATTTATTCCCTCCCCGGCGTGCCTCAGTCACCATTTCCCCGAGCTACCGACGTGCGCGACTGCTTTTCCCACTGCCATCGCCGCCGCTCGAGTTCCTGCTTGATCAAGCCGATCGCAGCTCCCTCTTTCCATTCCAAGGTCCCAGCAAGGTACTAGCAACCATCCTCCATCCTTCCCATTGATAGAAATCGATTGAAACCGAGTGATATCGGCTGTGCCGAAAGATCAAACTCGGAACTGGAAACCGCCGCACCTCGGGCTCTCGTGGACAGCCCAACCTGGGCGTTGTCACGCCCGAGCCAAGGCACCCTTGGACGCGCAAGTGATCGGTGCTGCTCATCCCCGAGCCACAGCTCGAGTGGTTGCTCACCGGCGGCGAATTTCCACTTTTCCCCTTTCTGTGTGCAGAACGACCCTCGGGTACGATTCTGTTTAATTCGTGCTCTAGAAAGGATTAGAGGGCCTCAGGCCACTCCCACACGAACTAGACACGGTGACGCACAAGTTGCCTTCACAACTCTGGGCCGGAGAACTTCTGTGCCCGGCGTAATTCAAGGTCTACTAATGGCGGAACGCACGGGGGGTATCGGGCGCACGGTGAGGACCTATTTCGGGCCTTCCCCGAGCTGCCCCGAGTTCATGTCGACCTTCTCTGAGGTCCACTGATGCTCCCCGACCGGTTTCCCAAGTAGCTGAGGCACTAGGAGCATCAGCCGACATGGCCGAAGTCGTTCCGATATGGCGGCTCGTCGCCGACCATGCTCCGGCCGTTGTCATGAGCAGCTGACCCTCGGATCATGTTCCCCAAGTAAAAGTAGGCAGGGGCGGCCAGAATCAAGAAGTTTGAAGCTGTACAGCAGCCGGCGGCGAGCTCTCCGGCGGGGTCCCTCGGCGGCGGAGCGCGGGTGTCGCGAGGTTGAAGAAGGGGGTGGACCCCAGCTGTCAGCGGCCGATATTTTGAATCGGGATCCGGCTGCGGCCGGGATCGGGTGTGCTGGCGCGCAAAAGCCTTGTGGGCCGCGGTGTGCTGTCGCTTCGGCGTGCGACGCGTGTCTCCTGGGCCCACGCGCGAGTTTAAACTTTTCCCCGATTTTCAGATTTCCTTCAAACTTTAAATCCTTATAACTTTGGCTAGAAAGCTCCAAATTGAGTGAACCAAATTTTGCTGGATTCAGCTCTTTGAGTACTTTCCAGAAAATCAAGTGTCACTTCATGAGATTCCTTAATTCTCCAGAATTAATTCCTTAAAGTTTAAACTGTTAGGAATTTTAACTGGAGAATCATTTGGAGGAAAATCCTGAAATTTTGCTGAGATGTTCACCAAAATATCCTTGAACTACCATAAAAATTTCAGATCCATTTGAGCTCATTTAGTCCACCTAATGGTGTGATTAGTAAAACTGTTCCAGAGAAAATAGAAAATGTTCAGAAACATTTTCAGAATTTTCTCTGAAATTGTTTAGCTCATATCTTTAGTTAGAGACTTCCAAATTAAGTGAGACCAATTCCATTAGAACCCTCTGAAAATCTAGTTTTCAGAAAGTCATAGTTTGTTTCATGAAAATACCTAGAACACCCTAAAAGCCTTTAATTAAGGTCAAGGACATAATTATTTGTGGAGGGCTCAAATGAGCTTTGCTGCAACTAAAACTTGACCAAGTCTCTGTTTAGGTTGTAACCAAGCCACAGTAAAAGTTTCACAGTCATTAGGTCTATCTAGTAAAGGTTATAGACTTCACAACTTCAAAGTTAATACAAAGGCATTTAATTAATACATACATTGTTCTTATCATGTAGTCGCTAAGGTCGAGGAGGAACCCGAAGTCCTAGACTTCGTTACTCCGGAGGAACAGCTAGCCTACGACCAAGAGCAGCAAGGCAAGCCCCGGTTTGCATTAACCATTTTATAAATTTTTATTGTTTTGAGCACATACTTGTTTTCTTTATGTTGTGCATCAGAGTCTTGTTTGGAAACCCCACTGCATAGCCAAGAAAACCATGGGTTGGGGTTTAGGATTGCAAACCCCGTTAGCCACTGCATTGCTAGGATAGAGTAGGATTCGGTACAAGTCGAGTAGTTGGAACTACTCGCGAGAATAGGCTAGAGGCACATTGCTCGGGTAGAGATAGCACATGATACACATGGCAAGAAAATGAGACCGAGCGGAGAGTAAGGGCAGCAGGACTTTGGGGCCTGTGTGCTGTAGCTCCGCTTGTGTCGATTGAGGACCGAGCCGTGTGCGGGCCTGTTGAACAAGCTAGAACAGTACCGAAGACCTACCGGCTATATGGGAACCGGGAAACTGATGTAACTCGGGTAGCTGGGTATTGAGGCATTGCCCGTCGTTCAGAGGGTAGGTTGAGAGCTCGAGGTGTAAATCAGCTGGCGGCACAGAGATGCGCGTGCAGGGACCTCTTGCTCGGGACGATGGGACCGGTTCAATATTTGGCTAACGGGTGAAAGGTAGTCGCGTACGGCGTCCGTGATGGTTGTTGTAGGCAACATCGAGTACGGGCGTACGTGACGGGTTGTTCGGGTAACCCTGCAGGTGTAAATCGATTATAATCGCCGTCCCTCGCGGTCAGTGAGTACCACTTGTTCACTGTACCGTGACGTAGAAAGAACAGGCTAGTTACATGTTAAAATGTTGCTGATTGAAAGTTGGATATTGATTGTTAATGATATGTTGTAGCTTAGTGCTAACTAAAGTTCTTTTCAACTTTGGGCAAAGTACATGAGAGAAATGCGTTTCTTGTTTGATTGCGGCTCTCTCATGTGCCTTAGCGTAAAGTTCTCCACAACCTGCTGCTAAAACTTGAAAGTAAGGTTCTACTAATTAGGCGAGTCCTTGCAAATGATTTTTACCTCATGCAACCCATCACCCTCATGTAGAAGTTTCATGTTTAGGTGAGACGGGTCAGACTTGCTGAGCCTTCGTGCTCACTGCTTGTGTTTGAAGCTTTTGCAGGGTTCTATGAGGAAGGGACTCCCGAAGAGGAGACGGAACCCCAGGAGGGGAACCCCGTCGAGTGGGAGTCGTGCACGCCGCAGAGTTAGTGTGCGAGTGTGCTAGCAAGGACACGTTCGAGGGCTGAACGTGCACTTGATGCTTAGTCTACGCCCGCGAGTGTGGACTAAACTTATTTTGATGTAAACATGTTAATAAACTTGTTTATGTAATAAAGCTTCCGCTTCCGCTTTGTACCTTTGACGTGTGTTATACGGTGTTGTGCAACGCAGCACCCCTCAGCGTGATCCTGGCTCGACAGGACCAGTGGGGTCGTGTCAGCGTGGTATCAGAGCTCGCTTGAGGTTTAACACAGTACAAAGGTCTTCTTTTTCAAAAATCCAGTGAGGAACGAGTTAGTAGCCCGTATAAGGATGTTATTAGTATATAGAAAGTGGCTTATTAACTTATTTGTTATGTCGGAAAATCGTGCATCTCGGGACGTTCATGTCTTGGGGGGTGCACGTAAGCGCTGTCCACCAGTGCGCACAAGCTGAAGGGTGGAGCCCCACGGGTGGCAGGTAACCCGACCCGCTTTGATATCCTCTACGACTCTTCATGTCGTTTGGGGTATTCGAGCAACGTCTGTCCCTGGCGTGCGTGGTGCAACATGGGAGACCCCGTCACGTGGTCTGAAACGTGAACACGTAACTCAAGGCGTGTTTGGCTTGAGAACATCCGGGCGAGTGATGACGGCCGGGTGTACAAACTGTATGGATTCCGGGCTCGGTGTGCAGCCGAGTCTGATGATTGTTTGAGTTTCTGCAGGTAGCCTTACCACGAAACGGTAGACGTGTAGCATCCGTGTGCGAGTGACGAGTAGTGCCACTGAACTAACGAAGCCGGCTAAATCCGGTATAGGTTTTTCCTTTGTGAGGACGTAGTACCGACATAATCTGGTGACGCCTCGACGTCACACCCAACTAAATGAACAACTTCATTTAAAAACTTGAAGGTTTTGATCCAAAGTAGTAAAACTTGATGTAACTCCTTCCCTTGAACAGGATATTCAAAGTTAATAAATTTTCAACTTATAGGATGTTAAGGACAGAGCACTCTGTTTTCAGCTAAATCAAGGCTGAAGTTAATCAGAGGTTAGAGGTTGAGTTCTTTCGAGGTTGGGGTCGTATGATACATTTCTGGAAAGCTTTGGAGGAGCTTTACAACTTTTCTGTTGAGTTCCAGAGGTGTTTCATCCCTTAACCACTCGAAAAATGCAGTAGAGTTGAAACTGTCCAGAAAACAGGACGGAGCAAAGACTCTCTGTAGACTCTCTGTAAATTAAGCATAACTTCCTGCATAAAAATCCAAAAATAGAAAATGAGGTGGTTCTGGGAAGCTTATGAGATGGGTTACAACTTTGTAACAGAAAGTTTTGTCAGATTAGGAACAGAATTAACTGGAATTCTTGGATCAAATCAGTACCTAAGGCAGGGAGGTGCTGTCCAATTGTTCCCAGAAATTCTGTTAACTTTGACATCTCATAACTTTTGAACCAGAGCAGATCTTAGGCCAACCAAATACTTTCTGGAAAGCTATTGAAGTTAACTTTAACTTTGATGTTGAGCTCCAGGACTGGTTTTGCTTTTAACCTGGCCTAAATCAGATTGATATGGAAACTGGTCAGGGCTGTCATGGGAACAGCAGATCAGCAGTCAAATTTGTTTAAAAATTTGAACTATGTTTCCAAGTGTTAAGGGTTCAATGACATATCTTATGTTATAACTCAATGGTTTACTGTTTAAATAAATATTTGACATTTCTCAAATATATTTTTACAGATGGCAGCAGATAAACGGTTGGAGAACGGGTGGGTAGTTTCCCACTGCTCTGACCGTAGCGGCTACCCGGGAGCATTGTGGCTAATGCTCCAATATTTCGGGTACAACCAGATGCCGCAATACTTCGCCAATGAAGAAGGCGAAGAGGGGAACAAGACGTGGACGATCCATTTCGAGGTTCCTGCAGGGCCTACGCCACCCGGTTGGGTGCCATTCACCGTCACGGTGAGAGGAAGACAACCGGAAGGGATGTGGCAAGTGGCAGCCCGTGACACTATGTCACGTTTCTGCCAACTACACGTACAGGCTATGGAGGGAACTCCATACGCACTCGTTCCGGTGGAGGGACGAGCTCAGCATGTGTGGGAAGAGAGGTACCTAGAGGCAACAAACCCGAGTTGCCCAAGGTACAACCCCGCGGAGGCAAATCTCAGCCTCCAAATGAGGGCGGGAAACGCTGTGATGGACAGCCAAGCTGTTCATACGGAGCATCTCGCCACCGAGCTCAAGGAGAGCACAAGCCGTGGAGATCATTTTGAGAGTGCTCACAGTGCACTCCGCAATGTGCTCCTTCCGACGATCAAGCGACTGAATGAACAACACAATCAGTTGCGTCGTCTGAAGAAGGCAAAGAAGAAGAGCCGTGTTGACATTGCGGCGTTGCAAGAGCTGGTGCAGACCCTAACCCAGCAGAATGAGGACCTTGCTCAAGAGCGGGACGACGCTATTGAGGAAGGACAAGGCTGGGAAGAGGACTACAACCAGGCTATGGACGAGGTGCATGCATTGCAGGACCTCGTGCCCCCGGTATTGGGCGTACCGGTAGTCTTGGGTCTTCCAGCCATGGGAGAACCTGGAATGGGAGAAGAGGTGGTAGACCCCGAGCCACCAGCAGAGGTACCGGAGGAGGACGACCCACAGGAGGTCGAGTTCTACTCCGAGTAGGGGGTTACGGTTGCCAAGTAGGGCAGCTAGGGTAGCGTAACCCAACTTTTGTAATCGGTGACATGTCGTGTAGACAGTAGCGTATGTATAGGTAGTGACGACATGAGCACGACTTCTCGGAGATCCGAGAATAATGTATCTTGTATAAAGTTTATGCTTTATCAATATATGTGAATGTTGTGCAAGTTAATCATGCGTCGCTTCAATACTTACTCCTGTTTATGGAATTTTGAGTAAGACATGTGCTAATTGCTGCTGTGTTGAATTTCAGAATGACGCGTACTCGTGCCAACCCCGATGTTGGAGGTACTAGCCAAGGGGGAGAGACCTCCCAACCACCTCCCGAGGACTCCTCGGGACAGCAGCAGCAACAGCAACAGCAAACACCGCCACCGCCACTGCCAACGGTTACATTGGCCGACATTGTCGCGGCAATGGCGGGTTCACATCAGCAGCATACAGAGCTGCTGCAAACGTTAATTGCGAATACGTCTCGCCCAGAGAGACGTCAAGATCGTGAGGAGCGCCAACAGAGCTCCTACTCTGACTTCCTGGCGACTCATCCCCCTGTATTCTCAAGGGCGGATGAACCACTTGACGCGGACAACTGGCTCCGCGCCATAGAGATGAAGTTCGGGCTGCTCCAAATCAGCGAGCAGCGCAAGACTCAGTTCGCGGTCCAGCAGCTCCAAGGATCCGCGAGCGCGTGGTGGGCCAACTTTTGTGCTTCACAACCCACCGACCGAGTGATGACCTGGGCGGAGTTCCGGACGGCCTTCCGGGCCTATCATATACCGCCCGGTTTGATGAAGAGGAAGACGCAGGAATTCCTACACCTGCAACAAGGGAGCCGGAACGCGCTGGAGTACTCCAGAGCGTTCAACGATCTCGCACTCTACGCGTCGTATCACGCAGATACGGACGAGAAGCGGCGGGACCACTTTTACCAGGGGCTTAACCCGCTCCTGAAGGACAAGCTGGCGATGTTCAATCGCGGCAGCCTCAACGACATAATTGATGCTGCGATTGTTCAGGAAGACTCCGGCAAGGAGTTGGCGGCGGCAGAGCGAAAGCGAAGCGCGCCGCAGAGCAGCGGAGAAGGAGGCGGTCCTTCTCAGAAGTTTCGGATGGTGAATCGCCCACCATCAGGTCCGCGCTGGCAGCCACCACAGCGGTCGATGCCGTTCCGCGGTCGGCCGTATTCTTCACCGGCATTCCGGCCGGCACTGCCAGCACCACCGCAACAACAACAGCAGCAGCGGGCGATGCCGCGTGCGTTTGCACCTCCGCAACGCATGCCGGGCTTTCGTCCACCAAGTACTCCACCAGCAGCGGCCACATGTTACAAGTGTGGTCGTCCAGGACACTTCGCGAGCAGTTGCCCGGAGAGGCAAGGCGGCGGAGTGGTACCACAGTTTCCGGGGAGGAATCAACCCCGGAACCCTACTAATGCGCGGCGGGCAAACCCTAGGCCCGGTACTGTCCACCAGCTTGCCATTGAGGACGTGCCGGAAGGCGAGCCAATCCTTGCGGGTATGTTCCAACTCCACCAGCATCCCGCTATAGTACTATTTGATTCAGGCGCCACGCATAATTTTATTAGCCAAGCTTTCATTGCTAAACACAGCTTGCCAATACTACCCACCGATAGTCCATATTTAATTTGTTCACCGGGTGGGAAGATTTCAGCAAGCGTAATGGTCTCCAAAGCACCATTATGCTTAGCGGGTAGAGTGTACGCCACGTCTCTCATTATCTTAGAGGGACAGAAGGTCGATGTCATCCTAGGGATGTCGTGGTTAAACCGCCACGGCGCTGTTTTAGACACCGTCCTCCGAGTCGTGCACTTAAACTCAGGAGTGCACGGTTCTCACTCATTATTTCTGGACAGTCCAGAAATAAAACTTCCAAGTGTCTATCAAGCCACAACCATCAGATTGGAAGACATTCCAGTGGTCCGAGAATTCCCTGATGTATTCCCGGATGATTTGCCGGGGATGCCACCCGATAGAGAGGTGGAGTTCAAGATTGAACTTGCACCGGGAACCATGCCAATATCCCGAAGGCCGTACAAGATGGCGCCCAAGGAGTTGGCTGAACTGAAGACTCAGCTCACGGACCTTCTGGAGAAGGGTTTTATTAGGCCGAGCTCCTCGCCATGGGGCTGTTCGGCATTATTTGTCAAAAAGAAGGATGAAACGTTGCGGCTTTGCGTGGACTACCGTCCATTAAATGCCGTAACCATCAAGAACAAGTACCCGTTGCCACGGATCGACATGTTGTTTGATCAGTTGGTCGAAGCAAAGGTCTTTTCCAAGATGGATTTAAGATCCGGGTACCATCAGATTAAGATCAGGGCTGAGGACATTCCAAAGACAGCTTTTTCGACAAGGTACGGACTTTATGAGTACCTGGTCATGTCCTTTGGCCTCACCAATGCTCCAGCTCACTTCATGTACTTAATGAACTCGGTGTTCATGCCGGAGCTGGACAAGTTTGTCGTGGTCTTCATCGACGACATCCTGGTATATTCCAAGTCGGAGGAAGATCACAAGAAACATCTGCGTATAGTCTTGCAACGGCTGCGGGATCACAAGTTATACGCAAAGTTCAGCAAATGCGAGTTTTGGATATCGCAAGTGCCTTTCCTCGGGCATATCATCTCAGCGGAGGGTATCGCTGTGGACCCGAGCAAAATCACGCAAGTGCTGAATTGGAAATCCCCGAGAACTGTTCATGAGGTACGGAGTTTCCTCGGACTCGCGGGATATTATCGGAGGTTCATTCCGAACTTCTCGAAGATTGCCAAGCCAATGACAGAGCTGCTGAAGAAGGCTACCAAATATGTTTGGAGTCCAGCATGTGAAGCAGCATTCAAGGCTTTAGTCAAGCACCTGACATCAGCACCGGTTTTGGCGCAGCCAGACACAACAAAACCGTTCGATGTGTACTGCGATGCATCCGGCATTGGGCTCGGATGTGTGTTGATGCAAGACCGAAGGGTGGTCGCGTATGGGTCACGGCAGCTTAGGAATCATGAGCAAAATTATCCAACTCACGACTTGGAGCTCGCTGCCGTGGTACTTGCACTGAAAATGTGGAGGCACTACCTACTCGGTAACCTCGTACATTTATATACCGACCACAAAAGCCTCAAGTACATATTCACTCAGAAGGAGCTGAACATGAGGCAACGAAGATGGTTAGAACTGATAAAGGATTACGAGATAGAGATCCATTATCATCCGGGCAAGGCAAACGTTGTGGCAGACGCGCTAAGCCGCAAGTCACACGTCAATAATCTGACCATCACACCGTTGGAAGAGAGCGAACCACCACTACATGTGATTCCGCATGGAGCTCTCTACAACCTAGCTTTGATCCCCACCATCCGTGAAGAGATAGCGGCAGCCCAGAAGAATGACAAGGGCATATCACATTTGCGGAGACGTGTAGACAGTGGGGAGTTGAAATGTTTCCGGAAGGACGGAGACGGCGTCCTATGGTTCAAGGACCGGATCGTCGTACCCCGAAACCCGGAGTTACGGAAGAAAATCTTTGATGAGGCTCACTTATCAAAGTTTTCTATTCACCCCGGCAGCAACAAGATGTATCAAGAACTCAGAAGCAAGTTTTGGTGGACACGGATGAAGCGAGAGACTGCAAAATACGTGTCCGAGTGTGATACATGTCGACGGGTGAAGGCAGACCACATGCGGAAACCGGGACTGCTGCAACCACTGGGCATTCCTGCCTGGAAGTGGGAGGACGTGAGCATGGATTTCGTCGTCGGTTTACCCACCACCTTACAGAAACATGATTCTGTGTGGGTGATCGTCGATCGGCTCACCAAAGTTGCCCATTTCATCCCGGTCAACACCAACTACAACGCCAAGAAGTACGCTGAACTGTACATCTCACGGATCCTATGCTTATACGGCGTACCCCGTACTATCGTATCGGACCGGGGCACTTTATTTGTGTCCCGTTTTTGGGAGCAGCTCCACGCTGCCTTGGGGACGAAGCTGATCCGTAGTTCAGCCTACCACCCGCAGACGGATGGGCAAACGGAGCGGGTAAATCAAATCTTAGAAGACATGCTACGAGCTTGCGCTATCGACCACGGCAAGAACTGGGATGATCACTTGCCGTTAGCCGAGTTCTCGTACAACAATGGGTACCAAGCCAGCATCAAGATGGCGCCCTACGAGGCGCTATACGGGAGAAAATGCCGCACACCATTGAATTGGTGTGAGTCTGGCGAGAGGGTTACCTTCGGGATTGATCTTGTCAACAACGCGGAAGAAAAGGTTCGAGTAATTCAAGCGAACCTAAAAGCCGCTCAATCCCGACAGAAACAGTATGCGGACCGGAGAAGGCGTCCGTTACAATTCGAAGCTGGAGACCACGTATATCTACGAGTGTCTCCAATGAAGGGCGTAAACAGATTTGGGGTGAGAGGAAAGTTAGCACCCCGATTCATCGGTCCATTCCAGATTACCGAAAGATGTGGATCGGTGGCATACCGGCTAAGATTACCAGAAGAACTTTCCGGTGTGCACGACGTCTTTCACATTTCCCAGCTGAGGAAGTGTCTCAAGCTATCAACTACCGTTCAGCTGGAAGACATTGAAGAACTGCAACCGGATCTCACCTATCGGGAGGAACCGGTGCAGATTATTGATGAAAAGGCCCGAACCACACGCAACCGTACGTTGTGGTTCTACAAGGTTCTGTGGAGTAATCACTCCATGGATGAAGCGACATGGGAGAGCGAAGAATTCCTTCGCACTAACTACCCCGACTTTCTCACGTCGCATATCCGGTAATTTTTCCACCGTCCTCTCTCTCATTTTCACCTTATAATCTCGGGACGAGATTCTTTTAAGGGGGGAGGAATGTAAGGGCCTCAGTTTTTGACACCCATTTGCAGTGTTCATCCCCACACCACACACCTCATTTGAGGAAAAATGATGAACACAAATAAAGAGCAAGTAACAATTATCAACATGCTCATTGGGGAACAAACTCACACATTGCAAAAGTGGTACTTCCCACATGTGATATAGATGGGCTGGACATATGAAAACTCCTACACTTTGCCAAGGATGTCCATGCCAAGTTTCACCCAAATTCAAAACATTTTTGAGGTCATCTTGGGTGTAGATAGGAAAGGGGCAGTTTGAAAACATATTCAAATTCAAACTGTTTTCACCCACTGAATTTAAAAGTGGAAGGCATATTCTTGCTCAGCACATTTTTGTGAGCTCACACACCAATTTTCACTCCATTTGGAGTTGATCTTGACATGAGCTAAGGGGGAGAAATTCAAACTTTATTTGAATTTCAAACTGCACTTGTGCTGAAATTCATTCAAACCAAACCTCATTTGAACTTTGATCAATTCAAATGGCTCTTGGGTGAATAATTTGAGTTGCCAAGGGTAGAATAGGGTTCACTGTTTACCACAGCTGTTAGGAATAAATTTCAGAGGTTAAAAGAGGAGTGGGACCCACATGTCAGCCTCAGCCTCAAAGCAAACCGACTGAACCACAGTTCAGTCGGTTCCCGGCTGTTGTGCGCGCGCGCCACCGAAGGGGCCGGCCGGCGCCAGCTCCTGCTGCGTGCCCCAAGCCGGAGGCCAGCCGGCCGAGCTATTTATTCCCTCCCCGGCGTGCCTCAGTCACCATTTCCCCGAGCTACCGACGTGCGCGACTGCTTTTCCCACTGCCATCGCCGCCGCTCGAGTTCCTGCTTGATCAAGCCGATCGCAGCTCCCTCTTTCCATTCCAAGGTCCCAGCAAGGTACTAGCAACCATCCTCCATCCTTCCCATTGATAGAAATCGATTGAAACCGAGTGATATCGGCTGTGCCGAAAGATCAAACTCGGAACTGGAAACCGCCGCACCTCGGGCTCTCGTGGACAGCCCAACCTGGGCGTTGTCACGCCCGAGCCAAGGCACCCTTGGACGCGCAAGTGATCGGTGCTGCTCATCCCCGAGCCACAGCTCGAGTGGTTGCTCACCGGCGGCGAATTTCCACTTTTCCCCTTTCTGTGTGCAGAACGACCCTCGGGTACGATTCTGTTTAATTCGTGCTCTAGAAAGGATTAGAGGGCCTCAGGCCACTCCCACACGAACTAGACACGGTGACGCACAAGTTGCCTTCACAACTCTGGGCCGGAGAACTTCTGTGCCCGGCGTAATTCAAGGTCTACTAATGGCGGAACGCACGGGGGGTATCGGGCGCACGGTGAGGACCTATTTCGGGCCTTCCCCGAGCTGCCCCGAGTTCATGTCGACCTTCTCTGAGGTCCACTGCCTGATGCTCCCCGACCGGTTTCCCAAGTAGCTGAGGCACTAGGAGCATCAGCCGACATGGCCGAAGTCGTTCCGATATGGCGGCTCGTCGCCGACCATGCTCCGGCCGTTGTCATGAGCAGCTGACCCTCGGATCATGTTCCCCAAGTAAAAGTAGGCAGGGGCGGCCAGAATCAAGAAGTTTGAAGCTGTACAGCAGCCGGCGGCGAGCTCTCCGGCGGGGTCCCTCGGCGGCGGAGCGCGGGTGTCGCGAGGTTGAAGAAGGGGGTGGACCCCAGCTGTCAGCGGCCGATATTTTGAATCGGGATCCGGCTGCGGCCGGGATCGGGTGTGCTGGCGCGCAAAAGCCTTGTGGGCCGCGGTGTGCTGTCGCTTCGGCGTGCGACGCGTGTCTCCTGGGCCCACGCGCGAGTTTAAACTTTTCCCCGATTTTCAGATTTCCTTCAAACTTCAAATCCTTATAACTTTGGCTAGAAAGCTCCAAATTGAGTGAACCAAATTTTGCTGGATTCAGCTCTTTGAGTACTTTCCAGAAAATCAAGTGTCACTTCATGAGATTCCTTAATTCTCCAGAATTAATTCCTTAAAGTTTAAACTGTTAGGAATTTTAACTGGAGAATCATTTGGAGGAAAATCCTGAAATTTTGCTGAGATGTTCACCAAAATATCCTTGAACTACCATAAAAATTTCAGATCCATTTGAGCTCATTTAGTCCACCTAATGGTGTGATTAGTAAAACTGTTCCAGAGAAAATAGAAAATGTTCAGAAACATTTTCAGAATTTTCTCTGAAATTGTTTAGCTCATATCTTTAGTTAGAGACTTCCAAATTAAGTGAGACCAATTCCATTAGAACCCTCTGAAAATCTAGTTTTCAGAAAGTCATAGTTTGTTTCATGAAAATACCTAGAACACCCTAAAAGCCTTTAATTAAGGTCAAGGACATAATTATTTGTGGAGGGCTCAAATGAGCTTTGCTGCAACTAAAACTTGACCAAGTCTCTGTTTAGGTTGTAACCAAGCCACAGTAAAAGTTTCACAGTCATTAGGTCTATCTAGTAAAGGTTATAGACTTCACAACTTCAAAGTTAATACAAAGGCATTTAATTAATACATACATTGTTCTTATCATGTAGTCGCTAAGGTCGAGGAGGAACCCGAAGTCCTAGACTTCGTTACTCCGGAGGAACAGCTAGCCTACGACCAAGAGCAGCAAGGCAAGCCCCGGTTTGCATTAACCATTTTATAAATTTTTATTGTTTTGAGCACATACTTGTTTTCTTTATGTTGTGCATCAGAGTCTTGTTTGGAAACCCCACTGCATAGCCAAGAAAACCATGGGTTGGGGTTTAGGATTGCAAACCCCGTTAGCCACTGCATTGCTAGGATAGAGTAGGATTCGGTACAAGTCGAGTAGTTGGAACTACTCGCGAGAATAGGCTAGAGGCACATTGCTCGGGTAGAGATAGCACATGATACACATGGCAAGAAAATGAGACCGAGCGGAGAGTAAGGGCAGCAGGACTTTGGGGCCTGTGTGCTGTAGCTCCGCTTGTGTCGATTGAGGACCGAGCCGTGTGCGGGCCTGTTGAACAAGCTAGAACAGTACCGAAGACCTACCGGCTATATGGGAACCGGGAAACTGATGTAACTCGGGTAGCTGGGTATTGAGGCATTGCCCGTCGTTCAGAGGGTAGGTTGAGAGCTCGAGGTGTAAATCAGCTGGCGGCACAGAGATGCGCGTGCAGGGACCTCTTGCTCGGGACGATGGGACCGGTTCAATATTTGGCTAACGGGTGAAAGGTAGTCGCGTACGGCGTCCGTGATGGTTGTTGTAGGCAACATCGAGTACGGGCGTACGTGACGGGTTGTTCGGGTAACCCTGCAGGTGTAAATCGATTATAATCGCCGTCCCTCGCGGTCAGTGAGTACCACTTGTTCACTGTACCGTGACGTAGAAAGAACAGGCTAGTTACATGTTAAAATGTTGCTGATTGAAAGTTGGATATTGATTGTTAATGATATGTTGTAGCTTAGTGCTAACTAAAGTTCTTTTCAACTTTGGGCAAAGTACATGAGAGAAATGCGTTTCTTGTTTGATTGCGGCTCTCTCATGTGCCTTAGCGTAAAGTTCTCCACAACCTGCTGCTAAAACTTGAAAGTAAGGTTCTACTAATTAGGCGAGTCCTTGCAAATGATTTTTACCTCATGCAACCCATCACCCTCATGTAGAAGTTTCATGTTTAGGTGAGACGGGTCAGACTTGCTGAGCCTTCGTGCTCACTGCTTGTGTTTGAAGCTTTTGCAGGGTTCTATGAGGAAGGGACTCCCGAAGAGGAGACGGAACCCCAGGAGGGGAACCCCGTCGAGTGGGAGTCGTGCACGCCGCAGAGTTAGTGTGCGAGTGTGCTAGCAAGGACACGTTCGAGGGCTGAACGTGCACTTGATGCTTAGTCTACGCCCGCGAGTGTGGACTAAACTTATTTTGATGTAAACATGTTAATAAACTTGTTTATGTAATAAAGCTTCCGCTTCCGCTTTGTACCTTTGACGTGTGTTATACGGTGTTGTGCAACGCAGCACCCCTCAGCGTGATCCTGGCTCGACAGGACCAGTGGGGTCGTGTCAGTGTCGGACCTCTCCCCCTTTGCGGAGATGAGCCCCAAGCCTGCCACGTAGCCAGTTTAGCGGCGGACCTCTCCCCACTTCGCAGGGATGAGCTCCGAACACGCCATGTGGCCAGCGAGCCGCGGTAAGTTGTCTTCGGCGCTCTCGGTGAACTGGATTTGGCTCTTATTGGCTATCTTTTTGACATTTTTCTCTGTTCCTACTTCTCTTAAAATATTTTCTCTTCATAAAACATAAATATATGCTGAAACCAGAAATGAGGGTGTCACAAATCTACCCCCCTTAAATTGAATCTCGCCCTTGAGATTCGTTAGTAGAGAACAGATAAGGAAATTCTGCCTTGATGTCTTCTTCACGCTCCCATGTGGCTTCAGCTTCGGTGTGATGGCTCCATTGTACCTTGCACTCTCGGATCACTTTGTTCTTGGTGACCCTTTCTTTTACGTCCAAAATTCGGACAGGGTGCTCTGTATAGGTCAGGTCTTCTTGAATTTCAAGCTCTTCCATTGGTATTTGTTCCTCTGGTATTCTCAAGCACTTCTTGAGTTGGGATACATGAAACACGTCATGTACGTCGGAGAGATATGTTGGGAGCTCTAATTGATAGACTACTTCTCCTCGCTTGTCCAAAATCTTAAATGGTCCGATGTAGCGAGGTGCTAGCTTGCCTTTGACGTTGAAACGTCGTTGGCCTCGGATAGGCGATACCTTAAGGTATACGAAGTCTCCTACTTCGAAAGTTAACTTCCTTCGCCTATTATCCGCATAGCCTTTCTGTCGTGACTGAGCAGCCTTTAAGTTCTCCCGTATCGTTTGGACTTGTTTTTCAGCTTCTTGTAGCACTTCGGGTCCAAACACTTGGTTCTCTCTGGTTTCGTTCCAAAATAGCAGCGTTCTACACCGTCTACCATATAATGCTTTGAAAGGCGACATCTTCAAGCTAGCTTGATAGCTGTTGTTATAGGAGAATTCAGCGTACGGTAAACTCCTATCCCAACTACGCCCACGTTTCAAGGCGCAAGCTCTCAACATGTCCTCCAGAATTTGGTTTGTCCCTTCGGTTTGCCCATCGGTTTGTGGGTGATAGGCGGAGCTAAAATCCAGTCGTGTACCCATGGCTTTTTGCAGCTTCCTCCAGAATCTAGAGGTAAACTGAGAACCTCGATCTGAGACTATCCTCTTCGGAACTCCATGACGGCACACGATCTGCTCCATGTACAACTCGGCTAATTGTGCAACGTTGTAATTGGCCCTTATAGGGAGAAAATGAGCTGTTTTCGTCAATCGGTCCACGATAACCCAGATGGAGTCATAACCCGACTGAGTACGTGGCAAACCGACGATGAAGTCCATGCTGATGTACTCCCACTTCCATTCGGGTACCTTCAAGGGTTGCAACAATCCAGCGGGTCTTTGATGTTCGGCCTTCACCCGTTGGCATGTGTCGCATAGGGCAACGTATTTGGCTATGTCCCTTTTCATACCATCCCACCAATAACAAGTTTTCAAGTCCTTGTACATTTTGGTACTTCCGGGATGTATGGAATAGGGTGAATCATGTGCCTCCTTCAATATCATGTCGCGGAGGTGCTTCACGTTAGGCACACAAATCCTTTTTCCTAGCCAAAGTGTGCCCTTCTCATCTTCTTTGAAATCCTTCTCTATTCCTTGTCGGATCCTTTCCTTGATCTCCTTGATCTCCTCATCCGTTGCTTGACCACCTCTTATCTCTTGCTCCAACGAAGAGTGGATCTCCATCATTTCCATGTTGTTCAAAAATCCGAGGTGCAACCGTTCAAACTCTTTACGTAGTTCGGGTGGTAGCTCCCGAACCGTGAGTTGGTGACATGCTCCCTTTCGGCTCAATGCATCAGCTACCACATTGGCCTTCCCAGGGTGATAGTTGATTCCAAAATCGTAATCCTTGATAAGTTCCAACCATCGACATTGCCTCAAATTCAAGTCCGTTTTTGTAAATATGTACTTGAGGCTTTTATGATCCGTATAGATCTCACATCGATGACCAAGGATATAATGTCTCCAAATCTTCAATGCATGCACTACTGCTACTAGCTCCAAGTCATGTGTAGGGTAATTAAACTCGTGCTTCTTTAGTTGTCGTGAGGCATAGGCTACCACTTGTACTTCTTGCATGAGCACACATCCGAGCCCCTGTCTGGATGCGTCACAATATATGTCAAAGCTCTTGCTTACGTCCGGCAATACCAAAACCGGCGCTGTGGTTAGCCTTTTCTTGAGCTCCTCAAAACTTTCTTGGCATGCTGGTGTACATCAAAAGGCTTTTCCCTTTGTTAACAACTCCGTCATAGGCTTTGCTATCTTAGAGAAGTCTTTGATGAATCTTCGATAGTATCCAGCCATCCCAAGAAAACTCCGAATATCCCTCACGTTTTGTGGTTGGTCCCACTTCAGAACATCTCTCACCTTACCAGGGTCAACCGATACCCCTTCCTCGGAGATAATGTGGCCTAGGAACGATATTTCCTTTAGCCAGAATTGACACTTGTTAAGCTTGGCATACAATCGATGCTCACGCATTTTCTGCAAGGTCAATTTCAAATATTCTTCATGCTCCTCCTCACTTTTTGAATACACCATAATATCGTCGATGAAAACCATGACGAACTTATCCAAGTACTCCATGGAAACCTTGTTCATGAGGTACATGAAGTATGCGGGTGCATTTGTTAACCCAAAAGACATGACGGTATATTCATTTGAACCATACCGCATTCGAAAGGCAGTCTTGGGTATATCGGAGGGCTTAATCTTCAGCTGGAAATATCCCAACCGAAGATCAATCTTGGAAAACACTCGGGCTCCTTTCATTTGGTCGAACAGGTCCTCTATACGGGGTAGAGGGTATTTGTTCTTGATTGTTACCTCGTTGAGAGACCTATAGTCCACGCACATCCTTTGGGTTCCTTCCTTTTTGTCTACGAAGAGCACAGGAGCTCCCCATATGGTGACGAGCTTGGACGTATAAAACCCTTCTTCAACTGCTCTTGAATTTGCTTCTTGAGTTTCACTAGTTCATTGACAGGCATCCTATAGGGTCTCTTGGCTATGGGTGCAGTTCCAGGTACCAAATCAATGGCAAACTCAATGTCCCGATCAGGGGGCATACCTGTAAGCTCCTCTAGAAACACGTCCGAGAATTCTTGAACCACTGAAATGCTGTCCAATGTTGCTCCTTCGACGTGGTTCAAGATTGCCTTAGTGGTTTGTTGGGATGACTCGAACTCAACACGAATACCGTGCTCATTTGTCAACTGCACGCTCCTTTCAGCACATTGGATTACCCCGTTGTGCTTGCTTAACCAATCCATCCCGAGTATTATGTCAATCCTTTGGGAATCCAAGACAATAAGGTTGGCAAGGAAGTCTACCCCCTTATTTTAAGGCTTACTTTCGGACATACTATATTAGTCCTCATCTCTCCACCGGGAGAATTAACTAACATAGCACATTTTAAGTGGGATATGGGTAGGTTATGCTTGGCAACAAACTTGGATGATACGAAGGAATGTGATGCTCCAGAATCAAATAAGATGGTGACTGGGTTGGAGTTGGCAAGCAACATACCAATTATGACGTCCTCAGCCTGTTGTGCTTTCTCAGCAGAGACATGGTTCACGTTGCCACGAGCATAGTTCTGCTGTCCCCAATTTCCTTGATTGTCTCCTCCGTTCGGTCGCGGGTTCTGCTCGGGCACGTTGCCTTGCTGTCCAGGGCCTCTCCTTGGGCACTAAGTGTCCTATTTCCCCGCATGCAAAGCATACCATGTTGCCTACGGCAGCAGGTACGTTGGGGCGGGGGTTTTGAACAGGAGCGCCCATGTTAGGTCGGAGCACAGGAGGCATGGGCACACGAGGTGCTGGTGCAACGGGTCATTGCTATGGTGGCTGACTAGGGCGGTATGCAGGAGTGGTCGATCCATACTGTGGTGCAGCTGGGGGCATGTAACGAGGTCGTACGTTGCTCCCTTGAGGCTGGTATGGCATCTTCCTCTTGCACTCTCGCTCGATCTCTCGGATCTTGTTTTCAACCACTATAGCCTTGTCAACCAGCTTCTGAAAGCTTGCGTAGTCATTGTTGAGGAGCTGAACCTGGATCTCATTGTTCAACCCTCTCATGAACAGATATTGCTTCCTCTGGTCTGAGTTGACATCTTCGGGGGCATACCGGGACAGTTGTATGAACTTGTTGAGATACTCATTCACACTTCTTTGTCCTTGGCGGAGACCTTCGAACTCCTGTCTCTTGAGCATCATTACACCAGCAGGGATGTAATGAGAGCGGAAACTTTCCTTGAACTCAGTCCAAGTGATCGTCTCCGGGTCGACATGAGCGTTGCTTAGGGCATCCCACCAGTCAGCGGCGGCTCCCGTAAGTTGGTGCGACGCAAAGAGGACCTTCTCTCGGTCATTGCACTGCACTATGGCAAGCTTCTTCTCCATGGATTTCAACCGTCGGCCTCTATGGGGTCGTTGGCTTGAGCAAAGGTGGGTGGTCGAGTCCTCATGAACTCTCCCAACCTGTTACGAGCCGGTGGTGGTGGTGGCGGTGGTGCCGGAACAGGGTTGTTGTTGTTGGTCTGCAATTGGCCCAATGTTTGTATCATGGTTTGCATAAGTTGATTCTGCATGGCCATCAACCGTTCCAGGTGGTTCTCGCCAGCTCCGGGGTTAACAGGAACTTCCTCGTGACCATCCTCTTGGTTGTCACGGACGTTCCTTCGGCCGACGTTTCCTCTCACCATCTGTGGGAGAGAACGAAATAGAATAGAATGTTAGAAGGTTAGGTAGATTCCCTCAACTATATGCATCAAGGTGAGTTGGACAGTATATATATACTAGCCCATATGAGGATGTGAACAAGTGCCGAAACATCTCACACCTCTTCCTACTTACGTGTGGATATGGACGACGTTTTGAGACGTCCCACAACTCACACTAAGCATATAATCACAAACAATCATTGCAAGAGCTCACACAACTCCTATTCAAGGATCGCTTCCTATGTCAAGGTAGTTTCAAGTCCAATCTAAGCATCCTAGGGTGCTTCCTTTGGTCAGCGTAGCTTAGCTACCAATCTGTGTATGATACCAATCTGTGATTGTACCTAGGTGTGTAATCTACCTCTTATCTGTGGCTTTTGATACCAATCTGTATTTCCTATTTAGGCGTGTAACCTACTGTCAACCGTGGCTTTGATACCAATCTGTGACGCCCTCAATTCTGTGGAAAACCACGGAACCGAGAACTAATGCATATGTGTGCCTAGGATGTTCATCACACATACACATATATTCCACAAACTGCATTCAGAATATATATATATATATATATATATATATAACCACGAATAACAGAGTTTATTAAAATGTCTCATGAGTCTTGGACTCATGCTCACAGCGGAAGTCTTATTTCTATGCAGCGGAAAGTCTTCTAACTAATGCGGAAGCAATTTAACTAATGCGGAAGCAAATCTAAGCAGCAAATGGCTCCATCTCTATTCCATTCCCACAGGCAAGGTTGAGAACAGATCACACGCCTTAATGCTCCACTTGGTTTTCATTGTAGTCTTCTCCTGCTGCTGATGATGAAATAATAATGCAAGTTTGAGTACAATGATGTACTCAGCAAGTGCGGGAAAATATGATATGAAGCTCATAGCAAGGTAGGTATAAAAGGCTCATTTGCAGAAAAGCAAAGTTATTTATCAAAAGCACGATAAAACAACGACTTATCTTTAAGTGAATGTAATCCCGGCATGTATCAATCATACCTCCGTCATGTTCATAACCAGTCATCAATCAACCTCATTCTCGCTCACGAATACCTCCTCGTATTCGCTACCATCTCACGAATACCATCCTGTATCCACTACCATTTCACCTCATAAAACAACTTCGTTTCCCACCGAGACCAACCTTGTTGCCACGACTCAACAGTCATGCAACCCATCTTATCACCCGGACTCAACAGTCCCAAAAACCAAACCATAACCAAACCATCCAAAAACATAACTAATAACCATCCCAACTAATCATGGCAGTTGGCCAGGCGCTCGTGACCGTAAGCTCGGCTATCATGATAGTTTTAAGAACTCTGCAGAGTTTGCACCTCTTTACCCACAAGTTTGTGATTTCGTCACCCGTCGGCGACTGCAGAACCTTCATTATATCAGTACACAACCATCGGTGTATGACCAAGAGATCACAAAATAGTCTTTACAAAGGGGTTACTAGATGTATGGACTTACTAAGGTTTCACCGGCAGGCTAGAATCTCCAATTCTCCCACCCACGGGCCCCCTCTTGTGCCATGCAGTTCCCAGGGCAGTCCTCACTCGACTCCCATTCCCCGTGCCTTCCATAGTCCATAACACTCTAGCAACTTACCTAATTACTCAGCTAAGCCGCACACATACTTGGCCTTGTGGTGGCACTGTGATCCTGGCATGTGCATGCATGAACCGGTCCTTAGATCTATGACAAGTAAACCACCATCTCATGCTACCTCATTCGCAAACCCAGTCTTGCCTAGATCTCCCTCCGATCCATGTTCATTAACAACATCAGTTTCTCATTATCGTTACGAGTGCAGTTAGCTAGACACATCTATCTCGCTTCCCAATCCCATGGACTCAACGAAGCATAAAAGTAAAACCATACCCGACTCATAAACTTTCTAGGCGACAAGGGTGGTTTAACCAAAGCTAGTAAACTCCTATAAAAGGGTTTCCCATCATGTTTGACTCAGCACACACACCTTTTCACAAAACAAAACAGTTTTACTCAAAAACTGAGCTTTTCCTGCTATACAGGATCGCGCACATACAAGATTCACAACAATCAATATCATACACAAACTTTAACTAGATGCGATGATGCATATGCATGCTATCCCATGATCAGTTTTATTAGATTGGTTTGTACGTGTTCTTGCATGGCTTTATGATGAACAAGGGTGTTCGGATCAAATGTGGACGTGGCGATGACCTTGTCTTTAGATCAACCCGATCAACAAGTGATCTGTCCACGAGAAAGCTTCTGTTCGAAAGGAATCGAAGAACAGATACAAAGAAAACACAACGATGTTGCAAGGTGGTATTGGAGACCTACCTTACGTTCTTCTCGGTCTCGGATCCTTCTCCGATCGTTGGACTCTCTTCCGGCGATTTTCCTCGCTGATCTCCGGCGATGGCTTACTCGACGAGTTGGGGCTAGGGCTTTAAGTCGTCGGCTCAGGAGTTGGAAGAGAAGTTCGTGGTTTCGGCCAGAGGTTCTGGGTTCTATTTGTAATCGGGAAGAGAAGAGTCCTAATCTGATTGGATTCTGAATAAGAGTCCTATTCAGATCGTCGTTGAATCTTAACATCTTATCTTTAGTTGATTTGGTACGGTAACATTGTGGAATTCAGGTCGGTTTCTTCTCCTTACCGATATTTCTATGCGTACAGAATCCAAAACCGCTCTAGAACTCGTTACCTCCGTGGTGATGAGCTCCGGAAGCTCCACGTGTCCATCGGGGCCTGGTCTCTCCTTTTCCGCAGAGACGAGCTCCGGTGGTGCCGCGTGTCAAGCGGGTGAGACCTCCCTTCTTCTTTGGAGGTGAGCTCCGTGTGCGCCACGTATCCTAGTGGTCGGGACCTCCTCTCTTATTCGGAGGTGGCTCCGCACACGCCACGTGTCAGTGCCGGACCTTTCCTCTCTCTCCGGAGGTAGCTCCGGGTGTGCCACGTATCCATTCCGGACCTCCCTCTCTTCGAAGGTGAGCTCCGTGAATGCCATGCATCAAGTAGCGCCAGACTTTCCTTTCTTCTCAGAGATGAGCTCCGAGGTTAACACGTGTCCAACAGCGACGGACCTCCCGGAGATAAGCTCCGGTGGCGACCTGTGTCCGATAGAATCGAACCTCTCAGAGGTGAGCTCCGAGATCGACACGTATCCCGCGCGACTGGTCCTCTGATTCCCGCGTTGACTAGCTCCGAAGGTGCCATGTGTCCTGCGGAAATGCCTTTGCTTCTTCCGCAAAGGCTAGCTTTGGGCAACACGTGTCCCACAGGGTCGTACCTCTCCCCCTTTGCGGAGATGAGCCCCGAGCCCGCCACATAGCCAGTTTAGCGGCGGATCTCTCCCCACTTCGCAGGGATGAGCTCCGAACACGCCATGTGGCTAGCGGGCCGCGGTAAGTTGTCTTCGGCGCTCTCGGTGAACTGGATTTGGCTCTTATTGTCTATCTTTTTGACATTTTTTTCTGCTCCTACTTCTCTTAAAATACTCTCTTCATAAAACATGAATATATGCTGAAACCAGAAATGAGGGTGTCACACTCAATTCCTGTTATTTGAGTCAAGGACGCAGTGCATCGAACATCATACCTTGAACACTTCTGCTGGTAATATAGCCAAAGGTGGATACCCTGTTTGTCATGCCCGTTGTTTGCCTATTGGGAGGGGCATTGACATACCTCTGTAAGTGCAAACATCATATGGTTATTTTTCAGTAAAATCGATCATGTTGCTTACCTTGGTTTCTACTAATTTTGCAGACCAGACGTGATAAATTGTTCTGCCAGGACTGGGCTGGATATGCTCGCGAATCACTATGCTTATGCTACTGGGTTTGACATTGTCTTTTTCTTACCAGATAGTGAAGACGACTTTGTTTCCTATACCGAGTTCTTGCGATACCTGTGCTCAAAAAGCCGGGCAGGGGTTGTAAAAGTTGATGCAGGGACTACTTTATTTTTGGTCCCGCCGTCTGATTTTCTGAGAAATGTTTTGCAAGTAGATGGTCCTTAGCGCCTTCATGGTGTGCTATTGCACATTCCACAAATATCTGCTGCACCGAGGCCAGAATTAACTGGACCAGAACTACAGCGTCAATATGATGAAAGAGAAACTGTGTCAAGTTTGCAAAGAAAGTACAATACTGTCTCACCTGCAGAAAACATCTTTCCTGACTCGCATTATCGGGGATCTTCACAGGAGGATTCGATGCATCATTTGAGGCAAACACCTAAGGTGGATGAAGGTCGAGCAGTTCAGCCAGCCATGGCTGGTTTTCCTACAAATCAAACTGCAGGGTCAGAAGTTCAATCCTCTCTCAAGCCTAATATTATAGCTACCTTAGGTGAACTTATGCCGAGCGTGCAATGCAACGATCACCATCAGCCCTAGCAACTGGTCAGGTATTGATGAACTTTGCAGACAGACATGCTTCATCACAGATGAATGACACTACAAGAATCGAGCAAAAGGTCGTCGGCCTTATAACCGTCGGTTACATACTGTAGCCGACGGTTTTAGCCTATGTCCGTCGGTGCACCGACGGTTATACCCGATGACTTAAATTCGACGTATTTAACTCATAAGACCGTCGGTACCGACGGCTTTACTGCTTATGACCGTCGGTACACGGGGATTGACGGTTTTAACTCGTCGGTGGACGACCGACGCCCTTACCTGGGGTTATACCCGTCGGCCGCCGGGACCGAAAGCTTTAAATGTAAAGCCGTTGGTGTGGACCCTGGGCTGACGGCTTTAATGCCTTTATGACCGTCGGTTCAGCAATACAGCCGACGGCTTTAAGTGCATTATGACCGTCGGCCGGTTCAGAAACCGACGGTTATAACGTCTTTTTTTGCCGTATTTCATTCCTCCCCGGCTGGGGAGCCTCCAGCTGCACATCAGCACCACCAAATTTCATACAGCACCAGATTTCACAGAAGAATAGCAACCAAAATAGCAGAAACACCAGAATTTCATCATATAAACAACAGGATCACAAGTTCATCACAGAAACAACAGAAGCACCACATTAGTTCAACTATTGTCCGAAGCTCCACCACTCTCACCTCTGCCACTCCCACCTCCGCAACTCCCACGTCCGCCGCTCGCACCTGCACGTCCACTGTTCAAATCGAGAAAACCATCACACGCATCGAGCGTTCCTTGACGGGAACCCTGCAATAAACAAATACAAGGAAAATCACAGAAGTAACTAGATTATGTCTAAGGATTCATGAGAGCTAGTGATTCGAATCATACCGCTGCGAGTGAAGGTGGTGATGGTTGGAGTTGCATCAGACCTAAGGACAGCGGCGGGAAAACACTCAGATATTGTGGCCATCCTGGCTGAATTAACAAGTACATGAAAAAAGCTTGACTGCTCCGAACCAGTACTGGGCTGAGACGTGGACGACGAAGACCCACTGCCCTTCTTGCCCTTCTTCATCTTTCCTGCGAAATGCTTAAACATCTACAAAATTTTTTAATGAATGATTAGTATACAATAATAGTAAATAGTAAAAGATATTGAACATAAAAATCAAAATCTCAAAGAATACGTACAATAAGAATAAAAAATCATCAGCATCAGAATCTGCTTCTGCCACATGTGCATTAAGATTTTCATGTATCTCTTCTCCTTCACTCTCTTCCTCAAACTCTTCTCCTTTACTCTCTTCCTCAAATCTCTCTTGTTCTTCAATAATCCTTTTTTGCTTTTCAATAATCCTTTGTGACTGCCGAAGACGTTTCCTCGAAGGACCAGCTGGTTCTTCAGACATCAACTCTAGTGTATCACTAGCTATTTCTACGAGTTCTATCCCAGAAGATATCCTAAAATCTTCTGCTGCCTCGACTTCATCTTGGTAGACACCACCATCATCATCTTCTTGATTCTCTATGTACCAATCGTAACGACTAGGGTGCACTTCACGGTTAACTTTATATACAGCCCACCAACTTTTCAAACTTGGGTGAGCATAGCTTCAATAATACACTTGTTCCACTTGATTCGCAAGTACAACATTTTTGTTATAGGCTGTGTATCGCAAGTTGTGGTTGATTTCCACCATTCCAAAATCATCCACTCTCGTCCCCGATGTTGGATCAAGCCATTGATAATCGAAAATCACAAGTTGAAGTACTTTCGAACCACCAAATGTGTACTCAATTATTTTTCGAAGAACACCAAATATTCTTTTACTTCTCCACTACCCTGTGTGGAAGTTATCGACACTCCACATTTTGTAGTGGCAGCAAGTGGACGACTTGCTTCTAAACTTGCCGTCCTAAAACGATATCCGTTCATATCATATTGATTAAATTCTCTTGCTTTCAATTGACCATGCGCCATCTGTCGCAAGTCATCAGACATGTTGGCATCCTTCATAGACGACATAAATAAGACAAAGTTAGCATCCTATGATTACAATGTGAACTATGATTGAAAGGAAAAGGTAGGATAGAAAAAATACGTGGTTACGGAACCAGTCCACGAAGTTTGCCCCACCATTTATGCCATGCCGACGTAGCTTATCCAATTGACTTTGCGTAGGTCTTCGACAAGATGTCCAATACAGGTTGTCAAACATTTCAAAATATGGTAACACTTCTTCCATTTTGAAAAATATGTAAAGCATGGTATAGTTTCTTTCTGAATCCGAAATGTAATGAGAGGTGGCAGCCCCAACACCTTTACCCTTCCAATGAAAAATCTTGAGTTCAGTCGTAGGTTCCTCTTCTACATTATGATATCATTTCATAGATGCATTCACGTTGTTGGCACGTGAATAGTATTTTCTACAGAAGTTTGTAATCTCTATAGCTGCAAATAACTCTGCAATAAACCCCTCAACTCTTGCCTTGTTGCGCACTGTAGCTAAGTTTCTTCAATTCTCTCTCTTGACTATACATCCATCTGAACTGTGCTGGACCTGCCACTAACGCTTCATAAGGTAAATGCACCAGAAAATGTTGCATAACATTCATAAATCCAGGCGGGAAAACTTTTTCCATCTTACATACAAGCACAACAATTTCTTTCTCCAACTGCCGCATCATCTGCTTCGACACTTTTTAGCACATATCTGCCTATAAAAGTAGCTAAGTTCAGCAAATATCTTCCACAAATCAGGTTTTAAGTACCCACGAAACATTACAGGTACACGTCTCTCCATCATAATATGGTAATCATGACTCTTCAGTCTATTGAGTTTACCAGTGCTCATATTAACCCATCGTTTGATATTAGCTGCATAGCGGTCTGGAAACTTAAGTGTTTTCAACCAACTAAGTATTTGGTTTCTTTCTTCTGGCTTGACACAGTATGGAGCTCGTGGTCTAATTTCATACCCACTTGCATTTTTTATAACTTCAAGCCTTGGACGATCACAAATATCAGCTAAGCCTTTCCTCGCACTCAAATTATCTTTGGTTTGGCCGGTAAAATCAAAGCACATGCTTATGATGCTTTCAGCGATATTACACTCCTGGTGCATCAAATCTATGTTGTGCGGTAAAAGCAACGCTTTTGCGTATGGTAACTCCCAAAGAAAAGATATATGAGTCCAGCTATGTTTTTACCATAACCTTCAAAAACACCTTCTGCAGACTCTTTTAACTTTGCATGCCATGCCATTTTCTGTTCGCTTGTCAATCGACGAGGTGGTACTTTTGTAACTCTTATACCTTTCCAGAGTGATTGTGTAAAGCTCCCGAAAGGATGGTTTGAAGGAAGGAATCGTCGATGACAATCAAAGAAACTGATTTTTTTCCATACTTCAACCTGATGGTATCGGTGTCAGCCATACATATGGGGCAACACAATTGTCCGTGGACACACCAACCAGCCCAAATACCATATGCCAACAAATCATGTATTGACCATAGATATGCGACACTTAGGGTAAATTCACATTTTAAATGACTGTCATGTGCCTTGACACCTTGCCATAACTCTTTCAGCTCCTCAATCAACGGTTGCATAAACATATTGATTTTCTTCCCAGGATGTTTAGAACCTGGAATGATGGCCGCGAGGAATATGTATCCTTCTTTCATGCATATGTTGGGAGGCAGATTTTATGGCATGATAAATACATGCCAACAAGAGTATGTGCTGCTACTGGTGCTGAAAGGAGTGAAACTATCTATTGACATCCCGAGACGAACATTTCTAGGATCTCTTGCAAACCCCGGATCGAAATGATCTAGAGCCTGCCAAGCCGTGCCATCTGAAGGATGTGTCATAATATCTTTGTCATCACTCTCACGTATCCCTTCAGAATGCCACCTCATCTGCTTCGTTGTTTCTTTGGACAGAAACAACCGCTTAAGCCTTGAAGTGATAGGCATGTACAGAAGTTGTTTCATAGGTACTTCTGTAGTTATTTCCTCTCCATCATTGTTTATAACCTTCACATATCTAGATGCATTGCAATGTAGACAAAAAGTATCATTCTTGTGTTCCTTCTAAAACAGCATACAACTATTCTCGCACGCATCAATCTTCTCATAATTCATGCCCAGATCATCCAAAAGCTTCTTAGAATGATATATGTCTATCGGCATGTTATGATGATTTGACGAAAGGAGATCACCGATCAGCTTCATGATACCATTGTAGCAATTGTTTGAAAAATTGAACTTCGACTTCAACGCCATAAGTCGTGTGACCGCCTGCAAAACGGTCACATTGGTGCTCTCATGCACTTTTTCCTCTGAGGCAGCAAGAAGCTTGTAAAACTTTTGCACCTCCTCATGCTGTGACTTTTCTTCATACTCTCTGCCAATGTTCGTCATCATCTCATTCATCGGATCATCATCATTTTCGTCCGACTCACTAGCATGATCCACCTCCCCATGTTCGCGCCACACTAGATAGTCAGACATAAATCCGTACTTGCAAAGGTGTAACTCTATTTCAGACTTAGAAAAATGCCGATGATTCCAGCACTTGGTACATGGACACTTCACAACATGAGCACCACTAGCAAAAGCTTGATTCACAAAAACAGTTGAGATATCAGCCCATTCCCTAGTGTGCGCTCCAGTTGAACTCCATCCATCATACATTGCCTTACGGTCGTCACCCATTTTAAGCTTATACCTTCAAAGAAGACAAATCATTATTAGTTCGGTTCGGACGGGCCCACATTTATGACCGTCGGTTTCCCTGGACCGACCGACGCTCTTGGGGCGTGTTTGCCATAGCTCCGGAGTCCAAATTCACCTCGGAGCTGAAAAAATCCACCCAAACACCTCAACTCCATAACTCCGTGGAGCAGCCCAACTCCACAGAGTTGAAGGAACTGCAGTTTATTTTTTCAGAGTACCTCATTTGTTGCTCCAAAACTAGTGCATATGGACAAAGTCGTGGAGTTGGGGGATAATTATCCGCAATTGCCACTGGTTAAAAAAATGTTTTGTTTTTTCTTTTCCTCCACCCGGTTGGACTCTTCCCTGCGAACCTAGGGCGCCGCCGGCCGCGCCCGCCTCCTCACGCCCGCTCCGGACGCCAGCTCGCCCGCCGGTCACCCTCGTCCAGACCCCACCGGACGTCGCCGGCCGCGCCCGCCTCCTCATGCCCGCTCCGGCCGCCAGCTGGCCCGCCGGTCGCCCTCGTCCAGATCCCGCCGGGCGCCCGCCTCCTGCACCGCGCGCTCGTCTCGTCACGCCCACGCTGGCCGACAGCTCGCCCGTCGGTCGCCCTCGTCCAAACCCCGCCGCCTACAGCACTCCTCCCTGCTCGCCAGGCCCCCTGCATCCCTCGGCAGGCCCGCTGCAGCTCGCCAGGGTCAATTGATTGGAATAATCTCATTATTGTAGAGTGAAAAATCTCATTATTACTGAAATAATATATAATTTAAAATATTTCACGAATTCATATACTTTACTATTCATTAAATGCATACAATCAGCGTAGCAGGGGTAATAATGGTATCACACCCTCCAAACTCTCTTTTCTGGAGCTGAGAACAGTATTTCAGCCAAACACCACTCTGAACACCTCTAACTCCACAGCAGAGTTGCTCTACTATGGAGTAGAGCCATGCCAAACACGCCCTTAATATATCCGTCGGTTTTAACAGCGATGCCAACGACTATATATAGTTATGACCGTCGGTTGTCTGAAACCAACGGTTATAACCATTTGTTGACAATTGCACACGTTAAATTGGTCGTACTCATTGTCGTTGTACACCTCCGTCGCCTAGAATCAGCATTTACGGCACGAACGCATTTACGTGTGCCGTGCCGGGTCGGGACATACCGTGCATTCATACAAGATAACCATTGCTAATCAAGCTCGCATATACAAGATAACCATTGCTAATCCATACAAATTTATTTATCATATTAACAAGTTAAGCATTGCCAAAATCATTAATAAGTAATCAAGTTCACATGATCGTATTAGTGCGACGCATTAATAATACCATGTCCATTTTCCACATTGCTAAGATCTTCATTTATACAAGTTAAAAGTTTACTAAAATGGGAACTTAGTCATCAACAAATAATCATTTGTACATTTAGATACTATCATCTCTAGCTAAATAAGAACATTCACTACATCGAGAACACAATCGTCAACAAATATTCATACACAATGCAAGGATTCATCCACAATGTAAGGAATCAGCAAGATTTTACCTTCGAACACCGAAAGGCGGCGCCGCTCGGGGATGAGAGGAGGCTGTGCGCGTGGGCTAGGGGAGAGGCGGCGCGTGGGGCTCTGGGAGAGGCGGTGTGCGGAGCACCGAGGCGGCGACGCGTGGGGCTCCGTCCGGGAGAGGCAGCGCGCAGGGCACCGGCCGGGAGAGGCGGCGCGCGGAGCTCTGAGGCGGCGGCGCGCGGGGCTCCGGACAGGAGAGGCAGCGCGCGGGGCACGGAGGCGGCTGCGAGGGCGAGAGATGGTGGCTGCGCGGGCAAGAGAAGAGGATTAGGGCGAAAGAGAAAGGACGCACACGCACGCGGGCGCGATGTGACGGGCCTATGTTTATGACCGTCGGTTTCATTTGGCCAACCAACGCTCCTATTATATCCGTCGGTTTCCACTGCGGGACCGACGGCTATAGTTATGGCCGTCGGTTGTGTCACTGGGACCGACGGTTATACATTAAGTGTGTCGGGGCCCGTGAACCGACGGCTATAATTCATTTATATGTGTCGGCACCGACGACTTTAATTTTCCAGATGGCCTATTGACTGTTTCCTGTAGTGTGATGTATCTTCTCTTTCTGAAGTGTGGAAACCTGAAAATCAAGCTATAACTTCAAATTTATCCTTTGGGCAGATTGCTAATCTCCAGCAACCAGGACAGCAGTTCTCTGGAGAAACCTCAGTTGCTCATTTGACAAATCATGAGAACATGGTGGGTCCTCAGGAGCACTCAACACAACATACTGCTTACAACCCTGAAATTAAATACTTTGAACCTCTAGCATTACCACCTTCAGTTCCAACACTACCATACAGTCCTGCCATGGGGTCATCTCAGAGTGAACACAGTTTTCCTACACAAATGAACAAGCAGCATTATCAGCCGGAGCAATATTATGTCCCCCAAAGCAACTATGGGCATTCTTACCTTCAGGTCAGCAGTGCTAACACTACTACAAAAACCATTATCACAGACGCCTTATTTTTCAGACCCAGGCGGTCCGTAAAAAAATGCGCCTGTGATGTCGAATGAATTAATAGCCGCCTGTGATGAATGAACATCACATACTGATCACAACGGCAAACCGACTGTGTAAACATATCAATTTTCACAGGCGGACCGTGGAGTAGGAGACGCCTGCAATATTGACCATTAATACAGGCGGCTGAAGCGACCGGGCGTGCTCAACCTTTGCGGTTACCGAGGGGAACACGCCTTTGAATTTAATTCGAAGCCACCAAACATTGTGGCCCGATATACATCAACCATATTTAACATCAAACAAAAATACAACAAACAATTCGATAATCGATAATAAACATTCTTTAAAAATTTATTTTTTACAAACAACAAAAGAAAATAACAGACGATCGCCTAGTCCTCCAGTGGCGGAAGAATCCCACACTTGTCGGCGATTGCCTTCACCAACTTCCTTCTGCCTTCCACCCCAAGCACCTCACCGACAGTCTCCAGCATCGCGTCAAGACGACCGGCCACTGCGCTTAACCTGAAGAGGTAATGGGCTATGGTGTCCATTCCAGTACATACTGGAAGCTGACCAAGACCCAGAAGCTCCATGGCATTAGATGTACTGTTAAATACATCCTTCGCCATCTGCCGGCGCAACAGTGATAGGTCGTCCGCCTGTGCCCTGAGGGCAACCAAACTCTGCTCTAGGAAAGCAACTTTCCTAAGCAGATGTACTCTCTCTTCCGCCTAGGAAGGCGGCGGAGGTGTGGTTGGAGCCAGGGACGGAGGTGCGGTTGGAGCCGGGGATGTGTGGCGGACCGGAATCCGCTCATCCAGGATCGCAGAGGGTGGTGCCGCACGATGTGACACCCGACAACACACATCATAAGGATACATTGTATTACATTGAAAACCAATTGAAATTGTACAAACTAGTACAATACTCAGTTACAAACTAATATTTATATTACACAGCGGAAGCTAAATTTCTACAACTCACGCCCGTCTACCTAGCAAAAGTCGGTTGCCCAGCCCTAGGGTAACCCACACTAGCTGCACTCTTCAGCTCAGCGTGGCGTGTATGGCTCCCACTCAGCCGTGGTCCCCGACGGAGGGTAACCCTCGCCCGTAGACTCGTAACCCGAGTCCGTGGGTGGCTCCTCACCTGAAAAACACTTAAGCAGCAACCATGAGCACGACGGCTCAACAAGACTTAACCGACTCACCTAGGCACGAAACTCTACATGTAGGGTACAATGAACATGGGACGGTAAAATTTCAGCAAACGGACACGCCTACAAGTTCATCCTTTGTTCATCTTTTAGCCACAAGTTAACAGTTCACGGAGATGAAATTTAGTGAGCAATATTTGGTGGCACACAGGTAACAATACAATTATATTATACCAGCAATATTGAATCATCACATTTCATACATTAGCCTACTTCACGACTCAGTGACCAAGTGCTACTCTTCACCGCGAGGGACGGCGAATCGACTCGATATACACCTGCAGGGACACCCAAAGAGCACGTCACGTACAGCCACCCGTGGAGCTGCACAGCACGCTCACTCGATGTCATGCGGGACAACCTTTCACCCAACAGCCCAAACATCGAACCGGTCACACCAAAACGAGCAGGAGGTTCCCTACACGGAGCATCTCTCTATGCCCGTTAGCAGATTTCCACCTTGCTGCCCTCAGCCTACACATATAAATTGGTGCGTTATGCCTCGACGCCTGGAGGTTCAGGATACATCGGTTTATCGGGGCCCATATATCCGATATGCCTTCGGTACGTTCAAACTTGATAAGCGTGAGCCGCACACGGATCGGTCCTCAATCGACATGGACAGGGCTGCGCACAAAAGACTTCCTCTTGCTGCGCCCTAGCCCCTGCCTAGTCTCATTTTCATTACTAAAGTGATCTCACCTCACTCGAACCAATCCCGTGTGTCCCAAGCCTAACTCGCGAGTAGATTCCAACTACTCGACTTGTACCGAAGTCCTATGAATCATTAAGCATAGCCTGTCTACTCGAGGACTTAGACACTATCCTCACTCTTTTAGGAAGCATCTGGTTATGCATTTGGGTTTCATCCATCCTACATCTAATGCACATCCATACCTCACACCGAACATGTAAACAAAGCAAAACTTTATGAAATGGGTTAATGGAAACCAGGGCCTGCCTTGTTGCTGCTGGTCAGTAGTTAGGGCTTCGTCCGGAAGAAGGAAGTCGAGCACTTCCGGAGTCTCCTCGCCTTCAGCGACTATACATAAACCACATGCTATATGTCAATTTAAATGCAATGTTTGAACTTGAATAAGTATTACCATAACTCTAGCTAGCCCTCCCCTTTGGTTCTGAAATTTTCATGGTGGCTTGGTAGGGTCCTAACCAGAGCCTTGACCAAGTTTCATTTGAAACAAAGTTCATTTGAGCTTTGTACAAATAAAAGCCTATTTGGTCAATATTAGAGCCTCTAAGGAATTCAGGGGTTTTCATGGCTCCAACAATTACTTTCTGGAAACTAGAATTTAAGATGGTTCTAATGGAATTTGTTTCATGTCATTTGAAGAATTATAGAGGAAGTTATGCCCTAATCAAGATTTGAGAAAATCTGAAAAATGTTTCTGTACATTTTTCTATTTTCTCAAAGCAGTTCATTTAATCAAACCATTAGGGGGAATAAATGAACTTGGATGAACCTGAAAATTTTACTGTGACTCAAGGATTTTCCAATGAACCTCTCAGCCAAATTTCAGATTTTTTTCATAAAGTAATTCTCCAGATAAAATTCCTAACAGTTTAAACTTTAGGGATTTAATTCTGGAAAACTATTAAGTTTCATGAGCTGAAATTTGCATTGCTGGAAAGTACTCCAAATTCTGAGTTCAGCAAAATGTGGTTCATTGGATTTGGAGCTCCCTAGCAAAAGTTCTATGCATTTGAAGTTTGAACTAATCTGGAAATGTTTAAACTCTGCAGGTGGGGCCCACTCTTTAAACCGGCCCACTGAGAACGTGGCCACACCGCAGCCCATGGGGTTTTACCCATGCTGCCGCACTGAATCCCGGCCACAAGTGGATCCCCGCACGAGAACAGAGGCTGACCGGTGGACCCGGCCCCCCCTTCGTCTACCTCCGACGTCCCGCGGCTTCCGCGGCGGTGCTTCGCCGGAGCTCTCGCCGCCGGGCGTTCTGCCGCCCGACCTTTGATGAAACTCGCCATCTGTGCCTAACTTGGCTCGGATAACACGCTGGTGCCCGCACCGAAGCTCGGCGATGGCCGGAACCACTCCCGTGACGGTGACAGCGGCTCTCTCTGCTCCGGCGATGTCTCCCGAGCTACTCAGGGCCTTATTTTCCGAACAGTTTGCTCCTACAGCCCTGCTGTGGCATGCTGAGCACGAAAATGAGCTCGGTTGGCCATGGAAACGGCCGGAGCTATGTGCTCACCGTCGACCTAGGGCTAAAATGGCGGATGCTCGAAAAACTTGAATAGCAGCGCCAAGACTCGATGGTTTTCGATGGTCTTTGATCCTAGGTGGCCGTGGGGATGTGTAGAACATGTGCTTAGCTGGGTTTACACAGTGGAGGGCCGATCACTACGAATTTCAGATTCTTTGCTAACTCGGTTCTTTGAGCACCGAGGACTAAGCGTGCAAATACTCTCCCTACAGAGCATGAAAGGGGGTAGGGTCTTCACCGTGAGTTCGAGCAGCGTCCGGCGCGCCTCTTTGCTGTTGATCTTCGGTTGCGAGAATGCCTATCAGCGGCGCACCGAGGAGCCGAGGAGAGCGGCCGAGAGGTGAGCGTTTTCGGTCTAGAGCGCGTGAAAGCCAGCCGGTAGGCGTGTCAGCTGCGAGGGATGACTTCGTGGGCAGGTGATAGCGCGGCGCAGGCCCCCAGCACGACACCAGCTCGTCGCGGTGGCCGCGTTGTGGCGGGGTTTTACCCGTGCGCTGGTGACCGCAGCTGTTCGACCGAGTGACTGAGTCGGTTTGATCTCTGTGTGGCTGACCAGTGGGTTCCTCCTCCCCTAATTCTTTTTCTGATTTTCCTTTCTGTTTCCACTGGAAATATCCCAGCTACTCACAATTGAATGTGAGACTTAAGCACCAAGTCACAGTTTGAATTTGTTTCTCAAATTTGAAATTTGTTTGGCTAAATTTGCTTCACATTTGAACTGAAATTCAAATTCAGTTTTGAATTATTGCAAATTTGGCTCCCGAAAAGATGAAGTCCAATGGGGATGAAAATTGGTGGACTAACTCAGAAAAATATGCTGAGTTTGAATATGAAGCCAACTTTTGAATCCAAGTGATGAAAGTTGCTGCAATTTGAATTTACATTCAAATTGGCCTCTTTTTCAAATGCCTCCAAAAGTGCCTCAAAAAGTGTTGGATTTGCATGAAATTTGGCCTGAACCTTCCGAAGACTATTTAAGTTCTAGAGTTGAGCTCAACCTCTCATGTTCATGTGTAGAAATCCTACTTTATGAAAGTTAGGGCTTTCCCCTCTAATCACCCTTTTGATGGAGGTTACTTGCTCTTCACAAGATATCCACAACAACAGCTGTGGTGTTGTGAGGTGATGAATTTTTTTTGCAAGTCCCTTTTCTTGGTCTTTTACATCCCTCCCCCCTTAAAAGAATATCGTCCCGAGATTACAAAAGAAGAGACAGCGATGGAAGAGAGGATTACCCATGATGAGACGCCATGAACTCCGGGTAATTTGAGCGAAGGAATTCCTCGCTCTCCCACGTCGCTTCTTCGGCGGTGTGGTTACTCCAGAGTATCTTGTAGAGCCACAATGTTCGGCTACGCATGGTCCGCACTTTCTCATCAATAATTGCCACCGGATATTCATCATACATCAAATCCGGTTGCAGTTCGCCGATGTCTTCAGTGGGAACAGCAGCCGTATGCTTCAGACATTTTCGCAGTTGTGAAACATGGAAAACGTCATGAACACGGTGAGAGATGCTGGTAGTTCCAGTCTGTACGCCACTGGTCCACACTTCTCGGTGATGACATAGGGTCAAATGAATCAGGGAGCGAGTTTCCCCTTCACGCCGAACCGGTGCACGCCTTTCATCGGGGACACCCGGAGGTACACGTTTTCCCCGCCGTTAAAGTGCAGCGGCCTATGCCTCTTATCAGCGTAGCTTTTCTGTCGGGATTGAGCAACCTTCAAGTTAGCTTGAATCATCCGAACGCGCTCTTCGGCGTTGTTCACCACATCAACCCCGAATGTGACCCTTTCACCGGACTCGCAACAGTTTAATGGGGTGCGGCACTTGCGACCGTAGAGAGCTTCATAGGGTGCCATCTTGATACTCGCTTGATATCCATTATTGTACGAGAATTCTGCCAACGGTAGGTGATCATCCCAGTTCCTACCATGGTGGATGGCACATGCTCTTAACATGTCTTCCAGTACTTGATTCACCCTCTCTGTTTGTCCATCTGTCTGAGGGTGATAGGCGGAGCTCCTAATCATCTTAGTACCCAATGCAGCGTGCAACTGCTCCTAAAAGCGAGATACAAATAATGCACCTCGGTCTGAGACTATGGTCTTGGATACTCCATTCAAGCATAGGATTCTTGCGATATATAACTCCGCATATCCGTTGGCATGGAAATGTGTATGCACGGGAATAAAGTGAGCCGACTTGGTTAACTGATCAACGATTACCCAAATGGAATCATGCTTGCTGGAAGTTAGGGGTAATCCCGCAATGAAATCCATGCTCACATCCTCCCATTTCCATGTTGGAATTTTCAGGGGTTGCAGCAGTCCTGATTTTCTCATGTGATCAGCTTTCACTCGTCTACACGTATCACACTCGGATACGTACTTCGCCACTTCCTGCTTCATCCGTGTCCACCAAAATTTCTTTTTCAAATCTTGGTACATTTTGTTGCTGCCCGGATGAATGGAGTATTTAGACAAGTGAGCTTCATCAAGAATCTTTTTCCTCATCTCCATATCCCGGGGTACGACTATGCGATCATTGAACCATAGCGTCCCCTCATCATCTTTCCGGAAACATTTGATCTCCCCGTTGTCTATCCGTCCCCGGAGATGTGCCATACCCTTATCAATCTTCTGAGCTGCAATGATGTCCTCCCTAATAGTAGGTATGAGGGCAATGTTGTAGAGCGATCCATAAGGAACCAAGTATAAACTCGGCTCTTCCTCCTCCACTGGTGTAATGGTGAGGTTATAGACATGTGACTTCCGACTCAGCGCGTCGGCAACCACATTCGCCTTGCCGGGGTGGTAATGAATCTCAATATCATAGTCTTTGATTAGTTCTAACCACCTCCTTTGCCTCCTATTCAGCTCCTTCTGGATGAAAATATACTTCAAGCTCTTGTGGTCGGTGTAGAGATGCAACAAATTCCCCAGGAGATAGTGCCTCCACATCTTCAACGCCAGTACCACAGCAGCAAGCTCAAGATCATGAGTTGGGTAGTGCTGCTCGTGGTTTCGAAGTTGGCGTGAGCCATATGTGACCACACGTCCTTCTTGCATCAACGCGCAGCCGAGCCCGATACCGGACGCATCACAATACACGTCGAAGGGCTTAGTTGTGTCCGGTTGAGCTAAGACCGGGGCTGTTGTGAGATGCTTCACTAATGCTTGGAACGCTCCTTCACACGCCGTGTTCCAAACATATTTTGTTCCCTTCTTCAGCAATTCTGTCATCGGCTTAGCAAGCTTGGAAAAGCTTGGAATGAATCTCCGATAGTATCCTGCTAAGCCGAGGAAGATTCTGACTTCATAGACTGAAGTGGGAGCTTTCCATTTCAGCACTTGCTCGATTTTTCTTGGGTCAACCGCAATGCCTTCCGCTGAGATAATATGTCCCAAAAATGGCACTTGGCTGATCCAAAACTCACATTTGCTGAACTTGGCGTATCTTGTGGTCTCGCAATCATTGAAGAATGATCCTCAAGTGTTCGGCGTGTTCTGCTTCTGTCTTGGAGTAAACCAAGATATCATCAATGAACACCACAACGAACTTGTCCAGCTCCGGCATGAACACCGAGTTCATGAGGTACATGAGATGTGCCGGAGCATTAGTGAGACCAAAAGACATGATGAGATATTCATATAAACCATATTTCGTCGAGAAAACCGTCTTCAGGATATCCTCTGCCCGGATTTTTATTTGATGATATCCAGAGCGAAGGTCCATCTTGGAGAACACACTTGCACCCACAAGTTGATCAAACAGGATGTCAATGCGGGGCAGTGGGTATTTGTTCTTGATGGTGATGGCGTTGAGCGGCCGGTAGTCCACACACAGCCTCAAGGTTTCATCCTTTTTTTTTTTCACGAACAGCGCCGAGCATCCCCAAGGCAAGGAACTCGGCCTAATGAAACCTTTGCTCAACAGATCATTAAGCTGTTCTTTCAGTTCAGCCAGCTCGTTCGGAGCCATTTTGTATGGTCTCCGTGATATGGGCGTAGTCCCAGGTGCAGGCTCAATCTTGAACTCGACATCCCGCTCAGGTGGCCTGCCCGGAAGATTATCCGGAAACATGTCGGGGTATTCCCGGACTACGGGATGTCCTCTAACTTGAGAGCTTCAACATTATTAATTTCTGAAACCTCTCAGACTGGATTGTCTAATATGAGGGACTGCGGACGGTGTAGTGGGGAGTTGAGGTGAACCGTCCGTGATAAAGTTTCCAGGACAGCGCCATGGTAGCTTAGCCATGACATCCCTAAGATTGCATCAATCTTCTGCCCCTCAAGAATAATCATAGTGGTGGGATATGTCTCCCCACCTAAGCACAGTGGTGCTTTCGAAATCATCATAGTTGCTGAAATCTTTCCTCACGGTAAGCAGATCATATAAGAGCACTCGGTTGGAAAGGCTTCCAGTTGATGCTTAACCACATATGATGCACTTATGAAGTTGTGGGTTGCACCAGAATCAAATAATATGATGATTGCTTGAGCGTTGAGAGTTAACGTACCCGCCAGCACGTTGTCTCCCTCTGGGGCGTCCTCATTGTCGAGGTGGTGAATGCCCCTAGTCCGCTGACCAACCTTCTTGACCGGAGGTCGGCCTCGAGCACCGCCCTGGAACTGGGCTTCCCCGCTGCTCTGCTGCCCCTGGGGACAGTCCTTCGAAAAATGGCCCGCCTGGCCACACGTGAAGTAAGTGTAGCGAGGCGGTCCTCCGCTGATCGGCGGACGGAAACCCAGGGCGCGTTGTGGCGGTGGAAATGCCCGGGGTACCGTCTATTGCTGCTGTTGCGGTCGCGGTGATGGCATCGGCGGTCGGAACGGGGGTGGCTGAAATGAACGACCCCCGAACTGCTGAGGCCACGCCGGTGGATGCCACTGCTGACCGGATGGTGTCCGATACACCATACGGTATTTCTGGGGAGCGCCACCCCCACTGCTGGGTGGAGTGCTGCGCTTCCGCTGCTCAGCCGCCAATTCTCGCTGAGCATCCTCTTGCATGATCGCGGCATTGACGAGGTCGTTGAAGGTGCCGCGATTCCATTGGACGAGATGCGTCTTCATCTCGGGGTGTAACCCCCGATAGAAGTGCTCCCGTTTCTTCTCCTCGGTGGAGACGTAGTCCGACGCATATTGCGCCAGATGGTTGAAGACACGGGAGTAGTCATGGGCACTCCTCCCGCCCTGCTTCAGCTCCAAGAATTCTTGGAACTTCCGCTTCATTATCCCGGGAGGGATATGGTAGGCGCGGAACACCTCCCGGAATTCTTTCCACTCCACGGCATGGCTAGCCGGACGTGAGGCGACATAATTCGCCCACCACGCACCAGAGGCACCGTGAAGCTGCTGCGCCACAAACAGAGTCCTTTGCCGCTCCGTACATTGGAGCAGCCCGAACTTGGACTCGATTGTCCGCAGCCAGTTGTCGGCCTCCAGGGGTTCTGCTGCTTCTGCGAACACCGGAGGGTGCGTACTCATGAAATCCGAGTACGTCACATCACGGGGCTCACGAGGCCCCCTCTCTTGACGCCCCCCCCCCGCCTGGGACGTATTCTGCACCTCACGATTCCCCACCAGTGCCGCTATCACATCTGCTAGGGTAAGCGGAGGCGGCGGTGGTGGTTGTTGCTGCGGGGTGCTGTCGTAGGCAGGTGGCTGGGAGTCATCGCCTCCCTGCTGGCTAGAGCCACCAATCTCATGCGTGGTCCGAGTGCGAACCATCTGCAACCATACAACAATACACATCAGTCCCGCAACATACCTCATGCAGTCCAATAGAATAGGCGTAAAACATAATGTCAGTAAAACATGCGATACATCTCGTATACAGATAATGTAATAACTTTGCACAAGCTACACCGTTACCAGACCAATTACACGCTAGTTAAATCCAATTTGATGGATTTCCTCTTTGGAAGTTCATCTCAACTAGGTTTGGTCCCTATGAGACGTTAAAATCGCTTTGTCATCACGTGTACTACCCTTTTTATCCTCAATACGACACAAACATGGTCTCTAGCAAAAGAAGCTTGAGAAGGACATACACTAAAATCATTCACTAGTTGAAGATAACTACTCATGAGTATGTTCTACCCCATTGGAAGTACTTAAACCCCCTAGGGTACAACAATCTCTCAAATGAGTTCAACTGTCATCCCTCTGCCAGAATGACCAGTTTCTACACATTCCAAATTTTGATCTGGTTATGGGCATTTTCATGACTCAAGCTGAATACCAAAGTTAAAGTTAACTTTAGTATCTTTCTAATGAGTATTTATTTGCCCTCAGATCAGCTTTGGTTTAAAAGTTATGGTAATTCAAAGTCAACAGGATTTCTGGAAGAATTTTAACAGCACCTCCTTTGGGAAGTTGCTGTTTCCAACTCTGTTTTTCATCTAATTCTGTGCTGAAATTTCAGAAACTTTGAATTACAAAGATGCAACCCCTTTCCTAATCTTTCCAAATATGTATCATATGATAATTTTAGATTTTTCTACAGGAAGTTATGCTTGAAAAACAGAACAGTCCAGAGAGTGTTTTTGACTCTGTCCTGGTTCTGGACAGTTTACAAGACACTGGAATTTCAGCAAGATTAAGGTGTGATTCAGCCCTGGAAGTCTACAACAAAGTTGTAGAACACTTAAACACCTTCCCAGAACGATCTCCCACACCTCCATTGGCTAAATGATCTGTGAGTTATGCTCTGTTAAAGTTCAGCAAACTCGCTGCCCACAACAGAGCACTCTGTTTTTCAATCCTTTGGGACTACACTGATCAACTATCAAATTTTTCTACCCAACCAGGGTCCTAAATGTTGAAACTTAGTGATTTTAATTCCTTGTTATCATTATATTTCATGCACATGCCTATGTTACATCGGTACTATGTTCCTCACAAAAGAAAAATCCTAACCGGATTATACCGGCATATACGTCTCAGTTGTGGCACTAAACGGTCTCTCGCACACGTTTACTACACGGAATACATACGTGGTTAGTACCTTCAGAAGACCACACAATAATGGTGCACTCAATGGTTATTTCCATTTCAGGCAGATCCATATTTGAAAGTAAATACAAACGCCCGTATCATTGTCATATGGCCGTCCTTGAGTTAAGTCACGTCTCAAGATACGTGATCGTGTTTCAACACCATATGACGGGGAACCCGAGTTTATCATGAACGGGTCGTCACGGTTGGGAATGTTATCAACCCAACGGATACCACCTACTGCCCTGCAGGGCCCGCCGATGGCAAGCGCTGCGTATGTTCTCCTGGGCTATTTCTAGACGAACACACTCTCGCGTTACTGACCACGCGATGGGGTCTCCACTTACTTGCCTAATGCACGCTAGGGATCAACGTTTCATATGAACTCAGGAACATGAAGAGTCCAAAAGTTTCATATTAACGTCTCACACCAAGCTGTGAGACATATCCCTGAACCACGTTCCTCCTCAGGGGAGCTAACCGAAATTGAACCGCTTTCGGTGGCGTTCCTTACCATTCTTACCAGAGCGTAGGTGCGTCGTTACATAATTAAAATTCAGAATTATAACACATATGTTAGTCTTGCCACTTTTAAGTAACTATGCTAATATAGTCATTACTTGGGCAAACTAGCGAATCCTCACCGTAATCCTAAGTTTTCCCGTAATTCAGCCCTTAATTAGCGTGCTATCCCCAATGCAGCTCTGATACCAGTTTGTGGCGGACCGGAATCCGCTCATCCAGGATCGCAGAGGGTGGTGCCGCACGATGCAACACCCGACAGCACACATCATAAGGATACATTGTATTACATTAAAAACCAACTGAAATTGTACAAACTAGTACAATACTCAGTTACAAACTAGTGTTTATATTACACAGCGGAAGCTAAATTTGTACAACTCACGCCCGTCTACCTAGCAAAAGTCGGTTGCCCAGCCCTAGGGCAACCCACACTAGCTGCACTCTTCAGCTCAGCGCGGTGTGTACGGCTCCCACTCAGTCGTGGTCCCCGACGGAGTGTAACCCTCGCCGGTGGACTCGTAACCCGAGTCCGTGGGTGGCTCCTCACCTGAAAAACACTTAAGCAGCAACCATGAGCACGACGGCTCAACAAGACTTAACCGACTCACCTAGGCACGAAACTCTACATGTAGGGTACAATGAACATGGGACAGTAAAGTTTCAGCAAACGGACACGCCTACAAGTTCATCCTTAGATCATCTTTTAGCCACAAGTTAACAGTTCTCGGAGATGAAATTTAGTGAGCAATATTTGGTGGCACACAGGTAAAAATACAATTATATCATACCAGCAATATTGAATCATCACATTTCATACATTAGCCTACGTCATGACTCAGTGACCAAGTGATACTCTTCACCGCGAGGGACGGCGAATCGACTCAATATACACCTGCAGGGACACCCAAAGAGCACGTCACGTACGCCCTCTTGTGGAGCTGCACAGCACGCTCACTCGATGTCGTATGGGACAACCTTTCACCAAACAGCCCAAACGTCAAACCGGTCGCACAGGAACGAGCAGGGGGTTCCCTACACGGAGCATCTCTCTATGCCTGTTAGCAGATTTCCACCTTGCTGCCCTCAGCCTACACCTATAAATCGGTGCGTTATGCCTCGACGCCCGGAGGTTTAGGATACATCGGTTTATCGGGGCCCATATATCCGATATGCCTTCGGTGCGTTCAAACTTGATCAGCGTGGGCCGCACATGGATCGGTCCTCAATCGACACGGACAGGGCTGCACACACAAGACTTCCTCTTGCTGCACCCTAGCCCCGGCCTAGTCTCATTTTCATTACTAAAGTGATCTCACCTCACTCGAACTTATCCCGTGTGTCCCAAGCCTAACTCGCGAGTAGATTCCAACTACTCTGTGAGACCTATGTGTGCTGAATACATTGGCTTTAACGATAAAAGTTTTGAATACTACCAAAACACCTTTTTAACAAGGTCCGACTCTAGGTTCGAGCTCCTGCAAGGTCCGACGATAGGTCCGACGTAAGGTCCGACTTGCTTTGTCTAGGTTTGACTTATTTTGGCTAGGTCCGACTTGTTTTTGCTAGCTCCAGTGCTAGGTCCGACTAGCTTTGGTAAGTTCCGTGCTAGGTCCGACTAAGCTTTAGTAAGCTCCGGTACTAGGTCCGACTAGCTTTGGTAAGCTCCGGTTCAAGGTCCGGTTAGCTTTGGTAAGGATCAGAGCTTGATTGCAATGGTTCTGCTTTTAACTTGCAATGTTTCGAACTTGCTTTACTCTTATGGAAAATTTTCTTAGTATTATTTTACTAAGTTTTTGGTTTGTTTTGGTAGTTATGGCTGATATCATTTTGCTATGGTTTACAACATGCTTATGTGAGGTGCTCACGTAAGATGATGTAGTTTCGGAACTAACGAGAGTCAAGTCGAGGACTTGTGCTCGGAAGTATTGGTTGTTTATTCATGTGCAGGTGTTGCTTGAGTTCAAGACATATCTGGTGACGGGATCCATTGAACTAGTCTTAGGGAGAAGATGAGGTTTAACAACCAAGTTCGGGAGGAATTGTGGTTGAGTTGATCGGGAGGTTGCGCAGTATGTTTGAATCAAGAACAATGCATATGAAGGTATCTTGGACGTCGTTGGAAGATGTTTGCACGTGTGCAAGGAGTGTATGGACATGGCCGCATGGTTCCAAGGCGTGATGAAGAGATGTGGACGTAAAGAATTGGTCAGAAAGGTCCAACCGACTAGGTTATGGACTCAGGCTGCGGCTGAGTCGTGTTTGACTCAAATACGGAAAGTTTTGAGTTGGTTATGGTAGGATTTCATGTGGGTCACGAATTTGAGTTTTTTTAGGAATGTTTGGGACATTACTAAAGTGTTTGGAAGTCTTAAGATTGCTTCTATCTGCATGTAGAAGAGTCTTGAGCAGTATTGGAAAGTTACAGTTTGAATCCAAGTAGGAGTAGGAGTCCTAGTTTGAATTGGGTTGGCCTTAGGGCTGGTTATATAAGCAAGGGAGGCCAGAGCTCGTGGTGCATGACTTTGGGGCTGTTCCTCTTGTGTTTTGATAAATAAAATTCGTATTCTAAAGGAACTTTTGTGCCTTGTTCGTCCGACTTGTTTCGGACAAGTTTTTCTCGTTGAGTTTCTGTTCAGCACTACCTTGCTTCGGTGGTTTTATCATAACTCGAGTTTTAAAGATCCAATTGATGTGATTATTTATGGGTTGTCTTCACAACTTGATTATCTATCATCTGTGAAAATTTCACGGTCATTGAAATTGTTTTTTTCTGATCTACACGAGTTTCTTTTCAGTATTCCAGAACTGTTTTTCTCGCATAGAACAGATTGACCTTTGTTCGATCTTTCGATCATAACTTGAGTTTCTCTCAACGGATTTTCATCATTCTTGTTGTGACGTCTTTGAGACTTGATTATCTACAATCTATACTAGTTTTGTCACAGTTGAACATGTTTATATCAGTCGCACGCATGGTTTCTTTAACAGATCGGTTTTCTGCTGAGGGGTGTTTTGTTGCTTTCGCTGAAAAGTTTTTATCTACCATTCACCCCCCTCTGGTAGCTTTACACATGTACTTCGATCCTACAATTGGTATCAGAGCCAGGTTGCTCTAATCTTTGTGATTTGCACGTGTTTTGACTAATCATCATGGAGAAATACTCTGCCAAACCTTGTGTGTTTAGTGGTATTGATTTTCAGGTTTGGAAGGCACGCATGGAAGCTTTCATCCAGGCGCAAGGCTTTGAAATATGGGAAAAGGTGTACAAGCCTTACGATGTGCCTTCAAACGATCAAGTCACGGCTACAAACTTGAGAGATGTCGACAACAACAACAAGGCTCGGAACTTGATCATACAAGGACTAACTCAGAGCGACTTCGACCGTGTTGCACACCTCCGATCGGCGTACGATGTGTGGAGAGCACTTTGTGACTACCACGAAGGATCCAACACGATCAAGGAGGTAAGACAGGATATGTTCAAGAAAGAATACATGCGCTTTGAGATGCAACCCGGTGAGTCCATTGATGACCTCTTTGCTCGCTTTAATAAAATTCTCAACAACTTGCGTAGCGTCAATGTTAATTTTTCAGATGCAGAAAATGCTAGGCAATTACTAAGTGCATTAGACATGTCAATTTGGGAGATGAAAGTAACATCCATACGTGAATTCACTGTCATGAGTACTCTTATATTAGATGTGATTTATTCTAAGCTAAAAACTCATGAAATTGACATTATATCACGTAAGAACCCAAATAAGACCATTGCATTTGTCTCACGACGTGATATGCCTAGCTCCGGCCAATCATCTAGCAAAACACTTACTTTGCTGTCTTCACTAACTTTGGAACAGATTGAGGAGTTTCCAGAGGGGGAGCTAGTACTTCTTTCTACTAGGTTCTCAAAAACATTGCAAAATGTGAGAACTAGAAGGAGATGAAGCTCCGGACCTTAACGATGCTTTGAATGTGGTAAGACAGGACACTTTCGTACAGATTGCCCTAACCTTTCAGGTCCTTATAACCGTGATGAAAAGCAGAATAAAGTCAAGTCCTCTTTTGGCAACACCAACAAGAAAAGAAGGGTTTTACAGGACGCAAACTGATAAATAGTTTCATCACCACACTTCAAGAACTTGGCTCGAGTGATGTAGACATTGGAAGTGATGAAGATGAAGATGATCTGGCAAACTTGTGCTTCATGGCGGGCAAATCAAAATCAAGTATGGAGGATGCAGAACACAACAGTGACAACGAAGAGGTATGTCCTACTTGCGAACAAATGTGTGATGCTATTTTTCGTGCCACTATTATTGTTAAGAAAAAGGACAAAAAGCTTAGGGACAATGCTGTTAAAATTGAGTCACTAGAATCTGAAATTAATCATTTAAAATCCTTGATTTCTAGTGATGATTCTTGTTCCTTATGTGATTTAATATATAAACAATTGTCCTCTCTAAGAAGTGCACACACCTCCACACTTGATAAACTTGAACTTGAAATCGAAAAGAACAAAAAGCTTGCTGCACTTAATGATAAAAACTTGAAAGATGCTTGTTGTTCTACAATTGATTTGTATTGTTCTACTTACGATGATCTTGATAAGAAACTACAAGATGCTATGAAAGAAATTTCTATATTGAACAATGCTTTACGTTCTCATGAAGTTAAATATTGTTCCAATTGCAAATTAAAAGGAAAAACTTCTTGTGAAAATTGACTTGATCTATCAAATAAACTTGATAACATACATAGGACATTAGATCGGTTTTGTAATGGGAATAAGTACCTAAACTTGCTGCTGAATTCTTACAAGTCTTGCAATGATAAAACTGGTTTAGGTTTTGATTCACATGCTCATGCTAAGGAACATCCACCTAAAATTGTAAAATCATTAGGAAGTGGTTTGATTCAAACAGTTCCTAAACAAAAAGAAGTGGTTTTTAAACTGCAGGAGTGTTGTCACATTCGGGTTCAAATAAGCATACTGCATGCTCATCTAGACATGAACACAAAGTTAAATTTCATTGTACCTATTGTGGTAGAGATGGTCATGTCATAGATTTTTGTTATAGACTAGCTAAACAACATAAAAAGGAAAGAACGCAAGATAGATCTTATAACTCTCATGTAAAATTTGCTGCACATACTAAACCGAATGTCAGGAACATGCAAGCCGCTGTTATGAGTCAGAAATATTCAAAGTTTACCTCCGGAGCTTCAGTTTTTACCTCCGGAGCTTCAGTTTTTGCCTCCGGAGCTACTGATTTTCGTGCTACACAAGTAACACCTCATAGGTCAGTAGTTAAGAACAAAAAATCTCAAACTTTGACTCATAAACCTGCTGTTTTATCTCAGCTTTCGCATGTTATTCCTGCTGGACATCGTGTGACTCAGTACTGGATTCCTAAATGCCTTTTAACTAACCCCAGTATTGAGTCATCGACGTATTGTGCTTCTATGTAGGTTACACGCTTGAGGAAGGAGAACATTTGGATTGTGGATTCAGGTTGCTCACGCCACATGACCGGTAACAAAGAATGGTTCTCCTCTCTCTCTTTTGTGTCACGTGTAGAGAATGTTACTTTTGCCGATAATTCTTCAACTCCTATAATTGCTAAGGGCTCGGTTAGAGTAAATGATCACTACAATTTGAAGGATGTGACACTTGTCAAAAATTTGAAATACAACTTGCTTTCTGTTTCACAATCGCTAGATGAAAATCTGGAAATTATTTTCAATAAAAACTGCTGCAAAGTTGTAGGTTCAAATAGTGAGCTTTTTTTTTTTAAAATGTGTCGGTTTGAAAGAGTTTTCAAAGCTGATTTTGATATGTCTTCCTCTAAGCATAGATGTCTAGTTGCAAATGATTCCAAAGATTTATATTTTTGGCATCGTAGACTTGGCCACGTAGGCTTTGATCATCTCACGCGTGTTAGTGCTCTTGATCGCATACGTGGGCTGCCTAAGCTTAAAGGGGACAAAGAAATTGTGTGCTATTCTTGTAGACATTCTAAGATGGTTGCAGGTTCACATGCTCCTCTCACAATAACCATGACAACTGAACCAGGTCAACTTTTACACCTTGACACCGTAGAACCTTCACGTGTTCAATCCTTCGGAGGTAAATGGTATGTTCTTGTGATTGTTGATGACTATTCTAGATACTCTTGGGTTTACTTTATGGCATCTAAGAATGAAGCTTTTAGTAACTTTAGAACTTTATTTCTTAGATTATCAATTGATCACCCATGATCTTTAAGAGCAATTAGAAGTGATAATGGAACCGAATTTAAAAATCAATCGTTTGATCACTTTTTTGCTGAAAATGCAATAGATCATCAATTTTCTTCACCATATGTACCTCAACAAAACGGTGTTGTAGAGGGAAACAACAGAACCTTAGTTGAGATGGCTAGGACTATGCTTGATGAATATCAAACTCCTAGGAAATTTTGGGCTGATGCAATTGCAACCGCTTGTTATGTCTCAAATCCTGTTTTCTTGCGTGCTAAGCTAGGTAAAACACCATATGAGCTCAGGTTTGGACATAGGGCTAGTGTCACACACTTTAGGGTCTTTGGTTGCAAATGATTTGTTAAGAAACATGGTAATCTTGATAAATTTGAAGCTAGATCTGTTGATGGCATGTTTCTTGGTTATCCATCTCATACTAGAGGCTACCGTGTGCTTTTACTTGATACTAACAAAATTGTGGAGACTTGTGAGGTTTCTTTTGATGAAGTTAGCCCAGGTACTAGTTCAAATATTGCAGGTCCGGATCCATATCCGCAGGGGGAGAGTATTTTCGTTGAAGAAGAGGAAGAAGTGGTGCTGCTGCCCGAAAATTCAGCAGCTAATGACATTGTTCCAGCTCCTGATCTTGATTCACAGCCAGCACTGACGACCACCATTGCTGGTCCAGATCCTCCTCACGTCACAAGCTCATCTATTTGTGATGAACATGAAGAAGAAGAAGCTTGTGAAGTGTCCACTCCCCTCCGGATTCTCAAAAATCATCCTCCACAACAAATTATCGGAAGCTTGCATGAACGAGTTACAAGATCCAGGTTTTTCGACCCCAATTCTCATGCTCATTTTTCTTTTGTGGCTTCTTTTGAACCCAAATATATATCACACGCACTCACTAATGAATCTTGGATTATTGCCATGCAAGAAGAGTTAGAAAATTTTGAAAGAAATAATGTTTGGAAACTTGTACCTCCACCTCAAGGTCACACTTCAATTGGAACTAAATGGGTGTTTAAAAATAAACAAAGTGAGATGGGGTTGTGGTTAGGAATAAAGCTAGGTTGGTTGCTCAAGGTTTCACACAAGTTGAAGGTCTATATTTTGATGAAACTTTTGCTCCTGTTGCTAGATTAGAAGCCATAAGAATTTTGTTAGATTTTGCTGCATCTAAAGGTTTTAAGCTATATCAAATGGATGTTAAAAGTGCATTTCTTAATGGCTACATAGATGAGAAGGTTTATGTCAAACAACCACCTGGTTTTGAAAATCCAAATTTTCCTAATCATGTTTACAAACTGTCCAAAGCCTTGTACGGTCTCAAACAAGCTCCTAGAGCATGTATGATAGGTTAAAAACATTCTTACTTGAAAAGGGGTTTACCATGGGCAAGGTTGATAAAACTCTTTTTGTGCTTAAGCATGGCAATGACTCATTATTTGTTCAAGTGTATGTGGATGATATTATCTTTGGTTGTGCTTCTCATGATCTTGTGTCCAAGTTTTCAGCTATGATGAGTTCAGAATTTGAGATGAGTATGATGGGAGAACTCACGTACTTTTTGGGGCTGCAAATCAAGCAAACCAAGGAGGGTACCTTTGTGCATCAAACAAAGTATACAAAAGATCTCCTAAGGCGCTTCAACATGGACAAAAGCAAGCCTCTTCGGACACCAATGGGAACAGCAACAACACTTGAACTTGATGAAGATTGTGATCCCGTTGATCAAAAAGAATATAGAAGCATGATCGGATCACTTTTGTATCTCACGGCATCAAGACCGGTCATACAATTCAGTGTATGTATTTGTGCACGGTTTCAAGCCTCCCCATGTGCTTCACATCGTCAAGCCGTCAAAAGGATTCTCAGGTACTTACATGGAACTAAAGAATTTGGCATTTTTCTTCCTTCTTCCTCAACCGTTACTTTGAAAGCTTTTTCTGATGCTGATTTTGGCGGTTGTAGGATTGATAGGAAAAGTACTTCTGGTGCTTGTCATTTTCTTGGTAATTCACTTGTTGCCTGGTCCTCTAGAAAACAAAGTTCAGTTGCACAATCCACATCCGAATCTGAATATGTAGCTGCTGCTAGTGCTTGCTCACAAATTCTTTGGATTGTTCAAACACTTAAGGACTATGGGGTTGATCTAGATAGTGTTCCACTGTTTTGTGATAACACTAGTGCCATTTGCATTGCTAAAAACCCCGTGCAACATTCAAGAACTAAGCACATTGACATTAGGTATCACTTTCTCCGTGATAATGTCGAAAAAGGGAACATTGTGCTTCGCCATGTAGATACCGAACAACAATTGGCTGACATTTTTACAAAACCTTTGGATTTCACTCGTTTTGTTACATTTGTAGTGAAATAGGGGTTATGCATCCTCATGGCTTAAATTGAGGGAGAATTTTGAAACTTGGGAAGTCAATGTGTGAATCTGAAATTAAAATAATATGAGCATAGTATTTCATGCATATATGACTTTGTGATTCCTTTTTCATGCTGAAAGTTCTTACTACATTACTCGTGTTATACATTTTGTAGTTTTTACCATGTCTAGTAATTGGAATAATTACTTACACTAAATCTGGTCATGGTTGAACTTTCTTGCTGTTTTGAACTTGTTGCATGCTCACAAGTGCTTTTAATCATAAAGAATTAATCAAGTAATCAACTCACATGTTGAGTTTTTATGTTCAAATAAAAGAATAAGAAAAGATCAAGAGAATATGCATGCATCACACTTCTTCTTTTGAGATGGCTTATCATTGCACTTAAATATGAACTTGAAAAGAGTTGTGTATGACTAAAACCATGTCCTTAAACTTCTGACTGTCAAATGACATAGACTTGGCTTGGTTGGTTAGAATAAGGCTGATGCTGCATATAATCTCTTGCAAATGTCATAAGATCAAAATTTGTGCTTTAAATGATAAATAAAATGCAGCAACAAGTGTCATGCTTTCAGGTCTTGAAATAGTTAAGTTTGTGAGATCATGACTTGCTTAAATTGAAAATTACACTTGATCTCTAGCATGGCTTACACTACTTTATGTATCTCATTGATGTGATAGTGTAAGTTACTTGATAGTATGATTTGGATGAGCTTTGTTTTATATGTATATGTTATAATGTGCTCATAACAAATTAAAATTTCTCTTTTGTACCTTGCGGAATACATTGTCAAAGGGGGAGAAATTGATCACACATTGCACACATTCACAAGTGTTTTGGCACGATTCTTCTCAGGGGGAGAATTTTTGGTATTTTTATTTTTTTTTCTCATTTTATTTCTGATTTACAAAGGGGGAAAATTGTTTTCAAAAGTTTTCATGTGAATAAGCCAATGTTCGGATTTTAAGTGGTGTTGCCAATGCATTCATCAAGGGGGAGATTGTGAGACCTATGTGTGCTGAATACATTGGCTTTAACGATAAAAGTTTTGAATACTACCAAAACACCTTTTTAACAAGGTCCGACTCTAGGTCCGAGCTCCTGCAAGGTCTAACGATAGGTCCGACGTAAGGTCCGACTTGCTTTGTCTAGGTCTGACTTATTTTGGCTAGGTCCGACTTGTTTTTGCTAGCTCCGGTGCTAGGTCCGACTAGTTTTGGTAAGTTCCGTGCTAGGTCCGACTAAGCTTTTGTAAGCTCCGGTGCTAGGTCCGACTAGCTTTGGTAAGCTCCGGTTCAAGGTCCGGTTAGCTTTGGTAAGATTCGGAGCTTGATTGCAATGGTTCTACTTTTAACTTGCAATGTTTCGAACTTGCTTTACTCTTAGGGAAAGTTTGCTTAGTATTATTTTACTAAGTTTTTGGTGTGTTTTGGTGGTTATGGCTGATATCATTTTGCTATGGTTTACAACATGCTTATGTGAGGTGCTCACGTAAGATGTTGTAGTTTCGGAACTAACGAGAGTCAAGTCGAGGAATTGTGCTCGGAAGTATTGGTTGTTTATTCATGTACAGGTGTTGCTTGAGTTCAAGACATGGCTGGTGACGGGATCCATTTAACTAGTCTTAGGGAGAAGATGAGGTTCAACAACCAAGTTCGGGAGGAATTATGGTTGAGTTGATCGGGAGGTTGCGTAGTATGTTTGAATCAAGAACAATGCATATGAAGGTATCTTGGACATCGTTGGAAGATGTTTGCACGTGTGCAAGGAGTGCATGGACGTGGCTGCATGGTTCCAAGGCGTGATGAAGAGATGTGGACGTAAAGAATTGGTCGGAAAGGTCCAACCGACTAGGTTATGGACTCAGGCTGCGGCTGAGTCGTGTTTGACTCAAATATGGAAAGTTTTGAGTTGGTTATGATAGGATTTCGTGTGGGTCACAAATTTGAGTTGTTTTAGGAATGTTTGGGATATTACTAAGGTGTTTGGAAGTCTTAAGATTGCTTCTATCTGCGTGTAGAAGAGTCTTGAGCAGTATTGGAAAGTTACAGTTTGAATCCAAGTAGGAGTAGGAGTCCTAGTTTGAATTGGGTTGGCCTTAGGGCTGGTTATATAAGCAAGGGAGGCCAGAGCTCGTGGTGCACGACTTTGGGGCTGTTCCTCTTGTGTTTTGATAAATAAAATTCGTATTCTAAAGGAACTTTTGTGCCTTGTTCGTCCGACTTGTTTCAGACAAGTTTTTCTCGTTGAGTTTCTGTTCAGCACTACCTTGCTTCGGTGGTTTTATCATAACTCGAGTTTTACAGATCCAATTGATATGATTCTTTTTGGGTTGTCTTCACAACTTTATACTGTGAAAATTTCACGGTCATTTAATTTGTTGTATCTGATCTACATGAGTTTCTTTGCAGTATTCCAGAACTGTTTTTCTCGCGTAGAACAGATTGACCTTTGTTCGATCTTTTGATCGTAACTTGAGTTTCTCTCAACGGATTTTCATGATTCTTGTTGTGACGTCTTCGTGACTTGATTATCTACAATCTATACTAGTTTTGTCACAGTTGAACACGTTTATATTAGTCACACACATGGTTTCTTTAACAGATCGGTTTTCTGCTGAGGGGTGTTTTGTTGCTTCCGCTGAAAAGTTTTTATCTACCATTCACCCTCCCTCTGGTAGCTTTACACGTGTACTTCGATCCTACATACTCGACATGTACCGAAGTGATGAGTGATTTAGGCCCGATCTTTCGAAAGGTAGGTCGATTGAGGTGGAGAACTCGACGTTGATGATCCGCGGCACTCGAGCAGTTCGAACACCCCTGCAATCACTACACCACTGCTCCGTTGGTTATCTACTGTGCAGCACACGCTTGACCTCGCCAAGAAGGCTAATCCCTGCAGGTGCAACCGAGAACACGAGCAAGAACGTAGAAGATGTGATCTGAAAATCACGAAGTTGGGGTTTCACACAAACCATAGAACGGCGGCTGTTTATCTAAGCAAAACCCACCAAATATGGCTGGCAGCTGCAGTATTTAAAGGCCAGGGTTTGACCATAAGACCTTTAGACGTGTCCCTAATGGACTCACATGGGATACAAGGCCCAAAAGCCCAATACGGTGGTGCAACACCGGACAGAACTCCAAATTCAACTTGTTTCGACAACTCCCAACGACTCCCGACGAATTTTAATGTGGGACCAGAACCATTGGAAAGTTTATCTTCTCATGTTTCCATGCATATGTAGAACGTAAAAAACGGAGTCAGTATGCATCCTGGGCGTCTGTTTTAAGATGTACTGCTCCTCGACTCCGAGTTGAACTCGAGTCCGAGTTGGTGACTGTTTCCATCAACTTGTGGACGTCCCATATGATTCTCCACGTCCCCAAATCCTCCTCCCTTTACTTGTTGATCATGTCCATGGTTCCTAATAACAATTAAATCATTCAATAGCAATTTATTCTCAAAATCACATGGGTAGGAAGTTAGGAACGAGTTCACCTGCTGATTTAGTAACCGTGCTTGTCCTCTTGTGATTAGTCCTTGTATATCAATGTGAGTATACACTGTTGTGATGTCCTCATCATCCTCCCCCTCTTGAATCAGAGTCGTCCTCGACTCAAGATCATCTTCTTCCCCCAAGTATGGTTGTAAATCTGAAATGTTAAATGTGGGACTAACCCCAAAATTGGGAGGCAACACAAGCTTATATGCATTGTCATTGATATTTTCAACAATCTTAAAAGGACCAGCAGCTCGTGGCATAAGTTTAAATTTTCTCAAGTGAGGGAATCGTTCTTTTCTCAAATGTAGCCATACCAAGTCCCCTGGTTCAAGTTTTACTTCTTTTCTACCTTTACTACCAGAAATTCTATACTTCTCATTCATCCTTTCAATATTTTTCTTTGTAGTTTCATGCATCTTAAGAATGAATTCAGATCGTTGTGTAGAATCCAAATTTATAGTTTCAGAAGGAGGCAAAGGTAATAAATCAATAGGAGCACGGGGATTGAAACCATACACTACCTGGAATGGGCTTACCTTTGTAGTAGAGTGAACTGACCTATTGTAAGCAAATTCTATATGTGGTAAACAATCCTCCCAACCCTTTAAATTTGTTTTTAAAACAGCCCGCAACATAGTGGATAGAGTACGATTTGCTACCTCAGTTTGTCCATCGGTTTGTGGGTGACATGTGGTTGAAAACAGCAGCTTGGTTCCCAATTTATACCACAAAGTTCTGTAAAAATGACTTAAAAATTTTGCATCACGATCAGAAACAATGGTATTTGGTACACCATGTAAATGAATAATTTCCGTCATAAACAAATCAGCAATGCGTGAGGCATTATCATTCTTATGACAAGGTATAAAATGTGCCATTTTGGAGAAACGATCAACAACCACAAAAATACTATCCCTCCCCCTCTTAGTCCTAGGCAATCCCAAAACAAAATCCACGGAAATATCCTGCCAAGGTAAACTAGGAACAGGAAGAGGCATATAAAGACCATGTGGGTTAAGTCGAGACTTAGCTTTATTGCATGTAGTGCATCGTGACACGTAGCGCTCGACATCACGTCTCATCTTTTGCCAAAAGAAGTGTGTGGCCGGCACGTCCTCCGTTTTCTTCACTCCAAAATGTCCCATCAAACCTCCTCCATGTGCTTCCTGCAAAAGTAATAGGCGAACGGAACTAGCAGGAACACATAGCTTGTTAGCACAATAGAGGAGGCCCTCCCGTAGTACATATTTATTCCATGTTCTTCCTTCTCTACAATTTTCAAAAGCATCTTTGAAGTCCAAATCAGTAGGATATAATCCTTTTATTGTTTCTAAACCAAATATTTTATGATCAAGTTGGGACAACATGGTGTAACGTCTAGATAATGCATCTGCAATAACATTCTCCTTCCCTTTCTTATGCTTAATGATGTATGGCAATGATTTTATGAACTCAATCCATTTAGCATGTCGTTTATTCAGATTGTTTTGGCACTTAAGATACTTCAAAGATTCATGATCGGAATGTATGACGAACTCCTTAGACCAAAGGTAATGTTGCCAAGTTTGTAGAACTCGCACTAAGGCATACAATTCCTTATCATAAGTAGAATAATTCAGAGAAGGACCATGCAATTTTTCACTAAAAAATGCAACGGGTTTACCTCCTTGTATGAGAACACCTCCAATACTGTAACACCTCAAAACTTGCTAAAGAGGGGAATTTAAAAAAAAATTGGACGTATTGCATGTGGCGTAGCAATTCAAATTCAAACTGGAATTTAAATTTGAATCAAAACAGAAAAAGGAAAAGGAAAAGGAAAAAGAAAAAGGAAAAGAAAAAGAAAAAGAAAAAAACCGGCCAGTGGGCCGAAACCCACCCAGCCGGCCCAAAACCCACGCGCGCCCCCCTCCCTCTCTCCCTCTCTCTGATGCGCGGGGCCCGCATGTCATCCCGTTCCCCGCGCGCCCCCAACCGCTCCGACTCTCTCTCGCGCTCGATCACAACCGCCCTCCCGAACCCTGCGCTCCCAGCCCCGATTCTCGGTCCCGGTGTAAGGGCCTCAGTTTTGGCACACATTTGAAGTGTTCATCACCACACCACACACCTCATTTGAGGAAAGATGATGAACACAAATGAAGAGCATGTAACCACCATCAACATGCTCATTAGAGAACAAACTCACATATTGCAAAAGTGGTATTTCCCACATGTGATATAGGTGGGCTGGACTTATGAAAACTCCTACACATTGCTAAGGATGTCCATGCCAAGTTTCACCCAAATTCAAAACCTTTTTGAGGTCATTTTGGGTATGGATAGAAAGAGGACAGTTTGAAACCACATTCAAATTCAAACTGTTTTTATCCCATGAATTTAAAAATGGGAGGCATATTCTTATTCAGCACATTTTTGTGAGCTCACACACCAATTTTCACTCCATTTGGAGTTGATCTTGACATGAGCTAAGTGGGACGAATTCAAACTTTATTTGAATTCAAAAACTGAACTTGTGCTGAAATTCACTCAAACCGAACCTAATTTGAATTCTATTCAATTCAAATGGCTCAGGGGTGAATAATTTGAATCACCAAGGGTATTATGGGGCTCACTGTTTACAACAGTGATTAGGAGTAAATTTCAGAGGTTAAAACCCCGGGTGGGACCCACATGTCATAGACGGGAGAAGGAGAAACTTGCACCCAAAGTCAGAGTCTCGGTGGAAATTCCACCGAGCAGCTGTCGGCTGTGCCACCGAGCAGCTACCGGCGCCACCAGCTGCTTCCCTCTCCGCGCGCTGGCGCCCAGGGAGGCTGGCTCGTGCCCCCACGCGACCGGCACCGCCTCAGCCGAGCTGGAGTCGGCCGGCTTTATCTTCTCGCGGGCAAACCCGAGCAGCGGCATTGTTTCTCGCCGCAGCTCTCTGCTCAATCCGGAAAACCAGCAAAACCATCTCCTCCTTCGTCCCTGAGCTGCTAGACAGCCACCTGAGCTCGCACTCCACTTCTCCAATGCCAGAAACCTCAAGCTCCGACCTCCTTTGCCCAAAAACGATCGCCACCGCGGCGACCTAGCCTCAGCCGGGAGTCAGGCGCCCGTGGGCAGCGTTCCACAGGCGTTTTCACGGTCCAGCGAGAGAGGCAACAGGGCGCGCGACCACCGTGCTGCTCTTCTCCAAGTTTGGAAGCCAACCGTGAAGAATCCGCAGAGAATTTCCAGTTTGTGCTCCGGCGACCGTAAACAGAGCTTCCGGTACGGTTTCTTTAAATTCTCGCTCTATAATCTTTCGGAGGTCATCAAATCTTGCACATAGACGCTGGACTAGCCGGCGATCAAGTTCTTTTCTGCATCCGTAGCATGAAACTGTCTAGGAGTGACGAATTTCGAGTTCGATCGAGGGCGGTCATGGCGGGCACGATCGGTCACACGGTGCCGACCGACTTGCCACCATTCCTGAACCCTTTTGACACCTTGTCGAGCTTCCTAGAGGTACACTGATGCTGTAGGACCGTTTGTTCGAGGTGTTGGCGGGTTTAGAAACCACGGTCGACGGTGTCGAACCTCAACCGAGGCAGCGGCACGTCGCCGAGCTATTTCCGGTCACCCCCAGCCCGACCTGACACCACCGACGTGTTCCTCGACGTCGACAACCCCCTGGCGGCGAGTTTCATCCCCTGGGAGGTCCGGCAGCGGCGAGCCGGCGAGCCCCGAGTCTGCTCCGGCGAGGTCGGCGGCGCGGGCGCGAGAGAACGGCGGGAGGAAGACGAAGCCGGCTGGCCCACGTGTCAGCGGCTGAAGAATTTAAATCGGGATCGGGTGTGGCCAGGGATCGGCTGTGCTGGCGCGCAAATACCCTGTGAGCTCCGGTGTGCCGGACACCTCCGCGCTCGACACGTGTGGTATCTCCGGTGTGCCGGACACCTCCGCGCTCGACACGTGTGGTATCCCCGGTGTGCCGGACACCTCCGCGCTCGACACGTGTCCCCGCGGGCCCCGAGAGTTTAAACTTTTCCCCCCGATTTTCAGAATTCTTCCAAACTTCAAATCCTCATAACTTTGTCTAGAAAGCTCCAAATCGGGTGAACCAAATTTTGTTGGATTCAGCTCTCTGAGCAATTTCCAGCAATACCAAATTCAGCTCATGAAAGTGAATAGTTTTCCAGAATTAAATCCCTAAAGTTTAAACTGTTGGGAATTTTATCTGGAGAACTACTTTATGAAAAATTCTGAAATTTGGCTGAAAGGTTCATTGGAAAATCCCTGAATCCCAGTAAAATTTTCAGACTCATCCAAGTTATTTAGTTACCCTAATTGGGTGATTAAGGGAACTGCCCAGAGAAAATAGAAAAAATGTACAGAAACATTTTTCAGATTTTCTCCAATCTTAATTAGGACATAACTTTCTGTAAAATTCTTCAAATGACATGAAACCAACCATCTTAAATTCTAGTTTCCAGAAAGTAATGGTGGGAGCCATGAAAAACCCTGGAATTACTTAGAGGCTCAATTATTGACCAAAGAGGCTTTTATTTGTACTAGGTTCAATTGAACTTTGTTTCAAATAAAACTTGGTCACAACTCTGGTTAGGACCCTACCAATCCACCATAAAAATTTCAGAACCAAAGGGGAGGGCTAGCTAGAGTTATTAACAATTATGTATTTAAGTTCACACATTGCATTTAAATTTACATGTAGTATTGTATTCAACGTGTAGCCATTGAAGAAGAGACCCCGGAAGTGCTGGATTTCCTTCTTCCGGACCAAGAACTAACTACTGACCAGCAGCAACAAGGCAAGCCCCGGTTTGCATTAACCCTTTTATAAGTTTTCTTTTGTTCACACGAGTCATATGAAGTATGTATGTGCATTAGGTGTAGGATGAATGTAACCCCACTTGCATAACCAAAGGTTCCTAAAAGAGTGAGGGTAGTGTCTAGGACTTCGATTAGACAGGCTATGCTTAATGAGTCATAGGACTTCGGTACAAGTCGAGTAGTTGGAATCTACTCGCGAGATAGGCTTGGGACACACGGGTTCGGTTGAGTATCGTGAGATCACTTTAGTAATGAAAAATGAGACTAGGCAGGGGCTATGGCGCAGCAAGAGTGAGTCTTCTGTGCGCAGCCTTGCCCGTGTCGATTGAGGACCGATCCGTGTGCGGCCCTGCTGAACAAGTATTGAACGTACCGAAGGCATATCGGATATATGGGCCCCGATAAACCGATGTAGCCTAAACCTCCGGGCGTCGAGGCATAACGCACCAATTTATAGGTGTAGGCTGAGGGCAGCAAGGTGGAAATCTGCCAACGGGCATAGAGAGATGCTCTGTGTGGGGAACCTCCTGCTCGTTTCGGTGCGACCGGTTCGACGTTTGGGCTGTTGGGTGAAAGGTTGTCCCGTACGACATCGAGTGAGCGTGCTGTGCAGCTCCACGGGTGGGCGTACGTGACGCGCTCTTTGGGTTTACCTGCAGGTGTATATCAAGTCGATTCGCCGTCCCTCGCGGTGACGAGTACCGCTTGTTCACTGCATCGTAACATAGACTAACGAATGAAATGTTATGATTCCATATTGCTGTTATGACATAATTGTATTGCTACATGTGTGCCACCAAATATGGCTTACTAAATTTCCGCTTCCTGAACTGTTAACTGGTTGCTAAAAGATGAACTAAGGATGAACTTGTAGGCGTGTCCATTTGCTGCAACATTGCTATCCTATGTCATGGTATACCTCATGTAGAGTTTCATGCTTAGGTGAGTCGGTTAAGCCTTGCTGATCCTTCATGCTCATGGTTGCTTCTTAAGTGTTTTTCAGGTGAGGAGCCACCCACGGACTCGGAGTACGAGTCCACCGGCGAGGGTTACCCTCCGTCGGGGACCACGGCTGAGTGGGAGCCGTACACGCCGCGCTGAGCTGAGGAGTGCAGCTAGTGTGGGTTGCTCTAGGGCTGGGCAACCACTTTTGCTAGATAGGCGGACGTGAGCTGTATAAAAGAAACTTCCGCTGTGTAATAAAGACCCTAGTTTGTAACTGAGAAGTGTACTACTTTGTACATTCAGTTTGTTTTTCCCATGTAATATAATGTTTTCTTATGACGTGTGCTGTCGGGTGTCGCATCGCGCGGCACCACCCTCTGCGATCCTGGATGAGTGGATTCTGGTCCGCCACAGCCTGGTATCAGAGCTGCAGTGGGGATAGCACAGTACTAAAGGACTGCATTATGGGAAAAACTTAGGTATACGGTGAGGATTCGGTAGTTGCGCAAGTAAGGACTATATTAGCATAGTTACTTAAAGTGGCAAAGACTAACTTATGTGTTATAATTCTAAATTTCAATTATGTAACGACGCACCTACGCTCTGGTAAGTATGGTAAGGAACGCCACCGAAAGCGGTTCAATTTCGTTTAGCTCCCCCTGACGAGGAACGTGGCTCAGGGATAGAGTCTCACAGCTTGGTGTGAGACGTCAATATGAACCTCTTGGACTCTTCATGTCCCTGAGTTCATATGAAACGCTGATCCCTAGCGTGCATTAGGCAAGTAAGTGGAGACCCCATCGCGTGGTCAGTAACGCGAGAGTGTGTTCGTCTGGAAATAGCCCAGGAGGACATACGCAGCGCTTGCCATCGGCGTGCCCTGCAGGGCAGTAGGTGGTATCTGTTGGGTTGATAACATTCCCAACCGTGACGACCCGTTCATGACATACTCGGGTTCCCCGTCGTGTGGTGTTGAAACACGATCACGTGCCTTGAGACGTGACTTAGCTCAAGGACGGCCGTATGACAATGATACGGGCGTTTGTATTTACTTTCAAATATGGTACTGCCTGAAATGGAAACAAAACCCTTGAGTGCACCATTATTGTGTGGTCTTTTGCAGGTACTAACCACGTATATATTCGTGTAGAAAACATGTGCGAGAGACTGTTTAGTGCCACATTTTAGACGTATATGCCGGTATAATCCGGTTAGGATTTTCTTTTGTGAGGAACGTAGTACTGAGATATTGTAGGCATATGCATGAGAATAATGATAACAAGGAATTAAAATCTATAGGTTCAACATTTAGGACCCTGGTTAGGCATAAGAATGGGATAGTGGTAAGTGTAGTTCCAAGAAGACTGAAAAACAGAGTGCTCTGTTTTGGACAGCAACTTTGCTGGTCTTCCACAGGGCATAACTCACAGGTCTTTTAGCCCAGAGAAGTGTGCTATATAGTTGTGGAAAGGTATTTCAGTACTCTACAACTTTCTTGTAGACTTCCAGTGCTGAAACTCGCCTTAAGATGGCTGAAGTCCCAGAGGAATGTAAACTGTCCAGAACCAGGGCAGAGTAAAACATCCTCTGAACTGATCTGTTTTTCAAACATAACTCCCAGTAGAAAAATCTAAAATTGTCATATAATACATCCTTAGAAAGATTAGAAGATGTGTGACATCTTTGCAATTCAAAGTTCCTGAAATTTCAGCACAGAATTTAGTGGAAATCAGGGTTGAAAACAGCCACTTCCAAGGGAGGTGCTGTTAAAATTCTTCCAGAAATTCTGCTGACTTTGAATTAGCATAACTTTTTAATCAAGGCTGATCTGGGGGCAATTGAATACTCGTTGGAAAGATGCTGAAGTTAACTTTAACTTTCGTATTCAACTTGAGTCATGAAAATGCACAGAACCAGATCAAAATTTGGAATAGGTAGAAACTGGTCATTCTGACAGAAGAATGACAGTTGAACTCTTTGGAGAGGGTGTTGTACCCTACGGGTGGATACGTGATGACAACGCGATAGTAATGTCTCGTAGTGACCAAACCTAGTTATGGTGAGCTTCCAAAGTGGAGGTTCATCAAGTTGGATGCAACTAGTTTGTATTTGGTCTAATAATGGTGTAGCTTGTGCAAAGTTATTACATTATCTACTTACGAGATGTATCGCATGTTTTATTGTCATTATGTCGTTACGCCTATTGTTTTGGACTGCATGAAATCTGTTGCGGGACTGATGTTATTGTCGTATGGTTGCAGATGGTTCGCACTAGGACCACGCACGAGGTTGGTGGCTCTAGCCAAGGGGGAGGCGATGACTCCCAGCCACCGGCCTACGACAGCACCCCGCAGCAGCAGCCACCACCGCCGCCCCCGCTTACTCTAGCGGATGTGATAGCGGCATTGGTGGGAGGTCGTCAGGAGCAAACCGACCTGCTCCGCACGATCGTGCAGAATACGTCCCAGGCGGGGGAACGTCAAGATAGAGGGCCTCGGGAGCCCCGTGATGTGTCGTACTCGGATTTCATGAGTACGCACCCTCCAGTGTTCACCGAAGCTGAAGAACCACTGGAGGCTGACAACTGGCTGCGGACTATCGAGTCCAAGTTTGGGCTGCTCCAGTGTATGGAGCGACAGAAGACCCTGTTCGCAGCACAGCAGCTCCACGGTGCCGCTGGTGCGTGGTGGGCGAATTATGTCACCTCACGTCCGGCTGGCCATGCCGTGGAATGGCAAGAGTTCCGGGAGGCGTTCCGCGCCTACCACATTCCTCCCGGAATAATGAAGAGGAAGTTCCAAGAATTCTTGGAGCTGAAGCAGGGCGGGAGGAGTGCCCACGACTACTCCCATGCCTTCAACCATCTGGCGCAGTATGCGTCAGACTATATCTCCACCGAGGAGAAAAAGCGGGAGCACTTCTATCAGGGGTTACACCCCGAAATGAAGACCCATCTCGTTCAGTGGAATCGCGGCACATTCAACGACTTAGTCAATGCCGCGATCATGCAAGAGGATGCTCAGCGGGAGTTGGCAGCTGAGCAGCGGAAGCGCAGCGCTCCACCTAGCAGCGGTGGGAGTGGCGCTCCTCAGAAGTACCGTATAGTGTATCGGACACCATCCGGGCAGCAGTGGCGTCCACCGGCGCGACCTCAACAGTTCTGGGGACGTTCGTTCCAAGCACCCCCGTTCCGTCCGCCGATGCCACCACTAAGACAGCAACAGCAGCAGCAGACGGTACCCCGGGCGTTTCCACTGCCACAACGCGCCCCGGGATTCCGTCCACCAATCAGCGGGGGACCGCCCCGTTTCATCTGCTTCACGTGTGGCCAGGCGGGCCACTTCGCGAAGGACTGTCCCCAGGGGCAGCAGAGCAGCGGGCAAGCCCAGTTCCAGGGCGGTGCTCGAGGCCGACCTCCGGCGAAGAAGGTTGGTCAGCGGACTGGAGGCATCCGCAACCTCGACAATGAGGACGCCCCAGAGGGAGACAACGTGCTGGCGGGTACGTTTACTCTCAACAATCAAGCCATCGTCATATTATTTGATTCTGGTGCAATCCACAGCTTTATAAGTGCATCCTATGTGGCTGAACATCAATTGCAAGTCTTCCCAACCGACTGCACTTATATTATCTGCTCACCGGGAGGGAAGATTTCAGCTAATATGATGATTCCAAAGGCACCTCTGTGCTTAGGTGGGAAACTATATCCCACCACCTTGATAATCCTTATGGGACAAAAGATTGATGCAATCTTAGGGATGTCATGGCTACAATACCATGGCGCTGTCCTAGAGACTCGGACACGGACGGTTCACTTAAATTCTCCATTACACCGTCCGCAGTCCCTCCTATTAGATAATCCAGTCCGGGAAGTTTCAGTGATCAACAATACTGAAGCTCTCAAGTTAGAAGACATCCCCGTAGTCTGGGAGTATCTCGACGTGTTCCCGGATGATCTACCGGGCATGCCACCTGAGCGGGATGTCGAGTTCAAGATTGAACTTGCACCCGGGACTACGCCCATATCACGGAGACCATACAAGATGGCTCCAAATGAGCTGGCGGAACTGAAAGAACAGCTCAATGATCTGTTGAGCAAGGGTTTCATTAGGCCGAGTTCCTCGCCTTGGGGATGCTCGGCGCTGTTCGTGAAGAAGAAGGATGAAACCCTGAGGCTGTGTGTAGACTACCGGCCGCTCAACGCCGTCACCATCAAGAATAAGTACCCACTGCCCCGCATCGACATATTGTTTGATCAACTTGTGGGTGCAAGTGTATTCTCCAAGATGGACCTTCGCTCTGGATATCACCAGATTAAAATCCGGTGGAGGATATTCCGAAGACGGCCTTCTCGACGAGATATGGACTATATGAATATCTCGTCATGTCCTTTGGTCTCACAAACGCTTCAGCCCATTTCATGTATCTCATGAACTCGGTGTTCATGCCGGAGCTGGATAAGTTCGTGGTAGTGTTCATCGACGACATCTTGGTTTACTCCAAGACAGAAGCCGAACATGCCGAACACTTGCGGATCGTTCTTCAACGATTGCGAGACCATAAACTCTACGCCAAGTTCAGTAAATGCGAGTTTTGGATCAGCCAAGTGCCATTCTTGGGACATATCATCTCAGCTGAAGGCATTGCGGTTGGCCCAAGCAAAATAGAGCAAGTGCTGAAATGGAAAGCTCCCACTTCAGTCCATGAAGTCAGAAGCTTCCTCGGGTTAGCGGTATACTATAGGAGATTCATTCCAAGCTTCTCCAAGCTCGCTAAGCCAATGACAGAGTTGCTGAAAAAAGGGACGAAATATGTTTGGAACCCGGCGTGTGAAGGAGCATTCCGAGCATTGGTGAAGCATCTCACCACAGCCCCGGTCTTAGCTCAGCCGGATACAACAAAGCCCTTCGACGTGTATTGTGACGCGTCCGGTATTGGGCTTGGCTGCGTGTTGATGCAGGAAGGACGTGTGGTCGCTTATGGCTCACGCCAACTTCGGAACCATGAGCAGCATTATCCCACTCATGACCTTGAGCTTGCTGCAGTGGTTTTGGCGCTAAAAATGTGGAGGCACTATCTCCTGGGGAATTTGGTGCATCTCTACACCGACCACAAGAGCTTAAAATACATTTTCACCCAGAAGGAGCTGAATATGAGGCAAAGGAGGTGGTTAGAGTTAATCAAAGATTATGAAATTGGGATTCACTACCACCCCGGCAAGGCGAATGTGGTTGCCGACGCGCTGAGTTGGAAATCACATGTCCATCACCTCACCATTACACCGCTGGAGGAGGAAGAGCCAAGTTTATACTTGGTCCCTTATGGATCGCTGTACAACCTTGCCCTCATCCCTACTATTAGGGAGGACATCATTGCAGCTCAGAAGACGGATAAAGGCATGGCACATCTCCGGAGACGGATAGACAATGGAGAGATCAAGTGTTTCCGGGAGGATGATGAGGGGACACTGTGGTTTAATGACCGCATAGTCGTACCCCGAGATATGGAGTTGAGGAAGAAAATCCTCGATGAAGCTCACTTGTCCAAGTACTCCATTCATCCGGGTAGCAACAAAATTTACCAAGATTTGAAAAAGAAATTTTGGTGGACACGGATGAAGCGGGAGGTAGCTAAGTACGTATCTGAGTGCGATACGTGTAGACGAGTGAAAGCTGATCACATGAAGAAATCAGGGCTGTTGCAACCCCTAAAGATCCCGGCATGGAAATGGGAAGATGTGAGCATGGATTTCATTGTGAGATTACCCCTAACAGCCAACAAGCATGATTCCATATGGGTAATCGTTGATCGGTTAACCAAGACGGCTCACTTCATTCCGGTGAATACACGTTACAATGCCGGCAAATATGCGGAGCTATACATAGCGAAGATTCTATGCCTATACGGGGTACCCAAGACCATTGTCTCAGATTGAGGTGCATTATTTGTATCTCGCTTTTGGGAGCAGCTACACGCTGCATTGGGTACTAAGTTGATTAGGAGCTCCGCTTATCACCCTCAGACCGATGGGCAAACAGAGAGGGTAAACCAAGTATTACAAGACATGTTGAGAGCATGTGCCATCCACCATAGTAGGAACTGGGATGATCACCTACCATTGGCGGAATTCTCGTACAACAACGGTTATCAGGCGAGTATCAAGATGGCACCCTACGAAGCTCTCTACGGTCGTAAATGCCGCACCCCATTAAATTGGTGCGAGTCCGGTGAAAGGGTCACATTCGGGGTTGATGTGGTGAACGATGCCGAAGAGCGCGTTCGGGCGATTCAAGCCAATTTGAAGGCCGCTCAATCCCGACAGAAGAGCTACGCTAATAAGAGGTGTAGACCGTTGCACTTTGACGTTGGGGAACACGTGTACCTCCGCGTGTCTCTGATGAAGGGCGTGCACCGGTTCGGTGTGAAGGGGAAGCTCGCTCCCCGTTTCATTGGACCCTACGCTATCACTGAAAAGTGTGGACCAGCAGCGTATAGATTGGAGCTACCGGTATCCCTGGCTGGTGTCCATGATGTTTTCCATGTTTCGCAACTGCGAAAATGTTTGAAGCATACAGCTGCTGTTCCAACCGAAGACATCAGCGAGCTGAAACCGGATTTAACATATGATGAGTATCCGGTGAAAATTCTTGATGAGAAAGCCCGAACCACGCGTAACAGAACGCTGTGGTTCTACAAGATCCTCTGGAGTAACCATACCGTGGAAGAAGCGAAGTGGGAGAGCGAGGAATTCCTTCGCTCAAATTACCCGGAGTTCATGGCTTCTCAACACGGGTAAGTCCCTACTACATCGCTATCTCTTCTTTTGTAATCTCGGGACGAGATTCTTTTAAGGGGGGGAATGTAAGGGCCTCAGTTTTGGCACACATTTGAAGTGTTCATCACCACAACACACACCTCATTTGAGGAAAGATGATGAACACAAATGAAGAGCATGTAACCACCATCAACATGCTCATTAGAGAACAAACTCACATATTGCAAAAGTGGTATTTCCCACATGTGATATAGGTGGGCTGGACTTATGAAAACTCCTACACATTGCTAAGGATGTCCATGCCAAGTTTCACCCAAATTCAAAACCTTTTTGAGGTCATTTTGGGTATGGATAGAAAGAGGACAGTTTGAAACCACATTCAAATTCAAACTGTTTTTATCCCATGAATTTTAAAAATGGGAGGCATATTCTTATTCAGCACATTTTTGTGAGCTCACACACCAATTTTCACTCCATTTGGAGTTGATCTTGACATGAGCTAAGTGGGACGAATTCAAACTTTATTTGAATTCAAAAACTGAACTTGTGCTGAAATTCACTCAAACCGAACCCAATTTGAATTCTATTCAATTCAAATGGCTCAGGGGTGAATAATTTGAATCACCAAGGGTATTATGGGGCTCACTGTTTACAACAGTGATTAGGAGTAAATTTCAGAGGTTAAAACCCCGGGTGGGACCCACATGTCATAGAGGGGAGAAGGAGAAACTTGCACCCAAAGTCAGAGTCTCGGTGGGAAATTCCACCGAGCAGCTGTCGGCTGTGCCACCGAGCAGCTACCGGCGCCACCAGCTGCTTCCCTCTCCGCGCGCTGGTGCCCAGGGAGGCTGGCTCGTGCCCCCACGCGACCGGCACCGCCTCAGCCGAGCAGGAGTCGGCCGGCTTTATCTTCTCGTGGGCAAACCCGAGCAGCGGCATTGTTTCTCGCCGCAGCTCTCTGCTCAATCGGGAATACCAGCAAAACCATCTCCTCCTTCGTCCCTGAGCTGCTAGACAGCCACCTGAGCTCGCACTCCACTTCCCCAACGCCAGAAACCTCGAGCTCCGACCTCCTTTGCCCAAAAACGATCGCCACCGCGGCGACCTAGCCTCAGCCGAGAGTCAGGCGCCCGTGGGCAGCGTTCCACAGGCGTTTTCACGGTCCAGCGAGAGAGGCAACAGGGCGCGCGACCACCGTGCTGCTCTTCTCCAAGTTTGGAAGCCAACCGTGAAGAATCCGCAGAGAATTTCCAGTTTGTGCTCCGGCGACCGTAAACAGAGCTTCCGGTACGGTTTCTTTAAATTCTCGCTCTATAATCTTTCGGAGGTCATCAAATCTTGCACATAGACGCTGGACTAGCCGGCGATCAAGTTCTTTTCTGCATCCGTAGCGTGAAACTGTATAGGAGTGATGAATTTCGAGCTCGATCGAGGGCGGTCATGGCGGGCACGATCGGTCACACGGTGCCGACCGACTTGCCGCCATCCCTGAACCCTTTTGACACCTTGTCGAGCTTCCTAGAGGTACACTGATGCTGTAGGACCGTTTGTTCGAGGTGTTGGCGGGTTTAGAAACCACGGTCGACGGTGTCGAACCTCAACCGAGGCAGCGGCACGTCGCCGAGCTATTTCCGGTCACCCCCAGCCCGACCTGACACCACCGACGTGTTCCTCGACGTTGACAACCCCCTGGCGGCGAGTTTCAGCCACTGGGAGGTCCGGCAGCGGCGAGCCGGCGAGCCCCGAGTCTGCTCCGGCGAGGTCGGCGGCACGGGCGCGAGAGAACGGCGGGAGGAAGACGAAGCCGGCTGGCCCACGTGTCAGCGGCTGAAGAATTTAAATCGGGATCGGGTGTGGCCAGGGATCGGCTGTGCTGGCGCGCAAATACCCTGTGAGCTCCGGTGTGCCGGACACCTCCGCGCTCGACACGTGTGGTATCTCCGGTGTGCCGGACACCTCCGCGCTCGACACGTGTGGTATCCCCGGTGTGCCGGACACCTCCGCGCTCGACACGTGTCCCCGCGGGCCCCGAGAGTTTAAACTTTTCCCCCCGATTTTCAGAATTCTTCCAAACTTCAAATCCTCATAACTTTGGCTAGAAAGCTCCAAATCGGGTGAACCAAATTTTGTTGGATTCAGCTCTCTGAGCACTTTCCAGCAATACCAAATTCAGCTCATGAAAGTGAATAATTTTACAGAATTAAATCCCTAAAATTTAAACTGTTGGGAATTTTATCTGGAGAACTACTTTATGAAAATTTTTGAAATTTGGCTGAAAGGTTCATTGGAAAATCCCTGAATCCCAGTAAAATTTTCAGACTCATCCAAGTTCATTTAGTTACCCAAATTGGGTGATTAAGGGAACTGCCCAGAGAAAATAGAAAAAAATGTACAGAAACATTTTTCAGATTTTCTCCAATCTTAATTAGGACATAACTTTCTGTAGAATTCTTCAAATGACATGAAACCAACTCCATTAGAACCATCCTAAATTCTAGTTTCCAGAAAGTAATGGTGGGAGCCATGAAAAACCCTGGAATTACATAGAGGCTCAATTATTGACCAAAGAGGATTTTATTTGTACTAGGTTCAATTGAACTTTGTTTCAAATAAAACTTGGTCAAAACTCTGGTTAGGACCCTACCAATCCACCATAAAAATTTCAGAACCAAAGGGGAGGGCTAGCTAGAGTTATTAACAATTATGTATTTAAGTTCACACATTGCATTTAAATTTACATGTAGTATTGTATTCCACGTGTAGCCATTGAAGAAGAGACCCCGGAAGTGCTGGTTTTCCTTCTTCCGGATGAAGAACTAACTACTGACCAGCAGCAACAAGGCAAGCCCCGGTTTGCATTAACCCTTTTATAAGTTTTCTTTTGTTCACACGAGTCATATGAAGTATGTATGTGCATTAGGTGTAGGATGAATGGAACCCCACTTGCATAACCAAAGGTTCCTAAAAGAGTGAGGGTAGTGTCTAGGACTTCGAGTAGATAGGCTATGCTTAATGAGTCATAGGACTTCGGTACAAGTCGAGTAGTTGGAATCTACTCGCGAGATAGGCTTGGGACACACGGGTTCGGTTGAGTATCGTGAGATCACTTTAGTAATGAAAAATGAGACTAGGCAGGGGCTAGGGCGCAGCAAGAGTGAGTCTTGTGTGCGCAGCCTTGCCCGTGTCGATTGAGGACCGATCCGTGTGCGGCCCTGCTGAACAAGTATTGAACGTACCGAAGGCATATCGGATATATGGGCCCCGATAAACCGATGTAGCCTAAACCTCCGGGCGTCGAGGCATAACGCACCGATTTATAGGTGTAGGCTGAGGGCAGCAAGGTGGAATTCTGCCAACGGGCATAGATAGATGCTCCGTGTGCGGAACCTCCTGCTCGTTTCGGTGCGACCGGTTCGACCTTTGGGCTGTTGGGTGAAAGGTTGTCCCGTACGACATCGAGTGAGCGTGCTGTGCAGCTCCACGGGTGGGCGTACGTGACGTGCTCTTTGGGTTTCCCTGCAGGTGTATATCGAGTCGATTCGCCGTCCCTCGCGGTGACGAGTACCGCTTGTTCACTGCGTCGTAACGTAGACTAACAAATGAAATGTTATGATTCCATATTGCTGTTATGACATAATTGTATTGCTACATGTGTGCCACCAAATATGGCTTACTAAATTTCCGCTTCCTGAACTGTTAACTGGTTGCTAAAAGATGAACTAAGGATGAACTTGTAGGTGTGTCCATTTGCTGCAACATTGCTATCCTATGTCATGGTATACCTCATGTAGAGTTTCATGCTTAGGTGGGTCGGTTAAGCCTTGCTGAGCCGTCGTGCTCATGGTTGCTGCTTAAGTGTTTTCCAGGTGAGGAGCCACCCACGGACTTAGAGTACGAGTCCACCGGCGAGGGTTACCCTCCGTCGTGGACCACGGCTGAGTGGGAGCCGTACACGCCGCGCTGAGCTGAGGAGTGCAGCTAGTGTGGGTTGCTCTAGGGCTGGGCAACCACTTTTGCTAGATAGGCGGGCGTGAGCTATATAAAAGAAACTTCCGCTGTGTAATAAAGACCCTAGTTTGTAACTGAGAAGTGTACTACTTTGTACATTCAGTTTGTTTTTCCCATGTAATATAATGTTTTCTTATGACGTGTGCTGTCGGGTGTCGCATCGCGCGGGACCACCCTCTGCGATCCTGGATGAGCGGATTCTGGTCCGCCACACCCGGGCACGCTAGCGCGATCTCAACAGACCCCGCCGCCCTCCCTCGCCATTTAAACACCGAAAATCCGCCCCTTCCTCCCTGATCGGCCACACCCGACGCGAGGTGAGAACCGCCGCCGCTGCTGCCCTTTTTCCAGCTCCCTTTTCCGTTTTTCCCCGCGCTTATGTGCTTGCAGTGCTTGACCGCCCCCAGAGAAGCTCATCGCGAAGAAAATCCGAGGAGGAACGACCCCATTGCTCCCCCACCGAAGCTCACCTTCGGTCGCCGCTCCTCGCCGCCGTTAAGCCCTCCCGACCCCCTTCGAATCTAAGAAAACTGCACTGGTGAGCTCTCCTTCCTCCCCTCTGCCGTTTGCTACCAAAAAGGACGGATGTTAGCGTCTGTAGATGAAGATCCGAAGCTGCGCCGGCGAGATCACCGCCCCCGCCGCCGCGCGCCACCGCGCGCGCGGGCTGGCTCCGGCCATGGCGACGTGACCCCTTGTGGGCCGTCTATTTTAAATCACACGGCAGAAATTAAATCGGCGCATACCCCTTCGGCGATCTAATCTGAGCCGTCTGTTTTAAATCTAACGGTCCACGTCAGCCCCGCGTTATAAAAGCCGGGAATCTTACGCGCTACCCCCTTGGGATCTCGGAAAACACGAGCTAGCCCCGGAAACTTCTGATCTAGCCCCTGGACCTTCAGAAATTCACGTAAATTCATTTAAAAATCAGTTTTAGCCCCTGGACTTAATAAGAATTAGGAAGACCTCCCTGTTTTGCACACTTAGACCCCTCAAAAGTTAGAAACTAGGAAATGGGGCCCCACAGTAGGGTGGATTTGCACATCAGCCCCTGAGGGTTATTAAATTCAGAAAATTGAATATGTGAATAGGATTTAAAATTCAAACATAGCTATATGATCAGTTTAAATATTCTAACCCTATGGAAAATTTGTAGAAACAATCTAAGATATGAGTTTAGAGGGGAAAAAAACTTCTAAACTCAATAAGACTACTGTTTTGTAATTTATATCTGAAATATGACCTTTAGGCATAAAACAAGTTTAAACTGTGGGAAAGTGAGTCTAAATAACCAAAAAGGGATAGGAAAAATTTATGAAGGTTCTGTTTGGGAAATTGGAACAGAAGAAATTTTTGTAGGAATTTAGGTTGCTGTTTATTGGTGGAAATTCATTTCTGGACTAGAAAATAATTCTGAAAATGGGTAAAAATAACTCTAAATTGGTTTCCATCAGAGAGGAGTTCAAAAATATTTTATTGAACATTTTAGATCAGAACCTATTCTATTTAGATGATATGTCTTACTATTTTAATATTAAAGTTCACTTTTAGGCATAGAAAATAAATCTGAAAATATAGGAAAATTAGTATGCATAATTAGAAAATCATAAATGAGGTCTCCAAAAACTTCAATTTAGCATTTTGTAGAAGATCTGAAAACCTATTTGGAGTAGGAAATTATCTTTCATGCAAACTTTGTGGCTAAGGAGTGTATAAATTAAATATAGAGGATTTGTTCAAATTTGAAATTAATATATATTGTGCAAATAGAAATCTGAATACAAAAGTTAGAAATAATATATATATATGTTTAAAAGTGTATGTAGGCCTAAAATCAATACATCTAGGGTAATCACAACACCTAAACATGTGAATGACTTTAATATGTATGTATGTGTGGTTTGCATGAGTGAAAGTGTGGACTATGGCTTATGGATTGTTGTTTTCTTTTGCTATGTGTATTGTCATGAGTAGAACCTGCCCCAGAGCAAGTTCTCACCTTCCAACACCAAGATTTTCCATTCCCAGAGCAGCAGGAAGAAGGCAAGTGTCCTTGACCACTTTGATCCTATACTAGGATGTGTAGTTAGAATTTAATTGCATTGTCAAGTTGGAATATGATGCCCAAGCTAGGAAGTTTCCCTAGATTTTCATTATCTTACTTCCTTGTAGCCTGGGTTGGGATTTATTTTATTATGTCGTTCATTCATATTATTTATGCTTAGCCATGCTTAGAATGGGATAAGTGGGATATGAGATCATCAACTTATTTACATTACTCTTGAATGAGATATTATGAGTTATGTAGAGGTAGGGATCGAGGCAAGTTGGATGATTTGGTTGGTGCTGTGTGCACGAGACTCGGGTTTGTGTTTAGTGCTTGCCTGGATCCTAAGGACCGGTTCATGGAGCATGTAACCTGGCTTTACCGTGCCAACCACATGCTGAGATGGGGCAGCTTGGCCAATTAATTAGGTGTATCCCCGGCGTAGTATGGGTGTTTTGGATGGTGCGGGGAATAGGTGTCAGCTGGACTACCATATGAACCGCAAGGCTCAAGAGGGTGCTACTGCAGCGGGGTTGGAGCCTCTTGTATGCTGTTAGGGGTGAAACCTCAGTGGGCCCACGCTCGTCGGGAATCCCTTTGTAAAGGCCTCATAGTGATCTCCTGGCTACACACCTGGGAAGTGTGAACGTGGTTCGTGGCCACTGGCATAATGGAGGTTCTTTTAGTCCACCCGGCAACGGGGATGAAATCACTACATGTGGGTACAGTGGTGCAAACTTTGCAGAGTCAAAACTGTCATGACAGCCGTGCTCACGGTCAAGAGCGGCTTGGACTTATTCATGATTAGAGGATGATGGATTGGGAAGTTGAGGATGTTAAGCGGGAAGCTTAACATTGAAGATGAGACTATGTTTACTTGATATTGATGATGGGTTGAGGGATTGGGACCATTTCACCTATGTAGTAATGTAGGTGCTTAATAAGCTAAGGTGATAGGTATTAATTGCGTAGTGCTTTGACCATGAGTTCAACTTCTCCTTGCTCTAGCCATGCATGACATTATTTTCCCATACTTGCTGAGTACCAACGATACTCAAACTTGCTTTCCTGTTGGTTTAAATTGCTGCTCAGGTCAAGGGGTTGATGTGATGTTCAATAACCATGACTTTGGTCCCGAAGAAGGATTTTAGGTTCACGGAGTCCCCCGGGCAAAGCCTGTGACGGAGCCCACAAGATTTATATTCCGCTGATGTTATATTATGGAAAAAATAACACAATCCATCCAAAGGTAAATAGGTCATTTCAATCGTCCTCTATTTTATATTGATACTGAAATCAGAAAACTAGTCAAATTATTTCTAGAAGTGATTCTGTTTTAGCTTGGAAAACATTTATAGGTTAACATTGAAACATTTCTGATTCTCAGAGAATCTGGAACCATACCAAACAGGGCCTAAACTACTACAACTCATAGTTAGTTATGAACTACACGAGGTATCTAACATCACAAGTTGACATGCAGGTCATTATACAATAGGAGGACGACCTATGGCTGCAATTAACGTTGACACAGGCCTAAAATTTACACACATCACATATACATATTGGTGTAAGACAGAGGTGTGCCGAATACATTGGCAATGGAGTGTTATAGTGAGGTTCATGTAATGTTTTGAGCATTCGAGCAACATGTTTGTGTGAGGCTGTCATGCAATGTGTTGTGGTGTGGACTAACGAGAGTCAAGTCGTGGACTTGTGCTTGCAGGGATCGGTTGTTTCCTCATGTGCAGGTGTTGCTTGAGGTAAAGACATGGCTGGTCATGGTGATCCTTTAACTAAACTGTAAAAGCCCAAGAAAAGGGACTTGCAAAATTTTTTCTTCACCTCACAACACCACATTTTTTATTATGGATATCTTAGGAAATATTGTGAAGAGCAAGTAACCTCCATCAAAAGAGTGATTAGAGGGGAAAGCCTTCATTTTCAAAAAGTGGGATTTGTACACATGAACATGAGAGGTTGAGATCACCCTTAGAACTTAAAAAGTCTTGGGAAGGTTCAGTCCAAGTTTCATGTAAATCCAACACTTTTTGAGGCACTTTTAGAGGTATTTGAAAAAGAGGCCAATTTGAATGTAAATTCAAATTGCAGCAACTTTCATCACTCAAATTCAAAAGTTAGCTTCATATTCAAACTCAGCACATTTTTCTGAGCTAGCCCACCAAATTTCATCCCCATTGGAGTTCATCTTGTCGGGAGCCAAATTTGCAATAATTCAAAACTGAATTTGAAATTCAGTTCAAATATGAAGCAAATTGGCCCAACCAAATTTCAAATTGGAGAACTTAAATTTGAACCAAAACTTGGGGGCTAAGTATCACATTAAATTGTGAGTAGCTGGTGGGATAATTAGCAAAAACCAGAAAAGAAATTTGGAAAAAGAGGAAAAGGGGAGGCCCACATGTCAGCTGCACACACGAGTATTCAGTCGGTTGTTGCAGCCGGGTCTCGGCTTCGCGCGCAAGGCAGGGGAGCGGCGGCGAGCAACCGAGGCAGCAGACGGCCACCTCATGGTGCAAAAACCGCGGCTCAAAGGCCAGCACACAGCCACGCCGCCCTTCCTCCTGTTTCCCAAACAAGAACCCCCCCCCCCCCCCCCCCCCCGACCGAGCTTATTTCTCGGTTCCGCGCGAGCACAGAAACGCCGACCTCACTGATCGCCGGTGTCCGGCCAGCACAGGTGCTCTCGTGCCCGGCGAGTAACACAAGAAAGGACCGCCTCGAGGTACTGATCACAACCGTACCGACCTCGCTCTCTCTCTCTCTCTCTCTCGCACGATCGGCAAAGTATTTGAGGGATTAGCGCGTCGGGGTGTTTAGAACCAAACCTTGAGAAATCCAGAAATTCGGAGCAAGTAAGCCACCACTCCTTAGGCCGAGCTAAAGATATGATCTAGACTTGCCCACGCGTCTCTGGGATCAGAAATCATCGAGTTTCATCGAGTAGGGGCGATGTTCTTCGAGCTTTTTGCATCGGCGCCGATTTCCGGTCTAGGTCACCGGTGAGGTCGTAGTTGCAGATGTTTCCACAGAGATTGGTACCCATATCCGTGATCAGCGGGTGTCAGCGGATCTCCCCGAGCAAACAGCATTGGAAAAGGTGTAGGGAACGCCGAGTTCGACGTCGCGGTGAGCTTCCGGCCGCTGTTGCCGTCGGGAGACCTGTTCCGGCCGTTGTCAAGCTCCGGTGAGGGCACCAGCGTGTTCTCCGAGTCGAGTTAGGCACAGGCGGCGAGAATCAGTAAGCTCCGAGGGCCGGAACCCCTCTCCGGCGAGAGCTCCGGCGAGCTCGGCGGCGGGGAGCCACGGGAGCGCGAGGTGGGAGAAGCCTTGCGGGCCCCGCGTGTCAGTCGCTGCTGAGAGCGCTCGGGATTTGCTGCGGCACCGGGATTCCGTGTGGCTGTGCGGGTGGTTCTGGGGGCTCCGGTGTGGGTTAGCTGAGGAGCTGACACGTAGCCGGGGGACCCCACCCGCAGAGTTTAAATTTTATTCGAATTTCCAGATTTAGTTCAAACTTCAACTGAATAGAACTTTGGCTAGGAAACTCCAAATTTGATGAACCAAATTTTGCTGAACTCAGAATTCTGAATACTTTCCAGCAATACCAAATTTAGCTCATGAAAGGGAATAGTGTTCCATAATTAAATCCCTAAATTTTAAACTGTTGGGAATTTTATCTGGAGAACTACTTTATGAAAAATTCTGAAATTTGGCTGAGAGGTTCATTGGAAAATCCCTGAATCCCAGTAAAATTTTCAGACTCATCCAAGTTCATTTAGTTACCATAATGGGGTGATTAAGAGAACTGCCCTGAGAAAATAGAAAAATGTACACAAACATTTTTCAGATTTCCCCCAATCTTAATTAGGGCATAACTTTCTGTAGAATTCTTCAAATGACATGAAACCAACTCCATTAGAACCATACTAAATTCTAGTTTCCAGAAAGTAATGGTGGGAGCCATGAAAACCCCTGGAATTATTCAGAGGCTCAAACATTGACCAAAAAGGCTTTTATTTGTACAAGGTTCAATTGAACTTGGTTTCAAATAAAACTTGGTCACAACTCGGGTTAGGACCCTACCAAACCACAATAAAAATTTCAGAACCAAAGGGGAGGGCTAGCTAGAGTTATTAGTAATTAAGTATTCAAGTTCACACATTACAATTAAATTGACATGTAGTATTTCATTAACGTGTAGTCGCTGAAGGCGAAGAGACTCCGGAAGTGCTGGACTTCCTTCTTCCGGACGAAGAACTAACACCTGACCAGCAGCAACAAGGCAAGCCCCGGTTTGCATTAACCCTTTTATAAGTTTTACTTTATTTACATGAGTCATGTGAAGTATGATTGTACATTAGGTGTAGGACGAATGGAACCCCACTTGCATAACCAAAGGTTCCTAAAAGAGTGAGGGTAGTGTCTAAGACCTCGAGTAGACAGGCTATGCTTAATTTTTCATAGGACTTCAGTACAAGTCGAGTAGTTGGAATCTACTCGCGAGTTTAGGCTTGGGACACACGGTTTCGGTTGAGTGATGTGAGATCACTTTAGTAATGAAAATGAGACTAGGCAGGGGCTAGGGCGCAGCAAGAGGAAGTCTTGTGTGTGCAACCCTGTCCGTGTCGATTGAGGACCGATCCGTGTGCGGCCCTGCTGAACAAGTATTGAACGTACCGAAGGCATATCGGATATATGGGCCCCGATAAACCGATGTAGCCTAAACCTCCGGGCGTCGAGGCATAACGCACCGATTTATAGGTGTAGGCTGAGGGCAGCAAGGTGGAAATCTGCCAACGGGCATAGAGAGATGCTCCGTGTGGGGAACCTCCTACTCGTTTCGGTGCGACCGGTTCGACGTTTAGGCTGTTGGGTGAAAGGTTGTCCCGTACGACATCGAGTGAGCGAGTTGTGCAGCTCCACGGGTGGGTGTATGAGACGTGCTCTTTGGGTTTCCCTGCAGGTGTATGTCGAGTCGATTCGCCGTCCCTCATGGTGACGAGTACCGCTTGTTCACTGCATCGTAACGTAGACTAATGAATGAAATGTTATGATTCAATATTGCTGTTATGATATAATTGTATTGCTACATGTGTGCCACCAAATATTGCTCACTAAAGTTCAGCTTCATGAACTGTTAACTTGTTGCTAAAAGATGAACTAAGGATGAACTTGTAGGCGTGTCCATTTGCTGCAACATTGCTATCCTATGTCATGGTACACCTCATGTAGAGTTTCATGCTTAGGTAAGTCGGTTAAGCCTTGCTGAGCCTTCGTGCTCACGGTTGCTGCTTAAGTGTTTTTCAGGTGAGGAGCCACCCACGGACTCGGAGTACGAGTCCACCGGCGAGGGTTACCCTCCGTCGGGGACCACGGCTGAGTGGGAGCCATACACGCCGCGCTGAGCTGAGGAGTGCAGCTAGTGTGGGTTGCCCTAGGGCTGGGCAACCGACTTTTGCTAGATAGGCGGGCGTGAGTTGTATAAAAGAAACTTCCGCTGTGTAATAAAGACCCTAGTTTGTAACTGAGAAGTGTACTACTTTGTACATTCAGTTTGTTTTCCCATGTAATATAATGTGTTCTTATGACGTGTGCTGTCGGGTGTCGCATCGCGCGGCACCACCCTCTGCGATCCTGGATGAGCGGATCCCGGTCCGCCACAGCGTGGTATCAGAGCTGTATTGGGGATAGCACAGTACTTAAGGACTATATCATGGGAAAAACTTAGGATTACGGTGAGGATTCGGTAGTAGCCCAAGTAAGGACTATACTAGCCTAGTTATTTAAAGTGGCAAATACTAACCTATGTGTTATAATTCTGAATCTTAATTATGTAACGACGCACAGACGCTCTGGTAAGTTTGGTAAGGAACGCCACCGAAAGCGGGTCAATTTCGGTTAGCTCCCCCTGATGAGGAACGTGGTTCAGGGATATGTCTCACAGCTTGGTGTGAGACGTCAATATGAAACTCTTGGACTGTTAATGTCCTGAGTTCATATGAAACGCTGATCCCTAGCGTGCATTAGGCAAGTAAGTGGAGACCCCATCGCGTGGTCAGTAACGCGAGAGTGTGTTCGTCTGGAAGTAGCCCAGGAGGCCATACGCAGCGCTTGCCATCGGCGTGCCCTGCAGGGCAGTAGGTGGTATCCGTTGGGTTGATAACATTCCCAACCGTGATGACCCATTCATGACATACTCGGGTTCCCCGTCGTGTGGTGTTGAAACACGATCACGTACCTTGAGACGTGACCTAACTCAAGGACGGCCGTATGACAATGATACGGGCGTTTGTATTTACTTTCAAATATAGTACTGCCTGAAATGGAAACAAAACCTTTGAGTGCATCACTATTGTGTGGTTTTCTGCAGGTACTAACCACGTTGTATCTGTGTAGAAAACGTGTGCGAGAGACCGTTTAGTGCCACACTTGAGACGTATATGCCGGTATGATCCGGTTAGGATTTTCTTTTGTGAGGAACGTAGTACCGAGATATTGTAGGCATATGCATGAAAATATTGATAACAAGGAACTAAAATCATTAGGTTCAACAATTAAGACCCTGGTTGGGTATAAGAATGGGATAGTGGAGCAGGATAGCCAAAGGGATGAAAAACAGAGTGCTCTGTTTTGGGCAGCAAGTTTGCTGATCTTCAACAGGGCATAACTCACAGGTATTTTAGCCCAGGGAAGTGTGATATATAGTTCTGAAAAGGAATTTAAGTACTCTACAATTTTGTTGTAGACTTCCAGAGCTGAAACACACCTTAAGATGGCTTAAATCCCAGAGGAATGTAAACTGTCCAGAACCAGGAACAGAGTTAAACACTCTCTGGACTGTTCTGTTTTTCAAACATAACTCCCAGTAGAAAAATCTGAAATTGTCATATAATACATCCTTAGAAGGAGTAGAAGATGGGTGACATCTTTGCAATTCAAAGTTTCTGAAGTTTCAGCACAGATTTCAGTGGAAACCAGGGATGAAAACAGCCACTTCCAAGGGAGGTGATGTTAAAATTCTTCCAGAAATTCTGCTGACTTTGAATTAGCATAACTTTTTAACCAGAGCGGATCTGAGGGCAAATGAGTACTCGTTGGAAAGATACTGAAGTTAACTTTAACTTTGGTATTCAACTTGAGTCATAAAAATGCCCAGAACCAGATCAAAACTTGGAATAGGTAGAAACTGGTCATTCTGACAGAAGAATGACAGTTGAACTCACTGGAGAGGGTGTGGTACCCTAAGGGTGGTATACGTGATGACAAAGCGATAGTAATATCTCGTAGTGACCAAACCTAGTTAGGGTGAACTTCCAAAGTGGAGGTTCATCAAGTTGGATTAAACTAGGTTGTGTTTGGTCTGGTAATGGTGTAGCTTGTGCCAAGTTATTACATTATCTACATACGAGATGTATCGCATATTTTTAGTGTCATTATGTTGTTACGCCTATTTTTATTGGACTGCATTGCAATATGTTGCGGGACTGATGTATATTGTCGTATGGTTGCAGATGGTTCGCACTAGGACCACGCACGAGGTTGGTGGCTCTAGCCAAGGGGGAGGCGATGACTCCCAGCCACCGGCCTACGACAGCACCCCGCAGCAGCAGCCACCACCGCCGCCTCCGCTGACTCTAGCGGATGTGATTGCGGCACTGGTGGGTGGTCGTGAGGAGCATACCGACCTGCTCCACACGATCGTGCAGAATACGTCCCAGGCGGGGGGGCGTCAAGATAGAGGGCCTCGTGAGCCCCGTGAAGTGTCGTACTCAGATTTCATGAGTACGCACCCTCCAGTGTTCACCGAAGCTGAAGAACCACTGGAGGCGGACAACTGGATGCGGACCATCGAGTCCAAGTTCGGGCTGCTCCAATGTACGGAGCGGCAGAAGACTCTGTTCGCAGCGCAGCAACTCCACGGTGCCGCTGGTGCGTGGTGGGCGAATTATGTCGCCTCATGTCCGGCCGGCCATGCCGTGGAATGGCAAGAGTTCCGGGAGGCGTTCCGCGCCTATCACATTCCTCCCGGTATCATGAAGAGGAAGTTCCAAGAATTCTTGGAGCTGAAACAGGGCGAGAGGAGTGCCCATGACTACTCCCGTGCCTTCAACCATCTGGCGCAATACGCGTCAGACTATATCTCCACGGAGGAGAAGAAGCGGGAGCACTTCTATCAGGGGTTACACCCCGAAATGAAGACGCATCTCGTGCAGTGGAATCGTGGCACCTTCAACGACCTAGTCAATGCCGCGATCATGCAAGAGGACGCTCAGCGGGAGTTGGCAGCTGAGCAGCGGAAGCGCAGCGCTCCACCCAGCGGCGGGAGTGGCGCTCCCCAGAAGTACCGCATGGTGTATCGGACACCATCCGGACAGCAGTGGCATCCACCAGCGCGACCTCAGCGGTTCGGGGGATGTTCGTTTCCATCACCTCTGTTCCGTCCGCCGATGCCACCACCAAGACAGCAGCAGCAGCAAACGGTACCCTGGGCGTTTCCACCGCCACAACGCTCCCCGGGATTCCGTCCACCGATCAGCGGGGGACCGCCCCGTTTCACCTGCTTCACGTGTGGCCAGGCAGGCCACTTCGCGAAGGACTGTCCCCAGGGGCAGCAGAGCAGCGGGCAAGCCCAGTTTCAGGGCGGTTCTCGAGGCCGACCTCCGATGAAGAAGGTTGGTCAGCGGACTGGAGGCGTCCGCAACCTCGACAATGAAGATGCCCCAGAGGGAGACAACGTGCTGGGCGGGTACGTTCACTCTCAACCATCAAGCCATCATCATACTTTTTGATTCTGGTGCAACCCACAACTTTATAAGTGCATCATATGTGGTTAATCATCAGCTGGAAGCCTTTCCAACCGAGTGTTCTTATATGATCTGCTCACCGGGAGGAAAGATTTCAGCAACGATGATGGTTCCGAAAGCACCACTGTGCTTAGGTGGGAAGATATATCCCACCACTATGATTATCCTTGAGGGGCAGAAGATAGATGCAATCTTGGGAATGTCATGGCTAAGCTACCATGGCGATGTCCTGGAAACCCTATCACAGACGGTTCACCTCAACTCCCCATTACACCGTCCGCAGTCCCTCCTATTAGATAATCCAGTCTGGGAAGTTTCAGTGATCAATAATACTGAAGCTCTCAAGTTGGAGGACATCCCCGTAGTCCGGGAGTATCCCGACGTGTTTCCGGATGATCTTCCGGGCATGCCACCTGAGCGGGATGTCGAGTTCAAGATTGAGCTCACACCCGGGACTACGCCTATATCACGGAGACCATACAAAATGGCTCCAAATGAGCTGGCTGAACTGAAAGAACATCTCAATGATCTATTGAGCAAGGGTTTCATTAGGCCGAGTTCCTCACCTTGGGGATGCTCAGCGCTGTTCGTAAAGAAGAAGGATGAAACCCTGAGGCTGTGTGTGGACTACCGGCCGCTCAACGCCGTCACCATCAAGAATAAGTACCCACTGCCCCGCATCGACATATTGTTTGATCAACTTGTGGGTGCAAGTGTGTTCTCCAAGATGGACCTTCGCTCTGGATATCACCAGATCAAGATCCGGGCGGAGGATATTCCGAAGACGGCGTTCTCAACGAGATACGGCTTATACGAATATCTCGTCATGTCTTTTGGTCTCACAAACGCTCCAGCCCATTTCATGTATCTCATGAACTCAGTGTTCATGCCGGAGCTGGACAAGTTCGTGGTAGTGTTCATCGACGATATCTTGGTTTACTCCAAGACAGAAGCTGATCATGCTGAACACTTGCGGATCGTTCTTCAACGATTGCGAGACCACAAGCTCTACGCCAAGTTCAGTAAATGCGAGTTTTGGATCAGCCAAGTGCCATTCTTGGGACATATCATCTCAGCAGAAGGCATTGCGGTTGACCCAAGCAAAATAGAGCAAGTGCTGAAATGGAAAGCTCCCACTTCAGTTCACGAAGTCAGAAGCTTCCTTGGGTTAGCGGGATACTATCGGAGATTTATTCCAAGTTTCTCCAAGCTCGCTAAGCCGATGACAGAATTGCTGAAGAAGGGGACGAAATATGTTTGGAACACGGTGTGTGAAGGAGCATTCCAAACATTGGTGAAGCATCTCACCACAGCTCCGGTATTAGCTCAGCCGGATACAACAAAGCCCTTCGACGTGTATTGTGACGCGTCTGGTATCGGGCTTGGCTGCGTGTTGATGCAGGGAGGACGTGTGGTCACTTATGGCTCACGCCAACTTCGTAACCATGAGCAGCATTATCCGACTCATGATCTTGAGCTCGCTGCAGTGGTTTTGGCGCTAAAAATGTGGAGGCACTATCTCCTGGGGAATCTAGTGCATCTCTACACCGACCACAAGAGCTTGAAATACATTTTCACCCAGAAGGAGCTGAACATGAGGCAACGGAGGTGGTTAGAATTGATCAAAGATTATGAAATTGAGATTCATTACCACCCCGGCAAGGCGAATGTGGTTGCCGACGCGCTAAGTCGGAAATCACATGTCCATCACCTCACCATTTCCCCGGTGGAGGAGGAAGAGCCGAGTTTATACTTGGTTCCTTATGAATCACTGTACAACCTTGCCCTCATCCCTACTATTAGGAGGACATCATTGCAGCTCAGAAAGATGATAAAGGCATGGCACATCTCCGGAGACGGATAGACAATGGAGAGATCAAATGTTTCCAGAAGGATGATAAAGGGACACTGTGGTTCAATGACCGAATAGTCGTACCCCGAGATATGGAACTGAGGAGGAAGATCCTCGATGAAGCTCACTTGTCCAAATACTCCATTCATCTGGGAAGCAACAAAATGTACCAATATTTGAAGAAGAAATTTTGGTGGACACAGATGAAGCGGGAGGTAGCTAAGTACGTATCTAAGTGCGATATGTGCCGACGAGTGAAAGCTGATCACATGAAGAAATCAGGGCTGTTGCAACCCCTGAAAATTCCAGCATGGAAATGGGAAGATGTGAGCATGGATTTCATTGTGGGATTACCCTTAACATCCAACAAACATGATTCTATTTGGGTGATCGTTGACCGACTGACCAAGTCAGCTCACTTTATCCCCGTGCATACACATTTCCATGCCAACAGATATGCGGAGTTATATATCACCAGGATCCTATGTTTGCATGGCGTACCCAAGACCATAGTCTCAGACCGAGGTGCATTGTTTGTATCTCGCTTTTGGGAGCAGTTGCATGCTGCTTTGGGTACTAAACTGATTAGAAGCTCCGCCTACCACCCTCAGACAGATGGCCAGACAGAGAGGGTGAATCAAGTATTAGAAGACATGTTGAGAGCATGTGCCATCCACCATGGTAGGAACTGGGATGATCACCTACCATTGGTGGAATTCTCGTACAACAATGGCTATCAGGCGAGTATCAAGATGGCACCCTACGAAGCTCTTTACGGTCGTAAATGCCGCACCCCATTAAACTGGTGCGAGTCTGGTGAAAGGGTCACATTCGGGGTTGACGTGGTGAACGACGCCGAAGAGCGCGTTTAGACAATTCAAGACAATTTGAAGGCCGCTCAATCCCGGCAGAAGAGCTACGCTGATAAGAGGCGTAGACCGTTGCACTTCGACGTCGGCGAACACGTGTACCTCCGCGTGTCTCCGATGAAGGGCGTGCACCGGTTCGGTGTGAAGGGGAAGCTCGCTCCCCGTTTCATTGGACCCTACGCTATCACCGAGAAGTGCGGACCAGCGGCGTATCGATTGGAGCTACCAGCAACCCTTGCTGGTGTCCATGATGTTTTCCATGTTTCGCAACTGCGAAAATGTTTAAAGCATACAGCTGCTGTTCCTACCGAAGACATCGGCGAACTGAAACCGGATTTAACATATGATGAGTATCCGGTGGCCATTCTTGATGAAAAAGCCAGGACCATGCGTAGCAGAACGTTGTGGTTCTACAAAATACTCTGGAGCAACCACCTGGCCGAAGAAGCGACGTGGGAGAGCGAGGATTTCCTTCGCTCAAATTACCCGGAGTTCATGGCTTCTCAACACAGGCGAGTCCCTATTACATCACTATCTCTTCTTTTGTAATCTTGGGACGAGATTCTTTTAAGGGGGGAGGGATGTAAAAGCCCAATAAAAGGGACTTGCAAAAATTTTTCTTCACCTCACAACACCACAGTTTTTATTGTGGATATCTTAAGAAATATTGTGAATAGCAAGTAACCTCCATCAAAAGAGTGATTAGAGGGGAAAGCCTTCATTTTCACAAAGTGGGATTTGTACACATGAACATGAGAGGTTGAGCTCACCCCTAGAACTTAAAAAGTCTTGGGAAGGTTCAGTCCAAGTTTCATGTAAATCCAACACTTTTTGAGGCACTTTTAGAGGTATTTGAAAAAGAGGCCAATTTGAATGTAAATTCAAATTGCAGCAACTTTCATCACTCAAATTCAAAAGTTAGCTTCATATTCAAACTCAGCACATTTTTCTGAGCTAGCCCACCAAATTTCATCCCCATTGGAGTTCATCTTGTCGGGAGCCAAATTTGCAATAATTCAAAACTGAATTTGAAATTCAGTTCAAATATGAAGCAAATTGGCCCAACCAAATTTCAAATTGGAGAACTTAAATTTGAACCAAAACTTGGGGGCTAAGTATCACATTAAATTGTGAGTAGCTGGTGGGATAATTAGCAAAAACCAGAAAAGAAATTTGGAAAAAAGAGGAAAAGGGGAGGCCCATATGTCAGCTGCACACACGAGTATTCAGTCGGTTGTTGCAGCCGGGAGCCACCGAGGCAGCAGACGGCCACCTCACGGTGCCAAAACCACGGCTCAAAGGCCAGCGCACAACCACGCCGCCCTTCCTCCTGTTTCCCAAACAAGAACCCCCCCCCCCCCCCCCCCCCCCGACCGAGCTTCTTTCTCGGTTCCGCGCGAGCACAGAAACGCCGACCTCACCGATCGCCGGTGTCCGGCAAGCACAGGCGCTCTCGTGCCCCGCGAGTAACACAAGAAATGACCGCCTCGAGGTACTGATCACAATCGTACCAACCTCGCTCTCTCTCTCGCACGACCGGCAAAGTATTTGAGGGATTAGCGCGTCGGGGTGTTTAGAACCAAACCGTGAGAAATCCAGAAATTCGGAGCAAGTAAGCCACCACTCCTTAGGCTGAGCTAAAGATATGATCTAGACTCGCCCACGCATCTCTGGGATCAGAAATCATCGAGTTTCATCGAGTAGGGGCGATGTTCTTCTAGCTTTTTGCATCGGCGCCGATTTCCGGTCTAGGTCACCGGTGAGGTCGTAGTTGCAGCTGTTTCCACAGAGATCAGTGCCCATATCCGTGATCAGCGGGTGTCAGCGGAGCTCCCTGAGCAAACAGCATCGGAAAAGGTGTAAGGAACGCCGAGTTCGACGTCGCCGGTGAGCTTCCGGCCGCTGTTGCCGTCGGGAGCCCTGTTCCGGCCGTTGTCAAGCTCCGGTGAGGGCACCAGCGTGTTCTCCGAGTCGAGTTAGGCACAGGCGGCGAGAATCAGCAAGCTCCGAGGGCCAGAACCCGTCTCCGGCGAGAGCTCCGGCGAGCTCGGCGGCGGGGAGCCGCGGGAGCACGAGGTGGGAGAAGCCTTGCGGGCCCCGCGTGTCAGTCGCTGCTGAGAGCGCTCGGGATTTGCTGCGGCACCGGGATTCCGTGTGGCTGCGCGGGTGATTCTGGGGGCTCCGGTGTGGGTTAGCTGAGGAGCTGACACGTAGCCGGGGGACCCCACCCGCAGAGTTTAAATTTTATTCGAATTTCCAGATTTAGTTCAAACTTCAACTGAATAGAACTTTGGCTAGGAAACTCCAAATTCGATGAACCAAATTTTGCTGAACTCAGAATTTTGAGTACTTTCCAGCAATACCAAATTAAGCTCATGAAAAAGAATAGTTTTCCAGAATTAAATCCCTAAAGTTTAAACTATTGGGAATTTTATCTGGAGAACTACTTTATGAAAAACTCTGAAATTTGGCTGAGAGGTTCATTGGAAAATCCCTGAATCCCAGTAAAATTTTCAGACTCATCCAAGTTCATTTAGTTACCATAATGGGGTGATTAAGAGAACTGCCCTGAGAAAATAGAAAAATATACAGAAACATTTTTCAGATTTCCCCCAATCTTAATTAGGGCATAACTTTCTGTAGAATTCTTCAAATGACATGAAATCAACTCCATTAGAACCATACTAAATTCTAGTTTCCAGAAAGTAATGGTGGGAGCCATGAAAACCCCTGGAATTATTCAGAGGCTCAAACATTGACCAAAAAGGCTTTTATTTGTACAAGGTTCAATTGAACTTGGTTTCAAATAAAACTTGGTCACAACTCGGGTTAGGACCCTACCAAGCCACAATAAAAATTTCAGAACCAAAGGGGAGGGCTAGCTAGAGTTATTAGTAATTAAGTATTCAAGTCCACACATTACAATTAAATTGACATGTAGTATTTCATTAACATGTAGTCGCTGAAGGCGAAGAGACTCCGGAAGTGCTGGACTTCCTTCTTCCGGACGAAGAACTAACACCTGACCAGCAGCAACAAGGCAAGCCCCGGTTTGCATTAACCCTTTTATAAGTTTTACTTTATTTACATGAGTCATGTGAAGTATGATTGTACATTAGGTGTAGGACGAATGGAACCCCACTTGCATAACCAAAGGTTCCTAAAAGAGTGAGGGTAGTGTCTAAGACCTCGAGTAGACAGGCTATGCTTAATTTTTCATAGGACTTCAGTACAAGTCGAGTAGTTGGAATCTACTCGCGAGTTTAGGCTTGGGACACACGGTTTCGGTTGAGTGATGTGAGATCACTTTAGTAATGAAAATGAGACTAGGCAGGGGCTAGGGCGCAGCAAGAGGAAGTCTTGTGTGTGCAGCCCTGTCCGTGTCGATTGAGGACCGATCCGTGTGCGGCCCTGCTGAACAAGTATTGAACGTACCGAAGGCATATCGGATATATGGGCCCCGATAAACCGATGTAGCCTAAACCTCCGGGCGTCGAGGCATAACGCACCGATTTATAGGTGTAGGCTGAGGGCAGCAAGGTGGAAATCTGCCAACGGGCATAGAGAGATGCTCCGTGTGGGGAACCTCCTGCTCGTTTCGGTGCGACCGGTTCGACGTTTGGGCTGTTGGGTGAAAGGTTGTCCCGTACGACATCGAGTGAGCGTGCTGTACAGCTCCACGGGTGGGCGTACGTGATGTGCTCTTTGGGTTTCCCTGCAGGTGTATATTGAGTCGATTCGCCGTCCCTCGCGGTGACGAGTACCGCTTGTTCACTGCGTCGTAACGTAGACTAATGAATGAAATGTTATGATTCAATATTGCTGTTATGATATAATTGTATTGCTACATGTGTGCCACCAAATATTGCTCACTAAAGTTTAGCTTCATGAACTGTTAACTTGTTGCTAAAAGATGAACTAAGGATGAACTTGTAGGCATGTCCATTTGCTGCAACATTGCTATCCTATGTCATGGTACACCTCATGTAGAGTTTCATGCTTAGGTAAGTCGGTTAAGCCTTGCTGAGCCTTCGTGCTCACGGTTGCTGCTTAAGTGTTTTTCAGGTGAGGAGCCACCCACGGACTCGGAGTACGAGTCCACCGGCGAGGGTTACCCTCCGTCGGGGACCACGGCTGAGTGGGAGCCGTACATGCCGCGCTGAGCTGAGGAGTGCAGCTAGTGTGGGTTGCCCTAGGGCTGGGCAACCGACTTTTGCTAGATAGGCGGGCGTGAGTTGTATAAAAGAAACTTCCGCTGTGTAATAAAGACCCTAGTTTGTAACTGAGAAGTGTACTACTTTGTACATTCAGTTTGTTTTCCCATGTAATATAATGTGTTCTTATGACGTGTGCTGTCGGGTGTCGCATCGCGCGGCACCACCCTCTGCGATCCTGGATGAGCGGATCCCGGTCCGCCACATAAACTTAGGGAGAAGTTAAGCTTCAACCACCAAATTCAGGAGAAATTGTGGTTGAGGCGATCAAAGGAGTCATGCAGCATGTTTGGATCATGAACAGTGCATATGATGGTGTTTGGGATGTGTCAATGGTGTCCTTAACATGTGTGGAAGTCATGGGCACAAGTGCAGGAATGGCACAAGGTTGTGACGAGATTCCAACATGGTTGGACGATGAAGAGTGAAGATTGAACGTGTTTGGAAGGTGTTCACGTGTGCAAGAAGTGCATGGACGTGGCAACATGGTTCCAAGGCATGGTGAAGGTGTTTAAACATGTGTGGAGGTTGTCAGAAGTTAGTGGCATGATTCCAGCACATTGGGACGTGAGAAAGTTGGTTTTAGGTAGGTTCGGATGTGAATCTGAGCTGTAGTCGGAACCAGGTGGTTCGGACGCGTGTTATCTTAGGAAATTAGGCTGTTTTGTAAGAAAATGGTTGATTCTAAGTTGGTTGCAAGTTCGGGATGGAGAGTCAAAGTTAAGGTCAAATTTTGAGTTGTTTGTGTCCTTAAACTCTTGTGTCTGCGCCCAAAGAGTTCTGGAAGGTTAGGACTCTGATCTATGTGCTAATAGATAGAGTCCAAGTAGGTTAGGATGTTTTCTAGTTGAATAGGACTCCTTTGGAGGTGTCCTAGTTGGTTTTGGTAGCCTGAGGGTTGTGGATATAAATAGAAGGGGCTTGGCTACGAGGGAGGCATCCCTTGCAGCTGGCTTTTGTGTTTTTAGGTGAAAGTCGTCGTTTGTGCCGAGCTTTTGCATCATGATCCGAAACATCATTTTTCGCCGTTCGGACACTGTTTTTCTTCATACATTTTCTGTTTCTCACGTCTGTTTATTTTCAGCCGATCTTTGATCATGTTTTGTGCCATAACTTTAGTTCTACCTATCCAATTGACTTGATTATTTTTGAGTTATCTTCAAAACTCAGCTGTCTATCATCTGCAAAGATTTCAGGGTCATTGGAGTCACGGTTCACAAGTTACTCACAAGTTTTTGCAGTATTACAAATTGGATCTTTGCTCGGATAGATCCAACTGACCTTTGCTCACGTTTTTATCTTAACATGAGTTGTATTGCATCAATTAAGGTGATTCTTGTTGCATTGGCTTCCTAAATCGTTTTTCTACAATCTCTAGAGTTTTCATCACGTTTATAGTCAGAGAACCTACTCATACACATGTGTTTTTCAGACAGACCAGTTTTTGGTTGAGGGGTTGAGTCTTGTGTTGAAATTTTTCTATCATCTACTATTCACCCCACTCTCATAGCTGATCTCGTGTATTTTGATCCTACGAGATGTATCAGAGCCATGTTGCATTAATCTAACAATATTTGGTTGTTTTTAAATTAGATTCAATGGAAAGGTATTCTAGTGCCTCCGATGGCATGGATTTTCAGGTTTGAAAGGCTCGTTTGGAGGCTTATATTCAGGCTCAGGGTTTTGCCATCTGGGAGAAAGTCTTCAATCGTTTTGTTGTGCCATCAAACGAAGATGTGACATCTGCTAACATAAAGGAAGTCGACAACAACTACAAGGCGCAAAATTTGATCTTCCAAGGACTGACACAAGGCAACTTTGATCGTGTTGCCCACTTAAAGTCAGCATACAACATGTGGAAGGCTCCGTACGACTACCATGAAGGCTCCAACACCATCAAGGAAGTGCGTCAAGAAATGTACAAGGAGTACATGCGCTTTGAGATGAGCCCCGGTGATTCTTTAGATGACTTTTTCGCACGTTTTAACAAAATTCCTAGCAACTTGAGTAGTGTCAATGTTTGTTTATTCAGATGCTAAGAATGCTAGACAATTGTTGAGTGCATTAGACATGTCAATTTGGGAGATGAAAGTCACCTCTATACGTGAATCTACTGTCATGCGGATGCTTATATTAGATGTGTTGTATTTCAAGTTAAAAACTCAATACTTTTACATAATCTCACATAAAAACCACAACAAGTCTCTTGCATTTGTTTTACAACGTGATATGCCTAGCTCTATCCAATATTCATCATGTGGTACACTTGATTTGCTGTCCTCTCTGACCCTTGAACAGATTTAGGAGTTCCTGGAGAAGGAGCTAGAACTTCTCTCAAATCGGTTCCCAAAAGCGTTGCAAAACGTGAGAACGATGAGGAGAGAAATGGTGGCTCCCAAAGATGTTTCGAATGTGGTGAGTCAAGACATTTTCATGCAAATTGCCCTAACTTTTCAGGTTCTACTTCCTGGGATGAAAAGACAGCAAGGTTCAAGCCCTCCTTGAACAATAACAGCAAGAAAAAGATAGGGTTTGTGAACCGCAAAGTGGTGCACCGTGTCCTCTCTGCACTTGAACAGATCAACATGAGTTATGTGGACACCGAAAGTAATGATGGTGAGAACACCTCGCCGAAAAACAACAGAAAGAAGAAACACATTAGCGAGTTTATGTATCATGACAAGCAACTCAAGCTCAAGCATGATGGAGGCTGGACTGAACAGCGACAATGTTGAGGTAAATCCCTCCTTTGAAAACCTTTCTAATGTTGTTTGTCATCTTGGCACTCTTCTTTAGATGAAGGTGTAGGATCGAAGAGCACGTGAAAAGATACCAGAGTGTGAATGGTAGATTAAAACTTTTTATGCGGAAGATACAGAAACCCCTCGGCAGAAACCCGATATGATAAATAAACCGTGCGTCCGACTGTTCTTGACGTGTTCAAACATGACTAAACTAGTTGTTTATAGAGAATCAATTCACGAAGCCACTGCAACAAGAATCACGTGAAAACACTAAGTAGAACTTGAGTTATGATCAAAAGACTAGACGAAGGTCAATCTGTTCTACCCGATTAAAAACAGATCTGCAATGCTGTAAATAAACTCGTGTAGATAAATAAAACCCAATGACCGTGAAATTTTCAAAGATGATAGATAATCAAGTTTTGAAGACAACCCAAAAAGAATCACATCAATTGGATCAGTGAAACGCGAGTTATGATCAAAATAACGAAGCAACGTCGGTCTGTCCAGAAACTCGCCGAGGAAAAACTTGTCTGAAACAAGTCGGACGAACAAGGAACCAAAGCTCCTCTAAACTACGAATTTTATTGATCAAAACTCAAGAGAAGCAGCCAAAAGTCGTGCTCTCCACAAGCCTTGGCCTCCCTTGCTTATATAATCAGCCCTAAGGCCAAGCCAATTCAATCTAGGACTCCTACTCCTACTTGGATTCAAACTCTAACTTTCCAAAACTGCTCAAGACTCTTCTATACGCCGATAGAAGCAATCTTAAGACTTCCAAACACCTTATGAACATCCCAAACGTTGCTAAAACAACTCTACTTCATGCCTAACACGAAATACTATTATAACCAACTCGAAACTTTTCATAGACGAACCATAACCGCCTCAGCTGCAGTCTGAGCGCAAAATCCAGCCGGTTGAACCATTTCACCCATGTCTTCACTTCCATATCTCTTCACCACGCCTTGGAACAATGTAGACACGTCCATGCGCCCCTTGCATACGTTCAAACACATTCCAAAACGTTCACAACACCTTCATATGCATTGTTCTTGACCCAAACATTCTGCGTGACCTCCCGATCAGCTCAACCACAATTCCTGCCGAACTTGGTTGTTGAACCTCAACTTCTTCCTAAGACTAGTTCAAGGATCTCCATCACCAGACATGAACAAACATAAACTTTTTTCCGAGCATAAGTCCGCGACTTGACTTACGTTAGTCTGAAAACCACAACACGTTACATGAGCACCTCACATAAGCATGTTGCAAACCATAGCAATGTGTTAACCACCATAATCAGCCATAACACATCAAAAACTTAGTAAGAGAATACTAAGAAAATACTCCATAAGACAAGAAGCAAGTTCAAAACATTGCAAGTCAAAACAGAGTGGCTGAAATTTAAACACTATGAAAACAGCTGCTCTGCAGTGACAGATACTCCTGAAATGAAATGAGAAAGTTCGGACAATCCGAGTGGGTTTATTTCGTAAATATTCAAAACTTCGAATGTAAATCCCCACTTTTATTCTAATTGCCAATGTATTCAGCACATATAGGTCTCACAATCTCCCCCTTGATGAATGCATTGGCAACACCACTTAGAATCCGAACATTGGCTCATTCACAGGAAAAAGTTTTGAAAGCAAATTTCTCCCCCTTTTTGAAATCAAAAAATCAAATGAGAAGAAACCCAAAAATTCTGCGCCTAAGGATGTTCACCCCCCTGAGAAGAATCGTGCAAAAACACTCGTGAATGTGCAATGTGCGACATATTTCTCCCCCTTTGACTCAGTTTATTATGAGCATAATATGACGTATACATATAAAACAAAGCTCATCCAAGTCATACTTTCAAGTAACTTAAACTATCACATCAATGAGATACATAAAGTAGTGTAAGCCATGCAAGTCATGATCTCACAAACTTAACTATTTCAAAACCTGAAAGCATGACACATGTTGCAGAATTTTTCATTATCTTTAAAGCACATGTTCAGATCATATGACATTTGCAAGAGATTATATGCCGCGTCAGCCTTATTCAAACAACCGAAGCCAAGCTATGTCATTTGACAATCAGAATCTTAAGGACATGGTTTTAGGCATACACAACTTCTTTCAAGTTCATATCTAAGTGCAATGATAAGCCATCTCAAAAAAAGAAGTGTGATGCATGCATATTCTCTTCATCTTATCTCATTTTTCCGTTTGCTCATAAAACCTCAAGATGTGGATAATTGATTGATTAATTTTTCATTTTTAAAAGCACTTGTAAGCATGCAACAAATTCAAAATAGCAATAAAGTTCGATCATGACCAGATTTAGTGTAAGTATATTCCAATTACTAGTCATGGCAAAAACTACAAAATGTATAACACGAGTAATGTAATAAGAACTTTCAGCCTGTAAAAGGAATCACAAAGTCATATATGTATGAAATACTTTGCTCACATTATTTAAAATCATATTCACACCTAGACTTCCCAAGTTACCATCCCCCCCCTCAATTTTAAGCCATGAGGATGCACAACCCCTATTTCACTATGAATGAAACAAAAACGAGTGAAATCCAAGCGTTTTGTAAAAATGTCAACCAAATGTTGTACGACATCTACTCGGTGAAGCACAATGTTTCCTTTTTCAACATTATCACGAAGAAAGTGATACTTAATGTCAATGTGCTTTGTTCTAGAATTTTGCAGGGGAATTTTAGCAATGCAAATGGCACTAGTGTTATCACAATATAGTGGAACACTATCTAGATCAACCCCATAGTCATTAAGTGTTTCAACAATCCAAAAAATTTGTGAGCAAGCGCTAGCAGCAGCTACATATTCAGATTTGGCCGTGGATTGTGCAACTGAATTTTGTTTTCTTGAAGACCAAGCAACAAATGAACTACCAAGAAAATGACAAGCACCCGAAGTACTTTTCTTATCAATCCTACAACCCCCAAAATCAGCATCCGGAAAAGCTTTCAAAGTAACAGTTGACGAAGAGGGAAGAAAAATGTCTAATTCTTGAGTTCCATGTAAGTACCTGAGAATCTTTTTGACGGCTTGACGATGTGAAGCACGTGGGGAAGATTGAAATTGTGCACAAAGAGATACGCTGAATTGTATGTCCGGTCTTGATGTCGTGAGGTACAAAAGTGCCCTGATCATTGTAAGGGCCCAAGTTTTTCACTTGCTAAAAGTGTTCATCACCCCACACACCTCAGCTCATTTGTGGTAATCACATGAACACATTTGAAGAGCAAGTAACCACCATCAATAGAGTGATTAGAAGATGAAATCACAAAATCCGAAAGATGGATTTCCCACATGAACGTTTTAGATGCTGAGCTCACAAATACCTCCTAAACTTTCTTAGTAAGGCTCATGCCAATGTTCACATAAATCCAAACCTCTTTGTGGTACTTTGGATACAATCATTAAAAAGGCTAGTTTGAACTTTAATTAAAATTCAAACTCTTTTCATCACGTGAATTCAAAAGAGGGATTCATATTCACACTCAGCACATTTTTATGAGCTCATCCACCAATTTTCATCCCATTTGGGATTGATCTTGACATGAGCTACTTGTAGCAAATTCAAACAGAATTTGAATTTCAAAATGCACATTTGCTGCAATTTCATTCAAACCACCTCACACTTTGAATTATTCAAATTCAAATGGCCAATTTGTGGTCTGATCAAATTGCAATGGACAGTGAGATTACAAATAATTAGAGCAGTGGAAATTAAAGTTTGGAGGACAAATTTGGAGGGGTGGGACCCTTCTGTCAGTTACCCATTTGTTCCAATCCGACTGAACCTGAGTGCTCTGTTCTTCGGGCCGGCTACGCGAGCGCCACCGAGACTCCACGCAGAGGCCACATCCCCGTTGTGTCATCGTGCTGGCGATCATCTCATGCGTTTCCTTAGCTCCCGGAGTGATCTTTTTCTCACACAACCGAAGCACTCAGACATTGCCTCCTCCTCGCGCAAAAGAACAGAGACGTCGCCGCCGCCTCTGTGAGTTGATCGGAATCGGCAAAAGACTTGTGCACAGTGCCTCCCCGAGTAGCAAAATGGCTCCAGGAATCCCCCATCTACCCCCTCGATACACAACTGAGCAAGTTTGAGCCTCCCAACACCGAGACCAACTTCTTCGTGCGGCGACCAAACACAACAGAGGTGTGAGGATCACATGGACAGCACAACACGGAGGCTTTCACGCCCAGGCAAGGGCACCCAAGGACGCGCCAGTGATCCGTGCTGCTCCTCCCCAAACCGTTGATCAAGCCGTGGACCACCGAGCTCCAATTTGGGATTTTGCTTCCGGACTGCGCAACTCGAAAATTCATTATGAAATTGAGAAATTCTCGCTCCATACTCGTTCTTAGGTCACCAAATATTGAACACATGAGCTAGACTACCTGGTGATCATCTTATCTTCTCAACCCTAGCTCGAAAACGCACGTAGACAACCCATTTTCAGTTTTCCCGAGCGCGAACCCAGCGGCACCATTTGGGCGCACGGTGAGAACCCATTTGGAGACTCTCCCTCACTTGTTTGTGTAATTGCCGAACATCCTTAGGTGTCACTGGTGCTGTAGAGCGCGAGTTCTTAGTCTTTGGTGGTCGAGAGAGGCCGGTCGTCGGCGCCGAAAGTTTCCGTAGGCCACCACACGTCGTCGATATGTTTCCGGCCACCGGCAGCCCGAGAGCACACCATAAACGGATTCACTGTCCCCAAAACCTACAGGCGGTGAGTCTCCGGCCGGGAACCCGCTGCCGGCGAGGCGCCGCCTCGGTCCGGCGAGGATGTAGCGTGGGCGCGTGATATCGGTCGGAGGTTGAAGATGAGTTGCCAGCCCCACCTGTCAGCAACTGTGGAAATTAAACCGGATCCTCTGTGAAGCCCGGATTCAGTGTGTCCACACGGGAAAGGGTTGTGGCCCCGGTGTGTCTGGTCTGTGACTGGTCCATTTAAATCCCATGGGCCCAACTGTCAGCCACTGATTGCTTTTACAGTTCAAAAGGAAATTCCAGTTAAAGCTTTAACTTTACAAATTCATATCTTTGTGTAGGAACTCCAAATTGAGTGAACCAAATTTTGTTGGATTCATCTCTCCGAGTACTTTCCAACAAAATAAGTTTAAACTGTTGGGAATTTTTACTGGAGATCCCCTTTGTGGAAAATTCTAAAATTTTGCCAGGATGTTCATTTTAATATCCTTAAGACACATGAACAATTTCAGATCCATCTGAGATAATTTACTTCACCAAATGGTGTGGTTAAGTGAACTGACCCAGAGAAAAAGAAAAATGTACAGAAACATTTTTCAGAATTTTCCCTGAACTTCTTTAGCTCATAACTTTCTCTAGGATTCTTAAAATCATATGAAACCAATTCCATTAGAACCATCATAAACTCTACTTTCCAGAAAGTAATGGCTTGTTCCATGAAAATCCCTAGAAAACCTTAGAACCTCTAATTATGGCCAATTATACATTTAGTTGTGCAGAGCACGAATAAGCTGTACATCAAATGAAATTTGGCCACGTCTCTATTTATATTGTCACCAAACCATAGTAAAAGTTTCAGAGTCAAAAGGGCTGTCTAGCTAGAGTTTTTGTCTTTACATCTTCACTTCAGCACATTGAATTTGAATTTGACATGCATTTGTTATTTCCATTTCTTGTAGTCGCTAAGGTCGAAGAAGACCCAGAGATTCTGGACTTTATCCCTCTGGAAGAACCTTTAGTCGATAGCTAGCAGCAAGGCAAACTCCAGTTTGAATTAACTGAATTATAATGTCTTACTTTTATCACTTACTTTACTAGCAATGTGTTGTGCATTACAGTCTTGATTTGAAACCCTCTTGCGTATCAAAGATAACTATGGGATTGTGGTTCTAGGATTTGAACCCCGAATAGCTACTGCAATGCTCAATTGGTATAGGATTCGGTACAAGTCGTGTAGTTGGACCTCTCGCGAGAATAGGCTTAGAAGCACACCACTCGGTTTGAGATAGCTCATGAACCGTATGACATGAAAATGAGATCGAGCAGAGAGTTAGAGCAGCAGGACACTGGGGCCTGTGTACCACAGCTATGCTTGTGTGGGTTGAGGACCGAGCCGTGTGTGGGCCTGTTGAACAAGCTAGAACTGTACCGAAGACATACCGGCTATATGGGAACCGGTAAACCGATGTAATTTGGGTAGCGATATGTTGAGGCATTGCTTGTCGTCCAAAGGGGATTGTTGAGAGCACTTGTTCAATTTTGCTTGGGTCAACCACGATGCCTTCCGCTAAGATGAGCGTCCCAAAAATGACACTTGGTTGATCCAAAACTCGCATTTGCTGAACTTGGCATAAAGCTTATGGTCCCGCAATCGTTGAAGGATGCTACATAAGTGTTCGGCGTGTTCTTCTTCCGTCTTGGAGTAAACCAAGATGTAATCAATAAACACCACCACAAACTTGTCCAACTCCAGCATGAACACCGAGTTCATGAGGTACATGAAATGTGCCGGGGCGTTGGTGAGACCAAAAGACATGACAAGATATTCATATAGTCCATATCTCATCAAGAATGCCGTCTTCAGGATATCCTCCGCCCGGATCTTTATTTGATGATACCCGGAGTGAAGGTCCATCTTTGAAAACACACTTGCATCCACAAGTTGATCAAACAGGATATCAATGTGGGGCAGTGGATATTTGTTCTTGATGGTGACGGCGTTGAGCAGTCGGTAATCCACACACAACCTCAAGGTTTCATCTTTCTTTTTGACGAACAGCGCCGAGCATCCCCATGGCGAGGAACCCGGTCTAATGAAACCCTTGCTCAACAAGTCATTGAGCTATTCCTTCAACTCAGCCAGCTCATTCGGAACCATCTTATATGGTCTCCGTGATATTGGTGTAGTCCCGGGTGCAAGTTCAATCTTGTACTCAACATTCCTTCCCGGTGGCATACCCAGGAGATCATCCGGGAACACATCAGGGTATTCTCGGACTACGGGGATGTCCTCTAACTTGGGAGCTACAGTATGATAGTCGGCTGAAACTTCCGGGACAGGGTTGTCTATTATAAGTGAATGCGAACGGTGTATTGGAGAGTTGATGTGAACCTTCCGTGATAAAGTTTCTAGGACAGCACCATGGTAACTTAGCCATGACATTCCTAATATTGTATCATTCTTCTGCCTTTCAAGAATAATCGTGGTAATGGGATATATTCTCCCACCTAAGAACAGTGGTGCTTTTGAAATCATCACATTTGCTGAAATCTTCCCTCCCAGCGAGCAGATCATATGAGCACTCGGATGGAAAGACTTGCAGTTGATGCTTAACCACATATGATGCATTTATGAAGTTATGGGTTGCACCAGAATCAAATAAAATGATGATTGCACGATCGTTGAGAGTGAACGTACCCGCTAGCATGATCTCTCCTTCCGGGGCATCCTCATTGTCGAGGTAACGAACACCCTGGGTCGCTGACCTCCCTTCTTAACCGGTGGTCAGCCTCGAGCACCGCCCTGATATTGGGCTTGCCCGCTGCTTTGCTGCCCCTGTGGACGTCCTTCGGGAAATGAGCTGCCTGGCCACACGTATAGCATGTGTAGTGAGGCGGTCCTCCGCTGACCGGCGGATGGAATCCAGGGGCGGGTAGTGGCTGTGGAAACGCCCGGGGTACCATCTGCTGCTAATGCTGCTGTTGCAGTTGCGGTGGTGGCATCGGCGGTCGGAATGGGGGTGGCTGATAAGGACGACCCCAAACTGTTGAGGTCGTGCCGGTGGATGCCACTGCTGACCGGATGGTGTCCAATACACCATTCGGTACTTCTGAGGAGCTCCACCCCCACTGCTCGGTGGAGCGCTGCACTTCCGCTGCTCAGCCGCAAATTTCCGCTAAGCATCCTCTTGCAGAATCGTGGCATTGACGAGGTCGTTGAAGGTGCCACGATTGCATTGCGTGAGGTAAGTGTTCATCTCGGGATTTAAACCCTGATAAAACTGCTCGCGCTTCCTCTCCTCGGTGGAGATGTAAGCCGACGTGTACTGCACCATATGGTTAAACACACGGGAGTAGTCATGGGCACTCCTCCTGCGTTGCTTCAGTTCCAAGAACACTTGGAACTTACTCTTCATCATACCGGGAGGTATGTGATAGGCGTGGAACGCCTCCCGGAAGTCTGCCCATTCCACGGCGTGGCCAGCAGGTAGTGAGGCGAGATAATTCGCCCACCATGTATCAGCAGCACCATGAAGCTGCTGCGCCGCTAAGAGAGTCTTCTGCCGCTCCATGCATTGGAGCAGCCCGAACTTGGACTCGATCGTCTGCAGCAAGTTGTCGGCCTCCAGTGGTTCCGCCGCTTCAGTGAACACCGGAGGATGCATACTCATGAAATCCGAGTACGTAGTGATGTGGGGCTCACGAGGCCCCCTGTATTGACGCGTCCCCGCCTGGGATGTATTCTGCACAATCGTGTGGAGCAGGTCGGTCTGCTCCTCACAAGAGCCCACCAGCGCCAAGATCACATCCGCTAGCGTAAGCGGAGGTGGCGGTGGTGGTTGTTGCTGCGGCGTGTTGTCGTAGGCCGGTGGCTGGAAGTCATCACCAACTTGCTGACTCGAGCCCCCGACCTCGTGCGTGGCCCGGGTACGAACCATCTGCAACTATGACGACAATCAAATCAGTCCCACAGCATACTCCATGCAGTCCATAAAATAGGAGTAAAACATAATGACGGTAAACATGCGATACATCTCGTACATGGATAATGTAATAACTTTGCACAAGCTACACCATTACCAGACCAAATACAAATTAGTGAAATCCAAATTGACGGACTTCCTCTTTGAATGTTCATCTCAACTAGATTTGGTCACTACGAGACGTTAATATCGCTTTGTCATCGCGTATACTACCCTTTATCTTCAATACGACACAAACATGGTCTCTAGCAAAAAGAACTTGAGTAGGTAATATACTCAAATATTTCAATAGTTGAAGATAACAACTCATGAGTATGTTCTGACCCATTGGAAGTAATAAAACCCTACTAGGTACAATAATGTCTCAAATGAGTTCAACTGTTCATTCCTCTGCCCAGAATGACCAGTTTCTACTTATCCCAGATTTTGACCTGGTACTTGGCATTTTCATAACTCAAGTTGAATACCGAAGTTAAAGTTAACTTCAGTATATTTCCAAAGAGTATTTATTTGCCACTAGATAAGCTTTGGTTAAAAAGTTGTGATAATTCAAAATCAACAGAATTTCTGAAAGAATTTCAACAGCACCTCCTTTAAAAGCTCCTGTTTTCAACTCAAAATTCCACTGAATTCCGTGCTGCAACTGCATAGACATTGAATTACAAAGATGTAACACATCTCCTAACCTTTCCAAAAATGTATCATATGATTATTTTAGATTTCTCTACAGAGAGTTATGCTTCAAACACAGAACAGTCCAGAGAGTATTTTAAATCTGTCCTGGTTGTGGACAGTTCACAATTCTCTGGAATTTCATCAAGTTTCATGTGTGATTCTGTTCTGGAAGTCTACCAAAAAGTTGTAGAGAACTTAAACACCTTTCCACAACTATATCCCACACCTCTATTGGCTAATCAATTGTAGGTTATGCTCTGTTAAAATCCAGCAAACTTGCTGCTAGAAACAGAGCACTCTGTTTTTCAAGTTCATTAAGCTGCACTACTAACTTCTTGGATTTCCTCTTCAAAACCAGAATCCTAGGGATTAAAATTTTGTTATCATAGTTCCTTCTCAAAATTGGTTTTAATTCAATCATGATTATTACATGCCGGTACTACGTTCCCCACAAAATAGAAGTCATAACCGGATTATACCAGCATATATGACTCAAGTGTGGCACTAAAAACGGTCTCTCGCAAACGTGTACTACACGGGATACGTACGTGGTTAGCACCTGCAGAAAAACACTGAATAATGATGCACTCAAAGGCTTTTGTCATTCCAGGCAAGTCCATATCGTAATAAAAACATATGACCCGTATCATTTCCATTCTGGCAGTCGTTGAGTCAAGTCACGTCTCAAGGTACATGGTCGCGTTTTCACACAACACAACGGGGAACCCGAGTAGAGCGCGAACGGGTCGTCACGGTTGGGAATTTCATCAACCCAACGGATACCATCTACTTCCCTGCAGGGCACGCCGATGGCAAGCGCTGCCTATGTCCTCCTAAACTATTTCCAGAAGAACACACTATCGTGTTACCGGCCACACGATGGGGTTTCGACTTCCTTGCCTAATACACGCCAGGAACCAGCGTTTCAAATAAACTCAGGAACATGAAGAGTTCAAAAGTTTCATATTGATGTCTCACACCAAGCTGTGATACCTATACCCTGAACCACTTTCCTCGTCAGGAGAGCTAACCAAAATTGATCCGCTTTCGGTGGTGTTCCTTACCATGTTTACCTGAGCGTAGGTGTGTCGTTACATAATCAAAATTCAGAATTATAACAAGTAGGTTAGTCATGCCATTTTAAGTAACTACACTAATATAGTCCTTATTTGGGCATACTAGCGATTCCTCACCATAATCCTAAGTTTTCCTGTAATATTGTCCTTATTTAGTGTGCTATACCCTAAGCTGCACTGATTCCAGCCTGCGACGGACCGAAATCCGTACATTCCAGGATCACAGAGGGTGGTGCCGCATGATGTGACACCCTACAGCACAAACGATAAGAAACATAGTATTACATTGAAACTTACTGAATTTGTACAAAAGTAGTACACTCTTCAGTTACAACTCCTGTACAGAGTCTACTATAGCGGAAGGTATTTATACAACTCACACAAACACATAACTAGCAAAAGTTGGTTGTCTGGCCCTACGGACAACCCACACTAGCTCCACACAGACTCAGCGCGGCGTGTACAGCTCCCACACAGCCGTAGTCCCCGATGGAGGGTAGCCCTCGCCGGTGGACTCGTACTCCGAGTCCGTGGGGTACTCCTCACCTGCAAACACTTATAGCAGCAACCGTGAGCACGATGGCTCAGCAAGTCTTAACCGACTCTCCTACACATGAAATGGCACAATGCAAGTCATACTCGAATATAGCATGAAGTTTGCAGCAAACGTACATGCCTACAAGTTCATCCTTAGTTCCTATTTTAGCCACAAGTTACGGGTTCACAAATCCGAAATCTAGTGAGCAATATTTGGTGGCACACATGTAACAATACAAGTTAATCATATCAGCAGTATTAAATCACAACATTCCATATGTTAACCTACGTCACGACTCAGTGAACAAGCGGTACTCATAACCGTGAGGGACGGCGAATCAACTCGTTATACACCTGCAAGGATACCCGAATAGCACGTCACGTACGCCCATCTGTGGAGCTGCACAGACACTCACTCGATGTCGTATGGAACAACCTTTCACCAAACAGCCCAAACGTCAAACCGGTTGGACCCAAACGGACAGGAGGTTCCCTACACGGAGCATCTCTCTATGCCCATTAGCGGATATCCACCTTGCTGCCCTCAACCTACACCTATAAATCGGTGCGTTATGCCTCAATGCCCGGAGGTATAGGTTACATCAGTTTATCGGACCCCATATATCAGATATGCCTTTGGTACATTCAAACTTGTTCAGCGGGGCTGCACACGGATCGGTCCTCAATCGACATGGACTGGGCTACGTACACAAGACTTCCTCTTGCTGCGTACTAGCCCCTGCCTAGTCTCATTTTCTTACTAAAGTGATGTCACATCTCGATCCAATCCAGTATGTGGCGAGTCCTATACTCGCGAGTAGATTCCAACTACTCGACTTGTACCGAAGTCTATAAACATTAAGCAAGGCATGATCTACTCGAGGACTCAGATAGTACCTTCATTCCTTTTTGAATAATCTGGTTATGCATGTGGAGTGTCAATCATCCTACACCTAATGCACATCCATACTTCAAGCTAAGTGAGTATAAAGCAAAACCTGATAAAACTTGTTAAATGCAAACCGGTGCTTGACTTGTTGCTTATGGTCAGAGGTTAGTGTTTTCTGCAGAGGTATATCCGGGGTCTCCTCGCGTTCAGCAACTAGACGTAATCAAGTTAATGATATGTCAAATTAAATGCAAATGTGTTGAATCTAGCATATAAAGACTATCACTCTAGCTAGACATCGCACTTGGCTCTGAAATTTTTACTGTAGCTTGGTAAGAACCTAACCAGAGAGTTGACCAAATTCCATTTGAAATAAAGCTCATTTGAGCTCTGCACAAATAAAAGTCTAAATGGTCATTACTAGAGCTTCTATTTTTTATAGGGATTTTCATGGATCAAACAATTACTTTCTGGAAACTAGAGTTTGAGATGGTTCTACTGGAGTTGGTTTTATGTAATTTGAAGAATCCTAGAGAAAGTTATGCCCTAATCAAGATTTGAGAAAATTCTAAAAAAAATGTTTCTGTTCATTTTTCTATTTTCTCAGGGCAGTTCAATTAGTCACACCATTAGGGGGACCAAATGAACTTGGATGACAGGGACCCGGCCAACTGTTCAGTCACAGGGCCGTGCTGCTCGCCCGGGAATCGCATTGGGTGGTGCCGTGTTATGCGGCACCCAACAGCACACATATAACGAAACATGCATTACATAAATCAAAGTGGAAGATTACAAAGGTTCTTTGTAAATAGTTTACAACAAATAGCTACAGTGGAAGACTATAAACAGCTCACGTCGAATAACTAAAGAGCACTCGAGAAGAAGTCCAGCCCGTGGACTCCTCTCGCTAGCAACATGAAGACATTGCAGCGGCTGGGTTCTCCTTGTGTTAAACGACTGGGAAGTCTCCGAGTCTCACCGGACAATCTTCTTCTTAGCATCGATGTTAACCTACAAAACCACTCATATAGCAAGTGTGAGCACATAGGCTCAGAAAGACTGATCCATCTCTCCTAAACAAAAAATTCTACATGCACGACGGATTGAAATTGGTTAGCTAACTTTGCATGAAGGACTCGCCTACAGTTTATCCTTAACTTTCAGATTTTAAGCCTTATTGTAAAGACCTTGAGCCGAACAGAATCGCAACTCCACAATCAAACAAGAAATGCTTTGTTGCGATGCTTCTTGCACAAAGTGAAGTAAAGTTTAATTAGCCTATCTCTAATTCAAGCATGTTTGCAATACAAGTTAAATCACAGCCTTATCAAGTTCAAAGAAAATCAGTTCAGTTCTTACTAGTCAAGACGCAGTGGGAAAGTATGTTCATATGACCGTGAGCGACGGTGATTCAAATCAGTACACGCCCAGACTACACGACACGTACACCCATACTCCGAGTTGCCGGCAGCAACCTCGACTGATGTTGTACGTGGCTACCTTTGCCAAGTTCTTCCACACAGGACGCGGTCTAACTGCCCCAAATAGCAAGCTCCCTCAAGGTACATACCCACAGTGATATGTTCTTGAGCGAGTTACCTCCTGCTATCCTGACGCCGAAAGCCTAAGACGGTTAGAAAAGTTCCAATGTGGATCTCCCGAGGTACATCGGTTTCCTGGGTCCCGTATAGCCAGTATGCGCCCGGTACACAACTCAAACTTGTCCAACAGGGCCAAGCACGGATGGGCCTTAACCGACACTGGAAGGGCTATGCACGCACGGTCCGCAGCCTGCTGTATCTAAACCTCCCTGCCCGGTCTCCATTTCTTACTTGTGAACTTTCCTTAATGTTTCTATTTTTGACCTGCTACAAATAAACCAAGCCCTAAACTCACGAGTAGATTCCAACTACTTGACTTCTACCGGACCTTTCCTACTAACATTTAGCGTAGCCGAATCCCACTCGAGGATTTGCTAATCTACCCTTTCTCTCTTAGGAAGTTCTGGTCATGCAACTGGGGTTTTCAATATCAACTAGTCCTAATGCAATCAAATATTCAAGCTATGATCTCTAGAAATGGAAATACTTTATAACACTGCTCGAATGCAAACTGGGGCTTGCCTGTTTTGCAGGTTACTAATATAAACAGTTAGTGAAGATCACTCGAGGCTTGATCACTCACTTTCCTCCCTCTTTGATCTCCACTTCGATCTCTTCACAATCTTCACGTAGATGCTACACGTTATGAATATGCACAAGTATGTAATTGTAAAACTTTTGCTAATGAGCTCTAATGACAAGTTTAAAAACTGGAACTCTGTTTAAAAATTCAAAATGACACTGGTGCTAGTGGTTGGTTTGGGTTTAAGCACGTGTTGATCACCTAAAGAGGTTAAACAGGACAGTGATGATCCAGAGCTCTAATGGAGCTGAAATTTTTCATGTGAGTTCCTTGTCACAAGAAAGTGTTCTGGACCAAAAATTAGCACTTTTCATTGAGTGTTTATTCAGAACAATTCTTTAAGCAATTAAGAAAAGAGGAATTAGTTCTGAGGTTCTACCCATGTTCATGTCAAATTCAGTGAACTACAATTTTAATTATAGTTCATATAGCCTGCATGAATTTTCCTAGTATTTTTGGAGCTAAGAATTGGCCAGAACTGAATTTCCATGTTTTGGGAATTCTTTGAAATGTTTCTGTATTCATTTGAACACAGCAACTTAAAATTTGAATTCTCCTAATCAAATCAATCCCAAATGAGCTGAAATTTCCACAGGAGTTCAATATCGTCATAAAGAATATTCTGGCAAAATTTGAGGATTTTTGGATGAACAAAACTCCCTCTAAAATTCTTTTGCTGAAAAGCTTTAAAGAATTTCTAGAATTAAATAATGACTTTCATACAAATTGGGTTGCATATTTGGATATAGTTTTTCAATCTGAATCTAACCCAACTTGAATCACTAAATTTGGAGTTTCCTAGCAAAAGTTATGCTCTTCTAAAGTTTCGGGAAAATCTGGAATTCAATTTAAACCGGGAAAAGTTTAAACCTGACTGTGGGTCCAGGGGGCGACGTGTTACGTGCTGGAACCAAGACACACGGGCCACAGAGTTATTTCCCGCGTTGCCACAGTTTAATCCGAGCCCACAGAAGATCCCACACCCGGTCGGCCTCTCTCTGAAAGCAGGCCCAGCCCGGTCTTTGTGTACCTCCGATCTCCCACACGCCTGCGCCGCCGGAGCTCGCCGGAGCACCTCGGAACTTCGTCGTCCGGCCATCTCCCTTACTGCCACTTGCCGCCAGCCCCTAAAACCGTGCGCTGAACACGTTGGAGGGAGTTCCCCCGGCCGGCATCGGCTCTAACCTAGCTCGCACCGATGCGGCGGCTCGGTGGAGGTTCAGTGACGTCGCCCCGATGTGTTAGCCTGCCAAATGCCCACTTAAACTGCCCTACGGCATCAGTGATGGCTAGAGATGCTCACCATGGGGGCAAAAGAGATCGGCAATGGCTCTAAGGTGGGTCTCACCATGCGCCCGAAGCTTCCCCCCACGACCGCTATCGGGAAAGTTCAAAATACACCGGCTACACGTGGTTTCATGCTAGGTTTGCGAAGCAAACTCGTGCACCATCGAGTCTAGCTCCTGTGAGTGCAATTTTATGGCTCTAAACAAGAATCAATCAGGAATTTGGAGCTTCCTTACCTGAAGGTGGTTTTGCTCCGGCCGGGACAAAAACTGGAATTCCGCCGGCGACGATCCACGGATGGACTTGAGCTTCGGAGGTGAGCAGCATGGAGGTAGTGCGAGTCCAAAGGAGGTCTTGCTCGGCCGTGAAAAGCTCTGGGTGAGGCTGTCCACGCGAGCACCATCCTTTGGTTTTGTTTCGGCCGCCGCGGAAAACTTTGGTTCTCGGTGTAGGGAGTCTGAGCTCACTCGGTGATGGTGCGAGGAGGTCGTGGAGGTTGCTGTGGTGTTGTTTTACTGCTCTGCCAGGGCTTGCTCGTGAGCTCGTAGGTGGCTGAGTGATCAAAGGAGCTGCGGCAGCCTCTGTTTGGTTTCTTGTGCGAAGGGAGAAGGAAAAGAGACGTGCTCGGTTCTGTGGGCAAAGAGGAGCACGGCAGTGAAGCGATGAGGTCACCGAGGGGAGTGCCAGCGCGAGGGAAACCAAGGAGGAGGTGGGTTCGGCGCGGCTCGGTGTCGCCCAGATGTTGCTCGCCTCTGCTTGAGTGAAACCGCCTCAAGCAGCAAAACAGAGACTTGGTGCTCATGTGGAGATCTTTTGGGGTGCATATGACAAGTGGGTCCCACTCTGCCTCTTTTCTCTCCAAAATATCTCCCAAAATTTGCAAATGATGGAATTCAATTGTGGGAGTTCAAATCTGACGTGCATTTGGATAATTGGGTAAGTTTCATCCAAATTCAAATGGGTATTTCTTTGCAATTTAAGGTCCTTTTAGAAAATGAGTTGCAAAACATTTCAAGAATTCATGAAACTTTGCATACCGACTAATTTGGACCTACGGATTTCAAATATGAAATCTGATTTCTGGTTTGGCTGCTGCAAATGAGATTTTTAACACAACAGCTTGAAATTCATTGTGTTGCCCTTCCAAACTCTGAACTTATCTTTCTCACACATATGGGAACTTCCCACCTTAGTTTCAAATCCGTTTTGGGTTCCAAGTTTTCAAATAAATAATTGACTTGTGTGAAGAGAGCTTTCATGCGTATTATCAGATGTGGGCAAAGTTTAAACAAGTCCCATTTTTCATACATATGAAACCAACTTTGTGCAAACATGAGTTTCTTTGTATTCATATTTTTGGGACCTTTACATTGGATGGATCTGAAATTTTTCCTGTGACTCAAGGATTTTCAAATTAACATCCTAGCCAAATTTCAGAATTTTCCATAGAGGATTTCTCAAGATAAAATTCCCAACAGTTTAAATTTTAGGGAACTAATTCTGGAAAAATAATAAGTTTCATGAACTGAAACTTGTTTTTCTGGATAGTACTCGGAGAGCTGAATCCAACAAAATTTGGTTCACTCAGTTTGGACCAACCTAGCAAAAGTTATGGGCATTTGAAGTTGAACTAAAACTGGAAATTTGAAGAAAAGTTTAAAACCCTGCACACGGGCCCCACCACACGCTTTCTTCTTCCTCACGCGCGGGCAGAGCTCGGGCGGTGGCGCTCTCCGGCGAGGTCCACCGGAACTGAATTTCTGGCCTTCTCTAGTGCTAAATCTCGCCGCCTCTCACTTTAAGAACATGGGGAACTCGTCCAGGGGGTCGACCGAGGCTACCGGCCAACGGAAACCCGTTGGCGACGGGCGACGGCGGCGGCACCACTTCGGCTACGTTGAACTCACTCCACAAGTGCTGAAAATCTCCGGTTCTTCTTCCTAAAGCACCGTGGTGGAGCCCTAATCATCGTCATGTGCTCAAATCAGCTCCAAATGGGCTGCAAACATAAGCTCATCGGCGACCTAGGGCAAAAACCGGTGGCGGCTCGGAATTCTCGAAAAGCAGCGCCAGAACTCGACGGTTTTTGATGATTTTTTATCCTAGATGGGTGTTGGGAAGTGTAGAACGTTTGTGTGGCTCGGCATACACTGTGGTGAACTAATCACCACGAATTTTGGAAACTTATGGGGGTCGGTTCATTGGACGCTCATGCGGTAAAAAGAAAAATTCTTCCCCGACGGTGAACGAAACGAGGAGAGGTTTTCACCGTGAGTTTGAGCAGCGTTGGGTGGTCCTATTTGCTGTAGAAAGTTTGTCACGAGACGGCTTAGAACGGCGGCACACCGGGGAGCAGAGAGGGCGGCCGGTGGTGGCAAAGCGCGGGCGAAAAACAGCGCGCGTGGGAGCTCGGTTGGGTTCCAAAACGATGAGAACAGAGTAGTAGCTCGTTGTGATGGATCCTTGAGGCGACGTTTTGCCTGTGAGGTGGAGGTTTGGGTCGAGCGCCGGATGATCATGGCTGAGCGGCATTCACTGAGGAAATTCCGGCTCTGTTGAGTCAGTTCTCTCTGTTCTCACTGACTGACATGTGAGCCCACTTTTCCCCTCTAATTCTTTTCCATTCTTTGCTACAAATACCTCAGCTACTCACAATTAAATGGTAGACTTAGCCACCAAGTCATGGAATGAATTTTAATTTCTCAAATTGGAGTTGGTTTGGCTACATTTGATTCACGTTTGAATTTGAATTTAAATTCAGTTTTGAATTAATTCGAATGTAGCTCCCGACACGATAAACTCCAATGAGGATGAAAATTGGTGGACTAACTCAGAACAATGTGCTTAGTTTGAATATGAATTCAATTTTTGAATCCAAGTGATGAAAGTAACTGAAATTTGAATTTGCATTCAAATTAGCCCTTTTTCCAAATGTATCCAAAAGTGCCTCAAAATGGTTAGGGCCTAACCACTCCTAAGAATGTTTAGGCCCTAATGATGAGCTCAGCCTCTCATGTTTATATGTGTGAGATCCTACTTTTTGGAGTTATGAGTTTTTCCTCTAATTATCCTCTTGATGGTGTTTACTTGCTCTTCACAAATGTTCATGAGACTTCCACAAGATGAGCTATGGTGTGGTGATGTGATGAACACTCTAGCAAGTGAAATCTTGGGCTTTTACATCCCTCCCTGCCCTTAAAAGAATCTTGTCCCGAGATTACGAAAGAAAAGACGAAGATGTACGAGGAATTACCTGTGATGAGACGCCATGAAATCTGGGTAGTTTGAGCAAAGAAATTCTTCGCTCTCCCACGTCGCTTCCTCAGCGGTGTGGTTGCTCCACAATATCTTGTAAAACCACAGCATTCGGTAACACGTGGTCCAAGCCTTCTCATCGATAATTTCCATCGAATATTCAGCATAGGTTAAATCCGGATGCAACTTACCAATGTCTTCGGGGGGAACGGCAGCTGTATACTTTAGACATTTCCAGAGTTGTGAAACATGGAAAACATCATGAACATCAGTGAGAGATGGCGGTAGTTCCAGTATATATGCCACTAGTCTGCACTTCTCGTTGATGACATAGGGTCCAATAAATCGGGGAGCGAGTTTCCCCTTCACGCCGAATCGGTGCACGCCTTTCATCGGAGATACACGGAGGTACACGTGTTCTCCAACATCGAAGTGCAGTGGCCTACGCTTCTTATCAGCGTAAATTTTCTGTTGGGATTGAGCGGCTTTCAAATTTGCTTAAATTACCCGAACTCACTCTTCAGCGTCGTTCACCAAATCAATCCCGAACGTCACCGTTTCACCGGACACACACCAGTTCAATGGGGTGCGGCATTTGCGACCGTAGAGAGCCTCATATGGTGCCACCTTGATACTCGCTTGATAGCCATTGTTATATGAGAATTTCGCCAACGTTAGATGATCATCCCAATTTCTACCGTGGTGGATGGCACAAGCTCTCAGCATGTCATCTAACACTTGATTCACCCTCTTAGTTTGCCCATCTGTCTGAGGGTTATAGGCGGAGCTTTTAATCAGTTTGGTACCAAAAGCAGCGTGCAACTGCTCCCAGAAATGAGCCACGAACAATGCACCTCAATATGAAATTATAGTCTTGGGTACTCCGTGCAAGCATAATATTTTCGCAATGTGCAACTCCGCATACCTGCTGGCATGGAAATGTGTATGCATGGGAAAGAAGTGAGCCAACTTGGTTAACCGGTCAATGATTACCCAAATGGAATCATGCTTGTTAAAAGTCTTGGGTAACCCCTCAATGAAATCCATGCTCACATCTTTCCACTTCCTTGCTGGAATTTTTAGGAGTTGCAACAGCCCTGATTTTCTCATGTGATCCGCCTTCACTCGTCTACACGTATCACACTTGGATACATACTTTGCAATTTCCCGCTTCATCCGTGTCCACCAAAATTTACTCTTCAAATCTTAGTACATTTTGTTTCTGCCTGGATGAATGGGAACTTAGACAAGTGAGCTTTATCAAGGATCTTCTTTCTCAGCTCCATATTCCGCGGTACGAATATGCGGTCATTGAACCATAGCGTCCCCTCATCATCCTTCCGGAAACATTTGATGTCACCGCTGTCTATCCGTTTCCGGAGATGTGCCATGCCTTTGTCAATCTTCTGAGCTGCAATAGTATTCCGTAATGGTAGGGATGAGAGCAAGATTGTAGAGTGATTCATATGGAACCAAGTATAAACTCGGTTCTTCCTCTTCCTTCGGTGTAATGGTAAGGTTATGGACATGTGATTTTCGACTCAGCGCATCGGCAACCACATTCGCCTTGCTGGGGTGGTAATGAATGTGGCACCCTCATTTTTGGGTTCTGCATATATTCATATTTTATATGTAGAAAAAATTTCAAAATAAGTAGAAATAGAGAAAATATTAAAAAGATAGCCATAAAGAGCCAAATTCCAGTTTACAGAGAGCGCCGAAGACAATTCCCACGGCCGCTGACCACGTGGCGCGTTCGGAGCTCACCTCCAAGAGGTTCGGCCCCGCTAGACACGTGTCGCTCTCGGTGCTCACCTCCGGGAGGTCCGACACTACCGGACACGTGACTCCTCCAGAGCTCGCCTCCGGGAGGTCCGACGCTGATGGACACGTGTCGACCTTGGAGCTCGTCTCTGAGGAAAAAGGAAGTACGGCGCTACTTGACGCGTGGCATTCTCGGAGCTCACCTCAGAAAAAAGGGGAGGTCCGAAATTGACACATGGCACCCCAGAGCCACCTCCGAAGAGAGGGGGAGGTCCAGAACTGACACATGGCGTCCGCGGAGCTCGCCTCTGTTGAGAGAGGAGGTCCCGACCCACCAGACACGTGGCGCACGTGGAGTTTGCCTCTGAAGAGAGGGAGGTTCCCGTCCGCCAGAATATGTGGCGCACACGGAGCCCGCCTCTGAGAAAGAGGGAGGTCTCGCTCGCTTGACACGCGGCACAACCGGAGCTCGTCTTTGCGGAAAAGGGAGACAAGGCCCCCGATGGACACGTGGAGCTTCCGGAGCTCATCACCGCGTAAGGACGCGATTCTGAAGCGGTTTTTCTTCTGTATGCGTGGGAATTCTCGGTACTAAGGAAACCGACACGACTTCCACAATGTTACCGAACCAAATCGGCAAGAGACAAGTTGTTAAGATCCAAAAACAGTTTGAATAGGACTCTTATTCGAAGTCCAATCAGATAAGTACCCTTTGCTTCCCTCTTATAAATAGAACCTGAAACAAACCCCTTGGTCGTAACATCTTGTCTGAGCCGACAACTTAGAAGCCCTAGCCCCAAACTCGCCGACTAAACCCTTCGCTGGAGTTCAGTCACGGGAGATCGCCGGAAGAGAGCCCCAACGATCTGCCTTGCTAGGAGAAGGACCCCGAGACCAAGAAGAATGTAAGGTAGGTCTCCATTATCACCTTGACACATCATCACGGTTTTTATTCGCATCTGTTTCCACAATTCCTTCGAAACAGAAGCTTTTTCGTGGACAGATCACGTGTTGATCGGTTTGGTCTAGATCTTAAGCCCATATCATCGCCACGTCCACATTTGATCTATACACCTCTGTTTTCCATAAAAACCCCATACAAACATGCAAGAACACGTACAAACCAAAACTGCACCATAGGATTAACACGCATATGCATCATTGCATCTTAAAGTACAGTTTGTGCATGATATTGATTGCTGTGAATATTGTATATGCGTGATCGCGAATAGAAGGACAAGCTCAGGGAGCTACCTACGACGGACTACAACAACAAGATTTTGAGCAACCGGAACCGCCATAACAAGGCAAGTGCCCTGGACCATATTGATCCTATGTTTTGGTAAACTATTTTGTTTTTTCGAAAAGGTGTGTGTGCTGACTCAAACATGATGGGAAACCCTTTTATAGGAGTTTACTAGTTTTTGTTAAACCACCCTTGTCGCCAGGGAAGTTTATGAGTCGGGTATGGTTTTTTTTATGCTTCGCTGAGTCCATGGGATTGGGAAGCGAGATAGATGTGTCTAGCTAACTGCACTCGTAATGATAATGAGAAACTGATGATGTTAATGAACATGGATCGGATGGAGATCTAGGCAAGCCTGGTTTTGTGAATGAGGTAGCCTGAGATGGTGGTTACTTGCCGTATATTTATGGACCGGTTCATGCGAGCACATGCTAGGATAACAGTGCCACAACAGGGCCAAGTATGGGTGCGGCTTAGCTGACTAATTAGGTAAGTTACTAGATTGTTATGGACCGTGGAAGGCGCGGGGAATGGGAGTCGAGTGGGGACTGCCCTGGGAACTGCATGGCACAAGAGGCGGCCCGTGGGTGGGAGAATTGGAGATTCTAGCCTGCCGGTGACACCTTAGTGAGTCCATACATCTAGTAGGCCCTTTGTAAAGGCTATTTTGTGATCTCTTGACCATACACCAACGGTTGTGTACTGGTATAATGGAGGTTCTGCAGTCACCGACGGGTGACGAAATCACAAACTTGTGGGTAAAGTGGCACAAACTCTGCAGAGTCTAAAACTATCATGATAGCCGAGCTTACGGTCACGAGCTCCTTGACAACTTCCATGATTAGTTGGAATGGTTATTGGTTATGGTTTTGGTTATGGTTTGGCTTTCGGGACTGTTGAGTCCGGGTGATAAGATTTGGTTGCATGACTGTTGAGTCATGGCAACGAGATTGGTCTCGGTGTGAGACGGAATTGTTTATGAGATGAAATAGTAGCGAATACGAGATGGTATTCGTGAGATGGTAGCGAATACGAGAAGGTATTTGTGAGCAAGAATGAAGTTGATTAATGTCTAGTTGGGACATGGAAAGTGATGAACATAATGGAGGTATGATTGGTATTTTAATACATGTTGGGATTACGTTCACTTAAAGTTAAGTTGCTGTTTTATCGTGGTTTCTTATAAATAACTTTGCTTTCTGCAAATGAGCCTTTTTATACCTACCTTGTTGTGAGCTACATATCATATTTTCCTGCACTTGCTGAGTACATCATTGTACTCAAACTTGCATTATTATTTCATCATCAGCAACAGGAGAAGATTACTATGAAGACCAAGTGGAGCATTAGGCGTGTAATCTGTCCTCAACCTTTCCTGTGGGGATGGAGTAGAGATGGAGCCGCTGCTGCTTAGATTGCTTCCGCACTAGTTAGAAGACTTCCGCTGCATAGAAATAAGACTTGCGCTGTAAGATTAGACTTCTGCTGCTGAGCTGAGTCCAAGACTCATGAAACCTTGTAATAAACTTTGTTATTCGTGGTTATATATATTCTGAAATTCTGTTTGTTGATGATGTGTATATGTGTGATGAACATCCTGGGCACACATATGCATCAGTTCTTGGTTCTGTGGTTTTTCCACGAAATTGAGGGCGTCACAGATTGGTATCAGAGCCACGGGTTGACGGTAGGTTACACGCTTAGATAGAAGTCACAAGTTGGTATCAGACACAGATTGGTATCAACCTGCCACGGGTTGATCGTATATCACACAACCTAGAATGATCATAGATTGGTATTAGAAGCCACGTTGACCATAGGATGCAAGCCTAGGATGCATAGATTGGCATTGGAACTACCTTGACATAGGATACAAGTCTAGGAGAAGCCATAGTTGGATCACAGATTGGCATTACCCTAAGCCATATAGGACCCCCAATTAATAAGCCTTGAATAGGAGTTGTGTGAGCCCTTGTGATGATTGTTTGTGATTGTGTGCTTAGTGTGAGTTGTGGGACGTCTCAAGCGTTGTCCATACCCACACATAATTTGAAAAGAGGTGTGAGATGCCTCGGCACTTGTTCACATCCTCATATGGCTAATATATATAGTATAATCCACCTTGATGCATATAGTTAGGGGGATCCATCTAACCTTCTAACCTCTATCCTATTTCTTTCTCTCTCACAGATGGTGAGAGGAAACGCCGGCCGCCAAGGAAGGAATGTACGTGGCAACCAAGAGGATGGCCACGATGAAGTTCCTGTTAACCCCGGAGCTGGTGAGAACAATCTGCAACGGTTGATGGCCATGCAGAACCAACTTATGCAAACCATGATCCAAACTTTGGGTCAATTGCAGGCCAACAACAACAACCCCGTTTCGGCACCACTGCCACCACCACCGCCAGCTCATAACAGACTGGGAGAGTTCATGAGGACTCGACCACCCACCTTTGCTCAAGCTAACGACCCCATGGAGGCCGACGACTCGTTGAAATCCATGGAGAAGAAGCTTGCCATAGTTCAGTGCAATGACCGAGAGAAAGTTCTCTCCGCGTTGCACCAACTCATGGAAGCTGCCGCTGACTGGTGGGATGCCCTGTGCAACGCTCATGTCGACCCGGAGACGATCACTTGGACTGAGTTCAAGGAGAGTTTCCGCTCTCATTACATCCTTGCTGGTGTAATGATGCTCAAGAGACAGGAGTTCAAAGGTCTCCGCCAAGGACAGAAAAGTGTGAATGAGTATCTCAAAAAGTTCACGCAACTGTCCCGGTACGCCCCCGAAGATGTCAACTCGGACCAACGGAAGCAGTACCTGTTCATGAGAGGGTTGAACAATGAGATCCAGGTTCAGCTGCTCAACAATGACTACGCGAGCTTCCAGAAGCTGGTTGACAAGGCTATAGTGGTGGAAAGCAAGATCCGAGAGATCGAGCGAGAGGGCAAGAGGAAGATGCCATACCAGCCACAAGGGAGCAACGTACGACCTCGGTACATGCCCCCATCTGCACCGCAGTATGGATCGACCCCTCCTGCATACCGCCCTAATCAGCCTCCATAGCAACGACCCGTTGCACAAGCACCTCGTGTGCCTTTGCCTCCTATGCCCCGACCCAACATGGGCGCCCCTGTTCAAAACCCCCACCCCAACGTACCTGCTGCCGTGGGCAACAGGGCATGCTTTGCATGCGGGGAAACATGACACTTCACGAGCCAGTGCCCGAGGAGAGGTCCTGGACAGCAAGGCAACGTGCTCAAGCAGAACTCACGGCCGAACAAAGGGAACAATCAAGGAAACCATGGACAGCAGAACTATGCTCGCGGCAACGTGAACCATGTCTCTGCTGAGAAAGCACAACAGGCTGAGGACGTTGTAATTGGTATGTTCCTTGCCAACTCCAACCCAGCCACCATTTTATTTCATTATTGAGCATCACATTCCTTCATATCATCCGAGTATGTTGCCAAGCATAATCTACCCATATCACACTTAAATTGTACTATGTTGGTTAATTCTCCCGGTGGAGAGATGAGGACTAATATAGTATGTCCGAAAGTAAGCCTTAAAATAAGGGGGGTAGACTTCCTTGCCAACCCCATTGTCTTGGATTCCCAAGGGATTGACATAATACTCGGGATGGATTGGTTAAGCAAGCACAACAGAGTAATCCAATGTGCTGAAAGGAGCATGCAGTTGACAAACGAGCACGGTATTCATATCGAGTTTGAGCCAGCCCAACAAACAACCAAGAAGGCAAGTTTGAACCACGTCGAATGAGCAACATTGGACAGCATTCCAGTGGTTAAAGAATTCTCCAATGTGTTTCCGGAAGAGCTTCCAGGTATGCCACCTGACCGGGACATTGAGTTTCCCATTGATTTGGTACCCAGAACTGCACCCATAGCAAAGAGACCCTATAGGATTCCCACCAATGAACTAGTGGAACTCAAGAAGCAAATTCAGGAGCAGTTGGAGAAGGGTTTTATACGTCCAAGCTCGTCACCATGGGGAGCCCCCGTGCTCTTCATAGACAAGAAGGATGGGACCCAAAGGATGTGCGTGGACTATAAGTCTCTCAACGAGGTGACAATCAAGAACAAATACCCTCTGCCCCGTATAGAAGACCTATTCGACCAAATGAAAGGAGCCCAAGTGTTCTCCAACATTGATCTTCGGTCGGGATACTTCCAGCTGAAGATTAAGCCCTTCGATATACCCAAGACTGCCTTTCGAACACGGTATGGTTCGTACGAATATACCATCATGTCTTTTGGGTTTAACAAATGCACCCGCATACTTCATGTACCTTATGAACAAGGTTTTCATGGAGTACTTGGATATGTTCGTCATGGTTTTCATCGATGACATTATGGTGTATTCAAAAAGTGAGGAGGAGCATGAAGAACATTTGAGATTGACCTTGCAGAAAATGCGCGAGCATCAATTGTATGCCAAGCTTGTCAAGTGTCAATTTTGGCTAAAGGAGATATCGTTCCTAGGCCACATTATCTCCGAGGAAGGAGTATCGGTTGATCCCGGAAAAGTGGGAGATGTTCTGAAGTGGAACCAACAGCAAAACATGAGAGATATTCGGAGTTTTCTTGGGATGGCTGGATACTACCGATGCTTCATCAAGGACTTCTCTAAGATAGCAAAACCTATGACGGAGTTGCTAACAAAGGGAAAAGCGTTCCAGTGGACATCAGCGTGCCAATAGAGCTTTGAGGAACTCAAGAAAAAGCTAACCACAGCGCCGGTTTTGGTATTGCCGGACGTAAGCAAGAGCTTTGACATGTATTGTGACGCATCAAGAAAAGGTCTCGGATTGCTCATGCAAGGACAAGTGGTAGCCTATGCCTCTCGACAATTAAATAAGCACGAGCATAATTATCCTACACAGGACTTGGAGCTAGCAGCAGTAGTGCATGCATTAAAGATCTGGAGACATTATATCCTTGGTCATCGATGTGAGATCTATACGGATCATAAAAGCCTCAAGTACATATTCACATAAATGGACTTGAATTTGAGGCAACGTCGATGGTTGGAACGCATCAAGGATTACGATGTTGGAATCAACTACCACCCTGGAAGGGCCAATGTAGTAGCTGATCCATTGAGCCGAAGGGAGCATGTCACCAACTCACGGTTCGGGAGCTACCACCCGAACTACGCAAGGAGTTCGAACGGTTACACCTCGGATTCTTGAACAAGATGGAAGTGATGGAACTCAACTCTTCATTGGAGCAAGAGATAAGAGATGGCCAAGCAACGGATGAGGAGATGAAGGAAAGGATCCGAAGAGGAATAGAGAAGGATTTCAAGGAAGATGAGAAGGGTATGCTTTGGCTAGGAAAAAGGATTTGTGTGCCTAACGTGAAGCACATCCACGACATGATATTAAAAGAGGCACATGATTCACCTTATTCCATACATCCCGGAAGTACCAAGATGTACAAGGATCTGAAGACTTGTTATTGGTGGGATGGTATGAAGAGGGACATAGCTGAATATGTTGCCCTATGCGACACATGCCAACGGGTGAAGCCCGAACATCAAAGACCCGCTGGATTGTTGCAACCCTTGAAGGTACCCGAGTGGAAGTGGGAATACATCAGTATGGATTTCATTGTCGGGTTGCCACGTACTCAGTCGGGTTACGACTCCATCAGGGTTATCGTGGACCGATTGATGAAAACAGCCCATTTTCTCCCTGTAAGGACCAAGTACAACGTTGGACAATTAGCCGAGTTGTACATGGAGCAAATCGTGTGCCGTCATGGAGTCCCAAGGAGGATAGTCTCAGATCGGGGTTCTCAGTTTACCTCTAGATTTTGGAGGAAGCTGCAGGAAGCTATGGGTACACGACTGGATTTTAGCTCCGCTTACCACCCGCAGACCAACGGGCAAACGGAAAGGACAAACCAAATTTTGGAGGACATGTTGAGAGCCTGTGCCTTGAAATATGGATGTAGTTGGGATAGGAGCTTGCCGTACGCGGAATTCTCCTATAACAACAGCTATCAAGCCAGCTTGAAGATGTCACCTTTCGAAGCATTATATGGCAGACGGTGTAGAACACCGTTGTTTTGGAATGAGGCCGGAGAAAACCAAGTGTTTGGACCCGAAGTGCTACAAGAAGCTGAAAAGCAAGTCCAAACGATACGGGAGAACTTAAAGGCTGCTCAGTCACGATAGAAAGGCTATGCGGACAATAGATGAAGAAAGTTGACTTTCGAAGTCAGAGACTACGTATACCTTAGGGTATCTGTAAGTGCATCTAGGATATCCCTTGTGGGTTTTGGCTAATTGATGACAAGCATATGAGATCCTAATGAAATTATTGCAGGACAAACAAAGTGAACTAGCTCGTGCACACAAAAAGGTGAAAAATAGAGTGGTGTCCGAAAAGGAAGACTTTAGTGGAATTTAGAAGAGCAAAGTAGATGTAAATGTATAGGGTGTGTGTGAGAGACACATCCCAAGAGCTCATGACTTTGCGTAAGGGTAAGGGGTTTAAAAATCAACTAAAATCCACTGGACACCGGACTAGTCCGTTCATGGACCGGACTAGTCTGGTCAGCTTACTGGAATGCGACCGGACAAGTCCGGTTTTAGACCGGACTAGTCCGCTCATGTTTCTGTTGTCCTCTTTAGAGGACTGCGGACTAGTCCATCCATGCGACAGGACTAGTCCGCTAAACTTTATGGAACCCCACTTCACATAGCACCGGACAAGTCCGGTATTAGACCGGACTAGTCCGGTTAACCCACTGGAAGTAGACCGGACAAGTCCGATCATATACCGGACTAGTCCCGTATTAGGTTTTACAACGATAACTTTTTAGAAACTATATAAATGGGTGATCCACGGCCTCCCAAAGTACAGACACGACTCATACTGCTTGAAACAAGAACCCTAGCGCCGCCACCTGTCCCAAGAGCTCCAAAACACATCTCCCCACACATCTAAGGTAAAAAAAAGGTGAAGATCAATCAAACACTTGGATTTGGGATTGGGAGATCATCGTTCTTTCGTTGTGAGCTCTTGGGGTTTGATCTCTCTACACTCATATTCTGCATTGTAATCTTTTTGAGTGTATTTGATCGCTTTCTCATTGTAATTCTTGTGGGAGCCCTCAACGTGTGAGGTTGCCCCACAAACTCGGTGATTACCCGTGCTAGTGGAGTCAAGTCGGCCTTGTGTGGTGACTTGAAGAGGGAAAGGGTTAGAGACCCGGCTCTGTGTGAGCCTCCTCAACGAGGACGTAGATCTCTTGATGAGATCGAACCTCGGTAAAATTTGTGTCTCGCATGCCTCCCTGTTTTTTTGTTGATTATAACATCTAGTTGCTAAACTTCATAATTTGAGTTGCTAAGTCTCATTCACGGGCATAATCACACCTCACATTGTAAAATAAAAAAAGAATAATTGTTGTTCTTATTTCCGCTGCTAAACAAGTAATTCTTCTGCACAACACTTATACAATCTACACAATTCAGCACACCGGACTAGTCCGCCCACACAACCGGACTAGTCCGGTCAATCAAGTTTCTGGTAATTCTATTAAGTGTGCAGGAATCTTTTAAAGGCCTATTCACCCCCCTCTAGGCCACATTCAATTGGTATCAGAGCCAAGTTCTCCATCAACGAGACTCACATCTCGGAGAGATCAATGGCCTCTGAGAAGAACAACGATATCCCGAAAACGAACAACAACGATGAGGAGCAAGAAGCCAAAGCCTTCGATGTGCTGAAAGAAAGTCCACATGACGATGATGAAGTGAGACATCTAAAGGCATTACTGAGAAATAAATTAATGGCACAAACGGGAAAATAGGAAGAAAAGACGATGGGGAGTGGTCATCACGACTACTCCCGGTATCCTTACAACTACAACCGTCTCAATTCAAACAATCACTATCTTTTGATTCCTATGGGAAGGCCTCCACAGTTTGATGGAAGTGACTATACCATGTGGAAGTACAACATGAAGATGCATCTGATATCTCTGAATCCCAGCCTTTGGCATATTGTCTGCACAGGAATAGATATCCCGGACACGGATGAAGAACTCACTCATGAACAAGAACAAGAGATTCATAGAAATGCAAAGCCGTTGCAGTAATCACATCGTCACTGAGCAGAGAAGAATTTACCAAGATCGATGGACTAGAGAGTGCAAAAGAAATCTGGGATACACTCAAAACAGCTCATGAAGGAAATAGGTCTGTACGTGAAGCCAAAATTGAGATGCTTGAAGGAGAGTTGGGGAGATTTGCTATTGAAGAAGGCGAATCACCTCAAGACATGTACAATCGGATGAAGACACTCATTAACAAAATCCGTGCCTATGGAAGTAAGAAATGGACTGATCACGAGGTGGTCAAAAGGATGATAAGAGCCTTCATGCCAAGAAACGTCACACTTTGCTCAATGATCAGAGAGAGCCCCGGTTTTCACAAAATGACTCCCGATGAATTACTAGGGAAGATCATAAATCAAGAAATGATGGAGAAAGAAGCCCAATACGTCAAAGACTTAGCCGAACTCACCTCATCCAAAAAGAAAGAAGTTGCTCTCAAAGCAACGTGTAGACCCAAACTCAAAGAAACTCGTGAAGACCAAGACGATGGAGATACAAGCGACGAGAGCACCGATCTTGATGACGAAGAAATGGTACTCTTCATCAAAAAGTTCAAACGCATGATGAAGAGAAGACACGGCAACAATTCACATGAAGGCAAAAGCAAGGATAAAGGAAAATCCAAGGCTCGACGCACTTGCTACAACTGCGGAGAGTATGGTCACTTCATGGTGGACTGTACTTAGGAAGAAAACAAAAAGAAGAAGGAAACGAGATCTCAAGAAAAGAAAATTTTCAGAAAAAAGAAGACAAGTCCATCAAGCTCACATTGGGAAGGAGTGGGACTCAAACGACGAGTCCTCCTTCGATGAAGAAGAAGAGATGGCCACTATCGCAGTCAAGAAACCAACAATGAGAGCCACACTCTTTCCGAACATGGGAGGACAGGACATGAACAACCACACTTGTCTTATGGCTAAGGAAGGCAAGAAAAAGGTTCGACTTACTCCTCCTGTACTAAATTCCTCCATTGATGACTTTGATAGCTCTAGTGATAATGAAGAAATGTTTAGAGGGCTAAGTAAAATTGCTTTAAAGAAAATGGAAATGTTGTCGAACGAAATCTTTGAAAAGGAGGAACTTGTCAACCGACAAGAAGATATGCTCATCTGTGAGAGGAAGAGATATCAAGAAGTTGAAAAGCTTCTTGAGCTTGAAAGAGAGAAGAATGAGTCACTTGAGTTAGAGCTAGCCTTGAGTAAGGAAACTTACTCAAAGTTAGAAGACTCGCACATTGCAATCAAGGAAGAACTTGCTAACTTGTCAAAAGTTAACAAAATCCTTGAGGTGCAAGTTGAGTCGCTCAAACAAAGTGACTCCTCTTCCTCCAAAAGCTCTTCCTCCAAAGACATGAGTTCGACAAAAATAAGAACCTGCACTTGCTCTAGTAAGAAAAATGTAATTTCTAATGCTTCAACCTCTCATGACATGCATTCTTCTCAAAACGGCATCTTTGATAAGGAGAAGATCAAATATGCACGAAGTGCATATATGATCACTAGACCTCCCAATGTCAAAGATGGTCTTGGTTTTGACAGGAACAAACACATGTCTACTCCTAATCATGCTAAGAATAGAATCACTTTTGTTAAAGAAAAATCCCATGAATCTGAGTTACAAACACTGTTCCGTACATTTGATGCTTCTTATGTTCTCATGAAAAACAAGTATAGAAAAGTCATTGCTAAATATACAGGGCCACGCCACAAGAACTTAAAAACTTGTGTGTGGGTGCCCAAGACTCTTGTGACTAACCTGAGAGGACCCAAGCAAGCTTGGGTACCTAAAACCAAGGAATAGTTCTATTTTGCAGGCTTACTCCTCCGGCGGATCTAAGTGGGTGCTAGATAGCGGATGCACAAATCATATGACCGGAGAGAGAGGTATGTTTGTGGAGTACGAGTGCAACAAGGATCCAAGTGAAGGTATATACTTTGGAGACAACAGCCAAGGAAAGGTCCTTGGTAGTGGTAACATTGAAATATCCTCTCAACACACCTTATCTAATGTTTTACACGTAGACTCTCTAGATTATAATCTTTTATCAATATCTCAACTATGCGACAAAGGTTACAACTGTTTATTCACTAATGAGGGTGTGACCGTCTTTAGAAGAAGCGATGGCTCGATTGCATTCAAGGGATTGTTGAAGGGAAAGCTTTATCTTGTTGACTTCAACAAAGATAAAGCCGAACTCAACACTTGCTTGGTTGCTAAGACCAACATGGGATGGCTGTGGCATAGACGGCTAGCCCATGCTGGAATGAGAAATCTGCAGAAACTTCTAAAAGGTGGTTACATCCGTGGTCTTAAGGATGTGGTTTTTGAAAAAGACAGGCCGTGCAGCGCTTGTCAGGCAGGAAAACAGGTTGGAGCACCACACCCCGCCAAGAATGTGATGACCACCGCTAGACCGCTAGAACTTCTCCACATGGATCTCTTTGGTCCAATTGCGTACATCAGCATCGGCGGTAACAAATACGGTTTAGTAATTGCTGATGATTTTTCAAGATTTACCTGGGTATTTTTCTTGTATGATAAATCAGAAACTCAGGGAATCATCAAGAAGTTCTTGAAAAGAGCTCAGAATGAATTCTCATCAACCGTAAAGAATATCAGAAGTGACAATGGGACAGAATTCAAGAACACTCAAGTTGAAGAATATCTCAATGAAGAAGGTATAAAGCATGAATTCTCGGCACCCTACTCTCCTCAACAGAACGGGGTGGCCGAAAGGAAGAACAGAACATTGATCGAAATGGCGAGAACAATGTTGGATGAATAAAAGACGTCAGACTGATTTTGGGCAGAAGCGGTGAACACCGCTTGTCAAGCCACAAATCGGTTTTACCTTCATCGACTACTGAAGAAAACTCCATATGAGCTTCTCACGGGTAAAAATCCTAATGTTTCTTATTTCAAAGTTTTTGGTTGCAAATGTTTTATCCTGAACAAGAAACCAAGGGCCTCGAAGTTCGCTTTGAAGTCCGATGAAGGATTCTTGCTCGGATATGAATCAAATGCCTACGCCTATCGTGTCTTCAACAAGGTGTCCGGCCTTGTTGAAGTAGCACGTGACGTAGTATTCGATGAAACTAACGGCTCACAAGTGGAGCAAGTCGATAAGTTTATGCTAGATAAGGAGGAAGCTCCACGTGAAGCGCTGAAGAAAATGGCACTTGGTGATATCCTACCACGAGAGGAAACACCAGACGAACTTCAACAAGGAAGCAATGATCAAGGGGGAGCTCCTACACAAGATCAGATTGAGGGAGGTCAAGAAGATCAAGATGATCATGGAAGCAATGATCTAGGGGGAGACATGACACATGAAGACAATGAAGAACAAGCAACTATACAAATTCCACATCCAAGAGTACATCAGTGTGTGCAAAGAGACCATCCTGTCAACAATATCATTGGAGATATTGCTAAGGGAGTAACTACTAGATCTCAAATTGCAAATTTTGGTGAACACTATTCTTTTGTGTCTTTTCGGGAGCCATACAGGGTAGAAGAAGCCTTAAGGGATCCAGACTGGGTGATTGCAATGCAAGTGGAGCTGAACAACTTCAAAAGAAATGAAGTATGGGAGCTGGTGGAAAGACCAAGGGCGAACATCGTTGGAACCAAATGGGTGTTTCGGAACAAGCAAGATGAACATGGAGTAGTGACAAGAAATAAAGCGAGGTTGGTGGCCAAAGGTTACTCTCAGGTGGAAGGTTTGGACTTCGATGAAACTTTCGCTCCTGTAGCTAGACTTGAGTCCATTCGCATTTTATTGGCATATGCTACTCCCCATAATTTTAAGTTGTATCAAATGGACGTCAAGAGTGCCTTCCTCAATGGTCCGATAAAGGAGGAAGTCTATGTGAAGCAGCCACCAGGGTTCGAAGATCAGGAGTATCCCAACCATGTCTATAAACTGCGTAAGGCTCTCTATGGCCTCAAACAGGCTCCTCGAGCCTGGTATGAGTGCCTTAGAGATTTTCTGACTCAAAATGGATTCAAAATTGGTAAAGCTGACTATACACTCTTTACTAAACATTTTTATGATCATTTATTCGTATGTCAAATTTATGTTGATGACATTATTTTTGGATCCACTAACAAGTCCTTCTGTGAAGAATTTAGCAAAATAATGACAGACACGTTCGAGATGTCAATGATGGGTGAATTGAAATTCTTCTTGGGATTTCAAGTGAAGCAACTGAGAGAAGGTACATTTATAAGCCAAACTAAATATACACAAGACATTCTCAAGAAATTCAATATGGACAAAGCCAAGCCCATCAAGACACCCATGGCCATCAACGGACATCTCGACCTCAATGAAGACGGTCCAAATGTGGACCAAAAGGTATATCGGTCCATGATTGGCTCCTTACTTTATTCATGTGCATCTAGGCCAGATATTATGCTTAGTGTTTGCATGTGTGCAAGGTTTCAAGCTGCACCTAAAGAGTGTCACTTAATTGCTGTAAAAAGAATCCTAAGGTACCTTGTGCACACACCCAACTTGGGCCTTTGGTATCCCAAAGGATCCAAGTTTAACTTGATAGGGTATTCCGACGCCGACTATGCAGGATGCAAAGTCGATAGAAAGAGCACGTCAGGGACTTGTCAATTTCTTGGTAGGTCCCTAGTTTCTTGGTCATCTAAAAAGCAGAACTCCATTGCTCTTTCCACAGCGGAAGCGGAGTATGTTGCAGCTGGTAGTTGTTGTGCGCAACTACATTGGATGCGACAGACTCTTAGGGACTACGGCTACAATCTAAGTCATATCCCGCTTCTATGCGATAATGAAAGTGCTATAAAAATTGCACACAACCCTGTAGAGCACTCAAGAACTAAGCACATAGATATCCGTCATCACTTTCTTAGAGATCATTCATTAAAAGGTGACATTGCTATTTCACATGTTAGGACTGAAAAACAACTTGCGGATATTTTTACCAAACCATTAGATGAGAAAAGGTTTTGTGAACTAAGAAATGAGCTAAACATTCTTGACTCTCGAAATGTGGCTTGAAACATTGCATACCTGGTTGCAACTCAAAATGTTCCTTTGTATTGTTAAAAATGTTCCTCTTCTCCTTTTCTACTCAGAAAACTATCTTAATGAAGAAATCTTGTGGATTATGACCATTGTTTGATTGCTGATTGTCTACTGGTCTTAATCACCAAGACTATTTGCAAAATTATTGTCCTTGGATCACAATTAACATCTATATATGTATCAGGTCTGTTGAAAACGGACTAGTCCGATTTTCAACCGGACTAGTCCGGACAAACGACAATTAGGTTAACTCAGGGACACCGGACTAGTCCGCTACCATGACCGGACTAGTCCGGTCAGTCGCATATAGAAGCAGTTGGCCGGACCAAACGCCTCCCTCTCCACTCATAAGCACTTTGTCTCACCCCCTCTCCTAAACCCTAGCTCCCAAAGTGATTTTCGAGTTGAGCCCTCAAACTCGGAGTTTTCTCCGTGAAAAAGCCTCTTCTCGACGAGGGGATCCTACTTTCCGGACTCATCTGGATAGACTCTTGCTCCTTCAACGCGAATCTTCAAATCTTGGTAAATCCCCCCCTAAAACCAAAATCTCAATTTTTCTAGCTCTAGCTAGTTTCCTTTGATTTCAAAAGGATGTACATTGCATAAATAGATGTATTCCTACCACTTTCCCGCCCTTGTGTCCTTAGATAGGAGATTTGTTTCAAATGAAACATTCAATTTAGGGTTCTTATGCTAGGCCGGACTAGTCCGGCGCTCAGATGCGGACAAGTCCGGTCCACCGGACTAGTCCGCACTCTGAAACCGGACAAGTCCAGTCTCTGACAGTTGAACCCCTACATTCCCATTTGAAGTCGATAATGCGTCCATTTGCATCTAATCCTTAAACTCCTTATCAGGCATCATGTCTTCGGGCTCAGATGACGGCTCTTTTCACCTTGACGAAGAAGTTCAACGTGAAAGAGTGAGGAGAGCTAAGGAGGGAGTGATGAAGAAGAGACATGATGTCAATGCTCACTCTCCACCCTCCGACGACAATCTACCTAAGAAGAGGAAAGTCATTGTCAAAAGGCCTCAAAGGAAAGATGCTGCTGAGGGCTCGTGAGGGCCAAAAAGAGTTCTCAATAAAGGGAAGGGACTTGCTAGTGGCCCCATTGGGCCTCTGAAAATGAAAAATCCCGTTCACCGCAACAGGCAGCCTTCAAGTGAGGATTTCACTGGAAAAGGGAATGAGCTAGCTGGCAACTTCAGGAAGATTGAAGTGTATGACCGACCTAAACAATGTTCTGATCCAAGGTTCTGGAGCAACTTCCATGCAGACTACTACGAGCATGTGTACATGAAGATGAAGAATCCTGTAGTAGAGAGTCAATGGCTAAATGTTGAATACCTGAAGTCAAAGAGGTATCCTGCCTTTCGTGAGATGGTGGAGGCCTTAGAGAGGCACGGTCTGACGGACCTGCTATCCTTTGAGTATGACTGGAACAATGAAGTCATTACCCAGTTTTACCCCACTCTCTACTTTGCTCGTGGTGATGGAGACAATCTTACTTGGATGACTCATGGTTCAAAGTACAGTGTCACTTATGATGACTTTGCTAGGATTCTTCACCTCCAACACACTTTGGATCATGAACTAGTCATCCATAATCTGAAACCCCTGGAGAAGGAAGAGCTTGAGTTTCTCTATGACACAAGGATGCCATATGTTCCTCCCACAATCAAATATCTGAAGCCCTTCTTTGTGGTCCTCAATAGAGTCTTGAGAAAGACTATAGCTCCGAAGGATGGAGATGCGTGAACTATACAAGGGACCTTGAGGACTCTCATGAAGGTCATTAGTGGAAGGAGACCATTCAATGTTTTTGAGTATATCTACAATGACATCGTGAACATCTCAATCACCCCCAATAGGTCCTGTGGATATGCACCGTATATCATGTACATGATTGAGAAAGTGACGGGACTCGAGATCGTCAAGGATGTCAAGCATGCGGGGTTGAAGCCGCAAAAACCCACCGAGTACACTCTCCCCCTGGCTCCAACTTCCCCGTCCTCTCCACCAGTGGAGAGGAGATCAAAGCAAGCTCATGATGTTACTAGATCTGCAGCTGCTCCTCCTGGGTCTCCACCTGCACAAGAATCATCCAGTGGCATCCTCAAGGTGCTCTCCTCCATCTTTGCCTGCTGCCGCAAGATCGAAGACAGGCAGCGCAAGGAAAAGCTTGCAAGGAAGAAACACCAACAGTATGTCAATGCCAATATCAAGTCTATCTGTGCAAAGCTTGAGATTGAGCCCGTTGGATCACCTCCCGCCTCCGAGGACTCAGAGGAAGATCCTGCTCCCATGGATGTCGAAGTTGGTGAAGATGAAGATCAGACTGAGACTGAAGGAGAAGGCAGCGATGAGTGATTCCCCTCAATTTTTCCCTTTTTGGTGCCTTGATGCCAAAGGGGGAGAGATTGAGATTAGATTTGGACTCAAACTATCTAGTATAAGTTATTAAGATCTTTTGTGATCAAGGACATGTACCTATTTTAAAATCTTGTAATGCACTATTTCTTTTCTTATGTGTGATGCACTATGCTCTAATGTCTACTTATATGTTCACTACTGTTTGTCTTTAATTTATCACATTTTGTTTATCACACACCTGTTAGGCACCCCACCATAAGGTGTGTGCATATGTGAGAAGCTTTTTGTGAATTCCTTATTATTCTCATATGTGCACACCTTATGAAAATCAACTTTTTATTCTCAATTGTGATATCTCAAATAGTTGTCATCAATCACCAAAAAGGGGGAGATTGTAAGTGCATCTAGGATATCCCTTGTGGGTTTTGGCTAATTGATGACAAGCATATGAGATCCTAATGAAATTATTGCAGGACAAACAAAGTGAACTAGCTCGTGCACACAAAAAGGTGAAAAATAGAGTGGTGTCCGAAAAGGAAGACTTTAGTGGAATTTAGAAGAGCAAAGTAGATGTAAATGTATAGTGTGTGTGTGAGAGACACATCCCAAGAGCTCATGACTTTGCGTAAGGGTAAGGGGTTTAAAAATCAACTAAAATCCACTGGACACCGGACTAGTCCGTTCATGGACCGGACTAGTCCGGTCAGCTTACTGGAATGCGACCGGACAAGTCCGGTTTTAGACAGGACTAGTCCGCTCATGTTTCTGTTGTCCTCTTTAGAGGACTGCGGACTAGTCCATCCATGCGACAGGACTAGTCCGCTAAACTTTCTGGAACCCCACTTCACATAGCACCGGACAAGTCCGGTATTAGACCGGACTAGTCCGGTTAACCCACTGGAAGTAGACCGGACAAGTCCCATCATATACCGGACTAGTCCGGTATTAGGTTTTACAACGATAACTTTTTAGAAACTATATAAATGGGTGATCCACGGCCTCCCAAAGTAGAGACACGACTCATACTGCTTGAAACAAGAACCCTAGCGCCGTCACCTGTCCCAAGAGCTCCAAAACACATCTCCCCACACATCTAAGGTAAAAAAAGGTGAAGATCAATCACACACTTGGATTTGGGATTGGGAGATCGTCGTTCTTTCGTTGTGAGCTCTTGGGGTTTGATCTCTCTACACTCATATTCTGCATTGTAATCTTTTTGAGTGTATTTGATCGCTTTCTCATTGTAATTCTTGTGGGAGCCCTCAACGTGTGAGGTTGCCCCACAAACTCGGTGATTACCCGTGCTAGTGGAGTCAAGTCGGCCTTGTGTGGTGACTTGAAGAGGGAAAGGGTTAGAGACCCGGCTCTGTGTGAGCCTCCTCAATGAGGACGTAGATCTCTTGGTGAGATCGAACCTCTAAAATTTGTGTCTCGCATGCCTCCCTGTTTTTTTTGTTGATTATAACATCTAGTTGCTAAACTTCATAATTTGAGTTGCTAAGTCTCATTCATGGGCATAATCACACCTCACATTGTAAAATCAAAATAGAATAATTGTTGTTCTTATTTCCGCTGCTAAACAAGTTAACTCTTCTGCACAACACTTATACAATCTACACAATTCAGCACACCGGACTAGTCCGCCCACACAACCGGACTAGTCCGGTCAATCAAGTTTCTGATAATTCTATTAAGTGTGCAGGAATCTTTTAAAGGCCTATTCACCCCCCCTCTAGGCCACATTTAGTATCGCCTATCCATGGCCAACGACGTTTCAACATCAAGGGCAAGCTAGCACCTCGCTATATCGGACCATTTAAGATTTTAGACAAGCGAGGAGAAGTAGCCTATCAACTAGAGCTCCCAACGCACCTCTCCGACGTACATGACGTGTTTCATGTATCTCAGCTCAAAAAGTGCTTAAGAGTGCCAGAAGAGCAAGTACCATTGGAAGATCTCGAACTTCAGGAGGATCTAACCAATGCAGAACACCTTGTCCGGCTTTTGGACATGAATGGAAGGGTCACGAGGAACAAAGTGATCCGATGGTGCAAAGTACAATGGAGCCATCACACGGAAGCAGAAGCTATAGGGGAACGGGAAGAAGACCTCAAGACAGAGTTTCCTCATCTATTCTCTACTAACGAATCTCGAGTGCGAGATTCAATTTAAGGGTGGTAGATTTGTGACACCCTCATTTTTGGGTTCTGCATATATTCATATTTTATATGTAGAAAACATTTTAAAATAAGTAGAAATAGAGAAAATATTAAAAAGATAGCCATAAAGAGCCAAATTCCAGTTTACAGAGAGTGCCGAAGACAATTCCCATGGCCGCTGACCATGTGGCGCGTTCGCAGCTCACCTCCGAGAGGTCCGGCTCCGCTAGACACGTGTCGCTCTCGGAGCTCACCTCCGGGAGGTCCGACACTACCGGACACATGTCACCTCCGGAGCTTGCCTCCGGGAGGTCCGATGCTGATGGACACGTGTCGACCTCGGAGCTCGTCTCTGAGGAAAAAGGAAGTTTGGTGTTACTTGACGTGTGGCATTCTTGGAGCTCACCTCAGAAGAAAGGGGAGGTCTGGAATTGACACATGGCACCCCGGAGCCACCTCCGAAGAGAGGGGGGGGTCCGGAACTGACACATGGCGTTCGCAGAGCTCACCTCTGTTGAGAGGGGAGGTCCCGACCCACAAGACACGTGGCGCACGTGGAGCTTGCCTCTGAAGAGAGGGAGGTTCCCGCCCGCCAGAATACGTGGAGCACGTGGAGCCTGCCTCTGAGAAAGAGGGAGGTCTCGCTCACTTGACACGCGGCACAACTGGAGCTCATCTTTGCGGAAAAGGGAGACCAGGCCCCCGATGGACACGTGGAGCTTCCGGAGCTCATCACCGCGTAACGACGCGATTCTGAAGCGATTTTTCTTCTGTATGCGTGGGAATTCCCGGTACTAAGGGAACCGACACGACTTCCACAATGTTACCGAACCAAATCGGCAAGAGATAAGTTGTTAAGATCAAAAAACAGTTTGAATAGGACTCTTATTCGAAGTCCAATCAGATAAGAACCCTTCGTTTCCCTCTTATAAATAGCACCCGAAACAAACCCCTTGGTCGTAACATCTTCTCTGAGCCGACAACTTAGAAGCCCTAGCCGCAAACTCGCCGAGTAAACCCTTCGCCGGAGTTCAGTCGCGGGAGATCACCGGAAGAGAGCCCCAACGATCTGTCTTGCTAGGAGAAGGACCCTGAGACCAAGAAGAACGTATGGTAGGTCTCCATTATCACCTTACGACATCATCACAGTTTTTTTTTTGCATCTGTTTCCTCAATTCCTTCAAAACAGAAGCTTTTTCATGGGTAGATCACATGTTGATCGGTTTGGTCTAGATCTTAAGCCCAGATCATCTCCACATCCACATTTGATCTATACACCTCTGTTTTCCATAAAAACCCCATACAAACATGCAAGAACACGTACAAACCAAAACTGCACCATAGGATTAACATGCATATGCATCATTGCATCTTAAAGTAGAGTTTGTGCATGATATTGATTGTTGTGAATCTTGTATATGCGTGATCGCGAATAGAAGGACAAGCTCAGGGAGCTACCTACGACGGACTACAACAATAACATTTTGAGCAACCGGAACCGCTAGAACAAGGCAAGTGCCCCTTGACCATATTGATCCTATGTTTTGGGAAACTATTTTGTTTTTGCGAAAAGGTGTGTGTGCTGAGTCAAACATGATGGGAAACCCTTTTATAGGAGTTTACTAGTTTTGGTTAAACCACCCTTGTTGCCAGGGAAGTTTATGAGTCGGGTATGGTTTTTGCTTTTATGCTTCGCTGAGTCCATGGGATTGGGAAGCGAGATAGATGTGTCTAGCTAACTGCACTCGTAATGATAATGAGAAACTGATGATGTTAATGAACATGGATCAGAGGGAGATCTAGGCAAGCCTGGGTTTGTGAATGAGGTAGCCTGAGATGGTGGTTACTTGCCGTAGATCTAAGGACCGGTTCATGAGAGCACATGCCAGGATAACAGTGCCACCACAGGGCCAAGTATGGGTGCGGCTTAGCTGACTAATTAGGTAAGTTACTAGATTGTTATGGACCGTGGAAGGCACGGGGAATGGGAGTCGAGTGAGGACTGCCCTGGGAACTGCATGGCACAAGAGGGGGCCCGTGGGTGGGAGAATCGGAGATTCTAGCCTGCCGGTGAAACCTTAGTGAGTCCATACATCTAGTAGCTCCTTTGTAAAGGCTATTTTGTGATCTCTTTACCATAGACCAACGGTTGTGTACTGGTATAATGGAGGTTCTGCAGTCACCGACGGGTGACGAAATCACAAACTTGTGGGTAAAGTGGTACAAACTCTGCAGAGTCTAAAACTATCATGATAGTCGAGCTTACAGTCACGAGCGCTTGGCCAACTTCCATGATTAGTTGGGATGGTTATTGGTTATGGTTTGGCTTTCGGGACTGTTGAGTCCGGGTGATAAGATTTGGTTGCATGACTGTTGAGTCATGGCAACGAGATTGGTCTCGGTGTGAGACGGAATTGTTTATGAGATGAAATGGTGGCGAATATGAGATGGTATTCGTGAGATGGTAGCGAATACGAGAAGGTATTCGTGTGCAAGAATGAAGTTGATTAATGTCTGGTTGGGACATGGAAAGTGATGAACATTAATGGAGGTATGATTGGTATTTATATACATGTTGGGATTACGTTCACTTAAAGTTAAGTTGTTGTTTTATCGTGGTTTTTGATAAATAACTTTGCTTTGTGCAAATGAGCCTTTTTATACCTACCTTGTTGTGAGCTACATATCATATTTTCCGCACTTGCTGAGTACATCATTGTACTCAAACTTGCATTATTATTTCATCATCAACAACAGGAGAAGATTACTATGAAGACCAAGTGGAGCATTAGGTGTGTAATCTGTCCTCAACCTCGCCTGTGGGGATGGAGTATAGATGGAGCCGCTGCTGCTTAGATTGCTTCCGCACTAGTTAGAAGACTTCCGCTGCATAGAAATAAGACTTCCGCTGTAAGATTAGACTTCCGCTGCCGAGCTGAGTCCAAGACTCATGAAACCTTGTAATAAACTCTGTTATTCGTGGTTATATATATTCTGAAATTCAGTTTGTGGATGATGTGTATATGTGTGATGAACATCCTGGGCACACATGCATCAGTTCTCGGTTCCGTGGTTTCTCCACGAAATTGAGGGTGTCACAATGAATCTTAATCTCATAGTCTTTGACAAATTCTAACCACTTTCTTTGTCTCATATTCAGCTCCTTTTGGGTGAAGATATACTTTAAGCTCTTGTGGTCGGTGTAGAGATGCACCAAATTTCCAAGAAAATAGTGCCTACCCATTTTCTGCGCCAATACCACAGCAGCGAGCTCGAGATCATGAGTCGGATAGTGCTGCTCATGGTTTCAAAGTTGGCGTGATCCATACGCGACCACCCGTCCTTCTTGCATCAACACGCAGCCAAGCCCGAAACAGGACGCATCACAATATACGTCGAAAGGCTTGGTCGTATCCGGTTGAGCTAAGACCGGGACTGTTGAGAGATGCTTCACCAATGCTTGGAACGCTCCTTCACAAGCTGAGTTCCAAACATATTTCGTCCCCTTCTTAAATACTTCAGTCACCAGCTTAGCAAGCTTGGAGAAGCTCAGGATGAACCTCGGGTAATATCCCGATAAACCAAGGAAGCTTCTGACTTCATGGACAGAAGTAGGGGCTTTCCATTTCAGTACATGTTTAATTTTGCTTGGGTCAACCGCAATGCCTTTCACTGAGATGATGTGTCCCAAAATGGCACTTGGTTGATCCAAAACATGCATTTGCTGAACTTGGCATAAAGCATATGGTCCCGCAATCGTTGAAGGACGATACGTAAGTGTTCGGCATGCTCTTCTTCCGTCTTGGAGTAAAACAAGGTGTCATCAATGAACACCACCACGAACTTGTTCAACTCTGGCATGAACACCGAGTTCATGAGGTACATGAAATGTGCCAGGGCGTTGGTGAGACCAAAAGACGTGACGAGATATTCACATAGTCCATATCTCTTCGAGAATACCATCTTCAGGATATCCTTCGCCTGGATCTTTATTTGATGATACCCGGAGCGAAGGTCCATCTTGGAAAATACACTTGCACCCACAAGTTGATCAAACAGGATATCAATGCGGGGCAGTGGATATTTATTCTTGATGGTGACAGCGTTGAGAGATCGGTAATCCACACACAACCTCAAGGTTTCATCTTTCTTTTTGAGTAACAGCGCCGAGCATCCCCATGGCGAGGAACTTGGTCTAATGAAACCCTTGCTCAACAGGTCATTGAGCTGTTCCTTCAACTAAGCCAGCTCATCCGGAGCCATCTTATATTGTCTCCGTGATATTGGTGTAGTCCTAGGTGCAAGTTCAATCTTGAACGTAACATCCCGTTCCAGTGGCATACCTGGGACATCATTCGGGAACACATCAGGGTATTCTCGGACTACGGGGATGTCCTCTAACATGGGAGCTTCAGTATGATAGGCGGCTGAAACTTCTGGGACAGGGTTGTCTATTATGAGTGGATGTGGACGATGTAGTGGAGAGTTGAGGTGAACCATCCGCAATAAAATTTCCAGGACGGCGCCATGGTAACTTAGCCATGACATTCCTAAGATTGCATCAATCTTCTGCTCCTCAAGAATAATTGTAGTAATGGGATACATTCTCCCACCTAAGCACAGTGGTTCTTTTGGAATCATCACATTTGCTGAAATCTTCCCTCCCGGCGAGCAGATCATATATAAGCACTCAGGTTCGAAAGACTTGCAGTTGATGCTTAGCCACATATAATGCACTTATGAAGTTGTGGGTTGCACCAGCATCAAATAAAATGATGATTGCACAATCGTTGAGATTGAACGTACCCGCCAGCAATTTCTCTCCTTCCGGGGCGTCCTCATTGTCGAGGTAACAAAAGCCCCCTTGTCGCTGACCTCCCTTCTTAACCGGTGGTCAGCTTCAAGCACCGCCATGATATTGGGCTTGCCCGCTGCTTTGCTGACCCTGTGGACAGTCCTTCGAGAAACGACCCGCCTTGCCACACGTATAGCATGTGTAGCGAGGCGGTCCTCCGCTGACCGGTGGACGGAACCCCGGGGTGCGTTGTGGCTGTGGAAACGCCTGGGTTCCATCTGCTGCTGATGCTGCTGTTGCGGTCACGGTGGTGGCATCGGCGGTCGGAATGGGGGTGGCTGATAAGGACGACCCCCAAACTGTTGAGGTCGTTCTGGTGGATGCCATTGCTGACCGGATGGTGCACGATACACCATTCGGTATTTCTGACGAGCTCCACCCCCGCTGCTCAGCCGCAAATTCCCGCTGAGCATCCTCTTGCAGAATCGCGGCATTGACGAGATTGTTGAAGATGTCGCGATTGCATTGCGCGAGGTGAGTCTTCATCTCGGGATTTAAACCCTGATAAAACTGCTTGTGCTTTGTCTCCTTGCTGGAGATGTAATCCGACGCGTACTGCACCAGATGGTTGAACATGCGGGAGTAGTCATGGACACTCCTTCCGCCTTGTTTCAGTTCCAAGAACTCTTGGAACTTCCTCTTCATCATACCGGGAGGTATGTGATAGGCGCGGAATGCCTCCTGGAATTCTACCAATTTCACGGCGTTGCCAGCAGGTAGTAAGGCAAGATAATTCACCCACCACGCACCAGCAGCACCGTGAAGCTGCTGCGCCGAGAAGAGAGTCTTCTGCCGCTCCGTGCATTGGAGCAGCCTGAACTTTGACTCGATCGTCTGCAGCCAGTTATCGGCCTCCAGTGGTTCCGCCGCTTTGGTGAACACCGGAGGATGTGTACTCATGAAATCGGAGTACATTGTGATGTGGGGCTCACAAGGGCCCCTCTCTTGACGTGTCCCCGCCTGGGACGTATTCTGCACAATCGTGCGGAGCAGTTCGGTCTGCTTCTCACGAGAGCCCACCAGCGCCGAGATCACATCCGCTAGCGTAAGCGGAGGCGGCGGTGGTGGTTGTTGCTGCGGGGCATTGTCGTAGGCCAGTGGCTGGAAGCCATCACCCCCTTACTGACTCGATCCCCTGACCTCGTGCGTGGCCCGGGTACGAACAATCTGCAACCATGACGACAATCAAATCAGTCCCACAGCATACTCCATGCAGTCCATAAAATAGGAGTAAAACATAATGACGGTAAACATGCGATACATCTCGTACATGGATAATGTAATAAATTTGCACAAGCTACACCATTACCAGACCAAATACAAATTAGTGACATCCAAATTGACGGACTTCCTCTTTGAAAGTTTATCTCAACTAGATTTGGTCACTACGTGACAGTAATATCTCTTTGTCATCATGTATACTACCCCTTATCTTCAATAAGACACAAACATGGTCTCTAGCAAAAGAACTTGATTAGGTAATATACTCAAATCTTTCACTAGTTGAAGATAAAAACTCATAAGTATGTTCTACCCCATTGGAAGTAATAAAACCCCACTAGGTACAACAATCTCTCAAATGAGTTCAACTGTTCATTCCACTGCCCAGAATGACCAGTTTCTACTTATCCCAGATTTTGACCTGGTACATGGCATTTTCATATTAAAGCTGAATACCAAATTTAAAGTTAACTTGAATATCTTTCCAACTAGTATTTATTTGCCCCCATATAAGCTCTGGTTAAAAAGTTGTGATAATTCAAAGTCAACAGAATTTCTGGAAGAATTTTAACAGCACCTCCTTTGAAAGTTTCTGTTTTCAACTCATAATTCCACTAAATTCCTTGCGTCAACTGCAAAAACTTTGAATTACAAAGATGTAACACATCTCCTAACCTTTCTAAAAATGTATCATATGATTATTTTAGATTTTTCTACAGAGAGTTATGCTTGAAAAACAGAACAGTCCAGAGAGTGTTTTAAATCTGTCCAGATTCTGGACAGTTCACAATTCTCTGGAATTTCAACCAGTTTGATGTGTGATTCTGTTCTGGAAGTCTACAAAAAAGTTGTAGAGCACTTAAAACCCTTTCCATAACTATATCCCACACCTATATTGGCTAAATCAATTGTAAGTTATGCTCTGTTATAATCCAGCAAACTTGCTGCTAGAAACAGAGCACTCTGTTTCTCAAGTTCCTTAAGCTGCACTGCTAACTTCTTGGATTTTCTCTTCCAAACCAGAATCCTAAGGATTAAAACTTGGTTATCTTAGTTCCTTCTCAAAAAATTTTTAATGCAATCATGATTATTACATGTTGGTACTATGTTCCTCACAAAATGGAAAGTCCTAACCGGATTATACCGGCATATATGACTCAACTGTGGCACTAAAAACGGTCTCTCGCAAACGTGTACTACACGGGATACGTACGTGGTTAGCACCTGCAGAAGAACACTCAATAATGATGCACTCAAAGATTTTTGTCATTTCAGGCAAGTCCATGTCATAATAAAAACATATGCCCCGTATCATTTCCATACGGGCCATCCTTGAGTCAAGTCACGTCTCTAGGTACATGGTCGCGTTTTCACACCACACAACGGGGAACCCAAGTAGAGCGCGAACGGGTCGTCATGTCTGGGAATTTCATCAACCCAACGGATACCACCTACTGCCCTGCAGGGCATACCGATTGCAAGCGCTGCGTATGTCCTCCTAGGCTATTTCCAGAAGACACACTATCGTGTTACCGACCACATGATGGGTTTTCCACTTTCTTGTCTAATGCACGCCAGGGACCAGCGTCTCATATGAACTCAGGAAAATGGAGAGTTCAAAAGTTTCATATTGGCGTCTCACACCAAGCTGTGAGACCTATACCCTGAACCACTTTCCTCGTCAAGGGAGCTAAATGAAATTGATCCACTTTCGGTGGCGTTCCTTACCATGTTTACCTAAGCGTAGGTGCGTCGTTACATAATCAAATTCCAGAATTATAACAAGTAGGTTAGTCATGCCACTTTAAGTAACTACACTAATATAGTCCTAATTTCGGCATACTAGCGATTTCTCACCGTAATCCTAAGTTTTGCTGTAATATTGTCCTTATTTAGTGTGCTATCCCCTAAGCAGCTCTGATGCCAGCCAGCGACGAACCGAAATCCATACATTCCAGGATCACATAAGTTGGTGACGCACGATGCGACACCCGACAGCACACACGATAAGAAACATAGTATTACATTGAAACTTACTGAATTTGTACAAAAGTAGTACACTCTTCAGTTACAACTCCTGTACAGAGTCTACTATAGCAGAAGGTATTTATACAACTCACGTCAACACCTAACTAGCAAAAGTTGGTTGTCCGGCCCTACGGACAACCCACACTAGCTCCACTCAGACTCAGCACGGCATGTACAGCTCCCACACAGCCGTAGTCCCTGACGGAGGGTAGCCCTCGCCGGTGGACTCGTACTCCGAGTCCGTGGGGTACTCCTCACCTGCGAAAACTTATAGAAGCAACCGTGAGCATGATGGCTCAGCAACTCTTAACCGACTCTCCTACACATGAAACACTACATGCAAGTCATACTCGAATATAGGATGAAAGTTTGCAGCAAACGGACACGCCTACAAGTTCATCTTTAGTTCATATTTTAGCCACAAGTTACAGGTTCACAAATCTGAAATTTAGTGAGCAATATTTGGTGGCACACATGTAACAATACAAGTTATTCATATGAGCAGTATCGAATCACAACATTCCATATGTTAACCTACAACACGACTCAGTGAACAAGCGATACTCATAACCGCGAGGGATGGAGAATCGACTCGATATACACCTGCAGCGATACCCGAATAGCACGTCACGTATGCCCATCCGTGGAGCTGCACAGCACGCTCACTTGATGTCATACGGAACAATCTTTCACCAAACAGCCCAAATGGACAGGAGGTTCCCTACACGGAGCATCTCTCTATGCCCGTTAGCGGATTTCCACCTTGCTGTCCTCAACCTACACCTATAAATCGGTGCGTTATGCCTCGACGCCCGGAGGTATAGGCTACATCAGTTTATCGGACCCCATATATCCGATATGCCTTTGGTACATTCAAACTTGTTCAGCAGGGCCACAGACGGATCTGTCCTCAATCAGCACAGACATGGCTACGCACACAGGACTTCCTCTTGCTGCGTCCTAGCCCCTGACTAGTCTCATTTTCTTACTAAAGTGATCTCACATCTCGAACCAATCTCGTATGTGGCGAATCCTATATTCGCGAGTAGATTCCAACTACTCGACTTGTACCGAAGTCTATAAACATTAAGGAAGGTATGATCTACTCGAGGATTTAGACACTAGCCTCACTCCTTTTAGAATAATCTTGTTATGCATGTGGAGTGTCAATCATCCTACACCTAATGCACATCCATACTTCAAGCTAAGTGAGTATAAAGAAAAACTTTATAAAACTTGTTAAATGCAAACTGGGGCTTGCCTTGTTGCTGTAGGTCAGAGGTTAGTGTCTCCTCCGGAGGTATGAAGTCCAGTATCTCCGGGGTCTCCTCGCATTCAGCGACTACACGTAATCAAGTTAACGATATGTCAAATTAAATGCAAATGTGTTGAATCTAGCATATGAAATCTATCACTCTATCTAGATATCCCATTTGGCTCTTAAATTTTTACTGTGGCTTGGTAAGAACCTAACCAGAGACTTGACCAAATTCCATTTAAAACAAAGCTCGTTTGAGCTCTGCACAAATAAAAGTCTAAATGGTCATTACTAGAGCTTCTAAGGATTTCTAGGGATTTTCATGGATCAAACCATTACTTTCTGGAAACTAGAGTTTGATATGGTTCTACTGGAGTTGGTTTCATGTAATTTTAAGAATCCTAGAGAAAGTTATGACCCAATCAAGATTTGAGAAAATTCTGAAAAAAATGTTTCTGTACATTTTTCTATTTTCTCAGGGCAGTTCACTTAATCACACAATTAGGGGTAATAAATGAACTTGGATGGATCTGAAATTTTTCCTGTGACACAAGGATTCTCAAATGAACATCATAGCCAAATTTCAGAATTTTCCATAAAGGAATTCTCCAGATAAAATTCCCAACAATTTAAAATTTAGGGAATTAATTATGGAAAAATAATAAGTTTCATGAACTGAAACTTGCTTTGCTCGATAGTACTCGGAGAGCTAAATCCAACAAAATTTGGTTCACTCAATTTGGACCATCCTAGCAAAGGTTATGGGCATTTGAAGTTGAACTAAAACTGGAAATTAGAAGAAAAGTTTAAAACCCTGCGTGTGGGCCCCACCACGTGCTTTCTTCTTCCTCGCGCGCGGGCAGAGCTCGGGTGGCGGCGCTATCTGTCAAGGTCCTCCAGAAGTGACTTACTGGCCTCCTCTAGTGCTAAATCTCGCCACCTCTCACTTTATGAACACGGGGAACTCATCCACGGGGTCGGCCGAGGCCACCGGCCACAGGAAACCCGTCGGCGACGGGAGGCGGCGGCACCACTTTGGCAGCGTTGAACTCACACCAAAAGTGCTCAAAAGCTTTGGTTCTTATTTCTAAAGCACCGTGGTGGAGCCCTAATCATCGTCATGCACTCAAATCAGCTCCAAATGTGCTGCAAACATGAGCTCATCAGCGACCTAGGGCAAAAACCGATGGCAGCTCTGAATTCTCGAAGAACAGCGCCAAAACTCGACGGTTTTCAATGATTTTTATCCTAGATGGGTGTGGGGAAGTGTAAAACGTGTGTGTAGCTCGGCATACGGTGTGGTGAGCTAATCACCACGAGTTTCGGAAATTTATGGGACTCGGTTCATTGGATGCTCATTTGCTAAAAAGCAAAATTCTTTCCCCACGGTGGACAAAACGAGGAGAGGTTTTCACCGTGATTTTGAGTGGCGTAGGGCGGTCCTCTTTGCTGTAGAAAGTTTGCCACGGGACTGATTAGAACGGCGGCGCACCGGGGTGCAGAGAGGGCGGCCGTTTGTGGCAAAGCGCAGGGGAAAAATAGCGCGCGTGGGAGCTCGGTTTGGTTCCGAAACGATGAGAACAGAGGAGTAGCTCAGTGTGCTGGCTCCTTGAGGCGACATTTTGCCTGTGAGGTGGAGGTTTGGGTCGAGCGCCTGACGACCGTGGCCGATCGGCGTTCACCGAGGGAATTCTGGCTCTGTTGAGTCGGTTCTCTCTGTTCTCATTCACTGACATGTGGGCCCACTTCTCCCCTCTAATTCTTTTCCATTCTTTGCTGCAAATATCTCAGCTACTCGCAATTAAATGGTAGACTTAGCCACCAAGTCATGGAATGAATTTGAATTCCTCAAACTGGAGTTGGTTTGGCTAAATTTGATTCAGATTTGAATTTGAACTTCAAATTCAGTTTTGAATTAATTCAAATGTAGCTCCCGACACGATAAACTCCAATGAGGATGAAAATTGGTGGACTAACTCAGAAAAATATGCTGAGTTTGAATATGAAGTCAACATTTGAATCCAAGTAATGAAAGTAACTGAAATTTGAATTTGAATTCAAATTAGCCCTTTTTCCAGATGTATCCAAAAGTGCCTCAAAATGGTTTGGATTTGCATGAAACTTTGCCTGAGCACTCCTAAGAATGTTTTGGGCCCAAATGTGAGCTCAGCCTCTCATGTTTATATGTGTGAGATACTACTTTTGGAGTTATGAGTTTTTCCTCTAATTATCCTCTTGATGGTGTTTACTTGCTTTTCACAAATGTTCAGGAGACTTCCAGACGATGAGCTATGGTGTGGTGATGTGATGAACACTCTAGCAAGTGAAATCTTGGGCTTCTACTGCGAGATGCTGGAATGTCGGGACCATCAGGTCCGCACGTCGTGGCATTAGAGCATCGTTGAGGTTTAATGCACTGAAAATATAGGATCGAAGTACACGTGTAAAGCTACCAGAGGGGGATGAATGGTAGATAAAACTTTTCAGCGGAAGCAACAAAACACCCCTCAGCAGAAAACCGATCTGTTAAAGAAAACGTGTGTGCGACTAATCTAAACGTGTTGAACTGTGACACAACTTGTATATATTGTAGAGAATCAAGTCAAGAAGACGTCACAACAAGGATCATGAAAATCCGTTGAGAGAAACTTAAGTTACGATTGAAAGATTGAACAAAGGTCAATCTGTCCTAGCGAGAAAAACAGTTCTGGAATACTGCAAAGAAACTCGTGTAGATCAGGAACCACAAATTAAATGACCGTGAAATTTTCACAGATGATATATAATCAAGTTGTGAAGACAACCCAAAAAGAATCACATCAATTGGATCTGTAAAACTCGAGTTATGATAAAACCACCGAAGCAAGGTAGTGCTTAACAGAAACTCGACGAGAAAAACTTGTCTGAAACAAGTCGGACGAACAAGGCACAAAAGTTCCTTTAGAATACGAATTTTATTTATCAAAACACAAGAGGAACAGCCCCAAAGTCGTGCACACACGAGCCTTGGCCTCCCTTGCTTATCTAACCAGCCCTAAGGCCAACCCAATTCAAACTAGGACTCCTACTCCTACTTGGATTCAAACTGTAACTTTCCAATACTGCTCAAGACTCTTCTACACGCAGATAGAAGCAATCTTAAGACTTCCAAACACCTTAGGAACGTCCCATACATTCCTAAAACAACTCAAATTCGTGACCCACACGAAATCCTATCATAACCAACTCAAAACTTTCCATATTTGAGTCAAACACGACTCAGCCGCAGCCTGAGTCCATAACCTAGTCGGTTGGACCTTTCCGACCAATTCTTTATGTTCACATCTCTTCATCACGCCTTGGAACCATGCAGCCACGTCCATGCACACGTGCAAACATCTTCCAACGACATCCAAGATACCTTCATATGCATTGTTCTTGATTCAAACATACTGCACAACTTCCCGATCAACTCAACCACAATTCCTCCCGAACTTGGTTGTTGAACCTCATCTTCTCCCTAAGACTAGTTCAATGGATCCCGTCACCAGCCATGTCTTGAACTCAAGCAACACCTGCACATGAATAAACAACCAATACTTTTGAGCACAAGTCCTCGACTTGACTCTCGTTAGTTCCGAAACTACAACATCTTACGTGAGCACCTCACATAAGCATGTTGTAAACCATAGCAAAATCATATCAGCCAAAACCACCAAAACACACCAAAAACTTAGTAAAATAATACTAAGCAAACTTTCCATAAGATTAAAGCAAGTTCGAAACATTGCAAGTTAAAAGCAGAACCATTGCAATCAAGCTCCGAACCTTACCAAAGCTAACCGGACCTTGAACCGGAGCTTACCAAAGCTAGTCGGACCTAGCGCCGGAGCTTACTCAAGCTTAGTCGGACCTAGCACGGAACTTACCAAAGCTAGTCGGACCTAGCACCAGAGCTAGCAAAAATAAGTCGGACCTAACCAAAATAAGTCAGACCTAGACAAAGCAAGTCGGACCTATCGTCGGACCTTGCAGGAGCTCGGACCTAAAGTCGGACCTTGTTAAAAAGGTGTTTTGGTAGTATTCAAAACTTTTATCGTCAAAGCCAATGTATTCAACACACATAGGTCTCACAATCTCCCCGTTGATGAATGCATTGGCAACACCACTTAAATTCCGAACATTGGCTTATTCACATGAAAAGTTTTGAAAACAATTTCTCCCCCTTTGTAAATCAGAAATAAAATGAGAAGAAAAAACAAAAAATAACAAAAATTCTCCCCCTGAGAAGAATCGTGCCAAAACACTTGTGAATGTTTGCAATGTGTGATCAATTTCTCCCCCTTTGACAATGTATTCAGCAAGGTACAAAAGAGAAATTTTAATTTGTTATGAGCACATTAGAACATATACATATAAAACAAAGCTCATCCAAATCATACTATCAAGTAACTTACATTATCACATCAATAAGATACATAAAGTAGTGTGAGCCATGCTAGAGATCAAGTGTAATTTTCAATTTAAGCAAGTCATGATCTCACAAACTTAACTATTTCAAGACCTGAAAGCATGACACTTGTTGCTGCATTTTATTTATCATTTAAAGCACAAATTTTGATCTTATGACATTTGCAAGAGATTATATGCAGCATCAGCCTTATTCTAACGAACCAAGCCAAGCCTATGTCATTTGACAGTCAGAAGCTTAAGGACATGGTTTTAGTCATACACAACTCCTTTCAAGTTCATACCTAAGTGCAATGATAAGCCATCTCAAAAGAAGAAGTGCGATGCATGCATATTCTCTTGATCTTTTCTCATTTCTTTTATTTGAACAAAAAAACTCAACATGTGAGTTGATTACTTGATTAATTCTTTATGATTAAAAGCACTTGTGAGCATACAACAAGTTCAAAACAGCAAGAAAGTTTGACCATGACCAGATTTAGTGTAAGTAATTATTCCAATTACTAGACATGGTAAAAACTACAAAATGTATGACACGAGTAATGTAGTAAGAACTTTCAGCATGAAAAAGGAATCACAAAGTCATATATGCATGAAATACTATGCTCATATTATTTTAATTTCAGATTGACACATAGACTTCCCAAGTTTCAAAATTCTCCCTCAATTTAAGCCATGAGGATGCATAATCCCTATTTCACTACGAATGTAACAAAAATGAGTGAAATCCAAAGGTTTTGTAAAAATGTCAGCCAATTGTTGTTCGGTATCTACATGGTGAAGCACAATGTTCCCTTTTTCGATATTATCACGGAGAAAGTGATACCTAATGTCAATGTGCTTAGTTCTCGAATGTTGCACGGGGTTTTTAGCAATGCAAATGGCACTAGTGTTATCACAAAACAGTGGAACACTATCTAGATCAACCCCATAGTCCTTAAGTGTTTGAACAATCCAAAGAATTTGTGAGCAAGCCCTAGCAGCAGCTACATATTCAGATTCGGCTGTGGATTGTGCAACTGAACTTTGTTTTCTAGTGGATCAGGCAACAAGTGAATTACCAAGAAAATGACAAGCACCAGAAGTACTTTTCCTATCAATCCTACAACCCCCGAAATCAGCATCGGAAAAAGCTTTCAAAGTAACGGTTGAGGAAGAAGGAAGAAAAATGCCAAATTCTTGAGTTCCATGTAAGTACCTGAGAATCCTTTTGACGGCTTGACGATGTGAAGCACGTGGGGAGGCTTGAAATCGTGCACAAAGACATACGCTGAATTGTATGTCCGGTCTTGATGACGTGAGATACAAAAGTGATCTGATCATGCTTCTATATTCTTTTTGATCAACGGGATCATAATCTTCATAAAGTTCAAGTGTTTTTGCTGTTCCCAATTGTGTCCGAAGAGGCTTGCTTTTGTCCATGTTGAAGCGCCTTAGTAGATCTTTTCTATACTTTGTTTGATGCACAAAGGTACCCTCCTTGGTTTGCTTGATTTGCAGCCCCAAAAAGTACGTGAGTTCTCCCATCATACTCATCTCAAATTCTGAACTCATCATAGCTGAAAACTTGGACACAAGATTATGAGAAGCACAACCAAAGATAATATCATCCACATACACTTGAATGAATAATGAGTCATTGCCATGCTTAAGCACAAAAAGAGTTTTATCAACCCTGCCCATGGTAAACCCCTTTTCAAGTAAGAATGTTTTTATCATACCATGCTCTAGGGACTTGTTTGAAATCGTACAAGGCTTTGGACAGTTTGTAAACATGATTAGGAAAATTTGGATTTTCAAAACCAGGTGGTTGTTTGACATAAACCTCCTCATCTATGTAGCCATTAAGAAAAGCACTTATAACATCCATTTGATATAGCTTAAAACCTTTAGATGCAGCAAAAGCTTCCAATAATTTGTTGTGGAGGATGACTTTTGAGAATCCGTAGGGGAGTGGACACTTCACAAGCTTCTTCTTCTTTATGTTCATCACAAATAGATGAGCTTGTGACGTGAGGAGGATCTGGACCAGCAATGGTGGTCGTCGGTGCTGGCTGTGAATCAAGATCAGGAGCTAGAACAATGTCATTAGCTACTGAATTTATGGGAAGCAGCACCACTTCTTCCTCTTCTTCAATGAAAATACTCTCCCCCTGCGGATATGGATCCGGACCTGCAATATTTGAACTAGTACCTAGGCTAGCTTCATCAAAAGAAACCTCACAAGTCTCCACAATTTTGTTAGTATCAAGTAAAAGCAAATGGTAGCCTCTAGTATGAGATGGATAACCAAGAAACATGCCATCAACAGATCTAGCTTCAAATTTATCAAGATTACCATGTTTCTTGATAAAGCATTTGCAACCAAAGACCCTAAAGTGTGTGACACTCGGCCTATGTCCAAACCTAAGCTCAGGTGGTGTTTTACCTAGCTTGGCACGCAAGAAAACACGATTTGAGACATAACAAGCGGTTGCAATTGCATCAGCCCAAAATTTCCTAGGAGTTTGATATTCATCAAGCATAGTCCTATCCTTCTCAACTAAGGTTCTGTTCTTTCTCTCTACAACACCGTTTTGTTGAGGTACATATGGTGAAGAAAAGTGATGATCTATTGCATTTTCAGCACAGAAGTGATCAAATGATTGATTTTTAAATTCGGTTCCATTATCACTTCTAATTGCTCTTAAAGATCCTGGGTGATCAATTGTTAATCTAAGAAATAAAGTTCTAAAGTGACTAAAAGCTTCATTCTTAGATGCCATAAAGTAAACCCAAGAGTATCTAGAATAGTCATCAACAATCACAAGAACATACCATTTACCTCTGAAGGATTGAACACGTGACGGTCCTACGGTGTGAAGGTGTAAAAGTTGACCCGATTCAGTTGTCATGGTCATTGTGAGAGGAGCATGTGAACCTGCAACCATCTTAGTATGTCTACAAGAAGAGCACACAATTTCTTTGTCCCCTTAAGATTAGGCAGCCCACGTATGCGATCAAGAGCACTAACACGCGTGAGATGATCTAAGCCTACGTGACCAAGTCTACGATGCCAAAAATATAAATCTTTGGAATCATTTGCAACTAGACATCTATGCTTAGAGGAAGACATATCAAAATCAGCTTTAAAAACTCTTCCAAACCGAGACATGTTAAAGATAAGCTCACTATTTGAACCTACAACTTTGCAGCAGTTTTTATTGAAAAAATTTTCCAGATTTTCATCTAGCAATTGTCAAACAGAATGCAAGTTGTATTTTAAATTTTTGACAAGTGCCACATCCTTCAAACTATAGTGATCATTTACTCTAACCGTACCCTTAGCAATTATAGGAGTTGAAGAATTATCGGCAAAAGTAACATTCTCTACACGTGACACAAAAGAGAGAGAGGAGAACCATTCTTTGTTACCGGTCATGTGGCGTGAGCAACCTGAATCCACAATCCAAATGTTCTCCTTCCTCAAGAGTGTAACCTACATAGAAGCACAATACGTCGATGACTCAATACTGGGGTTAGTTAAAAGGCATTTAGGAATCCAGTACTGAGTCACACGACGTCCAGCAGGAATAACATGCGAAAGCTGAGATAAAACAGCAGGTTTATGAGTCAAAGTTTGAGATTTTTTGTTCTAAACTACTGACCTATGAGGTGTTACTTGTGTAGCACGAAAATCAGTAGCTCCGGAGGCAAAAAAAGAATGTTCGGAGGCAAAAACTGAAGCTCCGGAGGCAAAAACTGAAGCTCCGGAGGTAAACTTTGAATATTTCTGACTCATAACAGCAGGTTGCATGTTCCTAGCATTCGGTTTAGTATGTGCAGCAAATTTTGCATGAGAGTTATAAGATCTAGCTTGCATTCTTTCCTTTTTATGTTGTTTAGCTAGTCTATAACAAAAATCTATGACATGACCATCTCTACCACAATAGGTACAATGAAATTTAACTTTGTGTTCATGTCTAGATGAGCATACAGTATGCTTATTTGAACCCGAATGTGACAACACTCCTGCAGATTTAAAAACCACTTCTTTTTGTTTAGGAACTGTTTGAATCAAACCACTTCCTAATAATTTTACAATTTTAGGTGGATGTTCCTTAGCATGATCATGTGAGTCAAAACCTAAACCAGATTTTACATTGCAAGACTTGGAAGAATTCAGCAACAAGTTTAGGTTCTTATTCCCATTACAAAACCGATCTAATGTCCTATGCATGTTATCAAGTTTATTTGATAGATCAAGGCAATTTTCACATGAAGTTTTTCCTTTTAATTTACAATTGGAACAATATTTAACTTCATGAGAACGTAAAGCATTGTTCAATATAGAAATTTCTTTCATAGCATCTTGTAGTTTCTTAACAAGATCATCGCAAGTAGAACAATGCAAATCAATTGTAGAACAACAAGCATCTTTCAAGTTTTTATCATTAAGTGCAGCAAGCTTTTTGTTCTTTTCGATTTCAAGTTCAAGTTTATCAAGTGTGGAGGTGTGTGCATATCTTAGAGAGGAAAATTGTTCATATATTAAATCACACGAGGAACAAGAATCATCACTAGGAATCAAGGATTTTAAATGATTAATTTCAGATTCTAGTGACTCAATTTTAACAGCATTGTCCCTAAGCTTTTTGTCCTTTTTCTTAACAATAATAGTGGCACGAGAAATAGCATCACACATTTCTTCGCAAGTGGGACATACTTCTTCGTTGTCACTATTGTGTTCTGCATCCTCCATACTTGATGTTGATTTGCCCGCCATGAAGCACAAGTTTGCCAGATCATCTTCATCACTTCCAATGTTTACATCACTCGAGCCAAGTTCTTGAAGTGCGGTGATAAAACTGTTTATCAGTTTGCGTCCTGTAAAACCCTTCTTTTTCTTGTTGGTGTTGCCAAAAGAGGACTTGACATTATTCTGCTTTTCATCACGGTTAGAAGGACCTGAAAGGTTAGGGCAATCTGTACGAAAGTGTCCTGTCTTACCACATTCAAAGCATCGTTGAGGTCCGGAGCTTCCTCTCCTAGTTCTCACATTTTGCAATGCTTTTGAGAACCTAGTAGAATGAAGTACTAGCTCCTCCTCTGGAAACTCCTCAATCTATTCCAGGGTTAGTGAAGACAGCAAAGCAAGTATATTGCTAGATGATTGGCCGGAGCTAGACGTATCACGTTGTGAGACAAATGCAATAGTCTTATTTGGGTTCTTACGTGATATAATGACAATTTGATGAGTTTTTAGTTTAGAATAAAGCACATCTAATGTAAGAGTACTCATGACAGTGGATTCACGTATGGATGTTACTTTTATCTCCCAAATTGACATGTCTAATGCACTTAGTAATTGCCTAGCATTTTCAGCATCTTAAAAATTAACATTGACGCTACGCAAGTTGCTGAGAATTTTATTAAAGTGAGCAAAGAGGTCATCAATGGACTCACCGGGTTGCATCTCAAAGCGCATGTATTCTTTCTTGAACATATCCTATCTTACCTCCTTGATCGTGTTGGATCCTTCGTGGTAGTCACAAAGTGCTCTCCACACATCATACGCCGATCGGAGATGTGCAACACGGTCGAAGTCGCTCTGAGTTAGTCCTTGTATGATCAAGTTCCGAGCCTTGTTGTTGTTGTCGACATCTCTCATGTTTGTAGCCGTGACTTGATCGTTTGAAGGCACATCGCAAGGCTTGTACACCTTTTCCCATATTGCAAAGCCTTGCGCCTGGATGAAAGATTCCATACATGCCTTCCAAACCTGAAAATCAATACCACTAAACACACAACGTTTGGCGGAGTATTTCTCCATAATGATTAGTCAAAACACATGCAAATCACAAAGATTAGAGCAACCTGGCTCTGATACCAATTTTAGGATCGAAGTACACGTGTAAAGCTACCAGATGGGGGGGTGAATGGTAGATAAAAACTTTTCAGCGGAAGCAACAAAACACCCCTTAGCTGAAAACCGATCTGTTAAAGAAACCGTGTGTGTGACTAATCTAAACGTGTTCAACTGTGACAAAACTAGTATAGATTGTAGAGAATCAAGTCACGAATACGTCACAACAAGAATCATGAAAATCCTTTGACAGAAACTCAAGTTACGATCGAAAGATCAAACAAAGGTCAATCTGTCCTACGCGAGAAAAACAGTTCAGGAATACTGCAAAGAAACTCGTGTACATCAGAAACCACAAATTCAATGACTGTGTAATTTTCCCAGATGATATATAATCAATTTATGAAAAAAACCCAAAAAGAATCACATCAATTGGATATGTAAAACTCGAGTTATGATAAAACCACTGAAGCAAGGTAGTGCTGAACAGAAACTCGACGAGAAAACTTGTCTGAAACAAGTCGGACGAACAAGGCACAAAAGTTCCTTTAGAATACGAATTTGGTTTATCAAAACACAAGAAGAACAGCCCCAAAGTCGTGCACCCACGATCCTTGGCCTCCCTTGCTTATATAACCAGCCCTAAGGCCAAGCCAATTCAAAGTAGAACTCCTACTCCTACTTGGATTCAAACTGTAACTTTCCAATACTGCTCAAGACTCTTCTACACGCAGATAGAAGCAATCTTAAAACTTCCAAACACCTTAGTAACGTCCCAAACATTCCTAAAACAACTCAAATTCATGACCCACACGAAATCCTATCATAACCAACTCAAAACTTTCCATATTTGAGTCAAACACGACTCAGCCGCAGCCTGAGTCCATAACCTGAAAATCAATACCATTAAACACACAAGGTTTGGCGGAGTATTTCTCCATGATGATTAGTCAAAACACGTGCAAATCAAAAAGATTAGAGCAACCTGGATCTGATACCAATTGTAGGATCGAAGTACACGTGTAAATCTACCAGAGGGGGGGTGAATGATAGATAGAACTTTTCAGCGGAAGCAACAAAACACCTCTCAGCAGAAAACCGATCTGTTAAATAAACCCTGTGTGTGACTAATCTAAACTTGTTCAACTGTGACAAAACTGGTATAGATTGTAGATAATCAAGTCACGAAGACGTCACAACAAGAATCATGAAAATCCGTTGAGAGAAACTCAAGTTACGATCGAAAGATCGAACAAAGGTCAATCTGTCCTAGCGAGAAAAACAGTTCTGGAATACTGCAAAGAAACTCTTTTAGATCAGAAACCACAAATTCAATGACCGTGAAATTTTGACATATGATAGATAATCAAGTTTTGAATACAACCAAAAAAGAATCACATCAATTGGATCTGTAAAACTCGAGTTATGATAAAACGACCAAAGCAAGGTAGTGCTTAACAGAAACTCGACGAGAAAAACTTGTCTGAAAAAAGTCGGACGAACAAGGCACAAAAGTTCCTTTAGAATACGAATTTTATTTATCAAAACACAAGAGGAACAGCCCCAAAGTCATGCACGCACGAGCCTTAGCCTCCCTTGCTTATCTAACCAGCCCTATGGCCAACCCAATTCAAACTAGGACTCCTACTCCTACTTGGATTCAAACTGTAACTTTCCAATACTGCTCAAGACTCTTCTACACGCATATAGAAGCAATCTTAAGACTTCCAAACACCTTAGGAACGTCCAATACATTCCTAAAACAACTCAAATTCATGACCCATACGAAATCCTATCATAACCAACTCAAAACTTTCCATATTTGAGTCAAACACGACTCAGCTACAGCCTGAGTCCATAACCTAGTCGGTTGGACCTTTCCGACCAATTCTTTACGTCCACATCTCTTCATCACGCCTTGGAACCATGAAGCCACGTCCATGCACTCCTTGCACACGTGCAAACATCTTCCAATGACATCCAAGATACCTTCATATGCATTATTCTTGATTCAAACAAACTGCGCAACCTCCCGATCAACTCAACCACAATTCCTCCCGAACTTGTTTGTTGAACCTCATATTCTCCCTAAGACTAGTTCAATGGATCCCGTCATCAGCCATGTCTTGAACTCAAGCAACACCTGCACATGAATAAACAACCAATACTTCCGAGCACAAGTCCTCGACTTGACTCTCGTTAGTTCCGAAACTACAACATCTTACGTGAGCACCTCACATAAGCATGTTGTAAACCATTGCTAAATGATATCAGCCATAACCACCAAAACACACCAAAAACTTAGTAAAATAATACTAAGAAAACTTTCCATAACAGTAAAGCAAGTTCGAAACATTGCAAGTTAAAAGCAGAACCATTGCAATCAAGCTCCGAACCTTACCAAAGCTAACCGGTCCTTGAACCGGAGCTTACCAAAGCTAGTCGAACCTAGCGCCGGAGCTTACTCAAGCTTAGTCGGACCTAGCACGGAACCTATCAAAGCTAGTCGGACCTAGCACCAGAGCTAGCAAAAACAAGTCGGACCTAGCCAAAATAAGTCAGACCTAGACAAAGCAAGTCGGACCTTACGTCGGACCTATCGTTGGACCTTGCAGGAGCTCAGACCTAGAGTCGGACCTTGTTAAAAAGGTGTTTTGGTAGTATTCAAAACTTTTATCGTCAAAGCCAATGTATTCAGCACACATAGGTCTCACAGAAAAGGCTAAATTTTCAAAAACTCGGTGAGGAACGAGTATTAGCCCTCATAAGGATCTTATTAGTGTATACACAAGTGGTAACCCTAACCTATTTGTTATGTCGGAAAGCCATGCATCTCAGGACTTTCTATGTCTTGGGGGGTGCGTGTATGCGATGTCCACCAGTGCGCATAAGCTTAAGGGTGGAACCTCACGGGTGACAGGTAACCCTGCCAGCTTAGGTATCCTCTATGACTTTTCATGTTGTTTGGGGTATTTTAGCAACGCCAGTCCCCAGCGTGCTATGGGCAAGTAGGTGGAGACCCCCGTCATTTGGTTGGTAATGTGAACATGTAGCTCAAGGCGTGTTTGGCTTGAGAACACCCGTGCTTCTAACGACGGACAGGTGTATGAAACTGTTATGGAGCCAGTTCAAGGTGCAGCTGCACCTGATGATTGTTTTCTTTTATGCAGGTAGTCTAACAACAAATCAGTAGCCAAGTAGAACACGTGTGCGAGACTCGCTTAGTGCCACTGAATTAACGAAGCCGGCTAAGTCCGGTATAGGTTTTCTTTGTGAGGAACGCAGTACCGGCTTGTTTGGGTGACGCTTCAACGTCACTGTCACACCCGGTTTCTCCGAAGAACAACCGAGTGAATATCACATGTATGCCAGGATCATTTTCTCATACATGTGATGACAAATAGTGAAGCATCATTTATTACAAGCCAGGTGTCGAATATAAATATGTCTTACAAAGCATACGTCTCGATGGACGATAATAAGTTCATAATATGTAAATAAAATAGCAGCGGAATATTATCCTTGTGGGCTCCGTCACAGGCGTTGCCCGGGGGACTCCATGAATCTAGAATCCTTCTTGGGGTCCGAAGTCTTGGTCATTGAACACCACATCATCCCCTTGACCTGAGCAGCAATTTAAACCAACAAATATGCAAGTTTGAGTACCGTTGGTACTCAGCAAGTGTGGGAAAGATATGTCATGCATGGCAAGAGCAAGGAGAGGTTGAACTCATGGTTAAAGCACTACGCAATTAATACCTATCACCTTAGCTTATTAAGCACCTACATTACTACATAGGTGAAATGGTCCCAATCTCCCAACCCATCATCAAAATCAAATAACCATAATCTCATTTCCAATGTTAAGCTCCCCACTTAACATCCACAACTTCCAAAGTCATCATCCTCTAATCATGAATAAGTCCAAGCCGCTCTTGACCATGAGCACGGCTATCATGACAGTTTTGACTCTGCAGAGTTTGCACCACTATACACACATGTAGTGATTTCATCCCCCGTTGCCAGGTGGACTAAAAGAACCTCCATTATGCCAGTGGCCGTGAACCACATTCACACTTCCCAGGTGTGTAGCCAGGAGATCACTATGAAGTCTTTACAAAGGGATTCCCGACGAGCGTGGGCCCACTGAGGTTTCACCCCTAACAGCATACAAGAGGCTCCAACCCCGCTGCAGTGGCCCCCTCTTGAGCCTTGCGGTTCAAATGGTAGTCCAGCTGACACCTATTCCCCGCACCATCTAACACACCCATACTACGCCGGGGATACACCTAATTAATTGGCCAAGCTGCCCCATCTCAGCATGTGGTTGGCACGGTAAAGCCAGGTTACATGCTCCATGAACCGGTCCTTAGGATCCAGGCAAGTACTAAACACAAACCCGAGTCTCGTGCACCCAGCACCAACCAAATCATCCAACTTGCCTCGATCCCTACCTCTACATAACTCATAATATCTCATTCAAGAGTAAGGTAAATAAATTGATGGTCTCATATCCCACTTATCCCATTCTAATCATGGCTAAGCATAGCATATAAATAAATGACATGATAAATAAATCCCAACCCAAGCTACAAGGAAACAAGGTAATGCAATTCTAGGGAAACTTCCTAGCATGGGTTTCATATTTCAATTGACAATGCAAATAATTCTATGTACACATCCTAGTATAGGATCAAAGTGGTCAAGGACACTTGCCTTCTTCCTGCTGCTCCGGGAATGGAAAGTCTTGGTCTTGGAATGGGAGAACTTGCTCTGGGGCAGGTTCTATTCATGCCAATACACATAGCAAAAGAAAACAACAATCCATAAGACCTAGTTCACACTTTCACTTCATACAAACCACACATACATACCTATGAATGTCATTCACATTTCTAAGTGTTGTGGTTACTCTACATGTGTTGATTTTTGGCCTACATTCACCTATAAACATATGTATATTATTTCTAACTTCTATGTTCAGATTTCTATTTGCACACTACATATGAAGTTCCAATTTGAACAAATTCTTTATATTTAATTGTTACGCTTCTTAGCCACAAAGTTTGTATAAAAGGTATTTTCCTACTCCAAATAGGTTTTCAGATCTTCTACTAAATCCTAAACTGAAGTTTTTTTATTTGGAGACTTCATTTATCATTTTCTAATTATGCATACCTATTTTCCTATATTTTTCAGATTTATTTTCTATGCCTAAAAGTGAGTTTTAATATTAAATAGTAGAACATGTCATCTAAACAGAATAGGTTCTGATCTAAAATATTAAATAATATATTTTTCAACTTCTCCTCTGATGTGAACTAATTTAAATTTACTTTATCAGTTTTCAGAATTATTTCCTAGCCTAAAAATGTGTTTCTATAACTAATAAATATGAACAACAATTAGACAGATTCATTTCAGCCTAAAAATCTATTTTTAACTCATTCTAAAGTTTTCCAAGTGCTAGGAGAGTTTAAATTTTGAATTTGTACATGTGTTTGCCTTACCTTTTAAATTTAAATCCTAGTCACATATTCAAATTTCTGAATACAATATCATATAGGGTCAAAACGGTAAATCCACACTACTGCAGGGTCTAATTTATTATTTCATAAATTTCCAGGGGTCTAACTACACATAACAGAGGGGTTTTCCTAATTTTTATTAAGTCCAGGGGCTAAAACTGATTTTTAAATGAATTTACAAGAAATTCTGAAGTTCCAGGGGCTAGATCAGAAGTTTCCGGGGCTAGCTCGTGTTTTCCGAGATCGCCAGGGGGTAGTGCGTAAGAATCCCGGCCTTTATAACACGGGGCTGATGTGGACCATCCGATCTAAAATAGACGGCTGAGATTATAATGTGAAGCGGTACGGGTTAGATCTAATAAGAACCGCACGATTTAAAATGGACGGGCCTCAGGGGGCCACGTCGCCCTGGCCGTGCGCGGGCGGCGCTGCCCGGCGGCGCGCGGCGGCGGGAGGCGGCGATCTCGCCGGATATCTTCGGATTTTCGTCTATACCTCCTAAAACTTGGATTTCAAGGCTTAGAACGGTAGAGGGGAGGTCGGGGATCTCACCTCGGGGTTTTTCTTGAACTCGGAGGCCCTGGAAGGCGGTCGGCGGCGAGGTCCGAGATGAAATAGCGGTGGTGCTCGCCGGAGCTGCGTCTAGGGTGTAAAACACCTGGTTTTCTTCACCTGCGTGACTCCCCGGAGTCGGTGGAACATGATCGGCGCGTTAGACCAGAAAACCCGAGCAAGGATCGAAAGAAAACGGTGATCGAAGCTTCGGTTTTCACCGGAGAGAAAAGTGGAGCGCGCTGGGGAATTCGGCGAGTTTCTTTGCGGGAATTTCACGGGGGAAGGCGGCGGAGGATCGACTCGGTTAAATAGCAGCGTCCGGGGCTGAAGATCGGGCTGTTGGCGCGGTTTTTCGGAGGTGGTTTGGATTCGGGTACGAGAAGAGTCCCGGGGTCGGCCGGGCGCGCGGGAGGTGAGGGATGACACGCGGGCCCCGCGTGTCAGTGAGAGGAAGAGAGGGGCGCGGGTTCGGGGCTGGGGGGGGAGATTGGGTCGGCTGGTGGGTTTCAGCCCACTGGCCGGTGGGGTTTTTCTTTTTCTTTTTCTTTTCTGTTTTGATTTGAATTTGAATTCCAATTTAAATTTGAATTTCTGCACCCCATGCAATACGTCCAAAAATTTTAAATTCCCCCCTTTTCAGGTTTTGAGGTGTTACAGCTCTACCCCCGTTAAAAGAAATCTCATCCTCGAGATTAGTGGTTCTAGGAAAACAATTCCGGAAACTGTGCCTTAAGCTCGTCTTCTCGCTCCCATGTGGCTTCCTCTTCCGAGTGATGCTTCCACTGCACCTTGCACATCCGGATTCTTTTATTTCTTGTGAAGCGATCCATTGTCTCCAAAACCTTGACCGGTTGCTCGCCATAAGACAGATCCTCTCCTACGTCAATCTCATTCATGGGTAACATCTCTTCAGGCGTCCTCAGACATTTCTTGAGCTGTGACACATGGAATACATCGTGCACATCCGATAGGTGAGCCGGTAGTTCTAGTTGACATGCCACTTCGCTTTTCCTCTTCAGAACCTGAAAGGGTCCGATGTATCGAGGTGATAACTTCCCTTTTACCTTGAACCGACAAAGTTCTCGGATAGGGGACACCTTGAGGTAGACATAGTCCCCCACGTTGAAAACGAGTTCTCTTCTCCGTACATCAGCATAGCTCTTTTGTCGTGTCTGTGCTATCCTCAAGTTGTCGCGGATTTCCCTCACTTTCGCCTCGGCTTCTTGTAGTACTTCGGGCCCAAACACTTCGCTTTCCCCCATTTGGTTCCAAAATAGGGGAGTTCTGCACTTCCTCCCATACAAAGCCTCAAATGGTGACATCTTCATACTAGCCTGATAGCTGTTGTTATAGGAGAACTCCGCATATGGTAAGTTCTTATCCCAACTCCTATTGTTCTTGAGCGCACACGCTCTCAGCATATCCTCAAGGATATGATTGGTTCTTTCCTTCTGCCCGTCAGTCTGGGGGTGATAGGCAGAACTGAAATTTAGATGGGTTCCCATGGTTTCATGTAACTTCTGCCAGAACCTTGAGGTGAACTGTGTCCCTCGATCTGACACTATCTTCTTTGGCACTCCATGGAAACACACGATCCTTGACATGTACAATTCTGCCAATTTGGATCCGCTGTAGCTTTCTTTCACGGGGATGAAATGAGCTACCATGGTTAGCCTATCGATGATGACCAATATCGAATCATATCCCGATTGCGTCCTGGGTAGTCCCACTATGAAGTCCATACCTATTTCTTCCCATTTCTATTCAGGCACTTTGAGTGGTTGCAATAATCCCGCGGGTCGTTGATGTTCTGCTTTCACCAACTGACATGTGTCACATAGGGCAACATGTTCCGCGACATCTCGCTTCATGCCATACCACCAATACCTGCTCTTGAGGTCATGATACATCTTCGTACTCCCAGGATGAATGGAATAGTCGGAATCATGAGCCTCCTTCAAAATCAATTCACGGACCTCCTTCACATCAGGCCCACAAATTCTTTTCCCGTGCCACACCATACCTTGTTCATCCTCTCTGAACCCAGGGGCTTTATTATCCTTGATGAGTTCTCTAATCTCTTGTATCTTCTCGTCATTCTTCTGACCGTTGCGTATGTCTTGCTCTAATGTGGAGTCCACTTCCATGGCGATGGCCTCACCACTATTTACCAGACATAGATTGCACTTTATAACCTCTTCCTTCAATTCTGTAGGCATGTCCTTTAAGCTCAACCTATTGACCTGCACCTTCCGGCTTAAAGCATCTGCCACGACGCTTGCTTTCCCAGGATGATAGTTGATGCCCACATCAAAGTCGTTGATCAGCTCTAACCATCTCCTTTGTCTGAGGTTGAGATCTGGCTGTGTGAAAATGTACTTTAAGCTCTTATGGTCCATATATATCTCTGTCCTTTTCCCCATCAAGTAATGCCGCCAAATCTTCAATGTGTGTACCACTGCGGCTAGCTCTAGGTCATGCATAGGATAGTTCTTCTCGTGTTTCCGGAGCTGCTGGGACGCATAAGCCACGACATGCCCCTCTTGCATGAGAACACATCCCAACCCGTTTCCAGAGGCATCGCAGTACACCAAAAAGTTCTTCTACATATCTGGCATAACTAGCACTGGGGCTGTTGTCAATCTTTTCTTCAGCTCTTGAAAACTCGTCTCGCACTGCGGTGTCCATGTGAATGTGATTCCCTTCTCCAACAATTTGGTGAGGGGTCTCGAAATCTTGGAGAAACCCTCGATAAACCGTCGATAATACCCAACCAATCCTAAGAAGCTTCGAACTTCCCCGACATTCTCAGGGGTCTTCCACTTCTGTACATCCTCGATCTTGGCGGGATCTACGGAGATTCCTCCCTCCGAGATTATATGTCCTAAGAAGGGAACTCTCTTCAGCCAAAACTCACACTTGCTCAACTTGGCATATAGTTGGTGTTCTCTCAGCTTTTGCAACACCAACCTTAGATGTTCCTCATGTTCTTCTTCATCTTTGGAGAAGACGAGAATGTCATCTATGAAAACCATCACAAATTTGTCCAGATATTCCATGAATACCTTGTTCATGATATACATGAAGTATGTCGGGGCATTAGTTAGCCCGAAAGGCATGACGGTGTATCGAGATACGAAAGTTGTCATTGAAATATCAGTTTGCCTTATCTTAAGTTGGTGGTATCCCGACCTGAGATCAATTTTCGAGAACACACAAGCTCCCCTCAACTGATCAAACAAGTCTTCAATGCAGGGTAATGGGTATTGTTCTTGATGGTTACTTCATTCAACGCATGGTAGTCTATGCACAACCTTTGGGTTCCATCCTTCTTGGGCACAAATATCACTGGAGCTCCCCATGGTTAGGAACTAGGACGGATGTACCCCTTCTCTGTCAATTCTCTCAAATGTTCCTTGAGTTCTTCCAGCTGTTTGGAGTCCATCCGATAGGGTCTCTTGTATATCGGAGCTGTTCTAGGCACTAGCTCGATCGCGAATTCTACTTCATGATCGGGGGGCATACCTGGCAACTCCTCCGGAAAAAACATCTGGGTATTCCCTGATGATCCTGATCTCCTCCACTTCCACCTCAACTTGATTGAGTTTAATGTCCCTCCTAGGCTCTTGTATGGTTATGAACTTTACTCTTGTGCCACTAGGGTGAGTTAGTTCCACCGTTCTTGTCGAACAATGGATGATTCCTTTATGTTTGGGCAACCAATCCATACCCAAAATAATATCTATCCCTTGTGAATCTATCACTATGAGGTTGGCAGTAAATACTACCCCATTAATGTCTAGATTCACCTTGGGACACACTTGTCTTGTCCTTATCTCTCCCCCTGGAGAGTTTACTGCTAGCATATGGTCCATTTCAGTTGTTGCTAGATCATGCTTCTTAACAAACCCTTGAGCAATGAACGAGTGGGTAGCACCAGAATCAAACAACAGGGTTGCAATGTGTAAATTGGTAGGAAACTTACCAATTACCACGTCAGGTGCCTCTTGCGCTTCCTCCATGGTCATGTGGTTCACCCGTCCTCGCATCACATTCTGCTGTGGTGGCGGCATGGGCTTCTTCTTTGGGCCCTTATGGGCGTAGTGCCCCACTTCACCACAGTTGAAGCATTGCACCCCAATCTTAGGTGCCTGGCCTTTGTTGTCTTGGGGTTGGTTCTGTGGTCCTTGCACTGCTGGTCGAGGTTGATATGTGGGACGAGGCTGCTGTACAAACTGACGTTGTGGCTGTGCTGGTGCTGACGGAGGCCTGAAATTCGGATTGTACCCTCTCGGTGCTGAGTAGGGTACCACAGCACGGCTCGTCTGCCCTATGGGTGGCTGCATCAGTCGTGGGCATGTGTTGCTACCCGAGGCTTGGTGTGACCATCCCGCCTTCCTCTTGTTTTCATTTTCCAAGGCCTTCAGCTTCCTCTCCACAACAAATGCTCTGTCTACCATCTTTTGGAAGCTTTCATACTCGTTAAAGGACATTGCACATTGCATCTCTGCAGTAAGCCCTTCCACAAAGCAGTCCTGTTTCTGCTCATCAGTTTCGATGTCCCGTGGTGCATAACGGGATAGTTGGGTGAACTTGGTGAGGTATTCCCTCATAGTCATGTTTCCTTGCTGCCGTCCCAAGAACTCCTTCCTCTTGTTTTTGAGTTCACCCCTTGGTATGTAATGGTTGCGGAAACTGCGGTTGAACTCTTCCCAAGTGATGTTCTCGGGGTCATGATGGGCTGCTACGTAAGCGGTCCACCAATCAGCAGCAGGTCCATGCAATTGGTGAGAGGCAAATAGCACCCTCTCATACCCTTGGCATTGTATGATCCTCATCTTGCTCTCAATGTTCTTTAGCCAGTCATCTGCCTCCAGAGGTTCAGCAGCACTTGCAAACTTTAGAGGTTGAGTCCCTAGAAACTCACTCAACCTTGGTTGGCGTGGTGCAGCTTGTGGAGGTGGAACTTGGTGCAAGTTGGCCACCACTTGAGTTAAACTCTGGATGAGCTGATTCTGATTTTCAAGCATTTGTTGGATGGGATCAGCTCCTTCACGGCGACCACCCCTGTCTTGTCCTCAAGAAAGATGAGGGTTGCCGGCCTCATCGTTGTTGTTGGCGGGGTTGGCACCACGACCCTTTCCTCTTCCGGCCATCTATCATGATCAACCAAATGTTAATTTAAAGCATTACGTATTAACTTCCCAATTTGCTTGTTTAAACTTAAACTTTTGAGGCCTTATTATATTAACATTTTCTGAGGGTTTTATGTCTCACTCGAAAATAAATGCACTCTTAATTCATAGGGGTTCACACATCAAGGCAAAGCATCTAAAAGACGAGGTTGTGGACAAATGCCCATGGCTTCCACAACTCACGTCACACACCAAACATTAACACACAATTAACTAAGGTATTGACTCGACTACTCGATAACTTGCTGAACTAAGGGAAAAGACTCTACACGACTCGTATCACTGAGCTGGCTCCACGGGGTCTTCCTCATTATTGCGGCTGCCCTCTGACTCCGCTTTGGGTGGGGAAGCTGCTGGTGCAGAAGTGCGGTGACGCCTGCTCGCCCGACGATCTAGGGAGTCAGGAGTCCATGTGTCATTCACGGTGACACACAGTTCATTCCCATCTCCTCTTTCTCTTGCCCTCAAGCTGGCTCGAAGCAACGCCTCAGTCTCCTTCAGGGTGTCACGAACATCCTGGAGCTCCTGCTGGCACACCTGCAGTCGAGTGCTGAGCATAGCAGCATCCTCCAAGCACAGGTCCATGTGCTCATGGGAAGTCCCCTGTTGTACTGGCGGGTACTTGTACTCCGCTGTACCACTCTCACGCTGGAGGACATACATGTACTCAGTCCTGTCCAGGTGGCGACGGTAGATGTAACTCTGGCAGGTGATGGCCTCCCAGGCGACATCCTTCTCGGCATCGACCTGTGTTGCTCGACAAGCTGGAGAGCGGTGGATCTTGAGCAGCTGATTTTCATGGATAATCCTCATTTCTGAACTCCATTCTTTCCACTTCTCACGGATGGTCCGGGTGGAGCTGTAGTGTATGATTAGCTTGCCCGTATTGCCGGCAGCGTGGAGCATACGCCGTAGACGGCGCAACAAGCCTCCTACTGCCAACCCGTAGGAGTGGTACGTCACCGGACGATTCTCCTCTCTCAGGGCAAGGGCAACTACAGGGACTCTCCCTCCGGTAGACTTGCGGGCGGTGCGGATCATGCGAACCATCTAAAACATAAAGCATTTAAAATTAAGTTAGATAAGAGTTAAGCAAAAATTGTATTTTGAATAAAAGTTGGGACAAGGTGAATAAAGTGACCCCGTTAAATAACACTTTTCAACCCACACCTTTGTAAAATAGTTTTTAAGGAAATAGGGTCCTTAAATACGTCCTTTTCTACCTAGGTCCACGTTCCTACAGGCAACCTTGGCTCTGATACCACTTTTGTCATACCCGGTTTCTCTGAAGAACAACCGAGTGAATATCACATGTATGCCAGGATCATTTTCTCATACATGTGATGACAAATAGTGAAGCATCATTTATTACAAGCCAGGTGTTGAATATAAATATGTCTTACAAAGCATACGTCTCGATGGACGATAATAAGTTCATAACATGTAAATAAAATAGCAGCGGAATATTATTCTTGTGGGCTCTGTCACAGGCGTTGCCCGGGCGACTCCATGAATCTAGAATCCTTCTTCGGGTCCGAAGTCTTGGTCATTGAACACCACATCATCCCCTTGACCTGAGCATCAATTTAAACCAACAAATATGCAAGTTTGAGTACCGTTGGTACTCAGCAAGTGTGGGAAAGATATGTCATGCATGGCCAGAGCAAGGAGAGGTTGAACTCATGGTTAAAGCACTACGCAATTAATACCTATCACCTTAGCTTATTAAGCACCTACATTACTACATAGGTGAAATGGTCCCAATCTCCCAACCCATAATCAAAATCAAATAACCATAATCTCATTTCCAATGTTAAGCTCCCCGCTTAACATCCACAACTTCCAAAGTCATCATCCTCTAATCATGAATAAGTCCAAGCCGCTCTTGACCGTGAGCACGGCTGTCATGACAGTTTTGACTCTGCTGAGTTTGCACCACTGTACCCACATGTAGTGATTTCATCTCCCGTTGCCGGGTGGACTAAAAGAACCTCCATTATGCCAGTGGCCGCGAACCACATTCACACTTCCCAGGTGTGTAGCCAGGAGATCACTACGAAGCCTTTACAAAGGGATTCCCGATGAGCGTGGGCCCATTGAGGTTTCACCCCTAACAGAATACAAGAGGCTCCAACCCCGCTGCAGTGGCCCCCTCTTGAGCCTTGCGGTTCATATGGTAGTCCAGCTGACATCTATTCCCCGCACCATCCAACACACCTATACTACGCAGGGGATACACCTAATTAATTGGCCAAGCTGCCCCATCTCAGCATGTGGTTGGCACGGTAAAGCCAGGTTACATGCTCCATGAACCGGTCCTTAGGATCCAGGCAAGTACTAAACACAAACCCGAGTCTCGTGCACCCAGTACCAACCAAATCATCCAACTTGCCTCGATTCCTACCTCTACATAACTCATAATATCTCATTCAAGAGTAAGGTAAATAAATTGATGATCTCATATCCCACTTATCCCATTCTAAGCATGGCTAAGCGTAGCATATAAATAAATGACATGATAAAATAAATCCCAACCCAAGCTACAAGGAAACAAGGTAATGCAATTCTAGGGAAACTTCCTAGCATGGGTTTCATATTTCAATTGACAATGCAAATAATTCTATCTACACATCCTAGTATAGGATCAAAGTGGTCAAGGACACTTGCATTCTTCCTGCTGCTCTGGGAATGGAAAGTCTTGGTCTTGGAAGGGGAGAACTTGCTCTGGGGCAGGTTCTATTCATGCCAATACACATAGCAAAAGAAAACAACAATCCATAAGACATAGTTCACACTTTCACTTCATACAAACCACACATACATACCTATGAATGCCATTCACATTTCTAAGTGTTGTGGTTACTCTACATGTGTTGATTTTTGGCCTACATTCACCTATAAACATATGTATATTATTTCTAACTTCTATGTTCAGATTTCTATTTGCACACTACATATGAAGTTACAATTTAAACAAATTCTTTATATTTAATTGTTACACTTCTTAGCCACAAAGTTTGTATAAAAGGTATTTTCCTACTCCAAATAGGTTTTCAGATCTTCTACCAAATCCTAAACTGAAGTTTTTGGATTTGGAGACTTCATTTATCATTTTCTAATTATGCATACCTATTTTCCTATATTTTCAGATTTATTTTCTATGCCTAAAAGTGAGTTTTAATATTAAATAGTAGAACATGTCATCCAAACAGAATAGGTTCTGATCTAAAATATTAAATAATATATTTTTGAACTTCTCCTCTGTGTGAACTAATTTAAATTTACTTTATCAGTTTTCAGAATTATTTCCTAGCCTAAAAATGTGTTTCTATAACTAATAAATATGAACAACAATTAAACAGATTCATTTCAGCCTAAAAATCTATTTTTAACTCATTCTAAAGTTTTCCAAGTGCTAGGAGAGTTTAAATTTTGAATTTGTACATGTGTTTGCCTTACCTTTTAAATTTAAATCCTAGTCATATTTATTATTTCATACATTTCCAGGGGTCTAACTACACATACCAGAGGGGTTTTCCTAATTTTTATTAAGTCCAGGGGATAAAACTGATTTTAAATGAATTTACACGAATTTCTGAAGTTCCAGGGGCTAGATCAGAAGTTTCCGGGGCTAGCTCGTGTTTCCCGAGATTCCCGGGGGGTAGCGCGTAAGAATCCCGGCCTTTATAACGCGGGGCTGATGTGGACCGTCCGATCTAAAATAGACGGCTGAGATTATAACGTGAAGCGGTACGGGTTAGATCTAATAAGAACCGCATGACTTAAAATGGACGGGCCTCAGGGGGCCACGTCGCCCTGGCCGTGCGCGGGCGGCGCTGCCCGGCGGCGCGCGGCGGCGGGAGGCGGCGATCTCGCCGGATATCTTCGGATTTTCGTCTATACCTCCTAAAACTTGGATTTCATGGCTTAGAACGGTAGAGGGGAGGTTGGGGATCTCACCTCGGGGTTTTTCTTGAACTCGGAGGCCCTGGAAGGCGGTCGGCGGCGAGGTCCGAGATGAAATAGCGGCGGTGCTCGCCGGAGCTGCGTCTAGGGTGCAAAACACCGGGTTTTCTTCACCTGCGTGACTCCCCGGAGGCGGTGGAACATGATCGGTGCGTTGGACTAGAAAACCCGAGCAAGGATCGAAAGAAAACGGTGATCGAAGCTTCGGTTCTCACCGGAGATAAAAGTGGAGTGCGCTGGGGAATTCGGCGAGTTTCTTTGCGGGAATTTCACGGGGGAAGGCGGCGGAGGATCGACTCGGTTAAATAGCAGCGTCCGGGGCCGAAGATCGGGCTGTTGGCGCCGTTTTTCGGAGGTGGTTTGGATTCGGGTGCGAGAAGAGTCCCGGGGTCAGCCGGGCGCGCGGGAGTTGAGGGATGACACGCGGGCCCCGCGTGTCAGTGAGAGGAAGAGAGGGGCGCGGGTTCGGGGCTGGCGCGGGGAGATTGGGCCGGCTGGTAGGTTTCGGCCCACTGGCCGGTGGGGTTTTTCTTTTTCTTTTCTGTTTTGATTTGAATTTGAATTCCAATTTAAATTTGAATTTCTGCACTCCATGCAATACGTCCAAATTTTTTTAAATTCCCCTCTTTATAGGTTTTGGGGTGTTACAGTCACAGTCCATTAAATGATCAACTTCATTGTAAAAGTTGAAAATTTTAATCCAGAGCACTAAAATCTTGATTAAACTCCTTTCCTTTATCTGGATTTCAAAAATTAAACAAGTTTCAACTTATGTAAGAATAGGAACAGAGTCCTCTGTTTTCAGCTGAAATAATGCTGAAATTATACTTGGGGTAGATGTCGAATTATTTCGACATTAGGGTGGTATGATACATTTATGAAAATATTTATAAGAGTTCTACAACTTTTCTATTGATGTCCAGAGGTGTTTCATCCCTTAACTTGTCGAAATATACAGTAGAGTTGAAACTGTCCAGAAAACAGGGCAGAGTAAATACTCTCTGCAACTCTATGTAAAATAACCATAACTTCCTGCATAAAAATCTAAAAATAGCAAATGAGGCAGTTCTGAAAATTTCATGAGATAGGTTACAACTTTGTAACAGAAAGTTTTGTCAAATTATGTACAGAATTAACTGGAATTATTGAATCAAGTCAGTACTTCGAGCAGGGAGGTGCTGCCCAATTTTCTCCAGATATTATGTTAACTTTGACATCTCATAACTTTTGAACAAGATCAGATCTGAGGGCAAACAAATACATTCTTGAAAGAAGTTAACTTTAACTTTGATGTTGAACTCCAGAACTGATTTTTCCTTTAACATGGTATAAATCTGGGTAGAAGCGAACCTGGTCAGTAGCGTCAGTTTGGGCAGCAGACCAGAAATCAAATTTGTTCTAAGTTTGATTTACATTTCCAAATTTTATGAGTTCAATGATATTTTTTATGTTATAAATCACTATTTTACTGTCAAAATGAATATTTGACCTTTTTCAAATATTTTTCCACAGATGGAAGCCGATAATAAATTGGAGAACGGATGGGTGGTGTCCCATTGTTCTCAACGCCACGGTTATCCGGACTTGTTGAAGCTTATGCTTCAATATTTCGGGTATGTGGAGATGCCGCGCTTCCTGGCCAAATAAGAAGGCGAGGAGAGGAACACGACATGGACCATACATGTTGATGTCCCGGCAGGACCCGCGCCACCGTGTTAGGGCACCGTTCACCTTCACGGTGAAAGGGAGACACCCGGAGGAGATGTGGCAAGTGGCAGCCCGTGACGCCATGTCGCACGTCTGCCAACTACATGTGAGAGCTATGCAGGGCACTCTGTACGCGCTTGTTTCAGTGGAGGGACGAGCTAACCACGTGTGGTGGGAGCGGTACTTTGCGAAAACTGATCCAAGTTGCCCAAGGTACAATCCAGCGGAGGCAAATCTTAGCCTCTAACTTATGGCAGGAAGGAGCGTGATGGACAGCCAAGCTTTCCACTCGGCTCAACTTGCAACGGAGCTCAAGGAGAGCACCAGCCGCGGAGACCATTACGAGAGTGCCCACAACACACTCCATAATGTGCTTCTACCGACAATAAAGCGACTGAATCAGCAGCATAATCAGTTGCATCGGCTGAAGAAGGCGGGGAAGAAAAGCCGTGTTGACATTACGGCTTTACAACAGCAAGTCCAGGCTTTGACCCAGCAGAATGAGGTCCTTACTCAAGAGCGTGATGGCGCGACTGAGGAGGGACAGAACTGGGAGATGGACTATAACCAGGCCATGGACGAGGTTAATGCTTTGCAGGACCTCGTACCTCAGGTAGTGGGGCTACCGATGGTAGGTGCAGTACCCGTGGTTCTCGGTATTCCGGTGATACCGGAACCCGAACCTGAAGACGAGGTCATGGACCCTGACCCACCAGAAGAACCAGCAGAGGAGGACGACCCGCAGCAGGTTGACTTCAATCTGACTACAGAGTTTTCCGTTGCCGAGTAGAGCAGCAAGGGTGGTTGTATGTAATAACTTTTGTAGCAGCGACATGTGTACAAACAGTAGCGTGTGGATATGTAGTGATGACATGAGCACGACTTCTCGGATGTTCAAAAATGGCTGTAATTTTGAACCAAGAATAATGTATCTTGTATAAAGTTTTTGCTTTATCAATATATGTGAATGTTGTGCAACTTTCTCAATGTGTCACTGCAATACCTACTGTTTTCATGGAATTTTGATATGTAATAACTTTTGTAGCAGCGACATGTCATGTAAAAACAGTAGCGTGTGGATATGTAGTGACGACATGAGCAAGACTTCTCGGATGTTCAAAAATGGCTGTAATTTTGAACCGAGAATAATGTATCTTGTATAAAGTTTTTGCTTTATCAATATATGTGAATGTTGTGCAACTTTCTAAATGTGTCACAGCAATACCTACTGTTCTCATGGAATTTTGAGTATGACATGTGCTGATCATCACTGTTTTGAATTTCAAAATGACTCGCACTCATGCCAACCCAGAGGTTGGGGATTCCAGTCGGGGGGAGATGCCTCCTAACAGCCTCCCGAGACTTCCTCGTGACAGCAGCAGCAACCACAGCCACCACCACAGCCAACGGTCAAGTTGGCCGATATAGTTGCAGCCATGGCGGGCTAGCACCAGCAGCACACTGAGTTGCTGCAAACATTGATCAAAAATGCGTCTCGTCCAGAGAGGCGTCAAGACCGAGAGGAACGACAACAGAGTTCCTACTTGGATTTCCTCGCCGACACATCCCCCGGTATTCTCGCGGGAGGATGAGGCCATCGATGAGGATAACTGGATCCGCACGATGGAGATGAAATTTGGGATGCTCCGCGTGAGTGAGCAGCACAAGACACAATTCGCCCCCCAGCAACTTATGGGGTCCATGAGCGCTTGGTGGGTGAACTTCTGCGCCTCCCAAATCACCGAGTGAGTTCTGACCTGGGTGGAGTTACGGACGGCCTTTAGGGCCTATCATATTCCGCCGGGTCTCATGAAGAGGAAGACGCAGGAGTTTTTACACCTGCAACAAGGCAACCAGAACACGCTAGAATATGCCCAGGCGTTCAACGATCTCGCCCTCTATGCTTCACATTACGCGGATACGGATAAGAAGTGGTGGGATTACTTTTACCATGGGCTGAATCCGCTTCTGAAGAACAAGCTGTCGATGTTCAATTGCGGCAGCCTCAATGAAATAATTGATGATGCGATTGTGTAGGAAGATACCGGCAAGGAGTTGGCTATGGCAGAAAAGAAGCAAAGCGTACCGCAGAGCAGCGGAGAGGGATGTGGTCCTCCCCAAAAATATAGGATGGTGTATCGCACACCATCAGGTCAATGCTGGCAGCCACCACAGCGGCCGATGCAGTTTCGCAATCGGCCATATCGACAGCCGGGGTTCCGACCGGCATTACCAGCACCTCCGCAACAACAACAGCAGCAGCGGGTGATGCCTCGTGCATTTGCATCTCAGCAGCACATGCCGAGCTTTCGTCTCCCAGGCAGCAGCCTGCCACCGTACCTATGCTATTCATGCGGTCTTACGGGGCATTTCTCCAAGGACTGCCCCGAGAAGCCCCAAAGCAGCAGAGCGGTACCACTGTTCCCCAGAAAAAATCAGCCCCCAAACAACAACAATGCATGCCGTGCGAACCCCAAACCTGGCAACGTCCACCAGCTCGCCATTGAGGACGTACTGGAGGGAGAACCCATCCTGGCGGGTATGTTCCAACTCCACAAATACCGCGCCATAGTTTTATTTGATATGGGTGCCACTCACAATTTCATTAGTAATGGTTATGTTACTAAGCATACCCTGCATATACTACCCACTGAGAGTCCATTTTTGATTTGTTCACCGGGTAGGAAAATTTTAGCAAGCATGATGGTTCAAAACGCACCATTATGCTTAGGGGGAAAAATATACCCTACGTCTCTCATAGTCTTAGAGGGACAAAAGATAGACGTCATCCTAGGGTGTTGTTTTAGACACCGTCCTTCGAGTCATACATTTGCATCCAAAGATGCACGAGTCTCATTCCTTATTTCTGGACAGTCCAGAAATTAAACTTCCAGCCGTACACCAATCCACCACCATCAGCCTGGAAGACATTCCAGTAGTCCGCGGGTTTCCCGACGTATTCCCGGATGATCTACTGGTTATGCCACCCAACCGGGAGGTGGAGTTCAATATTGAACTTGCACCGGTAACAATGCCAATATCCCGAATGCCGAACAAGATGGCCCAAAAGAGATGGCAGAATTGAAAACACAATTGACGGATCTGCTGGAAAAGGTTTTGCGGAGTATTTCTCCATGTTGATTAGCAAAAACACGTACAAAACAATGATATTAGGGCACCTTGGCTCTGATACCAATTGTAGGATCGAATATCATGTGAAAAGCTACCAGAGGGGGTGAATGGTAGATTAAAACTTTTTATGCGGAAACTACAAAAACACCTCGGCAGAAAATTGATCTGATAAAGAAAACATGTGTGTGACTGTTTTCGACGTGTTAAAGTGTTACTAAACTAGTGGAGATTATATAGAATCAAGTCATGAAGCCACTGCAACAAGAATCACGTGAAAACATTAAGTAGAACTTGAGTTATGATCAAAAGACTAGACAAAGGTCAATCTGTTCTACCTGATTTTAAAAAGTGATCTGCAATGCTGCAAACAAACTCGTGTAGATAAAAAATCACAAATAAAATGACCCTGAAATTTTCACAGATGATATATAATAAAGTTTTAAAGACAACCCAAAAAGAATCACGTAAATGGGATCAGTAAAACGCGAGTTATGATCGAAATACTGAAGCAACGTCAATCTGTCCAGAAACTTGCCGAGGAAAAACTTATCTGAACAAGTCGGACGAACAAGGCACCAAAGCTCCTCTAAACTAAGAATTTTATTGATCAAAACTCAAAATAAGAAACCACAAGTCATGCTCTCCACGATCCTTGGCCTCCCATGCTTATATAACCAACCCTAAGGCCAATCCAATTCAAACTAGGACACCTACTCCTACTTGGATTCAAACTATAACTTTCCAAAACTGCTAAAAACTCTTCTATACGCAGATATAGAAGCAATCTTAAGACCTCCATACACCTTAGAAACGTCCCAAACATTCCTAAAACAACTCTAATTCGTGCCTAAAATGAAATCCTATTATAACCAACTCGAAACTTTCCATAGACGAACCATTACCGCCTCAGCCGCAGCCTGACCGCAAAATCCAGCTGGTTCAACATTTTCAATCATATCTTCACTTCCATATCTTTTCACCACGCCTTGGAACAATGTAGCCACGTCCATGCACCCCTTTAATACGTGCAAACACTTTCCAAAACGTTCACAATGTCTTCATATGCATTGTTCTTGACCCAGACATGCTGCATGACCTCCTGATCAGCTCAACCACAATCCCTCCCAAACTTGGTTGCTGAAACTCATCTTCTTCCAAAGATAGTTCAAGGATCTCCATCACCAGCCATATCTTGACCTCAAGCAACACCTGCACATGAACAAACATCAACTTTTTTCCGAGCACAAGTCCGCGACTTGACTCATGTTAGTCTGAAAACCACCACACCTTACATGAGCACCTCACATAAGCATGTTGCAAACCATAGCAATGTGTTAACCACCATAATCAGCCATAACACATCAAAAACTTAGTAATATAATACTAAGCAAACACTCCATAAGCCAAGAATCAAGTTCAAAACATTGCTAGTTAAAAACAGAGTGGCTGAAATTTAAACACTATGAAAACAGCTGCTCTGCAGTGACAGATACTCCTGAAATGCAATGAGAAAGTTCGGACTATCCGAAGCGGGTATTTCAGCAATATTCAAAACTTTGTGCGAGGGCCTCATGGCCTCGTTGAGCCAGGATCACGCTGAGGGGTGCTGCGTTGCACATCACCAGATAACGCACATAAAATGGTACAAAGCGGAAGCATAAAATTTTATTACATAAACCAGTTTATGAACATTTTTGCAACAAAATATGTTCAGTCTACACTCACGGGCGTAGACTTTGCATCAAGTTCACGTTCATCCCATGAACGTGTCCCCGCTAGCACACACGCAAACTAACACGGCGGCATGCACGACTCCCACTCGACGGGATTTCCCTGTTGGGGTTCCGTCTCCTCCTCGGGAGTCCCTTCCTCATAACACCCTGCAAAAGCTTCAAACACAAGCAGTGAGCATGATGGCTCAGCAAGTCTGACCCGTCTCTCCTATACATGAAACTTCTACATGAGGGATTTCAGGGTACATGAGGCAAATAAGTTGCAAAGGACTCGCCTAATTATTTGAACCTTACTTTCAAGTTTTAGCAGCAAGTTGTGGAGAACCTCACGCTAAGGCACATGAGAAAGCCGCAATCAAACAAGAAACAAATTTCTCTCATGTACTTTTCCCAAGGTTGAAAACAACTTTAATTAGCTCTAAACTACAGCAAGTCATTAACAATCAAGGTATAGCTTTCAATCAGCAACTTTTACATGACTCTAGCCTGTTCTTTCTACGTCACGGTACAGTGAACAAGTGGTACTCACTGACCATGAGGGACGGCGATTATAATCGATTTACACCTGCAGGGTTACCCAAATAATCCGTCACGTACGCCCGTACTCGATGTTGCCTACAGCAACCATCACGGATGTCGTATGCAACCACCTTTCATCCGTCAGCCAAATGTTGAACTGGTCCTATCGTTCCGAGCAAGAGGTCTCCACGCGCGCAACCGCAGTGCCGCCAGCCGATTTACACCTCAAGCTGTCAACCTACCCTCCGGACGACAAGCAATGCCTCAACACCCAGCCACCCGAATTACATCGGTTTCCCGGTTCCCATATATCCGGTAGGTCTTCGGTACTGTTCTAGCTTGGTCAACAGGCCCGCACACGGCTCGGTCCTCAACCGACACAAGCGGAGCTATGGCACCCAGGCCCCAACGTCCTGCTGCCCTTACTCTCCACTCGGTCTAATTTTTATTGCCATGTAATCCATTTGCTATCTTTACCAGAGTAGTGTGTCTCTAGCCTATTCTCGCGAGCAGTTCCAACTACTTGACTTGTACCGAATCCTACACTATCTTAGCATTGCAGTAGCTAATCTAGGTTTACAAACCTAAGGCCAACCCAGGGTTTTCTTGGCTATGCATTTGGGTTTTCAAACAAGACTCTATTGCAAAATTTAAGTGGGTGCTCAAAGTAAGTTCTCAAAACAGTAAAATTTATAAAAAGGCTAATGCAAACCGGAGCTTGCCTCGCCGCTGTTGGTCATAGGCTATCTGCTCCTCTGGAGTGATGAAGTCTAAGACTTCGGGCTCCTCCTCAACCTTAGCGACTACATGAGATAAATACATATATGTGTCAATTTGAATGCATTTGAATTGAAGTTGAAATTGTGAAGACTATAAGTCTTGCTAGACAGGCCCAATGACTCTGATATTTTTACTGTGGTTTGGATACAACCTAAACAGAGACTTGGCCAAGTTTAATTTGCAGCAAAGCTCATTTGAGCTCTCCACAAATAATTGTGTACTTGGCCTTAATTGGATCTCTTAGGGTGTTCTAGGGATTTTCATGGAGCAAGCCACGACTTTCTGAAAACTAGATTTTCAGAGGGTTCTAGTGGAGTTGGTTTCACTTAAATTGAAGGTTCCTAGCCAAAGAAATGAGCTAAACAAGTTCAGAGAATTTCTGAAAAATGTTTCTGGACATTTTCCATTTTCTCTGGAACAGTTTTATTAATCACACCATTAGGTGGATAAAATGATCTCAAATGGATCTGAAATTTTTATGGTAGCTCAGGGATATTTTGGTGAACATCCTAGCCAGATTTCAGTTAAAATTCTAAAGAGTTTAAACTTTGAAGAATTAATTTTGGAAAAATAACGGTTTTCATAATGTGAAACTTGATTTGTTGGAAACTACTCAGAGAGCTGAATCCAACAAAATTTGGTTCACTCGATTTGGAGTCTCCTAGCCAAAGTTATGTGGGTTTGAAGTTGAACTAAATCTGAAAATCGGGGAAATGTTTAAAACACTGCATGTGGGTCCCACGCGACGTACAGCGGCCATGGTGCGATCCGTTCTCCAGCTACGGTGGACCATTTCCGGTGATCTTTCGCGCTACATGCTCCTCAGACCAAGCCCTAGTGGCCGGACAAGGCTGTGCAGCATGCCATCGCTGGAAAACCGGTCGGCATCGACGGCGGTGATCAGTGGTGCGGCGCCGACGATGATCAACGCGTTTCATGCCTATCTCGATGCCGGAGCAGCCGTAAAGCACCACTGGAGCTCTAGGAAGCTGTTGGTGCGCTCAAACCACGCGGAAAATGACCGGAGCTATTAGCTCAATGGCGACCCGAGCTAATTCGGCCGGTGGCGGCGAGTTTGCGTTGCTCAGCCCGTTGGATGAATGTTTCTTCGTGGCTTTTGGTTAGGATGGTCGTGAGGGACCCTAGATGCTATAGCTTGACCAGTTTTGGGCATGATCAACCATGCGAGATGAATTTTGAGTTCTTGTGGGCTTCGGTTAAATGCGGCTATCCTCGGAAAACCTAAAATTCCAGCTAGCCGACACTAAGATGGAGCTAGGGAGTGCAGGGAAAGCTACTAGACCTTGATGCTAATCTCAGAGACCAGTTCGCTGTGCCGGAGAAGCTTGGAGCTGCTCAGACGATGGTGTCAAGTCAGAGGCGCTTCGGGGTTAACAGAGCAGTGGAAGATCGGCTCGGACAAGCTCGAGGGGAGCTGATCATGAGCAGCTGAGAGCTGGAGCACGTCGAGTGAAAGTCGGCAGTGCCGTTTATGGCCTCAGCTCGCGGTGGAAGGGATGGTTTTGGCCGGTCGACGGAGGGGTTGTGGTTTCGGGGGTGCGGCGGCTCTCTTCGGGTTTTCAGCGTGAGGAGGCGTCGGGACAGAGGTGAGACAACTTTGTGGCGTCTGGGACTGAAGGATCACGAGCTGGGGACGTCGGTTGGCAGCTGGGATGGCCGATCAGGAGGTGGCAGCGGCGAGCAGCGCCGTGGTGTCCACGTGAGCACGTGCAAGACCCGAGCCCCCGGTGTTTCAGTCGGTTAACTCGCTTGTCGGGCTGACAAGTGGGACCCACCCCTAGTTTCAACCTCTGAAATTCAATTTTCCTACTGCTCTAAACAATAGTACCCCTAATACCCTTTGCAATTTGAATTATCCACCAAATGCCCATTTGAACTTGACAGAATTCAAATTGTGATGTGTTTGAATATATTTATAGCACATATGCAGTTTGAAATTCAAACTGAATTTGAATTTGCTAAAATTAGCTCATGTCAAGATCAACTCCAAATGGAGTGAAAATTGGTGGGTGAGCTCACAAAAATGTGCTGAGTGTGAATATGAATTCCACTTTTGAATTCATGGGGTGAAAGGAGTTTGAGAATTTGAGTTCAAACAAGCCTCTTTCTTATTATACCAAAAAATACCTCAAAATGGTTTTGGATTTGGGTGAAATTTGACATGAGCATTCCTAGCAAGGTGTAGAAGTTTTTCATATGCTCAGCCCCTATATGATGCATTTGGGAAATACCACTTTTGCATTTTGTGAGTTCATCCTCTAACGACCATATTGATTGTGGTTACTTGCTCTTCAAATGTGTTCATAAGTTGTCCTCAAATGACGTGTGTGTGGTGTAATGAACACTTTGATTGTCTGCAAAAACTTAGGAACTTACACTTTGAATGTAAATCCTCACTTTTATTCTAATTTCCAATGCATTCAGCACACATAGGTCTCATAGAAGGACAAGAAACTTAGGAACTACGATGCTAAAATTGACTCACTAGAATATGAAATTGAACGTTTGAAAACTTTGATTGATAGTGATGATTCTTGTACTTCTTGTGAGCTGATTTATGAACAATTGTCCTCTATTAGAGATGTGCATGCCTCTACACTTAATCAGCGTGAGCCTTGGATTGAAAAGAACAAAAGCTTGTTTTATCTGTTGAGAAAAATATGATAGATGCTAGTTGTTACACTGATGACATGCATTGTTGTAGCTACCATGTGTTGGGAATGAAAAATGGTTGTGAGTTTTACTGGTGGGAGGAGCCAAAAAAGGTACAAGGGGCCTTTTATCTTGGAAACTCATAGTGCAAACGACGTCGGTGAGAGAACCTACCCGAGACTGAAGGATCACATGTGGGAGATGGTTTTACCTTCAAAACCCAAGATGCAAGCGCCCGGGTGGGAGTCCAAACCGAGGAGACTAATTTTACCTCGTGACCGCAAGATAAACAAGCCAAACCGTAAGACGCAATGGCCGGAGCAAGACTTGGGCATTCTCAGGTGGATTCAGACTTTGTAAATATTTAAGTTTTCGTCATGTAAAAGTTCTAGAAGGGTTTGCACAAAATTTTCCATGCCTTAGAGATAAGATAAGGATTAGATGAGTCTTAGTGTAAACTTAGAATATAGAGTCCTCGAGTTTGTGTCGAGTCTATATAAAGGCAGCCTTCTGCCAAGAAAAAAGAACATAATACAATCCAAATTCCGGTCAACTACTTTCATTTTTGCTTGTTCTTTACCTTCCTTCGTAGTTCTTAGGCTTAGCTCGTAGTCTTTGTTGCTTTGCCGAGTAAAGCATCCGGTTCTGTCCACGTAAGTGACACTTACCACACTACTGCCTCAGGAACCTTGCAGCCATCTAAGTATCGACTAACGCCGAGATTCATCACAAAAACAGGCGACTCCAGAATCTGTTCACCAACAGAATTGGCAACTCCGCTGGGGAGAGACGTCAGCTGCATCGACCAAACACATCTACTCGACGATTGGCACGTCCTTGTACTTATCAAGCTGGGAAGATCATGGCAGATGCATCTAGGAGGAAGGCCGACGATAAAGCCTTCGACATGAGCAACGTCATCGACGTCCAGCTCGAAGATCTCTCGCCAGAGGACCGTGAATGCATACAGGAGGAGTTGGAGCAAGAGATCCACGAAGAAAACATGACACATCTACAAACCAAGCTGGCATGTTTCCAGAATATGTGAGGAGGCATCGTCCAGAAGGTCGACACGTGCGAGGCAACAGCACGCAAGGTAAGCGCGCTGATATCCCTCAAAGAACTTGATCAACTCGTAGATATATTGGTAGATACCAAGTACAACACGGACCTAGAGCAGATGGCACTTTGGTAGCAGACATGCTCAAGAACTCCTTCGACATGTGCAAAGCTGATGTAGAACACATCATAGATCAAAACCTTCATTGGCAAATCCGATCTACTGTCCAGCAAGTGCAAGATGAGGTGGGCGACAAACGTGTGGACATCAACATGAGTAGTGCAGCAGGAAACGTAGCCAGCACTTCGTCACCTTGCATGCCACTGATGTACACACAAGTTAGGAATCCAATCGGGAACGTGCAGTGGCCATACTACCAAACAGTTCGATATGGACCTATCGTTCCACCCACGGGGAGTGGTGTACCGCTCGGGCCAGTACCCGATGCTTACTTCCCTCCACCACCTTTACAAGTTGCACCTTGCAACTTACTTGAACCTTCCGTAGCACAGAACGATGAACATAGAGATCAAGTGGCAAGAGCACTTAGAGAGCTTGGGGTACCAACCAAAGCAAGCATTAGAAACTACAGAAAGCCTTACCCCGATGACTATGACAATGTCCCATATCCTAGGGGCTTTAGGGTGCCTGATTTCTCTAAGATTAGTGGGGAGAATTCAAAAACAACTCAAGAATACGTAAGCCAATTCCTGATCCAATGCAATGACATAGGAATAACAAATGTATCAGATCAGATTGTTCCCCTTGTCCCTAACCGGCACGGCCTTTAGCTGGTATACTTCGTTAGCTCCTAACTCTGTCCTCACTTTCTGAAAGTGCATCTAGGCATCCCTTGTGGGTGTTGGTTGATTTATGACAAACAAATGAGACCCTAACAAAATCGTTGAGATGAGCGCAGGTTTTTTTAAAGAAATTAGGAAGAAAGTGCAAAAAGAAAGGAGCATGAGGATCTAAAATGTTAAGAGCTCAGGAGCTGAAAAGATTAGATTACTTAGTATGGAGTTTGCTGGAGAAACACACCCCTAGAGCTCAAGTGAAAGAAATTACACTAACTGCACAAAAATCAGCATGTGCGGACTAGTCCGATATCAACCGGACTAGTCCGGTTTCTCTATGACTAGAAAACGGACTAGTCTGATATGGATGGGACTAGTCCGATTTGTCTCTGAGTAGACAATGGACTAGTCCGCACTCTTATGGACTAGTCCGATATCTCACAACACTTAGGGTTTTCCACATGCCGCACACCGGACTAGTCCGGAGTCCACCACGGACTAGTACGGACATCACAAACCCTAACAGTAACCTTTGGAAACCCTAGTATAAATAGAGGTGTACAGCCATACTACCATATCTCTTGACCCCCTGGGCCGTCACACCTCCCAAGAGCCCAAAATTCACATCTCTCCATAGATTCTAACCCAAAAAGGATCAAATCTTTGAGTATTAGCAATTGATCAAAGGAGAGACTTGTTCTACACATCTTGAGCTCTTGGGTTTGATAACTCGCATACTCTTGTTCATTTATTGTTCATCTTTTGAGTGTGTTTGGTGGTCATTCATTGTAATTCTTGGGGAGCCCTCAACCTGTGAGAAGGCCCCTTGAACAATTTATTTGCCCATTGTGATCAGTGGAAGATAATCAGGCTCCGTGGCGATTCAACGAGTGTAGGGTTGGTGAAGACCTGGTCCTTCATGGACTCCTCAATGGGGACGTAAATTTCCTTCGTGCAATCGAACCTCGGGATAAAACTTGTCTCTTGCTCTTGTTCATTTATTGTTCATCATATTCTAGGGTTTACTTAATCTTGTGTAATTCACGTTAAAACATTGAAACTAAAGTTGATCTCTGTCATTCATTGTTTCACTATTATAATACATCTAAGTTCCCAATTAATTTCCGCTGCATAGGGTACTAGAAGTGAAAATATTGATCAATCTTGATCTTTCTAGTCCATGTATACCGGACTAGTCCGATTTGTCTCTGACTAGAAAACGGACTAGTCCGCACTCTATCAGACTAGTTCGATTTCCATGTATTTGATAAATCTATTAAGTGTTTCATGGATTAACAAAGAATCGAAAAGTCTATTCACCTCCCTCTAGGCAACATTCAATTGATATCAGAGCAAAACTCTTAAAAAGAGACTCACTGCTCGAAGAGATGATGTCGGACATCAATGATGTACACAAGAAGATCGACAATGAAAAGGGTAATGATGAAAGGACTCAAAAGCTAAAGAAGCTACTCGACGCCATTAAGACAGTGAGGACGATGATGATGAGCTGCTCCAACTCAAGGCTCTTCTACGGAAAAAGGCACTCTCCCCAAAAGGGAGGAAGAAGATCGATGATTAAAAGAAGAAGAAATGGGGTAGTTACACAGACTACTCCCGATATCCTTTTGACTATGAACGTTTGAATTCTAACAATAGTCATTACTTATCAATTCCTCTAGGGAAAGCACCTTACTTTGATGGCAATGACTATTCAATGTGGAGACAAAATGTGAAAATGCACCTTATATCTCTTAACCCAAGTTTGTGGCATATAGTGTGTACAGGGATAGATATCCCGGATGATGATGAAGAGCTGACTCCAAGCCAAGAACAAGCCGTTCATCGGAATGCTCAAGCCGTAGCTGTGATCACGTCATCACTGAGCCGAGACGAGTTCACCAAGGTGGATGGACTCCAAATTGCCAAGTGGTATGGGACACACTACAAACCACACATGAAGGTGACCGTCATGTACGCGAAGCCAAGATAGAAATGATTGAAGGTGAATTGGGAAGATTCACGATAGAAGAAGATGAATCACCACAAGATATGTACAATCGACTGAAGGATCTTATCAACAAAGTCCGAGCTTATGGCAGCAAAAAGTGGAATGATCATGAGGTTGTGAAGTTGATTCTCAGAGCATTAATGCCTCGCAACGTGACTCTTTGCACTATGATTAGAGAAAGCCACGGGTATCAGAAAATGACCCCAGACGAACTTCTTGGAAAGATCATCAACTCTGAAATGATGGAGAAGCAAGCCAAGCATGTCAAGGAAATTGCCGATCTCACGTCGGCAAAGAAGAAAGGAGTTGCTTTGAAGTCAACATGTAAACCCGCATCAAAAGAAGGTCGAGAAGCTCATGGGGAAGATGAGAGCGATGATGAAAGTAGTGATATCGATGAAGAAGACATGATCTGGTTCATGAAGAAGTTCAAGAAAATGATGAGAAGAAGAAAGGGTAGCACCTCAAACGAAGAAAGACAAAGGGACAAACAAAGACCCAAGATGATACGGGCGTGCTACAACTGCGGAGAATATGATCACTTCATAGTAGATTGTCCATATGAAGAAAATAAGAAGAAGACTAAAGACAACACACCTCAACCAAAGAAAATGTTCAAGAAGAAGAAGCAATATGGCCAAGCGCATCTAGGGAAGGAGTGGGACTCCAATGATGAATCCTCATCCGAAGAAGAAGAGGAGATGGCCACCATAGCCATAAAGAAGACTACCAAGAAATCCACTCTCTTCCCAACCATGGGCGCATGGAAGGACACCAACAATACTTGTCTAATGGCAAAGGAAGGTAAAAGAAAGGCAACAACTAAATCTTCCTTCTCGCATTCTATTACTAGTGATAGTGATAATTCTATTGAGGATGATAGCAGTGATGAAAATGAATATATGCTTAGGGGTTCAGACAAAAAGACAACTGCTAAGATGAAATTTCTATTTGATAAGCTTGTTGATATGGAGAAGTTAGTCAATCGTCAGGAAGATATGATCATCTCCCAAAAGGAGGAATATCTTGAGATTGAAAAGCTTCTTGAACTTGAAAAGGAGTGAAGTAAATCACTAGAACTTGAGTTAGCTTTAAGCAAGGAAGCTTGCTTGAAGTTAAGAGACTCAAACGTCACCATCAATGATGAACTTGCTAACTTAACCAAAGTTAACAAGATCCTTGAGGTACAAGTTGAGTCAATCAAGCAAAGTGGTTCTTCATCCACTTCAAGCTCACCTTCTCAACATATAAAATCTGAAACTTGTATTACTTGTGCTTGTGCCAAAAGTGACACCAACTTGAAGAAAAAGCCAAACTCGACAAAGTACAAGCAATCTTCTCAAAGTGGCATATTTGACAAGCAGAAGATCAAGTATGCACGCAGTGCATACTCGGTCACAAGACCTCCTAATGTCAAATGTGGCATTGGATATTCTTATGGTGAAAAGCAAAACGCTAGAAGCCACAAGAATAACAAGGGTTGCATTGCCTTTGTCAAGGGAAACTCTTCTCAAGTTAGAAAACTTAATAATGTTGATAAATTTAACCCCGTGAACACATATGAACAATAACTTCTATTTAGAACTTTGATGTTTCATATGTACTTATGAAAAGTAATCTTGGAAGAGTTTATGCTAAATATGTTGGGCCACGCCATGGGAACACCAAGTCTCATGTGTGGGTGCCCAAATCACTTGTGACTAACCTCAAAGGACCCAAGTAAGCTTGGGTACCTAAGACCAATGCATAATTTGTCTGTTGCAGACTTATTCATCCGGTGGAGCAAAATGGGTGCTAGATAGTGTATGCACCAATCACGTGACCGGAGAAAGAAGAATGTTCATGGAATATGAATAAAATGAAGATCCAAGCGAAGGCATATACTTTGGTGATAATAGTCAAGGAAGAGTGCTTGGTACCGGTAAAATTGCAATTTCATCACAACATACTCTCTCTCATGTTTTACACGTTGACTCATTGGATTATAACCTTTTGTCCATATCTCAATTATGTGACAAGGGTTATAACTGTTTATTCACTAATGAGGGTGTGACTGTCTTTAGAAGGAGTGATAACTTAATTGCATTCAAGGGTGTGTTAAAGGGAAAACTTTATCTAGTTGACTTCAACAAAGATAAAGCCGAACTTGACACATGGTTGATTGCAAAGACCAACATGGTTTGGCTGTGGCATAGACGGCTAGAACATGTTGGTATGAGGAATCTTCGAAAGCTCCTTAAAGGCCATCACATCCGAGGTTTAAAGGATGTTGTTTTTGAGAAAGATAGGCCTTGTAGAGCGTGCCAAGCAGGGAAGCAAGTAGTAGCACCCCATCCCACGAAGAATGTCATGACTACAACAACACCGCTTGAGCTCCTCCACATGGATGTATTCGGTCCAATTGCTTACATAAGTATCGGCGGTAATAAATACGGTCTAGTCATTGTTGATGATTTTTCACGCTTCACGTGGGTTTTCTTTTTGCATGATAAGACAAAAACTCAAGGAACCCTCAAGAAGTTAATCAAGCATGCCCAAATCGAATTCTCATTGGAGATGAAGAACATACGAAGTGACAATGGGATAAAATTCAAGAACACCCAAGTTGAGGAGTGTCACACCCGGTTTTTCCGAAGAACAACTAAGTGAATATCACATGTATGCCAGGATCATTTTCTCATACATGTGATGACAAATAGTGAAGCATCATTTATTACAAGCCAGGTGTCGAATATAAATAAGTCTTACATAGCATATGTCTTGATGGACAATAAAAAGTTCATAAAATAGCAGCGGAATAATTATTCTCGTGGGCTCCGTCACAAGCGTTGCCCGGGGGACTCCATGAACCTAGAAACCTCCTTCAGGTCCAAAATCTTGATCATTAAACACCACTTCATTATCTTGACCTGAGCAGCAATATAAACAAACAAATATGCAAGGTTGAGTACCGATGGTACTCAGTAAGTGTGGGAAAGTTATGTCATGTATGGCTAGAACAAGAAGAGGTTGAACTCGTGGTTAAAGCACTACGCAATTATTGCCTACCACCTTAGCTTATTAAGCACCTACATTTCTACACAGGTGAAATGGTCCCAATCTCCCATCCCATCATCATAATCAAATAACCATAACATCATTTCCAATGTTAAGCTCCCCGCTTAACATCCACAACTTCCAAAGCCATCATCCTCTAATAATGAATAAGTCCAAGCCGCTCTTGACCGTGAGCACGGCTGTCATGACAGTTTTGACTCTGCAGAGTTTGTACCACTGTACCCACATGTAGTGATTTCATCCCCCGTTGCTGGGTGGACTAAAAGAACCTCCATTATGCCAGTGGTTATGAACCAACATTCACACTTCCCAGGTGTGTAGCCAGGAGATCACTACGAAGCCTTTACAAAGGGATTCCCGACGAGCGTGGGCCCACTGAGGTTTCACCCCTAACATCATACAAGAGGCTCCAACCTCGCTGCAATGGCCCCCTCTTGAGCCTTGCGGTTCATATGGTAGTCCAGCTGACACCTATTCCCCGCACCATCCAACACACCCATACTACGTCGGGGATACACCTAGTTAATTGGCCAAGCTGCCCATCTCAGCATGTGGTTGGCACGGTAAAGCCAGGTTACATGCTCCATGAACCGTTCCTTAGGATCCAGGCAAGTACTAAACACAAACCCGAGTCTCGTGCACCCAGCACCAACCAAATCATCCAACTTGTCTTGATCCCTACCTCTACATAACTCATAACATCTCATTCAAGAGTAAAGTAAATAAATTGATGATCTCATATCCCAATTATCCCATTCTAAGCATGGCTAAGCATATGCATAGTAATAAATGACATGATAAAATAAAGCCCAACCCAAGCTACAAAGAAACAAGGTAATGCAATTGTAGGGAAACTTCCTAGCATGGGTTTCATATTTCAATTGACAATGCAATTAATTCTATCTACACATCCTAGTATAGGATCAAAGTGGTCAAGGACACTTGCCTTCTTCCTGCTGCTCTGGGAATGGAAAGTCTTGTTCTTGGAAGGGAAAAACTTGCTCTGGAGCAGGTTCTACTCATACCATCACACATAGCAAAGAAACACAACAATCCATAAAACATAGTTCACACTTCCACTTCATACAAACCACACATTCACATTTATGAAAACCATTCACATTTCTATGTGTTGTGGTTACTCTATGTGTGTTGATTTTGGGCTTACATGCACTTTTAAACATGTGCATATGATTTCTACTTTTGTATTCATATTTATGTTTGCAAACTATATATGAATTTCCAATTTAAATAAATTCCTTATATTCAATTGATACACATTTTAGCTACCAAGTATGCATGGAAGGTATTTTCCTACTCCAAATGTGTTTTCAGACCTTCTACCAAATCCTAAACTGAAATCTTTGGATTTTGGATATTTCATTTATCATTTTCTAGTTATGTATACCTATTTTCCTATATTTTAAGATTTACTTTCTATACCTAGTTGTAAACTTTATTATGAAAATAATAAGACACATCATCTAAACAGAATAGGTTCTGACCTAAAATATTAAATAATATATTTTTGAACTTCTCCTCTGATGTGAACTATTTTACATTTATTTTACCAATTTTCAGAATTATTTCCTAGCCTAAAAATGTGTTTCTATATCTAATAAACATGAACACACCCAAACAGATTTCATTTCAGCCTAAAATTTATTTTTAGCTCATTCTAAAGCTTCCCAATTCTTAGTAGAGTTTAAGCTTGAATTTACAATGTGTGTGCCTCACCCTTTTTAAATTTAAATTATAATTACATAGTCAAATTCCTAGACTTAATATTATATAAGATTAAAAAGGCAAACTTACCCCATCAAAGGGTCTATTATATTATTTTATAAATTTCCAGGGGTCTAACTACACATAACAGAGGGTTATTGCTAATTTTTATTTAGTCCAGGGGGCTAAAACGGATTTTTAATTGAATTTACATGAATTTCTGAAGTTCCAGGGGCTAGATCAGAAGTTTCCGGGGCTAGCTCGTATTTTCCGAGAACCCTAGGGGTTAGCGCGTAAGAATCCCAGCCTTTATAATGCGGGGCTGACGTGGACCGTCCGATTTAAAACAGACGGCTGAGATTATAACGCCGAACCGGTACACGGGGATTTAAATTCTACCGTGCGATTTAAAATAGACGGCGCACAAGCGGCCACGTCGCTCTGAACGAGCGCGGGCGGTGCTGCCCAGCGGCGCGCGGCGGCGGAAAGCCGCGATCTCGCCGGAGAGCTTCGGATCTTCGTCAATTCTTCCTAAAACTGGGATTTCATGGCATAGATCGGTAGAGGGGAGGTCGGGGATCTCACCTCGGGGGTTTTCTTGAGCTCGGAGGTCCTGGAAAGCGGTCGGCGATGAGGTCCGAGGTGAATTCATGGCGAGGCTCGTCGGCGCTGTGTTTGAAGCGCAAACCACCGAGTTTTCTGCACCTGCGTGATTCCCCGGAGGCGGTGGATCAAGATCAGCGCGTTAGATCAGAAATCCCGAGCGAAGATCGAGCGAAATTGCCCGGAGAAACTCGGGTTCTCACCGGAAGGAAAAACGGCTGATCGTGGGTGAAAATCGAGAAGATGCCGATGTTTATATAGCCGGGGAAGGGCGGCGTTCGGTTGTGATCGAGTTTGCGTCGTCCAGAACCGAAATTCGGCTGGGATACGCGAGTATCCGGGGCGGTTTTGATTCGGAGGAGAGAAGAGTCCCGGTCGGCCGAGCGCGGGCCCGAGGAGGAAGAAGGATGGCGGGCCCCACATGTCAGCGAGAAAGCGAACGGGGCGCGCGGCTGCAGGCTGGCGCGGGGTGGGGTGGGCCGGCTGGTGGGTTTCGGCCCACTCGCCAGTTTTTTCTGTTTTTCTTTTTCTTTTTCCATTTCTTTTCTGGTTTGAATTTGAATTTGAATTCCAACTAAATTTGAATTTCTGCATCCCATGCAATACGTCCAAAAAATTTTAAATTCCCCTCTTCACAGGATTTTGGGGTGTTACAAGGAGTAACTAGATGAAGAAGGGATAAAGCACAAATTTTCAGCACCATATACTCCTCAACAAAATGGAGTAGCCGAAAGAAAGAACAGAACTCTCATTGAGATGACGAGGACAATGCTCGATGAATACAACACTTCAGACAGGTTTTGGGCTGAAGCGGTTAACACTGCTTGTCACGCCATAAACCGACTATATCTTAATCGGTTGCTCAAGAAAACTTCATATGAACTACTCACGGGTAACAAGCCGAATATTTCATATTTTCGAGTTTTTGTTTCAAAATGTTATATTTTAAACAACAAGCCAAGGGCTTCGAAGTTTGCTTCGAAGTCCAATGAAGGTTTCTTACTTGGCTATGATTCAAACTCCTACTCTTATCGTGTCTTCAACAAAACCTCCGGACTTGTTGAAGTAGCACGTGACGTAGTGTTCGATGAAACTAACGGCTCTCAAGAAGAGCAAGTTGATCAATGTGTGCTAGATCAAGAAGAAGCTCCATGTCAAGCATTGAGAAGAATGGCATTGGGCGATGTTTGACCACAAGTGCCACCTTCAAATGCGAATGAAGAAAATGAACCACATATGGAGGAAAATGATCAAGGGGGATCCTCCATACAAGATCAACCTCAAGAAAATCAAGAAGATCAAAACATCAATGAGGGAACTATCCAGGGGGAGAATAAGATGATAATGAAGATTCAAGACCACAAGTGCCTCATCCAAGAGTACACAAAAGAATCCAAAGAGATCACCCCGTCGAAAACATAATTGGTGACATCCAAAAGGGAGTAATAACTCGATCTCGCATAGCTAATTTTTGTGAACACTATTCTTTTGTATCTTCTTTGGAACCATACAGGGTTGAGGATGCATTAAAAGATCCGGATTGGATGATGGCGATGCAAGAAGAATGGAACAACTTCAAAAGGAACGAAGTGAGGGAGCTTGTTTAAAGACCCAAGTCCAACGTCGTCGGCACTAAATGGGTCTTCCGCAACAAGCAAGACAAACATGGAGTGGTAACAAGGAACAAGGCACGACTTGTGGCAAAAGGGTACTCACAAGTCGAAGGATTGGATTTCTACGAAACTTTTTCTCTCGTAGCTAGGCTCGAATCGATTTGTATATTACTTGCATATGCTACACACCATATTTCAAGCTTTATCAAATGGATGTGAAAAGCGCCTTTATGTGTACATGGAGCAACCATCCGCTTTTGAAGATCAAGAGTCCCGGCCGGCGGAGCGTGGGCGCGAGGAGGAAGAAGGATGGCGGGCCCCACACGTCAGCAAAAAAGGGAACGGGGCACGCGGCTGCGGGCTGGCGCGGGGTGGGGTGGGCCGGCTGGTGGGTTTCGGCCCACTGGCCGGTTTTTTTCTATTTTTCTTTTTCTTTTTCCATTTCTTTTCTGGTTTGAATTTGAATTCCAACTAAATTTGAATTTCTGCAGCCCATGCAATACGTCCAAAAAATTTTAAATTCCCCTCTTAACAGGATTTTGGGGTGTTACAGCTCTACCCCCCTTAAAAGAAATCTCGTCCTCGAGATTGGTGGTTCTAAGAAAACAATTCCGGAAACTGTGCCTTAAGTTCGTCTTCTCGCTCCCAGGTGGCCTCCTCTTCCGAGTGATGCTTCCACTGCACCTTGCACATCCAGATTCTTTTATTTCTTGTGAGGCGTTCCATTGTCTCCAAAATCTTGGATGGTTGGTTGGCATAAGACAAATCCTCAGCTACGTCAACCTCGTTCATGAGTAACACCTCTTCAGGTGTTCTCAGACATTTCTTGAGCTGGGACACATGGCATACGTCATGCACATCCGATAGGCGAGCCGGTAATACTAGTTGATACGCCACTTCGTCTTTCCTCTCCAGAACTTGAAAGGGTCCGATGTATCGAGGTGATAATTTCCCTTTCACCTTGAACCGACGAAGTTCTCGGATAGGGGACACCTTGAGATAGACATAGTCTCCCACGTTGAAAACGAGCTCTCTTCTCCGAACATCTGCATAGCTCTTTTGTCGTGTCTGTGCTATCCTCAAGTTGTTGCGAATTTCCCTCACTTTCGCCTCGGCTTCTTGTAGTACTTCAGGACCAAACACTTTACTTTCCCCCGTTTGGTTCCAAAATAGGGGAGTTCTGCACTTCCTCCCATACAAAGCTTCAAACGGCGACATCTTTATACTAGCCTGATAGCTGTTGTTATAGGAGAACTCCGCATACGGTAAGTTCTTGTCCCAACTCCGATTGTTTTTGAGTGCACACGCTCTCAGCATATCCTCAAGAATCTGATTGGTTCTTTCCGTCTGCCCGTCAGTTTGGGGATGATAGGCAGAGCTAAAATTCAGATGGGTTCCCATGGTTTCATGCAACTTTTGCTAGAACCTTGAGGTGAACTGTGTCCCTCGATCCGACACTATCTTCTTGGGCACTCCATGGTAACACACGATCCTTGACATGTACAACTCCACCAATTTGGATCCGTTGTAGCTTTCTTTCACGGGGATGAAATGAGCTACCTTGGTTAGCCTGTCGACGATGACCCATATCGAATCATATCCTGATTGGGTCCTAGGCAGTCCCACTATGAAATCCATACCGATTTCTTCCCATTTCCATTCATGCACTTTGAGTGGTTGCAATAATCCCGCGGGTCGTTGATGTTCTGCTTTCACCAACTGACATGTGTCACATAGGCAACATGTTCCGCGACATCTCGCTTCATGCCATACCACCAATACCTGCTCTTGAGGTCCTGGTACATTTTCGTACTCCCAGGATGAATGGAATAGTCAGAATCATGAGCCTCCTTCAAAATCAATTCACGGATCTCCTTTATTTCAGGCACACAAATTCTTTTCCCGTGCCACACTGTACCTTGTTCATCCTCTCTGAAACCAGGGGCTTTATTTTCCTTGACGAGTTGTCTGATTTCTTGTATCTTCTCGTCATTCTTTTGACCATCACGTATGTCTTGCTCTAGTGTGGAGTCCACTTCCATGGCGATGGCTTCACCACTATTCACCAGACATAGATTGAGTCTTATAACATTGTCCTTCAATTCCATAGGCATGTCCTTCAAGCTCAACCTATTGACCTGCACTTTTCGGCTTAAAGCATCTGCCACGACGTTTGCTTTTCTAGGATGATAGTTGATGCCCACATCAAAGTCATTGATTAGCTCTAACCATCTCCTTTGTCTGAGGTTGAGATCTGGCTGGGTGAAAATGTACTTTAAACTCTTATGATCCGTATATATCTCTGTCCTCTTTCCCATCAAGTAGTGCCGCCATATTTTCAACGCGTGTACCACTGCGGCTAGTTCTAGGTCATGTGTAGGATAGTTCTTCTCATGCTTCCGGAGCTGCCGGGATGCATAAGCCACGACATGCCCTTCTTGCATGAGAACACATCCCAATCCGTTTCCAGAGGCATCACAGTACACCAAAAAGTTCTTCTGCATATCTGGCATAACTAGCACTAGTTCTGTTGTCAATCTTTTCTTTAACTCCTGAAAACTCGTCTCGCACTGTGGCGTCCATGTGAATGTGATTCCCTTCTCCAACAGTTTGGTAAGGGGTCTCAAGATCTTGGAGAATCCCTCAATAAACCGTCGATAGTATCCAGCCAATCCCAAGAAGCTTCGAACGTCCCCGACATTCTCAGGGGTCTTCCACTTCTGTATATCCTCGATCTTGGCAGGATCTACGGAGATTCCTCCCTCCGAGATTATATGTCCTAAGAAGGGAACTCTCTTCAGCCAAAACTCACACTTGCTCAACTTGGCATATAGTTGGTGTTCTCTCAGCTTCTGCAACACCAACCTTAGATGTTTCTCATGTTCCTCTTCATCTTTGGAGAAGACGAGAATGTCATCAATGAAAACCACCACAAATTCGTCCAGATATTCCATGAATATCTTGTTCATGAGATACATGAAGTATGCCGGGGCATTAGTTAGCCCAAAAGGCATGACGGTGTATTCATACAGTCCGTACCGAGATACGAAAGCTTTCTTGGGAATATCAGTTTGCCTTATCTTAAGTTGGTGGTATCCTGACCTGAGATCAATTTTTGAGAACACACAAGCTCCTCTCAACTGATCAAACAAGTCTTCAATGCGGGGTAACGGGTACTTGTTCTTGATGGTTACTTCATTCAATGCACGGTAGTCTACGCATAACCTTTGGGTTCCGTCCTTCTTGGGCACAAATATCACTGGAGCTCCCCATGGTGAGGAACTAGGACGAATATACCCCTTCTCCGTCAATTCTCTCAAATGATCCTTGAGTTCTCCCAGCTGCTTGGAGTCCATCCGATAAGGTCTCTTGTATATCGGGGCTGTTCCAGGCACTAGCTCAATTGCGAATTCCACTTCACGATCAGGAGGCATTCCTGGCAACTCCTCCGGAAAAACATCTGGATATTCCCTGATGATCCTGATCTCCTCCACTTTCACCTCAACTTGATTTAATTTAATGTCCCTCCTAGGCTCTTGTATTGTTATGAACTTTACTCTTGTGCCACTAGGGTGAGTTAGTTCCACCGTTCTGGTCGAACAATGGATGATCCCCTTATGTTTGGTCAACCAATCCATACCCAAGATAATATCTATCCCTTGTGAATCTATCACTATGAGGTTAGCAGTAAATACTACCCCATTAATGTCTAGGTTCACCTTGGTACACACTTGTCTTGTCCTTATTTCTCCACCTGGAGAGTTTACTGCTAGCATATGGTTCATTTGTGTTGTTGCTAGATCATGCTTCTTAACAAACCCTTGAGCAATGAACGAGTGGGTAGCACCAGAATCAAACAACAGGGTTGCAATGTGTAAATTGGCAGGAAACTTACCAACTACCACGTCAGGTGCCTCTTGCACTTCCTCTATGGTCACGTGGTTCACCCGTCCTCGCATCACATTTTGCTGTTGCGGCTGCACGGGCTTCTTCTTTGGGCACTTATGGGCGTAGTGCCCCACTTCACCACAGTTAAAGCATTGCACCCCAACCTTAGGTGCCTGGCCTTTGTTGTCTTGGGGTTGGTTTGGGGGTCCTTGTACTGCGGGTCGAGGTGGATATGCGGGGCGAGGCTGCTGTACAAACTGACGTTGTGGCGTTGTTGGTGCTGACGGGGGCCTGAAATTCGGAGTGTACCCTCTCGGTGCGGAGTAGGGTACCGCAGCACAGCTCGTCTGCCCTGCGGTTTGCTGCATCAGACGTGGGCGGGTGTTGCTGCCCGAGGCTTGGTGTGACCATCCCTCCTTCCTCTTGTTTTCATTTTCCAAGGCCTTCAACTTCCTTTCTACAACAAATGCTCTGTCTACCATCTTTTGGAAGCTTTCATACTTGTTGGAGGACATTGCACACTGCATTTCTGCAGTAAGTCCTTCCACGAAACAATCCTGTTTCTGCTCATCAGTCTCTATGTCCCGTGGGGCATAACAGGATAGTTGAGTGAATTTAGTGAGGTATTCCCTCACAGTCATGTTTCCTTGCTGCAATCCCAAGAACTCTTTCCTCTTGTTTTTGAGTTCACCCCTTGGTATGTAATGGTTGCAGAAGCTACGCTTGAACTCTTCCCAAGTGATGTTCTCAGGGTCATGATGGGCGGCCACGTAAGCGGTCCACGAACCAGCAGCAGGTCCATGCAATTGGTGAGAGGCAAACAGCACCCTCTCGTACCCTTGGCATTGTATGATCCTCATCTTGCTCTCAATGGTCTTTAGGCGGTCATCTACCTCCAGGGGTTCAGCAGCACTTGCAAACTTTGGAGGTTGAGTTCCCAAAAACCCACTCAACCTTGGTTGGCGTGGTGCAGCTTGTGGAGGTGGAGCTTTGTGCAAGTTGGCCACCACTTGAGTCAGGTTCTGGATGAGCTGATTTTGATTCTCAAGCATTTGGTGGATGGGATCAACTCCTTCACGGCGACCACCCCTGTCTTGGCCTCCAGAAAGATGAGGGTTGCAGGCCTCATCGTTGTTGTTGGCGGGGTTGGCAGCACGACCCTTTCCTCTTCCGGCCATCTAGCATGATCAACCAAATGTCAATTTAAAGCATTACGTATTATCTTACTACTTTCACTTGTTTTTACTTGGAAGTGTTGAGGCTTTGTTGTATTTATACTTTCTGAGGGTTCATGTCTCACACAAAAATAAATCCACTATTATTTCATGTGGGTTCACACACCAAAGCAAAACAACCTGAAGATGAGGCTGTGGACAATTGCTCATGGCTTCCACAACTCACGTCACACACCAACCATTAACACTCCATTAACTAGGGTAACGACTCGACTACTCGACATCCTGCTAAACTAAGGAAAGGACTCTACACTACTCGTATCACTGAGCTGGCTCCTCGGGATCTTCCTTATTATTGCGACTGCCTTCTGACTCTGCTTTGGGTGGGGAGGCTGCTGGTGGAGAAGTGCGACGACGTCTGATCGCCCGGTGATCTGGGGAGTCAGGAGTCCATGTATCATTTATGGTGACACACAGTTCATTCCCATCTCCTCTTTCTCTCGCCCTCAAGCAAGCTCGAAGTAACGCCTCGGTTTCCTTTGGGGTGTCATGAACATCCTGAAGCTCCTGCTGACAGTCCTGCAGTCGAGTGCTGAGCATAGCAGCATCCTCCAAGCACAAGTCCATGTGCTCATGGGAAGTCCCCTGCTGCACTGGCGGGTACTTGTACTCCGTCGTACCACTCTCACGCTGGAGGACATACATGTACTCAGTCCTGTCCAGGTGGCGACGGTAGATGTCACTCTGGCAGGTGATGGCCTCCCAGGTGACATCCTTCTCCGCATCGACCCGTGTCGCTCGACAAGCCGGAGAGCAGTGGATCTTAAACAGCTGATTTTCGTGGATAATCCTCATCTCTGAACTCCATTCTTCCCTCTTCTCACGGATGGTCCGGGTGGAGCTATAGTGTATGATTAGCTTGCCCGTATTGCCGGCGCTTGGAGCATGCGTCGAAGACGGCGCAACAAGCCTCCTACTGCCAATCCGTAGGAAAGGTACGTCACCGGACGGCTCTCCTCTCTTTGGGCAAGGGCAACTACGGGAACTCTCCCTCCTGTGGACTTGCGAGCGGTGCGAATCATGCGAACCATCTAAAACATAAAGCATTTAAACTTAAGTTAGATAAAATTTTAAACAAAAATCCTATTTGAATAAAAGTTCGGATAAGATGAAGAAAGTGACCCCATTAAATAACACTTTTCAACCCACACCTTGTAAGATAGTTTTTAGGAAAATAGGGTCCTTAAATACGTCCATTTCTACCTAGGTCCACGTTGAGGTACAAGTTAACAAGATCCTTGAGGTACAAGTTGAGTCACTCAAGCAAAGTGGTTCTTCATCCACTTCAAGCTCACCTTATCAACATATAAAATCTGAAACTTGTATTACTTGTGCTTGTGCCAAAAGTGACACCAACTTGAAGAAAAAGCCAAACTCGACAAAGGACAAGCAATCTTCTCAAAGTGGCATATTTGACAAGCAGAAGATCAAGTATGGACGCAGTGCATACTCGGTTACAAGACCTCCTAATGTAAAATGTGGCATTGGATATTCTTATGGTGAAAAGCAAAACGCTAGAAGCCACAAGAATAACAAGGGTTGCATTGCCTTTGTCAAGGGAAACTCTTCTTAAGTTAGAAAACTTAATAATATTGATAAATTTAACCCTGTGAACACATATGAACAATAACTTCTATTTAGAACTTTGATGTTTTATATGTACTTATGAAAAGTAATCTTGGAAGAGTTTATGCTAAATATGTTGGGCCACACCATGGGAACACCAAGTCTCATGTGTGGGTGCCCAAATCACTTGTGACTAACCTCAAAGGACCCAAGCAAGCTTGGGTACCTAAGACCAATGCATAATTTGTCTGTTGCTGACTTATTCACCCGGTGGAGCAAAATGGGTGCTAGATAGTGTATGCACCAATCACGTGACCGGAGAAAGAAGAATGTTCGTGGAATATGAATAAGATGAAAATCCAAGCGAAGGCATTTACTTTGGTGATAATAGTCAAGGAAGAGTGCTTGGTACCGGTAAAATTGCAATTTCATCACAACATACTCTCTCTCATGTTTTACACGTTGACTCATTTGGATTATAACCTTTTGTCCATATCTCAATTATGTGACAAGGGTTATAACTGTTTATTAGTGTCACTAATGATGGTGTGACTGTCTTTAGAAGGAGTGATAACTTAATTGCATTCAAGAGTGTGTTAAAGGGAAAACTTTATCTAGTTGACTTCAACAAAGATAAAGCCGAACTTGAAACATGGTTGATTGCAAAGACCAACATGGGTTGGCTGTGGCATAGACGGCTAGAACATGTTGGTATGAGGAATCTTCGAAAACTCCTTAAAGGCCATCACATCCGAGGTTTAAAGGATGTTGTTTTTGAGAAAGATAGACCTTGTAGAGCGTGCCAAGCAGGGAAGCAAGTAGTAGCACCCCATCCCACGAAGAATGTCATGACTACAACAAGACCGCTTGAGCTTACATAAGTATCGGCGGTAATAAATACGGTCTAGTCATTGTTGATGATTTTTCATGCTTCACATGGGTTTTCTTTTTGCATGATAAGACAAAAACTCAAGGAACCCTCAAGAAGTTAATCAAGCATGCCCAAAATGAATTCTCATTGGAGACGAAGAACATACGAAGTGACAATGGGACAAAATTCAAGAACACCCAAGTTGAGGAGTGTCACACCCGGTTTTTCCGAAGAACAACCAAGTGAATATCACATGTATGTCAGGATTATTTTCTCATACATGTGATGACAAATAGTGAAGCATCATTTATTACAAGCTAGGTGTCGAATATAAATAAGTCTTACATAGAATATGTCTTGATGGACAATAAAAAGTTCATAAAATAGCAGCTGAATAATTATTCTCGTGGGCTCCGTCACAGGCGTTGCCCGAGGGACTCCATGAACCTAGAAACCTCCTTCGGGGTCCAAAGTCTTGATCATTAAACACCACTTCATTATCTTGACATGAGCAGCAATATAAACCAACAAATATGCAAGGTTGAGTACCGATGGTACTCAGCAAGTGTGGGAAAGTTATGTCATGCATGGCTAGAACAAGAAGAGGTTGAACCCATGGTTAAAGCACTACGCAATTATTGCCTACCACCTTAGCTTATTAAGCACCTACATTTCTACACAGGTGAAATGGTCCCAATCTCCCATCCCATCATCATAATCAAATAACCATAACATCATTTCCAATGTTAAGCTCCCCGCTTAACATCCACAACTTCCAAAGCCATCATCCTCTAATCATGAATAAGTCCCAAGCCGCTCTTGACCGTGAGCATGGCTGTCATGACAGTTTTGACTCTGCAGAGTTTGTACCACTGTACCCACATGTAGTGATTTCATCCCCCGTTGCCGGGTGGACTAAAAGAACCTCCATTATGCCAGTGGCTACGAACCAACATTCACACTTCCCAGGTGTGTAGCCAGGAGATCACTACGAAGCCATTACAAAGGGATTCCCGACGAGCGTGGGCCCACTGAGGTTTCACCCCTAACAGCATACAAGAGGCTCCAACCACGCTGCAGTGGCCCCCTCTTGAGCCTTGCGGTTCATATGGTAGTCCAGCTGACACCTATTCCCCGCACCATCCAACACACCCATACTACGCCGGGGATACACCTAATTAATTGGCCAAGTTGCCCCATCTCAGCATGTGGTTGGCACGGTAAAGCCAGGTTACATGCTCCATGAACCGTTCCTTAGGATCCAGGCAAGTACTAAACACAAACCCGAGTCTCGTGCACCCAGCACCAACCAAATCATCCAACTTGCCTTGATCCCTACCTCTACATAACTCATAACATCTCATTCAAGAGTAAAGTAAATAAATTGATGATCTCATATCCCAATTATCCCATTCTAAGCATGGCTAAGCATATGCATAGTAATAAATGACATGATAAAATAAAGCCCAACCCAAGCTAGAAGGAAACAAGGTAATGGAATTCTAGGGAAACATCCTAGCATGGGTTTCATATTTCAATTGACAATGCAATTAATTCTATCTACACATCCTAGTATAGGATCAAAGTGGTCAAGGACACTTGCCTTCTTCCTGCTGCTCTGGGAATGGAAAGTCTTGTTCTTGGAAGGGAAAAACTTGCTCTGGAGCAGGTTCTACTCATACCATCACACATAGCAAAGAAAACAACAATCCATAAGACATAGTTCACACTTCCACTTCATACAAACCACACATTCACATTTATGAAAACCATTCACATTTCTATGTGTTGTGGTTACTCTATGTGTGTTGATTTTGGGCTTGCATGAACTTTTAAACATGTGCATATGATTTCTACTTTTGTATTCATACTTATGTTTGCATACTATATATGAATTTCCAATTTAAATAAATTCCTTATATTCAATTGATACACATTTTAGCTACCAAGTATGCATGGAAGGTATTTTACTACTCCAAATGTGTTTTCAGACCTTCTACCAAATCCTAAACTGAAATCTTCGGATTTTGGAGATTTCAGTTATCATTTTCTAGTTATGTATACCTATTTTCCTATATTTTAAGATTTACTTTCTATACCTAGTTGTGAACTTTATTATGAAAATAATAAGACACATCATCTAAACAGAATAGATTCTGACCTAAAATATTAAATAATATATTTTTGAACTTCTCCTCTGATGTGAACTATTTTACATTTATTTTACCAATTTTCAGAATTATTTTCTAGCCTAAAAATGTGTTTCTGTATCTAATAAACATGAACACACCCAAACAGATTTCATTTCAGCCTAAAATTTATTTTTAGTTCATTCTAAAGCTTTCCAATTGTTAGTAGAGTTTAAGCTTGAATTTACAATGTGTGTGCCTCACCCTTTTTAAATTTAAATCTTAATTACATAGTCAAATTCCTAGATTTAATATTATATAAGATTAAAAAGGCAAACTTACCCCATCAAAGGGTCTATTATATTATTTTATAAATTTCCAGGGGTCTAACTACACATAACAGAGGGTTATTGCTAATTTTTATTTAGTCCAGGGGGTTAAAACTGATTTTTAATTGAATTTATATGAATTTCTGAAGTTCCAGGGGCTAGATCAGAAGTTTCCGGGGCTAGCTCGTATTTTCTGAGAACCCCATGGGGTAGCGCGTAAGAATCCCAGCCTTTATAATGCGGGCTGACGTGGACTGTCCGATTTAAAACAAACGGCTGAGATTATAACGCCGAACCGGTACGCGGGGATTTAAATTCTACCGTGTGATTTAAAATAGACGGTGCACAAGCGGCCACGTCGCTCTGATCGAGCGCGGGCGGCGCTGCCCGGCGGCGGGAGGCAGCGATCTCGCCGGAGAGCTTCGGATCTTCGTCAATTCTTCCTAAAACTGGGATTTCATGGCATAGATCGGTAGAGGGGAGGTCGGGGATCTCACCTCGGGGGTTTTTCTTGAGCTCGGAGGTCCTGGAAAGCGGTCGGCGACGAGGTCCGAGGTGAATTCACGGCGAGGCTCGTCGGCGCTGTGTTTGAAGCGCAAACCACCGAGTTTTCTGCACCTGCGTGATTCCCCGGAGGCGGTGGATCAAGATCAGCGCGTTAGATCAGAAATCCCGAGCGAAGATCGAGCGAAATTGGCCGGAGAAACTCGGTTTCTCACCGGAAGGAAAAACGGCTGATCGTGGGTGAAAATCGGGAAGATGCCGATGTTTATATAGCCGGGGAAGGGCGGCGTTCGGTTGTGATCGAGTTTGCGTCGTCCAGAACCAAAATTCGGCTGGGATACGCGAGTATCCGGGGCGGTTTTGATTCGGAGGAGAGAAGAGTCCCGGTCGGCCGAGCGCGGGCGCGAGGAGGAAGAAGGATGGTGGGCCCCACATGTCAGCGAGAAACAGAACGGGGCGCGCGGCTGCAGGCTGTCGCGGGGTGGGGTGGGCCGGCTGGTGGGTTTCGGCCCACTCGCCAGTTTTTTTCTGTTTTTCTTTTTCTTTTTCCATTTCTTTTCTGGTTTGAATTTTTATTTGAATTCCAACTAAATTTGAATTTCTGCATCCCATGCAATACGTCCAAAAAATTTTAAATTCCCCTCTTCACAGGATTTTGGGGTGTTACAAGGAGTAACTAGATGAAGAAGGGATAAAGCACAAATTTTCAGCACCATATACTCCTCAACAAAATGGAGTAGCCGGAAGAAAGAACAAAACTCTCATTGAGATGACGAGGACAATGCTCGATGAATACAACACTTCGGACAGGTTTTGGGCTGAAGCGGTTAACACTGCTTGTCACGCCATAAACTGACTATATCTTCATCGGTTGCTCAAGAAAACTTCATATGAACTACTCACGGGTAACAAGCCGAATATTTCATATTTTCGAGTTTTTGGTTCAAAATGTTATATTTTAAACAAAAAGCCAAGGGCTTCGAAGTTGCTTCGAAGTCTAATGAAGGTTTCTTACTTGGCTATGATTCAAACTCCTACTCTTATCGTGTCTTCAACAAAATCTCCGGACTTGTTGAAGTAGCACGTGACGTAGTGTTCGATGAAACTAACGGCTCTCAAGAAGAGCAAGTTGATCAATGTGTGCTAGATCAAGAAGAAGCTCCATGTCAAGCATTGAGAAGAATGGCATTGGGCGATGTTTGACCACAAGTGCCACCTTCAAATGCGGATGAAGAAAATGAACCACATATGGAGGAAAATGATCAAGGGGGATCCTCCATACAAGATCAACCTCAAGAAAATCAAGAAGATCAAAACATCAATGAGGGAACTATCCAGTGGGAGAAGAAGATGATAATGAAGATTCAAGACCACAAGTGCCTCATCCAAGAGTACACAAAAGAATCCAAAGAGATCACCCCGTCGAAAACATAATTGGTGACATCCAAAAGGGAGTAATAACTCGATCTCGCATAGCTAATTTTTGTGAACACTATTCTTTTGTATCTTCTTTGGAACCATACAGGGTTGAGGATGCATTAACAGATCCGGATTGGATGATGGCGATGCAAGAAGAATGGAACAACTTCAAAAGGAACGAAGTGTGGGAGCTTGTTTAAAGACCCAAGTCCAACGTCGTCGGCACTAAATGGGTCTTCTGCAACAAGCAAGACAAACATGGAGTGGTAACCAGTAACAAGGCACGACTTGTGGCAAAAGGGTACTCACAAGTCGAAGGATTGGATTTCTACGAAACTTTTGCTCTCGTAGCTAGGCTCGAATCGGTTCGTATATTACTTGCATATGCTACACACCATGATTTCAAGCTTTATCAAATGGATGTGAAAAGCGCCTTTATGTGTACATGGAGCAACCATCCGGTTTTGAAGATCAAGAGTACCCCGACTATGTGTTCAAACTGCATAAGGCTCTCTATGGCCTCAAACAAGCTCCTAGAACTTGGTATTAGTGCCTTAGAGATTTTTTGATTGAAAATGACTTCAAGATTGGAAAAGCTGATTAGACCTTGTTTACTAAACACTTTGATGATGATCTCTTCATTTACCAAATCTATGTTGACGATATTATATTTGGTTCAACTAACAAATCCTTTTGTCAAGAATTTAGTAAGATTATGACAGATAGATTCGAGATGTCTATGATGGGAGAGTTGAGGTACTCTTTGGGATTCCATGTGAAGCAACAAAAGTACGGGACGTTCATAAGCCAAACAAAGTAGACTCAAGACATTCTCAAGAAGTTTGGAATGGACAAAGCAAAGCACATAAAGACTCCCATGGCGACAAATGGACACTTGGATCTCAATAAATACGGATCAAATGTGGATCAAAAGGTATATCATTCCATGATTGGCTCCTTACTTTATTTATGTGCATCTAGGCCTGATATCATGTTGAGTGTATGTTTATGTGCAAGGTTTTAAGCCAATCCTAAGGAATGTCATTTAACAGCCGTTAAAAGGATCTTGAGATATTTACTTCATACACCCAACCTAGGCCTTTGGTATACCAAAGGTTCAAAATTCAATCTCATTGGATACTCCGATGCAGATTATGCCAGATGCAAGGTAGATAGAAAAAGTACCTCTGGTACTTGCCAATTCCTAGGTAGATCCTTAGTTTCTTGGTCCTCAAAGAAACAAAATTCAATTGCCTTATCCACGGCCGAAGCGGAGTATGTTGCAGCCGGGAGTTTTTGTGCACAACTCCTTTGGATGCGACAAACTCTAAGGAATTACGGTTACAATATGAGCTGTATTCCACTCCTTTGTGACAATGATAGTGCAATGAAAATTGCCCATAACCCTGTTGAGCACTCTAGAACCAAACACATAGATATCCGACATCATTTTTTGAGAGGTCACTCAATGAAAGGAGACATATCCATTTCCCATGTCAACACTGAAAAACAACTAGCCGATATCTTTACCAAGCCACTTGATGAAAAACGCTTTTTTGAGCTCCGAAATGGACTAAATATCCTTGATGCTCAGAACGTGGCTTAAAAACTTGCATACCTGTATGCCATCCTCAAGATCATGTTAATTGTGTTGAAAAATCATCACTCTCTATTTTTCTCCTAAAAATTATGTTAGTTACTTGATCTTGATGAATTATGGTCATAGCTTGATTGTTGTATGTTTACTTATCATATTCATCAAGAATATTTGTGTGTCTTTGTCCCCTATTCCTTATTAGGAACCATTGAATGCATATATATATTATATATATATAAGTGTTTTGTACTTTTCTATACAAGGTACCACGGACTAGTCCGTGGTCACCGCGGACTAGTCCGCACTTGATCCGCTTATCCGGACTAGTCCAGTTCGACCACGGACTAGTCCGATATTTCGACTCCAAAACCCTAGGGCCGGCTCAGACCTAATCTCCTTCAACCTCACAACTCCTCCCACGCTCTCTCTCCTCACTCAAGTGCTCCCAAGGCGGATTTGCGTGTTCTCCATCAAATCCACCCAAATCTTATTAGGAATCGATCTCCACTGCAAGGGGATCGAAGACCCCGGACTAGTCCGCATCAAGAACTCCTTCAACGCCTCGAATCGAAGGATTTCGTAAATTTCTCTCCAAACCCTAGAACCTTCAATTTTCCTTGTTTTTGCTCAATTAGCTTAGCTCCTCCAGTCAATACGTTCTCTATTGATGTATTCCATGCACCCTATATCATATTTGCATTGAATAACCTCAAATTTCGACAAGTTAGGGTTTGAGCAGCCTCATAACGGACAAGTCCGTTCTTACGGCAAACAAGTCTGGTACTCCGGACTAGTCTGACCCTAAACACCCGACAAGTCCGGTATGCCCTGCTCAAAACCTTAGCTTATATCAATTCAATGCAATCCCTTGTCATCCTTGCTTATTCATATCCTTTATATCTTCCTTGTCAGAATCATGTTGGGATCGAATGAGAATATCTCCGACTTTGAAGCTGAGATGGATCAAGATGTGATATCTTGTATTCCGGAGTCTCGCTCCAACAAGAGTCAAGAGCGTGATGCCGAGCCTTCGCACACCCCACCTAGGGTGCGTCGAAAGGTTACAGTCAAGAGACAAGCTTCAAAAGCAAATATGGGTGGTTCTAGCTCAGCGACTCAACCCCAAACCAAGGGCAAGGAAAAAGGACTTGCTTCTGGCCCGATTGGTCCCCTTAAGATGACAGCTCCAAGATAGGGGAATAGGGATCCCTCGGAGGAGAAGTTCAATGGCAAGGGGAGTGATGTGGCATGGAAGCTGAGGAAGATTGATGCCTATAGCAACTTTCACTTGGACTACTACAGTTTGGTGTACCTCCAAATGAAGACTCCAGTGGTTCGCAGCCAATGGATCGACTAGACATATTTTGAAAGGAAGAGTTGTGAAGCCTTTGAGGAGGTAATAGAGGCTGCAAAGACACACGAACTCAAGGACTTGCTCTCCTTCAGATACAACTGGAATGATGAGATCATCGCCCAGTTCTTTGCAACTTGCCACTTTGCCCATGATGAAGAACACAGAGTGACTTGGATGACACATGGATCCAAGTACACAGTTTCCTATGTTGAGTTTGCCAGACTGCTGCACCTTGAGGACACCGGCAGTAATGAGATTGTGATTCACAATCTTGGTGTTGTGGAGAAGGACAAGATGGAATTCCTCTATGATACTCGACTCCCATACAATCCTCCCTCAACCAAGAACATGAAGCCCTTCTTCACTGTTCTCAACAGAGTGCTCCGGAAGACCATTGCTCCAAAGGATGGAGACGCCGGGAGTGTCCAAGGTTACATGAGAACCTTGATGAAAGTAATCAGCTGGAGGAGAAATTTTGATATTTTCGATTACATTTGGAATGACATGGTGAACATATCTTGCACACCAAACCGTTCTTGTGGCTATGCACCATACTTGATGTTCATGATTAAAAAAGTCCCAGGAATTGAGTTTGTGAAGGATGGGGAGCACACTGCTCTAAGGCCTCAGAAGCCTCCTCAAGCCTCTCTCCCAGCTGCTCCCTCACCTGGCTCACCTGAATAACATCCAGAGAGAGCTCAAGAAGATGCAATGCCTTCATCCAAGACTAGGGCCCCTCCTCACAAAGGGTCCCCTAGTGGGATTATGAAGTATTTGGCTGCTACCTTTTGTTCTTGCCGCAAAATTGAGGTGAAGCTTCATAAGATGAACAAGGCAAGAAAAGAAGAAATGAGATACATGAAGGCCAATGTCAAAGCAATAGGCCAAAAACTAGAGATTGAGCCCATTGGATCTCCAGTCATCTCAAAGGACTCTGCATCTGACTTCACAGAGCTTCCTCCTCTCTCTCCATCAGAGCGTGCCTACTTTGGCTCCCGGGGAACGACGAGTGGTTCTTCTCCTCCTCTCCTCAGCCAGATGATGAAGACAAAGAAAGGACTGACAACGAAGAGTGAGCCGGCGACGACAAGTAGATCCCTCCTCTCCTTCTTTTTGGTGCCTTGATGCCAAAGGAGGAGAGATTGAGGGGGAGTCTTAGGTCGTAGGTTCTTCTTTTTGTGTCCTATTTTAAGAAGTGGGCTTTTGTAAGACTTATGTTATCATTATGTTTTTGACATGTGCTGTGAAATGATGACTATGTTATGCTTATAATTAATGGTGTATGTTTAAAACTGCTATGTAGGCTTGAGACTCTTGATGATATTATGATTATGCTTATTATGATATTCACATCAAAGCTATTGCTCACACACATAGTTTTGCACCCTACCATAAAGAGTGCACATATGTCTTATGTCTACATTGCCTATTTTGCTCAAAGCTCATATGTGCACACTTTATGAAAATCTGAATTTTTATCATATTTGTGTGATCTCAATTGGTTGTCATCAATCACCAAAAAGGGGGAGATTGAAAGTGCATCTAGGAATCCCTTGTGGGTTTTGGTTGATTTATGACAAACAAATGAGACCCTAACAAAATCGTTGAGATGAGCACAGTTTTTTTGAAGAAATTAGGAAGAACGTGCAAAAAGAAAGGAGCATGAGGATCTAAAATTATAAGAGCTCAGGAGCTGAAAAGATTAGATTACTTAGTATGGAGTGTGTTGGAGAAACACACCCCAAGAGCTCAACTGAAAGAAATCACACTAACTGCACAAAAATCAGCATGTGCGGACTAGTCCGATTTGTCTCTGAGTAGACAACGGACTAGTGCGCACTCTTACGGACTAGTCCGGTATCTCACAACACTTAGGGTTTTCCACACGCCGCACACCGGACTAGTCTGGAGTCCACAATGGACTAGTACGGACATCGCAAACCCTAACAGTAACCTTTGCAAACCCTAGTATAAATAGAGGTGTACGACCATACTACCATATCTCTCGACCCCCTGCGCCATCACACCTCCCAAGAGCCCAAAATTCACATCTCTCCACACATTCTAACCCAAAAAGGATCAAATCTTTGAGGATTAGCAATTGATCAAAGGAGAGACTTGTTCTACACATCTTGAGCTCTTTGGTTTGATCTCTCGCACACTCTTGTTCATTTATTGTTCATCTTTTGAGTGTGTTTGGTGGTAGTCATTCATTGTAATTCTTGGGTTGCCCTAAACCTGTGAGAAGGCCCCTTGAATGATTTATTTACCCTTTCTGATTAGTGGAAGAGAATCGGCCTCCGTGGAGATTCGACGAGGGTAGGGTTGGTGAAGACCCTGTCCTTCGTGGACTCCTCAACTGGGATGTAGATTTCCTTCGTGGAATCGAACCTCGGGATAAAACTTGTCTCTTGCTCTTGTTCATTTATTGTTCATCATATTCTAGGGTTTACTTAATCTTGTATAATTCACGTTGAAACATTAAAACTAAAGTTGATCTCTGTCATTCATTGTTTCACTGTTATAATACATCTAAGTTCCCAATTAATTTCCGTTGCATAGGGTACTAGAAGTGAAAATATTGATATATCTTGATCTTTCTAGTCCACGCGTACCGGACTAGTCCGCACAGTACCGGACTAGTCTGATTTGTCTCTGACTAGAAAACGGACTAGTCCGCACTCTACCGGACTAGTCTGAGTACCCTGTATTTGATTAATCTATTAAGTGTTTCAGGGATTAACAAATAATCGGAAATCCTATTCACCCCCCCTCTAGGCTACATTCACTTTCCCATGCTTAGAACAAAAGTTTCACGAGTACTTCCTCACTGGTGAGACTGAACTTAGATTGTTCCACTTAACTGCAGTTAGACAAAAATACAATGAACTCGTGACCAAATACATCAAAAGGTTTAGGGAAACTAGGGACAAATGCTTTAGCCTAACCATAGGGGAAAAGGATTTGGCCAATCTAGCATTTGCAGGACTTCTACCATACATCGAGAAGAAGATGGATGGCGTCGAGTTTGGAGACGTCAATCAGGTCCTGCTGCGAGCTGTAGCACATGAGAACCGAGCCAGAGAAGCTAAGGCACATGACCGGTTCAAGGAAATCAACCTCAGGGGCCAAGAGAAGCAACATGTTAACCAGGTCTGGAAAGACTCAGCCAACAATGATGAGATGGAGATTTGTGTGGTCGAGTGGGTTGAAAACCACAAGAACAAGCCCCTGGCTTGCATGTTCTTGAAGCACAACCCTGGGAAGAAGGAGGAGATGAAGTTCACCTTCGATGCAACGAAGTTTCATAAGCTCTTTGACGTGCTCTTGCAAAACCGGGTGATCAAGCTCAAAAACGACCATGTTATACCACCACCCGAGCAGCTAGCCAACAAACGGTATTGTAAGTGCCACGACTCTTACTCCATTCAACTAACGTGTGCATGCAACTTCTTTCATCGATAGGTACAATCGACTCTCAATGACGGTCGTTTGACACTCCGTGATAGCCACTGAATGAAGCTTGGCACAGATCCCTTCCCTGTAAACATGGTGAACTTCGAAGGGAAGAAGGTATTTGTGAGGACCGATCAAGCATCCACGACCAAAGGGAAGAACGTGATCGTGTCTCATGATCTACGAAAAAAAATTATCAAGCCTTGGAACCCTGAAGTTGGCATATAAAATATTAATGAGCCAAGAAAGACGACCCAGTTCAAGCCAACCCACTACAGGAAACCCCATCATTTGCGACGGCTAAACTTATTTGTGATGGTCGCCCATCGCAAATAACATAAATTGCGACGGCTAACCCTAGTCCATCGCAAAAAAACAAGACGTCGCAAATAGTACCCTATTTGCGACGACTACGACTTGAGCCGTCGCAAATAGGCATTTATTTGCGACGGCCAGACCTGTGGCCGTCGCAAATTAAATAACCATCGTAATTAAATGCTTGTTTGCGACAGCCGAAGGAAACACCATCGCAATTAAGAAAGCCGTCACAAATTAACCTGATATACCCGACCGAGCACCTCTCGACTCACACAACTCTCGCCGCCGCCACCACCGCGCCCACCTCCCACTCCGCGCCGCCGCCACCCGCGCCGCAGCGCCTCCGTGGCCGCGGATGCCACGCCCCACCGCGTCCCGCCTCCCGCGGCCCGCCGATCGCCTCCCTTCGGCCACTGCCCGCGTCCCGCCGCGCCGCTGCCCACCACCCGCCTCATGCCGCCCGGCTCTCGCCGCCAGCGCCCGGCCGCCCCCGCCTCCAATTTCCGGCCCGCAGCCCGCTGCCGTGCTCGCTGCCGCGCCGAGCACGCCGCCTCCCGCAGCCTCCCGCCGCGCCCGCCGCCGTCGCCATCTCCCGCCGCACAAGCCGCCTCCCGCAGCCTCCTGCCGTGCCCGCCGCCGTCGCCGTCTCCCGCCACGCCCGTCTTCCGTCGCCGCCTCGCCCGCCGCCATCACCGCCTCTCGGTAAACTCCTCCATCTAAATGCATTTTTTCATTTTTTCTTGTTATTAGTTAGATTTTGATAGAGTATAGTTAATTCAATGTTGTTTTAGAGTAACATGTAATTAATTTGGCAATTAAATTGTTATTTTGTAGTTAGTTAGGTAATTAGGGTGTTTATAGATTAATATGGTTTATAGTTAGTTGATTTGCGATGACCGCCCCACCGCGTCGCCTCCCGCCGTGCGCGTGCCGCCTCCCGCCACCGCGCCTCTTACCTCCCGCTGCCGCGCCGCGCCGACCGCCTCCCGCCGCTGTGCTGCCTCCCGCCGCGCCCGCCGCCGTCGCGGCCGTCTCCCGCCGCGCCCGCCTTCCGTTTGCGATGGCCGTCTTTCGTTTGTCAATTGTGCTAATTTATGTTTGTGTTATGTGTTGAACATGTTATTTTATGTGCCTATTTTGTGTTATGTGTTGAACATATTCTGTTACGTGCTAAAGTGTTGCAGGTAAAGGGTACGGGTTCGGGTACGGATTTTATCCAGCGGGTACGGGTAACCCAGAGTAATATCTACCTAGGCGTAGTCAGGCACATACTAGGCCAATGCTCGTATCAAGTCCTATTTGCAACGGCCAAAGAAAAAGCCGTTGCAAGTAAAATAAATTGTGATGGCCAACCCTAAACGAGATATACCCGGCCCCGACTCACACACCCCGAGGCCGCTCGCAACTACGCGGCGGCGGCCCCGGTGAGCGGCATACGCGGCGGCTTCGAGATGGCACGGAAGCGAACCGCAACGGTAACCATCGCAAATAAAGTCTCCAAGCCATAATTGGCGACGGTAACCGTCGTTCGTCCGCAGGATGTTGTTACTTAGGACAAGCTCAGCGCGTGGACGGCGGGCCCCAATGGGTGGTTTTCTCCCAATCATTCCTCCTCTTTCGTTATTCCCTCACCTCCTCCCTTGTTGTTGGACAGTTGACCCCAAAGCTTGAAGAACTGCACCATTTTTGGGGGGTGCAGTGTAAAACAAGCGAGGTTAGGCTGCCAAAATTTTGTTGGGCTTCAGATATTGTGTCTCGTCAGAAGCAGGATAAATCCTGCATATATTAACGATAATTTCTTCAGCTTTAAACTGCAGAGTCAAACATGGGTGAAGACCGTAGTTGGTTGTATACTGGCTGGAAGAGCAGAACTGGTGGTCACTCAGATGAGTGGTACATCAAGTTGATAAGTTCTTGGATCGAGCATTTTCATTGTCAACGGATGATAAGGTCCAGTGCCCATGTACAAAATGCCGGAACACCAAGTTTTTGAGCAGATTGGAACTTTCGTTTCACTTATGTCAAAACGGTTTCATACCAAGTTATGAGGTGTGGACCTTCCACAGTGAGACTAAATCTCGAGATATAGTAGAAGTGGATGAGGATGCTGATATAACGGGGGTTGATAGGATGGATGACATGCTAGAAGCTCTGGAAGTGGAGGATCCTCTGATAAAAGAGGCAGACGATTTCTTCGAGGAGCTCAAGAAATCACAACAACCATTGCATGAACACACGGATGTGACCATCCTTGCTTTCTTGACAAGATTTATGACAATTAAGTCTAAATACTTTTTTTCCATCAACTGCTACAATGATATCTTGACGATGGCGATAATGTGATGATAGATGTCGCACATAAGCAGCTTCGTTACTTGCCTGTGACACCTCGGTCGAAGCGGTTGTTTCTTTCAAAAAGAACTGCAAGACACATGAGATGGCACAAAGAAGGTAAATTTGAGAACAAAGAATTCATGACGCATCCGTCCAATGGTGATGCATGGAAGGCGCTAGACCGTTTTGATCCAGATTTTTCTCATGATGCGAGAAATGTTTGCATTGGGTTAGCGACAGACGGATTCTCACCGTTCAGTACAAACGACACGCCATAATCCCTTTGGACCGTCTTTGTCATTCCCTACAACCTGCCACCGGCTTTGTGTATGAAGAACGAGTTCATTATTCCTTAGCCTCATTGTACCTGGACCTGATCATCCTGGGTCACGTCTCAATGTGATGTTGAAACTGCTGATCGAAGAATTGAAAGTGTTGTAGACAGGAGTCGAAGCGTACGACAGTTAAAAGAAGCAGAAATTCAACCTTCGAGCTGCTTATTTGTGGTCCGTCCATGATTTGCCTGCACACGGCATGTTTTCCGGATGGAGCACTCACGGTCGTCTGACGTGTCCAATATGTACTTCGGACACAGATTGCTTTCGACTAACTCATGGAGGCAAGATATCTTACTTCGATTGTCACAGACGTTGGTTGCCTTCAAATCACATATTTAGGCAATAGAGGCATGTCTTTAGAAAGAACACCATTGTCACTAAAGGACCACCGAAATGTCTCAACGGGTCAGAAATTTCTGATATGTTGGACAAACTGGTGCCAGATGAAGGCCGTCCTAGATATTTCGTAGGTTATGGAGAGTAACACCTCACATATGTGGACTTTGGGAGCTACTGTAAAGTCGTAGATTCTAATGCACAATATTGATGTGATGTATCAGGAGCGTAACATAATAGAAAGTACCATAAGCACATGCATGGATATTTCTGGCAAAACGAAAGACAATATAAAAGCTAGACTAGATTTGGCAGACATCTGTCACCGTCCAACTCTTGAAATCTCTGAAAGTGGTGGCAAGCCACGTGCTTCTTTCTGTCTTCGATCTAAAGAAAAGAAAGAATTCATGAAATGGATGAAAACATTGAAATTCCTAGATGATTACGCAACTAGCCTGAAACGAGCCGTGAATGTGAACACAGGAAACCTCACTAGGTTGAAGAGTCATGATTATCACATTATCATGGAGAGACTTATACCTTTTATGTTTCGTGGCTATCTAGATGATGTTGTGTGGAAGGTTTTAGCCGAGCTCAGCTATTTCTATAGACATCTTTGTACTAAAGAAATAAGAACAGGGATGATGGATAAGTTAGAGAAGGAGATACTCGTACTTTTATGTAAGATGGAAAAACTTTTTCCACCGGGTTTCTTCAATCCAATGCAACATCTGCTTATCCATCTTCCATTCGAAGCTAAAGTTGGCGGTCCTGTGCAATACAAGTGGATGTATCACATTGAAAGAGCGCTACGATATCTGAAACCAATGGTTGGCAACAGGGCAAGGGTGCATCATTGAAGCATATGCTCTTAAGGAAGTAGGATACTTTTCAAGTGTCTACTTTGCAGATGAACACAATGTCAATACTTCGGCGATGCGGTACAATGTGGACAAATCACCCCCTTTAAGCGACCTCTCCATTTTTCAATCTATCCGAACGTGACAGGACTGCTGCTTTACTCTACATGTATGCAAATATAGAAGGCATGCAGGAATACTTCGAGTAAGTGTTTCTCCTACATTTATGCTAATCGACATATATTGCTACACATGTATTCTAAAAACTGTTTATTCACGTTTAGACAACGTTGGCCACATAGGCATCAACCTATGGTCAAACAAGTAGAAGGGGTGCGACAACAAGGAATAAATGGAGGGCCGAGTTTTCTATCCTCGTTTCAAGATTATGTAATACTTTATAAGTTACTATCCCATTATAAGTTACTATATTAAAGAATTTATTATTTTAACTTACGATGATGGTTGACAATGCTGGACTCACAATGAAGCTATGGTCGATATGACGTAAATGGCTTTCGATTCCGTACATCTCATTTTGAAGCTCTTCGTCCTCTCGCGGCAACATCAAATTCCGGTGTTGTGACAAGAGCAATTGACACTCAAGGGAATGTAACCAATTATTATGGAATCATTAACAAAATTCTTGAATTTACTTTTACCGGAAATAAGACACTTCGAGTTGTCTTCTTTGACTATGACTGGTTTGATAGCACTCATGGAACTCTAGAAAATCAATTTGGAATGGTGGAAGTCAAACATAAGGAACGACTACGAGGTTACTATACATTTGTTCTTGCACACCAAGTGGAGCAAGTGTATTATCTACCTTATCCATGCACAAAGCTCAGTGCTTGGTGGGTGGTATATAAGGTGAATGCTCGTGAGCGGTTATATACTCTTGGGATGATGGTTACCATGATAGTGAAGACATTGAAGAAGTGTACCAAGAAGAAGAGTTGCCAGACACTTTTACCGTCGAGCCTGGTGCAGGACTCGATCAATTAGTTGGAGATGTTGAAGATGTAGAGAGAGATGATATGTGAAAACGAAAATTAAAATTGGTCATGATGGATGATCGTTGGGCTGTTTTAAGGAGTAGGCACATGATAATGATGTTGATGAATTTTGAAAGTGATTACAAGTAACATTTTCTTTTAGCTAGTAACATGAATTTTGTATATCTTATTTGCATATTTAATGATTATCTATTAAAACAAGATGGCGTCAAAGAAGAGTAAGAAGATGCATCCGACGAGTTGTTTCTTCCCCTCTAGAGCTGAGGACGCTTTCGCTGATGCCTCGTCGACCGGGAGCAGATGCTCTCAGCTGCCGGGGTACGTTCGAAGCAGCTCTAGGGCTTCGTCACAACAGTCCACAAAGGTAAATTTCACTAGTCTTTGACAAATTCTTAAAATTCAATTTCCAATAAACTTACTTATGAATCACTTGAATGTTGTAGTCCTCACCGACTGACTCAGTGGCTACGGAGACAGTTGAGCTTGGCTACCCTTCGGTGAGCCAGCCCTCGGCCAGCCAGCCCTTGGCTAGCGAGCCTTCGGTTTCTGAGCCCTTAAACTCGACCGGTGACGAGCCTTCTGGGTCACCAGACATGGTGCCCTATACGAAGACGAGGAGGATTCACTTTGTCAGTCCTCCTGCGGTCCCTCACAAAGGATCATGATTTGTCTGGTCGGAAACAGGTAATAAAATCATAGTGTTTAATTCTGGTTTCTTTTTGTTACTTAAGTAATGAATTAATAAATGTCTTGTAGTGTTTGGTACGACGCGTCTTTCACCGGTGAGAGACACCACAGACCGGTGAACGGTGTCCTCGCGTCCTTAGTGCGTTTGCACTATCCCGGGGTCATTGACAGGGTGCCTGCTACTTCATGGGAGGATTATGCATGCGCCCATCACCAGGAGCACAACAACGTTCAGGAGGCCGTATGGGCCGATTTTATGGTAAGTATTTTAAATAAAGTTTCTAAGTTTTAACTATTAAACTCTTTTAATGTACATCTCTTCAATATATTCTTTATCACAGAAAGGTATATTTAAAGGACCCGGACGACCCTCCCATGTTTGAGGATGCAAGAAAAGTGTTTCATGTCAATGCTGCGAAGGCGGTTCGGCAAGCTTTGTCGAACGCTCGTATTCAAGTTATCCATGAGAACATGAAGGTGAACCAGCACCACGTGCTACACTTCCGGCAGGAGAGCGAGAGGCACCTGGCGGAGGAAGAGTATGCCTAGGTATGTGGGGTGTAGTAAATATTTTTTCTGAGAATAGGGCAGATGCATCAATGGTATTTTTAACGACCTACAACTATGTGCAGGGCCATGTGAGCTGGTTGCAGGGTCGGTCCGACACATACCGGGCCCTTTGTCGGTACTGGGCTAGCGATGAGTTTAAGGCAAAGTCCCAGAGGGCTCGAGTGTGCGGAGGGGTCGAGGGGAAGCACAAACACGGCAGAGATAGCCACTTTCATTTAGCTAAACGGATGGTAAGTGTATCTAACTTGTGTTTTATATTCATAATATACTGTTCGTACTAACACGTATTGACAGGAGCGCGAGACAGGGGTGCCGCCGACCCCTACTGAGATCTGGAAGAGAGGTCACAGGGACACTTCTCAGCCCCAGGGGTGCAGTCAGGCCGCAGCCGAGTGGTTGGTAAGTGGAGAAAACATTTATAGTAAATATAACTGAATGTAGACTAGAGGGGGGGTGAATATGCTTTTCGATTCTTTGTTAATCCCTGAAACACTTAATAGATTTATCAAATACAGAGAAATTGGACTAGTCCGGTAGAGTGCGGACTAGGCCATTTTCTAGTCAGAGACAAATTGGACTAGTCCGGTACTGTGCGGACTAGTCCGGTATGCATGGACTAGAAAGATCAAGATTGATCAATATTTTCACTTCTAGTACCCTATGCAGTGGAAATTAATTAGGAACTTAAATGTATTATAACATTGAAACAATGAATGACAGAGATAAACTTTAGTTTCAATATTTCAACGTGAATTACACAAGATTAAGTAAACCCTAGAATATGATGAACAATAAATGAACAAGAGCAAGATACAAGTTTTATCCCGAGGTTTGATTCCACGAAGGAAATCTACGTCCCCGTTGAGGAGTCCACGAACGACCGGGTCTTCACCAATCTACCCTCGTCGAATCGCCACAGGGGCCGATTCTCTTCCACTAATCACAATGGACAAATAAATCTTCAAGGGGCCTTCTCACATGTTGAGGGCTCCCCAAGAATTACAATGAATTACTACCACCAAACACACTCAAAAGATGAGCAATAAATTAACAAGAGTGTGCGAGAGATCAAACCCAAGAGCTCAAGATGTGTAGAACAAGTCTCTCCTTTGATCAATTGCTAATATTCAAAGATTTGATCCTTTTTGGGTTAGAATGTGTGGAGAGATGTGAATTTTGGGCTCTTGGGAGGTGTGATGGTGCAGGGGGTCGAGAGATATGGTAGTATGGTCGTACACCTCTATTTATACTAGGGTTTGCAAAGGTTACTGTTATGATTTGCGATGTCCGTACTAGTCCGTGGTGGACTCCGGACTAGTCCGGTGTGCGGCGTGTGAAAAACCCTAAGTGTTGTGAGATAGCGGACTAGTCTGTAAGAGTGCGGACTAGTCCGTTGTCTACTCAGCGACAAATCGGACTAGTCCGGTCCATATCGGACTAGTCCGCTGTGGTGAGAACTTTGTAGATTATGGACAAGTCCGGACTTGGCGGACTTGTCCGTTCTCTAGTCAGAGACATATCGGACTAGTCCGGTCCATATCGGACTAGTCCGCTGTGTGGACAAAGTGAGGACTAAGGACAAGTCCGCACTTGGAGGACTTGTCCGTTTTCTCGTCAGAGAGAAATCGGACTAGTCCGATTGATATCGGACTAGTCCGCACATGCTGATTTTTGTGCAGTTAGTGTGATTTCTTTCACTTGAGCTCTTGGGGTGTGTTTCTCCAACACACTCCATACTAAGTAATCTAATCTTTTCATCTCCTGAGCTCTTATCATTTTAGATCCTCATTCTCCTTTCTTTTTGTGCTTTCTTCCAAATTTCTTTAAAAACCTGCGCTCATCTCAATGATTTTGTTAGGGTCTCATTTGTTTTTCATAAATCAAAAAAAAACCACAAGGGATGCCTAGATGCACTTTCAATCTCCCCCTTTTTGGTGATCTATGACAACCAATTGAGATCACACAAATATGATAAAAAATTCAGATTTTCATAAAGTGTGCACATATGAGCTTTGAGCAAAATAGGCAATGTAGACATAAGACATATGTGCACTCTTTATGGTGGGGTGCAAAACTATGTGTGTGAGCAATAATTTTGATGTGAATATCATAGTAGGCATACTCATAATATCATCAAGAGTCTCAAGCCTACATAACAGTTTTAAACATACACCATTAATCATAAGCATAACATAGTCATCATTTCACAGCCCATGTCCAAAAGCATAATGATAACATAAGTCTTACAAAAGCCCACTTCTTAAACTAGGACACAAAAAGAAGAACCTACGACTAAGACTCCCCCTCAATCTCTCCCCCCTTTGGCATCAAGGCACCAAAAAGAAGGAGAGGAGGGATCTACTTATCATCGCCGGCTCACTCCTCGCTGTCAGTCCTTTCTTGGTCTTCATCATCTGGATGAGGAGGAGGAGGAGAAGAACCTCTCATCGTGCCCCGGGAGCCAAAGTAGGCACGCTCTGATGGAGAGAGAGGAGGAAGCTCTGTGAAGTCAGATGCAGAGTCCTCTGAGATGAGTGGAGATCCAATGGGCTCAATCTCTAGTTTTTGGCATATTGCTTTGTCATTGGCCTTCATGTATCTCATTTCTTATTTTCTTGCCTTGTTCATCTTATGAAGCTTCACCTCAGTTCTGCGGCAAGAACCAAAGATAGCAGCCAAATACTTCATAATCCTACTAGGGGACCCTTTGTGAGGAGTGGCCCTAGTCTTGGATGAAGGCCTTGCATCTTCTTGGCCTCTCTTTGGATGTTCTTCAGGTGAGCTAGGTGTCACACCCGGTTTCTCCGAAGAACAACCGAGTGAATATCACATGTATGCTAGGATCATTTTCTCATACATGTGACGACAAATAGTGAAGCATCATCATATTACAAGCCAGGTGTTCGAATATAAATAAGTCTTACATAGCATACGTCTTGATGGATGATAATAAGTTCATAACATGTAAATAAAACAGCAGCGGAATGTAAATCTTGTGGGCTCCGTCACAGGCGTTGCCCGGGGGACTCCATGAACCTAGAATCCTTCTTCGGGTCCGAAGTTTTGGTCATTGAACACCACATAATCCCCTTGACCTGAGCAGCAATTTAAACCAACAGAAATGCAAGTTTGAGTACCGTTGGTACTCAGCAAGTGTGGGAAAGTTATGTCATGCATGGCTAGAGCAAGGAGAGGTTGAACTCATGGTTTAAGCACTATGCAATTAATACTTACCACCTTAGCTTATTAAGCACCTACATTACTACACAGGTGAAATGGTCCCAATCCCCCAACCTATCATCAATATCAAGTAAACACAGTCTCATCTCAGATATTGAGCTTCTCGCTCAACATCCTCAACTTCCCAATCCATCATCCTCTAATCATGAATAAGTCCAAGCCGCTCTTGACCGTGAGCACGGCTGTCATGACAGTTTTGACTCTGCAGAGTTTGCACCACTGTACCCACATGTAGTGATTTCATCCCCCGTTGCCGGGTGGACTAAAAGAACCTCCATTATGCCAGTGGCCGCGAACTACATTCACACTTCCCAGGTGTGTAGCCAGGAGATCACTATGAGGCCTTTACAAAGGGATTTCCCGACGAGCATGGGCCCACTGAGGTTTCACCCCTAACAGCATACAAGAGGGTCCAACCCCGCTGCAGTGGACCCCTCTTGAGCCTTGCGGTTCATATGGTAGTCCAGCTGACACCTATTCCCCGCGCCATCCAAAACACCCATACTATGCCGCATATACACCTAATTAATTGGCCAAACTGCCCCTTCTCAGCATGTGGTTGGCACAGTAAAGCCAGGTTACATGCTCCATGAACCGGTCCTTAGGATCCAGGCAAGTACTAAACACAAACCCGAGTCTCGTGCACACAGCACCAACCAAATCATCCAACTTGCCTTGATCCCTACCTCTACATAACTTATAATATCTCATTCAAGAGTAAGGTAAACAAATTGATGATATCATATCCCACTTATCCCATTCTAAGCATGGCTAAGCATAAGTAACATGAATGAATGACATAATAAAATAAATCCCAACCCAAGCTACAAGGAAATAAGATAATGAAAATCTAGTGAAACTTCCTAGCTTGGGTATCATATTCCAAATTGACAATGCAAATTAATTCTAACTACACATCCTAGTATAGGATCAAAGTGGTCAAAGACACTTGCCTTCTTCCTGCTGCTCTGGGAATGGAAAGTCTTGGTCTTGGAAGAGAAGAACTTGCTCTGGGGCAGGTTCTACTCATGCCAATACACATAGCAAAAGAAAACAACAATCCATAAGCCATAGTCCACACTTTCACTCCATGCAAACCACACATACATACATATGAAAGTCATTCACATTTCTAAGTGTTGTGGTTACCCTAGATGTGTTGATTTTAGGCCTACATGCACTTTTAAACATATATATATTATTTCTAACTTTTATATTCAGATTTCTATTTGCACACTATATATGAATTTCCGACTCCAAATAGGTTTTCAGATCTTCTACAAAATCCTAAACTGAAGTTTTTGGATTTGGAGACCTCATTTATCATTTTCCTATATTTTCAGATTTATTTTCTATGCCTAAAAGTAAATTTTAATATTAAAATAGTAAGGCATATCATCTAAACAAAATAGGTTCTGATCTAAAATGTTCAATAAAATATTTTTGAACTTCCTCTCTGATGTGAAACAATTTATATTTATTTTACTAGTTTTTAGAATTATTTCCTAACCTAAAATGTGTCTCTAGAGATAATAAAGATAAACAACACTTAGGCAGATTTCATTTCAGCCTAAAATCTATTTTTAACTCATTCTAAAGTTTTCCAAGTGCTAGGAGAGTTTAAATTTATATTTGCACATGTGTTTGCATCACCATTTAAATTTAAATCCTAGTCACATGTTCAAATTTTTAAATTTAATATCCTATAGGGTCTAAAAGGAAAATCCACCCTACTGCAGGGTTTAATTTACTATCTCCTAAATTTTCAGGGGCCTAACTACACATAACAGAGGGGTTTTTCCTAATTTTTATTAAGTCCAGGGGCTAAAACTGAGTTTTAAATGAATTTACATAAATTTTTGATGGTCCAGGGGCTAGATCAGAAGTTTCCAGGGCTAGCTCGTGTTTTCCGAGATCCCCAGGGGGTAGCGCGTAAGAATCCCGGCCTTTATAATGCGGGGCCGACGTGGACCGTCCGATTTAAAATAGACGGCTCAGATTAGATTGCCGAAGCGGTACGCGTCGATTTAATTTCTACCGTGCGATTTAAAATAGACGGGCCTCAGGGGGCCACGTCGCCCTGGCCTTGCGCGGGCGGTGCTGCCCGGCCGCGCGCGGCGGCGGGAGGCGGCGATCTCGCCGGAGATCTTCGGGTTTTCGTCTATACTTCCTAAAACTTGGATTTCTTGGCATAGAACGGAAGAGGGGAGGTATGGGATCTCACCTCTGGATTTTTCTTGAGCTCGGGGGCCCTGGAGCGCGGTCGGCGATGAGGTCCGAGATGAAAACGCGGCGGTGCTCGCTGGAGCTGTGTCCAGAGCGCAAAACACCGGGTTTCCTTCACCTGCGAGACTCCACGGAGGCGGTGGAACATGATCAGCATGTTAGATCAGGAAATTCGAGTGAGGATCGAAGGAAATCGGCGGTAGAAGCTTCGGTTCTCACCGGAGAGAAAGATGGAGCGGTGCTGGAGAATTCGGCGAGTTTCCTTGCGTGGAATGCACGAGGATAGGCGGCGCAGGATCGGTTTGGATAAGTAGCAGCGCCCGGGGGCGAAGATCGGGCTGGGGGCGCGGGTTCCGGAGGTTTGTTTTGATTCGGGTGCAAGAGAGAGAGCCGGGGTTGGTTGGGGCACGCGGGGGAAGAAGATGACGGGCGGGCCCCACGCGTCAGAGAGAGGGAGAGAGGGAGAGGGGCGTGCGCGGGATCTGGGCCGGCTGGCGGGTTTCAGCCCACTGGCCGGTTTTTTTCTTTTTCTTTTTCCTTTTCCTTTTTCTTGTTTGATTCAAATCTAAATTCTAGCTTGAATTTGTATTTCTGCACCACATGCAATACGTCCAAAATTTTTTAAATTCCCCTCTTTAGCAATTCCCCTCTTTAGCATGTTTTGGGGTGTTACAGCTCTACTCCCCTTAAAAGAAATCTCGTCCTCGAGATTGGTGATTCTAAGAAAAAAAATCCGGAAACTATGCCTTAAGCTCGTCTTCTCGCTCCCATGTGGCTTCTGCTTCCGAGTGATGCTCCCACTGCACCTTGCACATTCGTTCTTTTATTTCTTGTGAGGTGTTCCATTGTCTCCAAAATCTTGACCGGTTGTTCGGCATAAGAAATATCCTCTCGTACATCCACCTCATTCATGGGTAACATTTCTTCGGGCGTTCTTAAACATTTCTTGAGCTGTGACACATGGAATACATTTTGCACATCTGATAGGCGAGCCGGTATTTCTAGTTGATATGCCACTTCGCCTTTCCTCTCCAGAATCTGAAAGGGTCTGATGTATCGAGGTGATAGTTTCCCTTTCACTTTGAACCGACGAAGTCCTCGGATAGGGGACACCTTGAGATAGAAATAGTCCCCCACGTTGAAAATAAGCTCTCTTCTCCGTACATCGGCATAACTCTTTTGTCGGGTCTGTGCTATCCTCAAATTGTTACGAATTTCCCTCACTTTCGCCTCGGCTTCTTGTAGTACCTCGGGCACAAACACTTTACTTTCCCCTGTTTGGTTCCAAAATAGTGGAGTTCTGCACTTCCTCCCATACAAAGCCTCAAAGGGTGACATCTTCATACTAGCTTGATAGCTGTTGTTATAGGAGAACTCCGCATGCGGTAAGTTCTTATCCCAACTCCTATTGTTCTTGAGTGCACACGCTCTCAGCATATCCTCAATGATCTGATTGGTTCTTTCCGTCTACCCGTCAGTCTGGGGTGATAGGCAGAACTAAAATTTAGATGAGTTCCCATGGTTTCATGTAACTTCTGCCATAACCTTGAGGTGAACTGTGTCCCTCGATCTGACACTATCTTCTTTGGCACTCCATGAAAACACACGATCCTTGACATGTACAATTCCGCCAATATGGATCCGCTATAGCTTTCTTTCACGGGGATGAAATGAGCTACCTTGGTTAGTCTATCGATGATGACCCATATCGAATCATATTCCGATTGGGTCCTGGGTAGTCCCACTATAAAGTCCATACCTATTTCTTCCCATTTCCATTCGGCACTTTGAGTGGTTGCAATAGTCCCGCGGGTTGTTGATGTTCTGCTTTCACCAACTGACATGTGTCACATAGGGCAACATGTTCCGCGACATCTCGCTTCATGCCATACCACCAATATCTGCTCTTGAGGTCATGATACATCTTCGTACTCCCAGGATGAATGGAATAGTCGGAATCATGAGCCTCCATCAAAATCAATTCACGGATCTCCTTCACCTCAGGCACACAGATTCTTTTCCCATGCCACACCGTACCTGGTTCATCCTCTCTGAACCGAGGGGCTTTATTTTCTTTGATGAGTTCTCTATTCTCTTGTATCTTCTCATCATTCTTTTGACCGTTGCGTATGTCTTGCTCTAATGTGGAGTCCACTTCCATGGCGATGGCCTCACCACTATTCACCAGACATAGATTGAGTTTTGCAATCTCTTCCTTCAATTCTGTAGGCATGTCCTTCGAACTCAACATGTTGACCTGCACTTTCCGGCTTAAAGCATCCGCCACGACGTTCGCTTTCCCAAGATGATAGTTGATGCCCACATCAAAGTCGTTGATTAGCTCTAACCATCTCCTTTGTCTGAGGTTGAGATCTGGCTGTGTGAAAATGTACATTAAGCTCTTATGATCCGTATATATCTATGTCCTTTTCCCCATCAAGTAATGCCGCCAAATCATCAATGCGTGTACCACGACGGCTAGCTCTAGGTCACGTATAGGATAGTTCTTCTCGTGTTTTCAAAGCTGTCGGGACGCGTAAGCCACGACATGCCCCTCTTGCATGAGAACACATCCCAAACCGTGTCCAGAGGCATCGCAGTACACCGAAAAGTTCTTCTGCATATCTGGCATAACTAGCACTGGGGCTATTGTCAATCTTTTCTTCAGTTCTTGAAAACTCGTCTCACACTGTGGTGTCCATGTGAATGTGGTTCCCTTCTCTAACAATTTGGTGAGGGGTCTCGAAATCTTGGAGAAACCCTCAATAAACCATCGATAATACCCAGCGAATCCTAAGAAGCTTCGAACTTCCCCGACATTTTCAAGGGTCTTCCACTTCTGCACATCCTCGATCTTGGCGGGATCTACCGAGATTCCTCCCTCCGAGATTATATGTCCTAAGAAGGGAACTCTCTTCAACCAAAATTCACACTTGCTCAGTTTGGCATATAGTTGGTGTTCTCTCAGCTTTTGCAATACCAATCTTAAATGTCCCTCACGTTCTTCTTCATCTTTGGAGAAGACGAGAATGTCATCAATGAAAACCACTACAAATTTGCCTAGATATTCCATGAATACCTTGTTCATGGGATACGTGAAATATGTTGGGGCATTAGTTAGCCCGAACGGCTTGACGGTGTATTCATACAGCCCGTACCGAGATACGAAAGCTGTCTTTGGAATGTCGGTTTGCCTTATCTTCAGTTGGTGGTATCCCGACCTGAGATCAATTTTTGAGAACACACAAGCTCCCCTCAGCTGATCAAATAAGTCTTCAATACGGGGTAAGGGGTACTTGTTCTTGATGGTTACTTCATTCAACGCACGGTAGTCTACGCATAACCTTTGGATTCTGTCCTTCTTGGGTACAAATATCACTGGAGCTCCCCATGGTGAGGAACTAGGACGAATATACCCCTTCGCTGTCAATTCTCTGATATGCTCCTTGAGTTCTTCCGGCTGTTTGGAGTCCATCCGATAAGGCCTCTTGTATATTGGGGCTGTTCCAGGCACTAGTTCAATCGCGAATTCCACTTCACGATCGGGAGGCATACCTGGCAACTCCTCCGGGAAAACATCTGGATACTCCCTGATAATCCTGATCTCTTCCACTTCCACCTCAACTTGATTGAGTTTAAGGTCCCTCCTAGGTTCAGGTACGGCTATGAACTTCACTTTTGTGCCGCTAGGGTGAGTTAGTTCCACCGTTCTTGTCGAACAATGGATGATTCCTTTATGTTTGGTCAACCAATCCATACCCAAAATAATATCTATCCCTTGTGCGTCAATCACTATGAGGTTTGCAGTAAATACTACCCCATTAATGTCTAGATTCACCTTGGTACACACTTGTCTTGTCCTTATTTCTCCCCCTGGAGAGTTCACTGCTAACATATGGTTCATTTGTGTTGTTGCTAGATCATGCATCTTAACAAACCCGTGAGCAATGAATGAGTGGGTAGCACCAGAATCAAACAATAGGGTTGCAGTGTGTAAATTGGCAGAAAACTTACCAATCACCATGTCAGGTGCCTCTTGCGCTTCCTCCATGGTCACGTGGTTCCCCCGTCCTCGCATCACATTCTGCTGTTGTGGCTGCATGGGCTTCTTCTTTGGGCACTTATGGGCGTAGTGCCCCACTTCACCACAGTTGAAGCATTGCACCCCAACCTTAGTTGCCTGGCCTTTGTTGTCTTGGGGTTGGTTCGGTGGCACTTGTCCTGCTGGTCGAGGTTGATATGTGGGGCGAGGCTGCTGCACAAACTGACGCTGCGGCTGTGCTGGTGCAGACGGAGGCCTGAAATTCGGGTTGTGCTCTCTTGGTGCTGAGTAGGGTAAACAGAGCACGACTCGTCTGACCTGCGGTTTGCTGCATCTGACGTGGACGTGTGTTGCTACCTGTGGCTTGGTGTGACCATCCCGCCTTCCGCTTGTTTTCATTTTCCAAGGCCTTCAGCTTCCTCTCCACGACAAATGCTCTGTCTACCATCTTTTGGAAGCTTTCATACTCGTTGGAGGACATTGCACATTGCATTTCCATAGTAAGTCCTTCCACAAAACAGTCCTATTTTTTGCTCATCAGTTTCGATGTCCCGTGGTGCATAACGGGGTAGTTAGGTGAACTTGGTGAGGTACTCCCTCACAGTCATGTTGCCTTGCTGCAGTCCCAAGAACTCTTTTCTCTTGTTTTTGAGTTCACCCCTTGGTATGTAGTGGTTGCGGAAACTGCGCTTGAACTCTTCCCAAGTGATGTTCTCGGGGTCATGATGGGCTGCTACGTAAGCGGTGCACCAATCAGCAGCTGGTCCATGCAATTGGTGAGAGGCAAACAGCTCCCTCTCATACCCTTGGCATTGTATGATCCGCATCTTGCTCTCAATGGTCTTTAACCAGTCGTCTGCCTCCAAAGGTTCAGCAGCACTTGCGAACTTTGGAGGTTGAGTCCTTAGAAACTCACTCAACCTTGGTTGGCGTGGTGCAGCTTGTGGGGGTGGAGCTTGGTGCAAGTTGGCCACCACTTAAGTTAAACTCTGGATGAGCTGATTCTGATTTTCGAGCATTTGGTGGATAGGATCAGCTCCTTCATGGCGACCACCCCTATGTTGACCTCCAGAAAGATGAGGGTTGCCGGCCTCATCGTTGTTGTTGTTGGGGTTGGCACCGCAACCCTTTCCTCTTCCAGCCATCTATCATGATCAACCAAATGTTAACTTAAAGCATTACGTATTAACTTCCCAAATTGGTTGTTTAAACTTAAACTTTTGAGGCCTTAATATTTAAAAATTTTCTGAAGATTTCACGTAGATCTTTGGGCTTCACGTTTCACTCGAAAATAATGCACTATTGATTCATAAGGGTTCACACACACCAAAGCAAAGCAACCTAAAGACGAGGTTGGGGACAAATGCCCATGGCTTCCACAACTCACGTCCCACACCAAACATTAACACACAAATAAATAAGGTATTGACTCGGCTACTCGATAACCTGCTGAAATAAGGGAAATGACTCTAAACAACTCGTATCACTGAGCTGGCTTGTCGGGGTCTTCCTCATTATTGCGGCTGCCCTTTGATTCCGCTTTAGGTGGGGAAGCTGCTGGTGGAGAAGTGCGGCGACGCTTGCTCGTCCGGCGGTCTGGAGAGTCAGGAGTCCATGTGTCATTCACGGTGACACACGGTTCATTCCCATCTCCTCTTTCTCTCGCCCTCAGGCTGGCGTGAAGCAATGCCTCAGTCTCCTTCAGGGTGTCACGAACATCCTGAAGCTCCTGCTGGCACTCCTGCAGTCGAGTGTTGAGCATAGCAACATCCTCCAAGCACAGGTCCATGTGCTCATGGGAAGTCCCCTGCTGCACTGGTGGGTACTTGTACTCTGCGGTGCCACTCTCATGATGGAGGACATACATGTACTCAGTCCTGTCCAGGTGGCGACGGTTGATGTAACTCTGGCAGGTGATGGCTTCCCAGGTGACATCCTTCTCAGCATCGGCCTGAGTCGCCCGACAAGCTGGAGAGCGGTGGATCTTGAGCAGCTAACTTTCATGGATAATCCTCATCTCTGAGTTCCATTCTTCCCGCTTCTCTCGGATGGTCCTGGTGGAGCTGTAGTGTATGATCAGCTTGCCAATATTGCCGGCGGCGTGGAGCATACGTCGAAAACGGCGCAACAAGCCTCCTACTGCCAACCCGTAGGAGTGGTACGTCACCAGACGGTTCTCCTCTCTCAAGGCAAGGGAAACTACAGGAACTCTCCCTCTGGTGGACTTGCGAGCGGTGCGGATCATGCGAACCATCTAAAACATAAAGCATTTAAAATTAAGTTAGATAAGAGTTAAACCAAAATTGTATTTTGAATAAAAATTGGGGCAAGATGAATAAAGTGACCACATTAGATAACACTTTTAACCCACACCTTTGTAAAATAGTTTTTAAGAAAATAAGGTCCTTAAATACGTCCATTTCTACCTAGGTCCACGTTCCTACGGGCAACCTTGGCTCTGATACCACTTCTGTCACACCCGGTTTCTCCGAAGAACAACCGAGTGAATATCACATGTATGCCAGGATCATTTTCTCATACATGTGACGACAAATAGTGAAGCATCATCATATTACAAGCTAGGTGTTCTGTAGGATCGAAGAGCACGTGAAAAGCTACCAGAGGGGGGGTGAATGGTAGATTAAAACTTTTCGCAGCGGAAACAAAAAAAACCCTCACCAAAATTCAATAGGTTAAAGAAACCATGTGTGCAAGTGTTTTCAAACGTGTTCAACCATGACAAATCAAGTAGAGAGGTAGAGAATCAAGTCACGGATATAATGCAACAAGAATCACTTGAAAACACGAAGTAAAACTTGAGATACGATCAAAACATTAAACGAAGATCAATCTGTTCTACCCGATATAAAACAGATCTACAACGCTGCAAAGAAACTCCTGTATCTCAAAAACTACAGATCCGAAGCTCGTGATAATTGAGTTGTGAAGACAACCCAAAAAGAATCACATCAATCGGATCTGTAAAACTCGAGTTATGAACGAAACACCGAAGCAACGTCGGTCTGTCCAGAAACTCGGCGAGAAAGACTTGACGAAAAACAAGTCGGACGAACAAGGCACAAAAACTCCTCGAAACTATGAACTTTATTCAATAGAAACACAAGAGGAACAGCCAAAAGTTCTCTACCCACGAGAGCTCTGGCCTCCCTTGCTTTTATAGCCAACCCTCAGGCTAAACAATCCAATCTAGAACTCCTACTCCTAATTAGACTCGTATCCTAACTTACCATAACTGCTCAGGACTCTCCTATTCGCAGATAGAAGCAATCGTGAGACTTCCAAACACCTTAGGAACGTCCTAAACATTCCTAAAACAACTCAACTTCATGCCTAGCACGAAATCCTATCATAACCAACTCAAATCTTCCATATTTGAGCCATATCCGACTCAGCCTCAGCCTGAGTACGCAATCCAGCCGGTTGGACCTTTCCTAACAATTCTTTACGTCCACTTCTCTTCATCACGCCTTGGAACAATGTTGCCACGTCCATGCACTCCTTGCACACGTGCAAACACCTTCCAACGACGTACACGCAACCTTCATATGCACTGCCCTTGATCCAAACATGCTGCGCGACCTCCCGATCAACTCAACCACAGCTCCTCCCGAACTTGGTTGTTGGAACCTCATCTCCTCCCTGAGACTAGTCCAAGGATCCCGTCACCAGCCATGTCTTGAACTCAAGCAACACCTGCACATGAATAAACAACTAATTCTTCCGAGCACAAGTCCTCGACTTGACTCACGTTAGTTCGAAAACCACAACACCTTACATGAGCACGTCACATAAGCATGTTGCAAACCATATCAAATGATAACAGCCATAATCACCAAAACACACCAAAAACTTAGCAAATTAATACTAAGCAAACCTTCCCATAAAGCAAGTTTGAAACATTGCGAGTTAAAAGCAAAAACAAGACACTGCAGTTCTACGAGTTGAACTTCACGGGAGCTCCCTAAAAACAAGCTTCGGACCTCACAGAAGAATGTTTTGGCAATATTCAAAACTTTGAATGTTAATGCTAACTTTTATCCTAATTGCCAATGTATTCAGCACACATAGGTCTCACAATCTCCCCCTTGATGAATGCATTGGCAACACCAATTAAAATCCGAACATTGGCTTATGAAAAGTTTTGAAAAGCTTTGAAAACTCATTTCTCCCCCTTTATTAATTTCTCCCCATTTTTTAAAATTAGAGAAGGAAGAAAGTGTATAAAATGCAAAGTGTAAAAAAATCTCTCCTTATACATATTTCTCCCCCTTTGACAATGTATTCAGCAAGGTTCAAAAGAGAAATTTTTAAATGTTATGAGCATATTATAACATATACATACAAAACAAAGCTCATCCAAGTCATACTATCAGGTTACTTACACTATCACATCAATGAGATACATAAAGTAGTGTAAGCCATGCTAGAGATCAAATATATTTTTCATTTTAAGCAAGTCATGATCTCCCTTACTCAACTATTTCAAAACCTGAAAACATGACACTTGTTGCTGCATTTTTATTATTCATAATCATTTAAGGCACAAAGTTGATCATATGATATTTGTAAGAGATTATATGCCGCATCAGCCTTATTCTAACCAACCAAGCCAAGCCTATGTCATTTGACAATCAGAAGCTTAAGGACATGGTTTTAGTCATACACAATTCCTTCCAAGTTCATATCTTAGTGCAATGATAAGCAATCTCAAAAGAAGAAGTGCGATGCATGCATATTCTCTTGATCCTTTCTCAATTTTTTATTTGAAAACTCAACATGTGAGCTGATCACTTGATTATTTTTTTATGATTAAAAGCACTTGTGAGCACACAACAAGTTCAAAACAGCAAGAAAGTTCGATCATGACCAGATTTAGTGTAAGTAATTATTCCAATTACTAGTCATGGCAAAAACTATAAAATGTATAACATGAGTAATGTAGTAAGAACTTTCAGCCTGTAAAAGGAATCACAAAGTCATATATGTATGAAATACTATGCTCATATTATTTTAGTTTCAGATTCACACATAGACTTTCAAAGTTTCAAAAAATCCCCCTCAATTTAAGCCATGAGGATGCATAACCCCTATTTCACTACGAATGAAACAAAAACGAGTGAAATCCAAAGGTTTTGTAAAAATATCAGCCAATTGTTGTTCGGTATCGACATGGTGAAGCACAATGTTTCCTTTTTCCACATTATCACGAAGAAAGTGATACCTAATGTCAATGTGCTTAGTTCTAGAGTGTTTCACAGGGTTTTTAGCAATACAAATTGCACTAGTGTTATCACAAAATAGTGGAACAATCCCATAGTCCTTAAGTGTTTGAACAATCCAAAGAATTTGTGAGCAAGGGCTAGCCGCAGCTACATATTCAGATTCGGCCGTGGATTGTGCAACTGAACTTTGTTTTCTAGATGACCAAGCAACAAGTGAATTACCAAGAAAATGACAAGCACCCGAAGTACTTTTCCTATCAATCCTACAACCCCCAAAATCAGCATCCGAAAAAGCTTTCAAAGAAACGGTTGAGGAAGAAGGAAGAAAAATGCCAAATTCTTGAGTTCCATGTAGGTACCTGAGAATCCTTTTGATGGATTGGCGATGTGAAGCACGTGGAGAAGCTTGAAAACGTGCACAAAGACATACGCTGAATTGTATGTCTGGTCTTGACGCCATGAGATACAAAAGTGATCCAATCATACTTCTGTATTCTTTTTTATCGACCGGGTCACCATCTTCGTCAAGTTCAAGTGTTGTTGCTGTTCCCATTGGTGTCCGAAGAGGCTTGCATTTGTCCATGTTGAAGCGCTTAAGAAGGTCCTTTGTATACTTAGTTTGATGCACAAAAGTTCCTTCTTTTGTTTGCTTGATTTGCAGCCCCAAAAAGTATGTGAGTTCTCCCATCATACTCATCTCAAATTTTGAACTCATCATAGCTGAAAACTTGGACACGAGATCATGAGAAGCACAACCAAAGATAATATCATCCACATACACTTGAACGAATAATGAGTCATTGCCATGCTTAAGTACAAAAAGAGTTTTATCAACCTTGCCCATGGTAAACCCCTTTTCAAGTAAGAATGTTTTTAACCTATCATACCATGCTCTAGGGGCTTGTTTTAGACCGTACAAGGCTTTGGACAGTTTGTAAACATGATTAGGAAAATTTGGATTTTCAAAACCCGGTGGCTGCTTAACATAAACCTCCTCCTCTATGTAGCCATTAAGAAAAGCACTTTTAACATCCATTTGATATAACTTGAAACCTTTAGATGCAGCAAATGCTAATAAAATTCTTATAGCTTCTAATCTAGCAACAGGAGCAAATGTTTCATCAAAATCTAGACCTTCAATTTGGGTGAAACCTTGAGCAACCAACCTAGCTTTATTCCTAACCACAACCCCATCCTCACTTTGCTTATTTTTAAATACCCATTTAGTTCCAATTAATGTGTGACCTTGAGGTGGAGGTACAAGTTTCCAAACATTATTTCTTTCAAAATTTTCTAACTCTTCTTGCATGGCATTAATCCAAGATTCATTAGTGAGTGCGTGTGATATATCCTTGGGTTCAAAAGAAGCAACAAAAGCAGAATGAGCATGAGAGTTTGGATCGCAAAACCTGGACCGAGTGACTCGTTCATGCAAGCTTCCAATGATTTGTTGTGGAGGATGACTTTTAAGTACTCGGAGGGGAGTAGACACTTCACAAGCACCTTCTTCTTCATGTTCGGACCTTTGATTAGGAGAGCTTGTTGATTGAGGAAGGTCCGAACCAGCAGTAGTGACTGTTGGTGCTGGTTGTGGTGCAAAATCAGCAGCTTGATTGTTATTTACTTCCAAGTTTTCGGGCAGCAGCACCACTTCTTCATCTTCTTCAATAAAAATACTCTCCCCCTGCGGATATGGATCCGGACCTGCAATATCGGAGCTAGTACTTGGGCTAGCTTCATCAAAAGAAACCTCGCAAGTCTCCACAATTTTGTTAGTGTCAAGTAAAAGCACACGGTAGCCTCTAGTATGAGATGGATAACCAAGAAACATGCCATCAACAGATCTAGCTTCAAATTTATCAAGATTACCATGTTTCTTAACAAAGCATTTGCAACCAAAAACCCTAAAGTGTGTAACACTAGGCCTATGTCCAAACCGGATCTCATATGGGTTTTTTCCAAGCTTAGCACGCAAGAAAACACGACTTGAGACATAACAAGCGGTTGCAATTGCATCAGCCCAAAATTTCCTAGGAGTTTGATATTCATCAAGCATAGTCCTAGCCATCTCAACTAAGGTCCTGTTCTTTCTTTCTACAACACCATTTTTTTGTGGTACATAGGGTGAAGAGTATTGATGATCTATTCCATTTTCAGCACAAAAGTGAGCAAAGGATTGGTTTTTAAATTCAGTTCCGTTATCACTTCTAATTGCTTTTAATGATCCTGGGTGATCAATAGATAATCTAAGAAATAAAGTTCTAAAATGACTAAAAGATTCATTCTTAGATGCCATAAAATAAACCCAAGAATATCTGGAATAATCATCAACAATCACAAGCACATACCATTTACCTCCGAAGGATTGAACACGTGCCGAACCTACTGTGTCAAGATGTAAAAGTTGTCCCGGTTCAGCTGTCATGGTCATCGTGAGAGGAGCATGTGAACCTGCAACAAACTTAGCATGTCTACAAGAAGAGCACACAATATCATTGTCCTTTTTAAGCTTCGGCAGCCCACGTATGTGATCGAGAGCACTAACACGAGTGAGATGATCAAAGCCTATGTGACCAAGTCTACGATGCCGAAAATATAGATCCTTTGTATCATTAGCAACTAGACACCGGTGCTTAGAAGTTGACAAATCAAAATCAGCTTTAAAAACTCTTCCAAACCTAGACATGTTAAACAAAAGCTCACCTTTTGAATCTACAACATTGCAGCAATTTTTAGCAAAGCTAACCTCTAGATTTTCATCTAGCAATTGTGAAACCGAAAGCAAGTTGTATTTCAAATTTTTAACAAGTGCCACATCTTTCAAAGTGTAGAGATTGTTTACTCTAACCGAACCTTTAGCAATTATGGGAGTAGAAGAGTTATCGGCGAAAGTAACATTTTCTACACGTGACACAAAAGAGAGAGAGGAGAACCATTCTTTGTTACCGGTCATGTGGCGTGAGCAACCTGAATCCACAATCCAAATGTTCTCCTTCCTCAAACGTGAAACCTACACAGCAGCACAATACGTCGATGGCTCAATACTGGGGTTAGTTAAAAGACTTTTAGGAATCCAGTACTGAGTCACACGACGTCCAGCAGGAATAACACGCGAAAGCTGAGAAGGTACAGCAGGTTTATGAGCCAAACATCGAAAATTTTTGTTCCCAACTACTGACTTAGAAGATGTGTTATATGTAGCACAAAAAACAGTAGGTCCGGGAGCAAGTTTTTGACTCATTACAGCAGGTTGCAAGCTCCGAACATTCAGTCTAGCAGATTTTTCTTGGTTGTTATGTGATCTAGCAAGTATTCTTTGTTTCTTATCGTGTTTAGCTAGTCTATAACAAAAATCCATGACATGACCATCTCTACCACAGTAGGTACAATGAAAAATAACCTTATTATCATGTCTAGATGAGCAAGCAACACGTTTATTAGAACCCGAATGGGACAGTACTCCTGCAGATTTGAAAATCACCTCTTTTTGTCTAGGAGCTGTTTGAATCAAACCGCTTCCTAATGACTTTACAACTTTAGGTGGGTGTGCCTTAGCATGAGCATGAGAATTAAAACCTAAACCAGTTTTATCATTACAAGACTTGGAAGAATTCAGCAGCAAGTTTAGGTTCTTATTTGCCTTAGAAAACTGATCTAGTGTCCTATGCATGTCATCAAGTTTATTGGACAGATCAAAGCAGTTTTCACATGAAGTTTTTCCTTTTAGTTTGCAATTTGAACAATATTTAACTTCATGCACGCGTAAAGCATTGTTCAAAATAGAAATCTCATTCATAGCATCATTTAGTTTCTTATTCAGATCATCACATGAAGAACAATGCAAATCAATTGTAGAACAACAAGCATCTTTCAAATTTTTATCATTAAGTGCAGCAAGCTCTTTGTTCTTTTCAATTTCAAGTTCAAGTTTATCAAGTGTAGATGCGTGTGCACTTCTTAAAGAGGATAATTGTTCATAAATCAAATCACATGAGGAACAAGAATCATCAATAGGAATCAAAGTTTTTAAATGATTAATTTCAGATTCTAGTGATTCAATTTTAACAGCATTGTTCCTAAGTTTTTTATCCTTTTTCTTTAATATAACAGTGGCACGAGAAATAGCATCACACATTTCTTCGCAAGTGGGACATACCTCTTCATCGTAGCTGTTGTGTTCTGCCTCCTCGGAGCTTGAACTTGACTTGCTCGCCATGCAGCACATATTTGCCATAGCTTCTTCATCTTCATCACTAGTGGTGTCCACATCACTTGAGCCGAAATCTTGAAGTGCAGAGATCATACTATGCACTATGTTGCGCATTGATAAATCTTTCTTCTTCTTATTCTTTGCAAACAATTTCTTCGGCCTTGTTTGCTTTTCTTCACGTGAAGTCGGACCTGAAAGGTTAGGGCACTCCGTACGAAAATGTCCTGTCTTACCACATTGAAGACATCGTTGAGGTCCGGAGCTTCCTCTCCTTCTAGTTCTCACATTTTGCAATGCTTTTGAGAACCGAGTAGAGATGAGTGCAAGCTCCTCCTCTCGATACTCTTCAATCTGTTCAAGGGTTAGAGAGGACAGCAAAGAGAGTGCACCACTAGATGATGAATGACTAGAACTAGACATGTCATGTTGCGAAACAAACGCAATAGACTTGTTGGGGTTTTTACGTGAGATGATGTCAATTTCATGAGTTTTCAATTTAGAATAAAGCACGTCTAAAGTAAGAGAACTCATGACAGTAGATTCACGAATAGATGTAACTTTCATCCCAAAAGTGACATATATAATGCTCCTAACAATTGTCTAGCATTTTCAGCATCTGAAAAGTTAACATTGACACTACGCAAGTTGCTGAGAATTTTATTAAAGCGAGCAAAAAGGTCGTCAATTGACTCACCGGGTTGCATCTCAAAACGCATGTATTCTTTCTTGAACATATCTTGCCTTACCTCCTTGATCGTATTGGATCCTTCATGGTAGTCACAAAGAGATTTCCAAACATCATATGCAGATCAGAGGTGTGCAACACGGTCGAAGTCGCTTTGAGTCAATCCTTGGATGATCAAGTTGCGAGCCTTGTTGTTGTTGTCAACATCTCTCATGTTCGCAGCCGTAACTTGATCGTTGGGTGGTACATAAAAGTTCCGATAGACCTTTTCCCATATGGCGAAGCCTTGCGCCTGTATGTAGGCCTCCATCCGCGCCTTCCAAACCTGAAAATTGATGCCATTGAACACACAAGGTTTTGCGGAGTACTTCTCCATGATGGTTAGTAAAAACACGTGCAAATCACAAAGATTCGAGCACCTTGGCTCTGATACCAATTGTAGGATCGAAGAGCACGTGAAAAGCTACCAGAGGAGGGTGAATGGTAGATTAAAACTTTTCGCAGCGGAAACAAAAAAACCCTCAGCAAAAATTCAATCGGTTAAAGAAACCGTGTGTGCAAGTGTTTTCAAACGTGTTCAACCGTGACAAATCAAGTAGAGAGGTATAGAATCAAGTCACGGATCAAATTCAACAAGAATCACTTGAAAACACGAAGTAAAACTTGAGATACGATCAAAACATTAAACGAAGATCAATCTGTTCTGCCCGATATAAAACAGATCTGCAACCCTGCAAATAAACTCGTGTATCTCAAAAACTACAGATCTGAAGCTCGTGAAAATTTCACATATGATAGATAATTGAGTTGTGAAGACAACCCAAAAAGAATCACGTCAATCGGATCTGTAAAACTCAAGTTATGAACGAAACACCGAAGCAATGTCGGTCTGTCCAGAAACTCGGCGAGAAAGACTTGACGAAAAACAAGTCGGACGAACAAGGCACAAAAGCTCCTCGAAACTATGAACTTTATTCAATAGAAACACAAGAGGAACAGCCCAAAGTTCTGTACCCACGAGAGCTCTGGCCTCCCTTGCTTTTATAGCCAGCCCTCAGGCTAAACAATCCAATCTAGGACTCCTACTCCTAATTGGACTCGTATCCTAACTTACCATAACTGCTCAGGACTCTCCTATTCGCAGATGGAAGCAATCGTGAGACTTCCAAACACCTTAGGAACGTCCTAAACATTCCTAAAACAACTCAACTTCGTGCCTAGCACGAAATCCTATCATAACCAACTCAAATCTTTCATATTTGAGCCATATCCGACTCAGCCTCAGCCTGAGTACGCAATCCAGCCGGTTGGACCTCCGACCAATTCTTTACGTCCACTTCTCTTCATCACGCCTTGGAACAATGTTGCCACGTCCATGCACTCCTTGCACACGTGCAAACACCTTCCAACGACGTACACGCAACCTTCATATGCACTGCCCTTGATCCAAACATGCTGCGCGACCTACCGATCAACTCAACCACAGCTCCTCCTGAACTTGGTTGTTGGAACCTCATCTCCTCCCTGAGACTAGTCCAAGGATCCCGTCACCAGCCATGTCTTGAACTCAAGCAACACCTGCACATGAATAAACAACCAATTCTTCCGAGCACAAGTCCTCGACTTGACTCACGTTAGTTCGAAAACCACAACACCTTACATGAGCACGTCACATAAGCATGTTGCAAACCATATCAAATGATAACAGCCATAACCACGAAAACACACCAAAAACTTAGCAAATTAATACTAAGCAAACCTTCCCATAAAGCAAGTTTGAAACATTGCGAGTTAAAAGCAAAAACAAGACGCTGCAGTTCTACGAGTTGAACTTCACGGGAGCTCCCTAAAAACAAGCTCCGGACCTCACAGAAGAATGTTTTGGCAATATTCAAAACTTTGAATGTTAATGCTAACTTTTATCCTAATTGCCAATGTATTTAGCACACATAGGTCTCACATGTTCAAATATAAATAAGTCTTACATAGCATACGTCTTGATGGACGATAATAAGTTCATAACATGTAAATAAAACAGCAGCGGAATGTAAATCTTGTGGGCTCCATCACAGGCGTTGCCCGGGGGACTCCATGAACCTAGAATTCTTCTTTGGATCCAATGTCTTGGTCATTGAACACCACATCATCCCCTTGACCTGAGCAGCAATTTAAACCAACAGAAATGCAAGTTTGAGTACCGTTGGTACTCAGCAAGTGTAGGAAAGTTATGTCATGCATGGATAGAGCAAGGAGAGGTTGAACTCATGGTTTAAGCACTACACAATTAATACTTATCACCTTATCTTATTAAGCACCTACATTACTAAACAGGTGAAATGGTCCCAATCCCCCAACCCATCATCAATATCAAGTAAACACGGTCTCATCTCAAATGTTGAGATTCCCGCTCAACATCCTCAACTTCCCAATCCATCATCCTCTAATCATGAATAAGTCCAAGCCGCTCTTGACCGTGAGCACGGCTGTCATGACAGTTTTGACTCTGCAGAGTTTGCACCACTGTACCCACATGTAGTGATTTCATCCCCCGTTGCCGGGTGGACTAAAAGAACCTCCATTATGCCAGTGGCTGCGAACCACATTCACACTTCCCAGGTGTGTAGCCAGGAGATCACTACGTGGCCTTTACAAAGGTATTTCCCGGCGAGCGTGGGCCCACTGAGGTTTCACCCCTAACAGCATATAAGAGGCTCCAACCACGCTGCAGTGGCCCCCTCTTGATCCTTGCGGTTCATATGGTAGTCCAGCTGACACCTATTCCCCGCACCATCCAAAACACCCATACTACGCCGGAGATACACCTAATTAATTGGCCAAGCTGCCCCATCTCAGCATGTGGTTGGCACGGTAAAGCCAGGTTACATGCTCCATGAACCGGTCCTTAGGATCCAGGCAAGTACTAAACACAAACCTGAGTCTCGTGCACACAACACCAACCAAATCATCCAACTTGCCTTGATCCCTACCTCTACATAACTCATAATATCTCATTCAAGAGTAAGGCAAACAAATTGATGATATCATATCCCACTTATCCCATTCTAAGCATGGCTAAGCATAAGTAACATGAATGAATGACATAATAAAATAAATCCCAACCCAGGCTAAAAGGAAATAAGATAATGAAAATCTAGGGAAACTTCCTAGCTTGGGTATCATATTCCAAATTGACAATGCAAATTAATTCTAACTACACATCCTAGTATAGGATCAAAGTGGTGAAAGACACTTGCCTTCTTCCTGCTGCTCTGGGAATGGAAAGTCTTGATCTTGGAAGGGGAGAACTTGCTCTGGGGCAGGTTCTACTCATGCCAATACACATAGCAAAAGAAAACAACAATCCATAAGCCATAGTCCACACTTTCACTCCATGCAAACCACACATACATACATATGAAAGTCATTCACATTTCTAAGTGTTGTGGTTACCCTAGATGTGTTGATTTTAGGCCTACATGCACTTTTAAACATATATATATATATTATTTCTAACTTTTATATTCAGATTTCTATTTGCACACTATATATGAATTTCCTACTCCAAATAGGTTTTCAGATCTTCTACAAAGTCCTAAACTTAAGTTTTTGGATTTGGAGACGTCATTTATCATTTCCTAATTATGCATACTTATTTTCCTATATTTTCAGATTTATTTTCTAGGCCTAAAAGTAAATTTTAATATAAAAATAGTAAGGCATATCATCTAAACAGAATAGGTTCTGATCTAAAATGTTCAATGAAATATTTTTGAACTTCCTCTCTGATGTGAAACAATTTAAATTTATTTTACTAGTTTTTAGAATTATTTCCTAGCCTAAAATGTGTCTCTAGAGATAATAAAAATGAGCAACACTTAAGCAGATTTCATTTCAGCCTAAAATCTATTTTTAACTCATTCTAAAGTTTTCCAAGTGCTAGGAGAGTTTAAATTTATATTTGCACATGTGTTTGCATCACTATTTAAATTTAAATCCTAGTCACAAGTTCAAATTTTTAAATTTAATATCCTCTAGGGTATAAAAGGCAAATCCACCCTACTGCAGGGTTTAATTTACTATCTCCTAAATTTTCAGGGGCCTAACTACACATAACAGAGGGGTTTTTCCTAATTTTTATTAAGTCCAGGGGCTAAAACTGAGTTTTAAATGAATTTACATAAATTTCTGAAGGTCCAGGGGCTAGATCAGAAGTTTCTGGGGCTAGCTCGTGTTTTCCGAGATCCCCAGGGGGTAGCGCATAAGAATCCCAGCCCTTATAATGCGGGGCCGACGTGGACCGTCCGATTTAAAATAGACGGCTCAGATTAGATTGTCGAAGCGGTATGCGTCGATTTAATTTCTACCATGCGATTTAAAATAGACATGCCTCAGGGGGCCACATCGCCCTGGCCGTGCGTGGGTGGCGCTGCCTGGCGGCGCGCGGCGGCGGGAGGCGGCGATCTCGCCGGAGATCTTCGGGTTTTCGTCTATACTTCCTAAAACTTGGATTTCTTGGCATAGAACGGAAGAGGGGAGGTAGGGGATCTCAACTCGGGGTTTTTCTTGAGCTCGAGGGCCCTGGAACGCGATCGGCGACGAAGTCCGAGATGAAAACGCGGCGGTGCTCGCCGGAGCTGTGTCCAGAGCACAAAACACCGGGTTTCCTTCACCTGCGAGACTCCCCGGAGGCGGTGGAACATGATCAGCACGTTAGATCAGGAAATTCGAGTGAGGATCGAAGGAAATCGGCTGTAGAAGCTTCGGTTCTCACCGGAGAGAAAGATGGAGCGGTGCTGGGAAATTCGGCGAGTTTCCTTGCGTGGAATGCATGAGGAGAGGCGGCGGAGGATCGGTTTGGATAAGTAGCAGCGCCTAGGGCCGAAGATCGGGCTGGGGGCGAGGGTTCCGGAGGTTGGTTTTGATTCAGGTGCGAGAGAGAGAGCCGGGGTCGGTTGGGGCGCGCGGGGGAAGAAGGTGACTGGCGGGCCCCGCGCGTCAGAGAGAGGGAGAGGGGCGCGCGCGGGATCTGGGCCGGCTGGCGGGTTTCGGCCCACTGGCCAGTTTTTTTTCTTTTTCTTTTTCTTTTTCCTTTTCCTTTTTCTGGTTTGATTCAAATCTAAATTCTAGTTTGAATTTGAATTTCTGCACCACATGCAATACGTCCAAAAATTTTAAAATTCCCCTCTTTAGCATGTTTTGGGGTGTTACACTAGGTGAGGGAGCAGCTGGGAGAGAGGCTTGAGGAGGCTTCTGAGGCCTTAGAGCAGTGTGCTCCACATCCTTCACAAACTCAATTCCTGTGACTTTTTCAATCATGAACATCAAGTATGGTGCATAGCCACAGGAACGGTTTGGTGTGCAGGATATGTTCACCATGTCATTCCAAATGTAATCAAAGATATCAAATTTTCTCCTCCTGCTGATTACTTTCATCAAGGTTCTCAAGTAACCTTGGACACTCCCGGCATCTCCATCCTTTGGAGCAATGGTCTTCCGGAGCACTCTGTTGAGAGCAATGAAGAAGGGCTTCATGTTCTTGGTTGAGGGAGGATTGTATGGGAGTCGAGTATCATAGAGGAATTCCATCTTGTCCTTCTCCACAACACCAAGATTGTGAATCACAATCTCATTACTGCCGGTGTCCTCAAGGTGCAGCAGTCTGGCAAACTCAACATAGTAAACTGTGTACTTGGATCCATGTGTCATCCAAGTCACTCTCTCTTCTTCATCGTGGGCAAAGTGGCAAGTTGCAAATAGTTGGGCGATGATCTCATAATTCCAGTTGTATCTGAAGGAGAGCAAGTCCTTGAGTCCGTGTCTCTCTACAACCTCTATTACCTCCTCAAAGGCTTCACTGCTCTTCCTTTTAAAATATATCCAGTCGATCCATTGGCTGCGGACCACTGGAGTCTTCAATTTGAGGTTCACCGAACTGTAGTAGTCCGAGTGAAAGTGCTCCAAAATCTCATGTCAGCTGCCTTTTTGCCACTGCTATAGGCGTCAATCTTCCTCGGCTTCCATGCCACATCACTCCCCTTGCCAATGAACTTCTCCTCCGAGGGATCCCTATTCCCCTGTCTTGGAGCTGTCATCTTAAGGGGACCAATCGGGCTGGAAGCAAGTCCCTTTCCCTTGCCCTTGGTTTGGCGTTGAGCCGCCGAGCTAGAACCAGCCATATTTTCTTTTGGAGCTGGTCTCTTGACTGTAACCTTTCGACGCACCCTAGGTGGGGTGGGCGAAGGCTCGGCAGCACGCTCTTGTCTCTTGTTGGAGCGAGACTTCGGAATACGAGACATCACATCTTGATCCATCTCGGCTTCAAAGTCGGAGATATTCTCATTCGATTCCGACATGATTCTGACAAGGAAGATATAAAGGAAATGAATAAGCAAGGATGACAAGGGATTGCATTGAATTGATATAAGCTAAGGTTTTGATCAGGGCATACCGGACTTGACCGGTGTTCAGGGTCAAACTAGTCCGGAGTACCGGACTTGTCCACCCTAAGAACGGACTGGTCCATTATGAGACTGCTCAAACCCTAACTTGTCGAAATTTAAAGTTATTCAATGCAAATATGATCTAAGGTAGATGGAATACATCAATAGAGCATGTATTGACAGGAGGAGCTAAGCTAATTGAGCAAAAACAAGGAAAATCGAAGGTTTTAGGGTTGTAGAGAAATTTACCAAATCCTTCAATTCGAGGCGTTGAAGGAGTTCTTGATGCGGACTAGTCCGGGGTCTTCGACCACCTTGAAGTGGAGATTGATTCCCACTGAGATTTGAGTGGATTTGATGGAGAACTCGCAAATCTGCCTTGGGAACACTTAAGTGAGGAGAGAGAACGTGGGAGGAGTTGTGAGGTTGAAGGAGATTAGGTCTGAGCCGGCCCTAGGGTTATGGAGTCAAAATATCGGACTAGTCCGGACTAGCGGACCAAGTGCGGACTAGTCCGCAATGTGCGGACTAGTCAGGGGTGACCATGGACTAGTCCGTGGTCCCTTGTACAGAAAAGTGTAAAACACTTATATATATGTATTCAATGGTTCCTAATAAGGAATATGAGACAAAGACACACATATATTCTTGATGAATATGATTAGTAAACATACAACAATCAAGCTATGACCATAATTTAACAAGATCAAGTAAGTAACATAGTTTTTAGGAGAAAATAGAGAGAGATGATTTTTCAACACAATTAACATGATTTTGAGGATGGCATACAGGTATGCAAGTTTTTAAGCCACTTTCAGAGCATCCTGGATATTTAGTTCATTTTGGAGCTCACAAAAGTGTTTTTCATCAAGTGGCTCGGTAAAGATATCGGCTAGGTGTTTTTCAGTGTTGACATGGGAAATGGCTATGTCTCCTTTCATTGAGTGATCTCTCAAAAAATAATGTCGGATATCTATGTGTTTGGTTCTAGAGTGCTCAACAGGGTTATGGGCAATTTTAATTGCACTCTCATTGTCACAAAGAAGTGGAATACGACTCATATTGTAACCGTAATCCCTTAGAGTTTGTCGCATCCAAAGGAGTTGTGCACAACAACTCCCGGCTGCAACATACTCCACTTCGGCCGTGGATAAGGCAATTGAATTTTGTTTCTTGGAGGACTAAGAAACTAAGGATCTACCTAGGAATTGGCAAGTACCGGAAGTACTTTTTCTATCTACCTTACATTCGACATAATCTGCATCGGAGTATCCAATGAGATTGAATTTTGAACCTTTGGGATACCAAAGGCCTAGGTTGGGTGTATGAACTAAATATCTCAAGATCCTTTTAACGGCTGTCAAATGACATTCCTTAGGATTTGTTTGAAACCTTGCACACAAACATACACTCAACATGATATCGGGCCTAGATGCACATAAATAAAGTAAGGAGCCAATCATGGAACGATATACCTTTTGATCCACATTTGGTCCATCTTCATTGAGATCCAAGTGTCCATTTGTCGCCATGGGAGTCTTTATGGGCTTTGCTTTGTCCATTCCAAATTTCTTGAGAATGTCTTGAGTGTAATTTGTTTGTCTTATGAACGTCCCATCCTTTTTTTGCTTCACTTTGAATCCCAAAAAGTACCTCAACTCTCCCATCATGGACATCTCGAATCTATCTGTCATAATCATACTAAATTCTCGATAAAATGATTTGTTAGTTGAACCAAATATAATATCGTCAACATAGATTTGGCAAATGAAGAGATCATCATCAAAGTGTATAGTAAACAAAGTGTAATCAGCTTTTCCAATCTTGAAGTCATTTTCAATCAAAAAATCTCTAAGGCACTCATACCAAGCTCTAGGAGCTTGTTTGAGGCCATAGAGAGCCTTATGCAGTTTGAACGCATAGTCGGGGTACTCTTGATCTTCAAAACCAGGTGATTGCTCCACGTAGACCTCCTCCTTGATCGGTCCATTGAGAAAGGCGCTTTTCACGTCCATTTTATAAAGCTTGAAATCATGGTGAGTAGCATATTCAAGTAGTATACGAATCGATTCAAGCCTAGCTACGAAAGCAAAAGTATCGTCGAAATCCAAACCTTCGACTTGTGAGTACCCTTTTGCCACAAGTCGTGCCTTGTTCCTTATTACCACTCCATGTTCATCTTGCTTGTTGCGGAAGACCCATTTAGTGCCGACGACATTGGACTTGGGTCTTTCAACGAGCTCCCACACTTCATTCCTTTTGAAGTTGTTCAATTCTTCTTGCATCGCCATCACCCAATCTGGATCTTTTAATGCATCCTCAACCCTGTATGGTTCCAAAGAAGATACAAAAGAGTAGTGTTCACAAAAATTAGCTATGCAAGATTGAGTTATTACTTCCTTTTGGATGTCACCGATTATGTTGTCGATGGGGTGATCTCTTTGGATGCTTTGGTGTACTCATGGATGTGGCACTTGCGGCCCCGCCTGTCAGTGGGAGGAAGAGGCGCGCGCGGCTGCGGGCTGGCGCGGGTGATGGTTGGGCCGGCTGGTGGGTTTCGGCCCACTGGCCGGTTTTTTTCTGTTTTCTTTTTTTTTCTTTTTCTATTTCTTTTCTGTTTTGAATTTAAATTGAATTCCAGTTTGAATTTAAATTGTTGCAAAACATGCAACACGTCCAAAATATTTTAAATTCCCCTCTTAACATGATTTAGGGTCTTAACAAGATTTTTGGGGTGTTACAGCGTCCGTGATGGTTGTTGTATGCAACATTGAGTACGGGCGTACGTGACGGGTTGTTCGGGTAACCCTGTAGGTGTAAATCGATTATAATCACCGTCCCTCGCAGTCAGTGAGTACCACTTGTTCACTGTACCGTGACGTAGAAAGAACAGGCTAGTTACATGTTAAATGTTGCTGAATGAAAGATGGACTTGATTGCTAATGATTTGCTGTAGTCTAGAGCTAACTAAAGTTCTTTTCAACTTTGGGCAAAGGACATGAGAGAAATGCATTTCTTGTTTGATTGCGGCTCTCTCATGTGCCTTAGCGTAAGGTTCTCCACAACCTGCTGCTAAAACTTGAAAGTAAGGTTCTACTAATTAGGCGAGTCCTTGCAAATGATTTTATCTCATGTAACCTATCAACCCTCATGTAGAAGTTCCATGTTTAGGAGAGACGGGTCAGTCTTGCTGAGCCTTCGTGCTCACTGCTTGTGTTTGAAGCTTTTGCATGGTTCTATGAGGAAGGGACTCCCGAAGAGGAGGCGGAACCCCAGGAGGGGAATCCCGTCGAGTGGAAGTCGTGCACGCCGCTGTGTTAGTGTGCGTGCGTGCTTGCAAGGACACTTTCACGGGCTGAACATGAACTTGATGCGTAGTCTACACCCGTGAGTGTAGACTGGACCTATTTTGATGTAAAAATGTTCATAAACTACTTTATATAATAAAAGTTTTGCTTCCGCTTTGTACCTTTGATGTGTGTTATTCGGTGCTGTGCAAAGCAGCACCCCTCAGCGTGATCCTGGCTCGACAAGACCGTGGGGTCGTGTCAATAGCAGCAATTAAATCCTGCAAACTGTTCTCACATAACTTCATTACTATGTCACAACATAGTGAGCAAGCGGTACTCAATAACCGCGAGGAACGGTGATTCGAATCAAACACTACCCGGGTAACTCGACACATACGCCCGCCTCTGAAGACCCAAATCCGGCGCCCTTCATTACGTCGTATGTGGCAACCTTTCGCAGGACACTCGAATGTAGAACCGGTCGCGCCGTCTCGGGCTCATAGGTCTAACGAGACGATGTGGTATGACTCTACAATCAAGTTAACCTGGTACATCGGTTTCCTGGTTCCTATATAGCAGTAAGCATCCGGTACACAACTCAATAGTTTCTCATGGGTGCCGCACACGCATCGGTCCTTAACCAACACAGGCAGAGCTACTCGACCAAGACCTCATCTTGTCCCTGCCTAACCCTCCTGCCGGTCTCATCTTTAGATATATAAACATTGGATTGCCTCTTCTCCAACTACACCCATGTAATCCCGACTATAACTCGCGAGTAGATTCCAACTGCTCGACTTCTACCGGATGCCCTAAGCTATTTAGCACGGCATTATTCTACAGCGGTGACCCTTTTCTACCCTTAACTCCAGGGTTCATTTGGTCATGCATTTGGAGTGTAAAGCATCCTTGACCTAATGCACATACAAACTCTAAACCATAATTGTGAACAAAGTAAAAACCTTATAAATAACTTAAATGCAAACCGGAGCTTGCCTTGGTTTTGCAGGTGACTAAAGTCAGATAACTGCCCTTCTTGCTTCTTGATCCAAACCTCACATCTCTACTTTTCCACGTTTAACCACTACACGTTATGAATATGCATATATGTTTAATTGTAAAACTTTTGCTAACAAGTTCTAAAGACAAGTTTAAAACTGGAACTCTGTTTAAGAATTTAAAATGACATTGGTGCTAGTGGTTTAGGTTTGGGTTTAAGCACTATGATCAAGTGATAAGTATTTCTCATCACTTGTGTGTGTTCATCATCTAAGAGGTTAAATAGAACAGTACTGATCTAGTACTCCAATGGATCTGAAAATTTTCATGTGAGTTCCTTGTCACAAGAATGTCATCTGGACCAAAATTTAGAATATTTTAATGAATAGATCACTCAGAACAATTCCCTAAGGATTTAGGCAAAAAGGAATGAATTCTGAATAAATTTGCACTCTCATGCAAATTCAAGTGAACCAAAATTTCAAACATAGCTCAGAGAGCATGCATGAATTTTCCTAGGATTTTTGGAGCTAAGAACTGCCCAGAACTAAATTTCCAAGTTTTGCAAATTCTCTGAAAATGTTTCTGTATTCATTTGAACACAAAAAATTGAAATCAGAATTATCCTAAATAAATCAAATCCAAATGAGCTGAAACTTTTACAGGAGTCCACTAATATCCTAAAGAATATTGTGGCAAAATTTGAGGATTTTTGGATGAACCAAACTCCATCTAAAATTCTTTTGCTGAAACGTTTAAAGAATTTTACAGAATTCAATAATGATTTTCATAAAAATTGGGTTGCATATTTGTATAGAGTTTTTCAATATCAATCCAACCCAATTTGAATCACTAAATTTGGAGCTTCCTAATAAAAGTTATGAGGCCGGTTTTCCGAAGAACAACCAAGTGAATATCACATGTATGCCAGGATCATTTTCTCATACATGTGATGACAAATAGTGAAGCATCATTTATTACAAGCCAGGTGTCGAATATGAATAAGTCTTACATCGCAAATGTCTCAATGGACACTAATGCTTCATCACAAGTAAATAAACTAGCAGCCGAAAATTATTCTTTTAGGGCTCCATCACAGGCGTTGCCCGGGGGTCTTCATGAACCTAAAATCCTTCCTCGGGTCCAAAGTCTTGGTCATTATACACCACCTCATTATCTTGACCTGAGCAGCAATATAAACCAACAAATATGCAAGGTTGAGTACCAATGGTACTCAGCAAGTGTGGGAAAATTATATCATGCATGGCTAGAACAAGGAGAGGTTGAACTCATGGTTAAAGCACTACGCAATTAATACCTATCACCTTAGCTTATTAAGCACCTACATTACTACACAGGTGAAATGGTCCCAATCTCCCATCCCATCATCATAATCCAATTAACCATAACATCATTTCCAATGTTAAGCTCCCCGCTTAACTTCCAAAACCATCAATCCTCTAATCATGAATAAGTCCAGGCCGCTCTTGACCATGAGCACGGCTGTCAAGACAGTTTTGACTCTGCAGAGTTTGTACCACTGTACCCACAAGTAGTGATTTCATCCCCCGTTGCCGGGTGGACTAAAAGAACCTCCATTATGCCAGTGGCTACGATCCACATTCACACTTCCCAGGTGTGCAGCCAGGAGATCACTACGAAGCCTTTACAAAGGGATTCCCGACGAGCGTGGGCCCACTGAGGTTTCACCCCTAACAGCATACAAGAGGCTCCAACCCCGCTGCAGTGGCCCCCTCTTGAGCCTTGCGGTTCATATGGTAGTCCAGCTGACACCTATTCCCCGCACCATCCAACACACCCATACTACGCCGGGGATACACCTAATTAATTGGCCAAGCTGCCCCATCTCAGCATGTGGTTGGCACTGTAAAGCCGGGTTACATGCTCCATGAACCGGTCCTTAGGATCCAGGCAAGTACTAAACACAAACCCAAGTCTCGTGCACCCAGCACACAACCAAAACATCCAACTTGCCTTGATCCCTACCTCTACATAACTCACAATGTCTCATTCAAGAGTATGGTAATATAAACTGATGATCTCATGTCCCAAATATCCCATTCTAAGCATGGCTAAGCATATGCATGTAAATAAATGACATGGTAAAATAAATCCCAACCCAAGCTACAAGGAAACAAGGTAATGCAATTCTAGGGAAACTTTCCTAGCATGGGTTTCATATTTCATTTGACAATGCAAATAATTCTATCTACACATCCTAGCATAGGATCAAAGTGGTCAAGGACACTTGCCTCCTTCTTGCTGCTCTTGAAATTGGTAGTCCTGATCTTGGAAAGGGTTAACTTGCTCTTGAACAGGTTCTACTTCATACCATCACACATAGCAAAAAAAAACAACAATCATAAGACATAGTCCACACTTCTTACTTCATACAAACCACACATTCATATTTATAAAAGTTCTTTACCATTATATGTGTTGTGGTTACTTTATGTGTGTTGAGTTGTGGCTTGCATGCACTTTTAACCATGTGTATATGATTCCTACTTTTGTGTCCACCTTTATACTTTCATACTATTTATATGGGTTTCCAATAAATTTCTTATATTCAACTACTTCACCTTTTTACTACCAAGTGTGTATGAAAAGTATTATTCTTCCCCATATGTGCTTTCATAATTTCTATCAACCCTAAACTGAATTCTTTGTATTTTAGAAACTCCATTTATCATTTACTAGTTGCTATATTTTCAGATTTATATTCCTATGCATAATTGTGTATTTTATTATTAAATTAGTAATACACATCACCTAAACAGAATAGGTTCTGGTCCTAAATAATTTAAAATCATATTTTGACCTTGGCCTCTGATGTAAACTATTTCATAATTATTTTCCCCTTTTTTTCTATAGCTATTCTTTACTTAAAAATGTGTCCTTATACTAAATAATGTGAATAATTAAATGAAACAGCTTCATTTCAGCCCAAAATATATTTTTATCTCACTCCAAAGTTTTCTAAGTACTGAGAAAGTTTTTAATTAATTTTGACAATTATGTTTGTCCCCCTTTTTAATTGTTAAACACTAGTTACATATTCAATGTTTTAAATTAAATACTAAACAGGACTAAAATATTGAACTTACCCCATTACAGGGTCTACAATATTATTTTCATAATTTCCAGGGGTCTAGTTACACTTATCAGAGGTGTTTTTCCTAATTTCTATTAAGTCCAGGGGCTAAAACTGATTTTTAAATGAATTTACATGATTTTCTGGAGTTCCAGGGGCTAGATCTGAAGTTTCCGGGGCTAGCTCTCAATTCCAGAGAACCCCAGGGGGTAGCACGTAAGAATTCCAGTCTTTATAATGCGGGGCTGACGTGAACCGTCCGATTTTAAACCGACGGCTGAGATTATAACATCGAACCGGTACGCAGGGATTTAAAGTCTACCGTGCGATTTAAAATAAACGGCGCACAAGCGGCCACGTCGCTCTGATCGAGCGCGGGCGGCGCTGCCGGCGGCGCACGGCGGCGGGAAGCGGCGATCTCGCCGGAAAGTTTCGGATCCTCGAGAATTCTACCTAGAACTGTGATCTTATGGCATAGATCGGTAGAGGAGAGGTCAGGGATCTCACCTCGGGGGTTTTCTCGAGCTCGGGGGTCCTGGAAAGTGATCGGCGGCGAGGTCCGAGGCAAAACCACGGCGAAGCTCGTCGGCGCTGGATTTACACCGTAAGTCTCCGAGTTTTCTGCACCTGCAAAGCTCCCCGGAGGCTCTGGATCAAGACCAGCGAGTTAGATCAGAGTTTCCGAGCTTAGATCGGCCAGAATTCACCGGCGAAGTCTCGGTGCTCACCGGAGTAAAAGTCGGCGATCGCGTGGGAAAAACCGATCGAGGCTGGGGTTTTTATAGCCGGGGGAGGGCGGTGGGTCTGTTGCGATCGAGTTAGAGTCGTTTGGGACCAGAATTCGGCTGCGGGGCGCGGAAATCCGGTCGGTTGCGATCGCGCGCGCGGGAGAGAGTCCGGGGTCGCGGGGTTAGGGATGACAGGCGGGTCCCACCCGTCTGTGAGAGACGGCGCGGCGCGCGCGGGGGCGGGCTGGCGCGGGGAAGCTGGGCCGGCTGGCGGGTTTCGGCCCACTGGCCGGTTTTTTCCCGTTTTTCTTTTTCTTTTTCCATTTCTTTTCTGTTTTGAGTATAATTTGAATTCCAGTTTGAATTTGAATTTTTGCAAAACATGCAACACGTCCAAAAATTTTTAAATTCCCCTCTGAACATGGTTTTGGGTTTTGAATCAAAATTTGGGGTGTTAGAACTAATCAGCTGGACTACCCTGACCAGTTCACACAAACTCCCAAATTTACACAAGTTAACTGCCGATTCTTCACTTGAGTTCAATACCGAAGTTTTAGTAAACTTCAGTATTTTTGCAACGAGTACTTATAGGCCTATAGATCATCTTTGGATCAAAAGTTATGATTGCTCAAAGTTGACAGAATTCTCGGATAAAATTTGCCAGCATCTCCTTTGTATGTGGCTACCTTTTATCGCAGTTGTATATGCAAATACAATAAAAATCTCAGCAAACTCTGGACTACAACAATGTTGCAAATTTCATAACCTTTCCAACGGTGTGTCATAAGCTCCTTAAGGATTTTTCTACAGGAAGTTATGGCTTAAAAACAGAAAGGTCCAGATAGGTTTTTGCTGCTGTACTGGTTCTGAACAGTTTGCCTTGAACTGGACTTTTCACCAACTTAACGTGTGATTTTGCTCTGTAGGTCTACAAAGAAGATGAGAACTTGAAAATATTTCCAGAACTGTATCATACACCTTAATTGGTTATATCAACTCAGCGTTATGCTCTGTTAAAGTCCAGCAAGAATTCCTGCCAGAAACAGAGCACTCTGTTTTTGAAATCTTTGAAGCCTAGTCATGCTCTGATTTGAATCTTAGCTCAAAATAAGAGTTCAGTAACTAATACTTGTTTCAAACTTCCATTTTTAGTTGAAAGTTAGTTCATGAATCATTTCTTCATATGGAAGAGGTTATTAAGTGTAGTACGATGTCGATGCACCGTAAGAAACATGTCGGTACTACGTAGCCTCACCAAAGAAAACCCTAAACCGGATTATACCGGCATATTCGTGTTATCAGTGGCACTAAAACGGTCTCTCGCAAATGTGTGCTACTCGGGATACGTACGTGGTTAGTACCTGCAGAAGAACACTCAATAGTGGTGCACTCAAAGGTTGTTTTCATTTCAGGCAGATCCATATTTGAAAGTAAATACACACGCCCGTATCATTGCCATACGGGCGTCCTTGAGTTAAGCCACATCTCAAGGCAGACGGGCCCGAGTAGAGCGCGAACGGGTCGTCACGGTTGGGAATTTTATCACCCCAACAGATACCACCTACTTCCCTGTAGGGCATGCCGATGGCAAGCGCTGCGTATGTCCTCCTAGGCTAATTCTAGAAGAACACACTATCACGTTACTGACTACATGATGGGGTCTCCACTTGCTTGCCCAATGCACGTTAGGGATCTGCTTTTCATATGAACTCAGGAACATGAAGAGTCCAAGAGTTTCATCTTAACGTCTCACACCAAGCTGTGAGACATATCCCTGAACCACTTTCCTCGTCAGGGGAGCTAACCGAAATTGAACCGCTTTCGGTGGCGTTCCCTACCACGCTTACCTGAACGTAGGTGCGTCTTTACATAATCAAAACTCAGAATTATAACACATATGTTAGTCATGCCACTTTAAGTAACTATACTAATATAGTCCTTATGTAGGCCTAATACCGTTTCCTCACCGTATCCTAAGTTTTTGTCGTAATACAATCCTTATTCCATGCGCTATTACCAATGCGGCTCTGATACCACGCTGATGGGACCCCACGCCACCCGTTCAGTCACGGGGACGGGGCACCTCGCCCGGGAATCACATTGGGTGGTGCAGTGTTATGCGGCACCCAACAGCACACATATAAGGAACACTGTATTACATAAATCAAAAGTGGAAGCTTACAAATGTTCTTTGTAAATAATTTACATAAAATAGCTACAGCGGAAGTCCATAAACAGCTCACGTCGAATAACTAGTGAGCATCCGAGGAGAGGTCCAGCCCACGGACTCCCCTCGCTAGCAACACGAAGACATGGCAGCGGCTAGGTCCTCCATGTGTAACATGACTCGGAAGTCTCTGAGTCTCACCAGACAACCTTCTTTATATGTGTCGGTATTAACCTGCAAAACCACTCATATAGCAAGAGTGAGCACAAAGGCTCAGCAAGACTTAACCGTCTCTCCTAAGACATGAAACTTTACATGAAAGTAACTTAAGACCTAAACATATAAGTTGCAAAAAGACTCTCCTACGAGTTCATCCTTAACTTTCAGATTATAGCCATAATAGTAGTGACCTTGCGCCCAGCAACATTGGAACTCCACAATTAAACAAGAAACACTTCATTCAAATGTTACTTTTCCCAAGGTGGAAAATAACTTTAGTTTGCTCTATCTCTACTTCAAACAGGATTTTCATGCAATTTACAGTAATCATAGCAGCAATTAAAATTTTGCAAACTGTTTCCACACAAGTTGATTACTACGTCACAACATGGGAGCAAGCGGTACTCAATAACCGCGAGGGATGGTGATTCGAATCAAACACTGCCCAGATAGCTCGACACATACGCCCGTCTATGAAGACCCAAATCTGGCATCCTTCATTACATCGTATGTGGCAACCTTTCGCAGGACACTCGACTGTAGAACCGGTCGTGCCGTCTCGGGCTCATAGGTCTAACGAGACGATGTGGTATGCCTCTACAATCCAGTTAACCTGGTACATCGGTTTCCTGGGTCCCATATAGCAGTAAGTATCCGGTACACAACTCAATACTTGCTCTTGGATGCGGCACACGCATCAGTCCTTAACCGACACAGGCAGAGCTACTCGACCAAGACCTCGTCTTGTCGCTGCCTACCCTCCTGCCTGGTCTCATCTTTAGAAATGTAAACTTTAGTTTGCCTCTTTTCCAACCACACCTATGTAATCCTAAACTATAGCTCGCGAGTAGATTCCAACTACTCGTCTTCTACCGGATGTCCTAGTCTATTTAGCACGGCCTTATTCTACAGCGATGACACCTTTCTACCCTTGAATCCAGGGTTCATTTTGGTTATGCAAGTGGAGTATAAAACAAACTTGACCTAATGCACATACGAACTCTAACCATCATAGTGAACAAAGTAAAAACTTTATAAAATAGCTTAAATGCAAACCGGAGCTTGCCTTGATTTTGCAGGTGACTAAAGTCAGACAATTGTGAAGTTAGTTGATGATGACTTGAAGCTTAATCACTGCCCTTCTTGCTCCTTGATCCAAGCTTAATTTCTCCTTCACTTTTCCACGTTTAAACACTACACGTTATGAATATGCATATAAGTTTAATTGTAAAACTTTTGCTAACAAGTTCTAAAGACATGTTTAAAACAGGAACTCTGTTTAAGAATTTAAAATGACACTGGTTCTAGTGGTTTAGGTTTGGGTTTAAGCACTATGATCAAGTGATAAGTATTTCTCATCACTTGTGTGTTTTGATCATCTAAGAGGTTAAATAGAACAGTACTGATCCAGGACTCCAATGGAGCAGAAAATTTTCATGTGAGTTCCTTGTCACAAGAATGCCATCTGTACCAAAATTCAGAATTTTTCAATGAGTAGATCACTCAGAACAATTCCCTAAGCATTTAAGCAAAAAAAGAACTAATTCTGAATAAATTTGCACTTTCATGCAAATTCAAGGGAACCACAGTTTAAAACATAGCTCAGGGAGCATGCATGAATTTTCCTACGAATTTTGGAGCTAACAATTTCCTAGAACTGAATTTCCAAGTTTTGGAAATTCTCTGAAAATGTTTCTGTATTCATTTGAACACAGGAACTTGAAATCAGAATTATCCTAAATAAATCCACTCCAAATGAGATGAAACATTTACAGGAGTTCACTAATATCCTAAAGCATATTCTGGCAAAATTTGGAGATTTTTGGATGAACCAAACTCCCTCTAAAATTATTTTTCTGAAAAAGCTTTAAAGAATTCTACAGAATTAAATAATGATTTTCTTACAAATTGGGTTGCATATTTGGATAGAGTTTTCAATCTGAATCCAACCCAATTTGAATCACTAAATTTGGATCTTCCTAGCAAAAGGTATGAGGTTCTAAAGTTTGAACTGAATTTGGGAATTCAAATAAATCAGGAAATGTTTAAACTCTGACCGTGGGTCCCGGGCACACATGTCAACCGCTGAAACCAAGCCACACGGGGCCACTGAATTCTTCCCACGCAGCCACAGCCTCATCCAGGGCCACAGAAGATCCCACACGATTAAATCCAGAGGCTGAAGAGTGGGGCCGACTCCCCCTTCGTCTACCTCCCGCTTCCGCGCGACCCCCGCCGCCGGAGCTCGCCGGAATACTTCGGAACCCAGTCGACCGTCCATCTCCCGTGCTTAAACTTGCCGCCAGCCCCCAACTTCATGCGCTGAACACGTGGGGAGGGTTTCCCTACACCGACGTCGGCCCTGACCGAGCTCGCGACGGTACGGCGGCTTAACCGAGCTTCGGCGACGTAGCGCCGACGTTCTAGCTTGCTAAATACACGAAGGATTGGTGCTACAGCATCAGTGTAAGGTGTAGCTCGTCGACGTGTACACAAATTTGCTTGGGGAGGCCTCTAGCTATGCCGTCACCGTGTGCCAAAGATGTTTTGTTGTGCGTGAAACGCCGGAGAGACTCGGTTTGACGGGAAGCCACCGAGGTCGGTCTTTCGGAGAAGAAAAGGGCTTGCCGAGGTGATTGTAGCCCACTGCACTCTCGAAACTTGCTCTGACCGCTTCAGAGAGTGTGGGCGATGCCGCTTCCGAGTTTGTCCGGGTGTCAAAGCTCGCGAAGACGGCTGGCGACGGAGAATCGGTTGTGTGTGCGCGGCGGCGGCAGAAAACTGTCGAGGGACTCGGTGTGGCGAGAAAAGAAGGAGCCGTGAGCGTCTATCCACTGAGGCGGCGTTCACAGGGTGATCTTTTTCTCCTCTCGGGGTCCTGATTGTGAGAACAGCGGGGAGTCGGTTGCCTGAGCAGCTCGGTGGCTAGCGTCGTGTCTCACCGTGAGCCTCTGTGAAGCAGTGAACCGGTTTGTGTTCAGTCGGTTGAGTCTGAACAGAGAAAACAGAGACTTGTGTGTTAAGTTTTTCTCCCTCTCTGTGACAATTGGGTCCCACCACTCACTTCCCAAAAGATCGTCCCAATTTGGTATAGTGTAAATTTAAATCCTGAAGAGCTCAATTTAAAATCCATTTGGAAGATTTGATAAGGTGCACTTCAGTTTCAAATTTGACTTCAAATTTCAAGGAAATTCATAAGTATCTTTGATATACATATCAAAGCACCTCCAAATTCTCTCAAAATTCTCCTTCCTCATAGTTTGGACCTGAAGAGTTTAATTATGGATTCAAACTTTTTATTTGGTGGCTGCAAAGTGAAGGTTTCCAACCACAGTTTGCATCCTCCATTTCAAATGACCACCTTTACATTCAAATAATCATTTGAATTCAAAGGGGACTTGAATGCATGTGCTTGCTCATGACCATCTTCACATGTTTAGAAAAGTTTTTGCAAGTCCCATTTTCTTGGATTTAATCTCAACTTTATTCCTCACTAAAGTTTTCCATTTACAAGTTTTGGGACTATTACAAACACTTCGCTCTCAGCTGCTCGCGCTCCCTCTCTCTTGTGGTTGTATCCCAAGCGCACAACTTCTCCCTCCGCTACTGCGCACCCATCGGAGCAACGGCGCCCGGACGCCTCGGTGACTTTCACGCTGAACTGAGCCTCCCCACGGCGTCGCCGTGTCCCTCTCGAGGTGTCGCACAAGAGCCCGACGTTTCTTCCACTGGAACTCAGCACCGAGCTCGGTTTGTCCATCGACGCCACCGTGAGCCGCCAGCCACAAGATCACGTCACCTGCTCGCCACAGTTCTTCTCCTAACGAGTTGTTAAAGCAAAAAGGTTCGCCTATACCTCTTCTTGCTTCACAGCAACACTGGCAGCTTGTCACAAACCGTGCTCGCCAGAATTTAGTTTTTCCCGCCGATATGCGATATGAACCGCAAGTAGGAAATCTGGAAATTAGGGCGACACGGTGCACCACTCATCACCATACCTAGAAACCCAGTTGTAGATGTTCGTGCGAGCACGTTGGATCAAGAACTCGGAAGAAGCATCGAGGAAACCTTTGGTTCTTCGAGTTTTTTGAATTTTCACCGAAATCGACCTAGGTCGCACGGTGAACTCCTAGTTGTCGATGTTTCTCCCGAGAGCAGAGCCTTGGACGTTGCTCCCTAGGATGTGGCGATGCTGTAGGAGCTAACCGAAGCAAAGTTTGAGCAGTACAGCGTCTTTGTGACGTCGCCGGAGTTGCCACAGAGGCTGTCGCCGTCGCGAAGCTATTTCCGGTGATTGCCGGTTGGCGACAAGGGTAGCAACGTGTTCCTCGCATGAAATAATGTATAGGCAGAAAGAATTGGGAAGTTTTGGGCACCGGAACCCCTCCCGGCGAGAGCTCCGACGAGCTCGGCGGCACGGGAGCGCGGGTGGCTGGAGGTAGACGAAGACAGGGGCTGGCCCATGTGTCAGTCTCTGTTGCAGGGAAATTAGATCTTCTGTGGCCTCGGATCGGGCTGTGACAAGGCGGCAAAGATTCTGTGGCCCGTATGGCTTGGTTTCAGCGATTGACACATGTGCCCGGGACCCATGGTCAGAGTTTAAACATTTCCCGGATTATTTGAATTACGGGACTCCTCTTGAGCGACGACGGGCTGAAAGTTCCCAGGCGTCGCGTCCTCCCTCCTCAGGCAGTGGAGCCTCGAGGGAAAGTACTGGTGCGTCGATGCCCAGGGGCGAGACAAGAGCTCAGGCGCCCGGGCTTTAGGGGTCGGGTCGGTGTCCGGGGGGCTTCAGAAGCATCCCCTGCTCCGCCATCCCGGGCGACTGCGGGGCAGCCGTCGGTGGCGACGGCGGGCTCTAGTGGACCTACCCTAGCTCAGAAGCCGGAGTTGAGAGCCCGTTGGAGCGCTCGTGTCTCTCGGTAAGCGACGCCTACCGGATTCTAGAGCCTGTGTTGTCTTCTTCTTTTCTCAACTCAGGAGTTTCCCATGTTTGTAGGGACTCGCCGAGTGCCGGTAACACTCCCATTTCCTGGCCATCCCCGACTGACGGGGGATCCGCGCCGCAGCGTTCGGAAGCCGAAACGGTCGCAGCGGCCCCCAAGCCAGCGCATGTTCCTTCTGCGCCGGTCAGCCTGGCTCCTGCGGCAGCGGCGACTCCTCCCACTCGTCCCTCTTCACCGGCTCGGGAGCCGGCTGCCGCTGCGGATTCGGCAGGACCAGCTGTCGATGTCCCGCCCCCTGTTGCCGGAGCGGGAGAAACTGCCACGGGTCTTACGGTGGGCAGCGAACCAGGGCGCACTGGGAGCGAACCCGTCCCAGTGCCGGCTTCTTCTGATCGGCGCCTTATCCCAGTTGCCGGAGCGTCGACTTCTCCCGATGACGACGTGATGGAGGAGGTTGGGGGCGCCGCTCCGGCCTCTGCCGCCCCGCTGCCCCTGGCAGACGCCCTCGTGCTCGCCCAGACGAGCGTCCGACAGGTCTTGGCCGCGCTCGGTCGCGAGCGGGAGGAGCAGGTAGGTGATAGGGATCGCCTCCTTACCTGGGGGCGCCTTTTGAGGGAGCAGACCGAGGGGGTCAAGGGGGAGCTCGACTCCAGGCGAGCGTCACTCGATGTAATGGAGGCGCTCCTCGACCATCAGAAGAGGGCCGTTGACCGTCTGGACTCCGAGACGCGGCAGCTCCATAAGGAAGCCCTCGAGGCGCATGCCCGGGCCGAGGAGAACTTCTCTGCTTTGGAGGAGGTGCGGCAGAGGCTGGCACGCTGTGAGCGCGCCGTCACGGACCAGGAGCGCTCCGTGGCGGCCGAGGCGGAGAAAGTCACCGCGCGGCTGGCGGCGGGCGAGGGCGACCTCCGAGCCCTGGCTACGGTGATAGAGACCTGGAAGGCAGACCTTACCACGAGGGAGGAGCAGGTCTCCCGGGAGCGCCAGGCGATCCTAGATAAGGAGCTGGCAGCCGACTTCCGGTCTTCAGAGTTGGAGCGGCTTGCCCAGACTCTCCATCTTCGGGAAAGCTCTTTGGCAGCCAAGGAGAAGGAATTCTCTGAGGGGATCCTCGACGCCTTGCTGGCAGCCCGCCGCGAGGTGGAGGAGCTCTGGGCCTTGCGGTCCTCCGAAGCCCGTGCAGTCTCGAGCTTCGTCGACCAGGCAGGGTCCGCCCTGGTCTCCCTTGGCTTAAGCCCGGTGAAGACAGCGGCCCCTGTGCTGAAGGTGGCCGAAGTGATCCCTGTGGCAGACCGAGATCCGCTCATCCAGGATCGCAGAGGGTGGTGCCGCGCGATGCAACACCCGACAGCACACGTCATAAGAACACATTATATTACATGGGAAAAACAAACTGAATGTACAAAGTAGTACACTTGTCAGTTACAAACTAGGGTCTTTATTACACAGCGGAAGTTTCTTTTACACAACTAACGCCCGCCTATCTAGCAAAAGTGGTTGCCCAGCCCTAGGGCAACCCACACTAGCTGCACTCCTCAGCTCAGCGCGGCGTGTACGGCTCCCACTCAGCCGTGGTCCCCGACGGAGGGTAACCCTCGCCGGTGGACTCGTACTCCGAGTCCGTGGGTGGCTCCTCACCTGAAAAATACTTAAGCAGCAACCATGAGCACGAAGGATCAGCAAGGCTTAACCGACTCACCTAAGCATGAAACTCTACATGAGGTGTACCCTGACTTAGGATAGCAATGTTGCAGCAAATGGACACGCCTACAAGTTCATCCTTAGTTCATCTTTTAGCAACAAGTTAACGGTTCATGAAGCTGAAATTCATTGAGCCATATTTGGTGGCACACATGTAGCAATACAATTATATCATAACAGCAATATGGAATCATAACATTTCATTCATTAGTCTATGTTACGACGCAGTGAACAAGCGGTACTCGTCACCGCGAGGGACAGCGAATCGACTCTTTATACACCTGCAGGGAAAACCAAAAGAGCACGTCACGTACTCCCACCCGTGGAGCTGCACAGCACGCTCACTCGATGTCGTACGGGACAACCTTTCACCCAACAGCCCAAACGTCGAACCGGTTGCACCAAAACGAGCAGGAGGTTCCCCACACGGAGCATCTCTCTATGCCCGTTGGCATATTTCCACCTTGCTGCCCTCAGCCTACACCTATAAATCGGTGCGTTATGCCTCGACGCACGGAGGTTTAGGCTACATCGGTTTATCGGGGCCCATATATCCGATATGCCTTCGGTACGTTCAATACTTGTTCAGCAGCGCCGCACACGGATCGATCCTCAATCGACACGGGCAGGGCTGCGCACACAAGACTCCCTCTTGCTGCGCCCTAGCCCCTGCCTAGTCTCATTTTCATTACTAAAGTGATCTCACATCACTCCACCGAACCCGTGTGTTCCCAAGCCTAAACTCGCGAGTAGATTCCAACTACTCGACGTGTACCGAAGTCCTATGACTCATTAAGCATAGCCTGTCTACTCGAGGTCTTAGACACTACCCTCACTCTTTTAGGAACCTTTGGTTATGCAAGTGGGGTTTCATTCATCCTATACCAAATGCACATACATACTTCATATGACACATGTAAACAAAGTAAAAACTTATAAAAAGGTTAATGCAAACCGGGGCTTGCCTTGTTGCTGCTGGTCAGGAGTCAGTTCTTCCTCTGGAAGCAGGAAGTCGAGAACCTCCGGAGCTTCCTCGCCTTCAGCGACTACATGTTATTGAAATACTACATGTTAATGAATATGCAAACAAGTTTGTTGTAATACTACTGCTATTAGTGCTAATAACCAGTCTCTAACACCTGGAACTCTGTTTAAGAATTTAAAGATAAACTGGTGTTGGTGGGTTGGCTTAGACTTAATCACATGTTTAAGTGTTAAGTGGTTTGCCCCCTTTTCCATATTAATCCCTCAAGTGGTTAAACAGGACAGGGGTGATCCAGAGCTCCAATGGAGCTGAGAATTTTTGTGTGAGTCCCTTGTCACAAGAAAACTCTCTGGACCAAACACTAGCACTTTTCATGTGGTTTGCTCAGAATAATTCTCTTAGCAAATAAGCAAAGAAGAATTAATTCTGAGGTTATACCCCTGTTCATGCCCAACTTAGTGAACTATAATTTCAATTATAGATCATAGAGTTTGCATGAATTTTCCTAATATTTTTGGAGCTAAGATTTGCCCAGAACTGAATTTCCAAGTTTTGGAAATTCTCTGAAAATGTTTCTGTATTCAAATGAACACAGCACCTTCAAATTTGAATTGCTCTGACCAAATCAACTCCAAATGGTCTGATACTTTTACAAGTGTTCACTAATATCCTAAAGAACATTCTGGCAAAATTTGGGGATTTTTGGATGCACCAAACTCCCTCTAAAATTCTTTTGCTGAAAAGCTTTAAAGAATTTTCCAGAATTAAATAGTAGGTTTCATACAAATTGGGTTTCAGATTTGGATTGTACTCAGATAGAGGAATCCAACAAAATCTGTTTCATAATTTTTGGATTCTCTTACCCCGAGTTGTGGTCCTCCAAAGTTTGAACCACAAACTGGACATTTCAAAAGGTTTAAATGTCTGCCAGTGGGTCCCACCCGGCAGTCTTCTCCTTCCTCGCGCCAAACAGGGGTCCGAGGCGGTGCACTCCGGCGAGCGTCACCGGAACTGCTTTCCCGGCCGTCTCCCGACCCCAAACTTGCCGCCCCGCCCTAACTCACGACGCTGAACTCATCGGTGGTGTCGCCGGCGGCCGTAGCTCACCGGAACAGGGCTCCCGACGGTGACAGCGGCGGTTAGGGTTCCGGCGTGGTCGGGAATGCGCTACAACGCATCAAAATGATAGGCAAAGGGGCGGAGAGCACCGCAGAAGCTCGAGGTTGATGGAAATGGCCGCCAAACCCCATGAAAAGGTCGGCAACCTAGAGCTCCACGGTGAACCGAGCTATTATTCTATGGCGGCCCGAAAAACAACCCAAACCCGGCCATTTCTCGGTCATTTCCCTTGATTCTTGGTCGAGGAGGGCCGCTAGGGAGTGAGGAAGGTGTGTGTAGTCTCACCCGAGCTGGGTTGGCCGGTGCAGCTAGAATTTTGGGTTAGACCGACCCCTACCCGGTTGCACTAGTTCTCGGGATTCTTAGGAATTCTCAGTGCACGGTCTATCAATGGCTAGGAGGGTTGCAGCTACACGATCTGGAGACTAAGGCGCACCTTTTCCGTGTAGAAGTCCGGCGGTGAAACTGACCGTGGTGTGCTGTCTATGGGGAGCAATCCTCAGCTTTCCGCCGGTGCTCTGTTCCTCGGCGCCCGTTGCCGAATTGCACGCGCCACAGGCTAGGAGTTTCGGGGTTGTGGGGCTGACGTGGTAGAGCATGCATGGGCGCTGCTTTTCGGTGCTGCTGGCACGAGCAACCGAGGCTCGGTTGGTGCCGGCGATCGGGAAAAGAGAGCGCGGGTGAGCTCCAGTTCTGTGTGGGGGTGAGGGAAACAGCGAGCGTGCGATCAATGAAGAAGGCGACGTGCTGCTGTTTGCTCCCGGGGTAAAGATCGGGCCGAGGCGGCGGAGCCGGCAAGCTGGTCGCCAGCGTGCAAGGAGGGGGGGGGGGGGGCGAGGTGGCTGCTCGGTTGAAGCGGTGTCGAGCGCTGCCGAGGCCCGGTAAACCGAGTTCGCTCGGTGTTGACTTAGACCCGAAGGCTAGCTGACTGGTGGGCCCTCTTCTCCCCCCTAATCTTCTCTGTTGTGCAAATATCCCATCTACTCAGACTTGAAAAGGGAACTTAGCCACCAATTCAGATGAAGAATTTGAATTCATCAACTTCAAACTGGTTTGGCCACATTCCCTTCATATTTGAATTTGAAACTTCAAATTTAGTTTGAATTGTTACAAATTCGGCTCCCGACAAGATGAAGTCCAATGGGACTGAAAATTGGTGGGGTCACTCAGGAAAATATGCTGAGTTTGAATATGAAGCTAACTTTTGAATTTGAGTGATGAAAGTTGCTACAATTTGAATTTACATTCAAATTGGCCTCTTTTTCAAATACCTCCAAAAGTGCCTCAAAAAGTGTTGGATTTCTATGAAACATGGACTGAACCTTCCCGAGATTTTTTTGAGTTCTAGGGGTGAGCTCAACCTCTCATGTTCATGTGTCCAAATCCCACTTTGTGAAAATGAAGGCTTTCCCCTATAATCACTCTTTTGATGGAGGTTACTTGCTCTTCACAATATTTCCTAAGATATCCACAATAAAGACTGGTGTTGTGAGTTGAAGAAAATTTTTTGCAAGTCCCTTTTCTTGGGCTTTTACATCCCTCCCCCCTTAAAAGAATCTCATCCCGAGATTACAAAAGAAGAGATAGCGATGTAGTAGGGACTTACCCGTGTTGAGAAGCCATGAACTCCGGGTAATTTGAGCGAAGGAATTCCTCGCTCTCCCATGTCGCTTCTTCCGCGGTGTGGTTACTCCAGAGGATCTTGTAGAACCACAACGTTCTGCTACGCGTGGTTCGGGCTTTCTCATCAAGGATTTCCACCGGATACTCATCATATATTAAATCCGGTTTCAGCTCGCCGATGTCTTCGGTAGGAACAGCAGCCGTATGCTTCAAACATTTCCGCAGTTGCGAAACATGGAAAACATCATGGACACCAGTAAGGGATGCCGGTAACTCCAATCGATACGCTGCTGGTCCACACTTCTCGGTGATAGCGTAGGGTCCAATAAAACAGGGAGCGAGCTTCCCCTTCACACCGAACCGGTGCACGCCCTTCATCGGAGACACGCGGAGGTACACGTGTTCTCCAATGTCAAAGTGCAACGGTCTACGCCTCTTATCAGCGTAGCTCTTTTGTCGGGATTGAGCGGCCTTCAAGTTAGCTTGAATCACCCGAACGCGCTCTTCGGCGTCGTTCACCACATCAACCCCGAATGTGACCCTTTCACCGGACTCGCACCAATTTAATGGGGTGCGGCATTTGTGACCGTAGAGAGCTTCGTAGGGTGCCATCTTGATACTCGCCTGATAGCCGTTGTTGTACGAGAATTCCGCCAATGGTTGGTGATCATCCCAGTTCCTACCATGGTGGATGGCACATGCTCTCAACATGTCTTCCAGAACTTGATTCACCCTCTCTGTCTGGCCATCTGTCTGAGGGTGATAGGCGGAGCTCCTGATCAACTTGGTACCCAATGCAGCGTGTAGCTGCTCCCAAAAGCGAGATACAAATAATGCACCTCGATCTGAGACGATGCTCTTGGGTACCCCGTATAGGCATAGAATCTTTGCTATGTATAGCTCCGCATATTTGCCGGCATTGTAACGTGTATTCACCGGAATGAAGTGAGCTGTCTTGGTTAACCGATCAACGATTACCCATATGGAATCATGCTTGTTGGATGTTAGGGGTAACCCCACAATGAAATCCATGCTCACATCTTCCCATTTCCATGCCGGGATCTTCAGGGGTTGCAACAGCCCTGATTTCTTCATGTGATCAGCTTTCACTCGTCTACACGTATCGCACTCGGATACGTACTTAGCTACCTCCAGCTTCATCCGTGTCCACCAAAATTTCTTTTTCAAATCTTGGTACATTTTGTTGCTGCCCGGATGAATGGAGTATTTAGACAAGTGAGCTTCATCGAGGATTTTTTTCCTCAGTTCCATGTACCGGGGTACGACTATGCGGTCGTTGAACCATAGCGTCCCCTCATTATCCTTCTGGAAACATTTAATCTCTCCATTGTCTATCCGTCTCCGGAGATGTGCCATGCCTTTGTCCGTCTTCTGAGCTGCAATGATATCTTCCCTAATGGTAGGGATGAGGGCAAGGTTGTACAGCGATCCATAAGGAACCAAGTATAAACTTGGCTCTTCCTCCTCCAGCGGTGTAATGGTGAGGTGATGGACATGTGATTTCCGACTCACCGCGTCGGCAACCACATTCGCCTTGCCGGGGTGGTAGTGAATCTCAATTTCATAATCTTTGATCAGTTCTAACCACCTCCTTTGCCTCATGTTTAGCTCCTTCTGGGTGAAAATATATTTTAAGCTCTTGTGGTCGGTGTAGAGATGCACCAAGTTCCCCAGGAGAGAGTGCCTCCACATTTTCAGCGCCAACACCACTGCAGCAAGCTCAAGATCATGAGTGGGATAATGCTGCTCATGGTGCCGAAGTTGGCGTGAGCCATAAGCGACCACACGTCCTTCCTGCATCAACACGCAGCCAAGCCCAATACCGGACGCGTCACAATACACGTCGAAGGGCTTTGTTGTATCCGGCTGAGCTAATACCGGGGCTGTTGTGAGATGATTCACCAATGCTTGGAACGCTCCTTCACACGCCGTGTTCCAAACATACTTCGTCCCTTTCTTCAGCAATTCCGTCATAGGCTTAGCGAGCTTGGAGAAGCTTGGGATGAATCTCCTATGGTATCCCGCTAACCCGAGGAAGCTTCTGACTTCATGAACTGAAGTGGGAGCTTTCCATTTCAGCACTTGCTCTATTTTGCTTGGGTCAACCGCAATGCCTTCAGCTGAGATGATATGTCCCAAGAACGGCACTTGGCTGATCCAAAACTCGCATTTACTGAACTTGGCGTAGAGCTTATGGTCCCGCAATCGTTGAAGAATGATCTGCAAGTGTTCGGCATGTTCGGCTTCTGTCTTGGAGTAAACCAAGATATCGTCGATGAACACTACCACGAACTTGTCCAGCTCCGGCATGAACACCGAGTTCATGAGATACATGAAATGGGCTGGAGCATTTGTGAGACCAAAGGACATGACGAGATATTCGTATAAGCCGTATCTCGTCGAGAACGCCGTCTTCGGGATATCCTCCGCCCGGATCTTTATCTGATGATATCCAGAGCGGAGGTCCATCTTGGAGGACACACTTGCCCCCAACAAGCTGATCAAACAAAATGTCAATACGGGGCAGTGGGTACTTATTCTTGATGGTGACGGCGTTGAGCGGCCGGTAGTCTACACACAGCCTCAGGGTTTCATCTTTCTTCTTCACAAACAGCGCCGAGCATCCCCAAGGCGAGGAACTCGGCCTAATGAAACCCTTGCTCAACAGATCATTGAGCTGTTCTTTCAGTTCCGCCAGCTCATTTGGAGCCATCTTGTATGGTCTCCGTGATATGGGTGTAGTCCCGGGTGCGAGCTCAATCTTGAACTCGACATCCCGCTCAGGTGGCATGCCCGGTAGATCATCCGGAAACACATCGGAATACTCCCGGACTATGGGGTTGTCCTCCAACTTGAGAGCTTCAGTATTGTTGATCACTGAAACTTCCTGGACTGGATTATCTAATAAGAGGGACTGCGGACGGTGTAATGGGGAGTTGAGGTGAACCGTCCGTGATAAGGTTCCCAGGACAGCGCCATGGTAACTTAGCCATGACATTCCCAAGATTGCATCAATCTTCTGCCCCTGAAGGATAATCATAGTGGTGGGATATATCTTCCCACCTAAGCACAGTGGTGCTTTTGGAACCATCATCGTTGCTGAAATCTTTCCTCCGGGTGAGCAGATCATATAAGAACACTCAGTTGGAAAGGCTTCCAGCTGATGCTTAACCACATATGATGCACTTATGAAGTTATGGGTTGCACCAGAATCAAATAATATGACGATGTCTTGATTGTTGAGAGTAAACGTACCCGCCAGCACGTTGTCTCACTCTGGGGCGTCCTCATTGTCGAGGTTGCGGACACCCCCAGTCCGCTGACCAACCTTCTTCACCGGAGGTCGGCCTCGAGCACCGCCCTGGAACTGGGCTTGCCCGCTGCTCTGCTGCCCCTGGGGACAGTCCTTCGCGAAGTGGCCCGCCTGGCCACACGTGAAGCAGGTAAAACGGGGCGGTCCCCCGCTGATCGGTGGACGGAATCCCGGGGCGCGTTGTGGCGGTGGAAACGCCCGGGGTACCGTCTGCTGCTGCTGCTGCTGCTGTCTTGGTGGTGGCATCGGCGGACGGAACGGAGGTGCCTGAAAGGGACGTCCCCCGAACTGCTGAGGTCGCGCCGGTGGACGCCACTGCTGTCCGAATGGTGTCCGATACACCATACGGTACTTCTGAGGCGCGCCACCACCGCTGCTAGGTGGAGCGCTGCGCTTCCTCTGCTCAGCTGCCAACTCCCGCTGAGCATCCTCTTGCATGATCGCGGCATTGACTAGGTCGTTGAAAGTGCCGCGATTCCACTGAACGAGGTGCGTCTTCATTTCGGGGTGTAGCCCCCGATAGAAATGCTCCCTCTTCTTCTCCTCCGTGGAGATATAGTCTGACGCATATTGCGCCAGATGGTTGAAGGCACGGAAGTAGTCATGAGCACTCCTCCCGCCCTGCTTCAGCTCCAAGAATTCTTGGAACTTCCTCTTCATGATTCTGGGAGGAATGTGATAGGTGCGGAACGCCTCCCGGAACTCTTGCCATTCCACGGCATGGCCAGCCGGACGTGAGGCGACATAATTCGCCTACCACGCACCAGCGGCACCGTGGAGCTGTTGTGCTGCGAACAGGGTCTTCTGCCGCTCCGTACATTGGAGCAGCCCGAACTTGGACTCGATAGTCCGCAGCCAGTTGTCCGCCTCCAGTGGTTCTTTGGCTTCGGTGAACACTGGAGGGTACGTACTCATGAAATCCGAGTACGACACTTCACGGGGCTCACGAGGCCCTCTGTCTTGACGTCCCCCCGCCTGGGACGTATTCTGCACGATCGTGCGGAGCAGGTCGGTCTGCTCCTCACGACCTCCCACCAATGCCGCTATCACATCCGCTAGAGTAAGCGGAGGCGGCGGTGGTGGCTGCTGCTGCGGGGTGCTGTCGTAGGCCGGTGGCTGGGAGTCATCGCCTCCTTGTTGGCTAGAGCCACCAACCTCATGCGTGGTCCTAGTACGAACCATCTGCAGTTATACGACATTAAACATCAGTCCCGCAACATTTTGCATGCAGTCCAATAAAAATGGGCGTAAAAACATTATGACAACAAAAACATGCGATATATCTTGTAAGTAGATAATGTAATAACTTTGCACAAGCTACACCATTACCAGACCAAACACAAGCTAGTTTAATCCAACTTGATGAACCTCCACTTTGGAAGCTCAACATAACTAGGTTTGGTCACTACGAGATATTACTATCGCTTTGTCATCACGTATACCACCCTTAGGGTACAACACCCTCTCCAATGAGTTCAACTGTCATTCTTCTGTCAGAATGACCAGTTTCTACCTATTCCAAGTTTTGATCTGGTTCTGGGCAGTTTCACGACTCAAGTTGAATACCAAAGTTAAAGACAACTTCAGTATCTTTCCAACGAGTATTCATTTTCCCCCAGATCAGCTTTGGTTAAAAAGTTATGCTAATTCAAATTCAGCAGAATTTCTGGAAGAATTTTAACAGCACCTCCCTTGGAAGTTGCTGTTTTCCATCCGAGTTTCTACTGAAATCTGTGCTGAAATTTCAGGAACTTTGAATTGCAAAGATGTCACACATCTTCTACTCTTTCTAAGGAGGTATCATATGAAAATTTTTGGTTTTTCTGCTGGGAGTTATCATTGAAAAACTGAACAGTCCAGGGAATGTTTCACTCTGTCCGGGTTCTGGACAGTTTACATTCCTCTGGGATTTAAGCCATCTTAAGGTGTGTTTCAGCTCTGGAAGTCTACAACAAAGTTGTAGAGTACTCACGTACCTTCCCAGAACTATATGCCACACCTCCCTGGGCTAAAAGACCTGTGAGTTATGCCCTGTTGAAGATCAGCAAACTTGCTGCCCAAAACAGGGCACTCTGTTTTTCATCTTTTGGAACCACACTCAACACTATCCCATTCTTATACCCGACCAGGGTCCTAAATGCTGAACCTATAGATTTTAATTCCTTGTTATCATTATTTTCATGCCTATGCCTACAATATCTCGGTACTACGTTCCTCACAACAGAAAATCCTAACCGAATTATACCGGCATATACGTCTCAAGTGTGGCACTACACGGTCTCTCGCACACGTTTACTACACGAATACTTACGTGGTGCACTCAAGGTTTTGTTTCCATTTCAGGCAGTACCATATTTGAAAGTAAATACAAACGCCCGTATCATTTCCATACGGCCGTCCTAGAGCTAAGTCACGTCTCAAGGCACGTGATCGTGTTTCAACACCACACGACGGGGAACCCGAGTATGTCATGAACGGGTCGTCACGGTTGGGAATGTTATCAACCCAACAGATACCACCTACTGCCCTGCAGGGCACGCCGATAGCAAGCGCTGCGTATGTCCTCCTGGGCTAATTCCAGACGAACACACTCTCGCGTTACTGACCACGCGATGGGGTCTCCACTTACTTGCCTAATGCACGCTAGGGATCAGCGTTTCATATGAACTCAGGGACATGAAGAGTCCAAGAGTTTCATATTGACGTCTCACACCAAGCTGTGAGACAAATCCCTGAACCACATTCCTCGTCAGGGGGAGCTAACCGAAATTGAACCGCTTTCGGTGGCGTTCCTTACCATACTTACCAGAGCGTAGGTGCGTCGTTACATAATTGAAATTCAGAATTATAACACATAAGTTAGTCTTTGCCACTTTAAGTAACTACGCTAGTATAGTCCTTACTTGGGCAACTACCGAATCCTCACCGTATAACTATGTTTTTCCCATAATGCAGTCCTTAAGTACTATGCTATCCCCAATGCAGCTCTGATACCAGGCTGTGGCGGACCGAGATCCGCTCATCCAGGATCGCAGAGGGTGGTGCCGCGCGATGCGACACCCGACAGCACACGTCATAAGAACACATTATATTACATGGAAAAAACAAACTGAATGTACAAAGTAGTACACTTCTCAGTTAGAAACTAGGGTCTTTATTACACAGCGGAAGTTTCTTTTACACAACTCACGCCCGCCTATCTAGCAAAAGTGGTTGCCCAGCCCTAGGGCAACCCACACTAGCTGCACTCCTCAGCTCAGCGTGGCGTGTACGGCTCCCACTCAGCCGTGGTCCCCGACGGAGGGTAACCCTCGCCGGTGGACTCGTACTCCGAGTCCGTGGGTGGCTCCTCACCTGAAAAATACTTAAGCAGCAACCATTAGCACGAAGGCTCAGCAAGGCTTAACCGACTCACCTAAGCATGAAACTCTACATGAGGTGTACCCTGACTTAGGATAGCAATGTTGCAGCAAATGGACACGCCTACAAGTTCATCCTTAGTTCATCTTTTAGCAACAAGTTAACGGTTCATGAAGCTGAAATTTAGTGAGCAATATTTGGTGGCACACATGTAGCAATACAATTACATCATAACAGCAATATGGAATCATAACATTTCATTCATTAGTCTACGTTACGACACAGTGAACAAGTGGTACTCGTCACCGCGAGGGACGGTGAATCGACTCTTTATACACCTGCAGGGAAAACCCAAAGAGCACGTCACGTACGCCCACCCGTGGAGCTGCACAGCACGCTCACTCGATGTCCTACGGGACAACCTTTCACCCAACAGCCCAAACGTCGAACCGGTCGCACCGAAACGAGCAGGAGGTTCCCCACACGGAGCATCTCTCTATGCCCGTTGGCAGATTTCCACCTTGCTGCCCTCAGCCTACACCTATAAATCGGTGCGTTATGCCTCGACGCCCGGAGGTTTAGGCTACATCGGTTTATCGGGGCCCATATATCCGATATGCCTTCGGTACGTTCAATACTTGTTCAGCAGGGCCGCACACGGATCGGTCCTCAATCGACACGGGCAGGGCTGCGCACACAAGACTCCCTCTTGCTGCGCCCTAGCCCCTGCCTAGTCTCATTTTCATTACTAAAGTGATCTCACATCACTCCACCGAACCTGTGTGTTCCCAAGCCTAAACTTGCGAGTAGATTCCAACTACTCAACTTTCACCGAAGTCCTATGACTCATTAAGCATAGCCTGTCTACTCGAGGTCTTAGACACTACCCTCACTCATTTAGGAACCTTTGGTTATGCAAGTGGGGTTTCATTCATCCTATACCTAATGCAGATACATACTTCATATGACACATGTAAACAAAGTAAAAACTTATAAAAAGGTTAATGCAAACCGGGGCTTGCCTTGTTGCTGCTGGTCAGGAGTCAGTTCTTCCTCTGGAAGCAGGAAGTCGAGAACCTCCGGAGCTTCCTCGCCTTCAGCGACTACACGTTATTGAAATACTACATGTTAATGAATATGCAAACAAGTTTGTTGTAATACTACTGCTATTAGTGCTAATAACCAGTCTCTAACACCTGGAACTCTGTTTAAGAATTTAAAGATGAACTGGTGTTGGTGGTTTGGCTTAGACTTAATCACATGGTTAAGTGTTAAGTGGTTTGCCCCCTTTTCCATATTAACCCATCAAGTGGTTAAACAGGACAGGGGTGATCCAGAGCTCCAATGGAGCTGAGAATTCTTCTGTGAGTCCCTTGTCACAAGAAAACTCTCTGGACCAAACACTAGCACTTTTCATGGAGTGGTTTGCTCAGAATAATTCTCTTAGCAAATAAGCAAAGAAGAATTAATTCTGAGGTTATACCCCTGTTCATGCCCAAATTAGTGAACTACAATTTCAATTATAGCTCATAGAGTTTGCATGAATTTTCTTAATATTTTTGGAGCTAAGATTTGCCCAGAACTGAATTTCCAAGTTTTGGAAATTCTCTGAAAATGTTTCTGTATTCAAATGAACACAGCACCTTCAAATTTGAATTGCTCTGACCAAATCAACTCCAAATGGTCTGAAACTTTTACAGGGGTTCACTAATATCCTAAAGAACATTCTGGCAAAATTTGGGGATTTTTGGATGCACCAAACTCGCTCTAAAATTCTTTTGCTGAAAAGTTTTAAAGAATTTTACAGAATTAAATAATAGGTTTCATACAAATTGGGTTTCAGATTTGGATTGTACTCAGTTAGAGGAATCCAACAAAATTTGTTTCAAAATTTTGGGATTCTCCTACCCCGAGTTGTGGTCCTCCAAAGTTTGAACCACAAACTGGACATTTCAAAAGGTTTAAATGTCTGCCAGTGGGTCCCACCCGGCAGTCTTCTCCTTCCTCGCGCCAAACAGGGGTCCGCGGCGGCGCACTCCGGCGAGCATCGCCGGAACTGCTTTCCTGGCCGTCTCCCGACCCCAAACTTGCCGCCCCGCCCTAACTCACGACGCTGAACTCGACGGTAGTGTCGCCGGCGGCCGTAGCTCACCAGAACAGGGCTCCCGACGGTGACAGCGGCGGTTAGGGTTCTGGCGTGGTCGGGAATGCGTTACAATGCATCAAAATGATCGGCAAAGGGTCGGAGAGCACCGCGGAAGCTCGAGGTTGATGGAAATGGCCGCCAAACCCCATGAAAAGGTCGGCAACCTAGAGCTCCACGGTGAACCGAGCTATTATTCTATGGCGGCCCGAAAAACAACCCAAACCCGGCCATTTCTGGGTCATTTCCCTTGATTCTTGGTCGAGGAGGGCCGCTAGGGAGTGAGGAAGGTGTGTGTAGTCTCACCCGAGCTGGGTTGGCCGGTGCAGCTAGAATTTTGGGTTAGACCGACCCCTACCCGGTTGCACTAGTTCTCGGGATTCTTAGGAATTCACAGTGCACGGTCTATCAATGGCTAGGAGGGTTGCAGCTACACGATCTGGAGACTAAGGCGCACCTTTTCCGTGTAGAAGTGTAGGGAAATAGGGATGCGCTACTCTAGCAATTCGACCGTATCACCCAGGAAACATGCGAGTAAGAAGGTCATGGATCGTTACCACTAGACGCGCAGCGCAGCGGATCGTAGATGCGCGTCGTAGCCGATCAGCGCAGCAGTAACAGCAGCGCCTCCACGGAGTCCACACGTACAGGGAGGAACGCCGTGCGTCGGTGTGCTAGCACCGTGCTCGCGGCAGGGGTTTCGGCGGCTGACCTGTGAGGGGCGGTGGCTGGGACTGCTATCTGGTGGAGTCCTCTGTCCCTAACCCTACCCCTCATATTTCTAGGCGCGCTAATGGGCTTTTAGGTCACAGGCCCATTAGTACCTTAATTTCATATGGATCAAATATCCATCAGGCCTTTATCTGAATTGTTATGATTGCCTCTTGGGCATATCACCAACAATCTCCCACTTGCACTAGAGACAATCATATAGCCAAGTTTTTCAATATTCCATCCCCTTAAGTGTGTGACCCGTTAGGTTCATGTACAGTCGATTATGAATGAAAACCGTTTTCAAACACAAGTCAGTAGAGGTACCTAGCAGGACATATTGACTCCCGAATGTACATAAAGATCATATCGGCTGAACCTAGATACATTCACATGCTAATTCCTTTGCCACACGATACCAGTCAAGCTCAAGGCGAGATACGTGCCATCCTTGTGATAGCTCGACCATTCACTCGATCAAATAGTGGATTCAATCTATGACTAACTTTTAGTCATAATGATTAACTATTTAATCATTTTGGCATGGCCATGCACTTTCAATCCAACTATCTCGAGGGGCCCAGAGATATCTCTCCTGTTATTTAGGAGGGGCAAATCCCATCTTGATCCGCACACATCTCATTCCATGCTTCATCATGCACCTGAAGACTATTTTTATGACCACCCAGTTACGGAGTAGCGTTTGATAGTTTCAAAGTGCACAACTACACATAGTGAGAAACAATGGCGATCTCAGGTCAAAGAATCTAACAGGTGTATCACTCAAGACCAACTGATGGCACATATGTAAATGACAATCCCAACAGTGTCTCGGAATGGGTCTATCCAACACCATGTTCATTAACATGTGTTCACATTATTAATTTGATATCTCCATATCTATGATCCGTGAAATGTGATCATCAATTAATACATGTGCTAGTCTGCATACTATCATTATCTCATATAACGATGTAGACTAGGGATCATTTTGAGTAACATTATAATTAACAAAGAGTCTCACGAACAAGTCACATACTTGATGATCAATGTGAATAATAGTTACTCAAATAGTACATAAACATAACTATGACACATGTCTCCCACTACACACTAGGATCACTGATGTAAGTATCTAATACACATAGATCTCGTGTGCGTCTCATGCATCGATTGTGGAAGAGTCTTTGTCAACGGATCTGCCATATTCAAATCCGTATGCACCTTGCATATATTCACATCACCTCGGTCGATAATCTCTCGAATCAGATGATAGCGTCGTAGTATATGTTTGGATCTTTTGTGTGATCTAGGCTCCTTTGCCTGTGCAATGGATCCATTATTGTCGCAATAGAGATCCACAGGTCCGGACGCACTAAGAACAACACCCAACTCAGAAACAAATTTTCTGATCCAAACAGCTTCCTTTGCAGCTTCAGAAGCTGCAATATACTCCGCCTCCGTCGTTGAATCTGCTACTGTGTCTTGCTTGGAACTTTTCCAGCTCACTGCCCCTCCATTGAGGCAGAACACAAAACCGAATTGCGATCTAGAGTCATCCTTGTATGTTTGGAAGCTAGCATCGGTGTAACCTCTTATAACGAGCTCTTCTTCACCTCCAAACACTAGGAATACATCCTTAGTTCTTCTCAAGTACTTAAGAATGTTTTTGACAACTGTCCAATGAGCCTCACCATAATCTGACTGATACCTGCTCGTAACACTTAGAGCATAGGATACATCTGGGCGTGTACACAACATGGCATACATGATAGATCCAATAGCCGAAGCATAAGGAATCACTCTCATCCTCTTTTGCTCATCAGGCGTCGAAGGACACTGACTTTTGCTTAGAGTGATGCCATGTGACATTGGCAAGAAACCTTTCTTAGAATCTTGCATATTGAACCGATTCAATATATTGTCAATATATGTGTCTTGGCTTAATCCAATTAACCTTTTAGATCTATCTCTATAGATCTTTATGCCCAAAATGTACGCTGCCTCTCCTAAATCCTTCATTGAGAAACTTTTCCTTAATGAGGATTTAACAACATCTAGTACTGGAATGTCATTTCCGATCAACAATATGTCATCTACATATAGGACCAGAAATATAAGTGCGCTCCCACTAACCTTCTTGTAAATACAAGGTTCTTCTACATTCTTGATGAAACCAAACCCTTTGACCACTTCATCAAAACGTAGATTCCAACTCCGAGATGCTTGCTTCAATCCATAGATGGACTTTTAAAGTTTGCATATTTTTCTAGCATTTTTAGGATCGACAAAACCCTTAGGTTGTGTCATGTACACATCCTCAGTCAGACTCCCATTAAGAAAGGTTGTTTTGACATCCATTTGCCATATTTCATAATCAAAATATGTAGCAATTGCTAGGAGAATCCGAACAGACTTTAGCATAGCGACGGGCGAAAATGTTTAATCATAATCAACACCTTGAATTTGTTTGAAATCTTTCGCCACCAATCGTGCTTTATAGATGTGAACTTTTCCATCCATATCAGTCTTTTTCTTGAAAATCCATTTGCAATCGATCGGTCTCACACCATCGATTGGATCAACCAAGTTCCAAACTTGATTCTCATGCATGGATTCTATTTCGGATTCCATGGCTCCAAGCCATTTCTTAGAGTCGAGTCCCATTGTTGCTTCAGTGTAGGTCACAGGCTCATTATTGTCCAACAATACCATGTCCTGTGGTTCCGTGGTTAGGAGTGTCAACTTTTCAGTTCCACGACGTACTCTTGTAGACCTTCGTGGGGCTGGTGTTTCATGAAGTGGTTGTACAACATCTTGTACATCCTGTATAGGATTAGAGGGTGCCGAAACATTTTCAGATATTTCTTGAATTTCTTCAAGATGCACCTTGCTCCCACTAACTCCTTTTGAGAGAAACTCTTTCTCCAAGAAGACACCATTGCGAGCAGTAAACACTTTACCCTCCGTTTTATTATAAAAATAAATATCCTTTGGTTTCCCTAGGATATCCCACAAAGAAGCATTTGTCTGATTTGGGAGTAAGTTTGTCTGACGTCAAACGTATGACATAAGCATCACATCCCCAAACTTTGAGGAAAGACAATCCGGGACGTTTCCCGGTCCACATCTCATATGGTGTCTTCTCAACAGACTTAGTTGGGACTCTGTTTAGTGTAAACGCAGCAGTTTCAAGAGCATAACCCCAAAAGGATAGTGGAAGATCAGTCTGTCTCATCATCGACCTAACCATGTCTAACAAGGTTCGGTTCCTCCGCTCGGACACCCCATTCCATTGGGGTGTTCCAGGTGGAGTCAACTGTGGAACAATTCCACATTGTTTTAAATGATCATTAAATTCATGGCTCAAATATTCACCCCCACGATCAGATCATAGAAGTTTAATTATCTTGCCCAACTGATTTTGTACTTCATTCTGAAATTCTTTGAACTTTTCAAAAGATTCAGACTTGTGCCTCATTATATAGACATATCCATATCTACTAAAGTCATCGGTAAAAGTAATGAAATACTGAAAACCACCTCTAGCTACCGAACTCATTGGTCCACATACATCAGTATGTATTAGTCCCAACAAGTCACTTGCCCTCTCACTTTGACCAGTGAAGGGTGCTTTGGTCATCTTCCCAAGCAAACAAGACTCGCATGTGTCAAGTGATTCAAAATCAAATGAACTTAACAAACCATCTTTATGGAGTTTCTCAATGCGTTTCTCATTTATATGACCTAAGCGACAATGCCAAATAAAAGTGGGATTTAGATCATTTCGTCGAGCCCTTTTTGTATTAATGTTATAGACTGTTTTATCCTCAAGATCAAGAACATATAATCCATTCACTAATGGACATTGAGCATATAAAATATTATTATAATAAATAGAACAACATTTGTTCTTTATTATAATCTCATAACCATTAACTTCTTCCAAACATGAAGAAGATATAATGTTCTTGCTCAAAGAAGAAATGCAATAACAATTATTTAATTACAAAACTAATCCTGAGGGTAATGACAAGTGATAAGTTCCGACAGCTATGACAGCAACCTTTGCTCCATTGCGCCGAACATCCAACTCGCCTTTTGCAAATCTTCTAGTCTCACTTAGACCCTGCAACGATTTGCAAGTGTGAATCATTGATCCGGTATCAAATACCCATGATTCACTAGAAGATGTAGCAATATTGATTTCTATAACATTTATACCTGAAGTGGAAGTCTCACTCCCTTTCTTCTTCTTATCCTCCAAGTACTTCTTGCAGTTCCTAGATCAATGCCCCTTAGCATGACAGTGGAAGCATTCATCATTAGGAGAAGGGCCTGATTTGCCCTTTGGCTTTGAGCTTGAAGACTCATTGGGAACCTTTCCCTTGCCTTTAGTATGCATCACACGCTTCCTCTTTTTATTCTCCTTTTGAACCATCATCACATGAGTGGTGTTTTTCTTAATGCTTTCCTCGGCTGTTTTAAGCATCCCATGCAATTCAGCCAACGTTTTCTCCATGCCATTCATTTGATAATTCAATATAAATGGCTCATAGCTCGGTGGAAGTGACTGGAGAATAACGTCAATAGCCAGGTCATCCTTGAGTTTAGAACCAAGTTTATCCAAAGTCTCAATGTAACCAATCATCTTGATTACATGGGGACTGACTGGGCCACCTTCTGCCAGCTTGCATGAGAACAAGGACTTTGAGATGTTGTACCTCTCAGCCCTTGCTTGGTTCTCAAACATTCCACGTAGTCCCTGAATCATAGAATAAGCATCTGCATGCTCATATTGTTTCTGTAGATCAGGGGACATTGTGGCAAGCATGAGGCAGCTTGCATTAAGCGAATCATCGCAGTGCTTCTCATAAGTCCTGCGAGTTGCGGCATTTGCATCATCGGGGAGGTCATTGGGGTATGGTTGCTCAAGAACATACTCAATTTTCTCTTGCCTGAGAACAATTCTCAGGTTGCGGTACCAATCAATAAAGTTAGCTCCATTGAGCTTTTCTTTCTCAAGCACAGATGGCAAATTGAAACCGGAATTGTTACTAGCAGACATGATCTACAATAGAAAATAAATATGCAAGGTTTTGGCACTATGTTATGTACCAATCTTTTATTAACAGTTTAATAAAAGACACCACCACTATATGAGCATCGTCCTCCCTCTAACGACATATAGTGGTCCAAGATCCATATTCACTAATTCCTAGTGAGCTTTGGCTTCACTGCTAGAAAATTAGTGACATAGGTAAACAACCATTGTTAATCATATCTCTATATGATTCTTGTTTGTTGGGTGACATCCAATTGTGAGACGCCCGCGGCCCGGGAATTGCAGTGGGTGGGGCCGTGCGATGCGGCACCCAACAGCATGCACGAAAAGAGGCGTAAGAAACATAACGGAACCATTTTGTTACTCAAGATAATTTCTTTTACAACATAATGTACACACGCAGCGGAAATTTAAATTTGCTGGACAAACTACTCACTCTCGACCCTAACTACGCCGAAGAGAAGTCGTTCAGCCCGTGAACGCTTCCTACTAGCTTCCCCAAAGAAAGGCAGCGGCTAGGTTTCCGATGAGTTGAACAAACCGTGAGGTTCATCATCTCACCGAACAACCCTCTTCATAGCAGGCATCCTGCTACCTGCAAAAACAACTCAGAAGCAACCGTGAGCACTAAGGCTCCACAAGACTTACCCGTCACTCCTAAACATGCAACTCTACATGCAGGGGTAGTAAGAATGTAGGCATAGGAATTTGCAAAATGCATCATGACTAAACTTGATCCTTATATTCAGATTCTTATAGCCTTCATTTTAGTGGTCCTCACGCCTCACAACATCGGAAGTCCACAATCAAACAAGAAACGCTTATCCCGATGTTGCTAGCCTAAGGTGGAAATGAAATTTAGTTGGCTCTATAACTACTTCAGTCAAGGTTCCAATACAGTGATTAATCCACAAACAGCAAGTTAAGAGACTTAGTTTCTCTTCTTACTAAGTCACGGCGCAGTGGGCAAGTATGCTCAATCCTCTTCCGCGAGCGACGGTGATTCGAATCAATAACAACCCGGAATACACGACACATACACCCGCCTCGAAAGACTCTCTCAAGAGCTCTTTCTTACGTTGTATGCAGCAACCTTTCACACGACACCCCGACATAGAAAAACGCTTCGCGCCGAGCAGGATGGTCCTCTACGCGGACACGTCGAAGTTGCCCGCTAAAGGATTTACACCTCCCGCCTTCTCAACGCCATTCCCACGCGAAGGATGAGTTTCTATATCACGGTCCATCGAGTTACATCGGTTTCATGGGTCCCATACCCCACTATATATCCGGTACAGCTCAATCTTGTCCAGCAGGGCCGCATACATACGGTCCTTAACCGACACGGACGGGGCTACAACCAACCTCCACATTTGCCTTACCATCCCGGTCCAGGCCAAATGTGGTCTCAAGCATTGTCACACCCATCGCAGGTCGAGACTAATCTTGAGCGCTCCATCCTACAGGAACATCCCCGTCCCCATCTCATATTCATGAGGGTGCTCTTATCATTTATCTCTCGCGAGTAACTCCATTACTCGAACTTTCTCGCAAGTAGCTTTTTACTACTCGACTTCTAGCGAGCTAGCTACAACATTAGCCTAGCATCTACAACGAGGCAAAGCCTACACTAAACCTTCTAATGAGGGATGTAATAGTCATGCAAGTGGGTTTCAATCATCCTAGACATAATGCACTCAAGTCTAATAAACATGATGTGATGTAAAGCAAAATTTAAAACGGTAACGGTATGCAAACCGGGGCTTGCCTTGCTCAACGGTTTTGTTAGAAGCTAGGAGTTAGTCTTCCTCCGGAGAATCCGCCAACTCGTCACGAGATGGAGATCCTCGCTGCAGAGTCGAGTCCTCGTCGAACGTCGATGTCACGTGCTATTAAGATGATTTATGCACATGTATTCAAAAGCAATTTAGAAAATGATTCAAAGCTGTTGTACAAGTTAACTCACGCATATGAGAGATAAACAACAGCAAGGTTTCTGTTGTTGGATCTAAACCTTAGAGAAGATGAAAGCTAGGGTGAAAAGGGATACTAGTAATCACCATGTGATTAAGTCCATTATATGAACACTTAAACCTAAAAGATGGTAGCTCAAGTTCCAGAGGTCCAATGAAGCTGAGAATTTAACCACAGCCTCTATGGAAGATATTCAGGTAGTGTGCAAAAATTGAGCTCATGAAATGGCTTCATGTGGGCACAACAAATCCTTATGTGGTTTTAACTAATCTGCCTTTACCCCCTAGATATTAAGCTCTCCTATGCTGCAAAGTATACTTTTTGTGAAGTACAAAATGTCCTGAGTCCATAGGAATTGGGTTTACTATTTTTGGAGTTTGCTACATGGAGATATGGATTTTACAAGGATTGGGGAAAAGCTGAAATTGTCTCTGTTTATTTTCCTATTTTTCAGAGACATAAGGAATGAACACATTATTTGACCAAGAAAATTAGGTCCAATGCCTCTGAAATTTTTACTGGAGTTCAAGGAATTTTGTAAGAATGTCCTGTCAAAATTTGGGAATTTTCCAATAAACAGAACTCCTGTAAGAATTCAGACAAGATTTTTCTTAAATGAATTAATGAGCCAAATCCAGGAATTTTCATAAATATTGGGCTGCACCCCTGGATAGTACGCTTTGAGAGGAATCCAACAAAATTTGTTTCACAATTTTTGGACACTCCTACACAAAGTTATGGCTCTCCAAAGTTTGAACTGAAATGGGAAAATCTGGAAAATGTTTAAATGCTGACAGTGGGTCCCACTCGTCATCCCTAACCTCCAGCCACGCGCCAAAACAGAGCAGTGGCGGCTGCCTCCGGTGAGGTCGCCGGAAATGAGCTTCCCGGCCACCTCCAGACCCCCTGCTGGCCGCCCCCCCATTTTCCACCCTGCTGAACTCATTGGTGAGGTCCCCGGCGGCTGAAACTCGCCGGAAAGCAGTGCGCACCGGCCACAGCTAACCCTAGAACTCCGGCGAGGTCGTGTGCAGTTATTTCTCCACTAAAAGATCGGTTCTTGGGCTCTATAGCACCGTGGGGGATCCCTCATCACCGGCATGAGCTCAAATCTGCCCAAAAATGGCTGCAAATAGGGACTCATCGGCGACCTAGGGCAAAATTCGGTGCCAGCCCGAAATTCTCAAAGAACAGCCCCTATTCTTGATGATTTTCGATGGTTTTTGATCCTAGAGGGGCGTTGGAGAGTCTAGAACATGTTTCCAGCTCGGCACAAGTGATATTGGACTGAACACGACGAATTTTGAAGAATTGTGGGACTCGGTTCTATGAATACAGTTGTAGTAAACACAGAAATTCTTGCTCTGTAGTGCACGAAAAAGGGAGGGGTTTTCACCGGAGTGTAGAGCAGTCTGGGGCGCCTCTTTTTCGTGTAGAACATCGGGCAGGAGGATGACCGTAGAGCTCGGTTGCTGGAGAACAGAGGAGCACACGGGCAGCTGTGTTCTTCACCGGGCACTCCACCGAAGCTGAGGCAGAACAGGGAGAAGGCAAAGTGGCTCTGTTTCTCTTCTGTGCAGAGATCAGGCCGGCTAAAAGATCAAGTGAGCAGGAGCTGGTGCTGGCAAGGAACCTCCCCGAGCTGCTGTCGCACGTGCTCACCCGTGACTGAGTCGGTTCACTCCAGTGTGTGTATGACATGTGGGGTCCACACCCCCTCTCACTCTTATCCTCCCCCAATTCGGTTTAAAATAGCAAATGAGCTCCAAATATGATAAAATTTGGAGGATAGGCCAAAAGAAATATGAGGAACTCAAATATGAAATCAGATTTTGAAATTGAGTTTGTTTGGTTCAAAATTCAAATTCAAGTTTGAATTTGAATGTGCCCTCATTTAATTCTCAGAATAAATAGTATATGAAACCTAAATTTCTCCAAATTTGAAACTTAGGCTCTTGAATACATGAGAAATGCATCTATGCTCTCACATATGGGCCTTTGTACAATCTGAATAGGAATCCTTTTAAAAGGATTCAAATTGCATTTAGATTTCCTCCACTCTACTCATAGAGAAGGTGCACATGAGTTAGAGTTTTTGGAAGTCTAATTCTTTCTTCTAGGTTAACATGTGTTGAGCATGGGCTAGGGGAAATTTTTAACTCTCTCACATGTCCATTTGTGTGTTTGTCATTTCATGTGAAACAATTATAGCCTTTGATCGCCTTAACTTTGTTTCATAAGTTGAAATCAAACTTTACAAAAGTTAGGGCTGTTACATTCCTCCCCCCTTAAAAGAATCTCGTCCCGAGATTACAAAAAGAAAGAAGAAGGGAGAATGACTACTGGACATATGGTACAAACAAGTCGGGAAAATTTAAACGGAGAAAATCCTCGCTTTCCCACGTGGCTTCATCAGCGGTGTGGTTGCTCCACAAGACTTTGTAAAATCGCAATGTCCGATTTCTTGTGGCGTGAGTCTTCTCGTCAATAATCTGTACCGGATACTCCGAATAAGTGAGATCCGGTTGAAGATCCTCAATGTTCTCCATATGAACTGCGGTTGGGTACTTAAGACATTTCCGCAGCTGAGAGACGTGGAAAACATTGTGAATACCCGAAAGTGACGCCGGTAGCTCCAGACGATAGGCCACGGGTCCGCATATCTCAGTGACAGTAAACGGCGCGATGAATCGCGGAGCAAGCTTTCCCTTTACTCCGAAACGATGAACCCCTTTCATCGGAGAGACACGAAGGTAAACGTGGTCCCCGATGTCGAAGTGAAGAGGTCGACGTCGTTTGTCTGCATAACTCTTCTGCCGAGATTGAGCAGCCTTTAAATTGGCTTGAATCACTCGCACTCGTTCCTCGGCTTCATTCACCAGATCAATCCCGTAGACCACTCTCTCGCCGGACTCACACCAATTTAGTGGTGTGCGGCACTTCCGGCCATAAAGAGCTTCGTACGGGGCCATCTTGATGCTGGATTGATAACCGTTATTATATGAGAATTCTGCTAACGGTAGATGGTCATCCCAATTCTTCCCATGATTGATGACACATGCCCGTAGCATATCCTCCAGAATCTGATTTATCCTCTCCGTTTGACCATCAGTTTGCGGATGATACGCTGAACTCCGAATTAACTTGGTTCCCAAGGAAGCATGCAGTTGCTCCCAAAATCTGGATACGAACAACGCACCCCGATCAGACACGATGGTGCGGGGAACCCCATGTAAACACACGATTCTCGAGATGAACAGCTCCGCATACTTCTTTGCCACATATTTAGTATGGACTGGAATAAAATGAGAGGTCTTGGTCAAACGATCGACGATTACCCAAATAGAATCATGCTTGTTGCTGGTCATGGGTAAACCGACGATGAAGTCCATACTTATGTCTTCCCACTTCCATGCTGGAACCTTCAGCGGATGAAGTGGTCCGGCTTTCCGCATGTGGTCGGCTTTAACCCGCCGACACGTATCACACTCGGATACGTACTTCGCAATCTCTCTTTTCATCCGTGTCCACCAGAACTTAGATTTCAAGTCCTGGTACATCTTATTGCTTCCCGGATGAATGGAGTACTTGGATAAATGTGCTTCATCCAATATCTTCCTCCGCAATTTCATGTTTCGGGGGACCACTATGCGGTTGTTAAACCATATAGTACCCTCTTCATCTTTGCGGAACATCTTCAATTCACCACTGTCCACTCTCCTCCGGATGTGAGACATACCTCTGTCTCTCTTCTGAGCCTCTACAATCTCATCTCGGATTGTAGGAATAAGAGCGAGGTTGAACAGCGATCCGTAGGGAACTAAGCGCAGGCTTGATTCTCCTTCTTCATGTGCAGCCATGGCTAAATGGTGAACGTGAGCTTTCCGACTAAGTGCGTCGGCAACCACATTCGCTTTACCCGGATGGTAATGAATTTCAAGTTCATAGTCCATGATCAATTCGAGCCATCTTCGCTGCCTCATATTCAGTTCCTTCTGTGTGAAGATGTACTTCAAGCTTTTGTGGTCAGTGTAGAGATGTACTAGATTGCCTAGTAGATAATGTCTCCACATTTTCAATGCTAAGACCACTGCAGCTAGTTCAAGGTCGTGCGTCGGGTAATTCTGCTCATGACCCCTGAGTTGTCGGGATCCATACGCGACCACACGTCCTTCTTGCATCAACACACAACCCAAACCGATGCCGGATGCATCACAATAGACATCAAAAGGCTTCGTGGTGTCCGGCTGGGCCAAAACTGGAGCTGTAGTGAGATGCTTCACTAAAGTTTGAAAAGCTTGTTCGCATGAATTGCTCCAATCATACTTGGTGCTTTTCTTCAACAGCTCCGTCATAGGTTTAGCAACTTTGGAGAAGTTGGGAATGAATCTCCGGTAATAACCCGCTAAACCAAGGAAACTCCTCACTTCATGAACAGATGTTGGAGATTTCCAATTCAGCACTTGCTCGATTTTACTTGGGTCCACAGCGATGCCTTCCGCTGAAATAATATGCCCAAGAAACGGCACTTTGCTGATCCAAAACTCACATTTACTGAACTTTGCATATAGCTTGTGATCCCTCAAGCGTTGGAGTACAATACGCAAATGTTCAGCATGTTCTTCTTCTGACTTTGAATAGACCAAAATGTCGTCGATGAAAACCACGACGAACTTGTCTAACTCCGGCATGAACACAGAGTTCATGAGATACATAAAATGAGCCGGAGCATTGGTCAATCCAAAGGACATGACAAGATATTCATAAAGACCATATCTTGTTGAGAACGCCGTCTTAGGTACATCTTCTGCCCGGATCTTTATCTGGTGATACCCGGACCGAAGATCCATCTTGGAAAATACCTTAGCACCCACTAGTTGATCGAACAAAATGTCAATGCGCGGTAGTGGATACTTATTCTTGATAGTGACAGCATTCAGTGGACGATAATCTACGCATAGTCTCAAAGTCTCGTCCTTCTTCTTCACGAAGAGTGCGGAACAGCCCCAAGGTGATGAACTTGGGCGTATAAAACCTTTGTCCATGAGGTCATTAAGCTGCTCCTTCAATTCTGCTAGCTCCTTCGGTGCCATTTTATATGGTTGCCGAGAAATAGGTGTTGTTCCCGGTGCTAGTTCAATCTTGAACTCTACATCACGTTCGGGTGGCATGCCCGGCAAGTCTTCGAGAAACACATCTGGATATTCACATACCACTGGAATATCCTCAAGTTTAGGAGCTTCAATCTGATGCACTGCTGCAACTCGTTGTGATGGATCCACAAGATTCAATGTGTTGCAACCGTGTATTGGGGAATTAAGTTGGACAGTCCGAGAGCTGATGTCAAAGATAGCTCCATAATGTGTCAACCATGACATCCCCAAGATAATATCGATCCTTTGGCCTTTGAGTATGATAAGGCTCGCAGGATAGATGTTTCCACCCAAACATAAAGGTGCCCGCGAGACCATCTCATCTGTTGATATCTTGCCTCCGGGTGAGCTGATATGAAACGGATGCTTAACTGTGCTAAATGGAAGATTATTCTTAAGCACATAGTCCCTGCCAATAAAATTGTGGGTGGCTCCGGAATCAAATAACACGAAAATGGGCTTTTCATGTAAAGTGAACATGCCCGCCAAAACTGGTTCGCCTTTAGCAATATCCTCAATAGCAGTGTAATTAACCCTGCCAGCTTTTGAACGATTCTTCTGTGAAGGTTCACGGTGCTGATCTGAGCATTGCTGAGACAACACACGAGTGTGACTCTGCTCAGCACCACGACGGTTTCGTGTTGTATAAATCCTCTGCTCTCTACTAACACGAGGTGGAGATAATTCGTGCGTAGCTGGTTGCGGTAGGGCTGCACAAATAATTTCTGTCCGCTGTTGTTGAGGTGGAGGCTCATATGTGATCAACTCCAGCCGTGGTTGTGAGAGTTGCACCACTGGCTGAATTTGTTGCCTAACTGGCGAGTAATATCGCACTTGATAGTTCGGACGAACCTCGATGTCACCATCCGGCTGTATACTTCTTTTCAGTTCCGCTTCACAACGAAGATGCATGTCTTCCTTAATGATAGCGGCATTTACCAACTCATTGTAAATACCGTTATTGAACAAGGTCACTTGTTCCTTAAGTTCGACATTCAAACCTCGGAAGAAATACTCGCACTTCAACGCTTCCGAGTCAACCATATGAGTTGCGTATTGCATCAAGTCTTCAAACTCTTTGAAGTACTCGTACGCACTCCTTTCTCCTTGCTTTAACTCCAGAAAGTCTTGATACTTTGTTCGAAGAATTCCTGAACAAACGTGACGTGCTCGGAAAACATTTCGGAATTCATCCCACGTCACTCGATGACCTTCTGGAAGAGTAGCGATGTACTCCGCCCACCAAGCTCCAGCAGCTCCGTGGAGTTGTTGAGCGGCAAATAGGGTCTTCTGATATTCATCGCACTCAAGCGTATCGAACTTGGCTTCAATACATTGAAGCCAATGAGCCGACTCCAACTGTTCTTTCGCTTTCGAGAAAACCGGTGGTTGTCTTGCAAGAAAATCCAGATAAGTGCTTGGCGGAGGATTTTGCTGTAGTGTCTCCTGTCGTATGCTTTGTCGCACCAACAGATCCAGAGACTCAGCCATCTTTGCCAAGATTTCCGCCAACCCGGTTGATGATGTCGGCACTTCTTGTCGTGGCGAATTACTTTCGCCGTGACTCGACTCACCAACCTCACTCCTGGAATGAGCACGATCCATGCTGCAAGAATGAGCAATTTACGGTTAAAATTCAAAGTTCAAACTCAACTTGAATTCAAAAACATTAACCGTCAAAGCATCACTTCAATAATGCAGCACACATAATCTAACCAGGGTTCCGACAATTCTGGAATCTATCAAACGTGAGAAAGTTTGTCCAAACCCTTAATTCCAACAGTAGGACAAACTGAAAAATAACTCGAGAGCATGTTACGGAGCTTAGAGAAGTCTAAGACATCCCTGTCCACAACAAGTCTCAAGCTAAATGACAATAAGTACTACTCTGTTCAGAATGACCAATAGGTCTTAATCCCAGAATTTGAATATGACAATGGCAATTTCATGTCTCAAGTTGAATATTAAAGTTATAGTTAACTTCAATATCTTTCCAACGAGTATTCATTTTCCTTCATATAAGTTCTGGATCAAAAGTTGTGATATTTCAAAGTTAACAAAAATCTGGAACAATTTTGACAGCACCTCCTTTGAAAGTGGCTGTTTTGTCCGCAAGATTTCATCACTTTAAACTCCAAATCTGGAGAAACTTTGAACAACAAAGTCATAGCATATATCACAAGCTTTCCCACGGTGTCTTACTTGACCCTTAGAAATTTTTCTACAGAATGTTATGGTCGAAGTACAGAAATTTCCAGAGAGCAATTTGTGACTGCCGTGTTTTTGGGCAGTTCACACTCCTCTAAGAATTTCATCAATTTGGAGGGTGATTCTGATCTGGAGTTCTACTGAAGAGTTGTGGAAGACTTCAATAGCTTTCCAGAAATGTATCACTCACCTCCATTGGTTCAACCAAACAAAAATTATGCCCTGTTCAACTTCAGCAAAGATTCTGCCGGAAACAGGGGAGGTTTATTCCTAAGTCTTTGTGAAGAAATCTATACTCCCAATTGACTCTTAGTTCAATATAGGAGTTCATCACCCCCTAATAGAATCCTAGACTCCAAATTTACTCTTTTTCTTTTCAAACCTTCATTTTCATGCAGTTCAAAACACATCACGGTACTACGTTGCCTCACCAAATTAAAATCCTAACCGGCTTTATACCGGCTTATACGTCTCAAGTGGTGGCACTAAAACGATCACTCACAAACGTTTTCTACACGACATGTTCTAACGTGGTTAAGGTACCTGCAGAAAATCACTCAATAATGATGCACACATTGGTTTATCATTTCAGGCAGGTCCATATCATAGTAAAAACATACGCCCCGTATCATTGCCATACGGGTCGTCCTTGAGTCAAGCCACGTCTCAAGGTACATGATCGGGTTATTCACCACCCGACGGGGGCTCCACACCTTTGCAATAAAGCACACCGGTGGAACAGCGCTTTCGTAAGCCTCATAGGACATGAAGAGTCCTAGAGAACATACTTCGTGTTACAAACCACACGATGGGGTCTCCTCCTCTTGCCCCTGGGTTTGCGCACTGGAGGCTAGTGCCATTCATATGTCTCTAAGACATGAAGAGTCTTAGAAAACATATTCACTTCCCGTCCATTGCTGAACGGGACATCCCACACTACTTTCCTCGTATGGGTGAGCTAACCGAAATTGATCCGCTTTCGGTGGCGTTCCTTACCATTCTTACCTCCACGTAGGTGCGTCGTTACTGAATTGAAATACTGAATGATAACACACTGTTAGCTTGCCACCTTAAGTAACTATGCTAATAATACTCCTTATGTGGGCATACTATGCGTTCCTCACTCGTACACTCCTAAGTTTTCAAAAATAGACCCTTTTCATGCGTGCTATTCCCAATGCGGCTCTGATACCACGACTGTGAGACGCCCGCGGCCCGGGAATCGCAGTGGGTGGGGTCGTGCGATGCGGCACCCAACAGCATGCACGAAAAGAGGCGTAAGAAACATAACGGAACCATTTTGTTACTCAAGATAATTTCTTTTACAACATAATGTACACACGCAGCGGAAATTTAAATTTGCTGGACAAACTACTCACTCTCGACCCTAACTACGCCGAAGAGAAGTCGTTCAGCCCGTGAACGCTTCCTACTAGCTTCCCCAAAGAAAGGCAGCGGCTAGGTTTCCGATGAGTTGAACAAACCGTGAGGTTCATCATCTCACCGAACAACCCTCTTCATAGCAGGCATCCTGCTACCTGCAAAAACAACTCAGAAGCAACCGTGAGCACTAAGGCTCAACAAGACTTACCCGTCACTCCTAAACATGCAACTCTACATGCAGGGGTAGTAAGAATGTAGGCATAGGAATTTGCAAAATGCATCATGACTAAACTTGATCCTTATATTCAGATTCTTATAGCCTTCATTTTAGTGGTCCTCACGCCTCACAACATCGGAAGTCCACAATCAAACAAGAAACGCTTATCCCGATGTTGCTAGCCTAAGGTGGAAATGAAATTTAGTTGGCTCTATAACTACTTCAGTCAAGGTTCCAATACAGTGATTAATCCACAAACAGCAAGTTAAGAGACTTAGTTTCTCTTCTTACTAAGTCACGGCGCAGTGGGCAAGTATGCTCAATCCTCTTCCCCGAGCGACGGTGATTCGAATCAATAACAACCCGGAATACACGACACATACACCCGCCTCGAAAGACTCTCTCAAGAGCTCTTTCTTACGTTGTATGCAGCAACCTTTCACACGACACCCCGACATAGAAAAACGCTTCGCGCCGAGCAGGATGGTCCTCTACGCGGACACGTCGAAGTTGCCCGCTAAAGGATTTACACCTCCCGCCTTCTCAACGCCATTCCCACGCGAAGGATGAGTTTCTATATCACGGTCCATCGAGTTACATCGGTTTCATGGGTCCCATACCCCACTATATATCCGTTACAGCTCAATCTTGTCCAGCAGGGCCGCATACATACGGTCCTTAACCGACACGGACGGGGCTACAACCAACCTCCACATTTGCCTTACCATCCCGGTCCAGGCCAAATGTGGTCTCAAGCATTGTCACACCCATCACAGGTCGAGACCAATCTTGAGCGCTCCATCCTACAGGAACATCCCCGTCCCCATCTCATATTCATGAGGGTGCTCTTATTATTTATCTCTCGCGAGTAACTCCATTACTCGAACTTTCTCGCAAGTAGCTTTTTACTACTCGACTTCTACCGAGCTAGCTACAACATTAGCCTAGCATCTACAACGAGGCAAAGCCTACACTAAACCTTCTAATGAGGGATGTAATAGTCATGCAAGTGGGTTTCAATCATCCTAGACATAATGCACTCAAGTCTAATAAACATGATGTGATGTAAAGCAAAATTTAAAACGGTAACGGTATGCAAACCGGGGCTTGCCTTGCTCAACGGTTTTGTTAGAAGCTAGGAGTTAGTCTTCCTCCGGAGAATCCGTCAACTCGTCATGAGATGGAGATCCTCGCTGCAGAGTCGAGTCCTCGTCGAACGTCGATGTCACGTGCTATTAAGATGATTTATGCACATGTATTCAAAAGCAATTTAGAAAATGATTCAAAGCTGTTGTACAAGTTAACTCACGCATATGAGAGATAAACAACAGCAAGGTTTCTGATGTTGGATCTAAACCTTAGAGAAGATGAAAGCTAGGGTGAAAAGGGATACTAGTAATCACCATGTGATTAAGTCCATTATATGAACACTTAAACCTAAAAGATGGTAGCTCAAGTTCCAGAGGTCCAATGAAGCTGAGAATTTAACCACAGCCTCTATGGAAGGTATTCAGGCAGTGTGCAAAAATTGAGCTCATGAAATGGCTTCATGTGGGCACAACAAATCCTTATGTGGTTTTCACTAATCTGCCTTTACCCCCTAGATATTAAGCTCTCCTATGCTGCAAAGTATACTTTTTGTGAAGTACAAAATGTCCTGAGTCCATAGGAATTGGGTTTACTATTTTTGGAGTTTGCTACATGGAGATATGGATTTTACAAGGATTGGGGAAAAGCTGAAATTGTCTCTGTTTATTTTCCTATTTTTCAGAGACATAAGGAATGAACACATTATTTGACCAAGAAAATTAGG